>CP144193.1:14177522-19457522 GCA_036452645.1 Capsella bursa-pastoris | reverse complement strand
TAGAGATTAACACAAGCATATTCATGTATACAAATCACAAATTCATCAAAATTTAGAGCATGAAATCTCTCTTTAAAGTATGCAATCTTTAAAATAAAACAAACAAAAGCTCGATTGACCAAAAAGAAAAGACCGGGCCGCTTTGCCCTCGCAAAATGAAAGAGATGAAAAAAAAATTCGTCCAAAACGGACTACTCTACCGAAAGTTATCGCGTTTTCAAGTTTTGCAAATCCTTCCTTGGACTCAATTTGGGGACGTAGGCAAAGGGGAGGCAAGGGGGATAAAAGAACGCTGGAATACAATTTATAAACTTAACCTTGAAATTTCAATTATTTACAATTTATGTCAAACTCTTAGAACATATACACCAATAAAAGAAAAACCACGCTTTCTTCATTCTTCGTGGAATTGCAAGGATGCTCTTCTTCGCTCTCAGTCTGGGAATCGCTGGCAATAAAAAAACGCTCTCTTCGCTCTTCTTAGAATTGCAAGGATGCTCTCTACAAAGTATGCTTGTGTAGGTCTTCTCCTTCCTATTACGTTTTTGTGTAGCTTCAGTGGATTAGGGGTTTGCAAGTAGCTCCAATTTTCCCTCTTTATTATGCTCTACTTGGGACGTCTTCTCTACTCTGCAATCTATTTACACAATTAATTCTGGGATTTATCTCAACGACTGGATTAGAACCAGCACTAGTTGGAAGCAGTTCCACTCTACTTGTGTACATAACGATCCTTCCTATTTCTCTTATTATCTATGAAAATTTCGGCAGCTGGACTGTGATTTTCTGCTCCATTGTTCCTTGTTTGATTTTTGTTTACTGTTTAGTGAACCTGCAAAATTTGGATACATACCTCTTCTCCTCAAACGCTTAAGGTCCCAGCAAGGTTTGAAGGCGTTAATTTGGGCATGGAGGGTGGAGTCTTAGTGGAGAAAACATATCATTACATTGAATCATGTACGTGGCAGATATTGTTGTTCATCTTGTTTAACGCATGTCTTTATTTTCTCGCATCAAGTAAAAGAAACACTACAATTTTTTCGTGGGATTTATTTTTACTTCCAGCTCGTCAATGGCACATAGAATCATATGTAAACTATGAACTGGTTACAAAATTTCCCAAAAGCAGAACTTCCAATTACTGTATGTGAGGATGCTCTCTATCTCGAAACTATGCAAGTGTAAGCTCTTCTTCGGTCTCTGTTTGGGTTTGTTTAATAGGAAGTGTACATTCTTATCTCAGATAACCCTTCTTCTTTGTTTCGCTTTGTGTAGCTTCTGAATTTTTTTCCTTTACTTTTTCAGAACCTGCAAATTTTTGGATGCAGTTCTCTTCTTCTGAGGTAAACGCTAATGCATCTTCTCTTATTTTCTATGTCAATTACTTATGGGTTAATGAGAACACAACTTTGTGGGGGTTTGAACCCTTTGCAAACTATGAATTGGTTTGAACCCTTTGCAAACTATGGGTTAATGAGAACACCCTTTGCAAACGCTAATGCAAAGTCTCTTATTTTCTATGTCAATTACTTATTTTCTATGTCAATTACCTCAAGTCAACAAATCCATGCTTAAATTTTGTGGTTTTGAAATTACTTATGGGTAATGGTTCTCAGTTCTTTGTTTTTGGATATTCATAAAACAATATAAAGGATTTTGTATCTTGGAATTCAACATCAAACTAGAACACTTGCATCATTAATATTCTTCCATGGGGGTTTGAACCCTTTGCCTACTATGAATTGGTTACAAAAATTAATTATGGGCAAACCATCAAACCAGGATTAAAAAAAAATAATAATGTAGGCAAGACCTGAATTATTTCTGTGTCAGTTCATTTCATGTGCTTCTGTTTAGCTTCAATGGATTAATGGTTTCAGTTCAAATCATGTAGTAAATAGCACAGATGGGATTTGCCCTCCAATTTATCTTTTTCAACGCATGTCTATACAACCCTTTCTTTACATTTAGCACATATTTCTATTGCGTATCTTGTTCATGCAATAGGTCTATGAATTGAGTCTATGGTATTTCGAGTATTTTTTTAAAGCATTTGTATCTCTTCCATGTGCAGTGTTGGTTTGTTAAATGTCACAAATTGTCGTTTATTATACGTTTGGGTAACACATGGATTTATGGGAATATTAAATAGTAACTTATGGATTTCGTATTGAAGATTAATCTTCTTATGTTTACATCTGTAAACATTATCTAAACTATAACTTGATTGGAACGTGCTTTTGGTTTTGATTCAGATTTTGGAAGCAACCTTATCTAAACGTTCTAGATCTTTCTCTTATTTTCTATGAAAATAACTTCTTTGGTACCGCTCTTGGAAATCAAAGTAGAAAAGGGGGTGCGGCTCGGCGAGTTCAAGAGACTCGACCGAACTGATACGCACGCTACCTCTCTATCGACGGTGCGATGAAATGATCGACGGTCTGATCATAGATTGGACCGGTGGGAAAATGGTTGATGGTTCGACCTTAAGGAAAGAATGACCGATGATTGGGTCGATAGGCCAGATCAATCGATCGTGAGGTTGACGAATCGTTGTTGGTATCAATTGGGTCACTGGATGATCGATGGTTCGATTGGGGGGGATTGAATCGATCGATGTAATTATTCCATATCAAGTCCGATAAGTAGAAGGAGGGGATGATGGACTATCATCGTGAAATCGGTGGGGCTACAAGTCCCCGTCTCTGTTGTGTACTAAGCCAATGGGGTTGGTTGGTTGTATGGCTAAGTCACAAGAGATGGGTCAAGGTATAACTATTCCGCTGCGTACATGAGTTTACCAAGCAAGGCCGTGAGCCAAAGCTATGTAAACAAGAGAAAACTTGGTCGTTCGGCCGGAAATGAGGCCGAACAGGTACCCTTGATTATCGGATGCCGAGACGTCTAGGGTGGGGGTCTTTCAAGTTGGTAGCAGAGCATTCACGTTTCTGAGAGGATTGATGAGGTTATGCTTTATGTTCGGACGAGGAAAGGAAATCTCTGATAGGACTAAAAACATGCGTGGGAACTGGAAAGTGTTCGCCAAGATGCTCTCACACATGGATTGATTGTTAACCCGTCGAACCTAAAGCATACCGACCAAAAGGTCAGAAAAGACTTAAGGGTCGGGGAAAATATCGACCTAAGGTTGGGGAAAACCTAAAGGTCGGGAAGACTTAAAGGTTGGGAGAAAATCGACCAAATGGTCGGAAAAGACCTAAAGGTCGGGGAAAACCTAAAGGTCAGGAAGACCAAAATGTTGGGAGAAAATCGATCAAATGGTCGGAAAAGACCTAAGGGTCGGGGAAAATCTCGACCTATGGTCGAAAGAACCTAAAGGTCGGGGGAAATATCGACTTAATGGAGTTTGCTCTTAATTTTTGTGTGGAAGCCATTTGTCAAGTAGAAAAATGAGCTTAAATCTTGCTAAGAAAAAATTATTAAAGAAAATCTACTTGAATAAATAAACTTAAATTACTTCACTTAGCTAAACGCTTCCTTCCATTACATAGATAAATCCTCAATATCCTAAAATAAATAGAAACTACATTGCAGTTCATTGCAAAAGAGGCAGAACCAACGAAAAAAAATTCCATATACATCTAAACGTTTGATCGAGATGCTTCAGCCATCTCGTCTAACATTTGATGAAGAAACCTGGCCTTCTCCGAATAGAAGTCAAATTCCCTAGCCTGTAAAGCCTTCCACTGCTCCTCATATATTTTCTAATCATCTGAGGCAAGCCTACTCAATCCTTGTTAAGCAGCAAGTTCATCCACAACAAAGCGCACTAGTGTTCTAACAAGAGAAGAAGACTCTCTTTCAGCGTCCTCATGCTTCAGAGAATCAACTCTCTTCGACTTCCCAGCAGAATCAAGAGCCTTTCCCCAAACAAGCTTAGATAAATCAAAATACTTGCGATCATGAGGTTTTTTGGGGGAGTAACCAAGGCTATTCTCAAATTTTTTCTTAAAATTTCTGAGCTTTTCCTATAACTCAGTTTTACTAAAGTTAAACTAATCTGATTTTTCAGAAGAAGATGAACCCTATATGTATCATCAAAATGACTTACCCTAGTGTCGGTTTTGTAGTCAATAAGCCCTTGTAAAAGAGCAACCGCATCGTCCTCACTCCTAACACGTTGGAAGTTAGGTTTCTTCTTCTCTTTCTTCTCTTATACCTTGACCCTCTTCAAGGGAACTCCTTCATTGGCGCTCTAACCTTCTTCTCCGTAACACCAGCTTCAACCTTCTTCTCCGTAACACCAGCTTCAACCTTCTTCTCCGTAATACCAGAATCTTTGGATCCATCTAATTCGGATCCAGATTCGGATTTGGATTCGGGATCAGAACCACTAACGCTTTCATCTTCGCTTGAAGACATCGAAGGTTTAAGAATTTTTTTTTGGTAATGTTTGTTTTATGGTTTTTTTTTTTGGCTACCAAAGTTAAGAAATCCCAATAGGCATATTCTTTTTGTTATGATAAACATGGCTATACATTTAAGGCCTGTTCGTGATTCCTTTATTGTTGTCTTAAAAAACATCACCAGATTTGCTCTTCATTTTTGTGTGGAAGCCATTTGTTCAAGTAGAAAATGAGCTTAAATCTTGCTTAGAACAAATTATTAAAGAAAATCTACTTGGATAAATAAACTAAAATTACTTTACTTAGCTAAAAGCTTCGTTCCATTACATAGATAAATCCTCAATATCCCAAAATAAATAGAAACTAAATTGGAGTTCAAGGCAAAAGAGGCAGAACCAACGAAACAAAATTCCATATACATCTAAACGTTTGATCGAGATGCTTCAGCCATCTCTGCTAACATTTGATGAATCAACCCAGCCTTTTTTCAATACAAGACAAATTCCCTAGCCTGCAAAGCCTTCCACTGAGGCAAGCCTACTTAATCCTTGTTGAGCAGCAAGTTCATCCACACCAAAACGCACTAGTGTTCTAACAAAAAAAGACGACACTCTTTTAGCGTCCACATGCTTCAAACAAGCAACTGATATTACTATGGTTGAACAAGACTCGGAGCAGCTTGTAGCGGAGGAACAGCTCGTAGCCGAGGAGCAGCTCGAAGCGGAGGAAATATCAAAGCTTAGGAAGCTCAACTAATCAATCAAGAAACTACTTAGGGAGCTAGACAAGAAGCAAGAAGACGTGGTTCAAGACTCCCTCATGAAGATCACCGCGCAAGAGGTTCGGTAAAGAGTTCAGTGTTGCTTATGCACTCTTTTTTCCTTGTCAAGTTTTGTCCCATTGGGTTTTCTTGACAAGGTTTTTAATGAGGGCTAAGTAACACTTTCAAGACCATTTACCAAGCCCAATTCATGGGTCCAAGGCCCATCACTTTGCCTTGGCCCATTTTCTATCTTTTCTCTTTGTTTTTGCATTTAATGTGTTTGTTATTTCCAAGACTTGGTGCATGAACTTGCATGAGTGTAATTTCCAAGACACTTTTGCATGCTCTTGCATGTTATTCTTCTCCTCCATCCCCCCTCTACTATATAATCCCCCTCTACCTCTCATTTGTAATCATCTAATCTTTTTATCAAAAACTCTTTCTAAAGTTAGATCACTCTCTCTTGTTATTTCTTTGGTGTGTAATATCCTTAGTGAAGTCCAAGTTCGGTAAATCAAAGGCTCTTCCGCAACCTTTGTGCAGCCATTCGCTCCACATCCTTGGATAAATAAACTTAAATTACTTGATTTAGCTAAAAGCTTCCTTCCATTACATAGATAAATCCTCAATATCCCAAAATAAATAGAAACTAAATTGGAGTTCAAGGCAAAAGAGGCAGAACCATCAAAACAAAATTCCATATATATCTAAGCGTTTGATCGAGATGATTCAGCCATCTTTGGTAACATTTGATGAAGCAACTCGGCCTTCTCTTAATAGAAGTCAAATTCCCTAGCCTGCAAAGCCTTCACCTGCTCCTCATATCTCTTCTTATCCTCTGAGGCAAGCCTACTCAATCCTTGTTGAGCAGCAAGTTCATCCACACCAAAGTGCACTAGTGTTCTAACAAGAGAAGAAGACTCTCTTTCAACGTCCTCATGCTTCAGAGAAGCAACTCTCTTCGACTTCCCAGCTGATTCAAGAGCCTCTCTCCAAACAAGCTTAGATAAATCAAAAACCTTGCGATCATGAGTTTTTTTAGGAGGTTTACCAAGGCTGTTCTCAAATTTTTCCTTAAAATTTCTGAGCTTTTCCTTTAACTGACTTTTACTAAAGTCAAAACTAATCTGATTTTTCAGAAGAAGATGAACCCTATTTGGTATCATCAAAAGGACTTACTCCAGTGTCGGTTTTGTAGTCAATAAGCCCTTGTAAAAGAGCAACCTCATCGTCCTCACTCCAAACACGTTGGAAGTTAGGTTTCTTCTTCTCTTTCTTCTCTTTCATTTGTTGTTTCAGGAGAACGTTTTTCCACAGATCTTTTCACCTCTTGCTTCTCCGTAACTACAGGCTTCATGGGCGCTTCAACCTTCTTCACCATAACACCAGCTTCAACATTCTTCTCCGTTAACACCAGAATCTTTGGACCCACCTTCAAAAACCCTTGTAAATCTTTTAAAAGTCATCCAACACCTTTCAATACTTTAGTAAAACTTTCAAAACCTTTTTAAATCATTTTATAACATTTATAAAGAGACACAATGATCTTTCCATAACCTACAACAAGATGAGGAAATGATTTTTCGAATACATTGCTTAAACCAAAAACATCTTGTCTTGAGACTATCAAAGCTCTCGAAATACCATAAGGACTTCCCGCATAACAAATTTGAGAACGGGCTTCAACACAAATGGCCAAAACAAGAGAATGGAACTTGGCTTTCTCCGCAGAAGATGCATCTTTCTCTATGAGTGCTTTGTCAAGGGTCTCCCGGATGAACCGTAAGATAAACAAGACCCACTTAGACCTTTCAACGCCACAATCAACCAAACAAGGCTAATTCTATAGAAATACAACTCCATAACATAAGCTAAAGCTCAACCCCTAACTAAACGACTTAACTAGTTGAGGTGAGAAACTTTGCCCAAACGAGGGAAGCAAACGACCCAACAATACAATTGCTAAAACTTAAGAAGACAATTGCAAACGATTGGATCTAACAAACACCAAATCAGAACCTACAACTAACAGATCCAAAACGGACAAAAAACCAATTAGAGACCAAAGATTATGGAACCGAGAGCAGATGAAGAGAAACAAACCGAAAACATGTACCAACGAAAATCCACATTTCATATCTGATGAACACTTTGGATCCTTCTCGCAAGCATTCTGAACACTTAGCTTCGTTGAGACCGGATTCAGAGCCGGCTAAAACCAAACGCCGTTCTCGGATCTGAAAAACTCCATCCACAAATCGGAGCTCTAAACTCGGTCGCTCGATTGAAGATATCCGTTGAGTCTCTCACTACGCCGCAAAGGAAGAGACAACTATAAACACTAAACTGAATCCGGTGGTGGCATCAAAGGCACACCAACAACCGGATTCAACGACAAAGAGCAAGGGGATCTAGAACTGGAGAAAAATGTTTTTCTTCGTCTAGGAGAGAGAAAAGAGGAAAAAGCGCACTTCTCCTAGAACTGACACTTGTAAATCCCTTTAAACCCCTTAGAACTGTGATAAATCATTTAATAAAAAATTTTGCAAACTTCTAAAATCCTTTAAAAACCCTTGTAAATCCTTAAAACCCCATTTTAAAGTCCTTGTATTGCCTTTGAAAACCTTTGTAAACCCTTTAAACTTTCTTATAAATAATCAATTATGTGAGAACAATCAACTATTTACCCATCAAACTTTCTTATAAATGTTTAAGTTGTTTTAAGATATAACAAGTCTTTCAACAAAAGTTATCGATAATGGTTTATAAACAAAATAAAAAATAAAATTTTTTAAAAATAAATACATAATAAAATAGAAATAAATTTGATATGATCATGGATAGCACTAAGGAATTAGAGCATGAACCGGAGCTGGAACTTGAAGAAGCTAAGCTCGTAGCTGAGGAGAAGCAGCTCGGAGAGGAGGATAAGAAACTAGGAGAGGAGGATAAGCTTGTAGCCGAGGATGCTCTTGTCACACCAACTGGTCCAAAGCCTATCCTTCCCTCAACTTCAAGAGTGTCGATTCTAGGAGATTCTTATTATGTGGTATCAGAGCATACTCTGAAAAGTTGAGTATTATATCTTCTTTACCATCTCGTTCTGTCAACTTGTCGGAATTTTCATAAATAATTGGCTCATCGTAAAATTATAAGTTCAACTGATTCTGAAACTAGAGCGAGTCTAGTATTTTTTAAAATTATTTCTAGAATTTTTGAACTTGATTTTATAATTTATTTTGTTAAATCGAATTCATCTGTTTTTAGGCATAATTGTTATGTTTTTTTTTTGTTTTTTTGAACTAGTGACTGGGTTTGTGTTGTTTCAATGGCAGGGGAAGAGAAATCCAAGTCATCACGTTCGAGAATAAGTGCTAACAATCAAGTCTTCATTGATGCTATCACCAAGCAAATCACCAAACAAATGGATAGATTGATGAACGAAAAGCACGAAAAGCTTACAAGAAAAATTGACGAAAGACTTAAGCCGATCGAAGCACAACTTAAAGGAAAAGAAAAGATGTCAGCCAAACAAGTCATCATCTCGGAGGGCAAGAAAAATCAAAAGGAGCAAAATAGTCAGTCCCCGAAGAAGGAGCCGGTTGATAAACATTTCCCGAGTAGTCACTCATCTCACCGGAGCAGCCGAAGACCGAGACGTGCGAGAAAAGAAATTGAACCACTCATAGCCGTCCAAAATCAGCAACTCTCAAGCAACAAGGAAGAACAAAGTGAAACCAACATTACGGAAATCTCGCCTCCTCGCAAGCTAACTGTACTCTTTCATCTCTCCAATCTGGTTTTGTGCTTGATAAACTAACCAATTTTGAACCGGAGAAACCGAGTAGCATTTTTTCCTTTTCACAGGTTTATGAAGAAGCATTGCTTGGAAAAACACAAAAGAGTTTGTCGTCAAATTGTGAATTGGAACCGCCACCTAACTTGGAGCTAGAACGTGTCCTTTTACCATTTCCTTGTGACTACCCAAGAAAGCACTGTAAGAAAGTTGAATTGGTTAGGACTAGTTTTTATTTGTTTGTGTTGATTTCTGCTCAAAATGAAAAGCGTTTTGGTTTAGAGAATGTGAAAGAATTTCATGTTTCAAACCTTGTTTTTGATGAAATGGTCTCATCTTTTGAAATAACAACACATGAAAAGTCCTTTAAGCCACAAAGTTTGATGTTTGATGAGTTTCGTGAATTTAGCTCATCTTTGAGAGTGTCTTTGTGTAGCAGTACGTTTGAGTTGCTTAGTACTAAAACTGAATGTGCTTTGTTTCAAACTTGCCATGATTTGAAATACTTGCTTAAAGACGTGTTGTGTGGCTCAATTACACCAACGAAACCTTGTAAATCGAACTTGAATGATCATGTGATTGATAAATGCTTTCCTAACTTTACAAAGGTTGATTTGTTCACTAGCAAAGGTTTGCTTGTTCTAAAAGTTGTTAAGGATTTTTGGTGTTCTAATCACATTCTTATTTGTGACAAAGAGTTTGATTACCTTAAGAGATTGTTTATCTATTCCTATCACTCGTTTGATGTGGTTTCTCTAGTCCTTGTGAAAGCACAAATAAGACAGGTTAAGGATTCAAAGTCAAGGATGATTAAGGATTTTGCTAATCAAATCAATTATTGACCAACAGAAGAAATGAACCAAGGAAAGCTTGTGGTCTCATGGTTTAAATCATCCACCAAGGAGCATGGAAAGTAGCCAAAGCTGATTCAATGTTCAAGAAGGAGCCACCGGATTTAGAAACTTTCTCATCTAAATTCTTTACGAGGACAAGAATTAAAGTGTCTTTGATGCAGGCCAAGAAACTCATTGCTTATTTCTAGATGATCTTTGAGGTGGGAGAACAAGTGCGGGTTCACTTGACGAAGGAAAGATTCCCGGCCGAGCGGAGTAACAAGTTGAAGCCAAGGATCGATAGACCATTCACCATCACAAAATGGATCAATGATATTTCCTATCAAATTGATCTTCGAGGTAAGTATAATATAAGATCGAGCTTTAACGTTTCTAATCTATCTCCTTTTATTGTTGACAAAACGTATTTGAGGACAAATCATTTTTAAGACGGAGCGCATGATATGACTATGGTCGAACAATACCCGAAGCTTGAAGTGGAAGAAGCCGTTGACAAGGAGCAACAAGAAGACAAGGACAAGCACGAAGACGAGGAACATCACGTAGCCGAGAAGCAGCTCAACGCGGAGGAAGCACTAGACGTCCCAGAAGATCCTCCAACACGCTCAAGGCTTAAGGAGCTCAACCCATCAACCAATAGAAGACTTAGGGAGCTAGACAAGAAGAAAGAAGACGTGGCTCAAGTCTCCTCAATAATCATCACGGCTCAAAAGGTTCGGTAAAGGGTTAAGTGTTGCTTATGCACTCTTTTTCCCTTGTCAAGTTTTGTCCCATTGGGTTTTCTTGACAAGGTTTTTAATGAGACCTAAGTAACACTTTCAAGGCCATTTACCAAACCCAATTCGTGGGTCCAAGGCCCATCACTTAGCCTTGGCCCATTTTCTATCTTTTCTCTTCATTCTTGCATTTAATGTTTTTGTTATTTCCAAGACTTGGTCCATAGAATTGCATGAGTCTATTTCCAAGGCACTTGTGTATTTCCAAGGCACTTCTCTCTCATTCCCTTCTACTATATAATCCCCCTCTACCTCTCATTTGTAACTCATCTAATCTTTTTATATAAAACTCTTTCTAAAGTTAGATCTCTCTCTTGTTCTTTCTTTGGTGTGTAATATCTTTAGTGAAGTCCAAGTTCGGTAAATCAAAGGCTCTTCCGCAACCTTTGTGCGACCATTCGCTCCACATCCTTTGGTATAAGTGATCTCACGATCCCTTAGGTGCAAAGCCTATCCTTCCCTCAACTTCAAGAGTGTCGATTCTAGGAGATACGTATTATATGGACATCATAGTAGTTCTTCTCAAAGTAGTCAAAGGAGGCAAAGACGTGCGAGAGAAGACAGAAATCTTCAACAAGAAAATTTCGGAGGTCTAAAGCTTAAAATTCCACCATTCCATGGGAAAAATGATCAAGATGCATATTTAGAATGGGAGAAGAAGATAGAGTTGGTTTTCAATGTTCAACACTACTCGGAGATCAATAGAGTGAGAGTTGCTGCTACCGAATTTTATGACTACACTCTTAGCTGGTGGGATCAACTAGTGACTTCAAGGAGGCGCAATGAGCCGTCAGAAATGAAAGCTATCATGAGGAAATGTTTTGTTCCTAGTCATTACCATCGTGAGCTGCACCTCAAGCTAAGGAGACTCACACAAGGAACCTGATCTATTGAGGAATATTACAAGGAGATGGAGACCTTAATGTTGCGGGCTGATATTTCAAAAGATAGAGAAGCGACAATGTCAAGGTTTCTTGGGGGTTTGAATAGAGAAATTCAAGACAGATTGGAGACGTAACATTATGTGGAGCTAGAGGAGATGTTGCATAAAGCTATTCTATTTGAGCATCAAGTTAAGAGAAAAAGTTCTTCACGTTCTAGCTACGATCAAGGATTGTCTACTAGTAAGCCAAGTTACCCCGAAGTGGAGAGGCCGAGCTACTCAAAAGAAATCAAGTCATCAACCAGTCCAAAAGTAGAAGCCAAACCTTATGCAACAACTCAAGATTACAAAGGTAAAGCAATGGCTTCCACGTCTAGAACTCGCGATCTGAGGTGTTACAAATGTCAAGGAAAGGGACATTATGCGAATGAATGCCCCAATAAGAGAATCATGATTCTTCTAGAGAATGGAGATATAGAATCCGAGGAAGAGAATCCATATTCACCTTCGGAAGAAAATGTAGAGCTGCCACCTAAAGGAGATTTATTGGTCTCTAAGAGATCTTTGAGCATCCAATCTAAGACCGATGAGCAAGACCAAAGAGAAAAATTTGTTCCACACGCGTTGTCACGTTCAAGGGAAAATTTGTAGCCTCATCATTGATGGAGGAAGTTGTACCAATGTGGCGAGTGATACTATGGTCAAGAAGCTGGGATTGAGTGTAAAGAAGCATCCAAGGCCGTATAAACTTCAATGTCTTAACGATAGTGGAGAAATGAAGGTTAAAAATCAAGTGGTTGTCCCCATTGTCATCGGCAAATATGAGGATGAGATTTTGTGTGATGTGTTACCAATGGAAGCTGGGCATATTCTTCTCGGAAGACCATGGCAATCTGATCGGAGGGTGATGCATAATGGTTACACCAATCGCTATTCCTTTGAGCACAAAGGCAGAAAAACTGTTTTGCTTCCGATGACTCCACATGAGGTTTATCTCGACCAGATGCATCTAAAACAAAAAGAAGAACGAACTACCAAGCAACCAAGTTTCTTTGCAAAGGATAGTGAGGTTAAGCAAGCTTTGAGTTCTGATCAACCAATGCTTTATTTATTTTTAAAGAAGCTCTTACGAATTTAGCTAACCTTGCACCGGTGCTGCCGAGTGAGATGACTAACCTTTTGCAGGAATTTGAGGATGTATTTCCAGAGGATAATCCGAAAGGTTTACCACCAATCCGTGGAATTAAGCACCAAATCAATTTTGTATCCGGAGCTTCACTTCCAAACCGACCAGCCTATCGAACCAATCCGATAAAGACAAAATAGCTACAAAGACAAGTGGACGAGCTCATGGAAAAAGGACACATTAGAGAGAGCATGAGTCCCTGTGCCGTTCCAGTCTTGCTTGTGCCTAAGAAAGATGGTTGTTGGCGCATGTGTGTTGATTGACGAGCCATCAATAACATAACGGTGAAGTATCGACACCCTATCCCTAGATTAGATGATATGCTTGATGAATTTCATGGTTCTAGCATATTTTCTAAAATTGATCTTAAAAGTGGATATCATCAAATAAGGATGAAAGAAGGGGATGAATGGAAAACTACATTTAAAACTAAGCATGGGTTATATGAGTGGTTAGTTATGCCATTTAGGTTGACAAATGCACCTAGTACATTCATGAGGTTAATGAATCATGTTCTAAGAGCTTATATTGGAATATTTGTTGTAGTTTACTTTGAAGACATCTTAGTCTATAGCAAAAACTTAATTGAGCATATAGAACATCTAGAATTTGTTTTGAATGTCCTTCGAAAGGAAAATCTCTATGCCAACCTAAAGAAGTGCACTTTTTGCACGGATAATCTTGTGTTTCTAGGCTTTGTTGTTTAGTGCAGATGGAGTTAAGCTTGACGAGGAGAAAGTTAAGGCGATTAAAGATTGGCCAAGTCCTAAGACTGTGGGAGAAGTGAAAAGCTTCCATGGCCTTACCGGGTTTTATAGAAGATTTGTTAAAGACTTCAGTACTATTGCTGCACCACTCACGGAGGTTATCAAGAAGGATGTGGGATTCAAACGGGAGCAAGCTCAAGAAAACGCTTTTCAGTCCCTTAAAGAAAAGTTCACTAACGCACATGTTTTAATATTACCTGATTTTCTTAAAACATTTGAAATTGAGTGTGATGCCTCATGTATAGGTATTGGAGCTTTCCTAATGCAAGATAAATAGCCTATTGCCTATTTCAGTGAGAAACTTGGAGGAGCGACGTTGAACTATCCAACGTATGACAAAGAGCTGTACGCCTTGGTCCGATCTCTCCAAACATGGCAACACTATTTGTGGCCTAAAGAATTCGTCATTCATACTGATCATGAGTCGCTTAAGCACTTGAAAGGCAACAGAAACTTAACAAAAGACACACTAGGTGGGTCGAGTTCATTGAGACATTTCCATATGTCATCAAGTACAAAAAAGGTAAAGATAATGTAGTTGCTGATGCATTATCTCGAAAGTACACCCTACTCTTTACTCTTGATGTTAAGCTTCTTGGATTTGAACAAATAAAAGAACTTTATGCGACTGACCTTGATTTTCAAGAAATTTATAAAGCTTGTGAGAAGTTTGCCTCAGGTCATTATTTTAGACAAGACGAGTTTCTCTTTTATGAAAACCGTTTGTGTGTTCCTAACTGCTCTCTTCGAGACTTGTTTGTCAGGGAAGCTCATAGAGGTGGACTAATGGGACATTTTGGTATCGCTAAGACTTTGGAAGTCATGAAAGACTACTTCCACTGGCCACACATGAAACGTGATGTTGAAAGAATATGTGGAAGATGTCCTACTTGTAAGAAAGCCAAAATCTAAGGTTCAACCCAACGGTTTGTATACTCCTTTGCCAATTCCTACTCACCCTTGGACTGATATTTCAATGGATTTCTTGATGGGATTGCCTAGGACTAGAACTGGAAAAGATTCAATATTTGTTGTGGTTGATAGGTTTTCAAAAATGGCTCATTTCATCGCTTGTCATAAAACTGATGATGCATTGCATGTTGCTGATTTGTTCTTTAAGGAGATTGTTCGTTTGCATGGGATGCCTAGGTCCATAGTTTTGGATAGAGACACTAAGTTCCTTAGTTATTTTTGGAAGACTTTGTGGTCTAAATTGGGAACTAAGCTCATGTTTTCTACTACATGTCATCCGCAAACTGATGGTCAAACTGAAGTAGTTAATAGAACTTTGGGGACTCTCTTGCGTGCATTAATTAAGAAGAATTTGAGAACTTGGGAAGAATGCTTGCCTCATGTTGAATATGCATATAATCATGATGTGCATTCTGCTTCTAAGTATTCTCCTTTTAAAATTGTTTATGGGTTCAATCCTATCTCACCTTTGGATTTAATCCCTTTGCCTTTGAGTGAAAGAGTTAATATTGATGGGAAAAAGAAGGCCGAGCTTGTAAAAATGATTCATGAAAGTGCTAAGAAGAACATAGAAGAAAAGACCAAACTCTATGCTAAGCAAGATAACAAAGGGAGACGTGAACTGATTTTTCAAGCCGGAGACCAAGTTTGGGTTCACTTAAGAAAGGAGCGGTTTCCCAATGAAAGGAAATCCAAACTCATGCCCAGAATTGATGGTCCATTCAAAATAGTCAAACGGATCAATGACAATGCCTACTGATAGACTCCACGACGTGAATCTATACTCCAAAGATCACTTTGCTGGTTTTGAATTGGAAGTGGCGAGATTGATGGTGAAGGATGGATAGATCTTGAACGAAACAGCGGAAAGACGATGATGACAAGATTGGATGGATGCAGCGGATTGAAGGGGGGAATGAGATGTACTTCCAAGAGTGATGAGAAAATCTTAGACTACAAGCTTGAAGCCAACTTAGATATTACACACTAAGAAGAAAACAAGTTGAAAAGATATTACACACTTTTCGAATCAAACAAGTAAAGAGAGAGTTTTAGAATAAAATGTTTGATGAGTTCTCAAAAGAGATTATAAGGGGTTTATAAAGAAGAAGAAAGTCTTGGAACACACTCACAAGACTACCTTGGAAAATGAAAAGAAATAAAGACTAGTTTGAAAGTTGAAAAATAACCCTTCCACCTCTTGGCTCCAAAATGACTCTTGAAATGCTATTTTCGTCACTCCTCTTGACCATCAAATTATCCACTTGGTTTGGGCTCTTCTTGGGCTTGTAATAGGCATAAAACAAGCTAGACTTCATATATATTCCATAGGACCAACTTCTGAATGTTATGCCATGGTTTGGATCATCAAATAGGTGATTTGGATGTGATTCATTTGCCTCAATAAAAACCTTGTCAAGAAAACCCATTGGGACAAAACTTGACAAGGGAAATATAGTACAAATGAGACACATGCCCATTTGATGATCATGTATCAAAACCATTGAGGTTAAGATAACATCTTTCCCATACTTTTTCTCCGTTATAAGCTCATTTTCTGGTTCAAACGGTTCCTTAGATTTGAGTTGCTCCTCTGCTTCAAGTTCCTCCTCGGCTACAAGCTCTTTATGAAGTTCCAAGTCTGTTGTGCTAGGCATGATCATATCATCCTCTCCCTCTTGAAAAGGATTTGACCTCAAATCCAATTTATCTGCAATGAAAAGAACCAAGTCAATAACTTTTAAACGGGAACTCATATTAAACTTACCTTGCAGCTCCCTTTTAGCTGAAAATCATTTCTTCCTCCAGTGTACCCATACTTGTTCTCCAACCTCAAAAATCATCCTGAAACGAGCATAAGCTTTTTTATTCTGCGTGAAAACATCTCCAATTCCTGTCCTCACAAAGAGATTCAGTGAGAGAACTTCTAAATCTGGTGGCTCCTCTTTTGTACCTGCAATGTTTTCAACACCTTTGACCAAGAACAAGTGTGTTATTACAGTCATGAAGTCATTATAAACATGTAAACAAATCTCAGCTTGGACTAAATCAATATCCTCATAATGTTCCTCTTTTAGTTGCACCTTAGGACAATAATTTGATTCCAAATATTCTTTCAATAAGCATGATTTATTCTCAATGATTTCCTGATGTAATAAAATTATAATCATAGCCCTTAAATCATGAGAAATAAATCGAGTCGAGGAATTACTTACCTGGATAGGGTCCTTGACATGTTCGGTGTTTGTTATTATTTTTGGATATGGGGGTTCTTCTTTGATCAATGTGTTGGTGATGACCTACTCAGCCTCTCTAGAAGCTATTTTGCACAATGAGAACTCGGAATGTTGCAGCATATAATCTTGCCCGGTCATGTTCTCCGCCTTTTGATATCTTCTCCCTCCAAATTTGTTGAAGCTCGGCTTTAGCTTGTATGTTGCATCGGGTGGTACTTCTTTGATCAGTATGAAACCACTCACGTCTTGGTGTTTATTCTGGTCCAGATTGGGTGGCTTAAACCGATTGTCTCCCTCTCTTGTTTCAGTTCTTCTCAAGCGCTTGAAGAGTGCCTTAAAAACTGCATTTGGCTCTTTTGACAAAGACAAGCGAATCAACTCTGTGTAATCTTGGAAAAAAGAATCCTTGAGAATAAAGATACTTATCTTATCATAGTTGTATTTGAGCACAAGTATTGCATCTGGCGGTTTATCTTTGAACCTTGAAGAAGGCTTGACTACTTTTTGGTGCTTCGAGTTTGACTGTAAGATGGCAAGATCTCCTACATCAAAAGGAAACAATTTAGACACAAAGAAAAACATCAAGCAGTTATTCAGATAGAAGTTATCAAAGTAGAATCTTAGAATGAAGCATCCTTGGGCGATTGAAGTTGTTTTCCTCAGGTACTTCCAGCTCCAAATTCCACAATGATAAGTCTTTCTTTTGTAGCTATCTGGTGGATTCTCTTTGACTTGAATAAAACACGTGAGTGCTTTTCTAAAGTACTTATACTTCTCCATGTCACCTGTTCCTTTCTGAGCACTTATGGGACAGAACAAATGCATGATACTTGGAATAGAGAAATCAATAACATGATCTTTCATAGTTGGTTTGCAAAGCTCTTTGAACAAAATTGATTCACACAGCACATTTTCAAGCAAATGAAACATTTCAGAAAAAGATTTAACCAATACATTCTCAGTTTTAGTTCTAAACATCTCAATTTCATTGCTACACAAAGAATCTCTCAAAGAAGAATTCAATTCAAAAAACTCATCGAAGAGAAAACCTTTTGGCTCAAATAACATTTCAAGTGTGAGAGTTTCAAAAGTCGGAATGATTTTATCAAAAGCAGTTTTTGAAACACAAAATTCCTTCGCATTTTCTAAGCCAAAACGTTTTTCATCTTGAGCAGAAATCAACACAAACAAATTAGGATATTTCCTAACCATATCAATTTCCTTATAGTGCTTTTTTGGATAGTCACAAGGAAATGGCATAGAAACATTTTCTGGCTCAAAGTTAGATGGCAGTTCCAACTCATAATTCAACGACATACTCCTTTGTGTTTTTCTTTGCGTTGCTTCTGCATGAACCTGTGAAAATGAAACAATGCTACTCGGTTGCTCTGGTTCAAATGTGGTTAGTTTATCAAGCACAAACTCAGATTGGAAAGAGGAAAGAGTATACTTAGCTTCTTCTTGGAGCATCATTTTTTTCTCTTTCGTTGTCCTTCTAGCTTTGTCATTCTCATGCTCCGTACCATGACATTGCTTCGGTTCACCGCTTGATTCAAATGATGTTTTCAGACTTTGCTTGTGAATGAAAACTTTTTTGGTGACCTTCTTCGGTTGAGATCTTGGCGTATCCTCCATTTTCTTATTTTTATAGTGCTTGATCAACTTCTCAACAAGGGTTGGCTGTGTCTTAGCCTCCACGGGTGCTGGGATTTTATTTTGATCTTGGAATAAGGCTGGTTTCTTAGCATTGGCTTGTGGAGCATATTTATTCCTTAGCAGCTTCTTAAGATCTCTCCACAAGGTGATACTCGGCTCCTTGTAGTACCAGCGATAATCAACTTCTTCCAACCACCATTGCCGAGCATCTCCCACGAGTTGGCTAACGGCATAAGCTAATCTCTTCTCTCTCAAGATGTGGTTGTAGTGAAACCACTCGTTCATGCATTCCTCCCATTTTATGTAGTCACTTTTTCCTGAAAATTTATAGAGTTCATTAGCCGGTTGATAATCAGAATAAAACACATATTTGGATTTGGGAGTGTGAGTGTGAGTGTGCGAGATTTTTTGTGGACTGCTCCGTGTTGATCTAATTGTGTTGTCTGGTGGCTTTGGTTCCAGATTGACTTCATGCAAATGTAGAGCTCCAATATTTTCATCGATTATTGTTGTCATGGCGGATGTGACCTTCTGCAAAATCCTCCTTCCAAGGCTAGATGTAGATGACTCTTCTTCTTCTTCACTTGTCACCATTGTACCTGAAAAAATCAAAAAATTAACAAGTAAACAGTCCAAAAACACACAAAACTAAACGGATCTAGAAAAATATCAAATCGACTCTAAAAATTCCGAAATTAATTTTAGAAAATAATAGACTCTTCACTGGTTCTAATGAAATTGGTTTGACAATTTTTGAACGAGCCAATTAGTTTATAAAATTCACGCAATATTGAACAAAAATCTGGAAAACGGAAATTTCGGGATGGAACTTCAAAACCTGGTTACAAAGTGGCTCTGATACCACATGATAGACTCCACGACGTGGATCTATACTCCAAGGACCACTTTGCTGGTTTTGAATTGGAAGTGGCGAGATTGATGGTGAAGGATGGATAGATCTTGAACGAAACAGCGGAAAGACGATGATGACAAGATTGGATGGATGCAGCGGATTGAAGGGGGGAATGAGATGTACTTCCAAGAGTGATGAGAAACTCTTAGACTACAAACTTGAAGCCAACTTAGATATTACACACTAAGAAGAAAACAAGTTGAAAAGATATTACACACTTTTCGGATCAAACAAGTAAAGAAAGAGTTTTAAAATAAAATATTTGATGAGTTCTCAAAAGAGATTACAAGGGGTTTATAAAGAAGAAGAAAGTCTTGGAACACACTCACAATACTACCTTGGAAAATGAAAAGAAATAAAGACTAGTTTGAAAGTTGAAAAATAACCCTTCCACTTCTTGGCTCCAAAATGACTCTTGAAATGCTATTTTCGTCACTCCTCTTGACCATCAAATTACCCACTTGGTTTGGGCTCTTCTTGGGCTTGTAATAGGCATAAAACAAGCTGGACTTCATATATATTCCATAGGGCCAACTTCTGAATGTTATGCCATGGTTTGGATCATCAAATAGGTGATTTGGATGTGATTCATTTGCCTCATTAAAAACCTTGTCAAGAAAACCCATTGGGACAAAACTTGACAAGGGAAAAAGAGTACAAATGAGACACATGCCCATTTGATGATCATGTATCAAAACCATTGAGGTTAAGATAACATCTTTCCCATAATCTTTCTCCGTTATAAGCTCATTTTCTGGTTCAAACGGTTCCTTAGATTTGAGCTGCTCTTCTGCTTCAAGTTCCTCCTCGGCTACAAGCTCTTTATGAAGTTTCAAGTCTGTTGTGCTAGGCATGATCATATCACCTACCAACTCGACTTGCAAGGTAAGTACAATGTGAGTTCTAGCTTCAATATTTTTGACTTAGTCCCATTTATTGCAGATGAAGCGGATTTGAGGTCAAATCCTTTTCAAGAGGGAGGGGATGATATGATCATGGATAGCACTAAGGAACTGGAGCATGAACCGGAGTTGGAACTTGAAGAAGCTAAGCTCGTAGCTGAGGAGAAGCAGCTCGGAGAGGAGGATAAGCTTGTAGCCGAGGATGCTCTTGTCACACCAACTGGTCCAATGACTCGCTCAAGAGCTAAAATGTTTAACGAAGCTGTTGGAGGATTACTGAATCAGATTCGGAGCCAACACGATCAAGACATCAAGTATGAAGGAAAAGCTTGTCAAACAACTTTGGTTTTGATCCAAGCTAAGTGATTCAACAATGGGAAAAGTGTCATGGTTGTACTCTTTTTCCCATGTCAAGTTTGGTCCCACTGAGTTTTCTTGACAAGGTTTTTAATGAGGCAGCTGTTTCACTTCACCATTACCCATTTGTTGAATCAAAAGCCCAAGGCCTTTTATGCACTTAAGGAGCCACGACCAAGAAGAGGAAGAGGGTCAATCTGTCTTTTAAATTTCAAGTTTTTAATTTATTGCTTTGTATTTTCGAGAACAGCCTTGTAACTTGTTCCAAGGCCTCTTCTTTCTCTTCTTTATAAACTCCCTTGTAATCTCTTTGAAACTCAACCTTTTTTTTATCAAAAACCTTTTCTCTAAGGAGATCTTTTATTTGGTGTGTATATCCAGCTTTTCTCTTGTTGGTGTGTATATCCAGCAAAACCCTTAGCTTCTTTGGTGCGTATATCCAAAGGATCTAAGTTTGGTATCGTGAAGCTATTCCGCAAGCTTCTTGTGATATCCATCGACCATTCAACTTCTATTCCGCACCACGACTTTCTAGCCAAATCTATTCATTCTCAACTTAAGAGTGTCGAATCTTAGGGAGATTCTCATCAAAATTAATAGAATTATAAAATATTCCCCGGCGTAGAATTATATTGAAACATCAGCATTTTCATTGAAACATGTGTTGAAAAATCAATTAAAAATATAAAAACATGAAACAAATATTTATGAAAATAAAATAAAATTTAATATGATCAGTATGAGAAATATTAATAAAATATTAAATAATTACTGAATACTTATAAAATTTGAGAATTTTTGAGAAATATCCCTTTTGGTGTACCCCTTTTTAAAAATACTCCTCTTTTCTATCCATTTTCAAAAATACTCCTTTTCAAATATGAAAAATTATAAACTTTTATATGGTTGATAAGGTACATCAAGATCATCATTACTACTGGGAGACTAAATCCAAATATTTAGAAGGTTTTAAAAGGTTCTAAACGGCATTTATATGGTTTTTAAAAGGTTTAGAAAAATTTTATAAGCTTTTTATATGATTTTTAAAAGGTATTTATACGGTACTTATGAAATATATATATATTTACACACATGTAAAGATAATTTGTGTCTATAAATATAAGTTTATACATATTTTTTTGATAAATTTCAAAATTTATAGTGACTTTTTGATAAAATTAGAAAGAGTGGTATTTTTAAAAAGTGGTATTGGAAAAGGGGTATTTTTGAAATTTCCCCTAAAAAGTTAAACAAATAAATTAGAAATCAAACACAAATCATTACTCATTTTGAGAGATTAAAGCTATGAAAAGTGTTTAAAATCAATATGTATATATCCAATCTGCCACAATATATATTTCACCAAAAATTTGTAATTAAAAACGCTTACAAAAGTAAACTTTTGAAATTTAATGATTTTCGAGAGGTTTGGAGAAAAAACATCGTAATAATGGGTGCTCTAAAACATCACAATACAAAAAAAAAGATGCAAAAATTATTTTATTCCACGATTTGATTACAATAATAAACAAAATATGGAGCAACAAATAATAACAAAAAACTAAAAACTAAGATTTAGGAGAATCAAACATTGTTACATTAGCAAGACACTAAAAACTATAATATCAGCAAAGAACTAATTGGGATTAGTAAATTCATCACTAATTTACCATTTTTCAAGATTGCTAACATCAAACAAAACATGAGCGCACAAATTTGTAAAAAAACAAGAGATGTTATATAAAACTAGAAAAATTAAACAAAAAACGTTCTGATCGTCGAACGATAGTATGTCTTATATGGAAGTGGGAAGCAAGAAACTAAAAAAAAAATGAAAGAGTTCACTAGAATGAAATTTCTCCTACTTGATGAAAAAAGTAAATTTTCTTAAACTTTCAACCACAATTTTTTTTATGATTTATCCAAATTTTAATTTATTTTCAAAACATGAAAATACTATCTAAGGTTCTGAGATTTAGGGGGGGGTTATTAGATCATTGATTTTGATGGATTTGGAAATCCAAACAAAAATCATATGTTATTCAATTATTGATTTTAAAATAACTATCAAAATCCTGTGTTATTGGTTGTATGATTTATAAATACTAGTTAAAATCCTATGTTATTCGTTTAGTGATTTGTTTTTGGATTTTAAAATCCGCAGTATGTTTTACATGAATTTGAAAGGATTTGATATAGTAAAATAGAATGATTCAAATCCAAGGATAAAACATGTTATTTCAAAATCCATGTATTTTAATTTTATAAATAATAAAGATTTACAAATTCTAGGTGGATTTACAAACCCATAAACCAATAACTCCCCCTTAGATTCATTATGATCTTACTAACAGGACTTTGAATTATTGTCTAAATATTTTAACCAATATGGGATGTTGAACGTTACATTACTTCCATTAACTGGCTAATATATGCCCACTCTTAAAAAATTCAAGTTACAAAATATGTAGGAAAGATGTTTGACTTTTATGATGAATCAAAACAATTATAAAAAAAAAATTAAACAAAGATGATAGGAAATAATAATTTAAAATTTTTTCAAAATATTTTAAATAACTATATTATAAATCGTAGAAAATTATATGGATATATCTAGGTTTATATATTTAATGCTAAAATATATTAATTATGGTCAGTTATATGGATAGTAGATAAAAACTACTGTAAATGTTTTTGGATACATGAGTTAGTAATAGCATTCTACGAAAATACTTAGACAAATATTTGTATCTAAAATATAGTTTAGAAATGTTAATAAAGATGGACAAATGAAATATATAAAATATTATTTAAAAATGAGGGAATTTCAAAAATACCCCTTTTCATATATCTCTTTTTAAAAATACCCCATTTTCAAACTTTATCAAAAAAACCACTAAAATGTTAAAATTTATCCAAATATGTGTGTAAGCTTATAAATATATACACAAATTACCTTCATATGTGTGTAAAACTTTATATACCTTTCATAAATAGCATAAAAATAAATTATAAAAACCTTATAAAAACTATATAAACCCTTTTAAAAACCTTTTAAAAACCTTATAAAACTTATAAAAACGATTTAAAACTATTTAAAACATTTTAAAATATTTGTATCGAATCTCCCAGTAGTAGTTATTATATAGAAGTACCTTATAAACTATATAAAACATTATAATTTTTTATATTTAAATAGGGGTATTTTTGAAAATTGATAGAAAAAGTGGTACACCAAAAAGGTATTTCTCAAAAATTCTCTTTAAAAATTAATATATATTATTAAAACTAAAAAGGTATTTCTCAAAAATTCTCTTTAAAAATTAATATATATTATTAAAACTCGAATATTTTCTCGGACCTAATCTGGTGTGTGTATATGGATCATGACTCATTGACTGAGTCGGCCGTCAGATAAAGGGGGCCAACTGCTCCGCGGGCGCCGTGGCTGCTAAGCATATCGCACGTGCGGAGCTTTCCTTGTATTTGTCTTTTATTTTCATAAAGGACAAAGTATATTCTTTTTCTTTTATAAATGAAGGACAAGTTGTAAATTTATTATTATAATAGTTTAGAAGTTCACTTTCTCAGATCCCGATTCCTTTCTCTTGAACTCGATCAAATCATCAGCGATCTTCTTTCTTCCACGCGAATCCAAATGGATAGATACAATACTTTATCAGATTTTCTCAAAGACTTCTACATCCCTACGTACGTCCTGTCGCACGAAGCAGAGGAGGAGGAGGAGGCTCTCCGCACCTTTCAACCACCTGCGAGCCCCGTCCTTGTCTTCATCAACTCCAAAAGCGGTGGTCAGTTGGGTGGCGAACTCATTCTCACCTACCGATCGCTTCTCAATCACAATCAGGTCTTTGATCTTGGCCAAGAGACTCCCGACAATGTCCTCCGCAGAATCTATCTTAACCTGGAGAGGCTCAAAGAAGATGACTTGGCTCGTCAGATTCGGGAGAAATTGAGAATCATTGTAATTAATTATATAGTTTTGTTCTTCTTCTTTTTTTTTAATCTTTCCCCATTTCTTACTTTTTTATAAAACCAAATGTATAGTTAAACGGTCACATCTTTATTATATATATATAATTAAGGTTGCAGGAGGTGATGGCACTGCTGGCTGGCTCCTTGGGGTTGTATGTGACCTTAAACTATCGCATCCTCCTCCAATTGCCACAGTACCTTTGGGCACAGGGAATAACCTTCCCTTTGCTTTTGGATGGGTGGGTTACACACACTCCCTCACCTCCATCACTTTGGCTGGCTATCTTTGGTTTTTTCATTCTCTGCGCTTTTGCTTTCCTACAGGGAAAGAAAAATCCAGGAACAGATAGGACTGCAGTGGAGTCCTTTTTGGATCAAGTGTTGAAGGCAAAAGAGATGAAGATTGACAAGTATTGTAACAACATCTATCAATCTCTCTCTGTCCTAGTCTTTACTTTTTGGTGAATTACTATAACTGCCGGATACACATTTTTGCTTCAAGTTGGCACATACTTATGAGGATGAAAACTCCTAAAGAAGGTGGTTCTTGTGATCCTGTTGCACCTCTTGAGTTACCACATTCTCTACATGCATTTCACCGTGTTTCTCCTACAGATGAACTTAATAAGGTCACCTTCCTACCATCTGTATATAGCTGTGTCCTTGTTTTTTCTTTTCTTTCTTTCTTTCTTTTTTTTGCCTGAAAGACGCCCTTCGTTTTCTCAGGAAGGCTGCAACACATTTCGAGGGGGATTCTGGAATTACTTTAGCCTCGGTGAGATATCTTTTCCCCCCATTGCTTGCTCCTCTGCTTCCATCTAACTTTGGGTTTCCCACAAGCCATAGGCAAAACATCCCTCTTGTTATGTTTCCCCAACGGAGTTTTTGATCTTGCAGTGTGAGATTATAACTTAGTATCTATCTTATTATTTAGTCAACAAAACCAATTGATACCCACGTGGTAGTGCTATCCTTTTGTTTGTACCGTCGACGATCCTTTCCATCATCAATTTTCAAAGACAAATCTCCTTGAAAGTTCTATTGTGCTTATGCAGGAATGGATGCTCAGATATCTTATGCGTTTCATTCTGAGAGGAAGCTGCACCCTGAAAAATTTAAGAATCAGCTGGTTAATCAGGTACCTTTGTTCTTTTGAATTTGACCTTTTGGAGCACACCTTCTCTTTTAATACCCCTTCACTGGGATCTATACTATACAATGAATGAATATTGTGCATTGGCCTCTTACAATGCCAGAGTACGTATGTAAAGCTTGGTTGCACGCAAGGATGGTTTTGTGCCTCTCTGTTTCACCCTGCTTCACGGTGAGTATTATGTAGACATACTTTCGTTTTGCTGTTTTTCTGTTTCTGAGTTTCAGTCATTCACATTTTTATTTGTACTTAATGTGGGGGATTCTTGGACACGAATGATTATAATGCTCTGCAACACCACTGCCTTATCTTTTGTCTTTAGTATACTGTTTTAGTGTCAGTAATTGGAATTTTGGTGCCCATGATTCTTTTCAGCATATGTTCATTTTTTGCTTGGGTCTCGTTGTGTGCGTTAACCAATATAGGAACATTTTTATGCTGGTTTTATATTTTCGGTTAAGTGGTCCGCATTTCTTACATTTTCAGTCTTTTGGTTGTAATCTAATGTCTGTTTATAATATGATTTTGCTCTCTTGCACATCGTTAAGGAAAACTCAATGGGTTCCCTTGCAGGAATATAGCTCAACTTGCGAAGGTTAAGATTGCAACTAAAAATGGCCAGTGGCACGACCTCCATATTCCACATAGGTAATTTTATTCATCCAGTGTCGATGGTCCTGAGGGATCACTAGATGCCGTCCAGGATGTACATGTTGGATAGTCGGGATTTTTCTGTGTGGGACCTTTAACTATATTTGGTTACATTTCAAATGTAACAAAGCAATGCCCTACTCTCTTGCAATTTACTGTTCATGCTCGAATATAAACTACTTCAATCCCGCATTTGTTTATGCTCTTGTAGCATCAGGTCCATTGTATGTCTGAATCTACCCAGCTTTTCTGGAGGATTAAATCCTTGGGGCACACCAAATCCCAGGAAACAAAGCGATGTAGGTCTTAAAAACTCTAGTTATTGCCTGAGTGCTACACATAAGTTTCTGTATTTATGGTAAAATAATATACATGTTTCTTTGTTGTGACATAACAGAGAGGCTTGACTCCTCCATTTGTAGATGATGGCCTCATTGAGGTTGTTGGGTTTAGGAATGCTTGGCATGGTCTTGTTCTTCTCGCTCCAAATGGACATGGGACACGACTTGCCCAGGTAAGAGTTGTACAAGTTAGAAGTGACAAGGACACACACACGCACATAGAAATATGATGACTGAGTTCATTCAAATGATAACTTCTGTGACTAGGCAAATCGCATTCGCTTCGAATTTCACAAAGGTGCAACCGATCATACATTCATGAGGATGGATGAGGAGCCCTGGAAACAGCCACTGCCACTGGATGATGAAACTGTGATGGTAGAGATTTCACATCTTGGCCAAGTGAACATGCTTGCAACTCATGATTGCCGGTCCAGAAGTATCTTTGACCCTTCAACACCCCGCCATCAGGATGGTGCGGAAGAGTATGATGATTATGAAGACGACTCAGTGGCTGAAGGTGAAGAATTTAGAAAATTTGGTGCTGCGGATACCTTCAAGATTCCTGATGAGGTTGATATTTCTCAACTTAGTTAGACAGTTACCATTTTTTACTCTTGATTCTATGCATTATTCCCCTGGTCTCCGATTTTTTTAATTGTCATTCTTTCATAAAGGAGCCAGCTCGGCACCAACTGGTAGATTAGATTGGTACCCATCTTTTTTTCTTTTCTTTTTATTTGGTTGTTCACCCTTAATATAATGGCCGAGATAGTGTATCTGGATTTATAGCAACACAGTTTATCCCTTCTGTATAACACGCATGTACTGCAGCAGTAAGCAGGACAGTGCAAAGCCACCAAAGGCGAAACTGTTAGATATTCTAACTGCGGAGTCTCTGTTGCAACTCCTTAACACAGAATCTGACCTTTTTTATAGGGAGAACACAGTAATGAAAAAGGTAGGGCTTCAAGGAGGAGGAATTCAAATGTTCATGGTTGGTCGCATTTCCTCTGAAGGCAGCACCTAAATCTTAAACAAAGTTGTCATATACTAGTAACAGGCTTACAGCACCACACTAACCTCATCAATGTATAATACCCATAAAATAACTTTATGTAAATTCATGTAATCAAAAGGAAAGGCAAACAATATATACTCGTCTGAAATGTTCTTAGAAATTTATATATATATTGGGCATAGTTGTTGCTAAGAACAAAAAAATAAAAGGAACAGCTGATTTTTTACGATTTCCATTCAACCAAGAAAGATGGATTATATAGAGTATCCCCCAGACACTTGGAGATAGTTTCGTTTGTCTTCTGGGATTCGGCTCTTTCCCCTTGCTTCTTCTTCTCCCTGAGTGACCAAAAGTAAAAATCAGGCTCTATATAGAAGTTTCATCGTGCAGTAAGCGCACCGTATATTCAAAAATAGACCAGTGCCTAGTAGTGTAGATAGATAGGATTCAGCATCAGTACCTCTCGACATACTCCTTAAGCAATTCCTTGGCTTGGACAAGCTTTGACAACAGGTTACGATACACATCCAGGTCCCGGTCCACGCTTTTCTTGTTGATATTTAGGGATGCACAAAGCTGTTCATGAGACACTGACAACGATTAATATTACCTCTAGGAAAAATGTGAGATGACAGAGAGATCACATTTGCACATTGCCAGGGAACATTACGGATATCTATGCAGATGATGCAAAGAACTAGCGACCCTAGATCCCCAATATTGGTTAACAATCAGCTCATCAAAAAATTGATGCACGAAGTTTCTATATACGACAAGATAGCAAACCGAAGACGAATAGAATCACCTTGTCCAACACAGTGGGATCAGTAGCACTTGCAAGCTCAAGCAAACGAAAGAGCCCAACTGCGAAGAACCTACTGTAACTGAATCCCTCCTTACTCCCAGCTCTTCCTGCAATGTCCTTAAGAACTGATTCAACTTCTCCTTCCCTAGAGAAAAAGTCAACTAGTGAAGCAGAAGTCTGACTTCGTGCCCATTCCTCCATCTTTTGCGCATCAATTCTGTTTGAAGAAAAAACACAAAAAAGGGCACAAAAGCTTTACAAAAAATTCAACAAGAAGAAAGAGATATTTGCCAAGGAAAAGATGGAAGCAGTAAGCTAACCGGTATTGCTTAGGATCCTCACTCAAGGCTTCTATGTAAGCTTTGAAAATGGCATCTCGATCCTGATCGCTCGGATATCCTTCCATGAGCTGATCATATACAGTGACAAAGCCAAGAGCAAAAACAGGATCATAACGATAAGTCCTCTTATATCTCATCAAATGCTGTTGTACAATGAGCTCCTGCAAAACCGTGTTGTAGATACTGGGGATGGGTCGCTTGTAAGCTTTTAGGAAATTGGACTTAGTCTCTGATACAGGAGGCACATCATCTGACAAGAAAAACAATCACAAGAGTTCATCATTTGAGGACTAGTAAGAGCAAAAGTGGTGGCCGATAAAGTCGGAACCTTTTTATACTAGCGATTGAAAAAATGTCGATAAAGTCGGAGCCTTTCCAATAAGAAACAAAGGAGAATGGGATGTCAAATGCAATGTGAAGGGTAGAGGGTAGAGAATTCACCGGTAACACTGGACATGCAGTGGATAGGAGATCTGGAAGTGGAACGGTAAGTCAAAGAGTGGCGAGAAAACTTGGTGCAGATGCGAATTGCGGAGGCCAGAGGACGAGAAAGCGCGAAATTGGAGATCTTGTCCGATGATTGTCCCAACGCTGGGAAGGAAAGAGAAGAGATTGCAGTTGCAGCCATTGGGGAAATTGAAAGAGAGAAGGAGGAGAAGCAGAGCTTGTTGTTGTTGAGACTTGAGAGAGAGAGAGAGAGAGAGAGAGAGAGAGAGAGAGAGAGAGAGAGAGAGCAGAGTTTGTTGCTTTTGCTTAATCAAAATCTCAAGTGATAGCAGCCATTGGAAGGATGATGGATTGCTCTCTTCCTGGTAAAATCTTTTGAGGTTTTGGGATTTTTTTGGAGTGGCTTATCCAACTCCACGAGTTGTCGGTAGTATGACACGTGTCCCTTGTAGTCGTCGCGTGTCCACGTTAGGCCTAGGCCCATTTACTTTGCATTTTTACTAAAGCCCATAATTAAATTCAGGATGTCAAATATTCCGACCGTATTGATTTTGAAAATGGTTTGCTCTTTCTCAGTCTCTCTGTTTCATCAATTCTAAACAAAGTTGTTAATTCATGCTCAAGATTCATAAAATTTCAACTTATTAGTAGTGGATTGGTACACTGATCTTCTCACTCTTGTTCTATGGTAAGAATTAAGATGAAATACAAAAAAACCATAGATTTATACATGGATTCATTATTAGAATCAAAATGTGGGGAATGAGGGAGATGACAAAGAAAATGTCTCCACCCAAAAACTCAGGTTCTTCAGCAATACAACCAAAGCATCTATATATATATATATATATATTCTAACAAGTGAAGGTGAAAAACGCTTTTAAATTTAAATTGTATCAGACGAAGAAGAGTTATGATCGTCCTTGTGATTAGAAATGGGGAAGTGGTAATCATCCCACAGAGGGCTTCCAGGTCCCCATTCTTCTGGAATTGCATTGAACCATGCCTCGGCCCACCCCGTCTCCTCACTCACCCCTCCCACTGCCAATGCTGAGCTCGAATCACCCTCTCCTTTCTCGCTTGCCTCTTCACTAGCAGTCGCCGTCTCGCATTGTTTCTGATGCACCGGAGTTGACTCTTGTTTACTGAGAAAAAGCTCAGGGAAATTGAGTCTGGCCGTCTCTCCCCTCATCTTGAAGGCCTCACGGTCGTAGGCCATGGCGGCTTCCTCTGCTGTGTCGAATGTGCCTAGCCAGAGACGTGTCCTGTTCCGCGGCATACGGATCTCCGCGACCCATTTCCCCCAGTGGCGTTGTCTGACCCCTCTATATAGCTTGGTGGCGCTGAAGGGTTGCATCGGCGGCCGCGTCAGATCACCTCCTTGTCTTAACATGTTCATCATCATCATTCTTCCGCTCGGGCTCAGCTTCAGAATGTCTCTCCAGTACTGCAGCAGTTGTTTCTGTTGTTGTGCTAAATATGGCTGCACCTGTAGTTGAGGACCGAACGAGATCATTTGTTGTTGTCTATGTCCTGAAAGGTCATTCGGGTATGAAAACGGTTGTTGATTCTGAATCGTTGGAGCGAGGGAAAATGGAAAAGCGACACTGGAAGAAGAGACAGAGCATGATGTAGTTGTTGGCGGCGGATGAGGAGTAGCATAAGAAGGTAGGAGGTAAGGATTGTGTCGGTCAAAGGTTCTGGTCTTCCTGAGACTTCTCTGAGACGTAGATGAAGTATCACCAAACCACATGTCCGAGCCAGAACTCGAATCTTTATTCTTGCCGCTACTAATAAATTGGAGCTCCTCCTCCAACTCTATCTCATCCATGTTCTCGGCCTCATTGGAACCAAGGCTCCTGATGGATTTTCCCTTGTTCTTAGCAGTAGCCATAGACGATGATTCTCACTATCCTTTTTATGGTAACGCGACCACCTCTTTTGTCTTTGAGAAAACAGAGCAAGAACGGGAGAAACAGAGAGATTTGTTGTGTGGTTATGGAATATATATTTTTTGCCCCCTTTTTGTATATCGGAGCCACTACTGAGTCTTCTTAACTAAGATGTTGACATACATCACTAAGCGAAATATCTCAACCTCTCTCTCTCTCTCTCTCTCAGGTCCGTACCATGCCTTCTTCTGTTTATTCTTTGGACGGTGGAAACATTCTTTATTGGTCTTCTTAATTATTCCTACAAAATATGTGCATCAGTGCATGTATACTTTCTTGATAGTATGGTCGGTTAACCGCGGCTAAGGATGACATGAGATGATAATGAGATTGAAGCAATTGATTACGACGTAACCTGTATTTTTAATTAGGCTTCATCATATCATTATCTCTCGCGGGTTAGCAATTTGTCGTCAAAGTCCGCTTTGACTTTTCTTTTTATCTTTTTGTTAAATATATAATTCCACCTACAAAAAGACATAAACAACACCGACCAAATTTGTAACACACGAATAAGAAAATTGCTTATATATTCTCATTCAACTTAACGTATCAACCAACTCGATTGGAAAATATATATCTCCTCTACCCTACCCATGTCAATATCATTATCACCACCATACACACCGCACTATTGTATATAGAAGTTTATGTAAATATCGGATGGCTGTGTTTTGGATACATAACCAATTGGTTTGGATCAATTATATAATTTCTGTACGACGAGAGTGTAAGACTGTAACATTCAACCTCAAAAATAAATAATTTCAAAGTATGTCACATATATAATAATTTTTTGCTATTTAATCACAAAACGCTAAAATATTCAGTTATACTATTTTAATACATGTATAAGAAAAGTTCAATTATATTTTTGTTCTCAAATGAAATATTATATTAAACAACCGAACAATACAAAGTTCAATTATATTTTAAAACCAATTAAATTTGACAAATGTTTCGAAAAAAAAAGTGGAATAAAAAACTTTAAATTGTTAACAAGCGACATACCATCATCACCATCACCTACTTAGAATATGTGCATATATATATAACACATGGATATATGTACCTGTCGACAAAAAAAAAAAAAAAAAAACCTACGCATAAAACATGAAATTAATTTTCTTTTTGATAATTTTTGAAAAATATCCCTTTCGATATATGTGTTAATTTTTTTTTTAAATCTCATTTGAGCTGTTTATTTTCAAATATATATCTTGTTAAATCTATTATAAGGTAAACTACTACTCGTAAAGTATTTATAAAATTTTATAAATTCTTGCAAGATATTAGTAAGGTTTTACAATATATTTATAAAATATTTGTAAGATATGTATACAGTATTTATAAGGTATTTGTAAAGTTATAATACAGACATACAAAAATATATGTGTATGTTTTGTTATTAGAAACGTATTTTGCTCAGAGCCAGGTTTGCTGTAGCATCCGTGTCCGGGTATTCTAGTCGAGCTTGTGATCGAGAATTGAGATCAATGCTCGAAGGATTATCGAAGGAAAAGCTAAGGATCGAAGGTTTATCGATGGAGATCGATATTCATCGATGGAATGCGAGTGTACCGAGAAATTCTGTGATAAATGATGAGTTTATCGAGTGTTCCATATTTTTCGGAGTAAGCTGACGGTTACTTAGTTCGAGCGTGATTTTCGGACAAGTGTGGTCGGTAGCCGACAGGTCTGGTCGAGAATCCGATAGTGATGGTCGAGCAGTTATCGATGTCCGAGATGATGCGTGTGAATTGTTCGAGAGAAGTGGCGGGAACGGTTACTTTCTTGAGAAAACACGCGGATCTGAGTTTAAGTGGCATTTACTTGACGGTTTCTAGTAGAATAATCGAATAAAAAGGAAGTTACTCGATATTCTTCGTCACTTATGTTTTGTCTGCGAGAGAGTCTCGAGAAAAAGGGAGAAACGAAGAGAGTTCTTCGAGAAAGAGGGAGAGATATCGATGATGAAGAGAATATCGTCGGTTCTGGGCGAAAGGTTGAAGAAGATCTGGTGAAATAGTCGAGATTACGATGGTGTGTCGTGAATCATCGAGAAGTATCGAGAGAAAGGTGAGCGTCGTCGAGGATGCAGTTCTGGGGTCGACTAGGGTCGATGGAAGTTACGTATGACGATCGAGAATGTAGTTCTGGGATCGACTAGGGTCGATGGATATGAAGATCGGATCTGGGTTTTATCGAGAGAACGAGCAGTTATAGTCGATATCATGGTTTAACTTACTTCATCGGAAGTAATCTGTTTTGAGTAGAATTATTCTTGAAAGAATGGATAAGGCAACAGATTGCCGGAAGTTGTCTGGTGAAATGTTTAGAGGTCGATCTAGTTTGCTTAAGTGTTCTGAGCAAGCTATAAGGTTCTCGGCAATGGACTGTCGGGATTGGTGGAATTTGGGAAGAATGTGTAGACGGGAAATCTAGCATTCTAAAGTTGTAATGGACGAGTAGGTCCGAGAAAGGAAATGGAGATTTCTGAAGTATTCTGATTAAGGCAAAAGGGTTGTCGGAACATGAAGTGGGGGAGACTTCACAAGAACTGGTTGGCTGAGTGTCAAGATAACAATCTTACATTGTCGGACGATCTGGATTGAGTTTGGTCTGTTCAAGTATTCAGGATTTCATTAACGGTAATGAAAGTTCCAAGGTTGGAAAATCTTGAAGTGTACCGTCCGAGGCGGGTAGGTAGAATGGATGGTTGCTAAAGGTTTTGGGGGAAAACGGGTCGGAGAGAAAGATCGCGATTAAGCTAAGGGATGATTGGCTAGGAAAGTCATATCATTAAAGTCAAAGTGATCGGTAGTTAGTGTATCGAACTTCAGCGGGATTGATGGTGTGTTGATGGGAGTTTGAGGCCGGTTCTGTGGCGATGTTAGGAACCATGTGGGTTTGCTAAATCGTTTTCTGTTATGTCGCTTTGCCAAGGTGATTGATTCATTTTACTTAGGAGTCAGAATTGGACAATACGCTTGGAAGCATTGGGCTTGCTAAGGTTTGTCTCGTTTTGAGTTGCCTAGTAACTTTGGATAATCATGCTCGGCGAGTTCTGTGATCGCGTACTTGGGAATTCGTTAAGTTCACCAAGACGATCTGGTTCGACCAATATGAACTGCCCATAGCATCAACCATAATACGCTCGGAGTGATGGTTATGAATCTGATGCATCGTCTACGGGAACTTTGAGAGTTTCCCAAGACATGTATGTTTCATCGTCGGTGGGAACATAGAGTGTTCGCCGAGATGTGTCTGTTATGTGTCAACGGGAACATAGAGTGTTCGCTGAGATCTGTCTGTTGTATTGTATGCGGGAACTTGAAGAGTTCGCCGAAATGTGTTTGTTGTGTTGGCTAAGGAAACTGGGAAAGTTTGCCGAGGCATGTTCGTTATATTGGGTTCGGGTATTTTGTGAGATTGCCGAGCCATGTCTGATGTATGTCTGTGAAGACTTCGAGAGTCTATCGAGATTTGTCTTTCTGGTGAGAACTGGTGGTGTTCACCATTGGAATTCCATTAGCAAGACTTTGGGAATAAGTGAGTGATCACCAAAGTATGGTTGATAAGCCAATACGAGTTTCGGAAAATGGTCGGAAATGATCTGAATGTTCTGTTAGTATCAAGTATGATATGTAAGTGCCATGATAATCTTAAGTGATCAAAAGATATTTTGCGAATCGAGACCGATTCATGGTTTCTGTGGGATCCGGGTGATCTCAAACGAGAAGTAAGGGTTGGAAGAATCCGAGAAATTTCTGTAAAGTACGTGGGAATAAAGATGATTCCAGGAAAAATCTGTTTATGTCAAGGGAGTAGTGGAGGTACTCGGAAGTTCTGTAACTTGGTTGAAACCGAGATAATAGTTATTTTTCCGAGCGATTGGAGATGATCCAGTTTTGTGGTTGGATAAGTTATGTTAAACATTCGTACTTAAGAAATAGTTGAGGTGAAACGGGTGAGATGCTTCGAGACTTTATCTGTCTAAGGCATGATCGTGAACCAATAGACTCTTTGGAAAGTAGAATGGCGTAACTTACTAGGAAAAAGGAAATTCCAAGTGGGGTTAATCGGTGTTCGACCATGGTCTGGTTGGAACAAGATTTCTGTTTCTGAGTTACTGTTCAGAATGTCTTTGTTTTGGCAACGAAAGTATCGTGCCTAGGTATTGCCGAGGAGTGATGGTCGGCCAGAGAGTGGTCGGGGAATTTCTGGTATATGTCCGGGTAGGACAAAGCTGATGATAAGATCAAGTCTTTGGGGACATTGTGATCGGAAAAGGTGGTCTAGGTGGAAGGGACTAAGACCAAACTTGTGAGTTGAGTTGTGGAGAATTGAGGTAAGTCGGAAAAGTTATTGGAATGAAGTGTCATTGCCGATGCTTGCATGATTACCGAGATTTATTCTCATAAGTGATTCTGAAAAGATTTACCGAGGACGAATTCATTCTAAGTGGGGGGAGAATTGTAGCATCCGTGTCCGGGTATTCTAGTCGAGCTTGTCATCGAGGATTGAGATCAATGCTCGAAGCATTATCGAAAGAAAAGCTAAGGATCGAAGGTTTATCGATGGATATCGATATTCATCGATGGAATGCGAGTGTACCGAGAAATTCTGTGATAAATGATGAGTTTATCGAGTGATCCGTATTTTTCGGAGTAAGCTGACGGTTACTTGGTTCGAGCGTGATTTTCGGACAAGTGTGGTCGGTAGCCGACAGGTCTGGTCGAGAATCCGACAGTGATGGTCGAGCAGTTATCGATGTCCGAGATGATGCGTGTGAATTGTTCAAGAGAAAAGGCGGGAACGGTTACTTTCTTGAGAAAACACGCGGATCTGAGTTTAAGTGGCAGTTACTTGACGGTTTCTAGTAGAATAATCGAATAAAAAGGAAGTTACTCGATATTCTTCGTCACTTATGTTTTGTCTGCGAGAGAGTCTCGAGAAAAAGGGAGAAACGAAGAGAGTTCTTCGAAAACGAGGGAGAGATATCGATGATGAAGAGAATATCGTCGGTTCTGGGCGAAAGGTTGAAGAAGATCTTGTGAAATAGTCGAGATTACGATGGTGTGTCGTGAATCATCGAGAAGTATCGAGAGAAAGGTGAGCGTCGTCGACGATGCAGTTCTGGGGTCGACTAGGGTCGATGGAAGTTATGTATGACGATCGAGAATGTAGTTCTGGGATCGACTAGGGTCGATGGATATGAAGATCGGATCTGGGTTTTATCGAGAGAACGAGCACTTATAGTCGATATCATGGTTTAACGTCGAGAAATAGCGATAAGTATCGAGGATACGAATGGAAGACGAGTTCTCAAGTGGAATCCGTCGAGATCAGTCGGTTCTGTCGATATTGATTGACGGTTATCGAGATCGAGTAGAACTGGTCGAGATTCTGGAATGATCGGCTAGGTTCTGTCGAGAAAGCTGTTCGGAGATCGATTGTCTTAACGATGACTGTCGAGAGTTGGTTCCGAGAGCGAGATAGAAGTGTGGAAGTACGTATCTGTGTATGGGTCGGGATAATGAGTTATTACCGAGAGTTCTGTCGGGTGTTGATTCATGATCGAGAGTTCGCGGTTCGATGATCGAAGATGATCATGTCCGGATGTTCTGTTGGTCGAGGAGGGTCGATCATGTGTGTCTGTTGATCGAGAGATCAAAGGTTCTGATCGGAGTGGGTTGATTGGATTAAATGTTCTGTAAGTATGTTCGGTGTGATGTGGATTCCGGACATCTCTCTTTGTACTTAGTCATGTGGGGATGGTTGGCTGAGTGACTATGTACCGAGAGAGATGTTGGATGACTCATCGATGGCCGAGTGGTTATGGAAGCTGTTTCGGAAGCTGGAGCATTGGAGTATCGAGAAGACTCGTGTATTCGTGTGCATTGGTCGGACGAGTTGGTTCGATAAGTGGCCAAGGTACGATTAAGTTAAGCTTAATTATGTCTGTTGTTGATTTTAATCCGCTGCGTAGGTTGTTCTAGTTAAGTTGTTAGCTGGAATCGGTCTGTTTTGAGAAGTTTTGTGGAAGTTGAATCGTCGTCGGAAGTTTATCGGAATTTTAGTCTCCGGCGAGGTGGTATTTCTGTGTGTTCTGTGGTCGGAGTTCTAGTAGCGAGGACGGGGTATTATATTTGCCTTCCTCCATCCGGGTTAGGATCTTGTCTTCTCTTCCCTTGGATTTGCTGGAATCTCTGGAAGTCAAGAAATCAAAAACTGTTTTTTTTTTTTTTTTTTTGTGCACCTAATTCTTCAATTAACTAAAAAGATACAAAAGGTTCAAGCAAGTTCGGACAGATCCGACTAGCAAACAAGGAAATTACAACACAAGAGCGAAGATAGAAAAAACATAGAGACACAAGCTTAAACAAACTTGATAGAGATCCAGGAGGAGTATTGAAACTAACTATCACAAGCTGGGATGTGAAAGCAGTAGCATCCAACACAAAATCATCGACTGGATAAGAGGTAGTCACCACATATTGTGACGTTAAAACGCAGACCTTCATGACTGTCCAACCCATACAAGGAGGAAGATTGAAGGAAAGTCTCTCACTCGACATAGAGAGTGAAGCAGAGGTTACACCATAAAGCGGAATCCAATGATGCACCGAGGCAGAAAACGCCTTAGACACAGGTAGGGAAGCATCGAAGAAATATTCGATAAGCAAATTTCCCTGGCTCCGAGAAATAATCGAACCTACAGTAGTGGTTCTATATTGAAAACAAAGAGGGCCTGCCTCAGATGACAGCGCCTTAAATGAAAGCAAGGAGGGTCCGGAGAAGTATCCGGTGAATAAACATCGCCATAGATAGACGAAATTCAAACCAACACAAGTGGTTCTAGCATGAAGACAAAGTGAATCTACCGGAGATGAGCTGAAACTAGAGGAGTGTCGGGTGAGCACTCTCCACTGTGGAGGACTAAATGCCTTAACCACAGCCATGTAGACGCCGGAGGAGTATCCGGTGAAGCAAGGAACGACAGAGATTTGGTAGAGAGACGGATCTGTAAACAACTTGTGCACATACAGAGAGACATCCTCAAAATTACCAATTGAAACCGAGATTACTAGGCCAGAGATCCATGTAGAGTAAAACCCATGCCTCCAACAAAGAAGAGAGACAATCTGGCCGCTATACCCAACAATAGGCAAAGACAATTCTACAAACAGAGAATTTCTAAGAGAGCTAAGCCACAAATCGGTTGAGCCCGAAGATACCGTAACAGGAGCTGCGTCTACAAAAAAAGTAGAGAGGCTTAGGACTGGAGACGGGTGTAACGGCCGCGATCCCGAATAGGATCGTTGGTCGAGACTTAGTTCGAGAGTGAAGGGGAAAACTCGAACAAGTCTAAACGGAGCTGACTACCAGCTCAAAATGTAGGAAAAGGGAAAAGGAAGAAGTATTGATGGAATAATCCAGCTGGAAAGATCGGTTAAGCTTACTCGGCCAGCTGCCAAGTAGTTGTGCCAGCTCGACCCCAGCTGCCCGGAAGTAACACTAGCTCGACCAGTTGCTTGGAAGCTCGACCAGCTGCCCGGTAGTCGAGGGAGTTGTGATGGTTACTCCCCGAGTGAGCCAACTGGGCGGTTACCAAAGGAAGAGCGAACAGGTATCGGTGAAATGGTACCAATGGAAGGATACCAGCGAACCGTCGCGAGTGAAAGGTGCATCGAACAGGTGCCTTTTCAAATGGAAGGGTTTGGCCGAAACACTATAAATAGTGGGTCTCGCCTTCAGTTTTGGGACACGTTCGGAGATCGGAAATACTTAATAATCTTGAAGTTAGCTTCGAGAAAAATACGAAAGAAAGTCGGGATCCGATAAAAGGTTAATACCGAGGCCATAAGATCGGTTGTGGGGGTGCATATGGGTTCGATAGTTGCATAAGCATGATCATATGCATAACTTTGACCGGACAGAATGTTCGGAGAAAAGGGGACGCGGCTCGGCGAGTTGAATCATTGATGATACTCGACCGAACTGATGCGCGGGCTACCTCTCTACCGAACATCTGAACGGGCGGAGTTGTAGTGTAACTTAGCGAGCATTGCATGAAATACGATGGTGATTAAGTAAACATGTTACTGATTTCCTATGTGGTTTCAGGGAAAGAAGGTGATCGAGGGGATGAAAGGGCTTAGGCGCGAGGACTCAAGGCCGGGAAGATGAGTGGTGATGGATGCTGGGTAGTTAGATCGATTATACAACTTGTAATAGCTTATATGCAAACTCATAAGTTGTATCGAATCCTTACTTATTAATAAAGTATTTGAATGGTTGTTTTCCTCTATATTGCATATCGACTCTAAATAATGAATCCCGGAATTATTATAAATAAATTGTCTAAGGAATGGGCCCTAAAACTTGGTTAAGCATGGATAGTTGGATAGTAGATCGAAGGTAACCTTTCCGGACTTAGAATATCCGGGATGGGGTCTTTCAAGTTGGTATCAGAGCATGCTTGATTCTAGGACTAGTGTGCGGGTTTGGGATCACCACTCATCGGCTTATTGGGAACTCGCGGTAGTTTTTCTTTAACTCATTATGGTTTTGATATAATAACCATGACTAATTCATGAGTTTTTACAGATGGGTAAGAGCAGCAAGAAAGACAAAAAGAGCAAGGGGAAGGATGTTGTCGAAGAAACAATAAGCACTAGGAAAAGGCGAGGAACCAAGGAAACTGAGAACATGACAAGCTCTGATGAACAAAATCCAGCCGGACCTGTGGCTGGACAAAAATCCTCGGAAAATTCAAATCCAGAGAGTAGTGGGGTATCTGTGGAAGAAAAGAATATGAGTGGAGTACTATAATACCCCGTCCTCGCTACTAGAACTCCGACCACAGAACACACAGAAATACCACCTCGCCGGAGACTAAAATTCCGATAAACTTCCGACGACGATTCAACTTCCACAAAACTTCTCAAAACAGACCGATTCCAGCTAACAACTTACTAGAACAACCTACGCAGCAGATTAAAATCAACAACAGACATAATCAAGCTTAACTTAATCGTACCTTGGCCACTTATCGAACCACTCGTCCGACCAATGCACACGAATACACGAGTCTTCTCGATACTCCAATTCTCCAGCTTCCGAAACAGCTTCCATATTCACTCGGCCATCGATGAGTCATCCAACATCTCTCTCGGTACGAAGTCACTCAGCCAACCATCCCCACATGACTAAGTACAAAGAGAAATGTCCGGAATCAACATCACACCGAACATACTTACAGAACACTTAATCAGATCAACACCACTCCGATCAGAACCTTTGATCTCTCGATCAACAGACACACATGATCGACCCTCCTCGACCAACAGAACATCCGGACATGATCATCTTCGATCATCGAACCGCGAACACTCGATCAACAGACACACATGATCGACCCTCCTCGACCAACAGAACATCCGGACATGATCATCTTCGATCATCGAACCGCGAACTCTCGATCAGGAATCCACACCCGACAGAACTCTCGGTAATAACTCATTATCCCGATCCATACACAGATACGTACTTCAACACTTCTATCTCGCTCTCGGAACCAAACTCTCGACAGTCATCGTTAATTCAATCGATCTCCGAACAGCTTTCTCGACAGAAACTAGACGATCAATCCAGAATCTCGACCAGCTCTACCCGATCTCGATAACCGTCGATCAATATCGACAGAACCGACTGATCTCGACGGATTCCACTTGAGAACTCGTCTTCCATTCGTATCCTCGATACTTATCGCTATTTCTCGACGATAAACCATCTGATATCGACTATAACTGCTCGTTCTCTCGATAAAACCCAGATCCGATCTTCATACGTAACTTCCATCGACCCTAGTCGATCCCGGAACTACATTCTCGATCGTCATACGTAACTTTCATCGACCCTAGTCGACCCCAGAACTGCATCCTCGACGATGCTCACCTTTCTCTCGACACTTTTCGATGATTCACGACACACCATCGTAATCTCGACTATTTCACCAGATCTTCTTCAACCTTTCGCCCAGAACCGACGATATTCTCTTCATCATCGATATCTCTCCCTCTTTCTCGAAGAACTCTCTTCGTTTCTCCCTTTTTCTCGAGACTCTCTCGCAGACAAAACATAAGTGACGAAGAATATCGAGTAACTTCCTTTTTATTCGATTATTCTCCTAGAAACCGTCAAGTAACTGCCACTTAAACTCAGATCCGCGTGTTTTCTCAAGAAAGTAACCGTTCCCGCCAATTCTCTCGAAACACTATCGAGACACCGACAACTGCTCGACCCAACACTGTCGGATTCTCGACCAGACCTGTCGGCTACCGACCACACTTGTCCGAAAATCACGCTCGGACCAAGTAACCGTCAGCTTACTCCGAAAAATACGGAACACTCGATAAATTCATCATTTATCACAGAATTTCTCGGTACACTCGCATTCCATCGATGAATATCGATCTCCATCGATAAACCTTCGATCCTTAGCTTTTCCTTCGATAATCCTTCGAGCATTGATCTCAATCCTCGATCACAAGCTCGACTAGAATACCCGGACACAGATGCTACAATTATCGATTGGTAACAGCTTGTCCGGTGGGAAGGTTATTAAAGGGTGAGGACCTGGGTTCGAGGAACGCGAGGCGCACCAATAACCTACCTGGTGGGCCAGGAAGGCATGTGGGCCAGGAGAGTGCCTACATGCAGAGTTTGGGCCCACAGGAGAGAGGTTAGGGTCGATGCGCTGCAGCGCTGTAAGGATGCAATGTGGCGGGGTGTGCCACATGGCGGAAGAATCCCACAGGGCGGGTTGTTACAAGTACCCTCGGCTGAAGAACAGTGGGATACGATGAAAGCAATGATGTCACAGTTGGCTGTACTGACAAAAGCACTTATACCGGATCCTGAGGTACAAGAAACAGTTAACAAGACCAAGGTCGGCAGTACTGAAGAAGCTCCAATAACTCCTTTTAGGAAGAGGAGTGACTATCTGATTTTGCTTGACCACGTGACGAAGTTGGGAACAAAGCATTTTTCTGGGAGTTCGGATCCAATTGTGGCTGATGAATGGAGGAGTCGACTTATGAGGAATTTTAACTCCACTCGATGTCCAGAAGATTACCAGAAGGACATTGCTGTGCATTTCCTGGAAGGTGATGCACATAATTGGTGGTAGTCTATTGAGAAACGCATGGGTGAACAGATTCAGACCTTGGCGGATTTTGTTGAGGAATTCAACAAAAAGTACTTTCCTCCAGAAGCTTGGGACAGACTTGAATGTGCCTATCTGGATTTGGTTCAAGGAGATAAGACTGTCCGCGAATATGATGAGGAGTTCAACCGCCTTAGACGATTTATTGGAAAAGAGCTGGAAGATGAGCAGGCCCAAGTGAGCCGATTCATTCGAGGGTTGCGAGTCGAGATTCGTACTCACTGTTTGATTCGCACATTTACTTCGGTGTCTGAATTGGTCGAGAAGGCGGCCATGATTGAAGTTGTGCTCGAGGAAGAGAAACAATGGAAACGTGAGAAGAACTCGGCACGTTCCACTACCAAAACCGCTGACAATAAAAGGAAGTGGGACAAGGTGGAGAATACAAAATTTGATACTAAGTATGGAGAATGTAAGACTTGTGGAAAGTATCATAGCGGAGTTTGCTGGAAGGCCATTGGTGCATGTGGCCGGTGTGGAAGCAAGGATCATGCGATTCAGAATTGCCCAAGGAATGATGTAGGAACTCCGAAAGAAAATGCTGGAGAACATAAGTCCTGCTACTATTGCGGGAGAGCAGGGCATTTTAAGAGAGAATGTCCTAAGTTTAAATCGGAGCATAATGGAAACAGTGGTGGAAATGATTTACCACCACCGCCTAAGAGGCAGGCTGTCGCACCACGTGTGTATGAGCTCTCCGAGGAAACTGATGATGGGAATTTCAGCTCGATCACTGGTACGTGATAATATATTTTTCTTATGGTTAAGTAATGCATTGCATGGCATCATGAGGCATAAAGGAAAGGGTACTTAGCATTCTAGGGGAATGTGTAGGAACCTTGAATATAGGTGGTGTGGAAACTCACACATTATTTGATTCCGGAGCTACACATTGTTTTGTGAGTTCGGAGATGATTGGAAAAGGTGGGTTCAAGATAGAACCAAACACCGAATATGGAATGGTTCGAGCAGCCGGCGGGCAAGCTATGTATCCGTCCGGTATTGTTCGCGAAATCTCGATTGTGGTCAACGGTGTCAATATGCCTATTGGCCTTATCGTCGTTCAACTTAAGAAACACGATGTTATCTTAGGGATGAACTGGTTGGGGAAATACAAGGCGCATATTGATTGTCACTGGGGACGAGTTCAATTTGAGAGGGAGGAAGGAAGGATAGAATTCCAAGGGATAAGATCAACATCGGGAAGTTTGGTCATCTCAGCAATCCAGGCAGAAAGGATGCTTGAGAAAGGGTGTGAGGCATATTTAGCCACAATCACAACGACGGAAGTTGGGGCAAATGCGGAACTCAAAGAGATTCCGGTTGCAAAGGAATTTTCGGACGTGTTCGAGACTGTGTGTGGATTACCGCCGGATCGGCCATATCCGTTCACAATCGAACTAGAGCCAGGAACGACTCCTATATCTAAAGCTCCTTACCGGATGGCACCGGCAGAAATGGCGGAGTTAAAGAAACAACTAGGTGAGTTGTTGGAAAAAGGATTTATAAGACCAAGTAGTTCACCATGGGGTGCACCGGTCTTGTTTGTCAAGAAGAAGGATGGCAGCTTTAGGCTGTGTATTGATTATCGAGGATTGAATAGGGTGACGGTGAAAAATAAATATCCCTTACCCCGGATAGACGAGCTGTTGGCCCAACTACGAGGTGCGAAGTGGTTTTCAAAGATAGATTTGGCCTCAGGGTATCACCAAATCCCGATCAAACCATCAGACATTCGAAAAACAGCTTTTCGGAGACGTTATGGCCACTACGAGTTTGTGGTAATGCCGTTTGGGCTAACCAACGCACCGGCAGCATTCATGAAGATGATGAATGGTGTTTTCCGAGAATTCTTAGATGAGTCGGTGATAATCTTTATTGATGACATACTCGTGTTTTCGAAGGATAGGGAAACTCATCAAAAACATCTAAGGGAAGTGTTGGAGCGGTTAAGAGAACATAAGCTTTTTGCAAAATTAAGCAAATGTTCGTTTTGGCAAAGGAGTATTGGGTTTCTTGGTCATATTATCTCGGATCAAGGTGTGTCAGTGGATCCGGAGAAGATCAAGTGCATTAAGGACTGGCCACGTCCGAAGAATGCTACGGAGATTAGAAGTTTCCTCGGGTTGGCAGGATACTATCGACGATTTGTGAAAGGTTTTGCGAGTACGTCGCAACCTATGACGAAATTAACTGGGAAAGATACAAAATTTCAGTGGTCGGAGGCTTGCGAAAAGAGTTTTATGGAGTTAAAGGCCATGTTAACAAGTGCTCCGGTGTTGGTGTTACCGGAAATAGATGAACCGTACGTGGTTTATACCGACGCCTCGATCACAGGCTTAGGATGTGTCCTAATGCAAAAGGGTGGTGTGATCGCGTATGCCTCGAGGCAATTGCGTAAACATGAAGGGAACTATCCGACACACGACTTGGAGATGGCTGCGGTAGTGTTTGCTCTTAAGATTTGGCGAGCATATCTTTACGGGGCAAAAGTTCAAATCTTTACCGACCATAAAAGTTTAAAGTACATATTCACCCAGCCAGAATTAAATTTAAGGCAAAGACAGTGGATGGAGTTCGTGGCTGACTATGACTTAGATATTGCCTATCATCCCGGAAAGGCAAATCAGGTGGCGGACGCATTAAGTCGGAGGCGTTATGAAGTTGAGGCCGAAAGAAACCGGGAGGTGTTGGTTAATATGATGGGAACTTTGCATTTGAATGCATTATCTACGGAGTTGGAACCATTAGGTTTGGGTGCAGCTAACCAAGCGGATTTACTTAGTAGAATTCATTTGGCTCAAGAAAATGACGAAGAGTTGAGAGTGTGGGCCGAGAATAATAAGACAGAGTTTCAAACTTCGAACAACGGGACCATTGTGGTGAATGGTCGGGTGTGCGTTCCGAAAAATAAGGAGTTAAGAGAAGAAATCCTTAAGGAGGCTCACCAATCCAATTTCTCGATTCATCCGGGCTCAACAAAGATGTATCGTGACTTGAAAAGGTACTATCACTGGAAGGGAATGAAGAGGGACGTGGCTGCATGGGTTGCTAAGTGTGGAACATGTCAACTCGTTAAGGCCGAACACCAAGTGCCGAGTGGGTTGGTGCAAACCTTACCAATGCCGGAGTGGAAATGGGATCATGTGACGATGGATTTTGTGACCGGATTGCCCAAAGGGAAATCTAAACATGATGCAGTTTGGGTAGTGGTGGATAGACTAACTAAATCTGCTCACTTTATAGCAATCTCAGAAACAGACGGAGCCGAAGAAATTACAGCAAGATATATCGAAGAGATAGTACGGTTGCATGGAGTTCCGGCAAGCATCGTTTCCGACCGGGATACTCATTTCACTTCGCATTTTTGGAAGGCATTCCAGAAAGCGTTAGGAACAAGGGTGAACTTGAGTACTGCATATCATCCACAAACTGATGGACAGTCCGAGAGAACTATTCAAACTCTGGAAGACATGTTGCGAGCATGTGTCTTGGATTGGGGCGGAAATTGGGAGAAGTACTTAACGTTGGTTGAGTTTGCCTACAACAATAGTTATCAAGCTAGTATCGGAATGTCGCCATACGAAGCATTGTATGGCCGAGCATGTAGGACGCCTTTATGCTGGACACCAGTCGGAGAACGTACTCTGTTTGGTACGGAGATTATCGACGAGACGAATGCAAAGTTGAGATTTTTAAAAATAAAGCTGAAAGAAGCACAAGACCGACAGAAATGCTATGCAGATAAACGTCGGAAGGAGTTGGAATTTGAAGTCGGAGACTTGGTGTATCTTAAGGCAACCACGTACAAAGGAAAGGGGCGATTTACAAAAAGAAAGAAGTTAAGTCCAAGGTTCGTTGGGCCGTACAAGGTGATCGAGCGAGTTGGAAAAGTGGCGTACAAACTTGACTTACCACCGAAGCTCGATGCTTTTCATAAGGTGTTTCACGTATCCCAATTACGGAAATGCCTAGGGGATCGAGACGAAATCGTTACAGCCATACCAACCGAGTTGCGAGACAATTTGACGGTGGAAGCAATACCAGTTAGAATCATCGATCGAATGGAAAAGGGGACCCGGAAGAGGAAGATGATGACGGTAAAAGTTGTGTGGAATTGTGGAGGACACGAGGAATCATCTTGGGAAACCGAAAATAAGATGAGGGCCAACTATCCTGAGTGGTTTAAGGAGATGGAAAAAGAAACACTCGACTCGGATTCGGGGACGAATCCCATTCAAGGGGGGGAGACTTGTAACGCCCGCGATCCCGAATAGGATCGTTGGTCGAGACTTAGTTCGAGAGTGAAGGGGAAAACTCGAACAAGTCTAAACGGAGCTGACTACCAGCTCGAAATGTAGTAAAAGGGAAAAGGAAGAAGTATTGATGGAACAATCCAGCTGGAAAGATCGGTTAAGCTTACTCGGCCAGCTACCAGGTAGTTGTGCCAGCTCGACCCCAGCTGCCCGGAAGTAACACCAGCTCGACCAGTTGCTTGGAAGCTCGACCAGCTGCCCGGTAGTCGAGGGAGTTGTGATGGTTACTCCCCGAGTGAGCCAACTGGGCGGTTACCAAAGGAAGAGCGAACAGGTATCAGTGAAATGGTACGAATGGAAGGATACCAGCGAACCGTCGCGAGTGAAAGGTGCATCGAACAGGTGCCTTTTCGAATGGAAGGGTTTGGCCGAAACACTATAAATAGTGGGTCTCGCCTTCAGTTTTGGGACACGTTCGGAGATCGGAAATACTTAATAATCTTGAAGTTATCTTCGAGAAAAATACGAAAGAAAGTCGAGATCCGATAAAAGGTTAATACCGAGGCCATAAGATCGGTTGTGGGGGTGCATATGGGTTCGATAGTTGCATAAGCATGATCATATGCATAACTTTGATCGGACAGAATGTTCGGAGAAAAGGGGACGCGGCTCGGCGAGTTGAATCATTGATGATACTTGACCGAACTGATGCGCGGGCTACCTCTCTACTGAACATCTGAACGGGCGGAGTTGTAGTGTAACTTAGCGAGCATTGCATGAAAGACGATGGTGATTAAGTAAACATGTTACTGATTTCCTATGTGGTTTAAGGGAAAGAAGGTGATCGAGGGGATGAAAGGGCTTAGGCGCGAGGACTCAAAGCCGGGAAGATGAGTGGTGATGGATGCTGGGTAGTTAGATCGATTATACAACTTGTAATAGCTTATATGCAAACTCATAAGTTGTATCGAATCCTTACTTATTAACAAAGTATTTGAATGGTTGTTTTCCTCTATATTGCATATCGACTCTAAATAATGAATCCCGGAATTATTATAAATAAATTGTCTAAGGAATGGGCCCTAAAACTTGGTTAAGCATGGATAGTTGGATAGTAGATCGAAGGTAACCTTTCCGGACTTAGAATATCCGGGATGGGGTCTTTCAACGGGTCTGGTGGGTCGGGAGGGACTGGAGGAGAGACCACCGCAGACAGATCTGGGAGAACTGGAACCAAAGGCGGCGGATCTGGAAGAGAACGGAGCCACAACGGCAGAACTGGAGAAAGAGGGATCCACGGTGGAGAAGGACCTAAAGTAACCATCGCCAGAGACAGAAAGGAAGAGGAGGGAGAAAGAGGAAGATTCTCGTCGGTGGGCGAGATGCCACACCGGCGGTGGCGAAAGGGAGGAAATCTAAAAACCTATCGCCTTTATCGTCGCTCTTTTTTCTTATAAGTTCACAACTCTACATTAATCAAAAACTGTTTAATGCAAAGTTTTTCACCTTTGAAGAAACAGCCCTTAAAGCCCTCTTGGATGCTAAAGAGTGGCAAGCTGCTCAATCTCCTCCAGGTTTAAGCTCTGCTTTCTCCGATCAACCAGATAAGGTTGACCGCTGTTCCAGTTTTCCTGGTGCAGTTCTATGCTGCTCGGATGCAGCATGCATGGCGCCATGATTTAAAAGTTGCAGGTCTGGGCTGGACATTCGCCTTCCCCGATAATGACAGATGCATTTCAATATCAGCTGTTTGTGAATGTGTCTCTTCGCCCCTGATGGCCGAGAGCCTTGCGTGCAGGGCTGCTCTTTCAGAGGCCTCCAGGCTAGGAGTTTCCAAGATCTGGTTTAAATCGGATTGTCAACAACTGGTTCGAGCTATCAACTCCTCAGTCCCTATATCATAAATTCATGGAGTCTTGGCGGATATTCTCATTTGTATTAAGGCTTTTTCTTATTTTAAGTGTAGTTACATTCCTCGCTTAGCGAATGCTTCTACGGATTCTCTTACGAAGCTTTCTCTTGCCTTATTTTTAATGAAAGCTTCGTAAGAGAATCCGTAGAATGGTATTGAACAAAAGATTCTCTTGCCTTAGCGAATGCTTCTACGGATTTGTTTTTGGTAAAATGGTATTGAACAATATGTATTTTTTTGAAATTTCCCAAAAAGTTTGATCCTAAAATTATCTTCAGTATGTGTATTTTCCCTGTTGTTTTCAAGAGTTGGAATATGAATTGGAAACCATTTTTTTTTTTTTAATTTGAAACCTTAAGATGGTGTGGACTCAAGGAGGTGGGGAGGCTGAAGTCGTAAGACTTTCGGCAGAAGAAAAAAATAAAAAGAAAATGAAGTAACAAATAGAACATGCAAAACGCCGAAACAAATACTTAAAAAACAATTTTACCAAAAAAACAAAAAAAACAAAGAGAAAAACATTACTTACTAATAAAATGGGTTATTTGAGGCTCCTTAAGCTATTCACCCCAGCTTTTCAACATTTCCTCATAATTTGCCATGTCATCATCACTAGAATTCTTTAAAAACAACCACAACGCTTAACCTTATTCTTATTATTTAAGATCATACCTCTTACTTTTCCCAAGGTTTTTCGTTACAAATTCACCTCCATCAAATTGGCTTTCAACAAACATTGAGCGTGTGTCCAAAATTTGGAGGAGTATCTTCGACCGGATGTTGAAGCGAGCTAGGTAAAACACAAAATCGATCTTCTTTCTCTTCTATCTTCTTCCCCCTTTGTGTTTTCCATCTTATTAAAATTATATAACCATTTTAGTTTTAGTGCCTGTTCACGTGATTCGTAGCTCTAGGTTTAACAGTGTGGTGCTATACGCTGATCTAGAGTGTTTACTTTCAGAAAACTGTAGTTGTGATTGACCCTAAGGGCATCATTATTGGTGGGATCTTAGAAGCTAAGATCCCACCAATAATGTTGGTCTAATGTAATTGAAATTTGTTTGACCCTAACCTAACCGTAAAGTCACATACACCCAATTTTGTGTAGTGTTTGCTGTTGATTGTAGAAGTTTCACTATTTAATCTTGGTTTCTCACTTCGAGTATGTTCTATGCTAATTTGGTGACTGCTATGCTTATAATTCCAGATAAAGTTCTCAGGGGTTGGCTGTTTAGGTTGCTTCTATGAGACGGACACATTGGTTCTTCATGTCTAGGTAATGGAGGTTTCTGTGACAGTTTTGTTCCTCAACAATGATCTTCATCAAGCAAAGAGAAGGAGAGAGATAGAGTCATATTTTTGCCGTTTAAATGGCTTTGACAGTTTTCACGGTGGCTTAGATTGTCTTTGAATCCAGTTAATATGTGTGCCCTCATATTCAGTGTCTGACATAATTCTTCATACCAAGAGACTAATATATTTAACCATATAGAGTAATAGTAGCAAACTACTCTTCAATGTTTTAGTCTTTCATAAATCCAAATAGATGTAGACCATGACTCCTGCAATTTCAAGAGATGATCCACTTCTCTTATTATTTTCACTGAAGGTACATGTCTTCTCTTCTTTTGGTAATTAACTGTTGACATCTTAACTATATTAAAAAGGAAAACTGATTTATGAGAGTTTTTAGAGAGTTCTTAACTTCAGACGTTTTATGAATCCATCGCAATTATCACTCAGTATTATGACAAGGCAAGTGACAATCAGATCTTTGCTACTTGCTCTTCTAATTGCTAATGAATTGGTTTAATTTATGAGCAGCGGAGCTTGCATTATTTATTTATCTCTTTGGTGCCACCATAGTGAAACCCCATACACATACAATAAATTTTGAAAGAGATATAGATGAAAAAATAATGTAAAAAATCATAACTAATATATATACATTATATGATTTGTACATTATATAATTTAAAAGTATGCAATGGAAATTAATAAATACATACAACCAAACAAATAATAGTACCATTATGTTTAGTTAAAATTATAAATAGGACATCATGTGATTTTCAAGCATGTGTATGTATAGTTAGGAAACTAAAAGATATCCAGACATACAACTACATAGAGAAGAAGAATCTACAAATTTTATAAGTATGAACCTTAATGGGATTAATTAATTTGAAATCTCAATCGTGAAATATATACGTACGCCCGGACTTATCCCTAGTAGAAGAGAGAAAGGGTTCTTGTTAGAAGAAGAAGTCAACAGCTTTAGAGCCTTAAAAAAGTCGGTGAATGAATGAATCAGCTCAGCTCTCTCCACTTTCTTTCCTTCGCTCTCTCCAATTAGTCCGTCTCATTTAATTGTATTAAACTTAGTATTATAATATATCTCCATTAATAATTTACGTAGCATTTTGTAGAGAATGATTTAGCATCATCCGGTTAACTCGATTTAAACCTTACTTGTCTTTGAAGAATTCCTTTGTAATTTCATTGAGTTTGCTTGAGATCAATAAAGAAAAATTGTTTTCTTTAATTCTTTTTTTACGTTCTTGTTTCACCGGTTTAGATCCGTGCGAATCATATGTACTTGCACATTTTGCTAAGGTATTTTAACATTTATATTAAATTTATTGGCAATAGTTGAGAAGGGAAAATATGTTTTAAGTTTTGGTGTAATGGTCAGGCACATGTTGTTGTCGACCTCTCCTAAGAGCAGTAAAGTGAGCATGAATCTTATCGTAGTGTAGGATGAACATGTTTAGCTTCCTTTAACCCTTATTCTACTTCCCATTTTTCCTTTTGATCAGGCTACATTGTAAACATGTTGTCCACGATATGGTAACATTGACCACACTCTTTTATTTATAATCATATTTATCAAATATATATTGAAAATTTTCATCGATCTGGACATGCCTCTCGCGAAAGGGAACATACTCATTCATCCATCTTTAGACTTCATGAGAGGCTTCTTCATGGTCCTAACCTCCACGAGATTAATTCGGTAAGGTAATGTGAATGCATCTTAAACGATGTGAGAAAAATACCCAATATGGCATCTCACCGATAAAGGCAATGAGTTAAACAAACGATGAACCCTTCAATTATGTGAAAAGGTCTCATTTAAGCCGTTTCTAATAAGTAGAGGGTTATTGTGTTTCCTATAGTCACATTTCTTTATCTATATAATCTTCTTTCTTTTCTTTTTTTTTTGAATCTTTCATATATTTTTGAATTAATCAGAAAATATTTACAAGTCATTGAGTAAACAGCTCCTTAAGTAAACAAGATGATGCAATGTTAGTCGAGAAACAAAATTTACTCAGCTTATGTTTTTTTTTTGTGCGAACTAATTGGTATTCATTAGAAGAGGTTCGGTTACATACTCAGAGGAGAGTAGGAAATAGCAGAGTACAAGGCAGCTTTTGCTAAAGAGTCTGCTAGGACGTTGTTCAACCTGGAACAAAGTGGAAAGAGACAAACGAAAAATTTGCATTGAGGCAAGATATATCGAAAAGAAGCGCTCGCAGCTCTTTGGAGCTGGTTTGTGAGCGAATAAGATTGACGAGCACTTGTGAATCGGAGAAGAACTCGACATGGGTAATGTTAGATAGCTCCGGGTCTGATAGTAGTGACGACAGGGCACTCCGGAGGGCTAGTGCTTCCGCAGTCAGGGCCGAACTTACAAAGCTTTGTGAAGCAGAGAAGCAGCGATGGGAACAACCTGATGGTGGGTAAATGACCCAGCCTTGAAATGCAGCATCTACAAAGCAGTGAAATGCTTGTTCATTGCGTCCTTGGATTGATGGATTGATGAAAAAAATGGATTGATGAAAAATAAAGAGTTTCAAGATGAGTCTTAACCACTCTTCAAATGCTGATCTTCTTGCAATTAAATATTTTTCATCAATTGCTAAAGTTTTCATTTGATTGCTAAGAAAGTGTAGTAATGTCAGAATATTTAGATGACTCAAGTATAATCTGTAATTATATAGTTATTGATAAATTCATGTAATAGATTAACTCAACTATATAATGATGATGTTATATAACACAAGGTCCAAGACAATGTCCCATTATCTCAGAATATATGCTCAACCTTTTTTTACTTTTCATTTTTTCCTTTTAGTAAGAACATTAATTGGGGGGCATTAAAGAAGGTCACACAGAAGAAGGGTTATATCAGATAAATTAAAGGTGATTGCATACAAAAGTATGTCTTCAGCTTTTCACAGAGGAAGCTCATGACACTCACCAAAGCAACACGAATGAAGTTCAAGTTTTTAATTAGGCTTCACATACTACAACTCCTCAAAATTTATATCATTTCATATGTTCGATCTTGTTTCCATGTGACTTTCATCTTCTCTACCGTGAGTCTCTTCAATATCCTAACCCTATGTTAACGATCATATATACCTTGTTTCTTGCCGTACGTACCACACATTACTTTATCTCAAATTTTTACTTCTACTATACGACGACTTACAATATATATCATGAAGTCTCTTCTTCTCCTTGCCGTATTCCTTTCTTTCTTCTTTGGCTCTCTCTTGGCTAGGAATTTACCAACTCCCTCTCATCCAAGTATGTATATATGCTCTTCTATCTTACTCTCACCGCACAACTCTTTCACTACCTATTTTCAAGCTCTCTAAGTTGTTCATGTCTACGTGCATGTGTAGGTCATCATCATGTGGGAATGACCAGGACACTGAAGCGTCATAGGAGGAGGCCGGACACCGTGCAGGTGGCTGGGTCTAGGTTGCCAGACTGCGCACACGCGTGTGGCTCATGCTCCCCATGTCGTCTTGTGATGGTTAGCTTTGTGTGCGCAACGCTGGAAGAGGCTGAGACCTGTCCAATGGCTTATAAGTGCATGTGCAACAATAAGTCCTATCCCGTCCCATGATCAGCTAGCCTCTATCCTATTTTATTTTACGCATTCGACCGTTTTGTTTTCCTTTTTCCTTTATAAAATGCATCCTTCTTTTCTTTTTTTAATCAATAGGAATAATCCAGTTTAATCAGACTCATTAAAGAAATTATATGGAAAGTAGATGAAAGCCTTTCACCTAGCTATTTCGGCTCCCCCACTGTATTTTGGTCCATGAGGCCGCATTTAAGACTGCAACAACAAAAGCTGTAGACAGAATTGTAATTAAAATTAAGGCAACAACAAAAGTACGTATACGTTGTTACCACCAAACTTTGGAGGCTCGCTAATAATAACCACACTACCCTTTTGTTACACACCCTTTATTTTCAACCATATCATCCCACCTTCGTTAAATGTTCCCACAGTTAGCTCAGTATTTTTACTATATATACATACACACGCCTTCCCTCCACAAGATCAAACAAAACACACGAGTCTTCATCTTCTCAACGACAAGATCAAATAATGGCTTCTTCCCTTCTCACTTATGCAGCCACTGTTGTGCTATTAAGCATATTGCTTGGATGTGCAGACAAGGTGAGTGGGCTACGTCACGTTCCCAAGTCCCCTAAGACCGCGGATGTCAAACACCCTGACTTTCTTGTCACCATTGAGCCCAAACCAACTATTCTCATCCCCGGCGTTGGAAGGTTCTTGCTTCCTCCGAAATGTAAGAAGCCGTTTTACCCTTACAATCCTGTCACCGGAGCTCCCCTTACCGGTGGGGGAATCCCATCATATAATGGTGGACAAGGAACCGGACCGCGCACCCAACTCCCTGGTGGCGATGATACGCTGGTCCCAAACCCTGGGTATGAAGCCCCAACCCCAACCATTGGAGCCGGTGCAGGAAGCAACGGCCAAGTTCCACCAGTGCCACTACCCTGAGTACTATTATTTTGTCAACAAATAAGCATATCTTAGATGCAAACGGGTCTACTTTGCTGTCCTTAGTCTTGGTTAGATAAGTAACCCTCTGTTTTATTTGCCATCTCTTTTTCTCTGTACTCTCTCTATATCTGCTACCAAAAGAGAGAATATTGTGCCATTTTCTTCAGTTTATGTCGTCAGATGAATTCAATTTTACATACCATTATATTTAATAAACTTTATGTTCCACTGTAAAGACTCCTCCAATTAGCTGTAGATACTAACACTAGTAATGACAGATAAAATTCAGAAAGTAAAAGTGTAAAACCATCATATTAAAGTTCTGATGCATATACTATTCAGACGGAATGTAACAAATCGCTCAATTTCCCAAGACTTTGAATGACCAAACTTTAGTCCAATCATTAACCATATGATACGCTAGTGCAATAGGAATAATGGAAGCCACTGTATGGCCAAGAGAAGGCTAACGAACAGGCTTAGTAGATCAAATGGAGACATTATAGCCCGCAGATATGCAAATGTTTCACACCAACAATGCAGTAAGGAATCAATCAGTAGACAAAATTTATTGTAGCTTTGATACACTCAATATCTTGAGGATGATGAAACAACGAGTCCGAAAAGAAATTCATCGAACACCAAAAAGCCATGGTTTCAGATCTTCGTCAAGTCTATGATGTCTTTGAACTTTTGTTAACGTAAGAAGAGAATGTCCCCACGTTCATTGCTCAGCCTGCACCAAGTCATAATGGTGGATTGATGATCCCAGCTTTTAAGAGCAGAGCAGCAATCTGCCAATCTCTAGAACACTATAAGGAAGACATGCAAAATATCTTCTGTATTTCATAAGTCTATAATCTTCAGGTAAAAGATCAGTTCACAGAGTTCATGATTAGTCCCCCCCACCACCAGGCCACCACTACAGTTTCAACTTTCAAGTTTAACAATACAGCTAGACTAAAATGCTCCAAAAAGAGCAGTCATATATATCTGAGAAGTATTCGAGAAGTACAAATGATAGTATGAGAAAGAGAGAGACTAGACACACATTTGATACTAGAGGACGATAGTATTACATTTTCTCACCATTATTCAGAATGTAGTGGATAAGTGTTGTGAAACCGCAGAAAAAAAAACAAAGCAATAAAGTGAAAGAATTCACATACGATTGTGTAATCTTGAATGAGTATCTACGGGGAGGTAGAAGGAGAAGCAACTCGATCAGCGTCTATCATCGACTTTATGTAGTACTCTCCTGCTTTGTATGAAGACCTCACCATTGGCCCTGATGCTACATACCTGAATCCCTGTTTTACCACCAACACATTCCAGTTAGCTTTCTTTCCCATTATATATCTCAGCTAATAAAAACTTAAACAAGGAAGGGACCAGTACCATTTCCATGCCAAGAAGCCGATACCTCTCAAAGGCCTCTGGTGTCACATACTCAGCTACTGGCATGTGCCGCTTAGAGGGTCGCATATATTGGCCAAAAGTCATAACGTCAACCCCTGCTGCTCTCACCTTCTCCATTGTCTTGACCACTTGATCAGGGGTCTCTCCACATCCCAGCATTACAGAGGTCTTTGTTAGGGTGCCTGCAGGTGCATGGTCCTTAGCCATCCTAAGCACATCCAGAGACTGTTTGAAGTTAGCACGATGATCCCGCACAGAACTCTGAAGCTCTTCAACTGTCTCAATGTTGTGGGCAAAGACGTCAAGCCCTGACTTGGAAACCTTTTCAACACATCCACCATCTCCACGGAAATCAGGAACTACAACATCACAAACAAAAAAAAAAAACAAAAAACAAAAAACAAATTAAAAAAAACTCATGATCAAACAAGGAAACCCTCAGCCTCACATCTCATCATTATTACCTAGTGCTTCAATAAGCATCTCCGGCTTCAAGAATTTCAATCTCTGTACTGTTTCGGCAAAATGCCCACTCCCCTGATCAGGTAAATCATCTCGATCTACACTGGTGATCACAACATAATCAACTCCCCAGGATGCAATTGCTTCAGCCACATTGTTAGGTTCATTAGGATCAGGCGGAGGAGGTGTACGCGATGTCTTCACATTACAAAACCTAGAAATAGAAGCCCCTTTGAGAGAAAAGAGAGAGGAAAGATCTGATGGGATTAAGAGGAGGAAGATTGTACCTGCAGCCGCGTGTACATGTGTCGCCGAGGATCATAATCGTAGCGGTGGCGGTTCCAGTTTCGCCACCAGACCAGCACTCGCCGAGGTTGGGACACTTAGCCTCCTCGCAGACGGTGTGAAGCTTAAGGTCTCTCAATTTCTTCTTGATCTGGACATACCTCTCGCCGCCGGGAATAGATTCCTTCATCCATTTAGGTTTCGGGAGAGGCTTCTTCTTGGTTCCGACTTCCACGGAATAGGTATCGCCGTGGATGAAATCGGTAAGGGAAGGCGACTCATTCGCCAGCCGAGCTCGAAGAGCCTCGAGACTCTTGGGGGATTGCGTTATGGTGACAGGAGTTACCGGCGAGGAAGAGGAGAAGCATCTCGACGCCGGACGGAGGAATCGGGAGAGTAGGGCGGAGCGAGGATGCATCTCAGACGTCGTGAGAAATGTCCCGATTAGGAGGATGAAGTATCACCGGTGACGGCAATTAGTATAAGGTGACCATTGAACCCTCTAGTTCTGATAGAAGCTCCCATTTGGGCCTTTTGCCGATAAAATCGAGCCCATTATATTCCTTATGGGTACAATCCTAGTGCAAAAATAAAGTCTCAAACACTTTACCATTTCTTTATATTACTAGACCTTGATATTATGACTACATCAACCATATTTATTACTAGCCTAATCAAATTTTCAATTAAGATTTTAAGAAATCTCGTAAATATATAATCATCAATGTATTTAATATGAAACTGAGCCAATTACAACAAAATGTTGCCTCCTTCCATTGTCATGGTTTTTGTTGTATTGGATAATCACAACAAAATAGTTGTTTTACTTGCGTTTATTTTATATATTTGCATTAATTATAAATTTAAGTAAAAATTGCACCATTTCAGTAAGTTATTTGGTGACCAAAAGAAATAAAGTTATTTTAAAAGTGGTGATACAAATAATTTATAATAATATATTATTAGTCGATGTTCATATTCAAAATATATACATAATTTATAATAATAGATGTCAAAATATATCAACTGCATAAAATGATGTTAACTTTTATATCGACTAGGTGTTTGTAGCCATGCGTAATATTAAAAATAAATTAAGACAAAAATCGAAATAAAATTATATATTTTCTATTGATTTTGGTGCAATGAATAAATTTGTAACAATTGATTTTCATTTAAAGAAAAATATTGTATTTTAAAAATATATTATAATTTTTTACACTTTTCTATATCAATTTAAAAAGATATAGTAATTAGATACGATTATACATATATTTATTTTGACCTTGTTTAAATCCTTTTACTTTGCTACTTTTGATATAATTTATTTATTTTGAACTTAAGGCTGAAAAAGTTAATGTTAACCAGTTATTCATTTGTATCAATAACTATACTCATTATCAATTTTATTAGTATGATATTTAAACATTCAGTTTGTTTGTTCATGTAAAACTACATACTCTTAATATATAATGAAAAAAAATCTACACTTATTGTGTCTTAATTGATATTTCAATTCATGCAACAAGAAAAATTAAATTAAAATATTTAAGATATGACAGAGGATAATGAAGGAACAATTATATTTAGAATGAGAAGTGGTTTATTAAAATTATATTAATAAACAAAAAAATTATGAAAGTGTTCAAAAATTGATAAGTTATGAGATGAAGAAAGTGCACTAAAAATTTCTGGTACTTAAGGGAAAAGTACGTGAAAAATTAGAAAGGCCATAAACGTCTTCTTACTAAAGATCATGATCTCACATGTTTGAAACTTGGTAAGGATATGTTGATGTAAGGTTGATTCTACTATTGCTAGTGATTGGTTTGAGAACTCGTTTCTCATTCGCGCTCTTGCGGAGTTGGGGGATCTAGTCGATGAAGAACCACTGAACCAGTCAAAGAATATGATGTCAAACGTCTTCAGCTAAGGACTCAACTTTTGCATGAGGTGAGCTATGTCATTTTCAAATCTAATAAAATTGTTTTTATTTGGAAATGCATTTGCCTTGATTTATCTTATTTTGTTGTATTGGCTAATTAGTATCAAATGCATATTTGTTTTTTTGTTTTTTTTGGCTAGTTAGTAACATCAAACAATGAATTCAAAACCATGTAATTCATAATCTTTAATTGTATATCTAATCTCTACATATTTCCAGATATATCTACATATGTAGTTGCCACACACACATACACACTTGAACTGTGTTTAATCAAATGGAGATGTAATTCTCATGGTATGGATCATACACATTAGGTACAAATTCAGATAATTCAATATATGGATTTGTATCTTATGTTGTTCTTTTTGAGATTACACTTTGTATTAGATCCTTGTGAATGTAAATCTTTACTGAAATTTCATGGTGAATTACTGTTTTCTGCAAATTTTGATTTTAATGATCTGAATGAACCCAATAAAATTAATAGCCAGACCCTATAATAAAACCAATTAATGTTAATTGTTATATTTCGTTGGTTATTTCTGGTTTAGATAACCGGATCTAAACCAAGACGCGCCAAACATTACAACTATTAACCCAATTTCTTCATTGCTCTCTCTCTCTCTCTCTCGGTCTCTGGCTCGCTGTGTGATCCCTCTAGAGAGGTTGGATCTGCTGAGTTCCGGTGCAAAATGTCTCGCTACCAATCTCCTTCCTTTGATGACGGCGAGGTTAATCCTTTTGCGTTAAGCTTGATTCAGTCTCATCATCATCTAGGGATTCCTCTTTTTTTTTTTTTTTAATTCACCGCCGCCGTGTTGAAATTACAATGTTTCTGATCTGATAGTCTCAGATTCGTGTACGTAATGTGAATTGTATATACTTCAGTTCCTGGGATCGAATTTTCGGTTTCAATGCACAAGGAAGAAACGTAGTTGGTCGATTGATTGATTGATTTCAAGTTTGAGAATGTAACTTGCCTTTGATATTTTTAGTAGACTTGTAGCTTGATCCAAGTTTTTCAATGCCATTGATATTTTTTTCTTGTCTTGAATGTGTTGTAATGGTTTACTCACTTGCAATGCTTGTTACACATCGATATCAGTTTCTTTTCCACTGAATATTTGTCTCTGATGTTTTAAAGCTCTCATGGATCTCCATTGTTGTAGCCTTTTTTTTTTCCTTTTTACATCTCTCTTAAGTTCTTCACCAATTTTTGTTTTCAGAATCCTGGAACTGTTCCAGCCGCAACGTCAAAGCTTTCTCCTCTTCCCCCTGAGCCATATGACCGCGGTGCCACAGTTGATATTCCTCTAGACTCCGGAAAGGTACTTCCTACATCCACAAAAGACTAACTAAGTACCAACTACATCTCAGGATATCCCCTGAGACAATTTTAATGATTGCCAACTTCTAGGATCTAAAAGCTAAAGAGAAGGAACTCCGGGAAAAAGAGGCTGAATTGAAGTGGCGGGAGCAGGTAAGCTGTGATTGGGTTTGAAACTAACTAATGTCACATACATGCTGTCATTTCCCCAAATTGTTAGCAGTAGGTAATTAATTTTTCCCGAACCAAGAATAACTAGTTTTCATCGGATTGCATATCATTTTGAAGTGTTATATGGGTGAAAGCATATTTAGTCTGTCACCTCACTCTTGTATCATATAATCTGTAAAAGCTTGGCCTCAGTATAGTTTGTAGCTACAACCTTTCAAGTTTCAAGTATATATCTTTATGTCTTCTTAAATCTGTTGTTGATATTTTCCAGGAACTCAAGCGGAAAGAAGATGCTATAGCACAGGGTATCTTTTTCAATTATATCAATATCTTTTGTAGAAACCTGACATTTCGTTCCATGTGAAATGCTTAGACTATCATCTTTATTTTGGTAGCCGGAATTGTGATAGAAGAGAAAAACTGGCCACCCTTTTTTCCTCTCATCCATCATGACATTTCAAATGAGATACCCATCCATCTGCAGAGAATCCCATATGTTGCTTTCACATCAATGTTGGGTCTGTGTTTCCTCTTTTAAATGATCAACCCATATGCAGTTGCAATTTCGTGAGTTATTATTAAACTGTCTTAATCTCTGTTTGGTAGGTCTTGTGGTGTGCCTGTTATGGAACATTGTTGCAGTTACCACTGCATGGATTAAGGGAGACGGTAATTCTTGGAACAATTAAAAGTTGTCAAGTACACTGAGCCTGTATGATGCCAATCTGCTGACTTATGCACTTTGGATGTAGGTCCAACAATATGGTTTCTAGCTATTATCTATTTCATATCGGGAGTTCCTGGAGCTTATGTTATGTGGTATCGCCCTCTTTATCGTGCCAAGAGGTATATGCGCGTATTCATGCCACTTTACTTAAGATTGGTCTTTGAAAATATTGTACATTATCTGCTGTTGTGTGGTGTGTTCCTTTATTAAGAGGGGGAAATAAAAGAGTGAAGTTCCCGATAGCATCTTAATAAGAGTTAGAATTGGGATGCGAGTGAGATGTGGGTTGATGGTTTTGACGCATCAAATGGTGGGAAGTGAGTAAAATAGCTTAAAATATGATTGCAGTTTCACATAGGGTTTTGTGTATTGCTGACCACAAATCTAAATGTGGTGGATAATGTCAGAGTCAGAGCTTCTGTTTTTTATTATCCTTGTAACGAACAAAACGCACTCACATCTCTACATATATCTATAGGTGGTGGTCGGAGGGAGATGTTGAGAGAAATGCTTGGTTGCTGCAAGGTATACATATCTGAAGCGAGGAACAAGACGGCCCTCGAAGCCATTGAGAGAGCTGTAAAGCCTTTCCCACCAGCTGCAATCGTTTACAAGTTTGAAGATGCCGCTTATGGCAGGGTCGGTTACACTGTTGTATCCTCGCTTGCTAGTAGTGGCTCATCTTCTCCCCTTAAGAATGCGGTGTTTGCAATGGTTAAGACTGCTCTCGACACCATCAACCTTGAGTTGCACTCTGGATCCCATCCCCGCCTTGGAGTGGTCGACCACATATGCTTTCACCCCTTGTCTCAAACCTCTTTAGACCAAGTTTCTTCCGTTGCCAGTTCCCTAGCAATGGACATCGGCTCCATTCTTAGAGGTCAGTATTTAATAGAAGACCTAGGGCACAAACATGTGAGTTCCTGAATTTTAAAAAACACTTATTAAGCTAAGAGCAGAACATTGTTTGTATGCGGTATTTGATGTATACTCGGTGATAGATTGAGTGATGGATCTCCTGTCTTTTATTATCTCATCATCTCTAGGCCATAGAACACAGAACATGGAAGTCTTCCAAGTAATACTCTGCTAAGAGCAGAGCATTGTTTGTAAGTTGTAGTTGATTTTTGTGATAGACAGAGTGATGTCATGTATTTTATTATATGTGTACTGAGACATACGTCCCTCCCTGGTGCACTTCCTACATATCTCTATGGAGCAGCAGAAAGGAGCAGTGCACGCTGTATTCGATCAGAAGGAAACTGGGGTACTTCAGAGCAAACAGGGAGGGACATGAATGGGCAGGTGGGTTGGAGCTGGAGATGGTGCCAGTGAAGCCAGACGCAGGGCCACAAGAGGTGAGCAAAGCCAAAGGATGTAGCGGTTGGGGCGTGCGGGTGGGTGAGTAACTATAACGTACCAGTGATGTCAAACAATCTCAAGGCAGTGAGGAGAGTAGCAAGGAAGGCGAGCGAGAGAGGAGGGGGCTTGGCTTCAGTGCAGACGATGGCCCTTGTGTATGGGGAAGGAGTTATAGAGGTCGCTTGTAACCTGTTGAATCCAAGCCAAGTCGGAGGAGATGAAGTACAAGAACTGATTGAGAGGCTTGGCAGAGAGGAAGGTCTGCTTGTGGGAAAAGGGTATTATACTGACTATACACCCGACCAGATCACTCAAAGATATATGGACTTGCTCATCAGTTCAAAAGTTTCAGAGTAAAAAAAAAAGAAAACTGTATGATGTTGTCATTTGTAGAACAAGTATTATCTTCATCTTGTGTTTCGATATCCTATAGTGTAGTACCATGAGTATAGATTGAAATCTAGCAAAAGAGAAATGATCAAAGATGATGATACGTTCATTGAGAGGCCAAAACATAAATTCTCATCATTGGTGTTTTGCCTTAACGACAACAGACTGTGAGAGAGTTCCTTAGTGTAGCGTTGCCTTTTGCATCATTTGAGTGACTTGTTATTATAAGCAAAGCATACTTATGGTTCGGTCCCAATAACATATCATCACTACTACATAATTGTTTGGTCCTGAAAAAAAAACATATGATAAGATCGATCATAAAGAACCGAAGTCACAATTGAAACAGGAAAGCAAAAAGCAATTTGAATAAGTTACCGCGGGGTAAATTTTGTTTTTAATTCATAATTTTAGAAAATTAAAGATGTTGGAGTTTATTTAATAATTATTTAAATTGTATAATATCAATATTTACTAAATTAGTTTAATTATACATGTTTTATATCGATGTTGTTAAAAAATAGTAAAATGACTCGTATTGAACTATAATTTGTTTTTGTAATATTAAGTCACACCTGTTCCGTCTTACAACCCATCCCATCATATAATTGTTAGAAACATATTACAACATTTCCCGTTTTATACCCGTCATGTCATATAATTGCCAAAAAAAATATATACATATTTTTTTTAAAAGAAAAATCAATAATATTTTTGTATAAACCTGGTGTAAAGTTAAAATATTAATAACACTTCAATTTTTAAAAATTTAAATATTTTAAAATTTATATGTGGTTAAGAAGCTTTCCTGTCTTGATTTTACTTCAATAAGCAAAAGAAAACAAAGTACTATAAAAACAGAAAAACAAAAATGGATATTCTAAACTTACACACAAAGATTTGGTTATATATATATATATATATATAGGTAAATGGTGTGGGAAATTTTAAATATTGGAAATAATAAAAATTTTTTAAAAAATTGCATAAAGGAGTTGTATTTTTTTATCTTCTAAATATAAATGGAGAAATACAAAATATAGATATGTTTTCTAATTTTTGGTTTATTGTTAACATATGTTTTACCCAAAATATTGCATAAATTTCAATGGTTTGGTTTTCACTTTCCACATATTTTGTCAAACAAATTCTGCACATAATAAATTGGAGTATAATAAACTGAAAAAGTAAATTTAGAAAATTTTAATAATGTTTCGATCTATTTTATTATATTAAAACCTTGTAGTTATGCTAGTTACTAAAATATAGAGAAATCAAATTTTCAAATTGTTTCTTATATTAATTATTATATATTATTTTATTTTTTCGCAGATTTATTGTTATTGAGATTTTTAATTTTTATAAAATCAACTGAATTTAGTTTGAGAATTTTGCCTCATATTTTCGAATTTTACATTATTTATTTTTGGAAATTTTTATGAAGAGTCAGCTTCTGATAAAGAAGAAGAAGATTCAGGTTCTGAGGAAGATGAAAAAGAAGACTCTGAAGAGGATGATGGACTGGATTCTGAAGAGGATAATGAACCATCCAAGGAGGATCCTGTTGTGGCTACTGGATTTGCTTCTGCTTCTTTGGTGGCCGCTACAGCAAGTTCAGATTCAAAAGAGACTAAGAGCAGATCTGCTCCTGCTTCTTCTCATGTTCCTGCTTCTTCTTCCCGGCCACCAAAGAAGAAGAGACAAATTACTGAAGTGGCGGCTGCTTTAACTGTTGCAAAACGTGCCAAGAATGTGAGGTTTCAGAGAGTGTGGAGTGAGAAAGATGAGATTATGTTGCTTCAGGGACTGATTGAGTATCAGAGCAAGACAGGTCAGAGCGCTTCTGATGACATGAATGCATTTTTCCATAGTATTCAAAGATCTATTAGTTTTGAAATGAAGAGTGTGCGTCAGATGACCAGCAAAATTTGGTTTCTAAGGAAGAAGTACGAAAACGAGAAAGGCCAGAAACGCTGTTTTACAGAAGAGCATAATCTGATATGTCTTGTACTCGTTAAGAAGATTTGGGGATCTGAGGTCATTGATTCTACTATTGCTGAGAAACAGTAGAATCAACCTCATCAATAGTAGAATCAATGACCTTAGATCCCCAAATTTTCTTAACGAGTACAAGACAGGTCATATCATGCTTTTCTGTAAAACAGCGTTTCTGGCCTTTCTCGTTTTCGTACTTCTTCCTTAGAAACCAAATTTTGCTGGTCATCTGACGCACAATCTTCATCTCAAAACTAATAGATCTTTTAATACTATGGAAAAATGCATTCATATCATCAAAAGCGCTCTGACCTGTCTTGTTGTGCTACTCAATCAGTCCCTGAAGCAACATAATCTCATCTTTCTCACTCCACACTCTCTGAAACCTCACATTCTTGGCACGTTTCGCAACAGTTAAAGCAGCCGCCACTTTAGTAATTTGTCTCTTCTTCTTTGGTGGCCGGGAAGAAGAAGCAGGAACATGAGAAGAAGCAGGAGCAGATCTGCTCTCAGTCTCTTTTGAATCTGAACTTGCTGTAGCGGTCACCAAAGAAGCAGGAACATGAACAGAAGCAAATCCAGTAGCAAGAACAGGAGCTGGATCCTCCTTATATGGTTCATTATCCTCTTCAGAATCTGGTCCATCATCCTCTTCAAAGTCTCCTTCTTCTTCTTTTTCCTTAGAACCTAAATCTTCTTCTTCTTCTTCTTTATTAGAAGCTGACTCTTCATCTTCGTCGCTGGAAGATTCCTGTGGTGCCGATTCTGGAACCGAAGTCTTCTTCGCTGTGGATGCCCCACCTTCTTCTTCCTCAGAACCTGAATCTTCTTCTTCGTCGCTGGAAGATTCCAGTGCCATCGGTTCTGGAAATTTCACAGTGGATGCCTCTTCCCTCACCGTCGAAGGAGTGACCAAAGGCTGAGATTGCTTGTTCTTCGCCACATGAATCTTGCAAAAAAAAAAGAGAGAAAAGAGAGACAACAAATTTAAGAAGACAGAAAGATATATACTTGAAATGACATCATGGTATGCGACATTAGATAGTTTCAAACCCAATCACAGCTTACCTGCTTTCGCCGCTTCAATTCAGCCTCCTTTTCCTGGAGTTTCTTCTCTTTAGCTTTTAGATCCTAGAAGTTGGCAATCATACAAAATTGTCTGAGGGAATATTTTGAGATATACTTGGTATATGGATGTAGAAATGACAAAAATACAGTAGACAAGAAACTGATATGAATGTGTGACAGCCATTGCAAGTAAGTAAAGTATCACAGCACATTCAAGACAAGAAAAAATATCAATGGTGTTGAAAAACTTGGATCAAGCTTCAAGTCTACTACAAGTAAGCACTAAATGGAAACCAGAAAAGATGTAAGTGGGAAATCTAATGCTTATGCACAAGAGATAATAAAAATCTGAGATTCGTGTGGACACAAAAGATAAGCTCATTCAAAATAACAAACACCCAACCGGGAATAAAGAAAGGCACCTAAAATATAATTTGATTGTCGTATCCCTTCTCACCATTGAGATTGATAAAAAGAAGCAGAAGATAAGCTCACTCAAAATAACAAACACTAAACCATAATTTGATTGTCCTGACACCTTCTTACCACTGAGATTCATGAATGTTTATGCACCTAAACCATAATTTTATCACCAGCGTCTAACAATAGTTGGCTAACCTAGAATGAGCGATCAAATTACATTCTCAAACTTGAAATCAATCAATCAATCGAGCAACTACGTTTCTTCCTAGTGCATTGAAACCGAAAATTCGATCCCACGAATTGGAGTATATACACGAATCTGAGACAATCAGACATAGAAAGAATTTACGGCGGCGCTGAATAACAAATGATGAGACTGAATCAAGCTTACCGCAAAAGAACTAACCTTGCCGTCATCAAAAGACTGGTTGCGTGACATTTTGCGACGGGAGATACAATCCGAGCGACCAAGAGAGAGCAATGAAGCAATTGGGTTCAGTTCAAGAGTAACACTTGTAAACCTAATTCGGGATAAGGTGTATTTGGTAGCTTGGTTACATAAAATCTTATTGTAAAAATAAATTATAGTAAGAAAATATTTCGATGGAATAAAAATAATTAAACCAACATTTTTTGGCAAAAATATATGAAATATATAAAACGTATAGTTTAAAATATTATTTATATTTGTTGGTTATATATTTGTGTTTTTCATATTATGATTAACATAGTTGAAAAATTATTAGTTTGTCTTTTAGATGTTGTATTTTCAAAATAAATGTGTTAAATTTGTATTGATGTAATAAGAATAAATTGTAGGTGTATTAGGGACATGATGATGTGATATACAATTATACAAATATACAATTACACACCAACAGGTACACGTAATTAACTTCTGGTTCCAAAAGAATTTCATGGACCTGCTGTTTTTTTCCCCATCTGGTTACATATGTTAGTTGTTTATTGAAATGGAAATGTAAAATAAGGTTACATCTATGAAAATATTCTTGCAGTCTTTCCTGCAAAGTGACGTTGCCTTTGAAGTTAGTTGCAGTTCTCTATCTCTTACAACATGTATGGCTGCAGCATTATATCATTATTTAATCTGAAACTCTCTCAGTAGTACGTTTAGTTGCCATTTTTGTATGTGTTCATCTAGCTGATGCTAATTCCAAGTATGTGACTGTCTGTGATTAGTATATGTTGTTCAAGAAATCAGAATTTAGTGAGTAGTGTATGCTATATAGTTGTTGAGTTGGTGCGATGTTTTGGCTTTAGATCATTTGCTACTGAGCATTCTGTACATTTAGATCATAGGTAAAGAGTACTAAACAGAGAGGGAAGGAATCAGTTAGGTTCGTGGATATTGAATTGAAGGTGGAATATGAGCTAAATGAGATGAATGCGTTATTGACAGTGAGGCCATGTTCGTTTGATAATCGTAAGCGACTGCGACTGCGACTGCGGCTGCGATTTTAAAATCGCATGATGTTGTTCGTTTCGTAATCGCACGACTGATCGCTGCGACTATCGCATATATGTTCGTTTCGTAGTCGCGCGGTTAATCGCTGCGACTGGTCGCTAGGTTGTTCGTTTTATAATCGCTGCGACTGAAAGTTTTTTTCAAAATAATTTTGAAAAAAAATTATATTTTATATATGAAGTGAAACATATAAACAAATCTCAAGCAAAATAAAGTCAATAAACCAAAATATAACAAATACGTTTCTTAGATAGCTAATACGTTTATTAAGCTAGTGAAGACAACATGCCTCTATAAACACACAAGAACAAAAACACTAAATTAAAACAGCAAAAAGTGAAGAAATGAACATCAAACAAAAGCAATAAAATCCACTCTTGATCAAAGAGAGCAGAACGACCAATCACCACCACAAACAGAAGTCACATCAATTGCAAATACAATTCCAAAACCAGTTCCAAATACAACTCTTCTCTGCTCTCTCTCTCTCTCTCTCCCACCATTACTTATTGAGAAACACACACACACAAATCCTTTTTTCTCACGCCTTCTATCTCTCTCTCTCACTCTCTCTATAGCCTTTACACCTTATATTACGTAAGTCTCTTTATAATTTCCAACTTGGTTTGATTTTTCCAGAGAAACCTTAATGCTCATTAGTTATCTAGAATTTGGGTTGCATAGAAAGTACCTTAATGCTTTAGCTTTGCGTTAATCTTCCTCAGCCGAATCAACTTTAGTATTTTTCCCAACGTCCAAGCCTAGCAAAGTGAGTATGAAACCACATTAGTCAAACTGAAACAGAACAACTAAGCTTAAGATACTTAACAATGAACACAAATGTCTTAGAAGTAAAATTCTCGGATTACAAACTCAACCTTTTAAAAGCTATAAGTCCTTTCAATATGCAATGAAAGTCTATACAAATCCTTAAAACACTACCCACAAAACTATCAGTAAAGACCCATCAAAATGATTACAAAAGAACACCCAATTCACACCAAAAAAGAAACCCTTTTAATCACCATTACTCAGAAACTCAGTTTCAACACTAAACCATTACTAACGCAAAACCCACCAAACTTAAACAACCGATACGAACACAAAGACCAATTAGAAAACCCCCTAAGACCGATCCAATGCACAGAACGAAGTGTCACAAACATAAAACCAAAGGAATCACAATTCCAAATGAATCATACACAAACGTACACAAAACAATCAGAGAGAAGAAGATCTGGGTTCGTCTAGGCTCATAAGAATCTCGATGAAGAACACAGCAGCTTTTGTTTTTAGATCTAGGGTTAGAAGTTTGAAAGAGGAAGATGAGGAGAAGAGAAAGAACGATGAATCGATTTTTAGGTCTTAGGTTTAGATGTAATTCTTAGAAAAGAATGAGGGTATTTTTGTCATTTATGTTTTTAATCGCAGTTTTCATAATCGCATCGCTGATTTACCCGGCGATTAAAAATTTCGATCGCAAGTAGCTACGACTGATCGCGGCGCTTAGTCGCAAGGACTTGCGACTGCCAAACCACGACTGCCAAACGAACAGGGCCTGAATATATTTTGAATTGGTACTGTGAGACACGATGAACAACACGAAGCTCTGGTAGAAAAGGACACAAAGTTGATTAATTTAATGAGCAAGTGAAAACGTTTAAAGTTGACTGAAGAACCAAAAAAAATCAAGATACCGATAAAGAAGATTTGGGGTTTGTCAATCTAAGAACGAGAAACATGACAATAACACGTAGCACTTTTGACTTTTGACTTTTGAGTGTGTATTATAATCTTACAAATACATAGTATTATAAAAGTAATTAATGTTAAATGTTATATTTCGTCGGTTATTTCTGGTTTAGATAACCGGGTCTAAACCAAGACGCGCCAAACACACAACACAATTACTCTAATTAAACTTAACCCAAGTTCTTCATCTCTCTGTGGCTCGATCGGTGATTCATCTAGAGAGATAGGATCTGCTGAGTTACGGTGCAAAATGTCTCGCTACCAGTCTCCTTCCTTCGATGATGGCGAGGTTAATCCTTTTGCGGTAAGCTCGATTCAATCTCATCATCATCATCATCTAGGGATTCCTCTTTTTTTTATTCAGCGCCGCCGTGTTGAATCACATTGTTTCTGATCTGATTGATTCGTGTACGTAATGTTAATTGTAAATACTTCCATTCCTGGGATCGAATTTTCGGTTTCAATGCACAAGGAAAAAACGTAGTTGCTCGATTGATTGATTGATTGATTGATTGATTGATTTCAAGTAAAAGAATGTAATTTGCCTTAATGGTTTCGCTCATTCTAGGGTAGCCAACTATTGTTAGAATAGAGGCTGATGATCAATGTAACGCTTGTTTTTTCAAGGGATCTATACTTTTCCCTTAATTCAAGTTGGTCAATAGCCTCAATAATTTTCAAGAAGGGATCAGGACAATCAAAGTATTAGGTGCCTTTGAATGAGCTTATCTTTTGTGTCCACACGAATCTCAGATTTTTATTATCTCTTGTGCATAAGCGTTAGATTTCCCACTTACATCTTTTTTGGTTTCCATTTAGTGCTTACTTGTAGTAGACTTGAAGCTTGATCCAAGTTTTTCAACGCCATTGATATTTTTTTCTTGTCTTGAATGTGTTGTGATGCTTTACTTACTTGCAATGCCTGTCACACATTCATATCAGTTTCTTGTCCACTGTATTTTTGTCTCTGATGTTTTAAAGCGCTCATGGATCTCCATTGTTTTAGCCTTTTTTTTTTTTCCTTTTTACATCTCTCTTAAGTTCTTCACCAAGTTTTGTTTTCAGAATCCTGGAACTGTGCCAGCCGCAACGTCAAAGCTTTCTCCTCTTCCCCCTGAGCCATATGACCGCGATGCCACAGTTAATATTCCTCTAGACTCCGGAAAGGTACTTCCTACATCCACAGAAGACTAACTAAGTACCAACTACATCTCAGGATATCCCCTGAGACAATTTTAATGATTGCCAACTTCTAGGATCTAAAAGCTAAAGAGAAGGAACTCCGGGAAAAAGAGGCTGAACTGAAACGGCGGGAGCAGGTAAGCTGTGATTGGGTTTGAAACAAACTAATGTCACATACCATGATGTCATTTCCCCAAATTGTTAGCAGTAGGTATTTAATTTTGCCCGAACCAAGAATGATTAGTTTTCATCGGATTGCATTTCATTTTGAAGTGTTATATGGGTGAAAGCATATTTAGTCTGTCACCTCACTCTTGTATCATATAATCTGTAAAGTTTGACCTCAGTATAGTTTGTAGCTACAACCTTTCAAGTTTCAAGTATATATCTTTATGTCTTCTTAAATCTGTTGTTGATATTTTCCAGGAACTCAAGCGGAAAGAAGATGCTATAGCACAGGGTATCTTTGTCAATTATATCTTTTGTAGAAATCTGACATTTCATTCCATGTGAAATGCTTATACTGTCATCTTTATTTTGGTAGCCGGAATTGTGATAGAAGAGAAAAACTGGCCACCCTTTTTTCCTCTCATCCATCATGACATTTCAAATGAGATACCCATCCATCTGCAGAGAATCCAATATGTTGCTTTCACATCAATGCTGGGTCTGTGTTTCCTCTTTTAAATGATCAACCCATCTGCAGTTGCAATTTCGTGAGTTATTATTAAACTGTCTGAATCTCTGTTTGGTAGGTCTTGTGGTGTGTCTGTTATGGAACATTGTTGCAGTTACCACTGCATGGATTAAGGGAGAAGGTAATTCTTGGAACAGTTAAAAGTTGTCAAGTACACTGAGCCTGTATGATGCCAATCTGCTGACTTATGCACTTTGGATGTAGGTCCAACAATATGGTTTCTAGCTATTATCTATTTCATATCGGGGGTTCCTGGAGCTTATGTTATGTGGTATCGCCCTCTTTATCGTGCCATGAGGTATATGCGCGTATTCATGCCACTTTACTTAAGATTGGTCTTTGAAAATATTGTACATTATCTGCTGTTGTGTTCCTTTATTAAGAGGAAAAAAAAAAAAGAGAGTGAAGTTCCCGATAGCATCTTAATAAGAGTCAGAATTGGGATGCGAGTGAGATGTGGGTTGATTTGGTTGTGTGCAGGACTGATAGTGCTCTGAAGTTTGGGTGGTTTTTCTTCACATATCTGGTGAGTTTTCCATTTGGTTTAGTGAACTTTTTTTTAATGGTTTTGACACATCAAAAGGTGGGAAGTGAGTAATATAGCTTACAATATGATTGCAGTTTCACATAGGGTTTTGTGTGTTTGCGGCGGTGGCTCCTCCAATTATCTTTAAGGGAAAATCTCTGACGTAAGTTACAAAATAGATTCAAAATCACACAAAAGGAAAAGGTGGAATGATATATTGTTGTGTTATGCAGAGGAATATTGCCGGCCATTGACGTATTGAGTGGGAATATCTTGGTCGGGGTAAGTCGAAACTTAACTTGGGTAGGGAATAACTTAAAACTTTTTTAGTGACTAACTTTTGGTGGGGTGGCAGATATTCTACTTTATCGGGTTTGGGTTCTTCTGCCTGGAGTCACTCGTCAGCATTTGGGTTATTCAGGTTCCCTCACTTCCTGCATCATTTATTCATTTAGATATGACTTAAGTAGAATATAGAAAGGGAAGAAGTGGTTAACAACAAGTTGTTCTGTTTGTGTGGGAACAGCAAGTGTACATGTACTTCAGGGGGAGCGGGAAAGCAGCAGAGATGAAGCAGGAGGCAACAAGACGAGCAATGATGGCAGCTCTCTGACCAGTGACCACACTATACACACACACACACCTTTAACCCATCTCCCATTTTTTCCCATTTAACATACAAACAGTAAACTTTAGGTCCTTCCTCTCTTCAAGAGGGGTTACTTACTCCGCCACTCACTTCTCCTTTGTTTACCTCGGATTTCATTTAACTAAGATTACAGTGAATCGTCTTTCAAAGAAGCTCCAAATTTTGATGAACAATGTCCCGCTCACAGGACTTGTGAATATGTCCCCCAAATACATACGTGATGACGACTAACGTATTGGTTGGCCTTTTAGAATTAGATTAGGCATCGTTTTGTAGTAAAATAATGTTTTGCTACGAACAGGAAAGTCAATGGGTGTAGTAAATGAGGAAATGGGCTTCTGTGGTATTAAATAGTCAAGCAGTTGAGACAGAGTGATGATGAGAAGATGTTGTTGCACAAGTGGGTGATAATAATTCAATGTCAGTTTTTTGAAATATTGAAGAAAAAATAAAAGTCAATGGAGGTCAGCGAGCCAGCTGTATCTGTGTGTGACACGCGGCCCCCATCTAAACGGTTGGATAACTCCAAAACTTGCTATTTAAGACACACTAAGCTGAGAAGGCTGAAGTAAAGAAGAAACACAAGAACAACAACAACAACAACATTCAAGAAAGAATAAAAAGAAATGGCCATCTTCTGTTTCCTTGTAGACCAGAGGAAGCAAGTCCGGGGGAGAAAGCCCGCGGCCGGGTTGTGCTCGAGATGCGGAGGAGGAGCAGTGGTTGCGGACATGAGAACCTCCACAACATTCTGCGGACTCCCATTTTACCACAAAGCTTGGAAGGCTATCGTCTGCCATTTCTGCGGCGCTGTTCTCAAATCTTACCATTGAGTGTTTTGAGTGTTCATTCATTTGTTTTTATCAACAAGCTACTTGCCATTGTATGTCGCTTGATTGCCTAGCTACCTTATTAGACTCCTAGCTCATGAGTTTTTTTGTCTCTCCCTTTCTGACTTAAACCATTTGTCTCTCTGTTTCTCTGACTAATGCTAAGTGATCCATTTACTTAAAAACTCTCTCTTGAAAACAAGTTTGGTTAGTAGGAAAAAGCAGAAAGCCACACGAATGAGATTTGTGCTTTGCTTCCCTTAAGAGTTAAGACGAAGGAATAATCCACCAACTTGCTATACAGCTTGAACCATTCAAGGCGTCTTCTCTCTCTCTCTCTCTCTCTCTCTCTCTCTCTCTCTCTCTCTCTCTCTCTCTCTCTCTCTCTCTCTCTCTCTCTCTCTCTCTCTCTCTCTCTCTCTTTCTCTCTTTCTTTTGTTTAAGGCAAAGACGCGTATGTACTAAATGCATATATAGCTTCACATTTGATGCTTTTGGCAAAAAAAAAAAAATTCATTTCTTGCACTTAAAAAATATAATACCATACTTTGCAAACAAAACAAAAAACATACAACATTTATTTTCATTTAGTAATGTTCAATATATTTTTTTCATATATAGTTTGTAATCTATACTTGTAATTTATTTATTCAATTGTACATAAAAATCCTATAATTATATAACCAACTTGTTCACTTATATTACTGTTATTCCAATTTTATATATCAATTGACAATTGTTATATACATCCACTTTCACTATTATATAAACAACATTGTTTGTATTATTTTAGAATATTTCATTAGGTCTATCAATTTTAGGTATCTAGACGACAAATAGTGACAACATGATGAAAAATGATAAGTCATATAATACTAGAAAACATTATATGAACTATCTCTAATAAAATACGAGACATAAAATTTGGTAATGGGTGGAGATCTCGGATCACAAGCTGAAGCTATACGTTTAGTGCCAAAGGGTTATGTTTGAAACTTCAAAAAACAAAAAACTGGGAGCCTATTTTGTCAAACTGAAAAATTTTGGAGGCGCAATAATTTTGTGCACTAGATTTTTGGGAATTTTTGGGGGCAAAATCAATTGTTTAAGCCGGCCCTGACCGAGGAGATATTATATAACCATATAATGAATGAAACCACCAGCAGTCGAGATTAAATTTAGGGTTTTCCACTCCACTCCACTATATATGCTACATCGTTCTCTTCTCTCAAGTCCCATTTGGTGGTAACTCTTTTGCACAAGAGCTTGGGAGATTAGAACTAGAGACGCACAAGGAGGTTACACTTTGAACAACAAGGTTTGTTTTCTCTTTCGTACGCAACCGTTCGTCTTCTTTTTGTTTTAAACCCTATATATCTATATTCGTCTAAGTAGACCAGTATGTAGAGTGAACAAGGGCTTGTTGTTGTGAAATCTACACTGAGAGTTACTTTATTTAACTAAGAACAGGGTTTGGTTTTATTATCTCATTATTGTAAGAGAGGATAGTGTTTTTGGTGTATTTGCAGGCATCACCATGGGAGACGAACACCATAATCAAGAGTCCGGAGCTAGCAACTCCACAGATCATCAAGAAGAGGACAAGAAGATAACCCTCACAGTCGAGCGAATCCGCGAGAGACCCGATCCTATCGTTGCGTATTTCTCCACAAGCTACAATCCTTGTGAGGAAGATCCAGAGACAGGCGAGAAAGTTAATGAAACCCCTAAGGTAACGGTTTGCAGGGATAAGGATGAGCCGAATGAGAGGTTTGAGGTTGTGGTAAGCCCGCCTGGTGCAAACGTGTACTTCATGGGAACTAGCTTCTCCGGCGAGGCTGCTGCTCCGGGGACTAATACATATGCATTGGGATTTGGTAACGGAAAGACCAAGAGGATCAGAATTCTTCCGGTTGCTGCCAATAAGGTTGATACTCTGCTTTCTTCTTTTTCTTTCTTTCTTTTTTGTTGTTGTTGTTTTGTTGATTAATCGCTTCTTTGTGGCTGGCATGTTTACAGATCATCAGATTAGAGCCTTTTGATATTGGTTATCTTGAGAGGATTACAATGTCTATTTCTAAAATGATGAAATGTGTCTCTCTATGCAGGAGGAGCAGGACAATATGAATATGGGAGACAGCAATGCAGGCACCAGTTGTATTGTTGCGCGCAACATTCCTCCTTATGATGCCTCTGCAACTACTCCTCTTAAAGCTTATCCTTTAGATAAAATCATCGAAGAGGAAGAATGGGACTCCCTTCAAGATATTTACCGCCTTCTCCAAGATGAATCTGTAGCAGCAGCGGTCGATGCTTACCCGCTATTTGTCCACAACAGATTGCACAAGTTGCGAGATATTGAGGTAACACTTGATTCAGACGCAATATATATATATATATATATATATATCATGTTGGCTTGCACCACCACCTTATGCTTTGGTTTCATTATGTTCTGTTTGCAGGATGATTCCGAGAAGAAGATGCTTTCTGCTGCCTTATCACTCCTCACACATCTGGTTAAGTTCAAAAACATGTACTCAACGGGTGGTTTCGTTTCTGCTAAAGGCCATAAGTTTCCAGGAATCATCCATCAGAAATGTGTCACTTTGTTCAAGAAATATCCTTTCATGAATGAGATATCTATTGACAAGACCAACCTTATGATAAGCTACGTGCTTGTGCTCGCCCTTCATGTGGATAACTTCAAGACCGATCCAGAGGACATAGCTAAAGATCTGAAGATGAGCGCTATCGAGCTGAGGAAACATCTTGCCAGTCTTGGCTGCAAATTGTCGTGGGACAAGTCAATTTTGGTTGCAACTTTACCGACTCCTCTTAAGTTTTCGGAGTCAAAGTTAAACACGAGAAGAAGAAAAAGAGCGAAGATACAACACAAGGGATGACGATCTTGGAGATCAGATGATTTGTTCTATTTTGCTGTGTCGTGATGTCTTTTTTTGCATCTATCTTAACATTTTCACTAGTCTTCTGCAACTACCAATCTCCATAGCCGGAGAAATTATTTATTATCATGTTTGCTTGCACCAGCTATATTGGGCCGCTAACTTTTGACCCAATAAGGCCCAAGTATTCATCATGTCCAGTTTATTTATCCTTTACCCTAAAATTGAATATAACAAAAAGAAAAACATTTTTACGTCTCTCTCTCACTCGCCTCCTACATTGATTGATTGGTTCTGCTGCAACTGCAATCGATCGAATCGAACTGGTGAGTTTTGATAATATCTTTCCTTGTTCGACCTTGTTAGCATATCACAGATCTATCTCTATACTCTTCTTCTTCTTCTGTTTGGTTTGGGTGTTCAGTCTGATTTAGCTTTTGTCAACAACAATACAAAACAAGTTTCTATGAGTTCTGCTGGTCTGAACGAAGATGATTTCCTCGACTGTGTCGTGCGCTTAGAGGAGACACACATTCAGCAAGGCTTCGACGAGGGTTACAAAGAAGGTCTTGTGTCGGGTCGTGAAGACGCTCGTCATCTTGGTTTGAAACTCGGGTTCGAGACAGGGGAGCTGATCGGATTCTACAAAGGCTGCTCTTTTCTTTGGAATTCAGCTCTCCGTATCGATCCCACTCGCTTCTCCCCTCAGCTCCACAAGCATCTCAATGACTTCCATGTCTTGCTCCTCAAGTTCCCTCTTTTGGATCCCGAGGACGAAGCCAAAGACGGGATCAAGGATGACCTCAGAGTCAAATTCAACATCATTTGCGCATCTCTCGGCATTCCCAAGAAACAATTGGAGTACAATGGATACCCTAATCCTTCCTCCAATCTCGACTTCTAGGACGACCTCCTCTTGTATTGTATTTGTATGTATGTATCTTTTAAAGTTTCTATCTTTACCAATCTCTCTCTCTCTCTGTTTTAAGAGGCGTGTAGACAATCTATTGGCTTTTCCTTTTAATCTGGACATGTGTGTTGCTGACCACAAATCTAAATGGATAATGTCAGAGTCAGAGCTTCTGTTTTTTATTATCCTTGTAACGAACAAAACGCACTCACATCTCTACATATATCTATAGGTGGTGGTCGGAGGGAGATGTTGAGAGAAATGCTTGGTTGCTGCAAGGTATACATATCTGAAGCGAGGAATAAGACGGCCCTCGAAGCCATTGAGAGAGCTGTAAAGCCTTTTCCACCTGCTGCAATCGTCAACAAGTTTGAAGATGCCGCTTATGGCAGGGTCGGTTACACTGTTGTATCCTCGCTTGCTAGTAGTGGCTCATCTTCTCCCCTTAAGAATGCGGTGTTTGCAATGGTTAAGACTGCTCTCGATACTATCAACCTTGAATTGCACTCTGGATCCCATCCCCGCCTTGGAGTGGTCGACCACATATGCTTTCACCCCTTGTATCAAACCTCTTTAGACCAAGTTTCTTCCGTTGCCAATTCCCTAGCAATGGACATCGGCTCCATTCTAAGAGGTCAGTATTTAATAGAAGACCTAGGGCACAAACATGTGAGTTCCTGAATTTTAAAAGACACTTATTAAGCTAAGAGCAGAACATTGTTTGTTTGCTGTATTTGATGTATACTCGGTGATAGATTGAGTGATGGATCTCCTGTCTTTTATTATCTCATCATCTCTAGGCCATAGAACACAGAACATGGAAGTCTTCCAAGTAATACTCTGCTTAGAGCAGAGCATTGTTTGTAAGTTGTAGTTGATTTTTGTGATAGGCAGAGTGATGTCATGTATTTTATTATCTCATCATCTCTAGGCCATAGAATATGGAAGTCTTCGAAGTAGTACTCTGCTAAGAGCAGAACATTGTTTGTATGTTGTAGTTGATGTTTGTGATAGGCAGAGTGATGTCATGTCTTTTATTATCTCATCATCTCTAGGCCATAGAACATGGAAGTCTTTGTAGTAGTTAGTATTCTTAGCAGAGCATTGTTTGTAGTTTTGTAAGCTGTAGTTGATGTGTACTTTGTGATAGGCAGAGTTAATGTCTCATCATCGTCTAGGCCATAGAAAATGAAAGTCTTTATAGCCTTCGCTATATTGGTATGTGTACTGAGATATACGACCCTCCCTGGTGCAGTTCCTACATATCTCTATGGAGCAGCAGAAAAGGAGCAGTGCACGCTGGATTCGATCAGAAGGAAACTGGGGTACTTCAGAGCAAACAGGGAGGGACATGAATGGGCAGGTGGGTTGGAGCTGGAGATGGCGCCAGTGAAGCCAGACGCAGGGCCACAAGAGGTGAGCAAAACCAAAGGGGTTGTAGCGGTTGGGGCGTGCGGGTGGGTGAGTAACTATAACGTACCAGTGATGTCAAACAATCTCAAGGCAGTGAGGAGAGTAGCAAGGAAGGCGAGCGAGAGAGGAGGGGGCTTGGCTTCAGTGCAGACAATGGCGCTTGTGCATGGGGAAGGAGTTATAGAGGTCGCTTGTAACCTGTTGAATCCAAGCCAAGTCGGAGGAGATGAAGTACAAGGACTGATTGAGAGGCTTGGCAGAGAGGAAGGTCTGCTTGTGGGAAAAGGGTATTATACTGACTATACACCCGACCAGATCTCTCAAAGATATATGGACTTGCTCATCAATTCAAAAGTTATAGAGTAAAAGAAAAAGAAAACAGTATGATGCTGTCATTTGTAGAACAAGTGTTATTACCGACATCGATCATTTATCTTCATGTTGTGTTTAGATATGCTATAATGTATTGCCATGAGTATAGATTGAAATCTAGCAAAAGTGAAATGATCAAAGGTGATGATACGTTCATTGAGAGGCCGAAACACAAGATTCTCATCATTGTTGTTTTGTCTTAACGACAACGTACTGTGAGAGAATTCTTTAGTGTAGCGTTGCCTTTTGCTGTTTGCATCAGTTGTTAAAGCTGATTTATTTTGCATTCTTGCATATCTAAATGGCAAAATCATGCTTTTAGTTAATAACTTATTGGTCGTAGGTAAAATTTTGAGGGTCAAAAAGTCTCTAAGAACAACGTGGGGATGAGGTGGAGTTTGGTGCGGCTCATTATTGACTTGAGTTGTATCTTCTTGGTTGATAAATTTTAGGATTTGCAATAAGATTGAAGAGGTAGTGTTGTTGTATACGTTGTTATACATGTAACTTATGACATGCCTACACACATTGACAGAGACAATTAAAGTTAAAGGTGTGTGTGTACTAGTATCTGCATATGCATTGGGCACATAGGGGTTGTTGGGCCGCATTGGAGAATAGTAAGGACATAGATGCGACTGTCATATATACCTAACTCAAAAGAAAATAGCATTATAAACCCCATGAAACCTTAATTATACATAGAAAATCAGAAATAAAGAAAGAAAAGAGAGAAGAGGTAATTTAATTATCTGTGGGCTTAGAAAAGCAGCTTACTTAATCTCTTTGTCTTATATATATTCAATCAACCAACCAAATACGGACAAATCACAACAAATTACAAGTGTACATCTCTATGTATGTACGTTACATTACGTAAATATGTTAATAAATGAGAATTCCTATTTATAAAAAAGATTCACAATTCCCACGACGACTTGGTGTTTTTTTCTTTGGCCATCCACCTAATTCGCATCCATCATCTCTCTCTCTGTCTGTATAGTGTCTTTCAAATTCCCCTAAGTCTCTCTGTTTTGTTTTACTCCAAAAGCTTTTTAACCTTTGAGATTTTGATATAATTATCAGATCCTTTTGCTACTGATGCTAGTTCTTCCTTTTAGGGCTTTTTTTCTTCCTTTACTCATGTCAAGTTACCTTGTTGTCCCTTGGTGTTTAGGGCTCTAATCCCTATATAAATGTTGCTTCGTTGAGACACAACCAAACGAATTAAGCCTTCTTCGTTTCTTTGCTTGTCCGGATCCTGAGATGGAGAGAGAATGTGGGTCGAAGGAGTTGTTCAGTAAAGAGGAGCTACAAGAAATAAGTGGAGTCCATGTGGGAGACGATTACGTCGAGGTTATGTGTGGCTGCACCAGCCACCGCTACGGAGACGCCATTGCGAGGCTCAGGGTTTTCTCAGATGGAGAACTTCTCATCACCTGCCAATGCACTCCTGCTTGCCACGAAGGTCTCTCTCTCTCTTACATTGAGCTTTTTCATGCTTCTTTTAGCTAAATTGGTTATCAGTAATTATGCATATGTTTCATGTGAATGAATGCGTGAGATTACCTCAACAACTGGATTTTATGATAGTGTCAAGAATACAGTGCAAACTGTCTCTGCCTTGGTGTGAACCATGCAAGGATGGTTTTTTAGTTGCTAAATGCATTTTAAATCACATGTTCAAGTTTCTTTTAAAGTTATCTTGACAGCTTTGATTTTATGATGGTAGACAAGTTAACGCCTGCTGCCTTCGAGAAGCATTCCGACAGAGAGACCTCTAGAAACTGGAGGAACAATGTGTGGGTGTTCATCGGGGGAGACAAGGTTCCGCTTTCAAAGACTGTGTTGCTCAGATACTACAACAAAGCATTAAAGAAATCCAACGGATCAAAAATCGTTCATCGGGATGAGTTGGTTGCGTGCAGCAGATGCGGGAAAGAAAGGAGGTTCAGGTTGCGTAGTAGAGGTGAATGCCGGGTGCACCATGATGCAATGGCTCAGCCCAACTGGAAGTGTTGCGATTATCCATACGAAAAGATAACATGTGAAGACGAGGAAGAAAGAGGAAGCAGGAAAGTATACAGAGGATGCACTCGCTCTCCTTCCTGCAAAGGCTGCACTTCTTGTGTCTGCTTTGGCTGCAAGCTCTGTCGTTTCCCTGATTGTAACTGCCAGACTTGCCTCGACTTCACCACCAACACCCAACTCATTTGACTTCATTTCTCTAACTTAATTCTTCTGCAAAATCTTTTGCTGTATGGTAGATGCTCTGCATTTTCTATAATCATTAACTTGTTGCACCTGTTATGTGACTGGAGAGACCAAGTAGGAAACACAAACAACTGAAAAACACAACTCGAGCTTGGAAAGCTAGTGTAGCTCGCACTACGCGAACATGCACCTAATCTAATTCCAACTTTTAAACCTCGCCAAATACATATAAGGCCAGAGACCGAGAACATGAAGTATGCAGTGACAGTAATAGCATGCTGAAGAAACTATGTTAAGAATAAACGTATTATCAGTGCCGAGAAAATCTGTAGACAAGAGCAACTACAAACATTTGAATCACCTCTACCAAAAATTGGCATCAAAACGACACAAATAGAAAGTAAAAGAATCCAAAGCATATATCAAGATACGTATAGTGAGACAATGCTTTCGTTTAAATCCAGTCTGTTTCAAACATAGGATATTATGAAACACAAAACTGTCAAGAATCATCCATTGCAGACATCATCAAATCACAAAAGTGATGCATATTATTTTCAAATGAAACATAAGACCAGTCACAATATGCTGAAAGGGAAAACAAAGTGCATGAGAATGAGAGGTCTCTCCATAAAAGGTCTTCTTCCTGGTGACAATGAAACTCATTGTGTACTCTCCACAGGCTTCTGCAAAGATTAAAAAAAAAAACATGTTTAGGGAAGGAACATGAAGCTCCTCTGCAATGGAGCAAGAGAAAGTGTACCTCTTTGCTTCCCCCAGTGGCGAGCTTGTATCCACTGTAGAAAAGTAAGCCCCAGCCAGAAAGAGAAATAAGCACAAACTGCACAAATTGGTCAGGGAAGAAGAGATCAATATCAACTATTCACAGCTTCATGTAACAAAAACTGAACACAAAGTAAAGATGATGATGATGAAAGACATACATGCTCCTCTTTCCAGTTTCCTGGGTTCGTGGGCTGTTTCCAGAAGTCAACCTTGGTAGATCCATGGTGATCTGCACAAAACGCAAAAATCCACAAAAATTGCTCAAAACCATATTCTTATTTCAAAAGATTACACAGTGATTTAACTTGAGCTACTCCAAGGATAACAAACACGAGATTTACAAAAAAAAAATTGGCAAAGCTGTAACATTTGTTCACCGAGAATTCGTGAAAAGAAGCAAAAAAATCACGAATTATATAACCAATGTGCGAAATAAGCTATGCGCTCCCCACAGAAACAATCATTGATTCAATGAAATGCGAAAAGAGAAGGACGAGGGAGAGAGAGAGGAGTTACCAGCGGCGCCGGCGAGACCACGACGCTGACCAATAGAAGCGGGAACACGGGCAGATTGGATCTGAGCTAAGCTCATGGCTCGGCGAGCGAAGGAGGCCATCGATCTCAACTTCTGATTTTAGGGTTTCCTAAGACGTTTCGAGGAGGAGAGAGATTGATTTGGGATATTGATGAAGGAAGAGAGGAAGAGAGAATCAAATCAACCCGAAACTTTTAAGAAATGTTGTTTCTTCATCTGAACGACGCCGTATTTGTTCCTGATATCACCTGGCTGAACCCTCCCTCTCAGTCCGAGGCTTTTGTTTTTTGGACTTTCCTATTTTATTTTCTCACTGTTTTGATCTCTCTGTTTCTCAGTTCTATACCACCACGGAATATGGTGTTTAGATGTATTTTTGAATTCGACTACCAACTTTTGAGTCTTTAGTTAACATCAACATATCATCAAGTATGAGAAAATGAAAAAATCTTCTAAAAACCATATGTTACGAGCAAGCAAAGAGATATAGAAATCGAATTAAAGGCTTAACTTCATAATAAAAGAAGAAAAGTAATTCTAGTGTTTGAATTTGTTCAACATGAAAAGATAATACGAAAGAGACGTAAATTGAGATATAATGCTATCAACAAACATCCTCAAGACTTTGGTTTCTTCATCCGTTTGGGTGCAACAAAGGAAATTTCTTCCATCTTAACGTCGTCTTTGAATTCTTCATTGTCTTCAATGAATTTAGCGACTTGTTTGGGACTCCTTACTTTCTTTTGCTGAGGAGTTTCGTAGTAAACATCCACTTTCTCGCCGTTTCCTCTAACAACCAAAATCCTCTTCCACCCTTGAGGAGTTTTGGGTATACCATGTTGATCCAAAAACCAACGCACATTAGGAGAGTCCACATCCACATGTACATCTCCAAGTTCTTCACAGCTCTTGCATTCAAAACATGTGTGTGGTGATTTACTTCGAATCTCCTCATACTTTTCTTGTGCCTCTATATATCTCAGCTTCTTACACTTTGCACATTGTACAGCGTATGAGTCGATTAAAGTCGTCATGGATGGTTTCGGCTACAAACATGTATAAGATTCAAAGAGTGTAAGATTCTGTCTAGGAAAGGAATGTTGATGAAATGATAAAATAAAGCATTAGTGATACGTACCTTGCTGGAAGTCGCTTGAGTCGTCTTCTCCATTTCAAGTTTTGAGGGAGATGAAGAGGTTTTGGAGTACAGGCTGCAATCAAGAAATTAAAGTAGGTGAAGTGGCTTGCGTTTTATTTAAAAGAGCCACCTACTAGGGTGAATTAAAGCAGTCTCTTGAGTCTTGATTGGTAGTAGTACTGTATATAGCATTTAAGTGGATTTAAGCCGTAAAACAATAATTATCGAAAGAAGATGAAGAGAGTATATGCATGTGTGTGTATAAGGCTAGTTACCTAAAAACAAAATAAAGAAAGGGTCTCGTGAATCGTGATCTATTTTCTCACTTAGTTGTTTCGTTTAAATGATCAGTTTGGAACTTTAAGAAAATGAATATATCTCAACAAATAGGCAAAATACCATCAACAACAGTGAAACAAAAGAGAAAAGGATTTGAGTTTTTAAATATAGAGAAGAAGTACCTTTGGAAATCGACAGAGTGGTGTTGGTGATGGTTGGTGGTGATCCTCCTCGATCGGACTCGGAGCCACTGATTTTGCATGTTACTTTCTTCAAGAAGAGACAACAAAAGGAATGCTTTGAGATAAGAGAGAGTGGTTAGTTAGATTTGTATTAATAACGTAGTTTTGGACGGTTGAGATGGATGTAGGTTTATGGCTATATAGCCTTTTAAATCATCGGACACGCGTTTTATCTAATACCCCAACCCCAAGGCCGAAATAAATTACTCAAGAGTTGAGAGATATGCAACCAATCAAAACCTAAAACGTGGGTGAACACTTGATTTGGTGTTTAGCAATGAAAAAACCTGATCATTATAATAATAATAAGAAGAAAAAAAATAGTGATAAATGGGTACTAATTTTGAATGTGAGACATATATATATATATATATATATAAAAGGAACAGTTTATGAGACATATAAAAGTTTATGAGTTAATTAAATTATTCGATTTTATGATCATGTGGACATGCATGTATATATATATATATATATATTAGTGCAACCTGTGTTAGTCTATATTTGAGGTATTCGTGTTAATGGACCTGTTTATATCTAGCTTTTGACAAAACAAAACCAAAACTGTAAAATCATTTTCTTTTGAAAGAATTGAGGACGTATATATACATTATTACAACCCTTTCATGCATTTGTCACTTATTTTTTTGTTTATCAGAATATATATCTCACCAAATTGTATTTGGATATATGTATGCAAATTTTATTGGAACTGCTGCAACATGAAAAATGATTTGACAATGTGTAGAAGAAGCTAAGTAATTAATGTTTATGCACCTTCAATTTAGAAGCAATAATCCGATTGAGCCGGTGAAGCCTCATTTTGTTTACAATAAAAATCAATCAATCAATCAATCCATATTGTAATCAAAGATACTAGATATAAACTCATAATATTTACAAACCTTTTTTAAATCCTTAATAATATTTTACAACATTAAAAAAAAAACAAAGAAGAAGATGCTAATTATACTATTTTAATTTTACACATGGAAGACATTAACAAGAAGCTTAGATATTTGATATTTCTCACAATATAACAACAATAATACAAGATTTGCAACAATAGATTATTTTAAAAAAAACATTTGATCACACTTCCCATAGACGTCCCGTAACACCAAGCTTATAACAAACATAAACATCTATTGAAGCTTGAAGAATCTGATCGTGGCAAAGATCGTAAACGCTCCAGTCGCTCATGCTTACCTCCGGATCTGCCCTCACGCCACGATAACCCAAGCATTGTTCAACAATCTCCTCAAACGAACAACCCCTAAGGCTCCCTCTTGAACCTTCAACATACTTCCTTATGTCCAAAAGTTTCCCAATCTTCAACTGATGTCTACATTGCTCTAGCTTTTTCGCGTCTTGACTATTCCACACACCAACGTGCGTGTAACAAGCTAAGAAATTGTGGAGAGCATAGGGGACATGGTCACAGTGAGAAAGCTGGATGATGATACATCGTGTACCAACGCATAACTGGAGAGTATCAGCTGGAGAAAGCAGTGTCCAATAGACGCCAACTCCGACAACAAGAGGGTGTGAGGTGAAACGGTTGAAGAAGTGGACCTTGTTGATCCATTGTCTGATTACGGATGGAGTTCGAGTTACCGTGACGATCAGTTCATCTCCAAAGAAATCAACAGAGTAGTCTTGGTGAGTGTAATAGTTTCCGATGGTTGTGATCCTCGGAGCCATTTGCATGTACTTTTCTTCGAGAGGAGACCACATATATAATGCATTCAGAAAAGGTCGGTACTAAAAATTGTACTGTTATGTACTGTTTGGTATGTACTACTCTAGAATTACCGTTGATGCAATAAATTTTGGACGATGGAGATGGATGTAGCCATGTAGGTTAGGGCTAGCCTTGTGCATCATCAGCCGTAGTATGACGTCGTGTCGTGTACATAGGGTTTTGTTGATGACACGCGTTTTAGATACCCAAACCTCAGATATTTACTGGTTCAAAATCTTACAAAATAGATATGAAACCAATCAAATTCTGTAACGTGGGTGAAAACTTGCTTTCGTGACAAGCAATGGGGGAAAATAATCGCATATATATACTACTACTACAGTAGTACTTAGAAATAAATTGACAAATGTCGAAATGCACTTTTTGAGTGATTGACAAACATATATATAAAGTTTAATGAGATAATTAAATTGTATATTTTTTTTCTTATGTCAAAAAAAAAATATATATTTAATTTAAAGTGTTAACCTAAATGAGAAAAACTCCAATGGCTATATATACGTTGAGGCCTTTTCTTGATTCCCTTTTTGTTGTCAAAAGTAAAAAACATCAATGGAGGTTGCTCTCGATCGCTGTGTGGAAGCCATTTGAATTCAAGTAGAAAAATGAGCTTAAATCTTTTGCTGAGAAGAAACAATTAAAGAAAATCCACTTTGATAAATAAACTTAAATTGCTTCCAATATCCCAAAATAAACTCTTTCAAGAGTTAATAGAAACTAAAATAGAGTTCAAGGCAAAAAAAAGACAGAATCAAAAAACAAACTTCCAAATATAACTAAGCGTTTGATCGAAATGCTTCAGCCATCTTTGCTAACACTTGATGAACAAACCCGGTCTTCTGCGAATAGAAGTCAAATTCCCTAGCCTGCAAAGCCTTCCACTGCTCCTCGAGACTCTTCTTATCCTCTGAGGTAAGCTTATCCAGTCCTTGTTGAGCAGCAAGTTCATCAACACCAAAACGCGTTAGCGTTCTAACAAGAGAAGAAGACTTGGCACCAAGATCTTGACAGTTTATAGCATTGACCAAAGAAGAATCATGCTCATGCTTCACACAAGCAACTTGCTTCGACTTCCCATTAGATTTCACAGCTGATTCAATAGCCTTTTCAATAGCTCCCCAAACAAGCTTAGACAACTCAAAAGCCTTGCGATCATGAGGTTTGGCAAATGTAGGATCATCACCATTCTTGGTGGCTTTACCAAGATTGTTCTCATACTTCTTCTTTAAACTCCTAAGTTTTTCCATGAACTGAACCTTACTAACATCAAAGCTAATATTTTTCTTCACGAGCTGATAAACCGTATTTGTATTATCATAAGGACTTACCCCAGTATCCTTTCTGAAATCAAGAAGACCTTGTAAAACCGCAATCTCATCATTATCAGTCCAAACTCGTTGGAAACAAGTCTTCTTCTTCTCTTCTTCCCCTGAGGGAGAGACTGAGACAACCTTCTTGACCTTCTTCACATCCGATGAAACTCCTTCATCTGTCTCACGAGCACGCTTTGCCACAGAGTTGTCAGAGCTTTTCACCTTCTTGGAATCTTGATTCTTCAAGACAGAATCTTTTGATGGGGTTACGGTAGGCTTTGTCACAACGTCATCCTTCTTCTCTGCTTCGGATTCGGAATCACTCACCTCATTCTTCAGGACAGAAGAGTCTTTGGATTGAGTTAGAGGAGGCTTCGTCTCAACATTCTCTGGTTCGGAGTCGGAATCATCACTTTCTTCATCCGATCCAGATTCGGAATCAGAAACTTGCTGCTTCTCCGATGGGGCGGCCAGAGCAACTACTGGCTTCATCGTCACGGCTGATGGTTTGCGTGAGGATACAACATCCTCTCCCTCCGACGAAGACTCTTCATCTTCCCCGCTTCGGGTCTCCGAGACTTCTTCTTCGCTTGAAGAAGCTGGCGGCGGATCTTCTCGTTTCTTTGACATTTTAGGGTTTACGTACGTGACTCTCAAGTGACTGACTTTAGAGGTTTTTGCTTTACGGCTTTACAACTTCACAACTTCTTTAGGTTAATTTATATATTACTAGTATTATACAGCACCGCCACAAGTATATTTATTTTATTTTTATTGCATTTACAAAAGTAAAGTGAATCTCAATCTTGAAAAAAAAATGGCACCAATGATATAGCTCAAATGGTAATGTCCCTAATATATTACAGATTGTATCTCTCTGTAAAGGGAACAAAATATTATGAAAAAATTTGTTAGTTACGCAAAAAATACTGTGTATAAAAGTCACTTAGAACATCTCTTTCCAAAAACCAAGAGAGAATATTTAGGGTATAAAAGTATATATATACGTGTGTGTCCATTAATTAAAGAAAACGTTATTAAATAAAAGGATGACAACTATAGAAAATGTAATAGAGAAAGAGTGTGAAAATGGAGTTTTGAGCCAAGAAAGTAAAAAAGATCAAAAGAAATGAATTTGAGACTTCATCTTGGAGAGATGAAAGGAACATTCGATATGGAGAAAGCAGTGTGTAACCATGGTTTCTTCATGATGGCTCCAAACGTGTGGAACCCTTCAACAAAGTCATTACATCGACCGTTAACACTTTCGGATTCTTCTTCCACGCATGTGACCATCTCTCATCCCTCCGGACTCTCATTTCTTGTGATCCAAGTCCACGCCATCAACAATGTTTCTAGAGTTGACGAAGAGCTCATCTTGAAGCAAGTGAAGAGGATGCTGAGATTATCAGACAAGGACGAACGTGACATGGTTGAGTTTCAACAAGTCCATGAGGCTGCAAGGGAGAGTGGTTTCGGTAGGATTTTCCGGTCTCCATCTCTCTTTGAAGACATGGTCAAGTCTATTTTGTTGTGTAATGCTGACTGGGGTAAGACACTACTCATGGCTTCTCGTCTCTGCCAATTGCAATCAAAGCTAGCTGATGGCACAGTTAGGCCTCTTAGCGTACCGAAAAGGAGAAGGCTAAACCCAAAACCATGGAAATCAGCTAATGGAAACTTCCCGAGTGCCAAGGAAATAGCAAGCCTTGATAAAGATGTGATCAATGAGCACTGTAAACTTGGGTACAGAGCAAATCAGATAGTAAACTTAGCAAAGAAGGTTGCAAATGGTTCACTGAATCTTGAAAATATGGAAATGGGAGAGATGGAAGTGGATGAAGTGGTTGGGAAACTGAAAAAGTTAAAGGGCTTTGGTCCTTTTGCTAGTGCTACAGTGCTTATGTGTATGGGTTATTACCATCTTGTTCCATCTGATACCGAAACCTTAAGGCTCTTACGTGAGGTATACTTAACTCCCTTTACAGATTTATATATATTTTTTTATCACTAATCTAGTTGAACAGACCCTTAACTGTATGTCATGTAATGTTTGGAGGTGCATGAAATGGAGGAGTGTTCGAAAGAGACGCTTGAGAAAACAGCACAATCATTTTACGACCGATTCTCTCCATTCCAGTGTTTAGCCTACTGGTTAGTTTCTAATCTTTTCTATAATTATTTGGGCTAAGCATGGTTTATGAATATTTATATAGCTTCTTCTTGCAATATTTATATATGTATAGGTTTGATTTGATCCAAAACTATGAAACAAAACTTGGGAAGCTTAGCAAGTTGAGTCCCACTGACTACAACAGTGTTAGCAGCGGATGCTGCCGCATGAAGCAGCTCAAGGCAACTGAATGATTATCTTGCCTTTTCTATTGGTTACATTATTAAGGTTTTTTGGGATTTTTGTTTTGAGGTTACCATCTTAAATTTTTAATCCATCATCTGTTTTCCAACCAAGAAAGTTCTTTACATTTCCTATTTGATCATATAATACATGTTGGTTAATGTCAGTTTTGATTTGATTCAGTCTAAATGACGTCACTGATAATTAAGTGGAAGAACTAAAAAAAAGCTCAGTTGAATCATGATACTAACTTTTGCTTTTATATAAAAAAACAGAGACGCAAAGCTTTGACATGGTCTACTACTACCCAAGTTCTGTATCAAAAAGTATGTTTGTGTTGAATCATGAAGCAGCACTTCAAGCTCCTCTCCTGCATCTGCATGCATCCCAAAACATGATCAAAAACAGAACATATCAGATCAGGTCTTCACAATGTTCATGGACACACATTTTTTGTACCTCTAACTCGGAAACCATTCTCATAAGATCATGGCATTGCTCCAGTATCAGTTTCTCCTGTGCAGCCACTTCCGCAAGTTGGGAGACCAGTGGAACAATAAACTCCATCTGCTAATGGAAGATTTTAGTTTTATTACTCTGGTTAGATACTGTATTGATTATTAAATTATGTCACACTTGTCCGCAGAGCCGGAAAAACTTACCGTGGGAGCATATCTATTCAATGTTGAAATGATAGCATCAGTGACTGCTTTTGCGGTCTTAAACAAAGTCACAGCTGATTCGATGTTCACCTGAAAACCGCAGGAGTTGTTGGAAAATAAAAGAGACAATGGACAAACTTGTTTTGAGTTCCAAAAAACATAACAGAGGAACATAATTTGATTTACCTTTGCACCTTCTTTGAGGGGAAGCCTGGACAGAACAGAATGCAGGGATTCTCTAGTCATAGACAGAGCTGAGAGGTGTTGTATTTCCATGTCCTCCCAAGCTTCAAGATGCTTAACCTGTTCCAGATATATTTCGTATCAATACTTTTTTATCCTCCATGGCTTGGATTTTAAGTAAATGTGTTTGGACCTCATACACTTACTTGAGAAAGAAGCACATAATTCAGCTTCATCTCTAGTTTTTCCTTCTGCAGTTTGATTCTCTCTTGCAGAACCAAATGTTTCAACTTGGTAAGAGTATCCCACGCACAGAGTATTTGCTTCTACAAAGGTTGTTAGCTTTTAATTTGATTTTATGCAGCAAAGATATCACGATTATGTGAAATTCAATAAAGTGACAAACATGAGAAGAGGTGATGACTACACTTGCAGAGAGTAGAAAATAATTACCTTTTCTAGGAAGGCTAAGCTATTGTTTGCAGCATAGGCTTTAGCATTGACATACCTCCATTGAACCAACCGGTTATTCATAAGCTTCAGCTGATGAACAGATTCTGTGTCACATGTCTTTGGTTTTAGTGGTGAGGTAAAGGGGGAAGACTTGTTTTTGCTCCTGAAGAAATCGAAACCAAGGTTGATTAGTTTACCCACGCTTTTCCCTCTTGGAGGCTTTAGTTTTGAGCTTGGAACTGTCACTGTCTGAGTGTCCAACGATCTTCCTGGTGAAAGCGCCCACTGAGACATCGAACTTCCATACCTTGCCACTGAACTATTCCTCTTCAACCTATTCTCAATCCCCCTAAAGCTATTAGCTCTCAGCAAATCTTCTTGTGACCTTGGTTTGGTCTCATTGTTGTTCCCTTTGCTTGGTCCAGCTGTTAAATCACGTAGATACTTAGAAGAGACCTTGATACCAGGTTTATGGTTGCGGGACGAACGGTTAGTACTAACACTTGAAGAGAAGGATACATCACTCATCTCTGAATCTGATTCATCGTTTAAGGACTCATATAGTAGAGAGCATGAGTTTCTCCTTGATGATGCTCTATACAATGCACATCCATCAACTGAAAATCTGCCAGGAAGTATGACGCTGTCCTCATCATCGATCAACGGTGAAGGCCAACGGTTTTCTTTTGTGTCAATTTCTATGCTACTTTGGTTTGGTAACCCGAAACAAACCTCTGTGCCATTTGACATCCTATCATGCTTTTTCAGGCCGAGATGAACTTTCAGACTGTTGTTGTTCTGATCATCTCTCTTGATAGATGAATTAGAAGTGGAGTTTCTGCGGTTTGGAGAAGAAGAAGACGCAGATGGAGAGGAGAGAAAACGTGAACTAACCTCACGGGACTTTGCTCTTCTTGTTTTGAGTTGTTGTTCATGTTCACAGCCCTTCATTGTTACTCTGCTTCCTGAGTGAGAAAGAAGAAAACTTGTCAATCTTATAATAAGATACAGAGAATCTTTTTGAACTTTGTAAGAAAAGAAACAGACTTTTAAAAGTTGCGGCTCAATAGATAAGTTAGTTGCGCCTATATATGTGGTCACCAACATTATAGGGTTTATTGTTAATCAGTTGAAGTTTAAAGCAAAACAAAATATATATATGAAAATCAGTGAATCGCTGATGCTTCATTGAATTTGAATATCACATTCACAACATACAGTAAGTGATGGTGCTGCCTAGAGCATACAAAACTCTTGCAAGTGTATCTGTAACCAAATGTGGAAGATATAGCTGTCTAAGAAGTGGAAGTAAAACTATGGACCCTAGGAATCAATGAAAATTGCAATGTTGCATAAAAGGGTGACTGTAATCAACGTATCTCTCCCACAATGGTTTGTACTTTTCTATCCCGATCTTCAACCACGGCTTTAAGTTCCCATTGAAGTGAAGAACAGCTCCTTTCTCTATCACACGAGCATCCACATTGGTGTATCCTAATCCCAGGATATGCCACGACGCCTCCAGTGCCTCTGTTAACCCGTAAAACGTCAGCAGTCCTGGAGGTAGCGTGCCAAGTTTCCATAGGGTCCGGTCTACGTTCTTCTCTTGCCAGTAGTGATATATGCCAGTCACATTTCTCTTCCTCCATTCAACTAAATCAAAGACATTCATCCCAAACGCCCACCCACACGCATCTGGATCAAAGTGAGAGCGGATGAGGGGATGCGAATAGTTCAAGTACTTGTGGTAGCGGTGGAAGGTCTCCATGCACGTCTCGACAGCCCCGTTCACGTTCTTGTTTAAATCGATCGAAAAGAGACCAGAAAGATCCTTTTGGACAACAACGTCGTCATCAAGAAATACCACCTTCTTCAGCGCAGGAAACACTTCGGGTATGTAGAACCTAAGATGGTTGAGCATGGAAAGATACTTGGGGTTTCTGAATTTGATTGGAGTGCGTCCATCATCATTGTGCCCAGAGAAATAGTAGCTTTGCGTATCAGAGTCTTGCAGCTGCTTTAGGACGGGAACATAGGAAGCATTGAGCCATGAGAAATCCTCGAATTTCTGAACCTCCACAGTGACTCCTCTGAGGTTGTCCATGTTCATGGCAAACCAAGCCTTCATTGCAGCATAGTTGATCTCATTGGTGACGAGATGAAAAACGACTTTCTCAGGGGCCTTGGAGTTGAGAGCAGTAGAGTTAACGACAACAGAAGTAGCAATAATGTTATCAGAGAAGACGCAGAAATGGTAGAGACTGTTATCCGTGAGTTTGGAATCAGCACGGCTTCTTTCCTTGAGGCTTGTCTGCAGGTCTAGGTTCTGAAACCATTCGGTAGCGAGACGAACACCAAGACAGTAAAGACTCTTGGGCACTTCCTCAGCAGCAATCTGACCATACTTGGAACTCTTCTCAGTAACAGAACTCATCTGTTCTTCAAGAGACTGAATAGAGGCCTTGAGCCTCATAATCATAGTGGCACTATCATAGTGAAGCTGCTGAGCTTGGTATAACAAAACAGCCATGTCGCGAATAGTAGGCTCGGACTCAAGGACAGTCAAGGGAGTTCTCCTAGTAGCAGCAGTCGACAAAAGAAGCTGAGAGTTACGGATCTGAGCACTCAAGTCCCAAGCAAACTGAAGATTCTTACTTTCTTTAGCAATGACAACAAAGGCTTTAGCAAGAGCAATCTGATCATTAACTTGACGAGCAACGGAAGTAGGACTCAACATTTCCTCAGTCATGTTCATACCCTCTAAGAATTTGTCATTACGGTAACGTCGCTGCAGTAAGTAAAGAAAGAAAGGTTCGATTTTTTTGAGCAAAATTGAAATTCTACAAAACCAAAAAAAAAAAAGAAGAGATCTTTGGGGAAAAAGATGAAACCTTGGGAATGGAGGGTCTGGGTTCGATATGACCAGCTTTGGAGAGAATGAGAAAGAAGAGGAAGAGGACAATAGCAGAGAGTACCCACCAGACAACATTCGAGATCTTCCGGCGGCCAGCTCGCCGGAAACTATCACCACGCCTCCTCATAATTGAAAACGCAGATCTTTATAATTGAATGAGATTTGGTAGTGAGGGAGTAATCGGATCTGGGGATTTTGTCGGGAGAAAGCCAAAAAAATAGCTCAACCGACGACCACGACCATCTTCTCTGCATCAACAAAAATTAAAAAACCTCAGAATCCAATATTTTCATTTTATAATATTAATATTCTTTTTATTATTAAAAATAAATAAGAAAAAGACATTTATACCCTCACTCTAGGAATTGTTAGTGATCTTGTGACTAATAATATAAATAGTTTCTTATAATTTAAAAATTAACATGAAAGATAGTTCAATTTAAATACGCAATGAAAACAATCAAAAACACTCTTCTATAGTTTTTTATATATTATATTCCTTCTTTAAAAATACAATATATTACATTCTAGTTTGTTTTACGCGCAAATTAGTTAATTAATTTAAATTAATCTAAACAAACGCATATTTTGAAATAGAGTTAGATCGTAGTGTAACGAAAAATCATGATTTTTTCGAATTTTTTTTCTAAAAGTGACTAAATAATCTATAAGATCTTTTGAAGTTCTAATCCAATTTTTCATATTTTTTTTCACCGTAATGCAAGTTGGGTATTGATGACGAGGAAGAAAAAAGAAAACGAGGTTATAACTTCAAAAGATCTTCCAAAATCCTCCAGCAAAAAAGAAAAAAAGGATAAATGGTATCAAATCCAACGAAATACCAAAATGTTTCTGGTAACACAAGCTTTCCACATTAAAGGTGAAACTATCGATCAATGATAACTGTTTTTTTTTTTTTTAATTCTGTTTTTTTCTTTCCAACAAATCAAATAAATTCACTTTAACAAAGCCAATGGTTAGGACAATTGTTTACAAACTTAGCTAACATATGGCTGCTTTTTTTTTTTCTTCGTATATTTCTTTTTTCTTTCTTGATATATTGCATAAAATTAATTTGGATGAATAAATAACTAAAATTTATTTTGCAATTAAAAGAACTAACAACGAACACCATCCAAATATTCTGGCGATTGGTAAATACTAAACCGCGTATTATATGTCCACAGAACGCGGTACATAATGTCGTTTAAAGTCAAACTCCAGTTTTTGAGAAATGTCAAAACCGTAGTAAAAAATCTTCTCTTTACTTTTTATTATTTAAAAGAATAATAATAAATGCATACTCCTAAATTTACTTGGGCGTTACTCCAAATTTTCCTAAATACCTCACTGTCTTTTTATTTTCTCAATTTTTATTTATGTTTGGTTTAAGTGTGTCGCCGGCCTCTTCTCTCTCTCTCACGTACCCTAAAGTAACTTGACAGTTTGCAGTTGTGCACCATTCACATTCGCAGCCTCTCTTCCAAAATTCTAACAAAGCTCTCTCTCTGAGCTCTGTTTTGGATCTGAGAGAGGTTTGAGAATATATTTGCCGAATCAACCATACATCATGAGTTTCCATAGCTTTTACAAGAGAGCTTTTACCTTGCTCAAGGCTCACCCTTCTGTTTCCAAGCTTCTTGTTCTCAGCACCTTCAGGTCTCTTCTTCTTCTTCTTTCGTTAGATCCGGTTTCAAATAAGTCTTAGTTTCTCTATGGTTTATGTCTTTATACTCCTCTCTTTCTGATCTTTTATGTACTGACGTTTGTGCAGCGGTGGTGGTGTACTTGTGTATACGGACTCGAGTCCATTGAGGCGTATACTACACGCAGACGCTACTCTTGACGCAGATGGCCAACCAATCAAGAAGAAGAAGGTGGTCGTTCTCGGGAGTGGATGGAGCGGCTACAGCTTCTTGAATTACTTGAACAACCCTAATTATGATGTTCAAGTTGTCTCTCTTCGTAACTTTTTCCTTTTTACTCCTCTCTTGCCAAGTGTTACCAATGGCACTGTCGAAGCCCGTAGTATTGTTGAACCCATTCGTGGCCTTATCCGCAAGGTACTCTCATGACCCTTGCAACTGACTTCTCTTATTACTATTGTTTCAAAGTTTTGAGATTTTTATCTGATTCTGTTTCTAAACATCTCTCTCAGAAAGGATTTGAGTACACAGAAGCAGAGTGTGTTAAGATTGATGCATCAAACAAGAAAATCCACTGCCGGTCCAAGGATGGGTCAAGTCTTAAGGGCACGACTGAGTTTGACATGGATTATGACATTCTAGTCATAGCTGTTGGAGCTAAGCCTAACACATTCAACACCCCTGGAGTTGAGGAGCATGCCTATTTCCTCAAAGAAGCAGAGGATGCTCTAAACATCCGTCATTCAGTCATCGACTGTTTCGAGAGAGCCTCTCTTCCTAATCTAACTGAAGAAGAGAGGAAAAAGATTCTGCATTTCGTTGTGGTTGGTGGAGGACCAACTGGTGTCGAGTTCTCAGCTGAGCTACATGATTTCTTAGTTGATGATGTGGCTAAGATATACCCAAAGGTCCAAGAGTTCACAAGAATCACTCTTCTTGAAGCAGGCGACCACATTCTCAACATGTAAGTTGAACTCAAAGCTTTTATATATTGCTTAATCTGCTGCTTTTTTTTGTTAATGTTTTGGCTCCACTCTCCTTTCAGGTTTGACAAGAGGATCACTGCTTTTGCTGAGGAAAAGTTCCAAAGAGACGGTATTGATTTGAAGACAGGATCAATGGTTGTGGGAGTGACTGCTGATGAGATATCCACAAAGGAAAGAGAAACTGGTAAAATTGTCTCTGAGCCTTATGGTATGGTTGTGTGGTCAACAGGAATTGGTTCACGTCCTGTCATCAGAGACTTTATGCAGCAGATTGGTCAGGTTAGATAACTTGATCACATCAAGAAATAATTTGTCTAACCAAAGCATTTGCTTGTGTCCAACTAACTAGAATCTGTATGGTTACAGGGGCAGAGACGTGTGTTGGCAACTGATGAATGGCTTAGAGTGGAGGGATGCGACAGTGTCTACGCCTTAGGTGATACTGCAACGATCAACCAACGTAGAGTCATGGTACCATCTCAACACACACCCATATAATATATATAGACCTTTGCTTGCTTGTGACACATTTCACAGATGATGACTGATGATGTTGTTGAACAAACAGGAAGACATAGCTGCGATATTCAAAAAAGCTGACAAGGGAGATACAGGAACTTTGAACAAGAAAGATTTCAATGGTGTTGTGAAAGACATTTGCCAGAGGTACCCTCAGGTGGAGCTTTACTTGAAGAAGAATAAACTGAAGAACATTGCACACTTGCTCAAGAGTGCAAATGGTGAGGACACTCAAGTAAATATCGAAAAGTTTAAGCAAGCCCTCTCTGAGGTCGATTCACAGATGAAGAACCTTCCAGCAACTGCACAGGTGAGAAACAATTCCATAATCAAAAAACGAAACCAATCTGCAGAGATGTTGATTCTTGAATCCTTGATAACAACAGGTTGCATCACAACAAGGGAAGTACCTGGCGAAATGCTTCAACAGAATGGAGAAGTGTGAGAAGAAGCCAGAAGGACCGTTGAGGTTCAGAGGAGAGGGTCGACACAGGTTCCAACCATTCAGGTACAGACATTTTGGATCGTTTGCACCACTGGGAGGGGAACAAACAGCAGCTGAACTGCCAGGGGATTGGGTCTCCATAGGACACAGCTCCCAGTGGCTTTGGTACTCTGTCTACGCTAGCAAACTGGTGAGCTGGCGCACGAGAACGCTCGTTATCTCTGATTGGGCTCGACGCTTTGTCTTCGGCCGTGACTCTAGCAGCATCTAAACCCTCTTCTCGGTCTCCCCCACATTTTTTGTTTCTCTTTTTCTACGGTTTCCTTAATTTGCCTTGCTAGTTATCATCATTCTTGTCTTTTTTATCAACTCGAACAACCGAAATCTGAGGGAATTTTGATCTTTACCCTCTCAAGTCTTTATGTATGTTTTTGAAACCATTTGGAGCAACACAAACGCATATTTCTTAATTTATAAATCAACTCAAATATAAAAAGAGATCACTTCTCTCACAAGTCACAATACACAACCACTTCATCCTCTTCTCTGTTTGTGAACTTCACGCGGACACGATTCTATCCTCTCAACAACGCGATGCTGATCTCCTTCTCTACGGACCTCGATGGTAAATTAAGCTCATTGCAGAGCGATTGGACCAATCCCAATTTTGAAAATCAGGGTTGAAGGAAGGATTTGACCGTTGGTGAGATACAGGCCGGGACTATTGGACCTTTAATATAACAAATGGCCCATTAGGCTTTTAATAAGGCCCAAATATTTCGACCCATCATCGTTTCAGATGGATGGATGGATACTCCGTCGTCTCTCTCCCCCCGTCGGAGTATTCGTCATCTTCCCAAAACCAACCAGAAAGGCTCTGTGATCGGAGAACCGCCGTAACATGTGCTTTCTTCGCTTAATCTAAACCTACTCCATCGCTGGGAATCTCATCTACTAGCACGCACACAATTATGCCCTCTGGTTGCAGTATCAGAGCTCTCTGGATCATTAACAATCAGGATGCTGTTGTCTTCTCCAGGTTTTGTATTCCATCAACCCATTCTCATTCAATTCCTCTTTCGCCCAATCCATACTCTAAAATCCATCTCGATTCAGGAGGTTCCCGGTCGTCGAGAAGCAATGGTGCTCAGCTTACAAGTCGGAAAACGAAAACGGTGGCTTAGATCTTCCTAGACTACCCACTGATCAACAAATCTCTAATGCCTTCACTCGAAGAAAGAGACGGTACGGCTCTCTCTTCGTAGCTCTCTCTCCCTTCTATTGCAGATTATTTCGAAATGTGAATTGAATTTTGTAATCTGATTTAGGGAAGGCTCTACTCGTGGATATGGCATACGTGTAGCTCAATCGACTAAAGGATCGGATCCTTGGGTTGATGATCCCATCACTCGTCATATAATCAGTCTTTGTTTAAGCGAAGAAGATGATGATGATGAGGATGAATCTAACAAGAATGAGAGGAACATTCTCTGGCCCATCACCCTGCACACCAAAGCCCTTTTCTCCATCCTCGTTTTGCCTTTGGTTGAGCCAAGGGAGATGAAGGATTACGTCAAGTTATATAGGAGATCTGATTGTGGACCAGCTGTTGGTGAAGATTTGAGTTTGTCATCTCTCTTGCTTAACATTTCATCCATCACTGGGTACTTATAACTTCATCTCCCTCTCTCAAGGTTACCACTGAGTTGTATCCCTTTTCCTTGTTTCATATGGGTATAAGATCAGCGATATGAATCACTTGTACAGACAATGGCAATGTACATGTTTTTTATCTCTTACCACATCGCCTACGAAAAAATGTTCAACCTTGTGGTTTTTACTCACTCATGTTGCAGGGCTTTCATGGTGGCTCATGCATTTGGTGACATCGTTTCTGGTGATACAGTGGAACCTGAGGTTGTTGTAAGTACTTCACCATCAGTTGGGGGATTGTTTGATTCGCTAACTGGAAGCATTGGTATCTCATCAAGGGCAAAACCCATAGCTGCACCGGTTGCATCTTCTTCCCCGTCTGGAGCTGCTACAAATGGAGCTACAGCATCGGATGATCCCAAAGCAGGATCGAGGTTACTGGATAGAGATTTACTTAGGAATTTTATAGCTAGCGCTATGCCGTTTGGTTAGTATTTTCCTTCTGCTAGTGTCCTCTGCTAGACCATTTGTTTCCTGATTTGTGTGCTATAAAACCTGGCATTTTTTAATCAATTCTGCAGGTACCCCATTAGACCTCAGCTTGTCTAATATTTCTGCTATGAAGGCGAATGGTTTTTCCTCTGCTGATTCTCCACTGCAAGAACTTAAGCAACCAGCATGGAAGCCATACTTGTACAAAGGAAAGCAAAGGTTATTGTTCACAATTCATGAGACCGTTAACGCTGCAATGTACGACCGAGATGAGATTCCGGATAATGTATCTGTTGCGGGACAGATAAACTGTCGGGCAGAGCTAGAAGGGCTGCCTGACGTATCGTTTCCTCTAGCAGGGCTGAGTACAGCTCACATTGAAGCTATATCTTTCCATCCATGTGCCCAAGTTCCAGCACATGGGATTGACAAGCAGAACATTGTTTTCCAGCCCCCCTTGGGCAACTTTGTTCTCATGCGCTACCAGGCAGGCTGTGGACTTGGACCACCAGTGAAAGGGTTCTATCAGCTGTCAATGGTCTCAGAAGACGAGGGTGCATTCCTCTACAAGGTCCGCCTCATGGAAGGTTACAAGTCTCCTATGTCAATGGAATTTTGCACTATTACTATGCCCTTTCCACGGAGACGGATAGTGGCATTTGATGGGACTCCTTCTGCTGGGACTGTTTTAACCACAGAGCACTCTGTTGAGTGGAGGATTCTGGGCAACGGACGTAGCCTTTCTGGAAAAAGCCTTGAGGCAACTTTCCCCGGGACAATCAAGTTTAGCCCATTGCAGAGAAAAAGAAGAGTGGATGGGGATGACGAAGAAAGCGAGGGTGAGGGTGTAGAGAATGTGGTGAACGTGGAGGACTTCTTGGTGCAGAAAATGAACAAGGATCTCCCAGCAGTTGAGTTGGAGGAACCATTCTGCTGGCAAGCCTACGACTATGCAAAGGTATGCTTGTCTTTTGCTTCCTTTTAAAAGCTTTGGATTTGGTTGTTGTTCAAATATGTCTTCTGGATTACAGGTTTCGTTCAAGATTGTTGGTGCATCTGTCTCTCGTATGTCAATCGACACAAAATCAGTAAGCTTTTGCAAGTTGGAATGATTAGTTTACATTGTTACACCGGATGATCTGACTTAATATCGCCTCGCTTTGTTTTGGCAGGTCAATATCTACCCAACCACAAAGTCGCCGGTTGAGTTTTCCGCTCAGGTAAGACAACTGCCAATATATATAGAGTAAAAATCTGAAAGTCCCCAAGAAATGGTTGATAATAAGTGTGCGTTAACAGGTGACTTCCGGGGATTATATATTATGGAACACATTGGGGAAGGCTCCATCTGCAGCCGCCGTATAAATCCCCCAAATCTCTTGACCCTCACTGGTATTTGATTTGCCTATACCAAAAGGTATTGCGAGATTTGAATTCTTTTGTTTTGTATTTTCTCTACTGTGAAATCTTTAAATGTATGAGTATTTTTGGCCGCAGAAGTGGGATCTGTACATTATTGTTGTTTCTTTTAAGATAAAAGAAGATTGAATGTTTTTAGTTGCAAATCTGTCTTGCATGATACATGATGTGACAATAAACTCATAAGGTGGTTACATTCATGAAATTGCCACTGTGTTTTTTGTCTACAAGCTAAGAAAGAAATTGTTACCACATATATATGAGAATGCTACCTACTTACCTAGGATTAAGTATGTGCAGCTCATAAGGTTTACAAAAGTAGAAGAAAATATCAATCATGTTATATAAACTGGTTGAAACTTAGAAGATCGTGTCTGTTGGTGCCAAGAGTCTTTTACACTGTCTCTGTAGTTTCCACTTTCCAATGAGCATGGAAGAACGACCGACAGATCTCTGATAATTAGTTAATGGTTAATTAATTTAAAATTGACATAATTTGAAAGAGATTACCATCGTAACCTCGATTCGTTTTTTATTTTTCTTTCAATTTAAAAGTGTGCTAAGCTAGAAGATGAGCTGTTGTTACCTTGAAAACTCCATTATATCTTAGCTTTAATTTAATAGGTTGTTAAATAATAAATTTCTTTCCAAATTCTCTTTATAAAAAACAAAAAAAGTGCGTGAAAACGTAATGGTAATGACTTAAAATGTAAACAAAGGTGGGACAATGGAAAGAGTCAAGACAAGTTGTTCATTTGAAAAGAGGATTACCTCATTAGAAAATTCACCAAATTGGTCAAATAAAGACGATGAGAGTTTTTTTTGGTAAGTCTTTCGGGTTTCAGATCTTAAAGCCCTTTCTTCCGAGATCTATTACCCACTTTCCCTTCAAGTCCTTGTCTGAATTCTTTTTCCAAGGACACCACCTGAGTCTGCTGTCTGAAGCCTCGGCGGCGGGAGGATGCATCTGCCGGAGGTTACAAATGGCGGTGGCTCTGGTTTTCCGGCGGTCTCCGTCGGAAGTAAGATGAATAAGTATCAGAGAATGGACTCAGACGCGGATGAATCGCAGAATCATCTTGAAGCAGAGGCAAGAAGCAGCAGAACCAGAAAATACGTTATGGCTTGTGCTTTTTTTGCGTCGTTGAACAATGTTCTTCTCGGCTACGGTGAGAGTTTTACATATATAATCATCTTCTTCTTCTTCTTCCTCTTCCTCTTCTTTACTTTGTTGGCTCAGCAAAAGGTGTGTCCTCTGTTTTTGGTACTTGTCAGATGTTGGGGTAATGAGCGGTGCGGTGTTGTTCATTCAGCAGGATCTCAAAATAACGGAGGTGCAGACTGAAGTACTCATCGGCAGCCTCAGCATCATTTCTCTCTTCGGAAGTTTAGCCGGTGGTAGAACCTCTGACTCCATTGGTAGAAAATGGACTATGGCTTTGGCTGCTCTCGTCTTCCAGACAGGTGCTGCGGTGATGGCTGTGGCTCCGTCCTTCGAGGTTTTGATGATCGGAAGAACTTTGGCCGGCATTGGGATTGGACTTGGTGTCATGATCGCGCCGGTCTACATTGCTGAGATATCCCCAACGGTAGCAAGAGGCTTTTTCACGTCCTTCCCTGAGATCTTCATAAACTTGGGGATCTTGCTTGGCTATGTCTCCAACTACGCCTTCTCGGGGCTTTCCTTGCATATCAGCTGGAGGATCATGCTTGCCGTTGGTATTCTTCCTTCAGTTTTCATAGGATTTGCGCTGTGCGTGATCCCTGAGTCGCCGAGGTGGCTAGTGATGAAAGGCCGAGTGGACAGTGCACGAGAGGTGCTCATGAAGACGAATGAGCGAGATGACGAAGTGGAAGAGCGGCTCGCAGAGATACAACTGGCAGCTGCACATACAGAAGGCAGCCAGGAGAGACCCGTGTGGCGTGAGCTTCTAAGCCCATCTCCTGTTGTACGGAAAATGCTGATTGTTGGGTTTGGGATCCAATGTTTCCAGCAGATCACTGGTATCGACGCCACCGTCTACTATAGCCCAGAGATCCTGAAAGAAGCAGGGATACAAGACGAGACCAAACTGCTCGCTGCAACTGTCGCTGTTGGGGTCACAAAAACAGTGTTCATACTATTTGCTACCTTCTTAATCGATAGCGTTGGCCGAAAGCCACTGCTTTATGTAAGCACAATCGGAATGACTCTGTGTCTCTTTTGTCTAAGCTTCACGCTCACATTTCTCGGCCAAGGAACTCTTGGTATAAGTTTGGCGCTTCTGTTTGTTTGTGGGAATGTTGCCTTCTTCTCTATAGGGATGGGACCTGTTTGCTGGGTCTTGACGTCAGAGATCTTCCCACTACGGCTAAGAGCCCAAGCCTCTGCGCTTGGGGCAGTTGGGAACAGGGTTTGCAGCGGTCTTGTGGCCATGTCCTTCCTCTCCGTCTCACGTACCATCACTGTGGGAGGAACCTTCTTTGTCTTCTCCCTGGTCTCTGCGCTCTCAGTTATCTTTGTGTACGTGCTAGTCCCCGAAACGAGTGGAAAGTCTCTAGAGCAAATAGAGTTGATGTTTCAGGGAGGGCTGGAAAGAAAAGATGGTGAAGTTGAGCTTGGAGATGCTGAGCGTCTTGTTCGCAAGGAACAAGAGTTTTGAGTGTTATAATACTATGGGCAGTATTGAACTTGTTAAAGTAGAAGAGGCAGAAGAGACAAGATACTCTATGCTGTTTTGTTCTTGTTTTAAGATCCAAAGAATGTAAGACAGATCTTGTAAGTGCGTTTGGTGATGATTATAGAGACCCGTGCATATCCCAAAGAAGAAAGCTCTGTAATTTTCCCCCTTGTTTCGAGAAGAAACTATGTGATACTCAGAGACAATACAGAAAGGACGAACCTTTTGTGTTCACTTCTTGTTTCACAATCTCCTTCGAACCAACCATTCATAAAGTTAAAGACTCCACACAGATCTCGGGACAGTTTCATACTTTCATTAGACATCAACTCTAACTGATTCACACCGAACAACTACAACATTTTGCTTACACTAAACACACACAATCTCTCTCCTTGTGCCTCCTCCATAACTAGAGAGAAGGATTCGATGGACAAAAACTATGGAGATGTATTCTATGTAGAAGTTTAAAGGTAACATGGGAACCTGGCTTGAGATGGGTCGACCATGTCAAGGAAGAGATAGGCCATGCCTGCAACACCTTCAAACAAGGAATAAGGACTATCTCCTCCGTGCATTTCTCCTTGTGAGAGTAACTTAGGGCCTCTATCAAGCAAAAAGCTGGCAAAGGCTTTTGCACGGTACAGATACTCACTCCTTCCTGTAGCTCTATAGAGAGCGAGAAAAACATATGTATTCCCACTTATTCCATGACAGATCCCCACCCGCTTGAGCAATCCACGGTTCCAAACCACCTCTGCTGCAGCAGCACCCGCTTCCAGAAACTCTCTCTCCCCAAAAACCTGTGTTTTGTTTTCATTTCCCAGATATTAAACGGTCTCTCAATAAAGTATAGAAAGCAATTGAAATACACACATTCTGACTAAAAAGGCATCATCACCTCAGCCGCCTTCACAAGTGTGAGGGCAATCCCAGGAGCTCCATGACACCAATGCACAAGAACATCTTTCCTTCTATCCTCTTCACTAGCAGGGTAATTTCCACTTGGAAACCGATTTTTAATCATATACCTCAGGGTTCCCTTGACATCCTCTGCCTCGTCTGGCTTCAGCTGAACATCCATCAAAACGTGCATAATACCAGCAAGGCCATGTGCTGCACCCCAGTACTTTCTGCCATACCATTCAAACATAAGCGGTGAGCTTCCATTCTTAGCCATTGATCGTCCTTCTTTGATAATCTCCTGAGCAACTTGGCGCTGCACACTGAAAGTCATTTAGAAACTAAAGGAGACTCATTAAAAGCTTGTTCATCCTAAAGAATTACACTTACAATGGTATCCGAAGATAAAGTTTCTTTACCAACGTATTTGTTGATGAACAAACAAGCCCATAGATAACCAATTCTTCCATACAACAGCTCGTTCGGAAGATCACTAGATAGTCTTATCTGTTAAATTGCTAGATTTCAATCACACAACCAAAAAACACAAAATATGAACCAAGAATTAAGCAAGGGAAAAAGAAGCACACCAAACGAAATTGTGCCAAATAGTAGTTGAGCAACTCCTCCTCACCAGAAAGCTTGGCTGCAGCGGCGCCGAGACCACAAACGCCGGCTCGGCCACAGAGAAAAGTAACATCCCTGCCAACAAGTCTCAAACTTTCACCAACAATTCAAAAGCAACTTGTTTCTGTAGAACTAAGGTATTGGACAAGGAAGAAGAAGAAGATACCCTGAGGAAGAAGAAGCAGCATCACAAGCTTTAACGATTTCTAAGCAGAGGGAAAGGTCATTGGCATTTCCAGTTACCTGATAAGCTCTAAAGAGTAAAAACGCAACTCCAAGAGTTCCAGAGTAAAGAGTGAAGTCTTCAACAGTCTGCCCACTAAAACCCCAAGTGTTCATCACTACCTGAGAGAGACACACTTATTGACAACCATTTCAAAGAAACCCTAATCGAAACCTAATCACGAGGAAGAAGAGTAGATTAGCGCGTACGGTTTCTTTGAGATCCAAAGCGGATCGCTTGAGGTGCTGCGAGAGAGACGAATACGGCAAAACGAGCAGATTACTAAGAGAATCTCCTCCAGGTTCACTTTCCTTCACGAAATCAGGCATCACGTTATCGAAGAATCGATCCGCCATTGTCGTCTCTTTCGTTAAAGCTCAAAATCGAAGCAAAAATGTTTTAAGCTTTCTAGAAGAAGAAGAAGAAAGACTTAAACGACACCGTTTAGACAATCGGTTCGGTGAGTTGGTTACACGTTTTGGTCAACGTGGCCTTTTTCTTTTAATAATGAGTCAGATCTACGCCTAACGTCGAAACGACATCGTTTAAAGCGCTTCTCTTCTCTTCTTTACCTTGTTCTGAAAATCAAACAAACGAGCGAGAGATCAAAAAAGTCCAAAGACGAGAGAGAGAATCTGTGATCTGAAAGGCTCCTTTAACCATGGCGACTTTTGACGACGGAGATTTCCCAGCTCAAACTCATTCTCTGTCTGAACACGACGACTTTGGCTACGATAATTTCTCCGAAGCTCAGCCACCTCCGACTCAGCACCCATCCGGTGGATTCTCCTCTTTTAATGGTGATGGAGCTTATGGATCTGAAAATCCTGCTTCCCCTAACGGCTACGGATTTGCTGCTTCCTCACCTAACCATGAGTTTTCCTCTCCTTTTGAGTCTTCCGCCAATGATGCTAACGGAAACGGCGGCGGCACCGACGACGCGATCTTCGCTTCCGATGGCCCCGTTCTTCCAGATCCGATTGAGATGAGGGAGGAGGGTTTCCAACGCCGTGAGTGGCGCCGGTTAGTGTTCTGATTCTCGCTGTTTTATTCAATTTCTTGTTATGGAATAAGACTAGATCTCGAGCTTGTGACTTTGGTGGATTAGAAGATCTTAGTGTCTTCTTTGGTAGAAAATTTATTGATTTGAGCTTTGATTATGTGATCTTCCAGAATCCAAATTTAAGAATCTATTAGAATGGTACAAAGTATTGTCATTGTTTCCTCATTTGGGAGAGGCTTACTGATAGTAATGTGTGTTTTGACGAGTAGCCAAGGGTATATTGAAGTAGATCGCGGTTGGTTTGTTCAATCGGAGTTCAATTGCAATTCCTCTGTGATCTGATTTGGATTAAGAAAGAACGTGACTAGTATATGTTGCAATTTCTCTGTGATCTGATTTGGAATAAGAAAGAACCTGACTAATATATGTTGTAATTCCTCTGTGATCTGATTTGGAATAAGAAAGACCCTGACTAGTATATGTTTCAATTCCTCTGTGATCTGATTTGGAATAAGAAAGAACCTTGACTAGTACATGTGTTCATCTGTACTTCATCTGTGATGTAGCAATTTTGTATCAGATTAAACTTGAACTACCTTGGTTTTTTGTTCATCATATACGAAAGAATCTCTGTGATCTGAACTGGAATAGGAAAGAATCTGAATAGTGTATGTGTTGTGTCTATCATCTTCTTATCTGATGTGTCAATTCTGTATCAGACAGAATCGAACCACCATGCTTTTTGTTTTACGTGTATAAAAGAATCTCCTGTGATCTGGCTTGAAGTAAGAAAGAACCTGAATAGTATGTGAGTCATAACTATGTGTCAATTCCGTATCAGATTAAACTAGATACACCATGCTTTTGTTGTCAACATATATGAAACTGATATTTTGGCACGCATTGGTGCAGTCTAAACGCCATTCACCTTGAGGAGAAGGAAAAGAAAGAGAAGGAGATGCGGAACCAGATCATAACTGAAGCAGAAGAATACAAGAAAGCCTTCTATGAGAAAAGAGAGAAGACCATTGAAACCAACAAGACTGATAACCGTGAAAAGGAAAAGGTAAGCAGTGATAGAATTCCCAATTGCAGCCATCTAAGACTCTTAGGTCCATGGGAAACTTGTGTGAATTTTGCCTCTCTTGCAGCTATACTGGGCTAACCAAGAGAAGTTCCACAAAGACGTTGACAAGCATTACTGGAAAGCAATTGCAGAGCTAATCCCGCGTGAGGTTCCCAACATCGAGAAGAGAGGGAAAAAGGATCCGGACAAGAAACCATCAGTGAATGTTATCCAAGGTCCTAAACCTGGGAAGCCAACTGATCTAGGGAGAATGAGGCAGATATTCTTGAAGCTCAAGACAAATCCCCCACCCCACATGATGCCGCCTCCTCCTCCAGCCAAAGATGCCAAAGATGGGAAGGATGCTAAAGATAGCAAGGATGCAAAAGGTGGGAAGGATGGTAAGGATGCAAAAGGAGGGAAAGACGCCAAGGACTTAAAAGATGGGAAACCTGCTGATCCAAAGGCGACAGAGGAAAAACCTGCTTCACCTGCCAAAGACGCAAGTGTTGAAACAGCAAAACCCGAAGCTGCTGCCTCAGGAGAGGGAGAGAAACCTGTGGCTGTAGCCGAGGCTGAGGGAGCCAAGGCGGAGTGAAAAATGTCTTTAGTATAACTGTTGGGGGGATTATTTGATATTGAAGTCACAATAGCTGCGGGCGAAATAAGAAGGCGTTAGGTATGTGCACAAAGAAGCTCTATCTGTGGGCACAACATTTCTTCTTCTGGAGAGAGAATTTTTAGTCCTTTTGGTTTTTTTTGGTTATTATTTTTTCATTACCAATATATTTGTTCTGCAAAAATTTGGTTATTGTCTTGGATAATGATGTTCACTTTAAAATCATTTTGGTTCCACTTAATTTCATTTATGTGTGCACATTTATAAGAACTTTGATCAGAAGTAAAGGTTGTTGGATGAATCATTGGATTGTATGTATTAATAATGTGGGCGTAATGTGGTCGAGAGGGGTCGTGGCATGTGAGCCATCTTTTACATTATTTTTTTTTTGTAGTGACTTTGATAATGAGGCACGTGGTGGTCAGGGTCCAGTTGTTTCGTCTCTTTCCAGGCGCGCACACACCATGTATGTAGGAACGAGAACATGTTAGAAAGTGAATGATAACACACATTCGTTTGAGGTGCTATTATTTCTTGAAAAGACTCAGCCAAGTTGTCTTGTCTTTAGAGGAAGTGGGGCTGGCAAAAGAGTTGGATTCAAATGGCATGACATATTACATTATTACACATTTTTTCTGTAAATTATTATATAGTAATGTCCCACAAACAAAATTATAGATGATGATACACACATCCTTATGGACAAGGAAAAAAAAGGAAAAGGGACAACATCAAAAGTTAGTAGTCACACGCACAGATCAAGCTCTTGTTCCCCTAACTTTGGAGATGGCTACAGTTGGAATTCTGATATTACTTACTGTTTACTCTCACACACTCATTGTCCTCTTTGTGTTACCCCAAAAAAAAAAAAAATAACTAAGAGAGGCCAATTAGAGAACAGGGGAGAAGTTGAGCCGGGAGGTGTAAGTAGCTTTGGGAACCCAGTTACTTGGGATGACGTCGGTGGCAGAGAGAGTCTTGTTGTTGGACAAAGTAGTGAGCTTGACTGAGAACGGTCCCTTGAGTGGTCCTTCAACGATGCACCAGTTTGCTCCCCATATGTGCTTCATGGCTATCCACTCCTTAGACCCGGCCTTCATAATTCAATATACAACAAATTAAGTTATATTATACTAATTAAGGGAAGAAGAATATGACATTTTGTATACTAAGGGAGAAAGTAATACTTGACGAATGTGCATAGAGCCAATGTCTCCTTCACCATCTTCATACTCAATGAGAAGAGATAGCCAATAAGCAGTTGATCCTGCGTTCACATGGAACGCTATGTTCTTCCCTCTGTACTTGCATGCTGTTCTGTTTTTTTGTTCATAAAAACAAATCACAAGTGTTAAGTGTTTTGTTGTTGTGTGTCAGAGATCCATAGGTGTGTGTTGTGTAGTCAATGGTCAAAACTAAGGGACCATCGAAAACAACCAGAACGCCGTTAAAGTTTCTATATTTGTTTACTCCTCCCAATGTAATATATATTTACTCAATTTGTTGGTTAGCATTTGGAACTAATTGGGAAGTAAAAAATAAAATAATATAAGTTGGTTATATAGAGCGCGAAGAGGTACCGGCGGTAGAGGATGTTTAACAGACCACGGTTGCGGATGACGCCGTTATGGCCGGGAATAGCCATATGGCCAAAGGCGGCACCACTTAGGTCGAAGTGAGTGTGTTTTGCTTTAGCAGACGGTCCTGATGGTGACTGGTCGGTGACAATAATGGTGGCAGCTCTCTTAGAGCAAATGGTCTTGTCGAGACACCTGACCTTGTAACATGCACCGCAGCCTTCGCCGCTCTTGAACAGAATCGGACTCACCGCACCAACCCTTGCTCTAAACGGCTTCACGTCCACTAGCGACCCGTAACCACAAGCTCCTCCTGCGCGGTTGGTTTCATTAACATTTAGAATTGATTTCGCAGTAAATGCCTTAAAAGTTTATGTAAAACTGTAAAAGAGATGTAATGTTTTTACCGCTGCTGCCGTCGCCCTCGGGACTTCCGTACCAGGTGGCCGTGGCGGGAAGCCAATGAGAGGCTGCCACGCGTTGAGGGGAGTGAGACAACGGCGGAGGAGAGCAAGAGCCGCCTCTAAGAAGGTGGAGGAAGACGCATAGTGTCGGTAGGATGAGAGGAAAGAGCTGCATTTTGACTGACCACCGGAGAAACTAACCAAAACACAAAAGAAAAAAGTGGTGGAGGAGTGAGAGTGTGAAAGAATGGTTTGGTTTATTAGTTGGTCAAATATATAGAAGAAGAAGAGGAAAGAGCCTTTAGTATCAAAAAAATCAATAATAATTGATACATTGAGGCCATGAGAGGACCTAACAGTGACAGTTAGGGGCTTTGATATAGCACGATCCCGTAGGGTAAAGCGTTGCTTATGCAAATTATTAGTATAAAGCCTTGATTGGTTGGTTGGTTGGGACAAGATTCTTCCGTTACTCTTACACTTCTTCTACTAGTTACTCTTACAAAAAATAATTGTATAGTTGAAGAGGATACAATAATTATTGTACATAATGTTTTAGTATTAGTTGATATCTAAATTAGTGGAATATTTTTTGTAGGTAATACACGAATTGTACATAAAAGTTCTCTTCATTATTTATATGTATATAAAAAAAACAAATTGAACACCTAATTTTCCTTATGTAAATAAGAGAATGATGAAATGTCGCTATTATTATTAGGCGATCGAGGAATAATAATATAACAATAAAAAAGTGTATCTGATCTTATTCGTTTATATGATAAGATTGAAAAATATGGAATCTTGATTGGCCAATCTCTTGTCCACAGCGCATAAATCATTTCAGCACTCAATCGAAGATACTATTATTATTCTTTTTAACTGTTTCCAAGTTTCGTATTTTCATTTTTTCTCGTCAACGACCACCAAACCCATAAGCTTATTACAGTTTCATTATAGTATATAGTTTTAGGCAGACCGCACATGCATGAGCATGACTCAGCCATAATCCTTACTTTTGATTATTCGACCCTTCTTCTATACTCTTTTTTTTATCTATCTTTCTCAAATGGCTTATCATGTTTTGCCACGCATTGCATCATCGCATGACCCATATAGAATACTTTGCAGTTCCAGGGTGAAAGATCCAATAGCTCATTCACGTTTATCAACTTAACAAATCTATGGTACTATACTGGTTAGGCTTTCTTAGGTCTTGACATGAGGTGAGATCACATGAGCTATCATGCATCAATGGTCTTCTTAACCTCCAATATCGATCCAACTTAATTATAATTGTTGTAATATACTTTATAAGCTAACTTCTTAATTAATTTAACTAACAATCATCATGAATACTAGCTAGATACATGTATGCATGTGTGAATTATCAAAGTGAAATATATTATTGATGAGAGAATGAACCAAATGAGAATGCTTTTAGTGAAAGTGGAAAAGTCAAATTGAATTATTGGAGAATGACAACAAGAAAAAAGATGTTATTACGTAATTATGTTTTATGAAATTACAAAGAAAGACTCACATGAGAGAGGATCAATAAATAAAATAAAACAGTTCATATAGGAATCTTACAGTTCACATTTTACATTCTCAATTAATTCCTTCCTTTCACATAATATTTACACTATTAAAAGACTTTGTATTACAATCTCTTCCCATGTGCCCCATTAGGCATATGCATACATACCTAAGAATTAATTCCTTCGATTATATTATTCGCATACCTCTCTGTATTTTAAACGAATATTACGTGAACACCTCCACAAGAATCCATCCTTGATTAAGAACGATGCAAGATTTGGAATCACTCCAACCTAATCAAAAAGAGTTTAAGCACGTCCAAATGAAAGTAATTCGCCTAGATATTCTCTTTTTGGGTTGCAGATGGAGTGTGAAGCGTAATTCTTTTATTACAGACTTTGAATCGATTCATGACATGAACTAGAAGCCAACAATAATGTGTCTATGTGAGTGTCTTGAAAAGGTAAATCCTTTTATAGATGATAACAAGATTCTCCGGCTATGGAGACAAGTTCACGTCTATGGCTGTTATAGTGTTTGTGTAGATAATATTGTGTATGCTGAAGAAGAAGATGGTAAATGAAGAAGCTCTCTACAACGCATGTCACTTTTGTATAATTGAATTCTTAGCTACGTTTTTTTTTGTTTTTTTTCGTGATGTGTGGTATTTTTGTTGAAAACTTGAAAAATCGTATTTAAGATAATGTACCACAGGGTAAATATTTAATCTAAAACAATACTAAATTTTAATCATATAAACTTAAAACTGTAAAAATATGATATCATTTTATGTAAAATTAAAAATTATTCAAGGGACACTTATATTTTGGTGAAATGTTACTATATATACACTTATGTTTTGGTCAAATGTTACCATATGGACACTTTTATTTTGGTCATATTGTTACCATATAGACACTTTTATTTTGGTCAAATGTACCATACATGGACACTTTTATTTTGGTCAAATGTTACCATATAGACACTTTTATTTTGGTCAAATGTACCATATATGGACACTTTTATTTTGGTCAAATGTTACCATCTAGACACTTAATTAGTAATTACTAATTACCATATCATTAGATATATTAACTGAAATATGTGTTACCAAGCTCATGTGTATGTGTATATATCCTTAATCATGTAAGACAAGTTTATTACAAAGATTAAAGAATGGGAAAATATTTGTTTTTTTTGTTTTTTTTCCTCTTTTCCATTGATTCTATAAATTCATCGATTTCTCCTTTTTTCAAAACATTTCATCTCCAAATTGTAAATCGGCTTGAGTTTCACAAGAAACTTAAAATTCAGTGCGAGAGTGACAGTTTTCACAGTTATCGTCTTCCAACTACCTATATTAACATAGGCGAGAGTTATCAACTTAAATTTATAATTCTTCCAAATGTTTTGTATCGATGTAGCTTATGGCAGGTAAAAACTATATTTTAAGCTTTTATATATATCTTTACATATTTTTTGGTATATTAATCAGGGATGAGCTTTGTATTATTGAAAAAATCGAATATTTTATGGAATAAATCCTATTTTTTAAATATTTCATGGATTTTAAAAGGGTGAATGGATTTTTAAATGAATTTCATTTTGATTTTCTTTAAAGCATTTTGTTCTATATAAAACATGCTCAACTGATTGAAAAAAATTGGTTAATTAAAACTAATTCGAATATTCACTCAATACATTGTTGACTGTACAATAAAGTTAAACAATTTTTGTTTTTGTGTTTTAGGGACCAAATTATAAACATAATGTGTATTTTAAAGCTTTCATTCCGAGCCAAAGTTTTATAGATGATACATGTAATGGAATGAACCCGAATGTGTGTATGTGGATTGCAAAAGAACAAGGAGTTTATGTCCGCCACGACAAATTTCTAAGAGAGTATTTCAGGTATGGATGGGATACTCCAACAGAACAAAGAGAAATCGCTCCGGTCAGTGCACTTACAAGTGAATCATAATTTGATTCATAAGTCTAATAAAATTCTGAAAACTATTTTAAATAGTTATGTGCAATCTTGTATTGTTGGATCATGTTGAAGAGAATAATAATAAAGTTTTAGATTATGAGCTTTAACTTCAATTTGGGATAATTTCTGATATTATATGATTTAATGTTTTTAAATATAAATGAATTTTGGTTTTCAAGGTTAGTAACTCTTTTGATCGCGACATGTATTAATTTTATCCGTTAGAGATTTTGACATATGATTTTAATGAGCATATTCTCAATAAGATTATAAATAATAAAATGATTTATTAATTTTCGTTTTAGGTTACTAATTCTATTAAGAAAATGGTTAATTTTTTCTTAAAAATAGAAAAAGAATTAAGGAATTTTTACAATTAATTAATTAATATACAGTAATATATACCATAATTATAGTCAATAATCAGAATAAATTAAGGATTGTAAATACTCAAATCTATATTTATAATAACTTATCTCATATTTGCTAACCAAACAATATAATTTCTTCAAAAACACCACCATTGATTCAACTTCTTTTATTTTCTGTAAAAGAAATAGTTACTTATTATTAAAAACATGACGATTCTGTTACTTGATTCCTGGCTGTGATAAAAACATGTTTAGATTAATCACCACCGGCACAGAAAGCTTTCTCACGATACACAAACATACTTCTTTTGTTGTGGCGTCATACTGTGATCACATTCCATATAATGACCAATGAACTAAACCAATAAGTAAAGAGGCAAGATCTATAATAAAGGAATATATAGTCTAGGGTTGTGTAGCATAAACGTGAAGTGTTAATACAAATATCCCAATCCCTAGCATCTACAACATACATAACAAGAGTCTCAATCCAAGTCTAAAACTAAATTAAGCTCAAAGCTCACCTAGGACATTCGGTAGATGGTCTTATATGTCTAATGCTTAGTAATTATCATAAACTTGTCGATAGTAATGCCTAGGAACATATTGATAAGAAAATATTCCTATTCTTTAGTATTAAATTGGTAGAATGGAGAGGTTAATCTCGAAGGTGAGGACTTTGTTACTTCTCTTTCGTTGCACCATGCATGTATCAGTTACTCCATTCCAAGTCAAATTAAATTGTATAGTCGGTTCACTCTGTTTTTGCTACGTATATCTCACGTGGTGTTCTTAGTTGATCACACGGCTGCCTTAAACATGGTATAATAAAGTTGGTATTTCAACAAAATTAAAGGTGTGATGGAGAGAGTACAGTCTCTTATTTTTTGTTTGCATTTGGAGTGGGAACACACGTCGTATAATTGTTAATCACTACAAAGGTTATGATGAGTATATCCTAAGAAACATAATGAGAATATAATTGTTACAACAATCTCTTGAAGATGCAATATTAGTGATATAGTTGACCCAAAGATTAAAGAAGATTCCCCAGCTATGGAGACATGTTCATGTCTATGGCTGTTTTAGTATTTGTGTAGATGAGATTGTGTCTGATGAAGAAGAAGATGGTAAATGAAGAAGCTCTCTACAACGCATGTCACTTTTGTATAATCGAACTTTTTAGCTACCTTTTTTTTGTTGAAAACTTGAAAAATCTTAGTTAAGATAATGTACCACAGGATAAATTTTTAATCTAAAACAACACTTGACTTTTAATCATATAATTCTAATATTCAATATACTAAAACTAAAAACTGTAAAAATATGATATCATTTTATGTAAAAATTATTCTAGGGACATTAGTATTCTGGTCAAATGTTATTATATGTACACTTTTATTTTGGTCAAATGTTACCATATGGAAACTTTTATTTTGGTCAAATTTGGCACAATTACTAATTTACTACCATATCATTAGATATATTATCTGTAATATGTGTTACCAGGCTCCTGTGTATGTGTATATATCCTTAATCATATAGAAAAGTTTATTACAAATATTTAAGAATGGGAAAATACTTGGTTTTTTTTCTTTTTGTCCTCATTTCCTTTGATTCCATCAATTCATCTTTTTTTCCTCCTTTCTTCAAAACATTTAATATCCAATTTGTAAATCAGCTTGAGTTTCACAAGAAGTTGAGAATTCAATGCAAGACTGGCAGTTTTCATGAAGCTACTGAACCCACTATCTTTCTTAACGTAGGGGAGAGTACTCTAAATGTTTCAGGGACCAAATTATATACATAATGTATATTTTGAAGCTTTCTTTCCGAGCCAAAAGTTTATAGATAGTATATGTAATGGAATGCACCCCAATGTATGTACGTGGGTTGCAAAAGAACGAGCAGTATATGTCCGCCACAACAATGTTCTAAGAGAAAGGTACGGATGGAATACTCCAATAAAACAAAGAGAAATAGCTCCAGCCATTGCACTTACAACTGAACCAGAATTTGATTCATACGTCTAATAAAATTCTGAAAACTAATTAAAAACATTATGTGCAATCTTGGTATCGTTGTATCATATTGAAAAGAATAATAATAAATTTTTATATTAAGAGCTTTAACTTGAATTTGGGCTTTTCATATTATATGATTTATTATTGTTTAAATGAATTTTATAATCAATATTTCTATTTTTCGTTTACTTTGCATAAACCTTATTTAGTCGAACGATGCCATCATAATCAACGGATTAATCTTCATGCTTGAATATCTTGTCCAAATTAATCCGGTTGATATTTTTTACCATATTTCGATCTGTCGGTCTTCCAAGATAAATTTTAAAATTTTAGTTTGACTTTTATCTTTTAATATGAAAATTTTGATTTTTACCTCAATTTGAGAATTTAATAAGATCATTTAAAAAATAAATAAGATCATATAAAAATTTTGGAGAAATATTAGAGAAAATGTGGAAAATAAGAAATGATATTATATTTATTAGGGAAAGATTTCAGGAATTTTGTTTAAAAATGCTTTTTATTATTTTTCAAAATTTTAACTAAATAATAAATTTTAGTGGCATTCTTTGTAAATAATTTCAAAGTCCAAGAATTATTTCAAAAAGTACTGCAAAATGTTAATATAGATTAAAAATTAGTCTAGGGACACTAGTATTTTAATCAAATGTTATTATATGGAAACTTTTATTTTGGTCAAATCTTACCATATGGACACTTTGGTTTTGGTCAAATTTGGCACAATTACTAATTAGTAATTTACTAATTACCATATCATTATAGATTTTATTTAAAATGTGTTAGGAGGCTTTTGTGTAGGTGTATATATTCTTAATCATGTAAGAAAATTTTATTACAAATATTTAAGAATGGGGAAAATTTTGGTTTTCTTTCTTTTTGTCCTCATTTCCTTTGATTCCATAAATTCATCTTTGCCTCCTTTCTTCAAAAATTTTCACAAGAAACTGAGAATTCAGTGTGCGAGTGGCAGTTTTCATGAATCTCGTCTTCCCACTCTCTATCTTAACACAGGCGAGAGTATTCTAATTAACTTTAACATTATTCCATATGTTCCATTTTGGTGTACTTTGAGGCAGGTAAAAACCAATATATATATATATATATGTATATATCTTTTACATATTTTTAGGCACATTTATTAAGGATGAGCTATTTGGTATTATTGAAAAATTCAAATATTTTATAGAATTGGTCATGTTTTTCATTTTTCTTTTAGTTCAAACCAAAAAAAATTATGGTCATATGTAAAATTAAAAAATTTCATGGATTTTAAAAGGCTGAATGGATTTTTAAATGACTTTTATTTTATTTTTATTTTAACGCATGTTGTTTTATAAAGAATCTGCTTAATTGATTGAAAAAATTGGTTCATTAAAATTAATTGTTGGAGATATCAACTCTCGATCACTTCTTTTGAAGCTTCATGGAGTTCTTTCAGATACTCTTCTTAGTTTTTAGCAATTCTCTAGCTTTGTTTATCGTTTTATCCTTCGGTCATCTAATGTTTTAGTTGATTCCATTGCCAAAAAATATTTCAGCGTGTAGGGTCTGTAACTTTGGTTAATTTTAATGATTTGGTGCACAAAAACAAGAAAAAATTGGTTAATTAAAATTAATTTGACTATTCACTCAATACATTGTTGACTGTACAATAAAGTCAAACAATTTTTGTTTTTGTGCTTCAGGGACCAAATTATATACATAAGGTATATTTTGAAGCTTTCTTTCCGAGCCGAAAGTTTATAGATGGTACATGTAATGGAATGCACCCTAATGTGTGTATGTGGGTTGCAAAAGAACGAGCAGTATATGTCCTCCACGACCATGTTTTAAGAGAAAGGTATGGATGGAATACTCCAATAAAACAAATAGAAATCGCTCCAGCCATTGCACTTACAAGTGAATCAGAATTTGATTCATATGTCTAATAAAATTCTGAAAACGAATTTAAAACATTATGTGCAATCTTGATATCGTTGAATCATATTGAAGAGAATAATAATAAATTTTTAGATTATGAGTTTAACTTGAATTTGGGCTTCTGATATTATATGATTTAATGTTATTATTTATAAATGTTTTTCTAATCTATCTTATTATATAAACCTTGGTTTTCACGATCTATATGACTTTAAGTAAAGATCAACTAAATATAGTATTCAGTAAATGAAAAAGTCGTTAATGCTATATACAATTGACTCATATCTATTCTGGGCGAGTGACATAAATTATGGTAAACTATTTGATCATGTTAGCAACTTACAAATAAGGAGAGAAGAACAAACCCATCAACAGCTCCTTTTTACTGTACATAAGAGATCTAATTTGCAGCTCACTAATTCTAATATATATATATATATATAGACACAAAGAGACATAGATTGCTACTTGACCACATATAGTCACTTAATTATTTTCTGGAAATTTTCAGGCTTAAGAGACAACTCTTGATGACATGAAAAGAACATCAAAGTTTTGGCCTACAAGACATCACAAATAACGTTTGGTTTACACTGGCACCTCCTTCTAAATAATAATATGCAGGCACACGATAGTTTTTGAAATTTGGAGAACTAAATCCGTATATGTTTAATCATGTTTAACCCTTTAACGATTTTAATTTGTTTTTCAGGAAACCATGAATTATTTCTAATTCATGTACAACAAAAACACCAACCATCTAAATACGTGTTTACAAGAAAATTAATTACCCAAAAATAACTTAGAAGAAGAATCTGTTTGTTTCACATTCTTTATAAACCTATAAAAGCAAAATCAAGCTTATTTTATCACTAACCGAGAGTTATTAATATTTCAGACTTATTAGATCAATCTACACTCAAGAGTCAAGACTATCTTTAACTATAGGAAAAGAAATATATAGCTTACTGGAATATTTCAAACACTAAAAAGAGACAATATCTGATTTTTCATTTTTGATAAATATTTCAAACACTAAAAGAGAAATTATCTGATTATTTGAACTAATATTTATCTAAGAATAAACTTTTTATCTTTACTTAATTGTGATCAATTATACAATATTCACGTCAGTGTATAATTGTTTTTCTTACCAAAATTAAAAAATTAAATACCACAGAGAAAGCATAAAAAACCACAAAAGAATAATGAAAGGCATGCAATATACACATTTTCCAACAAATGAAAGAGTAAACAAATCGTCAAGTGACTTTGTGGGTTTAAAAATAGAGTCGCTACCAAATATTTCTCTCACTCTCTCAGAGAAACTGAAACGTTTTTTTGATAATGGGCAAAGTGAATACGAGCAAGTCCAAGGAGAAGAGCAAAGGGACGTTGTTGGTGAACAAAGACGTGAATGCCAAGCGATCAAAGAAGGTTGGGAAAAAGGTGTGTTCTGAAAGGTTGAAGTGGGATGAAGAAGATCAGATCTCTATGCTACAAGGTATGATGGATTTTGAAGATGTAAAGAAGAAGAATGCTTTTGATGATATGCTGGAAACTTACGAGTTCCTCAAGGATTATATAGTCTTCGAGTCTTACAGCTAAGAATTTGTAGAGAAGATGATGAGTTTGAAGGAAAAATTGATGTATCACAAGAGGAAGAGAGAAGAACGGTCTTCCTCGGAACGTTACGACCAGAAAGGTTCTAAGTTGATGACATTGGTTCGGGAAGATGATGTGGAGCATGTCGTTGAGAAACCAAAGAAGAGTAAGGGGATTGTAAAGCCTAAAGAAGAGAAGCAAGAAGCAGTGATGATTGGTGAAGGAGAAAAATGGTTTGAGGATGCGTCTTTGGTTTGAGAAGTTGTAAGTCGTGGTGGTGTTGATGAAGATACTCTGAAGAGCAAATGGGATGCGGTACCTGTGGAGAAGAAGAATCAAATGGATCAGAAGTGGAGTGTCTTGAGAGCCAAGGAAAATGAATCTTTGTCACAAAAGAGTAAGTTTTTGAAGGAGTTGGTTTCTATTATCCGTGGAGCATCATCATCATCATCCTCCCGTTTTATGTAATGTCTCTTTTTAAATTTGTGTTGTTTTGCAACTTTGGATTTGCTTGTTTTGGTTATCTTCTGATTTCGGATGTTTTATGTTTTGATGACTTATTTTGGATTTGCTTCTTCTGGTTATCTTTTTGTTTTCGGATTTTTTCTATCTAAGTTTCGATGTTTTATCCTATGATGACTTTATTTTGGATTAATGGTTATCTTTTTTATCTTGGTTTAATATGGTTCTTGGGAATTTGACTGGTTTTACTATAATCTTTTGGTTGATAAGAATAGCTTTGAAGTGTTTGTTGCACCAGAGGTTTAGGTTAAAAGACCATTCTTGTGCATGTAATAAAACGTTAAGAACTAATGATCATAGTAATATAACAAAAGATTTCAAAGGCTTTTGACAAATGAAAGAGACCTTCATATGATCGATACCCAGAGAGAAGGAGGGCACATGTGATTAGCACATTAATTTCAATTCGACATAACCATTTGTTTTGGTTAACTCGATTCTCATCGCACTTTTCCGGCATAACTGAGTAGTGAGTACTAACATAAATTCATATGAAAAAATGAAAAAAAACATCATCAATACATATCTATGTCCTCACTAAACAATTTACTCACGTGTGCTTAGTTTTTGTCTTCCTTTATGTTTTAAAGATGCGTTTGAGCGTTTCAAATCACATGCAAGTAACTTGGGGGTGTTATTGGTTCGTGAGTTATATAGAGTTTTAATGACTTTAGATGTTAGGTAGAATCTGTTGTTATTCAATCAAGATTTTAATAAACTCTTTTAAAGTTTGGTGTTATTAGTTACTGATTTGTAAAAAGTCATTCAAAATCTTCATAAATATGGGGTTATTGGATTCAGAGTTTTACTAAGTCATCAAAAGTTCTGTGTTATTCAATTAAAACAAAAGAATCTCTGATTGTTAATGAATTAAAATTTTATGTTATTGGTTTATGATTTTAAACACTCTTCTTTACAAAATAAAGTCATGAAAAGTATTTTATAAATATAGAGATTGTTTGAGAGAGTTTACAAGACTTTAAAAAACTAATCAACAAGATTATATAAAACTCTCAAACAATCTTTTAAAATCATACAATCTATGATTTTAGTAGAGTCATCTAAATTCTTTATAAGTTAGAATCCAATAACACCCCCTTAACTACGTATTCCATTGGAAATGACAAAACTTGTTAAAAAGTAGAACTTGCTTAAAAGTATGTCCACAATATACAATTTCTTTTATACGTTTTGAAAATTTATATAACCTTTTGGATATCTTTTTGGTAATATATGTCTTTTCAGTAATTGTAAATGATTATGGTAACTGTATATTTCTCTGAATCGAACAAGGAAAGAATATATAGCTGTTTAAAAATTTGTAAACCATTCCATTCCATACGCGCGTTGTGTGTAGTAGAGACTAGAATGATGATGAAACCATTTAACTCTTCTTGCCAAAATCAAGAGACCCTAATAAAAAGCAAAAACGAGAAAAGTAAATATTAGATTTTAATAAATATTCACATTTCCATTAGTTAAGCAAACGAATCGTCGTCATATGCTTTTTTTTGGTGTGTGTAATAAATCTCTGCCATTTCTCTCATCTCATTCATATACTTATATCACTAAGCATCTTTGAGATCATTTTCATTTCCAATGACGACGACTAAGCATCTCAGACTCAGACCATGGGAACCTTCAAGTTCCGACTCGGTTTCTTTTGAGGAAGAAGTTGAACTCACCATGCACGAGAAACCACAATCTCCTTCCGCTTCTGATGTTGCTGCAGCCACCGGAAAGACGACAAAGGCTTCGTCTGAGATAGATGAGAAGAAGAAAGCTGTTTCAGTTGCTAGTCTTGTTGCTGAGGCCAAAACCAAGAAGACCAAGAAGGCCAAGAAGAAGAAAGTTTGTGTTTCCGGCAAGGCTAAGAAGCGGGCAAGTGAAGAAGAGACTTCAACCAAAGATGTGAGCGCCGCAAAACGAGCCAAAAAAGATGTGAAGAAGAAGCCAAATATTCAACGACTTTGGAGTGAGGAAGACGAGATCCGTGTGTTGCAAGGAATCATTGATTTCAAATCTAAAACAGGGAAGAAAGCGACAGAAGACAAGAGTGGATTCTATGAATTCATAAAGGATTCCATCAGCGTTGAGGTTAGTTTGTCTCAGTGCATAGAGAAAATTAAGACAGTGAAGAGGAAGTTTATGAATAAACGGAACAAGGGTAAAAAACCGGAAGCTCATAATCTGAAATCTTTTGAACTGTCTGAAATGATTTGGGGTTCGGATGATGCTGAGCAGTCAAGGAAGAATGAGATGATCAAGAGACCAGAAAAAGAAGAAGGCAAAGATGTGGTGATTCTTGAGCAAATTCAAGATTGGTTCAACAACTCGTTTTTGTTTCGACAAGTTGCAAGTTTTGGCGTGGATGAAGATTCTCTGAAAAGAAGATGGAGTTCTGTGGACACAGAGAAGAAGAAGATGGTTGAAGATAAATTGAGAGTCTTGCAAACCAAGGAACTTGGACTTGTGTCGCAAAAGACAGAGCTTTTGTATGAAGTGGCTTCTCTGATCGCTGAAGGAAACTAGTCAGTGGCTGCAAAATGTCTCCTTTTATTTGCAACTTTGGATTTTGTTTTTTATTGTTTTCTTTGGAATTTTCTATCTAAGTTTTCTGGTTTTATGTTATGAGTTATGACTCTGCTTTGGATTGTTTCTTCTATGTTAAGGTATTGGCTTGTCTTTACTAAGTTGAATCTGGTCTTTGAAATCTGGTCCTTGTTCGTGTAAACTTAGTTAGACCATTCTTGTGCATCAAAGGTGATCATTTTAAAGGGTTTAACAAATCAAAGTGACGCAGAGAACATGTATTATTGGTTTTTGTTTCTTATATTTGCTTAGTGAAGATCTAATTCATCACAACAATATTTGAAATGATGCTTAAACCTAAAGAGTGGAGAGAGATTTACATTCATCACATAATTTTTATAATGTAGCCATGTAGGAACAATATCTCCAATATGTATATGTGAATACATGATTTACAAGAGATAGTAGTGAAAGAAACAAGAAGCCAAAGTAAATGCACACATGTAAAGAGCAGATTCGTTTGCCCATTTTCTTTTCAGAGCTTCTTTGTTTACACCTCTCACCGGTTTGCCCTTTCATTAATCCTAACAGTCCAAGCTCCCGGTTTGGCTCCATACATGGGTTCTCCAACAACGTATGGAGGGGGCTGACGAGCATCCTGCAGGAGTGCAACTGTGCTTACATTGTATTCATCATCACTGTCATAATGACGGTGAGGGTGAGGTCCAAGAGCTTTGAGCAACATTGCCAATAAAACTGATAGAGCCTGTAGATAAACAAAGAAAACGCTGAGGAAATCAAGCAATTTAGAAGCACCGTAAAGTAGAATCTTGTTGCTAACAGTTAGATACCTGAACACAGACAATAGCGAGACCGATCCACTTGCAAATCTTGAAATTTGACTCAATGAATTTAGAGAAATGGTGGAAAGCACCACTTGGATCCTCAGGAAAGTCCTGGTGAAAGCTTCCAACAGATTAGAATCATGGGCGTGACAATAGAGAACCTCTCAAGATTTTTAAGAAAAGAGAAAGAGAAATTATACCTCCTTCCAGTCACGGTTTAGAAAGATATCGGCAACCACACCGCCCTCAACCATAACTAGCAAGACAATGAATCCCATATACTGAACCCAGTCGGTGTGCCAACAAACAGATGCATAATACACAACAAAGAAACACAAAAATGGATTCAGGAAGGAATTACGAAACTTAACAGGAAAAATGTAGATGAAACAGTTTGTCAATAGATTTGCAGGAAAAGGTTTTATAATACAAAAGAAGTTTACCAAGTAAAGGCAACATCCGTTCACGGTTTCAGCAGCTATGTGCCCAGCACAAGTGACAACACAGAGAATGGCCCCGAGACCGAGAAATGAATAAATGAACCTGAAGCTCAAAAGAAGGGATTGATTCAGCAATTTTCATCAGCAATGACAAACTTCATAACTAATAAACAACAATTATAACTTCCCTGTCACACAGAAACAAGATATGTAACTCAATTCCAGTGCCAACAAATTTGAAAGACAAATCTTACAAGAATCCTTAGCTATCTCTTCCATAGCCTAACCGCTTTCAGCCTCCAGACACCTCAAGCTTACAGAATCTATGATCTTTCTAGTTCCTCCCCAACAAGATGTGTCAGTGCTATCAAATTTGAAAGGCAAATCTTAAAAGAGTCCTAAAGTGATCTCTCCCCTAACATCTTTCAGCTTCCACAAACCTCAAGCTTACAGAATCTAACTTCTTCCCCTACCTATAATATTGCTTAGTACCGTTCTCAAACCACTCAGAATTTAACAACCTAATTCGAATAGCCAGAAACTGCTCAGATACATAAGAAAAAAATGGAAACTTTAACCATACCATGGAACAGGGTGGTCAGAATCAGCAAAGGGAAGATTTCCCATTTGTTCTTGCCATTGTCTAATTAGCCAAACAGCGTAGAGGATCATGGCGATCCCAACCATCCCAAGTAGGGAATTCACGAGCTTCAACATGGACTGTAAACAACTTTTCACGATTCTCACCATCTTTTTAATAAATCACCCAAAACCCTAGACGAAGAGACCACAGACAACAAATTCTCTCCGTCGGTTGGGTCGAAGAAGAAGAGAAATCGAAAAAAGAAAAGAAATTTGTGAATCCCTGTTGCTCCAGATGTTCCCCTTTCTCCTTTCTAATCATTCAGCAAATCGTAAAGTTGTAATTTTTATTACACAAAAATCTGAAAAATAACATTTTTTTTTTTGCCTTTTTTTTTGTCTACGAAAAGAAAAAAATCACACTTGATGCCAAAAAAAAGGAAAACAATTCTTTTGGATTACCACAGAATTTGAATTGGTCTCCATGGTAAGTTGAAAGTGGCTTGGCTCTCTATGGAGAAAGGAGACTCTCTGGTCAGAGACGGCGATGATTCTAGGCCGATGGGTTTCCTCCAGTTGCAGAGTCACGCCGGTGGCTAAGGTTTCCGACCGACAACATTCGGAGTTTCGTGGTCTCTCCTCTACAACCACTTGTCGCCCTTCTCTCAGATGCTCTTGTCTCAAAAGCAAATCTCCACAAGAAACTACGCAGGTGCGTCTCTTTCCTTTGATTGGGTCATCAAATGAGATGTCTTGTTTCAGATTAGGATAAAGTTTCTCTTTTTCATTACTAGTTTCGACGGCAATTCTAATTCCAAGTCCGGTGCTTTTTAGATTGAACAGTTGGGGAAGGAAGAAGGGTTCTCGGTTTTGGCATCAGAGATTCCATGGGAAGATAATAACATATGGAGCACATTTGCTCTTTACATGTTCTCTCTGCATATTCCTCTCAGTTTTGGGGGTTTATCCATTGTTGCCAACATACTCCACCAGCAGGTTCTTGATCCTCAGACCCAAGTGAGTCTCCTTCCCTTTTCTCTATAAGGTTTATGTTTTTACTAGTTCGAGAAGAATGTATTATTGGCTGCCTAGTGATGAGATGATGTTGTGGTAGAGATGAGCAAAGAGCAGAACTATGTGTTTACTTTAGAGTTTAGAGATGACCAAATAGCAGAATAATATATATCTGCACTTTTCTGAGATGCATTTGGTTACTAATTAAGATTGGTGAAACCAAGTTCAATATGCTTATGATTGTGGGAATGTTTGAAATGCTTGTTTGGTTACAAAGAATAGAAGATTATAGTGCAGTTTGCAATTTAGTCTATGTTATTTTTCTGTATGCTGTTTGATTATGCAGTTGATTTTTCGTGTTGATTCATGGTGTGGCTACAATGTACAGGTGCTATCACTTGTGGCTCTCCAAATGGTAGAACTTGCAGGGACAGTCTTGCTGCTGAGGATTACAGCGAAGCCTCAATGCAAATCAATCAACTTTCTAAAGGGTAATGACTCGAGCGAAGGAAGAAACTGGGTGGTTGGCTCAGCATTGGGTTTGGGATGTCTTGTGGGTTTTATCTTCATCACGTCTCTTGTAGCTGATCAACTCTATGGATCTAAGGTCTCTCCCTAATGGCCTGATCTCTGCCATTCTCTGCTAAGATGATAACCATTTATATTAACATAGCAGGAGCAATGTGTTTGATCTCAGGCTGTCCACGGATCAGAATTGGAGAATATAATGGTGAATGGAGGAGATGTATCGAGAAGCGGGTGTTTTGCTCTCTACTGCGTCTTAGCTCCCATCTTGGAGGAGACAGTATACAGACGCTTCCTACTAACCTCCTTAGCGTCGAAAACGGAATGGTGGAAGGCACTAGTGATCAGCTCAGGAGTGTTTGCAGCAGCACACTTCTCAGGTGAGGATTTTGTGCAGCTGTTTGGGATAGGGTGCGTTCTAGGGACATGTTACAGCTGGTCGGGGAACATAGCCTCGTCAGTGCTCGTCCACTCCTTGTATAATGCATTGACACTTGTCCCTTACGTTACTCTTTTAGCCACGTTCAGATGACGTAGCAGAGAAGGAAAACAAAATGGTTCCAAACGAATATCTCTCTCTCTTTGTTAAGACGAAACAGCGTATAAACCGTGTCCGTGTGTATGCAGAAGCTGATCTGTTCCTCAAAAAGCTTTAAAGATAGAATCTTTATTACTTTATAGTTAAATCAAAAGTGTATTTTGACTAAAACAACCAACAAGAAGGTTCTAGTTTATGTTTATCAGAACTGTCTTAAACAGTGACATGTAATATACAAGAATCAAAGCTTTTCAAACGTAATTAAAAGTGTTTGTTCTCTAAGTCAAGGCCAAAGGAAGAAGTTTTGAAAACGAACGAGAGAGAGAGGAAAGGACCAATGAGGTGGTCCTGTCCTGCTGTGCTTGATGATGATGAGGATTGCACAGCTGGTAATGTTCACCGCAAACATCAAACGGTTCTTCGACTGACACGTGTATAAACAAAATTTGGATGGACGCACACAGATTGATTCGATTAACTGGCAAAAACGAATTTACAAGTAGTTTTCAATTCAACATAGAAAGATTAATAAAGCAATGACAAAATTAGAAAAGCATAAAAAAAACAGCAGAGACAGCTTATTAGATTAGGTGTAAATATGTTGCAATTAGTCTATTAATAACATTTTTACAGCTCCGTTATGTTTTTATATATATGAAAGAGAGAGAGAGAGAGAGAGAGAGATGAGAGCAGAAACAACAAAACTTTAATAAAAAAGCAAAGCCTCTCTCTTCTCACCGTTACATCTAAAGATCTCTCTCACCTCTTGAGAGAAAGAGAGAATCCAAGAAAGAAAGAAGAAGAAGGGAAGATGGGAGCATTCGAGGAACAGGTGAAGGTGAGGGCGATGGAGCTGAAACATCTGTTCAAGAAAGGCATCAGAGTTGTCAGCAAATCTTGTAAGAAAGGATGGTCCAAAGTCAAGAACCTTCGTCGTTAGATTTCATTCATTCTTTCTTTCTAAGTTTTGTTGTTCTTGTTCTTGTTCTTATATATATATATATTGATTTGATGGGTTCTCTTTAAATTGATAAGTCTTTTGTGTTTCATTTTTTTTTTTTTAATCAAATCTTTCTTTCTTCCCCTCTAACTTTGTTTTTCAAGATTTGTGGATGATGAAGTTAACATATTTTATTAGACCTTTCTTCTTCAATTATGTAATGATGAGATCTAATTATTGAAAACCGTCTCCTTCAAATTTCAGCTTTTTTTTTTTTTTAAGATAAGTCTATGAAGTATGAACCCAGATTTTTTAAAATTTGAACACCAAAAGAAAAAGAAAAAAAATTGAAATATCAAAGAAAATATAATTTATTAGCTGTTAAAATATATTAAAAAAAAGAAAAGAGAATGACAAACCCAATTCCAAAAGCGTCAGTTTGAGTTTTGGGCCGATTTATGGGCCTTTACCCAATTTGGAGATTCGGTCCAACACTAAATCACAAATTTTGCTACATATTTATAAATAGAGATTTCTAGGGTTTCCGTTTCAATTGAGGAAGAAGAAACTAAATTTTGGTGGCGGAGAGAGCTGCTTTCAGATATATCTCTCAAAGATTCACACTTTTGTTTTCATAGCATCATCATGTGTGAATCTTTCTTCTTCTTCTCTTTTGTTGTCCTTTGCAAAAGGCTTGGCCTTTCTTTCTTGTGTGTGTTGTTGTTTGTTACTAATCTTTATGAGTTTTGGTTAGATAATGATATATGATCCATTGGCGTTTTAGTTTTTGATCATATCTTAGTTCTCTTACTGGTTGAAGAAGGCCAATGATGATTCAAAAGTTTGCCTACATTGTTTGAGTAAATCTATGATATAACTCTTCTTACAAAATGTTTTCTGAGGCCTTTATATAGTTTTGTTTTCCTTGAGAATTAGTATATTGATGATGAGGCTGGCTGGTGATGATGATTAATATCTTTGCCTACATTGCCTGATCAAAGCTTTTTTATGGGCTTTGAACAAGTGAGTGAATGATACTCTTCTGAAGCCTCCTCATTGTGTTCTGCTATTACTATTATTTTGCCTAGGGAGGCTGGTATTGTTGTTGTTGTGTAGCCGTCTAAGGATGTTGTTATATGCTCCGTGTGAATGTCTTCCAAACTTTGAAAAAATTTTAGAATGGATCTTTGCTTGTAGAAAGATAGATTTGGTTTCGACCACATCTAGGAACTCCCTTTCTTGGTTCTTCTTGACTTAGTACTAGTTCAACTCTTTGGTTTAACAATATGTAGTTTAACAGATAAATAGAGCCTTAATTTGCTTCAACTCCTTCATCTCCCTGCTGAGATCTAATTTGGGAGTGTGTCATGTTTCCATTGTACATGTGTTTAAATTTTCATTTGATTGATTCAGAAGCATATCAAAACAATGTTTGACACTTAAAAATATGGAATAATTCACTTTGTAGAATTTTGTAAAACACTCAACAAATTAAGCATCAAAGGGGCGCTAGATATTAAATTTGGTCAAAGCTAGTAAGATAACCGAAAGGGCTTGGTATCTAAGTAAAACAAGAACATGGACTCTCTTCATCAAATGCCATCTCCAATGGTTTATGATTTTATGCTACAAAGGTTATTCATCTTCATTTTATAGCAGAAACAGCTGCTCACATCACTTGGAATTTAAGACAATTTGTTTGTATTTTGGCCTTAATAACCTTATCAAGGGGATCAAACTTTCTTGCTTTAATTTACTTGCAACTATTGCACAAATGTGTTGTCCACAGGCAATTCAAAAGATACAATGACTTCACGAGCATCTTGAGATCAAGGCCCAGTCTAAGGAATGTAATACAACGTGACTTTGAGCAAGGTACCTTTTGCGTCTTGACTTGTCCAGAGAGAGACTAGAGAGTAAATGGCTCAAAAACTCAATGATTGAGAGTGCATGTCTCTATTTTGTCATTTTGTGAAACTGGCCTTGGAGGCCAAGCTAAAAGCTTATCTACTATCCTAAAACAAGTAGGTAAATAAATGTTAACAAATGACAAAATGGAAAGGAAGAGTCAAACTTCGTGGGTTTTCCATCAACTTTGTTACCTTTGCCTACATTTGCTTTGATGATGAAAGTTACGTTTTGGCTATGGAGCAAGTGCGTGAATGATTATCTTCTAAAGCCTTATGAGTCTGATATATGTATAAGATGAAATGGTCCATGTCATCTGTCTCCCTCTGATACACCGATGAACCTTTTCTTTTCCAGTGCTGTGATTTGGTAATGATAAAAAGGCCAAGTTACACAATAACCATCGTATCGTATCAAGGCCTAATCCAATCCAATGAGTGAGCTACGTAGAGTAATCAGTGAGTGTGGAGGAATAGAAATTGTCCATTTGTCAATTTGTGTAATTGTCCATATTCCTTAAGCTAGTAGTTCAATGATCAATGAACAAGATTTTGATTGTCAAACAAGCAAAGCCGCCATAATCGACTCCTCACCTTTAAATAATACTATGCCTCTTCAATTGGCCCGTAAATGACAATGACTTTTGTTATTGACCAAGGTGGTACTACTGATTGAACCGGACTTTGTTTTTGAACAGCTCTTGTTCAAAGTGTTTTTTTTTTTGCTATAAAAGCCTAATTGTTCTCAGCTTGTGATATTGATCTTGGTAGAGTGAGATTTGTGGGAGCGAGCTCATGCTTCTCTATAATTAGATATACTCGTAAACATCGCTTGTGTACACACATCTCTCTCTCTCTTCTTCTTCCTAACTCGGCCTCTCCCTGATAGCTAAGCTAATGCCTTTTCCTGCTAGCTAAGCTAACTCATCCTTTACATAATTAATCTTCGGTTGCTGTTCATGTGTGTGTGTTTTGTCGAGTTTCTGTCATTGATTTGAACTTTACATTTATGCAAATGATCTCACTTGTGTGTTTCGTCGCAAGATGTCTTATAATATATGTTTTTCTTGATGACAACTTACCAAAATTAATGAATGAGTAAAGTGGTGGCTATGCTATGAATATGTCTTTATAATTATATGCTTCACAAAGCCATATACTTATTTAGTATATAGTATATGATATGCCTAATACTACCTAATACATAGTTTGCTGTATACATCTGAGAATGAGCTAGATGGATACTATATTGTGTGTTATGATCCTATTAAGCTATAGGATCTTGCTGCAGCTTAATAGGAAGGCCAATGATGGATGATTCGTATTTGCCAACATCGTCTGAGAAATCCAAAATGATAAAATCACACTCTTTACAACAAAAAGAATGTATTCTGAGGCCTCTTCTATAACTATAATTATAAGTTAGTGTGAGTGATACACAATTCTTTGCTAACAATACTTCCCTTAGTTATGCAAATTCTGGATTATTCTCAATTTCATGACTGGGAGAGTCAAACCGGATTTGTCTAATTCGAATTTATGGTTATTTTTCCGGTTAAGGAATATTATTAGTTAAAAGTTTTTTGAAAAATAAAGTTGCCGTCGTATAGTCGTCTCGTCTCGGGTGGACGGAGACAGAGCGCCGAAAACCTAGGGATTTTGTTGTGTGACTCTGTGGCTTGAGCATGAAGCATCTTCTCCGACAACAATTCCGATATATCTTCTGGAACCTTCCTTCCCGGCGCTCCTTCGTTCGATCCCCTAGAACCATACCTTCGCCGGAGCTCATTTATGACACTCTTAGGCGTCGGATCGAGCGAGTTCAAGATTCCACAGTCTCCATCACTCCTTTGCTCCGTGAATGGTGCCAACGCGGTAATCAAACGCCACTTCCAGAGCTCAGAAGCATCATCACATCCCTTCACAAATCCAATCGCTTCTCCCAAGCCCTCCAGGTTATCAAAAAAACACAGCCTTTTTTTTTCTTTTTGCAAATTGGAGCTGTAAAGTTGTTAACTTTGATCCAATTTTTTAGGTATCGGATTGGATGATTGAGCAAAAAGGGTACAAGCTGAGTTCCATGGATTTTGAGGGTCGACTTCTCTTGATTGCTAAAGTTCGTGGTGTTGAAGAAGCGGCCATGTTCTTCGAGACTGTTCCAGTTGAAAAGAGGGATCTTTACTTGCACACCGCTCTCTTCGACTGCTGCATAACACACGGTTCAGTGACTATAGCTGATATCACCTTTCAGAAGATGAGAGACCTTGGTTTTGCTGATCACAACACTCGACTTTACAGCGCCATGATCTGTCTCTACCTCCAGGCTGCTAATCACGACATGGTGGTGAACCTTCTGCGCGAGATGGACAACAAAAAGATTACTCCCCAAGGGCTCTCCTTTGAGACGCTCTTAATTTCCTACTCACTGGCATCCGTTCAAGACGTACAAGGAATGGAGAGGTTTTTGAGCAAGTGGGAGCATATGATTCAGGTGAAATGGGTCACATTCTACTTTCCAGGATTGATCTACATGCAAGCAGGGTCCAAGGAAAAGGGTTTAGCCTTGCTTCGTAGGACAGAGCCGTTGGTTGATGATAGCTGCAGAGAAAGCATCTTTGGATGTCTCATGACTGCTTACTGTGGAGAGGATCTAACAGATGACGTTTACCGCCTCTGGACCTTGGCTAAGGGATATGGGATTTCGTTTGACAATTCCATATGTGCTGACATCATCAGGGCATTTACAAAGACGGGGGATCTCGATGAGGTTCTGGAAGAGTGGGATGAGTGTCCCAATCTTGATCTCAAGGACTTTGGTTTCCAAAAGAGATGTGCCAAAGAAGAGGCCGAGAAGGTTGTGAACATGCTTGGGAAGAAGGAGAGCAAATGGGAGAGTTTGTCACACAAGGTAGCTAAAATGGTGTTGGATGAAGATGAAAAAGAAGAAGAGAGGAGGAAGAGAGTGGCAAAGGCCTTAGAGGGGAGGCTGCATGACAGCTGGAACCCGAAGAGCAGTATGGCTCTGTCCGCTTATGCCTGCGTGCAATATGTTGAGGGTCGGAGAGACATGGACAGTACAGCTGACATTCTGAGACTCCTGAACAAGCGAGAGCAAGTGTTGCATGCAATGGACAAAAACCGATTGAGCCTGAAGATGGTGGAGGCAATGAGAGGTGGAGGATACGTTGGCGGAGAAGACTAACATATGAATCACAATATTTGTAACTCTGTTTGTAGTCTAGTTTAACAGTAATCTATTAGGCGTTTCTCCTTAGTTAACTGATTCTTCTGAAATAAGATGAAAAGTTTATAACAGATGGAACCAAAATGTATTAATCCAAATGGTGTCAATACTGTTGTTTTGGAACGTGTCTTATGTCTTATGGCCCATTGCATCAACTTTTTCTAAGGATTTGTGTCCTTGCTGACTAACATACGAATCAATTTTGCAACTCTCTTTGCCATATAGTTCGTTCACATTCATCTATTACTATTACTTAAAATCATTCTTAAGAGTCAAGATGAGCATAACCCAAAAAACTGCTTGTAGATGAAACGGAATGTATCCCTGGCTAGATTCTTACTTCTCCTTTACCAACGTATCGACTTTTTCCCATTGCATCGACTATCTTCCAACTCAGTCCAGCTCCGTTCATATCGTACAGTAGTTGATCATACGAAATGTGTCCTCGCTCACTTAACAGTCTCAAAATCTTTCTCAAACTCTCCATGTCTCTTTGACCCTCCAGATAGTCCACACAGCTCATCAGCACAACCTGGTGTGGTCTCCACCCTGGCTTGCTCACCTCAATTGCTCTCTTCCATTTCTCCACTGCCTTCTCCATTTCACCCGCCATCTTGTATCCGAGAGCTAAACGCTCCCATGTGCCTGTATCCTCCACTCTCCACTTCTCGACTAACATCTTTGCTACTTCCTCTGCCTTCTCCATCATCCCCTTCTTGCAGTAGCCCGTTATTAACAAGTTTGGGATCCGGATATCGAAAAGGGAGTATCCAGCTTCCCACTCTCTCATAATCCTCTCAACCTCCTCAATGTCATCCATCTTCAAGAGGGCACTGATCACGCTTATGTATCCAGTGTTATAGAACCCATCCAGCTCCTTGTACAAGCTCCAGAGACGGGACACCTCTTCTTTCTTACCTGCAGCCCCATAGAATGACATGAGAACCTCATAAGCGTGCTTTCTTTTCTGAGGATTCATCAACTGCTCTGATTTACTCAGCATCTCTAGTGCCTTTTCAGTTAATCCAGCCTTTATGTAGCCGTTTGCTACATCGGCGTATGTGCGCCAGTCCAAATGGAGTCCCGGGTCAGCCTCACAACGCATCAGAAACTTCTCCATCCCGTCTACATCAGATATAACCGAATAGGCATGTAACCGCGTGTTCACCGTGAAGATGTCGGGCTTGACAGTCCCATCCTCCATCTCACGCAGCAACTTCTCAACCATTGTGTATTTCCCAGTCCGAACATAGAGATTTAACATCACATTGTAGGGAAGACAGCCTTTGAGGAAGCCAAGGTCTTTCATCTCCTGAAACACTTGCTCAGCTTTGTGCAACACCTCCTTGCTCGCGTAGCAGTTCAAGAGAGCACCATAGAGATGGTAGTTCCTCCTCTCCAAAGGAATCGCTTGGAAAAGCTTCTCTGCTTCTCCCAAACCACCAACTTTGGCAGTCAAATCAAGCCGAATCGCAACATCTCCCTCAGAGATCTCATTAACTCTATGCTCACTCATCCAATCCGATATCTAACATCATGAACACACAACAACAACAAGAAAAAAGATACCTTTTTAAGATTTGGATTCGTATCATCATCATTCACACAGTAACAACAAAAGATGAACTTTTGAAATTGAAAAACAGAGGAATCCAGACCTGGAGAGCGTGAGAGAAACGGCTGAATTTGCGAAGCATCTTGATGATGCTATGTAGCTCCGAAGTCTTCACCAGATTACCCTGATCGAGCCATCCCTCCAAGACACTGATAATCGAAACAGAGGGATCTCCTGCTCTCGCGACACGGCGTTGTAGAGTGTCGTAAGGGTCCAACGGCGAGGGTGTGGTCTTGCCGGCGTGAAAAAGGAAGCTCCTGAGAGTGTAATTTGGCTTTGGACTAGCAAGACGAAGAAGATGCTTCATACTTTGGCGACGATACAGATTTCAAACAGAGAGAGCTAAGGTTTAATAAAGGTTTAACATTTGCAAAAATTTGGAATAAAAAAGAATCAAAATTTGGATTGATACTGCCTATAGGGTTTTAGAGAAGCTGTACTGCTGAATCAATAATACTGAATTTGATCTAATTGTATCAACACGTCGTCGTTTAAGCTTTTTAAATCAAAATTTTTAAGTGTTACACTCTTGTAAATGATGCTGCAGTGGTTTCTTGTCTTCTTTTACATTTTCCGAAAATGTCTCTCGTCCTTAAACTTTCATTTTTACTAAAACAAGAAACAAGCATTATTATTAACAGAAATTACAGAAATAATTAAAAATCTTGATGGAAAAAATTAATAATAAGCAAGAAGAGAAGAGAAGAGAACAGAGGAAGAAACAGAGAAACAACAATGGAGATTTCTCCTTACTGTCTGCTTTCTCTTCTTCCCATTTTCCTCCTCTCTGGTTTCTCCCTTTCATGTAATTACTCCTCTAAATTCATTTTCTTTCTATTTTCATCTTCATTACATGGGAAAAACCTAAGATAAACAAGTTATGGATTTGAATGGTTGCAGATGATGAATTTGATCGTCCTCACGCGGCCACAAGCAGAACTCTTCTTCAGGCAAGGACAAGTAAAGATCATTCCTCCTAATTCTTGATTCTAATGTTTTAGACACATTAATCCAAATATGGATGGATCTTCTCTTTTCTTTTTCTTCTTATTGAAACAGCCTGCAAAGAAGATTTTGCGAGCAAGAATTACACAATCATAACAAGTAAATGCAAAGGGCCAAATTATCCGGCAGCTGTGTGTTGCTCCGCCTTCAAGGACTTTGCTTGCCCTTTTGCAGAAGTTATTAACGACGAAAAGAGCGATTGTGCCTCCACTATGTTCAGCTACATCAACATCTACGGTCGTTATCCTCCTGGAATCTTTGCTAACATGTGTAAAGAGGGTAAAGAAGGTCTCGACTGCACCGATGTCGCCCAATCCGCATCCGCAACTGCTGATTCTATCCCTCAAGCCTCCACAACTGCATCTCTCACGGTTTTTTCCACCTTCCTTGATCTGTGTCTTTTGTTCTTGTCGTCGTGAAGTCTTAATAACACATCTCAGAACATGTTCAATGGGTAAAAAACACATTATATATGCATCTTGGTGTTATGTATTAAACTTCTCTCGTTTTTCCATTTAATCGTCAAAATACTCAAAAAATATTATACATATCAAGGCCTAGCAAGAACCAAAATAGAATCTAAGTTCAAAGCGGGAAATGCCATATTACACAATTTGATTTTTTGGGTTTATTACATAAATGAATTGTACTCAATGAGGTTCATCGATGATTCTCACTGTGCCTAAGTACGTGGATTGTTCACTACCCTCATTACAAAGAAACGGAGATTAAGATCTATCTTACAAAGAGCTCCAGGCCAATTGGTCAAATCTTTGCCCACCAAATTCTCCCAAGTCCCCATCAAATTATCATACCTTCTTTTCCTGCAACCCATACAACAGACGCCTCTTAGCTCAACAACTATAAGATGCTCAAGTTTCGATGACAGGTAGCAACCATGCTCAAGTTTCGATGAAATTCCCCCAATTGAATCACACAGCACAAGGAACAAGCTTCCCAACAATTGAGCTGACCATAGTAATTAGGGAACAACCAAAACACATAAACCAGACAAGAAGACCAAAACCAGTACGTTCTTACACAAAAATAGAGGAGCCAAGTGGCTAGAGAGATCTCATAAAATCATAAAAGGACACCCACATAGAACACCAAATGCAATTCCCAAATCTCCTCCAAATCAAATCTACTACTAAAATCATAATAGGAAACCCAAATAGAACACCAAATGCAGTTCTCCACTATCCTCCAAATCAAACCTTCTAATAAAAAGACATAAACTTTGAGTTTTCTAGTTACCTCTGACGTGTTCAAGGAGAAGCCACCACTGGTGAGAAGCCTCTCAACATATTTCCCCATGATATCAACCTCAAGGTTCACTTTCTGCCCAACCTTCTTAGTCGGAATCACCACATTCTGCTGCGTATAAGCAACCAACATGAAATTGAAGCAGCTCTCTTCATCAGACACATCAACCACCGTCAAGCTCGTCCCATCAACAGCCACAAATCCCTTAGGCACAATGTATTTCAACAAACCCTTGTCAGCTTTCACCTTCACCCACAAGGAATCACCCTCTACCTCCATCGATTGGATCACTCCCGTCCCATCCACGTGTCCCTGCACCACGTGACCACCCATCCTGCTCACTGGCTGCAACGCACGCTCCAGATTCACCGGAGACCCTTTCTCTAGCTCCTCCAGCGATGTTTTTCGCAGCGTCTCCGGTGCTAACCCGACGGTGAACTCCTCTTTGTTGAACTCCGTCACCGTTAAGCAAGTCCCGTTCACCGCGATGCTGTCACCGAGCTTCACGTCCTCCAGAACCACTCTCGCCCCAATTTTGAGGTCGAATCCTCCGTGATCAGCCATTCCCAAGTTCCTGACTTCTCCCATTTCCTCCACGATTCCCGTAAACACAGATCGGATGCTGAGATTTTGCCTCCGGTGATTGGTTCTTGACCTTCCACATGATGACTTGAGAGAAAGCTTCGATGAATTAGAGACGCAATCAAATCTGAGATTCGTAATTGACTCACCAGTTATGAATGAACAAGTGAAGGTTCTTGATTGAGCTTTGGGGATGAGATTGAGACGGTGAGTAAGAGTTGCCATCATCACTCACCTTCCTGAGAAATTCTGTAAAGTTCTAAACTTTATTAGGTTGTGAATGACTTACCCACAAATGAGTGGGGCAAATTAGGTATGAATAATAAGTTAGAGGATCAGTATTCAAATTTGAAAGTCGGTTACTTTGATTCAAAGCTTCGGACTTTGTGGAGAAAGAAGCATCTTTGTCGTCTTAACCACTTTGATGGAGAAGGTGTTATGCATAGGTTTCAGAGGGGACTATGAGACCTCATTGATGATACTGGGGATGGAGATGGGACTGGCAAACTCATTCACTTGAAGGCTCTACACTCTCCACTCCACAGATTCATTGTAAAGCATACCACCATATATTAAACACACAAGCATTGTTATGTTCCTGTGTTCCTGTTTGTTGATTTGTAAGTAGGTTTTTGGTTCAATCATCTTTACTACTCAGGTGAGGATACATAGCTCAATCAACCAAAAAAAAGAAGGTTAACTTTACTACTTTACTATAAAATATTTTGAGTTTGCACTTTGCATATATGCCACTCATGTGGGCAAGAACAAAAAAAGAAACTGTATACATTCTCATGGTCTCTGGGAACATATTTCTATGGACTTCTTGTCTTGAAGATGGCGTCCAGTGATCCGACCCAATCTGCAAGATTGTTCTATCATTAATCTCTGGATCGAATCTTGTTCCCATGGGACTATACCAAAGTCATCGTTGAACCCTTCCATGCCTTCTATCAAAAACTGCCACATGAGTGTTCCTGCACCAGACCGCCTCCGCTTAGCTGATTTGTATATAATATCAAAGATGGTTCTGTAGAACCGATCTCGCTGCGATGGATCATAGTCCTTGTTCAGATTTGAGAGCCCAAACTCAGTGAACAGAACAGGCTTCTTCAGTTCCTTGTCCCCGTCTTCAATGTGGGATAGTATCCATTTCACCACAAACTTGAGTTTATCTTCGAACCCCAGATCATGAAACCTGCCAAGGTTTCAAACTTCGTCTTTACAAATACTAATTCCAAACATTTGTTGACACAGTTGTCAAACAGAGGCTTACCAGTGATCAGGGTAGATATGAACCGATGCAAAATCGATGTTTGGCGAGTCAGAGTTTCGAACAAAATCTGAACCAAGCTCAGAGGCCCACCGTTCTGGATTAACTGTCAACCGTTTTGGACTCTTGGGACCGTAGAACCCTTCCAAGCCTACGGTTAGAAGATGCTTGTTGTCAATTGATTTAATGAACGCTGTCATTTCATTAATCCAGTCCTTTGAATTCACATACCAGAAAATAAAACCACAAGAGTAGCATTACTAAATTTTTCAACAACTACTTATGGTTCAATGTTATACAAGAAACCACCATACTGAAGGAGAACTCACTTGGAGGGTATCCCCAGAGATATCAGACATGCAGCGAGGCTCGTTTATCAACTCCCATGCAAAAATTGTAGGGTCGTTTCTGTACTCGATCCCAGTTAAAGAGTTTTTACGGGTGAGCAGCACCTGGCAAATGGAAATGAACATTTTTTCTTCTTTCAACTCTTTGTTACTCGTTAGAATCGTGTGCATGCATATATATATGGATAGTCAAATTAATTACAATATGAACATCTACACTGATTGTAGCCTATAAGTTACAGCCTATAAGCTAAGAAAAGCCAAGGCACATGTACCATCTCTTGTATTTCTGAATTCAGTTATCTAGTTATATAACTATGATGATCTAGACTAACACATCCATGTTCACATCAAGAAGAGATAAGGATTAAAAACATACAGTGAGATAATTCTTGAAGTATCTGCGGATAGATGGGTCAAAGAAGAAGGAATCATTGGACGAGCTGAGGCCTACACCTTCTTGCCATGCCCAATTGACGTACTGAGTCTTCCCTCCATACGCTTGTAAGTTATTCACTAAGCTAAGAAGCAACTTAACACCATGTGTTTTTGCCTCTGCGATTACATGATCCAAGGCCTGACCAAGTTATACAAACTTCGTTAGAGAGAGAAAATATCTGTTTTAGAAGGAGACAGTACACACTAAGAGGCTGAAAATAAACATTGTCCAGGCATCAGACAGTGAACAGGACAAGTGAACATCAAACGAAATGCACAAGGAGGTGTAAAATGCTGAAACCATTAGCCTTGAAATATGCATTGCAAACGATAACAAATGCAGGAAGAAGTAAGTAACTGCAGATTCTTCCAATTCCAAGCTATAAGAAACATATCGAATTGATCATGAAAAGAGATGTAAATGGATCTCATAACTAACATTGGCCTAGTCTATATCTTATAATCTCCGTTGACATTCTGATTAAAATAAGTTGAACAAAGACTAATGTCAGCAAAAAAGACAAAACTTTAAATGAAAGTGTGGAACTTTTCCACCTTGCTAAACAAGATCCGTAACGCTCTGCCACAAAATATGCAAAAGCTTCCCTAGAAATGTTCAAACTGATGAGAGCAAGGAAACGAAAGATACCTTGAAGACTCGTTCATCGAATCTGCCAGGAGAGATCTGAAGAGCATTGTAACCTCCATCATTAAAGGCCCAAGTTCTACAAACAGTGAGACCCATTTTGGCTCCAGCTTCAAGCATAGCACCGACACGGTGTCTGCTATGATCGTTCACGGCATGGTCCATGAACCAATAAGAGTTCCAGCCATTCACATAGAGAGGCTTACCATCGACGACGAACTGTGTCCCATTCCTTTTAACGAATCCTCCTAAATCGGCCTCCCTTTTGAAATCAAACCACAAATCACCAAAGGAGAGATAGATAAAAGCCACACATGTAAGGAAACCTAGAATTGGTATGAGTGGCCCGTTCCCAGTAGGAGCCATTCCTCGTCTTCCTCTTGTTAGCTTCAGATATTTCAAAATCGATTGTAATCTCGCCAGTTTCCTCAAATCTCGTCCAGATGGGAAATAAAAATGACCCCTTTCGAGAGAAATGCAGTCAAAAATTTCAACTTTTATTGAAACCCAGAAGATCAAAGTGTGTCCACGTTTCGGAGAATGGTGAAGAAAATCTCAGGAAAAAAAATCGAATTTTTATAATAATGAAACACTACACCTTTAAATAACTTTATTATAAGAAAAGCAAAAACACAACCCAGAATTAAATATGTCTCCTTTTTAACACAAAAATGTGAACTTGGTCATGAATGCCCACATAACAACACAGATCTCTATGTATATGTATCTCTCTCAGTGTAGACTCGGTTTAAGAACATTCAAATTAAAAGAAGGAACACCAAGGTTAATAATGGATCTAGCATTCACAATATACATGTAGATACATATATTTTGTTCGGACAAGAAGAGAGGTGTGAGGAGGAAGAAGGAAGGAAGAAGAAGGAATAGTATAGAAAGTGAAGAATGAGAAATTTCACGCACTTTACTTTAGTATGATGTCTTGCTTGTGTGGACAAGTATGCGTTAATTTCGGAAGGTGCTTTTACGGTGACACGTTGGTATCATTCACCTCATTTCCTTTTTACCCACACCACCAAGATCTGCCTAAATTTCTCTTTTTTTCTTTCTTATAGTTTTTGATTAGATTTACAAACATTAAAAACATCGAATTCAATCTTGTATTATAGAATATACAATGAAATATATATATATAAACGGGTTGTAAAGTAACAAGTCATGTTGCAACGGTAAACAATAGTTTCATCTTTCCGTGACAATAGTATTTTCTTTGCTACGAATGTTATTATGTTAATATCGTATAAATGAAAAAGTGTAGACAATACAAAAGAGCATGATTACGATAAAACAAGATTACGATATGCTTTGGGTTAAAGGTGATAATAAACTCATCGGATCCATAGATGTGCATGAGGTTACAAGACCGCTTCAGGTGTCTTCTTGCAGTCGTGGAGTTTAGGGATTTCTCGGTCAATAATCTTGAATATGATCGAAGGAGGTACTGACTGAGAGCTAGAGCTAGTTATGGTAAGTTACTTTTTGGTAAGGCTACAAAACATTGAGAGTTGTTAAATATTTGAGTATGGGAGAATGCACATGAGCTTTCTTTATTGTAAGTTTTTCCACTTATTTGATCAAAGGGTTCTTGTCGAGATGTAGCCCCATGCATGATGCATGTCTTCTTCTCTGACTAATATAATTTTGGATACAAGAAAGAAAATAAAACAATACGTGTGGTAATCCATTTAACGCAGGATATGTAACATCACAGAAGATCTTTATATATATCGAGATTATTATCATGAACAGTTATTAATGTCAGTGCAAGTATGTATTTGTTGTTGAAAATGTTCATGCAACTAAAAATCTTTGTCTCAGATTTAGAGAAAGAAAAAAAAAATCTTTATGAAAATAGACCACATGCTGAGTGTCATTAATTAATTAAAGATTCAGATTCTCACAAGTCATGTGAGTTATGATTTGTTCTCTTTAGATTTTAATCAGTGTTCAACCATGTGAATCCCACATAAAACTAATACTTACACTTAGCTTGTTTAATTACCTTTTTTATCTATCTTTTAAAGAGCATGTATATAAATATTCTTAAATCTTTCAATATATTTCATTAGAAATCATTGATACAAATAAAATAAAAACATTAATATAAGAGAAGTAAAAAAGAGCACAATGGACAACAAAAATGATAAACGTTGTGTGTCGGTGACCCTTAAAAAATTCCTCACATATTATTAAAGAAAGAAATCATTTGTTACGTCGTATGGTTTTATTTTTGATCTAATTTAATCTAGTGGGATTATTATTAGAGAACTGCTTTCAAAGTGTAAAGTTTGTCATGATCAGCATTCTGATATTATTTCCTCTAGTTACAATTAATGACCTTTTTCTTTCATTATTAACTCTCTCTCTCACACACACACACACACACACAAAAAAAACTCCTCATAAAGAGATAATATCGCCATTATATAGTGAGTGTTTTGAACATATGAAAATTATAAACATGTAATGATTCGTTTTAAAAGTAGAGGAAATTACATTGTATGGTATGCAACTAATTGCTTTGTAGATCACAAGCAGACCTGATGACAAGTTTTATAGTTATTGTATGAGTGGAAGAGTTCTCCAAATCACGGTTTAAAATCTTGACTATTTAACCCAAAAATATATATATATATATATATATTACTAGAAGAGTTAATATTTTGGAAGAATTTGGCTACTAACGTAAAAATATGTTCATAGAGCATTCTCCACAAGGCAATTTCTGATGCAAGACAGTGGCAAGAACCTCATGAAGCTTCCATACCTAAGCCGATTTCACACCTACCTGCTGTGAAGACCCAGTTTTCTATTGCTGCCTTGTGGATGCTGCTTGGAATCATATCTCCCGTTTAAGTGGTGTCGGCTGGTTTCTCAAAGATCCTATGGGGCTGGTCTTATCGCATGCATCCTCCAACCGATCCTTTGTGCCGTCTCTACTTGCTGCAGAGGCGTTAGCGATGCGAAATGTAATGTTACACATCATTGCTCTCGCTCATCTCTTTTCAGTCCGATCTTTTAAGATCTGTTTCGATTCTCAAGTGCTCATCAAACTGATCAAGACGGATGGCAGCTCCGAGCCATTATTATGGGAATCCTTCATGACATCTCTAAACTCAAGGAATCCTTCTGTTTTATCTCTTTTGTTTTTATTCCTCGTTTAGAAAATACAGAGGCTTACTCTCTTGCTAAGGATGCTCTTTGTTTCTTGTCGTCTGTACCTTTCTCTCCCTCTTGTGGAGATTAAAACTTTGGTTTGCTTCATTTTAATATATTTTTGAAAAAAAAGAGAGCATTCTTCAAATTGGTTAAATCTGAGTCACATAATAGCACAAAAAAAAATTAAAAAAAAAAAAAAGTGGAGTTTGATTTGTGAATTAATGTAACAATTATCCAATCGGCCAAGAAAGCCCACTTGATAGATTTTAGCCATCATCACCTTAGAAACTCAGATGAAATTAGTAATGTCAAGGGATTAGAGAGACATCACTTGGAAAATAAACAAACATACACAATCTTTGACTGTTGTCCCAAAAAAAAAAAAGTAAAAAAATATATACAATCTTTTGACTATGAATGAATCTTGGATGATCAACTCAGGTGATACATATCAAGTAATCTCGTTAATCCAAAATCAAATAATAAAAATTTATCTGTTGTTGACCTATATATATAATAATATGGCGCTTACAATTTCAATTTGCTTGTCAAATATTTGAAGACTTGATCAAATAACGAGCAAACTAACAAAAATGACTAGGTATTTGTTCGAGTGTTGATCATTCATTCATATATACGATCGCATTGCAAGTAACTATCTATCACATTGTATATGTACATTTCAATATCGGGCTAAGTAATCATTCATACAATCTTTTTAATAGCAAAAAAAGTGGATGAGTTGATTCTATTTTCTAATGCGAAAAAGTTAGATTCAATATAAATTAGAGCTGCTAGCATCATCATTCACATATATGGAGTCAATCACATGTCCAGTTCATGTGGTTTACCTCCGATTGGTAACCCATTTTCTTAATCCAATCGGAATTATAAAACTATCAAAGCCTAATGATTTGCTTTAAAGTAGAGAAATTACATATAGTATATATGGCACTAATTGCTTCTTAATTTGCATATCACAAGTCTATAGTTACTGAATGAGTTCACCAAATCAGTGACTACAAAGAAAGTCTCCCTAGCCAAAAAGATAAAATCAACTCGATCCAATATTTATTTTTTCTTTTTTCATCTCGGTCTAGTAGTACTAGACCATGAAGTTAATCACATGTCAAATCATGTGGTTTTACGTATCAAATTATTTGAATAATTGGTATGATTCATAACTTAAAAACAATATTATTTGAGCAAACTAACAAAAATGTATCCACATAATATGGTTTAAAGTAAGGTTCCACCGGAATAATGTGTGGGATTGACTCATTCTGACATCACTTTAGCTACACTTTGTGATTTCTAATGAATTTATTACATTTTATAGTCAACAAATTTGGCAATTTAAAGGAATATTTTTTAATTTCCTAAATTAGATCCCGGATTTTCCAAAATGAACTGTCTTTTTTTTTTTCTTTGTAGATAAAACTTTTGGTTATTATCCTTATATATTACTACTTTTGTTTTGAAAAGAATCTTTAATAAATAGAAAAAGAGCATATTCGGATATGTTCTGAGTAGGAAGGGAAGGCTCTCTCACGAGTCACGAGAGAGGGATGAGAGGATTAGTCATGCTGACTTGGAAACTAGCTGTCTTGAGCAATCATTCATCTCTCAGATCAGACACGTCCCCCAATCACAACTCTACACGTCATCATCCGCGGCGCCATGTATCTGTTTCTCTGATTCTCTGACCCTATTTAACTCTCTTCTTTTTCTCCAAACTCTTTAAAAACAAAACCAAAATATTTATTTGTTCTCTCTATATTCTTTAGAAAAACCCAAAAAAAAAAACAAAAAAACTTCGATGGATCGGCAAAATTCTGATGATATCATAAGGTTTCTAGATGGAATGGCTAGCTCCGACGATGTTTTATTCGGTTTTCTCGACGAAGGAAACCAATCACCGGAGGATTTCTCTTATTCCGGCAACCTCTACGACGACGACGAAGACGATAACAATAGTAACAACAATTGTAATTCTGAAGAAACCAAATCCTTTTGGCAAGAACAAGAACAACTCCTTCAGGTATTTTTTATTCTTCACCAAAATAAATAAAAAATAAAATCTATTAGTATTAATTATTGAAACAAAATTGTTTTTTTTGCCATTTTTAGCCAAAAATCATTTGGTGTCTAAATATTGTGTAGGGGACACTTTATAGGACAAGTACGATTGAGACAAAGATTAGACAAGCGACAAAAGAAGCTTTGAAGCAAGTTAAATCTAAAGGTCTTTATTGTGTCTGCCGGCGACCAGTTGACGGCGGTTGCCGGAGCTGCTTACGTGGCGAGATTTCTAGACAACTCAGAGATGTCGCCGGCTACGATTGTGTCATCACCAAATCTAAATGGAGAAGCTCTCAAGACATCCCTGCAGGTAACAAAACAATATCATAAACACACATCTTTTTCTTTTAATTCATTAGAAAAAGATTGGTTGTGAATTATTCAACCATCGTTTTCATTTCTTATTAGAAGAAATATCTAAGATGAAATAATTTTTATAAAATTGGACAAAGATGATTATGTCCAAAAGAACACGAAAGATTTGTTTTAGACTCGTTCTTTATTGTGTTACTTATATGTCAAGCAAATATTGATTTTTGTCATATTTTATTAAATTTATGAATATTTTGGAATGAGTACTCATGTATTTTTTGTTTTGGTTAAAATCAGGGGAACACGAGTTTATAGAGATCGTAGACCGATCGGGTTCGAAAAAAGGGGAGATGAGAGTGGTGATTGAGTTATCATTTAAGGCAGAGTTCGAGATTGCAAAAGGCAGTGAAGAGTACAAAAGACTAGTCAGCCGTTTGCCTGAGGTTTACGTCGGGAAAACCGAGAGGCTTCGATCTCTGATCAAGATATTGTGCATTGCGGCAAAAAGATGCTTGAGAGACAAGAAAATGCATATGGCTCCTTGGAGAAAACACAAGTACATGCAAGCCAAGTGGCTTAGCACTTGCGACCGATCAAGCTCCTTGGAAGCCGCGGTTTCCGAGGCTATGGAGCCAGAGAATTGGGTGCCGGTGGCTAAGCCTAGGGTTTCTATGTTGAACTACGATGGTCTCTTAGGTAGCTTCTCTGCTGGTCCGGCCGCTCTTACTGTTGTGTGATATTTTGTATTTTTTGTTGATGGCTTGTAATTATTAATTGGAGGTAGGGTGAGTATATTGTTAATTATGAGTTTCTGATTGAAGTTCTCCGGAACATGGTCTCAGCGACTCTGTTCTGATGATACTTGACATTGTGTAGCAAATAGTGAAAAGGCTGGTTTGGGTCATTGGTGCAAGAAAGAAATGAGATATATATTTGTGATTTTAATGACATCGACTAATATGCACATTAAACTTTTTCATAGTACACTTTGAGTTAAGTTCAGAGATGTTAAAAGCATGAACAAGTAATATTAAAATCATGTAGTTGATGAGTTGAAATTTTATTAGGACCTAGGATTCAAAAGCACATGACTTAAACTAATCGAACCAATGGCCTAGTCCAAATGACAATGATCAGCCTCAAGATTTTTTATTATAATTTTGGCCCCAACCACAAGCTTAAAGTACATTCAATAATATAAAGCATAACATCATTATCCATATAATAAAAATTGAACACCATTTCATAGCAATAAGTCACATCATTACTTAATTCATTGATTTGTTATATTTCTCAACTGTCATATGCCTAATTAACTTTAGAATTAATACAAGTCAAACTCCAATCGTATTCTATCCAATTAATTATCTCTTAAATTCAAAATAAAATTGACCGCAATTAAAAATAAAACTTAACAATGTATAACCAATTCTCTAATTCGTTAATCTACATGTGATAAGGACCACAATCTCTAAACAAAAAAGTAAAACTGATTCAAAGAGATGAAAAAATAAATTAGAATGAATTTGTACCCCAAATGACACAGTCCATAATTTAGTAATCAACACGTTTCATTATAAATTATCGTATTACAATAAAACATTTAGACATGAGCTAGGCGTACGTACGTAACAAAAGAAAAGACAAAAATGTTAATGGTCGTTGATGCATGTTTTAATCAGTAAAGCGGTGACAATTAGTAGAGACAGTACACCCTCTTCGATCGGTAAGGATGGTCACGTCCATCTGGATCCACTACGTTGCTTTGCCTGGTTTTGGTAAGTTCTCCTTCAATACATCGTAGCTTATATATTTCGACCCTTGATGATGATATGATGAAGAATCCTACGGCTGATGCTCATCACATCAAAACCTGACCTCATCATCATTTTCATGATTTCTTCTTTTCCACCACTCAACGGGTCTTCACGTTTGATCATCTGTCGAGAAGATCGGACCAACGCTGGAAATAAAGCCACCGAGATCATGATCATGAGGATCATTAAGAGCTTCATGTTCTTCTTCTTCAATGTGATCCAAATGTTTTTATTAACTAGAGGTTTTGTAATATGTAGTTCTACGGTTTTATAATTGTTGTACGTTTAACTCTTGGTTCACTTATGTTACAAACATACTATATTTCGTTTCTTGTTTTTTTTTTCTTACTCACTCACTCATTGGTTCATCAAATATTTGATATACTGTACACATTATTTTGGTTTTCCTCCTTCTTAGTAAAATTTGGTATTTCCTACATTAATTTATAATTTATTTTCACCAATTTCTTAGTAATATGTTTGAAAGTATCTAATACTATTAGTTTTAAGTTTTGACAATCCAAAATTTAAATAGAATAATGAGTTGTTTTTTGTCTTCATTTTGTTTGTCTATTTCTTATTCAATACAAAATATTTATCAGAAATATGATATATTTATACAGTTGACATTTACATATGCATAAATCTCATTCTATATATCATTTTATTTTTTTTAATTATAAGTAATTTTTTTTGGGGGGAAATAAGAAGAGCTTTAAATATTACATAACAGTGACAAAAAAAAACAAAAACAATATTACATAACAGAAGAAAAAAAAGAAGAGAGAGAGAGCCCAAAGACTCAAGTTTCAACCTTTTTGTTTTGTTCTCTCCATAACATATAAAAAAAAAGTTTACAACTTTTCTCCTAAACGAGGAATCGCAGAGAGTCAAAAGACCACCATTTCCAAAGTCAATTTGCTGTTCTTCGATACCAATTTAGACACAGCAGAGATTGGTTTGTTTCTCTGTCATAATCTCTTCTAGTTGCGGGGAGGTTTGGTGCAGACATCAATCTTGTCTATTGGCACAGTTTGTTGGGCTCTCACTTTCTCTTTCAGCCGATTTGGTCTTTGCGTTTCTTGTGTTTGACTTCACTTGAAGCAACCTCCTTTTTATTTTGATAATCTTATCGTCCTTTAATGTCCTTGATGAATCCTTCACACGAGATTTTGAGGTTTTGATATGAAGAAGCTGAGTAATTTGGGGGTTTGGGGATTAGGGTTCTTCTGCTTATCGATTTGGCTTCCCCTTTTGCAACAAGCTAATGGATTGAGACCCATTAGGGAGACAGCTCGATCCTGGGGCGATGAGGTTTGTGTTGATTTGTTGATCATTGCTTTCAAAATTACATCTTTGATTAGTTTGTTGTTCAATGTCTTCGTTGACTTGAGATTGTTTTGTGATCCTTTGCAGTGGCTCTTTGGCAAAAAAGAAAAAAATGGAGCAGGAGGACCCTTCTCTGCTTGGAATATAACAGGAACATATAGAGGTTTTTGTGACATTACATTCTTGATTTTGCATCTGGATCAGTATTTTATCCTATGCTGAGGGATGATGATGTTGGAGCTCATTTCCGTGATGTATGTTTACAGGCACATGGAAGTTTCTAGATACTGTAAATAGCTCTTCAAAGTTTCCAGATTTCAGAAAAGAAAGTGGTAACTCTGTCATCGAGTTAGTGACTAGTCCAACAAAAATAACCGGTGTACATTACGTTCAGGTGAATAGCTCTTAGTTAGTAGTCTGCATCATGGATTCATTCTTTGCAAAGTCAGAACTTTTGTTAACTTTGAATGGGAACAGGGTGCAGTTGTTTTCCATGACGTATTTGACAATGAACACAATGTGGGTGGTGCTCAAATTAAAGTGGAAGGTGTATATATTTGGCCCTTTAGACAGCTCCGTCTTGTTGCTAACAGGTATAACTACATTGTTGATATATTTATTGCTTTTCAAGATCCAGTATTGGTATGGTTATCTAAGGTCTGAACATTTAATGATTGATCAGCGGAAAGAAGAGTGATTCAGAACTGGAAGACGATTATCTTCTCTCCAACCCCTATCATCTGGTAATGCCTGATGTTATCCACTTTGCCGCAAGATGATGGATCATTTTCTGATTCTTCGTTGCATTAAAATGTTTGGAGAGCTTATTAGTGTTAAACTTTTCTTCTGTCGTACAGCTAGGAATTTTTTCCTCCCAAGTATTTCAAGAATCTCCAAGAGACAGAAAATTGAAAAAGAAAACTTGTGAGTAGGATTTGGATTTGTTTCCATATTTTACACTTGTGCTACATCTGACCTTTATTTGTATTGTATTCCAGCTCCAATGTATGAGATGGAGAAGCACTGCAATATCGAAATAGCAGCCCAAATTTCTCAAACCGTTTCTGATGAAAACAGTATGTATGCCTTGCGTTCTAACATTTAACGTTGAACTGATGATGCTGGCTGAGTTCTTGCCGCCTTAATTTAATTAGTCTGACCTTGAGAGAGTTTTACTAATTTTGGTAGATGGGGATAAAGGTCATTATCATATTGAAGGATTGATGGAAAGTCCTGCAGTAGATGATGACGGAGATTGTTTTTCTCCCTTGTCGCTGAATGCGACCTCCATAAATGTTGAAGTCTATTATAACAAAGCTGTGAACTATACATTGATGGTCACTTTTGTATCCTTTGTTCCAACCTCCTTCCATTCCATCACAGAATGACAAACATGAATGCAATTTTAGCAAATTCCTTAACTTGTTATTGTACTTAGGTCTCGTTTCTCCAGGTTCTTCTGTTGATCCGGCAAATGGAGCACAGTAACACACAATCCGTAAGATTCTCAGTTTTTGTTAATCTGATATATCTAAAAGGAGAGAAAAAACTAACTTTGGGATAACTCCTTTTGTATACAAGGGTGCTGCAAAGGTCGCTATAATAATGATCGGGCAACAGGCCATCATGGATTCGTATTTATGCCTTTTACATCTCACTGCTGGGATTTTAGTTGGTATGTGTGTTCAATTTAACCTATAACTTCTTCACAATGTGTTTCGTTTTTGTTTTGATAGTAATCTCCATAGATTTCTGTAGTCTGTGTAAGCACATTTCTCGATGCTTATGATGGAAATTCTCATAACTTAGTTTTTTGACCATGTCATGCTTTTCTCAATCATTCTACTTTATTTTTATGCAGAATCTCTTTTTAATGCGTTTGCAACAGCTGCGTTCTTCAAATTTGTAGTGTTTTCAATATTTGAGATGAGATATCTTCTGGCCATATGGAAAGCAACCCGGCCTTCAACCAGCGGTGAGGGCTGGGAAACAATGAGGCGTGAGCTCTCCTTTCTGTACAGCCGTTTCTGTGAGTATTTGATTTCTTTTGTGCTTGTTCATTAAGCAAATGCTTAAATTTCTCACAGATGTTTGATGTTTCTCTCATTGCAATGATTTTCAACAGATGGGCTCCTTCTTGGAGGCATATTGATAATGTACGAGTTCCACAACTACATGCGGCCGATCCTCCTACTCATGTACTCATTTTGGATTCCCCAGATAGTTGCAAACGTAGTTCGTGATTCTCGAAAGTCTCTGCACCCTTATTATATCATGGGGATGACTGTTACACGACTTGCTATACCGTTGTATGTTTTTGGATGCCCGAAGAATTTCATGCGTGTAGAGCCCAGCAAGGCCTGGTGTATAGGCTTGTGTGCATTTGTGGGGTTTCAAGCTGCTGTTCTTCTTCTTCAGCACTATTTTGGGTCTCGTTGCTTTGTCCCTCGGAAGGTTTGTTTGTTGGTTCTGATGCCTTTTTAGATCGATAGTAAATTGCGTAGGTGTCTTTATCAAGAGTTCATGTGTTTAGTTATGATTTTGGCAGATGCTACCTGAGAAATACAGCTACTACAGAAGATTCGATCAGGATGTAAACCGAAGCAGGGACTGCGTCATCTGCATGACCACGATTGATCTCAGACACCGTGTTAATGATTGTATGGTAACGCCTTGTGAGCATATGTTCCACTCAGGATGTTTACAAAGATGGATGGATATAAAAATGGAGTGCCCAACATGTCGCCGCCCACTTCCTCCAGCTTAAGCTGCGGTTCCTTAGCTGATCTAGTCATGTCTAGGTTCTGCCGACTAAATTGATCTTTAAATTGAAACATATTTGGGTGCTTCTTTGGTTTCAGGTCTTGGAAAGATATTAGACGGAAACAGAGCATAGTTAGAATCTGAGAAGTTAACAACATTTGTATGAATTGTGTAATAAGTCAATCTCTTTAGTGCATTTTCATATAAACAATCATTTTCATAGACATGCTAATTGGTTCAAACTTTCTAGCAACACCAAACCTTAGCAGCTTACTACCCACTACTACTATACAGAGACTCGTTAATTACTGAGTGAATGTAATTACGAAGAGCATAAAGAGACACGTTGTTTGGTGAGCAACTCGTTAAGATTCTTCATGAGCTTAGGATCTGAGCACACATACTCTTCCATTGACTTTCTTAGAGTCCTCAGCGTCTCTGTGTCATCTTCACATGTCTCTCTGTTGAGCAGCTTCGTGAACAGTTCCTTCCACAGATCTACGTTCCAGTATCTGAGGTGCAAACAACTTAGTGAATCGATATGCAAACTCTTTATATTACAAATAATGTGTTCTTTCTCTGGGAGTCAGAAACAAGCAATGTTCTTTGATTTTTGAGACCGTTTAAATGAAGTTCTTGGCAAATTAATGTGGCCACCGTCCAGCGATTGTTTCTTATCGATCTCCATGTAGGTGTTGTGCAGCATCATGTGGACGATTGCACAGAGTCCATAAGTGTCCACCTACATATAACACATGTTCCAATGAGACCTCGAATGGTTTAAACTCTAATCATGCAAAGACAAATTCTTGCTGAGCAGTGAGATCTAAAAGACTTACCTGAAACTTCCAAGGTTTATTCTCCTTCATCTCCATGCAACTGAAGCCTGAGGTACGACAATCTCCTGTAAACTCAGTGGTTCTAGGAAACAGTCTCAAGTCTATTCCTCTACCCCAGTCAACAAGACAGAGACCCTGAGGTAGAAATGAAAAACATGCATCAGATTCTGGACATAGCACACGAATCAGGACTAGTAGTTGCATAAGGGATTTACCTGATTGCTCGAAGAACCTGTTTTCTCATGGAAGCCTGTCTCAGTTAGGTTTTCTCTGCAAGTAATTCGTGAGGTATCTCAGACTCTGCCACGATCGTTAACATACAAGTACATGGCTTCATGATAAAAAAAAATCTTATATACAATCTAATCAGCAATATTGAAATGGAAAAAACTTACAGAGGGTATCGGATCAGCAGATTGTCTGGCTTGAAATCACCATGAATGATTCCAACACTGTGCAAAGTTTCAAGCATGTACAACATTTCTATTGTGTAATACATGCACAAAACTTCTTCCATGGACTTGCCAACAACGAGATATGAGTTTATGACGTCCTTAAATAAACAACAAGAAGGCAAATTAAACAGGAAATTATGTTTGCATTTTGTTTATTCAGTTCATAAGAGTCTACAGAAACCTACATGGAGTGTCCCATGTGATAGATAATCGCAGACAAGAATACTGTAGTCTGAATACACATGCACTCTCTGAGCCAATCCAAAACTTGATCTCTAGTTTAGGATGAGTGCAATTAGTACGGTGTGAAACACATCTGACATGGTAATATACTAATATTAGTGGAAAAAGACATACTTGGCTCTCTGGGATCCTGCAATCAAGTTGGCGATACATGTGGAATTCCCAAGGAAAAGGTGGCTTTTGTACCTGTGTGAGAGTAGTATATGCAGTTTGTCATGTGAATTGTGCCATTTTGTATCATACTGTATTTGAAATTTTTTTGAGGGTCTACCTTTAGAGCAACTACTTCATCAGGATTGCTGTCAATGCATGCTTTGAAAACTTGAGCAAAACCACCTTTACCAGCACACCCCTTGATCTGGTATTTCCTTCCACCTAGCAAACAGACAGTTACAATGAATTCAGGTCATATATAATTTCTTTTTGTCTCAGAGAAGTACATTGTCCCAGGTAAGAACAAAGCGAGAATCAATTTCTATTACACAAATGAATACATGCTCAGCCACTTCTAATTTGAAACAATGCATCTTTAACATTATAAGAAACATTCTTTATCCTGCATAGGTGAACGACTAGATTGATATGAAAAAAATATACCTATGTCAATGATCTTATTTCTGGAATTATTCTTCACGGACAACAAATTGGCTTTTCCGGGGAAAGCTTTGTTGCTTGCATGGTACCCCTTGATGCAAACATGAAGAAAGAAAATCAGTTAAGACGCCTCCCTATATAAGTTAACACATGTAAGAATATCATAAGTTTCTATTTGCCTTACATCATATTTCACAAGCTGGGGTTTTATCTTGTGAATTAAGCCGTCCACAGTGGAGGTTTCCCATGGATTTACGAAACCCGTCCCCAAGTCAGTGGCCTGATCATCATCATCATCAATTTTCCAGAGCAAAAAGGTGAGATATAGAAAGAAAACTCAGTTCAATCCTCAACTAATTCGATCCTACTAGTTAATGTCAAACAATACTAGTAGAAATAAACCTTTTCAAGGGAAGCTGCTTTGGTCCTCTTAGAGATTCTTTGTAAGAACAACGAGTGGGCCTCTTTTAACCTGTCACATGGTTCAGCTTTCCTACAATTTCTCCAAGATAGCAGAAATGAGCAACAAATCAGCACAAGACACGAAACTATAATACTAGAGGATCAACATAAGGAACATGCCAGAACAAGAGGAAGAGAGAGACCTTGAAAGCCCATTCTGATAAACCGAATGTGCTCTTCGCCATAATCCTTTGACCTCAAGAAAAATAGCATACCATTCATAGAGCAACGAGTGCCCTGTACATATCTCATTCTCTTCAATTTCTCGATAAACACTCTCGAAATCTTCACATCCCTCAAGCTAAAACCACCAAAATTGAAGAAAAAAATCAACCAAGTGTGATAAAAACTGTAACATCCACATCAATTGACTCGGGATATAAGTAACAATCCGAAACCCTAAGTATGCTAAATTAACGAAAACAATTCGAAGAAAAAGAAGCACAAATTTAAGCTCAAACAAGTTGGGAGAGAGTAATTTATAACACGATGAGCGTTTAAGTAATGAATTACATAGAGGAACCAGATCTTGAGGAATCTGAGGTCGTTTCGGTACCGAGGATCTTGCTTACAAGTTGAGATGCATTCATGGAGAAGCTCATCGAGATCTTCACCGGAATTTTTACCAGAGTAGAGATCCTCCGTCGACTTTTTAATCTTCCTGTGAAAACCCCCAAAAACACAAAATCCAAAAATCAGAAACCCGTTTTGACACATATGTCACAATTGAAGTAGACGAGAAGCAGAAAGGAGAAGTAGTATAGTACAAAAGCCATGGGAAGAGCGGGTCGTCGTCGACGGAGTTAGATTCACCGGCGGTGTCTGTGTAACCGATTGTCATTTTCGCAGAGAGAGAGAGAGAAAGGGGGGAGCGAAGCTTTTTCAAAATTCAAAATTGGTTGGATCGGTTCTTTATAGCCCAATAACGTAAACGGGCCTTTGTGTTGTATATTATATTGGCCCATCTATCCAGTGAGACACAAATGAGTATCCCGACTCACGCGCTTCAGATCTTTTTAATATTGTAATTATGCAAAAATGCCCAAATCGGAGGGTTATAGTCCACGGATTTTAACCTCACGCGCTCAACGCGCGTTTGGTGCGAGTGACTTTTGTATTTTCAGTTCTTTTCTTCGTAATGGATTGGAGAAAAAATTATTACACAGACAAAACTTACAAAAGAATACAAAAAAAATTACAAAATATATCATGGCTCCTTTTCTACGTAATATATTTGTTGTTTTAAAAGAAAAAAAAAAATACAAAAGAAATTTACAACCTCTTTTTGATAAAATCTCCTACTAATTAGTCAAAAAAAGAAAATTACATACGAATATTCCGCAAAAAAATCTGTTTACATCTTCTAACAATACGAATTACAAACATATATCTAATAATTGAAAACTAAACTAGTAAAAACATTATATAGTTAACTAAATCATCTGCAAAACGATTAGACTCAATTTGGAGTAACCAATCTCTTGAAATAGAATTATGGCACAATTATACTAAAAAAACAAGTAAATTAATGTCTTATACCACCGTGTATTTTGCATATTTTTTCGCCTGATTTTTTTTAGATATATTAAAGTTTTCGTTTCTATTTGTTACACATGTGGTTGACACAATCACGAGAAAAGAAAAAAAAAAGAAAAAACTGATTAGTCAGATGTTTAAACTTTAAAGTAATCAATAGTGTTTAGAATGAGATGATGTTTACGAAAATAACATTTGTTTTTTTTTTTTGTGTAACGTTAAAATAATGTTTTGTATTTGTCGGCAATGTGAGAATCTAACAAATAATAATAATATTAGACGACAGATCATTAAAGAGAGAAAGGAGTTTGATTTCTTTTATTTTTGCCTTGAAATGGAGTTGGGGAGAGGGCAAAAAGAAGAAAAGTCGTCGGCGTAGCAAAGACAGTAGCCAATAATGATGATATAAGCAGCGTCATCGGCTGTTCACATGTGACACAACCTCACAGTACTCATTTATTACATACAAACTTCATCTCTCTCTTTTGAAATCATTCACACATTTCAGACACAAACGCAGAGAGAATAACAAAACATATCCTTCACACAATGACTGGAAGAGAGATTCTCCATAAGATGAAGGTACATATATAATATGCTTCACCTCAACTCTTATAAGTCTTATCGCGTATCAAGTTGCTTTCAAGGGCTCATGGATCTTGATTTTGTGATCTGATCCTTCTATGTCTTTGTTCTGTTTCACAACCTATATATATATACATATATATATTTGTTTCTTTGTTTTAACTTCTTCTATATTAGAGCCACTTTAAGGAACTAAGTTTCTAAGCATTTGACTTGTTTAAGTACTAGAGCTTGTGTTAATCTCGTGATTCTTGTTTCAGTAATCTTTTGGTTAGACATATATGAGGTGACTAATGAATATTTCTCTTGATGAGGAAATTACATAACTTGAATTATGTGATTTCGTTTGAAGACTCTTCTTCTAGAGTGTTTTATACGTACATGGATCTATCTTTATCTTCTTCTTGTTTTGGTGTGTGAATAGTTGAAGGCTGGAGGATTCTGCGGATCTGAGACAGGAAGAGGTAAGAGCAAGACGTGGAAGAACATCGAGCACGGTTTTGACTTTGTGAAAGGCAAAGCATACCATCCTATGGAGGACTATGTTGTGTCTGAGTTCAAGAAAGTGGACGGCCATGATTTGGGTTTGTTTGCTATCTTTGACGGTCACTTGGGCCATGATGTGGCCAAGTACTTGCAGACCAATCTCTTTGATAACATTCTCAAAGAGGTAATAACTAATAACTAATATTTAAGCATGATTCTGTTTTTTTTATGCCAATTTCTAGCTCTAGTTGTGTAAATTGTTTTGCTATTTCAGAAGGATTTTTGGACTGATACGGAAAAGGCTATAAGGAATGCATACATATCAACGGACGCTGTGATACTAGAGCAGTCACTTAAACTTGGCAAAGGCGGATCAACGGCTGTAACAGGCATTCTAATAGATGGCAAAAAGCTAGTGGTCGCTAATGTTGGAGACTCAAGGGCAGTGATGTCAAAGAATGGTGTTGCGTATCAGCTCTCTGTTGACCATGAACCAAGTAAAGAACAAAAGGAAATTGAGAGCCGTGGTGGCTTTGTATCTAATATTCCAGGTAAGTCTTGTAGCTAGATGTGAATAATATTAAGAGGAGTATGAATATGAAAGGATGTTGATAGAGAGGATTCTTGAATTAATGTATCAGGGGATGTTCCAAGAGTCGATGGACAACTAGCGGTTGCGAGGGCGTTTGGAGATAAGAGCTTAAAGATACATCTTAGCTCTGAACCAGACATAACACACCAGACAATCGATGATGAGACTGAGTTCATAGTTTTCGCGAGTGATGGAATTTGGAAGGTACATTTGAGATCTCTTTGCATCTTATTACCATTATAGTTCATATTAATTCAATATGTGTTTGATCGATGAGTTTCTTTTATTAACAGGTGATAACGAACCAAGAAGCAGTGGACGTGATCGAAAACATAAAAGATCCACAAGCGGCAGCCAAGGAGTTGATAGAGGAAGCAGTCGCCAAGAAAAGCAAAGACGACATCTCTTGTATAGTTGTAAGGTTCAACTGATAATTATAACTCGTCTTGGCTATAAAATTGTACCAATCAAGTGTGTGAGTGAGAGAGTGAAACAAAAGACCAACCAATTAAGTTGTGTGATCAAAATCATGTCTCTTGTTAAAAACTTCCATTGACAGTAAAATCCTGGCCAAAATGTAAATTCCATGGTTCTTGAACTCTTAAAGAACATCACAAGACTCATACGAACACAACCAAAATCTTAAGAGTAAGTTTTAAACCGAATCTTGATGACATGATTGCTACTTCTGTTTTGGTTAACTGAGTTAGCAAAATCAATAGTTTTCTTGGCTCCTAATTGTGGCAAAACGCTTCGTTGATGTTATGGCTAACTCATCACATCATCATCATCATGAGCTACAACTACAAGTATATGACCAATCAGTACCTCTTGGTTCAATGAAGCCAAGGAAACTGAACTTAGCTTGCGTAAGTAATCTAATGAGGCCCAAATACACTTTTACAAAAGCCTACTACGGATTTTGGTTTTGACACGTGATTTTTGCTTTACATCAAAAAGCTGTTAGGTCTCACCAAGATAGATAAATCACGTTTCATAATTCAAAACGTTGCTTTTATATTCTTCTAGTCGCACCCCTTTGAAACTTTATATTATAACTCTTTCGTTTTCAAATACTTTTTGTTTCGCCATCTTCAGCAGTGAGAAAATATGAGCGAAGAACAACAACCGCACGCCAATCTAGTGGTTCCCGCGTTTGAGAAAACCGAGAAAGATACCAAAACGCAGACGCAGAAAGGTCAAAGCTGCGTTTGGCGTTTCGGTGGAAGCGATAAAGCAGAGAAAGCCTCCACGGTAACGCTTAGAGGTGTCATCTACATGCTCTTCGGCAACTGCAGCAAAGATGTCAAAAAGACTATTTTACCCCTCGGCCACGGTGACCCTTCCGTCTACCCTTGCTTCCGCACCTCTATCGAAGCCGAAGACGCCGTCGTCGACGTCCTCCGCTCCGGCAAATGCAACTCTTACGGTCCCGGAGCTGGGATTCTCCCCGCAAGACGGTAACTTTCTCACCCAAACATCTCCATCTTTCCGATTTAATCACCCAAATCTCCATCTGGGTTCTTCGAATTTGATCGTGATCGGAGCTCTGTTCGAGTCAACGCCGATTCAATTTTGTCAAGACTTCAACTTTAAAGCTTTTGACTTCACCGAACTTAAAATTGTCTTTTAGACCCTATATTTTAGCATTCTTATAAATTAGACCCGTATCTTTTTAATAAGAATCCACATTTTGTTTTACTATTGCTCTGTTTTGAAACAGAGCCGTCGCCGATTACCTAAACCGAGACCTTCCGAACAAGTTAACGCCGGAAGATATCTTACTGACAGCTGGATGCAACCAAGGGATAGAGATCGTGTTCGAATCGTTGGCTCGACCAAACGCAAACATCTTGCTCCCACGTCCTGGCTTCCCTCACTACGACGCTCGTGCTGCTTACAGTGGTCTCGAGGTTCGCAAGTATGATCTTCTTCCGGAGAAAGAATGGGACATTGATCTCGAAGGTATCGAAGCCATTGCAGATGAGAACACTGTGGCAGTGGTTGTAATTAACCCCAACAATCCCTGTGGTAATGTCTACTCTCATGACCATCTCAAAAAGGTTTGTACTTTTGTATCATTACGCAAAACAATGCTCATCTCTCTGAGCCAAAGCTTGAAACTTTGAGCCATTTTTGATTCTTAGCTCGCTAAAGCTTGCGTTTTTAGGTTGCAGAGACGGCTCGGAAGCTGGGGATAATGGTGATATCAGATGAAGTATATGACCAAACTATATTTGGAGACAATCCATTCGTTCCAATGGGAAAGTTCGCATCGATAGTTCCTGTGTTGACACTAGCAGGCATATCCAAAGGATGGGTTGTTCCCGGATGGAAAATTGGCTGGATCGCGCTGAATGATCCCGAGGGAGTATTCGAGACCACCAAGGTCTGTTTACTGCTACTTCTTTTAGATCATCATCTCCTTGTTGTTTTGTAACAATCTCACTGTGTATGTGTTTCTTGATAGGTGGCTCAATCCATCAAACAGAATCTTGACATAACTCCTGACCCTTCCACTATAATTCAGGTTTGTGTGTTTTTGTAAGAAATGTTTGACATAACTCGTCTTTTTGGATTCATGACACTACTAAATTGTATGTTCCTTTGATAGGCTGCACTTCCCGCGATCCTGGAGAAAGCGGATAAAAACTTCTTTGCAAAGAAGAACAAGATACTGAAACATAATGTTGATTTGGTGTGTGATAGGCTCAAAGACATCCCCTGTGTCTTCTGTCCCAAGAAACCTGAGTCTTGCACTTACTTACTGGTAAACACACATGAAACTCTGATTTCTTTATCCACACTATCCAGATAGTATATCACTTCTTACAGTTTTCACTTACTGCAGACAAAGCTGGAGCTATCATTGATGGATAACATAAAGGACGACACTGATTTCTGCGTGAAGCTGGCCAGAGAGGAGAATCTCGTGTTTCTACCAGGTAAATTAAATGAGCAGAAGCATCATGAACCTTGATTTGAGTTGTTGTGATGCTAAAATGGGGTTTGTGGGGAATGTTTTGCAGGAGAGGCTCTAGGTTTGAAGAACTGGATGAGGATAACTATAGGAGTCGAAGCTCATATGCTTGAGGATGCACTTGAGAGACTAAAGGGGTTTTGTACACGCCATACCAAGAAGATAGAGACAGATGATGAGTCACTTCAAGCTTTGAAACAGAGTGACAATAATGTCCATGTATAAGACACATTAAAATGAAATAAAACAGAAGTGGATGTGTGATGTATGCCCAAAAGATTATTCATATCATAATTATGATTCATGCTTTTCCATTCTCATTTCATTTAGTAACTGATAATTGGATCCAAATCTTAAAATCAATAATATTTTGATGGCAAAAAATATTTGATAAATGTATCACAGATATTTATTTGTTAAAACATTTCATACCTTTTAAAATAAAATATATTTACATGAATATGTAAGAAAATAATCAAACATCCAAAGTAAATATCGGAGATGGATTCTTCAATTTGGTTTCCTTATAAGTGCGATGGTTAGAATTAATTTGATGTAAAAATAAATATTTTACTTCAATTCTATATATAGCATGTAAAAATAAATATATATATATTTTTTTAATCAATATTGTTATTAAAATACATATAAATTTTTAAAACTTGTTTATACAATCATAAATCTTCTATGATAAATTATTTCTATCATTTTCTCTTTCCGTGAACTTCCTCAAATGTTGTCTCATGTGAAACTCTACACATCCATGCATATATCATGATAATTAATTAGAACAACACATATAAGTTTATGTAATTGTAAAAAAGAGTAGAGAAAATAATACCGAGATAAACTATGGGGAGGGTTAGGGCCACCGCATTTGATTTTGCAACGTTCAAAGCAATTACCATCGTGTGCATCACAATGCTTTGAACACTTGCGAAAACAACGAATCCAATCTTTTTTACTCCATTTAGCTTCTACCGTCACCACAACAATCATCACCATCATTATCAATACTATTGCACTCCATTTTGCCATCTTTTGATCTTCTTAGAATCTTGCAAAAGAAAACTTTGTTTTGAAACTATTATTTGTTTTTTCTATAACAATTATATTATTTTGCAAAACATCAACCTCTATTTATATTACATTTGGCATAAGCTTAATTAGATTTTTCCTTTTTCTTTTTATAAAAATACTTTTCCTAGTATAATTTACCAACATTAATGTTTTGTGTGGTCTTAATTGGTTTTATCTTTAAAGTCCTTTGTTTTTCTATTCAAAATTAAGTATGTTTTTCAGTATAATATTTTATATAAAAATATCACTTTAGAGTACATTAATAGATAGATTTCGTATGCTTATTTTTACTTGTTGGTTAAATGCACTTTATAAGAACACATTAATTTTCATTTACTAAAATCTGTTGTGAAAGGTGTTTTACCTTGTCTCTTTCAACTTTTCTTTACGTTTAATAGATAGATTTAATAGTGTCTTTGTGACCAAAAAACAAAAAGAGACAATTGATCACATTATTTTTATTTTATCATTTGTATGTATTTTTACTTTATCATTTTTAAATCTGTCACATATTAATTTATTATATAGTTTTATGGAGGGATCAATTTCCGTGAATCTCTTATGCTTTGGAAAGATCGATCAATTCTTACTCAATAAGGAGAATGATTACATTTTGGGTGATTTATTGAAAGATGTGTCTTGATGGCAAAGGCCTTTAGGTTCAAGCTTTTCGAAGCTCATGGCCAACCCATTTGAGGCTTTAATTTGAATACAATTGTCTCAAGAATATATATTTCTTTTGGTCAAATAGCATAATATTGTAACCATTTTCAATTTCATTTTGATTTTTTTAAAGTAATATGGGGGAACATAAAGTAATGATCTAGCATCTGTGAAAACTCATTTCTAGTTTTTTTTTGTCTACCCTTAGCATGTTGCATGTATGTGAAAACTAACTTTGTAAATGAACAATCAAATTTTTTTTTTTAATACTCAATCGGCTGATCCGGTCAGTCCCGGTAGAAATGCACCGAAGTGCTTCAGAGTGGACTACTCCCCGAAGGGCTACCACACTGTATATCCCGAGTTTGGAATGCTTAATGTCGGGGTAGTCATGACTCAGACCGCCTGCATTTCTGATTACCAGGTAAACCAACTGGGCCTTGGTCCAGTTGACAGACTTTCCACACAAAAATGATTTTAGCCTTTTGATACAAAATGAACAAGTACATACATATAAAGTTTAACAATATATCTCAGATTTATGCATATATACATTCTACATTGGAATTAACTTTTATTTATTTTATGTAACTCTGTAAAATAAAATTATAAAAAAGTCTTGGGACTTCTACATTTTAAAAATAGATCAATTTATTTTATCAATATTTTTTAGATTTTTATAATAAACATAAAAATTTGAAAAATGGTAGACGAGATCATAAATCTTCTATGCTTTATTACTGTTTTCTTCCATGAACTTCCCCATATGTTTTCGCATGTGAGATTCTATCCATGCATATATCAGGGAAATTAGTACAATACATATAAGTTATATAATTGTAGAAAGGGATAGAGAAAATACTACCGGGAGTGCACTATGGGAGGGCCATAGGGAGATGAAGGAGGGCCATGGGGAGGGTTTGGGCCACCGCATTTGATTTTGCAACGTTCATAGCAATTGCCATCGAGCTCTGAACAAGGCTCTGAACAACTGCGAAAACAACGAATCCAATCTTCTTGAGTCCATTTTGCTTCTACTACAACCACAACAATCATCACCATCATTATCACTATTATTGCATTCTTTTTTGCCATCTTTTGATCGACTTGGAAGTTGGAATCTTACAAAATAAAACTTTGTTGTCGAGTTTTTTTTTCTGATAATAGTTATATAATTTTTTTAAGAAACCAACCTCTATTTATACTACAGTTGGTATAAATTTTAGTAGATTCTTTTTTGATACAATATTTTTAGTAGATTTTTTACCAACATTGATGATTTGTTTAGTCTAAACTGGTTTAATATTTTAAATTCCTTTTTTTTTCTTTCCAAAACCAGGTATGTTCTTAAAATTATAACAATAAATATATGCATATTATTTAACCAGAAATATCTTTTAGGAATAGTTTTGTTCAAGATTTTCTTCCTTCATGTTTCATTCTAGTATACAGAATTGACAGTATGATTAATTGCATTTTTCATTTAATTTTTATAATTTAACTAGGAGATTTTTTGTGCAACGAGTGGTTTATTTTAAAAATGTAATTTTCTTCTACTTTGACATAAAGTACACAGTAAATTTCATATTCAAGATGAGTTTAAATTTTTTGAATTTATAAGATATATATAATAGTTTCAATTTTATTTTATTTTTTGTAAAAAGTGAAAACTTCTAATAATTTTTCTAACTTAATGGCAAACCAATAATTTAAAGAACAATTCTTGGGTTCACCCCTAGGGGTGAACCTATCTCATTCACCCCCTCTAAGCTAACCAATCAAAATTAGCCATGTCATCTAATTAAATAAATTAAGATAATTTATATTATTAAATCCAAACCAAAATTAATTTGTTTAATTACAAAATTTAAATTCTAACCACTATTTTAGTAACCCAAACTTAAATATAATTTCGTTTATTTATAAAATCTAAACCCTAAAATACTAATTTACTAATTTATCAACTCAAACCAAAATATAATCTTGTTTAATTACAAAATCTAAACCCTAACCACTATTTTATCAACCCAAACCAAAATATAATTTCGTTTCATTACAAAATCTAAACCCTAACCACTATTTTATCAACCCAAACCGAAATATAATTTTGTTTATTAGAAAATCTAAACCCTAATCACTATTTTATAAACCCAAGCCAAAAAATAAATTCATCTATTTATAAAATCTAAACCCTAACCATTATTTTATAAACCCAAACCGAATAAAATTTCCTTAATAAAAATCCTACAGTAATTTGTTTCCTTAATTTGTTTTATTTTATAATTTTAATTTTGATTTATTTTTAAATAGAAATGACATGGCACATTATTGTATTTTGATTGGTTAGTTTAGAGGGGGTGAATAAGATAGGTTCACCCCTAGGGGTGAATCCAAGAATTTTTCTAATTTAAATGTTGGTGCAGGTCAAACGAAAACTATTTAAAAGTAAATGATTTAGTAAATGATAATTCATGAAAAATACTTGGGTTCACCCCTATGGGTGAACCTCTTCATTCACCTCCTATTAGATTAACCAATTAAAATGAATATAAACATAAATCAAAACAAAAATTATTAAAACAAAATAGATTATAGAAACAAATTCTGTAGGATTTTTATTAAGGAAATTATATATTTCGGTTTGGGTTTATAAAAGACCGGTTCGGGTTTAGATTTTGTAATTAAACAAAATTGTATTTTGGTTTGGGTTGACAAAATAGTGGTTAGGGTTTAGATTTTGTAATTAAACAAAATTATATTTCGGTTTGGGTTGACAAAGTAGTGGTTAGGGTTTAGATTTAGTAATTAAACGAAATTATATTTTGGTTTGGGTTGACAAAGTAGTGGTTAGGGTTTAGATTTTGTAATTAAAATGAAATTATATTTCGGTTTGGGTTGACAAAATAGTGGTTAGGGTTTAGATTTTGTAATTAAAACGAAATTATATTTCGGTTTGGGTTAACAAAATAGTGGTTAGGGTTTAGATTTTGTAATTAAAACGAAATTATATTTCGGTTTGGGTTAACAAAATAGTGGTTAAGATTTAGATTTTGTTTCTATAATCTATTTTGTTTTATTGGATTTTAGTTTTGATTTATTTTTATATATAGTATGACGTGGCAAATTACTTCATTTTAATTGGTTAATTTAATAGGGGGTGAATGAGGAGGTTCACCACTAAGGGTGAACCCAAGTATTGCTCATAATTCATACGTTGAATTTGGAATGTTGTTATGTGATCGCTGCTGCAAAGACAACCGGCCAAGGAGAGATTGAGCCTATTAATTGGGACTTTATACATGCATCATCTTTCATCATATATATAGATCGATGAATATATATATATATATATATATATATATATATATAACTTAATTTGTGAAGAAAATTGTATCACACAGGTTTAAAGACTTTAAAACAACACACAGGTTTTAAACTCATGTTTTATCACAACAACTCAAGGTTTAATTTTTATTTTATCTTAAAACAAAAACTCAAAGTTTCTTGACATAATTCTATCGTTTTAATGAAACTCTTAAATAGTAGACATGATCATAAATCCGCGACAAATTTTGTCTATATCATTCTCTTTCGCTGTAAACTTCCATTGATTGCCATCTCATCCTGTGAGCTCCTTCTATTCATGCATATATATAATTAGAATTTAGGAAATACACATATGATGTATATATGAAATTAAAGACATATATAAATTATACATACCGTTAATGAGTTAAAGAAGGGACAGGGCCACCACATTTAATTTTACATTTTTCGAAACAATTGCCATCGTCATCGCGACAAGGACTAGAACATAGACGAAAGCATCGAGTCCAACCATTGTCTTGTTCTCCAACTTTTGTTGTGACCGCAACAGTTAAGGGAGGGACAGGGCCACCGCATTTGATTTTACAGCTTTCGAAACAATTGCCATCGTCATTGTGGCAAGGACTAGAACATAGACGGAAACAACGAATCCAACCATTTTCTTCTTGTGCAGCTTCTATTGTAACCGCAACAGTCATCACCATCATAATGAATACGATCGCACACCACTTTGCCATTGTCTTGTCTACCTTCTTAGATCTTTTATCTTTCTTTTTTATTTTGAGAATGTTATATTATTTTTCATGGAACGAAACTCTAATTAAATAGGCGATTGGATACATTCACCTCTCTGTTTTTTTAAAAAAATTTTAAGTAGATTTTATTCTTAGGTTGACCATGATTTGTTTTTGTAATTTGCTACTTTATTTTCATGATTCATTGCTATATTAATTTGAACAAATACATATAACCAGTAACAAGCATAATAAAATCCATTTCTCTAGTCAACTATAAGAAAAGGCTATCACATATGTAGGTACATGGATCTGCTCAATGTTCTTCTCCTCTTTCGGATTCTCATACTTGGCATGTTTGAATTGACCATCATTATCTCCAAATCCCAAAAATCCATTTGTAAAGTCGTCATGAACTTATAGTTAACAATAGTAGAAAATAGAATAGGATTTGACAGTTTTCCCAATCCCATATTATATACCAAGGACACAATTTGTTTGATATGGAAGGCATCAAGTTCACATAGACACTTTCAACAAATTTCTTAGCAATATCCTTTTCATATGCATATACTCGATAGAAAATTTTCGTTTCATTACTACAATATAATAATAAAAAAATATGTATCCTTTCTATACTTATATTCCTATATTAATCAAAAACAAAACAAAAAATAACAAAAACAAGAAATTACCTTTCACTCAACGATTGAAGGGGTTCTCTTGCGATAATGATAATGATAAATATTTGATATCAGTAGACCAAAAAAAAAAAGAAATTTGATATTCATCATATAGAGAAGGTTTGATTTTCTTGGAAAATATCCTTAAGCTATCAACCATATTTTTTTGTTTAATTTTTAGTTTTTCAATTACTCAGTGGGAAATCTAAACATAATCTACGACACATGCAATATAGAGAATGTTCTCAATTAGAGTGAGAGAGGATCACCCTGCCTTAATCCCCTTTTAGCACCATTTAACCTCTAGGTTGTCTATTAAATAAAACTCAATAATTCACGGAATAAATAAACCACATAACCTATGAAATCCACTTCTCACAAAAATCGTTTTAGGATATTGAGAAGTAGGCTCCCTCATTTTTTTTTGATCAACGCTTGTATTTCAAAAGCTTTAAGAGTTTACAAATTGAGCCAAAGATGACTTCGCTAGGGAATCAGCTGCAGCATTCGCTGTCCTAGGGATAAAAATACATTTAAAATAGACAAAAGTAGGAATGAGAATAAAGATGTCTGAGAGAACTCCATGAGCTTCCACCAACAGAGATCTAGAGGATATAGCCTTGGCTAGGATTTGACAATCAGTCTTAAGGATCAACGATAGAAACCCAAAATCCAGAGCTTGAAGTAATGCTGAGCGCATAGCAATGCATTCAGCTAAAAGTGGTGAAGACACAAATTCGCAACTTGACGAGTGTCTTGATAAAGTTCCCAAAGAAGGGGAGGAGAAAATCCAGCCCAAACCAGCCACTTTAGAAGTCTGGTTCCACGCTGCATCAAAATGAACAGTGGTGATACCTGGGATTTCTTCCCTTGACAGGGCTAGCAAGGCCCGAGGAGTGGTCTTAGGTGGATCAACTGTTGTCTGGGCTTCTTGCCACTCCTTCGCATCTTTAATGGCTTTTAAGAGCGTTTCTTCCTCCGAGAAGGTTCTGTTGTTGAACATCTTCTGGTTCCTGGACAACCAAACATTCCAACAAATCCAGGGGTACAAGGGTCCCTTACCTAAACCTGTTGGAGGTAGAGTCGTCTTCTTCCTTAGCCATTGAAGTCCCTGGTGTACGTCATGGAATTCTGGGGCAGAAGAACCTCCTGATAGTGGTGCCAAGTTCCAAATCTTCTTAGCAAAAGGGCAGTTAAACAACATATGACAAATCGATTCCGGATCTCTGCATCTAGTGCAGGAAGGATCAAGTGGCATGCTTCTGGATGCGAGCTGCAAACCAGTAGGCAACGCCCCTACAAGGGCTTTCCACAAGAAATTTTGTAATTTTGGGGAGACCTTTACATTCCATACTTCTTCTAACCAGTTACATTCTCCCGCAAGTGTGTCACCTGGTTGTGATTGGATCTCGTTTCTGGCAACATGATATCCAGATTTTGTGGAATATTTGCCATCAGAAGCAGGAGTCCAAATTCTTCTATCTGCAGCTCCTAACCGGCTTGGTTTCAGGGCCATAATCATCTCCTTGTGAGCTGGGAATGAATGAGCAATTTTCTCTTGGTTCCACTCCATGGAATCTTGCACAATCAGATCATTCACAGTTAGGTTCTCTTCACAAATAGGCATAGGTCCCATAGGTTGTGATCTTTCAGTGCAGGATAACCAAGGTTCAGTCCATGCCTTCACTGATTTGCCATTCCCTATTGCCCATCCCAATTGCTTCTTCAAAAGATCTCTTCCAAGAAGAATACTTCTCCACCCGTGGGACGCTGAAGCATGACAACTCACCTCCAGGAACTCAGCATCTTGACAATACTTACCATGGAGTACTCTGGCCAATAAGCATGCGGGTTCAGTTAGGATTCTCCAGCTTTGCTTTGCTAGAAGTGCTTCATTGAAAGCTGTAACATCCTTGAATCCTAGTCCCCCATCCTTTTTTGATTTGGTTAACTTATCCCAGGCAACCCAGCACATTTTCCTCTTCTGATCATTTGCATCCCACCAGAATCTAGTAAGTGCAGATTGGATTTGCTTGCACAGGGACACTGGTAGCTGAAAACAAGACATCGCATAGTTTGGTATAGTAGACAAAACACTCTTCAGTAGGGTCATCTTACCGGCCCCTGAAAGAAAACGATTAGACCAGCTCAAAGCTCTTTGTCGAATTCTGTCCACTATTGAGGCAAAGATATCTTTCTTCTTCCGTCCAAATAGCTCTGGGAGACCCAAGTATTTTCCTACTCCACCCTCCTTCTCTATTTGCAGCCAATGTTTTATCTTTATCTTAAGGGCTGTTGGAGCTTTCCTAGAGAAGAAAATTGAGGATTTTTGCTTGTTGATTAGCTGTCCCGAGGTGTGTTCATACTTCTTTAGAACTGACAGAAACTCCAAGCAGTCCTTCTCTTTTGCCCTGCAGAAAAACATTGTGTCATCTGCAAAAAGTAGGTGATTTATCCTTGGGCTCTTCCTTGCTACTCTGATTCCCAGCATTTTGCCTTCAGCTTGAGATTTTAAGCAGAGTCCCGAGAGTACTTCACTACACAAGATGAAGAGATAAGGAGAGAGAGGATCTCCTTGTCTAATGCCTCTAGACGGTATAACTGAGCCCAAAGGAGTCCCATTAATCAGGAAGGAGTATGAAACAGATGTCACGCATTCCATAATCCAACCTATCCACTTTCCACTAAAACCCAATCTGATCAGGACTGCCTTGATGAAGTTCCACTCAAGGCGGTCATACGCTTTTGTCATGTCAGTCTTGATCACCATTGAGCAATGCTTCTGGGCATCTGAGGTCTTGAGGAAGTGCAGCGTCTCGTGTGTGATCAAGACATTATCTGATATTGCCCTTCCCGGGACAAAAGCTGATTGATTTTCAGAAATTAACCCCGGGAGGATTATCTTCAGTCTACTAGTCAGAATCTTGGCGATTATCTTGTAGTAAACGCTGCAGAGGGCAATAGGCCGATATTCTGATGTCTTCTTAGGCCCTTGAACTTTGGGGATTAAACACACATGGGTCTCGTTGAAAGTTCTTGGCATCGTCCCGGACAAAAAGAAGCCTCGGATCTCAGAGGAGATTTCCTTCTTTAAAACCTCCCAATTCGATTGAAAGAAGCTTGCTGAAAACCCATCTGGTCCAGGAGCCTTATCAGGGTTGATAGCAAAAAGGCCTTCTTTAATCTCTTGGTCTGTTGGTATTCTTTCTAGCTGATTAGTTCTCTCTAGAGATCTTGGGTCTCAAAGCTTCTCCTACGATTTTACTAATCTCATCTGGCCGTGAAGGAGAAGAAGAGAAAAGTTTTTGATAGTATTTAGAGATAACAGAAGCTATCTGTTCTACTTCAAAAACAGCCAGTCCTTCCTCATCCTCAAGGACCGACAGGTTGTTTACACTGCGCCTCCCTTTCGTAGCTGCGTAAAAATAGCCTGAGTTTCTATCCCCCAATTGAAGCCAAATCTGCCTGCTTCTTTGTTTCCAATAAGCCTCCTCTGTTGAATAAGCTGCTGCTAGTTCTTCATTAATTTTCCTCAAGCTTTCTGTATTAGGGAAAGGACTTACCATTGCCTTCTCCAATTCCTCTTTCTTCTTATCAATAAGAAGCTTGCTATTTCGCTGCTTCTCTCGGTTCCAGATAATAATTGCACGTCTAACATTTGTTAGTCTTCTTTGAATATCCAGCCTTTCATCCTCTGTCCATATTTCTGCAACTAGACGTTTGACTTCTTCATTGTCTCTTAGTCTTCTGTCATATCTGAAAATTCCTTGCTTTCTCTTGCAGCTGTGGTCAAACAAAGTCATGAGGGGCCTGTGATCTGATCCTTCAAATTTTAGGTATTCGCTTCTTCCTCTTGGGAACGCTTCAATCCATGCGCTATTGCCAAGTGCTCTGTCTAGTCTGCATTTCACTACAAATGACTGCCTGATTCCTCTCCAAGATAAAGGATTATCTGAGAATTTTAGATCATATAAATCACATTCAGAAAGAAAAGATCTGAAATCTACAAAGGACCCTTCTGCTCTTTCCGGACCGCCCTCTTTCTCTGAATTGTCAATTATCTCATTAAAATCTCCTGTAAGGTACCAGGGAGCATCCCGAGCTGTTGCCAATTCTGTCAAGTTGTGCCACACTAGCTTCCTATTACTCTGGTCAGGATCACCATACACAAAAGTTGCAAAGAAACTCTTTCCTTTAATTTTGATAGTAGTATCAATAAAGTTTTGGCTGCTTGACAATACATCCAAGTTAAGATCTGATTTCCAGAACAATGCTAATCCTCCCCCTCCATGTCCCTGAGGGGGGGATTAGCCAAGAAGAGGTAAAGTTTAGCCCCTCCATTTTTTCTAATACCATTGCATCTGAGTTCTTAGTCTCCATAAGGAAAATTATATCAGGGAGAAACTTCTTGTGGATCTCCTTAAGCCTGCGAACTGTCATGGGATTTCCCAAACCTTGACAGTTCCAGCTCAATATCTTTACGGGAGCAGGTTTGGAGGATCCCCAAAATCCCCCTGTCTTGATGTTTGTCCTCGCCCATTAGCAGTAGCCGTCTCTTGAGAGTCCCTGTGAAGGCTTCCTCGTGATAAATTGCTTGTGCCTTGATCGAGAACCTGAGATGAGGCTCTTCTACTTCCTTCTCCTCTTTCTTGACAATCTTCCATGTTCAGTCTTCTGTAAGGTGAGGGTTGTGGCTGAAGCATTTTTCTCTTCCTTGAAGTGATTCCTGGTAGAGTTTTTGGGCTAGGTTTTTTTCCTGGTGGCCTTCATGGCTTCTTTTTCCCCGTTGTTCTTTTTTTTCCCCTGGCTGGAACATCCGTCATATTTGTTGGTCCTAGCCTTTGGGAAGCTGGGATCCTCTCATTACTTGGGATTTCCCAAGGTGGGGATGGGGGAGCTACAGGGGTAGGATTAGGTAAGGAAGCTCTAACCATCCGCTCTGCAGTCTCTTCAAACTCTCCTTGCTCCTCTGCCATACGAATTCTTTCTCTTCTCGCTGCACTTTCTGTAGGATCTGGGCAGCTCGCATATTGTATCATAACTTCTCTCAGTTCTCCCATTGCATCAGCCACGGCTGCTTCAGGTAGTATGCTAGTCTCTTGTCTCCTTGATGAGTTAGCATCCTTTTCCATTACTTTTGATCTCGAGGAGAAAGAGTTAGCAGTTCCATGGTGAGAAGCCGAAGCTTCAGCCAGAGTCTCTCCTTGATTATAGAGCTCTCCTCTTCTTCCTGGAGTATGTGATCTTCTGCTGTGATATTCTCTTTGATCCCTTAAGCCTTTTGGATAATCTTCATGACAGCTTTGGGAGACTGAGCGGTTAGCCCCAACATCCTCTCTTCTAGGAGTTATGTGCTCCTCATATGTAAATCTTTGCCCTCTCCTATGATGATCAGAAGAGACACCTTCCCCAGCAACATCACGATGAGGGTTTCGGTGATGTCTGAGATCACGGGAAGTAGATCTGCCAGAGTGGTAGTTTCGGCCCTCTTCGTGTTCTCCTCTTTTGTTAAGTCCAACAGTATTTCTTCTCTCCTTTCTTGGAGATCGCCCATGATCTCGCTCTGATGAGGAGACATGATCTCTGCGCCTGTCGGCTGGACAATCCTTCTTTTCATGATCCAACATTCCACAGATTTTGCAATGTTTCTGAAGTTTATCATACACTAGCACTGCCTCTACTTCACTCCCATCTTCAAACTCCACAATAGTACTCATAATAAGTGGTTTTAGCCCATTCACCATTACCCTCATTCTGAAATAGGTTGGAGTTACTTCTGCTTTCTCCAGTTGACCCACATTCTTAGCTATTGAGCACAAGATTTATTTTGTCCAAAGATGTACCGGTATTCCTTGAACATAGATCCAGAAGGGAATCTGTGACGGGAACGAGCTAGAAGTGGTGGGTTCCCATCGTTGAAGAATTACCATCCACTGAGAGAAGTGGTAAGGTTGGTTCTCTAGGGCCTTTAGTAAATCCTGCTCGTTTGCAAACTGCATTTGGAAAAGACCTTGTCCTAGGTCTGAGCCAATTGGTCTTGACGAGAGTTTCCAGTGGTCCGTTAAGAAGGGGATCAGTGACCATATCCGTTGAACCGATGGATTTGTGACTCTGCCAATGACTGTGAGGGCGTGTCTCTTTAGGAGTGCCGAGTTATCAACTGTTGGAGCTCTCACCCTTGGAATTCTCGGTGGTCGCTGTTGACTCGCTAACCCTTTTCCTTTTTCTTCATAGGAAATTCGATGCGACATTTCAAACAATCGGGGCTACCGTTGAAAGATGGGTACCAAAAATTTCTTCACTTGTCGTGAGAAGGTTCTTCACTTGCCGTGAGAAGGTTCTGCGAGTTTAAGCCAGGTACAACTCGTGAAATTGAAATTAGCAAAGAAAATAGCTCATATCTGTCAAATCTGTATCTCCTTGCTCCAGAAAGATGAAGAAATTTAGCAGAGAGCTTCTGACTTAGAAGCCCGTAACTTTCCAAGTCCTTCCATGTTATCACTCTCTTCCTTCCTTTCGTGCATAGCTTTGTCACTAAGCAGCTGAGAGACAAGAAAACACCGATTAAACTCTTGCCGGAGACACCACAAGACCATATCTGAGCTAGAGGTTCAGATGAGAGTTTGAATTCTCGATTTCCGTGCCAGAGAGAAAAGTTTTTTCCTCTGAATTGCAGTAGGCTCCCTCATTTGAGATTAATCTTGGTGACCTAATTGAAATTTGGTCCATATTTATTAATTATCTCGGTTTTTCTGTTAACAATCAAATGAACAATGTTAATATTCGTTCATTTTGACTAAGATCTGATGTTTTGTTATTATAGGTGTCATTGCTAAACTTCAGCTAATACTCCTTTTTATCCGTGGCTAAACTTCTCTCCGCCAAGAAACTAGGTGTGTGCAATCACAAGCTACTTTTAAAGAAACCACACTATAATATAGCCCCAACATTATCTAATACGTGAGACTTAAGCCGAAACGCATAAAACATAACAATGCAATTATAAAGCTATTCAAGCATAAAGTAGCTAGTTCAGTTTCCCAAGTTCATGTTAATAGGACATGTTATTTACTATAATATTTCTCTTGATCTAGTACATGTTAGATTATGAGAGTTGCACTATAAATAACGTACGAAAACTATATACAAGTTTAACCATCCCATATATATATATATATATATATATATATATAATCTTATTCCTAGTCCAAATGTTTATTCAAGTGAAATATATAGTTTTAAAATTCACACACAAACATACATCAAACATGCATGAGCCGAAAGTACTCGATCGGGAAAAGTAGATAGATCGATGCTACAGCTTGAGTTTTAAAATCAGCGACGCTTCGACTTCACATGTAAATGATATGAGACTCCAATTTCGGTTTGTTCAAAGAGATAAATCAGAAACTGGGATCTCAATCCTTTCTTTTTAATTTCGGTTTGTCGTTCTCATGCATATATGTTGTGCACATACAAAACTTAGAGAATCTACAAATTAAATGAAAATCAGTATTGTATATGAAGCTAAATCAGGAAACAAAACAAACCTAATAATAGTACTTCGGTTTGAGAAAGTGTTGGGATGGTGGCGAAGTTGAGATAAACTTTGGTGCAAAGAACCAATAGCACCTATCAGAGTGGGAAATAAGTAAATATTTGTGGATAATATATATATAATGCGAAGATGTGTCAGGCAAATGATTTAGTTAATGATAATTCATACGTTGAATTTGGAATTTTATTATGTGATCGCTGCTGCAAATTAGACAACCGGCCAAGGAGAGATCAAGCCTATTAATTGGGACTTTATACATGCATATGATCTTTCATCATATATAGATCGATGAATGTTTATATATTTATAACTTAATTTGTGAAGAAAATTGTATCTTTTGATGACTCCACATGTATATGTTAACGATGGTTCTTATCAAATTACTTGAACAAATATTTTGGTCATATCAAGACATAAAAATGCAGAGAGGCAAAGGGTGATGTTGTGGAAAGAAAGAGCGATAGAGTAGATTGAGACATGTATTTTCTTTTCTTGCTTTTAGATACTCTGATGAGTTTTGTTTCACATTTTTATTAATTAAATGGCCTCAAGGTTTAAAGACTTTGAAACAACACACAGGTTTTAAACACATGTTTTATCACAACAACTCAAGGTTTAATATTTATTTTATTTTAAACAATTAAGGTTTCTTGACATTATCTATCGTTTTAATGAAACTCTTAAATAGTACTCCCTCTGTTTTTATTTATTTATGTGTTAGCCAAAAACTTTTGTTTCAATTTAAGTTATGTTTTCAATTTTTTATGCAAATATTAAATGTTTCTAATACTTTTCGACCAATAATATATTACATCATATTTTCTTATTTGTTAATTTTCTTTTATTAATTTGTGTGTAAGAACCTTAAACATCAAATAAAAAGAAAGAGAGAGAGTAGACATAATCACAAATCCGCGATAAATTTCGTCTATATCATTGTCACTTTCTGCGGACTTCCATTGATCCCATCTCATCATGTGAGCTCCTCCTATTCATGCATATATATAATGAGAATTTAGGAAACACATATGATGTTTGTTCAGAAGAAAAAAGGAAACACATGATGTAGATATGAAATTAAAGACATATATAAATTATACATACCGTTAATGTGTTAAGGAAGCAAAAGGGCCACCACATTCGATTTTACAGAATTCGAAGCAATCGCCATCGCCATCGCGACAAGGCCTAGAACATAGACGGAAATAACGAGTCAAACCCTTGTCTTGTTCTCCAGCTTTTTTTGTGGCCGCAACAGTTAAGGGAGGGACAGGGCCACCACATTTGACTTTACACCTTTCTAAGCAATTGCCATCATTATCGCGGCAAGAACTAGAACATAGACGGAAACAACGAATCCAACCATTTTCTTCTTGTCCAGCTTCTATTGTGACCGCAACTGCCATCACCATCATTATCAATACGATCGCACACCACTTTGCCATTGTCTTCTCTACTTTCTTAGATCTTTTATCTCTCTTTTTTTTATTATCTTAAGAATGTTATATTATTTTTCATGAAACCAATCTCTATTTAAATAGGTGATTGGATACATTCATCTCTCTGTTTTTTTAAGGTAGATTTTATTCTTACGTTGACCATGAGTTGTTTTTGTGATTTCTTACTTTATTTTCATGATTCATTGCTATATTGATTTGAACAAATACATATAACCAGTAACAAGCATAGTAAAATATATATTTTAATATAGAAGGTTTTTTTTGTAATTAGAAATAGTTCTTGCCGTCTTATCTAATTAGTGAAAAATGCTGAGATGGTACAACGACACGTCAGTGTGTATTGGCGTCAAGATTCAAATGAAACCTTAAAAAAAAAAAAGAAAAAAAAAAAAAAAAAAAAAAAAGCTACTCTCCAACGGCTCTCTTCTTGGAACTCAGATGATGCGACCAAAACGAGAAGCTCATAAAGTTTCTTCCTTTTGCGAAAGAAACCCTAATTCAATATACTCTAATTCAATTCTCTTGATATTTTTTGAGATTTGATCTTTTTATTCACATAACAATGGAGTCTACGCCTCCTTATCATCGATCGAACACTAAGTCAGTTGCTTCGCGTCTGGCTCGTGTTAATAGTTCTGTCCAAGAAGCATCTCAAAGTCTCTCTCTTGATTTGGTTCTATCGTCTCCGAACCCATCATCACCTGTCTCTCTCAGATCCTCCTCTTCCCCTGTTCCTCTTGGCGATATCCTCCTCTTATCTCCTTCTCCGCTTCGCAAATCGAGGACCCGTTTAGCCGATCGACTCGAAATGGCTTCTGAGGATGCTGCGGCGGATCCAGCTGCTGCGGTGGTGCGTAAGCGTGGCAAAGGGAAAGGAGGGCAAAAGGGTCTTTTAGTTTCTCCAAGGAATCCCCGGAGATCGAGGCGGAGATCGGAGGCAGTTGTGGAAGAGAAAGATCCTAACTTGGTGGTCGATGATGTTATCGTAAAGCCTAGGAAACGGAAGACGAATGGTCGCTCTAAGAAGGATAAGCAAAGTGTGTCAGCTCCTTCTTCAGATCTTCTAAGTACTCTTCTTCTTTCTCTGAGCTTTTATCATCATCATACGCTTATGTGGTTCTGATTTGGTGTTTGTGTGTTTGGATTTGGTGAAGATGATTGTCAAAGCGATTTGAATCGTATCGGAGAGATTATCAGTGATTTGGTTATGTGGAGAGATGTTGCGAAATCGACCCTCTGGTTCGGTTTTGGGTGTTTGTCTTTCTTATCTTCTTGCTTTGCCAAAGGAGTCAACTTTAGGTACATACATATATTAGTATCCTCTCTAGTTTGTGTTTTCTCTAAGACTAGGCTCAGTCAGATCTCAAAGTCATGACACCTTTTTCTCTGTTTTGAAGCGTTTTCTCGATAGTTTCCAACCTGGGACTTGTGTTACTTTGCGGCTCGTTCTTGTCAAACACTCTTTCTCAAAGGTATACTCTACTTATGTGGTCTATTTGCAGTTTTGTTTGGCCTTCTCCAGAAGCTAATGATATTTAGTTTGATAATGTTTTTATCATTAGGAAAAATGAAGAGACTAAGAGAGCGTTCCATGTGAGTGAAGATGATGTCTTGCGCTTGGCTAGACGAGTGCTTCCCGCAGCCAACTTTTTGATCTCAAAGGCTAGTGAGCTTTTTTCAGGAGAACCATCAATGACACTCAAAGTAAATATCGACATTTACTTATCCTTCTCTCTCTCTCTATCAAATTAGTTTTGGTGGTTTACTTGCCCTTTCATCTGTTGTTTCTCTTTTGTTACAGGTGACACCATTTCTTCTACTTGGAGCTGAGTACGGTCATCTCATAACACTGTGGAGGCTATCCGCATTTGGTATAACATTTGGAACACAAACTGTAACATTGTTAAGCATGATAGGAACTGAGCTGATATGTGTGTAATGTTACTGAAACAGGTTTTTTCCTCAGCTTCACCATTCCAAAGCTGTATTCATGTTACACCGATCAGATTAGCCAAAGAGGTGAAAAAACGAATTGCACCCATTTAGATAATGTCAATTTGGTTTCAATCAGCAGTCAAGTGTTTGTAGAGGTTTTAACTGGTTTAATGATTTTAAATCTTGACTTGATTTGAGTTTCATTTGTGCAGTTGAAAGAGTGAAAACGAGAATAGGTGAAGCATGGGGAGTCTGCTCACACAAGAAGATCTTGGCCGGCTCTGCAGTGACAGCGTTTTGGAACTTGACAAGCATAAGAACCCGAATTTTTGCAGGTAAATTGACCTAACCAATGGTTGACAGAGTATTTGATTTGCCTAATATCAAAATATAACCTTTTAGTCTTTCATGTTTTGTAGTTTTTATCATCCTGGTGATATTTCGGTATAAGAGACAGAATCTAGAGCTATATCCCGAGGAAGTCGAGCCTGTTGAGGATGACAAGCCAGAAAAAGAAACACTTCCACAGAAAGTAGATTCAGTTCCACAGGAAGGAGATTCAGTTCCAGAGGAAGAAGAACATATACTACAGCCATCAGAAGAGCGAGCTTTAGTGGTGGTGGTTGCAGAAACTGAAGGATCAAAAAACCTCTAGTGTTTGTATTTGTGTCTAATTACATTAAACAGAGATGCAATTTTAAATCTCGAGTTTATAATAGAGAGAATGGAGGATATCTGTTTTTGTTATGAAAAATTGAAGACAAAGAGATCCATTTCTCATCTCTCACCGACACTACAATGTTACATAAAGGACATGGGACAAGAAGAAACTTAAAACCTTCATTCAAGTTTAAGGTCGACTTAATGTCAAAACTGCTCCTTAATTACTATTACATCATTGGTTGTAATGTATCCAAACTCCTGGATGTTTCCATGCTTTAAATTAGTAAAAGTGGTATGTTTTGAGTTTAAAAGATTGCAATTTTAATTTTTGAGTTTGTTTTCATGCAACAGAGATCATGGAATGTTGAAATAAAAGATAGGAGGACATTTGTCTTTGATATGGAAATTGAAGACAAAGAGATCATTTGTGTTTGAGCAGTACAACAATTATTCTTTGCCTAAACTCTCTTAAGCTTCTCTCGAATTCGCATTGGGTACGCGTAGACATCATCAAAAGTCCTCTTTGCAAGCTGATAAATTATACCAAACATCAGTAACTCGTCTAACCAATACAACAGGGCTTAATAGGCTGAAAAGTGAAAACAAACACAACTCTCCAAGAAAATCAGATTAAAAAAAAAAGACAAATCAAGAGGGTTTTTGTTCCTAAGTTTTCTGGGGAAGAAAGGCTTTAAAAGGTAGAGTTTTGTACATAAACTGTTGCTTCAGTGTTCTTCTGGCTAACTCATCACACATCATCATTGCAAGCTGGGAGTATAAGACCAATCAGTAATTATTCCTTCATTAAATACTCTACAAATCAACTCAAATGAAATAGCCAACAAGAAAAGACCACACTTTCCATTTTAAAAAAATGCCGGGTACATGTAAGAAGACATGTACGAACCGGCTCTGAAACACAATGCAGCATCAAACATTGATCATTGTATCTAAAGCCTAGTGTCTGAAACCCAGCCTAATTGTTTATAGAAAAGTTCATAGAATGTTATTTGCAGGAAACGCACATCTTGGCTTCTTTGTCTTCATATACTCTTGTGTCAGCCTACAACATCGAAAAACTAGACCAATTGAGCCGCCATCTCTTTTCAACATTAAGCAGAAAGACAACAACAATTGATCCAGTTTTTCGTCCATAGCAACAAACAAAAGAACCTAAACTGACTAAAGCTTCTTAAATGGCAAATCTAACATCTTTCTCAACCCATGTCTGATACAAACATCTATAAAGCCGATACAGAAACAGTTCTCACAACAAGTCATTAATCAAACAAACAAAAAATTCATATTCAAGCATTACAGAATCTAAAGAAAAGGATTTGGGAAAGTTACCGTCAGAGAGCCAGCCATAGCTTTGCCCTGAGATAGAGAGCTTTGAAGTCATTAACGCTGAAGCTGTAGCCGTGTGGTATGGCAACATTGACTCCACACAGAAGCTCAGTTCCACAGGATTTCTATCATCACATCAAAAATAAACAAAATTAATGTATTAAGTAATGATAGTGAGGTCTTTTTCATTGAAATTCACATCAAAATAAATAAATAAAAAAATCCTTCTTTTTTGACAAATTGGCTTGAATTGTACCCTTTTCATAAAATTCTTCATTCAAAGATATAAACTTTGGATCACATATCTCCTCAAGTAGCACAGAAGTATGAAATGAGATCAAATGAGAAAATGGGTAAAACACAAAGGCACATGAGACAAACCGGAGAGGAGAAAGCAGTGGGCTTCTTCTGGCAGTAGCTCTAAACAAAGGCGGGGCTGATTTCGCTTGAGAGGCGAAGCGACCAGTGGAAGCACCGACGCAACGAGACGAAGCAGCTCGAAGCATCGATCTGGCGACGGCGGATGCGGCCATCGGAAGAGAGAATGAAATGAAGATCAAAAACTACGGCTGCGAAGAGAAATAAGAGATTTTTGAGAATTCGATTGGCTTCCGATTACGATTACGGGGAAATGAGATAAACCCTATAAAACCGTTAAAGTCCTCTTTTGGTTTGGACGAAACGTTATTTTCCCTATAAACGCGCGTTTGCGACGATTCTGTTTAGACGTCACAGTGAAATTGGGCCCTTTCACTACTGCGTATTTTAAAAGTTGTCTGCACAGTACACTAGTGTGTAAGATGCTGTTAGAAGTAAGTGATTGTCACCACTATACTGGAATAATTTATGGATCGTGAATTGATTTATGCTGACCTTAAAAAGTTCAATATTTGATGTATTGACTTGAGCGACTAAAACAAACATAGACTAAAGTTATACGTGTCATATATAGAAAGATCCCAAGATCATGAAAACAAAGCTTAAACGGATATAGAAAGGAAAAAAAGCAAAAGAGATCATAGATGAAATAATGCAAAACTAGTGACAACTGATAGATAATGCAGTAGGAAGCAGAAGCATCTCTCATCACTCCTCTCTGTAGTCTGGGTTCTCCTTTAAGATGATGAATCCTTCTAGTATCGGTGACAGAGGAATGTATCTGTTTGCCAGTAACATACAATCAGAGTTTTGTAATCAGATACCAAAGATTTTCATTTGAAAAAGAAAAAAGATAAGGGTAAAAAGGGAGGAAGAAGAACATACTTGTCTGTGGCTAGTTCGGCCCTCTCTCCAGCAGCCAAGAGAACAGGTGTAGAGTGTGTCTGGAAACCTGTTATGGTCTTGGGCCGACCCGCTTGTCCAACTACATCAACTGCTTGTCCAACCCGCACTGGCACTGACAGTGGCTTCAGGTTTTCGTCTACTGTCAACATCATCCTTGGCTATATTTTTAAAAACAAAAGTTAGGATCAAAATCAATCATAGCAACTAGCAAGTCCAACAGAACTAAATAACAGGAGGGAGTAACACGGGACTATATTGCACTCACTTGCATCGCCAAGACGAGGAAGTACAGCACATAATGGTATTTCCCCAGAATGATTGGTTTCATGTCTAGGCATGCATGCAAAAGTGTCACTATACCGGCAAGTGCGGTTCTGCATGGATAAGGTTCACATGAGCAAAGTCACGATTCACATGACAAAGCTTTAAAAAATCCAACCATCAAAAATCTCTAGTTATAGTGGTAACAGAGAGAATGATCAACTTACGGCGATAGCAAGAACCGTTCTGAGTGGAAGGGGCTGAGTGTTAAGAGACCCTTTCCCATGTGCACCAGCCCTTGAGCAATACGCACCTGCACAATGAGTTACCAGTTACCACGTGAGTTCTATAATTCCAATAAGAACAACAATTTTACTGTGAGTGGACAAAACAAAAACGAGGAGCACATTACACAGAAGAGAAGACTGGTGTCCTTGTAATAATAGCTGGAGAGGTTCCGAAGCATCCCGGCTATCCTTGCGTTATTAGTTCCAGCACCAATCAGTCCCAATGATATAATTGCTGCCTGTAGGAGATGAAGAAAGATCAGTCCCCTCTCAATACTAATCAATTAAATAACTAGTGGACAGACAGTGAAGCGAAATGATACTAACCATGGCAACTTCCGAATCTGTGTCATGACTAAGCCGGCTCAAGGTGTCCATTACAGTCACCTGGAATTGTAGGAAAAGTAAAAAACCAGCATTAACTCTTAAATTTGCCAACAATATTATGTAAGCAGGTGAAGTAAAACTAGATTTACAAAAGTATTCACCTTTGGATTTGATATACATAGGAGACCAAGGGCTAATGGCACAGCACGCCGAATGTTTTGTTCTCCATATTGTAACATCCGCTCCAAAGAACGGATCTCCATATCAATGCCCAGTTCTTCAGACATAGCAACCATTGCTAATCCAAGCACAGCTGGACCCTGGTGGATATCACCTTTCTCAAGATGCTCTCCACACTGAGCAAGAAGGTCTTGGACCTGAACATATAAGTAGGAGTCAACAACTAAACTGATAGCAATGAGTTGTACAAACTAACCACCAGCACAATTAATTAGATACCTTTAGGACATTCCCAGTTCCAGCATAAGCACAGGAAAGAAGTGTCATATCACAATACTTTCTAATCTTCTCATTGAAGGTCTTTGAAACTTCAGCTGTAGCCTCTACACTTTCCTGGTAGAAAATGAAACAAGTTGATGATGAGAAACGCAAATCATGATTATGTACAAAGAGCTCGATTAAGTAGAACACATAGCCAACCTGTTTGCCCAGGTATAGAAGTCCAAGACCAAGTGGCAAGAAACGAGTGAGGGCATCTCCCAATTCTGCCCCACTTCGATCCATCAAAGCAAATATAATAGATTGTGCCACTTCTTCGTTACAGGAACCAACATAGATCATTCCCAAAGAAAGTGAAGCGAATGCAATCACATCAAGAGGCGCTTTCGCATCATTCAGTATCGGAGACAATTTGCTTCTAATCTGTAAGAAACAATGCACATGTTAATGTTTAGTGAACACCTAAAACATTCAATTAATAGTAAAGAAATAATATAGCATGTCTTGACCTGGTCATTTTGGGAACCAGCATAGGAAATTCCAAGACCCATTATAGCACCAATTCTGACAGATGAATCCTCTTTGTCTATATAGTCTCCAAGAAGTGCTAATGCCTGAGAAATAAAGCTGAGTGAGATGGAAGAGTAGCTGACAATATTAGCACATATGGTTCCGCAAACATAACATTTACTCACAGGATCACAATCGTTCTTAACGCCACAATTAACAATCCCAACTCCCAGCAGTGCTCCAGCAATGATAGGATTATCATTACTATGAAAATATTTGTCTAGTTGGGAAAGTCCGGAGTCCACATCCCACAGTTGAATCATACCCTATCATAGAGAAACAGCAAGATCTGGTTATAATTTCTACTACCATGTAATGAACACAGCAAATAAATTCATCCCAAAAAAAAAAAAAAAGTATACCAGACTAGCAGCTGCACTAGTCTTGCCATGTTCTTTATTTTTGAAGAGCCAATTTCCAGAAGATCCGGTGGTTGAGTCTGAAGGTACTGTCATTAGTTTGTCCTGCGATAAGCAAATATATTAAGAGGGCATGTCTTCCACTAGATCTTTTTTTATAACAATCTGCACCCATACCTGACCAAAACCAGCATTTACAAATGCATTGACAAAGGTAGCAGCCAAATTCTGTCTAGCAGAATCCACGCTTGCACCAGAGCTGGCCCTACCATCGAGCAAGTGAGCCTACAAAATTCAAAAGGATAGGTTAAAGACTGAGGAAATCATTTGTAACTAAATAAACGAGTAGCAGGCCTAACATCCATTAAAACTGATTTACCTTGTAGATGTCTTCAGGTGTTTTGGCCTCCATGACCTCAATATCCCTTGCAAGAGTCAGATATCCTTCACTTAACTTAGTGTTGTTTACAATATCCTGTAAGGCTTCTCGGTCATCATCATCTGCAACCATCTCATCATCAAGGTCAAAGGTTATACCCTGCGAAAAAAAGCATAAGAAAGTATGTCAGTCGGGAATTGAGTCTCTATATGAATGGCAATTTAAAGCAGTGATGCATCAACATCTGCCATAAAAGAGAATAGAAGGAGGACAATGTGAAAGAATGAAGTCTTTCCAGACAAACAATACAAAGTTGGACTAAAAAAGAAAGACGTCTAGTAACTAGCCCAACATCCATGGCAAATCAAGAAACAGATTCAAATTCCCTCCAGATCATGCTCGAGAACAACTACAAACAGTTTTCACATTTTTATCTATTGATGTTATGTAACAGCAGGAAAGTTAAATACACTCGAACAAAAGTACAACCAACTCTTAAAGCATATTGCAAAACCATAACATACTTACAGAAAAGAAGGAATGATATGTAATTGTTAAATGTAGTGAAATAGAGATAGTTAAGGACTTACATGACGAGCAATCATGTAGCAGAACTGTTTCTTCCTTAGCAGATCAGCACATGAGGTAAATACTTGTTTAACATACTGCAATACAGAAAATATATCATGGAGCACATTAAACATCAAAAAGTCCACACAAATACTCAATATAATTGACATAGAGGATTCATTTTTCCAGCTGCTACACATGCAGGAAGAATAAAATGATAATACGTTCTATAGGAAGATTAAAGTCCTACCTGCGTGTTATCAAGAAATAGTGCAATCTGCAGAGCGTTTGGATATTCTTCAAACTTCATGTAAATCATGTAGGAAATATCTAGAACCAACATATCATCTGGTCCAGGAAGGTACCTGTAAATTCAAATATATAAGACGTCAAAGAGATTTTTGTGCGTAAGATAGAGAAAGTTCATTACTTGTTTCTACATGACTGATCTAAGAAATATCATTACAATATGACTGGTGTAAAACCGCAAATAAGATTGGAGAAAATTAAAATTTATAAGGATTGAGTATGTGAAAGTACTTTGCTGCACTTGTGAGATAGTTGCATGTCCTCTTGAAATTTGTTTTGTCTACATGCTCAAGTAGGAGATCAAGATCTTCAACATCCATTAAAAGGTCAACAGCTTCGGTTTCTGCATTATGCTGCAAGGAGTAAAGTGAAACGATTTAGACAGAAATAAACCCCAAAGGTCTAGTCTCAAGCCTATTAATTATAAAATCCCTTCCTATATATGCACGACAAGAGCCACAGAAACAAAAAAATATAACAATCGTTAGGAATTTACCTTCATGTGAAAAGCAACAATTTGCTGCACAAGCTCCATTAAATCGTCAATAGGGGCCTCTTCACTCTGAGATAATGAGATAACCATGACTCAGTAACCTTTCAGATTGAATAAGACATATACTCATTCCTTAAAACTCCATTTACCAGTAGGATAAACCCAAACACAACTTCCAATAACCCTAGGCAGAAGTTTGAGGACAAGAAACTGAATTACAAAAGACATGGAAAATTGATTTCTAACCTGACGCTTTGTATACTCTTGTGCAATTTCTCCAGCAAGATTCCTGACATATTCGTGACCCCACGATCCAATGTCACCCTCTGTTCCAATCAACCTATAACCTAAGCTTTCCTGGAATAATATTGTAGAAGAAAGTGGATATCCGTACAAAATATGCCTCAAAAATACAAATCAGTAAAATGAACTCAATAGAGTTCTACAATAAATAAATAAACCACAACAGCTGTGTTAAGGCAGAACAGAGAGGGGGTGAGCAGAAAGAAATGAAAAGGAAACCGGAGATGGAACAAATAGGTGAAAAATTAAGCTTTATTTAAATGCCAAATCAGTACTAGAGGCATACCCTTTCACCCTCCGCAGACATGGTAAGGGCCAAGACAGACAAGATATCGGACAAGTACTTCTGCAAACATAGCAAAAACATTCTTTAAGCCATACCCAAGAATAGGAACAAAGAAGGTGTTAACGAGGCATGATTTGAAATCTATGATGACATACCCTGAGGTCAGAATCAGCCATTGTTTCATGAAATGCTTTAAGAGTTCCATAATGGGGACGGAGAAACTTAAGTGGCTTGGGAACTGAAGTCATGGAGCTAGTTGAAGCCCGGATTTCCTGCCTACGGAACCAAAAATTAAATCCAGGGAGGTTAACTTAAGGCACAGAGTTATAAAAACACATAACATGTACGTACACTAAGGGCAGAAAGAAAAAATCTAGACTTTATAAGTTCTACTATTCCTAAGGACAATAATCTTAAAAACAGAGCTGACCAAGTCAAATTTCAGTTGAAAAGATTCACTAATTACCTCATGCTTTCAAGAGCAGCCTTCTGCAACTCCGGGTTGGGATCCTGAACCCTCTCAACATAGAGCTCAAGGTTCTGCTTTAGTTCCAAGTCCTCTTCAGACTACAATCACACACCAAGTAAGTCGAGTCATTAAGTTAATACAATCTACAAAAACACTCCTCCCATCACAATTTAACAACTTTCTAATCCAGCTAAGTTGAGTGACGACATGACACACACTTCCCCAGCTTAAAACCCTAATTCTATAAAAGACTAACTCAAATTCGATCGATTTCAATTTGCAAAGTGACTGTAGATCCGACAGATTTGAAATTAAATTCCCTTCTGATGAACCCAGATACTAACGATACACAATGTCGAAGAAAAGAAAATAGCCAAATCAAAACGGAGAATGAACAAACTTACCAAATCCTCCTCCTTTTTCTCATCCTTCTTCTTGGGATCCTTAGACGGAACCTTCACGGTAGCTTCATCCTGCTTCGCACCGCCTCCGAGGCTGTTGGGATCCTGAGTTGGAGCCATCTCTAGTTCCGAATTAGCACCAGATCAATCAGAAGAACCCTTCGAAAGAGCTTGAAATTTGAACACTGCCGAATCGAGAAGCTAAATCGAAAACTCTAATAGCAGAGAAGAAGAAGAGAAACTAGCGAGGAATTAAGACAAAACTCTTCTGCAACTCTAAAGTCTGAAGCAAAGCAATACATTAAACGAATGTCTAAAAATATTGGAATCGGAGGAGATAACCCCTCAATCAAGATTTCTACTAACCGAATCAGGCCCACTAAAAACTTTTATGTTAATTTAGCCCATAACACTCAATTGGGCTAAACTTAGTGGGTTCTTCTCGCATAGGTCCGTCCGAATGTCTAAAATTCGAATATTCATATTTTTATGGTGGTGTATTTTCATGTTTGTGTAATAAATTTTTAATTTCGGGCAAAACCGAAAATGTCAGATGATATTATCAGCATTTCGGAAAGTAAAAGTTTTATTTGAAAATCAAGATAAAATTAATGAAATATAGTTTAACCATGCATGCTATAAGCATGTTCCATGTTGGAAAACGCATTTTTCAAACTTTGTATTGTTCGGAGTTATAATGGTTTCATTCATGACTTCATGTTATGGTTTCCGAAAGAACACAATTTGAAAAATGCGTTTGCTTATACGGTCGGAGAAATCCTTTTTCCTAATTAAAGTTTAGAACCCATATGGTTCACTGTGAATTTAGTTATACGAACTTTAGGCCACCTCCAACCATAAAATTCTTTAAAGGGTACTTATATCAAAAAAAAATATAATTATTTTAATATAATTCAAGAATAAAATTAAAATTTAATTATAAAAACAAAATATTACCAATCAATGTGTGACATGTGTTTGATGAGGTGCTTTAATGGGTTCTCAAATCCTCTTTTAAGTACCTATCTATACTCTCTTTCTTCTATGTTTAATTATTTTAATTTTTTAATACAATAGAATTGGTGAAAGTACCTCCCACTGGCTAGTATAATAGTATTCAAGGAGACATCATGAAACGGTTATGTAGTCTCATGCGCCTATGGATCCGATAAGTCGGTTTTCCTTAACCATCGCGTATTGTAAATTTGTCAAAACTTGGTTCCTTGGCAAAACTTTGTCTCTTTTATGATATATATATATATATAAATACGTACGTACATATAAAAAGAGATAAGTGTACATGTGTGAGCGCAAAATGAGATGCTAGTAATAGTATACGCATGTATATATGAAGACTCAACTCAATTATGAAGAGAGAGAGAGAGGGACCATTCAAAATTTTGAAGGAGACGAGAGAGAGTGGTCACAATTGGGAGAAACAAAGAGGTCATTACGTTGGATTTTACGTTGCCTCCATGCACTCTCCTCTCCCTTCTCCCTCTTATCTCGTGGTCCTCTCTCTCTGATCTCTCTCTTCATTATTATTTTTGATATACTATACTTGTATATGTCTAAGTGTGCAAAACATGCAAAGACGGTCCATACATATGTAAAGGTCTCCTTATTGGTCACATGGGACGGACGTTTATAATTTAAGTAAACCGGCCCTAAACTCTCAACACTCAACAAGGGTCAAAAACAAAAACAACCCTTGGAAAAAAGAAAAAGGATACACGAATTTAAAGACATGTCGTCGAATTTTGTTTGGCGCTTGATCCATTTCAGTCACAAGACGCGGTTACGTTGGCGGAACCTCGGAGACACTGTGACGGTGAAGCTCCGTCATAACACCGTCCACCACCGGTGGTTTCAATCCCAACGGAAGTGGCAGCCACGGCCTCGTCAATACATCTCCTATGGCTGCATCCACGCTCTCCTTTGACTATTCCATTCATAATATACATACACACAATAAAACAAGTCAAGAAAAATATATATATGGTAACACAATCAAATAAATACGAAAAGTCAAACTCGACAACAATCAAACAATTATATTAGATGATTCTTACCGGATGTAAGTCCACCGGAGGACGAGCACCACTGAAGCCATGATTTGGTTTGTACGCCAGGTGATGCGGCTGCATAGCCTGTGGGATTCCGGCAACAGTAGGTGCTCTAAATCTCTATACAATAAGCATTCGAAATACGTATTAAAACATAAACATATATATAGATGCTAAAATGGGTATAACTACGGAAATTTTCTTAGATATGTTTACCGTAGTTGTGTTCGGCATATACGAAGCTGTCCCGTTATGAATCTACATGCGACCAAATAGTAATGTTATAATTTAGAAAGACAAGCATATAATACCCGGTTTAATCTTCAAAAAATTAAAATTACTATGATGATGAATATTAGTTGAAGATGTTATAAAACATGGGATCTTACCGGATGCCAGTAGGGTGAATCGGAGACCGGCCAAAACGGTGGATTAGACATGGCGGTAGAAGGTGGAGGTAAGTGTTTGGGCCACACATGAGACATGACGGATTGATCCACCGTGGGATGTCCCCACACATGCAACGGTCTAAAATGATGGTGGTGGACAGGTGGCGCTGGTGCGACAGGCACGGGCGTCGGTGGAAACCCGAGAGTGGGTGCTGGTGCAAGCCATCCATTCTTACTCCGACCATTAACATTACCACCGGTGTCTACTCCATAGATATGCCGTTTGCGAGTCCAATTAGCCGCTTCAGCCTCACGAGCAAGCAAATGTTTCCTATGAGACCTATATTTCTAGTACACCAAAAATATAATAAACATACACTTAATTTGGATGTGAATGCAAAGAATGTATATATATACAAGATGTGTAAATAAAAGGAAATAAATAAAGACTTACTTGAAGGTGACTAGCGACGTTGTGACGAGTGAGACAATGGACTCCCATAAGCTCCAGAATTCGAGAAGGAACAGCTTTGTCCACTCCTAACTGTTCCACTGCCTCCACGAATCTCCTGTGTAACTCTGGTGTCCAATCCACCTTCACACACATCCCAACATCATATATGCCATGCATCTCTTCACTATATATTATTTCAATACCTTTTTTACATACTCATATTATAATGACAACAAAATTCACAGTTAGTTCCTAACTATTTTTCATTACTTTTCAGAAATTATATGAGTCTTGGACTAGAAATATAAAAAAAAGCTTAATAAGCTTATAGAGATGCACGTGATATATCTTTCCACGATTTTTTTTTAAACATAACTAAAATATGGAAATTTTATAAGATTTTGCAAGAACACAAATTGAATCTATAATCCATTTTCAAGAAAATACAAATCTATTTAAGAATATCAGTTTATTTTCTAAAACTCTAACTAGGGTTTGTAATCATGTAATTAAGATTAGTGTTTTTATAGTATATGATAATATGTTTGATACTTACCTTCATCTTTCGCTTCCCTTCGTTGTTACTGAGGCGATTCAAGTTCTTGGAAGAAGCAGAAGAGATATACTTCTTTTTCCGGTCACTAGTGTGAGCGTCATAAGTCACCGTCTCCGCCGCAGCATCATCTCTTTTGCTTATGACTTCTTCACCTTTCCCGGAAACACCCTTGTAATTAGTCTCCCCTTGGCTATCAGTCTTGTCCGACGCGGTAGTAATCGTGGAAGAAGCGTTCATATGGTCGGAGAAGTCCCCGGCTAAGATATCGGGGTCGATCTCCAAGTCAGGAAGCACATCTCCGGCGACACCGAATAGATCGTCGAAGTCAATGATGTCGAGGAGATCGCCGTGGTCAGGGAAATCCAAGAACTCATCCTCCTCCATGTTGATCTTGAATCCACACGACGACGTATCAAGAAACTCTGACGCTCCGTCGCAACCATCTCTTGTCGATGGAGACAGAGCTAACATCGATCAATCTTCACTTGTAGATCCAACTAATTAATTTCCAAATATAACCGGAGAGAAAGAGAGGGAGAGAGATGTAGATAGGTAGACTTAGAATAGAGAGCTAGACATGTTTTGATATCCAAAGTAAAGTCTCTTTGTTCTCTCCTAAAGCCAAATATAAAGTTTGAAAGCTTGACAACAATTGCCAATGAAAAATATTGAGAATAATTCATTATTAAGCTAGCTATATATAGAGAGAGTGAGAGAGAGAGAGAAAGATCAATAAGTCCATAATTAACAAAAAAAAAATTAAAAAAATGGCTAGTTCTAAATGGTAAAGAAAACATTAGGGTCAAACAAAGTTTAATAATCTATATGTGTCGCGGTCATATTAGCAAGTCACCCTAATTAACGATATCATCAAATTAATAAAAAGATGATTATGTGTCTTTAACTGTAACATATATAGATAGGGTCACAACTTGAAAGAGACACACTGATTCTTGTATTTTTCTTATCTGCATTTAAGTTTGTAATTTTGAAATAGTGATTTGAACAAAGATTTGAATTTAATAATTTATCTCTTATTATATTACCATAATACTAAACAATAAATAGTACGTTCGAAATAAATTATAAAAACGTAAATTTAAACACACGGTGCATGGATCGGTATAATGCATATGTGTATGCAAAATTTAAATCGGAAAAGTATATATACAAAGTTTTAAATTATGTTAAAAGAATATCGAGTATCTAAATAGGATTGCACATGATACATTTTACTTAGTGGAGTTAAGTGCTTATTTTGTTGGTACGTAACAAAAACAATTTATTGTGGCCGCAATGGATGAGAACCACAACTTTAAAGTTCGATATCTAATTGTCGCATTTGTCTCTTTTACCGTTTTCGGTATTTTGGTTTTGGTCTGTCCCGACATTATTTGACAAAAATAAAATTTGAAAAGCGTTACACAATAATGCTGTTTTATTGTATGTAATATAGAAAATTCATTATTTAGGTTACAAATTTTGATATGTACAAACTTGTTCTTAGTACTATATGTGTAGTTGAGAGATTATTTGCATCTTTTTTGTTTAGTTAGTACACATATCATGTGATCATGATTTTGTAGTTTAATAATTTGTACTAAATGTCTATTGCCTCTTTTGTTTTGTCGACATTTCTCGAGTTTAAAATTTGAAACAGCTTGTGTTAGTTGTAGATGATCTGCTGGTCAACTTATAGATCTAACCAGTGGTTCTCATGTTGAATATGGTAAGTGTATACAATCATTTACTTGTATAGTAGCTAGTAGTACCTCTTTACTGACGAGAATGATCGGCTCGCAAATGAAGAAGCCTTTGGAAGATGCTCTTATATAAAAAAAAAAAGGACAGAGTTGTCTCTTTATACGTAAAAAGGACATGCACGATCGACCTTATATATATGATGGGTCCTCAAAGAGCTACAATAATTGTTGTTCTTGTTTCCACATCACATTTGAAAGAAGAAAAAAAAATCTAATCCAGGTTCTTACCGCATATAAATCGTAAGGGAAAGAATCGTATATATAGAGAGGCTAATTATAATTAAACACTAGCTATATACACTTATATACGTAAGTCAACGTAACTGATGAGTTTCCAAATATTTGCTAGCTGAACGATGTGTCGGCTCCTTCCTAATCCTATGATAGAGTTTTATTACTTGAAGTTTTGAGTGGTTTTGCTGTTACCATACCATTTATATATTGGACGATTTGATACATTTTAATGACTATGTGATCTTTCTATGTTATACTGATTTGGTTTAACACTAACTATATACACTTATAACTTAGTCTCGTGATTTGGAGTTCTCTTGTGGTATTTTAAGATTTTGGAACTAGCTAGCTCTATATCAAAGATCTCATCATAGTCAGATAGTACGTATTCTACTGCCCGACACTCTGGTTGGTAAAGTGTTGGATCCCTTCTCCCAGCCAGAAAGTAAATTAAGACGACATCCAAATAAAAACATTTTTGAGAGACTTTCATATAGTTTCTTTCTTCTACATGTATTTTAAACTAGCTAGCTACTTAAAATTTTGGAACTAGCTAGCTAATAGCTATGAAATATCTCATAATGAGATATACAGTGTACGTAGTCTACTGCCCGACACTCTGGTTGGTGAAGTGTAGGATCTCTTCTCCTAGTAGAAAGTAAATTAATATGGCATCCAAATAAAAACATTTCTGATATACTTTCGTAGTATCTTTCTTACACTGTATTTTAACCTAGCTACTTATTTAAAGAGTAGAGAGGTCAATAAAATATACAGATGAACTCGAGTAATATAAGGAAATTGAATTGTATATAGAGCTTGATTAGGAAATTGAGTCTTGTAACTATAAAGAGATAAATTGAAATGAAAATGAAAGTTATTTATATATATGTACAAATCTGTGTATATATATTGAAAATTTTCATATATTTAGAGAGAAAAATGACAATGAGTGGATGGAAAGGGCCACACCCACATGTGACATGATAGCGACAAGATCAATGGAAATGATATCATGTGTGCTTTGTAATTAATAAAACGAAGTGCAACTTTCATAAAAGGACTTGGCCTTATACTATACACTGTCATTATTAATTACGATGTCAACACTCTTCATCTTTCTCTGTAAATAGCATATTCCATATGTTTATGTACATAAAAACGCATTCGCCAATTAACTTGGAAGTTGTACGTACCAAGTTCGATAATAGCTAGCTAGGGCTTTAGAATGTCCCGAAATTTTCATTTTATATGACGAGTTACTTAATTAACAAAATTATATGACGAATACATGCAAGCAATCGATTTCCAATTATTTCTAAATTTAAATGACCTTTTGAGTGTGTATGCATGTTATATAAAATAAGATATATTATATCATGAGAGCTCGCAAACACAAAACGTGAAGAAACAAAGAGATTAATCTAAAACTTAAGCGACGAAGAATGATTAGTTGCAAAGTTATTTGGAGCTAGCTAGGTTGGAGTCATTCATATGAGGTGGCAACCGCGTGAGTAAGACTTTAATAACAATAATACTTTCTTCTTTGTATGAGTCTCTATGAAAAAAAAAGTTGTCACTGTTGTCTATCACATATAAGTAAAATAATATTCAGATTCATCAAGTCTTATTAAACTTTATTTTGGTGCTAATTAAAAAAATGAAAAATCTGATTGTTGTTGTGGGATGAGCTTGTGGTGAGGAAACTTTTGTCTTTGGTTTACAACTAGTTGGGACCATGAACTGAAAGCTACAGTTTCAATCCATTTGTTTTTTGTGTTTTTTTCGCTTAAATAAAAACATCTTCACCATCTCATTTGGTTTTTAGATGAGTTAGTCTGTTAAAGTTTTCAGCCACTTTTACTCATGTTCATCAACTTGTAGGTTGGTTTTTTATCGGAACCTTCGATTTTTTAGCCGAATTTTTCGGGCTATGTAGCGTAACATCATTAATATGTATAGGACTCGTCAGAAGCTCTAGGTATTAGAGCGTTGTTTATGATCGATCTTCAGGTTCTCTTACTCAGAAAGATCGATCATAATAGCAAAGAGTTAAAAGACTACTCTTTACTCTCTATATTCTCTAATAGAGAGATGATCATGGCATCTCCAATGTAGTATATTTAATTCAATAGCAAAGAGTCAAAGACTACTCTCTTTACACTCTATATTCTCTAATAGAAGAAAGATGATCATGGCATCCCCATGTGAGGTGTGGTTGTACAACTTCCACTTTGCATCTTTCCCTTTTAATTTACTAAGGTTCGATCTCTTCTTCTCTTTGAATAAATTCGGTTGACGCAAAAAAGGTCTTAATTAGCTGTTTAAGTATTAAGGAAGGAGCATTCATTTGTTCTAAACTCCGATTGCTTTAGAACTCCTCTCCACATTAAGGGAGCATCCATTGTTGACTTTGACTCTCTTTGAAATTCATAATAAGGAAGCTTCCGAGTAGATAAAACTCAAACCAAAAAAAAAAGACTTCACTTCCCTAAAATACCCTCGTTGACTTCGTAAAAGAGATGACTAAATAAGAAAGAAACCGCAAGGGTGTTTTCGTAACTAAGGATACCCCGCCGCGTGGGTTCGGCGGTTATAACTACTAATCATTCTGATTCTCGTGTGGAAAACTAAAAAAACTCAAACTTTTGATCTCTCTCTCTCTTCATCTTCTGTAAAGAAACAAAAGCACCAAATTAAACCTTGTCTGAAAGCAATGGGAGAATGTAGACCTCTTGGTTTCTTACTAGGATTACCGTTTGCTCTTGTCGCCCTCGTTCTCTCCCTCGTCGGTGCTGTCATCTGGATCATTGGGTACGTTACGTCTTCGTTTCTTTATTTTGCTTAGATCCTTAATCTTGAATCTATCTATCGCTTATGCATGTTCTTCATCTAGAGATACCTACAAGACAACACCAGATGAGATGAGATCTCTGCTACATAGTTTAAGAATTGTTATTAGACAAAATATAATTTAAAATAATGATTTTGTAAATTTTTTTTTAAAAAATGCAGGACGATATTGAGTTGTTTGTGCCCATGTTGCTTCTGCTTCGCTGCGCTGGCCAACTTCGCTGTTGATCTCATCAAACTTCCTATCAATGTCCTCCGTTGGTTCACCCACTCCATTCCTTGTTAACTTATTAATTACTTGTTTTAATCTTCCTTCTTATTTTCTTTCTTCTTCTTATTAATTATTTCTTTCATTCCTTACTTCTTGCGATTGATTTATGTTTGTATAATAACTAATTAAAAAAAAATTAGTTAACTGATTAAAGAGCCGATTATTGTGATCACGAAACAAATTTTCCCAATAATCCCAATTAATTAGGTTTTATTTCATTAAATCAATAAACTAATTATTAAAAGAGCCCACTTTAAGTCCAATACAGCTTAATGGGCCTATAGATGCGGTAACGTAAAACAAACAACACACTTTGGAATATACATACGTTTCGAAGTTGATAAGAAAGAAGAGATAGCCTGTGACTGTGGTGGCAGAAAACACGCGTCACCGTCCTGTCACCGTCTTGTCACCTAAACAAAAATCAATTTTTAAAGACAGATTCTGGAACATTCGACAGAGTTCTCAAACACTCTTGAGAAGAAACTAAACTACATGAGTCCCGTTTTTAAGACCAAACAATCTCTTTCTATCTCCTTCAATCCAAAACAGAGCACTATTATTACAGCAAATCTCAAACAGAGCACGATTCAGAACAGAATATATATATACACAATAGATTACTAAGAATCAGGAAAAGTGAAGAAGCGAAAGAGAGAAGAAGAAGGTCCGATGGGAGTGGATTATTACAATGTCCTCCAAGTTGATCGAAGCGCCAGCGAAGATGATCTTAAGAAAGCTTATCGTAAACTCGCCATGAAATGGCATCCCGACAAAAACCCCAACAACAAAAAAGACGCTGAAGCTAAGTTCAAGCAGATCTCCGAAGCGTACGAGGTATGTATTTCAATAATGTAGATTCTTGTCTTAATTCCATGAATCAAGAATTGAAAGGTTATAGCTTGATTTTTATATTAGGTTCTAAGCGATCCTCAGAAGAAAGCTGTATATGATCAATATGGTGAGGAAGGTTTGAAAGGGAATGTTCCACCACCGGGCGCTGGTGGAGCCACTTATTTCTCTACCGGGGATGGTCCTACGTCGTTCAGGTTCAACCCCAGAAGTGCTGATGATATATTTGCTGAGTTCTTTGGCTTCTCTAGCCCATTTGGTGGTGGTGGTGGTGGTGGAGGGAGAGGTACACGCTTCTCTAGCGGTATGTTTGGTGATGATATGTTTGCCTCTTTCGGCGGCGAAGGAGGAGGCGGTGGTGGCTCCATGCATCACGGTGGACCTAGGAAGGCTGCTCCTATTGAGAACAAGTTGCCTTGTAGTCTTGAAGATCTTTACAAAGGAACCACCAAGAAGATGAGGATCTCCAGAGAGATTGCTGATGTTAGTGGGTAAGTCATAATCAATTCAAACCCAATGGAACCTAGGTTGTATCTAGATAGGCTTCTCCAGTTCATTATCTTCTTTAGTGGTGAAGCTGAATGATTGGTTTGTGTGTTTTGTTTTGCAGCAAGACGATGCAGGTGGAAGAGATTTTGACCATTGATGTGAAACCAGGGTGGAAGAAAGGCACAAAGATCACATTCCCTGAGAAAGGGAATGAACAACCTGGTGTGATTCCAGCGGATTTAGTCTTCATCATCGACGAGAAGCCTCATCCGGTCTTCACTCGAGAGGGTAACGACCTTGTAGTCGCACAGAAGATCTCACTCGTTGAGGCCTTGACAGGCTACACAGTGAGCCTGACTACACTTGATGGTCGGAGATTGACAGTCCCAGTTACAAATGTGATCAGTCCGGAGTATGAGGAAGTGGTTCCAAAAGAAGGAATGCCATTGCAGAAAGACCAGACTAAGAAAGGCAACTTGAGGATCAAGTTCAACATCAAGTTCCCTACAAGATTAACCTCAGAGCAGAAGACAGGAGTGAAGAAACTCCTTGGCTGAGTTGAGTATAACTTCCACATTCCAAAGAATATAATGTAGAACAGAAGAGAGCATGAAGATCATAGCTTCTAGATGTTACTGCTGTAGATCTAAAAGATTGTGATTAAAATACTTTTGTGGCCCTTTTTGATCGATTTGTAACATATGTACGATTGAACACTTCATAATAAATTGGTTCCTTTTCCTGTTACCCTTACGCTTTTAAACCGTACCAACAAACGCAGACGTTGTTGTTTCGGATCATATCTTAATCCTGATAACAACTGCAACACTAAAGAGATCTCAGTCCAAAAAACTTTACTATCGTCCCCTGCAACAAAGTCCTGAACAAACATTGTTTACTTCCATCAAAGCTTTCTAACATTTCTTTAGTTTCCTCAAATCTAGAAACGTCATCCTAATAACCCGCATCTGCATAATATCAATTACCGCATAGCAAGATGATACATTGCGCGGCAACATCAAGATTCTCTCTTGTTCTGCAAGAGTTCAACCGTGAACCGTCTTGGAGTCAGGTACTCAGGTTGCACTTGCACTGTTTTTGTTATGCCAACAGTTTTATATGTTTATTTCTTCAACCATCTCTTTTTTATTGAATCGAGTCCTGTTTGTGTCAGTCAATAATTAAAGTTGGTTCAATAATGCAAGTACTGTATATGTACTATTTAATCAGATAAACATTATGCTTTTTCTTCCCTACTTTACTCTCAGTGTGTGATCATCCTTCGTCGTCATCATTGTCCTTACGGAGTCACCAACCTTTGAGGTAATTGTTCTCTGCACAAATCACTTGTCTAGTTGCGATTTCTGTCTTCCTCAGCTAACGGTGAGTCTCTGTGACGGATTGTACTAATCTCGTTATTTTTCAGAACGATTTCTGGAACAGTCCACCGAGATCTCCACACTCAGAGAGCAAACATGAGTCACCCGAGGAAGGCTGAGTTCTTTGGGGTCCCTAGCCCTTCTGTTCCGAGGAATGAAGATGATATATTTGCTGAATACTTTGGGAGACCTTCTCGTCCAAGAAATGCAGAAGATAGAAAGGCTGAGTTCTTTCAGGTCCCTAGTCCTTCTTCTGTTCCGAAGAGTAAGGATGATATTTTTACTGAGTTCTTTGGGTTCCCTAGCCCTTCTTCTGTTCCCAAGCGTAAGGATGATATATTTACTGAGTTCTTTGGGGACTCCATCCCTTCCCCTGGTGGTGATGGCGGCAGAGGTGGCGGCTTTTTCCATCACAGTGGACTTAGGAAGGCAGATCCTATTGAAACAAAGTTGCCTTGCAGTCTTGAAGATCTTTACAAAGGAACAACCAGGAAGATGAAGATCTCCAGGGAAATTGCTGATGTGAGCGGGTAAGTCATGATCATTCGAAGTTGTATCAACACGAAGTGGGACTCTTTAGGTTAGTTAGGATGTTTGGTTGATAATACATAGTGAAAGCAGAACCTTGGTCATAGTTCATAACCTTGTCGAGTGGCAAAAATCGCATAGGATGACCAGTTTATGTGTTTTCTTTTGAAAAAACTTGCAGCAAGACGATGCAGATAGAAGAGATTTTGACTGCTGATGTGAAACCAGGGTGGAAGAAAGGCACAAGGATCACATTCCCAGAGAAAGGAAATATGCACCCTGGTGTTATCCCAGCGGATTTAGTCTTCATCATCGATGAGAAGCCTCATCCGGTTTTCACTCGACAGGGTAACGACCTCTTAGTCACACTGAAGATCTCAGTTCTCGAGGCCTTTACTGGCTACACCGTCAACCTGACTACACTTGATGGTCGGAGACTGACAATCCCAGTCAACTGTGTGATCCATCCCGAGTACGAGGAAGTGGTTCCAATGGAAGGAATGCCGTTGCAGAAAGACCAGACTAAGAAAGGTAACTTGAGGATCAAATTTAACATCAAGTTTCCTACAAGCTTATCCTCAGCTCAGAAGATGGGGTTGAAGAAACTTCTCGGATGAACTGGGTTAAAATTATCCCATTCCAGACAAAACAATGTAGATACGAGAGGAATAAGAAGATCAAAGCATCTATATATCTTGTTGGAGATGGCTGAGATTGTGACCTTTGATCGATTTGTAACATATGTATGATTGGGTACTCTTGCGACCTTTCTGATCGATTTGTAACATATGTGTGATCAAAATACTGTTGTGACCTTTCTGATCTGTATAATACGCCTAATAAGTTTGCTACTTCTTCCAAAATTCAAACGCTTTTAAACCATATCTATAAATGCAAGAGCATTGTTGTTTTTAATCACATCCTGATCCTGATGTGAAGTAAACAATTGCAGCACTATAGAGATCTCAGTCCAAAAAGGTTTACTATTATCTCCTGCAACGAATTCCTGAACAATGTTGTTCACTTCTATCAAACTACAACCTGGCGTTTTCTTCATATTTTTGTTCCTTATCATCTTTCTCAATCTCGAAACATCCTCCCATTTTCCCAAATCTGCGTAAATATTGGCAAGCAAAACATAATTTCCCATATCCTCCGGCTCTAGCATCACTAGATGATCCATTGCAACCAGTGCAACATCAAGATTGCCCTGTGTTTTGCAAGAGCTTAACAATGACCCCCATATCTTTGAGTCAGGTTTTACTGGCATTGTCTTTGTTATTTCAACAGCTCGTTCCAGTTTTCCCGCTCTCGCCAAAACATCAATCAAACAACCATAGTGCTCAATCTTTGGTTCTATTTGATAATCTTGTCTCATCATATCAAAATACTTCAACCCTTCTTGCCACAGACCAACATGTGAACAAGCAGATAAAAGACCAAGAAAAGTGATCCCGTTAGGCTTCACTTTGGCTCTCTGCATTTCATTGAATATCTCAATTGCTCCGTGAGCATTCCCGTGATGCGCATACCCTGAGATCATTGTACTCCATGATATAACATCTTTCCCTTTCATTTGGTCGAACAATTGGATAGCTTGACTAATCACACCACATTTCAAGTACATTTCAATCAAAGCATTGCAAACACCGGTCTGTCTCAGAAACCTTCTCCTCTCAGCATACATATGGATCCATTTCCCAAGCTCAAGAGATCCAAGATGCGAACATGACGGTAAAACAGAAATGAGACTGATCTCATCAGGATCAATACCAGCTAACTGCATTTCACGGAAGAAATCCATGGCCTCTACGTAACAACCAATCCCAGAATACCCAGAGATCATCGCAGTCCAAGACACAATCGTTTTATCAGGCATCAAACGAAACAATGCTTTCGCTTTCTTCATCTGCCCAAGCCGTGCATATCCAGAAAGCAAACTATTCCACGATATAACATCTCTCTCAGACATTTCATCAAACACTCTATGTGCATCCCCAAGATCATCAAACTTCATGTACATATCTATCAGCGCATTCTCAGTCACAACATGGAACTTAGGCCCGAATTTGAAAAGATGCCCATGAACTTGCTTCCCTAAATAACATGATCCAAGACTCGCACAAGATTTAAACATAAACGGGAACGTGAACCGATCTGGGAGTTCAATGCTCTCCCTGAACAGTTGCCTATAGATTCGGATCACCTCGCAGTACAAGGAATGGTGTGTATAAGCGCGAATGATGGAGTTATACAAGAAGACATTAGGATACGATACTTGATTAAAAAGACGCGTAGCATACTCCATATCTCCAATCTTATCACACGAATCCACCATTTTAGTGACCATGAAGCTGCTTTGTGACAATCCATGTATAATGATGGAGGCATGGATCTTCTTCAGTTCATTTCTGCTTCTGAATCGCTGTAGAAGAGATACAAAACAATTCTCCACTTCTCTAATTCCATTAAAGGCCATTAAAGCTACCTTGTGTGGTGGAATCAATTTGGCTCCAAGCAACAACAAACGCCGTTAAATTCAGATGTGCGTCTCTCTGGATTCATCATACATAAGGCCCAAAAGCCCAATTTTATTTTCAGGCCCATGATCCAGTTTAAAGCTAAGAACGACTTATCCACTTCCACGGAAGAAAACTCTCTGACTACTCAGTCAGCCGCCCAAGATCATCAAGATCAAGAGAAAGAAACAATGCAACTCTCACTGGTTCAAGTCTCTTCTTCTTCTTCTTCTTCGTCAGTGTTCTACTTCAGATCTGACTACTCAACGATTCATACTCTCTCCAACACAAACCCGTCTTGTTTACTTCTTCAAAAGTCAATCTTTCCTGGGTCGACCAAGTTAACTCGCCATCGTTATCGGAAAAAAATCTCAAATGGGTCTCCTTCTCGTCCTCGTGCTTCGTTGCTTGAGACCCCTGTCTTATGGGCTGGTCGAATTTGTGTCTTCTACGCTCTCGTGAAAGCTGGTTTTGCTGGATCCAAGTCTAACCCTATCGTTTCTGGTTTGTGTTGTTAATCAATCACTTCTCTCTCTCTCTTTTAGAGGTTCTTTTGAATGATTCGTTTTGAGTTTCTTTGTTTTGTGTATGTGGATAATCTTAGGTTTGGAAAGCGGTGGTGTTGATGTTGACGATGATCTTGGTTTTTCAAACTGGCTTCAGAACATTAAGGGCAACAAACCAGGTTTTGTTTCAACTCATCCTTATTGCTTATGTTTCAAATGACTCATCTCTGTCCATAGGATTTGTGTTCAATTTCACAGATTCTATTGTGTGGTGTATTTAGAGATTCAGCTATAGTTTCCAGTTTCAACAAGAATGAGATTGCTTAGTATGAGACAAATCTTTTTATATATGCTCAGAAAAGGATGCAGCTGATAAGAGGAAGCTAGTGAGCAAATGGCACCCGACAACAAAGGGAACACTTAGAAGAAACTACAGGGTACCTTCCAAAGGGGAAGGCAACCGTCTGCTTAAAGCCATTGCGTCTCTTCTCTCAGATGATGATCATTTTAGAGATGCAACATCTCACAAGGTAACAAAAACACACATCTCATCTGTAATTCTAATGTTCGGGTAAAAACAAAAGTGTACCTAACGGAGATACTATTGCAGGGTTGTCAAATACGACGGGAGAGTGCTCACGGTCAAAGCGTATGTTGCAACAATGTAAGAGCTCTGTTTGATGAGTTACCTACGCCTCATTTGGTGGTGGAGATCACACCTTTTCCTGCAGGACCCCTTACAGAAAATGATTACCTCAAGGCCGAGAAGCTGGAAAGGATTCTTAGGTCAGGCCCCAACATTTGAACCCTCTCGCACTCACAGTCACAGATACTGTTCTACTTCAAAATCTAGAATCTGTACATACTCTACCATGTCTTATTTTGCAGACATTCAAATGTTTGTTTAGACTCTATGAAATGAATGTTTTAGTTTCTTGTGAAAATAACGTTAATGGATAGTCTGTTATGGTATGGAAGTGTATCAAACTGATTTGGCAAAAAAGGGACAGTTCTTACTACTAAAGTTTAACAGTCCCTATACCATATAGCTCCTGCAACTTTGGTTCAGGAGGTTGCTCCCGGGGAAGAAACTGTAAGAGATAGAAAACCTTTTTGAATTCACAAACGTTTTGGTTAGTCTTCCTCACTTTCAGGATTTGGTTGTGGGGGACTACTACAGTTCCACTGTTTGTTTCCACTTCTACTTAAGCTCTGTTCCGATTCTCAAAGGCCAAATGCCCAATTTCATTTCCAGGCACTTTTTTTTACAATCTCTCTCACAAAATTAAATTAATTAATCATCCAGTTTTGACTTTTGTGCACATTATTATTTCAAATTTTAAAAAACTTGTAATACTAATAAGTTTTTTTTCTTTCTCTTTTGGTCTTAATCTCTCTGGAAAGAAAGATTACAAACATGAAATTCACAAGAAAGAATCCATACTGTCTGAATTCACAGCTTTTGGTTGAAGAATCCGCAAATTGGAAAGACGATTAGGGAAAAAAGAGCTCTGGCGTGGTTTAATCAATATCCTCTTCTACTTCTTCACCTTCACATCAAGGTCCATAGCCTGTAGGTTAAGCAAAAGATCGTTGGAGCTCAAGTAGACCTTATTTGCCGACTTTGAGATGGTCTGTGCGATCTCTCTGGCTGCTTCAATCTTCCTCAGCGTCAAGAATGCTTGGTTATTTGCGATTGCTTGACCTATGAGCTGAGCACTCTTGGCTTCTCCCTACACACACCCCACAGAAACATTACTTAGCAAGATTTGACACAATACCGGGTTTTTATATTATGAGCTCGAAAAGAGAAAAACATTTTCCGAACCTCGGCGCGGATAACGGCACTTCTCTTGTCCTGTTCAGCCTTTTCCACAATGAACTTAGCCCGCTCGGCCTCTTGAGCTGCCACCTGCTTTCCTTCTATGGCTGCAGTGAACTCCTTTCCAAATGTCAAGCCTGTGATGGACACATCATCCAGCGCAATGTAGAAGTTTGCCGCTCGTGCAGTTAGGATTTTCCTGATTTCTCTACTCACCGACTTAAAAAATCACCCAAAAAAAGAAGCATCCATTAAAAGGGAAATTAAGTTATTAATGAAGGAATCCAATAATATGGATTTACAGCCAGTTAGCTAACCTCTCTCTGAGTAATAAGCTGGCTTGCATTGTACTGAGCAACCACAGCTTTCAAGGTCTCGTGGATGATAGAAGGCAAAACCCTCTCACGGTAATTCTCACCAAGGCTTCGGTATACCTCTGGTAGTTGGTCAGCCATGGGACGGGTAAGAACCCGAAGTCCAATTTTAACCTAAATATTTAAAATCCCACACAACATGTAGTTTATAGATCAAAACCACATGACCAGATAAAACCCATTATTGGTATTATAAGGATGGAATAAAGCTGAGAACCATCTGGAGATCACGGCTCCCGGATGTACTCTCAACTAGGTAAGGCTTTGCACGAACGTCATAGATGATTGGCCTCTCGATCCATGGAATCATAAGGTGGGTACCCTCAGGGTAGACCTGGATAATCAAAAAGAATACTATTAATAGTGCATCAAGATGACTTTTTGTAAATCAAAACCAGACTAACAAATTAACTTAAGATTCACTATGAATGCTAAGCTTAATCTAACTTCAGCTAGATGTCGCAAACCTAAGGCGGATAGCTGAATTAACAGACTGAAAAAAAAAAACCAAGTTATGCAGGGAGACTAACCTTGTCTTTGATACCAACTAATCGGTTAAAGACAACAGCTCGATGACCACCATCGACATTGTAGAGAGAGTGTGTAGCGCCGTAAAGACCGAGGCCACCAATAACCACCGCAGCTATAACACCACCACCAGGACCCTTGGGAGCTTTGATATTCTTGAAATTCATCGTGTTTTTCCACCGACACCTGCAAATTCGAAACACATAAAATCAAAATTCCAAGGCAGAGACTGGTCACCGAGATTTCAAATTCATTGATTGACCCAAAGAAAACTTTGGATCGACGACAAAAGAAAACAATGATGATCTGCAAATTAGCTGAAAACGAAACACAAAAAACCTTAAGATCAAGAATGGGAGCCGACGAATCTGAAATCTTACTTGATTCAACTCCGAATCCGATCTATAAGGGGAAGTACCTGAAAATTCTGCAAATGGCGTGGAGAAGAGAGAAGCAGAGAGGGGTTAGGGTTTAATGCTCAGCGATCAGGATTTTTGTTGTTGACTCTTCGGTCGATCACGCTATTTGGTGTTACTAGAGATCTTTGGCCCCAATTTTATTTTATTCAAGCCCATTAGTCAATTAACCTTTTCTACTTTGAAGCCTTTTTACTTAGATAGTCAAAATCAACACATGTTTATTTCAAAAGAATAGAAAAGAAGATTACAAAACAGATAAATCAAATCAAATCAAATAACAAAACCATGCAAAGCCAAGAATAACTCCTAGACTTGTCCTCTTCACGCTTGATCCTGAAGATTTGTGCTCATTATCATCAACAGCTGGAGAGGCCGCATCAGACGTCGACGAAGGAGTGGATTTTGGGGACGGAGCTCCCGTGGGAGTGGTCTTTGTTCCGAACAATTCTTCCGGCAGCAACACTTTGTCCACCACGTAAACTGCTAGTGGAAACTGTTGTCTTAATGCATTATTGATCCGAGTCTCAACAACACCGGTCGAAACATTCACTTGGTTGTTTTTTGCTTGTCCTGTGAAATTTAAACCAAATACACCTCCTTCTTGTCCCGTAGCCTGAGTTCTAATGGGGTTACTTGCTAAGAGAAGATCACTTAGAGAGTAGTATTTTGGAATGATGTGGTAGAGCATGAGCTGGATTTGTTGTTGGTACGTGAGACCGTTTAAGGTTGTTGAATGCGTTATCTGTTGGGCCGAATATAGTCATCCCTTGATCTGAGCTATTGAGCTGAACACTTACTTGAAATCCAACTTGAGTTGTGTTGAGGAGTCGTATGAATGTTGTAAACTGGTGACCAGATTCAAGAATCGCTGTGAGATTGATCATGGGACTTGTCTCAGTGGTTGGAGCTGGAGCAATAGGTTGGCTTTGAATGTTTGGGACGATGGAAATAAAGAAGAAGAGGACAACATAGGAGTAGATAGATGAGGACATGGCTAAATACTTCTTTTGTTTTCTTGTTTTGTTTTTCTCTATTTGTGTTTGAGTACGTGTGCTAGAGTTAAGTCTCGAGGTATATATAGAAAAAGTTTGTAAGGATTTAAATTTTAAGTTTATAAAGGAAGTTGATCCATTGTTTGTTTTATAACAACAACTTGATCTACAAATTTAATGATAATGTTTATTATTAAGAAATGCAAAACACTAATAACGTTGACAAAGATAGTATTTATATATGTATACAAACTACACAAAGCTCATTGTTCATGAATAATGTAACGTTTTTATTAAATATAAAACTGAGTGGCTATGTGTATACAATGTATACTATACATGAATCCGTCGAATATAGTGCATTGACGGGCAACGTGATGGTCATATCCGAAACTGCTCTACATGTCATGACATAAATGGTAATTTTCGAATACTAGAATGGACTTGGACTCAGCAATAAAATCAGAACTACTTGGGCTAAAACTACAAAACACCCCAATGGAAAAGGCCCATTAAGATTATGAAATTGAACCAAAAACAAATGGATATATCATAATCGAATGGATTAAGTAAACTACATTGTTTATAATGTGATTATCTTGTTACAAAATGTGATTAAAAATTCGGATCTTGTTGTGGGCACATGGTGCGGAGGAGCATTGCATAGTCACGTGAGGAACTGACGACGACATACATGCAAAAGTTGCAAAGACACATAGTAAATGTATTCAGTCAGACAAACTCATGTGCGTTTCTTTAAATGACGTTTCTACCCCCGTGATAAGTTATGTATTCACTTTATCTATTCCTCATAAAATTTGAATTCTAAGGGTAAAGGCGTCAAAGTGTATCTCTGTTTCCGAGGTAGCAAATAGACAAATTGAGGAAGAGGAAGAGGAGACCGATAAGTGAAGCAAACTCAGATTCTTTGATAGCGATTTAACGAAGTCCCAAGACGAAGGGCTAAATTAATGGAGGAGTCTCACTTTTCTCTGAGTCGACTCGCCCTGGTCACTTTCTTGGTCCTCTGTTTCTTAACCGGAGATTCATCGGCGACGAGGCCTGGTTTCCTCTACACCAGACACAGAGGAAGATGCACGCCGCAGTAAAACCAACTTTTTTTCTTTTTTCTGTTATGAATTACATTAGCTGAGTCAGATCTAACTCGGTGGTGATGGTGTTTCTATTTGTGAGTTTGGTTTCAGGTATTGGAGCAGCGAGAGGGAAGCATGGCCGAGGATGGTACCGGAGAGATCAACGGTTGAGAAAATATTCGGAGTGATGGTTGCGAAAGAGCGGTGGAGATCTGATCTGACTCTGTTGGAATCAACGGCTAGGAACGACGAAGAAGGTAACGCCTACGGTGCGCTGCTGAAACAGGGGATCGCAGCTCTTGTCAACTCTTACGCCAGAAAAAGTTTCTCTTACGCTCCATGGGAAGTGAAGACGATGCTCATCCAAGCCATGATTTCGGAGCCGGCGGCTCGCCGGCAAGCGGAACACTTCGCCGCCGCTAACGTTGATTGTGACTTATAGACAATGAAGATCTAGTAGTTACTTTTGTCGTCTTTAGGTTTGATTTTAAGCTTCTTGTCGTGTACCTAAGTTTGATTCTGATCTGAACTGAACTGACCAGGCAAAAAAAGAAAAAAAACATATATAGCTTCTGTCTCTCTCTCTCTCTCTCTCTTTCAATGTAATGATTGATTGATGATGGTTCAACTAAGGTTTGCAGTTTAACCGGATTGAACCAACCAAACTGAATCAAATCAATTTGAATTGAAGCTTCTTTAAACTTAATGGGTCTGAATAGTTCAGCTTGCTACTAAATGATGGGCTAAGCCCAATGGACCAAATAAACAGAGACGAGCGCTGTGTAGTTAACTTATTAACCAGACACGGAATACCCCTATCCGTGTGTCCGAACAAGTTTCCTCTGTTTCTCACTAGGGCTTAAGACATAAACTAATTAACAGTCTTCTTGGTTTGTTTCTCAAGTATTTTTTTTCAAAAACTTTCCTCTCTCTTGCAAACAATATAAGCAGAGATATGGTCTCGATCTCAATCCCTGTGATTCTTTCTCGAGAGCCGCTTGGGGTAGGGTTTGTTTCCAATGGCGACTAGAAAGCTTATTCGAGATTTACTGATCACAAAGCAGCCTTTTTTACGGCAATTGTTGCACCAACGACTTGTGGTGAGATATCTTCTTTTAGTAATGTTTGTGATCACGGCGGACTAAATGGTTTGTGTTTTTGATTATAGAGAGCAAACGCAAGACCAGAGTTTCTTCCGGCTATTGGGTATGCGAGTCATCGCCAGTTCAGCGTTTTAAGCGACTTCTCCAAGAATATTAGAGGGGAAGCTGATAGGTAATGTGAATAACTAAATATTTGACTTGAGGCATAAGTAATCTAGAATCAGTGAAAATAAGATATTATGTCTTTTAGTGGATGATGATTTTAGTGCAATTTTATTGTTTAACATTGTTGATGTTGTTGTTGCAGAAATTCTGAATTTGAAAGAAGAGTAAAGGAGCTGAAGGAAAGAGCTGAAGAGTTGAAAGGTGTAAAAGAGGACCTGGAAGTTAGGTAATTTATAAAAACATTTGTAATTTCTCTTTACTTGGGAGATAATATATACTTTTTGTGTTAAAGGAAAGCTTATGAATGAAATGGGTATTGTAGAACGAAACAAACGACTGAGAAGCTGTACAATCAAGTTGATGGTGTGTGGACTGGGGCTGAAGCTGCGGCCCAAAAGGTATGCTTTTCTAGTACACGAGCCTTGATTTGGCACCAAGCTAGTTTTGTACATTGTAAAAGGCTAACAATCGTGCCTTACAAAACAGCTTTGACAGTGCAGGTCTCTTCAAATGTGATAGACAAGCTTTCAGCGGCAACAGAAGAGGTCTTGCTGGAATCACACTCTTCTCTTGTTGCCCTTTCAATGGTCGATATGTTGTGGCATTTTGTTGTTGTTGACTAGGTTGTGTATTTTTATGTTGTCAGGTCAATGAGTCATTCAAGCTCGGAAAAGAAGAGAATGCAGAGTCAGCAAGTTCATCAGGCACAGGAACCTCTGAAGCAGAACAACAGCAGCTGCAGCAATCAGGTTCTACAGAGGAACTACCTACATTTTTTGAGAAATTAAAGTCAAGTATTCCAAAGGTATCCGAGGCATTTTACAAGATCAAGGAAGCCAAAGCACTTGACTTTTTAAAGAAGGGACTTGACATTGTGAAGGATGAATTGCGTGGAAACCCATCTAGAAGAAAGTTTCTTGAATATACACCTCCCCCGCCTTTCACAGGTGAGAGAAGTACAAGAACAGAGATGGTGGTTACGGCAACAAAACAGTCTAAGTGGGAATCCTGTAAAGAAAAGGTGAGTGGCCAGCTTCTTTATGTTGTCCATTTTTATTCAAAGGCCCTTGTTGAATGTTTTCCTTCAAATTTGCTTTAGATGCAAAGTTATCCTATATATAAACGTATAAGCAGGATGAGTGAGCCTGTTGTGAACAAGAGCCAAGAGGTAATGACATATCTTTACTCATTTTTTTCACATCTTGCATCACTCTCTTTGCTGATAATGCTTTGTTATATTGTACATTTGGACTGTGCAGATTGCAGAAGATGTGATGGAAATATGGGAAACTAGTGATAATCCGATTGTTCACACGATTCAAGAGTATACTCTTCTTCCTCCCTTACTATCTTCCGTAACGTTTAACTTACTCTTATTGCTTTCCTTACATGTGCATTCTTTTGTTTTGGCAGCATGAATGAGATGTTCTTGCAGAAAACAGATTCTGCATCAACTTACAAAGAGATATACGGGAGAGATCCGTAAGTTCTATAGTGCCTGATTATGGTTGGTTTGATGATGTTGTGCCCCCTGGTAATAATATTCTTCATTATCTCTTTCATGGGTAGATCCTTCTCCTTGCAAGATTTTGCTGCAGAAGTTGAGGAAGCCATCAGACCAGTCTTGGATGCATACAGTAAGGTGGTTTTTCAAAATAGATCATGCTCTTCCCATCCTGGTTTATTTATGTTGCTTGTAGTTTAATTTCAATCTCTGTACAGGGAGATGTTGAGACCTTGAAGAAGTATTGCAGCAAGGAAGTGATTGAACGGTGCACGGGAGAGCTCACATTTTACCAAAGTCATGGTATCTTTTTCGACAACAAGGTAAGGTTTTAGTTCTTGGTTCACCACACTAGTCATTTGTTCTCATGAAGTTATGTAAATCCCTGAGTAAGTCGTTGCTTCTGTTTTGATCAGCTACTGCATGTATCTGAAGTTAGTATTCAAGAGTCAAAGATGATAGGAACTTCCCCAGTAATACTCGTCTGGGTAATGATGATGATCTTCGTTTTCTTATGAGGTCATCCTTCAGGTAAAATTTGGATCTGATGTGGGTTAATTTTATTGTCTTTGATGTCAGTTCCAAACGCAAGAAATCTACTGCGTTCGAGACAAGAATGGAGAAATCCAAGATGGAGGCCAGGTAAGAAAGAAACTGTGAATCAAGAAATCATATATCCAACCACAAAACATATGAGCAATGCCATAGTCATTGTAAGAATTTGTTTGCTGTTGTTGTTGTTGTTATGTTGGATTTAGGACACAATACACACGGTGTACCACGAATGGGCAATGCAACAAGTGGAGGCAGCAGAGTTAGACGAAGATGCTCTTTATCCCATTTGGAGGCTCAGAGAGATGCTGAGAGATGATGTTCAAGCTCTCATTTAACTCTACATATTTACTCAAAACACTTGTTCACTCTCTCAGCAGAAGATCTTTAATAAATAATCCAACTTCTTATTATTTCGAAGACCATAATTGTAGATCTTCAGAATCCGGAATTTGCTAAACAACAAAATCTTAAAAAACAAAATATGATTATTCTACTGAAGATTGGGTTAAGGAAGCAGCGTAGAGATTAAGCAAATAAGTGGAATATTTTGTTGGCTGCTTTTGTCTTGTCTTGCGTACGAACTACGCTGAAGACAAACACTTCTATATAATCCTCTGCTTATACCCCTTTGCTTTTACCCACTAGAGTTTTCAGCTCATCTCTCGTCTCTCTTCACTCTCAACCATCTTTTAGTCATGTCTTGCCTGAGAATTAGGCTTCTCCCTGCCAAAAGAGCTTGGAAGAGCTTCACAGCCAAGCTTCGGAGATCCAAAACCAAGCACAGTGCTGCAACTTCGGACAAACATTTCTTCAGAAAGAATCTTCGAGACAGAGATCCCCGTGTTTTTTTCATCCGTCTAAAGAGAGGTTGTTTCTTCAAGAAGAAACGGAAAGCTGTTGTATACGTTGATAAGCTCTTCAGTGAACCTATGGCTGTATCCAATTGGATTCCAGCAAAGCAGTGGAAGCCAAAGGAAGAATTGTTTCCCGAGAAGGGAATAGACGAAAGAGCTGAAGAGTTCATCACTAGAGTGAAAGCAGAGATCCTCGCTTCACGCAACTTGTAGCACCCATCATCAACACAATGTACCAAAACTTGATAAGTAGTATTCTTCTGTTCTGTGTATAAATAGAACAACTCCAACTATTCTGTACAAAATTATTTGTCTTTAGCTATTAGCTCGAGTATGTAATCATTCTTGTAAATCCTGTATATTCCTTGAACAACATATTCCACCTAGTCACAAGCTGGACTAATAAATAGTGGATGTGTATACTTTGTGAAAAAGGTCACCTGACTATGAGATTGCCCGTTTAATGAGAAACCTGCATTGGTATTTTTAATCCCTTGAAATCCGGACTATAAGACCGGAAGTTGTCTGAACAGTTTTCAGGTGACCGGAGCCAATGAGGTCACGTATGTGAAATCTCACATCCAGAGGAGAAAACCGGAGCCGTTTCTTCTCAAGCTCAGCCAAGAACATCTCTTTATGTCGCTTGCGCTTTATCAATGAGAGGAGTTCGTTCCTTCCCTAATTTTTAGATTGCGAGTAAGAAAAAGTTCTGAGGCAATCCCTTAGGGGAAGAAATTGATTAAAAAAAAAAGATACTCTCTGAGGTACCTGTAATAGACCCTTCCACAGTTTACCAATACTCGGAATTGTAAACCAGTACATGTCTGGATCGATAAGTTGGCGTGCCTGAGATAAATTAGTATATGTAGTTAAAAGAGGGAAATAAAAGCATGGAAGAGCAGATAACTGGGAGTATAAGTTTTTACTTACGAGAAGGCCTGCGTTAATTAAGAGACTGATGTGCGCATCCTTCACCTTTCCGCCCAATGACAACAACGAACACTGCAGTAAATTATTGATAGCTTGTAAAAAGTGAATACTTTTGGCAACCATGTAGACAGAAACAGAGTAGTAAAGAGTAAAATGATTAAAAAGACTTACTAGCTCATGATGTCCAATACTGGGTTCAAGTTTTGAATCAAGAACATGTCCTTTGAACCACTTGAAAATTTCAAGATCACCTTGTTTCTTCTCTTCCATCCTCTTCACTATTCGATCTACCTAACAAACGGATTACAAGAAAATGATAAAAGGATCACCACGTTTAAAATGTTGTCAACAGATATTTGATTAGCTAAAAATTGGAAAGACCAACCTCTCTCTACAACATTAATCGAGAATACCAATAGTAAGAATTCAAAACTATTCATAAGACCGTTTCACTTAACTAAAGCTAATGTAAACTACAAACGAACAACACCACAAACCTCTAAATATGCAGCAAAATACCAACCTGGTGAAGATAGTCATCCAAAAAGATTATGGCATGATCATCTTGTCCAGTGTTGAGTTTGAAAACACGAACGACTTTCTCCCTTCGTAAACACTGCACCAAGTCCAAAGTGATCAATCCAAAGAAGTCTAGTAAGTCCAATAGAGATTGGAAATATCGCAATAGAAATAGCACCAAACTAGTTCACCCAATTAAACCACAAAGATGAGAAACTAGGATATAAGGATACAACAATACAATATATCAGGAAACACCTTTACATATACAAAACAGAAGCTATAATTTCATTTGATAAATGCGCATTTCATTGTTTCTCTAAAGGTTACATCTTTCAAACCAAAACAACAGCTACATAAAGGAAGTGCAGGAACAGACTTACCTCTAATTCTCTATCGACTTGGGTTCTATCATTGACGCTACTGTATAATTGCGACTGTAAAATGAAGGGTGGAACCGAAGCCTGAAGAAACAGATGTAGCAGAGACAGAAAACATCAACGTACAAATAAGTTGACAAAATACAAGAAAAAAGGGAGATACTTTTAACTAATCTTCACATGTATGTTCCAGAGTAAATGCGATTTTTTAATAACAATTTTTAGAATAGAATCAAACCAACCTGGTCAATACGAGGAAACTGAGCTCGCATCATTCGTAGTGCAACAGAGGTGTCGCTAAAGGTGAGCTCATCCTCTGATCACAACCAATCAAGGAATTAGAAGAGAGCTATTTTATCTCTCCGAATTACAAAAAGAACCCAAAAAGATTCAAAACTCACCGAGAGGAAGACATTGATCCTCAGATACTGCTCTATCTTCAATTGCAGCGTGGCTTGAACCCACTTCTTCATCCTCATCCTCTCGCCGGCGTTTCTTTGCTCCGGAGGCGGACGTTTCCGGATTTGTTCTCTTCTTCATTGGTTGATTTTTTCTTGCAGAACCAAAAAAAACACCAAACTGTTTTACCAACCATAAACCGAGTTGACACATTGTTTGTGGGCCTTAAGCAAATGGGCCACAACTTAATCTGTAAAGTGCAAATTTCTATGTATTGTTGTGTTGCTGATCTCTGTTTTTGGTTCCTTACTTAAGCCATTAATAAAATTTTAGTTAACCAGTCATATGTATATTTTGATTTCTACTCTTTAAGATTGCTTTATCAGTTTTAGTAAAAGTCGGGCACTATTAAATTTATCCATATGTAAATCAAGGTGTTAAGACCAACATTATAGAGAGTATCTTAGAAAGCTAAGATAAAGATCTAATATAAGATTTTTCTTTTGTAAAATTGGGGTATCATACCACCGATAATGGTGCCCTAGAGGATGATAATAAGTAAATTGCTCTCTTAACTCACCCACTATTTGAATGACATTACAAAGAAGGTTCAAGTCAACATTTCATTAAGACATAGCAAAATTAAACAGGAACATAAAAACCAACACAAGCAAAGTGGTTTGCTTCTTCATCAGTCAGTACTTGACAGGTGCGTTCTGTGTCGGCAAGAGACCAAATCGCTTCTTCAACAATACTCTCTGCTTTGAGTATTTATCGTCAGGGGAGAACCGGGCTGCAAATTCCACACAAGTTTTAATGGTTTTACATCTTTTATGAATCGTAAAAACATAAAATGGTTTCCAAGGCAGGACTCTCACCTGGATGAGCAGATTCAGTAGCTAGCCCTAGAGGTGATTCCTTCTGCAAAATGAGTTTGACTAATATGTAAGCACAAAGTAACAACACAATATGTAGAGAGTCCATAACCAAAACCAATTTCAATGTCTATCAAAATGCTTCTATAGACTTAAGATTAAGATTAAACAAGCAATACCCAACTCTATGTGTCCGTAAGAACTTCTATCTTCCTAGGTTAAGATGAATAAAACATCAAATCTTAATATTAAGCAGACAAAACAAAAGCTTTATGTATATCTAAATTTTGATAACTCCTAACAAAAAAAGCAATTTGCTTTCGAATCCTAAAACACAACAGAACACAAGGTCATAAACAAGAACTAAGCAAGTATACAAAAGAGAAGTAAAGGTACCTTGGTGGTGTAAACCTTCTCACCCTTCTCGTTGATATAGCACTGAAGATACATCGTCGTTTAAATCCCTGTGGATATGATTAAAGTTAAAGAGCTGACGGAAACGAACAAAAAAACAAAAGTAACAAAGCAAAGATTCCTCCTATAAACAAAGATGGTACCTCAGAGATGTTTCTTGGTTCTGATTTTTTTTTAGCAGACGAGAGAAGCTGATTAGGGTTTTGCTGGAGCAGAAGCAGAGGTTTTACGGCGATACTCGTCAATGTGTGTGTAAGTATATAAAGTTTCTCGAAGAAAAAAACAAAATGGGCTTTGGATAAAAACTTACAAGCCCATTATGAGCCTGCTTCTAACAAGAGTCCATTAAGTTTACACGTGTGAGGATATCGCCGCGACGAGTCTCTCTCGCTTCGCCGGCGAAAAAACGAAGAAAAGGATGAAGAAGCCTACAGAGACTCCGGCGAGATCGAACGCAGCTGTTAAATCACAGAAACCTCCTTTCAGACCTGCCGTCGATGACACCAAACCTGTTCTTCAGGACCCTGTAAGGATCTCTTTGGCTTAACGATGCTATTTGAGCTAAAGGTCACTGCTTTCGAATTCAATTTTCGATTTCATCATTGAAGAGTATGAATATGTAGATGGAAAGAACTTCAAGGGTCATTAGGAATACGAGTTGATTCATGAATCATTTCTTCATATAACTAGAGAGCTTCAGATTAAAAACCAATGACAAGTGAGAACACACTTTACTTACAGAGTGCATCATAGAGAGTAGAGACATTGATTTTTTTATGTTCCATAACGAAATGCTGAGGCTTTTCTTGTGCTGTGCTGGTTGGTTAAACTGTTTTGTTTCAGCTTTAGATATAAACATCTACTTCTACCATTAATCTGAGAATAGACTGATTCTGGACTCCAATGGTTCTTGAGGTTTATTTTTTGTCAATACATGTTGTTGTTATCTTGAATGGTTTTGTGGATGCTTATGCAGTTTGTCATATCATTTCTCTTTTTCTTAGATTCTGAGATCGGATCCTATGGAGACTGAAGAAGCTGTGCTGAGATTACCTCCTTTCCCAGTGATTACACCATCTGAATCGTAGCCGCCCGGATTAACAAGATTCTTTATCTGATTTGTTTCACATTTTGGGGGTGGTGGTTAGTGATTGTGAATGGATGATGTTGTGTGTGCTTGATAAACTGTAACTTACTATCCCATATTTGATAAATGGAGACAGCTTTAAGATCAGATCAGTGATTCAGTATTAGAGCATATATATATATATATATATCTGTGTCAGCACCCAAGAGTAAATTTTAATTAACAAAGTATGTACCATCGTAAGGATTCATTTCTATCCAGATGAATCAAAGGGTTGAGCCGTTGAGGGATCACCTAAGTTATATATAGAAAGTCACAATTTTAAATAACTACATCCACATTTGGTAGAGGTCTTGCATTTTTTCATCACAAGCGATGATAAATCAAATAAGAGAAACTGGAGAGGAAAGCAAAAGTAGCTTTGCTTGCTTTATCCCGTGAAGTAAAGAGTCCTCAAACTCTCCCCTCTACTCCTTTTGGGTACTCCTACTTGGCCGTGTGTATCTTTCCACGCAAGGTAAGCCTTTTCAACTCATCATTCAAGTAAACATATGCGGTTGAAGGACACGAGCGGTCTGCTATGCAACACTTTCATCCACAACATGATTCTGCTAATAAATTTCTACTTGCCTCTGTTGGGAGGTATTGTATGGCTTGAGTTTTGTGTGTAAGAACATGTGCTTTATATTCTTTTTCATCCAACTTCGGTCAGATACCATTCTTCAAGTCAGAACAGTGCCCTGAGACTGGTTATCGACAAAATTTGGATTTCATACTTTCTTCCAACGAACCAAAAACTACTGAGAACAATCCTGCAGATGCATTTTAAATGGACAATTCAGGTTTCTTCACGTTGGTAACTTACAGCAAAGTTTTTGTACTTAACAATTTTGGTGAGATCAGAAGAATAGAACCAAAGCTTTCCAGATTCATGAATAAAGAAGCAAAATTTGGGGTAACCGAGAAAATGACTAACCTGATAGGGGGATATCTTTCTGCTGTAATGATCCTTTTATAAGCAACGTTCCTGGCATCTGTTGGAACACCTGTAACAGAAATTTCTCCATCATACGCCAATTTAAAATGGTGGATGCAATCGTTAGGGATATCTTAAATCAAATCCAAACAAACCAAGATGCGGAAAGATAGGTTCTCTTCAGGGACTTGCAAACTGGAGCCAACCAGTGACTGTTTTTCACATCTGTGGCTTCTCGCACTATCCACATCTGTAGTAACATTCTTTGAGATTGTATTGCACTGGTCATTAGACGCAACAATCTACAAAACAATAGAAGGGACCTCTGTTGAGCTTGAGATAATGTAGAAACAAGATTAGATGGCAAGACAAAATGATTCATGTAATGCACTTACGTCAACAGAAAATGTAGAAGAGTTTAATTTGCATGAGGCACCACAGCTCTTAAAGAATTCTTCAACTGATTGCAGCACATCTACGGCACTGTACTGCCGTTTTATGCTCTACAAGACACGAATCCACCATGAAAAATATAAGGCTCAACTAAAGCCCGAGACTTTTTATATAGTCACATAGCAATGTTACAGAAAATGTAAAAGATGACAAAGGTTATAGATAAGTTACCTCAAGCATAAACGAATGAACAGTCTTTTTGACTACAGGAGTTGCTATAATCTTCCTAGCTGTGGGCATGAAGGACCAAGCGAGGCCCCAACGGGATGTTTGGCCTTGGACAAATTCTGTGGTCTTCACAACTGTAACACCTACTTCCCAAAGCTTAGATATCAAGAACTTGAGGGTAGCCTTCTTTCCAAGCATTGAGGTGTACCACCTAATATAAAACATGATCGCAAAAGATAAATTTTGGTGGATGGAAAACTAGAAAGCGAAAGATCCAAAGGTATAGTTGGGTAAAATTACTTGAATTTTTGTCTCAGTACAGCACTATCTTCGATAATACGGGACACAAAAGCTTGCTCCCCACCATTGCAAACCATCTCCTCAGGAGTTCCACCACATGCAGTTTTAGGGTTAAGGCCTGATTCTTCAAAGGTCTCAAAAAATGGAGGATTGGACATACAGAAGTCGAAAGTTTCATTTTCCTTGACAACACCAAGTAGTACGGCTGGTTCAATATAGCTCTTGCTGCCATCTACAGGATAATCAGACTGAACCGAAGCGGAAGTTTCGGCTTCCTCAGTTATGGTTTTCTCATTCTCTCTATTTACAACCTCAGGGACAGAGAAACACTGTGGAAGAAGTTTAGAGTCTCTGATCTCAATAAGGTCTGAGATATGGGGATTACTTTTGACATTCTTCTCTGCCCATTCCAGAGCTACAACAGTATAATCTGCGTATGAAAATATTGGCACCAACTGAGAACATAGAGCCAACAACAAGCTAAAGAAGCTACGAGTAAAGCAAATGGAATAAAATGATAAAAGAAGAAGAAACCTGAGCCAACAAAACTCCAACCAAAAAGGGAAGCACCAAGGAGAGGATAAATGCAATTGGCACCTGTACCAATGTCAAAGCCCTTAACTTTGCTTCCATCACCACCCAAACTCTTCTGAATGATCTCAGAGGACAAAAGATCATTGATCCAATGAATGTAATTGGATCTATTAGGAACAGTAGGGCAAAGCTGTCCATCCGGAATCCACCTAAAAATAAAAGACTTTTGTAAATACAACACACACATTTGTTGAGAGCAAATTACTTTGGACAACTGAAACATACCAGTTGACGCCATGATCATGTAGAAGAAGGATACGAGTGAGCTCTCGGGTGGCGTTGTAATCAGTCCAGTCGATGCGGGGACGACCACCGGAGAAGAAAACAAAGGGCTTGAAAGAAGGGTAAAGAGACGCCAAGTTGGCAAAATCGGGTGGGTTATCGGAGTATTTGTTCCGGGGTTGCTTAGTGGAGCCAGGTTCTGAGCGAGCTCTCTTCTTACCGTTCCGCATCGAAACTAACACCGACAGATAAACCCTAAGCCGCCGGGAAAGTGAATGAAAGAGAAGACAACGGCGGTGAACTGAAACGAAGACGTTCAAAATCGAAAGCCTCTGTGAGAATTCGCGGCTTTGCCTATGATGAGCCTGCTTCTATTAAGAGTCCATTAAGTTTACACGTGTGGGTGAAACCGTCACGTGTGAGGATATCGCCGCGACGAGTCTCTCAAGCCCTCCTAGAGGTAATTTCCGATTATCGATTCTCCGGCGAAAAACGAGAAAGAAAGAGAAAACGAATGAAGAAGCCTACAGAGACTCCGGCGAGATCGAACGCAGCTGTTAAATCTCAGAAACCTCCTTTCAGACCTGCCGTAGATGACACCAAACCTGTTCTTCAGGACCCTGTAAGGATCTCTTTCTCTCTTCTCCTTACATTGTGTCCTTAACGATGCTATTTGAGCTAAAGGTCACTGCTTTCGAATTCAAATTTCTGATTTTTTCACTGGACTGAAATTTAGTGATGTGAAAGGTTGGTTGAATCAACATGAGTATTAGATTTTTTCGATTTATGATAAGATTAAGATGTAATCTCCCTTTTGTCAATTCATTTTATGCTTAGTTTGGAATGTGAAAGTTGGTTGATTCATTGAAGAATATGAATATGTAGATGGAAAATACATAAGGGGTCATTAGGAATACGAGTTGATCATTAATCATTTCTTCATCTAAGCTTATATCACTAGAGAGCTTCAGATTAAAAACCAAACGCATTTCACTGACAAGTGAGAACACACTTTACTTACAGAGTGCATCATCGAGACATTGATTTTTTTATGTTCCATAACGAAATGCTGAGGCTTTTCTTGTGCTGGTTGGTTATACTGTTTTGTTTCAGCTGTAGATATAAACATTTACTTCTACCATTAATCTGAGAATAGACTGATTCTGGACTCCAATGGTTCTTGAGGTTTATTTTTATCGATACGTATTGTTATCTTTAATGGTTTTGTGGATGCTTATGCAGTTGTCATATCATTTCTTGTTTTCTTAGATTCTGAGATCAGATCCAATGGAGACAGAAGAAGCTGTGCTGAGATTGCCTCCTTTCCTAGTGATCAGACCATCACAATCGTAGCCGCCCTGATTAATGAGGTTCTTTACCTGATTTGTTTGACATTTTTGGGGTGGTTAATGAATAGTGATTGTGAATGGATGTTGTGTTAAGCTTGATAAGCTGTAACTTATAATCCCATATTTGATAAATGGAAACACAGCTTTAAGATCAGATAAGTGATTCGGTATTATGTCAGCACCCAGGGTAAATTTCAACAGAAGTCTCAAAGCATTCATTGTCTCGTTACATCACCTATCTTGATTATTGTTTTGGTTGATACTAGTGTTGATGTTAGTCTTGATTCAGCTTCATAAACAAAGACAACCTCCATTCTATATTACTTGTGTTCTGCTGTAACCTTTCGAGTGAGGAAGAGTGTTTTTGTCTGTTCAGGCAGGGGTTTTGATAACATTCACGTGATTCTCACGTGGAGTTCGTTGCAACGACTCAGGGTTAAAATGGTCTTCTGCCTTTATCTGTTAAATCTTGTAGATTTTGTGGACTTTTGTATTAAAAAAAAATCAAATTAAAATTAAAATCTAAACAAATGATTTTTTTCTACGCTGAGAACGAGGCAGACATTGATCATTTCTTCATAAACATGTTTATGCAGAACCAAGCTACATGTATGTATGTTACACAAACACACATGCATATGCATATGCTTCTGATTAATTATTAATGGTATATACCATAAGATTCATGCGAAATAGGTGCTAGGCTCTAGAGAGTTTCACGCTCATTCATCTCTTCTCTCTCTCTTTTCTTCTCTTTCTCCTTTCCTGATTTGAGATTTGCTTTGTTTTGATGATTCTGTCACGTTAAGGTTTGATCCCATATATTTTTTTGTCTAAGCTTTGTTGTTTTAATCCTCGGATTATTCCTATTCGTGAGGTTTTGTTTCGATTATAGTGACGTGTGTTGATTTCTAGGTTTTTGTTTATTGTACAGAACGATTTGTTAACGAGAAGATGATGATGAATCGTCAGTGAAATTTGAGTTTTGGGGTGTGTTAAAGAGTAATGGATTCTGCAAAGGGTTGGTTTCAGAAGCGGCAGATGCTTGGAGGATCCAGATATAAAGGTACTTCAGGTGGTGGTGGAAGTAATGGCTCTGCAGATGAGCACAACGTCGAAACTGATGAAGAAGCTGTTTCAAACACTACCAAACAGAAAGTTGCAGCAGCTAAACAATACATTGAGAATCATTACAAAGAGCAGATGAAGATTCTGCAAGAGAGGAAAGAAAGGTATATTATCTTGTTCTTCTACCAAAATGTACATCTCTTATTTGAAAATATGGAACTTGAATGCATGATTTAGTTTTGGTTCTTCATATAAACAGGCGCAGCATGCTAGAGCAGAAGCTAGCAGATGCTGATGTGTCTGAAGAAGATCAAAATAATCTTCTCAAGTTTCTGGAGAAGAAGGAGACAGAGTACATGCGCCTTCAACGCCATAAGTTAGGCGTTGCTGATTTTGATTTGCTTACAATGATTGGGAAAGGTGCTTTTGGGGAGGTTTGTTTTCTTGAATCCATATCCACGTGGGAATACAAAATTTTGTGGTTGTTAAAAAGGATATATTGTTGTTGTTGTTTCTCTAGGTTAGAGTTTGTAGAGAAAAGACTACAGGTCAAGTTTATGCAATGAAAAAGCTCAAGAAGGCAGAGATGCTTCGCAGAGGCCAGGTTAGACCCCTATACATTGCTACTTGATAGTATTGTCTGTGTATCATTCATCTTTGACTCCATAACTTGTTTTTTTTTCAAGGTTGAACATGTGAGAGCAGAGAGGAACTTACTAGCGGAAGTGGACAGTAACTACATAGTGAAGCTTTACTGTTCATTTCAAGATGATGACCATCTTTACCTTGTGATGGAGTATTTGCCTGGTGGGGATATGATGACTCTTCTGATGCGCAAAGATACTTTGACAGAAGAGGAGGCCAAGTTCTATGTCGCTGAGACAGTTCTCGCTATCGAGTCCATCCACAGGCACAATTACATCCACAGGTTCTGTGATAGTATACAAAAAAAAATGTTAATTAGTTTTTCCCTTTTACTTTGGTTGAGCTTATCTTCTTCCTTTTGCTTTAATAGGGATATCAAGCCAGACAACCTGCTGCTTGACAGATATGGGCATCTAAGACTGTCAGATTTTGGATTGTGTAAACCTTTGGACTGCAGTGCCATTGGAGAAAACGATTTTTCAAACAATGCCAATGGATCTACGGAGCAAGAGGCCGGTTCAACTGCTCCAAAACGCACACAGCAGGAACAACTTGAACATTGGCAGAGGAATAGGAGAACGCTAGTAAGGCTTCAAATTCACCTTTAAGATTTCCGATAAGAGTTTCTCCCTCTGCATGTTTCTGATTAACACATGAAACGACAGGCTTATTCCACAGTTGGAACACCAGATTACATAGCTCCAGAAGTTCTATTGAAGAAAGGCTATGGAATGGAGTGTGACTGGTAAGCAGTTTTGACAGACTCTGTATGAGCTCACATTTGAATGAGTATGCATCTTGATGGGTTTCAGCTACTACTCTTATGATGCATTACTTAGTTAAAGGGACCATCTTTAAGCTTTGCATATGATGCTAATGCAGTTTGCTCTATGAAATGCTCTGTAGGTGGTCTCTTGGAGCAATCATGTACGAAATGCTAGTAGGATATCCACCATTTTATTCAGATGATCCTATGTCAACCTGTAGAAAGGTAATTTTCAGGAATAAACTGACAAGGAAATCAAAGAAAACAATCACAGGAATAAGATGTTTTTATTTTCCAGTGACACTGTTATGACATCAAACTCCTGATTTTGGTTGCAGATAGTAAACTGGAAAAGCCATTTGAAGTTCCCCGAGGAGGCAATATTGTCAAGGGATGCAAAGGATCTAATCAACAGTCTGTTGTGCAGTGTCAGACGTAGGCTTGGTTCCAAAGGTGCTGATGAAATAAAGGTGTCCTTGTACTGATTTCTTTATAAGCTTTTTTGTTTTTGTTTTGGGATGCATGAATAGTTTCTCATATTCACAACTAAGCAACTCTTTCTTTGAATGTAATTTGATTATGGATATGAGAGTTCAATAATACATTATCCAAAGCCTGTAAGATTAACATGCATATTTTGTAATTTGCATTGCAGGCTCACCCATGGTTTGAAACTGTTGATTGGGATACAATATTCGATATGGATGCAGCTTTTGTTCCAGAGGTTAACGACGATTTAGACACTCAGAATTTTGAGAAGTTCGACGAGGTAACAGATCTTTTAGCGCAAAATATTTCTTTTCGATGTGATGGAAGGATTACAAGGCCAAAAAAAAGTTGCAGATTGATTAATTCTTTGTGGTATATTTTGAAAATGCAGTCTGAATCGCAAACTCAGACGTCATCCAAGTCTGGACCATGGAGGAAGGCAAAACCATATTCCCTCTTCTCTAAACAAAATTGCTTGCAGAGATTCAAAACTTCCTTCTTCTTAAATTCCTTTTATGTTTAATGGTTTCCGCTTTTACTTCTGCAGATGTTGTCGTCGAAAGACATAAACTTCGTAGGGTATACATACAAGAACTTTGAGATTGTTAATGATTACCAAGTTCCTGGAATGGGTATACACACTTACTTGATCACTGGTTCTTGTATTTGACTGCAGTTTAGTTTGAATGTTACTAATGCTATGATGTTTTTTTGTAGCGGAGTTAAAGAAGAAGAAAAAGTCGACGCGACCAATGGTCAAGTCACTCTTTGGTACACAACAACCTCTTTTGCTGGCTCAGCATTTGACTATTTCCATGTGAATCTTGTATGTGATTTTGTTAATTGGTTTTGTGTGTTTATGAACTGTTCTCATAGATAATGGATCATCGGATACCTCGGATTCATCTGAAACAACTTCTAGACCGCCTTGTGATCGACCTCCTCCTGCTCCTCCGGTTGTTCAGGGAAGCTTTCTGAAACTTCTACCACCAGAACTTGAAGTGAGGCCAAAGCAAGAAGAATCTGAAGCTTGCTAAAACAGAATAAAGGTTTTATTTGTCAAGGTTGGAGTTGAGTTGTGTCCCAATGTTTTAGGCGGTAGCAAAAATACAAACCGACCACTCCTGTTATATCTTTGGACAAGACGCAGTTTGGTTCTCTTATTTGACATGAAAATACATGTATTCATATATAATCTTGTTTTTTTTTATTTTTTTGCTTGCTAATAATAATATTGGCATTGAAGATAAATTTTAACCAAAAAAAAATATATTTTGTATATACTACTTGAAAGCATATTTCAAGCTATATGTATCATTTTTTTTAGCAAAAATAGGCAAAAATCTATCAAAACACTGGTAAAAATCTACCAAATCTATTGTAAAGTATGAGCAAGGCTCTACCCTAATAAAACAATAATTGGTTAAACAATATTTTGTAGTGAAGCAAAAGATTATTAGTTAATATATACCATTAGTTTTGAATACAGCCATCAGAAGTTTTAGGTATAATATTCCTATACCACCTAACTAGTACTACGGCTCAAATATAAGATGAAATCAATCAAATGTATTGTTCTCTGCTAAGAAAAAAAAAATCAATAATTTGAGAATATATAGAATTGATATAGAACTGAGTACACATACACTTTATCATATCAAAGCTAGCTTCACTTTCAATCAAATAATTTTTCAAACAATTGGCTATGATTAATTACTATTTCGATCGATTCCTATAGGGATATATATGTATGTTTCAATTTCTATCTTTTACTTTTAGTTAATCTTTAATGATGTTGCAAATTAAAACGATCTCTACCAAGTGTCGTCTTGTTATAACTCTGTTAATCATGTGAAGAAGGTATACTATATAGCTTTGTTAAGAGAAAGTTTATCAAATTAAATTGGCTTATCTAGTCAATCAATTAAAGTTGTTAACAAAATATATATATATATATATAATGGTCTATCAAAATAACGGTAAGCAACTACTAAAATATTATTTTTTAAAGGGATACACCAAAAAAGATATTTCTCAAAACTTCTCTAAAATATTTGTAAACTCTCCAAATTTATCGTAAAATTTGAGCAAGGCTTTATATATCCTAATAAAACTATAACTCGTGAAACGATACATATTTTGCAGTGAAGCATAAAAACTATTAATTAATACCAAAAAATTTGAATATTTACAACCTTAGTCTTAGATATTATTTTAAAGAGTTTAACTAAATATGCTGAAAATAGATACTTAATTAATGCATAAAAGAACTTTCAGATATTATATTTAATAAATTTACTAAATATGCTAAAAAAATAGATTCTTAATTAATGTAGGAAAGAAAAATAACATTACTTGACCAGTGTTGAAAATTAATTAACAAGGGAACAAAAAATTAAAAGAAAATTGTGAAATATCTTTGACTAGGAAAAAAACATTTTTGTTTTTGGTCAACAAGATCTTTGTTCAAATTAGGAAAAAACAGTTAATATATATATTGGCGTTCTTAATTAGTTTTGGTAAAGAAAAACTCATTAGAAAGAAGAAAAGTTTGGGAGAGAATATCATAAAAATGGCTATCAATACAAAAACATTAGTGGCATTTTGTTTTACTGTCTTCTTCATACTAACTTTTGTTCAATGTCTTCCTATGACTCCTATCGAAAATCCGGGTAATTGTTCATGGGAATTTATATATTAATTTACTTTTTGTAATTATGAACATGATGATGATTTCATAACTATTTCTTGTTAATTATTGATTAATGTTTTTTTTTTTTTGGTAAAATATTGAATAATTAGTTGTTAATTAATACTAGTGTATATGTATGCAGGTTATGAAGGAGAGCTTAGGGAAACGGCATGCTGGGATGATGCTGGGTGTCAATTGGGACAGAATGCACCCTGCGATCGTTTTTGTAAACGTACTTACTGGAGTTACGGTCTTTGTCTTAAACGAAGATGTTGTTGTATTGATGTTATACCTACTCCTGGCTAAACTAGTACTGTTCGATATTATATAAAGATCGATGAAACTATCTTTATATAATTGAATGTATTGGTATGATCTGCTTAATAAAATAAATCAATCATTTTAATTTACAGAAGATCTAGAGCTTGATTTTCAAGAAATGTTACTAAATCCAAGTTAGCTTGATTTTCAAAAATATAGATTTGAATTAACAACCAAGTCCAAAAAAGAATTCAAAAGGAAATAAAAAGAACATTATAGTATTACGAGACAAACAAAATCGTTTCTTTTTTTTTTTTTCGTTTCCATAATTTGTTCTTATTCAATGTATTCTAATCATTTCATAGTTTTCTTCCACATCATTTTTAGGCTAAAACTTTTCTTCATTTTCTAAAAATATACTAAAATTAAAATAAACAAATCCTCACGCTATATAGATATCCGCATAATTGATTTTAGTAAGTGGCCTATTTCCAAATATATTTATATACAAAAAGCAACGAAATATCTTTTTATAAAGATGAAAATTCTTATGTGCATATTTACAATTTTATGCTAAAATGGAAACAAAATAGCAACCATTTAAGTTTGGAAATATACCACCGGGGACAAAAATGTGATATACTAAAAAGTATAAGACTAGACTCGTTCTGGAACCCTAATTGATCATATTGTTGTTTTCTTCTTCGTTTGGCCAAAATACTGTATATATATAAATTTTGAGGATTTTATTTTTGTTTAGGGGTATGGATTATACAGGTTACCCAGAGAGCTGCCTTAGGTTCTACAAGTGCATATATAAGATGGTGAATGATCCTTCATCGGATTCAATCATCTCATGGGGCAAAAGCAACAACAGTTTCGTTATTAAGGATCAGGAAGAGTTCATTCGCAGGAACAGAAAGATGTTTTCCAGATTCTTTTGCAGAAACTTCACTGAGTTTATAAACCAAAGTACTGATTGTATATGTTAAACTGATTGATGATGTTGTTGTTGGTACGTACGTATATGTTAGGGCTTTAAACAAATGAATGGGTCTTCTGGGCTGTGGGAATTTGGTGATAAGTATTTTGTGAGAGGTCGTCCTGAGCTTATGGTGGAGATGCATAAGAGAGTTTCCATGAAGAGGTTTGCTGAAAGCTCTAAACATGCAAATGGAAGCTAAAGCGCAAGTGCAAGAGGGCTTCCCAAATTTAAGAATTTGATCTGAAATATCATCATCAATTTATCATCTCATGATCATGCTTACCTCTCTCATCAGGGCTTATCCTCATCCACTACCTTAGAAATATATATTTTTTGTAAAACCTTTTCACGTGAATATATATGCTTAGTAAATGTGTTACATATTCACATTATTTGTTGTTAATCTCATGAGTCGTACGTAGAAGAATCTTCTGATTCTTGAGATTCTTCTCCCCAAAAAGATCCCAAAAAAGAAAATACCATGGAGATTTTTTAGAGTTTATGAGAGAACCTTAAATGATAAAATCTCCTATCAACCGTTTTGTTATAAAGTCCGTCTGATTTAATTGAACACACTCTTCTTCTTGAAGTAGTAAAGTTTAATAATAATGATACAACTTTTTTGAACAACATGAATTGTCCTCTTCTTCTAAGGAAGCAATGTCAACGGATAGGTCACTATAAGACACTATATGGTTGTTCCCAATTCACAAGAGAGTGAAGTTCGATATTTGAACGCGAAGCAATTTGTTTCTAAATGATTTATCCACGATACCGTAACTATTTTATATATCATATATTAATCAATAATCAATAAACCAATTTCCTATGATATATTTCCTATTGTAGAGAAACACAAAAGATTAGATCCATGCCTCGATCATGTGTTTTAAGGAGTTGATAAATCGCTTTAACAATGCGTGGAAGCAGTGTAGCAGTGAAGAATTGGGTTTGAGACATGGAGTAGAGCTTCCTTCCTCTGATGATTGAGAGGAGTTAAACTGCGATCAACTTCGCTTAAATGATCATACTCTCTTTTTATTATAATACTCGACTCCAAGATGTTGTGCAAGAAATGGATGAATTAGTTTATCGGGTCACATAAGAGGGCTTTAACGGCTGGGTATTTTCTGAGGATGAAGTTGATACTGAGTGGTAATGAAATTGTATTTATATCAGATTAATCAAATTATATTTATTAATTCAAATGTAAATGTTTGACTTAACTTGTTTTCTTATGAATGATATTAATTTATATACTCATAAGACTAAAAATTAAAAATATATACAAGTTTTTGTATAATTAGTTATTTCTCCTCAATAAGTATAATTTGGACGATAATGCTCTTCCACATATAAATAAATTACTTATCGACACAATAAAATAAATATCAATGTTTTATTCATTTATCATATTAACTTTTAATACTAATCATGTTATAAGCTAAATATTTATTTATCGTGTTAATTTCAAATATTATGTATTTACTAACATGGTTATGTTGATAAAAATTCAAATAATATGTACATATATGATTATCAACTGTTATAATAACATTATAAAAAAAAAATTTCTGAAATTATATGCGAAAAGAGATTTTTTATTATATGATAAAATTATATATATCAAGTAAACTCATTTATCATACCATATACAAAAATAAAAATGTTATATTTAATATACTATTTTGTGGTAAGATTAAATATATCATATCATTTTCATATTAGCATGCTAAGAAACATTGTAGATCACATAATATAACTCATTTAAATTGTTATTACAACGGGTTAAGAAAATAACATGTTTCTTTAATATTATATTCAAAATGTGTAAATAATCACATAAAAATGCCATTATAAATATAAGTTTAAAGAATAAACTGATAATAGTCATTATTGGTGTGGATTGACCTATCTTTTTAACATTTTCCTATCATATGTCCGTCCATCAACTATGTTGCATTAACAACTAAAAATACCTGTGTACTCTGGTTTTATTCCTTTTTGAGATACTCAACATCTTCTTGTTTTATTCCTTTTTGAGATACTCAACATCTTCTTGAGATAGTGATGCCACTAGTTATCTATAATTAAGGGAGACAAGTTAAGATGTTTTTGGCAATGAATTTGTAACAGTTTAATTTGGAATCTCAGTTTCCATTTCTGCGATCCTGAACTGTGCAACATCAACAAACGTCTTCAGGGAAAGCCACAAGCTTGTCAAAGAATCATTTTGGTTCTTTTTTAGTCCTAATTTGATCATCCCTCAGATTTTAATTCCTAGATCAACAGTTCTGAAATCTCGAGCATCGGACCAGGACTAAACTGAGATCGTAGTATTCTACAGCAAAATATAAGTAGCTAACAATCAGCAAAATTGATCTCATAATTTGAGCTAAGAAACAAATTGAAAAACAAGAAACTGGTGGGTGATTGTGACCGATAACAATTAAGTAAGAGAAATCAAGCAACGATCTCCTTTTTTAGCTTAGCAAGCTCCTGCCTCACGATACCAGCCCTCTGCAAAAGCAAAAACAACAATATCCTTAAATTAGAGGTTGCCTCTAGATTTTAATCATCAAAGTCAATAACATTTAGATGTTTCTTAATAAACCAAACTTCTAATACAAACCAAAATCAAATCAGTATCTAACAAAAACACTATACCAAAAACAAACCCAAACACAAGATGATGGTGAATGTAGTAGCAGATACAGTTTTGAGATTGAAATAACATTTATCACTAAACTGTATTATTTTCACGAAGTAACCTTGACTGGGAAACACACAATTGAAACCAAAGACTATACATATACCAACCTTGATTTTAGCCAACATGACCTTGAACCTGTCAAAATCATTGAGGGCAGCTCTTCTCTTCTGCACAATAAGTTTCCTACCCCATGAACTGTTCTCCCACTTGTTCTTCACATCTGCATACAAGTTTCACAGCTCAGATGACCCAACTAACCCAACAAGGCAATAAAACATCGAAAGCAATGCTACAATATACTCACCAGCCTTCTCCATTGCCTCAATCAAAACCTTCTTCTTGGGAACTCTGTTGATATCAATGACAATGTCAGTAAGAGACAACCTCTTCAAATTCATCTGGATCCTCTCCATATCAGGGGCATCCACAAGTGCCTAACAAAGAACCAAGACAAACAGAGAGACCCTTAGACGTTTCAAAATGAAACAATACATAACCTTTTCAAATACCAATAATTTCAGCCAAAACCCAAATTACTACACCTAAGTCACAGCTATTGAACTAAACATATACAAACTATATTCCTACCATCACTATTGTTTAACTAAGTACTGATGATAATAGATCATTGATTACAACACCAAACCACACACACAAAAAAAACAGAGCTTGAATATGAAATTACCCTGTTTTGGTCGACAACATCGACGATAACAACGAGCTTCCCGTAATCATTTCCGTAATTAACAAGGGCCACACGCCCTATCTCCACGAATCTCTTAAAACCCTTCAAAATACACAAACAGAGGTTATAAACTATACTAATCTGACATTACGAAGATAACAAATTTCAAAGAGAACCCAAAATCAAGAGTTTTAACAAAAAGAGATCCGAAAAAGCTTTCAGTAACACTATAACACATGGATGGAAGAAGAACAACTCTCACCATTTTCGCCGGCTGGAAGAAACAGAGGGAAACAAGACGGAAATTGAGCGAACGGCGAAGAGACTTTATTTATGTGCCGAAGAGATTATTAGGGTTTTGATTGATTAAATTTAAGGCACATAGAAGCCCACTAATAATTTAAAAGGCCCATTACACTTACACGATGTCGTTTAGAAAGAACCGAAAACAAAACTAAAACCGATCGGTTTAATGTATAAATCGAAATCGACGATACAATTTGGGATGGTTCGGTTAAAATGGCAAGAGTCCTCTCCTAGAAATAGAAAGATGAATAATGGAAGAAGAAGAAAGAAAGAATAAGAAAGACAGGGCATGTCTCTGAAGATCGTGGAGAGTCCGGCTGTTTAGGATCTCAATTCGAATCATCTCTGTAAATGTATGTTCGTAATCTTTGTAAAGAATTTTCAAATTGTTTAGTCTAATCGAATTGATCCAAATGATGATAATGATGCTGATTTTAAGATGTCTATATAATTGAGCCATGGGAGCTTCGTCGTTCTCGTTATTACCTTGTTCTTCTCGCTCGTATCTACCTTGTGTATTCGTTTAAAAATTTGTAAAGTTTTTGTTTTTTTCTCCGTTCTGATATCGTGGGTTTTTATATATTGTATAGTTTGAGGTGTGATGAATCCAACAATGGTTTATGTGGGAGATGGGTGATGATTGCCTATAAAACTACAAATTTGGTGTATACATAAAATATAGATTGAGAAGAAGGTTGAATGATTTGCTGTGGATTTATGTGGAAATCCGGAGGAGAAGATTTGCAAGGTTTCTATCCAGTTAGACCAGAATGTCAACCAGATGTTCCAAGGACCCGTTTTAAATCAAGGGTTTGTCTTCTCATATCATCTATATCTTGAGGAATTGAAAAGTTTTAGATCTCAAAAGAATTGCTCTTGTTTGTGCGCCTGATGATATGATTTATCATTTTGTGATATGTTATTTGCAGGCTGGGAAAACTCTAAGTGCTAGAAGATGGCACGCTGCGTTTACTGAAGATGGCCATTTGGATATGGAAAAAGTGCTCAGGCGTATACAGCGCGGAGTGAGTGCCGTGTTCTTGTTTTGTTCTATGCCCTTTTTGTTGTTGTTCATTTGGCTTCTTTGTTAGGGAATTCATCCCTCCATCAAAGGCGCTGTTTGGGAGTTTTTGTTAGGGTGTTACGATCCAGACAGCACTTTTGAGGAAAGGAACAGGCTGCGGAATCGCAGAAGGTACTACTATTGAACTGGTTGATCATGTCTGCTCAATCATTTACTAGTTCTGTAGGTGTGCCATCACGTCATGGCTGAGTTTAAATTTATTGATCATCTAAGGGAGCAGTACGGTGCATGGAAAGAAGAATGTAAGAAAATGGTTCCTGTCATTGGTAGTGGCAAGTACGTCACAATGGCAGTGGTTTCAGAGAGTGGGAAGCCAATAGATGAATCTTCGGTAGAAAATCAAGGATGGGTCGTGAAAAACCAGGTTACAGATGAGAGAGTTCTCCAATGGATGCTATCACTGCACCAGATCGGTATGCCATTATATATAAGTGTTTAGTCCTATCTGATTCTGTTCCTATAACATGTTTTCTTCTACATCTAACATGGTAAATTTTTGTTGTAGGCCTTGATGTTGCTAGAACAGATCGGTATCTCTGCTTTTATGAGAATGATACTAATCAGTCAAAACTATGGGATGTTCTTGCCATATATACATGGTTGAATCTTGACATTGGTTATGTTCAGGGTAAGTGTTCTTGCTGTTAACGATTAATCTTAAGAAAGAAGAGAAACAGAACTGATTCACTTTGTCTACTCATGTAGGAATGAATGATATATGTTCCCCAATGATAATCCTCTTTGATGATGAAGCCGACGCTTTCTGGTGCTTTGAGCGGGGAATGCGGAGACTAGTAATAACTAATAATCTATGACAGAACTTCTCATGTTTTATGTCACCACCAGACAGTTGAATTCATGGTTTATTGTTTTTCTTGAATTTCAGAGAGAAAATTTCAGGGCAACAGCAACATCAATGGGTGTCCAGACTCAGCTGGGTGTGCTCTCACAGGTCATTAAAACAGTGGATCCTCGTCTCCATCAACATCTAGGTAAGAGTGTTTTGCTATTACGAACACTCTTCATATTGGTGGGCTAAAACAGGTTAACGTGACAGAGGATCTCGATGGTGGGGAATATCTGTTTGCTATTCGGATGCTGATGGTACTTTTCAGGAGAGAGTTCTCCTTCCTTGACGCTTTGTACCTTTGGGAGGTAATAACACTGCTTGTTCATATTCAAACTTTCTGCATTTCTACTGTTAGTTCTTGGTTTTACTTGCTGTGATTGTTTTTGAAGCGGGAAACTATTGCTGTATGTTTATCATGGTTTTTTGCGTTTTCTGCTGTTTGGGTAACGAGAATAATGTGAGATGGATTATGGTTGCAGCTGATGTGGGCGATGGAGTACAACCCAACCATGTTTGCAACATACGAGGAACTAGAAAACCGAAACAACGCAGCATCCGATCCCAAGTTACTAAAACGGTATGGCAAGTTTGAAAGGAAATACATAAACAGTGGGCAGAACGAGCAACATCGCAATACGCTTGCTGTCTTTGTGGTCGCAAGCGTTCTACAGACAAAGAACAAACGTCTGTTGAAAGAGGCTAAAGGCTTAGACGATGTTGTTCAGGTCTGTCTCTTTAATCTCTTCACTCGTTTCTCGCAAAGCCAAAAAGGAAAAAAAACAAAAGTGGACATCAAAGTTTAAGTTGGTTTGCAGATACTAGGAGACATTGCGGGTAATCTTGATGCAAAGAAAGCATGTAAAGAAGCGTTGAAGATCCATGAAAAGTTCCTGAAAAAGGTTTCTTTCACTCACTATAACCTGAGGAAGATATGATGATATAGAGTTATACTAATGAAGATGTTGTTGTGTGTTTCTTGCAGGCTAATAGTAATAAGCAATAAAGATTTTGCTCAAAACCTCTACGCGACGACTTTATATATCAAACATATACTTATACAGTTTTTGATCAGAAGATTGTTCATCGCCGGCCAGAAGTTTCTTGAAAGGTTATGGAAGGAGATCGATGAGAGTGCTCTGATGATTAATTTTCTTCGTTAATTTACATTTTGTGGTAAACTGTGTGCCGTTTTTAAGTTATACGAATGAACTACGTACAGGCCACTTACCTCCTTACATTATTTTACTCTTTTTCACATTTTTCTGTTTTGCATGATTGTATAATTTTAAGAAAATTCGTAAAATGTATATAATGATTATTTTAATTAAACATTCAATTTTATTTTCTATTAACAAATGACAAAATTACATACAAAAATTGAGAGTTCAATATTGAAAAACGAAAAATCATGTTTTTGTAGAGTTCAATATTGAAAAAGACCAAACTATTAAAATTATGCAAACATCTCATTGCCATTTTCTTAATTATATAATTTAATAGTTGAACATATATTGAAGTTTATTAAGATAACAAAAACAAAATGAGACAAAAAGACAAAACAAATTATTAATTATACATTTGATGGAACAGAAAAAACGTAATTCTATATATTAATTCTAAATTTTGATATGATTGATTTCAGATAGTAATAGAGAAACAAATTGGTAACCATCAGATTAACGAAAAAATTGGTTTAAACAAACATTTTTGCACACTCCTTTTTGCGATATCGCCTTTCTATGCTCTCCACCCATCATTCAAAATTTTCAAACAAACATTTTCTTATTTTCCTTCATTTTTTGGTTTCTTAGTTTCTTCGTTTGGTGTTTTTTTTTTTTTTTGTTTCTTCTCTCCGGAGGTATGAGGATTTTGTAGATAAATTTTAAAACAATTTTGTAAACTTTTTTTAATCCGTATAAACCTACAAGTTTTAGATGAACTCTTGTTTCTCTCTAGACAATATTTTGGGTGATGTTTTTCTTTACGTATCATTTTGTTTTCCTAAATTTTTAGTGTCACCAATTAAACTTCTTATAATTTCTGGGAAAAGTGAGGTTTGAAAACAAAAACAAAAACTAGTTTCCGGAGAATACATCATCTTGTTCTTGCATGGAATGATAATTCCCACCCTTCTTCTTAGTATATGATTTAGACAAAAACAAAAGAATCAAAAAAACCTAAAAAGAGAGATCTATGCAACTCACAATGTCAAGCTCCAAGATGAAAAGCCTCTTAAAAGGGCTCCGATACATCTCTCAAGTATTTGGTAAGTTCTGTTTACCCTTGACCTCTTGTTTTCTTCTTCTATTTTCTTATCAAAAATTTGTATTACTATGATAAAATTACGTAATTTTTTTTGCATGCATGCATTGTAAGTACGTACGACGTTTGTGTGTGTGACTAGATGATTTAATCTTACTTTTTGTGTGTTTTGTTCGTGGTGCTGATTAAAAATGATGGCAGAAAGTGAAAAAGAAGAAGAAATACAAATCGGGAATCCAACGGACGTAAAGCATGTTGCCCATATCGGTTGGGATGGACCGTCCGCTAATGCCACCGCTCCAAGCTGGGTAACTATTTATATATATGTTTTAACTCGTGTTTAATAATCTTGATAATATGGTAGAATTGATTTGGTTAATGTTATGTGATTTGAAAGATGACTGAGTTCAAAGCTGGGGAGGATTTGGAGCCTGGTGAAGGAGGCGGAGAAGACGATTCCTCCGTGAAATGTACGTCAGAATATGGTGGTCGGTCCAGAGATTTACCAAAACTACCAAAATCTACGAGGAAAACAGTGTCGGAGAAAGGTTCTCCCACAAAAGAAATTAAATCATCGGACAAAACTAAACGCCGGTCTTCGAACAAAGGCACATCGTCATCGTCGAGGAGACAAAAGGAACTAGCTTCTGAGCAAGAAGACCTCTCTTCATGGTCTCGTGGATTACCGGAAGTTCCAAAGAAATCTAGGAGGAAGAAGAAGTCGTCGACTAGGTCAGAAACCATTAATGGAGGGTCTTCAAGATCGAAGAGAAGATCTGATGTGGATAATATGTCGGAGTATATGTCTGAGACTGGTTCGGTTAGATCAATGCCTCAATTCGACAATAGAGATGATTTTTGAAAAAGAGACTTTGCTGCTAGCTACCCCTACATGGTCAATAATCATTGAACACACCACTATTAATTTCCATAATTAATTTGTTAGATTTTCTTGTTCATTCCTTGTTATGTTTATTGACTATATATATGCATATAAGGAGAATTTAGACAAATATAACTTTTTTGGTGCAACCAATTCACTTGATCATTGACGTCATAAATACAAGAGAGCATCTGATTGTCTGATATAGAGTGTTAATTATTCTCAGTTTCTATATCCATTAATCAAACCAATACGATTTTTTCCTAAAAAAAATTTTTTTAGCTACCTTGTCTCTTCCTTAGGGCATCATTATAAGAGGTATACTCCCAGATTTTCAAAGAAAATATTTTGCATAAGATATTTTCTTTGAAAATCTGGGAATATCTTAACTCCTAAGATACCTCTTATAATGTTGATCTTAGCACATCCATTGTGTGTACAATTGTGACTTTATAATAAGCGTTTTAACATAGATCTTAAAATATAAATTATATAATAATTAATTTAATAAAATATTTGATTTAAAAAATTAGAATTGTATCTAATTTAACACACATTTGTGGGTGTCTAAAATCACCTTAGAGGGTGTTAAAAATGAAAAATAAAAATAAGTGTCTTAAAATTGAGTGGGAATGTCTCTAATTTTAGTATTAAACGCCCTATAAAAAGCTAAATGGATGTGGATGGTCAATGATAGTTTTGCGAATTTGATATTCCCATGAGGAAAAACGTGCTTTCTACTTCTTTTTCCCCTGAATTTTTTGGTTGTGTGCACTGTATTTTGTATCTCAAGGAGTTTCATTTTAGGTAATTTCTTTTGTTTCAAAATTCTAATCTAGTGATGTTTATGTAAATATTTGTTATTTTTCTTTGGTCTAGTCTAGCTGTATTATATGGATAGTGTTGTGTTTTATTATTGATTAAGTATTTTTTATGAAATAATAAACAAAATTTAATATTGTAACTTGACAAACAAGTAAATTGACGTCAATAGATATGTTAGTCAAGTTGGTAATGTACTAATAGATAACATTTTAAGTCTTATACATAAGAAATAACAAATTTAATTTTGTGTTCTTGATAGCCGTTGCAAATTGGATGAACATGTAAATCGACAATGCTATGAGGCTATCTGACAACTACGTGAAGTTAAAAAATGTGTATGAGAAAAATCCTATAGTCATAACATCCCAGTAGCTTGTAGAAACTAGCAAATATATGAATGCTCTAAAGTACGTTGACAAATTCTATTATATTTTGAAAAAAGTACCATATCCATAGCCTAAAAAAAAGATAGACATCATATTTTAGACGTGATGAGTATGAAAAAATATCAATAATGCTTGTTATACAAAAAGACATGATTTCAAAAGAGTACAACCATCTAATTATTCTACTAAGTATTTTGACGAGAAAATCTAGAAGAGGGATAATTATGAAAATTAAACATCTAAAATCGCCTCATTCAAAACAATTTATGAGAGACTATGAAAAGTTTACATCAAAATTTGTACAGTTTTTTTACTCAAGGTAATGAAATTTGGTTACTATATTTTGTGGACATACATGTACTGTTTAAAAGTTACATATAATAAATCTCTATAAATTGATAATATCGTGACTATAAAAATTTATTAATTTATCGTCTTGTAGACAGCGTCTCGTGATATTTTTATAAATTAATAATTACTATTTTGTAGAGAAATTTCCTAATTTCGTAATATGTAGAGAGATTTCCAAACTTATTAGAGATTTTACATATACATTAACAATGAATTCTAGTATCCGTAAGCCATATTTTTGGTTAAATTAAATATTTGGTTGTATTTTTGGTTTCATTCATAACTGGTTGTATTTTTTTGACTATAGTATTATATTCGTAAATCAAAGATACCAAACAGAAAGATGTGTGCTGTTATTGTCATTTATTTTAGATGTTATTGTCGATTAAATCATGAAAATATCAAAACCATGAGTAGATTAAATACAAAAAAGTATTGAGAACTCCAATTTAATTCTTCATTGGATTAAACAAAAAAAGAGACCAGTTCATTATTGATCTGCTCGAAGAAATTTTATCAGCGAGAAAGTGTAAACTGCGTCAACCATGAAACAATTGACAAACCCTGACTTTTTTTTTTTTTTGATATATATAGAACGAGAGAGATGGAGAGAGAGAGAGAGATTAGTTAGCTAATGCTTTAACAGCTTTCTCAGCTGCATCATCCAAATCATCAGCCGTTATGAGTTTCATTCCACTTTCCTTTAGGATTCTCTTTCCCTGCTCCACGTTCGTACCTTCTAGACGAACCACCACTGGCACTTTCAATGAGACCTGTCCTCACCATTCCACACAATTTACTCAATCATGGAACCATTCATTCTACTATATGATATATTTCGGCTAACAAGGTTTGTTTCCCAACTCACCTCTTTTGCAGCGTTCACGATTCCACTTGCAATCACATCACATTTCATTATACCACCAAATATGTTCACCAAGATTGCTTTCACCTTATCGTCAGATGTCAATATTTTAAACGCTTCCACCACCTAATTTTTTTTTGTCACAAACCCTCTTTTTAAAAATTGGTTTTTTTTAATCAACAAAGAATTATGATTCCCCAAAGTGAAGAAAGAAGGTTTCTTTTACCTGGTGCTCAGACGCATTTCCACCAACGTCAAGGAAATTGGCGGGAGTTCCACCATGTAGTTTAATGATGTCCATGGTTGCCATGGCCAATCCAGCACCATTCACCATGCAACCAATCTCTCCATCTAAACCGATGTAGTTCAGGTCAACTTTCGCAGCAGCCACCTACGAGAAGCAAAACACACCCTTTTCCTTTTAATATCCTATCAACTTAATAACAAAACATAGATTTCTTGATGATACAAGAGAGATTTTAGACAGAGACCTCTCGGGGATCCTCCTGTGTTGGATCACGCATGGCGAAAACCTCTTTTTGTCGGAACGCAGCATTATCATCGAAGTTCAGTTTGGCATCAGCAGCTACCAATTGATTAGTGGATGTCTCTGCAAGAGGGTTGATCTACAAGAGAAATTGGGGATTCAAACAAAGGTATTGATAACTGAAAAAAGGTGTAGAGAAAAGACAGTGAGAGAGAACTCACTTCCAACATTGTGCAGTCACTCTTGCGGAAGAGTTCGTATAGCTTCTTCACTTGTTCAATCGAATCTTTTCTGTCAGCAGCTTTGGGAGCCAGACCATCCACAACCTTAGCAGCATCTTCATCAGTGATTCCAGCAAACACATCAATTGGTACCTACGCAGAACCATGAGTTGAGGGGTCAAAAATCAGCATGAGAAAGGAACTCAGAAGGATATATCTATTAGGAGATTAGAGCATTAAGTGTGAATTAACCTTGATAATCATGTCAGGGAACTTCTCAGCGAGATCTTCAATACTGGTACCACCTTTTTTACAAGCAATGATCAACTGAAATAGGAAAGGGAAGTGTTTTAGATGTTACAGCAGGGGGTTAGAACAGCACGCCTAGAAGTTCATCATTTGCGTAGTAGCATACCGGTCCAGCAGATTTACGGTCCAGAATTATGGAAAAGTACATCTCATTGACGAGTGACAATTTCTCACACAAGTAAACCTGCTCAAGATTAAGATACAATGAATAAATAGCAGTCACAAGAATTGAAAAAAAAACACAAATCATGAGCTTCATGAATAACTTAAGACAAACCTTGCTAACTACTTTTCCTTGAGGTCCAGTTTGTTTTGTGACGAGTACTTGTCCAAGCATCTTTCCTACAAATGATAAGAAAATTTAATAGGATCAACAAACTCTGAGACAAAAAGATGAATCCAACACTTGAAGAAGAAGATAAACAAGAAACCAGGCACAATACCAGCAATATCTTCAGCCTGGTCACGCTTAACAATGTGAACACCACCCTTAAGACCACTCTTAAATGTTCCAAGACCTCTTCCACCAGCCAAGATCTGGCTCTTAACAACCAACTGTATCACACGGAAAAGAGCACTCTTTCAATTAGGCAACTACAAATAGAGCTTAGAAGAATCAAGTGCCTAACAAATGACATGCTTATAAAATTTACCTCGCTTTCATTAGGGAAAACTTCATGGACAGCCTTTTTAACTTCTTCCAAAGAACCAGCAGCTACTCCTTTTGGGACATTAACTCCGTATTTGCCCATCAGCTCAGCTCCCTGATTGTAGCACAGAAAACACAATACAAATTACATTTCCCCTAAACCCAGACGATTCCATGTCAACTAGTGGTTACTTTCAAAATACAACTTCTACAGAGATACTCAATACACCTCAATTCTCTATCTCTACCACAAATCAATCAGTGGATCAACCCCAAAAACAAAAGACAAAGACACAGATCGTACTAGAAAAGCGAATCTACACAATTTTAGCATACTATAGAAGAATGTTTCAAAAACAGAAATGAAGAGAAGAGGAACCTGATACTCGTGGATGTTGAGACGACGAAGCTGTTGCTGCTGCCATTTCCCGGAGACGGAGAGAGATCTAGAGACGAGCTTGTTCACCAATCCCCTCATCGTTCGATTTTTCTACGAAAACCAGCGAAGCGAACGAAAGAAAAGAAAAACAAAAGAGTCAGAGAGAGAGAAGAGAATAGTCGCAGCTATGAACGATCTGAGGAGTCTTAACCCTAATTTTTTCTAACTTTATGAATTTTTCAATTTGACCCTCTTTATTCTATTTCTATGTCGCCGGCTCTTTAAAATTCCAAAACTAATTTCGTAATCTCTCAATGGAGAAAATTTAAAATTTTAAAATACTACAAAAGTACCAAACTAACTCACTAAAAAAATAATATTTACCATACAATTTTGATTAAAAATAGATTTGGCTGATAAATCTATTGACATTACCAATCGTGTAAAAACTTATTCAAATTCCAAGAGTAAAAAAAGATGTCGTCATTGAAACATAAGCCCTGTTCAGTTAGTCCGAAAAGGACCAAGTGAATAACTATCGTGAAACAAACGGCCAGAGACCACAGAAGCTCCACACACGCGTCTCCGCATTAGGATCTCCCCACCGTATGACTCACTCGTTTCCGAGGCCGCATCTCTGCGGATGGTGGCCCGGGGACTTTCCTGGGTCGGAACCTATACAGGCCCATGTGACCCGATCACTTTGTCCAATGACAGTTGAACCATGATCAGGTTTCAACTAAATATATACACGATAAGTATGTCTTGAACGGGCGATGTGGTATATCTCTGTTTTAAATACGTAATGGAAGCTTTTCCGTTTTGTGCTTTCTTTTAGTTCTTGTCGAAAAGTTATAATAATAATTAAAAAAAATGGAAAATTAAACTAAGATTTTGGCGGGTTGAGCCGGGCCCGTGCAGTAGTGCAACGCATGGGCGACTCGTGAAAGCCCAAATAGCAAGCTATTTTAACGGGCTTTCTCCCTTAAAAAATAGAGTTAATATCGTGTGGACCGATGGCCCACATATCAGATATTAAACTGATAAGAACAGATACTACACTTGATCTTAGCCAAAAGGCCGAGAAAGGTATGATTTGGAAGCTTGGCCTCGCTTCCATTTTATATCCGATTGGTTTTGACCAACGCTTATTAACTTGTCGATGTGGGATATACTAAAGAACAAACTTTACTTAATAAGCAAAACCGACAACACAATCTTCGCTACTTTTATGTATCACACAATTTTTTTATGCGCCTAGGAGTTACTTGTATAAATGCAATCACAAAAATCGTAGTTTATATGAAGAATCGACTCATCTTCTGTATTTTTCACTTATTCATTTGTTTTGAATTTCATAAAGTTCTAGTCCACATGATTTTTTTATGAACAGAAAAATAAAGATACATAACTTGAATGTATATTGTAAAACCTGTAAACTAACAGTAACTTATAGTGACGCCAAACTTTGAAATGAGTATATATGTTAGAAACCAAAAATATGGTACAACTTTGAACACAGTAGATCAAGAAGATGGCTTCAAGTTCCTGATTGCAGCGGCCATAATCTGAGATTATTCCGCAGACGAAGAAATTCAATTATTGTTTGTGATTATTGCTTACTAATGTAAAAGAAGAAGAATACGTACCCGGGCAGGTCCAGAATCGAACCTTCTTTCGCCAATACTTGTATTCCTGTCCTCCCTCTTTGTGACTACTACATTTCTTTGACTAGATTCCACATTGAACTCCACTGTCAATTTTGTATCATCCTCCACTCTGCTAGTGCTGCTGCGTTCACTAGATACTTCTTCACCCAGCTGTGTGCCTTTGCTCTTGCTTCTTGTTGTATAAGTATGGCCAGACATTCCACCAGAACCAACAACCGGGCTATCAAAGGATTCTGCTGCATCATCTTCAACAACTTTGCTCTTGCTTCTTGTTGTGTAATCACTTATATGATTTGTTTGGAGACTTTGTCCCTTCTTCGAGAACTGAGTAGCTGCTGCTTTTGCCCCGGCGATTGCAGCTGTGAGACTGTTAACTTGCTCTGAATCAAGTGACTTCTTCTCTTGTATTGTACAGGGAACAGAACCAGGTTTTAAGGAAAACGGGTCCTTTGGGTCTGGAAGAGGGAATTTCACCACAGAAGTGTTTTGAGAAGGCATAAGACCTCTAGCTGCAGCCACATGAATCTGTTTCATTTGAGAATACAGTAAGTAACTGGTACTATCTAATACTATTCTCCCAAATTCTTAGGCTTTAGAGAACAGCAAGATTACCTTATTTTCTAAGTTATAGACGCCCTGGTACCCGCGCATCTCAAATGGAATAATCAGTTTCTGGAAGAGTTCATAGAATCAAATGTTAAATAGTCAAATCCAAACAAAAGAGTAGAAAGCGAAAGCTGAAGTAAACTTCACCTGCGGCTTCTCGCATAGCCAACAAAAGTTGGTTTGTCCTTCAAGCCTCACCTATTATATACCAAAAACAGTAGGGAGATTTATTTCTTATACTATAGAATGATTGATAATGAGTTTGCTAATTATCCTCTAGAATCATCGATAATGAGCTGTTTGAGATGTCAGCTAATAGAGCACAGCAATAAGGAAAATAGAAAATTGTTGTACCCCTTTAGGTAATGCATCCCAGTTCTGAAGTTCATCACAGGTGACACAGCCAACAACCTCAACACAACCTATACCAACAAAACCGTATCAAATATGCTGCAAGCAAATCAGGCTTTACAATAAATACATATGATGTGACAAAGATGAGAATAATACAAGAGACTAGTAACAGTACCAATAAGTCTTGAAACAGGGTAATGTTGGGGGAATTGAATATCAGTGATCCCATCGACAGCATAAATTTCTTGGTAAAACTCTTCCATTGCTTTGATAGTAGCTTCATCAGGTACTTTACTAGCAGCATGAATCCATAAACGGCCTATTACATGTTTTAAGACTACATTATTATCATCATCTTCTTCCCCAAACTTATGCAATTATCACAATGTCCCAATTCAAATTATCTCAGCTGAAATTTACAAACATTAAAATAAAAACTGATCTTTGTCAAAGTCAAAGTCCAAAATTAGTGCTTATACCTCGGATTGGAGCAGGCCAGGATCTACCTTCGATGCGTTTGATACCATGGACGAGAAGTGAAGCCCATGGCTGATGCATGGTCAAGCACGGGTTCTTATAATTCCCACGACTCATCCCTCGCTTTCTTCCAAATTCCAAATTATCAAAACCTAATCTGAATCCACCAATCACCAAAGATATCTCCTTAAATATTCTCACCTACGGATTCAAGAAACAAATCCCCTAAAACCTTGAGGAGAAGAAATTTTTGAATCGAGAAGAAGCGAACGAGCAAACCGGGATCCTCGAACCGGTTTATCACTGAATTTCTGTTCGCCTTTTGTGGAGATGGTAGGTTAATTAGGGCACCAACAATAAAAAAAATTTGCTAACCAAGTTTATTACGTTTTTATGTTTAAACCCTCAATATTGTAGAGATATAAGTTTTAAAAACTTTAGAAATTAAACTAATTATTTGATGGGCTGAGCCAGGCCCGTGCAGTAGTGCAACGCATGGGCGACTCGTGAAAGCCCAGCTAGCAAGCTATCTTAACGGGCTTTCTCCCTTAAAAAATAAAGTTAATATCGTGTGGGCCGATGGCCCACATATCAGATATTAAACTGATAAGAACAGATACTACACTTGATCTTAGCCAAAAGGCCGAGAAAGGTATGATTTGGACGTTAGGCCTCGCTTCTATTTTATATTGATTGGTTTTGACCCATGCCTCACTTGCCTACCGATGTGGGACTTAACGTTTTGCACGTCTTACTTCTGTTGGCAAAACAAAAAAAAACCTCGGTGCGTTTATGTATGTATAAGCTTTGACATGCTTTCAGTCTTAAAGCATTTACATGAGTTGCTTGTATATATGCAATTATTACCAAAAAAAAAAATGCTATTAAGTTTTAAATCCACTTGAACACTAAAATCTAAAATCTAGAACCTGCATTCAGAAATCAGATTACATCGCAAAGATGGAATTGCTCTTTATTTTTTTGTTTCTTCCTAGAGAGATGAGAATCAGAAAATTAGTTTTAAGAAAGAAAAATAAGAGAGAAGGCCTGAAGAAGAAGACAGAAGACAGAAAGCTCTTACTCTAATAAGTCAAACTCTACAACTCCACCAAAACTTATATCATCCACCATCCCTAGAAAGGTTTCCTTCATTCTTCGTTTCTCTGATGCTTAGACCGCGGGGATTCTGATTCTTCTGAACCATTTTCAAGCGTTTTCGCGCTTGTTCTGTCTTCTTGTTCCAGTTTGCCAAAAACTAGCTTTTGCTTCTCAATCATCAACGACAACGCATTTCCCTGTTCTTCTAACCGAATTTGCATTTTTCTTTGAATCTGCAAGCACAACAAAGCAAACCCAATTTTATTTTGTATGCAACTTCAAGGAATACAAATAGATAGCACTGCAAGCTAAGACTCTATTTCATCGTTATACCTCGAGCTGCTCATGCAGTTGTTTCTGAGCTTCCAACTGAAATCGCAGCGCCTCAGTGATATCTATCCCACTGCAAATTCAGTAATGACAATTTAGTAGAAAGAGTCAATGGTGTCACAGTTGTGAATTGTAATGTTACCAAACCCCACCGTTTCGTATCAATAGATGTAATTTGCTCAAACGGTGACAGCTTCGTCTCTGGCGAAGCTGCTAATCATCAGAGAAAAATCATCTTAAAGTGCAGCCAAAATCATCAACATAAAAAAAACTGCTTAGATAATTTAGGCTAAATGAGTCGGGTTCTTAGTCTAGAAGATAAGAAAAGGGAGCCAGTATTTACCTTCTGATGGTTCGGATGTGTGTCTAGCTGACCTATATTTCTGCAATATAGATAAGAAAAATTGTAGACTTTTACCAAAAGATTATTATGGGGATAAGCATGAAACAGGAGAAAAGAAAAACTAAACCTGTAAATGACTTTTGACATGATATATATTCAAACTTCCGACATTCATATGTTTCAGCACATTCTTAGGAGTTGCTTCTGCATTAAAATAAGACACTTAATCAGAACAAACAGAGCTTCATCATCGTTAAAATCAAGGATCTTAAATTCAAGAAGCTGAGAAAGAGAAAAGATTCTCACTGTTAACGCCACCGAAATGGTTAACAGCCTCAACAAAAACCTCATGAAGTTCAGGCGTCCAACGCATACGTCTCTTAGCTGCTGCATTATTATCACTGTTGCTACTACTGTTATTAAAGTTGCTGTTTGAGGAATCTGTCCTTACAAGTGGTCGCAATTCTACACAAGGAGAAGGCTGTTGCAAAACAACTTGGGGTTGTTGAATATGTGATTGCCTACTTTGTTGCTGGACCTGAAACAACATCTCCTCATGCAGAGAAACTTGGGGCTGTTGAATCTGCAATTGCCTACTTTGTTGCTGGACCTGAAAAAACATCTCCTCATGCAGAGAAACTTGGGGCTGTTGAATCTGCGATTGCCTACTTTGTTGCTGGTCCTGAAACAACATCTCCTCATGCAGAGAAACTTGGGGATGTTGAATCTGCAATTGCGTACTTTGTTGCTGGACCTGAAACAATCTCTCCTCATGCAGGGTTTGTTGAATCTGCGAGTGCGGACTTGGTTGTTGGACCTGAAACAATATATCCTCATGCAAGGGTTGTTGAATCTGCAATTGCATACTCGGTTGCTGGACCTGAAACAATATCTCCTCATAAAATGGGTCTTTTGATGGTGTAGAAGATGAAAAGACTGATAGGAAAAATAGTGATATGTGGAGACAATATGTATAGCACGAAAACTCGAAGACAACTTTACAAACCTCTGAAGCTGAATTGAAATCTGTGGCAAGGAAAAGCTCGTCCATGACAGCTGACATCAGCGAATCTCCATCAGTATCCCAAACAGGGCAGTCACTTTGTTTGTGAATATCATCAGATGCTAAGATAACAGAGTCATCCATTTGACTGCTTTGAATAGGAGAACCCTCAGGAAAGTCAAAAATATCGCCGAGTGGAGAACGAATCCAGTCCGATGACTCGGGGACGAACGAGTTATGGAGATCACTTGAGTATATATGACCAACAGCTCCATCATTAGCAGAGAGATCACTTGAGTATATGTGATGAATAGCTCCATCATTAGCAGAGAGATCACTTGAATATATATGGTCAACAACTCCATCATTATCAGAGAGCAAGTGATAAGGCATTTCCATGAGTTGATTCTGTTCTGAATCAAAGGAAATTTCTGCTGGTACTGAAGGGTTGTGTACAGATGGTATCACATCAGAAGAAGTGTCTGAAAGGTCACTTAGCTCATCTGGAACTGACCTCAACCGACGATTTTCCATTATTGTTCTAGAAAACAAAACCAATAGACATCTGTGTAAGATTATGCATAAAATTAAGATACACCATCATCTCAAACCTATCAAAAATCAAATTCATCAAATGCATAAAATTCTGAATTACAGAAACTGAATCAGTGCAGAGTCCAAACATGCAAGAGCAGAGGATGTTATCAAAATAGCAAATAATTTAACAAAATGGAAAAGCAGAATCAATCGCCAAAGCAAACAACACAAAAATATCAAAACCTACACTATAAAAACAATCGAAGCTGCATCAACCAATCAAAAAACATGTTATACTTACAAAACAGAGAAGATGATAAAATTCCAAAAAAATCTCACCTAAGAATATATGAAAAACCCCAGACACATGAGAAGAAGAGAAAGCAGCGGAGAGCGATGGAAGGTAATCTTCAAACCGGTACGGGAGAATAAACCGGGATTCTTTGTACCGGACTTATCGCTCGCTCTCTCTCTCTCGCACTTGGTCGTTCCTTGTTTTCCTCGTTAGCGTCGAGATGATGATGAAGAGAAGCTGGCTGTGTTTGTTTAAAAGAGACGATCAGTCATCCTTCTCTCACGCGCGGAGAACGGCGCGTATTACCTATGAGGCCACTTATTTTCCTACGTGGAATGTTCTCAGTGGATGATTAATTTTGTAAATAGCCTAATTATATTATTGTTTTAATAACAAGGGTAAATACAAATTTTTAAATGAGGATTTAGCTCACATAATGATCAATTTGGGTTTATCCGGAAAATAATTTAGTTACAAAATCTGATTTTAGATCATCATTAATCAAAGTTTTTTTCTTTTTTTTGGACATTCATCAATTATTTCTTCGAAAATTAATTTCAACGGAAAAAAATAAATCTAAATGTTGTTGGCTGCAAAACCCAAAACCCTACAGATCTTCGCGAATCTCGCAGCTCCGGGTCGAATTAGCAATCCGGGTCAAATTCGTCGGAGATTCACCTGAGCAAAATGTTCGCGAGGCGGTTCACTTCTTTCTTCAAAGGATCATCATCAACCTCAAGGTACCCAAAAATGTTGCATCTTCTCTGATTTTGCGATCTTGCAATTACAATCTGATCGATTGATTGACCTTTACTCGAGCATCTTAATCTCTTTGATCTCTATCGCGGTTTCGGAACCTCCGTAGATTTCTAGTTCTATATAGCCATTTAGACCTTTTTGAGTTGAGTTTTATGGAAGAGACACCATTTGATTCGAAATTTGGATGATTTATATTTATGGAAGAGACACGATTCTATTCAAAATTTGGATGGTTTGTGTTTATTTAAGGTAGTTCAGTATAAATGAGCTGAAGAATGTTTTTGAAACAGCTCGGACAAAGCTGGGACGTTGGGCTCTTTTGGTAGGAAGGCTGTGTCTTTCGTCTTGATTACAGTCACTGGTGGTGTTGCTTTGAGTGCTCTTGATGACCTTTCTATCTACCGTGGATGCAGCAGGTAATCACATAAACCTCTTCTATCTAAAATGCAATATCATTCAATCGAAGTTTAGCTACTGCAATGTACATTCTTCCATAGTAGTTGGAATTGTGAATTGGATGCTTTATAAGCGAGTGGCTGAGTTGAAAACATGTGAATAGTTTGGAAAACAGGCTTAGGGGATGATTTAGTCTTTGTTGGCGTGAGAGCTGAGACCATTGGCATAGATTCTCTGCACCTATCAGTTTGACCATGATTCGCTATCAGTGGGACGGGTTACTTATTTGATATAAGGATCAAATTTTCAATAAGAAGCACTCAACTCTTGGTGCTAGTTATACATGTAGTTTAATCAATGTTGTGTCCTTATTTCCATTTCCATTTTCGGTTGAAGCTGATAGACTGCTCTAGTGAAACTGGTTAAGCTAAAGAAGATAAAACCTTATGTGGCATTGTTTCACTGTGAAGTTCAACGCACCCATTAACTAAGCTAAAGTCTGGTTTCTCATGTGTATTTCTGTCTATCTTGTGCTTGTGCTTCCACTTTACAAGTAATGATACTTCTTCTTCCTGTCCTCGCTAGGAGTCCAAAGTCAGCTGTAATATCCAGAACAATCATCCTTTGGAGTTATATATGCACCATTTCCTTATTTTGTAGCACATTATAACAACGGTCCTCATGAATATCTCTATGCTCTTCCCCTTGTATCATCAAATCAATAACATACTTGATTTCAAGAATATGGTATTTGCATTGACGATTTCTCGCTAAAGTATGTGTATGCTTAATTTTCAGCAAGGCGATGGCGAAGGTGATGAATAGTAAGGCGATGATTGACGCCATTGGAGAGCCAATTGAGAAAGGGCCATGGTACAATGCTTCACTAGCTGTTTCTCAACAAAGGCACTCAGTCTCATGTTCATTCCCTGTGATTGGACCACAAGGCAGCGGAATCTTACATCTCAAAGCTGTTCGCAATGGAGGTAAAAAAAAACTCTCAAACCGCAACAGTCTCTCAAGACAAATATGTGTTAGGTATCTGCATTTGCCGTTTATCTTACTCATTGGATCATCTTTGTGCTTTGTTTCTTGGAATAGAAGATAGCATGTTCGGGTTTCTCCAGCAACAGGACTGGGACATTCTGATAATGGACGCACTTGTCCATGTCCCGTCAAACGAAGGACCCCAACAAACCTTGAGAATCAACGTTTCTAACATGGTTGATCCTTCCCCTGTTACCGAAGATAAACCTTCCAAACCACAAGAGCCAGAGAAGAGCTAAAAAAAAAAGAGAGAAGACTTAGTCGTGGAGATCCTGGCTAGTGGCTAGGGTTTTATTTCATTCCATTATATCTTGTGTCTTGTGAAGCAACAGAGATTTGTTACTAATAATGAACACTTGTTTAGGATTATACAAAAGTTGAATACGTGATTGGTAATAAATAACAGCATTGCTCTTTATGTTTTCACATAATTATATGTTTTACGTGTTTGTTAATAAATTACATGACAATGGCCACAATGCTATTTCAAATTAATTTATAGATCATCTCTTCAAACCCCTTAATTTTTGGCTGAGAAGAAATCGTAATCTCTCGTCAATGTCGTCTCCAGGGACGAAGAGGAAGAAACGGTCGTTTACGCCGCCACCAGAAGAATCAACCCCAAATCCGTCACTTCCGGATGATTTGATAGTGAGCATCTTAGCCCGCGTCTCGCGGTCGTATTACCCAAAGCTCTCCGTAGTCTCCAAAAGCTTCCGTATTAATCCTTGCTTCTCAGTGCTCTGATGTTTGGTTCCTTGACTGTCGAACTCACACCTGGCTTGAATCTCCAAGAATGCGACTGGCTCACACCAATAGTAGTTTCATTGATGGGTCTATGTATTTAGCAGGAAGCTCTGAAACTCCAGATTCTTTGAAATGTGTTCAAGTGTACAACACAAAGACTCAAATTTGGAATCCCGTGCCGCCTAAAAATCGGATATTCAAAGCCAGAAATATGGAAGGAAAGATTTGCATTAACTTTGGTAAAGCTTTCTACCTTGTTGCAAAGTCTTCTACTGAGGAGGTTCCGGCTTCCGCTAAGGAGATTCTGGCTCCCGCTAAGGAGATTCTGGCTTCTGCTAAGGAGGTTCTGACTGTATTTGCGTCAAAGGTTCCGACAATGGAAACTTTAGGATTGGATAGAATCGATATGGATTTGGATCGGGGTTCTTATTGTATGATAAAAAACATGACCTACCATTATGACCCTAGTGTAAAGTTTAGATGGAGAAGTACTAAGGGAGCAGGAGTTTGGAGAACATTAAAGGGTTTAGAAGGGCTACCTAAGTTTGCTAGATATAGTACTGTTAAATTGGCGGATTATGGTGGTAAGCTGGCTGTTTTGTGGGACAAGTATGTGCCTGCAAGTGGGTATGAGGAGAAGATGCTTTGGTGTGCAGAGATTTCGCTTGAAACACGCCACAAGAAAGAGATTTGGGGGAAGCTCGAGTGGTTTGATGCAGTTCTTACAGTCCCTAAGTCTTACAAGTTTGTGTGTGCAAAAGCTGCTACTGTTTGACAGGTTTGAACGTAATGATTTTGGTTATATCGCTATCTTTTTTTCTAAGTATGTCACTTATGAAGGAATGTGTAATGTGAATCAATTTGAGGATCCTCTGTTCTAGCTACTTTTTCTTTTCTTCTCAGTCAAAGAAGAGTAATCTTACTTAGTTAAACACAGTATTAAATTATGTACTCTGGTTTAGTGGTTTAGATTCAAATGCAAACGAAATTAAATTGATCATGAGTTCATGACTACACATGACTTCAGTTTGAAAAGGGTCACTTCATATTATTAATTTCTGTGGGTAACTGATACAACAAAAATCTCAAACAAACTTATCTCTATGAAACTGGAGAAACTACATTTGATATCAATACAACAAAAATAAATCATTCTTTTGTCCGTATAATAGTAACCGAAAACTATATCCCAAAACGTAACAAAATGGGGCTTATGTCTCTCTTCATTGTGTCTTATCTCTCTGCTCACTCTTCCATGAATTTTTAGCTGCATCTGCTGAAATAGCCGTGCCTGCATTGCCATCGCTGCTGCCATCTTCTCCAGGCTTTGGTTTGGAGAAGAAAGGGTCCCACACATGGCCTCCCGCTTCCCGTTGGCCTTCCTCCAGCAACGCATACTTCCAGCTATTCTCCTCCACGAAGTAGTCATACTCGGTTCGGCCTTCAATCATGTTTTTCCTTAACCGAGTCACCTTGTCTATCACAGCCTGTACCGAGACATCAAATGCATCTTTCTGCGTCTCCAGTTCTGATCTCGGGTCTGCGTAGATCAGCCTTGGAATAAGGTTGATGACATTCTCTCTCATAATCTTGACCTGCTCGGGTGGAATCTGGAGGAGTCTCTCCTCGATGCTAATGTTTCTCTTCCGAATATCATCCTCGGGGATGAATACTGAGTAGGTTGTGTAGTTCTTGGGTAGATGCCACGTGTATTGAGTGTAGGCTGAGCCCGGATGGAAGAAGACGGGTATACAACCGGCAAGCATCGAGTCAAAAGCCGATCTTCGGGTGTAAGAGTCTCCCTGTGGCTGCAGACAGAAGAGAGAGCTTTGAAACATTTGCATAATGCTGCTTGGTGCATGACATTTGCTCTCCCCAAAATCGCATTCTAATAGTTTGCCAACATTTGAGTTTCGGCATTGATCAATGATCTGCCCTCTGATGGATTTTGGATTGTCGGGTCGTGGGGCTCCTGCAAATGAGAAAAGCCACTTCCTTTCCAGGTTTCTCATCCGGTCTTGCCATTCAAAAACCTCTGAGTCCTTTGCTGGGTGGAAGTAGGTTGGGTATGGGATCCCAAAATCATTTGCGTTCCAGGGGCTCGACTCAACCACAAGCATAGACATGTTTTTGGCAGCTGGTAAGAAGAGAAGCTTGTTGCCCCAGTCGGTCTCTTCTTCAGACAATCTCCTGAAATCCCACGTTATCCTACCAGCCACAAGGAAATGATCTTTTCCTTTCATTATTTCCCATTCAGGCCGCTTCATGAGCCAATCGACCAACTCAAGCGAAGCAGCATCCCTTCTTGAGATATTGTATCCCCACAGGTACCTAGCAATGTCGAATCCAGCATAGAACGGCACAAAGATCGCAGCAGCAAGAGAAGAGTCATTTGTCAAGCATTTGTACTGCTTCATCCGGTTGCTGAATATCACATCAACAGCAAACTGATTGGTCGCATACCAGCCTTCATCCGAGAAGACACCTTCAACATTCTCAAGCGGCGGGCCAAGGCCAGCATTGGTTGTGAACTTGCACATGTTGGTCCAGAGACTAAGCTTCTTACAGTCTCTAAGCATATCCTCATTGAACTTAGAGGGTAGATTGTGAACATAAATGTACTTCCCTCCACACGGGTCACTTTTGTTGTCTACTGTCTTCAACGCTCTTATAAACGAAAACTCCTGTTTCTGCCCGCTCTCAACAATTTTAGGAGGCTTAAAGGTGGAAGTAGAATTGGCTACTGGAGCAGGAGGGAGTACTGGCTTTGGCTTATCAATCGTAACTAAAGGCTCTTTAGGAGGTTTCGATGGAGCTGCATGAGGCTCGATAGGGAATTTATCTACCCGAAGAGAGACTGAAGAAGGCTGAGATTGGGCATAGCTAGGTTGCAACTGGATCTGTTTATCAATAACGCTACTGCTTCCTAAGACAACAAAATGGAAATACAACAACAATGCCCAGAAAAAGAGTGATAAAGCAACCAACACACAGATTCGATTGGTCTGACTCTTCCCATTTCCCTTCTCCATCGGCTCTGTAGGAGCAACTTCTGCAGAGCGACGCCTCATAGCAACCCTCGGAATCATATAGAGCGTACGAGATCACCACAACATCGATTCGAGATACAAAAGATCAAACTCAAAAAACAACCCTAAGTTCCCAAATCCTAGAGAGCAAACCCAACAACTATCAAAGCTAAAAGAAGCAATTTTTTGCACGAGATCGAAGTAGTTGAAGCTAAATTGTAGCTCAAGAGCAGAGAAAACTCCAGAAAGGAATCAGATTTGAGAATGCAGAAGTGTACCGACAAGGATCCGCGAGAGACGGAGCTACGAGGAAGAAAGAAAGATGATAGTTTTTGTTTGATTGATCACACAAGGAAAGATCTAGAGATGTGTCAAAAAGCAGAGATTTTTAAACATCCAAGAGAGGTCAAGATCGAAGAGTATTAAGACCTGGCTTTGAGCTGGTCTCATCACCGTCAATGGGAGAGAAAGAGAGAGAGACACAGTTTCTGTATTTGTAATTGAAAGCGCACGTTAGACGGACGGCTAAATCTGCGCCGGCAGTTCTTTTTTTCTACTTCTAGTTGTCGGTGACCAGTGGGACCTTGCCACGTGTGCTAACATGTCGGCTTCAAGTGTCGGTGACGTCAGCAACAAACCTCTTTGATTCGGATCTTGGCTCGGCTCTCTCGTAACGTGATTCCGACGAGCGTGTGGGTATGGCTCCACGTGTAAGCTTGTGAGTGGTTCCTGGCGTAAAGTAACGTTGGAACTTGCGCACAAAACCGCAGACTTTGATGGTAAGCATGAAAACCAAATATACACGTTGTGACATGATTACTATAAGTTCAAGCTCTTTTGTTTAATTGTTCAATGAGAATACTTAGTTTGAATGTTGTGTAGTTCGTCTTAACACTAATGATGATAGTATTTGGTCATGATGAGAGAGTAGGTATAAAGTAAATGATTATAGCCTTTTTTGCAAACCAAAATGCTCCAAAATGACTTTTGTATGTAAAGATGTCAGCCGTGTTCGAACAATGAGAAAGAGACATTCGAGTGCAAAACCTTTTTCACTACTTTTATCCTTTTGATGAGTAAATAAGTATTTTGAGCCACTAAGTTTTGTATTCGTTTGTTTATAAGAATCTTTATAAACGTCTTCTTTTGATGGACATAAAGTTTTATTCATGTCAAACCGAATTAGGAGATTTACATTCGAACTTCAAAAATGTTAGCCGTCTATATCGGAATGTTAATTGTATAAACTTTGAAGTGTTAAAAAAAGGGGAACGAAGGCTCCATGCACTTTCAATGTAATCCACTCGTAGCCATATATATAAATAACCAAACGTGGCTTGTGGGAGTGGGGAAGTTTGTGCTCCCCAATGTACACAACTCACATGGATACCACAAAAATGACTTGCAAGCAAATTTATCTTAAATTATTGAATGAAATGAGAGTAATGGCCTAGCATTAACTTCTTCTTTTCTTCTCCAACAATAATTTTAAAAACAAAACAAATGGTGAACATGTAAGGGTGATTTTGCAAAAGTGGGGATTCAATATTGTACAAATTCCTAATTAAGAAATATATATATACTTTGAAGATCCTTGAACGAGATCGTGGTCCTCTCTAATCGTCAAATTGGGTGAATGAATGCGCAAATGCATATTTTTAGAAAAGAAAGATTCTAGCAGCCTCGTAACTTTCGTCACGTTTGCCCCACTATAGTACATACGCCATTTATATGATTGGGGCTATAACGTTAATCTTTAGTCTCTCAATTTAGAATAATGTGAATTTATACAACATGAGATGTGTTACTTCTGGAATAATCTAAAATTAAGACCATAGATAAGTTATCGAGGAAACAATTATGGACGAGAGATCGTTCTTACTTCTTAGCATGATCATCGGTTGATGGGGAGATCTATATGGAATCAGTTTTCTTCTGGAACCAAGACGAGAGGAAGAGAATGAGTACTAGAAATATGTTCAAGAGACAGACCAAACATAACCCAACCTTAACCAACGTTATCTCCTTCTGTTTAGATCCGTCATTGTCGCGGGTCATTTTAACATCTTCGATATGGAGATGGACACCGGGATCTCTTAGCTTAACCTTGCTATCAAGCAACACTGAACCACATGTTGCTTGAACGTTGTTGTTCACGTAGATGTTGATCCTGCAACCACTTTGACTTGCTATGTCTACATCCCTAGGTGCTACCATCACCGCCCCAACATTTCTCCCGTTCAAGTTGATCCCACCAAAGCTGGATTCAGGACCAGGATAGTCTCCTTCATCTTCCATTTTGGGACAAGTACTGCAAAATGATTCTGTCCTGTCCCTCCAGTCTGATGATATTTGATCTATTGCTTTGCTTGGTATTTGAGGTTTCCTAAAGTTCTTTAATGTTTTTTTACAGCTACAAGCAAAGTGATATATTCTACAATTTGCATAACTAGATTCCAATGGCCTTTAGATAGGTAATCAATGTTTCAATATCTGTACATAAACCAAGTTGAATACTCTCCTGACCATGTACAGGAAACTTCAAATTATTCCGGGTTTAAACTCTATTGTATACAGATACAAGTTGAACATTTTTGCGCAAGTAAAACATACAACACCAAACTATATGGAATGCAAAGACGAAAGCATATGGCTTTAGTTATACTCGAGAGCAAAGTAGGACACATAGTTCGAAATGAACCAGATACTGCATAATTCCTAAGGGACCAAATCGCCCCATCAAGAAAGATAATGTCCCCTCTCTAACTTACAATGTTGATGTGTTATATATATTTTTTTTCCAGAACACAACAAAGAGGAGGACTCGTTTATTATCAACAAAAGTAAATGAAAGGCATCAACATACCAAATCTGGTTTCCACGATTTCATTGTGACACTTGCATTAAAAAACTAGTCCAGGAAATGACCTTTGAGGAGAAGCAGCATCAAGGATAAAAGTCTGTTGGTATCTTTTCACTGACAGTCGAACCGAAGTTAGGGCCGCCCTTGCGATATTGGATAAGAAACTCGACCGGATATCCTTTCAACTTATGGGGGACAAGGTCCAAATCCTGAAACTTCAAGGCTGAAACAGCCATTGTTGTATAATAAAGAGTGAGACTCGATCAATTCAAGGAAAATAACTCATTTTTACTTCTATGAATAATGACTAACCCTTGTCGGATACAAGTGTATCGGTTGTAAGTGTATTGATTTGATCCAGATTGAAGATCTGAGGAGAGGGTAAGGGGAAAGGGACTTTGTTCACCATGAAGTCTCTAGGAGACGCCATCGCCTGGAACAGATTGTGACACATGTGAAATTCGTATTATTTCAAAAAGAAAAAAAAAAATCTTTGGAATTTCTAACATAAAAAGTGCACGATTATGATCTTTTACCTTGGCAATTGGAAATGGAAGATTCACATACCGAGGCCATTCACGAATCATATCATACATGATCTCTGCCTGCAAGGAACACTTGGAAATCAAAACCACTGAGCTGCCACAGTGACAGAGAACATGAAGGATGATAAGAATTTACCAACTCATGAGTGGTAAAGACATCTGGACCACCCAATTCATAGGTTTTCCCCATGCTGGAGCCATCATCCTTTAGAGCTGCAACGATTGCAGCAGCAACATCAACCACATAAACAGGCTGGAATCTGCAATGGAGTTATTGTCAGGGAAGGAACCAGGTCTACATTGTAAGCTACTATGAACCGGTTAATAGAATTGCACAAAGGACGTACTTGGTGGTCCCACCGCCTATGAGCGGGAGGAAGCCATATTTTTTAACGAACATCGACCAGGGGTTCAAGATTCTGTCCTCTGTACCAATCATGGTTGCAGGTCGCATGATGGTGGCCTAGGAAACACATAGACATCAGGAACTGACTAGAAACAGACTGCTGACGGCAAAAAGTTTATACAAACCATCCCAGGTATCATTTTGGTTTCAAAAGTTATGAGATTTTAGAATTTTATAATAAAATACAGGTTTTTCAGTTCTGCACAAGATCTCTAAAACAAAAGTAGGGACGTAAATATAATAAATAAAATATCACGAGATACTAATAAAAGAGAGAGTTATGTGTGCCAAAAGCCGGTATAAGTTTACCTCAGGCAGCGCATTCAAGACAGCTTCCTCGGCAGCAGCCTTTGCTCTCTGCATTCTTGAAGGAGATGACATTGAAGCTCCTAGGCAAGAAACTTGAATATATCTCATTATCCCACCGTGTTCCTTGGCCACCTGAAACAACATATCCACAAAGCCCCAAGTTAATTAGACGTAACCAAAAGAGAAAGCTTATAGCAGAGCATATCATCCCGAAAGTTAGACATATGTAGCTTATTTCAAAAGTAAGCAACAATCAGAGAAGCAGCAAATATGGAAACCTGTTCACCAGATTTACTGGAAGCAACTCAATAGGATTCAAATACATACCAATGCAAGTTTCTCAGCAATATGATGGTTCACTTCCTCAAAACTGAAATTTCTGGTCTCGTACTCTCTTCCTGAGGATTAGATTAAATATCATCCAAAAAGTAAAGGAACAGTACTGACTTTTTAAAAATTTAACTACAATTGCTAGAAAATTACGATCGAACAAAAAAACTACCAATTAGATTGATAACAACATTAGCCTTGGCCATGACAGCCTTAATCGAGTCTTCATCTCTTGGATCAAATTTCATTGGCACTACCTGGAATATACAGGCAACAAACGCACATTAAATTTACAGAGCCAAAGCATAGTTTTCTAAAAAGATGTTTTTTGTTCACATCCTTTAAAACATTAGGTTAAATAAAAGAATTTCTTACCTGTCCTAAATCTCCCATCAGCTTGAGATGTCGAGGAGAGTCCTCTGAACCTCGGAAAGGAACGAGCACTTGTGATCCCATTTTAGCTGGAAAAAATATACACTTAAATTTAGCAAGTAACAAAAAGAAATCTGCAAATGTAAAGGAAAATAAAGATAGAAACCAGACTGCTAATACAACTGTTAACCCAACTCACCTAGCTGCTGCACAAGATAGCGACCCAGAAATCCTGTGGCTCCAAATACTGTAGCTACAATACCACTGGCAAAGCAAAGCAGAAATAAATATTTTCAAAGACCAACATATATATTCTTTTACTCATAACAGAAAGCTCTCGAGAACAATTGATAAAATTAGCTATGCTGAACTCCTAGAGATGATACATTTATTTACAGAGGCAACTAATGCACACAAGCTACCCTCTAAGCTCAAAACTAACAAAGATACACAAACTAAGCTTACTATATACCCTAGCACACAAGAATACATATCTTAATCCCATGAGAATTTTCCAGCATTCTTTAGAAACAAAACCCTAGACAAACGGAACAGAAAACTCTCTAGAAAAATTCGCTATACTGCAGCTACCGCAGCCCCTTAGAGAAGATACATTTCCCCGTAAATGAATTTGCAACTAATTCACAAAAGCTATCCTCTAAGCTCAAAACTTAACAAAGAGTAAGCTAAAAAAAACTTAACACAGCAATAACATTTCTCCTTCTCATGAGAATTCTCGAGCATTTCTTTAGGAACTAAACCCTAAAAGAGAGCAATGACATACCTAACGGAAGACCTCCCACCAGTACCCTTGCGAGCGAGGTGTCCAACTCCCTTAGTAGCGAGGGAAGACGAATACCGACGATTATCACTCCCATTCACTGAAGGGTACCCATTAAAATCAGCAGAAAACACACAAAAATCAGTAAAATCGCAAATATCTAATTAGCGCGAGACTCGAAAGCAACCTAAAATCCCAAATCGAATAAAATCAATGGCGGAAACTTAACGGTGATTTGAGACTCCATAGAGCGATCTGATGGAAGAAGACGAATAGATCGAAGCTCCTTCGGCGAGAGGCCGTTGAACTAATCTCCTGGAAACTGCTTGCATCCTCGTTCTCAGTTACACGCTCGATCGAGAGACAACAAATACAGATGAGAGAGATAGAGAGATAGAGAGAGAGAGAGAGACGAAGAAGAAGAAGAGAGAAATGGGAATAGAAGAACTTGGTGCCTCGAGGATACACGGAAATGGGCCTGGGCCTTAAAATGAACCCACGTCGTTTTCTATCTGTTGAAATTGAATCTTATTAGGAGAGGATCCATGTTTAAGTAAAACGGCGTCGTAAGCGTGTATGTTACGACGTCGCTGCATTAAGTCTAAACACGGTTTTAGTCTCCCATGTGATTCGAAATAGTTTCAACGGTCTAAAGTAAAACTCTGTTTAGGGGGGAAAAATCTCGTGTTTATTAGTTATTATTCTACATAATGCTTCAACTGAATCTCTATTTTAGGACTAACAACACTTAAAAGATGTTACCAAAAAATTGAAAGTCAAGCATTTTCTTGCTAAGGTAAAAATTGATTTCACGGTACGATGTTTCTTTTTTACTCGTTATAAGTTTCATGGTTTTCAACGGAATTGACCCTTTTGCATTACTTTGACCAGGTTAAAAGTATGAACGAGAAGCAACCTCGTCTCGTCTGAGTATAGTATGTTTTATATTTTGGCTAATAATTTGATTGTAGAAACTTTATAATGTGGTTATATTTCTGAAAAAATAACTTTGCTCAAAGTAATAACAATGTTCTATTTTCTTGTAGGAGCAGCAAAGAATTTGGTGTAGTCGAGAAGAAGTTACTCTTAGATAACGTAAATGAGTTACGGTAAACTTAACAAAAACACAATGAAAGTACAAAAATGGACTAAATTAAACACACAACAAACAAAATAAACACACAACAAACAAAATAACCATATATACCAAAAAAATAAAAATACAAATTCGATTAAAAGGGATGCAAAAATAAACTCCACTATTTCACGTACACAAAACTCCATTATTCCACCTACAATAAACTATATTATTTCACGTACACATAAATCCACAATTTCACGATCACATAAATTCCACAACATCACGATCAGTCGATCACATAAACTACACAACATCACGATCACAGAATCTCGATGATGTCACGATCACATAAACTTCGCCTTGCAACAGTTTCAGTTTAGATTTATTTTCTTTTATTTTATTTTTTATTTTTTTTTATGTTCTTTTGAGTATAGATGACTTGTACAATTGTGACTATATTCAAGTTTAAATATCTCCATTCTTGTTATATATTTGTTGTTATCAATTATTACACTGCTAATAGATTTCTTTAGTTTCTAATGTATTTTACCGGGGCTCTTTCCAAAAGATATGAGATATTTTCTGAAAAATTGTATATAAAAATTCCCGTATTTTTGTCTTAGTAGAAATAAACTTTGTGATATATGACTCATTGATGGGCCAACTTACAGAAGGATTAGACGAACCAGTGTCGTTAGTTTAGAACGAAACTGAATGATAACCACAACAAATATAATAATACATTTATAAATGAAAACGCAGTGAAACGAACGTGGTTTAAGGTAACGTTGATATCAGACTGAAGTGTATAGTGTAACTTGTGGTTTGATGATTATCTCTACAAAAACTGAACTACTTTGGCTCGGTGGTATCCTTTGCTTCTACGACAACAAAGAAGCAGTCTCTACGGAACCGACCCAGCTTTACAACGTAAACCTAAGCTAATAACTTTTAAACTGAGCAAAAATGCGTGCAACCTTGTATCTTTTGAATATCCCTTTTGGTAACTCTGGTTGTCTCCAGTGTTCTTGAATCACCTGCACTTTATTCGTTGTAGTGACACAGGAATCATCCTGTGTCTTGGTTCAGACTTCAGACAGATTTTCTGATTTGTCTGAGATTAGCAGCGAGAACAGCCTTGTCCCGGTGGGGCTCGGTGAAGAAGTATGCATTCACTTAAGGTCACCGATCAGAAGTCAGGTATGCCGCTGGATCTTGACGAGTATTCAGTGACTAATCTAAGGAACATCGATGATTTATCCTCTAGAAGTCGTGTTGGTGTGTCAAACTCCGCAACAAGACCTGCAAAATCATCATCCAAGTTTTTAGGGTGAAGTAAAAGGAGAACATTTCCTGAGAACTTTTTTTTTTCATTTTGTGTGTATGTACCATCGCTTAGAACCAAAACCATGTCACTATCAATCACAGTCGGTATCCGATGTGCGATAGTGCAGACGGTGCAGTCTCCAAACTCTGTTCTTAGAATCTTCTGGATGAGATTATCAGTGGCTGAGTCAACCGAAGCAGTTGCTTCATCAAGCACAAGAATTCTTGCTTGTTTAAGAAGCGCACGCCCCAAAGCTACAAGCTGCCTCTGCCCAACGCTCCAATTATCTCCATTTTCTAACACTGCATCAACAGGTCAAATCAACGAGTGAAATCTGGTTCTGAAAACATTTTCCTGCAGGATCTATGGCAGATGCATCACCGCGGTTTTAGCTTTATACCTGGAGTATCAAGTTTCTGGTCTTTAGCACGAACTATGTCCCCCAGCTGTGACTTATCTAGAGCCTGCGAAAAAAAAAGAAATAAAAGAATCTCAACACATAGAATCTAATGGTTTTCAAATATGACTGAAATCAGAAGATTATTTAAAAAATTCCACCTGCCAAACTTCTTGATCAGTATGTTCTTCGAGAGGGTCAAGGTTTCCCCGGATAGTGCCTTCAAACAAGGTGGGGTCTTGCGGAATGATACTGAGACGGCCTCGGAGATCGTGAAGGCCAATGGAAGAGATATCAATGCCATCAATTATTATTTGCCCTGCATATGGCTCTATCAGCCGGAATAGTGCTTGGATCAGGGTTGATTTACCACTTCCTGTGCGGCCCACTATCCCAATCTTCTTGCCACCAGGGAACACACAGCTGATTCCATGAAGGACGGTTGGCAGATTCTCTCCATAGCGAACCTTTAAACACGGAGGAAAGAGGATGAATAATGTATGAAGCTATGACATTTGTCTAAAACAGGTTAAGAGAAGATAAAAAAATTGATGTACCTTCAAATTGTTGATCTCAATGGTTCCGTTCTCTGGCCATGTGGCTGGAGGGTGAGCATTCTCGATAAAAGTAGGGGCTTCACTGGGAATTTGACTGTACTGATAAATTCTTTCAATGGAGATGATTTTGTTCTCTAGCTTACAAAAGCTAAGTATCCACCGAGAAAGGCGAGCGTTTAAATTAAGGCCATAGGTTACTGCAAGGCCAGCCATGCCTAAACAAAGGTAAATATGAACTTGGTAAAAACTACAGATCCTTTACTAATAAGTTTCTGGCTAGAAATGCAGACCATGATTTAAAGATGAAAAAAAGAGAATGAGATAACTTACTTGGGTCGATTGTTCCATGCGGAAAACTAACAAGCAGGAGCATACAGAAGGCAAAGACGAATGTAGAGAGTAGTTCCATGCGTAAACAGAGCCACTCTATTGCAGCTATGCTGCAGAAGAAAGGGCGGGCAAAGCAGTCTAATAAATAAAGGTTTCTCTTCATGAAACGTTTTTCTTGACCAAACCCTCTGATCGTTGCTGCACCCGCGATTGACTCACCAAAAAGATGAATAATTGGAGATTTCTGTATGCTCACAATCCGAACCAGCTCTCTAGACGAGGCCATGTAGTATTTCTGCGTTTTTAAGTGAAAAAGTTTGCCGTTAAGATATAATGCAAAGAGAAATAAGTCAGAATTCGCGCCTATTGAATCCCTGAGTTTACGAAAACAACATAGAAAGAATCTTCAAAAATTAACAGAAATCACCTGCATCCACAAGCAAGCAATGCCGGTTGGAATTACAAGAAGAAACACTTGCCATGTAACGTTTGTCATCACACCAACAATCCCGATGAGCTGTATTGTTGTCGAAGCAAATCCTCCCAGCCTAAAAGGAATATCGAGATCTACTACGCTTTGATCAATAGACACCTGAAAGGTACATAATAGCAATGAGGAATACTAGGCATGATGAGAAGACGTCATAATTATAGTTTGATTAATTCTAAAAAGAACCAACCCGATTTAAGATCCTTCCAGCAGGAGTAGAGTCGAAAAAGGACATTGGCGCGCGGAAAACACTCCTGAGCATGTTCAGAAACAGCTTCTGGGCAGCTGCAAGGCCGAATGTGGCGACTAGAATAGCTCGGACAAAGATAAACACTGAGCTACCAAATGCTAGGGAAATAAACACGAGGAGAAGGACCGTGGAGCTCACTTTAGCTTGGTCCCCCTCTGTTTGTGGATTTGCCCAGGCCATCCACCAGTTACTTGCAATCTGAAGGAACTGAAACAGTGATTGTGCAATGATTATGAGAGGAATCAACAATCCTTTATAGGCTGCAGCCATATATGACCAGTACACCTTCATACTGACTCGTCCCCGCACACGTTCCTCTTCCTGCACCAGTTGTTTCTTTCTAAGCCGCTTTGCTTTCTTTTTCTCTTTAATGGCTTTCTGGTTAGACCCTGATGGCCCTTCTTGGACCTCTTTGGCTAGAATCTCAATGTTGCTCGAGGAAGCATTGGATTTCGGATTGTGCGGCAATGACTGGTCTAGCACCTGATTGCTGTCAGAGTCCTCTGATGAATGGTTGGGAATGTCCATTGCTTCAATAGCTTCATGATGAGCAGACACCAGAGATAAGAAATCAGTTCCTGCTTGTAGCAGTTCTTCATACTTCCCTGATTGTATAATTTTTCCATCCCTAAGTACCTGCAGATAAACAAGAAAGTTCTTGAAGCGCTTTCTAGGTGTTGCATACTTTTCTGGGTATCTTACTATATATAGAATAATTGGTATGAGATTGGCAGATGGGCCATGTCCAAGAAGTCCTTACCAATATAAGATCTGTGGTAGGAAGAAACTCGACCTGATGAGTTACGAATATCACAGTCTTATCTGCCAGAGCTGTCAATATATATTCCTATAGTACGCAAATGCAAGATTTAAGTAAAGCTTTTGATGCAAAGAGATATACATACAACAAACTGTTTGACAAAGATAGTTATTCGGTTCATCTGAAAAAACCAAAAGTGCACCTTGAAGAGTTCGGAGCCAGTGTGAGCATCAACAGCACTAAAGGGGTCGTCGAGCAGATATATATCAGCGTCCTGGTATATTGCTCTTGCGAGCTGAACTCTCTGCTTCTGACCACCGCTAAGGTTTATGCCTCTGTCACCGATAATGGTCTGATCACCATGTGAGAATAGTTCCAAGTCCCGTTTCAATGAACAGGCATGTATAACATTCTTGTACTTGGCCTTATCCATTGGACTGCCAAAGAGAATATTTTCTTCTATATTTCCAGACTGAATCCAGGCGGACTGTGAAACATAAGCAGCACTACCGCATATTCTGACCTGTGTATTTCAGTGTACATATCGTGAAATTTGCTAGAGGAAAGTAATTTTTATCCCTGAAAAAAATGAAGACAGATGCATGTTTTGAAGGTTCTTGAAGTATTTCACTTACTTCACCCGAGATTTTAGGGATTTCGCCGAGTATACAAGAAAGAAAACTTGATTTCCCTGAACCAACGACTCCACAGACAGCTACTCGCATTCCTCTCTGAACTTTCAAGTGAATCCCAAACAAAGTTGGCCTTACCCATGAAGGATCCCAAGAGAAACAACCGTCGTTGATCTCCACCGATGTGTCTGACATACCTTGAGAAAGGATTATCGTAGCATCTTCCTGCAGCTCTTCCTCTAGCAGAAATCCTGATATCCTATCAAGAGATACTTTAGTCTGAGCCATCATAGACACCAGATCAGGAAAATTCCTAAGTGGTTCCTGAAGAATCCTGAATGTTGCAAGCGCAGAGAGAACACCGCCTGCAGTGAGCTGAGTTCCCAAGCCTATAGCCGTAGCAAACGTGATAGCAGCTACAAATATCGGTGAACTCCAGAATATAAATGTAATAAACGCTTGGGAGTATAAAGCCTTTCGAAGCCATTTAAACTCTGTATTCCTCATGTCTTCAAGTACAACCCGGTACCTATCCTCCCAAGCCTGCAATTTTAGAATCCTCATGTTCCTCAAACACTCCGAAGTCTTCCTCATTCGCTCATCCTTAGCAGTCATCAATTTGTCCTGATAGTCCTCTTGAATTTTCGCCAGTGGGATAGTGGCAATAATAGAGAAAACTGTGGCCACCAAAGTGGCTAAAGCCGCCAGTCCCACACTCCTATACAAAATCCCGAGAGCAAGTACAATCTGTAGAGGAAGCATCCACATATCATGGAGGTACCACGAGTAATCACCTACTCTCTGGACATCAACAGCCATGTAGTTTACAATTTCACCACTCGTGTGGTTCTGTTTGGTTAAACTTGAGAGTTTTAGTCCTTTTCGGTACACCATAGCTGTTAAAGCTGATCTCACATGCATCCCCAAGATATCGACCCCAAGATACCACTGCCGAGTTGTTAGAGTCTCTGCAAGTTTCGCCACAAAGAAGATCCCAGCGAGGATGTAACCCTCGTGAGGGTAAGTCTCTTTCCCACCCAAATAATTAACAAAGTCATTCAGCAAATAAGGACCAACATAAGAAACAAGAGTGTTCAAGCCGGCAAAGACTGCATTACAAGCCGCTTCTTTCCAAAAGGACTTCAAGATCGCCCAAGCAAGAGAAGGAGGTTTCGAAGGATTCTCAGCTTTTAACTTCTCCCATTTCAAGTTCAAGACTTTGTAGTTCGTCTTTGCTCGGTCTTTAGGAGCGAGCAGAGGAATATCCTTGAGATCCAAAGGCCTCTTGGCGCCAAGTGAAAGAAGAGGGTTCAGCCACGAAAGCGTAGCGAGGCTAAACAATCCAGCGTCACTATAAGAAGTAACATTGAGACACCCTGCCTCTTCTTCTTCAACAAGCAAAGGCTCATGAAGATAGGAATTAGTAATAACTCGAAGACCTGACACACCTCTGAAACCAAGGAAGCAGAGAAAAGCCAGAGCCGGAGCTGCAACAAAGTTCCCAACAGCGTGAGAAGACAAATGGTTTGAGCTGTTTACAACAAGCTCTCTGGAGTCAATAAACAAAGCCCATAAACAGATAAAGAATCCCACAACCCACCATAGCCTTGACAAGAAAGGGAACTTTTCAGCAGAAGTGTATTTACATCGAACAACTGATGTGCATAACACTAACCAAGCTAGAATCTGTGTAGTCGGCGACAAAATCACATAAACATCGCTTCTTTCCTTAATCACTCCAATAACATCAAACACTAACACCGAAACTTGCACGATTAGAACATAGAAACAACAAATCACAGAGAATTTAAAGCCTCTGGTGATTTCAACGTCATGGGTTTCTCCGCCAACGCCAACATTGACGACGGAACTCGAGTTTTCAACAGAATCATGTTTGAAGAACCGACCTCGACGGAGACAGTAAAGTAAGCGTCTTGCGGAGATAACGAGAAGAGATACTAGGAAAAGGCTCAAATTGATACAGATCGAAGACGATTCCACTACTGGCAAATCGAGAAGAGCTCTCAGAGCAAAACCCATTATCGATTAGATTGTCAAAGATTGAGCTTCCGAGCTAAACAGCATTGACGAGACGAAGAAATCGGAGCGATTCAACATCAAGGTAATGTAAGAAGCGTGAGAGAGAGAGAGAGATGTAATATTTTTTTAGAGCAGAGTCACGATGGTGGTAGAGAGAAACGCAGAATCTGAAAGACACATCGCACATGGAAACAAAACGAGTTCACGTCAGAGTCGAACACGTTTGAAGAACACAAACATATAAAAAAGGTATTTTTATATTTTTCTTAAATTGAAACTTTTTTAGTTATTGTTGTTGTTGTGTAAAACCTAAACACCATCGATGTTATCTAGAGAAGACATAAGAAGACAAAGCACAACAACTTTATTAAAAAAAACACACAAACCTGTTGTGTGATCAATTCAAAGACAATGTCGCTTCTGCTTCTCTTTCTCTCTCTCCTCCCCCAAGAAAAGAGAGAGAGAGAGGAGATCTTGAATTGTAGAAGAAGAAGGATAAGTGGATTGTTGAAGAATAATTAAGGAATTTGATTTTGCTTTGCCCTCTTCTCCCTGATGGATCAATCTGAAACTCTCTGCCTTAACACAGACATTTCTTGATTGAATGTGTAAGAGAAGATACAGTTGATATGTAGATGTAATAGTAGTGGAGGCTTTTGATCTTCTTCATATAGCCTTTAATAGTAATCAATTATTAATAGTTATCTTACTGTATTAAGTATTACATTTATTATTCCAATAAATGTAGAAAAATTCCTTCTTTTGTCTTAATTTTTTTTTTTTTGGACAAAAGTAGATCTCACAACATTAGTAATTAATTTGTTAATTTGCCATGCTACTATTTCATTTAGAAAATAATATTTAACCACTATTAAATAAAAAGTTCCTTGATAGTGTGATATGAATATGATAATGTGGGATGTCAAAGTGGATTAAGTCTCCACAACATGTCACGTTTTCTATTAATACAATTATTTAACATTTTTCAAAATACACAAACATATAGTACTAATTAGTACGTTTGTTAATTACATTAAGTTTTCTAGTTGAACAAACATACTAGTTCGGCCATAGAACTTCATAAATACTTGATTATATGTGTATACAATGTATTATTTTGTCTATTTTTTTGGTTACAAACTCACTTTTTTTTTTTTATTGTCATTGGTTAGTTTACACTGACTGATATGATCAACCATAATAAACCAAACCAAATTCGCCAGATAGATATAACTGAAATACTGAATACACACAACTGAAAATACAAAATGGAAAACAACACAACCAAAGTATTGTTTCGATTTGATTTGCTGAAATATCAAATCAAATAAAATCGAAACAATATATTTAGATTGGCTGACAGAAAAACGTTTTACTATTCCAATTTTTTTTTCTTAATTGCTTGTGAAGCAAGTAAGATGGTTCTTCCTCAATAACACTTAGACGACCCCTTCGCGTACTCCGTCAACGGAGATCCGCTGATCAGTAATCTTCCACGGTCGTCTTCTTGGTGGATGCATACTTTCTCTTCCCCTTACTTCCGACAAGCCCAGCCGCCGCATCATTGTAAGCATGTGCAGCCATCTCCGCTGTTGGAAACGTTCCAAGCCATCTTCTTACTTTCAAACTAGGATCCCATATCTCTGCCGACCATGTACCTGATAATGGCTTGTATATATGACAGTACATAAACTGCTAGGTAGCTAGAATACTCTACTGAAAACACATAAACTAGTAGTACTAGAGCAAACTCAAATTAAAGCTGTTGAAATATCGTATAGGAATATAGTTCACCTGATGGCTTTTTCCTAACTCCTTTGTACTTCTTCTGATCCTTCTTTACGATATGATCTTCGTGTCGTGGGAATACGCAACCATAGCAACCTATGATACTACAAAGAGGACAAGGACCAGCGTCCAAAGGTGGAAGACGAGATTCGCATGTTGAGGAAGCAGTACTGTCACGTCCTCCGGAGTTGGATATCACTTGTCGCAAAGCAGAGACCATGATCACATGCTCTTCATCTCTTGTCAAACAAGGAGTGACAATATTCCTGTCTTGATCGTACGACGGAACATTTCTTGAATCCATTTTCTTTCTTTCTTTTTTTTGGGTGGAAACGAACTGAAACTAATAAAAGTGTTTGTGAAGATTTGAATGAAAACCAAAAAGGGGTTTTATATACTACGAACGTACGTGGTCCTATGTGAATCTTATATCTAATAAGTACGCGGCACCAAGTCTTGTTTACGTCATTACTTATTAGATATATGTATGTAATAAAACGCCAATTTATAGAAGAAAACGCGATCGTTAACTTTTATTCAACCCACTTGTTGGAGTGTTGACTATCGTTTTCTTGTCAAGCTTTTATAAAACTGGTGTGGTGTGAACTCAGTACAACGAGTACGTTTCTTATTCACAATGCCACACATGCATCAAAACGTTGTGATTTGTATACATACTTGGCTTTATTCATCTTTGTTTTTTTTCTGTTTAACTAAATAAATCATTCAAGTTTTGTTTTCTAACACCTAATTGAAGGGTGTTATTTAGGCCGGTTGGGTACGGAACCGAGTATTTTTGAATATTGATATATATTTACTCGATTACCTCGATTCTTATGGGTAATTAAAAATTTTTACTCTAGTCTTACTTTAACTTTATTTTGTTTGCAGATATTTAGTTTTATGTTTGCAAATATTTTAGTTTTACCCATGTCAAATCTTATATGTTCACTAGCACGTTAAAAATTATTCAGAAATCAATTTGTCAAGACTCAAGACTAACATTCGTTAAAATCTGATGAGCTGAGTGACACATGTCACGATTATATTAATTATCATTTTTAGGATATCAAATTTTGTATGATAAAATTATATAGTTTAATCATTTTTATTTTCTACCATATAATTTTTTGGAGGAATTTCTTTCTCAATATTTGTTTACAAAAAAAATCCAAATCTTTTCCTATCAGGGTTACTAATTTTCAAAAATAATATTCGTAATTCTTTTATTTTTCAAGATTTTTTAATTTATAATATTATTTTTTAATATAAATTATTTTTTCATATTTCTCAAAATCTTTCACATGTGTAGCGATCATATTAGTTACTTAATTTGAAAATCGAGCTTTTTATATAATGAAATCCTCATATTTATTGACAATTCATGAGTAAAATTTTATTTCCCGTTACAATTGATGAGAAAAGAAATACAGTACTCTTTCACAATGGAACACAAAGTGTTTAAAAATCAAACCATACTTTATTAGTCTCTGACTTTAGCACAATTTGTAGTACAATACCTTTTATTTTATTATCAAATCAAATTAACTTAAACCAAATTTTATTATCAAATCAAATTAACTTAAACCAAAACAAACCCAACCCAACCCAAATGTTCCGCTCTGTTGGCAGAAAAACGTTTTATTACTTGTGAAGCAAGAAAGATGCTTCATCCTGAATAACCTTCCACGCCTCCTTCACATGCTTCTCCTCCGTCAATGATGCTCCTATGGCGCAACGTAGTACGATCTTTCCTGACAAAGCCTGTTTCCCCAAGCAAACCAAATACATATAAACTGATTAAAATCATTATATATCCAGCCAGAGCAAGAAGAAGAAGGTAGTGACTAGTGACTAGTGAAGTCACTTACAGTGTGAGAAATAAAGAGTTTCCCTGAAGAGTTCACTGCGTCTAGGAGTTTGCGGTTTTGGTCATTACACTTCTTTTCATCGTTTCCCTCAGGTACGAGGCGGAAACAGACAAGAGAAAAGATCCGAGGAGTTACAATCTGAAAATGAAAACAATACATTAATCACTTACTAGAATCTTTTTTTTCAAAGAGTAGTCTTAGAGATTTTAATAGTTACTTCAAAGTTAGGATCTTGAATGACAAGTTGTTCGAAATCTTTAGCCAGTTTGATATGGTTTCTTATATAGCTCTTCAAGGCCTCAGTTCCATAGAGCCGTAGAACCATCCATAGTTTCAATGATCTGTCAAAAAACAAAACTCATATTGTATCTTCTATGCAAATGTTCTTTACAAAACTTTTGAGTTTTAAGTAATTTCTATAAAAGCAAAGAACCTGAATCTTCGTCCAACAGGGATTTGCCAGTCTTTGTAATCAACAACCAATCTTGCTTGAGAGGCCTGCATGCCAAACATAAGTAAAAAGATATATAAAGAATATTAATTGGAGTTTTATTTTTTGTGAAGAGCAAAATATTTCTTAATTACCTTGTTTTTGAGATACTCTGGATTTGTTGAAAGAGCATTAGTGAGAGACTCTTGATCCTGTTTTCCAAAGACTAATTATTCTTTAAGAAAACGCCAAGAGAGAGATGGTGAGATTAAAAGGGCTACTATATATACCTTAACCCAAAGTAGTGTACAATCGAAATTAGTAAGGAACCATTTGTGAGCATTCATGCTAAAAGAGTCCACTGTTTCCACTCCGTCGATGTATTTTCGGTAGTCTGGACAGATACAAGCACTTCCAGCATATGCTGCATCCACGTGAAACCACATGTCATTGCTCTGAGAAACGTAGCAAGAGAGATAGCATCAGTTTCTATAAATGTCATAAGAAGTCTCAATGAAGCTTGTTTGAATATATTGTGAAATAACTAACTAACATTTGCGATCTTCCCCAATGCAGCTAATGGATCAACTGCGGTTGAAGAAGTGGTTCCAACCTGGAGATAAGAAATAGAATTGTCAGAGGACATGCTTCATCAAGAGGGGAAGTAAGTAATAGGCTACTTCTTACATTAGCACATAAGAAGAATGGAATCAATCCAGCTTTAAGATCTTGAGAAACAGCTTCTTGAAGCAATTCTGGACGCAGAGCGTAATTTGTAGAGGCGTCTGTCTCCAGCACCCTGAAATTCTCTGGATGGATTCCAGCAATCTGACAACAATAAACCGGAAGAATATGAGCTTTGTTCTGACAAAGATTCTTAAATTTTAAATCCGCAATATTCACCTGGGAAGACTTCTGTAAAGCTGAATGAGTCTGGTCAGAGGAGTAGACAACAAGCTTCTCAAGCGCGTTTTTGCCAGCGCTACGTAAGACCTTATCGCGGGCAGCAATTAGAACAACAAGTACAGCTTCACTAGCTGACCCTTGTATCACTCCACCTCCATTTCCTATACAATATACAATTCAAGCCACACTTTATTAGGTCTTATATAAGCAAACAAGTTTTGTATGTTTTTTTAAAAGCAATTACCTTTGGATAGAAAGTGTTCTGGTAGGTTGAGCAGTTTGGCAAGCCAGTCAAGAACAATCATTTCGAGCTCGGTGGCAGCTGGAGAAGCAATCCAACTAAAACCAATAATATTAAGACCAGCACTCAACATCTCACCCAAGAACCCGGCAACACTGCTGCTAGCAGGGAAATAAGCAAAGAAACTCGGGCTTTGCCAATGCGTAACTCCAGGCAATATCTTCTCCCGGACATCTGAAAACCAAACTCAAACGAAATCAAGTTTATAAGTATATAATCTCAACCAAAAAAATGCCATTGGGTATTCAGTTATCTCACCATTAAGAACTTGGTCCAGTGTTTCAGGATGGTCTGGTGCGGAATCAGGCAAAAGCTTATGAAGATAACCAGGCTGCATCGAAACAAGTAAATTCCAACATTAAGAATAAACGACAGAGAGAGAGAGATTTTTTAACACACGAAAAGAAGAAACTTGGTACACTCCTCTTTCAGTTCAAACAAGACTAAAGTGAAGATTTTGTCTATTGTTTGTAATTAATGTTAAAACTTTATTCCAACAATTAAGCTACGAGAAATTCGGTTATAACCTGGAACATACTGGAATAGGAAACAATGACCTAACCAAGTGGTCTTGGTCTAGTGGTTTCAACTTGTTTGTCTGTAAAGTTCCTAAAAAAAAGTTTACCAAAAAAAGAAAAAGGAAGCAATGACCTGAACTTGGCTAAGAACAGGAAAACTTTCGATGGTTTTGTAATAATCGGCAATGAAATCAACCATTCGATATCCGTATTCTCGGAGTTGCTCTGAGTCCATCGGCTTCAACACGTTCCTGCTACCATTTTCCCTGAAGAAAAAAAAAACAAAAACCAAGACAAGTTGTGTCGTCTGAAATTAGGAGAAAAAAAAACCAAAAACACAAAATGGGATACCAAAATTCTTCAATGGCTCACATTTTTGTATTTTCTCACGTCGTTATGGATTGTTTCGAGTTCTCCAGTAGGACTTATTTATACGACCAGAATCTTACAAAAGTGAACACAGTAATGAATGAGAAAATTAATAGGGTAACCTAACCACCGAAATAGTTATCAATATAATGGACACAATAATGAATGAGGAAATTTAATTTCGGTGTGGCGGACGTTAGACGGGTACAGATCGAGAGATTAAATCGTAGGTGACATGTTTAGATTTCAGAGAGATTTGTTCATCTTTTTTATCATGTTCTAAACTTTTGATTTTTTATTTTTATTTTCTTGGACACAAACGCCCATCCGCCATAAACCAATAAGTAGCATTCATTGCTAACAAAGTCACTTATTGATTTCATATACGTGAACGTGACAATGATTATGCTTGGGTCCCAAGATATATACTAGACGATCATGTACTGGTGGTCTTTTGTTCTTTCCTCGGGTCTAACATAACCATCAGTCTCCACCAGGGAGTTCAACCGAAGCAGAGTATCAATCTCTTTCAGATACATTCAGCAGAGTGTGTAACTTGGTAGAAAGATCTGTTGCAGAACATTGGTTGTACTGCGATAACCTGTCAGCAATTTATCTCTCTGCTAATTAATCCTGTTTTGCATCAAAAGACTAAGCACTTCAAAACACATTACCATTATGATCGAGAACAAGTTGCAGAAGGCACTCTAATCATTCAACATATTCCTGCAGCTCACCAACTTGCTGATATATCTCACATTATTTTTTCTGCATTGGCGACGGATACAAACATACTCTAGTCTTAAAAAATTTCCTCAAAAACTTAACTGAATTTCATATTATATTATGTTTTTTTTTTTTAACTTGGTTACATAACACGTTCCTCACAAAAATATACAAATCATTGGTTGCAAAAAATTTAGCAAGTTTTCTTTTATTTTACTATCAAACCAAACCGAATTGGAATTGCTTCGGGTTGTTGGCACTTGGCAAAAACCGTTTTGATTCTTCCCTTTTTTTCTCATGATTACTTGTGAAGCAAGAAAGATGCTTCATCCTGAATAACCTTCCACGCCTCCTTCACGTGCTTCTCCTCCGTTAATGGTGCTCCTATGGCGCAACGTAGTACGATTTTCCCTGACAAAGCCTGTTTCCCCAAGCAAACCAAATACATATAAACTGATTAAAAACATTATCCAGCCAGAACAAGAAGAAGAAGGTAATGACTAGTGAAGACACTTACAGTGTGAGAAATGAAGAGTTTCCCTGAAGAGTTCACTGCGTCTAAAAGTTTGCGGTTTTGGTCATTACACTTCTTTTCATCGTTGTTAGTAGGCACGAGGCGGAAACAGACAAGAGAAAATATCCGAGGTGTGACAATCTGCAAACGAGAATAATCTCTTATTCACCTTCTTTCAAAAGATCCGAGGTGAATCTGCAAAAGATTTCGAAAGTTACCTCAAAGCTAGGATCTTGAGAGACAAGTTGTTCGAAATCTTTAGCCAGTTTGATATGGTTTCTTAAATAGATCTTCAGGTTCTCAGTTCCATATAGCCGTAAAACCATCCATAGTTTCAACGATCTGTCAATATATAAACAAAAACAAAACTCAGATTGTATATGCAAATCTAGTCCTAAGTTTCAAATCTGATTTTTTTTTTTTTTTTTTGTAAAAGCAAGGAACCTGAATCTTCGTCCAAGAGGGATTTGCCAATCTTTGTAATCAACAACCAAGTTTGCCTGAGAGGCCTAGCCAACCAGAAGTAAAAACTGGATAATAAAATTCAAAGGAAAAAATATTGAGATTTTTTGTGAAGAGAAAAATCTTTCTTACCTTGTTTTTGAGAAACTCTGGATTTGTTGAAAGAGCTTCAGTGAGAGAATCTTGATCCTGTTTTCCATATATTAATCCTTTTCTTATAAACGCGAAGAGAGAGAGAAAGTAGAAGGTGAGGTTAAAAGAGCTTAATTACTATACCTTAACCCAAAGTAGTGAACAATCGAAATTAGTAAGAAGCCATTTGTGAGCATTCATGCTAAAAGAGTCTGCAGTTTCCACACCGTCGATGTATTGTCGATACTCTGGACATATACAAGCACTTCCAGCATATGCTGCATCCACATGAAACCATATCTCATTACTCTGAGAAACGTAGCAAGAGAAATAGCATCAGTTTCAATATATGTCAAAAGATGTCTGAATGTAGCTTGTTTGAATATGTGAAATAACTAACGTTAGCAATCTTTCCCAATGCAGCTAATGGATCAACTGCGGTTGAAGAAGTGGTTCCAACCTGGAAATAACAAAAATGAAATTTCAGAGGACATGCTTCAAGAGGGTATGTAATTAACAGGCTACTTCTTACATTAGCACATAAGAAGAATGGAATCAATCCAGCTTCAAGATCTTGAGAAACAGCTTCTTCAAACAAGTCTGGACGCAGAGCATAATTTGTAAAGGCATCGGTTTCTAGCACCCTGCAATTCGCAGGATAGATTCCAGCAATCTGTCAGCAATAAGCCATAAGAATATTAGCTTCTTCTTTGACAAAGATTCTTCAATATCAAATCTGCAATATTCACCTGGCAAGCCTTCTGTAAAGCTGAATGAGTCTGGTCAGAGGAGTAGACAACGAGCTTCTCAAGCGCGTTTTTGCCAGCGCTTCTTAAGACCTTATCGCGGGCAGCAATCAAAACAACAAGAATAGCTTCACTAGCTGTCCCTTGTATTACTCCACCTCCATTTCCTACAGTACAACTTAAAATCACACTTATTAGGTCTTAAGCAAACAAGTTTTGTATGTTTTATAGCAATTACCTTTGGACAGAAACTGCTCGGGTAGATTGAGCAGTTTGGCAAGCCAGTCAAGAACAATCATTTCAAGCTCGGTGGCAGCTGGAGAAGCTATCCAACTAAAACCAATAACATTAAGACCAGCACTCAACATCTCACCCAAGAACCCGGCAACACTGCTATTAGCAGGGTAATAAGCAAAGAAACTCGGGCTTTGCCAATGCGTAACTCCAGGAAATATCTTAGCGCGAACATCTGCAAAAGAAGCTCAAACCAAATCCAAGTTTAGTATATATCTGCTCTCAGAAAAAAACTGCAAGTGGGGTATTGAATTATCATGTCACCATTGAGAACTTGGTCCAGCGTCTCAGGGTGGTCTGGTGCGGAATCAGGCAAAAGCTTATGAAGATTACCAGGCTGCATCAAAAACAAGTAAATTCCAACACTGTGAATAAACTATAGTGATTTTAACACAACACACAAGAGAAAGTAAAAAAAAAAAACAATTGCTACTCCAAGTTTTTACAAGCAAAACCCAATGTACCACTAGAAAAGCCAATTTGGTCTAAACCAACACTATACATTAACAAATTTAGCAGAAATTAGGTCTCGTTAACATCTGGGAACCCACACTATAACATCTGGGAACCCACAGTAAACCCAGACTATAAATTTCGAAACTTTATACAAACCCAACTCTCACAATCAAGAGTTCTATGAAAAACCCATAAACCCACACCAAAAAAATTGATTATATCAAGAAAGAAGAAGAAGAAGAAACAATGACCTGAACTTGGCTAAGAACAGGGAAATCTTCGATTGTTTTGTAATAGTCGGCAATGAAATCGACCATTTGATGTCCGTAGTTGCTCTGAATCCATCGGCTTCAACACGTTCCTCCCGCTTCCATTTTCCCTGAAGAAAATACAAACAAAAACTCAGACCATCCGATGAAATTAAGAGAAAAAGAGATTCTAAATTCTCCAGTGACTCTCACATTTTGTATTTTCTTTTGCGTCGGTTTGGATTAGTGTTTTATGCCTCCTAAGCTTTCTGAATCGTTCTAAAATTACTTGCGTTATATAATCCCGAACCCGAATTTAAAAATATAAATTTATATATACAATGTTTAACTATACTTTGTGGTAAAATCATTTTTGGCAAAGATTTCCTAAAAAGACGATGTCATGAACACTACTAATTTCAAATCATTAAAAGATAATTTTAACCAAGTCGCCTTAAACAATATTATTATATACTGAAAATATGGTAATTCGATTATTACGGAAAAAATATAAACTAAAAAACAAAAAGTTATTACAAGTAATATTTGTAACATTTATATTTAAAAAAAAGTTTATTACGTAGTAAATTTTGCGAATAAAAGAACCAATATATTATATAGTAACATTTATATTATTTAACCAAAAAGCTCAATTATATCATTATACTAACTCATTTAAATTTAAATACTAACTCATGAAAAAATAGACTCGTGGTACAATCGTAGTATAAGTACATTTTAAAACTATAATATATCTATTAGTGTTAAAATGAGTTGAACTTAATGGGTCAACCCAAACCAATCCAATTCATGAACTTAATAAGTTGGAAATTTGGGTATTAATGGATTAATGGGTCAAATGGGTTAATGAGTTTAGTGAATTGAGTTGTAATGGTTTAGTGAGTTATCCATAACCAAACTAATAGAAATTGAACAATCTTAAATCAAATAGATAAACCAAATATAACCAAATCAAATGTTTAAACCGATTTTATTAAACCACAAGCCTAATTTAAGTAGATTTCTTTTATTTTTGGTGAAATAATTTAAGTAGATTTCTTCCATAAATCTTTCACAACCTAAAATTTTCCGCCAAAAATGTGGTTCCATATTTTTCTGCAAAAACATGATATCTAAATATATTTCTACGAAAAAAAAGAAAAAAATACACCTCTCCATGTATTTAATATGGTAACCCTAACATAATGAATGATACAATGATAAAACTTTTTCGTGTGTCGGATGTCGTCCAATGGTGATCAGAGAGATACAAAATGTTCTTCAACTTTGTTTTTTTTTTTTTTTTTCCTTTAAATCGTTGGCCACAATATATCGCACCTCATCTATTGATGATTTGTATCCATCCATTTATCCATATATAGAACCAACATGTAGCATTCAATTTCCATTGCTAGCAAATCCGTCTTGACGTTGATGTTGCCGCCCAAGTAGCATCTTTGTACCCTTTTCTCTAATCGAAGTTTTTTTATTTGAATGATTCTTGCTCCCACGTAGTACGTAAAATGTTATAATTGGAAAAAATGTACATACAAACATACTTATTTATATTATAAACACGTTAACAGTAATTAAAATATATATATATATATATATATAAATATGATCATTGGTTACATAGTTAACAACAATGTTATAAACCCAAACCAAATAGATTACACGCACTGACACGCACACACACACACAAAGGTCACCCTTGCTATACCCAAACCAAACAGACGTTGACTCATTAGTATGACTTCTTAGCAAGTTTTGTTTTATTTTATTTATTAATAATTAATCCAATCAAACCAAACCAAACCAAACCGAAATGCTTCGCTTTGTTGGCAAAAACCGTTTTATTCTTCTTTTTCTCATTATTACTTGTGAAGCAAGAAAGATGCTTCATCCTGAATAACCTTCCACGCCTCCTTCATGTGCTTCTCCTCCGTCAATGGTGCTCCTATCGCGCAACGTAGTACAATTTTCCCCGACAAAGCCTGTTTCCCCAAGCAAACCAAATACATATATACTGATTAAAAACATTTTCCAGCAAGAACAAGAAGAAGCAAGATAAGTCACTTACAGTGTGAGACATGAAGAGTTTCCCTGAAGAGTTCGCTGCCTCTAGGAGTTTTCGGTTTTGGTTATTACACTTCTTTTCATCGTCGTTCTTAGGCACCAGGCGGAAACCGACAAGAGAAAAGATCCGAGGTGTGACAATCTGCAAACGAGAATAATCGCTTATTCACCTTCTTTCAAAAGATCCGAGAGAGGTGTGACCAATCTACAAAAGATTTCGAAAGTTACCTCAAAGTTAGGATCTTGAGAGACAAGTTTTTCGAAATATTTAGCCAGTTTGATATGGTTTCTTATGTAGCTCTTCAAGGTCTCAGCTCCATAGAGCCGTAAAACCATCCATAGTTTCAATGATCTGTCAATAAATCAACAACAAAACTCAGATTGCGTGTATGTATGTATGCAAATGTAAAGCAAATCTAGCTAGTCTTAAGAAACTCCAAAAGCAAAGAACCTGAATCTTCGTCCGAGAGGGATTTGCCAGTCTTTGTAATCAACAACCAAGTTTGCCTGAGAGGCCTAGCCAACCACAAGTATAAAGTAGATAGTAAGACTAGTAATCTAACAGATTCGAAGAAGAAACATTGCACTGTTTTTGTTTTTATGAAGAGAAAAATCTTTCTTACTTTGTTTTTGAGAAACTCTGGATTTGTTGAAAGAGCTTCAGTGAGAGAATCTTGCTCCTGTTTTCCAAATAGAAATCCTTTTCTTATATACGCGAACAGAAAAAAAAGAAAGGGGAATATGAGATTGAAACGGCAGCTATACCTTAACCCAAAGTAGTGAACAGTCGAAATTAGTGAGGAACCATTTGTGAGCATTCATGTTAAAAGAATCTGCGGTTTCTACACCGTCAATGTATTTTCGGTACTCTGGACATATACAAGCACTTCCAGCATACGCTGCATCCACGTGAAACCATATCTCATTGCTCTGAGAAATGTAGTAACAGAAATAACATCAGTTTCTATGCCTTAAAAGATTGCTATGAAGCTTGTTTTAAAATGTGAAATAACTAACGTTTGCAATCTTTCCCAGTGCAGCTAATGGATCAACTGCGGTTGAAGAAGTGGTTCCAACCTGGAGATAAGAAATAGAATAGTCAGAGGACATGCTTCATCAAGAGGGGAATTAAGTACGTAATAGGCTACTTCTTACATTAGCACATAAGACAATCCAGCTTTAAGATCTTTCGAAACAGCTTCTTGAAGCAATTCTGGACGCAGAGCGTAATTTGTAGAGGCGTCCGTTTCCAGCACTCTGCAATTCTCGGGATGGATTCCAGCAATCTGTTACAATAAACCAGAAGAATATTAGTTTTTTTCTTGTGAAAAAGATTCTTTAATTTCAAGTCTGCACTACTGACCTGGCAAGCCTTCTGTAAAGCTGAATGAGTCTGGTCAGAGGAGTAGACAACAAGCTTCCCAAGCGCGTTTTTGCCAGCGCTTCTTAAGACCTTATCGCGGGCAGCAATCAGAACAACAAGAACAGCTTCACTAGCTGACCCTTGTATCACTCCACCTCCATTTCCTACAAGTCAACTCAAGACACACTTAGAAGTGATTTCCTACAATGGCTTAGTAGCCACTAGCCACATTAGCAGCGGTTGGGATGATTTTAGAAGTAATTACCTTTGGACAGAAACTCCTTAGGTAGATTGAGCAGTTTGGCAAGCCAATCAAGAACGATCATCTCAAGCTCGGTGGCAGCTGGAGAAGTAACCCAACTGAAACCAACAATTCCAAGACCAGCACTCAACATCTCACCCAAGAACCCGGCAACACTGCTGTTAGAAGGGTAATAAGCAAAGAAACCCGGGCTTTGCCAATGCGTTACTCCAGGCAAGATTTTCGCCCGAACATCTGCAAAAAGTAAACTCAAATCATATAGAGTTTGTACTTACACAAAACAGATTTAGTATCTACGTTCATAAAAAATGCTTTAAAACTGGAAATAAAAGTAATCACCATCAAGAACTTGGTCCAGAGTCTCAGGGTGGTCTGGTGCAGAATCAGGCAAAAGCGTATGAAGATAACCAGGCTGCATCAATCAAAACAAGTAAATTCCAACATTGTGGACAAACCATAGTGATTTGAACTCACAAGAGAATAAGAACTTGCTACTCCAAGAACAAGCAAAACCCAATGTACCACTAGAAATACCAATTTGGTCTAAACCCACACTATCTCACAACATCTGGGGATTTATAAATTTCGAAACTTTATACAAACCCAACACTCACAATCAGAGTTGTATGTAAAACCCATAAACCCACACCAAAAAAAAAGTTGATTATAAAACTAGAAAAGAAGAAGAAACAATGACCTGAACTTGGCTAAAAACAGGGAAATCTTCGATGGTTTTGTAATAGTCAGCAATGAAATCAACCATTCGATGTCCATATTCTCTCAGTTGCTCTGAGTCCATCGGCTTCAACACGTTCTTCCCGCTTCCATTTTGCCTGTTCCATAAGCAGATTAACAAAAAAACAAAACAAAAAAGTTTTGGTCTGAAAAAAAAAATGGGGATTACAACAAAAGCTAAAATGATTTTACATGTTGACTGTTGTGTTTGTTTATATGCCTCAGAAGCTCTCTCTCTCTCTCTCTCTCTCTCTCTCTGATTGGTTTTTGGTTTGGGTTTCTTCAGTGGGAGTTGATGGATCTCTCTTATTTATAGACCCGGATTTTTATTTTATTTTTTATTTTTTAAAAAAATATTATAGATATTAAACAAATTAAAATTGAATGAATAAAAATTGGAAGAAGCAAAGTTGGAAGAAATTTTCTCCTGAAATATGAGAGAGCCTTCACTATCTCACAATTTGGCAAGATCCCAATATGGATTTTGTGGAAGAGCAGACACGTTCTGATTTTTTTATAACACAAACACCAAAATTGGAGTCTAAGTATTAATATAATTACGTTAACAATGAGTGAGTGCATAGGAGATGATGAATGATCCATATATGTTTAGCTGCAGTGTGCTGCAAAGATCATCGTCATCATTCCAAATGATTCTCAGTTTAATTATGTTCCAATTTTTGCATTCAGACTATTGTAACATTTACAGTTGATATCAATATTATATAAAAATAGTTTTTATTTGAATGAATCAAATACCATCCACATATCTTTATTTGTATCCACTCAATTGGCTATTAGTAAGTAACAGGTACCAATTATATGACAGAGAAACATTATTTTTGTTCCATCTTTTTCTCATGTTTCTTAACGTTTTACTATTTTAAAATTATATACATATATATATATATATATATATGAGTCACTGAGTCAGTCCAAATATCACAGATTACAGTTTTGCAAATTCAAATTCTGTGGTATATACTCCATTTGTGAAGATAGTGAGTGCTGTTTTTTTCGAATGCCGATGCCATCGTAACATTGACCACACATCGAATGGTTGCAGCAGATAAATCCGTTTCTTGAATTCGCTCACCTCTTATTTTTATTTATTGTTTATAAATTACTATCTGTAATGATTTACGTTGCATGGAAACTCTTTACGAAGTGCGTTTCCCGTTTCCGAAACGTTTCAGAATCAGAAACTCTCGGAAACTCGGAAACTACCCATGGAAACACGATTCCTAAAAATTTCCATTTGGAAACTCGATGGAAACTCTCGTTTCCGTTTTTAGATTAAAAAATTATAAAATATAAGATATATATTGTGATTAAAAAAAAGATTGTATCTATCTCTAATAAAAAAAGATGCATAATTTCTATAAATATAAATTATGGTCCTAATCATATGCAGGATGTTGGAGGTGATCAACTTGATTCACTAGATGAGTCTAATCTTGGGAGACTTGATTCTGAAAATTTTTCTCTGGACGAACCTGATTTAGAGGCTGTTTTATTTGATACAATGATAACGGCGATGCTGGTCCAAACATTTGAATTTGAGCGTTTTAGTATTATCTTTTAGCGTTTTATTTAACAATTTAGTATTTCTGTTTTGAATTCGTGTTGTTTAAAAAATTCTTTTTTTTTTTAAATATGGATTTTATATTTGGTATTTGGATTTTTTTAAATATGGTCCAAAACGTTTCCATGCCTTAATTTTCAAAAATTGTCGTTTCCCGTTTCCGAAACGTTTCGTTTCCGCGTATGCGTTTCCGTTTCCATGCAACCTAGGTAATGATGCAAATCGAAAAAAAAAAAAAATCTGCCTGTGTACTAATATATATATATATATATATTTTTTTCTTTAAACGCCGTAAAAACCACTTTTACGTAGAAACAAATCTTAGTATGTATGTCTAAAAAAATGGTTTAAATTACTAGCAGACAAAACTATCTATGAATCAAACCGTTTTTTGTTTATCATTCACTAATTGTATCTGTAGTGGTGCGGTTTCAAATATAACAAAAGAAAACCGCTGCAAATCAAATGTAAACTGTTTTTATGTACAAATAGAATTGGTCCGCCGCAATTTATTGTTTATCCTAAAAATATAGTAGACTAAACCACTAATAGATTTGTCCATTCCAACCGCTGTAACCATTAATATAAATCGTTTGACTAAGATGACTTTAAACCCTATGAGATATTTTTCAGTAAAGATCCTCACATTGTTTCTAGTAAAAGCTACGTCTTTCGCATGTTTCACGCCAAACACACACAATAAACGTCTGTTCCATTCTTTAATTCTTAACTAAAAGACTTGAGTGAGCTGTGAATATGAAATGTCTCATTCTCTCACTTTCAAACTATTTACTTATTAGTTCTCCCTAATTTCGTGTTTGTTTGTTTGTTAAAAAAAAGAAATAAAATCTATATTATCTTAAATTGGAATAATGCAATGAGATTATTTTCCATTTATCTGATACGGTCAGATGAAAATTGATGAGAAGTACAGCTCTAGTATTATTGTTTTGGAAGTAATTGAGACTTGAGAGAGAATGAGAATGAAAAATACATCAATATAATATAAAGAGAAGAAGAGAAAATGTCACTTTACGTGGTCCAAAGAAATGCATTAACTTAATGATATAATTATCATATAGTTTACCTCATACAACATGATATATTATATCTTTGTAATTTGATTCCTAATTAAACATACGAACGTGATCTTGATACTCTTTGCTTTACTCCATTATTTGATTTGTTAAATGTATTGTATAATCAAGAGGGTGAGACTAATTGATTTTAACAGTTCATGCATGTGAAGTTATTAGTAGCGTTTTTATAGTTTTGATATGTAGTTTGAACGGTCGTATAATTAGAGACCGATTAAACAAATTTTTTTTTTATAGGTTTTATAGTTTTGATATGTAGTTTTGTTTATTAGTCAGTTGATATTTAATATCTCATGTACAAAAAAATGTTGCAAATATACAAGTTGTTTAACTAACAGTACAAAAGTTATTATTTAAAAATTTCCATTAAAAGGCAAATATATGTATCAACAAACCAATTGAAAAATTAAACTGATACTAGATTTTAACCGCGGTATACCGCGAGATGATATTTTTTCTTCTTAATTTTATTTAGTGTATAAGATTGTACTATTGTATTTTTTTTTTTGTCAATACTATTGTATTTTGATTCTTAAGTCTATAATTTAACCCGTAGAATGTTGCATGACAATTTGTTTTTTATGTAATGGTAATTTGATCAACTTAACTAAATAAGTATAATATTCAAAATAATAAAATGATGTTGGCATAACATCTTTCGTTTAAATAGTCTAATTTCATATTAAAATATTTTGTGAATTTAACTATAGTAGACAACCAGTAAAAATGTTTACATAATTATATAAGTTATAACTCATTCCATCACATCACCCGTGCTACACAATTATCAATATTACTTTAGTACATAGATTTTTTGTAGCGTTTGAGTAATATATTTCCGTTTTCAAAAATTTAAATTGCTACATATGCAAAAAAAGATTTTTATTATACATATATTTTATATAATAAAATGAATTTAAAAGTAAATAAAATCATATAAATATATTGGAGAACTATTTGATTTATTAGATTGAAATTTTAGGAAATTTTGTTAAATGTAATAAATATTGATTTCCAGTTTTGCAATTTTATTATGATTTAATTATATAATATACTTTAAAGTTTTATTATTTATTAAAATGGCAAGGGTTTAGTTATGCAAATGTTACAAAATAAAAGGTTATAACCCAAAATTTACTTCAAAAATGTTAATATAGATTTCTGCTATTAATTAGTTGATATTTTAAAAAGTTAAAAAAAAATCGATTAAAAGGCAAATATATGTAACAACAAAACCAATATGTACTATGAGTTAATTGATATTTAATATATCATGTACCTTTTGTTTGCCTGCCTAAAAATTTGTTTAAGATACCAATATGTATAACGAAGTGGCTGCATGCAAATTTCGCGTAGTACATACTCTATATACCGATATTACCAAAACAAAATTACTTATAATAGCAAAAGTACAACGTAACATGGCAAGGAACATGTAAACACCATATCCTATCTCTTGATTGGTTTAGATATTGGCAGACAAATTAGGATCTGATAGCAGCATCCAATAAAACTTGTTTTTGAGAGTATATGGACCTAATTACATTTCGGCCATTTCATCTTTTTTGCCCTCGACCATCTCATTTTTCAGTAATCAATTTCACTTATCCAAAATAAGCATCGATGGTTTCAGATTTTTTAACCTATGTGTATATATGATCAGGTTATTAGATTTTTTTTTCTAGCTTAACATTTTTTTATTATTTTTATTATCTTTTTTATAACTTGTAATTTCCACTTTAATTTTAAGACAACTTTTATATAAGTTTCCATTATTTTTGGGTTCATTTTTCTGTGTCTATAATATATGATTTTCTTTTTACAAGGCGATATCAAGTTTTACATTTGAGAATACTGATGAAAAAATTACAGATGTAACTAAATAACAATAAAAAGCACTTTGTATGATCTTATGCAAGATCTAAACTCTTGCAAATAACCACATTTATAAACCCATGAACCTAGAGATTTACATTTTGATCGCTGGCATACACGATTACAAGGTGGATTGCTTTTCTCAAACTACTCCAAACACCTATAATCAAACTCTTGAGCAATGACTTGATCAATTCTATAAAAAATTAACACGACTTAACGATATGCCTAATTTGACAAAGTTAAGAAGCATATATGTTTTAATGGAGAAGTCAATTAAAGTAAGCTATATATATACTTTATTGAATGCAAAATTGTAAGTTTCTGATGATACTTTTTTCGTATGGTAAACTTATTTTTTTAAAGAATGTTTTCTATTGAGCTTTCGTTATTTTGCACAAAAGAATTGATCAAAACCACTCTTTTCACCCACTAAAGTTCAGTATGGTATGCTATGTTTATATTTATGTAAATATTTTTTTTCCTCTGACTTAGGACAATTTCTAAAATACCATTATTTATTTTATTTTCCAAAAATACCACCAAAAATATTTCTTTTTTAATCAAAAATACCACAAAATTAAACTAAATTTTAAGCACTAAATTAAGTTTTAACATTCAAAACTAAATTTTAAATTCTAAGCACTAAACCCTACCTGACTACCCCTAATAACTATACCATAAATCTAAAATAGTCAATCTAAACATAAGGATATAAATTTTATATCCTTAAAAATCAGTTTTTTATGTTTGAAAAAAATAAACAAATAAGTATTTTTGGAAAAATAAAGGTAATTTTGAAAATAAATTTTAAAATTTGGTATTTTAAGAAATTCCGCAATTAAAAAGGACAAGTGAAATAGTGGTTCTTAACAGATCCGGGTTCGAATACGGTTTTTCTCAAATAAAGACATATAATTTGTAACGATGTCAAAAAAAAAAAAATCCGCTATTAAAAGTTGTTTATTGGCTTTGAGATGATGATTATACTTGTGACCCCGAAAAGAAGAAACTCTAGGTGATGTTTTCCTCACAACGGTTATTGAAAAGTGGGTATTAATGGGCCTTTATATTTTGAGGCTCAATTATATTGAAGGGTAATAAGGAGAAGCCTTTGTTATTAGGCCTTATATGTACAAGCCCAATATGGTTCTGTTTATTGTTTTTGGACTTAACCGCCACCATCTTTTGTTGCCGGTACATCAACGGGAAATTCCATGGCGGCGAGGTCACCGGACGTTTTATAATACGATTCCAATTTCACGAAGTAGAAGAAGAGATTAGCGATGGAGGACGAATTGGAAGGTCTACGAGCTCATTTTCCTCTTTCGTTTGGTAAGACATCGAATGTTGCGGCGCCAACCGAAGCTATCCACAGCGCAACTCGCCGCACCGATGTATCCACCACTGAAGCCGGAGTTTCGTCTAATTCCGGAAAATCTGAATCCGGATTCCCTTCTCTGTCTTCCTCCTCTGAATCCTGGCTCCGAAGCGTACGCGGTCCGAATCGTAACCCTAATAGCTCCACTTTAGCTCCTTCCGATGATGATGTGGCCATGGGTCCGCCACCTCCTCGGTCTAGACCCACGCAAGAGGAAGATGGGGAGGATGACGGAGTTATGATGGGACCGCCGCCTCCGCCACCAAAGGGACTCGGGAACAGTAATGAATCTGATGATGAAGAGGATATGGTCGGTCCTCCGCCGCCGCCCCCGGCTTCTGTAGATTCGGATGAAGATTCAGATGACGATGATGCTAACGACGACGAGGAGAATCGTTACCGAATTCCACTGAGCAACGAAATTCAACTCAAGGGACATACTAAGGTATATAGAGTAAACAATCTAAACTCTTACTTTGATGGAGAATTTTGAATTCGAAAAATTGAACAAAATGTTTGTTTCGTGAAATCAGGTTGTATCATCTCTAGCTGTTGATAGTGCTGGGGCTAGGGTTCTTTCGGGAAGCTATGACTACACTGTGCGCATGTTCGATTTCCAAGGGATGAATTCTAGACTTCAGTCTTTTAGGCAGATCGAACCATCTGAGGGTCACCAAGTTCGCAGCTTGAGCTGGAGTCCCACTTCTGGTCAATTTCTATGTGTTACTGGTTCAGCACAAGCTAAGGTATATGTGCAAACGTTTCCTCCTGACTCTCTCTACTACAATTCTTTATCATCTATGAATCGCTGACTCGTGTGTCGTCTTTTGAATTTTAGATTTATGATCGAGATGGTCTTACTCTTGGTGAGTTTATGAAAGGAGATATGTATATTCGTGACCTTAAGAACACTAAGGGCCATATTTGTGGGTTGACTTGCGGAGAATGGCATCCTAGGACTAAGGAAACGGTTCTGACGTCGTCGGAAGACGGTTCTTTGCGTATATGGGATGTTAATAACTTCCTAAGCCAAACGCAGGTACTTTTTACCTGTCTATATTCACATTTACAGTTTCTTATTTGCAACGCTTCTCAAATGAACTTGGTGGTTTGATTCTAGCATGCAAGTGGTATTAACTGTTTACTGGAACAGGTTATAAAGCCGAAGCTTGCTAGACCAGGGAGGGTTCCAGTTACAACCTGTGCTTGGGACCGTGACGGAAAGCGTATCGCCGGTGGCGTAGGAGATGGATCTATACAGGTAATGATTGGAAATGCTTGTTCTGATTTCCTGATTACATTTTGTCAGGGAAAGTTTGTGTTTTATATAGTCTAATACGGTTAGAATACAATGTAATTTTGCTAGATTAATGGTCTTATATCTTTCTTTTATTTTTGGATCCAGATTTGGAGTCTCAAACCAGGATGGGGAAGCCGGCCAGATATATACGTAGGTAAGGCCCACACTGATGACATAACCTCTGTAAAGTTCTCTAGTGATGGGAGAATCCTGTTGTCAAGGAGTTTTGATGGTTCTCTAAAGGTATACCTTAGATCATATCCTGTTTTTGACAAGTTTGCTAAGCCATAGAAGCTGAACTTTTCTTTTGAATTTTGATCAGGTTTGGGACTTGCGGCAGATGAAAGAAGCTCTAAAAGCTTTCGAGGGTCTCCCTAATAATTATCCTCAAACCAACGTAGCCTTTAGTCCAGACGAACAAATCATTCTGACTGGAACATCCGTTGAGAAAGACAGCACAACAGGAGGCTTGCTCTGCTTTTGCGACCGCACTAAACTGGAGATTGTTCAAAAAGTCGGAATCTCTCCAACTTGCAGTGTGGTGCAATGTGCTTGGCACCCAAGGTTGAATCAGGTAAACATCAACAACAATAAAAGCACTGTTCCCTTTCTCTAAGTTTAATCCTCAACTTCACATCTTATTGCCCCTATTTCTGTAGATATTTGCAACATCTGGAGACAAAAGCCAAGGGGGAACTCACATCCTTTACGATCCAACCCAGAGTGAGAGAGGCGCATGCGTCTGTGTTGCACGTGCACCAAGGAAGAAATCTATTGACGATTACCAACCAGAACCAGTAATTCACAACCCTCATGCATTACCATTGTTCAGAGACGCACCAAGCCGTAAACGTCAAAGAGAGAAAGCATTGAAGGATCCTATTAAATCCCACAAGCCTGAGGTTCCCATGTCAGGTCCTGGTCATGGTGGAAGAGTTGGGACTACTGGTAGTGGCTTATTAACACAATATCTTCTCAAGGTAAGGAGTCTCAGTATCTTCTTTGATTTTGCGATCCGGTTTATCTGTGTATTTAAATATTGTTGTTGTTGTTGTTGTTGCGTGTGTTTGCAGCAAGGTGGGATGATAAAAGAGACGTGGATGGAAGAAGATCCAAGAGAAGCAATATTGAAATACGCGGAGGTTGCTGTAAATGATCCTAAGTTTATTGCCCCTGCGTACTCTCAGACCCAGCCTAAGACCATCTTCGCTAAATCTGATGACGAAGAAGAAGAAGGTGACACCAAAAAATAGTTAGTGTTTCCATAATACTCACACTTTTCTCAACGACCATTTCCATGTATCCTGTATAATGATCAAATCATGGCATTGTAGAACAAGAACAAAAAAACACACTTAGTCCGGAACGCCATTCTTAGAGCTTAGATTTGGAGAAAGATTTGTGGAACAGCGTTTTTGATCAAAGAATCGCATATTGAACTGCTATTTGCGGTTGAAGTATTGTTTTGTTCACGGAGTTTTACCTTAAAAAAAATGGATCTAAATAAAAATGCAAAACAGTATCGTCCATAGTCCATACTGAAGAGAAAGCATAAACTGATTTATTCTCACAATCATTGTGAAACATGAAATCAAGCACTTGAATTAAGCAAAAAGGGTTTTCAAGTGTTCTGTACAACTTTCACAAACAAAAGCTTTAAGCTTTCTATTGAGAGGTGATTAATTTACAAGAGCAGAAAAGAAGTTTTCAAACAAGTGTTTGGTAATGATAATAAGGATCAGAGATCCAGACACGATAAGCATGTCTCTGTTCTCTCGTTTCCTCACTTTTCTACTACAGTAACATGTGAGTAAACATCTTGTATTCATCATCACCTGTTAAGTCTTCTCTCTCTCTGCGTATAAAGGGTAGTAAAGTTACCCTCTGATGCTTCTTTTTGTTTGTTTTCTTATGTTTTGACTTTGGATGGTTTCTTGATGACAAAATGAGCTTCAGCGACGCCCGTTCTCAAAGCTCGATAGTCGTGAATCTGATAAAACACTAAATAGTTGCGTGTCTACAAATAACTGCAAAACCCAGAATAACAAAAGAAAAACAAAAATTAGAGTCTGTAAGTCTCTGGATTCCAGTGAGATTATCGAAAACTGAAGCCATGGTGAGGATTAGGATTTTGTACCTTAATGAAGGGTCTGTCTCTACCAGGAAATGAATCAATAAAACTGTCCTTTAGGAGTAGAGAAACCTGAGAAAGAAAGATTCAGTTAGTTAGTTGGAGATAGAGAAGAAGTAGCTCTGAGGAAAGTCACTTATAAGTACGTACCCTGTCGCTATTAGATTGAACACTTGTTATGGTGTGAGAGTGTAAATCTGAGCAAAGAGACTCCATGTAATCTGTCATTACTCTCAAGAATTTCGTCGCGGCTTCTGCCTGAGAATTAGTCGATCATATGAATTCGAGTTAGGTAATTTAAGTTTTGATACAATTTTAGGCCATGCAGTGGTAACTACTTACTTGCACTTCATTGCATTTATAAACCGGATGTCTTCTAGCATTCGAGCTCTGCTGAGCCAGTGTGGCATGGATTGGAGCCAACTGAGCCATAAGTTCTCTACACTGAGGCAATGCTGGCATATTGCATATTTTCACCTGAAAAACATAGTAAAAATGTTACATGCCTTGAGAATTGTAGATTTCATTGGTTTTGGGTGCTGACTAGAAAGAAATAGATAAAAAAATTTCATCATGATATGGCCACCAAACCTGATTGTTGAGGATGTTAACTAGAATAAGATTAGACGTTTTGACCTTCCAATCAATAGGTTTACTGTGTATACCGACCTGCGCAAATGCAGACCATGTGAGCAACAAGAAACATACATTGTTAATGATTGACAATGCAACATGGACTAAATCCGGGATTTTATGGTTTATTCAGCTCCTCAGAATACGCAATCATTTAGCTTTTTAAGACAACAAACAAGGTACTTCATATGGAATATAAACTTACAAGGAAGGGAACTGGTGCCTCGAGGAAATCAAACATCCTTCCAGGCAGAACCTGAAGACAACAGAGAGAAGTTACGACAAGAAAACCACAATTTGATTGGTCAACTGTTTTTCTAGTAATGTCATGCTTACCGGAAGCAATAAACTCTGCCACTGAAATGGCCTAATCATTGGTACAAGAGACAGTACTATTGCTGACAATACCCCCTACAATAGTTGTCAGTCAGTTCAGATGACCATTTCCATTTGAATAACAATCAGATGATAGATTTAACTAACCAGATTTGGGCAGATTACAACAATCTGCTTCTCCAATAATACTCCAGCAAGGAGTGACATAATCTGGATGGAAGAAAATACTTTGTAACTTCAGATATTTGTTACTAGTGAAAACACTAACTCAAGGCACAGAGAAGAGATGGACATCCCCCGCAAAATAGTAGGAATTTATCGATAGGTTGTTCTACACTGAAACTGAACAAGCAAAAGAAAAAAAAAAATGCTAAGAAGAAGAGGCCATACAGTTTCAAGAGAGAGAATACGACAAACTGTTGCTGTTGTCCACATTGAGAGACCCATGGCCTCCTCAGCAGCAGTCAACCTTGCATTTATCTTTGGCAAAAGAAGAAGAAAAGAGGCTGAGATAAGATTATAAAGTAGAGACAATACTACAAAGGATATTGTCCAATATCAAATATACCTCAGAAGAATTAGAAGAGCAAATATATTCTTCTGACAATCCTAGAGCTGAAACTGGAGGACGGGTATACGCGATGGATTGTAAATGTTCCAGTGGGTGGAAAACTACTTCACTTCCACGGGAAGGAATTGCCAATGAGTGGTAACCGCAAACTAACTGTAACGAATCATTGTTGTGTTCCTATCAAGGTGAGACACCATATAACAGTATATGAGAAACAATGAAGAAGAGATGATAGAGCAACTAAATGGTGAAGCTGCTTGTGATCTCCTTACCTTAGCCCATTCCAGTATTAAATCATCTCCGAAATCATTTTCACTATTTGATAAATCATCAATGTCATCTGACAACACACTTCTAGCTGAACTGCCATATATAAAAATGTAAATCTGAAATTATACTGGCAATAAACTGAATAATAACATTAATTGAAAAAATGACAACTACATTACTTGACAAGATTTCCTGAGATAAGGAGTTTGTGTTGTTAAATTACCTGAACACAGACTCACAGCTTTCATTACGCTCTATCGGTTGGGTCCTAGGATCAACACATGTAACCTCTGGAGAAGTGTGACCATTCTCATAGCTCTGGGACGTTTTTTCGGGGGTATCCAAGTGGTTCTCAAATACTTCAGAAGAATTATCATCGTAACAATGGAAAACTTTTCTCCCGTCTCTTTCTATTTCCTTGATCTGGCTTACATCTGAAGTATCACTGGTGACAACACTATCTGGAGACTGAGGTTCTGCAAAGTTTGCAAGGTCACTATCAGATATCAATCCAGCAGCAGCAGCTGTGAGTGCCATGACTCCATCAACAGGTATTGCAGAAGCCATCCAGTCATCAGGGTTGCTACGAGGTGAAGAAACACGCCCATCGATTTGATCATTCATCCTGGAAATTGATGGACGATAGCATGCAGCAGCAAGAGACATCTCGCTAACAAACTCGGTTATCCGTTTTAGACGCTCCTGTGCAATCATACTGCATCAACATGTGAATGACCTTAACATCAGCATAGACCTTGATGCAGGGAAAAGCCACTACTCAGAGTAAGGGAATGTCATCGTAAGTACCTGTTTAACATCTCAAAGTGTAGTTCAAAAAAAGGAACTCTGGTCAGCAAGCAATAGCATCGAGGTGCAGAAACCAAAAAACGACTGCCTCCTCCAGATGAATGCAAGGGTGACGCAGTGCTTAATACACCAGGGGGTCTCTGAACAATCTCCGACACATGTAAGCAAACACCATACAATGTCGCATCATCTGCTACCTGACAGAGAATTGGATTGCTTCATGTTACATGACTAGTGGATGTCTGACACTAAAACATTTAGAGAGGGATAAAAAGAAACTATAGATTACCTTGAACGAAAATATGAACGATGAATCATCTGTGCCTAAATGTTCCTGCAGTGAACTCAAAAGTATGATATGTAAACCTATAACCAAACTAACATAGATGAACTACAAAAGCTCATACAGATATTAGAACAATTTTCAGACCTGTCCATATACGAGCTCATTTAGATCACTGAGAGATGGGGTCCTCTCCAAAAGTCGTGCCTGTTAAGAAATATCATGTTTTAACAGTCTTCGTTGCTGCATATATCACATAATAACCCGATACCAACTATACATGATGAATATTATTACCAGTAGTATGAATCAATTCTATGTTAATTCTCTAATTAACTGACGTGGCTCATAACTAATGATATACCAATGCACGTTGACGGTCACTAAAACATATAAAGATGCACACCAAACATATCATACCTTGACACCACCAGGGAAACAGAAAGTTGCTAGATCCTTTGGACGCATCGCCACCTTCTTACCAGGAGGGTATTTAAAAAGAATCTGCGCATGGAATGGAAGTCGATAAAGAGAAGACAGAAGCCAACTAAATCTGCCATGAAGCAGAACAAACGCATATAACATAGTAGACAACGAGACCAAAATAAAACAGAATATGTGTCTCATGTTACACCTCTAAGCATGCCAAAAATATGTGAACTCAGAGAAAAAAATCAAGGTAACACAAACCTGTGGCTCCAATACTGGAAACTGAGGCCCACGGTGACGGAGTATTCTGTAGTCTGCCACTTCATACCTTGACATCTCCATCTCCCATTTTTTTCTTCTACGGAAAGCCTCTTCCACGGGCTTCAAATTCGTTTCCGGATGAAGCCCCACAATGATAAAATGTTCAAATAGTGACGTTGGCTCCTTTAATTTTGCTTGATCCTAGAGAATTTGACAAATGTAAAGTATTAGTCAGCTAATATGCTATGCAGGACAGAACTTTTAGACAATAAGGAGAAGAACTACATAGACAAAAACGTGTTTTAAGTGTTTGACAGGCCACCCTAGAGAGATTGAATACCAGAGCTTTTGAAGAGTGAAGCTGGTACCACTGTCTTTTTTGGTTTGCTAAGACCTCAGGATTAAAAGTGGGCCGGTTATCCTCACGTAGATTGCTGACCCCACGCCAAGCCTTTTGCATCTGTGTTTTCAATCTCTGGAAACTGTTTGTGCGTCTGTGTCCAGGAGTCCCTATAGTCCCTATCTCACTTTGGGCACGCCTATGCCCTTGTGTAGGTGACTGCGGTAAGACTGGTCCATTGAAGTATACGTTTTGATATGTCTCTCCAGCTACTTTAACTGCATCAGCAGTACATGGCGAAGAGTCCTGCTCTCCTGTAACTTCTCTCATTTCCATCTTTCTAATGCTTGTGTCATTAAGTTGTGCCTCGCACCTTGGACTCTGCGGTTCATCATCATTTTCCCTCAGCATCAAACTCGAATCATCTTCGCTACTTTTTTCCAACAATCTGTTCTCATCCCTATTACCACCTATATTACATATTCCTGGAGCTTCTTCGGTATGACCCACCTTCAGATGAAGGAGTTCATCTGCTTTAGCTTGACCATTAGCCACTTCTGTATCCCGTTCTTTAATCTCTATACTAAGAGTATCGTCATCCCTCTCAGGTGAACATGAAGCAGATTCTTCATTATTCCTTGATACAGAACCGAGTACCTTTTCATCTCTCTCTAACACAGCTTGGTGATTATCCTTATCTACCTTTCCCAAAGACTCATGTCTGTCTTCATTTCCAACGCTCTCAGGTGAGCAACACTCAACTTCTTGTTCATTGCTAGATTTCAAACTATCATGTTTCCAAGATGCAATCTGTTCATCCTCTTTTCCACAGTTACTCCATTCATCGTTATCTCCATCTCTTCCACTCGTGACAGGACTCCCATCATCATCTATTTCCTCCATAACATGTATTTCACTCCTCGAGGTGCCCACGTCTTCTTCTCTACTTACCGATACAGATGTATCCACTTCCTCATCTGTCAGCAACCTAGCTTCCTTGTGGTCATCCCTCCTACTCAACGTCCTCCACTTATCATCATCGCCATCTGCATCCCTAAAAGCTTCTACATCCGCGTTCTTCATGTATCCTAAAATATCATCTCTATTTCGATCTCCCCGATGAACAGCCAACACGTCTCCCTGCATATTCCGGCTTCACACAGCACTCCCACCTCCCTCACACAACATGAGCAAAGCCAACAACAACAACTACCATATATACCTCAAAATTTTATCCTAAGACAAACAAACAAACAAAATCAGACAAGATAAAACTTAAACAAAAACAAAACAAGAGATTAAAAATCGTATTGGAACTTGAACAACCTTACGATCTTCATAAACCAATCACCAATCCTTAATTTATAACGAAACCCTAAATTTCCAAGAAGCGTTGAAGACCATCAGCAAAAAATTCAACCAAATAAAAAAAAAACGAATTCAAGGTTCGACGAGCCCTGTATGTGAATTAAAAAGAAACAAAGGGCTATAAAACTTTCGAATCCACGAAATTAAGAAGGAAAGATACCTCCAGCAAAATCAAAGCTAGTCCTCCTGGTAGGGGAATTTTTATTTTATTTATTTATATTGAGAATTCAAAACAAGAAAAATCCAAAAATATTAAAGGGAGAGAGAGAGAGATTGTAACGGAAGCTTGGATTCTGGAGGGAACGAAATGAATGCGAGAGAAGGTGAATGAAGAAGAAAGATTATTATTAGAGGGGAGAGAGAAAGAAGAAGAAGAAGAAGAAGAACTTAGAAGATGATTACAACAAAAACAAAAAACAAAAGTGGGATATTTTGACTAAATTGTAGTAATGTTTTCTTTCTTTTTTGATTGAGGGGTCGAAAAAGACAGGTGAATAAAGTTTTGTACTAAAAATAGAATTTTTACGAATAAGAGGAGAGGAGAGGTGTTAAACTTGAGACCAGGAGAAGAAGAAACATCTTCTTCCTCTCTCAGGCTGCTTAAGCTATTGTATACATATCTTTTCATTATTTGCCTTTTTAACCCCTGCTTCTCTTCTCTTTTCTCTTTCCCCCTCACGTTTCTTTTCCTTTAACTCTACTAAACGTGGCCTTCATGTTTATGAGCAAAAAAAGTCTGAACACAACCCCAAATTTGTTGATTTATTTGACTTGTTTTTATCTCTTCATTACTACTCACTTAACATAATCGCGACCAAAAAAAAAAAAACACAATTTATCCAATTTACTCCTCCTCTGCAGACCTTTGAATTTTTTTTTTGTTTTTCTGCTTTGTCAAAAGTAGAAAAACTATTGAAAAATCTAAAATTTTTGTTTAAAAAGCAGAGATATCGTAACTAAAAATAGTAGTAGTATATTAGAAGAACATTGGATTATGAAATAGAAAAATAGAAAACACAACACTAGCCCAATTGTAACATTTCTAGATATAGAGAATTCACACCTAACACCTAAAAAACTAATGAAAATGATTTGATATAATATTCTTTTGTGTTTATGACCAAATCTACATTTTCATTTATTATACAAAATATTCTTTAACATTTATTTTTGTGTAACTCAATATGCTAATTTGGGAAAAAATTTGTAGTTCTAATATTGTTTTCTTTTAGCAAAAGGAGCATCGATAGGAAAGAATGAAAGTCATAAGAATTACGACCAATCAAATTGCTTGTTTTGATCGGAAACTAATGTCTTATATTCTTTATTGAATATATGACGATTCGGAAACTAGTCTATATGTCAAAAATGTGTTTCTATTATATTAGTAAGCATAAAATCATTTGTTCTTGGTTTAACTAACATTTATAACCATGAATTGGAAACCAGCTAAATCAAAGATCAATTTAGAATTATTGTATTTCTATTTTGTTTCATTTAAAATATCAAATTTTACTTTATGCTATAGATATTTACCCAAAAAAACATCCAAAGAAAAGAAGGAATGCCAACGACAACAACAAGAAAATTAGTTTTTCAAAACCATCCAAAAGTTTTGAAATGATCATGGACCGATCTGTTAGAGTTTTGGGTTAAACTTCCAATAGTTAAAAGTTTGCTCACCAATTTATAAAATAGCTAAAATTAAGAGGTGCTAGGCCGACAAAATAAAAACTAAGAGGTGCTAAGCTATGTAATAAACGTTGAAACTTGGGATTTGACTTTGAACGTGCCGTAGCGCTTTACCGAACCAAACGGCCTGAATAGAGAGTACAGATACAGATACAGATATTGGTTTCGATGTCTCTCTCACGCGCTACAGTCTTCCCTTTGATCTCAGCCGTTGGATTTGACTGTTACGGGATATTCCTTTTGACCTCAATAAACAAACAAAGAAAGTTCATAAAAGGTTTTGATTTTTGTTCTTCAATGCAATATAAATACTGATTATTTAATCTTCATGTATTTAATAGGCTCGACTTGTTCAAACGTAATATAAGAGTTATGGAAGTCGATGCACAATTTTGTGAAAAGGAGGATGAGAAAGAAAGAACCAAAATGTTAAATGTAACTTTTTGTTTTTTTTACTGTTTCATCTTCTTTTAGGTTTGTTTTGGTTTAAGAACGTGCACATAACACGCTAAAACGGTGGGATATATATTATAAGGATGATGCGGAAGCTGAGGCATTTATACCGTAGAAGAATAGAGGAGGCCTGAGGTCGCACATGCTCTTTGCCCACCACTTTTGCTCTCGGGATTTGTATTTCTTACATAAACATCTCATCCCTTTTTAATCACTCCTTAGTCCTTAATCCTTATTACTTACAAATGCAAAAGATTTGTTTTGATGTTGCCTTATTTAATCTTTTCAATACAAATATAGAATTTGTTTCTTGTTTTTCTCTGCACCCAAACTATATGAATGAATACATTAAACGAGTTTTGTTGTTAGCTAGTGGTGTCAAATGTCAATAGCGGTCAAAGACAGCGACCAATAAATATTACGCTTTTTTCTATCAATAGTCGTTGGTTGCTTTCAAATTTTTTAGTTTTTGGTTATTGGATTTCGAGCGATCAAAATGTGGATCTTTGGAATCTTTTTTAGTCAATCTTCACCAAACACAACCATATAATATAAGATTTTAATATAAACGAAATGTAAACAAGAATTTTGATCATCAACCAAAAACAATATATGGGAAAAACATAAAAATCCATTAATCTTCATCACCAGCCCAATTTGTCTTGATTGAGTTAAGGCCCATTAGGCCCATCATTTCCACAATTGACGTTTAGCCGAGCAAAACTCGTCATTCATCGTCACTCACCCACCAGTACCATTTATCTGCTTTTGTCCAAACCAAACCCTAATTTCTTTGCTCGAAGTTTCCATTTCAATGCTTCTTTCTTTCTTTCCTATTACCTCAATTTTTTTCCCAGGTAGTTGAAAAGACCAAGTCTTTTTTTTTCTGATCATTCTTAAAAGTCTCTGAATTTACCGAATTCTCGATGTTCTCACATGCCTTCTGATCCCTGTGTTCTTATTTCGAAATCGCTTCGAGTTCCTCTCATCATTTCCAAGAAATTCTTGTGATCCGGTTTCGAAAATTCGCTCAATGGGTTCGGGAGATGATCATCATGTTTTTGTTGTCGATATCAGCTCAGACGAGGATGAGATCAGTACAGGAGGAGTAGACAAAGAGTACTTCGATTGGCTTAGCGGTGTTATGGACTCCGTCGATGATAAATCGGACAGTACCGATATTGTCGAGATTCTTTCCGAGGTGAAAGGTTGCGTTGATTCTCAGTATCGGAAGCCAAACTCGTCGAATCAAGCTAAGGATGATGATGACGATTGTGTGATTTTGGATTGTGATCCCGACAAGTCGACCAAGGCTGCTTCTGTTGATGATAAATTGGCCAAGAATGATGATGATGATGATGATGACGATGATGATGTGCTTGTAGTTGGTCAAAAGGGTGAGGTATAAGATAATTCACTTGACCCTTCTCATTTCCTATTGAATTGGTCTGAAATCTAGAGATTCTGTATGCGTTGGTGTTGTTTAGCTATTAGGCTTGGTGATTTCATGACAATGGTTGATTGTTTATTTCATAAGTCTAAGAATTTTTTGACATTCTTTTTGTCTGAGAGCTGTTTTGGGGAATGGTTGGTCATTGGACTGCTTTGGTGTTGCTGTATACTAATCATTGTATCATTGAATTGTTTTTTTTGGTGACTTCCATCTTTATGCAGGTGTTGTACAGTTTTAAGTTTCGCTGATATCAAAAAGGAAATATATATTTGTTTTGTAGATAGCATGTAGAGATTTCCCTCATCCTCGACATTCGTGTGCTAAGTACGCGTTCAACTCAACATCACATGAGAAATACTGCGACATGGTAAGCATCTGAAGACTCTAATTCTCCACTGAGCTTTAATATTTCCTTTTCCTGGCTGAATCCTTACTTATTTACTTTTATTTGGTTTCACTTTCTAGTGTCACTGTTATGTGTGTGACATCCGTGCTCCATGTCCATACTGGTCTATCGGTGTCTCCACCATTGAGCATTGTCATGCTAATGATAAAGAGAAGATATGGAAGAATCAACGAGAATACTTCAGGACGGGATGCATGCCTACCTCACCATCTACAAAACCTACTCCAAGTATCTTACGGGTATCCCAAAACGCTTCACTTCGGAACCAGGTTGTGATCCGGCCTTGCTCATCATCTACCAATGTTTTTGATCCCTTAAACGTCAAAGGTAGGCATAGAATCAGGCAACCAATTCCACATAATCATGGGTTGCAGGATCGGCCAGCGCAGTCACTGAGCAATGTTCGCAACAACGTGATCCAAAAGGATAGAAGTTCTTATAGGTTCAGCCTACGATCCCGAGTAGCCTCTTCTGTGGGAAATATTAACAGCATCCGATATAGCAATGCTCTAGTTTCACAATCCAGCCACCATAGCCCTTCCGTAGTGGCACCCACAATAAGCCCGGAAATGTACACTCAACAACACAAGTATCAGCCCAGTGTTAGTGATCATTGCACAGCGCTACCGGGGTCTCAGAGCAATATGTACAGTAGACATTCAGACCAGAACATACATGGTAGTGAGTTTCAGACAAATGTGGATCTGTGTGCTCCGTCTGAGGCTCCTCTTACTACTAATGCAGATTCGCAAACAGCGAGGGTACAGGAGAAACAAGGGATTAATGAAAACGTCTTGGAGACCAAACTATCGGAATTTGAGAGCTGGCTAATGGACAATTCTAACCAGCCCGGGCCGGTTAGTCCTTTGCCTGAACCGGTAAGTCAAGACTATGTTGATACGTTGTCATTTGATTTTGAAACCTTCTTGAATGATTGAAACATAATTGTAGTCTGTATCTTCTTCATCCGTAGGTTAACATTCTTCACTGATAAGTTGAGTGAGTAGATGCTTCAATTATAATAACTACGTTTGTGTGTATCATTAACTAGCTGCCTACTACTACTAGTACTTCAGAAAATTTCAGTTAAAAGTACCTTTTTTGTCAATTGTGACATAAATCAGTTTTGACTTCTATAGAACGTTACTAGAAGACATTGTAATATTTTGGGTCCTTCCAAGTTATAGAAAAACTTTCTACAATTGAAATTTGAAATAAAAGAAACTGATGAATCTTCTTAAGAATATACGAAATTTCCTTCATGAGAATCCCAAACTATGCTTGGGTACGTTTTTTTGTTTGATTTGTGTATATAAGATTGAAGTAAAGCCCGGCCCAATAAGGCAGCTAACGCCCAAAAAAGAAACGGTTTTGACGATGTGACGGTAGCAAACGGCCACCAGTTTTGTCGTTTCGAGGAGTGTAGAGAACACGCGCAAACAAAAGCGCGTAAGAATGAGCTAATGCCATCATCATCGCCTTTTTTTTTCCTTTCTCCGAAAGCAGTCTCACTACGGCAACACACTACCCTACGCCCCCCTTGGCCCTTCCCACCATCAGCATTTAATTCTCTCTCTCTCTCTCTACTCTTCTCTTCTTCTGGTTTCGAATTCACTTTACTCTCTTCTCTTCTCTTCTCTTCTCTTCTCTTCTCTCTACCACTCTGATACCTTCGCCGGATAAGCTCTCGTTCTCTGTATGACCGGATAAGCTCGACTCTGTTTCCTTCTCTGTACAGATCTCGAGCCGCATTTCGTGTATCTGTGCAAATCGCGTTAAAACCTACTCGCTATTGTGTAACCCTAGGGTTTTGGGAGGAGGGGAGAAATCAATGTCTTTGGAGCTTTGACCAAGTTATGGTTAGACGTTTGGTTCTGGTTATGCTTCGGCGGAGAGTGTCCGGCGACGCTGTGAAGGTTTTGTGTCTCTGTTGCTGACTAATGGTGTTTCTGAGTTGAGATAAGATGCGGAACTTTGCGATGCTTCTGCTGTTAATTCTTCTTCTTCACTCTCTGAGCTCGTTTCCTATATGCTTTGGTATGAACTAGGTTTACTGATTCTTTTTACCCCTTTTGATGCGTTTGCTTGGTGAACAAAAATTAGGAAGCCATTGAGATTAGGAGAAATTAACCTTAGCTAAGTCTTCTTTTTATTTTTTATTTTTTTTTGCTCTTACTTAGACAGCTCAAGATTAGTTGGTGTCTATCTATATTTAGAATTGTTTATTGGATATATTTAGAAGCTAACTTTATTATGTACAAAGTAAGCAAAAGGGTTTAGTGGTACGATTTAGATTAATTATGTTTGGAATCTGTGATTGTGAAGCGTACGAGTCACGATGAAGTCCCACGTTTTGTGCCTTATTTGGCACCCAACCTTAATTAGCTAAGAATGGACATAGCGCCTTATTTATTTATTTTTTGAGTATCTTGAGGAATTATCGATTTTGTGTGACATTCTCTTTAACTTAGGCATTGTACTTTTATATCCAAGAGAGGATGGAGTATGTATCATTCTATTCTCCGAAAGTATTAGCTGCTATGAATATTCGACTTGTATAGAAAGACTCTGTAGATGATTTATCAGCTTGTTCTATCATTTGCAGCTCGGCTGTTTCCAATGAGCTTGCCATTTACCCGATCAAAGTCCCATCAAATGCATTTTTTTCATCCTCATCTTAATCCATCAGTTGCTCCTGCACCTTCACCAGGTTAGCAAGGAGTCCTTTTTGTCACATAAACATATTGTAATTATGTTTCTGTATAGGAGTATTCAATTCATTGGTCATTTTCTTTTGATTTTCAGATTTCCCCCCCTACCCAAGCCGCATTCGACCAGAAAGGCGCAAGGGTCATCATCGTCATCGTCGCTGGCATTTAAGACGCAATGTGACTGCAGTTTCACCTTCGTCACATGGTAATTCTCTGCTTGCTGATTATCCTTCGTCCTATGCCAGTGGCAAGGATTATCTTTTATATGTGTACTGTTTTGTCCAGACTATAGTTGATAGATCAAGCGTAGTAACTACTTTTTACTGTGTGTTTCCGGTTCCTTTTTGATAGACTGTCAGCAGACATGTGTGGAGCCTCTCACTTCAACTCCCTTTGGTTCACCTTGTGGTTGTGTCTTCCCCATGAAAGTTCAGCTTCTACTAAGTGTTGCGCCTTTTTCTATTTTCCCCGTGACCAACCAGTTAGAAATTGAGGTTGCTGCTGGAACATACTTGGAACAAAGCCAAGTTAAAATAATGGGTGCCAGTGCCGACAGTGAAAATCAAGGGAAGACAGTGGTGGATATTAACCTTGTTCCACTAGGGGAAAAGTTCGACAACACCACAGCAACTCTTATTTATCAGAGGTTCCGGCACAAGAAAATACCTCTCAATGAGACTCTTTTTGGTGATTATGAGGTTACACACATAAGTTATCCAGGTAAACTGACTTCTTTCAGATGCAGATTTCTAGCTTTTTTTTTTTTGTTTCATTTCAAAGTTTGAATCTCTGAACTTTGTTTCAGGAATTCCTTCTTCTTCGCCAAATGGAGATTCTACAGGAGAGGCTCCAAGTGCAAGTCCGCGGCTTCCAATCACTGCAAACTTTGCCAACAAAAGCCAGGGAATAGGTTTTAGAACGATTGCAATCATTGCGTTGTCAGGTTTCGTGCTCATTCTGGTCTTGGTTGGAGCTATATCTATAATCGTGAAATGGAAGAAAATTGGGAAGTCATCTAATGCTGTTGGCCCAACTTTGGCTCCATCAATTAACAAAAGGCCTGGTAATTTTCTCCCTCTGACTCTATAACGCACCAGTAGCTTTAAGAGAATTTTTTTCTGAAATATTTATACACCTTGCAGGTGCTGGATCTATGTTTTCTAGTAGCGCCAGAAGCTCAGGATCAGATTCTTTGATGTCTTCCATGGCTACTTGTGCTTTATCTGTTAAGACCTTTACACTCTCTGAGCTTGAGAAGGCAACTGATAGATTCAGTGCAAAGAGGGTTTTGGGCGAGGGCGGATTTGGTCGTGTTTATCAGGGGAGCATGGAAGATGGAACCGAGGTTGCAGTGAAACTGCTAACTAGGGACAATCAGAACCGAGACCGGGAATTTATTGCAGAAGTCGAGATGCTAAGCCGTTTGCACCACCGTAATCTTGTGAAACTGATTGGAATATGCATTGAAGGCCGCACACGTTGCTTGATTTATGAGCTCGTCCACAATGGGAGTGTTGAGTCCCACTTGCACGGTGACATAAACTGTTCTCTGCACTTGTTTATAACAATACATCCCAATTATATCAATCACTTCTCATTGCATCACCTCCTAAATCCTGGTTTTTCTGTTGTTGACAAAACAGAAGGAACACTTGATTGGGATGCACGGTTGAAGATTGCACTTGGAGCAGCGAGAGGACTGGCTTATCTCCATGAAGATTCAAATCCCCGAGTAATCCACCGTGATTTCAAAGCTAGCAATGTTCTCCTAGAAGATGACTTTACCCCAAAAGTCTCGGACTTTGGCCTGGCAAGAGAAGCAACGGAAGGAAGTCAACATATTTCAACTCGAGTCATGGGGACCTTTGGGTAAAATCCCGTTCTATCTCAAATGTGAAATACAGACACCCTGGTTAGATGGTGGACTTACAGTGACTACCCTGGAAATGATTGCAGGTACGTGGCTCCTGAGTACGCAATGACGGGGCATCTTCTTGTTAAAAGCGATGTCTATAGTTACGGTGTGGTTCTACTCGAGCTCCTCACTGGTAGAAGACCGGTAGACATGTCTCAACCTTCAGGAGAAGAAAACCTTGTGACATGGGCGAGACCCTTACTAGCCAACAGAGAGGGCCTGGAGCAACTGGTGGACCCTGCATTGGCTGGAACCTACAACTTTGATGACATGGCGAAAGTGGCTGCGATTGCCTCCATGTGCGTCCACCAAGAGGTCTCACACAGACCGTTCATGGGTGAAGTTGTTCAGGCACTGAAACTTATATACAACGATGCAGATGAGACCTGTGGTGACTATTGCAGCCAAAAGGACTCATCAGTACCAGACTCTGCAGACTTCAAAGGCGATCTGGCTCCTTCAGATAGCAGCTGGTGGAATTTGACACCTCGGTTAAGGTATGGTCAAGCTTCGTCGTTCATAACCATGGAATATAGCTCAGGACCATTAGAGGACATGGAGAACCGGCCTCACTCAGCGTCTAGCATTCCAAGAGAAGGAGGGCTTTTTCTACCAAACAGATCGGGTCCATTACGACCCATGCGTAGTAGAAGAAACTTCTTTAGATTGAGAGGAAGCATGAGCGAACACGGTGGACCGTCGTCGTCTAGACATCTCTGGTCCGGCAATGGCGACTGGCTCTGAGAAAGCAGAAAAATGTACAGTGAAGAAGAAAAGGAAAGAAAAGAAAAAGAAAAAAGAGGAAAAGGCTCAAACAACTCTTGAGCTGCATGGTTAGGTTCTGGTTAATCCGGTTTGGTCCGGTTGATCTATGGGTAAAGACATTCCGGTTGGGTTTCTTGTAGGAGATCTTTATTTTTGGTTGTGTTCCTCAAAAATAGATTAATTGTTTGTTTTTGCGAGGATGCAAAAGCACAAAGAGGGAGGGTTGTATTCTAAAGGACGTCTGTATTTAGTTTCTCTCTTTTCTTTCTTCCCCCCACCAAAACTTTTTTTATATTTTAGTGAAGTTAGTAATTTACCTAATTTTTGTAGTTTACAAGTTTCAAGTTGCTATGAATTTTGACTTTTGGTAATCGTTATTCAGTTTCCGGTTCTTTGAACTAAAATGTCGTCATTATGTAACACCCCAATCCCACTATTTTGGACATAGAAGTCCATAATTGTGGTGTAATTAAAAAAACGACAAGGGATGTTGTGTTTTGTGGTTGTGTACCATGCAAGGTAAACCGTCGTAATTATCAGTTGTAGGTTTAAAAAAAAAAAAAAATTTCTTTTTTTTGGCAATTTGCTTGTTACAAATATTCGTAAAATCGAAATTTCCATATATGTTAAATCTGAGAATGAATATTTTCTTTTGGCTTCCTAGAAAAAGTAGAAAACCCTAATTGTGTATGTTGGCGATGGAGGAGGGTGAGAGCGGCGCCGAGAAACTGATCCGTGGCGTAAGTAATGTAGGAATAACGAGGAGCAAATGTTGGGAGGGAGAAAGCAGCAGCGAATCTTCTGAGGAAGAAATAGTTTTACAGAAGTGGCAACGTAAGATGATAGCAGCTCGTGCTCGTGATGCCAAAGCTCTAGCAAATCTGGCGGAGCAAAATAAAAAGGACAAGCCGAACCGAGACAGGCTTCAGTATCTTTTAAAGCTTACTGAGGATTCTTTCGGGGCCAAACGCCAAACGGGATTCATCGACAAGCCTAACTAACTTCTTTAATCATTAGTTTCCTCTCTAGCTAGTCTCTACCTTGTTTCTGATGATTTTTATGGACTGTGATTCTCTTGTTTAGTTAAGATCAAATTCTTCTTGTTTGCTTCTTTGGGTTTTATTGATTTTGATCCTTTTTTAATTCATTCTCCTCTTTTAAGGAAAGCAAAGTGGAGCAGATTTACAACAACCCATACATCGTATAGCTCCTCTCGACTCTTTTCCTTTGCTTACTTTCACCTTTCTCATCCATTTATTTATCAATCAAGTTACCCACTCGGGGGCATCTTCGTGTTGAGATTCTTGGATATCTTAGCGTTGCTGGTTGTTAGACTGACAAAATCATCGCAGAGATGAAGATACTAGTGGTCTGATCCTATTTTCCTTCTTCTTTGATTTCCCTTGCCATTGTTAAAGTTTGAGTTAGTTATATGACTTAAAACTTTTTTTTCAGTTTCGTTTCTAGGGAAACGGAGATCTTATCATTGCTAAAAATTTGGTTTTCACAACGTCTGAGAAGAGAGAAGAGATTACAAACACAATGCAAACTCTCATACGTGCATGCATGGGTCACCAGTCACGGTACCTAAAGGACTTGGTCTCCAACTAGTGATTTGGTTAGCTAACCACTCCTTTAAGCAACTTGAAACCACTCTCAAAAGGACAAATAATGAGTCTCCTTAATGCGAATTAATCTGTGATTAAATTATGTAAATAATTGGCTCTAGAAACATAGTAATATATATAAACTCATGACCTTACTCTTTTTAAATAAATATTAAAATTCTTACACACATGCGGCTTTAAGAACTTTCGGTACCATGCATAACAAACCTCTCAATTTTTGCTTCCCAGTCTGATTTTAAGAAGAGTCCAATCATTTAACCAACAACACCAACGCATCTCTCATTTAATCAAGAAAAAAAAAATCAAATACTAGAACTATTGTATAATTCTAATATCATAGTATATATCTTAACTAATATATGTTCAAAAGTACTTACAATCACTTGTTATGGTTTTCCAGCTTAAAAAAGTTAAAACTCTGTATGCTTAACAGTTGTTGGTATGTTAAGTTTTTCCTAATTTGGTGTACATATAAAGCGTGGAAGGTTTATGTAGGCAAGTAAAGTGGTTTAAGTTAAACCACCACCTTAACCAGACACTTTGGCACATGATGTTCAATCCTTAGCTTCTTCTGTTCTATAATGGAATCAATCAAATGTATGAGTTCCTAACTCTCTAAGTAGGTACAGAGAAAATTATATCATACTATATAAAATAAACTATGAAATAAGACACTTATTTATGAATATTGGAATGAATAGACAAAATTTTTAAATAAAAGTAAGTCAGATAAATGCAACATAAATTAATTGCACATAAAGTTTTGTCTTTTAAATACAGAAAATCTAACTAAATTTAATTCTAATAAAGTAGAAGTTAATTAATCCAATATAAAATTAACAACCACATTATTACCATTAATTTTGTTTTTAACTTTATCTTGAAATTGATTATTTGTCACTATTATTAACTAATTTTTTAAATAACATTTTTTTGCTTTAAATTATAAATATATTAGATAAATTATTAAAAAGTAAACTATCTAAAGTAAGTAATTATAAAATAACATATTATATAGCATTTCCTCAAAGTTAAGTTACATGTTATCATTTAACTGGTCCATTGAGATTTTTAACTACAAATATTTATGATAGATATAAAATTTCAATCTAATTAAGCATATAGAAATATCTAATTTGTTTACTTCTTAAATATGATATTACAACTATGTGAATATGACGTTACACATAGTGTTTTATAGACAATAAACTTTGATAAGTTAGAGTGTAAAAGGGTAAAGTTAGCAACTTTAAGTAAAAGAAGCAATAGAGAGAAACAAAAAACAATAAAGAAATTTATATTTTCCACATTGTTAAATTAAATTTTGGATTTCTCTTATTTTAGTTGTAGAAAATAACAAAAGAGACTAAAAGCAAAATGGGTATTTTTCGGAATTTACTGTTAATTAAGCTTTAACTAATATTTACTCTTGAAGACTAATTTATTCACAAGAAGTGGAAAGAGAGAAGAAAATTAAAAGAAAAGAGAAAAAAATAGATAATAGAGAAGAAATTAATATTTATTTATTTCTCCAAAAGGTTTTATAAAATTTTAAAGCTTTCACACATATCCCACACTCTCTCTATAAGATACAAATCTCTTCTGTGGAGAATCTCTTCTCTGCATTCACACTCCTCTTTTGAGTCATACAGAACTCTCTCGTCTCAGCTCAAGCAAGTGAATGATTCTTTGCTGCTGGAGAAAGAATCTGTTTGGGTTTCTGATTTGATTCTTTCATCTCCGGTGAAATATGGTACTTCCAATTTCTGGGTTTCTCACTTTCTGCGTTTTTATTTCACTTTGAGCGTTTCTTTCGTTTCGTTTTACTCAAAGTTTTGATTTTTATTATATTTCTTGGTTTCAAACGACAAATGTATTACATTTGTTGGCGCAGTGCAAATTGAATGATCTTGTTTTGAGATATATTCTTCCAATTTTGTGTGTGTTTGCTTCTTCTTGGCTTCGTTTAATGATGCTCTGTTGTTTTGTCACAGAGATGAACATGGTGTTTAAGGTTTTGTCATTTGTTGCTTTCATGGTTGGTTGTTATTAAATTCATTTTATTATGAAACCAAATTTTAGTGGGGTCTTGTGTTCTTGGACAATTAGACTCTCCACTAGACTATTGAATGCTGTTTCTGTCCTCCCCTTTTCGTAAAGTGTACGTTTTTGTAACGATTACGAGTTGTTTTTAATCTTCTCAATCTTGTGTTATTGTTGTATGTATGGTTTGTCACATAGTTTGAAGTTTTTGTATTGTATTCTTAAATGATATGTATTCGATTTGTTGGTTGTTCTTCAGGCTTGTTCTACAGTTAGAGTTGGCTCCATTCTTTGGGTGCAAGATCCGGAGGAGGCATGGATAGATGGTGAAGTTGTCGAGGTTATTGGAGAAGATATAAAGGTCCAATGTACATCGGGGAAGACGGTATGATATAGCCGACTTAAGATACACTTTCACTATGCTTATGTTTATGGATGGAACCTGTTATATGTTTGTCCTGATAATTTAATCAGATTGGTCCTCATACTTCTATTGGATTTTTGTCAGGTTGTTGTCAAAGTTTCAAACACACATCCAAAAGATATGGAAGTTCCGCCTTCTGGAGTTGACGATATGACAACGCTAGCATATTTACATGAACCAGGAGTCCTACAAAATTTGAAATCAAGATATTATATAGACGAAATTTATGTGAGCTTCCTTTTGTTTGCCGTTTTGCTTTCTGTTCAGTAAAATTGGCCTAAAACCTGTTTTCGTTTTGCTTACTAGACATACACAGGAAGTATTTTGATTGCGGTAAACCCATTTAAACAACTACCAGATCTTTACAATGACCATATGATGGCACAATATAAAGGAGCCACCTTGGGAGAATTGAGTCCCCATCCGTTTGCAGTTGCAGATGCAGCTTACAGGTGCTTGCCATTCTACTTTGAACTTTCTTTTTTTCTTTCTCTTGTAACATTCATAGCTGGTTGTTTCGTCTTTGACAATTTTGTTATTGTTTCTATTGGGTATAGACAAATGATTAATGAGGGAATTAGTCAATCAATCTTGGTAAGTGGTGAAAGTGGAGCAGGGAAGACTGAGACTGCCAAATTGCTTATGAAATATCTAGCAAAAATGGGAGGTCGAGCTGTTTCTGACAGAAGGACTGTCGAAGATCAAGTTTTGGAGGTAACTAATGGCTAAGATTTTATTTTAGAACTTGTGGATTGTCAAAGACAGGATTTCTAGAATTAAGTAAGAGATCATTTTTTGTCATGAATGTTTTATGTTGTATTTGTGTGCAGTCCAATCCTGTTCTAGAAGCATTTGGAAATGCAAAAACCGTAAAGAACAACAATTCAAGGTGATAACACACATGCACGCAAACTCACACTTTTGCGTCACTATTTTTTATACTGAAATCCATTTTTTCATACTTTTCATATGTACAATCATTATTATGTTCCAGTCGATTTGGTAAATTCGTGGAGATTCAGTTTGATCAAAGGGGAAGAATATCAGGAGCTGCTATCAGGACTTATTTGCTAGAGAAATCACGGGTTTGTCAAGTATCAGATCCCGAGAGAAACTATCACTGTTTTTACATGCTTTGTGCTGCACCACCAGAGGTACATATGGCTTTTCTTTCTTTTCAAACATGCCAGAGTTGTTAAATATTCATCTATCTGGAGGCTTTGATATTTGATATATCCATCATCCGGGATACATGATCTACGACTAACTATTTTGATAGATAGTATAAACTTTCCATTTATCTTTACTCTCTTGTATGTATCCCTTGTTCACTGAAAGTTTGAAACTGCACTCTAAGCCCAAATCTTTGAAACTGTTGTCCTGATGCTTCTCATTTTCCTTTTATAATTTGACAGGACAAAAGAAAACTAAAATTAAAGGAACCAACAGAATTCCGTTATCTAAATCGATCTCAATGTATTAAGTTAGAGGGGGTGGATGATTCAAAGGAGTATACTAAAACCCGAGAAGCAATGAGCATTATCGGGATTAGTTCAGAGGAACAGGTAAATTTTTACCCTTCTCCTAGTAGATATGGTGATAGCGGCATATGAGTGTATGTAATGTCAATTTCTTCTCAGGAAGCAATATTTCGAGTTGTGGCAGCTATTCTTCATCTAGGTAATATAGAATTTGCAATAGGAGAAGAACCAGACTCGTCAGTTCCAAAAGACAAGACACACCTGAAGATTGCGGCTGAGCTTTTCATGTGTGTAACTAATTAAGTTGATGACTTTCAGTGTGAAAATTACCCTTTATGGTACATAGTAAATCAGTTATCTGATGATGTGAAAAAGAAATCATTCCTGACTCCTTGAAATTATTTCGGCAGGTGTGATGAACAGGCACTGGAAGATTCTCTTTGTAAACGTGAAATGGTGACACCTGAAGAAACAATTTCCAGATGTCTGAATCCAAATGATGCGGCACTCAGCAGAGATGCCTTGGCAAAATTTGTGTATGCAAGATTGTTTGATTGGTATGTACAGTATTTACGAGCACATGATTTCATACAGCTGGATGATTCTCTTGTTTGCTTCCTAAAGATACTTTCATTACTGTTTGATAACCTCCTTATTGCTCTTGTAGGATCGTAAACAAGATCAATAATTCAATTGGTCAAGATCCTGACTCAAAAAACATGATTGGAGTGCTGGATATATATGGATTTGAGAGTTTCAAGAAAAACAGGTGCTTAAGATTATGCCTTATGTTTGATTAATGCAAGGAAACTGGTTTAGAGAAAATACTATGGACCAAAGGCTCACATGAAACATCAGAATACATGACATGACTTACTAATGCATGTTTTTATTTTCAGTTTCGAGCAATTTTGCATCAATTTGACAAATGAGAAACTTCAGCAACATTTCACTAAGGTTTATCTGATCTCTGCTCTCTTCTGATAGTTTATTTATTTATTCAGCTTTGCTCCTTTCTTATCTATGATACTTTTCCTGGGCAGCATGTCTTGAAAATGGAACAAGACGAGTACAAGAAAGAAGAAATTGAGTGGAAACACATTGCAGCAAGCTCCAAACATCAACACATAATTCCTTTTCTCAAAAGCTGTACGAAATATTGAAAGATAACAAGTACTTTAGCAAGCCAAAATTATCTCGAACTGACTTCACAATTTGCCACTATGCCGGTGATGTGAGTACAAATCTGTTTCAGCGTTCTGAATTTGTGAAATGCATCTATGTCCTGAAATACTAGTTGTTTATCCCAATAATATTGAGTTATCTTTTCAGGTCACTTATCAGACCGAGGAGTTTCTGGAAAAGAACAAAAATTGTGTTGTTGCTGAGCATCAGGCTCTGCTAAGTGCTTCTAGGTGCACTTTTATTGCAGGCCTATTTCCTCCTCTAATGGAAGATGCTAACAAACAGTCAAAGTTCTCTTCTATAGCTTCACAATTTAAGGTGCAGTAAAATGAGATAGTTTTTATGTAAAATATAGTTCGGTTCATGTCATTACTAAAATTCGCTGTCTTACGTTATGCAGCAACAATTGGCATCATTGATTGAAGGTCTTAATACTACTGAGCCTCACTATATTCGATGTGTGAAGCCCAATAATCTCCTGAAGCCTTCTATCTTTGAGAACCAAAATAGTCTGCAACAGCTACGTTGTGGGGTGAGACTTACTTACATTTCTGGTTTGTCTGTACATATTTGCTTGTTATTATTCTAAAATTCTATGTATGCATAATTTTAGGGTGTGATGGAGACAATCAGGGTTTGCCGTGCTGGATTTCCTACACGAAAACATTTTAATGAATTCCTGGACAGATTTGGGATCCTAGCTTCTGCTACTTTGGATAAGAGGTTTGCCTCTCTCATTTCATAAGTTGTAAGCTTACCCATATATTGATAAAATTTCCAACTTTTGGGTTGTTCCAGTTCTGATGAGAAATCAGCGTGCAAGAAACTTCTGGAGACAGTTGGACTCAAAGAATACCAGGTACTTATATCATGCACATCATGTTGAATACTTTTCTGGGAAGGAGCTTGGAATTTGATGAATCCTTGTTTAATATATACTGACTTTATGTGGAGCTTAATATATTTTTGTTTTCACAGATTGGAAAGACGAAGGTTTTCCTCAAGGCTGGGCAGATGGCTGAGTTAGATTATCGGAGGGCTGAGGTATTAGGAAGAGCAGCCTCCATTATCCAGTGGAAATTCCGCTCCTACCTGACCCGCAAAAGCTTTATTATGCTTTGCAACGCTGCAATATATATACAGGCTGTGTACAGAGGTATCAAAAATTATAAAGAATATAACTTTACTTAACCATTCAGACAGTTAGCAAATAAATGTGACTGTTTAATTTATTATCTGCTTTGTTGTCCATCATTTACAGGTCAAGTTGCTCGACATAGATTTGAGGACTTGCGCAGAGAAGCTTCTGCTTTGAAAATCCAGAGAGCTATGCGGATTCACCTGGATAGGAAGAGGTGTTACATAGAAGCTGTTGTTACCGTTCAGTCAGGTTTGCGCGGTATGGCTGCTCGTGACGTTCTACGACGGAAGACAAAGGCTACAACTGTGATTCAGGTGGAGAATCGTTTTTAGTGGAAAATTGATGAAAGAAAATATGTCTCTTTTTACTTTTCATCTTTGAGCTTTGCAGGCTTTCTCATTCGTCAAATTTCTTCTGGACTCTAATTTAAAAAAAAATTTCATTGCATATACCAGAGCCATTTCCGTCGACATCTGTTCGAGTTGCACTACAAGAAGCTGAAGAAATCAGCAATTACGACGCAAAGTTTATGGAGAGCGAGGCTAGCCCGTAAGGAACTGCGAAAGCTTAAGATGGTGTGCTTTCCTACCTCTCGCTTCTGGCTGTGTCTATTTTTTTTTACGTTACATTCTAAGCATTTCACATGGAAACTGTACCACCTGAGATCAAATGTCGTCTTTTGATAAGCTTGAACAATGGGATTAGATGAGTTTACATGATGAAACTAGCAGCTGGAAATGCCCTTTCCGTTTGATTGTCTTGAACACAGAGACGGAACATGTTTGCTTTTTCCTAAAATGAAAAAAATGCAAAAATGATGCCTTCATATTTCCTGCAGGCTGCAAAGGAAACTGGAGCCCTTCAAGCTGCAAAGAGTAAGCTTGAGAAGCAAGTGGAAGAACTCACATGGAGACTGCAGCTAGAGAAACGCATGAGGGTCAGATAGCACAGCTCTTAATCTTTTTCGGGTTTTCACCCATCCTCAAAAGTTTTCTTTTCTAGAAACTTTTATTTGGATCCTGATTCAACACATCCGTCACCGGTTTTGTGGATTTTACGTTGTAGGTGGACGTGGAAGAAAGTAAAAATCAAGAAAACGCAAAACTGCAATTAGCGTTGGAAGAAATACAACTCGAGTTCAAGGAAACCAAAGTGTCGCTCTTAAAGGAAGTGGAAGCTGCAAAAAGGAGTGCAGAAATTGTTCCTGTAGTAAAGGAGGTTCCTATTGTTGATACCGAGCTAATGGAGAAACTCACAAGTGAAAATGAAAAACTCAAGGTAGGGAATGTGCTCTAATATATTGTTGTCTTTTGATTCTTAGTAAGGATTTCAAAGCTATGGAAAACAAAGAAGTATTTGGAATTTCATTTCTCTTTCGTATGCAGTCCCTGGTAAGTTCGCTGGAGCTGAAGATCTATGAAACAGAGAAAAAATTTGAGGAGACAAAGAAAATTAGTGAGGAGAGGCTGAAGAAGGCTTTAGATGCTGAAAACAAAATTGATGATCTGAAAACCGCCATGCAGAAGTATTCACTATTGGTCTTTTGGCTATTAAATTTCCACAGAGATATTAAGGTTTTCATTACCAACTGACATTCAACATATGCTCTTTTCCTTCATTTGCAGTCTTGAAGAGAAATTAAAGGAGGTGAAATTTGAGAATAGCTTTTTGAAGGAATCTGTCTTAACCACTCTTGTTAAGACAGCATCAGGACGTTTCCTTTCTACTCCATTAAAGGTAGAAATGCCAGAGAAATTATTGGATCTCTATATCTGACTCTCTCAATCATCCTCATTACAATATTGCTCTTCTTTTTGCAGAACTTAAAAAATGGCCTTCATACTAGCGAAGAAAGTCAACTCAATGTAAATTATTTCTTTCTTTTCTGTCTAGTTTTATCTGAAGTTCTGCTCCATTATTTCTATATCTTTAAAACGTCTTTGCAGGGAGTGGAGTTTACAACACCGCTAAAGATACAAGAATCAGAATCTGACATTAAGTCAAGGGTATCCCATATTGATCCTCAACATGTATGTTGTTTAATTCGATTACTCTTTTATGTGTATCTCATCTTTAATATATCCCCTCTTTGGTTGATGAGAGATATTTTTTTCTTGGAAAAGGAGGATGTCGATGCCCTTATCAACTGTGTCACAAAAAATGTTGGATTCAGCCAGGGGAAGCCTGTAGCGGCATTTACCATCTACAAATGTCTTCTTCACTGGAAATCATTTGAAGCAGAAAAAACCAATGTGTTTGATCGTCTTGTTCAAATGATTGGTTCGGCTATTAAGGTACTAAAACAGGATGATGTCTTGTCTACGTCTGTAAAAATCTAGTTTTTATCAGAGTTGAATGATTAGTGATTCTTTTTATCAGGATGAAGATAACGATGCTAATTTGGCATATTGGTTATCCAATACATCAACCTTATTATTCATGCTCCAACAAAGTCTGAAATCTGGAGGAACGGGGGCCACTCCACTTCGAAAGTCACCTTCCCTAGTCCGATGGATGACCAAGGTAAACATACTCTTCCTCTGTTTTTTTCTTTTTGGTAATCTTGTGCTCCAAAAACTAAACATTCCTGACTTTCTATTTACCAGGGTTTCCGTTCTCCAGCGGCTGAAGCTATTCGACCAGTTGATGCCAAGGATCCAGCTTTGCATTTCAAGCAGCAACTTGAAGCATATGTTGAAAAGATTATTGGAATCATTTGGGATAACCTGAAAAAGGAGTTGAATACTTTCCTTACTCTCTGCATCCAGGTTCTATTATCCAAAATGCTTCTCTACTTTCATCTTTCCTTCGTATGTGTGTTGTACCTGACATGAGAGAATCTTTCTAGGCACCAAAAACATTTAAGGGGAATGCGCTAATATCTACAACCACTGCTAAATACTGGCAAGAGATTATTGACGGCCTAGATGCACTACTAAGCACACTAAAAGAGAGCTTTGTATGTGAAACTCGTTTCCACTCACTGCTCTTATTTGCCTGAATTCAAGAAATTCATATAGCTTATTATTGTTACAGGTTCCTGCGGTTCTTATCCAAAAGATATACTCTCAGGCTTTCTCACTCATCAATGTCCAACTGTGTAACAGGTGAGAAATTGTTATTGCCTAGTACGGAATATGCATGTCTATGAAATCAGACTTTAATCAACTTCTTTTTTCCGATCTGCAGCCTTGTCACACGACCAGATAACTGTTCATTTATCAATGGAGAATATCTAAAATCTGGTTTAGAAAAGTTAGAGAAATGGTGCTCCGAGACAACAGAAGAGGTATTCTCAAGTACAGTTTCCTTTCTCTTCTTTTGTTATCTGTCATTTGGTTTATACATAACACAATCTCTCGCCTATGATACCCGTCTCTGATAGTATGCTGGCTCATCCTGGGAGGAACTCAAACATACCAGACAAGCTGTTGGATTTTTGGTAGGTTTAAATTATTTTCAATTTAAGAAACGTCGCCTAAACAGATTACTGGAATCATTTGAATTTGATATCCCCCTTGAATTTGCGTCTGCAACAGCTCATCCATAAGAAATACCACATCTCATACGATGAAATTGCAAATGATCTGTGTCCAGTAAGTCTTTCTATCAACCAACTCTTTTTCCGATAGCTGATGATATTCGACAATATAATAACGCCCACATTATTTTTCCTTCACTCAGAACCTTCAAATACAGCAGCATTTCAAACTATGTACTCTGTACAAGGATGACATCTACAACACAAAGAGTGTTTCCCAAGATGTAAGCTTTCTGAGGAAATAGTTCACTTCCCTTGACATATATGCTCTTTAAGATCCTCTGATCTAGTAGTTTAACGCTCGCTCGTTGATCAACAGGTAATTGCAAGCATGACAGGAGTTATGACAGACAGCAGCGACTTCTTGTTGAAAGAGGATTCTAGGTAAGTATCTATCTTTTGCTTCTATGCTTTAAAGTCATGTCCCTTTTCTTTCGAGAAACTAACAAAACCATTCCTTGACCATGCGCAGCAACATCATTTCCTTCTCGATCGATGACTTATCCAGTTCAATGCAAGATAAGGACTTTGCCCAAGTGAAACCTGCTGAGGAACTTCTGGAGAATCCAGCTTTCGTTTTCTTACAATAGTAACTCAGAGAAACCAAAACTTCCCCTTCAAGAACACCATCCAAAAACAGGAGGGAAGAATCTAAGAGAAAATTGCTGCGAAGAATTTTTTAGAATCGCCGATTCCTTGATTAATTTATCGATGTAACTCTCTAATCATCCCAGAGATTTCATAAGACTACAAGAGTATATATATATGTTATTTTGATGGGATTAAACAAAAAGAGACAAGCTTGGCTAATGGTTTGTTCTTGTTAGCGTAGTGCAGTCTTTCTTTCTTTTTCTTTTTTTTTTTCCTAATTTAAATATAAAAAAATTCTTTTTGGTTTAGTTTTTTTTTTTTTAATTGAGGTGAAATACCGAAATGCATAAGTACAGAGGAAACAAGTTTAATGGAAAAGTATTTTTTAAATAAACAACTGAATTCATTTTATTTATTTATTTATTTGTCAAAAAATGAAAATAAATTTGTGTCCTGCCTTCTCTAATTTAGTTGACGATTTTCAGTAGATCAGTGTTTTTTTTTTCTTGAGTTTTCTCTGTTTAAAATTTCTCGTTTTCGTAATTTGAACGCGAATTGTTTAGCGCGCTATTCGAAAATGCTACACTCACAAATTTTGATTGTAAACTCTTTTCCACCTACTTGAATTATCGGCTCGAAAACAATATTTTAACAAGAGTTTGGTCAACAAATCAAACAAAAATGATAGGAAATTGACATTCATTAATCAGTATCACATTCCCAAGCATGTTCCTATTACCAAAAAAAAAAGCATGTTCCTATTACCAAAAAAAAAAGCATGTTCCTAAGGGCTGGGCTTTAAATTGAACTAAAAATGGGCCTTTTGAATTAGGCCCATTGATGTTTAGGTGAGCCCAAAAGTGGTAAAAGCTAGTGTGTTTTTGTGGAGTAGACAAATGGCTAAAATCAGGCAAATGTTGTACCTTTGTAGTGTCATCTCTTTTCTTTTCTCCTCCTATCTCGATCGGTAATTACTCATTTTTTAGGGTCTCTCCTCTCTCTCTCTGTTTCTGGGCAAATTTTTCCCAGTCTCCGCCGTTTTGGTTCAATACAGATTCTGGGATTTTTTTTTTTGTTTTTAGCGATTAAATTTGGGTTGTCGTCTTCACTCAGAACCTTAGAAACCCTAATTTTGATACATTAGCTATAGTGAACCTTCCATCGATCCGTGTACAATAAAAAAGTTTGTGTTTTTTTTCTTCTTGGGATTGAATTAACGCGTTTTGAAGATGCCTCCAAAGCAACAACCAAAGGCCGATTTGGCAAAGAAGCAGAAACAAGTGGAAGACAAAACATTTGGGTTGAAAAATAAGAACAAGAGCAAGAATGTTCAGAAGTATGTTCAGAGTCTCAAGCAATCTGTCCAGCCTAAACCCGATGCATCTAAGGCCGCAGCTAAGGTAACCACTTGATTCCTCAGATGGGTTTTGAGTTTTCTTGATGGATTGAAGTTAGTTCGATAGTGAAGTAGAGATGTTTTGAATATGTCCTAATGAGTGAGAGAGATAAATCTGTTTTTGAAAAGTTACACTGTTTAGTGGGTTAGATTCTTACCAAGACATGTTTTGTTAATGCTTTTGAGGACAGAAAAAGAAAGAGGAAGAGAAAGCGAGAGAGCAGGAATTGAATGAGTTGTTCAAGGTAGCTATTAGTCAGCCGAAGGTTCCTGTAGGTATGTGTGTGTTTTCATGGAATGTCTTAACTGAAAACTTCTGTCTTGTTGTTGATATTGTTTCTTGTTCGTTCACCTTGGTTTAGATAGTATGTATTGATTATGGTGGTTGTTTTTGGGGATGTATCTTGGCAGGTGTGGATCCAAAGTCTATACTGTGTGAGTTTTTCAAGGCTGGGCAGTGTCAAAAGGGTTTCAAGTGCAAATTTTCTCATGATTTGAACATTCAAAGGAAGGGTGAGAAGATTGATATTTACAGCGATAAGCGTGATGAAGGTAAAAGCTTTAGTGTGGCACAAAGTGGCTTATATGTCCATCCCTTCGGTCCTTTGGATGATGTTCTTATTTTGTTTTTATTTATATTGCTTTAGATGGAGATATGGATGAGTGGGATCAAGAGACCCTTGAAAGGGTTGTGGAATCAAAGAAAAATGAATACAATCAGAATAAGCCAACAGATATTGTAAGTAGTTTCTCTTATTTTGTGTATCTCAGAGTTTTGACTGTATGCTTATCGGAACATGTTGCTTGAGGGCTTCCTGTATCATAACACATGCTTATCACTAACTTTCCTGTTGTTAATGCACTCTGTAAAAGTCTGAACTAATTTGTGTTCAAATATACAGCCCTTAACGTGTATTATGTGAAGTGATGCATTAGTTTCGGTTGCATTTGCTCGTTTTGCTATGATTAAGCTTTAGCTAATATGGATTCACTTTATGATGTGCTTCCTTTAGCTAATAGCACGGTTCATCTTGGGAGCCATTTGGGTCTTAGATGTTATTTTGCCTCCCGTTGTTCCCTTGTTGTTTTCTGCTCGTTTGGACCAGCCTGACAAGAACCCATGCTTTTGCTGATGGTAGTGCTAAGCATAATATCGATAAAATTGTTTCTTAGCTATGTAGTTAGCTAAATCTATGTAAAATGAAGTGATATCCGTGTGTGTTATCTCAATAAATCATCTGCATCAACTTATCTTAAACATATGATTTGTCTTGCTGAGCTCATTGAGTGTAATTCTTTTTTTGTTTACTGATATATACTAGGTTTGCAAGTATTTTCTGGATGCTGTGGAAAAGAAACAGTATGGGTGGTTCTGGTCATGCCCCAATGGTGGCAAAGAGTGTCATTACAGACACGCTCTTCCTCCTGGATATGTCCTTAAATCTCAAATGAAAGCCCTCTTGGAAGAGGAGTCATCAAAGAAGTTGGCAGTTGAGGACGAAATCGAAAACGAGGTTTAATTCTCTTCCGTTTTTCTCAATCTGCTCATAGCTGTAGGACTCTGAACGTAGTTTATGAGACCCACATTTTTTGTTCTATGTTTCAGCGTGCAAAACTGCAAACCGCAACACAAATGACTCCTGCGCTATTTATGGAATGGAAGAGGAAGAAAATAGCTGAGAGAGATGCGGGTTTGGCTGCTTCTCAAGCAGAGAGAGCTAAGAACGACCGTATGAGGTAATCCATTCATCATTTTGTTGCATATCTATCTTTATTGTGACTTTATTTTGTGTTCATGAGCTGATTCATTGTGTGGATTTTTAATCCCAGTGGTCGGGAGCTGTTTTTGTCCAACGCAAGCTTGTTTGTGGATGATGCTGAGGCTTGTGAAGAATACGAGAGGGAAAGAGAGCAGGAAGAGAATGAACAGAAGGTGAGATCTCTCTCTGTTACTTATTATTTAAACCAACCAAGTCATGTTAATGGAATCTTTATCTTTTGGTTTTCAGGCAAAGAACAAGGAAACAGAAGCAGGGACAAGCAAAAGTAGTGGTGATGCTGAACAAAGTTCGAAAGAAGTCGATGAAGAAGATGAAGACGATGATGATGATGACGATCTAGACATGGATGAGCTGGATGAATTGGAAGCAAGCTTGTCGAAAACGTCGATCCAGATTCGTGAGCCAAACAATGAAGGATCATCTTGAGATGGAAAATGGTTCAAGAGAAAGAGGTGAAGGAGAGAAAGCACATGTTTTGTTTTGTGTACTTTCAATAGATTGGATTTTGCAGACACAAATCCTATTTGGGGTGTTGAATAATCTTTGTTACTGTCTTAAATGTCTTAAAGACTAGTAGTCTCTTTTTGTCATATCATTTATCAATGTTGTTATCATTTTATATATCTGTGAAAAAGTCCTAAAACTTAGAGGAATAAACACTATAGCATGAATTTTAGAAACAAATAGATACTTTGTTAATATTGAGTTTTATTGTATTCTTGCTGATATCTAAAAGAAAAAGAAAAAGAAAAAATATCGGCAGTGTGATGTGTATGATATAAAGAGAGTGGTCATATGAGGGCAAAACCAAAACCAAAACCAAAAGAAAGGAACCATCCGGAGGAAGAAATCGCCATGGTAGCTGCATCAGTCAACCTCGCAAACATGACATGGACGTCTCTGAATTCAAATCCAGCACTCTCTTTCTCCATGTTAAAGGGAATCAAAAACTTCGGAATAGTACCTTTCAGGAGATGTTTGAAGCCGGCTGTTATCGGAGTCGCGTCGTGGCCACCACAACGTTGTTCTTCTGTTAGGGCCATGTCGTCATCGTCTTCTCCATCGGAGGAGACTGTTAAAACGACTGTCGCAGAGAACCCTGTCGTTGTTTACTCCAAATCCTGGTGCTCGTAGGTTCACTCTTCTTTGTAAATTACAATGCTTTTTGTTCAATTAGAGGAATTGGTTTTGTTTATAGATGACCTAGTTTGATTTCCTGATATCAATATTGATACTTTTGCTTAATTTTGAACTGGGTTTGTTCTTTTGGTGAAGATACTCGTCTGAAGTGAAGTCGTTGTTCAAGAGTCTTCAAGTTGAGCCACTGGTTGTTGAATTGGATGAACTTGGTATGTTTACATCACTGAATTGTATTTTTACTTCCTTATATGGGTCTGATTACTTTTGCTTATTTGTGATATTGTTTAGATCGGCGGTGAAGGTAAAGCGTGTTAAAAGTAACATATTGTTTTAGACTTGTAGCATTTATACTAAATGAAGTTCATACTTGTTTCCAAGTATATATGGTTCTTCTTCTTCATCCAGTTGATTTTGATTGTTTATATGAATTGGTTGGTAATGGTTGTGGATTAGATAGTGATACCCTTACATTTTGGAGTTTCTGTGTCTTGTTTCAAGTGTGGTATTATTACTTTGACTGTAGTTTTACTTGGGCAAAAGAAAGGCTTGTTGATGAATAATCAAACGGTTAGGGTATTTGTAATGGCTTTAAATCTTACTCATTGAAGACTCTTCACTCCCTTTGATCTTAGACAGTATGCTTCTATTTCTTACAACTGTTATCCAATTGCTACTCTTTTCGTAAATTTTATCTTGTGTCAAGATTTGGTGACTTTCCAAAATACATTTGTTCTTTGTTGTCTTGTTTAGTGTTTTTGGGTAAACCATCTCTGTCTCATGGTATTGGTACAAATGTTTTGGTTGTGTTTGACATTTCCAGGTTCAGAAGGTTCACAGCTGCAGAATGTGTTGGAGAAACTTACTGGACAGTACACTGTTCCCAATGTTTTCATCGGTTAGTTATTTATTCACTTGCATCAGTTACTACATTCCAATATTTGTCTTGATTCTCTTCCTGGAAACGGATTGTCCGCAAGCACAAAACTGCATTTATGATGACCATCACTTTAACAAATTTGATTTTGATATGATGTTTTTTTCCATGACCAGGAGGCAAGCACATTGGTGGCTGCTCAGGTACACTCTCAGAATGATTTTGTGTGAATTGGCCACCAAGATAATGTACTCAATGTCTTGTTGTTTTTTCTGATAACTTGATCTGCATATCACTATTGTTGAACAGATACTTTGCAGCTGTACAATAAAGGAGAGCTGGAGGCAATTTTAGCTGAAGCCAATGGAAAAACAGGTCAGAGCTAGAGAGATTTAGAGATTGAACTGTTTGGAGATTTCTTCATGTTTCCTTTTTGTTTGATCAGAACCTCTGAATAAATGATTGAATACGTAATGATTTGGTGTTTGAATTTATTGTCTATATAGAAATTTTCAATAAGAATCTATTTTGTTTCTAACCATGTAATTCAAATCCAAGCACATAAACAAACAGTCAGGCCCGGTGTTGTTACTAAACCGGAGTTGGGGAGTTTGCAACCAATTTCAAGTAGCTAAATGCATATGGGAAATCGATCTTGAGACTGTAAAAGATAAAGATGAATTGTTGGTAAACTTTTTGGTACATATGGTTTGATTCAAGATTACAAACAGACGAAGCGACTTGGAGATAAACCAAGTCTCTCATTTGACTTCTTCGATCTCGTCCAATGCGTAGTTGTTGGTCGATATATTTGCGTAGTTCACCTTTGAGAACCGAACCACAACAGGATATCGGGTCTTCGGGTCCTGTCAATTTAAGGCGAAGTATAAGAAAGATGAACTCGAGCAGTAAGATCTAAACTTCGAAAGTAGATGCAGTACCTGATCAACAGCCACAACTGATCCAACGTTCTTGTACCAGTAGGATTCTTTCCTTAGAATCTTAACCTGCAAGTCCCCAAAATTTCACATTAGCACCATAACTCTTAAGATGCTCTAATTAGACCCAGAACTTGTTGATGATAACCATAATATAAAGCTAAAAATATTAGTGCAATCTTCTCAAGTAAACTTGAATTTTCATATAAGTTTAACACTGGGACTTGTAAGTTTACTTGAGAAGATTTCAATAATATGGTTATTTTAACATTGACATTGACCCCATAACTGTAAAATTATTCTAATTAGACCCAAAAGTTCATCGTACATACATTCTTAGTCCAAAGCTTGTCTCAGAATAAACACGAAGTAGAAACATGCATAGATTATGTATGAATAGGTGAAGAAGATGTGACCTTGGATCCTCTCTTGGGGCCAATCGGAGGAGGTTTAGGTTTGGCGGCCGGAGCTTCCTTCGGAGCAGCAGCAGGGGCGGTGGTGGTGGAAGAATCCGCCGACGAGGGGGTTGCCGGAGACACATCATCCGCCGCTCTGACTACTAGCCTCGAACCGAAGCTTCTCATTGGCAAGAAAGAAACGACGGTGGCACTCTTAGAAGAACCTCCGCCGCCTAAAGCCGCCGTGACATTGGCCGTCATAATAAATCCGGTAGCCGCTGACGTCATCGCCATCTGTGTTGTGATTTGTTAATTCGGTGTGTTGATCCGTTAAAGCTCGAAATCAAAAAAAAAAATACAAAGAGAGAAATGAGGACAAAAGCTTGAGATTGTTTTGGGGTTAAAACGAATCGTTTTCACCACTTGTGGTATGACACATATCAGTATCGTCTGGATAATGTGATGACGTGTATAAAAATATTAATAATAATTCGAGCAAATCTTCTGTAAATTAGGGTTGCTTTTGCCGCCAAAATTCATTTTGTCTTCTTTCTCCGATTTCAAATTCTTCTAAAATCGCCATGGACGCGTGATATGAAATCTCTCCTTCCTCCTTCATCGCCTTCGCGAATTAGCAGCGTGTGTTCCACGATTCCGCGACGGTTTTAGGTTAATCAGTGATGAGAAGAAGGAATCACCGAACGAAAGCTGACGAAACCCTGAAGAAGACCGACTCACGAAAAATTGGTTTCAAGTTTACTGATCCGTCGATCTCTCGAGCAGATTCAGGTACTATAAAACCTCGATTTCGTTTTCGTGAGTGATTCTCTGTGTGTGTGTGTGTGTTCGAATTGTTCAATCCTTTTGGTTTTAGATTTGAAACGCAGGAGAAGGGTGAGTTTCGACGATGTCGATCATCAGAGCTCCTTAAACGAAGCTCAGGTCGGACGATGTGAGTGTTCGCGTCTAGCCATGGTTTCACTCCGAATAATCTCAGATTTTAGAAATGTTGAATTTGATTGTAAATCCCTAAGTCGTTTTGGTCATTTGCATTGCAGCTATTGATGCCAAGACCTCTGAGTTTGCTTTCTTTAAGAAGTTAAAGTCTGGTTTTGGTCACTCCTCTGATTCTTCTGACTCTGATAAATCATCAAATAAAGTCGAGCAGAATCCGAAAACTTTCGAATCCAGAGTCAAACCTGGAGGTAGAAAAACGATTTATCATATTTTCTCTTGTGATTGACAGGTAGTGTCTGCTTGGATTTTCATAGCTTCTTTTTTAAAATATCAGAATATGCAGCAGAAACCGAGCGTGAAACTAATGATAGATCCAAGAGTTATAGCTTCTCCACACCCATTCATAGTGCTAGACGTGGTTCATGTGGCTCTGCTACGTTACCTGTCAATTTGACTCAAATGGTTAGAGGTTGTTACCGGGAACTGTTACTTTGATTTCTTTTTGTATGTTTGTGCTACATGATATGCCCTCTTGTATCTTATTATGATATATGTGTCAATTTTGTTTCCATTACATGTTGTTTACACATGTATATTTGGGAAGTAGTGTGATCCGTTTAAGTTCGTCTGTTTTTTTTTTGCTGTTTATAGAAAAATATCAGGGGAAATTTTCTTCATCATTCAGTAGAGATAAGGACTCAATTCCAAGTGGCAACAACCTGAGATCTGCAAGTGGAGGTAGACTTTGGATTCCCTAGCTCTTAGTCTGGTCTTAAAATTCAAAGAAGCAAAACATACTGGTCAATAATTAAGAAACATGATTTTGTAGTTTTGAATTCCCAGGAATCAGTGATGAGAAAGGAGACATATTCTTTATAAAGAGAAAGAAACTGCATCAGTGGGTCAAAGATACATGGTTTTCTGAAATCCCTGAGATTACCTCAAACGGAAACGGGTACACAATAGTTGTTAACTTATCTAAATATCAATACTTGTTTCTATAATGCACTCTCACAAGAAAAAACATTTTTCAGGCACGATTTAGTTTCTGTTCTCTTAACTCGGCTGTTCCCTGGTACGGAGGAGACACATGTAAGCCTGATAGAATCTCTGAGTACTTGTCAATTGCTTATCTTGATCAGTCCTCAGCACTTTTTGTTTCCTCTCAGCCCTCTAGGTTTTCCAAAGAGAGGAAGGATAGAGCCAATAGAAGAACGTTTGTTGATTCTCCTGGCTCAAAGTTGCTCAAGAGGTCTCATCAAAGCTATACAGAAGTTGACCACAGTCTGCAAATGGAAAGGGACAGATTGATCTCTTGGCAGGGATGGCTGGAAAAAGACATTATCCCGAGGCTGCAGTATTCAACAGGTCATGTTCAGAGCAGTATCAGGCCAAGAGATACCGAAGAGATTAGCTTTCCCATCTTATATCCTAAGGAATCAGTTTATCGACCTGAAGAGATTAGCTTTCCCATCTTATATCCTAAGGAATCAGTTTATCGACCTGAAGAGATAAGCTTTCCCATCCTATATCCTACGGAATCAGTCTATAGACCTCCACTGTTGAAACAGAAGGCGTGCCAGTTATTTCCTGTTGAAGAAAATTTGGAGCGTTCTCCCATATCTAGGCTCCATTTTAGAAACTGCAAGCCTGTTTCTCTGAATTATCATAGAGAAGATAGTGGATACAGCTCAGAGGACTTATCACATGAACATAGAGACCCTTCATCTGCATTACTTCTTGAGTGGAATACGGAAACCGCAAGCACCAGAAAGACAGATGGTTATCCACTTAGTTATCACACAAGACTTATCACGTATCCAAATGCATCCTCATTACTGACTGATAATCCATGGAGCTCTGACTATTCACCATCCCATGATTTGGTTGCAAGGGAGCTGGACCCTTTACCTCTGCTCTCTCATTACACTTCAGGCAGTTTCTTCTTACAACCAACAAAGCAAACTAGCCATTTTGAGCATGAACTTGAGAGGCATATTATTGATGACGAAGATGCAGTTGCTGCAAATCAGATTATCCAGACATCTCACCGCACAGATAGCTCAGACTCTTTAGCCAGAGACTACACATACTATCCTAATCTTTCAAACTCTCCAGTGGATCATTGCCCTTTTAAAGTCCCTGGATGTGAAATAGCATCCTTCCCATTTTCCAGCGTCAGCAATTCACATTTGTTGGAAGCGTCAAGTCCTATACAGAGTGCTCGTTTTAAGTCTCATGATTGGATACCCTTTCAGTTTCAATCACCTCAAGCTTGGATTGACTCATAGAATGGCTACGAGCTTAAAGCAGCAACAACCGAGACGAACTATTCGAACCGAGTTTGATTGCCATATTCGAATAGTTCTGACTTTTGAAGATTTTTGTGTCATGTCATTGTTCTGCATTCGTTTTAATGAACACATTTAAGTCAAAAGACATAGGAATTGATGATATCTAGTTCTTGTCCAAACTACATTACTGATGAATTGATTGAAGGAGATATAGATGAAGGATATGATTCGATTCGACATAGACTGATGATATATGGTTGAGATGTTAAAAGATCGTTTAAATGAAAGTTATTCATGGGGACATTAGTAATTGGTTACCATTCTTGACGATTTTTCTTCTTTTTGTTTATGACCTCTTTTTTTCTTGATGAATCTCTCTTTGACCCTTCTCAACTACCAAAGTAGTTGGAACTCATTTTCTTAAACGAGATTAAGGTGGGATTAGTAGCCTTATTAGACAAAATTACTTAGCTAATTCTTTTAGTCTTGTTTAAGTTTTGTTTCTATTAAGATGATGATCACAACGCATGGATATTTTCACAAGAAGCTTTGCAGATTCTTAAACTAAAACTTCTGAAGCCTCTGCAAATGAAATTCTCGAGTTTTAAGATATATATTTCTTGCTTTTGCAGAAACTGATCTTAGACAACTTAGCACTAATGTTTATAATTTTTTGTCACAACAATCTTTAATAGTCAAACTAAGAGAAGAACAGTATCAACTTGGTGTGAATCTGCCACAGTATCAACTCTTCGCTGACATCTACCTGACCCAAACAGTGAATTTTATATTTATTTCATTTAGTTTAATACTCTTAATTTCCATAAATACAAACACCTATAAACCAAAATCTAACGGTTAGTTTTGACCAAGGGTGCACAAGTTGGGTCAAAAAGTTAGCTTGCAGTTAATGCAAATCGAACCGAAGTTCTACGAACCGGTTGGGAATAGTTGAAAGTTTGATGGCTCCTTTTGGTTTATAAAAGCCGGTTCGAGAATCATCATGATGCATGTGATCTCTCTCTACTCTAACCAGAGAAACGATAACTAATCAAAGCGTGGAGATGTGTCCACGTTGTTCTCTACACTCTTACAATATTGCTATTTATAGAAAGGTTTTAGTTTAATAGTTTGGGATAGGTTTTGGTTTTGGTTTTGGTTTTGGTTTCTTTATCTTTGGAAGAACAAGAATAAAAAGTTTCTTACCACAATGTTTTTTTTTTGTCAGATACATTTTAACCTATATAAATTAACATTTTGATAAACGAATATATTTTCCCCTTCCAAATTGATTTTTTTTAGCTCAATTCATATGTCAATAAATTAATAAAATAGTATAGTTTCAACTTTAATTATTAATTAGTTCATAGAGTTTTTACGTATCGCATGTTTAAGCAATATTTAGAACATTAGTCTAAATATTCTTATAAACCTATTTGTTTGTAGAGTACACTAGCATAACTAGGGTAATCACAATATCATTTTTCTATATACAGTATTTAAAAAAGAAACAAAATATTTAATCTGTTAACATACTCAATCATACATTCCTTTATTTTGTAAGAAAAATCATCTTTATAAATTTCGGAATATAACATGTAATAAATGGAAATGACATCCAACCAAACATTTATAAAAGGAGTCTAGCATATCAAATTATAGAGAATGAGATGAGATCCAAGTGTTTACAAACATATAGTAATATGATACTTAGAAAAATGAACGTGCTATCATTATATATGGATGTGATTAGGTAAATATAAGGAGTAAAGTCACTCAAAATAGGTAAAAATTAACACGTTGCTTTTCTAAATTTTGTCATTTCATGTAATTATTACAAAATTTGTAGAAATGCTTGGTCAATAAAATTCAAAATAATATATTGAAGAATATTGCACCTCAATTTGTTTTTTGTTTTGTTTTGGGATGTTACATTTGGACAAGAAAAAAGACATTAAGAGAATGAGTTGGTTGGTCCATTAAAGATATTCCTGGTCCCAATTATATTGGGTTTATGAAATTACATATTAGAGTAGATTATCATTATTCTTCTATATTTGCTTGCATATATTTGATAAAACATATAACATGCTATTGTTTTTGTGGATTCTTGGATCATTTATTAGCAACTGCGATGTTTCATATAATGACATCTATTTTTTTCTCAAATTGTTTTTAGCTTGGTAGATTGTATATATTGTTAATTTCCTTATTTTCATTTAAGGTTTCAACCAACTACACAAGTTTCACATCATTAGTACAATAAATTACAAAATATAAACAAATCATAATATTTAATGGAGAATTAACTTATCATTTTATATTTATTTATAAAATTACTCTATGAGTTTTGAAGTTTTTATTTCAAGAAACTGTAAATTTTGCATAGCGCATAAAAAAATCTCTAGTAATGTAAGTACGTAGAGTTGCTTGTCGTAATTACTGAATTACATATATTAATGTAGTGTATAATACAACTATTTTTACGTGAATTTTATAGTATGGGGTAGAACTAATTGTTCATGAGTTGTAGAGAAATTAATTGGTTACGTTTTGAATAATAAAATCATCGTTTATAATACGATAAGCACTAGGATTCGTATGTTCGTTGCACACCCAAAAAATAAAATATGGTATTGTTCTTTAGAAACAAACTTAAAAAAATCATATTGAAAAATTAGGAAAATTTTACAAATATAAAGCAAACTTAATCGACTTAGTTCCCAAACAAAAATAAATAATAATCAATTAATAGAATGATTGAGAAAAGAAACTAAATAATATAATAAGAGATACCACTATAACCAATTATAGTAGTAAAAATTAGAAAAGGTAAAAATAAAATTGAGGTTAATTATGTGATGAAAATCAAAATTTTAGTAATACATATCATCTTGTATATATTAGTTGAGACAAACCATATGATGCAACCATGCCAACAAAGCATAGTAATGTTCTTCAACCATATACTATTTAATTTTTATAGATACATTCGTACTTGATTATTTATTAAATCTTTGATTACAAAAAAGAAACGTATTAAATAAATATATATAAGAAAATTTATCATTTTTGCAATTTTCCCTCTAAATAATAAAAAAGCCCCTTTTAGTTTTTAGTACCAAAACGTCATCCCCTAAAAGCTTGCTGTGTACCTGTTCGATTCACATAAATCTTCTCCGGCGAAGTCTACACCGACGGAGCTTGACAATGTCTATAATTCTAGCTACCTACTACCAGGTCATTCTCTATCTCTCTCTTTTGTGACTGAGTAAATCAGAAAAAGTTCTCCGATCTCACTTTTCCGATGCTGAGTTCTCTTACTTTGAAACCGAATCTGATCTCTGTTCTGTTTCTTCCGCTTCTGATTTGCAATAATGTTGATTTGTCTTTGTCGAGTTCTTTCCCTTCCGCTTCTTCTCAGTTTCTTGAATTTTCGAAATCTGGTAAATGCAGATTCAGTGAGGTCATACTGAAGCTGAGTTTGAGAAGCTTTCTTTCACTCATGTTATGTCTGATTTGAAGACAACTAGTTCTAGCAAAGCCAAGGAGACAACTACTGAATCTATCAAAAAACTCATTGCTCAAGAGATGTCAAAAGAGCTTGTTGAAGATAGACAGACACAGAGTTCTAATAATGTGGTTGCTAAATTAATGGGTCTAGAGACTGCTACACCAAGGAGCAGATCCAGAAGCTCTTCGTTGACTTGTGTGGGTAGTAACGAAGCGGGGAAGTTTCATAAGCATCACAGAGAAGATGAAATCTGGGATCAAAAAGCCAACCTTTCAAGAAAAGGAAAGTGTGATGCAAGTATGAGTGATAGACAGATGGATCTTGTTCGTCGGAAGTTCATGGAAGCGAAACACTTGGTAACAACAGATGACAAGAAGCTTCACAGGTCCAAGGAGTTTCAAGAAGCACTCCAAGTTTTGAGCTCCAACAAAGATTTGTTTGTTAAGTTTCTCCAGGAATCAAATTCTTTGTTTTCTCAGCATAATTCTGAGTTTCAGCCTGTTTCTCCTCATCCAGAGGCTAAGCGCATTACGGTATTGAGACCTTCAAAGGCTGTTGGTGCTCAGAGATGTGTGGTTGATGATAGTAAGATATCGGCTTCTTTGGATCAGGAAACTGGATGGATCAATGATGCGCAGCCAACTCGAATAGTTGTCTTGAAGCCTAGTCCTGGGAAGGCTCTAGATATAAAGGCTATTGCTTCACCATCTCCTTATTTTGATGAGGCTGGAGATGCTGAGACTAGAGAAGTGGCAAAGGAAATTACACGTCAAATACGCCAAACTTTTGGGGGTCACTGCAGGAACGAGACTCTTTCTTCTTCTTCTTCTGTCTTGTCCAATGGCTATATCGGTGATGATTGTTCGTTACACAGGTCAAATAACGAATATCCAGTGGGAAACATTAGCATCTCTGAGATCATGTCACCATCCTCTAGGCACTCATGGGACTGTGCAAACAGATTTGAGAGTCCTTTCTCTTCCTCTTCACTCAGCCGAGTCTCGTTTTCTCCAGACTCATCTGTCTACAGAGAAGCAAAGAAACGGCTCTCTGAGAGGTGGGCAATGATGTCACTAAACGGAGAAACACAGGGACAACAAAAGGCCTCAACGGCCTTGGGGGAAATGCTTGCACTTTCAGAGACGAAAACGCCTACTGGATCCAATGAAGAGAGCAACAAAGTGAAACAAGAAACAAGGCAATCAATTTCACGCATTGGTAACGGTTTAGATGAAGTTGAAAGCACAAGTGGTTCTCTGAATACCCTTGAAAGATCAAAGTCAGTCCCTGAAATTAGGCTCAATGGTGAAACCTCAAAAGCACTAGCTCACCGAGAGCTTACTGAGTCAAGAAGCTTAAAGTCTTCATGGAAAGTTTCAAGCTTCTTCTTCTTCCGGAATAAGAAATCAAACAAGGAGAAGACAGCTGCACCATCTCAATTGGCTATACACCGTGATGCATTTCGACAACAAAGCATATTTACAAACGAGGTAAACCACAATCTAAAACTAGTAGTGAAATTGAGAACATTCTGGGAAAGCATTCTTGTTTTACTCATCTGCCATTGATTTGTTTGCAGGGAGAAGTGGCAAACGAAAACCAGGACCAGCCGAGTCCAGTTTCGGTTTTACAGCTCGATTTCGGAGAGGAATGTTCTGGATCAGCAAAGCCATGGACCACTGAAGGTTAGTTTTAGCTCTCTCGTGTTAAACTTTACAAGGGTTAATCAATTGTAACACTTGTACTGTCACATTTCACAGGAGAAGAAATGTCCCTGAAATCTAATCTGATTGACAAATCACCTCCAATTGGATCAATTGCTCGGGTTCTCTCATGGGAGGATGAGTCATACACAGACACAACTAACTCCACAATGGGAATCGAGGAAGATGAAGACTGGTATGGCTTCATCAAAACGCTCTTAACAGCGTCTGGTTTCAGCGGTAGTGACTCGCTTATGGCCCGGTGGCACTCACCAGATAGCCCCTTAGACCCATCACTAAGAGACAAATTTGCCAACAAGGAACTCATCAAACGCAGGAAACAAAGATCAAACTGCAAACTCGTATTTGACTGCGTTAATGACATCATAAAAGTGACAACATCAACACTTGCACGCACCGGCTTGACCAAGGGATTTGACATGATGGAGCATGTTTGGACAGAGTTACAGGACTGGGCGGTGAGTGACGAGATTGTCGGAAAAGTGTGGAGTTATAGTCGAGAAATGGAAATGAACAACTTGGGGATTGAAATTGAAGTGATATTGCTGCAAGAGTTGGTTGAAGAGGCAGTCTTCGATCTTACTCGATGAAAGAACGTATATATACATTGATATAAGCTTTTGTAATAAAACATATATAGATGATATAATTTAAGTATAAGTTTAACCTATAGATACATTTTACATTACTCTGTTTCTTATGCCGAAATTCAAATTTAATTTTGTCTTTTCCTTGTCTTATAAATGGAATCGAAAACAGGAAGAAAAAAAATTGGTAAAATTTGTATAGTGGAAATGCTAATTACAAACTGTTCATGCGATTGTTTGTTTGTACATGCAAACACAAATGAAGATGTTATGCTGTTGTAATGTAAACCCAATAAAGTACCATTTTGAGCAAGTGGTTGTTGCACATTCGAGAAAGAACAGAGAAAGAAAGCTTCACACAGAAAGAAAGCTTCACATGCAGTTTTAGAAACAGGTTTATTTGGCTCCATCAGCCTTTTGGGTTCACCGCCTGACTCTGGTTCAAACCATACTGCCAAGAGAAAATTTCACAAAGGAAAAGTTTTATCAACAACAGATTCACAAAGCCTTATCCGATCTGTAAAAAAGTATCACGAGCCAAAAGAAATTATAGGCTTTACCTTTTCTCTGATTCGGGAGCTCCAGTTTTCAATCTTACTTGACCCAGCAGACGCTTGGTTTCCTTGCGGACCAAGAAGTGGGTCCCAAGCTCTAACCCTCGGATTCTCGAAATCTTCTTCTTCGTCAAGCTCGGGTTTCGGGGTTGAAACCATAGCTCTAAGAACCATGGCTAGTAGCAAAGAGAGTAGCTGAGAAAACACAAGACATATTCATGTTTTGCCCTCAAACTCTCTAATAACAATATACATCATGAAAATGCTCGAAGTTAAAAAGGATTGATTTGAATTACCTGGACCGCTACCACAGCAATCCCGACCCATTTGCATATATCGATGTTTTCTTCAATGAAGGCCCTAAGACTACTGAGTTCTCCAGTTGGATCATACGGAAGATCCTACAGAACACAGATACTAAACAGTTAGAAACAAGTCAAGGACAAAAGAAACAAGATTTAAACATAAGAAAGACCTCACCTTTTCCCATTGACGGTCAATCGCTATGTATGCAACAAGTGCAGCTTCGAGTAGAATGAGTAGAGTTTTGAGAACAGAGTACTTTAAAACTGTCAAGGAAAACAACCGCAGCAAACCCATTTCCAATAACTGTCATGAAGGTTAATAAACTCGATCTATTAACAGAGATAGGAAAAAAGCGAAGTATGGTCTATATAAGGATACAAAACACAAGCAACAGCCATTGATCGCTTCAGCTGCTATGAAACCAATGAAGGTAACAATGCAGACCAAAATACCAACCGCCATGAAAGAGTAGATGAACCTGTATCAAAAAGCATGACAGAATCTGAATCAGCAAACCCGAATTAGCTGAAGGCATAGACAAGAGTTTTGGTTAACTCAAAACATAATAAATCAAGCAAAAGTTCCTTAAGCATCAAACTGTAGCTGAGCTAAAAAACCAGTCAAATTCAAGGCATTTAAAGCTTGCCCTTTTGTTTATCTACTTCATTACTAATGGACAAGTCCAAGCTTGAGCTGAAACTATCAAATTAACGAACTACAAATCCACAGCAAGATCAAGCTAAAGTGACATGAAACTAATTAAAACCCTGAAATTTGGAAACTTTTGAGTAAAACCCTGAAATTGGAAACTAAACTGAAGAAATCCTAAGATTGAAAAAAGGAATACTGAGAAGAACAGTACCATGGAGCAGGAAGATCCAACGAGCGTAGGTTAAACCCATGATCAGGACCATTAGCCCACCCGAGAACGATACTAGCCATGAAATCAATAGGATTCTTCAAGGGCTCAGAAACCTTAGCGATCTCGACTCCGGAGCTCGATGATGAAGCTACCGGAGGCGGGTCCACGGGTAGGTGACGGTTGTATTCATGGAGCATCCATATGGAGTAGATAATGATCGAAACACCTATGAAAGCTTGAACAAAATTGAGGATCTTGAGCGTAGAAGCAAACGAAACATGGCAGCAATTACGCCGCATTTTTACTCAGAAATTCCAAATGCAAAGTTTGAATTTTTCGGGGATAAGGAGAGAATCGGAGAAACTTTTTCAATGGTGGTCGTCTTTGTCTGTAAAGGTGTCACCTTTGTTGTTTAACATTATTGTTTTTTTTTTTGTTTTTTCTTATAAAATATTCATTCTTTGTCAATAGTCATCGCTTTGGACATTATTTCTTGGATAACTTTGTTTAATCTACTCTACACTTACGCTTTTGCACCATAATAAATCTAATTTCATGAAGCAAGCTTACTTATATAGAGTCTTAGCTCATTACAACCATCGACCAAAAGGGCTATTTAGACAACTACATAATAACTTGATCGTCTTGATTAAGAATCCAGAAGACTAAAGACCAGAAACGTAGATAAGAAAGATTAGTCCTAATAAGAGATAGATAACAAAAGGAGGCATTGCATCTCCATAAGATAGATAACCAAAAAGAGGCATTGGATCTCCGTTAAACCCCACGGTTTAAACCGATAAACCTGTACATCCCAATTGCATGTTCTTAGACAGCTTCGTTAATCACAGAGGCTACTTGCTTCACAACGTCAGACTTCTGCACCACCAATTTGTATTCCATGGCCTCCACCATCTTCAGCTTCTCCTCAATTCTCTTTTTAGTCTCCATCGGCATTTTGCTCCACTTCTGCTTCACAGAATACTCATCCAAACCGAGACTGACAATACTGCGAATCAGGAAAGACTTTTCAAACAAATTTGATGACTCAGAATCTCCATCAAGAATCATCACTTCGTTATCTTGATCAACCTTTTCACCCTCAGGTTTCAAAGACTCCACCTTCTTACCATTCCCATTAGCCTTAACAGCAACAGAATCAAGAGCCATTGCATCAGATCCCAACACTTGCTTATCTTCATCTTCAACCTCGGAATCCAGCTTCTTCTTCTTCTTCTTAGTATCAACCTTCTTCGATTTCACAGGAGACTTAACAGCAGAATTAAGAGCCAAACTATCAGATCCCCAAATACAGTTAGCCAATCGCAAACATTTCTCGTCATGAGGTTTCGAAAATGTTTTGTTACCCTTGTTATCTTTACCCTTATACTTGTTCCTCAAAGACCTAATCTTGTCAGCAAACTGGGTTTTGCTAACATTAAAGCTAATACATTTCTTGTATTCATCAAAGAACCCATTCATGTCATCATAAGGACTGGTACCTTTCTCAGCTTTGAAATCAATCATGCCTTGTAAGAGAGAGATCTCATCATCTTCACTCCAAAGTCTCTGAAAACGAGGCTTTTTGTCAACTTGCACAACATTCTTTTTCTCATCATCTCCTGAAACCTTCTTGGCTCGTTTTGCATGTTCCTTGGTGGAGGTCGTCGCTTCACTCCCTCGCTTCTTCCCTGATTTCACCGGAGTAGAAATCTCACTCTTCTTCTTCTTGGACTTGGCGGCGGTGAGAGCGACGGTCTTCTCTGCTGGTTCAGATTCGGAGTCAGAACCCGTCTCAGATCCGGAACTTAGAGAAACGGCGGGTTTAGCAGGAGAAGGAGTTTTTAGGGTTTCAGTGGCCGGATCTTTGGGTTCGTCTTCTTCAGAGGAAGGGTTAGAGATCTGTTCTTCATTTTCGCCAGATGAGTGCTCAACTTCTTCTTCTTCGCTTGAAGAAGCGGTTGGTGGATCTTCCAAAGGGTTGAGAAGCTTCTTCGGCATCGGACTTTTCAAATTCTCGAGAGTGGTGAAAAGAGACAGAGCTCAAGTGGAGTGGAACTGAGAGACAGCTTTAGATTTTTTTTTACTTTTCGGTAGAAAGCTTTAGGGTTTTGTTTATGTATATAAACTAAAAAAAATGATTTGACTCACGTTAATTACTTGGGCCTTTGAGGTTTACTAATTGGGCCATTTTCTTCGGCCCATTACTCTTTGCCTCTTTGGAAGAGAAACAGCTTGAGAGCAGCGGGAAGATTTCTCTCTTCTCTCTGGTTAGGATGACGAAAGCTTCTCCATCCCTTGCGTTTCTCTGCATCCAATCTCTCAAGCTTCAGCTCCTACAAAGTAATTTTGAATATTATACACAGAATTTCAGTTTTGCGCCAATTTGATTCAACATTTTTGGCTGATTTGAGTTTGGGGTTTTTGTGTATTTTCCAGGCGAAGATCCGATTCCTGATCTATACGAGCTTCCGTCGGAGTTGCTTGATGGTGTTGTCGCTCACTTGCCTGCACTTGCTTTGCAGAATTTTCAGTCCCACATGTCAGTAGTACTGAGACTGACTCTTTGGTTTAGTTTAAGATTAAGCTTTTGCCTATAAATTGAAGGTTTTGGTTTACAAAATTTGGGTGGAGTAAGATGATATAACTCATATTTAATTTACATTTTTTTTCTTTATGGAGAATTGGTATAGGCCGTTCAATTGTTGGGGTGATTATGAATCTGGTGATGATTGCTTGATTAATGGGAGAAAACGTGCAAGGTTTGATGCATTATTCTTTTGATTTATGTTGATTGATCCGAATTGAGAAAGACTAAACTGAAAACTCATCTGCAGAAATGATGTACTTGGTAGCTCTTGGAAGGTGTTGTTTAAGCTGCGTTGGCCTGAGTTCATTGACCATGTGGAATCACCAGCTGATTGGCAACAGCTTTACTGGGAAAAGCATCTGCAGAAGTATGCCAATTCTAATGATTTGTTGTTTATCTTTTCGTTTTGCTTCCTTTTTGAGATTTATGTTAATCTGAGTAACAGTTGTGCTGATGAAGCAGCTGAGGTAGCTCTGCGTCCGACATTTAGTGGTCGCATATGTTCTATTAAAGTATCAGGTACGTGTTGTTCTGAAGTTCTTGGGATGAATTGTCAGTTGTATAAGAATCACTATTCATTTTGTTGTATTTTCTGTTGCAGATAACATATTGAGATTCATTTGCCATGAAGAGCACGTTAGTTGTCAAAAATGTGTCTGCAAAGAGCTATCTTTTCATTTCAAGACTTTTGGACCGTATCTTAGGTTGAGTAACTTTTCACATGTTCCTTGCACTTATGGACTCACTATAATACGTTCAGCTTGCCTAGGTTTTATATTGCTCATGACGGGTTGTGCGTAAGATATCTGGTCTGGACTGATTTAAAACTCTATCATACTCTTTTTGTTTGTTCTTACCTGTTGCAGGTGTCTGAGGCTTCTGAATGTGCTCTGCGTTGCAGAAACTTCTGTAAGTAATTAAATTATGCTCTGATGTATTGGAGTGTTTATGTGCTTGTAAATAGAGTTATCTTTGTTTATTTCTCTTTAGCATCTCTGATCGCGGTGCTATTTTGTGTTGCTTTTGATCCAGAGCAATCATTCACCTTTCTCTTAGAACTTAAAATCTATATCTTTGTAGACAAATCAATCATTCAACTGAGGGAGGACATATATAACATTTAGGCTTTGTTACTGTAGGAGTTATTGAGGACAAGTAAATTGCAACATTTAATTATACGTTGGATCAGATCCGAGAAACATGTAAGGCACTTTCATTATTTAGTCTCGTAGGTTTGGTTAGCTGAAAATTTACTGCTGATGATCCATTATACTTCAGGTTGAGCACTTGTGCAAGCTCTTGATCCAGAGCAGAGATACGTTAACTTCACTTGAATTTATTCACTGTAAGCTTTCTTCAAATTCCATCAGTGCAATATGCGCCTCTCTTCATGAAAATGGTATCTACACAACTGGGATGCAACGCTTCTGTATAAAGACATCTAGCATTGAAATAGATCCACTTGCTGCGCCTCCTGCTTTCGTTTCATTCCTGATGTCGGTGAGGTATATATATGAACTGATGCCAAAGCGTGTCATTATAAAATGTTTACTCATTTGACTATCAAGGTCTCATCATAAACATTGTAAAATCATAATGCATGTTTTTTGTTTTCTGATTATTTTAGTGAGCATCTTTTTTTCTTTCAGGACATTACATTCCTTACATTTTTGCGATAGCAATCTCGATAGGCATATCACGAGGATGGTTTTCTCTACACTTCTTGATTCTTCTTCAAACCTTTCGTCCCTTGATCTCTCTGAAAACAATGTGGGTACCACCGTGGTTCTTTTGTTCATATTGATATATGGCTTGCTTTTCATGGCTGACCTGTATATGGTATATAGATTTCAGGATGGCTTTCAACTTTTTGCTGGAGATCTGTTGTTGGTTCTCCGTCATCTGGAAAGTCTTTACAGTCCCTTTGCAAGCTCAACTTAAGGTACTCCCTCGTAAAGAGACAATTCTTAAAGTCGTAAGACTGGAAACCTTGTGATACAGTTAGAAATGTTTTTCTAGGGGAAATGAACTCGACAAATACGATGCAGAGAATCTTGCACAAGCTCTTTTTCTTATGCCCGGCTTAGAATCTCTTAACCTGAGCGGAAATCCCATAAAGGACAGTGGGATCAGGTGTGTCCTCTAGTCCCTGCATTTGTAATCTTGGTTGGATAAGATCAACACAGTTGCATTTCTCTTACATGCTTTTTCTGGGTGGTACAGAAGCTTAATATCTTACTTCAAAAAGAATCTGAATTCTCGTTTAGCCGATTTGGATTTGGAAAACTGTGAGCTATCATCTTGTGGAGTTATTGAGTTTCTTGATACCCTCTCTATGCTTGAGAAACCTTTAAAGTCCCTATCTGTTGCAGATAATGCCCTTGGAAGGTATTCATAAAGTTACAAACTCGTTATCACATTATACCGGTATGAAGTTTGTCTGTTTTCTTATTATTCTTGTTCTTCAGTGAGGTTGCGGAGGCCATAGTAAACGCTTTTACAATCTCCGTCGAGTCTTTCAATATTTCGGGTATAGGACTAGGTCCTCTCGGGTTTCTTGCATTAGGCAGAAAACTTGAAAAAGGGTCGAAGAAGCTGCTGAGTATTAATATAAGGTCCACAGCAGAATCCATATCCTATATTTTTTGTATACATTTCGCTTTGCCTTCACAGTGTCCTCACGTTTGTTTAGCTGTTTCCCCGCTATAGCAAAAACCGCGGAGGACTAGAGACTGCTAGATTCCTGTCAAAGCTCATACCCTTGGCACCAAGACTTATCTCAGTAGACGCTTCTTACAATCTGATGCCACCTGAATCATTGCTCATGCTATGTGATTCCCTGAGAACCGCAAAAGGTAATAACATTCTGGGATTGGTTTGATCAGGTTGGGCCATTTTCTGATTAATATGTATGATGATTGTGTTCAGGTGACCTCAAACGTCTTGACATGACCGGGAATAGCTGCATTAACCAAGCAGCTGAACATTCTACTCTACTCTGTGAATTTCAACACAATGGAGAGCCCATCTTCGTTTTACCGTCATCATTTGCTTCACACGTTCCTTACGATGATGACCCGTAGCCTAAAAATCACTATTTCATTCCTATAATTAATCAACTTATGAGCCGATGTCTTGTGTTATATATTATCAGTTGGGCGGTGTATCGAAGTTAATTTTACAATAATCAGTTGACTAGAAGTCTTTATCAACATATATATCTTGTTCTTTATAGTCTTTTAAGAATTAATGATTTAGAAAATTAACAGCATAATTTGGATTTTTCAACAATTTAATTTCAACATTGTATATAGAGAGTTTGAAGAAACTAAAAAAATTTCAAAGTAGAAATCACATAGGGGGCTCCTCATGAGGCGGACAAGGGTAGACGCAAACACATTCTCCAGCTCCACCAGTGCTACGATCACAGAAGCCATTAGCCTTATCTCCAAATGTAGCTCTGCATTTGGCACTACAGCTTTTATCCTTTTCGCACGGTCCCATGCTTGCCGTGCATCCCATATTTTGCTCAGCTATATATCCAACAAAACCATCCAACTACAACATTACCAAAGAATAAAACCCAAGTTCAAATTCAAGTAGACACTTCTGTGGAAGCTTTTGAAAACTGGTTAGTAAACCTTAAAAGATAAATGTATTCATAAGGCAAATATTAAGAGGAACTACGTTTTTATTAGGAGATAAGATAATAACTGTGTACCTAAGGCGAACATAACAACAAGGAAGATGATTGGGAGAACGAGTGTGAAAGCTGTCTTTGCCATAGATGTTTGCTTTCCTCTTTCAGTATTATTACTAACAGTAATATCCCTTTAAACAAACAAACAAAAAGTACTAATATGATTTTGGTTGATAGACCTAAGAAAAATTGGGTGACTACTGAAAAAGTGAAAATATATATATAGAATTGTGAGTTGACCAATTTCAGAAGTGTATTTTTTTTTGGGTGTAATATTAAGAAATATACTAGTTATTAACCTTTATATGTTTGAATACAAATTGTTTGACTGTAACTCATAAATGTGGAAGTTTATAATTTATATCATGTTGAATATGGTAGTTTGGTATATTATTAAAGAAATGAGGTTTTTTTTTTTTTTTGCTTAAGAAATAAATTTTTTTTTTTTTTTGTTCAAACTAGATAAATTTATTTTTTTGTGTAATTTTGTTTGACTGTCTGTAACTCATAAATATGGAAGTTCATTCATATCATGTTGAATATAGTAGTTTGGTATGTTATCAAAGAGATGAGACTTTTTTTTTTCTTAAGCAATAAATTTATTAGAATTTTGATTTAAAAGGATACCTTTTTTCTATTTGTCCATCTATGCTTTTAAAATAAAAAGCTTGGTATATTAGGTTTTAGAATAGAAAAATACTCAATTATACCCTTAATTTGATTGTTATGGAAATAAAATTCAAAACCTTTAATTCATATAGAGTTTTTAAAAAAAAAAAGAAAAATAAAATATTCTTAAATCTCATAAAAATTTTAAAAATATAAATAAATATATATATATATATATATATATATTTATTTATTTCCTTTTTAAAAAACATTATCCTTCTATTAACACAAATTTTATTCAATATTCGAGTTTTTTGGTTTTTCTTTATGGTTTAACATTGTTATAATTATGTTTTATAAAAATGGGCTGAGAAGGCCCAATTAAAGCCTAAAATGAAGTGAGGTATATAAATGGCGTGGAGTGCAGAACACATGCTTAAGTCTAAAAGCATTCCATCAGCCGCTCGATCGGTTCCGAAATCCGTCGAAGAGAAGATGTTGCCGGCGGTGATGATAATCAAGAGCTCAAAAGAGGGTGTCGAGGATCAGAAGATAATCGTATATCCCGAGAGAAGAGCTGACCGGGTAATATTTATATCTTCCTTCTTAATTTCATCCATCTCCTGCCTTTACTTCCTTAGCTTCGCTTCTTCTTAATTTGGAGACTAATAATAACGTAACAATTGTACGTACCGTTCATAGGCCCTTAAAGGAAATCGAATAGTTTACTCCAAAGTTCGGGACGTTTCTCGTCGTACCATAGTCCGCCTTTATGCTAGGTTGGGCCTTCATCGTTTCAATTTTCTCATGGTTAGTTTACTTTACTGATCTCTCTTCTTTGTTTTCTTTGTGATCATCTTTGTAGCTAAAGATATATGTATATATCTGCTTTCAATCTTAGGGACAAGAGGTGCAGCCCTGTAACATAATGCAGTACACCCAGTCCACTTATTCTGTTGCTTGCTCTTACAAGATCACTTTCAAAGCCAAGGATCCTGCTGCTGCCAAGACCAAGCCTACGCTTGCTACTTTTCAGGCTCAAGTTAATGAGTTTGTATATAACAGATTCATTTTGGTCTCCGCTAATTCTGGACCTTATCCTGGTATATATATATTTTTATATTATCATTATTTTTATTGGTTGGTAATAGCTAGTATACATACAACTTAACAAGTTCTTTCTCTGTATAGTGGAAACCAAGAGATATCACATAGATGAAAGTAATGTGTTGTGTGGCCACTTTCTCCCACATTTCATGCCTAAGTTGCTTACAGGAGAGAATCCTTTCCAAGATGACACTGGCCGATTTCGCCTGGTAATTCATTACAACCCGATCAACCACTCTTAAGCTGTGTTTTACCTTGTGATGATCGATCACCAACCAACTAGTCGTACGTGTATATATTTGCAGCTGAAAAAAACAGAGGTGCTTAAGAATGAGTGGATCCATCTCTATTTGGAACTTGCGGTTGCCACAACTAATAGGCGCCGTATCGAAGACGGTGTTGCCGGTCTGAAGATTCGCAAAGTGGCTATGGAAATCCCACGAGACCTTGAGCCCTTTCACAAGGGACTTGGCGCCTATGATGCTATTTTCTACATTAGGTACACTGACCCATGCAAGGATCGGGCTGGTGATGATGATGGCGATCGCGTTGCATTAGTCAGAAGAATCGTAGATGTGCATTCTGGAATCTTTAGAATCGTTGGTTGTACTCAGAGCTTTCAATCCATTACACCTCCACCAGCATCAAACGGAACTGCTGCCATGGAAATGGAAGCGTCTCCACAAGACTAGAGTAATTCATCGTTTGAATACTTATAAATGTAGAAGTTCACTCGTATCATGTTGAATATACAAGTTTGCTATTTTTCCTAAAGTTTAGCAGTATCTCCAAATTTAATCCTAAGATTTGCATTCCAAATATTTAAGGGATCTTACTCCCTAAGATACTAGCAACGAGGATGCCTTTAAATGATGATTCACTAATCACCTCGAAACTCGACCATTTTAGTTTCGGTTAGTAGAGGCGTAATTCTCATACTTAATCATATCATTGCCTAATCCAAACATTTTTATTCTAATCAGTCAAACAATATTATCAGTTTATTGGGAAAGTGATAAAGAATAGATAACTTGTCAATTACGTTCCGCCTCTCTTCTCTTTGGCCCGCACCAGCTGTTTAAAGACCCGCCGGCGTGCACATCATTTATTCGGCCACGTCAACGTTTGTGATTTGTATTAAACAAATTTGAACTTTGGTTAACTCAATTTCATGTTTATAATTATTATCAGTCTTGGAACTATATATATTATATCAGTTGAATGGTCTTAATCCGACTAATATGGGACTAATTTCACAATCAATTATTTGATTAGAATTCATCTATAGCTATTTTTAACATATCTTAACTATGATAAGTCATTTTTTTTTAATTCTGATTGACTAGAATTTGATTACTACATAAATTTGGATTTATTCCAGCTTTGTTAGGTTGGTGATAGACATGCAAATTTGATTTATTTTTTAATATAAAGTTATTTAATCAAATTATAAACATTCCCTAAATTTATTGTGAAGCAATTTCTTGTTTTTTTCTCCTCTCTCTCTAACGAACTTTTACCAAACATTGAGTATGTGCATTTTATCCTATGTTTTGTCTGGATTTGGTGTTACATATTCTATGTTTTTTATGTTTGATCAAACTTTTTAATCAGATACGTACATGATTGGACCAACTTATATTATGCACCAACCCAGTTTTATCCACATTATAATACATCTTCAGACCAATCAAACCGGATTAAACCGATCGGAATCGCGACCGGCGGTTAAGTTCAGACCAAAAACATAAGGAGTGGCATGTAACAGTAATTATTAAGAAAAACAAGGGTAAGTTCTCAAGTTCGCCAGCCAACCACATGGCTTCGTTTATCTTCCTTCTTCAAAAAAAAAAAAGGGAGTTTAGTAGTCTTTTACTAATTTTTAAGCAGTCGCCACTTTACTCTTTTCTTCTTAAGTACTAAAAATTAAACGACACTTCTCCTCTAAATCCCTTCTCTCTCTCTAAACTCTCTCAATCACAGTACAGAGAGATTATACACACACAGCACTCTCTCTCTCTCTATCTCTCTGTTCATTCTTGAATCGATTCGAATTTGGAGTGTGTTGCTGTAGTTCCGATTAGAGATTGAAGCAGATCTGAGGGGAGTAGAGTCAGATCGGAATCGTCGGTTGGTAAATATGGAGGAAGCTTTAGAAATGGCGAGAGCCAAGGATACCAAGGAGCGCATGGCGGCTGTGGAACGGCTGCATCAACTTCTCGAAGCTTCTAGGAAGAGTTTGAGCCCTGCGGAAGTGACGTCACTTGTTGATTGTTGTTTGGATCTCCTCAAGGATAGTAATTTTAGAGTTTCTCAAGGTGCGCTTCAAGCGCTTGCTTCTGCCGCTGTGCTCGCCGGTGAGCATTTGAAGCTTCATTTGAATGCACTTGTTCCTGCCGTTGTCGAGCGCCTCGGTGATAGTAAGCAACCTGTTAGGGATGCTGCGAGGCGGTTGCTCACGACTCTTATGGAGGTCCAGATTTTACTAACATTCGAATTGGTTATTGACGGAATTTGCATTGGCTTCTTAGTTTAGTGTTTCTTTTTTTGTTTTTAGGTTTCGTCTCCGACGATTATAGTTGAAAGAGCGGGTTCGTATGCTTGGATGCATAAGAGTTGGAGAGTTAGGGAAGAGTTTGCGCGTACTGTTACATCAGCTATTGGTCTTTTTGCATCTACTGAACTTCCTCTTCAGCGTGTTATACTTGCTCCGGTATCTCTATCACTCCCTTTGGAAGCTAGTTGGCTAGAATGTGAATTATGGTTTCGTTCTATTGAATTGAATTTAAGCTGATCGTGAGTATTCGTTTATTTTATCAGATACTTCAGATGTTAAATGACCCTAATCAAGCTGTTAGGGAAGCTGCAATTTTGTGCATTGAGGTAAAATTTGTACACATCCTTAGTAGTGTACCCATTCAGTTTTGATTGCAGTTTGAGTAGAGAATTTCTCGTCCTCTGTGGCTATACGTCTATTTGTTATAGAGAATCCATAGAATTCAGGATCCAGATGCTCTTGATGTTAATATCATAATTCTTGTTTTTCTCAGGAGATGTATATGCAAGGTGGGTCTCAGTTTCGAGAAGAGCTTCAGCGCCACCATCTTCCATCATATATGGTAAATCTCAGATTATGATTAATCCATATGCAAGAATGCATAATGCGTAAACTTAGTGTACGTTGGTAGAAAATAATATGATTACTGTCTTGGGGCACTCTTTGCTACTACTCTTTCTCTTGTTTTAATCAGGTGAAGGACATTAATGCTAGACTAGAACGTATTGAGCCACAACAGCGTTCTACAGAAGCCCGTAGTGGTCACCATGTTGTTAATGAGGTGAAGGCATCAAGTGTCAATCCCAAAAAGAGCAGTCCCAGGGCAAAGGCTCCCACCAGAGAGAACTCTTTATTTGGGGGTGAAAATCTTGCTCTCAATTATTAAAGTCTAAAACTTGGTGTTGTAATATTTCCATCTCGGCTGACTGGTTCTGTACATGTTCATTTCAGGAGATGCCGACATCACTGAAAAACCCATTGACCCTATCAAAGTGTACTCAGAGAAGGAATTGATACGAGAATTTGAGAAAGTTGCTGCAACACTTGTCCCAGAGAAAGACTGGTCAATGCGTATTTCAGCTATGCGGAGGGTTGAAGGACTTGTTGCAGGAGGTACTACGTCTATACTTTTGTCTGTTTCATTTGATTTGATTGTGGCCAATGATATTTTCTTCCAGCAGCAGGGGAAATTTAATCTCATGAAATCTTTTTATTTCTGTTGAAGGTGCGACTGATTACTCTTGCTTTCGAGGTCTCTTGAAACAACTTGTTGGTCCCTTAAGTACTCAATTAGCGGACCGGAGATCTACCATTGTTAAGCAGGTTAGCGAAATTTCCGATTTGATATTGTCATTATTAGGATTGACTATGTATTGTGATACTTCTTTTCCTTGTAAAACATAATTGATAACTTGGCAATTATAGAAAGTTCATCTTTTTTTTACTACGCCAACACCCTTCATCGTTGTAAAACTCATTTTAGCCAGAAAACACATTCTGCTAGTAGATACAATTCCAATAGGCCGGTAGGGGTGAACGGTGTATAAGATTAATGCATCCTATCTTATGTAGTTTTGATAACCATTTTTGCCATTGCATTTCCTTCATATCCTTTTTCTCGTGTTTGTAGGCCTGTCATCTGTTGTGTCTCTTATCAAAAGAGTTACTCGGAGATTTTGAAGCATGCGCTGAGATGTTTATTCCAGTAAGCTTAATGTCCTCGCATTTACTGCCATTACATTTAACACATACACATTCTTGTTAATATTAGTATATGGTTATCAGGTGCTTTTCAAGCTGGTTGTGATCACTGTGCTTGTAATTGCAGAATCTGCTGATAACTGCATAAAAACGGTAAATTATTAGCTTGCTTATTTTGGTTTCTAGAACCTGGCCTGCTCGTCTAAGTTTTATGCTTACACAGATGGTTTCTTCCTATTCCAGATGCTGCGTAACTGCAAAGCTGCCCGTGTACTTCCTCGGATAGCTGAATCAGCAAAACATGACCGTAATGCAATTCTGCGAGCAAGGTAAGCCGGAGGTTCTGTATCAAATTTATAATTTGTGGTGTTCCGAAAATTGATCCCAATTTTTTAATACAGATGTTGTGAATATGCATTGTTAACACTCGAACATTGGCCTGATGCTCCAGAAATTCAGCGATCAGTTGATCTATATGAAGATCTGATTAGATGCTGTGTTGCAGATGCTATGAGTGAGGTAGGTTTGTGGTACTATTTTCCATAAGACTAGATGTTATGCTGAGTAGGTTTATGGTTCCTTGGGTATCTCTGTGGTAAGGCAGTGATTAGGATGGAATGCAACTTTTTAAATGGGATGTATGTTTTGCATCAATAGTATCAAATGATTTGTAGAATTTGTTGTACTGCCCATCTATCTTTTTCCCATGTGCCATTGAAGGCTGGAAATATACTGAATAACAGGTACGAGCAACTGCTAGAATGTGCTACAGAATGTTTGCAAAAACTTGGCCTGATCGTTCTCGTCGTTTGTTTTCCTCCTTTGACCCTGTCATCCAAAGGGTAAGGCTTATCAACTTTCTATACTCTGCTTATTAGCATCAATGAGGCTTGATAAAGCATTCCTTATGTTCTCAGCTAATAAATGAAGAAGATGGTGGAATTCATAGGAGACACGCCTCACCTTCTGTCCGTGAAAGACATTCCCAGCCTTCATTTTCTCAGACGGCTGCTCCATCTAATCTTCCTGGATATGGAACATCAGCTATAGTCGCTATGGATAGAAGTTCAAATTTATCAACTGGAGGATCTCTTTCTTCTGGGTTACTCCTTTCGCAATCAAAAGATGTCAATAAAGGTTCTGAACGTAGTCTTGAAAGTGTGTTACAGTCAAGCAAGCAGAAGGTCAGTGCAATTGAAAGTATGCTCCGAGGACTGCATGTATCTGATAGACAGAATCCTGAAGCCCTTCGTTCAAGTAGTTTGGATCTAGGTATTGAATTTCTTTCCTTACGAGAGTATAGTTTGTTTCTGAAACGTCCTTTAACATGAGTTAAGATATCTTTGCACAGCTAATTTGTACTCTTTTTCCCCTAGTGCAGGAGTTGACCCTCCATCGTCTCGTGATTCTTCTTTCCATGCTGCTGTTCCAGCATCCAATAGTCACACAAGTAGCGCAACTGCTGAATCAACGCATAGCATCAACAAAGGCAGTAATCGCAATGGCAGCCTTGGTTTGTCAGATATCATCACCCAAATTCAAGCTTCAAAGGACTCAGGAAGATCATCATACCGTGGTAATCTGTTGTCCGAGTCTCATCCTACCTTTTCATCCTTGACAGCGAAACGGGTCTCAGAGAGAAATGAGAGAAGTTCGCTTGAGGAAAACAACGATGCCAGAGAGGCGAGGCGGTTTATGGCAGGTCATTTTGACCGACAGCAGATGGAAAACGCTTATAGAGATATGACTTTCAGGGAATCAAACGCTAGCCATGTTCCCAATTTCCAAAGGCCACTTATGAGGAAGAATGTCGGGGGAAGAATGTCCGCTGGCAGGAGGAGGAGTTTTGATGATAGCCAACTCCAAGTTGGTGATATGTCGAATTATGTTGATGGTCCAGCTTCCCTTAACGAAGCCCTTAACGACGGACTGAACTCAAGTTCGGATTGGTGTGCTAGAGTTGCAGCTTTTAATTTTCTCCAAACTCTGCTGCAACAAGGCCCAAAAGGGGCTCAAGAAGTAATTCAAAGTTTTGAGAAAGTAATGAAACTGTTTCTCCGGCACTTAGATGATCCTCATCACAAGGTCGCACAAGCAGCACTGTCAACACTTGCGGATCTTATACCATCTTGCCGAAAGCCTTTTGAGAGCTACATGGAAAGAGTCCTACCCCATGTGTTTTCACGGCTAATCGATCCTAAAGAGGTAGTTAGACAACCCTGCTCCTCAACCTTGGAAATTGTCAGCAAAACCTACAGTGTGGATTCCCTTTTACCTGCATTGCTTCGTTCACTGGATGAACAGAGATCACCAAAGGCTAAATTAGCTGTAATTGAATTTGCCATCAACTCCTTCAACAGGTATGCTGGTAACCCTGAAATTTCGGGTAATAGTGGCATCTTAAAGTTGTGGCTGGCAAAGTTGACGCCATTAACCCGCGACAAAAATACCAAGTTGAAAGAAGCTTCCATTACTTGCATCATATCTGTTTACAATCATTATGATTCTGCGGGACTGCTAAATTACATTCTTAGTTTGTCGGTTGAGGAGCAAAACTCTCTGAGAAGAGCACTCAAACAATATACTCCCCGCATCGAGGTAGACCTATTAAACTATATGCAGAGTAAAAAAGAAAAACAGAGAATAAAGTCTTATGATCCATCTGATGCCGTTGGGACATCGTCTGAAGAAGGATATGCTGGTGCCTCCAAGAAGAATATCTTCCTTGGACGGTATTCTGGGGGTTCAGTTGATAGTGATAGTGGCAGGAAGTGGAGTTCTTCCCAAGATCCAACAATGATCACTGGTGGTGTTGGTCAAAGTGTTTCCAGTGGAACCCAGGACAAGCTATATCAGAACCTAAGAACTGGGATCAGTTCTGCTAGTGATCTGTTGAACCCCAAGGATTCTGATTACACATTTACTTCAGCTGGCCAGAATTTGATATCAAGAACTAGCCCTAATGGAAGCTCAGACAACATGGAAAACTTGGATGACTTATCTCCACCACATTCGGAGAAAAATGGTCTGAATTTGACAAGCGCTGATTTCTTAGAAAGAAGACATGAAAATGAGGTCTCTCGCGAATTAGATTTAGGTCAGTACATGCTTGCATCTATTAAGGTCAGCCCAACGCCGGAATCTGGACCTAGCATTCCTCAGATTTTACATATGGTTAGTAGCTATTGTCACATCTGTTGAATGTCGTTATCTTTTTTCCTCTGGTACCAAATAGCATATCTGATGTTTGTGCTTTCACAGATCAACGGGAGTGATGGAAGCCCTTCTTCAAGCAAGAAATCTGGACTCCAGCAATTAATTGAAGCCTCTGTAGCTAATGAGGAATCAGTTTGGACCAAGGTATACCTAATGAACCCTGGTTCCACTAGTTGGAGTAATTAGTAGTGACATTTATATCTATATTACAGTTCTACTGTTAAGATCTTAAGTACATGAAACTTACAAGGCGTAATAAGATTGGGTAAGATAAGAAAATGTGTTTGGTGGGATAAATTTAACAATGATGGATAAATAGATCTCTAACATATAAGTGCTGCAGCTAAAAACTTAGCACGCCAAACCATGAATTCACTAGTTGTGGGTTTTGTTAGTGATTCTCATTCATTTTGTCGTTGAAAGTCAGAAGTAGTCTATTCTTGATAGTTGCTTTTGCCGTGTATACTTGCTTATTAATCCTAATGGATATTCCTCCTACTTTTCTATTCCCAGTACTTCAATCAAATTTTGACAGTTGTTCTTGAAGTGCTTGATGACGAAGATTTTTCGATCAGAGAGCTTGCTCTTTCGCTGATTTCTGAAATGCTAAAAAGCCAGGTTTGTTCCTTACTTAGCCTCATCAGTCAATCATCTCTATCACGTTAAGGGTGGCTCTGTGAAATTACAAACATTTTTCCTTACTTGTATATATCTTGCTTATTAATTTCAGAAAGATGCCATGGAAGATTCTGTTGAAATAGTGATTGAAAAGCTGCTTCATGTCTCAAAGGACACTGGTCCAAAAGTAACGATTTACACGCTCAAACCTTATTATTGTAGATCAACCCCTTTCTATATTTCTCCAGATCTCATATGATATTACCGTTTCAGGTTTCCACTGAAGCTGAGCAATGTCTGACCACTGTCTTGTCCCAATACGATCCATTCAGATGCTTAAGTGTATGTACTTAGAGTTCTCCACTTTTCACGGCCTCATTTGGTTTTATGCTTTGTTTCTTCTAGTTGATTAGTCTAAGCAAAATATGTTTTTGTCTCAGGTTATTGTCCCATTATTGGTGACGGAAGATGAGAAAACTCTCGTTGCTTGCATAAATTGTTTAACGAAGGTAAGATTTCTGAAGTTTACGGTACATCCCAGGTCTCATTTAAATATAATCATCAGGTCTCACTGAAACAGTTCGGTGGCTCTTGTGTACAGCTTGTGGGTAGGCTTTCGCAAGAGGAGTTAATGGATCAATTGCCGTCTTTTTTGCCTGCGGTTTTTGAAGCATTTGGTAACCATAGCGCAGATGTTCGCAAGGTAAAGGAATTGAAAGAAAAAAACTTTTTAAGTATTCTACACATACAAGTACCTTGAGACTTACGAAATCGGATAAGATATATATAATCTGAGCTCGTTTGGGATTTGTGTGTGTTGCAGACAGTGGTGTTCTGTCTGGTAGACATCTATATAATGCTTGGGAAAGCATTTTTGCCGTATTTGGAAGGCCTAAGCAGCACGCAGGTTCGTCTGGTGACCATCTACGCGAACCGGATCTCACAGGCCAGAACCGGAGCCCCTATCGACGAGAACACCTGACGAGCTGCTGCGTGTACTCATCGTTCATTGGGGGTTTCTATTGTGTGTTGGGGTCATCATATTCATTATTGTTTATTTTGTATATGGGTGTGTGTTTTCTTGTGTTTCATTTTTTTGGGTGTAATCTTGCCATTTTGTTACACTGTGTGGTCTATTTTGGCTTTGTTTTTGGGAAATGTATTTATTGCTTTCCCTCTACGTAGGACAACAACAAAAAAAAATGAAAAATATCTTCTAAATTTTATAAAACTTCGCATCTGATTAGTGAACAAGACAAAAATATATACTGTATTATCGAAACGTTGGCCTTAAATTGATGATTCTTAAATTATTCAGTAAAGTTCTAACTTTATTCTAAAATAAATTGTAGAATATACAACCAAAAATTGTTTTAGTTCAAAATATATAAGATTACTTTGGAGGAACCGACTACGTTCCATTAACAAAGTTATGAGCAAAAACCACAAAACATCTTTCTCTTCGCTCCGCTGCCACTACGCGAACAATTTTTGTCATCTTTTGATAAGTATTGGTTTACACACTCATGGATCACATTTACTTCATTTCTGCAGTGTTTATTGTTTTATATACATTTTTTTTTGTAGAGAAATTAAAAAGTACATTTCAACGGAAAAAAAACTAATCTGAAAACGTTCCAAAATTTCAGTATTTTCAGTTTTTTAAATGTTTTGAGAAGTTTTTAAAAAGTTAACTGTTAATTAATATCGTCTAAATTAATTTTGTCGTATTTTAGATATTTAAGATTTTATAGTAGTTTTGGTCTTTTGGGAAAGAAAAATATGTACATATAATATTTAAATAATTATTTCTTAAAAGAATATTATATCTAGATTATAGTTTAGGTTAAAATGGTCATATATTTATGTTTAAAAATATTAGTATCAGCAAAGAAATATAAAACATAAAAAGGAGAAATAATTGGGGATGACCAATAATTACCCTCTCGTGGAGGAACATAGCACGATGTGAGACAGCGAGCCCTGCTTGTCTTCCCCCTCATAGATTTTTATGCTTTTTCAGTTCAGCAATTGCTTAATTAAGTAGTATTATTTTATTTGCAAAACTATTTCACAATTTATCTTTTTTCATTTTTTTTTTCATCATAATCGTTTTGTTTTTATATGCTTCACTTCAATTCATGTGCTCAATTTGTTCAAATAGTTTTTCACTTTTAGCTGATATGGTATAAATAAATAGATAGATAGGTTGATAGGAAAAAAAAAAGTATAAATAGAAGTGGTAAGAAATAGGAAGGTGTGGGCAAATGATTCCCCAACCACCGCCGAAATAATTTTTCAATTTTCCCAAATAAGAATAAATCATAAAGTTCAGATCCAAAGATATATAAATAAAAATGTATTTAATATAATAATTACTATAATATAATATTTTGGTCCACCTTATCTTAAATGATTACTATATTCGTATTAAAACTATATTATTTATTTCTTATTTATTAATATAAGCATATATATAACAAATGTCGCCATCAAATATATCATTTTCGTCATCATTTTTTTTTTCTGTCAACCAATATCGTCATCATTTTTCTACTTGTAAAATTTGGTTGTTGTCAATCATTTCTACTAGTTATTTAATTCAACATTAGTAGTCTATATGAGACTCTATGCTATAATATATTTTTATATATATTTATATATATATATATATATATATATATATAATTTTCTAACACAAATGTTAGATAATAGTTACTGATTTTAAGCGTCGAATAGTTTAAAATGAATTCAAGTATTCATTCAAATCTATAAATATGTTGTCTTAAAACATAAAACTATACTATATTATATGATGATCTGATCATATCTTATAACCTACTGGTTTGTACTTTGTACAGTTGTACTTAAATTGACGTCAATGTATTATTATCCAAAAATTAAATAATGCATTTTGATTATTGCATGACAAATAAAAACAAACTCTATTTGCTAGAATCACTACTATTTATCTTAAAGGGTATTAGTATACATCTTGGGAGACTGTTTGCAGTTAATTAGGAATTAGGATTTGCTTAAAATAATACTCCATAGGATTGCTTACGAGTACTGTACGTGCGAGTGTGAGTGCGACCTAATAAAGTATTATTAGGGTGTGATTATCTGAAAAGAACATTGTCTTATGCAAATGATTAAGGTATTATTGGTATATAGATATGTTTATCGTTTCCTTAAACCCAACACGCTAATTTTGTTATTTAAAGCTAATGGTATTACTATTACTATATTCTAATCTCTGATAATGACAAAAGGGGTTATTTTATTCATCTAATTATGCAGTAATGCAGACATACCTTTTTATTACAAAGCTAGCTATCAAAGCTGGTTATAAAGATCATCAAGTAGTAGACTATATGACTTTCTCTAAAGAATTTTATAATATTGTTATCGATAATTAACAATTTAAACCCCCTTAATTAAACCCTAAAACTTTAGCCTCGATGTTATAGTTCCTATACACTTCCTACAAGATCATAATTTGGTTGATAAAGAAAGCTATATATATCCGCAGGAGCATAGTAGAGCCTATAAGACCAGATAGGATCATTTTCGGAATATATTGCATCAAACATAAATTTTATATTTGCTATCCAAAAAATGGGGGGAATATTGTTGCTTAAATCAAATATTTATCTTATGATTTATAATCTAAATATAGAATTGCATATGTTTTGTGTGTTTCCATTTTAATGCTGTTTTGATAGTTTGTAAATCAAAATATATTGTTTCGATGTTTACAAAACAAATTTAGTCGCATAACCGCAAACGTTGTATCAATAATATATATGGAAAAAAATATATGTATGTATATTATTATGTCTAGATCTGAATAAAGCATATTATAATTTAAATTGGGTCTCATAAATCATTGAGGTTTCCAACTTCTGTCTTAATAATAGTTTGTCCCCACAAAGTGCAAGGAGTCCATATCTCTGATCCTCTGTGTTCTTTCTCCTCTACTTGGATTTATAAAATTTACAATATAATTTCCACATATCAATGATGATAAAATGTTTACATTTTTGATAGATTTAACATGAAAACAGGAAGAGAGATATTTACAATTAAGCTAATTAAAAACACTAGCTCTAATTAATTCAAACTTGGGTAATATTTCACTTCTTCATAGCTAGATGTTGAATGGGGGATAAAATATTTTGTTTAAATCTTTTAAAGTACTATTTTCTAAAAGTAAAATAAACAATATTTATACTATCCTTATATTAAAAATTAAAGAGAAAATCAAGATAAAAACAAAAATCTCAGTGAGGGCAAAAAAAAGAAAGAAAAATCTATCCCAAATTATAATATTATATCCATGAAGAGTTGATGATAATGCCGTTTTACAGTACGGATGGTAATGAAAAAGAAGGAGACTGATTATATTAAAGAACACACACTGTCATCATCTTTACTCACACATATTTTTGTTTTTATTGTTCAAATTCAAAGGTTGCACAAGTTTCAATCCACACAGGCACACACTACACATAATAAATATTTTTACAACTAGATAGAGAAGAAAAAGAAGAAGAAGACTTTTTATATATATATATATATAATTTATAACTTGGTTAAAGTTAGTTGATACAATAGTAAATGCGACACTCTGAGAGAGTCACGAAGAGGCAAAAAAAAAAAAAAAAACCAAACTCCAAAGTGAGAGACATATAAACAAAGAAGAAGAAAGAAATTTTATCACATTCCCTAAACAAAAGGCACGAAATTTTATAAAAATCGATTCAGACGACCCAATAGACCACCCCAAAGAATTATTATTTCTATATTAAAGGTTTATCTCTGTCTGAAGCCTATCCACCTCAATTCTCTAGGTTAGATATGTATATAGGATAACCTGAGACAGTAATATATAAAGTATATATGTTTATGTTTCTTCACTGATTAGTAATCCTCTTGGCTCTCTGGGTATTACTACTACACTCCTACTCTTTTGGATCTTTCTGTCTTCTTTCTTTATAGTATTACTTATTAATATATATATAACCCAGAAGTAGTAGAAAGAAGAAGAAGATAACTTTGTTTTTTTTTTTTTATTCTCATCATCATCATCGTCATCTTTGTGGATAGAGATAGAGAGATATGCATCATTTCGTACCAGACTTCGATAGAGATGATGATTATGTCAACAACAACAACACTTGTTCTTCTTCATCTTTGACTCTTCCTAGAAAATCCATTTCTATGTATGTTTCTTTCCATCTTTCTATATGTAAAGTTGCTATTTTTATATAAGGAATTCAAGATCTGAGTTTATTTTCTATCTATCTATTTAGGAGAGGTGGTGAAGCAGCTGATGATGATAATGATCTTATGGAGCTTTTATGGCACAACGGTCAAGTTGTTGTTCATAACCAGAGACTTCATCACCACAACAATACCAAGAAGCCTTCTCCTTCTCCTTCTCCTACACCAAAGCTTGTTCAGCCATCTCCTATGCAGCAACCTCAACCGTCAGATCAGAATCTTTTTATTCAGGAAGATGAGATGTCCTCTTGGCTTCATTATCCTCTCCGTGAAGATGATGACTTCTGCTCAGATCTTCTCTTCTCTTCAGCTTCACCTTCTGTTCCACCCGCACCGATGACTGCAACCTCTGTCACTGCGGAGAGACAGTTGACGAGTCAACCGGTTTCAGCACCGAGACCGCCGGTTCCGTCTTCGTCGCAGAGGCCGCCGGTGAGGAATTTTATGAATTTCTCGAGGCTGAGAGGCGATTTTATTAGCGGTAGAGGTGAATCTGGGCCGTCGATTTCCAAGGCGGTTGTGAGAGAATCCACGCAGGTTAGTCCTAGCGGCGGCGCTTGTGCGACACCGTCCTCGGCGTTTAGTGAATCTGGTTTAACTCGGCGGACGGATGGTACTGAAGACGGCTCCGCCGTCATAGCTGGAGGCGGACTTAATCGGAAGGGAAAAGCTGTGGCGGCGACGACGACGATGACGACTACGCCGGCGATTGAGATTCCTGGTACATCTGCTTCTGCGGTTTCGAAGAGCGAAATCGAACCGGAGACGACGGCGGAGAGAAAACGGAAAGAGAGAGAAGCCACTGAGGAAGAAACAGAGTGCCGCAGCGAGGTCAGTCATTAACTATCGTGCGCAGATATGATCTAGCGCATTTTAGTCTGCTTTTATAGGTTTCCAGCGCATTTTAAATAAATTAACGTTTTAGTTTGGTGTATTGTTTTTAACTTGAGGTGCAGGAAACTAAACAAGGACGTGGATCAACAACATCTACCAAGAGATCTCGTGCTGCTGAAGTTCATAATCTCTCTGAAAGGGTATTTTTTGTGTTTTCTCTCTTTCTTTTTTGAGTATTCTCTTCTTAACATAAAGATGGAATCTGAAGAGTGTGTGAGGTATTTGGTAACAGAAACGGAGAGATAGGATCAACGAGAGGATGAAAGCTCTGCAAGAACTCATTCCTCGCTGCAACAAGGTCCTTCTTTTTATTCTTTTCACTTTCTCAAGCTATCTATACATTGATTTGTTGCTGATTTAGTCTTTCTGATTCTCTCAGTCAGACAAAGCTTCCATGCTTGATGAAGCTATTGAGTACATGAAATCTCTACAGCTTCAAATACAGGTCTTCCCTCATACCAAAGCCTTTACCTTTGTCGGAACCAATAGATGATGAAGCCTTTTGTTAAGTCTTTATGTGTCTCTTGTGTTTCAAGTCCATGAAAATTTAATTTTTGTACCTTCCCATGGAAACTCCAGTTTATAACTGAGATTAGTGCAGATGATGTCAATGGGATGTGGTATGATGCCAATGATGTATCCGGGTATGCAACAATACATGCCTCACATGGCCATGGGGATGGGTATGAACCAGCCTCTTCCTCCTCCTTCCTTCATGCCTTTCCCCAATATGTTGCCTGCTCAAAGACCTTCTTTGCCTACACAAACCCCTATGGGGGGCTCTGTATTCTCAGCACCTCAATACCCTGTTCATCCTTCTGACCCGTCAAGACTCTATGTACAGAACCAGCAATGTGATCCAACATTGGGCCAGCCTCAGTATCCGGTTTACATGGATCCCTATCAGCAGTTCCGCAGTGTCCACCCGAGTCAACCACCTCAGTTTCAGGTACTTTACCTCTCATCTGTTGCAAACATAACACTTGCTCTGCTCACAAAAGTCACAAGGTCTTTATATCTTTCTATCCTTGTAGAATCAAGCAACATCGTACCCAAGTTCAAGCAGGGTAAGTAGTAGCAAGGAATCTGATGTTCAGGGAAACCACACAAAAGGTTAAAGCCTTGGAGCAGCCAGAGTATCTGTTTTCACAAGCAAATACACAATTTTGAGAAATTGACAGAGAGACCTAACTTGTAAATCGCCATCTCAGATAACGTATCTCACCTGTTTTTGTTGTTGTTCTCTCTTTCGAGTTTGTAAACTTAGAGAATTGTACATGTCAATATCCAGACATCTAGGAATTTTATACATAGAGGTTGCAGAGGATTTAGTAGTGAAGAGAATAGATGGAAAGTTAGGTTCATATACAAACCACAACATCATTCTTTCTTGTCATTTACAAATTTTGACAAAAGCAAGTCTTGATATGCTACTTCTGAATTCTTGAATAAGCTTATCGGTGGTTTTCTATGGACTTAAAAGATACAATGCACAAACGAATCCAGCTAAGTGGTTTTCTAAATTGACTTTGCTAAACATTTTGCATTTTGATTTGTTAGGTAACAGTGCATCCTCCTGGCCCTCCATAGTAGATAGCACTAGACCAGTCACCAACCCCTGATCTTGTTTCGACTTTATAACAAGTTGGACTGTTTGAGAATAATACTAAATCTGAAGCTCGTGGACTGTTTGCGAATATTACCATATTTGAAGCTGGTGGACTCGTGTTCTTCTTTTCTGAAACATGATCAATCACTTTAAGTCCATTCACAAAAGCTGCTTTTTTGTAACCTTCTTGTGGGAAATGTCCACTTCCCATGATTGGGCTTGTCCTTTGTCTCACTGCACTATAAACTTCTCCTCCCCAAAATACTCGACTTGCTCCATCAGCTATACCTTCACCATTGAACAATGATCTTGGCCAATACCCAATTGCCTTGTCCCTTAGCAAAAACCACCAATTTCCTGTAATAGGATCCTGCTTAGACAATTAAAAAAACACTTATTTATGTATTTGTTGGTTTTATAGAAATTCTAACCAAACGAAAAACATTAGTTCTTTTGGTTTTGTTATGATTTAATGTGATTTTGGTCATGAAAATACTAAATTTAAACCAAAATTCATGAACTTTTTATTCAATGTCTATTTGATTACACTAAACTAAGTTTGGTTTGGTTCTGATTTGATTGTACCGAACTGTCATGCAACTTCGACTTTTTCATATGTGAGGAATTTGAGAAAATTGGTGCAATATACCTGAAAAATGATGACTCGTAGGATATATTGTTCACCATTATAAGTAGAAACTGGTTTGGCAAGAGTTCCAAGTGCAAATTTGCTACTCACTTGCACAAACCCAGGGCATAACATATTGTAGCAACCTGTCTTGTTATCCCCATCTGCCTGTCTCCAATCACAAATTAAGACATTTAATTAACATGTTTAGCATGACCATATGATGAAATACCAAACTTTAGTTATGTCTGAAGAACTTACGGTCCAATATGTAAACAAACCACTATGATTTTGGTTCAGTTTTGGGGACACCTATTGAATATTTTTGACTTGTTAGGAAATTTCAAAGTAATTTGGGTTTTTGTATTTAAATTTTCATGAAATTTCGAAGTAATTTGGTTTTTGACTTACCATCCATCCAGCTGAAATGCTCTGTAAGCTGTCTCTAAGACCGTTCTCGATAGATATACTTGCTAGACTAAGTTGATCAGGTTTAACAGACGGGTCCCATATATTAATATTTCCCATTGATCCATGATTTTCTCTATAGTACTCAGCTATGGCAAGCTAAGATAATCAAAAGAAGGAAACACAAAAAATACAAGTGTTAGGGTACGTACTGTTAGGGTCTCAACTATGAGAACAAGAAGTGTTTCTTACATGACGACCAGTCATATCGAAGACGTTTTTGTCTTTCGGATCATATCTTATAACCTACTGGATACTTGAATCCGGATACTTGAATCCTAAATGTTTCAAACGTTGAATTTGTTTAAGATCTTCAAGTGTAGTTCTTTTAATAATCACTGTCCCAAGTGGTCAACTTATGTCGTCATCTTGTCGAAACGGCAGAGAACTTGACCTTAGCTTTTACTTGTAGAGTAAACTAAACCTGAATAGAATGGTTTTTGAGCAAAGGATGATCAAAGGCTAGCTGCTTTTGAATGTCGATGCAGTCCAATATATAACCATGTCTCGTCTGTCAAAAACTCAAAAATACAAGGTTAAAAATTTATTGATGTCAATGTCCTTTTCTCCACACAATATATATGTATATGTATATCTTCCAATAATTCTCTAAAAAAACATTGAAAATTTAAGAAAAGAACTTAAACTTACATTGAAACTTTTCACTGCGGGTTTGTTGATATGGTTGAGTAACTTTTTGAGCTCTTTAATCTCATTTTTTGATGGTATTGTTCTTCGACTCTCTGTAACTAGGATGAGGCTATTGTGGACAAAATCAGCAGGATAAGCTCAGTGCATGACCTCATGGGAAATCAAAGATATATCCTAAATTATTTTTCACAAAAGATATATGAAGCATATATATATGGTGTCACGTTGATGTGAAATTAATAAACTTATTTTAAAAAAAATCTGAAACAATTAATGAAAATAATAAAAATATGAAACCATTAATAAAGTGTATGCAATATAATCTGAAACAATTGAAACTAACAATTTTTTTAAAAAAAATAATTTTGAAAAATATGTTTACCAATCACAAAACCTCTGGTTCTGACAACCTTTTTCTTGTTCATGTTTTACCTTTTTATTATAAAAACCAATTATTTATTACTTTAATTTAGTTTCAAACCAAAAGCCTAAATTATATAAAATCGAAAGTTTAAATTACGATACGACATGTAAGTTCAAGTGGCAACCAACCAACACTAAAGTTTCAATAACAAGAGCCCAAGTAGGGTTGCATCTTTCACATGCATACTAGATACTACAATATAAGAACCAACATGGACGGCAACACAATTAAGGAAAACCATATGACTTCATTGTCTAAAGTACACTATCTCCATTATATATGTCCTACTATATTAATTAAGAAGTACACAAATATAAATAACGTTACAAAATTATAAGACTTTACATTGAAATGTCATTAGAAAAATGAAAAAAAAAATACTAAGTTTAATAATGATAATTAAACAAATTAAATATATAAAATCACAAGATAATCTATAAATTATAAATAAATTCGCAAAATAATCAAACAAATATATTGTTTGTTGGATATACAAACATAGATACTGGTGACATAAATATTCAATTAAATAATAACAAAATAAATTATTACAAATTTATATCAAATTTAGTACCTAGTATCACATTATCCATCACTTTTAAGGTATAACTCGCATAAACTGCTTTCTTGAAACCATCTTGTGAACTTAGAGATTTGTTAACTAGTAATTGAGCATCCTCCTGGTCCTCCAAAGAAGATAGCAGTAGACCAATCTTCACCAACACCTGATGCCGTTTGGACGTTATGATGTATGCCGATTTCTAATTGATATTGTTGACCATCATAAATCGAAACAGGTTTGGCAAGATCTCCAAGTGCAAACTTTTTGCTCACTTGCACAAACCCAGGACACAATGTATTGTAGCAACCTGCAGTCTTCTTATATCCATTTGCCTATTTTAAATAAAAAAAAATAAGAGAGTAATTTTAGGCTTTTTAGCCAATATAATTAGACCATGTAATTAATTACCAAAATTTGAATAATTTTGAGGAACTTACAGTCCAATATGTGTATAAACTACTATGATTCTGGTTCAACTTTGGGGATACCTAGGGATTTTTTATTATTTCTTTCAATTATATAGATATTCTGAATATTATTACGAAATTTGTGTTAAACTATTGGATTTTGACTTACTATCCATCCAGCTGAAATGCTCTGTAATGTGTCTTTGAGACCGCTCTCGATTGATATACTTGCTAGACTAAATTGATCATGTTTGAGAGTCGGATCCCATATATTAATGTTTCCCTTTGCTCCATAATTATCTTTAAAGTACTGAGCTATCGCAAACTAAGATAATCATAAGGAGAAAAAGACAAACTATAAGCACATGTTAAGGTCTTAGGGTCACAACTATATAAATCATGAACAAAAAGTGCGTGTTTTCTTACATGATGACGGTTCGTACCGAGGGAGTCCATGTCTTTTGAAAATGGATACTTGAACCCTAAGGATTTCAAACGTTGCATTTGCATAAGATCTTCAAGTGTAGCTCTTTTAATAATCACTGTCCCAAGTGGACAACTTATGTCGTCATCTTGTCGAAGTGGCAGCGAACTTGACTTTGGTGAAGTGTCGTTATCTCTTGTCCATTTAGGTATAGATGTAGGCTTCAACTACAAGTGATATGTTAATCTATTAGGGAGAAAACAAAGAACATCTTGATCTTAGCTTTTGCTTGTAGAGTAAACTAAATTAAACCTGAATAGTATGGTTCTTTAGCAAAGGGTGATCAAAGGCTAGCTGCTTTTCAATGTCGATGCAGTCCAATATATAACCATGTCTCGTCTGTCAAAATACAGAGTAAAATGTAAATTGTTATTTTGATTGTTGCACTCTAAAATAGACACTTTATCATCAGTCCAAAAATAACATACATTCCAAAATGCAAAATATATTTTGCTCTAAGCAATTAGTATAGTTTGACAACATCAACTTTGTTTAGATAAAACAAAAATGGAAGAGTATTAATTTATTATTGAAATATGCATTTTTTTTTGTTTCTTTCATGATGACTGAGCTATAATTCATTTAATTTCTTACTACATACTATAAATTTCATATATATAAAAAATCGTTCATCTTAAAATATATGTTCTTTTAAACAATAAATATCACAGTGCATATCAATAGAAAGATAACAAAAATTTTAATGTTCAACAATTGTTTTGTTTGAGAATCACATAAAAAGTAAAAACTTACTTGAAAACTTTTACCACAGGTTTGTTAATATGGTTGAGTAGTTTCTCTAACTCTTTTGTCTCCTCTTCTGATGGTATTGTTCTTCGGCTCTCAGTAACCAAAATGAGAGTTATTGTTGACAAAATCAACTAGATAAGCCTTGTGGAGGACCTCATTGAAAATTAATGATATCTTAAGTTCTATTACCAAAGGTGATTGAAGCATAACCAACTATATATACATATATATATATATATGGTTTCACATTAATTATATCAAATATTGATAAAAAAAGAAGACAACAAAATCTAAAATAATAATATTAATTAAAAGAAACGTATGAAAGACATTGATAAAGTACAATACAATCTGATTTTACACACACAAATAAAAAAAATGTAAAATAAAATCTGAATCCATTGAAACCAACAAATAATCTATCTTATCTTTGACAATATACACAAGACTGGATTATAGACTTAAAAAGTTTAGGGGATTCAACTTTAAAAATAAAATGCTTTTAAAGTTATATTTTCCCAATCACACTTGTTTTAAAAACATATAAATCTTTTAAAGAAAAAAAGAAAGAAAACTCAAAGCCACTTTTTTCTTGTTATTGTTATGCTTGTTTTTTTTTTTCTAAAGCCATCCAACAATACGATTTAAACCATGTTATAAACCAAACAAGACCTACGCTATTGGAATGTGATGTTTCACAAACATGTATGAAAGAAATACTCTCAAAGAAATTACACAAATAAAAACTAAAAACACCACAGGTCATGCAAAGCTTTTCTTCGCAAATTTTCGACAAAATCTTGTTTCTGACCAAGTTTTTCGAGGAAATTATTTCGTCAGAATTTTGTCGGAATTGACCATTTCCGACAAAATTCCGACTGTATCAATGGTCGGAATTTGCTATGTTTTCTTGTAGTGACCACTTAATTATAAATATGCATTTTTGTATATTGTTGATTTAAATTTTGAAACTGTAAATATTGTAGAAACAGAAGAAGAAAAGTAAATGATAACATAATTTGTATATGTAAAGTAGACTAACTAGTATAAAACAAGTAAAAGAACAAACAGGTTAGCTAGATCTTTTCATAAACAAAGTGCAAAGTAAACCTAGCGCAAACATGACTGGCCAAACCGAGAATTTGATGGGAGTGTCATCTCTACGTGTGATGAATGAATAGTTAACAGCAGTGATAGTCGTTTGGCTCAATGCACAAACCAATCCAAGCATCTCTGGAAAGCTACCAAATCTGTTTGATCTTTGAGTTTGATAGTAAAACCAAGGAATGGGCCAAGTCCACTTCCACACTACTCTTTCAACTCTCCCCTTGTGTAAGAGATCTACGAGGCAAAGTAGACAAGAAAACAATGACATTGACATTGCAGCCAAGGAGTATAAAGGTTTATGAGTGGAAGAGATCTGGTCAAAAACAGAAAAAAATATTTCTAACATGAGGTTGATGATAACTAGAGACCACTCAATTATAACCTGTTTAAGAAAACAAAACAGAGAAATTTCATTTTAATCATTTTTGCCAAAAAAAAGTTATGAACTGAAAAATGTTAAAAGGCTTTTAAAGAAGATTTATTTTTTAAAAGACCTTCGTTCTTGAGGCTCTCAGCAGTTTGTTCTCGATCTCCCGAGCTATTTCTCTCACCAACATCTCCTCATCTCTGGGAAAGAACCATATTTTAAGCAAACATGTGAATAGAAAATTGAACGTATATGACATATATGTAAGTAACATGCTATCCTTGAACAAATTTGGTTGCTCAAGCCTGATTGATCATTTGTATTTTAAGAAAATATTCTCAAGTGTAACATTCTTATCAAAATATTGAAAACTACAAACAAAATCCCCATTACTATTCTAAAGTTGTAATTATCTTTTTCTAATGAAGGATCTTAATTATCACATATTTGTAATGGCTCATTTACTATGGTGACTATAATCAAAAGAATTGAGTTGGAGTTTTTTACCTCAAGTGTGCAGTACTCCATCCGGGGAGTGTAATTGCTTCAGCAAAACCATCTTTCCATTCTTGAAGCTCCTCGGCTTTTTCTCGTCGCTTAGCAAAGGAATCTCCAAAGCGTCCTGTCTGATTTTCAATGTCGAGAGGATCAACATGGTAAAGGACAGGTATCACAATCTGACCAAACTTCTCTTTGCATTTCAAGATGGCTACAACTTCATCCAAACACCATTTTGAATCCCCAAAGTTCTCTGAGAACACAATCACTGAAATCCTCGATACTTCGATTGCTTTTAAAGACTCTTCATATCGCTCTTCGGCTGGTAGTTCGTCGTATGAGAAGGTTTTGATACGTTTCCTACGTAGACAGCCACTAAGATGGCTTACGAAGTTGTCACGAGTGTCTTTGCTCCTGAAACTTATGAAAACGTCGTCTTTCATATTAGGACTTGGGTGCATTTTCTTATTCTTATCATACCAAGTCTTTCTTCTTCTGTAACCATTTTTGGTTCTTTACAATCATTTAACTTCTTTTTTTTATTGTACTTTCATTGAAAATCATTATCGTTACTAACGTACAAAAACACATGACTTGACTGAATTTCTTCGTACGTACTTTCTTGGAAGTTTATGTATTGATCAAGACATCAATCACTTCACATATACCGACAGGCACCTTGAGCTGACTTTTTCATGTGCCCTTAAAGTCTTTCCACAAACTCTTCGAACATTCACGTCATGTTGATTAGTACATCAATTCAGTTTTATTAATTTGATTGAATTGACATGTTTTTCTCGATTATGTTTTGGACCACTTCACAATCATACACGTCAGAAGATACTAATTCAAATACTTGAGTTTTATCACATACTGATGAAAATGGTTTTATTTTTCGTATATATGTGTTTTGGAGTTGAAGTTCATCCAATCATTATAATTGTTATTAATTTTTTCAGAAAATCTCAAGCTTTAGAAACAATGGAAACAATTGCAAGGTGACTATATTAGTAGTAACCACAAAGTGAAAATAATGGCTGATTTGGAAGCAGATTAATAAAGGGCAAACGGTTTTATATGATTAGAAAAAAAAACTAAGCACAGAGTGAAACAGTAACTGGAAGAGAGATAGATAGAGCAAACTCGGAAAAAGAAAAAGAGACTGAAACAGCTGTTGTGCGTCTTTCACATGTAAAGACCTTCAGGAACTCCTTCTTTCTTCTTGAACATTACCTTCTCCTTCGCCTTCTTGAAGTCCACATGTGTCACCTAGACGAATCCACCAAATAAAGTTAGCATAAGATTATTATAAAGGTTTTGCATAGATGAATCAAGGGGTGAGAGAATCAGAGAATCTTTACTTTCATTCGACGCTCTCTAAGGGCAAGCAGACCAGCTTCTGTGCATAAAGCCTTAATATCAGCTCCTGAGAACTCATCTTTCGTCATTACAAACTCTTCTAAGTTCACATCTTCAGCCAAGGTCATCTTTGATGTGTGTATCTAATAATGTCATGCAATTAAAAACCCATCAGATCTTTCTACAATATTCCAGAAAAAAAAGTTAGAAAAGTTCAGGATCAACAATTGTGGTACCTGGAAGATACGTCTCCTCGTTTTGATATCTGGAAGAGGGAACTCGATTTTCCTGTCGATCCGCCCTGGTCTAAGAAGTGCTGGGTCTAGACTTTCGATTCTGTTTGTTGCGAGGATGACCTTAACATCTCCTCTTGAATCAAACCCATCAAGCTGGTTCAGTAGTTCCAACATGGTTCTTTGGATTTCACGTTCACCACCTGAGTTTGCATCATACCTGTTTCAACCATCATTTTATATCACAGATTAGATTCCATCTCTGAAGTAAAGTCCAGAACATAGTTACCAATAGATCATGTTGTGTTGTATTTAGGCATACCGCTTAGTGCCAACGGCATCAATCTCGTCTATGAAAACAATAGAAGGTGAAAGGTCATCGGCAACCCTGAAAAGCTCTCTCACAAGCTTGGGACCATCTCCCAAATACTTCTGAATCAGTTCACTACCGACAACACGCAAGAAAGTAGCTGATGTAGAATTCGCCACTGCCTGAAAGAATACCAAGAGATAATACTTGCTCATTCCCACAGTTCCAAATGTAACAAGCATAAGACAAATTAAAAAGAGACAACAGTCAACAATCCATTCTTGAGACGTAAACAAAACTGGAAAAGAAGACATTCAACAAATTCTAGTGACTCTGACAAACTTCCACCATCTGACATAGTACTATGATCTAATATCTCAAGTCAAGGTGATCAAATCAACAAAGCAACTAACCTGACTAATTTATCTTTCTAGAAGTTCAGCTAAGCAGGGCATTTTCAACTAGATGAAGGTGAAGTGAAAGTCGAAATAATCAATTGGGCAAAAAGACTAATCAAGTAATAACTAGGAAACAACCTTGCTTAGTGACATTAGATCAATCCAAGTGACTCTGAAATCTTCCTCCATCTGAGCAAGTACTATGACCTAATATCTCCATTCTATGTGATCAAACCAAAGAAGCCAATGTCCTAACTAATTCATCTCTCTAGGGCAAAGAAGATCTACAGCCTTGCTTAGTGAAGATTTATAAAAGACTGAATTGAGATATTAACAACTAGGAAGCTTTTAATACTTGGTACAGTACATGCTAAAAGACGAACCTTAGCAAGCAATGTCTTCCCAGTGCCTGGTTCACCATACAAGATCACACCCTTTGGTGGTTTAATTCCAATATCTTCATACAACTCAGGATGTGTTAAAGGTAGCTCAACAGCTTCCTTAATCTCCTGAATCTGAGCTTCTAAACCTCCAATGTCAGCATATGACTCCAGAGGAGCTTTCTCCACTTTCATCACAGACACCATTGGATCCACTTCATCTTGAAGAATCCCAACAACAGAGAGTACCTATCACAAAACAACACAAGTATCACATAGAAGAATTAGTTTAACGTTTCCATGGAAGTGCATTGTCAAATTTATCTACTCTTCCGACTAATTCCTAATTCAATTCCCCATAAAAACGAAGCCTTGACATCAAAATACCTTGTTATGCATCAAAATTGAACAGCCAGGTTCAAGCTGATCCTTATCAACGAAAGACAAAATCCCAACGTAATACTCAGGACCAACAGAAGAAGAAACAATGGCATGATTCTCATCAATAAGCTCTTCGAGATTGCCAACACTCATAGGTGTACCACGAAGGTCATCAACTTTAGATCTATCTTCCTCAGCTTTCTCCTCCTGAGGTTTCAACCTCTCCTGATTCGCAACAAACTCCTCCTCCATGAGAAGATAGTCTTTGATTCGATCCAGTTTAAGCAACCGAAGCTTACATTTAGTAGAAGGAGTCACCGTCGGCAACCTCGCCGCCGCTTCAGGTCCTCTCTGCTTCCGTTGCTTCCTCCCTACACGAGCAGGTGGTGCGGCTGGTTCGAACTTCTTCTCTTTCTTGTCACCACCATCTGGTTTCCGATCTCCTTGTCGATTCAATCCGCCGGACGGTCCTTGACCCATCGGAGTTTCTTCTTTCTCTCTGGCTTCGTCTCTCTCTTTCTCTCTCTGAGGTTTCTTGCTCTCGGAGAAACAAATCTTCAAATCTGATCACGGAGAAGGTAATAAATATGGGCTTATTATATGGGCCTATTCGTACCGCATTGACTAATATCAAAAAGTTAATCCCACACTAATAAGCCCATATTTATTGGGCCTATTATTATATGGGCCGTTTTAATACTATTCCAACTATTCAAAAACAAAAATTAATGTAGCATTGACTAATATCAAAAAGATAATCCCACACTAATAATGTCACATGAAAAATGGCAATATCGATTATAATTAAGGAATAGTTTAACTATACATTGTTTGGCTATAATATATACTTGAAGACATATACTTACACTGAGACATTGTTGTTGACTTAAGCAAATCAAAAATGGTCTCTTCACACAAATACTTGTTTTTCACATTTCTATCTCTTGCTCTTCTTTTTAATCAAGGTATGCAATATTTTTCTTCTTTTTTTCCTTTTCTATTCAACATGTTACTAATCAAAACATAAATTTTTGCGTTAATTTTTCTTTATTATTTAAAGGTCTTGCGACAGGAGATATGTTTACTACAAAAGACAAGACATTGTTTGTGATGAAGGATGGTGGTTCGGCCGATCCATGTGGAGAGATACCAGACTGCAACCAAAAATGTGTCTACCAAAATTTCCCTAAAGGAGGAGTGTGCTTAGCACCTAATGGTGATGAAGAATCTGCATCTATCTGCCTTTGTAAACTTTAAAATTGATTTAATTAAGATTATCAATTAACATTTTAAAAAATTCTACTACATCACCTAAAATTTACCAATCATGCTGTCGTTTACAAAATTCACTGCCGAAATACAAAAGTATAGAAAATTAAATTTTACAGTAAAAAAAATACTGTCGTTACAATAATTTATTAATGTTAATTCTCTATTTATTTCTTATTTATTTGATTTTTCAATGATTATTTTCTTGTATTTCCAAATATTTAGTTTTTCACATATCATATCGGAAGATAATAAAATTTACCAACAACCACAATCCAAATTTACACACAAAAAAAAAAAAATGATGTTCATCAGTTGTATTATCTCGAACTCTGCGAAGGATTAACGTGAATATTAAGTTGGCTTTTGCCTTTCACTTCCATTACGATAGGAAAGATTTGCAAAGCTATGAGGAAACGAAGATTAGATCATGTACACCTAAACTAAAATATGAAACTTCTTATTATAAAACTCAAAGAAAGAGATGTAAATGATGGTGCTAGCTAGAGTTTAAATTTTAAAAAAGCATACGACTTGTGTATGTTTGATCTCAGTCATAAACAGCAAGCTTCTTATACTCGTCACCTTTGATGGCTAACCACATGACATCTTCAGGATTCACAATCACACATTCTTCAAGAAACAGAGTTAGTAGATTCTTCGAAAACCCGCTAACCAAAGCCACTCCTTTCTGCTTAGCCGCCACCGGTGTAGCCGACGAGTCCCTCAGGTTCCAAAACACTATTTCCGGAACCTTCTCAAAACCCTTGTCTTTATACTTCCTCTGAACCACCTCATAGTCTGTCTCCCATTTCTCCTTGGACCGTTGCTCCGCCTTTTTCAACCGTTCCTCAAAACTCTCAGAGTCACTACTCTCGTAGTCACTCTCATAAGCACTCTCGTAGTCACTTTGAAAATCACTTTCGGAGTAACTCTTGTTTCCATTGCAACTATCGAACTCCATGTCGCTGAACACAAACAACCGCTTGATCATCTCATCATCGGTTAGGTTATTCTCGACTGCAACCTCAAGAATCCGATCAAACACCTTCTGAAAATCCGTGTTCATTCCCCAATCCATTCTTCTGATAAACATAGTCTTTTCTTGTAGACTCGAACCCATGACTACATGCAGCTCCGGGTCCTCACTAAAGGTGATAACTTTCCCTTTCCACGGCTCTTCATTAAGTTCAGAAACCAACAACCCGAGCGCCACACAAACCTCCATAGGTGTACCCTCCATGCTTCCAGAGACATCACAAACCGCCAGAGAGTTCTTCAGCTTCCCTTTCTTGGCAAGATCATCCACCATCCTCGCCCACTGAAGCTCTGCGACTTCCGCGCCAACTTCACTATCCTCCAGCTGCTTGATTATCTGATGAGGAAGCAACGCACCAGCCGCAATCTTCTTCTTCCCGGATTTCACATCCCCCAAAAACTCTGTAAACCTCTCGCAATCATGTTCCACAAAGAGCTCCCTGTAATTCTGCATAGCCACAGAAGAAACTCTGTTGTACTTCAACAAGTTCCATTCTTTCGCGCTCATGGACAACTCAGGCAACTCAAGAGCTCTATGCAACGGCACAAGAACTTCTTTCCTCAACCTATCTCTAATCCTATACGCATAATGAGCTTCCTCTGTTCCTTCTTCATACTCATCTCTAGAAAACATCCTTCTAGCAATAGCCTCACATATCAAAGTAGACTTATCGTAAGAAGAATCAACCGAAGGACACCACTTTGAAGCTAAACCAATCTTATTCGGCTGATTCGAATTCAAATACTTCAAATCCGATTTCAACAAATCAGCAAACAAATCCGCAATCCGATCAAAGAGTAATCTGTAATTAGCATCACAGTTATACCTCTCTAAAGCCTTTCTAGCCTTTTCCAACTCTCTCTGTTTACGTAAAGCCCTAGCCTTTATCTTATCCACAGGACCACAAATCTCCTCCGCGTTTTCCAGAATCCGATCTTCCAGTTCACCGGAAAAATCAGACCTTTTCTCACTCTTCCCTTTGAATCTCCTCTGAATATTCTTCCTCCAAACCCGCCTTTTCCCTCTCTCCATATGTTGACCATCCAAGATCCGATACAAAATCTCAGGCAAATCTTTGAAATAGCCAAAGGCAACAAGAGCAGGGAGATTCAAAGCTAGGGTTTTTGGGTGGTTCTGGTAAAGCCAAAACGCAGCCGTGTAAAACCCTTCTTTATCTGATTTCCCAGTTCCTCTGACACCTCTGAGATTGCAGACGAGCTTCAACGTAGTCAAAGGATCGTGAGACCACGAAATCGCCAGCCTTTGGATCAGATCATCCGGAGATGTGTCGGGGACGATGTGGAAGAAGAAATCGAGACATGGGTTCCCGGAAGAGAGAAACGTCGGCGACAAGTTTTCGGTTAGACCCATCGGTGGTTTTTCTAGGTTTAAAGCGGCGGTTTGGGATATCAAACTATGGGCATCGGAAACAGGGGTTTCCGATGAATTGACGGTGACTGGGTTGACGGCTTGAAAATTGCCGGCGACGGAAGGTGGGCCAAGAAGGATTGAAGTAGAAGAAGCCATGGTAAGAGAGAATTAGTAACTTTTGATGGTGATGGCAATCGTCTCAAAGGGTTTTTACATTGAAGCTGCTTATATAGAGATTAGCTTGGGGAGCACGTAAGAGACGTAGCATATTTCTAATAATTTATTGAATTCTTTTTCTAAATTTTACTTTGTTGAGATTAGTATTTAATAAGGTTTAATTTTATGGTATATCTGACTTCAACCTGAACTTTTTTTCAAAAAGGATTAAAAGTATAAGATTGAAAGGTATAAGTAATTGTCTGTATATATTCTGTTGATATTTTTCTTATAAGATTTAGTGAAATTATTTAGGGAAAAAATGTATTAAAAAAACCATTTAATTTTAAATTTTTGTTGAAAGAAGTCTCAACTTTGTCTTCATTTATTTATCCAGATAATAAAAGTTGACTTTAGCAAAATTAGCAATTTAAAAGCAAGATTAATTTGCTTCCATTTAACAAAATTTAATTAATAATCAATATGCAAAGTTAATAAATTTTTTAATTTTTTAAACATCAAAATCATAAAGTTATGAATTTTTCAATCATTTTTTAGAGTTGGAGATTTATTTTCTTAAAAAAATTAATAAAAATAAATTGTAGGTTGATGTGCCAAGTCCACCACAGTACTCTCAGTCTATCATCAACGAGAAGAGTCATCACTTCTTGAACATGTGTACTGTACTGTCCTTTTATCTCGAACATAGTTTCAGTCATATCCTCCAGCAACGTGTGTCATTTGAACTACCAGAGAGGCCGAGACAAAACCACCACATTTGAAGAAGCATGCAAGAAACAAGGGCATGAACTTAATTATATATAGAGCACAACAAAAAGAAGTTAAAAGGCTAGAGAGGAACAGCTTCATTATCTTATCACTAGCATTACTAAATCCACGAGATGAATTACTACGGGGAATGGTGATGGATGTCTCCACCATGGAGAAGAATGCTGAAAGATCGAGAAGCACAGCTAATATCAAACCTTGTTCTCTAAGAACCTCAAGAACCAGAGAAGTTTTCGGACAACCTTTCTTCAACAAATATTTGCTCTGCCTAAAAGCCACATCCATCACATTTGTCGATGTCAAAACTTTTCCACATCCATACAACCAAAAGCCAAACACCACTGCTCCTAAAACGATTCCTCAGCTCTCAATAAACAAACATTCATCTAAACATTGATAGTGCAATCATAAAACTTAAAAAGCATTAAGAACCGAAATGAAATCATGCATTAGAAAAAGAAAACAACAACCTTAAAAAGTTTTTCCAAAAAGAACAGGAAATATGTTTTTGAAACTGAAGAAACCATGTAGCGTAGAGAAAAACAAAAAGACCCAAAATGAGATAAATGTAGCATAGCATATTTTAAAATGATCATATGATGATACTCTCAACTCTCAAGCCTCCTCAACAACGTTGGAAGACGGCTTCTTCCTTGATTTCTTGACAACTTTTTCGGCATTCTCCTGAGAGTCACTAACAGGCTGCTCAACGTTCCCTGCACTAGAACCGACTCAAGGCTCTTCTTTAACCGGGGCCTTATCTTTCTTGCTCCTACTTTTCTTAGTAGCTGCCTTCACTGATTTTGTTGCATCACCAGCAACAACTCTCTACAAAAAAAAACTTATAAAAAAGTTCACAAAATTGAGTTTCAATAGCTTCTTTTAAGAGTGCCCTCAACATATAAAACGACTTTGAGAACATCAGATAAAACAATCAAAGGTATATCATAAACTAAATACTCTCTAATACCATCTTCCATAATAGAGAGACATAAAAACAGAGGGTTACCTAATTCGATGGCATCACCGTTTATCTTAACACTTGTTTCATTCCCAAGAGCTTTTGCTACTTTCCTATGAGATTTCTTGTCACCAGCTGAAGATCTCTCTTTCCTTTTGTTGTTCTTTTCTTCAGCGACTTTGGTTTTCAGATCCGGATTAGGGTTTGAACTTGGAGCAGTTATAGTAAGCATCTCCTCACCATTCACCTCAACATCAACGAAAAGGGACCAGTCCTTGTTTCCGATCCCGTCAATAGCTTTGGTAAGTACCATGGAGTCTGCTATATGGTAAAATTTACCTCCCATGTTAACCTATGAAACAAATCAAACCACAATCTTGAACCTTAAGTTGTTGTTGTTTTTTTTTTGGCTTAAATAACAAAAAAAAAAACACAAACACATTGGTAGTCTACCTTCAACGATAAAACCGAAACTCGCCCAAAACTTGGGAAGCACTGTTCATGCTGCTTTTTGATTTTGTCTGTGTAAAAATAACAAGAATAAACATAAATAAATACATGAGGTTTTGTTGATACAAAACGAATTTACAAAAATATTGAGAACAAATTAAGAAAGAATGAAAGACGAGAGACTTTACAAGATTAGAGAGAACAAAGCTAACCTTTGAATGCAAAGACAGAGTCATCACAGTCGAGGAGAAGTCCGAGATTAGTGTCCTTGTTAGTGTTAACGAAGACACACCTTGCTGTAGTTTCGTTGGCCATAGTGAGTGAGATAGAGAAATGGTGATTAGGGTATTGAGGAAGATAAAGAAGAAATGAGGCTCTATCTCTTTCTCTATTCGACTATGGGACTGTGGACATTTATATGCAAAAGCTAGTAGGTAGCCTTGGTTCAATAAAAAAATGTTAAAAGAAATACGAAAGGCCATCTTTTATTAATTATTATTGGAAACTCAAAAGTCCCCTTTCACTTAAGAAAACCAAACGTCGATACTCATAGTATCACACTCTCTCATCAGTCTCTCCCTCTCCCTTATCATCATTATTAATCAGTTTTTTCACGTCTCATTTATTTATTTTTAACTCAAATTTGTGCATTTCCTCATCTCCCCCTTGCATGACGCTCTCGCCGCCGATGTAATTAAAACCGTAAATTTTATGGTGGGTACGTGAATGAGATGATACATAGCCCATTTTACAATCCACTTAGGCCCAATGTACAAGCCAACATATCGATTACATTCATCCTCAAGATGATTGATAAGTTGGCTTAAATCATGCACTAAAACAAGAAGAAAATTTGAGAAAACCTTGTATATAAATCGTTGATTTGTGCTCTTGATACCATTAAACCTAGTGGTATATGTCATTTTGGTTTTTATGTATATATAATTCTTTAGTTGGAATTGAATCTATCATTCAAACCAAAAAAAAAAAAAGGTTGGAATTGGCTCTATGTCATTCACACCAAATGGCAACTTTTGTAAGGTGGGATCATCATTCAAATGGTAAGATTAGTCGGATTTGTTAATTTTTAAGAATTAAAATGTATATTTACTTATGCTAATATATCGTGTATTATTAGTCAACTAGTCAAATATCAACCAATAAAATAAGTGTTAATATTTGAAATATTAATATAAGTTATTTAAAACTAATGTATTTATATATATTTCTCGTAAGTGGGAAAACAAAAGAACACTTGAAAAATAATGAGTATATACGAATTAACTTTAGAGTATTTCATGAAAATGTTATTATATTTTCTGTTTTATTTGATGATCTTTATGCATTTAAAATAATTTCAGAACTTATATTTCAAAACGTTTAAAGTTTAAACTCTCAGTAATCACAACCACATCCACGCAGCAGCGAATCCTAAGTGCAAAATCTCCAAAACTAATGCATATAGAATTCAAATACTAATACAGTTTATCCTTCAGCCTAAGATTTTTTAACAATAAATAATAGTTATATGACTTCAATTATATGAAATATATTTGTTGATCTTTTCGAGCTGTCAAAAAATAAATTAATCTTGTCGTAAATAATTTGCTTAAACTAATATAATTTTTCTACAAAAAACAACAACAACTAATTATGTGAAAATTAAGAGAAAAAGATAAATAAAAGAAGACAAATATAAAAAAAGAAAAATACGAACAACGACAGAGAACTTGGAGTTGGAGTTAGCTTAGCCACTTTTTTGTGCTCAGAAGAACAGTCGCCGGCGAAAAGTCTCAACCTTTTTCCTCTCCTCCGTTCCCAGTTCACCGGCATTTCTCTCTTCTCCGACTTGATTTCCTATTAGCCTGAGTTTCACGGCGATGGGAGACGAGAAGCCGGCGGTTGTGATGGCCAATCGTGAAAGAGATCGAGAGCTTCTGATTCCCGTCGCTGATGCCGGCAACAAAGACGATGGTTCTTCGTCAAAGCCTTCTTCTTCTTCCTCCTCTTCTTCTTCTTCTTCGCATCAATCCAGCCACGAGGTTTAGCTTTCTTTCTTCACCTGATCTTGAATCTTGTTCTTCGTTTGCCCATTTCAAGATTCATGCGAAATCAACAGTAGAATTGAATTTATATTAAGCTCTTAGTTCCTTTCAAGATTTGTTCTTCAGAGATTTGACCGATTCTGTTTCCCCTTAGTTCAAAATCTTGGAACTTGTTTTACCCTAGATTCAGTCTATCACCAATTAGATAAGTTGGTTAGTACCAAACAGTGATCTTAATTCTGCAGATGCTTATAAAAATTTGACCTTTCATGATTGAGTAGAGTATGAATTTGCATTCCAAGTGTTTTTGTTGGGATCCGTCAAATTCTTGAGTCTTTATGTTATGCTCATTCATGTTTTCAAGCTTATATAACACATAAGAGCATTGTGGTCTGATGCTTTAGATGGTTTCTGCAGACTTTAAGCTTGTTCATCAGAGGTTGGGCGTCGAAGAAGTTCATGACAGGATGGTAAGCAAAAGTTGTAAATTTGGCATTTGATTGTAGTTTTCACAGATTCAGAAGGTGTGCTGATAGATTTAAATCTAAATTGCTTTATTGCAGTGTTATCCTACTTCCTATTGCAATTACTTTCTATATAACATGGTGGTTCATTCACTTTGTCGATGGATTCTTCTCTCCAATATATGCACAGCTAGGAATCAACATATTTGGTAAGCATTTGAATGGCCCCTCTTTATTGAATCGAAAACTTGATATTGGTTTCTCACATGAGTTTGATTTTGGTTTTGTAGGTTTCGGTTTTTTGACTTCCATTGCATTCATCTTCTTGGTCGGTGTTTTCATGTCTTCATGGTTGGGGGCATCTGTTCTGAACCTAGGAGAGTGGTTTATCAAGCGCATGCCATTTGTTCGTCACATCTACAATGCCTCCAAGCAAATCAGCACTGCCATATCCCCTGGTCTCTCTTAAAAACTCTTAATTTACATTTCAACATTATAAGTTAATCAAAGCTTTCCAATCTCAGTTTGTTCATATCCATTTTTTCCTTCTCCGTTCAGATCAAAACACACAAGCTTTCAAGGAAGTTGCAATCATTAGACATCCCCGAATAGGCGAATATGCATTTGGCTTCATTACATCAACTGTTGTTCTCCAGGTGAGTGAAAATGCTTTGTTCAAGGATTTAGTTATTGTTTCCAGAACTGTTTTTTAGGATACAAAGGGCAGACACAATTTCTTCTAAGCGGTTAGATAGATCCGTTCTAAACCAAAATGTAATAATGCTCTTTGATTGCAGAATTACCCAACTGAGGAGGAACTTTGCTGTGTGTATGTTCCTACAAACCACCTCTACATCGGAGATATACTACTTGTCAACAGTAATGATGTTATCAGGCCGAATCTCTCTGTCCGGGAAGGAATAGGTGAGATTTCAGAATCTAACCTCTGCTGTGATAAATCCCCGACTGATTTTTTGTCCTAGCATGCAAGTTTATTTGTGGAAAGCAACTTAACTATTTGTACTCATTCTTCATCTGCAGAGATTGTCGTTTCGGGGGGAATGTCAATGCCACAGTTTCTATCGACTCTTGATAAACCTTCGGCCTCAATTGACAGAGCTACAAGTTTATAGTTTCATGCAGAAGACTTTCTCTTTTTGTTGAGTGATGATGAGTGTGTGTCACTGGAGTCTATTCAATATTGTTGTAATATTTCATTTGTGTTTACGAAAGTGTATAATGTAAGGTAGGTCTCTCTTCTTAGATATGAATCTTTCTCCTGAAAATATTATATTCCTTGAAAAAGCGTTGAGAATTTTTCTGTTGTGACAAGATTTGACAAATCCAAAAATTGATTTATTTTATTTATTCTTCAAATCTCAAGCAGAAGTAAAATCAGATCTTCTATAGGTTCCTAAAACATATCAAAATCAGAGAAAAGCATGTATGTTCCACAGTAAACATCACTGTGATTGCCAATGATAAATGGCAATGTACAGAAATAGTGACAACAATTTGTAAAGAAACAGCTCTTATGGATCAAAGAGAAGAATTTGGAAAAAAAGAAAAGAAGAAGAATGCCTAACAAAATAAAAATGGTGTAAATAGTTATATAGTAATACTCTCTAAGGACCTGCTAATGTGCGGAAGCTGCGACCTCTCCTCTGTTTTAGAATATGTAAGAGGAAGACAAAGGAGTGTTGGTGGCTTTACCTAGTAGATCAGGCATGGGGAGGTTGATGCATCTGGCATTTCTGTAAAGTTATTTTTCCTAAAGGAGTAAATATTGATTCAGAGGTCTTTCTTCTCAAACAAAGATGGAGTTTTATGAAGATGGGTTTGTGAGGATGTAGTTGGTGTTGGTTTTGGTGCTGGTGTTGGTGTTGGTGCTGGTGCTGGTGCTGGTGTTGTTGTTGTTAGATGGGAAGGCTGCTTTATGGTTTGAGAAAATCCATTTGCAATTGGTCCCTGTGGAACCACTGGCTGGATTTTGACGGCAGTGTGTACAGGTGTTGTATCTAGATTCGTTCTTGACAAAGAACAATTTGATTCTGCAACAAACAAACAAAAACTAGGTCTTAAAACGTGAATCTTATGTTTGGCAATATACTCCATTTTCTTGATAAGAAAAGAAATCTCTATACCTTTTATTCCTCCCTGCGAAATGATCCGGTTAAGGTAGTCACGGAACTTGATTAATACTACTTTCTCCTGCTCTGCATAGACCTGGTCTTGCCCGTTAGGCAGCTGTGAGGTAGGCTTCACCGAACAATTAGGCGAAGCTGCAACCATTAACATAGTGTCCCGTTCGTCACACATCAATGACAAAGTTTCTGGAGATAGTGACCTCCCTTTAGAGCCAAAATTGGTATCCTCTGGACCAGATTTCTCAGCTTGATTTGCACTCACGGTTTTCTCAACCTCGGTACCTTTATTATTGCCTTGTCCTTGATCTTGCACAGAAGAAGACATGGAAGTTTCTTTCTGATCTGCTAACCGTTTTTTTGTGAATGCTTTTGCAACTTCTCCAGCTACAGAAACCAGAGTAGAACAAAGCGCTTGCACATTTTTCGGTTGAATTATGTCTGCCAAAAGAGACCTTCAAAAGAACACATATTTATAGCTCAGTTTCTGCATCCACAGGGAAAAGAATTAGCTTTGTCAACACATCAGAAATTTACCTATATACAACTTTGGATGGGCCTAACGACGCGTTGCCTCCAGTATGAGAACCAGTTTTCGAAAGTGTGGTTCTTCCATTATTTGCCTGATACCAATAACTACACTATAAGATCCACCATTTTCCTAACCACGGAAGACAGAAAAGGAAAGCATATAGAATATTAACTTGAGGTAACGGATTTACCTGGCCAAGCCTATGAGTTGATGAATCTTTGGTTCCTTGGTTAAAGCTAATCTCCTGACCTTTCCTTCTCTTAGGAGCCGGAGCAGATGCAAAGCCAGAGGAGCCAATAGCTCCTGTTATGGCAGCATTTACGTGTTGGAGATAAGCCACGTTGTGGGAATGATCACTGTGAAAGAGCGATTGTCGTTCTTCACTTCCTTCAAAATTTTTGCAGTCCAAGCATTTGCAGTTCTCAGAACAAAAAATGTTTGCTTGAAAGCACTCACAATACTTCTTAAGACATCCTGATTTCTTGCAGTGACAGCCTTTGCTGTGTTTCCCTGACGTCACAACTTCGCCAACCACCTCCTGTAAATCGAGTTAAAAATTTAGACCTTATCAAGAACCCTGAAAAAAACCCGTCTAAAAAGAATCACACCATAAGTAAACCACATACCCAGTTATCTCGTCCGCCGTGTGGACTGCTAGCAATCTTAGGCTTGAATGCATTTGGATTCCGTTCCAGAGTTGAATTAACAGCTTCTCGTCTCGCGGGTTCATTTTCAACGTTGTTGAAACAATTAACACAGTTGCAACCATCACAGTAAGTACCGGAAGTAAAGCATTCACAATACCTGACCAAAGGACATTGCACAATGCTCAATTCATATGAAAGAAGTCCATAAACAGCAGAAAGAGTTTCTCATCAATAGTTAGATGGAGACTTACAGCTTCAAGCAGCGTGAGTGTTTACAGTTACACTGTTTTTTCTTCTGAGGGGTTCCATCTCTAGTTTCCCCCACAGGCCTTGGTTTAGATTTCGGCGACTCGGCCTTCCTGCGATTAAACAAGTGTCAACTCAAGAAAGAAACATTCAAAATGTGATTTTCAATCATAGAACAGTAACAATTCAACAAAATCACAAATCTTTCGAAAGATCTACGCTCCAATCCCCAAATCTGATTTGTCAAAAAGTTCAAATTTTTGAAATAAGAAAGAAACATACGGATGTCGAATTGGGACGTGAAGAAACCCCTGCGGCGGTGGAATCGGAATAACCGGTCGTGCCTGACTAGTAACAGGCCGCGTAGCCGTCACAGCCGGTGAAGGCATTGATGCGACGGGAGCTTGATTAGACTGTGGAAGCGCCACATCAGTAAAATCGAGTTGCCTCGCCGACTTCTTCGAGTCTTGTGTAATCTCTTCCTTTTCTGGCGGGAGTTTGTCTCCTTCTCCTTCACCTTCTCCCATCTCCACAAATTTCGAATTTCTCTGAAACACAAAACCCAGAAATTTGAAAAAAAAAGACCCAAAATTTATAATCACCAATTCAATCAGCTTGAGAAAACACTAATATCTCAAGATCTGAATCCACCCTTTAATCCCGTTTCTATGCAAAAACCAAAATAAACCCAGGAACCGAATCGTCGTCTACTCAAACTTCACAAAAACGGGATTTTGAAAATTCGAATTTTTGTTTTGATCTAGACAGAGAGATAAAGGAAATTAGGGTTTTGAAAGATTCAAGAAGAAGAAGAAGAGAGATTTGGTAACACAGCGGAACCAAAGAAGAAAAAGAAAACAGAGAAGTTGGGGTTTAAAATCTTCTTCTTCTTCTTCTTCGACTTCGCTAGAGAGCTTTTTTATAAATTTAACTCTCTCTGCGTCGTCCTTCTCCTCCCTCTCTTATACATGTTTTGAATTTTCAATTTTTCTCGATTATATTAGACGGTTAGATTTGTTTCATAATCTGATCGTACGGTTCTTATTAAACTCATCGATCCGACGATTACTATTCATATCAGCTTTGAACTGTAGTTCTTCCTCCACCGTCCGATCCTCACAATATTAATACTTTTAAAAAAAAAATATAACCCGTAATTATTTCACTCGTGACTACTACATGCTTTTGAATTTGGCACTAAGTTTTCGTTTATTCATGAAATTGTCCCAATAGTTTTTAAATATTCGAAAAATGTTGCAAAAGGAAAAAAAAAACTTACAAATGAAGAAGAGGAGGGTTGGTGGTGAAGATGTTGCATGATGAAAAGGAATGGATCTATGTTCTTCCTCAAGATCAAGATGTTCAAAGAGTTGGAGTTTATAATGGTTTCGTTCCACAAAACTCTATTTTTTTTGGGGATTTTATAGAACCTGAAAAATGATTTCTAATCTTTTTGAGTAAGGTTTTTTTCTTTTTGTAATCTAGAAATTTATTATTCAAATAAATAATTTAGATTTAACTATCTTAATGAAAAATAATAATAAGATTAATGTTTAGCTAATTATATAGCAAAGTTAAAGTTGACTAATTTTGGGTCTAATTTTACGTAGTCAACAAATACTTTGATATTTACTTTTTTTATAGAGTTGGAAATATTTTTACGTAATTACCAAAAATTTAAAGATTTTTTTTGAATACTTTCTCTCTTAAATAGCTATCGAATCTTAGAATAGTATTTGATTTTTTTTAATGTTATTGAATATTGCAAACAATAACAATTTTGACTTCAAAGTCAACAACAAAAAAAATGAAAATTAAGTAAATCAAATTTCTTATCATAAATAAAAATTTTGGTCTTCGTAAATTTAAATTGGTACTGCAAAGTTTATGTATCTAATTTATCTCTATCGTCTCAACCTTAGAAGTGTTTTAATGGCGTTGATGATTTTTGTTTTAGCTTCACGCTAAATATTTTTTAGAGATCGAGTTAGATCTCTTTTCATATGACTCCTCTTGTTTAGAATTTATAGGCTTTGAAATTTCATCAAAAAAAATATTCAATCATTGTTAAAATCGAAAACTTTTGTAATTTGTAGAGAAAACTCTTTGAGACAAAAATTAATGATTTCATTTTCCACTAAAATCTCAAATTTGATGTCACAAAGTTTTATGACATCATATTAGAACATTAAATTTTTGATGTCACAAAGTTTTATGACATTATATTAAAATTTTGATGTCAAAAATTTTAACAGTAAAACTCATTTTCCATGGTTATAACTTAAATATTAAAAAACAATATCAAAATAAAACTCTCCAGTAACACATTATTGTGTCTAAGAACTAATTATACAAGCTTTTAAATAAACAAAAATCTCAAACTAGATAACGTTAAACAGGAAAAGAAGATTATTTAAAAGTTTTCGTCAGTAGATATTTGGCACAAAATAAAAGTTATGCGAGAGCCGAGAGTTCAACTTCTAACTTTCTTTTAACAAAGAGTTTTCTTTTTTATAATTGCATGGAAAAAAAAAGATATAAATGACCAACCCTTTGTTATGTTTGGTGCTTGTTTTAACAGGAACATCAACTACTAATATGTTGGAAGCCTCTTTCTATTCACTAGCTATAAGGAATTGCAAAGGTGTATATTAGCATACAAATAAATTTTTAACCAACTAACGATTTTTCCTTAAGTTCGTTTGTCTAACACTAAAGCTGACCATGTGATCTACAAGGTTAAGAGCTTAGCCTTAAATATCATTTTAGATATTCAAGACTCAATCTAAGAGTTTTAGTCTTTCATCATTGAACTATGCTCTTGACAAGAATATACAATAGGGATATTGCAGTAAATAAAAACTCAGCCTGGCTCCAATCCGAAACGACCCCGTCCACAATGCGTCCGAAGTTGAATAACTTTTCTGATGGGTTTTGAATTTTCAGTGGGTAAATTAATTAATTGACCCCGAAAAAGAAACTTGTTAGGTTGGATCGATTGGTTTTTTTCATTATTTGTCTTACTTTGAATTTATGCTTAATTATACCACCATATATAGTAATATGTATTTGTATCTTATACTCCGATCTATTCTCTAAATGCTTTCATATTCATATAAGTCTTGATATATATATATATATATATATATATATATATATATATATATATTCAACTAAATTTAATTTGTATATTATGCAAATTGAATGATATTACTTTGACGTAAACTACCTAAATTTGGCTAATATATAAGATATGTATGCCATTAATCAAATTGAGTTGAATGGATTCTGTGACATGTTGGGTACTAAAATAAGTCGAAACAACAAAAGCCTAACACACATAACACATTAAATGAATACTCATCGTTACTTCATACTCAAAGTGCTTAAGAATTAAGACTTAAAGTTCCCAGGAAGATTCTTCACTCTAATGTAACATTTGATGAACTCCACAAATAAAGTCATCACCAAAATGTACAATGTGTGAGCTCCGCATGCAATCTTGATATTTAATAACATTTTTTGCACCCACACCACCACTTTGAGATTTCCATATATATTGATCACATGCATGCACTGTAAAATGATCATAGCAAAAGTCAACATGAGCCTGGAGGATTGATTCAAAGTTGATACTATAAACACAATTATTATAGTGCTGGAGCAATAGGCCTAAAAGAAACGCACCAATTATAGTACTTCAGAACGGATTAATGTAGGAGTTGTTAATAATAAACTTAAAACATTACGTACGTTCATCATTTCACATATACATTAAGAGGATAAATTAAGTTTCCTAATCAAAGCAAGAAAACATGATTCAATAGGTCATTCCATAATCGTTAACTTCAAATGTTCAAAGGCCAAACGCCAAAACCAATTTGTGTTAGCATAACATCATGAGCAACCAAATCTTGGAAACTCATTTTGTTGTTTTCTCAATATAGATTGGTTGCTCATGATGTTATAACATCTACTAAATTTTTTTCTGGCTGACCAAAAATCAAATAAACAACAGAAAGTGAAATATTAGGTCATTAGAGAGTGAATCCGAAGGCCGGAGCCCAATAGTCCGCGCCATTGTCGCTGCCAACTTGGAGTGTGCATGAGATCGGGACAAGACAAAGTCCTCTACTTGTCAAATCTTTCATTGGTTCTTCGTTAGGATTCAATTTTTTATTCTCCTTACTCGATGATGATGAAACCCCTCTTTTCATGCAATATTCATTCACAAGCTGATCACCAAATCAAAAAGATTCTTCAGCGAATAAATTTAGAAAAATCTTGAAACAGTAGTATAGTGTGACAAAACGGGTCGTGATAGGTTTGGTTGCAAAAGTTGATTGAGATCGATCATTTGCTAAAAAAAACTTTTGTGACCAAAAGCTACTTTGATGAAGGAAAATAAATTATTTAAGTGGCTTTTCTAGATCTAATGAAAGGTAAATAGAAGACTGAAAATAAAGTTGATAATGTCATCTTTTTATTTTATTGACCATACTTTTATCTTAGTCATTTCTTTTGTTTTCTTTGATTCAGATTTGGGGTTAAGTGATCCAATAAAAAGTAAAGTGTGCATTCTTTTCTTTTGGACAACAAAAAAAAAATAAAGTGCATAAAACAAGAAAAGAAGATAAATATGTGCGTACCTGACCAGGGTCCTCAGGAAATATCCCATTCAAAGTTCCTTGTGCCTATATACATAATTAGGAATCAATTGTAATTAGTAAGCAATCAGAAACCTTGTGCCTATATACATAATTAGGAATCAATTGTAATTAGTAAGCAATCAGAAACCTTGTGCCTATATACATTATTCATGTTACTAAGGCGAATAGTAAGTTAACAATTACATGTTGGGGCATCATATTATCATTCTTCGAGGGAGTGCCAAAGTATGGTAGACTTAAAGCCTGCAAATTTTAAAAACAAACAAAAATATTGAGAAGGGGCCAACTATATTCTAGACAAAACAAATATTCTACCAAGATGTCAAATCCAAAACTAATCTCACAATTACTTAGATTATTAATTTATTATGTACTAATTATTTTCTTTTTATAATCCGAAAAAGAAGGATAATAGAACTCCAAATAATCCATACTTGGGGGTTTTTACACACGAATTATTTTTGTTTTACTAGTTGTGAGGGAAGATTCGAAGAAAACAAATATTTGTCTTGAAATAAATGAAATAGAAGAAGCATGGTAGTTTGGAAAAGACAAGTCACCTCAATTTGACTGTGGAGGAATCTAATGTATCCAATAGCCTCCGACAAGACAGAGGCTGTGTCAGTCTGAAATAAAAGGGATCAATCAGCCAAATAGTGACTAATTATAATTTATTCTTTTATTATTTAGAATTTTATAATTAGTAAAGGTGATTAATCAGTGATTTATACCTTGCCAAAAGGAGATACTAGCTGGTGAAGAGATGCGATTCTGCCTCCAAGCTTCTCCTTCCTTACCTTTGATAAATGATAAACCAAGAGATCTTTATATAAACATACTACAAAATCTTTACATAAACATATAAATATACTAGAATGTTAATTGGATTAAATTGATCTCAAACATTAACCAAAAATTGATCCAAGATCCAAAAGAGAATGACACATTTTGATTACATGATCAAGATAATGTTATATTTTGTTCCACACATACTAATAAGCTATCAATTAAGACAGGACAAAATAAACAGAGCAAGAAGAAGAATACATAATTAACTTTGATAATTCTTAAAAAAAACTATGTTAGATAATGAAAGCTGAGCTAAACCTGAATTAAACTGAAAAAAAAAACAGATTTAGTTTCTATGTTACATGATATAATAAAATAAAGACTAACAAAAAAGGATTGCGTAACTACCGTTGAATCGTAGGAAAGAAAAAGAAAAGAATAATGGGATCAAGAAGAAGAAGACACACGAGAAAGACAAAAATGTTACAATCACACACACATGCAGCTTATTCTGTGCCCATTCTCTTTTGTTTCTTTCTTCTTTTCCTTTGTGTTTGTGCATTTGTTTTGTTATTCAAAATGTCAGCAAGAGATAGAAAACAAATACATAAGGGTTTAGTTTAGTTACCTTGAGATTTGATTGTGATGAAGGAACTTGAAGCTTTGGTTTCTTATTTGCAATAGAAGACCCAATCATCTCAGAGCTGTTACCCTTCATGAACACACATAAACACACACACACAAAATTAGAAATATTCATTGATAAAAAAAAAAATGGAGACATTAACTAATCTTTGGTAAAGATTATATCTTGATCTGACTAGTTAACTAATCTCGACCAACCTCGGACAAGTGAAGACCATTGTGATGAATGTTATTGTTCTTGTTTTCATTGGTGTTGTGAATTGTAACACAAGACTTGTTTAGAGGTGAGTTCGGTGAGGACATTATCCCATAACCATTAATCTCTTGTTTCATGAAAGATTGGTTCCTCAAATGTTCTTCCCAATTCTGTATCTTCTTCTCTTCGTAGCTATGATGTTGAGTTTGATGATGGTTCATCATCTCCATTTTCTCTTCCTCTCCCATCATCATTCCACCCCTTCATTCAAAGACACAATCCATATTAGATCGTGTTTGTGTGTGTATATGCAATAATCTAAGTATATATATTATCTATACATGAAAAGAAAACCAAAGGAGAAACTTCATAAGACGACCGAACTAGATTATACAAAACAAATCCAAGAACTCAAAACCATTTACTTAGAAAACATCCTAACGAGAGAGACAGAGAGAGAGAAAGGGATGTACACGAGGAGTTGACTAAGGTTCCATGGCTGGTCAAGAGGCAGATCACTCATTTCAAGCCAAGAAGACAAGTTAGGGTTACTATTAGGAGGAGGCAAAGAAGGTGAAGAAGAAGATGAAGAGGACGTCGGAGAAGAAAAATAGTTTGGCAAGAGACTTGGAAGATAAGCGGTGGTAGACGGTGGCTGGTGACTCATAACCGGCGGTGGTGGCCTCAAACCGCCGCTGACGTTGTTCCACCAGTTAGGGTTTCCAGCCGCCGTGAGGTGTTGAACCGGCGAACTCTCCAACACTCCTCTATTCATCGCCCTCTCTTTAGTTTTTCTAGTAAAAGATTTTGAGATTTGTTGCTTCTTTATTATGCTTTTTAGTTTAACACTAGTATTTGGAGAAAAGGAAAGAAGAAGAGAGACGAACAAATTGTGCAAAATAGATATGTAGAGATGTCAATGATGTATTTATCACCATTTTCTCTGTCTCTGTCTCTCTCTAGTCTCTATCTTTTTAAAATATATATTAAATGTCCATATTCGATTAACTTATTCTTGATGAAGGGACGACGAATAATCATCAAACAGATAAACATATAACACTAAGTTTTTGTAAGTTTAACTAAAACCATGTATTTACAAGATTATAAATAAAATAGCGATTATCAGGAAAAAAATTACTAAAATTAGAAAGAAATTTTATGAAAATTCGTTTTTGTATTTTTAACAGAAAGAAAAAAAAACATTTTTGTATACTTCCTGTTTTCATGCTTTAGCTTTATCGTAAAGTAGGGAAGCGAAAGGTGCTTTTGTTATTTCATCGAATTATGGGTCTTTTTAAGAAAATCATATTTTATCGAATCAAGAATGCTAAAATTTTAAAATAGAAACATGAAAAGATGGCTATTCGAATTCTTTTATATACGGTGTATAATATATTCCAATATACATAATATATTTTTGATATTTTCCGCATATATATTACACAAGTGTCCTTAGCATCTATGCATTTGTTGTACATCAAAGTATCGATTAAACCCTTTCACTTTATGTCACTTAAAGAACTAATTAAGTTTGAGATGTTACAAAAAGAAAAAGAAGTAATTTATGATGTTATAGGGAAAAAAAGAGCTGATTTATATTAAGGTAAGTACCGATAATATAATTTTGTTAAGCTATGTGTCCTGATTTTATTCATGTATAATATTTTCTTCATCAAACCAATGATATGTAGATATATAACTAAGTACTACAGTACTAAGTAAAAAGTTTTTCTTTGTTGGTGGTGACTTAAATGGATCGACGTGTGTTGTGCTTAGGGGTTTTATACGTATGCATCCACTATAAAAATGTACAAAGCTACTAATTACGTTAAAATGAGTCTTCTTCATTACATCGGATCATCGAGTTGTTCATAAGCGTTTTACAAACATATCTTAATTACTCCTTCTTCTTTTTTTTTTACCAAAAAGAAAATGTAATTTAAATAATGTCTGGGTGGCCCTTTTACAAGATAAACCACCAGATAATTCAGTATGCATGTGATTAACTTACAAATATGTAACATATAAAGTTAACTGTCTAATTGATTGTGTCAGTGTGCTAGATATATATACATAAAAAGATTGTGAAGTAAAAAACATATATGTGCAGTTAACATGTTCATAGGTACATATATAGACATAAATTAAGGTGATGTCAAACAAAAAAAGATATATCAAAGTAATTTTTCCATTTCAAAGAAATTGTTTTTAATGATCACCATAGATAATAATGATAAGTTGCTTAAATAATTTGTATCTTTGCTTCTTCCTTTGAGTTATTTTAATGGCTACCTCTTTGAATTTCATGTAACATAAACAAGATTATTAATTATTACTTTGGTATATTAACAATTATTGCGTGTCCTATATATACATATAGATATATTTAAAAAAAAAAAAAAAAAGGGCTCATGAACGAAAACAGTGTAAACCTTTTTAAAAAGGTACCTATATTATTATGAACCTTTGGTTTAAATCGAGGAAAATATTTAAATCCAAAAAGTAGTATATGTACTTATAAATATATATTTTTTCCGCCACTCACACATAATATGATTAAAGCATGATTTCATGGTGACGCATTCAATCACACAACCTGAAGGCGAAACGGTGAATTTGTTTTCGTTTAGAAAAAATACGAAAATAGGAAGAATATCTATACTGTAATTTACTAGTTTTTCATTTTTACACCCAAAAAAAACCACATTTTTCGAAGGAGTCAATTTCTAGGGTTTGGAGATCCCTCTGTCTCTCCAAAGAATGACTACAATTTCCAAGAAATACGACATCGATTATAAAAAGAGGTTTTAGCAATCAATATAGTACTAGCTAGTATTACACTATACTCTTGCTAAAACCAAAATAAAATAAAATAAATCAACATTAATTAAAACTGTTCAAATGGTAATTACACATTTTGAAAGAAAAGAAAGTATAAAACTAGATGTCGGTAGCCATTATCAAACATAAGTAACATCGTCTAATTACTCACAACACTGTAGTTAGCTTTTGAATTTAAAAATAAATGAAAATTAAATTAATTAGTAATTAAAAAAAAAGAGGTAGGGAATTAACTTCGTGATGTGAAAAATATATTTAAAAACAGTATTAAAATTACTTCTTTATGAGAGAAACAAAAAAAAAAAGAGGTTTAATAACTTGGAAGGGCCAAGGGGAATGATGAAGAATGAAGCATGCTTTGTCCGTACAGTCCAAAATCTTTGTCGGAGACGATGTGTCGTTTCTTCTCTCAAATTATATTCTCTTCCTATAATGTTATGTTTTCAGTCCCATTGTATAATACATATGTTAAACTTAATATTATTATACATAGATATTAATTTTTGTTGTTTTCTCTTTTTAACATTTTAGTATGTATTATTTTTGTTTGTTAAAAAAGCGACGCATTAGTTTCTGCAAGCCATTGTGTTTCTTTTTTCTTTTCTTTTTTTGAACATAGCAAATGTGTTTTCTCTTACTAGATTTTCAGATTGAGACTTGTCAATCTATCTGATTCTGATTCTAAAAACCTGGCTTACACGCATTGATTGGAGAATTTTATTGTTTTCGTAAAAAAATACTAGTATATACATCTTTAACTAAAAAAAATGTATTCATGGAATTTTAATTGGATATATGATAAATTCATACACTTTTAGATGCTTTCAAAAAATAATATGATAGTTATTGGTTATATACACTATTTCACACAAACTAATTTATTTTCTTTGGACACAAATCATCGAAAACAATTAAAAAAATAATAATTTGTGGCGAGTAGCAAAACAGAAAAAGGTGAGAGCTTATAAAGTAGTAACTTTATAATATTGGGGCTTTTAAAGTAGTAATTGTAGAATTAAAAAAATATATATTCTACAGATTCTATATATTGAATATTTGGAAAAATATCAAAATTACCGGACATACGGCTACTTAAAGCATATAAATGGGACATATAATAATCCAGATGGAGTAAGACTGTAAGAACATATTATCTATATCTGTAAAATGTCAAAATATTTTCAAGTATGAAACTCAAAGGGTATTTGTCGAAATGATTGAATTACTTAAGAGATGGAGTATATGTATGTATATTTTGATTTTTATATTCTTTCTTAATGTAAATTTACTACAAACGGAAAAAGTAGGGAAAAGTAGCAAAATATTAAAAAAGGTATAAAAGAATCGCATCAAACATTTCCTTTCACGAGGAGCCATCCTTGAAGACATTCATCATATTTGCTCAACTTATTATATCAAAGAGAGAAAAAAAAAACGATTAGATGACCATGTGTTATCTATTATTCAGAGCCGAGTATATACATAAAAAAAAGAAGTATGTATACTTATTTAGATATCGTCTATCGCTACATTCAAGCTAAGATATGTTTAGTGGTTGTTTGGGAGGTTAGGCGGATTAAGATGGAGTCAGAGTTTTTGAACTTAATTAATTATTGTTATATATAGATATGTATATATAATTGAATGATTGCTTATTCACATTTCATACCAAGTTTTATAATCAAATATTTTATTTTTAAAAAACGAAAATATTTATTTCAACCTATGTCTTTTAAAAACAGTGAAAGCTAAGTACAAATATGAAAGATTAACAAAGCCGACACATTGTCGTATTGGTGTGGTTCGTGAATTCATCAATTTGCTAATAGAATTTAACCTTTTTCCCATCTTTCGATTCTCTCTTCTTCTTTTTTTTTCTTTTACAAAGTTTTTGTCACTATTTTAAGTAATTTTTTGCTTTGAAATTTGCTATCCGGTGAAAACTTGTCATTGTCGATTTTATTACATCCCCTCAAAGGCGGTATAGCTCTTTTGTATTCTTCTTGGTCATGCTTGGATCAGATGATTCAGATTTCAGATCATTGGATCTTTGACACGAATACCCTTCACACTCTTTTAAATTTTATAAATTGTGATATACAGTATATCATTCCACGTAATATTGGATCCTTTTGGATTTCTCAAAAAACAGAATAATTAAGATTGTATTGTCTTCTTCATTCATTCCAGGCCCATATGACTCATTCCTACCTTTACCTATTCTATAACTTGATCGGGCCTTCCCCTATCTTTATCCTTTATATATAGAGCCCCAAATTAAGATGGTCTTACGTTTCCAAGACTATATATAACTTCTTCTGGTCGACCTATCTTGAAGTGTAAAGGAAGTACAATCAAATTATTAGTGATTTTAACTAAATAGTACGTGTCGGTAATTAAAAAAAAAAAAAATCGAGGAAGCTTCGTTAAACAGAAATAAATTCGATTATCTCTCTCTAAGCAAGATATATATAAAAAAGACAATGATCTTTCATGATCTATGTATAAAAATATTCTCCCACGTGGGTAAACCAATGACGATCTCGTATCGTTTTCTTAAAAATTGTGTTAGACTACAACTCTTTTCTATTATATTGAATTCAACATCTCATCTTAATCTCATGGTAAACATTATTTGACAACTTATGTATATGTTGAAGTGCTTGCGGTAAATATAATTCAACTTCACGAATATTTCTACGAAAATGCTACTCGATCGACTTCTATTAGTACTGTATATCATTTAGCGTGTGATTGTAAAACAAAGGTGTGAATATCAAATCACGTTGAAGCAAATATCAAGGAACTTAAAAGAAAGTCAAAGTTTTATAATAGTAGTATAAGAAGCATCACTCCCACATGTGCGGGGCTTTAGATTCTTTGAAGCTCATAGTGGATGGAGTATGATCTAGTTTGTACGATACGATATTATAATCACCTTATCTTATATTTTGACAAGTTTAGAGAATTAGAGACCTGAACTCACACAGAGTTAAAGAAAACTTACAAAAGGATAATCAGTTATACCAGTCTTACTAAATGAGATTCATTTTTGTCGACATGGTTCCAATACATACGATGGCCGTATCATCCTCTGCCCATGTATAGGCTGCGAAAGTTACACGTATTGTATATCCTTTAAACGATGTTTTTATATGTTGTGATGGGGGAAAACAAAAGAAGATGAATGTACAAGTTTTAATAAAAAACATATTACTTATCAAATCGGCCATAATCTAACTTAGTAAAAATTGTTGTTATTTTATCAGCATCTATATTTAATTCGGATTAAATGCATGTTATCGGGGGATTTTACATTTGTTGCTCCTCAAATATTGCAATATACCATGCACGTTCACGTTTAGATTCTATAAATTAAAAGCATAACAAAAGTAGATTTCGATGAAAATGCACACTAATAGAAATCATCATCAAGACAAAATTTACACAAAAATTTTTATATGTTGATTGGTTTTGAAATCTGAATTTAGCTAGCCAGTTGTTTATGGTGAACCATGCATGTGTTCTCTCTCCTTTCTTTTTTTTTTCCGAGTCAACATTCAACAACGATGGCACTGGCAGCATGCAGTTCAGGTAGACTATATATATTATTCTTGGAATTAAGAACTAAAATATTGCATGAGGTACTTATTTTATGATACACGTTCTTCCGCAGCATTTATATCTTAAATCATATTTGTTGTTAAAGAAAAGAACATTGAGTAACATCAAATTAAACCATAGTCATATTTGTATCTTGTTACCACAAAGTATACCAAATAATATAATATTTTAAAATATATATTAAATAATAAATCAATAAAATTTCAATGAGGATACTATAATTAGTTTTTTGCTCTTTGTTTCACATGTCTTTTTGCATAGGGTTTGTATATAAAGTCAAATCAATTTTTTTTTGTAGAATATCTTATATCTGAATTTGTTTTTTCTTTGTGTGTTTTCAAACTGCTTAAATAATTATTAAGTGTTTTAGATGCTATAAGTAGTTGTATAAAATATCGTCGGTTTGAAATGTATTACATTATTGTTTTTTTTTTTTCTCAAAACAGAAGAACCAAATTTTTTCTTTTCTAATCTATATTTATGAACATGCATCATTTTTACTTGGATAGTAAGAAGACGATTTATAATCATTTTATTACGATAATTGCGATCACTAAGAAATGCTTATATTAATGAAGGTCAGTTTACAAATAAATTAATCTCAGTAACATGAGATCACTAGAACAAATCTCATACACTTGAGTCAAATTTCTTATTGTAGACTGTACACTAAGTTTCAAAGGTTTTAGTATCCAAATATGCATTTGGAATTTTAGTTACATGATTTATACTCTGTCGCAAACTTTATGCCACTTAAAAAGATTGCTCCCAAACAGATATGTTCGATCAAACAAAGCATATTTTTATGAGGATAAACGTTCATCAAGTAAGTAAGTAACAAAAGCAAGGTGTGATTAAATATTAATTGTTTCCATCCATATCTTTCTTGCATAATTATTGTTTCATTCCTTTGATCGTATGCAACCTAATGTTTGATCGATGTTTCGTTTATTTCCTTTTCTTACTTGCGGACATGTGTTATTTCTCGATAAGTGAATGTGTGTTCTTGCTACGCATCAAAATTAAGTTTTGAAAGAAAGATGAAAGAATAAACCAAAATCAAACATAATTACATTTCCTTTAAATTATTTAATTCTTTTGTAAACCCCTTAAAGGCTTAAACTATAAATCGTAAACACAAAAGAACTACTAGCTAAACTTAACTAAACACTTTAAAATACAAGCTTTAAATTATAAAAGTATAAAAACCGAATCAGAAATGGGAATATGCCCACTCATAAACTCAAATTTCTATAGAGTCAAAGAGACTTAAGACAAGTCTTTTCATCAATTTGTTTTTAGCTTTACAGCTTCTAGTAGAGCTCGATCGGTATGTTCAATTATGCCTTTGGTGGGTTGAGTATAAAAAAACTTGCTTACCAATTACAAATCTGAGACAAACTAGCTTGTAGACAAACGTTTGATTAAATAAAGTAATTAATCACATATATATATATATATATATATATATATATGTATATATACATAAAGGAATTTTGGGTCTGATTAGTTGTCGAGGTAAGTAGCAGGATCAAAGAGATTTGATTCGAGAAAAAATGAGTTTTTTTTATATACAAAATCCTTAACAAATCAATAATTTTGGGTATTATAAAACCAATATACGAGTAAAGATAGAGAAGAAATAGACAGAGTGTGATATAATGTAGTAGGGGGAAATGCATGTGCACACAATCTACAGTAGATATTATTTCATTTAATTATTTGTTTTTTAATTATAAAAATTACTCTCTCCACTATGCTCTGTCTTTTTTTTGGTATTATGCTCTCTTCATTACTAATCAAATCACTTATAATCTCAACATAATCCCCTGTTTTGATGATTCACTTTTCTGTCTCTTATTTATTTCAATCATCATTGTGATCATTATTATTGTATTTTTTGCTTTTCCTAAACATATTTATATATTAGTTATGGTATTAATATTATTTTCTTATGTTTCCTAAACATATTAATACAAGTTTTACTACAGTACACAAAATATTAAAGATTCAAATAATATGCACGAACTGAACTAATCTCATATAAATCATGATCAAGCTATATGGGTTTGGTTTTGGTTCGGTTAAATATTGTTTTTTTCTGAGACAAAAAAGTATGAAATAAGTTCGGTTAAATATTATTTACAAATTTAAAAACTAGCTAAAAACAAAATAGAAATGGGAATATATCTTAGAAAATAAAAGACATAACTGTAAGCCACAAGCTGTAAGTATATCTTTTTTTTTCTTTTTAGAAAGAAAATTCTCAAACTTACAAGTAAAATGAGCTTGTTTCAAAAATATTATCACTAGGTTTTTATCTCAAAAGAAAATAATATTTAATATATATGTGTATATAATATATATAATTCTGAAAATACCACAAAAATAAAACTAACCTTTAAACGTAACTTTCAAAATTAAATTCTAAACTCTAAAAATTAAACTCTAAACTCAAAATGCTAAAGAAAACCCCATAATTTTAGATTATACACTCTTACAAATCATTAATAAAATTTGTGGTATTTTTGGACTGAAATATTTGTAGTGATATTTTTTTGGGAAAAAATATTGTGGAGATATTTCTGAAAATCCGTTTAATGGTTGAAGAATATATTGTCTTGATTTCATTTAATATAATATATTTTTCTTTTTTTTGGTCATAAAGCTTTCAAAATTTAATTCTATTTCTATCCTATAAGGTAGATATGATCATAAAGCTTTCAAAATTTAATTATTTATAAATTGAAATTTATAATTTATTTATTAATTCATAAGTTGATATAAATTAGTATAAGTATATAAAGTTTTTTGAAAACGAGTATATAAATTATTCTAGTATAAAGTTAAATTAATATCATCTCATATGTAATTATCTAGTTAATTAATTTAAAATTGAAATGACTGAATCTAATTTAACCTGGAAGCTGTAAAGAGGATTTATTGAATCAACAAATCAAAGATGAATCTTATAAAATCCTAATAATTAAGTACATTTAAGACATTATGCACTATACTATACAGAGCAATATTTTAAATAAAGCTTTTTTGAGAACTTTTGTAAAACTAATGTGATATATATTTGCTGCCAATTAATTTCCGGACATGAGATCTACTATTATGTTTTGCCCAAAAAAAAAAAAAAAAGAGATCTACTATTATGATATAATTATAAGATAAAGAAACTACCAATAATACGAAGACAACAAAATCGAAAATAGTTTTATCAAACAAAAAAAATCGAAATTGGTAGATATATTATAATGGTCAATAATATATGAAAATATTGTAATAAACAATCAACTATTCGGTACGTGAGTCAATTTTTGTCGATTTTATATAATAGTTTTTGGGTAAACCTGATTTATATAATATAAAATGAGTTTCTCGATTAGAGCATGAATTATAATTATAGCAAAGACAATGAGAGCTGAATAATTAGATGGAATCAAGTCAATCAACATCGAAGTCTTTTGGGTTGGAACTTGGAAGTCATCCAAAACCGAGAAATAATTAAGAAAAATTTAAGCTAATCATCAACATTAGTTTATTACACAATCATTGTAATTAATAAGAAATAAAAATAAGAAAGAAATTTACAAAATCAAAAATAAAGGCATAAAATCTATGTAATGTAATTACTTACTAATAAAAGGAGTTATTTGAGGCTCATAAGGCAAGCCACATCAAGCAAAAAAAAACTCTTCTATAGTTAAGCCACCTCAGCCAAGTTACCACATCAACAAAGTTAATTCCTGGACGTTCCTTCTTCTTTCTCTTGGTTACAGTATAATATATCTTTTCTTCTTCCAAATTAATGACAACCATTAAAAACGTTAATACCTCTTCATATTATAAATCCACAAATATCAATCAATCCCAGCAAACTCATATCTCTCCAACGTAATCACCATCCTAATGCCCTGATTGGAAGAGAGAACCTCGTTTGTAGTTCTCCTTGATTTAATATTAGATCCATACAAAGATACATTGAGTAGGGTTTCCTTTATAGATTTCTTAGATTTATTATGAACTAATGGCGAAATGAAATTTTGTCACGAGAACGACGGTAGTTCGATGGGTAGATTACACTGTCAACTTCAAGCTTCTATCTTGTAAACCTTCCAATCTTTCAAGTTTTCATCTCTTCTTTTTTGGTCTTCTGTCAAATTTGTCTGTTCAAATATGGTTGTTTTTTTTCTTTATTTGTTTGAAACCCTTAGAATCCATAACCGCCTGAGTCAAATATGTATTTTAAACAGTTTCCCTAAATTTTCCTTACATCTTTTTAGCTGATGATGTTCTTTTCTCTTGGTTTGTCTCAGGTTTGTCAAGGACACATCTTTAATCACCTCGCTATTATTATTATTATAGATACCCCATTTACGTACAATTTTGGTGATAGTGTTGAAGTCAACAAGGATGTTTCTTAAACTATTTGAAGGGAAGAGGCATCGTTGGGTGAAAACTGCCCTGAGTAAAGTGATGAAGAAAAGTCATACGTCACAATAATACATGTTTGCTGGAAAAGAAATGTAGAATCCTTTTCTAATATTTGCCTTGGATCTCAAATTGTTTAATGAAAATTTTGATAATTCTAATGCGAGAGAAACACGACAGGTTTTATACTATATTTTCTTATCAATTTTATAGGTTTTCTTAGTATACAATATAAGTGAATAGCTTAATTAAGATTATGCTTGTGGGAAAGAGGATGCCAAGCAGAGAGTTGTTGAAGCTCCCAAAGCAACATTATATGTATCCATTGCAAGAAAAATGTGTTTCATTATACATTACACATACGGATAAATATAATTTTACAATGGATACATAAAACCACTTTTTTCCTAATCTTTAGCCTTGCATGCAAAGTTTGGAACTGTATATAACTTAGTATACATTCTATACGGTTTGGAGAAAGAAATTTGAATAAGGTGTATTATCATTTTAAATATAAGTCAATTGTGATAAATGGTTTAAAATTTTATAAAATATATTAGAGAACTTTCACATATTAATAAAAGATTTATGAAAATTAGAATTACGGATGAATGTATAGAAAAATTAAAGTAATACTTTAATATATTTATAATCACATATGATTGTAAACTGATAATCCAAATTCATGTTCTTAAAACAAAATTATTAATCATATATCGGGCGTAGCCCGGATTATCTTCTAGTGTTAATAATGTATTTGTGTGCGTGGCGTATCTATTGAAATCTGGACACAATCTGATCCAGCGATGCAGTAGTTATACTAAGGTTTTTTTATTTCTTATTTATAAAAAAAATCTAAATAAAATTAATTTTCAAAAAGCATTATAAAAATAATGAGATCACCAATTCACCATGAAAGATCTCTCTCTCTCTCTCTAATTTCTTAGCTCACAGCCAAAAATAAGACAAATCATTTCTCTCTTTCTCTCTGTAAAGAAGACTTTCTCTCTCTAGTTCTTGATTTTCTTGTGTGTCCTTGAAGAAGATCAAGCTAGGAAACATGGGAAGTAGTTTCTTTGGTAGACCAAACATGGGAGGATCTTCACCCTCTTCATCGTCTCCGACTTCGTCTTCTTCTTCTCCGGCGACAAGAAGAGGGAAAAAGAATGGCTCAGAGAAGCCGAAGCAGCCACAGAGAGGTCTCGGAGTAGCACAATTGGAGAAGATTAGATTGCACGGCGAGATCAGTTGCAATAGCTTCAACAGTTACAACCCTACTTTGTATCCTCAGGTAACATATACAAACACTTCTTTATATCACTGAGAGATTCCGATCTATAAATTAACATGAAAGTATCCAAGTTTAAGACATATATCATAAGTTGGTTAACATGAACATTATATAATCTGATCGGAGTTCGTAGGTTTTGATTTTGTCTGATCATCGGATCTTTTCATCAGAATCCGACCAAGTTTTTATTCATTGTCCCGTGAACTTTAGATGTTTGACTACTCAATTATACGTAATACTAATCATATAGGTTATATATAGCCTATGTTGAACTATCAATATAAACTTGTTTTTCTCAGCTTCTTTGGTTTCAGTTAAGCATATTTAAATTTGTACGTTGAAATTCTATTTTCAATAGACCTCATATAGGTTATATAGCCTATGTCGTTGTAAAGTTCACGTGGGCAGTTTCTACACATTTTTTAAGATATACACATCATATGATTTAGATTCCATGAAATCCAAATTTCTCTATAAATCTATCTAGTTCCAATTTTTTCAAGAGTATAAATTAAGTTCTATATTAATTAAAACTTCGCATGTAAATGGTGAATAAACAGGAGGATGTGAGGATTCAAGGAGGATACTCACCCATGCCATCATCATTACCATCACAATCTTCGGCTCCTTACGGTTTCCATCCAAACATGATGGTATAAATTTCCCTTCAGTGCTATGTATATAGAGATGATATACTGTTCTTTATAAGCAACATACATACGTATAGGTTAATTTGTGTATACAAAGAAGAAAGTAATTCGATTTAACTTAATCTAAGTAACTAGTTGTTACTCTTTAATTTTAATATCACATAGGGCAAATCTTCTACAAGATTTGGCCGATCATGTTTTGTATATTTAACAAACTCGTTTGAAATGACCATGAAACAAAATATAAAGTAAAGAATCTTACCAGATAAAGAAAAACATATCAACTTGTATATTGATGGTTTATTATTTTTGCTCTTCGCAGATGGGAGTACATAGAGATCAATACGAAAGAGGAACCTTGAGGTACATACATAATCACTTGTTTTTTTGTAGGTGTATATATGTGTTATATATTTTGTTTTGTCTTGAAAATAACATCATTTTTTGTTTGTTCAAACAGTTGGAACCCAAGCTACGGCATCTTGGAGAGCCAACATTCTTTGGAACCAAACATCACCAGACGTTTCTTACATGAGGTTCTTATTCTATACCCTCAAACATATTATGCATCATGTCACAACTAGTAATGATGTAATGAGCGTCACATGATCAAATCTTTAACTAAGGGGTTGGATTGTTACTTTATACGTTCATTGACATGATCATTAGTTCCAATAATGAACCAATCCATTTTTCTTATCTTGACATAGGATTTGTTCCATTATAATTAATTTTTGGCTTATCATATCGTACGTTTGTTCATTGTAAACATGGTCCAGTGTAGTTATGTCAATGGTCAAAAGATGGTTGACATTAAGGGATTCTAATAATAACAAAAATTGTCTTGATATAGGATCCAAGTTCAACAAGGCGGAGTAAATCTTTGGGATCGGGAAACCAAAACTCGGGATCGAATGAAAATCAAGAGCTAGATTTGGAGTTGAGATTGTCACTTTGATCATTACTTTGTAATAGTTTGGTCTTTTCTAAAATTAAAAAAGAAGTCGTATCATTTCAATTTGTGGTATATCAGATTTCTTTATATCCTAGGAATTGTTTTATATTGCTCAGTAGAAAAAGGTTTAAAGCTTTAAGAATGAAATTGTTTGTACATTTTGGAAAGGAATTAAAAGCTAGATTCATAGAAAATTAATTATGATCGTTCTGCATCATAATCACATTCATGTGTTCTAAATTAATTCCGGACTAAACCATTTTATGGCATATTTCAGTAGAATCAAACATATAATATGTTACATATTAGTTATTACATAACCTCTACTATATATTTTAATAGAAAGCCCAAAAAAAACACATATTTTACCAAATTGGCTTATATCATTTTTTTTCCAACAACTATAATAGATCAGTTCAGTTGAACCAAATGGGGGGGGGGGGAGGCACAAGTAATATAATATAGTATTATGGTATGGTACGAACTCTTTGCACCAACTTATCCGTTATAACATTTGCATTACGAAAAATAAAAGTAAAGACTAAAAATCCGACAAGAACTCTCCCTTGTCGTTCTAAATTACTTCCAAGTATGTTGAAAAAGCTTTATATCATCCAAATAAATAAATAAAACATTGCAAATTTCGAAGTTTTATCATATTATTCTAAAGTAAATTAGTGGCATTAATAGAAAGAAAATTGAAAAATGAAAAATAAAATAACAATCAAGCAGTACTAGCTGGAACATGAAGAGGTCCAAAGGTTTTCTTCTTCTTGCAGCAACATGTATTTCCTTTTTTACAATAGCCTCCAGGAAACCCTAACTCATGGCAAAGTCCATTGCAGTCGGGTGTAACAAAAGATCCTCATACTCCGGGACACATCGGGTCGTATATTTCAGCTCTTGCTTCTGATCCTATTAAAACCATTATAACATTCATAGCCCAAAACTTACGTTGTTGAGAATACACATTCGAATTCTTGCTAAAGAAATTCTTACAAAAAAAAAAAAAAAAAAAAATCAATAGATTTTACCTGAAATTAAAAGGATGAGAACAAGAGCAATCATCGACAACATGTTCTTGTTTGCCATTATTATATAGCTGTTATAGAAACTTTTGTGTTGTGCTTGTGTAGTACGTATAGTGTTATAGAAATATTAACCTAGTACTCTGTATATAGAGTGAGAGATGTGTGTGTGAGTGTGTGGGAGAGAGCTTTTTATTTCGAAATCATAGAATTAATTTTGAAATTTCAGTTTCAAAATCAAAGGTACTTAATTGTGTAGATCATCTTGAAAATTACCAAACGTATGAAAGATTTTGGAAGGAAACAAATATTCTTTCTTAATGTGTGGGCTAATTCTGTCTTTTAAACTTTCGATATTCACGATTCTGTCTTTCTTCAACCATACTTTGTGTTTAGGGATCTCTTTCGAATCTTCACTTTTGGATTATCCAAATATCTCAAGGAAAAGTCTCTACATATTTGGGGACTCTCTCTTATCAAATTTTGTAGCTTTGGATGATGGTTATTAATCTGGCGTAATACAATGGCATAGCCTTATCTTATTCAAATTGTAAGAATGGTTACGTAATAAAGCTTTCGAAAACATTTTAAACTCATGGAAACTTTCTATCGAAATCACTTTTCAAAAACACAAAAAGCCTAAGAAATATTTAAGACCGTACAAATACGGATGTCTTAAAACATAGAAATAGCCAAATATGATACCATTCATTATTTAAAAACTCAATCCTTCATCATTTCATATTGCAAAGCAAAACCAAAAAGCTAAACAACCCATGAACCGGTCAGTGTGAAAATAGCCATGGAGGCCTCTAAACCAAAACAAATTGCCGGTATTGAAACTACATGCTGGATTTCCTTGTAATCTAGAATTCTTATTGAGAATGCCATTTTAAGACGACGTTGTTGTTGTCTCTTCAACGGTTAATAGGAGTGTGCATACGCTCAACGATCTTATTCACAGCATCACGGGACATCACGAGCGTATCGTGTAGCAGAATGCTGTAAACATTTAGGCCCTGCAACGCATTACGTAAACAAGGTTCAAGATTCGCTTAATGGTTTAGTCAAGAAACCGTAAGGTTTGATATGTGATTATGTCACTTACTATTGATGGAATTATGTTGACATAGTGTAGATTTTGAGTGGCTAGCTTCAGCTTTTCATCAATAGGACCACCTTCAACAACAAGAACTTTCTTCGTGTTCTCCATTTGATTGTAATAGTTAACAATGTTCTTGGTTTTATGCGTAGGCAATGCCAAATCATCGAACACAAGGAGCTGCATAAATTTCCCAACCATCAGATACAATTAGACCAGTTTAATAATAAAGCACAGCTATGGAAGAAGAGAAAGAAGCTGACTTTTCCTTCTGCGGCTCGAGCTGTCAATGCTATTTTCAGTCCAAGCCGTCGAACCTGCTTATTCATCTTTATCGCATGGCTTCTTGGTTTGGGTCCATGCATTACACAACCACCTCGGAACTAATGGTTCAATAGAGTTCAATCAGAGAGCTATATTTGATGACTAGAAACCTTAAAATCAAAAACTGATTTTACCTGCGGACCACGTAGTGTACCATGTCTAGCTCGTCCTGTACCCTTCTGATTCCATGGCTTTCTACCAGTTCCACTGACCTCACTTAATGTTTTGGTCGAGTGAGTTCCCTAAATATCAACCACATGTGTCACACTTATTGATTGTTTGCTTGTATGACTAAATCAAGGCAATGTGAGATAACTAATTAATTACCTGCTGGCGTTTCGCAAGCTGCCATCGCACGACATGGTGAATGATATCTTTCCTTATTGGAACATCAAAGACATCACCTGCTAAAACCATTAAACCCTTGTCCTCGTTCTGAAAATTCGTCACCGGAATGACCAAGTCTTGATATTGTCCTGGGGAAAGTATCAATAACAAAAACTAGTTAACAACATGTCCAGAAGAAAAAAAATAGAAAAGAAAACATCACTGTTCACTGATTTTATCACGTCCAAAGCACAATCACAAAAAAGAAAGCGAGAACATAACAGAGCCCATCACAAGCGAAACACTGGTACTCAACACTGAGTTAACCTTCATGTGACAAGCTAAATTCTCTAACACAACTACTCAAAGCATAAAGTAACAACATTTCTCTAACCATTTCCAGATGTATACTCTTACAGTCTTACTCTTCTCAAAACATAAAGTAACTACATTTCTCTAACACAACTATTGACACTCCATTTCCCTTATCACAAATTCCCAAGAAAGGTTTAAAAATCTAAGCAAAACCACATAAAGAATACAGGGATTGGAAACAAAACATATGCATACGAGTACCTATGGTTCGGTCTGGTGTAAGCACGGTCGTTTTCGTAAGTAAATCAGAAGGAAATGTATCACCACTTGAGTCAGGAGTCAAAATAGAAGACGAGAGCTTTCGACTGGAAAGTAAAGCCATTCCATACTGCAATTGATTAACAGAGATGAAACCAGACATCTTAAAAATAACGAAAATACTCAGGAAGATGACCACTCAAGTAGTAACTAAGTAGATGACCTTGAGATCACTAGTAAGAGAAGATAAACCATTTCCATATGTATTCACTGACAAATCTGTTCAAAGGAGATAGAGAGAAAAAATCAGAGCTGCGAAAACAAAATTCACATTTTGACACGAGAGAGGAAGCTTGGAAAATGAGATAATTTACTTGGTGTAGAGCCTCGTCCTAGAGCTGTTAAGGAACCGATAGTGCGAAAAATGCTTCTTGAGATTGAAGCAGCCATGATTCTACGATTCAATTGATGAAGAAGAAATGAATAAAACCCTAGCTGCTCATCTACAACACGAAAATCCAATTCCTTCAGAAGCTAATCAAAGACTGATTCGAGCGAGGATAGAGATTTCAATTGAGTGGAGAAGAAGACTCACCGGTCACAAGATAGACGGCGGCGACGACTACTAATCAAGGACGAGAGGTTCAGTGAAGGTTTTTACTCATTGTGTTCTGAGTCGGGTCATTCTGAGACGGGTCGGGTCTTAATTGGGTCTCGAAGTTCAAATGAGTTAAATGTATAAAAGCCCATATATTTGGGCCTGTTTTATTATTTTGGTTTTATCATCACTTGTGTGATTACGATCTCTGTATTCTTCAGTTCTATGGAGAATTCCGAAACCTTAACACCAAACCGCTCGAGCTGGTTCGTTACAAAAACATTGATGATAGTTCTACGTTATTCAAGACCTCTCAGAATCGAGATATGGAAACATATATAGATGGGATAACTGCAAATCATTTGAATAAATACAAACACAGGGAAATGTCAACGTTTCAAAACCTAAAAGTCTGCAAAAGGATAATTTTTCCGAAGGTGATGTTAATAAAACACAAGCAAGAGACTAGGCCTCAGGGTTGTTACTTGTCAGTTGTCACTAAGAGACTAGGCCTCAGGGTTGTACTTGTAGTGACCTTCCTAGGCATGGACGTTTCGGACCTTGTATGCTCTCATTAGTAGAACTTATCCGCTTACCTTGTGAGCTTCGGCTAGAACTAGTGTCGTCAATGGTGCTTTGGAAGGCAGGCACTCCTCCATCAGCAAGGTCAGTCCAGTACCACATTGAGCTCACACTAGCAGAAAGGTAGTGGCTGCCAAAGTAGTAACTTTCTATTTTATGACTCAAAATCAAAACAATCCTGCTTTTGGTATTGCTCCTTAGGAGTCTTCTCCTTTTTCGTACTCCAACGATCCTGCTTTTGGTATTGCTCCTTGAGCTCTTGCTGCTCCGTTTGGTGTTCAGATCTCTTGGGTGTTGTTTAGTCTTGGTTTTGATGTGTTCCTTTTGTGTGTTGCCTCTTTGTGGAGAAGAATTCTTGTTGGCTTGTGCTTTGGTTTGTGGATTTGCTAGCTTGGCTACTGGAGGAGCTAGTAAGGCCTTAGGATTGTTTAGCGTTTGGTCGTATTGTTAGATTTGCTCTGTGCTAGCCGACCTCGGGGAAAGAGCTTGGTAGAGTGAGCTAGCGCTTTCGTTTTCCTTTGGTTCGTGTGGTTCCGCTCTGAGAAAGCTCATGGATTGTTCAAAAAGCATCTCTCGCTTGATGAAGAGGGAATCAGTGATTGAGAGCTCTTTGATCTAAGCCGGACTACCGGTGAAAGGCTTCCATTTGCTATGGTTTCTCTGAAACGGTCATTGCCGTTTGACAACTAGTGTTTCTTCTCCTTGAGGTCTCACCTTGGTGAATCTTCAAATTTGTTTATCACTTCATTGACTCCAAAAACGTAATTGTTTTTGTCGATGTTTATGGACTGATTAAGTTTATCACTTCATTGATACCAAGCATAACTGCTTTAGTTGATGGACTGATTGTTTTTGCTTTCATGTTTTTTATTCTTTTTTGCCATGAAACCAATTTATAGGTTTTACTTCATTGTAATTCCTAACTATTTTCATTATCAATGAAATATTTACATTTTTAGCAAAAAAAAAAAAAATCAAAACAATTCGCTCTTCATTTATCAGCGTCACTTAAACGAGCCAGAGTTTTCGAGGCCCATTCCAACGGGCTTCAACTAATTTGGGCCTGAATTCCATTATTCATCACGGACTTGTATTGAGGTCACACCCAGATTTAGGCGGTAAACAGATCAGAGAAACGAGAATCGATGTGTAAAGTCCGTTACTATGATTTTAGCTTCTGATATGTGTGAATACTCGTCTTCTTCAATGTAATTATGTTGATACAATTGTCTGAGACATTGACTTGAGAACTTCATCTATCTTAATGAATATAAACAACACTTTAGGACGGCCATTTTATATTTACATATTAGCTAGATTATATTGTTGTCTGACTTTTTTTCCATTAGTCTATATATTATTTTTCATGTTCCTATCCCTTAGTGCGTGACGACGACCACATTATTATGACCTTCTCGACACAACAACTCCCTCTTCTCATCTTCTTCTTCTTCATCTTCCCTCTCCTCAACGCATCACAACCAAAACCTTGCTACACTTCCTCATGTGCACAAGGGAATGTCCATGTCCGTTTCCCTTTCTCCCTATTCCCCTATCAACCTGAGTCATGTGGCCACACGGGATTCAACCTCCTATGCACTGATCGTGGGGATACTGCCTTGAAGCTTCCTCAGTCTGAACCATTTCTTGTCAGAGAGATCGACTATGAAACACAGCGTGTTCGCCTCAACGACCCTGACAACTGCTTGGCCAGACGGCTTCTTAACTTTGACCCCTCTGGTTCTCCTTTCTCTCCTCTTCGTCCTCGCAACTACACGTTCTTGATCTGTCCTAAGGAAGATAACGTCACTGCATCTTTCAAAGCCATCGATTGCCTTGGTAACTCTACTTCCTCCTTCTTCCTTGTGCAGTTGGAGCTGGTCAGTTTGATGCCGTCTTCTTGTCAGATCTTTAAGACATTACCTCTTCCATTTTCTTGGTCTGCCGGCCAAAACAGTCGAGACCTGTGGCTCAAATGGGATTCGCCGGATTGCAGAGATTGTGAGAGGAGGTCTAATTCGAGATGTGGATTCAGAAACAATACTTCCCTCCAAATCCAATGCTTCAGTTCTGTTAACCCTGGTATGTTCCATCTCAGTTCTTCTCTCTTCTTTTGGAAACTTCATATCCAAGGAGTTGTTAATTTTTTTTCTATTATTTCTGGTAGTTAATTATATCAACCGATTAAACAACGAAATGAAACTAGTTGTCTTTAAATAATGACATCAAATCCATTGACTTTGATAAATATATCAATCATATATTTCAAATAGCAAAACATGAGAGAATGTTGTAAGATTAGAATATATGAATATATGTTGTACAAGCAAGTTTCAGTGTTTCACCGTTGACCCGCTTTGTTGTTTCTTAACAGGAATTCACAACACAGGGTTACAAGTGCTAAAGATAATCTGCCTTTCCCTAGTCGGACCACTCACTGCCTTGACTTTTTGTGTCGGTCTTGTCATGTGCAGTTCTGAGAGAGTCTCCTCCCAGATACAACACGCAGTGGTTGCACGGCTTTCAGGATCTGTAACGATAACGCCACAGCCAAGCGACGAAGTCACAAGGATGGGTCTCGATGAGTCTACTATTGAGTCGTACAAGAAAGTTGAGTTAGGGGAGAGTAGGAGACTCCCGACCGGGTCAAGTGATGATGTATGTTCCATTTGTTTGTCAGAATATGCAACCAGAGAAAGTGTTAGGTGTTTGCCAGAATGTGAACATTGCTTCCATACCGAATGTATTGATGCGTGGCTCAAGTTGCATAGTTCTTGCCCCGTTTGTCGGAGTAATCCTTCTCCCACACATGAAGGGTGCAACTAACTTTGGATGCATAAATCGATCTTAATTTGTATATAAGTCTTGGATTTGTCAAAAGATGTTTTGAAAATGTTTTATCAGCGTATCGACGAGCAAGTGTCCATTGTAGTAAAGTCTATTTTCAAGGCTCATGTCATAATTGCTTTAGAAAAACTGTCGAAACTAATCCCATACACCGAATTCAGAATACATTTAAAATCCACCCAATGTGACTATCGGACCAATAGAGACCACATTGGTGCTTTAACCTAAGTAGGAAATCAAAAAAAGGAGAACTCGGTAAAACCACAAAGTTGAGAAAGTTCATGGGACGATGAGGAAAGAAGATATTACAGACAAAAAGGAAAGAAAATATTACAGATAAAATGTAACGATCCGGTTTTGGAAACTCAAACCAAAACCCATTACTCCCGCGTGTGTATATAAAAGAAAGACACAAAACCAAGGCAAGGCACCGAAACCCTAAGTCGTCAATCTCGGTAAGCCTCTCGTACTCTCTCTTGTGTTGATCGATGATTGAGTTTATGTGTCTATGTTTCGTTTATTTAGTTAGCATAAACTCTTCAGTACTTGTTGTGTCCGTTTGTCGTGACTTTAGCTTAAGTTGTGTCGTGACTTTAAGCTTAAGTTGTATCGTTTTATTTTTAGAGTCACAAAGAAGAAGAGACATTAACTCTTCACTTGTTGTGTCTGTTTGTTTTTATATAAACTCATTGTATCGTGATTCGTGCGTGTAAAACTACAAGCTCGAGCTTAGTAAAATAGCTTTTCTTTTTATTTATTAGTTTCTTAAACACAAAATAATTCTTATCACAATCAACGCTAGATTGTGATATATCCTTACTCTGTTTTTCATCTCTTACTCTGTTTGAATTAGTCTTATAAACAGCTTGCGCCTCTGTTCCTTGTATAGTTTGGATTTAGTCTTAATTTGACTCTTGTTTATGAATCTTTGCAGCACCACCACTATAGTCACCGAAGACCCTTGTGGCCTTGTTGTGCTAAAAAAAAAAAAACATTAATTTTATACTTCAATACTTGTAAAATTTTCATTTTACTATTTTTTAACAACACCACTATAATCAAATGTATTTAGTGAAAATAATTAATTAAACTCTTAAGAAATTTTTTGTTGATATGTAAAATTTTCATTTGCTTATGTAAAATCAAATTTCTTGTTCATTTCTCTCTTTCTTGTTTTCGTTGCAGAATTTCAGAGATGGCAGCCAAGAAAGATGAATTCTCCGTCAAGCAAATCTTTCCAAAGCTGGGGGGAGAAAGAGGAGCTCGAAACCCTTACGGCCCAACTTCTTCATACGACCTCGTCGAACAGATGGATTTTCTTTACGTAGAAGTAATCCAAGCCTCTAACAAAGGTGCCCTCGGATGTGACCCCATCGTCGAAATCACTCTCGGAAACTACAAATCCTCTACGAAAGATCTGCCAATTGGAATCAAGTCTTCGCTTTCGACAAAACTAAAGGTGATGTCTTGTCCGTTACTCTCAAAGACCGTACGACCAATACGGTAGTCGCCAAGCGAAACTTCAAGCTGGCCGCGGATATTCCTACTAGGGTTCCTCCTGATGCAAGAATCGCGCCACAGCGGTACACCATGCAGAATACGGAAACCGGTCATCACATGAAGTTACTGATGTCGGTTTGGTTCGGTACGCAAGTTGATGAGGTTTATTCAGAAGCTTGGTTTTCAGACGCCTCTGAAGTGAGTCCTAGTTGCGTGATCAACACGCGACCGAAGGTCTACCTAGCTCCAAGGCTCTGTTACGTTAGGGTTACCATTGTTTCAGGTCACGATTTGCTTCCTACTGATAGAAAGCGGACTCCTTCCGTATACGTGACGGCAACTCTAGATAAAGCAGCAGCTCTAAAGACGGGAGTTTCTTCAGGTACGAACCCGACATGGAACCAAGATCTAATATTTGTTGCATCAGAGCCGTTAGAAGGAACTGTCTACATTAGATTAATGGACAGAGTCGACGATCAACACGAAGAATGCATAGGTTCATTAAAGAAGAAGCTCTCAGAGATGACTCCGCTTAAACTTCCAAGTTCCGCACCGGCTTTGTTCTACGACATCGAACCGCCGGTTAAGGTCGAACCGGCCGGCGATTCGAGGAGGTTCGCTAGCAGGCTCAAGATGAAACTAGCGACTGATCAAGCATATCACGTCGCTGATGAATGCATCCAATATGCGAGCGACTACAGAGCTTTCGCCAAAGGGTTATGGCCGTGTCTTCTCGGGAAATTAGAAATCGGGATTTTGGGTGCGACAGGTTTAAAGGGGAGAGATGTGAAAAAACAAGGTATCGACAGTTACGTGGTGGCTAAATACGGGAATAAATGGGTGAGGACTCGAACCGTGGTTGATAGTGTCTCACCTAAGTGGAACGAGCAGTATTCGTGGGATGTTTACGACAAGTGCACGGTCTTAACGCTTGGAGTCTACGACAACCGACAAATAACTTTCAACAGTAACGCGAATGATGCTCCTATCGGGAAAGTGAGGATCCCATTGAACCGTGTTCAATATGACTGGCTTTACGCGTATTCGTGTCCGATTTTGTATTTAGGAGCCACCGGATTGAAAAAGATGGGAGAGATTCAGCTAACCGTTCGTTGCGTTTGTGTTGCGCAAGACTACGCACGTTGGACAGCTCCTTTCCGATGGATGTTACCGAAAGCACATTACAAATCTCCTTTGTCGATGTATCAGATCGACAAGTTAAGGGCACAAGCTGTAGAGATAAACTGTGCGAATCTTAAGAAAATGGAGCCTCCTTTGAGAAACGAAGTCGTGTCGGATATGTTGAAGCCGAAGAGTAAGAACTTTAGTCTGAGAAGAACCAAAGTTAATTTCGAGAGGGGTTATGGTATGGTAATGAAAGTGTACGGTTGGTACGATTGGTTCGCAGCAAATACGAGAAACTCGAGATGTGAGAAGCAGAAACTGGCTGCGCTTTGTCTCTTTGAAATATTCATTTGTTGCACCTCTTTGGTAGTTGGGTTGGCTATTTACGTGGCTGTGGCTTGGATAACACTCTTAGGTATTTGGGGATTTTACAAGTTTATGATACGAACATATAACAAGTTGTGGCATGGGATCGAAACACCTCCACCTCCATTGATTGTCAACGATGTTAAGCTCTGGAAGCTCGACTCGCCCAACCTAGATGAGTTAGACGAAGAGTTTGACTCGTTCCCGACGTCGGTGAGCGATGTAAACGTCATACGGATGCGGTACGATAGATTGAAGATGGTTGGTGAGAAACTAATGACGCTACTTGGCAATATTGCGTCACAAGGTGAAAGGCTTTATGCGCTTTTGATGTTTTGTGGCGATCCATTGGCTTTGATGTACTTCTTTGGTTTGGTGGTCGCGCTTATTTGGTACTATATTCCCATGTTTGTTTGGGCTTTCCCATTTATAGGTTACTGGCTCAACTTCACGTGCCTTCGCAACGATTTGCCAGCTGCACCCAACAACTTCTTCAGAAGATTGCCCACCAACGAAGAAATGTTCTGCTGAATCTTGATGGTTTCGTTTAGTAATAACACTGCATTGAAGAGATCCCAAATTATATCCCGAGAATGTTGAACAAACTTTAGACATCCTAATTTGTTTTTTTGATCTCTGTCCCACAAGCCATGCATGTTATTCCTCTATGTATTTTTCAGACATTTCTCTTGGGTCTATCTAAAACAAGCCTTGCCCAATCCAATGGAGACAAATATGTTTTTGCATTATGGTTATCAGATATGGTTTACTAGTGACTAGTCTTATATATATATAGACAACTAAGATAAGACTAGGCCAGAAACAAATTTGTATATATATTTGCAAGTTCCAATTATTCATTTCAAACTGTTTGAAGTAAGAATGTAGTGTGTGTGTTTATTTTCTTTCATTTCTGATGTGGCTAAGCAAAATGATGTGAGAACTTGCATAAAGCAGAAACGAGAGCTCATAACTATAACATGTCACATGCGTTACTGTACTGTTGTTGTATTCCAAATTACATGGCGCTTCTTGGCCTCATCAAATGCTCTTGCCGCTCAAACAAACAAAAACATTCACATGCATGTGATTGGGTATATGCATGTGTCGGGACTGGGAGAAGATGTTCGAAATACTTTTTGTTTTGATAGATTGAGTGAATCTAAATTAATTTATTTTTGCTCTATAAATATTATACAAAGTTACAATGACATTCGGATATAAAGTTTATTTGGTAATGTTTCCGACATGTTATGGGCTAAAGGCTACTTGTTCCCACTATTTCTTGCTCACCCACCAAAACCAACATTTTTATAAACCATATTTATTGTTCTTTTCTTGTATCTATATTGTATTGTTTTAGCAGTGAATTACAACTCTATATTTTTCAATCAAGTGAACGGAGCTAACCAATAATAGTCCAGTGAACATTTCTCCTTCTTATATATGGTGATTGTGAGAGATATAACGTGAAGGATACGAGTTATAAGGTCCGGGAACATTGTCTCCTCCTAGTATATAACAAAATTATGTAGTTTAACAAAATAATTGCCTAACAAATTTTTGCGGGTTATATTTAGAAATCAAAATCGTGTGGTTATTGGAATAGCGTGTGTGTAACCAACATTAATTTCAAGTAAAAACTGGAGTTTAATCAAAACTAAAAAAAAGTAAAGTACTTATAATTTGGTTGCGTTTCTCACGATATCTTGAGATCATTAACCTTCTCTCTTGGGTCAAAGGTTTGGAATAAAAAAAAAGGTAAATCAAACAGAGTAGTCGAGTTTGGGGTTGTGTCCTTTATTTTACCGGATGCACTTGCCGTTGGGAAGTGAGAGATTTGAAACTCCGAAATTGCTCCTATCAAATATCACCACCATGTCGTTGTTGAGCAGTTGCATATGCATAGTAGATTTTATATAGGAACTTGTTAGTGCAACCTTAACTTTTCCGACCAAAGGATGCACAAATTTGTTGAAACTGGAGTAATCAGCAAGGAATAAGAGATTGTGTGGAATTGAGTTGGTGACGTGGAGAGCCCAAAGAAAGCTTTCTGAAGATATTCTCTTAGAGATTTGGTGACATCCAAGACCCAAAGGATCATCAAAACCTACGAATATAAAAGGTGTTGGAGAGGAGCTTGCTAGGGTTAGACAAAACAATTTTTTTCTTGAGAGATTAAGTTTAGTTTGTTTTTGTAAATTAAGAAGGATAAGAAAGAGGGTGTTCTTTAGATCCATTCTTGTTTAGATTAAAAATATCACGTGGCAAGCTAATATAGTTTAGGCTTTGTGTAAAACAAGTTAAGTGAGTTGTAAACTGCTCAATAAGATTTTTGATAAAGTGTAAAGCTTAGTGGTTATGAGTTTTGGGAAAACGGTTTTGAGTTCATCCGGTTTTTCAGAACTCACATAAATTGGTAAAATAGACAAAATTTTTGTTTATAAACCGCTTATATTTTACTTATTTTCGTCAACTTTCTGAAAACAAAAATCAATAGTTATAATGTATGGATCAAAGATAATACCATATTATTATTAACTTTAAAAAAACTTGAATTGATACTTTTTAAAAATTAATTGTTATAATCTTAATATGATTATAAAAGAAATACAAATTTAAAAAATGTCTAACAATAATAATTTTTTACTTGGAAATTATGTGTATAACTATATTGATATGGTCATGCTTCCGAACATAGAGGTATTAATTACAAATGGTTGTTCAGGCGGAACTGCGGGGTGGGATTACGGCCAGAAGACTTTAGAGAGATATATGGTGTGCTACATTTGTAAAAGATTGTTTTGGTGCTATTTGTGAGAATTGTCTATAATTTATTTAAATTTAGAATAGCTTATGTAAATCATCTATAATATATATAGAGATATGATTAATAAATTGAATATACACATACACATTTGATGATGATATAACATGATTATTTTATTTTAAAAAACGATTGAGAACTGAAAATGTCAGATATTGAAAATATGAAAAACACATCATATTACAGTTATACATATTATTCGATAAATAATTTTATAACATAGAAACTAAAATGAAAATATTAGAGTTCTGTTGATTTCATAATACATTTTTTTCTCATAATACAAATTTATTAGTGTTATATCTTTAAACACCACTGCTTGCTTTCACGGTGATCCATACGTGGATCCAAGCGTTTTCTTTGCTCCCTGTAATGTATGGAGAATGGAGATTAATGTTCAAATGAAAAAACAAATTCTTTGGTTTTCAAATTTGGAATATCCAAGATTCAAGCAACAAAGGCATGCAAGTTCAAATTCTATATATCTTCTACAAAAAAAGAAAATAAAAAGTTCAAATTCTATATGCATGTGTTACTCTCTTATTCCTAGATAAAATTAAGGGTTATATATCACCTACCCTAGCTAACCTAACCAAATGGTAATTAATACGGGTTCACTATTTACCATTCATGAAATTTGGCCAAGCAAATAAGAGTGTGTACGTATATGAGTATATACATACACAAAAACAGAGCAAACATACAAACATTAGTAGCCTTTTAAAAATATTACCGGAGATATAATTATCTTAATTAACCCTATATAGTCTCTATCAGTTGTGATCAGTAATTAATTGACTAAGTAACTCAGTTTAGGTCAGAAATAAGCTTTTGTATGTAAGGAAACCCAAGAAAACCAATCCAGCAAAATAATTTAGAAATTGAGAAACGAATTCATAAAGATATCATATTAATAATCATTTAATTAAAGAAATATATATATTGTATATCCTCTCGAGTCTCGATCCGATTCCACTAATACCAAAACCGTTTTCATCACAGATTGTTTGATAATTATATGTGAAAGGAGACGTGTCAGGACAAGCTAGTTTCACATACGTACACATTAGGACTTAGGCGTATGTATAAAGTAGCACCAAAATGTTACAAATTAAGTAACTCAGGGATGAAATGTGTCTACATATATAGTTAGTCCTTCATACTCATTTTAGTCCAGTGGATGTGTACGTGCGTGAGAAGTGAGACAAGTTGGCTGACGTAGCTAGTGTGACAGTGGTGGTGGTGGTGATGGTGATCATGGTGATTACGGCAATGGCGATGTGGTGATATATAGTGGCAAAGGCGGCGGTGATGGTTCATCACACAATATATATATGTTTCAGCATGCATAAGCTGACGTGGTGGTGGCGGCAACAACAACAACTATACAAATAAATTTAAGTACTGGAGTCGATGGATGTAGCTAGAGAGACAGATAAGCTCATTAAAAAAAACAAGTGTATGTATACGTATTATGAGTTGTGACGTACAACAACCAATCAAATACCCCACAAGCGTAAAAAGCGCAATTATATAGAGAGAAGAAGACATGAGAATCCATTTACGTTTCTTTATGTGTGACCCAAAAACTTTCTCTTATCTTCTACTAAAAGTTTTGTTCTTTTGACCAAAAGAAAAATGAAAAATGCGACGTGACTCTTTTTAGATATAGCATCGACATTTCTTTTATAATTCGAAACAAAAAGCTTATGGAATTATATATACATGTACGTCTAACTTGATTATACCGACCAAACACAACTCTATATGTCGGCTTATATTTTGGAAGTTTCAATCAGTTGTGGACTTTCCAACACTACCTCTTCTCTATATAAATAATAATTATAAATGGATTTAGTAACATTTAATTTATATCGTTTTTTTTTTGTTTTTGTTAAAAATATATAAAATAACCAATTTAGTGCTGTATGATTGATAATTATAACATATGGAGTACGATTGTAAAAGCTCTATTTTCGAAACTATTTTTTTTTTTGCATACAATATTGTTAATTACAAATATTTGTGTCACTACTATTATGTTTATACAGTTCGTTAGTCTTTAGTCGACTTTGTTAGGTTTTCATTCATTAAACAACATATTATTAAGATTTACCGTACAAAAGCAATGAAAGGGTATATATATCATTATGAACATTATTAAGTAATGATGAGATGAGACACAACGCAATGCTCAAAATTATTAGGTCGTCGTGACTCGTGAGGGACCATTTTCGCATTCATAACCTCAAAAAGGGCTTTAGGTTTTATTATTACTTCTCTTTATAAATGCCTCAACGTGGCTGCCCTTTTCACTTCTCTTCGCCACATATCTTCTCTCACTTATATAATAATTAAAGTGTGTCGTTTGTCCATTAAATACGAGTATGTTAGATTTTTCTGTTTTTTTTCTTCTTTTGATTTTCCTTAAATCATAAAAAAATTGGGATTAGGTTCATAATTTTCTTGGTGGATGATGTCTCGATGACATAGAAGAGGTTAGATTAGCCCCTCTCAATTAAAATCTTTGCTGATTTGTATTCAAACTTAGTAAAATGTGTGTGTGAATTATAAATGGTCAAACAAAGAAAAGCACTTACGATCTAGTGAGTAGTGATTATGATTATATCCTTATTTTACAATCATTTGAATTCGGTAAGAAAAGAGATTGATAATCAAAGAATCTGTGTTAGGATTATCATCTGTTATGTTATCATATGAAATTAAATTTGACAAAAGTATTTATATTTCCGAAAATATGTAATTATATCACGATTAAAAGCATATATACAAAAAAAAATTGTAAATAGGCAAGGACAAATTATTTGAATCGAACCACACTGATCATATTAGTAAACACTTTTTTTGTTAGGGTTCAAGTACATACATACATAATAACTACCATAATTACCGTTTAAGGTGCGGATAATGTATTATCCGAATAACTCGATCTACCCATTAAAAACTAAACTAAAACCCCTAAGTTTAAACCAATAAATTGACCATAATTTACAACAACTTGACTCTTTAGATTTTACAAATTAACCAGAATAAACTGAAAAACCGGTAACCCAAATTACTCGAACTTCCCATAATTTGGTTATCATTTGTTCTTTCTTTCTTCTTCTCGTACGAATATATTGGATTTTCTAAAGTCACTCATAATCTGAATAATCCAAACCACAACCATGACATGAATATCCTAATGGGAAGCCTAATTGTTGGTAAAATACATTAGTCCAAACCGTTAGCTTAATTTGTTCCTCTATCTCTCTATACTTTGCCCCAAAAAGAACAAAAAATAAAAAATTGTTCATCTATACAAAAATAGTCATCAGTCCAAAAGCGTTAGCTTTCTTCTATCCAAATCACTCTTCACCTATTCGATTGGTTGTAACACTTACACAACAACACACACAAACCAAAAAAATAAAATCAAATTCATTGTTCGTCTCTCGCAGCAGCAACGGTTCTTACTTGATCTCGAGAGAGAGAGAGAACTTGCTTCTGTGTTTGTTTCCCAATTTTTCTTCTTCCTTTTCAATCTTTTCAGTTATCTCAGAATCTTTCGTTATAAAAAAGTTTTGTATTGATTCACTTCGACACTCCACCGATTCTGTAATCTTCCCGATTCCAATTTGTTTTCCCCCAATCTATGGTGTAATCAATCTCTTTCTATCCTTTTCGAAACTTTTCTCGGGAAAATTTTGATACTTTCGAGGAAAGTGATGATAAAGCCCGAGTCTTTTGAATAAAAGAAACTGTTTTGTGACTTCCGTTACTGAAATTTTTTCAATGATTCGTTGAATGAGCAGCAGAGCAGCTTTACTAATAAGGGTTTTGTGCTATCTTCATCTCTCTCTCTCTAAGTGATGGGTTGTGCTTATTCCAAAACTTGCATTGGTCAGATTTGCGCCACGAAAGAGAATAGTATCAGGCAAACGCATCATCAACAAGCTCCGGCGAGAGGTGGTGCTGGTACGAGAACTCCGGCGGCGGCGGCGGCGGTTGAGGAGGATAATAATCCGGTGTTTAATTTCTCTTCGGATGCGGTGGATGATGAAGATAACCACGAAATCCATCAGCTTAGTTTGAGTAGAGACCAGGAATGGGGGATTACTCGGCTTTCTAGGGTTTCTTCTCAATTTCTACCACCGGATGGGTCTAGGGTTGTCAAGGTTCCGTCTTGCAACTATGAATTGAGATACTCGTTTCTCTCTCAAAGAGGGTATTACCCCGATGCTCTCGATAAGGCTAATCAAGATAGTTTCGCCATTCATACGCCTTTTGGGAGTAACTCGGATGATCACTTCTTTGGGGTTTTTGATGGCCATGGCGAGTTTGGTGCGCAGTGCTCCCAGTTTGTGAAGCGGAAGCTGTGTGAGAATCTTCTCAGACATGGTAGGTTCCGTGTAGATCCTGCAGAGGCTTGTAATACGGCCTTCTTGAACACCAATTCTCAGTTGCATGCTGATGTAGTTGATGATAGTATGAGTGGGACAACTGCGATTACGGTTATGGTTAGAGGAAGGACGATCTATGTGGCTAATGCAGGTGATTCCAGGGCAGTTTTAGCTGAGAAAAGAGATGGTGATCTTGTTGCTGTTGATTTGTCTATTGACCAGACTCCGTTTAGACCCGATGAGCTTGAAAGGGTTAAGCTTTGTGGAGCCAGAGTTCTTACTCTTGATCAGATTGAAGGCTTGAAAAACCCTGATGTTCAGTGTTGGGGTACTGAGGAAGACGATGATGGAGACCCTCCGAGACTTTGGATTCCCAATGGAATGTATCCTGGAACTGCTTTTACCAGGAGTATTGGTGATTCTATTGCAGAGACAATTGGTGTTGTTGCTAACCCTGAGATTGCTGTTGTTGAGCTCACACCAGATAATCCTTTCTTTGTGGTTGCTAGTGATGGGGTCTTTGAGTTCATCTCTAGTCAGACTGTGGTTGACATGGTAAGGTATTCTTCCCTCCGCAGTCTTACTCATTATAGATCCCAAAGTAGATGAAGCAAGTCTCACAGAATGTGGACGTTTTTTTTTTCAGGTTGCAAAACATAAGGATCCTCGAGATGCTTGTGCTGCAATTGTTGCTGAATCATATAGGCTATGGCTACAGTATGAAACTCGGACAGATGATATAACCATCATTGTCGTGCACATTAGTGGACTAAAAGATGTAAGCAAAGCTTCTGTTTGTAGGCTGTATATTATATTTTCTTGTCTTTGTTGATGGCTGAGGTTAGATTTTTATTTTTATTAGGATGCTCCTCGGCAATTGTCAAGTACTGGAACTCTATTGCAGCCTCCTACTCCCCAAGTTGTGGAGCTTACAGGTTCGGAATCTCCTTCCACCTTTGGATGGAATTCTAAAAACCAACGTGTGAGGCATGATCTATCTCGAGCCAGAATACGTGCCATTGAGAGTTCACTAGAGAATGGACATGCCTGGGTTCCTCCGTCTCCAGCCCATAGGAAAACCTGGGAAGAAGAAGTAAGAGTAATTGTCTGCTGCATATTTTCTCAACCAATTGGGAATGCCTTGAGTCATTCTTAACTTCAAAGGCTAAAAGATGAGTTTTTTTCGTGCAGGCACACATTGAGCGGGTGTTGCGTGACCATTTTCTCTTCAGGAAACTCACTGATTCTCAATGCCAGGTTTTGTTGGATTGTATGCAAAGGCTTGAAGCTAATCCAGGGGATGTTGTTGTGAAACAGGTTGAAGCATATTCCTCCTTGATCACAGATTCTGCAACAAATATCCATCAATTAACATATGATATCATGATCTCTCTGGTTTGTTCTCTTGCAGGGTGGTGAAGGGGACTGCTTCTACGTTGTAGGTAGTGGTGAATTTGAGGTCCTGGCAACTCAGGTTTGTTCTATAGCAACTAGATTTGACTTGTGAGCAGGTTTGAGCATTATTATCACTCTGCTTAACTGGGGATGAATATTAGGATGAAAAGAACGGCGAGGTTCCTAGGATCTTGCAGCGTTATACAGCTGAGAAACAATCATCATTCGGTGAACTTGCCTTGATGTGGGTTCTCTGCACTTTTCTTATTTGAAATATTCTTCTCAGGAGCGGAAGTACTCTCTGTCTAATTCAATTTCTTGCAATATATGATGGTGCCAGGCATAACAAGCCGCTTCAGGCTTCTGTACGCGCTGTAGATCATGGAACATTGTGGGCCTTAAAAAGAGAGGATTTTAGAGGAATTCTGATGTCTGAGTTTTCAAACTTAGCATCCTTGAAGCTTCTTCGTTCTGTCGATCTTCTTTCCCGTCTTACAATTTTGCAACTAAGCCATGTTGCAGAGTCTCTTTCCGAAGCTTGCTTCTCGGATGGACAAACAATAGTTACCAAGGTGAAGTTAGTTTTGTATATTGTAAAAGATAACTAAATTACTTTACCCCAACAGATTCTTACTGATACTTTTCTTTGAATGTATAGGACGAAAAACTTCAGGGCTTGTATGTTATCCAGAAAGGACTTGTGAGAATTACTTTCGGTACAGAGGTGTTGGAGAGTCAAAATATTTCAAGCCTTAAAACTGAAATCACTAAAGAATATGAGAATGCTGAAATTGGAACAGAAGTCTCCATAGAAAAGCAAGAAGGAAGTTACTTTGGTGAATGGGCTCTTCTTGGCGAACTCAAAGATTCCTTAAGTGTGGTCGCGGTTGGTGATGTGGTCTGTGTGATTTTAAAAAAAGAAAATTTTGAGTCAGCGGTGGGCCCTCTGACCAATCTGACAGATGACAGTCACAAGTATGACACCAGTCTTCTTCATGCTTGATTTTGAGTTTAGGTCCGTAAGTTTCATTGGTGGAATGATTTCATGTAATGTTTTTTGTTTAGGTCAAGACATTCTTCATTTGATCTGTCCAAGGAATCTGCAAAAGTTACTGATACCACTGCTCTTGCTAAAGCCACCCTTGCAGACCTGGTAAATAATCTTTGCTTTACATAAATCATAACCATTTCTTCTCGGTTCACCCTATTTTGGTTTATCCAGGAATGGACGACATGCTTGAGTTCAACAGACTGCAGTGAGATTGGGCTTGTGCAATTGAAAGATAAAGAAAGTTTGCTGAGCTTGAAAAGATTTTCAAAGCAAAAGGTGAAAAAGTTAGGTAAAGAGGCACAAGTCTTGAAAGAGCGGAATCTGATGAAGAACGTTATAAAGGCCTCAGCTTTTGTTCCCGAAATCTTGTGCACTTGTGTCGATGAAACATTTGCAGCCATCTTACTGAATGCTACTCTTGCTTGTCCAATATCTTCTCTGCTTCACTCCCCGCTTGACGAGTCATCTGCCCGTTTCATTACCGCCTCACTTGTGTCTGCCTTAGAAGATATACACAAGGTTAAAAACTTTTTGTCTAACATCTCCACTAATTTCTAAGATTTCGTGGTCTGAAACTCAGTCTTTTTCCTTTTCTTTTGCTTTTGGAATTTCTAGAACGAGATTCTCTTCAGAGGTTCATCCCCCGAGTTACTGATGTTGGATCAATCCGGATATCTACAGGTCTGTGTGTTTGCGTTACATGGCTCTTTCGGTTTCATGTAATCTATTATACTTCCACCAGATCATAATTTTAATCTCTTTGTTTTAGGTTGTAGACTTCAGATTCGCCAAGAAACTATCCGGGGAAAGAACATTTACAATCTGCGGAAATGCAGATTATTTAGCCCCGGAAATTGTTCAAGGAAAGGGACACGGTTTTGCAGCTGACTGGTATTGATTTTCCTCTATACCTCATGTTTTTCATTTTCGGGATAATATTTGAAGATATGTAACCTTCTCTTGCGCTGATTCAAAAAGGTGGGCTCTTGGAGTTTTGATCTACTATATGCTAGAAGGAGAAATGCCATTTGGGTCATGGAGAGAAAGTGAGCTAGACACGTTTCAGAAGATTGCAAAAGGCCAACTAACTTTTCCTCAAGCACTAAGCTATGAAGCGGAAGATCTCATTGCAAAGGTCTCATTTTTGAGTTTCACATCTATTAAAAATAGAAATCTTTGGTTACAGTTTCTTACCTGTATCTTAAAACTCTTGTGTAGTTGCTTGAAGTTGATGAAAACCTGCGGTTTGGTAGCCAAGGAGGTCCTGAATCGATCAAGAAACATCCATGGTTTAATGGACTTAAATGGGAAGCTATTAGTAATCGCGAATTTGAAGTTCCTCAAGAGATAATGTCGCGCATCCATCACCATTTGGAGAACGACACGGTTCTCCCTTTAGAAACTGCTCAATCGCTCGACACAACAGATGACAAAGATGCTAGAAATTGGCTTGAAGAATGGTAAGCGACTTCAAACAAAACCGCAGCTCTTTTTGCCCGCTTCTATTCAATTCAAATTTATGTGCTTGAAAACAGTCATTGATGCTGAAAACAAGGGATCGCCTATGGATCTTAAAACCATGATTCATGAGAATATTTAGGATCCTTTTGATTGTGGTGTAAATAGGTGTATATGTTAGATAATGGCTGAAGAAGATCTTTCACCAATCACCTCCAAATTCTTTTTGTATTGTCTGACTTCTTTTTCTGATGAGCTCTGACTTTTATAGAAAGAGTTCTCTGTTTTGTGCCCGCCCGTACTCTAAATGATTTCGAACATGGAGAAGCAATTTGCAATGAAGTTAGTAAACTATACAATCCAATACAATTAGATTTGGATCAAACTCCAATTAATTAAAGCTCAGATAAATCTTAAAGTTTGGAGTACTTTTTTTCTGAAGTCAGCAATGTGGTTTTTCGTTAATATGAATGCTAAATAAGATTTATATTAGTGCCATTACATTGCTGAAATTAACAATATTGTGTTTTTCCAAACTCTGATCATAAATTTGGGTTTAATTCGAAATGTTGACCGTAAATTTGGAAACATAAACTCGTTTTTTATAATTTGGATCTGATCATAATATTTTAGAGTGGACTTATAACAAAGAAAATGTCATTTACTGGCGGCTAATTAAACAATCTAAGCAAATTTAGTGGTCTACATGTTTTCTTTTTGTTTTAAACTATTACATACTTGAAAACCCCTCAAATTCATTTCATCCAACGTGTATCATACATCACTATTTTGATCTCAAAACGTGGGTAAGGTTATTTGTAAAGTGTTTTTTGCAAGTCGACTACAAAATCACATGTTGCTCTAATCCAAGTGACCGACCAAAAATGGTCTACAAAGAGCATTTGCAAGTAGTGAAATCATATCTGGAACCGTTACGAGTTTATACATAAAGTCAATCCTAAAGCCAAAACTGATTCTAGTTTTAGTAATTCATCAAACTTGTCAAACGGGGAAAACCTATACATTAAGACTTTGGCGTGTCCTGTTTAGTTCATTCCCTTTCTCTCTGCTAACAAACCACTGAGCCGTTCTTCTAGCGATCGGCAACCATAACCGCCGTCTTCTTTCCTCCGTCGTCGCATTAACGGCGTGATTCTGCGACGTAGACGCTGTAGCAGCTGTTGAACAGCTGCAGCTTCCTCCAACCACGTTTTCTCTACTAACAGTCGTGATCTCAGACACCGTTCTTCTCGATGAGTCTTTGTTCTTCCACATTCTCTTCATTTCTATATCTTCCTTGTCCCTGACGTTACCTCTTTGCACTCCATCCATCGACGTGAATCTCTCGCTTGACATTGAATTCAGCATTTCAGCACTCAAAAACGTCAAATCCGATGAAGTGACATTACTCCAACGGTTCTTAAACACGACGTCTGAAACAACGATCCTGTGATTGAACTTGTGCATAACTTTCTTCTCCTCGATGTCCTCGTTTCCTTGTCGCTCAAGAAACATCGATTTCTTTAGAATGTTCCGGAAACTGCTGAATCTCGAAGACCGGTCAATATTCCCTTCTTCGCGTTCGATGTAAATCTCCAATCCCGAGTCTTCTTCTCTTGTCTGAGATTGGTTCACGATCCTAAGACTATTGCTGCTATTCCCCAAAACAGAGAGGTCGTCTTCAATATCGACCATGTTTCTACACAAAGGACACGTGGCGTGCTGCTCAAGCCACTGGTCAATACACCCAATGTGGAAAGCGTGTCTGCATTTAGGCAAAAGCCTAAGAATCTCAACATCTTCGAACTTAGACAAACAAACAGAACACTCGAGCCCTTGTTTCAACCCTTTCAAAGCAGAGAACCTGAAAAAGGGAAGAGATTCGATTGCCGTCTTGTCGAGACCAGAGAATCGAGAAGACCGATTGAAAAGCCCTTGCCAGAGACGTTCATGTCGTCTTCTCTCTACTTCACCGTCGGTCTCTGATCGGAGATCGTTGTAGAAGCATTTGGCATAGACGAGGAGAACAAAGGTGAGAGTAAAGACGATGGAGAAAACTCCGGTGATGATGGCTAAGCTAGGCTTGAAGAGGTCGCTTGTTGCGTATGGATCAAGAGGAGGAGGAGGAGGAGGAGATTGAGCAGAGACATAGTCTAAGAAGATGATTATGATGATGATATAGAAGAGAATGGAGAGTTCTTGTGGTGAATTCATCGTTTGAGAAAGAAAGAACAAAAAAGTCGTATTTGTGAATTTGTTGGCGAGAGAGATGTTTTAAAACGCAATAATATATATATTATCAACGTGACATCACTATTGATCTCATTGAGAGGCATGTATAATTCTGTGAAAGGGAATAAACTATTATGGTGGAACAAGTTAAATTATATGATCAATATGGGTCATGGGGATTAGTTGTATAGAATAGGTTGTGGTTGGTGATTTAGTTAAGGAATTATTGGAACGAAAGATAAGATTAATGCATTCAATATATGGATATTTGTGAAAATTAAAAAGTCTTTGACTTTGAATTGTGGAATTTATAACCTTTTTTTTGTGTGAGTTACCATATGTAGTATATATTTTTCTAAAAAGTTGTAGTCAAAACACCTATAATTTATATTGAGAATTTATTGTATGAGTCCATTCACTTCCAAAAATTTTAATAATTTAATTAATTTTCATGTAATTTTATGTATAAGTAAAATAGATAAAGTATCCGGTAAGTAATTTTGAAAAGTAATTAGATGTTGCTACTTGGTACAAAACTTGTATGTGAGTATTTTTAAGCAGGATTAGAAATCTATCACCACAAGCTTCAATTTCTAAAAAGCTAGTGAGTGCTCCTATCAATTTGAAAGATTTAGTGTTTTGTGTAGTTTTTGGCTTTTTGTTATAAACCCTAATCATACCCAAATCAATAGGGCTGATAAGAACATGCTCTCATAAACACACACCAATAAAAGGCTTATAGTGAAGAACTTTGAGTTGTCTGTTGTTGATTGCTCAATCTCAGACGTCCAATGAATTACTTCTAGTGATAATAGACTTTTGCATTCCGGCTACTTCTATTTACAATCAGCAAAAAATTCAGGAAGAACAACTAAAATCATCAACGCTTTTTCTAATTCTTTTAGTTTTGATGTTTTTGTCGAGCGGATGGGCGATCGAAATCAAATTAGAAATTATGATTCTATGTTTTTATATATTTTTATCATGAAATTTCTATATGTTATAATCAACTCTTTGTTACCATGTACGTTTCCAATGGAATCATGACTGTGCCATCGCAACAAAACTATACAACTTTGAACTTTGAAGAAATACGAAAGTTAGGAATTCAGGAATCAAAACACACTATTTAAGCCCTTACGGCCTAGATTCTTTTGACTCGAGTAGAAATCTAGTATTTACTATTTTCTGACAAATTTGTGCGTTTATAAATCTAAATTACACTTTTGATAGTGATGATTAGCTAACATTATACACTACACAACAATTACAAATACATATAATTCTTTATGCAAGTAATTTAGCTAGTTCATCTACCTTCAATGTTCCATGAGGTAACACTTCTCTGTAATCTTCATCAAACTCATCAATTTTCTTCTTCAATCCACCCTCCTCCTTCTTCTCCTCTCTCTTCACACTAAAGGCAACTTCTTTCTTTACAGTTACCACAACATTACTTACCTTTGCCTCCACGCTTCTGTATCCGGATTCTCGTTTTTCCTGCTTCTTAACCATCGGCTGTTTTCTCAAGCCATGCTGAAAAGCTGGTCCAGGTGCAGCTACAGCCGAAAAGGCGACAGCTTTTGCGAAGACTGTGTCTGCATCCAGCTCAGTACTGTCTAACACAAGTGCAATCCCGCTTTCTACAGCTTGGTTCATCAGATTTAGAACTCTCTCTATGCTTTGTTTGCTGATCTCTTCTGATTTCCCTGGCTCATCTTCAGGTTCTTGATCGTCTCCAAGAGAACTATCTGCAGTTAGCTCAGTTACATCTGTAGACAAGCTCTGTAAAGAACTGCTTGTGCCCTCCATCGCCAAGATATCTACTGTTGAAGGGTTCAAATCATGACCATTTGGATCATTTTGAGATTCCATAGAAGCCAAAGGAGAGTTCTGTATCACAGTTTGAATCTGATCTGGTGACACCGATGGTTCATCATCTTCAGGCAAGGCAGTTTCAACGTCAATATCTCGAAGGTAATCATCCTTTTTATCTGGAGTTGTGAGAGACGATTTCCATTCTCGTCCTCTCCAGATAAGGATCTGCTCGTTTTCAAAAGATATGAGCACACATGGAACTAGATCCTGCAAAGTGAGCCACAACAAGCGCGTTCAATAACTAGGCTGTAAAACACAAGATTAAATTTGTTTTTTTTCAAAACATATATAAAAGAATATATCAAACCTTGAGTTTGGCACCGATTTTCCTAAAATCACTGGCTTTCAACCCTTGACAGTCAATCCGAACCAATTCACAAACTTCAAATGCTTCTTTCACATTTTTCACAAGGTCACAATACACACCATTTTTTCCTACATGACCCAACCCAACACATGATAGAGTTAACATTCTCTGGTCTTGAAGAAATACCATATCAAGATTATTGCTATACCAATGCTTACCTAGCTTGCAGATGGGCATGAGCTCCCGTCCTTTCCTCCGCATCTCTGTAGCTTCCGGACGAGTTAAACCCTCAGGCACTTGCTGAATCAGCTTTGGATAAACAGGTGCCACAGGCTTCCACAACATAAGAGGAAAGCGTGGTCTTGTCCTGTGGTTATAGTTTCTGCCACGGAAAAGAAAAAGCACACCTCCTCTTCTGTATATCACCTTCCCACCAATTTTCTCCTGCCAAATTCAATTCACAACTTCATGAAGATAATTACAAACAGATTAGAAACGGACGATCCGTCCATTGTCCAGTAATATGAAAAGATCTAATAAAACAAGGAGAAACCTCTAGTTGCTCGCAAACATTATCCATGTCCACTGTACAAACTCCTTTGCATTTAATCTTACAAACCCTTCGCCGCTTCCATAAATCATGTATGTTATTCAGCATGTTATGCGTCAAGCCATCTCTGCCTGAGAAAAGACAAAAACTTTAAATCATATCTTCTTGTACTCTAACTCTGTTCTATGAGTCTATCACTTGCAATAAGTACAAGACCCCGAGCTTTACTTGCACATAAACAACAATGTTTGAGCTTTCAAAGATACTAAGTTTGATCATCACAAAGAAACTATTGATCTCATAAAACAAATTCAACAAAAATAGAAAAGAATTGAGCTTTGTACCCATATTCAACTGCCTTGTTGTCTTCAAGCAAGAAGTAACCAGCTCTCTAATCTCTTCTTTCGTCAATGGCTCCCCTAAAATCTCCTCCTTTGTGTAAACATACCTTGGACCAATTCCGGGTCGAAAAGGACCCGGTTTCTGTACCGGTTTCACCCCTTTCTTCCCCACCGGAGGCAATCGGAAAGAATCAAACTCTCTCGGTGTCTTCTGCGACTGAGGAAGCGGAGCACGACCAGTCCATGGTCTTCCCATAGTCGTCGGCCCAAAAGGCGCGTAAGCAGGCTCACGAAGCTTCAAAGGCTTAACCTTTGGCGTCTCCGTGTAACTGTATTTGAATTCAAAAGGAGCTCCATTGATGACGTAAGATAACCCGTCTTCGCTTAGCTTCACCTCCGCCTTAGCGTCTAATTGCGGCGGCGAATCAGGTACTCTCGGTTTATTCTTGGGTTTATAGGGTCCTGAATCGGGTTTCGAGTATTTGGATCTCCGACCCGGAATCGAACGAGCAGAGGGAAGTGAAGGAGTGCCTCTTGATCTAAACGGCGACGTTTTAGGCTCAGAAGCTGCTGCGTCGGAATCGTGTGTGTGGACGATTTTAGTGGCGGCGTCGAATCGGCGGTCGCGACGGATCTCAGCCTCGAGTTCCTCTTGGCTCCGGCGACGCTGCTCGAACCGTTCGGCATTAGCGTTGCCCCATCTAGAGAATCGGATCTCGCTGGGAGCTCTTGGGTTCGGATTAGGAAATAGAGATGGGGCGAAAATTGGAAAAGGGGTGTTGAGTTTCAACGACATGGCCGGAGAAAACAGAGGTCGCGTAAGAACGAAGGTTTTAGAGAGACTCATCCACAGGTACTGAGTTAGTTTGTTGGATTGAAAAACTATGGGGTCGAATTTATGAAAGATCGAAAAATATAAGGGTCGTATAAAGCCCATTTTCTTTTAAAGCCCATTTGTTTTTAAAGCCCATAATGAGCTGACTTTTGCTTTGTGATATGCAAAGACTATGGCCATGATATGAAGCACAAAACATTACAATTTGCAGTGTTCATAGAAGTAAAATATTAAAAGATGATGTATTTCTACGAAAGAGGGGAAATTAGGTAACACTACATGCTTATGTAGGTCACAAATAGAACCTATATAATCTCTCAATGTGAAACTTTTTTGGCAGTGTTGGTACTAAGACCAATTTGTGATATAAATATTTGTATGGATCTTTAATCTTTGAGATTCATTCCTCAAAAGACTTGGTCGTTCTTTCGGTAGATTTGAAAGTTACTGTTTCAAAGTTACTGGTTGTACAAGTGTTTTTTCCTATTCAAGACTCCTAGAGTCCCTCGTGTGGTTTTTTGAACTTCATATACGGAAGTAGACATGCATGGTCACGTTAGAGATTTTCAATGGATTAATTTTTTAATGTTCAAACTTATCAATCAGCACATAAGTAGTAAAGTAGCATGGTATAAAATATTGGACATTTCATAACATTTTCTTTGTGAATATATATGGAATGCATTGAAGATGAAAAAAAAAAAAAATAACCTAGTAGGAGTGTATCCCTATTTAACTTGATAAAATCTAAAAAAAGGTGATGATTTGAATCAAGGAACATAATTATTAAGATATTAAAAAAAATTTGCTAGAGAAAAACTGGAGGAATCCAATACGGGCAAGCGAATACTGGGCCTGGCAAACCTTTGTCACTAAATCTATGGACAGTTTTGGTTGCGAGGTCATGAACACCAAAGTCGTAGCCCATGAAATAGATAGAGTTAGGCTTGAGACCAGGGCAGGAGCTGGCCTGGACACAAAAAGGTTCATTGTCTCCAATGAAGATGGAGAGATCTCCAATGTCCTCTGTGTAACACATGTTTCTTACCCCATCTTTACCTGCCTCTTCCTGTCTGAAGACCATGAACCGGTTTGTCCTGTAGTAAATTGTTTCTTTCTCATTGAACACACACGGCAAGCTCTCCCCATACCTGTAAGCACGAACCAACCAAGATGTTTTAGCATTTAACAATTTTTTTAGTTTTTTTTTTTTATTCCCTTAAGATTTTTTTTTGTATATACCACTTGACGAGGAAACATTCGCCCGAGGGGGCTTCCAAGAAGTGTTCAGTCTTGGCAGACGAATCCAATAGCTGCCACTGCGACTGCGAAAACCTAGGAATGTTGTGAAACCGCAACTCGTGGAACTTTGGGTAGTCCCAGTTCTTGGAATGGATATACCAAGAAGCCAAGAAGCGACTTCCTGGAGCGAGCATATAGAAACTTTGATCTCTCTTGGAATACGTGAGACTCGAGCTGTTGTGGAAGTAATTAAAAGGGGTTACAATGTTCGTCCACTCGGAGTCCCTGCCAGGGACACAGAGACTCAACTGAAATCCCGTAAACTTGACGGCAACTACACACTCCTCATCCTCTTGGTCAGGACAAGAGGACATTGACACACTTCTCACGGACTCCAGTTTGTAATCGGGCAGAGGACAAAAGGGAGGCAGAGGCGTGACTGTAGGGGATAATTTTGATGCTGAAGGCAGAAAAAAGTTGGAGATACGTACAACAGAGCTGTCGTGTTGGTCCATGAAAAGTCCCCAACCATGTGATATACCTTGCAATTGCAAAGTATGGAGCTCCTCCGGGAGTGTTTTGTCTGATATTTTAGTCGTGTCTTCCTTGACTGGGTCGTACAAGTGGAGCGAGTCTTCTTTCAACCAAAAGCCGATGGTCAGATAGGGCGGGGTTTGCGACAACCTAACACTCTGGTTTTTCTACGTACGTACCAACCAAAAAAGAACTATATCAGTCAGAGATGATCAGAATCCAACATCAACGAAATAAAACAGAAACTACAAAACGAACGCGTAGCTTACGAGAGCATCTTTCGGTTTCTTGAGATTTAGCTTCGAGAGCTGTTTGAGAAACATAGACATTGTCACGCACGATTTTCCTAACATAAACCCTAATGTAATCCTTTGTATATGTCGTTATATATTGTTATATACTTAGCATTAACGTGTATATGAAATATTTCTGATATTTATTTCATCACTATCCGAATCTAGATTTTGTTGTTATAGCTAATATGTATCGTGTTGTTATATTTATAATTTTAAGATGTTTCACAATATTGTATCTTGATTCTTGAGTAATTTAATATATATGTTTTATTAGATTAACTCAACTCTAATGCAAGCCGTTTTGTTGTAATTGGTGAAACGTTGAGTTAAGCATTTTAATAAAACAAGTAACACAAAATTGTAATGCAAATTAGCATATATATATAACAACTAAACTCAAACTTATAAATTCTTAATACGAAAAACAAAATAAATCATGATTGTTGGTAACAATATATTTATGCGTTATCTATCTAGTGTAAGACTCATTAAATCAATGGATACTACAATATGCTATCAATATGTATACGTATATATTAGCTACTAACTATGAAATCAATAAGAAAATAATAATCGGAGCCTTAGATCGATCTTATTTTAGAATCAAGTAACTGGTGGCTATTAAAATCCCAAACGATGGTTCAATCACTTTTGTTTTTCACCCTCGTGGCAATGTGTCATCAAACTTGGGCATATCTCCTCTTCAAATCACACCAACTATGCCAAAAGCCATGGAGCTTCCACATGTTTTTAGTGTTCATATATAACCCACAACTATAAGAAAACTCAAGAATTTTCCTTCCAAAGTTCCCATTCTTAGCAATAGCATTGATTATATAATAAAGACATTGTAGGTTTCAAACCACTTCAAGATTGATTGTTAATTAAGTTTTAGAGTTTGCAAAGCAAAGTGGTCATTTAATGTTGCTAGCTAAAACTGTATATACATGACCACCCTTAAAACTCATTTCACACAGCAGATACTATTGAAATTTCCAAACTCTAGAAAAATTGTTCAGACATAATTAACTAATTAAAGAGGCAATTCTGAAAACAGACCAAATCAAAGAATGTTGGAAAAAAGAAGAAGACAGGTCGAGGAATAAAATCTAAGCAAAGATGAATACCTAGCTAGCTAGTCTAATTTTGAAGCCAGAACGTAGCCGTGGACGGGTAATTGTCGGGATTAATATTTGGAATCGGATGGGCGATAGAAGTGGCAATATTGCAAACTCCTATGTCGTCGAAGCCAACGAAGTAGACCGAGTTAGGAGTGAGGCCAGAGTACAAGCTTGCATGTAGACAGAAAGGCTCGGACTTGGACAAGAAAATGCAAAGATCTCCAATATCTTGAGTGTAACAAGCATTTCCTTCCTCGTCTATCTTGAACACCAAGAAAAGCTTGTTGGTTTTCGACTTTTCCAAATCACTATAGCTGCTGCTTCCGTCGTCATACCATTTAACGAGAAATACTTCACCGGTGGGTGACTCCACCAAGTCTTCCCTCCTGAACCATGAATCCAACAGTCCTAGCTCCGGTTGCATCAACTTGGGAAAGTTTTGCAACTTCAACTGGTTCAATATAGGGTTATGCCTATGTTTGTGGAGATCCCATGATCCCGTGTAATGGCCTCCAGAAGCGGCCATGCAGAACATTTGGTTTCTTCTGGAGTACATGACCTGGGAGTTGAAAAAAATATTTGGGTTCTGATGTTGAACCATTTCGTATTCGGACCGGCACATGGCTTGCATAAGCTGAGCTGAGGTCCAAAGAACTTGACAGCCAAAACACAGTCCTCTTGTTCAGGAGAAGCGGACGACATAGCCACGTTAGAGACAAGTTGGGTTTGGCAATAAGGCAAAGTGACAAAAGGAGGCAGTGAAATACGTTTTGGGTATGAATCTAGTGAAGTGGTAGGGTTAAGATCATCTATGAGAGACATGGACGCATCACGTGTGTTCAAAGAAGCTACCCAACCATGAGACGATCCAATCCTTCCCATTAACTCCAGAAACTCCATAGGCACTATCTTTTCCGAAACCTTGACTTCACCTTTACAAGGATCATAATACTCGAGGTGCCCAACGTTATCACCCTTGATCAAATCAACCCCACAATAATCTCCCCCGAGGATGAGATAAGGCTGATTGGTGGAAAACGAAGATGAGAACCGACGGCTATGGTTTCGTCCCTGCCAAAAAAAAAAATATATATCAATCATCCATCATTAACCAACATAGACATATATATATATATAGAGAGAGAGATCGAGGAGATCAGCTTACAAGGGCTTCTTTCCATACATGTCTAAGAAGCATAGACATTGTTTAGACTTTGAACTTGTTAATTCTGATAGAAAAGTAATTTATACAAACCCTGAATATTTTTTTACATGGTAGATCCTACAATTTATAACCCGTACCCTAATCCATTAATAATTTTCTTTGGGGCAAAATACTATACTGTGTAAATTAAAAAGTTACATTAGTCACAACTCACTATACAAAATATTTTTCTTCGGTTTGTTCTAAGGGTTGGTTTGGATTTTTTATATATATTATTGTTAAGGAATAATATAATGTACCAAAATCAATCCAAATAAAATTTAGATCAAGTTTTTTGAGGTCTTAGATCAGTTCTAAGTTGTTTGGATCATAAAACATTTATTCAAATTAAGCCAAATCTAGTTTAAGTGATAAAGATTAATTATTTGGTTTTTAAGTTTATTTAAGAAAAATGACAATAATATATACTGTATATGACTAATGAAATCTTGAAATAAAACAAGAAAATTGTCTTCCATATCCTAATTAAAAGCTAATAGTAGAACAAAATACTATAACGGTATAACCTATAGTTATAGTGAAATAAAAGATTCGAAGTAGAGAACTAACAAAACCTACAATACAGTAAAAAATTAATGTATTGGCTTCTTGTTCGAGATTTGTTCCTACAGCTTATAACCATATACACTCGGCAAACAGAAAAAAACTTACAAAATAATTTCTAGATATGTGACATGTTATAAAAATGCATATCGCACGCAGAAGTTGGTGCATAATATTCTACACGAACTGACGAAAGATTGTCTCATTCATGTTGCCAAACATAATGGTACATGCACTGCACCGTGCATAGATATAATTAAAATTGCAATATCCACAATTAGGTTGGTTAAACAAAAAATCAAAATGATAGAAAATATGTAATATTGATCAAAACTAGTGTATACAATATTGTTTAAAAGTAAAATTTGGAGAACTTCAATGATTACCAATCCAATCATTATTGTGTTGTATTCTTTAGTGATAGTTTTTCGAAAACGAAGGAACAAATACAGTATTAGTATATGATTAGAAGAATAAATTAAACAATGGTCAACAACCGCCGCACCACTACATGGCTATATTTAAGAATATCTCGTTACTTGACCCCCAAAAAAAGAAAAGAATAGCCTAAATATTTAGTTGAATTGGTACTTAGTTATTGCCGTGTGAAAATGTCGTCAAATCTTAATAAATTTGCGGTGTGTAATATTGAAAATTTCCACCAATATGAACTCTAGAAGAAGAAGACACAGAATGGTACAAACTACAAAGTCTTCGTCTTTCACAAAGATAATGACATTATTGAATTTGTCTTCCAATAACCTTATTCAACTACGTCCAACGAACATAAAGATCCATTACAAAGGATGTGGTCTGCTACTTAATTAGTTATTCTAGTTCGAATCTCCAAAGGATGAATGAATCACATGCTGGTTAATTTTTAATTTAAATATAGTTATATATGTCAAATATCAACATGCGATTAAAGGAAGTAATTAAATGAAAACACATTTGATCTCTTCCAAGTACCATCGAATGAGACTGATTAACAATTTTGAGTTATTTTTATTTCCCATTCTTTTTACACGTTAATGATACTCCCTAATCTCTTCTACTCTAAATTAATTTTCTTGTAAAATAAAAATATTCCTTTTTTTTTTGTGTGGAAATTATTATTAATTTTCTTGACCTAAGAAAATAAAATATATAAAAGAAAAGGATACTCGGGCAAAATAGAAAATACAATTCAAAATACAATTCAGCTGTACATGTGCATAAGTTTCCAAAGACAAACACCTGTCTCAACTCAAATCTTCTTCTCTCTAATTCCAATTTGTCGTCTGGTTTTACAATTTTGTCTGCTTTTTTTTTTTCTTTTTCTTTTTCAAAATCATTCATTCTTTAACCTCAAGCAAGAATCATTATCTGGGCAACACCAAATTCTTCATCTTTTTTTATTATATACTTTTGTTTTTTTATTTCTCAAGAACAAAAACAATTAAAGTTTAATACTTTTATCTCTCTCTGAGCAGTTTTGTTTGTTTCTTTTGGTGAAGAATGAATCAATGATTGTTTCTTACCCTTTGATCTAATCGTTTCCGCAATCTTCTCTTGTCGTTTCTTTGATTTCGAGCTTCATCATCCCAACAAAAAAAATTAAACCTTTTTTAGTACAAGAGAGAAGGGTTTTGAGTATAAAGCTTCTTTTTTTTTTTGGGTTAATTCGAAGTGAAAATGGAATCGTTGCCTTCTCCATTTGGCGATCCAGCTCCTAATTTATCTGATTTGGAGCTCCGAGAAACCGCTTACGAGATCTTAGTCGCTGCTTGCCGGAGCACTGGGAGCCGTCCGCTTACTTACATCCCTCAATCGCCCAAATCTGATCGGAGCAGCGGTGCGGCGACAGCGGGGTTAACCCCTTCACCTTCGCTTCATAGATCTCTGACGTCTACAGCTGCCAGCAAGGTGAAGAAGGCGTTAGGGATGAAGAAACGAAGCGGAGACGGCGGAGGAGGAGACGGAGGAGTAGGAGGAGGAGCATCGTCGGGTCAACCGGATCGGAGTAAGAAATCTGTCACCGTGGGTGAGTTAGTTCGGGTACAAATGCGGATTTCGGAGCAGATCGATTCAAGGATTCGTAGAGCTCTTCTCAGGATCGCTTATGGTCAGGTACGTTTCTCATTGTTAAAAGATCGATTTTTCTCGGGCAAAAGGTAGCAATTTTATGTTTTCTCAATTAGTGTTGTTTGAATTTGAGCTTTCTAATGCTAAGTCTGTAGTTCATTACTGATACTTGGGTTAATTTTAGTAAATTGTTGCTTGGATTTGATACTTTAAGTTAATTTTAGTAGATTGAGCTTTGACGTTTGTGGTTTGATTTTCAGCTTGGGAGGCGTGTGGAGATGATGGTGCTACCTCTTGAGCTTTTGCAGCAGCTTAAAGCTTCAGACTTTCCCGACCAAGAGGAGTATGAATCATGGCAGAGAAGGAACTTGAAGCTTCTTGAAGCTGGTTTGATATTATATCCTTGTGTGCCGTTAAGTAAATCCGATAAATCTGTTCAACAGCTTAAGCAGATTATCAGGTCGGGTCTCGAGAGGCCATTAGATACTGGGAAGATCACGGGAGAGACGCAGAACCTTAGGAGTTTAGTAATGTCTCTTGCTAGTCGGCCAAACAACAATGGGATTGGTTCCGAGACTTGTCATTGGGCTGACGGGTTTCCGCTAAATCTTAGAATCTATAAAATGCTTTTAGAGTCCTGTTTCGATGTGAATGATGAGTTATTGATTGTTGAAGAAGTAGATGAAGTTTTAGAGCTAATAAAGAAAACATGGCCTGTCTTGGGTATGAATCAGATGATTCACAATGTTTGCTTTCTCTGGGTGTTGTTCAACCGGTATGTTTCAACCGGGCAAGTGGAGAATGACTTGCTCGTAGCTGCTCATAACTTGATAGTCGAAATTGAGAATGATGCCAAGGAGACAAATGATCCTGAGTATTCAAAGATCTTGAGTTCTGTTTTAAGTTTGATTGTGGATTGGGCTGAGAAGAGACTTCTTGCTTACCATGATACTTTCAATATCGACAACGTTGAGACGCTTGAAACTACAGTTTCTTTGGGGATTTTGGTAGCTAAAGTACTAGGCGAAGATACTTCTAGCGAGTATAGGAGGAAGAAAAAGCATGTTGATTCAGGGTGTGATCGTGTCGATACTTATATTAGATCATCATTGCGTATGGCTTTTTCACAGGTTTGTTTATTTTACCTTGTTTTGTAGATTGTAATTTGTACTTGCGACCATTTATGTATTTTTTTTCTACTGTTTGGTTGTATTAGACAAAGAGGATGGTGGAACATAGCAAGAAATCAAAATCCCGTCAGAACACTAGCAATCTTCCGGCTCTTGCGATTCTTGCAGAGGATATTGGTCATTTAGCTTTCAACGAGAAGGCGATATTTAGTCCAGTTTTAAAGAATTGGCATCCTCTTGCAGCTGGTGTGGCTGCAGCTACGCTTCATTCATGCTATGGAACTGAATTGAAGAAATTTGTGTCTGGTATTACTGAGTTGACGCCGGATGCTATAAGAGTACTCACCGCTGCAGATAAGCTTGAGAAGGATCTGGTGCAGATTGCGGTTCAAGATGCAGTAGATAGTGAAGATGGCGGAAAATCGGTAATAAGAGAGATGCCTCCTTTTGAAGCAGAAGTCGTTATTGGCAATCTTGTGAAATCGTGGATCAAGACCCGAGTCGATAGGCTAAAGGAGTGGATCGACCGGAATCTCCAGCAAGAGGTAGCTAACAACTCCAATCATCTTTCCTTGTTTGGTTCTTTGTAAGAGTTTATTGATTGGTTGTATGACTCTCTATTGCAGGTATGGAATCCGAAATCGAATAAACTTGGCATCGCTCCTTCTGCAGTGGATGTACTGAGGATGGTAGATGAGACGTTGGAAGCGTTTTTCTTGTTGCCAATACTTATGCATCCAGTTTTACTTCCTGAGCTAACATCAGGTCTCGACAAATGTATGCAGCATTATGTATCAAAGGCGAAATCTTCCTGTGGTATGCAGATTCAATAGTCTGGTATTTTGAATGATGAAGCTCATGCTTTGTTGAGTTCACTTATGGAATTTCTGTATTTTCTCTATGGAATTGATTAGGCTCGCGGAATACGTTTCTACCCGCACTGCCCGCTTTAACAAGATGCACGGTTGGGTCGAGACTACATGGTGTATTTAAGAAAAAGGAGAAGCCAATGGTAGCTTCTCACAGGAGAAAATCACATCCCGCGACGAGTAATGATTCAGCAGAAATAATTCAGTTCTGTTGCAGAATCAACACTCTGCAGTTTATCAGGACGGAGATCGAATCATCGGGGAGAAAAACATTGAACCGTCTCCCAGATTCCGAAGTTGCGTCTTTGGATGGTAAAGGTAAAATCTTTGAACAGTCGATCGGTTATTGCTCGAAAGGAATACAGCAATTGTCTGAAGCAACTGCTTACAAGATTGTCTTCCACGATCTGAGCAACGTTCTCTGGGATGGTCTGTACGTCGGAGAAGTTCCTTCCTCGAGGATAGAACCGTTTCTTCAAGAGCTCGAACGGTGCCTTGAGATCATCTCCTCAACGGTTCACGACAGAGTGCGAACCAGAGTCATTTCAGACATCATGAGAGCTTCTTTCGACGGGTTCTTATTGGTCCTCCTCGCAGGTGGACCATCACGTGGCTTCACAGTTCAAGACTCTGCTGCGGTGGAGGAGGATTTCAAGTTTCTCTGCGATCTTTTCTGGTCAAATGGAGACGGATTGCCTTTGGATTTAATCGAGAAGGTTTCGACAACGGTCAAGAGTATACTTCCTCTGCTGCGTACTGATACAGATTCTTTGATTGAACGCTTTAAAGCAGTGTGTCTCGAGAATCATGGTTCTGACAGAGGGAAGCTTCCGCTACCGCCGACTTCTGGTCCGTGGAGTCCAACAGAACCAAACACACTTTTAAGAGTATTGTGTTACCGTTATGATGAGTCTGCTACTAAGTTTCTGAAGAAGTCTTATAACTTGCCGAGGAAGCTAACCTGAGAAGTGGTACAAAACACGGTTGATATACAGTATGTGGTATGACTATCGAGAGATGGGAAGTTAAAATCAGGTGGTGATTTTAGTGGTATACGCCGGTTTAGTTTGAAATGTGGAATACAGTACTGTATTATTTTTGGTCAAGCGGCTAACGGTTTGGTATTTGGGAAATTAATTTACTTGTACACAAGAAAGTAGTAGAACAAATTTAGTGAAATATTCGTCTTTTGTACTAATCAAAGCTTGTCGGCTATGTACTTTACATGTTGTCCAACTGTTATAATTTTTGTATACTTAATACCTTTGATTTTCATCATTTAATTTTTGTATATTTAATACCTTTAATTGTTGTATACTCGAATGAATGGATATTGGTTTCGGAAAACCGAAGGGTGGTATAGAGAAAGTGGTTGGGGTGGTAAGGGGACGATTTCACAACCTTCGTGGAACACGAGCTTGCAGATGTCGCAATAGTAATGCCAACCATTCCAGTTGTCGTCACTCCCGCCAAGTGGTCCGCAACTAAAGCATCCTGAAGGACGAGGATTGTTTTGGCGGCGAAGGGCGTGAGGATGAGCTGGATCAGAGAGACGGCATCTTGGTGGGAGATTTTGATCCATTTTGTTGCAAGGAAGAGTCTCTTGAGGTCTTGCTATGCTAAAACAACCCCTTATATCTCCTTATTACTTATAAGTTATAACATAAGTATTAAGGTTCTTGTGTTACGCGTTATCTTATGTTATTTATATTCAAAGAAAACCTATAAAATTATAAGTGAATGTATTTTTAATATGACTTGGCTAGTCGAGGTCTTTTATTTTGTTTTGGACTGTTTCTAAAGATTAAAATACAACCAACAACTTAGGGTGGAGATAACGTGGTGGGTTGTCAATGATTGAACTATAGCTAGAATCCAATTTTGTCAAATACATATTGAATAATTACAAAATTTACAGGGATCGTTAAATCATATACCTTAATTTTATGTCATTATATATGTATATAACTTTTTTTCTTTAACAGTATGCATTGTCCATATTTGAATATGGTAGTGGGAGACATGTTACAGTTTATGAAATTCAATTTCCGAGTAATTGTGCCATGCAATTGTTTCACTTGTCCGGATTTGAAAGTGGAGAGTGGAGACTATGACTTGACGTACGAGATTATAAATGAATACATAAAAAAGTTGTTAATTCCTTGTCTAGTGATAAACAAAGATGAGAGTTTCTCCAGAGTGAGAGAGAACTATTAAAGTCTGTCACATAGGTTTTTGGAGCTGGGACACCAACGGTATAGGACAGTCTTAATTCTTAACCAAACCAATGGTGGATGCCATGTTGTTTTTGAAAAGAAAGAAAGAAAGAAAGGGTTTGTTTTCTTTGGTCATGGTAGACATGTTCTTCAACAACCTTGATTTGCCGTAACCATATGGTCTTTCCGCACGTTATCTCTTCCCTTTGCTGTTTAGGGTTTCGACCTATGGTAGATGGTCTTGTTGATCTGATTAGATATCTAAATTTCAACAGTGTTCAAATACGGTAATTACTGTCATTGTCTATATGATCAAACAGCCTTTGAGTTAAATTAGAAAGAAACAAGATTGTCTACATGGTCACATGATCTAGACAAACACCGAAACGTGGTGCCAGCACGCCTAATATATTGATCTGTAATGACTCCACCTAAAACTCTTTTTGTCACATTGTTCTTCTTCAAGTCGTAGAAGAAAATCTCGGTAGCATCCTTTGGTAATGGCGGCACAAAACATATTTCTCCAGCATCAGTGGTGCCGCATGTGATTAGTTCGTGATTACGTAATGAATCACAAAGAGAAGAAGAAAGATCGCCAGTCTTGGTCAACCAAATTTGCTTCTTAATATCATCAAGAACGCACAAACTATAACTATTATCATTCTTGACAGAAAAAAGCGCTAATTTCCCTCTGTAGTTTATTAGTTTTCGATGAAACAAGTAATTGTTGTTCTCTTCTTGTGGTGCTTCAATGTCAAGAAACCGTTCAACGCCAACATCAAAACTCATCATCAAAAAGCTGCTGCTGCCACTTGATGTTTTTCTCAAAGCTTCATAATCATAATACAAAACTCTATTGGTGTCTTCATCTCTCTGATGCTGTCTTCATCTCTGATGCTGTCTTTTCATGGTGGCCGCCCGAACAAGTAAACAACACAAACCCTAGAAAAACTATTCAACTTATACTAAGGAGAAAGTTTGTTGATCAAGAAAGAAACGGGTCAATTACAAAGCCCAATAGCTGACAAAGCCCAAATCTGAAAGGGATTTAGCCCATAAGCTCTTTAAAACAAGGCTTAATGGATCTGTCACGTGTCGAATGGTTTGAAAACAGAGTACCGCACGTACCAGCTCAAAATTTGAAATCACGACTTCAAAAAATAATCTCAAAGGGTAAGAAAATAAATTAATTCCCAGGAAAAAAAGAAACAGAAACCCTCTTCTTCTTCTCTCTCTCTTCTCTTCTCTTCTCTCTTTCTCTCTCGAGGAAGACAACTATGGAAGCTATGCTTGTGGACTGTGTACACAGCAGTCTTCGTCACTTTGTCTACAAGAATGCTATTTTCATGTGCGAGCGTCTCTGCGCTGAGTTCCCTTCCGAGGTACCCTCTTCGTTCACTCTCTTATTTTTTTCTATCTCTCTTTCTACGAATTCTGTAAATCGAAGCTGTTGGAATGGTCAGATAGAGGTTTTAAGGTTTTTAATTTGTCTGGGTATCTATGAATTCTTCGTAAGTGCATCACTTTTTGGATTTGGAATTAGATAGCTTCACTGTGTGTTCTTCGAGATCGATTTTGGTTTATCACCTTTTAAACCCTTTGCTCCGCGATCTATGTGTTGATTCTCGGGTCAATTGGGAGGTGAATTCGTTGTAATTTGTTTTTCTCTACTAGCTGTTCTCATTACTGATTTGGTCTTTGGAATAATTGCAATTTGAGGGTTGCGTCTCTCTTAGATTTCGGAAATAAATGAATTTGTCCATATATGATCTCAAGTTTAAGTTTTTATTATCCTTGGAACTTAGCTATGAGTCAACTGTTAGAGAAAAGTCTCTGGGCTTATTTCAAGCTTTGTTTTTAAATTTTGTGTTAATACAGCGTCAATAATACTTGAGAAAATTATTCATTCATTCAGCCTTTTCTGGATTAGTTTCAACGTTCGTAGCGGTTTTCCGATTGTTAGGTTCAGTTAATTTTGAAAGTGTGTCAATAAAAGACTAGCCTTTGAGGCCTTTTTCTTTAATCACTTTTCTGACTTTTCCTCATATGCAGGTTAATTTGCAGCTATTAGCCACCAGCTACCTGCAGAATAACCAAGCTTACAGTGCATATCATCTGTTAAAGGGTGCGTGGCATGGTTTCTTGACTTGTTGCTTGCTAGCCTTTTAGTCAGAATTTTGCGCCTTCTTTTTTTAGGTTGTTTTGATCATCTTTTTATTTGTTTTATATTATGTAAAGGGACACAAATGGCTCAGTCCCGGTACTTGTTCGCGTTATCATGCTTCCAGATGGACCTTCTCAATGAAGCTGAATCTGCACTTTGCCCTGTTAATGAACCTGGTGCGGAGGTATTTAATGTTCTCTGGTATATTGCTTTTATTTGCTTATGGCATCTCATATTATAAAGTGTGTCAGTATCTGGACCTTATTGACTTAGTTCAGTTAAGATAACAACAGGCTTCTGATTAGTGCAGATCCCCAATGGTGCAGCAGGCCATTACCTTCTTGGACTTATTTACAAGTTCGTTTTTTCATTCTCTATGCATTTTCCTTGATTCTGAATGTCTTCGATGAGATGATATCTCATATATGATAGTGGCCTTTCAGGTATACTGATAGAAGGAAGAATGCTGCTCAACAGTTTAAACAGTCTTTGACAATAGACCCTCTACTTTGGGCCGCATATGAGGAATTATGTATACTAGGTGAACAGAATAACTTTTATGCATACTTGGCATATTTGCAATATTTTTGCTATGGTTCTCTAATACTTTTCTGTCCGTTCAATTTTTTCAGGTGCTGCTGAGGAAGCAACTGCAGTTTTTGGTGAAACAGCTGCTCTCTCCATTCAAAAACAGTACATGCAACAACTGTCAACTTCCCTCGGCTTAAATACGTGCAATGAGGAACGTAATTCGATTTCTACTAAAAACATGAGCTCTGAAGATTATAGTCCAAGGCAGTCTAAACACACACAAAACCATGGTCTTAAAGATATCTCTGGAAATTTCCATTCTCATGGACTTAATGGAGGTGTTTCGAACATGTCATTCTATAATACGCCTTCACCAGTCGCTGCACAGGTAATGGCACACTCCTTTTTATGTACAACTATGCAACTCCCTCCATCTGTTGATCACACATTCTTTATTACTTACGGGATTAATGCATCATGGGTAGTGATTTCCCAATGTTTGCATCTGTCATTTTATATCTCTTATGTCAAAAGAATAGTTAGTCTAATCTTTTGACTATTAAAAGTGGGGTCGTGATTCTGTTTCAGTGTCTTTGGTTTGGCACTTTAATTTTATCAACCTTTGTAGTTATCTGAATATTAACATCTGTAAATGAGATTTTTTATTTGCTTTATTTTTTTTTGTATTTTTGAAATTGTAGCTGTCCGGTATAGCGCCACCACCACTTTTCCGGAATTTTCAGCCGGCTGTTGCGAACCCAAACTCTCTTGTTACTGACAACTCTCCAAAGTCAACAGTAAACTCGACTCTTCAAGCACCCAGAAGAAAGTTTGTAGATGAAGGAAAGCTACGTAAGGTAGTATTCACATATCTGTACTGGTCTACATAGTTTTGATTTATTGATCTTTACTTTACTCTTTAATAGTCTGATTCGTAGTCGGGATGAAATTTTCTCTACCATCTGTCTTACCATGAGTGCATGTCTCTTTTGTTTGCAGATTTCTGGCAGGCTATTTTCTGATTCTGGTCCACGACGGAGCTCGAGACTGTCTGCTGATTCAGGGGCAAACACAAATTCAAGTGTTGCAACAGTAAGTGGAAACGTGAGCAACGCTTCCAAGTATTTGGGAGGTTCTAAATTGAGTTCTTTGGCACTTCGTTCTGTAACACTTCGGAAGGGACACTCCTGGGCAAATGAAAACATAGACGAAGGTTGATACATTCTATGCACTATATAACTATTTTTTTTCGAAATCTGGCCTGTTGTGATTGTTATCTGCCTTCTTTTTTGGTGTCGGCGTGTTTGTAATCCTCAAAATGTTGTCATTCTGATTGGCTAGGGGTTCGTGGGGAACATTTTGATGATTCGAGGCCTAATACTGCCTCAACGACTGGTTCCATGGCATCCAATGATGCTAAATCCTGTGATCAAGAAGATGAAACAATGTCGATTGGTGGCACAACAATGAACGCCCAACGAATCACAATTGGTGTTTCAGAAATTTTAAGACTCCTTAGGACACTTGGAGAAGGGTGTAGACTTTCGTACATGTACAGGTGTCAGGTAGACATTTTGTTGTTCACTTGACTAATGCAAGGTGAGGTGAACTTATATTGGCTAATTTGTTGTATCCCCTCTGCTTCTGGATGGTTTAGGAGGCACTGGATATGTATATGAAACTTCCACATAAGCATTATAATACAGGATGGGTTCTTTCCCAGGTAATTAGTGACTCTTTTCTTTTTTAGACTGCCATATATTGATATAGCTTGGACATGTTTTATTTGGATAACCGTTTTAGGAACTATCTTATTTAGTTTTCTGTTATTGTGTATATACACTTTTTGTAATGACTAACGTGGACAGAAGTTTCGAAAAAGAACCCCTGTACGAGTTTTAGTCTGGTGGCCTGTGATGGTTATTGTTGAAGGTTTATATACAGATATTATGGCTATTAAATGCAGGTCGGGAAAGCATACTTTGAGTTAATTGACTATTTAGAAGCTGAAAAAGCATTCCGTCTTGCCCGCCAGGCTTCTCCTTATTGCTTAGAAGGAATGGATATTTACTCTACGGTCCTCTACGTAAGTAAACATCCAGTCTCATCTGAGTCTGTGATGAAACTCAACCTTTGATATTTTACTTTAGTTTGAGGAAAGATTGAAAACTCCTGGAAAAAATCCCATGTATTCCAATATTTTTTTTTTTGCAGCATTTGAAGGAAGATATGAAGCTGAGTTACTTAGCTCAGGAACTAATATCAACCGATCGCTTAGCTCCCCAATCTTGGTAACTTTTGTCGAAGTTGTTTTTTTTGATTTAAGTTTTCGTTTATTGTTATTAATTGAAGAAGTAAGCGAATAATCAATTATATAGGTGTGCTATGGGGAATTGCTATAGCTTGCAAAAGGACCATGAGACAGCACTGAAGAATTTCCTACGAGCTGTTCAACTGAATCCAAGATTTGCATATGCTCATACCTTATGTGGCCACGAGTAAGAAAGCCTCTATCGATTTGATCGTCTTGTACAATGTGCTTGACATGCTCTGGTTGTTTGTCTAAGAGACACTCTCTATCTTTACTTGTCTCTGTAGATACACAACTCTTGAAGATTTTGAAAACGGAATGAAAAGTTACCAAAACGCACTTCGTGTAGATACAAGACACTATAACGCATGGTACGGGCTTGGAATGATATATCTACGCCAAGAGAAGTTAGAGTTCTCAGAGCATCACTTCAAAATGGCTTTCCTAATAAACCCGAGTTCCTCTGTTATAATGTCTTATTTAGGGACAGCTTTGCATGCCTTAAAGGTTATTTGATTACTTTCATTTAATAAGGTCTACAAGAAAAAAAACAATCTTTAAAGAATGACTAAATGCTTTTTGTTGTTTTGTGTTAACAGAGAAGTGAGGAAGCACTAGATATAATGGAGCAAGCTATAGTAGCAGACAGAAAAAACCCTCTTCCAATGTACCAGAAAGCTAACATACTTGTCTGCTTAGAAAGATTAGATGAAGCCCTAGAAGTCCTTGAGGAGCTCAAAGAGTATGCGCCTTCTGAGAGCAGCGTTTACGCTTTAATGGGCAGGATCTATAAGCGGCGAAACATGCACGATAAAGCCATGCTTCATTTCGGTCTAGCTTTGGATATGAAACCGCCTGCAACTGACGTTGCTGCAATAAAGGTTTGAGTCATTCAAAAACACAACAAACAGACTTGTTTGGTTTTTAAATTTGAATTATTTTAAGCGTCTAGTGATAGGGACTCGTTGCGTTAACTGGTTATTATTGTCTAAAACAGGCTGCAATGGAGAAATTGCATGTTCCAGATGAGATCGATGAGAGCCCATGAAACCATTGCTGCTCCAAGAACCTTGGGTATAAATTAATGTGAAACTGTTGCTGCTCCACCAACCATGGGTATGAATGAATTATCTGTGTGCAAAGCCTACCTCTTTTAGGGAACTAGTTGAATTTTAAATCTTACCAGGATTTTGTAGCTTTGGTACCAAACCGTAACACAGCCACAAGAGCTTACCACATAACTTATGTATCATGAGTTAATCTGTATGTTGTCCATAACTACTTATTCGCAATATATAAATTTTCCACAAAAGTCTGTTCGTGGCTTCATGCATTGTTCTCGTCATCGTCAGTTCATCCCTTCATGGTATGTAATCCAACTACAAGAGAAGTCATAACATTTACCCGAAGACCACATGTTTGATATCCTGATAAAATGAAGTGTTATATGCACTTGGGATCCGAACCCAAACAATGATCAAGGTGTTGCGCATGATCACGAAGACACGAGGCCATGGAGTAATTTTGTTTTTGAACACGATGTATATAAATTGCCAAATTGGGGTGTAGACAATCTTCTTCTTTTCCGTGGAGGCGGGTCGAAAGTGGAAATGATGTATACATTGGTGGAGTTGTGTATTATGAAGCTAGAAGATAGAGCCATGGACTATGATAGACTTTAGTGGCTAGTTTTGATTTTCGTTTAGAGCATTTAGGTGAAATCAAAATACCTGAAGAAACATTAAGTTACCTAGCAAAGTTCCAAGGGAAATTAGCGGGCATTAGTTTTAGTTTGTGGTTTCTTGACGATGTGAAGAAGCAAACTTAGTCTAATATTTTTGCCTTTTTGCATTCTATTTTGGGTCTACAGCTAACTTTTTCAGGAACCAGTGATGATAGTGAACTTAATAGCGCTTGTCGAGATGTAGGTGGAAAACGTTCCAACACATAAATTATCTAAACCCCAACATCTTGGAAATACAACAAAACATGCCTTTTGCATGGACTATATATATAAGTGAGTTACTATTTTTGTGGAAAATAGTTTGTTGGATTTTGCTATGGGCTCTAATACCATATTAAGAAAGTGGCTTAGCTAGCTCAAGGAAAATGATTATCCAAAGATTTATTTTACGGTCGATGTGGGATTCTAATAAATATAAACACAAAGAATATGAAAAGAGTTAAGTTTCCGTTTAAAATGAGGATTTAAACATAAAATGTTGCATGGTTAGACAAAACTAGAAGAAAACTAACGTGATATAAATACGAATATGTTATTTTCCCAAAAATCCCTAAGTTGATCAACTCACACATAATCAAAAGATACGACTTGTCTCTTCTTTCTGATTTATCTTTGTTTTCAAATCGAAGAACCATATTTGATGTGTATTTTAGCTATATGAGCAAGAAGAACCACAAGTTTATTTATTTATTTTAGAAGGTTATAGATTTATAGTAAATATATCAGCGAATATTGAATTTTACCATCCAAAATAAGATGAAAAAAAGTCAACAATCACTCCCCGAAGATGAAGCTGAGAACAAATCACGGGTGTTGAATTTATAAGATCACAATGATTATTTTACGTAGACTTAAGTTTTCTTTGGTCGACCATTACGTAGATTATTAATACGTACATATATACTGTATAGTTATATACTTATGATTAGCGAACTTCCACTTAATTTTCAGTGGGATTAGCGAACGTCATTATTTCTGACTTTTGTGGTTAATTTAAATTAAGTATTTGAAATGTAACGGCGACGACTACGAGTAAAACATTTACAACAAAGAATCGTATAATTGTGCCTTCAACTTTTTTTAACTTTTTTTTTCTTTCTATATTATATGTTTAATCCCATTTTAAGAAATCTGATTATAATACACTATAATATAATATAGAAAGAAATCCATTTGTAAGATAGTTGTATGTGCCCTCTAATTTATCTTAATATATATGAACTATATTAATGAGAAAATCAAAATTACAACCGGACTTGCCGAGGGAACGTCGTTCCCCCAACATCCTCCAAAAAAATATTCGTAACAGAAACCGGAACCAACTCAAACGGATGAAATCCTAACGGTAAAAAAAAAGCATAGTTCGCTAATCCATCGGCTAGACGATTAGCTTCCCTATACACGTGCGAAACACGGACTATCCAGTCCCTTGATATAAAGCCATGGCACAGACGTACCAGGAACGACAGCGGATGAGCCTCATTAATCCCTGTCTTAAGAAATCCCACAACAATCTCCGAATCCACCTCAATCTCCACTCTTCTCACTCGGCGTTCCCAAGCAATATACAAACCATAATAGACACCCCATAACTCTGCCAACGGAGCCGAGCAAATACCAATATTTAGCGCAAATCCCCCACACCATTGACCTTCCTCATCACGCATGGCACCCCCAGCTGTTGCCAAGCCCAGGTTACCTCTTGAAGCACCATCCGTATTCAGCCGCATCCAACCACTCACAGGTTTCGTCCAAGAGATCCTCTGCTCCACTCTCACACCCCTAGTACCCGTTTGATTCGATACCTTGTCATTAGCTCGAGCCACCTCAGCCGCCAAATCCTTAAGAAATTGAACCTGATCTCGACATTTTTGGTTCGACCCAAATACATTGCCACATCTCCACTTCCATCCCCACCAAACCGATACTGCAAAAAAGGTGGACCAAACACTCTCTCCTACTCGCGTTTGCTGAAAAAACTCTTGTCTCTGACTTGGTCGTAGTAGCCGGTTCCAAACTCCACTCATCGCTGGGCAATCCCTTAGAATGTGAAGAATAGACTCATCCCCCCCTTTACACACTTGACAAAGTCCTGAAACACACAAATGGCGCCTCATCCTCTCCACATTTGTCATCAATACTCGATTCATGCTCAGCCAAAGGAAGACCCAAACTCTCTCCGGTGCTAACACTTTCCAAACACGCGAGAAAAGACCACTGAGGTCCTGTCTCACACTTGTATCCCGCGTCAATAAGTCGTAGGCAGAGCTAACCGTAAACCTCCCATCCTGAGTACCTCCCCATGATAAACGATCTTGTGCACCCGTGACCCGATCTACAACCATAGATCTCAACTGCAAAGTACACTCTTGTGACACATAAGGTGCTATTTGCTGCAAAGACCAGCCGCCTCCCTCCTGCCATAAGTCGCGAATATGAACCAGTTCATACCCCGCAGGTAAGTCCGCAATACTTCTCTCTACAAGGGGTGAGTTCGAGAGCCAAGAATCCGTCCAGAATCGTATGTCTCTTCCATCTCCCAACACCCATTTAATTCCTGGGATCACCACTTCTCGCAAACCCAGACCCACACTTCGCCATGTAGGAGACCAATTCCCTTTAGCAACCAACCAGCGCGAGTCTTTTACATCCCGCACTTTATACTTACTTCGGAGAATTCGCGCCCAGAGACTTATTGTATCATGAAGTAAACGCCAGCCAATCTTGGCAAGAAGCGCGAGGTTCATCACAGGCGCCGACTTCACACCCAAACCTCCTTCCCTTTTTGGACGACAGACGCGTTCCCAGCTTAGAAGATGTTGTTTACGCTTCTCGTCAGGACTTCCCCATAAAAAGTTCCTCGACAGCTTCTCTAATCCATCGAGGGTAGATTTCGGGAGGGCAATAGTGCTCATGGCATGAACTGGGATTGAGGTAAGCACAGCTCTTGTCAATGTTAATCTCCCCGCAAAACTCAAGCATTGACTTTTCCACCCCGACAGCCTGGAAGTAGCTCTCTCTAGGACTTCCCCATACGTCTCTTTGTTGATCCGCTTGTGTAACACCGGCATACCAAGATACTTCCCCAAATTTTTTGTCGACGCAATCCCACTAACATCTGTGATGAGCTTCTCCATATCTCAAGTTACATTCTTAGAGAAAAAGATTTTTGATTTCTCCAAAGAAATCTTCTGGCCCGAGGCTTTACAAAAACGTTCTAGCACTCCTCTAATTACCCGTATTTGTTGCACCGAAGCCTCTGCAAACAAGATCAAGTCATCGGCAAAGCATATATGGGAAAGCTTAGGACCACCGCGAGATAGGCTTATTGGCTCCCACTCCCCAGCAACCACTGACAGCTTAATAAGGTGACACAACCTTTCCATACAGAGGACAAACAAGTAAGGCGACAAAGGGTCACCTTGTCTAAGCCCTCGCAACGGTTTAAAAGCCTCAGACTTTTCTCCATTCCATAACAAGGTCATAGAAGGACCAGTGACGCAACGCATGATCCAACTCAGCCATTGCTCCGAAAAATTTGCCGCTCTCAAAGTATCCTCCAAAAAATCCCATCTTATTCGATCATAGGCTTTCTCCAGGTCGAGTTTCAGAAGCATCCAACCATTCCTTCCTTTCTTTCTCCGCATTGAGTGCACTGCCTCTTGTACTACAACAATATTATCTGTACTTAGTCTCCCCGGTATAAAGCTCGACTGCGCCGGTCCAATAAATTTTGGCATAATCCGCTTCAACCTCAACACCATAGCTTTGGTTATGATCTTGAAGAGGACATTACACAAACTTATTGGCCGAAATTGCATAATCCTCTCTGGTTTACCAACCTTAGATATCAGAACAAGCATAGCATCATTCAGACCTTCCGGGAGAAAACCTGTCGCAAAGAATTTCAGCACAAACTCTCTAACCGAATCCCGCACCGTGTCCCAACATTCATGATAGAAAACAGGCTGAAATCCATCTGGGCCTGGGGCCTTGAAGCGGCCCATACTCTTAATGGACTGATCCACCTCCGCATCCACAAAAGGCTTCTCCAAATCTCGCACCTCCTCGGTAGTCAAGCGAGTAAATCCCTGATTTGGTAATTGATCCACCACTTCGTCAACATCATCCATAGAATAAAGCCTCTGGTAATACTCCACAGCCAGCTTTTCAAGCTCATGCGAATCCGTAACCCACCTTCCTTCATCATTTTTCAGCATATCAATCCGATTTCTTCGTCTTCTTATAATGGTTGATGTGTGAAAGAATTGGGTGTTTCTATCCCCCAAGGTGATCCATTTTTCCCGTGATTTCTGAAACCATATAACTTCCTCTTGTTCCAGTACCACATCAAACTCCTTCAGCAGATCAACTTCCTCTTGTAATAAAGCATCAGTTTGCTGCAAGTCTAAAGAATCTTGGACCAACTTAATCTTCCTAAGCAGCGCCTCCTTCTTCCGCTGAACATCTCCAAAAACCTCTCTGTTCCAGCGTTTGAGATGAGCTTGAAGCCCAAGCAAGGCTTCCGGAGTAGACAAATTTTTATTCCATGAACTCTCTAACATCCCTTTGAAACCGTCATGTTTCAGCCAGGCTGCCTCAAACCAAAACGGTCTTCTTTTCGGATCCCCAACTGTTGCCGGGCAAAGCTGAACATACAACGGAGCGTGATCCGAAGCTAGAAACGGTAGATGAGTGACTGACGCCTCCTGCCATTTCAGTCTCGTGATTGCATTGCACATGACCCGATCCAACCGTTTCGCTACACACGTGCTCATAACTCTCCCCCTCCGCCAAGTATACTTGTTGCCTCTAAATCCCATATCAATTAGCGAAGTTTCATTCACCCAATCACCAAATGCTAGTGAGTCTAACGACAATCTACCATTGCCACCAGTCCGCTCGTCAAGCCGTAGAATTGTGTTAAAGTCACCTCCAACAAGTACTGGCTCCACAATCCCACTTAATTCCTCTTTCAACTCCTCCCACAATCCACTCCGCCGGCTTACAGTTGGAGCAGCATACACCACCACCAAGTGAACCGGTTCTTTCCCACCATCTCCAACAATCGCGTTGATAAATTGGTTAGAGGATTTCACAATCGTAACCACTCCGATACTCGAGCGCCAAAGTAACCACAATCCACCACTCTGACCAACAACATCGACACGAAACGAGTTCTCAAACCCCAGCCCTTGACAAATACTCCTCGCCCTATCACCCCCATCATGAGTTTCAAACAAAGCCAAAATCTGTGTATCATTCTTCTTCAACATATATCGGATAGATCTTCTGAAGTTAGGTTTATTTGCCTTCCGGCAATTCCAAAAAATTAAATTCATCATCATAATCCTTGTTAATTTCAAGCGGATCACCGGGGCATACTGTTATGCCACCACTAGCTCCATTCCTTCCTCGGCCGACACAATGTGTCGAGCACTCTCAGTCGGGTTCATTGCAGTCACTGAACCTTCTCCAATTGGTAATACAGCCTTCTCTCCCGCTTTCAATTCAAAATTAGGCACCATTAAGTCGACGGAACTCTGTTTTGAAGAGGACTCAGTTTGACCAACACCACCCCCCTCAATTCTAAGCCTTTTACCCGATGCCGACAACTCTACCTCCTGGGAAACTGGGTCAAACAGGAATCCCCTTGTGGGCCTGCTACTAAACTTGATCTTCGGCCCATTAACGAACCCATGCTTATTTTGTCCATTTCGACGCTCCTTTAAAACCTCTTTGGCGCCATTCTTCCCTTTTCCGGAACCCCTCTCAAAGTTTCCTTCGTTTACTTGGAAAATCTTCTTCCCGATATTCTGTGAGATGCCAATTCCCTCATTTTCCTTATCCTCTCCTTCTAAACCAGAGTTTTTCGGAATTTGCGGCTGCACAACCTCCTCCACCAATCCCGCAAAACTATTAGCTGTCAGAATCGTATCCCTTTCCTTATTCCCAGATATTCCCCTTGGATTTCTTCCCAAATTTTCCACCATCACCCCCGGAGCTGGCGTCTCTGCCCTTGTAGACTGACCCGATTTCCGACCCGACCGTCGGACCGTTGTAAAACCATCAGTCGCCGGCGGAGTTGGAATAGCATTATTCTGTAAACTTAGTTCTGTCAACTCTCCTCCCGTAGACTCCGAGACCGGTTTCACATGTGGACAACTATGGACCATATGCCCAAATATTCCACAATTTGAGCAAATGCTCGATAAACTTTCATAGAACACAAAGTACCGCTCCCCATTCACCATGAAAGAACCCTTGAGAGGTTGACTGAGATCCACTTCCACGCACACCCTAGCGAATCTAGCCCTCTCAAAATTCAATGTGTTTGTATCCACTCTCAGCGGTTTACCAAACCCTTCTGTTAACCCCATCAATATGGTTTTATGGTAGTACGCAACTGGAAGATTTGAGAACCGCACCCACACCGGAGTCGTAACAATATCATCCCTAGTAGGCTCAAAGTCAGGTGACCATGCGCGGACCATAAGATAACTCCCAAACGCCTTCCATGGACCACCTGTCAAGGCCGCCAAGTACTCCTCCTCCACCTCAAACCTCACCATAAAGTACTGTCGTGGTAGATCCGTCACAAACATAGATCCCTTAGGCTTCCACATCTCCCGTAGCTTTCGGCTTAACACCGGTGTTGGTACATTCCGACCCAAAACTTTCACGATCATACACTGCTTCCATAGCCCGTGCATCGCCTCTATCACCTCCTTCGCTATCGTGAACACCGGTTCCCCATTAGCGCCATTCGGAAAATCCACACGCATACGTGCTGCCACAAAACTCGGTTCCACAGCCTCTTCCGGGACTATCCGTCCCCCTTCCCTCGCTCGTGAAACCTTAGTTGCCCACGACTCCACCCTGTCCGGAGGGTCTCCTGGTGGCGGTCCTTTCGCCGTAAAATCCATCATAGCCGTGTCTTGGTCCCCCGAAACCCTAGGTTCTCCTGTCGCCGTCATAGCTTTAGTCCCCATTGGAATGGTTAGTTTTTTTTTGGCCATGTGGTTTAAAGAACATTAATAATAGCTACTTTATGTCTTAACAACATTTTAGATTAACAAGTGTTGGGCCTGATCGCAATATGAACCAAAAATCTAAAAGAATAGTTTTTTTTTTTGTTTTTTGTTTTTGTTTTATGTGTGTGTGTGTGTGTGTGTGGGAGAAATATCATTACCTTACCTTACATTTATATCTCAGCCATGAATAATATCAATCTCACCAACATTGAGTTTCTACTTATTGAATCGACCTATATTATTCACGTGAGAAGTATATGTGCATGTTTCTTTAATGAGTTGATTACATCGATCAAAACCAGATGGTTAGAGGTCGTTATCGATTTCGGTTTAAGTCTGTTCCTTTAAAAAGAAAGCTGGTAGTACGTTTTCTTCACGGGTGTGCTAGCAATTTCCAATTCGTTAGATAGCGAAAGCTTGTAACGTAAGAGAATTAGCTGATACATACATAGGCTTGTAACGTAAGTGATGCACTAGAGTTCTAATATTTGTCTTGATAATCTCCATATACAAGCAAGAGATCTATTCAAACTCAGTTACGTAAAACGTTTAGTTAAGTTTCAATTCCGTGACTGACGAACTGTTTTCTTTAACAAACAAAAATATTCCCTGAAATAATTTAGTTCTTTAATATATAAAACGTTCATGTCATCAAAGACCAATTAGATCCAATCAATTACTAAAATATTTGACTTAATTTAACTAAGCAAAACAAAAAAAATCGTTTTAACGTTGACATGCAGCATATATGTTAAAAATGTCATTATCATTATAGAACTTTAGTGCAACACTTCACTCTACATTACAAAATGTTATCTCAATCTTAATTAAAGAAATGGTTTACGTAGAACAAATCACGGGCGATGGATAAAACTCACGAGAGTTACAGGCTTTCAATGGGGTGTGCAGTCCAAAAGCTGCTTTTATGTTTCCATTCAAACAAAAAAAATATTGAACTGCTTTTTTGATCTGCTTTTAAAAAAAACAAATTTTTTTTTCTTCATGTTTTTTCTCTAATAAGCAGAGCAGTTCACCACACCTATTTAGGAGTGTATATGGTGAGTTATATCTTATATTTTAATTTTAATTTAATTTTAATTTATCTAAATATATATATAAATATTTTGAACCATTCGAACAGATTGATCTGCATTTGTTCTGCTTGATCTGCTTGATCCGCTTTTGTTTTGCTTGATCTGCTCTGCTTGATACGTTATCCCCATTCGAAGCCATAACATCACGTGATTAGACCTACCTCTGTAAAATTTCTTAAGATTATACTTGATGTGTTACTCTATAATTAGGACTCATTCTTTATTTATCTTATTTTAAGAAAAGAACAACTAATTAGTCTTCTACTTTATTTGGTTTTTGATGGTGAATATTGGAATCCCAAAAATAGTCACGGAGCTCTCTCTTGTTTTGTCTTCGAAAGGTTACAAAAGGAGAGGAAGAACATCAGAAAACGGATATGATAATAAATCTTCACGTAAGAGTGAAAAATGTCGTTTAGTGGTTATAAAAGCTTCGTCGTATTAGCGTTATTCTCCATCGTCTTAACTCAAATCTATGGTTTGAGAAACGTAAACCCGATGTACGATCTCCAACCGCGAGAAACGCTAAGGCTTCACAACCAGATTCGAGCCGCGGTCGGGGTTGCTCCATTGGTATGGGACCAAAGACTAGCTGCCCATGCACAGAGATACGCTATGGTACGTTCCAAAGACTGTGCCATGAAGCATTCCACCGATGGAATGTACGGAGAGAATATAGCTGCCGGGTGGGTTCAGCCTGTGGACACCATGAGCGGTCCAATCGCGACCAAGTTTTGGTTTACGGAGAAGCCTTACTACAATTATGCAACCAACAGATGTAGTGATGTGTGTGGGCATTATACTCAGATTGTGGCTAATCAATCGACACGACTCGGTTGTGGTACGGTCAGGTGTTTTGAAAATAAGTATGTTTGGGTCGTATGTAATTATGCTCCTAGGCCGATGGGTGATGCCAATACTCGTCCATATTGATGATTTGCATACGGTTTAAATATGTAATGTGACTATATTTAGATATTATGATTACATGTTATTATAGACACAATTTTAAGATATACATAAGTTTGTAATATAGTGGTTTGTATTAGCATTGTTGATGCATCAAACATAAGAAAACTTATATTTGAGTTATTTCTTTTGGACTAAAAAAAGTAATATATTGTTTTTCTATCATCGCAAAATTTTTTGAGCCCCTAAGCAAATCACAAATTTAAATAAAAACATCATATAACCTTTTTCACAACTAAAGTAAGGACAACACATGATAATAAGAAGAAACAAATCAATGAACATTATGATTTAAATGGTTACGGTTGTTAGGTGGACAAATCCGTTTGTATACCATTTTTTATGTATTTTTAGGGATATCTTATTCTAAGATTTGCAAATGGGGTATCTTATATAAAATATTTTCTTTTGCAAATTTTAGGGTAAAATATTCTCTAAGATGTTTGCATTGAGGATGGTCTAAATAAATTTGATCTGTGGTAAATTGTTGTTTGTTGCATTTAGTTGGCTTCGTCCGCAACCCTGGCTTTCGTGCTTTGACGTGACTCGGAGATCCTTTCGACGACCTATGTTGTGTTGAAGGCAACATTTCCATTCAAAACTATAAAAAAAAGTTAAAGAGTCAACAATTACTCCCCGAAAATGAAGCAGAGAACAAATCACGGGTGTTGAATATAATTCCACGTGAATTATAATATGGTACAAAGACTAGATGGATTATACATTGCTTACAAGTCTTGTTGATACATACTATAAAGTTATGAAAATGATTATTTTGTTACGACCAGTAAAAAGCTCGACTTTTGTTGGGATTAACGATCGTGTTTCACGTCATTGATTCTGACTTCTGTGTTTAATTACCTGAATCTACGACGACTATTAAGCATTTACAACAACACTTATGATTATTTCAAATATTTTTTAATAGAAATTTGGTATCATTAAAATTATTTTTATGACTCTTTCATACATAGGATTATAACTTATCCCCCAACCGGGTTAATATTTGGATGTAATATCTTATACAATTTGAAAAGGCTTTACCTAATTGACTAATGACCATTAGATGTATGATGTATCTAGTGGGTTGTATTACTCTTATGGTATTTTGAAAATATTTACGCGTTCATATAATAGATATTAAATCATTATCTAAATATTATTCTCGCTCCAAAGCATTGATTTTATTTTCTTTTAATATTGGTGATAACATTTTAAAAGGAAGGAAAAGAAACTAATAAATCTTAAATCAACAAAATTTTGGAAATTAATTTAAAACTTTTCTTATAAAAATCTATAAAGTCTTGTAGAACTGACGAAAATAAATGAAATATCTATAAAGTTATAGAATGCATTTAATTCTTAATATATATTTTTACTACCAAATTTTCTTGTGTTAATTTTGAAATCTATGATTCTATACTAAAACCATAATTTATCCTACATATTATGTTATTAATAGGGAATTCTAAATTTAATTGTGTGAGATTGACTAATGAGAGATTTAATAAAAAGATAAACCTTCCCATCAAACAAACTTTTTGTTAATTATATGATCTAAATATAAGTTACAGTGCTATTTTTAATTACTTTCTTAGGCCTATAAAAGGAGGACCAAGTAGAATCGAGACCATAACTTCCAAAACAAAATATATATACAAGAAAAAAAAACATAACAAAATGTTGTCTTTTCGTTATAGCTTCGTGGTACTGACATTATTCTCTGTTCATTTAACTCGAGCTTATGGTCTACCTAGTGTAAGACCAATCTATGATATACAACCGAGGAAGACGGTAGAGGCTCACAACAAGATCCGAGCTGAGGTCGGGGTGGCTCCATTGGTATGGAACAAAACCGTAGCGGCCTATGCACAGAAATTTGCAAACAGGCAAGCCAAAGCTGGAGTCTGCGATTACGGCTCCATGAAACATTCTGGTGGACCTTATGGGGAGAATATCGCTGCGGGATGGGTCCAACCTGAGGACCAAATGAGTGGTCCGATCGCGGCGAAGTATTGGTATACGGAGAAGCCAAACTATGACTATGCCACCAACAAGTGCAAAGATGTTTGTGGACACTACACTCAGATGGTGGCTAACCAATCGTTCAGCATTGGTTGTGGCTCGTTCAGGTGTCATGATAACGAGTTAATTTATATCGTATGTGACTATTATCCTATGCCAGTGGGTGATGAGAATACGCGTCCCTATTGATTATTTTCATTTCAATGATTCAAAAAAAAAAAGACTTCATATGGTATTTAATTATGGTGTAATAATGTATATGATTTGATAAAAAAAAAAGTAATATATCAAAATTACTGATCAATCGATCGTGAAAAAAATATATAGCTATAGCTTTTTTTTTTTTTTTTTTTTTGGAGCAACAAAAATATAGCTATAGCTTAGACATGAAAATTTGTGCTTCCAGTAAAAAAGATTAGAAGCATTTAGTAATTGATGGTTTGTTGTTGTTGGTTATTATTATTATTTTTTGGTGTGAATATTGATTTACTGATTATGTATTGTCAAACTAGAAGCTAGTAAGCACAATTCTATAGCATAAACTATGCAATAATGTTGTGTCTTGGGGATCTTTATGATGCGGTTAAAGCGGCGATGAGACTCTATGCATCCTAGCTATAAGCTATATACATTTATGATAAGAGTAGATAACAATTCTATAGCCTTGATGCATCAACAATACTTCTTTAATCTACTAAACGACTTACTAATTTTTTTTGATAAGATAACAATCAATAATAAAAAGAGAGTTTTGCCATGGTTCGATCGGTTTAATGGCTCATCATCTTCCGTAATCCTATTCCTTCTAAGAACTAACTAATTATACTGAAATAGAGTTAAAAGAATTTAAAAGTACCAAAAGAGCAATGCTATAACTTTTCAAGAAACACAATTATGGATAGTTTTTAAGTGACGTTACGTTGAGAGGCGCCTTACTATATAGCCTAGTTGAAAAAGACTTTACTATATGGCCGTCACTTTTCTTTGGGGAGTTCAATTCTACACCCTTTTATGATTATACAGAAGAAAAACAAAAACTAACGTTACGTTGAAGCAAGTTTGGTTGGTACGTATCTTACGAAATTCGAACAATTATATAGTACTAAAGTGAGATTATTGGGTACTGTAACGCCCGCGTCCCAAATTATGAAAGGGGGCAATTTGTTTTAAGGAAAGTGATAGTTTGATGAGCTTAAGTAGCTAAACTACTAGCTCAAACAAGGCAAGTTAAACGAGCTAGGAAGCACGATAAGCTAGCTAAGTCAGCTGAGGTGAGTTACACTAGCTGGAGGACTAGCTAGCTCAGCTGCGTGAGCTGGCCGACAGCTCAACCGAGCTCGATGAACTGATTGAGTACTGACCAAGCTGGATGGATTGGGCAGCTGACAGTCGAGCTGGTGGACTGTGGTAGCTCGGTAGCATGTAGGGTTGTGATCGGAAGGGGTGCAACCTTTCAAAAAGGTGCAAGGAATGGGCGTGTCCTTTCATGGAACACCCATTGGCGTCCTATATAAAGGATGGACGCCCACACACTTAGCGATCATCATTTTTTCCATCTACACCTAAGTAGAAAAGAGGGTGCGGCTCGGCGAGTACAAGAGACTCGACCGAACTGATACGCACGCTACCTCTCTATCGACGGTGCGATGAAATGATCGACGGTCTGATCATAGATTGGACCGGTGGAAAAAAGGTCGATGGTTCGACCTTAAGGAAAGAATGACCGATGATTGGGTCGATAGGTCAAATCAATCGATCGTGAGGTTTATGGATCGTTGTTGGTATCGATTGGGTCATTGGATGATCGATGGTTCGATAGGGGGATTGAATCGATTGATGTAATCATTCAATACCAAGTCCGATAAGTCGAAGGAGGGAATGATGGAATATCACCGTGAATCGGTGGGGCTATAAGTCCCCGTCTCTGTTGTGTATTAAGCCAATGGGGTTGGTTGGTTGTATGGCTAAGGCACAAGAGATGGGTCAAAGTAGAACTATTCCGCTGCGTACATGAGTTTACCAAGCAAGGCCGTGAGCCAAAGCTATGTAAACAAGAGAAAACTTGGTCGTTCGGCCGGAAATGAGGCCGAACAGGTACCCTTGATCATCGGATGCCGAGACGTCTAGGGTGGGGGTCTTTCAGGTACCAAATAAACTTATCAAAATTATAATGGATTGCAATATTTCGAGAAGCAAATTAAAATGTCAAGATATTACAAGTACGCAAACTTGAAAAGCTAAGTGCCCATCTAAAACAAAATATTTCAAGTGGAAAGTCAAATATATATTTTAGTGGTGAACTATGTACACAAATAAAATATATAATTTACTACTGTTTAATATACTCAAATTTTTACTATCTTTTGTTTTGGTGAATCCCCAAAGAGTAAAAATGGAAGAAAACAGACAAGAAATTTTCATGGATTGTATGTTTTATTTTTTAAACATCTTGATAAAATTTTAATTCTAAAGACCTTTTATATGTATACTGACGGTGACTTCATCAACAGCCTGTTAAAGATTGTCGTCTTCCGATCAACCATATCGAAACAAAATGCCGAACAAATGGTTATTCGATCCGTCCAGGGTTTTGGTTAGGTTATAAGATTAAAATGGCAAGATGATCCTTCTGACCCATTGACAAATCACAAGTAGCATTAGCTAGAAACGGTATGTAATCTTTGACATTATGACATACTAGTATCAAAGTCTTTAAACCCTTCCACAAGGTCTTAAATTGTCCATATAGCTAGGTAATAAAATACATCACTAGACACCAAAATAATCAAAATGATGTACGCACCTTCAAATTGGTATATGTTCTCTCATCCTTTTTTAGACTTTTATTTTCCCTAATCTTTGGATTGTTGATCGTTTCTATTTTATAACATTTTGGCCTAGTTATAGATAAACAAGACACATAAAATGATCTTAATATTATTAGATCAATGTCATATAACAAAATCGGAACTACAATCTCTGTGTGTTTTTGAAGAAATTGCAATCCACATATAATAAGGCTATCCTGCATGTTTTTGAATCTGCATGGCGTGACAACAATACAAAAATGACGTTATTTCGTGTGTTTTAAAAGTAGCACCAAAACGAAGGCGTTTAGTGAATAGTACAAAACAAAGTCTTTTTATTGTAGAGAAGGGTATTTTTGTAACTGTCAAATTCCTATTAGAAGAACTTTTAGGAGAAATCTTCAAAATCCCAATTCGACGGCCACGATCAGCTAGACTACTGTAAATCACGTGGTCGCGACACCACCGGATCAACGATCTGAGTTCTTCCTTGTTCGCTGATATGCGTATTCCAGTGGGAAACATCTGAAGAACTCGTTCTTCGTCTTTCTATTTGATTCAAGCTCCGTTACAGAGATCAGAACTCGATCGTGTAGCACAATTGGTTATTCTATAACGTCTGCTGATTTCAAAATCGTGAATTTAAGATCCCCGGTGGTGCATGGAAGAAAGCTCCTTTGAACGGGGAGTTTACCTTCTAATTTGAATTTGATCGATCATCAATGGCGTCTTGGCTTAAAGCTGCTGAAGGTATATTGTAGTGGTGTATTTGCATTCGTTACTGAGATACCAAATTTTGGAAGTTTCGGTTAATTTGTTGAATTTTTTCGTCAGATTTGTTTGAGGTTGTGGATCGTCGAGCAAAATCTGTGGTTGAAGAGCTTTCGGAAGAACAGAGCGAGTTGCAGTTGCCAGGTACTGTGGAGATTACTGGTTTGATCTTTGATTGCAATTTGAATGTCAGAATCATGGAAAATGTCTAACACAAATTGTGCTGTTTATTTCCAATCTTTTTTTTCATATGAGGATTTTGGAATAAATTGATGAACTTCAAGTAACTCTCTGAGAATTTGTATGATGAATGCGAGTCCAAAAATGATTAAGCAGATCATCTAATTATTTTTAAACATTGGCATTGCCCTGGAGTTGATCTGAGCAAAGCTTGAAATTCATAACTTTAGTATTTTAAAATGATAGTATTCTATATGTCTCTTATGTTTTGTTTGTCTTTCTTTGGGGTGGCTAAAGCTGCCGGTAGGAAAGGATCCCAAGGGAAGAGATCCAGTTCAAAGAAAAAGGTAGTGCCGTGTGGATCTATCGTCCCTAGGTTCTTCTCTTTGCTTCCTTTCATCCATACTTAAGAATTAAGATAATTTTTTTTTGTTGTGGAATGTATTTTGTAGGCTCGACAGAAACTTGTAAAAGAAGAATCTTCTAACAAAGAAGATTTTTCTGGTGATCAATCGGGGCCAGGGGTATCACAGTCGGAGGTTCCTCTATCTAAAAGTTCTGTTCCCACCGAAGAGGCCTCTTCATCAGGGCCTGTTTTGCAGACAACAGTGATAAAACAGACTGATGTAGATGTTCAGAGGGGTCAACCACTTCCCCAACCAGTGACAGATACAAAAAGTGAGAATGCTGCTGTTGTAGCTTCAGAATCTGTTGTGGACGGTGATGGAGCTGAGTCAAAGCATGCTGATGGAGATAATCGAAATGATTCTTTAATGCAAGCATCACCATCTTTACCTGAAAAAGAAATTGAGGTCGATGTCAGTGAGAACCTGGTTGATGGTCCCAAAAACGGTGCACAAAGAGAAATAGATGATTCTTCGAAAAAAGACCTGGAGAAATTAGAATCTGTAGCGCATGTATCTCCGATTGGTGAAGGGAGTGTGGCTCAAAGCACAGGTGATGAGGCGAAAGTTGGCACTTCAAGCAATGTGGAGAAAGAACAGGAAAAGAAAGTTCCTGACACCTCAACCAATCTGGAGAGAGAGCAGGATCCTAGAGCTGATAAGACTTCCATGAAGATTCAAGATCAACTTGAAGAGGTTAGTTAGTCTCGAGAAATGTAAAAAATAGAAAATGCTATTTCTACTACTTGATTTCCATGTATGCTTTCTTCTTAAAAGTGTGTTGATCAATCTTTCTACTAATTCTAGGCCCAGGGGTTGCTAAAAGCTACAGTTTCCACTGGGCAGTCAAAAGAAGCCAGGTTAGCAAGGGTAAGTTCAAATATCTATTGCTAGATTACTGCATTTTTTTAGTGATTAAAACACTCTTTCATATGTAAGATAGGATTTATCCATGACCAATTTCAGATGTATGCTTCTTTTGTCTTAATTTGCTTTTAGGTTTGTGCTGGACTTTCATCCCGTCTTCAAGAAATTAAGGCAGAAAATGCACAGTTGGAAGAGCTTCTTACTGCAGAGGTACATTTCAACAGTATGAGTTTCTTTTGACCCAGATAAGAAAAAGTAAAAGTGATACTTGAAAGTGGACGGTGCACCTTATTTTTTTTCTTCATTTTTATTGTAATAGCAAGAGCTTACCAAGTCATATGAAGCTAGCATTAAACAGTTGCAAAAAGATATGTCAGCTGCTAAAAGTGAAGTGACGAAAGTAGAGTCAAGCATGGTTGAGGCACTAGCAGCTAAGAACTCAGAGATAGAAGCACTTGTCAGCGCAATGGATGCCCTGAAAAACCAGTCTGCTCTGAACGAAGGAAAAGTGTCGTCTCTCCAGGTTTCTAGGCCTCTCACTTGCTCATTTTTTATTATTTTTTTTCTTTTTTTGTGTGTTACCTATCATAGCAAACCACGTGTCTATAATGGCCCTAGTTTCTTCCTCTCTTCAGTTGCCATTTTCTTTGCTGTTCAACCAACTTTTAGTAAAATCATTTACTTTTATTAGGCAGACATGGAGTCTATTATGAGAAACAGAGAATTGGCTGAGACTAGGATGATGCAGGTATTACTATATTTTTTCATTAACGACTTCCAATAATTTTCTGTTTGCTATATACAAATATGAACATATAACGTCCTCATACCATAGAATCAATATTTTCTTATTCCAGGCATTACGGGAGGAGCTTGCCACTACTGAAAGGAGAGCCGAAGAGGAGCGTTCTGCACATAATGCCACAAAAATGGTTTGTTGCCTGAGCGATGTGAAAACTGTTTCCAAAGGAAACGTCATATCACATATATGTATTTTTTACATGAATTGCTCTTTCTAAGACAGGCTGCCATGGAAAGGGAAAGGGACCTAGAGCACAGGGCTGTGGATGCTTCGACGGCACTTGTTAGAATTCAGGTGAGACAGAATTCTTGGATTGAGCGCTAGCTATCACTTGTTTACATTTCAAATAGGCGATCCAACTTACTATGCTGTTAGTTTCTGAGTGTTGGCTTTCTCTTTTTCAAATTTTGTTTCAGAAAACCTTTGCATTTTCATATACTACACATTAATGAACAATGTAAAGATTCTATGTGGAACTCGTATTTCTCAAGAAATACATTGATTTGACCTTTCAATTGGCTGGTATTTTAGAGAATTGCTGATGAAAGGACAGCGAAAGTGGCAGATCTGGAACAGAAGATGGCGTTGCTTGAGGTAGATGAACTTATCTTCAATGCGATTTGTTCCTGCATCTTCATATGTTTGACCGTAATGCAAATAACTGGCAAATAATACTCAGGCTGAATGTACATCTCTGAATCAAGAGCTGCAAGATATGGAAGTTCGTGCTCGCAGAGGACAAAAGAAGGCCCCAGATGAAGCAAACCAAGTGATCCAGGTATGTTAGATTAGGTTATCATGCTCGACATTGTAGAAGTTAACTTATGAGTTCGTAGCACACTTTTAAATTTTCTGTTAGAATTAACTATAGAACATATATGCACAAAGTATTTATGATCCCTTGGTAACTTTGATAACTCATGTATCTGAGTTTAAATCTTCTATTTTACTACGAAATAAAGATATAGCTAAGAGAAGATGGGGTTGTCTCAGTTATAACTTATGGTGGGTCATTTCACATAAAAAAGTACCAGGTCTTATCAAATTCCAAAAGTGAGAAATATATACGAAACCTTGAAAACAACTTTATCAGCTTTCCAAAGTTCAGATTTTAGCTACTCCAGAGAAGTGACTTTTAAATATGCAGATTCAAGCATGGCAGGATGAAGTGGACCGTGCTCGGCAAGGTCAGAGAGATGCTGAGGAGAAACTTTCTGCAATGGAGGTATGATACTAACCTCGGAACCTGATGACATGAAGTATATGTTGTTTGTGCTATGTTAGTATTATTATTTACACATGATCTATTTGTTTGTTATAGGCTGAAATGCAAAAGTTGAGAGTTGAAATGGCAGCCATGAAGAGGGATGCAGAACATTACTCACGCCAGGTGACATTTACATTTCTGCGAGTCTGTGTCTTATTGTCAACGCATTAACAGTTTCTGATTGTTTGTTTCTCTTACAACACAATTATGAGATTTCCTAATTACTACTCTTCAATTTCTATCAATTGGATCAGGCAGACCTAATAGTTCTCTATTAAACCCCTTTTGGTTATACTGAATGCAGTAAATATCATTGTCCTTTCAACTTCTTTTGAATATTTTGTGTGAAAGATTCATTCGATGGTGTTGAGAATATGGCAGAATACCATTGCTCTGCTTGTTAACACGGATCTTGTGAATATGATGGATTTATTCGATGGTTGCTAAACAGAAGTGACTATGATTAATTGATGTATTTTGCTTTTGCTTGTCACGTGGTACGTTTAATGCATATAATTATTTAACATGAGCATAATCGTTATACCCCTGACCTAGTAGGAGCATACGGAGCTGGAGAAACGCTACCGTGAACTAACAGATTTACTGGTAAGTGAACAAAAGATTGTACTGATTCTATAGATTAAAGTCATAAAAGTTGTCTGATAGCTTCTGGCTACTGGGTTTTGATTTAGTACTATAAGCAAACACAACTGGAGACTATGGCGAGTGAGAAGGCTGCAGCAGAGTTCCAGTTAGAGAAAGAGGTGAAACGTCTACATGAAGTACAGGTCTAACATCAAAGCTCTCTACAGTTAATTTATGTACTTTTGCTTTCCACGCTACTTACAAAAAGGTTCTAAACTTGTTGATTCAGGTAGAGGTAGAAAAAAGCAGAGTTTCACGGCGCCCGTCAGCAACTTGGGAAGAAGATTCTGAGATAAAGACACTCGAGTACGTATTTAAAGTTGTCTTAGGTTCTAACTTCTAATGTCTACATTATGCTGTGTTTGTTCTTCGATACTTACAAAAACAATTTCAGGCCTCTTCCATTGTATCACCGACACATGGCTACAGCAAGCACACAGGTAGAGATTTAAGAGCCCATAAAAAAAAACTCTGCTTCTCATCATTCACTTATAAACTTTTACTCTTATGTTTATTACTTTCTTTGCCTTCTGTCTTCAGTTGCAAAATGCCGTGAAATTGTTAGACTCAGGAGCTGTAAGGGCCACACGGTTCCTTTGGCGGTATCCAATAGCGCGGATTTTCCTACTCTTTTACCTTGTGAGGCACTTGCTTACTAATTCAATCTCATTCGCCTTACCTGTGAATTTATAGAGTCTTCAACCGACATCATTTATAAATTTGCAGGTTTTTGTTCATCTCTTCTTGATGTATCTATTACACCGGCTCCAGGTATGGCTGGTCCTTCTACATTGAATCACATCACAGGCATGAATTTAAATCGTGTCATTCCTAATCTCATTCTCTGGTGTAGGAACAAGCTGAGGCCCAGGAAGTTGCGGAAATGACCAACAACGTATTCAGACCATAACAGATTCCATAAGAAAGCAACCGATGAGGTTTATAAGAGATTGCTGAGTGAGGAATGTGGAAGAAGCATAACTATGGACTATAGAGATGATTTTGAACTTTTTATATAGAGGCTGCTTCTCTCAGTATTCCATATTGCACAGATTTTTTTGTCTCTTTCTAACCGTTGGAATGTGAAGAACATAATGTTGGTAAATGGGGTTTATACAAGCTTTATTGATGTGCATGGAACTCTTTAGTAACCAAAAAACTCTGTTTAGATTGGCACTGAACATGTACCTAATTTGGCCAACCCTGTAAGATTCTTCTCTGACTGAAACGAAAACTTAATTTCGGAAATGACAATAGATTAAACAAGAGAAAAGGTTATTGTTCAACATAAATAACATACAACAAAACCATTTGTTTGTAATGGTAAGGGAGCTTTTTGGTCTTTATAATGAATTATATAACCATCTTTATGCTCAACAATGCCGTCCTACAGCTTCAGGTTCGTCATCTGAAGATATGTGTGAAAACAAGCAAATTAGAAGGGTAAAGGCGATGGCAGAGAAAACCTTATAGAAGCGGAGAAAGAGAAAGCCAAAGAAAAAAAATGTCTTTCACCGTTTTATAGGCAGTATTTGGAAGATCTTAAGGGAAAAGTGGCTGCTGTAGAAGTCCTGTTGTTTCGGGATATCCCAACATTATGTTAAGATTCTGCAACGCTTGTCCTGAAGCTCCTTTCACGAGATTATCAATCTGCAACACCAAAGAGCTTTTTATATATATATGGCAATTGTGGAAAAGTTAAAGATGAGTTTATAACAGAACATGGTTGTGTTCAATTACCACTGAGATTATGATAGCTCTTCCGGGGATTCGATCAGGAAAGACACTCATATGACAATAGTTGGATCCTCTAACGTTGTGTGTCCGAGGAACAACACCTTCATCCAACACTTTGACAAATTCTTCATCCTACAAAACATTTGTGAAACATAATGAGTAAAAAAAGTAGTAATTGGCTTACAACACAAGAGTAATCATCACCTCATAAGAGGTCCTCAATTGCTGGTGTAAGTCTTTGGTTGTAACTCCCGGAGCCATTTCCACATATATAGTTGATTGCATCCCGCGGATCTACACATTTAACGAAGACCAATTAATCGGGTTTGAGGCTAAAACCATAGATAACAGGCTTAAGATTTATTTACCATTGGCATGAGATGCGGTGTAAAACTGACTGTTACTTTTGATTGTGCAACATCAGATAATCCCTGTTCAATTTCAGGAACTACAAAACAGAACAGAAAGTTGAATTCAAATCATAGAACCAAATTTTACTCAATGTAATAATCAAATTGTGAGATACCATGACGATGTCGAGTGACACCATAAGAAGAAATGCCTTCAGCTATCTCAGAGTAAAGATTCGCCTCCTTAGCACCACGTCCTGATGATATTTTCATATCAGTCAAGAAACTAGAAACATTCTAATGCATCATTGTTCATGAATAAAGATCACGGAGTAAGCTCAAACCTGCTCCACTAACACCAGATTTAGCGTCAATAATAATGTTTTCATGTTTGATGAGATTTGCCTGCATAAAAGTCAACACATTGAGCAGAGTTGAAGTGAAGACTAGTCAGTCTAATAAAATCGCATTCTGGAAAAGAACAGACAAAAAACCTTCATTAAAGGAACAAGAGGAAGTTGAATCGTAGTAGGGTAACAGCCTGGGTTAGCTACAAGGCGCGCCTTTTTAATGTCCTCCCTTAGAATCTCTGTTAGACCATACACAACTTCTTTCTGAAAACCCACCATGACGCTTAGTAAGTGTAAGCATTATGAACACAACAGACACAAAACCAAGAGATAGCTTTTGAGAAAAAAATACCTGTAACTCTACTGCCTTGTGTGGCTGACCATACCATTCTTCATATTCTGAGATATTACGCAGCCGGAAGTCCTAAAAAGTGTATTTTAGATAAGCATATCACATATAGAAAAAAGGAAAAGCCATTTCTCTAGGGCACTACCGCTGAAAGGTCAACAATTTTTAATGCACTGGGCAGTTCCTTGATAATTTCCTGTCAAATTACATACACTCATTTCTGTTAAGCTAGGAAAAGCTTTGAAACAAATTTCAATGGAAACATGAAATGAAATATATACCTGGGTTGTTCCATGAGGCAAACAACAGAATACAGCATCCACAGTAGAAAAATCTGCATCCTTTACCGAGATCAAACTAGGTAGTTTCTGTGGACAGGAAATAGGCTTAGTCATTGACCACTATATGCCATCACAAAGTATCATTGAACAGATTCATCGCTTGGAGTTTTACTAGGGATAGAGTTATACTTGAGCTCTCAGGTGCGGGAAAACGCTTTCCATTGACTGGCCAGCTTTTCTATCGGCAGTCATCAGAGTGACCTGGAAATGCGGATGATTTGCAAGAAGCCTGACGATCTGCCATTCAATAAATAAGGTGTCCCAAATCATTGTTCAAATAAAAAACACTTAGATACCTCATCCACTCTTTCACGATGAAATATTAAAAAATCATAAAAACCAGTGACTACTAGGCTTCTTTTCCTTCCTTTTACCGGACTAAACACTAAACGTTACATATGTTCACTGCTCAAGGCTTAATCTACAAAAGGAATACCCAAAAAAAAGCCACATACTTGCAACAAGATGCATAAAAACCAAAGAGATCACTAAAACAAACAATTCCAAGGAAATTAAAACTTTCAAACAGACAGATTCAACATTGCACAAACCTCTGCACCAGTGTAGCCACTAGCACCAAGAAGACCAATCCTAATATCTTTTTCTGGTTTAGCAGAGCTATTGGCTGAAACTCTGAAGCTCTTTGAAGATAAAGAAGCCACATGGGATCCCAAAGTAAGCTTATTGACTCGCTTATCTGCTACACGAATCTTCTTTTCCCCCTTTTCAAAACAGAGAAAACCCACATTCGTATAATTATCAGATTGCACAAAAACAAACTACAGCGAGCTAATGTAGGATAAAAACTAGCTCTTCTCTGTTGAATTTGATCAAAATGTGGATTCAGTGGAAAAATCAGAAACTTGAAATAAAGATGTTAAGAGTTTTAGATACAAAACCTTGAACCAGCATACTCGTTCGAAGCAAATTGAACTAGAAGCCGACGCAGTACTCATTCTTCGATCGGATACTGCAACAATTCAAAAGTCAGGAAAAATTAAAAAAGGACTAATCTTTTTGCTCTCAATGTAATTTGAGATTGAGATATGTTATGAATGTAACGAAATGGAGACAATTATTATAGTAGTGAAATTAAATAAACCTAACCTCGTCACTCTCTAAGACTTGGTCGGACAAGTTCGACGGAGACGACGACAAAGAATCACACGACAAGATTGTGGTACCAAAAACGACGCCGCCTAAGCTAACAACCCTAGACCAAAAACGATGTCGTTTCAAATGAAACTCGTGGATATAACCCACGTGTCGAGGAGCAGCCGCAACGATTGTAGCAGAAACGTGATATTTAACTTACTCGGCGTTTGCATCATGTGGCGACAAATTTATTGTATTTTTGGTAAATTAATAAATTATACATGTCAATAACGAGTAAACGGTTAGATGAAATAAAAAACAAATATTTTTGGAGTCAAAACGAAATCTAGAGAAAAAAGCTCCCAACTTTATTTATTTCTTGTGTCGTCAAATCAAAGATCAGTATCACTCTTGTTTTATGAAATTTCTCTACAAACAGTGATCAGTCTCTGATTCTCTACTGGGTATTTCTGCAAAACCCTTTTTAACTCTGAAGAAGAAGAAGAAAGTGTGAGATTCTGACGAACGAAGGTGAAGAAAAATGATAACTTTGCGCAGCGCCAATCATAATGCTTCTTCGTGGTCAAGGATCTCACTCTCGGGTCGGATTGAAATAGCGTTGGTGAATATCTACAAACAACACAATCTCACTCCGATCAATGATGAGACGAGGCAGAGGCTGTGTTCGATTCCTGAGAATTTGGCTTTTGAGTTGGTCAGCGACGTTCTTAGTTTGCAGGTTGGTGTGATTTACAACCTCGACAGCTTCATCGTTTCTAAGGTTAACCAGGCCGTTAGTGTCACTGGATCTACGGCACAGCCTCGTAGCCCCTCTGGAAGACACGTGTGCAGGGTCCTTGATCAAGGTCAGTATCACAAAACACTCTCTTTGTTTGTGAATATGTGATTTGGGTTTTGAATTCGGAGGAATTTTAGAAGACGACCCTTAGAATAGTTAAAAATCGTTACTTTATTTTGCTTCTTGTTGGCGATTGCAGAAGAGATGTCTGTTGATTCTGATGCTCCTTCTTCCAAGTCTTTACAAAGAGAAGAAGTAGGAGGATCTCTGCACATTCCTCAGCTTGTAGCTTTGGGGGAACTCGAATTCAAGAAGGCGTTTCTGTTACTTAGCTATATTCCAGGGTAATGTTTGTGATGCAAGTTTCCAAATCTTTTCCATCACTGTAATCTCTTTTCCAAGTATTTGAAGTGTTTGGTTTTGGGGAAAGTTACCTTTTTGGGTGATACTTAACTTTTTTGGTGTTATGAAGGAAACGTTTGGGTGAGGTTGTAACTGCTGAAGAAATCAGACAATGGAAAGATTTACCCATGGTTGCATATGAAGCAGCGGTTTGGGACAGCTTGGGCCGGAAGTTTTGTCCTCAATCTGACCGAAAAGTGGTATCCTGTTTTGTTGTTCTATAGGGTATTGTTTTATATTTCATGTTTGCATTTGTACTAACTGCATCTTCTTACTTGCATCGTTTCCCCAGTTACAATGGGATAGCGGGAAGACCCATTACTATCAATGTCATGTAGCTCCTGATGGTAGCTACACATTTAAGGTTGATCGGCTCTTCAAGTACTATCCTTCATTTTTGCATTTTCCCATCTCACATATGTTCTTTCTGCTACAAAGGTTTGATTCAAAAGATACTTCTAGGGGCTGTTTCAGCTATTTGTTATCATATGTCTGATAAACTTAATGTCTCAGTAGTAGAATAAAGTCCTTGACAGTGACTTAAATCGCTGGTACTTATCAAGACACTTTTTGCAGGGCCCTTTACTGGAAAGCACTGGAACACACCTTCACAAGGTCTTGGGTGATGAAAATGTTCTAACGGTCAAATTCGCAAATGTCCAGAAAAACTCGTCAACTTATTGTAGTGACCACTACTTCACATACAAAGGGATTGCCAAGAATGGAATCATGGTTGGTTTACGTCGTTATAAATTTTTTGGTGGGTTGTTTTCCTTTCTGGCCTTTATTAACTATCATTCATGTCATCGGATACACAACATTTTGCATTAAGTACTCTTGATTTTGGATTAGAACCGGGTAGATTATTCTAACATTCTGTTGAACAGTTTTCAAAGATGGAGGGAAAGACGACAAAAACAAAGATGTTTCTACAAAGAGAGCAAAGTGCTACTTTATACGCACAGACTCTACAGCTTCAATTGATATGGAAAAACCCTATATCTTTTCCGGGAAGTCAATCCATGAAGCTCGTATGCATTTTATGCATGTGCATTCATTGCCTTCTTTGGCCAACTATATGGCAAGGTACTCCTGTTTTTTTCTATTTGAGAGAAAACAAGTGCTACAGTTTTATCTTTGAAGTCCTTGGAAAGATCTTCTCTTTTGTAATTGAGCTCACCTTTCTGTTTGTTGATGCTTCAGGTTTTCTTTAATTCTTTCGAAGACTAAGAAGCTTGAAGTTGATTTGACAGGAGTTAACTTCGAAATAATCAAGGATATACCCTGCCATGTACTTCCTAAACTGACAAGTCCATTAGGACCTCAGTCTCTTTCTACTTAGCCTTACTTAGTGATTTACTAAGCCTCACTAGATGCTTCTACCTTTTCTAACTGTTCCAATGGCAGGATCAAGATGGTAAAGATGTTCTTGACAAGAATAAAAAACCTCGTATACATTCAGATGGAACTGGCTACATCTCTGAGGACCTTGCTCGGATGTGTCCAGTAAATATATATAAAGGGAAATGTCTCAGAAGTGAAAATACTAAGGTTCTTTCTCTACTTCCATGACTTTGATGATCTCTTAGGTGCTCTTTGTTCACTCTTTTTTTTTTATTCCTAAGTTTCCATGTCATTTTTATTTTTATTTGCTGTGAATTAAGAGTACAATTTCAAATTTTGAAGGACAGGAAGCATGTGGCCAAGAACCGGTATGTATACTATAATGAATACCCTTTTTATTGCTTTATCATATATATTTTTCTATTAAAGAATACAAGTAGGAAGTTAGTAACACTTATTTTTTCCAACAGCCTCTGTTGATCCAGTTTCGGATGTTTTATAATGGCTATGCTGTTAAGGGAACTTTCCTCTTAAACAAGAAAGTAAGCCTGCTCTCTTTCTAAATTTTTGGTTTAAATGTTTGCAAGCTATTCCTTAAATTGCTCCCAATTTGGTAGATTCCTTCTCAGACTGTCCAGGTTCGACCTTCTATGATCAAGGTGAAGGTGTTGCCAGATTCCTTGCCGAATTTTAGTACCTTTAATGCCCTGGAGGTAGTCACTACAAGGTATTCGTTCCTTGAATAGTTGTTGTATTGATACTGAAATTCTCTCACCCAACGTTCTTATTGTGGAGTGAAGTTATCCTAGTGACATCTAGTTGTTTCCATCATCCAGTAATCCACCAAGAAGAACAAAGCTATCAAGAAATTTGGTTGCGCTGCTTAGCTATGGGGGAGTCCCTGATGAATTCTTTTTGGATATATTGCTCAACACGCTGGAAGAGTCGAAAGCCATATTCTACAACAAACGTGCCGCACTTAATGGTGCTTAAAATTCCAAAGCTTTCTGGTTCTTTTGCATTTTTTCTGTAATCATGTCCCTAAAACTACCGAGTTATGTAGCTAAGAGATGTGACTCTTGATGGATCTTTTAAGAATCAATTTGTCTGTGCAGCAGCCCTTAGTTACGGCGAAATGGACGACCAAAATGCTGCACAAATGATATTGGTTGGTATCCCCCTCGACGAACCACACTTGAAGACTTGTCTTTCTAGTTTCTTAAAGAGAGAGAAAAATGATCTCAAAGCAGGCAGGCTTCCTGTGACTGAATCTTACTATCTCATGGGGACAGTGGATCCTACCGGAGAGCTAAAGGAAGATGAAGTCTGTGTCATCCTGTATGCTACTCAACTCTTCTCTTACTATTTCATTTTGAATTTTTATATGGAAACACCAAGTAACAGTGAAAGAAATTGTGAGATAGTTGTTCATTTCGTTACTGCTTCTTGTCATGGTTTTGTAGCGAGTCTGGGCAAATTTCGGGAGAAGTGTTAGTTTATAGAAATCCTGGATTACATTTTGGAGACATACATGTACTTAAGGCTACGTATGTTAAGGCCTTGGAAGAGTATGTTGGAAATTCCAAGTTTGCTGTGTTCTTCCCTCAGAAAGGTCCAAGATCCTTGGGCGACGAGATTGCAGGAGGTGACTTCGATGGTGATATGTATTTCATATCAAGAAAACCTGAGGTAAACTCACCACATTAGAAAGTAAAATTAATCATCGTTGTTACCTGATTTTCTTCAGTTTGCTTTCTGTTTCAGCTACTTGAACACTTTAAGCCAAGTGAACCGTGGGTGAGTCTGACTCCTCCCAGTAAAAGTAACCCTGCTAGAGGGCCAAGCCATTTTTCACCAGAAGAGTTGGAAGAAGAGCTTTTCGAAATGTTCCTGAAGGCAGGATTTCATGCCAGGTACTCCCAACTCACTTCTTAGATCTCAATACTGAAAGATTCAAAACTGTCTTGGATTTGCAGGATAAGATTTATGTGTCTTTTTTATCGTGTTCACAGCAATGTTATAGGAATGGCCGCAGATAGCTGGTTAACAATAATGGACCGCTTTCTCATACTAGGAGATGAGAGCGCTGATGAAAAAGCTGAAATGAAGCAGAAAATGCTAGAGCTTATTGATATATACTATGATGCTCTTGATGCACCGAAGAAAGGGGCTAAGGTCTATCTCCCGAATGAGCTGAGGCCTGATATTTTTCCACATTACATGGAGCGGGATAAAAAATTCAAGTCTACTTCGATTCTTGGATTGATCTATGACTTTGTTCAATCACAGACAACAAAGCAACCCTCACCACCATCTGGTAAAGGACTCTTCTTGTTACTACTACATACAGTAGACATATACTCAGATCACCAAAGAAATCATAATATGTGTTTTACCTGTGGTATACAATTCAGAAATCAATAAACTCCCGTGTTTCGAAGATGAGCCTGTTTCTGAGTTTCATATGAAGGAATGTAGACGGTGGTATGATGAATACAAAGATGAGATGACCCACGCAATGAATACAGATGCGAGTAATAAGAATGAAATTATTGAGAGATGCAAGGAGGTAATTTTCTCTATCCAAGACCATTCGTGCAGATTCAGTTAATCTAATCTCCTCAAAAAGAATATAAAAATTATGATACAATCAGAAAACTTGGTGAAATACATTCTAAAAAACAGTTTCTTCTCGTATATCAGGACTTCTACGGTGCTGCAAGTTTTGAAGACAGCAAGAAAAGTCTGGAAGAACTCTATCCGCAAGCCCTGGCACTCTATAACATAGTTTACGATCATGCCACTCATGCAGGTGTTTCGAGATGCGGGTTTGTCTGGAAGGTAGCAGGACCTGTCCTATGCAGATTCTATCTTAAGAAAAGGCATGAGAAAACTTTAGTGTCTTCACCCTCTGTGCTAAAAGAGATCTGGGGTTGAAGAATACAGTTGCTGGTTCAACCCTGTTCTGGTAAAATATAATAAACCTTTGTTTACAATAAGAAGCGTGTCAGACAAGTAAATTAGCTCATAGGTGCCAAGTTGTGTTGTAGTAGTGCCTTTGGATTGGTTTGATTTTGTAGATCTTTTGTAACCTTGAATCTTGTAATGTTAAATGTTGCAGAATTTTAAACCTTGAACCAGCATCCTAGTCAAAAGCAAACTGAAGTAAAATCGAGGAAATAGGATAATAATCTCCACCGTCAATAAATTCGCGATTATTGCAATCACGTGGTCGCAGCAACGCGATTTTACTTGAGCGTTTGAAGCGGTAGTGAGAAAGTAGTGGCAGGTTTTGTAATTATAGCGGTTGTGGCTGGGCATTTTGATAAAATTAAAAAACGAATAAACGGCTAGATGTTAGTGCGTGTGTACTTTTGTGTACTTATAAAATCTCCGTCTTGTCAAATCAATCAGACTTGCACAAAAACATAATCAAAAATGTTTCAAAAAGAAAATCAAAATTTGATTTTTGAAATCGAAAGGAAGCAAATTTGAGAAAATGGCAGCGAAAGGAAAGAGTTAAAGAGTTTCTCTTTCCACTGTGGTGTGTATATATATATATTGTATGAACCCTAAAGAGAGACACAAAACTCTGATTTTGGGGAAAAACAAAGATGAACACTTGTTCGTCGTTGTCGTACCTTAACACCGGGAGCGATGAAGTGTCTCCGCGTTCACAAATCGCTCTTACGGGTCCTGTTGAGACATTGTTAGAGAAGATATACGGGAAACACAAGCATCGTCCGATTAATTTGGAGACAAGGCGGAAGCTTTCTTTGATTTCTGAGGAATTGGCTTTGGAAGCGCTGAGTAAAGTTTTCAATGCGACGTATGTGAAGAGCACTGTTGATGCATTGATCAAATATTTCGTTAAAGATGCGGCCACTGTTGATGGCTCTCCACGGCCGAGTCCTGATGAGTCTCCGGTTCAGTCTCCTAGAACTCCTGGGAAAAAAAGTTGCAGGGCTTTTCAAGGTTAGTCTGATGGGTTCAAAGATTAATACTTTGGCTTGTGTTGTTTATATGCTCTAAGACTGTGGCCAATTGTTGTAGCAGAAGTGTCTCTTGATTTGGAAATTCCCTCTCCTAAGTTATTGAGGAGAGAAGAAATTGGAGGATCTAATCACATTCCTCCGCTAGTAGCTCTTGGCGAACTTGAATTTAAGAAGTTGTTTCTGTTGCTTAGCTATCTTGGAGGGTATGTTTTATGCTGGAGAATTTTTTCCATCACTTTTTTATATCTATTTTTTCGGAAAGTGATAGTCTTTTTGCAGGAAACCCCTTGAGGTTATATCTGGTGATGATATCAGACAATGGAAGGATTTGCCAATGGTTTCATATGAAGCAGAGGTTTGGTTCCAGTTGGGACAGCGTTATTGTTCCAAAAAGGAGCGAAGAAGGGTATGGCAGTTCTCTGTTCTGTTCTATGGGGGTGTTCTTTATCATATAATTTCTAGAGTGAATTGACTAGACATGGAGAGAACCCTGCAAATTCCTTTTTAACTGCTACAGTTTATGAGAAATCCGAACTTTGGTGTCAAATCTGTACTAATTGCGTCTTCTTTCATGCTTCTTTCCCCAGTCACTTGAAGGGGATAGTGAGAAGACTCATTACTATCAATGTCATGTTGCTACTGATGGTAGTTACAAATTCAAGGTCGGCTCTCCAAACTCTGTCTTTCATGTTTGCATTTTGGCGTATTGCATACGTTCTTTGTGTTTCCTTGATATATATTCTTTGTTATGAAATGATCTGGATTCAAGAGATACTATTAGAGGCTGTTGCCATTGTTTGCAAGTCGCTACCATAAGTCAGTTAGAAGTGTATATCCTACTGTTAGGATAAAGTACTTGACAGTATCTTAATACGGTGTTACTTATTGATAGAATGTGTTCACAGGGTCATCTTCTGGAGAACACTGGAACACACCTGCACAAGGTTCTGGGTGATGATAATGTTTTAACCGTCAAATTCGATGATATGTCATGCACGGAAACCAATTGTAATAACCTGTACTCTACATACGAAGGGATTGCTAAGAATGGTATCATGGTTGGTTTACGTCGCTATCAATTTTTTGGTGGGTCTTTTTCCTTGTTATTCTCTCTTGATTATTATCTATATTATTTCACATACACCACTCTTCATTGTTAAGGTGCTATAAGGCCATGTCTTGCAGCTATCGTCATACTTTTTCTCTGTGTTTAAAACTGCACAGAATATCTTATTTACCTCTCTTTTACAGTTTTCAAAGATGGCGGGAAAGAAGGGAAAAAGAAAGATTTTTCTAGACAGGGAGTTAAATGCTACTTTATACGCACAGGCTCTACAGCGTTGAGTGATATGGAAAATCCTTATATCCTTGACGGGATGTCAATCCATGAAGCTCGTATGCATTTTATGCATGTGCATAATTTGCCATCTCCGGCGAACTATATGGCACGGTACTCTACTTTTTTTTAAGTCTCTATTGCATGCATATGAAGACTTTTTGCTGTTTCATCTTTAAACTCTTCTAGAGATGCTCTCATTTTAAATCACAGTAATTGTAGTCAAGTTGCTTTTGCTGATGCTTCAGGTTTTCGCTGATTCTGTCAAAGACTAAAAAGCTTGAAATGGACATGACTGGGATTACCTTTGAGAAAATCGATGATATACACTGCCATGTAGGTCCTTAAGTCTTAAACCATGTTTTCTTCAGTAACTTCATCTCTAAGGCCTTAGCTTAAATGCATCCACTCTGTGACTTTGACCGTTTTCCATTTCTTCCAATCGCAGGATCAAGATAATCATGACGTTCTTGATAAGAATGGGAAACCATGTATACATTCAGATGGAACTGGCTACATCTCTGAGGACCTTGCTCGGATGTGTCCAATTAATATTTTTAAAGGGAAATCTATTAGAAGTAACAATATTCAGGTCTTTCTTGTACTTACCATGATTATTTTATGGTTGCTTAGTTGCCTTTAGTTCACTGTGTTACCTTATCATGTTTGTTTCTTGTTTTTTATTACACAGGGAACCTGTGGTGAAGACCCGGTATGTAGTTTACATCCACATTCAAGGATTCTGTATTTTTCTATCACTTGACACATGTAATAACAATTCTTATTTTCCACAGCCTCTGCTGATCCAGTTTCGGATGTTTTATAAAGGCTACACTGTTAAGGGAACTTTTCTCTCAAACAAGAAAGTAAGCCAACTCTCTTTCATGTCACAAATTCAGGTTTGCAAGCTATTCCTAATTTTGCTCCTTTATGTGGCAGCTTCCTCCTCAGACTGTCCAGGTTCGACCTTCTATGATTAAGGTGTATGAAGATCAGGCCTTATTAAATTTTAGTACCTTTAACTCTCTGGAGGTAGTCAATACAAGGTAGCTTTCTCATGGATTTTTATTATCTTGAATTTGAACCCAACTCTCGCTCGTTGTTCTTTTTTAATGATCTTTGGTTGTTATCATCTTTCAGTAATCCACCAAAAATGACGAGGCTATCAAGAAAGTTGGAAGAGTCCAAAACCATATTCTACAGTGAACGTGCTGCAATTAAAGGTACTAAAATCCCAAATCTTTCTGGTTCCTTTGCAATTTCATACTACCCCTGAAACCTCTAAGTTAACTTAACTTATGCGTCCTGAAGTATTTAATATGATAAGTAGTTTGAGGAGACACTTGATGGGTCTTTTATTAAGTTAATGTGTATGTGCAGCTGCCATTAATTATGGGGATATGGACGACCAGAATACTGCAGAAATGATCTTGGTTGATATTCCCCTTGACGAACCACATTTGAAAGATCGTCTGTCTATTCTCTTAAAAACAGAGAAGAATGCTCTCAAAAAGGAAGGCTACCTATTGGCGAATCATACTATCTAATGGGTACGGAAAACGAAGTCTGTGTCATTCTGTATGCAACCCAATTCTTCTCTTGGTCTTTCACTTTGGGTTCTAGATGGAAACATAAAGAAATAGTAACTAGCTTTAATGGAATTATGAGATATTACCTAGAAGGAGCTGTTCATTTCCTCACTGCTTTCTATTTATTGTTTTGTAGCGAGACTGGCCAAATTTCTGGGAATGTGTTAGTTTACAGGAATCCTGGATTACATTTTGGAGACATACATGTACTTAAGGCTACATATGTCAAGGCCTTAGAAGACTATGTTGGAAATTCCAAGTATGCTGTGTTCTTCCCTCAGAAAGGTCCAAGATCCTTGGGCGATGAGATTGCAGGTGGTGACTTTGATGGCGATATGTATTTTATATCCAGAAATCCTCAGGTACTCTACTATCCGTCGCATTTGAAATTAAAGTTTTCATTACTGAGACCTGATTTATGAACCGTAAAATCTTCTTTTTAGCTACTGGAACAATTCAAGCCAAGTGAACCGTGGGTGAGTTCTTCTAAACCGAGCAAAGTTTACTCTGGTAGAAAGCCAAGTGAACTATCACATGAAGAGTTGGAAGACGAGCTTTTCAAATTGTTCTTAAATGCACGATTCTGTAAGAGGTACATAATTTAATTATCGGCTAAGCTTACTTTCAAGCTCACAATAGCTCTTTCAGTAAATTATATAGTTTGTTTACTCGGTTTACAGAGACGTTATAGGGATGGCTGCAGATAGCTGGCTAGCAATAATGGACCGCTTCCTCAGCTTAGGAGATGAGAGTGCGAAGAAAAAACATGAAAGTAACAAGAATTTGCTAAAGTTGATTGATATATATTATGATGCTCTTGATGCACCAAAAAAGGGGGCTAAGGTCGATCTCCCACCCGGCCTACTGGTCGGCACCTTTCCACATTACATGGAACATAAGAAGAAGAAATTCACGTCCACTTCTATTCTTGGATTAATCTTTGACACTGTAGAATCCCAGAATGCAGAGATACCCCCACCATCCAGTACGGATCTTCTCTTTTACTATCGATAATCAGAGTACACAAGAACTCATCATCTCGAATATGTAATAACGTCTTTAACTGTATGTTACAATTCAGAAATCAGTAAACTCGCGTGTTTAGAAGATGAGCCGGTCCCTACGTCTTACATGGAGAAATGTAAACCGTGGTACAAGGGCTACAAAGCTGATATGAGCCACGCGATGAAGGAAACTGATGAAAATAAGAAGAATCAGTTAACCAATGAAGTTATCCAGAGATATAAGCAGGTAAGCTTCCCAATTCAATGCAAAGATCTGACTAATGGACTTCATGAATCACAATTTTTTGTTTGATTAGTTCTGGGGAAGTCTGCAATCAACAAGAAATCCATCTAATGCTTTTATAAACACAACTCATTGGTTGAACGTTTTCTTCTCTGCGTATCAGGATTTCTATGGTGCTGCAGGGTTTGAAGACAGCAAGATAAGCCTGGAAGAACTCTATCCCAAATCCTTGGCACTTTACAACATTGCTTACGACTATGCCATCAAAAAGAATTGCGTTCGTCATTGTGGATTTGTCTGGAGGGTTGCAGGACCAGTCCTGTGCAGATTTTATGCTAAGAAAACGCAGGATAAATCATTAGTGGCTTCAGCCTCTGTGCTTAAAAGGCTTTTTGGTTGAACACACCTATTTGTCCTGTTTGTTGTCTTCATGTCTCATGTCTCATAAGATGCGCGTTAGGCAAGTATCTGACCTAAGTAACCAAACTTATAGGTTATAACCTATGTCGTGTAGTTCCTCTGTTTTAGTTCTGATCTCAGATTTGTCCTCTAGTGTACAAATAACTTCCGTGCATATGTTTGCTTACGGAATAACTAAAAAAAGAACATGTTAAAATAAGAATAAGCTTATAATTAATTTTAATTAATTGTACGTGGCAATTTCAGAGTCCATGTGGTGTACAAATCTGTCTTCTTCAGTGTGACACCTCTCTGCATCCTCAAGCTTCCATTTGGATTTTCCACAGTCTTCTTCTTTCCATTACTATATTTTTCAAGAAAAGTAGGAAAAAGTTTATTCCTCTGTGATCCTGAAAAAAACTACTTTGCGCTTTTGGTTTTGGGATTTGTGTTCATTGATCCTTTGAAGATGGAGAAAGTAACCAACTCGGATTTGAAATCCTCTGTCAATGGTGGCGTTGTTGATGTGTATGGAGAAGATTCAGCCACCATTGAGCACAACATAACTCCTTGGTCTCTCTCTGTTTCTAGGTAACAACATAACTTCTCCATGATCACAGATATATAATAAGTGTCTAACTTAACAATCAAGTTGATAGCTTTTGTTTCTTGTTTCAGTGGGTACTCGCTTCTAAGAGATCCTCGCTACAATAAAGGACTTGCTTTCACTGAGAAAGAGAGAGACACGCACTACTTGCGTGGTCTTCTCCCTCCAGTTGTTCTTGATCAAAAGCTACAGGTAGGAATGGTGATTAGATTATTGTGTATGGTTCTATTATTAGAGTTTAATAAAAACTTTTATGAATCTTTTTTTTGGGATTTCGAATGATTTAGGAGAAAAGGCTGCTGAACAATATCCGACAATATCAGTTTCCATTACAAAAGTACATGGCCTTGACAGAACTTCAGGTAAAAAGTCTTGTCTGTTTAATCTGCGAAATTGTTGTGTTAAAATTATCCAGAAAAAGATGAATCTCTTGTTGGTCATATTACAGAAAAGAAACGAGAGGCTGTTTTACAAGTTGTTGATAGATAATGTTGAGGAGCTTCTTCCTATTGTTTATACTCCAACCGTTGGTGAAGCTTGCCAAAAATTTGGAAGTATTTTCAGGCGACCTCAGGGTTTATTCATCAGTTTAAAAGACAAGTATATATTGATTGTAACTTTTATATTATGATTTTCAGTTTTCTCCACCACTTATGGATTTACTCATATGTCATAATCTTTATATTCATACAGGGGAAAGATTCTAGATGTGTTAAAGAACTGGCCTGAAAGGAATATACAAGTTATTGTTGTTACGGACGGCGAAAGGATTTTGGGATTAGGAGACCTTGGATGTCAGGTATTCCTAGGATTTTGCTTCATTTTGATTTTGATGTGATCTCATTGTGGCTTTGGTTGTTTGTTTGCCTTTGCATTGACGTTTACATTTAGTGTGTAATTTCTCCAAATGAAGCCATAAGCTCCTAGCATCTTAAACAAAATTCCTGTGATAATTTTATATCTGAGTACCTGACCAGAGGTTGTTTGACTTCAGGGGATGGGTATACCGGTTGGTAAATTGGCGTTATATTCAGCACTTGGAGGCGTTCGTCCTTCAGCGGTATTGGTTTAGTTTTGCTAATGTCTAATGTTGTATACAATATTTCTAAGTCAGAAACTTGAGTCTAATTTTCTTTTACAGTGTTTACCTGTCACCATTGATGTGGGAACAAACAATGAGAAACTGTTGAATGATGAGTTCTACATAAGACTCAGACAAAAGAGAGCAACGGGACAGGTTTTTTTTCTTTTGTTCTTTCATCCTTTTCTGTTTAGAATTTTAAGACATGATCATATGAGCTTCCATGAAGGAATACCTTTAAAACATCATTGCAGGAGTACAGCGAACTCTTGCATGAATTTATGAGTGCTGTGAAACAGAAATATGGCGAAAATATTCTTATACAGGTATGAAACAGTGAACTCTTGCTTTTTGGTTTTATATAATATGAGGATTCAGTATATATTGTTGTGTTAACTGCTTATATGCTTTGTTATCTTGAATTTGACACAGTTTGAAGATTTTGCTAATCATAATGCCTTTGAGTTGCTTGCAAAATACCGTGACACTCATCTCGTCTTCAATGATGATATACAAGTAAGAGTTTTGACTTCTTTGTTTATGTTCTTGTTGTCTACATAGTTTGAGAATTTATTCTTTGCCTTTCAATTTCAGGGGACAGCATCTGTTGTGTTAGCGGGATTAGTTTCCGCACAGAAGTTAACAAGTAGTCCACTTGCAGAGCACACCTTCCTCTTTCTTGGTGCTGGTGAAGTAAGAATCAATTTTTGGAATCACAGTCTGATCTTTAAGTCCACATATTCTCAATGTTTTCTTATGTCTTCTTGTTTGGTTGTTGCAGGCTGGAACTGGAATAGCAGAACTCATAGCTCTCTACATATCAAAACAGGTAAATGAGTGTTCTTAAGATTTCGCTAGTTTTAGGTGTAGTCGCTTTAATTTATTCATCTTTCGTCTGCAGATGAATGCTTCAGTGGAGGAAAGCCGCAAGAAAATATGGCTAGTCGACTCCAAGGTAGAAACAATAAAAGCTGTACATACGACATAACATTGGAACAACAATTTTATTCAAGTTTTGGTTCTCTGCTAGGGATTGATTGTTAACTCTCGTAAAGATTCACTTCAAGACTTCAAAAAACCATGGGCTCATGAACATGAACCAGTGAAAGACCTCTTAGGTGCTATAAAGGTTCGAAACTTCTCCCTATTAAGTGTCATAATCCTCTTATGTCTCAATCAGTGATGAGGTCAAGGGAAGTACGGCTTTTATTGACATCTTAAGTTATATGTCTTGTCAGGCCATAAACCCAACTGTCCTAATTGGATCTGCTGGCATTGGACGGGCGTTTACAAAAGAAGTGATTGAAGCCATGTCCTCCATTAATGAGGTATCTATTATTCCCAATCAACTGATCATATTAAAACCTCGTATTGGTTAAAGAAGAAGATAAACCAACAAATTGTTTCTCGCAGAGACCTCTGGTAATGGCTCTCTCTAACCCGACAACACAATCAGAATGTACAGCTGAAGAAGCTTATACTTGGAGTAAGGTACGTCTCTCCACACCACACACCATGACACCATTATTCCAGTATCTCGTCACCTCAAATGGAGATTAAGTTTTCTGATATTTGAATGAAGGGTCGTGCCATTTTTGCTAGTGGAAGTCCTTTTGATCCAGTTGAGTATGAAGGAAATGTGTTTGTATCTACACAGGTAATTATAGATAATCTCTCTTCTCTTCATCCTTTGGGGTTTACTGAACTTACTTAGTAAAAAGATCTCTGCAATTCTTGAAATACAGGCAAACAATGCGTACATATTCCCGGGTTTCGGACTTGGTTTGGTGATCTCAGGAGCAATACGGGTACATGACGATATGCTTCTTGCTGCTGGTAAGTATTTAAGGGATGTAAACTAAGTAAAAACAAAAATCTCTCAGATCTGTTGTTTTATTAATAATATGATGTGTTTCTTTGTCATAGCTGAGGCATTAGCTGGACAAGTAAGCAAAGAGAACTATGATAAAGGCATGATATATCCTTCAATCTCTTCCATACGGAAAATATCAGCTCATATTGCAGCCAATGCAGCAACTAAGGCATATGAACTAGGTCTGTCTCTCTCTCTATCTCACAGTCAGCCTTATATTGCGGTTTTGAGTATTTCTGAGGTTATGGCGGAAATGTTGGTTTTTCAGGATTGGCGGGGCGGCTTCCACGGCCAAAAGATATTGTCAAGTGTGCAGAGAGTAGCATGTACAGCCCCACCTACCGTCTCTACCGTTGAAAGTTGAAACTCAAGAGTCTACTTTGTGTGCTTCATCTGCCTTGTTCAGTTATTTCGCAAGCTTGTCTGTAAAATTTCCTGTAATAAGTAGTCTTTCAAGTTCAGAGTTCAAACACATGCAAGAGCTTATCTTAACTTTGTAACTCTGGAAGGTACGTGTATCACTCACTCATGTTTGTCAAACTATGACCTGACCCCAACATTTGTTGAAACAAATGCAAGCTTAGATAGTATAGATTCTCAATCTTCTCACCTTGAAGTCAGAAAAGATGCAAGAAACACAATATTTCAAGATTCTCGACGAAAGAATAAATATATGGGAAACAAAGATAGCATTAAGCAAGAACTGAATATTTCTGAAGGCTTAGGAAGCATGGTGACAAGAAACCGACGATAACAATAAAGCTGATTAAGCTCCAACAATATAATCACCTGATTAAGTTCCAACAATATAATCACCGGCCCCTTGATAAAGCTCATGTGGATTCTTTACTAACTTCTCTATGGGCGCACCGTGCATCAGCTACTTGTGACCTTGCGCTTCTCCTGTTTCTGCTTCGTCCCCTTCTTACGTTCCTGCTGGTTCTTAAGATGGTTGAAAATGGGTCAGTGAATCTTGGGAAAGGAGCATTCTATTAACTTGGCTAATTCTATTATATGATTAGCTCAGTATCCAAGTTTACAGTACTCATTACCAAATCACATGACAAACCGTAAGGAGCATTCTATTCATCAGTAACAAACATTCTGAAATAAAGTGACGGCTGCTGATTCCAAGTTCACATGATTACCTCAGGAATTGTTGGTATATTGTAGAGACAGAGCTTTGAGTTCAAAAACTTTACAGAAGAGCAAATCTGATTTACCCTTTTGCACCTTCTTTGAGGGGAAGCCTTGAAAGAGCAAAATGCAGGGATTCTCTGGTCATGGACAGAGATGAACGTGTTCTGTTTTCATGTCCTAGAAAGCTTCAAGATGCTTAACCTGTTTCAGATACGTATCATATCAGTCCGGTCTTATACTTGCTTATCCTCAATGGCTTGGACCTATTACGTGCTAGAGAAAGAAGCACATGATCCAGCTTCATCTCCAGGTTTTTCTTCTGCAGTTTGCAGAACCAAAATGGCAAGAGTATCCCACGCACAAAGTATTTGGTTCTGCAGATGGTGTTCATATATATTTAATTTCATGCCTCAGGGATCAAGAAAGCAAAAGATCTGACAATTATGTAAAACTCAATAAAGAGACATGCATGAGAAGAGATGGTTACTGGTTTGCTGTCTATACAATGTTTTAGTTAAACTTTGTAAATGGCAAATAGACGTTAATTGACCAATGATATGACATCAAACTGTGAACACACATAAATCTTCAATCTAAAATTTTTATATTTCAGACAACTAGAAGACGAGGCAAGAAAGCGAAAGTCAATTAGATTGAACATTTATAAGATACACAACCAACTAAAAAAATGAACCAAAAATTACAGAAATCAAGGGTGAGCAATATATTTCATCTCAAACGGCTAAGTAAGACAAACAGAAAGAGATCAATAAATAAAAATTTACCAAAGGGGAATAACGCCTTTCTTCACCAATAAACATTTTGAAGCCAAAAATTAAAACAAAAATTAAAACAAGATCAAATCTTCCCCCTCTTGAAAAAGAATCACCAACATCGCAGAGAATCATCAGTTCACCCGCGAATTCCCGGGCAAAAAATGACTTTTGAGCTTGCTTCTACTGTATAAATACCAGACTTTAAACATCAAATTTTTTCGGTTGTCGCCAGTGAGCTAAATTTCTTCCCAATGAGCTTAAGAATGAAGCTTTCTGAGGAGCTCCTTTTTTACCATACAAATGTTTGCCTCCTAAATCGGTCTTTGCTGGTCCCATATCCTTTCGTCTCTCAATCTGATATCAATTTACAAAGAATTACAGATACACTTGGCTACTTGAACAGAACATATTCAGGACAAGTGAAATGAGACCAAAAAACTATTTAAGAGACAAATGATTTACCTTGAATATCTTTCCATCTTTCAAATGGTATCGGATTCCAGACCAGTTTATGGATTGAGAAAAGTGAGAACGGAAAGCTGAGATCGGGTATAGGAAGTTGTCTACAAGCATTGCTACAAAAATCTGTAATCAAAAAGAAAAGGAAAATGTAACTTCATATCTACCATCACCACAACTTTCACTAGTTATAATCTAATTAATAAAAGGGGCTGAAAGTACGTACAAGTCCCCAGTTGTATGTTGCAAGAGAGAGACGAGGAGCCTCAGGGGATAGCATATTGCAGAGTTGAACTTCTCGCCTTGTCAAATTCCACATTGAAAGAAGTTCAATGAAAGTGCAGACCGCCAACATTATAACAAGCAACATACCTGCAAAAAACCTCACCTTTCCAAGTCAGTATGCAGCATAAGAAAAAACAGACAATCCTACAGTTCAAGTTGAAGACGACAAATCACTATGCTTCCAAATATATTACAACAGTTCAAGATTCCCCAACACACTAGCAATCATCGTGGCAATAGGACAATTTTCTTTTATCTTGAACACATATCCCACCTAAATAAGAGGAAACGTATGCTCACCACCAGATGCAAAGGTCGTGTCTTCAAGTTGATAGCCCTTGATGTAGATTCTTAAAGCTGATGTGACGTGAACAACAGCCATAACATATGGTGCAACAAAACCCCATGAAAGATAGCAGTGGACAGCAAACAAAGCCTTGTTCATTATCCAGTTAACTTTGGATATGTATGATTCCAGCACAAAGGTTTGCTTTCTCAAGTAGTTCCAGTACCTATTAATAAGAAGTATAGAAAATAATTAAATATCTAAATATTTAGTACCTTTCGGTTCAAACAAGTAAATAAGCAAATTTACCGTCCGAAACTCAAATCACTTGCAAGAGGATGAGGAAAAACAGCAACAGGAGGAGATGTAATGAGCCTCTTGTGAGCACCTGTGGTGAAAAGAAGAAACTGTCAACTACACATACAATAGGCATATATCGTGCTGCAAAATGGAGGAAACTCAGAAGCAAACGTTACCTGCTAGAGAGGCAAGGGTCATATCATCTGAATATCCACCATCGCGTAAGCCAGAGACAACACCGTATCGATCTTGTCTGAAATCATCGGCATGCATCTACAAATAGTTGCAAACAATCACCAAAATTAGATGTGGCATAGAATATTGAAGAAATATTATGTATCATGTTATCTACTTACCATCATACACCCTCCCCATAAAAAGAATGTTCTCCCGCCAGTCGCAAATCCCATTGAGCAAGGCTGTAAAGAGAGCGTGCCAAATGTTAGCTCAAATTACAAACTTGAAGAATCAAATGATAAGGAAGCCAGTGTATCTATGCACTATACCATGTGGTACTCATAGATGCAATAACTCCCAAGAGTTCCAGAAGGCAAGTCCAAAGGATACCCTGTTTGAATAAATATCTGCAAGAGATCACTATAACTGTTAAACAAATTCGAACAGAAGAAAATATAAGGGCCTATTATCAGTTAGCCATGTCTTCGATACATGTAAAACAGAAACAGATAAATTAAGCCAATTGATTCATGAATTATGTAGTTAGGGTACCACCTCTGGATTTTTCTCCATCTCAGTTGTGAGAGCTCCGATTGTTCCAGGATGCAGTCTAACATCGTCATCCAAAAATAATACATATTTGGTGTCTTGGTGCATTTTCTCAACTCCAATCTTCAAGAAATACAAATAAATTCAGCTAAAGCAAATGAATAAACAAAAAAACGAAAAACATATGTTGGAAGATAGTTTAGCTTCTCATGGTTGTGATTTCAGTTGGCTAATTATAGTTGAGCTAAGAACAGTCAGAAAGAAGAAATGAATCTATTGAGACTTGAGAGAGGAAAAATGTTCGTGCAACTAATGAAAGCCAATCACAACAAGTAAATCTACATCAAAGATCATACATACCAACTGATTATGAATTTTCTGGCTGCAAGTAGTCGATAAACCAGCAACCACAACCTTAGCTTCAACATCATCCTGTGCACATTGATGATCGAAGAAGAAAGAAAGGAGTCAGTAGATACTTCAAGACTAAGAAGGCCAAACGAATTATAAATTGAACTTTTTTTGGCGAGTTCTTTCAGCAGTAGAAATAATTAAACAGCCACAAATATATGCTGAGACGTGTCTGCTGTACCTGATACATAGATAATAGACGGGAAACAGCGTGATATGCAGGGTCTTCCGTACTTTCTACAACAAAAAGGAATTCCAATGGCCCACCATAGAGAGAAGTGATCTACACATATACATGGATCGAAATTTAAAATTAAGTTGGAAGCAACACACTTCATTGGCAAAAAGCCTAACCATGATGAAACGTAAAAAAAAAAATATCTGCCAAGAAAAAGAGACAGTGATATCAGAGGCTGACCTGACTTCTCCAGTTGTGTAAATTGTGTTCTCCAAAACCTTTAAGAGGCATGACAACGGATACTCTGGGAAGTTTAACCTGCCTAGAGTGCTCAAGTTCATTGACATCTTGATAAAGAAACGCCAAGCTATTTCCGGATTTTATGCTGTTTTTAATTCTCTTAACCTCTCGGTTCCTAACAAATAAGACATAGAACACACACATTTTAGAAACTAAAACTCAAGAATGTAAAATCAAAATCACGCATTTTTAAGGTAAAGGACACTACCTGACATATTCAGCCAAAAACCAACCAAGGGCAAGGAGTAAGCATATTGTACACCCCTGAGGAAAAAAAACGTAACATTAAGTAACAACAACAAAACGCAAGAAATTCTTATCCTGATGATAAAAATCCCCAATCAAACACGTAAAGGAGAAGACATTTAGCCAAAAACTGATACGAAAAAATCATGACTGATTCATCAAACAAAGGCTGAGTTTCTTCATTTCTACGCTTCATCATGGTACTGACTTCAAAACCATTACTTTTCAAAACTTTAGATAACGAAAAGTAGCTTAATCCCAAAGATGATAAATCCCCAAAAAAAAATCCACAACTTTTCCTTCCAACATTCAAAGATAGACTAAAAGACCAAACTTTCGATCTGAACCAACAAAAAAAAATCAAAAGTTCACCTGAAGAAAAGCGAATTGGGTTTTTTCGGAATTGGATTCAAACGAGCAAAGCAAAATTCAAAATTCTGAAAGAGAAAAGGAGCAACCTTTCGATCTGAACCAACACAAAGGAAAAGAAAGTAGCTCACCTGGATCTGAACGAAGACAGCGAAAGGGCTTGTAAAAGCTCTGCTAAGAGAGAAGAGAATCGCATCAATGGAGTCCAATGTAGACATCTTTTTCGTCACACTCTCTCTCTCTATCTTTTGTCTTTCTAATTCTTGTATATTCAATCAACGTCTTCCTCGCGACAATAAAGGGATTATGAGAAGAAGAAACAAGAAGAGCCAAAAAAGAATGAGAAACCCTAGATTTGAAATTCGTCTCCTTGTCTCTCTCTGTCACACATCGAAACCAATTAGATTCGTGCAAAACAAAAATTGTCTCAGATCACCATTGACGGACCAGCGAAAATCCAGAGAGAAAAAAAAGAAAAGAAAATAAAAAACGAAAACTTTTAAATATATATTATTTCAAAAGGGAATCACTCAAATTCACCATTCAATCATCTACACATCTCCTTTTTTTTTTAATTCAAAAATTCGAAGATTTACTATTTTTTATTTTGAAGAATATTTTAAGAATTATTTAGCTAGCACCTTCTATTTGTTGTTGTGGTCGTCAACTTATAAAAAAAAAAAAGAAAAGAAATGATTCGCAATAATTTAAGGAAATATATATTCTGTTAAAAGAAATATATATGATTTGTAATTCTGTCAAAAATTAAAGTTTTTACGCGTTATGTATTTGTGCATTTAAAATCTTTTTTATTTGTATTTCATTTATTTTGTGAAGAGAGAGAGCCATGAACTAGAAATTTATAACTATTAAAGGAAAATATATTTTTCAGAGATTTTAAAGAATATCATGATGAGATAATTTGACAGCTAAACAGTACGTTAGAAAATAATTTTAGTTTATTGTGAAAATATTTAATCAAACTTTAGAGTCTAGCTAGTGACCATACGTGTGTGTATCAACTGGTGACAAATATACTGGTTGAAGAGTGTTGGATATAGTGACTATGTTTTTTGTCTATATGAATAGTTGGTTTTCCGGTTTGTATTTGTTTGCTGCTGCCAAATATATGATTTATGTTTTTAGGAATGGCGAATGATAATTTGGAGATGATGGGCTCGAATATATATATATATATATATATGGGAGTGGAATGGATGTCCGACGAATAAAATTATCATATTTGCGATTTTCTTTGGTCCTAATAAATGTCAATTTTTAATATTTGATTTGCTTAATAAAATTACGGATATCATAATTTTTTTCTTATCAAATAACAGACCGCAACAAATCTAACAGATCTTTTGCTTACGGACTAACTTATATATTAGTTATAAGTTCATGGCTATCAAGATATACATGTCTAACCTCGTAACATATACAATATATAGGTGAATGAGTCCCTTCTTACTCTTCTTCGTTCCATTCCTTTGAACTTTTTGCTCGGAAGTCCAATTCAATTTTCTTTCACTGTATCAATTTCTATTGCATAAATCGAACAATACACTTCAATTTGCAAAATTTAAATAAAAAAAAACTTTCTCGTGAAGGATTATATTATTCTTAGTCCAGATGAAAATATATATATATATTGTGTCTTCTATATAATTAAAGAGTTGGGTTTATGTTTGGCGGCAAAGATGCCATAATGTGATGCCCCGAATCTGAAGATGTCTTTGTCGAACAGAGTATCACTAGTGGTGACAGCTTAGATACATGTGTGCTCTTTTCTTTTTTAAAATTCTTTAACATTGACAACCCAATATCTTATTTTTCGTTATTATTATTCAAACAAAACATATATATATATATATATATCAATAATTTATTACTCCTATGACCTAATCATTGATCTCTTTCTTGCAAATTGAATATTTTTCGAAGGTATATTCTATGCATCTTCTTCTTCTTCTCTGATGTGACTTCAAAACTATTTATTATTGTGTTCCCTCCCTCCCTTTGCTATGTTCTTCAAATCAAATTTCGAATGGTGGTTAACCATATTGGTAATGTATCGAGTGAGAGTTTTAGATTAGTCTTTTAAATTCATAAATTTTAATACCTACTTTATACTGGGTGTTAACAAAATTATGGTTTTGGTTCCAACTAAATTTCTCCTTGTTTCTTTTAACTATATTCTGAACATCTTATAAAGATAAGTCTTGGATCACGGTCAAACAAATCACTCGGACCAATCTACAAAACTTTGTTTGCTTATGTACGTAACTAGATTTGGTTCGTTGGTTGTTGTGTACAAGAAACAAACTACGTATATAGATATCGCAAGAATTTGACTTCAATAGATTAACAAACACTTTTCCTCATGTCAAATTAAAAAATCATATGAGGAGACCACAATACCAAATTACCAATGTTCTTACACTATAATTCCCAGGCTGAACTGGACCATATTGCTACTTGTGTTGTGTTATCCTTAGCAAAGGATATAGTGGTACCCAATTTCATGTTTTGGCTCCATATCCTTTTTTAAAACTAATTTGCTTGCAGCAACATGGTTATATGCTAAATATAGTTTAAGTTAACGCTTAAACTAGCTAACTTTAATTACTTCTTTGTTTGTATCCCTTGACTACTGCGACATTAGAACTTCGGATAATGCAGCTTTTCGAGCGTAGATATATCATAGACCAGGTCATAATAGCAAAACAATCGATTTTTCGTTTAAATAACCATAGAATGGCAGTATTAAGTTATACAAGTAAAGAGAAAATCCCAAGTTTGATGCAAAAATGGAATTGATAAGGAGACTTCAACCACTTGCTTTATTGCCTATCAAGTGGTGAAGAAACAAACCAGCTGCTACACTCACGTTCAAGCTCTCCACAGCAAGAAATGATCTGAAACCTTCACCTTCCATATCATCAGACTCTGTAACAGCAACATCGTTAGGCATATTACCATTAATCCTGACTAAGTCAGTACAAGATCTCTCTACTAATGGCCTCAAACCCGTTCCTTCATTCCCCAAGACAAGTATTGTCGGGCTTCCGGGTAAAACCTCGTTCAAAGGAACAGCCTTTGGAGATACCGAACCACCAACCACACGCCACCCGTTCTCAGCAGAAGCTTCTAAAAACTGCATCATGTTTTTGCAGTACCTGAGTTCCATAACTTCGAGTGATCCTGCGCTTGCTTTACTCACAACCGCACTTAATGGAGCTGAGTTTTTCGCGCATACCACAACACCCGTGGCTCCAAAAAAGTAAGCGGATCTTATGATCGCTCCTAAGTTCTGCGGATCAGTGACCTCATCAAGAGCTACCCAAAGAGAATATTTCTCTTCCTCTGATGAAATCGGATCTAGTTCTTTCACTTTCACTAGTTCCAAAGGTGAAGCATCAAGCACCAATCCTTGATGCGGTCTGTTATCAGAGACCATGTTAAGATCATGCTTCGAAGTTTCCTTGATGTTTAACCCAAGTTTTTCAGAGATTTTCAAGACTTTCTCGAACCCTTTCTTGTCTTTCTTCTTCTTGTTGTTACTGCTCAAATCTAAACCTTCTTGAACATAGAGGGCATAGAACTCTCGTCTCCCAACAGAGAGCGCAGCCAACACAGGACTTACTCCATAAACCACTTCACCCTCCAGCCTAGGCACGCTGGACTCAGTCGCCTCTTGCCATGTTTTCCTACCCCAGCTCTCTTGCCTATTCCAGTTTCGATATGCTGCATTGTCACGACCTTGCTCTCTTACATCATATCTATTGAACCTATTTTTAATCTCAGACCACCTAGTGTTATCTGGTTCTTCTTCAACGATTTCATCACCATCTCCACCGGGTTGATTCCTTGTTTCTTCTTCTTCTTCTTCAGTGATTCTATCATCACCTCGGGCACTAAAAGAGGTCTGATTTCTTGTTCCATCATCCCAAGATGACCGGTTGTTAACTCTCGGCAATTGCTCTTTCGCCGGTTTGTCATTATTCGCCACCCAAATTGAATTCCCACTACCTTTCTTGCTCTCTTCTCCCACTTCACTGATTCTATCATCTCCTCTAGAACGAAAAGAATCCCGATTCCTCGTTTCACCATAACCTCTGACTCTACTTCTCCTATCAGAATTAGAATCATTTCTACCATCTCGTTTCTCCCAAGAAGGCCTATTACCTCTCTGAAACCTATCTTCCACTGGTTTCTCATCAGATTTCACCCAAATCGAATCTCCACTAGAGTGGCCATTACCGCCACTTCTCTTCTCTCGGAAAGCTTTCGATTCAAATCTAGACTTCCCTCTATTGCTACTAATACGACTACTTCGTTTTGGTCCAAACCTCTGAGAATCAAAACTCGAAAACTCTCTGACACATTCAATCTTACTCAACATTCTAAGGCGAGAACTAACTAAACCAGTCGAAACATTTGCAAAGGAGCATCCTTTAGGGTTTACAAGAAACTTAACTGGTAAAGACGAATACTTTGAGACATGGAAACAGCTTTTGACTGCCGTTTGTTGTAATGAAACTCTAATCGCCATTGGAAAACCTTGGCTTCTTGTTAAATTACAGTACATGATTTAGTAGTAAGCATAAGAGCAAAAAAAAAATCCAAAAGTGAATTTTTCAAAGAAAGGGCTATTAGAAAACGGTAGTTGAAGATTCTCCCGTTGATAAACCAATCTGACTACGAGAGGGTTTTAGGGTTTTAAGGAAAAGACCATAGGAGAGAAATGGTGAAGATAAGAAAAAATGATTGCAAAGGCGCCCTTGTGAGAAAATAAGAAAAATACAGATTTTTTTCAAAATTGATTGCAAAGACCTCAAATAAACCGAAATTACATTAAAGGGCCAAATTGTTTTTAACATTTACTAAAACAAATATTTTCAGCCTATTAACAACTTTGGGCTAATGAAGAGATATGGGCTTAAGTTCGTTTAAGCCCAGCAAAATAAAACTTAGACCGACGTATTTGTAAATCACAACGGTCATTAGAGACATATAGCTCATCTTCTTCTATATTACGCTTTTGTTGCTCTTTCTTTCTCATTATAATCTCAAATCACAACGGTCACTAGAGAGCGTTCTTTGAGTTTCTCCGAAGAACCATCATCATCAGGTATTGAATTGTTTAGGGTTTTTATAGATTCTTTTGTTTACTGCATATTCAAAGCTTTCTTTTGATTGCGTGATTTTGGGTTTTCTTCGATTTCGAAATCTCTCTTTCCTAGATTTAAAAAACTTCGATTTGACTTCAAAAACTCTGTTTAATTTCAAGTTTCGTCTTCTGTAATCTCTTTAGGGTTTCAATTTTGTTTGAGTTTCAAACTTTTTTGTTTTTTAATTTCGCGTAACCAAAAACCCTCTTTTATAGTTGTGTTCTTCAAGATTTAACCTTTATTTGTTACGAATTAGGGTTTTACCCTCTTTTATCGTTGTGTTCTTCAAAGATTTTTCCTTTATTTGTTACGATTAAGGGTTTTACCCTCTTTGATCGTTGTGTTCTTGAAAGATTTACCCTTTATTTGTTACGAATTAGTTTTTTTAATCAAAACCCCTCTTTTAGATTCGTGATTTCTTTGTACTGAAGGTTTCCTTTACAGGCAAGCGGGGTAGCTGCTGGCGAAGGTTCAAGATTCTCAGTAAGACGAGCAAGATGTGATTAACACTGTAAGTCTTGTTAAACTGTGTTCTTAAGATTGTGATTATCTTTCATATATTGAGACAAGCAAGATGTAATTGACACTGTAAGACTTGTCACACTATGTTCAAAAGATTGTCATAATCTTCAATATATTTGCTGGCTGGGCAGCATTATATAAACTTCAAACCCATAAGAAAGGGACGACACATTATATGATTGTGTTCTGTCCCGTTTCTAATTTGGGAATATTGTACCTCAGTAAGACAAGCAAGATGTGATTAACTCTGTAAGACTTGTCAAACTGTGGTCAGTGATTGCGATAATCTTCTATATATTTAGACAAGCAAGATGTGATTAACACTGTAAGACTTGTCAACTTATATTAAAAGATTATTCTTAAGTAAGACAAGCATGATGTGATTGACACTGTAAGACTTGTCAAACTGTGTTCGAAACATTGCAATTATCTTCTACATATTTGGGCAAGCAAGATGTGATTAACACTGTAAGACTTGTCAGCTTATGTTCAGAGATTGCGATTATCTTTTACATGTTGCTGGCTGGGCAGCATTACATAAACTTCAAGTTTCTGCAAAGATCTGTCTTCATATATTAAGGCTTTTCTAATGATGATAATAAGGCAAGCAAGATGTGATTGACTCTGTAAGACTTGTCGTATTATCTTCTACATATTGCTGGCTGGGCAGCATTACATAAACTTCAAGTTTTTGGAAAGATCTGCCTTCATATATTAAGGCTTTTCTAATGATGTCCTGTGAAGGATAAATTCATTGTTCTGCTTCAAAACTCAATGATCTGCTTAGTGATGGGGATAAATTTGTCTTTTATAAGAGTGGTCTAATGATGTCCGATTGGGAAATTCAGTTGTAAGGATGGGGACATCAGATGAAAACACTCAGAGATATACATGTCCCTAAGTAACGCTTGTCACATTATGTTCATAAATTGGATGATTGAATCTCTGCAATTATCTTCTATATATTGCTGGCTGGGCAGCATTACATAAACTTCATGTTTCTGCAAAGATGTGCCTTCATTAAGGCTTTTCTATTGATGATAAGAAGGCAAGCAAGATGTGATTAACTCTGTAAGACTTGTCATATTGCTGGCTAGGCAGCATTACATATAAACTTCATGTTCTACAAAGATCTGCCTTTTCTAATGATGATAATAAGGCAAGCAAGATGTGATTAACTCTGTAAGACTTGTCATATTATCTTCTACATATTGCTGGCTGGGCAGCATTACACAAACTTCAAGTTTCTGCAAAGATCTGCCTTCATTAAGGCTTTTCTATTGATGATAAGAAGGCAAGCAAGATGTGATTGACTCTGTAAGACTTGTCATATTGCTGGCTGGGCAGCATTACATTTAAAATTCATGTTCTGTAAAGATCTGCCTTCATATATTAAGGCTTTTCTAATGATGATAATAAGGCAAGCAAGATGTGATTAACTCTGTAAGACTTGTCGTATTATCTTCTACATATTGCTGGCTGGGCAGCATACATAACCTTCATTAAGGCTTTTCTAATGATGTTCTGTGAAGGATAAATTCATTGTTCTGCTTTAAAACTCAATGATCTGCATAGTGATGGGGATAATTTGTCTTTTATAAGACTGGTCTAATGATGTCTGATTGGGAAACTCAGTTGTAAGGATGGGGACAGCAGATGAAAACACTCAGAGATATATATGTCCCTAAGTAAAGCTTGTCACATTATGTTCATAAGTTGGGTAGTTGAATCTCTGCAATTATCTTCTATACATTGCTGGCTGGGCAGCATTACATAAACTTCATGTTTCTGCAAAGATCTGTCTTTATTAAGACTTTTCTAATGATAAATTCAGTTATCTGCTTTAAAACTCAATGATCTGCTTATTGATGGAGATAAATTGTCTTTTAGAAGACTTGGCTAATGAGAAATTCAGGTGTCCCTATGTTGCCTAACTAAGTAAAACAAACAAGGTGTGATTGAAACAGAGATATATACGTCCCTGAGTAAAGCTTGTCACATTATGTTCATACGTTGGATAGTTGAATCTCTGCAATTATCTTATATATATTGCTGGCTGGGCAGCATAATATTAACTTCAACTCTCTGCAAAGATCTGTCTTTCTTAAGACTTTTCTAATGATAAATTCAGTTTCTGCTTTAAAACTCAATGATCTGCCTATTGATGGGGGTAAATTGTCTTTTATAAGACTTTTCTAGTGATGTCCGATTGGGAAACTAAGTTGTATGGATGGGGGCAGCACATGAAACTCTCAGTAATCTGCAAATTGATGGAAGAAAAAGCAGTATAAACTTCAGATTCTGCATGCCTTAACTAAGGTTAGTCTAAATCATGTCCCGAGAATCATAACTTCAGAACTTTTAATCCTCTGTGCCTATCTTGAAGCTCTTCTTGTTAGCGAAGGCACATCCTTGTGCAACGCTTGATGGGTCTAGGTTCGGTGAAGGCACTAAAGAGAAAGAGAGGGAGATGAGAGAAAGAACATATATAATCTGCAAATTGATGGAAGAAAAAGCAATATAAACTTCAGATTCTGCATGCCTTTATTAAGGTTAGTCTAAATCATGTCCCGAGAATCATAAGTTCAGAACTTTAATCCTCTGTGCCTATCTTGAAGCTCTTCTTGTTAGTGAAGGCACATTATTGTGCAACGCTTGATGAGTCGAGGTTCGGTGAAGGCACTAAAGAGAAAGAAAGGGAGATGAGAGAACAGACATATATAAACTGCAAATTGATGGAAGAAAAAGCAGTATAAATTTAGATTCTGCATGCCTTTATTAAGGTTAGTCTAATCATGTTTAAACCTCTGTGCCTAGATCTTGAACTCTTCTTGTTAGCGAAGGCACATCATCGTGCAACGCTTGGTGGGTCGAGGTTTGGGCAAGGCATTAGAGAGACAGAGAGAGCATATATAATCTGCAAATTGATGGAAGAAAAAGCAGTATAAACTTCAGATTCTGCTGTCTTTATTAAAGGTTTGTCTAATCATGTCCCGAGAATCATAAGTTCAGAACTTTTAATCCTCTGTGACTAGCTCTTGAAGCTCTTCTTGTTAGCGAAGGCACATCATTGTGCAACGCTTGGTGGGTCGAGGTTTGGGCAAGGCACTAAAGAGAAAGAGAGAGAGTGATGAGAGAAAGAACATATATGATCGTCTGAATTTAGACAATACGTTTAAAATATTCAGATATTTGTATACTACAAGAATCTGACTTCTTATTGAAGAGGTATGTATTCCATCTACAACCAGCTCAATGTTAGAGTTTTGCATTGTTCTAATGGTAAGTTTTTTGTTATGTACATCTCTTCGCCATTAAAGAATGAATCAATCTGATTTGTCTCATTGTGTTCTAACCGCATCTTTTAGTGATTGATTCTTAATAGGGATATACAGAAAAAAGTTTGCGGATTATATATTTTCCGATTTGATCAGGTGAATGTCCCTTCCCTCTTTTACTTATAATCTTCCCAAGCATTTTCCTTGATGGCGTTTATGGTTTCGTGAATAACTCCATCTTTTGAGTCTTTTGTGCATATATAACTTTTGGAGCTTCAGAAGAGAACTCGAATGTGTACAAAGATTTGTCTCAGGTTCGACTTCTGCCACTCTCTCTATCTCCATTCTTTTTTTAAGATTATAGTGTTACTGGTTCTGTTTACATTGTTGCAGTAATAAGATTTTGGAGCATGTGTGATTCACTACAGGAGAATTATGGGATTTTGGTGACTTCTACTGCACAACAGAATTGGCTAAACTAGTAGGTATGTATTTGAAACAAATATCTACTTGTTAATAAGAAAAACAAAACTCTGCGCATGTTTTGCTTCTTGATTTTCAGTAAAATTAGATGTTTACTCTGTTAAAATTTTGTAGTTAGTCTATGGCTGGAGTTAGAGACCAAATGATTGTTGTTTGTAATGTTTTCTTAGATTTTGTTAAAAAAAAGTTATTAAGAGATGTGATTCCCAGATGGTTCATGAAGTTCTTATACTAGAGTGGTAGTTATGAGTCTTTACATCTTATGATTTATCAACATCATATATATGCTTCTATCTGGCTTGATATCAATTTGGTTATGCCTTATACATAAGTGTTTATATCAATTGTAGGACTTAAGATGATGCACACTTATGGGTAGTTAGTAGTGACCGCTTAGATTAAATGTCGTTGTGGCTTAATACACATTAGTGTTTATATCAATGTCTTTGGCACCATTTATCTGAAAATTTGTTTAACTTTTTTTCTCTGTGGATCTTTGACTTTATTTGCAGAAAAGATGAAGAAGCTACTATGAATTTGAGGAAGATGATGTATATATGGGAAATCTCACCTCTTTGCAAGCGAGTATGTATTTAAATCTTGTTAATTCTTGTAAGTTTAATAGTTTCGTTGTTTAACATATGATATGTTCTCAAATCAGGGCATTTTTGGTGGCAGTCATATGACCATGAATGATTTTGCAAGATTGAATCGAACAGATTTGTCTAAGGTACATGTTCTTTTTCTATGCTTTCAATATCATAGTGTTTTTGCTTGCGTCTTAATTCTTGTGTTAGGCAGTACTGTCTGATTCTTAATTCTAGGAAATTCAGCCAATTTTGATGAGGTAAAATTTGTTTCTCCTTAATGAAATAGTATTTCGTATTGATATCTCATCGTATGGTTTCTTATTGGTTTTACTCATCAAGGGTTTGTATCAAACTTGCAGGCACCAGAGTTATCATCTCCCTAAGTCCACATGACGCTAAGAGGCTAGTGACTTTTGTCATCCATTTGCAAGACCTCTGGAACCAAAGGTATTGCCTGTAAACAATTTCTTATTAAGATTTTTTTCTAACCTTTACATAACTGTGATTCTTTTATCAGAGGCAAGATAGGAGATTTTCAAAAGCAAAGGTTTGGTCTTTCTTCTCTTTATAAGACTAATAAAACATAGACGCACATACACGAAAATCATACACTAAACAAAAATCATACACTAAACGAAAACATAAACGCACATACACGAAACCCTTCTCTTTATAAGACTAATAAAACATAGACGCACATACACGAAAATCATATACTAAACGAAAACATTAACGCAAATACACGAAACCCTTCTCTTTATAAGACTAATAAAACATAAACGCAATACACAAAAATCATACACTAAACGAAAACATAAACGCACATACACGAAACCCTTCTCTTTATAAGACTAATAAAACATAAACGCACATACACGAAAATCATACACTAAACGAAAACATAAACGCACATACACGAAAATCATACACTAAACAAAAACATAAACGCATATTCACGAAGGCCATACACTCACGAAAACATAAACGCATATTCACGAAGGCCATACAATAAAGAAAACATAAACGCATATACGCGAAGCTCATACACTAACCGAAAACATAAACGAATATACACGGAGGTCATACATTAAACGAAAACATAACGCATATACACAAAAGTCAAAGACTAAACGAAAACATAAACGCATATTCACGAAAGTCATACACTAAACAAAAACATAAACACATATACACGAAGGGCATACATTAAACAAAAACATAAACACACATACACGAAGGTCATACACTAAACGGAAACATAAACGCATATTCACGAATGCCATACACTAAACGAAAACATAAACACATATACACGAAGGCCATACACTAAACGAAAACATAAACGCACATACACGAAACCCTTCTCTTTATAAGACTAATAAAACATAGACGCACATACACGAAAATCATATACTAAACGAAAACATTAACGCAAATACACGAAACCCTTCTCTTTATAAGACTAATAAAACATAAACGCATATACACAAAAATCAAAGACTAAACGAAAACATAAACGCACATAGACGAAACTCTTCTCTTTATAAGACTAATAAAACATAAACACACATACACGAAAATCATACACTAAACGAAAACATAAACGCACATACACGAAGGTTATACACTAAACGGAAACATAAACGCATATTCACGAAGGCCATACACTCACGAAAACATAAACGCATATTCACGAAGGCCATACAATAAAGAAAACATAAACGCATATACGCGAAGCTCATACACTAACCGAAAACATAAACGAATATACACGGAGGTCATACATTAAACGAAAACATAACGCATATACACAAAAGTCAAAGACTAAACGAAAACATAAACGCATATTCACGAAAGTCATACACTAAACAAAAACATAAACACATATACACGAAGGGCATACATTAAACAAAAACATAAACACACATACACGAAGGTCATACACTAAACGGAAACATAAACGCATATTCACGAATGCCATACACTAAACGAAAACATAAACACATATACACGAAGGCCATACACTAAATGAAAACATAAACGCACATACACGAAACCCTTCTCTTTATAAGACTAATAAAACATAGACGCACATACACGAAAATCATATACTAAACGAAAACATTAACGCAAATACACGAAACCCTTCTCTTTATAAGACTAATAAAACATAAACGCATATACACAAAAATCAAAGACTAAACGAAAACATAAACGCACATAGACGAAACTCTTCTCTTTATAAGACTAATAAAACATAAACACACATACACGAAAATCATACACTAAACGAAAACATAAACGCACATACACGAAGGTTATACACTAAACGGAAACATAAACGCATATTCACGAAGGCCATACACTCACGAAAACATAAACGCATATTCACGAAGGCCATACAATAAAGAAAACATAAACGCTTATACGCGAAGCTCATACACTGACCGAAAACATAAACGCATATACACGGAGGTGAGACACTAAACGAAAACATAAACGTATATACACAAAATTCAAAGACTAAACGAAAACATAAATGCATATACACCAAGGTAATACACTAAACGAAAACATAAACACATATACACGAAGGGCATACATTAAACAAAAACATAAACACACATACACGAAGGTCATACACTAAACGGAAACATAAACGCATATTCACGAATGCCATACACTAAACGAAAACATAAACACATATACACGAAGGCCATACACTAAATGAAAACATAAACGCACATACACGAAACCCTTCTCTTTATAAGACTAATAAAACATAGACGCACATACACGAAAATCATATACTAAACGAAAACATTAACGCAAATACACGAAACCCTTCTCTTTATAAGACTAATAAAACATAAACGCATATACACAAAAATCAAAGACTAAACGAAAACATAAACGCACATAGACGAAACTCTTCTCTTTATAAGACTAATAAAACATAAACACACATACACGAAAATCATACACTAAACGAAAACATAAACGCACATACACGAAGGTTATACACTAAACGGAAACATAAACGCATATTCACGAAGGCCATACACTCACGAAAACATTAACGCATATTCACGAAGGCCATACAATAAAGAAAACATAAACGCATATACGCGAAGCTCATACACTAACCGAAAACATAAACGAATATACACGGAGGTCATACATTAAACGAAAACATAACGCATATACACAAAAGTCAAAGACTAAACGAAAACATAAACGCATATTCACGAAAGTCATACACTAAACAAAAACATAAACACATATACACGAAGGGCATACATTAAACAAAAACATAAACACACATACACGAAGTTCATACACTAAACGGAAACATAAACGCATATTCACGAAGGCCATACGCTAAACGAAAACATAAACGCATATACACGAAGGCCATACACTAAATGAAAACATAAACGCATATACGCGAAGCTCATACACTAACCGAAAACATAAACGAATATACACGGCGGTCATACATGAAACGAAAACATAACGCATATACACGAAAGTCAAAGACTAAACGAAAACATAAACGCATATTCACGAAAATCATACACTAAACAAAAACATAAACACATATACACGAAGGTCATACATTAAACGAAAACATAAACGCATATACACAAAGATCAGAGACTAAACGAAAACATAAATGCATATACACGAAGGTAATACACCAAACGAAAAACATAAACACATATTTACGAAGGTCAAAACATAAACATAAACGCATATACATAAAGGTCATACACTAAAAAAAATTACAAAAGCATATACAAAAAGGTCAGAGACTAAACAAACACATATTCACGAAGGTCATAACGCATATACACCAAAGTGAACACAAACAAGACTACGAAATCCTAAATATAAACACACATAAAAACGCAAACAAGAATGTGAACACTAACAAATATTAGAGACACATTATATATATCTACATTGTTGTAGAACCACTGATCCCTTTAGATTACTTTTTTTTTGGGAGAAAAAAATGAACATTTGTATAAAGAACCTCGAATATATATAGTTCTACAACATTGGCTAGTTTTTTGAATTTCCCAGAGCTTGAAGAAGAATCCAGGTTTTATTGTTCCTGAAAGATGAGAATAAAATTGTGCCTTCTTCTTTTTTTATTTGTTTGAACCCTAATGGCAAAACAAAGAAGAAGGGTTCACACAAAAAAAGGCTTTTACAGATTAACTTGTTTCAGAATCTTCTTCAGGTTCGAGATACTGAGAATGAGAAGCAGCGAGTAACGCTGCTCCAACACCTGAACCATCATTCGATAGTATCACTTCAACACTCTCTGAAACTTCATCTCCAAGCAACTCTTTCAATGAACTCTTCATTGACTCGCTGAACTGAGTGTAGTGCTCAAATAGACCACCGTCCATGGCTATTACAGATTTCTGAGTTTCTCCATCTTTTGTTGCGTCTCTTCCTATCTTCTTGAGGATTCCATAGATCCCTGCAGCAGATAAACGAGCTCCTCGGCTTGCGATGATGTTACAGAGGCTGATCACAACTTTTCTCATCTTCAGAGAAGACGTAGGGACCTGAGGGTTCATCGAATAACCTCTTTTTGAGTTTTCAGTTTATACGTTTTAAGTGTGAAACCATTATGTAGAGGAAGACTCTAACCTCTAATATGTCCTTCAACTTGCTTCCCACAACCTTCAAATCAGGAGAAGTGTCGCTGTGCATAGCAGACATGTTCGGGGTCCTGTACAATGTTGAAATTATTAGACTTCTGATTTTATGCAAGTAAACCATATTCAACAAGTTAATCAAACCTTATGATGAATGGTATTCTCAGCTTTGGTGGGACGACGTCACCAAAGAAAGCAGCTTCTTCAGCCATCTTCAGAAGAACTCTACGCAAGATTTCTCCCAAATACATTCCGGAAATAATTTTCTCAAGAATCTGAAATTATTAACGCCAGATAGAATCTTTAGGGTCATCTCATGATGTCTAAACGAACTTGAAAACCAGTACAAGTTCCAAGCTCATACCTGTTCACCAGGATTCAAACTCTCGAAATCTAGAGAGTGGTCATATTCTGTCAATGGAAGATGCGATGACCTGAAGTTTCCCCACTCCATGTTGATAACCTACATGGCATTACATCTAAGATTCAAGTACTTCAAATCTCAGTAGGAGCTGTTATGCTTTTGCGAAAAATACAAACCATTTCTCCTGATTTGGGAAGCAAGCCATGCCATTTAGGAATTGCATGTGCACGTTCAACATAGGCTGCATTTGTGCCGGTGCCCAAAATAACAGCAACAACAACATCTGGATTAGTGTATCTACCACCCGCGAGTGTTCCAATGGTATCATTAACCTGTACAGTTTATGAAGGGATAATAGGTACATAATCAAATGTATGACACAAATTTCTGGTAGCTGAAACAAAGCTTGGGTAGAGGGAAACTCACAAGCGCTGCAACACGCATGTCCAGCCCAACTCTTTCCATAGCTTTAACAAGTTCTCCAACAACATCTTGACCAACCTACACAGTCGCAAAGAAACAAAGATACAGAGGCCAGAATTTCAGAAACAGCATAAACATATCAAAAACTCAGTTTTCATATCAATAAACAAAAGCCTGTAAATTTTTTAGTTCCAAGAAAACAGATAAATTCCGGTCTCGAAGAAGCATAGAAGCTGATGTACTAAAATCGAAATAGATGAAGGGAAATCAAGCTCAACTGTATCTTCAATGGAAAAGCCCTTTGTCCAGTTGATGAGAGTGCCAGAGGACAAAGATGTCTGCTTAACCGGAAATGAGAAAGTGAAACCTAATTCCCTTTGTTTACCGGGAGGGAGATGGTAGTCCTCGCCTTCTGTAGCGACAAACTTTGCAAGAACTTCAGCGATAAAATCGAATAATTCCTGCCTCCATAATTACCAAAACATAATCAACACACAGATCATCCAAGACTATACATAACAATAAGGGAAAAGGTCTAGTCAGAAAACTGACGTCTGATTTGCCGGTCATCAGATGAGGAGGAATTGACTCTTCTTTAAACTCTCGTTTCACAACACGGTCTTGCTTCCCACCAAGAAGCACACGCATTACACGGAAATTTGTTCCGCCTAGATCCAATGCATAAAAGAAACCAGTTTCATCCCTGCCAAAATGATAGTAAGCATTATAACCAAATAACAGCTCAAGATCCACGACCCCAAAACAAACAATCCCACAGTGAAAGTACAAACATGATTAACACAAAAAGTTTCATAACATTCTCCTACAAAGACATAGGGGCTCCTAAAAAGAACAGGACAAAGAAACAACAAAGCATAGAAAAGGTGCAATAAAAGAACTCTCAATCCATGAAAGTAGTAAAAGCCAAGGCTTGGAACAGTAAGACATCAAAAGCTATCAACTGTATTGAAATTGAAAAGCAACAAAAATGCAGATACTCTAAGGATAAGAATCTAAACTTTATACAATAAAACTAGATTATCTAGAATAAATCCAGGGAAATATTAATGCTCTGCTCCAATTCAATTGACTTAGACATGACAATTTTCACAAAAATACCCAATTTTCAAGAGAGATTATGATTCAAAAGTAAACGGATCTAGAATCTGAGTGACAATGAAAACAAGTGAAATCAAAATCGGATTCCAAATTCATCAAAAAGCATGAAACTTTCTCAGATTAAAACTCATAACATTATCCAAAAAAAATACAAAAATTGAACAAACGTGGCAACGATGTTATCCAAATCCACCTTTATGAATATCTGAATTCAGATTTAAAAAATCCCATAAAAATCTCAACTTTATCCTCTTCTTCTCAATCCAATTCTCAAAAAAAATTCTAAGGAAGAAAGAAAAAGACTTTACCCAGAAGGAAGATTATCAACATAGCTAATAAGCATCTTAAGCTTGCTTCCACCTTCAGATGCAAGACCAGCGTGCATCTCAACAGTCATAGCATCAGCCACTTGTCTCAATTTCGCAATTGGCGTCGCACAGTCTTCTTCGAAAGCTTTCAAGATCTCAATCACACGTGCCCATTTACCTGAGCTTTGCATTCTCCGCCGTACAATCAAAGCAGCCGCCGCACAGACCGCCACAGAGCACACAACCGTCGTTGCAACAGCCACTTTACCCATCTCACCGTAGTTTAATACAAAATTAACAACAACAACAACAACAACAACAACAATAAAACTTGTCTGAATCTTTATAAGAAAAAAAAAAAAGAGCTGGGAAATTTAAGAACAACCCTAGAGAATAGAGAGAATAGAGATGGATGGATCTAGCTGAGGAGATACAAATTTTGAAGAACACGTAAGCAGCTCTGTTGTCTGTAAACTAAGTAAAAATATTTTAAAAATTATTTTTAGGAATTGTTTTTGGAATTTTCTCGCCGGAGATTTTTATTCTTAAAAATGGTAATGGAATCGGTGTGAAATTACGGAAGTAACCCTGTTGAAGGATTTGGTTTTGGTCTATTTCTTGCCGAATTTTGTGGAGGACGTTTAGTAACCGATGTGATATATAATTCGAGATTTGATTTATGATGATATCAAATGTTTTTTTTCTAATGCAATATTATTATTATTTATTTATAGTTGATGCAATATAAATCTTGTATATGAAAATATCTAATTTTAATTCATATTTTGACATGTCCTCGTTTGATTTTACTTTTTTTCGTCTTACAAAATTTTAAATAATAATAATACAGTTATTTTTATTTTAAAGCTAAAAGATATTTTATGGTCAACGTTATATATTAAGGAACTTTTAACTGATTTGAACACCGACCAAAATTATGCTAATTAGTAATTTCTGTTTTGTCTGATTTATCGTTTTCGAATTAAAATTTTTTATTTTATATTATTTTCGTTTAGTATATTTAATAGAAAAAAATAATATGTATGAAATTACTCGTGATTTGTAATTTCAACCGTGATTTCTCCTCCTATCTTTGTGCCATCTGCGAATTTAATTTTACTCGTAGAAAAGTAAGTATCACCATTTCGCAATTCACATGTGTCGAAATAGTAAAATTTTGGTATTGGCAAATTGAGTGGGGAATCTAACAGCAATAACATAACTCTATTTAACTCCTTTTTTTATATATATAGTTGAGTGCATGTGTTCTCTTATTCTGATCAAAGTCATTTTAGATTTCACATCAGTTTGGTACGAGAAAAGCAAAATATGTTTTGAATTGTTTATGCATAAAAGCGTTAACAACAACACACTACTCACTCTCTAGCTTTCTACTTTTTAGACTTTTTTAGTCGTTTTTTTTTTAAATACTAAAACTATCCAAAATGCATTATTCAAACCTGGTGGTAGGATCGGAGTAGACATTCCATCAAATATCGAATCTAACAAAAAAGATAATAGTAACATTTTCAAGTAAACTAGTTGGTTGTACGGAACTAAACCTTCAAATTCTAACTAAAGCAGCGAAGCCTAAACTATAGTTTAACCATAACTAAATGTACAAAACGAAGCGGATGGGCAAACGATTTTTCCAAACAACCAGAACAAAGTTAAGGAAGTTGCGATACCGATTAATCAGTTTCCACTTTCTCAAACAGCCAGACAATTTTCTACATCGTTTTTTCTTATCTCGGATAGGTTTTAAGAACAAAACGAAGAAAAAGACGTAGAAATTTCATAGTTGTGTAAACAAACACAATTTATATATAAATCTTACAATTCAATACTAATCTTTAGTAATGATTCAAATAATGAAGTGAACAGTCACCAAACAAAATGGTAATCCTATTTAATGGAATGAAAGGACATCAAATACATTTTTTTATGTGTTTTTTGAACAACAACATCAATAGATTAATATCAATAAACGACGTGTTAGTTTATTGTCAACATTTATTTAAATAAACTAACAAATAAAAGTTCAATTTGCCAACGGATCCAATTTAAAAAAAATACATATAAAATCTCAATATCAGTTTAATGCATGGTTTTGTCGACGACATTGACAACGACAAAAAATTTCAATAAGAAAACCATTATGTGTGTAGTGTTATTATTAAGGAAAAACTGAAAACAACGTCCTAAATAGTGTTTTAAACAAACAAAACAAATATATGAAACTAAACTTTTACAAATGAAACGATATATAAGTGGAATTAATTTGATGGTTTTGGTAAGTCGCTATCAAAATAAATAACATATTCCAAATATAAAAAAGTATACAAAAAAAAGAAAAAAAAAGAAGTGGTCCTCATCATCAACTGGTTTTCTGATTTCTCAAAACAACGGTGGAGAAAAAGATGAGTCTTCTTCTTCTTCTAGTCTGACATCATTTCCGTATTATAGATGTTTTGTTTCTTCTCTATTATTTATTCATTATTTATACATCGATCCCTCTAGTTTTAAAAACATTATTTTATATTAAAGCATGTTGATAAATGTATATTTGAAGCCTCTGTATGTGTTTTCACTAAAATTGTTGGAATAATAGCGGCTATTGGTAGGATAAAAATAGAAATATACTAATATAAACTATGCTATTAGAAATTGTTTTTTCAATATTTACTTAAATACAAATACTGAATTGGATAATGTATATGGATAATTCAGATATTTGAAATCACTATCCAAAACGTATAAGGATTGGATATATCATACATCCAAGTATTTTAGTAAGTATGAATAGTTTTATTAAATGAAAATTGATTTCGAAATGTTTTGGATAGTTGAGAAATTCTATGAACTCAATAGTAAAAATAACAAAGTTTTTCACCGTGCGGTTAAGACTCGGAAGGCGAGAAACACGATCCGGGAGATTCATACTGGGAACGGCCAGATCATAAAGGGGGAGGATATTAAGCTTGAGGCAGAAATATATTTTCGTGAATTCTTACAATTTATTCCCACGGATTATAACGGGATAGCTATAGATGAGCTTCAGATGCTCCTTCCTTTTCGCTGCTCCGAAGCTGATCAACACATGCTTACTAGTGAGGTCAAAAATGAGGAGATTAAGCGGACCTTATTCGCTATGCCAAACGATAAATCTCCGGGTCCGGATGGATTCACGTCGGAGTTCTATAAAGCTACATGGCATATTTTGGGACATGAATTTACTATGGCTGTTCAAGCTTTTTTATTAAAGGGGTTTTTGGCAAAAGGGATTAATTCCACCATTCTAGCTCTCATCCCAAAGAAGGTGGATGTGAAGGAAATAAAGGACTATAGACCCATCTCCTGTTGCAACGTCCTCTACAAGGTCATCTCTAAAATCATTGCAAATAGACTCAAGCTTCTTCTTCCTAAGTTTATTGCGGGAAATCAATCAGCTTTTGTTAAAGACCGTCTCTTGATTGAGAATGTCCTCCTTGCCACAGAACTGGTTAAGGACTATCACAAAGACTCAGTTTCAGAAAGGTGCGCTATTAAGATTGATATTTTCAAAGCTTTCGACTCTGTCCAATGGTCGTTTCTGTTCAATGTTCTCTCTGCGATGCAGTTCCCGCCTCAGTTTATTCACTGGATTACTCTTTGTGTCACAACGGCTTCTTTCTCGGTTCACGTTAACGGTGAGCTAACGGGTTATTTTCAGAGCACTAGAGGCCTTCGCCAAGGTTGCTCTCTATCCCCTTACTTATTTGTTATATGCATGGATATTCTCTCAAAGCTTCTCGATTAGGCTGCGGGGGATGGTCAGATGGGTTATCATCCGCGTTGTAAACAAATCGGGCTTACCCATTTAAGCTTTGCCGATGACCTTATGGTTCTATCGGATAGGCACCGGCGGTCAATAGAGGGCATAGTGCACGTTTTTGATCAATTCGCGAAGATCTCGGGTTTAAAGATTTCCATGGAAAATTCGACTCTGTTTCTTGCTGGGGTTTCGTCAGTCAAAAGGCAGCAAATCGCTAGCCATTTCTCCTTTGACGTTGGCTGCTTGCCAATTCGATACCTCGGTTTACCTCTGGTCACAAAGCGGTTAACCACGCGGGACTACTCCCCGCTAATTCAGCAAATTAAACAGAGGATTAGCTCTTGGACTAACCGGTTCCTCTCTTTCTCGGGAAGGCTAAATTTGATCAGTTCAGTTCTTTGGAGCATTTGTAATTTTTGGATAGGTGCTTTTTGTCTCCCTCGCTCGTGTATCAACGAAGTTGACAGGTTGTGTTCTCCTTTTTTATGGTCGGGCATTGACATGAATTCTCACAAAGCAAAACTCTCTTGGGACAGTGTATGTACTCCAAAGGAGGAGGGTGGTTTAGGCCTCAGAAATTTGAAAGAAGCAAATGACGTCTGTTGTCTCAAGTTGCTTTGGAAAATTATCTCTCAAGGAGACTCCTTTTGGTTCAATTGGTTAAACCGGTATCTCCTCAAGCAGAGGTCCTTTTGGACAGCAAAGGAATCAGCTAGCTCGGGTTCCTGGATATGGAGGAAGATCATCAAGTATCGTGACATGGCTTCGAGTTTCTGTAAACTGGAGATTGGTAACCGTAAGCAAACATCTTTCTGGTTTGATATATGGTCTGACTTAGGAAGATTTTATGACATTGCAGGAGCGCGGGGCATTATTGACATGGGCGTAACCAGGGAGATGACAGTGGTTGAGGCTTGGACGATTCGGCGGCGACGACACCATAGACACGAGCATCTCAACACCATGGAAAGCATCTTAGCCTCAAAGCGACGAGCTACAACGACCCATCACGACGTGAAGTTATGGCGGGGAAAAAATGATGTCTTCAGCTCAGAATTCTCTACCAAAGACACCTGGAACAACATAAGGCAAACCTCACCTCTCGTCACATGGCATAAGGGGGTTTGGTTTACTCACGCAACACAGAAGTACTCCTTTTGCGTTTGGCTTGCGGCTCACGACAGATTATCAACGGGAGTGCGTATGGCTCAGTGGAATAGAGGAGTTTCGGGTTCTTGTGTGCTGTGTAAAAACACCATGGAAACTCGAGACCACCTCTTCTTCACCTGTCCTTTCTCTAGAGAGGTATGGGAAGCGCTTGCAAGGGGAGTTTTCAAAGCCAAATACACAACCGTGTGGACACAACTTCTTCAGGCTATCTCGACCACCCAACTTAGCCGGGTAGAAAGCTTCCTAGCTCGGTATATCTTTCAAATCACGGTTCACACGCTATGGCGAGAAAGGAACGACCGCAGGCATGGTAACCCTCAGCACACGACAACACATCTGATTAAGTGGATAGACCAACAAGTTAGAGACCAATGCTCAATGCTTCGACGTTTGGGAGATCATAGGTACGATGGCAGCTACCAGATCTGGCTTCACTCTCGACACAACCCTTGAAGATTCCCTACCTCAGCTTTCAACTGATTTTTTGATTTTCTAAAAAGTTTTATAAATCTCTCGTAGCACTCGTTGTAAAACCGAACCCATTTTTCTTTTGAATATAATTTAACATTAAATTCAAAAAAAAAATGAGATTAAAATACACAGTTGATTTTATTTCGGTGAGAGTGAGATAGTTGGGCTCTTAGTGGGCTGTCAACTAGAAGTAACTTAGCCCATAGCAGTGGTTAAACTTTTTCTCGCACAATGCAGTTCTCTTAATGATTAGATCGTTCAAGAGTGTATAACATTGGTCGTCGAATATAAAATTCTTGAAAAATTTACAGAATATATAATTTTCTCAGACTTTTAAGATTCGAGTTACAGCATTTTCTGTTAAAGAGTTGAGTTTGAGACATGTTCAGGCAAATATAAGCTTCTGACGACAGAATACAAAACAAACCAAACCAAAAAACATAAGACAATGTAATCATGTCGCCTCAAAATTTGTTTTACCGACAATCTTTTTTTACCTCGGAGGTAATATCCTCTTTGTTTCGTTGCCGTTCTAGAGCGTTTCACTAGTCATTTTGTATTGTATAATGCAATTTTTTACTTTTGTCTCTAACTAATTTATAAAACAATTTTGGGGGAATTTCAAAAATACCCCTTTTCCAATACCACTTTTTAAAAATACCCCTCTTTTTAATTTTATCAAAAAGTCACTATAAAATTTGAAATTTATCAAAAACATATGTGTAAGCTTATATTTATAGACACAATTTATCTTTATATGTGTGTAAATTTATATATATATTTCATAAATACCGTATAAATACCTTTTAAAAACCTTTTAAAAATCTTATAAAAACTGTGTAAACCTTATAAAAACCTTATAAAAACCTTATAAATGCCGTTTATAACCTTTTAAAACCTTATAAATATTTGGATTTAGTCTCCCAGTAGTAATGATGATCTTGATGTATCTTTTCAACCATATAAAAGTTTATAATTTTTCATATTTGAAAAGGGGTATTTTTGAAAATGGATAGAAAAGAGGGATATTTTTAAAAAGGGGTACACCAAAAGGGGTATTTCTCAAAAATTCTCAACAATTTTTTTAGTTTTGTCTCTAACTTTTAGTGTATTAGTTACGTATAAAAATTTCCTTAATATGTGTATAATTATCTAGAATAATAAAATAAACCGGACGGAATAACAAAGTATCTCGGTTGTAAAAAAGAATTAAGAATTTTTATCTTTATTTTAAAAAATCATCTTTTAAAGTATATATTTAGTTAAAATCTGTATATTTATTATAAAAAGGGTTTCTCAAAGTCACTATGAAAATGATATGGTAAATCAAATATTTTTTAAAAAATTCAATAAAAAAATCCTTTCACTGAAAAATTCAAAAAAAAAAAAAGATTTTTTAAATCTATTTCCAACGAAATTTCGTAGAGAGATAGTTACATTAATAAATTTATAACCATAGAAACGTAACAATCAAATAAATCATAAAATTAAAGAACATATCAAAATCAACAAGTAATAAGAGAGAGTACAGGTAGGACAAGGATTTGGTTTTGAAGAAACACCTAAAACTCCTTTACTTACTTATCTAATTTTTTAATTTTTATATATTTACACACACAACAAAACCCAAAACCAAAACCAAATTAGAAAAAAAAAACTTCAATCCAATCAACGCCGTTTCTTCTTCTTCTTCCTCGCTCCATTATTAAAAATATCAATCAGCTCTCTCTCTCAATCAAAAGCTCAGCTTCGCATCTCAAATCCCTCAGGTTTGTGTCTTTTTCAATCGATTTCATCAAATTCTTCTATTTCTACTGTCAGATTCTCCGTCTGGATCTAATTTGACAATCTAAATTTTGGTCGTGACCGTAAGGAACCCAGTTGTGTATTAAAAACCCTAATTTCACTTCGGTCCATCGATTCATGTTTACGAAACCTCTGAGTTATTGATCCTTAATTCATTGTTTCGATTTTTCTTTTGTAGAGGATCCATCGCGCCTTATTTGATCAAAGAATCGTCGCCATGTTTATGAATCGGCTCTTTGGGAAACCTAAGCAGGAGGGTAATACTATCCAAACCCTAGACAAGCTCAATGAGGTAAACACTCCAAAAAAAATTGGGTTTTTATTTGTAGATGAGATTGCTCCAGGAACAAAGCTCTCTTTTTTTTGTTTGGTTTGTAAATTGAGGCTGTGTCTTATTGGATACATTACTCTCTGCATTGTTATAGCAATTTGCTACTCTCTTGTGTGATTTCTCAATTGTTAACAATTGTTCTTGCTCAGACTCTTGAGATGTTAGAGAAGAAGGAGGGTGTTCTTATTAAGAAAGCTGCTGGAGAGGTTGAGAAAGCTAAGGAGTTCTCCCGTGTTAAGAACAAACGCGGTAATTCCCTAATCTCTTACCGTGATTATTAGTAATGGATCAAAACTTTTTGTTTTAGACATGTGTAGTTATCCTAGAATGTGTTTGCGTTGTTACTAGATTGATTGTTTTTACCTTTTATGGGTATTGTTATTGTGCAGCGGCTATACAATGTTTGAAAAGGAAGAGGTTATATGAGCAACAAGTTGAACAGCTCGGGAATTTCCAGCTCCGTATTCATGATCAAGTGAGTTTTTTTCGTTTCTACTTTTACCATTGAAGCGTTTTAATGAAGTTTGCTATTATTGGATGAGATTTGAATATATATTACTCTTCTGTAAACAGATGATTATGTTAGAAGGTGCTAAAGCAACAACAGAGACTGTAGATGCTTTGAGGACTGGAGCTTCTACCATGAAAGCTATGCAGAAAGCAACGTATGCGTTTGCTTGCCTAACTTTTTTCTATAGTTGAGCTAGATAAATTATGGTTTAACCAGCGACCAAGTGTGCAAACTAAACACATTTGTTTTGCAGAAACATTGATGATGTTGACAAGACAATGGAAGAGATCAACGAGCAAACTGAGAACATGAAACAGATCCAAGAAGCATTGTCAGCTCCTTTTGGGTCTGCTGCTGATTTTGATGAGGTAACGTTCCTTTAGACCCCTTATTGCTCACATGCTTAACGTATAAAACAAATGTATTTCAGCTTTTCTTTAACAGTATTTTCTACTGGTAATTACAGGATGAATTATTAGATGAACTTGAAGAACTAGAAAGCGCAGAGCTAGAAGAGCAACTACTTCAGCCTGTTCCAATGCATGTGCCTCAAGGAAAGCAACCTACTCGTCCTGCAGCTCAGAAGCAACCTACCGCTGAGGAAGATGAACTCGCTGCCATACAAGCTGATATGGCTCTCTAAGGTAACTTTCTCATTATCAAAAACAAACAAAACTATTTGATGAAATTCGATAGTTTATCGGATTGTTCAAACGGCTTTTGGTTACTGCAGCTGAAGCTAGCCTTGGGAGATCTCTGTTCAAGTGGGGATATTTGTGTGTGCATTATTATTTAAAACAGAAAGAAAGATTTTATGTATATATAAGGATCCGAGTCAAATTGATCGGACGGTTTTATTTTTTCCAATATAATTAACTTAAATGAACTGCATTTGAATGTTTCTTTTACATTTTGTTTTGTTTCTTCATGTTGACACTTTCTTGTGGTAATCTTCTAGGTTACGACTTGGTTCTTCCTAATCTTTTTTTTCTCCTACCTCCAATCTTGCCGTTTTGACTTGGTTAGATTGTAAGAAGAGTCGAAATAACTCAGTAACTTGACCGCAGTTTGTAGTGAATGCATTGTATCACTGTTTCTATGTTCTCTGTTTTGTCAAGATGTCTAACAATTGTTTGCAATCACTCCCCATACTTTACATTAGAAGAATTATACCAATGTCATAGTCTTGAGCATAAAAGCCTCTTGCATTTTTCATGATTAACCCTGATCCAAAAATCTAGTAACCGGGTTTTCAATGCAACCCGAAAGAGAGGAACCAACTTGTACAATGATATCCAATATCTGAGTATTTTTCTAACTACTTTAAGTCAATGTTTTTACAAGACTTCTTCCTAGTGAGTGTTATCTTACTAGTGACTATCAGTTTTGTGATCAAAATGTTACTTGTTAGTCATACAAGAACTAGTGAGTGAGTGTACCTCATTTTCATCTTAAAGGTTGAAGGTAATACAAACTTTGAGATCTTTCAAAGAAATACAAAAGCTGAAGGTAAGATTACATTTAGAGTTTATGTTTACAATTAGCTTATTGGTAGATAATGGTCAAATGTCTCATTAGTCATTACATGTTAGAGAGAATGAGGTAAGGACCGTATAGCAAATTGCCATTTCCCAATGTCTCATTAGTCATTAATCTAAGCTAACATGCATCATATATATATAGTCTCCGTATGAGTTTAGCTACATTTGATTAAATCCTTATCTCTAATTTGCTGACAACATATAGTAACAGACTTGGTTTGGGTAAGTAATTAATAATTTGGTTCGACTTTTTTCTTGACATTTTAATCGTTTTTTACGGTTTTAATAAACGAGTCTAGTTATCGTGACCCGTAAAAAGAGGTTCCTTCTTTCCTCAAATCATTTATTATAGTTGTGTAGACTAATAATCACTACGCAACCCTACAAATTTGGACTTTTCTTTAACCCAATTTCTTCTCTATGATTTTAGCATTTTAAAAGTCAATTAAAAAACAGAATATTTAATTATTACTAGCCAAACAAATAAAATTAACTTTTTATCATAAAATAATTATAAATTGTTAATAATATACTCTATCGTTTCAAATTAGTTGTTGTCTAAAATTTTTTCACGTAAATTAAAAATTTGAAAACAAACTATTGGTCAAAACATTAAAATTATTGGAATAAAAATTGGAAGTATTAACAAACTTCTGTCTTGAAAATCTAAAACGTAAACTATTATAAAATAAAATTTCAATTCTCAAGCACCAATTAAAAACAAAATGGAGAGGGTATAACATAATCAATTTCTAAAACGAGAAAACTTGATATATAAAACAAGGAATCATATTCTAAAAAAACCTGAACAATTGGTATTTTATTCAATATATTATCCCATAAAATTTCATTCATTTTAATAATTAAAATATATTTTGTCAATGCATCTAACTCCTTCAATATCTAATAAACATTATAATACAATTCAACTAGGATTGGGCACACAACTAATATCTTATAACAATTTGTTATAAGATATCCATATAAAAGATATTCATTTCGTACAAAATATTAATCAAGTGAAGACTGAAGAGTAATGAGTCTTTTTATTGTTTCCTTTCAATAAGAATAGATTTTTCTTCTCGAAAGTAAAACTATAACAAGTAAAAAATTAAACTAAAGATTACAGAGAAATGTTTCAAAATACTAAGCTTTTAGTTTTTTATTATATATCAAAAAATACTAGTATAAGTTTATTTTTCGAACAATACAACAAATGTTTTTTTGTCAAAAATATCACAAAAACAAAAATTAATTTTCAAGAATGTATAAAATATGTGGAATGTGTAATTATGTTAAAATATCGTAATTATGTTAATTAGTGCTATTTTTGGAAATTTGTGAAATGTGTGCTACAATTGTCTATAATACTTGTTTTAGTGCTATTTGAGCATATATTTCTAGTTTAGTTTTTAAATAATAAGATTTAGTGTTTAAGATTTATGGTTTAGTTGAATGTCAACATTTTAGTTCCTTGGATTTTATGGAAAAAAAAAGTATTTTGTGATATTTATGAAAGTAAACATAACAAGTACATGACATACAATTCAAACGGATGATATATATTTACAATTTGATTTGCTTTTAAATCATTGCAAATATTCGAATATAAACATACAATTAAATTATGTCAATCCGAAAGCTTAATCCTTTTTGGATAAGATCTATGACTACGAGAGAGAGCTAGCTCTTTTCACAAGTCAATATACCACTTGGGATAAGATCTATGACTTTACCAATTATCTCTTTTATATAAAAAAAAAGTCAAATTACTCTCAGATGTTTCATAAAGCTATCGAGAGTTCTAACTTTGAAGCAAAAGTATCTTCTAAAAACCGTCGTCAAGAGTACGTCGTGATCATTAGTTCATTATGAATCATTGACAAATTTAGCATATCAACTTTAAAATAATCTCATTCTTAAACCAAAAGAATACGACACTCGTTTTCTAAACCAGATTTGTTTGTTTCAATACCATCAAACAAAGAATGTGTTTCAGATACTTTCGACCTAACAACTAATACTTAAACAAACCCAAATCTTTAAGCCAAGTATATATCAATCATTTCTCATGTATTTGGATAAGCTCAAAATGGTGTTGTAACGTGCAATGTGTTTTCCTTATAGCTTAAAGTTTCCATTATTTAACTTTTGATATAACTCAAGTTAAGAACTAAAGGACATACAAGTACAACCAACCAACCAACAGTCTCCGACTCATTTTTACGACATTATAATCAGTCTCCCGATAATGATGTTCACGGACGTTTATCACATCACCCACCACTTTACGCATGCCTAAGTAATAATAAACAGACCACAACACTATAATAATCATTACTTATTAGATAATTGCAAGAAATAGAAACTCACTTATAAATAATTTACATTCTCATTGCATTCATTAAATAGTTAATAATTACATTGAGAGTTGCATCTAACATCATAATAGCAGAAACAAAACAAAAGAAAACCCAAAAACATATTAGTGAATCCATCATAAATGAAAATCCTAAGTACTTTCTATATACATTGAGAAATCTCCCTGGATCGTTGATATTATATTAATAGAAATTAGTAATTCACAGAAATATTTTTAGAGAAAATCCCATTCCTATACCTGAGAAGATATAACTTTATAAAAAAAAAATCCTCCAATGACGATAGTAATCCTTTTTAATTAAAAATCCTTCGGTTTACGAGTCCGGTTTAAATCACATCACTAGATCAGAGACCCACCCGACATCAGGAGCATCACCCGTTTCCTGCTCTGGATCCGGGTCAACCCGACCCATGCAATTCTCTTTGCTCAGCTTCTCGAACAGCTTCGCTCGCAGTTCACGACCAGACTCCACCCGTTCCATCGCCGGTTCTTCCTCCTGAACATTTTCCCATATGTTCATGAATCCGGGTCGGGTCGGTGTACTTGGTAGGCTCCGAAACCCAGGACCCAATAAAGATCCACGTGGCGACCCGAACCCGGATCCGTATCCTCCGATTTGATTGCTGTTGTACGACGAAGAGAGATGCTCCATTTTATTGAGTTGCAGATTCCTCATAGACGCGACGACGTCGTTTCCCACATTAGACCCGAGTGAACGACTCAGTAAAGAACAAGACGAGTCAGCGTCACCACCTCGCGGACTCATGGGCGGAGTGTTAGACGACGGCGAAACCGAAAACTGATACGCCGCCGCAGCCCTGCGGATGGGAGACAAACCGTCGAAAGAATCGACGCGATCGGGGCTTTGGTTAGGCAAAACCCTAATCTGATCCGGCGAATGAGCGAAGAAACAAACACGACGACGACAGTTACCACCGTCTTTACACGGCTGAGTCCGGTAACGCGCCGGATGAAGCCAACACTCGAAAACACCGTGAGAGAACTCGCAGGCGTCACCTCTCTTGCAACCGCCTTTGCGGAAGTCAGGACACGCCGTACCGGAGTAATGGTACTTCCTGGGATCACGACGGCGAGCTTTCTCTCCGGGATGAGCGTACGGACACTCAGTCCAATCATGGCTCCTTCCACGAGCGCAGCGCCTCACTTTAAACTCGTACATCCGGAAATGATCACAGGAATAAGCGTCGATGGGTGAATCAGGACCCGATAAATCCGGTTCTGAATCCGGATCCGGTTCGTTAGACGGGAGATAACGCTGTAACGCAGCCAAAGCCTCGATCATGCTGTTACCTCCGTCTGGACTTCCGTAAACATCTGAAGCCGTTAGATCTTCCGTTGTAAGTGGCCACGGAGGGATATGAACCGTAGGATTAAAAACACGATGAGATTCTCCGATCATCATTTTTTTTTTTCGTCAGTTTTGGTTATGTGATTGTGGTGTGTATGCTAAATCTCCGGCAAAGCTATGGCTTCCTTTATAAACTGATGTGAGGGTGAGAGTAGTAAACTAGTAGTGGGGGCTAAAATAAAAATAAAAATAAAAACTTAACCATGGTTAAAATATTTCTGCTTTTATCAACCGCGGTTAAATTTAAAAGAGTGAAAAAAGGTAACGTAACGGGTCTGTGAGTTACAGGTTTAAGGAACAGCGGCTTGAGACCTTTCCACGCGGAGAGTTATTGCTGACGTGGGAGAATTAGCGAGTGGTTTTGTTGTGACAGTCCCGTGAGCGAACGGCTGTTATATTACAAAAAAAAAATGGATTTGTTTTTAGACTTCCGAAGGCGGTGGAAGGAACCTTTAGATACGCTGACAAAACGACAAAATCCCATTATTTATAATTATTTTATTTCCTGAAACTAATGGGAACACGTAATTATTAAGTTTAGAGAAAATCACTCCTCACCGATGGATTTGGTATTAAAAGCTAAAAAAATATTTATTAAGTAAGCAAAACTGTTTTTATCAAGTAATAATTCTCAGTTTTGTAACATCATTCATTAGAAATGAGATGGGGGAAGGAAAAGAAAGTGTCTGTGAAGAAGAAGACATGTTGGAACAAATTGGGAATAGTAAAAGAACAAATAAAAAAGTTGAAGTGAGAGTCTCTTCTTCTCTTATGCTTTCTTTACTAATTTTAGAAGCAATTCCACCTCTCTTCTTTTATCCATTTCTCCATTCATTTTATTTTATTTTGGTTAAACAAAGATTTTTATTTTCTTTTTATCCTTAGATTTATTTAAGAAAAGGAAAAAAAAAAACCTGTTTGGTCAAAACTGAATTTTTGGACGTTAGTGAGAATAAACCCTTTTGCACAGTGGTGAAAAAAAATCGTAATTTCTTTCTTTTTTTGGATAAAGAAAAATAAAAATTGCAATTATGTGTTAATTTTGTGATATGCCAATTATTGACATTATTCATACTGATTTAAAACTTTATATAGTTAAAATAATAAATTTTAGTCGTTCAAAAGTAAAAAAAAAATGTTTAGTTGAACTATTTATATTCTGTAATTTATTTGGTTTTTGTTGTCCTTTAAATGCTTTATATATTCTAATTTTATACCAGATTTTCTTTTGGAATTGATGAAAAATACTTGAATTTTGATTCAAAATTTTTTAATTAATGAAAATTTTTAGTTCATATACGGATTTTTAAGTGATTTTAGCCAAAAATAAAATAAAATCTGAAAAGCAAAGAATTGTCTTTTACTGATTAAAAAAGATATTACAAAGTGAGTAGGAAACTAAAATAATACTAGAGTAAAAAACTTCTGATGACAAAAAAAAATTACGTAAAAATTAATTACGTAAAGCTGGACAAATTTAATTAGCAAAGGCTTAATTGGCAAAATTAACTGTGGAATGTATATGTAACTGTTGAATGTAATAAAAAATTACAACTCAAAAGATAAGTAAGTGTGGAATGTTACTTTCAAACACACACAAGAGGGATAGAGAAGGTGGACCTCAAAACCTGCCATACTTTCATCTCAGCCACAAGTTTTACTTTTACTTTTTTTCCAAAATATCTCTTTTTTTTGGTATTGAATCATTTGATTAGTGGTTACTTCCACATTGTATGTCTATAATTTCCAGCTAACATGATAAAGAAAGACAGAAAACAAAACAGCAGTTTTACAAAAAAAGGGCTTAGAATGAATTTGTGTTTGTAAAATAAACCGTGGAAGATGTTTATAAAGACTGAACCATAAAAAAAGCTTGTTCCACATTGTATGTCTATAGCTGTTCTTATGTCACTTGGTTGCATAAGTTTTGTCTTTTGCTGTAAGTTTTAGTCTATTAGAAAAAAAAAAAATTAGGAAAAAATGTTTTGCTGGTGTTCAAAAAAAGAAAGAATTGCTTTGAACCCTAACATGTATATCATTAATTGCTGGTGTCTTTAATTTGATTGGATGTCTAATTAGAAGTGGATGGATGAAACCAATGGTTGAAATAGATAGTTGAATGTGGGGTTTATAAGTTTAGATGAGGTGTGATCAATCCGTTTAGTGAGTTTAGGACATTATTATTAGAAGACCTTTAACCTAAGATTTTGTTAAGAAAAACTCTTATATTTTACAAAGGAGCAGTTGGATATTTTAAATTAGTGTCTAGTTCTTTTCTTTTTTAAAGATTTTTTTTGCCATTTATTAAAAACATTTTAAAAGAAAGCTTCAGTTTTAAATAATTTTTATATATTTTAGTGTTTTTAATAATACTAATATTTACTATTCAGCAGCTTGTTATGATCACATGTAATTTGATCTCTTGTTTTAGTTTAGTTATTTTGGTTTTATGCTATTTGTAAATTTTAACTATTTACTTTTTAACCACTTTCTTTAGATATGCTGTTTGGAATTTTTTTTACTGTGTAACAATGAATAACACTTGCATCTAACAACAATTAATAAACTTATAAGTTGAATAACACTAAAATTTAGAAAGAATGATATAAATACTTAATCCAATAACACATAGATTTTAGAGAATGTATAAAATTTCAATTTGATAACGGTATTGCATTCACAAAATTTTATCACATTCATATTTTTTATACAAAATTCTATCACATTTTAGTTTGTGTAATACCACCACCTTAATTTTAAAATATATTATTTTTGTTCAAAAATAAAGTGAAATCTATAACTAACCTATATTAGCATATTCATTTTTAAAATTAAACGTTAAAATAATTTAATTAGATATTTAAACTAAACTATTTGTTTTTGCGTTTTTGGTATCAATATATTAAGATTGAGATTTGTTGCCAACAAACGTACGAATAGGTTCATGTATATATATACGGATGTATGTATATGTACGCTTGCTTAGATACATACACACACGTATAGAGATGACACATGATAAGGATGCCACCTCCAAAGGGAACAGTGAGCATGAAGGATCATCATGCCCCATGCATGACCCGACCATTAAATGAAAAATTGAATACCTTGTACGATTCCTTTTTAATCAAAAACTACTATACATACATACTTCTCACCATCATGACTACTTCGTGATCCCCATATATATAATATCTCCCTTTTTTTTTCTTAGAATTTTATATTTTCCATTCTACATAAAGTCATTCTAATTTTGTACTTTCATACCATGAAAGCCGTGAATATTTGTACATATAAAACGGTGATCGATCGAGTACATATGCAGCTAAAGATAGCAAATCATGAGATTACTGTAAAAGAACATATTAATTTTCAAAGAATAATTTATCATATGAAAGTAAATTCTCGTGTTCTTGACTAGTACTCATATATGAAGAAAATATGTTGTAAAATCAAACTAGTTTTCCAATTCTCCATGTAAATCTAATATATGTAATACAGTAATAGGAATAATTAATGGAATATTTACAAAAAAAATATATGAAAACCCTATATAAACATGCATACCTGTTAGATTTAGATTGTGTCACCAAAAAAAAAAAAATGCTGTGTACAAAAAATGAGAAAAGTTTTTTCAATAAAAGAGAGATGAAATGAAACGAACATGTCCAAAGGAGAGCAACCTAACCACGTGATCTGTGACAAAGTCACGTGACACTGGTCTTACTCATTCATGTTACGTGTCATAACTTCATACCACGTGTCCTTTTCTTTTGGCTAATATAGAATCCCGACAAAATATTATTACTGATAAAAGATCTTTTAAAAGAAAATTTGAACCGAATAAAAAAAAAAAAAGTTGTACGAAAAGTACACGTGGTACGACGCTTTTGGGTGTTTGACTGATGACGTGTTATTGTCTGGTTACGTAAAAGTAACATTATTTATGATTCATACATGTGGCACAACCACCGAACTTTAAGTGTGGTCTTGGTTTAGTTCAAACGACGAGACCACTTCTTTCACTTCTTTAGATTTTTTGTATCAGAATGCAGTTTTTTTCGGTTTCACGGGTTCACCCGATTTACTCGGAGTCGGATACGGGCTTAAACATAACAATATATTTTGCTTTACTAACCAAAATATTAAATCTTTTTACACGTCCTTAATTTACTGGTTGACTATTGAAAACCTAACTGAATTTAGTTGGTGAATAAATATATAAGTTTAGCGAAAAAGTTGAAATATTAGTATTTAGTAGCAGATATATAAATTACTAATCAATAATATATCAACACATAATAAATAAAAAAATTGATGATAAGTATACACGTTAGCATAACCTTAAAGTATACGTGAAGTATATATTAAAACTTTACATGTCTATATAATTATATATTCTAACCAATCGAATATAAAAAAATACAAAGGCATCATAATTGTGGTAAAGACAAAAGAGTTTACTCTTTGATTAGAGTCTTTGGTAATTTACATTGGCCTCAAAATGGTTCTTTCTTATATTATTTTCAATAAAAAAAATCAACCTCATGTCACCATTCCTTGGGATTTTGCGAAGATCGTATGTAAGACTTTAGGGTGTTTGACGACTTCTACCATCAATAATGTAAAGAATAATAGAAAAAAAAGGTTACATTTTGTGGTTTGTTTCGTGCAAAATTATATAGCTTCTGGACTCGAGTCACTCGACTAGATTGATAACGTGGTTGTCTATTACAATAAATACACAAATAGACAGCAAACTAATAGTAATAATTGGGGTAAATGGAGAGAGGTCATGGCAGCCGTTGGATGTCTCATTCGTACGAAACGTTCTTTTCAAAGTTACTATTCTTTCACTGTGTAGTATTATGTAATGTTTTTAGTATATAGTTTATATACTCAAGGCTCAATCAAGGCTGGTGTTTTCTTTGTAACATAATTGTGATAGCGATGCTGATAAAGATACTTGTTTTCATTTTGTTTTAATAATATGTTTTTTGCGAATTTTTTTTTTAAAAAAGAAAAAAATGTTATTGCGAATTAGTTATACTAGTTGTTTGCAAAATAAACAGAACTAATTTCTTTCAAAACATATCTCTTTTGGAACTTCCATGAAATTGGGCCGAGATTTGTAAGGCCCGTAATATTCCATCAAGCAACACGTTATATATTAAACTTCAAATCTTACTATAAAATTACAAAATATGCGGTGAGCGTGGATCGAACACGCGACCTTCAGATCTTCAGTCTGACGCTCTCCCAACTGAGCTATCCCCGCTTGATGTTATCTGATTGTTTCTCGTTTTAATAATCCAATGTTTTCTTGGTTCCACTAGGATCTGATGAATAAATAAATGGGCTTCATTCCTGTTTCGGCCCATCTTGTAACTACTCTAACATAGGTAGCCCAGATCATATTCTTTGCTTCCATCCACTTAACTGACTCAAGTGAAAACATTCTATGTGAAAGCTACACACTATCACAATTCCATTTTTTGTTGGTTTTAGTGAAAACTGTCTTCTCCTTTCATTGTTTGTGTTATATTAAGGTTTAAAAAGTATTTCTTATAGTTACATACATATAATTATTATTTTTTGTCCTTTTTCTTGATTTTAACATCTCCTAAACCAATCATGGAAGATTTGTACATTATACCTTGGAACTTGGAACATAGACATAAGATACAAATTTGAGAATTAATGAGATACTACTAATACTAATAAACAGTTTTTACATCAAATGATTAAAATTGTGTTACCAATAAAGAAGATAATTTTTTTTTCTTTTGAATGATAAGTAAACTTTCACCGACAAAAGAAAACAAAAAGGACATTTAAAAAAAAAACGTGAATGCAGTTTGTACGTTTGTACTGTCTATTCATCAATCAGTTCATGAGGTTCACAATCATTTTTCTGAGATATTTTTTTTTTGTTTTGTCCGAATTGAATTGTGTAAATTATAATTAGGTAGATGCAATCATATAGTACACGTCGGGGTTGTTTGGCAAAGATATGAAAATGACGTGGATCTTAGTGTTAATTATTAACTCTTCTTGATAAATAAATGGACCAAACTTGTTGTGTGATGATGGTTTGCTCTTCGCTGCATGCTCGTCGTCTTAAGTAATTAGTATAAGCTTAAGCGACATTAGTTTATAACACAACTATGATTTGACGATAGAGTGATCATTATTATTATTAGTTCATAAGTCTTACTTTAATTACCATTCAATTCTCTATCATGCATACACGCCAATTTAGTGAAGTATCACTTATATAAAGTTACATCTAATTAATAAAACTATTTTATGTATATTGACGTAATCTTAAACTACGTTCATACGGCGGTAAGTAACGCAGGTCTCAGCTGGAACTTGATTGGTCGACGTCGTAAGCAGTGCGCTGTTTTTGTCCCATCTGCGTTTGAGGAAGTCACGAGTTAGCTCGTTGAATTTTAAAAGGTCAAGCTACTTTTATTTCTATAATTTTTTTGCACGTCAAGTCGTACATCACAATGTTAAATTTTATGTGTTATTTTTTTTGGAATCTATGTTGGTGCTGTAGCCCTGTTATTCGTATCAGCCTCATATCATTTTTTGGTATCAGAAAAAAAAAACTTAAAACCAAATGAACCATATACGATACGAATGGTTGAAATATCACGCCGTTGCACATGAAGACAATTTGCTATGGACGGTGGAGTGTACCCGCCACAATTTCTTATGTGCTTAACTTAACAATTCACCCAAATCCAAATATTTTATTTTGGAATAAAATCCAAATAGTTCATGTGTTGACTAAAATTGTAGTTATATGTATATAAGAGAAGTTTCATAAATACCACTAAAATAGAAAAATGATGATTATATATAACATAGGAAAAAGGTTAAGAGTCAACATATCTTTTGAAAATCTATATACTTGAATTAGTATAAAGTATGTCTCTTTATTCACATAAAATTTTATAAAAACGAACATAAAATTTTGAAGAAAAAAAAAACTTTTGTATAGCTATAAAAAGCCAAAAAGAAAAAAAAATGTGAGTAGATGCTGACTCAGAAGATTAGTCAATACTCAAATACCACAGCTAAATTGAGATAATACTATACTAGTATACAATACACGTCAGGCTGACTTGTTTGGTTTTCTTTATTTCTTAAAAACGAAACTATCACCAAAATAAAAACAGAAGAACACAGCTGTGTATATTTTGTTTTGCTGCTAAGGACATTTTATTTCATTATTTCTCACTTCAGGACTCCTTAGATTTTGTTTTAGATTTTTTTTTTGTTATTTTCCTAACTTGCTCATTTCTTCTTTTCAACATTTTCTCATTTTTTTAGATTATCTCAAATTCTCAAATCTTGTGCTGTTATTTTTTTTTAGTAGTTGCTACCAACACAGATTTGACCATTCTATAAATCATATGCATATTCATCTACAAATTAGATAATTACAATCAACTCACTAAGATTTTTTTTTTTTTGATGAATCAGAAACAGTTATACTAATTATTTTCCTCACTTTTCTTTTTGAACATCACTAATATTTTTTTAAGAAATAAACGAAAAAATAGTAAAATAAAATAAAATTTCACGTCAAGATAGCTTAAGAGAAGACTAACATTACAGAGCGTGTAGAACACAGACGTGGATTAAAAACTAACGTGAAGCACACGCTCCTAAAAACAAGAACGTTGAGTTTGGTTTGGTAACACAAAGATACGGAGAAGTGTGAACATCTTTGTACATTAATTTCAGTTTGAGGACAGAACACAAGTTAAATTTGAGATCTAAGGACTTACACTGTCTCCAAATATGCAGGTAAGGACCTTTTTCTCATTTCGATCCCCAATATAAATACCTTTCTCCATTCCTTCACCAACCATATCTTTCACACAACATTTCACAATTTCATCAAAAAATCCGAGCAACATGCCTGTCCTTGTTGAACATTTTGTCCCTGGTAACGTTTCATTGCTTCTTTTATTAAATATTCGATTTCTCTTTGAGAATTATAGACAAATGTAATAATCAAATATTGCAGATTAGATTTGATATGAGTGCATGAGAGTATGATCACTTTCGTTACAAAATAATATTTATGAGAAGTTATGAGTTAATTTGTTGCGGTGTACGATTTGTATAGAATCGAGAGTAGCCGTGGAGAAGAAAGTGGTAGAGGAGAGGAGGGATGATGATGAATCAGTGGTTCCACAATCTAAGGAAACTGATGGATTCGATGCTCCTGATATCAACTTCCTTGGCCATTCTTTCAGGTTTTGTTATTTTTTCTCATCATTACTCCTTAGTATATAGATCAAAACCGAATTTGATTATTTTGTAGATTAGTTACAATCTCCTTTGTTTAATTCTATTATTTAGGGATTATGAGAATGGTGAAAGCGAGAGACAACAAGGTGTTGAAGAATTCTACAGGATGCAACACATTCACCAGACCTATGACTTTGTAAGCCAAACAAAACCTTACTTGATAATAACCAAATAACCCCTATTTTAAGGTTTGACTGGAAATTGAACTTGAAACAAAAATGTGGATAGGTGAAGGAGATGAGAAAAGAGTATGGGAAACTTGACAAGATGGAAATGAGTATATGGGAATGTTGTGAGCTATTGAACAATGTTGTCGATGAAAGCGATCCGGATCTTGATGAGCCTCAAATCCAGCACCTTCTCCAAACTGCTGAAGCCATTCGCAGGGATTACCCTGACGAAGATTGGCTCCATCTCACTGCCTTAATCCATGGTACATGTCTTGTACTATTTTGTTAAACTTAATACAAGATTGTGTTATAACTGAGCATGTTTAGTATCTTAATGCATACATCTAAAGCTACTGAATTATTTTAATACTGTGAGTTAGATTACGTGTACAAGATAATATTTCATTTTTTTAAGTTAGGTTTTTTTGTTTTCTTTCAGATCTTGGAAAGGTTCTTCTTCTGCCAGAATTTGGTGGTCTTCCCCAGTGGGCTGTCGTTGGTGCGTGTAGTCAAATTAACCTATTCTTTGTCTAGAATTAGATTTTTTTTATATATCTAATTCTACAAAATCATAACAAAAACAATTTTTAACATTCCAATTTTACAGGCGATACATTTCCAGTTGGATGCACCTTTGACTCGGCCAATATTCACCACAAGGTAAAAGAAAATTTACTAGTTCTACTATCGTGGTAGAATTTGTTTTCTTTTACTGCCAAAGAAATTTTCGATATTTAACGTTTTCCAAATAATGTTGTATTTGCAGTATTTCAAAGGAAATAGTGACAACAACAACCCAAAGTACAACACAAAAAATGGAATTTACAGTGAAGGATGTGGACTGGACAATGTTCTCATGTCATGGGGTCATGACGACTACATGTATTTGGTAATTTTATTTTTACTTTTTATCTTCTTTTGGTGTTATAATTTCATCAATTTTTTGTAAAAAAACAATTACCAAAGCTTATAGTATAATTTGTTTTCATGAATTGAAGGTGGCTAAGGAGAATGGCACGACTCTTCCCCACGCTGCTCTCTTCATTATTCGATACCATTCCTTTTATCGTACGTTTTTTTCAATCATATTAATATTACATATTATAATATTCTTTTTGTATTTGTTTTGTTATTAACATTGAAATGAAATATATAATCACGCAGCATTGCACAAGGCCGGAGCTTACACACAGTTGATGAACGATGAAGACAGAGATGATCTCAAGTGGCTCCATGTCTTCAAGTATGATTTTTTCATTATTTTTTTTCCTATTATTTCATTTTCAAGTTTGTTATATTCTGACGAATAAAATTGGAATTTGCAGTAAATATGACCTATACAGTAAGAGCAAAGTTCATGTAGATGTCGAACAAGTGAAGCCTTACTATATTTCCCTCATCAACAAGGTAATGTATATTCAACTTAATTAAATATGTTTAAACAATTTTTAAATAACCAAACTTGTAAAGATATATGCAATTTTAACTATTCTTCATGCCTATGATAAATGTTTTATAAAATATTTTTTGACATTGCAGTATTTTCCGGCAAAACTAAAATGGTGAGATATAAAAGCTGAGAGTCCATTAATTGGAGAACGAGATGGAAGTGTTCATGAGTTTCTATTGGTATACAACGGAAGATAATGAAAACAAGGTTAAGGGTGTTCATTTTGTAATTTTTTTTTCCCTCAGCAATTTGATATTATGTTGTATGGAATAAGCATTTTAATATACAAAACAAAACAATTGATTTATTTCTCAGTTTTCCAAAGTTATACATTTTTTATTATTATATTAAACAATGCAATGTTGATGCTTCTATGCAATGCATATTAAACAATGTGTGGAGTTGGTTGGTTGGTAAGATGGTAATGGTGCCAAGACTGGTCCAATTTGGATTCTGATAGTACAGTATAAGCTATGACACTAGTGTAGGAGAATGCTTGGACGACTTGCGTTTTGAGTAGGTGCAATTTGACAATGACTCTTTAAGCAATTGGTTCAACCTATCTAACCAAGTTGCCAAGGCTGCAAACGTACACAGAGGATATCTCAAGGAACCAAAGAAAAAAACACTTTCAGCCAAGTGCCAACCTTTCTTTTTAAGATGTCCACATATAAACCTTCGTGCGGATGTGCAATAGATAGACAAGCTTACAACAATCTTTATAATCATGCGGTTCTTGAGATTTCTACTTTTGAGAAATTACTTAAAAACAAAATTAGATTTATCTTTTTTTTCAAGCATCTTTAATACAAATAATACTAGAAGAAGAAGAAGAAGTTGTGTAACAGAGTGGTGAAACAGAAATGGAAACAAGGTGTTTAGAAATTAATGGGCTTTGTCCATAAGTTGTATAGGTGAAAGTATGTTGGCTTTGCTTGTCTCCACAATGCAACCATTCATAACCATTTCCTCCAGCATAAAATGAGCTTTCTCTAGATGGAACATTATGTCAAGCTCACACTGCATAAAATGAAAGAAGTTATACATCACAAAGGGAGAACACAAAAACAAGACAGTCTATTTGATCCGAGACTACTATGAAACTCTGACAGCTTACCACATTTCCAAAATGCTTGTCCATTGTCTCGACCAAAAGATGTATAAACTCTAGAATCGCCAGCTCGTTCTAGGATGATTTTCGATGAAAAAAACGTGATTTAGTTTCGTGAAGCAAACAATTTAGAGATTGATGAAAGCAAAAACTAAGCTAAGCTTTAATGATGAAAAAGTTTGAATCTAGATTGTAAACATATATATAGTAGATATCTATAAAATATAAACACTCTTCTATATTGTTCCACCACATTATACTTGAACCTATTTCATTTGATTTCAAAATCGGATTGCATCTCATAAGAATATAGGGAGGTATACATAACGAGCTTACTTCGTCGTCATCAACCCCAACCATGAAGAAGAGAGATGCGTATCGTCTGTAGACTATCTTGTAGTTGCGATGTTCGACAAATGAACACTGTTAATGAAGAAGAACAAATGCAGCAAAACTTAGTTCCATTCCGTAAGCAGAACAGAAATATACGAAGAAACGGTTATCTAAAGAATACAAACTCCAACATCCTTCGAAGCTAATTCAGATTTGCACCAACCTTAACAAGTAACCAAAAACATAAACAGAGACCTCAATGTAAGTATGTAACTAGGATCAATGATACTAATTTAGTTTGATTCCGATAAGCGATAAGCCAATGGTCAGTGATCTATGGCATCACCACTACAAAATTCCCAAAATTTGCTCTATATTACTTCGATTCCCAAATCAGTTAACAAACAGAAACTCAAATTCAATCAAGAAGCTATAAAACTAATGCCAAATCGATCCATATCCAGATCATCTGAGAATTCAAAATCCGTAGTGATTAAAGGCCAATTCCAAACTAATTACGACTCAAGACGATCAAAACAGACCTAAGGAGACGAGATCGTAGCAGAATCAGAGGCGATCTAATTGAAATCAGAAGAGAAGACAATATGAACCTGTTGGTCGTTGCGAGCGAGACATTTACGGACGATCTCGCCTTCGAGAGCTCGACGCTCCTCGAGAGTAAGCCATTCGTAGTACTGAGCCAGACGAGTCTGGCCTTGCTTGTTCACCATCAATATGAACCTTATTCCCATCTTCAAGCTTCGAAGCTCTTCAAATTGTGATTTTTCTTTTTCTTTTGGCTTCTCGGAAACTCTCAGATCTTTGGGTTTTTACTTCTTCTTCTTCATCGTGGAGATTGACACGTCATCGCTACTCTGTTATTTTCAGGTAAATTTATATATGAGAATTAAAATTGTATGTTACGGCCCAATAAGCCCATTTATCTTGAGATATCGAACAGCCCACGTTATTATTGATGTTTAATGTATTTTTGACTCCTCAAGTCATTTTGGTTTAGAGTCTTTCACAACGCAATTCTTCAATGATAAAAAAGACTAATAAATTTTGGCGACAACATACATATGTAAAATTAGTGGATGATTCATTATAATGTTAACAACCTGTTTTCTTTTTAAGTTCTGTCGACTTAAATTTTTCTGTTAAGTTTTGCATAGACATTATTTATAGTATTACAAAGTCATCTTTTATGGTGTAAAGGTTTATACAAAACCTGAAATATTAATTAGAATTGCAAAAACACTTTTTTGTTTAACATTATAACGTTTCATATATATCATCTATTTCATCAAAATTTCATAATTTTTTGCACAATATATGTATAATTTTTCATAAATTCATATGTTTAAACAAGAAATTTGAAATAATTTTTTTAAGAAGTATGAATTAGCACAATGATATAATTGATGTTTGAATTGAACATAAATTTTTGTTAAATATATAACTTTTATTTTCTATTCTCAAAATTTACTATATTGATAAAAAAGAAGATAAGTCATAAAAAAATAAAAGGATACGTTAGCAATTGTGCAATTAAAAATTTGATTAGGAAGATGAAAAAAGTGTGATTAGGATTTCATCATCTGCCGCAAGTAAACCGCCAATGGTTTTTCATAATGGTTAGCGGTGTTCAAGATCCCAGAAAAATATTTCAGTCATAAGTCGTATGCAGATGTTGTCGGCAATGGGCCAAATCTGTCTAAATTTGATTTTGAAGTTTCAATGCTCGATGGCAAAGTCAGTATAGTTGTGCCGGATGTCATTCTTAACGGTTTAGTCCTTTTGTTGAGAATTTATAATCATATCATATTCATATGCCCACTAGAATAATTATCCCCAAAATAATGAGCAATGAACTTAAGTCAAACTAGTTTTTTGGTTGATATATACATTACACAAGACCAATATCTTCTCTTCTAAAGTGATACAACAGAACATAATTTAAAGATAAAAACTACAGTATATTTGTTACGTATGAATGCTATAGATGGTGATGCATGCGATAAAGTTTGAAAGAAAAAAAAAATGTGCTACTGATGAATCTTACTCAAAAGTCAAAATAAGGAGGAGAAGAACCATAATGTATATTATTCCTTTCTATTTGGTACATTTTCTTCTCACCCAAAAAAAAATAGTGATGAAGAAAACAATAACCAATAAATTAGTGGCCTAGTGGGGGAATACAAGCTTCCAACTCAAATTTAACGAAATCTAATCAATGACTTGTGTTGATTCTGCACTTCTACCTCTTCGCATTCACATGAAACATCTCACTAACTAATTAATGTGTTATCATTAGTGGCTTAGTGCCCTATAACCTAATCTCTTTATCAAATATATATATGTAACATCAGATAATTAATAACACTACATGGACCAAATTTATTATACATATCCTTACAACTATTTTTCGATTGGTATTATACTATTATCTAATTTATACACCAGAAATACTTATTTTGGTTTTATCTGTGGATATGAGCTGGCGGCTTATATATATCCAAAAACATAAGATTCATAAAATAGTTTGTAGTCTTGTTAGATTTTTAAGTATTTAATTTATATCCTAATATATGTATATGTGGACATTCTTTCTTTTGTTTTTATTTTGAGGCACTAGTTAGCTTTGGGGTTGTCTTATGGAATACCAACTTGCCGGTACATAGATCGAGTAATATGGGATGCATGTATAAACCAATAGGTTATGAAAGGTAGCTGCAAGAAAATAAATAAAACAAGTACGACTTATATAATGTGGGAAGACTTAAATTAAACATCCGTAATTAGCTATGTGTGCTTCAAAACTCCCCAAAAAATGCGAGGGATTATTCATATTTTAGCTTTTTACTCGTTTTTTAAGTTGTAAATTATTTCTAAACACGGAAATGAACATTTGATGTAATACAAAAAAATTTATATTCATTAAAAAAAAATTGTGGGATGAAAAATTTGTATTTTTGGAAGGAATATAAATACAGTATATCATTGAATAGGTTGGAAAACATCTAAGAAAATCTACAAGAAATGAAGTAATCCACCTAGTTTTTAAGTTTCTTAAAATCCAGAATATAATGGGTGGCATAATAATTAAGTTATTTAATGTCATTCATTTTGATCATTTTCTTTCTAAACCCATATGGATGAGTCATCCCCAAAAAAATCTATTGGGGGTGTGTGTGTGTGTGTCCCCTCCATGTGAAGGCGATCAAAAATTTCCCAATTCTTTACATTTTCATTGCTCGTTTCTCTCTCAAGTCAACACAAACTCACGACATTCACACTCGGAAACTTTAGGTTCTTCTTTATTCTTCTTCATCTTCTACTTCTTCTTCTTTTTGTTCCTTTGGATACATATGTAATGTAGGATAACTCCATACCATGTCCTATCTTATCTATCAGATTAGTCTGCAAAACTCGTATTTTTACGTCGGTCAGAATAGTTTGTTCATTTCTTCACATTCTCATTTTTTTGGGTGGAATGACAGAATAATCAACTGATATGACAAACAAATATTATGATGTAGTACAATGGGAGAGCCAGTGGAAAACACTTAAATATCATTATTATTAGGTATTTACCAGCTTTACATTAAAATTAAGAAAAAAATTTCTAATATAAATTTTTATTTAACTTTGAATATTTTTTTTTATAAAACATTTTTGATGTTATTTATTTATATCGGTAACAAAATGTTTAACATATTTCTAATAAAATATATTTGTGAACTTGTGATGATGACTTGTAAAAAAGAAGAGTTTTGCTTGGAAACATTTGTGAAACGTTCTAGTCTTCTAGACAGTAGACATCTAGTGACAGCACATGGAAATAATTCTCTAATAATTCATACAAGACTTTTTTTTTTTTTTTTTTATTATTCATAGGAGACTTTTGAAGTTCCTTCTTTATACTGATTAAGAAAAAAAAACATTACCTGGATTTGAAATTTTTTATGACAAAACTTATGAAAAGGTAACATGAATCCTCTCAACCCGGAAGGTAAAGTAATGTTTTTATTATGACAGTGGTCGCTTGTCAGTGGGTAACTTCTAAAACTAGTAGTTTAATAGAGAGAAAAGTAGTTTTCTTTTCTCTCAAAAACATGATGTTAATTAAATGTACATATTAATACGCCCTAATTAAGTCTTAACCTAACCATATGTAATAATCTCATGTCATACATTATCATAAGATACAGTATCTGTCTACTAATCCACGCAAAGTATCCCACTCAATAATGATATAGCACGCACGAGAGTCTCTTTTTGACAAAAACGAAATCATGAGTTGAAAACAAAACAGTAACTGAGAAGCAAAACTCCATCAAAACCCCCCTCATTGCCCCCACACCCTTGCTCATCCATCTTCAATCAATGCTTCAACCACACTTTTCTGTACAAACACAACCTCACACACACACTACTCTCTCTAACAGAACCTTTCAACATTCCCCAAGAAAACCAAAGACAGCAACTTTAATCAAACCCTCTTGAGTTATAGTTCAAACACAAGAAGAAGAGATGATGAAGAAGAAGAAAGGCAGCAACTTTAAGTTACTCTGTTTACCTCTGTTCTTGGGTTTGATCCAGACAAGCGGATACAGCATTGGAGTCGGTGTAGGAATCGGCGGCGGAGACGGTGACGACGGAGTTTGGATCGGCGGCGGAGGAGGAGGAGGAAACCCTAATTCCAATCCTGGCTCAGCTCCAAAGCAGCAGACAACAAATGCAGCTTACAGAGCTCTCCAATCTTGGAAATCTGCCATAACAGAGGATCCATCAGGTGTTCTAAAGACATGGGTTGGTGAAGATGTGTGTACTTACAGAGGCGTGTTCTGCTCTGGCTCCATTATTACCTCCATAGATCTAAACAAAGCAAATCTCAAAGGCACCATTGTCAAAGACCTCTCTTTACTATCAGACCTAACCATTCTCCACCTCAACAGCAACAGATTCTCTGGTCAAATCCCAGATTCTTTCAAGAATCTTGATTCTCTTCAAGAACTCGATCTCAGCAACAACAAATTCTCCGGTTCTTTCCCTCAAGTCGCGCTTTACATCCCAAACCTGATATACCTCGATCTCCGGTTCAACGAGTTCACTGGCTCTATACCGGAGAATCTCTTCAACAAACAGTTAGACGCGATCCTCCTCAACAACAACCAGTTCACCGGAGAAATCCCCCGGAATCTTGGATACTCCACAGCTTCGGTGATTAATCTCGCTAACAACAAACTATCCGGCGAAATCCCGACGAGTTTCGGCATCACCGGTTCGAAATTGAAAGAGGTTCTGTTCTTGAATAACCAGTTAACCGGTTGTATACCGGAATCAGTCGGTTTGTTCTCCGACATTGAAGTCTTCGACGTTAGTTTCAACTCCTTGATGGGTCATGTCCCCGACACGATCTCTTGCTTGTCTGAGATTGAGGTTTTGAACCTCGGCCACAACAAATTCTCCGGTGATCTTCCCGACTTGGTCTGCACTCTGAGGAATCTGATAAACCTCACTGTTTCTTTCAACTTCTTCTCTGGGTTTAGCTCACAGTGCTCGAGTCTTAGCCTCGGGTTTGATTTCACCGGAAACTGTATTCCCGGTAAGGGTTATCAGCGGCCACAGCCGGATTGCTCGGCGATTCCCGGCGGTCAGTTGAGCTGTCTTAGGATTCCGACGCAGCCGTTAACGTGCGCTGGGATTAGCGTGGGACTGAGGGTAACTTCAACATCACCATGAATGAAAACACAAAGTTGAAAGCTTTTTGTTTGTTTTTGAAAGTTCTATTGGTTATTATGCAATGGTGCTTTGTTATAATTTGATAGAAGGAAATGGTTTTATCAGTTACACATTATTAATCAACTGATTTAGTAGAACAAGATAGAAAGCTCTTTTATCTCTGATTTTGAAACTTTTATTTTTGTTTGTAGTGTGATCTTTTCTTTAAAAAACAAAGAAAAGTTGTTGATTCCTAATGAGCAAAATATTGTTGGGATGAAATTAATTAATGTACATTACTAAATTAAATGGTCTTTTAATAAATAGCTTTAAAGGATTTTGGTCATGTTGTTGGTCCAAAACTAGTGCTGTTTTTGCCTAAACTCGATAAAGAATTTTATAGGTTGGATATGGCAAAGATTTCTCTGAACTCAATTCTTAATCCAAGTAGATAGGAGTGGTAGGCACAAGTATGTGCTAGATATCATTGATAAATATATTTTGTGTTCTTATTCTGGTGTATTGATTATGTATTAGATCTCGGGGATGTAGGGTAACTGAACCCCGTTAACAAATCTCTATGTATAATTTACGTTAACCTAGCTTTGTTAACAAATCTCTATGTATAATTTACGTTAACCTAGCTTTGTTAACAAATCTATGTGTATCGTTTACTTTACACTGGCTCATCATACGTATACATCATATAAGTTAGGCTAATATAAGTGCAAATGCATATTTTCAGTCTCTTCATGTAGTACTCTCCAAACGGGGAACATGGGAAGGATAAAATTTTCAGGTTATGGAATCTGAATGAAGGCTAATATGGAGGCTTTTCAAATAGCAAAGACCCAATAAATTAACGTTTGAAAAAATGAATGTTATGAGATTAGCTCAAAAGGTATGAAACAATCAAAAACTGAATATGAAACAAAGAAAGAAAAGCATTACTTGAATAAAGAAATATTAGATCAAACAACAAGAAATTAGTTCAGAACTTGCTCATCAATACTTGAAAATATGAAATGGAGGATTAAAATGGTAACAGTGAGAACTTGCTCAAAGCAACTATATCCAAACTCCAGAAACACATCTACAACTTCTCCATCAAACTGAGAAAAGCACTATTCCATGGTAAAATTGAGAAAAGCATTATTCCAACGTGAACTCAATTATAGGTGATCGATGACTCTATCGTCATACTATACCATGTCAATGTTTGAACCTCCGTCATTGCTTTAATATAGGAACTAACCGGTCTTTTTTTCCTCATTATACGTACGTACCACATCAACTCATTTAACGAATTGTTGATTCAATATCTAGTAAATAATTTAGGAGTAGCTTATAGCTATGTAGAAGTTTACACTAAGCTAGTCATTGGTCATTTTAGAATCCCAGTGTATGCTACATATGGTTGCCAAAAGGGTACCTGGTCGATAAACTAAGAGATCCGTTTGCTCATATCTCGGTCACTATGTGTCGTCCAACACTTTGCTTATTACCTTTGGTCGTCTTCAAAGAAAATTCATTTTTGACCATATTTCCTAAATTCCTAATAGACCGTGCATGTTATTTTATTTCTTGAAATACTTTTTGTTCGTTATTAATAGGAGCAAATTAGCAGAGAGAAGAAAAGACACGTGGCATGCATGGAGTGAATGATTAAGCTAGAACAAAGGCGAAACGTCAATAGCACTAATCAAAATTTTATTCAAAAGCAAAACAAAAATGGGCGGCTGAGAATATGTCTTATGAATCGGACGGTTCAAATTTAATCTTAAGACAGTCTTTTTAGCTCCCTATTTATCGAGACGACGAAGTCTTTCCCCGGAGTTGCATAGCGCTCATACATACGCAAAGAGAGAGATCAAGAAAAACAAAACAAATCGTGCCAAGTAATAACTAAAGAAGAACAAGAAGAGATCAGAAAGATATGTCGTGGCAAGCATACGTTGATGAGCATTTAATGTGTGATGTAGGCGACGGCCAAGGTCACCACCTTACCGCCGCCGCTATCATCGGCCATGACGGTAGCGTTTGGGCTCAGAGCGCTAATTTTCCTCAGGTTATTATTGAGATACTTACACTATTTCTATCCGTTACGTTATGTATATTTTTTCTAGTGATATAGAGATGAGCAGATCGATCAACATTGTGATCTCAAGATTTGCAATAAGTACTCATTAGTACGGATTTGGTTCATTAACGTTCAAAATCTGATGATTCATTGTTGTCTTCCAACAGTTTAAACCTCAAGAGATGACAGACATTATGAAGGATTTTGATGAGCCAGGTCACCTCGCTCCAACGGGTTTGTTCCTTGCAGGGCTAAAGTATATGGTCATCCAAGGTGAGCCTAATGCTGTCATCCGTGGCAAGAAGGTATGTTTTGGATACCTTTTTTTTAAGCACTAACGCTCCATTTTTTACGTTTGCATTATGCATATATAATCTAAGAAAACGTAAATTAATTGTTATTTTATTTCAAAACTAAGATTTTTTTTCTCTTTTTTTTTTTCACATGCATGTTAGAATGCAAATTTATAGCACTGCATGCATATTGAGAGTCCTAGCTCACAACATTCTGTTTGCGTTTGGCTTTTGTATTTTTTTTTGTGAAACTTGATGAATGTTTTTTTTTGTATAAAAAAGTAAATAAGATTAATCTAAGATTAAGCAACCTTGCCCAAAAAAAGATTGAAAAAAACAAGGGTTGGAATATCATATTAACCCGATGAATGATTTTTCAACTAAAAAAAGATTCACATGTTAAGAATTGCAAACGCTTAAGAGAATATTGAGGCCGTAGATTGTATGAGAACCAACTCCTCTCACTGCACTCCATCGACAAAGTATAAATAATAGAATAATCTCTTGCAGAAATGGTCAAAAATATATTTGTTAACTTGAGTAAAGTAGATGAATTTGGTTTTGAAACTCAAAAAGACATTATTATATATTGGAACTAATTGGGCAGGGAGCTGGAGGGATCACGATCAAGAAAACAGGACAATCAATAGTGTTTGGTCTGTACGAAGAGCCAGTGACTCCAGGACAATGCAACATGGTTGTCGAGAGGTTGGGTGATTACTTGATCGAACAGGGTCTTTGAACCTTCGACAATGCCTTAACATATACCTCTTTTTCTCAAACCATCGTTTCTCCTAATTCTGGGTGCATGGTTTGGTGTTTTATTTTTTGTTAAATTTAACTTTGGGGTTTTCTGGTTTCTACCTTAGCAAAAATTAACAGAAAGCTGAAGTCTAAGGTTGCAGATAATAATACATTGTGTGTGAAGAAGCCGAGACTTATACTATTTTGTTTTTTTGTTCTCTTTTTCATGGTTTAGTGATTAATATGTTTCTTTTACAGAAAATTAAATTTACCGTATACATTAATTTGCTGCGTTGTATATATCTCTAATTTCTTTAATATAGTAGCAAAACCAGCATAGATAGTTATTATGTGATCAGGCACTAGACATGGTAGCCGACTATATATGCGTACATGATCACTTGTATAGAATAACAATAATAGACCGATCACGTATAGATGTTTAAGAAACTTTTATACGACCAAACCACACCGCCTCACTCTAAAAAGAATGCATGGGAGGACATGACTCAAGTCCTAGTTTTGTCGGACTTGAATTTTGTTCTCGATCGATGCTCACTTCGACCAAACTACAAATGCAAACACATGACAAGAGTAGACCCAACTAACCGTAACAGAAACAAAACCAGAAGTATCTTTTACAATGTCGATTCTTCTTTCTATATGCATTTTAAATTGTCGCATAATATTTGAGTGATTTGGTTTCCTTGAGTTTAGAAATATGCTACTATATATATATGCCACTATCTTGATCTTGTGTTCAAGTTTACATTGCTCTGCGTTGGGACAACTATTACAAATTGACAACAAGATCACTTTAAAAGACTGATCAACGAGATTGAAAAATATGTACAATGTAAAACGTACCATTTGTATTATATATTGTCAATAAAAATGTCTATAATGACCAAACCATGATTGAGAGTAATCGAACTGATCAAAATTTTCAATTCCATGATAATTCTTCTAATCACAAGAACACCGCCAACATTGACTTAAAAAATTATAAAAATACGAAAGTGATGGGTCACAAGTAAATGCAAATATTTGGTGTAACGCAATGATATTATATGATTTGAGATCTTCAAAGAGCATATCCACTCTGTATTTGGAGATAACAAATGATGAGCATCTCTGGCATTTCTAAACCTTTTTATTTATATCTTTTGGGGATACAAATTTTATAGCTATTATTGAGAAAAGTTTTAAAAATTACAATTTCAACTGATGTTCTCTGATAAAACATGCTGTGTAATGTTTGTACTCGATTGTGGAAATGCAATATCACTTTGTTTTGCATTTGTTTTGGTTAAACTTTTTTTTTTTCGGATACGATTTGCTATTTTATCTTATCTTTCCGAAAAAATCAAAATTTAAAAGAGGTTGATTGGTGTGTGACTTTTAGGACTTTAAAAATATTTAAAACTTTTAATTTACCAATCACACTTTTCTGCTTTATTTTTTTTTTTAAGTTTTGAAAACCACTTAGATATTTTTGACAGATTAAAAAAAAAAAATTGTGTGAATTTAATACAATGTGTCATGAATTAGAGAGTAAGAAAAATGTACATTTAGCATGTATTACGAGTGTTTTATAAAAGTGTTATGAAGCTGCAACATTTATTTGAAAATATAAAATAAAAACTTGAGATAGTATTATGATAATGAAGGATTAAAATTGAAAATTTCTATATGTTATATGTTTTTTATTTTGTGTGATAAAAATGGTACATGATTTTCTTTCTCTCCATTTTGCATTTATTTACACATTTTCTGGCTGTTAAAAATAAAAAGTTACACATTTTATGATTTTCGTTTGCTTTTTTTTTTTTAAATATGTTATCTCTATATATTTAATTTCTGTTAATAAAATGATCTCAACCTATATATACATACCATATGAGTAGATTTATAATTTTAATAAAAAATATCATTATGATTATTAGTCATTGATATTTCTCATTGCTAAATAATGATTTTCTAATTGTTTCCAAAAGTTATTAATTAATTGAATTTAGAAGCTGTTGACACTAATAAATAAAATTTATTTATAAGCACAACATTTCATAGTCTGTCTACACGATCAATCACCACCAAGCGAGAGAGACTTTTTTCACAGCAGAAAACAAACTCACCGGAGAATCCAATCAAGAAGAAGAAGAAGAAGAAGAAGAAGAAGAAGAAGAAGATGTCGTGGCAATCATACGTCGATGATCACCTTATGTGCGATGTCGAAGGCAACCAGCTCACCTCCGCCGCTATTCTCGGTCAAGACGGCAGTGTCTGGGCTCAGAGCACCAAATTCCCTCAGGTTCCTTCTCTGTTCAAAGTTTATACGATCCTTCGTTTTAATCCATTCGGCCGTCCGTTTTTGAGATTTCCGGTGATCGGATCTGACGAATCTCGGATCTGGTTTTTGAATTATGCTATCTATCTCCGGAATCTGATTTTCGTAGTGGTTGAATCTGAATTTGATTTTCTGAACCGATCGATCCGTATGAAAAATCGAAGTCAAACCTAGGGCTTTAGATCTTTATTAGTCTGATTCTAAGATTGCTTCCGTATCTCAAGTTAATCGTTAGCAAGTTCCATGTGTTTTGTGAAACACTTAACTTAAGCGTTAGCGATCCAAAAGATGTGAGGTCTTCTTCTTGTAAGCATGTAGGTTCTATGGTCTTTGGATCGCCCCGCTTAACAATTGTAACTTGGTTTAGTCTCTGTTCGTATAAGCTGAGGAAATGCATCAGTTACCCAAAGTTTTGACTTGCTTTTGCCTTTGTTCAATGACTGATAAGAAGCTGCTGTGTGTTCTTGGATATGTGTTTTAGTTGAAGCCTCAAGAAATCACTGGAATCATGAAGGACTTTGACGAGCCCGGGTTTCTTGCCCCAACCGGACTATTCCTTGGTGGCGAAAAGTACATGGTTATTCAAGGTGAACCAGGAGCTGTGATCCGAGGGAAGAAGGTAAATCTCTTCAGAATCTGCTTCTATGAGTCTTATCGGGAATTGCATGTATAGAGAATAGAATCAGAATTCATTTCACAAACTGTGAATCTATCTGCAGGGACCTGGAGGCGTCACTATCAAGAAGACAAACCAAGCACTGGTCTTTGGCATCTACGATGAACCGATGACTGGAGGTCAATGCAACTTGGTTGTGGAAAGGCTTGGGGATTACCTTATGGAGTCTGATCTCTAAATTCAAAAAGGTTTCATTACAGTTTCTCTTCTTAACTAAAGAGTGTCAATGCCCTTTTCTTTATTGTGATTGATTGTAGTGCTTTCAAACACAAATCAATTGTTACTTTAGAGCCAATTGTGATTGTTGGTCTCTCGTTACCAGAGTTTGGGTTTGTGTGTTCTTGTAATGACATTTCATGATCTTTTCTCTCCATATGTATTGAGTCTTGATTTTTATTTCTTCATACTTTTACCTTTTTCTTGAATTGATTTCATCTGCGGTTTATGATTCCGGGGTTCAAAACATTTTTGATTTGGCAGACAAATCGTTGCAAGTGATTTGAATCCAAAGGCCTCCTCACTTAAGTAAACTAGGTTCTCAATCCAATAATGTCGTGCATAATAGTAACTACCAGATCATCTTCCAGATCTTGCATCACCACTTAAAAGAATCTATCATCCTATGAATTAGTTTCTGGAAAATCAGTGAAACTGCAAATTCAACTACAACATTTGGAAAAGTTTAAGCCACATATATAAGACACTAACTTCAAAGTATGAGGAGATCACAATAAGGGCTGATGTGCTAATTATACGAGACATCCAAAACAGTTTAGGTACCTGTTGTTATATATGTCTCTATGAATCGTTTTACTTAGTTGTTAGGTTTGTGATACAGGAAAAGGTGAGTATAAGAAGAGAAGACACGTGGATGGTGGTGATTAAAAGAAGAAGCAACGGCTGAGATGAATTATCAGAGAGGGTTGTGTTAAAAGGAGCTGAAGATCAAATTACAAACTTTCACAATTATTCGATTAAACTCTGTAATTTGATCTTCAGCTCCTTTTAACACAACCCTCTCTGATAATTCATCTCAGCCGTTGCTTCTTCTTTTAATCACCACCATCCACGTGTCTTCTCTTCTTATACTCACCTTTTCCTGTATCAGTTTGATCTATGATGACATAAACATAGGGTACGTGAAACTTGGCCGGTGGATTACAAGTAAGGATGCAAAGTTACTTGATGCACCGGGTTGCTCGGAAAAGATTGAAGCTTCCGATTAAAAAATAAATAAGAGAGGGTTGGAATAAAAAATAAATAAGAGACTTTGACAAGTTCCATTGACACTTACACACTCAGTTGCATATTGTGAAGTAAGACTTTATTAGGTTCTCCAAAAAGAGAACAATCAATAGAAACAAGTTGTTCAGTTAGCAATTGATGAGTTAAAAGAGTGGTTAAATACTTAAAAAGGTTACAGTGAAGTAATGATCTAATGGGGGTAATGATCTAGAAGAGTACACAAGAATAGTTGGATGTTGAAGTTTGAAGAGGTGATAATTAAGCACAAAAAGCATATTACTTCAGATTCAACTGTATCTGTCTGCCAATAATCCAAAAAGCTTATCATATAATCCGACGAGAGACATAAATCAAATTGACAAGAAACATTGACATCACAACACTGATTTGTAGATAACCAAAGTATTAACCACTTTGGTATCAGTAAGTTTTGCACTAACTAACGACTTCATCATCAAAAACACCCCACAAATTCTGAAAGAGTAAAACCTCCATTTTTTCTTCTACTTCTCTGATGAGTTAGGTCCTCTCTTCTTGCCAAATCCAACAACTGAAGAACAACACAAACAAAATCAAATGAGAATTCAATTCTTTTCATTCATTTGTATAAAACAAATGACTAATATGTATCTCAAAAAGAAAAAAGTAATCAAAATGTAGATTCAGTGGAACATGAGTTGCTACAGAATTAACAGCAGAGAATCAATGATCACAAGCAAGTTTATTATTAGAAACAATTACTGCATCTACTCTAAAGATTGGATTAAAGTATTTCTGAGAAAACTTGACATGAACTTAGCTTGTATGATTGTATCACAATAACATGATTAGCATCTCGAATATGGTCAAAGAAAACTACGATTATGCATTAATAATGTCAAACCAACTAAAAAAGATTTCACAAAAAGCAACAGATCCAAATACTGAATCAGTAAGGTCTACTAACAGATACTACAATCTTAAAATGAACTTAAGGAGACGCAAGAACAATCAAATAAACCCTAATCAGCTCTAAAAAGAGCGATCTGATACTTATAGAAAACAATAATTTTCACTTGAGATTGATAATAAAGAATTGATGATCACAAGAATGTTTTTTTCATCCAAAACTATAACCTGCATCTAATCTAAGGTAAGATTAAACCATTTCTAAGAAAAATAATAAGAACTAGACTTGGTAACAGGAAAGACTTGTACCACATTAAGATTGTGCATTTTGATTCACAAGAAGCAAAATAATCGAAAATACTGATTCAGTAATGTATAATCACAGGTCAACCGATCAAAGATATTTGCAGAATGATCACATAACGAGCTGGATAAATCGATCTAATACAAACCGGAACATTTGAAAGCAAAAGGTAATTACCGGCGGTGACGAAACGGCGGTTGTGTTGCAACCTTTTGTGAGCACGACCACGAGGCTTCTTCTTCTTGTCCTGCTTAGCCACTTTAGGGGTCTGACCTCTCACCTTACCGGCACGAGCCAATGAACCGTGAACCTTACCTGCGATTCATTTACGATCGATTCAAAGACGAAAATAAAACATCAGCAACATTGTTCAAGAAGAATCTCAGAAACAGGTCGATGCATAAGAAAACAAACAACATGGCCGAGGAGATTTACCCATTTTTTAGATTACAGAGATTCTTCAAGCTTCACTTCTTCTTCGGCTGACGACGGTGCTCTCGATAGCTTTCGTTTTAGGGTTTCGGAATTTACCAGTCAGTTATATATAATAGACTCGTTTATGAGCCTTTACCGGGCCTTATTGGGTTTATAAAACAGGCCTTAATGGGTTTCCAATTATATCGTTTATGAGCCTTTTACAGGCCTTATTGGGTTTCCAATTATGTAATAGAGTCGTTTATGAGCCTATAACGGGTCTTATTGGGTTTCTACTAGGCCTTATTGGTTTTCCAAATGAATTGGCTAAAGTCCGATTTTTTATCTTTTTCGTCACAATGTATATTCACTTCAATTTCTTTTTTTTATAATAATAAACTTGAATTTCTGATAATTTTTATTTTTGAATTGAATTTTGGTTTCTTCAATCAAAAGATTTGGTATCTGATAAGTTACAGTTCTATTCAAATTGAAGAGTCCAAGTAGTTTAAACTTTAAACCGATCCGCTAAGAAATATGATTAAGAAGCGTCACAAAACCACTTGTATCAGTACCAAATATGTTGACACTAGAAACAACTTAAAACATAAGAAATAATATTACCAAAATGGTGTAACTGATCAAGACAAGCAAAAGTCTTTTTTCTTTTCTGTCTTTCATTCTAAAGATAAGGTTGTGTTGTGAGTAGATTCACCATTTTTTTTTTCACTCGTCTTCCTCGATGACCTTAGTGCCCAAACCAGATAGTCCTTCAGCCGGGATCTCAGCGACGGTGACAAGAGAGAAGAACTCTTCCTTAGCATCTTCATCGTCATTTCTCTTGCGGGCAACACGGATTCTGATTCGCCTTGGGGGACCTCGGATTCCTTTGCTCCATATCTGCTTGTTGAGTTTAACATCTACTCTAACATCCTTTGTTCCCATTGCTTTCAATGCAAACTTCCTGATCTCTTTGATGGCATTGGGTGCCTTCTTCTTGAATGTGCTGTTAATTTATATACGATCAAAATCACATTCAAGACTCAGCATTTCTAATTACACAAGATTAATCATGACAACGAGAGGAGCTCTAATGGAAAATGTACCTAAGCAACAAGCAAACCCATTATACAAATGCAAATAAACACAATTACATTTCTCCATCTGTTTACTAACTAGTGAAATATACAATGAGAACAGCAAAAAACAAGCCTTACTTATCTGAACACTATATACTTCTTCTACAAACATTCTGATTCAAAAGGGATCACATGATTCAGAAGTATACACTATGGATTTCAACAAAATCAAATTCAATGTGTTTGAATCCGTAGATAAAAATGTAACATTTAGCATTGTTTAATCAATATAGAGTAAAAGCTTTGTTTAATCAATAAAGAGTAAAAGCATTGTTTAATCCAAACTCATCACTAATCAAGACACCCTAATTCGAATCAATAAGAGTTGCAATTTGAGTCTAATCATTATCAACTAAACCCAGAACGAACTCGAAAGAACGGAAACGAGAGACTGAAGCTTAGGTATTTACCAGCTATGGAGGCGCCTGTGGAGATTGATAGTGTACTCCCTGGTTACGACCTCTTCCTTTCTTCCCTTACCTTTCTCCATGTCTTCGATCTCTGCCTCTCTCTTTCTCTCACACTTCAAAATGGAGTTGGAGACGGCAGAGCGAGAGAAAAAATTATCACACTAAAGAAACCCTAATATAAAGTTTCCGTATGTTGTAATATCGGGCCAGTTTTGGGCTTAATGGACTCTTAAAAGTACTAGGTATGTTAAGACGGGCCGATTCTCAAGTTCTTTTTTTCGGCTTTCGTTGAGACCAGAGATTCAGCTCCATATTGATGCAACTCAAATCAGTAGGTTTTGCGCTTTGGGTTTCGTTTCATGTTTCCATGTATCACCCAGTTAATCTGTCTTTTAGTGAATGTATTCTTTACGACATCATCATGCATTATGGTTCGGTACAACTTCGTTACTTAAGTTTTTCTTCGGACTGAGTTGAAAACAAAACTTATCTTACGATATGATTCAGTTTTCACTTTTTCAGACAAGATTAAGTACTTCATAAAGTCTTTAATTGAGGCTTAAGCAAATTCTAGATTAGATAAAAAGATCTAACAAAATGAAACACAAGCAACATAATAAGAAAAACATCTAACTCCTTTTGAAAAGGATAATGAAAAGGAGCATAGCGTTATGGTTCAACTTCAACAAAGAACTTCATAATCCTGTTCAGCAAAAATCTCTTACTTCAAAACACATATTTGAAAAAAAGCTTAAGCTTGTCTGTTTCTTTGCTTGGCACCGGACTTGGCAACCCTAAGGCCTTTGCTGATGACACTGAGTCTAGCAAGAGCAGCTTTCTTCAAGTCTGGCCTGTAGTAGTTGTCCACCACCTAATATATTTCAGACAACAAATTGGTTTAGATTAAATTCACAACCATAAAAGCAAAAGGTCTTAAGACTTCTACATGTTTATAATAATCTCAGAAAAGAAAATCCTAATATATATTCATCGTGTAATTTTACCATCAGAATTATAAATGAACTCTCCATAACAAACCAAAGCACACCATAAACACAGTAACATTTGATGGATACCTGGTTGGCAACAGCCTTGGACATCCTGGGGAATTCCTTCTTCAGGATAGACTTGTTGACAGAGACCTTAGGCTTGTTCTGCTTCTTGGTCTTGGTGGTGGCGAGCACAACAGCTTGTTCCTTGTCAGCAGCCTGGATGGTCACAGTCTTTTTGTTTGCAAGACCTGATTCCACATTGAAAGATTCATACTTTAGCCTTGTTCAACCAGTCAATCTCAATTTTGTATTCAAGATTCCATACATGAATCTATTACAAAGCCTTGCACATAAAACATTAAATTTATTGACAGAATTCAATTACATACAACACATTGAGCCAATCCCAACAATGATCATCACATATTCAAAAAAATCAGACACTTCCATAACACCAGAAACATTAATTGATAATCCAAAATACTGAAATCAATCAACCAGAGACATAAAGTAATCATATTTAGTTAAAGACATCATTCTGTTCAGAAGTGTAAAATATACCAGAGTGCTTGTAGGAGTGAGCGTTGGTTAGATTGTTGGTCTCCTTGCTGAATTGAACCTTGGAGTTTCCCCTACCGAACTGTTTCACCAAAAAACAGTTGTTGTTCTTCACGATCTCCCAGATCAATTGTCCTGGAACGGTGGCCATTTCGAAACCTACCAAAACAACCAAAGACTAATCAACAATACAGATATGAACAGATCGATCCCTAAAGGCTACTACTACTAGTACTAAATAACAAGCCGAATACGAAGATCTATCAAATCGGAATCATAAATTCCTAAACGACCAAGAGAAATTGAAACAAGAACGATTGAGAGTGGATCTAACACTCACCGTTAAATTCGTCGAGAAAGGTAGAGAGAGTGAGACTCGGTTTTTTAATGGTGGCGCCGGAGCTTTGTGAGATGACGATGGAGTTATTTATATATGCCCTCTGAAAAAGATAAAACCCTAGTTCACTAATTTAAGGTAAAAGTCTTATATACCCTTAAAGATTACAAGAATAACGAGAATGCCACTTTTCTGAGTAACGTTGAAAATAATAAACCCATTTTCTCAGTTGTTGAAGTTAGGGGTTTTAGATCCTTTTTGATTCGAGTATTAGAAATGGGGAGGAGGATCCTGAACGACGCGTTGAGAACGATTGTGAATGCGGAGAAGCGAGGTAAAGCCTCGGTGGAGTTGAAGCCTGTCTCTACTGTAATGTCTTCGTTTCTCAAAATCATGAAGGAGAAAGGTTTGATTTTTTTTTCCCTTCTGCTTTCTTCTGGTCCAATTGGGTTTTGATTTCATCTCCCCAATCTTCCATTTACTTGTTTAGATTTATCTGTTCCATCGACATTGGTTTCATTCACTTGGTTGTTACTTGTTAGACCTTGTGGTAAAGTAGATTTAGTCCTGTTATTTTGTTTCTACTGTATATGATTAATATTTAGTCTCTGATCTCTTTGTTAGTTCTTAACACTTATAGCTCAAGCAGGCATTGTAATGTGTGATCTCCGACTGGTAACACTGTCCAAAGATAAAGCTTCGTTCTTGGTTGATTGCAGAGGATTGAAAAGTGTTTTCTTTTACTCTTTATGGATATTTCACATCTTGATCTATGGTTGATGAAAGGCATATCTGCTCCTTTGTTTCAATTTGCGCTTGTGTAACGAGTATTTTAGTTATTTTAAGTAGTTGTCTTAACAAGTTGATAGTTCGTGGCTGAAGTTTATAGATAGCAGAGATATGCTCATTCTGCGTTTACAGAATCGGGTAACTGTCTGTTACTTTACAAAATGTATGTTGATGTATAGGGTACATCAAGAACTTTCAAGTCTATGATCCACACAGAGTTGGAAGAATAACTGTTGATCTACAAGGAAGGGTTAATGATTGCAAAGCTCTCACTTATAGGCAGGACGTTAAGGCAAGCGAGATCGGGCAATACACCGAACGCACTCTTCCAACACGCCAGGTCCGGTTTTACCCCAAGTTTCGAATATGCAACTAATAGCAGCTGTAACTTAAACCTTGTTTTGTTATATGCAGTGGGGTTATGTTGTAATTACAACTCCTGACGGCATTTTGGACCATGAAGAGGCTATTAAACGCAATGTGGGTGGTCAAGTCCTTGGTTTCTTTCATTGAATTGCCGGTATCAAAATACGGAAAGAGACTCTTATGGAGGGACTTTGACATGTCGAAATCCTGCGAGAACATGTCATTTGCCTGGCTTTGTCCACATTGTTTTCTTTTCTTTTCTTGCACTGCAATTTGAGCACAATGGAATTTAGAGAACAACATATATTTCTATTGTGACAACATTTCAAATGTTAGTATAATAAAATCTTTTTCTTTCTTCACAAATATTTCATTCCTATTCTGTTTATCCACACCAACAAAGAAAACCAATCAAGACGTAGCAGAATCACACCACTGCTTAATCTATATAATGTGCAAGTATATATCAAATTCAGTCAAGAGTAAAGAATGAGGGGGACTGATCTCTGTGGCAAAGAATAAATATATGAACATATGGACAAGATAAGCAGATTCAGCGTCGATTAGGAGCACGAAGGGCCCCAAGCCTTGCAAAGATATCGTCATATTCTGGGAGATTGGGATGAACATGACTAGCTCTCTCCCTTGATGGGGTTTCTGGATCGGGTGATTTTACAGTTTGTGAAGTTACTGTCTTGTGCCTTGGAGATGGCTGATCATGAGACTCTTTGTCAGTTTTCTTTGCTGTCACTGGGAATGAATGTTTCTCATGGGATTTTGCTTGGCCTTTTGTCCTTCTTGGCTTGACACTGACACGTGCAGTCTCTCTTTCGACGTCTTTCCCATCTTCAGATGATGCTGAAACTGGCATCTTAAAGTTTGGTCTATTGTAATCTCTCATTCCCGTTGATGGCTTATAAGTCCTCTCTTGACTTCTTGAAGAATATCGAGTTGGGAGGTTTTCTTCGTCCAAGTCATCGTGGTTGACATGGGAATGGCTAAATAAGGAATTGGATTTTGATTCTGTTCTTCCTGGAAGTTGCATGTCTGAGTCGTCTTCATCACTAGAAGATGGATGACGAGGCAGAGAACTTGGTCTCATCTCGGTGTTACTTGCTTTCTTTCTGTAAAGATCTTTTCTGATAGACTGACCAGAATCATCAGTTCGGATATATTCCTTTTCAGACTTAGACGATGCAGGACTCATTCTGTAAGGTGGGAGTGTCTTTCTGTTCCTAAATCCACCAGCCAAAGCTCCCAGCCTCAGACCAAGCTGAGGCTCTGACTCTGAATCTGATTCTTCCCTTGTCCTCAAATTATCATTGTGGTCTTCTGTGTCGAGAAGGAATGATTTGTGTCCGGCAGAATCAGAGACTTTAAATTTCTTAGATGGATCAGATGTCAGATTCCCCTTCTCAAGTACATCTCCAGGCTGATCATCATCGCTTTCTGAATCTGGACTATAATCGTCAAACCTGATTTGTGGTTCAGGCTCATGGTAAGAAGCCGGAGGATTTGTAGAGACATCATCAAATAATGGGGAACTTGGATTCTCTTGGAAAACTTGTGAGCTCGAGCTGCTGTGTTTTTCATGAGACTTAGTATGGTCTCCTTTGAAGCTCCAGGACGCTGCTGAAGCAGATGTTTTGCTGCCAAGCAATGAGAATCCCACACCATGATCAATTTCGTCTTGATAATAATTATCTTCCGCGTCGAATTTAGGTTTATCAAAAAATGAACTATAGTCATCATAAGTATCAGTAGCTGCAGCCTCATCGTGCCTATGATAATGGGTGTCTGTATCTTTAAAGCTGCTCTGAGATCGGTGCTCATCATCAGTGGCAAAAATGTTTTCCTCCACGATGCTGGGTGACTTTATATACTCTGAACCATTAACATTCTCATCAGAATAACTGCTCGAGTGTGAATGCAATGAAGTCCTGCTTGACTGCTTCCTGAGGTGAACATCTTCTGAGTAACGAACATTTAAATCCGTCTCATCCACACTTGGCTGCTTCTCTCTACCTTTATTACCAAAGGAACCGTTATTTCTCAAGGTTTCCAGGGAATGTCTTTCTGATGGCTGATCTACAGGAGGAATATCAGATTCCTTTGCTCGATCGTATCTATCTTGACTGGTTCTGTCCATATCTTCATACTGCATCCTAAGATTTTGTCTTGGCGAAAATTGTTCTTCAGAGAAACTTTCGCTTTGTACATTCGATCTGTTACGCCGATGTGGCGGGCCATTTCTAAAATTTACAGATGCAGAGGATACATACGACTCCGATGAATCCTGCCTCGTCATCCTTTCTTTGCTCGAAAGTTTGGCGGCTGCTCTTGCAGCGAAACTTGCTCTTTCAGCAGCTTCAGCAGCGGCACGTGCAGCATCTGTAGAATCAACAAATTCTGTTTCCCACCTATGATTACTTCTTGAAGATGAATTTTCATAGCCATGGTTTGGATTTCTACATTCTCCTTCATCGGTCCTAGACTCTGTGAAACAAAAACAAAAACCCGGTTAAATGATTCAGTCAAAACACACAATTACAGAAATAGCAGAAAAATATCGCTTACGAGAAGGTCTTGTATCTGGATGATAGTAGTCACCAGCCTTCCCAGAAGTAACATTATTGCTACGGCTTGAAGATCTTCCACCATTTGCATACGAGTTCTCTGGGGAATGAAGTCTTTCACTTGATCCATGTTGAGCATTAACAGTAGCTGGAGCTTGGACGTTTGGAGGCTGTTCCTTGTTGGATTTTATAGATGAATCCATGTTCATACTACTTGCTGGCTGAAACGAGCTTGCTCCACTCTAAAACAGAAGCAAAGTATAAGATACGATTAACACTAGCAAGTAGATATAACAACTCATCCTATCAAAACCAAATGTTATAACTTACCAACAGGGAATCTTTTGGATCTGGTTCAACAAAAGATTGTGCCTCCCAGACGACATTATGCTCCTCAGCGATTGCCATTAAAATTTTGACCTTTGTTGGACCATCTGGGGCTTTGGCAGACAATTTTTCCACCAACTAGAAATATAATAATCATAATCAAAGAGGGTTCTAAATACAAAATCACCATGAAAGATTAAGACAAGCCACCACTTACCAGGCGACTCACACCAGAATCTGGACGCAACTCAATAGCAGATGTAGAAAAATCCTTCCCATACTTAGTTGTGAATTGCTTAAAGATTTCTGAGAGCTCTGGAACATCTGATGATAACCTCTGGGAAGCAAATAAGACACTCGTGACAGCTTCTTTCAAATCAATGGGGCAGTTCCTGAAGTAATATCACAAACGATCAATACATCAAACATTGAGGAAAAAAAAAACAACAGCAATGAAGACTGTCAAGGTTATAAAGTTGAAATCTTTCTTACTTACTTTTGCGATTCGATAACACCCAAACGAACAACAAGAAGTTCACAATATATGCCAATGAGCTCATAAGCAGCCATTGTCTTCTCTTCCCTAACAACATGTTCCACCTGAGGGTATAACAAAACCACATTCCCAATGTCCATCAACAAACAAGTAGAAAATTCAGATTCTTTAATACTACAAAAGTTCCAAATTCCCAAATTTGCAATTTTCTTCACAGAAGAAGAGAAAAGGTTGGTTACCCGAATCCTAGCAGTAGGAGTTTGTCCAGATTCGAGCAATTGAGCTAATTCTCTCCTCAGCTGTTTAATCTGAATCTCCTTTTTGTTCTTCAGTATCTTAAGGCGTGAATTAGCCATCTGCAAAGCTGTTTTGCTGCATTGTATAAAATCAACAAATCAACACAAAAACCCAACAAAAGATAAATTAAAACCATCCAAAAACAACCGATGAAACAGTGATATAATCCAATTACTCAGTTCACCAGATTATTTGGTTCATTCATAAATAAAATCTAAAGATGATGTCGTAACATAATCTCAAACACAAAAAAATAAAGAGACCCAGAATCAAAATTTACCATTTAGCAGGTTTAAAACCTCGATGAAGCACCTTCTTCATGGATACGATATTTATCAGAAGAGGAAAAAAAAAATCGTAACTTTGATCGAACCAGGTATAACCGCTAGAGCAACAAATTAGGGTTTATTTTGTTGTGCTTGTTAATTTAGATGAGACGCAAAATCTAATCTATGATCTGAAGAATGGAATTATTCGCGCGGACCTACCCTGAAGAAACGTAAAAAAATTGATTTTGAGAAGAAGATGAAGAAGAAGAAGAAGAAGAAGAGAAGACTAAAACTAAAATATTTAAAAAATTAGGTTGGAGTCTGCGCGAAACTGTTAAATATAAATGCTCTGTGATCCGGTGCACGTTCCACGAAACAGATTACAGATACATTACTCGTGCCTCGTGGACTGACTTGTCTATGTAAGTAATCAGATTAATATAACATTTTTAAGACTTTTAATTTGCAATTTTTTTTTGTTTGCTTTAGACTTTGTCTGAATCATTTTCATCATCTACCGCGAATGAATGCATCAGTTGTAATGTTGTACCATTGCCACAACAACAAAACCATAAAGCATGTAAAAGAAGTGTTTCCGGTCAAAACTTGCATAGATAGACACATGTGTGTCCAAGATTTACATGTTAAATCATCCAATGGTGTTTGATTTAAGCTAAATCTATCAGCGACTTGCACAAAATTAAGGTCATCAAAATCAGTAAAACAATTTCTGTGGTAATTAGCTATAGTTCCAACACCAATGTGATGCCTTGAAGACCAGAGTATATCATATCATATGAACAGCAAAGCTCAAAGCTCTACTTTCATATCATTGCCTAACTGACTGAATAAGATTCCGATATCCATTCCTTGGTTCACTGTAGGTATTACTACCGAATAAGGGCATTTTGTTGAAAACCCGGTCTTTTTGTTCTTGGATTGTTTTATCGCTTTGCTTAGCCTGCTTACGCATCGCTGGAACTTCTTATGGCAGCTTATGTTAGTCATACCTGCAAGTGGGAAACAAATACGCAAAGGGTTCAGCGTAAAGGATTCAAGACTACAGCTTAAGAAGAATGAAAAGTGGTAATATGTTTCAAATCTAAGCTACGGCCACTTATTTTGCAAGCATAACAATGACAATGCAAGACCAACAAATCTTTTAGCATTTTGAATCCATTAAAGTAGAGCTTAAGAACAAAGAATCAAAGCAACAAGGAAAATAAAAGATAAGACGATAAGATAAGGAGTAGAGTCACTTAAAAACCATCAGAGCCTGATGGCCTAGAGAGAGTTATCATACTCCACATCCTAAAACCTTGCACTAAGCATCGTGTAAAAAAAAACAGATCAACCGAATTCTCAGGTACAAGGTCTAATCAAAGCCACCTGTACTTACATTTCAGTTTATCTCACTCTATTATCAGAGGCCTAATGGGTATATCATTCTTCTCCCGGTTTCCAAAACTAAACCCAATTTTGGCCAATGTGAAGCTAATACCAAAACTACATCCCAATTCCAGGTACAGCTAAGAAGAGTGATTAAACGTTTTCTTGATTGATTACCTTTTGACTCAACACAATTGTCATGGACCATACAACAAGCATCAAGATCATCACAAGGCTCCTCACCAGGACAACCAAAATGTCCAATCCCACAATACTTCCCATATCGAATAGAGAAAGCTGAAACAAAAAAAAAAACTACATATGAGTAAGCTAAGAACAAAAAAATTACATATGAGGAAACATCAGAAAAATGTAATCTTACTGTCACAATTCTGTGCAATACATGTTCTTGTGCACTCCTGTAACAATTTGATTCAACAACGAGAAAAAATAAAATCAATCTCATTATTTGGTATATCTCAAGAAACAGTAAAACTAAAACACAAACCAAAAAAAACATTAAAGTGTTGATTTTTCCTCAGAAACCAGCAGAGGCATGTATAAGTGAAGTGGAATTAGTAAAATCATTGTCAAAATCAGATTTTGGCAGGGGTTCCAATTAAGTCAAAGTCTACAAGAATGTGATTCCTTTAAGTCTAATTATAGAAACTAAGATTTACAGAGAAAACACAGAACCAAATCGAACCTCGCTGCGAACGACACTGACGAGGACGACGAAGACAGTGACGAAGAAAGCCGCCGCGAAACGCATCATCGTCGTCGTCTTGTAGATGTACCTGGATTCTCGGGTAAACGTAAATCGTTCGTTGTCTTGTCTTCTTCGCTAAGGTTTCGGATTATAGCCAAAGTTCCCAACTGGGTCTCTCCTTAAGATCTCATTGGTCTTCCTGCTTTCTCGCTCTTCAGTTTTTTATTTTATTTTATTTTTTGAATATTTTTGTCGCTGAGATATTGAGTTAAATTGATATATTATCTTGTGTCAACTCAAAATAACTGTACATAGTATTAAATATTTATATTCTGTATTTTCTTAACTGCAAATTTTAATTTCACTATGATATTATCAGTTTCTCAAATAAAATAGGAAAGAACAGCTTAAAAATATTCACTTTCTGTCTTTCTTGTGCATATAAATGTTTTTTATTGGTTTATTATTTTTTCAATTATTCCAACTTTTTCTGGTTGAAAAGTTTATTCGGTTATTCACAACCAATTGATATATACTTTAAAAAAATCTTCTCTGATGCTTCAAATATTAAACTTTTCGAGTAAAAGTTTACAAATATATCTAAAGAAGAATCTTGTATAAGTGCATTTTCTCAATTTCTTATTAGGAGCTTTACCAAAATGGGGTTTTTTCCTTAGCTCCAAAACTTCCGTTTAAGGAAAAGACTCAAAATACAAATGGATTCGAGGAAGTATATATAGCTCAGTGAGGAATCATATGGAGGGGAGTTACAAGCGTCGGGAAAGATATTCCGGCGACATTGCTGTTGTCTCAATTTCAAGGGTAGTAGCCGGTGAAAGTGAATCCTCTGCCGACGATTTCACCCGCGCAATACCAAGCAAAGCATTCTAAGCCAAACAATGCACCGATTCCTACATCTTCCACCTTTAAGTTCGCTCGGTTCTTTATTAAGTTCTTTGCGTAATCTACTTCTTTCCAAAATGTTTCGTAGCGCCCTGGAATGCTGTAGGTAATAAGAAGAGTGAGTATTAGCTATAGAATCAAGATTACAAATTACAGAAAGCCAAATTCGATAGCAAAAACACACTGTGGATCATAGATTGTATAATCGGGACTGTAAAAACATGAGAGGCACAGAGACTACCCAAATCATCAGAGATTTACCACTGAGGACAAAAACTACTAGAAGATAACATCGAAGTTCTCAAGCATATATTTTTTCAGTTCTAACACAGTCTAGAAGGCAAAAAGGCTAACTACCCGCGAGTAATGCAAATCCGTTTCCTCAGCATTAACTGAAGATTTATGTTTCAAAAGTATAACTAAAGATAGTCTGAGGAAACAAATCTCAGTAACCCTGAATCTAGAGCATGGCCCTTGGAAATATGACCAGAGAAAAAGAGAGAAGAAAAGGGTATTGACCTAGCAAGACGAGTGTAGAGCAATTGCTTAGACAATTCGTTGCACTTCTCAATAGATGCAGGCTCTTGAATGAATTGTTTGTTCTTCTCCAACAATTGCTTGTAGTAGGAAGTCCCATGCTTGGCCACAAAATTTGAAGCCTGACATGCCTTTGATTGAAGTTGTACCAATTTTGATGCCATGTTTCACAATCACAATCCTTCAAAATTACAGAAACTAATCAAACTCAAGTAGAGAGACCAGCTCATCGATAAGGACAGTTACAAAGTTTCTAAAGCAATCATATTCAAGTTCATGATTCATTATTACACACATCCACGATAAAGTCCAACACCTAAAACGGAAACTGAGAAAAATGTGTACTCAGAATCAAGTCATCCAAAAGCACAAGACTTTTCATGAATTTCACACATATCAAAGCTAAATCACTAAAACCCTAGTCACCAGTTACAGAACAACAGATCAAACGAATCCAAATAGTCAGAAAAAATCAAGCAATCCAAAACTCACAAAGTATTATCGCAGCGAAAAGATTCCAAATTAGATAGATCTGACACTCAAATCACAGAGAAACCAGACTTTAAACCCCTAAAAATCAGAATCCAAAAGAGAAAAGAAGACTTATAGATGAAAAGAAAAACCCTAAAAACGAAATCAAAGGAGAACGAATCGGTGATCGTGACCAAGCCGTACCTTCCGCCGTGCTCGCCACTCACCACCAGCGTCAGCTCTTCTTCTTTTTTGCTCCAATTTCTAAAATTATTTTTTTCAGCTACACTGACTTATATCAGAATAACCAAACCGAATCGGTATAAATCAGACCGGTTAAAAAAACTGAACCGGCGGCTGAATCAGAATCGTACAAATAGATTCGTATCCTAAAACCCTAATAAATCTCTGCTTATTCGAATCTGTCAGTCTCCATTACCAAAACCCTCTCTATCTCTCTCTCTCTCTCTTTGCCGCAAAAATGACTAGTACGAAGAACAACGGCTCTGATCAAAGTCAGGAGACGAAGTTACACTTGGAGGATGCTGATGTATCAATGTCCGATGGAGGTGACAACAGTGCCGATGTTGCTGATGACGTTACCAGCGCCGACTACTACTTCGATTCTTACTCTCATTTTGGTATAAATCCTTCAAAGTTCATGTTTTTTTTAGCTTCTTTGATGTTTTCTTCTCGACAAAGTTCTTACTCTGTTTTCAATTTATTGGTTTTTGCAGGTATTCATGAAGTAAGTCTCCTGCTTTTTTATTTTTTGTATCCTTTGTTCTGAAGAAACTAGGCAATGTGTGATAACAGTTTTGTATGGTGATGTTATTTATTATTAGGAAATGTTAAAAGATGTAGTGAGGACAAAGAGTTATCAAGATGTTATTTACAAGAACAAGTTTCTTATCAAGGACAAAATTGTTCTTGATGTTGGAGCTGGAACAGGAATCTTGTCTTTGTTCTGTGCTAAAGCAGGAGCAGCTCATGTTTACGCTGTATGTCTTTTTATCTACTTCTTTTATCATAAATTTGCTCCTGAGTGATTTGAATATACATATGTGATTTGACAAATGATTTGTTAAATAGGTTGAATGTTCTCAAATGGCTGACACAGCAAAGGAGATTGTTAAGTCTAATGGATTTTCAGATGGTATGTGTTTTGTGTTTAGTGTTATGCAAATGGATTATATAATCTGATGGTAGTTCGCTGAGACAAGTGTTTGGGTTATTGTGGCAGTTATAACGGTTTTGAAAGGGAAGATTGAGGAAATTGAACTTCCAGTTCCTAAAGTGGATGTGATTATCTCTGAGTGGATGGGTTACTTTTTGTTGTATGAAAATATGCTCGACACCGTCTTGTATGCTCGCAATAAATGGCTTGTAAGTGAGAGTTTTCATCTTATTACAATTATGTTTGACGATAGCTTAATCATAGCTATGAACAGTTTGGTGTGGTTTTGGTTAGGTTGATGGCGGAATTGTTCTACCAGATAAAGCTTCTCTGTATGTTACAGCCATAGAGGATGCTCATTATAAAGAAGACAAAGTAGAGTGTGAGTAATCTGAAAGATCTTGTCGTTTTTTTTTGCTATCATATATCTTCTAAACCTGATTTTTTTTGTGATTGGCTTTGCCTCTTATCGTTTCTTGTACAGTTTGGGATGACGTGTATGGGTTTGACATGTCTTGCATCAAGAGAAGAGCGATTACAGAACCTCTTGTTGACACGGTGGATGGAAACCAGATCGTAACTGATAGCAAGCTGCTGAAGGTAAGTGAGATTGTGCTGGAGTAGTTACTTATATCTCCTTAGCTACTTGTAGCTAATGCAAATTCCATTTGTTTTGGCCTTTTTTGTTTTTTACTAAAGACCATGGATATCTCTAAGATGGCTTCTGGAGATGCTTCTTTCACAGCTCCATTTAAGCTCGTCGCACAACGAAATGACCATGTCCATGCCCTTGTAGCCTACTTTGATGTAGCATTCACCATGTGCCACAAGAAGATGGGTTTCTCAACAGGTTCACACTTTTCCTGCATAGTTCCTGATTCTTTGGCTTCCCAAAACAACAGACAAGTATGTTGATGATAGTTTTCTTTTGATATTTGGAACTCATGATACAATCACAAAATGCAATGCAGGACCAAAATCTCGGGCAACACACTGGAAACAAACAGTTATGTACCTGGAAGATGTGTTAACCATATGCGAGGGTGAAACAATCACCGGAAGTATGACGATTGCACAAAACAAAAAGAATCCCAGAGACGTTGACATAAAGCTCAATTATTCTTTGAATGGCCAACATTGCAAGATCTCAAGGACCCATTTCTACAAAATGCGCTAAAAGCTCTTGGATGAAGTAAAGTCCCCCATAAGTCTCTTTAATCATACTGAGGCTGAGATGGACAATTCTCATTTGTAACTCTTATCATTTCCATTACTGCTTATGTTTCAGAACAAAATGAACCAGATATTTCTCTTCCCTTAAATTTTTAAAAAATGAAGTATCTCTCTCTCTTGAAACTAGACGTAGATATGGACATAAAGGTAGAAGAAACATTAAACTAGAACAGACAAATCCAATTAAGTAATTTCATGATTCATTGGGAATGTATCGACCTACCGCGTGTGATAAACATCAATCGCCACGATCATCGCATCTCTTACGCTCATCGCCTTGGATATAGGATATGGAAATGTGGAGTTTGCCGTGATGATGTAGATGGGTTCTTTGGGGCTTATTCTTGCTCAAAATGTTCTAGCTATGTTGTTCATTCACTATGCGCAACTAGCGGCAATGTTTGGGACATGGTAGAACTAGAAGGGATACCCGAAGAAGAGGAAATTGCGCCATTCGAGGTGATTGATGATAGCACAATAAAACATTTTAGCCATGATCATAACTTACAAATCAACAAGGATGGCCGGATTTTGCATGATAACATAGTTTGTGCAGCTTGCGTTGTCCAGGTTTGTTCAGAATTGTTCTACAGTTGCGAGCAATGCGATTTTATACTCCACAAAAAAATGTGCTAACCTTCCTCGGAAGAAGCGACATGTGTGCCATAACCTACCTTTCAAGCTACGCACAGATTCTCATCTTGAAGCTTTTAGTTGTATGCTATGTAAGCAATTGTTCACCGGCTTCAGGTACGAAGTTGATAGTCGTAACATCCTAGAACCTAGATGTTCGTTGCGGTTCATTTTCAGAACCATTTGTGCACAAAAGCCATCCACATGCTTTATACTACTACTCAACAGATTACTACAGGTTTTGCAGTGCATGTGCATGTATGCGGCGGTCAATGATAAGCTGTGACGACTGTGACTTTCGTTTGTGCTTCAAGTGCGCTTTTCTTCCGCAGAACATAATGATGCATAGGTACGATGATCATCCTCTCTTCTTGACTTTCGGTGACATGGATGTAGATGGTGAATATTGGTGTGAGGCATGTGAACAAAAAATGAATCCAAAGGAATGGTTCTATACATGCAATGATGGTGTGACCACATTACATATTTCGTGCCTTGTGGGAGACTACTCATATATCATGCCGGGATTAGTGGGAGACTTCTCATATATGATGCCAAAAATAGTGACAAGCTCGAATCCAGAAGTGATATCCAACACATCTATTTGTAGACCACTTTGCTTGTGTAACTCTCGTTGCAAGCTCCCTACTGTTCTTAAGTTTTCCAAGGCCGGAGTTGATATATACATGTGTTCTTTCAAATGTCGTCACAACTTAGGTTTACTTTCAATTAAATAGAAACCTTGAGCTTGATTGGTAGAGCCTTCCAAATGTTAGATACAACTTGTGAACAATGTTCAGCTCAGAAGTGAAATGTTGTGATTTTTTACTTTCAATGAGGCAAATGCTGCTGCTCCAAATACACACAACAAATCTGATGCTTCAATATAATTCCACAGACCATTACAATAGACTATCCAGGAGGAAAGACATAAAATTAGACCAATTTGAAGCTGAATCAATCTTAATAGAAACATTGGCTAGAGAAGTGACTAAGACAAGTTTCCTGTTATTTGGCTCTGCATATGCATCAGCCACAGAAGCAGCTTGAGATTTCCACTACTCTCGTTGGTTTCCGCCAACTTCATCCTCCTTAACACTTCCACAAACATTACATTCAAGAACCCTCGACGCATCATGAGTCTTCGGCGGAAAAGGAGCGAGAGTACCAAAACAATTCTCATTCTCACACATGTATCTCACAAAGAAGTACGCATGAGGGAAACTGGATTCATCATCCACACCATTTCCACAAACTTCTTCTCCATTCTCACCTTCTGAATCCTCCATTTCTTCCTCTTCATCGTCGTTCTCCATCTCTTCCATAACCTCATTCTCATCTTCCTCTCCTTCCGACCAACTAGATTCCACTTTGCACCGATCACAGTCACACTTAAAACCATAATCCTCAAGCAATCTCTTTTGCCTGCTCGAGTAGTTTATGTTCACAGGGAAGTAGCTCAAACAAACTTCTCTACCTTCAGGGACATCGTGAATCATCCTAATGATGATATCAGTATTACCATCGAAAGCAGAGTCAACATAATCGAATCTACAAGCATTAGGAAGACAATCATGATTAAAAAACGAAGTCTTTGGATAAATCCCATAAGCTCGCACCGATCTTTTCTCGTTCGAAACAGAGAAAGGTTCCATCAAACCAAAGGCGTTAACTTTATCCTTAGCCAGTAAAGCCGCCGTGAGCTCCGGAGAGACTGAGACCGGAAGAGGTGGACACACAGCGGATAAAAGAGAATGAAGAAACCCAGCAGCTGCAGAATCACTCGCAGAAGAAGAAGAAGGATCTCCATTGCTGCTGCCACTACCTTGGAGGGAGAGCAAAATCTGGAAATCAGAAGGAGAAGCGGCGGCGAGATTGTAAGCAGAGAGGAGGAAACGAGCTTGAACTTGGCGATCAGAAGGTTGATCGGAGAATGCAGCGGAAGATGATTGGTGAAGCCGACGAAGAGATTCGCAGAGCCAAGGAGTGTGAGAGGCGAAGCAATTAGGGCTACAGAAGGATACGAGAGAGCAAGATTGACATTTCTGCTGCGCCGACGAAGCTAACAAACGGAAGCAATGGTCGCAGTAAGGAGAAGGAGAGGAGGAGAGAAATGGGAAAGCAGAGTAGAGAAGAAGAGGAGACTCTCTGAGAATAACTTCTCCACCACGTAGAGACTGTGCCGCCACCAAACTTCTTCCTCTTCCTCCGATCTCTGCAACCCTGAGCAGCGTCTCCGCCTTAGCTCCGCCGTCACTCATCTTACTAGCCGTCGTTAATTAGGGTTTTTACAAAATTTGGCGATTTATATTAAAGGAAATGTAGAAAAAAAAAAGCAAAACGGTGCCGTTTCGTCACGTTTGAATTTTTAAACTCTTTTGGTCAAGTGTTTGGGCCTTATACAACCTTAGGGTTTTCAGTAAGCCCATTATCTAGAATTGTGATAAATGCTGCAAGGAGTGTCTTGCCGCAGGGGTTTCTTCGGCTGAAAGGAGTCTCTCCCCTAGGATTTTTTTTCATGTCCGCCATGTCTATCCCAATATTGATTCCATGATCGAGATATTCTTCAAGTTGCCGGTGAAATCTATAGGGAGACGTCGTTGCGTATCAAAACTTTGGGCTTCCATACTTAGCCGTCCAGATTTCTTCTTGACAAGATCTTGGGCTCGCCCAAAGCTATTGTTCATCTGCAGAAGAGGAGCTTAAGAGTTTAACTTTTTCTCGTCACCGGAGCATCAAAATCCTGATGATGATGATGATGAGAAGTCGCCTGATCCTGTTCCTGTAGTCGTCAATTATCATATGAAGCTCTCTCATGTTGATGTTGCTGCTGTTCATTGTGATATTTCTCGTCCTGTCAACGGCTTGATCTGTCTAAGATTCATATATAAAATGAAATATAACCCTAGCACATGACAATCCTTACCTTTACCCAAAGTGAGATCTTGGGCACGCAGCTTCTTTGGGTATGATCCAATTGATAAACAATTCAAGGTATTGACCAAGACATATTCTTCACTCAACAGTAGGTCTGACGAGTATCAAATTTTGACCTTAGGAAGAGGAGACATGTCATGGACATGAAGGATAATCCAATGTGGCATACCACATCGAACTTCACAAGCAGGAATATGCATAAATGGTGTTTTGTATTACCATGCTATGATCATCATGAGGGTCAACTTATCATGCTCTCATCCTGTGATAGTTTGCTTTGATGTTAGGTCTGAAGAATTCAGATTTGTTGATAGAGATGGGATTTATGGAACCCTAATCAATTACAACGGGAAACTAGGTTTGTTTCCGGGTGGAAACCTTGTTTATGGCCGAATCATAAATATGGAATTGTGGGTTCTAGAAGATGTCGAAAGGCAAGAATGGTCGAAGCATGCATACGTATTGCCTAGGACGTGGCATGATATAGTGGGAAACACTTCTTTAGAATTTGTTGGAATGACTCTGACGAATGAATTTGTGTTCCACTCGGTGGGTGGTATGCCTTTCTATGTTTTCTACTACAATATCGAGAGCAACACAGTCAATAAAAAGTTGAAATGCAAGGCATGGAAGCATTTCAAAATAGTTACCATGTTGTTTCCACCTTTCTACATCATGTAGAAGATTTGAAGCTTATGCAAATCTTTTAAGTTGATACGGCCTTGTAAGTAATAGAGAGAACTTGTTTTGGGATCTTACCTTACCTTACTCGATGATTATTTTTTGGTTATATATTGAGAAAAAAGGTCAAGCATGACTTTTTATTTACTGTTATTTCATTTCAAATTTTAGCTCATAAGGTTATAATATTTGATATAAAAAGAATAGTTTTAAAAGCTATATTAATATTAAGCTGATGTTAATATTCAAAATTTGATTTAAGAGTTCTAGCCGGGATATACATACTCATATCTGTAATCGTGTCGAAAGAAACTTGTATATATGAGTTCATGTTCAAGCGAATTTGTATAAGAATAATAGAATGTGATTGATTGATTCTAACGAGTTGAGTTGAGCAACAAAGTAGAAGATACCCTATGATGCTATAATTTTTTTTTATTAAATGTAATAATTAATTATATCACTAATTAAGTAGATACCCGAACTTAAAGCATGGAGAATATTTATTAAATTTAGAATATTAAAATCTGAAAAATTGGTAAAAAAAAACGAATTTCAGAATGACGTGTTTATCTGTTATATATATAATTTATTTATCATTCATTCAAATATTATTCATTGAATACTCACCCATTGAAATGTAAAAGTGCTTAAAAAATAATTTCTAAATCAAGTAATTTGGATTAACGAGTTAGATAATCAGTTTTAGAATTACAAGAACAATAGATTTTGGATAAAAACGACAAAAAGACACCTAAAACAATCTAAAATCCTCTAAAAGATGGGAAAAAGCCAACCATCTTTTAGGAGATTGCACATCATTTTATCGATTTCAAAAAACCAACAAACTTTTATTTTTATTAGAATAAAAATTGTTAAACTAGTCTTAATAATTAATACTAATGACAATGTCATGTAATTATTGAAAGAAACATGTAATATTGTATTAAACTATTTTTGAAATAGATCAACCGTGGGAAAATATTATAAAATGGTAAAGTTATTAATCTAACGTAATTTAAAATTTATTAGTAGACTCACAAGCTTTTTACTTTTTATTTTGTCGATATTTTGACAAAAACTTCTTCAATAAAACTAATTCATGATTCCATAAAAAGTTATGTTTATGATGTATAAAGGAACTAGCAAGATCTGACCAATCAGAATTTTAAAAGACAAAGCTTATTTTTCTAACGTTAAAAGATAAAAAGGTCTACTGAATAAAAAAACGAAAAAGGAATTAAAAAAAATGAAAAACAAATGATTAAATTAGAAAATGGATAGGATAAAGAAACGGCGCCGTATGAAGATCGGTGCAAAATCCAAAAGGGAAACCAAGAAAAAGAAGCAAGAGTCATCGGCGTCGGTGGGAAGTGGATTTGATTAACCGCTGGCCATTAAAACGCAACGCGGCTTTGCTTATAAGACACAGACACAGACATCGAGACAGAGAGAGAGAGAGAGAGAGATAGTGGTCCATTCCCCTTGAAGAAGAAGACAAAGTGAAAAGCCTAAAAGAGCCGTTGAAGCGTACAATCTAAGGCAATAAACCCACAAGAAAGCTTAAGTCTTTACTGTTATCTTTCAATTGCCATTTCAATTTCAAGATATAGAGAGAGAAAGAAGCAAAAAAAGGCGCAGTCTTGGGGGCTTTCTCAGGCTATGGTGGGTTTAAACGACGACATCTCAGTCGACATTGAAGAGATCTACAATGGTGGCAAGGTCTGTTTTACACATTGACCTAACAAAAGTTACTTTCTTTTCTCCTTTTTATCTTCTCTCTCAGGCCATTTCTGTACCTGTCTTACTCTTAAAGTTTGATGCTTTTATGGTAATTAGAACCGTCACATTTCGTTTTCTCTCTTCTGGGTTCTTACCATCTAATCTCAGTTTGAAATTTGCCCATTGTTCCTTGATTTAGTGAATCTTTTAGTATATCTAGCTTCAGTTTCTTGATTGGAATCAAATTTATCATATCGTGTTCTTGATTTTAGTTTTATATGCTTAATTTAATTACTACTACTTCATTGATAGTTATAAAGTTGTTTCACTTTGTATTATGATGTCCCTTTTGAATTTTCATCTGAAATCTGCAAGTTGGGTGTTTCTTTAATTTGATTCTTTGTTCCTCTTGCATCAAAGGTCCAAGAGATTCTCTTGAAAATGGTATCTTTTTATGGCTCCATGATTGATATATAATGTCTGACTTTTTTCAGCCGTAAGTTATCTTCTACTGATTTTTCTGACTCTTGCACATGGGAGAATCTCTTGAGGTCCTTAAATTTTTTTGTTGTCTGGAACAAAGTTGGAATGTTCCTTTCTTAGCTGTATCTGATTTAAACAACATAATTTAAAGATCATTCTGGTTTCTAAAATATTGAGCTGATGTTGGATGAAGGCTAATGGTGTGCATTTGAGAATCAAGCATGTGGCATTGATTACTTTTTCTCTTAGTTTGGATAGAGACTGATTCATTTCTTGCTTATTTTCGTTATCTCTTGCAGGAGCATCATGTCAAAACTTGCCATGGTTCAGTTTCAGTTGTAGTTTATGGAGATCAAGAGAAACCAGCACTGATCACTTATCCAGATGTAGCACTAAACTGTAAGATTGGGAATATTCATTTGGTAAAATATGATTTGTTTTCCACTTGATAATCTGATTTTTGATTTTTTTGTGTGTGTTTTATGTCTGCTAGATTTGTCGTGTTTCCAAGGATTGTTTCTCTGCCCTGAAGCAGTGTCCTTACTGCTCCATAATTTCTGCATTTACCATATTAGTCCCCCAGGACATGAGGTTTGCAAAATTGATTGTCTTGAAACAATGCATATATTTTCTTTGTATTCGACTTGGCTGTTTGCTCACATATTGTTGGGTTCCATCGTTTCCACAAGAGTTTTTGCAGTTCGGAGCTGCTCCAGTTTGTTCCAATGATCCGTCACCTTCCGTTGAAGACCTCGCGGACCAGATTCTTGAAGTATTGAACTTCTTTAGGTAAAACTAGAATCATGTTTCAACCAACAATCACTCTAACCTTGGCATATCGCAACTAGTGTAATTCCACTGATGTCCTCTAAATATCTATATGTCTCTTGCAGCCTCGAGGCAGTAATGTGCATGGGGATTACAGCGGGTGCCTATATCCTTTCCTTGTTTGCTGTATGTACTCACTGACTGAGACACCTCGAAGATTTATATGTAGCTACATTCTCAGAACATCATACAATATCTCATTACTTATCAGTGATTATTTTGTGGTTGCAGATTAAACATAAAGAACGAGTTTTGGGTTTGATTCTTATATCACCTCTATGCAAAGCGCCCTCATGGTCTGAATGGTTTTATTACAAGGTTTATTTTTCTTCACTTCCCATCATAACTTATAACTTTATATACTGTACAAAAGGGGAAACCCACACACTTCCATTCGCCTCCAGACTATTAAGCCGATGTTAAAAAAAATTCTGCAGGTAGTGTCAAACTTGTTGTACTACTATGGCATGTCTGGGCTGTTAAAGGATATTTTCCTCCAACGGTACTTCAGTAAGGTAATCTTTCTTGTGATTCCTTGATGGCAACCCGTATATGCTGAATAGTATTTAACTAGTCTTGTTTTTAATCATAACAGGAAGCTCGTGGTAGCTCTGAAGTTCCAGAGAGGGATGTGGTACATGAATGCAGAAGAGTAAGTGCTTAGCCTAGTAGTAGTTTGTAGATGGTTTTATGGCTTTTCATCACCTTTGATAATAATGTTGTTGTATGATATGATATGTTAATACAGCTGCTGGGGGAAAGACATGGTAGTAGTCTTATGCGGTTTCTTGAAGCAGTTAACAAGAGACATGACCTAACTGATGGATTAAGAGATTTGAAATGCCGTACACTCATATTTGTTGGCGACCAATCTCCTTTCCACTCTGAAACTCTTCACATGGTGACTGCATTGGACAGAAAATACAGCGCCTTGGTTGAGGTATGCGATTTAACGTAAAAAAGAGATGTGGTAGCTTCTCGCTCCGTAATTAAAAGATTCAGGCTCTCTTGAGGTTCAAAGAAACATGTTTTGATGTATATTTTCGTCTGAAATTGCAGGTGCAAGCTTGTGGATCAATGGTGACAGAAGAGCAACCACATGCGATGTTGATACCAATGGAGTTCTTTTTCATGGGGTTTGGATTGTATAGGCCTGGTCGGGTTAGCGATAGCCCCCGTAGTCCACTGAGCCCGTCATGTATTTCGCCAGAGCTTCTTTCTCCAGAGAGTCTTGGTATAAAGCTAAAGCCAATAAAAACTCGGGTTCCCACCAAATGTTAAAAGAAACACATTTGATTCATTGTATTCTTCCTCTCATATTTGGTGTATCAATTCAAATATTCTTTTATTAAATATGTGTTTGTACTTTTGTAATCAATTAACTCAAAAAATTCTTTATTTGTAAGAGATAGTTTAACTTTTATGGGTATATATGCAACACTTATTTATAATATGAGTGAACTTGCAGCTATAATAAGTAAGTAGAAATAACAGACTTGGAAAAGAAAAAAGAAAAATCACACAAACTTAGTCAAAACGCAATCTACTAATAATATGACAATCCGAACGCACCAAATTCAAATGGATATATATAGTCTTGTGCAGATGAGGAGGAGCAAGCTTCCATGACAGCAATAACCCCATATTTTTATAAAACCACCAATCACCGTGATCACGTTTCTCTCGTTGCTTTGTTTTGAACAAAGTTATTTCGCTTTTGATCTTCTTCTCTATAACCGATCTTGACGGTATCATGTAGTATATGCTTTTGCGATTGGGTTTTGAAAGTCTCTAGCTCCTCGAGAGACTTCTTGGTACAGCTGTACCAATTAAGACCATAAACGTAAAGTGAAAACAATAAGCAAACATTTCATAAACCCTTGTCTTATCAATACCAGATCGTAATAAATCTGTGTACAGTTTACTGCTACATATGCAAATCACCACTCCTATTGCTAAACGTGAGAATAAAACACTTAGCAGTTCTTTTACGAATACAATCCAAACATAATAGAAGATGTTGGAAATCAAGAACCCAATATTACATGATATTTGTGTTTAAATAGGTATGAAAACATATGCATCGATGACTTTATGCACCAATTTGAACAGCTATGCAGATACAATAGATGCACCATATAGAACTAGAAGCAACAATGACAATACAGTAATATCTCTAGAGTGGGTAGAATTTGCACCTCTCCAGGGTGAATGATGGTCTTGTACTTCTTCACAAATGGGGAACGTGCTTCTTCATTGTAGTGGGAGAGGATAATAAGGAAAAGGCACAAGGTTAGTAGCAAACCCCACTAATTACCTGAGATATGTGCTCTGCTGTAGCGACCCTTGGCTTAACAACTTTGCAATTCGCTAGGAAGAGCTACATTTGGAGCTAAGGCTAATGGCTTATGTGACCGTGGCACTGGTGGAGCTAGAGAATGTCTTAGCATCTTCACTTGACCGGCACTCATTTCTTATATTGAGGGAGTATAATAGATCCTCCCCCAGGCCAATTTTATCCGAGGTGCATTATCGTAAAGTTTAATTAAAAAAAGCAAACTACTATATTCAACATGATACGAGTAAGCTTCCACATTTACAAGTACTCAAGCACAACAACACACTTTAGAAAAAAAAATCCCACACCAGTTAACTGTTAAAACGCAACTAAGTTATATATAACAATACTAAGGCACCAAATAACTTAGTCCACCATCGATGATTATTCTGATGGATCATTCTGGTCTTGTGGAGACGCTTCCATTTCCATGGCATCAGTTCCGTTTGATGCAGCTGGAGGTGTTATGGACTGAAAGCTCTGAGTAAGACCAACGATTCTAAAGATTCCAGAATGAACATCCACGATTCTTCTGACTAATGCAACGCGATCGCCATCATCATCACCAGCCCGATCCTTGCATGGGTCAGTGTACCTAATGTAGAAAATAGCATCATAGGCGTCAAGTCCCTTGTGAAAGGGCTCAAGGTCTCGTGGGATTTCCATAGCCACTTTGCGAATCTTCAGACCGGCAACACCGTGTTCGATACGGCGCCTATTAGTTGTGGCAACCGCAAGTTCCAAATACAGATGGATCCACTCATTCTTAAGAACCTCTGTTTTTCTCAGCTGCAAATATATATACACGTACGACTAGTTGGTTGGTGATCGATCATCACAAGGTAAAACACAGCTTTAAGAGTGGTCGATCGGGTTTTAATGAATTACCAGGCGAAATCGGCCAGTGTCATCTTGGAAAGGATTCTCTCCTGTAAGCAACTTAGGCATGAAATGATGGAGAAAGTGGCCACACAACACATTACTTTTATCTACGTTGTATATCTTGGTTTCCACTATACAGAGAAAAGAACTTGTTAAGTTGTATGTATACTAGCTATTACCAACCAATAAAAATAATGATAATATAAAATTATCTACAGTACCAGGATAAGGTCCAGAATTAGCGGAGACCAAAATGAATCTGTTATATACAAACTCATTAACTTGAGACTGAAAAGTTGCATGTGTATCCTTGGTCTTGGCAGAAGCAGGATCCTTGGCTTTGAAAGTGATCTTGTAAGAGCAAGCAACAGAATAAGTGGACTGGGTGTACTCCATTATGTTACAGGGCTGCACCTCTTGTCCCTAAGATTGAAAGAGCAGATATATATATATATATCTTTAGGTAAAAAGATGATCACAAAGAAAACAAAGAAGAGAGATCAGTAAAATAAACTAACCATGAGAAAATTGAAACGATGAAGGCCCAACCTAGCATAAAGGCGGACTATGGTACGACGAGAAACGTCCCGAACTTTGGAGTAAACTCTCCGATTTCCTTTAAGGGCCTATGAACCGTACGTACAATTTTTACGTTATTATTAGTCTCCAAATTAAGCAGGAGATACATATTGAGAATCAGTTTAAAACGTACAACAAGCTAAGTAAGTAATGCAGGAGATGATGAAAGTAAGAAGGAATATATATAAAGTATTACCCGGTCAGCTCTTCTATCGGGATATACGATTATCTTCTGATCCTCGACACCCTCTTTTGAGCTCTTGATCGTCATCACCGCCGGCAACATCTTCTCTTCGGGCGGCTGATATGGATTGATGGAATGCTTTTAGTCGATTTAGGGTTTCTGTACTCCACGCCATCAGTAACACCTCTAGGCTTTCTTTTTTGTCGACAGTTCTAGGCTTTTATTGCGCTTCTTAGCCCATCAATATATAATAATGGCATTACTGATGTCTGCTGACCTGAAACATTCCACTATATCTGATTAGTACATGTATGAATATGCTAAACGTTTTCTTACTTCAGATATTAAGCATCTCCATACCCTGTCAGGATCAGATTGTCGTCATGAGGATTCCAATCGACACAATGAAGATCAGCATCATGCGCCTTTGCAACATTAAAGATAAAGGAAGATAGATTTTTAAACTTTTGATAGGATTAAGAAGATAGAGTACCTTTGTAACAGGGTTTGTACCAGTCCTTGCATCCCCTAGTATAAGGCAATCATCATCACCAACACTGCAGAATTCTTGTGCACTTCACACCACAAAAGTTCAGCAGAAGCATCATTAGAAAAGTACGAAAATTATGTGTATTGCATAAAGAAGTATGAGATCAAAAGGAGGAGTCTGTTCTGAGAAGTTACCTTGTCGGGCTGAATGCCATATCTTCAACTGTATCTTCGGCCATGATATACACCTCGGGGGAAAACAGTGGGGCTCTCATTCTTATCACTACCTTCACTAGTCTGTTTGAGGATAGATCCGGAAGTCCCAGCAGTTGTGATGTGGTCCTGGATACTCCATAAAACAACTGACTTGTCCTTGCCTAAGAGAATATACTTTGCATGAGAAACTGGCAAACCACAGGATTGGACACTACAAAACACAGAAACACAAACCTCCAGAGAGCACATAGCAAGAGCAAATTCAGCATTATCTTGGTGTCCAGTTAGTATCTGCATGAAAGATGGTTCAGATGATGTAAACAAGTAGCACAATTTAAGAAGTTATCAAAGAGATATATCACTTCCAGTGATGAGATTAGGACTAACGAAAATGAAGCCCAAGCAATCATTTGCAACGACAGTTCTCGAATGTGGACATACCAAATCCGGTCGGGAATTTGCAGCTCCAAGCACCGCGTGACAGTTTGGTTGAGTTTCAACATTCCAAATGAGAACCTGCTATCAAAATACTGTATTTAGATAACTGGAACTAGAAAACATCCAAAACAAAGGATGCTCTTTGACTGCCAAATCAAGAGATATAAAAACCGACATCTTTCGAGTTAATAAAATAGAAGAAGCAGAGCTTACATCAGGACTGTCGGTGTGAGTAGCAACAATCTTACTATTCTGTGGGAGTTCCCTGATTCTGTTAACCTGGAATTGTAAATTGGTCATGAATACACATCAAAACAGGGTTTAACATTCACCAAAATGCTAAATGAGTAAATTTATGCACCAATTTAAACAGCTATGCAGATACAATAAATGCACCATATAGAACTAGAAGCAACAATGTCGATACAGTAATATCTCTAGCGTGGATAGAATTCGCCCCTCTCCCGGGTGAATGATGGTCTTGTACATCTTCACAAATGGGGAACGTGCTTCATTGAACTGAACATTTGCAGAAGATACTAAATAATTGTCACTATGGGAAATCCATAATAAGGAAAAGGCAGAAGGTTAGTAGCAAAACCCACTAATTATCTGAGATATGTGCTCTGCTGCAGCGACCCTTGGCTTAACAACCTCGCAATTCGCTATGGCCAGAGTATTAGGCACACTGCCAACAGTTTGGTGACACAACCAAGAAAAGTACAGATGTGATGAGAAATACACGAATATTATGAGAACGTGAGGCAACTTACTGAAATGTTAGACTCCTTTGTCAAGATTTCAAATATTACTTATCTGTTGAGAAGCACTCTCGAGCAAATCATCTTTGGATGGTGACACAGAATATGGGCTGACAATATCCACATTTCCTACAGGGATTCTCCTTCCTTATTAGTTGAAAGCTCTCATGTTACTAGGCATCCCTTTTTTCCAAATTTAGATTTGGCACATCTTTTGCCAAAATTGATCTTGTAAAGACCACAACATTTTGTATATAATATTTTTTTGAAAATCCTTTGTAAATATATGGTCCCATCAATATTATAAATTAATAATTAGGTAAAATTTTCAAAATATATGTATATATAGACACATTATTTTTTGCTAGAGTTTATTTCTAATATTTTACTATACAAAAAATTGTTAGAATTCTCTTTCAAGACATAATAATAATTATTTTCTTTGTTAATGATTATAAAATACTAATTATCATGATTAAATCTTATTTTTAAATATTTTTTTGAACACTTTCCAAATTAGGAAAATCTCTCTATAAATTAATAATTATTAATTTATCGATAAATTAAAACCTTTATAAATTAATAGATTTTCATGGTCCCAACATTATTAATTTATAGAGATTTTACTGTACTTAAAAGTATCTATTATGTTATACCTTTTCTCATTCGAAAGAAGATGACTCTTCTTTTTGCAATCAAAATTAACTTCTTCCGGTTTCCTTATACCTAACTAATTTTCATTAGTTAATGGTAAACTTCCACTATTTTCTACAAATTCTAGTGCTTTAATAAATTCTATAAGGTAACACCGGTGTTCCTTCTTTTCAGTGATATTCTTATTGTAACTTTCAAGATCTGTTTCTTGGCACCAACATGTGGTTAAAAGGTTGAAACTTTTCATCTGTCCACATGGAACCCCCATTGCACTCATCATATCACAGAGTGTAAACGCAGTTCTTCGTCTCGTGGACAGATGGATAAACGTCCACGAAGAACTGCGTTTACACTATGTGATATGATGAGTGTAATGGCGGTTCTCTGTGGACAGATGGAGAAGTTTCAACCTTTTAGCCACATGTTGGTGCCAAGAAATAGATCCTGAAAGTTACAATCGGAATATCTCTGAAGAAAAAGAAGACCGGGGTTACCTTTTAGAATTTACAAAGCACTAGAATTTGTGGAAAAGAGTGGAGGATTACATTAGCTAATGGAAAAAAACTATAGTATAAGAGACCTAGAACTAGGTGATTTGGATTGCAAAGCGAAAAGGCAGTTTCTTCCGAATGAGAAAAAGTATAGCATAACAGCAACACACACCTAAATCGAATCGTATCAAGAATGAGCAGAGAGAGAGAGAGCGCTGTGTGTGTATAATCTCTCTTGTACTGTGAGGGTTTAGAGAGAGAGAAGGGATTTAAGAGGAGAAGTGTCGTTTTTGGTTCATAGACTGATATAATATATTAGTACAAAGACGCTGGTTTGGTTCATAGACTGTTAAATATAAGCATGAGATGAGTTTTTCAAATTTGTTTAAAAGTAATCTCTATTTGTTTATCACTTTCCCAATAACTGACAACATTGTTTGACTGATAAGAAGAAAATATATATATATATTGTTTTGTATTAGGCAATTGCTATGATTAAGTGTGAAAATTAAAATTGTCGACTAGGGTAAAGTTTAGAGGTGACTAGTGACTTATCATCTAATGATATTTACAATTACTCACCCAACTCATCTCAATGATCTCATACTAAAACCGATTTAATAACCAGCAAACCTAGAATTGACCAAACACAATCTCACATACGAAACTTGGTATATACCTACAAGGCTACAATACGTTGAAAATATATTTCTTATTTTGTTGCGGAAAACAAACTAAGAAATAAACCTCTTCCTACCTTTTTTACTCAAAAAAAAGAATCCCAAAAAATTATTGAAGTCAAGTTACAAGTCTGTGTAATTATCTTCGTGTAGAGATTTTATACAGGGGTTCCTCTTGGTGTTTTCTTCTGATCTCTCTCAATGCATCTATACATATGGAAGCTCCCATTCATTGCCTTTCCCTAGCTTGAGAGACCAAAATTGGCTTCATGTTGCGTGTTATGCTGAACGTCATCAATAATTCAAGAGTCGTGTAGCGAACCTTGAATCATCAGAGATATACGCTTTGCACTCTCTGAGTGATACAACTCTCCTTTGAAACCAATCTGTACATACGAAGATGTATATATGTTCAAAACCTACAGTTTGAGCCAGATCCGTAGAGATACAGATAGAGAGAATATGAAATTACCTCGGTTGAGCTGTCGGGAGAGAACCACCGTAAGAGCACTCCTAAATGTACAACGGCTGGTATCAACTTGAATAGCAATGGTGTTGTTACCTGTTACATAATTTACTTAGAATAGTAATTAATACACAATACTGATTCAAGTATAAGAGAAATCTACTGCTCTTCCATTGATAAAATCAACTTCCTTGTCAATATTTGTTTCGAAAATCAATGCGCAAAAGAAATAGACACGTACCAGGCTCAAGGCTGTTGTTCCCAGAAGCAGGAGGTACAATTTGCTCTGCAAATAAACACAAACAACCCCTTCATTACTATCACTCCACAGTCCACCGAAAAAGCAAATTACGAGAAATCTATTATATGGTCATACACGGTCTGGGAGATATATGCTAATATATATTTTATTAAGCATCAAAATAACCAAAGAAGCATTTTATTACTTACCTCAATTAGGTGAAGATTAGATGCTCGACTTAGCAGAACAAAAGCAAATTCCCCAATCTGTGCAAGGGACATTCCAACCTACAGACAAGAAAACTGTGAGGCCTCATTTCTACGAGAAAGTTACAAAAAAGAAGGGTTGACTTCTTACAAGTACTGCAGTTTTGTTATTGTATCCAAAGACTTTAACAACTATCGCAACTACAACAGTCTTTATCACTATCACAAGTAACACAGCAGCTAACAGAATGTCAACATGATTCCACAAGAAGTGCATATGTATCAGCATGCCGATACTAGCAAGGAACAGTGCTGCAAAAAAATTGCGGATGGGTTCCACCTGTAAGGAAATAGAAGCGATCAGAACAGGTCTATTGGTAATTTTTTGTACAATGGGCAAAGTAAGGGAAATATATAGACAGTCGACGATAATCTATAAGCAGGAAAGACACTTTCAAAATAAGAGTGTGGCCATAAAAAAGGGCAGAGACCCTCTAGTTCGAAAAAGTCAAACTTGACTTCCTACCTGTTCAAGAGTATGCTGAGCGAGATCAGTTGTAGAGATCATCACTCCTGCCGCAAAGGAACCCAATTCAAGACTTAGACCGAGCTTGTCACTACACTGAAGAAGCCAAAACGATACTGGATTTAAGAACTGACAAGTTGAGAGTCACACATGTGCAAACAGCCAATAGATAAGAAGAACAAAGGGATCAGACTAACCCAAGCGACAAGCAAGCAAAATGCTACAGCGGCCAACTGATAGAGCTCATTAGTCTGTCAAAGATTTCAGAACGCTTAAATAAACATTATAAAGACCAAAACAGAACCAGGTAAAAAACTTGTGCATACCTGAGAAGAAAGGCTTGTCATAAGTTTTAGAAACCAAGGTACCCAGGTGCGGGATAATACAAACAAAGCACCCAAAAAAGCAATCAAAATAGCCAACCTGGAAATAAATAAAATGTCAAAAACTTGGTTTTTATTCGACCGAAATCTAACAAGTGAACATTGGAAGTAGGGTACTGATAATATTTTCAAGAAATTCCTGGAAGAGATAAATGCATACGATTTAGCCATGGACAACACTCCTTGAAGGACACCAGATGTGCCACCAAGGACTGGCAGGAGAGCAAACAGCAAGCCCACAGCACAATCCTGGTGATTGATGACACAGTAAATTTAAGTTCTAATGAAAGTATTGTTGCATACAATATACTACTTGAGGAAATGCAGATTTTTGAACTAGGAAAAAGAACATGTGAGAATGATATTAGAGAAGCTATTGTTATTGAGAGTGATCAGGTAGATACCTGAAGAATAAGTGTTCCAACGGTTATCTGGCCATGTAGAGCACTTATGCTATTTCTTTCCATTAAAAATTTCAAAACCTGGTATAAGAATCATGGTGAGGGAGTAATGAGAACATAAGACAGTCATGTCTAAAGAGCAATTGACGATAACATAACACGCACTCAGAAAATATATAACATAGTGAGAGTGTGCACAAGGGCAATATTCTAGCAGTGTGGAACAAGGTAAAAATATTAATTTACATGCAAAGCGTTCAATGCCACATAAGTATGCAAAATTACACAAAGGAAATTAGAATATACCACTGCTGTTGATGACATCGAAAGAAATGCGCCTACAAATATTCCTTCTGTTAGTTTACCGCCACATAACTGCAACGAAGAAACAGCTAAATCAACCGAATGTACTCTACATTCATGATTCATACCACAATATGCCTACTGACTCATTCTTAACTTGATTGCTACACATTTGGGACATACCGAGGCTGTTATTCCACTCAAGCACATGAACAAAAATATCTGAAGAAGACCTCCTGGAATAGCTACTGCACGAACCACACGAAGCTGTAACCAAAAAGTACAATAACTGTCTCAAAAGTTTCAATCGGTTTGAACAAAGAAACCTGACGAATATAAGTGGGTGGAAGCGCGCAAACCTTCGCTGCAGAAAATTCTAATCCTAAAGCAAAAAGGAGAAAGATAACACCAAACTGTGCTACTGTTTCAACCTGTTCTACACAAAAATTTATAAATGAAGTCCTTGTCAACCATTTATATATAACAAGGCGATCTGGTACTCACGAAATCTTCCAAAGGTAGGATGAAGACAACAAAAGAGGAACTTTTGAATTACTAAAGCTGATGTAAGCTACCTGCACCATTTCACTAACAAAGCTTAACCCACCCGGTCCAATGACAGATCCAGCCAATAGGTACCCAGTAATGACCTGCCATAGAAGTAGCGTAGAAATTAAATAACGATGGCATGTTTCGAAAAGTCAAGAGTTAACAAAATCGCAAGCTGAATAATCAATTCGAACAAAATGATACTGAAAGTTGCGTTTGACAAAAAATAATACTGGAAGTTACAAGCTTCGGAAGGCAGAGTGTACTAACCGGTTGACCAGCACAAGCAAAGGCAATTCCACCACAAGTAGCAGAAACAATGACGACAACCAAATCTGATATCAGCCTACCAATGTACAATATTAAGAGAGATGTCCGGACAAAGAAAAAACAGTTAGTAAGATGCTCAGAAAGTATAATCGAATGAAGAACTTTTGTTACAAATGGTATAGTTACCTTAAATCTAGCTGCAGTACAGGGTACTTGGATTTTGGATTGGACATTATAAAAACGTTGTCCTGGATTAAAATTGCAGCAAAGTTACATTGCGAGAATACGTTTACACACAGCTACATAATAGATATACGTTGTTTACAAAAAAAGAATATATAGTAAACTATCTAAGCTTACCTTCCTATCTATCAGTCTTGGAGTATCTTCTACGCCATTCTCGTTATCCAAATTAAAGAACGATCTAGAATAAAATCACTGTTGTGTTATAATTTGCTTTAGCCTGTGAAACAAAAGTAGACAACAGCCACTACTAGCACGAATCAAGTCCAAAGTGGATAAAGTAAGCATCAGGAAGACTCACTTCTCCTCCTTGGTCTTGGTTTCATTTTTCTTTGGCTTAACTCGAGCAACCGTCTCTAGAACAGCCTAATGAGCATAACAAATGGCTTAATCAAAAGAAAAGACAACTTTGAGTAGTGTGGTGCGTAATAGTAATATGAAGAAAATGTTAACTTGCGAGAACAAAGATCAAAACTTTCTGCTACCAACCTGCTGATCAGCAACACTATTATTGAAGCTTCCAGGATCAGGAACTGCAAAAGAAAATAGCATTTCAATGAAATGAGAATTTAATCAAATGCTAAAAGGCTATTAGCCCTGAGAAAACTATAACCTAAATAGACAGAGACTTTCCAATAGATAATGGAGAGAGTCTAGACCACTTAGCTAAATCAATGATAAATCCCTAGAGAAGGGTCAATAATTATCACAAAATTAAAAAACAAGCTGATCTCCGAAGACAAAAACCCTAGCTCCACAGCGAACGTAACTAATTGCAAAAATGCAGAAGAATGAAAGATCTAGTAGAAGAACGAACCATCGTTCTGGTCATTCTCAGGAAACTCTTTCTCAAGTGCTCGATCGATCATATCAGCGAAACTATCTTCCTTAGGTTTCGTCACATTGGACTCAACGAAGGTACCATTGATCTCATCACGTTTGATAACTGAGTCAGTCTCGATATCGTCGGACTCGGCGGACAAAGCAAGAGAGAAGAAACCACAGATCAGAAACACGAGAAATAGAAACCTCATCGTTTTAATCAGAGAGAATTTGCCAGTGTTGTTGTTACACCGCCGCATCTCAGTGATTGTGGCGCAGCGGAGCGATAAAGAAAGAGATATAGAGAGAGAGATAGAGAGAGATCTTCGTGTGTGTTTGTTCCTTCTTCTCTCTCTTTCCGGTGGTTGGAGAACGAGAAAGCAGAAAGATTGAGAGAGAGAGAAATTAAATTAAATTTGTTGGTTTAATTAGTAAAACCTTTTTGATTAATTAACTTTTTAAGTTGGCTCTGTTTGCTTAAGGGGCAAATTATGTTTAAGTCTCCATCGATTCTGGAAACAAAATTAATATAGTGTGTACATTGGTTAGTGCTAACCGAATCTCTAACTACACGCGCCTCCGTTAGCGCGTGGTTCTTCGATAATGTAGAAAATAAATAAATCAAAAGGTTATGTTTGCCGAATTTGCACATTATGGGAACTACAATTATTATTTTAAAAAAAATCTCAAGGTTCATTGTAATGTTTGCTCTCTTTTAGCTTATTTTTAGAGATTGGAGTATTTTTTTACTAAACTCTCTTGTCAATCTTCTTTTTGTTTCTGTGTGCACATAAATATATAAACAGAACTGCACATAAATATATATTTCTCCTTTTTTAATATTATGGAAATTTGAAAATATACTATGGTGTTTTTTTTTTTTTAATGAAATTTGAATTGTGTATGCGTTTGTTAGATTCGGTCGTACTAAAATAATTCTCTCTAAATTTTGGTATTAAAAAGTACAGTTCGACCTATAAAGAAATTTGCGTACTATTTTGAGATATTATATCAATATAAATTCATTTTAATGCTCCAATTGTAAGACTTGGAAAAATGTGCAACAATATTTGGAATTCAAAAATGTATATACACCCGAGTGTTGTTATAAATTTTATTTTGTGTCAAAGAATTTTGTTTTGTATTATTAGTGCAACTAAATTAGAATTTTATTTTCGTGACTTAAGCTTATTAATTAAAAAGGCATGTTACAAATTCGTAATACATTATACATACATTGTAGTAAAAAGTATAACTGTTTTAATATAAATTAAATACGTATGAAAATTCATCAAAAAAAATTAAAATGAAAGTCTAATAATTTGTGCTAATATGTTGAAAAATATATATTAAATAAATTAGAGTACTGATTGGTAATAGTTGGAAGAAAAAAAGTGAAACGGCATTGCATATTTGCATGCATGTAGCGAAAAGGTAATAAAAAAAGAAACGACAATACGTGTCTGTAACTGTGTATATATATATAGTAATTAAAGTTTTAGAGTTAGCATTATTTTTTCAAATAAGTTATTGTGAGATTTATAATGACCATTTGATTTACGGTAATTATGGTGATACGATGCACCGACTCATATAAGAAAATTTGCCTAAACTCGGAAATATCAAAACTAACCTGAAGTTTGTGAACCGCCGATTATAAGGCATGAGTCAAAGATATTTTATGACTAGGTTTTGTTATATTATACTATATGATTTTATTTTATTTTATTTAAGCATGTATAATCCGCATCCTACGTTATGATCAACCCACCTTTAATTTCATTTAGCCATTTAGGTTTATATAATTAAGATCTCATTCTTTAAAGTTGCGTTTAAATTGACGTAAGAATAGAGTCATGTTTGGAAGTTGACAAAAAAAAAGGTGAAGTTTAAGTACGAAGTACACAGTCTTGTTAATCGGGCAAAACACCATACTATACTAGAAACTGTCTTAAAATGGAAGAAGAGGCTCTTGGTGAAGCAGAAGGTCTAATAAAGTTAACACTCTAAAGAAGGTCTTGTTATGATCCTAATCAAATAATATCAACAACATGAAAACGTTTAGATATCTGTTGACTTTATTGTTGAATAATTCCAAAATGCTAAAAGTCGAGCCATGCATTCGTTGTAATCTCGAATTGTGAATACACACGTACGTACGCATGTTAAAGATAGTTATAGTCCATCACACATTATATGTAATGTAATTAACACTACATCAAAAATAATGATAAAGTAGTACCATATTACTATATAAGCAACACGAGTACAAAAAGAATTCAATAACATTGTACACCATTTTTCATTTTTCAAACTACTAAGAGGAGCAAGTTAGGTCATAGATAACTAAAAACGTCTTTGTAGATTAGGTCTTGGCCCATTGAAGCTCTAAATTGGACCATTCATGGTTGAATATGGTTTTATATACACCACGAAAACGAGATATTTTTGTCGGTGCTGATTTATAGACTAAACACAAGTGATAAAAAAAGCAAAGAGATAACATTCTTTAAGCACCATTTACAAATTCTTTAATAACATGTTATGAAATATGAATTTATGAAAACACATATTTTTATAGAAAATAATATATTTGGGATTCAAAACCGAGAGCGCCCATAGGAGTGGCCAATTCTTCTAGTTAATTCCGCTTTAGACCCACTTTTGATTTCCTTTTTTTATTGTCGGATGCATATGATCGATCCATCAACTTAACTTATTTTAAGACATTAGTAGTACTAAACTTCTGAAGTAATTAGTTTTCTAATAATCTTGAAATAAACAAGACAGTAGTACTAAACTTCTCAAGTATATAGTTTTCTAGTAATCTTGAAGTATTTAGTTTTCTGAAGTATTCAATACTTTTACCTTTTCACATATCTATTTTCAAGTAAATCAAATCCAGTTAAGCTTTACGCTAAGTAGGTTTTGCTTCATACCAAGAAAGGGTCATTATCATTTTTGATTAGTGTATATAGCTTCTCTCTAAACACAACACCATAACACAGTTTTTTTTTGTAACTAGTAACGCTAATCACGCTAGTATTAGACATGATAGGCTAGGTCCACTGAATATGAGTAGTGGATGAGAAAAAAAAAAAAGAAGCACTTTCCTTGTGAAGAAGAAAGAAAATTCACATAAATTAGGATACAAGAAAACATAACGAAGTGACCAAAAACCCTTTAAAAAATATGAAAATCTTCAAAATACTTATGGTCACATGGTTGTATGGACTGAACTTGGACTTCTCTGCGTAATCCTATTGTTCCTTTTACATTTCCAAAGCAGATTCTTATACATTTTTCTTTATTATTTAATTGACACTCAATATAGAGTTAAAAGAATAGTGTATTGAAAGAAACTATTGTTTTTGCCTCCAAGTAGGCAACTATGCAGAATATTACACACAATACAGAAACAGAGTTTTAACTCTTCACTTCATTGCCTATAAATACTCTTTCTAGATTTTGTACTCGACCAATCTGTATCTGAGAACTAAAATCACTAGAGATGGTTTTTATCAAAGAGAGAGAGATGGAGATTCCAGTTATTGATTTTGGAGAATTGGATGGAGATAACAGAAGCAAGACCATGTCACTTCTTGATCATGCATGTGATAAGTGGGGCTTCTTCATGGTATGTTGTTATATATCTTCATGCACAAGCGAGAGTTTTCTATATCCTTAAACTATCGGTGAATTTGCAGGTTGATAATCATGGAATTGATAAAGAGTTGATGGAGAAAGTGAAGAAGATGATTAACTCTCACTATGAAGAGCATCTGAAAGAGGATTTTTACCAGTCAGAGATGGTCAAAGCTTTGAGTGAAGGCAAAACCTCAGATGCAGATTGGGAAAGCAGTTTCTTCATCTCTCATAAGCCAACTTCAAACATCTGCAAGATCCCTAACATTTCAGAGGAACTCAGGTAAAGTACCAAGAAGTTGAATAGTTCTAAAGGCTTTACCATTTTACATGTTTGCTCATTATATACTGAACACTGTGAGAGGGGAAACTGATATTTGCAGCAAGACGATGGATGAATATGTTTCTCAGCTGCACAAGTTTGCAGAGAGGCTCTCAAAGCTCATGTGTGAGAATCTTGGCCTTGATCAGGAAGACATAATAAAGGCGTTTTCCGGTTCAAAAGGTCCTGCTTTTGGGACAAAAGTGGCTAAATACCCAGAATGTCCCCGTCCTGAGCTCATGAGAGGGCTGAGAGAACATACTGATGCTGGGGGAATCATTTTACTTCTGCAAGATGATCAAGTGCCTGGTCTTGAGTTCTTTAAAGATGGGAAGTGGGTTCCTATACCACCATCCAAGAACAACACCATTTTCATCAATACCGGTGATCAACTCGAGATACTGAGTAATGGGAGGTACAAGAGTGTTGTACACCGTGTAATGACAGTGAAGCATGGAAGTAGACTGTCGATTGCTACGTTTTACAACCCGGCTGGTGACGCCATAATATCTCCAGCTCCAAAGCTCTTGTATCCAAGTGGCTTCCGGTTTCAAGACTACCTGAAGCTTTATTCAACTACCAAGTTCGGAGACAAAGGCCCCAGACTTGAGACCATGAAGAAAATGGAAAATGGGCATTCAGCCTAGGAAGCATCATGCATCTGTGGACTTCAGTGCTGATTCACATGAAATTCTCTCTTTTTTACTCTTAAAACTTGTTTTCCCTTATAAAGAAAATAACAGCCATGTCAGGATCATGCTGATTCAGCTATACTACTTCATCAATATAACCAGCAGTTCACAAGTTTCACCACTCTGTTCCATTTAATTCACTCTTATACTCTTTTGACTACACAAGCCTTGATAGCAACTTTAAAACCCGTAACTGCGCCCATCAGAAACTTGATTGACCTCTACCCATGCTGACCATAGCTCTTATAACGATGTTCAATTGGATTGTGGGTTACTTAAAAGGGGATACTGAGCATCAAGACGTTCAGGAAAAACTTAAACAAATCACCTTGAAAATGAAGTTATCCCATCTTTCCTGAACTTCAATGCGAACATCCACACCTACTATTCAGATCTTGTAGAAGTTCATTCTCACCTCCACTGACAAGCTCCAAAGCAAAACTGAAGCAGTCTCATCAAATTCCTTAAAGTGCCCTCACTGTATCAAGTCGAAGTTCTCGAACTTGGGATCATCAAGATGTAATGCAAAGCTTAATACTTTAATGCTACCCACAAATTTCTCCATTATCTTCTTCCATTTTCTCTCTGATCTGACTCATCTCCTTCCCATATTCCCAGGATCAACAAAAAACAGCATCTTTCTGAATCTAACAACAGCGTAAGCCAAGGAAACACTGTAGAAGAACCACCTATCTTATCACCGAGCCAGGTAGGTTTGGCCTCGAACTCTTCTCCTGCACCAAACACTAGCCGAATCCCAATAAAAATCCATCTATTGTTTGGTTCACACATTCTATCGAGCAGCTTGTGTGCAATCCTCTGAACCAACAAAAGCCTACCTCTTGACCAATAATGAAAACCACCCGACATTCCCCTCATCAGCCAAAGACAAATCCTGTCCTCAAATGCTTGAAAAGAAATAACTTTCTAACAAAGGAACTCACTCCATTTGCGTTCTATGTCGGAAATTTCTCAAATAAGACGCACGTTTACCCAAAGTCGCCAGTGCCACGTTGTTAGTTCTCATTGGCTGATACCTTTGGTACTCACAGAATAGAAGAATCTTCATTCTTCGATATAAAGCTGTTACCGCGAAAATGAGACGCGCTGAAACGCGCGTTCAAAGGAATCTCGTGTTTCCGCGTGTCTACCCATGTGACATGATTCCACTCCTTAGATAAACCCAAAAAGCCGGTCCAACCAGATTAAACCAGTTCACTCGCACCAAAGTGAACTATCCCTTTTTACCAGTTCACTTTCGTCGTAAACCAAACATTTATATGTTTAATTAATCGAATAAAATAACCTCTCTTTTTAAACCAGCATCAAACCGGAAATTGACTTTACCGGACCGGACCGGACAGAACCGAACCTCGTTTTCTGTAAATAGGAGTAACAGGTTTCACACATCCCATCATCTCTAACCACCGACCTCATAATAAGTCCATTAAGAGAGTAACAGAGACAACAACAACACTCCTCTCACTCTCATTATTTCATTTTCATTCTTCAAATAAAAAAGCTCGAATCTTCTTCAAGTCAGAGAGAGAAGTTGATGGCGTTAGCGAACAACTTAACGGCGATACTGAACTTACTAGCGTTACTCTGTTCCATACCAATAACGGCGTCAGGGATATGGCTAGCTTCGAAACCAGACAACGAGTGTGTTAATCTCCTCCGTTGGCCCGTCGTCGTCCTCGGCGTTCTTATCCTCATCGTCTCCGCCACAGGTTTCATCGGCGCTTACAAGTAAGAAATCAAAAGTAACAGTTCTTTAATGAAAACAAAAAAAAAACAGAGCTTTCAGTTACAAAGATCTAAACTTTTTTGAGTTCTCAAAATTTAGGTACAAGGAGACTTTACTAGCGGTTTACTTGTGTTGTATGGCGATACTGATCGGACTTTTGCTGGTTGTTCTGATATTTGCTTTCGTCGTGACCCGACCCGATGGATCGTATCGTGTTCCGGGTAGAGGTTACAAAGAGTATAGACTTGAAGGTTTCTCTAATTGGCTTAAAGAGAACGTTGTTGATTCCAAGAATTGGGTGAGGCTAAGGGCTTGTTTGGCTGATACTAACGTTTGTCCTAAACTCAACCAAGAGTTCATCACCGCCGATCAGTTCTTCTCTTCCTCTAAGATCACTCCTCTCCAGGCATGTTCTCTACTTATTCTTTTTTTTTACGAAACAACCCCGAAACTTCTACTTTGTTACATGTGTCTCCCCCACACTTTCATATTTCAGCTTTAGGTTTGTGTTTAGTTTTAATGCAAGTAGATTTTAGGAATGGTACATCTGATACAAAAATGTTGTTATGATGCATTTAAGAAAATATTAGAGTCACTAAACGTTGTTGAAACGTCCACAAGCCAAATCATATAACTTAGTTATCCACTTTGTAACGGGAATGTTTTGTAATACTTAAATCTCTAGATTATGTGAGACCTATGGTTTGGTTCTTGCAAAAAGAATAGAAAGAAAGGTCCATTTTCTCAAAAAAATAAAGTATAAAGTTATAAAATTTCTCTTTAGCTTTTCTGAAGTCCAAAAGAGGGCATTGTTCTTATTCTCTATATTCTTTTTATTTGTTTTGCAGCTTTTTATGTTATTTCGTTTTGTATCTTTGACAAATCTTTTTTTAAAATTGTGACCTAATTAATCTTATGTTTTCTAGTGTTGGAGTGGAAACTAAAATATCGTAGTTAGTGCCATTTTTATGGTAAATTACTTACATTTAGGGCTTATGTAATCACCATTATTGAACACATATGTTATTCATAGTAGACTGGTGTAGAAGTTGCTGGAGACCAAGTCCAAAAAGATTTATATTAGTAAGATACTGATCAGAATTCAAAATTATACACTATCATAGAGACCCACCTATGCACCCACAATATGGTACATGATAAAATATGTTTTATCTGTTTATTAATTATGCTTTGTCCCTTTGTCACTATCTCACTCACAAAAAAAAACTCAATGATATATCCCATTCACTTTAGATTAGTCTTTTTATATATATAGCCAAACTCAAACTTGACAAAATTTCCAACTTTTTTCTATTGAAAAGTTATGGATTACAATTATTTTCAAAACTTATTTTCATGTCTATTAAGCTTGAAACATGGAGTGATTAAGGGCATAGGTTAAGAACTTTTGATCGAATAAAGTATTGAACCAAAAGGAAGTGGTAACTTTAAATCTTAGGTTTTTGTTATATTTGAATAAGATTTTGGTATTACTCTATCGATTTTAAGACTTAGTTGTATGGTATTATCATCCAAACTTTATTTAAATCATGTTGTTCCTTAAATTTCTAGCAAGTTGTCATCCTAGTCCATTGTCACTGCACCAGGATTAGAACCAGCCACTAATAATTAAATAAGCTAGCTAGATTATGAGGTTTTGACTGAATTGTGTATCGTTATCGTCATTGGACATTATTAAATATTGGACCAATGATGTGATCAATAATTACAAGTTACAAGTCTTTGTCTCCATCATGGAACATAATAGATAATTATATCCCTCCCATGTTGCCCCACTCACATTATTAGTCTTCTTATTTGGATTATTAAGATGGAAGAAATAAGTAGATTTCTAAGAAACAACTATGCAATTTCTCTTCCTCAACGACAAAACCAAAATTTACTCACACGGAATAAGAAGGTTTTTAAGAATATATTAGGGATACAATATCCCACATTGGAAGTTGAGTAGGATCATGACTAATATATAAGATATATGAGTCTCTCCACTTATTGCCAATTGGTTTTAGGTTGGAAACCCACAATCTAATATGGTATCAGAGTCCGGTCCGCACATACTCAACCCAATCCACAATCGGTCTGGCCCATAGTTGGTCCACCGATTCATGCCCGAACATATCGAGATCTATGGCCAAAAGAGCCATCATCTCGAGGGGGCGTATTAGGGATACAATATCCCACATTGGAAGTTGAGTAGGATCCTGACTAGTATATAAGATATATGGGCCTCTCCACTTATCGCCAATTGGTTTTAGGTTGGAAGCCCACAATCTAATAGAAACAACTATACAATTTTCTTCCTCGAGAAAAATACAAAATTTACTAATAAAGGAATAAGAAAAATTTCTAAGAAAGAACTGCAAATTACTTGATAAGATTACAGCTTTTAGACTAAAACTAGTTTTTAGGTCTTGATTGTTTGTGTTTGCTTTTAGAGTATATACTTATTTTTCCAAATGAATCCATATAGTTTTTTTAAAACCATTTAAGCGATTTAAAATGTAATTTTATATAAAAACACAAAGGCAAATGGTAATGTTTGTCTTTACAGTTAGATATTTTTCTATAACTTTTGTCAAAAATTTTCAAAAATAGTATAAGTACTTTTACATTGATACAAGAAAAAAAAAAAATTGGTCATATCTAATAATGACATTTTCTTGAATGTTTGCACAGTCCGGTTGCTGCAAACCACCGAGCGCATGTGGATACAACTTTGTGAACCCAACACTGTGGCTAAACCCGTCCAACATGGCTGCAGACGCAGACTGTTACTTATGGAGCAATGACCAAAGCCAGCTTTGCTACAATTGCAACTCATGCAAAGCTGGTCTATTGGGAAACCTCAGAAAAGAGTGGCGTAAAGCAAACCTCATACTTATCATCACTGTCGTTGTTCTCATATGGGTTTATGTGATTGCTTGTAGTGCGTTTAGGAATGCTCAGACTGAGGATCTCTTCCGCAAATACAAACAAGGTTGGGTCTAAATTGTATTTTTTTATCTTTGTAGTTGTTGAGACTTTGGAAATTGCTTGTGATATATAACTTCTTTGTATTTTTTAAAGTGTTTTTTTCTTTTCATGGATATTTTTGTATACGTTTTTTTTTGTTAGATTTCGTGTTGAAAGAAAAAAGCAAAATTGAACTAATAAATTGTTTTTGGTTTTTTACATTTTGACCTATTTTCTTATTTTTGGGGTTTAGGTGGTGTTTAGAAGATTGGGCTATTGGTTTACTACTACTGGGTGGCTGTAATAAGCTTCCTAAATTGCAAGGTCAATGAAATGATTCATGTAAGACTGAGTTTATGCTTAGAACATTTTCTTTCATTTTTTGACATGGACCAAAAAAAAGTGTGATATTAAAAGTAAATTGTAACAAAATGTCCAACAGTGATTGTTGTTGTTAATTTGGGTATATAGAGAGTTGTCTCAGTTTCTTCTTCTACTAAAGAAAAAATCTTTAACCGTTGGTTAAAACATAATTATCAACAAAGACTACTCTTTTGTTTTGGAGCTCTCATCTTAATATAATTGAGAGAGAGAGAGAGACAAGTGTGTGTGTGACGTTCCAACGATAAGAAAACAAAACATAATTGCTAAAGGATACAGAGCTCCTTTCGTCCCTGTACAGCGTACTTCTTTCTCTATCTTTGTTTGCTTTTGTTCACAATCATATAAAAATATTAAATTAACAAAACCGCAATTAAAATGTTTATTATTCCAAATTATAAACCTAAGCTGTCTTTAGCTACATTACAATTCATTTCTCTAACCTTATATATTAATATAATCCGGAGAATTTTGTTGTAGTTTTCTAACGTGGTTGAGTCGAAACTTACTAGGCAAGTTCCTTTAGATCCATAAAATAGTATTTTCAAATCCAATACGAGCTTTCTTAAGTCCACGATTTTAACATTATGTTACAACTTATAATAACATGTCTCTTGCATAAAGAGTATCCCATTCGGTTTAGTTAAACCGAACATATTACTCAATTAAATATACATTTTTTTATAAATTCAAACCAAAAATCATGCCAAATCTATTTTCTTTGTAAATTCATTTTGAATTTTATTTTATACATTTTTTTTTGTCAACATTTTATACATCGTAATATTACTTATTAAAATTACAAAATTGAACCGAGACCAAACCAAAACCAAACCAGATACTTCCATTTGCGTAACGTAGTTTCATACTTTGTATCTATAAATAGTTTTGTTTCTTCAGAGAGCATTCCAAATTCATAATTCCTCGTTTCCCGGATCTCTCCTACTCTCAAAAACCCGACCCATTTACGCAACCCAAACCCGGGTTCAACCCAAAAATATGGATAAGCCAAGCTTCGTAATCACACCGGAAGAAGCTGAATCCGCCGCGAAACAACTCGGCGTCACCGTCTCCAAGCTCCTCCCTTCGCTAGTCAAACCAGCGGAATCATACGCTCGAACTCCGATTTCGAAATTCAACGTCGCAGCCGTCGGACTCGGATCATCGGGTCGGATCTTCTTAGGCGTCAATGTCGAATTCCCAAACCTCCCTCTCCACCACTCAATCCACGCCGAACAATTCCTCGTAACCAACCTCACGCTCAACGGCGAGTCTCAACTCAAATGTTTCTCCGTCTCCGCCGCGCCGTGTGGTCATTGCCGCCAGTTCCTCCAAGAAATCCGCGGCGCGCCTGAGATCAAAATCCTTATCACCGATCCAAAAAACTCCGCCGATTCCGATTCCGCCGCCGACTCCGACGGATTCTTACGCCTCGGAAGCTTCTTACCTCACAGATTCGGCCCCGACGATCTTCTCGAGAAAGATATACCTCTTCTCCTCGAACCTCACGATAACCGTCTCGCAGTCTCAGATCTCGATTCGATCTGTAACGGAATCGCCGATCCCTCCGCCGATTTGAAACAGACGGCTTTAGCGGCGGCGAATAGATCGTACGCGCCGTATAGTTTGTGTCCGTCGGGAGTAGCGTTGGTGGATTGTGAGGGGAAAGTGTACAGAGGATGGTATATGGAATCGGCGGCGTATAATCCTAGTTTGGGACCAGTACAGGCGGCGCTGGTTGATTACGTGGCTAACGGTGGTGGAGGAGGTTACGAGAGGATCGTCGGAGCGGTGTTGGTGGAGAAAAAAGATGCGGTGGTGAGGCAAGAGGACACGGCGAGGTTGTTGTTAAAGACTATATCGCCGAAATGCGAATTCAAAGTGTTTCATTGCTACGGAGCTTCTGCTGTTTAGAAGAAAAGAATCATTTTTTAATCATCGCAAAAAAAAAAAGAAACGAATAAAAAAATATGTGACTTTTTAAATTTACTTCATATAATTGTTGATGTGTGCTTCTCTCTCAATGATGTGGATAGATTTAAAATTTTTTAAATAAGGGCTGCCTGTACTAGTCCCCTGTAATATATCGTTTCAACTACGTTTCTCCTATACTTTAAGCCTCTGCCTAATTCCACCTATACAACATATATTCTATCAAATTCCACCCAAACTATATAATTCTATCTAATTAACCAAAAACAATTAAATTTCTCAATAACGTTTTAAGATTGATAATTGCGTTTTCTATTTTCTCCCAAATTGATTTGATTTTGATGAAAAGTAAAAGTGGGTGTTTATTTAGGGTTAAAAAAAGGTTAACCCAAGTCAACTAAGCTTCTCAATTGCGTTTTAAAATCAATAATTGTGTTTTCTATTTTTCCTAAATTGATTTGGTTTTGATGAAACTTAAAAATGGGGGTTCATTCCGGGTTAAAAAAGAGAGACGAGATCTCATTTTCATATAAGACTTAATCAAATCGCAGTATAGTGTACTCGAATTATCAATTTTAAAACGCTATTGAAAAAAATTAATTGATTTTGGTTAATTGGGTAGAATTATGTAGTTTAGGTGGAATTTGATAGAATATATGTCGTATAGGTGGAATTAGGCAGAGGCTAAAAGTATAGGGGGAACCTAGTTGAAACGATGTATTACATGGAGATTAATACAGGCAGCCCTTTAAATAATGTTGATGACACATAAAGAGAATAAGAAAAAGTTTTTAATTTTATTTTTAAATATGGATAATAATTTTATACAATTATTATGGTTTTGGAGTAATGTTAATTTGTGTGTGTTGGTATAATAAATTAGGGATATGAATTGTTTTATGGAGTATGAATTAGGGGTGGATTATGTAAATCCGATTTCAAATAAGCCAAATTAATTTCTCAATTAGATTATGATTTGATTAAAATTTTGGTTAAAAACAATTAAATGAGGTTTTTAAAAACAGAAACCAAAAGCTCACTTTTTTAAACTACTACGGTCATAATGTTGTGTTAGACTGTTAATAACATGCGACTACTAACTAGTTAAGGAAAAAGACAGAAAATCTCCAAAAATTAAGGGGGGTGTATTCAATGTGGAATTTCAAGTGATTTGTAAAATGTTTACAAATCCTGTGTTATTCAATCATGGATTTTAAAAAGTCTTATGAAATCCACTGTTATTGAACTAATCATTTTAAAATCCACCTTAAAATCCACTGTTATTGAAAACAGTTTGTGGATTTGATTTTAAATGATTTCAAAGGATTTCAGAGGATTTCAGGGAACTTCTTTAGTTAAAAATACAAGAATCCAAATCTCATAGTTTTAGGTGGGATTTGAAAGAATTTTACATAAATCATATGAAGTTCCCTAAAATCATCAAAATCTCAATAAAACTCAAATCTCTTAAAATGCTACTTCCAATACACCCCCTAAGTTATGACTTCGGTTATTTTTTATTACACGACGAGTAATGAATGATGGTTCTTTTATGTTCCATGTCAAAAAGGCAAAAAGTAAATTTACATATTGAAAATGCCTTTTAGACATTGAATTTGGAGTAAAGGTTCCAAATAGAAAGAATGAAAAAAAGAGAGAATATTAATAAGATGGATCCACTAGCAACTCCTACTATGAGTGGTGAATAATAATGAATCTAAGATTTGTTTAGATGACTTCATTTTTCATATCGAATAGTTTTCTGATAAACAAAAAAAAAAGATAAAGAGCATATTTTAGTATGAGCTCTACAACCTCCCATTAGTTTTCTAGTTATCTCCAGTTTGGAGCATTACAATATAAATGCTAATATACTGCATGGTTAACTTCTCTCGATTCAAATTAATATGATCTATTAAACAATTTTAAACAAGAACGTAGACTGTAGACATGTATGTATTTTCTAAAATACACAAGAGACGTCATTGTAGACTTGTCGTAGTTTCTCAAACTGAAGTTAAATGTCAGCCACTTACTCATTTTTTTGTTCTGTCGATTGTTTTGTTTCACGTCTTAGGTAAAAGACATCAAAAGTGTCCTTCTATGTTAGAAAAGGTCACAATTTGAGTAACAATATCAACATCTATCTTAAGAGTCTTGTTGTGATCACTTTGCATTTTTTTTTCCGATGTGACATGCTCATGAGAGATAATGTTTGATTGGGGTTTTTGTTGTTTTGCACACCCTGCTATATCTCTACCACGTTGGTTCGACCAGTTTTGCTTGAATAACAAGATAAACCGGACATTAACCGTGAATAATTTAGGAACTATATAATGACCGAGTGAAACATCTCAATCCGGTTTTAATTACAATTTACAAAGAATGCCCATAGACACAATCGGACAACTAACCAAAATGCAAAAACTGCGTAGACATGTCTACTCCTATAATCTGAAAACATATTCTATACTAAAAATCCCAAAAACGATTATATAAAACTAAAAATCTCCAAAAAAAATTGCGATATAGAAAAAATTAGAAGAAAACATTACTACATATTTTAAATATGGACATGGTCAATAAGTGGCCCATCTAGGATATGTCAATAATAAGCCCAATACCAGAAGAGAACATGACTTTGATAACATTCTCTAGAGTCTAGACACTCTCCGTTGATCCGTCAGATTATTTTAATCAGACGGTCCAGGAGTTTTCACGATTTACAAGTAGTGCGCTTATATAACGTCGTCGTTTCACACACATCTCCGTTGTTTTCCTTTTTTAATTTCCTCTACTAAACAAGCAAGAATTGGAAGATTTTGATTTCGTTCATCTCCGACTCTGAGAGAATAAGGAAGACGAAGACGAAGAAGAAGAAGGTGATAAACAATGGCGTACGTTAGTATGGGTGAAGCTCAACGGCGGATCACTGAATACTTAAACCGTTTCTGTGACGCCGTTTCGTACCAAGACTCTTCTACACTTTGCCGTCTCCTCTCCTTCTCTTCCAATTCTCCACCTCTTCTCTCACTCGCCGACGCACTCAACGTCTTCCAGGTACATAACATTCTCCGATTTCGCCTGTTTAATCGAGACCCATTATGTAAAATAACAGCTTTTAGGAGTATGTATTTGCGATTAGTGTGGCACGGTCTTTATGTTGGTAAAGTTTCTGGCTTTTTGGTTCAATTGCAGTCCATGACGCTTACAATATGTTCCAATTGGGTACTGGTATGAATTTTTTAAATTGGAGCTCAATATAGTAGTAGTATGCCCCTGTGATAAAAGCATGATCTTTATGTTATCAAAGTTTGTTTCTTTTAGGTTCACTATCAATCTAGCATTATTAGAGTATGACTTTCCAACTGGGTTCTCCTACTTCATCAATGAGTATGAATTTTGAACTTAGGGCGTGAAACTGTCTGTCATTGAGTTGTTGTAGTAAACACACTCCTTGTCTATGTTTGAGTTTATGAGTATGAATTTTTAGATTAGGGCTTGAAACTTTCTGGATTTATATGTTGAGAGCTGTGAAAGGGCTAAATCGTTTGAATTTCTTTTCTTTGACTAATACAGGATGCTAGCAGTTTGATTAGACAGTCTGATAAGTTCTCTGAATATGGTGAGATGCTGGCCCATTTGTTTCGTTCTCTACAAAGTTACCGAGTTGGGAATCTAGTCGAAGCATACCTTGCTTTCGAGAAGTTTGCCAAGTAAGTTATTCTTGTTCCTCTCTGCTCCTCTATTAAACTCTAATTCGATTTCAGGGTTTTACCTGTGGTACAATAGATAAGATTTGTGTGTTCCCAGTGTCTGATATTTGTTGGATTCTATATGTGCAGTGCATTTGTTCAGGAGTTTCGTAATTGGGAATCTGCTTGGGCATTGGAAGCTCTGTATGTAGTTTGTTATGAAATTCGAGTTCTTGCGGAAAAGGTAGTATCTCATTCATATATCCCGTTTTGAAAATTTAAATCTTGTTTAGTTTCATTGCATCGAGGACACAGTTCTGAAAGCATGACTTTTTCGCTTGGAAATACAGGCTGATAAAGAGTTAACTTCTAATGGAAAATCTCCCGAGAAATTAAAAGCAGCTGGATCTCTTCTCATGAAAGTTTTTGGAGTTCTTGCTGTAAGTTGTTCCTTATATCTTTCTATATATCTTCAGGAATATTAGTTAATGTTTGGCCCCTTATGTAGTTTTAAACTGTAGGGAAAAGGTCCAAAACGAGTCGGAGCATTATATGTGACTTGTCAATTGTTCAAGACCTACTTTAAGGTGATATGCTTTCTGCCAACAGTTTGATATTTCTGATTTGAAATGATTTTACAGCCACTCGTATATAATCATTTGGAATTGATTAACCATTAAATGGAGTACTAAACATGTGTCCCTAACTCTGTATTTCAGCTTGGAACCGTCAATCTTTGTCGAAGTGTAATAAGAAGTATTGAAACTGCTCGGATATTTGACTTTGAGGAGTTTCCAAGAAGAGACAAGGTTAGTGAAATTCTCTGCAATCAGTTTTAGGTTTGGGCCTCCTGATTCTGTTACTTATTATCTTTTGTTTCTTCTTCACAAACACCAGGTTACATACATGTATTATACTGGACGATTAGAAGTCTTCAACGAAAATTTTCCTGCTGTGAGTCACGAAGAGATTTTCTCATTTTATTTCAGTTCATTTTCTAGTGTAAATCGAAATGTTGATAGTAACATTTAATATTTTCTTTGAATCTTGCAGGCTGATACAAAACTATCATATGCCTTGCAATATTGCAACCCCAAAAGAGAACGGAATATAAGGTCCGATTGTGTTTTTACTCTGTGATTACCTTACTCTTGCGTTTCGTTGCTTAATCAGCTTAAGTGGCTTTTGTGTATCAGGATGATATTAAAGTATTTGATACCGGTGAAACTTTCAATAGGAATTATACCAAAAGATGAGCTCTTGCAAAAGTATAATCTGCACGAGGTAACAACTTTCCTTTTGTTCTATGCATTCTTTTCAATTCTACATCAAAACATATTTCTCCTCTGGGGGTGATATTATATCTCTCTGAAACCAACTTCTCTACATTTCCAGTACACAAAGATTGTGCAAGCTCTGAGAAAGGGGGATCTCAGGCTTCTCCGGCATGCTCTTCAAGAGCATGAAGATCGGTATGTATTTCTTTCTACATCTTGGTTTGCTTATCTACATCCAAATGATAAGTCCTTGTGGTTAATTAAGTGCATGAGCATTGCAATTAGCGTAGGCTGTTTGTAGTGGATTGTAGCTGTATTGACAGCTCAATAACAACTGGTTAGGTAAAGTAGAGAGCTAACAGGTTGAAAGAAAGTTGGGGGCAGAAGGTTTGGGATATTTAGGATTTCTGTAGGAGTTGGGATTTGAAATGAGTATAGAGATACTTTCATTAGTTAAGTGACTTTATGATGATTATTTGGATTCGATCGTCAAACAGCTTAATATCGATCTAATACTCTTTGTACAGGTTCTTGAGGTCGGGTGTGTATCTTGTGTTGGAAAAGCTAGAGCTCCAAGTCTACCAGAGACTCATGAAGAAAATGTAAGCAAGATTAATATTAACACAAGGTATCAATCCATCCAAGATACTCGGATTACTTTAGTTTCTCATAACTCTTGTTATCATTTTTTTTCAGTTATATCATCCAGAAGCAGAGTGATCCAGCGAGAGCCCACCAGCTGAAGCTTGAAGTGATTGCCAAAGCACTAAGATGGCTAGAAATGGACATGGATCTCGACGAGGTCTCTTCTACGTTCCCTTTCCATTTCATTGCTTTTGATTGATTACTAGAATGAAATCTATAAAACTCAAATTTCTCATAATATTGTTTGTTTTGCAGGTGGAATGTATAATGACGATCTTGATATACAAGAACCTAGTGAAAGGGTATTTAGCACACAAGAGCAAAGTGGTAGTTCTAAGCAAGCAAGATCCTTTCCCTAAACTAAATGGGAAGCCGGTTGGGTCATAGACATATATGTGTACCCTGCGGGGTTGTTTTTGTTGTTGTATCAAGAAACCTGAGCTTAATCTCATTCTTTACTTTATATGATTATTGATGATATCGTCAGTTCGATTTTGTTTAGCAAAAGGAATAGTAAAAAAAGTAATAAGAACACTTGTTTATTGTTTCACCGGCTTGAATTTTTCACATCAATGAGCACAGAGGCTCACAAGAACGAAAGCAAAAGAGAAGAATACTATTTATATTCTTCTTCTTCTTCTCGACCTCTCCTCCCAGTTTTCTGCAACTTTTTTTCTTTCTCTTCTGTTCTTAATTTATCTAACCGATTTTTGACCCGATTTTACATTAATCCCATCGGCCATCAATAACTCAGTGTTTAATCGGCGATTTATTTCAGATTTGGCCGAGTTTTAGAACATTAATTTGTGTTCAACTAGGGTTTAAGTTATATAAATAATTTTGGTCTCTACGGTTAAATGTAAGCAACACAAGTTTGAGGATGAAGAAGGGTGGTACAAAGATCGAGATTCCCAACAAGCTCGTTGGTCTGCTTCACGAGACAGAATCAAAAGAAGTTGTTGTCTTGTGCCATGGATTCAGGTCGAACAAAGACAACACCATTCTCAAAAACATTGCTGTGGCTTTAGCAAAAGAAGGCATCAGCGCTTTTCGTTTCGATTTCTCTGGTAACGGAGAGAGTGAAGGCGATTTCTACTATGGCAACTTCAACAGTGAAGCTGATGATGATCTGCATTACGTTATCCAGCACTTGTCTAATGACATGAACCGTGTGGTTCCTGTGATTCTCGGGCATAGTAAAGGAGGTGATGTGGTCCTTCTCTATGCGTCTAAGCATGGAGGAGATAGTATCCGCAATGTGGTGAATATCTCTGGACGTTTTGATCTTATGAAAGGCGTACGTCTAGGAGATGATTACAAGGAAAAGATTAAGGAACAAGGATACATCGATGCCGTAGAGGGCAAGTCTTGTTTCCGTGTTACGGAAGAATCTTTAATGGATAGGTTGCACACGGATATGCATAAAGCTTGACATCATGTGAAATGTTATTCAAAATTGACATTTTGTCACAACTGGAAATCAATCAACCAAATGATATGAAACCTTGAAAAGTTTGAAAGCGTAAGGTTCTTGAAACAAAAAGGTACATGGAAGAACAGAGAGAGGACAACACAAAACTATGAGTAATACTTTTTAAGAGTTTTCAGACAAAGGCTGGGTCTTTCAGGCAGGTAGCTCAGACGGAAGTGTGTTCTGAATGTTGTAAGGCATTAAGATGTTAAAACCATCAGCAGCAGTTGAAATGATCATCCCCGGAATCTGGTTGTGCCAGTGAAGTTCCTTCAAGTCCTTTTGTCCCTGTGTTTCCAAGAAAAAAATAAGGTTATCAGAGAAAAATGCATGAATCAAATTAACCCGAGCAAAAGATGCTTAAGTAAAAATGTTACCTGGTGGACGAAGAGAAGCTGAGGAGGCAAGTCTTGAGGTGTGTTCACGTGCTCCTTGGTCTGTGCTTTGAATTCTGCCTCTTCTTCTTCATCCTTCTCTAAGGATAAATCCCATATCCTGCAAATACAACAGATAGCAAAAAACATTTGATACAGTTTTTTCCTTTTTTTCTGGAGAGAATCAGTGTATTGTTTTCCGGCTTACGTGAGCTGGTTATCACCGGAAGTGACTGCAAGTGTCGAAGCCTCATGAGCACTCCATTCAATTGATGTAATAGGATGCTTATGGTACTCAAAATGTGCTACCACAGCATCTCCACCCTAGTTCAAGATTTATATGCTATTATATCAGAATCTTGTTAAGAGATTGCCATAGAAAATACAAAGCTATGGTTATTTACGTACTTTGATCAGTCTAAGATCACGGATGGAGAATGTCCCATCATCACTTCCTGAGGCCAACATGCAGCTAGCCAGCCTTCATGAGAAAAAAAAAAATTAAGACTGAGACATTTGTGGGATACAAAACCGAACAGAATAAAGTCATACAGCATAGTGGCACAAGAACCTGTTCCATGAGATGACATTCACATCTGCGTTATGTGCCTTGAAAGATAGTGCAGGCGACTTCCCAAGTCGGATATCCCAGACTGCAACACTCCCATCAACAGAACATGAAGCAAACACATTTTCTTCGGCTGGGCTCCACTGGAAAAAGAAAAAGAATGTTCAGCCAAAAGGAAATGGTAACACCAGACATACAACTTAGCTACAAAGTGGATGTTTACTTGTAAATCTTCAACACTTGCAGTGTGTCCGGCGAACGGAATAGGATCAACAGTCCATGAATCAGGAGTTGGCTGCCACAAGTGAATCATACTCTTGCAGTCCCCTAGTCAGTGGAAAATAAGATAAATTTGTTGAATATTTGAAAAGTATATGTAATTGTTTGAGTATTGCAGAAATTTCAGAGGTAATTATACCGGAAAGAAGTCTTCCGGCAGTTGCAGGACTCCAATCTATCGCATAGCCTTCATCTTTGTGGCCGGAAAAGTTAACTAAGGGTGCTTGGTTAAGAACCGGTGCAGTTCCATCTTTACCTTCTGTTTCTGATTCGGCTAAAGCATTAAGATGAGAGCTCATGTCCCACACCTGAAAAAAAAAACACAAAAGCTAATCCAATTTAACATAGAACATATAAGCAACCACCCAGACACAAAAACAACCACGCTGCAACCACCCAAGCTATGCAATTAACAAAAAAAAAATATCTTCATAGTTTATTCCGTATTGCCCAAATGATGAACTAATAATTCAGTTTCAGAAATATAAAGGACATAATCTTACCTGTACATGCCCTGAATCTGCCCAAGAGACACAGATATGAGAATTTTGTGGCATTGCACGTATACGGTTAACACATCCATGGTGAGCAACCCTGCGAACCTGTATAACAAAATTTAGAAACAAAAATCAACCAGGAGAACTCTCTTGAGTTCAGAGAGAACAAATACTATTAACGGAAGTGTTAAAACGAATCAAGAATTACCTGAATATTTGGAGTTTTGGAAGCTTCATCGACGCTTTCGTCATCGCTGTCACTGTCATCGTCATCATCCTCATCCTCCATACCATCTTCATCATTCCCTAATGTCTTGGGCACAACATCACGTCTCTTACCAGATACATTGGTGATTTTAAATAATCCAATGGAGTTATGAGCTGCTTTCTCAGCCTAAAGAAAAGAGAGAACATTTTTCCAGGAGTTAGCAACTTACCACAAGATTTTAAAAGCACAAATACATACGAAGACATGTGAAAAGTACAATACTTACCTGAGTCCCAGCCACCATATACAGTGTGTGAGGAAACTCAGTTCGGTTCAATCCCAACTTATCACCTAAAATGTCAAAACTGAAAAGGCAATAGAAAGCGATCAAATCACCATAACGTGCATAGTAATCATTCACAGACACTAAACTTCAACTTAATGACTCATACATTAAGATAATACACTTGCTAGTTACAGTGTTCAATAACAAAGAAGAAGCTTCCCATTTCGAACATAATGGGAATTATTCTCTAAACTATATGAACATAATCACCTCTAGATTCACCATTTCGATTCAAACACGAACACATGAATTGAATTACAAATGAAATTACCTCAAACACGGCCAACCAACATGGAACCCGTGAAGGGAATTGTAAACAGAAGGGTCACACTGAAGCTCTTCTCCATCTTCGAGCGTATCAACACCTGGTTGCCAAACCCTAGTTGGTATCGAAGGTATCTCGGAAGAAGACTCAGCTGCCTTCTTCTGTTAATTCAAAAAAAATAATCCAATTTTACGCGATTAGGTTTTGATTTGAGGATATCATCAGATTGGAGAATTGAATAAGAGACAAAGATTTAGATTCAAAAGTTCGAACCTTGTTCTTCCTCTTTGATTTCTTAGGGTTTAAGCTGCGAACCATCTCCACGTTTCTGATTTTAAGCGTTCGACTTTGTGAAGAGGATGAAATGAGTGATCAATTTAGGATTCTTCGGTTTCTCTAGGGTTTAAGCTATTTATACCCTCTTTCTCAGAAACACCTTCTGTTTATTGGATTTATGTTTTAAGTCCTTTATCTTATACGAAAGATAAATATTACCCCATAGTTTTATGAAATCACCAACCTCAACCCCAGAGAAATCACATTTTCAAACGGGTCACTTGAGAACTATTCGTTGATTAGAGTCAACAATCAGAGTAGTAAAACTAAAAAGGCAACAAAGGTCGTTTGGTGTACTAACAAAAAAACAAGTACACTAGTTTCTTCTGTTTGACTGTTTCTAGTTGGAGAAGAATTTGTCCCAATCACGGAGGGAAGAATCAACGGAATCATCGGGGAGAAGTTTCGGAATCCTATTGGCGCGAATGAACTGTTTCAATATAGCTTTCTCTTCATCGATTCGTTTCTTTTCTTTCCTGTCTTTTGGTTCAATCTTCCTTTTCTCTTCCAAAATCCACTTGAACAGCTCCTTTTGCTCATCTTCTGGAATCGGTTTCCTTGCCACCTTTACAGGTTCAGTTGCCACAGTCTGAAACATTGACTGATCAGCTGCATCTGTGAACTCAAACAGCGGATCCAGTTCAGGGATTGGCTTGGTTTCTTCCTTCACTGGTAATGCACTTTCTGCTTCCTTAGCCTTATCAGTCTCTGCAACTCTGCTGTTTTCTGCAACTTTCTTCTCGACATCATCAGTGCTAACACCACCCTTTTTCACACCTTTATTTCTGGCCTCGCTGCCCTTTTTCCCTTTCTTTTTCTCATCCGCATCAATGTCCTTTTCTCGTTTTATCGCAAATATATAAGCTGCAGAAACAAGGGATCAAAATCAGCAAACATTAAAGTGGACTATCATGAATGCTGTACGGTACCATATCCAAACTGCTTATAATGCCAGAAATCAAGCATGCTTTTCTCAGTGTTCTGATTCGGACCAAGCTTATAGTTCTTCCAGCAATGGGTTTAGCGAGAATATGCCACATACAAACCTAGGCTAAACAGTATGCTGAAATATTTCAAAAGAATGCACAAGACAATAAGATGTGCAATCATGTCCATGAGCCAGTAAATCTACAAGAACCAATGTGTATCTTCTAGTCAACATAACTGTTTAGCCAAATATATATAGTTGTCTATAAGAAGCAGGTCCAAGAAAATTATGAGCATGCTCAAAATATCAAGATAACAGTTTGGTGAATCAAACAATCTTGGGAGTAATGCCATGGAATAATCAGATTTCTTGGATAATCAAAGCAAGGACAATGGTTCCAGCGATAAGTTGTAGCATACATATGATTGCTAAAAGTATTCGTCTTTTTCTTCTAGGCATTACATCAAACACATTACGGACGCAAAACTAAAAAACCCCACTGAGAAAGAAAGTAATAAAATTTCTGACCTGCAAAACCGAGATTGAAGATCATAGTAGCTCGCCAGCCAACTTTTTGTAGTTTAGAAACCACTTTATGAGGAGGTTCGGATCCAGACGGAGATGATTCCATCGATTCCGATGGAGATTTCGCGAAACCCCTCGAGTTTTTTTTAGAGATTCACGAGCAATTAAGTATCGTCGGAAGAGAAAAGATAATGTAGGTCTGTAAAACCCTAATTTGGTGACATCCCCTGATTCTCCTACTCGTGATTCATTTGCTTCCCTGCCTTATTCCTCACGCAATAGATTGATTCACGTTTCTCTCTTTGCTTTGTTTTTTGTGTTTTGGAACAAAGTTATTTCGCTTTTGATCTTCTTCTCTGACCGATCTTGACGGTATCATGTATATGCTATTGCGATTGGGTTTGGGAAGTCTCTAGCTCATCAAGAGACTTTTTGATAAAGCCTATTAAGACTTGGGACCATTAACGTAAAGCCCATAAAGTGAAAACAATATTTCATAAAATAAATCTGTGTACTGTTTACATATGCAAAAGTCCTATTGCTAAACGTGACGACAATTGCTAGAAAATAAATTGTACGGTTATTTTACTTTAGTAGCAGGCTCTATGCAAAACACAATTTTGTTGGTCTGGTCTGGCTTTAGAGAAGGAATCGTTAGGTTCAGGCCAAGCATTGGAAACTTTATAGCGTTGGTCCGATTCGATTAACATCTTAGTTGGACAAAAGCCAGAACCTACGAGTCTGATGATACAGGATCAAGAACCAAAACCATGTACCCCTAAATGATTTGGAAATGTCCTACAAGCTACAAATATCTCAAAAACAAACCAGCTGTTTTCAAAAACCCAAGACTCCTCGCTAAACCGACATCTAAGCCGCATTAGTTTACCATAGTCGATAGATAGATAGACAACGGTGCTTATTTCTTTACTCTCAAGGCTTGGAGGCACAAGTCATTACATGCGACTTGAACTTCTCCAATTCTGTCAGGACCTCCTCTTCTGGTCTGTATATCAAGTCACTCATCCGCCATATCTGCCAAAGAAGTAAGTATTAACAACATTTTCAGTTTCATCGATAAAATTGCCTATAGACTTGTTGAGGTACCAAGAAAGTGTTTAGAGGTTACCTGCAATGTTCCACCTCCACCAGTCGTCTCACAGTCATCAGAAACACTGACAATGGTCCAAGGGTCCGACAAATTCCAGTGGAAATCGACAACTTTGTCCCTAAGTAAGTATACAAATAAAGGAACTTAGAAGCAAGTTAATGCGAAAGTAAATAGGGAATTAGGATTATGTTCATTAAGAACCTGTGACCAGCATGCTGGAAGAAGAGTCCAGCAGGGCTTTTAGCTGCACGATCAGACTTCTTACTGACCTGATGGACAATCAAACAAAACCAACATGAGTACAATGAAATGTTTTTCTGTGATGAAAGTAAAGAGAGACTAACTTCAGACATCTCCGAGTGAATTACGTACCCTGTCATAATCCCAGATGTTCAAAAGACCATCTTCTGCGGAACTCCCAAAAACAGATGACTTATCAGGAGACCACTATATTGATTAAGAAGATGGTATCAGTGGGTTAAGAGATATAAATCATATGAAGAAGGATAAAAATATAGCAGTTCTTGAAACCTGAACACAAAGAACAGCAGCTTTGTGGCCCTCAAACTTGTAAATAGGCGAACCGATCCCATTTGAGGTAAGGTTTCTACGATCAAACAACCGGACAGTGTTGTCTGCTGACCTGAAACATTCCACTATATCTAATTAGTACATGTATGCATATGCTAAACGTTTTCTTACTTCAGATATTAAGTGTATTAATCATCTCCATACCCTGTCAGGATCAGATTGTCGTCATGAGGATTCCAATCGACACAATGAAGATCAGCATCATGCGCCTTTGCAACCTGGGGTACACAAAGCAAAATTAAAGATAAAAGTAGATAAATTTTCAAACATTTGATAGGTTTAAGAAGATAGAGTACCTTTGTAACAGGGTTTGTGCCAGTCCTTGCATCCCATAGTATAAGGCAAGAATCATCACCAACACTGCAGAATTCTTGTGCACTTCACAACATAAAAATTCACCAGAAGCATCATTAAAAAAATATTTTGTGTATTGCATAAAGGAGCATGAGATCAAAAGAAGGAGTCTGTTCTAAGAAGTTACCTCGTCGGGCTGAATGCCACATCTTCAACTGTATCTTCATGGCCATGATATACACCTCGGGGGCCAACAGTGGGGCTCTCATTCTTATCACTACCTTCACCAGTCTGTTTGAGGATAGATCCGGAAGTCCCAGCAGTTGTGATGTGGTCCTGGATACTCCATAAAACAACTGACTTGTCCTTGCCTAAGAGAACAAACTTTCCATGAGAAACTGGCAAACCACAGGTTTGGACATTACAAATCACAGAAACACAAACCTCCAGAGAGCACAAAGGGTTCTGTTGGGCACATAGCAAGAGCAAATTCAGCATTATCTTGGTGTCCAGTTAGTATCTGCACGAAAGATGGTTCAGATGATGTAAAAAAGTAGCACAATTTAAGAAGATATCAAAGAGATATATCACTCCCAGTGATGAGATTAGGACAAACAAAAGTGAAGCCAAGCATTCATTTGCAACGACAGTTCTCAAAAGTGGACATACCAAATCCGGTCGGGAATTTGCAGCTCCAAGCACAGCATGGCGGTTTGGTTGGGTTTCAACATCCCAAATAAGAACCTGGTATCAAAATACTGTATTTAGATAACTGAAACTGGAAATACGTCCAAAACAAAAATAAAGAGGTATAAAACCGACATATTTCTAGTTGCTATGACCATAATAAAATAGAAGAAGCAGAGCTTACATCAGGACTGTCGGTGTGAGTAGCAACAATCTTACTATTCTGTGGGAGTTCCCTGATTCTGTTAACCTGGAATTGTAAATTGGTCATGAATACACATCAAAACAGGGTTTTACATTCACCAAAATGCTAAATGAGTAAATTTATGCACCAATTTGAACAGCTATGCAGATACAATAAATGCACCAAATAGAACTAGAAGCAACAATGACAATACAGTAATATCTCTAGAGTGGGTAGAATTCGCACCTCTCCAGGGTGAATGATGGTCTTGTACTTCTTCACAAATGGAGAACGTGCTTCTTCATTGAACTGAACATTTGCAGAAGATAGTGAATCATTGTCACTACAGGAAATCCATTGTAGTGGGGGAGAATAATAAGGAAAAGGCACAAGATTAGCAGCAAAACCCACTAATTACCTGAGAAATGTGCTCCGCTGCAGCAACCCTTGGCTTAACAACTTCGCAATTAGCTATGACCAGAGTATTGGGCACACTGCCATCAGTCTGGTGACACAACCAAGAAAATACAGATGTGATGAGAAATAGACAAATAATCTGAGAACGTGAGGCAACTTACTGAAACGTTAGAGTGACTAAGATACAGGAGAAAGAGAAAAACCTACTTGCTCTGAGAGATACAGACGCTGGCGATTCTTGTAGGTCGCTTGTTCAAGCTGAGGACCCCATCTGTTAAAAATCAAACAACAATTCACCAAATGGAACCTCTTAGCACAAGAACTAAAGACTTCATCTAATATAAAAACAGCTAAACATCTGAAAGTCTGAAACCCAAAAACTTCCTCAAAATCACCTGTAACAAATAGACCAAAACCTTTTTTTGACAATTAGTGTTAGCTAAGGCTTACCAATGAACGCTAACAAAACAAATTACACAGGAATAGAACAACATATATGTATTTCCTGAAAATTTCAAGGAAATAAGCACAAGTCTTTAAGAAAGAGCTACATCCAAAACGCCAAACACGAAACCCTAACTAGAATATTCAACAAAATCTCACTTAAACCCAGAAATCGAGAAAAAATATATATATATCTACATCTCTCAGCAATTGTATATCAAATTAAGCAGAAATGCAACTCAATCCACACATCAGAATGTTCAAAGCATCTCACACAAAACATACAAGATAACACACGAACACAGATTAAGCCAAAGATACGATTTTTAACCGAAACCCTAAAAGAGAAGAAGAAGAAGAAGGAGAAAAAGTAAAAGACCTGCAAGAGAGAGAAGGCCAGACGAGGTTATGGTTGGCGAGCCAATCATAGAGAATGGGGACGAGACCTTTCCACTGAGAGTACTTCTCGTCGACACTCGGCTGCTGCGGTGTTTTCTTCCCGCTTTCCTTCATTTTGCCACCGCTCGGTTGCTGCGACGACGGCGTCTGAGAATCGTCCTTGTTTTTAGGTTTCCGGCCTCTCTTCTTCGGCAAAGAAGCTCCGGTTCCTCCGCTCGGCGTCGTTGCTTGAGGAGACGCTGCTGCTGCTTCGTCGCTCTCCATTTTCCTCTCTCTCTCTCTCTTTTGTCTTTTTTCTTCACTGTTGTGTGTCTCTCTCTCCCTCTACTGCTCTCACACAAACAAACCACCTTTTCCCCTTTTATTTATTTATTTTTATCTTTTTACACTGTAAATATTTTTTTTTGTTAAATACATTAATAAGGATTCTAGAAATAAATAGATATTTCTAAAATATATAGAGTATATTTTGGTGATTTCAAGTTATTAGCATATGTGGTTACTAGTGTTATATAGTATTTAATGTTTATGGTTATTAGCGTTTGACAACAATCACATAAATCGTTTTACTTAAAATTGCTCGGAATCACTAGATTCCAAAAGTTTTTCCATTAATAACCACAAACGTTACATTAGTAACCGTAAATGTTAATATTTAGTACCCACAAATGCTAATAACTGCAATTACCATAGAGTTTAGACGAATAAAATAGATATATTATTAAATACATCAATAAGGATTCTAGAAATATAAATAGATATTTCTAAAATTTATAGAGTATATTTTTGGTGATTTCGGTTATTAGCATTTGTGGTTACTAGTGTTATATAGTAATTAACGTTTACAATTACTAATGTTTATGGTTATTAGCGTTTGACAACAATCACATATTGCTTTACTTAAAATTGCTCGGAAGCTAGTAGCTCTTTCTTTAATAACTACAAATATTACATTAGTAACCGTAAACGTTACTAACCATAACACTAGTAACCAAAAATACTAGTAACCGCAATTACCATGGATTTTAGACGAATAACTTTTGGTTGTGGTAACAAATTGACCATGAAAATTTATAATCGTAGGTTTCTCCACATTAAAAAGAAACTATGAAAAGTTGTTGGTTGTTCAGTTTACAAAAGATGTTGATTTGTTTCCCTAAACTCAGAGAATTCCCAAACAGTTTCGCATCACAACGATATGAAAAGTAAAATATACAAGACGTGATTCATCGTCGATTTAGCTAACCTTTGTGGTTTGTTTAGTAGAGGTGATGTGTGTAAAAATATTTCAAGTGTACAAATCGTTATTTGAAAAGGGGTAGTTTTAAAATTTCCCAAAAAAATTTATATAAATAAAATTTTGCAAAATTCAGTCAACAAAATTATTAGATATAATGATATCAAAGACTTGTCTAAGAACTTATAACAAATCATTTATTTTATTCTTTTTTGGAAATAAATTTAGATTACATTTGACTTTCCATTAATTTTCTTATTATAGAAAACTTGATTTCTTATTATTTAAAATTCATTTAATATGAGATAACCTTTCAACACTATAAACTTTCAAACGCTACTGAGTAGCACTTTAAACCTCAAGAGAATTTAACTAACACTATAGTATAAACCATCAAAGTAATATACCTAACAATATAAATCTTAAAATTAGCTTTTTAATTTGCCCTGTTATAAAGTATGAAAACAGTGTTGTTGTTTTGAATCTAAATGTTGCACTTGTTGTAAAAACTGTTCTTTTTTGTAGAATATAATTTTACATTCATACAAAAAAACAGTGTTGTTCGTTAACATGAAGTAGTTAAATTATGTTTGTTTAGTTTAAATTTTAATTAGTTTTATCATTTACAAAACGAAAGAAAAGACAATAAAAAACTTCACCTTCTACAATTACTCACGGTCCAACCACAAATTTTCAATATCAATTAATATTGAAATTACATATGCATCTTCACTAGGTTATGATTCAAACTGATTGATTTCTCATTGGAAACCAAAGAATCTTCCAAATTATCTATATAGTGAATATCACATCTTCATCTATTTTAGATGCGGATGATTCTTCAGTTTCCGATGAGTAATCAATTAATTTAGATCAAAACTCAGTAGAGATGCATTGTGTCAACGAGAAAAATCAGCATAAATAATGAAGTAAATATAATATGAACGCGTGTCACCTAGTTACTCATCATTGTAATATTTCATTTATTTGAAACTATTACAACTATTAGTTTATTTTATGAATTGTTGTAAGATTTAGATGATTTTAACAGCCACAATACAATAAACGTTTATGACTCAATAATAAATCACAAAATTAAAGATGAAGCTCGGTCTTTTTCTTTCCTTCCTTAATTTTTTCTTCCAATTTATGGAGGTAGGCTTTGTATAGTACAATCTTCCACATGAGATTTCTCACCATGCCAAATCCACCACTTACTGGATATTTCGTCCATGCATTACCTTCCACGATTATGGAAGTTGCTAGCATTTGTTTTTCTTTCTCAGGAGCACGTCTCATCATCCTAATGATATTAGGAGTGCCAAACAAATTATTAGCACTTTCATACTGATCTTTCCTATAAAATTTCAAATAATTTTGTATTAATAATTAATTAGAACCATGCTTATAATATATAGTTTAATAAAAATAAAATAATGTTGGCAAAACGTAAGAAAGTATATACAATTCATATGGAAAATACTCCGCAAATTCGCAATTTTTCGGACAGTTTTTATTTTTGGTGATGCATATGCAACAAGGACCATTCTTTCGTAACGCTTCCATCACAATTTGTTTTATTGGAAATAAATAAAAATATAAGTAAGTTTGTAACTTGGAGATGAAAAAGACCATTATCGAAGAAGTATTTATAGATAAAACTTGCAAAATCTAGTCAAACCAAATTTTTTTAGATATGAAAATATTAAAGACTTGTCTAACAACTTAACAAAATTATTTATTTTATTCTGTTTTGGAAAGAAATTGAAATTACATTGACTTAACATTAATTTTCTTATTATAGAATATCACATATTAACTGATTTAGATGTGGATGATTCTTTAGTTTCCAATGAGTTATCAATCAATTTAGATCAAAACCTAATGGAGATGCATTGTGTCTACGAGGAAGATGAACATAAAAAATGAAGTGGATATAATATCTGAAAGATTTGTGGTGAAACGGTGAGTAGTCGATGAAGATGAAGTATTTTTTAATTGTCTTTTTGTTAAATAAGAGAACTAATTAAAAATTAAATTAACAAACATAATTTAAATATTTTGTGTTGATCGACATTACTATCCTAATATTGTTTGGGCGGTGTGAACATAATTTTTTTTTAAGGTTTAAAATGTTAGTAAAATCATTTTAGTGGTTTATAATGCTAGTGAAAAAAATTTTGAAAGTTAAAAATGTGATTTTCTCTTTATTATTTATATGCGGTGATGACCTCTCCTTTAATTTTAACTTGGCTTTCCAAAATTATTTATATGATCACAACACGTTTCAACTCTATCGATCATAGATCAAAACGTGTTAGTTAATCACTAATCTTTAAAATAATTTTTATACCAAGACTATCATCATGAATACAATCCTTATTTTATAAGAAAACTTTCACTTCGAAAGAAGTTTACTTTCTACTAATTTTAAAGTATAAAATAAATTAATAATTCTAAAATAAGGACTATAATTAAATTTTAATTTGTGATCTATATTTTCATTTTTCTATATGTTTTTATTTTCTAAAGGTTTTTTTAAATTACTAATATCTACAAGCTAATATGTTTTCAAACCACTAATCTAAAATTATTAATAAGAATAATTAAACTTTTTTACTTTCCATTCGTTCTAATACCAGTTAAAAATTTGCCACACATTTCGAAGTATTTGTCCCCAAAAATATAATAATTGAGTGTTAAATTGATTGGGTTAACCCATGAATCCATCAATTCAAATGAATTGGCTCAAGGCAAATAGACATATATGTATGTCATTTCATCGATCAAACAGTGTACTTCAGTTTGTTTCAATCATACTGATTAAGTTTGGTCCGATCTACCGTTAATTCATATTGATAGTCGTCGTTAAGTTATCAAGAACTAGAAAGAGTAATTATATTGTTAAGACCTTTAAAAGGAACTTATCATACCACAACTTGTTCGGACTACGGATCAAGTTGCATTCATTTTCACTAAAGCTTTTAGAAGTGTTCAATTTCGATCTTTACTTAGCAATTTGAGCATTTCTGATCTTCCATATTCCAATTTGAAGGGGAGTATCATGGGTTATGTATTTCTTGTCCAAGTCCATATGTTTTACATGTGTTTAACCTAGTTCCTTTGTACTATATACATATTTATCTCATACGATCAATGAAGCTAGCCAAGTCAACTCCACTATCTACTCTGACAAATTATAATTCCACTAGCAACGATATATAAAAGACAATTCAACACTTTTGAGTGGTGCATTAGACTTCTTTCTTTGTTTGACTGCTAGAGATCATATCTTTCGTTTATCACGTTTTGCTTTGCTTTGAAAACCTTAATTTGTTTATGTTTAGTGTGTGTCAATGTGTCTCCAATTAGCTTAACACAAGACTTGTGTGGCGCTCCTCACTTTATTCACACGAACCATCCAATCCAAATCAGAGTCTCAAGGAGGAGAGTGCACCCTTTGAGCATTGGCCTGCAGCCTTGATTCGGGCATGGCAGAAAGGTACGTCTTCTCTCGAATCAGCAGTTCACTTTCAGCCGATCATTGAACTATCCTCCCCTCTAGGATCTTATGATGCCCTTTATTTAACCATGTTCATTATTGGCACATTACCAGATCTTTTAATTTAAGTTTTACTCTCTTATATATGTTCTCCACAAACCTTATAAACTATTTTTGCTACATTTTCTTAATGAAAAGTAATTTAAATAGTTTCCTACAAGGATAATTAAAATTCTAATAGATTATGTATAGATAAATAATTTAAATAGTTTCCTAAACAAATAAATAAAAATTCTAATATATTTATATATCGATAAATACACATTCCAAAATATAGTCAACACTTTTTTATGGTATATGAGGATGTGCTTAATTTTTTTCTCCAAGTAATTAACTCAAAAAGTTGAAAATCATTAAATGTTTTACTCTTTTTGACATAATTTGAGATATTCATTTTGACTTCAAAATTTGAACGTATATATATATACTATTAATTAGCCATACTTAAAATATGGCTAATCTTCTCAACTTGATAGAATATCTATACTAACAAATTAATATCGCTATTTAATAGTGATGATCATATAACTTTTTTCCTCTTCAAATTCTGATCAGAGAGAGAGAGAGAGAGAGATCAAGAAATGGCTAATCTTGGTCTAATGATCACCCTAATCACGGTTTTGATTTGTTTATCCTCAAGCTTCACCAAATCATCCAAAGCCATTAAAATTGATTTACCTAAATCCCTTAACCTCACCCTCTTAACCAATCCTTCCACCATCTCCGCCGCTTCTCAAGACTACGGTAACATCACCACCCTCACCCCCGGCGGCGTTATCTGCCCCTCTTCCTCCTCCGATATATCACGTCTCCTCCACTACGCCGCGAACGAAGAAACAACGTTCCAAGTGGCGGCTCGAGGCCAAGGCCACTCCTTAAAAGGCCAAGCCTCGGTCTCGGGAGGAGTAGTCGTCAACATGACATGCCTCGCCGACGACGTGGTGGTTTCGAAAGACAAGAAGTACGCTGACGTGGCGGCAGGGACGTTATGGGTGGATGTGCTGAAAAAGACGGCGGAGAAAGGTGTTTCGCCGGTTTCTTGGACGGATTATTTGCATATAAGCGTCGGAGGAACGCTTTCGAATGGTGGAATCGGTGGTCAAGTGTTTCGAAACGGTCCTCTTATTAGTAACGTCCTTGAGTTGGACGTTATAACTGGTACGCTTCTTCTAATATTATACTTTTATTACATTAAAGTTTCACAAAAAAATATAAATCATTTTATAGTATTTTTGGTGTACCATATGTTTTTTTTTTATAGTTCTGCTAAAAACTTTTTTGCACCACACGCAATGGAATCTTCGAAATACAAAAATGCGTAACGCATCTAAGTTATATATAATATATTATTGTACGTTCATGAAACTTTTGTGTTTTCTACAAAACTAACCACAATTTTGGTAGCGTGTTAATTTGTTTTTTTTTCTGTAATATAATGTACATGTACATGCATGACGCATGCAAATGGACCTTTGCAGGTTTCTAGATTTTCTGTTGTTTTGGTTGAGAAATAAAAACCTTCACTAAAATAAAATAAAAAATTTTGGTAGAAAGAAATACTATTTTTTAAACTTAATAGTATACTATTAATTATGGTTTTAGGCATTTTACATACCATGAAAGGTTTTTCTTAGTTCTTACGTATGTAAATTACATAAATTAGTATTTTCAAGTAAGTAAAAATAAATGTAACTTTTTCCACAAAATTATTTGTAGAGAGGTATTATTATATTTTGTCGCACATATATATTCCATAGATTCTGCGTATCTTAATATTAAACTATAAGGGATAGGTCAACGAATGAAAACGATTATATGTGGGTTGACATTTCTCACCATCAACATTAATATGACGGTAACCTAGATTTTTTGTAATAGACATGTTTTTTATTTCTTGGGTTGAAATTTTTTTTTTTTTTTTTTTTTTTTATTGGGTTGAAATTTTATTTAAAAGGAACGATTGAACTGTGTGAGAGCATAACTCATAAGAATATTTTTTAAGAATTACACAAAATATATATAAGAAAGACTCTTCAATTACTATAAACTCAATTTGTGCTTGTTTTCTCAATGTATATATATTGATTTCAGGGAAAGGTGAAATGATGACATGCTCGCCAAAGCTCAACTCAGAATTGTTCTATGGAGTGTTAGGTGGTTTGGGTCAATTTGGGATTATAACGAGAGCCAGAATTGTTTTGGACCATGCACCTAAAAGGGTACGTATCATCACATCTTACCATTTATTTTCTTTCCATTTCATTGGATTTTTATAAGTATATATTTTATCTATTTAGTCAACATTCCATATCCCGATTTTAATTGGTAGTTACCTTTCAATTTCTATTTGACATATATATATATATACATATGATATAATAGAAAATGTCATTTGTGAAAGAAAGCTTCTGGCTATGAAAAGTTGAAAAGTGAAAACTATGCAAACCAGACTATAAAATTATAGATTTTTTAGTCACTTAGGACAAGAATAATTGTTAGCCTTTTTCAAAACTAAAGAAAGAAATTAAAAGCAGTATAAAAATGGAAAGCCAATAATATTCATGTAAATTTTGTCTTGTGAATATATAGACAAAATGTTTTTAAGACTACTTTTTCTTTTGTCTGATTTTATTGTAATTATGTTATAATATAATTACCCTACAATAAAAGCGTATAATATATGTTTAAAACGTGCTATGATTTAATTTTACACTAAAGATCTAGAGTTAGAGACGTATGGATCACAAATTACATGAAGCTATCCTTAGATGGTATCCTAAAACTAAAAATTAGGTATACAATTAATTGTTGACCAAAAAAAAAAGGTATACAGTTAATTTGGTAGGAATTTGGAGTTTAGGTCAAAGGCATAAATTGAATTAATTTGAACAAAATCTATGCATTGAATAAAAAAAAGATATGGCTTATTTTATTATGTATAATCCAATATTCCTAGGACTTGGTTGTCCAATCTTGTCTTATGCATGCAAATCTTTTTGATGTCAATATATAATCCTTGTCTATTAGAGTCAAGCTCCTTGATTAGTCAAATATACTCCAAAGAGTTGAATCTTATTATATAAACCTTAGTTTTCAAAGTCAGCCATTAACAAGATCGTGACATGTGTCAATTATAAACGATAAGATGTTGACACGTGGCGATTCTAATTTTGTTAATATTTAGATAAAATAGAAATATTATTAACCCTATCGAAAAAGGAAATATATAAAATAAATATTATAAAGAATTACATATTAAAAATATATGTCGGTTTTTGTTTACAGAAGAGGATTAAGGTTTAAACTTTAATTTTAATTTTACAATTAAAACAGGTTATTTGTTGGTTTGGGTATATAAATGAGAAATGAGAAAATGGTTTATCTTTGTAATTTAAAATTATGGTATAAGTTTAACAATTAAACAAGATGATATGTCGAAACTTGGTTTTTAAATTTACTAACTCACATGATCATGATAAGTGTCAAGTAAAACATAAGATGTCACAACATGTTATATCTAAGTTTGTTAATATTAAGATAAAAATAGAATTTTTAAACAACATTTAAAAATAAAATAGATAAAATAATTTTAAAAAATTCAAGAGAATTTTTGAGAAATACCCCTTTTGGTGTACCCCTTTTCGAAAATAGAAGAGGATTAAGGTTTAAACTTTAATTTTACAATTAAAACAGGTTATTTGTTGGTTTGGGTATATAAATGATAAATGAGAAAATGGTTTATCTTTGTAATTTAAAATTATGGTTTAAGTTTAACAATTAAACAAGATGATATGTCGAAACTTGGTTTTTAAATTTACTAACTCACATGATCATGATAAGTGTCAAGTAAAACATAGAATTTTTAAACAACATTTAAAAATAAAATAGATAAAATAATTTTAAAAAATTCAAGAGAATTTTTGAGAAATACCCCTTTTGGTGTACCCCTTTTCGAAAATAATCTTTTTATTTATCTATTTTCAAAAATATCTCTGTTTAAATATGAAAAATTATAAAGGTTTACATGGTTAAAGTACTTCTATATAATAACTATTGCTTGGAAATTTGATACAAATATTTTATAAAGTTTTGAAAGGTTTTAAATCGTTTTTACAGGTTTTATAAGGTTTTTAAATGGTTTTTAAAAGGGTTTATAAGGTTTTTAAAAAGTATTTATAAGTTATTTTACGCTATTTATGAAAGACATATAAAAATTTATACTATATAAAGGTATTTTTTGTGTATATTTATAAGTTTACACAAAATATTTGGATAAATTTCAACATTTTTAGTGGTTTTTTTTATAAAGTTTGAAATATGGGTATTTTTAAAAAGTTGTACTGGAAAAATGTATTTTTGATAAATTAAAAAGTAAAAAGTAAAACAATTGATATTTATCAGAAAAAATGTGTAAGCTTATATATATAGACACAAATTATCTTTATATGTGTGTAAATTTATATCTATATTTCTTAAATATCGTATAAATACCTTTTAAAAACCTTTTAAAAATTATTTTAAAACCATATAAAAACAATGTAAACCTTATAAAAAGTTTTATCAATGCTGTTTAGAACCTTTTAAAACTTCATAAATATTTGTCTTGAGTCTCCCAGTAGTAATGATGATCTAGATCTATCAAGCTTATTTATCAGTTTGGGTTCATAAAGGAGAATTAGGATTTACATTTTACAAATAAAATAGATTTTGATTTTAACTAAATAAATAATTTTATTCATGATTTTTTTTATAATATGTTATATTTTTTAATTTTTAATTTATGTATGAATGTATTATGTCATTGAGCAATTTCATTGTCTAAAACATAAGGGTGAATAAAATATTTTTGAAAATAATATTTGTAGCTTAAATTAAAGATAATAAAGGTAAAATATAATTTGTAATATAGTAATTTTAAAATATTTTTTTAAAAATATGTAGTTTTTTATAATTCGTATTTGAAAGATTTTTTAATGTTTTCCTCAACGATGCTATAATTTATTTTAGAATCTTTATGTTTATTTGCGTTGTTTATATGAACTTATTTACAAATAACTATATTTGTATTTAACATCATATTTTAGATTGATGTTAATTTGAAAGAACTTTACCATCATATTAAATCATAATTAATTAATTTTCATGATTAATTGAAAAATTGAAAGTTAAGAAATAACAATTTTTACAAAATGGTATAATCATGTTTTAGAGGATAACTGCTAAATTAAGATTTTTTATAAATATTTTAGCAATATTATCAATAATGGTGAATAGCTCCGAAATAGCTCCCAAATGTTTTGGTTATTGTGAGTTTGACATTATTAAATTTTTATAATTAACGTTTAATAACGAATTTTAAGATATATATATATCTATACACACGTTTATTTGATACTTCAAACCAAATAAAATTTCTCTTACTTTTTCAAAAAAAGATTTGAAAATTATTTTTTATAAGTTATAAGAAATATTAATTTTAAACTAATTCTAAATAAAGATAACCCGTCCATCGGACGGGTACTAAACTAGTATAATATATAATATAGTCTTTGGGTAAGTATGTATATTAATGGTAAGTTTGTTGACTAATTAGAATCTTATAAACGTGGTAAACTCTATAACTGGTTATCAGTTTAGAAATAATGCAAGGTCGCTGGTAAATTAATATAGAGAAAAAACACTGGAACATCCTTTATTTAATTTCCATTGCATCACATATTTTGCTTTATGTGTGTTTTGAATTAAGAAAAATGAATGTGCAAAATAACATGATTTATTTCTTTATATATTTGTATGCATTAATAAAAGAGAACATTTTTTTGTTGTTTCTTATGAAAAAATTGTGTAGGCGAAATGGTTTCGGATGCTCTACAGTTACTTCACAGCTTTTACAAAGGATCAAGAACGTTTGATATCAATGGCTAATGATATTGGAGTTGACTATTTAGAAGGCCAAATATTTATGTCCAACGGCGTTGTTGACACATCTTTTTTCCCACCGTCCGATCAATCTAAAGTCACTGATTTAGTGAAGAAGCATGGTATCATCTACGTTCTCGAAGCTGCCAAGTATTATGATGACCCTAATCTTCCCATCATCCGCGAGGTACTATACTTGTTCCCCATCTTGATCACATTACACATCATCTCATTGCACTATCACAAACATAGATTCATAGTTCAGACCAACTAAAATATCATTTGTATATACTTGTAGGTGGTTGACAAGCTTAAGCAAAGCCTAAGTTACTTGCCCGGGTTCATATCAATGCACGACGTGTCCTACTTCGATTTCTTGAACCGTGTACAAGTCGAAGAAACTAAACTTAGATCATTGGGTTTATGGGAAGTTCCTCATCCGTGGCTTAACCTATACGTTCCAAAATCTCGGATTCTTGATTTTCATAACGGTGTTGTCAAAGACATTCTTCTTAAGCAAAAATCAGCTTCAGGACTCGCTCTCCTCTATCCCACAAACCGGAATAAGTACGTACCTTCTTCTCTCTATTCATACATTTATCTTCAAGAACAACAATTAGATGATTTGTTAATGTTGTAACTATTAGATGGGACAATCGTATGTCGGCGATGATACCAGAGATAGATGAAGATGTTATATACATCATCGGACTACTACAATCCGCTACTCCACAGACTTTGCCAGAAATGGAGAGCGTTAACGCGAAGATAATTAGGTTTTGCAAGGATTCAGGTATTAAGATTAAGCAATATCTAATGCATTACACTAGAAAGGAAGATTGGATTGAGCATTTTGGATCAAAATGGAATGATTTCTCCAAGAGGAAAGAGCTATTTGATCCCAAGAAACTCTTGTCTCCAGGGCAAGACATCTTTTGACTAAGTCTTAATTCTCTATTTAGAAACATATATACAGATATGCTTGTAGTCTCGTAGACTGCTTTAGTTAATGATAAAAGTTACAAAAATTTCTCACCCACGGCAACGATTAATATGTAAAATGTGATTTAACTCGGACAAAAATTACATGAGGAGCGGGAAACCGAATCCAAACCAGATTAAACCGAAAAAACTCTCAGCCAAAGGAAGAATATTATACTAAACCGGAGGTCTCTGATCATGCTGCTTCAACGACCACTGCAGTAGCAGCAACAACAGGAGCTGTTGATTCATCATCTGAGTTGTCAGGTGAAACCACAACTCTCAGGGAATCTTCTTCCTCTGGTTCAGATTCAGATTCTTTATCTGCAGCTTCATCGGCCATGAGCTTGTCTTGGAGCTTCATCATGAGCTCTTCCTGATCAGATTCGTTCTGTCTCAGGAATTTCTTTAAGGCCTCTTTTCCATGGTAGTTTTTACTGTTGAGATTGTAGAATGTTCCGTTTTTCGCAATGAACTTGTGCTTTATGCTCAGGTCTATTATCTCTGTGACCTTGCAGATTCCTTTGCCGAATTCAAGCTCAAACTGAGCAGTCCTAAATGGCGGAGCGAGTTTATTCTTCACTATCTTCACCGAGACTTGACTTCCCGTTGTCTGCACAAAAGCATACAATCTTAGGGTTTCAAACACTATCTATTGCAGTTTGTAGACAACATTAAGTCATTCTGAAGGTCAGTTTTGTTTGAAACTAAGGATCCAATCGAAAAGTTAAGTTATCAGTTAAACACACATAACCAACATAAAACAGGTCCTAAGAAAAAGACGTAAGATAAGAGCTTGGAACCCAAAATGTGTAGGCGGCGGGTTTCGGAAGTTTACCTCTTCACCTTTCTTGATAAGTCCAATTCGCTTAATATTCAAACGCATAGAAGCATAAAACTTTAAAGCATTTCCACCACACGTGACTTCTGTTGGACCTCCAAATCCTCCAAATGTAGATAATTTTGATCTCACCTGAATATAAAACATAAAGAAGTACAGACACAATCGCATAAGAGACTTTACATTTTGAATACTGGAACTTTTCAACAAATCTCAGCTACTAACGTTATCTTACCTGATTTATAAAGATCAGAAGTGTTTGTGATAACGATAAAGAATGGCTCAATTTACGCAAAGCTTGGCTCATCAATCTGGCTTGCATAGCCATATGGGCATCACCCATCTCGCCCTCGAGTTCTCCTTTAGGTACAAGAGCAGCCACCTATATAACAAAAATCACATGAAAGCATGAAAGAGCAAAATATAGATCTCAAAGCATAAGCATCAACCCATAACCCATCCCATATAAATCACCTTACTTACACTGTCAACTACAATAACATCAACTGAACCACTTCGGATTAAAGTGTCCACAAGACTAAGGGCCTGTTCACCACAATCAGGCTGTGAAAGAAGCAGATTTTCTGTATTTACACCGATTGCCTTAGCAAGTGACGAATCAAGAGCATGCTCAGCATCTACAAAGACACAGGTTCCTGTATGCAACAAACTTCTTTAGAATAAGACATCTTTTTCTATACAATATGGCACTGTAAACCGAGGAGTTAAAGAAATGAAACAACCTCCTTGTTTTTGAGCTTCTGCAATAACATGAAGAGCAAGTGTTGTCTTTCCTGATGCTTCAGGACCATATATCTCCACAACACGCCCCTATGGAATTCACAATTAGGAGACCAATATCATTGGACTCTTCAAAGAGATACATAGACATATACAGAATACTCCATTAACAAAGCTAAACATCGAAATGAAACCAACCTATTGAACACTAAAAGATACATTTTGGGGAAAGAATAATACTACCAAGAGACAGATCATACCTTAGGAAGACCACCGACTCCCAATGCTAAATCGAGGGCAAAAGATCCGGTAGAGAAAACTGGAACATTTCTAGGAGAAACAGCACGACCGAGCCACATTATTGACCCTTTGCCAAATGAACTTGTAATCTGATCAAGTGCTTGCTGCAAAGCAATCTCCTTTTTAGACATACCTTCCTCAGATGATCCATTTCCATCTGACTTAGATTTCTTTTTAGCTTCAAAAGAAAAACAATTGCAGAGTTAATGGCGAAAACCTCAACTGTGAGAACCACACTGAGCAGAGCAATCAGAAAAAGAAAGGATTTGGCTTTAGTATTTATCGAAAGTACATATATATTCATCTAATCAAATGAAAGACCAGTTTCAGTAAATCGATTCATAGACACAAAGGTTAAAGCTTTAAACAACCTTTGGCAGCAAAGCCTCGAAGCTGAAATGATGTTCCAACCACACTGCTATTAAATACCTGCAAAACCCATGGAACCAAACTTTCTCAAAAATTTAGTAATTTACCAAGCCAAACAATAAGATAACGAAATCAAACAAAGAGACAAAGTTTGGGAATTGTCCTTCTGAATAAGGGATTGATCAAAACACACTCAAATAAGCAATGAAAACGACAGTAACAGAGTTTCAAAATACCCAAGTGAGAATAAAAAATAATATAAATACCTCTGACGAGAACAGAGAGCGTCTCAGAGAAGACACGTTACGGAGTATCCTCGCCATTGAAAAGTACTAAAGCTTCTACTCCACTTTTACTAAACCACAGTTAAAGAAACAGACCCAAGAAAACACGAGGGATTAAAAAAATGGAAAATTTTGAACTACCCAGAAGTGAGAGTTTTATGAACTGGAGAAAGAAGAGAAAACACAGAGAAGAAATGCGAAAAAAAGGAGAAGTTTTTAGGGTTTTAGGTTTTCGTTTCCCTCCTTTCGAACCATTGTTTTGATCGGTTCTTTACAAGTCGACACACATGTTTTGTCTTCTGTCTTTCTTAGCTCAAACCGACGCCTAAACCGTCTCTTTTGTTGGTTTATATGTATTAGATTGCTCGGTTAAAATAAATTTTGCGGTCTACAACAGACATGTTAAGTATGAACTGATTAAATACGGTTCTGTGGAACCAAATGATTTTGATGTCGAGAATAAATTGAATTGAGATCGAAAATCTGACCAGAACGACAAAATATTATAACTTAGAAAACAAATTCATAAGAAGATTACAAATGAAAAATCAAAGACACAAAAACCAACCAAAGAACCAATTTTTTTTCTTTTTCAACAAACCAACCACCCAAAACTTGATATATAATTAAACCGGACCATGACTCTGCAAATTAAGAAACACAACCTCGGCTCACTCAAAGACCTCACTCGCTCTTCTTTCTTCAGATTTTCACTGTTGTTTACATTCCGGTGGCCTCTCACCTGCTTGACCTTCCGCAACTTGACTTCTTCCAGCCTTCTGCTCATAAGAAAAAACAATTAGAGACCTCATGTTAGTGACATAATCCAACAAGAGACAAATCCATCAGTAGATTAGATGATTGTTTGAACTTTGAACCTTGTGACCAGCTGATGACTGCAAAAGAAAGAGAAAAAGAAACCACCAAATCAGTTTCAGAGGTTTTAGTTTTACATTAGAAATATAAAGTGAAACCAAAATCACATTATAGTTTACCTTCTTTCTGCTCTTCTTTCCTTGATCTGCATCTTCCTCCTCGTCATCATCCTCATCATCATCATCCTCATCATCCTCATCATCTTCCTCGTCCTCTTCATCATCATCATCTTCATCAATCTCATCATCTTCTTCCTCCATATCAAGGTCATCTGCCTCAACAGCTTCACCAGTGAACCATGACACAGCATGCGATATGATTTTTTCTTTAATGGTTGATCTACAGGATAAACAGTTGGGTTGATTCAGATCCTAGAATTAGAAATCAAGTGAAGAGAACTGGAGATGAAATAAAAAAAGGTACAAACCCGATATCATAGTCGTGTTCCATTTGGCCTTGGAGTTCGTCAGCCTGTGCAAGATTCAATGATCATATTCATATTAATGTTTAGCAGAATCTTATGTACTGAATCAAAAGTTAAACTGCTACAGGATATGGACATACCATGTCATCATCAAGATCCTCATCATCGTCAGGAACTTGAGGTGGGCTGAAAAAGTTGAAGAAACTCTCACAGTCCTCAGTCTTAGTGATTGGCTTTGTGTTTTTCGATCCTTTCTTTGGCTTCTTTTTTAGAATTTTCTGTGTCAAACACTTTCCAGGATACCATTCAATCTCAGTCCTGAAACAGATAACTATCAATAAAGAGCTCTCGCTTCAGAATTAAAAAGAGTAAATACTTGACAAAGTAAAAGATTACCCAAGGGCCTTCTCGAGGATAGGCTCATCTTCATCAATCATGTGATATGTCTTGGTCAAGACAGTGTTCTTGAAGTAAGGGTTCTGATCAAAGAAAAACTCAAGCTTGAACCCTTTAGGTTCTTCAACCCTACTCCACTTGATATCTTTAAGATACTTGAGAGCCCCTTCATCTCGCTCAGTTATCTAAAACCATGGAAGAAGAACACATAAGGATAAAGAGAATCATTTTTGGATAGACCAAAAAGAAGTATTCTAGTAACAAACCTCCTCAGCTGTAATTTCATTGTTCTTCAATGCAATAAGCCAGAAATCTGGCACTCCTTTCTCTGAAAAAAAAGGATTTTATATCATTTAGAAACCTGAATCACCATCGTCACTATAAAACTAATAATATAAACATATTTCAGTGTAAGAATTGAAAAAATACCTTCAGCTGCTTTATCTTCACCTTGTTCTGATTTTACTTCTTCAGCTGCACCTTCAACTTCAACCACACCGTTCACAATCTCATAACGCTGTATGTGATTGGGGAATAGAAAAGAGGAAAACCATTAGAATCAGTTATAATCAAGAATGGTGCAGAAAAAAGAGAGTAAAGAACATGCATCTCTAACATTCAAGAAAGTCTTATATTTAAGACTCATCACTTCAGCAGGTGGCATATAAGTAACAAAGATATTCTAATAATAGGAAATTAAAGACCATAAGAAGCTGAAAGAATCAAAGACCGTTTTCAAACCTTGGTATACAAAGGCTGGTATAGCTTTTGATATTTAGCTTCTAGAGCTGCCCTCTCTTCGAAGAATTTTGATTCCATCTCATCATATTGGTTCTGCAAAGGATTAATTGGAAAAAAATAAGGAATCAAACAATTGTTCATTCCACCAAATCTCATCCCAACACAATAGCCAATTGAATCAAACCAAGATCACAAATTAAAAGGCTAGTTCCAAAATCATCTAAAAGCTGAATATATTTAACTCACCTGAATCTCTCTAAGAACCTCGACACGCTTCCTGACTATCGGACTCAAGTTCTCAAGGACATCAGAGTGTTGTCCAGCCAAATTCTGCAACTTGTTCTGCAGCAAACACACAAATCAGGGAAAAGTACAACAGCTATCAAAAGCCACAAAGATTCCAAACAATCAAATTAAGAAACAGAGACAATACTCAAAACCGAAGAACAAGAGAAGAAGAAACCAAACCCCAATTCTCTAAACCCTTTTATTCTTAAAAAAAAACTGAATCCCTAAAAGTTAACATAGATGAAAACCCAATCTCTAGATAGACATACCCAAATCATAGCATGAATAAAAAACTCACCTTGAGAGCATTAACAAGCCCGGCACGATCCTCCTCGTTGAGAGCTATAAGCAAACACACAAAAAGAGAAGCTTTTTCAATAAATCAAGAAAAGAAAAGAGAACACAGGCCTCTGTCTAGAGTAATATAAGACAGAATATGTTACCGGCGGTGAGATCGGCCATGTTCATGTTGTCCTTGTCGTTGCTCATCTTCGCAAGAAAAGAATCTGGCGGAGGAAGAGGAAGGATAAGAAACCTTAAAACCCTAGATTTTTGGGGACAAATAAGAAAAGAAAAAATCTTATTATATAAAGGAAGGGGCTTTGAGAAAATGACCAGACCGTATAAACTGGACACTTTTGTATAAGCGACAATATCTTTATTTATTATTAGTTTTTTTTTTTAATATATTGGGTTTATGTTTTCCTTTTAATTGAAAAGAGCAAAACCGTGTTTAGTTATCATTATGGCCATGAAGGCCCAAAACCAAAAAAAAACTATAAGAAAATACGATATTGTGAAAATATATTGAGTTTATGATTTTAATTGATATGTGATTTTGTTGCAATAGAGAATGAATAAATAAAATATATAAGAAAAAGGGTTTTGAGGAAATTAGCAAACCGGCATAACTGGACGCTTTTTAGTTTTTTTTTGCACAAGACCTAAGCGACAATATATATTTTTATATTAAAATAAGAAATTGTGATTTTGGAAAATTTATATTAGAAAAAGTCTCAACTTTGAAGTGAAAATTTTAACAAATTTTATATTATATTAAATAAATAGTTATTTTAAGGGGGAATTTCAAAAATACCTCTTTTCCAATACCACTTTTTAAAAATACCACTCTTTCTAAATTTATCAAAAAGTCACTATAAAATTTGAAATTTATCAAAAATATATGTGTAAGCTTATATTTATAGACACAATTTATCTTTATATGTGTGTAAATTTATATATATATTTCGTAAATATTGTATAAATACCTTTTAAAAATCATTTAAAACCCATATAAAAACTGTGTAAACCTTTTAAAAACTTTATAAAAACCTTATAAATACCGTTTAGAACCTTTTAAAACTTTAAAAATATTTGGATTTAGTCTCACAGTAGTAATGATGATCTTGATGTACCTTATCAACCATATAAAAGTTTATAATTTTTCATATTTGAAAAGGGGTATATTTGAAAATGAATTCAAAAGAGGGGTATTTTTAAAAAGGGGTACACCAAAAGGTGTATTTCTCAAAAATTCTCTTATTGTAATAAATTCTCACTTAAATTGTAAATTTTTAGTTGTTAAATTTTGTTTATATTGTTATAAGTTCATGACGAGACAAATTAACAGGATTAATTTTTGTTCAAAAGATAAAACGATGTCGTTTTGATTTAAAATACAACATAAATATGAGTTTTGAACCTTATACTTAACTAATACTGCTTCATTATGAAATTGAGACTCTTCGATGGATGTAATTTAGAGGTAAATAGTTCGAGTTTCTGATGTCAAAAAAATTTTGACTCATGTTTTCTGTTATTTTATAATGCGGCCAAAACGTATACTTAACCTTGTTAGTTTATTGTAGTTGCCAATTTTATTATGACGTCGTTATTTTTGTAAAGTCAACAAAAATTTGAAGATTAATATGAAACCTCAGCGAAAATTTATGATTCAGTTTGAAAATCGATTTTTTTTTTTTTAAAGAGTTGAGATTTCCTTTAACACTTTTTGAAAGCTAAGACTAATTTTATAAATATTTTCGCAAATTCATATTCTTTTTGAACAAACATTATATTGTTTTAAGTATAAAGAAAAAATATACACATGTTATTTTTTAACAAGCAACGACGCAAAATATCAATTAGTAAAAGTACGTTTAGGCAGAACTATAAAACTATTGAAGGGTTTTTTATTAATAATTTAGTTAAACCGAAATAAAATTTATTTCTCAAATGGTTGTTTCCTAAAATCCAACCAGGTATTTATCAATTATAAAGCCCAACTCAATTCTTGTTAATGAACCAGTCCATCTAATTTTAGCCCAGTCGATTATTATATCTCATTCGTAGATATATATTGGATTGGAGAACATTCTTGGTCTCCACTTGAATTGATCCGATGCGAGAAGATCTAAAAGAAACCTAACCACCGTCGTTGCTAAAGTAGAGCAGCCGCCACCGCAGAAGAAGAAGAAGAGGGAGAGAAGGAGTAAGGCTACAACAAGTCCTCTTCCTCATCCGTCGTTTTCATCACTCCCAGATGATATTGTCTTGAATTGTTTAGCTCGAATCTCCAAATCTCACTACCGTTCCCTCTCCTTAGTCTGCAAGAGCATCCGATCTCTCCTCTCTTCCCCAGAGCTCTACCCTGCTCGCTCCCATGTCCAAAAAACAGAGCCTTGCCTCTACCTATGCCAACACTTACCCACTCATGATCGCTGGTACGTTCTTAATCAAACCCTAATTACCAACGGCGGTTTGATTATGGATGAGTCAAACTTGTCACCTATAACACCACCCACGTCCTCCTCTGCTCCATCGATGTCAACCACTGTAACAGTCGGGTTCGAAATCTACCAAATGGGCGGAACCATCAACCACGAGCCCTCCTCGTCCGTTCGTGTGCTTGATTGTCGGACTCACACGTGGCGTGATGCTCCTAACATGACGGTGGCAAGGACAAGTGCCGAGTCTGCATTTATAGACGGCGAGATATATGTTATTGGAGGAACAGAGGAACCATCATCTGAGGTTTTTGATCTAAAGACTCAGACTTGGAAGCCATTTTCTTGCCCTTTCGATGTCTCTGCTAAGTTTTTCCTTGCTAGAGGAAAGCTATACGTGAAAAGCGGGCATTACGTGTATAATACAAAACAGGGAAGATGGGAGCAATCACTAGAGGTGGGTAATTTGGGTTTGGAAACGAGTGGAGCTTGGTGCATTGTAGGAAATGTAAAAATCAGTGTTTATTTCGTTAAGTTCTTATGGACTAAGGCCACGCGGTATACGTTCAGGTGGTATGACTCAGACCGTAGAATCTGGTTAGAAGTTGCGGGTTTGGAAGATCTGTATTTCAAGGGTGGTATTTGCAACCCTTCAACAATTCGGTTAGCTAACCATAGTGGGAAACTCATCGTTATATGGGACAAGCCACGGTCTCTCAAGTTTCCGGTGGCCGGGAAGAAGCGAGAATATGTATATAAAAGCAAGATGTTTTGGTGTGCGGTGATTAGGTTGGATAAGCGCATCGGCCTCTCTGGACTAGAGTCAGTTTGGGGGGAGGTTGAACACTTGAATGCTCTCCTTACGGTCCCTAGTTCTTATCAGTTTTTGAGCTGTATCACCCTTTGAAACACATATCTTTTATTTTCATTTGACCTAGTTAAGTTTGTAGCCACAACAAGAGATTCTTGATTACATGGAGCTGGTGAACTCATATTTCTTCTGCTAAGTATGCCTTGAACGTCAATTTTAGGCTTTTCTGTACCTAATACCAATGGTCGAACATAAGCAAATTAGGTTTTAAAGTCCAGATGAACAAGTCAATGTCAATGGAAGTTTACATAAACATTAGGTAACCTCGACTTACAAAATAGCATTCTAGCAGGTTTCTCAAATCTTTATAACACAAAGACACCCTTTTCAACCAAAGCACTGTGAATATATATATATAAAAATTAATATATACAATATAAAACTGTGTGAATATTATTGAGTTTATTATTTTAATTCATATGTAATTTTATGACAATAGAGAATGAATCAATGTATATATGGTTTTGGGGAATTAAGCAGACCAACATGACTTAACACTTTTTTTTAGTTTTGCAAGACCTAAGCGAAAAATTACGATTTGGAAAATTAGATTTACATTAGAAAAAAAAAGTTAACTCTCAAGTGTTGAAACAAATTATTAACTTTCCATTATATGAAATATTTAGTTAATTTTAATAAACTCTCAATTAGATTGTAAATTTTGTTGATTTCTAATTTTAGCTGTTAAATTTTGTTTACCTTACCAAAATAATTACTATGCTATTTCATTGATGAAACAAATTAACAGGGTTAATTTTTGTTGAATACTTTGATTAAAATATACATTGGCGCCGCTTTGATTAGCTCATGGTATATTCTCTTTTCCGTTTCAAGTTTTTGATGAACAATAGCTCAATAGCTTAGATGATCACACTTTGATGGTGGAATCGCAAGATTTTAGGAATCGCTTTCAAAATTCTCTAGATCTATTTAGGGAAGATCATTAGCCTTAATGAATGCGATCATATAGGGTTTGAAAACTCGTTTCACAACTTCAATAGATCTAATTTGAGTTGTGAAGCAAATGTGTTTGTTTGAGATATATGGATCTCATAAATATGATATAATTGATAACATTAACTTGTGATCTCAACAATTTTTTTTTCTCTTCTTTTTAAAAAATAAAAAATTAGGTTCATGCAATCCTATATTGTATATGTATATATATTTTAGATCATAACTTGTGCTTAATTAGCACGAGATGAATTTTATTTAGTACAAATTTTTCTATTTTATATATTTTGGAATAAGTTTCAATATATTATAGTAGTAAGTGATTTTTTTTTGTCAATGCCTATATATAATATTAAAATGGGTATATTTTTTTTATATAATGCTCAATATGTATATATCTATATATATTTTAAGATATGGAAACATAAAGTAATGTTATTATTTAAAACTAAATATTGTTTGAACATTGAATTTATTTATGCTAACAACCACAAAATGAGATTGCTTATAATTCAGAATCCATGTTTACATTTGAGAATTATAATAAAAGAAATTGCTTGCACTATATATAATTGTTATTTTCAAAATTGCTTGCATAATAAATTTTCAAATATTTATAGGTGTCAAACCTTATTTAAACTTTAACATCATTTAATATGAATTCACCGTTTATTATAAAGATCATAAATCATTACTATTTGCATCTAAACACACTTCTCCTAATTACTATGTGGTTAGGTTGGCTGGCTTTTCATGATGATGAAATCCATGCGGTCACTCTCTCACTTGGTAATTGATGCTTAATTATTCGTAACTAATGCAAATGGACTAATCAAGGGACGCCTTGCTGACTTCATCACCAACACATCCAATCATTTTATCTATTCTACTGCCCTAGTTGTCGGAGAGATGAAATTATATGGCTGCATGGATGTGTTGAGACTTGGAAGTCCACCTGCGGGAGATTGGATATAGTATCCATAGACAGACGATCAAATTATTACAAACGTGATAGTAGTGAAAACGAACTATATTGCACGTTTATTTTGATTTTGCCTAATTGATTTACATTTTCTGGATTTGGAGAATAAGATTATCAAAAATAGTGACTTTGGAGGATCTATTTGTACAAAATCCTTAATGTTATAGGTCCAGGAAATTGTAAAAAAAAAAATATATATATTTCAAACATTTATATAAGTCCAGTATCAATATTTTGGGAAATATGAGAAATGAAAAAGACCACAGGGCTAAGCAACACACGCACACGCACACGCACACGCGCAGCTTTTCTTCTTCGTCCTTTGTTGGTTCTTGCTACCCAACCAAAAAAAACTCCATGGAATCTCTCTAATTTCCTCACCTAACTCACTTCCTATTTCAACTACTCGATTCGTCCTCTCTTCTCCGTGAAACCCTCTTCGTTGTTAATTCTCGCACTTCACTCTTTTCTCCCGTAAATTAATTGGCTCAACAACGTAGAGTAGAGCGAACCAACACCACCAAGTTAGGGTTTTTCTTTTCTTTCAATTGGGGATGGAACATCGTATTGGGAATAAGTTCCGCCTTGGTCGCAAAATTGGGAGCGGCTCATTTGGAGAGATTTACCTTGGTTCGTACTTCTCACCCCCTCATGTGACTAAGTCTATTACTTGGAGAGATTAATCCCTTCTACTCCTTTGTGATTGCAGGAACTGATGTTCAGACTAACGAAGAGGTTGCTATTAAGCTTGTGAGTCTGTTCGTTCTAAACTCTGTTGCATGATTGAAGTTAAAAGTCCCAATTTTGGAGAGTTGGATCATGAAAAGCTGAGGTTTTTTTTTCGCAGGAAAGTGTGAAGACTGCGCATCCACAGTTGGCATACGAGTCGAGGATATACAGAGTTCTTCAGGGTGGAAGTATGCAATGTTTCTCTTGTTTTGATTCTCATTGACTATGTAGTTGCTTGCCATTATTCATCTTCTTGTGTATGTTCGTTGGTTGATGTAGCTGGGATTCCAAATATGAAATGGAATGGCATCGAGGGGGACTACAATGTTTTAGTGATGGATTTGCTTGGTCCAAGCCTTGAAGATCTGTTTGGTTATTGCAATAGGAAGTTTAGCTTGAAGACAGTTCTTATGCTAGCTGATCAAATGGTATTGCTTTTGACTTCATTGATGCATTCTCATTTTGTTAATGCAACTCCTTCAGTGCTGGGTTTCCATCAAATTTTGTTGTTCATCTTCTGTCAGATCAATCGTCTCGAGTTCATACATTCTAAGTCGTACCTTCATCGTGATATAAAGCCTGATAATTTCCTCATGGGTTTGGGAAGGCGGGCAAATCAGGTCATCTTTCTTCATAAACACATGTGGGATATTAACATTAGTTTCGGGATCTTACTATTGTATGACTTTTGTTTGGATCTCTTTCTCTAGGTATACATCATAGACTATGGTTTGGCTAAGAAATACAGAGACAGCTCAACTCATAGGCACATCCCATACAGGTAGTAAGGTTTTGGATGTCAGAATCAGATTTTTTTCTGACTTCAGGTTTGTTTATGCATACATTATATGTATAAATTCTTCAGGGAGAATAAAAGTCTAATTGGGACTCCTAGGTATGCCAGCTTGAACACTCACCTAGGAATCGGTAGCTTTCTATAAACCCTCCTGATAATCAAGGATCTTATTCTCTCTTTTCCGGGCTACTTTTTTCTTATCTCAATCTTCTTCTGTTCATCTGTACATTATACACTTGGTAGAGCAAAGTCGGAGAGATGATGTAGAATCGCTTGGATATATCCTCATGTATTTTCTCAAGGGAAGGTGAGAGTCATTAAGTAACCTTTCTTTCTATCGTGCTTCTTGTCTCCGAATCTATCTCTTATATCCGTTTTTTTTTTGTAGTCTCCCATGGCAGGGACTGAAAGCTGGGAACAAGAAACAGAAATATGATAAGATCAGCGAAAAGAAGGTTTCAACTTCCATTGAAGTAAGTTCTTCTTATATGGTGCACATTTAGAAACTTATACAAGTCCATGTAGTAAGAAGTTATTTAATCATCGATAGTACTCTTACTTTGCGTCAGTGTCATTGCAGACGTTATGCAGAGGTCATCCAACAGAGTTTGCATCCTACTTCCATTACTGCCGCTCACTTAGATTTGATGACAAGCCAGACTATGCATATTTGAAGAGACTATTCCGCAACCTTTTTATTCGTGAAGGTCATTCATTTTGTCTCCCCTTCTTCCTATCAGGCTATTAATGTAATGTTCATAGTTCATACAGAAGCATTTGTTGACACCAAATGAGTATTTGTTTATCCAGGTTTTCAGTTTGATTTTGTGTTTGACTGGACTGTATTTAAGTATCAGCAATCACAATCTGGAAACCCTCAAGCTCGTCCCCAGGTACACTCTTGATACTTTTAATTTTGGGCGCCGTCCAAGATACATCTACATACACAGATGAATAATGCAAGACTAATTTTGTTTCTTTTGTCAGGATGGTGGTGTTGGAACTAGTTCTGGATTTAACCCTGCGATCGGCAATTCTGAGAAGCGTCCAGGTATATTTTTGAATGCTTAGTATCCTTCTTTTTAGAAAATGCAGCTAGATAGTTGTGTATATACTTAGGACGTGTTTGTCTACCATAGATGTCCCAAATCAGAGAACAAATCCGGATTTTACTCTGAAGCAGAAAGACAAGAATGTAAATGAATCTGCAATCGCAAAGGACAAGCTGGTAAGTTTCTTGTCATACTATTTTTTCTTCTCGGGTACCTTCCTTTGAATTGGGATGTTCATTGTGTGATCCATTAATTTCTCAGCTACCTGGATCATTAAACTTGGGTCAATCAGAAGGATCATCATCAAGACGAGTTGTGGACTCAAGTAGCCGTGAACCATTTAGTGGCGGGAGTGACAATGCAAACTACGAAACCACACTCAAAGGCATTGATGGTTTGAGGATCAATAACAATGCAGGCGATGAGACAGCAGCATCGCCACAAACAAATGGAGACGATGTAGAACCCAAAGCAAAGCTCTCTGACTGATTCATACAAGAAGCTATAAAACAAAACCGGTATTCACCTGATGCTCGTCTCAATTAATGATGTTGTCTATGATTCTTCTGAAGAAAGCGATTTCACAGTTAGAGAAATGATATATAAGAGAGAGATATATATAGATTTATATACCAAAAGTGCTTAAACTATGATTCTTCAAATATTGATTGGTCTCCTCCATTTGTATAGAGAAACCTTTCGAATTTTCCTTCTCTATGATAAATCTTTTAACCCCATTTGTTACTTTTAACCTTTTAGTTGGTTTTTAATTAGGAAAAAAAGATACGTCCACTGATGATGATACACCAACTAGTACTGTGTATTACTAACTTACTATTCACACATTTATGTAGCCATGTCGGTAGGGAGAGAGTTTAATGTATTCATATTCTCAATACCTAGAATTACAACGTACGTACGTACCGTCTGAGTATATATATGTAAGGCTTCAATTTCCAAAAAGTTAGGCTTTAAGATGTTGGCAAACAACACAACCAAAGCCATAAAATGTGAAATAAATTGATGCAACAAACAAAGAAACAAACTCACCAAGATTCAATGATCAATTAAAAAGTCACAAAGACCGCTCGAAGAAGATGAAGCAAGAATGATCCGTAACATTTGCTCGGCGAAAGGACACATTTCGAAGCTTCAAGGCTTGCTCTCGCTGTGGTTCCGACGCGCTTCTATGTACAGTAGTTTAATTTTATATCGACATTTCATACGGTTTTTGTACCGAGTTTTCGATCTAATTCCGTAGTTTCGTTGTCGTTGTGGCACCTTAATCTCTAAATTTTATTGTTGTCGATGTGTGTGTTTAACGTATTTTGACGGAAACGATATCGCACTGAAATATCGATGTTCTAATTGCGGTATTCGACTACCGTATCATTTCCTTCACATACCATTCATCGCATTCATTATAAGTGAAAGCAATATTTCTTATATTCAATTGTCAAATTAGAGTGTACAAATCTTTCTTTTGTTTCGAACAAATGTAAACTACAAATGAAGAAGTTACCTGTTTACATATATTAAAAAAAGACGTTGTAACTTTGTAAGATACTAGTAGTCATGTCACGTTAAAACATTATTGCGTTAATTAATTTTTTAAAAGTTTCGTTAAACCATATGTGTTTTCTTTTTAGACATAAAATGAAACGAAACTCATGTCTTCCAAATTTATAATCAGAGAGTCATTGCAAAAAAACTTAATGACAAGTAAATTGCAGATTAAATCGTAAAATTTACTGCAAGTATAATATAAACTTATGGAAAAATACATATTGTAACTTGCCATTAATTACTTACCTTAAACTTTATTTAGAATACGTCAAAAAATAAATAAGAATCACTTAATTTGTTGATGTTACACAATTACTACTACTATCAAAAACTAATAAGAACACACACACAAAAAATATCTATAGAAAAAAAAGATTGACAAATGGATCGAAATCATCAACTATAAAAGAAAAAATGAAAAAAAAACCAAAAAGTTTATTAATAATATGATTAAGCACACAACAATGGATTAATGAAATTTAATTGAGTAATTTGTTGCATTTATCTTTGATCCATTTGAAGCTTTTCCTGAAAGAACCTTTAAGCTTACCTTCAACAGTATAAGCTCTGTAACTCACAACTCTCTTCTTCCTCTGTAAATCTGGATCCACAAAACCACCCCAAGAAGACGATGATGATGATCTCCCTTTCTTCGGGTTCGGGTCTTCGGGTATCCGGGTCGGGTACTCAGTGTAGGAAGTGCTGTAAGACCTAAGATCTTGCATACCACCACCGTTACCACTGAATGAGTCAGGACCGTCAGATCTCCGGGGAGCAGAGTATGGTTGAAGGTCTGATGTTCTTCCGTCACCGTACGATTTGGATCTGTAGTCTTCCATATTGTAGTGGTGGACTCAGACAAAAGAAAGAAGAAGAAACAAGAAGTGATGTGTTAAGAGAGAGAGGGAGGTTTTGTAATAAAGTTAGACGAGAGTTCCTTTTTTTTGTTTCTTTTACGAGAAGGAAAGAATCTTTTGGTTTTTGATTTACTTATGATGTACTAGTAGTAACTTACAAATGCTGTGACCAAAAGAGAAAAAAATGTAACTTACAAATAAATATAGAGATTGAGAGGTTTTTTTAAATAGAGTATTATATAGCCAATATATGGAAGTTATTTGGGGGAAAAATAACATTACACTTTTTCTTACTAATTTGTGAATTTTTTTGTTATACTTTACCTAATAAATTATTATTGGCTAAATTATTTAGGAAGAGAAACATACCATATTGGTAGACAATATATATCTTTGACAAAATTTCTTTAGATTTTGGAAATTAAGATTTTATTATGAAATTAATTTTGAAACTATGTTAAATTAATCTAGATTTCTTCTAGTAACATAAAATGTCTTAAAATGTAGAAAAATAACCATACTTTAATGTTGACTTACAATTTACATGTGTTTCTTGGACTGAAAAAAAGAAAGTAAGAGACATTTTATTCTGATATATAGTTTTATATTATGAAAAACAGCACTTCACTTTGTTTTTGTCAGAATAAAATAAAAAAATTAGGCCACTAAATACGTAAAATAATAGTATATTTTAAGCTCAAAAAGAAAAATAGTCAGACAATAATAAAGAAGAGAGAGAGAGAGGCGAGTGGCAAGTCAAAATGAGGAGCTGAGTCAGAGGCAGCTGTCTCCTCCGAGTCGGTGGACGAGAGGAGCATTAATTTCTTCCTAACTGAGTTCTTATTATTCTTCTTCTACGTTTTAAGTTTTAACCAATCTCCCCACGTGATCTTCACGTGGACTTGTGAGGCTTCTTTTTCCGTTTCTTCAAATTGATATAGATTTCCATGTCTTTAAGAAAACAAAGAGCATGATCAGTTTCTTTCATCTAATTTTAATGGCTTCACCTAAAAATCAGTATAAACCATATAGAGAGTCTACGTTATGATAACTAACTTACTTTAAAAGGTTGAGTTATTATCGTGTTTATTTGTTGTTGTTGCACATTAAAATGTTTCTACAACACTAACTACACTGCATATGTAATGTATCTACTGATAGTGTCAATGACGATGTTTCGGGCTTCGACACTTTATTGGTAATTTAGAGTCTTGTCTCCTTTGGATACATAACGCTACCCAAAAAGAAATTAAAATAAATGGTCATCTATCAACAAACAGGACCACCTATCAACTTTATAGCAGTAGACTAGTAGTAGTAGATTTTAGGATACAATCCCAATGCCATTTATATCACATTTTTGTCTTTTTTCTTATTACTACAAAAGAGTTTTTAACTTACTAGATTTTGTCCAAACAGTTAAACCTAACAAAACTAGTATTTTCTTTTCCCAAAAGCAGGAAAAAGGAAAACCATTTATTTTTCTTGTGTAAACAAATTATTACAACAGTTTTTTAATTTATTGAAATTTTCTTTACACCATAACAAAATTCAATCTCTCTTAAATCTCCAATCTAACTTTGCTTCATGCTTGGGGGTTAAAGACAAGAGCAGACCAAAAGATCAAAAGACTGACAAACGAAGATTCACAACTCAAAACCGTTCTGTCTCTACCAAAATTTTTGCAGATACAACAAACTCTAATTTTCTTTTCTTCTTCTATGGTTATAACACTCTCTTTCTTGTTTTAGCATCATAACCACATATATGTTTGAAGAAAGTCAAATTTTTGAACCGTTGTTTCATGACATTGATCCTTTGCGGTTCATCAGGTCGTGGTAATACAGAAGCACACACATCGGTTGTCCAAAAATGCAGAAAATGAACCAGAATATCATGTTCCCCACCTAATAATGACCCCATTCCAAAACAGATACACTTTATCAAGTTATGCCTCGGCTCTTATTTAATATTAGTAAGTTTTTCTATTTTCTCGGGTTTTGAGAGCATACCGTTGAGCCAAACCTTTCTTGCATATAGTTTGTGATAAAGACCAAAGGCACCTAACTCAAACACCACAATGTCAGAAAATGAGACTAAAGTGACATATTATCGCCGATTGCATGTGAAAAATCTGACTGCAAGATAACTTTCTTACCTGAAACATTATCCCTATAAAAGCCCATAACTTGAAGAGTCGGCATGGGACTGCGATGCATAGCTATCAAAAGGCAAATTTTAAAAAATGATATCAATAAATAAGAACAGTACTTTGAATATTGGCATTTCTTCAAACATATGTGGTATGCAGAAAGTATATATACCTCATGAAAGACTGCAGAGACTAAGAAAGCAATGACAATGGCGAGTGTCTGCAAACAAGTGAGTGGAGGGTTAAAGACTTAAAAGTTATAAAGCACAGAAAGAAATCTCGACATTTGCATATTAGTATATATCTCACTCACCTTTGGTATCCTGCTGCGAAGGCACGGAAAGTATATATGTCGAACCATCCATTTATGAACAGGCTGTCAAACAAAACAAGACGTTGATTAGCTCTCTTCTTCTATTTTGTACAGAAATGAAGGAGATGTTTGAGGAAGAGAACCATACCATATTCCACATTCTCCAATACTGATCAAGAAAGAGAGTGAATACATGAAATTTGGTTAGTTAGGTGACCCAAAAACGATAACATTAAAACCTCAAGTTTTTTTTGAGTAAAACTACTCACATCTCCCACACTTTTTGCATTCCACCAATCTTTGTAGAATTCACGATCCCCAAAGCAGAGAAGCTCTGCCAATATGTTTAACCTGTGGACAAGGCCGATGCAAAGAGATTTGTGTTGAGTAGCTGATATTACATCACAGACTATGAGAAACTTAAGTTATCAATTTCTTGAGGAGATGTAGCCTTTTTCAGTTGTTCTACTTTGGAAATTATGTTGAAAGGGAAGGAATCGTAGCATACCAAAGGTGGAAGAAGCAGTAGAACATGCAGAGCCACACGTATAAATTTGGAACTGAAAGCTTCAACACTCTTTCAACAGCGTATAGAAGATCCCCTTTCAAAGGATGCTTTGAGTTCCTCACAATAGGATTTATATACTGCCAGAGAAGTACAGAAAAACATGAAGTCAAGTGGTGACAATGCAGGGATGATGATCACCAAGGAAAAATAATAAAGCAAGGTATAGGAAACGCACTTGTTCTATTATAAATCCCATGAATCCAGTGAATATGATCAGTTTTGCAAATTGACGAGCCACCCAACCCTTTCGTATACATGGAGAACGTGGATAGGTAGGCTGGGAAAAAAGAAAATACGCGAGGTTTAGACAAGAAACTCTTGCAAGTGTAAGAATGGTTGTGCTCTTAGCAGGAAACACATCTCATTACCTGATAACACAATGTGGGAGCAACCATGAAATATGCCAAGCTCTTCAAGCTAACATAGTAGGAGACTTCAGGATTGGCCTAAAGTTTAGAACAGTATCTGGTTTAAATAGTAACACAATGCAAGTGAATACATAAATATTTCTTTTTAGTATTTTACCTTATCAGCTGAATTTGCTAGAGTTCTTATGTCGTAGTTAGTATGAGCATAAGATACCAACTTTAGCCACACAATGCAAGTGAGGAGCATCAATGTGACACCTGATAAGAAGGCAGAATCACACCTGTCCATTTCCAAGATCATTGAGTTAGCCAACTAAAGTTAAAAAGGGTATCAGAAGCTGAGACCAGAAACACACTAGATTGCTCACCTTAGGGTGACGTAAACTGGATACAAAACCTCTGTCATGGTGATAATTATATGAAGAATGATGACAACCTTCAGTATTACAAGAAAAAAACTGTAAGTTTCTTCAGAAAACGAAAATTTTCTGGAATATACAAAATCCATAATGGCTGGAGAATATTAGTTTACTCACAGGTTCAGATATGCATTTCTTAAGTACCAATTTCTCGACCGTAAAGGCAGCCAAAGGAAAGATTGAAAGGGAGAGACTGCAATGGAATAGTTAAAGAAGAACTGAATCACTAAAATCATAATATGTATATAAGGATGTAACATTGCTGACAAAAACATATTTTTACCAACACATGAAAAGTGGCCAATCTCGCAACGATCTTGAAGTGAACCAGAAATCCGTTCTGATCAACCAACCATACTAGATGAATGATAGCAAAAACAACAAATGTAAGTCTCTGATAAAGTTCTCAGCAAAGATTTTAAGGCAATTCGTTTCTAAAATGTTGGAAAGCAGTAGGAGTAAGAAACAACTAACCTTCATCAGATTTTCGATGATGAGTCTACTGTTAACAGCAATAAGAACTACTACACACAAGTTGAACAATCCGGCATGGCTCTGCAATGCAAATACAAATCACCAAACTCAATCCATATCGCTCTCTAAAAGAAAGCGCAAGTCTAGACATGGAACTCAATTTGAAATTCTCCTCGAGTATCAATTACCAACTTGAAAGATTGTTACAGTTTTTGAGTTTTCTTTGTTACCTGTTTGAAGATTGCGTCGGAGCTGAGTGGACTCTCCCTAGCTCTCCGATGAGCAGGAACCGACGGTCGATACGTATACGTAGTCTCGGCGTTTCCTCTCCCTTCTCCGCCGCCGCCTCTTCCACCACCACTGGTTTCCCTAATCTCGGTAGCACCACCGTTATCACCGGCCAAATTGGCAGCAGTTCCCTGAGCGTCATCGTTAACAACGGAATCAATCCGATCCCTAACGTCGGCCGGAGGTCTAACATCATCAGACGGTGTATTATCAGAACCAGAAAGAAGTGCGTTGGAATCCGATCTCGATTTCCGTCGACGAAGCCTGTCAAGATCCACAAAATCTCCGCCACCGTTCTCCGTCGCCGTCGCCGTAGTAACGCCGCCTCCAGAATCGAGAATCGCCATTTCCCGAAAGCGGTTCAAACGAAGCAGCTTCGAAGAACGTTAGAAGAAAGGCGTCAGAGAGAATCGAGAAACATGCAGATGAAATTGAAAAAAAGATTCTGTTTTGAGAGAATCAGAATCTAATGGGGAAAGAAGAAGAAGAAGAATAATAAAAGTTGAATATGAGAAGAAGGTATTGTAAAGAGAAGGGAAGGAAGAAGAAGAAGAAGAAGCTGAGAGAATCGGTGGAATCGTGTCTGTTAGCTATAAAGAGAAGCAAAAGGGGTTTGAGAGATTGAAGAGAAGAAATGAAAAAGATTCACGAGAGAGAGAGAGAAGGAAGAAGATGACAACAATGGTGACGAAAAAAAATTAATTGAAAAGCGGTGTTTGGGATATTTTCCTTTTTTATTTATTTTCTCCTTTTCTTTGTTTATTTTTAATTTTTTTTTTTTTAAGTACCAATCCCTATTTTAATATTTTGCATAAGTTCCTCGAGTGAGAATATTATTCATACCAATCCTTTTTATTAAAAAATGTTACGTTTTGTTTAATTATTTTCTAAGTTTTAAATTTGGTTTTCAAATTATGTTTTCTAAGCTAATTGGGATGTTGTTCTTCACTAAATAAAAACAAAAATTAAGATGTTGTTATTCAATATGTTCACATTAAGAAACTATATTAATGTTTTGTGATATTTGTTTAAATCTGATTTTTTTTTGTTTAATTTAATTGTAAGGAAAGATTAAAAATATATTTCTGTTTTTCATATTTAACAGATCATTCTTCCAAATTATTTAGTGGCTTATTTGTTTTTAAAGTAAAAAAAATGATTTAAAAAAAATTAATGATCATTGACATTGAGTGCATTTCTTGAAGAACAAGTTGATGAATCTATTACATAAGGAAAACAATTTTCCTAATAAAAAAAAATTTATGATCTTTTAAGATAAATATTATATCTGTAAAATATCCTAAAATCTGTTTAGTAATAATATCTATAAACTATTTTTGTAGTAAAATAAAATTTGTGATTGAGTTTGAAAGAACCAATCAACGTAAGAATTTTACTAACATCAGTGGAGTTAGCTCTGATGATACAAACGTCTTGATGACATTAACCAAGCTCATCGGCTAAGTTATGAACGCTCAAGTCACTATTAAATTTTATCAAGTAGATGCTAATACGACTTAGTAATCATATCCGATGTTTAATAATTTGATATAAGAATCCAAATCAAATAAACTCTATTAATATTTGTTTATCTTGAATGTTAAATTGATTCGAAAGTCTCTTCAAGATTTAAGCATCCACGATTTTGTTTTATAACATATTCAAATTCGAACCAACATAATTCAGTTAGAGAAGTATTTTGATTAAAATGTATAATAATGATTGATTATAAATACTAGTATAGTATTCAAAATATAGTTTTTTCGTTGTGTACAAATTGTAGTTTTTTCCGTTTTGTAAAATAGAAACACAAAACAGAAATAATTATATCATTCAGTTTGATTTTGACTCCGAAAATTATTATGTCGGCATTTTGTATATATAATAATTCTAATTTATTTGGTATATATAATAAAGATATGTAATTACATTATCTCTAGTTGCTGAATAGATTTGGAATTTCTCATTTATTTATATATAAACAATAATAATAAAAGTACATTATCTTCTAGTATTTGATTCTCACGTCCGTTTCTCTGAACACGGTTTTGTTTCAGCTCGAGTTGGTTAATGGGAACAGAACAATATTATAACAATAATTAGCTGTCGAATTAATATAATCTCAAAATCATGTGAACATTTTAAAAAACGTTTTATACAAAACAAAAGGAATAATTATAAATTTGTAAGTAAATAAACAAACAAACGGAAACGGGAAGAATGGGTCGTGACACACTGTTACTTTCAGACAGTGAAAGCAATGCCATGCATTGGTCTTCTTAAACCTCTCCCTCTGACTCCTTTTTCACCTTCTTGTTTTTTTTAACAGTGTGTCTCTTTAGCCATTCATTTTCAAGTTTACATATAGACAAGTCTTACTAAATTTTATTTGCTAGTACCACTAGATGATCTTCTTTTCCATGATATTTATTTTGTTCTTCTTTAGATTTTTGTAGTTAAACATTATGAGAATTTTTTTTCCAAACTTTTTGACAAAAAAATAAAAATTGTATTCGAACCAAAATTATTTTAAAACACTTAAAAAATTACACAGTACTCAAATATATTAATTTAAAATCAGTTATAAAACTTATAAAATTAGTGGAAGATTGTCAAATTTTCATTTTTGTTGTTGTTGAATTTATGTGAGGGTTAAGGGACTTTATGAGAAGTGCTTATGATACTGAGGCATTTCTCATTAATTCAACTAACTAGAATAATAGTATAAACCATGTCATTCACAATAAGTTAACCGGCAATACAATATCAAGTTCCTAGGATTTTTCATCTTGTTATTTATTTATTGTATATATTATTCGATAAAACTCTTCCCCCTTTTATTCACACCAAACATTTTCAGTTATACAGTTGATTTCATATTTTTAGAAAAAAAATTCCATTATAGAAAAATATCTCAAAATTTATTCATAATTTTCAAATGAAAACCCATCATATTTACATGGATTTTTCATTAATTTTTAGAACCATTATTACTGGTAAATGAATTTGTGTAGATAGTTTAATGGTTTTAAAAATTTAAAGATTTGGAAAATACTGTGGATTAAAAAAATATGCATGTATTTTAAAAAGTGATTTCTTTTTTATTAAAAGGCATTCAAAAAGTGATATTTAAAAAGGGTTACTTTTGAAATTTCCCCCTTTTTAATCCACTAATGAAATTATAGACTGTCATTAATTTTTATGGATTTTGTAATTTTGTATAAACTATTTTTCCCCAAAATTAGTGTTTTTTCTTATTAATATCCAAATATGATTGGCAAAAAAAAGAAGATATCCAATACAATTACATTTCCCAATTTTAGCTATGGTTAAATTTATTTATAAGGATGATTCTTTTGACATAAGCATTTGTAAATTATCAATCACTTGTTTTGTTTTGAGAATTATGAATTTGTATCCAGAATAACTTGTGAGGTAAATTTTATTGAAATTCGCAAATTTTCTTTGCTAATTTACTATTTTGTATGATTTGTTCTATCCATATTTAATGACTCACAAAATTTTGATCATCAACAAAAACATTTATAGTTTTGAAAATAACAAAAAAAAAGTTGCAATGTTCACTAAATTTGGGCTTTTGACCAAACGATCTCTCTCAGTTTCGTAGGCTTCAGTTATAAAGTCTCTCGCGGTCAGTTAGAGACTTTCAAGACCCAAAACCACAAAAGCGTTTACACTGTCGAGATCAATCAGAGAAAAGATCAAAGCTGAAAACTTTTCTCCACAAATAGTAAAAGAGAGAAATAAAAAAATCAATCAATCTTTTGTTGTTGCTCGCCGACAAGCTGTCTCAGTGGAAAAGGTCTCTTTCCCATTTCAAATTTTGAATTATCTCTTAGATTCTGCGTGTAAAGGTTTGTACTTTCTGATCTTTGGATTGAACGGCATTTTCGATTTCTGGGTTTTAATTGAGATTTCTGGGTTCTTTGTTTCTCAGGATGATGAATCTGTTGGCCCTCTTCGTTGGATTTGGGATGATGGGTATTGTGGTAGATGGGTTGGGTGTGAACTGGGGAACGATGGCTACGCATAAGCTACCGCCAAAGACAGTGGTTCAAATGCTTAAGGACAATAACATCAAAAAAGTTAAGCTTTTTGATGCGGATGAGACCACAATGGGTGCACTTGCTGGTTCGGGTCTTGAAGTTATGGTTGCTATTCCTAATGATCAGCTTAAAGTCATGGGAAGCTATGACCGAGCTAAGGAGTGGGTTCGTAAGAATGTCACTCGTTATAACTTTGATGGTGGTGTCAATATCACGTTAGTGAGCTTCTTCTCCCTCTTCTTCTTTTGTTAATTTGATTGGTTCTGATGTTGTGTCTGGTTGTGAAATCATATCTCTGGAAATTTTAATCTTGTATGAACAATGTCAAATTTAGAACACTGGTTCAGAGAAATAGTTTGTGTATGTCTTAGTGAAGCTTTATCTCCTGTGGATTTGTGTTTTCAGGTTTGTGGCTGTTGGGAATGAGCCATTCCTCAAATCATACAACGGAACATTTATAAACCTCACATTCCCTGCACTTCAAAACATCCAAAACGCTTTAAATGAAGCCGGGGTAGGAAACGGCGTCAAAGCGACAGTTCCTTTAAACGCGGATGTCTACGATTCACCACCAAGCAATCCTGTGCCATCTGCGGGAAGATTCCGGCCTGATATCATTGGTCAAATGACTCAGATTGTTGATTTTCTTGGCAAGAACAATGCGCCCATCACAATTAACATCTACCCTTTTTTAAGTCTCTATGGTAATGATGATTTCCCACTCAATTACGCCTTCTTCGATGGCGCAACACCAGTAGATGACCATGGTATTGCTTACACAAACGTTTTCGATGCCAATTTCGACACTTTGGTATCGTCTTTGAAAGCTGTTGGTCATGGAGATATGCCAATAATCGTTGGAGAAGTTGGTTGGCCAACAGAGGGTGACAAACACGCAAATACCGGTAGATATCTTACGCTTTTCAGTGCTTTAGATGCAATTTCATATTCATGAATTGTTTTTGATTTTGAGTCTCTTACATCCGGTGTTCGCAGGAGATGCTTACAGATTCTACAACGGTCTTTTACCAAGGCTTGGAACAAACAAAGGTACTCCACTGAGACCCACCTACATTGAGGTATACTTGTTCGGATTACTTGATGAAGATGCAAAAAGTATAGCACCGGGAGAGTTTGAGCGGCACTGGGGAATATTCAAATTCGACGGGCAACCTAAGTTTCCTATAGATCTATCAGGTCAAGGCCAGAACAAGATGTTGATTGGTGCGCAAAACGTGTCATATCTATCGAACAAGTGGTGTATGTTTAATCCAGAAGCTAAAGATTTGACAAAACTTGCGGCTAACATAGATTTCGCCTGCACTTTCTCGGATTGCACAGCACTTGGTTACGGGTCTTCTTGCAACGGTCTTGATGCAGCTGGGAATGCGTCATATGCGTTTAACATGTACTTCCAAGTGAAGAACCAAGATGAGATGGCTTGTAATTTCCAAGGTTTGGCCACCATTACCACACAGAATATATCTCAGGGACAATGCAATTTCCCTATTCAGATTGTTGCTTCCCCAGCTTCTTCGCCTTCTTCTTCTTCTTCTTTGGTTTTGTTGATTGCTGGATTTTGGTTTCTCTTATCAGGAGGGATGTTTTGAGCTTTAGATTAGTGATGTTGTTTTTTGGGGCCTTTGTTATTGCTATGGAAACTATTTTTTGTCCATGTACTAAATCAACTAACATGGTGAAATTTTATTCATCTTTGCATTGCGCTTCCCTTTTTGATTAATTTTGGGATCAAATTTAAGAAAACAGAAGTCGCAAAATTTGAAACTCAACGGCATTAAATGTACGTGATCAGACTAAACCGGTCTAAATGTCATTTGGAAGGTTTCAAATTCGATAACAACTACTGAACCACAAACCAATTACATTGAACCAAACAGTATTTGGTCTATAGTCAAATCAAGCAGAACCGAACCAAAAGACTGTCTTCCCTGCCCTCCCCAACCTTCTGAACATATGTGAAACGGGATCTTGAACTCTTTTTCAGAAGCAGGAACCGAGAAATGGTAAGGAGTTTTACAATAAGCTGCTACGAAAAGTGCAGAGATGGCTTCCAAATTGAGAGATGACATCAACAAGACCTCCATAACCTCCCACAGCAACTACCTGCAGATACAAAGGCATTGGATCAATGGTTACTCACCAAAAGCAGTGTTTACTCCAAAAGAGGTTACAAATTCACATAACATTAGAAGTAACAAGGCGTTATCTCTAAATATATATAACAAACCTTTTAAAGTGATAAGCAAACACATATTAAAAGGGGATATAAGAAGGAATTAGAAACATACCCCTGCTGGATGCAAGGAAATGGAAAATACTGAACAAGGAGCGCACTGAATTTGGGAAAGCAAAGCTCCATTTAAGTCGAAACGCCTTAGAATTGGTTCTGCTCCTACAGTCAAAATCTGATAGTGCGAATGTGCGATACTTGTTAGACAAAGACAATATTTAAACAATGATGTTTAACCTTGACAGAGAAATTAAAACTATGAGTTGATCTCTGTTTCTAGTTTAGAAAAGAGTAATTTTTTTTTATCAATTTCGTTGAAGTGAGATGATTCAAAGAGATTACAGATGTTTTGATACTACATAAACTTATTAAGCCTTGATAAACAACTAACACCTATGGCCTCCCAGGATTTAAATTACACTGCTTAGATTTTGATGTGTCTTGTTCTACTTACTTGCTTTTCATCAAACATCACATCCTGTACATGTGCAGGGATGGATATCGTTGATACGCATTCTGAGGCAGGAAGATTCCATAAAGCTAAAGTTTTACCTTGTCCACAAACCTGAAAGGAGACACAAATGGCAATAACAGTAACTAAAGTTCAAAGTGATTCACCAGGAAAAAGGAACAAAATTCTTAGGTTAGTGGAGGCAACAACCCCTTCAAAGAAGTACCATGCTTGAAAATATAATGAGATTATACATTTGCTTAATTCTTACCAACCAGCTTTCACTTTCATCGAGCGCCAAAGAACTAATGCGGATGCGGGACTTTTTATCCTGGGAACCAATTACTCTAATGCATTTCCCCGTTTTGCAATCTGGTCGATAAAACAAAAGGAAGCCGTGAGCGTACAAAGCTTAGTCTAGACAAGTAATGTATACCATGTGTAATGGAACCTAAAGTAAATATAGTGGAAGGTTTTGCAATCATCACATTGAATTATCCGTTTTGCAATCTGGTTGATTAAACAAAGTCATTCTGAGTGTACAAAGCTTAGTCTAGATGAGTAAAGTATACCACATAAACTAAATACAGTGAAAAGTTTTGTAATCACCAAATGAATTATCATAGAGTTTTGAGAAGCAGTCAACAAACCTGAGGAGCTTTATATCCCCAAGTACCAACATGAAGCTTTTGAAAGTTCTATAACCATAGATGATCCAAACATAATACTAGAAACGACGGCATTAAAAAAAAGGGCGTGAGAAAAATACCCCAGATTCTCGCAGTCCCATCCTCTGAACCCGTCAATATCTGGAGCAAGAGACTTACTATGATCAGCCAAAAATTCAAATGTGCTACTCAGATATGGATATGAATATGAACTCGTAATTTATGGAAACACCATTACCTGACTTGCAGAACTACGAGAAACTACGGTATGCAAATAGTCTGTATGCCCCTTGAAGGTCATTTTGATTTTACCACTCTCCTGAAAATGTCGAATAAAAACAAATTTTTCAAGGCAGCTTAGATATCTCAATATCACATCTGTAGTCTGTAGTAATACAACGATAGACATTCAAAACGATCAAATGCATACCACATCCCAACAATATGCGCAAGAATCACCAGCTGCTGTAAATACACTTCCTGACTATCATAAACGCAAAATAAGGGAATGGGTAATAGTTAATCTGGAAGAAAGCAATGAGATATAACTGGACATCTATATCAAGTAAAGAACTAAAAGTAAAATTCCAACCTGAGGATCAACAGAAATGGCATTGATCTCAGGCATTGGTGAAAGAGCACCCCACGGACCTCTATGAGAAAAGAAAACAAAGACCATATCCATTAGCAAATCAGTTGAATAGAGTCTCACCAGGATCAAGAACTAGTACGGATACTGACATTTCACACCCTTAGTTATTCAGCATTTGCACTAACATAGTGATGAGGTAGAATCAAAATGAACATTACTCACTTGTGTTGTGGATTAGTCAATTCAAGCAATGGCTTCACATGATTCTCTGTATATCATAAGAAAAGAACCACTAAGCTCTAAATCTCCAAACTCCAAAAAAGCATCAACCACAAAAATGGTGTACACACCTTGCAAGTGAAGAGACACCTCTGATTCAGAAAATTCTTTCCATTTCCATCCTCGAACTCTACCATCATCACCACAACTACACAAATCCAGATCGAAATTTCAAACTACCAATTACAGTTTCAAAGAACCATCAGTCAACAAAGGGGTTTAGTTGAAGTCTCTACCTGAGGAGCAAAGCATCATCGTCTTCTCCGTAGAACTTGACATCATAAGCAGGGCCATCGTGTGCCCTAACCACTCTCTCAGGTTCAGCCATCATAACATCCTGACTTCTAGAGTACCCATAACTCGCCGATTGAGACACAAGCGAGTTCAGAGAATGGAAAGCTAACGTCCCATCGCTGGAGGCGACAACAAAGGCATCTGGGTTTGGGATTCTCGCCGGAGGAGCCCAGGCGGTTCTGAATACTGTACGTATATGTATCTCTCGCTCCTTCAGTATTGCTTCTCTATACTCATCTTCATTCCAGTTTGTAGCGTCTCCGTACATATTCTTCTGCTTTTTTGCAACTTCCGGTGATACTCTTGCAGAACGCCGGCGATTACACCACCAATGACGAGTAAGAAGAAGCAATCCCCTAACCGGCCGAGTAGTGATTCTACTTAATTATACTTGTAGTCCCTAAATTAATTATAGTTTAACATTTTGTCAGCTAAGTTAGTTTTTGTGTAATACACTCCTCTTATCTTGGATAGCAAACCTTGCGTACGAGTCAGAAGTTCTTTCGATGGCAAAACTGTAATTTAAATTAATATAATAAAATACGCAATACTTCCTAAAAGTATAGACTTTACAAAATTTTATTTACTTTTTTAAATTATTTGATTATTCTACAGTTCATATTACATAAATTTATTGTTTGTTATATAATCTTTCAAATACTAAAAAGCTGGTATAAAAATATTAAGATGTTCCTCCATTGTTGATTTGTTCCAAACTGGTATGAAAATCTGAACTCACAACTAGTAGTATTACATAAAATTTATTGTTTATTTTAAAATCTTACAAAACCTAACTCATAGTTCATCAAATAAACTAAAATTTACAATGGTTTGCAAAACAAACCAATAGTTGTAATGGTACGTCAAATAAACCAAATGTTACAATGGTTAGTCAAACCGTTTCAATAATTTATTTAAGTTTTTTTAGTAATTAGAAAATAAAAAGCATTGTAAAGAGTTACATACCTAAAGAGGACAGACTTATATTTAGAAATTAGAATATACAAAATGTTATAACAGTTCGCCAAATATTACAACAATTCACAAAATAAAACAAAAGCTAAAAATTGTAATGGTTTCGTAAAAAAATCCAAATGTTTAAGCGGTTCAAAACTAAATGGCTGCAATAATTCACAATATATATTTTCATAATGAAAATTTTGAAAAATATAATAGAGAAGTTTATAATGAAAAATACGAATGTAGATAATATATATATATATATATATATATATATTGTTATAGATTTACGAATTATTTTGATAAAAAGGCTTTTAAAATAAGGACACTTTTACTTGGTACATGGAGACTACTAAACTCATGAAACGCTTGAAACGCTTGAAACGCTTGAAACGCCAATGTTTCTAGAAAACGTATCAAAGGGGACCGCTTATGTAGTGCTTGTGTGAGACACAAACACATTATGAATACATCAATGGAATGTGGATATGGAGAATCAAATCAAATGCCAAAACAATATTAAAAAACAGTATTAAGATGATGTTCTTAATTCGTTTCCTCTGAATTAAGCATCTTTTTGGCTTTACTTATTTAACTCCAAAACATTTAGTAATATTCGCTTTTACTTCCATTTTAAATATCATTTCCTCTAGCTTACGTTTCGATTTTACATTAGTCCTTGCAAAGGTTACTTTTTATTCCTTTGGCTTTTGATTGGACGATCAATGTCTGTTCTTGAGATCTTTATGTTTGGGAATCTTTCATGCACCTTACATTGTCTAAACCTATATATGTATAGTTTAATAGTTAATTGTGCTCAAGTGATTGCTTACGCAATGACTAAACAAATAGTTTATTTCGTTTTAAGTGGGATCTCTCACTCTCAAGAATTTGTCACACTCCAATTCGATTTATCTTTTGGTTAGTACGTATTGCGTATAACGTGTCTTAGTAGAGATATTGAACAAGTCTCGTTTTCGATAAGTGTAGAATAATATTAACTTTTTCTGTTATTAATCATGTGTTATGCAAAGATACTATTGAAAAGAGAGAATATATATGCTCAAATTGACAAGAAAAAAAACAGTTAAGGGTTTAATCCGGTGAAATATTTGTAAAACTTATATATAAGCTAGTGGATGATCTATTGCATGCATCATCATATATAGGCCCATATCAACCATGGACTCCTTGTTATATATAAACCCCAAAACCAGGCATACTTGGTTCATATAGTTTTAGGGACCGATCAAGGCTGATAATATATATCTAGCATGCATGAAGATTTTATGCAAGAAGATGAAGAAAGCAAACTAAAGGAGAGGTAAGTAAATAACAAATAAAGGAAGGCGACAGAAGAGAGTGAGCACACATGGCTCCTTTTTCTAGCATGCTTATGCTCGAAAGCTCTGCGTGCTTACTCTCTTCTTGTCTCCTCCGATCCTCTCTCTCTCTCTCTCTCTTTCTCGTTCTCTCTATATATACATGGCTATGTGTATATATTTAAGTATACTAATATTTACCTAGATTATATATGCATCATGCATGGCAGTAAACATTTCTGTATTTATGGATTTAGTCATATATATAGATGATCATGATCATGGTCTATTCACCTTTTGTTTTCACTAATGCTTACCTAATTACTCACACACATCAAACCTTCACAATAAAACTGCCACATAACAGTTGCAAATTAGCTCGTAGTCGGATATATATAGAACTTGGTAAAGATTACAAAGACATATATACAGTTTTTATATTAAATTATAAACACGCGAGTTACATCAATATATATATATATATATAAAATTAAAGGCTACACAAATATCTAATTAACTTACACATGATGAGATTTGAGTTACAAAAGAGGAGCAAAGATTATATAAGGCATGAGTATGACGCATGTTTCTCATCATGAGAACAAGGAGGAGAGGTCTTATTGTCTTAATGTCTTATTTATTAAGGACTTTCTAGCTAAGTCGCAAAAGTAATAACCAAGAACTGTATGATTAAAAGCTGTTTAAAATAATAATAAAAATCCTCAAATCTCTTTATTTTAAGAAAACATCTAGCTCTATTATTTGGCTAGAAATAGAAATGAATATATGAATTCAAAAAATCTTTTTTTTTTAAGAAACTCAATACTGAATTATTAGATGATTCATGAATTATGATTCCAGAATCAGAGAATATCTTTAGATGCATGGTCTGACTATATATAGCTATGCCCATTAGAAAATATTGTTTCAGACTCTCTCTTTTTCTTTTTCTTTTTGTAACCGAGGCTCTCTGTAATCGAACCAACGACCAAAATTGTGAACCAATTAATATGCTTCACTCGTCTTCGTGCAAACGTTTTCTCCATTTCGAGTTATTTGTTAATATAATCATTAACAATGATTAAAACGTATCACGTAACCAAAACTAAGTGAGGGTAGATCGATTAGTATATATATTTGTTCTCTTGGTTTATGTTAATTGGAATATATTTTTCATGTTGTGTGTGCATAATTTTTGACCTAGCTACAATTTCACATTCCGTATACATCTCTCGAAACTTCTATATATAATAAGCTGGATTTTGCTCTAATTGAATATAAATTGTATATAAAAGAATAGCCACCCAAAAACAGCTTTGGCTATACATAGAGTATTTTAAAAAAGTAATTATGATATCGTTTTCTTGACATCAAATTAAACGTTTGTTGCTGTCTAAAGCAGCGAAAAACTGAAAGTTTACAATTTGCATTTACTGTTATAAGAAGGAAGAAAAAAATTCTAAATGTATTAAAATGTATAAGCGAGCAATCTACAATATGGAAAAATACAATAAGGTCTTTTTAATATCATTTAGACCTATCTTGTGAGAGTATTATACTGTGCTATATAGAATGTGAATAATTTATGTAACGTTTTAATTATCTTATTCTCAGTTATCTCATTAGTCTGCTGTAAATTTGGACTACGGTTTTTTGGATTAATCGTACATATAAATGTGTGTATAAGTGTATATAAGAATATTGTAGGCTTACTTAATAAAGTCAGAGAGTAACACAATGGTTAAGTTATTTAATTAGTTTAAAGATGTCGTTCTTGTAAACAACCAGTTAATACTTAAGACTTAATTATACTTATGTCGTTGGAGTATTACATTTTCTAATACTTAAGACTTAATTATTCCCAGTATATTCCTCACTTGTGCTCGGCAAAAAAACAAATTAGACTGTTTTTGGTCAACTTATGGATACATAATAGAAAATAATCGCCAACACTTTTACACAGCCAAATCAGAACCAGATCGATCGTAAAATTGCAAATATATATTAGATGATCAGATCCTAAAACAACTATTATGTGCAAGCAATCGTGACCACTAAAATACATAAAAAGATGTTAAAAAAAAGAGAGTCACAATAAGCTGCAATATAGATGGATATATATTATTTTTTAACGATGATCCCTTCAAGATTAATCGAGTAGTCTAACTAAAGTTATGTAATTGTCTAATCAAAAATTACTATTTGATTAATTCTGAAAGCTTACTAAGCTATCTATCTTAGTAGCAAAAGTAATGATTATTTCTGTACATATATTTTGAGACAAAATAACATTGACGACATCATTCTATGTTCTTGCACATAAGATTATATAAACTTATAAAATTAATACTTGACATTCACATTGGTGAAACATACATGTTAATTATACAACTGACAAACATATAAAATCTCTTTACCTAAAACTCTACAAATATCAATATAAATTTATTGGCCGTCTTGAAATGTTCGAATTTGAAAAAAGTATTTTATTGGATATATTTAAAAACCTTTGGAGGCCATTTCCATACCATCCCCATCGATTACTTCCTCTGTTTGCCAAAAAATATTCTATAATTAAATTATAAATTATCCAGGACTGCAAGATCCGTATCGGTGATTACCAACAAAATTCATATATCTTGTTTAAGTGTTCCTAAAGTCAATAGACAGATTATATATAATCCAAACCTTGTGAGTCTACTTCATATATATTTCTATAATTTTATTCTGAGCTCATGTAAATTTCTTCAATAAAGAGCAATCATTGTTTGCTAAGTAATCAAATATATTTTTAACACTTGGTCCAAAATATATGTATATATATACTAATACAATATAGCCGTGATCAGAGAGATAGCCATCTCCGCAAATGTATTTCCCCACCCATTTACACAAAAACGAGATTGTATCATTCACAACTAAAAATAAATAATCATTTGGTTACTTGTGGCATACGTAAGTAAAATTGAGTAGATGGTGGTGATGCTGACGAAAGCAATGAGTGGTGGTGGTACAAAGGTGGAAGAGGGTCAGCAATTTGTGGCGGTGGCCGTGAAGGGTTTGATCGGAGACAAACTAGGCGGCGCAGGCAGTCGACGTGCTGTAAGGTGGGCCGTCGATAATCTTTTACCTAAGACTGATAGGTTCATGTTGGTCCACGTTATCCCAACCATTACTTCTATTCCTACCCCTAGTAAGTCTCTCTCTCCCCCCAATCAAACATAATTTCACATTTTTCTTGTTTTTGGGTTGCTTAAAACTAATGTATATTATACATAGTAGAAGTGAAAGAAACCAAAAGACAAGAAAATATAAAACATCATTTCTTTATGATGATGTATAACAAATATGTTTTTTTCCGAATGTTAATGACTTCTAGATTTTCTTTGTTACTGATGGAGTATATATTTATAAAACCAAAAAAGACAAAAGAATATAAGCAACCTTTTTTCATTTTTTTCTTCTACAAGTTGTTAAGAGATGCAAATAAATTCATATAATGATATATAATTTACTAGATTTTTCGTAGTTTCTCTAATGAGGCAAAACGATCGGTTAGTAAGTAAGATTTTGATATTCGATTTATAAATGTAGTTTTGGTTGCGGATCGACTAGTACAATTTAACAATATATATTTTAGAGTAATGTTTACAAGAGTATCGGTTGTTGCAGCCGGAGAGAGGTTGCCGGTGGAGGAAGTGGAGGAGAGGGTGGTGGAAATGTATGTGAGAGATGTGAAAAAAGAATTTGAAAAGGTCTTTCTTCCCTTCTTGAAAATGTGCAAGAGTACTAGTGTTTCCAAGGTTAGTTCATTTATATTTTCGCAGTCCAAATTTATAGACCCAGAGATCATTTTTCAGGGTCAAACCATTATCCCTCAAGTAGTATAACGTTCAATGTCAGGTAGAGACTCTATTACTAGAGTACGACGATCCTGCCAAAGCACTTCTCAGATTCATATCCAAATCAGGAGTTAACAGTTTGGTTATGGGATCATTCAGTTCAAACATATTCACACGGTAAAATTCACATACCTCGAACGGTTTGGTTTACAAACTCCTCAATCAACTCATTAGTTAAATGACATTAACCTGCCCGTTTTTTCGGTTTAGGAGAACAAGAGGTCCAGGAGTACCATTGACCGTCTTAAAATACGTACCAGAAACATGTGAAGTATACATTGTGTGTAAAGACAGAATCACTACAAAATCTATGGATGCCTTAATCATCGGAGGTAACAATTATGGTATTTTGGTTTGTTCGTGGTTTTAAAAGACTTGTCTTTAATCTTGTTAACCGTCTAATAATCAGAGCCGTGCACAAGTCCATCCGCAGCCTCGACTAATTCCCATGTCTTCCTGAGAGACTGGGCGGCTAGTTTCCATAGTGTACGGTCTCAAACGTTACCAGATCCTCGCCATTCTACAGGTATATTACACATACTGTAAATTAAAAAAAGTTCAAATTAAAGTTTGATTTGAACCATATGCATGGCTGAGGTTTTTTTCTCTTTCTTTTGGATGTTGAAGAGGCAGGCACGAGGAGGTCAGCATCAGCCAGAGAGCTGAAACTAGATGCATTAAGCCTTCCTAATAATAGACCCCAAACGACGTCGACTCCAACTAGTAAGGCTTCTAGTACAACATTTCAAGACATTTTAAGGCGGCGTGGAGGATCAGATATACCACAGCTAAATTACTCAGATTTTGATGAGACTTGTACCGAACCTCAATCCAACCTTGAGAACAACGTTAGCGAACAGAGAAGCTCTGGTTCGCCGCCCGTAACATCGAGAAAATCCAAAAAGGTTACCTTACTAGCCTATCATGTTTTGGTGTAATGATTAGACTAGTAAAGAATGAACAATTAATTAAAGAGTTTAAATAATTTGGTGTTGTTTGATAGGTTGAGATTGAAACAGAGGTCGAGCGTTTGAAGAAGGAGTTACAAAGTACGGTCGTTAAATATAAAAAAGCTTGTGAAGAGCTTTCCTCCACACAAAACAAGGTATCATCCGTCTCTGAATCAAAATCATTTTGCTTGCTTGTTCCCTAAGTAAAGTGTTTGTTTTGGTGTTTCTGCTAGGTTCAAATGCTTTCCACTGAATGTTCGAAAGAAGCTAGACTAGTGAACAATGCCGTGGAGAAAGAAGAGTTGCAGAGGAAAACCGCGGCGCTGGAGAAAGAGCGGCACATGAAGGCGGTGAAAGAGGTTGAAGCTGCGAAAGCGTTGCTTGCAAGAGAGTTTTGTCAGCGACAGATCGCGGAGGTGAATGCTTTAAAGACTTACTTGGAGAAGAAGAAAGTAATCGATCAGCTTTTAGGTACCGATCACCGGTATAGGAAATACACAATCGATGAGATTGTTATAGCCACTGAAGGATTCTCACAGGAAAAAGTGATCGGAGAAGGAGGATACGGCAAAGTTTACCGTTGTAGCCTTGATAGCACTCCGGCAGCTGTTAAGGTTGTCCGGCTAGATACACCTGAGAAGAAACAAGAGTTCTTGAAAGAGGTAAGTAATGAGTAATGTGACCATTACTTAAACTATGTCTTGTTTCGGTTAAGCTTTTGGTTTGATTCGGTTGATTTCAACTCTATAGGTTGAGGTTCTAAGCCAACTCCGACATCCACATGTGGTTCTTCTCCTCGGAGCATGTCCGGAGAATGGTTGTTTGGTTTACGAGTATTTGGAGAATGGAAGCCTCGAGGAATATATATTTCACAGGAAGAATAAACCGCCTTTGCCTTGGTTTATCCGGTTTAGGGTAATTTTCGAGGTAGCTTGCGGTTTAGCCTTCTTGCACAGCTCTAAACCGGAACCAGTTGTTCACCGCGACCTAAAACCGGGAAACATCTTGTTAAACCGGAACTATGTGAGCAAAATCGCGGATGTCGGATTAGCCAAGCTGGTTACGGATGTTGCACCGGAAAATGTCACGATGTACCGACATTCGGTTCTTGCTGGTACATTGCATTACATTGATCCGGAATACCATAGAACCGGAACAATTAGACCAAAATCGGATCTTTACGCATTCGGTATAACCATTCTTCAGCTGTTGACAGCTCGTCAGCCGAACGGGCTTGTACCAGCGGTCGAAAACGCGGTAAAGAAAGGGACGTTAACCGAAATGCTAGATAAATCGGTTACCGATTGGCCTTTGGCTGAAACCGAAGAGTTGGCTCGGATCGGTTTAAAATGTGCGGAATTTCGATGCCGAGATAGACCGGATCTTGAATCGGAAGTTATACCGGTTTTGAAACGGCTAGTGGAGACAGCGAGTTCGAAAATAAAGAAAGAAGGAAGCAATTTACGAGCACCAAGTCATTACTTTTGTCCAATCTTACGGGTAAGGGAAAGCTCACCTGGTTCGGTACACGATTTTAATTTGAAGTAGTTTTTGATTTTGAAGTATGTTTATGTTATAATACAGGAGATTATGGAGGAGCCAGAGATTGCAGCCGATGGATTCACATACGAGAAGAAAGCAATCTTAGCGTGGCTTGAGAAACACAACATTTCACCAGTGACTCGACAAAAGCTCGACCACTTCAAGCTTACACCAAACCATACACTCCGGTCTGCCATTCGCGATTGGAAATCAAGAATCCGGTTTTCTAATGATAGTGTTAATACAACTGGCTAATTTTTTTTTTTGTAAATTTTTTCTATATGAGGTTGCAGTATTTTCTAGTTAATTATATATGCATGCATGTAAATATATATGGCTTGTATATTGTGATATTTATGTGATAGACCGAAAAAAAGAGTTATGTGATTTGGACTTTGGATTATGTTTGTGAACCCATAAAAAAATGAAAAATTTAGTTTCTTGAATTATACATTTGGTTACTACTGTATATGAAATTATACCTTTGTAAGGATCATTATTCCGCTCATCGATCCTTTGAGTAAAAGTTGAACACAAACTTCAAATCCTTGATGAACGTATAATCTCTTCATATTCTAAAAGTCATTTAATCTAACCAAAACAAAGATACATACACAAACAAATATCCATTCAAGGCTTTGATCGATGACTTCAAGTATACAAACAAACTCCATATAAAACTTTGATTAAAAAAAAAAAAACATTATACAGAACCAAACCTTAAATGAGGGATCAACTTGCTCAAAATTAATCTCAGCACCACTACTATCTTCCTTAGCCAAAAATTAAGATTCCACTTCCATATGAAACAAGCATACACATTTTACATAACTAAGCTCAAATTAATTTGATGTTAAAAAAAGAAAAGAAAAGAAGAAAAACTCAAATTAATTCACAAAATAATATTTTTGGTATATATATATATATATAATTTTTTATTATTAAAATTCTATCATATGTGTGTGTATATATAATTTCTTTTCTATTCCTTGGTGAGATATAAGTTTCCACTTCCCACATATGAAACATGCAAAGATTTACATACCTAAACTCAGACAAAAGTGACTTTTTTAAAAATAATTTTTAGTATAAATTATGTTTTATTTAAATTCTATGAAATTAATGTATTACCACATATTTAATTTTCATATTAATTTTTCACTTTTCAAAATTTACTATTAAACATTAATTCTATGATTAACACTATTCATAAAATATATAGCCTAAATTTTACCATCACAACACAAGTAAAAAATGGGTTATAGTAATTTCCAATTTGTTCAAAACATATAAAATTCATCCACTTAGGTACTCCACGTGTCGGGCCTTAATTTGTAAATGATTTTTATCTTTCCTTTTTCCTGAATATAGCAAAAATAGTAAAACCAAACTTTTCCAGGTAATAATTCCTGATTCCTTTTTGTTTTTTTGTTTTCTGAATTCCAAAATCCAAACTTGTAAATTGCCGTTTGAGCGATGGAGAAGAAGAGACTTGTATTCTTTCTCGCAATCATAATATTCTCACAGTTGATCGAGCGAAGAGAGATGCGAGAGATTCTCTGAATTTAGAGAGAGAAATAGGCTAAAGGATTGTTTTTTTTCTTCTTTTCTTGGGAGAGAAACCAAAAAAAATGGAGAATCAAGACGAGGAGGTGGTGAAGAAGGTGACATCGGAGGCTGAAGAGAATTTTGAGGATGAAGGGTTGGTTTCAAATTCGACACTGGAGAAAGTTGCTGCAGCGAAGAAGTATATCGAAGACCATTACAATAGGCGCATGAGACATATTCAACAACGTAAAGAAAGGTGGAATTTTGTTTGCATATCATCTGTTTGTTGATATTCCTAAGAGAAGAAAATATTGGTGTGTTGCAAAATCGTTTAGCTTCCTCTGTTATCTGAATGGTGTTGTTGTTGTAGGAGCTGTAATGTTTTTGTTACATAATGAGAGGACTTTGATCCAATGAGAGGTCTTTCAATGGCTTTTTTTTTGTTTGCAGGCGTTTGGTGCTAGAACAAAAGATAGCATCTTTGGATGTATCAGAAAAAGAACAACTTGAATTGCTGGAGGATTTGCAGAGGAAAGAGACAGAGTATACTAGGTTAATGAGGAACAGGCTTTGCGTTGATGATTTTGATCTTCTCAGTATTATCGGTAGAGGGGCTTTCGGTGAGGTTAGTCTTTCCGGGTATACCAACTTTGAACAATCGTTGCAATTAGATGGCACTTTAACCATTTGTAAATGTGGTATCTTTCTTAGGTACGACTATGCCGTGAGAAAAAGACTGGCAACATTTATGCCATGAAGAAGCTGAAGAAGTCTGAAATGCTTAGTAGAGGGCAAGTGAGTCTTAGAATTGTCTCATTGTTTCTCTTTTTTTTTCTTACATTTAAAATTTGGGCTTTAAGTCTAGGATACCCTTTTTGATTGATCGTTCGTTCTAAATAGGTTGAACATGTTAGAGCTGAGAGAAACTTGCTAGCAGAAGTGGCTAGTGACTGTATTGTGAAGCTTTACTATTCGTTCCAAGATCCAGAATATTTGTACCTTATTATGGAGTATCTGTCTGGTGGTGATGTGATGACTTTGCTTATGAGGGAAGAGACTTTGACTGAAACTGTGGCTCGGTTTTACATTGCCCAAAGTGTTTTGGCTATTGAGTCGATACATAAATATAATTATGTTCACAGGTTAGTCTACTTTTTTCTGGTCTAATTATGTTGAATGCAGTGTTATATTGTGTGTATATACTTTGAGGTAGATCTTTTGCAGGGATATAAAACCAGACAATCTTCTGTTGGACAAGTATGGTCATATGAAGCTATCAGATTTTGGTCTTTGTAAGCCTCTCGATTGTAGAAATATTTCGGCTATGAACGTAAATGAACCTTTGAATGATGAGAATATAAATGAATCAATCGATCGTGATGAGAACTGCCCAATAGGACGTCGTGGAAGGCGTTGGAAGAGCCCTTTGGAACAGCTGCAACATTGGCAGATAAATCGAAGAAAATTGGTATAGTATTAAACTCTGTTTCAAGCCTTTTTTTCATGTCACATCTGGGGCATGCTTTAAAATGCTCCGTTGGGGTGTGCTTTTAAAATTTCATTAGGGGTTATGTCTAAATCCTCTGGCTTTCGTGTTCACTTGTTTTGAAACAGGCATATTCTACGGTAGGCACCCCAGATTATATTGCACCTGAAGTGTTACTTAAGAAGGGATACGGTGTAGAATGTGACTGGTGAGTCACCAAAAATATCCTATAGATTTATTCTCCTTAGAACTCTTCCTATACTGTGTGTGTCAGTAGGGTTATTTTACGTTGACATAACATAAATATTCATGATCAGCTTGTCATCTTTTCTTGCTGCTTAACTACTAGTTGATATATTTTCTTTAATCGACTTGTATGCATTGATTTGACTGCAGGTGGTCGTTGGGGGCCATTATGTATGAGATGCTCATTGGGTATCCACCATTTTACTCTGATGACCCCGTAACAACATGTAGAAAGGTCAATTTGCTACTAAATTTATAGTCTTTTCCCCTTTGCTCTTATGTCATTTTGAATTTACTTGTTGATGCTAAGATGAGAGTTTAAGATGATGGAAGCTTTCAATGTTGGCTCTGTTTCTCTTAGGATCTTCACACCTTCTTTTCTCTCTATTATAAGTTGACATTTGGTGGAATTTAGATTGTGAGCTGGAGAACTCATTTAGTATTCCCCGAGGAGGCAAGGTTGACACCTGAGGCAAGAGATCTCATTTGTAGGTTGCTTTGTGATTCTGAGCATAGGCTTGGTTCTCATGGAGCTGGTGCCGAGCAAATTAAAGTATGTAAATATAATAACAAAGACTGTTCAGTCTTCACTTTTTCTGTTACATCCTTTTTTGACAAATCAAGACACATCTAGGCTCATCCTTGGTTCAAAGATGTCGAATGGGAAAAACTCTATGAGATGGATGCAGCTTTTAAGCCAGTGGTCAATGGAGAACTTGATACCCAGAACTTTATGAAATTCGATGAGGTAAAAATCTGCCATTTCAAGGATTAAAAAGTTCAAGTGCTCTTTCTCACTGGTGTTATATCCTGATTCTATCCTTAGGTGGATTGTCCAAGACCAGCAAGAACAGGATCTGGACCGTCCTGGAAGGTACAGCAATTCTCAGTAAAAAATTATCACACTTCACTTGTACCGAGGATCTTGCTCTGTACTTATCGAGGACCTTTGTTTTTTTTTTTTGCTGTAGGTGAGCATAACCCCTCAAAATATCAATTTCGTGGGCTATACATACAGAAACTTTGACGCTGTCCGTGGTGCTCGCCATTCTTTAGGTGCAACAAATGTTTGCCTTTTAATTTCTTTTGCGGACTTAACATCACTTTAGCTTACCTTTCTCATAGTTTATTGGAAATATGAATGCAGATATCAAAGGAGGCATTTCGCCACCACGCTCATCAACTGACTCTACCCGAAGTAAGTCTTGTTATTAACATTTAAAAATGGTCCTCCCAAGTCCTCACCTCGGACAAAACTATTACCAAAGTGTCAGTTTAAACTGCCCGTGCTTTAATGTTACTACATTTCTCAGGTGACTCAGCAATTGATTATGCAAAACTCTCAACTGGTGAGGATGGTTCCCAACAGTGATCTTCTTGCTTTAGATTTGTCGAGACACCAAAGCAGCATGAATCAATCCAGACATCGTTTTCTTCTACAAAGCAAATCCTCTGTAACTATTTTTGTTGATTCATGAACCCTTTTTGTTTTTGATTCATTATCTCGGTTGCAGAGAGAAGAGAAGATGTGGAGAAATCTCTCTGCCTTCTTTTTTCCGCAAGCTGTGTTTTTTCTATGTTATGTATTATTTTGCATCTGCCCAGAGAGCCGGCGTTCATGTATATTTCTTGTACCGCCTTTTTTCCTAGTGGCAGTTTCCAACCGTTTCTTCCCGCCAGTGGTTGTTGTTTACTTAGTTATTATTATGAACAACATCCAAAAACACTTTTTTTTTCTTTAACAAACAAGATTCAAGAATTCTCTTAATGAAATGTAAACAGCATCTAATTTTCTTCTCAACAAGATCTAGTAACTTTTTAAGAGTTGGTATTCTCTTCAAATAATATACCTTTTCTTTATCTAGAAAAGTGTAGGAGTTTTGGATGTTAATCTTCTCTTTAGGCCCTTTCTTCATGAATCAATACCATGGTATAAGACTATTTTAGTATTTTTAGAAACTAATAATGTAATGATATAATCATTAGCCAAAAAAAACCATTTGTTCCATTGATAACTAATTTATGAAATGACAGAGTTAGTTGACTATAAAATTGCGTAGGTTAAACAATTTCCAAGATTAAATTGTAGAATAGTGAAATAAAAAGAAAATATGAATGGTAATTGTTTTTACAGAACGTAAATTACAATAAAATTTTGAAATTTGAGAACTAAACCCTTGTAATCATTAAAATTGTTTTTTCTTCTGAGTCTTTATGTAAATAATATCTCAAAAAACTGGTTCGTTTGAGTCAATCAATTATATTTTTTGACAAAAAAAGAGAACCAAATCCTTTAAAAAAATCTATGAATCATTTGCAATAGATGGTATAAAATCACGATGTACAATCACTATACTAATTACTAACTAACTCATTCATCTTTTTTTCAGCATTTTTTTAACAATTGATATCAAATTATGGGAGCAAGTAAATATTTTTTTACCAAATATATAAATGTTAAATAAACATATAGAGTACCTCTTTTTAGAGTAACTCTTTTTATAATCAGTTTAACTATTTTAGGAAAGAAATGATCAGAGTATAAACAAGAGGACAAACAACCATGTTTGGCTAACAACTGAGCTGCCCCTGTTACACAAACCCTTATAACAAAAATAAAATCGACTTGTGTAAATTTAGATGCTCAGCTATCGAAATATCAAACAATTTAGCATTTGACATTTTAATAAGAACCTTACAATCACCCTCAAAACAAATCGTTGAGAAGCCTCGAAATCCAAACTTGTTGTAAAGCTGCCAGTAATGCTTTGCTTTCCGCCTCTAATGAATACTGAGCAGTATTCTCAAAACGCCAAAATTATTGTTTACTAGATGCATAAAAGTTTTTCTTAACTTTTTAATATGAAAATGCGACAGAATAAAAAATTCATATTTTTTTCTTCATATTTACCATTTTTATAATCTATCAAAAATTGGTATGTAAAGGATGAAATCACGTTTCGAAAATATCAAAGAATTATATACTATGATTTATCTTAGTCATGGTAATTTAAATTTACAAATTCTAACTAATTAGTAAAGTCCGTCATATTTTGTCTTATTTGAAATATAATTTTTTTTTGTTCGTAAAATAGTTTTATCATCTTAAACACTAATTATTTTTTTTTATATATAATAATTTTACAATTTCACAATTTCAACCATTATGAACTAATCAAAAGTCACCCAAGTCAATCTTCTAAGTATAATATAATAAAAATCTATTTTACATATTCTCTGTTCATTCCTTCTGTTCAAAATTTGACTAATCTTAAATGTAACATTTGTTTTCTATAGGTTCACCCAAATCATTAACCCAATTAGTGTACTTAATATTGGTATATTGTGTCCCATTGATAGAATTATTTGTAAATCCTCACTAAATTTATTAAATGATGTAATGAATGAAAATAATCTATGAGCTCATAGTCATTTTAGATCATTTTTTTTTAATCAATAGCATTTTAAATAACTTGCTTCTCATGTTAATAATGATTAGCAAGTCATCAAGACTTAAGTGAGATATTTTAGTAATCCACAATTTAGATACTTTTGTAAACAGTATAATCACCATTAGCCAAAGGCCCATAGCTTCTTCGAGCGGCTCGTTTCGTGTTTTTACTAAATTACCCTTTCATTCACTATGAAGAGGTATGCATTTCTCAGGGCTTATTGATGGGTAAGATGGTAATTTCCATAGTCATAGTTTCATCGCCGATCAAAAACAATCAACGAACCGAACCGAAGCGGCCTTTGGTTTTCGCTTCGATCCCTTCCTCTCATGGCTGTTGCACGAGGCGTTGCTTAATTTCGATTTCGAGCTTCCTCTTTGATGAACTCGTTGAAACGATTTTAAGCCTCAAAATCTTTGATCTTTTGTTGTTGGGATTTGAGTTTTTATTTTTATTTTTGTTGTTGTTCCCTTTTGCCGCGGTTTTTGATTCAGAGGTACGGGCTGTTTCGTTTCCCTTGTTCTTTGATCTGGGTTATTAGGGTTTTATTTATAGTAACAAATTTGTTGATTACGCTGCTTGTGTAAGATTTTTTTGAGTTGGTTTATGTTTGATTCAGTTCTCTGCTAGGGTTTCGTGTTTTAGAGTATACAGGGATTGGTAATTCTTGGTTCAATGTTGATTAATTTTGCGGGTTTTGTGGTGATGAAGTTAGATTTTGGTGAAAGTATCAATCTTTGGAGAGGATCAGTTTGAATTTGTAGTTAAGCTTGGGAGATAATTTGTTTATAAGTTGGGTGATGTATTTTTGTGATTCATAGACAATGCAGATCATTTGTGATGACGGCAACTATGGAATTTTACTTTTATTAAATTTCCTTGGGGTTTAATTATAGAGAATTCATTGGATAGGTGATTTAGTTGTCTAATTGTGTCTGAAAACTGGAGAAAGTTTTCCACACATATCACCTGGATTCTCTGTAAGTGAAAGGAGGATAGTTTCTGGAAGTAGGTTTAGAATGATTTGAATGACATCTCTGCTCTTGCTTAGTCCGTTTTCGGATTTTACTAGAGGTTTTGCATTTTTTTTGTATCTTTTAGTGCATTCCCGTGTTGGTTTTAGTTCTTAAGTTGGGGCAGATTAGTTGCAGTAATGTAGGATAATGATTTTCGTTGCTGTTATGGATTTAAACATGGTTGTGGTAGTTTCTGTCTAAAGATCATAATGAATGTTTTTGGCTTGTAAAGCCAAAAATATATGCAATTACTGTATGAAGAAACCAGATTAGTCTGAAACCACGTCAAGGGATTCCTGTGTTTGTGTGTAAAGATATTAGTATTTGTTCTTTGTTTTTTTCAAGTGTGGGGAAGTGTAAATCTAGTGTTTCACTTCACGTTCTCACTTATTTTCATGTTTAAGTTCTACATGAAATCTCTTGGGATTTGTTTGTCTTGCAAGTAATTTTACAAATGCCATTATCATGGAAAAGACTTAGGATACTAATGTATTAATTCCTGTTGTCACATGGCAGGTGCATAATTATTTGAGAACAGAGAAATCAGCATTTATGTGCTACAGCTTGTAATGCTCTATTGTTTGTTTAGTGTTTATCATAAACCATAAGACTTTCGAGAGCTGAGGGAATGTCAGCACCTGGGAAGTTTGAGTATTCTTCTGGTGGGATAGATAGACCTTTATACAGATCTAACTTTGCCGCACAGATGGAAAGATCGAGTAGCTTTCGCGAGTCCTTGGAACATCCTGTGCCATCTCATCCAATCATGTTGAGGACCGCCTCACCAATAGCACAAACTGATGTAACAAATTTCTTTCAGTGTTTGCGTTTTGATCCTAAGGTGGTTGCGGCGGATCACAAATCTATTCGTCAGGGTGACTTTAAGCGGCATGTGAGTATTGCTCTTGGAATACAAGGAGATGAGTCGCCTAGTGGATCTTTGAAAGAGAAGTTAATTCCATGTCCTATACCAGAAGAGATCAAAAGATTCAAGGCTGGTCTGCGGGAAAATAATGTGAAGGCCAGGTAGTTTAACTACCACAAGTTAGTTAGTTGTGTTTAAGGTGCTCTTTTGGCTCATTTTTTTATTGTGGTCACAGGGAGCGCGTAAAAATTTTCAATGAAGCTTCTTCTGTATTTAACAAGTTTTTCCCAAGTGTACTTACAAAGAAGAGGTCTCGACCAGAAGGATTTTCTGGTAACCGCTCGGGTGAGCGCTTGGTATCAGGACCAGGCCTAGGTAAAATGGGAATTCAGGGTCAGACCCTGGCTGGTGGTTTTGAGCTTGACCAGCAAAAGTTGGATGAACGACCTAAAAGTGGTGTTCCAAATAAGCGAACACGTACTTCCATGGTAATTTCTGATTTATTGACATGACATCCTTTTCTGCATTACCCGTATGGAGTTGTTATCTTGCTCTATACTTGAAAAAAATAAGCTTTATATGCTATAATGCAGTCTTTTGGTTTGCAGCAATTCTCTTGTAGTAGATGATCGCGGTTGCCATTTGTAGTTTTAGATACGATAGAGAGATTCGTCGTATAAAGCAATTGTTTGTACCATGGTAGTATTTATATATACAATAACAAATTTCATGCAAATTTAAGTGTTACATTGAGGATTGATATATCTTAGCATTTGTTTTCTTATATCTAGTAATAGGTCGCAACTATTCTTGCTTTTAAGCCTGTTGTATTATCACGATACTGTTAGGACCTGAATATATTTGGTAGTATGAAACTAACTGTTATTTCTTTGTAAGTTTTAAGTTTTGATATATTTTAAGTTTTTAAGTTATAAGTATTTTCAAATCTCAGTTAACTAGTGAGTGATTATTGCTTCAGGAAACTTAATCTCTTTATTTTGTGGTTCAGATGGATGTTAGAAGCAATTCTATTGTTCGACAGTCACCGCCTGTAGACAGAGATAAAGAAATAATGCGGGTAGCGAATCATAATGTAGTTCAGGGTGAAGATCGAACTTCAATCGGTATTGATGGTTGGGAAAAAACAAAAATGAAGAAAAAACGCTCATCTATTAATGTGGACTGTCATCCTAACTCGGCTTCAAAAGTGGTGGATGGATACCGAGACTTGAAGCAGGGCATACAACAGAAATCAACGGGTGACTCACGGTCAAGATTGAATGGTGACTCAAACATGTTAAGGTATGACCTTTTTTATGTACGTGATAGATTTTTGTGTAGTCAACATTCAAGGTGCAATGCTGATATTTATTAGCCTTGTGTATTGATTGTCGCCTTGTTCGCCGATGTGTGCTTTCAAATTACATAGCTCATATTTACTTAGCTAGCAAACTTTCTTTTGAGTACCTCATAATTTCACTACATTTCTTTTGCTATCCACCGTTTTGAGTTTATTATTAAATAAATCAGAACTGGGATGTCACAAAATTCTATTGATTGCAACTTCGTTTTACATGCTTTTATCTGACCTTATAGAAGTATGTACTGGATTGATGACTTTAAGCTCTAAATAACTTCTTTATGTTGGAGATGCATGAGTGTGGTTTCTGTATTTCCACCATCAGTATCTCACTTTCGTTTTATGTCTACAATTTTACTGGTTTTGTTGACGAGATGACCTTCACTCAGATGATTTCTATAATCTATTTAAGTGCGGTAGATTATGGTTTCAAGGGTTCAGAATATGCTAAGATCCAGTCACTTGATTGAATTACTCACTCTGTTTTGTTTTTACTTCTTCTTTAATTCTTGCATGGCATCCTGTCAATCAATTGTATTCTGTTTCATTTGATGGTTCTTCTATAGGGTAAGATCTCCTGTTTGAATTTGTTTTGTAGGCAATCGGCTGGTAATGGAGCTAGCGGGTATGGACGAGCTGATAACCTCTCTCACCAGACGAGCTTGGCTGGGCATTCTCCTCTGCCGAGGGTTGATTCTGATCATAATTCTTTGTACAATGAGAAGAGGGAACGCTCCATTGGATCGGATAAGGAAAGGGTGAATCTCAGAGGCGTCAACAAGTATGTATTATGATCGTAATCACACATTTTTTCTATCAGTTATATGTACCTTGGTCATAAGATTTCAGTTCACCATATCATCTTGCTGATCTTTAGCCACTGTTGTTTCTGATCATTGTTCAATGTACTTATTACTCTGTTTAATTAATTGAAGGTCAAACATTCATGATGAGTACAATTCGTCAAGTCTGGTTTCAAATACAAAAACAAATGCTTCAGTTCGTGGGCCAAGATCAGGATCGGGGCTACCACCAAAACTGTCTCCAGGGCTTCATAACGCTCTGTCCCCAATTGAATGGGATATCTCTGGCTGTACGAATAAGCCTCAAACATTGTCAGGGGGTACACATCGCAAGCGTATGACATCAAATCGGTCTTCCTCACCACCTGTCACTCAGTGGGCCAGTCAAAGACCACAAAAGATATCTAGGATAGCAAGAAGGACAAACATAGTGCCCATTGTTTCAAGTAAGGATGAAGTTCCCTATTCTGATAATATATCAGATGGTGGCTGTAGTGAAACTGGGTTTGGATTGCATAAACGCTCACCAGCTGCTTCACCTCAATTGAAACTAAAAGGCGAAAGCAGTTTCTCCACAGCAGCCTTATCAGAAAGTGAAGAGTCTGGCCCCCCTGAGATCAAGTCTAAAGAAAAGGGTAAACAGTCAGATGAGGTTGATGGGAACGCTGCACAGAATATTCCTAGAGTGTCAATCCCTGCTTTACAATCAAGAAAAAGTAACAAGCCTGCTGCTGGAGAGACTGGGGATGGTGTGAGAAGGCAAGGAAGGACAGGCCGTGGCTTTTCTTCCACGAGGTCTCTTAACCCAGTGGGAGTAGATAAACTTAAGAATGTTGGAACAGCGAAACATCTTCGCAGTGCAAGACCTGTTCTTGACAAAAGTGAAAGGTAGAGCTCATTCATATTTTCCATGTACTCTTGAATTTATTTCTTCTATGTTTATTGGGCTCGACGGTGGTTATCTCATAGATTTCTTTATGAGTTTTGTGCAGTAAGGTGGGTCGTCCACCCACTAGGAAACTATCTGATCGTAAGGCTTACAAACGTCAGAGAGCCACGGCAACAAATGCTCCAACACTAGATTTTCATGGTAAAACAAGTTTTAATAAGAATTGCTCTTTTGGAAGGAATTATTTATTTATTTATTCCTTTATTTATGGATTGGTTACATTTCTTAGTTGGGTCAGATGATGGCCGTGAGGAGCTACTAGCAGCTGTCAACTCAGCTGTAAATTTTGGTAAAAATATTTTTTCTTGGTCACTCTTAAGATGTGTACTCAACTTGTGTTTCTGAATTAATTATCTTGTTATCAATGCAGCTCATAATTTTCCCAACTCGTTCTGGAAGCAAATGGAGCGCTACTTTTGCTGTATATCTGATGATCATATCAATTTCATGAAACAACAGGTGATACCTTTTACTTCATTTTCAGATATTATTTTGAAGAATTTGACATTATTCACACCCGCTCCTGAAGTAATAGTCTAGTTATTTGTCTGTTATTATTTTGGCTCAAGAGTAGTTGGTTAGGAATGTGCTACAAGAAAATTATGGTTTGTATTTATAGTTGCACAAGAGTATAAAACATCTCACTCTGCATTGCTGCCTAGGTATCTGTCTGCACCCCACTTTTGTAAATGTAAAGGGAAAGGAGAAAATCCCAAAGAAGTAGAATAATGGTGTCAAGTGTCTGTTGGATTTGACAGCAATATTTGCAGTGCTACGGAACTAATCATGTCATCACATTTTAGATAGGCAATAATGTAATTTTTCCCCCTCTCTTTCAGGGAGAACTCTCCTCCATGGGTCCTGCCCCCGTTTTGACATCCTCTGACTATGATAGCCGTGTATTTCCTGAGGAATTTGCAACTAGCAGGGTGGATTCCAAGGCTTCTCCGCTTTACCAGAGACTGCTATCAGCTTTGATTTCTGAGGACTCAATGGGTGAAAATGAAGAGTTTCAAGTTAATGGATTTGGGGCCATGCATGATCATGAGGATGACTCAGAATTCGGTGTTCTGAATAACAATGAAAGGCTGGAACTTGATGAATCAGAAGATGATGGGTCTGCAATTTTGTTCAAAGGTGTTAACAAGTCAGCCCACATTGACTTCTTAGACATTCAATATGAAAAATTGGGGATAGATGAAAAGATATATCTGGAAGCCCAGTCCATTGGAATATCCTTAGAACCAATGGTATACAGTCTAGTATCTTAGTTACTTAGAAAATAACTACTATGTAATTTTGGCTGTTACTGAATTTCGTGCGACTTGGTATATTGTTCTTGTGTTTTCTTACAGCCTAGTATCTCAAGCGTGGAGGATGAAGGGATAGCTGACGAAATTAAAATGTTGGAGGAGGCTATCTGCAAGGAGGTATTTATTTCATCATATTTTATATTCATTCATTATGGTTGGTTTTCTTGTCTCCTTAGGGAGTTATTGAGTTCTTCAGGGGGCATTCTGATGTTTTTGAAGGATCCCTTGTAAAAGGACAAAAGCAACATCCTTGTTTCCCAATTCCCATGTTACTTTTTTCTCTAGAGAAAAACACCGTTTGATGGTCTCTATGTTATATCTCAGGGTTCCAAGAAGAAAGAGATGGTGGATAGGCTACTAAAGCCTGTCATAGAGATGAAAGAACTTCAGGAGAAGTATGAATTTTCCCTTACTCTGATTTTCGGGCAAACCATTGTGGATCTGAATTATGGTTTAACGTTTTTTCCACAGGGGGCTTGATCAGCTTGGTTATGAAAAGCTCATTGAGATGGCATATGAAAAGAGCAAGGTAAACTGGTTTTCTTAAAGTTCATTTTCATCTTTGTTTTGCTTCCCTGCATTGCCAATTTATTGGGAGTTATTTGTTGATAATTCTGTTTTGTTCTGTTACAGGCAAGTCGTCGTCATCACAACGCTGGTGGAAAGAATTCCAATAACAAGATTTCAAAGCAGGCTGCATCAGCTTTTGTTAGAAGGACACTTGAACGATGCCATCAATTTGAAAAGACCGGCAAAAGCTGCTTCAGTGAGCCTGAAATTAAGGATATGTTCATTGCTGGGTTGGCAACAGCTGAAGATACTCTTATGGACAAAGAGTATAATCCATCGACTTCAAGTACGATCTATTGCCTATATAAAATAACAAAATCTCTTTTAAATCCATATTCTCTCCGCTAATTTTTATCTCTCTTTCTTTCCCTGACAGCACCCATGGGCTCACAGCCAAGCTCTTCTTTGGTACGCATTGGGCAGAACTCGGAGAACTTTGCCAGTTATGGTCTACCATCTGAAAATGCTTTATTAGAACAAACGACAGGGAAAGAAGATACAGCATGGTCTAATCGGGTCAAGAAGAGAGAGTTGCTGCTTGATGATGTTGGTATCGGGACACAACTCTCAAGTAGTATAAAAGGGAAGAGAAGTGACAGGGACAGAGATGGGAAAGGGCAGGCTTCATCTAGAAGTGGAACCAATAAGATTGGCCGGCCTTCCCTGTCCAATGCTAAGGGTGAAAGAAAAACAAAAGCGAAACCAAAACAGAAAACAACTCAGATATCTCCATCTGTTAGGGTCCCAGAGCAACCCAAACCATTATTACCAAAACCGAATGAAGCAAACAGCGAGTATAATCACTTGGAGTCACTGGAGGAGACAGAGCCAATTCTCGACTTATCTGAGTTACAAATACCAGATGGCTTAGGAGATTTTGATACGCAACCAGGTGATATTGGTTCATGGTTTAACATGGATGACGAAGAAGATTTCGATATCATGGAGCTTGGAATACCAATGGATGATCTCTCAGGCCTGAACATAAAGTTGTGAGGTTACCTCCCCTTCTCACTTTATCTATCTGTATAGTCTTGTTGGTTATACTAGTTGACAACAGATAAAAAGCATAAGGTAAAAGAAAAATTTTGCTTCCTTGGGCGAATAACCACCAATACAGGTTATTTGTTATGTTAGCTCCAGAAAATTAGGTCACATAGATTCTTTTCTTCATCATCTTCTTTTTCTTAGGCTTCTTTTTTTCGTCTTCTTATACCTCCAATATCTCGGGTAAAACTCTTTTTACTTTCTTGATGGATGCTGGATTTGGATCCGGCGGGTAAGCTAGGTTGATAGTTAACTTCTGGCTGTTAAAAAGCTGTTGTGACGGAAAGAAAGAAAGGGAAAAGGAGTGATGATGGTGATGTTGTAGTGATATATATGTATACATATAAGTGGAGGCTCTTCTTCTTTGATCTTTTGGTTTCGTTTTTGGTAGTTTCCATAACCTCAGGACCGTTACCTATCTGTACATACATTTTATGTTCCTTAATAAAATTCAGTTTCTCCCTCCGTTACATATCATTGTGTTACTCTTTACTCTTTACCATCATTGATATAATGTATACTCGAAATTCTGAGAATAGTCTTATTTGCACCTTGGTGCTTACCATACCAGACCAAAGTTGCCTTTACCAAATTTGTTTGCAGTAGCATCTTTGATTTGCCTTCAAACGAATAGATGAAAAGCAAAGCTCTAAAGAAAAATAACTTAAGCTATGAGAATATGTAATATTTCGTTTTTGTCTACCAGACGTGACACAATCAGTTGACGTTACAGTCCAATCTCGACGTCCAGCTTGAGTCTGGCCTAGTTAGAATGTTTCATTACAGACACTAGAAATAATGTCTTCCTAAGAACACTCATATTTTGACACAACTTCAGGGCAGTTTCATAATTTAATTTACCAAATACTCGGTTTAACGTTCAAAAACTGGATTTTGGAGCCTAACATATCAGTCAAGAAAATACGATAGTTTGAATGAAATTCCACATTTGGTACAGATAGTAATAGCAATGAATCACATGACAAAACTGTGACGGGTAACCCCGAGTCGAATAGGCATGTCTCAAGAAGTAGAATCAATCTTTAGCCACTAGTTTCACATACTTCCCGTCTATCGTGAATCTAGAGCTCGAGTTCACCTGTAAGATAGTAGGAAAACAAAAGACTTTTTTCAGATGATTGTTTTTTAAAAGCAGGGAATAGATTCGTTGTGTATTAATTAGGCAGATGAAATTTTCCAGACCTTTAGCTCTAGCTCTGCCTTGAGCTCAGATTTGTCTCGAGTTATGCCTGAATCCAGAAGAGATTCCAGAACGATCTTTTTCAGTTTCTTCATCTTCAAAGTTTTATCTTCGTTCTGTATAAATACAAAATCATATGTGTTAATGCATGGTAAAAACGGAAACTGCAAGCTGAACCAAAAAAGTTAAATCGCGACCGAAATTCAGAAAGTTGATAGATACATACAGACTTCAAAGCCGATGTGATCAACTTCTTCCAATTGATTTTCTTCTCATGGTCCTGTTTCTTCGCTTTCTTTAGTTCACCTCCTTTTGCTTCTTCGGCTTTAACTACCTCACCTTTACTAGTATCATCTAAAGTCTCTAGCTTTCTCTTTTTATCAGCATGCAAATCTCCATTTGCAACACCCGAGGGGACAGGTGAATCCACTTTCTTCTGTTCGGAATCACCATTAGAAGCGTTTTGGATTCCATCCTTCTTATCAACCGTGGATTGTCCAGATTGTTGTTGTTGTCTAGCATGGAAGGCTTTTGCTTTTCCTCGGTGCTTCTTCCCATCCGCATGGGCAAGCAAAGTCTGCTGGCTAGTAGCTTTTGTGTAACATATACTGCAACCAAACAGAAACACTCAAAAGCACGCCCTCACAAAAATCTCACCAAGAGATAACAAACACAAACAACACTACATTCTAAAAACAAAAGTCTACATTAGCTCTATCATTCCAAAGATACATCGACACAACCAGCCAGTGTAGACAACACTAAACTAAATCCATGTCTAAAGCGGAAAACAGAAGTTAAAGTCGAAAGATGTAAATACCTACAAAACCATGGATATCGGTTCGATAAGCCAACATTTATATCAAAGTCAGGCTGTTGCTTCGTGCTATCCTTTGGCTTTGCAGGTGTGCCATTAGATGACTTTGACTGCCCTTTTGCACCATACTTCTCCTAAAACACAGAAACATTCAAATTCAATACTCAAAACCAAAACCAGTATACGAATTTGTTCCATAGACATGGTGAATTACTTACAGCTTCAGTAATGCACTGGGTATGTCCTTGTACATTATCTTTTCCAAACATTTCTCCACAGTCGATGCACGATAGCTATATTGATAAGCATCACAAACAAAAACAATCATCACACAGTTTCGATTTCACCAGAAGAAGAAGAAGAAGAACAACAAAAAATAAATTAAAATCGAGACCTTTGTGGCACTGCACATCCTGAAGTGAGTCGGGAGCTTTGGCTTCTTCAGATTCTCTCCACAGTCTTCGCATTGAAACCAAACCATCGCTTTCCTCTTCCGATGATCGAATTTGAGATTTGTGGGAAAATTTTCAAGCAGAGATCAAATTTTGGGTATAAGATTAGTAGTACCCAACTAGGGTTTTAGAAGAACCTTGAAACAACGAAGAGTTTGTTTATGAAAGTGTCAGACAACACGCTGTTTTGGAACACTTAAAACGACATGGTTTCTTGATTTTTAACGATGAGACAGCATGCTTTTTGTAGATTAAGTAGCGAGAAGCGCGTAATGAGGTGCCATTAATTTTGGTCTCGACATATAAACCGAACCAAACCAAATTCAATAGAAGGGTGAATCCGAGGTTTAGACAGTTTTTAAAAAGAAATTGGGAATTTGGACGGTTTACTATTTGAAATTGGGAAAAATAGATTATTAGTGGTTGTGAAAGAGGGTGTGTGTGAGAGGAGAAATGTTAGTGGGTGTGAGATTAGAGAATTTTAGTTTTCTTTTTCCACCTCAAAATTTATAGAATTTGATTTTATTACAATTTTGTAATCTAAAAAATTATTACAATAAAATTTTTATCTTTAATTTTTTTTTTTCGAATCTAACAAAAATAATTTTGATATATTTTTCAATTTGTAACCAATATCATATTTCCTATACGTACTCTATTTTTAGTGTTCGTAATATATGTAGTACGAACATGAGAAAAGTACGAATATATGCTAGAAGTATAAACATGAAACAGAGAATATGAACAATATATATGGAGTACGAACATGATACATGATCTACTATAGTATTTTTGCAAGCATTTTTGGAGAAAATTTAATGCACATTTATTGCAAGAAAAAAGTAAATTTTACTTTAAAAAATATTATGTTAGAGGAAAGCTTCGAACCCATTTTATAATGATATAAATGCAACTCTTTACCACTAGACTACATCAATATAGCATTATTATCATATAAACACACATATATATATATATATATATATATATATATATAAGTTTGAAAACGGGTGTAATACTTGTTATGCGAAATACATATGAAAGCAAGTATTACAAATTATGTTTTATTTAAATTAACATTTATACACGGGTGGTATAACAGAACCGGTTTGAATCGTTATTACTAAAATATTAAAAATATCATTAATATTATACTTCAAAACGAGTTAAAACTTCATTATACTATTTTTTAATAACATCAATATAAGACATGTCGACCGATTCCGCTAGCTTATGAAGACCCATCGTTCATATATCGAGTTTACCTCATCCTTATATTTATACTTTTGGGAGTATGTGTCTTTGTCCGTCGTCGAGTTCGAGGGAGTGCAAAAGTTCACCCGTTAGAAGGCATAAAATTGGGTGAGCTTTAGTGGGGCTGGTATATATATTATGGTAGATAATAGTATGAGATCATTTGCTCATCTCTTTTATGTAACGATCACCAACAAACGTACGAATGTCGTTTATTTTAATTTTTTTTGGCGGGAAAAATATTGACGGAATTTTTTTTGGCGGGAAACTTTTTTGGTGGAAAACTTTTTTGGCGGAAACACTTACGTTTATATTGTTCTAAAATAAGTCTTTTAAAAAACTTCTCCATAATAATTTATAACATAATAAAAACATAAAATTTTCATATTAAAAAAGATTTAACAAAAACTATAATAATATTTTCGCAACATAGTGCGGATATTTACCTAGCAAATCTAAAATATGAAATACACAAAAATGGTTAAAATCAACAGAAATGGACATAAATAAACATTATTGTCCAGCAGGTTTTAAATGGACGAACATAAATGGACTACAAACTTGAACGGACATAAATGGACACGGACATAAACGGACGGACGTAAACAAACGCGGACGTAAATGGGCTGGACAAGTCCGTAATAATATCCCTATATGTAGTATGTCGTTTTTGGTTATATGTATGTTCATGGCTTTCAGATATATAAGTGAATGCGCATTGAGTATTGTTCAATTTCTTTATGGCTGCCATTCCAGTTTTATTTTGTTGGTAAATTCTCGAATACGAACCATCAAATCCAATCACTATCTATTTAAAGTGATAACACTATTGAAATACTTGAAAACTTTTACAAAGTGCCAACAAACACTAAATAAAATTTAAAGAGTCAAAAAGTAGCCTAGAGTGGTACGTATGATTCAACCATAATAATTTGTGCATTGTACATTTAAAAAGTGTTTTATTCGAAAGACGACGAACATCATCATCACATAAAATATTAGATTCCACAAGCATCTCCTCCCGGTCCACCAAACAAGAACATACTACCAAATGTTTCCTTTCTAAGACCATAACATTTCTTACTGTCAACAAGCATCTCCACCTTAAACTTTTCATATCGCGTGAATTTACGACTAGCATCCATGATGAGCATGTCCGGAATACGTGCCGAATCATACACGGATTGTGTTGGTAGATGACCCATTGGTGGACTTTTGCCTGTAGGAGAAGCTTGAACTACTCCTCCAACTCCAACTATGTCTGCTGCATTTGCTATTATATCAAACATCTCTTTTGGCCAGTAACCAAGATGTAAATCTGGTTTGTGCCGGTTTACATCCGTTGTCCACCAATTTCCCGATGTTTTATCCTTCATTGATTGTTTTACAAATCGAATGCATATCATGTTATAGCTTGTGTTTGATATATATTCAAAAAGTAAAACAAATAACGCTTGATGTATTAATTTTTAGCAAAAACAACAATTATATTGTTTCTAACTCACTCACATTGTTTCAGAAATTGAGAAACAACAACATTATTTAACTAAATCAAATAGAAATTATATAAAAGATTACCTGTTGAAGAGTGACACCGATATATCTCTTATTGGGATCATGAAATTCACGTAAAGGTCCACTTAAATTGACCAGTTTTTGATACTTGAATAAAACCAAGGACATACGATATTATAACAACCTGCTCCTTCTACGCCCTATGTATAGAAGAGTAATTATAATTATAATTATAATTATAATTAAAATGTAGGTTCAGAAACAAACAAAAAAAACACAAACATATATATACTCCTCTATCAAATCAATAGTTAATTAAGTATTTAAATGTTTACTATAGTCTAAATTACTTTTAAAACATAGTTGAAAAAAAAAAAGATGGATTCAAATATATTTTGTATAAATAAGAATGTGATAAAGAGTATATGCATTGATAGATATATGTACCTTCCAATACCCATAACTCCATGTCCGCCCATCGCCAAACATACTTGGGTTTACCTGTTAATTACTACAATCAAATAGCTTTATTCATAACTAAAATTCATATTGTGTAATGGTCTAATGAAAGAAAAGAAGAAGAAAAAAATCGATATTTGGTTTACCATCCAACCAGTTTCAATTAAATTGAATGTATTGTTGTTTGCTATACTTCCTACAAATATATTAGCAGATGAATACTGGCCATTACTGATGTTCAAGTTATGAACACTTATCGGAGCGGCAACACCATGATAAGGACCTTGACCTTGTGATCTAACAACTGCAATCTAATTCACATTATAATATTTTCAAAAATGCATCATAATATATTGTAAGACAAGTAGTTAAAAGTAGAAAAATTGAGGAATATATATATACAATATAATTGATTTTCTTACATGTTCTCCAGGTCTTACAACTGTGAGCGGATTAAAACGTTTTTTCGCGAAATATTGAGCATTTCGGACATACTCTTTTGTATTCTTCAATATGGGAACTGTTCCGTTTGGACAATCGATGAAATTTTGATCAGACCTTCTGGTTTCAACTTTGTTTTCCGGTTCAGAAATTGCGAAAGAAGGTTTCATCTATTAATAGCATATTGTCACAAGATAAATACATGACATGTGGGATTACATTGTATTGTGCCTTAATTTTATAGTTTTTGGACTAATTAATATGTTGTTTGTTTTAATTCCCCAACATGAGGAAAAGTTAGATGAACAAATTAAAATACCTGAATTTTGTGATTTTTGAGTAGTGGATGATTTAACGAAGGCTGTTTATAGATTTCCACACAATGGTATACCATTTTCTCATTTAACTATGAACAAAATAAGGAGATACATATTATAAATTAGTTACAAATATATGGATATAACAACTAGTGCATATATATATATATATATAGTATTCCCATTTTACCAAAAATAATGGTTTTAATATATATATATATATATGTGTGTGTGTGTGTGTGTGTCAATTTTTTGCTTTTTTGCCCCAGTTTACCTTGATAGATTTCAAAACTTCTCTGGATTGAAATAATGAGAATGAGACTAGAAGTGTTACGAGTCTGAGAACGAAATCCATGGATTTATGATCAATATTTTGAAAGATCGTCTGATAATATTATTTGTACAATCTATTTTTAGACCTGACACTCAAGCATTTATAATAACGAATGATGTTTAAATTTGGTTTGAGTTTTCTTAAATTTCTGTTTCTCTATTATTAATTTACGTAAATTATTTTTTTTTTCCTATATATGGGAACACATAACTTTAAAATTACAAATCTAGTGGCCAACTAGTTTTTTTGACAATTGATATAATAATGTACACTTTAATTTTCTTAAGTATGCATTACACTTTAATTGTTTGGTTTACCTGTTTTAGTACTAGCGGATTTTGTTTCTCTTTTCTTACTATACACTTTAATTTATTGTGTTTAGATTTCATATACATAAATCAATCAATAAATAAATAAAAAGGAAGATTATTTCTTCTTAATGGTCCACTTTGCTTTGAGAAGAAATGAATAAAATGCACTTTAATATGCTTTTAGTTATTTTCATCCAGGCAAAACAAAAACCTTGTCAACTCAAAACCCAAAAGAACTCTGATTTTAGTTTGGTTATATTCACACAACTAGAAAACCGGAATTAGCTTCTCTGGCTTCATGATACATTTCATAAAGACACAAGATGAATCATTCATTAGCCTAACAGCAGATTGAAAGTCTAATCAAAAGAAAGCCATACCAATTGATCTCAGCTACCTCTGATACCAAGCATGTTGGCCATCACCAACATATTGCTCTGCCATGCCCATATGATTAGGTGGTGGCAACATCGATCCCTGGTTCATCATCATACCCGAACCAAACATACAATAGTTTGGTGGACCAGCTACCATTTGATTACCATGTAATGCACCATACATAGGGTCAAAAACAGGAAGCTGGGAGTGTCCGTAATAAGATATGTTCTGTCTGTACATGTCCATAGTCTGCTGCTGGTGCTTATCCTCGAGTACATGCTGGTGGGGCAGTTCGAGCCCCGGGAATGTCGCTTCACTCTGAGTTAGATCAATCTTCACCGGCTCAACGATATCTTGCACCTTTCCAGCCCCAGACGGCTTCTTTGATGCTAGATTACATACCACTGTGCGGTTGTACAACCTCTTCTCTGGATTTCTTAGTGCATCTCTTGCTCCCTTCCGCGTCTTGAACAACACGAACCCGTACCCTTTAGCTCTTCCAGTGTCCTTGTCCATGACCACTGAGCACTCCTCTATCTCCCCATAGGACTCAAAAGCAGCCTTGAGGTTCTCGTGCGTTGTGTCCCATCCAAAGCCACGCACAAATATATTGCGGCGAGCGATGTCACGGTCCGCCGACTCAATGATGGCAGAGAACAATCGAGATCCCTTCTCGGCAGTCTTGTATACAAGGTTAACAAGCTCTTCCTTGGAGTAAGATACCAACAGCTGTTTGATGTCTTCCTTGTCATACTCGAAATCAGAGTCTGACTTAGTCTGCTTTTTGTCCTTGTTTCCCTTCCTCTCACTGTCTTGCTTCTTCGCTCTATTAGATTCACTCTTTTCCTCACCCCCTCCTTTTGCTTCTTTGGCCTCAATTACCTCCCTGTTCTGTGTTTCATCGAAAGTCTCTAGTTTTCTCTTTTTGTCAGCCTGTGAATATCCATCTGCAACACCTGAGGAGACAGGCAAATATACATTTTTCGGTTCGAAATCACCATCAGAAGCATTTTTAATTGTATCCTTCTTATCCACCGTGGATGTTTCTAATTGTTGTTGTTGTTCAGCAAGAAACCATTCAACATTCGCTCGGTGTTTCTTCCCATTGGCATGTGATAACAAAGTCTGTTGGCTGGTAGCCTTTGCGTTACACAAGCTGGAACAACATAGACATATTTAAGCATCAACTCTTAAAATCCCACCCCGAGGAAACTGATAAAAACGAACACAAAAATCTTATCTATTTGTTACTTTGCACAATCAAAGAGAAATCCATGATACCATACTTACCAATGATGCAAAACCAGCCATATACACGACTCCACTCAATAGCTGATGCATATTCTACTTTGAATTATCCTTGTCACGACTAACTTACTTAGGTGGCATGTAGATTTGGTGAACACTCTTACTAAGGACACAGACAAACAAGACAATTGCAAATGCCAATTCATTTTACGCAAAATTTCAATATGTGTCTTTGACCAATCCAAAGTTAGATAAGGTTTCTTCTAAAATGACATTAAAATACTCCTAAAAATTGCAGACAAGCCTCATTATTTCATAATTAACATATCACTAATCTCACATCAAAAGTGCATATCTGTTTCTTTAACGTGATACAGAAAATACAGAAAATGGCAGTGGAAAGGTGAAAGATGTGAAGGGATTACCTACAAAACCATGGATAACGATTTGATAACCCGACATATATATCAACTTGGGTCTGTTGTTCTGATTGCCTTTGTTGTTTTTCAGCATCAAACCGTTTGACATTTGCTCGGTGTTTCTTCCCACTGGCATGGGATAACAAAGTATGCTGGCTGGTAGCGTTTATGTTACACAAGCTGGAACAAAATAGATAATATTTAATGCATGTTCTCACAAAATCTCACCACAGGAGAACACACAAACAACAATACACTATGAATGTCTCCAAAAGTATTACCCAAAAAGATATATAGATAAGATTTCTTATAGATTGATTTGAATTACTTTTAACAATGTAGTCCAACCTCGACAATTATGGAAATACAGAAGATGGAAGAAAAGGTGAAAGATGTGATTACCTACAGAACCATGGATAGTGGTTTGATAACCCGACATAAATGTCTACGTCGGGCTGTTGTTTTAAGTTGTTCATATCAGCAGTTGGTTGTTCAGCAACCTCTCTTTCTTTATCTAGATGTTTCATTCCATGGACATGGGCAAAATAATCCTGCTCACAGGTCATATTTGCATCACATAAGCTGCATATATATAATATTCAAGTCATATCATCATAAAACCTCACCAAAAGAAAGAAAAAACTCACAAACAACACTAATGTTTGGAACAAACTCTCGATAAGTTTTATCAAACCCAAAGACATATGGTTACGTTTCTTATAGATTTAACTATATTGTATTCCAAAACAATGCAGTCAAATCTCGAATTCAGTACAATTAACAGACAGTGAAAGGAAAGCTAAAGATGTGAGAGTACCTACAAAACCATGAAGGGTTGTTGTATAACTCATCATTGATATCGAAATCGCACTGATTTTGTTTCGAGTTTTCGCCATCATATAGCCCCTTTGGACCATATTTCTCCTAAAACACAGAAGAAAAAACAATCAAGACACTAAACCATAGAATGCAGAAGCAGAATCATTAGGGATTAGCAAATACTTACAGCCTCGGTGATGCATTGATTATGATAGTGAACACTATCTTGCCCAAACATGTTTCCACAGTCAATGCAAGATAACTGATAAAATCACAATGATTCGAAGATATATCATCAGGAAGCGATTAAGAGAAGAATCATCAGAGAGTTTTCTTGATTATAGTGTGTGTACGGTACCTTGGTGGCACTGCACATACTGAAGTGCCTCGGTAGCTTTGGCTTCTTCAGACTCTCGCCACAATCTTCGCACTGAAACCACACCATTGGATCGATCGATTCGAATTGGGGGAAAGATTCATTCGATTTGCCCAAATATCAATTGCCCAGACTCGTCGGAGATGGGTTTAAATTTGAATTGGAAACTACGTGTTGTTTCACTACACTTGAAAACGACATGGTTTGTTATATTTGACCAAAATGACGTCGTTTTACTTTGGGATTTTTTTTTTGTTAAATGGGATATTCCTCCTCGTAAAACCTCACCACAAGAGAACACTCACAAACAACACTACGTTTGGAGCCAAGTCTCGGTTAATTTTATCAAGACCCAAAGACATATTGTTACGTTTCTTAAAGATAGAGTCAAATCTCGAATTTAGAACAATTAACTTGATTCACATAAAATGGAAGGAATGCTAAAGATGTGATCAGTACCTACAAAACTATAAAAAACCGTTGAGCAACTCGGCAATGCACATATGTATGACCAAGTGTTAATAACTCAACTGGTAAAGATCTCTGACAAAAGCTCAAAGATCGCCGGTTCGAGTAGCGCTTGGGACGAAACCATATAACATGCTATGGTTTCGGGGCTGAGGGGATGTATGGGCCTCGACCCAGAACCTCTTTGATTATTCAAGAAAAAAATGCACATATGTATGTGGAAGTACTTAGATTGATGCATATAGAAAATGTTTACACCTATAACTTGTACATCAAATCAACTACAACTAGGACTTCGACCAGGACCACCATAAAAGAAGAAAATTCCTTTGATATGGTGAATGCCAAACCTGATATTGTAACAATTTGCATTTGTAGCAGAAGTATACGGATTTATAGGTGCTTTAGTGATATCATTCTCATCAATTATTTCAACATTATTGAAATAACTAGCTTTTTTCCATCCATTTTCTGCAAACTGTCCATTTCCCATTTGCGTCGACGTGTGTTGTGAACCCTCTTTCATGTCTACTATTTCGCCTCCCCAATCAACTTCGGTCGCACCATTTTGTAGACTATTGAACAATGCGGAAGGCCAATAACCAACAATTAGATTAGTGCTAAATTTCAACCACCAATTACCTGTGTGGGAATTTTGTAGTAATATAAGACAATTCTTTTTAGTTTGTAGATAACATATAAGAGAGTATGTGTTGAAGCTATATCATAACAAATGATAAGTATTATATTAACCTTCCATATAGTTGTTGGAATTACTTCTTGTTGACCATTCAAAGTGGAAACTCGGGGAACGACTCCACCTAAGGCAAATCTTTGGTTAATAGTAACAAAGCCTGGACAATTAAGATTATAACAACCTGTTGACTGGTACCCATCAGCCTGTTTTGTTACCAAACAATACAAAAAAATTAGGTGATTTTTTTTTGCTCGTCAAGAAATAAAAAAAAACTAAGAGAACAATTACATATGAAAGAACATAATTTTTCTAAATTAAAAAGTAAGAATAAAAGAAATATAACTATAATATAGATATTAACTCACTGTCCAATAAACAAAGTAGCGAGGTTTATCATTATCATCACCATCCACTTTCTTGACCACCTAAGTAAAATCAATGAGATTGAAAAAAAAGTTAAAAAGAAATATATTTGTCTATATATAGGTATAATATATACATATAATATCAAGAACAAACAAAGACCTGCCAACCAGCTTCAATGGTGTTGAGAGTTTTTTGACGACCAGCAGAAACCCATATTTGTGCTAAACTAAATTCTCCTACCGTTTGTACATAAGGTTTCCACACGTTTATAACTGCTTTAGCTCCATGAAACTTGGCTCGAGGAGAATTTACTTTTACTTTAAATGTGGCATACTATATATATGTACATAAACATACATGTATAAGAAATAATGAAAACATATGAGGAAATTTTTCAAGCACTTTTTTTTCTCCAAAGTTGAGCCACCAAAATTTTTTTCTCGGGTTCTGAATTGTTCCATCCATCTGGATAAGAACTTGGTCTCATCTACATAACATTGAATAATTACAATAAATTAAATATGAAATGTACTTAGTTAAACCAATTCGAACAAGGTGTACTAGCATTAATGATTTAAGTTTGAGTTTAGCTAGTGCTATTTTTAAGAAAGATTACTTGAACATGGTGATTTTGAATTAAAAATGATAAAACTATGAACAAAATATCTTGAACTATGTGCTAGAAGATAATACTAATAATTATATAAGTATTAGTTGAACCAACTAATAATAATTATATAAGTCGTAATATTTTTCTAACCTGAATGGTGTGATTTTTAAATAAAGGATGATTATAAATTGGATGATTCTTGAAATGGATCGCAATCTATGATATCTCCATCTGGACTCTAGCAAAATTATAAAACGTACATAGTTCGGAATTAAAAGCAATATATATATATATAATTAGGTGTCACTCTTGTGTAAATCATCAAATTAATTCAACCTTAATGGATTTAAGAGCAGGTTTATTGAGTTTATTCAAGAGTTCATCTATTTTAGCATCACAAGAATCAGAAGACTCGCTTCTGGTGACGGTGACTATCAAAACTATAAGTAGAATGATGAGCACAATTAAATTTGCCATAATCTGACCAATCATGATAAGAGTATTCAAAATGTATTGATATTTATTGAAGTGCTTCTTGTTCTTGTTTATATATAGTAAAGAAAGGTCATGCATTAAAACTGAATATATCGAAGCACTAAAATATTGTAATGCTTTATTTATTTTAATATGACAATAAAAATTAAAAATTAAAGCCAAAAGAAATACAATTAATTCTTTCAAATTGATTTATTCATTGCAAATCTATAAAAAATTAATGCAGTCATTTAAATTTATCAATATGTGGGAAAGGGAAAATAAAAAATAGATTTTATTATATAAAATTTGGTTTCAAAAACTACTAATTAACAAGATCATTATGCGTGTCAACTTTATCGATTAGTTATATTGACACGTGTCAATTTTATCGATTAGTGATTTTGACATGTGTCAAAATTTTGTAGTTAAGAAATTATATAAATTAGTTCTAAAGTAAATGAATATTTTCAAAATACAATCGATAGAAAAAAATTTGGAAAATTCAACAATTACTTAATAATCTTAAAGGAAAAAAAGATTATTAAAAAATATTAATATATAATTATATAAATTAATTCTAAAGAAAAGGAATATTTTCTAAATATAAAGAAATAAAGAAACAAAATCATGTTAGTTAGTCAACTGTAAATTAATATTATGAAATTTTTTCATTATCATGAATATTATGTAATATATGAATATTTGAATTCAATAAGTTAATCTAAATAAGTTAGTTATTAATACACAATGATTGCAAAAATTACGCATTTCATTTCTACTACTGACATGTGTCAATTGTATTGATAAAATATTGAGCCGTGTTAATTCCAGATTTATTAACATATCTTAAAATAATTTTGGGTTTTAAAAATCGCATTAATATGTGATCATTGATCATGTATTCTTTTATATTTCATGTATCTAACTATCTTATTTCTTTAAAAAATCAAACAAATTCTTGTGTGATATACTTGTCATATAATACCTCAATTGATTACCATTCTAAATCGTCCTCGAGATTTTTAATATAAAGTTTAAGAAACTGAGTTGTACTGTCTCAATAACTATATAAATGAAATCTGAGTATTTATTGACACCTACTTTGAGCATTGTTAAATCATCACGTTCTTCCTTTTTTTTTCTTCTCTTTTGTGTAGTGTTTAGATTAGTATTATATACATGTGTAATCATTAAACACAGTAATTCTTGAACGTGAAAAAATTTTTATACAGGCCTAATTAATGGGTGCTAAGCTCTTATATGGTTTAACATGAGCATGATGAATTTTGGGTTACTTTCATATAACCCAATTAACCGTAACTCAAGCATCAAAGTCCTATACAATTTGGTTTAACATGAGCATGATGGTTTAACATGAGCATGATGATACTAAGTGGCTATCTAGCTAAGTAACAAGCAATATGAACACCTATACAATTTTTAAAATGTTTTCTTGTGGTTTCAAATGCCAAAACTATGTACTTATATACATATACTTGGGTTGGGCATAAATCTTATTTAAATGAAGAAAAAAAAAGACAACCAAGATAAATAGTATTGCTTTGTTTCAGTTTTGACTGCTGCAATGTTTACACTTTACATTTACAAAAGTTTTTGCCAAAAGCTTTTTTCCAAGTAAATTCATCTGCATAATATTGTTTTTTCGAAGAGAAGACACTATCTTCATTGTTGTTTACCTATACCATTAATATCTTCATTTTCTACTCTAACAGTTTTGATAGTAGTTTATATTGTTTGTATTTTAATCTTTAGAAAATGGCTGGATTTTAAAAATTTCTTTACAAAACCGCTGCATTTCTTTTCTTTTCTTTTGTATTTGGATTTTAATTTGCGAAGTAAATTACCATGAAATTTTATTTTCGTTATTAATAAAAATATATGCGAATAATTCGAATGAATTTTTGTTTTTACTTAAAATTTGATTTCTGACCATATTCATTTCTAACTTTATTTACTTTTCAAAAGTTAAAATTAATATAGATTATCTCTACCATTACTTTTTTACTTTTCATCAGAAATTATATTAAATTAATTAGAAGTGAAAAATGAAGTATATATATAATGAATAATATCAAATTTGACCAGATATCATTTCACTTTGAATTAATTGCTTATTATTATTTTCATATTACAATAATTAAAAATATCAAAGTATAGCACATAGATTTGTTCATTTTCTTGTGTACATGATGTTTCTTTAGTATTATATAAATTAGTTAACGTAATCCTCTATAAACGAACTACAAATGCTTCACAAAATATCAAAATATATTGGATAATCTTATCATAATTTTTCAGATAATGGCTAGTTTAATTGTGCTAAACTTTATAGTCTTATTAGCAGTAATAGTCACGGGAAGCGAGTTTTCCAATACTCATGATGCTGCAGTAAATCAACTCTTGAAAAAACTCAATAAACCTTATGTTAAATCTATCAAGGTTTATTAAGTTTTGGATTTACACAAAATTACATTGAACTACATTTTTTTTTTCATTTTTGATTGTTCTTTAATCCTTAGTTGATATGTTTTGTAATTATTAAATAGAGTCCAGATGGAGATATAATAGACTGCGTTCACATGAAAAACCATCCAATTTATGATCATCCTTTATTCAAAAACCACACAATTCAGGTTCTGAAATTATATTTTTTTTAATCAGTATTATTATAGTGTTAAATTTATATGCATTTTGAGTATAGTTTTATCACCTTTTGTTCAAAAATCACACCATTCACAAATGTTTCTTAAAAGTTATACTAGACCAAAAATTGATATTAACGCTAAAAATATCCCATTGAAAATGGGTTACTAAGTACATTTGATTTTGTCATGCTCAAAAAATTTCTGGTATTTTCAATATATAATTGTGTTTTTTATAGATGAGACCAAATTTTTACCCAGAAGGATGGACCACTAAAGATTCAAATAACGAAAAACAAAATATGGTTGCTCAACTTTGGACAATCAATGGAATATGTCCAAAAAATAGTATTCCAATTAGAAGAACAAGAAAAGAAGATATTTTACGAGCAAAATCGATTGAAGAATATGGAAAAAAAGATCCCAACGATATTCGTCAGCATAAACCAATCAATCAACATAGAAGAGGAAACGGAACACATGAGGTACACATAGCATTTATTAAGTATTTAAAATGCTTATACTTTTTATATATTTTTTTATGAGTATATAGATATGTTTGTTGTTTCTTATATATGTATATTTATGTACAATTATAGTATGCTACACTTAATGTGGTAGCAAATTCTCCTCGAGCTAAGTTTCATGGAACCCAATCGTATCTTAATGTGTGGAGGCCTTATGTACAAGAGGACCACGAATTTAGCCTAGCACAAGTATGGGTTGTAGCTGGAAGTTATAGTTCTCAACTTAACACCATTGAAGCTGGTTGGCAGGTCTTATATTTTCTTGCAGTTGCTTATATATATATATATAATCTTCTTCTTTTATAATTTTTTTCTATTAACAAAATTTATTTTCTATATTTTAATATTTTTGTTATCATTGTTATTGATTAGGTGTGCTATGGACTTTATGGTGATCATCAACCTTGATACTTTATCTACTGGACGGTGAGTTTACTTCCATTGTAATGAATTTTTTGAGTTTCTAATTAAGTATGTATGTGTAGATGAAATTTTCTTTCTTTTTATTCCTTTTTGGTTGAAAAATAAAAACATAACTCTTTGTTATGTGTGTTGTTTGATAACATGAAACAGGCAGATAGTTACATGAATATGTTATATTATTATTATAGGATCCTAGGACAGGAAATTGGTGGTTGAAATTTGGTCCTCATTTTTATGTTGGGTATTGGCCTTCCGCATTGTTCAACCATTTACAAAATGGTGGAACTGAAGTTCATTGGGGAGGCGAAATCGTAAATTTAAAGAATCATTCACGGCACACAACAACAACTATGGGAAGTGGGTTATTTGCAGAAGAAGGATTTCAAAAGGCTGGTTATTTTAGAAATATTGAAGTAATTGATGAAAATAACATTAGGAGAGAACCTGTAGGTGTTTCTTCTATTGTGACTAATGATCGTTGTTATAGCCTTAGTTATGGCAATAGCTCTAGTCACCCTATATGGAAAACTCATTTCTTTTATGGTGGTCCTGGTGGGAATAATCATTTGTGTACTTGAGATGTAAGCATGTTGTGTGAATCTATTTGTCACCATTATACATATACTAGAACAATACCCGTGTTGTAGCATGGATTTATATCTTGTTTAATGCCTAATTTATATATTTTATATTTTAAATCAAATTTTTGATATGTTATATTAGTTATAATTATTATTCTCACCGTTTGTTATAATGATCATAATTCATTCTATCCATTTTCAAAAATACCCCTTTTCAAATATGAAAAATTATAAACTTTTATATGGTTGATAAGGTACATCAAGATCATCATTACTACTGGGAAACTAAATCCAAATATTTATAAGGTTTTAAAAGGTTCTAAACGACATTTATAAGGTTTTTATAAGGTTTTTAAAAGGTTTACACAATTTTTATAAGGTTTTTAAATGATTTTTAAAAGGTTTTTAAAAGGTATTTATGAAATATATATATAAATTTACACACATATAAAGATAATTTGTGTCTAGAAATATAAGCTTACACATATGTTTTTGATAAATTTCAAATTTTATAGTGACTTTTTGATAAAATTAGAAAGAGAGGTATTTTAAAAAAGTGGTATTGGAAAAGGGGTATTTTTGAAATTTCCCCTATTAATTATTATATTTCACCTTTCATGTTTATAAGATTATATTTGTGTGAAACAAATAACTCATCATATCATTCATATAAAAATAACAACGTAGATTTGTTTATGCATGTGGCATGATTTGAATTTTTGAAAACTAATATAAATAGTTCAATTTATAAAGATGAAAGGTGAAATATAATAATTAATAACAAATTAATATGATAAGTTAGATATCAAATTTTCTAGGTTTGTTTTGATTGGTCATTCATTTAGAGAAAATCAATAATGTATTTTCATTTTATAATTTAATTTGATATTTTAAAAAATATATATCATAAAATTCTTAGATAAAAAAAAACTACAAATACTATAATTTGACCATTTCAAACAAATATATATTTATATATATATATATAATATTTATTTGAAACGATGAGTTAACTGTTATATGATAGAATGAGTTATGATCATTATAACAAGGGGGAATTTCAAAAATACCTCTTTTCCAATACCACTTTTTAAAAATACCCCTCTTTCTAATTTTATCAAAAAGTCACTATAAAATTTGAAATTTATCAAAAACATATGTGTAAGCTTATATTTTTAGACACAACTTATCTTTATATGATAACATATTAATATGATAAGTTAGATATCAAATCTTCTAGGTTAATTTGATTGGTCATTCATTTATAACTGATTAGAAAATCCAAATTAACAAAACCTTGTGATATATATTTTATAAGGGTTACGAAAAGAATATTTTGTGGAAATAGAAACGTAGATGGGAGATATACAAGTAGCTCATATATAGCATTGGCCGATCTATGACCTAATTAAGTGCCTTATTACCCAGGTAACCCTTGAGGACATCCATCACGGCTCCAAAATCTGCTTTCACTTCAACTGGGGGATTTGAGAACCGGCAAGCCATATCGGGTATGGCTTTCGAGTGGTAATCGATTTTAGACTGGCTGAACTTCAACCCGTGAGCAGTACTCACCACCACGGTCCGATCAGTTGGTGCAATCACTCCTTGGTTCCTCAATTTAAACAGAGCCGTTAGGGCAACACCAGTGTGTGGACAAACAAACATTCCAGTGGAATCTGCCTGAGCCATGGCATCCATAAGCTCCTCTTCCGTGGCTTCTTCCACAATGCCGTCGCAGTTCCTAAGAGCATACACAGCCCTGTCTATCGAAACCGGATCACCAATCTGAATCGCAGATGCAAAAGTGGAACTAGCCTTAACCGGCTTGAAATCTTTCCAACCTGCCTTGTAATGCAAGTAAAGCGGATTCGCGTTAGCTGCTTGTGCGCAAACCAGCCTCGGAATCCTATCCACAAGCCCAAGCTCTTTACACATTTTAAAACCCTTGTAAAACGCATAAATGTTACCAAGATTGCCTCCAGGAACAATCACCCAATCTGGAACTTCCCAATTAAACTGCTGAAGAATCTCAATAGCTGCAGTCTTTTGTCCTTCTAACCTCAAACTATTCAACGAATTCGCCAAATAAATCGGCAACTCCGAAGTAATCTCCTTAATCAGCTTCATACAACCATCAAAATCAGTGTCAATACTCAAAACAAACGCACCGTTGGCAATCGGCTGAACCAGCTGAGCCATTGAGATTTTGTTCGCCGGTAAGATCACAATCGAGGGGATCCCCGCGGATGCGCAATAAGCCGAAAGAGCAGCGGAAGTATCTCCGGTGGAAGCACATCCAACTCCAACGACATGTTTATTCATCTTCCTTAAACGATTGACTTGACTTACCAAAACAGTCATACCAAGATCTTTGAAACTTCCTGTATGACTAATTCCACAATGCTTCACCCATAAATCATTCATCTGTAGAAACTCTTTGCCGAACCTCTCAGCCCAGAAGAGATTAGAGTTACCTTCGAAAGTGGAAACAATGTCATCGTCGTGGATTTGAGGAAGCACCCACTCTTTCTTGGACCAGACTCCAGATCCGTAAGGCCACTTGGTTTTTCCAACTCTCGAATCGAATAGTTTACGCCAGTAAGCTCCGTCGTAATGCTTCAAAGCTTCGAGGTCGTGTTCTACATCGAGAAGACCACCGGATTTGCTACGGTATACGATCTCGTCTAGGGAGTATGACTCCGTTGACTCATGCGGTGCGTTGAACGGAACGTATCTAGCGGAGAAAGGACTTACGGCGGAGGAAGTTGAGCGATTGCGGCGAGCTTCTTCGTCGCGGATGTTGTCATTCGTAGGAGAAGTGACGTTGCCGTTTCCATCGGCGGTTTTGACGGAGGAGATGATGACGTGACGGTTGTTACGGGGAGTAACGGATGATCGAAGATGACGGTGGAGAGAGTTTTGATGAGTCCAGTTGAAGGAAGAGAGAGAGGAGCACGACGACGCCATTTTTTAGAGATGGGAGAAGTGAGTGGCGGGTGATGTTTGATTGTGTGTGGCGGCGACACGAAAGAGTCAAATTCAGGTTAACCGGAATTAATTCTGAGAACCGACTCACGGTTTAGCTACATAACCGAAGTGTGTCGTGTAATAATATCTCTAATTCGAAAACGGTTTTGTTTGTTTTTGTCGAGTCGAGATGGAGAAGTGAAAGGTGGAGAAGAGAAGCAAATACATTATTATTGTTCTTGTCTGCTTTAAAAAAGCTAGAGATCTGTCGTCAAATAACAAAAGATAAGTCATAGTTCTATCTTTTGTTCTTGTTATGGTTTCTTGAGTCATAAGTAGCCCTTTTTTTTTATTTATAAGTGGATTATTAAGTAGATTTTAATTTAAAAGATAGCACGATTAAAAACGCAAAATGGATAGTTAAGTGTCACTCTTGTGTAAATCATCAAATTAAATTAACCTTAATGGATTTAAGAGCATCTTGAGTTTATTCAAGAGTTGATCTTTATTTTAGCATCACGAGAATGAGAAAACTCGCTTCCGGTGACTATTCAAAACTATAGAATGATGACCACAAAAAAAGTCAATATGGCAAAAAATCTGATCTTTTTATTAAAAAAAAAAAAGAAAATTGCAAATTGAATTGTTTGAATATAAGTCCAAGTTTTTGTCTTCTTGACATACTTTTAAACCTTTGTAAATATGCACATATATTACCAAGATTGCCATGAAAAAAATATATTACCAAGTTGTATAATTTCTATATTCTCTTGTATTCTCTCTACTCTCTATATTTTCAATAATGGGTTCAACAGATTTATTCAGATCACTAAACTCTCTAGTGACTCCCGCTGATACTAATTTTTACAAGTATATGAGACTGCGTCGCATCACCATATATATTACTTGTATTCATCATCATCGGATCAACCTCACCATGCTCTTACACCATTATTGTTGGTGATAATTACAAAATGATGGGCAAAACTTACTCAAAACAATGTCAAGGCCAAACAAAAACTAAATTGGTTTCATTAACGGAACAATTCAAAAACAGACGGCTACGTACCTCTAAAACTTCGAAGGTTGGGTTACAGTTAATGCTATGCTAATCGGATGGGTTATATGAAAGTACCAAACCCAAAATTCATAATGCTACCTCAGTTGTCGAAATCACGCTCTTGCTAAACCATATAAGATATATACATTTTAAATAACAATTAGCACCCAATAATAAGATGACTTTGTAAAAATACTTATTCACGGGCAAGAAATTACAATGTATGATACTTTTTCTTAAACATTAAATTCACCATATCACATATATGCTATATGATGGTGATAACGTACATAAATAGATTAACACACAACATGCATGCTTACATCTCTATAACGTACAAAAAGGATTATTTCCACCAGGACCACCATAAAAGAAATGAGTTTTCCATATAGAGTGATTAGTGCCATACCTAAGGCTATAACAACTACCATCTGTCACAGCAGAAGAAACATCTACAGGTTGTCTCACAATATTATTTTCGTCAAGTACTTCAATATTTTTGATATAACTAGCTTTTTTGAATCCTTCTTCTGCAAATAACCCACTTCCCATAACTGTCGACGTGTGTCGTGAGTAATTCTTTAAATTTATGATTTCACCTCCCCAGTGAACTTCAGTTCCACCATTTTGTAAATGATTGAACAATGCGGAAGGCCAATACCCAACATATAAGTGAGGACCAAATTTCAACCACCAATTTCCTGTGCTAGGATCCTATAATAATAATGTAACATATTCATCCTCAATTTTCAAATGTTATAAATAAAAGAATAATAATTTAAATTATAAGATGAAAACGAGCTGTATAATCTTTACCTTCCATATACTTACGAGAAGATTGATTTGTAGACCACCAAAGGCTGAAACTTGAGGAATAGGTGAACCTAGAGCAAATGCCTGGTTGATATTAACAAAGCCAGTGCAACCTATATTATTATAGCAACCTGTTCTCATGTAACTATCGGCCTGTTTCATGTTATCAAACAACACACGTAACAAAGAGTTATGTTTTTATTTTTCAACCAAAAAGGAATAAAAAGAAAGAAATTTTCATCTACACATACAATACTTAGACACTCTAAAATTTCATAACAATAAAATGGAAGTAAACTCACCGTCCAGTAGATAAAGTAATGAGGTTGATGGTCACCATAAAGTCCATGGCACACCTAATCAAATAACAACGATAACAAAAATATACAAATTAACTTTTGTTAATAAAAAAGTTTTATAAAATAAGAAGATTAATATATATATATATATATATATATATATATATAAAACAAAGCAATTGCAAGAAAATATAAGACCTGCCAACCAGCTTCAATGGTGTTAAGTTGAGTACTATAGCTTCCAGCTGCAACCCATACTTGTGCTAGGCTAAATTCTTTTTCCTCTTGTACAAAAGGTCTCCACACGTTTATATACGATTGAGCTCCATGAAACTTTGCGTGAGGAGAATTTGCTACCACTCTAATTATAGCATACTATACATGTACATATATAAGACAAAACAAACATATATGTATATATATACTCATAAAAATAAAATTGATAAGAATTTTAAATACTTAATGAATGTTATGTGTACCTCATGTGTTTCGTTTTCTCTTCTAGGTTGATTGATTGGTTTATGATGAAGGAAATCATTGGGATCCTTTTTTCCATATTCTTCAATTGATTTTGCTCGTAAAATATCTTCTTTTCTCGTTCTTCTGATCGGAATACTATTTTTAGGACATATTCCATTAATTGTCCAAAGTTGAGCAACCATATTTTGTTTTTTGTTTTTTGAATATTTATTGGTCCATCCTTCAGGGTAAAATTTTGGTCTCATCTACAAAAAATACATATATTGAAAGTACCGGAAATTTTTTTATAATGACAAAGTCAAATGTACCTAGTAACTCATTTTAAACGAGTTCTTTTTAGCTTTGATGAATGGTGTAATTTTTGAATAAAAGGTGATAAAACCATACTCAAAATGCATATAAAATTTTAACACTATAATAATACTGATTAAACAATATAAGTTACAAACCTGAATAGTGTGGTTTTTGAATAAAGGATTATCATAAATTGGATGATTTTTCATGTGAACACAGTCTATGATATCTCCATCTGGACTCTATGTAATAATTACAAAAGACACACAACGAAGAGTTAAAGAGCAATCAAAAGTGAAAAATTTAGTTCAATGTAATTTTGTGTAAATCCATAAATTAATTAACCTTGATGGATTTAACATAAGGCTTATTGAGTTTTTTCAAGAGTCGATTTACTGCAGCATCACGAGTATCGAAAAACTTGTTTCCCGTGACTGTTACTACTAATATGACTAGAAATTTTAGCACAACTAAACAAGCCATTATCCGAAATATGTTGATATTTTATGAAGCATTTCTAGTTGGTTTATGGATGATTATGTTAAATACTTTATATAATACTAAAGAAATATCATGTACACAAGAAAATGAACAAATCTATGTGCTATATACTTTGATACTTTTACTATTTTTAATATGAAAATAATAATATATAATTAATATAAAGTGAATGGATATCTGCTCAAAGTGGATATTATTCATTGATATATATATATATATATTTTTTTTTTCATTTTTCACTTATACTTAATGTAATATAAATTTTCTGAAAAGTGAAAAATGTAATCGTAAAGATGATCTATATTAATTTTTGCTTTTGAAAAGTAAATAAAGTTAGAAATAAATATAATAAGAAATCACATTTTAAGGAAACAACAACCTCATTTGTTTTGTTGGCATATCTTTATATTAATTAATAAACTAAATAGACTTTCATGGAAATTTACTTTGCAAATCCAAATACAAAACGAAAGAAAAGAAAATAAATGCAGTGGTTTTGTAAAGATATTTTTAAAAATCAGCAATTTTGTAAAAATTAAAAAAAAAAATCTACGGTTTTATAACATTAAAATACAAAATAAAAAATCAGTGGTTTTGCAATTTAAATTGAATGTTAAAACTAACAATATATATGGAAAGAATTAAGGTTAATAATAAATTCCTCATCAAAAGAGAAAGGGATGTCACATCAAACTAATTGGTATCTTCTGTTGACTAAGCCAGATTGAGTATGTCGTCAAATAAAATTTTCTAACAGAGGAGTTAACAGCCGTTTATGATCGTTAATCGATCTTTGTTAAGTCGAAAAATGAGAATCACAAGGACAAGCGACGTCGATTTGGGGATTTAGGCATTTCGTTTAAGGCAGCACGACGTCGCTTGTCCTTGTGATTCTCATTTTTCGACTTAACAGAGATCGATTAACGATCCTAAACGGCTGTTAACTCCTCTGTTAGAGGATTTGATTTGACGACATGTTCAATCTGGCTCAGTCAACAGAAGATGGTGATTTAAAAATAACGTCAACGAGAAGTCTATGATTTTAATGGCCACAGTGAAAGTCGAGGATTAAAATGGCCAAAATTTGTAAGTTCGGAATTTAAATAACATTTTCCCTTATCATAACACACTTCATAGCAGCGAAATACATGTTTAAGTTACAGTAAATTTAAAATATGGAAATTTCTGAGATATGATTACAATTATGGTTATTGAATCTACATACTATACTATAATATTTTCAATAAGCACTGACCAGATTTATGAAGAAAATGAGCAAGAGAAAAAATGTTGTCTCTCGTCTTCATAGCATCATCACACACGTACGTACACCATTCTCATCGCCATGCCACGTACCAATCTGTCTCATGTAGCTAGGCGATTACAAATTGTGACAAGAAAGCGTACTTATATAGGAGTGGAGTTAAGGAACCAAACACCCTTGTAATAGTCACACATCGGATTATTACGAATGATGGGCAAAATTTACTCAAAACAATCTCTCAAAGGCCAAACAAAAACTATAATTGGTTTCATTGACAGAAGTATCAAACCCAAAATTGATCATGCTACATCAATTGTCGAGAACCATATAAGAGTTTCCAGTTTTGCACTCAGCGGAGATATAAGTTTTTGATAGACAATAACAACCATATTTCATTTATAGAGTTATAGAGACAAAACTTAGTTTCATAAATTTTATATTGAAAGATCTCGAGTACCATTTCAAATGGTAATCAATTGAGGTTCTTATATAAATTATATATTACACAAGATTTTTTTTTTTTTTTTTAAATCAGTTGAAATACACAATTCATCAAACTTTCTTTTTAACTCTCTTGATGAATTTGACTTACACTATTTTCAATTTTTTTATGAGCGATACTTGGATTCATCACTATTGGTGATCTTATATTCATTCACCCTATACTATTTTAGTCAATAAGAACTTGCCACCTAATTTATAAAAACTTTACAATAATCCATCAAGACTACTAATAAAAATATTAATAATACTGACAATTGACAAAAAAATCTCGTTTTATTGTAAACTCTAAACCCTGATTTTCTAATATAAATCGAAAACGACATATAACTTTGATAATCGAAGTTAATTAATGTGGGTTGATTTTACATAGGAAGTTCAATCCAATTGTACTAATTGAAGCTGAATTAAAATTGTATCGAAAAAGCCATATAAATTAAAGTTCAATCGGGTTTGAGTAAACGGGTTTAGCAAAATAGAACCAAATAGGGTTTTTCGAGATTTGGGTTCGGACAGTACCGGGTTTGGACCGGTTTGGATTACAATTTTCAAAACTTGGAAAAACCCCCAAAAGAAACAGGTTTTATTCGGTTCGCGTAATGTGTACCCGAAATCAGCCACACTGTTGTGTACCTCTTGCAAACCTTTTCTCACGATCAAATTTAATTTGTGAGTATCACACATTAAATACATTACTCACAAATTAAATACATATATTCACTTTTCAATATCAATGCATCATCTCCAATCTGCTTCATTGCTTTCTTAAATTTAGTTATAGTAGTACTATTTACCGTAGCATTACCCACTTTTATGAAGAACACTCTCTTTATATCCCATTCGGCTAGACACTCAAGAAGAACATTAAAAATTGTCCCACCCATATGATCATCAACATTCTTAAATCCAATGACCATCTTCCCTAACTTCCACATAGCATAAACGAAATGAACAGTTACTACCATATAACTTGCTCCAGTAGTGGTTGAAACCCATATGTCAGTAGTCAACGACAACCTCTGCTTGTTCTGCCCAAGAATCTTCTTCATAACTGCTTTCTTACTAACATAAAACTCCACAATATCTCTTGTTGTCGTTCTTCTAGAATGAGGTTTATACAACTGAACTTTGGAGTAGAAATGTCTCCATGCTAAGCACTCAACGAAAGATAAGGGTAACTCTCCAAGTATTAGCATCTCATTAGTAGCTTCTCTAAATATTGCTTTTGTAACATTACTCACTATAAAACTACCACCAGCACCATCCGGAATTGTATTCTTTGGAGAATAATTCCAGATGTTTCTGCAAAGTAGAAGTGTCATTGCTAGGAGGACAAGCCAACTCTTTCCAACATTAATTGCAATTGCATTTTTTTGGGTTTTTTCTATCTTGGTGAAGTGATCCCAAACCCATGATCTTGTCTTCGGCTTCTTAGCAGAACTAGGTTATTTTCTGAAAGGCTGGTCATTCACAATCATATTTTTTTGAAAATTGTTAACTTGTGGTTTGAAATAAGTCTTAAGCAAAATAATGGTAATAAAATTTAGAGTGTGATAATTTAAGTGAGTTCGACAATCACTGTAGTTAGCTACTTAGCTTTACATCTCGGAAATGATACTCCATATTTATAAGTTACCACAATCATATTTTCGTAATTACCAATTTATAAGTTACTAAAAATTTCAAACAAAACTGAAGATCTTCCAAAGAACCCTACGAGGCTACAATCTTGTGATATCTCTTCACAAAAGGCGCTACCTTGAAGTGTGCTCTTATAGCAATGAGACAGTGAGGCTCTTTGATAACATTTGTAAGCCAACTAGTTGTATAAGAATCTGTCAATCACCTCTAGTATTCTATCTTCAACCATTATGGTTATTTATTTCCTCCTACTATTTAGTAAACACACCAATCACATCACATGTGATTAGCTTGGTCTATGCGTTACAAGGATGTTTATGAAAGACTAATGATCTAACATAGAGAATGAGAAACCAAAAGAGAGATACATATCAAACATAGTTCTAACAAGTCATGTAAAATCACACTAAAGAGAATAATTAAGTCACTGGTTGTAAGCGATGTAACAACAAACTTCCCTTGGGAAACAACCTATACATTGAGTAAGAGAAAAGACACGCCGATTCATAAGGCTTTAAGCGGATGGTATGTTTGAGAATGAGAAACCTTTATATCCTTTGTATGCGTAATATGCAATCCGTGTATAGTAAAACCCCGGGATAAACAGAAGACATCCGAGTACAACGAAGAAAACCCCTGTTTCATTCAACACCAACAATCAGACAGAAAACAGGAGTGAGTTTTCGATAAATCATATTTAGTCTGAATAAATTTTTCTCAAAACACAAAATTAAAAGGCTGTGCCTTGTTTTACGTTCTAAACCCCACTTGGGTGTAGACTTCTCCAGTGTTTTTGTTTAAGAAGAGGGAAGTGAGATAGAACCCCAAAGACAATTTACATAGAAACGATCAGTGGTGTTGATGTGACAATGAGAATGAGAAACAAGTGATTGTTTCTAGCACTGGTAAAGAAAATAACCTATTTTTTATTACACTTAAGAATCTGATCCAGATGTTTTGTTTAACATAGCAATGAGGAGATGTAGAAAATGAAGTTTCAGGCAATCAGAGAAGATTAGTAATTCAGTATATATATTGCTAAACACAGGTCTTAGAAATTCATATACAACATATTTCTTAACTGGAAACAATCAAAGATGAGATCAAAGGAATAAAATTAATTGAATTCGACTAAAATCTGACTCTTTCAGTTTTCATTCTGAAATTAAAAGTTCTCTCTGAAGCTAACTAAGCAAGTGGGAAATTATATTGAGAGAGAGAGAGAGATCCACATGTTTCACTAATTTATCTCCAGAAAACTTTACAAACAGAGACCAACACAAACTCTAAACCTCAAAAAATTTCTCAAGTTGTTCCCTAAATCTCCCAAATTAGGTTTCTCCAGGAAACTAACAAGTCTACACACTAAACAAAACAATACGCGCAAGCAGCAGGACTACCAAATCACCCAGATTATCACTAATTTCCTCAATCTAAGCTTAATCACGAACACAGTGAATCGTATAAGCACAAAATTAGTAACAATTGATTAATTAATTAAGTAACCGTACCGTGACCGCGATCACCACCAACTCGATTATACGCCATGAAGAAACCAGAAATAATCCCTAAGGTTCCGAACACCAGAAGAGCCACGGCGAGTGAGATCTCTTTCACCGGTGGTCGATTACTGACGGTGTACGAAGTCCCAATCATTAGGTCTTCGTCAGATATCGAGAACGCATGGTCGACGTATGCCATCGAATAAGCAAGGCTCCGATTCAAGTTCACCGGAAAACGATTTTGGTCGCGAGAAAGAAGCTGAAGATCGCAAAGCTCGAAGACGAAATCAAACTCTTTTTGCTTCCTTTATGAGTTAAATGAAGAAGAAGATGACGGAGGAGCATTAATTAAAGCAACCAAGTCTTGCCGGATTTGCTATTAACATGAGAACTACGTGTCGTTTATTTTTGTTATTGAAACGGCAGAACGTCCGAAGTAAAAAACTGTATCCAAATTAGAAAATAATGGGTCTGTTTGCACATTTAATATCTTTGGTGGCAAAAATTCGAATCAAGAAAAAATGTTAAACGTATTCGTGTAACGGTTAGATTTATCCTATATCCAAACAAAGCCAATTCTGAAACTCTTCTTCTGAGTTCTCAGTAGTACTGATCGAAGAAGAGCTATTCTGAGGATCCGACAAAATGGCTCCAAGATCCGATTCGCAAACCTTAGCAACCGGCTCCGGTGTATCGGACGGTTCAGATCAATCCTCAATCGATCCCATATTCCACCTTCTCCGAATCCTCCCGTTCTCATTTCTCCGACCACCACGTCTCCGTCTCAAGATCCCATCCTTCACGCTTCCTTCTCCGATGACTGTATACGCTCTGATCCTCCTCACGTACTTCCTCGTCGTATCAGGTTTCGTGTACGACGTCATCGTCGAGCCTCCGGGTATTGGATCGACTCAGGATCCGGTTACTGGAACTATACGACCAGTGGTGTTTATGTCGGGTCGGGTTAACGGGCAATACATTATTGAAGGCCTCTCATCTGGATTCATGTTTGTTCTTGGTGGGATTGGGATCGTTATGCTTGATTTAGCTCTTGATAAGAACAAAGCCAAGAGTGTGAAGGCTTCTTATGCTGTTGCTGGAGTCTCCTCAGTTGTTATCGCGTATGTCATGAGTATGCTCTTCATCAGGATTAAGATTCCTGGTTATCTTCATTAGGGTTTTAGATTAGTTCAATTCTGTAATGGGAACTTGAGTTATAGGCTCTATATGTGCATTGCGACTTGTTTGAACGCAGTCCTGTATTTACAGATTTGAAGAATGTATCTTTGAATTTGAATCAAAGTCTTAGTAACGGTTCAATCGAGTTCTTTTGGATGCATTGTGCATTTCTGTGTAGGACTAATATAATCACATGTAGGAAAGTTGGGATCTTTAAGTGGATTTGTTTGTCTTATTTCAATCTTTAAACAGACATACTACATTAGCTATATAGCAGAGGAAGTAAGAGCTGGAAAGTGAAAAGATTCTCCTTTGGCTATGAATTGAGTTGATACTTTTGTTTTGTATGTGAAAAACATAGTTTTGCTCCTCAAACTATATTTGAAATTGAAGAGAGGAACATAGATTGTTGATTCCTTTGATTGTTAGAGTATGGGATATATCTGACATAAAAGCTCTTGCAGCCTAAAGAATGTGAGGCCTTGTGTGTTAGATTTAAATTGAATTGCTTTCTTTCTCAGTGTAATCTTTAGTCTTTTGCTAATGTCTAAAGAATCAGGAAGAGAAGAGGACAGATGTTCTGAAAGAAGACAGTTTATTCATGAACAATTTGGTGTGCATAGAAACAGGGACCTGGTGGCTGGTGCAAGCATATATAATGGAAAAAAACCAAGAATTCTAGAATCTGATGAACATATTGAGAAACTCTCTATACATTTTATGATGCTAATAGGTTTGGCCTTGATGCTACAGTTGTGCATAGCTTGTAGGAATATTGAAACTCTCGGTTGTTGTCTCTTCTATCTGCTGAAATAGGTTTTTGGAGAAAAGAGACGACGGGGAGAGAACATTCCAGAATACCTAGGGGAAGCAAGACTGTCGATGGAACGGTACTCAGGCATGATGAACCCTTCTCTCTCCTCTCTGTTCCAGCTTCTTGATCCGCCATTGAAAGTCCCATATTTCACCAATTTACCGAATCCCCACGACTTCTTTTTGCTGGGACTCTTTGGTGAGCCACCATTCATCTTCTGTGTCAGATACTCTCTCACCACCTGCAAATTCTGCTCCATCACCTCGATGGGCGGGGATACAAGCGGGTTTCCTTCAACACTCAGCTTCCTTAACCGTCTCATGCAGCCAATGGACTCAGGCAAGGCAGTGATCCTGTTGTAGCTAACATCGAGCTCAATGAGGTTCATTAAAAGGCCAATGGAAGCTGGGAGAGCGGAAAGGTACTGGAAATTCTGGCTGACATTGAGGATCTCGAGGTTGATGAGATTCTCGAGATCATCCGGTAGAATCATGAGGCAGTTGAGACGGGCATCGAGGACACGGAGAGAGGTGAGGTGAGTAATGGAGATTGGGAGGCTAATGAGCTTGTTGGAGTTGACAGAGAGCTTCTTTAGATTTGTGAGCTCAAATCCAATGGAGTCTGGTAATCTGATTAGTTTGTTGAAGTTTGCATTTAGTTCTTCCAGAGACCTGAGATAGAAAAACCAAGTCAAAAAATTGTGAATTAGTGATTGTTGGGGATGTTGTGAGAGTTTTATGACATATATGGTTAACCAGAACCTGCAATGTTGGATAGATTTGGGGAGGGAAACAAGAAAGTTGCCGGAGACATTGAGGTTCTTGAGCTTAGAGAGACAACCAATGGAGTTTGGAAGAGCTTTGATCTGATTCGAGTGAACATCTAATGCTATCAAGTTGAGTAGTCTGGCCGTAAGTGATTCTGGTATGGTCTACGTCACATCCAAAATAGCATCAGAATATTAAGAAAAGGCCTCATGATTATAAATATGTGTTATAGAAATGAACCTGGAGATTATTGTTGGAGAGATCAAGCTTGCAAATCTGAGCTAGATTGAGTGAAGGGTTGGGGAGAGACTCCAATGCCATCCCACTCAAATTCACAACCTCTAGCCTCTCTGCTTCCTCATTATCAATAATGTTATTAAAGGATGATGATCTAGGTGATGATGATGATGGAGACGATGGGGATGATAATGGTGATTTCTTCCGTTGATAATGATGATTATTATCACGTTGATCCATCATCATCATTGTCATCATTTGTTCCTTTTGTATTTGCGGTTGCTGATGATGATATGCCTCCTCGCATATCATCTTTCACTCTCTCTATGTTTATGGTTGAAGAAGAAGAAGAAGGAGAAGAGAATGATCAAAATGATGATAGAAGAAAGAAAGAGAGTTTTTAAAAGCTTAATATGGTGTTTCACAAATGTGTGTGTACGGAGAGACTATAGGAGATGTGTACGGTGGAGAATTTTTTTTGGTTGGGTTTTAAAAAGGAAGTAAATCGATTTAAATTAAATCAAAAATAGATTTAATTAGGTAATTAAAGAAGTATGGCTTCATTTTTAATTAGTGGTCAAGGTTTTCCTAAACCTACCTTATTAAAAACAAAAATAAAGTCAAATGCTACGCAAATTACTCTTTTTTCTTTGTAATCAGCCTTTATTGTTTTTATTGGCATCTTTTGACCAAATCAAAAGGAATGTTCTATCATTCTCACTAAACTATATAAAAAAAAAGCATGAACTTGTGTTACACAAGTACGAATCAATGGATTTGAACATTTGTACTCAAAACAGAAATTGTGGTGAGTAGTCGATTTTACTTTACCGATGAACTGCTCTTCTTATTAGAGGAAATACATGAAGAAAAAAAAAATTTCGTTTTCTTTTTAAAACAGATAAAAAGAAAAATTCAAGAGCAGTTTATCTGCTAAATATTTTTTTGGTTGAATGGATGTGCAGTCCAAAAGCAGTTAATCTGCTAAAAAAAATTGTGTTTTTTTAAAAACAGATAAAAAAATAATTCAAGAGCAGTTTATCTGCTAAATATTTTTTTGGTTGAATGGATGTGCAGTCCAAAAGCAGTTAATCTGCTAAAAAAAATTGTGTTTTTTTAAAAACAGATAAAAAAATAATTCAAGAGCAGTTTATCTGCTAAATATTTTTTTGTTTGAATGGGAGCATAAAAGCAGATATTCTGCTTTAGCAGATTAGCTGCTTTAGCAGATTAGCTGCTTTTGGACTGCACACCCATTCAAAGCCATAGACGTAAAAAATGCTATTATGATGAAGTTTCCAAAAAACTATCCACACTACTCATTAATCATTAATCATAATTATCATTACTTTTTGTTGTGTCATTTGAGATTAATAACAGTGTAGTAACTTTGGGTTGATATGATTAGTAAAGTTTCTAAGGAAGAACCATTCGGTTAACACTTGTGCTGATGTGTTATGATAAGATTAAAGGATGTGTCATGTATGACGACAACATCCTTAAACAACATCCTCCCAAAACAATAATGTATTGTTTAATTCTAGAAATTATAAAGACTAAAAAGTGCAGTAAATAAATAAATAAAGCTAAAGAAATCAAAATAAATGGTAGAGTATAGTTGAATCACATTGACATCAATTAATATAGTCATTTTTATTACATATCATTTCACTTATAAATTAAAAATTATTGTACAACGATAAATACATTTTGATCGAGTTAATTAACTTATATTACTTACGAATTTGTTCAGACGAAAGTTGATGAAGAAACTCATTGTAACGATTGAGGTTTTTTTTTCGAAAGACTTGAATCGTTTGAGGGTTATTATAAACATTTCCTCTTCATTTGACTCATCCTTCCCCCGTATAAACACCCTTGACGTCAAACACGTACCACCACGTAAGCATCTTTAAAGTTGCCACGTGTTCTCAGTTCTCATGTCATAAATAAGCCGAGAAGTCTTACAAGATACGCATTGCATTGCAGCTGCTAGAGAAAGAGGACGTCGTACGAGCTAGAGAGATGGAGGCAACGAAAGAAAGAATGGAGAAAGAACAAAAGAAGAGAGACGTCACCAGTGAGGCAGCGGGAAAGAGCGAAGAGAACACGACGGTGAGAGCTATCATTCGCGAATCTGTAGTGGAAGGCAGAGGAGGTGACGATGCAAGAGACGGCGGCAGTGGCACTCGCAAGCCGGAGGACATTCTTGCTTTCTCAAGAACCGTACGGAAGATCGATTCGTCGCTTGAGTAGTAGTCAATTACTTAATGCATGTTGATAGATAGGTTCAAAGACACATGAATATATCTCAACTGTGAACTGAGTAATGTTTCTAATTTAGTTTAAATTGTACTCGAGAGTGGTTCATATCTTTATTGTATATTTTCAGTTGATTACGTTTGTGAAACTTTTTATGAAGAGAAAATGACCTAAACTTATCTATCTGCCTAGAAACGACACACTTAAAATACCTTCAATCTACATTTGATTTATACACAAATTAAACACCAACATTATCGTAGAGAAAGGAATAAGTCTTTCGTGAAAAACAACATTGGGCTTTATGTACTTCAACTCTAGGCCTAGTTTGATATTATAGCTTAGCTTAACATGTTACTTTTATCACAAACGTCACTATCTCAAGAAAAACTCTAGAATTCTCTCGAGTAAATGATATTATGATTTATATATATAAGCTTAGATTATGTTACTCTCTAGTGTAGAGAAAAAAAGAAGATGTCAATAATTCCGATCAATGATCGCCGGAGATTATCTCCCGGCAACAGAATCTTGGAGCCATTTGAACTCATGAACACCTTTCTTGATTTTCCATCACCATCATCTCTCTTTCTTTCTCACCACTTTCCTTCATTTTCTCGAGAAATATTCCCATCAACCGTCGAGACGCAGCTAAATTGGACGGAGACTCCTACGGCTCACGTTTTCAAAGCGTATCTTCCGGGAGTAACTCAAGACGAAGCAATCGTGTTCGTAGACGATGAAGGATACCTCCAGATCTGTACTGGCGACAACAAGTTCATGAGCAGATTCAAGCTTCCTAACAACGCCTTGACGGATCAGGTCACTGCATGGATGGAGGATGGGTATCTCATCGTGTTCGTCGCTAAAGATGGTTCTTCTTCGCCACCACAGTTGCCGGAGATTGAGGAGAATCGTAACGTCAGAGTCGTGGAGATCACTGGCGATGATGATTAGTTAAAACTAAACAGAACACGGTTTAGTATCAAGTCGAATGTAATATATAATAAATTATGTTTGATATTATTATGTATCAGAGAGTTACACAAAATCAAACTAAAAAACCTTCAAAATAAGCAAAATAACTTATACAAACGGTCGGAGTATCACCTATTTGTGTCCTTCCATTCCATGTTGTGGAACTTACAGATCCATGCCTTGCATTTCAGCTGTAATTTAAACTGAACGGGAAATCTGGATGTCACCTAATATACAATGGCCAAAGCACCAACCTTGATTAATCCTGCACAAGAAGAGGAATGAACGAGGTCTAAGCTGCAGAGGGAAGTGACCATTCAGTTTTAGATCCTGGATGAGAACAGAAGGCTATGATAAGGAGAAATCAAAGAAGCAATGGGAAGTATAACAAACCATCTTGATGTACTTGAGTTGTTTAAGGATCTCACTTGTCCTAGTTCCTGAAAAATTGAACACAAGATGCATTGTGTAAACTTTGATGATTTTTTTCTGCAGTGTATGTAGAAATCTGTTCAAGAATCGAAATGACAAGTTCATGGAGAAAGATGAAGCAAAACTGTTCGAGAATTATTTCACTGCTTTTACCAAGTACTAGACTCATGGCTGGCTGCTAACTTGTCACCCTAGGAAGGACTTCTCTTTGATGAAGAGAGGATAGTTGTAAAGAGAGTTTCGGATACCAAAAGACGCAGTTCCTGGCTTATCACAATGCTTACACTGTCTCAGACTCCCCAGCATCAGAGCTATATGCAATGTGATCTGTCTCGATGGATCTCGCCAATCTCATTTATTTCAGTCATTTACTGGAACTGAGACACAACCAGGAAATGAATTTGTAACTGAAGCAAATTTGATAATTGAAACTGTGAACTCTGTACGTAACAAGATAAGTACATTGTCAAAGTTAATAACTTATTATTGAGTCCTTATCATCACTTTTGGAAGTCAAATAAAATCTTTATTAAAGAGTTTACATATTCATTACTGAAAAAGTATAGTCTGCGAGTGTTTCAAAAGAATTCATCAGACGACTACAATCATGAGGCATTCTGACAGAAAAATATTCTGCATATGATGAAAATAACAGAAAAGCAAAAACGAAAAGCTTACGTGTTATTTACAATTTGGGTTCGATTCCATTCTAGTAAGCTGCTTTCCTTTTTGTATCTATAGCGCTATCATCAACTCTAGCTTCCTCTTTTTTCTGCTCCAAGAACCTCACTGATTCTATTTTCTCCAACTGGTCGTTGAGCTTCCAAGGTTTCAGATTGTGTTTGCATATTAAAAGGAGGGAGTAGAAGTTGGAGAGTTAGATGATGCAGAATGTGATATGTTATTATCCTCCCGATATCGACGCCCTTTGCAACAACAATTTCTTCAAGTAGCATGGATGCATGCTTTTCAGAGTTCATAAATCTGTTTCCTTCAAGCCCCACAACTAGTGCATGATGGGTACTCTCATTTGGAAGCATTCCCCTTTGAACCATCAAACCAATCAACTCACATGCTTTCTCAATATCTCCTACAGTGCAATATCCATGGATGAGCGTATTATACAAAATCACATCTGGCTTTAGCCCGGCATCAAGCAACTTATCAAACAAAACAATAGCTTTCTCCATTCTCTGCGCTCTGCAATAGCTATGAAGTAATGCACTGCATGTTACAACATCAGGTTGCACTCTAAGATCAGCCATGTAGAACCACAAAAGAAATGCTTCCTGAAAATCCCTCCTCTTTGAGAACCCATCAATCACATCAGTGATTGCAAATGCACTAGGAACGAAGCCCCGTCGGATAAGCTCATTGATAATTTCATTTGCTTCATCTACATATCCTCTAATTACCATGCTATGTATCAAAATATTGTAGGTTGCAACATCTGGAGAAATACTAGCAGATCTCATTCCATCAATAAGCTCAAAAACTTTATTCAGCTGATGTGTCTTCCCATACCCATACATCAGATTGTTATACGTTACAACATCCGGTCCTAAACCCTCAATTTTCATATTCCGAAACACAGACTCTGCATCAACTATGCTTCCAAATTTGCTGCAAACACCAATAAGTAGTGTATATGTTTTTAAGGATGGCTGGTTCCCACTTTTCAACAGCCCCCCGAAATACTGAAAAGCTTTATCTGTTCTACCTAGATTACAATACCCATCAATCATATTTGTATAACAAACACAATCAGGAAGGAGTCCCAACTCGAAAATCTCCTGAAATATGGTAGATGCTCTAATCATGTCTCCTGTGGTACATATATTTGACAGAAAGCTACTGTACACATAAATGTTTGGTCTAAGACGAAAATAATGGATGACCTTAATGGCTTCCTCTGGTTTTCCTACCTTACAGAACCCATCGATAACAGAACTGACGGATACAGAATCCAGAGAGATACCAAAGTGTTTAAGTTTAAACAATATTGCAGTTGCTTCTTTTAGAAACCCTGCCTTACATAATTTATTAGCTAAAACTGTAAATGCCACAATATCGGGTCTGATGCCATAGTAGTTCATCCCCATGAGTAATTCCCAACCTTTATCAAAATAGCCATCAGAGCAGTATTTGCTTATGAATAGGCTAAGCATAGAAGCATTTAGATGCCTCCCTCGACTAAGCATGAGCTCAACAAATTCCCGAGCTAACTCCAAGCCATGAACTCGCAGAATATCCTCAAGCAACGAAACACAAACCCCTCCTGAAGGAAAGATGCCAAGCTGGTCCATTTTGTAAGTTAGTTTCAGGGCCATATCAGTTTTTCTCTCTTTAACGCAACAATCAATCAGTATGCAAAACACAGTCTCTAAGACCCGACGATCAATACGAGTTTCAAATAGATCATTCATAACCAAACACAAAGACCTCTCTTCTCCACTACATTTCTTCACCAGACAGAGAAGCATATCTACAGCTCTATAATTCATATTTCCAGAAACCAAAATGTGAATCATTCGGCTGATAGACCTGCTCGAGTGCTCAACGCCAATCCACAACTCTGACCACCTAAAGAAGTATAAAGAAATAGACGCATCCAAAGTCTCCTCAAACAAATCATCCAAAATCCTAATGACACTGTACTGATCAAGTTCACTACTAAACCCAGTCTCATGTTTCTGTATCCAACTGTGTTTCATAAGCACATTTCTAATAGTTTCAACACAGCCATTAGGGACCTCAATATTCCTGAGAATCGAATCAAAACCTTCCCCAAAATGCTTACTTGAACTAATCCTTGCATCAGAAACATTGTACCGTGATCCAGAGAAGGTTAGATTACCTGAATCAACTCTGAGTTAGTGCAAAATCTAAAAAAAACAAAAATTGGAAACGAATCGAAAGTGTGTATGAAATGAAGTGTGCTTAACTAAATTTAAAGTATGAATCTACTGGTTGGGTAGAGATATCTGACTGTTCTTGATTCTTCTTTTGAAACAAAACATGTTGGAACAAAGTCTGCTCTTCAGATTCGAAGCCATGTAGGTTCCAACTCCAAGGCCGACGAGAAAGCCGATGCATCCTCACCCTAAAAATTGCAGAGAACCAGCAGCAAAGGAGATGGCATACGGTGAGACAAACTTGTGAATTTGTTAATTTCAGATGCAAAAGAGATAACTAAGACGTGGTATTACCTCAAGCTCTGCTATATCGGAAAAGAGATTCGGAGAAGACAGTATTGAGACGGAGAGAGAGAGAGATTGGGAGAGACGACGATCGGTTATCTTACAGAAATCAAACCGGTTATCTTATTCAATAAACTATAGATGGGCCTTCACTTTATGGGCTTATTTCAAATTTTAAGGTCCACATACGTTTATCAAATGTACTATATGTTTGTCCGGAAAATAGCCAAAAATCAACCCAGACTATTTACTGGCGGTATTTTTATACACAAACTACAATACTCAGTAAATAACAATCGAACTCATAAAAAGTTCAAATATCCAACCTAAAATATATGAAATCAGCAAAAATCAACATATACTGAAATGGTGTTAGTTAACTATTTAACGGCGATGAGTCAACCGACAGCAAGACAGTAACGGAACATCAAAGTTAAGTAATATGACGTTTTTTCATAATAGAATTCTTATTTCATCTATATATAAATTTCAAAACTCGTTATATTATATTTTAATGTTATATGATAGTATTGTTAAATTATAATCATTTGGTTGTTGTAATCCATCTATTGAATATTTTCCATGTGTTTTTTTGATACTTTTTTAATGTAAAATTGTGTGTAACTATTAGTGTACATCAATTCAAATCCAAAATCTTAGGTCTTATGTATAGATATCTAACCATCAAACTAGTTTTTTTTTTCATTTTAAGATAATCATGAAATTCTTGTTTAATAGAAGGTTTGTATTTTTTAATATTATATGCTGTTGTTAAAATTATAAGTTATTTTGATACATTTTGTGGAAAACTATGTATGAATCTGATTTTGATTTCTAAACCGTTTTAACTAAAAAAATTCCACTGGAAATCTGATTTTACTTTTGAGAATTACCAACGTAAATAAAATGTATAAGGTATTCTATTTGGAAATGTGTATGTTTTTTTGTGACAAAGAACTTAGAAGAAAAAAAAATATCATATTATGCTAAATTGTATGCTTTACCCATATGGTCGTTGACATCTATACTATTAATTGGGGATCATTATTTGTCTTTGTAGCCAAACAAACTTGAAAAAATATATTACAAAATATACAATCTCAAACCTATAGCCAAACACACTAAAAGACAGCAAAAAAAAAATTAAATAAATAAAAAATAAAAAACAAAAACTATCTATATTTATGGAAATCATTTTAATTTTGTTACCATAAAAAATGGACAATTAAATTCGAAATTAAACATATGCAAACAGATTTAATATTAGTTATATATTTTAGAATATTTTTTGAAAATAATAATTTATATTTAAGAAAAATATAGATGAAAAATATGTTTGATTATAAAAATACATATCATAAAATGTGGAGAAAAATATACGACATAATTAATTATATCATCAAATTTTAAAAAATATAATCTTAAAAAAGTAGTTAAAAATATTTGAATAAATAATCTTAATTAAATTAATAATTAAAAATTTGTTGGCTAAAATCATGCGAAAATTATATATCACATAAAATCTCTTATTTTCACATAAAATCTCTTATTTTCACATAAAATCTTCATATTAAAAAATCAATCTCGAAAATATAGCACAAAAAATAAAAGAATTTGAAATATATTGATTAGATATGAGATATTTCCGTTTTTCCTTTTAAAAAACCAATAATCCAATTTTTAAAAAAATTATTCAGAAATACAGAATTAATTCAATCACCCTAATAACTAGCACTTAACATAACCAATCGAAAATTAGAAAAATATTTAATTCGATTATTATTTTTCCTAACTATAATGCAATTTCAAATCTACAAACTATCCAAAAATAAAAAATAAAAGTTTAATTACATCGTAATAGTTTGATCGTTATAAATTCAAGATTTCATATATTTTGGTACCTCATTAACTACTAAATTAAAACTAAATAATAAGTGGATATATCAAATTTAAATAATTGTTATGTCTTATTAGCAATTTCTAAATAATAAATGGATTATATTTTTATGATTTAATTTCTACGTCTTTTAAGTAAGTTTCGAAAAGAAAAAACAATCAAGTAGTTAAGAACAAAATCCTTAACTATCTAACTGAAACCAAACTAAATGTCAAACATGTATGAATCCAAACTATAAATGATATACTATAAATATCTAAAAACATTATCCCACATATATAGGTACAACTGATATAATTATATTCAAAATAATATAAAGTCTTAAAATAATTAATTCAACAAAAAGGGCTGATTTCATTATTTTGAATATATATGTCACTAATCAAAATTGTAATTGTATAAAATGAAATATATTTTTCAACCGTATTATAAATAAATATCATATCTAGCCAAAATAATAAAAATTGAATTATTTTATTGCATTAAACACATTATTTTATTTTTAATCAAATCGATACATGATTTTGTGATCACTTTCTGCAAAATGATTTTAATCTTATGCAACAAGAATAAAAATATTATACAAGATGGGAACGAGATGTAAAGAGATCCGAACGGAATGTACGCAAATATTTTCATACAAAAGTCTTAGAACATGTTACAATTAAAATTAATTAACGCTTGCAGTTTTATATGTAACTAGGTTCTGACAAACGCTACAGCGCGGACGAAATAATTACATATATATAACTTTTAACGGATTAAAATATGTTACATTTTAATTTTATTGCAATCCAATCGATTACGGTGAATCATATATTTGTGTAATAAGTTTAAATAAAATAATAAACAAAAAAGCGAATAAATAATAATACATTGAGTTTTGAATCAATTAAAAAAAACAGTGAAAATTTAACAACACGAAAGTATATTTATCGACAAATTATTCAATTTGACCATTTTGTAGTAGAAGTAGGAATATATGTAAAAATTACATATTTAAAATATTTTTAAAAGAACCAATCCGTAACAAAATTCAATTTTTTAAAACATTATTCATAAAACGTTTTACCATTGTAACTGTGATTTTAACAAACTACCCGTGAATTATCTAAAATTTACATAGTTTGATATATAATATATTTTATCAATAAAAATTATGTCTCCAAAATTACATCTATGTCTCCAAATTGTTTTTTGTATATTAAATTCTAAATTTTTATATATTTGAATCTTTTAATTATAATATTTTAAAAATTTTAAATATGCTAATGTAACAATGGTTTTAATATTGGTCACTTATACTAAAAATAAATCATTGTCTAAAATATTTAACCGAGTGTAGTTGAGTATTATATGTCCATTTTGAGAAATTCAAATTGCAACATATGCAAAAAAAATTAAATTTTATTAAATATTTTTATTATATAGTATAATATCATAAATTAAAAATAATATCAAATAAAAGTTAAAGAAGAATAATAATTGATTAGTTAGAGATATATTAGGAAATCATAAAATTAGTTATGGAAATAATATAATTTTAAAATTAGATATGGAAAGTATCCGATGTATGTATCCAAACCCAATTTAATATCCAATTTTGAAGTATCCAATTATTAAAATCGGGTTAATTTTTTAATTTTGATCCGACCCATATTCCATTTTGTACTTTTATTTTACTAATATAGGGATTTTGTTTACATCATCTAGCATAAAAATGTTCAAAGTGAAAATTAAAAAAACTTAAAGTATGTTCGATAATAGTTAAAATATTTAAAACAAAGAAACATAACCAATATGGATGAAATAAAATATATAATAATAAGAATAAAGAAGTCAATTATTTTTGTAATTCTTTTTTTTGACATCATTACAAATTATAAGTCCCTCTTTGAGGGGGACAGGGCTCGAACCCGGATCTGGTGAGAAGACAAATAGAGGTGAGAACCACTAGCCCACTTGCTCCTTCTCTATTTTTGTAATTCATTATTATATTATACCGTATATAAAGATACTCACATACAATTCAAGTGAAACAAACAAAACCCTGAGAGCTAAGTCAGCAAAACTACAATAAACCCATGAATTAAAAAAATAGAAATACCTAAATCTGTAGGAAACAAAAAAAGCTAAACTTGATTCTTTGAATTGAAGAAAGTAATGGGAAATAAAGATGAAATTGAACGATCAATAACATTAAAAATTGAACAAGGATTGTGTATACTCGGATTAAAGGCAGTACCTTGTGAATGAAAATGGTGGGAGCATGTGACTTAGATTTATAATTAGAGTTTTATTAATGTGAAAAAATAAATATTTAAACGAGGAATACGAGTATTCCGTCTAGATCTCTTGCCAAGTTTCTTATAATAAACATTAGCAAATAATTATGTTTTTAAAAGGAAACGATTGTGGGACAGAAATATATGATGGATAGAGGACGATACAGACAGGACGGGTCCGGACGGGACGGGACGGGTTGGGACGAGACAGGAAGGGACGGGTCGGGACGGGACAGGTTTCTCATTCCAAACTATACGTAAAATAATTCAAACTAAAGCCAAATCCAAATCCGATTTAACATCTCTAAGCAAACAGTTAGAAATGTTTTGATTAGTTTAAAAAATAAACACGTAATATCATTTAACATTTTCATTTAAATTATTTTAAAACTATATTAAGTAAACAATATCTATATTTTACAACTGTATGCCTATGTATAATTTTTCAAATAAACTTATATAACAAACTTTTACCAAAATCGTATCTACATAAAAAAATCGTAATTTTACAAAAATAACCTTGCACGTACGTGCGGGTCCATCACTAGTTGTATATATAAACAGTACATTACATTATTGGATTTGGCATTTTAACATTTTTTTCACCATGACTTCACAAATGGGCCCTTAATGCTTTCCTTTGAAAAGCCCATCTATACACAACAAATACTTCCGAGTTTCCGACATATCTCGGCGAGTGGCGTCGGCAAATTCTCTCTCTCTAATGGACTCTCTGGTAGCGAGCTACGCTTCGTCGGACGAAGAAGAAGAACCTCAACATCGTGGAGAAGCTTTCACCGTGAAATCATCAATACCTTCTTCTTCTTCGTCTCTATTCTCAGTTATTCCTCAACCTAAAGAAGCCAGATCTTCCGAAGATGGTGATTTGGGTTCATCTTCTTCTCGATTAAAATCTTCTCCGTTCCTCTCTTCTCTCCCTCCTCCTAAATCCTCAATTTCACGGCAACAAGGTCCGAAACGTGTCGTTCAGATCAGGCTTCCCGTAAACCCTAGACCGAGCAATTTTGATGATGAAGATGACGAAGAAGAAGAGAAAGCGAGGAAGAAACGTAAGCAGATGGAATCTGCCTCCGCATCTCACGATTCATCAGTGAGGTCGTTCTTATCCGCCATGCCTGCACCTAAGAAGAGCTCGCAAACACTCGGCGCTCTTCCTTCATTGGGATCAGGATCAGGGAGAAGAGCGAATCTCGAAACGGAAACACCTGCAGTTGCAATTCCTCAAACGGAGTCAGGTAGTAGTGATCAAAACCAGAGTTATGAATCGTTTAGCCATAGTAATAGCGGAACGGAACAAGCTGGTGGAGTAGATAACTATTATGCTGCTGGTTATGGTGGATATGAAACGAATCCTAGTGAAAGTGTGGGATATGATGCTAGTAGCTATGGAGGTAATACTTGGAACGGTGGTGGTTATGAGGCTACAACGGGATTGCCTGAAGCAGTTGTAGCTATGGATAGTGGTGCTAGGAGGGGAAGGAGAGGGAGGAATCAGATGCCAGAGATAGTTGAGGTTAAGCAAGATGAGCTCATGAAGAATAGGCCAAGAGCTGATCAGGTTAAATCTACTGGAATCGCCTTTGGACCTGCGTATCAGGTTTGTTTACCTCTTTAAATTCTTTACTTTTGCTGTGGATTTATTGGTTGCAAGAACTTGGAATTTGTCGCTAGGCTCTGTAGTTTCCCCTGGTTCTGTAAATGTGATGCCTTTTCTCATAAGAAATTTTCATTCGAGAGCTGAGCATACTGAGTGATGTATATTTGAGAAAAGTCTGAAATTAAAGTCGGAGTTGTGAATTTATGTCCTGTTTGTGGCTGCCATTGTTAAGTTTGTTCTGTCTTGCTGCAAAGTTTCTTTGGAACAAGTTGCGAGTTGTCTCTAAGGTCTCTTATTACTACCCTTTGCTTGTAGAGAATTCCATATTAGGTAATCAGATATTCGTGATATGCTCAAAGATGAACCCTCAGGAGAATCTAGGATTTGCAGATTGTCTCTTGTATGTCAAGTTTTGCTGCAAAAATTACTTGTATAGGAACTGAGCCATTTGATATTTTACCAAAATTATTGTATGGCTCGCAGAAAATACTTGATTCTTTGTATTGCCTTATAAATGTTGTCTTTGTTCTCATTTGTCTTGCAGCCGGAAACGTCTTCATCTAAAGGCAAAGTGTCGAAGCTTCACAAGAGGAAACATCAAATCACTGCATTATTCATGGACATGAAACACAAAGAGACTGAGTTGACAGAGAGACGTTCTAGAGGATTGCTCACAAAAGCCGAGACACAAGCTAAATACGGATGGTGATTTCTCCCAATTTGTGATATTGGCAACAGATTTTCTGTAACTCACAGTGTGTAACTTTTTTCTTTTACTTCTTCCAAAATCCAAGCTTTGAATGTGTATTACTCATATTCCTTAATTGAATCCAATCTCAGTAAATTGATTTGACTTGCAAGCTGATTTTAGATTTTGTTGCATTCAAGATAATTTTCAGATATAACCAAGAACCTGTTCCAAAATACAAGCGTTCTATTCACTACCCCTTTTTTAGGAGCTAACAAAATAGCTGAACCTAATTAACCACTTATAAAGCAACTTGATATCCTCAAGTTTAGCCAATGGTACAAAAACTCAGTGGTGCTTCACAAAAAATTTCTGATATTACCTTCCTAGTTTCTAGGGTGTCTAATCCAAAAGCATATGCATTTGATTGCGTCCATCAAGATTTACGTGATTTATTTCGACGTTTTGGTCCTAGCTTTCGCTTTTTGGCATCTGAACGAGGTCTAAGCTGCAGAGGGAAGTAGCTTTAGATCCTTGAAGAGAACATAAGACTATGGTAAGGATTAGATCAAAACAAGCAATGAGAAATATAACAAACCATCTTGATGTACTTGAGTTGTTTAAGGATCTCACTTGTCTCTAGTTCCTGAAAAAATGAAGACAAGATGTATTGTGTAAACTTTGATGATTTTGTTTTTTGGAGTATTCAGAAATCTGTTCGAGAATCAAAATGACTTGTTCATGGAGAAAGATGAAGCAAGACTGTTACGAGAATTTTCACTGCTTTTAACAAATACTAGACTCTTATGACTGCTAATTTTTCAACCTCAGAAGAATTTTCTTTGCGGAAAAGAAGATAGTTGTAAAGAGAGTTTCTGACCTGAGGGGCGGCACAGTCAGCACGTGATGGATCCCAAAAGACACAGCAGAAGCATTCCCAGTCTTTGGTTTGTACTTCTGAACGAGGAGCCCTGTGTATATCCAGTCAAATTAAGCATATTGAGTAATTCACTTGACACCAGTGGTTGAATTATAGATATGAGACAAGAAATAAGGTACTGGTAAGAAGCCTAAAGAAAAGGCGACAGATAGCAAGGTAGATTCAAGACGAGAGCATGAGCCAAAAAATGGAACATGGATAATTGTTTAACTTACCTACGCCACTTTCCGCAGATCTCTCCATTTGTATCTTCCTCCCTGCACTGAAGCCAATTGACTGCACACCGTTGTTTCTTACTATTCTTGGCCTTCTTGAGATCCTGCAAAGAGAGAAGAATGGCAGCTATCTGAAATCCAGCCAACTCTATGACTAACTTATGCTTATTCACTATACTGAGAGCTTACATGAATGTATTCCGACTGATCAATCTCCAAGGGTTTACCAACAAAAGAAGTATCACTGCATTGAGATCAAAAAGCTTTTGAATGTCAACCAAATAAAAGCCACTCATTTTGGTGAAAGGAACAACAATCATTTACCAGTAGACAGACATCTTTGATATTACGATAGAAATAAAAAATTCAAAGGACTGTTGATTATCGAAGTGCATACCTCATTGTTGGACCTGACCAGTCTGGAACATCTGCTTGAAACTCTTTTCCTATTCGAACTCCTATTACAAATGGTACTGTAACTCTCCATTTCCGTTCCCGTGAAATTCTCCCCTTTGTCTTGGTCTTTGATGACTTATTTTTCAAACAGGATGGACAAAGCCAGTCATCTATCTCTGCAACTTCTTTCATTCGAACACCACAGCACCTTGTATGATATGCTTCTTCACAATCATCACAAATTAGCATTTTTTCAACAGTTCCTTGCTTATCACAATGCTTACACTGCCTGAAAGGGCTGCTGCTACTGTCTGTATCTGTCTCAGACTCCCCAGCATCTGAGGAACAGCAATCATCTGTCCTAGTTTTACTGGAACTTGAATCAAGTTCAGACCTGGATTTCAATGACGAACAGCTGACATTTGTTCCATCAGAAGAACATGTCACTTCGGTTACTTGGGTACCGTCTACAAGTGCTAGAGAACTGACAATAGAAAGTCGATCACCATTTTTCTTGGTTACGGTCGGGTCATGTCTACTAGCAAAAGGTCCTCTGAATTTGATTTTTTTCCGGGTATAAACTAGAAAGCCATTAACCCGGACACCAATAGATTTTTCTCTCTGCTTCCTCCGGCTATACATAAGCAAGACACCAGATCTATCTCCATTTCTCTTGGTTTCCCCAATATTCATTAACTCCTTGCTCTGGCCGTAAACAGCTTGATGACCACTTTTCTTGATTTCTCCAGGGTTAAGTCCACTATCAGCTTTAACAATCTGTCCCCCTTGGCTACATGCAGAAGAGTCAGCTTGATCGTAGCTTATCTTGGTTCCTGCAATGACATGTGAGCTAAAACTACAACTGTTGAGTTTCACTCTACTTTTTTTTCTGGTATACACAAGAACATTATCTGATCGATTGCCTCTTCTCCTGGTTTCTCCACAGTCATGCTCAGAGACAAAAGCATCATCAAGCCCATCACCTCTTATCGTAGTTTCTCCAGTAAAAGTACAACTGGCTTTCCCTCTCCTTTTTTTCCGGCTATAGACAAGACAGTTGTTGAAGCGATCTTTCCTTTTTGTGCTCTCTTCAGGGTTATGTAAAGAGACAATAGAGTCATGAAGTGAATCATCCTGTTTCCTGTTTATTCCTAGGTCAAGTTCTACAGTTCCCCCAGGTTTTAAGCTGCTCTTCCTTCGACGATACACAAGTGAAGTCAGGGCCTTTTCCGCTACCTTGTGCATAACAGAATTCTCTGGACAACTTACTTGATGTTTTGGATGTTTTGATTCATCAAGATTCATTGCATCAGTGACTGGAACTGCTTTAAAAAAGCTTACTTGAGACTGTTCGGGAACTTTGTGGATCATCTGATAAGTTTCAGCAAGTGACGCCCAATCATATGCAGCAAATGGGTCTTGATACTCGGATACGTTCAGTAGACTAGTTTCAACAGAAGAGCTAAATGAACTTTCCACCAACATGTTTTCCTGAGAAACCCAAAAGTAGCTGAAAGCACATTACTTTTCTAAGTACAGATGAATCTTTTGGTCAACTTCTCCATGTATTCACTCTGGAATGGTAGAGGTCATATGCTTCTGATCTCCTAAACATAGAAAACAAAACATGGAACAGAGTCAATATGCAAGAAAACCAAATCCTATGATTACCACAATAAAGAAATAGTAAGTTCTCTTCTGATTACTAACTTGGATCAATTTCACAGTACAGAATTTTAGTCAAACACATTGTTTTATACTCATTCCAGTGACTTATCAGGAACCCAAAAGGGTTGCTCTCCTAATTCTTATGTTACTAGCTTTGTGGCACTTCATTCTAAGCCTCATCATCTCCAATAGGACTCCTCACTAAGTTAGTCCCTCTAGTGACAAAATGCAAAATTTCCATTCAGAAAAACCTTTAATCCTCTCACTAAGTTCGTAGTCCAGGATGTTCCTAAATCCAAATCCAGCAACCCAAGTTTAGAAAACCACAAAAAATTTAGATCTAACATGACTCAAATTTGGAAACCCATGTACCCTTCAATCTAGATTCAAGCTAGACATATCTACAGCATCCTAAATCCAGGTTGCATAAAACGATTGTCAAGTAAACAAATTTCTCTTCATATGCTAAAATCCAAGTCTTAATCTCTGAAAACGTTATAATCTTTCATTCATATAATGCCTAAGAAATTCACAACAAAACATGTATTCGTTCTTATTAAAACCCTAGAACACAATCAAACCATCGGAGACTAAACACCAAAAATTCAATTCCAGTAAATCCACAAACATTCACATACCTTAACCTCACATATCAATATATCATAGCAAAATCCAGTACAGAACAACAAACAATACAATGAGCATCGATACACATACACAAAAGTTTCGTACAAGAAGAAGAACACAAGAACAATCTCGCACCCCAATTTACCAGATGACTACGAAGGGACAAGTGAGCAACACCCTCGTTTGGGCTTTATTTGTGGCGTTTCTTCTGCAACTTAGGCTCACTCCTCCACTGACTCACCCAAGTTTCGCTCTTTTCTCTCTCTCTCTCTCGCCTCTCGCTCTGTCTCTCTCTCTCTCTCTCTAACTCGCTGCTAAAACAAACAACTTTATTTGATTTTTTCCTGTGGAAATATTCTGCATTATATATAAACTTCAGAATCTAATTTATAAATTAACCCGGTCAGATTTTTTTCTTGTGTTAAAAGGGTCACTTTTATTTTAGTTTCTTGCATTCTTATCCCTGAATCTGATTTTTTATAAGCAATAGCAATGAAGAAACACAAACATTTATATATTTACAAACATAGGTCTTGAACAGTACAAAGTTGCATGTGTCCTTGAACTTGTTATTAGTTCCAATAAGATCAAAACATTACAAGACTACATATGATACACCAAGAAGCTCAATTTGTTTCTGCTATGGGAATAAACATACACTAGTGAGTCTCTTGGACCTAAAACAAGAAGACTTGTTTAAGAGATTCCTTGATTTTCTATGTTCTAAGTCTCAATGGCATGATCTTCAGGTCTAAGGAAAGCTTCTCCTTTACTGCTTCAGAGCCAGTTCTCCTCTTGTTTCTTTGTCTTCGAAGCTCATATCGTTGTTCAATCTCATCAAGGGACAAAACTCAGACAATGACAATGATGTGACATTTTAGAAGTTGCAAAAAGAATGTGCCTACTAATGGCAATGATCAAACAAAAGATGAGAGCAGTACTGAATCATGAATTTCAACTTCTGTTTTCCGCTTACACCTTAAGAGACGAGAATACTAGTTGTGCTACTACTGTGTCTTTTGATACGTGGATGAAGGAACAAAAAGAGACACTTACCTGCTGACTTCTTTACCTTTGATCCCGAGGTAACATCATATTGATAGTACACATGCCCTTCTAGTTTGAGTGCGAAGTAGTTTCATTTGCAGAATCTTGAAATGTTGCAATAGCCCCAGAATTCCCAGAGACTGCTTTAATATAGTGAAGTTGTTGAGAGAAACCTTGTTTAGATATCTTAGAACCCACCTCCTACTCTTCAATGTCAGATGTTGTCGCACCATTTGCTGACCTGACAATGGAATTTAAGGATACTGTTACCGACGACATTAGAGCATATGAAGAACTGATACTGACCAACCAATGTTTATTAACTATTTGAATGAGGTGCTATAGCATAACTTGTTCTAACTTTGGATGCTGGATACCTATAACAGTTGGAAACAAGTACTTCTCTCACGGATACCTTCTTTAGTTCAAATTCCAACTTCTATGAAATAAGGCCCCTCAATCCCTCATGGTTCTGCAAACATCTGATGAACTTACTGCTACATAATGACAGCAGTTTGAACATTTTAGACCCAGTAATCAGATTTTTTTTTTATAAACTGCATAAGAGATTAGTAAATAGGAAGCATATGTCTGAACTTAACAACACCACTGGGGAGTCTGAAAATTCGAATAACTTCATCTCTAACTACTTTTGCACATAATTTCAAGTTTGTATCTGTTACTTAGCTCTCAGTCTTCGTCTTCACAAATCTGCTCATGTAAAAGAAAGTCCTTTCCAAATACCTCCTAATAATCAAGCAAAAATCTTAATATATAACAATTGGACCAATAGTGTTGCAAAATATTCAAATTGAAATCATTATCTAATGAGAAGGTGGTCTAATGAGCATGTAAAGGGTAAAAAAACTTGACATTATCAGTCTTGCAGAATAAATGGAAGACAAATCATATGGTTCCCCATACCATTGGAAATTACTACCAACTTTGTTAATAAAGAAACAACACTGTCATGCTCTTTTATGCGTAAACTACTACCCTATGTATAATCTCAAAAGTAATTTCTTCCTCTGCTTTGTTCTTGAAAAAAAATCAATATTTTCGGGACCTAAAAATAAAGGGATTTAACTAAAAGGTACTCACATAGTATAGTCGTCAGCTCTCCATTGTCTTGACCTGGATACAATTTTTTCATTGCTGCTTTCAAGTGAGGGAACCCTATTACGAAATGCATGACCTTCATTTTGGAGTTCCAAATCATGGCCTGAAGAATCCTATCGAAAGCTTTTACACCATTAGAAGAGCAGCTCAAGCTGCCACCTTCATCACCAGAATTTCCCAAGCCACCAATGCTATTTCCACCTTCTTTCGCTTCAGGATCATAATCACCATTCTCAGAGTCATCCAGAAGCTAATCCATATCATCATTGAGTAACCTTTCCGTACCAGTATAGAGACTAGCTTCACCTCTGAATATATCTAAGAAGCGAGTAAGAAGTCTCGGAAGTAGAAGAGTAAAAAGAGTTCTGATATATATAGAAGAAGGAACATCTCTTAACTCAGTTGAAGATACCTGCGTCTTTGCTGTTTCTATCTCTTCATTTATTCTGAAAACCTTTTACGGTGTACCTGAGACTGTGTGGCAATTCCAACTGCTGCGACTCGACCTTCAAAGTCATAAGAAGGTCTGGACAACAAATGTTAACATCGTGATATTAAAAGAAAAAGAAATGAAAATTATTGATCAGAAACAGACAGTCTTTATCATCTTTAGGGTGTAGCAATGCATTAAATTAATGGCAACAGGGTCTAGCAACTGCTCTCGTATAGCACCTTCTTCAGAATTATATTGCAACTAAAAGTGGCTTACATGGGTGCCTAAATCTGATTACTTCTCTTTCAAATATATGAATACTATCCGTCAATACATTGAGAAGCAAATTCCTAATTCCCTCATCTAAGAGATTTATTTCATCAACACACAACACTCCTCAATGGGCTTCAGCCAAAAGACCGGGTTGGAAAAAAGTTGTCCCCCTTTTCACAGACGCCTCAACATCAACAGACCCATTGAGTCTTATCTTCTATGACTACTAGAGGAATATGTGTAATACAAATGATAGAAAACCCCTAAGTAACAAGAAAAGTAATTCAGATAGGTTCATATGGATCCTAAAACTAAATGTACCTGAGTGAAAGGAGATTTGGCAATCTCAGCCTTAACGCTGTTATCAGCGCATTGTATTCTATTCGCTCAGCTAAGTCGTCTTCCCACCTACATGTTTTATAAGAATACAAACCGGTAGTATACAAATAGAGAAGAGGAATAGAGGATGTAATTAAAAGAAACGGTCTAGTTCGTTTTCAGGTTGTAATATTCTTACTTACTCATCTGTACAAGCTGGCTCAGCCATTGATATTGAGCCTACAACGACTTTTTTTTTGGCAGCCCCTCTACCACCTGGAAATAGCAATCCCTCTGATTTCACGATCAACCCTGCCAAATAACAAACAACATTACTTGAAGCAAATAAAATTATATATTCTGTAAGGCTTTTTGCATCTGGTGACCAAAAAAACTACATACAGAAAATTATAGTTTGGTTATCTCTGAAATGAAAATGTATCCAGGCAGCTTTAAGTATGAGCTAGCTCAAACACAAGGAAACTCTTGGATACTCAGTACTCACCCACTTATCATACATTTCCTTGAACGCTGGATACATATTGTTTTTCTCTGGTATAAGGCGATGGCCAAAGGTTTACCTGTTCTCTCGAGCTCCTTATTTGCTTGACCTTTTCCAATTACACCCAATGAGCAGAAAAGATACATTTATGTGGCACAAACCTATAGTGGAATGTAGCAAACCAATCACTGGTATGTAACATAAATCTATAGTGTGAAGTATTTTGACTATGGAAGATATATGGATATTAATCTAACAAGACATATCTTTGAACTGGAGTCGCTATCATGACTCGATAACAGAGAAGTTAAACATCTGTAGAGTAGCCTTATGATAATACTCATTTGTAAACCAAATATTCATTTCTCTATCCAAGAACAATTTAGAGCAATTCCATGGTGTAACAGACACATAAAACACATCAAATTCCTCAATTTTTAAGTAGTGATACACAAGAACAAGTCTAAGTGATATGATGAATATAACAAAACACAGACATTATACATATACAAAGTCATTTAAACGGTTCAAAGATCATATAAAACTGTTAGTTGATTAGTGTATAGAATATACAGCAACAATTGATTCAAAGATATTTATGAAATCCCCACTTTTCTAATCCGAATCGGGAAGAAACCAACCCAGAAAGTTTTATACACAAAGGAGCTCAAATTGAGACAGAAATGAGATAGGTTACTTGCGGATCATGCTTGGTCGGTTCAGTCACTGGCGGCGACCGACGACGATGCTCTGAATCAACGGTCGGGTTTGGGTTCGTCGTAGCGTCGCGTCGCGTCCAATTGTATTTTTTTTTTTTTGCACTCTTAAGGATTTTACACTTTAATCCATGTCTTTTTAACAACCAATATCTAATTTATCTTTCATAATTAGATGATTTTCAGTATAATTAATAAGATTTTTATTGATTTCAACAATTTATATTCTAGAGATTGTTAAATTGTGTTTATATATGAATTAAATAATGTTGTTATATAAAAATAAGCAAAAATTAAATGATTTCTTAATCTGTGTATATTTTCTTAAAAGTCATCTATTATAGAACGAAGACCTTATATAGAACGAAGACCGTAGTATTTAGATTCATCTCGTATTAATTTTAACCCTTATACATATTTAAATCTATCTGAAATCTATTTAACTTAGTTCATTTGAACTATCATGACCTACAGTAAAACCTCTATAAATTAATAATGTTGGGACCATAGAATTTTATTAATTTATAGTAATATTAATTTATCTATAAATTAATATTTATTATTTTATAGTGTAAATTAATAATTATTAATTTATAGTGGTATTTTAACTCTTAAAATTTTTTGAAATTATGAATTGGGACAATTTTACAAAACAAGAATAGTCTTTATGATTATATAAATTTTTATAGTTTAGAATTGAATTCTATATTTATAAAAAAATAACAATGAATTCAAAATATTATAAATAAATTGACATCTATACAAAGTACATACATAAATTCAAATTTATGATTAATACCTCAATTGTTATCTTTTACCATCCTGTAAAACAAACAAAAAATGAATATGATGCATATTTATAAATAGAAAACATTATAAAAAATTTGTTTATTTTATGATGTTATGGAATATATTATAAGATTATAATTTAAAAATATAACATAAATCTTTTTTTTTATAGAGATGTGGTCTAAGAGTAATTCATTTTTAGAAAAAACTAAAAACATATTTTAACATAACTACTTATATCACACATATACATATATATATATATATGTATATACATAGTGATTATTAATTTATGATATTATTGGGACTATATTTACATAGGGATTTCAAAAAAAAATATTATCTTATTATCTTATCGAATTTGGTTAATTTTTACATTGGCCCGACTTGGAACCAGCAAAATTTATTAATTTATAGTGTTTATTAATTTATAGAGTATTAATTTATAGAGGTTTTACTGTATTTACACTTATTTAATTTAAGTAATAAATAGACTTTTTATTTATTTTTTGTTAACGGTAACTTGTATGTGGTTTACCTTAATGTATTTTTTCTTTTAAAATCATAAATATGGAGATTTCCGGCGAAAGGAAGACTATCGATATGATGCAAGCTTCCAAACATGGATTCTTTCTCGACAAAATCCTTAAGGATTTTACATATTTTTTAGCTTTTTATCTAGTTTTTCTCAACTTTTAAAGAAACTTCTCGACCACCTGAAGCACTTGTTGTAACACCGAACCATTTTTATTTTGAATATAATTTAACATTAGATTCCAAAAAAAAAAAAAATTCCTTATGTCATTCAAATCCACGATATATTTCATTATCTTGCCAACCATAAAAACAAATCAGGTTGTATGAATATGATCGATGAAATTCTAACATCTTAAAACATCAATCATTGTGTAATATATGACTCAATAACTCGTAGTTCTCCATCTATCCATAAGAAACCGCCAAAGCATGAATGAGATCACGTAAAGCTAAATTCCAACATAAAGGATGATCATCTTGATTTCTTAAATCTCCAACGGTAACTATTGTAATTTTATTCTTAAAAAAATGTAAGTATATCACATAAGTAAAAATAATAATTTTTCTAATATATAAACTATAAAGGAAAACTTTAACTTTAGTTATCTAAAATAAAATTTCATATGTTAAGAAAAATAAATATATCATAGATAAGCATGGTCTATGCCTAATGGATCTAGTTGGTTTTTTGATTCAATTAAGAAACATTGTGTTATTTATTTATTTTTTTAATGAGAAATAGTGTTGAATTTGTTGGTCTAGCACTAAAAACCATATTTGGATTACAATAATGGTACAGTAGTCCTAGTCAATTAAGAGATGGTCAATTAGAGAAAAATCTGATTATAGATTTAGAGTGTATTTTTTTCAATTAAGTGGTAATTGATGTTCTGTGACAAGTGGCAAATATTAATACACTCTTTCCTCAATATTATTTTTAATAAATGCTAATACCTATTTTTAGGTTCAATGACAAAGTTCAATTAAATTATAAATAAAAAAAATCAACGGTTATTCTTCTTCAGTCATTCATCATCATCTCCGAGGTGGAATGAATGAGAAAAAACATGGAGGTTTTTGTGATAAACTAGGTTCCATGAAGAATTAACATTGTTTTGTGGGTTTGGTTTTATAGTTTTTTGCTTACTCGGAGCTGTGTGTTGGTTTAACTGGGGAACTGATTAGATTAGTGAAATAGGATTAAGCTACATGGCTTCGTCCGAGATCGAGCCAGCTTTACCGGACTCATTGGTTTTGAGTAGAGCAGACGAGTCAGATCGTCGTTTCGCAAATCTCAGAGGAGTTCGGTGGCGTGTGAATCTCGGTGTTCTTCCGTCTTTCGCTTCTTCAATCGATGAATTTCGCAGAGAAGTAGCCACTTCTCGACGAAGGTACGTAGTAGTTGAACTGTTTCATAAACCCTAAAGCTCATATAGAGTAGAAAAAAAACAAAACAGGATTTTGAGGATTTTAATGTTTGGAAATGTAGATATGCTCTTCTCAGGAGAAGTCTTTTGATAAATCCACATGTACTCAAAGATGAATACAGTTCATCTAATTTCTCCATAGACAACCCCTTGTCGCAAAATCCGAGTAAGCTTCTGTTTCCTTTGCTCGCATTGTCATTGGACTGGTCTGATATGTTGGTCTTTGTTAACATGTGAGATGATTGTGTTTCCTTAAAAGATGGTGATGTTTAGATAATTTCTATGCAGATAGTACATGGGGTCAATTCTTTCGTATCGCGGAGTTGGAGAAGACACTTGACCGAGACTTGTCAAGGTTATATCCAGAACACTGGTGTTATTTCCAAACGTCTGGATGCCAAGGAATGCTGAGACGCATTCTCTTGTTATGGTGCCTGAAGCATCCCGAGTATGGTTATAGGCAAGGTACATGTTTGGCTCCTTTCTCTTGTTGTTGCTGTAACTTCCTTCTAAGAGTTCAATTGCTTATATATTATCTGGTTGGTCGTATATCTTTGAAGGAATGCATGAGCTTTTGGCACCTCTCCTTTATGTACTTCATGTTGATACCATGCGTCTTGCAGAAGTGCGTAAAGACTATGAAGATTATTTTTCCGATAGATTTGATAGTTTATCTTTGGAGGAAAGAGATATCACTTGCACTTTTCATTTTAATAAGTTTATGGATTCCATGGACGATGGGATTGGTTCCCAGGGATATTCAAAGAAAATGAAAACATTCGATGAGCTTGATCCTGAAATCCAGTCGATTGTGATGTTGAGTGACGCTTATGGGGCAGAAAGTGAACTTGGCATTGTCTTGTCTGAAAAATTCATGGAACATGATGCTTACTGTATGTTTGATGCTCTAATGACTGGAAATCATGGATGTGTTTCCATGGCTAGCCTTTTTTGTTACTCTCCAGCCAGCGGATCTCACACTGGCTTGTCTCCAGTTCTTGAAGCTTGTACAGCATGTTTTAGTCTTCTAGCTGTTGTTGATTCATCTCTGCATAGCCATCTAGTTGAACTGGGAGTTGAACCTCAGTACTTTGGTCTTCGTTGGTTGAGAGTTTTGTTTGGTAGGGAATTTTCGCTTCAGGATCTCTTGTTAGTGTGGGACGAGATATTTTCAGCAGATAATAGTGCAAAGACGGATACAACTGATGATGATGGTAGAAACCACAGCTTTGGGATCGTTGAGTGCCCTCGGGGAACCTTAATCTTGGGAATTACTGTTTCGATGATATTATATATAAGATCTTCCTTGCTTTCTACTGAGAATGCAACATGTTGTCTACAGAGACTGTTAAATTTTCCAGAGATTGTTGACCTGAATAAGATAATACAGAAGGCCAAGCTGTTACAAGCTTTGGTTTTGGATTCTGATGTACAATCAGCTCTGTCAATAAATGATGTCTTTGACCAGAGTAGTTATGTACCGGCAAGAACTAAAAGTTTTCCATCTGGCTCCACTTCACCTAGATCTCCTTTGATTCTTGCACCTGAAAGCTATTGGGAGAAACAATGGAGAGTTTTACACAAAGCCGAAAAAGAAGAAAGGCAAATTTGTTCGGAGGAACAGAATCCTCCTGCACAGAAGAAAAAGTGGTGGTCGAAAGTGACAAAACTTTTCGGAGCAGTGGGTGATCCATCACATCATAAGGCAGGAAATGTGAAAAAGGAAGCAAACTCATCTTCAGTGACACAAAGTTTGCTTGAAGATTTGTCTCAAGAGCTCAGTCCCAACCTAGAGGAAGCTAATAATTTGATAGATGATACTGGTCTTGTGACTATGAACATGGAAGACAACCCTCCTCAAGAAACTAGGGAAGGCATTATGGATTTTCATTCTGCTCATGAAGAGAGTTTTATAAACGGGAATTCACAGGAGAATGCATCATCAGTCTCTTCAGACCCTACCAGTCCTGTCAGAGGTTCAAACTACCTTGAAAACGGTTCAGATAGCAGTACTGGATTAAATTTGTTTCCTGATAAGAAAGGTAAAAGCATAGATTCACCCAGTGAAGACACTTCAGCTGTCTCCTCAGATCCAATCAGTCCTGCCATAGAGCCAAGTTACAGTGCAAATGATTCAGATTGCGGTATTGTTTCAAATCTGTCTCTTGATGGAAACTACCAAGATCCTCAAACAAGTTTCAGTTCACCTGTTTCTGTATCTCCCACTCCTAAAACTGAGAATCCAGTAACTCAGTCTGATGAAGACGATTCCACAGATAAATCTGTGGGCATTACTAAGGAGCACAAGGTTTTGCATGGAATAGCTAGGTGGTTTCGGAAGCTTAAACGCACCTTTTCTAGTGAGGAGATTTCTGATAGAAACGCTTCTGATGCCACAAAAACCAATGGTGAAATTAAAAAGAATCAAATCGTTTGCTCTTCTGAGTCCCACCCCCAAGCTTCATCTTCTAGCCAAAATGGAGACTCAGATCAGAATCTTATGAAGACTCTGAAGAACCTTGGCCAGTCCATGCTCAAACACATTCAGGTAATTTCTCATATCTATATTTTAATGGTTACCAGCATATTCAGAAAGATAAGTACAAATATAGTAAAATAATTTATTGAACTGGTAAAAGTATTTATCGTATGGTTCTCAAGATAACAAGTATGGTAGTTTCTTGCCTCCAGCGGTATTGGACTATTGTAAAAAATATACTTAGCCATTTCCATGACAACTCTTTTCTGCTTATCTTATGATTTTTGCCTGTTTTATTTTCAGGTACTCGAGTTGGTTTTCCAACAACAACCTGGTCGGGTTCAGGCAGAAATGGTAGGGAACTTAGCTAAACCCGATTTGATGATAAAGGGACAAGTCACAGCTACAACAGCACTCAATGAGCTTCGGAAGATCAGTAGTTTGTTGTCAGAGATGTGAGGTGTAGGGTTTTCTCATTCCATTCAGCCCAGCTATATATGTATATACATTTTGAAAATGTATATTGTTTTATGAGTAAGAATGGTTTAATCGAAGTGTGGTTAGAATGGTTTAATTTTGGTGTTAAGACTTATGATCAACTTCTTCACCATGTATTATAATGGACTTTTACATAATAAAAAATAACAAATCTTCTTTTTGGCAATTTGATGAAGAATCAAATAAATGGTTTTGCATCATACGAAAGGGTGGGGCTTCAAAGTATATTTGTAGGGAGTTTTCTTAAGCTGTACTAAAAGTACATCATGAGTTCTCTTCTAAGAAGTGTTGCAGTACAGTTTCATACTAGAGTCATAAATAAGTGAAACAGGAAAAGTTTCAGTTTCTTACACACTAGTTCAAGCCATTACAAGGACAATACATGTTCAAGTTCTTAAACTGAAAAGGGATAATGATGAATACATTTTAATCTATGTTGTTGAAGTCAGGAACTAGTGAAGTTATGAATCCAAAAGCAACCATCTGAATCTCCTTCAGCATTCCCCACCATTGGTTCTCTACTTCAGGACCAACCACGTTTGCATTAGCTCAGTTCCTGCATCGTTTTCTTCCCTACCTTATCCTTCTACACATCATATAGAGAAGATTCTGTTATATGCTGTGCATGTAGCAATGGCTTCCCATGCAATAAGATTTGCATTTATATATAAATATATTGTACCCGCAGGGGACTTGCGGCGCCTGCTGCTGCTGAATCACTAATTATCTGTCTGACAAAATACCTTTGAGACAAAATTGGTGATGTTGCGGCTCTATGCATAACACAAATGTCTGAAGGGCTCCAATTTGGTTATCTATCATGATCAGTCATGTACTTGACTTTGTTTAACAAAAGAATTATTGAACTCTCGACAAAATGCTAAACCAAAACCCTAGCCAAGTCTAGCAAACTTCCTTTTATAACCTGTTAACTATCAGTAACCAACACATAGGAAAAGACGTGTCATATACCCATATGAAAATATACCTATATATTCACCTATTCAAAGATTTTGTTATCTTTCTCCATATATACGTCAATACCAGTTATTTTCCTTCATAGCTACTGATTAATGTAAACGATACACAGATAAAACTCAGCACTATGAGCTATATAGAAGCAATCAGAAGGGACTATATGTATGTGTAACGTGGGAATAAGATTGTTTGACGACAGACCTGCAGCATTAACATGTCCTGCAAATGTATGAGCAGGATCAATGCAATATGTAAAGACCCATACTAATTAATATTTTAAACAACATATATAACATACCAACAAATAACATGTATATTTAAAATTTCCCGTGTAAACTCATTTATGTATCTAACAAAAAAAAACCGATAATTAAATTAATTAAATAATGTGTAACGAACTTATTTATGTATTTTATTTTTTGAAAGAAAAAAACAATCTTGCATAGAACTTTAATTTTGGTATTTTCATCTAAAAGAAAAAATAAAAAAATTGATATTGGAGGTTATATTTCACAAAATAAAAATAAAAAATAAAAAATAAAAACTTATTAGTGATATTTCATCTAAACTTTTTTTTTTGGTAACATATTTTTATCAGTGATATTTCACCCAAAAAAAAAAAGAAAAAAAAAGAAAAAAAAAACTTACTAGTGATAAAATTGTATACCTAAACAATGAAGACCACTATGGTAAGAAAAACCCAATTAGACTCAATAGTTTGACTAATTTCTCAATGGACCCAAAAAAATCACAATGTCCTTTAATAGTCAATCTTTTCTTACAACAATTTTAATTTCTGTCAAAGGAAATTAAAAAGTTTCCAACAAAGAGAACCGGGTCAAACCAATATAAAATGAGCCTTTTAGATGCATAGCAATCTCATCAGGAAAAAAATCCAACAACAGCAACCACATACACACACACACACAAAAAAACTCACCATCTCGAGGGGTACGTGCAAACCCCAACACCAAAGCACAAATCTTGATTTGGTTCTTTCAGCTACACTTCCGTAGCAAATCAGAATCTCTCTCTAGCCACTCTTTACCTACTTTTCCGGTAAACGTTTTATATTTAATTAAATTCATGTTAAGGTTATAATGTAACACTAGATCTTGTGTAATAAAGAGCTCAACCATAGATTACATAATATAGAACTCGATCTAGTTGGATTTTTGCCTTCCAAAAACCATTGTTATAACTTATTTTGGTTATCTATGTCCTCTTCTTTGTATGATTACGTTTGTGGAAACTGTCCTAAGTAAATTTTTGCTAATATGAATTTGTTATTTGGAATTGACAAGTCATATACATCTCCAATCAACAAGAGCAGTTGCAATTGTCTATGGTAGTTGTTTTCATGAGTTTATGGCTTTAGTCTTGAGATTAGTTCTAGATTCAGTCATGATGTAACATTTTCAAGAAATATTTAGGTTGGATGTATCCTTTGTATGGATTCGATTACTGTTTAAATCTGTATTTTGACTATCCGTAGAATCATTGAAATGACAAAATCATTTGGCGAGATTTTAACCAATCATATCACGATTCGTGTCATTTATTATTATTTACTTCACGCGGTTTCTAACAGTATTACTGGTCAAAGTCTTTAATATGATATGGTGTATTGTTTTGGAAAGGACTTATTATATATATCTTTGTTGTTGTCTTTGTTTATCTATGCTTGTAGTAAGAATCATGACGTCCGGAGCCGCATGGAATCCTGAACACCACAAAGTATTTGTGGACTTGTGCGTCGTTCAAAAGATATCGAACAGTCCACTTGGAATGGAGCATCTATTGGAACGTTTTCAGGAAAGGACAGGAGTGAGCTTCACCATAGAAGAGCTTACGAATCATTGGGATACAATGGTCAAGCAGTGGAAGGTATGGTCTAGGCTTATTGAATGCCAAGATATGAAATGGGATCCCAAGACAAACACGTTTGGAGCCAGTGAACAAGAATGGGCCAACTACTTACAGGTACAACTTAACAACATTAACTGTTTCTTGTCTGTGTGTTTATGAAGGCTAATATTATATATATGTAATATTGTCACAGGTGAATCCTGAGGCTGGGGAGTATCGGTGCAAGCCTCCATTGTTCCACAAGGAACTAGATATTATCTTTTCAGTGAGTTACTTGGATGGTGAAGGAACTTCAGGTGGTAGCAGCCAAAGGATGCAAATATGCGAGGATCTTGTCGAGAAAAATGATACTACTGGAGTTGAAGCTACGGTAACCGAGTCTAATGTCCCGGTCGCCACTGGTCGTCCTCCTCCTCGTATTCGTCGGTCTAAGTGGTCATCAACCACACATGCGGTTTTTATCGACTTCTGTTACAAAGAGTATCTAAAAGGAAACACACCGACCAGATTTAACGGAGCCTATTCAAGGGAGACTTGGCAAATGATGCTTGAGACGGTCAATCGTAGCGCTAAAGGGGTAGGCTACACACTAACCCAAATCAAGAACCATTGGGAAGTTATCAGGAGAAAGTGGAAGCTCTGGTGTCAACTTATTGAATCTCCCAGCATGAAGTGGGATCCCATCACTCGCAAGTTTGGAGCAACAGACGAGGACTGGGATAACTTCTTGAAGGTAAACTAAAAACGTTACGTAGCTCAAAATTACTTGCATGCAGCTTGTGAATGAAAATATATAACAATTATTAATATTGAATCTCTTTTTTTTTGTTCTCGGTCGAGTTATAGGGACATGGTAAAGCTGCACCATTCAAACGGAAAAATATGGCTCACGCTGATAAACTTGCAACCATCTTCAAAGGACGTATCGAGCCGGGATTTTTCATAGCGCGTCCTCATGACAAGAGAGTAACCGATCATGACCATGAACCAACTCAACCAGAAGCAGTCCACACAAACAATATAGCTGAGGATGATGATGATGATGATGATGATGATGATGGTCGTGAGCGTACTCCGCTGATTAGGTCAGACTCAGAGGAAGCTGATCACGCTCTGATTATGGAATGTCAAAAGTACGCTACCGGGCAGGTGGAGATTGTTCCGGTCAAGAAGGAGTATAGCATTGAAAAATGCATGGAGTATTTGAACGCCATGGAGGAGGTTAAGAAAGGAAGTGAGCTCTACATGTTTGCTTTGGATCTGTTTCTGACGAAAGTGTACAGAGAGATCTTCGTGCTGTTGGAAACCTCAAGTCTGAGGATGACTTGGCTGCTTAGGCGTCAATCTACTGGCACTGCTGCCTGAATGATCCATCCTCTTTTATATTTTCTCAAACTTCTGCTAAACCCTTGAATTTATCTTTTTAAGAAACTGTTTATTTCATGTTTTGGAATTTTGGTTATTTTGCAAAACTCTTTTTTTTCTTCTCTTTCTTTTCTTAATTATTCTACTTTCCAGTATTGGAGAGTAATCTAGCGAACTCAATAGTGTGAGATCATCTTTGCTTTCAATTCATGACTTCGGGAGATCTCAATGGCTAATTTTCTTATTCTGGCTCTCTTCTTAAGTTACATTTTCTTGGTCAACACGTTATCATAAATATTATTTTACATGTCAAGTATATCCAAAAAAGTAACACCACGTCATCACGCTCGTGGAAATAATAAACTGGTTTAATAGTTTTTGGGTTATTTCTCAGTAAACCCTTCATCTATTTAAATGTCTTGGACATGAACCTAAATTTTGTTTCGTGTCAAACTTTCTTGATTTTTTTCAACTGGTAGGTCGTATCACTGAATCAGAAACCCCCAAATCCAGAGCTTCGTGCCGTTACATAATATAATTTCTGATTAGATTATTGTTTGGAATTTGGTCTTTGGTCTGAATCAATGAATTGTAATTTCGATAATTGGGGTTTGTACGAAAATGTTGATTCTAAGGTTTTGTATTCTAAGATCAGGAAGTGTTGCATTGTCAAAAGATCGAACCTTTTAAGTTAATAGATGATCCTAATTGTCCAATTTGATGCTTGTCTTGCAATTCTTTATGTGATGTTTTATAAATCCCATGTTTGGTTAAAGTGGATTTGAATAGTCTAGTGCCCTACTCTGTGATGCTCTCTTGTGACTGATTCATGTTGGCAGATTGGTTTTAGCTTTGTTTATGTTATTTGCAGTTTCTTTATGTTTATCTACAAACTTAGTATGACACTTTCATTGTCAACTAATCATGAGAACTCATTCTTTGGTTATAAAACAATTAGCCCACTTGAAGATTTGTCAACTGACAAAAGACTACTTGAAGTCGTCCTTGTGTACGAATCACAACTTGCCCTTTTGACTTCAGATTTTTTTTTTAGTTATTTGATTTCAAGAGTTAGTGCTTCACCATCAGCCAACATGGCTATATAGTATAATCTTTACTAGTAAAGTATTTGGAGCAAGAAACAAACTTTACAAACGAGGCTTGTATTGAATTTTCTATGAGAAACGGCTGATCAAAGAGCTTTTTGTCACTTAATGGCGTATTACAACCTTCTTCAGCTGATTTTATTTGCGAGCTTCTTTGCTGTTTTTTTTCTTCTTGTTGGTGGTCAAGACCAATCAGGTACAACAAGTCTTGCAATTGTATAAATATGGATGTGTTCTGTTAAGGCTTTAAATCTCTATGTTTGTGTTTGTGTTACAGGTTTTGTCAGTATAGATTGTGGTATACCAAAGGATTCAAGTTATAATGATGAAACAACAGACATAAAGTACATTTCAGATGCTGCATTTGTCGAGTCCGGGACAATTCATAGCATAGATTCTAAGTTTCAGTCGATTTCTCTTGAAAAGCAGTTCCAAAACGTTAGGAGTTTTCCTGAAGGCAAGAGAAACTGTTACGATGTGCAGCCTCCGCGAGGAGTAGGCTTCAAGTATTTGATCAGAACCCGTTTCATGTACGGTAACTACGATGATCTAGGGAAAGCACCCGAGTTCGATCTTTATCTTGGAGTCAATCTATGGGATTCTGTTCCATAGATAATGCAACTATGATTGTTACCAAAGAGATCATCCACACTCTTCGGTCAGACCATGTCCATGTGTGTCTTGTTGATAAAGATAAAGGCACTCCATTCTTGTCTGTGCTAGAACTCAGGCTCTTGAAGAGCGACATTTATGTGAATCCTTATGATTCTATTATGCTGTATCGAAGATGGGATCTCGGGGCACTTGGAGACCTTCCTATCAGGTTATATTTATTGACTCTTGCTATATTGGTTTCATATAATATACCATCTCTTGGTTTGCTTATCTTTGAAGATTATGTTTTCTCAGGTACAAAGATGATGTGTATGACCGTATATGGATGCCTCTAAGGTTCTCAAATCATAGAGTTTTCAGTACAAACCTCACAATAGATTCGAATATTAACAACGGATTCCAGCCTGCTCGTGTCGTCATGAACACTGCTACAACAAATTTGAATGCAAGCATAGACGTAATTCTCATATGGGAACCGCCTGTCCCGCAGTGGAAGTTCTATATGTACATGCATTTTTCTGAAGTTCAAGACATCCCTAGCAACGAGACGAGAGAATTTGCGTTGTTTTGGAATGAAAAAACTAAACTGTATGATAACTTTAGCCCTCGCTTCTTGTATACAGACACACTTTACACTCAGAATCCTGTAACCGGACCCAGGCACGAGTTTCTTCTCCAACGAACTGCTAAATCTACTCTTCCACCCATTGTTAACGCCATTGAGACGTATCGTGTCAATGAGTTTCTGCAGTCACCTACTGATCAACAAGATGGTATATATGGTTTCATTTTCAGAAACAGAATTTTATAGTTTGAACTTATCCATGTTTTGTTTGAATTCTAGTTGATGCAATTATGAGAATCAAGTCCAAGTATGGAGTGAAGAAGAGCTGGCTTGGAGACCCTTGTGCTCCTGTAAACTACCCGTGGGAGGATATTAACTGCAGCTACGTCGATAAATGAGTCTCCGAGAATAATTTCTGTGTAAGCTCCTATTCAAATGATTGTATATGTTTTTTTTCTCTCTGTCTTGTTCTCACAAGAGTTGTTTGATCTTCAGGAATTTATCCTCAAGTGGATTGACCGGAGAGATTGATCCAGCGTTCTCCAACCTTACATTGTTACATATACTGTCTGTATTTTTGATTTGATCTGAATCTTTAGTACACAGAGCTGTGAAATTCTTGACTGATGCAACCAAAATTTCATTACAGGGACTTATCAAACAACAGTTTAACAGGAAATATACCTGATTTCCTCGGTAATCTACATAACTTGACAGAGTTGTAAGTATACTAATTGGAATTGTAGATTACATAGACAATGAAATTTATAATAACTAGAAGAGTATATGTTGATATCACATATATGTCTGTAGAAACTTGGAAGGAAACAAGTTGACGGGTGTTGTTCCGGTTAAACTACTTGAAAGATCAAACGCTAATATGCTTAAGCTAAGGTTGGTTCAGTATATTTGGCTTTTCAACAATCATTGTAGATGCTCTGCATCTATTGAACCAATTCTATACGTTTAGGCCCTATTGAGTTCATATTTTCATAATGTCTTCTGCATTTTGATCGACAGAGTTGGTGGGAATCCTGACCTCTGCGTGTCTGCTTCATGTCAAATTCCAAATGAGAAGGCGAAAAAGAGTGTATACATCATTCCATTAGTAGCATCTGTCGCGGGAGTGCTTGGTCTTGTGATAGCAATAGCTCTGTTCTTGCAGTACAAGAAGAGACATCGAAGAGGTAAAAACATCAAGAAACTATCCTAAATTGCTGCTTCTTTGAATTCTAAGTTTATTTGTAAGAAAACTTCTCATGAGATCTTTGCAGGTAGTTCTGGTGGTGTTAGAACTGGGCCATTGGACACAACGAAGCGATACTACAAATACTCAGAAGTTGTGAGAGTTACAAACAACTTTGAGAGAGTTCTTGGCCAAGGAGGTTTCGGAAAAGTATACCATGGTGTATTAAATGATGAACAAGTCGCTGTCAAGATTCTGTCTGAATCATCGGCTCAAGGTTACAAAGAGTTCAGAGCAGAGGTAAGTTTCGTACATACTTTTAAAGGTCTAGTGAGTGTTATATAAAATGAGTTCAGCTGGAGTAATTGGGAATATGCATCCTCTTGTTTATCATCAGGTCGAACTTCTCTTGAGAGTTCATCACAAGAACCTAACCGCTCTTGTCGGATACTGTAACGAAGGCAAGAAGATGGCACTAATCTATGAGTTTATGGCTAATGGAACTTTGGGAGATTACTTGTCAGGTCAGTCTCTCTTCTGCTTAGTTTTGATCACTAATCTTTTGCTGTTGTAGCTAGAGGAAACTAAAATTACCATTTGGTTTCTTTCTTAATCAAGGTGAAAAATCTCATGTCTTGAGCTGGGAGGAGAGGTTACAAATATCACTAGACGCAGCACAAGGTTTGCATTAAAAACAAATACCAGACTAAACAAATGAAAAAAAATCATATCATATTCAACAATATGTTTATCTAAAACTCAGGGCTTGAGTATCTTCACAATGGATGTAAACCTCCCATTGTACAAAGAGATGTGAAACCAGCTAATATTCTAATCAACGAGAAGCTCCAAGCCAAGATTGCTGACTTTGGGTTATCCAGAAGTGTCGCACTGGACGGTAATAACCAGGATACAACCGCTGTTGCTGGAACTATCGGTTATCTCGACCCCGAGTAAGTGAAAATCTTCTTCCGTTGTCTTTTGGTATTCGTTGTTACAGTTTCTGACGCATTATTTTACAAATTGAAGGTACCATTCGACGCAGAAATTAAGCGAGAAGAGTGATGTTTACAGCTTCGGGGTAGTTCTGTTAGAGGTTGTCACTGGTCAGCCAGTGATTGCACGTTCAAAAACAACAGCAGAGAACATACACATAACTGACCGGGTGGAGTCGCTGCTGTCGACAGGAGATATCAGAGGCATTTTGGATCCAAAGCTAGGAGAGAGGTTTGATGCTGGTTCAGCATGGAAGATCACTGAAGTAGCAATGGCTTGTGCATCTTCTAGTTCCAAGAATAGACCAACGATGAGTCAGGTAGTGGCTGAGCTGAAGGAGAGTGTAAGCAGAGCAAGAGCAGGTGGAGGTTCTGGCGCTAGTAGTGTTACAGAGCCAGCAATGACAAATTTTGATTCAGGAATGTTTCCTCAAGCAAGGTAAATGGTTTCTTGGATTCATCTGTTTCTTATTTCCAGAAACTGGGAAGTTGTGTATTGTTTGGAGTGTAATAATGAAGAAGAAGAACAACAACAAAGTTGAGTTGTGTAATATGTATCATTTAATATAAATGTTGTAACAAACCAGTTTTTAGCTGGCACATGAGGAAAGCTCTGTGGGAAAATACAGTTCTTGATCACACATAGGATAGTCCTTCATCGCAACTTAGCAAACAAAGGCTTTGACATAATAAAAGCAATGAACTCAATACACAATATTGGCCATAAGAATGCAACTACCGTTTTTTGCAACCTCCAAGAAAGCAATTAACAAGAATGGAGAAAACAAACATAACATGCGAAAATGCCCGTATTGAGTTTAGAAAGATTGTTATAATGGTTAAACTCAACTATAACCATAAACTCTTGGCTAAAACGTGGAAGAAGCCCCCAAAGCTAATCACATATTAAGTCAATTTGAAAATATATATAAAGTCAACAAGGCATCAATAAGTCAGCCAAAGATCATACAACTTCATGGTTTGCAACCATCTATGTACAACTGAGTTTCAGTCTTTTCAGTCACCTTCTGTGTATCCAGGCATGTCCTGTATGTGCAAGGCGAACATACTTCATCGGTACTTCAGATCGATAACCATGAGGGAAAACTTCTTTACGATAAGATAGGATGTAATTACCTGCCCTCATGCTCGAAAGGTATCGATCAATCATTCTTCCCCATCTTCAGGTTTAAAAGAGTAAATCGGATCTGGATAATGTGCTAGCTTGACTTCCAGCATCTCATTCCCCGGGATTTTCAACTCCATGGTAGCTTCCACCTCTTGTGTATCATCTTTAATATTTCCATAGATATAAACAAACATAGCACAACATATATCATAAGCAAATTAACCATAACATATAGAGTAAACAACAGCTAAATCATATCTTTCATTCAAAAAACGAAACTCAGAACAACAAAACAAATCAGCTCCACTAGATTTAAGAATCCTAAATAACCAAACTAAACTGTTCACAATTTCTCTTCCCTATCCCCTTCACAACCTAAACGCATTCACCCTAGCTAGGAAGAGTCCCAAGATTCTGAATTTACCTCAAGTGATTGAAAACAAAACCCCAACTTTTTCTCATAAAATTGGTTTTATAGACTTATCTAACACACAAACCCAAATACAAACCCAAATACAAGTGAAACCCATGATCTAGCTATGGCGATCATATCCCAAGGCAATTTCACAATTGTTAAAAGAAAATGAAATTGGGAAAAATCAGAGCAATATACCTGGAGGAGGAATGAAGAAAGAGGAACAAGGCCAACCATAAGGAGACGAAAGAGAAAGAGACTCTTCCTCGGTCAACGGATTAGTCACCTTATCGACCAAATTCGCGATCTTCTTAGCCGTGATCTGATGTGGCGGTACCCAAAAGGAGGAGCCAGGTGCGAAAGGGAGCCAATCCGGAGTCGAGTTATGAACGATGATCCTCCGAACGAATTCGTTGAGTTTCTTGAGAATCGCGGCTTCTGCTTCGGTTTTAGAATCGATGTCAATCTCGATGACTTGTGGTATCGATGAGAAGCGGCGGCTGAAACAGACGAGGTTTGGTGGTGCCGCCGTCGCCGTGATCGCCGTCTCGTTGAAACGATGGAGGAAGAATTTTCCGGTGGGGATTAGGGTTTTTGAGAGCAATCGAGACATTTTGAGAGAGAGTCGAAAGAGGAAGATGGAAGCCTTTTTTTTTATTTTTTACATTTATAAACAAGGACAGAGTAAAGGCGGTTTCACAAACGGGTACACGGTGGGATCCGACTCCATAAGATCCGATCCAATTATAGAATAAAACTAGAAAAACAAATAAATTAAATAACATACCAAAATGATGTTAAAATGTATTTATTGGTAAGAAAAAAATAAGAATTATTTTTAAAAAAAAAATAAATAAATTACTTAAAACATGAGAGTAGTACCGTAGAATTAAACAATCTTTGGAAGATAAATCAAAAAATTTGGTACCAAAAGAAAAGTTATTATATCACGAATTACTTTATCATTGTATGAATCAAGCGATCATTAGAAGATAGTGATATGTTGATGTCGTATTCATATTGCATTCATTCAAAACATGATGAACCATTATTTGGAAACCTAATATGAGGAGGATTGATGTAAATGTATCAAAAGAGGAATAGTAAAGCGAGAGAAAGTCTAGATCAGTCAAAATTTCAAATAAATCGTTCTCTATTATATATGTCAATATTTTATACATTTAAATACATATACAAAATATGATATTGAGCGTAGATAATTAAGGAAAATATATCAATATTTTATATATTTAATGAAGGATATAAAAATTATTCCTTATTTTTTTTTTCTGCATATACGTGACGTTTTTTTACTCTTGATTTCAAACAAGCTCAACTCCAAGAAAAAACATTCCCCCAATGTTTGTGATTCCATTTCTAAAAAAATTCAAATCGTTTTCAAAATTATTAAAGCAAACCCAAATATTAAAAGAAAAATGGAAAAAGGAGAATCTAACAAAGACGAGTAGATTGGGCTTGAAATGGGCAAAACTAGCTAGGATTGATCAGATCCGGTGGCTCTAAAGTGTAAAGTGAAGAAGAAGAATAAGTCTTCTTGGTAGAAGCAATTTGCAGGATTCGCTGACCCAATAATATTTGCTGCTGACATATATACAAGTTTCCAAATGTTGTAATATATGTGTGCTCATGTGTGTGTATGTGTACGTAAATGCACGTGAATATGTGAGATTGTGAGTCCACATGTGTCATAAAGTGTTTGTTTATATTATGCACGTGAATTTGTAGAGTTTATAGTTGTAAAGTCATATCATAATAATGCTATATATGTCACAGAGATATATATATATGGATATGGTTATTAAACGACTAAAACTCCCCCACCATAACCTAAGAGTGGGGTTGATCTTGATTCTTGAAGCGAATCCTAGCTACATCTTTTTGGGACTTGCATGGTTTCTTGTTTTGATCTTCCACTTGAAAAAAAAAACTGTTCTTCAATACACATTACTTTTATTTCAATTTTCAAGGATATAAATATATTGGATTCATATTGTGACTGATTTATGTGATGTTTAATTAATGGTTTTATATTGTATTATGTAAATATTCAAAATAAATATTTTTTTTCTTTATACTATATATCCGGAATTCACGACTGGATGATCAGGAATGCATTATTATTATATATTTTTTAAATAATCAAAATAAGCAAAACATAAGAACAATATAAGAAAAATATAAGCAAAAATATTATAGTATATGATCAAATAAATAGAAAGTATATAGATAATAATAAAGTTATTGGTTTAAAATATGATCTGAACATTCAAGTTAAAATTTATTATGAAAAAGCTACTAGGATTTGCAGCATTCCGGTATTTGAAATGTTTTACTGTACTTAAGTCGTTGAAAATAGAAGACACGTAAAATGCTTCGACTACAAAAAGAAAATGACCATTTAGTATCATTTCACTATAAAATTTTATGGAAACTGAACTAGGTGCTTTCATTCATCCTAGCGGCTGGCTTGCATGGAACAGTTCGATGGATCCGCCTCCTCCAACAGTCTCATTTGGGGAGTTTAGAAACTACGGTCCAAGTTCCGTTGTGACTAATAGAGTGAAGTGGGTTGGGTACAACCTGGAGATGACGGATGAGGAGGCCGGAACGTTTAGCATTGATGCGTTAATCAACCAAGAAGAAGGTTGGTTAAACCAAACATGTATGGTTACCTCATTAGTTATGGTTCTCTCAAAGAGAGTTAAATGTTTGTATGTTTGATTAAAACAATAAAACGTAGATTGAAAAGCTCAATGCAATCTAAAAGAATCTTGGTTTGTGAAAATATAATTTAGGTTTTTGCATATATAATTTAGGTCCACATGAAATGCTATGATGATATTTTATGCAGCATCACATATAGATCAAATAACTACTGCACCTTATCTTTTATACGTAGGGGTGATCATGAGTTGTATTATGATCAAACATGCATTGCATATTTAGTATTTTCCGAAGAACGTAACTAGGGAATTGCTTTTCATAAGCGAAACACGTTGCTTCGAAATCACATTTGAGATTAATTATGAGTTCTCTTTTTAATATCTTCGCGATCAAGGCAAAATGCCTTTATTTACATGATTATCATCTAATATATATTTTTTTTCAAATATGCAAGTTGTGATACTTTTTTATGTACATACTATCTCTCTATATATGGAGAATTTTTTTATAGTATATGAGATGTGTTGTTTTTTTTATAATATATTATACAATATTGTACTCAATGATCAGTATTGTAAGAATATATAAATGGATACAACTTTTTTTGACCTGATTTTTTATAACATGTGTTGTACAATTTTGTATTTAATCCGTATTAAGTAAAACTAATACATATATAATTCGTTGCACGCGTATACATGAAATTTGTGGGAAAAGAAAAGCTGACATTATAAGAGATTTTTTTTGTTTTCTCACTACACTACTTAATAATAGGAAATATATAAATTGTAAAGAGTCACGAAAAGTTAACAGATACAATTTGGTTTGTAGCAAAATTGTCTTTTCCTAACGGAAAGGTAATTTCGAAGTCCCTTTCACTAAGATCAACCAGAGTTCCTATGATTCTAAACCGAAAATAAAACACAAACCGAAATGAAAACATATATTACATTACAAAATAAATTTAGTCAATAAGATCGTAAAGGCTTCATTTAGTTCAACCAATTCACCGTTGTGTTGAATAATTAACCAAATTCGTTAATCCCATTTGGCATCAAAACAACTTACTATCATATTCGTTGATATTGATTCAAAAATGATCATCTAATATTTGAATCTAAACAATGTAAGTATGGACTACGTATCCATCTCATCAATTGCATACAATTCAATCTCCAAGACAAATCTGGTTCTTCTATATAATTATAACTCTTAATTACTCCAAAACAAAACAAAAAACACAAACTAAACGTAGCATAGAAAAATCATACTGTATCAAACAATAAGAAATTATGCGGACTAAACTACCATCTTTAGTTTTGTGGGAAAAATGACCCCTTCACTTCAAAACATCATAATGTACACAAACGACAAAGATACCCTACGTACTATTTAACAGATCCAATAAAATAGTTTGTATTTCATTTTAAAAGACCCTATAGTTATATTTTGAAAAGAAAGCAAAAAAAAACCCATCATTAATTGTATATACTATACAATATATCTCATTACAAGAAAGGTAAAAGAGAGATTGCGGCATCGCTATCATGATTGCCAGAACTATTTGTCTCATGCATGGATGGTGTGGCTACGTCGACGATAAATATATTAAATAAGTAAACTATTAGTTAACCAAAGAAAAATAATTGAGTTACTAGCTATATTAAGCAAATGAATATACGAATTTACATTGTTTGTCTTAGAGGAAGAAGAATCATTTAATAATATTTGGACAAAGCAAAAAAAAAAAAAAAATGACTGGGACGACACATGCATGATGTGTTTGGGACTAGACGACATTTTTGTGGGAACAATACTCACATGTGCTTTCAGATTGTTATACTTTAAACTGCCATATACCTCCAATAATTCGTAACTTAGATTCATCGTGCTTAAAATGAATTCTTTATCAACACAATACACAAGATATTTGTCAATATATATTTTACGTATATATATTGCTGTACAAAGTAACTCAGAATATATATATCGTATACTACTTTTTCTTAGGGCGTACTGGAGTGAGTATAGGAATGTCACGGCCAAAGGTATATATCGAGTTTTGGGGTCTATGTACGTACATAAGAATTTCTTATGAGCCATATATAATTGGACAACTCATCTAGTACTTGACCATTATAAATCAGCTTGGATATATAATTCCGGACTTTACCTGTCTTCATATCATCTTGATCATGCATGTCTATTACCTAGGTTGCATTATTGTAGATAAGAATCATACGAGACGTCAAACATTAGTTGGACGTGTGAGTAGTGACAGTTACTTTGTTTTACTACTCTCCTAAGCTTAGAGATTGTTAGGTCACTGTAAAGGTTCATGTGAACTGCAAGAGAAGTGATTCAATCAAGTAATCAATAATCTCTTTCCATTCTAAAACTTATTTATATTATTTGTTAACAAATTTCTTAATATTATATCCACATGCTATTTTATATGTTTATGCAAATAAGAAAACATCGACCATTACTTGTATTTTGAAGGAAAATGATTATGTTCATTGACAAATATTTACAACCGAAAAAATAAATATATGAGATTAATTATGACAATGTTATTATATATGGTTTAACTGCATGTAATAAAGCGTTTTGAGTAAAGTAGAAATTTGGTATACTATTCTTGTTTAGTATAACTGTATTGACTATTGAGAGCCATATATTCTTGTTTGGACCCCATTTTTTTTTATATGATAATAAATTACATTCCATGGTAAGAAAAACTTGGTCACATCTTTAAAATAATTATATAATTTGCTTTATAAACCAATTAACCAAAATTAGACCGAATAGATTTATCCAATTCTAGAAAATATTGTTATATTATAAAATTTATTTTTATCAAAATATTGGTTTACAGTAAATGCATCTTAAATCCATGATATATATATATATATATATTTTATGAAACATCAAGATTAACAATTTTCATTCAAAAATTTTATTTAACATCAAAATATTAAATGATTTTAAAGATTTAAATTTGGATAGTTTTTAGTTGTATAATAATTGTATGACAATTGTTCATAATGGTTTTTTAGAATGAAGAAGACGCGTTTATGATTAGCGATCAAACATCATAATTGAGTTTAATCAACATTGGCCCTCATTAGATCAAAACAGTTACCAAAAAAGAAACATTTGGCCCTCTAATTATGAATTTCGTATATTTACTTTTCACCTGTAAGGCTGTAACCAATTTAATTCGTTACAATATATATATATATATATATTCTAATTTTCTTTCTCTTTGAAGTTTGAACTCTTCGATATTCCCAACTCTTTTTTTTTTCTGTAAACAATTTAGTATTATTTTAAAAAAATAAAAAATTCGTAGAATTTCTCAAGTAAAAAGATATATTTCTTTATCTTCAAATTGTTAGACAAAATGACAAAACGGTGAAAATTCAATTTTTTAAAAAAGAAAGACAAAACGGTGAAAAATTTAATGGACCATTAATTACATGAGACAATGAATAGTGTATCAAAATTTCTAAAATATCTAACGTGTTTTCTATACAAAATTAAATTCTTGTACTTGTTCAGAAAAAAAATAATTAATTTCATGTACTGATAATAAATTATCTTTAAGAAATATACTGTATATATGTACATATATATATACTCATTATCCTTTTTTTTGACAATATATATACTCATTATCATTAACATAATAAAAATAATCTAAAACTCTAGAAAAAGGATTTGATATTTCAGGCATTTAACACACAAAAAAAAACATTGATTTCACAATTATCTACTTTTTTAAGGGGCAGAACCGTCATTTAATTAGAGCTGACAGCAAATCTCGCGCGCGAATGGTCACTCTCCTTCCTCCCACCTTCGGACATTTATGTAAATCAACACACCACCAATTATAATTATTCTTATTTATCCATAAAATATAATCTTACTAAACAATATTTTTGTTTTTTTACATTTTACCATTAACACAAAAAGTGACCATAGATGAAAATAACTCTATAAATTATAATCTACACTAATTAACCATGTATAACGTAATTTTCGGTTCGTTGTCTCATATTCATTTTACTAAATTATAAATCATTGGTTCGGATTTGGATTTATGATTCTTGAAATTTAGAATCCGTTTAAATATTTTAAAGTTTTGAGCTCGGATTTAGATTAAATCTTTCGAATCAGTTTTTCGAATCCGGTTATTTTGTCCAGGCCTAAAACCAATATCAAAAATTTATAATTAATAATTTAATACTCACAAAAAAAAACACACACTCACTTCTTTCATCACTAAATTCACAGTAAGTTTTTTTTTGGTTTTAACTTAGTTTTCGTACCTTTTTTTGTTTTGTTGTTTTGTTTTCTCTCTTTGGATACTTTGGTAGATCTCTCTATGCTACGAACAAAACAACCCAGAATCAAAAAAAAAAGTTTCTCTTTAATCATTCCACTACTAGAGTCTAGGAGAGATCTGAATCAACTTGTTCTGTGTTTTTTTCTGCAAATGTGATAAATTTCTAATCTTTCTGGTTCTGATTCAATCCTTTCGTTTCAAAAAGCTAACTTTTTTATTTATTTGCGTTCTCTGTTCCTCCTCCGTCTCGTGAAGCACAAATGTAAGTTTCGTACAACATTGTTCTTGTCTTTTTGGTTCTACTCTCTATTGAGAAGCTGCTACAGTTTTTTCTTCCTTCTTTCAAAGGATCTTTCTTTTTGTTTGATTCTTTGCTTGGATGATTTGTGAAAGTGAGTTATTCTTACTTAGTCTTGTTAAAAAAATTTTGATTTCGTGATTTGATTTGGTTTAAGAGACTAAAGATTCTTTCTTCTTTTTATGCTTCTTCTTTGTTTGTCTCATTAATTGAAGAGCAATAGTTGTTATACTGTACTTACTTACTGTTTTTGGGTTTGTAGCTTTTTTATATTTATAAATGGTATAAGATGGAGCTGAACTTTCTTTACTTTATTATTGTGTTTAGGCAATTTTTTCTCTGGAGTAAGTTCTTTGTGTCTTTAAGCTGTGTTCTGGGTTTCAAGTTCTTTTCTTGAGGTTGGTTGGGTTTGGATTTAATGCTTGGTTCCTGAAATATTCAAGTTGAATCTCTTTCTTGTTTTTCTTGTGTACTTGGCCTTGGAGATGATTCTTGTGTCTCTGTACAGTAGTTTGACTATGTATTTGTCTGCATTTTGTGGGAAAGATTGATCCTTTTATAGATGAATCTCTTTCTTGTTTTTCTTGTGTGCTTGGCCTTGGAGATGATTCTTGTGTCTCTCTTTACAGTAGTGTGACTATGTGTTTGTCTGCATTTTGTGGGAAAGCTTGGTCCTTTTATAGACCAAAACTATGTCCTTAGCTCTCGGTGATTAGTTCCATGTTTTTGAATGGTTGTGTTGGTTTGAGTGAAGTGATAGTTTCCGTTGGTAGTGGTAATTGGTCTCAGGATACTTATGCATTCATTTGATTTGGATGCTGCAGTTGAATCTACAGCAAAATCTAAGTTGGAGATTCATTTGTGCGAACCGAAATGGATATCGGGATGAGAATCTTTGTTGTTTCCGCCCTTCTTTTTACTGTGACAGCAGATGTTTACATTGTGACTATGGACGGAGATCCAATTATAAGTTACAAAGGTGGAGAAAATGGTTTTGAAGCAACTGCTGTCGAATCTGATGAGAGGATTGATACATCAAGGTACTTCGATACTTTCACTTCTTCAATTGTAATAGTATAGATATCTGGATAATTAAAGAACTGTGTATACATTGCTTGCTAGATTAACTCTCTGTTACTGTTTTAGTGAATTGGTGACATTGTATGCTCGTCACTTAGAGAGGAAGCACGATATGATTCTTGGGATGCTCTTTGAGGAAGGATCATACAAAAAGCTTTACAGCTATAAACACCTTATAAATGGGTTTGCAGCTCATGTTTCTCCAGAGCAGGTGAAAAATCGATTTATGATCATTGCGTAATATTTTATAAATACCTGTTCCCTTACATTACTGCACTATATTTGGTAGGCAGAAACACTTCGTCGCGCCCCTGGTGTGAAATCTGTAGACAAAGATTGGAAAGTGAGGAGACTCACCACACATACACCAGAGTTTCTGGGACTTCCAACTGATGTTTGGCCAACAGGAGGCGGTTTTGATAGAGCAGGAGAAGATATTGTTATCGGGTTTGTTGACTCAGGGATTTATCCTCATCACCCGAGTTTTGCCTCTCACCACAGATTACCTTATGGCCCTCTTCCTCATTACAAAGGGAAATGTGAAGAAGATCCTCATACCAAGAAGAGCTTCTGCAACAGGAAGATCGTTGGAGCCCAACATTTTGCTGAAGCTGCTAAAGCTGCTGGGGCTTTTAACCCAGATATCGATTATGCATCGCCAATGGATGGTGATGGGCACGGAAGGTTTGTCTTTATAGTTTTGTAACTTAGGGGAGATAAGATGCATCATTTTGCATTTATTCTATTGTACTAAGTAATCTGATTCTGCTGGATTTTCAGTCATACAGCAGCTATAGCAGCTGGGAATAACGGTATTCAGTTGAGGATGCATGGTTATGAATTTGGAAGAGCGAGTGGAATGGCTCCTCGTGCAAGGTAGGCGGATGTGTAAAATGGCAGTTCTATGACAGATGTATTCTTCACGTTGGTAGGCTAAAAGGCTAATTTCTTTCAGGATTGCTGTTTACAAGGCTCTTTACCGGCTTTTTGGAGGCTTTGTGGCTGATGTAGTTGCTGCGATTGATCAGGTAAGAGTAAGAACTTAGCAGTAAACTAGAAAAGACTGATCATAAAGTAGCACGGAAAAATATCTCAGCTTAGATGAAATGATTTATCATGCTGTGTATGCTCTATTCGTTCAACAACACGAGCTAGCTTCATCAGCTTTATATAATAAATGAGTCAAGTAATTAACCTTATAACTGCTACTACCATTGACATTACCTTAGTTGATATTAATTGAGATTTTCATGACAGGCTGTTCATGATGGAGTTGATATCCTGAGCCTCTCGGTTGGTCCAAATAGTCCTCCAACAACTACTAAGACAACATTCTTGAATCCATTTGATGCTACACTTCTTGGGGCCGTAAAAGCTGGTGTTTTCGTTGCTCAAGCTGCTGGAAATGGAGGGCCCTTTCCAAAAACTTTGGTATCATATAGTCCCTGGATAACTACTGTCGCCGCTGCGATTGATGATCGCAGATACAAAAATCATCTGACCCTTGGGAATGGGAAAATGCTTGCTGGGATGGGCTTATCACGTAAGCAAAACGAATGTTATTTTTACATTTGGCATTGCCTAGACGAATTTTATATTTTGATGTTTTTGATGAATTGTTGTTGTGTTTTCTGCAGCACCAACTCGCCCTCATCGGTTGTACACTTTGGTTTCTGCAAATGATGTTTTGCTGGATTCATCTTCTTCAAAGTATAATCCATCTGATTGCCAGAGACCAGAAGTCTTTAACAAGAAATTGGTCATGGGAAACATTCTTCTCTGTGGATATTCTTTCAACTTTGTTGTTGGTACAGCTTCAATCAAGAAAGTCGTTGCAACCGCTAAGCATCTCGGTGCTGCTGGTTTTGTTCTTGTTGTTGAAAATGTATCTCCGGGAACCAAATTCGATCCAGTTCCTTCTGCCATTCCTGGAATCTTGATTACAGATGTGTCTAAGTCAATGGTAATGGGAGCATCAATTGCTTTCACTTACTCTCATCCTATTTTCTCAATCTGAAATGCTGCTGTTTGTTTTGTTGCATCTTTAGGATTTGATTGATTACTACAACGTTAGTACATCAAGGGATTGGACTGGACGTGTAAAAAGTTTTAAGGCCCAGGGAAGCATCGGAGATGGCTTAGCACCTGTTCTTCACAAATCAGCACCTCAAGTGGCTTTGTTCTCAGCTAGAGGACCCAATACCAAGGATTTCAGCTTTCAAGATGCTGATCTTCTTAAACCGGATATTCTTGCACCCGGTTTTCTGATATGGGCTGCTTGGTGTCCAAATGGAACAGACGAGCCCAATTATGTTGGTAAGCGTTCAAAGTACTCAAGCTACCATGTGATGATTCTCTTGAAACAAACTATAGTTTCTTACTTTTGGGATCTTGAGCAGGTGAAGGATTTGCGCTTATATCAGGAACCAGCATGGCTGCACCACACATAGCCGGGATAGCTGCGCTTGTGAAGCAGAAGTATCCTCAATGGAGCCCAGCTGCTATCAAATCAGCTTTGATGACAACTTCAACAGTCATAGATAGAGCAGGAAGGCTTCTTCAGGCGCAGCAATATTCAGACACTGAGGCTGTAACACTTGTTAAAGCTACTCCTTTCGATTATGGAAGTGGTCATGTCAATCCAAGTGCTGCTTTAGATCCTGGTCTTATCTTTGATGCAGGTATTGTTGCTATGTCTCATCAATGATAGACCAACGATCTTTGATCTCTGGTTGATAGACTAATCGATTTTCTCTTGTAGGGTATGAGGACTATCTAGGATTCTTATGCACAACCCCGGGAATCAGTTCCCATGAGATAAGAAACTACACAAACACACGCTGTAACTACGACATGAAACATCCTTCAAACTTCAATTCACCTTCTATCGCAGTTTCTCATCTCGTTGGGAGCCAAACCATAACAAGGAGAGTGACAAATGTAGCAGAAATAGAAGAAACATACACAATAACAGCTAGGATGCAGCCGTCTATCGCCATTGAATTAGACCCACCAGCGATGACACTGAGACCAGGCGCTTCTAGAACGTTCTCAGTCACCATGACCGTGAGGTCGGTTTCTGGAGTATACAGCTTCGGGGAGGTGAAATTGAAAGGTAGCCGAGGGCATAAGGTGAGGCTTCCGGTGGTGGCTCTAGGACATCGGCGATGAACAAATCTTGTGGGTGTTGTAATATTATTTTTTTGTAATATGCAGTAATAAGAAGGTAGATCTATAGAATTGTGTCTGATGAAAAAAAAAAGAAAAAAAGAAAAAAGAAGGGAAATGCTTCATAGCAGCTTTGTATAATTAGTTATTGATATAAGAACTCCATAATATGTCAAATGCCCAGCTTTTTTAAACTGTATAAACCTCCTCATGCCTTGTTTTCATTTCATTTTCAACAAAAGAGTTCACCAAAAGGGAGAGAAAAACAAAACGCACTCTGAAAATTCTACAAATAACAACGACATGTAGTGAAAACAGATGAGTTAAAAATGTCCCAACGTCCCCAACCAAATGAAAAAAACAACCCCAAACACTTCCTAAGCTTCTTTAGATCACACGATTTTCTCTGCTCTTAAAAAGGACTTTGCAGCGAGTTAACAGCTTCTAGGGGTTCCTTGATAATGCTTCAGGTTTTAATTTGATTCATAGGTGTAACTGAACGTTGGTCAAAGAATCCGAGTCAAAAGAATACCTCCTTTGCACTGCATTTCATCAATCAATCAAAATTGCTCATGAGCTCTATACAATGCTGGTGTAGTTTGCGAAGAGGTCGATCAGTTTATCGAGAGTATCAGCATGAAATTTTCTTCCAAAGAGATAGCAAGGTCTTCTGATCCCATTCCACATGCAATCAGTCCATGTTACTATTCCCTGTGTTTGCAGGCATGACAAAAAGGGAGATTATTATCTCGGCAAAGGAGAAAAATTTGTAACTATTTACAAGTGGCGATGACTTGGTTTAGAGGTGCTTACCGTTCCCTCACTTGTAACACGTGCAACTGCGTCAATGGACTGTAAATGGATTAAAATGTATACTGATTAATTATCTCAATGAAAGCAAGCAAGGGAATTGTCATGGAAGTTTCTAAGAGATCATAGCGGTTTAGTGATGATACCGTGATGTTCTTAATTAACTCATGCGTGATATCTTCAGGCATGTATTTTCTTGGATGCCACTTCTTCTCAGACCAATCAACATACGTCACAGTCCAGTTAGCAATGCCAGTAGGATCAAGCATCTGCAAAATTTATCAAAGTATATTATGGATAAAGAAATTACCAAAAGAACAAACATTTTCGTTCCTTTAGAGTCAAATGGATTCTCACATAAAAGAATGTTGGCAGGTAGTGTTCATCTGCGATGCAGTTCTTGTTGCTCTCTACACCTGGCTGAAGAAAGAAACATAACCTTCCTATTAACGTGTGGTTATTTCCATGGATTTAGAAAGTAACACCTCTTAAAAATCGACAAACAAAGGTAAGAACCATTGATTTTAAAGGTTATGTCGTACTCACACCACAGTAATCCCGGAATTTAGAGTAGTAAAGACTATCTGCCATAGTTATCACAGCATGCTGACGTGTCATGGAGAACCACTGCACGGATATAGAGATAATTGACTAAGCTATGAAACTTGTTGAAAAATCTGTCATGCAAATTTTTGTAGCATCACTTGATCAAAATGCTTTCCCGATAACAATGGATGGAAGCAAAATATGCAGATCAATGTGTTTAGTTGATGATATTAGTACAGAGTCAGGTAATAAGTAACTATTATTTGTGGATCAAATAATCACTACCAAGGGAAAATGTGGACTTCAAGAGAATCCAGTTCCTAAACGCAGAGGTGAAAACTAGTCCAAAAGAATTCTACTTAAAAAATCTTGTTGTGTTATCAATTGGATCCAACAATGACACAGAATTAGCCCCTTATATCTGAGTCTTTTTATTATAGTGATCTCGCATATATTTTTAGAGTACGAGGCCAGCATAATACTAGATCAGTGAAATATTTGTTACCTGTGCACCCTTTCGAAAATCTTCCTTTGGAATTTCCGGTAACATGTGATCCATATGCCTGCCTTTTCCATGTGGACCAGGATCATCAAAGCTGAAGAATAATAGAGTATATCTTATATAAAGAAATCTGGAAACATGTGTATAGTTCTCAAATTTCATTAACTTGAAAAAATTCTTTACCAGTCAACATAGCTGACATTGCTGTACATCATATAGTTGTACATGTATTCAAAACTTCGTAGTGGCACACAGCTGCAAAATCAGAAACACTCAAGTTAGTTAGGGAAACCTCAAAATAATCAGTGAGAAGAGAAATAATTTTTCCGGGAAATTACCTATCAGAGAGTAAAACAAATTGCTGATTTTCAGAATCTCTAAGAGCATTAGTCAACAAACGTCTCTCAGCATCAATCATTGATATCCTACCCCAGACCACCTTCAGAAAACATATATGATTCTTTTATTACACTCATGAAATTTGTTATAGAAGGAAGAGAAACTTATGTAACATCCACCAACTAAATATAGTCATTTCAGAACTACGGTTTTTTCTCTTCATGACCGTGAAGAGCAATGACATAGTATCTACAAATAGACACATTAGACACAGAAAAAGAGACATACCTCATCACTTCGAATCTCACGGTTGACAAAGTAACGACTGGTGTGAACTGGAGTATCCTTTGATGCATGAATATAAACAGAGAATTTCCCCTCATGACCCTGTGAGAAGAGGTAAAAGCACAAAAACGTCAGTAAAAGAGACGAGTCAAAAGAAAGAATCAAATAAACACAGAGATACTATTGCAAGCACAAGGCACAGCTAAGTATTCTTCCACCTAAAACATGATGCGTTCAAGTTGTTAACCAATTTTCTAGACAATGTCTACAATTTTGATGAATCACCAAACAGCATAAACGGCTAACTTAAACTTCAAACGAGTTCATTATACTTTCCATCACTAGTATCTTCTTAGCCATTAGAAGACCTCTGACACAATTGATGTGGGGTAAGAAGTTGGGAAGAGATTTAGAATACCTCGAAAAAGAGGTCCCATAGCTTTTCAAAAGGCAATGTACCCGGAGTTAAGAACATAAATGCAATTTTAGAACTCTTTCGTATAACACGAGGGGAGCTCAATATTTCCCTAATCACTACACGAGCTGCAATCTCGTCATCCGAATATTCCCTCAGTGACGGTGGAAGCCAATCAGTTAGTCCCTTGCACCCTCTAGACGAAAACATATAACAAGCCGCTTTGCCGTGATGAGGGAACATGAAAGCACCAATGACAAACATTGCGATCAGTGAAAGCACTGCGATGATCCATACTGGCTTCTTTGTAGGAGCACGGTGGCGAGCCCCAGGCAAAGACTGCATATAATTGATTTTGCCTAGACGCCACCCCCTAATTGCCTTCATCTCATAAAAACCTTTATTGCATACTGCAACACCTCAATCTCACTTATCCTTTAACTCACTGCCAAATCTGAAGGAACAAGTTTCTTCAGCTAATATGAGAAAATTCCACTTGGCAGCTAGAGAACCAGTCAAAACCTACAAGTTACATGCAAAACCCCATTTAAGAATATCAGATATCTATAAGGAGCAGAACAAACAATAGAAAAGCATAAGATACAGCTCTGAATAAACTAAACCATATCAAGATGTCAAAAATTACTCTCAGTTCAATCTTTCTCTCTTAGCTTTATCCAGCATACTAAACAAAAAGAATGTCATACAAATTTATAACACATCGAAGGTGTGAAACTCAAGGTGACAAGATAGATTCAACAACACAGTTTCACCATTATAGCTGAAGAAACTTGTCACGATCTAACATAAAGATAGAAAAAATCAAACATCCACAGGTAAATGGATTGACGATTTCAAATTAGTACAACAAAGACTTTATCTATATCTAAAACCAAGAAAAGTCAAAACATCACCGCAGCTTCTAATTGCCCAATTCAAAGATAAACCACGAACATTGCCTCAAAGCAAAACATCCTCAGTCGAATGTTTCCCAAATCACAGGAATCATCAGATACAGGAACGAGATCAGAACGAAATCGAAATCATCAAATCCCGTTTCGTTTTAAAATTAAGAGTCTACACAAATCCGAAACCAAATCGGATCCAAAAAAATCCTAAATCCAAACTCATCTACGCATAAACGAAGACAAAGTAGCCGAGAAAATGAAACCTGAACGGAAACGGATCCTAGAGACGGCGAGAGTTCCCGTCTTCGCGAGCTTGTTGTTTGACCTCCACCCAAAGATCTAAAAGATTTTGAAAGCTCTCAGCGAAAAAAACAACTGAGAGCTACGCAGTTACAGAATAAATCTCTCAGAGTATTTGAGTATCGATATCTATGCACGCATTGAAACGTTTCCTTTTAGGTAAAATTTCAATTTCTTCTATAAGTTTTTCCCCCTTCACGATTTTGTTACTTCTTCTGATCTCTTTCTCTCTTTGTTTCTTCTCTCTCTCTCTCTCACTGTCTTTAAAAATGAAGGTATGTCTCTGTACACAGACGACGAGGAAGAACGAAGAATGAAGAATGAAGAATGAAGAAGAAGAAGAAGGAAGAAGACTCTTGGGTTCAAAAACGAAGTAAATATTTTTTTTGAGGTAGAGAGATTATTATGATTTTTATTTATTTTACACATACTTAAAAAAATTGTAGCTTAAACGTGTAATTTTTTAATTGGCTACTTGTGTAATTGTGTTTTACTCTATACCTTATAAATCCCACGCGCCTTTGAGAATGCGTGTTTCCAAAACTGTACGTGTCGATGCCTTTTTTATAATTAAGAATTGAATTTTGGGTTGGGTTGGTTTGGTTTAGCTCGGTCCGATGAGTTTAATGAGTTTTAAAAAGAGATTTAAATGAAAATTGAAAAATTTAATTCCAAATTGCTTTGGTGAATTCATTTCAGATTAGTTTATTTTTCATATTAATAAGCAATTAACTTTTTGTTTTGAATTCGGGTTTGATAAGTTTTTGAATCCGGTTTAAGTTGAGATCGATTAGTTGGTTGGTCAATTTGATGTCCCGTCAAAGGAAAGCATGTTAGAATGTTCTTTCTTTTTTCTCATTCCAGCGTAGAGATGTTTTGTCCTGTCAAAATCTAACTTAATTTTTTCTACAATTTTACAATTTTTTTTATAATCATGTATATTAAAATTAAACTTATAAATTTAAATTTATATAGTTAAGAATTAAAAATATATATACTTTAACATATTGTGGAGTTCGAAATAAAATAATAAAATAATAAAATAATAAAGCAAGAACGAAATAAAATATCAAAGCATGATCGTGCCACCCATTTACTCCCCACGACAATGTCAATTTGGTTTTATTTGTTCTCGTATATATTAGACAAAAATCACATGAATATTCATAATAATATTATCCAAATTTTTAAATGTTGTATTACATTATTACAACATAGAAATAGAATACAATATACAAATACACTTTTTTTTTTACCAAATCTTTTTTAATACCAAAAAAAAAAATAGTCATTAATCAAAAAGTCGAACGTATTACTAAGTCAAGTCAACGGTCCACGCATCCTCAAACATACTGTATAAACCATATTAGTTAAATTTCTTACTTTAATCCCATTCCTTTTAGTGTGTTGCTCTCATGTTTTCAGATTCCATCGTATATTCGAGTTTTTAAAGTGTTTGTTTTTACAAAGATTCTAAAATATTTTTTTGAACGATTCAGCTTTAATCCAATGATTTATTTTAGATATATAGCCAAATAGATGTGCCGAAATTTTAAAAAGTATTGCTTTATTATTTTTCCTTTTTTGGCAACTAATGCTTTATTCCTTTATAATAAAGTAGTATCATCTTTTCTAATTAAATAGAGAAAAAATTAATTATTAAAAAAATACATAAAATCCACATAATGCATATATAATGTATTTGAAAAAAATCCACCTAAAAAAATGTATTTGAAAGAAAACATATATTAGTAATTGACAAAGGTTTGTATAGCCATTTAATTTGTACTATAAACTATAATTTATACTTTCAAGCAAAATATGGATGTGTGAGTTCTAAACGATAAAAAAAAAACAATTAGACAAATGGTCCAAAGAAAATAATTAAATTTACTATAAATCTCTTTCTTATGTGTTTTTGGTTTTTTTTTTTTTTTTTTTTTTTTGGATATCACACTATCGATCAATATATATAATTACTCAATTTTAGGGAAAGACGACTTGAAGCTCATAGATAGCATATATGTATAAGAAATATATATGTATAAGTACAAGGGTTGTGTTGCTTGCTCTTACCGCATAACTTTGGCTGTCAAAGAGAGGAGTGGCTCGTTAGTTCAAACTTTTCAGACTCAAAAGTTAATGAAAGAAATTATGGCAAATGGCAAACTCCTTTTGACGTGCACTATTGCTGAACCTCTAGGTAAATTAGCTATTGTACATGACCAACATGTCAAATTATTTGGCAAAGAGGCTTATATTATTTTTGCAACGATTACATCAACAATTATTTCATGCCAAACTGGTACAACACCAAACGACGCTACACCCCTAAACAAGACGCATATTCTCTCATTATTAACTACCGTTCTCACTTAAAGGTAAATTGGAACCATGCATTTAGATATGTTTGTCATCTGATATAATCTTAAGATCCTCATTCATTGCTTATATTGATTTGTAATTGTTTTGATTATATGCGATATTGTAGAATTTGCACCTTCTAGGAGCGAGGAAGGTGGCAATTTTCGGACTCAGTCAGATTGGGTGCACACCAAAGATGATGAGGTCTCATAGTGACAGTAAAAGCTGTTCCCGCGAAGTGAACAAAGCAGGGAAAGTTTTTAACATAAACCTTGACGACCTTGTCATGGACTTTAATAAGAGGGTCAAAGGTTCAAAATTTACTCTTTTCTCTGGTGGAGATAGCCTACTCTCTTCTAAGGTTTAACCATATTAAACTCATGCATGATTTATTACAAGTTTTTAGTCCAACGAATATGATGGTAGTGGCGAAGGGTTCGTTCGACGGACTCCTAACAAAACCGTCCAGCATCGCGCAACTCGTAAAGGAATAGTGGCTAGGTAGCTCCTAGACATTTACATGAAAATTTGATAACGTTTTGATTTTTGTAGATCATCTTTAACAATGGAACGTAAATTGTGTATATATTACTCATTAACAAAAGTTTTTGTGAGGTTCTCTTTTAGTGGAAAGTAAAAAAGGGATTTAGTTTCATTAAAAATGTTGTTAATTACGTACGTTTAACAATTATTTTTAGATTAATGCAATTCTGAGTAAATTTTAGTTTTTTACTTGACTAGCTAAAACTTTTGGGTAGTCAATGTAGATTGTTAATTGTAACAAATTACACAGATCTGATCATTTTCTTTCTCTATAGAAATTATGAAAGCAAACCTAAAAATAACTCAGAGTAAATCTAAGAAAAATCCTAATTTGAAAAAAGTACCTTAATTTAGCTAAATCTAATGCATCTCTCCTAACCTCTTCGTATATATAAAGTAACGCACTTTTCTTTGTTTTACTACAAACCTAATTAACAAAAACAAAAAGAAGAATAGGATCAAACAATATATCGATAAAAATGAAGGTTGAAGTATAGGTAGGTTCAAAATGGTTGAAGTATCTCTTTTATTTTGTAATTTTGAGTGATCAAGGTTTTGTTGATAAAACATGGGGAACATATAATTGTTCATTTGATATAAACATACAGAAAAGTTTATTTATCTTTTAATAGTCTTATAAATATATGATATATCAAAGTTAGGACCTATATAGTCTCCACATGCACACACTATACCATTTCACAAACTTCGTATCTATTTGTAAAATTCAATAACAGAGAATATGAATAGGTCCTAGTTCGGTTTGACTAAATTCGGTTCGGTTTAAGTCAGTGTGATATTAACCGAAACCAAACCGAATTTCTTGGTTCGGTTCGGGTACTATTCCCAGGGCTGAAACAACGATAAGATATTGAAGACGGAGCGTGTATTAGGAGTTTCAAAATTTGAAATTTGAATTAATGGGCCGTATTGGGCCTTCTAACGTAAACTCTATTAGGCCTAACATTAACCGCCTATCGGGGATGATGCACAACCGTCCGATTAGAGGGTATTGATGGATCAACGGTCAATGTCTGTTAACTAAACGCGTTTATATCAGCGAGCGTAGTTTGACTTTCACAATTCATCAGAAACAAACAAACAAAAAGATTGTATTTTTTTTTCTCTCAGATTCTTCTTCTATTTGAAGAATTTCTTCTCGATCAATCGGAGATTTGTTTCAGTTAATCGTCGATTAGTAAGTTTCATTCGATTTCTTAGATCGCGAATCTGGGTTTAGGTTGGTGTAATCGATCTTTAGGTTGTACTGATCTAGGGTTTTGATGGTACTTCAGCGATGCTTAGTTTGGCGTGAATCTGCTACCGACATCTGAGTTTCTTCTCCTCCTCGTAGTGATTTTGGTTAGATTCTTTCCTAATCTTTCATGATTTTGTTTTTTTGGGTCTCCAAGTTTGTCATATATACTGTACTTTATTCTGTTTTGTTTAGGGTTTCTAAGAAGCCTCCTCGGATTCAAACCGTCGTCAAGGTATGCATATTGCTTTTCTTTCCTGATTTTAGTTTTTTTTTTGTTGGTTTTGGTTTTTGGTTTTGTTTTCCGATTTTTGAGGATTTAAATCGAACAAGAACAAACATGTTCGATCGATGATTTTGCAAAGCCTTTTAATTTTTCTACGGAACTTTCTTGGTTTTTGTTTTCTTGATGTTTTTGTTTTTCTTTCAAAACCCAAAAAGATTCATGGGCAGACACTAATCTAATAGTGTTCTGTCAGATTCTATTTGGGGACATTGTCCCAAAGAATATTGTGAACGGAATTGTATGGGTAGTGCATGCATGTTGCGAGATGGGAAAACACTCTTGATCGGTTTCGATTTGTTGGATGGGAATGACCAAAGCTTGAATGAAAAAAAAAACAAGAATTCTACCGACCATTTGTTAAGAAAAATCGTAAAGACTGAAAGACACAGAAAGAGTCTGAGACTTTGGGTTGGATGGAAAGAGTCCGAGACTTTGGGTTGGATGGTAAAAATGACTGGCCATATGTTTGATGGAAAGAGTCTGAGACTTGGGTTGTGGATGGTAAAAATGACCGACCATTTGTTGATGGAAATAGACCAACGACTTAAGAAAGAGAGGCATAAGACAAAAGTACTTGACAAAGTACTATGGTCCGATTAAAACGACCAACAACTTCAAATAAAGACCGTGGAGGGGTTGAAGCTTGTTGGATGGTAAAAGCGACCAACAGTTTCAGATAAAGACTCACCCTAAAACTTAAAGACCCACGACATAAAGAAGTTATAAGATTATGAAGCAGCTATCCATGGCTTAGAAAAATCATAAAGACATAGAAAGAAAGGTTGGATGGTAAAAACGACCAACCATTTGTTGAATGGATATAGACCAACGGCTTAAAAAGAAAGGCATAAGACAAAAAGACTTGACAAAGTACTATGGTCTGATCACTTGTTGGATGGTAAAAAACGACCAACAGATATTGATGGAAATAGACAAACGGCTTTAAAAAAAAAGGCATAAGACAAAAGTACTTGACAAAGTACTATGGTCTGATTACTTGTTGGATGGTAAAAACGACCAACATCGTGAGGTTAAAAAGAGATAGTTGACAAACCTATGAAGCTTTAAAACTTGTTGGATGGTAAAAACGGCCAACAGCTTCGGATAAAGACTGTGGAGGGATTGAGACTTGTTGGATGGTAAAAACGAGCAACAGCTTCAGATAAAGACCGTGGAGGGGTTGAAACTTGTTGGATGGTAGAAGCGACCAACAGTTTCAGATAAAGACTGACCCTTAAACTTGTTGGATGGTAAAAACGACCAACAGCTTCAGAGAAAGAGGTTCAGGAAAAAAAGAGATATTAAACAGGTTGGATGGTAAAACGACCAACACCTTAAGAGAAAGAAGTTAAGAAAGTCATAAGACATAGATACATGACAAAGAAAGAAAAAGAGATTAAGACATGTTGGATGGTAGAAAGGACCAACAGTAAGACTTGTTGGATGGTAAAAACGACCAACACCTTAAGAGAAAGAGGTTCAGAAAGTCAAAAGAGTATAAGACAGAGATACTTGAGAAAGACAATGGAGCAGTTAAAACTTGTTGGATGGTAAAAAACGACCAACAACTTAAGAAAGAGAGATTAAGACTTGTTTGATGGTAAAACGACCAATAACTTAAGAGCAAAGAGGTTAAGAAAGTCATAAGACAAAGATACTTGACAAAGAAAAAGAAAAGATTGAGACATGTTGGATGGTAAAAACGACCAACACCTTAAGAGAAAGAGGTTAAGAAAGTCAGAAGACATAGATACTTGACAAAGAAAGAAAAAGAGATTAAGACATGTTGGATGGTAGAAACGACCAACACCTTAAGAGAAAGAGGTTAAGAAAGTCATAAGACATAGATACTTGACAAAGAAAGAAAAAGAGATTAAGACATGTTGGATGGTAGAAACGACCAACACCTTAAGAGAAAGAGGTTAAGAAAGTCATAAGACAGTGATACTTGACAAAGACAATGGAGCAGTTAAAACTTGTTGGATGGTAAAAAACGACCAGCAACTTAAGAAAGATTACGACATGTTGGATGGTAAAAACGACCAACAACTTGAGAGAAAGAGAAAGTCATAAGACAAAGATACTTGACAAAGACAATGGAGCGGTAAAGACTTGTTGGGTGGTAAAAACGACCAGCAGCTTAGGATAAAAAGGTTATGACAAAGACTGAACTAAGCATAACAGACCCACAACTTAAAGAAGTCTTAAAATAAAAACTGACCTAAAACAAATAGAGAAAACCGGCTCAAGTTTCTTTGATTTGTTGGTCAGAAAATACGACACATAGCTTCAAAGAAAGAGGTAAGTATCCAACATTTACGTTGAATCAAGACTAACCAATTTTTTTTTAATTTCCTCAGGTTATGTGCTTCTGAAGGTGTTCAAATTGATAGACTTTGAGGACATCTACAGACTTCTGGAACATGTAAGTACTTTCGAACCTTTTTGTAATTAGTTGAGTTGATAGTGATACAATTTTGAAAATCACAAGGAAGAGACACAGACGTTAAGTAAAATGAATTATTTTGATATTTGCAGGTATATGTTTCAAAAGATTGCCAAATACATCTATAAGTGTAGAAATTAGAAATGCATAGTTAGAATGTTTATTAAATAGCTCTCTCTTGATAAGATTACTATCCTTGATCTAGTATTCATTAGATTGTAGAAACTTATTGCTAACATAACCATTGTTGAAAAGGTAGAGTTTTGTTTTGGGTATTGGAACGTTTCATTGTGTGCTTAAAATATTTATAATCTCTGTTTTGGGTTCGTGTATGTATCGCAGGGTTTCTCTTTTTAGTTGCTTGTAGATGTTTATTTTAAAGTAGGTGGGACTTGTGCATATTATGATTGTAGTTTTCTTGAACCTCTATGATATATCTTCTGTGTTATGGTCAAAACCCTTCGTGATTACTCAACTCCTGTGAATGACATTTTTATAATTCTGCATCACTGTATATAATGATAGCGTTTTCTCTTATCTATGATGAGAAGGTATGTTTTACTTATGGGTATTTTAACATTACATTTTGTATATAATATTGATGATCTCTGTTTTGATGCTTCTATGTAAGATAAGGTTTTTCATTTGTGAAATGGATTCTTCTTGTAGTCTCTTTAGAAATTTATTCTGAATGTAGATGTGACTCCTAAATACGTCGGTAGTAGTTTTCTTGAATCTCGAATGTATATATTTTGCGCTATGTTCTAAACCCGTCTTGATTGATATTTTGGTATTTTGTATCTTTAACAGATGATTATAGTATTATATTCTACAAATTGTACATGTTGCTTGACTCTTTACAATACAAAATGATTGAAAATATCTCTGTTCTGGTACTAAACTCTACTTTAAGTCTTACTGAGTTGGTTGAGCTTGGAATCTATAGTATTACTAGAATGTGAAATCTTTCTTGATATTCCTACCATGGTTATTTGTTTTAGTAACACTCTTCTATGATTGATGTCTCAGAAGTTAGTATACTTGTAGCATCCTCATTTTCAGGCATGTGGAAGAACAACATGCTATGGTCTTTTCTGCTCTTTAGGTTGACTAATTGTATTCTGTGTCCAATATTTTGTTGTTTGGTATAATAGTTGTTAGGCTTGAAAGTTCTTTACTACTCTAGTACACATATTTAGAGTTATTTTGTTTGTCATACGGCATTGACTCTATGTTTGGTTAATTTTCTTTGAAACGACACAATTATAATTTTGTATGTATCCTCTACCTCGTCTATTTCATTTTTGATTCCATCTGTATCATTCTAAGTAAGAATTATTATTGTTTGTTTGTTTGTTTGAAATATGCAATTTGAATTTGGATGTTGGTTTTGTCAATAACTAAAGTTCTCTGCAGTTTTTTCTTTGTTTGCTTTGTGTTACAGTGTTAATTCTGTGTGGTGAATCATAGTTCTGACAATTTGGTTGGTTGTTGGATTGTCTTTTGGTTATTGTTTGGATGTTACCATCGCAACTTTTGCTTTCTTGATTCTTGGAATATTTACTGTGGTAGTGGTATTTTCTGGAATTCTGCATTGTAAATTGATAAAAAAGAAAAAAGTTGAATTTACTTTTTTGTTGTTGTTGTAACTAGAAGAATACATTGTGTGTTTAAAACACTGATTACCTCTGTTTTGGTGGATGTATGTCCATAATATATCGCTTGCTTTTATGAAGTAGATGCATTTTGGAGTCTCATGTAGATTTTGTTTTTTTTTAAACGTGTGTGAGACTCTTATAGATTATGGTAGTAGTGTACTTGAATGTCGAATGTATTTGTCTTTGCGTCAATAGAGTTCTAAACTCTTGGTGATTCGCTCAAACATGAAAAATGACAAACTCAATTTCGATGATGATTATTGTCTTAGGATTCTACCAAATTGGCTTCATGTTTTACAATATAGTGATTGCAAATATCTCTGTTATCCCACTAGTGTCTATTCTTCGGTCACTTGATTGTACTAGTTGATGGAGCTTAGAACTCTATTGTATCACTAGTGATTGATATCAAAATCAAGAATCAAGAAACTATTTGTTATTGTTATCAAAATCAAGAAATTAGCATACAATTTTTTTATCATCCGCACTGGAGGCTTGTGACATAATCGGTCTCTGTTCTTTGTGTAGTATTATGTTGAGGAACTTTTGGTACTAGGAATCATATTTATGAGATTATAAATATGGTTTTCTAGACAAAATAATTTTCTAGCATCTAATTTCTTCTCAAAACAATTTGCTCTTCCTATAATCTAATATTAGATGCAGAAAATAGTTAACAACTTAAAGATGAATGAAGTTGTTTTAAGTGTTCTTCTAGGCTTAGCTATACTGGCTCACGTGTGTGTCTGCGCTATTTGGAATAGACCAACCAAAGATGAGAATCTGTCCGGAACCGCCGTTGACTTGGAAAAAAGGTCAAACAGGATCACAAACTGTTTTAGGTTTAATGGTTTCGAATTCGACAGCCTCTTCCACTCATGTTTCAGGCTGAATTGGCCACCATCATGTTGATTGATCATTATCACAAAGGTTCTCATAATCCTCATACTCATCACAAAGGCGCTCAGATCATATTCATTCATCACAAAGATGATCAGAATTCATCACGAAGGTGCTCATAATTAAAAATCCTCAAACGCATCACAAAATACGCTCATAATTATCATCAAAGCTTCGATGGTCATAATCATTAACAAAGCCGTACCACATATAATATCATGATCATAGACACATAGTAGCCAGCGCTTTTTCTGTTGACATCGGTTATAGTAGTCATACCACACATCATCATCATTAAAACGCTAATAAAAGATGCCGTTTTGATGAGAAGTCAAAATTAAAGTAGAGAGATACCAGACGTGTCCAAAACAAAATTCTAACCCAAAAGTCTGTATACGTATTGGTTTATCTATAAATAAACATACAATACAATAAAAGTAATAAACTTTTGTTTTCTTCATTTTTTCTCTCTAAATGTTAAATTTTCATTATTACTGTAAAATTTTCTTAAATTTTATTTTTGAAAAAAATATAACAATTAAAGCATATCTCTAAAAAATAATTTATAAAAATTAATTTTATAAATTAATTTATAAAAGTTAATTTATAGTATAAAATAGTAAATTTTATTTTATAAATAAATTAATGTAATTATATATTTTTTTAAAAAAAACTAAAAATTCCAACATTATTTACTTATATTAGCTACAACTGTTTTTTTTTTCTTTTCTTCTTTTTATCCTTTTTGGGGGTGAAGTAGTATCTGAATCCCAAGTCCCTCTCTGTCTCTTTCTCAGCGTCAAAAGTATCCTCTCGCACGTAAGTTCTAGGGTTTCCCAAAATTTTTGAACTTGATTTCTGCATTCTTTTGATAGTTTCTTCTCCAAAACTCTTTTCTTTAGGTAATCTCTCACATTTTTACTATCCACGATCTGATTTTTTTTTTTTTTTCAAGAGCTTAAATATACTATTATATTGTCAACGTGATTACGCCATCACTGCTTAATCAGAATATCCTGCACAACCTATTTCTTAAACTATCCCTAATCAACTATTTCCTAGAATTTATTTAGTTAGTTTAAGCTAGAACTTGTATTTTTTGATAGCTTGGACTCCTGTTTGTTTTTTTTGTTATTGAATATGGTGTGAGCTCTGTATTACAGGACAGGCCACCTATACTACTTATAAAATATGGAGAAATCATCATCATCATCATCATCATCATCATCATCATCATCATCATCATCATCTGTTCCTATCGAAAATGTTGATTGGATAAGCACACTCCCCAATGATTTATTGCTCGTGATCTTGTCGAGACTGTCAACAGAAGAAGCGGTAAGGACGAGCGTTGTGTCCAAACGATGGGAACATGTCTGGAAGCACATGTCTCATATAGCTTTAGACATGCGAAAGAAGGTTACCAGTTCTAACAATACCCTCGACGTTACTAATCGGGTTGCTCCACTGATGACCAAGGTTCCCTTCTCTGATTCTCTCAATTCTCTTCTTCTTCTGATCTCTTGTTATGATATTCTTATCTATATGTCTTAAATTATTTTTATTACAAGATTATAAATAATCACCGTGGACATCTAGAGAGCTGCGTAATCGACAGTTACACAAACGGGATGGTGAATACTTGGATTGATTCGCTCACTGGTGTGAGACAGACCAAGCATCTCACACTTAGACGCCATGTTGGAGAAGAGAAGTGGCAAAATAGTTGCCGCGACTTTCCCCAAAACTCATTCTCATTTTCAAGCCTCACATCACTCTCACTGTTTTCATATACATTGAGAACCTCACATTCCTTCAATGACTGCCAAAATCTCAAGACGCTCAAACTCTGGGTTACATTCGCCTCAGATGCTGGAATCTTTAACAGAATCCTCGCATCTTGCCCTTCCCTGGAGGTGCTTGTACTAGGCGTCGGTTGCTCCAAAAAGGGTGGTCCTTTGAAGATTGACAACAAGAGATTAAAGCTCTTGAAAGTGTCAGCTTACGGTGAGATGGAAGGTATTAAAGTGTCATCTCCTAGTTTGCATATTCTCGCTATCGATGAAGTTCTCCCATGTGAGAGATATAACTTTGAACTCACGTCTCCTGGACTCCAGTTTAATAGATTCTTGGCAAGGATAAGCTTGCCTCACGTCAGCTACAACATATCAAAGGTACATATAATATTGTTACCAAAAATGTATTTTAGAAATAATAGAGAATTATTGAAAGTGTCTGATATATGTATATGATTAAGGAGGAAAACTGCATTGGGCATGAAGAATATGTGATAAACTCAGGTGGTGCGTTGTTGAGAAAATCATATCCTGCATACATGTCAGTGAGTGTAGATTTAATGAATGCAAGAGAAGTTTCGAGGTTAAGACAAGTCCTACTTGCATGGACTCATCCAATTAGGTTGGAGCTTGAGATCATATTCAAGGTATGTTTACATTCATGCTTCTCATGAGTCGCAATATAAAAACTACACATAGATATATAAGGGAATTGAGATATAAGTTGTTGGTACGGTATGTATATGGGGAGAAAAACAATGCTCATAGGGAAGAGGAGGCTTCACCAAAATACAAAGAGCCGTTCCCCAATGCTGAGTTTCGCGTGGATACTTTGTGGATGTATAACTTCAGCGGTTCATCAGAGGAAGAGTTTGCGTTTGTTTCGTGTTTGGTAAGGCAAAAGAATGTGAAAAGAAGGATGATGATCAAGACGACGGGGTTTACTGAAAGAAACAAGTTGGAGATTGAAACAGCTGTGGCTAAGCTACGAGCACTTAAAACGAAAGATCAATGGGAGCTTACCATCAATTGTTTCTGATCATTGTTGTCATCTTTCCAACCTAATAATTATCCTCTTATATATTTAAAAGACTAGTACACATTTTAACATTGCAAAATTATGGCCAAATTACCTATTAATAATTGAAAAAGAAGAACATTTATTGAAATTAGAAGGGGTAATTTAAGTCTTTCTTACAAATCAAATCAATTTGTAAACATATCAATCTCACTAATTAATCAAAAAATTGTCACTTTGAAAGGTAATTTGGTCACAAACTTTTCTATCTAAACTAAGGAGATCTTTAAAAAATTGATAAAATCTTTCTATTTACTATCATTCTTTTAAAACCCTGTTAATCAAAATTTCTTGTATCTAAATTAGTTTTAAAACCCTGCTAACATCCAAACTAACATGTTAATCTCACTAATTTGGTCACTAATTAGTATCATTTGCCACTAGACTAATGTCACTTCACAGGTCACAAACTTCTTCTATCCAAACTGTTCATACATTTTCCCATAGAAAATTAATCCATAGTCTTTTTCTTTATTCTATTTCAAAGTTAGACTATCAAACTTTACACAAATTAGTAACTTTTTTTTTGTAATATATACTTGTAACAAATAAATAATTATTACAATAGAAGAAAATTCAGTGATTTTCTTGCTATGTTACCATTAATTCACTGTATTAGATTACACATTAATAAACATATGAGTTTACATTATTAACTAGGCGGAAGAGTTATTGTTGGTTGTTTTCTTGGAATACGAAGAAGAAGAAGAAGAATGGCTGTGTTTCTGTGAAGAGTTATGGCTTGATGAAGATGACGACTCGGTAAAGAAGACCATAGCTTCATCTGTATCAACTAAAGCTTGAATTGATCTAGGGAAAGGCGGTACATTCACTTCCAAGACACCTTCAAGAATCTGAACAACTTGGCTCATCGCTGGTCTATGACTCTCTTCGTCTTGTATACACCAACACGCCACTCTACAAGCTCTCGTGAGCTCCTCTATATCCACGGAATCGTCCTCTAGTCTATGATCAAGAAGCGAGCGGATGTCTCCATCTTTGGTGAGTATGGTCGCGGCCCAACTTGGGAAGAATCTCACTTTCTCGTCCTCTGATTGCTCAGTGTTTCTTCTCCCGGAAACAATCTCGAATAGCATCATCCCGTAGCTGTAAACATCGGCTTTCGCTGTTATCGCAACTCCCGAGATCCATTCGGGTGCAAGATAGCCTCTTGTGCCTCTCATTGTCGTCAAAACCCTGCTAAAATCTCGACCCACGAGCTTGGCCAAACCGAAATCAGCAACTTTGGGACAGAACTGTGAGTCTAACAAAATGTTTTCGGGTTTTATATCGCAGTGAATGATACAGTCTCTGCATTCATCGTGTAGATAAGCTAATCCTCTAGCTGTCCCTAACGCGATTTGGAACCGCAGTTTCCACCCGAGGACAATCTTTTCTTCAACTTGATTAAAGAAGAGATGAGAATCCAAAGAACCATTAGGCATGTAATCATATACCAGCAATTTCTTGTTTCCTTCGGAGCAAAAACCGCGAAGCCTCACTAGATTTACGTGTTGGATCGTTCCTATTGTTACTACCTCCGTCCTAAACTGCTTCTCCCCTTGGCTAATACCCTCAAGCCTCTTCACCGCTATGTCACTAGAATCCGGTAAAGCACCTTTGAACACCGAACCAAAACCTCCTCCTCCTAACTTGTCTGAGAAATTCTTTGTAGCATTCTGTAGTTCTCTATAGCTAAATGCAGCCAATGTACCATCACCCTTCTCTCCTCTCATTATCTTCCTCCTCCGGTGCCTTAAGATTAAGATTACCACCAACAGAACAAGGACTATTACTCCTAACGAGCCAATAACCGCGCCAAATATCATCGCTTTGTTACTCTTACCGGAAGAACCATTTGGAATATCAGAAGGAGCTAGTCTAAGATAAAACGTATTCCCTTCACTGTTATCTTCTTCCAGCTGCTCAAGATTCAAGACATCTTTAGCCCAAATCAAGCATTGGTTCGAGCCTTCATTATGTGCATAAGCCTTACAAGAACAATCCCGTTGGCATGTAGAGGCACAAATACTAAGACTTGTTTGCGTCAATACCTCTGAATTATTAGCTAGTTTCATGTTTGAAAGGGGAAAAAATTGGTTGACGTCTGCACGAGAGCATTGTAACTCAGTATCTCTAACGCAGCCTGCAGAGTAATCCTTCAAGTCCCAATCTTTCTGCGACTTGGTGCTAAACCCTTGAGGGCATCGGCAAAAAGGCTCAGCCTTTTCGCTGCAAATCCCAAAGGAACCACAATATTTGTAGACCTGACATTGTTGCCGAGGTTGAGACCAGAACAAGTTCCATTGCTTGTTTGCTTCTAACCAAGAGAACTGTTTGATCTGTCCTGACACGTCCATGACGAAACGGGACACGTTCATGTGGTTATAGATGGAGTAAGTGAAGTATGACTCTGTGGAGTTGGAGAAGAAGCTGAAGTTGTAGATGTAATTGAGTCTCATTTCGGGAACCCAATCAAAGATCCTTGTCTGAGGGTTCCATGGACCACTTGACCAGTACTCATTCGATCCGTTCCAAAGGATTTTGTAAGCTGTGGACTCGTCTAGCTCAAGAGAGAACAAACCTGGTGATGGATCTTCAGAACTCTTCCACGAGGTGAGCCGTTGGCTCTTTCCGGTTCGTTTGTCCAACCGAATCTTCACTCCGGGGAGCCACGTGTTACCCGGGTGATCGAAGCTTTCCCACAACACGTTGGCCGATGAGCTGTTTCCGCCGGTTCTGAGAACAAGATTGCCGTCGTCGCGCAAAACCGCTTCGAGGGCAGAAACAGAGGAAGAGGTGGAGGAGTTGAGACCGGTGGACCAAACCGGAGTCTGGTTATTACCGTCGAGTAGGATCAAGTTTCCGTCGGAGATTTTGAGAACAGATGTGTTCTTGTCAGAGACAGGTTTGTCTCGATTAGCTACCCAGAGAATGGTTTGAGAGAGTTGCTTATACCACATACCTATGTAGAAGTTTGAAGAAGCACCTGGTTTAAAGAAACCCATTTCGAAAGTTCCACCGGATGACACAATCGTCTGGTCGCCGGAGAGAGTAAAGTCCCCGGAGATCGTGTCCACGGCGGAAGAGCCATGGACAAAGAAACAGAGGAAGAAGAAGAGGGAAGAGAGGGTCAAGAAGAAGGAAACCATCAAGAAAAAGCTTTAGAGGGAAAAGAGAGAGAGATCATATGATTTATGAAGAGAGTCTTTCTCTCTCTGCTTTTTTAAAAAGGCAGACAAAGATTTAAAGACTCCGTGAGGTTTGGTTTGTCAATGGCGAATTAGATGATCAAAGAGAAGAGTATATGTCGTATATTTGTGGTTGGTTTGTTTGTTTATTGGAGAAAAGTCAAACAAGTTACAAAAATACATACTTTGAGTCTTCTCTTGACCTCGTCAAAAACTCAATTATGCCGTCTTTTGGACGTTGCGTTGTGAATAAATGCATTCAAGCACAACGAACTTACCCAAATCGCACTACGATTAAAGTCTCTGACGTCTTGACTAGTGTGTGTGGTCTAATATGATGATACTGATTATAAAAATTGGAAAAAAACATACGATATAACCCCACACACACACACACAAAAAAAAAGAAAAGATCATTACTATTATGCTAAAACCCATGATTTACCTAAAATAATATTGACAAAAAGAATCTAAAAATTACTAATTATGAAAAAGTAACGCAGACTTGTTCCTCCCCTATAAATAAGCGTCTAAAAGCGTTTTTAATTTTAAATCAGAGAGATTCATAACATAAGCAGGTATTTTTCAGTTATTCTAACACCGTCAGATTATCTTCTAATTTCTTGATCCAACGGTCTAAATCCAATCTCACGCAAAGTCTCGTAGTCTCTAAACCATTAGATTCCTCTCCCCACCCCGAGAGCTAAAACAGAGAGAAACAAAGTTTAAACCTCAGGTCACCGTCGCCGGCGATATCTATCGGAAAACAAATTGAAAATTTTGTAACATTAAACCGTATTTTCGTGCTCGACATAAGAACAATCTCTCTGCTGGAGGAGAGTGAGATTAGTATTTTGCTAACGTAAGGTGTTTCTATTGGACGATTTTAAAAACCCTAACTATTCTCACCACCGCCGCCGACGACTCTGTTACTGGTTCGTATGCTAAATCTTGATCTTCGCTTGATTACAAAAAAGGCGTGTTTGCGTATATACTTTGGTCACTGAATCAATGGTTTGCACCTTTGTTTGATCTCTATGCTTCACTTTCTAATTTGGGTTTTGTAACCTTTCTCTGCATAAACTGGTGTTAAGAGCAGGTCTTTTACTTATGGCATCGTCTACGTTTATAAGAGATGGATTCACGAGAGAAAAAAACTGTTATTTGATCTTGATGAAGTTAGTATAGAAGCTGATGGAGATGATCAATTGATTTAAAGTAAATTTTAATAAACCAGAGATTGTTATTGTATCTTCAAACGCTAATACTTTTGGAGACTATGACAGGGAAGAAGAGGATTTTGATGGAGTCTGAAAAGAGCAAGGGTTTATTGCCGCAAGAGCAGGGGATGATAGAAACTGGTGGTGAAGGCAGTGGTAGAGATGATTTACAAGAACAAGGTTTGACGGTGAAGCAGAGGGAGGTTAAAGGAGTTGAAGCAAGTCATGCAATTAAGTGTGCTAATACCACTGTGAAGAGAAAGATGGATCAACATAAAGAGGCAATGTTGGGAAAGAAACGTAATAGGCAGACCATGTTTCTTAATCTGGAAGATGTTAAGGAAGCAAGCACTATTAAGATACCCACTCCGAGGAGACAGAGCTTTGCACAACCTGTTGTTACACGCTCCCGTGAACTCAATCCATCTCCTGACCTTGGAGGAGATATTCAAAGCCACGGAGATCAAAAATCAGTTGATATTCCTTCAAAGGGCGGTATACATCCAGAGTCTGCTGAACAGAAGTTCGAAAGTAATGGTGAATCAGATTCGAGTTTACTTTGTAAGCCTGGGAGGCTCAACGGGGATGAAGGACCTTCTACTGAAGGGATGGGAACATCTGTATCAAGGCAGGCTTCTTGGAAGCAGCCGACTAATTTACGGCAGCCTATGAGCGGTCATTCATCTAGTAGAAAAGTCTCTTACAGCCAAAGATCTTTCAAGAAGCCAGCCACAACTAGTACCCAATATCAGGATACATCAGTGGAACGTCTTATACGTGAGGTGACCAACGAAAAGTTTTGGCGTCATCCTGGTATGTTAAATATTACATTGCTACCTATGGAACGCGTTCTTGAATATGCCTTATTTCCCTAGAAGTATTTGTATCTTGATTTATGGTAGAAACTTTTATGTGAGTAAAATTTTCTGCCTCTGAAGCCATTTCCCTATGGCTCTTAAAACATTTACTGGAGAAATCAAATAAGCCAAAAGATATGGAAGCTGGAACAAATTAATCGTACTGTAAAGTATATTTATGAATTATAGTGACTTTGGTGATCTGACTTGTTCTTGTTTTATTTCGTGCTTCTCTTTTGTGAGAAAGATCGCAGATAGAATTTAATAGAAGTTTTTTGTGGCAGATACATCCTTATCTATTCCACCATTGTTATTGTTGCCTTCCTATTAAGGAAATGAAACTTAAAGTCTAGCTTTGCAAACCTGGTTCATGGTCGATGGAAATTATTTATCAGGCTGGCACTTTTGTCGAAACTATATTGGGATAAAAATTCTCCTCAGCTGAGAAGATGCTATATCTAAAAGTTGAATGGTATATTAGTGAGAAGTGAATATTGAATACTAGTTCGCTTTTTGATTTATATGTTTTCCATCTTTCTCTAAACTTTATAGTGGAGATGTTTGCTGGTTTTTTCCGAACATTATTTTTTCTTCCTTTTTAGCTCATTATGTATTCTTTCGCCCATTTAAACATGTTGCTTAATTTTTTTTGTCTATTAGAGGTTACCGAACTCCAAAGTGTACCTGAGCGGTTTGAATCTATGGAGGAGTATGTCAGAGTCTTTGAACCCTTACTTTTTGAGGAATGCCGGGCACAACTTTACAGTACATGGGAAGAACTGGCTGAGGCAAATGCATATGTGAAAGTTCAAATTAAATCCATCGAAAGAAGAGAGAGAGGTAACTGTCCTGAGATCATGTTCACTTGTATAAGCATGCATAATGAGACACTTTTTTTCATTATTAGACATATTGGACTTTGTTTCTTCTGCTTGTTTCAGAAAGTTTTTATGTAAGCACACAGATTATCTATAAAAATGATTTTTCCCTTGATTCACTATCTTATAACAACAGTGTTTGCCCTTGATTTTGCTTGTTTATTATGTTCTCTAGTAGGTTTGAGTTGTGGAGACTGCTCTCTTATATCTCTTTGGATTGACAACCTTATTCATATCCTTTTATGTCTGCCTGTCTGGGAAACACTAAGCATCTGTTAAGTTACTTGACTGCTAGTCTTTGTTTATGTGTTTAGGGTGGTATGATGTAATACTTGTCTCTTTAAACGGCTGTAAATGGGCTTTCAAGGAGGGAGATGTCGCAGTTCTTTCAACTCCACTGTCTGAATCAGGTATGTTTGGATATGTTAATGTCTGATTGTTTCTGTATTGCTAGCTTCTGTGCATTTTGTATCATTTTTCTTTTCTTTATGCTAAGATGAAGACCATGAGGATGCTGGACGTGTAGCTGGTACAGTTAGGAGACATATACCAGTTGATACCCGTGATCCTCTTGGAGCTACTCTTCATTTCTATGTTGGAGATTCTAGTGGGGCTGGCAGGTAGGTTCATATGTTGTATGTTTATTCTGTTGATACTCTATCTGAGTTTCTACTCTTCTATTTTTCATTAACTATCAGAGAGCGAAAGAAAATATTTACAGTCTCTCATCTCTTTTCCATGGAAATTTTTATTTTTACAGCAGGATTGATGATAGTCATATTTTACGGAAGCTTAAACCTAAGGATATCTGGCATCTAACAGTGCTTGGTTCACTTGCAACCACACAGAGGGAATATGTTGCACTTCATGCGTTTTCTCGACTTAACCCACAGGTTGTTTTTTGTTATATTCTCAAACAGATCTCCTATAGGTGCTTTAAAATATGCTGATGTTGGTGAAACTTTAAATATTTGTTAGATGCAAAATGCCATTCTCAATCCTAGGCCGGAGCAGTTTCCTAGTTACGAGGAGCAAACCCCTGCAATGCCTGATTGTTTCACTACTAGCTTTGTTGACCATTTACATAGAAGCTTTAATGCTCCACAGCTGGCTGCAATCCACTGGGCGGGCATGCATACTGCAGCTGGTACTAGTAGTGGGGGAAAGAAGCAAGAACTATGGCCATTCACTCTTGTTCAGGGCCCTCCAGGAACAGGCAAGACACACACTGTTTGGGGGATGTTGAATGTCATCCATTTGGTTCAGTATCAACACTATTACACTTCGTTACTGAAGAAATTAGCACCTGAGACCTATAATCAAGCAAATGAGTGCAGTTCAGATAATATCTTGTCAGGCTCTATTGATGAAGTCCTACAAAACATGGACCAGAATTTGTTGCGCACCCTGCCCAAACTCTGTGCTAAACCAAGGATGCTTGTTTGTGCTCCTTCAAATGCTGCAACTGATGAACTTCTTTCACGTGTCCTTGACCGTGGTTTCATTGATGGGGAGATGAAGGTATATCGCCCTGATGTTGCTCGAGTCGGTGTTGATTCTCAATCGCGAGCTGCCCAAGCAGTTTCTGTGGAGCGAAGAAGTGATCAGCTATTAGCTATATCTCGTGACGACCTTCTACGACACATGCATAACCTCAGACTACAAGAAACTCAGATTTCTCAAAATATAGCTGGGCTTAAAAGGGAACTTAATGCTGAAGCCTTTGTCACACGTTCTCAGGGATCTGTGGGAGTTGACCCTGAAGTCCTTTTTTCAAGAGACCAAAAAAGAGATGCTTTGTTGCAGCACCTTGCTGCTGTGGTTGAAGCTAGAGATAAAGTCCTTGTTGAAATGTCTCGCTTTCTTATTGTGGAGGGAAAGTTTCGTGCTGGTATAAATTTTAATCTTGAAGAAGCTCGTGCGAGTCTTGAGGCAAGTTTTGCAAACGAGGCTGAAATAGTTTTTACCACTGTATCAAGCAGTGGTCGTAAATTGTTTTCTCGTCTTACCCATGGTTTTGATATGGTTGTCATTGACGAAGCTGCCCAAGCTAGTGAGGTTGGAGTTCTTCCTCCTCTTGCTCTTGGTGCAGCGCGATGTGTACTTGTCGGTGATCCTCAGCAGCTACCTGCAACAGTGATTAGCAAGGCTGCTGGAACTCTTTTATATAGTAGAAGTCTCTTTGAAAGGTTTCAGCTAGCAGGTTGTCCGACTTTGTTGTTAAATGTTCAATACAGAATGCATCCTCAAATTCGAGATTTTCCTTCAAGGTACTTCTACCAAGGACGCCTTAAAGACAGTGAAAGTATATCCAGTGCTCCTGATGAGATTTACCATAAAGATCCTGTTCTAAGGCCTTACCTTTTCTTCAATATTAGCCATGGGCGAGAGTCCCATAGAGGTGGATCTGTATCTTACGAGAATGTTGATGAAGCTCGATTCTGTGTTGGGATGTACATGCATCTTCAGAAAACTCTAAAGTCGTTGAGTGCGGGTAAAGTCTCTGTGGGGGTAATAACCCCGTACAAACTGCAGCTGAAATGCCTGAAGCATGAGTTTGGCAATGCTTTGGGACAAGATGAACTGAAAGAGATTTATATTAATACAGTAGACGCGTTTCAGGGTCAAGAACGTGATGTCATAATCATGTCGTGCGTGCGTGCTTCGGGTCACGGGGTTGGCTTTGTTTCAGATATCCGGCGGATGAACGTTGCTCTTACCCGTGCGAGAAGAGCTCTCTGGGTATTGTTTCTCTCTCTCTCTCTCTCTCTCTCTCTCTCTCTCTCTCTCTCTCTCTCTCTCTCTCTCTCTCTCCAAGCAAAAAAGTTGTTTGATAAATATGTTCTGTTATTTTTAACAACTATTTTCTTGAATAGGTGATGGGAAATGCCTCTGCTCTAATGAAGTCTGAGGACTGGGGAGCGTTGATCGCTGACGCGAGAGCCAGGAACTGTTTTAAGGAAATGGACTCTCTTCCGCAGAATTTTCCAATCCCTCAAGCACCTAGTTATAATCCCATGGAAACTAGTGCAAGAGGTTTCAGATCAGGTGGGCCAAGAATCGGATCTTTTCAGGGACAGCACCACCAGAATATGATGAGAAGTTGAAGACATCTACATTTGCAAAAAGTGAGCATTTCAATGGGACCAATCACTGGATGATTTTGATATGTCTGGGGATAGGTATAGGGATTCCTGGCAGCACGGGAATCAGAGGAAGCAAACTTTTGGATATGCTTTGGCGAGAAGAGGCTAGTTATCCTCAAATTACGTTTGATCTGATATCTTGAGGAGGTAGACATGAATTCATGTCTAGATCATAGGCCTTCATAGCGAATACGTTGAAGCTGCATTTGTGTTTCAATAACTATAAAACGTGTTGATAATTACCCTCAGTTTGGAGACTCTCTCAAGAGGGTTTTGGATTTTGATTGTAGCTTGGGTCAGCAGAACTACAAAAGGCTGTAGCTATGAGTTTTGGTTAATGGTAGCTTCTCTTTAAAGTTAGTGAGCTCATAGATGGAAGCAGATCATATACCCACACAGGTCACTGTTGTAGCAACTTGTATATAATTCTCCACTATCTTTTAGTATTTATATCTCCTTTATTATAAAACTCAGTTCCTTTGTTTTTTGTGTTATCATCGATCAATGAAGAATCATATTCTTGTAACATCATTTTCTCCTTCACTTCCACAGATTCATTAGGCCGGCAACTTGGAAAACAAAAGGAAAGACAGTGAGATCTGTTTCATCTGCTTCTTCTTGTTTTGTTTTTTAAGACTCTTAAGATCAAAGTTCAAACTTGTTTTACAACATTATCTGCATCTTATCAAGATGAGAGTATAGAAGGAAAATTTAGGATTTGGCAAGTACCACTGGCATTGTCTTACTAAATTATACAGTTACTTAATCCATACTACTGCCTTCGCTGGAACAAATATATATTGTTTTTTTTTTGTTCCACCATTAATGGAATGCAAGACGAAATGTTATATGAATAGATGGATGCGTCAAGAGTTTAAGCTTTTCATTCCTAGTGTCCGTCAAACACTCACATGGTGATGGTGGTGGTGGTGGTGATGATGATGGTGGCGGTGGCCGCAAAACTCTTTTGCATAACTCCTACAACAGTTTTTACCACTGTGACGCTTCTCGCTTACCCTACATATCGATGGGCAAGCCTCCGCAGTCTTCACTTTGCAACAGGTCTCTACCTTGATGGCTCTGTTTGAGCTCTCGCAACGCTCAACCTTCTTCACTTGCAAGTCAGATAATACCAGATCAGTAGGACTTGTGCAACAGATTTGACTAGAGACTTTCTCTGTCTCTCTCTCGCTGCAACAAGTTTGGCTAGAGACTTTCTCTGTCTCTCTCTCGCTGCAACAAGTTTGGCTGGAGACTTTCACTGTTCCACAGCCTCCAGATTGAGCACTCTCCACATTGACCAAATTAGAAGACCCTTCTTGTGTCAAACCAGTTCCGCAACAATGTGATTTGCAATCACCACCACCTTCGGTTTCCAAGCCTGCAACCAACAAGCTAACAGGCTTTTCATGACAGATACTTGTCACCTCTTCTTTGTCAACACAACATCCCGAGGAACAATCAGTGCTTTCTGTTTCTTCCTCTGAAGCCAGAGTGATTTCCTCGGTTTGTGTTCCATCGCTGCAGCAACCAGATTTGCAGTGACCTTCATTCTTTACCTCCATATCACATTTCTCCTCCACTTCCCCTTCTATGCTACCACAACAAAGCAACTTGGTTTCACAACATATACCAGTTTCCCTGTCCAAACCTTCATCCCTTACCAACACAGCATGCTTCTTTTCATGGAAGCTTTGTGTCACTTCTTCTTTGACCACACAGCATACCGAGGAGCACTCCTGAATGTCTGTATCATCCTCAGAAGCCAGAGTTATATCCTCGGTTTGTTTTTCATCACTGCAGCATCCAGACTTGCAGTTTGCTTCAATCTTTCTCTCCATATCAGATTTTTCTCCCACTTTGTCTTCTGTCTTACCACAACAAACCAGCTTGAGATCACAACTGACACCAGTTTCCATGTCCTGAGCTACCTTCTCATGGCAGCTTTGTTTCCCTATCGCCTTGTTCTCGCAGCATCCTGAGTTGTAATCCACAATTGTAACTTCAGCAGTTTGATTTTCACCATCGCAGCAACTAGACTTGCACTTTCCTTCATCTTTAATCAGCACTCCCTGCTCCGGGTAAGATGTGTCCTCAGTAAGAAACAAGCCTGTTTCCTTAACCGTCTCTTTATTGTCACAACAGCTTGTTTTGCAGGTTTCGCCATCCTTCGTCTGCAATTCTATTTCCAAACCAGTTAGCGCCTGACCAACAAACTGCATCGGCACAATTTCCTCAGCTTCCTTCTTCTCGCAATGGCCAGACCTGCAGTCTCCAGCACTCTCCATTTCCTGTTTGGGTTTGTCGCAACAGCTTTTTGCTACTACTTCCTTCTTCTTCTCATTCTTGTTAGCACAACAACCTGAACCACCTTTCATTTTCAGGTCATGTTTTACATGAGAAGTCGACTTCTTGCATGAACTCAGTGAAGCCATATCTCCCTCTGGTTTCCTAGTTTCCTCACCGCAACAGCCATCTCTCATAACCTTTACATTGTCTTGCTTCTTATCACCACAACAACCAGAGTGAAAATGGTAAGAACTGGTTTTATGACTTGGTTTCATCATCACCTTCTCTTGAGCTTTCTTGTCACCACAACATCCTGAGTTGCATTGACCATTACCGCTCTTTGTCAACAAGCCTGCTTCTAAGTCCACAACATCATCATCATCGCCTTCAAGCTTCCTACCATTTAACATAGACGTAGAAGCCCTGTAACACTTTTTGTTCCCAATCTTTTTCTTCTCTCGCAACAACAACATACTATTGAAAATCACAAGCAGACAAGTCCCTACATCAACAAGTACAGCTGCCCAAATCAAAGGATGACCAGCAAAAGCCAAAGCCAGAATTCCTGCTTTGAAAGTGATGGAAAGAAACACATTTTGAACAACTTTGCGCCGAGCTCTTCTCGCTAGCTTCATCGCTTGTGGTATCCTTCTGATATCATTGGACATAAGAATAATATGACCAGTCTGTGTTGCAAGGGCAGAGCCAGAAATCCCCATAGAGATACCAATATCAGCTGTAGCTAAAGCAGGCGCATCATTCACACCATCCCCCACCATTGCGGTTGGTCCTTCTTTCTTAAACTCTTGTATGATTTTGGATTTATCTTCTGGAAGAAATTCTCCATGTACAACATCCAAAACATTACCTAGCTGTTTCATACCAAAAATTTCCACGTTTTAAAATAACCTCTTGGATTAAGAGAGTAATCAAACTCTGGTTTTAAATCTCACCTGTTCTTGAGCATGCATTGCCGAGGCTTCATTATCTCCCGTTAGCATTGCGGTTTTGATTCCCATAGATTTCAGTTCTGTCATTGCTTGAGATACACCAGATCTACAAGCATCAGATAGACTGAAAACTCCAGCTAGTCTTTCACCTACATAAATGTATCCCACAGTCTTCCCACCTTTGATATCAACTTCAGTCTCTGGAACTGTCAAGAAAGAACATTTAAGTGATCATCCTATTTAATTTACAAAACATATATCATTGAGTTTTTGTAGCCAATGTACCTGTTGAACAACCAGCTCTAGAAGCAATCCTTTTGTTCCCGATGTAAATATCGTTCCCATCAATCTTCCCATAGATTCCTTCACCTGGAAAGTTCTGGTAGTCCTCAACCTCTTCAGGCCTAGGCTCAACAGAAACGGATTTCGCATGGTCCACGATTGTTGCAGCCATTGGATGACTTGATTTGCTTTCAACACTTGATACCCTGTTACATTGTATAACAAAAAAAATTCTCAGTCACAAGTTATCTCAACGAACTGGTTTTGGTCAGAACACAAGTTTGTTTGTTTTTACCAGTAAAGCAAGCTGCGTAGGGTTATATCTTTAGAGAGTGATTTGAAATCTATAACAATGAACTCTCCTCTTGTAATAGTCCCGGTTTTGTCGAAAGCAGCAATCTTGATCTTTGAGAGAGTGTCAAGATAATCAGCACTTTTGATCAGAAGCCCTGAAGTAGCCGCTTTAGTGAGTGCACAGAAAGTAGCAACTGGTGTAGAGAGTATAAGCCCACAGGGACAAGCACTAACTAACACAACTAGTGCTAAGTGAAACCAGTGGTTGAGGTTGTGGACCTTCATTATAACCGGGACAACCGCAAAACAAGCTGATACTATGATGATTGCTGGAAAAAAAAAAGACAAGAAACACAGAGGTCTCAATGCAAACCAAGAACATAAAGAAACCCAAGAAACAAGTTCTGGTTATGTTTTTTGCTTACCTGGAGTATAGTACTGAGAACATTTATCTATTAGTCTCTGAGATTTGGTTTTACTGCTCTGAGCCTCTTCTACTAACTTAGCCATCTTCGCAACAACACAATCACCAGCTAAAGAAGTTGTTTTCACAGTTATATAACCTGCAAAAGCACATGGAGAGAGAGAGAAATCAAAAGACTGAAAAATACAAAGCTTGAAGCTATTCTTAAAGGGACTACATACCATTTAGATTGATGGTTCCAGCCCAAACCGTAGAATCTCTCTGTTTAGGAACAGGAAACGCTTCTCCCGTTAAAGTCTTCTCGTCTACTTCGCAGTTACCATCCACCACAATTCCATCAATAGGTATGGTCTCACCAGCTTTAACTGCTACAACAGTGCTAACCTTAACCTCATCTACTTCAACTTCTTCTCCAGTCTCTGCTATTATTGCCTTCTGTGGAGCTAAGCTCATCAGAGACTGCATTACCGCGCTAGCCTGAGAGTTTCACACTTGCCATAAATCAGAACTTTAATAAACCATTACAATTCCAACTTCAAATCATTTATAAAGATAGCAAGAAATTTCACAATGATATATATTAGTTAACGAACCTTGTAGCTAGCTCTTGTTTCGAGCCAGTCAGCTATGGTGAATAAGAACACAACTGCCGCAGCCTCCATGAAATCTTGCATTGAAAGTGTTGCAATCACTGTGTTGATGAAATTGGATCATTATCAATCATTACCTCAGAGTACAATATTTGTTTCATAAAATCACAGAAATTAACGCTTAAAGTAACTATAACATTTTCGAAACGAGACAAAAAATTTACACAAGTGTAATGAATATCTATTCATAATATAAATGTTTTTCTTGTTAATCATGTGAAATTACGAATAAAATTAACCCCATAGTTCCATAATCACCCAATGACGCTAGGCTAACTCTACTTTTGAGTTTGGAGTTTGGACGATCCATTTCATTCAATTATTTTATGCACTTTTCTTTTTATATTTCTTTTAATGAGTTTAAAGTCTTAAATAGGCTTTTTCCATTTTGAGTTGTAAAAGATAAGCCAATCAAAACCTACTAAAGGTGCTTCCTTCTATGGCACGTAATTGCAATATACCTAAAAATGATTATAAAAAGATGTATGACTTTATTTTCGAGACTTTCTAAAATTCTTCGAAAATTTGTTTGAAATTTCTGTAGGTTGGATAAGGAAAGAAAAAAATTGACGGAAAATAAAAATGTAATATAGACAAATAAAATTATTTTCCTTTAACAAAAAAAATAATTAACCTTTTTCTCTCTAGTATTTGATTTTGGTTTCTCTAAGATAAAATAATTCTTACAATTCTTAAATCATCAAAGAAAATTCGAGTAAAATTATCCTCAAACAATTTTCTTTGATTTAAATAAAGTATTGTTCCTATAAAAGATAATATTTTTAATCATGAAATGAACTAAATTGAATATTTTTGTAAACAGAAAAGAGAAAGGCGTCTTCTTCTTTTTCCCATATTTTGAGTGTACCTTTTGTTTTTGCTTATCTTCCACACCAACTTACAAGTGTTTTCACATGCATGTTCACTTTTCCTAAATCCTCATAATATCCAAAAACAACATGCTGATCTTTTCATAAACTCTATAACTCAAATTTTACATTACATACAGCAAATATATAAAGTGGTTTTAACTTTTCAGTAACTTATAACTCAAAGAAACTCTATATGTTTAATTGCTATATATTTTGGACTTTTGTTATTTCCCATATGAATCAACTATAAATTTTATGAAAAAAAAAACCGAAAAGAAACTTTATTAAAAGGTTTCGTGGAGTGTTGGGTTCGCATGGAAAGCAGTTTATGCTTTTTTAAAAGTACCATAAAAAGGGCTAAATACAGAGTAAAAAAAGACTCGATGGATCACAATTTTTAAGAAGTCATATATTAACATATATTGTATTATAGTAATAGTTTTTAACTTTTACCACAATTTGCTAAGTTTTAGTTCTTTTAGATTACTAATACTATATGGTTGTTACATCGATCACGGATAACCATAAACAAACAAATCATTATATAACACATCACCTAGCTCTAAGTCACGGAGTAAATATAAATATAGAGATGTATAATGTTAGGTGCTGATAGTGAAATACTACAAAAAGTGGTAATAACGACAACAACAAAAAATAAAGAATAGGGAAAAAGTGGTATTACCGGTTATAATGACCAAAATGTTGATGTCGACCCTAAGCCTTCTAATGGAAGCATAGGCTTTGGCCAGAATCGGATAAATACCGGCGGCGACTGCTGCGACGGCGATCCAACGTAAAGGCGAATAGACGAATTTTAAGAATGAGAGAAGGAGAAGTATGCCGGAAACCACCGCGAATGGGCTTGGCCATTTGTTCTTGAAGTTTGCTTCTCCGGTTACTTTCACGTTTGCTTCTAACCTAGCTTGGTTTAGTGCCTTGGCTGCAAACACAATTTTTCACAGAATTAAAATAATTAATTAACAAAAGTGGAATAGGATTTAATTACTCCACTTTTGATTCAAATAAGAGTAAAAGACAAAGAATTATCATAATTTAAAACTAAAACCTTATTTGATTCAAATGAAAATTATAAAATATATAGATACGTAACGAGTATGATTCACTACCTATTAAATTAATATTCGTATCAAAAGTTTTGGTAAGTATCTCGACAGGCTTTTTCTAACAACTTTTATTTCCTGTATACGTTTTTTAGAAATTAATAATAAATCTTACATCTAAATATGATGTCAAATTCAATATATTGCTTACACACGTATCATGCGTTACGTATGCATGTTTAATTAGGTGAGTTATATACTCCAAAAACAATATGGTAAACTTTATATGCAAATGTACTTATAAAAAAACATATCTATATCGTTTGTATTATTGCCCTTCTTATGTTAAAATGCGTTTATATTTTTTAAAAAACGTGTTTTACCGAACCTTTATTCACAATCTTTTTGGTTATGCAAAGAACGTGTTTCATGGAATAAATTAGAATATTTAGTAACGGTTTATCCTATTTTGTTGTTGGGAATTAAAATGAAAAAAATAAACAAATAATTTTGAAATTGACTTAGCTTCAACCTAGGCGACCTCCTAGGTTAAAAACACAACAACTTGAACAGAACACAAATATCAAAGTAAAAACATTAATATAAAGTACTTTTGTTAAGAAAACTGAATTAAAACAATTTTTTAAAGAAGATTAGTGGTAGAATATATAAACTTTTTAAATTGAAGTGACTTGTTGGATCACATATTTGACTAATTAGTGACCAAAAAATGGAGTTTGCGTATGAAACCATGACGTGAAACAAAACCACTACTTCAACAAATATAAATTAAATAACAAATTAAGTGAGATTTTCGTGTGAAAATGATCTAAAATCTATTTTTTGACTGGGTAAAAATAAAAAGATAAAAGAATAATTAAAGTGATTAAATAATTTTAACGTTTTAATTTCTAGTGTGATTTGTACCAATTTGGGAGGGAGAGATGAGGAGGCTGTCATGAACAACGATCACGGTTCTGGACGGAACGATGACGGAGAAATCTTTAACGCCGTCAAGAGACTTGAGAATGTTTTCGATGATGGGAACTTCCGATGTACAACAGATTCCAAGAACATCGAAGTAACTCTTTTGCAACTTCTTCACTTTCTTTTTCTCTAATTCTTCTTTGTTTTGTGACGCCATTTTCTGATTAAAAAAAACAACAAATTATAATATATAACCTTTTTCTACTGATTTTGAGGAGGAAAAAAACGAAGAAAGCAAAAAACTTTTAAAATGTTTGGCTTAAATTAAATGTCAATAAGAAGATTGGAGATATATCATCATCATGAAACAGCTTTTTTCGTTTTCTTTTTTAAAGAATGGAACTTTGGATATGGGTTTTTGTGTTTTTCTTATTGAAATACAAAAAAAAATTAAAGATTGCCAACAAAATCTTCATTAATTCTCTCATTTGCTTTACAAAAAAAGTTTTATGATTTTAAAGCATAGAAGAACAAAAAAACAAATGCAAGAGAAGAAGAAGAGTGTATATGTTTTAGATCACTTTTATCAAGAAATCTATGTGAATCAAGAAGAGAAACAAAAATTACCGGAGAAGAGATAAGATACAAAGCTAGATAGTAGCAAAGAGGGAGAAGCAAGCTAGCTGATCAGAAGAAAGACCGGACTGGTTTGGTTCGAACAGATTAGGATTTTGCCATAAAGCTTAGGTTGGGGACTTGGGAGAGGGAGTGAGAGAAGGAAGTGTTGTTATATAGAGAGGAAGAAGATTTGAGGTGGAGAGATCTGGAAATGGTCGTAGTTGCTTATATAGGCAGACAACTAAGAATGTTAGATGAAAGATGATTGGTTTGTTTTCTATAATATTTTTTGAAACTGTCAAAATTATTTAATAAATATCTTTATATGGATAATAAATTATATTTAATTACTTTCTAAGAGTTCCAATTTCCTTTTTATATAGTTCCAAATTTCATGTTTTCTTTTCCAAATTACCCAAAAAACTTCAAAAATTATTTAAATACCCCAATTTTTAGGTCTGTTAATCGCCTAAGTGATTTAAGAATAAATTACTAGTAATTAAATAGGAGTATTTTAAACCTTTATTAAACCTAAAATATATTGTGTTCTTGATTGATTTTTTGTTATTTTTATAACTCTTTTTTTGGGGAGAAATTTGTTATTTTTGTAACTATAACTTGGTTTTATGGGATTTTTTATTTTTTACTTAATTATTTTTACCATGTAATCAGTTTCGTAAGCTTTTTTATTTTTCTTAATTCCTATATATCCTTCCTAATTTCTAGGGCAGTTTCCTATGTTCAAGAACTTATGTTCACGCCAGTCCCTATGTTCAAGATTCAGTCCCTCTATTTTATGATAACTATTTATCCTCTATAAACTAGTCTAACTCTTAAAAATAACAAAAAGATTGATGATCCTAAACTTCAAATTTGAGTCGACAATACTGCTTATTTCCAAAAAAACAGTATTAGAAATAATTTTCGTCAAACTTCATAACTCATAAATACACACATTCTTAATAAGCAATTCAATTTTTAATATATGCAAAAAGAATTTAATGTTTTTGGAAACTCGATTCGTATTAGTTAGTCTTAAAATTAAAAAAAATGGGCTTCGTATTTGGTTCGGATGGAGAAGCTAAAAATCGGATGTGTCTAATTTTTTTGTACTTCCCCTTCATTCTTAAAAGAAACTATAATATTGTAGCAAATAATACATATATTGTAAAAATAGTTTTTTTACGTAGCATACGAAAAAAAATATATATTATTGAGAGATTAGATCGTTTGGTAAAAATCCAAAACATACAACATGCATAATCTAATCTTCTTTTTAAGGGTTACCATATGGTAATTGTAAATTCTTACTACTATATAAAATGGTTACAAAAGAAAAAGTTTTGAGACATCTAAGCATTAGTATTAGTTTGAAAGTAGGGTGGGACTAAAACTAGTTCGATACGTCACGTGTTTAGGGATTACTATTACTATCATCATATCTACTAATTGGAATTACTATTATTAAAAATAATTTTTGCTAGATTGTATTTTAATATAGACGAAAAAAATGATAAAATGGGGATTTCATCTCGTGAGTGAGAGACACGAATTCAAAGTTAGCCAAAATTTTAGTGGAAACCTTCAAAAGTGGAATGTCACAAAATGGAATCCATGTGTGATTCCTCATTTTCATTGCTTTCTTTACTATTAATTTTTGGTATGATTTTCTTAGTTTTTATCATTATAAAAAAAATAAACTATATATTATTTATAACGCGACGCACCAATTCGTAGCTAATGTTTTAATATATCTTTTAAACTACTTTCTAATAGAATTTCACATGGGTTGCATAATATAACTTATGTTTGGAGAAACAGATAGAGTAAAAGACGTATACGGCTTAAATCATAAAACACTAAAATTACAAAAAGTAGTACAAGATCATGCATTTTATGATATCATGGATGAGCTATTGAATAATGTAATAGAGTAAGCCATATATAGGCTCATAGCAATCACCTTATATATATATATATAATAGATTCGTCTCACAGTCTTTCTAGGTTTAAAATCTGTTTTTGATGATAATAATATTTAATTTGCAGCAATTCTATATATTGTGAATTCTTAACTCATGTTAAACAAATTTCTTTTAAAGATCGTATAATCTTTCCAAAGAATATGTTGGTGGATTTAGAGAATTAGAAACTGGAGAATTTCAACAGAATTATGAGTGATTTATAGCAGAAGATAATATACAAGAGTCTAAACTTTAAGCTCTGAAAATAAAAAATCTAAGACAAGAAAAAACACACAAATCTCTACTCAATATTTCTTGCCCCACTATTGGCCAAACCACATGAGCACTAGCTAGGTGCATTACAATACAATACTCTCGTTACCACAAAACTAAAGTTAGAAGAAAGTGATGTGCGACCGTCTTTATATTGCTCCGGTGAGGAGGAGTCACGGAGGCGGTGAGACCGACACATCCAACACCGTCGAGTAGTATATATTACCGTAGACGTTTGGAATCACATATTGGAAGTGAGATGAAATGTAGAATACTATACAAGGCTTTTTGTCAATCAGCTTGAAAATGGTTAGGTGAAGTAGAACAAAGTAGTTGTGAAGAACATAGTTCGGATGCTTCCATATGTGGTACACTGTGACCTGAGTTGTTATCCTACGGATCAACAGATTTGGTTCTAACATCGAATGCAAGACCTCAACAAGATGTATAATTTTGTATTCTAAACAAAATGCCGATGTTGAGATTTTTTAAAATTACTTATTTGAGATTTGTTTCTTAAATAAATATTTGAAAGTCATATTTATAATAAGAATGACTAAAATAGGCTGGTTTTATAGCGAGAAGTTCACAAAATGAAAATAAAATAAAAAGAGAATATAGTCTAATAAAATTAAAGCAGAGGAGTGATTACTCTCGACATAATAGTCTTGCATTTAAGTAGTAATATTAGAAAGCTAGTTGAGATATATAGGTCTTCATAATTAAACTGAATCCTCTACTTTTGTATAAACCAACTATTATAGATTAGCAATAAGATACATACTTAGGGAACTTAGCATTTATGAATTGGTTGGAGTGACACTAGCTAGCTAGCACTAGCATCCTCACCAACCCACCTAGAGTTTTCCATTATTTGTTTGTGTTCTTCCTCAGTACTACCTATAAACATGGGCCAGACTCACATATGCCATTAGTAAGGATTTGGCTGCGGCTGTATGTGGATTATGTAAGGATTTGGCTGCGGCTGTATGTGGATCACGACGTCCATTTTTGGTCGATGAATTCAAAATTTTGTCAAATGGTTGGGAGGCGGTTTGCTATTTTAGAAAACTTGTTAGCTAGTCTTTCAATTCACATCACTAATTTTTGTGTGTTTCTTGGTAATTAGTTCTCATTCATACTATTAAGTTTTATGATGAACCAATTCCTAACTAGCTAGTGAAATGATTTAAGATCTCATTTTACTTATGATGTAAAACTCTAATTAACACACATCTTCAAGACAAGGGTCTTTTCAATATATCTTGATATCATACTGAATTACATGGAATTTAAAAGTGAATTTGTAATCTCTACTCGAAGATAAAGGAAACCGTTTGGAAACTTATTGCAACTTAGGATTAGATGATGATTTCACAGTTTCTGTTTCATATTATTTGTTGCCCTGATTATTTTTACTTTTTTGCAAAGCATAAAAAACCGTAGGATTTAGCTAATGCAGTTCATAAAGTTTTCATTTCTAAAACTATTTACAGTCATATATCCCCAAAAAAAAAGAGAGAGAGGTTTGATGTTGTAAATTTGCAAAGCATTTATGCATTAATAATCTAATCTTATCGGACAGAATGACAAATTAGCTAGAAATGTTTTCAGGATCCATTTTAAGTTCTTTAATAGCCAAAAAAAGGACAGTTGTTCGAGCGTTCACTTCAAAAAATATTTTATATTCTCTATGTTCAGTCAATCACATCAATACATACAAGTATACAACTTATACAATAACCTTATTCCTAAAGAAACCAATTTGTTTGTTTTTTTTCAAGAACACACGTTTATACCTTAGAAATTCCGAAGAGTCTAGAGTAAAATATTTCAAGTAGTAACACAAATCCACTATATCTTCTGAAAAGATTTTGAAGTGGTGGAAGAATATATCTCCCAAAAATGAAAGAAATATAAAATTCTTTTTGTAAAATTAAATAACTTATAAACTGTTTTTTTTTCATATGGATATTTTGGGAAACAAAATTAGCGTAAGAAAATTCATAGTGCGGGTGAAAATAAAAAATACACACGTATTAGTAGTGAGCAAGAAAATTAGAATGAATTGGAATAAGAATGTAATAATAAGGAAACTTCTTTTGTGTTTCGATAAGTGGTTGTACTTATATTCGTTCTACCACCTGATACATTAAACTAATAGTTCCTGAATCCTTGGAACTTTTTCTCAGAATAGTAACTTGCTATTTTTAGTTTTCTCCATTCTTTTTGTCAATACTAATACAGTGGAAACATTTCATATTCGGATTTCGATCACTAAAATAATTACTCTCTCATTCAATATTATATTTAGCCAATTGTGACAGAAATTAGTTTAAGATTAGGTTTTAGTAATTAAACAAATCAATTTTTACTATGGGATTCATGTCATAGTTGAGTTCGTATAATTGTTAAAACTAAGCATCTAGCCAACAGATTTCTAAAAGCCTAGGTGTTTTGAATCTCTTGATTTATTGTATAAATTAATACACGAATATATATTTTTTTTTTTTTGGTTTAAAAATACACGAATATGAAGTATAATATCAGTAGATATGTTATCGTGATACATTAAAATACACATAAATATGATAATGGACACCTATTATTTGTCAATATATGTTTTTGTTTTGGTAAAAGTTAATAAAGTGGTTTATGAAAGTGCAATGCAACTAAATTTCCAATGAGATGGTCAAAGCTTAATAATTGTATACTTAATTTGTAAAATATGATCCTAACCATATCTTTATTAAAGAAAAGCATATCGTTTAACGATTTGAGAATAAAAGATATTCTCACTCACCTTTAAGTCATATGATAGAAATGATGCAAAGCAAACCACTATACGTTTTTGACCATTGTGAATTTCACTTTCATCTTGATGAGTGATGACTACGTCAAAACTCAAAACCCAAAAGAATCCGATTGGATAAAACTTTTTAGTTTTATACTAAATTCAGTTTAGTTACTTTTGGTCATTCATCTTTGAAAATGTCATAATCTATGTCCTCGTGTATCCACGTTGGTACATATGTGAAGTTAATCGTTTCTACTACCACCGTTGATCCTTTATGAATTCTTTTATATATTTTTCTTTGTCAATATTTAAACTACAACTTGTAACATAAGTTAACTAGCCATCCATGCCAATATTTGTAAGATTATTATCTCAAATTGATAGTAACTGATACTTAAGCATGGGAAGATTTTCTATTTCAATTAAAGTCTCTCAAAATATTGTCTCACTTGGAACAACGTTGAAGCCACAAATTACAAGGTAACATAGGTAATCTCACTTCAATTTCATGGCAATAAAAATGTTAATATATATATATATATATATATATATATATATATATATAATGGTAACAAGTATATATATATATATTTGAAATAAAAATTATTATTATACAAAGTAACCATATACATATTTTTAAATGGGGAGAAAGCTAAGGCAAGAGACAAGTGTCTTATAATGATATGTACACAGTGAAAAACACGATGAGGTAGGTTTTATATAGTGGACAGATGATCAACAGGCAACATAATTAGCCCATATGTAACTAAAATATATTGAAATCCTAACTAAATGTAAACTTTCTTATTTCATTTTCTTAAAATATAAAAGCTTGCATTCAATCACTAACACAAAACCATGAACCATAAAAAAATGTTTAAACAAAACTCCTAGTAGTCAAATACATGTAGTGGCAATGTCACACAGTTGAAGAAGATATGTTTGGTTGAACTAAACAATGTGAGAAAAAACAACACAATAGATTTTTTTGATTCGTATATACAAATTCTGACGGGCTAATTCTCATCCACTTGAACTTGTGATACTAAAACCCATTGGGCCTAATTGGGAGACTGAACTCTCTGCCACTTGATGGGTTGTCAATGGCATTGTTTAGTGGAATAAGGGAGATACAGAGGGAACAAAAAGAAAGATGAAAAGAGAAAGAGAGAGAGAGAGAGAGAGCAGGTATCGAGGCATTTTATTTCATGATGTATCTTTACGAATGGTAGGGTCTGAATACTGAGCTTTTCTGCTTTAACAAGGTCAGGCCGGTTCCTTTCTTTTTTTTTGATTTGCTTTTCCTAAATTCTTCCAACGTATTTTCCCACTGGTGATGCCTCTCAAGTTACTGTAATGCCCCGTGCTTTGCTTAGCTATTACAATTCTGCTCTCACATAGCTAAGGGGATGAGTCCAAGACGGATGAAACCGCTGACAGCGGGAGAACCAATCAATATTTTGGTATACAGAAATATGGTTGCTAGTTGCTACTATAAGTTTTTTCAATATAACTGTTAATCTATAATATTTTTATAACGTATAAAATGAAAAACATACACGTTATAGAAAAGAAAAAGTAATGTACGTGCACCCTAGTCAAATCTAGTATTATGTCGATTTCTAGCAATAATATCGTAAAAAAATATTATAATGACTAGATATAAACTAAATATCTTTTTTTGTAAACAAAACTAGGAAAATTATGCTTTTTTTTTTTTGCTAAAAATGTAAATATTTCATTAATAATGAAAATAGTTAGGAATTACAATAAAGTAAAACCTATAGATTGGTTTCATGGCAAAAAAATAATAAAATACATGGAAGCAAAAAGACAAAAGCAGTGACGCTTTCGGAATAAATGAAGTGATAAACACAATCAGTCCATAGACATCAACAAAAGCAGTTACACTTTTGGAGTCATTGAAGTGATAAACGATTTTGAAGATTCACCTAGATGAGACCTCAAGGAGAAAAAAAACATGTTGTCAAACGGCAACGATCGCTTCAAAGAAAACCATAGCGAATGGAAGCCTTTCACCGGTAGTTCGAGAATACTGAGCCATCAACGGCTTAGAACAAAGAGCTCTCAATCACTGACTCCCTCTTCATCAAGTCCGAGAATACTGAGCCGTCAAAATTATGCTTGTGGCTAATTGCATATGAATTAATATTTATTAAGACATACATTCCTACAAAATATCATCCATGTATTAATCCCTATCCGATTTTATTTTTCTTGTCAACAATATCTGAATTTAAGATCACAAAGTTTATATGTAAGCTTAATATCATCAATGAAGGAGATCATAGTTAATTTTCAGTGTATCTAACAAAAAATACCTGAGATTTGAGTGAGAGTGGCAAAACCGAAAATAAAAAGGAAAAGCGAGGATAGAAACAAAACAGCAAGTCGTATACCGTGTCCGGTCTTTTTGCTTCGTAGCCAAAAAAAAATATTATTCTTCTCCTCCGTAGCTTTTAAATTTTTTATAAGCTCTTCCTTCTCCACCACCTCCATTTTTATTTTCCCATTCACCTTTACTTAATTTTATTTTTTAATTAATGTTAGTTTTTGGTTGCCTATGTCTGTCTATTTGTGACTCCTTTCTCTGTCTTCTTCTTCTCCTTCTTCATTGAGTCTTGACTTCTCTCTCTCTCTCCTTCCACATCCGACAGTAATTTTGACCGTTGCTGTCTCCAACGTCTCTCTCTCTCTCTACTGTGTATCCTCACGCTCCTTCAGTCTCTTTTGACTCACCCATAATTAGGTTTTTATTTTATTTTTTTTTGTCTTCTCTCCCCTCTCTCTCTCTTCTTTAACTTCTTTACTGGGTTTGCTCACTACCTTAACTTTTTTGTTATTTTGGCATTTTCACAAGACCAAATCCAAGATTTTACACGATTTCTCATCTGGGTATCTGTCGTTTTTGAGTTAAAAATCTAACCTTTTTTTGTTTTGTGAATGAAAAATCTAACCTTTTTTTTTATAGCAAATTCTCTACTCATTTCTTGAAGAGGGTTTAAGGGTTTTTTCAAGAAGCTTTTGTCTTGTATATTAAGCAAAGAATCTTCTCAGTTAATTAATGTGAGTGTATGAGTCTCTTTGAGCTCTGGATTGAAAAGCTTTTTTAGAAAATGGGATGTTCTCATTCCAAGTTAGATGATGAAGAAGCAGTTCAGATCTGTAAAGACAGGAAACGTTTCATCAAACAAGCGATTGAACATAGAACCAAGTTTGCTTCTGGTCACATTGCTTATATCCTATCTCTCAGGAAAGTCTCTGATGCTCTCCATGACTTTATCATCCATGGAGACAACAACAACAACAGCAACGAGTTTGTTCCTCTGAGTCAAGACTCATTCATCACTCCGGTTAAGAGAAGACCACCGAGACGCCGCAACCGCAGCAACAGCGGTGAGTTCATCTCCATTACGCCTTCTTCGGTTCCTCCGAAAATGATTCAGGGTAGGCCAAGGTCGAATGTGAAAGCTAGTTACTTGATGGCTAATAGAAGCAGACCTGTTCGTGTTGAGCAGAGGTCCCCTGAAACGTTTAGAGTTGAGACATTTTCACCTAGTAACCAATATGGTGAAGCAGATGGTTTCTTTGGAATGAATATGAATATGAATATGAACACTTCTGCTTCCACTTCATCTTCGTTTTGGAATCCATTGAGCTCTCCTGAGCAAAGGTTGAATAGTCATAACATTCCACCTCCTTCACCGCAGACTTCGCAGTGGGATTTCTTCTGGAATCCGTTTTCTTCCTTGGATTATTACGGATATAATAGTTATGAACGTGGAAGTGTTGATAATAGGAGTGGTATAGATGATGAGATTAGAGGATTGAGACGTGTTAGGGAGGAAGAAGGGATTCCTGACTTGGAAGAAGATGATGAGCCTAATCAACCTGAACCTGTGAGGTTTCAGAATCATACTCCGAATCTGAAGGCAACAGAAGAAAGTAGAGGTAAAGTCGATAAGAGTTGTTGCAATGAGGAAGTTAAAGTTGAAGATGTTAATGAGGATGAGGACGAAGATGAAGATGAGGATGATGATGATGATGATGATGATGATGATGGGGAGTTTACAGATAGCGGGTGTGAAAGTGATCATGCGGGGGGTGAGAAATGCGTTGCTCCAATGCAAGAACAGCGAAAAGTTGAGGTGCCTAGAGGAGAAACTACAGGGAATGTTGTTGGAGTAGGGAAGGTTCAAGAGATGAAGAATGTTGTTGGTGTTAGAGATGATAATAAGTCGCCTGGTTTCACGGTGTATGTGAACCGCAGACCAACAAGCATGGCTGAAGTAATCAAAGATCTTGAAGATCAGTTCACAACCATTTGTGACGCGGCTAAAGAAGTCTCGGGGCTATTGGAAGCTAGTAGAGCTCAATATACATCATCCTCTAATGACCATAGTGGTAAGTTCATGAATACAATGTTGCAATTTTTCTCTGTTTTATGACTTGCTAACAAATGAAGTCCTATTTTCTGTGTTTTTGTAGCCAGGAAAAGGCTGAATCCAGTAACTTTGTTCCGCTCGGGTTCATCAAGATCTTCCTCTTCAAGATTCTTGATTACTTCTTCTGGTGGTTCGAGAGAGAGTGGGTCTGAAAGCAGAAGCGATGTTTCAGATGAGTCTTGCATGATTTCGGGTAGCCACCAAACAACATTGGACAGACTTTTCGCGTGGGAGAAGAAGCTCTATGATGAAGTTAGGGTAAGTGACAAGAGATCTAAGCAAGTGGTGGCAGTTGAAATCCCGGTTTCATTTCTGTTGTTTATTAACAAATGGCTTTTCCGGTGTTGTAACAGTCCGGGGAACGTGTTCGAAGAGCATATGAGAAGAAATGTATGCAGCTGAGGAATCAGGACGTGAAAGGAGATGATCCGCTTGCGGTTGATAAAACAAGGGCTACAATCAGAGATTTAGACACACAGATCAAGGTCTCAATACACTCGATTGAATCCATCTCTAAAAGGATCGAGACTCTTCGTGACCAAGAACTGTTACCTCAGCTTCTTGAGCTAGTTCAAGGGTAACACCAACAACTTCTTCTTCCTTTTTGGTTCTCTTTAAGCCTCGTACTGACAAATGGTAATCATGATCATAACAGATTAACAAGGATGTGGAAAGTAATGGCAGAAAGTCACCAGATACAGAAACGAACACTAGATGAAGCCAAACTGTTACTTGCAGGCACGCCAGTTTCAAAGCGTCACAAGAAGAGACAACCTATAATAATGCCAGAAGCTATCAACTCTCAAAGATTAGCTCAATCTGCTTTGAATCTTGAAGCTCAGCTTCGAAACTGGAGAGCCTGTTTCGAATTATGGATCACATCTCAGAGATCCTATATGAAAGCATTATCCGGTTGGCTTCTAAGATGTTTCAGATGTGATCCTGACCCCGAGAAAGTTAGATTATCCTCATGTCCCCACCCGATATACCGAGTCTGCATCCAATGGTCAAGGTTGCTTAACAGCATGAACGAGAAACCGGTTTTGGACAAACTTGAGTTCTTTGCCTCAGGAATGGGTTCAATCTATGCAAGGCAAGTTAGGGAAGATCCCAATTGGAGCGGAAGCGGGTCAAGGAGATATTCTGGATCAGAAAGCATGGACCTTGTGGTGGCTGATAAGGTAGATGAAGATGTTGTAATGACTGCTGAGAAACTTGCAGAGGTTGCAGTGAAGGTTCTCTGCCATGGAATGTCTGTTGCAGTTAGTTCACTTGCTGAGTTTGCCATCAACTCAGCCGATGAACACTCAAAGCTTGTTAGCCAACCAGAAGAAGATAAGTCGGAGCAGCCACCGGATGTAAATTTCAATTCCTAATTGTCAATTAATTTATTCGGTTTTAGGGAGTTTAGAATTAGGTAGATATTTGGCATCATCTTTTGCTATCAGAAGATAGTGTAGAAATGGATGAGACAAATAGAGTTAGTTCAGTTGATTTTGACAATGTAACCAATTGTTTTCCAATTCTGGGTTACAATGGTATACCGGATTCCGGTATTTTATCCTGTGAACTGGTTCCCTTGATGTTGCCAACCTACTGATACACAGGTCTTGAACCAATGGAATTTATATAAAAGCAAACTGAATCTTCATCAGAACAAACACCATTGTAATGTGACTAATCTCAGATCTGTATCCTCTAGCTAACTAAGAGTTCAAGAAAAAAGCACAGAGATTACTGGTTCCTTTATGGTAGTCTAAGAAGAAGAGGTTTACGAGTTTGCCTCAAGAGTTACCGATCCGTTTAATAAGAGAAGCTTAAGTTTAGTCATCTTCATCTTCATACTCCAGCTCATCGGAACTACCTCCTCCCATCACGGATAAGTACATAACGACAGCTAGAAACTGTGCAGCTAGAAAGAATCTTGCTCTTTTCTTGAATTTTTTCTCCTCTGCGGTCTTTTCCACCTTAGGTTTGCTCTTTGGCTTCGAACCTGAAGAAAAGATGGAGTTCATTTGCTTTACAGGCATAAACATATCGCATATATGACAAATGTATAATACAAAATCAGAAGAGAGCATGATATGGAAGTTGTAAGGTTTGAATCTTACCCTTTCTTGAAAATGACGAAGGGAATGAGTGCAGTGGAGGCGATGGAGATGAAGAAGAGGCTTCGAGGAACTCTGCCTTGAGTTTCTCAGCATATCTGACAAGGTTACTATGTTCCAGAAGTTTGCACCGAAGCGCAGATGTTTCCTGATCATTCATCATCATAAAACTACTTTATCTAATGTTCTGAGGCTAGATACTACCGGAAAAATCAATAAGTGGAAAGTATATTGTTGGAAATTTGTTAAACTGCTCACCGGTAATGCTTGGATTATAAAAAGAATGTGCGAGAGTAAGAAAGCATCCAAACTAGATGGCCTGTGGGAAGAGAACAAGGAAAACATTGTCAATCATTTAAAAAAGGCTTAAGAGAAAGAATCCAGTTCCTCAATGTGATTGCAATACCTGTCTTCAAAGAGAAACTTTTGCTCGCCTAACCTAGTCGACAGAGCTTCATATGCCTCACTTACTCTCTTGTATATCTGTTCATTTAAGAATATGAACTTTAGTAGCTAGTTCTAAAGTTCACAAATATAAACCACATGTCTTCAACTAACAACAAAACTTAAGCAAAGCCGACCTGTTTTTCTCTTTGCTCTGCGGTTTCTTTGGTGATTCCTAAACGGTTCTTGGCCATGTATGTCTGCTTATAAAACAGGGCCTTGCTGATCACCCAAGGAAGATCAGAATAGTAGATTTTCGATGTTGATATTCCCTCGGTACCAACCCATATTTCATAGGTAAGAGCTTCTCCCAGCCAAGACACAATAAGAGCCTTCAACGAAAAATATTCCGGAAGAGATTGGAGTGGAGCGTCAAGATTGACAATCCCATCTTTCTTCAGTTTTTCAATCACTCCTCCATCTTCATTGTTATATGCAACATATGTACCATTTTCAAAGTACGGCAGTTCATCTATACAAAACGAAGGAAACAAATTATAACATGGTTAATAACTCAAAACACAAGCTAAAAATATCTAATGCACAAATCTGTATGTATCAGAGAGCAAAGTTTACCCAAAATCTCAACTTCAGAATGCAAATACACAAAAATTTTGGAGATATTATCCAACATTGCACCAATGTTAAAATACAAAACCAAAATCAAACGACTAATTTCCTTCTGAACATGTATAAAATTCTCATACACAAGCATTGTAACAAAACAAACATTATATTCTACGAATCAAGTTTGATACGGAGCAAATCAAACAAAGCCATAAGAAGAAAATATGAACTCTTTGTATCAAGAAAAGTTCACCAGTGTTATGTAATGTCAAATTCCACACTTCAAAAAGTTCAAACATCAATTACTATAACCTAAAAAACCCAATTCAAACTCTGATTTACGGATAAGCAAGAGCATAACGATTCAAATTCTGAATCCAGAACTGAAACTAGGATTCGAATCTCAATTCAAGCTAATAGAATTAACAATGAGCAGTTCCAATCATACACATCACGCAACCAAAACCTTATTCCAACAAGTAAACATCGCCTTCATACCAAACTACGCAGCGAGGAATCCAAAAGCAAGAGAAACAAACCTGAATCAGGGAAGGTTGAATTGAAAGCAAGTTCAAAAGGAAGCTGGGCTAATTTCAGGTATATGTAAGCGGGAAGACAATTAGGGCAAGCTGTAGGGAGATCGAAGCTAGGTTTCCTTGCGACCAAAGTATAAACCTCAGTCTCTTGATCGCCTTCCATTATCGTGTTCGTGTGAGTGATGAGAGCTCTGGTCAAGAAGAAGAAGAAGAATAAATCCTCAAGTAAGTTCGATCATCGGTATGAGAGAGATGGTTACGAAAAAAGAAGATCCAATCGGGTCCGGGTCTGGGTCAAGGTTCAGTCGGCCGGGTTTGAAAATTAGGGTTTATTAATACACCACCAATTTTGGGCTTTAAAAGGCCCACTATTTACCCATTAAGTGAAACTAGTCTCTCTTTTTTTCTGTTCTTAGAGATCGTTTACGATTTAGATTTTAAATTATTTTGCTTATTTTTTTCTTTGAAGGATAATATTTCCTAAGTTTGATATTTATGCATACTCAAAAAAAAAAAAAAAATTCATATTATTAATGCATGATAGCATCACATAAAGAGAAAATATATATAACATGAACTCCTCATTAACCAATACAAAATCCATAATATTCCTAATTTATACAAAAAAATAATAATATATATATGATATTGGTTATGTCATATGTGGATATCTTTTTCTTTTACATAATATTTTCCATGTATTGTTTTAAGAGTTTTTTTCTATAAAACAAAAAGTAAAATCTCAACAATTAAAGACATACTATATTTTTTGTATTCATTTAAGGTTTTCTAATATATAAGTTTTTATTATACTTATTTTATAAATTTCCTTTTTTGATATGGTTAAGAATATATTTTTTTTTTTTTTTATCAAAACATTAACAAAATTAGAATCGACACGTGTCAACATCCTATCGTTTATGTTTGACACGTGTCACAATCTTGTTAATGGCTGACTTTAAAAACCAAGCTTTATCTAACCTCAGTTTTCAAAGTCAGCCATTAACAAGGTCGTGACATGTGTCAATTATAAACGATAAGATGTTGACACGTATCGATTATAATTTTGTTGATATTTAGATAAAATAGAAATATTATTAACCCTATCGAAAAGAAAATATATAAAATAAATATTATAAAGAATTATATACTAAAAATTATTAATAAAATTAAACAGATAACCTAATTTCAATTATGTCAATTTGGTTTATTAATAAGACAGGGATTTAAAATTTGTAACTAACAAGAATATATGTCGGTTTTTGTTTACAGAAGAGGATTAAGGTTTAAACAAAGAAGAATCTTAGAGCATTTTTTTTTCAATGTACTACTTTATTTTATAGTAAAAAAATATAATAGAGAATAGAGTTAGACCATTTCCAATGTATTTTTCTATTTTTGCTTCTAAAAAAATAGGCTTTTACTCCAATGTATATTTCTATTTTTCCTCTACAAAATAATATTTCATATAGATTTTTATTTTTATTTTAGTATTAATACCTTTTACTTATGATATTTGAAAATTAATCCTTTTATTTTCATATTTTTTAAATTAACCTATTTACTTAAAAAGATTTTCTACAAGTAAAAACATTTCACTTTAAAATAAAAAACAATTTTAACTGATTTATTTTGGATCTAATTACAAATTTTAAAATCGAAAGTTTAATCAATAATTTAAATATTTTGTTATATAATTAGTTATACATATTTACGTCCTCATCTTTGTCTTCTTTGATCTCGCTAGGTCTCGAGTATACATTAAATCAGTAAGTGAAATAAGTGTAGAAACAACAACATAAATCATGTCCGGTCGATGTGCGAGTTCCTTGGTGCAACAATATTGGCCAGTATAGGTACTTCATCGATGACAATGCAGGTCTCTTTATTGAGCTCGATGGTTTCGTCAATGGCTTTTCCAAAGAATCTTTGTCGATGAACATTTTCCTGGACCAAGTGGAAATGTGATGATCATCTTCAGATCGCTTCTCGTCTAAAGCTTCCTGGCCTGTTACTAGTTCCATGAGCTAAGAAACAAGTCCCTTAGTAAATCTAATAATTTTGTGAGTTAATAATATTTTAGAAACATAAAATACTATGGAAACATCTATCTAAAGGACACATAACATATAACAACCAGTAAAACTAAAAGACACATAACATATAATTTTGCTTGTAATTCGCTTTTTCTTTGCTTATGTTTTGCTTATGTTTTATCTTTTTTTTTCTTTAAAACATAATGACAAACCCATGATTGGTGACATTGTATTCATGAGATTGTATAAGAGTAACTGGTAATTGTAATCTAATATTGTAATTTAAATTAATAAATATCACTTTTTGGATCATTTTAATATTTTGTGTAAACATATATGGTATATACACACTTTTTAAATTTTTTGATCATTTTGGAACAACAAAATTTTGAGGTTACATTATTCTTTTAGTGCAGATACGAATACGGAAGATATTAAGTTCGCTCATCAACTTGAGAACATGCACATATTAAATTAAGATATGGGATCCAAAATCTTAAAATCAATATTTGAACTAAAAAATTTGTACAAATTTTAGCAAATCGATTGACACAAAAACCGTAAAACAGAATTAAATCAATTTTGAGCTATGAAGTAATAACACATGACTTTGACTTTGGTTTGTCATAAATGCCAAATGGTATGGTAAACAAAATTTTTATTTATATCATCACTTAATAGTAATATACTATATCATCACTCATGCTATAACACGTGTTAAATTTTATTTTATACAAAAAAATTGTATATTTTAAAATTTTGATATGTTACTCATCATATAAATTGATATTCTATATTTAACTCCTCGTATGAAAATCATAATTTATTTCATCGTATAGTTCATCACATTTAACTTGTCGTCTGCTATAATCATTTTAAATATATTTATTTTAGAAAAAAATTACATTAAAATATTTTTTTAATTTTATTGTTTAATATGTTAATTATTTCTCATATACTTTAAAAAGATAAAGCTAATTAAACTCTTTTATATTAACTCATTTTTTTTTGTTAAAAACTCTTATTAACTCGTTTTTTATTTTTTCCCAACTTTATTAATTCGTTTATTATGTCATATACGTTTATTGAATGGGTTAACATAAGCATTTGGGAGTTTCATCTATAATATGTTAGCCTTGTACAAGTATATGAAGAGGGGATTTAACAGATTTTATCTGTTGCCTGTAAGGCTTCCGTTTGGAAAGCAGGGTCACTTCCACTTCTTAATCGAAATTGTGTTCAATTTCCTTTATTTGTTTCAATGGTTGTATTTAAATGGTTTTTTGTATCATGTAATATTTTATAATATTATATAAAATAAGTGATTTGCTGTTTAAAAAAAAAACTCTTATTAACTCATTCACTATATCATATACATACAAAATACTAATAAATTGTATTTGAATTTTACTTTATATGATCATAGACCTCGTATAATCATATTTGTTACGGTAGACAGATTTGTTTGTTTTTCTTTTCATGGAATATTGAAGATTCATCGACAGTGTGAATGAAATAGAGAAAAAGAACAATACGCATCATCATACAACAAACAAAGATAAACCTTATTTTCACTTCCACTAAATAAGCTGCTTCCAAGGCAACAAACTAAACCACGAGGAATACATTTTTGACTAGATGCAACAAAATTATGATAAAACCATATGATTCAACATACTATATAAACATTAGTTTAGCACGAACTCCAAAAAGAGAAGAGAAAAAGAAAGGGGGTTATTGTGTTATGGCTCCCATAACTTTTAGAAAATCTTACACTATAGTACCGGGCGAACCAACGTGGACTGGTCCGTTTCCATTAGCCGAGTGGGATCAAGTTGGTACAATAACTCACATTCCCACCCTTTATTTCTATGATAAGCCATCTGAATCTTTCCAAGGCAATGTGGTCGAAACACTCAAAACCTCGTTGAGCCGTGTGCTAGTCCATTTCTACCCTATGGCCGGGCGTCTCCAGTGGCTCCCTCGGGGGCGGTTCGAACTCAATTGTAACGCCGAGGGAGTGGAATTCATCGAAGCTGAATCCGAGGGAATGCTTTCAGATTTCGAAGACTTCTCTCCCACGCAGGAGTTCGAGAACCTTATGCCGCAAGTAAACTACAAAAACCCTATTGAAACGATTCCTCTCGTTTTAGCTCAGCTTACTAAATTCAAATGCGGTGGGTTAAGCCTTAGTGTTAACATTTCCCACGCGATCGTCGATGGCCAAAGCGCACTTCACTTTATGTCGGAATGGGCAAGACTCGCACGTGGTGAACCATTAGAAACCGTTCCATTTCTCGACCGGAAAATCCTCTGGGCTGGTGAACCTCTCCCACCATTTGCGTCGCCACCAAAGTTTGACCACAAGGAGTTTGAACAGCCGCCATTTTTGATCGGCGAGAAGGACAATGTAGAAGAGAGAAAGAAGAAAACGATTGTGGCAATGCTTAAACTGAGCAAATCTCATCTTGAGAAGCTAAGAAATAAAGCGAACGCAAGCAAACACGCTGACTCAACGAGAGGGTTTACAAGGTACGAAACGGTCACGGGACATGTGTGGAGGTGTGCGTGTAAAGCACGTGGGCACTCTCGTGAGCAACCTACGGCTTTAGGAATCTGTATAGATACTCGTAGAAGGATGCAGCCACCTCTTCCACGTGGCTACTTCGGCAATGCTACTCTTGACGTGGTCGCAGCAAGCACGTCAGGTAATCTTGTTTCTTGTGCTTGAAGGTAGGTTAGTTTTAATACGACAATGCAAAAGTCTTTTAATGTTCTGATCATGCATATAGGTGAACTGATATCAAATGAATTGGGCTTCGCTGCGAGTTTAATCAGTAAAGCCATAAAGAATGTGACAAACGAATACGTGATGATTGGGATAGAGTATCTCAAGAACCAAGAAGATCTGAAGAAGTTTCAAGACCTACATGCCATGGGAAGCACGGAAGGTCCTTTCTACGGAAACCCTAATCTTGGATTGGTGAGCTGGTTAACTTTGCCAATGTACGGCCTTGATTTCGGATGGGGCAAAGAGTTCTACACCGGACCAGGCACGCATGATTTCGACGGCGACTCGCTGATCTTGCCCGACCAAAACGAAGACGGCTCGGTGATACTTGCCACGTGTCTACAAGTGGCTCACATGGAGGCCTTTAAGAAACACTTTTATGAAGACATCTAGGCTTATATATAAGTTGTTATATACATGACACTTACAAATATTTATGCATTTTCATTTGAATTCTACTACTTATTTGGTTCTTGGACTGTAATAATAAATTCATACATATAATTATATATTATTGTTTTCCAATAAGAATATTACAATGAATTTGACTTAGAAAGGGTTATTTGGTTTTGTTTTTATTTTTATATACTTTTAGAACATGTTGTCCCGACATACGTACGTGTGTATATTATATAGTAAGCAGTAAAATGCTGTAAGGAGACGTAATGAGTCCGGCAAACGCAGCCTTTGCCACCACCTCATTGGCTTTTTCTGTGCTATGGACATTGTCCCAGTACACGTACCGTTCTCGAGCCGAACAAACCGGTTTATTTGCCGCACAAAGCTCTTGCCCTGATTCTACCGTACAACAACTCTTGTCTGTTACCGTAAACCCTACAAAAATTATAAAAGTAAATCATAAGTGGTTGTGTGATGAATAGCTTTTGTAATACGTATAGTCATATATTCCACAAAAATATGTTTTTTGTGCAAATTGTTTCCTATTAGGTTAAAATATATATATAGTGTACATACCTGACAAGAAATATTCAATAGAATTTTGGCTGCTGAAGAGATCAACGAAGGTGAATTTAGCACCATCAAAGTTTCTGTTGAATTCAAAGACGAGATCTTTGAGGTTCTTGTTGAAAGGTTCGACCGCTTTGTTCACTTCAGCAGCGCAGCCGTTACCACCACCGTGGGAGGCGATCATACGCGGCGTGCACCCGAGCTTACTCACTCCAAACACCGCCACCTTCCTTGCTCCTAGGACGTACAATGACTATATATATAACAAAAATGAGTAAAAAAATATTCCAAATGTTGGCGTGATAAAAATTATAAACCTAACGTAAAATCTCTATAAATGATTCAAAAGGGATAATATATTACCTTCAAATAAGAGCGATAACTTTGAATGAGAGAATCAGCATACTGATCGAAATTGAAATCGCCATTGGTAGTGTACGGAGGTGGCATGAAATAGTTGTTGAGATAATCATTGCTTCCAATGTTAATTGTGTATAGACACTTCTTCAGCTTCTCCTGTGGAACTTGCACCGTCACAATCATCGTCTCGTGATTCTTTATTTGTTGTCCGAAACTGATTCTTTCGCCCTTTACGAATATATTATAATCCATAAGTACTTTATTCAAAAATTAATATGTGAAAACAATAATAAATGCATCATGCATGCATATATACAGTATTTTGCGTTTGATTCTCTGTGATTCATGCTTTCTATTTAGAGCCTGATCGTTTTTAAAATTTGACATCCAAAGAATTAAAGCTTTCTTTAATGTGATCTATTACATTAATCTATACGTTACCTGGAAAGATGTACTCATCGATTCATATATATTGCCTAATTAGTGCCTAGCTATAAGCTTGTTATTTGGAATATATAAGGAATTAGAGCTATTATTTCATTTGTGTTACATTTACATGTTAAGTTATCTCTTGCTCGTAAGTTTGTCCCGTTCTTACCAAATGTTGGCTAGTTTCTTCACGAATTCCGCCACCACCAGAAGCGTAGTTTATCCCGGTGTGAGCTTGTTCGGTCGATGCTTTGGTGAATGGTGGAATGTTAATATTGAATTTCACTAGTTCAGCTGAAAGATAAAAAAATCATTGAAACTCATTTATATACACTTTTATTGAAACCTTTGGGGGAGAAACAAATCTAGTAAAAAAAAAATCAATTACCATTTTTTAATAAATCCATGTTGTTTCATTTGATCATTTCTAAAAAAAACTTAACAAAGAAAACGTTGTGCCACATTTTCAATAAACAGAACAATAACAACAAAAATGATAAACCAAATTTGAGACTAACCGAAAAATGTGAGACGATACCAAAAGAATAGTAAAAATACTTAACATTGATATAAAAAAATCTGAGACTAACCGATAAAGTCGGGAATATTACGACCATTGCTGAACCTGCCGGTCGGGCCTCTAGCGAAATCAATACCGTAAGGTGAATAGTTGACTTTGGCCAAGGTGTCCAACTCATTGTTGTTACCATTGTCGAAGACGGAGTCTCCAAAAACGAAATAGCAAGGCACTAGTTGTCCACGAACCGCCTCGGCCATTACTAACACCGTGGCAAAACCCAACAACAATGCTTTGTACATTCCCTTGGCCATTTTTTGCCAAGAAACAAGAAAAATAAAATAAAAAGTCAGCTTTGAAGTAAGGAGAAAAGTCTATATATAAGCATACGTAGTCCGAGACACACACGCAAGACAGAAAAGATATATAATGAGTACATCAGGGATGTTTAATATTTGATTTTTCTTGTTTGAAAGATTCACTATTGAAGTTAACGTGAATCGTGTTTTTTTTTTTTTTTGGAAAAATCTTCAAAAGTCAACTTTGTAATGAGAAAACTATAAGTTATCTTGACAGGGAAACCTCGTGGTGTTATAGAAAAACACTATTTTAGTAATCATTTTTGGATTTGAGTCTGATACGTATATTTGGCTTCATGAAGAACCATTGTTTTTTAATATCTTTTTTAATTGAATAAAATGACCATATCTTCTTAACTTGAAGAAAAGAAAGATTAATTTGCAAAGTCGACGCATTGGACATGTTGGTGAATTATTGTGATGACCTCTACAATGAGCTGTTGTTTGTTAAAAAAATTAAAAGTTCACAGACGTCGTGAATCCCATCAAATTAGGGATTTGGTTACATAGTCTTCTCTCTATATACCAAAAATAAAAACAACCACAATGACATGATAATGAAATTACTATAAATCAAGTATGGAAAATAATTTACATTTTTATAATAACACCTGAAGTATTGCAAGCTTAACGGATTTATTCAGCACCAAGACAACTCTTGCATATAGAGATTATAGAGTAAATGAGATTTTAGTAATTGGTGATTTAATGTCTAGAAGCTAATTTCTTAAGAAAGAATTAGTGTAGTTTTGAGATCGGTTGATCTAGAGCAGTTTTTAGTTAATTAGTAATTACTATTGATTCATTAATTTTGTTTGTTCTTCAACCTCTAAAATTTTTCTAATATCCAATACCTTTATTTTATAGTCACTTTTATTTTGCGTAATAAAGAGGGTTAATCATTATTTATTATATCTAGACCTAACACCTTTATCTTGTTGATTAATGCATCGTTTTACATGATTTATTATGTTGCTTAATTTACTTGATCACTGTATTTGGTTGTATAAACTCGATACTAAAATATTTTACCAGGTTTTTGCTCTTCAAATCCCATAAAGTAATGTTCACCTTGTTAAATAAAATAATTGAATTGAAGAACAAATGTTAATCATCAAACATTCATACATATATGAAGTTTATAAAAAGAATGTAATTTTGTTTTATGTTTTCCCTATGTATTTTGTCGTGAAATTGCCCCTATCATAATGCGAGCAAAGAAATGCTGTAAGGAAACGCGATGAGTCCAGCGTACGCGGCCTTTGCCACAACCATATTGGCTGCTTCTGTGCTGTGGACATTGTCCCAATACACATACCATCTTCGAATCGGACAAACTGGTTCATTTGTCGCACAAAGTTCTTCTCCTGGTTTTACAGTACAACAACTCTTGTCTCTTACCTTAAATCCTACAAAAATATATATGACATATATTTGATTATATTATTTATAGGAAAAAAATCAAAATATTTAATAGCATGCAGTTATTTTACTATGAAATAAATCTTCTAATTGATCAAAAAATTTAAATTTGTGACAAAAGCAAACTGCATCTTTTTGACTTTAGTATATACAATAGGGACTAATTTTTTGGTTGTTGGTAAATGGTTATTACATACCTAAGGCGATATACGCGAGAGGAGTTTGGCCCGTGAAGATATCAACGTAGGTGAACTTAGCATCAGCATAGTCTCTGTTGAATTCATAGACAAGTGCTTTGAGGTTCCTGTTGAAAGGTATGACCGCGTTATTCACTTCAGCAGCACAGCCAATACCGCCACCGTGGGAGGCAATCATACGGGGCGTGCATCCGAGCCTACTCACCCCAAACACAGCCACCTTCCTTGCTCCCAGAACGTACAATGACTATACACAAAACATATTTTTAATTATGCAATTTAAGGATATATATAAATAATGTAGTAATTTGTATAAAAATTAAATTATGATCTATGCTTCCTAGGCATATATATATAGTCGTACCTTCAAATCAGAGCGATAGCTTCGGATGAGAGAATCAGCATATTGATCGACACTATACCTGCGGCTGGTCATGTATGGAGGTGGCATGAAATAGTTGTTGAGATAATCATTGCTTCCAATGTTAATTGTGTATAGACACTTCTTCAGCTTCTCTTGTGGAACATTTGCCTTCATTATCATCTCCCGGTGGTGTTTTATTTGTTTTCCGAAACTGATTCTTTCACCCTATATATATAACGTGTAAAAGAACAATATCAAATAACTAAATGACCCATGAAAAAACTAGTTAAAGTTATATTCGATGGAAGCAATATTTTATATACATGAGTAAGTTTAACGTTGTCTAGTTCTTACCAAATGCTGGCTAGTATCTTCACGCAGGCCACCGCCACCAGAAGCGTAGTTTAATCCGATATGAGCTTGTTCCGGCGATGCTCCCGTGAACGGTGGAATGTAATCACTGAATCTCATTAGTTCAGCTGAAAGAAAGAAAATTTATTCAAAACTCGTATCTCAAATTACATGATATAATTATAGCATTTTTTTATAGTTATATATATTTTCATGTTTTGATTGATCTTAACAGGAACATTCACAAATTTTAAGAACTTATTATGCATTACATTATACTTATGACAATAAATAATTGCCTACATTCAAACCTTCAAACTAGGCCAAAAATAGAATTTGTTTTTTGCTACTATGTCTTATAACACTTTTCTTTTTCGTAAGTATTACGACCAAAAAGATAAACCAAATCTGGAGGACTAACCAATAAAATCAGGAATATTACGACCATCGCTGAATCGTCCGGTAGGACCTCTAGCAAAATCAACACCGTAAGGTGAATGGTTGACTTTGGCCGAGGTATTCAAGGCATTGTTGTTACCATTGTCAAAGACAGAGTCTCCGAAAACGAAATAGCAAGGCACTCGCTGTCCACGAGCCACCTCGGCCATTGCAAACGCAGTGGCCGCAAAGACGAACAACAATGCTTTAAACATACCCTCGGCCATTGTCGGAAATTATTGAGCAGAAACCTGAAAAATGTTGATGTTGAATTGGAAAAGAGAAGATTCTATATATAAAGATACATAGACAGAAACAGAAAGATGTTAATTCTATTTCAAGGCTAGAGACAGAAGAGATTACGAGCAAATCAAGGGATATTATTATTTGACTTTCGAAAAGATCTTTAATTATCAACTTATATGCAAGTAAACTTTTTTTTTGGTTGGAAAAAATCTCCAATAGTCAACTTGTACGTGAGTTGTAATGAGAATATTACAAGTCATCTTAACATTTATAGAAAGAAATCGTAGTGTTTCTTAAAATAGTTGTATAAAAGTAGCTATAGGATACGTACGTATAATAATTGGCTTCGTTGAAGAACCAATTAGTGGTTGGTTTTTAAATATATGATCGATCGATGAATGCATGAAGAATAAAAAATAAAAATTAACATCATATATAAATCCAGTTTTTTTTAAAAAATAATAATAATAATGAAATCAGTCCTGTTTTCACTGTTTTTAAAAAGGTTATGCTAAGGATTTAAATTGTAGAGAAGTTTCTAGGATTTTAAAATTATATCGAATGTTAATTAAATCTATATTTTTGCTTTAGAAGTTCTGATATGTATTATTTTTCACTGATTTCTTCTTCTTTTGCCAGTGGAATAATCATTATTAGCCAAACCTTGAGGATTCATTGAGCCTTTTGTTCTTTTGCTCTCACCTTATACGCCCACATGGCTTAATGCAAATGACTTTTTATTTCTTCAATTTAATTTTTCTTTGTAACATCTCACAAACTTTACAATATTAATTTAAAGTTAGTATTAAAGTTGTCTTTAATTGTATAATAGTTGGCCATTATGTATATAACACAGAATATTATGACATACAAATACAACCAATCATTTTTTATTATTCTCTTCATTTGTGTTGTCTACTTCTTTTCTTACAAAATTTTATAGTCTTATGTTGCATTTTAAAATTCAATAGAGAGAAATTAAGGCTCATATACCTTTTTGCAATTTTATAATATAATTAACAAATTCATCTTGAAAAATAATATAAACAACAAATTCATTCAACATGACATATAATAATGATTTATTTCTTTAAAAGTAGTTAATACATTTTTTAGTATATAGTTATTTATAAAATATTGCCTATTTTGCCACATCAAATTCAAGCTCATGCATGTCGAATATAAAGGGAGAGTGATAAACATTAATATTTGACATCTTTAATACAATGATATGAGGATTAATTAATCCATCAATAATTAATTTGAAACACATAAAGCACTGATGAACGTCATGCATTTCAGGTTCAATCGCGCCTGCACCGATTAATTTTGGTGCAGCCACGACTGTACTCATTAACAGGGGTAGGCTTCTTATGTTCGGCACCCGGAGGATAGCATCCCGGAGGAGAATTAGGACCGAAGCACTTGTCTAACGCACCGTAGTTTATGTAATCCCGACCTTCCACTGGTTCTGCAATCACCACGGTACAAATCACTAGCAAACATATCAACCCTGCCTTCATTTTTATCGAGATATTGTTTGATCCTTCTTGTTTTTGTTTTTGTTAATTAGGTTTGTAGTAAAACAAAGAAAAGTGCGTTACTTTATATATACGAAGGGGTTAGGAGAGACGCATAGATTTAGCTATATTAAGGTACTTTTTTTAAATTAGTAATTTTCTTAGAATTACTCTGAGTTATTTTTAGCCTTTTAGGTTTGCTTTCATAGTTTCTATAGAGAAAGAAAATGATAAAAGATGTCTATCAGATTGGTGTAATTTGTTACAATTAACCGTCTACATTGACTAACCAACACTTTTAGTCAAGTAAAAACTAAAATATACTCAGAATTGCATTAATCTAAAAATAATTGTTAAACGTAATTAACAACATTTCTAATGTAACTAAATCCCTTTTTACTTTCCACTAAAAGAGAACCTCACAAAAACTTTTGTTATTGAATTAATATATACACAATTTACTTTCCATTGTTAAAGATGATCTACAAAAATCAAAAACGTCATCAATTTTCATGTCAATGTGAGAACGGTAGATAATAAGTGAGAACGGTAGATAATAATGAGAGAATATGCGTATTGTTTAGGGGTGTAACGTCGTTTGGTGTTGTACAAATCTGACATGAAGTAGTTGTTGATGTAATCGTTGCTTCCAATGTTGATTGCGTAGAGACATTGTTGCAACTTTTGTGTTGGTACCTTTGCTTTCGTTATCACCATCTTGTGATTTTGTATTTGCTTTCTTAGACTGACTCTACCTCCCTATATATAGCTAGATATCAATAAATAATTTGAACTTTCCTTCATGTGTTAATGTTTTGTTATCTAAAACATTAAAACTACTGATCAACCTAAATGATTCCATCAAAACTTCGTAGTTAACCGTTCACAACCTTTCATGGAATATATGATCGTTAGAGCTAAGTATATATTATAGTTTTATGAAATATTATCACCAAACAATTTAGTTAAAAGTGTGTCTAGTTCTTACATCTTACCAAATGTTGGCCACTTTCTTCACGAAGTCCACCTCCACCGGAAGCGTAGTTGATCCCGTTGTGAGCTTCATCCTGTGATGCTTCGGCGAATGGCGGTATGAAATCCTTAAATCCCGATAGTTCACCTGACGAGAATAACCATCACAATCCCGATAATAAAAATTGCATAGAACCTACAAATATTTGAGTTGACTATGCATGCATGCATGTCTCTTGGATCTAGTGACATTAGTGTAAAAATGATTTATCAATAAAGTGTTAATTTATAAAGTATCAGTTTGATGAATACCAATTCTCAAGTCTCTCGTACGATTTTTTTTTTCTTTTTTTCAAGATTTTTAAAAACCTTTAATTCTTTAGCAATTTTCAAAAACTATGTAAAAAAGATAGACAAACGTACATACTGATTGTTGAATAATTCGGGAACTAACCGATAATATCCGGGATAGTGCGGCCATTGGTAAACCGGCCGGTCGGGCCATCGGGAAAGTCAATACCATAAGGTGAATAGTCAACTTTTGCCTTGGATTTCAAGTTATTATTGTTGCCATTATCGGAAAGTGAGTCTCCAAATATAAAGAAACACGGCACTTGTTGCCCGTAAACCACCGTAGCCGCCGCAAACACGACGGCAGAAACTAACCAAAAAGCTTTAAACATTCCTTCAACCATTTTAAGAAAAATTTGAAATCACAAGAAACTATAAATATATAGACGAAATATTTATCGAAGAAAAAAAGTAAGAACTGATTTTATTAAAATTTTGTGATATAAGAGAGGCCGAAAGTTTTAAGTTTAATTGTGAAATTGATTCTATGTAGAATATTAAAAGACTATTTTAAAAGAAGGGTAATGAGAAAACTAAGGGAGACTACAATATTATCTTTTATTTTAGTTAACCTGATAATTTTTGTGATAGTGAATCATGCTACTTAGATTTTATTTTAAGAATTTTGCGGATAATTTTTCCATCCGTATTATCAAAGCATACTACTGTATATATACTAGTATTTTGTACTCCCTTTGTTTCACAAAAGTGTAGTTATGCTCATACTCATATATAATACTAATAAAATAATGATGATTAAATTAAATAATTTCTTAATTCTGGTAATTATAAATTATAAATTAGGTTTATATAATCATAAAATAAAATTGATGTTTGAGAGGCAAAAATTCAAGTTAGTGTATATAGATATACGTATAATTAATATTAAAATCCAGAAATTAAAATTAAAATTACTATTGTTATTACCAGGATCTATTTGCTTCTTCACCATTTAACAGATCTATTTTTCCGATATAAAAATCATTCGGATCTCTCAAATGAACCTAAAATTTTGTTTCACTAATAAAGGACGTTTAATTTTGATTATTAACGTTTGTGAGACTAATTTTAACATTCGTGCGACGACGTGAATATAATAAAAACATGCGTACGAATCTGATGAATGGTTTATGAGATCTTTTTACATAATCTAACGTAATATGGCCAGCCATGTGATGCTAATGTCTTGTTCATCTTCACAAAAAGACATAAAATGAAACTCCAATAGATAGTATACAACTACTGCCAAATCGTACATTTAGAGTCTTATAAAAATGATTAATTAATTTTCATGTCTTGATCACCTTTTCCTATTTAATCAGGTCATGTTTAAGGCATAATTAGAGATTCTCTCACATAAAATAAGTAACACTAAGTTTTTTCGTTTATTCATAATCATATTATATACATAGATTAATAGAAAACTGCTAATCAAGATCCATACAAAGGAAGACACAAAAACTCCAATACAACGTGCCCCTTTTATCATATTTATACATAGACTATATAGAGCTATAACGTAACATACCAACATAATATAAGTACATGCATGGTTATATATATGTACAAAATTAACTTGTTAATTTGAACTACAAGTCGCGGCACACTTGGTCGTACAGTCAAATGAACATCCTCCGCTGCGGCTGGTGCTTTTGAAACCATCCTTGTTAACGTTGGTTGATTTGTAGCACTCCTCGGGACATGTCAGCTTCTTACCGTTACAAGGTCCTTGCACCGGGCATGTTTGTGTCGGATTCATCACATTTCCAAATCCGAATCCGCCTCCAGAAACTCCAGAGTTCCCTGATGAGAACCCGGAAAACCCATGAAACCCGGATTTGGATCCAAACATCTCGCTGAATCCAATATCCCAGAGTTGACGACTAGCTTGAGATGATGAGACGAAGATGATTATCAGAAGAAATGGTAAAAGGATCGATTTTGTAAACATTTTGTTATTGTTATGTGTTAGATCGGTTTTTATGAGATTGAAGAGGATAATGTTTTGTTATATGCGTGTATATATAATATAGTCTGACTATTTTAAGGAAGAGGCAATGAGAAAATTTAGGCAGACTACAATTATTTGGGAAAGCTCTCTAATTTTAGATTAACTATAGAAGGTTACATTATTGGTGGGAGTAGTGTATGCAACTAAGAAATTGTGGATTTCTCAGTAGATTCTTGATTACATGGATGGTTAGTGTTTTATATGATGACTCATATTGATTATTGAGTTAATTAATTATGTGCTTCAACGACGATTAGACATTTCCATACCAATTCAAATACGTAGCTAGGTAATGGTCAAAGATGAGCAAATTATAGTTTTGATTATTCATAAGGATCAGTTAATGAGATTTTTCATGTCACATATGTATATTAAAAAAAAAAACTAAAAACCATGATACATATGGCTAACTAAATCCACCTGTTATCTTAAAAATGATTGATTAACCAAACATACTTAGGCAATCTCTAGCAGGACTGCAAAACGTTAGAGTAGAATAGGAATGTTAACTTTTTCTCTCCAACCAAACAGTATAATTTACACTATTATAGTGTGATTTTTTATATCTTTTTTGAATGTGTTACTGTAGACAACTGCAAAAGAGAAAAAAAAGTATCATGTACCATTTCACTTTCATCTGTTTTGTTTCTTTAACAATAATATGAGTCTGAAGCTTGCAAACACTAGTATTCAATAACTCCCACCCTTGTATTTATGTTTCTTGATATTGTATCTTAATTTATTGTTTCATTTAAACACAGAGAATCACTGAATCAGAGTTGAAAACAGATAATATTAGCCAGGTAAACCACATGATCAAGAGTGAAGATATAATGTGCTTATTCTGTCTATCTAAATAAGTTCTCACATGTTTTCTGTGGTTTCTTTGATTCCATTTGAAGTAACAGTCTGTATGAAACCAAGAAGAGAAAGCATCAGATCTCAATACTTTTCAGGTGCTTCAAACCATCAATGGTATGCTTAAATTGCAGAACAGTATCTCAACATTGCAATTAGGGGAAAATAAAGTGATCTGATCAGGTTTACCTATAAAACAGCTTCAGACGCAATACTGGCAAGTGTGTCCTTTTCTGGAACAAGCTTGTTTTAGATACCGTCTTTGAAAACTTCGTCCATCTGCAGAGACATTTGCCCTCAAAGGCGTCACTGTTTTGAGAGGTCTCGTTCTTGAGATGCCTTGAAATAGTTTGAAACTTTTAAAGTCTTTGACTGGAATCAGATTTTGAAGATTTTTAATTCGTCAAAACTGATTCATGTATACATATTTTTGTGTTGATTATGCATAGAGAGATATGTCAAGAATATATCAGATATGTCAAGAATACAGAGACCAAGAACAAACACATATTAAACAAAATGTTTAAATTCATTACAAAAATGGTAATAAACAAAAGTCTATGTTAATGTAGTAACAAAGAGACAGCTTCATACTTTTATTACTTCACCATTGACAGTTTTGCTTGTATTCATAGAAAGCTCGAGTTGTTGGAAAGAAGGTAGCTGTCAGGAATGGTGGAAAGAGATGGCAGAGTTGATGTCGTTTGAAGTAGACTGCTCTCATCAAAGTTAAAATCATAGCTTGAAGACATATCTGTAATATCTTGAGAGAAGCTAGTGTTACCGACCATGTTATTACCACAAGTGTCAGAACAGAACTCATATGAAACTGTGTTTGAGAGACTATGATCTGGAAGGTTGCTGTTGGTAATATCACTCGTAAACAAGTTTTGATCCCCACCATAACACTCCTTCTGCATCAACTGATTCATCGACCCAAAGTTATTCACAGATTCTTGTACTGTTTCTTTGTTTGAGACGCAAGGATGTTGAAAACTGTTGTTGGTGATGTACATGTCACTCATGTTTATGTTCTGATCATAATCACAGAGCTCTTGCTTCATTAACTGATTCTTCAACTGAGATTCTTGAAGTAACGCTGTGAAATCCTGATTGAGATTTGATGCAGAGACTGGGATCTGAGAGAGAGTATTACTTCCATGGTTATACATGAATAGCGAGAACTGGCTAGGGTTCAAAGATTGGGTCTGATGATTCAGAGAGGATGATGCTAAACTCTGAAGTTTCTGCGACTCAACAAAGCGAAGCCTTTCTTGGAGTTTAGAGACATTGAGTTCTAAGGACTGAATCAGTTTGGAGATTTTGTTGGGAGAGTAATGATCAGAGATTGGATACTTTAACACATCCACCGGCTTCTTCTCAAGACTGGTCGTCTTCCTCTTCTTGTTCAGATTCTTTAAACCCTTGTGCTTTTGCTCGTTCAAGAACCCATGAAGATCAACTCTTTTCTTGCGTCTCAAGGCTTCGTTTAGTTGACTATACCTCAGAGCCATGTTTGTTACTGGACTTTCAATATTTTTTTAAGAGTTATATTATTTTCAAGATAAATATATTTGGATGATTTGGAAAACTTCTAGATATAACTTCTAAGCAGTATAAATATTTCAAATTTAATGTTATACTTTGTTGATCCACAATGCTCTACATTGTAATTTCACTTGATAAATCAATATAAGTTTGCTGCTAAAATATATAAATATATACATGTTTTATACGTTATAAATTATTTCCGAACCGTTAGAGATATGATAATGATTTGAACGGAAACATATGTAAAACGAGAATTTCAAATATGGGTCGGGTTTGATACCGGTCTAACTGAAATAGAGCAATTTTAATGGAGTTGAACCCTAAAACCCAAAGGTCATGTCGATTCATTCCGAATCTTTATCTCTTTTTTTCGATTCCATAACCAACCCAAAGACCCGCTGCAAAATATTTATTAGCACCCAAACAAAATATCTATCGCACACCCAAATACAAATATTTGTAGCACACCCATTATATTTGGTTAGAAAAATATTTATAGGACACCCAAATATAATTAGTTAACTATTTAAAGTAAATATATTATGTGTATTTTCTAACCAAAATATGAAATATGCGAGAAATTAAAAATTGAAACATAAATTTGAAAATTTAGTTTCTTATGCAATGCTTTAAAATATATCCAGGGATTGGCTTAGCTATACTTTGAATATACCCCCCGATGGGAAATTTGAGTAAGAGAAATATGAATCAAGTCTCCGATTTGCTTGAATGAATGGGCCTCTGTAATAATCATCAGGCCCAAAGTTCTTAATACTATAGTCACGTGATAGTCATCTTCTTCATGTAAGAAACCTAAAATCCAAGATCTAAAAGAAAAGAAAAACAAACTTTAAGAAATTTGAAATCCTTAGAACTGCAGAGCAAAAACAAAAACACAACCATGGCGAACCCTATACAAGAGGTACCATTTCCAGAATGAAAATTCGATTCTATCTTTTGCATTGTATAATTATCTGATAAGATTTGTAATTTTTTTTTTTTTCTTTTCCATGGCAGATTCTGGAGAAACAGGTTTTAACGGTGGCGAAAGCCATGGAAGATAAGATAGACGACGAGATCGCGTCTTTAGAAAAGCTTGACGAAGACGATCTAGAGGTTTTGAGGGAGAGAAGGTTAAAGCAGATGAAGAAAATGGCTGAGAAAAAGAAACGTTGGATGAGTCTTGGACATGGCGAATACTCTGAGATCCATTCTGAGAAAGACTTCTTCACCGTCGTTAAGGCTAGCGAACGCGTCGTATGCCACTTCTACCGCGAGAATTGGCCCTGTAAAGTATGGATTCGTTTACTCTCGCTTCAACGTTTTTGAAATTTTTGGGGTTTCAATTGCGTAGTTCGAATGTATGATCTTTGATTAGAGATGTTTGGAATCCAAAAAATTGTGCTTCTTGTTCATAGCTGCAAGAACTGCTTTAGTATAAAATTCAAGTTTGAGACTTTTGTCTGCATTGCTTGAATCTTCCTAGTTATCTCAGAGCTACTTAGAGCTAGAATGTGATGCAGGGAATATTATGATACGCTTACAGTGCTCGTTCTTGTTTATTACTCGCCTCTATGAAGATGATGTGTGTGTTTAGGATGATTGATGTTTATAAATGGTATATTGGTTTTAGCATAGCCACTAGTTTTAGCATAAGATTCAGGTTTCAAGTCGATTCTTCATTGTGATCTCTGAGGTTCTTAGAGCTTGGGAGTGATGTAAGGGAAATTATCAATAAACTTACAATACTTTGTGTTTGAGAAAGTGTGTTTTTTTCGGATGATTGGTTTTTTTTATAAAGGGGAATGTTTGTGTAGGTGATGGATAAACACATGAGTATATTGGCAAAGCAACATATTGAGACACGTTTTGTGAAGATCCAAGCTGAGAAAAGTCCATTTTTAGCTGAGAGGCTCAAGATTGTTGTTCTTCCTACTCTAGCACTCATTAAGAACACTAAAGTGGATGATTATGTGGTAATAATAATGATAATAATCGCTTCAACACGAAGATTTTGTTAGTCTCTTTAGACTATGATTTAATGTATGCTCAATGTTGTTGTTGTTAATAGGTTGGGTTCAATGAGTTGGGAGGGAAAGATGATTTCAGCACAGAGGATTTGGAAGAGAGAATAGCCAGAGCACAAGTGATCCACTACGAGGGAGAGTCGTCTCTTAAACCAAAGTCTACTACACAAGTCAGAAGGAACGTAAGGCAGAGTGCTCATTCTGATTCTGACTCGGAATGAATCCAAAGTTTTTGAACAAACGTTTCATGATCCGAACTCTTATCTTCAGCCTTTTCTTTGTGAGTTTGTATCCTGTGAATTCAGTTGTGATGTTGTAATACAAAGTAGGAGATTCTATCAAATGGATTTAATTTTGAACTTTTTAATCTTGGTCATTCGAAAGAACGTGTTGACGAACTTTTGCCATTCAATTACTTGCCACCATCAAGTCACAGGCACAAAAAGTCTTTCATGTATCTCAACTATGGAAATGTGCAAGTGATCAAAACGACTGTTGAGATTTTTGTAACTCCCATGATCCTCAGTAGAATCACCAAGGAATACTTGGTTTGAGTACAAGTTTAAAATTTCCATGATTTTTCCTTTTATTAGATCAATTGAATTAATTCATTAAACGGAGTCAAAAGTAGGGATTAATGTTCAATCATGATAAGGTAACAAATCCTCCATTTTTATTATCTTTGATTGCAATATACGGAAACATATCATTTGATACTTATCATCTTTGACTGAAAAGTAATACCTTTTGCATTTACTTGTGTTACCATATATATATATATATATATACACACACTCTAATGGAAAACAACAACAACAACAACAACAACAACAACAAAAGTAATATCATAAAAATGGCTATCACAAAGAAAATGTTGCTCGCATTTGTTCTCACTGTTCTCTTGGCTATATCTTCAGTTCACTGTGATGATATCACTCCTGGTACTAATTTCTTACTATACCCACTGTTTGTTTATTTTTTATTTTATATATATTTATTCATTTATGAATGTATTATTTGTTTAATGATTATGTTTTAAAATAGGTTTTGGAATAAAGCAAAGGTATTTATGCTACCAACCAGCTCCATGTTATGCGGGAGGAGACAATGCATGCACCCAGTTTTGTGTTAAAGAAATAAGCAATTTAGTAATCGGTAAATGTATGCGTGGCTCATGCTGTTGTATCATAAAGATGTAATAATCTATATATCCACATATTTTGTATTTGCTAATTCAATAAAGCCACGGTTTTGATCATCTATACAAATTAAAGATCCTTAAACTCAACGAACGAATCACTTAAAGATGATTAGACAAACCAAAACCAGAGATTTAAAAGATTATACATAATCAAATATTAGATTCTTCGTGTTTAAGTGTGGATGGAGCTTTTGAGTTGGGAATGTCTTTTTCAAGGTTTATTTTCATAATTTGTTAATGTCTTTAGTGGTTATTTGCTAGTTTATCTCTAATAGACTTCCTTAAACCTTTGATTCTAATTGACTTGTTGGTTTATATTTTTAAGCAGCTGCTTCAAGTAGATTTGAAAGAGGAAAATGTATTGTTAGTAATCTACTAGTTACAAAGCATTATGCAAACAACTCGTTACTAATATGACTTTGGTTGATAAAGATGATGATGAAGAGATGAAAGAGAATTTTGGTGAAGGAAATGTTTTTCACGATACTCTTGTGGTGTGGATCATGATAATTATGCGTATGATAATACTTTTTATAATTATTAATGGTTTAACAACTATTGTGTTTGTTCTTACTTTTTTTTAATGATGTATTGGAATGTTTATGCTATTTTATTCTTAATTTTTAAATTGGGTAATTTTTCTTACTAATTCTTAAAAGAAAATCTAATCTTTTATGTCCTATTTATAAAAAAATCGAACACCTCATATCTAAATGGCGATTCACTGCATTCCCCATTGCTCATGACTTAATAAGATAACATTGGTGCTACGGTGCGCTTTTGCAGTATTTAAAAACAATTTACTTGTAAAATAATTATATTCATATAAAATATCAAATGAATATAATTTAAAACGTTCATTTAGAAAAATAATGCGTTTAATATTCATCCATTTTTTTACGAGTCCATTTTTACTAATTCCTAATAGCAATACTAACAAATTTTAAAAAACCTAAATATAGTATTTTTACTTTTATTAAATTTTAAAAATAAAATAAAAATACCATATTTTTGGCATTTTCTTTTACCAATACACGAAAACTAAGAGTTTGACGACAAAAAAAAAAAAAAAAAAAAAAAAAAAAAAAAAACCACGAAAACTAAGAGCAGCCGAGAGATTATGTCACAGGCTGCATAGTTTCTTCCTTGAATCAAGGTTTCATTGCATGTGGTGAGCTGACATTGTTTAGAGCTCTCAATATTTATATTAGTATTTGTCTTAATCCATTGAAGAAATTTTCATATAAAGACTAATCAACTTAATTTACTGCATATATACATATATCTCATCTCCCGTGATGATTTTTTTTCATTAAAAAAAAACTCCAATTTCATAATTAGGTTTTTATAATTATAGTAATCATTCCTCGATCTAATTGCATTACAACTATATGTAGCTTAATAATATGGTAAGACACCCAAACATATGAAATACTGTTTTGAACTTTTCAAATCACACGAATTAACAACAAAATTTTCATTACGAAAAATTTTAATTTCATATTAGGCCATATCATAAACATTAAACATCTTTTGATGTGCTCTCTCATTTCCCTTGGCTTTTTTCCCCCCTTTAGAAAACAAATATCAACGTATCCTACTTTAGTATGGTCCTTATTTATTTTGTGAACTTGCAAGACTTGTCAACTTCTATTGCACATCATCAAATATATATAAGTCACTTTTCATTACTAGTAACACCTTTAGATCTTGAGAAGGATGTAATCTGGTAAGATATATATAGATCAAATCACATGAGTAGTACTTCTTCTTAGTAGTCCCTCTTGTTCAAGTAGTTGCTTAGAAGTGGTAACATGGCTTTGAGTTGGCAAAGATAAGATCAACATGATTTAAACTTGACATCGAGATTGGTTTAGATTCTAACAGGGCTGGCGACCAATCTTAGATCTATTTTGCATTTATCATAATTTTTTGTTAGTGAGCATAATACAATCTTTTTAATTATAACAAACAATACTTTTTCTTCACAATTATGCTTTCAGTCAATCCAATTCTTTTTAGTGGATCATATAAATTCAACTATATATTTTACCAAAAATGCATGGTTGAATAACACTGCCAAAAAAACAATTATGACCAAACTGGTTAAACTCTATCATTGACCAAAAAAATAATAAACTTTTTGATGTCAGAATTACTTTCATGTAAACAAGAGGACGTTAAGCTTATCAAATATGTAATAAACAATTTTTTTTAAAAAAAGTCAAACGTTTTCTACTAAAGCAAATATAGCCTATACAAAATAAAAATATGATACAATAAATTAAAATATAAATGACTGTGTAAGCCTCAACGTAGCCTCACGTCAAATTGTCAAAATCTATGATTAGACATTACAGAGTGTAACAAAGTCATTCTCATAATTGTAATCATCAATTAATAATATAAACTCCATTGCATTGCATGTACCATACGTTAACCGTTAATTAAAATTTGATGCTCTATAAATAGAGACCAAAACAAACAAAGAACAAAACATTCACTTTCTATATAGCTATGAAGAAGCAAAGCAGCTTCGCTATTACAGCACTTCTTCTCATTCTCCTTAACTCATCTGTCTCTGCTCAGCTTCGGACAAACTTTTACCGGAACTCATGTCCTAACGTCGAAACTGTTGTCCGCAACGCCGTCCGCCAAAAGTTCCAACAGACGTTTGTAACAGCACCAGCCACCCTCCGCCTTTTCTTTCATGATTGCTTCGTTCGTGTAAGATTTTTATTATTCCACGTACAAAACAATTCTTGATTTTGTCGTTTAAGTTTAAACGCTATTTGGTAGAAACAAGATACATATATTACATGCTTTTAAGCAACATATATAAAAAAAAGTTACAGGTAGATTCATAAGACTTGCTCTCTTGTGTATATATTTTTGAATATTTAACATTATGTATAGGGATGTGATGCTTCGATATTGCTGGCATCGCCGTCAGAGAAGAATCACCCTGATGACGTATCACTCGCCGGAGATGGATTCGACACGGTGGTGAAGGCAAAGCAGGCCGTTGATAGGGATCCTAACTGCCGCAACAAAGTCTCATGTGCTGACATTTTGGCTCTCGCCACTCGTGACGTCGTCGTTCTGGTACAAATATATATCAAACTCTTATTGATCTTTTTATTTCTGACATATTTTGTTCAACTTATTCACAATCCTAGTACTACTAATCTAGGCTAAAAGTAAATGTCAAATAAATAAGAAATAGATGTATGCTAGTATATGCTTTCATTTTTTACACAAGTACAATATTAGCTTCGATTAGTACACGTACATTAGCTTCGATTTTTATTTTTATGTAAAAAAAATATATCATGAATTCATGATTATATATGTGCGAGTACAAAAAACATATTCATCAAAAACGTAGATTACCTAACTAAGTGAAAACTATAGGATTGCTTTTTGTCTAAACATGATTAACTAAACAATACACCATCGGTTAATTAGGTTATTAGCATATGTTTTTTTGGGTCAACGGTTATAACTTATTAGCATGTCTTGTATGATTTTATTATAAATTTGGGTGTCATAGTTATTAAAAGAAGGTGTAATTAAAAATATTGGCAGACCGGAGGGCCAAACTATCCGGTAGAGCTAGGAAGGAGAGACGGAAGACTATCGACAGTGGCTAGCGTCCAACATAGTCTACCTCAACCTGGTTTCAATTTGAACCAACTTAACACTATGTTCGCTCGTCACGGTCTATCCCAAACTGATATGATCGCCCTCTCAGGTATTAATTTAAACCAAAAGCAAAACTTCAAGTTCATATATTGGAACCAAATCTAGCTAACAGTTACTTAATTGTTATGATAAATATATTAGGAGCGCATACTATCGGATTCGCACATTGTGGAAAGTTTTCAAAGAGAATATACAACTTTAGTCCGAAACGAACGATCGATCCGACATTAAACATTCGTTACGCATTACAATTGAGACAAATGTGCCCCATCAAAATCGACCCGAGGATCGCGATTAACATGGATCCTATTTCTCCAAATACATTTGACAATGCCTACTTCAAAAACCTCCAAAAGGGGATGGGTTTGTTCTCGTCCGATCAAGTTTTGTTCTCTGACCAACGGTCTAGATCAACTGTCAATTCATTTGCTTCTAGTGAAGTAGCTTTTAGACAGGCTTTTGTTTCGGCTATAACGAAGTTGGGTCGGGTTGGAGTTAAAATCGGTAACGCTGGTGAGATAAGACGTGATTGTTCACGTGTCAATTAGTGATTTTGTTGTTTTGTTTTATTTTACGTCTTATGCGTTTTGTGTTTTATTTTAAAATTTTCAGTGTTTATGATTCAAATATTGACAGGGGTTCCCACAATTTACATACCAACCACACTTAAGAAGTTGTGTTCTATTTGGATTATGATACTATATATAACCCATAGTATTTATAAAGACAAATAGATCCAACTCAACCTTAACCCATAGTGTTGTTTTTAATTACTAACGGGTCGATTACTATAAACCCTAACCTAATGGGCTAAAGAAAAATAAATGAAGTTTAGGAAACTATATATGGTCGTAATATAATTACCTCAAAAATCAATTCTGTCTTGTGTGTGTTACAACTTTATTGCCAAGACAAAACAATCCTCAGCTATACACAATTACGATATTTTTTTCTTCTAATAGAAAAAATTGAATCAAGAAAAGTAAAAAAAAAAAAATTGGAAAGAAAAAGATGTGAAGGAGGACGAAGACTCGTTGTTGCAAGGCTAACGAAAAACAAAGGAAACCTTGGTCAAACTCTTCAGTCTCTCTACCTATCCTTGTTAGAACATTGATGGTTTCTTGACTAAGTAAACCAGTATAGAATATAACATCATCCAGTCTTTGACATATACTTTTTATGATCTCAAACTAAATCAGAATATTCTACACTAAATCAGAATTGATGTTCCACTTAGAAAATCATTCTAATTAGTTTCTTGAATACAGTTTTTTTTTTTTCTCAAAAATATCTTTAGCAGTACTTATACAAATCAAACTGTCTTCCTGTTTTGATAGTTAAAAGATACTAATCACTATGAAAATTCTTGAAAACTCAAATAAATTAATGTGTTATAATAATTACAATAATATGGTACACAAAATGTTATAAATGAAGGGGGCTTTAAGGGGATACAAGTTGTAATGTGCATGCACGTGGAAGCATTTGTGGGAAGTGCATCCAAATTAAGAATACAAACAATGTACTTAAATTCAATCCACATGCTCCTCTCCTCCCCCAAATCCAAAACCATATCTTTGGGGTCACCTTTTTCTCTGAACTATATTCTAATCAAATCAGCAAAATCACATAATAACATGCCATTTACCATATCACAGACTTTGTACAAATTTTTCTGACAGCGTTGTACGATTTATCATCATTCTAACCGACAAAATAGTTCAATGTATCTTATTTTATATTATTGGTTCTAATTGATTGATTGTGTTGTGTGCGGAACCAGATTTTCATGAGATATTTAGAAGAATGTACGGAATAGAGTTACTGTGTTGTGCTTAAAAAACAATTAGATAGATATTGAATTCTGGAACATATCTAGAAGAGTGTGTCAAAGTGGTTTAGTATTTTAAGGGGCACTTTATGTCATGTTTTTCATTTACATTTGATATGTATCAGGTTTAAAATCTCACTTATCTAACAGTGTGGCTATAGACAATACAAGTAATATAAATCAAGAACTTCGGGATTATGATACTTTTTAATTTATACCGATATTCATTCATCGATAACTTAATAAATTTTTAACTAATAAAGATTGCATATTTTATAAACTTTTAAAAATAAATCGATCAAAAATATATAAGAACTGTTTATTTATTCTATCTATTCAGTTTTTTTTTAATACAAAATTTCCACTAAGTGGTCAAATTTTTTCTGTCAATGTGAACATACAGTAATTATTAATTTATCAAGTTTTAATTTATAGAGGTTTACTGTATGGTCACACTGACGGAAAAAAGGATCATATTTAAATTTTAGCAAAATATGTAGTAAAATATTTCCGAATAACGTAGATATGCATATAGTTTTTAATTTTATATTTTCTTTAGAAAGAAGTATACGGTAATTGAGTATTCTGTTCTGAAGTTTGAGGATATTAATTTTAGTTGTTTATGTTTATTTCCTACTGTAATTATATTTGAGAGTGGCTTTCGTTTTTCTAGAAATGTGAAAGTTAAAATGAGTACTTCCATCTGATTAATGGTAAAATAAAACTCAAATTTTGTGAAATAAAATATCTAATTGTAATTAGCTATAAACTGATACGTTTTATATTTTTCCTAGTCAAATCATAGTTTTTGGAATGTAATGGAGAAACGGAAAACGTTATCAAACAAATACTAGCCAAGTCATTGTTGTGTGTTCTTACTGAATTATTTAAATGAAAACTAAATAAGGATGGGCACGAGCCGAGTACTTGTTGGTCTCTCCCCCACTAGTTGTAATTTTTGCCAAAATCTTCTGAAAATACTTAAACATTGATATTAGCATATCCAAAAACAAGAAAATGAAATATGTATTAAGTATATATTTAGGCAAAAATCCACGAGTTCAAACAAATGTTCTTACTTCTGAGAGATAGTTGAGAATCGAAAGATGTAAAACTCGTGTTCGATTGTGTGTAATTCTTAACATAACGGTTACAAATCTTTTGTCACGTTAACAAATACAAAGTACAAACAAAAGTATTATCTAGTTTTGGTGTTTTCAAAATTGCAAACCAAAAATAATAAAGGATGTGGCCGTGGTGAAACCAATAATTCCAAAGTCCATCACAAGTGCGGCCAAAGAGAATAATAATCAAAAGGAGAGTAATTGATGAGGGTGGTAAAGTAGAGAGTTTAGTAAAGGACAAAGATAGATCAAATGGGTAAAAATCAATCAAGGACACAAACACATGCACACATGCAATACATACATACATATATACATACATGAGATTGGCATTCATATACACTCACTCATATACAATGTGTGGATGTAATGTAACAGAGAGATAGAGAGAAGGGCATGTGAAGGCATTAATAGGAGGTGGGGTTTAAGTGTTGATGTCTTCATATTGTTGCAACGGAGCCACATGGTATAGAGGGAACTCAAGCCCCCCTCTCTTTTAGGGTAGGTATGATTCATCCTTCTTTAGAGCTCTTCCATGTGACTCCATGTGTTTTTTTCTTCCATCACCCATTTTTATTCATGATCACTTCTTCTTCTTTCTTTTTTTTCATTTTCCTCTCTCTTTCATATCATTTAATTAGCTTCCAAGGTTATAAACCGAAGATTGTTAATGTTAATCTAAACCAATACATTTTTATATTTACCATTTTTCTTATATAGCTTGTGCAGTGCCCACACACATATTAGCTCATTTATATCAAAGAGAAATAACTTCATAAAGTGTGACCGAGCGTGTGAAATATCAAACCATCTCTCTACCAATCGCATTACTCCTTTCACATACATATTATCAAACCCTTTCTCTCTCTCTCTCTCTCATATTGTGAGTTTTGGCTATATATATAAGAAAGTATCTCTCCTTTGTAGACTTACTACGAAGCAAACACATTCTCACATGGAGAGGCGAATTCTAAACAAGAGGAAACGAGTCTTTTCTCTCCAACCAAACAAGAATCCTAAGGTGGTCTTCGCCAGAAGATACGTGAGTCACTTGGTTCCAGCTCTCAAGAAGATCAAGATGAACAAATCCTCTTCGCAAACCAACCAAAAAAGTTTCGAACAGACCGTGAAACATGAAGTAGACATGGCTTTGGCCTTGTCTGCTCAAGAATTCGCGTGGAGCCGTTTCTTGCAACAGAAGCTATCAACACCTTCCCCTCATGATCATGATCTAGTAAGTTCTTCTTCCAAGACTCTAGAAAGATCGAGCACTAAACAAGACGATGATATACAACAAGACATCGACAATGGAGAAGGAGGAGAGATCAAGAAGAGGGTGAAAGAGTTGCAGAAGCTTCTGCCAGGTGGAGAAGAGATGAATATGGAGGAGACATTGAGTGAGATCGGAAGCTACATTGTATGTCTTGAGTTGCAGATGATGGTTCTTAAATCTATTGTACAAGATAATCATTAATACTTCTTTAATATAATTTAATTCATTGGTTCATGTCTAATCTTTGCATAAAAAAAAAAAGGAAAGTTAGCTACGTAATGCTTAAGAAAATGAAATTATATATACATTGAGTTTTTTTTGGTTCTCTTAAATATGATAAGGATACAATCACAAAGCAGAATTTATAAATTTATATGGATTATATATGTTGATGTTTACATATTTTGATTTGAAGTAGTTGTTGGTTGTGACTTTGTGATGCATCCAAAGATAGCATGTGTTACCCAGATCCTTTGTTTTGTTTTGTTTTGTCTTGTTTCTTTTTCCTTTAGAAAGTTCATTATTTGATTTTTAGTTAATATTTATATTAGAATTAGACTATACCAAAACAAACCAAAATAGTGTTGTCATCTTTTTTTTTTGTTTTCAGTTTAAGCCGACTGAAATTTTATTATTTATTATTTATTTTGCATTGCTGTATTTGTGAGACAAAATATGTATTTAGAGGAATGGTGACATAATAGAGGTAAGATCACAGCAAGTGTTATGATTTGAAGTCATCAGCCATATCTTTGCACGTGACTCCAAGTCATTCTTTACTACAATCTCAATCTATCTCACAAAGATAGACTTCTTTTTCATACAAGAGAGACATGAGTGATAATATCACATTAAGGCCATTAGAAAAGGTTGGTAGCCAAAGTGCCCAAACACAAAGGCCTTGTTTCTTCAAAGGCAAATTTTTCAAAGCTCAGATCGAGTAGAGAAGGTTTAAGAACAATATGACTAACAATAAAAAAGGAGTTTTGGAAGAGTTATGGCGAATACACAAGAGTTCTCTTCCCTCTACTGTAATGACATTAAAAGAGATATTTGTGAAGACCAAAACAAAAGACAAGTCATGGTGAGAGGTTGGTTTGGTAGTGTTTGTGTTGTTTTGCAACTGCAACTACACAGTGTAGTGATGTCCTGCGGTATCAATGTCCAATCCCTTTAGCTTTGCCACTGATTCCACATGTCCCTTCAATGTGTGAAGCTCTCTAAGCCTGTCACAACATTTACATCAAGCATTCATCAGTTAGAATCAATCAAATCAATTTCATTTTTTTGGTTGAGACTGATTTAATCACTACTTACCTAGCTATCTCAGCCCTTCTCTTTGCTTGCTCTGCGATCTCAGACAACTCTCTGTAACTTCCTTTCTCTGGGAAGATGTTTACATCTTCTTTTGGCTGCAGACCATGCAATGTCCTTTGAGCAAGTGCCCACTGAGCTTCTCTTTCTCCAATACCGTAATCTTTCTTGGTTGTGAAAGCGGTCTGTTAACGTAGCAGAAGATGTGATTAGTATGTCACCATCAGGTTGTAAACACAGGTGTCTATAGAGAGAGTGTTAGTTATATATACCCTGTTGTCAAACAAGCTGGTCCAAGCCTTTCCACTCAAGATGTATCGAATGGCAAACTTCAAAAGGTCCTGTGGGAAGTATGTTACGATACTGTAAATCCATATCACACCCGCCCATCCCCAGCCAATACCCTTCACCTTCGCAAATGTCCAGTCGGCATAAACAGCAATCAATGTCGCAACCTGCATTTGGGAGGAAGAGTGGATGAGTTCAAGGGGTTTCTTTTACTTCAAAAAATTCCAGCAAATATGTGTACTTGATGTTCTTACCAGTTGTGCAATGACGAATGCAACCATCAGAAGCACCCCAGGACGTTCCACAAATGACCAACTCCTGGACCTGGTGACGAAGATAAGAGCTTGACTGATGATACTAACTTGTAGATACACAGCACCCATTAGTTCATCATTATTGTCCCTAATTGACCTCACGCCAAACTTGTCCTGAAAATCAAAGGTGATATAATTTTTTAAGATTCGGAGCAAAACACCTGGCCATATATCTATTTAATCCCTGAAGCATTTGTATGCAGAAAGCACAAGAAATAAGATGAAGTGATGATGATTACCGTGAAAAAGTCAGTCTTGTGAGCAGCCCAGAAGAAAACAACACTCATAATCGCTTGGTAGCCTCCCAGTACAATTCCGGTGGCGAAAATTTCTTTGAGCTTCCAGCTATCAGGTGTTGGAGATGGCTTGACTCTGTCCTTTGAGATTGTCATGATAGTACCTACAAGATAGTGAAACATAATACCATAAGATATAGCGGACAAAGTATTAAGATGCGGTATAGAAAATGGAAGATGACATTTGCTTACCGTCATTAAGGATGGCAATAATCAGAACCATGAACGCTGAGAAGTCAAACTCCCATATCAAAGCAATAAGCATGAAACCAAACTGAAAAGGTCACAACGAAATATGATCAGTACACAGAAAGAAAAATTAGGAAAAACAAGTGATAGATTTAGAAATTGGGTGTCTACTTACCACTATACGGATTGTGATTGAGACTGCATATATCTGTCAAAAGCAGGAAAAAAAGTTATTAATAAATGAAAACTGGTGGCATAATATAAGAACAAAACTACAAGATTACAAGAATACGCACGGTATAGTTCTTCATTCGCTGGAAGATGGCTCTGCTGGTGAGCACTGCACTAATGATGACACTCAGTCCAGGTTCCGTGAGAACTATATCTGAAGCACCACGAGCAGCATCTGTAGCATCAGCCACAGCAATACCGATATCCGCTTTCTTCAATGCAGGGGCATCATTGACACCATCACCCGTCATGCCAACAATGTGCTTCCTCTCCTGCAACTTTTTCACAATTTCATATTTGTGCTCTGCAATCAGAAAACATAAAAAGCTTGGATCAATATAACCAACCTTTATAATGAACAGATGATGAGGTTTAAAACTGAAATCAAGTTATAACCTGGAAAGACGCCGGCGAACCCATCAGCCTTCTCAATCAACTCCTCAACAGGAATGGATGCAATGTTTGAATCCTTGTCAGTACCGAGAAGAGCTGCAGATGGATACATATTGGTTCCCATTCCAAGTCTGCGACCAGTTTCCTTACCAATAGCAAGTTGGTCACCTGGCAACGTAGTTAGAGCAAGTTAGAAGGAACATCTTAAGGATTTCATGGGAAAAAATATATAAACATGAACAAGTATAGTTACCAGTGATCATCTTAACATTGACACCAAGGTTCAACGCCCTACGAATGGTTTCGGCACTGTCGTGTCTTGGAGGGTCAAAAAGAGGCAACAAGCCAACAAATTCCCATGGACCACCTGGGCTTTCTTTTGTTTTCTCGGGGACCACCTAAAAAGGAATAAGAACAGGCAATTGAACAATTTTTTCCAAGCAGAAAAACTGCAAAAAAAGACTGAAAATGTAAGAATCACTGGTAAATAAGTACCTGACGAGCAACTGCCAGTGACCTAAGACCGCGCTCAGCGTACTTGTCAATACATGAAAGTACCTTCTTCCTAAGGTCAGGCCTGGCATTGGCAAGGTCAAGGATCTGTGTTGGAGAATGGAATCAGTAAACCGCATAAAGAAAAAAGAATTAATATCTGCTGGTGAAAGTTGAAGATTCATCACCTGCTCAGGAGCACCTTTGCTAACTCTGTGCCAGTTACCATCAGAGTCGATGTAAGTCAAAGCAGTTCTCTTATCCACAGGGTTGAATGGAAGGAAGTGAACCTCCCTGATTCCAGCTCGGGCCTACGAAAACCCAAGTGAAAAAATAAGAACAAGTTTTCTAGATTGTTAACTAAATTTCAAAAGTAATTTAAACCTTAAAGGGTTTATACCTCCTTTGGATCAGCAAGCATTCCAACCATGGCTGCATCAATAGCATCCTGGTTCTCCACCCTAGAAGCCATGGCTGCGAATAGTAGAACTTGATCTTTCTCCACACCCTTGCAGAAAACCTCAACCAAGTTTTTATCAACACTCAATTTATTGAGGGTTAGTGTTCCGGTTTTGTCACTGCACAGGACATCCATGCCAGCCATTTCTTCAATGGCTGTCATACGTTTGGTGATGGCACCTTGTTGAGACAACCTGTGAGACCCGATAGCCATAGTCACAGACAAGACTGTGGGCATAGCAATGGGGATACCACCGATCAAGAGGACTAAGAGATTGTCAATTCCATCTCTGTACTTTCGGCGTTGGATAGGGTACATGACGATTATTTCAATCACGATACCGATAGCAATAGAACAGATACAGAAGTTTCCAATGGATGTAAGAACTTTCTGGAAGTGCCCAACTTGGTTAGTGCTGTCCACAAGGTGAGCAGCTTTACCGAAGAATGTGTGAACTCCTGTGGCTATAACAACCGCTTCGATTTCTCCTTGTTTACAAGTTGAACCAGAGAAAACTTCTTGACCAGGGTGCTTGGTCACAGGAAGGGACTCTCCAGTTAGAGCAGACTGATCAACCTTTAAAGGATCTCCTTCAAGAAGACGGGCATCGGCTGGGATAATGTCTCCAAGTTTAATGCTAACAATATCACCTGGGACAAGGATAGCAGCTTCTTGTTCACTCCATTTTCCATCCCTAAGAACCTGAAAGCAGAGAAACAGGTTAAAGCTCAGGAAAAGGTCTCGCTATCCATTGTACAATAATCTCACAACATTCACCAACATATTACCTTGGTTTTGGGAGCAAGACCAGCCATGAGAGCAGCTGCAGCATTTCCGGCATTGTTTTCTTCAATGAAACTGATTGTGGAGTTAATAACAAGCAGACAGATGATACCCACAAAATCTTGCCAATCTGGAGGTCTACCATCACCATTGGCCAAAGCAATGGCCATGATAGCTGCAGCTTCCATAACCCATGATAGCGGATTCCACATGAACCCCAAAAACTTCAGAATTTTGCTTTCCTGTTATTTTTAATGAAACAACAACCTCGTTAGTTCCACTGTGATTCACAACAGTATTTACAAACCAAAGCATGTAAACAACAATGCTTAGTCAAAACTCGAACCTTCTTCTCTTCGAGCTTGTTGGGGCCAAAAATCTGAATCCTGTCTTCCCCTTCCTGCGTCGTCAACCCTTCCCTTGTACATTTTAGCTGCTGGAAAACTTCCTCAATCGGAATTTTTTCCTGAGAATCCACAAAATTTTGATCAGAAACCAACCAACAATAGTAGTAACTCATACATCTTCAAACAAACAACAAAAAGGGTAACAAAAAGATAAAAACTTTTTTAGTTCTGAAATCTTTTTACAAGTGTCAGAAACGATCCAACTCGGCGACTCGGAAGTTGTAGAGTGGCGTTGACTCAAGTTGTGACAATGAAAGATAAAAAGAATCTGGCAGTGGAGGAGAGAACAGGGACCACCACCACCACCACTACTACTGCTACTACTACTACTACAACAATGCACGTGTTAGGGAACGTGTAACACACGCGCCTGCGGGATTCCCTCCATGAAAGGTGGCTACTTTCCGGCGTGAAAGCCAAGGTCCGGCTAAGGGTATTTCAGTCATAAAACAATTTTCACACAACAAAAAAAAAACTGGATTTTTATTTTTTACAATCAACGAGGAATTCACAAGTTGCGTCTACTGATTGATTAGATGTTATACTAAAAGACAAACAAGTTTATATAAATAAAAACGTACTACGGAAAGGTACATCAAAATTCTAACCTTCACCAACAATTAAAAAAAAAAAAAAGTTGTAAACTTTTATTCATGGGTGGAAGATAGAATATTAAGAACTGCTTTAACAGCAAAAACCTTATCTTAGACAAAGAAAAAGATGATCTTTTTTTTTGTTTTTGTTTCTTTATATCACAAGCAAAATCAACTTTTTGTGTATTTTTTTTTTTGTTTTTCCTCCTAATTAATTAATATGTGAAAACGACTTTTTATGGAGACGTAGCTTAAGCTTAGCTCCACCACTAAAACAAAAAGATGATCTGTTTTCTTATCTTTTTATTTTTCAAGCGTTTCACATGTGTGTGTAGTTGTTGTTTTGCGTAGATCTACCTTTCTCTGATGAAAGCTAAACAAGACTTCTGTTAATTTACCCTAATTTTAATAAAGTTGAAATCTTTAAAAAAAGAAAAAAGAAATCTTGATTTGGGTTTTGGGTTTTTGTACCGGATCCATCGGAAATTGAGGAAGGGCAAAAAAAAAACACAACTTTTTATTTGACAGAGAAAAATCTGGGAATTTTAGGGATTTAAAGATTCAGTAGTATCCGATCCAAGAAAAGAGGAGAAGAATCATTGGGACAACGATTCGACGAAAAGAATCAAACGCGAAAACCAAAAAAACCCATGCAAAAGAGCATCAACGAAACAGATCTATTTTCTCACTCAAGCAAATCATCGAACACTTTGTGGGCATGATTATAATAATCACTAACAGCACCAAATCAACAAACTAAAAAAAATTGTGCGAGAAGAGACGAAAGTAAAATACCAGATCAACGGTCTCGTTCTTGATATCTTCGAGACCTGACATCGCTCCTTCAGCAAAACGACGTCTCTCTCTGTCGTTTCACCACTCGATCACACACACCACAGAGAGAGAGAGAGAGGGGAAGAAGAGAGAGAGAAAGTGGGTGAAGCGAGCTTCTGTTGCAAAGGAGATACGCCTTCTCTATTTATACCAATCAAAACGACGACACTCTCCACCGTTTTAGTCTTTTCAACCTTTTTGTTATTTCTTTTTTGGTTATTTCAGTTTCACCGTTGATTATGATTTGGTGTTCATCAATGGTTGTTATTTATTTATAGGTCTTTTCTCATTTGGGAAAACGTATATTTGACTTTGAATTTCTGGTTTTTTTTTGTATAATTTAATTTTAATTTAATGAGTTAATATAATTTAAAATTTTAGATATCATACTGTGCTTTTTATTTTAATTTTTAAAAAACTTAAATATATATCTATAATTGGTTATATTCAAAAAAAAAAAAGAATTTCTTTTGTTTTTTTACTATAAGCTATTAAATTTAATAGAAATCTTAACATTCACAAATTTTAGGATACCATCCTAAATTTAACATGAGAAATATAATTTTTTGAGATTTGTTACTTTCTTAGATATTTGTGTATGCATATGTTAGAGGATGAGTTACAAAGATAAAACTGTAAATGTAATAGATTTTACAAAATTCATATTTGAGTGTGGTATCATAAGAAAATTATCTGAGCTAAATTGCTGATTAATAGTGTGGGTTTTATGTGTGGAATCAATACATTACCTGATAGCCACATATTATGCACTGCACTCTTAAAAACTGATTTTTGTTTATAATATTATGCACATATTAAGTTCCAAATTGGTATTTTTGTTTTTAAGAAACTGATTTTTCAACAAGAACATATCATATACAAGTAATTATATTAAAATCTGAATAATGTTTGGAAATTGGTTTCTTTGTTGGCAAAGAGTAGTGCAAATCTACTCTTTAATTGACTTATATATAAATTATCCTTTTTGAAGGAAAACAATTAATTTATAATGTGAGTGTGTATATATATATATAATATTTTAAACAGTTGTAAACAAGATTTATTTGACCTTTTTAAAAAAGTGGATAGCAAATTACTTTTCTTTAACTTGATCTCCTAAGAAATCAAGGGACAAAAATATATCTAGAAGAAAACAAAAATTTGGTATAAAGATTAAAATCTCAGAGAATTAGGACACTAGATTTTGTGTTTTATTGTATTGATTTGTGCAAAGGACATTATATAAGTTAGGGAGAAAAGGTACTTAGATTTAGATGACGCTAGTGACTAAAAACTATATATTAAAATCAGGATTGTTATATATTGTAATGTTAATCTCATATAGTAGTAATGTAATTATGGCTTTTAAGGGATGGGTAATGAAACAATTGGCTCTTCCAAGGTTGTGTTGTTGTTGTGCCTCATGGCAAGGTCAGCAATTGCTGGAACAATTCACATGTTGTGGATATATATATATCTAATATCATTTATATTTTTTATTTGTATAATTGTTTCTAAAAACTATTTTATTTTATTTAATTTAATTCAAGAAGATGGCTGAGGAGGTATTTGACTTTTTAATCGTGCTGGGTCCCTTCAATAATACAACCTCCCCTACGTAATTTTTTTCTCTCATAGTTTCGATGTTTTCATAAGTTTGGGTAATAATGGAAAGAAAAACCAAAAATATAGCAGTTTAATTAAGAGAATTTAAAACAATAAACAGCTAAACAAAAAGAAGATGATATGTTTTTTTTTATATATAACTTCAGAAAACTTAATCACAAATCTTAAATCATATATATTAACCTTCATTTATAGTAGAGAAACCAATGTAAAATGTAAAAATATGTACTACTAGAGAAATAATTCAATTAATTAAGTTAATCTTCTCCATTGTTAGTTTCGAAAAATATTATTTTTTATGTACTTAATATTAAAGTGATAATTTTTATATACTAAGTTTACTTTCACAAAAAGTTTACTTTCACCCTCATGCGTACGTCACTTATATTAATCCAAGTGTTAATCCTAATTTTTTGTTATATACTAATTGAGTTATAAGTCTTAATACTAACAAACTTATAATTTTTTTTATAAAGTGATAAATTTTGTTAATACACTCGATAACATAGCGTGAGCGATGAGTTTGCAACTACGCTAGCGCTTGTGATTAGATCATTGGTCTTAGTCTTAAGAAGTAGTCATAGAATTAAAATAAATTGACAACAACATGCATGAATATACTTTTTCCCTTTTATATACATATGAATCAACACGATTCTTATATTGTTTTTAGGACCATTACGATTTCCATTGATGAATCTCAAAAACATTGAACATGAATCAAATTACAAAGTACTGTATCTTCCTGCATATCGAACCTAATGATACTTTCGTCAAGTCTTGCGTAGTTGCGTTACATCGTTATCACACGAAAGGTAATGCTATAAATCGTATATATTCTACACAGAAATATGTTGCACCAAGTTCAACAACATGTGTTATATATATATATTGCTTTTCTTTTTCTTTTTCCTAAAACAAGATGAAATGTTTAAAAAAATTAAGTGTAAGAAAAAATAATATCAGAGATTGTGTATCGATTTTATACATGTTAAATAAAGATTTGTTACGGGTTTAAAATCAATAGCGAAGACCGTTTTCATAAATCGATTTTTTCCCGTAAAAAGTCTATTGTTCGACTTATGCGAGATAAACATAGTTTCAGTTTCTCATTTATATTTCAATTTCAATGATAAAAGAAAACTAAGTTTCTTAAACTAGTTGATCAAAAACATGATCTACCCTAATTTGGAAATTTCCGTCTCATGGTATGGTACTTTGAAAATTCTGCAATATGTACGGATGGCCACACACGCCTCCGTCAAACTCGAGATAGTCATAAGTCATAACTTAGTTGATATTTTGTTCTTGTACGTATGTTAATTTTGGTCTTTGGACTCACATTTATCATTGATCATCGATATGTATAGGGTTGTTTATGATATTCAAAGAAAACAACATTCTTCGAATTCAAAGTAATTGACTTCACAAATACATTTTTTCACACATTAACTTCTTCGTTTTTCCTGTGATATGAACCACTTAAATGCGTAATAGCCATAGGTTTTAGGAAATAGTGTCAAACAATTATACGTCTATATATTGAATGATAAAAGTCTACGTTGAACATTTTAAAAAAAATTATCATAAGTATATGTAATATGGTACAAAAATATCTGAATTATAGTCTTTTTAGCGATGTAATAAACTAATTTTATTTACTACTATCTGAATATTTGTAAACTATCTAAAGCTAATTATATATGCCGATCAATCAATACCGACTATGTCATAACAATGAAAATTGTATTTAACTCGATATATGAAATTTTCTAAGAGAATTATTCTCACAATGGCTTTATATATGTATTGACAATAGCAAGTTGGTTTCATAAAAATTGACATCAGGACAATTAACGTGATGTCATTTGATAAAATGCATTGACTAGAGATGCTACATTAGTAGTTTTCTAATATCGTTTTAACAAAGATGTCATTTCTACATTAGTAGTTTTAAGAAAAGTCAAGAAAATAGTCTAAATTTAGTACAAAACATATAGAAAAAAGTAATATTAACCTAAATATCATAAACCATAAACTTACCCCAACATTTTTAGGTCTTTAATACTAGAACATCAACAAACAAAAAATACCGTTTCTTCTCTTAAAAATTTATACCAATTTTTTTTTCTTTCTAAAATCTTAATCCTAAACACGAAAACCCTTAAGCTTACCCCAACAACAAACAAAACCATTTATTACTTAACTTATTATGTTACCGTTATACCTAAGATAATAAAGAATCAAACGGCCGTAACATATATAGATAGAGAGAGAGATACAAAACGAGACAAGCGTCAGTTGGTATTGAACGTCGTGCTAGAGTTATAAATACGATACGTAGAGTCTTAGAGTGGGGGACTTGCACTCGCACATCTGTATATCTATTACAGGACCGTTCGTTGTTACGAAGAACTAAGTCCGAAGCAGTCGAAGAATCTTGTTTTTTCTTTTTATTACTACCATAACTATATATAGAAGAAGCTTTTAAGGATCTGTCATTTACGTAGGTGACAGACACATACACCCAACCAAATCTCTCCACCTGTGCGATCCACTTCTTAAGTCACAGACGTGAAATGAAAATAAAAATAAAAAGCTAAGGTGGATCCGTGGTACTACTACAACAGCTTCTGTGATTTAACCTCCACTGAATCTCGTGATGTGTCAATCCACTTGAGCTAAACCTTTTTCTTTCTTTCTTTTTCTTAGCTTAAATCTCTATATGAAAGTTAAATTATTGGTGGTGTGTAATCGTGTAATCAATCAATATGTGAAGTAGTATAGTATCTTCTTTTAGTATTATTACTAACCAATGGTCATGTTCTAATACAACAACAAAAAAACGTCTCAATTATGTATGATAATTACATGTATTGTTTAGCTAAAGAGAAAGAAACATTCGTTGACTTATACTTTTTTATTTATTTATAGCCGAACCAAAAAAAAAAGACAAGAAAATCACTTTTACCGTTTATGTAACTTTTGTATGTATTTCTTATTATATACTTGTTTTGGGTTTTGGCGAATCTTCATCGAATTCTAAAGATAATGACAAATTAAGATAAAACTATAGTGTTATGGTTGGCCAAGGAGAGAGAGATATGGGCAAAATAGAACTAAGTCTAAATTTGTCATTGAGATTAATAAAAAGACACAAGAAAACTCATATAAAATATATTAGAATCTAAGCTAATTTGTCCCATCTTTTGGCTTTATGAAAGAGACCATATAACATATGATATGTGTACCCTTTACTTTGTTTTTTGTTCTGCACATGTATATATAAGTTTATATATATGTATTGTACCCACACACCCACATATAGATAGAAATTATTTAATTTGTAGAAACAATAAGAGTCCAATAATAATATGACATGTGCACCTCTATGTGTATATATGTACATCAGCATGTCAACATATAACGTAAAGTATTTATTATTTTTTTGCTTACAAGTCATATTGGATAATAATAATAGCATTGTATACTATAAAGTCCAAGTTCATTGGATTGAAACTTAATAACACCACACTCTTATAAGAAAACATATAAATTTATGAATTTCACCACTCTCCAACAAATAATTGTTCTTCTTAATTAACAAAACTTTTATAAAATATATCCATCCTAAAACAGTAACGACACTAATTATACGAACCATAATGACAATTCTTGATTACCATCACTATATAACATATATTTTCAAGATCCTGAAATTACGTCTTGAATTTTTGTACATTATTAGTTTTATCTGGTGTAGTAGATACGTAAATCATGTGGATACAAAGATATTTTGATAATAGATTAAGGAAAAATCAATTAATTAGAATTGATAATTAAGATCATCATTAATTGGGGTTGAACATTATTTGAAATGTCGATGTTTCTAATATAAAAGGTGGAAGCAACAATAATACCATGTTCTTTTGAGTGTCGTAGCGACATCTTCTTGCATTGCTTTTTCTCTCTTTCTATTTATATAGCAACACTTTTCTTATGACATCTTCCTGCAATCTATATATTCTCCATGTGATCGGCCATTACTATCGCTATTTTTTTCCATTGATTAAGATTATAAAAATACATATTTAATATTTCATACATTAAAAATTAAAAAATATATATATTTACTTGTTCGCGACTCTGTAATAATTTAAAATTGTGATACAAATGTTTGGAAAAAATATGTAAATAATTTTTTCATTTTTCATACACTTTGGAGAGATTTAGATTACTAATTTTTTTTTTTGTGAATCAATCAAACTCTTATGATCGATCAGTTGGTGAAATAGTAAACTATAGATATATCTCCAAAGGTAGATAACATGTCAAATTTGTTGATGTCAAATTATTAATCAAACACGTGATAGAATGGTCTTACTCTCACGTGTTCTTTTGTTCTTTCGTTATTTATATTTCCAAGTCAACTAGAGTGACTGGAGGGTATCCATACTTAGCTAAAGAAAAAGAAAACAAACAATTATGAATATAAATTATCATAAATAACCAAGAGAGTTACACTATACAAAAAAAAATAGAAAAGATATATAATTATATAGACATCCGCAGACTTTTCCTGCTATATATATATTCGAATCATGAATCTTTCTACTTGTTTTATAAAAAGCAATATAAAGTAAGAGTTTTTTTTTTTTTTTATATAAAGTAAGAGTTGATTAGCGCACAAATGTAGAGTTGATCCAAATTGTTTGTAAAAAAGACACTTAAGTTTTTTTAAAAAGAAATTTCTGCACTTGCTTTTTTTTTTTTTGTCAACCACACATTAAAGCTTATGTAAATTATGTTATGTTATAATTTTAAGTGAACCCATTTTTATTATTTTTGGCCAAACATGCAATATATGCATTTTAACTCTGGAAACATGGTGACAACACTAACACAATAATAGGAAATACATCCTAACATGTTTACTAAGTATTAGTAACTACTAACTACTACTAACTACCAACCATACCCTAATACGATACCAATATTTAGCTCAATTCTATTTTTAGTTTTCAATGAGAAGTAAACTTTTTAACATTAAAATTCAATTTTGGACTTGTAAAGATACTACCATTTTGTGCATAGTTATTAAAAATGCAACCATTCCGTCGTCTTACAAAAATACCAAAGTCTAGGCACAATTACACCAAATTTTATTCATAATTAAATTATATTTTGTAAAATTGAAATAGTCTCGTATTTTGCTTGATGAATGTTCTCTTGCTCTTTTTTAAATCCAAAATATCAATTAAGCCCTTTTCAACTTTTAATGTGTCTAGCGCGCACGTACACACACAAACATTACATAGAAATATAAATGGATCATTTAGCTAAAAAAAATAAGTTATTTACAGCTTCGTCAGCATACCGCTTATTTTGCCACGGATTGTTCCGATATCCTTGCCGTTATGGAGGCGCCGTCCAAGTGGCCCACATTTGCAGCGATGTTCGGTATCTGCCATATCCCGAGGACGGAGGACAGACGTTCAGACTACCTTGCGAAGAAAGCAAGAAGTCGGCACCGTCGTGGCTCTCCCTAGAGGAGAGTTTGTTTCCGATAAGCTTGTAATTTAGTTATTGTGATAACATAAAAAAAATATTACAAAATCGAATTTGAATTTAGATTTTTGGTTCTAAAGCTATAATTACATTTTAACAATTTATACAAACTAGAGTTTGTGCTTGCTATTGATTTTACTATATTAACATTGCAATTATATTTTATTAGGTCAAACAAAGTTGAATCTTATAAAATCTGGTTTGGACTCAATATTACTATATGTTACCTTAAATAATACATACCGTATTACAGAATCCCATATACTTGTAATGCTAATAACAAATAAAGTGTGGAACTGCTCCAAAAATGAATGAATGAATGAATGAAAGTATAAAAATTTGAATACAAATAGCGAATTTTCATAATTAAAATTGAGATATTTGCTAGAGTTTTTCAGGTAAAATATTCCAAAGACGAAACATGTGATCATGTGATAAACATCCAATATATTCATTCATAAGGATATCTTTAGGGTGATAAAAAATTCAATAGCTAAGAACCTAACATGCCATTTTAATGTATATGCAGTCATGATGTATGTGAGTCTATGTGCATACACTCATCAAGGAAGTAGACACACATCGTCAGCTATAACATTTGCACCACTCATAAACCTAATTTTATTATTGTTAGTATATATAAGTTCATCAATGTAAATTGTGGTATGATGCATGTGTATTCTTCTTGAATGTATTAGGTGGCCACTGCCCATACTTGTGCATCTCCTTATGTCCCACCACTTTCTCGCATCTTATTACGTAAATCAAAATATAATTTGCCCATGTTTTTTCAGAAACAAATCTTACTTCATTTTTTTTATATATGTACATATATACAAAGTGTAGCTATATTTTTATGGTAGATTATATGAGCCAAATATGGTTGTGCTCAATATTTCATCGTAAACTAGATCTTCTCAATCGAATCACATGAAATGGACACACATTTCTTCAGTACCGATTGGTTTGAGTTGAAAACTCCATAGTCTAATATATTTTAGTTGCATGTGGATAAGAATATTCTTAGGTTGTTCTCTACAAATTGTGACAAAGATCAAACCATCATAAAGTTTTCACTGAAGTCGATCTTTAAAATCATGTGGATAGGTGAGTGGTTTTGATAAACATACTAAACTGAGTAGAAAAAAACTAGCTAAAATTAAGAATGTTAAATATCAAGATTTAAAAACTATTCTATGATGTTCCTTTACCAACACACAGCAAGATTATTTAAAATTCAAAACTTCCATTATATTCTATCCAAGTCCAACGTATCCATATGAAAAAAAATTCCATTCTGCTGGAAAGAAATGTTCAGTCCAAGAAAATATTCAGATGCTACGAAACATGAATTAAAAAATGGATTTCATTTTTAAAGATAACGAAAATGACAACAATGATACACAATAAAATAAAAATGATCGTTGTTTGTTTCTGTCAACTTCATCAACTCTTTAGACGTGTCTCTTTGGCACATATAAAAAAAAGTGTTCAACATTTTCTTTTTAGGCTTTGCTGCTGAGTAATCGAAACGGTTGTTGCCAACCTTATGTCTTTAGGTGAGATTCTACGACGCTATTTATATTATATATATAACGACTTATTCCATTTTTTATATTTTTCTAAATTCTTTGAAATCTTCATTTCCTGATTTTGCTTATTTAGCATATTGGCTATCTGGCTAACGTGATTATTATTCTAAAAGTTTATTCATTACAATCCTAATGAGTCAGACAAAAAAGATTACAATATGAAACCTAAATAATCATTTTTTCTTAATTATAAGTAGAAATTTTAAGATGTGTAACGATTACCACATAAACCAGCTTTTTAGCAAAGAAAATTATGATTATAATCAAGAAGTGACAATGATGCAAAATGAAACAAAATTTTGGAGATTGGAATAGATTGAAGTGACTCGGCTGAAAGAAGTTTACTACTACTATAGACCTTAGCCTCATTGTATGTTGGAGCTTGAAAGAAAAAAAATGTGTCAATGGACCCAAAAGGAGAGAAACAAAAAAACTAAGAAAAATGTAAGCAAAAAAGGAAAGCAAATGGAATAGTATTATGTATATTTTATCTTATATAAGAAAATTATTGGCTCTGAAAGAAAAGGAGGTTATATGCTATATGGAGCATCTTGAGAACTTTGATTTTATGTTGGATTCTTTGATTGTAACCAAAGATGGGCACTTTTGTGCCCACTTCTCACTTTCGAAACTTTTCTTGAATTATTGGTGAGTTTATTTTTTTAGTATTGTTATCTTATAATACATAGAATTTTTTTTATATTTTGATTTCTTTTGATCAATGATGAAAGTTCTCTCACAAATCGCATATATTCTTCAAAGGTTTTTATTTGAAAGGAATAATCATAACATTCTTTTGTCCATTTGCTTCCAACTTTCAATGGACTAGCTTTCTTCTTATCCTTTTATTTTCTTTCTTTTTTTTTTTCTCCCATCCCATGATTTGAAATAATTAACCAAAAGCTTCATCATTCGTTTATATATTAACCATTCAATCAATCGTTTTATTAATAAGCAAAAATCAATTTTATTTCGAATTGTTTTGATACACCAAATGCTTTTTTATAAGTTTGGCACTTTAGTATTATCATTATTATGCAATTGCACGAAAGTTAGTTCAACTAGTTATGTTCTTCTTCTTTTTTTTTGGTGCGATCTTGTTGTACACAAATTTTTCAAGAGAAATATACGTTTAAAACGCCAACAAATTCAACCACATGTGTAAAACCTTAAAAGTGACATGTATATAAATACAATGCTTCATCTCTTTATATCCAAAGAGTTCAAATAAAATCAATCACCGGCGCCCATTAATTAGTAGAACTATTTAAGTATACTGCTTGATCATATACAAGAATATCAAAACGGTTTAATTAAAACATGTATATGTTCATATTATAAAAAACAATCACAAGTATACACAAAAATGCATATACATATAGAGTTGACAAAAAAATAACCTATGAAACATGCATGTGATAATTACTTTTGATAGTTTCTTTGTAAATAGATTGGAATAATAATTTCTTTTATGAAATTGTATATTATAGGAATTTTTTCTTTATAAAAAGAGTTGTTCATTTTATTTAGCAGATTTTTAAAAAGATAAATAATTTAAAATGAGTAAATAAAAGCCATGGTCTAGGACTATACTAGAGTCCCTCTAGGTCTAGGGTCAGTCACACCATACCCTAACACGGGACCATCTGACAAAAGAAGCGGCTAAAGCAAAAGAGCTAACTTAACCATTGCGTGCTAGTTGTTACGTACTACTGGGCCAATAGGCCCATTAAAGTTTGAAGCATTGTTGTGAGTTTTGTGACTGACTACTACTACTAATCTATAAATAAAATAGTATATATCCTTCCGAGTTGTTTGGTGTTTCACGTTTAGGGTTTACAGAAAGAAAACCCTAAACATGAAGAGAGAAAGAGAAGAGAATGATCACATTCATACGACCTCACAATCTCCTATTCCTAAACCGAGTGATATTAAATGTAGTTGCTGCCGTGTAATCACATCCAGTGTGATATCATTGCCGATACGACACCGTAGAGTAATCAATACGGCCGCGGCTTGATCTTCGTTCTCCTAGAGATGGTCATCGTTTGGTCACGATATACAACCATACTACGAGACAATCTGTTTCTTTACCTAGGCTGTTTCTGACGTTTCTTTGGGTACGACCATGTCACGAATCAGTACAAAGTAATGAGAGTGATTGAAAGTTTGAAAAAGTTGAAGCGTGTTTATCAAGTTTTTATATTGGGGGATCTAATGAAGCAATGGCCAATGGAGGAGGCATTGAAAACCACAGTTCACTGATTAAAGGGGTACACATCAATGGAACTACCTATTATGGATGTCCACCAAAAGCAGTACAAAATACGGTTTGGGATTTTCAGAGATCTGTTAATGTCGATGAATCGGAAGAGCTTGAACGCAAAGTATTGCCGCTAAGTTACACAAACACAACAAGCTAGTCTCTTCATAGTTCATAAGCAAACAAGCCTTACTTCTTGAGACATCTTGAGACACAAGGATGTAATCCTTTTTTTAGCCGACTGAAATTATTATTTTGTTATGTGAAAATCTTTGCAAGTCTGTTGATATTTTAGAATAAAACCCTAAGCTCTATCTAGCTACTTTCATGAAATTGTCTGATATTAAACAGAAGCATAGGATGACTTATTCTTCTTCTCTTCTTCTATGTCATTTCAAAAATGGTAGCAGCAAGTACTCTGCATAAAAGAGCTGAAGCAGAAATGAAGAAATTGATCAGAAAATGGTGATTTGAAAACTTTGAAAGACTCTTTTATATCCAAATTGGATAGAAGAAAAAGGTGGTAAAGACTCTATTTATAAACCAAACTAACCTTCCAAATGAACATATAACATGAAGTTATTTCGGTTTTGCTACTCAGATCAACGGACTGAGCTCGAGTCCACAAAGTTGTTGCGAGTATAACATGCCCCACAACCTAAAAGAGCAACAGAACGGATCGAAAATGAAACATTTTTCACACACGATCAATTAGCACATTTATGATGGGTAAAGAAAGATTGTTACCGATATGACTTTGCTCCAAATGAAAGGAGAAGTGGCTCCAACCAGAATCGCAACAGCATAAGCTATTTGAAGTAGTGAAACACATGTCCAAAACACCTGAAATTTTGCAAGAAACAAAAACGTTATGTTGTCTGTACTCTGTAATCTTAATCCAGTACTAAAGCTTCTTTAGTTTCGATATTTTACCTTTTTCTGACCCAGAGTTACAGAGAATGAACGGATTCCAAAGATCTTATCCCCCTCAATGTCAGGTATATCCTGCATCAAATCCATATAGAAAACATCTCATCCATAACAATAGAATGCTTTACTTTGAGTATAGGCAGAATTAGCTTTCGCATTCTTTGTTTACCTTAAACAACGCGATAACAACAGAGAAGAAGCTCATAAACGCAGTGGCAAAAATAAGAGGCCTTGTGAACAAGATTGGTCTTCCAAACACATGGGTCTGCAACAAAGTTTCACAGCTTTGGTAACATAAAAATTGATTTTGATGGAGAAGATGAAAACACAAGGAAATTGGTCAAGGACCTGAATATGTAGATAAAATGCGATTTGAACAATAATAGCTCGGACAGAGAGGATACACATTGCTGCAACCAACGCAAATCTTTTCCACCGTAAAAGTGGCAACTGTATAGCAGTAGGAAAATGTTACCAAAAACCTCAATAACCCAAAACTAGAACCGTGAATTTTGATTTGAGCCAAATCCTGGTGATGAATAAAGTTACTTACATTGATAGAATACGCAGTACCGAGAATGAAACTCACAAAGAGAGCCCAGAACAATGGCCACGAACCAACAATCCACCCCATCCAGAAACTCTATACGTTTTTTAAGCAAAACAAATTACTTTATGTTCTAAAGATATCTAAAAGTTAAAACTTTGTGAAAATGGCATCATACCATGATGGAGAAGGAAGCTACTATTGCAATGCCGGTGTTAACAGAATATTCCCCTGATGCCAATGGAAGATAAGGTTTGTTAACCTGCAAAAACCAACACAGAGTATGATGTAGGCGAGTAGCAACAATTCATCTCATTGTCTCTCGGATTCATATGAAGAATGCAGACATGTATATGTTACCTTATCAATTTCAACATCAGACAACTGATTAAGCCCAACTATGTATATGTTCATCATGAGAGCTGCAACAACAGCCTGACAACAAATCCCAATTAATCAAACAGAGAAACGAAACAATGTATCTTCTCAACCGATCATTCTCTATGTTAATTACCTCCAAAATGCCAGTGAAAAGTAAAGGAGATATATCAGAAACCTTCTCTACTGCTAAGAAAGATACAGATAAAATGCTAAGCACCTGCAAATCCAATCACAGAGCTAATGTTATCTTCTTGTATCCCCACAAACAGATTATTGTTAAGAGAAAACACATTTCTTGAGAGAAACTTAACTGTGCCTATAACTGTATGAGGCCTAGAAAACCTGTAAAACGCATCTAACGAGTCTCTAAACGACTTCCGTTTGCTGTTCGGCTCGAAAGCCTCGGGCTGACTCGTAGTGGCATTCACCCGAAATCTCGACTTATGCTTGGGATACCACAACAATGAAGACTCTGTACCATCAAGCCTAACAAGATTGTTCCTAAACTTCGGTTTTTTTACAAGAACTTTACTCGAATCACAACGCAGAACTCGAATTCCTGCAAAAATTGGGTATATCCGTAATGAGCTAAACAACATCATGAGATTTCTCAATAGCATGATTCTCTAATCAGCAAAACCAACACAATGCAATTGCTTAGAGCAGTAGAAAATTAAAACCCATAAAACCCTAAACGAACCTGATAAAGAGTGGAGCTTTAAGTTCTGTTTCCTCCAGCAAAATCCACCAGCTGATGAATGATGATAAGTTTGCATGCATGAGAAACCAAAATTCAAAGTCAAGCCCAGAAATTAAGCTTCTCCACATAAAAGAAAAAACAAAACTTTGTCACCTGCTTCGATCTATTAAACAATTCATTAAAAAAATCGAACCTTTTTCTTTATTATATTCAGAAAAACTCACACTTTTTTTTTTTTACAATACTCAAAATCACAAAACAGAACCAACGAAACAAAACCAGAACAAAAACAAATAAAAAGATCCAGACGAGATTTACCAGCGGAAACAAGAGAAGAACCACAGAGCAGAGACTCCATGAAAGCAAGCTTTATGTTTATGACTTCGTTTAAATTATATGGTAAGAGAAACAAAAATATCAAAATCAAAGACAAATAAACGATTTTTGAGAATCAAAGAAGACAAAGAAACGATTTTTGAGAGCAGAGAGCCAAAAAATTGGTTTCAGCATGAGAGAGCTTTGGAACTGTGTGGGTCAAGGGTGATTAATTGCTGTCATTGTTGATTTGTTGTCTCTTTCTAAATAATTAGAAGAAAAAAATCTTAATTTGTAACCTTTTTGGGAAATTTAAGTAATGGACTTGGAAGAATTATGTAAAATCTAATAAAAATATAGAATTTGAAAGTTAGAAAAGTATCTACAGGTATTAAGCAAAAAATGTGGTCTACAATTTGTTTTAAGTAAAAAATAAAATAAAAATCTGACGGGCTAGGAAAGATATCACGTGTCGTGTGCTTTAGTAATTAGTACTGTCTGTCACCAAGCACCAAACAAAAGTATAGTGCCTGAAATTAAATATTAGTTAAACTTATGGGGCAAAAGGAAATATATGTTTCCTGTCTTTCGAACATTGGAAAATTTTCGATATTTTCGGTTCGTCGGTTAGTATGGTTATTGTTAAATCAACGGTCGCAAACTCGTAATACACTGTCCAACAAACATTTTTTGTTTCATCTAGAATTGTACCAAACATTTTATTTTTAATTCACAATTTTTAAATTTAGCGATTTGGTGTAGTTTATTTAATAATTATTAAAATTATATATATTAATATTTATTAAATTAATTGGATTATATGTGTCATATAATACTGTTGTTAAAAAATAGTAAAATGAAATTTTATATTTTAATAATGAGATTAATGATATCATTTCAAACTCGTTCCAACTTACAACTCATCCCATTATATAATCCGCTGAAAGCATATTACAATTTGTCCAATCTTATAACTTGTTCCGTCCTATAATATTAATAATACCTCAAATTTTTATGCAGTTTAAATATTTATTAGAATATTTTAAAAATTATATAAAACTTAAATATTTATATATATTTTCTGCAAAAATTAAAATTTTTAATGAATATATTATAACATTTTGGAAATTAATATATTATAAAATTTTGAAAATTAATATATTATGACATTTTTAAAAATTTTAAAAGTTAATTTATTCAAATAAAATACCGGATTACAGTCAATAAATTATTTTCCCTAGTTCGTGTACAATCCGAGTGGTTTATACTCGGTTTGTTTTGGTTTGCTTCGGTTCAGTTTAATTGAGATTTTAGAGTCATGCGATTTGGAAACAAAAATGTTCGCAAGACTCGTCGTAGTAACGCAACGCATCATCTCGAAAGGCCAAATCTTGTTTGCGATAAAGATGAGTCCTTTTCACTTACGGCCATTCAAAATCCCAACTTCTACCCACAAAAGAGATACCCAAAGGCGCTAACTTTGTTTTTGTTATCTTTCTTCTTCTCACTCTCTTCTCCTTCGTCCACCATTATCAAACACAATCCCCAATTCGGATAACATCTTCATCATCATCTCCCCCAAAACAATGGACGGAGCACTCTTCCCTCACAAACCTTCATACCCAATTCAAACCAAGAGATCTCCATCTCCTCAATCCCCTAACCAATCCATCAAATTCAGCTCCGCTACTCTTCACTTACCTCCTCCTTCTCCTCCTTCTTTCCCTCTCGATTCACTCCTTCACCATCTCGTTCATCTCTCTTCCACGCCTCCCAGACATGCCGCTGCTCGTTTCCCTTCTCTCGAAGTCTCCACTGATTCGTCGTCGTCGACTCACAAATGGCGGCACGAGTCGACGAAGCCCATGTCGAGTTCTGTTCTGGGTGGTGAAATTGGGCATGAGAGAGATGGGTCTTTGAAACTCTTGTGTAAGAAAGAAGTTGTCTTGGTTAATTCCATTGTTGAACAGCCTTTGCCTGGGTTGAATAGGTTCTTTGATTCTGTGAAATCGGAGTTGCTTAGAACTGATTTGGTCAGTTTGGTTAAGGGTCTTGATGATTCTGGGCACTGGGAAAGAGCTGCTTTTTTGTTTGAATGGTTAGTTTCACCTCCGAATTCTGCAGCTTTGAAGCTAGATCATCAAGTTATCGAAATCTTAGTTAGGATTTTAAGTAGAGAATCTCAATACTCTGTTGCAGCTAAGTTGCTCGATAAAATTCCCCTACAAGAATATCTGCTCGATGTTCGCGCTTACACCACTATTCTGCATACTTATTCACGCACAGGGAAGTATGAAAAGGCAATCAATTTGTTTGAGAGGATGAAAGAGTTTGGACCTTCACCAACTCTGGTTACTTACAACGTCATTCTCGATGTTTTCGGGAAAATGGGTCGATCTTGGAGGAAAATTCTAATTGTTTTAGATGATATGAGAAGCAAAGGATTGAAGTTTGATGAGTTTACATGTAGTACTGTGCTCTCTGCTTGTGCAAGAGAAGGTTTGTTAAAAGAGGCGAAGGAGTTTTTCGCTGAACTTAAGTCGTGCGGCTATGAACCTGGAACTGTAACTTACAATGCTTTGTTGCAAGTTTTTAGTAAAGCAGGAGTTTATACAGAAGCATTAAGTGTTTTGAAAGAGATGGAGGAAAAAAACTGCCCAGCTGATTCTGTGACATACAATGAGCTTGTTGCAGCTTATGTTAGAGCCGGTTTTAGCAAGGAAGCTGCTGGTGTCATTGAGATGATGACAAAAAAAGGTGTAATGCCAAATGCAATCACATATACTACAGTGATTGATGCATATGGAAAGGCGGGAAAAGAGGACGAGGCTTTGAAGCTCTTTTATAGCATGAAAGAAGCCGGTTGTGTTCCGAATACTTGCACCTACAATGCAGTGCTAAGTATGTTGGGGAAAAAGTCGAGATCCAATGAAATGATAAAGTTGTTATGTGATATGAAGTCTAATGGGTGTTCCCCTAACCAAGCCACTTGGAACACATTGCTTGCTCTGTGTGGGAATAAGGGTATGGATAAGTTCGTGAATCGGGTGTTCCGTGAAATGAAGAGCTGCGGATTTGAACCTGATAGGGATACATTCAACACGCTGATTAGTGCTTATGGGCGATGTGGTTCAGAGGTTGATGCATCGAAAATGTATGGTGAGATGACAAAAGCAGGTTTCAACGCTTGTGTTACGACTTACAACGCGTTACTTAATGCCTTGGCTAGACAAGGAGATTGGAGATCAGGCGAGAACGTTATTTCAGACATGAAAAGTAAAGGTTTCAAACCAACTGAAACATCTTATTCGCTGATGCTTCAGTGTTATGCTAAAGGAGGTAACTATCTAGGGATAGAGAGAATCGAGGACGGGATAAACGAGGGCCAAATATTCCCGAGCTGGATGCTTTTGAGAACATTACTTCTCGCAAACTTCAAATGCCGAGCACTAGCGGGATCAGAGAGAGCATTCACGCTGTTTAAAAAGCACGGATACAAACCCGACATGGTGATTTTCAACTCAATGCTCTCCATTTTCACGAGGAACAACATGTACGATCAAGCAGAGGCGATTCTTCAGTCTATCCGCAAGGACGGGATGAACCCGGATCTTGTAACCTACAACAGCCTCATGGACATGTACGTAAGAAGAGGAGAGTGTTGGAAAGCCGAAGAAATCCTCAAGACCCTAGAAAAATCGCAGTTGAAACCGGACCTGGTCTCTTACAACACGGTGATCAAAGGTTTCTGCAGAAGAGGGTTGATGCAAGAAGCGGTTAGGATGCTGTCTGAAATGACAGAGCGCGGGATCAGACCGTGCATATTCACTTACAACACGTTTGTCTCGGGTTACACGGCGATGGGAATGTTAGGAGAGATAGAAGATGTGATTGAGTGCATGGTGAAAAACAATTGCAGACCAAATGAGCTGACTTTCAAAATGGTAGTGGATGGTTATTGCAGAGCAGGGAAGTATAGTGAAGCAATGGATTTTGTGTATAAGATTAAGACCTTTGATGCCAGCTTTGATGATCAGTCTATTCAACGGCTTGCTCTCCGAGTGCGTGAAAATTTAGAATCCTAAACCAGTTATATACATATTTTTTCTTTTTTGTAGATTTGGGTTTCTTTTTTCTTCTTCGTTGTATTGAATTTTACATTTCATTCACTTTTATATTAAGCAAAACTTTGATGTTTAAGGACGAATAAAAAAAAATTACATGTTTCTACTCTTCAGATGAGAAGATCATGAGCTTAATCCAACTAATTATGTCTTATTGATTGTTTCGTATCATGTGATTTTTACATTTTTGCTTTCATGTACATACAAATAGAGTACAACTTCTTGTTTTGTTACGGCATAAAGTTTAACTTTAGTAATCATTGAATCGTATACTCTTTATTTAGATATACACATTGATTGATGTGTGTTTGTACTTGTAGGAATGAGAGTTCATATCTAGAGAGACATTTGAGACTACCAACAACAGTGTGTTTTGGTAAAACCACGAAAAAATCTTATCAAAACTCAGTCACAGAGATATTCTGTGTAAACCGGAGAAGTAATTTAAACCGGAAGGTAAAATTAAGGAACCGGTCCGGTTAAAGATGGAAAAGGAGAGGCACTGAGAAGATCCGAGTCATCGACCGACCGAATCATCTCTCTTCTTCTTCTTCTCCTCTAGAAGTGGGCGGTGGAGACTTCCATTACCTACAAATATCAGATTCCTCTCTCTTCGCTCGATTCATTTTCAAAAATTTTGTTCTTCTGAGTCTTTTCTCCTGTTGCTCAAGAAGACGACGATTCGTCGGTTTGTCTAAAGTTTTGAGCTTTTTTTTTGGTGGAGACTTCGACTACTCTACATATATCAGATTCCTCTTTCTCTTCTTACTCTGCTCGATTCAAAATCAAAATTTGTTCTTATGGGTCTCTTCTCCTGTTTGTGAGGAAGACGATTCGTGGGTTTGTCTAAAGTTTTAAGCTTTTCTTATTTTGGTCTGGGTGTGTATGCAAAATCAAATGGAGTGGGATAGTGATTCCGATCTCAGCGGCGGAGATGAAGTGGCTGCAGAGGATGGATGGTTCGGCGGAGATAACGGAGCGATTCCGTTTCCGGTTGGTGGTAGTCTTCCTGGAGCAGCGCCGTGTGGGTTTGTGGTCAGCGATGCTCTTGAACCTGATAACCCTATCATTTATGTTAACACTGTCTTCGAGATTGTTACTGGGTATCGAGCTGAGGAAGTTATTGGTCGAAATTGGTGAGTTTTACCCTAAATTTGTGGCGATGATTTTGTCACCGTAGCGAATCTTTTAACCTTTTTTGGTGTTATTGGTACGATGTTACAATATAGCTTGTTCGAACCTGTTTTGACAGAAGTTTAAATTTCGATTGATTCGTATGATTCTTGTTGGTTATATTGACATATTGTTTAGTATTCTTGGCTAGAACAACCATTTGGAATCATGGACTTGTTATTGAATTCGAAGTTGCTAGTAGAGGAGCAAAGCTATAATGTGAGGATTATATGTTAGATTCAAGTTTCTGGTGATTTGTTTGGCTCTGTATTATTGATTAGAAACTGCCACCTTTGATAGTTTCTCGCACATGTCCTGATTTGATAGGCTTGAGGTATTGCTCTTCGTCTAAGTATGTATGTTTCTGTGGAATCCATTATTGTCGGTGTTTTTCTATCTGGTTTCTCATGTTAATTATGCATATAGTTTGATAGTTGTTCTGTTGTTAATTATTTACTCTGATGAAGTGAAAAAGAGGGTTTTGTATCTGAGTTGCGTTGTTGTTGATCTGTTTTGGCAGCCGGTTCTTGCAATGTAGAGGACCATATGCTAAAAGAAGGCACCCAATGGTAGATTCTACAGTTGTGTCGAAGATGCGACAATGTCTAGAAAATGGCATTGAGTTTCAAGGCGAGTTGCTCAACTTTCGGAAAGATGGATCTCCCTTGATGAACAAGCTGCGTCTAGTCCCTATCCGTGAAGAAGATGAAATCACTCATTTCATAGGTGTTCTCTTCTTCACAGATGCAAAAATTGATCTCGGCCCATCTCCTGATATCTCTGCAAAAGAAATCCCAAGAATATCTCGCTCATTTACCACTGCTTTACCTATTGGAGAGCGTAATGTTTCTCGTGGACTCTGTGGGATATTTGAACTGAGTGATGAGGTCATAGCTATCAGGATATTGTCACAGTTGACTCCTGGTGATATTGCATCGGTTGGTTGTGTGTGTCGGCGGCTCAATGAGTTGACAAAGAATGATGATGTATGGAGAATGGTCTGTCAAAACACATGGGGTACTGAGGCAACACGTGTTCTTGAGAGTGTTCCTGGTGCAAAGAGGATTGGTTGGGTGCGACTGGCCCGAGAGTTCACCACACATGAAGCAACAGCATGGAGGAAATTTTCGGTTGGAGGTACTGTTGAGCCTTCCAGGTGTAATTTCAGCGCATGCGCGGTTGGGAACAGGATTGTTATCTTTGGTGGGGAAGGTGTGAATATGCAGCCGATGAATGATACATTTGTGTTGGACCTTGGCTCGAGTACTCCTGAGTGGAAATCTGTTCTGGTCAGCTCTCCTCCTCCAGGTCGCTGGGGTCACACGCTTTCTTGTGTCAATGGATCTCGTTTAGTAGTGTTTGGAGGCTATGGGAGTCATGGATTACTCAACGATGTGTTCTTATTAGACCTTGATGCAGACCCGCCGAACTGGAGAGAAGTATCCGGATTGGCCCCTCCGATACCAAGATCGTGGCACAGTTCATGCACACTTGATGGCACTAAGCTGATAGTATCAGGTGGTTGTGCTGATTCAGGAGCTCTACTCAGCGATACGTTCCTGCTTGACCTTTCGATGGATATACCAACTTGGAGGGAAATACCGGTTCCATGGACTCCTCCATCTCGCCTCGGACATACTCTAACTGTCTACGGTGACCGCAAGATCCTCATGTTTGGTGGTCTTGCGAAAAACGGTTCTCTGAGATTCCGCTCTAACGATGTATACACGATGGATCTTAGCGAGGATGAGCCGAGTTGGAGACCTGTGATTGGGTATGGATCTACCCTCCCGGGAGGCATGGCAGCTCCGCCACCAAGGCTGGATCATGTGGCGATCAGCCTTCCCGGTGGTAGAATCTTGATCTTTGGTGGTTCGGTTGCAGGGCTTGACTCAGCTTCTCAGCTTTATCTTCTTGATCCAACAGAGGAGAAACCGGCATGGAGAATACTGAACGTTCAGGGAAGTCCACCGAGGTTTGCGTGGGGACACACAACGTGTGTGGTTGGAGGAACTCGATTGGTCGTCTTAGGTGGTCAGACCGGTGAAGAATGGATGCTAAACGAAGCTCATGAACTGTTATTAGCAACTTCTACAACTGCAAGCAGTAGTTGATCAAAGTGATGAAGTTAATGGCTTTTTATTAGATGTTTTGGGACGAAAGATCTATACCATTGATCAAAAACATGTTCATATTGCTCTGTACATGGTGAGTATGATACGTCCATGTTTTGTTCATCTGTTGACTTAATGGTTTTTTTTCTTGTATATGTAATATTACGAATTTGATTGTACATACCTGTCTTCTCTAGTGAATTTTTTGTAAGTGGCCGAATGATCTTAAGAAAAAAAACCAAACCTTTTTGTTTAGCTCATTCAACTTTAATTTCAAGATCGAGAAATATAAACCAAAATTAGTTAAGACAAAACATCCTTAAATGATTGTGTTTGATTGGATCTTCTCTCCACGGCTCACACTAGACAACAATTTATTTGGATATTTAAGACTAAAAGATTATCAAAAAAGAAAGATTCGTCGGAAAAAGCAATGGAAGAAATGTGACGAGTCTCTTTGACTCTTTGGTGAGTGTGAAAAGTAAAGTACATTTACACTTACAGAAGAAAATAAACTCAGAGACGAGCCAAAAAGAAGACTCACTCTCTCTGAAACCAATCTTTCACTTTATCACTGTCTGCAACTTGCAAACTACAACTAGCAGCTAGCAAGCAAGAACCTTTACTTCTTCATCTTCTTCTTCTTCTCTTTCCTCAGATTCTTGTCTGAAAATTTCTTTTCCATTTTCAAGATGCCGATCAACAAAGACCCATCAACACCTCCTCCTGTTATCGGAAAAATCGGTCCTTACACTGTCTTTATGACTCCCCCGGCTACTCCTAAGCCACCTGAATCTCCTTCTGCTGTGTCTCAGAAGCCTGTGATGGCACCTCCTGTTCTTCCTCCGCCTCAGCAGTTTAAATCGGTGGCTGCTTCTGGAGAGGATGGCTCGGTTTTGGGGTTCTTGAAAAACGCCGTCACAAAGGTTCAGAATGGTAAGAAACTAGAGGAATCTGATGAAATATCTTACTCTTTTTGAGTATAAAGTTTCCTCATTTCCGGATCTTGAGTTTGAGATTGGTTTTATATTGATACCTTTTGATTGATTGGTTAGGAAATTAAACTGAGAATGGTGGAAACAGATGTAAAGTTTCTATCTTTGTGAAGTAAATTGGAAAGTAGAGTATTTGCTAATGTACCATGAAATCTTGATTTTCATACTGTTTCTGTGATTTGGTTCTGAAAGCTATTAGATTGTGAATTTGACATTCTTGTGTGTGCTTAAACAATTTGTCTACAGCTCATTCAAGTGTGGATGATCATTTGGTGAGATGGTTTGGGTTAAACCAATCTAAGTATCAGTGGGCTTTGGATGAGTACTACGAAAGCAAAGGATCAGTAAGTGTTCCTTTATCCTCTCTTTTCATAGAATGTGTTTATTGTTTTCTTTTCATTCTCTCTTTAAGTTTCTAGTTTTTGTGGTTCTTGAATCTATCTTTCTATTAGTTTCTTATCGATATCGAGTCCTCTAGTCCACATGATTCATCATCCTTTTAGTTTTAGTTAACTGGTTGGTCGGACAATGTTTTTTTTTCATGTCTGTACATTTTGGTAAGCTTTGAAGCAAAGCTAGTTCGAGTGTTTTTATGTTTGGCCCTTTACTTCTTGCTTTTTTGCTTCTAAGCTAATGAACAACATATTTGAATCTTGATCTTCACCCATTATCAATTATTAGAATTGCGTTTGGTAGCCGAAAACATATCATGGATTGGTTATGAACTTGCTCTCTTTGGTCATTGATTTAGTGCACATGTTCCTCAAATACATCTCATGGACTGAGCACTCATCTTGTTGAATCGCACGCAGGATATGAAGGCTGTGAACGCAAAGGAGATGCCAGGGAAAGCACAGAGTGTATAAGTAAACCATATATGATAAACGTCATTCCCTTTTGGCCAAATTCCAAAACCTGTTCTCTTGAGAGAGTTACAAAGCTTTGAGTCTTGACGAAAGTGTTATTCAGATGATTGATCATGGAATCCATTGTAGCCTTAGAGGTCTCTTTTGGTATATTTTTAAAAACCTATGTATGTAGCAGCAGCAGCTCTTTGTAGTTTTATGTATAACAATGGTGAAATCTCCAAACCAAAGATGGAGATGCAACATTCATCATTTGGTTTCTTGTAAGCTTAATAACATTTATTTACCTTTTTTCTTTATAATATCATTATATTCTAAATTTTTATGTTATATGTCTCTCAATTCAAAAGAATTTACAAGTTGTTCTTTGTCAAGTAAATAAAAATTTTATTCTACTTGTTATGATTCATTTGAAAAAGATTCGGCGTTTCCGGTTATCACGGGTGGATGAATAATTTATCGGGGTCAATGGATCAACGGGCCTCGCTATATCCAAGGCCCATTAAAAAGGCCCAAATACTTTCAGACAACGGCTCAAATGTTTTTAACGTCTTTTATATTTTTTTACCGATTGAAAATAATATTGGAATTTAAAATTAAGTTGGAAAAAAAACAAAAAAAAACGAAGAAAGAAAGGGTTTAGTTAGGGCTTTTGCAAATTTGCGTGTCTCCCTTTCATCTTCATCTTCTTCTTCCCCAAAATCTCCGCCTCTTCTTCGCCGGAAAATTGAGAAACTGACAATGATACGCGGTGGAAGAAGCTACGTAACTTCACCTCCTTCATTCTCCAACGACGCTAAAAAGCTCCTAGTTTGCACTGGAAACACTGTCTCTGTTTTCAGCGCCGCCACTGGCTTACAGGTACCAAATCTTTTTGATTCTTCTCCGAGTTTTTAGGGTTTCGATTCGAATCGTTGTTTGATACATTTCTTTGCCAATTTTGTTTTAGATTACGTCGCTTGAAGGTCACACAGCTCCAGTGACGACTCTAATCGTTGTTCCTGCATCGAGTCCTGCTCAAAAGATACTTTGTTATTGTTGGACTGCCTCTCTTGATGGTACAGTTCGTCATTGGGATTTCTCAGGACCTGAGCTTTTGAAAACCATCGATGCCCAGCTTCCGATTTACTCTATGGTGAGTTTACAAGAAAAAGTTGAATGCTTTTTGGTTTTTGATTAGTGTTTTGTGATTGTGATTGTGAATGTATCTGTGTGTTGTTTGATCTTATAGGTTATTCCTTCTCTCTTGAGTGAACCTCAACAACAAATTGATAAACGCCGTCAATTATCTGATAAGTTGGTTGCTTATGTTTCGGTTGAGGATACAAGTGTGGTTAAAGAAGGGTCTAAAGAGTTGCGTGGTCACATTCGAAGATTTAATCTTGCTAAACCACGTATTCCTCGCGGAGATACTTTGAAAGAGGTTAGTTTTTTGTAGTGGTCTTATGGGGTAAGACTTGTTGTCTAATGTATTGGATTGTGTAAGCTTACATCATTTTCTTATTTCTTTGTGTAGACGGCAGAACCAGAATCTATTGTTATCAGTCCCTCGGGAGAATTTTTTGGAATCCGGCACAAGTGCAAAATTCATATATGGGATGTTCCTTCTGGAGGATCAAGGCATGCGGTTTCCAGGAAGATGACACTACATCATTCAAAGTTTATCAATGTTTTTGCTTTTCATCCCACGGAGAGAATTGTAGTTGCTGGAGATGTGACTGGAAGAGTGTTGATTTGGAGAGGAGTCGGTAATAGAAAACTTGCCTTGGGTAATCAAAAGAAAAAAGTGAGAGCAATGGTTGATTTGGATAACGCTGGAGTGAGAGGTGAAGATGATGCTGAATCTTGCACTACATGGCACTGGCACTCTGCTGAAGTTAATGTCCTTAATTTCTCTTCTGATGGAGCATATTTGTATTCAGGTGCAACCGAGTCATTTCACTTACATTTCCCGTTTTTTTGTTTATATGATGTTCTGCTAATATCCATTAGTTTATCAGCCGAACAAACTAATAGGTCATGAAAAAAGACTTATTGTTTGATATTTACTTCCAGAGTTCTTACCCTGACTTGTTTGTTCTTTGTGACTCTTTAGGGGGAAGGGAAGGGGTACTTGTTGTTTGGCAGCTAGACACAGGGAAGAAGAAATTTTTACCAAGAATAGGGTCTCCCTTGTTGTATTTCATGTGGTCTCAAGATCCAACTCTTTCTTCTGTAAGTCAGTCAGAGCCTACTGTTTTAATCCCATCTAACACACAGCCTGCTGAAACCAGAAGGAATGTTTTTCTGATTTAACTAAGAACGAGAGCTGCAGGTGGTTTGTGCAGATAATCAGATCCATTTGCTAAAAATGCCTTCGATGGAGATCTTAAGGACCATTTCTGGAATCAAGGTTTGTCTTTGAAACTTATTAATTAACCACTAACTGCTAAATCTGGGAAGTTGCTAACCTCTCTTGATCTTCTTTTCCTTTGGAATTTATTTCAATGTGTATTATGTTTACAGCCTCCCCCATCATTGCCTAGGATGTATGAAGGCTTGGCTAGTACGGTTGCTTTTGATCGATCTTCGGGCATAGCTGCTTTGTGCACAGAGAATTATTGTGTTCAACTATACAATCTTCTTAATGACCGGGGAATATCAGAGGTTAGTGGCTCAAATATATCCCTAATGAGCTCTTTTCCACTTTCTGCTGTCTATAAAATTCTCTAGGCTGATGTGTTGACTGTCAGTTTATAATTGTAACTAATGGTTTTGCAGATTCAAGTTTGTGAGAGAAACCATCAACCAGGTGATGAAATCACAGTAAGTACATCTTCTTGCCGTTATATATGGTTTTATATCTATTTTTTTTTTCCATTGGTGATAATTTGAGGATATGGTAATAGGTTGTGGTGACAGCGGTTGCTCTCTCCCTCGATGGATCAGTGATGAGTACAACCGAGGTGAAACTTCCTGAAGACGGCATAGGAGGCTTAGTGTCCCTCAAGTTTTGGATGTCTGAACCAGACAGTAAAACTTTCACCTTATCCACAATCGTATATGAACCTCACAGGTTTATAACTCACCCTGCTAATGGATATTGCTTCATTTTTCATCATTACCCAATTTTTTTGTTATTTATTGTTCATTATAAACCTAGCAAATCTAGATTTCGATTTCTCCTATTTAGTCTACAAATAGTGTCCTTTACAGTGGGTAATTTTTCTCCTTCTGTATATCTTACAGGGATGCCGGTGTCTCAGCCATTGCATTTCACCCTACCCGGCGCATGGCAGTTAGTACATCGTTTGGTGGGGACTTTAAGGTAGTTCTTAGACTGATTTTACATACATCTCTTTGTGTATCTCTTTTTTCCTTTTTTGTTGTTATTGATATCAGATTTGCTGTTTCAGATTTGGGTTTGCAACAGCGAGAAGAATCAGACGGATAAGGACTCTAGCTGGATATGTCACGCAGTTGGCTCTTACAAGTAATTGCTTCTGTATGAATTAGGAAACTTCAACATTCATGTATTATTTCCTCAAAATTTAATATTCTCGTTCCTTTGCAGGAAGAAGCCAATGACTGCTGCTGCTTTCTCAGGGGATGGCTCTGTTCTGGCTGTTGCGGCTGAGAATGTTATTACGCTTTGGAATCCAGACAAAAACATACTCTTGTCTGTTCTAGGAGCAACACTGACGGTAATTAATTTTGCAGTTGTCCACTAAAAAATTGGAACCTTTTTTCACAAAGATGAATGCTTAAACCTCTCAGTTTAAACCTCCAATTTATTCCAGCCTATCACAAAGCTCTGTTTTGCTGGGAAATCTGAGTTCCTTGTTGCTGCATCCCATTTTCCGCGACCTGAATTGTCTGTTTGGAATGCATCAAAGCTATCTTTGTCATGGTCATATGGATTACGCATAGAAGGTATACATTACAACACTTTCTTTAACTTCTCCATGAAAATTCTTGTTAAGTTTTCTGTAGCCAATGTTTCTTCTGGTTTTGTAGCTGTCACTTCCGCAGTGGATTCATCGTCTTTTGCAGTATTGGCTCTGATTCCAAAATCCTTTAAAATGGATGAATCTAAGGAGAATATCTTCCGCAGTAGAGATGGTGCCATTCTTTTATTTAACGGATCAGATCCTAAGCCAGTATCTATATGGACTGTGATGCAGGTATGACAAAAGAAAATTCCTGCTCATATACGTAACTATAGAGAAGAGATGAAGGCAATGAAATAAACCATGTCTAAATTGCAGGCTAAGGGAGGATCAATTTCATTTTTAGAAGGAGATAAGACTCAGGTTCGCATTGCATATGTAAATGGAAACCATGAGTATGTTGTTTTCGATCCCAGTAGCGATGAGTCACACGAGCGTAGCGCTGTTGACTATGATGGTCTTGTTGGTCAGGAAGAGACAGGTAAAAGAAAACTCTTAAACAAAGTAAGAAACAAACTTCATTGATTTTAGCTTGCTATTAATCGAGAAAGTCTCTTATCTTTTAGGAGACGCCGGGTACACATCCTTGTATGGGCAGTTACCTGACTACGACAAGAAGAGAATGGAGGATGCTGAGTCGTTGGTAACACCGTTTGTATCGTCAGAGAGACCGTGGGAAACGATATTCAGCGGTTCTACTCTAAATTTCCCGCCACTAGAGAAATTATGTGCTGAGTTCTTCGAGTCCCTAATGGAGAAAAGAACAGCCGTTGTGGAATGAGACCTTACTTACACCAAAGAAAAGTTTTATAAGGTTTATACAAAAGAGCTCATTTTTGCAGCCATCTTTGGTTAGCAAAGTTGTTGAGTTTGTTCATGAAATTTTGTAGCTTTTTTGTTATTGTGAGATTCGGTTCGGTTTATGATGTTGCTACCTTCCATACTTTGGCTCAAAAAATGCAGGATTCTAATTCTAACCAAGTGTGCCATTTCTGATACAAAAACATATCAAAGCAAAACAATTTGGAACCTTTGCTTTTTTTAACTTTAGATTCTCAATAATTGTGAAAAGAGTCAGGTGCTCCTAACCCACCAGAAGAAAATTATTCCAAAATCCAAATATTTCAACAAACATCTTTCATTATACTATTTATTTTTGCTTAGTAACATCTTGCTTTATTAGAAAAGTTGAGAATACAAAATAAATAATTTTATAAGTTATTTTGAGTGGTCCAGTATGTTGAGGTAATTATTCTTGAAGTACACAAAAAAGGTTATTGCCTTGGGGACACTAAACTTTTTAATTTTATTTCCACATGCATGTAGGACAATAGTTTTGTAAGGTTTGTGTTACGTATTGGAAAAGCTTTCTACTTTTGAGAAAGAGATGAAAAAGATGAGAAAAAGGATCATTGTTTGTCCTTAAAACAACACATTATTATCCAAGATTAATTGAAGTTTTAAAAATAGAAATGTGGTTGAATTGGCTAGCCAACTTTGCAGAGAAACTTTATTAACCACAAAAAGGATGATTAAGAGATTAAATTAGTGAAAATTAAAGAAGTTAAACTCGTCTACCTAGTTAGTATTATAGTAGTTCCTTGGCTACCAAAAATAGTGCTGGCATATATAACTATTTGTAACACTCAAGTTCAACTAGTTAAGTGACGAAGACGATATAAAATTTTATCGTATTAACATTAAACACTAAACAGTAAACACACAAAAGCATATACTTATTGAAGATAATTGTGTGTGCCGTACACCTGTCTTGGGCTCCCCCACCAAACAAGTATCCACATTTAACTTATTATTCTTGTATTGATCCAAGAACTCCATTATTATTATAAACAAACAAATTATGTAAATACACAATGATTAATGATTTTGGTTTTGATTAGTATCATTCATTGATCATCATATGGTATCCTAGGTTGTGGCATGCTCAAATTGGTCGAGTCAGTGATCTTGCAAACATATAGTATTGACTTAATTTGGTAGACAGTAATAACATTTTTTTTTTATTTTGTATATGACCACTCATTATTTCATTTTGCATTACAATTTTCAAAAGAATTTAAAAAATGATTTGTGTTTTCTGTAATGTAATTAGCAAATGCAAAACAACGTGACCCTAGCTCTTATCGTCTTCTACTGAGATGATGATATCATAACTATGGGAAGAGTTTGCAAACTCTTGGATAGAGTTTTGCAATCTGTCGACATCCAAAAAATTAAAATAAAACACCTCATTGAATACTACAATTGTTTATGAAATAGACAACTCTAAACAAATATATATACAATAAAAAGAAAAAAACAAAATTGATTTTTCAACATTATACAACTAATATATTTTTTTAGATCTAGCGACTACGATGTGAAGAACTTTGATTAGAGATAGAGTCAGGAGGAGAGAGTGAGATTGAAGAATCACATTCACAGTCCTCAAGATCTTCATATCCCCAAAACTCTTCTTTCACTTCTTCTTCCTCTTCCATTTTCCATTTCTCCTTCTCTATGTCTTCTCCTTGTAACACTTCTAATACCTAAATGTATCATAAACACAAATGTTTTAGCAATTATGAATATATCTTATAACAATCAATCTTGTAACTATACCGTAGTAACATCTTCTTGATTAAGTCGTATAAAAGGGCAGCTAATCTAGTTTAATAGGAGTATTTGATTAAAGTTTAAGTGTCGGTAAATGAGCCTCTTTCATAATACCTTTTCTTCATAATCATTCATTATTCAACAATAATCAAAATAGAACTATAGTGCTTGTTTTGTTTTGTATGTGATTCTGATTAAGATTAGGTGTCGGTAATTGAGCTTTTCTCATATATATTATTATAGTACATGTTTTTAATTAGATTGAAAAGTTGAAAGGTGCTCAAAGAAAAAGCAACATAACATTAATATAAATGTTTGATGTATATGTCGTTATTAAATAAAGATGGTTATAGTTAATGACCAAAGACATTTTTTATGGTCACGCAGCCGATGAGCTAACTAGAAAAGCGATCGTTGAGTAACATATCGACACGATTACGTCTCATTATAAACCAATCATAAATACTAAACTTTTTCTTTAACAATAAAAAAACAAACTATAGTTTTCATGACACTTAAGTTGCCCAAATAAGGTTTTTAGTTATATGAATGAAGCTAAGGGAAGAAAACAAACTAATGACTCACTCTAATAAGAAGAAAATTAAAACTACCAAATATATATTGAAGTAATACTACTTACTATTAATGATTATGATTAATGAGCTTAATGAACGTACCTCGATCATGGAAGGTCGACATAGAGACGAAGATCGGATGCAGAGAGACGCCGCGAAAGCTATTCGATGAAGTTGTTGGATGTCGAACTCTTCACCGATCCTCGGATCCACCAGCTACTCAATCTCTCCTTCTTTTATAATCAGTTTTGCCTGAATTACAATAAAAATTCAATGTATAAATATTTATATAAACATCGAAATAGATAACAATAAAGTCTATCATAATACATTTTATTAGGTTGTAATGATATTTAGGTGTTCAGGGTTAACCTAAAACATCTAAAATGTTGAGTTATTATTATTGGTGGAGTACAAAGTTTTGATTGGTAAAATTCTATGATGTAAAAAATGATTAAACAGCTGTACAAATTTTCCCAAATTTTTTACCAATCATACTTTGGAAATATATGCAGTTTTGGAAATTAGTCAAACCAAAAAAAAAAAGAAGATAACTTGTGAGATAATAAAACCGATAAATCATAAATAAAATTGGGGTTAAATTTAGAATATTTTACCCAGCTGTGTAGGCTTTGATGAGAAGCATCAACAGGTTTTTTACCAGAAATGAGTTCAAGCAAGAACACACCAAAAGCAAATACATCAGTCTTCTCATCTACAATCCCATGTGTGTAGTACTCTGGTGCTAAGTGCCTGTTTGGTTTATTTTTAGAAATGATTTAATTATTATTATTAAAGAGAAACTTTGTTAAAAATAGAAATAAACTTTGGAGTAAATAGTACCCAAATGTGCCTTCAATTGGAGCAATGGAATGGTGAGACCATTGAGAAGGCAGCCATTTTGCCAACCCAAAATCAGATATCTACAAAATCATTGATTCTTTTTTTCATATTATATAATTCAATGATTAGAACAATGAAACAGTATAATCAAAAGAGGACCTGTGGTTGAAAATCTTGGGTTAAGAGAACATTAGAGGATTTAATGTCTCTGTGTATGATCCTTCTCTGACAACCTTTGTGTAAATAATGAAGCCCTTTTGCTGTCCCAATTGCAATCTTATACCTTGTCTCCCACTCCAATGGTGCTTGATTCATATCTACACAACAAACATAACTTCAAGAACTGTAACAACAACACATCATAAGGGACATAAACTTGTTCAAGAGAATTGTGGTTACTTACCATGAAGGAGAGAAGCAACAGAGCCTCTAGAAGAGAAGATGAAAACAAGATAGAGACCATTGTCAATACAACAACCAAGAAGAGACAAGACATTAGGGTGTGAGACATGTCCGATTGTTCCAATCTCCATTAAAAACTCTTTCTCTCTCCTCTCATCGTCTCTGCCTCCTCTTGTTATCCTCTTCACAGCTATCTCTTCGCAGTTTTCGTTACTCAGCACCCCTCTGTACACCTCTGCAAACCCACCTCTACCTACCAAGTTCTCTGCAAATATTATAAAGACCAAAACCCTTTTAGTGACATTTAATTAGGAAGTGAAGTTATTAGAAGAAAGAGACCAAACAAGAGGAATTTTGTTGACCTGAGCTGAAACCGTTGGTTGCGTCGTAGATTTCTTCAAAGGAGAAACATTTCCATTTGGGTCTTTGAAACTGCTCTGTTTCTTGAAAACCCTCGACGCATTTGGTGGAAGAAGCCGTGTGAGGAGTCGAGTTCGAGTTCTCAGAGTCAGAGTCGAAGCTACGTCGTTTAAAGGAGAAGAGACGTTTCAAGCTGTTGCTTCGAATGTACTTCATTTGTGAGTCAATGGCACAGAAGAAGGAACACAGAGAGGATGAAGGAAGAAGGAAGAGACAGAGCTTAAGGGGGAGAGATGATGAGAAAGGAGAGAGAGAGATATAATTATCTGTCTGTTTTTTTGTACTTTGTGAATAAAAACACAGAAGAATTAAATTTTGGGTTGGTGAAGGTTTACGGTGAGGTCGACCACAGAGAATTAGGTAACGTAAGAAAGAAACAGTGACTGGCGTTCCGCGTTTGGCGTTTGGCGATTTGGAGTTATGAGAAGAAGTAGTGTTGTTGTTACACACTTACACAAAAGGGATATATGAAGAAGGAACTTTGTGTTGTATTTGTGTTTGTGTGGGTGAGACTTTAATGGGTTTTTTGTTTATGCCTTTTTTATCTCACAAGGCAGGTAGCTTCCCTGGACGATATCCATGTTCTCCATTTTACTTTCTTTCTTTTTTGAGCTTCTCTCTTTTTTCATCATCTATATATATTTTTCTTTAGTAAATTTGGGAATTATGAGATAACATTAAAGATTTTTTTTACGAGGATACGCTAAGAAGGATATCACATTTTTTATATACGTGAATCGCTCAAGGTTTTTCGGATCGATATCTTTCATATCTATTTCCGGAAATTGATGAATGTTATATATTCGAAGATCTATTAAAAATTGGATATTTAGTTATAAATTTGTTTTTGCGCTATAAATATTAGTGTAATTTTGTATTATCTTTACTCCATAAATTTATGATGGTATAGATTTTTTGGAACGTTTAAGATAGATATAAGTAATCGAAACGTGGTAAAAGTAAAGGATATATAGTGTAATACTTTTGTCAAGCATTTGGATAGGGGACAAAATGAATTGTATAGGATACCATGTCAAATTAATTTTGAAACGTAACATCGTATATGAGTTTTGGCTACAAAACCTATGCAGTAGTAGAAACATACACACAAACTGTGAAACATCGTATAAGAGTATATTGAGTTAATGGCATTTTAGATATTTAGGGTGAGTCTATTGGTGCACTTGGATTCTTCAAATAATTGTGGTCAGTTTATTGTCGAGTAGTAGTTAATGAAGTAAAAAAAACCAAAACAAAACAATGCCACTTTTGACAGAGATATAATGGATTCTTTTAAATCTCTCTTTAAAATTCTGAAAAGTCAAGCCTAACATATTTTGCTTATTTAAGTGAAACTACGATTAGGTCGTCCAAATTTTGCATTCTCTTTCGGCCTAACAATCCTCGTCAGTTTTACTAGCCCCAATCCTAGAGAATCACTATTAGAGCAAAATTAATCACTATTTTATTTCAACTTTAATATATATGTGTGTGTATAAGTGTAAGTGTAAGAAATTAATCACTAGATGATTACTATTAGGGAAAATTTATTTGTCTGTAAGTACTGTAAAATACAAATTCATCATTTTTGTGTGTGTGTGAGTTCTTGAACAATGACTTGATTAATTTTAGTGTTTATATATGTGTCTATTTGTTGAAATCTTGTGATTATTTATACACACAATATTAAAGATTTTAGAATTGGTTTACAAAAAATATTAATATTTTCGAAGTTATAATTGCAAGGGAAAACGCCAACAAAAAAACGAAAAAGGTTGTTTGTAAACAAAATGTGGTAAAAATCAGGAGATGACATTATAGATTTTCGAAGTTATAGTTGACAGAAAAAAAAAAAAAAAACAGAGAATGTTGTAAGAAAAACAAAGGTTGTAAGAAAAACAAATTACATTTTATTCTCAAGTGTAAACAACATATCTTAAGTTCTTAACAGTATGCAAAATAAATAAGTTATGTTTTTATTTATATATATATATATATATATATTCATATTAGGTTATCTTACTTTCAAGGTTATGGTTCTGCCCTATCATTTAAAGCAGAGTTGCTTAATTTGCAATGGAGAATCTTTTGATTATAATTAGGATAACTCAAAATTTTCGTATACAAAGGGACTAGCTTATTTAGACTAAAGCATAGAGAGGTAGATACAAATAAATACGAGCACTACTAGGTCAACCCTCTTGAGTTTATTTGACGATTATATAAATACTTAATCTCAAATCTGGAATACCATAAAATTAATCCACAAAATATTATCTGTGTCATTACAAAGAATTACTTAAAAATGAAGATGCAGCTATATAAAATATTGCAATATTAGTATCACAGTGTATGTTTGATATATCTAACTACCAAAACAAGTGAAGAAGCAAAACACATGTTCAGTTCAACTGAATGTTTCATCTTCTTCTGATTGTCTTCTCTACTTAAAATTATTCAAGTTGTCTAAAGTTTATTGGCCTAGAGTACTATAGCTATTATATATATATTAGTTGGACGATACTAATTAATATTAATTACGGCATCACATCAACTTCGAAAAGATAAGAAGACGACGCATGGCACTTACTTAGACATGATTGATCGATCTCTGTGAATGGAACAGTTTACTTAATGTCTACTGAGATAAGGTTTTTGTTTTAAAAGTGACGTTGTTAATTAAATTGATACTTACGAATAAAACAAGTTGACAGAACGTACATTATTAGTGATCGAGTCTGTTTATAATATTTAAGTTTTTACTAGACGAACCTTTGTTTTTTTTTTTTCATTTTTATCCGAGAGGTCTTATCTAGAAAGGATATTCACATAATTTTAATTTTAAAATTTTGATGCGATACAAAAGTTATAGCGGAGTTGTCTTAAATACCATGAAATTAGATATTTGTTCTCCAAAAATACTATTATAAGATTAATTTCCCAAAAATATGATTAAAATACATTTTTTACCAAAAATACCATAAAACTAAAACTAATTTTTTTAACATTCAAAATAATTTTTAAATTTTAAACACTAAACCCAACTCCTAAAAATTATACCCTAAATATAAATAGTCAACCCAAAGATAAAAAAAAAATTAGATCTTAAAATATTAATTTTTTTATGTTTATGGTATTTTTGGTTTAATAAAACTATTGTGGTACTTTTGAAAAAACAACAAATTGTGGTATTTTTTTTGGAAGAAACCCTAAAATGATTGCATCTAAAACAATTTCTAAATTTTTTATTTTTCTTTGGTGCATCAGATATAAGTTTTTTTTAATTTATTTTTAATTAACATTAAATATCCTAATTTTGTTCAAATGCGCAACTAATTTTGAGGATACAACAAAATATGGTTAGAAATTTTCCACAAATGTACCATCTATAAAATAACTGAATCAAATTTTAGTGAGACCAAATTTACGCGCAAAATTCGTATTAAATAATTGAACATAGAGATTTCTCGAATTTTCATTGATTACCTAAAATCTATACCACATTTTTTTTTATTACATATGAAAGTTAAAACTGTTTTCTTGTAAGAATATGATTTTTTTTCCAGCTAAATTTCTTCCACCAAAACTCTTTGCTTACAAATTTAAATATATACGACCAAAACACTCATATATATACATATATATATATATGAGGAAGCCAAAGATATAAGAGCGTCGGTCGATGACCATTTTATTGAAAGAAAATATCAAAGGTTGAAGACAGAAGAAGAGTACACATGTGTATATGTAAACCAAAGCTAACAAGACTGCGACATTTTACTTTTTATTCACGAGAGCCTAAACCCATTCTCCATTGAGAGACCTCGATTCTTTATATTGGACAACGACTACAACCTTACATTTTGTTGTCACCTAAGCTGTTCTCATTTCATACCATTGGATTTTACTTTTTATTATAAAAAAATATATTTGTTTGACGATGTCTTATATATATCAACATTATAACCCGTGAATTTTGGAAGATCCTTATCGAAGTTGCTTAACATTATTACAATCTATTTATCTAAAGGTACTGATGATCAAATATCGATTATATAACTAACTAATTCTGATATATTCCAAATTAATTATACTCTCCTCATATTTCTAAATACTAATTTGGTTGATATATGATATATCTTGCATTATAGTTTGAACATTATAGTTTGAACATGTAAATGAAAAATTAGTAGTAAGATTCATTTTGGTAATAAATCATTATTCAGTATAGCCACCAGTCACCACCAATCATAATCTATTATTTCAGACATGACTACAATGTTTGGCTTATTAGCTATTTTTGTATAAGACCTTGGGTCCCCAAAATCATTTGAATGCTATACATCTATATTTTATACTCTCTTTCATTATTATTTTTTTCTAAATCATTAGATCATTTTGTAAATTTCCCAATGCTATAGGGAAAGTACTTTTTTTATTATAATAAATGTCTCAAAACCAGAAATTTTTTGTTGTTTCTCTGTCTCTAAATCAACAAAGATGAATAGGAAGATATGTAGATTTGTAAATAGAAACATAATTCAACCGACAGAAACAAAGTAAATAAGTCATATAAACACAAATGACTCGATTCTAGCTAGAATGAAATAATAATTTTCTAGGTTGGAATTTTATAACAAGTAAGTAGATTATAACTATTTGGCACACATGATCATTGTAAAAAGCTGAAACGAGTATTAATGTCAGTTTATAAACTCGAGAAGTTTTGATTTACTCACTTTATGGGGAGAAATAATGCAATTTGTTCATTTTATAAGAGAGGTTCGTCGAGAGAGTTTGTAAAAGAGATAACATAATTGGACGAGGAAATGGTCCCAAGAGACGACGAATAGAATAGTAAAGTAAAGAGAGTTCTCTGGCCAGTTTTGGTTTTAGAAGTTTACTGATACCGAAGCAAAGTAGGCATGCATGCAATAAAGTTTGGCCCTTTGCATTCTTCACGAGATGCGAGCGCACACTACAAATACAAATAACAGTGCCCTTTTATTGAGGTTTTTGGTTGGGTTAAGCCGTTGAATTCAACTATATATTAGAGCATCTCCCTTTTTATTTTGGAGTGTTAAAACAAATTTTTTTGTTAAATTTAATGATTAATTTGAATTTATGAAACTCTTACAGAATGATTAATTTTTCTTCTTCTAATGATGAACTCTATAAGGGGTTCTAAAAAGTTTATTTTTAAAATAAGTTGTGATTGAATATTTATGTATTATGACTGTTGTATCGTTAACAATATTTATTTTTTATTTTATTTTAGTTGGATTTACAAATCCATAAACCAATAACCCCCCTTAGTCCGTTTAAAGCCATGGGCCTTAATACTAGTATAATAAAAACAAACGTTTATTTTTATAACACTCTAAGGCTCTAGTTGGGCTTCATTGACCAAGAGCCCACTCCAACAACAAGATCCAGGCTCAGGTTTATTTAGAAAATATTACTTATTACCGTTATTTTATATTTTCAAAAATTGGCGGTAAACTAGAAGACTCTGACCAAAGTAGAGAAAATATTAAAATCCAAAATCCAGAAATCAATATCTAAAAATTTATGTTGTTCCATGTAAAAAGTTCAAATAATGCAAAAAAAAATCCCAACTGAAGAAGAAACAAAAGTTTGAATCCTTTCTAAATAGTCCAAAAGAGAGTTGAAAGAAAAAGACTTAGGATCAATGCTTTATCATCAGATGCCACTATCAACCGCAGGACGCTTTCTTGATATGCAATCAGAGAATGTATCAATGAGCTGTTCAGCCAGAGCTTTTGTATCTTCCCCGAATGCCTCGATGAATGTTTGAACCACATATTTCTCTTTAGCCGTGGCTCTTAAGCTATACCAGGTGAGAAATTTTTGTCTAAACTCACTTTTAACTTGGCCTGAGCACTCAAGCTGCCTAATGAGCTTGACACCTTGCTCGAACGTAAAATTGCTGCAGCTTGCTATGTCCTCCATTTTCTTCGCATTCTCGGGTCTATCTTCACGGTCATTGAGTTCGTCTGACCTGAATCTAGGAGGCGGAGGGATGGACAAATCCTCCAGGACCAACTCTTTTTCTTCACAAGAATTGTATTGCTTCATCTGTATGACATCAGAACCAGTTAAAACTTCGGTCGCTACCTCTTCTTCGAGGTGATCCTTTTTTTGCCTTTGGCCTTCACTGTTGAATTCAGGTCCTAGTAAAGGCGGTGGAGGTGAAAGATTGTTGCAGTCGGTAATACCGCTTTTAAAGTCAAGTAAAATATTTGACATTACTTCATCTTCGAGGTTTAGTGTAGAGACTGTGGATTCATTTACGCTCAATTCTTTGGCGCCGCTAAAGCAAACAACTTTGAAGCAATAATCTGTAGCTGGAGTTAGACCAAAGACCTCATACCTTGTGTCTGGACTGAACAATTCACAAGTCGGATCTTTTGGGTAATCTTTCTCTGAGCTCTTACGATGCCATACAGTGTAATGAATGGTGGTGTCCCTTGAGGAAGATTCTTCAGCTCCAATAACCAAAGTGACAGAATTCGCGAAAACATTCTCAAAAGTCATCTTCCACGAACCTGTTATTCATATCAAATCAATCACTGAAGAAGAAAACAAAAGTACTGTACTAAATAAGTGTTTATTGATCTTACTTTGCATCTTCGAAGACAGAAGTTGAAGATCAATCTTTTGCAAAGCAGAAGCGCATTCAACCTTCACTTTATTTGCGCATATAAGTCTGTTAACGATCCCTCTACTCATATTTGATGGAGGACCAGTAAGAGGACCACCGAGTTCAGTTTCTAAATACTTCGAAGCTTTCTCCACATTATTTAATATAACACTGTACTTCTTTGTGCCCTTTAGGAGCTTCTGAGCCGAGAGAAGACGGAGACAAAGTACGTCTATTCTTCTTTTTTCCGTGGCAACTAACAGTTGCTTCTTCAAACATCTGAGAAGAAAACAAAAGAGAGAAAATAAGTATCCATCAAAGATAGTATAAAATTATAGGATAGAAGATAGTGTGATTGATTTTACTCGAGTAGACAATTCCTTTTTCCGCAGGAGACGCAAAGGTAGTATCCATCAACATCATTACTACAGTTATCCTCCTTCAGTCCCGATTTTTCACTCTTGAAAGCGCAATCCAGATGGCACGACAAGCCACAAGATTCATCGTCGAATGAAGAATCCGAATTGCAGGTTAACCAGAGACTAGGATCTTTATTGTCATCATACTTATGGCAGACACAACAGGAGCACCTTCGGCAAAAAGTGTTTCCCCTTCTCAGTTTAGCCTGGCAAGCCAAGTTTTTACAGCGGATAGTACCATTCCCTGATCAATGCTATGTTCAAGTTAGCATATAGAAACAGTAGAATGCTATAAATACTACTGCAGAACGTGTTTGTTACCTTTAGTTTTAGCTGACGGAGTCACATCTTGCAAAGGATCAGAATCTTTACTCTGTCTTTTTGGTGATGAATCCCTCTCTTCTACCTCAGGATCTCCAGTGTTTTTCTTTGATAAGGTTTCAAAAAGCTTGTTAATGATCTCATCTTTCGTCAATCCTGTGTATTTTAGTCCTTTCTCTGATTCTGCACACAATATCTCTCGAATCTCATCGCAGGGCCAGTCCTGCAAAACATTTTTAAAGGCAACAACGGAATCTTTCGACAGTTCATAGACGAGCTGTTTCCTTTGATCGGCACTCATTTTATTGATTCCGGTTGAGTCACCTGCTGCTCCTGAATGAAGAGAAAAGGACGTAAACTTACATTCTTCATGACATGAACACAAATTAGACGAAGACTGCTTCCAAGACTGATACATAAAGCTTGTTAACCAAATTTAGAAGAATGGTTTCAGATCAAAACCTATGCAACTAGAAATTCTAATCTGTTACCATGTCCAATAACACAAAGAAACCTCAACTAGCATAGCCCCACTGAACAAACAACAAATTCAACATGTTGCTAAGAGCCTAAGACATAAGCCAGTCTGAGAAATCGTAAAAACAATTAAAAAAACTCACAAATCCAGAAACGAACAAGATACATGCGTCCACATTCATTACTAAGTCAAAGAAAATGAACCTATAAAGGTTTTTTTAAAAAGAATCCACATTCGTTACAATAAGTTCCAAGAACATCTCAGACACGAAGAAGTTTCCTCTTTTATGGTACGACACATCAAAAAATGAAATAGAAAATGTGTTTTGGAAGCAACAAACTAGAAAAATAGAAATACTCACAATCAGGAAACTTACCTCTCAATCGAAACATAACTCCTAAAATAACAATGTATTAACAATAATTCTTCATAACAGGAACACAAAATAGACAAAGACTGCTTCCAAGACTCAGCCATAAAAGCTACATGAGCTTATTAGCCAAATTTAGAAGAATGACTTAAGATTAAAACTTATGCAACTAAAAATTATAATTTGGTACCATGTGCAATAACACAAAGAAACCTCAACTAGTACTGCAGAACAAAACACACAAATTCTACATGTTGACATCAACAAGTCTGAGTAACTGAAACAACAACACAAAAACTCAAAAACCCCAGTTCATCTAAGTCAAAGCAAGTGAATTCACAAAGGTTCTCTAAGAAGAATCCACATTTATTACTACTGCAGAACATGTCTGTTACCTTTAATTTTAGCTGAGGGAGTCAAATCGTGCAAAGGACCAAGATCTTTCCTCTGTCTTTTTGATGATGAAGGCATCTCTTCTACCTCCAAATCTCCAGTGTTTTTCTCTGATACGGTTTTGAAAAGCTTGTTGATGATCTCAATTTTCGTCAAGCCGGTGTGTTTTCTTTCTTTCTCTGATTCTGCACGTAACACTTCTCGAATCGCATCACAAGACCACTCCTGCAAGACTTTTCTAAAGGCTCTAACAGAACCTTTCGACAGACTATAGACAAGCTGTCTCCTTTCACTGAAACTGCTTGCATACCAATCCACTGAGTCACCTGCAGAGAAAAGGACGTAAATTTACATTTCAATGGCAACACGACTCTTAACATTGTTTCACCAATAATTCTTCATGACAGGAACACAAATTAGACAAAGACTGCCACAAAGACTCAGACATAAAAGCTACATAAGCTTGTTTACCAAATTTAGAAGCCTGGTTTCAGACCAAAACTTATGCAACTAGAAATTCTAATCTGGTATCATCTACAGTAACACAAAGAAACGTCAACTAGCACCTTAGAGCAAACACACAAATTCTACATGATGCTGAGACATCAACTAGTCTGAGAAATCCAAACAACAATACAAAACTCACAAAACCCAGAAAAGAACAAGCTACATGTTTCCACATTCAGTACTATGTCAAAGCAAGTGAACCCATAAAGGTTTCATTTATTTATAAAAAAGAATCCACATTCATTACTATAAGTTCGAAGAACACCTCAGACACAGGGAAAGTTTCCTCTTTTATGGTAAAACACATCAACTAGTGAGCCTGAAAATGTGTTTTAGAAGCAACAAACTAGAACAGTAGAAAGACTCGCAATCAGGAAACTTTCCAAATAAAAAGAGCTCTCTATATTAGAGGATGTAGAATCAATAACACAGTAATCAAAAGTAAACTAATAAAACCATCACGACGCTGAAAAAGTCTCAAACTTTCTAAAAACTAGGAATTGCATAGCCCAAATATAAAGAGACATTACCTTTATCAGAAGACGCCATGAAAGAGGGTAGTAGAAACTAGAGAGCCTAATCAAACCCACGTTACCTGCAACGAAAGAGAGAAAAAGTAAACAGAATGAGACTAGATAGAGAGAAAAAAACTGAGACTTGAAAGAGAAAACTTGTGAGCGTATGAACTAAACCAGAGAAAACAGATTGTGACAAACTAGAGAGATCGTTCGTTAAAGAGAAGAAGAATGCAAACAAAGTGTTCTTCCACCAAAGCTACAAAAATCAAATGGTTCTTGTCTCTATTTATCTACAAAAAGGTTCAATTTTTGTTGAACGGAGAGAAGAAAGAGACGAAATAAAATAGTTTTTATAAATCAGGGCCAAAGGATATGCATGTCATTCGTATTTTTGCATAAGTTCCTTAAAAGTTTCTATTCATTTTATACAAATTTGTTCGTTATTTTTAGCTAATTAGAGTAATTATTTTTAAAACTACATTTCACAGTAATGTGTATATATATTTAATGATTGACGTTGTGAAATTTATGTGTTGAAATGTTTTCCAAGGATCTTTGAAAAGCTTAGAGATAATGTTAAGTATGTTAGAGAAACAATGATTTGGATGAAGTTGTGCCTAAGGAATTAGAGATGATGTGAGACATATGATAAAAGATAGAGGACGATAAAATAAAATAAAAAGGAAGTGAAATATCACTTCAAGAAATTGTATTCCAAACTAAACTTCTTATATGTTAAAAAAAAAAAAAAAAGGAGAAGCAATTGAAGCTAACGTAACTTAATAGTTACATGATTCTAGTGGCACCAGAAACATATACAATGCTCATACCACAAGAAGTTGGGAAAAGAATGGATGCATGATCTTATGAAAAATGGAATGAGAAAGATATCAAATCCTGATGGAGAACTATACCATATGTGGTGAAAAGGGAAATTAAGACTTTTGAATCTTGAACAAATATTGTTTCACCCCAAACTGTTAGTAAAGAAAAACCCATTTTGACTAATTATTCTAAGAGTAGATGAAAATTTAGATTGCTATTGTTAAGAGTTGAGCAAAAAACATATGCATTCGGATTTCAATGACTCCGGGTTAATTCCAAAAGTAAACATAACTTTTGCCAATGCATTTCTAACAAAACTTACATGGATGAGACACTTAAAACATGAACCCAAAATGACCAGTGGTTCGGAAAACATGAACCCAAAATGATCAATGGTCCGGAATCCAATATCTAAATCTGGATATCCTGAAATTCCATATATATTCGAATCCGTTCTATCCCTAACCAATAGTGTATACATTTATGTTTATCCTTTACCCAAGATCTTAACTAGATTCCATTGAATTGCATATAATACACACAGTCACATATCAATCAATAAAATCAAGAATTCACAATACAAATGGTTTATGTAAATATTTTCACTTAGTAATGCCTTTGCTTCTTACAATTTTAAAAAATCAACTGTTAGATAAAAATCTACAATAAACTCAAAAGATATTACAAGAATTCAACATAACAGAAAGAACTCTAAAGTTAGGCATTCGACATACCGTATGAGATGTTATTGAGCGGAAAAGGTGGTGTATATCGCACAAGATCTACTCTTATATGAATCTAGATTAAAAATTAATGAAACTATATAGGATTTCTCTCTAATAGGAACTCGAGTTCTGATTGATGTAAACGATGAATCGTCGCTCACCCCTGTGTTCCGGCGCCTCTCGAAAATATATGTGAAGTTCTCTTTATATAGGGAAAATTTTTAGCCGCACTCCAAAACCCTAGAAAATATGAAATCTTAGTTGTCAAAGACGGAATCTAAATAACTGGCGGCCAAAAGAAGTTTTTAAAATGTGTCTGTCACATTTTTAATGAATTTTGACCACTTTATATCTTCATAAATTTTTACTATATATCTTAATTAATTGTGCCAGACCATTTTTAATTTATTTAATTCAAATATGACCAAAAGCAGTATGATATAGCTATAGATTTCTTTTTTTTTTAATATGTTTTAGAGTGACACTTGGTGTGAATCTTGAGTGTATGGGCTTGATTGGTTGATGCGTTGGAATCTTTTTAGAGCCATATATTTGTTTACAACTCAATATCTAAAGTAATCATGCTTTACAAAGTTTATATTTCTCTTTTTTATTCACAACCAAATTATTATTTTTAATTATTTTTTAGCCTTAAAAGGTCATTTTTCTAAAGAACATATATTATACTTTCCAAATTTTAATTTTTACAACCAAAATATTACAACAATAAAAGCTACAACTACAACAAAATAATTTACAGCTTAAAACCTACAGTCAAAATTATAAGGGAAATTGTAATGTATAACCTACAGAAGAACTATATTTTACTCCCTAACCATTCTAACCACTAAAAGATGATATGGTGCTGTTCGTTTGGCAGTCGCAGGAGCCTGCGATTGCGACTGCGACTGAAAGTTGTTCGTTTCGTAATCGCAGGGTCCTGCGACTAGTCGCTGCGATCAATCGCAAGGTCCTGCGATTAAAATTTTTGATCGCAGGAGAAAACAGCGATGCGACTGTTTTAATTGCGATTAGTCGCAGCGACCAGTCGCGCGATTATGAAACGAACAACATCCCGCGATTTATAGTCGCAGTCGCAATCGCAGCCGCTTGCGATTATGAAACGAACATGACCATACTCTATATAAACTACAATATATACAATTGTATCCTCACTATAACCACTATTCCTACCACCTTACCACCACCACTCTTATCACCACCACTTTTATCACTACCACCACCATCCCCTACCACCACCACTAGCAGCCCGTAAACCAACATCCTTAGAGCATCACCATCGGTAATGCACCGTATGAGTCTCTAAAAAAATAGTATTTAATTATTTCAGAATTAATAAATTATTGATTTAAATTTTAAATTAAAAAAAAAAAGAGAATTTAACCAAGCATATGAAGACAAGTGGCAAGTGGGTTTTTGAGGAGTCTCTCAAAAGTTTTCAAACGAGATACGTCTCTGACTCTCTCTCCTACTGTTGTAATACCTTTTTATTTCTTTATTTTCCAGATACGATTTGACAAACTGCCAAGGGTTGACAATATACTATCATGTAGATTTCCTACCACCACCACTTCCGGTTGTCGACCACCGTTGAGCACCGACCACCGCGACCACTGCCTCCGGCCATCGGGTAACCTACCACCACCCCAGGTCACCTACCACCGTCTCTGGCCGCTGACCACCGTCTCTGGCTCGGGACACCGGCCGCCGACCACCGCCTTCGACTCCGACCACCGCCTTGGACCACCACCTCCTTTCTCTGGTCACCACCATCAACCCACCTTCCACCTCTAGGCACCACCCACCACTATTGCTTAATCTACAAAATACTAAAATAGTAATTTTATCTATATTTTATCCTAGATTTCTAATTTTTTAAAATAGGATGCTATATCTTTCAATCATTTTTTTGTTTTGGTTATTCACCTAATTCACCCAAATTATAAAGCTACAAACGTAACTATTCATGAACTATTTATCTTGTTTGCAACTCCCTATGTAAGTGTATATGAGATCTCAATTCATAGAAAGTTTTTAGGTGCGCCCTCAAACCCTTACACACTCGGTTTTAGTGGTTATCAAAGGTCGCCGATTAATCTTCGTATCATATAAATTTATAATAAAATATACATATAAATTATCCTTTTAATTAGGGAAATAATTCATGTATTTCAAAATTAATCTATCACAATTAATAAAATAATATGTATCTCACAGAAGATTTTTTGGTATTTGTATTTTTTTTTTAAAAAGAATCAAAACTGAAGTGTCAATTAATTTTTACCACTAAACTGTGTGGTTAAAAAGAGATACCGCCATACCGGTGTGTTGTTTTCTAAACACATACAATAAGAATTTGGTATAACGAGGAATGCTATTTTCACATGGGTGGAGAAACCAATTCAATGCTCTTTTTTTTTTTAGTCAACATAATGAATATTTTGTTATTGTCTTACAAAAGTCTTTGATTCTTCTAGTTTGAAATACGAGTAATTTCAATATTTTTACATCAAATTTATATGCTATAGTTAACCCAATATTTTATATCTTGTTAAACAGCATGATAATTGCCTAGATTTGTGTTTGCGTCAATTTGGGTTGTTACATGGTTTACACTTTACACTTGAGATAGTAACGTCCATTTTACAAGTATAGTAACATAGTTCACTAATAATTAGATTTATTTCTAAGGATAATCATATGTATTATGATACATAATTACAACCAATCACTCATTCATCTATAATACTCTAAAAGCTTGCAACTTGCTGTCAGCAATTGTTCTGTACAACGTTACAAGCACGAATCCACATTCATATTAATTTTTATATAAACTCTTAATGTTATCTTCCTGTGATTTGATTCGAAAGACATAAGACATTTCTTTGTTAAAACAAGAGAAATTACAGGAAGAGATTTTCATATTTTGAACCTGGCATTCACAATCTAATCATTCAGCCACGCAGTCCGCTGGAAGATTGCGGAGGAGCTGAGTTCCTTCTCCGGTCTGTCTTAGGTAAATGTTTAGACATTATAGATTCCTGCATCAGAAGATTGTAGATTTGTATTGTTTGTGGATGATATCATAGGAATTGAGAAATCAAAGAAGAATGTGCTTTAACAGACCTGTTCTTGAATAATACTGCGTGCCTCTACGAGTTGTGCTTCAAGTTCAAGTTCCCTCTCTGACGCTTCAGAAGTAATAGACACTTCTTTTTGTGCATCTACTAACTGACCCATACGTTCCTTCATTATTTGAAAAAAAAATAAAAAAAAATGGAACATGTTAGTAAATGAGAAGCTATAAAATATGATTGAATGCTTAACCTCGAGTTAAAAGTTTTCATTTTACCTTAATGGAAACCATCTTCGTGCGCAAACTATCTTCTATTTGACCTCGAGCCATACGAAAAGGTAGGTCGAACATATCCTGTCAATACCAATATTCTTTCCTGTTGGTATGTACTAGTGTTTTGGTTGTGAATTGTATACAACGGGAATCAATCGATAAATGATTTAGCTTGTAATGAGATTTATGTACCGTCTTCCCGCCCAATGGAGACTGAGAAGGGTCTGCGCCTTGTCTTCCATTAGCTATCAAAGATTGGTTGGTTAATCCTCCGGAAGCATTCAAGAAAGAACGCATGTCTCCCTGTCAAAACGTATCATAGTTTATCAATATAAAGATTCTTTTACACAGTTTTTTTTACAGATGGGATAAAAAAGACTAAGCAAATAACCTGTGTAGATCGCAGTAAAGCTCTCAGATCAGTGTTCTCTGCCATCAGTTCTTGGTTTTTCGCCTCATATGCATCCACCTGACAAGATCATATCGCGCCAATATAAGTAACGCATCAATTCAATGGAATATAAGGCATGAGTAGCTAATTCTGTGGTTGAGGTTACAATTTTTTTGTAGAAATCAGAGTCAGCTTTCTTCCCGCTCCATGTCCCACGCTGTCTGCCTTCTTTCTGTGAATATATACCCGAGAATATTCATTAGCCAAAGGAGAGATTCAAGGAAAACTCAATAATCAGTTATTAAAATTCCAAACTAGTACCTGCAGTAGATTCATAATCTCCATGCCTGATCTCGTTTCTTTCTTTTTCTCCATCAACACTTGGTTTAACCTCTCCTAAAATAAGATGCAATTTTCATTAACTACTACTCGACTTACATTACAAACACTTAGAACTTGGAGTGTGAGCCTATACCTGTAACTTTATGTACTCCTTTTCTTTCTTCTTGGTTTCATGTAATTGTTGGGTTTTAACTTGCTTTCATACAAAAAGAAAACAAAAAGTTCAAAGGGCACTGCATCAGGATTCCCAAATTCTTTGAAACATTACAAAAAAACAGAGATATCTAGCTGGTAAATGAAGCAATGATCCAAACCAGGTTAGCAATCACCATCCGCTGAAACTCATCTCTCTCTTTCTGCAACTTCTCGTTATGGGCCTTTAAAGCCGCTGTATTCTTGGCTTCCGTTCTTGTGACAGAACCAAGTTCCCTCTCCTTAGATTGCAATTGAGTCTCAAGCCTTTCAACTTTTGCCTCAAGTCTCGCCATGTCAGATAAAAGTCTGAATAAAACCAAAAAAAAAAGAGCAAAGGCAAAAAATACTTCAACATGCATACAATGAAAGTAGCAATTTCAGTAACTTTTATGCCAACATTTTTGTCTTCTTCATTACTCCCAAATGAATTTCACCAAAACAATATTCAAAACACACAAAAAACCAAAACCAAAAACAGTAACAAAATTCTTTATCTAGATCACAGAGTCTATCTCATCCAGAGCAATAGAAGCATTAAGATTGAACACTATCATAAATTCAGAATGCAACACAGAAAAAATCAACATTCAAGTAAAAGACCAGAAAATCTCACCGTTGTCTCTGATCATTAGAAGACTCTCTAAATTCCACATCTCGTTGCCTCTGTTGAATCAAAGCGTATATACAATTGCAAGTTCTCGCAATCGAAACCTAAAAACAAGTTCATCGAATCAGATTCATCAAAAACAAATCGATCAAAGGAGTTAAAAGAGAGAAAAAAACCACATTAAAGATTTTGATAAAAACAAACGCACAGGATCGGTAGCGAAGAGGTCAAGCGAAGCTGAGAATCCATAGGTGACTAAGCTCTGATTCAGATACTTGACACAGTTCTCGAGATTATCAACATCGGCGAAATTATGCTCCCTGATTGAGAAACAGAGTCAAAACCGAATCCAATCGAAGAAGATAAACACGGAATGAGCCGAGAAATCAGAAAACTCACCCGATCGGTGAAAAACCAAACTGAGGCGGCGACGTCAACTACAAGGAAAAAGAAGCAAACACACGAAACGAACCTTAAGAGACAATTCGCGAAGCAGTGTAGAGTAATGAGAGAGAAGACGTACTCTGAAATCGAATTCCGGTACAGTCAATGACATAGTTGACCGTCGTGTAGCCGCCGTGAAATTGACGCCGGAGAGAAAAAGTGAAAAAGAGAAAGAGACAAATTCAACTTTTCACCAAAATCCAATAAAAAAAAAAAAAGTGAGTCAAAAAACAGTGAATGTGTGTCTCTCTTGGATAGATCTATCTTTCTTGGGGAGTGAGCAGAGAGATAACTAAATGAAACTAAAATTAATTAGTATGATTTAAATAGCTGTTCTTGATTGTGTACGTTGCGGTGCACTCAATGTATCCGTGTTTCTTCACGTGATTGTTAATGTGGTACGATTAGTTTTGCTTACGTGTCGTTTTATTACTGGTTGAGATTAGTTTCGTTGGGTCTATCGCATTACTGAGAATAAAAGTATATAAAAAACATTCGATAACTAACTTTGCTGGATTGTTGGGCGGGAGATGCCACGTAGGTTCTTAGGCTAAGATCGTTGGAGTCGTGCGGAGCAATAAAACATTTTCTTTTTTTCTGTAATCTTTTAAAAACTATAGTGCAATATATGCAAAATTATACTAATGTAATCTTAATTGTTTTCTAATGTGGTCTTACACGCTCTGATGTGTTTTATATTTCTGCTAATTACCTTATACAACGGTGATGTTCGTTTGGCAGTCCTACGATTGTGCCTGAAATTATTCGTTTCGTAATTGCATGGTTCCAAGAATGGTCTTTGTGATTGCGATTAAAATTTTAGATCGCAAAAAAAAAACAACGTGAATATTTTAGTTGCGATTAGTCGTACAATTACGAAATGAACAACAATACACTAAAAATAAATTCTATTTAATAAGCTTAAATAATAGGAATAAAAAGGATAAAACATGCATTAAAAATACTAAATGACACTCTATATAATACAAAAAAAAAATGAAAAAAAATATAAAGACGATTAGGAGAACCAAACTTTGATACAATTAGGTTTGGAAAAGATGTAAAGACTGAGAATCTCAACAAACAAGAGCATACGTTTATAACAAGAAGACAAAGAAGGCAAAACAATATATTTGCAAAGAGAACCGAGAAAGTAACAAAAAAAACGAGGTGATTATTATACTAACAAAGGGTAAGCGAAATGTATAATCAGAATAAAAGATCACAGTAAGAAACAATACACTCTTAATCCAACTAAGTAATAACATATTCCTCAATGATATTACTCCACAAAATATCCTCTGCTTGCATAAAGCAAATTGGGTTGCATTAAGACAAACCTCACAGATCTCACATAAGTTTCTCTTGGAATCAGTTATAAGCAAACACAGAAAAACTCAATGAATCAATCATTCTACACAGGTAAGATAAGGCATTGTTCAATAATATGGTGTAAACACCATATTATGGTAAGCACACACACAACTATACGATCTTTTAGAAACAAATTTCAGGGTTGACACATAGTTTTACCTACACTTAAACACACAATAACTATTGTATGTATCACTCACATTACAAATAAAAGAAAAGAAAAGAAACGCAGCTTCTGATATTGTATAAAGGAATCAAAGATCCCAACAAATATTAAATTAGACAATTTCTATGAATAAATGTTACACAGAAAATCACAGGTGAAGAAATGAATCACATCATTTTAAGTCTAGTCACCTAAGGATACTACACTAACCAATACATTACTCTCACCAACTCAGTCCTCTATGGAACTTTCACAAACAAAACCAGATAAGAAACTATTAGTATAGCAAACTAAAAAGCTTGGAAGTTTAGCAATAATGATATGAGCACAAACACTAGAAACAAAATCATAATTAAGACTCAGGAAATGCAAACTTCACATGATGATGATGATCGTAACATAAACAATAGCATTTAAGGTTTCATCCGATTGTGGCTGAAACCTGAATAACCAAGCAAAGACCATAACAATTATATCAATAAGAAATAATATATCTATAAAGCTAAGGAAGCAAACATATTCAAAATCAGATGCAGAAGATTTACAAAACTAAGAGATTCATGCTTTAAGTGATATGAGCACAAACACTAGAAACAAAGTCATAATTAAGACTCAGAAAATGCAAACTTCACATGATGATCATCATCATAACATGACTAATAGCATTTAAGGTTTCATCCGATTGTGGCTGAAACCTGAATAACCAAGCAAAGACCATAACAAGAATACCAACAAGAAATAATAAAACTATAAAGGAAGCAAACATATTCAAAATCAGATACATATGATTTACAAAACTAAGAGATTCATGTGTTATTCAAATACACTCGTAAGCAGTGGTCAGTTTTATAGACCAAGTATAACAAATAATCAGCAGTCATAGGAAACAAAGTTACAAGAAAAGCATAAAATCAATATTTCCAAACTGGAAGTATCGAGAACAATAAAGCAGAATAACTTCAAACTACACTGTTTGATTTGGGTTAGAAATTACCATTTTAACGGTAACAATTTATAGGCAATATGCATGATTTTGAATGATTGGTGATTCCAGTTCTTAAAATAGAAATATGAGGAAGGAGATAAATTCGGAAGTCGTACGAAAGGGTGCAAAAGAATAACCTGAAACTCTTATGATGATCTTCGAAAAGTGGAGAACAGCTGCCTGCAAATAAATATATGTAAGTTGTTTGATACATCTAATGTCTTCACAATAGTGAGTTTATTAAACAACCGAAAAAAAGAAGAAGGGTTAAGCTTAGAAGCAATAGTATTAATAAAACAAAAGATTTAGAAGAAATAGAAATTCACATACCTTAATTCACATACAGTAAAACCTCTATAAATTAATAATGTTGGGACCACATAATTTTATTAATTTATAGTGATATTAATTTATCTATAAATTAATAATTATTATTTTATAGTGTAAATTAATAATTATTAATTTATAGTGGTATTTTAACTCTTAAAGGTTTTTGAAATGATGAATTAGGACAATTTTACAAAATAAAATTAGTCTTTTAGATTATATAAATTTTATAGTTTAGAATTGAATTCTATATTTATATTAAAAATAACAATGAATCAAAAATATTATAAATAAATTCACTTCTATACAAAGTACATACATAAATTCAAATTTATGATTAATACTTCAATTGTCATCCTATAAAACAAACAAAAAATGAATACAATGCATATTTATAAATAGAAAACATTTAAAAAAATTTAGTTATTTTATGATGTTATGAAATATATTATAAGATTATAGTTAAAAAAACATAATATAGAGATGAGGTATAGGAGAAATTTATTTTTAGAAAAAACTAAAAGCATATTTCAACATAACTACTTATATCATATATATATATATATATATATATATATATGTATATATAGTGATTATTAATTTATGATATTACTGGGACCATATTTACATAGGGATTTCAAAAAAACTTATTATCTTATTATCTTATCGAATTTGGTTAATTTTTACACTGGCCCGACTTGGGACCAACAAAATTTATTAATTTATAGTGTTTATTAATTTATAAAGTATTAATTTATAGAGGTTTTACTGTATGTAGAACATTTAATCATCCACATACCTCAAACTTGCACACCTGATCATGCATGCTCCATGAATGTCATACTTCTGCATATTAAGGAAGAGATATTTTAAGCAAGTCAAAGAGTTAAGGAACTACCTGATTTGGGTCATCGAGGAGATTTATTTTGGCATAAGTACTTTCAACGAGATATATATCTCAATCTCATTAATGTATAATAAGACAACAGATCAGATCGAGGCATTTGTGTTTTTGGGTCAGATGACTAAACCCCTGAATCAATGGGAATCTCATTTGACACGAGTGACTAAGACCCGAGACTTTAAAAGTCTGGGACTGTCTTTTTTTTTGTTCTACCATCAGCTACAAGGACATTGAGAGAGGTAATTTTTATTACCTTAACCGAGTCGAGGCATTTGTTTTCAGCTCGGTGACTAGGAACCCGAGAATCTAAAGCACTGGGACTGTGTCGTTTTCGTTCTACTATCAGGGACAGGGACATTCAGAGAGGTAATTTGGATTACCTTAACCGAGACGAGGCATTTGTTTTCATCTTGCCGACTAGGAACCAGAGAATCTAAAGCATTAGGACTGTCTCATTTTCGTTCTACCATCAGCGACATGGGCGTTTAGAGAGGTAATTTGAATTACCTTAACCGAGACGAGGCATTTGTGTCCAGCTTGGTGACTAGGAATCCGAGAATTTAAAAATCCAAGACTGGCTCATTTACGTTCTACCAACGGGGACAGGGACATTCAGAGAGGTAATTTTGATTACCTCGACCGCGACGAGGCATTTGTTTCCAGCTCGCTGATTAGGAACCCGAGAATCTAAAACATTGGGACTGTCTCGTTTACGTTCTACCCACGGGGACAGGGACATTAAGAGAGGTAATTTTGATTACCTCGACCGAGACGAGGCATTTGTTTCCAGCTTGGTGACTAGGAGCCCGAGAAGGCGAGAATCTAAAACATTGGGACTGTCTTGTTTTCATTCTACCGTTAGGGACAGGGACATTAAGAGAGGTAATTTTGATTACCTCAACCACGACGAGGCATTTGTTTTCAGCTTGGGGCAAAGGAACCCGAGAATCTATAGCATGAGGACAGTCTTATTTACTTTCGACCAACAGGGACAGGAACATTCAGAGAGGTAATTTTGATTACCTCAACCAAGACGAGGCATTTGTTTCCAGCTTGGTGACTAGGAACCCGAGAATCTACATTGGGACTGTCTCGTTTTCATTGTACCGTTAGGGACAGAGGGACATTAAGAGAGGTAATTTTGATTACCTCGACCGAGACGAGGCATTTGTTTCCAGCGTGGTGACTAGGAACCCGAGAATCTAAAACATTGGGACTGTCTCTTTTTCATTCTACTGTTAGGGACAGGGACATTATGAGAGGTAATTTTGATTACCTCAACCAAGACGAGGCATTTGTTTTCAGCTTGGGGCAAAGGAACCCGAGAATCAAGCATTGGGACTGTCTCATTTACGTTATTCCAACAGGGACATTCAGAGAGGTAATTTTGATTACCTCGATTGAAACAAGGCAAACCCGAGAATTTACAGAATTGGAACTATCACAATTTTAATCAATCATCAGGGACATGGACATTTAGAGTGGTAATTTTGATTACCTCGACCAAGAGGACAGGGCATTTGTTTTCAGCCCGGTGACTAGGAACCCGAATAGGGACTGTTAATATTCAGACAGGTAAACCTGCAGACCATGCATTTTTTTTTCAGCTTGTTGACTATGATCATGAAGGTTTTATAAAAATTTGGGGATGTCTCACTTTCGTTATAACATCAAGAACAGGTTCATTCATAGCCAACTAACCAGCCTTATATAGAACATTAAGTGTAAATTAAGAATCCAAACCAAATTCAAGCTAACCTGACCCAAATCAAAAGCATGATTAAAGCTTTTTTCCACACCTGTAAATGATACCACACCTTATAATTTTTGTTTAACCTGCACAATGTTGCATATATATATTTCAGTATTACTGATTTTATTTGAAGGAATGGTTAAAACTATCAGAAATGAAATTCACCTTAATGGCTCCAAACATTGTAGAAGAAGTCTCTGGCTTATACAGGTTCAAGCTCATCGTCGGTGATTGAGCATATCCCATGTCTTAGTCAAGCATTATCTAGAATGTGATACATGGTAGGATTCAACCTCTCCACCAAGATACTGCAGCAAAGTTAAACAGCTTCACAACAGTTCCTGGAGTTTTCTTATGCGTAACTTGATGGGTACTCAGAGAAATCCCCCTTTTGTGCAATACGTCAGTGACATTAAACTCCTTCACCGATGAAGCAGATTCTTTCCAGTTTGTTCCATAACAAAGGCAGAGTATATTCTTCTTCACTGAAGATGGTCTATACCTTGAATGATCTCTGAATCTGCATTAAAGAGAACTTGAAATCACATAAAAGATAACGAAACAGAGTTGTAATCTATTGAAGACTAAATAGTTTGAATTAGAGAGAATACAAGCACCGCTGAAATCAAAACCAGAGATCTGGAAACGAAAAAACCCCCCAAATCGTTCTGAAACCCTAGGATCTGAAACTAAAACACCGACGATGGAGAAAGAATGAGAACGCAATTCCGAAATCTAACACTTTGCTTCTAAGTAAACCCTAAACTATGTTATTATGAAATCCCACAAAGAAACTGAAACCTACCGATTCAAACCAGAACTTCGTTTGTTCTCCGTTGATGAAATCGAACCCTCACGATCATCGTCATCACACCACCATTATTCAATCAATCCACATAACAAGATGCGAACGAGAGAGAGAAAGAGAGAGAATGAAGAGGATCTGGAATGCAAATTAGGGTTTTGAATTTTGGCTCCTTCGATTTCTAAGAGAGCGTTGTTATTTTATAATCATCAGAGGAAAGAAGTAGAATAATTAATCACTAACGGTCATAAATAATATATTTGGGCTTAAATGTTGTGGCGGTCTAATAAGGCCCAATTATAAGGCCCAATAATGTTAATTATGTTCAAGTATGGTTCCTCTTTTAAATTGATTTTTTCTTTGGTTATATGGAACATAAACATTTATATAACTCAACACAAAATCCATGAAAATAATCCAAATAATGCTATAAAAATTATAATGTAGATAAAATAGAAGTTGAGACTCTTTCTAAGTGATGATCCCAAACAAAGAAAACAAAATACTCAAACTTGAAACATGAATAATGCTTGTATGAGGCACCCTCCACACTAAATCAATGTCGAGGCTTCTTACATGAGGCACCACTACTACCACCTCCATCACCGCCAACGCCAACACCAAAGCCAGTATTGGCAGAACCCTTCATCGATGCGCAATAAGAGAATATGTCAACGAGCTGTTCAGCAAGAGCAACTGAATCATCCTGGAAAGAATGGATGAATGTCTTGACCACAACTGTCTCATCAGCCGTCGCTTTTAAGCTGAACCATGTCAAGAATTTTTGGCGAAAACTACTCTGGATGAGATTAGAACACTCTAGCTGTCGTATCAGCTTCACGCATTGCTCGAAACCATAGCTCTCCGGATTCTTCTCCTTCTCAGGTCTGTCTTGACGGTTATTGGTTTGGTCTGACCTGACAACGGGCAGATTCTCCTGGACAGGTTCTTTTATGACCAACTGTGTTTCTCTAGGACAAGTCATGTCTCTGATCTTCATCATCTCACTTACATCAGATTCGGTTTTGAAGCAGACTCTTTTCCCTTTCCCCTTGATGTCAGTTTCTAATGATGAAAACAATTTTGTTGCAATGTGTGAGAAACTATGTAAAATGCATGGACTATAAACATGTTCCTTTACGTACCTGGAGCTTGAACTGGAGCTTTACTAGTCTTCTTCCCATAGGAACTCAAATGACGCGGTGTAGTGTTTTTCCTTCTACTCTTTTTATCATCACCTATTGTTATAACCTTTGAGGTACTTGCACCTACTGCATGAACTTAAATGACCCCATCAATTAATTAATATTGGAATCAGCATTCATCAACCAATATGAGCTCATGGAGATTGAAAACTATTGCAAAGAACACGATAATCTTACACCACCTAGCTAGTAAAGTTGTAAAAGCATCACTATATATATTCATCTTCACAAATCTAATGCACAAAAGAAAGAAAAAACTCCAACAATTCCAAGGATTCAAACTAAACAACCTAATGATAAATCTTGTGAAAATCAAAATTTCTAAGAACTATGGAAATCCAGAAGCCAAAAAGAGAATTACCGTCGAATGAAGAAGAGGCCATGAGAGAGAAGTGAAGAGATCCTAGTGAAAGAAGAGAAGAGATTGGGGAAGAACAATGATAAGGCTCTTACAGAAACTTTAAAACCAAAACGTAACGTTTTCTATATGTTAAAAATCTACTATAAATCATTTAGGTAGATAATTATATAGAGGATTTGTTAGCAAAAATGATTTATACAATGGCAAGATAATATTTCTATCGAACGGTGCTAAATAAAACAGCTGTTTCCTACCGTTTTTCACTATATATTGGTTGTAAGAAATCGGGTACGTTTTTGTAGATATGTGGTATTTATATTAAATACGTGTCAACTTAAAAACACTTGGTTTACCTTCATTATGAATTAAGAACTAAAGTAATTGGCTGGTTCAAGAGTTAATTAGACATGTCAGATTTGATAATTAGACAAGTGTTGTGCTTAATTGTAGCTAGTAAATAAAGAGAAGTTTGAGTGCTAGAAAACTCTAATAAAATATCTTTAATCTCTTTTCTTTCTTTACATTTAAGAAAAAATATAGATTTACAAATTTAGTAGATGAAATATATCTCTTAATACAATATAACTCTATAGCTTCATTTAGATAACTTTGATTGTATCTCCAAGCTTTTAAGATTCTTTAGATAATTTTTAGGTAGACAATTATAAGGCCAATCATTTGCACTCCCTAGTCTCTCAAGACACATGGTTTCGAACTGGCCTGGAAATTTTTATAGTATCCGGAATCTTATGATTATACACTATTGTAATTAACAATCTGTCCAAATATTATAAGTTATTAACAAAAAATGGACCGTATGCTTTAAGGAATTAGGCCGACAACTATAGAAGCCAGTATAGCTAGGAATTAGCAAAGACATAATATAACTTGGTCCTTACCAAAAAAATAAAAGATTCAACGTTCTTGGTCTTTACCAAATAAATGATTCAACGTTCTTGGTTTAGAGAGCAAACTCTTTCAAAATGTATCATCTATTTGATAAATTGCTCGTACAAAACATAGCATAAATCTTGATTTCTTACAGCGTATTGTCAAACATCTACGAAATATATTTTCAATATACATCTTTATCAACGGTAGCCAAAGCCGTAGTATACTATAATCTCTACCCCCTTTACTTAATCTTACAAGTTTTTGTTTATCTATATATGTTCCCTGAAGAACCAAAGCAACAAACAAAAGTAAAGTATATGCCAATTACATTACAGACAACAATAAGCTTTTTAATCTCTATTTGTTCTTGTGTCTGTGGGATGATGAATCCTAACCGTTAGATGCGAAAGCTGATGATCTCTTTAGCTTCTTCAACAGTTTCAAACCGTGGTTGGTTGAGTTCTCAAGATGAATACACTAAGAAGGGTACTGCATCGGTTTAAACAAGTGAAAAATCAATGCTTGTTTGCGAATTAAAACACTCTGAAGATCGAAAATTATATAAGCAAAGTGCTGATTCATTAAGTAACATAAGTAGAGTGACTCACATAGAAGGAACACCATTAGCATTAAGGAAACAGTGAGCTTGATCGGGTGATTAAATGGTATTCGTATCGGATTTTGGAGACAACCAGTTTGGTCAAAGAGCTGAAGAAAAACACTAAACAAGTAAGATACTTCAACCTATCACAATCCAAAAGTAAAGCTTATAATTCAACTAATTGTGAAAACTGACCTGGTTATGATCAGGAAGCCTCTGCATCCACAGTACTGTCTTAGTTCCTTTGACTTTAGGAGTGGCTTCGATTTGTGCCACCAATTTCTCATTTTCGTCTTCGTTATCACCAGGAACTATAATCCTCAAAGAATTGAAATTTGGTGAACTCCATATCCTTCTCATCCCAGCTGATTTCTCTACTTGGCGTATCCTCGCATCTGCATTCCCCGGTTTTACTCTTTCTTCAATATCTATGACACATTCAGAGCCATTACCGCAACCTTTCGCTTTCTTGAAAGTCTCTTTTCCACAGTCTACGTCCACTCCATTCATTCCACGAGGATTCTCAACTAGGGAACTGTTAGCAGACTCTCTCGAGTTAGTGCTGTTCTCACCACTAAAACTCTCTGAAGTCCTAGAAGATCCAGAGAGAAACATGGCCAAGTCATCACGCTCTTCTTCGTTAAGATCAATCCAACGAAGACGCTCTTTTCCATTCTCACTATAAGCCTCTTGCAGAGAAGTTTCAACTCGATTAATCTGGTTTTCAATAGCAGTAACAAACTGTTTACGCCGTGTCAATGCAGAATTATCATCCCCACAACGTTTATGGCTCAACCTGACTGCTTTCTCAAACTCCTCCAACTGATTCACACAGTTTCAAAACTCAAATTAACAAATAAAGATACATCAAAACACACAAAAACTTTGCAAAAAACACAGAGATGAATCAAGAAACATGATTTGCTGGAAGCTCTGCTTTAGGAAGCAAAGAAAACGACAAAATATATGTAACCTGGAAGTAGGGTCCCAACAATTTGCTGCCACCAGCAGCCACTTCTATTTCTTTTTTAATTATTGTTTTTTCGAATAATAATATTTTTTGGTTAGGTTTCCAATTTTAGTTTACTTTTTATAATATGCTCAAAATACAGATAATTCTCTATGCCCACATAAAAATAAAATTGATAACATATAAAGTATTAGTCAAATGGTAATGGAATCTGATGACTCATTTGGCATTCAGCAAGTAATTATAACAAAATATGGAGACATTATTAAGGTTGCAACAAACAAAACAAAAAAACTAATGAAAATCTATATAAAGAAATGTCTAAATATTTATGCAGTATATAAAAATAAAATCTTAAGGTCTCACACACATTAGTTTTTCTTTTCATCTATTCATTAAAATATTCATATCACATGTTTTCAAAATAACATAAATAATAAAAATGCGACTATATATATAAAAATGATGAGTGCTAAATGTTGCCACATAACATTAGCCAATAAAAACTACCATAATGCTCATTGACTATAATTATTGTATATGCTTCAAAGTTGGAATCTTAGTCACACCCTCTATATGAGGTGGTTTCAGTTTCTTTAACCACTAAAACCTAATTTAACCACCTTGGCCATTAGGAAATAAGTGTATAACCAAGAAGAATATAATCCAAGATCCAACTCTCATCTCCTTCTGGCTTGGCTAAACTGGTGGCTTAGTTATTAAGTCTTGAACCAGTTTGATACTTGCAGAACAGGAATCAAGAATGGAAGATACTATCTTTCTTTGCTGCTCTTTGAACTCCATCGCCATTTTCACATCCCAATCAGCGTTTTCTCTGTAAATATAAACGGATAAATAAGCAAACTAACTCAATCTGTTCCAGCTTTCGTATATGGTAAATACAACTACTTTTACCTGTCGATAGAATCCGCATCGCCAAGGTTTTGCATCATGTCGTCAAATGTGGATTTGAGAGTTCCGAGTACTTCCATCTCAATTTCCAAGTTCTTCCATAGCTTAAAAGAATCAAGAAGAGATAAAATATAAGTGTTAGATTCAGAGATAGAGATGCAAACAGAAAATTATAAGAAGGTGATCAAGATTTAGATACATCTGTTTCAGAATGATGAACAAGACCATGAGCTCTCCGCAAGTAGTTCAACAAGGGAGTAGGTAAGCGTAGTGGAAGATGTTGTGATTGTTCGATAGCCAAGTCCCGCGTAACATGTGAGTTGTCCAAGAAAACTCAGTCTCTATGTCTTCATCATCAATGACATCAAAATCTGCAAGGAAGAGATACAAATTTAGGCAAAAAAATATATGTAAGAAGGTTGAGTGATCTCAGAATGAGGTAAGGTAAACTACCTAAGGGAATGACATCATACGGGTTATCGCCTTTTGGTAGAAATCCGTAAAATGTTAACAGATGTGAACTGGAGTAGTTTCCGTAGCTAAGAAAACATTGTTCCCCTTTGTTGCAAGGCCTTGAGACTGGGAACTTCAAGGAACTAGTCTCAATGTCTACTTTTCCATACTTCACTATGTGTGGGTGTATCTGCAGACCCGCCAAACTATCAACCAGGAGAGTGATAAGAGTTTTCCTAGTATACTAGAAAGAGAGAATAAACATACCGAATGGTTGAGAAAACCGGCGACAGGAATCAAGCAAGTCTTCAGCTTTCCATCAGGGAATTTGATTTGCATGCTATTTGAGTAATACAACTCACAAGCCCATAAGTAATGTTCCCATGTATAGAGCTCCGGTGGAAACACATCCCGGTGGTTCGATAAAAGAGGAACTAATTCATCATACCTCTCACGCAAAAGCTGCAGGTATACAAACAATAGCTAATGGAATCAAAAAAATAATACAGATCACAGAATCAAAAGATAAGAGAGGGGTTCTAGTCACACCTCTTTAGCTTGCATTATTTCATCTAAAAGCAATGTACCATCAAGCTCCATGATTGCATTAACTCCGAAACTCAAACCTGCAATGACAATCAATGTTTATGATCTCTTTGGAACAAACACTGCTACATGAATTGGGATTTTAGTTCACCAAACAGTTTTACCGGTACAAAAATTCTCCTGTAGCGAGTCTAAGTATGGTTTAAATTTCGAGTCCAGGTTATGCTTCTCCCTCATTGTCCATAAGAGCAGCATTGTCTCAGATGTAATCCCATCAATTTTCTCCAATATTGGGTACTGAAGACAAGAGAACACTCATCATATAGCATTGATAAGATGAAACTAACGCAATCTTTAAAATCAAGATGAAAAAAATGATATACCATGTCGGAGTTGTACACATACTCCTCAGAAATGATACTTGAGATAGGAATCTCTAAAGCAACATCGCCAAATTTCAAGTCTTCGCTAGCTATAGCTCCTCGTCCATAGCCATCAATTTCTGTTCAAGTAAGACACATTGTAATAAACTTCAATCTTAATTCATCATTGCTGAAATTTCTAACTTCATAACAGAACAAACTGCTAAACTTACGAGCTATTTGCAACTTGGTTTTGACTCCATTGTCTTGACCCCATTCTACTAATCTGCTTACCTTTTCACATCTATAGCTATCAACAATTCTAGCTTTCTCCCTTTCTGCTCCAACAACCTCACTGATTCTACCCTTTACAGTAGCTCGTAGAGCTTCCAAGGTAACAACATGAGTTTGTATATTACAAGAAACCGGTATGAGCGAAAGGATCCAGGTAAGAGCTGAGATTTCGTTTCTAACACTGTAAATTCCTGTTGGAGTGCAAGCATCCTCACCAAAGTAAACTTCCACCTGCATTTTCACACAATCCATCATCTAAGAAACTTCACAATCAAAACACAAGCATGAGAAAGCAAGAACGAGGCTACGATGGCTTACGACATTTGTTTACCTTATCAAGGTTAACTATTCTTCCAAACTGAAGCAACTTTCCCAATGCAGCATTCAAGAGCTGTTGAGATAATGATCCACTGAGGCTCAATGTTTCCTTTACACCTAAACCTTTGCAACTCAAGAGCTTCTGTAGACAAAAACCATAAGAAAATTCCACCTCTATTTTAATTCACCAGTGGACTAATAGAGTTCCCACTTCCTAGAAACAACTCAATTACCCAGAATAAACAACAACAAATATTTCAATTGTTTTCCATATTAAAAAAGGTCGAATCTTTAGATACTATCATGGCAAAAGCTAATGGAGTTGAGTATTGAGATAACAGGAGAGTAGAGAAAATTAGCAAATCAGACCTTTTTATGTTGATAGAAGGGATCATCTTCGGGAAGCTCTAAATATAAATCACCAGTCTCTGTCATTATATCCAAAGCACCAACCTTGAAAATAACTTACCATGAAACACAAAAACTCGCTACAACAAAAGACAGTGTGTCTTACTGTTAGCAGAGGTTTCACTAAACCCAATTCTATTACAGAAGCAACAAAACTAATTAGGAGTAGAAGATTATTACCATATAAGAAACAGTTGAGAAAGCGAGGAACTTGACAGTAGTATCAAAACCAGCAAGCGAGGCACCAAATCGAGTAACGGAAGAGGAAGAAGAAAGGTAGAGAGACTAGAGAGGGTTTGATTGAAGGGAAAAAAGAAATGAAACTCTCTCTGTACTGCAGAAGGTTCACGCTCTTTCGGTTTGAGTTAAGATTCGGTTTTTAAATTTGTAATTTACGAATTATTTGTAAACCGGTTGAATTTGTAAACCTCTCTCACATGAAGTAATGTTGGTAAAAAATTTGTATTCATGTCCAAAAAGATATAACGTAAGTTTAATAACAGATAGAGCAATGCACATACAAGTTAGGATTTCTTTAGCCAAAACCAAAAAAAGGGTCAAAGAACATGTTTATACATGACCATCAGATCTTACAATGGTTTGTGTGTATGTATGAAAAAATTCTCAAAATTGGATTTTTCAATTGATGGCGATGATGAGGAAACCGACTGACACATACATGAGGAAAACGGGGTACAGAGCGAGTGCTTTTCTTCTCGGGTTAACCGCCGAGCTCATGAATGGGTAAGCAGCCCAAGAGCTCCAGGCAAGTGTTACAGACACAACTACCATTTTCAATATCACATTGTCTTTCAACATACAGATAACGGCTCCAACGTCTAGTGGAAATAGACAGTAACCTAGAAGGCTAAGGCTCTGGAAAAATATTATATGTCCACCCTGTTCATAACACGATACACAATGTGTAAGTATGAAATCAAACCAACAAACACCTGTACGGGATAAAGGGAGAGAGCAGCGGTGTTTTACCAGGAGAAGCACGTTTAGTGTAAGGATCACTGCTCCTGCTGCTAATAGTGCAAATGCCACAGCAAATACCTCGGACTGGAATCACAGGAAAAAGGAATGAGACCAAGTGACATTCCAATAGATTAAATCTAGGAAGGATGGCTCAAGCTTTCAAGTCTAGTAGAACCAAAGTTCACATTCAAATGACAATTAATACATATTTAATTAACAATCACAAAAGTGCATCAAAATTATACTGTATATAGTAAATCAGAGCCATCTTTGGCATTAGTCATTTAAAAGTCTCAGCATCTCCAATAATTACCATTTCAACACAAAAATTTACAAAGAATTGACCACATCAAGCCACTCAATATTGCGAAGATAAGATGTGACTACATCAGATTCAAATAAATCCTTTATCAAATGCTAATAACATCCAAAGCACTAGTTTGTGAGTCAAAACTCACTGTACAAGGAAGAAACTTTATACAAACCTAAAGCTAAGTATCAAATGAGAGGCAATGCCGCAAGAACAACAATTATAGAGGAACCCTCAGTCCTCTTTTCGTCATCGTGTTCCATCTATAATCTAAACAATCACAATTGAAGAAAAAATCTCAATCCAAAGCCGTGAAATGCTATCTTCATCCATTTTTGAAACAGAGACATTCTACAGAACTCTATCAGATACCCAAAAGCTAAAGTTCCAGATCACATTTTCATCGCACAAGCTCAGAGGAACTAGCCAAGTAGTATATAATCTCTAAAAAAACTGATCTTTGCGTGAACTGAGAGCTAACCTTCTTAACGGAAGCTGACCATGAAAGAGTCAATCCCAAGAACACAATGAAGAAGAAAGGACCCCAAAGATCCCAATCTCTAAGCGCCTTCCCAGGATCTTCCCTATACGGATTAGGAAACACCACAAGCTTCAAATTACTCACGATCCGAGACAGATCTCGCTTCACAGTATCCCACACAGGCTCAGTCAACGTGTTAGGCGGAGATCCAAAAGCACTCGCTCCAATCGTATGTGAGACTCCTTGAGAATTGCTGGAATTACTTACCACGGGAAGAGGCGGAGGAACGGGGACAGGTGTCACTTTCTGAGCTGATGAAGACGGATGAAGCGGTGGAAGATTCGATTGCATAAACGGAGAAGAAGAAACAGGAATCGATGGCCTCGTTGGGCTCGGTGGACGAGCGGCGAGAACGGTTCCGGGACCTGATTGAACGCTTTCGTTAATCAGATTCTCGATCTCGTCGATGTCTGATTGAGATGATGATGGATGAAGCGGTACTGTATCGCCTTGTGACATTTTTTTTTCTCAATTTTGATTTTGTATTTTTTAAGATTTTCCCGGGAAAGTGATTTTAGGGTAAATTTTTTCTCGGGGAAGAAAGTGATAAGATCTGAAAAATCACTATCACGTGATCAGAGACATGACATCTCAGAGAGATGAATGCAATGATCCAATGAAACGTCGCCGTTTGAAGAGTATTTTTTGCAATTCGGACACGGATCGGTTAAAAGGTTAAAATTTCATTCGGTTATCTGGAATTCTTTGTTCGGTTTATACTAACAGTCGAACAAAATTTTGGAATACGGTTCAAGAAAATGTGTTATCAGGCAAAACATATAACAAAGAAACTTACATACAAATACAATCAAGGGCTCATACGTTAATACGTACCACTTTAACTAATCTTATACGTATAATTGTGTTATATATGTGTAATGTGTTTTTTTTTTTTCAAGTCTAATCCTAAACTATATGCCATACACCTTAATTCGCAATAATTAACGTTCAATGTCTACGTCAAACCTAGACTAATGATCAACTCAAAGACAGCCAAAGTCGAAAAAGAAAGGGTGCATGTACATGCGAAATATACACTAGTGTGATGTACCAAAAGCAACTACAGACGATCACGATAGCATGCAAAGTCGTATAAGATCCTTTTTGACGATCGAGGATCATGATGTGTATTATATATTGTAATAAGTTTTGTAAATTTCTTTTTTTTGTTATACGACTTTACCTCTTACGTTATGTGAGTGTGAGATTACTTTTAACCATAAAATGACTAAATAATACATGTATTTATGAGATATGTGAGAACGATTATGTGCATGAATGGTTTACATATGTATATAAATGCAATCAATCATGCATAAAAAAAAAAAGAACGATAATAATCTACTAAAACTCCCTATTGATTAGTGTATTAACAAATTGAACATTTCATTTATTTCTTAGTGTCTCTAAAACATTATTGACATAATATTCGATTTTGGAGTGTATAGAATTTATTTTTGACATATCCTTCAAAAGAAAAAAGCTTTTTGACAAATTAAAAAAGACAAAAAAAAAATTTGCGTATAGAAATTAGAAAATGATTTCATGAATGTATTGATCATCCTCATGATAATATATATATATATATATATATATATAATTTTAACAAATTAAACATTTCATTTTTTTTTAATTATTTCTTTTGGTCTCTAGGAGTGTATATAATTTATTAAACGAATATCCTTTTGAAAGAAATAAAATAGCGTTTTGACAAACAAAATAGCATAGAGAAATTAGAAAAAAATATTTCATGAATACATTGACGATGATTGTTTTTCTTTCTAAAATTGATAATGTTTTATAAGTTATAAGTAAATATCAGGATCTCATCTTCACCTAACTGAAACAGCTTGAAGAAGATGAAGAACTAGAGAGAGAGAGTGAGCTAAAGAAGAAGTAAGAGAGATAAAATCGTAACTATTCTCATTAACCATAAAGTGTATCTACAATTCTGTATTTATACATGTGTATACTTAGTAACATAATGAAAGCTTATACTAAGTAAAATATACAGAGTAAAATACTCATGATACACCCCCGCAAACCTTAGAATCCAAACAGAGAGAAGGATTATAAAGGTTTGACAAAGACATGCGAACCAACAATGTGTGAAAAGGCTTCGGATGAAGTGGTTTTGTCAATATATCCGCCAATTGGTTCTCACTGGAAACATGTAGAGCTTTGAGATTCCCAAGCTTGATCTGATCTCTGATGATATGGCAGTCAATCTCTATATGTTTGGTCCTCTCATGGAAGACAGGATTTGTTGCAATGTAGATTGCAGACTTGTTGTCGCAGAAAATCTTGGCAGTTGCAGTCACTTGAACATTAAAGGCCTGAAGAAGTTGCTGAATCCATAGAATTTCTCTGGTAGCATCAGCTAAGCTTCGATACTCTGCTTCAGTACTGCTATGACTGGCCACCTGCTGCTTCTTTGATTTCCAACTAATCAGAGAAGTACCTAGATACACACAAAATCCAGAAACAGATCTTCTAGTATCTTTACATGTTCCCCAATCTGCATCTGGAGTGTAACCTTGAGGAAGACTCATGTAAATTTCCTCTTCCAATTCACTATGTAGAAAAGCATTAGAGACATCCATCTGACTCAATTCCCAGCCTTCTTTTGCTGCAAGACCTAGCATCATTTTAACACTTGTGAGCTTGGCTACAGGAGAAAAAGTTTCATTAAAGTCAACTCCTTCCTGTTGTGTGTAACCTTTAGCCACTAATCTGGCCTTATATCGCTCCACAGTGCCATCAGAATGATACTTGATGGTGAATACCCACTTGCAACCAACAACATTCTTCCCTGGTGGTAGAGAAGTCACACTCCATGTCTTGTTAAGCTCCATGGCTTGCAATTCCTCATTACAAGCTCCTCTCCACTTCTCAGATGCCATGGCTTGATGGAATGTTTTTGGTTCAGTTTCCATAGAGTATGATAAGATATAAGAACAATATGTTGGTTTGAAAAGATTATAGGAGAGAACAGATGATAATGGATATGGAGTAGTATGATTAGGAGGAAGTGGTGGAGAAATTTGAGCTAATGCACAATGGTACTCGGATAAGTAGCTAGGTGCCTTAGCTTGTCGTTTTGGTCTATCCCTAGGTAATGAAACTGTTATATTTTCTGAACTCACAGTATTAGAAGTATTTATTTCCCTAGACTCCCTATCTATATGAGTAACTTCCTGTTCCCTAGCATTAGTACTATTACTAGTTCTATCTATATGACTATTTGTAACATTTGCAGGAACATCATGTAAAACTTTTGCAGAAGTATCAGACAAATAAGGAATCGGGTTAGGCAAAATACTATGAGAAAAGAAATCAGGGATATGACACTCAGGATTAGTAAAAGGAAAAATATGTTCATGAAAAGTAACATTTCTGGTTATTGAAATAGCATTAGTTTCAATATTCAAAACTTTGTATCCTTTATAACCAGCAGGATACCCCAAGAAGACACAAGATTGTGCTCTTGGTGTAAACTTGGTTCTATCTTTTAAAAGTGTACTAGCATAACAAAGACACCCAAAGGTTTTCAATGATGTATAATCAGGTTTCTTATTTAGTAACTTCTCATATGGTGAAACATTGTTAAGCAAAGGAGAAGGCAATCTATTTATAAGAAAAGCAGCAGTAAGCACACAATCACTCCAATAAGCTATAGGTATATTAGATTGAAACAACAATGCACGAGCAACATTTAAAAGATGTTGATGCTTTCTCTCAACAACAGAATTCTGTTGAGGAGTATAAGCACAAGAAAAATAGTGCACTATGCCATGTTCCTTTAATAGATCTGTAAAAGCTAATTCTGGTGCATTATCACTTCTTATTGATTTGACTTTAGTATTATATTGAGTATTAACAAGTTTAAGAAACATTGGAAAAATCTGTAAAACATCATTTTTATTTTTCAACATGTAAACCCAAGTGACTCTAGTACAATCATCAACTATGGTTAAGAAATACTTATAACCTTCTATTGACTCAACAGAGAAAGGTCCCCAAGTATCCAAATGAATTAAATCAAAAGGATTTGGAGAAACATTATTATGAAAAGGAAAAGACAGACGCTTTTGTTTTGCTAATGGACAGACAGGACAATGGTCTAGACTCGACAAATCAGACTTTGATATAGAAATGTTACCAGACAACATTTGTAACTTGGCAGCTGAGGGATGGCCTAGGCGTTGATGCCAAGTATTCCCATCTTCTGACAAGGATCCACAGAAATTGATTCTAGCAGGAGACTTAGCAGGTGTAGAAAGGGAGTGAAGATCCAAAATGTAAAGATTGTGCATAACACTAGCACTCCCAATCGTCCATTCCTGAGAAGACTCCTGTAAATAGCAAACAGTAGGATAGAAATGAGCTGAGCATTGATTGTCATATAGTAAAGTACGCACACTAATCAGATTAAAATGGAAAGTTGGAACATATAAAACATTGTACAAAACTAATGAATCAGATAAACGAATGGTTCCAGTTTGACTAATAGGAAGTCTAGTTCCATTTGGTAATGCTACTGTGATTCCAGATACTAGATAAGTTTCACTAAATTTGGCTAGATCACAACAAACATGACTTGTGGCACCACTATCTATTATCCAAGCACCATTAGGCAAAGCAGATTCTAAGGTAGAAAGACATTGATGTTGAAAAGTGAGATTATTATTCTCATATCTAAGATTAGTAGAAATATTGAAAACTGTACCGGATGATGATTGAGGATCCATGACACCTGATTCGGAAATTGAAGATTGATTCTGAGAAAGAGAAGACTGAGAAGACTGTGGTGCTTGAACCTGAGTACTGATCTGATTGATGTGAACTTGAGACTCTGGTCCTTTAACATGAGTATGAAGTTGCTGCATAAGAGTTTGTGCATGATCTTGAGATAGTTGACTAACATCCAAGTTGATAGCATTTAAGGCTGGAGGTGGATAATACATCCCAGTAGTACCATCATTAGCTTCTGTTCCAGTAAAGATATTAGCAACAGTTCTTGGTGTCATAGCAGCATTCATAGGCCTAAACTGAGAAGGTCTTGTAGCATAACCCATTTGAGTATTCTGATAACCCATCTGATTATTCTGAGGGTAAGAAGCTCTATTAGCAGATTGACCCACTGGATTCTGAGTTGGTGGCTTATAACCTGGAGGATAACCATGAACCTTGAAACATGTCTGAACAGTGTGCCCCATTTTGCCACAGTGAGTACACATTGGTCGATTTCCTCTAGGCCGATAAGTGTTATATGCAGCCACCATTTCATAAGAATCAGATCCATATGAAGAGCCATTATCATAAGCAGTAGCTTGAAAAGCAACATTATCATTCTTGATTACAGGCTTAACTACACGCTGTCTCTCATCCTGAGCCACTAGATTGAAAGCTTCTTCAATATCTGGAATTGGTTTCAGCATCAGTATATGACGACGCGTCTGCTCATAAGCCTCACTTAAACCCATCAAAAACTTTGTAACTCGACTACGCTGCTGTAACTTTTCCCACAAAGTAGCAGCATTACATTCACAACGCCCACAAGTACAGACAGGTAGCTCTATATAGTTCTTGTGTTCTTCCCACAAAGTAACTAATTCTGTATAATATGAACTCACATCCATAGCTCCCTGCTGTATACTACTTAATCTTTGTTCAATTTCATAAACTCTAGGCGCATCATCTTGCTTAAACCTAGACATCAAATTCTTCCAAATAGCTTCAGCTGTAGACATGAATAAAAGACTCTGACCTATCTTCTTGGATACAGATCCCATCAACCAAGTAATCACCATGTCGTTGCAACGTGACCAAGATCCGGAATCGCGATGATCATCAGGTGGCTTTGGCATTGTTCCATCAACAAATCCCAATTTGTTTCGCACATTCAACGCCATTCTCACAGAACGCTTCCAAGTGTGAAAATCTGCTCCTGTAGTTAAACGATCCGTTACAAGTTGCAAACCAGCATGATCTGTGCCATGAAGATAGTATGGATTCTCATAGAGATCCGTAACAGTTGATTGAGAAGATCCTTCAGTACGTTGTTGTTGTGATCCCATGGTGAAATCAATCAATGAAATCGTGAAATAAACCGATAAAATCGTGAATCGAAAGGATGAAATGATGAAAGAATGAATGAATCGAAGAAAGGAAACAAGAAATCGAAGAAGACGAAGGAGATTTAGAGAACCGCGAACATGAATTGAAGAATCGCGAGAACAAGAATCGAAGAGATTTGCAAAAGAATTGAGAAAAGATGAATGAGAATAAGCTCGATTGTTGAAGCACTCATGATTCTGGATCGGGAAGCTCTGATACCATATCAGGATCTCATCTTCACCTAACTGAAACAGTTTGAAGAAGATGAAGAACTAGAGAGAGAGAGTGAGCTAAAGAAGAAGTAAGAGAGATAAAATCGTAACTATTCTCATTAACCATAAAGTGTATCTACAATTCTGTATTTATACATGTGTATACTTAGTAACATAATGAAAGCTTATACTAAGTAAAATATACAGAGTAAAATACTCATGATAATAAAGACAAAGAATAAAAGTAAGGATGCATAGAGCATGAGTGTGGACTCGTGTAGGATAAAAGAAAAAAAAACTCATTAATTCTCTACTTCTTCTTCTTCTTATTCTTCTTCATTCACTTTTTTGGGTTTTTTTCATTTTCTTCTCTTTGGTTAGTAGTAAGTAACAAGAGAGAACGTCCGCAAAAAGGTAAAGACTTCATCGTAGAAAAGATGCTAACTTTCATTCTTGTGTGCTTCTTCCTTCTTCAAATTACAGAAAACTATTTTGAAAGACCATGAACGATCTTAAATTTGGGAAATGTAACCCGATGAATCATGAAAGCTTTTTTTTTTTTTTTGTATCAGATGAACATTTCTAAGAATCAAAGAGTTTGTTTTGTTGAAAGACTCGAACTTTTTGAAAAATGTAACTTAATGAACCATAAAAGTTTGCTTATTTATCAGAAAAATGTTCATCTTTTTTTCTTAGAATCAAAGAGAAAGACGAGTGTGTTTTATGTGATGTGTTTGTTTTATTGTAAGACTTGAACTTTGTAACCCAATGAACCATAAAAGTTTGATTCATTATCAGAAAAAAAGTTCTTGTTTTTCTTTAAAATTAAAGAGAAAGATGAGTGTTTTTGCGATGTGTATGTTTTGTTGAAAGACTAATTACAAGTTGGGTTTTCCTTTCTTACATGAATACTGAATCGTTAATTATTTTATCATGTCCTCGTCAGAGATAAGTGACTCGTTGAATTCTTATTTGACCAAAGCTTGATTGTTCATCTATTCAACGTTCACTAGCACAAACTTAAAAAAAAAAAGTTAAGTGTGGATAGTGATGAGTTTAAAGGGGAAACCACATTTCTCAAGCTTGAATCCACTTTGAAATAATTTTAGAGCATGATAAGGTTTTTTTCACGAAGCAAAGGTGGGTTTCGACTTGAAAAGAAATCACTTGAGGCTAAGTTTATTGAGGTGTAGAGCTTGATAGAAAATATGTTGCTGATTCTCTGAGAACAAAAGTTAAAAAAAAAAAAAAAAAGAACAAGCGAATTATAAAGTCTGTCAATAGTTGCATTTGATTTATTGTTGCATTTGCATCTTAAATCTTATGATAGCAATATTTCAACCTCAAAGTTTCATTCTAATATGTTATATATGTCCTTTTAAACCTTGTCTGCTCTGTTTGAACAAAGATGAGTGACCAAGGTGCAACTACCATCCCTGTGAGGGTAAGTAACATCAAAACTACACACTATATATGTTAAGGGTAAGTTAAAATTATATACTCAATTGACTAAAAATTTAAGAATATGGTACTCATATATGTATAATTAGTTCTCTCTCATCAATTTATATATTAGACTAAACTAGCCCTATCCGTTAAATAGATCTTTTAGCAGAATAACAAAATTTATATCGATAAACTATATGTTTGTTTGTTTTTAACTTCAACAATATGATTTAACACAATAAATGATTTAACACAATAATAGATTAAATAACACGATAATATTAACGATATATAATATTACGTAACATGTTATTGTTGTTGTTGACTTTCATAATAATCTAGTATGGTTTAACATGTAATTCATTATTTGTTTTATATGATATAGTAAATGAATTAACACGATAAATCACATAAATCATAACTTACCGCGATATTATATAGTTTAACACAATATATTTATAAACTAATTTTATGTATATTTTGTTAGCTTGATAATTCAACAGTTATTCATTAACTTATCACATGATTTTACTTGTGTCTTTGTAAACAATATCGTCGATAATTATTTTATTATGTCGCTAAATATTTTTTTAACTACGAAAAGGTATTTTTGTCCATTTTATACAATGAAGTGAGAGAACTAATTAATTTATTATTGAGACCTTGCTTTTTGTATTTTAATCTTTTGGGTATATAGAGTAGTAATACCCATATGTTAAACAATGTTAACTACTAATTAATAGAAAAATACTTATATATTGTTTATGTGTGAAGTGCAACTTAACCATTCGTAAAGAAGTGTATCTGTTCTTTGAGAGTGCTCAAAAGTATATCCCTGGTCCGATCTTGGCTATGATCATATCGTCCAAACCTGATGATGATCATATCAAAATTGTTGATGGTTTACAAACTTCATACGCTTGGTGGAAAAAACACACTGTAATGTTCTATTTAATTATGTTGTTCAAGAATAATCAATAGTTATATAAAATTTGGGAGGAGCACCATTGTGAGATCTCTTTACTAAAACTAATGATTCTATTTAATTATGTTGTTCAAGAATAATCAATAGTTATATAAAATTTGGGAGGAGCACCATTGTGAGATCTCTTTACTAAAACTAATGATTCTATTTTGGGTATCTTGAATATTTGAAAGTTTTTCTCATCAGTTTCAAATTTGAATTTTCACAGATACTTGCTGGGCTGTTGTGGTTGCTGAGTTGATTAGTGCACTAAGATTCATTTTGAAGTATGATGCAAAATACACTGATTATTCGGCTCAATATTTGGTAGATTACGTTGATCAAGCTAAAGGATTGGCGAACTACTCAAAAGAAGGGCATTACTGTTTCAAACACACCATCGCGAAAGGCTTGGAGTTTGTAAAGGATGGAGGTATACCATCAGCAAAACATTGGGAGTATGTAGGTTGTAGAAAGCCACCTGCATATCGTCCACCGAAGGATCCTCATGTTCGTATAGCTTTGGTACAACGAAGGGAGAACATGGATGAGGCGTTAACCCAGCTCGAGATTCATCCGATTGGAGCATCGTTGGCTATCTTTGAACCAGCCTATTCGAATATCAAGAAGGTACAAAACAACAAAGTCAGAGTTTACAATAACTTTTCTTTTATGAATATTTCAATAGAAAATTCAATATTAAGCTTCTATGTATTCTGTGTTAGGGAATCTACCGGGGACCTATGTCGAAAGGATCTAAATATAGAGGTCTCCATGCTGTCTCAATATATGGGGTTGATGTAGAAAATGGAGAAACAATCGTATTGGTAAAATCTTCTCATGGCGAAGATGTGGGAAATGATGGTTATTTTAAAGTTGTGTATTAATACTCCTGTTATGTAATATTGAACTACGCATTGGTTTTAGGTTATGTCCGACTCTTTGAATGGCACTAACTGGAAAAAATACATGGAGTGGATAAAAAATCAAATGCGTCATCGTGAGATCTCTTTTAGTAAAGTACTGATTATATATATTTTGTGTATTTTGAATATTTGAAAATAATTGATTATAACTGTATTAGCCCAAAAAAAAATATTTCTCACTTCACAATTAGTATCATATGTTGTCAATATTTTAATATGTTTGAAGAATTGAATAAATTAATTCATATTTTTTGCATATGTTTAGACAAAAAGTTACTTGGTTTTTTTTCTGTTTTGAAATATATCTTCATGAGTGAAGTGAAACTAACGCCCACATGAGTATGTTAAGAATTTTCTTCAAGATCTTTCGTTTTTTTGTGTGCAAAATCTCTACAAGATTATCTCATACCAAGACGCATAATTAGCTTGTGATTTATTATCACAAGATGCTGAAAGAAAGAATTATTAAAACATTTGATTGATGGCCATGAAATAAAACCTTAACTACTAAACTAACTTTTTTTTAATAAATAACTGAGATTATCTAAATACTTAATCAGTTCCACACAATTTCATATCTCTTAAATAAGCAATATCAATTTCTACTAACTAACCCACACTTCTTCCATCTTTCATCACCCATTACCCATTAAACCAACTTATGCCATACATTCATATGAAATGAAGTGAAATTTAATGTTCAATCTATGAATTAATTTATTGGTGTTACATATACTTTATCTCCTCGCTACCGGTTCACTTCCTTGATCAAGTTTTGATACATCTTTCATTTCATATTAAAATATTACCTCACTCTAATATAAAAAAAGGTTAGTATTACTTTTATCAAATCACATCCTAATTTAAATCAATCCAACATCATTCCAAAATTAAAATCCATGAGTTTTCTTGTTTTCACATTTGTCAAAATTAAACCCAGAGTATCTTTCTCTTGTGCATATTAATAATGCAAGTTATTTTGATTACAAAATGGTCACAAGAGAGCATTTTAACATGGAACTAATGTTTACCCATTCTCCCACTATTTCGTCCATACTAATCCAAAGTGATGTAGTGAAGCAACTGAGACGAATCCAAAATTCGATTATTCTCATTCAACAAAATATAAGACGAATAAATCATCATATGGGAAAATAAACAAAACAACCCACACAAAATAAACAAATCACAACTAATCTTAACTGGAAAACTCATTTATTTTAAAGGATAAAACATACAAAAATCTCAAGACTTTGTGTTCTTGTTCTTGTTTTTGGAAGTGCATTCAACAGGCAAACCTTTAGAGAAACGTTTCTTGTCCTTACAATAATTGTAAACCATGAACTTCCTCTGAACCCATCTAAGTATTTTCTTGCTTGGCGAATCCATCCCTCTCTGCGAAAACCACTCGCTTGTACTGCTCGAAGACGAGCTGCCACGGGGGATACAAGGACTATTAATGGTCGACGAGGTGGTTCCATTATCAATGGACGACAAGACACAAGTATTCTCGGAGTTGTAGTTCATGAAAGAGGCTACGAATGGTCCCTGTGACCAGTTTGTCTTGACAAGGCCTCCCCTCGTGGCCCAATCATCTGCGTTCCATAGACTACCATACATTCTCATGGGTTGGCTCTTTGGATAAGCCACACCCATTGCTTCCAAATTTCTGAATTCTCTAATTGGCTTCCCATCAACATAGAACCTATTAAGATTAATTATTTAAACATGTTAACCCACGAAATTATTGTTTGCATGATATATATATTATTACGTTGTGATTAGTTTTTGTCACCCCTTCCTATATTTTATGAATTATTTCGTCCACATAAACAATTAAAATTGACTTTAAAAAATCTATAAAGCGAGCAAAATTAATTGAAAAATCATTGTTTATGATCTAGTGGTTCACTTTTACAGTTCGATTTCTAGAAACTCTGCAATTATAGTTCGCATCCCTTAGTGTATTTTTCAGGTTATCACTAGGATTGTGGTAAATATATACGCTTACACTATGTGACTCGGATTCCATAGAATAGAATAGTTGTGGAACTCAGCAGTTGGATCGAACCAAAGGTAGAATTGTTGCTCTCTATCACCTTTGCCTTGAGTGTAAACATTAGTGTGAAGAATGTATGGATCTCCACTAACATTCCCCAAGAACTCGAAATCTATCTCGTCCCATGTTAATCCTTGAGACTTCAACTACACACCAAAAAAAAACCCTCCAAAATCCATCATCCAATATAAGATAAGGTAATAAATTTATTTGTATGTCTATGTAATATATAAGAAGAGCTTACGTAGAAGGTGGTCACGGTCCCGGCAGAATTTCCCGGGACAAGTTTGATCTGCATATCGACTTTACCGTACAAATACTCGGCTTTCGATTGAAACCCCGACCCTGAAGATTGATCAAGAGAGAGATTTAGAAGAGTGCCATTGTTCAAAATAGTTCCTCTACCATCACCCCAAGTTATGTCAATGTCTTGGTTGAAATCTTTAGCGTGTACAACAAGCAACAAGCTTAAACCAACAAAGAAACTTATCGACACAACCAAATAAGGTGCATGAGAAACCATTTTCAAGTTTTTGGATTGCCACTTTTGGAAAGGATCCCTTCTCGAAGGTTTTAGGTTGTGTTTAAGTTTGAGACATTCAAATAATGGTGTTATTGGTGAGTATTTATAGAGCATATATAATGAAGTTTTGATTCCTTAATAAAAAATTTCAGTCTTTAAAGGTTTACTTTAGAGTTTGTTAAAGAGAAAAAGTGAGTTTAGTGTGGGTAATGTGAGAAGCGAACAACACAGCCTGGAGAGCATACACCAAAAACTATAATAGTGCGATATAATGTGTTACATCTTAACCTTAGCCACCCCAACTTAAACATTTTCATATTCGTGGGATTTGAATGAATACAACTTTTTGGACGGTACCATTCCATCATCAACTATATATTTATTAGTAGAAGAGGTGCAAAATGGTTGCTAACAAAATAACCATTTCAATAAAATAGATGAATATGAACAATAAAGTGTTTAATCATAGGTTTGATTGGCATGTTAGTTGAATAATTTAACGGCGTAAAGAGTTATTTTTTTTTTCCGTAGAGGTGCAAGTTGGGTTATACATTTTTAAATAGATGTAAACTTTTTGTAAAATATCATTATAAAATACTAAATACTAAATTTAGTAGATTAATTAATCTTTTTCATAATAGAACAAGTTCATTTACCATCAATGATACTTAGAGTAAATTGAATATTATATTATTTTAATTTTTCTTAAGCTTAATTATAACACTGGTTTAACAACTAAGAACATTTATATTATAGATATGGATAATTCCAGTGACTTGAGGAACAAGTTAAGGAGATCACAAACAAGATTTAGATAAGGGGTAGCTTATTTAGATAAGGCTTTGTGTGTTGTTATCCTAATCCTAATAGAACAAGGAGTTGTCTTGTTTCTATATAAATACAAGGGCCTATGAAGAGATGTTTCATAGAGCTTGAGAAAGAGATTTAGTTTTTGAGAAGTTTTCTAAGTCTAATAATAAGAGAGGTGTTCTTATATTCAAGTTCTTTTAAACTTTGAATTGGTATCAGAGCTTAGGTTAAAGCTTTTGTTAAAGAGTAGTGTGCGAAGAAGATGGCAGATGAGCAGAATCCTCCACCGAGAACAAAGGACCTTGGATCTCCATCGATTCATTGTCCTATGTTGACATCGACAAACTATACGGTTTGGGCGATGAGGATGAAGGTTACCCTTCGAGTAAGCGAAGTGTGGGAGACAATAGAACCGGGATCCACCGACGTGAAGAAGAACGATGTCGCAACGGCGCTCTTGTTCCAGTCCATTCCCGAGGCTTTGATTTTGCAAGTTGGAGAGCAACACTCAGCAAAAGGCATATGGGATGCCATCAAATCTCGACACCAAGGTGCTGATCGTGTGAAGGCAGCGAGACTACAAACGATCAAGGCGGAACTAGATAGACTGAAGATGAGCGAAACCGACTCGGTTGATGACTTTGTGGGAAAGATATCGGGTTTTGCAGCTCAATCCGCAGCACTTGGAGAGACTATGGAAGAAGCAAAATTGGTGACAAAGTTTTTAACGGCACTTCCAAGGAGCAAGTTCATTCATATAGTAGCTTCCCTTGAACAAGTTCTTGACCTAGAAACAACCGGGTTTGAAGACATAGTTGGGAGGATAAAGGCATTTGAAGAACGTGTTAAGGAAGAGACCCAAAGTGAAGACCAAGGAAAACTCATGTTTTCTAATTCAAGTAACCGTGGAGGACATGGTAGTAATCAAGGAGGAAGCAGAGGAGGTTATGGCCGTGGAGGGTCTAACCGAGGTGGCTCTGGTCGTGGTGGTAGAGGTCGAGGCCGAGGAAGGTCTAATGGACAGAAACGTGGAGAAGAAGCCACATATCAAAACCAAAAACCAAAGAAAGACATGACCAAAGTCATATGTTGGCGATGTGACAAGCCGGGTCACTACGCATCATCATGTCCCGACAAACCAATACAACACCAAGAGACGAACTTAAACGAGACACATGAGGATGATGCTCTTTATGTTCATGAGGTGGTGTTCTTGAATGAAGAAAAGGTGTTCCCAAAGTTGTATGATACAAACAACAAGAGTATTTGGTATCTAGACAATGGTGCGAGCAATCACATGACGGGCAACAAGGAGTTCTTCACGAGCATTGATGAAACCATCACGGGGAGAGTCAAGTTTGGTGATGGTTCGTTTGTTAACATTGTGGAGAAAGGTTCTATAATTTTTGTAGGTAAAACGGGTGAGAGGAGATCACTTAAGGAGATTTACTACATACCCGACCTCATGCATAATATCATAAGTCTTGGACAAGCAACCGAGAATGGGTGTGAAGTAAACATGAAAGGTGATATTTTGACACTAAAAGATCAAGTTGGAAGGTTGCTTGTACAAGTCACAAGATCTGCAAACCGACTTTACAAAGCTCCAATGGAGATTGGATATCCTAAGTGTTTACTTTCACAAGATGATGACATCACGGAAACTTGGCATGCAAGATTGGGGCATGTTAGTGTTGGTGTTATGAACAACATGGTGAAGAAGGAGATGGTTGTTGGGATGCCACAAACAACACATGAGAAGAGTGTGTGCAGCGCTTGCTTGGCCGGGAAGCAAACTCGAAATTCTTTCCCGACTAAAGCAACTTACCGTGCGGCTCAAGCTTTGGAGTTAGTACACGGCGATTTGTGTGGACCAATTTCACCACCTACACCATCAAGTAATCGGTATGTATTTGTCTTGATTGATGACTTTTCAAGGTATATGTGGACGAGGTTATTAAGGGAGAAGAGCGAGGCTTTCGATCGGTTCAAAAGTTTTAAGGAGATGGTAGAGAAGAGAACCGGACTGAAGCTTAAAACCTTTCGCACCGATAGAGGGGGTGAGTTTACCTCGACTGAGTTTAATACGTTTTGCGACGAAAACGGTATTATAAGGCATCTAACGGCACCATATACACCACAACAAAATGGTGTGGTAGAGAGGAGAAACCGCACACTTATGGAGATGACAAGAAGCTTGCTTAAAGCAATGAAGATTCCGAATGATATGTGGGGAGAAGCCGTACGTCATTCAACATATCTCATAAATCGAGTTCCAACAAAAGCTTTGCAAGGCCAGACCCCATATGAATGCTTCACATTCAAGAAACCAAACATTGAGCATCTAAGAGTGTTTGGATGTGTAGCATATGCAAAGATCACGGGACCACATCTTAAGAAGTTAGATGATAGGTCGAGAACGGTGATTAATCTCGGAACGGAACCGGGTTCGAAAGCTTATAGGCTTTACGACCCAATTACTAAGAAAGTTTTTGTGAGTAGAGACGTGGTGTTTGATGAGAAAAAGGCTTGGGATTGGTCAGTTTCTACAAAACAAACCGAAGGTGAACCGGGGAGATTTAAATTAACGTATAAAGGTGATATAGAAGATGGTGATGGATACAATGATGATGACGTGGAAGAACAAGTTGGTGATGAGCATCACGGTCCAGATCATGAGCCTATACATCATGATGAAGACGTTGAAGAAGAGAACGTAGAAGTGGAAACTGAAAATCAACCGATAACGACAAGATCTGGTCGTGTCATTATAAAGCCAAGGTATCTCAACGACTACGTTTTACTAGCTGATCTTGAAAGTGAAAAACTCTTACTCACTGTAGATAGAGAACCAGAGAGTCTTATGGAGGCTATGAGCCTAAGAGAATGGGTAGAAGCAATGGAAGTTGAGTTGGATTCTATCGCAAGAAACAAGACATGGGAGTTGGTTGAGAAGCCGGATGGTGTTAAGCCCATAGGAGTGAAGTGGGTTTATAAAGTCAAGAGGCATGCAGATGGTTCAGTGAATAAGTATAAAGCAAGACTTGTGGCAAAAGGCTATGTTCAACAAAAGGGTATAGATTTCGATGAAGTCTTTGCACCGGTAGCTCGTATTGAAACCATAAGGTTACTCATAGCTATTGCGGCAACAAGCGGCTGGGAGATACATCACTTGGACGTCAAGACTGCTTTTTTGAATGGAGAATTGAATGAGCTGGTCTATGTTACTCAACCCGAAGGCTTTGTTAAGAAAGGCAAAGAGAATCAAGTATACAAGCTCTACAAAGCGTTGTATGGGCTACGACAAGCTCCGAGAGCTTGGAATGTGAAACTTGATCGTGTTCTAAAGGAGATGGGCTTTAAGAAGTGTAAGAAAGAACCATCGGTTTACCTTAAGAGAAACAAGGAGAGTTTCTTAATTGTGGCAATTTACGTTGATGACTTGTTTGTGACGGGTACTTCACGAGGAGTCATTGAGCAATTCAAGAAGGATATGTCAAAGCAATTTGAGATGTCGGATCTTGGAAAGCTAACTTACTATCTTGGTATAGAAGTAATTCAAGGGGCTGATGGAATTCAAATAAAACAAGAAGGTTATGCTCGAGGAATACTTGAAGATACGAAGATGGAAGAGAGTAACTTGGCTCTTGTTCCGATGGAGCCTAGTACCGTGATCGCAAAGGCTGAGAACGAAGCTGAGATTGATGCCACACGATACCGAAGAACCATAGGCTGCTTAAGGTACCTCATTCATACAAGACCGGACATGGCGTTTGTTGTAGGTGTTCTAAGTCGATACATGCAAAGTCCAAGAGCATCACATGGGCAAGCGCTTAAGCATGTTCTGAGGTATGTGAAAGGAACCACTAACTTTGGGCTAATCTTTAAGAGAGATGGGTCAAGAAAGGTTGTTGGTTATAGTGATAGTAGCCACAAGGCTGACATTGATGACGCTAGAAGCACGGGTGGACATATGTTTTATTTCGGTTCGTCGCTTATAACATGGACATCACACAAGCTCTCGTCTGTCGCATTGTCATCGTGTGAAGCGGAATTCATGGCGGCAACGGAAGCAGCGAAGCAAGCTATATGGCTTAAAGAGTTGTTAAGTGAAGTCTTGAGTTTAGATGAGAAGATCTTGCTGAGGATTGACAACAAGTCAGCCATTGCACTCACTAAGAATCCGGTATTTCATGGAAGGAGTAAGCATATACTCTTGAGATATCATTTTATTCGTGAGTGTGTTGAGAACGAGCAAGTGGATGTAGAGCATGTACCCGGTGAGGAGCAGAAGGCGGACATCTTTACTAAACCGTTAGCAAGAGTGAAGTTCAAGGAAATGAGAGAACTAATTGGAGTTCAAGCGATCAAGTCCCCCGGAGTTCAAGTTGGAATTAAGGGGGTGAATGTTGGATAATTCCAGTGACTTGAGGAACAAGTTAAGGAGATCACAAACAAGATTTAGATAAGGGGTAGCTTATTTAGATAAGGCTTTGTGTGTTGTTATCCTAATCCTAATAGAACAAGAAGTTGTCTTGTTTCTATATAAATACAAGGGCCTATGAAGAGATGTTTCATAGAGCTTGAGAAAGAGATTTAGTTTTTGAGAAGTTTTCTAAGTCTAATAATAAGAGAGGTGTTCTTATATTCAAGTTCTTTTAATTTTTAAAAATAATGTTCTCTTATTTATTTTTAAAATTGTCCATAAGTTATTTGACTAGTTGCTAATTAATCAGATTTTCATAGTATATTTTGTAGTCATTTTGTTAGAAAGTATTTAAAATCCACATCAGCTTAACGTATCAAAAATCTCTCCATATCTCAAAAAAAGAGAGATGGAGAATGGTGTTACATGCAAAATCCCAACTCTTATCATTTTTCATTATTCCATGAATTTAGTAACCCTTACGAATATTTTCATCAACTGATTCCCCTATTATTTTACTTTATGTAAAATGTTTTTTTTTGGGAATATAATATTCTGTGAAAAAAGTCATATATTCATCTGTCCGAATAAATTATTCTTTAGAAGCTTGGAATTGAAGTAACAAGTAAACAATTAAAGGGATATATGATTGGTCATCTCATCTATCAATATGCTCTCTTCTTTTCTCATTCTTTTGCCTCTCTCTCTCTCTCTCTCTCTCTCGAAGTTATCAATTTACACAACACGAACAAAAGAAGTCTTGCATTTCTCTCTATAACTACTGTTACGTTTTGTTTCCCCCGGCGAGCTGAGCTGTACGCAAACCATCTCCTTCTTCTCTACTAATCTCACCGGAAACTAAAACTTTCTATCCCTCCTCCGACTTCGTTAGACACACAAACACACACACATACAATGATACAAACTCTCATACCAACTGAAAATGTGACTAATATGGCATCATTAACATCATGTCGCCGCTGCCACTAGCGGTTGACAGTGGGCGTTTTCGGGGACCAGGGAGTTCGAGTATGATGAGGAAGTAGGAGCGTTCTGATTCTCTGATGTATTGAACCTCACCGTTCATTAGCTTTAGAATCTTTCGACAGACACTTAGACCTAGACCTTCAGGGCTTGTCCACCTGCTGCTATGGAACATGTCTCGGACCAGCTCCGGAGGCAGACCTTCACCTGGACACGCCATTCTGAAAACAACAAATAAAGACATAACAAAGAAACCAAAAACATGAAACCCATGTTTTACACTTTTGAGCCTAGGGAACGGTTATTAAAACCTCAAATTCTTAAAACACCTAAATCAAATTAGTAATTAACCAAACCAAAATCACATTCTTCATGTACAAAAATTGCACAAATATGGTTAAGGATACGGGGAGACAACACCGGGAACAATGAAGTGTACCTGAATTCTGTGCGGATAGCGGTGAATCCATCAGCCATTTGCTTTGAAACTTGGCTTAAATGGATCTCCACCCACTCTTGAGATGGTGCATACCGGATTATACTCAGCAGAAACTCAGCCAGGAGTTGTTGAATCCTTATCTGGTCTCCATAAACAGCTATTGATTTGATCTCTTCGGGAATGTCACGTATCAGCTGAAGACCTCTGTCCCTTAATAAGAACATTGCTTGGCTTACAATCGCGTTTATGACACTTCCGAGGAAAAACTCCGCTCTCTTAAGCTCAAACGAACTGATATGGAAAAGCAAAATTCGGGTTTGGTCACATTTTGTGAAGTAAACAAAACTAGTTTCCAGATAATTCTAACTAAGCTCACCCGTCTTCAATGCTTTCAAGATCCATGTCACCGACAATCCTTGAGATCTGTTTCTCACAAGAAACACTTGTTTCAAGGAACTGCTTCTGATCCTCGTTCAAGTCTGTGGCCTCCAACAGCGAGTTTGCAAAACGCATACCGCTCAAAGGATTCTTTATCACCTGACAAATATAAGCTAACTCTTTCGCCTTCGCGAAACACTCCGTTGGACTGCCAAAGCTTGCTGTAGCTCAGGACTTGGGATCTGCCAAAGCTTGCTGTAGCTCAGGACTTGGGATCCTGCCTCCGTTGGACTGCCAAAGCTTGCTGTAGCTCAGGACTTGGGATCTGCAAGAAACAGAAAGCCCCAATAACCTTTCCCTCGAGGCTAACCCGTTTGTTTGCAGTCAATAGTGCCTGAACAAACTTCCCATCCCGGTCAAAAAATGGGAAAGGGAACTTATCCGTCTCTTGGCCACCAATCGCATTATGCAATACAATCATAAATTTTGTTAAAGCATCAGGACCCTTTAGCTTGCAACAGCTCCCAAACACTTCCCCAACAAGCATTTTCCCAACCACTTCACTCCGAGACCAGCCTGTAAGCTTTTCCATCGCCGTGTTCCATTCCAGGCAGCACGTGTTCTCATCAGCAGCAAAAATTGGTGGTATTAACGGGTTTGGGCTATGGACAATAGCCTTGTAATCTCCTTGTATATTGATGAACTTATCCATTACGATTTTCTGACCAGTAACGTCTTGTCCAACAAAACAGACGCCTACAATGTTGTTCAAGTAGTCCTTGCTGGAACACGCATTCACAACGACAAAAACTGCTTTGCCTTGAAGTTCGGGGGTGAAAGTTTTCAGCTTAACCTCCACATTCTTGTCCTCGTCCCCTGCATTGATTGCCAAATGCGACAAAATAATCAGATACCCGTAAATTGTATATACACCGCAGATACAACATAGTTGGAGAACTAAATATACCTCTCAAAGCACGAGAAAGAAGCTTATTGACAGTTTCTTCATTCTCTTTGTATATTAGATCAGAAACCAGAGATTTCCCCATGGCTTCTTCAACTGAGAGACCTGTCAATTCTGCAATCTTGGCGTTCCATCCATTGATGCAGCCTCCGGCATCGACAGCGAATATAGGAACAGTTGCGGTCTCAATGAGCCTAACCATCTCTCTTGCAACTGCACCTAGCTCATCAATCCCTTGCTCTCCTGCCATATCCCTATATGGCTGAACCACACCATCCCCAGTTTTAGAGTTCATAGCTGCCTCAGATTCTTTAAAAGAGTCTCTCAAAATAAGCTGGAGCGAGTGAATCGCATCCATTTCCGCAGTTTCCCATGGCTGACTCCGGCTCTTAACAACTTCAAGAAAAGCCTTAAAGGATGAACGAGGATGCATTCGTTGCCCATCATCTTTGTCCTCCGGATGATGCTTAGCTCCTCCCCATTTAATTTCTTTCGCAGTGTGAGATCGAAACCAAAAAAGAAAGTCTCTTTTTGTGATATATGCAACTGCCATACCGCACACAGCATCCCCTAACGCAGCTGCACCAGGATACCCCGCATCGCCTAAACTATCAGTGCTTAATCCAGTTGAATCTGCATGATTCGCTAGCAACCACTCCACAACATCTTTTATCTGAACTTCACTAGGAGCAACACCCAACGGGTAATACTTGCCGTGGTAAAGAAATGCCGCACCGTCACATTTCACTAAGTCCATGATACTAGGACTCTGTGTAACAATTCCAGCAGGCGAGTCACGCAGAAGCATATCGCATAACAGTGTCTGCGTTCTCAAAACGCGCTTCTCTGACATTTGCAAAGCTAGCTGCAATTCCATGTTCAACTGTAAACCGAAAGCCTGCATCAGAAACTCACAAGCATACCTTAGCGGAAAGGGTATGCAGCGAGAAGAAGTGTGATGGCAAACCACTAAACCCCAAAGCCTCATGGAGCTTCTCCCACTAGCTACATTGCTCCCATCTTCTTCATTTCCATTTATTATAACCGCCATAGCTAAAGACGCAATAGACCCCATGTTAGCCATATACTGAGAGTGACAACCATGAGGAGCCCTAAGAGTAGAACCAACCAAGCACATAGACTGAGTCAGCCTATCGTCCTGAACAACAAGAACCGGCGTGGCATGGCAATCTACAATCATCCGGACACGGTTCTGCTTAAACAAGAAGCGTGACGCTTGAGGAATATCAGTAGCTGGATAATGCAGTCCAATGTAAGGCTCTAAATCGTCTCGCTTACTCTCAGCTACAACTTCCCCATGCTCATCTTCATGAAACTTATAGACCATAACACGATCATAACCAGTCAAGTCCCTCACACTTTCGACAACAGTGTCACATAAAAGCTTAATATCTCCACCGGGAAGAGCCTGTAACTGCGAAATCGCACGAACGGCGAGTTTCTGCGACTGTACAGCACCAGCAATGGAAAGCGCTGGATCTTCAGTTCTAGCTGGCTCTAAATCAATAACAACACCAACATCGATCCTATGAAGAATGGCGTAAAACGGTTTACCAGTATACTTGGAATGGATCCAAACAGGATTCAACAAGGTAATCTCTCGAGCCACGAAAGCACGCTCGAGTAGAATCGAGCTGGAGGAAGTGAACAGAGACCGTACATCAGTCCCCATGGCTAGAATCTCAGGTTTCTCAAGACTAGGAACAGACTGAGGCATAAGCCCTAACATTTCCCTAGCGTTTTGGCTGTAACCGATGATTCCGAAGCTCGATTCATCGACGGCGATCATGCTTCCGAAAGGCTGAATGTAACCTCCCCGCTGGATTCGGGAGAGATAAGCAGTGATCTGTTGCTCAGGTACAGAGGAACCGTACGTCGTCGTTTTGAGTGACTGAGAGTAGTCGAACGATTTGCCAGATTCGCCGGACTGTTCGAAGACGGCGTGGAGTCTGGCGTCGACGGTGTACTGTTGAATCGCTTTGCTCACTGATTCTTGTGGTCTGAGAGATTTTGTTCCAGAAGATTGAGCTTGTTCTCCTCTCCGGTTGTTAGTAGTGCGACTCGACGACGCTGCTCCTTCTCCGACGCGGCCACCACCGCCACCGCTTCCTCCGGAAGCCATGCGGGAGAAATTGAATTGGGAATTAAGAAGAAGAAATATCGGAATTGAGGGATTTAAAGTGAATCATTGAGAGAATCTATTCTCTCTGTTTTTGCTGAGAATTGAAACCGAGAGAGAGAGAGAGAGAGAGAGAGAGAGAGAGAGAGAGAGACGAGAGACTCAAAAATAAAATAAAAATAAAAAGAAAAAATCTTCGAGAAAATTTGGGTGAGGTTTCGAGGGAAGAAGGAGTCGGAGAAATTGGGATCAGAGAGAGATAACTGAGAAAACCAAAAACAAATATTAATTCCGAAAAGGTAGAGTTTTGGGTAATATTAATTACTGATAGTACACAGTAATGGTCCAAGTGATAGATAATATAGTGCGGTAAAAGAAAATGGTGAAAATGATAGGAAGATATATAACAAGATATTTTTTTAAAGCAATATAACTAATAAATGGTTTGAGAAATATTTACAGTATAATATAATGGTTTCTAAAATTATTAAAATTGGATGTATAAATAAATAATTAAAAACTATAAAAAATAATAATATAAAATCTGGAAATATTTTTTTTTTATAATATGTACTGCATTTTGAAAATTTTGTTACGATTGGTTATGATAAAATCAGCCATCAAAATTTGAGAGTATAAATTTTTTTATTCGTACTTTTTATAATAAATTCTTATAATTGACAAATTTATTAAAATAGGTTGTCTTGTTTTGCTGCGGTTTGAAGAAACGGTAAAAAAAAGTTACTAAAATTTTATATTTTAGCCGAATTAATGTGTGTCGTTAAATAAAATCATATGTGTCTCTTTTTTAACCCTAAAGAAAATTTAGAAAATTAGCTCTAAAATTTTGCTATATATATATTTTGGACAAAAAGTTTAGCCAATTTATGAAAATTAAAATCAACCAAGAGTTTTGCTACTATTATTTTAATAAAATTTAATAGCAACCAAGAGTTTTTTTTTTTTTTTTGTTGAGTTGAGTTTTGTCGTGTAATGAATGTGTGAGGGGGATACAGAGAAGTTAAATGGGCCAGAGATCACGTGGGCTAAAGCTTTATTCTCTCTAGTGGCCGCACGTGGTTGCTGGGCCAGTGCCGCGTGGTAACCCCTGGACTTGTCGAATCTCTTTTTCTCTCTATATATTTTTCAAAAATCGCATCATACAATTACATCACACATCTCCTAATCGTACTATTGTTTTTTTTTTTCTTTTGGTTTTGGGGTCAGTCCTTGTCCACTCTTATCTCATTTTACAGTTTCGAATAGTAAATATTTCATTAATGATGAATATAATTAGTTTTTTTTTTTACGTCAGATTTATTAATTATTGCATATGGTGAAAACTGTTCCAAATATAAATTTACGATGGGCAATTCTTTCCGACTCAATTAGATTTACTATTAACGATATTCCATGCTATCTATGTTGATCTTGAATATCTTCTTACTAATATAATTAATTTATAATCAAAATATAGTAATATATCACAAAATATTTTTAAAAAAAACATGGAATAAGATGGATAGTTAGCACTAAAAGCTTTTTTGCAGGTTGCCTGCCGTCAAAGAAGAAAACTCCACATAATGTGGAATCCATGAACTTTGCCTGAAGCAGAACCTCACACGTCAAATTTAAGCAAATGATATATATACCTATTGTTATCATACTTTTCATAAATTTATGAGCTAGCTAGTAGATAGAATCACATTTCAAATATATAGTATATATCGTTTCAAAATTTTGATATAATCAACAAAAATGTCATATTACACTACAAGAAAACATGCTAATTTCCGATGAATTTTTGACAAAATTAAATTTGTCGAAATTCTTTGGTCGAAAATTAATATTCATCGGAAATTGATCAAAAATTACTGACGAAAAAATATCGTCGGAAAAGGTGGTTGGAAATCGATATGTTTTCTTGTAGTGAATTAGCTGTTTTGCTTAGCATCCAAGTTCATATAATACAGTGGCAAACTTAGAAATTATTTTCACGAAATCATAAAATAACAAAACTTTTTCAATATTGTAGCGTATGTATACTATATTTTGAAATAACATTAAAAAACACTAAACATTTTTTCATATATATTAAGACACCTAGTTGGTATAATACCCGACTTTCTCTGGTCTAATATATAAGATGTTTTAATATTTTTTTGGTTTATTTTTTTAAATTTTCTATGCATAATTTTTATTAATTTAATAATTTATGATTATTTAAATTATTTAATATTTTCTTCTGTTGATTATTTTTATAAATAATTAAACAATTAATATTTGTTAATCTTTGTGTTTTTAACTAAAAACTTTTATATACAATAGGACTGAAAGTACTCGTCCATCATTAGTTTGTATAATATCCATGCATAATGCATTTGCATTACGTACGTATTGAATATGTCACACAATTGCTTATTGACATATTAACGATTTGAGAAAAATATTACAACTCAATTAGTTATAGGTATTCACTGAAGAGTCTTTAATAACTCTAATATATTTTGCTATATACATAATTTAATCTTCTTTGTTTTTTTTTGTTAAAGGGTTTATACATAATTAATCTGGTAGCTAGTAACTTCAAATTGAGAAGATGTGTCAAAAACGACAAAAACTAAAAAAGTGATTTAATTTGGATTGTTCGGTGATAGTATACCCCCATTTTTTAACATACAATTATTTGTGATTCGAAAAAGAACATAAAATATATTAAAATAATATGTTAAAGAGAGAAAAATAGTATCTAGAATTAAAAAAAAAACATATAATAAGAGTAAATGGCCGGTGGAGGAAAATTCGTTTGCATGGGGAAAAAAAATATTTTTGGACATCTCACATTTGTTCATGTTTAGTCACACACACTGCTTTTGTCCCTTTTCTTTTAAGTTGAATTACTATTTTCTCCACTTCTTGTTTCTTTTGTTTTGAAGCTATTTCATCATTAATAATATATGTTATTAAATAACCGACCATTTTCTTATAATTAATTTTGAATACTATTACGTAAAACATTCAAGTATGAAGACAAACTGGTTACTAGTGAAAAACAGTAGAGAAAAGAAAAAACTATTCGTTGACAATAGAAAGTTGTTTTAATTAATAAATAATAAAAGAGAGCTTTTAATATGTATTATAGTGAGAGAGACATATCTACGTTTTGGTCTTTTATTTCTGACGAGACATATGATTGTAATGTCTTATACGAATTTAATCATGCAACGTGACCGCTGAGCTAATTGTGTAGTACTCACTCTCTCGATACAATTTACCAAATCACTAATTTTCTTAATCTTGGCTGCTAATTTCTTATTAACTTTTGCATTTAGATTTTACATCCCATAAGTGATTATCTTGATTGAGGAGGAGGACAAAACTATAAAGCAAACTGTTTTGAGTACTTTTTAATACAGTAAATTGTTTTGTTTGTTGTGAAGCATCTCTTTGAAGCATCTTTTACTTACTTACTTACCACTTACCAGTTTTGTCTGGATTAGCTCTGCACGTCACGTGTTTGATATCTACAAAGAACAAAATCCATCCTTCTACTGCTCCAAGAAGAAGACGAGCTAGCCTAGCCACCAAGGATACAAATTACAATATGAGTAGTAGTCGTGAATTGTTGATAATATATAAATGTTCCGAGCTATGTGCAAATCAATCTATTATTGTCTTAATCTACGATTTTTTCCTTACTTGAAACTCCAATCTCATACACAAAGCAATGAAAACAAAAGCAATATTTAAAATCAAAAGACAGATTCCTAAACACACAAAAGCTCCAAGACTGATAAGGGATAGTACTTCAACGGCCATTTATATATTCAGCTGTCTAATAGTCTCAAGAAGTTCACGACTTGTAATACTTGCTACTGATAGTCCTAAGTTATTGGCCTCCTCTTGAGATAGTCTAACATTCGTTTGAGGTTCCATGAGTATCTTCACATTCTTACAACTCTTCTCAACCATCTTCAAAGCCTTTTGAGATATATTAATAGAGTTGCTGATATCTAGCTCCCTAAGCTTAGGACAGTTCGCAGCGATCTTCGCCATCGATGCATCTGTAACGCTTAAGCAGCTCTTTACCCAAATAACCTCCAGGTTAGGGCATCTGCCCATTGAAACCATACAACTTGTGAATATATACCAAATTACAAAATTAACATTCACATAATATAAAATTTTCTAATTTAATATGAACTTGTATATCAGAAAAATATTACTAAACCAAACTAATATCAAAAATTGTCTAAAGAGTATTTTTCCATTCACACACAAATGTTTTTGGGGTTTAAGAACTTTAATCGTCACATATTGGCAATACAAACTAAGGGAACATTCATCTATTAGCTTACCCAAATTGGTTACTTTTACAATATGGTTTATATAAATGTCATATACTTTTGGACATACCTCTCAGCAGCGTATGACACAGATAGATCGGAACAATGCCTAACACGAATCTCCGTGAGACCGCCTTGGCTTCTATCCACAACACACCGGAGAAAGGAGTCGACCTTCTGCTCGAATTCAAAACTAAACCAAAGATTCGATATCCGAGACGACTCAAACCAAGTTTCGAGACCAAATTAAGCGATGGGTCGTCACAAGCGTCCATCCAAGGCTTGCATACAAGCATAGGTCCTATCCAACGATTCTCCAGACTTAGCCGCGTAAATATGTCGATGAGACATTCCCTATTCAACTCAGCCCAGTCACGGCCGAGCCCTGATCCCATCTCTTCTGTCTTTCTTTCATCCTTGTCGTTCATCATCAGTACTTTAGCTTCATTCATGTGTTTGATTTTTCTCCAAAGATTAAAGTTGCATCAAAACCTACCAACTAAGTAAAACCCCACAAGTGTCTTCATTTCATTTGCTTACAATCTTTATAATAAACGGTCCTTTACCTTTTCCACGACATATCTTTATCGTTCCTATCATCACATCCCGACCCGACGGTCTTTTTATATTCCATCTAAATCTAAATGCAATAATAGAATACCGATTAAATCATGTATTTTGCGAATTGCAGTTTTCTATTCAGTACTAAAAATATTTGAGATACAAGAGAAGAAACCTTAAAGTTGCTTTGCTTGGATGAAACACATTAAACACTTTTGCAACATCTAATGTCCACCAACCAATATCATCTTAATGCTCAGATGAAAAAGAGGTTTGTAATATTCTCTGAGATGATCACACATGCACATTTCTCATGGTTTAACGTGTTCTCTGATGAACCCGTGTACCTGATCTATTTCTCCTGTTAGCCCAGACGCCTCAGCGACCGTGACTTTGTTTTGGCAATGGGAAAAAGAAAACACTTCTCCTTCAATCCCGAGAGTAAAGTCATTTGTTACATCAGCTGTTGATATTGCGCTTCTCGAAGCCCTAAGTTTCTCTCTGTGAAATAAACACACACTCGCATTAACAAAAGGATAATCAACGAGAGTTAGAAACGTTTAAGAATCAATCTCACATTTCTTTCTCCATCTGCTTGCGGATGAACTCTTTGGTGTGTGCTGTTACTTTATCTGTCTTGTTACAGCAAAGCAGAACCGGGACCTTATTCTTAACAACACTAGCATTTGTCAGAATGTCGTAAAGATACCTGAAAAAATACAAACCAAATGTGTAAGTGGTCTATCTATAAGATTCACTAATGCCTAAACAAATAATATTTTAAAGTGGTAATTAATTACTCTGAAGCTGCGCGGATATTTGGGAGGAACTCCAATGCATCTACCACAAATACAATAGCGGCTGCTCGAGGCAAGTATTCTTCAAGCTTAGATTTAAGCCGAGAGTGTCCAGGAACATCAACAAGATGAACAGGCTTTACTTTTTCCTTTCTATCAAATACATAGGCAAATTTTATTAAGTCCTTTTAAAAACTTTACATTCTTGAACAAAACCCCAAAGTGAAGATCATTCTTCACCTTAGTGTTTTCATTGTGAAGCACAAAGGTGCCTTCGTTCGGTTCCATTGATGTTACCGCACCCTGATGCGAAGATCCATCTCGTAGCTGTCACAATATATTAACACGTAAACCAAACCTATAATCATGACACAAAAACATTGTTCCTTTCGGCTGCTTTTCTTGACAGCTAGAATACATTTGTAGAAAAGTCGAAAGCATTCTTCGAAAACACTAAATACTCACTTGATAGAAGAGCGTTGTTTTGCCACTTCCACTAAGCCCAGAGAGGAGTACAGTATTGGACTTTGTACGTCTAAACAAACGAACTGCAGAAATCAGCAAAACCCACAGCATTAACAACCAAAACAGATGACATACATTAGAATTGGTATAATCAAAGGGAGCTGTTGCTTTAAGATTGAAATAAAAATTCAAAACCAAGAATGAATATAGTCAAAAATCTAAACTTTCCACCATAGTAATATCCAAATCCTAAAACAAATCTCATATCAAATAAGGGAAAGATGAATGAGAAGAAAGAAGTATATATGTAGTGGTTGTGATACTGAACTCACTAGAAAAAAGCCAAATGGTAGCTAATAAGAGAACAGCAATAGCAGCATAAAGCTGAGGCTGAGGTATCTTTTGAACAAATTCAATTCCTTGTTTAGACCACTGCTCTGCCACAATCTTCATATCTTCCAAATTGTCCATTTTTATATATTTTTTTAAACTTCCTCTGCCTCCAAAATTAAGATCGGACAAAACACTATCAGTTGCAGTCTTGCAGATCATTAAACCAAAAAAAAAAAAACACAATTTATCAATATCAGTTTCTTTTAACGAACAGATCTTGAGTGAATTCCAAGTTTTCTAGAATTCTCCATGATATATTGGCAAAAAAAAACAAAAGTGAAATTGTTCACCGATCAACAAGATAACAAATAAGCAGGATCATAAAAAACGAATGCGAATACAAAAAAACAAAAAAGAAGAAATTTTTGACGAAGATCAAAACTCACCGCTGCGAAGCAAAGGCAGCAGCGACGGTGATGGAGGAGGAGACGGCCCCGGCGATATATTTGTTCTCGTTATCTGGGAAGAAGAAGATCACAAGTGTGAGGGAATTGAGGGATAGGGTTTCTTGTATATCTTGATAACAAATAAGGATATTTTAGTCATACACTAACATATATATAAATGAGTCAATGCTTCTCTGAGTCAACGGCATAGAATTTGAGTCCGGTTATCTTAAACCAAATCAAAGTAATTAAACCAATCTCGCTTGGTTCATAATTGTAATCTAAACCAAGAAAACCTCATCTTTAGTCTTTTTTACACATAAGTTTGTTGTTGTAATGTTGCTTTAGTAGACTTGAGTGGTGTTTGCCTTCCAAGTTATTGGTCAATAATGATTTCATCATTGTGCTCACTCTACTAAGATTTTCCTCCTTTATATTTAGCATCATAAAAAATGGTACACTTTGAGGTGTAAGTGACTTTGTTGGTTAAAAAAAATTGGGAGAAAGCTAAGAGCTTGGTTATGAAGAATAAGAGGATACTTGGCAAATATGTGTGGAGTCAATCTCGCCTTTCTCCATCTTCAGACTCGATCAGTAGAGACAACCAAACCCTCTGTTTTTAGTCTTTATACTCTGATTTGAGGACCCAAAACGATCTATTTTGGTCCTTCTCAAGCGTGGCAATCTCTCTCAAGAGATTCTTAAACAACGGCCTGTCATCAGAAGAAACGCTATCCCTGAAGTGGTTAACAATGCTGGTCGTGTCCGCACTTCCACCTTTTTGCTGTACAAAGCTGCATATCTGTCTGATCAGGACCTCCGGCTGCAACGAACCTACTCTGCTGCTTGAACCCGAAGAAGACGGGAGTGAAGACTGTAGCTGCTCATTGCCAACGCCAATGGCTTGTTCTCTGCTCCCGCGGATTCTGTTGAGGAGCTCTGCAGAAGATGGTGCTTTTCCTGAAGATAGACCTGCACTGATTCCATTCTTGATCACTGATGGTTTGTCTCCAGTCTGGGTTAACCGGGAATTGACAGTTGATCCAAATCTCCTCCGTACAGATGATGGTGCACCTGCACAACCAGATCTTCCAGTCCATGTGGGCACTGAGATGCTTTCCCGGCTACGCAACATTCGTGATTGGCGCAATGCTTCTGCAGCTCTTCGTGCCACTTGAGATGCTTGGTGTTCAAGTCTCATCTTCTCTTCCTCGTCGTTTGCATTTATAATGGCGTCGTGATTCACAGCACTCTGTGTTAACAATTGTAGGAGAGTGAAGCGAATTGGAAATTTTGGAAAAGTAAGTCAGAGAAGAAGCTTCAATGAGCAAAAATTAACGTACTTACATGTATTCCATGTGCGTCAAAGAGACTCTTTAAGATATTTGTCTCTTCATTCATGGCTTCACCAGTTTTATCAGTCGTGTCCTCATCTGCTTGCTCTGAGGATCCCTCTGCAGTATTGTGCAGAGCAAGTTGTGTGGTAGATTCAGTTTTCTTATCTGATTGAACTCCTACGATGTTTATCTCTTCAGCCAGCTGACTGAAGATGTTAGAGGTTTCCGTGGAGGCGTTGCTATCGCCATCATCTTTCAGGATGAAAAGATCTTTCATATCCCGAGCTTTGAAGAATCTTCTCTGTTGCGGATTCTTCAAGATCTTATTGGTGAGAAAATGTTTATAAATCTGTCTATGATATACCTTCTCCTCAATTGTGCCTCGTGTGATCAATCTGTAAACGGTAACATCCTTCTTCTGCCCAATACGCCATGCACGTTCCCTAGCCTGACCAAAAAAGCGGAAAATTGACTGTTATTTAAGGCCATGACAGGTTTTTCGAACACTGAATCTGTGACATTTGAAAGCAAAACTTACCTGCATATCATTTGAGGGATTCCAATCCGGGTCAAAGATGATGACCCTGTTTGCGCCAGTCAAATTTGTTCCCAAACCACCCACCTTCGTCGTCAAAACGAAAACAAATACATCATCTGAATTATTAAACTCATCAATTAAAGCCATTCTCTGTTTCACTGGTGTAAGACCATCCATCCTCCTATAACTATACTCATTTGCAACCAAGAAGCTCTCGAGGATGTCCAGCATTTGCTGAGTCTGTGAAAACAGAAGTACACGGTGTCCTTGCTGTTTCCAAACCTTAAGTACTTCTGCAACAACCTTCATCTTCCCACTGCGTTCTGGGTTCCCATAATCTGGGTTCTGGTAAGAATGTTCTCTCTCAAGTAGATCAGGGTGGTTGCATATCTTACGCATCACATCAATACCATAAAGTGAATTCTTGTTGCCATCCAAAATCTGTTCTACTTCGGAGCTTGCAAGGAACGCCCTATAGGTAGATCGCTGCTCTACAGTGAGGCTGCAAAAGAGAACGTGTTCAGTCTTTTTTGTAAGATGAGCGTTCACATCAGCCTTCATGCGGCGGAGGAGGTAAGGCATGATCATATCACGAAGAACAACAGCACACCTGTGAAAGCACATTGTCAAGATTGTTAGAACACAAACTGTGACGAGATAATTAAACGATTCAAAAGAAAGACCAGGTAATTAATTACCTATAGGCAGTCGACACTTGTAAGGGAGAAGCATTGGCATAGCCACCCACTGTTATGGGAACAGAAAACTCTGCTTCAAACACGGGAAGGACACCCAGTTTTCCAGGGAAAACAAAATCGAACAAGGACCAGAGTTCTGTTAGTTTATTCTGGATTGGTGCCCCAGTCATAATAATTCGGTGGACAGTCTGTAACTGTTTGCACACCAAAGTAATATCAGAATTTGGGTTCCGGATCCGATGGCCTTCGTCCAATACTGCATAACCCCATTCAATATTGAGCAGCTTCTCACCTTGCAGCCTCAATTGCTCATATGTAGTGATGAGGAGCCCCGACTCAGAATTTAGAACCCGGTTTATCAAAGAATCCCATTTCTTGGTATTCTTGGACTTTTGCTCATGATCACTATCGACTGAACACTCACTGTCGTCATCGCTTTCAGAGGCCTTGCCTTGTCGTTTGCCATTCCCTGAATCTTGTGCTGAGTCATGGAGTAATTCCACGTGAAAATCTGGATACCATTTCTGTGCTTCTCTTCTCCACTGACGCAATAGTGTAACAGGGCATATGATAATACTCGGTTTGTACATCTTACTGAAATGCAAGGATCCGAGAAAAGATAAGACCTGCACAGTTTTACCAAGACCCATCTCGTCCCCGATGATGCCACCAGCCCTTTGGCAATGAAGTTCCCAAAGCCATTGCACCCCTACTCTTTGGTACTCAAAAAGTTTGCGAAATATGAATTCGGGAATGTTTAATCCACCTTCAAGCTGTACAGGAGATGTTTCGTTGTCATCTGCATCATCTAAATCATCTAGCTCTTCTTCCTCACAACTGGAAGTGGCCAAGATTCTCCTTCCATCTTCTGAAACATTGCAACGTAAACAACATCAAAACTTGTAACTTGACATAAACATGAGAAAAAATGGCATTGGCTTAACTTGGTAAAAACTGTTGAGATTAATCACTTAAAAAGCATTGCATTGATAACGTGTAATATCTAAACATGGAAGATCTAATATCATGGCCTTAACTTTTCAAAAAGCATTCAATCCAATTAATAGCTATTAAATTCAATCAAAGGTCCCAAACAGCAACCTGAAAATACGTAAAATTTCATGAGCATCAGTCATACCACTTTTTTGAAGACTAGAGTCTTCACGAGAGATTCGCTTACTCCATTTCCTTTCAGGCAGAGGCCTCTTCTTTTTGCTCTTCTTCCCAGCTTTACTTTTATTTACTTCATTATCCGAAGAATCATGAGTCTTGTAAAGCTTTCTTAGCCTTTTAAAAGGAGCAGGGTTTGGTTCAAGCTTTGGCAAGTCTTCTGCATCAAGTAGCTTGGTTGTAGGGCGAGCCTTTGCAGCCAGCGAAATTGATTGGACAGCTCTATCAATACTTCCGGAGTCCTCATTTCCATGGTCTCCTTCAGGTAGGTTGCGCGAGTTTGACGGTCCAGGCTGTTGAAGTCTGCGTTCGAAACCGTCGAGCTTGTGAAAAGGAGTTAATATTCCTTTTCTCACCAATTCATCTCTTTCCTAGACAAGAATACATTTGAAATTAGTCACTGTCTTTCATATATGCATTTTCCATACCCAATACCCACATTTAAAGAGCATAATCTCACAGCGATTCGGTAAATTATAGAAACCTATAGAAGACAGCTGGACATACCGTTTCAACAAAACCTGCTGAAGCTGCATCGAAAACAGCATCAAAATCTGTGTCCTCACGAAATGACACTACTTTCACCTTCTTCCCTTGTCTGCTGCTTGGTTTCCGAATCTCTTTCAATTTCCTCTTGTGACTAGGCCTCTTCTCCTTCACCAGTTCTCGCAGTAGCTTATCGCGATCAGCACTAGTAGACGCACTCTGACCATGTAGAGCAGTAAGTTCCTTTTCTAGTTGAATTTTTCTCTTCTCAAGACTTCTAAGACGGTCTGTTGCAAGGGCATGCTGTAGCACAGAGCCACTATGCAACCCCTGAACATCTGATTCATCATCTTTCTGTAAACCATCTTCAGCTGCAATCTCATTCACATGCTCAACAGTTGAAGCAACAGCATCTATTTCAAACTTTACAGCTCTCAATTTATTCAAAAGCTCGCTCTGGCTGGATGGAAGCTGAACAGACGGCTCCTCTACACTCCCACCTTCATCGTGATCTAGCTTCTTCGTCGCCTGACCAAAAGAGTATATGCTAATACTTCAGACATGAATGACTCTAAACCCTTCCATAAGAAATCAACAATGAAAACGAAGAAGCAAAATATTACCTCATCGAGTATGGTCTGTTCTAAATCTTCAGGGTTGGCCGAAGTCACACCTAAGCTACTCAACAAAAGCTGATGCTCGTCTTCCTCCATTGAATCAAGTCGCCAGAATTTTCAAAATCTTCCCAAGTTCAGGTTCCACTGCCTCTAAAACATAGCAATCACCAGAATTAATCTCTTTCAATCATTACATCGAACACATGGTACGCAATCTATAGATGATGGGTAATGACTTATAATTTCCCCCAAAATTCCCAAAAATAAATTAGCGAAATTATGTTCGATTTCTCTAAGTCCAACATTGTTTTCTCTTTAGCTTGATTGACGAACAAAACTTAAGATTCTTACGAATTCCAGATTAAAATAAAAAAAACGAAACATCAAAACCAGTACGAAGTTTTTAGGTCGGAAATTTGAGGAACTCACTAATCGGCGATAGGCGAAACTGTTTGTTCCCGTCAAAAAAAAGTTGAAAGAATTGATGTGAAGATTAATTGAGAAACACATATGTATCTTTTTATTCTTATATAGGTTTCTTTTGTGTATGTATTTTATTTTGTAGATACAATAATGATTTTTTTTCTATTTTTATCAGTTTAATTGTAGTTTCATTATTCTACAATCTTGTAAAATTGTGTAGATGTATATAAATTATTCGAGAAAATAGTTTTGAAAAATCTCAAAAACGGCTATGAATGATACAAAATAAATACTATTCTGAGCAAATGTTTTTCAAATTAGAAAATTTTAAATTAAAAAATCACTCTTTTGCGATAAAAAAAATATTTTGTGAAATCGATTGGTGCGACTGAAATTTTTTTATCGCAAAAGAAAAAATAATACGATATTTTGATTGCGATTAATTACAGTAATTAATTGTGCGATCTTCAAACTAACAACATGTCGAGAATTTAAAATTACAGTCGCAGTCGTTTGAAATTATAATACGAACATGTCCAATCTATTTTATCAGTTTGAATTTTTTTGATATTAAACAGTGTAGATATGAATTATTCAAGAAAATGGTTTTTTTAAAATTTTGAAAACGGTAATGAAGGATTAAAAACAATACTATTTTGGTTAAATGTTTTTTACAATAAACATTATTTTTATTTTCTTTTGTGTTGGATGATTTTGTTTAAATTATTTAATTTCAATAATACATATTTCGAAGATGAATTCCTCCAAAAATAAAAATATATTTCTAAATAAAAGTATCAAACATACCCAACGGAAGGAACACAACAGAGAAATTATGCAATACAGAATTACATCAGGTTTGTTTTAGTTCTTGAAAGCTTTGGTCACGTAGACAGAGATTACATATATAAGCACAAACAAGAAGACAAGAATATACAAATGAAGCTCCACAAGAAGAAGAATCCAAAACAAAAGACTTCTTTTTCTGGGAAACTGTTAAAAAAACCATCATCAGAAATCAGAATGAAACCCTCAGATTCATGTTTCTTCCTTCTTATGGAACCTACTCCTCCTCGTCGTCATCAAGCTGAACAATCTGTGCCCGTCTCTGCGCGGCTTTCCTTCTGATGAAGAACCCCCATCTCATGGCTGCTTTGATCTTTAACCATCCCACAACAGCTTTTCCCGAGTTTGAGCGGTCCTCTTCGTAATCAGCCATTGACGTCTGACCAAAGGAGTGGAACCCAAACCCATCTTCTCCCATGTTCATTGGAGTTTGCTGGTCACCACCATTCATACTAAAGAGTCTCAACAGTTGCTGCATGTCATCGTTCTCTAGCATTTCATTACTTCTAGCCCTAATTTCTTCCTCTGATAAGAACCCATCAACTCCTCTGTTGCATGTATTTGACCAATCATTGTAAGAGTTAATCTCAGGAGGAGGCTGAACCAGTTGTTGTTGGTTTTGGGATCCTGTTGCCGGACCAAGCGCCAATCTCACACCACCGTTGCTATTAATCATGCTTTGTGATTCATGAGTGTTGTTAATTAGCTGGACTTGTGGTGCAAATGAAGAGTTTCCAAAGTGCATGTATGTAGTAGTATCAGCTAGCTGGGACTGACCCGGGAAACTTGATGCCGGACTCTGGTTGTACACAGATGCTGAAACCCCCACAATGAATTACTGTTAAATTCGGTTCACACCAATAGAAAAATAAGATTTGATATCTGTGGCAACTGAACCTTTACCTTCAACAGTTACGTCTGAATAAGATGTAGATGGTTGGCTTGGAACTGAAACTGGCATAGAGTAATCTATAGCATCTGTTTTGCCAACTTGATTGAAGTTCATAAGTGACTTGCTGTCATACTCAATAACTTGATCCCAGTTTTCATAGGCTTTCCTCACCAGTCCATCGACGTAACCCTGCATTACATATAACCTTTTACTATTTTCCGAGTATACGATAGAGTAAACATGAATCTATAAGAAGCAGAAGACCCAACAAACATACCTTTTGATTGTCAGAAAGAGAATCAGCAGAATAATACTGCTTCCCTGATATAAGACCACTAAACTCGTATATATTGTTAAAAACAACACCAACTGAGTCCTCAGGATAGTAGACATAAAGCATTTCACTCAAAACGCATGTCTTGGAATGCTCTGCAAGTGTCTCCCACATCCTGTTTGACATGCCACTTCCAAGAATCTGAAAATCAGAGTAAGAGTCATCATGATGACCATTTCACATCTTGTTAAGATACTAGATAGTGGAATCGTGCACTCACAGTCCTTAGTTTCTGAGAGTCTTTGACCATAAGACGCAGGAATTCTTTAACATTATAGATTCCTGCTTTATTGAGTTTCTTATGGAAAGCCCCATCCTTTCCAATCTTTTCCAACCTCCAAACCTCATCATCCAAAGCAGGTGGATAATGTTTCTTGTACACTGTAGAAAAGAACCATTCGGCAAAAGTAAAGCAAAGATTCAGATACAACAGTGACCACTTCAATATCATAGGATAGAAATCGGGAAAAAAAAAAAGCAAGAACTTACACTCTCCACGATGGTCCTTAACGGTAAAAGCTTCTGTCTTTGCCTCCCGTACACGCATCCCCTCACAGTAACCAGAAGAGACCATTAGACCTAGCCTGAATTTTCTGCATCTTATCCAGCTCGAGTTGTCTGTAAAGATAAGTTCCCCTAGTGTTCCCACCCCTTCTTTCAAGGTCACCTGTACGTCACCGGTCAAGAGAGGCCTCTTTCCTTGACGCTCTTTCACCAAATGGCCCTCAAATTCTTCTCCACTCCAACCTTCGTCATCTTCAGTGTTGAAATCACCGTCAAGCACAACAACATCGAGCTTTGCAGAAGCTTCAGGTCCTACTGTCAATACATGTCCAGTTGTCATATCCAACAGCACAACATGGATTGCAGCACCTTGCTCCCCTTCTATTTTCCCTCCAGTAAACAAAGGAACAGACAATCTAGACCTGAATTGCAGCTGCAAATTCCTTCCACCAATACCTTCAATTCGCTTAGGAGACGACCTGTGAACTAAAGCATTAGAAAAAGCACAACTATTCCAACCATTAATTATATGTCTCCCCAGAACTGTCATATGTTACCTTTCACTAAGTCTCGCAGGGCCTAGTTTCGCCAATGCCCGCTCCACCTCTTCGCTTACCTGTTTAACAATGCTCACAAGACAAATCAGTAAGCCACAGAAACACCAAAAGACATGTAACCAAGCCTTATTAATCTTACCACTCGGCGAAGAATCGGTTCCAAAGACGAACAAAGCCTCTGTAAACTATCCATCTTCAAGGCTTCAACAATTACACTGCAATTACATACATAACTTTCTCAATTCCATCCACAGACAATCAATATACCCAAAAACTTCCTTTTTCATTCATACAACTACAAATCCCCAACCCTTACAATCAATTGCAGATTTAACAGAGGCAAAAATCTTCTAAGAACAAACAGAAACACAAATTACCTTGCAAGAGCTGGCCTTTTACGCTCAGGCTGCTGCTGCTGATTATCATCTTCCTCCAATTTTCTCTTCTCTCTCATACTATTAGTCCTCTCCATATACCTCGTCTGCATTTCTTTCCGCTGCTAGAAACTCCGATCTGTAAAGATAGATTCAAGTAAAAAACTTCACCAACCCAGATTAAAAAAAATAACAGAAATCACAAATCCAGCTCTCAAACTCAAAAAAAAATCTAAACTTTACCACAACAATTCAAACCCACCAAGCAAGATTTATGATTTTCTACTTATGCTTCTTTCTAAACAAAAACCGAAAATTCGATTCGAAGGAGAGAGAGAGAGAGAGAAAAAAAAATACCTCAAAAATGATGTTTTGGATAGAAGGAGAGAGAGAGAGGGATAAAAATTAAAAGGACGCAGATCAAAATTAATTTACTTGAAGCACTTGTCTAGTTTTGTGATTAGTCGAGTACTTTGATTTGTTTTAGTAAATTTAAAGACAATTATCCCCTACGGACAAGACTACAGTTAGCTTAAATTGCCGTCACTTTTCTGCTATTTTATTGGACGACAGTCTCGGGCCGGCGGCTAGTGTATGTATTTTTAGCACATGCTATATTCTAAAGTTGATAAATACTTTATAGTTTTTATATTTGTCATTTCATTTTAAAACATTATAATTGTACAACAACACACATCATTTCACCAATAGCAATATTAGAGATAAGATTCAACATGGGTTATAATATATAGATTACATGAATATAAAAAACCTAATTGCATGAGAAAGTTAAAGTTCATATACATTTTTGTATCTTTTTAATTCTCTATTTTAAAGTGTTTAATAGATTATTCTGATTGGGCTATTAAAATAATTAACTTCAATCTACTTGAGCCTGAGAATGGTCACACTCGGTCGGTTCACCAAACAAACATAAGTTGATACAATTTTTTAAGTCAAAATCAAATGGTTTTAACTTCTTAAATGTTTAAGCAAATCTTAGCTAAATTTTATCAGAAGAAAAATAAATTGAAAATGTGCAACAAAGATTAGTCAAATGTATTTTGATGAATTATGAAACAATTCCATTTTCATCTATTACAAATACTCTTAAAACAAAGTATTATGCCGATAAGTAAAGAAAACTCCACATTACAGTAAACCAAAAGGGACAAAAGGTCTTTTTTGAAGTTTGAACCAATCCACTAGCTTCGCAATGCTGTCACTACATTGTAATATGATACGACATTGAGGAAGGCATTGTCAAATATCAATTAAACTGAGGAAGAACTCAACATATATTTAACATAAGCTTGAAGGTCATCGAAAAGCTCGAGATCTACGAATCCACGACAGAGTTTGTTTAGACAGACATCACTTTCCCCTGTTATCATAAAACCCATTGTGTTTCAGTCTCTTGTTATCTGACAAATCAAGTTGCTACATCATAAAGAGAAAGGACAAATTAGAAATTGTGTTACTACTTACGTGTTCATCATCAGAGTTATGTTGTCTCCTTTGAGTAAAATCCTTCCTGAAAATATGTATTAAGATAGGGTTATCAAACCATGAGCAAACAAAATCAAGAAATGTAATGGGAGTTGTAATAAAACAGTGAGTCCAGGATAACTCACCAAGTGGTTTCCTGGTGTTCTTCTTGATGCTTACTTCTTCAGCTTCATCCAATACAAGATTCATGTACTCGTCAAAACCCTGAAAATTACAGAGTAATTAAAACAAAGAATCAATATTACACCCAAATCCAAGTTTAAAACCTATAAGACACAATCACAAATCTCAAGTTTCTCCTAATTAACACAGAATCAACCTTTCAATCTTAACTCAGGAACAATAAAGGTATAGCAAAACAAACTGAAACAAGGAACAACCAATAAGAGAACAGCATATAAATCTCAAGCTTCTCCAAATTAGAATGGAACTAACCTAAGAAAAGCTTGAATCTTAACTCGATGAACAATTAAAAGTATAGCAAAACAAATAAACAAGGAACAACCAAATTTCAAGTAGGCACCTCCGAGTTTAAAAGCCAATGAGAATGACACAAACATACATACATCTCAAGTTCTCTGAACAAACATGTACTCAACCTATGAACAGCTGCAATAATAACTCCAAAAGAGTAACAGTATAGCAATAAAGCGTGGACCAACCCTAAGAATCAAACTAGTTTCTCTTCTATACACAGGCTCTTATCAGTGCTTTGTCCAGTAGCAACCGTGACAACAATCAATGTCAACACATCCGTTTTCAGTTCTACTGCTGAACTAAATAAGTCCAATACCCAAATCTATTGACTCTTTCCTAAAGACTAGATTAGAGAGATAGTCACAATCCTCATGTAATCTAATCAGCTCATGCTAATGATGGTGCTTCGACATCAACAAATTCATATCAATATATGATGACTTACAGTGATTCTTCCTTCAATCCTCAAATCTTTCTGCTCAAAAAGCCAAATCTGGATCCTAGCTTTCTGCATCACAAATACAAAAGACCAGAGAACGAATCAGAGAAAAGAACAAATAACCTAATCCACGCAACTAATACAAAACCAAATCAGAAGAAATTGGCGAGCTTACACTTTGGAGAAACCTAAAAATCAAGTTCTGGAGCCGCCGCGAAGCCACCGGAAACAAAAGGCACAATTAGCTTTCAGTAAACGAAAAGATAAAAGATTACAAAAAGGAATCGTAGAAGAAGAAACGTACGATAGGTTGTGTCATGATTCTTTGAACTTTGGTGCTCGCCATGGCTGCCGAAGTTGGAAATCTCTCTGAAGCTTTCGGGAAAAAAAAGTTCTCTGAGAGAAGAAATCTAAAACCCTTGTACTTCACTGCGTTTGTCTCTCTCGAGTTCTATTTTTAACATCTTTGTTAAAATTCGTTATCGGTCCTCGTAAAACTTCTTAATGTTATTTTGGCCCCATAACAATTTTGGCCCAATATCTATAGTAACCGGTCTTTTTTCCAGTTTTTTCAATGGATACAAAATATACTGACAGAACACAAGAAATCCCCGGAGACTTAAAAGGTCTATGAAAAGAAAAGATACAACTAATACAAAGAGGCAAAAAGATAAAGAGAAGGAGAAGAGTCTCTCAACAAACATTGAAACAAGAGAACTCAGACTAACGGTACACATACTAGGCCAAAACACAAATTATATTATAAATGACCATTTGATAGATCTTCCGAATATGGTCCCGACCAATGAGCAATATACGAATCCTTCTTTAGAAAGCCAATCTTCCTAAAAGTAACATAACTCCTCCGATATGTTCCATAACTCGGCAAGATCGAACTACCTTTTTGGATTTGATAAGAGTAGTTCTTTAACACTTTCTTCCAAATACAGTAATGTTGTACACAAGACGACTATTCACACCTAGATAGAAGCCACAAAAATGACCAAATCTCGAAATTGATAGTGTATTTATTAAAGGTATTTACGATTTTTTGTTCCAATTTTCAATCACATTGTCCCAACTTTGCATGTGGTGTATTTTCACTTGTCAAATACTTTTTACAAAGGTGTGCTCAAATCTTGACTTACAAAGAATGAATCTTGATCAGATATTATCTCGCATTCTTATAAATAATAAACAAACTTCATTCCTCACAACACATAAATATACAAAACCAACAAGCATAAATAATCAAAAGTCACAATCTCAGATTTTAAAATAAAAGAAGACTAAAATGCTTAAGGCTATATCTATGACTAACTGAATAAAATCCAAATACAAAACAATTAGCTTTGTACAAAGAATCCAGCTTTGAACTTCAATCATTCATTATTTATCATTAGAGATTGGAAAGGAACTTTCTTGATCTCCACAAATGTTGAGTAATCGGTGCTCATTGGTTGCTTCCATGGCTCGCCATCCATTTGCAAGAACGCGTCTCTCCAGTCACCTCCTCTGAGCTCAAATCTTACCGCAGCAGCCTGAAATGATCACCAAAGATTGAACCTTTCAGTTAGAACCATGGCTAAAAGATTCTACACTGACCACTGTTCTTTTTAAGTTACCTGAGCTATGTGTTTTGCAGAGATGAGCTCAGCCATGACAAATGACGCGTGCCATCCTTGCTTAAAACCAAAAATCTCTATCAAACCGTCATCACAATGTGCTTCCACAAATCCTCTCTGGAAAAACCGGAAAAACAACATTCACCTTAGCATCAGAAAATTGAGTTGAACTACGATGAAATGAACCAGAAACAATACCTTCTCTAGATAGTCAGGCTTTAGATTACCCCACGGATGGCTTCCACTTCCATAGCTGTGAAGATTCAATGCGACAATTGATCTCACACTACAGACAGATCAGTGCATTGGGGTTAAGCATTGAGATCATAGATAGTAATAGGTAAAGTCATATATCAGAAGTATTTTCTTTACTTTTTCGGGACTGCGATCTCCTCCCATTCAGAACAGTTGGCTTTTTTAATATGGATTTTCATTATATTCCTAAGTCCCCTGCAAATTCAGATTGTACAAAGGTGTCAACAATACATCAAAGAGCTTAAGTTGAAACTTACAAACAAGTTCAAGAACACAACCAGAGCAGACAATGGCGAACCTTAAACCTGGATCATTGACACAAGGCGTGCAAAACCAACCCTGAGTGCAGCCAAAACCTGAATAAATAATCTGCAAAAACAAACGTTTTCTGGTTACTAATCTTGTTTCTCAAACCGACACAGCTGCTTTAGCTTCTAACAAAGACAACGAATGAGACTCAAGTTTGGATGAAGATCACAGATAATAAACAAACCTTATTTGAAATAGGTCCTTGAGCAAGATATGGTTTAGTGTTGCGAAGATGGTGGAAGCCATATGCAACTTGAGCATCCATACCTAAACAAACAAGAAAAACATTAGAATATGGTCACAAAAATAACTGTGAAATTGTTTTAGGATATCAAAATGAAAGTGCATCAAACCTATGCTTAAGTAATTGTAGAAAACGCCTTCATAAGACTTTGCCAGTGGAGGCGCGTCTATTCCCGCGTCCAAACCCTGAAACCACAAGAAAGCCTTGGTAATTACTAGATCATGGCAATTTACAAAAGCAAATGCTGATGATTCAATGAGAAGAAGCAAGCCTAAGGAAATAGAGCCAAACCTGATCTAGTTCATTGTCTTCGGCTGGTTTTAAAGAATAAGGAGGATCCACGACTTCTCCAGATGGCATTGACACTAAAATCTTCCAGCTGCAACACCATACATACAGTTTAATAACACAGCTAATAGAATTAAAGCTTAACTGTTTGGGGGAAAAATAAGACTTTACCTGTCTAATCGAGCAACTGGACCCATACTTGCGCGATGGAGTATTCTTTTAATAGCGGATCTCCATGCAAAAGGGAAAGAACCACCCTGAAGAAAACATAGCCAAAATTCATAGTCAATAACAATGCAAGAGACTTGTCACAACAGCATAAAACAGAACAAAGACTCACTCACCCAACCAAAACTCCTTGAGAGATCATTCCCAGTACCGAGAGGGATAACACCAACAGGAGGAATAGGTAACTTCCCTTCTTTATTAAGCTCTCCAATACATCCAAGAACCCACCCAACAGTACCATCACCACCTGCAACCTATCAAACCAATTCCATTTCACATTCTAATTGCTTAAAACGTAAAGATCATGAAACTAAAAAATACTGTTGTGTACTCACCATAATCCTCAACCTTGCTCTGCATTCTTTTGCACATTCATCTCCTTCCGCTGCGACTTTCTCCAAACACCCCAAACCGTATTGAACAAACTCATGAGGTTTCACTTCCGTAAGGTCAAACACCTGTATTTACACAAAGAATCATCATCAAGTTCCAATATCAAAGTTCAATTATAAAAAACTTCACAACAAGTCCAAATCAACTCAGAATCCCAAAAGACTCAATCTTTGAACATAACTCATCCTTCCAAATTCAAACAAAGCAATAGATCTAACATCAGCTAAGCATGAATACATAAACCAGGCACTGAAAAGTCAGAGACTTTAATAACACAAGATCTGATCAAAACAGAACACTAAAACTCAATCACAAACACTCTCTAAAGTAGATAAGATTCGAAAATCGCAAATTCCAAGCAAAACAAAAACCTGTTCTTCGCTCATCAACTGTTGAAGCCTCTCTTTAAGCACAGGGCCATGACGACCACCAGATTTAGGATTAATGAAAACAACCATTGGGGCATGAGGAGCCATATAAGCAACAGCACCACCAGGAAGAAGCAAATGATCAGGAATCGCCGACGAATCTTTCCGTTTGATACAGTCACGCATAGCGAGACGGATGTACTCAGGCATCATCAGCCTCTGACGAAGCTCCACTTTATCAACACCAACCCATGTCAGATTAGCGAGTCCACAACCTCTCATCGCCTTTGAATCAGCCGTCGATGGCCGTGAAGCCACGAATTTCTCTTTCGACGCATCGCTTTTTGATACCGGAGAGTCCATTCCCGCCGGAGAAGACGACGACGACGACCAAACAAAATAAGAAAAAAAGTTGATTACTTTTTCGTCCTGTGATTGGAGAAAAGAGGAATATTCGAAACCCAGATAATAAAAATTGGGTTTTTATTTTCTTCGGCTTCGTCTTCTTCTTCTTCTCTGAGAGATTTTTGAAATCAACCAATATAAAATCTTCGTTGACAGTTTGTATTTTCTTGTCTTTTTTGGTTTTTTTTTTTTAATAAAAATGATAATTTCCAAGACAGCGAAGAAAAACGTGTGTTTGATTATTTAAATGAAAATTACACGGTTGGTTTGTATTGTGACGTCATAAAACTACCCATATTATTCGATTTTATTAACGAAACTGCCACTCTTGTATATCTTTTGATTCTTTTTATATTTTGACAGATATTTTTTGGTGGAAACAACATAGTTTTGACATATTGAAAGTGACTGATAAAAGTTCAATCCTACAATAATTTTCATTAAAATAATAAGATTAAACTTACAAATATTGTGTAACTATAGCATTGTTTTCTGTGATTAAAATATAGGGATCTTTTATTTGAGTAAGGTTAGAAGTTATATAATTTAAAATGAAAAAACATTAAAGGAGATATTTATTTTAGGTATCTAAAATAGCTAAAAAATCATGGTATATTTTGAAAAGCAAAGCAAAATAATTAATTAATTTTAGACATTGCTAGAATAAGATCTAATTCCCAATTTATATTATATTTAACAAATAGTTTCATTGTCTAGAACATGATTTGTTTCCTATTATTTTCACTGCATTATTGATTTCTTTCTCCATCTAAAAATATTTTTCCAACTTGTCCATAAAAAGAACAGCAATTTTCTTCTTCTTTTTATTATTAACAAGGTTAGAAAGAAGTGGTGTTTTCGTAATTTTACACAAGTAAATTTTTTTGGCATCAATTGTAAAATTGTTAAAAGAAGAAGACATTAACATTAGTGGATCTTCCACAGAATATGGTAATGACCCACTAAAGAAAATTAGGGGGACACTGAAAGCTACACTTCTCTCCCATTGTTGGGATCTTTTTGTTTCTTCTTCTTCCTCATTTCTCACCTAAATTTCCTCAATGCTTCTTTTTATTTCTTACTTGTCGTATTGGTTAATATAGTATTTAAAGTTGTTAGGAAGAAAAAAAACATAATTTACTACTTTCTTCATTGCACGATGTTTTGTGACCAAAGAATTTTTTTAAAAGACTTTTGGTCAATTCATTGATGATAACATCTTTATGTGGTAGAGGAAGAACAAAATCTGGTGGCTGATAAAAAATGGGGTTTTAAGATCTTTTATTTAAGATGGCAGTGTGAGTGTGAGAGTTCTTATTATTACTAAAAAAAATCATATCGAATTTTGTACATTGTTACAAAAGTGTTTTTTTGGTCTGGTTAATATTTTAATTTGATTGAATGACTAGTTTATAAGCATTGTTCAAGAAAGTTAGGTGGTAACCCAATGCTTAGTGGTTAGAAAGTTTTATTAGGATTTTGGCGGTTTAAGCGTTTACAACATAAAACATTATATATGGTATTTATAGATAAAAATTATATAAAATTATATGTTTGAGAAATAAAAGTAATACATCGGGGAAAATGCTTTTATTTAATTTCTATCAACAACATATGAACATTTATAATTATAGATGTGGATGTAAAACTTAAATTTTAAATTTATTTAGTTAAAAATTATATAAAAACAATTTATGTTATTTTAGGCGGTTTAGGCGTTGTCTAGACCGATTTTAAGACATTGTCTTTTAAGTATTTATAATTAATAAGTTGTAAGTAGTAAGAAATGTAGAGGACTAAGGAAAAAACTACAATAATTCAATTTTCAAGCTGTCTTAACATTTTACAAATTATGTTATCAAAATTATTTTTGTTTTCAGAATATTCTAAAATTATTCCAATTTGTCACGTTGTATATATATAATTTTGACTTTTTATGTAGTCGGCACTAAAAAAAATATTATGTATTGTAAAACAAACACAAGTGAAAGCTTAAAAAACATTTTGATAATATTGTTCAAAGACTCTCAACTCGATTAAAAAGAAAAAACTAACTTTTAAAAAGTGGAACATATGATCAGTATACATCACTTCTAATCGAAATGATATAAACTTATAAAATTTCATCCAACAATATAGTCTTTTTTAAAAAACCTATTTTGTGAAGTATTATAAATTTCCAAAAAGATATATTTAAGATAAAATAATTAAAATTGAGTAAGAAACAGAAAAATAATAATAATAATAATTTTGGGAAATTTTCTAGAAAAGATAAGCGTAATGAATAAGAAAACCCATCTGAAAGCTCTCCAAGCAAAAACTTGTTTAATCAACCTTTGTGTTAATCAAACTTATAAACAGAGAACTCAAGTTAAAATGATTGATAAACCTAAATCTTGTACTTTATTCGTTTCTTGATGATTGAGAATCGAAACTATTCGTGAACGGAACCCATCGTTGGGTATAATGTAGAAACCCTAATTTCGAACACCCTTAGAAACATCATGTGTTATTGTCATGACTAGTGCTAAAGTTGTGAATTTTGATCCATTCCGACAGTGTTTAGCTGACATATCGTGATGTTGAAGGACAAAGGCTTAGCTGAACAAGATCTAAGTAAACTTGATGTATCTCAGCTACATCCTCTCTCTCCTGAGGTCGTTTCTCGTCAAGCCACCATTAATATAGGTAAAGACACAAACTTTTTGTGTTTTGTTTTAAGTTTCATTGATGTTAAAGAAAACAGAGCCGTGCATTGGAAGCTAATTGGTGCTAACTCAGGAACCATTGGCCATGTCGCTCATGGGAAATCGACAATTGTGAAAGCTATCTCCGGTGTGCACACTGTTAAGTTTAAGAGTGAATTGAATCGCGTAACATTACCATCAAACTTGGTTATGCAAATGCCAAGATTTACAAATGTGACATGTGCCCTAGCTAGACCAGTGTGCTACAAGTGAGTTCTTGCTCTTCTTGTTACAATATTCTTTTGAATATATTAAAGGTCATGTAGCAACTTAGTAATTTGTATTAACTATATAGGTCCTTTGGAAGTGGCAAAGAAGACAACCCAACTTGTGAGAAGTGCCAGATGAAACTACTGAGGCATGTCTCATTTGTCGATTGCCCGGTAATAATGAGTTCTTAATTAACACTTCTCTGTTTATAAATCTTATCTAAGTGTATGTCAATGAGCTATCCTGTGTTTTGATTAGGGACACGACATTCTGATGGCGACAATGTTGAATGGAGCAGCGATCATGGATGGTGCTCTACTCATAATTGCTGCAAACGAGACATGTCCGCAACCACAAACTGCTGAACATCTTGCTTCTGTTGATATGATGAACCTTAAAGATATCATAATCACTCAAAACAAGATTGATCTCATCCAAGAAACTGAGGCTACGAGACAACATGATGACATTCAGAAATTCATAACGGTATGAGATTGATTTTGTCCCATATCTTAAAGAATCTGTTGTTGCATTTTCACTTCACCAGTTGGTTCAAGTTTTAAAAACATGTTTCAGAACACAAATGCGGAAGGGTGCCCCTGTAGTTCCTGTCTCAGCACAACTGAAATACAACATTGATGTACATTGTCAAGAAGATTCCAATTCCTAAGAGGGATTTTGTGTCACCGCCAAGGATGATTGTGATTCGACAAACCTGGCTCTGAGTTTGATGATATGAAAGGTGGAGTCGCTGGTGGAAGTATCCTCCAAGTATGCATACTCAACACCTTGAATATATACTAAGTTTAAACAATATATTCTTATGTCTCTTTGCTTTGGTTTGAAGGGTGTTTTGAAAGTACGACATGTAATAGAGATCCGACCTGGAATCACTAGCAAAGATGAGAATGGAAACACTAACTGCAGTCCCATTTACACTCATATAACTTCGCTGTACGCGGAACAGAACGAGCTTCAGTTTGCTGTCCCCGGAGGTCTAATTGGAATCGGGACGAGCATGGATCCTACGCTTACCCGCGGTGATAGGCTAGTTGGTCAAGTCCTTGGTGAAATAGGTACTCTCCCTGACGTCTATGTTGAGCTTGAGGTGAGTTTCCAGCTTTTGACACGTCTCATTGGAGTTAAGACAAAGGAAACAGAGAATCATATGAGAGTCTCAAAGCTAACCAAGGGAGAGGTACTGTTGCTGAACATTGGATCGATGTCTACCGGAGCTGTGGTTATTAGAGTAAAGAAAGATATGTTGAAAGTGAAGCCTGAAATGTATTGGGCCTAAAATGTATTGGGCCTAAAAGGCCTGGGCCTGTACGTTTCTCTTGTAAAAACAGAGAAAAACATAAACTCTAAAGAAAAAGAAAATAAAGGAAATGAAAAAGAAAAGAAGAAATCGTTCTTGTGGAGAAGGAGAAGAAGGATAAGGATGATAACGGTAAGCGAAGTTTCGTCTTACGCTTCTTCTTCGAACTTGGCGTCTCTGTCTCGTCGTCTCAACTACAAATCGTCTTCGAGACATCGAAGCTCTTCTCTTTACAGACCTAGCTTCTTGTCTGTTTCGCCAAAGACCAGGAACAGTTCTAAAGCCAAATCATGGAATCTTGGTCTTGTTATCAACTCTAGAAGGTACTTCTCAATCTTTATATCAGATGGGTTTCATTTCAAATCGATGGTAATGGTTCTGTTTTAGATAATGCGGCTTAAAGCTCGAAACTTTCATGTGAATTTCTCTAGAATTGTGTGAATCCACGTTCTGATGAATGGATAAGAACTTGAATTGCGGGAGATTTGAGGGTTTTTTCATCTTTTGTTGATAGGAATTTATCACTTTACTGTTGCATTGTTTGATGATTGGGGTTGATGTTTCAGCTCTGAGGCTTCGGTTTTTGATCCTTTGGGGATCAATCCAGATGAAAGTTCTGGTTTGAGTAGCATTTGGGAAAGCTTTTCGAGTCTTTTGTCTCCATCATTTGAAAGCTCATCTGGTAGCAAACGAGATAAGCCTTCTTCTGGTCGGGGTGTGGCAGGTCTGTTTACCTTTTATGCATTACCTTATTGTGTGGTTTAGCATGATATTATTGATGCTTACACTTTTTGAATCATCAGCTGCTATTGAGGACAGTTCCATTGATTTTGGAGATTTCTTCAAGGGGCCATTACCAGGGAAGTTTTTGCAACTTCTTGGGCTTTTAGCTCTCTCTCGGCTTGGGATATACGTACCACTTGGTGGGGTTAATCGAGAAGCTTTTGTTGGAAACTTGGATCAGAATAGCATTTTGAGCACTTTGGATACATTTTCCGGAGGAGGCATTGGTAGACTTGGTATATGTTCTCTCGGGATTGTGCCTTTCATCAATGCGCAGATTGTGTTTCAGCTTCTTGCTCAGGTCTATCCAAAGTTGCAAGACCTTCAGAAAAAAGAAGGTGAAGCCGGTAGGAAAAAGATTCTTCAGTACACTAGATACGCTTCAGTCGGTTTTGCAATAGTACAAGCAATTGGACAAGTGTTTTACCTTCGTCCTTACGTCAATGACTTCAGCTCGGAATGGGTGATTTCTTCTGTCACGTTATTAACGCTTGGCTCTGTTCTCACTACATATATTGGAGAGAGAATCTCTGATCTGAAACTTGGGAACGGCACTTCTCTTTTAATTTTCACAAGTATCATCTCTTACTTGCCTGCATCATTCGGTAGAACAACAGCAGAGGCCTTACAGGAAGGAAACTATACTGGTCTTGCCACCATCGTTGTTTCATTTCTCCTCTTGGTACTCGGAATTGTGTATGTTCAGGTACTATACCAAATTTTGTTCTTTTCTAAAGAATCTAAGAAGTTTTGTATGCTTAGATAGTATTATAACAAGCAAAGTTTTCCAGGAAGCAGAGAGGAAAATTCCACTCAATTATGCCTCAAGATACACCAGCAAAGCCGGCGGGCTTCAGAAATCTGCTTATCTTCCATTCAAAGTCAATAGTGCTGGAGTGATGCCTATCATATTCTCCACATCATCTCTTGCTCTTCCAGCTACTCTAGCACGGTTTACCGGGATATCTGCTCTGAAGAATGTTGCTTTTGCTTTAAACCCTGGAGGTAAGTTTGCCAAATACACACCGAGGAAGAAGATTGAGTCCTTTGAAATTGTTTTTACCTATGATATAGAGATCTAAAGACTTCACTCACAAACTGTTGCAGGTTCTTTCTATCTTCCAACCAATATACTTCTCATAGCTTTCTTCAACTACTACTACACTTTCTTGCAACTTGACCCGGACGATGTGAGTGAACAATTAAAACGCCAAGGTGCGTCAATCCCTCTAGTCCGACCTGGTAAAAGCACTGCTGTCTTCATCAAAACTGTAAGATCCTCTCTTTCCTTCCTCAACTGCTTCAAGCTAACTTTAGGTGTATTATTAATCTATTGTCTGAAATTTCTTTGCTCTGATTGCAATATCAGGTCCTGGGTCGGATATCGGTTCTTGGTTCTGCATTTCTGGCTGTTCTAGCTGCTGGTCCCGCTGTAGTCGAACAGATCACTCACTTGACAGCATTCAGAGGATTTGCAGGCACCTCTGTTCTGATCCTTGTCGGGTGTGCAACAGATACGGCAAGAAAGGTTCAAGCAGAGATAATCTCCCAAAAATACAAGAACATCGAGTTTTACGAGCTTGACAAGTATGATCCATGAACTGGTACCTTCTGTTTTACATTTCATACCATCCAATCAAGTTACTGTGTTCTCTTGTCAGAGATTGAAACTATGTAACACATGTTTTGATTAGTATATAATCCACTGTTGATGGCCTCTCTTGACAACAACGGAAAGTGAAACCTAAACCCAAGTCAACTTTGTTCGTCGAAACCAACAAATGTAAGGACGTCAATGAGAAGAAACACGATCAGGATCAAAAGAAGAACAAACTGTCTATCCCAAATTTCAATCAAAGGAAGAAGCTTAAGGGCACTGCTCTCTTCATCTAACGCTCTTTTTGAATCTGACAGAAGAAAACAAAATTGAAATGAATTCATATTATATCTATTTCCCTTTCTATGTATAAGCATCTCACATGGGGACAAAGTAACCGAATTGACCAGTTCAAGATACTCTGTACAAAAGGCAGATAACAAACCCTAGAACCCTTTCATCATGTAACCTAAACCTTCAAATCCTACAATTTTTTAATATCACAACACAAAAATCTAAAGCAAATCCTTTCAAAGATCTATGCTTTCATTTCGACATTGTCCCATAGGCTGTTGGAAAGTGATCTTGCTCTGTTTCTGCTGTTGTTCATGCTTTGATCCATCTGAAGCTGAAGCCAACCATTCAAGCATCATAATAACACTTGAGGTTTCATCGAGATAGTACTTGGCCTTGCTCGGTTTCTGACCCACTGTGCACGCAAAGACCTCTGCAAGACCAATAGAGGAAACATCTTGGTGCTTCACTATGCTATCAAACATGTCCTCATCAGACCGGTCATCACCAATGCACAACAAAAAGTCTGGTTTCTTCCCTTTGGTGTTCCTCATTGTTGCTATCAAATGCTCCACCACCTTTCCTTTGCTTACTCCCTGAAAACCAAAATAACATTACAATGACGACAAAAATGGCTATTTCAAGCATGCAAATTTCTTAGTAGTTTGTATATACACCTGAGGTTTAACTTCGACGATGTGCTGGCCTCTCTTGACAACTACAGGCTCGTTGGTGAGCACACTCTCTAGATGATCAAGAAGCTCCTTAGCTTGCCAAGAACCAAACGAATGGTCAGCTTCGTGGTGATGCCACACCATAGCACTCTCTTTCTCTTCTATGAATGATCCATCAGTCGCTTCCATATAGTGATTCATCACTGGTTTAGCTATCGTCTTCCAGCTTAAATCCGCAGGCAATTCACTTGTCTCCCATGAGGAACTAGAGTTCCATCTGTGATTACAGATTCAAAAGGACAACAGTATTAGCTTTAAGCAAATGAGAGAGAAGATGATGAAAGGAAAGGGTTTAAGCAGTACCTAGTGAAATAACCATGTTCAGCTGAGAGACCGAGTTTTGGGCAGGAGTCAAACCATTTGCTCAGAGGGTCCTTACCTCGACCACTAACAATAAAAACTAGATTATTGGGGTCGTCACACAAGCGATTGAGAAGTGAGATGAGACCATCACTTGGCTTTTTATCCAGAGTATCCTGATCCATCATTGTCCCATCATAGTCCAATAGGATCAACCTACTGCTTGTTCTCCTATATGCAGGGACTATTGTTTCAACACAGAGTTTTCTGAAATTTGGATCTAACGCAACAACCTTGAAAAAAAGACCAAATCCAACACCCCAGAATCTCTTGTTGAAATGATCTTTGCACGCCCTTTGAAGATCTTGGTCATAACTCCGAGCCCAATAAGCCACATTGTGAGAGATGATGTACTTGTGATGCTTCTGGTGGCGCAGATTTTTCTCTTTGTCGGACATTGTCATTGCAGAACTCATCGCGTCAGTGACTGCATCAATGTTCCAAGGATTAACACGGATTGCTCCACTCAGAGATGGAGAACAACCGATGAACTCAGAAACAATAATCACACTCTTCCTAACATCATCCTCCCCAAAACCTAAAGCTGCATCCAAAGCAGGGCTCCCTTGCCTAGTCACTGTGTACTTGTAAGGCACCAAATTCATCCCATCTCTCACAGCATTCACCACAACACACTCCGAGATAGCATAATAAGCGACTTTATCCAAAGTACTAACAGGTCCATTAACAAACACAATAGGCTTATAACCACCAGGTCTCCCAAATTTAGAATTGATCTCATCAGCAATCAGATTGATCTGTTTCTCTACATCTTGAACATCTTTACCTGAACTCCGAGCAGGATTAGTAATCTGCACAAGAACCACTTTCCCACGAAGCTCTTCATTTTGTTCAAGAAGCTGACCCATCGCCCAAAACTTCAAGCTTATACCTTTGAACATATCCAAATCATCCACACCCAACATCACAGTGTTCCCCTTGAACCTTTCTCTCAACCCTTTCACTTTCTCTGCAGTTTCTTCAGACGCCTTTATAGTTTCAATCTGCCCCATATGGATCCCAACCGGCAAAATCTTGATGCTCACCGTTCTTCCGAAATATTCAAGACCAATGTAGCCCCTTTTCGATTCGTAATCAAGACCAAGCATCCTACTACAACAAGACAAGAAATGCCTAGCGTAATCGAATGTGTGGAATCCAACAAGATCGCAATTGAGAAACCCTTTGAGAATCTCGTCTCTCACAGGAAGAGTACGGTAAATCTCAGAGGATGGAAAGGGGCTGTGGAGGAAAATACCAAGCTTTATCCGATGAAACCTGTTCCTCAGAAAAGTAGGCAAAATCATGAGATGATAATCATGAATCCAGACGTAATCATCATCAGGGTTAAGCACTTCGAAGATCTTATCAGCAAAGATCTTGTTAACCGTAGTGTACGCTCTCCAATTCGATCGATCAAAGAGAGAGCCTTGAGCTTGCGTCATAGGGAGGAGATAGTGAAAGATAGGCCAGAGATAGTGTTTACAGAAACCATGATAATACTTGTTGAGCAAGTCACTAGGCAAGAAAGTAGGAACGCACTGAAAATTCTCAAGCAAGAACTGAGAGACGTCTTCTTGCTCGGAGGGCAAAACGTCGGCGTTTAAAGATCCGACGTAGACGACCTCCGTCTCCGGGGGAAACCCATCCTTGAGTTGTAAGTAGAGACTGTCATTGTCGAATTCGAAACACCACTTGTTCGACGAAATGTCCCTGTGAGCACGAAGCGGAAGCTGATTGGAAACCACGATCCGTTTCGGCTTTGAAACCCACGCGCCGCCGCTAGAATCGATGATTCCATCTCCGTCGTAGGTTTCGAGTCCAGAAAGCTTCGTCACGGCATTAGGGATCCGATGCCGACCCATGATCCGATAATCATCAGACGAAACCAGACTAAGCTGGTCTTTCCAAGATTCCGGCGACATAACGAAAGAGTTGAAGAGAAAACCCAAGAAAAAAAAAAAAAAATCAAAACTTTGGGTGAATCAAGAAATCAAGTTTAAGAACTCAGAATTGGGTTTTTCTCAGATTTCATAAGAAAACGCGTAGTTACGAAGAAGAAGAAGAAGAAGAGAGCGTCCATATTGTGGAATTTAAGAAGGAAGAAAAAACGGAAATTTTTTCGGTGAGGATAAGAACGAAACCAAAGAAGAAAAAATATATTAAATTTAATAATTATATTTGGACGGTCTAGATTTTCTCGAGATGGATATGATTGATGAATACGAACCGTTAGATGAGCGCGTGTGCTTAACTCGAACCGACTTGTCTTTTAAAAAAAAAATCTTAAAAAGGCTAATTAACCCTAATTACTACTGAGATTAATTTCCTGTGAGCTGTTACTTCTTTCTTTTTTATTTTAACCAAAATGGGAAATAAATATTTACAGCTATTATGTTTCCAATTTATATGTTTATCTCAAAAAATCTTTTTGTTGACGTGGATATTCTGCGGCACACGTCTTTTGATTTTTGAAAAAACAGATATTGTTTTTTATTAAGATTAGACAAAAGCTGGCTCTGTCCATCACAAAACCTTAAAACTAAAGTTGGGAAATATTTTTTTTTTGAGAAACAAATTTGCCAAAAAAGCTAATGATTTTAGGAAAATATATAGTATATCTTTATTTTCATAATATAAATTGACAATTGTAAGTAGTAAGTTATTTTTTTAAAAGAAAAGGATTAATAAAAAAGATTCTTTTCACAAATTGTCTTTATCATTTTTAAATTTTGTTTACCAAAAGTATATTGTCAGCATATCCTAACATTATCACAATGGTCACATTCAATGGTACTCAAATATTAATTGCAAAACACCATTTTTATAAAAATATTTACAACAGGTTTTATTTTGGGAAAGTGATAAAAAACAAAAATCTATGTTTGAGATAGACCAAATCTTTTTTTTTTAAGGTACATAAAGAGTAAATAAATTATGCTCATCACCCCAACTGTATATAACTCTCATACCATTCACATAATACATTCATCATATAATAATATCTATAGAGAGTAAATAAAAATACAAAATAAAATAAATTTTAAGGATTATGGTAGGTGGATAGTGAAAAGCCACGTGGCAAACATGTAGAAGAAACGTGGCGTGTTAGGGTGGGAAGAGAAAGAAAAGATTGGAAAAGTCACGGAGGCATGTGCGAACTCTCTGCTGACTTGGCAATTTTTTACTTTCTCCATCAACGGCAGCTTTGTCACCCAATTATATTCTGACACGTCATCTTCCCCAGGAACGTTTCAAACTTTTTTTATCCGTTTTCTTCTTCTTCGTTTCAACGGTATAAACATGGACGGCCGACCTCAGATGTTGACACGTGGCGTCATCTCAAAGGAATAAGATTAACTCTTTTTGCTCTGTTTCATCTTAAATTTTCAAAAATCTAAATCTCTCCCTAACTTTTAACTAACATCTAAACTAATATTGAAAAAAAAAGATTGATTGGAGAAAATTTAAATATATTTCTTATCATCAGCTAGAAGTTGCTTTCACTCGCATATATGTTTTTGAATTTTTTTATAGTTTTGTTTATTCGAATTTTTACTTTTTTTTTTTTTGTTTGTTGTTGGTTTAAAGTTTTTGTTGATTATTTTATTATTTTGGAGTTTTTTTAAATAAATAAATTATGTATCCTTTTGTAATAATAGCGTTTGACCGTTACGTTTTACTAGCAACGTTTATAACACACGGTCAAATATTAGTTGTAAGACAACAAAAAGGCTATATGTAGACAATATCTACAGATAAAATCCAAATTTAACGTTGTTTAATACCAAAATCATGTTAATGATTCATGTTTAAACTGGATGGTACTCGTGTTTGAATTATAAATGATAAATTGAGGATGAACACTATGTAGGTCTAATGCCAAAATCATGTTATTGATTCACATTTATAAATTGGATAAAATACATGTGAATTATAAATAACAAATTTTTTTTCTATATTTGACTATGAATACTAGTGCCAAAGTCATGATAGTGGTTCACGTTTAGTTTTGTACTAATAGCATTTACCGTTTTGTTTTATTAACAACGTTCAAACATTAGTTGTCATTTACATACAAAAAAAAGTTATATATGTAGACAATATCTACAGATAAAATCTAAATTTGACGGTGATTACTATGTAATTAGTGCCAAAATTATGTTAATGGTTCACGTTTAAATTGGATAAAAATGCGTGAGAATTATAAATGACAAAAAAGTTTTAATTTGACGAATAGTAAATACCAAAATCATGTCAATGATTCATGTTAAATTTGGATGATGTGTATGAATTTATAGATGACAGAAATGTCTATGTTTGACGATGAATACTATGTGAGTAATACCAAAATCATGTTACAATTCAAATTTAAATTGGATGATATACGTTTGTGTTATAAATGATAAAACGGTCCAAATTAGACGATGAATACTATGTAAATAATTCCAAAATTATTTTATAATTCCAAGTCTAAATTTTACAATGACTACTACGTGAGTTACATATAACAAAATGGTAAAACGTTTTTTTGTTCTATGGTTTTAATTGTTTGCAGTTACAATTTTTTTTTCTCTAAAACCCCAAAAAGAGTAAAGATTTTCTAATTCAATTTTATGCTTTTTGTCTTAAATACCTGAATATGGTGTATATAAAAAAAATAACTACTGAAAATGTGATTGCCATTTCTTTTAAATTAGTTACTTATAAAATTTAAACCTTAAAACTTATTTATATTTTAATAAAAAAAAATTGTAAATTTATCACGAAAGAAAGAACTTTCGTGATATGTTGTTATGAAAATTTTTATCGATCTGTAAGTTTTTATTACATTATTTCTATTCAGATATATATATATATATATATATATCTGAAATTATACTTTTTTTGGTAAAACCTCCAAATTTATAATAGTACTAGTATTATATATTATATTATTTATATACACATAAAAATTTTAAAATAGAAAAGTAAAAAAGTGTTAACAAGAGCCGACAGAAGATAGAAAGGTACCAACAAGAAATAGAAGAAACCTTTAGACAACAAAACAGCCAAAAATAATTTGGAAAACTTTACAAAACAAAACAGCAATCAGTATTATTTGTTTTTACAACAAACTTCGACAATATGAAAAACGTTTTAAAAAACAAAATCTTGTAAATTGTAAAGATAAAAATGATTTGATTCTAATGGATTGTTTCTCTTGTTATCATTATTATTATTATTGCTTTAAAATCCTTATTATTATTTTTTTTTGGTAAAAAATTTTGTTCAAAAGTTTAAGATAAGACCAAAAAAATGAAAAAGAGACTTATCCAAACTCTCTCGAGAGAGAACCAAAAAAAACAAAAACAAAAAGAAAAACATATTTGTCTTAGTGGGACCCGATCTGATCAGCCACGTTGTCTAAAAGATTTTATTGGGTCCCACTTTATCTATAGCCTTGGTTTTTATTTATTTCATTAAAATATATTCTCCTTTTTCACTTTTCTGATTTTTATTTTGAATATTCCTTTTTTGACTCTTCTTTTTTTCCTCAATTAAATTTCGAAGAAACATATAAAAGAAAAAAGTAAGTAAGGGAGAAAGGATCGTAGCCGCCGGAGTTTTGCATGCTTACGTGACAATCTCGTTTACAACATACCTATTGGGTGAAATGAATTAAACTAATTAACATGTATCTTAATTTCTCTTATCATAAATTAACCATCGATATACAATAGATTAAGAAAAATTTAAAATTTTATCACAAATTTAATGTTAAATTATATTAAAAAAAATTAAGAACGTTTGTACCACAAGTACTACGAATTTTAAATTTACTGAACTTTAATTTGAAAATTTTTATTAAAAGAAAAACAAATAAACTTTAGGAACGTATGTTCTTTTTTTGCAGCCAGGTTAGAAATCTTGGCTATTATATTTATAGGATCATACTATTTTTTATTAGGTTTTTTTTTTTTTTTAAAGAATTTTAAAAGGAACGAAAAGACTACAAAGTTATATTATTTTTATAGGATCACCAATGTCGGTAAATTTTATTACTACGTTTTTCACAACATGAAAATGGCTACAAAAGTAATTGGTTCAAACCAAATTAACTAACAAAATTAGTAACAAAGAGCAAAAGATTCACTAATAAGTAAGTTAGTATTCCTATACAAATGTATAAGATATCAATGCGAGGAAGAAGATCAAACACGTAAATAAAAATAAACAAAAGAGAAGATTTTAAATGATAAAATGGATTTTAAAAAAACGTGGCAAGTGATCATACCACCAATGGATAGGGTCGAATTCATTTATTAAAAGTTTCATTTTTATCCACTAACGAAAACAGCTGATGAGTCTTATCGGTTTTGGTCAGCCAAATCAATGATATATATACATGCTTTGGCCAACCCCATTTACATAACTTTTACTATTTTAAATTTTGTTATAAAGTTTAATTACAAGAGATTTTCTTGTTGACTTAATGGAGATTTTCATTTTCTCTACTTTATCTCGTTGTTTAATTATACTACAATTAAAGTTTTGTATAATAGGATTAGTTTGTACGTACGTACGTTCCATTTTATAGTCGAAACAAATGTTCCATGCATGTATTATGTATGTATATTCAAGATAACCCCAACCAACTATATTCAATAAAACTCGAACGTACATAAAAAAACTTTTACAATATTATTTTATCAAGACAAAGTTTGACGATTTTTATATATTTTTCGAATAACCAAAATGTTGTATTAAGTGTTTTGGTCCATAGTCTTATAGGACCGGCATGCAAATGATAAATGATTCTTATCTAACATCACAAAACTCGAATTCGTAATCTTGAAAGCGCAGTACTTAGTTTAAAAAGGATCATCAGTACATCATTATGTTGGATTGAGATAGATTGTTTATTATGTGTGTCTAGTACCAAAAGAAAAAAATAATATAAATTAAAGTGTTGAACTATTTGGATCTTTTGATTATAAATTAAGAAAGTGGTCAGTGTATGCATTAAAAAATGTTTAATAATAAATTTGACAAAGATTTTATATTTGGTTACTACCATGATACATTAGTTAATAATAATTCGAAAGAATGATCCACCAACTCAAAATAGATTTCTAAATTTGACAGACCACCAAATCAAATCAAAAGACGAATCATGACTCTTTTTTACAACTAAAATACGACTTTATCTCAAACCTTAAGTAGAGACAAAGGTTTTATTATGAGATAACACATTTTCTGGAAATTCAAAATTTAAACGATATAATATATTAAGATAAGGGGATACATATTTTCCAATTAAGACTACGAATACACATTCACGTGATCTGATCAGATAGGTTGATACAACTAGTTTTTTTATATAGCATTAAATCGTCGATTTAAAATAATTTCTAATTCATATGAAATATACAGTTTCAGTTTACATTATAGCTATGTTTAAGTAACTTTTCCCAAGAGCATGCAAATTAGATATAGTGGATAAGATTGTAGTTGTAGATATACACCAAATTAAAAATATAAAGAGACGTATATGTGTTTCTAGAAGAATATCTAGAATTGGATTTGCGTCTAAAATACTATAATGCTTTTTATATATATCACCTTTTTCTCTATTTGATTAATGCTTATATTATATGCTCGGGAATATGATTATACCTTGGAGAAGTATGTTATTATGATATTTTAGTATTCTTCGTTTTTAAGGGAAAAACAAAAAGAAGAGAAGAAGATAACTCTTAGCTTTATAGGGAAGGGACAAAGATGATCAAGAAAAATGTTCACATATGGACACACCAAAGCAGCTTCGTCGTCCCACGAAATTAAACATCGTATTATTCAGATTTTTATTAAAGATTTCTATATTGTCACGAAATATATATAATTTTTAACAAACAAAAACACACAAAAAAAAGGAATAAAAAGAAAAACCAAGGAACGAAGGAATGACTCATTCTCAACCAGAAAATAGGAAGACATGACTCATTCCTTATTGTATGTTACTCAAAAAGTTTTGCCTTTAGAATAAGATAAAATTTTATTCTTACGTCTTTAGATTTATTTTTATTCTTTTACTCGACCATAGAAAAAGCTTATTGTTATTTATTTTGTGAAGAACATTCTATTGAAGAGAGAATTTTCACGTGATTCTAAACGTTTATTTATATTCATTGAACCAAAAAACTTTTTATCTTTGACAAAGAGAACATTTTGTATCTTATCCTTAAATTTTATCTTTCTTAATTTCGCATGTTCTTTCTTTTTTTGATAATCATTATAGATATTTAGCGTCATCCTCTCAAAAACTAAGCACTCATAATGTTTTCAACACAATTAGAAATTCACAATTTCCGTATGTCTTGAATAGATGTTACGGATAAAGCAAACTAATCCGTTAACAATTTAATTCACTCTATATTTTAAGCATACATCAATTCACCACAAATCATTTCTATTTGTAATGTAATAATATATTGTTTCATTGTATTTTGATTCTTGTAGTTGTTACTCGATACTTTAAATTAATAAAAAAATACTAGTCGACTGTATTTCTTATTTTTTCGTACCTTCTAAACGAATCGATTATTTTTGCACGAATTTGTCCACCCCAACCATTGTAACTATTCTTTTGTTCCCACTATTTAAAAGCTAAATATTTATAATTTACAAAATTAACAAACGGTTTAATCTATAAATGAATTTGTCCGCCACAAATACGGCAACCATTGATCATGATTTTTCATTTTTCTTTTATTGTTCTATATATTATAGGGTTGAGCAGTTTGCATCAATAACTTTTGTATGGATGGTCCTACAAATTCTTAGGAAAATCAATGTGAAAACAACTGGAGCTGTGATATTTATACATTTAGTGGGCCGGATTTAAATTGGGTTCATACACGTTATGTTTTCAAAACCAGAACAAAAACAACTTACAAATTAGCTTTTTTCTAACTATGTTTTTTCTTGTTCTTGTTGTTGGCTTGACCAAAGATGTCGGTTTTCTAGGGCTTTCCAACTTAAATTTATAAATCAACAATACTAAAATTCAATGTGTGGCTAATTTCATCATTTCATGTCGGCTGAAATTCAAAGTGGCATCTTAAATTTGCCGTATTATCTATAGACAATCCCATGTGAAATGTTTTTTACATTGTCTTCTTACACAAAAATTTATTCCAAAGTTTTTTTATATCATGCCTTCAAACTTTTTATTTACGATTGAGTAATCATAATTTTCTCATCAAGAGACTCACGGTTTGTTTGTTGCCAAAAACGAAAAAGCCCTCACGGTTTCATTTTTTATTTGTTATATAATTTCCTAAGAAAAGCTTTGGAAAAGTAGAGATGTATATATAAATAGATGATAATGTTCACAATTAGAATTAGTCGACAACGTACGTGTTTTCTTTCTCATACATATCGTCAACTATATTCATTTATAACAAGACTTTGTGACATGGTAACACTTTTTTAGTTGTCTCCAGCCAATTTCTACACACGGTTTTGAATCGAACGTTGTTCCAACACACAAATACATGTGTTCTTGCAAGCAAATTCAATTTGCATACAAAACCAGTGACACATAAAAACAATTTAAATTTTAATTTTCCAATTTCTAATATATTTTTTTCTAGATTCTATGGCTTGCATTGTCAGCTAACTAATCTCGAAGCCGCCCTCTTTCTCCAGTAAACTCGATTTAAGTTCTAGCCAATATATAGACTTTAGTGTGTGTATGAGAATTTTTTGGACGTTTCATTGTTCATGTTTGTTTATCATAATTTCTACATGTTAAGACTATAAATATGTAACTGTGATCATAGCTGTTATTTTACAGATGCTTTACATGTAAGAATAAAACAAAATCTGATGCTAAGTTTTTGCTACACTTAATATTTTCTACCATATTATTTTGTTAGAAATGTTCTTATAGTATTAAATGAAAGTCGTTAACAATATCTGGATTTGGCTTTTGCCAAGTCACTTGATCATAGCCTGATAGGTGTAACTTCAACATGATGAGTCATGAGTCGTCGACATGGGTTCATCATCATAGTTCATACAATCTGGTTATTGAAACTGTAGAGACTTTTTCATATTGAATAATGAATACACACATCTTCCATATAGGTGGGGAGATGTCAAGTTTACGCATTTATAATTTTATGTCCGCTGATTAAGTTGAACATTTTGGACGTAAAATAGTATTAGTAGCATATAATATAAGTTGTTTGAATTCATATTTTTTGCTACCAATCCCACATATGTATATTATTCAACAGTGGTGTCAATTAGAATTAGTGAATAATTGCGCATATGCCATCAGTAAAATCCAATAACTAACCTCGTTTTTTAAGTTTATATAAACTTTTTAGTAGCAAAGAATAAAAGAACTCAAATGAGAAAAACTCATAGAAGTTATTCATCGTTTATTAATTCAACCTCGTCTTATATTAACCTTTCTTATATTAAACGATATATAGAAAAGAAAAAAAAAAAGAAAAACAAAACTATCAAATTCGTCTAGCTTCGAAACTACTTTTGTGGGAGGCCTTTGAAGGATAGTGAATCACTGGCAGCAAATGGACATCACTCTATTGCGAACCCACCTTGAGTTAAACTAATAGTTGTGGTCTATTATTTTTGTCGAAATGGATACAAAAAGAAATCTATATCTTGTAAATATGTATATAACCAAAACCTTATAACAAAAATATATATTCAAACATTATTCGAAATAATTTACCAATTTCATTGTGAACTATACAACATTCTTAAGACAATTTATTTGTGTATCATGATGTATGCCCTTCTCTTGAGATATCAAAGGCAATCATCCGATGTGAACATCGGAGGAGAGATTCGTGTATTCCACATCCCTCAGCGACTCAACATCTTTGCCTTGGGAAGTCTTACATTGGAAATATGCAACGGTGTAAGTCACGAGCATATACATCCTCAGCACAATGCTCAAACACACAAAGACCAAACACACAAGGACAAAACCGGTGGTTACGGTAGTAGCTGAGAGCGGACTTCTCAAACTGATAATCACGTTCAAGATTTGAGCTAATCCTAGTGCCAATAAGCCAAAGAAGATATTCAAGAGAAACAGTTTTGTCTTCATCCCTTTAACAATCTTTGCAGCTTTGCCCAAAGCTTGGATGCCATAACTTTCCTCTAGTACTGATATGACCATAGATAAGTTCCAAATGATGGCTAAGTAGGATTGAAAGAGAGCGAATATAATCATTAAACCACCAGTCTTGACTACCACGGAACCGATATCAGAGATTTTCATAGAGGAAGATAAAAGGAGAGGAAAAAGGATTAGAAAAAAGAGTAACGAATAGCCAATACTGAAAAGAGCAATGTAGAAGTACGTCACAAGAGGTCCCTTCCAAGATTTGAGGCTCAGAACAGTGAAATCTTTGATCTTGGTGTGTTCATCTTTAAGAGTAATAGCCGATGCGTGGACCATGATTATAGTAGAAAAGATGTTGATGATGGAGGAGACGACCATGAGGATGTATGTAGAATCCACATATTCGCGAACGTCTGAAAAGATTCTCATAAGAAGGACTGCATACTCCGGGGTGCTTGGATCTGTCGCTGGCAACAAACTTGAGTCGGCGATCAAGTTCTTGAGCTCTGGTTCGATGACAAATATGTTAAACAAGAATGCTAAACAATTGAGTAGGAGAGGGAATAACAAAACTGAGAACATCAACTTCTTGTTCTTGAAAAAGAGTTTGCGGGATTCACTTAGCATACGCGCAACCTCCTTCAAAACATTCAAGAACGAAGATCCACGACCCATTGGTTTCAAAAAGACAAATCAAAGAAGCTCTTGGCTGTTGGGTTTTTGGTAATGGTAGTAGTGAGAGGGTTTATAATATAAAAATCCATATCTGTTTAGTTCTTATATACTACCACTAACCATAAGATTGATTGCATGACCCGTTACTTTTCTTAGGAGGAAAGAGTCTTTGGCTTGCCCAAGTCCATAGAACTCTCAGTATTATAACTTAGACAAATTCAAGAACAAAGAAACTTAGCATAATGCATACATGAAAAGTCTAAATGATGGCTTCCATGACCGCGACATAACGAAAATGTTATAAATGTATATGTATATCATATTACCATGTTCAAACATTGCAATTTGCCTTCATCACCATATGTACGTGATCAAACAATCACTTTCATCTATTCGTGCTGAAACGGTCAAGACACCGCGTTAAGAAAATAAAACATCTACATCTATCTACGTATATATATACCAATGAAGCAATTGGTCTCCTCAAACGAACAAGTCATCAACTATACCGTCAAATTAAAACTATAACTTAATGTTGAATTAATATATCCTTCATCAAAGTAAGATCGAGAGAAGTTTCCAATTTGCTATTGGATTTTTTTGTTTGCTATTGGATTAATATATTCTATTAGCTATTGGATTTTTTTTTTTTTTTTTTTTTTTTTTTTTTTTGACTATTTCATGATTGTTACATAGACCGGTTTCAGCTCCGAACATGACAAAGTAAGATCAAGAGAAGTTTCCAACAATTTGAGTCTTATCCGCAAGGAGTGACGCGGTGACGCCATGTCCCCGACAAGAAGTCAACAAAAACACTGAGTGTTAAAAGACATTTGTGATTTGTTCTTCCTTCTCTTTCTTATTATTATTTTGGTTTGCAATCTATAGAACAAGTTGTAGTACTATCAAGTCACAAAAGCAAAAATCCCTCGCTATATATTATACATATACAACCAAACTTTCCAAGTGTATACATATATGAAATACTTAAGGCAATCTCCTCCTATGAGAGTAGTGAAATATTCAGCGACTCATCAGCGTCTTTGCCTTGGAGGCTCTTACATTGGAAATAAGTAACGGTATAAGTCATAACCTGAAACATCCACACCACAAAGACGGAACTCACAAGGACCAAACAGTAGGTTAAGGTCACGGGTAACGAACTACTCCATTCGATAAGCCGCAAGATTTTTACTAATCCAAATGACAATAAACCAGTGAAAAGATTCAAGAGGAATAGTTTTGGCTTCATCCCTTTAACATTCTCTGCGGCTTTCCCCAAAGCGTGAAGCCATATGCCCATAGAAAAGTACCAAACAAAATTTGAGTAAGACTTCAAGACTGCAAAAAGAATCCCTAAAGTGGGATATTTGGCTGCCATGGAATCGAGTTTTGTAGAAAATATAACGAGAGGAAAAAGGATAATAAAGAATAGGAACCAATAGCCAAGACTCAAGAGAGAAATGTAAAAATTGGTCTCAGGAGGCCCCTTCCAATATTTAAGGGTCAGGATTGGAAAGTCTTTGATCTTGAAGCTATCATCTTTATGAATAAGAGCCGATGCGTGGACCATAACAAGAACGCTTAACAGGTTGAAGATGGCGGAGACGGCGATGAGAATGTATAAAGAACTGAAAAAATGAGGCAAATATATAAGGTATGTTATAAGATTGGTAGTATCTTCCGGGGTGCTTGGATCTGTCAATGGTAAGAAAAAGTTGGATCTAAAGATCAAGTAAAATAAACAATTAAGTAAGAGAGGGAAAGCCAAGACTGAGAACATCAACTTTTTGGCCTTGAGCATGAGTTTGCAAGACTCATTTAGAGTACCCGCAACCTCCATTACAACATTCAAGAAAATAAATTGATCCATGAGTTTTCAAAAAGAAAAGTGATAAAAGCTCTTGGCTACTGGTTTTTGGTAATGGCCATCTGCTTAGTGCTTATATATAAGTATATAACTAACCATAAGATTGATTGATTGACCAGCTACTTTTCTTTAGCTTGTATCATTTGACATAGTCCAAGTCCACAGAACCACCAATCACAGCCACACCTTACCACTTTCAAGCTTATTTGATCGTATGATCCGCAACTCAATATCTTCGTAAAGACTTCAATGCTTCTTTGGCTTTAGATGAACTCATGTTTGTGTCTTCCTTGTAAATTATTGTCTTGTTTTTTTTTTGGCAAGGTATCAAAAGCGATAGGTCTAAACCTTTAATTCCAAAACCTTCATTTTCTAATATTCATATCAAAAATAAAAACAAAAAGTCATATGCGACATGGCACAGAGAAGCAACCTTGCTGTAAATTATACATACAAAACCAAAGTTCAAAACAAAATATATATTCAACAAAAAATTTGATATAACTTTACCAAAACAAAAGCAAAACTTATAAGACATACAAACAATCTACGTATAATATCATATGTGCCTTTCTACTGAAGTTTTCAAGGCAATTCTCCCATGAGAGTAGTGGAAGACAGTTTCGTATATTCCACATCCCTCAGCGACTCAGCGTCTTGGTTACGTTGGAAATAGGTAACGGTATAAGCCACAAGCTGAAACATCCTCACCACAAAGAGTGAACTCACAAAGACTAAACCGGTGGCTAAGATAGCTGGAAATGAACCACTCCAATCAATCAGCCGCAAGATTTGAGATAATCCAAATGACAATAAACCAAAGCAAAGATTCAAGATGAATAGTTTTGGCTTCATCCCTTTAACTATCTTTGCAGCTTTCCCCAAAGCTTGGATCCCGTAAGTATCTTCGAGTATCGATATGACCATAGATAAGTTCCACACGATAGCCAAGTAAGACTCAAAGACCGCCAAGAGAATCCATAATGCGCGAATTTTGGCTGCCAGGGTATCGAATTTTGTAGAGAATATTACGAGAGAAACGATGATTATATAGAATAGGAACCAATAGCCAAGACTGAAGAGAGCAATGTAGAAACTAGTCACAAGAGGTCCCTTCCAATATTTAAGGGTCAGAATCGGAAAATCTGTGATCTTGAAGCTATCTTCTTTATGAGTAAGAGCCGATGCGTGAACCATGACCAGAACGGATAAGAGGTTGATGATGGAGGAGACAGCGATGAAGATGTATAAAGAACTAAAAAACTGGCGAAAATATGCAAAGTATCTCATAAGATGAGCAGCAAATTCCGGGGAGCTTGGATCTGTCATAGGTAACAAACTTGATTCCCGGTTTGATGGCAATAGCGTTGAACAAGTAAACCAAACAATTGAGTAAGAGAGGGAAAGCCAAGACCGAGAACATCAACTTTTTGTTCTTGAGAAAGAGTTTGCGGGACTCATTTAGAATACCCGCAACCTCCATTACAACATTCAAGAAATAAAATCGATCCATGGGTTTTTGAAAAAGAAAAGTGACAAAAGGTCTAGGCTAGTGGTGTTTTGGTAATGATACTGAGGGTTTATAAGATCAAACCCATCTGCTTAGTGCGTAATATATAACTATACTAACCATAAGATTGATTGATTGACCAGCTACTTTTCTAAGGAGGAAAGCGTCTTTGGCTTGTACCTCTCGGTAGCTTCGGTTATGGAGATTATTGTCATCCATTTGACATAGTCCAAGTCCACAGAACCCCCAATATATTACCTATGTCAAATCCAAAAAATCAAACCAAAGAAATTATGACTTAGACAAATTCAATAAACAAGAAACCAAAGCATCACACATCGATGAAAAGTCTAAACAATTACTTCCTGACCGCGACATTTAACTAGATATGTTTAAGAGAGAAAGCAAGAGCTAGGTAACATGTTCAACAACGCAAGTTGCCTTACTCATTATTCATCAAACGTACAATGATCACCCCACACTTCATCAATTCGCGTTGAATCGATCAAGAAAGACTGTATATATTACCAATTTAAAAATCTGAAAACTCTATGTTAGCTAGAGAACTTGAGGATAAACCAATGAAGCAATTGGTGGGACTTCTCAAACGAACAAGTCATCAAGAATACGTCATAAACTGTACGGTCAAGTTAAACCTTAACTTAATGTTGAATCCTTACAAAACATAGCTACATGAGAAACTAAACCATCATTGTATTTGCCCAAAAACTAAAGAAACAGAGCACTTACAAACATTGTTAACTGATTATATAACTTCTAATAGTCCAATTATGACTAAAACAAAAGAAGAAACAAGAAACAGAGCACTTACAAATCTAGCAAACTACTTCTTCTATGACCAAAACATCTCCAAAGTTCTCCTTCTTGTGCATCTTCCTCCCTCAATCTAACCCTAGCTCTGCAAATTGGGCAAGTCGAGGCTTTGAGCAACCAAGTGTCCACACACTTCCGATGGAACACGTGTCCACAACCAGGAAGGTTCCGACACCACTGTCCCTGTCTGAACCCATCAAAACAAACCACGCAATCGCATCCGTACCGTGCGTATGTGGACGTGGGTTCGGTGTATCTGAATTGGGGAAGCTTTTTCACGAATCTTGAAGATAACCCATCTGAGGAATCTTGACGACGGGTACGGCGGCGACGTCGGTGGTGACGGTGGAGAGAAGAGAGAAGGAGAGCGAGAAGAAGAACAGAGGCGATGCCGATAAGGACGAGGAAGATAAAAAAGATCGAAAACATGATTACACCAACGAGGAATAGAGAGAGAATCTTTGTTTTCGGCTTTGGCGGTGGAGGAGACGGTGGCTCGCCGGAGATTCGGTAATCATTGGTCGGAGGCATCGAAAAATACAAAAATAAAAATCTTCTCTTTTTTTTTTTTACGTTTTCTGACTTCTCTTCTCGTTGTGTTGTGTTTGTGTTTACCAGAAAATACTAAACAAGGAGTCAAGGAACGTATTTGATGTATTTAGAGAAACTGAATCAGAGAGTTTTTGCAAAATTTACGCAAAAATTTGGAATTTTCTTCGTTGAGTAACGTTTTTGTTAGAACGGTCATGTGATGATGAGATACTTTTGTTTTTAGGCTTTGGATCATGTGATAAAGAGACTTTGATAGTAAAGTATATAGTTTTGTTGTTTGGCTCCATGTCTAGAATTTTAATATTTTGTATGGAACTACTACAAAATATATAATAATGATTTAGTAAGTATCTTCTTATCCAATGATTTTATCTTGATGGAAAAGCAAATGTTTTTTTATCCTCTCATCACACTTTTAAGACTATACACTATACAGTACACTGTCACTGAATACTGATCACAAGACTTCATCAGCTAGAAAGTTTAATTATTTGTTTGCCCGTCCGGTTCGGTTCGGTTCGGTTCGATTCGACTCTTTCTTCTCTTCGGGTTTAAAGTCACTATATAGAGATTTGGGCCAATTATGTTTAGCCCATTAAGCAAAACTGTCCTCCAGCATGTTGAAATTAGTAGGCATTCCAGACTTCAATTTGGTTTCGAATATTTCGAATATTGGAATTTACAATCTATTCAGGTATTTTAAAATGTTTTTAAAATTTTTAGTGTAGTTTTGGTTCGGTTTAGAATATCCAAAATATTTGGAAATATCTTTTAAAATGATTAAATTTAAATAAAATTTGATTAAATTTGACAAAACTACTATTTTGGTTATTTTATAGTTATTTGACAAAATATAATTGATATTTTTGAGTTTACAATTGCAATTGATATATAAGTATATCTGTTGAAATTTTGGGTATTCATTTGGTTTTCGATTTAGTTCGGTTTGATACTAATTATTTAAAAAGAAATCAAAGATTCATTCTGATATTTTACCGGTTCCAGTTTTGGTTTGATTCTTTTTTGTTGGTTTGGTTTTAGTTTAGATCATCTGTTTTTTTTGTTTTTTTTCTTTTTTCTTTGTGGAAGCCTTATAAAAATGCATAAAACGCGGGTTTGCGTGAGACACGAGAACGAGAGTTTTGTCTCTCTTTGGTAAAGAAGTCAACAAAACAATTTTGTTTTCTTCACAATTCTTATATACATACATGTGAATTGGTTTGCTTGGTTCCGCTTTAAAACTTAAAACTAAAAACAAAAATAAAAATAGAGCTTTAATAAAACCTCAAACACTCTCTAGTTTCTTGGAATTTTCCCTTGGTAGCTTAAGTCAAATACAACCCTAATAATTTCTCTCTTCCAAACAAATTTTTCAAAAAAGTAAACTTAAATTTTCAAATCGTCTTGGAATTTTCCTTCACACATCATCATGATATAATTCATTCAATTCACTTAAGGAAAAACATAGGTGGAATAAGTAACAAATTGTCCCATATGAAATCAATACAATAAGTAGTGGAAGACTTGACGTATATAGATCAAAGACTTTTCCTTTCATCTATTAGTCTTCAAGTCCAAGTTATATATAAATACTCACTTCCCTTAGCTTCATTATATCACAAACAAGCCAAGAACACATATATAATAAACGAAAATGATAAAACTGGTAGTAAAGTTTCTCGTAGTGGCTATGGTGTTTGCACAAATCTTTGCTCCAATCGCTGAAGCTGCTCAAGGAAGAGCTGTCTATTACAACCCTCCCTACACTAGTGCGTACTATATACAATTTATACATACACATCTTTTTTGTTTCATAATTTTAGTAAACATATCATTAGTTTATAAGCTAATGATGATGTGGTAGTAATTTAGGGTCGGCTTGTTATGGAACACAACGTGAGACGATGGTGGTTGGAGTCAGAGGCTATCTGTACCAAGGAGGTCAAGCTTGTGGTCGGAGGTACAGGGTTCGATGCCTTGGTGCTACATACAACTTCCCTGGAGCATGCACGGGTCGTACCGTAGACGTTAGGGTAGTTGACTTCTGCCGGGAGCCTTGCAACGGTGACCTTAACCTCTCTCGTGACGCTTTTCGTGTTATCGCTAATACTAATGCCGGGAACATCCGCGTCGAGTACACACCGTAAGTTTCATTCGATGAACTTTTCATCTTTGTTTTTTAAAACATTGTCCGAATAATTTAAACCTGAAATTTTTTTGATATGATTAGTAACAGTTTAGGTTATTTTTTTTCTTCTGTAGGATATGAAGTTGATATTACACAATACGCAACAAAGAAAAGGTGAGAGGTGATGATTTCGATGGTATGGGACTATTCCAATAAATTGAGTGTGGAACCTTATATGTATGGATTGTCCTTTGTGATGAGAACCTATTAGTCAAATTAATAAAGAATGAATCTCAAACTTATTTCATAAATTGTCTACATTCAATAACACACTTATTTGATTCACATAATTAAAATAGATGTGACAGTTAGGGATTGCAATAACTTTGATGCGTCCGACCGACATCAACACAACAGTATCCTTGATCTAATCCAAAAAAGTGAGATTATCGGTTTTCTTTCTTAACCGGTCAGCTTCAACAAAAGTTATAATGGCTCATGTAAACAAAAAATTGCATTTTACGGATTTGTTATTTTTAATTAATTAGGTGTACTGTTTTAAGCATAGTATGTATAAATTTAAAAAATGCCTCGAGTTATATAACAAAGACAACGCATAGAAAACCTTCTTCCATGTCGGCTTCCTGTTCCTCTTCCTCGTGTTTCTCTTTTCTCAACATAGAATGTTCTATTTACTGTCTATAATTATGAAATCAGATATACTAATTAGTTATTTCTTTTTCTTATAAACATTATACGTTCCATGCTGTATTTTTTTTAATGTCATGTTCTTATATATATAGTTTGAACGTAACATAAACTGTTTTACTCATCGTACCTAAAAAAAAAAAAAATGCTTGTAATATCTTCATTTCTCTTCTTGTTTTTACGCAACATAGCTCATCTTCCAATGTCAAAGTCCAGCAAGAGCTGCGTAGACAAAACCAAGCATATGAGTTTTTTGCCTGCATAAAACAACGGCATGCCCACAGCCCACTTGGTCCCGAAACTAACCTATACTCAAATGACTATCTATAATAAAAGACACCCATATATTTGAGGGCTCAAATATGACCAAGCAAAGTCGATATGACAATCACTCAATCAGTAATATGAGTCACGTAAATATTTTGATAGTTTATGTAAACTCGCATGGGTAGTCCAAATAAACCAAAACGTATAGAAGCTATTTCGTAAGGATGACCGGAACGTCAAAACCGCAAACTCCATGATCATCAGTCTTGACAAGGCAATAAAGTAGTTAAATAAACATTCCAACTCCTAACGAAGAAGAATGGTGCAGCCATAATTTTCACTAATCAGTTTAGTTAAAATGTTTAGCCTGGAGTCTTCTATGTGTAGTTGTTTACAATCTTAATGATATTTTGAATTTGAAACTGAGAATGTTATACATTACAACATAAAAAAAATGTCAGGAAAATGTTTTTTCTTATGGATTGTACAATTATATCGTTTGTCTGGTTGGCTTTAACATGCATATGGAAAGGCTCTGGTGGGTTTGGTTTTACAACCGTAAGATAATATTATTCATGAAAGAAAGATAATATTTTTGTATGAGTTCTTTTTATTTAAAGAAATGTTTCGTTGACTTTGCATTTTTTTAGGTAATTAAATACTAAGATCCAAATCACATTAATTTCATAATTTTAAAAAATCATTTCAAACACTCTTTTGTGAAAGAAAATTTATAAAATGCAATAAATTTTGCTCATCTGTCACCATCAATGGTCCAACCTGTAATTCTCTTAATCATCACTCTGTCTCATAAATTTCAAAAAAACTTTGAGCTCAATTTTTTTTTATTTCAAGATAAACCAAAATTTCACAAGTTTAAAACAGAGGATGCATTAATAACTCTGTTTTTAATCTTCTTTCTTTCTTGAGAAAACATGAATATCACCATCTCTCCTTCATCATCACCACCACCACCATTGTTACCTCTCAAATCAAACACAAGCTTCGATTTAAACAGCAAGATCACTCCAAACATTCTCCTAATAATCATAATCCTCTCCATCATCTTCTTCATCTCTGGTCTTCTCCACATCCTTGTCAAGTTCCTCCTCACACCATCAACACAAAACAGAGAAGATTACTTCGACAACGTTACAGCTCTTCAAGGCCAGCTTCAGCAACTCTTTAGCCTCCATGATTCTGGCGTTGACCAGTCTTTAATCGACACGTTACCTGTTTTTCAATACAAATCCATCATGGGTCTCAAAATCTCTCCTTTTGATTGTCCTGTTTGTCTCTGTGAGTTCGAAACAGAGGACAAACTTAGACTCTTGCCTGAATGTAGCCATGCTTTTCACGTTGACTGTATCGATACGTGGCTTCTCTCTCACTCGACTTGTCCCTTGTGTAGATCTAACCTCCTGTCTGGTTTCTCATCTCATCATAATCCAAGCTCCTCGTATTTACTTGTTCTTGAGAGTGGACAAAGCTCGAGAGATATGGTTCCTGTTCTTGATTCCAATTCTTGTTTAGGTTTTGATGGGAACAATGATTTTGGGTCGACCCGGGTTAGGTCGGGTCGTAAATCATGCGACCCGGATGTTGAATTGTGTGGTTTGGATGGAAAGGTTGTTCCTTTACAAGTTAAGCTAGGGAAGTTTAGGAACATAGATCATGTTGGTGAAGGAAGTAACAATAACAATAATAGCATAAGTGGTAGTAGCAATTTAGATGGAAGAAGGTGTTTGTCAATGGGCTCATATGAGTATATTATGGACCAAGAAGCTACACTTAATGTTCACGTTTCGGTCAAGAAACTATCCGGAAAAGATTGTCGCTTGCCCGGGCACAGGGCCGTTATGTCCGAATGCGGTTTTGATCCAACAGTTAAGGGAATCGAGAAGAGTGTTGTGGAAAGAGAAAGCTTTTCTTTGTCGAAAATTTGGCTAAGGGGTAAAAAGGAGAAGCAAATGGGTACTAGTGCTAAAGATCAGGATTGTTCTTCGGTGTCTTCCTCTTCAATCCGATTTCCAAACAAAATGATACCTCTCGAGATCGATGAAGAGAATCAAAAGAGCGAAAATTCGGAATCTTTAGAGACGAAAACGCCATCTTTTGCTAGAAGGACCATGCTTTGGCTTGCAGGGAAACAAAACAAGGCTGTTCATCCTTCTACATCCCATGTTTAGGTTTTGCTTGTATAAAGTTTTGTTCTTTCTTCACAATTGTGTTTTAAAATTTTGTGTGTTTTCATTAGTCAGAAAGTAATAGAGGGAGATGTGTTAAGATTCCTAAGGTTCTTACTTCTTAGGTACATTGAAAATTTGGTGGCTGTAAAAACATTTGATTCAGAGTCTTGTTTAAGTTATGTAGGTTATGACAATTTCCATTGACTCAAGAAAATAATTGTGAAGGTGAGGTTCATGACTTCGTTTCATAATTATATCTACATGAAATGTTTCGAAATTGAATAACACACTTAAACTTTCGTTGGTTTGCAAAGATTCACTTACTCTACAAGATTCAATAAGAATCTAAAATAGAAGTACCAAAGCTTTATGTTTCCACCATTCTCATTCTCCTATAGAAGTAATGAATTTTGTAAACCTGGAAAACTCATAGCACTTTTAAACTTATAATAAAACAGTCAAATACTTAACTTGGAACTGAATGTCTCAACAAGATTCAAGAAAAGCTTCAAGAGCACTTAGCAAGCTTTATGTGAAGTTGGTGATCTGAACTAACCGCGGACATTGAATGCTTCACCGTGTAGATACCAGTTTGTGTATGAGCTTAGAAAACCATAACACATCAAATCACCTTCAATGTCATCTCTAAACTTATACTTGACAAGGCAGCAACGTTGACAAGGACATTTCAGCCTTTCTGTCTTAAGTTTACCAAAGGCAAAATCCAAAAACTCCTTGACTCCGTTTATGTAATCTTGAGACAATCGATATTTTGTTATCCATGACTTATCCATCATATCCACGAGTCAATGACCACTTCTCTGAAAATGTTTCACAGATTCAAGTTTATTATATAAACAGATAACACCTTTCTAAGAGCATCTCAATGGAGATGGTCTAAGATGCTTACATCTTATAATTTGCTAAACAAAAAAAAAATGAATCACTTAGTTCCATGAATTAACAATACAAAGCTAGATAATATAATATCAAACCAAGCAAGGCATCAACAAATGTATAAACAGATGGCTAGATACTATAATCTCACACGAACAACCAAAATTTCCAAGGTACAAACTACTACAAAGCATAATTAAGCTAGTGAAGAATAGATTCATTACCTGATCGTAAGCAGAGTTAGAGATTCGAGTCTCCTCCGTCACGATACTCTCTTCACTTCACCACCAAAAACTCATCTGAACCTTATAAATTTAGGTTAGAATTTAATAAAGGCTGCATGTACCAGTCTCCTATAATATAGCATTTTAATTAGGTTTCTCCTATACTTTCAGTTTCTATCCAATTCCGCCTATATGATTTATATTCTATCCAATTCCAAACTATATAATTCTACCCAATTCACGAAAAACCAATTAAGCTTCCCAATTCAATTGCGTTTTAAAATCAATAATTCGCATCATGACTTATTGATTGTTTTACTTACTATCCTACTACCATAAACCGAAAGGTCCAAAACAATATGTCAATATGACCAGATTACACGAAGAGACTTGCATGCGTTGACTTTATTTCATATAGGCTCAACGTTACGAGTTAGGACGATGTACCAACCATCGAACGTTACACCATGCGTCGATCGTGTTGATATTTAATCTCATAATAACTCCATATTGAAACTTGAGAAAACGATAAATAAATCATAATATTGTCATGTTGCCTAACTTAATAAATCCCACCTCACATGGAAACAAAAACCAAAACGTGAAATGTTGATGAAAACTAGGGAGAGGTTGTCATGTCTCTCCACTACCCTCATCCAAATCCCGGTTTGATTTTTAGGTTTTACGTATGGGTTGTAAAAAAGCCATAAAGAAACAAGTATTATTCACTAATTCATATAATTGTTTGCTTATACACTATTAATTACTTCACTCCTAAGTCCTAACTCCTAAACCAACCTAGAATTTAATTTTTCTTACGAACAACGATACCACGACGTGCCTTGTCGTTGACCTTTTGTAGAGATGAAGACTCAAAACATACAACAAAAAAAAAGTTATTATAAAGAAGAAGTATCACAAAGATCAATCTAATCTTCGTTTTCTTGATAAAAAAAATGGAAGCTCAAAGCATTTTTCTCTATCTTCTACTCTTCTTTCTATCTCTACACTTTGTGTTTACAACTCTAAAACCACGGCTAAGTCCCGCAAACATACGGTGGCTGATTCGTCTCCTCCACCTCCCCATCAAATCTTCTGTATCCACCGTTGTTCTTGCCAGAAAAAACGTCAGTGAGTTTCTTGATTCGTCAATCCAACTAGAAAGCAAAGAAGAAGAAGAAGATTTCGATTTCAGAACGTATATGATCAGCAAAGCAGAGACCATAAACAGAGCATTAGACGAAGCCATTCCACTCATTGAGCCACTTAACATCCACAAGGCAATGCGTTACGCCGTTCTTGCAGGCGGCAAACGCGTCAGGCCAATACTTTGCCTCGCGGCTTGCGAGCTAGTCTGCGGGGAAGAGCGTTTAGCGATTCAAGCGGCTTGTGCGGTTGAGATGATTCACACAATGTCACTCATCAAAGACGATCTTCCTTGTATGGACAATGACGATCTACGAAGAGGTAAACCAACTACACACAAAGTCTTTGGAGAAAGTGTGGCTATTCTCTCAGGCGGCGCGCTTTTAGCCCTAGCTTTCGAGCATTTGACGGAAGCTAACGTGTCATCCAAGAAAATGGTTAGGGCTGTTAAAGAATTGGCTAGGTCTATCGGAACTAAAGGACTCGTGGCGGGACAAGCTATGGATTAGAGCAGTGAAGGGTTAGATCAAAACGAAGTTGGTTTAGAGGATCTTGAGTTTATCCACGTTCATAAAACCGGTTCGTTGCTCGAAGCGTCGGCGGTTATCGGAGCGGTTATTGGTGGTGGTTCAGAGGAGGAGATAGAGAGAGTGAGAAGCTTTGCCAGGTGTATTGGACTGTTGTTTCAGGTGGTTGATGATATTTTGGATGAGACTAAGTCGTCGGAGGAGTTAGGGAAAACCGCCGGAAAAGATCAGATCGCCGGTAAGCTGACGTATCCGAAAGTGATTGGTCTAGAGAAGTCGAAGGAGTTTGTGAAGAAGTTGAAGAGAGATGCGAGAGAACATCTTCAAGGGTTTGATTCGGACAAAGTGAAACCTTTGATTGCTCTTACTAACTTCATTGCCAACAGAAACAACTGATATATATATATATATATATATATATATATTGCTGTTTTGCTTTATTGCTAAAACAACTAACGTGAAGATGTTATAATGTAATCACAATATTTAGTAACGGTGAGATATGAATGTGACCAATTTTTTTCTTTTTTTTAAATGGGTGATAGTGAAATACATGGGTAATGTCTATATTCATATTGAACACAGTTCTATATTGAGCAATAGAATTTTTACAATATATCTAAACATATTCTTTTTTTCTGCAATTACTCTAACATTCTACTCTTGTATTTTTGTTTAGCAAATGTATTATTTCACTATTATCTAATAATCTCCTGTGAAAAATTCAGAATTAGACTACATATATTTATATCATAAAATTATATTGAATCAAATTTATACTATATGTTTTCATATTTGCCACATCAAAACAAATTTGAGTTTCTCCGAAATTTTGAAGTGTTTTTTTTGGAAAAATGAATTGTTTCATCACTCGTTTCATGAAGATAAAGATAAATGTTTAAATTTATGTGCACATATAAATTTATTTTTAATATTTAATCTAATACGACCTTATTTTTTGCACATATTAAGATACTTAATTTGTATAAAATTAAGGAATATGACCTTATTTTATGATTTAAGTATATTTTACTTGTTTTTAAAATTTATTATAACTAATAAGGAAACATAAAATGTTACTCAAAATCTTGCATTGGAAATACAAAACATATATAGTTATGAAATTTGTATTTGAAAAAATATTCATCCATTTCAAATCATTGTAAAATGGAGGAAAACATAACAAAATATTAGGTTTTCAACCAATGTTATTGAAAAAGCAAACTAAGCGAACTAGACTACTCTATTTTTTGGGACGACAATAATCCGCTGTGGATCAAACTAATTTTTTGTAAAAACGGTTCACAGTTTAGTTTACGACAAATTTCTTATTTCTTTTGATCCGCACTTATGTAAATTACTATAGTTTATGAATGATAAAAGAAAAAAAGTAAAGTCCAATGGTGTAACACAGATCACATATCATCATCTAGTACATTCTTTAATTAAATCTCATTATTTGTACTCCAATAAAATTAAACTAGGTGAAAGGTGACTGATCTTTTGATTAATCAGTCAACGTTGATCATGACCAACTATCACATCGTCCAAACGATTCCATTGACTTTTTAATCAGTTTGATGCTTATGACTTCAATGTTGTTAAATAAACATTATAAAGGTGTCCTTGTAAGAGACATCCCTCCCTCCTCTAAACAACAACTCTTCACGTCTTAATTTTTAATTAACATTGATTGATTTGATTCTTTAAGGTACCAGCTTAGCAACTCTCTAAGCTTTGACTAGAAAACACAGAGACATTCATTTATAAACATACAAGACTGATTAATATCTTTAAAGGAAAGCCAAAATAGATGGCATAGAACCTTACAAGTATCTCTCTTTTAAGTTAATGTATTGAGCAAAGGTGTTACCTGAAGGCAACTAAATAACATTAAGATAATCCTTAGCCTTTCAGGATACTTGTGCTAAAGATAACAAACCAACAATCTTCAAAGCCAAACATGAGTCCGAATCCGCCTTCTCACGACAACATCTCCGTCCTGATCATCAATTGAATCATAACCATTCATAAATCATATAGATGAATATTAAGGAAACTCACAGTTTTGTTCTCTAGAGTTCTAACGCTAAACATATTGCATCAGTTAAGTTTTCTACCTATGGAGCTAGCTATAGAGATCTTACCAGGTAGCTTCTTCACTCGTTGAACCAGTAGGGTATCGGATAATCCTCTGCAGAATCACGGTTCTTGCCTTTGTCACATCGCTACAATACTTATCCGCATGTTTCCCAAGTTCTTCAATGGTGTCAGTAAACACATCAAGCTTCTTCTTGATCTCATCTATCGCGATCCTCACCACTTTCTCCTCTGTGACAGCAAACTCAGCTTTCTTCAACAAAGATTCAATCTCTACTTCCACTTTACGCACAAGGATACTTATATTATCCATCTCCTTAACCGATATGTAAGTCCCGATTCTAATCGATGTAATGATCTCCTTCTGCCCTCTAACCACTTTCTCATATTTTGTCCACAGAGTGTTGCACCATTTCCCAACAGACCCCACTGGGACAGCCAATGCACCAGCTATAGCTGCCACAACAGGTGGAGCAGCCACAGCGGCTGCAACTACCGAGAAGATAAGCACAGAAACAAACGCAGTCACAAACACCATGTTCGATACTCTTCGCCATGTTTTGATATTCCCAAGTCTCTTATCAAGTTTTCTCTTTAGCTTATGAAGCTCCTCAAGCATCAAGACCTGTTTTTTGTATACCAAATCGAACAGAGCAAAAAACCTTTTCGTGAACGGCTCACCCAAATCTTTAAACCTCTTAAGCTCCTCAAGTGTCTTCTCATACTTTCTGTTCTCGTTATCCCCATTAACCGGTATCTCAGCCTCTTCCTCAAACTGCTTAACAGCAAACTGAATAACCACTTGGCTCCTCCTCGCGCGGTTAAGACAATTCTCAAGCTCAGAACAGAAATCCATAGTCTTTAAAGTGCTTTCAAAATACAAATTCACAAGAGAGAACAAATCTTGATTGTTCCATATATCCTCTTTGTCCTGCAATATAACTTTGACCACATCTTGATTCATATCCAAAAGACATTGCGTCACTTCTCTAAGCGAATCAAACGACAAAGACTTAATCTCAACTCCAGAAGCAAGCTTGTTGATGACTCGATTAGTCCGTTCATGAAGCGCAGAGTCAAAAGACTCAAGCTTTGGATCTTCACTACAAGCTCTTTCGTAAGAGCTCAAATGCTCAGTGTACTCTGAGTTTATCTTGATCTGTACAGGCGTTGACGGTGAACCAAACTCAACATCTTTCTTGTGTTTGCTACCTTTCCCTCCCATCATTATCTTATTAATGAACGAAATTGCTTAAAATTTGTGAACCTAATCAGACAGTAAAGAACTAGAAATTAGAAAACCAAACCTATCTTGAGCTTTGTAAGAACACGAGAGAGACCAAGAAACAGAGATATGGGATAAAAATCGAAATGGGTATTTGATTTAATAGCTAAAAAGCAACAAACTTTAGCCGAATCTTACGGAGCAATCTTAAATTTTGTAACCGACATTAGAGAAAACTTAAAGGGCAAGAGTAAAGTACTAAAAAAAAGCTCAAAGAATCTGTAATGAAAAAAAAAGTGAAACAGAGATTTCAAGATCATGAGTTAGTAGTTAGTAGTAGTTACCTGGAAATTGCAATTGAACTCTTTGAAACAGACAAGACCTGAAGATAAAGAAAGGTGGTATTTTTATAGAGGTGAAGAGTGTTTTTGGTTTAGGGTTGAATTTGAGTTTGTAGAAGAAGAAGTAGCTTGTACGCTTGGAGAAGCTTGGAAGAGAAAGAGAAAATGCGGGGAATGTTACGGACTTTGTTTTTAAGGTAAAAGGAGAGATCTGAGGAGGAAGAACATTTCTCACGCGGTTTTTTCATGAACACAGTGTGAGAAAAGTCTTGCTCTTTTCCACTACTCTCGATTTGGTTTTGACGGACTCATCAATGGCACAAGGAAGACACGAAAGAAAGAACCAGGGAAACTAAAAAAAAAAAAAAATCAAGTTAAATAGGAAGTAAAGAAGAAGATAAAAGAAAAAGTTATTTCTTTTATTTATTATTTTTTTTTTTCTCTTGTCTGAACAAAAGACAAATATAATAAATTTAGTCGTCAAGGCTTTGAAAAAATTGGAGTTTTAACTTTTAATAAAAGAGTAGACTTAACAAGTAAGATGAGAAAACATAAGTGTATAAATCTAGCAAGTAAATACCATAAGGTATGAGTAAAAAGATTGAAAAAATATATTCTAAAATTTAAACATCCTTCATACTAAATAACACAAAAATCAAATTAAAGTTCAATTCTATGAATTGTATTATTGGTTCTAATGAGTAGTACCAATTTAAGTAATTAAAGGTTGATTTAAAAAAATGAGAAACAGAAAGAATTATTCAAGTTGTTCCTATTTGACACATATTACCAAAAAATATTCCAACGTTATAAAAATAACATATATGTAGGGGATCTTGTGTTGAATATTTCAAAATGTTTCAATGATTTGTTAGAATCATTCTTTTGTAATAATGTACTAGAGATGGACCCGCACGTACGTGCGGAGTTGATTTCAAAAGTTTGTATTACATATGTGCGTGCGGGTTGATTTCAATATATTACAAACATGTAAGGTTAAGTGTGTAAATGTATTTTTAAGTAATGTTATTTAATTTATAATCAGAAGAATTCGTACCAGTTTCATATTGTTTTTAATTCGATTTAGATAAAGATATTATCAGATTCGTTTTCGTTAAGTAGAGAACATTACATAAAAGAAAATAGTAAAAAAGTCACAAAAAGGTGACTATTTCATAACTGTCATGTCCCATCCCATATATATCATGTTTTTCCATCTTATAATGGTGGTTTTAATACTTTGAGATTATATATTTTAGTCTAACATATAAAAAAATAGGAAAGAGATTAGGAGCCACACATACGTTGCTTTGCTATCTTCAAATTTTTGAATGTTTGAAATAATAATAGCTTTAGATCGACATGATAGTGGACCCGAATCAAGTGTCAACCGGATTAGTGATAATCTAGATTTTTATATAAATCGTAAACTATCAAACCAGGTAAAAACAACAACAAAAAAAAACACAAAAACTTATTGAACACGACCTAAATATAGTTGTCAAGCGAGTCAAACTCGTCCGCTATGTCTGGCCTGCAACGAACTAAAATATTTTAACCCGTAAAAAATCCGTTCTTCGAAATTCACATGAGTAAATAGTATCTTTGTATCTCCCTTCGTTGATTTTGGGTTATCCAAAATTTATGCCTCGTATCAAACATGTTGATCCTGGTTCAATAATTAAATCTCGTAAGCTTTTTAACATATTTTAGAAATAGTTATATTTCTTAACATATAATAAAAAAAATGTATATACTCTATAGAAAATTTTGTATGCTTAACCCGTCCACTTAACCCGTGGATTATAATATTTTCAATGGTTTAGATTTTAATCATAAATCACTTATATGCAAAAAGAAAACTTTTGAAGTATATAATGCTATGTTCAACTCTCGGTATTCCTCTATCTATAGAATACATTGAATGTACAGAGGTGGCTATATAATATATGTAGATGTAACTAAATAATTTTTCATATTTAGTGTAAATTTTTTAATTTTAAAATTTTAGCTATCCAAATACAGTTTGTTATTTTTATTCCATGTTCCATATTATTAAAAATAGTTTTAGTATTTAAATTACATCTTCCTACTATTTTTCGTATTTTTTTAATTTGCAATATATTTAATTATATGTCTACATCCACTACATAATCAAAAATATCAATGTCATTATCATGATTTGTGAGAACAAAAAGATGTTGTTCCATTTTAAATATTTTTTTTCAAAAATATAGTTTAATATGTAGATGTTATACACTCGATTTTGAATCATACAAAATATATTTTAATATGTAGATTTAATATAGATCGGTTTAGATTTTATTGTTAAGATTTTAATAAATGGAAATTTTAAACGATGAATCTACACAGATTAATTAAGTTTATTAGTTTCTTAAATTATAGGATTGATCATTATTTTTATAATCACAATATGGCATATTTTTACGGTTTGTTTCTCCACATTCATAATCGACTTTTATTTTTCAAGTAGGAAATTATATTGGTTTAAGAGATTTTATGTGATATGGAATGTTTCTTCGCAAGATTTTTGCAAACAAATTTTAAATTATTGATTTATTTTCAGATTTTTAATTTTAACATTTTTAGTTATTTGTTTAAAATTATATATTTTTAAATTTTATGATATAATAAAATATGTTGTATATTTCTAAACATTTTATGCTATATAGAAAATTTCATTACTTGCTTATTTCCTATTCTAACATATTTTATTTTTATTTTTTTCCTAAACTATCATCTTTCTTTTTTAAAAAATCTATAAATATATATATTTTAATGTTGAATTTAATTGTCTACTTTTTATGGTAACAAACTTAATATGGTTTCCATAAATATAGATAATTCATAATTTTGGGTTTTATTTTTAATTTATTTAATTATTTTTTGCTGTCTTTAAAAGTGTATGGCAATAGGTTTGCAATCACATTTTTTGAATATTTTTTTTTAAAGTTTGTTTGGCAACAAAGATTAATGCTTCCCCCTACACCGCGGAGGAATATTTTCGGTTTTATTTTATTTTTTAACGTATGTTATCATATGTGTTATTATTATCTTTTTTCGTATCAACAATTATTATTTCGAAATGTATAGTTGGTTTTGATTCTTTTTGGAAAAACATATATTGTGAAATGAAATAAAATATTTAAATAAAATAAATAAAAGACATGTATTAAATAAATTACATACTCACAATGTATTTTATGACGAACCAACCCGCAAAGACCCGTGTATTTAAAAAAGAACCATAAAAATGAATAATAATTGAAAAATAGAAGCATAATTAAATAAAAATGAGTTTAATTGAAAAAATGATAAACTTTTAAATCCCTATATAATAGGAGTGTAGTTAGCTTTTAAATTTGAAATAAAAGTTATGACATAAAATTCAAATTTTCCTATGATAACTTATTTTGATCATATTTTGTAATAGAAGTAAAATTATATATAAAATTATAAAATATGATATTTGTAAATATTACACACTCACAATGTATATTAGATAAGAATTAAACATGACTTAAAAGTACATGTCAAACATATTTAAATCTAATTACTAATTACATAACAGTTAGATATTTCTGGGATCATTTATGTATGAAATATACATATAGGTATTTATTTTGAATTTTGCTTTTTATGAGAAGATCTCAGAAATTATGTCCTCTATTCGATTGTTTTTATTTTTTATTGATTCTCATCAATATTTTCATTTTACATATAAACAAAACTAATAGTAAATTTTAATATAGTATTATGTACACATATATATATATATATGTAAATGCATTTAATAAAAAAATTGAAATAAAGTTTTTTATAACTTTATAATCAATCATGTATTTTATTATTTTTGAATATAATTATATATTTATAAAATTTACACATTTATTTGGAATAATTAATATTTAAATTTATCTACAATTAATATGAAATATATTTTCCATAAATATGGTAACTTGTTTGTATTTGTTACACGATTCGGTTATAAGAAAATAATTATTACCTGTTAATTATTTTTTAAAATTTTTCTGGTTTATATTCAAATCTTGCTAATGATAATAAATACTTAACATATTTAAAATAAAAAGTTTAGTATTTTATATATTAAAATAATGATAACTTTTGTTATATATTTGCAGTTTTATATTTGTTAGATCAAATATCTTTTTATATATAAAATAAAAATTCGTTTTTTTAAATTTAATTACATAACTTCAAAAATTTCATATTAATTAGGAGCATTAATATGGAAAATTACCATAAAATAATAACTACTTTCTATTTGTTATTCTTATAGGCCAATAATAATTATTTATTAATTATTTTAAATAGTTTCTGGGTCATTATCCATACCCACCAAATGATCCAAATTTTTAACTATCTAATATTTAATTTTGGGTTTAATTTCTTAAATTGACCCGACCCGTTTTCTAATTGTACTTTTCTTTTAGTATATAAGGGATAGATATGACAACTAAGTAAGTGATTTATAAATAACATATATATCCTCTCTCACGTTTTCCTCTCTTTTAAAACATAAGAAAATACCATACTTTAAAAGAAATAAAAATCATTGTCTAAAACTTTAATTGAATATTGAATACCAACTACTATCCAATACGACACACAAGATTCATATACCATTATGTGACTTTGGACCACATCCAAAAAAAAGAGATATTCTAAACTAATCAAACACGATCCAAAAATATATCTCACAAGTCACAACACACACATCATCCATTGATCGAAAAGTATGATCACACATCAACAATGTATATTGTCAAAGTTGAGTTTTCATGTATTTTGCCAACACGAACATCTCAATTTTACTTGCAAATATCACCGAACATCTTAGGCATAAAGATGGTACTTAGGTTAACATTATACTACAACACAACAATAATTAAAGCATAATTAAAGCTAGACAACAACATCTAAACATATGTTTAGCTCATGCATCAGAGTCCTCTACGCTTGAAGCGTCTATGGTACGGTCCCCATTCACCTTCACGAATGTATCCATATACGCTTTCCTGTAAAAATATAATAGCCAGTTTCAACAATATAAATAAACAGTTGTGTCGCCTCTTTGCTAGAATATGCAACTGGATATATATACTAAGCTTTTGTTGAGACAATGTAGGAGAACAAACATGACATTGTTGTAGCAGTATACCTTGCTGGAAGATGGTCGTGTGGACGATTGTAAGGAGTCCACACCGGTCCACCCACGAAAAGCCGCATTGCCTGTTCAATAAGTAATTCCAAAATTTCCTAATTAAGCAACCAAAAAACATATGATGAATTACCAACTAAGATCAAGATATATCGCTTATTATAAGATTAAACCTTCATATAGTTGTTTGAGTCCACGGTGAAGCGATGATATATTCCAGCAGGGAAGACTATCATACCTCCCCTCTTTACCCATACTCTAATCCAAACATCATTGAGATCTCTCACATCAAAGTATCCTTTTAAGTTTTCCAAGAAAAAATAAAGAACGTAACATGAGGACTATATTTATATCGACCTGATTCAAGTAAAGCAACCAATGAAAATTTTAAAGTACTTACCACTTCCTGCGAGGCAGTAACGGATCTCTTCATCAATGTGTAAATGTTCTTCAAAAAACATTTTTACTTTTGCTTCATAGTTTGGAAGCTTCTCCGGACATACCTCACAAATGTCCTAAAAACCAAACATGTCTCTCCCGTAAACCAAGACGTGAACACATCTAAAAAAACAAACGAAGATGTAAAAAGCCATCAAATAAAAGGTCACACAAACCATGTAGGAGTAACCACGAGATTCGCGGATATATTTCAACTCCTCATCGGTTTCATAGTTATCAGCATCAAGTCTCCAGCTAAGTACTCCAAGCTCTGCACCCAAAAAATAAACATTATTACCCTATATATGCAAAAGAAACAATACAATGTATGTAACAATGAAGAGTCGAAGACACACACACACACAGACCTGCAAGTTTGTCCAAAGATACAAACTCCTTAGGATTCTTGTGGTGAGGAAGTTTCTGACCATCTTCGTAGTTATCATCCAAGTACCAAGCTTGAATCACTTCTTCTCTTTGATAATCCTAATTAATCACACACACACACAACATGTGAACTAGAGAACATCAAAGTAATGCTAAGCAAAAACACATCAAAATGAAAATAGACACAATGAGAAGGAAAAGTTTTTGTTACCTTAACGGCTTCACCCATGGTTATTTATTTCCTCTTTTGTATCTTGAAGAATCAAGAACGAGTGAAATGATTTATATAGACAAAAAAGGAAACCGCTGTAATTTTTTTCCTGTGTGCAAAAAAAGGTAAGAGTAAAAAACAAACACACAAAACCACTCTTTCACTTCTCAGGACACCTATATCGAGATGACAATGACGCCACGAAGCTTCAAGGAGATGACGAAGAAGGAGATGACATCACCAAGTTGCACTGTTTAATAAGATATCTAAAAGGTAAAATTGTAAAAACGAGAAAAATGCATTATTCTTTGCTCAACTTGTTCATCACTTTGCGACTCTACTTTCTCATTTCCTTGTTATTTTATACAATGGTGGCACGAAATTGCAATCAAGTCGCCGACGAATTGGCTTAGTTAGCACATGTATGAACATCAAGTTGTTTCTCAAACTTGCTTTTCTAGTCTTCGTCTTTGTTTATTTTTTTTGGTGAAACTCGTCTTTATTTAATTAAAGTAGTCTTAGTTTAGTACTATGTAAACATTATTTTCTAATTAATAAACGTTGATAAGAAGAATAGTCTCAACTCTCAACAACCCTTAATAAGAATTTTGTTCGTCTTTAGTTCTTATAATAGCTATGATCAGGGACCCAAAAAGAAAACTGCTAAGCTCTAAAAGTTATAATATTATAAAAATATCAATATCCACAGACATATAATATTCAATAATTATTACATATATTACTTTACACATTCAACATATGTAAAAATAATTTTCAATTTTTTCGTATATATATAACATATATGATTTATTTTTCATTTTCAGCTCATTTTACAACATAATATAATGTAGGAAAATTTTCATAAATGCCAGTAATTTTTTTTGTAAGTATACCATTAGTAGCTTTATTTTTTAAAAAAAATCATTAAAATATATGTTGAGCAAAAACAAAATCATTAAAATATATAATTCCCAAAAATACCACATAACTAAAACTAAATTTTAACATTTAAAGCTAAGCTCTAAAAATTAAATTCAAATACAAAACCCTACCTCCTAATAAAAACTATACCTTATATTTAAAATATTCAATCCAAACTCAAAATAATAGATTTTACATCTTTAAAAATTAATCTTTCTGTTTCTGGTATTTATTTTTAAAAAGTATTGTATTTTTAAAAAATAAATTAATTAAACTTTGGTATGTTAAGAAAATTATCTTTTTTATTTCTACCAAAAAAAAAAGAAAAGTCTCTTTACAAAGTATCAAAGATAAAACAAAATCTGAAGAAAATAATAAAAACCTAAATCAGTCAATACAAATCTCTTTGGATTCGAAACAGTGGACGCGTAGGTCAAAAAGGCCCATATAATTTCGCTAGGCCCAATAAGTTGATCCAATACTTCTTCATATAAATTTGAAAAGGGGGTTCTGATTTTAGTTCCGAATCAGCGTACAGAGAAAGCTACGTTCGCTCTCTCCTCGTCGAAGCTTACCAGAACCAAATCACCAGAGAAGAAGACGAGAGATTCGATCGTCGTCGTTGTGATCTCGATCTTCGTTTCGATCACACGTAATCTCTTCATTCTCTTCTTTCACTTTGGTTTCTTAGGGTTTTCGTGTATCCGATTGATTGATATAATCTGGTTCTATAGAATCACCGATCGTTTCGTAAATTCTTTGTTATCGGAAGATTCGTGATTGTTTGATGAGAAAATCTAACTATTTTCGATCTCTCTGTGTGAAATTTCGTTAGGGTTAGCGTGATGATGATTGTTCTGCTTCGAATGATGTTTTATGATTCACGAATTTGAGTGATTGTTCTGTTTCAGATTTTTTTTCCTGGAGAATATAACATGTAAATCTTGATATTGATATATCAATGTTGTGATTAATGATTGTGATGTGATGTAGAAGAACACTGATTGAGTCCATTGTTTTGTTGTTCATTGATTTTTGTGATGTAGAAGAACAATGATTGGGTTATTCAAAGTGAAAGAAAAGCAAAAGGAAGAGTCTCAAAATACCAATAGAAGAGGAGCTTCTTCTGTCAAGAAGCAATCTGCTGGTGAACTTCGTCTTCATAAAGGTTTCTCTATCTCTTCTCGTCTCTCAAATTTTGGTTTTGATCTTGTTCTGTTTCTGACGTTGGAACAGACTGCAAAAAACTATGTACTTTTTGGGACTATAAGCATCTAGTTGGTTTAACTGATGATCATCTCTCTGGTTATTTTCAATTGTTTTATTTGTGCATAGATATATCAGAGCTGAACTTGCCAAAGTCTTGTAAGATATCTTTTCCGAACGGAAAGAATGACTTGATGAACTTTGAAGTAACCATCAAACCTGATGAAGGATATTACGTGTAAGTGTACAAGATTGTCTTTTGTCTTTGGGGCCATTGAATTTTGCTCAAAACAAACTTATTCCTTCTTGTTTTGTCGAAAAACAGGAATGGTAAATTTGTTTTCACATTCCTAGTCTCTAATGTGTATCCACACGAAGCTCCCAAAGTGAAATGCAAGACCAAGGTTTGGCTTTCTCCAATCTCTGAAACGTTTTATCTTTCTGATACTGTTTATAAAGAACGCTGAAGATAAGTCATTGTTGTAGGTGTATCATCCGAATATCGATTTAGAAGGAAACGTCTGTCTGAACATTTTGCGTGAAGACTGGAAACCGGTTCTCAACATAAACACAGTTATCTACGGTCTTTTCCATCTCTTCACGGTAACAAATCTCCCTGACTGGATGATACTCCACTGATGTCATATTTTCTTTGGACTTCTAATCTGAAGTTTGTTTGTTTTTCACATAGGAACCCAATTACGAGGATCCTCTGAATCACGAGGCAGCCGAAGTTTTAAGGGATAACCCGAGGACATTCGAAAGTAATGTCAGAAGGGCAATGGCGGGTGGCCATGTTGGCCAAACTTTATTTGCTCGCTGCATTTAGTAGGACTCTGGTCCAGGTTTCTTAGTCATCTTCTTCTTCTAAAGTAACTTCCGCTGGTTTACTCTTGTACATTGGAGACCAAAGTGATTTTAGGAATTTTCTGAATTGCTTTAAATATTCATTAAACTGATCAACTCTTTACCATATCATATAACCAAAATAATAGTATGAATATCCGAATTGAAAGTAACCAAAAGTATTTATGATATATAGAGTTATCAAAAAAAAGTATATCGTTCAGATAAATACATAACCTAATATTTTGTTCTTGCTGCTATAAAATGCACAGAACAATACTTAACGAGTATTATATTTTGTATGTTAACAATGTATTAATTCGGAAAAAGGTTTTGATAATATTGATAAAAATTTATTGTAAATATTATATTACAATCATCAAAACTACTGAAACAAAAACAATTATGATGAGTAGAACAGCAATTCTCATACCATCTCTACTTCCCTTGAACTCGGAGTTCTATCGATTTTTCGATCTTTACGGAAGAGAAAATGTAACGGTGTGTAACAAAGACAACACAATCCAAAGGGTAGAGCCATCATCCACATGATTCCTTTCGCCAACGCCTCAGCCTCGCGACCAGAGTCTTTAACATTATCTATTCCTTTTGCGTCAAACCCGAAAAGTTTTTCCGACATGACACCAACCAAAGGCGCACCAAACGACGCAAAAGACACTTCGAGTGCACGATCAAATGCGTAGACCATGGTTCTATGCTTAGCAGGAACAATCTCAGCTAAGATTGGAGAGTTAATGGCTGGTCCACACCAAGTTATGGTGAGACCCATTATAAAGAGAGTGACCAAGAAGATGTAGTAACTGTTAACGGACTGTGGGATCATTCTTAGAAGAACAAAGGAGAATATAGCTCCCATTAAAACGCTGAACTGTGCGCATATCAATCTCCCCGAGTTTGGAAACACACGAGACATCTTGTCTGCTATTATTCCCCCTAGCAAAGATCCTATTGCTTGTCCGGTGGCAAATACTCCGTTTAGGAGAGCCGCCTGGTCATGATCAAAACCTGGAAAGACAAAAACGTTGAGGATTCAGAACATTTGTTTAAGTTAAGATCATATGTTTAATGTTTTATTGTAATGTTTAGTTCGACTATGAGAGAAGATGCAATGCATACCAATGAGTTCGAACCACATTGTCCAGAAAACCATAGCATTCCATGGAACCGAACCCACTATTCCTTGCAATACGATGACCTGAAATGTTCGTAACTTGGCTACATCTTTTATGGCCACCCATGATTCCTTCCAAACCGAAGAGCTTGGAGGAGTCTCCATCGGTGTTGGTGTTGCACCATTGTCTCCATCTCTACAAAACCACATGACTAACTCAAAAAACTAATAATGACAATAAATTCAAAACACATATAATACAATCAAGATTTCAAGAATGTAAATATCTATATTACCGTTCATGTTGATCATCTTGATGAGAAATGAAGCTGCTAGTCTTCTTTTCCCTCGGGTCAGTGACGAAGAAGAAAACGAGAACACCGATCATTGAACTCAGCGTTGCACTCAATAGAAAGGCGCATCGCCATCCTGATATTCCAAAGAACTCATGACCAGCCATGACCGTTGGCACGACGGTTCCACCTATACCTCCAACGGTACCAATGAGATTCCATAAACCAAAACCAAAACCTCTCGAACTCTCCTTAAAGCTATCCGCAATTATCGACTGAAGCACTGGGTAAACTATTGCATGTCCAACCCCGTTGCATGCTACACCAAGGGTGACCTAGTCCAAAACATAAATATCAAACAATACATGTTTTCAGGTTGTGTTTGAGCCCAACAATAGAAAATGGACCAATATATGATTTTACTTGGAAAAATATTCATAAAAAATATTAAAAATAAATATATAAAAGATGTTAGATAGAAAAAAAAAAATTGTATATATTTTCAGTCAAAATGACCTTTTTTTTTCTTTTTGAACACTTTTACTTTAATTATCTTTCTGCGACTTTATTATAGTTAAAGAGAGTTATAAATTTTGTCTGAACTTTCATTTATTTTTTAGTTGACAAATTGATATATTTCTATATTTTTTGTGATTTTTTGTGATATTTAGTAAATGAAAAATATCATACCATATATATTCCTTTTGGGGGATTTTATGAGTCTAGACATGACTATTTCGAAGATTAGTATGAACTTTGGTACAAAAGTATAGATTGTATAATAGAAGAGAGCTTAAACTTAGTTAGTATAAAATCTCCACATTACTATACGTAAAAGGAATAAAACCTGGGTGAAGTAGCGGCTGACTCCAGTTGCAACAGTTGATGAGACCCAAAAGAAACTTCCGAATGCAAAAACTGTGGGACGATCATAGCTGACGGCAAACAAACCGGCCAAAGGAGATGCAACTCCTTGAACAATGTTTCTTATAAACGAGAGGAGTCCAATATCAGAGAGCTTTGCATGGAACGCTTCTTTTAATTCTTTCGCAGTTGAAGGAATCAGTTTTTCATCTGCTCGTTGCATCATCGTCGCTAAGTTGATGATTATGAGAGATATAGAGATTCCATAAATGGTACATGATCTATAAACATACGGACCAAACACACCAAAATAAAAACATTTGTTAGGAATTGTAAGTATGATGTGAAGAAATAAGAAATATATGGTTTAATTGACATTTTAATCGAATTACATGTAAGGATTAAAACTGAAATGTAAAGTTTAAGTTGACAAAAATATAATACAAATTACGAAAGTGAGTAAACTTTTAATTTTCTTGTTAAAGGGTTTTCATTAGTAAAAATTTGTTTCTTAATCGAAGAAGATGAAGATGAAGGTGAAGAGGATAACATTAAGAACAAAAAAAAAACTGTAAATTGCTTACTTTATTTTCATGGTTTAAGTATGAAGACGACTGGATTGATGGTAAGTTCTTTAAAAAAAATACACAATATTTTCAAAGTAACTACTATAAAAAAAAATGTAGAAGGGGAGTTACATGATTTATAGTCCCCTAAACAAAGAGGCAATTGAAAATAATGAAACAAGATCATTAATGTTTTTATTTAGGTTTCGAATAGTAACCACAATTAGAGAAAAATACAAAAAAAGTAGAGAAAGAAGATCTAGTAAGATTTGAACTTTGAGTGAAAAAAATCAGCTGAATCTGGCGCAATTAATCTTGATTTATTAATGGTTTTACTTTTTTCTGAAAAAATTTTATTCTAGATTTTATTAGATTATACTTTTTTCTATATTAGATTATGACTGGCATATAATACACACATCAATAATAGTAAAATACTGATGTTGGTCTTTTATTGGCAAATGGCAATTAAAAAAAATTATGAAATCATTACACGATTTAGTAAGCCTTACTACCAAAACGTTCAAGTATTTAATGATTTAAATTAATCATAACAAATATTTTTAGTTTAAATAAGATGTTGGTAAATCTTTTTAAATATAGCAGAAGATTATACTTTAACAAAAAAATTATACTTCAAACATAGTAATTAACCTTTGATTATTTAAACTTGTAAATGAATCACTTGATCAAAAATTTCATAACTACTTAGTGACTTAGTGTTGTTTTAATTTTTTGTTGAAGCATGTGAAAAGATTAGTGTATAATTAAAATCCCAAGCACCAACATTATTTGGACTCGAATATTTAAATCTAACCTGTTGTTTCATGGTCGGACTCGGACCAGACTGGACTTTTTGACTTGATCCCTCTGACGGTAAGAACATTTTGCCTCACAAAAGTAGTTTAATGGTCTTTGAATTTTTTTTTTATAAAAAAAAAGTGAACTTGATCCCTCTGACTTCGATGTTATCGGCAGATTTTATTGGTCCATTTGAAAGATTTCTTTTCTGGTTGATTTGTTGTTTATGTAACAATTATATATAGTTAAACAACATAAACATTTGTAGACAAAAACAAAAAAACAACAACATAGACATTTTATTTAAGTTGACCAAACAATAAACATTTTGATAGAGCAATCATTATTTTCAAGAAACATGAAAACACCACCAACTCAATTGTTTCACTAGTACGGCTTCAATGATGACGACTGACGAATAAGAAGTCTCATATCATCTCTATTCCCCAAGTGCCAGCTCTAGGATTACGATAGCAAAGTTCAACACACCTTGTTATTTAAATTTCAAACATAAATTGTTGCACATGATGTTACATATATATTCTCGAATCATGACACGAGACGGCATCGTTTTGCCCATTCAACTAGAGCTCTATGAGACGACCCACCTTGAGTCCAAGCTCGTTCGGAGCTAACCCTCACCTCCTCAGCTTTAGCCCTTATTTTCTGTCCTTCTTCATCCTCTTCCGCCACAATCTTTCTCACCAGAGATGCTACTTCTTCCCGTCCGATGACTTTCTCCGATGGTAACTCCGATGTCCTCACGGCCACACCGATCTCCTCAGTCAGTAACGTGGCATTCATCCATTGCTCAGCATAAAGAGGCCATGCCACGATAGGAACTCCTTTAGTCAAACTTTCCAACACGGAACTCCAACCACAATGAGACAAGAACCCACCTATCGATCTATGGCTCAAGATCTCAACTTGAGGTGCCCATTGAGTAGTCACAAGCCCCACACCACACGTGCGGTCCAAGAAACCTTTAGGTAGACTTTCAATAACCTGATCATCATCGCTAGAGCTCGCCCCTAGGTAAGAAGTAGGCCTACGTAGAACCCATAGGAACTTTTGACCACTTAACTCTAAACCCCAAGCGAGTTCCATCGTTTGCTCAAACGACAACGTTCCACCACTCCCTAAACAAACATACACCACTGACCTTTCCCGTTGTTTGTCTAGCCACTCGAATATACCATTGTGTTCTTCTACATGCCCGTTACTCCTTATAGTTGGTCCAATAGCATAAACCGGTACTTTAATGACTCGGCTCAATTCTTCATCTTCTCTAAGCGCAGCGAGAGTGTTTCCTTGTAACTCCTCCCAAGTATTTACCAAAACACCATCGCTCGTAGGTACCTCCAAGCCAGCTCGTACACACTCTTTATATTGCTGGTCCGACCGGTCTAACATCGTTTCCATCAGCTCCTTTCGTCCGACCGGCTTACAACCCGGTATCTTCAAAGGCTCCTTAATATCAACATACTCGCCTTCCACTGTCGTATCCCACACCGGCATGTACACCATCACTGCCAAGAACCACGCGTGCGAAGGGACGTACACGTACTTAGCCGTCAGGTCTAGGTCATCTGCTACGGACATCAACCCCGTACCTAAAAAGTCTACGATCATAACCGTTGGCTTCGGCTTCATTGATTCCACGGCCTCTCGAACCGCGGACTTCGTGGCTCGTATCTTAACCATAATCTTAGTGAACACCGTCGCCTCTGGCTCCACGAGGTTGTCTATATCCGCCGAGGGAAGTTCTATAATCTGACAGGCCGTTCTAGCAGCGGCTGCACGTATGGCTTCGGTTTCTGCCGATGAAGAGGAGCCTGAGGTGATGGCAAGAATGGTTACGTTGACGTTTAGGACGGAGGAGAGACGGTTGCCGAGCTCAAGGATAGGGATGAGGTGACCCAAGCCAGGGCTAGCCACTAGAACGACTTTAGGCTGGTCCATGATCTTATTATTTGGAGGTCTTGTTAGAAATTACAATAAATCAAAAAGAGTTCTCAAGAAAAAGGTTCTTGTTACGTGAGATGTTCTACCACTAACCTGTACTCGTGTCAATATTGGCACTGCATGAACTGGGATAAGACCACTCCATATAGAGTGTGTATATATAATAGCTTTAAAGATGAATATTTGAAATAAAGTGTTAGGATTGCCAAGCTCTTAACAAGTGATATTTATTATTATGCGGTACAGACCAAACATTTTGTTAATGAGACCTTTCATTAACGACAATGCCTACTTTTGTATTGAGGCATAAATTTGTGGACGAGAACAAAAAGAGGAATCTACGTACACGTTGTCATGTTTCGCAGTTTGTTTCAGAAAAGTCCATTCACAAATCACAAGAAAATGAAAGATGATGATGTACACATGCCTTCGCTTAAATCGGACACATATATCTCCCGTTGATCACCGCAGCACACAAAACAAGGTGAGTATTTTTTATAAAGTTATGCCAAAAATTATTCAGGATTTTATTATATTTCAGTATTTTCATTAACAAAAAATATATATTTCAGTAATTTCCATATATATATATATATATATATATATATATATATATATATATATATATGCATGTGTTAATTGCGAAAGTAGAAAAGCCCGAGAGGATCACTCACTTTAGACCTATTAGTTTGTGTAATGTCTTGATTAAGACGATTACTAAGGTCATGAGGTTCAAAAGGGTAATGCCAGTCTTGATAGGTCCAGCCCAATCAAGCTTTATTCTTTGAGTACGGATAATATTATTTTTGTCCAAGAGGCAGTCCATTTTATGTTTTTGCTTTTCTTTTGCTATTTCATATTATTTCTGTCTCTTGCATATAGGGTTTGTGTCTATTTTTCTAATTATGAATAGAAAACATATGAGTTTTCCTATCATGTTTTAAAAACATACTTAGCTCCGATTAAACCAAAAAAATTAGATTCATCTTTCATTTTCTGAAGATTTACTTTTTGTTATATTTCGTCTTCGACCATAGTCACTACTCACTAAAATCATCGCAATCGAGTTTGATCATTCTCAGTATTAATTTGTACGGTAAGCTAAAATGTTAGATATAAAAGTTTAATAAACTAACTATATACTGTACTAACAAAAAGTTTCCCCATATGCTCTTATTGGTTGATTATTTAATTGGAGAAAGCCTCATAGATTCTATCGACCTTCACAAAGTATTTTTTTGATATATCCAAGTTGGTAAGACGACATGTGATCATGAATGTCTTTAACCAATAACCATCATATAAACGGTTTGTCAAGTTCTCTCTTAATCTATTATCCATTATGTAATACATTTTTCTTTCTCAAATCCATTCAAAAACTTTTTGTAAGGTTAAAGATCTACCAATACTTAACCCTTCTGTACACATGTTTTCATTGCATGGGGTTTGTAAAGCTTATCAATTCTTATGGAGAATATATTTTTTGCTCTATTTTATTTAGTTTAATTAATTGTTTGACCTGCTTAAATAATTGAAACTAGCTAGGTACTTTCTCATAGTAAACCGCTGGATAATTCTTTTTTTTTTTTAATATAAATTTATAATAATTCATGTTATTATTATGTAATTTATAATCGTTTGTGATTATAAATTATGTTGCTTATATAATAATTTTTTTTGAAGATATGGTATTATTTCTTATAACAATTGACGTAATCATATACATTAACTTAATTAGATATTCTTCATAGCTGTTGTTATTTATTATGAGTATAATCTTATTTTTGGTTAAGAAAATAATATATGTACCTTATGAGATATTATTTTCTGTTAAGGGGATAAATATTTGGTAAATAGATATTATCTTATCGGATTAGAAATCTAAATTGTTTACCTGAATTGATATTATATATTTTTCTATTTGAGTAGACAAGTAATTATCTTTATTATCCTCGATGATTCTATCATTTATCAACTATTTCTAATGGCATTTTAGTGTAAAGTTTTACATTATAAGGTTAGTTTCATATGTATACTTCTCAATTAATATATTAGGATAATTTTAGACGCTATAATTAATTTTTATGAATATCATTGGTTTTAAATGTATTATACTATCATTTTATATTTATAAACATAATCATCACATTTTTTTATTATATACGCCAATTTACTATTTTTACTTGAATAGAAAAAGAAAAGTTTTATTTTTATTTTTATGATAATTGAGATCACAAATTAATAGTATTATCATATTAATGAATGTGAGTTTACAAATGAACTCATCAAAGTAACAATTTTTGTACATTAAAATCAAATTTCTTATAATCTGTTCCTGAATATTTGTGTGAACTAACAAAATATTTTATATCAAAAACATTACTATTACCTAATTTTGATTTGTATTTTATAACATTTCATGGTAAAATCTATAACGACCAATTTATATGTGTGACTAAATAAAACAGCTCTTGATTATAGTCCTCAATCCAAAAATGAAATATCCGATATGAAAAAGTTAATGCAAACATGAAAGTTTTATATATGCACCTCATTGCTTGTGTTTCTCGCATATTTTTTCAAAATTTAACTAATAATCAGAAGTAATTTGGTCAGCCTCATAATAATTAATACTATTAGTCTCAAACTGTAGATTGAGGACGAAACTATCAATAACTATGTATCACCATCCCACCTCATCGAACCCTTATAGTAGAAGATTTGTTTTTCACCCCTTACTAAAGAATCACCAACAATGCAAGACTTTCATACTTTTTTATCTTGCATGTATTTTTTTCAATTTAAAAAGAGGTTCAGTTTTGTATTTTTTACTTTCCATCATAGATGTATGCCAAATTTTGTTTAATGGCAGCACAAATATTGTTTTTTGCTAATATTTTTTGACACTTAAAAGTTTAAACGTGACATGTGCTATTAATTAAACACCATGTTAAAAAGCTTTAAAGCCCAAAATGAAAATAAAATGAAAATTCAGAGCTATAATTTTTTGCGAGTATATATTATATCGTATTAAAATTTAAAGCCGCTATTAAAAAATTATTGCTAAAGCAGTTATAACAGAAACATATAAATCGTTAATTTATAATGCTATTGAAACTCAATATATAATGATTGCTTGATTACATAGCTTAACACACAAATTAATCTTTCGAATATAACAAGTTAGACCCATAGTAGTGTTTAATATTTCAATTTCACAGCTGTATAGCCTTGCACAATCGTTATTATTATATATTTTGTTAGTACTCACAACGTCGTTATTCTTTGATAAAACGACATTTTGATTTTTCTCACAATCGTTATTATTATATATCTTAATAACAAAACAAAAGCTTCCATGACTGTGTTTTCTTCCAGTAAGCATTATTTTCCGTTATTTAATAAGCATTTAGAGGAAAAAAAAATTAATTTGGTAAATGAATTAATATAGTGCAAACTAATGTGTTGGTTACTTGGCTGTATGGTTAGTAGTTTAGTACTTAGTAGTTAGGAATTAAGATATTCGATTTAAATTTATTTTGGTTATAATATTTGGTTATAACTAATTTTGACTTAATTTCTACATACAGATATACTTGAATCTACATATATGGAAATGAAAATAGAAAATGAAGTTTAAAATTATACTGGTGGAATAAAATAATAAAAAACTAATATTTCAATTTTAATTTCAGGTTGAGATCTATAATTATATAAATATAAATATCTGTATTAATATAAAAATATATTTAGACCATGATGACATATTACTTATTAATTAATCAATTAATGTTTTAGACATTTAGGTATTGACAAAATTTAGTGTTATCTAGATATATACTTCTGAGTTCTGAGTTAATATTAGTAAGATATCTTTAACAGATTCCCATCACGTGTAGAGATAATCTGATTGAACTACATATCAACATATGTATCTTTTATGCATAGCAAAATATTACATACTGACACTGTGTATCTTGTAATTAAGGATAGCAAAATATTAAATACTCTACCTTAATGTATATCTCGTATAAAAGAGTTGTTTGATCTTAGAAACAAATTGTGGTCATTATATTATACATTTTCCTCGAATTAATGTAAAATACGACATTGTCTTGCCCATTCGAGGAGAGAGCTATGAGATGACCCAGCAAGAGTCCAAGCTCGTTCGGAGCTAACCCTCATCTTCTCAGCTTTGGCCCTAATCTTACGTCCATCCTCTTCCACTATAATCTTATTCACTAAAAACGCCACTTCTTCTCTGCCTATCACTCTCTTCGACGGTAACTCTAACGTACGAATGGCCACACCGATCTCCTCTGTTAGCAACGTGGCATTCATCCATTGCTCTGCGTAAAGAGGCCATGCAACTATCGGAATTCCTTTAGTCAAACTCTCCAACACCGAGCTCCAACCACAATGAGACAAGAACCCACCGATCGATTCATGGCTCAAGATCTCAACTTGCGGTGCCCATTGTGTGACAACAAGCCCCACACCACATGTGCGGTCCAAGAAACCTTTAGGTAGACTAGCAATCACCTGATCATAATCATCGCTCGAGCTCGCCCCGAGGTAAGAAGCCGGCCTACGTAGAACCCATAGGAACCTTTGATCACTGAACTCTAAACCCCAAGCAAGTTCCATCGTTTGCTCAAACGATAATTTTCCACCACTTCCTAAACACACATAAACCACTGACTTTTCTCGTTGCTTATCTAGCCACTCGAATATACTATTGGGATTTTCAACATGCCCATTAGTTCTAACAATAGGCCCAATAGGATAAACCGGTACTTTCATGACCCGGCTCAACACCTCGTCCTCTCTAAATGCAGTGAGAGTGTTTCCTTGTAATTCCTCCCAAGTATTTACCAAAACACCATCGCTCATAGGTATCTCCAACCCACTCTGTACACTCTCAAGATACTGTTGGTCCGACCGATCTAACATTGTGTCCAAAAGCTCCTTTGGCCCGACAGGTTTACAACTTGGTATTTTCATAGGCTCCTTAATTTCAACATACTCAACATGCACTACCTTATCCAACACCGGCAAGTAGACCATTAATGCCAAGAACCACGCATGCGATGGAATGTACACATACCTTGTCATCGCACCAACATCGACTGTGGACAACAGCCCCGTACCAAACAAATCAACAATCATGACCGTTGGTTTTTGCTTCATTGATTGCACAACATCCCAAACTGCTGACTTCATGACTCGCATCTTCGCCGCTATTCTAGTGACCACTGTCGCATCTGGCTCCAATAGGTGGTCTATATCGACTGAGGGTAATTCTATAACTTCACAGTTCCCTCTAGCCGTAGCTGCATGTATCGTCTCGGTTTCTGCCAGGGAAGAGGAGCCGGAGGTGATTGCAAGAACGGTCACGTGGACGCTGAGGACAGAGGAGAGACGGTCTCCGAGTACGAGGACAGGGATAAGGTGGCCCAAGCCAGGGCTAGCGACTAGAACTGCGTGAGGCTGGTCCATGGTACTCTATCTAAGGAGACTATTATAAAAAATATTTACGTGAGATATTCGACTAGTACCACTTACACTGTTGATGAAGATGTAATGGCGCATCATGATCTTGGATAAGAGCACAGATTATATATACACATATATAATTAAAAAAGAAATTTTTTTTTTTAGTGCAACAAAAGAATCCTGCATGCTTTCTACTTGTTACGCGTAAGACCAAACGTTATGTTAGCGAGATTTACTTTTGTAACGCCCAACTTTGTAGAAAAAGAACAAGAGAAGCATATATGAGTCATGATGAGCTCCACATGTAATCTGATGAGAGGGGCTAAGACTAGTGTAAATAACTTTTATGATAAATGTGTCCCATTTTAGTGTATTCATCTATATATACATCCTATTAGTAGATAAATTGAACCTATAAACCCGTAAACATAATTATACATGTCTTTTCTTTTTGTTAAAGATAACTAATTAATTATACACGTCCTTTATTATTAGACGTCTATATATAGTATGGGAGTAATTGTGCAATTTATTTTACCAATCACAGTTTTTACTACTTTATAGTTTTTTGTTATAAACAATCACATAAGTTTATGACTGGATGGTCAGAGTTTAGTCGTTTCATCATTTGGTTTACGGAAACAGAAACAATAAGAGATGCTAATTTCTATGTTGCAATACTTAATTCCATATGCATGTTACAATTAAATTACTTTAGTTTCGTAAAAACTTGTTATGAATGATTCAAACATTTTCATTATAAATTTATATGATGTTTGCTTCTTATTGATTTATTCCGTGGCGTGTGGCGTGATTAACTATTTGAACAAGAACTCTAGTGTTTAGCCTATACAAATAAGCCAAAACCATTACAAAAGTCTTCAGTTCTATATAACCATGTAGACTGTAGAGTTACGATCGAGTAGGCACATGAGAAAACAAAATATATCAATTGTTACAAGAGAAAAAGTTTCAATTGTAAATGAAAAATATATATACTCTATTTTATATGGTTAGAATTGTCAAGCTGGAGTGATTGGTCCCAGCACTACTGCATTTAGTAAATTAATGGGAGACTCGAGCTAATTAAGTATCTGATCTTACAGCTAATATAGATCTTACTGGTTGTTTCTTGAAGGAAAAAGGTTTATGTACTAATACAATATTAATATGTAAACCAATCTGCAAATTTATGAGCTAAATAATTATTTCGATTTGATTAAGAAACTACTAATTTATTGACACAATGCTCCGATGTTGTGCCATGTATAACCTTGGACCACCACGAAGTAATACAAGATCGCCTTAAAAGCTGCATGAACCAAATTAGAAAGAATATCTTGATAATAGTAATAACATTTAACAATTAAGATTGATTCACTGGCTAAACATGATCTAGTTAGGACCATAACTTAAGAGCTATCTAGAAATCCACCCTTCTTTTAGGTGGTCCTTGTTAGAATCATTACCTACAACACGATACTTGTAAACACATGTATGGAGACACGTGGCCTCAACCCATTTATGGAAATGTATAATCATAGATTAACGTGTTAATGACAAGAGTTGTTTAGTTGTTAACCATGTGGTTAAAGCTACCTAATCGTGATATGAGAATGGAGACAGGTTGGAGCTCGATTAAGGCAAAGATAAAGGAGAGAGAGTATATAATAATGTTTGTAAATGTATATTTATGGAAAGCATTATGATTTTCTTGCCACGTGAGTAAGGTTTGTATTACAATATCGTATATATACATAACCGTACAAAATTAGTCGAGAAGATTGTATTTCTAGCGGTCATTATATTATTATGTAAAGCAAAAGAGTGTGACTTGTAATCTTATGACTATAATTATGAATTAATTTACACATATGTACCTAAGCACATATGTTTATCATGGCTTAACGAGTAAGAAAATGTCTCGAAATAGAAGAGGCGAAATGAAATGTACCTAGAAACAATATGTATATAAAGCGTGGAAAAAAGTAAGAAGCTTTTGATGTTTTTTAAAAATTAAAAAGAAACTAATCATAATTTTACTTTGAATAATTCATATAGTAAAAAACTCTTTATGATTTTGCATTTGGCTCTTTTGATGTACGTATACAAGAATTATTTTTTCTTTTGATAAAAAGAGAAAAAAACATTGTACAGTATAATACTAATCTATACGTTAACAATGTAATGTTTTAATTATTTAAACACGTGTAAACTTTATATTAAATATTTGCATTAGTCTGATGTAGATTTCTAACAAATTTAAGATTTTCGTTCAAAAAAGTGAATTTTACATCACCTTCAGTGCCGACATACAGTAGTTAGAAAGTACATCACAGATAATTCTAAATTTAATTTATAAATACATTAGTACCCTATTAATTAAAAAAGGAATTAATTAAAAATATGATAATTATTCAAAATACATCTTAAATACATATGCTAATTATTCTGTTAAAATCAATTAGCATTTTAACTTGTTTAATTAGTCTGTTTAATTAAATACATCTTATATATAAGATTAATTATATTTATGCATGCATGGTTCGAATATCCTATCAAAATCAAAATTTTTTATTATAAATATATATATCTTACCTATGATAAATTGACAACATATTATTATTATTACTATTATTTCTTTCTTTTGGTTTACTTTGTCAGTCTATCTCACTTTCATCACTGACTGACAGTATGAGTATGACATACAAAAATGTGGGTATATCGATATCTCAACTGGGTCGTTGACACGTGTCCTTATCGGAATAACCCCAATTAGGACAAAAGGTTGGAAAGTCGAAACTTACATGCTTTCGTCGTTCGTCTCCTTTCTCGTTTAGGGAATCTCTAAAGACATGCATATAGGTTAACCATTTCTTTAAAACTTTCCCGATTCATAAGCCAACCAAATTCAATTAATTTGGTAAAGATTCTCATCATATACGCAATGTTTTTGTGTTATTATGTATCTTAAGAAAATAAAAATAAAACCAAACTATAAGTAACGGTTATTTGATGATAAGTATTTGCCTATTTAGGATAAGATGCTTAATATTTTCTCGAAGTGATAATTCATATTATTATTAGCTTGTTCTTGGTGTAATGAGTAGATTGAATTAGCCATTCTTGTTGCATGTAATAACTAACGAACACGTCAACTTTCATTTAAATATTGGAGTCATGTAATCTTCATGTTGATCTTTTCTTTTACCAAAAAGATAGTTTGGTATAATTATAATCTACATGTCTTTATAACCACGGTCCGCAAGTTTTTAATTATCGGAACGTAGAACTTGTAAACCTTTAATATATCAAAAAGAACTCTTAAATTTCAAGAAGAATCATGTTCGAGAAAAATCAAACTATTTCTAAAATTAAGTAAGGAAACCATTTGTCAGGGTAGTACGTGGTCTTTGGCTGAACCAGTAAAAACGTCTACATTCAAAACATTAACCATTAAATTGTAAGAAAATACAAATTGACAAAATGTACCAAGCCAAGTAAAGAAATTTACAATTTTGGCGGCTATTGCTGACCGAAGTCTTATTGGTCGGAAGAAAAGTTTAGAAACTGAAGATCAGAATACGTGTATGAACGTGAGAGGTGGTCTTACCTTCGAATTTGTAGAATTTTGACACGTGATTAGACCCCATGTGCTTCACCTTATCACTCCGAAGCTTTTCATTGGCGTGGAGCGGCGATGAGTGCCGGAAGAAGTCAATATATGTTTTTCTAAAATGATATTTTCACCGAGTACTTACTTAAAATTAATTTTGAGTTAATTAAGGTGTGTGTGTGTGTGTGTCTTAGTCCAATCTATGGACATGGTCAAACAATTTTTATAGACAAGTGTTTGTTAGTTGGAAAAGAGAGAAATAAGGAAATCGAAATAGTTTTATAACTACTTAACTATGTAATTTATCATAGACCATATAAGAATACAACCATATAGTAATAATATGTTTTTCTCCTACCTTTATTACGTAAAGGTTTTTTGAAACACAAGTGTTTTTGTATCTATATAAAGTTTTTGCTATAAATTGAAGGAAATAACTCAATAAGGGTTACAGTGTAACTGAAATTAAGGTTTCTTCTCGACTAAGAAGACGAAGTCATCAGAATACATATTCTCATACAGATCAAACTAGCAAACAAAATGATTTAATAGAGATTTCGTTATCACAAGGTTTTCAACTTCGAGGCTTATCGAGTCCCAAAGAGGGAGACAAATGCATAGACAAAAGAATTAGGATCCCATTGTTCTTTTGCATTTGATTCGACATGTTTCATGATTACTTACACTTATTATTATAAAATCTGATTTCTAATCTAATCTTTAGAATACATATGTATTTATTACCAAATTACTTATTTAAATTTATGGCAAAGAAAAATGCATAACTTACATATGATTGTTTACACTTTAGTACACAGTTGCTTACTTTAATTACTTCATTATAAACTTAATTAAAACATATAAGTATGTATTAAGAAAACTGAATAGGAAATTGAATTAATATACAATATTCTATAGTAGTGTTGCAGGTTTTGTCTAAACTAGATGTTCAATAAGTTCTATAAAACTCTTAAACTCTAATTTCGTTCAACGTAACAAATCATTTCACATCACTAAACCACCACCGTTGATTAGAAACGAATTATGTTGAGACGTTCTAAAAATAGTAATAACTAACACGTTGCTTCCAAACATTAAAACCTCTTTACTAACATTATCTATAAACGTTAGCTTCAAAGTAGAAAATAGTATATAAATGTTTCGAATTTGAAAACCGATTAAAGAAAACGTAAGAAAGAGTGAGTAAAAATTATTAATGTATGTAAAAGTAAACAACCTTTTGAAAGACAAAGTGTGATCACTTATGTTTTTCTCTTTTAGTTTGTTGCTAAGACTTATCCATATGACGGTGATAACGACCTCCTCTAATCCTCTCATCACACGTAAAACCTTTATTGCATTACATATTTACATATATATATATATATATAATGATAATTACATGTATCTCTTTAAGTTTCTTTTCAAAGACTTACGTGTAAATATCCATACCTTAAGAAGTATATTAAAAATGGACAATGTTTTGTATGAATTTCACATGAACGAATTGACCTGTTTATGCTTCTTAAGGTAATCAAGACGGGTTTTATGCTAGAACACAAAAAAAAAGAGCAAAAAACGAAATTATATCAGAAAAAATGAATTTTACATAGTCCAATTTATTTGGGAGGTTGTTTTATTTTATAATATGTTGTCACATGAAAAATACTTTTTTTTCTGTTTGGATATTTTGTCAAGTTAACAAAGTCATGTCTTTGCAAAATGAAACAACATTATGGATAGTGATATAGTAAAGTAGTGATGTACATGTAACTTAAGGACCTACTACTACAGTACTACTACTAGAATTGAAATGCAAAGTGGCAATAACGTAGTTTCAAAGAATCATAAGCCCAAATCCGAGAAAGAAAGAAAATATATATTAGAAAAACAAACTCTAATCAAACCATCCCTTGACACCTACTCCTCCTTTATAAATTGATAAGTCCTCTGCTTCTCCCAACACATCTTCTCTCTTCTTGCAGAAAAAAAGTGAGACAACAAAACAAACACTTATGTGTTGAATCTCACACAGAGAGAGAAGAAGAAGAAGAAGAAAACATGAACAACCAGAATGTAGATGATCATAATCTTCTATTCATTTCTCAGTTGTACCCTGATGTCTATACTCCATTGGTACCACAACAAGGTTTGCACATACTGAAGTCTCAAATAAATATATATTTTTTTCAAATAAAAGAAACACAAAATTGGTTATAGACATATCTTCAAGTGGGTCTTCTTTATGTTTTTTTAGGATGATAAGTTTTGTCTTATTTTAGTCTTTTTTCACATGATACTAGAGAAGAGAGTTTTAAGACCTTTTTGGCATGTTGTAAGATTTGGTTTTGATGGGTCTCTCTCTCTTTGACCAGCAGGAGAAGCAAAAACAGCACGGCGGAGGAAAAGGAAGAGCAAGAGTGTTGCGGTGGCGGAAGAAGGAGGCAATGGATGGTTTAGAAAGAGAAAACTAAGTGATGAGCAAGTAAGAATGTTGGAGATTAGCTTTGAAGACGATCATAAGCTTGAATCTGAGAGGAAAGATCGGCTTGCTTTGGAGCTAGGGCTTGACCCTCGTCAAGTCGCCGTCTGGTTCCAGAACCGCCGTGCACGGTGGAAGAACAAGCGGGTTGAGGATGAATACACTAAACTCAAGAACGCATACGAAAACGTCGTCGTTGATAAGTGTCGTCTTGATTCTGAGGTACGTTCTAATTACTTCTTACTGACTCTTCTTTTTCTTAGTGATAAAAGTGAATTATTTCGTTTATAATCTATAAATATCATTATAGCTAGGTTTTATTTTTTTGAATAAGTTGATCAAGATTGGGATTTCTCTCTTAGAAGTGTCTTCTTCAATTTTTTTTTTCTATTTTTCGTATTAATTTTTCTATATATATTTATATGATAAATTTTATATAATAATTTTCTAAATTATGAATATTTTAGAAGATAGTACAAACTACCAAGTGGAACTACACACATTATAAGCAATAGATTGCAAACATTATATTATCGAAAAGTGATAATGAATTTAGATAATTTTATTGTAAAATTTAATTTTGTTTTATATTGAAAAATTATACAGAAAAATGAACAGCAAAAAACAAAAATGTCATTATATGTAATTATTATTCCGTACGAACCCAATTTGTTTTCTAGTGGTTACTTGCTTGTCTTAGTCATTGACTCATTGGGCCTCTCTAATCACCAGGTCCACAAAATAAAACTAATCAAATCAAACTCTAATAGTAAACATAATTAGATGTTAATAAAGGGATTAAACCAAATCAAATTTTTATAATCTTTTTCAGGTTCTTCAACTAAAGGAACAACTCTATGAGGCTGAAAGAGAGATCCAAAGGCTAGCACAAAGAGTTGAAGGGACTTTAAGCAACAGTCCGATCTCATCTTCTGTGACCGTTGAAGCCAATCATGCCACACCGTTCTTTGGAGATTACGATATTGGTGTGGACGGCGACGGTGACAACTTGATCTACTCGTCGGATTATATTGATGGCTTAGAATGGATGAGCCAATTTATGTGAAAATATTACTAGCTAGCTAATCTATTATTTATTGTGTTATAAAAATTCTATATATATAGCTAGCTAGGGGTTAATTGTGGTAATGACTAGATATAGAAATATAATTGGTCGATATCTACAATGAAGCATAATGTATATAAACTTATGGGTCTAATTCGCTAGTGTGACATTGTGGATATATCTCTCTCGTAGCATCGATTGTTAAGGTTGATAGATGTTAAGTTTGGACAAAAACGAATGTGTGTATATATCTGTCAAATATATAAGTAAAATTTAGTGTTGATCTTGTTATATTCTTTACGCATTAATATTTAGCATTCATGGTTCTCTCAGCATATTAAACAATTTTGACGATTAATCCTTAATTCGAAAGTTTGAACTCAATTTTAGTAAGTAACTGTCATATATAGCAGCCAAATTGTGTACTACATTCACACTGTAACTACTAAATTGAAAACAAGATTAAGAAAATAAAATTTGTAAGGTTGTATATATTAAAACAAAACAAGCTACAAGCAATTAACTACAATCTAAAAACCGTATAACCAGTTCAAAATTGAGAATAATTTACAACAATATTTTCAAAATATACGTTGTCAGTATATCCATTGTAATTGTGCAAAAAAATATGTTGTTAGTAGTAGTTAATTACGCATTAATGACTTAATTTGTCATTATCTTTTAATTACTTTTAGTAACATATTTATAATTATTAAGACGAATGCATTATTTTTTTTTCGTTTTACAGTGAACGACTTCATTTGTAAATTTTCGTATCAGAGTATCATACGTGATATATAGTTTGATACTTTGATACCAATAGGAATTAGTACGGTTTCATTAAATTAGAATACGGACCATTGGAATCTATAGCATGATAGAATCTAAAGCATGCCTTCTGGTCAGAATGCTACGTACGTGTTTCTACATGGACGGTTCACGGTAGAAATGTATATATATTTATCAAAAAATAAAACACATTTATATGAATATGAGTCTATGAGCTTTATAAACTATGAGGTTTTTAAGGACCTTTTTTTTTTAATCTTATCATCGATCTAGCACATTTAATGGCTAATGGTATGGCACATGGTATACAAACACAAACAAAACGACGATAGAACTTTAAATCTTGAAGGATAAGATTTTGCCTAAATTCTTCAAAAGACATTTGGATAAAATGTAGCTTAATCGGGTAACAATATAAATGTGGGTTCACCTCATGTGACAACAAATTTAGATAGCTTATAACTATAGGACAGTCCAACAATATTGACTGTAGAAAATATCTATATATACACATGACTTACCATTATCGTTTAATTATTGAATCAAAAAAAAAAACGATATTATGGATGCTTGTCAAGTACATATATGAGTTGTTGTATCTTATGGTTACTAAACCACTGATTTTTGTTTTCTCTAAAAAAAACATCCATCTAAAAGGCTAGTTTTAGAAAATAGTTTTATTGAGCTTAAGTAAGCTTAAAATATCTAGATCATACAGCAACTTTATTGCCTAAAGTTATAGTGATGAACACACAGGCTGACAAAAATGACTTTAAACTAGCGAGCTACAATAAAAGTATTCTATAAACATAGTAATGATGTTGAATTTTCTAAAGTTTTATAGAAGATAAGGTGAATTATCTAAATGGCAATCAATATTTATTAATTAGTTGAATGATAAAGTGGAGAAGCTGTAATTAAAGAGTGCTCAGGATTTTGTAATCACAATTTTGAGCAATATCATGCGCATTTTGCATAATCATATACTATATTTTTTTTGATGGCAAAATTTTAGCTAATATAACAATATCAAATTGAATGATAATTTTCTTTAAGACTCCACTTGAGAAAGACTTCTCCGACAACTTCAGTAGCAATTTGGAGATCCAAAAGCAAAATAGACTTGGGCCAAACACAATCGAAGTCCATCTATTCCAGATTCCCAACCTTCAACAACCACCAAGCACAAAACACTGAAGACTATAAGGTGGAAGACTTGATTGGTCCAAAAACCAAAATGTTAACTAGGAAGCTTCAAGGCAACTTCCTCAAAATCAAGAGATGAAGTTTCAAAGCAAATTACTCAAAAGAACTCATACATCTTCCTAATTATAGAATGTTATACTTCTCTAAAAAAAACAATATACAGTATATCATGATAGTTAGTTATACTTTCATTGTATATGTGGTTCATAAATTACAGTTCATAATTTTATTTATACTACGAACTTATATTTTAAAATAAAGCAAAATAATTAAATGTTGTGAAATGTAATTGCTCAGAATGATATAACTTCGTATCTTTCAATAGAAATTTACAAGGTTGTGTTAGGCTGAAGACTACTATTTTGGAGTCTGGATTTGATTGAAAAGAAGAATATTTGGCTAGTTAGCTAGTTATTATGATATGAGATGCTTATAGAAAGACCATTCTGTTAAAAAGAAAAAGAACAAATGAAAATGGATGAGAGCAAAAGATTAATACAAATCCATTATCTATTATTCATTATTCATAAGATAAGGAGTGGAAGGCATATACAATCTAGAGATTGACAACCTTCTACACACATACACAAACGAGGATGATGAGAGTCTTAACATTGTTGTCACATACATGGTAATTATTGGATACATGGAAAACAACAGTGTAAATCTCCATTCACCCGTGGTATTTTTATGCTTTTCTAGGCAATTTCAACTGCATTCACCGAGCCCTTGGTGCAGACTGTAGAACATGCGTTAGCACATCTATCAACTGCTCCACTGACGATTTCACTTGCATCTAGTTATGAAACCAAAATTTGAACGATTTAGTTTTTTTTTTTTTTAGTTTACTATATATTAAAAAGTGATAATCAATGAGTATAAGAAGTTTGCTTTACCAGAGTTTTTGAGAGTGGTTAAGGCACCGCATACAGAGGATACACATCCCAACTTGCAGTAAGCATCAACATCATTACCTTGATACAAAAAAAACACACATCAAACAAATGAAATCTCTTTATTCGTCTTGTAACAAACGTAATATTTCGCAATAGTAATCAATGTACCTGTGTTTTCGAGAACGTCATATGTATATCCATTAGGACATTTCGTCCCACCAATGATTTTACAGCCACTGAGGCCTGAACATATTGGCCTTGAACCTCCTCCAAAGCGGCAAGTATTATAGATATTTCTAGCAGTGGTGGATGGACAGCAGCTCTTAGCGTTGATTTGCGCTATGAACAAACTCATTACGAGCACACTTAGAACCAAAGTTTTTCCTTCCATTCTTTCAATTGAAGTTGTTTGATCTCAAAATATAATGTATGTGGAGAGTTAAGCTTGTAGGTGATGATACGGTAATGAAATAAGGCTCCCTTAAATACTAGTAGGTCTAGAATTTGCAACCACAAACTTGATTTGATCCTCCTTGAGTCACATTGCTCTAATAGACTCTCTACACGTTGCATGGTCCACCTTATCACAATGGCTGCTACCCTTCACGTCCGGGAACTTACTTTCTTCTCTTTTTTTCATTTTTTTTTTTAACTTTGATTAGATAGGAAGAAAAGACCTCTTAAAATTCTTTGTTACCTAATATTTGCTATTACATGTTTGAGTGTTCGTCCGGTCTAAAGTTTATGAGGCAATGAATCGCTTTGCTCATATCTTGTATGATTCTTCATCAAAGAAGATTACCGCAGGGTTTGATCCAAACTGTGTAAGATTACGAACAAGCAAAGAAGTCTAACACGGTCCGCTTACCTCAAAGTAGACAAGCATGTTTTCTACCAAGCTGTAATGAAATGTTTAGTTGGGCGTTGGTACGTAAAGTTAAGAATGTAACTTGTGTACATATTTTTAATTTTAAACGTTAAGATTTTACTGTTAAGATTTAGTTGGTATATGAACGACATATACTCTTGTTTAACTATCTTTGTGTAAAGATGAGTTATACTGTTAACCTTCTCTAAATTCACCAGTTAAGGTGAGTGAAGGGTTAAAAACATTTACGGATAATAATTTCGAAGAATCATTAGTTAAGAAGCGTACTTATGACTGTATGAGTATAACTTGAAGAGGGAAAGATAAGCACGTTGTTTGTTACAAACGTGTTTTGTGTTTCTTTATTTTGTTTCTAACAAACTCTCTTGTAGTTCTGTAGAGATCCTAGATAAGGACAAATCGATCACACAAAAATCCAAAACGTTTGTTACCAACGTGTTTTAATTTGTGTTTCAGTATTTTATTTTGGGACCAAATAGAATATATGTTCTCATTCATTTATTTTTCAACCACACATTCAATTTGAGAAGATAACTATTTCTTTCAATGGGGTTGCCTGCTATGAAGATAAGTTCTTGAATCTTATGACCTAGAGAACGAGAAATATAAAGTATCGAGAAATTAAACAAGATTTCTAGGAGCAGAACAATTAGAACAAATTTTCGATCAGCACAGTCGTAAACTTTGAAGGCTTTACCAAACTTTGAAATTGACGTTTAGCCCTTATAAATACAAGTTAATTAGGTACTAACCCACAGTAAACCGTGAGCTGAACTCTTTATTTGATACAAATTTGTAATAAGTAACTAGATTTTAATCCGCGGTACACCGCGGGATAAACATTTTCTTTGTAATTCATATTTTTAAAAATCGATAGGTTTGGTTGGAGTTTTTTTTTATAATGATCAAGATTGTATAATATCAAACTTTACTAAATCAGTTTTATTATACATGTTTTATATCGGTGTTGTTAAAAAATAGTAAAATGACCCGTATTGAACCGTAGTGTTAAGAATATTAGAATTTTTTAGTAATATCAACTTAAAATTATTGCGTCTTACAGCCCATCCTGTCATATAATATGTTGGAGGCATATTACAACATTTCCCGTGTTATATCCTGTTATGTCATATAATCGCCAAAAAATAAATCCATGTTTTAAAAAAATTGTAAAATCAATAATATTTTAGTATTAACTTGGTGCAGCTCTAAAATATTAATAACACTAAAACTTTTAAAAAGTTTTAAAATATTTTAAACTTTATATGTAGTTAACCATCATTCATGTCTTACTACATGTCCCGTCATATATTCTCAAAAAAAAATTAAACCCATGTTTATAGTCCCTTCATTTGTAGTTGGATGGTTATAATTTTATTTATAAAGGTTCCGAACCATTATCAAAAAAATTCTACCGATATGGGATGTTGTATGTATACTAAAAAAATTGTAATATACGTTCATTAAAAAAAAATTCAAATTGCAATATATGCAAAAAAATTTGTATTTTTATTATACATAAATCTTATGTAATAAAATAAATTAAAAACAAATAAGATCATATAAAGATTTTGGAAAAATATTTGAGAAAAAGGTGGAAGATAAGTAATGATATTATATTTATTAGGAAAAGATTTTAGGGATTTTGATACAAATAATTATTATTAGTTTTTAGAATTTTAAATAAATAATTAATGTCAATGGCATAGCTTTGTAAATAACTCCAACTTCCAAAGTTTTTTTCAAAAAATGTGTCAAAAATGTTAATATAGAAAAGGTTTTTACGTCTTTCATTTATCAAAAATACTGTAAAAGTTTCTTCTGGGATATTGTCTCCTTGTGAATTACCAAAAATGAAAGATTTCCTCTTGTTCACGCATCAAAATTATTGTTTAGCTAACAAATTATTGACTAATTATTCGCATAATATTTGATTTTTTAGGAATATACCAAGTATATGTAATTTGTTGATTCAGAGAAATTAATCTGTTTATATTCCTATATTTTTTATTTGGATACTCAGGTGGGGAGAATCTTTGATTGAATTAATAAGTTTCGTTTAAAAAAAAAAGAGAAAAATTATTGAATTAATGTGTTGATTAATATACTGCAAAAGTGTAATAGCAAATCGGAAGGCATCTTATTTTTAAGCTCGAAAGGAAGCTGACTTTAGTTGTGTACTCTTTCTATTCCAAATTATAAGATGTTTAAAGTAAAAATACTAAGATTAAGAGAATTATTAAAAAATATATATATATCTCTTAATAATTAACTAAAAATAAAATTCAACCAATCATAGTAAATATTGCAGAACTTAAAGGGTTAACATACCAAAATAACATTAAAATCTATCTAAAAATATGTAAAACATAAATAAAAAACCTAAAACATCTTATATTTTGGAAAAGATGGAGTATTTAATAAAGTTGATTTTGTAGATTTTAGAGAGATTTAAGGAGAGTGAAATTAGGGAATGTATTAGTTAGTTTTTTTTAATTAATCGTGTAATCAAAGGTTTAGAAAAAATAAAAAATAATTAATTCCAATGTCATTTCCTGTAAATACTATTGAACTCCAGTATTTATTTCAGAAGTTGCTGCAAAAATGTTATAATAGATTATGTTATTATTTAATTGAATATTTATGTACCTCGTATCACTGTTTGTATATCCAAACAAATAGTATTATTTTGCAATTTTATTTATAGTTTATAGATTATCATGAAATTTTATATATTTAATTTGTTTAATTATTTTTATTACCCTTAGTGTTTTCTTTTTCATTTTAAACTTTTTCTAATGCCATTTTAATGTAAATTTATTTGTATACTTCTCAATCAATATAGTATGATTTTTCTTGCTAGTAAAAACTATCTTTACGAAGTAAGTAAAAATAGTTTTAGATAGGGGAAAAACATAGAGTTTATTTTTTTATTTTTTTGCCTATCATATGAATTTATAAAGAAATTTAACACTAAAGATGAATTTGTGTTTTTATACCCAATCATTTTATACCGGTGAAGAAAACTTGTTACTACAAAAAAAAAACCCCGCATATTAGGACTACATATGTGTGACTTTTTTGTCACAATTTTTTTTTTTTGATAACTCAACAGTGATCCCAAAGGATTTATAGGCTCAAAAACTAATCTACAGGAGCCGGGGACAAATATTTGTGACAATTGTGGCATTATTTTCCGACTATTAACCGGCTACACATAGAGTAATGGCAAAACCATCACAAAATATGACCACAAAATGTAGGTGATAAATCGTCTCATATTTGCAACGGTTATAATACTATTAGTTGACTATATCATTGTAATAAAAAAAATAATACGCAAATTGAGACGAATTAGAGACGTCAATTTTAATCGGAAGCTTTTGTCACACAAATTAGTCCCAAATTAGTAACATATATTTGATTTTAATGTTTGAGCCATATCAATTTATTACTCATTAAATGGAGAGAACTTGTTTATAATTCTAACATTCGTGATTGTAAACTATGTACATTTTCTTTTATTCTTAAGATTTAAAATATTATATTTGTTTATAATATCTTTTTCTTTTTACACATGTCAAAATTTAATTGAGAAATTTGACTTATTTCACAATCATATGGATTAGTAATGTTTGAAACCAAACTTTATATAATAAGACGACTTAACAAAGAAAATTCGGCTCTCTTTTATTCTGAGATGGCCAACCTTTTGTTAATAGTTATTAAAAACATGTAAACCGTAAAAACTGCAAATAAGGAGTTACGATTAACAATCAATCATCAAAACTACCAATCCCCTTTAGTACCTTAAACCCCAAACCAAACAATTGTTATGATGTATAGCTGATAAAAGAAAAAAGAGTTAAAAGTCTTTTCCAATTGTTAAGAAGATGGATTCTTTTGCCCAGAGTTGAATAAATGCGAAAGGTAAAATGTTTTAAACTTAAGAGTTTAAATAATCTTTATAATGTCGATTCCAGGGTTTAAAAAAAAAAAAAAATTGTTTGATCTAATTGTTGCTTCTAGTCGTCAAGCTTCAAGTCTCTCTCATTGCTTCTAGTGTTTCAACCATCAAAGCCAACACATTTCTCCTCTCTCTTTTTTCTTGGACTCACTAGCTAATACCAGTCTCTCTTTTATGGCTAAAGTCTGTAAATTTACCTTTGATAGCCACAGAAGGCTATGGTACTCAACAAATATTGCCAATGTAAATCTTCGGTATCGAGATGGTGAAGTGTCACTAGTGATCCTATTGTTTATCTTCCTCTGCCGAATTCAAATTCATATTCAAAGTAATGGTCACTAGTGATCCTATTGTTTACGTGTTTACCATTTTATAACTTTTGAAAAGTTATTTTTGTATTCAACATTTAATCTTGTTATTATTATCTCTCATGGTAGTAAATACATTAACAAAATATTGAAATTATATTAATTAGTAACACAAAGATAATATTTGTTGTTAGTAGACTTAAAAAAATGAATTCTATTAAGAATACTAACTTTGCAAGTTCAGTGACAATTCTAAAAACTCCACTTCTCAAACAAACATCAATAATATCTTCTAAATATATATTATTTGGAAACTCAAGTTAAAGGTTTGGAAAACGTTCTAGTTAAAAGTTGACGTAAGAAAAAACTCGAAAATATACTTAATGAGAAAATACAGTTCAAAACCGGTTATTATATGTGTCATGATATGAGCATAAAATTAATACAAACATTTATTCATTATTGAAAAGATACATAGTAGAAGGCATATACAATCTAGAGATTGACAACCTTCTCTACACACATACACAAAACGAAAGCATGAATGTCTTAACATTGTTCTCACATACATGACAATTATTGAAAACATGAAAAACAACATTGTGAACCTCCTTCATGCTCTTCTCTATGCAGTTTCAACTGCATTCATCGAGCCCTTGGTACAGACTGTGGAACATGCGTTGGCACATTTTTCAACCGCTCCACTCACGATTTCACTTGCATCTAGTCATCAAAACAAAATTTGAACGACTTAGTCTTTTTTTTTAATGAACTATATATAAAAAACAAATGACAGTGAAAAAGAGTTTGAGAAGTTTGCTTTACCAGAGTTCTGGAGAGTGGTTAAGCCACCACATACAGAGGATACACACCCCAACTTGCAGTAAGCATCGACAACATTACCTTGAGACAAAACACATCAAGCAAATGAAATCTCTATCCATCTTGTAACAAACATAATATAGCGCAATAATAATAATTAGTTTACGTACCAGTGTTTTCGAGAATGTCATGCGTATATCCATTAGGACATTTCGTCCCACTAATGTTTTTGCAGCCACTGAGGCTTGCACATACTGGCCTAGGAGATCCAGCAAAACGGCAAGTATTATAGATGTTTCTAGCAGTGGTGGATGGACAGCAGCTCTTAGCGTTGATTTGCGCTATGAACAAACTCATTACGAGCACACTTAGAACCAAAGTTCTTCCTTCCATTCTCTAGATTGATTAGTTTGTTTGATCTCAAAATATAATGTATGTGGAGAGTTAAGCTTGTAGGTGATGATGATACGGTGATGAAGCAAGGCTCCCTTAAATACTAGTAGGTCTAGAATTTTCAACCACAAACTTGAATTGATCCTCCTTGAGTCACATGCTCTAATAGACTCTCTACACGTTGCATGGTCCACCTTATCACAATGGCTGCTACCCTTTCACGTCCGGGAAATTGCTACCCTTCACGTCCGGGAAAAGACCTCTTAAAATTTTGTGTTACATAATATTTGCATTTGAATGCTTGATACTCTTTTTAAAATTTACTATTCCGTGTTATATTTGCTGGTTAATGTTTTATTTTTGGGTTATATTTTGCATGTCCGTGCTAACCTCTTAGAATTTTCTGTCAGTGAACGTGCGATATGAGGCGATGAATCGCTTTGCTCATATCTTGTGTGATGCTTGATCTAAGAAGATTACTGCATGGTTCGATCTAGACTGTGTAAGAATACGAACAAGCAAAGAAGTCTAACATGGCCGGCTTACCTCAAAAAGTAATGAAAGGTCTAGTTGGACGTTGGTACTTTGTACATACAGTTTGCTCTAAATTCAAGATATTTATGAGTAGTCTGTCTATAAAGTTTGTATAAATTCTTGAGAAAATATTTTGGATTTGAAACGTGAGATTTTACTGTTAAGATTTTACTGTGATATGTTACACTGTTAAATTTATAATTTCGAAGAATATATCATTAAGAAGCGTACGTATGAGGAGATTGAGAATTGAAAGATAAGAGTGTTGTTTGTTACAAATGTGTTTTGTGTTTCTTTATTTTGTTTCTAACAAACTTCTTGTAGTTATGTAGAGGTCCTAGATAATGACAAATCGATCATACAAAAATCCAAAACGTTTGTTACCAACGTGTTTTTTAAGTTGTGTCTCAATATTATGTTGGGACAAAATAAAAAAGATTAATGCTTGTTGTCGTATTTATTCTCTGATTCATTTATTTTTCAACCACATATTCATTTACAAGACTACTCTCTTTCAATGGGGTTGCCTACTATGAAGATGAGTTCTTGAATCTTATAATCTAGAGAACGAAAAACATGTCTTGGAGCAGAACCATGTTTGGTATGAAGGAATTGAGTAAGTCCTTGTTTAACTAAAGAACTATGGTGAAAGATTAATGTAAAATTGACGAACCGGGAGCTCTCTTCTTGATCCATGCCTTTTGTTGTTCATAGTTATATGTTGAAGCCGAACATAACCGTTGTTTCGATTTTTATCGATTTTAGAAACGGGCTGCTGGATTGGACCTTCATCTGGAGAAGCCCAGATCCAACATGAATGTTTATAAAATATTAAAATAATAAAACCAAACCAAACCAAATCAAAACCTCTACAACAATATTCAACCAATCCCGGTTAGTTCAATAATCCCGCCAAGCTGACGTGGTAACGATAGGCCTCTCGTGCCAACAAAGCATTAACTCTTTTTGACGTTTCGCCACGTGGAACCCTCTGACTTGTGCTTTCTCCACTAAACACTCAGCTTGAAAATAAACGAATTGGCTCAACGGAACCATCCTCATCCCCGCCGCACAGAACGCTTCTCGCCATGTCATCATCTCTCCTCCTCTCTTATCCGCAGCCGCTTCAACCGCAGACGCGATTTTAGGTCGCAACACAAACGCTTCTATGATCTTCTTCACCAAATCACCACCTCCCGGAGAAGCAACGGCGGCGTCGAGAGATTCAAACACCATCGTATAAAACTCTAAACCACTAACGAACTCTCTCTGAAACGATCCAGCTCCTCCTGAGATTCCCGTCCATCCTTCGCTATCGACGAAGACGACGACCTTCGGCGAAACTCGCCGTAAATCGTTAACGAAACCGGAGATTCCGTTTAAACGACGGAATATCACCGGAGATAACAAAACGACGGTTCTCTCTCCTTCAGCAAACCTAACCGCTTTGAAAGATAACACCTCAAACGTACGCATCAGAACGAACTCGATTTGAAATCTGATTTTCAGATCCGCGGCGAATTGAGCTAAGTTCTCTTTAACGAGACGCGTCTCGACGGCGGAATCCTCCGTAACAACCGCCGTAACTCTTAAAAACCCGATTCCGTTAACTGATTTCTCGGCGATCTCTCTCATGAGCGACGCGTATTGGCCACCGAATCCGATTTCAAAATCAACGACGTGAGCGTACGGCGGCGAAGAAGAAGACGAAGATGAACGTACGGTTAATGAATCGAGGATCGCTTGATTCGCCGTGAAATGAGAGAAGAGAGGGATCGGAGATACACCGGAGAACTCTTTGACCGCTCTGATTTTTTGAACAATCTCGGACCAGGAAGATAACCGGTTTTGATTCCGGTTTGATCCGGTTATTAGAGAACCGAGAGCTTCCTTGAAGTAAAACGCTGCTCTCTCTAACGGCCTTCCCGTCGGAGATCGTAAACGTTGATTGAGCCGTGACAATATCACCTGAGCGAGTTGTAACTCGTCCGAGTCAACACAGTTAACAACTCGTATGAGATCTTCAACGAAATCAAATCCACCACCTTCTTCGTTGTTGTTGTCGATGAATCCGTAACCGTGACCAGGAAACTCCGGCGGATGAAACTGATCGGGAAAGACAGGGAGAGGTGAAGAAATGGCAAAAGTTGGGAAATTAGACTTAAGGGTAGGGGTAGAATCGTCATCTAATTCTAACTCTTTCATAATTGAATCCCAATCCATTGAACGCATCACATGATGATGATGATGATCATCTTCTAACGGGAAATGATTAGTATTATTATCAACTGGCTTCTCCTCCGCCGTAGCTGGACTTGGGCTTCGACGGAGATCGAGGACAGAAGTAGGTTCGTTATTATAGCAGATGAGATTTGAGTTACTGTTGGTGTCTGAAGAAGCAGGGACTCTCATGTTTGAGGAAGAAGAAAGGTTTGTGTTTTTTTTTTTAAAGTGAGGTTTTTTAACTTGTCATTGTTGTGTTTTTATATCAATAATTGTACTGTAGATTATAAAGATATATTCTTTTACTTTACTTTTTTTTTGGTTAGTTGTGTATCAAATTCAAGATTTTTGCTGATGTTCGAGTTACCCACTATGTTTGATTTCTAATCAGAAAGACATTTTATTTTCTTTTTATAGATTCATAAACCATGCACATATGCACCTCATGTGAATTCTTATTTCAAATCAAAACACTTGGAAGCCAAATTGGAGAAAAAGTTAGCTTTTCATTTTTTATGATGTAGTATTGTTGTGTTCCTTAACTATTCATCAGCAGTCTAAAGTCTAAACCAAACCAATTTAGCACATGTGATCATATTTATAAAACAATCCATCAACTGATGTATTGTTCCAACTTTGCGAGTAATTTTGTTCAGTTGACCTAATAGTTCACCCAAAACGTGACATTTTTTATAGGAATTTGCCAAAGTTTATTAGATTCTTAGGGTTACACCTAGCTCGCTAAGTAAATATGAGTTTAACATAACGGGTAGGTCTGCGCGTTCGGGTTTGGGTTGGGTATTTCAAATTTTCGGGTTTTCGAGTTTAGAGATATAGAACCCGTTTGGATATTTTTAGATTTTGGGTTCGGGTTTAGACTACCCGAAATTCTCAAAATTCAAAATTTGAGTATCCAAATATGTCCAAACCACTAAAAAATTTTAAAACCTATATAATTTTTGACAAAGATTTATTTAAAAAAGAGTTTATAACTTTTAAACAATCCAAAATATACAAAAACTCGATAATTTTGACATTAGATTATTACAAATATATATATTAATAAATTATTATTATTATATATTTATTATTCGGAGGTTCAGATTCGGATTTTCGAGTTTAGAGATATAGTACCCATTCGGTATTTCTAGATTTCGGGTTTGGATTCAGATCAGGTATTTATATTGGGTTCGCATCAGATTTTTGGATTCGTGTATTTTGCCTAAACCGGGCACCTCTAATCTATAGGTTAAACATGTTATCATTCCTAGGCGTTTCCAAATATGATGAAGTTTTGTGAAGATTTCACTAATGGAAGTTCTTTGTTTAAGACTCATAACAAACGAAAAGAGTCAAATACTTAGGAAGTAAGGAAAATAAAAGAGAGGCCGATGATACACAACGCACATACGTTTCATTTTAAAAGTAGAGAAAGCTTGAAGCTTACAAAAGCAATAAAAGGTTTTATTTTTTTTTGCTTGTAGATTCTGATTTTATGTCATTCACACATATAAAAAGATCGCTTTCATTAATATATAACATAGAAAGGTTGAAATTCATAAAAAGATCGAGAAAGGTTTTTTTTTTTTTTTTTTTGTATGAAGTTCATAGCTGTGCATATCTAACAATAATGTATAAACCCAATGATTGATTCGAAATTAAAAATAGTTTCATTTTGATGGTTTTTTTTTTTCTTTTGAGCTTTCACTTAAAAATTTTCACTTGACGTTAATCTATATGGTATGTAGTTCTTTCTTCATGGTTCATGACTCATGCATGTGTTTCATAATTTTTTTTTTCTAGGTACTTCTAGATTTATATTGATGTTCGTAAATCGATTTATAGTGCCAAAATTTTAAAGTAAGTAAATGGTTGCATAGTGCAAGAAAAACGATGTAAATGGTTACATAGAGATTTGTAGCGAAGTGAATCATTGTAAAGAAGACCAATAACTTAATGATTCAAAAGAGAAAATTACTTGAAAGTTTTATCTACGAATATTTCCTATCAATCTATGACTACACATATGATCATATTAAATATTCATAACTCAGTCATGATCAAAATTCACACCTTACTTTAATCTATTTGTGGCATTTACAAATGGCACAAACTTTGTCACAATTTTTAAATGTTTTTTCGTGATCAAAAACTAAAGAAATATATTAAAAATAATTAAAAAAGTGAACTTAACAAGAAAGCGTAGGGAAAGAGGAGTGGAGCATCTTCAATCTCTTACAATTTGGAAAAGTAACTTAATGAGTAGTCACATTCACAACATGCTTTTCTTAGAAATGGGGGAATCATATTTTGGAAGGTTGGATATGTTGTTTGGGTATTTTAGCCTTTGCTCTAAGATTATATTACTTTACACCTAATCCATTCATATAATTTACTCCCTTTCACTCACATTTCTAACACTATATATTATTAGTATTGATCAGTACTCTTTCACACCTACCTTTAGTCGAAATCAAATGTAATCGTTCTCCGATCCTTTATATATATATATTCTTCTACCAAATAGTGTGTTCCTCCCCCACTTGTGCTAGCATGCTCTACTTGACTTAGACCTAACTTATGCTTAAGTCATGTTATAGTGTTAAATAAACATGATCATTAATCTGCTAACTTGCAAGAACTTAATAAAAACATTAAAAAAAAGGTAAGAGTTTGAGCAAACATTTTCTTTCTCTTAATTTATATGCACACAAAATACGAAGTTTTCTATAACCATAACCAAACCTAATGCATGCAACTACATCTATACTATTAAAGTAGAAGGACAACCTGTGTCCAAACAGACTCAATTTTTTTTAAAAAAATGTCATGAAACTAAAACATGTTGCCAAACAGAATAAAAGACAGCAATTTTTTATTTAAAAAAAATAATAAAAAAACAGAAACTATCTATATTTATGGATCATACTAATTTTGTTGCCAAAAAAAGTGGACAATTAAATTCGAAAATCTCCATATATAACATATTTAAAATTTTGAGATATTTTAAAACAATAATTTAATACTTAATAAAATCTAATTTATAGTATTTTTTATTTGGTTTAATGATTTTATTCAAGTGTTTATGTTATTTGTATTTTTTATAACTCTTATGATATGATATATATTTATTTTGCGTTACAAAAATCATCATATATATTTTTATTTTAGATTGATATTTTAGGAAAAATAAAAATAAAAATAAATATGTTATATATTTTACAATAGTATAAAATATGGAGAAATATTCAACAAAATTGATATTATCTTAAAAAAATTAAAAATGATAAAGTCTTAAATAAATAATTAAAAAATTTGGAAACTTAAATTCAAATTCAAATTTCAAATATCAAATGACGGGTATGATACATAAATATGAAATTTAAATAGCAAAAAGTAAGTTTTAAATTACTTAAATATTTCAAATATCGGGACAAGAAATAACGGATACGGAAAGAGAACGTGTAATTTAATTAGTTAACTACATGCTATATAATGTTTTTTAAAAATATGTAAATGATATCCTTTATATAAAAAAATATATGATCTTATCTTAGAGAGAAAGAACGGGAACAAAAAGGGAATGAGTAATTCAAAAAAAAAACTATCTAAACTATTTCTCATCAAAAACAAGCCGATATAAGAATTTTGTATTACTTAAATTCAATTTTAACTTTCAAATATCAAATGACGGATATGATACAGGAATATGAAAAATTTTAATAGCAAAAGTAAGTTTCAAATTACTTAAATATTTTAAATATCGTAACAAGAAATAACGGACACGGAAAGGGAACGGGTAATTTAGAAAATAAAAATTATTATCTTAACTAATTCTAATAATATACAAAAGGGAATTATGGGTAACAGCAAGCTGAAAACGTACTATTTAATTCATGTGGGTGGACCAAAATATATCAATTTATTGTAGGGCATGCATCGTGAACGGGTTTGACTATGCTAATATCTATATTTATGTTATTTTATTCAAAAGTTTTAATGTTTTTCATTGGTTTATGTGATGTGATAGTTCATAAATTTAATTGATTTCTAAAATATCACTCATTCGGTTCACACTCGATCCGGGTCTCTTATCATGTCGATCCAAATATTTTGAAACTTTATGATAAATTTAATTTTTGCAACCAACCCCGCACGTACGTGCGAGTCCATCCCTAGTTAACAATAGAGCTGGACCTTTACTACTTTAGAATTTTATCTAATTACCACATATCATTAGAGATAATGAAATATTGCCACGAAGCTCCATAGAAAAGTGCAAGCACAAATCACAATTTTTCCCCTTCAACGATTTTAACATTTGTTTAGTCACCAATCAAATGCGAGTTTTTTTTATCTTCGACGATATCATAATATTTTCTTCAACGATGGTCATTCATGAATATCAAGATTAGTATCAAGAAATAATTCACCACGTGTCAAGGTAACAATACACGTGTTCACTTGTCACGACAAGTGTCCATACACCATCTCTCTCGTTCCCATATACTTCTCTTTATGCGTTAATAAAAAGAGCTGAATAGTCTCATTAGAGTATGCAACTAAAAGTAACAAACAATGTCGAGATTTACGTTACTTCCACTCTCTGTTTGTGTCTATCTCATCACCTTGTTCCTCTTCACACAGTCTTTTCCCGACCATAATGTCTTTGTCCCATCTTCGTTTTCTTCACCACTTTTGGTCAAGAGGGATCAACGCATACCAATCGTCACGACTCAGTTCGGAGAGATATCAACCGTTCAGATCGGTGATGGATACCATCTTCAGTTCATAACATTGGAGCCAAACGCACTCTTGCTTCCTCTTCTTCTCCATTCCGACATGGTCTTTTTCGTTCACACTGGTAACACTTGAATTTTCTACTCACTGGCTCATTAAAAATTAAATAAATATAATGTAACTTAAAATTGATTATTTATATCTACTTTGATTGTACTTAAGATTGTTTATTGTGCATTAGGGAGTGGGACTTTAAATTGGGTGGAGGAGGAGAGCGAGAGGACGTTAGAATTAAGAAGAGGAGATGTTTATAGGCTAAGGTCCGGTACAGTCTTCTACGTACATAGCAATAGCTTGGAGAGAGACAAAGTTCCAGAGAAACTTAGGGTTTACGCAATCTTTGACGTGGGGAAGTGTTTAAATGATCCATGCCTTGGAGCCTACTCGAGTATTAGAGACCTGTTATTAGGTTTCGACGATATAACTCTCCGGTCAGCTTTTGCGGTACGTACGTCTACTACATGACATAATCTTATATGTGGTTGTTGTTTAACTGATTACATTGGTGTTGATTTTACGATGTTGAAGGTTCATGAGGATGTTTTGAGGAGGATAAGAGATGCAACAAAGCCTCCGCTGATCATAAATGCTCTGCCGAGAAACAGAACACAAAGCTCGGAGGAGGATAAGTGGCAATCACGGCTGGTTAGGCTCTTTGTTAGAGTTGAAGATGTCGCTGATCATTTGGCGATGAAACCAATTGTTGATGTTAACAAAAAGAAATCAAGAACGTTCAATGTTTTTGAGGCTGACCCGGACTTTGAGAACAACAATGGTCGGAGCATAGTGGTAGATGAAAAAGATTTGGATGCTTTAAAGGGTTCAAGATTTGGGGTTTTCATGGTCAATCTAACTAAGGTTAAGGCACTTAAATCTAATACCATATTGGGATTGGTTCATGAGTTAGTAGTCTTGTCTTATGTGACTTTAAATGAATTTTGTAGGGATCAATGATGGCACCGCATTGGAACCCTAGTGCTTGTGAGATATCGATTGTGTTACAAGGGGAAGGTATGATACGGGTGGTTAACCAACAGTCATTGTCTTCTTGCAAGAACAATAGCAAGAGTGAGAGGTTCATGGTTGAGGAAGGAGATGTTTTTGTTGTACCGAAGTTTCATCCTATGGCTCAAATGTCTTTTGCAAACAGTTCATTTGTATTTATGGGGTTTAGCACTTCAGCGAAGACGAACCACCCTCAGTTCTTAGTAGGGCCAAGCTCGGTTTTGAAAGTATTGGACCCGATGGTACTTGCGGTGTCTTTCAACTTGAGTGATGAGACAATCAAGGGACTATTGGAAGCTCAGAAAGAAAATGTGATATTGGATTGTGTGTCTTGTGCGGAGGGAGAGCTTGCAAAGATTATGAGGGAGATTGAAGAGAGGAAGAGACGTGAGGAGGAAGAAATTGAGCGAAGAAGGAAAGAAGAAGAGGAAGCAAGGAAAAGAGAAGAAGAAAGGAAGAGGGAAGAAGAGGAAGCTAAGAGACGTGAAAAGGAAGAAATTGAGCGTAGAAGGAAAGAAGAGGAGGCCAGAAAGAGAGAAGAAGAAAGGAAAAGGGAGGAGGAAGAAGCTCAGCGACGTGAGGAGGAAGCAGAAGAGGCGAGAAAGAGAGAAGAAGAAAGGGAAAGGGAAGAAGAGGAAGCTAAGAGGCAAGAGGAAGAAAGGACAAGACGTGAGGAACAAGAGAGGGAGAAGGAAAAGGAGATGGCGAAGAAACGAGAAGAAGAGAGACAAAGGAAAGAGCGAGAGGAAATGGAGAGGAAAAGACGTGAAGAAGAAGCGAGGAAGAGAGAAGAGGAGAGAAAGAGAGAAGAAGAGATGGCTAAGAAACAAGAGGAAGAAAGGCAGAGAAAAGAAAGAGAAGAAGTTGAGAGAAAGAGACGTGAGGAACAAGAAAGGAAACGTCGTGAAGAAGAAGAAGAGATGGCGAAAAGACGAGAGGAAGAAAGGCAGAGGAAAGAGAAAGAAGAGATGGAGAGGAAGAAACGTGAAGAAGAGGCTATGAGGAGAGAACAAGAGAGGAAGAGAGAAGAAGAAGCAGCTAAAAGAGCTGAAGAGGAACGAAGGAAACGAGAAGAAGAAGAAGAAGAAGAAGCAAAGCGGAGATGGCCGCCCCAGCCACAACCACCGTTCGCTACCATGGAAAATATGGTGGGCGAGACTTAAGGCATATTGGTTTGAGTGTTTGTTTTTGTAAATCTGAGCATCTGTTTATTACAAAAGGTTGATGTTTATGAGATGTGGAAAAGGATGAGAGTGTAGTATAACGGATGAGGTAGCGATTTGTATTTGCGAAGATGAAGTTTGTGGTAGGTTTCAATAAGAGTTACTGAATCAAAATCTAAAGCAAGTGTTGAGTTACCAACTGGAATTTAAATATTTTATATCAAACTCAAATGTAAGATAAAGTCGTGTATTATAATCTTCATCACGCTAGATCACAGTTCCACAAGTCATAAAATAAGCTGAAGCTGAGTAAGCACAGACAAAAACAAGATCTTTCTTAGCAAATTCTTGAGCTTTATGCAACATCCTCTCTTTCTTGATCTAACACTTCCCTTGTTTGAGAAGAAGATGAAGCAGCAGCAGCAGCAGCACTGCCCTTTGAATACAATCCCAGCTTTTCCTCTAGTTTCTTCCACTCGGTTACTAATCGCGGAGGGAATTTCTTCTTCACAGTCCTAGCCACTCCTCTTGCGTCTTCCATTCTATTATTCTTCACCAATCCTTCAGTCAAATGCTTACACGTTTTGAAATCCGGAATCTTGTGCACCATCGCACTCTTCTTAAACACCGTTAAACCTTGATCATACAACCCGTTTATACACAGATGGAATATCAACGTCCTAAACGTCGCTGCGTTTGGCACACAGTTGTGTTCTTTCTCAAGCCCTTCATACACTTTCTTGGCTTCACCCATCATTCCTTTAACGCAGTACGCAGTCATAAGATAGTTATAGCTAACTGTATCAGGTTTCAATCCTACACTACTCATTTCTTCCATCAATTCCTTGACTCTCTCGGGGTTTTCCTTCGCAGCATTCATCAGTCTAACATTATAAACCGTGTTATCCAATTCACAGCCTTTACTAACCATCTCGGACCACAAGCTTTCCGCTACATCTACTAAGCCATTCTTATACAAAGACCCTAATATAGTGGTGAAAGCAATAATGGTAACTTCCACTTCTTTAACCTCCATATCTCTCATAATCTCCATAGCTTTTTCAGGCGAGCCAGAGTCACAGTACGATTTAATCAACATACCGTAAGAGATTTTATCAGGGGTAATAGTATTATACCTCTGAGGAATTTCGTCGAACAGTTGGGGGACTCTTTCAAACAAATCAGAGTGAAGGCAAGCAGCGAGTAAGGCATTGAAGGAAACAACGGATCTGGGTGTGCCGAGCTGATCCATCTCCTCGAACATCTTCATAGCATGTTCAAACATTGAAGCTCGTCCATAAGATCTGATCAGTGTAGAGAGAAAAGTCTCTGTTTTTATCTTTGGGTTGTTTTTGTGAGACTCAATCAAAGCTTCTATGTCGGAAAAGCGTTGAGATTTGGCGAGGCGTTGGACTGTGAGCTCCATGGCGTAGCGTGAGGAGAGAGGAGACGAGGCATTTTTGGAGACGGAGTTGTAAATCGCTAAGGCTTTGTCGGGATCGTGTACTTTGCGGAGTTTGAGTTTAGCTTTGGAGATAGTGATTGGGCCGGAAGAAGCAGTGGTTACAGCGGCGGTGGAGAAGCGGCGGAGGAAGCTGAGATATAAACGAGACGGCGTCATTGCAAGGAAGCGTCGGCCACCGTGCACGGAGGAGGAGGGAGTGATAGTGTCGTAAAACTAAAACCCACAAATGTCTTTAGGGTTTAAGACTACAAGACTATAGGCCCATTGGTTAGTTTTCTTCTAGCAAATTGTAGATTGGATAAATAAAACAAATGGGCTAAAGAGCTTAGTGGATCTTAGATAAGGCTTAATGGGTATATAGGCCCATTAGTTACGGCACACTAAAAATAAATAAACCTCTTTCTTCACTCTTCTCTTCGTTCTAGAAGTTGCAAAATCTCAGATTTCTCAATCGGCGGGCGACGGTGTAAGGAAACAAGGAGAAGAAGAAGAAGATGACGACTCGAATCGCTCCTGGTGTTGGAGCTAATCTTCTCGGCCAACACTCTGCTGAGAGGAACCAAGACGCCACTGTATACGTTGGGAATCTCGATGCTCAGGTTCTTTTAACTTTTTAGGTTTTGTGTTTTTCTCATCTTCCTCTGTGATTTGAGCTGAATAATTAGTGAAATTGATCCCATTTCGTCTTTCAAATGTCAGCTTTCTGAAGAATTGCTTTGGGAATTGTTTGTTCAAGCCGGACCTGTTGGTAAGTTCATATCAATTTCTCCTTTGGTAGCTAATGGAATTTGAAACGAAATAATAGGGTTTGGGTTAGGAACTTGGTAATATTCTGATATTAGCTTTCTTTGGTCTTTGGATTGTATCAGTTAACGTCTATGTTCCGAAAGATAGAGTGACAAATCTTCATCAGAACTATGGATTTATTGAATACCGTAGTGAGGAAGATGCTGACTATGTAAGTGTTGCTCGTTTCCCTTACTGTGAGGGTTTTGTTAAGACTTCTTTTTTGGTACATTGGTTTAAGATATTTTGATGCTTTTGTGCAGGCAATTAAGGTTCTTAACATGATTAAGCTCTATGGGAAGCCTATACGTGTTAACAAGGTATCAAACTTTTTCTGTAACATCCATTGTTCAGCATCTTGTCTTATGTTTCAGTTCCTTATGAATTCTTGAGATCTTGACTGGATGGATTTTGTGAGTTTTGATGCAGAGACTTGTTTAATTTATCTCCTATGACTTGCTAACATTTTGTTTGCTGATTAATATTGATTAGGCATCTCAAGATAAGAAAAGCTTGGATGTTGGTGCTAACCTTTTCATTGGGAACCTTGACCCTGTAAGTACCTTGGCAGTACACTCTGGTTTTGTTACTCTACAAATCTAATTTACTCTCGTAGCTGACCAGATTTTGTTTGATTTTATAGGATGTGGATGAGAAGCAGTTATATGATACTTTCAGTGCATTTGGTGTGATTGCTTCTAATCCTAAGGTATTTTTTATTTATTTCATTAGATGTCAGTCCATGATTCTTGATCCTAAGGTCACCCAATCAATAGTAATAAACCATTTGTGGAAAAGAATGGTATTACGATTTAGACTCTAATGTTAGAAACTTTTCATTTCAGATAATGAGAGATCCGGATACTGGAAACTCACGAGGTTTTGGTTTCATCAGCTATGACTCCTTTGAGGCATCTGATGCTGCTATTGAGGTAATTATCTGCTTCTTTCATATCTCGCAGTTCTATGATACTTGATTGAGTCCACTATATTTTACATGTATAACATCTTTGTTCACCTAATCCAATGGTAGTATATTCCTCTGATCGTTGTCCAACTATTGCAGGCAATGACTGGACAATATCTGTGTAATCGTCAAATAACAGTATCTTACGCATACAAGAAAGACACCAAAGGAGAACGCCATGGTACTCCAGCAGGTTAGGCTCTTTATACTCTTCTCTTGTCTAAAATTTTTGGATTCAGTTTCGCTCCATCATTTGAACACAACGGTTTACTTTTGTGAATTGCAGAGAGGCTTTTGGCTGCCACGAATCCAACTGCCCAGAAAAGCAGACCACATACGCTCTTTGCAACTGGCCCCCCATCCAATGCTCCTCAAGTTAATGGTTTACCACGTCCATTTGTCAATGGCGGAATGCAACCTATCCCGATCCCAGCCGCCCGTCCACCACCGCCACCACCTCCACAAATATATCAAACTCAGCCACCATCCTGGCCATCTCAACCACCACAACACGGCTTGGTTCCCCCGCCCATGCATTTCCGTCCGCCTCAGGGTGTGCCGCCGCCACCACCTCAGTTTCTTAACCACCAACAAGGTTTTGGTGGTCCGAGGCCGCCTCCTCCGCCTCAAGCCATGGGAATGCACCAACATGGAGGATGGCCGCCAGGCCCGCCACAACACATGCAGCAACAAGGTGGACCACCACAACAACAACCACCACCATACCAACACCATCACATGTCTATGCCTCCACCGCCACCACACCAAGGTTGATAATTATCATCTCTTCAGTCTTGGACCAAATCAACTATTTGTAAACCCTTTCTTTAATGACAAGTAATCAAACCAAGGATTTTCTCACTTCCCTTTTAGACTTAATGAAACCTTAGAGAGAGAGAGAGTGAGAGAGAGAGGGAGAGAAAACACAATATTCTACATTGTCTTGTCTGCAGAGAATCTCTTATCTTCTGTTTAGAGAGAGAGAGAGAGAGCGTAGAACTTAGTGTCATTGTCTTGTTTTTAGTGATGTTCTCGTTTTGTGTTGCAGAATCTCTGATGCCGTGTGCTTTAATATTTACCAAAACCTTGCTGTAAAAACTCAATAATTCAACTTCTGACCTTAGAGGTTGCTTTTTACTCTAAACAATAAAAGAAGACACAAGTAGTGATCAGTGATGGAACAGAGATGGCTTGTAGTTCAAGTTATGGACCCATTTCTCCAATTCACTTACTCCAAATCCAAACTCTCTCTAACCATTCTAAACTCAGATTGATTCATCTCGAGAATCAGACTGTGTGATGATGATTCAGCTTCAGATTTTAAAACCCCTAGTAAAAAAAAAACACTAGAGATAGAGACACATCTCTGTATATGTTTTATTGTCTGAGAGAAGTGTAAAAGGACCAATATTCAATTTTTAATTTAAACTTTTGTCTCTTAATGATTTCAATCATTTGTCACTTCATTTGCTGAACCAAAGTGGTCCACATCGACCGTCCAAGTGTCATCTACTAAGCATTTATAATCGAACGTGTAAAGATAAGTAAAAGAAAAAGTGAACATCTGTTCCTATCTTAATTGTTCTTGTCTATGGTAAAAACGTGAAACCCACAGTTCTGCTTCTTGTGTTTGGTTCTTCAAACTATTTTTGTATACATTTTTTTGTGAATTAATTTCAATCCACACACTAACTTTGTTTACGAATAATATGATATTCTTTTTTAAAAGCAATTATTGCGTGTGGATATGAATATATTTCTTTTTTTGGTTGGTGTTGTATATCTAATCTAAGCATTTAGAATCTAAATCGTACAAATACATATTTTAAATTGGCCTACGCATTTTAATCATTACAGTTTTAATAATTGCACCGCCGCATAATTTACATTTAACATTTACATTGACCACTTAATTAAAAAGAGATAACTTTAGTTAGACAGAGGATTTTAACACTCTTCGTAATCGGAGAGTCGAACACTAGAGAAGGAGGATGATCTCCGACCACCACCACCACCACCACCACCACCGGCGAACAAAGCAACCCAAATCTCTGAAAACGCTCTAACAATCGCGCGGTGGTGGCGTTTCGCGTTTAGCGATAAGAAGCAACTAAGAAGCTGTTCAAGCTCAGCTACCTCGAACATCTTCTTCTCTACAATCATCTCCATCATTGAACCTTTGAAATCTTCGTAAGGATCTTCCGATCTCTTCACCACCGCTACTCCTTCAACCATAACCGCAGCCGCCGTCGTACACGGCATCAGTCTTTGAACAAACGAGGATAGCCTCGCCGGAGACGGTGGTGGTGAAGAAGACTCGCTTTCTTCAACGATCGCTGACTTCTTGGGAACGTGTCTACGTCTTCTTGTGACACGTCGCAGCTCTGAGGAGGAATATTCCGGCGAGAGGTTTGTAGAAGATGGTAAGAGACTCTCTCTATCCGTCTCGTCTTCGGCGGATGATATGCTCCCTCGCCGCCGTGAGTTTGATCTCTCTTTCTTCTTTAAACGTCGGCGGTTATGATCTTTCTCCGACCCACCGTCGTAAATTTTCCGGCGAGGCGTTTCGTTTTCTTCTTCGGTGACATGAGCGATCACGTACCACTTCCCCTCGCTTTCCCACTGAAACGTCGGCGTCTGCGGCGGAGATAACGACGGTGAAGTCTTCCGATCAACAACATCCAACGTAGTGGACGAGCGTCCGCAGCCAAACACGGTTAGAACGTGTAGTTTGAAAGAAGAACGAAGACGTTGTGGCACGGTGGTGGTGGTAACGACGACGGAGGATGAGTTAGAAGGTGGAGGAGTACGTCGGAGACTTGACGGAACAGGATTAATAGGGAGAGAAGAAGGATCTTTTGAACGACAAGATTTGAATGAGAGGATTCTTGAAATCTTTAATTTGAAACGTTTCGTCATTTTTTTGTTTTCTTTTATTTTTTTTTGTTGGTGTGGAGAAGTGAAGTTAAGTATAGAGCATTTATCAAATGAGAACTGTTGTGTTGTCTCTTCTGCTACTATATATATGCAAACACTTTAGTATGGCTATAGAATAGTATTTTTATATAAAATTGTGAAATATGATTCTTGCTTTATATATGCTTTTATGCCGACATTATATTTACTTATTACATATCTTGTCTTTGTTGATAGTTGCAATAAAATTTAAGTACTCGAATTCTTACTCTTTCTTTACCCATTTAAAACCTAGTTAATTGTAATTAGACAAGTGAGTAAGTTGGATTTGCTGAGATGCTTGTGTTGGCATGATGGTACAATAAGCAAAACAAAAACATATGGCACAAGTGAAATCCCTATGATAGATACATGTGGAGTGCCACAAATCATACACAAGATATAACCTTTTTGACTTGAGAGTTCACAAATAGTCGAATTTGGTTCTCATAGGAATAAGATAGTTTGTAGAAAAACTAAAGAACATTAGCATGTGTGAGGCCTGCACAAGTCAAAACACCTGTGAAATTGAAAGGTCGAGAAAACGGCTAAATTAAAATACAAAACAACAAATTTCTGTCTAATCTTTTTTTTTTTTCCTTTTTGACCATAAAAATACGTTTTCTTTTGTCTTTAGTCTATATATTTTTGTTTGATGATTAAAATGAAGAGATCAATCAAATTTGTTAATATATATTTTCAAAAATTCAAATGACACTTATGAATCAAATTATCGTAACGTCGCATATAATCTTGTTTGAACTTGGTCAGCTTTTGTAACGTCACATGTATGTCGAAAAATGACACTTATGAATCAAATTGGCTAATCCTAAGAAGTTTATACAAAAGCCCTAGTCATCAAAGAGGTGTAAATCGACATTGGCCTAAACAAAGTTCTACCTATAGATAGTACGAGTTAGCTTGCATTTGGACTTAGCGACCAACAAGCAAAAGAGTGTCTAGAATACCTTGGAAAAGTCCAGACAAGTCAACTTACCATAGAAGAAGAATAAGCGATCATCCAGTTTTGGAAAGTTGTAATTCGTTCCCCACCATCTTATTGATCCCAATTCACATGTTTGACAAGGAAATAAAAAGAAAGTTAGATGCACTAGATTAACAACAACCCACACACACTAGCTTGCCAAAAATTAATTTAACCATGTATCTCAACTTTGCATTTTTCACCAAGTTTTTTTTCTATTAAAATATTCATTACTTTGTGAGACAAGTTTAAAAAAAAAATATATATATACATGATATTATATTCCATTTATAAAAAAATGAAAACACTCATTTTCTCGTGTTGCGACACGATATAAAATATCGCTTGTGTTATTATTATTATTATTATTTTTTACTTTTTACTTACAATTTTAAATCAATATACTAATCTAATTGTTGAAAAGTTTTTTCTAAATACATTATTTCGGATATAAGAATTCTATTTGACTATTTATTTTGGCTAAAGATTTTCGGTTCAATATAAAAACCGAATCCAAAATGTTTTCTGGAACATAAATTTCAATTCTACCAACAATTGTGATTTTTTTTTCCATTACTTGTGATTCTACCATAACAATGACCATTCATATTTTAACTTAGATACTCTATACCAATTAAATACGGTGGCAAATTTTAAAAGTTACCGCGGGAAAATGAATGATGAGACAAAAAGTCCATCTTTGAAGAAGCCTACTCTCTCGAAATGAACGACCAAAGGATCCAATGAGACAATATAATCTTCTCATGCCCCAAAAGTCATATTTCTCCATTTCTTTTCCTTACTTTTATTTTTCTCAACTTTATATGTTTTCTTCTTTGTTCTATTATATATTGAAAAGAATTACAAAATGATTACATTCTTTCTTGTGTCTTTAATTATAAAATTACAATGTAGATGCTCTTTTTTAGATAAAGAGTCTAAAGATTAAATGTAAATTTAATCGATTCTATTACATTACTAAACCAGATTTAAGTGTTTGCTTTTTTTATAAACGAAAAAAGTATTTTCTTTTCTTCTCTTGAACAGTTAAAAGTACCCATTACATTAACTCGAGTTTGTATTTTGGATTCTTGATAAATTAATTGGGTCTTTGGTCATATCTTTAAAGAGGCTCTTAAACTTTGTTTTTCATCTTTAAAGAGGGTCTTTCTTCATATCTTGACATAAAATGTATTCTCCTTTTTCATATTTTTGGGCCATTAGTCTCATATATGGAAAGGGAGTTGAGCTCTACATGAATATCAATATCTATATCTGTACTAAAAACACTAACACCATCTTTACTCATGCTCCTTATTGGGGGTACTTAAGTTATTTGTGGGTCTGAATTAAATAAAAATCATAGAAGAGGGCCCAATTAGAGAAGAATCGGTTCTGCTTTTGGTAAAAGAAGGAACTCATAAAAACCGTGCGTGACATGTATAGATTGCGTAATGAGAAAATAGAAAAAGAAAAAAATAATTTTTTTCTCCATTTTTTCTTCTTCCCCGACAAAAATGTTTTTTCTCTCTCTCCACATTTAATGTTAAGTACCAATTAATAGTTCATTAAGTAAAGATGCTCTAACACAATTATAAATGTCATTAAAGAAACGACCAATTCCCCCTGAATTTTAGTTGCTTTGGTGTATTATACGCGATTTTGATTTGTGTCTATAACTTCATGAACTTATTAAAAATTTTAAATTTTTCTACACAAACAATAAAAGTCCGGCCAAAACTCAAAGCGGTACCGTTCCATTAAAAAATGCTGACTAATATGACATATAATACCTGTAATATGACGTCTTTTTCTACTTGATTATTTGAACCTTCAACCTTTACTACAATTATTAATATACAAAACCAGCAAGGCCAAGTTAACTTTTACTACCATTTGATTCAAATATATATATATATATATATATATATAACACAATACAATAGAATTAATAAAACTAAAAATAGTTTATATATTGATAAATATCTATATTAATTTTTTTATACCGTAATATAATATCGATGTCAAGCTTCTAACAAATATAAAATAAGTATATTGCGTGATATGCAACAAACTTTTGAGAAGTGATAAACACACTATTACACTTGGAACAAGTATATGAACCCTATTTCTCATACAATAGTAAACTATGTGCCTGATCATCATAATATGTATCGTCTTCTTCACAAACAATAGTTTCATGGGAACTTTCGTCAAAGATAAATAATGGGAGATGTGTTGACAATTTTTGAAATCTCGGCGCGAAAAAATGACATTAGAGTTCAAACTTTTGAGCGTAGGGCCAAAATGCTACTTCGGGAGAAAAATTTTATAGCTTACTACTTTTTAATATATGTGCCACATTAATTGCGATATCCCCAAAAAAACTTTAATGAAATTAAGGGAGAAATAGTACAATTGAAAGATTATATAACAACTCGTACAAATGGTATAATTGAGAGACAAATAGTGAATGTGGTACAAAAATGGTATAACTGAGAGATATATAATAGGAAAAACTGTTAAATAGTATAACTAGATATAGTAGGACAACTATTACAAATAGTATAGCCACTTGTTATTCTAAACCCTAGCATCGTCACACTCACTAATTCGTATTTTCTTGCTCTATTCGTTGTTATTCTAAAATTTTATAGCTTACTACTTTTTAATATATGTGCCACATTAATTGCGATATCCCCAAAAAAACTTTAATGAAATTAAGGGAGAAATAGTACAATTGAAAGATTAACAACTCTTACAAATGGTATAATTAAGAGACAAATAGCGAATGTGGTACAAAAATGGTATAACTGAGAGATAATAGGACAACTGTTATACATAGTATAACTAGATATAGTAGGACAACTATTACAAATAGTATAGCCACTTGTTATTCTAAACCCTAGCATCGTCACACTCACTAATTCGTATTTTCTTGCTCTATTCGTTGTCGTCTTTGCCGATTCTACACCGTCAACCTTCCTCGTCGAAATTTTTGGATCTTCTTCCCTCACCCAACATTTATCTGTCGTGGGGAGGCGGAAATTGAGGAGGAGGAGGAGTCAGAATTGGGAGGGAAGATTGTAGAGCATAAGTGATCTCTTTTTCTTTAAGCTATTGAATCACATTAACCCAAGCGTCTTTAGTGCAAAGGAAGAAGCCGACTTTGGAGAGATCTAGTCATCTAGATCGAGATTGTTGTTGGAAAGGGAGATTTTGGAGGCTTCGAGCTCAAGATTTTGGATTGGATCTCTGATTTGTGAATCCCAAAGGCAGCTATGGTGATGAAGCCAAAGACGAATCTCCATGGTTTGTACGATCAAATGCAATGAATATCGACTACACCATTTTGGAGTTGTGGTTAATTCAATGGCAATTTGTACAATCGTTAGTTTATCATCACCATCAATGTTAAAGATATTTGAAAAGGGATACATTTTGAAAGATTGAGTATGATTATTTCATTTGCTAATGTACTTCCACACGAATCATATGATAACATGCATCACTATAACAAATATTTGGAATCAACGTTAGAGTAAAAACGTAGTAAAGTCAAAATTTGGAGTGACGTAAAATATCAGTACTTACTTATCAAAAGCTATCAAGTTATGTTTACTATACTCTATCTCGATAATTCGTTTGATCTTTTTGGTCACTATGCAACTCCATTTCTATTGATTATACTCGACTCTTCTTTTTCTATCAACTCTCAATATACTCAGTTTTTGTTTTGTTTTGGTTTTTTTGGGTCTCATATATTACATGAGTTCTGTTTTCTTTACTAGCTTGAAACTCGAGGTATGTAAGTAAATGGTTATCTCGTATATCAAATTAAACCATTCAAATCTCCATAAACTATATTCAACTAATGAGTATGAAAGAAAAAACAACACCCAAGACAAATATTTATCTCCTGCATGCGTTACTTATATATTTTCTGTTTCCCGATAATAATTAAACACTGATAAAACATTTAGGAAGCCTAGAGAAACATATCTCTACAATTGTAAGATCATTTAAAAAGTATGGTTTGAGTAACTACCTAGATTCAACCTTTTAATATTTTTTCTTTATTCATTTGTATGTCTGATCAAAAGCTAAAACTGGTAAAAATAATTTATTATAGAAATTCAAAATAATTATATATGTGATATGTAAGTTATATATATGTAAATGTAATGATACTTTAAATTAATCTGATTATTATTATATTAATACATTTTAAAGGGGATGTAAATTGTGAAAATAGACAAAACCAAACAAGACCCAATAAATATATATCTTATCAAATTTTTATTTTTGTTACACACACACATATATATGATGTCAAATGTATGAAAACTTATATATATAGCTTACTTTAAAGTGCAATATGATTTTTAACATGTATCATTGCATATATGCATTATTAACTGAAATTTAAGAAAACATTTGAAAGAAAACAACCACATCTTTATTAAAAATGATAATAAAAAGTACAATTGACTGCAAATAAATGCATATCCACTCATTGTACCAACAAATATGATGAAAATACTAGAAAGAAAGGAGAATAAGCAATTTTTGAGAAAAATCAAATACTAAAAAAGAGATTTAAGGAAATAAAATCCTAAATAAGCTCTTCTTTTACAATCTTAGGATGTTGGATAGATTAGCAATATGATGAAAATACTAGAAAGAAAGGAGAATAAGCAATTTTTGAGAAAAATCAAATACTAAAAAGAGATTTAAGGAAATAAAATCCAAAATAAGCTCTTCTTTTACAATCTTAGGATGTTGGATAGATTAGCCTTCACTTCCAACACTGCTATTGACGCCATTCTCTAGGTTGATTTTTTGAGACTCGCCATGATCTTCGAGATTTAATTTGCCATACTTTTTTTTATTTCTTGCACGAAATCTCTGGGCTCTTTCTTTGTTTGTTTCAGTCTTGTAGTGAGATGATATATGAGCAGCAAATTTTTGACAAGTATCAAACATACCATTGCACTTAGGACATGTATATGGACCGTTTTTCTTATGCTGCAGACTATGTGTTCGACCATCATTGTCACTTTTCTTGTTTTCTTCACAACTTCTTTCATCAGTAGTTTTTTCAAAAAGCATGGTTGGCTTGGAGATTTTTTTCAAAGATCGACCATCTTGAACATTACTTTGACCATTGTTGTGCGTCGATGATGCAGAAATATTAGGAGTAGAATTTAAATCAGGAATATCATTTGAATCTGGAATGGAATTTAAATCAGGAGTAGAATTTAAATCAATGTTTCTTCTCATCATATGATTGTTCATATGTGAATTGTTAACTCCAAAGGAAGATGAAGAGACATGTGAATGTTGATAAGTAGATAATGATGGAGAAGAAGAAAAGATATCTCCGTTGTTGGCACAATCAGATGTAGTGAACAGTGATCGAGCCATTTTGGAGTTGTGATTCATGTCCATGGGACCAATTCCACGATGGTTTACTGTATCATCACCGTGAATATCAAACTTATTTGGGATGGAAGACATTTGTGAAAGATTAATGAGAGTATGGTACCCTTGTTTATGTATCCTTTTATATAAAAATTTCATTGAAAAAATAAAGGTATAAACTTCAGAAATGGAAATTATCTTTAAATTACAAATTAAAGGAAATATATAAATCTAGAAATCTACCTTTATCTAAATTTTGCATTGAAAAGATATAGGTATAAATTACATAAAGGGGAAACTACCTTCAAATTAAAAGTGAAAGAAATCTAAGAAGTCAACTTTATGTAACTATTATTAGTTTAAATTTAATCTTTATAAGCAAAAAAATCTTTAATTAATTAATTATTTCCCCTAAACTCCTCTATTTATATAGTGATATATGGATAGATTAAAAAGATTGATTAATTACATGTCATATATACACTTTTAAAATATTAATAATATTATAATTTTAATTTCCTCTACATTAACTGTAATATATTATTTATACTAAGATATATCTAGTTGTTTGACATTTGCTGGCATTTTGTAATATATTACCTTTTTGGTGATATGATTTTATAAAGATACTTATGATTTATACAGTAACATATGTTTATCATTGATTTTACTCCTTAATTAATATTATTAGTGAAATATTTATAAGTTTTATGGTGGGTGATTTTCATTAAAATCTTAGATTATAAGTTATAAAGTATAAGAAATGGATGAGTCGATCTAGTAACACATATTTTTCCATTTATCACGTAAATTGAGAGGACACCTACCTAATAAATTGAGGAGAGAAATCTATCTCAACGATTTACGGATAATTTATAAAAAGAAAATTAAATTAGGTGAACTACAATTACTATGGTCCTATTTAATAAAATGACACGATCAATATATAATTTGGTCCTAAAACCTTCCCATCTTAACGTCTAAGTCCATTTCATAGTTTCAAATTTTAAAATAAACAGCATAACTAATTATATCCAAAATTGCTCTTTTGATATATGTGAGCATGAGACCAAGTAGAGAGACGAATCAAAATACTTATAGTATTGCATGATGATGCATCAAAGGTGTTAAAGACGATAGAGATCATACTTTGATACTCATTATGCGACGGCCGAGATGTTTTCGAAATCTTGAACGTCAAATTTATGTAAGAATATTTAGGGCGAAGTTGCATCTATGGAAAATGTCCAAACTTCGAATGAACAATGAAAAAGCGATCATATTGTTTTTAAGGATGATTTAGGGTTTCCACGTGGAGAGAAACTAGACGTTTATGTCAAAACGTTGTAAGGATGACTGGATGATGATGATGTGAACATATTCAATTTATATTGTAGGGATGAAAATCTTCTCCGATGCATCAAGGCGGCTCCTTGGCATGAGAAACCATTCTCTCATCTCTCCTTGGCATGATTTTGTGTTTCTCACACGTTGCTGAAGTTCCCCTATTCAACGGTCCTGTCGGTTGTATCCTCCGAATCTGGAGACATCTTAGTTGGTCCAAAATAAAATAAAAACCTAAGTTGTTCTAGGTTGGCTTGTTGTGGATTTTGTTTACGTGCCGTATTAATCCATATACATTAGTTATATATATCATATAAACGTTTTAAATAGTAATTAAATAGAGAAACAATCACCAATTTCAGCCCAGTAAAGTGGTAGGTACTCAGCATGATCGAGAGTCTTACCAGGGTTCGAATAACATTGGTATTGTTGACTCATTGTGTTGTAAACTACCACAAAGAATCATGCCTTTAGTGTTAGCATAATCGAAGTAATATAAATTACTTCTTTTCCAATAATACCTTAAAACTATACAGCGAGCATTATAAATGATAGGGAGGCCATCATTATTGAAGGTATTTTAAGCTAATCTTAGTTTAGTTTTTAATACTTTAATAAATGGATGTGGTGACTTTTGAGCTAGTCAGTGAATTAGGTTTCCAAAAACAGCCGTTAATTATCTACGACCAAAACCCTTAATTTTAGTGAAGGAAACGTGTACCACAAGCACCGGGTGAAGAGAACCTCATGAGTCATGTCTTAAAGTTTCTGGTGTGGATATATCCTATGAACCAAGTAGAGCATCCTCATTGAGGAGTTAACCATCAGCACATTGGTCAAGCCAGTATAGTTAGGCATGATGCACCTCTTCGACAGAAGCTTGGTCGTCTCAGTCTCTCAGAGGTCAAGCTGCTGCTTCAGCCACCAAGGCTGACTTTTATTGTGTTGTTACTTTATTTTGTTTTCTGTTTTCTGTTTTAATGTTAAACTTCATATAAATCGAACTTGAAATATTACAAACTAGACCTATCCATTGTAGCTCGAGAAAGAAAAACGGATTGAACCGTAACGTTTTTCTCCGGTTAAGTAAATCTTACATAGAGAACCGGAATTAAGGTTTGTGATTAAACATTAAGTAGGTATTAAATAGAGGAAAGGTCACCAATACTCGAACGGCTAAAGTGGTGAGTGACTCAGCATGATATAGGAGTCTCACCATTGTTCGAGAGGCGATATTGGTACCCCAACTTGTGAGAAGGAAAGTGTTTCCTTCCTCTCTACTTTGACCTTCATCGAGTAATCGGTGGAGGAAGCGAAGGGCAGAGTTTCAACTCTGTCTAAACCGTCGGACCCAAGACAAGCGTAGTCTTGGGATATGACCAACGAGTCACTCGTTGGAAATCCGACAGAGTTGATACTCTGTCGTGTCACCGGATCTTCACCCAAAAGTGGGGATTCACATTGGATCGGGGAAGTCTATCACAGAGAATCATGCCTCTTGTGGTAGCCGAATTGAGGTAATACAAATTACCTCTTTTTCAATCTGTTTCTACACATATATATCTGCAAAATTAAAGACAATGAGATGGTCTTTTTTTCCAGACTTAACAAGCTGTAGATCCTTAACCTGCAAGTTCATAAAAGTCTAACTAAGTGTTGAGGCTAGAGGACAAGTCTAAAAAATCTGATTTCTTCATCAAAAGAACATATACAAGGCTCAATGGAAGGGAACTTTAAAGTGTGGTGTAAGCACAACCCTAACTTATTCCACCTTCCTTTGCAAGTCTCACCTCCTTCCTTTATTTCCAATGCAAATCTCTACGTACCAAAATCTTCTCATCATATATGTTTACTATACCGACTCGGATCAGTGCCAAAAATCATCAGATTTCCACAAAATTTCACCATCTTTAGACTCTTAATTGAGAAGCAATAAAAACCTTTTTGTAACATCTCCTTTGGATCATACACGATTATTAGTTAACACACTCTTGACACATGAAGATTAACAGAAAACAACATATCATTGATCACACAAGACGGGTTCTGTCACATAGCACTCAACTTTGTGTCGGCCCATGATATGTTGTGTTTGATGCTTAACTCTAGTAGTGCTGCTCTTGTAGAATATATATGTCTTCAGTAATATATTCGTTAGACTTAATCTAATGAGATAGATTTTTCATTATTAGTGATATTATGGAAAAACAATGAGCCACTTAATAAATAAGATATGGAGAAACATATCTCTGTATTTGTAAGATCATTTAAAAAGTATGGTTAAGTTATCTAGCTATATCCAACCTTTTAATATTTTCTTTAATCTTTTTGTTATCTGATTCAATTTTGTATGTCTGATCAAAAGCCAAAACTAGTAAAAAAATGTTACTTTAACAAATTCAAAATAATTATATGGGATAGAACTATATAAGTTATATGTAAATGTAATGATACTTTTAATCTGATTAATATCATATTAATACAATTTCATTCATTTTAAATTATGTCAAAACCAAACAAGACCAGTAAATATATATCTTTTCAAAATTTTATTTTTGTTACATATATATCTATATGATATCAAATGAATGAAAAAACTTATATAGCTAAATTTCAAGTGTGATATGATTCAACATGTACCATTGCATATGCATTATTAACTGAAATTTGAGAAAATATTTATATAAAAAACCACATCTTAAATTAAAAACGATAATTAAAAGTACAATTTACTGTGAATAAACGCATATCCACTCATTGTACCAACAAATATGATGAAAATACTAGAAAGAAAGGAGAATAAGCAATTTCAGAGAAACATAAACTAAAAAGAGATATAAGGAAATAAAATACTAAATAAGTTATTATTTTAAAATCTTTGGATGTTAGATAGTTTTTTCGTCACTTCCTCCGCTGTTATTGACGCCATCCTCTAGGTTGATTTTTGAGAATCGCTATGATCTTCGAGATTTATTTTGCCATACTTTTTCTTATTTCTTGCACGAAATCTCATGGCTCTTTCTTTGTTCGTTTCAGTCTTGTAGTGAGATGACATATGTGCAGCAAATTTTTGAGAAGTGTCAAACTTACCAGTGCACTTAGGACATGTATATGGACCGTATTTCTCATATGGTAGACTGTGTGTTCGACCATCATCGTCACTTTTCTTGTTTTCCTCACAACTTCTCTCATCGGTAGTTTTCTCAAAAAGCATGGTTGGGTTGGAGATTTTTTTCAAAGGTCGACCAGCTTGGACATTATTTTGATCATGGTTGTGCGTCGATGATGCGGAAAACATGTCAGCTTGTTGACTAAATTCATAATATTGGTATGGAAAAATGGCATTAAGAGGTTCAGGGCTCAAAATCTCGCACTGTTCATCAGTAATATTTGGAGAACGAAACGTAGAATTGCGAATACTGGTTTTAGAAGCACTGCCTTGTTTGACATGTTCATTACCATATTGAGCAGTGTCAGGTTTATTGGTAGGAACATTGGAAGTGTAACTATTTGTGATGGTTTGAGTAAGATGAGGATTATCAGTCATAGGCAAAAGATCATCATTTTGATCCGGACTGGAATTTAAATCAGGAATAGAATTTAGATCAATGTTTCTTCTCATCATATGTGAATTGTTAACTCCAAAGGAAGATGAAGGTATGTTATACTTGCTTATGTATCCTTTTATATAAAAAAATACATTGAAAAGATAAAGGTATAAAGTTTAGAAACAGAAATTATCTTTAAATTAAAAACTAAAGGAAAGATATATAAAATCTATCTTTTATATAAAATTTGCATTGAAAAATAAAAGTATAAATTTCATAAAGGGAAATTACCTTCTAATTAAAAATGAAAGAAATCTAAAAAAATCTACTTTGTATAACTATTATTAGTTTATATATAATCTTTAGAAGAAGAAAACTTTAATAACATATTTATTTCCCCTGTACTCCTATATTTATATAGTAATATATGGATAGATTAAAAAATTTGATTACCTGTCATATACATGGAGAAAACACTTTTAAATTATTAGTAATATTTTAATTTAGGCCTTGAATGGCTACTAGTTTTTAGGTAGATTTTGGTTTTAGTTTTTCTAAATATCTAATTTGTTGCCATTCAAGATTTTACAAAATTGGTTTTCCTAAAAAAATAGGGAATCTACTTTTTATGAGATTTTACTCATTTTCAAAGAAAAACCAAAAACCCCTTTTGATGGTTTCTTTCAACGTCAATGTATTTTCTTTCATTTTTCAAATTTTGTTTGTTATTCTTTTTTATCTTTTTTTTTAAACAAAAACCAAAAACAAATTATTTAGAAACTAAAAACTAAAAGCTAAAATCCAGTTTAAAATCTCATTTCATTCATGGCCTTAGTTTCCTCTATTAACAGTAATATATTACTTATACTAAGATATATCTTATTGTATGAAATTTTCTCGCGTTTTGTAATATATTAGCTTTTTTGGTGTTATGATTATATAATGATACTTTATCATACAATAACATATGTTTACCATTGATTTTACTCCTTAATTGATATTATTGGTGAAATATGTATAAGTTTCATGGTGGATGATTTTTATTGAAATCTTAGTTTATAAGTTATAAAGTATGAGAAATGGATGAGTCGATCTAGTAACACATATTTTTCCATTTATCACGTAAACTGAGGGGGGGGGAGAGGAGAAATCTCAACAATTTACAGATAACTTATAAAGAGAAAATTAAATTAGGTAAAGAACAATTATTAAGTTCTTATTTAATAAAATGACACGATAAATATATATTTTAGTCCTAAAACTTCCCATTTTAATGTCTGAGTCCATTTCATAGTTTCAAAATTTCAAAATAATTAAATAAACAACATAATTATACCTAAAATTTCTCTTTTTAATATATGTGAGCATGAGACCATGTAGAGAGACAAATCAAAATACTTGTAGTATTGCATGTTGATGCATCAAAGGTGTTAAAGATAGAGCTAGATAATACTCTGATACTGAGTATGCGTCGCTCGAGATGTGTTTCGAAATCTTTAACGTCAAGTTTATGTAAGAATTAATCTTTAGGGCGAAGTTGTATCTATGGAAAATGTTTTACCTTCAAATAAGTAATGAAAAAAACTAAATATTTAAGGTTTCCACTTTGAGAGAAACTAAATATTTATTTCAAAACATTTTAAGTATGAGGATGTGAACATGTTCAATTTATGACTGAATAAATCCATGGTGGAATCTTGTTTATATATATATGAGTAATTTTATCGCATAAACCTAAATTTTACCAGATTTGATTCTGCTTTTGCGTTCTATTTCTTTAATTAACAGATTCTTTGATATGTTGATTAGATAATGGACTTACAAGTCTCATCATTTGGAAGTGTGTTCTTAATTTAGTCACAATGTCTTATACATCTAAGTTGAACATTTTTCTAAACTGTTTAGACTTTAAACGTGTCATAGGATCTTTCTGGGAGGATTGGTACATGATCTAGTTCAGTGGGTTGGACAGTAAAATCAATGTCCGCATCAAAGGACTTTGCTTGAAGATCTCTTTGAAAGCAATAGAATACCCTCTATTATCTTAAGTTTATCTTGAAATTCTCTTCGGGTGATTTCCCTCCCGGTAGCTTATGTTTGTACGCTTCTTTGGTTGAGTTGGTAAGCTCTCACTTATCCCTATATTTTTCTGTTTGTTCAATGGTTGTTGTTTTAACTTTCTCTTTTACTTGCCATGTTTTGTGGTCAGAAAAGTTGTTTGTTTGGCTCCGAGTAGTCTTTTGTATCCTCCGAATCTGGAGACACCTCGTGGTTAAGTTATAATGTAATCTTAGTTGGTCCAAAAAAAAAAGAAAAAAACCTAAATTGTTCTAGGTTGGCTTGTTGTGGGTTTTGTTTACGTACCGTATTAGTTAATTCATGTGTTTAGTTATACGTGTTAGAAACGTTTTAAGTAGTAGTTAAATAGAGAAACTATCACCTATTTGGGCTCAGTAAAGTGGTAGTGGCTCAGCATGATCGAGACTCCTACCAGGGTCGAATAATACTGGTATCGTTCTATCATGGTAAACAAGATCAAAGATTCATGCCTAAATTACTTCTTTTTCTTTTCTATTTATAACCTTAAAACAATGCAGCGAGCATTATATAAATGATACGGAGGGACTCACAAAACTAACATGTGCGTGCGTGGCTAAACAATCAACCGAATTGAACCGTAACGTTTTTCTCCGGTTAATTAAATCTTAAATAGATAACCGGACTAAACCCAAAATTAAAGTTATGATTAATCATTAAGTAGGTATTAAATAGAGGAAAGGTCACCAATACTCGAACAGCTAAAGAGGTGGGTGACTCAGCATGATATTGGAGTCTCACCATGGTTCGAGAGGCGATATTGGTACCCCAACTTTGAGAAGGAAACTGTTTCCTTCCTCTCTACTTGACCTTCATCGAGTAATCGGTGGAGGAAGCGTATGGCAGAGTTTCAACTCTGTCTAAACCGTCGGACTCAAGACTAGCGTAGTCTTGGGATGACCAACGAGTCACTCGTTGTAACCGTATCTTCACCGAAAGGTGGGGATTCGCATCGGATCGGGGAAGTCTATCACAGAGAATCATGCCTCTTGTGGTAGCCGAATTGAGGTAATCCAAATTACCTCTTTTTTAATCTGTTTCTACACATATATATATATATATATATATATCTGCAAAATTAAACGGAAGTGTGGTGTAAGCACAAACCCTAACTTGGTTGTCTCACCTCCTTCCTTTATTTCCAATGCAAATCTCTACGTACCAGAATCTTCCCATCATATATGTTTACTATACCGTCTCTGATCGGTGCCAAAAATCACCAGCTTTCCACCAAAATTCACCATTTTTAGACTCCTTGAGAAGTACGAAAAACCTTTGTGTAAGTACTCTTGACTCATAAGGATTAACATAAAACAACATATCATCAATCACACAAGACGGTTTTTGCCACATAGCATTCAACTAATCTATCTACTCCTCCACATGACTTCAATTTACTTTCATTGGGTTTGTAACTCGTAAACATTAAAAAAAAATTGTATCCTCATATATGAAAATCCTCTCCTCCATCACCACACATGTCATAAACTCAGTGTCAGAGTTAGGTTCGAAGAAAAACTTGGTCTTATTGCAGCTAAGAGGAAGAGGTCAAGCTAGCTTTACACTAAGTTTGTAGTTTGGTTGTCTTGTATTTTCCGTTTGGACCTTTGTTCTCTAATGCTACACATGCTTATTATAAATCTGTGTCTTCTCTCTCTAGTGATACAATTTAGGGCATAGTGGACTAATATAAGTCTAAAGAAGGTCTGAAATCTAGAAACTAACTACACATATTAAATCAAGAAGCTCCCCGAGTACGTAGACTTTGACATCCTTTAGTGGCTTTGGCTACATCAGATTTATATAACTCATCTCTAAAATACACTAGCAGAGTTATATATAAGTTTGTGCAACCACTTAAATAAGTCAAAAATTTGTGTAGTTAGAGGATTGTATAATAAGTAAACAAAACTAGAAGACAAGACATTTTTTTTAACCAGGTTCACTAACTCATTTCTTAATTGATTTTTATCAATGCAACTACAGTTAGTGCTGATGACTTACAAATAACATAATCCTGAAAACTCTTCTTAATGTATTACAAACTCACTCTGAAATCTTTTAAGTTCAGCAACAATTCTACACCCATGAGTCTCACACCTTGTGATTAAGCACTCAGTTTTTATTTTTATTTTTTTGGTTTCATCAAAAATAAGACCAAATGGTTTCAAGAATATTTTTTCCTTTACAATTTGTCTCCAAATAAAATAATGTTGTGAAAATCATTCTCATGTAATATTTTCACAAAAAATGTTCGAAATCGAGACACGTACACAAATGTATTATGTGTCAAGTCGTAATCCACCAGTTGTTGTTATGAATCTCTTTTGTGAAACCAAATTTGTCTTCCTCCTTTACCTTGGAACTCATCCGAAATAACATTTTCCGTTTGAACTACATTCCTTCAAAATATTTTAAAACGCTTGATCAAAAACTACTACATGCATCAACTACGAAGAAATTACATTTTGAGACTCGTATTTAACTAACTAACCACATAATATGAATGTGCACACATATGAAGATGTTATTCTTAGATGTATTTTCCACACACACAAAAAAAGGAACAAAAACGTGTCCCAATATTTTCAAGACCTTTAGCACCATGCCACATATAATCATACCAACAAATAGTTTGGCCAATTTTGATGGTCTCGGTTTCATGCTAAAATGTGTCCATCACTTTCCTCCCACTTACAATGTTTTTTCTCCTTTAAATTATGAAATACATCACAATACTTTTGTAAGCAAATAGGACTGCAGAATAATTTCAAAATCACCTAAATTCTACCTGTTTATAACCGTACAAAAATTTCAGAAAAGAAAAAGAAAAAAAAATGAAAAAAACTGATCCCCAACTTCAACAAAACACTACAATTCTCAATTATGACACTAAGATAGTTTTTCTCTTTATAATATCAGAAACAGTGATAATAATGCTCAATTATGACACTAAGATAGTTTTTCTCTTTATAAGTGCATATATATATAAAAGTCAGTATGAATTCAATTGTTACTTAAGTTATGATAAATTATATACATCCATAATTATTTAGACAGTATTAGATATTATTGCTGACTAAGATTGAACTAACATTAATATACACTATATGTGTAGAACTGATAATTTTTAACTTAATATTGGTTAGAACATATAAATCTTTAGCATAAATACATAATAACTTTATTAATATTACTCAAATTTGAGTAATGTTCTAATAGTTCATTTAAACTTTACGATATCTAGTTTGTTTGTTTTAGGTTTAATGTTAAGATATATAGTTTTGGCAATAAAAAGAGTTACTTTGATTAACTAAGATTATAGATTTTGGGAAATCGAAATGTATTCACATGGTTCAAATAAAGGATTATGTGTTTTTTTTTTCTTTTTTCTTTAGGGTGAAACTTTTGAATAAAGTAAAGACAAATAAGACCTGCCCATATGATGATATATGATCTAACCTACCCAAGTTATCAATTGCATCGGAAAGTCCCCAAACTTATCTTTCTGGCTGTGTCGGCCAAATGTATCCCAACTAATACACACTATATCACTTTCAATTTCTCTTCCTCTTCGTCCAGAAGATATTATTAGCCTTTAATCATTAACCTGAACTAATGATTGATCTGTCGTCTTGTTAATTTGTCACATTATGTGTATGTCAAGGTTCGGACTAATTAATCTGAAGTACTGATCAATTCAACCTTTAAGCCAAAGAATCTTTGGATAAAAGATCTTGAATCTCTGCGTTGAATTCATTTCTTATCCAACAACTTCATTTAATCTCTCGTTTCGTTTTTGATTTTTGATAGTGACTATATAGATGTGCCTATTCATTAAAAAAGGTGGAAAAAAAAGTATGCAATTTGCCTAGTTGTTTGAGTTAAGTTATTCAAATTATAGTATGATGTTCAAGAAATCAAATCAAAAACTATGTTTTCGTTCAAGAAATCAGAACAAAAAGTATGTTTTCGCCACGTATCTTTCTTTTTCAGCTCACCAAATATAACTTTCAAGGAATCAACTGAAAATTTTTTACTTTTTACGTGGGGTTTGTCACGTTTGTGCATTTATAGAATTAATGTATTCAAATCCCCAATGTTAGCGTTTTTGCCTATTATATAGATGCCAGATGATTATCCATAATTACTTTCTGTTTATATTTTAAATAATTACCTACTATCGTATGTATAAATATTTACTTTCAGCAAGTTTAGACATCTAAAATAAATACACTACGAATTTGATTAATTATTGAAATCAATAAATATACATTACTTGATTTTTCAATTTTTTTTTTTTGGGAAAAAATGAAAAATTGAATTATAAATTAAATATGTTATTGTCTTTCTAAAGTACATGAGATTTCATGGTGACGACTTACCCATGCATGACGTGCTCTAGGAATTTTTCACCAAACAAGTTTAGTTTTTAGAACTAGATAAGTTAAAAACTAAATGAATAACAAAAAAATCCACCGTAAATATTTATCTAGTTCACCAAATTATATAAATGTGGAAAAGAATCTTTAAAGTTTCCGCCACTATTCAACATATATCAGGAAAACGCCGAAAGTGAATAAGATAGCGACTAGGCCTGGGCATTCGGATATCCGTTCGGATTCGGGTTCGGATCTTCGGATCTTCGGATGTTCGGATATAGACATATAGAATCCGATCGGGTATTTTATAATATCGGGTCGGATTTGGATCGGATGCTTTCGGGTTCGGTTAATTTCGGATATATCCGAAATATGATTTTGGCGCCGAATATCCAAAGATTTTGATGATTTTTATCCGAAATTGAAAAAAAAAACTCGAAATAGACAGAAATATCCGAAATTTTTAATTTTATCCGGAATGAAATATACTAAAAAATGAAAAATACTAAAAAATGTTGAAAATCCTAAATACATGAAAGAGTAAAACTGAATGTAAAAGTGATTAAGTCAAAAGTCTTAAAGATATAAACAAGTAGACAAAGCTAATAATATCTTATAAAACATATTTCATTAGTTCCACACTTCACAAACCTCAAATTCAATTAAATATTTAAGGATTTAAAGATTTAAAGATATATAATTTATTTATGATCGGATAAGTTCGGATATCCGTTCGGGTTCGGATAATATCCGAACCCGATTGGATATCCGATTTTTATGAAAACTAAATCCGATCGGGTATTACCCACTATCCATACCCGAACCGAACTGCCTACTTCAGGTCGGGTTCGGGTTCGGATTTCGGATACGGTTAATATGCCCAGGCCTAATAACGACTTTATATCGTATTAGAAATAGTTTTTGGTCTTATCGTATTATATTTGATGACCAACTATTTTTGATATAATCGTATCCTAATATATGTAACTATAATGAATGAATTCACATATATGATGACATTTACATGCATAACTTGCAAAACTATAATAACCAGTTTTACAAGTAGCATATTTTTATCTCCTAAAAACCTGCATTTAAGTACTGATCGAATATTCGATGCACATATCTATTGTTAAATCCTTTACCTATGTTTCCACTTCATTTTAATTAATTTTTTGTGAATTGTTGGAATTCTTTTCAAACTGTTCTTGGATATACTTCTCAGGTACATACATCCAAATCAAATGTTATTTTTTGTATTAAAAAAAAAATATAGTTCTCGTACCAGAATACGTGGGCACCTACGAACACTGTAGATTGTGGAACAGTGGAAGTTTCTGATCGTCATTTTCCACTACAAAGATCCAAGTGGTGGACCGTCTATTTGTATATATACTATATGAAAGTTACATAAATCGATATAATAGCCTATTCTGATATCTAACACACACAAAATAAAAAAAAATAAAAGACTCACCATGGTTCATGCTGATGGTCATACTTCTCCCGGTTTGAATCCGAACCCGACTCATATGAACAAATTCGCTTGCGGCTGTGCCATTGTTGCTTCCATCATCTCCATCATCTTTGGATATGGTAAACATTTTTTTACATAACATATAATATAATTATTTAGTTGAATATAATTATGTTTTTTTTTTTTTATATCAATGAATATAACTTTCTCTTTCTTTAATGTGTTTTGTCCTTAGATACGGGAGTTATGAGCGGAGCTCAGATATTTATAAGAGAGGATCTCAAAATAAACGACACTCAGATCGAAGTATTGGCCGGAATCTTGAATCTTTGTGCTCTCGTCGGATCATTAACGGCGGGAAAAACTTCTGACGTTATCGGTCGACGTTACACTATTGCTCTCTCCGCCGTGATATTCTTAGTGGGTTCTGTTCTTATGGGTTACGGTCCAAACTACGTTGTTTTGATGGTCGGAAGATGTATAGCCGGAGTTGGTGTAGGGTTTGCTCTCATGATAGCTCCGGTTTACTCTGCCGAGATATCCTCTGCTTCACATAGAGGCTTTCTCACTTCTCTACCCGAGCTTTGTATTAGTCTTGGGATATTACTTGGATATGTTTCCAACTACTGTTTTGGGAAACTGACGTTGAGGCTTGGATGGAGATTGATGCTTGGGATCGCGGCTTTCCCTTCTTTGGTATTGGCTTTTGGGATTACGAAAATGCCTGAGTCTCCGAGGTGGCTTGTGATGCAAGGTAGGTTAGAAGAGGCAAAGAAAATAATGGTTTTGGTATCCAACACGGAAGAAGAAGCCGAAGAACGGTTCAGAGATATCCTAATCGCGGCGGAAATAGAAGAGGAGACAGCGGTGAAAGAAGTTGGCGGTGGGGTTAAGAAGACTCACGGCAAAAGTGTATGGAGGGAGTTGGTAATAAAACCGCGACCTGCGGTGCGTTTGATATTGATCGCGGCCGTGGGGATACACTTTTTCGAGCACGCCACGGGAATTGAGGCCGTCGTGTTGTACAGTCCGAGGATTTTCAAGAAAGCTGGAGTAGTTTCTAAAGACAAGCTCTTACTAGCCACGGTCGGTGTAGGTTTAACTAAGGCCTTTTTCATAATAATAGCTACTTTCTTGCTAGACAAGGTAGGTCGGAGAAAGCTTCTATTAACCAGCACAGGTGGGATGGTCTTCGCACTGACAAGTTTAGCGGTTAGTCTCACGATGGTTCAGCGATTTGGGAGGTTAGCGTGGGCATTGAGTTTAAGCATCGTCTCTACTTATGCATTTGTAGCGTTTTTCTCCATCGGGCTTGGACCTATCACGTGGGTGTACAGCTCCGAGATATTCCCGTTGAGACTTAGGGCACAGGGAGCAAGCATAGGCGTTGCGGTTAATAGGATCATGAATGCGACGGTCTCAATGAGTTTTCTATCGATGACGAAAGCGATAACGACAGGCGGCGTGTTCTTCGTGTTCGCTGGACTAGCGGTGGCGGCATGGTGGTTCTTCTTCTTTATGTTGCCGGAGACGAAAGAAGTGCCCTTGGAGGAGATGGAGAAGCTTTTTGGTGGTGGGGGTCCTCGTGGTGATCGCGACGGACTAGAGATTCAATTTCAAACTAAGAGAGTCAATAGTTAGGTTAGGTTATCATAGCTATATATAGAATAATTAGGCATGTAATTTTTTTTTTAATCCAACATGATTTGGCTTATCTATTGTATGTAAGGTGTGTTTTTGTAAGGATGATACATATAGATAAATCATTGAATACACATATTTTATAATATTCCCTCAATTTAGAATGCAATTTGTTTACTTTAGCGTGAGAAATTTGTATCAGTATTACAAAATAAAGAGACATATGTTCTATGACCAAAAAAAATATGGAGTGATGTATGTTTGAAACTGTAAGAAGAAAAGGAACAGAGTCAGAGACATTTTATAGCCACTCTGTAAAGAATACTGAGGTAAGTCATATTACTAATTTATTTTATCGTACTTACTGAAACTACCTTGAGGGACACTCTCAAAATAAAACTTTGGTTACTTTGCAACCAAAGGTTTATATATTGTGCAATACTAATAATTTTGCATCTTCCTGGCTTCCTGCCCAACAGTCATTGTATTGATGTTTCAGACAGGATCAGTTCAATAAAGAACTCTAAACCACAAACACAAAAGACAATAACAGCTCAAAATAGTTTAGAAGAGAAGAGGTTAAAAATTGAACCAAGAAAGGATTTAAGATTACTAGGAAAGTATTAAAAAAAAAACTGATTACAAAAGGGATATTTCATTAATTCACAAGTAGAAACATTAATAAAATATGCGACTTGACAGTTTTATGGCACGGTACTTGTTCCAAATTGCGATTTATACAATTTGGAGGGAAAGGAATGGGCGACGGCATGGCGATTCTCCTACCACCGCGGCTCATCTCATCAGTCTCATCGGTAAACAAATGCGAGACAGTCTCTTGTCCATTAAGCTTATGGGTGATAGGCGTTACGACAAGGGAATGCAACTTTGGTTCAACTCTCAACAATAGCTTCTCAATTTTAGTTTGTTTTCATAACTCAAATGTTTTGATCTCCCCGCTGCGCTAGTTGTTAAAACGATTTTTTCTTGAATATAATTTTACATTATTTCAAAAAAAAAAAACATTAATAAAATAAGCAAAATAAATCCCTAAACCTAAACGTTGAGATCAGAGACGACAGGTGTGTCCTCTCCTTCCGAGGGTTGGAGATTATGAAGACAAATACATCCTTGGAAAAGAGGAGTACTGACAATGATCAAGGCCACTACGAAAACACAAGCGATCCAAAAAGGTCTTAAATATAGGGGAACGTTAACCTTAAATATTGATGGACTTTTTTTTTTTTATTGAAACAAAATATAAAAGGACTTTAGAAATTTTAGTAGTAACATATTGTAAAACCCGATTATTTAGTGGATAAACAAATGAAAAGCCCATATTGACACTGCATGTGTCCGAAACCCTAGGGCTACTATTGTTTTCCTTTTTTTGTGTGGAGCTTATGGCTCAATGTTACTATTGTTTCTCTAATAAGCTAAAACGAGAGATCGAAGCAGAAAGAACGGTTTGTTTCCTCCCCAAGTCTTCTTCTTCGTTCTCTGACAGTCATAGCAGTAAGTTTAATTTCCTCTTCCAACAAGACAGAGACATTTGCTACTAATGGTTTCTTAATCTCTCTCTCTTTCTCTTCTGATTTGATTTTGTAGAATGATAAGTTCACTTTCATGGATACCAAAAGGGGCATCAAAGGCCATGCCCTATGAGGCTGAGTCTCCTTCTAAGGAGGATATCAAAGAGCTCATTCATAATGGCACTTTCAAGAAAAGGTGAGAAAATTCTTATTAAGTCCGTTCTTTTGTTTCTCTTAAAAAAAAAGAGGTGAAAAGCTCACCCACTGATTACATTTACATCGGATACAGTCTCAGTGACATGGATATGGACGATGAGATACAGAACTGTGAAGTTGCTCATGCCAAGGCTGTAGCAAAATCTTTTGGCAAACCATGTTCCCAAAGCAAGGGTGCTTCTTCTTCTTCTTCATCAGCAGATCCTGATAACGTAGTCAACTTCTTGAAAGAACTCGACATGGATAACTATGACGAAGAAGATGATGGTATATATATATATCTCAGCTCTTTCTCTTTTTCCTACATAGTTTTATTGTTGTATTGCATATTGTAGTTTACAAATTCCTTCATTCTTGTGACGTTGTACTCAGAAATTGAACTATTTAGCTCTGGACAAGGAGACCTTTATTATCCAAGCAATGAGATGGATCCATACCTTATCATACTTACTAAATCTACCTTGAGGATACTCTCACAATTGTTTGTATTGCAACCCTTAGTAAAATATACTAATTAATAAACCTTTTAACCCTCTAACTCAGCTGATTCTATCATGTTGGTATACGTTAGGATAATTATGACTCCGAGGATCTCGATGCTATAACAATTAGGCCAACTGATTCACTGATCATCTGCGCCACTAGTAGAGATAAAAGCAACAATCTTGAGGTCTACGTATACGAGGACTCCGGGAATGGCACTCACAACTTGTATCTTCGTAATGACATAATTATATCTGAGAAACCATTATGCACGGCATGGCTTGATTGTCCTCTCAAAGGAGGGGAAAAAGGTTAGTGTGTGGATCCAAGCCGCGGCTCTTCTTCTTTTTTATTTGGTATGGATGAGATTATCATTTTTCTTTGGTGTTGGCAGGGAACTTTGTAGCTATTGGGTCTATGGAGACCTCAATAGAGATATGGGATCTTGATCTTGTATGTAACTATAAACTGGCTTTTAATGGTATTTATAATGTTTTTTTTTTATCTATCATTAACTAATATGACTATACAATGCTCGATCAGGTGAAAGAGGTGCTACCTTGTGTACGACTCGGACGAATAGGTGGAGAGGTTTGAAACCCAACTTTTGAAATTATCTAACTCCTCTGTTTATCTAGAATGTGTCATGTTGTAACTTAAGTTATTTGTCTTTCTCTCACTCTAGATATCACAAGATTCCCACTCTGAACCAGTGATTGATCTTGCTTGGAACAAGGAGTTTAGGTATAAATGTTTAACTTAAGCTCTCTGATGGTTCCATGATTGAAAATTTATCTCCAATATTTGCTCTCATTTTTTACTTTTTACTGGAACAATAGGAATATAGTTGCTAGTGCCAGTGCAGACAACAAAGTTAAGGTTTGGGATGTGGCTACAGGGAAATGTAAGGTCACTATGGAGCATCATAAAAACAAGGTATGAGGATAAAAACTGTTTCTATGATCTCTCAAGCATATGTGGCATGCTCATTGTTTATTGTGTATGTACTGGTTAACTCACAGGTTCACGCGGTCTCATGGAATCATTATGCTCCAGAAGTACTCCTCAGTGGGTCTCGTGATCGCACCGTTGTATTGGTGACTGTTTTGTTCCATTCATGTGACTGGAGTCTTGTACATTAACCAGCTTTATCATTATGTTGATTTGTGTTTTTTTTCTTCTATTTATATGTATATATGTTTCAGAAAGATGGAAGGGACCCTTCACACTCAGGTTTGAAATGGTCTACCAAGGGCAAAGTTGAAAGCTTGGCCTGGGATCCTCACAGTGAACACTCCTTTGTGGTGCATTATGCATTCTTTGCTCTTGTAATAGACATGTGAACAGCTTGGATAATTTGGTGTGACTCATTATCTTTTTCTTTTTCCATGTTAGGCGAGTCTGGAAGATGGAACTGTGAAAGGCTTTGATATACGTGCTTCTGATCTATCACCAAATTTTACTCTCCATGCTCATGATAAAGAAGTCTCCTCCATATCATACAACATACATGCGCCCAATGTACGTACATACATGCTTCTCTTTTGTCTCTCTTGAGTCCAAGCTAGCATATATTCATAATGTAGTGGTTTAGCATTTAAGTCATTCTTCCGAAATGTGCAGCTTTTGGCTACAGGATCTGAGGATGGAAGTGTGAAACTTTGGGATCTTTCAAATAACCAACCATCATGGATTGCTACACACATGCCAGATGTGGTAAGAGCTATTCATTAATAAGTATCTTTCAAACTTTGGTTTCTTTTGTTCACCATTCCAAACTTTGACATCAATCAGGGAAAAGTGTTCTCCGTATCATTCTCTGCGGACTGCCCCTTCTTGCTCGCTATTGGTGGCTCAGAGGGGAATCTAAAAGTGAGTTAGTAAAGGCATTTTGATTATGCAAGAAATACATGTGTGTTTTTTAATAGGAAACTAACGTATATATGTACAGGTGTGGGATACACTGTTGGACACTGTCGTGTCCCAAAGATATGGGAGCAACCGACCATGACCGACGAGGATTCTTGTTTCTTGAAGCATATAAAAAAAATTTCATGATATCTTAATAGAATAATAAAAAAATTTAGGGGACTATGAAGGTTATGCAGAAGTATAGTTGCATACGTAGACAAAAAAAAAAATTTGATTACATTGACAAACTTATATACATACTCTATAAATCTCTTTTTGTTGGATTTCTCTAAAGAAAATATTAAGCGCGAGCTCTATAAAGATCTATGTTTTTGATTGTCTTGTTTATCGTATAAAGACTCTAACAAATGAAATCATGGGATGCAACTTCATCAATGGGTTTAATTAAGGATCAAACTCTAGAATACGAGATGTGGTCTTTTTTTATACGAAACCAAAGGGACATGATCTCTTATAGTCTTTTAATTTCTCATTATACATGTGTGATTAGAACCAAGATTTTGTTGTACTATAGTCTTTGTAATAACACACTAACCGCCTTTATTTATTACCCACACCAACAAAAATGTTCAAAAGTAAATAGTATGCAGCTACACTTCTTTTTCTAGTATTATGATCAAAACCGCGTGGAAGGATCTGAGGTGAGTAACATGATTCGATGGACAAGATTAAACCAGAGATTTACCTAACAAAGGGTAAGAATATTAATTAAGAATGCATGCGGTTACTACCACTTACGTGGAAATGAATCAACAAACAAACCTTACTTCTCCTAATATCACGGAGCCAAAAAGAGAAAAATTAGACCGGAGATTATTACTTTTATTACAATTATTAGTAACTAAAACACAAAACTGTTATCACGACAGACATTAGAGAGAAAGAAGAGGCATGTTTCTCGGAATGAAGACAGAGCAAATCTCAAAATCTCACCTTCTTCCTATTATCATTTTTCTCACCAATTTACCCAAAAACAAACTCCTCTCCCCCTTAATCTCTTCATCTAAGGTACACACTTACATGCTAATCTCTTTAACTAATCTTTCATTTTTAGCATTTTTTTCACCTGTTTTGTCAACGATCTAACGAAACATAATAAGACAAAAAGAGGTTATGCCCAAATTAACACCATTTTGATTATGATCTGTTCTGCTTTTTATTACGTTTTTGTTCTTTTCAGAATCATTTGAGTGGTTAAGGGAGAGAAGACGGACGGAGAGTTTTATTTTTTTTGGTTACCGGAGAATTTTGATCTCTGATGGCTTCTTCTCCTGCATCTGCTCCTCCTCCGTCAAACTCTACCTCTTCTCCATCTCCACCGTCGTCTAATACCAATTCAACCTCCTCTTCTCCCCCTGCTCAGTCTCCTCCTTCTCCTTCTCAAGGAGACTCATCATCATCGCCACCTCCTGATTCAACATCTCCACCAGCTCCACAAGCTCCTTCTCCTCCTAATGCCTCTAATAATTCTCCTCCCCCACCGTCACAAAGAGGGAACGGCGGTGGAAACGAGTCTCCACCGTCACGCGGCTCTCCTCCTTCTCCTCCTTCTAGGAGTAATGGAGATAACGGTGGAAGCAGATCAACACCGTCAGGAGGAAATGGCGGTTCTCCCTCGGATAATCCTCCTACTAGCGGAGGCAGCAGCGGTGGAGGAGGAGGAAGTAATACGAATGTTGGGATCATAGTAGGTGTATTAGTTGGAGCTGGACTTTTGATGATTGTGCTTATCATTGTTTGTCTTAGACGCAAAAAGAAGAGAAAAGATTCTTACTATCCTGAACCCATGAAAGGTATAAACTTACACACACATATGTTTCAACACATATCAAAAAGCTTAGGTTTCTTCATATTGGTTCAGGAAATCAGTATCAATACTATGGAAACAACAACAATAATGCTTCACACAATTATCCAAATTGGAACCTAAATGCACAAGGCCAAAACCAATACCCTCCTGGTGGTTGGGGAGGCGGTGGACCATCACCGCCTCCTCCTCCACCGCGGATGCCTACAAGTGGAGAAGATTCTGAATTGTACTCTGGACCAGCACGTCCGGTTTTACCTCCTCCTTCGCCTGCTCTAGCCCTTGGATTTAACAAGAGCACTTTTACTTACCAAGAGCTAGCGGCTGCAACGGGAGGGTTTGCAGATGGTAAACTTTTGGGGCAGGGAGGATTCGGATATGTTCATAAAGGTGTGTTGCCTAGCGGGAAAGAAGTCGCGGTTAAGAGTTTGAAATCGGGTAGTGGACAAGGAGAGAGGGAGTTTCAAGCTGAGGTTGATATCATTAGCCGTGTGCATCATCGGTATCTTGTTTCTTTGGTTGGATATTGCATAGCTGATGGACAGAGGATGTTGGTTTATGAGTTTGTTCCTAACAATACTTTGGAATATCATCTTCATGGTAACCAGACCACTTAAAAACAATTTAGCAAACATTCTCTACTCTACAGTTTCAAGAAAATTGTAACATTTGTTCCTGTTGATGTTGGTTCAGGGAAAAATCTTCCGGTAATGGATTTCTCCACCAGGATGCGTATCGCATTAGGTGCTGCGAAAGGACTCGCTTACCTTCATGAAGACTGTAAGTTTCAAACATTCACCAGTCTCATTTTCTTAAACATTGTTGCATAAAACAGAGAAAGCTTTGTCTTTGACAAGTGATTTCTTTTTGGCTGAGGAAACGACACAGGCCATCCTCGGATCATTCATCGCGACATCAAGTCTGCAAACATTCTCTTGGATTTCAACTTTGATGCAATGGTGATAAACTAGTAGCCGCATTCCACTTTGGTTTTTGTTAAGGCAACATTGCTAAAAGCTGATGATGCATGACTTATGACATTTGTTTATTCAGGTGGCTGACTTCGGATTAGCTAAGTTAACTTCTGATAACTACACTCATGTCTCTACTCGTGTGATGGGAACTTTCGGGTAAGCGTTTTCCCGTACGATAAGATATTGTTCGCGCCAATTAAGAAACAGAACCTTTGTACTGATCTAATTTACTTCTCTGCACAAACATGTGTAGATATCTTGCTCCAGAGTATGCATCTAGCGGAAAATTAACAGAGAAATCCGATGTTTTCTCTTACGGTGTCATGTTACTCGAACTCATAACTGGAAAACGACCGGTTGATAATACCAACACCATGGACGACACCTTAGTAGATTGGGTATATACTATAAACGTTTCTTGTCATACAAGAATTGTATATGTTTTCGCCTTTTTTTTGGCATTGATGATTGTTTTTGGATTATAAATACAGGCTCGGCCACTTATGGCTAGCTCGCTAGAAGATGGAAACTTTAATGAGCTCGCAGATGCAAGGCTTGAAGGCAACTACAACCCGCAAGAAATGGCTCGAATGGTGACATGTGCCGCTGCTAGCATTCGCCATTCGGGGCGTAAACGTCCAAAGATGAGCCAGGTCAATCAAACTTATATAACCCAAATTTTTGAGTATTTGTCAGATAATAAGTAACAAAACATGTTTTGGTTTGCAGATAGTAAGAGCATTAGAAGGAGAAGTGTCACTAGATGCTTTAAACGAAGGTGTGAAGCCAGGACAGAGTAACATTTACGGTTCATCGGGAGCAAGCTCGGATTATAGTCAGACATCTTACAACGCAGACATGAAGAAGTTCAGACAGATAGCTTTGTCGAGCACAGAGTTCCCAATCAGTGACTGTGAAGGAACACCTAGTCATGATTCCAGAGAGATGGGAACTAAAAGCCCTGCTCCTCATCAATGAGAGAGATCAATGAATGATAAAAGAAGAGATTTTTGGGGGGTTCTGAGAGTAGAACCAATGTAAGCTAAAAAGCAATGTCATTGAGATTGGATTTTTTTTTAATACTTTTTCGACTAAGTTGTGTTATGTTTAGATCGTTACGTATGTGTATGATTGATTCAAACATGAAACTACTATTGTTTGATTTTCGATTTGTTTCTCTTACATTCATAATCAAAGTGACAAGCTTTTTAACTTCGGCTTCATGCTCTGTTTTCGTAATCTACCAAATTAAACCCAACTTAAACAAGACTCTATACCGGTACGCAATTAAACCGGTCCGGTTAAAAAGCCCTCACGGTCTCTGTTTTCTTTTAACCTGTTCTCTCACTTCTCAGTCGTCTTCTCCTCCCATTTCTTCCTCAAATCTCTCATTTCGCGTCAATGAAATTTTAAACCTTTGAATTTGTTTATTGTATTCTCAATTTCTCGAAGTTTTCATTTTTATTTTATGTGGAATCCAACTATGTTTAGATTGAGAAGCATCTTGTCGCTGAAAAGTTCTGGGATTGTAGAATTGTCATTACCAAATGCCACAGAAGCAATTCGTTTCGCTCCATTTCATTCGACGAGTGTTCTGTCTGAGAAATCGAGGAATAACTCTGGTTCCGTAAGATCCTTCTCTATAAAGATTAGCTTTATCATTGAATCTTTGAACACCTGTAGTTAGATGTTTTGATGCTCTTGGATTAATTTTTGATCGCAGGGTAGGGATTCTGAAGGTGAACGATCTTCAAAGGTATAATTTTTATATGAGCAATGTAAAAGCTGAAACTTTGATTGAATTGGTATCAAGAATAGGAATTGTGATATGAGTTTTGTGTTATCAGATTGAAATTGTTACCAAATCTGCGAGTTTCCACAAGTTTGGGTTGCTTTTAGTCAAAAGAGGATCACATGATTTGGTCATGTAGCTGACATTACAACCAAATTGGTTTTGCAAATGTTTGTACTTTCATATGAGGAAAATGAATGTTTCTTGATGAATTTGGAAGGATTGGTTGTTGATAGAAATGCAATCTATGTTGCTAAGTTCTTGTTTTAAACCTGTGCTGGTTTTGTCAAGAATTTGATAGTTTTGGTGTGGGTGTGTGTGTAGTCATTTATTTGTGTATCTATTCAAACTCATAAGAGAGTTAGTTCTCCTCTGAAGCTGCAAATGTTGATCCCAGAACTCCTCCATAAGATTCACATGTACTGTAAAGGAGAAGGGACGCACTAGCGCTAAAAAGACTGTAGACAAACTCCTCTTCCACAGAGGAATTAATGATCCACTTCAGGTATATTCGTCATGCTATAGTTTCATTCTATCCATGCTACAGTTTCATGGATTTTGATTTTTATAGACTTTGTTTTTACATAGAGTTCTGGTTTTCTTTTTCTTTTTAATGTGTTTGCTCAAGTGTTTTACATTGTACTTCTTTTCTTATACGTAGAATGAGTGGCATTTCGGGCCAAATCCGCTTATACGGGATAGGCATATGAAGAAAAAAGCTCCACCTGGCCGGGGAAAGAAACCTCGGGATAAGAAAACAAAAAGTGAGTTTCTCTTCTGTTTCTTATACCACACAAATCTTGGCTCTCTTTTTGCTGTATCCTTTTGTTTGTTTGTAAATTAGGATGGCACAGAGAAGGAAATCCTGAAGATGAATTTGGCACTGAAGCTAATAATGGTTTCGAGAACAGATGGAGAGAAAAGTGGACAACTCAATCTCAGAAGACCTCATATTCGAGAGACTCGACATCGGGATTTGAATGGAGAGAAGGCTGGAGCTGGACTACTCAATCTCAAAGGAGCAAAAGTTGGAATAATGAGTCTCTTGATGAACCTTTGAATGTTGGGTCTCGGTCTGAGAGGATTGTTCTGGGATTGCCTTTAGATGGTCCCCTCAAAATTGATGCTGTTAAAAATGCGTAAGTCTTTCAATTGCTTCCGATGCTGCCCAAAATCTAAAATAAGTGTTCCTCAATGCTTTTCTTGTTTTACAGCTTCCGGTCTTCGGCTTTGAAGTGGCATCCGGATAAGCACCAGGGGCCTTCTCAGGTATGATTTTAAACAAAGATTGGATTGTCTCAGTTTTTGTATGAAGTTTATGTGTTGATAAATTGTGTTTTGATAATCGCAGGCTGCAGCGCAAGAGAAGTTTAAACTCTGCGTTGATGCATACAAGTCACTATGCTCTGCACTTTCTTGACTTTACACAGGCATTGATGATGGACCATTGTAGCATTAGTTGACAAGATTTTGCTTCTGAAAGGTTTTCCAGAGACTCACCAGTTACACCATTGACTCTCTCTCATTCTTTTCCAGCATTTGACAACAAAAACAATATATGAGAAAGATTTATGTTTTTGCGCATAGTTTGAGTTTGTCATAAAACTTCTGACTGAAACACACTGATGTGAAAGACAATAACTCGAATACGTCTGTGTATACAAAACTCTCTTGAAGCAATTTTATTTGTACACGAAAAAGAATTCAAATAAAACTTCTTTATACTGTGTGTCTAAGTTAAAACTAGGCTTAAACAACACATATCCAAACTCTAAATCTTTCACTTATATATCATTATGATTCCAAAACTTTCCAACATTCTTGGTTTAGCAAATGTTGCAGTAACCTAACCAGCAAGCTCCGTTTAAGCTTCTGGATAAAACTATGATTCATCAAACTTCACACAGGTGGCATGGCAAAGGTTCCAACTACCGACCTGTGAGTGATCTCTGAGTCCAGCGTTGTTAGCATCTGCGGGATCGACATACCACCCGAGATAACGATTTCTATGGCAAAACAAAAGAAGATTAAATTTCTAAAGCTCCAAGACGTTTGAAGAGAGTTACCAGATCAAGTTAGAAGTTACCTATGCCTTCCCGGACTGAGAGATTAGGTCTTATGATGTCCTTTGAGCTAATAAGGAAAATGTCTCCAAGATAAAGATGGTTGGTTGGAACATAGACACAACATAGTTCTTCTCCACCAGCACGACCTCTAAGAATCACAGTCGATGTAATGAAACCAAAAGCATATTCTCCCATATGAGGATGTCTGATGATCGCTACCTCCTTGAATGCACCTGAGCTTTGATCTGATAAACAGAGAAGTTAAAGTTAGTGTTTTTGGTACTTGTCGTAAGTAAAGATTCCTTTTTTTTTTTTTTTTTTTGGTTTTGTGAGCTTAACCTGGTGAGATTGCTCCACTAATTTGCTTAGAAGCGGAGTAGATGTAGCTTATGAGAGGCATCTTCTTGATAAACCATTCTCCGATACTGAGAACTGAAGCTCCAAGCCATGAAGACATGAATACACCAACAATAAAGATGAATGTGATGGATGTCACAAATCCAAGACCTGCAATTTCTTCATTAGACAGAGAAGAAACAAGCAATGCAACTGAGATGAGAGATGCAAAATCAAACTAACCGAACATATTGATTCCGAGATGTGTATAGATCGGTGAGAAGAACCCGTCGACGAAATGAATAAACCACCATGTGAAGTAGAATGTGACAGCGATTGGTAGCAATATGACACTGTACACACAAGAGATCTTAATGTGTATGTGTTTCAAAAACCTTTTGAGAGTAAATTATAAGTCAGAAAGAAACAGATAAGAGATTTTCACCATCCGGTCATGAACTTTTTGGAGGCCCAGCTTCGGATGACTTTGTAAATCGCCTGTTAACATTGAATAACTTAACATACAAGTAACTTTAAAGCTCTAGGTCAAAAACAAACTTGCAGAACACATTTCACAATCTTTGAATCCAGATATTAAAAAAGAAGAAGAGGATAATAAGATTAATACTCTGTAATCATATGAGAGATGAAACAGGGGAGCGAGAGAGAAACCTCTTTTCCGGCAACGTGAATCGGAGAAGCGAGAGGAGACGGCGGAACAGATAAAACGACGTCGCGTGGTGAAGCTGCTGATTTATGCATCGGGATCAATCGCTCTAGATCTCTCTCCCTCGGTTCCATCTCTCTCTCTCTCTCTCTATATATATATATATATATTATGGATTCGTCGATCTCCGATGTCTCTTCTCCGGCGTCCGTGAGTGAGCAGAGCAACGGAACTGCCTTGGCCAAAGTTAATGCGTACCGAACTATTCTGACTTTGCAACATTATGGGCCTTATAAAGCCCATTTTACCTTTTACTGAGCCTTTAAAAGCCCGTATTCGCCAATGTGGCGTTTCGTTGACCGTTGGTATTAAATACTGATGGCACGTTGAGAGACTTCTTCTGGTCTAGGGGTAATTTTGTCAACATTTTCAAATTCTTTTATAGCCAATTTGGCACGATGAGTTGAAAACATTTTTTTCAAATTCTTAAGACAGTTTATATAAAACGAGTCTTCCATTGTAAGTTTACGAGTTCGTGGTGAGTTAGTAGTGGTGACGGAGAGATGTGGCGGTGTCTTCGAATCGCGTCGTCGAGGAGATCAGAATCTTACGGCGGTTTCATCAATTCTCAACTCTCCAGATTCTTCTCAACTCCTTCGGTACGAGAATCCTTGATTTTGTTTCTTATTTGGTGTTTCTCATCATTTAATTGGTTGCTTTGTTCGGATCTACTGTGTAAATGTCCGATTAGAACATGTCTTTGAGTTGCAAATGTAATAATTTTGTTTTGTTTGAGATGTCACATTAACCAATTATTCAAACTGTTTGTGTTCTGTGTGGCTGAAAGACAGGAGATGGAACATCGTATGGAATCGTTGATCATACGTACGATGCGGTTGTTGTAGGAGCTGGTGGTGCTGGGCTTAGAGCAGCCATAGGATTATCAGAACATGGTTTTAACACAGCTTGTATCACTAAGCTTTTTCCAACTCGTTCTCATACAGTTGCAGCTCAGGTTACTTATAATTTTTTTGCTTAATCTGGTTATTAAGTTAATTCAAGCTTGCTTTGTTTGTTGAATTAAGTTATGAACGTTTTTGTTGAAGGGAGGTGTTAATGCTGCATTGGGTAATATGACTGAAGATGATTGGAGATGGCATATGTATGATACTGTTAAAGGAAGTGATTGGTTAGGTACGATGATGATTTCTTGATTTAGGAGTCTAAAGCCTTGATCTTGAATTGTCTTCTATAGTGATGTAACATGTTGATGTGCAATGTAATATTTTAATCACTTCTTTCACTTCTGTATACACACAAGTAAAATTGCTTTGTGGTTTTGGTTGTGTAGGTGATCAAGATGCAATTCAGTATATGTGCAGGGAAGCTCCAAAAGCTGTGATTGAACTTGAGAATTATGGATTGCCATTTTCTAGAACAGAAGATGGGAAAATATATCAACGAGCTTTCGGTGGCCAGAGTCTTGATTTTGGAAAAGGTTTTAATCATGATTTTTTGCAGTCTTAAGTTCTTTTGGAAGATTGTTTGCTTGCAATCATAGCATTGCCATCTCCTGTACATGTATGTGCAGGACTTGGAGTTTGTTCAGTTTCACCCTACTGGTATATATGGAGCCGGATGTCTAATCACAGAAGGTATGTGTTACTTCCTGCATAGGAATAAGACAAAAGATATTGGTGTTAACTTTGTCAGATATGAACATATATTGTAGGAGCTCGAGGTGAAGGTGGGATTCTCAGAAACAGTGAAGGTGAGAAATTCATGGACCGATATGCTCCCACAGCTAGAGACCTTGCTTCAAGAGATGTTGTTTCAAGATCAATGACTATGGAAATCAGAGAAGGACGTGGGGCAGGTAAAATATCACTCCTTTGAGACTCATCATATATAAGAAATAAGCTTGAGCATATGCAATATTTTTCTTTAACAGGACCTATGAAGGATCATATATACCTGCACTTAAACCATCTACCACCAGAGGTGCTTAAAGAGAGGCTTCCTGGCATATCTGAGACTGCGGCTATTTTCGCGGGTGTAGATGTTACAAGAGAGCCAATTCCTGTATTGCCTACTGTGCATTATAATATGGGTGGTATTCCTACAAACTACCATGGAGAGGTAAATGAGAAGATCAAACCATTTCAGTGTTGGAACAAATGTATATGTTTTCATTACTTGAATAAATTTTCTCTCAGGTTGTTACGGTTAGAGGTGGTGATCCAGATGCTATAGTTCCTGGACTAATGGCTGCAGGAGAAGCAGCGTGTGCATCGGTTCATGGCGCTAATAGACTTGGCGCAAATTCACTTCTTGACATTGTTGTTTTTGGGAGAGCTTGTGCAAACAGAGTTGCAGAGATTCAAAAACCTGGTAACCAATACATATAAATCCATCTCTTCAAGTTTCATACATGTGAGTGTTTCTGAATTTATTTTGGTTATGTAGGCGAGAAACTGAAACCACTCCAGAAGGATGCGGGTGCGAAAAGTATCGAATGGATGGACCGAATAAGAAACTCAAATGGTTCACTTCCAACTTCTAAAATCCGCTTAAACATGCAAAGAGTTATGCAAAACAATGCTGCTGTCTTCCGTACACAGGAAACACTAGAAGAAGGTAAACATTAACCTTATGATTGGGTCTAAAGAAATGTAATCTAAAACCTTTATTTTTTATAATTTCTTTTTGGGTATGATGATCATAGGTTGTGATTTGATCGATAAGACATGGGACAGTTTTGGTGATGTCAAAGTGACAGATCGTAGTTTGATATGGTGAGAGTTTAATCATTATAAAGACTGTGTTTAGGCTAATTTACTAAACCTTTGTATATGGAACACCTTTACATTGTTAGGAACTCGGATTTGATAGAAACTATGGAGTTGGAGAATCTTTTGATAAATGCAAGCATAACTATGCATTCTGCTGAGGCTAGGAAGGAGAGTCGAGGAGCACATGCGCGTGAGGATTTCACGGTTAGTTTTATATTCCTTACATTAACAAAACTTTGTCATAGTCGAAATGTGGAATATTGATCGAAGAGAGATTTTGCAGAAACGAGACGATGCGAATTGGATGAAGCACACATTGGGGTAACTGTTTATCTTTTTATTTCTCTTTTGAAGCCTTATAATAGATTAATCATAGACTCAAAGTATGTTCATGTTTTCCTTATATATCTTCTTTTGCTTTGTTTGATATATGTTGAAGGTATTGGGAAGAAGGGAAAGTGAAATTGGAGTATAGACCAGTGCACATGAATACATTGGATGATGAAGTTGACACTTTTCCTCCTAAAGCTCGTGTTTATTGAGATTTCTTCATCTTTTTCCCCCAAGAGCTTTTGGTGAATTCGAATCATTTCTTTTCTATAATAATCAAATTTATTTGAAATTATTATCCCATTAATAATTAAATGTTTTACTATTATTGACAACAAAGAAAAACAAATGTTTCTTTCTTTGTTCTCCAAAAAAAAAAATAGGAGAGAAGATGTTTAAAATTATTGCTACGGCCCACGAAGACCAACATCTCATATTAGAAGCCCATTACAAAATTGCCTCTTTTTCAATTGTTTCTTTCTTTTGTTTGTTTTCTCATAAAGTAAACCGCCTCGCTTTAATTAAGGGATAATAGTGACCCGAAAGGCACGCAATCTCCCACGCGGTCAAATCTGAACCGTTGAAGTGTTATCGAACCATTTAATCTGAACCGTCTATCCTTTCCAACTCTATATATATAACAGATGAAATATTTCTAGGGTTATCTCATCATCGCCTCCATATTCATACGCGTCTTTTGCTTCCTTCGTTCGTCAACGCTTTTCTCAGATCTCGCTGCTATGGCGACGATTCTGAATCTTTTCTTTTCTAATTCTCGTAGAGATCCTCCCGATCTTCAAATCCGTGCCGTGTTCTGAGCGAGATCTGATGTATCATCTATCTTGACGACGGATCTGACCCAGATCTGGCTTTTTCTAACGGTAAATCTGATTTCCTTGTACCGATAGGTTCTCTTTTGTTCGTTTTTTCTTAGAATTATGGTTATGTAATCGAGAATACTGTTCTTGAATATCAGATCTGGCTTTGGATCTTCCATTTGCGGCTTCGTAAGACGATAGATCTGTGAATTGGTCACGTTGAGGCGCGTAGATCTGGGATACAAGGAGACGAAACAGATGCAGACGCTAGGGATCCATCGTGTGTGTGTGTGGATTGAAGTGAGTTAGGGTGTATAAGATGTTTTGTTGGATAGCTATGGCGTCCTGATCACATCTTTGTCATCCGACCTTTGCCATGTCAGGTGCGCTTGCATGGCAGGTCAAAACTGTGCTTAATAAAAGTTATTTTGTGGGTTTTGGAGAGGAGATCGCACGGGTCGTTTATTTTTTCCCGGGATCTCCTCTCCTCTGTTTGTCTTGCCTCGTTCTTTCTCTCTCTCTTTCTCTCCTTTACATCTCTAATTCGCTATTGGTCGTATACTCAAAAAAAAAATCGATCAGAAACAGAGATTGCGACTTAACTGGAGCCGTGGCGATATCATTCCTACTAGCACAAGAGAGTCAAATCAGGTACTCATATTCATATTAATTATGATCATACAATTCAAATCAGGTACCCATATGCATATTAACTTGGATCCTTAATTACCATACGAGTAAATAAGCATGTGAAAGAAAAATTCTCTATCTTAACAAGTAATATGATTTGACTTTTTAACATGATAGTACCGGGCAACGTTTTATCATATTTAATCGGTTCATGAAGTCATCAAATATTACATCGTTTAATATCATAACATATTATTGTTAACAATTTGAATACTGTAATTAAGTTTTTGTATTTAAGATTTTTTAATAATTTGTCGTCATAGAATTATTTGACCAAGTTTTTTTAATATCTGTAACCATACACTGTTGAAGTATGAAGCTCGTTGACAGGGAAATTGGAGTTCTGGGCAAGTTTTCACAATCCAGCCACTCTCCTTAATACCTAAATTTGTTAAAGGTATAATGTTTTTGGTAACAGATTTTAATAGATTAAAATGTGTATATTAATTTTTGAGGAATAAAATATATTGTTTATTCAATTTTTCTTTTGAAGTTTACTAGTTTGCATATCTTTATTTTTTATGTAATTACATTTGTTGATTATTCTTGTATCGAATAGCAGGATGATTTCCCCAATAACTTTATAAGTTTACTTAGCTGTTATTCTTACAAAATATTCGAATGGTGTGAATTGGTAGCTAATTTGAGTTCATGAGGTATGATATTTTTTTATTAAAAATAATTTCTCTCAGTACAAGTCAATAACAATAGTCTAAAGGCTCCAAAATTGTTATTATTGATAGATCTGTAAGCTCAAAATGGCAGAGCGCTCGTTCTGGATGACGAGAGGTTGGTGGTTCGAATCCACCCAGTTCTGGATTTGTTTTGGTTATTAGATCACTTCAAGAATAATCTTAAGTTGATTTCATTTATTTTCTTTACCTTGCTTATCGTTAGTTCTCCTAAAGGTTTTCGAAGTCAGCAAGAGAGACCTATTTTTTCTTGAGTTGATTTATGCTCAGAGTTGTTCACATATCTACTTCAATTTCTTTTCCATATCCATAGCTTGAGACAACATTTGTTTCACCTGGCGCCGTTCTTGTGATCCACAGGATTGCCATACACATGAGCTCTGGAAGATGCACACTGAAACCACAACAGACGGGGATTATAGGATCAGACTTTGACGGTTACTTGCATTTGAATGTGTTACATTGCTATGCTCTGTATTGACATTTGATACTCGAAATCTTGTGCATAGAGAACAAATTAGATTATTGAACCAACAACAAACAAGAATATTCAGCTCTAGACGATATACAATTTCCTAAGAGTGCAAAAATTACGTATAACATATACTTTTTTCCGTATTTAATTTATTCCATATAAATATTTTATTTTTTTGGAAACGATTTATTCCATATAATTTAATAACAAATTACTCAAAGAAATTAAAGTAGTGTATTAAAGAAACCAGATCAAACAAGTGTGTTTAATTAAGGACACTTTTTGCGACCACCGTGGGTGGTGAGGCTACCATAGCACGGGCACTTTTCGTATTGTCCGTATGTGCCCGGCGGCACGCAGCTGCACCTGGCGCAGCAAGTCCCGCACGCTCGGTGACAAAGATTCTGCCTACTCGAGAGCCTGCACCGTTCTTGGCACTTGCTCTTGCAATCTACAAAAAAATGCATATACCATTTCCAACCAAAATTTTAATAAACACATATATATATATATATTAGTTCAACGTGTATATTCATACGATTAATATCATGTAGTTACCTATTTTGGTGGCTTGATTCGTCGTCTGCATGAAATATTATGAAAAATTTGTTAGAACATGTCAAAGTACAAGAAATATGTTTGGCTGTTAATTGTTAAATCAAACCACCATGTCGGCATGAACCAAGTCGAGGACAAGAAGTGATATGAGAAGAGAAGCAAGCACGACTTTGAATATAGCCATAATTCTAGAATCAGAGAAAATTTTTGTTTTTGTTTTTCTTGTTGCTAGAATTATAGGAGGCTTCTATTTATAAGCTTGGTATGTAGATTTCTTCTACATGCATGGGTAATAAAAGACAGAAAAAGAAAAAACAAAATTCTAAGAACTTTAGTCAAATGGTTTTTTTGTGTTACTAATCAAATTTTGTGATATGGTCAAGACATTAGATGTATGTAATCAATATTTCTTTATCTCTTTGTGAAATCAAGATACTGAAAAGATCATTTGCCAAATTAAATAATTAATATAATCTTTAAAAGATTTTTTTTTTAAATCAACATGCTTCTTTTGCTGTTCAATTCAGAGATGTATCTAATCAAAATTAAGATTCATTTCAGTTTTTTTTTTGTTCTACTTTCAATTTGTTTCAGTTTTTAGATTGATCTTCGATATATTTATTTAAAATAATAGAAAACTAAGGTCGGTATATTTAGAGTAGATATTTTAGTGATTTGAGTTTTTTTCTCTGATTTTTTACTTTGTTGACTTTAGAGAAGTACATATGATTTATTGTAAAATATTTTCAGATACCACCTAAAATCATGAGATTTGAATTTCTGTATTTTTTAACTAAGAAAATCTTTTCAAATCCTCTTAAGTTCTTCAAAATCAATAGTTCAATAACACTATTAAAAGTCTTTTAATATTTCATTAGACTTTTTTAAATCCATGATTGAATATACATATGATTAGTAAGTTTTACACAAAACACTTAAAATTCTACTTTTAATGCACCCCTTAAATTGATATTTTATTATCTTTCTCATGAGTTATTAATGAAATATTTTCTCCAAGATATAAATTGTATTCGAGATCGAAACTGAGCAATCCCTTAAACTTTAGCGAAGATTGTTTTGTCATTGTGTTAGCTAGCTAGTGTTTTTTTATCAAACGAACAATTAATAAACTCTACTTTTTCAAAAGCTTTTTTTAACCTTTACTCATCACCAGTATACACATCTAAATCACCCACAAAGGACAAGTATTTCAACGTCTCTTATACAATTTTTCAATAACTCCAAATTAAAAAATTTCACCAACAAAGAACAATGTCAACTGGTGCGTAGAAAAGTGGTTAACAATTCTTGCGTACCTGAATTTAGTTGTTAAGCCTAGTCCAAAAGAATCTTCACATTCCCAACATTGAATGTCGTTAACTATCACCCGAAAAGCAATAAAAGAGAATGACCATGGCCATATGAGTCAGCAATTAAAGTTTCATCCAAGCTTGGATTGTAATGGATTGTAAATCCCTCCCTGTGAAAAACAGTTTAGTTAATCTTCCCTTTATTATTATTTTATTTTATTCAATAATGTGTGAAAGAGAATAATATACGCTTCCAGCAACAGATTCGTCGCTATCGCAACAAGGAATTATCACGGAAACTTTAGCCAACTCTCCAAGGAAATCTTTATATTCATCACTACCAAACACTTGATCAACATCTAAATAGTTTTCATACTAATGTATATATTTAATTGACCAACAGAGATTACCTACTTTGAACAAGAACAAGCGTGGAGGAAGAATATGAGAAGATTCAATCCTTTAAGTACTTATCTCAACCTATAAACACAAATGTCAAAATTTACTAGAATAAAGGGAACAAATTATGAAATTTCACCACAATGTTGGATAATGAAAATGCATATGACTAAAATGTCAAAATTAAGACAAGATAGATTACAACAATACCAAGCAAAATGGAAGATTCACACTAAATTATCATCTTTCATTTTTTATAGACATTTTTGCAAATTTTTGTACTAAATTTGATTAATATTTTAAAAATAAATATTATCCTCGACATGTAAAATTATAAAAGGAAATAAAAAATATTATGGATTATAAATGGAAAGCAAAGCATATATGGTTCGTGTCATACATGGCTTTGGACCTTTTTGGTGGTAAGAAATTAATCACAACCACCGGTACATATCAAAGTTGTTAAAAAATTTCACTACTCGAAATATGAGTAACTGTTTTGTGTCCTCCTAAATCGAACACTTACAATTCGTATACCATTTTTATTAAATAAAATATACAAAAAGAGTTAAAAATTACTTAAAGAGATGACGATATGTCACTTAGTAAAGATGGTGTCTTCTCCTAATGAATGACCGGCTTTCTCTTCTTACTTGGAGGATATAAAAGCTGACAGAGAAGAATTCCCATCTTTTTCTTCGCCTCTTATTTCAAGAAATGCAAATGTAAAAGCGTACTTCTTGGCACACAAAACTCGTGTTAGTTCGTATGATGTTAAGTTTGTAAACAATTTTCTGTTCGATTGACTCATTTGAGTTGTTCTTTTAGTATGATGTTGACAACAAAAAAGAAAGAGACATGATATGTCTATCTATAATATAAGATCACTTCATCATTCATTACTTATTGGATAGGTATGTCTTGATGAATCATATGATGATCATTATGCAGTCATAACACAATAAATAACTCAGGAAGAATAAAAGCTGAGATCGTTACAGGAACACCTATATAGTAACAAAGTTGGAACAATCTAACAACTAAGATCTCAACAGTTGCCAAAACCCAAACCAAAACCGGAGCCATTCTCTGGTCTAACAAGTGAAATTTTAAGACATTTAAATGTCCAAATCATCATCAGGGTCCTCATCAGAATCAGGATGCTCATCGTCCGAATCTCTGAAATATATAATCTCCCCTCCCTTACCCGATGAAACCACATCCGTCTGCAATTCCATTGAAGACAATGGTGTTGTCTCAATCTTGCCATCAACAAGGGATCTCCGCCCATCATAGATATCTAACGATTTTCCATCATCTGAAGAAAAAAATCGTATCAACTAATGTTTTAACCACGATGACAGACATTAATGAGCTTAAATTCTCTGGCTTTACGCTATGTAAACTCACCTTGGTGCTCAAAAGGAAGCACAACTTTTTCTTTCTCGACTCGCTCTTTCTCAGACAACTGTAGATTGAACTGAACCTGAACCAAATGAGACAATAATATGAGGCATACAACTTAACATCATGCATCACATCGAAAAGAACCACAAACCAAGAAGTTAAAAAGCAGAACATAATAACTTGCCTTAGGCAAAAGGCTTTTAGTGGTTGCAATAACAGTATCCGCAGATGAAATGGGTGAAAAGTTTATTCCCGATTGATCAACATGATATTCTTCAGACTGTAGGTAAGGAGTTACAAGACTGTTAACTAGACGAAACTCATAGGGTACAGAGAAAAGAGTAAGAGGGAACTCACCATTACTCTGACACGTCCCTTTCTAAGCTTAAATCGAACATGGAACCGACCTCTACCGAAATCCTGATGAACCAAAAACAGGTTCTCTAAAGCATTTCTTTGTCCATCTTCAGATGGACACAAAGGTTCTAAGTTGGCTTTCATTGTGGATATATATTCAAGCGCATTTGTGACCTTCTCTTGGTGAAGGTCAGTGTTTAATGACCAATAGATACTAGAAACTTGAACTGCACAGAAAAATTCAACCTTTGCTATCAAGCCTAACAATTAATAAAACTAATAAACAAGTGTTCAGGTTCCTGTTGCAAAGTACCGTGGCTTCGAAGATCTGTTAAAAGACCAGAAACTAATGGCATGGATGAACGTCTCAGCAACTCATTTACCTGATTCAAAAGTTCAGAAATAAATTCACTTCTCTTTTCGATATACGATTCCTAAAAACTTAAAAACGAAAGTTTGCTTACGGAATCTATAGCAACACAGAAAGGTGTTTTCCCGTCTCCAACCAACTCTGTAGCAAAACAATCACTTTTAATCTCATATAATCCTTTAGATAAAGATCCAATCGAAAAGGATGCAATGTAAGAGAGCTACCTCTTCCTGCTTCAATGATTGAAGAAAAAAGCCCTTTCAAGTCACTCACACACTTGTTTAACCTAATCAAACTTGACCCTTCTGTTAAACCAGTTGAAGGCTGATCAATCCAGCCTAGTGGATCAGTGTAACAATCCAATATACGAATCCTTCAAATCATAAACCAATCGGTATCAAATACAAAGAAGAGCAATCAAACTACTCAACAAGTTAGAATAGTGTTTTCGAAAACTAAATAAATCAAAATCACCATTTAGAAGATGAAGTGACAATGATTCCTTTTTGCTTCAACAATTGCAAATAGAACGAAGGGCTTCGCGAGAATGTGATCAGCACGAGACCACTGTATCGCAAAGTAGGACAAAAAAAAAAGAATACTTTAGCTATAATGAAGCAATTAGAGATCGAATATAGTAGAATTAGGGTTCGAGAGTGTACTGCGACTTGGATTTTCCAGCCAAAATTGATGAAGATAGATTTGTGAGAAGGTAGCCAGAGACATCGAGTCCGAAAGGGGAAGCTACAGTTTCTTCAATGGTGAGAGCTGGTGCGAGTTCTCCTTCTTCGCCACCGTCTCTTAGCTTTCTGAAAATCGATTCCGCCATTGTTGAGAGATTCTATAGCTCTCTCCGGTGAAAAAAAAGCTTGCAACTTTCAAAAGAGCGGCGAGGAAACAAACATCGGAAAAAGTTTCAAGTTTTCTTGGGCTTTGTTATGTAGTCTAATGGGCTTTGTTATGTAGTCTAATGGGCTTTATTCAAAACAACACTCGAGGAGGAAACGAAAACAGCGTGTCGTTTTTTAACACGGCTAAAAACGTCAACCATTTTGTATGTTACTCAAAGAAACGAAATTAAAGAAGAAGGAGAAAGGTTTTAGGCCGGAACTGGGAGACTGATCTGGATCGGCCGGCGAAAAAGCAGAACCGTCACATTCGTCGTCGGAAATCAAGAAAGGTAATAACTGTTCATTTATGTCGATCTCTCACTCACTATCTTGTTCTTTCTTCCCTTTTCGCTATCCTGGTGGATAATTTACAAATGGAATCGAACTTCTTTTTTTTTTTTGTGTTTATTCATCATTTCTGCGATTTTCTTACTATAGCAGTCATTGTATTCATGGAAATGAGGTAAATTTGGATTTTTATTTGTATGTTTATAGCTCTCGTAATATTGCACATAAACTGTTCGACGTATTTCCTGTTAAGCTCATATGTTCTTTCCACGTCTCCGGGATGGTTTACAATGAAACGAATTGTATTAATAAAACATTTTTCCGAGTCATGGTCAATTTCAATACTGTTCCTTGTGTTAGTTTGAGTAGTATAGAACCGAAATTTGCTACCTTGATGCACCCTTTTGTATTCTGAAATGCTGTTCATCATAAGAAATGGTGATACCCTTTTGGTTTTTTAACTTGATTCGGACAAATTACAAAAAAATTGTACTTGGCAGGATAGTTCTCTGTAGGTAGAAGAGAAATGGAAGCCAAGTTTTTTCGGTTCTTGAAGATTGTTGGAGTTGGATACAAAGCCAGAGCTGAGGAAGCAGGACGTTTCTTATACCTCAAATTGGGTTACAGTCACGAAGTCGAACTTGCAGTTCCTCCAGCAGTTCGGGTCTTCTGTTTCAAGAACAATGTGGTTTGCTGCACCGGAATCGACAAGCAAAGAGTGCATCAGTTTGCTGCAACAGTAAGGAGTTGCAAACCCCCTGAACCTTATAAGGGCAAAGGCATAATGTACATTGACGAAGTTGTCAAGAAGAAGCAAGGAAAGAAGTCGAAATGATCTCTCTATTTTTTGCTTGTCTCATCTTTATTTTTGTGGTAGATTATGTGGTTCGATATGCTTATCAATAAGTTTTATTTGGATGTATGAAACATTATATTGTTGTTAATTTTCTTTCAGTTAAACAAAATGAGAAGAGCTTGTCTTCAAAACATAAGATTTTGTTTGTCCAATCATTGTTACAATAGAACTGGAAGAAAAGCTTAGAATCAATACAAAGTCACTCGATCAGCATCTTTACGCAGCTTAGAGTCAGAGTTTAACAAGCCATTGCGCAATGCAGTTGTCGATTAGTCAAGCATGTAAATCCTGGAGGCAATGTCTTGAACCAACCAATCAAATCCCTCCAACAAACCTTCACCCGTATACGCGCTGCAACCCACGATTTTCCAGTGCCGGCTTTTATCCATGGACTCCAATTTTAGCACCTTCAAAAGCAAGAAGATGAAACTCAGTTTTAGCACACAATACAACTCAAACATATCTTACTTAACCAACTAATCTTCACTAAAGTTGAGAAAGAACCACTTTCAAAACAGAGAGACCAAAATATTCAACCAAATAAACCCAACATCCAAAACTCTGTCTCTATAAATGTTCATAAAAGTTACAAAAACCCTTACTTTGCCAATTTCATCAGGAGTAAGTGCACCTTGAATATCCTGCTTATTTGCTAGTATCAGCAAAGATGACCCAGCAAGCCTCTGCAACATTTGAATATGGATTATCTTCTTCACCACAAACAGCAACACAATCTTCAAATCACAAAGCTTTTTCATCAAAACTATTTATGAATACACATACCTCTTCCTTCAAGAGATTGTCAAGTTCCATTTTACAATCATCTAACCTCCTAAGATCAGAACTATCAACAACCCAAACCAACCCATCAGTCTGCTCAAAGTAATTCCTCCAATACGATCTTATAGTCTTTTGCCCACCAACATCCCATATATTAAGAGTATACCTACACACATACACACCATTATTCACAAACATTAACATTGCCTGTAACCTGTTCGATCATATTCCTGAACCAATTCTGAAGAAGAATCACGAAACTACAAGAGCAGAGAGAGAAATAAAGCTTTACTTTTGGTAAACAATGGTTTTGATGTTGAATCCAAGAGTTGGGCTGATCACACTTGTGTCTTCTCCGTTTATTTTCAGTACAATCGTCGTCTTCCCAGAATTATCAAGTCCACTACAACAACGAAATACCCAAAATCAGAACAACATGATAATTTGATTAGATCGGAGAAGATGTAACGATTTTTGGAATCTGAGACATACACCATAAGAATTCGCATCTCCTTCTCTTTCTTCTTGATCTTCCGGATTATGCTTAACAGTCCCATTTTTCACACAACAGAGCTTCTAAACGAGAATTGAAAAGACTGATAAATCAAAACAAGATCAATGGTTGTCTACAGATTTCAGATATCCACACGGTGGTTTACGACACCGACGACGACGGAGATGGCTTTAGAGAGGATGTGATTTCGAACGGAGAAGACAATCGACGGTGATGATGGACCCAAACAAGATGGGCTTTTAATAGTATAACAGATAAGCCCAAATTGTAGTGCGATAAGTATGGGCTTTGTTGATATAGATTAGTGGCTACGTCAATTGCCATATGTCTGGCCATATTAGAGGTGTTTCTCTTTAATAATTGGGGTAATAAAAAGTCTTAAAATTTCTTTTATTTAAGGCATTTACAATAGTTCACAGTGATTTTGAGTGGTAAAATTTGATCTTTGATCTTGAATCTCACCCAAAAAAACAAAAAAAAAAATATACATCGAGCAAACGATTAACAACACTACACACTTATACAGTAGTGATTTGGTCGAAATTCGTGAATTCTTTTTAGGTCAGAGACTAGAAGATGTTGGAAGTAGTCCCTTCCCAAGCTATCCACAAACCTAAGGGACAAAGTTTATCAGTCTTATGAACTGATTTTGGATATTACTAATTAAGGGGAATGATGGGATCACTTGGTTGCAAAGAAGATTTGTTATATATACATGAGCAAACTATTAAACTAAACATTCATAGTAATATACTAATTAAGGTTAAATCACCTTTTGCATAGTAATTAGAGGTTTCGATACCACTTTGTGAGGACTGATTTTACATCACTTGATCTATAACCTTAAGGTGTCAAAAACGAGAAGTACTGATTACTAGAACAATAATATACATGAGAAGGATAAGTGGACCATACGTCATCTAGAAACTAGTCAAATGGTCAAACTGGAGAATGAAAACGTTATTAAGAAACAACCAAAAACAAAAGAGAAAGAAAGACCAATCGGATCTTGATCCTTTTGAGGGAATGTTTTGTCCCTTTTTCTTTTTTTGTTTGGTTGTTGTTTTTGTTGTTTTGCTGTCATTCTCTTTGTTTTATTCTCTCTTCCTCTCTATGTTTGAGTGTTAGAGACGGACCGTATCATACAGTACGGATCCAAAAATGATAAAAGTGCATGTTTCTAGCGTAGTTATAAATTAAGTATCATGAATCGGTAATCAGATTTAACACACACACAAAACGAAACCCAAAAATTAGATCACCTATGTAATCTTTTGACATGCATGCATCTACATCTTTGATATCGATCTACGTATCAAAACGTAGCACAAATTGTGATAATAATAATATTTTTTTCGATAAGGTTGATCAAAAACAATTCTCTAGTGAATGAAGAAGCAAATTCAAATAAATAATGTAATTTAAATAGCAATGCCAAAGCCGAACACATAAATAATGTATATATCTAACATAAGTGGCTACGACAAAAGGCCCCAAAGCCGAACACTTATATGAATGTCTTTGGGTTAGTCGTAGTTTAGGTTTCTTGTTCAATGAAACAAAGTGCATGTGTTGTAAATTAAAAGCGGCAGTCTTCTTAGTTAAACAAAGAGCTCACACCAATCGCAACTCCGATTTGATTCTTTGTGTTGGCTTAAAGCCTGACTCTTTCTCTCTTTAGAACTCTTGAATCTTTAATATTCTTTGAATCTTCTTCGTTCGATCATTTTATTTCTAGACTAAAGTATATAGTTTCAGTTCATATTCCGGGTTATATATATTTGAATCATAGTGGTAGAATTCAATTTTTGGTCTCCAACTTGAAGGAGTACTCATTAATTAGTCCTTCAACCAAACATGCATAAAACATTAGAAAATTTTATTTAAGATCGTTCATAAGCTATAACTTGCTTTAGAGTTAAGCTTTGATAGGGATAGATATTTACTTATTATTCTTGTCTTGGCAAAACATCATCTACTTTAGGAGAGGAACGAACTAAGTATATAACCCAAAATTGGGAAAACCAAAAAAAAATAAAGAAGAAGGAAAAAGAAAAAGAAGTTAGCAATTGAGTGTTTTGGGTGTAATAATAAAATCCAGTTGAGTTTATTCGCTTTTGTACTTTTTTTTTATTATGATTTTTGCTTTAAAATATATATTTTTGAGTTTGGGAGTTTGCTTCTTTGACTGATCAATTGAATCTCTCGTTCCCCAAGCCAAAGAAAGAACACAAGATGTTGCTTTTGATCATTGCCAAGAATCTCATTTCGGAATTCCCTTTACCTTTACCCCCCTTTTTTAATTTTCGTTCTTAGCTTAAACAGTACTACTTCACCTTATTAATCCTGTTTTTTAAAACATATAATAATTTTCTTTTATTTATGTTTAAGATGTTTCTATAGATTTTAGGTGCACTGTTTTTAATTTCCTGATTCGAAATCAGCTAAAAACTAACGATCTCAATACGTACGTTTGATAATTTGTATATGAAACTAATACCATGAGCATATATATAACTTTCATTGAATTACAGTATATAACTAGTACCATATCCATATGTAGTTGCCAATCATTTTTCTTTATTATATAACTTTGGTTATAGTTCAATATTTTTGTTGTTGTTGTGGTGATTGATATTGTATTGTACATATACTTTATCGTGTAAAATTCAATATTTTTTTTGTTTGTTATGGTGATTGATATTGTATTGTACATACTCTATTGTGTAAAACTCTTACTAATTATGGATGCAGCTATATATTTGAGTCGGAGGATGTTTAAAAAGAGGTAAATGAGTGAAATGTGGTTTTGGTAATGGCAGAGCCAAGAGACAAGATCCTTAGAAGACCGTGACATTGTCACTCACGTGGGCCTCTTTTGACCAACCCCTTCCGACACTAAAACTGCAGATAGACAACACTTATCATTACTTGCATTACAATAATATTTGTTACAAAAGTCTTTTAACTTCATCAAAGCATATATATAATGAATGCCAAAATCTACTGTATTTTTCTTAAGAATGTTAAAACTATACCTTTAATATATAGTGTGCTTTTATTCACTTTTATTTGAAACAAACATGAAAAGAAAACTATACTCATTTCATTTTATTTACTACTATTTACTTGCAAATCTTGTTTTCAAGATGTATCCAATAAAATCGAAACGACGACTCCGAGACAGAAAAAATAATACTAAATGTGTTTTTAAGGTGAGAATTAGAAAAAACTATATAAATTTAAATTTGAATGTAACAACTGAAATAGATTAGCAAAACATAATACGTCAACTAAGTCTTATTGTTTACTGTAACATAAAATTGGCGTCCGAAAAATAGAATCTAGAATACTTTGTCTTCCAAACCAAGAAACTCACATAAATATATTATTCAATGATTTATATATAAAGCCCTGAAGAATATTCATTGTAGAATTGTTGCTTTCTTTAGATAAAGTAAAGAAAATAATGTAATCTGCACTACATTAATAGATTCGATCACATATATAGTTACCACAGACCAAGTTCGCTTTTGTCTTTACTTAAACTGTCTCTATATATATGTTAACCAATATGTCTTGATTTGTAACTTGTAACTCAGATCACAAAGCCACCAAAACACAACACACATATCTCTCTCTCCCTATTTTATCTAGTCTACATTTTCATGATGGGATACCAAACAAACCCTAACTTCTCTATGTTTTTTTCCTCTGAAAATGACGACCAAAACCAATACAATTACGATCATTACAATGATCTCTCTTCATCAACTTCTGTTGATTGCACTCTCTCACTAGGAACACCCTCTACTCGTCTCGACGACCACCGTAGATTCTCTAATGCTGGTTCTAACAACATCTCCGGAGACTTCTACTTTCACGGAGGAAATGCTAAGACTACATCGTACAAGAAGGGTGGTGGTGGTGATCATAGCTTACCTCGCCGTTGTGCTAGCTGCGACACCACTTCAACTCCTCTATGGAGAAACGGACCAAAAGGCCCTAAGGTAATTTATTAATATTTTCGTCATTTATTTGTATATGAATATGATCAATAAATAATGTTGTAAGTGTCAATGTCCGAGATGACCATCGATATTAACGCATAATGAAAAAAAAAAAGTGTTTATGAATTGTTGAAAAAAGTATCTAGATTGTAATGAAAGTAATAAAAGTGTCATTTTGGCAAATTCAAACCTCATGTTGTTAAATCATACGGAACTATTCTAGGAAATAAAGTACATATATTTTTTCTAATCAAATTTTGTCACATCATATACTTTCTTGGTTGTTTTTTTATATATATTGTTCTTCCATAAATACTTTATCAAAAATTAAAACAAAATAAGTGATTTCTTTTTGGAATATTTATTATATTAATATAATACATTCATAAATATGTTAGATGTAATGTAACATATACAATGTTAACTTGGTGCAGTCGTTATGTAACGCTTGTGGAATCCGATTCAAGAAGGAGGAAAGGCGTGCGACGGCCAGAAACTTAACGATCTCCGGTGGAGGTTCATCGGCGGCAGAACTTCCGATAGAGAATCCATACAACGGAGGTGGAAACTATTACAGTCATCATCATCATCACTATGCTTCGTCGTGGGCTCATCAGAACACACAAAGAGTTCCTTATTTCTCACCGGCGACAGAAATGGAATATCCCTACGTGGATGACGCTACGGCTGCTTCGTTTATGTCTTGGAATTGACGTACGTGTCAAGTAAGCGATGGCCTTCTCCACCATTTTGACGAGATGAAGAAGAAATAAACGTTACTTATCATATATAGATTGTATCACACAAAGTAAAATTCAGTCTTGGTCAAATTCATTATTATTTTAGTTTTTTTTTTGTTGTTAAATTCTTTTTATTTCGACTCTTTTAGCTACTTGTGTTTTCTTTTTCACGACTTTTTTGAAAGCTATATATATATATGCTGTTATCATATACAAATACGTACTGTAGTAACCCTTTTCATGATGTTCCCACTTACTAGTTACTATATGATACATATATTTCAACTTTATTTTTGTGTCTCGTCTTTTAAGCCTTTAACGTTGTTCGATGCATTGTTAAGTGATCTGGTTTTTGCTTCTTTTTGTAGCAAATATATACAGTACCATCCTCGCATTTTGTTTCATAAAAAATGTGAATTTAGCGAAGCTTTTCTTGGTTCCTAGACAAATAAAGAAAGCATTTGAGATCATTTAAAAGGGAGGCAAAGAAATGTAAGTGGACATTAGCCTGGTGAAGCCCAAATCTATTTATTAGTAAGCAAGTGAGAAAGCCCAACGCTCGTCCACGAAGTTAGGTCTTTATTAGGTACTAGAACTTTACCTAATAAGGAAGTAGTAGAACATTTCTCCGAAACCAACGACCCCTCCATATAAATAGAGAGCTAGACAAGGAAACGATACAAATCATCACAATTTTACTTCCAAGAATACTAAAGCTAGATTATTGTTAAGAATATTAACGAGTTTCTCAAGCTAGTCAAAGAAATCTCTTGTAATAAATCAACTTTTGCGTCTAAATCAATTTTTTTTGAACTCTCTTTGTTTTCCGGTTTAATTGTGTGGTTTTTACTCGCACAAGAAGTAATGGAAAAAGAAGTGATCACAAAAATCCAGGTTACAAAACTACAATATAATACAGCAGCTAGAGATGATCATTTCGAAATTAACCAACCAAAGATATCTAGAGAGGTGTTTAAGAGTTAATTGTTTTAAACGTTAAAACTTGAAGAGCAAAGCAAAACGAATCACATGTTTTTTGGGAGAATAATTGACTTATGGAGGTTTTATTGATCACCCCCAAAATAAAGTTATCATTTTATATATGTTGAGTTTATGGGGTAATTGCTAGGAGATGAAATGATCATTTTATATATGTTGAGTCGGCTTTGAGTTAGCCTACTTCAAGGGAATTAGCCTACTTCAAGGGAATTTGGCAGAGAGAGCTTGTATCGTTCGCAAAATTTGGTCCGTAAAATTTCATTATGGGAAAGCTCATGGATTTGATGTTCGGAATCTCTCACATGACGTAAGAAGGGCTTATATGATTGAGATATTTGAGTTATCTGCCGTTGATAGCTCAGTCTCAGACGTTCATTTGAAAGGTTTCTAGTGATAATAGATTTTTGCATTCGGGCTTCTTCTTCTTTTCCATGTTTTTATTTTTTTTCTTGTCATGAAACCATGTTTATAGGTTATAATTATTGATTGTAAACCTAAACTATTTTTATTTTTAATGAAATATTTACCAACTTAACAAAAAAAAATGCGATTTTTTAAAGAATTCTCTCCTACATGATAGCGTATAGCTATGTGAATTGACATACATACCTCTTCTAAATAATTTCCACAATACTTTGTTTTTTGAATTCTTTCATTTCTTAAGGAAGTTTACGTAGAACGACTGAAAAGAATAAAAAAAGTGCGTACATTGTTATAAACTACAGCAAAAATTCACCTTCCCATATTTTCTTTGATGACATGATCAATTTTTTATTTTGATTTGATAAAATCTTCTCATACTGATATTTTATGATTTTTAGTTTGTGATCCAATAAGTAAATATACTAAACAAAGAGCTCTGATAAAAAATATATGACAACAAGAAAAGCTGGTTTTTTTTTTTTATGACTCACCAGTTCACAATATATATCCAAACCACCGGGGTAAATGATTACATTGCATGCACAAATGCACTAAAAGAACTACTACACATTAACATGGACATATCGTCATACGTAACGATATGGCATGTGTCGGCATAAACACTCGCCTAAATATATGATAAGGCGTCTTTATTGAAATAAACTGCGTACTTAATTAATATAAGAAGTACCATTATATTGTTGGATGTTGAGAATAACTCAACCAACCCTGCAAAAATAAAAAGAAATTATCAACAAATTGTTATTTATTTCATCTCAGTTTAGAACTTAAATCAAACAAACCTCAAAAAAATCTTTAATTATTATAAGTGCATAGGAGATGCAAATTGTTCCAAAGTTGAGTAAAAACATTTTTTTTTAAACAAAGTTTATAGTCAATTAATATAGAAAACGTATTAAATTATCATTAAACAAAGTTATTATATATTCGATATAAAATTTCAAATATTTACAATTTGAAATTAGCCATAACTAAAAATTGAAGGTTTTAATATATGATTATATTGGTTATTATGTTAATCTTAAGTGCTTTCTAAAGATTAGTATTATAAACTTGAAAATTTATTAGTTAGAACTATAATAAGACCAAGATACTAGACAACTACAAAAATCAGTCAAGACTCGAGATCATATCATTAAAAACGTACGTAGTGCAGTCGACAGTAGGAGATGCATCAACGGGCAAGCTCGCACCACAGTTGCTAGCAAGGGCTTGAGCCAATTCAGGCTTCACGGTCATACTACTAGCCACTGACTTGATGCATTGGCAAGCCGCCTTCTTATCGGCAGATGCGGTGGTCGCCGCCGCTAGATTCTGAACTCCGTCGCAGCAAGTTTGGGGAGGCTTTCCACTTCCGCTGGTCAAGTAGCTCACACATGGCTGCAAATCCTGTAGCACAACACTACAAGATATTGCCGATTCAGAATAACGAGGCATAAAGAATATACCAAGAACGCAAATGATCGCTACACTTTTCATTATGTTCATCATCATCATCATTGTAGATATTGAGAATAGTTAAATAAAAATCTTGTAAGGTGTATTTTTGCTATATACGTAGAGTGAAGACGTGTGCATGCAATTTATATATGTGGAGAATTAGGGAATTATATTATTATAATTTAGAGAAATATTAGTTGTTGGTTTGGTTTGTGATGGAGTGAAAGTAACTTTTAATGAAAATGTAAAAATTCAACATTTTGGTATGACATTGTTTTAAATATATGTTATTTGGTCTATGTAGTTAGGTTATAGAGATATCTTGTCATTTTGGGTTTGTGTGTATATTAAACTTATAATCGTTAGGTACAAATCGTGACTACGTCAACAACACTCAAAAATGACGTTTTTACTAAGTGTCCTAAAAGTGTATTAATCAAATTTATGGAGTATAGTAAATTGTGCGTAATCGTATCTAATTGCGTAGCTCAACTAATCAATATAAAATATTTTCAAAAAAAATATAAATCGTAGGAGGTATGGACGTGGGCTTTCTTTGGATCAGTAAGAAAAGGACTGATTTAAGTAGTCCATAACCATCACGATTCATGAACAAAGATAAATCTTGTAGAATGTAGATGATCAGATATTATTCTATATTAACAATTCTTAATAATGCTTAATTATTTTCTTCGAAAGAGTTATATAACACTCTCTGTATTTTATTACTCTATTTTCTGGGTTTTAATTCTATGCAATATTTATTAATTATTATTGATGAATTGTAAACTTCAATAATAATAATTGAATACTATTGATTTCAAGTTATAAAAAAATGTAAATTACAATAAATAATGCATTAATATATGTGAAAAGCCTAAAAATGGATTGCATAATTAGGAAGAAAGGGAGGAGTTGTTAATATTTATCATACAAAAGAAAAATAAGAATGAATAGAAGAAGAGAATATGCACTATATAGTTTAAATTCTACCTATTATTTTGTAAATATAACATATCAAAAACAGTGAATAGGTAAGTTTATTTATAACACTATGTAGCTACATTTGTAAATATCTCCTAAAAAAGAACAAGAATTGTTTTACAACATATCGACACTAATAGGAAGAACAGATTTATAACTCTGACTAGATTCATAGTCCAGAGATTACATGCAAGGCAAGTAATCAAGAACTCTCTATCATATCCATTTTTTAATTAGTTTTGGTTGGAAACATTAAGGAAAGATGAAATGTTTAAAAAGAAAAAATGCATATAGGCGCAATAGAGTGACAGTATATTATTAAAACGAATAGAAAACTTAATTTACTTGAAAGACTAAAGAAAAACAGATTTTTTTTATTGTTATCAAAATGTTTTAAGTAGTACGTAGCTACATGCTATTTGGTAAGTTATTACTCAAAACGTCAAAGAAGATAAATATATAAAATATGTAGCAACAAGAACCCAACACCAGATACATTATAATTAATTCCAACTCAAAAAAGCTTTAAAATTAAGCTCATCACCACCCTCCATATGCTATTCTATCTTCAAACATATCCAAACAAGAACCAAAAACAAAAGATAGAGTAAACACAATGGTGAACATTGTGGAGTCACAAAAACCTTTGATGTACAGTCTCATAAAATTGGCTGGCGTCATTCCCTACACCGTAGAGACTGAACCAGGGACGAAGATGAACTTCTGGATCCCCAAAGAAACCCTAAAAAAACCAAAAAAATCTGACAAAAACTCTGCCGTGGAACCCAAAAAAACTACCAAACCAGTCCTCTTGCTCATCCATGGCTTTGCAGCTGAAGGGATCGTTACGTGGCAGTTCCAGGTTAGGTCCTTAGCCAAGAAGTACTCAGTCTATATACCTGACCTCCTCTTCTTTGGTGGGTCTTATTCCGACAACCCGGACAGGTCACCAGCGTTTCAAGCCCACTGTTTAGTCAAGTCTCTTCGTATCCTCGGCGTGGATAAGTTTTTCCTTGTAGGGTTTAGTTATGGTGGCATGGTGGCTTTCAAGATCGCCGAGGAGTACCCTGAGATGGTCCGGGCCATGGTGGTCTCAGGTATTTGCATTGTAATATCATTCTTAAATTTACGTAGACAATAATAAGAACTTATTTTCATTACCAGGTTCGATACTTGCGATGACTAATACGATCAGTGAGTCTAACTTGAACCAGTTAGGTTTCAAGTCGTCGGCAGATCTTTTGTTACCAACTTCGGTTAAAGGACTCAAAACTCTCTTCAGCCTTGCTGTTCATAGACCCATGTGGTTCCCGAACCGGCTCTTTAAGGATTTCATTGAGGTACCTAGCTACTCAAACTTTTGCAATTTATTATGTTCTCTTTAGCTTATCTTATCAACTTTTGTAGCAACCGGAAGTCAAATTTGATCCCGGAGCTCGATAAATAGCTTGTAATAACTAGACTACTACGTACCACCATGCACTCGAGTAATCATTTTAGTATATATATTAACAGATATGTAATATGACTAGAGTAGCTAGATTTGTTTAAACAAAACAAAAGTTAAAATCTCATGACAAAAGAAGACAAATGAGTTTCTTTAAAAGAAAAAAAAACAAGTATGGATATGTTTGGCTTTTCATTTAGCTTTATTGCTTAGCAAGACCGTCTTTTTATTTGTGCAAATATTTATATTTTGGAACCCGTAATATAGAATCCTAAGACCAACATTATTGCAAGCATCTTAAAACTGAAAATGGGGATCTTAGTCTGGAATTATTTGGGATTGTTAACTGTTAATATTTCTTGATAAGAAAGTATATATATATAGTTGTCATACTCATATGTTAATATGCGCTTCTTCTTTTTTTTTTGGAAAATATGAAGGTGATGATTACCAATAGGAAGGAAAGAGCTGAATTGTTAGAAGCTTTGGTCATCAGCAACAAAGATACGACTATCCCTCGTTTTCAACAGGTTAATTATATCTAATATAGATAAATAAATTAAATAAATTCATCCTCAAGAAAACATATGTTGAAAATTTTAAACACAAAAATAAATTATTTAAATCTAAAATACACTTCGATTTACTATTTAACACGTCGATTAATTTTAAAAAAAATATTTTGGCAGAAAATACATCTTCTATGGGGCGAAAGCGATCAAATTTTTAACATTGGATTTGCCAAGAAAATGAAAGAGTACGTTATATATAATACAGTATTTTTATTTTTATTTTGAAATTAAAATTGTTAGATATAAAATTGTATCTCATTTACATGATGTTTTAATAAAAGGCAACTAGGAGAAAATGCAACAATGGAGAGTATAAAAAAAGCAGGTCACTTGGCACATTTGGAGAGACCTTGTGTCTATAACAGACGTCTCAAAAAGTTTCTTGCTTCGGTTTACTCCGAAAGCTAAAAAATTCGATGTAAAACTGAATCAATACACAAATGATTCATATCTACTTTGGTTTTAATTCTTCTGTCAAAAATAATGTAACCTCATATATATCTCATAAATAATATGTTGGTTCATTGAAATAATATAGTTCTTTTTTTTCTTGCCATTTTTGTTTTCTAGTGTATGTCATTGTTGTAATTGTTTTTTCTATGAATCAGAGAATGAGGACATTTTTAGTTATAGGGCCTAAATATCATGACAACCCAATTATCGAAGTGTTCATGGGTCATTGAGTGAGTGCACTAAAATGTATTTTCATTTTTCCAATTGGATTACTTGTTTGAAATAGAGTATATTTATCAATTTCTTGGAATCTTGGGTGATTAGTTTCATGTACCATTCAAAAATCTATGGTCTCACTTGCATCAACCACAAAACGGATTCTAATTAAATACAAAAGTTGTAATGAGAATGGGTCATCAAACAATAGTAACAAAGCTAATTAACACTAGAGCTTGGTCAAAGAGTGCAAGACAAAAAAGCCTGGGAAGTCGCCACGTGGTGTATTCAATCTTGCATGCTCAAATGCATTACACGAAGTTTTAATCCATACATAAACATTCTTACTGTATTAAAAACAAAAAAAGGATGATTATAAATCAGTGATATATTTTAAGATTACTCGGAAATTGCTCCATAACAAGTTGTCATTGCTGACATGTTTAAGAAAGTAAAGGTTTAGATAAATATGTTAAATAACTTATTAACAATTCAAAATTTTAGTATTGAAAATATTCTTGTTGCCAGAGTAGTATACATGAGATGCATTAGCCCTGGTCATGTATTTCTTTAATTTATCCACGTATTTTTACGTCAGTTTCTGTTTATATACATTATGTTTTTTCTCTATTATATTTTATGAACTTATTTAAAGCCTAAAGATATATTTCGCCATTTTTATAATTAAAGATTCTTATATATATACATTTATATGGACGATTACTGTATTATTTTCTTTTGTATGGAATCATAAAATGAATATAATATCGTTTTCCAAAATAAAATAAAAACCTTAATTAAATACTGATAACACAAAAACTTATTAAATTTAAATTGATTTTTTTTTGGTGTGTTAGGAGCATGCATTACGTAAAGTTAGATTTAAATAGTGATCTATAACAATAACCGTTATAATGTACTACACATGTCAGTATATATCTTAGTTATTTTTGTATATACGTATTGTTTTCATGGTTTAGATCGTTTATGTACTATAACTTTTTACTATTTTGGTATATCTAATACCATTTTAGAAAGAAAAGAAAAGAAAAACAAAAGCTAAATACATTATCTTCGTTGATCAAGGAAAAAATACTTCCAAGATAGAACTTTTTCACACAATGTTTTTGTAATACATTATTTAGTAAAAGCATATGACGTTTGATTTCAAAGCGATTATCGTGATATTAAAATTAATTAAACAAATATAGATTCTTAAATCCTTTATCAAAAATATTATATATCGATTCTTCAGCTTTGTATTCAAAATAGATTCTTCTTAATTTGTCCTGTCATCAAAAAAATATTCCAGCACTTTAATTGTTTAATCAATATATTATCTCGTTCTTATTTTTTATTATTTGAATCATTTTATAACTTATAAATAAGTAACAATCCGTGTTCAAATTATTTTTTAGATCCAGATAAGAAAACAACATGTAAAACTTTAGAAAAAAATGTAAAACTTTAGAAAACATTTAAGGAAACAATTGTTTTATAGGAAGAAAACACGCAATGCGAGATTTTATATACTTCGTTGATTCAAACGAATTTTTACAGTGTTAGCTGTTTGAAGAGACCGTGACTTTTATGATACAACTACAACCTTGTAAAATTAACTTACATAACCAACGAACTATAATTTTGAAATACATTTTTGAGACATTTCCATTTTTATGTTAAAAAAGAAGAGAGCAAGAGAATTTGATTGGTTTTTGTTTCAAAAAATGTTAAAACTGAAAAATGAGTGACAAGATGCTTTTATAATGCAAAATGGGACAAAAATACATGGCTTGATTGGTAACAGCTTAATGAAGCGTTACAAAATATACAATTTTAAAACTTACCAATCACAAATTATTGAAAACCTTGTCAAATCTTTATTCTAAACTTTTATTTTAAAGTTTTTACGTACAGTTTTTTCTTACATTTTTGTATTATTTCGTAATAGTTTATTGGATCATTTACAGTTTTTTGTACAATTTTATATATGTTACCAATTGGACATACTATCGGCAAGATATGGGAGTTTGAGAGCAAGTGATATAAGACGGAAGATCTGATCTCCAAAACCATCCAATTTATCTTCAGTTTTTATATGTTATAAAACATGATTCGATTTTACTTTGAAAATTAATTTTGAGACATTTAATCTGTGGCATAAGATGAACAAAAATATAACTTATGTTACAATGAAATAAAATTTAAAAAAATTCTTGGCTCAATTTCACCAAGATCCAAGAACTGGTTCGGAAGTGGCAGCGAGCTTGGGTGGTTTTGCATAGTAGTTACCATAGTGTGTAGTTCAAAAGGTAGAGAACCTTTTAGAGGAAAAAAATTAAATTTTCTAAGATAGGAAAAATGTATTTTAGATTAAGTTATAAAAAGCTAAACTAATCACACTAAATTTTAACTTCTAATTCAATACGATTTTGATTTTAACATATAAATATATTTTTATGCTACTGATGACAAGAAATCCAAAATTCCCAAAATTCGATCATTCAAGTGATAAACTTCATCAAGAAAATCATCAAAAAATTAGCTGAAACCATATATCAAAATTGTAGTTCCAACATTTAGTTCAAAATAAGTCTTTTTCAATTTTTCTCTTCTTCGTTAGCCAACCTCTTAACGATTGCCAAGCATTAAATCAATTGTGTGTATTGCATATTTGTTTGTTAATTTTTTTTACTTGGATCCTTTTTTTTTGTTTTTTTTTTTTGTTAAATTTAGTTAGCAATCCAAATCATACGAACTGCACCAAAGTTTACTATCCAATAATATGCCGGAAATTATATAGTATACAACAATATTCGTTTTTTATTGTCTCCTAACTTTTGAGTATTATTTTCTAAGAAGGCATTATTAGAAATTTAGGAATCTAAAAGTATTGTAAGTGAAATTATAATCGAGTTAGATTTCCCCGAACGTGTGGCCGCGAGGAACAGCATATGGGATGGGACATGTCGCACATGAACAATTCATATAGTTACATGAATCTAGACTGACATTTTAAATTTAAAATATATTTTTTTCAACTAAACAAACTATAATAATCCTTTATGTCATCAACGAATCATAATCATTATCCAACAATACAATCTTTTTTTGTTTTTCTATAATGGTTTTAGTGATCTTTAATTTTGCTCTATTTTGGAGAAATCAACCATGACTAAGAAGCATTGTTTGTTCACAATACTATTACCATAAATTAGATATATAAATATCCAAAACAAAAAAAAAATTATGAGGAAGAGAGAAAGGTTAATAAATATGAGCGTTTCAAATTTTAGTTGTTATTGATAACTAATGTTATTCTATAACACAAATTTATATTAGATCTGATTGATAACATGTTCAAAATTGTACAAAACATTTGTAAGCTGAAACATAGTCGCTTTGATTGGTAAACATATAAATGCGGTACTATTACAGTTTTTAGATTTTACTAATCACAAAATTTTTATTAAAAAATTTACTCTCTGTTTCTTTGTATAACTTTTATGTACCGTTTTTCCTTACAATTTTGCATTGTTCGTAAAAGCTTACCACTCTAGCTTACAACTATTTTGTATAGCTTTGAGTATAAACTGTATAGAAAATGGTACATAATAACTTTTAAAAGAAGCAGAGATTTTTGTTTTTTTTTATTAAACTTAACAAAAAAGCAGAGATTTTTTTTTTGATAAAGTTTTTAGTAACGCTTTTGTGAGTGAGAAAAATTAAAACTGTATGATTTGTATCGCTTTGTTTAATATCACAAAGCAAAGCTTTTAATTTTAAAATATGAATAAGTCAAGGAAAATCTGGATACTCGTTGTTAAAGAGTCCGGTCTTGAAACACAACAAACAAAAAACAAAACAAACAAATTTTTTTTTGACGATAATTAATGGTTATAACGTAAAAAGTTTCTTTTGTCAAAAGACATAACGTAACACATTTTAAAAAAATAGAGTTTCTTTTTATTTGACGATAATTAATAGTTATATTGTAAAAAATGTTTTTGACAAAAATAACGTAAACATTTTTAAAAAAAATAAAAAATTAAGAAAAAACGGGATACTTGTTGTTAAAGAATTTGGTCTTAAAACAAACAAAGAACGAAACAAACAAAATAGAGTTCTTATTTTCTTGGACGATAGTTTATAGTTATAACGTAAAAAGTTTCCTTGACAAAAAAGTAACGTAAAACGTTATAAACATAAAATAATAATAAAAGTTTCTTTTTTCTTATTTTTAAAAAGAAAATTAATAAGATAAATTTAAAAATAAAAAATAAACAGTATTGTCTCTAAATTTAAATGATCAAATCAAAATACATAACTCGAATTTTTGGTTATGACTTATGTGAATGTAAAACGTACCATCCCTAATTCTAGTTTCTTAAACCAAAATTTCAAATGCTTGCTTCATAAACACTAATCTCATCATAAAGACATCAACTATACTAAATTGTGTATAGCTAGGACTCTAGGAGACATTCGAGTTATCTAACATAAAAAAAAAAAGAAAAGAAAAAAAAAGAATTTTGTTTTTTGAGAGTATTGCGACCAATGTGCGGACACTGTATGATAGAGAAACAACGTGGCACTGTCTGCTACAACAAGTCCACATCTCGCTTTCTCTCTCTCCATCTCCATCTCTTGTTCCATATAGTGGACTTGTGTTATTATTATTGGCACAGACCAAACCCACTTGCTTTCCCAATCTCTCTTACCTTTAGATTCTTTTTTCTTTCTCTCTTGGAAATTGATGGGCAATAGGAAACACAACTCTCTCTCTCTCTAGAGACACCAATTCATCTCTCTCTTCTCTTCTCTTCTCTTCTCTCCTCTTCTCTCTCTACTACATTAGTAAAGACCTAAACTTTATCTTCTTTTCTTGCTGGGTTTTAATCTCTTCTTAAGAATGGGGTTAGTCTAGTTTTTCACCTTTTTAATAAAATTGCTTGTAGACTTGAGAGATTAGTCTAGTAGGTTTTTGGTGGGCTATCACTAAGACTAGCTTACACAAAGTCAAAGTCAATAAAGGTTTGAACTTTGGAAGATATATTTATCAATCTTCATATATTCTCTTCTAATATAGGTTTTATGACTAGCTTATGAGAAGCTAAAGCTATGATGATTTCTTTAATCAAATTATAGCTTTAGGGTTTTGAAGAGAGAGAGAGAGAGATATTAGAGAAGAAACTTTTTAATCTTTGTTTAAGAGAAAAGTTTTAAAATAAAAAGAGATTAGGGTTTTGGTTTCTTTGGAGAAGCTTCAAGAATCAAGATCAGAGAGATATGGAGATTAGAGAGAAGAAAGATGAGAAAATGGAGATGGTTAGAAGAAACCCATCAGCTCTAGATCATCATCGTCTTCCTCAGTACACTTACTCCCAAACCGCCGACAAAGAGAAACCCACCACCAAAAGAAACGGGTCGGACCCGGATCCGGATCCGGATCTTGAAACCACCCCAATTCTTATAGCTCCTGCTCCAAGGTCATACGCTAGGCCTCAACAAACTACTTCTCCTGGGAAGGCGAGGTATAGAGAATGCCAAAAGAACCACGCGGCGAGCTCCGGTGGACACGTGGTAGACGGTTGCGGAGAGTTTATGTCTTCCGGGGAAGAGGGCACGGCGGAGTCTCTTCTTTGTGCAGCTTGTGATTGTCACCGGAGCTTTCATAGAAAAGAGATCGACGGTTTGTTTGTTGTCAACTTCAATAGCTTTGGCCATCCTCAAAGGCCACTCGTTAACCGCCACGTGTCTCCGATAATGATGAGCTTCGGTGGTGGTGGACCTGGTGGTGGTAATGGTGGTCCGGCGGAGTCATCGACGGAGGATCTAAACAGGTTTCATCAATCTTTTGGTGGTAATGGAGTGGATCAGTTTCATCAGTTCCAGCCCAAGAAACGGTTTAGGACAAAGTTTAATGAAGAACAAAAGGAGAAGATGATGGAGTTTGCTGAGAAGATTGGTTGGAGAATGATAAAGCAAGAAGAGGATGAAGTGAATCGGTTTTGTCGTGAGATTAATGTGAAAAGACAAGTGTTTAAAGTTTGGATGCACAACAATAAACAAGCAGCAAAGAAGAAGGATTTGTAAGAGATTCTTATATATATATACTATTTTCCCTTCTCTTTGTTCATCTTTTAAGATTTTGTTATTACATTTTGGAAAGGAGATTTGGATTTAGGTTCAGAATTGTTTTATAACAAAATTGATTTTAGAGGTCAGCATAACAGTCTCGTATCTCTCCAGCTACATCTATGGCTTCCTGTGACTTGTCTTCTTTAAAGTCAACTGAATCATCCATTGCTTTTTTCTTTGCCGTACTTCATTGCATGTTCTGCTTTACCAGCAACCATGTCTTTAGCACTCTTTGGCTCCTTCACGGCTCTTTGTCCGTCGCCATCCTAACCACCTAACCACCTAACCAGTTTTGTCGTATCCGTAACCCATCTTTTCGTTTGCAAAGTCTTTTGCTTCTTGTGCCTTTTTTGTAAGCTACGTCTTTTTGCATTGCCAGCCTTATTGTAGGCGAAGTCTTTAGCATCACCAGCTTTCTTGTTTAACCAGAATCCCTTGCCTTCTGCTCATTGCCATAAACAGATCCCACATTATCATAAGCTCTTGGCCCGCTTTCTCGTAGGCCACTATCTTTGGCATCGCCCGGTTTTGCATAGGCCATGTCTTTAGCATCACTGGCCTTAATCATAACTAGAGTCCGTCATACTATGCGCGCAGATTCTACCATCATATGTGGAATCCTTCATGTGTCCCCGCCTTCTCATAATCCACCTCCTTGGCATTGCCTGCCTTGCCTTCTCCTAGTGGATATATCCTTTGCATTGCGTGCATAATCGTAGATCCTTTGCATATTCCGCTTTCTCGTAGGCCATGTCCTTCACATTGCCTGCCTTATGATAGGTGAAATCCTTGGCATATCCTGCTTATCTCTAGGCCATGTCCTTTGCATAACCAGCCTTGCGAACTTAGTTTCCCGTGGCTCTGGCTGCTTTACCTGAGTCCTCTTTCTTCTTTTGGGAATTTCCTATTTCTTCTTTCTTGCTACCAAATCCACTACAAAAAGAGTTACCTCTCAATAGTCAATATCTCACCTAATAAGGGCCAAATGCATATATATCCAATGTAGTCAACGAATCTGAAGATTCTAGAAAAGAAAAAAGAAAAGAGAAAACAAAAGCCAACAAAACACTAACTTATGATTAAAATGAGAGAAATTGTGGACCGAAATAGAATCAACGTGATGGGTACGTAAACGGCTGATCCAAGCAGAAGTGGGTGTAAGCAATTTACTCACGTCGTGATTTTGTCGGAGACCCAACCAGCCCATGAACCGGTCTTCTCCTTCGCCGTCGTCTCGGTCCAATTCCCACAAAACACCCTCTGTCACGTCAGCACCACCACAACATCCAGCAATACCAATGAGGTTCTTCTTCTCTCCATCATCTCTTTTAACCAGTGATATGTACGGATCAAACTACTGTGACTACCAATGTTGAGATGTTTTGATTTCTAGTTCCAATGTCCTCGGAAGTTAATACTTATAAGCGACGTTCGAGTCCAAGACCATGAGTCTTTCCGAGAAGCGGTTACTGTTCGCCACGTGTTTTCACATGGTTACGTGTCGACCAAGGATGCGGTTTTGTTCTGGGTACTTGCCACGTGTCCATCAAACGGCTCCTCGCAGACTTCGTTTGATTGAGAAAGAGAGAGGTCAGGTAAAGCGATTTGCATAACCGGGCAGGAAAGCCATAAGTTTAAAATTGGACTCCAATTCCTGCTAACCGAAATTGAACCGGTCACTCAAACAATGTTGACTATTTCATTTTTTATAAATCCAAATACTAAGGAAACCCGTACATAAAAGATCTACGGAAACGATTGGCCGCCTTCAGTCGCAAGTCTGATTCTCTGGTGATGTTCTTCAATTTTATAATCCACAATCTCTTCGAAAAACTTGGAATCCAAGACGCAATCCGGTCGTCCATACACCGCAGCTTGGACACCAGCGACAAGCTTAGCAATTTCACGACCAGAGAAACCTTCTGTCCTTTTTGCAGCTTCTCTGATCACTTGGTCGGTTAGGTCTTCTTCAACGGTTATCTTTTGCGACTTCTTCTTGAAAAAGCTGCTCCATTTAAGGTTGGAGTCTTTGTCTTCACCAGCTAGGTACTTGTTGAGATAGAGTTTGAGGAGCTTGAAGCGTTCTTCTTCACCAGGGAGAGGAAACTCGATAACTTCGTCGATCCTGTCAGTGACTGCACTATCAAGATCACCGGGTCTGTTTGTAGCCAGGACAAGAACTATGTCACGTGACTGATCACCGGTTCGAAAGAGTAATGCGTTCAGAGCGCTGCGCTGGGCCTCGCTCATGTACGTGCTGTTACGTCTGCAATTAAAGATGAACTATTAATAAATAAATAGCTCTGGAGATGGTGTACGAAGTAACCAAATGAGTTTCGGTAAAGGAGTAATCAGTGGACAGTCCAGTCCTAGTATGAGAAAATATTGGTTCAACTATATTACATATATTGTAGAGTTCTAGGTAGATGAGATGCACTAGAATATCAAAAGGCTATGGAAAAGAGGTGAAAGCATCTTACTCGCATAGGAAAGCATCGGCCTCATCAATGAAAAGCAGTAAGCCTTTGTTTGATTTCTTAGCCCAATCAAATATCTGATGAATTTTTGTTACAGCCTGTGCACCAAGAGGAGCAACATCTCCTCCTGTCATCATAGCATAATCAAGACCCTGCAGCACAATATAATCAAACAGGTGTAGAAGTGAGGCATGCATGGGTCAATCTATAGTTGATTCATAAATGTGGCTTAAGTTTGCAGTTGCATAAAGAAAGTGAACTCACCGACTTCCGAGCAATCTCCCTCGCCACCATAGTTTTACCGGTACCTGGAGGCCCATAAAACATCATGTTGCGGAATGGTGCTTGATGGGTCTTGGTATTTGCTGTGGCTCTAGCAAGACGTTCAATTCTCTGCTTCAAGGAATGATGGAGAATTACATTTTCAAGGGGTTTTTCTCCTTCTGCAGATGCTGCTGCCCCTGCAGCTGTACTAATTTTGTTCTTAAACTGAGACACTGAGCTTGCCCATGGAAATCTACCCATGGAAGATTCTCTGATAAGTGATGGCTGCCCAAGAATCCTGTTAATATAACCCCAGGTGACCCTAGCACCCTCCCTGTTATTAAAAGAGAACAGTAAAGCTTTTTAATTCACAGCTACATAGGTTTTAAAATTAGATATCGATATTGCTAAATTAGGAGATGCATACCGAGTTGTGTAAACCCCAGCAGCTAATGCTGTAACTCCTCCAACAGTCATAATCAGTTTATCTCGATCAGTTAATAAGGTCCTGACTCCCCCTGCCAAGTTCAATATAGAAGCCAATGAATATGAAGCCACATTTTTCAATAGCAATATATTAACAGCATGTTACTTAATTTCGGAACAATCTAGAGAGAACCAGATATAAAGGGAAAATTAGAAACTGGGAGAATCAAAGTATAACAGGATGGAACAATGCTTATAAGGTCCATACCTTCAATGTGACTGAAGGTTGTGTTGATTGCTGCAAGCCATTTTTCCCGTTCACCATTTATCTTATCCAGAAGCATTCTCCTATTCTGCTCCTCAGTAAGTTTAGCTTCATGAGCTCGCCCTTCAGCCTCAGCCATGGCTTTGACGCGAATTGTTTCTCGCTCAAGTTCAGCTCTCTCTTTCTCAGTCTCACGCTGCTGTGCTTGAATCTGTTCTTCCGTGGCAATTCTTGCTCTTTCTTTTCGAATAGAAGACTCTTCTTGCATCTTAACCAAATCAACATTATGCCTTCTCTGAGCTTCATGATCTGTCTACAAAATTTCCATTCCAAGTCAAAGACTTCTCAGTGAAAGACAGTCATAACAGGGATCGTTATACTGTTAAACATAGGTTCATAGTTTCATTCTAAAAAAGTACCTGTTGTCGCTTCCTTGCCAAATCATCCTCATATCGAAGCATTTGAGCTTTCGCTTGTGCTTGTTGCTGCACTAGATTTCTCTGCTCCTCAGCCAGTTTCCGCTGTCTTTCCTACTCATTCAAAGCCCCCAAATCAATCATATTTATCACTTCCCAGCTTAATTTTTTTTACAATGGAATAGCAAAGACACCAACAAGACAGTTGAATTCAACATCCTAGAATGTAACTTGAAAGATAATGCAATGAAATCAGAGAAACATCAAATTGAAACTTCCAGGCTCAAATTTTCATTAACGAAAACGCAAGTTACTTACAATGTCCTTGTGAGCTTGTATAGCTTCATTATGTTCTTTCTCAGCCGCTAATTCAGCTAATCGAGTCTTCTCCTGCTTTCTCATTAGATCAAACACCTGGTGAACACAAGAACATGTAAGCAACGTCTCAACATGAACACAAGACCTTGTTGATTACTCGAAAGAGATTCAATCATCACCTGTTTGGAGTGAGGAGAGTTGTTGATTTCACGAAGAGCTTTAGCACCTCTTTCCAAGGACTCAGGATCGAAACCAGATCCTTTAGGCTCATCGGAATCCGATTTGGTCTCCGATTTAGAAGTCGACGAAGACTTGTGATCGGTTGGAGATTTTTCTGCCGATGGTGAAGAAGAGAAGAAAGGAATGCGAAATCGCGAGTCAGCGTAGGCGCGGTTCTGTGACATCGACATTGAAGTGAACGCAGCAGCTATCGCCGCCGCGGAACATAGTCTAGAAGCAGCCATTGGAGTACGAGTAGAAACAGCTTCCTAAACCCAATCAAGAAACAAATTTTTTTCTAGAATTCAAACATTTCGGAATGAGAAATGGTGCTCTCAAGGTTTATGGAAATGGTTGTGGACAGTCGTCGGAAAAGTTTCCCCGGCAAGCAAGACCATAAACCCCACGGTGGCTAGGTTATATGATGAGTCTTAAAGATTTGTTTGTGAGCTGTCACAGATCGGTTGAATCAAGCGATGGGCTAAACGTTACATCTAAGCCCATATTTGAGCCCAAGTTTAAAGCCCAGTTTTCACATTAGCTCTTTTCTAAAGGTATAATGTACTTTGAATTTACAAAAAAAAACTTATATAAAGGTTTGAAAATTGTGTAATTTCAAAATAAGCATTTCGATTTTTTTTATTTGAGCATTTCGATTTTTGTCTGTAAACCTTTTATATATACAAAAAGTATATGAGTTGAATTGTAAAAATTTCTTCAAAAATTATCTATTTTGTAATGAAAAAGACATATGAAATCGTACATTAAAAGAAAAAAATCGTAGTCCACTGATTTATATGCGGTTACTATGGAAAAATTTGTAATGTGTTCCATGTAAAAAGTTCCCGCTCAAAATTTTATTTTCTTGGGGGTGAATGTGGTTCTTGTGAAACAATCTATGCATGATCTTCTCCTCTTCCGTTTAACATATCAATTATTTTTGTGATTTGTTTCAAGTTTCAACATGAAGATTTTATATGCTATGCAACTCGCCTCGAAGGTCTTCGATCAATTCGGACTTTTAGCTGAAAGCTGAGGTGAGTGTATAAGAGACATATGGCGTGTTGGCAGATTAGAGTATGCTTAATCCGTAAAACTAAGAGTCTGATCCGAGACTGTTACTATATGAACTCAAATTGACTAAAATATATTAATAAGGATGGAATTGAGAGAGATTATTACATGGTTGAAAACCAAACAGAAATGAAACAAAGCCAATAAAAGCAATACATCGAATTCTTAGTTCTTAATTTATAGATTCTCTCAAATGTCCTCTTCTTGATTATTCAAGACATGTTTATTAATGCATGGCTTCAATTAGTGTTACGGTACCTAGGTTGAGGATAGCGTCCTGACTCAATGTCATTCACATCCCTAAGTAGCAATTCGTAGTGTCGCTTTACCTCCTCAGCTGATTTCCCACCAACTGCTCTTGCAACGTTTTGCCAACGGTCAGGAGTGTCCTTGTCATATGTAGCCAACGCCATTTCGAACTGCTTGTCCTGTTTAGCTGTCCATGATGAGTTCGAGCTTCGGGAAGTGCTCATTGAATTGGAAGCCATTAGCGAAAAATGTGGATCGAAAATTGAGAATTTGAAGGTGAGTGTTTTGTGTATTGATGATTTGAATTGGTTTAGTATTGAGGGAGTGTGGAGCTTCTTATATGTAGGAAGGGAAAAGGCAAATGTGTGGGGTTATAAGCCAGTTGGAAGAATATATACTTTGAAATGAGAGATTTTTAGAATGACCATTCTTTTAGCAACCACATAAAAATTGTTAGTGAAAGGACAAAAGTTTTGATATAATGATCATGATCATTAGAGTCTAGTCCCTTAAAAAGGACATTATAGTAAAGGTTTAATAGTTAAGTGGAATGAGATTCTCTTGACCATTGCTAATTAGGAGGCATTTCTTGTTTCTTGCTAGTGTCCTAAAAGTTCTTACCAATAACTTATTGGACCCTCCCTTACCCCTTTCAGCATTTTGGATCTTATCATCATTAGTGTCGACTTAAACTCCCCTATCGATCGTATCCGATACTATTCATAAAGCATGTGATTGTTAAGCATTCTGTTTTGTGATATTTTTGTTTTGAACATTTTCTCTTGTGTGATTAATTAGCAGCTAAATTTTTTATGTCTTTTCTACGATGGACTAGTGACAAGAAGCGAATCTTGCCATTCTTGGTCCCAAGATCACTGAGCAACTTCAGGTAATATTATTTCTTTTGAAAAATATATGAATGTAAATATCATCAAAAAATGTAAGTTCGTAAAATGGGTTTACAAAAGAGCTTAACCATATTGAAATGAGACCTTCACCAAATAACATCTACTACGTACTCTTGCATTTACACTGGTTTATATTGAGCATCTATAGAAAAAAGGATGTTTTTGGTGAATATAAAACCCTATTTATGTCCGATGCTTTATAGCTAGTAGTTTTATATGTGAATAGTTAAGCTTGTCTTTAACATTTTCATGTAATTTTTCATATTGAGTGATTGAGAAAAAAATATATTTACTTAAGTTCATATTTGCACACTGATGGATGCATGTATTTACGATCTGATTAGTTCTAGGGTGAAATCTTTATTCATCACATCACCGGACAGTGACAAAAAGAGAATCATGCCAATATTGGTCACAAGATCGTTGAGCAACTTCAGGTAATATCATACATTTACTGGTTTATATTGAGCATCTCTAGAAAGAAGAAAGGACGATGATTTTGTGAGTATATATTAAACCCTATTTATGTCTGGTGCCTTTAGCTAGCTATAGAGTAGGTGTACGTCAGAACATGATTCCAATTATTAGGACAATAAGACAAATCTCATCAGACGACACACACAGTACTAAAGAAGATATATATGTACTTTGGCATAATCAGAGATTTTTAACCCTCTAAAACATGTTCATTCGTGGGTGCCACGGAATAACATTCTTTGATGACAATGATAGGTCCATTTATTACAAAAGAAAAATCAAGATGATTACTCACTAACCTCAATAACCAAATCATTGTATTGTTTCTATCTTTATCTCAGCCTCTTCTAAACTAGTTCTTCTTGTACATGTAAATCTCGTTGATCTCTCTTGGGATTTTGTTCTTGCATTGAGATTACACAAACCTAGAGATGGGAAAAGTTATATAGCTAGCAGCACAATTTTGTATAAAGAGAATATTCAGGTTTCTTGTCTTCTTTTTTTAATTTTCACCTTTGAACATGGTTAGAGAATATATCTCCAAATCTTGGGATCTTATCTTCGAGAGATCTTCTGCGCCTTTCTTACGCTTGTTCTTGTGAGCTTCTATGTTTTAAACATTTCAATTTTCAATCCTCAGATTCTTTGTTCGGCTACCGACTCGAGATTCGAGAAGGTGAGAAGTTATGGAACTTTCGTACCTTAAAATTTGTCTACAAGAAATTTGTTTACGACTCTAAACTTTGCATTGTAGCTAGGTAGACTTCTCCACTTTCATGTTGTGTTTAATTTGTAACAATTTTTTTACAATCATGCATGTTACGTACGTTGGTTACATATTACTAATCATGAAAAGTAAGTAAATTTGTAACGTTAACTTCTCAAATGTATATATATACTTACCTCACTTGATCTAATTACTTGGTATACAATATTTTAATTCCTCGTGCGGGTGCGCTTAGGATGTAAGGTGAATAGTGGTGTAGTAGTCGAAATCAAAGATTCTTAAGACTTTTTGTGCTAAAATAGAATAGATCTTTTTATATATATACGGCCCAATTACATTACTAAAATTCATGTTTTTGGTTACTATGAATTAATAATGTAATAATACGGAGCACTTGGAAGAACTAAATTATATGAAAATATTTAACTTATTTTTTGTCAACCAAATGATAGTATGCTTCTATATATGTTCTAGTTCAAAAATTTAAACAATTTTCAGGCTAAAATTTTTCATTATAAAATAGGGATGATATGAAGTATGCTTTTATCTTCTAATCTCAACAACTCAACATCATTGTTGTTGTCTAAATTAAATAATACCACGTAATAAGAGTAAGAGTGACTAATTTGTAGCTATGTAACAAATTACGAAATAATTAAACTATAACTATATAACCACGACCTATTTTGGTGACCATTCACGGTTATATCACTTTATAATCACGAATATTAAAATGGTTATATTTTTAAAAAAATTTACTAGAGCGATCCACCTGATTCACTCTTTAAGTTTTTTGTATTGTGATCAACATTTTACTATACCTCGTCTCATAGTGGCTATTGGTTGTTGCTGTTGACTCTGTCGATAGCCTTACTACTACTACTATATGGACCAAAATCTCTGTGATAAAGTAAAGTTTTTTATTTTATTTGATCAGATTCCAATCTTTACATGATCCTCTTTTAAAAGTTTTACATTCGATGTTGTGAAGATGCTCCCTCGTACTCATATACCCACGTAAATTATATTATTAAACATTTTACTTCATACAGAATTTCTTTTAAAATTATATATTTTTATATATAAAATAAATATTACTATCATTTTACGTTATCTCTAGTTTTTAATTCGAATCCTTCTTTCGTAGAGATAATCAAAACTGATTAAAATTAAACATTTTATTTTATTATTTTAGTTCTCTTAGAAAGAAAAGAAAAAAAAAACTCAAACACAATTTTTTCCTCACCTTTTTCATACAATATGAATTAATTTTATTAGTGTATGTAGAGTTTTGGTAAAACAAAAAAAAAAACCCTAGGAAGCAAACACAACACATGTTAACTAGTAATGGCATTATGGAACTAGTTGTGGAATGTGGCAACAATAAGTTTTTTTTCGTGCAAAGGATTTTGCATCAGTTTATTGCCATATCTGGTCCAGAATCCAGCCATTTATTCTTTTAACTTTTGTTTTTTTTTTCATTATACTTTCTCTTGTTTTAATATATAATCTAATTATTCAATTTGTCTCGTAAGAGAATAAGAACACACGGATTCGTCTGGGATAGAAGGGTATTTTATTTGGAGCATATTTCTTGGAATAAAAAGAAAGTTGTCAAGTTGATGTATATTGAACTTTGAAAAAATGAAGTTTATATATTTGGTGGTATTGATATATTAAGTCGATTTAATCTGACAGTGCGTGAATGAATTGTACATGCGACCAAAGAAAATAGTTTTCGATCGTATTAACGTTCAACAAAATGAATAAACTAGTGTTTCCTATTGTTCATTGATTAGGAGATCTAACTGAAAAATAAGTACATTTATTTTTTGTTATATAGATAGCAACATAAAATTCGACAAAAAAAAAAGATAGCAACATAAAAATTTTAAAAAAATTTCTTCATACACCACCATAACTTTAAATATAACGGTGTTACAATCACTCCATGACAAGCAGATCACAATGTTTTTTGTTACAAACTAGATCATCACTTCAACAGTGTGACCTGACTCCACATTTGCTTAAATTCGATTCTCATATCATTTATAATTAATAGAAGACCTATAAATTATTTTCTTAACGGGGTTATTAAAAAATATATATATTTATATGCTAAAAAGTTTGGTTAAAGCAGTTATGGTTATAATTATTAAATTTGATGATACGATACAGTCGATATTAGTGAAAGACCCATAATTTTTAAAACTTTTATAAATAATTTAAACGATAATAAACCAACTAATACCTTACTACGGATTTCTCTTTCTCTTTAACAATAGAGTTAGCAGCAGCAAACGCTATACTGTTCTTTGTTTACAAATATATATACATTACTAATTTATTATTATATATTTATATTATGGGTGTATTCGGATATGTGTTCGGGTTTCGGTTCGGGTTTGAATTTTTGGGTTTAAAGATATAGAACCCGTTCGGGTATTTCTAGGTTTCGGGTTTGGGTTTAGATCGGGTTCGGATCGAATTTTTGGGTTCGGGTATTTTGCCCATGCCTAATTATTGTGTATGATCTTATGTTTATATTTTTAAATTTCGGTTTATTATAATTATACAATTAGCTGGAGTAGCTCAGTTGGTTAGAGCGTGTGGCTGTTAACCACAAGGTCAGAGGTTCGACCCCTCTCTCTAGCGATGATTATACAGAATATATATTTCCTTTTTCGAATGTTTAATTCTTCAAATTTTTTGTTGTAAGAAAAATAAATCATTTTAATTTATTTTTCTTTAGTTTTTGAATTGTTGATGGATTCGAACCCACGGCTTAAAAGATGTTAACTGTAGTTTGTTACGAAATGAGCTTACGATATTAATTTTTGGTTGAAGAAAAACACCTCATTTACATATATTTTGTCTAAAGAAACCTCAATTATTTTTGATGATTTCAAAACCGCAACTTAACAACATTAACGACGTTACAAAATCAGTAAATTTATAGGACGATGGGTTATTCACACGCACTGTTGAGTGTTGAGTAGACTGGGCTTGAATTCAAGTTTTGTTTGCATTAGATGTCACAATTACTTTCTTTGTTTTTCGATTGTCCATGGTTGCCTCATTACCGTTGAGTACTATAACTATTTTAATGTGTTCATTAATGCATGCATCGTGTTCTATTGTGTTCAACTAGACCTTGTGATAAGCTCCAAATCAAGCTCAAAAGAAACAACACAAGATTTTTCAAAATCTCTTAGTTATGCCGATGATGAAATTGAAGATAAAGGGAACCGATATATTCTAGCCAAGTCTTTGTTAAGGACAATGCAAAAAGAAAACGAAAGAAAGAAAAATAACGAATGGTAACTTCTCTTATAAATTGCAAGTCTTGTTTTTCCTTTCTTGATGATTCTTTAGTGTTTAGACTTTGTTGTTGTTGTGGGTTTGGTTCAACTTCTTCTCTTTTCTTATTGCTCTTCCTCTTCCTTGATTTGCACTAAACTTGGAACATAAGAGCTAGTGACAATTGGGAGACCAAACATTTCAACTTTTTTAAGATCCAATTTTTTCAAGCATGTTTTCTCTCCAATGGTGTAAGCACGGTTTCGTCCAGAACCATAAACGAAATAAAAAACCACAGCAAGTTTCTTCTCTTCGTCAATGATGAAACTGTCATACTCTTCATGAAGGAGAGAACCAAAACCATCGCGTGGATCTATATTAAATTTTAAGAAAGGGATCCACAACACCGCGTTTGGTTCAACCTTAGTTGTAATCCAAATCTTGGTCACACATGTCTCATAACACTGATGTAACGCTGAGAGTTTCTCTTCTTTAACACAAGAGAGAATTCCAATACCATAATTACTATCACAACGCTGATTAAAAGGCAGAAAAAGAATTTGCCCAAATCTCTCTGTCGTAAAATCAAAACAGATTAAGAAATAAAAAGTTTGATATGGCTTTGTTACTCTTTCTTTAGTCCAAAAGTATGTATTTCCATTTACCGATGCGCCTGGCCTATTACTTTCTAAATCCCAGTGGGGGATAACATCATATACCCTCCATGAATTAGACTTCAAATCGTAAATTTCGTAGTGGTCTTGGTTATCAAAAAGCCTCAAAATCTTGTGGTTCTTGACGTTGTCATGTCCGAAAGCATACATGCATATGGTTCTTGTTGCTGTTTTGGGTTGGATCCATCTGGTTTGTCCTAAATACGGGTTCCAAACCACGAACCTAGTGTTGTTGCACTCGCATAACAATAATAAGCCATCACAATAAAAGACTCTAGAAAACTCTACTTGATTAAGTAAATCACCTATCTTCTTTATGGATGGATCAACTAGTTCTTCATTGAGGATATTAAACCTCATTGAGCAAAGCTTTTTATTATAATCCTTGAAGAAGAACCATTAGAAATTGATGCCTTGGTTTTGCTTTACATAAAATCCGAGTTTTAGATAAAACGTTCCATCCTTTGCAAGTGGATCTCACTAGTCCAAGAGAACTTATGGGAACCCTAACCAATATCTCCTCTACCAAATCCTGCGAAAGATCAGACATCATCGTCATTATAAGTTAGGGTTTTCAACTTTCAAGTTTCAACAACTACTGTTCTGTCTTATTTTATTCCAATTTACTAAAGCTTTACGCTTGTAAATCATAATCTGATATGGGCCTTTTGGCCAGTCACTTATCGTTGTCATTGTCTGGGCTTTCTAGCCCTTTAACATCATACTCTTTTTTTCTGACATCTATATTAACATTTTTGAAATACTTTTTGTGTTCTACTCTTTTATTTTGTAATATTTGCATAATTAATCTTTGCCATTTGATTAAATAGAAACAGTTTAAGATAAATTTTGTAATTAAATCATAATAAATTTGCAAAATCTCTCCTAAAATCTCTCCCTCATAAATCAACCATTTCCTAAAATCTTTCCCTCATAAATCAAAAATTTCTCCAACATCTTTATATGATCTTATTTATTTTCAAATTTATATTATTACATAAACATATGTATGATAAAAATACAATTTTTTTTACATATGTTGCAATTTGAATTTTTAAAAACGGATGTATATTACTCAAACGGTACAAAAATATATGTACTAAAGTATTATTGATAATTGTGTAGCACGAGTCATGTGATGGAACGGGTTATAATTTACATAATAATGATTATAGATATTTTTACGGGTTGTCTACTATAGTATAACTCACAAAAATATTTTAATATAAAATTATATTATGTAAACAAATATTATGTCAGTATCATTTCATTATTTTAAATATTATACATATTTAATTAATTTAATCAAATTACGATTATATAAAAAATAAATTATTATATAATATTCTACGGGTTAAATCATAAAATTAACAATCAAAATATAGTAGTACACTCTTATATACCAAACAAGAATAATAAAAAGAATACATTTTAGAATGTCGTCCCGCGGTGTACCGCGGGTTAAAATCTAGTATATAAGTAGTACTGTAGTAGTAGTGTTTTATCTGTTTTGGTTTTTTGTTAAACAAATATGGTAGTCTTTTAACTTTTTTTTTTGTAGTAGAAAAAATAAATCGAATGCTACACATAGGAAATAACATCGTTATAACTTATAAGCTTATGTTTTTGGCATGCATCAATATTATCATTAAAAAGTTTCTGTTAGATAATAATAAACAAATTAGAAAACAAAATAACTTTATATATTGTTAGACAAAATACATATTAGATGTGAAAACAATTAAGAAATTATATCATAAATCGTACTATATTGGTATGAAAAAAAAATGTTATTGCAGGCAATGCTATATTAAGTCGATTCAATTTGGTCCAACCAATTACACTATATATATATATATTAATAACTTAGAGATTTAAATCCGTACATCTCTTCATTCGTATAGTTTGGTTTTAAGCGCTACGCATACCACGTATTTTAAATTTTTTACCAAATATCTTTACCAGTTAGACTACTTGTTATTGGTTATATATGTATTACTATTAACAATCAATAGCTATTTTTTTACAATGAAAAACACATAAACTGAAATCCAAAAGAAAAAAAAAATGAGTGTGCCGTGAATTTTTTTTTTTCGTCAAAAATTAAGAATGTATATGAAATTAATTTAGAAGTGTAAAATTAAAAAATATAAGTATATACAACAGTGAATAGAGAGGGACATAAGAATATGAGTGGATATAGGAACAAACACTCTGATCAAAAGCAATGGTCTCCTACCTTCCAATCACTTATCTTCAAACCCATTGTTTTTTTTCTTTATATTTTTAAAATATAATTTTTATGTCCCTTTTGATTATTAACATGTCATGTTATATAAATTAATTTCTAAAAATATTCAATGGTTGGTGGTATACTGTTCTTTGTTGTCTTGCTGTATTATTATCTACTCATGGATTATTGTTTTCTTTTGTTTTATGGAAACCCCAAAGATGACAAGATCTTATGTCTTTATTTTTATAAATTAGATTAAGTATATATTATTAATTACAATACTGAACAAACAAGCTGGAGTAGCTCAGTTGGTTAGAGCGTGTGGCTGTTAACCACAAGGTCAGAGGTTCGACACCTCTCTCTAGCGTTATTTTTACCATAAAACTTTTTCTAACTATTTTTTTTTTGTGTTTTCAATTTTTAGTTGGCAAGATTCATTATGTGGAGTTAGACATGTATGGTTAGATTTCTTGTTATGGTGCAAACTAAAAAGCCATTGCCGCATAGAAACGAATAATTTCACATTCTTAATTTTTTTCACTTTAGGATAAGCATAAATCTTTTTTTTTTAATAAGAGCCGAAATTAAGTTGGTTCAGTTTTTATTTTTACAATACTAAGTAGTATTATATTGTAACATTATAAGGAAAAAAAAGTAGAGGACACTCACAATAGTGACCAAATATATAAAATTTAGTAAATATAACAGTTTCAAATTAAAATTTCTTATAAATATGTTATGGCCAGATCCATAATCATATCCAAAAATATTGAATTTATGTTTCCATGTTAAAGTAATGCAAATGGCAATTTGGCGTTTCAGCTATATATCAATAGCCAATAAAAAATGTGTGCATGAGTGACGAGTACATATAATGTCTATAAAACTACCAAATGATAACAGATTACTTCCACTCCTATATCAAAATTTCATGTATTTTTGTTTAATGAGTGTATTAAAATATTTTTGTATCTTGTAAACAATTTGTACATCAATATATTTGATTTGACGAAAAAAAAACATTTTGTTACATAGATTCAATGTAGTTTGTTTTTATTCACTTTGTGTGTTTAAACATTTATAGAAACAACCAATTTGTCTATTATTTTAGTTTGGTCTAAATTCAATTAATTTGACTATCTTATATTCAAACCAACCCAAAATAATTCTCCATATATGTGTTAAGGTCTCTCTCATTGTTTATTTATTTCTTTTCTTTATAAGCTCCTCTCATAAACTTGAAAGGGCAAAACAAAAGAGAAGAAAATAAGGAAAACATAACACAAGAAGGGATAAAGAACCTCTAAACTTAGTGTTCATCATAAGGACATGCCCACATGGTGTGGGTTATGTTTACTTAGACCCACCACACCTTGCTCCTCTCACCTTCTTTGCTCCCAACCTTTACTTTTATCAATTCATGTCCCTCTCTCCCTTAGATATCGAATCTTTACTACTATACTATTTTATGCAATTTCTTCTTCTTGATCCTCTCTTTCTTCTTCTCCTCCTAGTCATAGTCAAGCTTCTCTACAACTCTGGACCCGATTCATATCCACCAACGCTAACGTTTAAGCTATCCTAAAACTCTCATTTGTGATGATAATATAGCTAGCTACACTGACTTCGACCATTCTTCAATTTGCTACATATATGTCAATTTGTAACAACAACAAAAAAAAAAGTTGTGGCGTATAAAAAACGTGTGGTACCATTTTGTGAATTGGTAAGGGGGGCTAGTATTTATTTCTAAGGGTAAAGAGATAAGTAAAGGAATTGAAATTTCTTTTTTTTAACAGATTTTAAAAAGGAAAATAGAAAAACATAACAAGTAGGGGGACCTTATGTGTGTGGGTCAATGTTGTTTTCTATTTAAAGCTAAGAAGAATGATATCAATGGATTAGTTTCTCCCACCTCTTACATCTCTTCTAAGCAACCCACTCGAAAACAACGATTACATTGAACTTAAAGCTCTTCTTCTTCTTCATGCATTTATAGCAAAACCCTCTTTTGCTTTTTAATCCCAACTCAGCTTTTCTCTTCCCCTTCTCTATTCTATTTTGTACTTTTGGTCTCACTTTAAAAGATCATATATATATAGCAATAGAGATTTTTTTTGCAGAGAAAACAATATGTTGGAAGGTCTTGTCTGTCAAGAAAGCTTGGACATGTCTGTACTTGAAAGACTTAAATGGCTGCAACAGCAACAACAGCATCTCCAACATGTTGTGTCTCAGAGCAGTAATAATAATTCACCTGAGCTTCTTCAACAGATACTTCAGTTCCATGGAAGCAACAATGATGAGTTGTTGCAGGGTGGTTTCAGCCAATTTCAAATGATTGGATCTGGTTTTGGACCAAACTATAACATTGGTTATGTTCCTTCACATGAAGCTATGGATGGCTGCATTTCAAGAACTAGTAGCTGCCAGATGGATCCAGTAGATGCGATGGATGTTTTGTTGAAGAATGGTGAAGAAGACAAACCCATTTCCTTGAAGAACAAGCGAAAAGCAGAGGTTTGTAAGATCAAATCTTGGGTGAAAGTTATGTTTTGAAACATGGTTATTGATATAACTATTTTAATAATGTCTCAGGTTAAGACAAAGGAAGAGGAAAAGACAGAGAAGAAGATCAAAGTAGAGGCTGAAACAGAGTCAAGCATGAAAGGAAAACCAAACATGAGAAACACAGAGGCATCTTCAAAGGAGACATTGAAGGAAGTTTCAGAGATTCCGAAATTAGATTATATCCACGTGAGAGCTCGCCGAGGCCAAGCCACTGACAGACACAGCTTAGCAGAAAGGGTAACAAAGAGTGTTTCAGAGATGTTTCTTGTGTTGCAAGAAGCAAAATATATCTAGGGTTTCTGATTGGGTTTGGATCATTTGCAGGCAAGAAGAGAAAAGATTAGCAAGAAGATGAAATATCTGCAAGATATTGTTCCTGGATGCAACAAGGTCACTGGCAAAGCTGGTATGCTTGATGAGATCATCAATTATGTTCAATGTCTCCAGAGACAAGTCGAGGTAAGTGATAAAACACCATCTTCATTTCACTACTAACCAAAGAGAGGATAAGACTAATTCTTCAAGGGACAAATTTTGCAGTTCTTGTCGATGAAACTAGCAGTCTTGAACCCAGAACTCGAGCTTGCCATGGAAGATGCATCTGTTAAACAGGTAAAAACACATTCTCTAGACCCTAAAGATCAAAATTGTTATTACTCAAGAACTCATCATCTATGAAAATCTCAGTTTCAGGCTTACTTTACAAATGTAGTTGGTTCATCAAAACACTCCATAATGGTAGATGTGCCATTGTTTCCTTTAGACCAGCAAGGATCTCTAGATTTATCTGCGATAAACCCGAACCAAGCAACATCTATCGAAGCTGTGAGCAAATCTATTTATGAAACTGAAAGTGCCCTTATCTGAGGTTATTGTTCCTTGCTAGAGAAGTAATTTGTCTATATGTATCTTTCTGTTTCAGCCATCTGCAAGCTGGGAAACTCAGTCACAGAGTCACTACAACACATCTAGCCTCGGTTTTCAATACTAAAGAAAGATTCATTGAAACAACAAGATTGAAATCAATCAGTCATCAAGATCAGAATCAGATTCCATTACAATTGGTCATCAAAGTAGCAATCTCGCAAATTGGTTAAATGAATTATCCTTTTTGATCTTTGTTTTCTGATATTTAAAACCAGAAGAACTGGAGATAGCAATCCAATATTGCTCTTTTCACCATCAATCTTTGTGTATACAATATATAATATATAGAGAAAGATAGAAAAAAAAATATGTTTTAGAGGATTTATAGATATGTCATATGTGTAGAAGAAGAAAGAGAAAAAAAAAACTCTTGTGGTGATTATTACATTTCTTGTATTTTTTGGAAGTGATATAAATATCTATAAGAAAAGTATTAATAATTTTATTGTTTGTATTTCTTTGTGCAACTTGTTAAAGTTTCGATATATTCTAAGATTCCATTGTCAACGACATGTATGTATCCATCAATGTGTTCGCATTCGAAGGATATAGGTATGGACTTGCTATAGAGAGTTATTAGGTCGCCATGAATCGGTGGATGATCAAAGTAAACGTTGTTTTGGCGGCCATTTAATCCCAAAATTTTATTCAATGACAATCATTTATTTTATTAGCTATTTCATTGTGATCGTATGAATAAAAATAATAATTAGCTTATAGTTATTTTGATACAAGATTGCATTGAGATTGTTTAAAATTCACACACGAACCTCCGAATGCAAAAATATTGGTTTTGAAAACGTACAATGTTAAGGTACTGAATTTGGATGTTGAGTCCAAATGATGACTCTCAATTCAGAGACATTCGGATGAAAATAAATAATATCTATTTCGACGTTAAAATGCGATATTCTAATTTTGGCGGTATAGCATAATTTCGTAATTTTTATGCTATAATACATGACTCTATTAGTTTGGCCCCAAATTTTAAGTTCTAGCGCAAATCCATATATTCTCTATTTTTCAATATAAATTGGTGAACAAATATAAATTTTTTGGCATGGTTTTAAATTTGTGTCATTATTGATTCAAAGATAAATATTGTAGAATTTTGCTCATTTTTTTGATGTAACTGCTTCATTTAAACTCTATTTTTCATTGCATGCCACAATAATTTGAGAAAGCGAACAAAACATTCATGCATCTATATAAAGAAACCACCAAAGTAAAGCCCCTTTAAAATGTTAAGCTTACTATTCTCTTTTGGATCCAACTTGATCAATGTATACTACAAATCTATTACTATACTACTATAGGGATATGTATAATGTTACTGATGCTGACACAAGCTTTCTCTATATGTTTGTCTTAAAGTAGCTTTCAAGCTAACAAGTGGGTACGTCAATGTTCTTTTCTCATATCAATTTTTTTTCCAACTAATGATCTAATCCATGAACTGTCTGATTTTGACAAGATCGTCTTAGCTATGACAAGATATTATCCAATAACCAAAATAAAAAATGAAACTGGAGGGTAGTTTTATGAAGTAGAAGTAGTTAAAGAGATTTGAGAGGATCGAAGAATGAAGAATGAAGAATGAGAACCACAAAGAGTGGGCATCATTTTGGTTGCAGAGATTTTTTAACCAAAAAAGTGGACCTTCTTTTTATTCTTTCGGTTCCAATGAATTTTATTTTCCATCCTTTTTTTTGTTTTTTTGAAGTATTTGGAAATTTCTACTATATATAATCTGAATTTTCTAAAAAAGAAGAAAATAATTTATGGAGGTGTCGTTATCACAATATTTGAAAAGAAAAACTATATATATATATATATATATGCAACTTTAATCTGGTAAATATCTACTTAAAATTTCATTAAATTTATCACATATATAATGATCTTAAATTTATATAGATTTACAAGATTAGTTATTATGTATTAACTATGAGAGTTAGAGATATTTTTACATAAATAATATTTCTAAAATTTTGGAAAAAGAAAAGTTTAGAAGACTCATGCTTGTTTAGTAGTTGAAAAACATGATTGTTTTCTGATATAGAGCTTATATAGTATAGCTAACAATAAATAAAATTAAAATGCCAAAAATATAACTTGAACAAGTCAAATAGACAGCTGAGCAAATTAAAAGCACTATGTGTGAGATAACCATTGAGATAGAATTCTTATATGTTAAGAATAGCCATTTAGATTGGGATATGTTTTTTTTGAAAATATATGAACTAATAAAAATAATTACTCAAAACCAAAACATATACATTTTAGTGGCTTGTATTAATAGAATAATTATATAACTATTCACTAATCACTATCCAAAAGAAAATTTGGTACACATAATTGACCACAAAGAATAAAATAACGTTTTATCATATTTACATAATTTGATTGTTCACATCACAATCATAGGATGGCTATTAAACTTTATAATCGTATATAATCATTTTTGTATGTTCATTTAGCATTTGTTAACAACGACACATTCTTTTATTTTAAGCCTCCAGCAAAAACTAGTGATTACTTTTTGTTCCTTTTGTAATTGTTTGTTCAATAATTATTTCTAGTGAAAGATTTAAACAGTTGAAAACTTTTAAAAAATTTGTTTGCTTGTAAAACTCTTTAACGTTTCAAATTTTGATTTAATGATTAGTTGCTATTTTGCTATAGTTATTTGACTATCAAACGAACATGATTTAGTTGCTTCTCACTTATTATTGTACTGGTTATGATTTATCCATTTTACGGTTTAAACCGAACCAAAATGAAAACCAAAATTATTGTAAATTTTGTAATAATGTACAAACCCAACAGATTTTTGGAAGAAACCAAAACCAAACCGAATCACCTAATTACGTTCGGTTCAACGTCTCTTTACTAAGTCATCATGTCGTTTCCAGTTAACAAAAACGAACATCATGCCGTTGCAAGCGGTCATTAACAACACGACGTTTGTCTATGAGAGATAGAAGACGAATTCAAAACCTCGTTGGAGGGTTTTAAGGTGGATTACTCAAATTTCCGAATCTAGGATCTCGGAGATATGGCGACAGAGTCATCGGAATCGGAGGAAGAAGGAAAGATCAGAGGAGGAAACGATAAGTTAGTTATAGATGACGATCTGAGAGAGATGGGCAAAAACGCAGCTTGGAGCGTGAGCTCTTGTAAGCCCGGCAATGGCGTCGGCACTCTCCGCGACGATAATATCGAGACTTATTGGCAGTTGAGAAAACATACAAAAACCCTAAATTTCATCTCTTTTTCTCTCTATTTAAGTTAAATGATTCAACTTTTTTTTGGGTTTGTTTCTGAATTTGTAGATCAGATGGGTTACAACCACATCTGATTAACATTCAATTCCAGAAGAAAGTGAAATTGCAGGTTTGATTTTTATGAATCGATTTGATCAGATCTTTTGATTTTTTGGGTATTTGATTTTGACCCCTTTTTTGAATTTTGAAAGTTAGTGGTTCTGTATGTTGACTTTAAGCTTGATGAGAGCTACACGCCTAGTAAAATCTCTGTTCGAGCTGGTGATGGTTTTCATAACTTAAAGGTAATAACTTTTTTCTTGTTAAGAAAGGGTTCTCTTAGCTTGTGATGGATTTGATATTTCATGTTGTGTTCCTTCTCTTCAATTGTTTAGGAGATTAAAAGTGTGGAGCTTGTTAAACCAACTGGTTGGGTTTGCTTATCTTTGTCTGGAACTGATCCACGGTATGTTCGTTTCTTATCATATTGTGGTTTTGTGGTTGTTGTTTCTTTACAAGAATTTAGCTAGCTGCTGATAAAGATAAGCAGAGGTGTTTGCTACATTGTTAGTTCTGTGGTTACATTTTTGCTTCTCTTGTTGTCTTACTAGCACTTCGGAGAAAGTATGCTAGCTAGCAAGTTTAGACATGTCTTTAGCTAGCAAGTTTTCAATATGAGACAAGTTGGGATTTCAATATTAGCTTTTGAGGTTTCACTTAGTCAAGGTCTAATCTAACTTCTGCTGTGATGAATGATTTGTTTCTGTTGGTTACTACGCCATTGAGCTGGTAAAGTTTAACCATTGTGTCCTCTTCTTCAGGGAAACTTTTGTCAATACATTTATGTTACAAATAGCCATTTTGTCGAATCACCTTAACGGAAGAGATACTCATATACGCCAGATCAAAGTTTACGGCCCTAGACCGTGAGTCCCATCTCTCTTACTTAGACTGTGCACATTATATGCTTTGATTAAAGTTGGGATTACCTTGGCGTGACTATCTTTGCAATTGCAGAAATCCTATTCCCCGCCAACCATTTCAGTTTACTTCAATGGAGTTTCTCACTTATTCAACACTCAGATGAGAACTTTGGGTAGGAGCAGTTTGAAGAATATGGACTGTGAAAGACCCACTAGTATTGGATATTGGATCCCCAAGAAGAGAAGAGTCAATAGTCACGTTAGGTTTTGAAGCTCAAGAGTGTTTCATATGTTGTTGTGTAATGGCTTCTGTTTATATATTACATTGGATATAACATCATTAAGCTTATCCACCAAACCCCATCAAATCTTTGACACAGTGAATTTTGGAGAGATGGGGTTTAAAGCATAGTTTAAAAGAGCTACAACAATCTACATACAAAGACCTTTTGTGAATTGAACATTGAAACCTAAAGATAAGAAAAGCTTTCTATGATGATTTGCCGAGATGGATTTTACTCAAAGGGTTAACTTTTACCCTTCACAAGCCGGTTTAGTGTCAAAGCTGCTGATGCATATAGCAAAGGCTTGAAAAGCAGAGAGAGGGTAGCGATAGTCCATGGTGAAAATGTCCTTACCGATTTTGCCAAACTGTAAAATCACCCTCTCATGTTCTTCAGTCGATGCATCCAAAGAAGTGTCAATGTCTGCCACAAGCTGGAAATTTTTAACTGAAGCCACAGTCACTCTGCCCTTAAAGTTGAGGCACCAGCACTGCAATTGCTCATGCCATCGTGGGGATTTGTTTTTGAGCACTAGCGGCTGGTCCCTTAAGCTTCGGGAAATATCAGGGATCTCTCTATCTGCTGAGCTGGTTTCTCCTTTTGGTGAAGACAAGGAAGATACTTCCTCTTCGATGCCTTGAACTACTGTTGGTTCAGCAATAACAGAAGAGAGTGGTATAGAATCCATAGCGCAATGCATTCTTCTAGGTCCCCTTGTGCGAAGAACATTGAGCTCGTAGGTAATGTTTCCTACGGTAGTGCTATTAGCAGGTAATTTAGGGGCCGCTTGCTTGGGGTTAAGCCTTCGGTTAGGTTGAGATTGTGTTGTGGATGATGCTGTTTGGTTGTCATATATTGAGAACTTGGTTCCCAGAAAACCAGACCTATCCCACAATGAAAGTACATACTGGTTAGGAAAAAAAGAGCTTTCGATGGCTAAGGCTTAGTCAGTTAGTCAGTTACCTTAGTTTGCCAACATAAGTGCTGCTGCTGCGTGAGAAGTTTTTAGCAGATAGTGAAATTATAAAATCCGTGCACGTCGCTCTTCTAATTCTTCTTGCTGCTAACAACAGTTTGTCGCTCTCTGTCTCAGCTGAAACTCAAAAAAAGGATCATTGTCAGAAAAACCATTTCTAGATAGCTGAAGAGCAATTTCTTAAACTTGAAATAAGGATCACTCACAAGGCATCAAGCCATAGTAGAGAATATATGTAGCTGTTGCTCTGTTCCTCTTAATAAAGCATTGAATTGGAGAGTCTCGAGGCCCTGGCTGCTCACAATCAAACAAGAAGTTTAGAATATCAAACATGAGTAGCTTTGAAGATGATGATGATGTGAAGAAAGAACAGGAGAACTTTCTTTACCTGTTTCAATGAGATTGGAAAAGTGAGCTTCCCACACTGCTCAGGGATCCTCACAATCTCCATAGTGATTTCTCTCCATGATTTACAGACAGAAGCACAAGTGACCACGGCAGCTCGAGCGGGCCAAGCGGTCTCACTCTCTTCAACCCTCCGGATTATGTCGAGAAGCAACTCTGGTGGCAAAGAAGCCCATGGGCTCTGCGGGATGTTTTCCGGAGGTGGTGTTGTTTGATCAGGAGCAATGTGAGACGACTTTGACCAACTACGCTTCGAGATACCTCCAAGTCCATCCCTCACTTCCTTCAGATCACGAAGGATGCTTTTGAAGGACATCTCTTTTCAGCATACCAAAAGCTCCCCAATAACTGCAATCACACAAAGTTCATGTTTTTACAATCTTCATCAAAGCCAAAATTAAAGGAAACAAAAGAAAAGCTCAACACTTTCACATCAAAGTTCATGTTTTTATAATCTAAAAGCTCAATACTTTCATAAACAAAAACAGAAACCAATTTGGGATTTGCACTCCTAATTGAAAGAGCATAATCTGTTCAATGAGAACCTAACTCGAACAATCTCAGATTCACATTACTCTCAACTTATTAACCACTGAAGCTCCTCAAATTCAATCATATCTAAATCAGACAAGAAAACAGAACAGATCCAGAAATAGAGGAAGAACTTCCCTAAATGTGAAAGAGAATTGAAAACAAACCTCAAATTGAAATCGACGGATTCAAAAGACAAAAACTTTAAAAGCTGCAAGATGAGATCAGCGGCAGCTTCTTCACCGGATCCGAGAGAAAAGATCGGAGAGATAAAACGAAGAAACAGAGACAAGCATCGCTGTTTCTTGACAAGATTCTTCGATGCTCTTCGTCCTTTCCGGGGAAGAAGAACGGATTCGCCAATGACTATCTCAGCATGACTCCCGTCAGTCACCGGCTAATATGCCGTCGTCGTCTTGACTCCGCCTCCGATATCACCGCAGGTGTAAAATAAAAGGAGTGGTCACCACCAAAACGGAACACCTCTCTCTCTCTCTCCTTACAAACGGATCCGAAGTCTTTGCTTTTTCTTATAGTTTTCAAAGAAAACGTTTTAAAGGGCAGAGAGAGAAAACTTTATAACTTAAACTTAAATTAAAATAATTTTAGTATTAAGTAAATAGTTTTTGTCGGAAACAATATAGTTTTAAGTTCTAAAGTTTAATCCTGTAATTAGTTAAATAATTAGTTGATACGACCTGGCCTTAAATTGATAATGACTTACTGCATGTGGCAATAACATATTTGGTCGGTAAATAATATTACTATCCATATAAAGAAACCTTGAATTAGCCGACAAAATAAAACTTAAGAAAAATATGACCTTTTCTAATTCAATGAGAAAAAAATAAGAAAAAAAGATTGCAATGTTTTACGTTAAACAAAAATTAACGGCGATGTTAATCATGTTATATTAAACAAAAAAATGCATGTCTAGTAATTGAAAATTGTTTTTTGTTTTTATTTGATCTATTCATTTCTAGTAAAATTATTTGTTTTGGTCAGTTCTTTACTTCTTTATCGAGTTCCAAAACTCCAAATTTACGACAAAAAAATAGAAGTGTAACGACGATGATAATCGATGTTAAATTGTCGTAAATTATGAGGTTTACGAAGTGTTACGACAAAATAAAATTGATCGTAGTAAATTATAATTCGATGTAACTAAACTAGTCGCAAGATAATGATGATCATGATTAGTTGTGTTTTTGTATTACCTTTTTTCTTAGCAGTTCAATAGTTTAGAAAACATAACTTATATGATTTTGTCCGTTAATTTCTTATTAATAACTTTAAGTTGGACAAAACATGTGTTTTGTGAACCTTTATAGTTATTTTTCTTAAACTCAAGTTTGAAGATATTTCTTATAGAGATTTCATAAGTAGTGTTCATTTTCGTGATAAATATCTCTTATTTTATATATCAAAAGTCGCAATCAGGATGTGTCAAGACAATAATTAGTCTAACACTCTTTTTAAGGCTTAGTTTAGTCTAATCCATATCTTTAACATATATTTAGTTAACCAAAAAGTACACATTCTCTTTCTAAGTACAAAATTCAACTTTAGTTTTCTTTCTTAATCTAATATATTCTCTTTTCTATTGCACATACGTCAGTCCCCTTGGATACCACCTCCTTGGTTTGTGAAGCCTTTCTATAGTTACTTGCTCGATTTACACAACTTTTTTTTTTAAAAAAAAATCAAATTAAAGTTTTGTATCTCTAACTAATATTTCTGAATTTTTTTCTTACTCTTTCTAATGAATTTGTTACGAAAATATATTTATTATATGATATATCGCAACCACAAGGTAAACTCAGTAATCAAATGTAATTTTCGTAGTCTATAATCCATAACTAAAAATATATTTCTTAAAAATACGTACGTACTTCCTTCATATATTTTTTTGTTTGACCTTATCAAACAATGTGAAAACATCTTATAAATGATACACACATCACAAATGTATGATATATCAATTTACATAATTAAAACCTCATACTCTTTGTCAAGCCATCTCAGTTGACACCATTCATATATTTATTGTTTCGTCCATTACATTTAACTAAATATATAAATGAGAAAGTGGTTCAAATTAAAACCTTCAAATCTTGATTATATAATTTTAAGATATTTGGGAAACAGTATATAAATATGGCCACCAGCCACCTAATTCAACTTTTTCATACATTTGTTTGATAATAATTACTGTCCTATTAAAGTTTTGATGACTTTTGATACGTGTTACCTACAAAAAAAAACCTAATGAATCGTATACCCAAAAAAATATCATTGTTCTCCACCCATAGGCATAGCCATATGATTGATTCTATTACAAAAAAAAAAACATTACATATAATTATTTTAAAATGGTAAAAACATTTCTGCCAGTAAATAACATGTATATTACCGGATTTAAATGTCTATGAACACAACACTAATACAAATCACTAGATTTCATCTTTAGTTATGCCTTTGAATGATTGCCACATGAACAGCATTAACTTGCTAAATGTATATTATGAATCTCACGTTAAAAATAGAAAAATGAATAAGTGTTATTCCAAATAATATTGCATTAATTTCTAGATTTGTATAACTAATTGCTTTTTTTTTTTTGTTTAGTAAGGGTGAAGGAGCAGATGATGAAATTGACATTTATCTCCCTAACACTTTGATTGACAATGAATTTACACAAAGAAAAACAAAATCTCTCGAGAAATCTATCTTTCACAGATTCCATTAATGTTCAACTGATATTTAGATATGATTTTTCGGTAATTTTTGAAAGAAAAATTATCGGTCAGTAAACAGGTAAAAAAAATTTCTGTATTATTTTTGAGAAAATCCAAATATAGGTTAGCTTCAATAATTTTCGTTAATATTTTCAAAATTTAATTTTAACAAGTAAATAAAAAAGGTGAATTTTCTCAAGAAAACAAATTCTATAGTTTCTTTGTTTTTGACAAGTTTTAAAAACTTTCTATAGTAACATATTTTCTAATTTATTTTTCTATATGTATTAATCATATTACCTTTTGCAAAATGACAAAACTCTATCTAAAGAATAATTCCATTCATCTTGAAAATATATTAGCTTATTTCATTTCTTTCTCCACATTCTCACCATTAAAGTTATGATGTTGAAATGACTGAAGAGGCTATGATAGATACTAAACAAATAGCTTTTTAGAAGAAAATGAGAATCATTACATTTCAAAAGCTAAAAACATGAATCATTGAAAATTATACCATCAAGAGGATTAATCAAAACTTAAGAAGAGGGGCTCATGTTTGGTATGTGGACCACAATAACTATTATACATCTACACTCATAAATATTTGAGTACACAAAGTGTGAAATAGATAGATAGATATTGTGTAATGCACAAAATGCATATATGTAAGTTATGTGTATGGGTCCATAAATAAAGAAGAAAAGAAGAAAAAAGCATGATGGGTATTGATTCCAGTTTTGTGTGTTTGTCCATTTGATAAAATTTTGATAAGATTGGGAACCATTTGTTTCTTTTTGCCAGCTTACACTTGTCAATTCTCTTAACCCATTACCCCATCACTCTTTCTCTATTCACTATGTCATGGTTCAGAAATTTTGGTATACATTAGTTTACTGATATAGCAATTGATCAGACAAACATCTAATCTAAAGAGATCAACTAGTTGTTGTATACTAATGATCAACTTAAAAGATAGGTTTTAAACAGTTAAGTTAAACCAATTGTAAAACTTCGTCCTATTTCCATTTTTATTTGCTTGTTTGGTTTCTATTGTTTTGTATCACATCTCTTTGTCAATCTCACCAAATTTTGTTTGATTCTTGTTGAATCTCTCTGCTACTACTAGTCCAATCTTGTCTATTAATTATAAACTTTTGTCTCGATTCAGAATCCTTCAGATATCTACTGGTCCAACAGAAACATAACATCGTGTACTTGTCTCTTAATCCATGCCAGTCAATTCAAGTTTGGTTATATGATCAACACAAAAGATCTGATGGACAATGAAAGTTTCATATCAAACCAAAAAACTGAAGTTTCTGATACACATCTAATGAATAGAGTTAGCTAGAACAGTGCAACATCTCTTCAAATTGAGATCATTCAAAAAGAACAAAAGAAGTAACTAGATCTCAACTTAACGAGAAGCAAGCATTGAGATGATACACACAAGGAGAATAAGAACACCCAAAATCGAAACCCAAAGAACCCAACTCTTGGTCTTCTTCTTCATCTGATTAGCATAATACAAACTGTTGGTTCCTCCACTGACATAGCTCCCTGCATTAGCCACATTAGCTTCAATGTCATCAATACGATCTCCTTGAGTCTCAACAAGAACAGCCATGTCAAGAAACACTTGATGAAGCCTGTTAAGACTTCTCTTGATGTCATTCACTGCTTCATGTCTCTCTTGAGTCTTCAAATCCATCTCTGGCTTCACTTCAAACGTCTTAACCAAACCAGGACCAGTCCCAGACCCAGAGATCATCTTCTCCATGTCTTCATTACTTGGTTCTTCACCAGTCGCTAAAAAATACTTCCTTTTGAGATCTTCTCTGTAATCAGCAAAGATTCTTTCCCTCAGTCGATGGAACTCACTCATCGTATCTCTCAGTTTCGCCCTAACTCCATTAGTTATCGAAGTTCTTGTCCTGTCCACGCAAGACCCTTCCTTGAAACTCGCACGGTTCGCTATGTTGCTCTTCTCCAAAGTCTCGATTAGGGTTTTGACTCTGTTGGCCTTGCGAGAGATCGTGACGATGTTTGATTCCATTCTGTCTCTTAACCCGCGTAAGATCTTGGTGCTGTGAGTAGATTTGGTCTCTTCGTTTAGGTTTTGGAGATCGAGTAAGAGATGAGTGATCTCTTCAATTAGGGTTTTGATGGTTTCGATTTCTTGAAAGAAACCAGAGAGGTTCTCTTCATCCGCTGGGCTGAAATCGAACTTAAAGTCTTCACCTTTCTCCAAATCACGATCAGATTCCATATCTGTCTTCGCTTGTTTCTTCAATTCAACATAACTTAAGAACGATTTCGTCATCAGATCATTCATCTTCTTGTAAACCCTGAACAAGAAACAGAAAAAGAAACTGAGAAATTCACCAAAATTAAATTGAAGATTCGAACGAAACAGAGGAGATGAGAACAGAACAGATCAGTACGGTGATGGGTTTGTGAAACAGAGTAAGGATCTTCGTTTATCTCTGAAACGGGATATTTCAGTTTCGCCGGAAGAAAGAACTGCAAAATAGAGAGAGAGAGTAAAAGCGATTCAACAATGGCTGAAACTAAGAAACCCTAAGATCAAAGAGAAAGAAGAAGAGATCATTACCTAAGAAGTGCTTGTTAAACAAGGAACCGTTTCTCTATCAACTTCGCTTCTCTCTCTCTCTTTTTCTCTGCGCTCCTTTGTGATCTTAGAAGAATGATTCAAATTTTAAAAGAGAAGAAAGAGATATGGGGAAGTTATAAAGAAGATCTACAAGAATCCGATTATTCAGTTTCAAAGATTTTGTTATTCAAAATTTGCTCTTTTATTAACTAAAAAAGAGCCGTTGCTTTGATAACGTTTCTGTTCCGATTAGGCCTCATGTTCACTTTTTATACGTTGACATTTTAACATACAAACAAAAACGAGACCGTTTCAGCCAAAACGTATCCCAAGTCTTGACCTTTTTGCCAAAGTCTTGACCTTTTATTGATGTTGCAGAGTGCAGACCATATACTGCATTTTTAGGCAAGGCAAATCAAATCTATGAATACACAGTTATGTTTACATATGACTAGGTTCTTGTTCAGAGTTAAGGAATGCAAAGCTTGGACCTTTATTGATATGTCTTAGCCAATTTTACAGCATTTTGAGTATATGAAAGAGTATTAAATTAGAAGCAAAGTTGAGAGTTTTTATATATGATAAGTTCATGATGATTTTTCTTCTGCGAGTTGTTTTTGTTTCTCGGCTTTCTCTGCCTCCAACTTTCTGAGAGTACTGGAACTAATCTTATTTCCACTTGATCCATCAGAAACTATTTCCACAACTTCAATCTGCACAAGCATGTCCAAGGAAAGGTTAGTTCAAGTTATGATGATTGAAGATCTTAAAATGCATCAGGATATCAATTAGATAAGGCTGGTGATAAAAGGACAAACCTTAAGTTGTGAAAGCCCTCTTTCTGCTCTTTTCCTGTTCACCGACAAGCCACCGGGTAATGTCTCTTTGCTGTCGATGATGATTAGTTAAAAGAGTCCCTAAACATGGAAATGAATAGAAGAGCATGCGAAAAGGATCAATAGATAGATGGTACAAACCTGACAACAATAGCTTCCAAATTTTCATCAATGATAGAAGGGCCATATGGATCAGTAATGGGTTCAGCTTGTACAAGTAGCTCAGGCTTGATAGACTACACACAAGAAGAACATGGAGAAAAGTGAAAACAAGAAATATCTTTAGGTTTTTCCTCTCCTTTCATATTAAATGATTCACATGTAATGGCAATGACAAGTAACCGTCCATAGAAGACTATGCAGAGAATATAAAACTTGATGAGAAAGTTCCACATTCTGCTGAAATTACCTTGACATAGCTCTCCACACTACGCATCCTTTCTTCAATGGGTTGTATCATTTCAGTGAACTGTATGCAAAAAAGACTGAAATGAGACCTCGAAAGAACTCATCAACAAAGCATAAAAGTTTCAGAATTTTAGCTAAGATACTCATAAGAACATCACTCCAACTCGAAATCAACCAAACTTACTAAAGTTCTGAAATTGAAACAAAATTCACCAACTTTCCCAAAATTGCTACTAATCTAAGCAAAAAGAGACTAAAGGTGATTGCTTACTTGCTTGTTCGTCAACATTGGACCATCACAGACTCCCACTACGATCCGATCCTTGGCCAGCTCTGCAGCCGCCTGATTATATTCCCACCACAACAATTCAATAAACTACTTCGATTCTCAATAAATAGAAGAGAATAAAAAACACAATTTACCTTAAGGAACATTCGATGCCCATCGTGTAATCGATCAAACGTACAGCCGAGAACGACAGCACCGAACGAATTCGCCGGAGACATATTTGACTCTTCCGCGGCTGCCATTTTCGAAGATCAGAGTATAAATCAATTACTTGTAGTCTCAGTTCTTCATCGGCACCTCTGAAGATTTAAGGGTTCGTCTCAAAAAAATTTGATTTGGGAAGAGAGAAGAGAAGAAAAATAGAAAACTTAAAACCGGCTGGTTTGGTTCAATTGTAACAGAGACAACAAACCGGTCAATTAAGCTTGTTTTCCAACGCACCGGTTTACTAGAAAAAGAGAGAGATAGCGATGAGGAAGAAGATGGGGTAATATTTTTTTTTTATTAAAATCTACAATCAATCATACGTTGACACGTCAACGATTCTGAATGGTTCGTAAATCTCTTAGTTAAGAAGTATATCTTAACTATTTTACCAGTTTTGATTTATTTTGGTCTCAGTGTTAATTAAAAGTAGACCTCTTTAATATTTAATCTTTATCATGCTTTTTCATTATCATTCAGTCAGAACAGCAAACACAAACGAGGCTACAAAGATTCTGTGGAAAAGATCTCTATTCATGAATAAAATCACAGAGCGTGTTGTTTTGTGGGAGCGTTTAAGCATTCTTCCAAGAAGCTGTGAAGCTGTGAGGTATACAAGTCAGGAAAGTTCCGGTAATGATCGACATGAGGCGAAGACTTGAAATTGAAAGAATGTATGTTTCTTCCCATCTTCTGTTGTTCTCGGATGCGGAGCTCAACAGAATGAGACGGAACTACTTTGTCCCCGGAGCTGTATAGATAGAGCTGAGGACATGGAGGATGGTTCTCATCTAGTTTTTTGATGATTTTCGTTAGCCTCCTCCTGCAACAGAAAAATATCTCAGACTGATCAACTTAAAATACAAACAAGAAGCAGATGGGCTGTCTACTGTGTGGTGTGAAGCTTACGTATTGACGTCTGGGAGGTTTAAGATGATGGGGAAGACTTTCCCTAGAGATGATAGCATCATGTTTTCCATTCCTAAACGTTCCTTCTTTTGTGGGGTTGAAGCATCATCGTCTTTGTTTATGTCACTGTTTGGTTCTGTGTTTATGGTGGAGCTACGCTTCTTCAGTATAGCAGCCGTAAACCCGGCTGCCCAAATCTGCAAAAGAACATAATTCAATTGTTGATCTATATAATCTTCAAAGGTACTCATTGCTAATATATGCAAGATGAATGATTATGATGTCTTTTAGGACTATGCAGTGATCACACACGAAACAATTTTTCAACAAAAGGGACTTCAGAACAAACTAGAGCATGCGCTATGAAGCTTGTTGTATCTTGTTTTGCAAGAGAACAATATCGCTTTCACAAGATATATGCGCTGATTTACCATCAATCTGTGAATGATGGCTAAGTAAATAAAAGAAATCAGCGGTTTTAACTCATACCTATGGTCTTTTCTAAGTACTGAGTCATCTATCTACAAAGCTAATTGCTTAGATATAAAAGTCAAAACTCCCCTAGTCATGGATTGGTAAATGCTTGTATCAATACAGAGTTCTTCATCACAGAACTCAAATTTGCAAACCTTTCACAATAGCATGAATCATGATTCAAAATGAGGACAACATAGCTATAAAAGAAATTTCCTTTTCTCTTACGAAAGCAAAAAGCTTTCCATTTCCAATACAAGATACTGAAGCACATGGCATTTAAAAGTCTTGGTTACATGAAAGAGAGAAGGATTATAAGAATCCAAACCTTGGTATCTAGAGGATCTGCTCCTCCCGAGTCGATGATACAGCCCTTAATCTTTTCTACTAAATCTTGTCTACCAATGAAGCTTTCGAGCAAGGCACCATATCTGCCACAAGTAAAAAGCTCACCTAATTCATCATCTAATTCAAATCAACCCTAAAAGTCATCATCATCAACAGTAATAAGGAGATTAGAATCACAATCAAAATGTACTACAATTTGACGAAGGATTTGGCTTTCATCAACCTACACAAGCCAACCAGTGTTGCTAAAGCTATGGAACACCAAGCATTTCTCTCTACCATCATCTTCTTTCACCGATACCCAATTAACCAATTCGTTCCCAAATTCAGCTATCCTCCGTTCAAGCCTCCGTCCAAGATCTAACCGGAGCAAATCCCTAACATCGACGGTGAAAGTAACGGCGTTAATCCCCCTGGAGTTATACCACTCAACGTATCTCCTCAAATGTTTAGCTTTCGCTCCTAACCAACCGAGAAGAACCACAGTCGTCTCTTTCCCCTTCCCGCCTAGTATCGCCGCGTTTCCACCTCCGTTCACGATCGGTGGAGCTCTGTTCCAGACCGCGACGCCGTCGTTAGGTTGGGATCGGGATGGGTTAGCGTGAACGGCGGAGTTCTCGAGACGAAACGTTGACGTGAGGAAGAAGAGAGATTTGAAGAGATTCGCATTGGGAGGAAGCGAAGAGCATCGTATACGAGCGGCGGAGATAGATGAAGATGATTCTCGGTAGACGGCATTGTGCGAGGGGAAACAACACTGATTAGTGAATCTGATCGAACGAGCATCAGGTTTTAGGTTAAGCTTACTGAGAAGAAGACGACGACTGAGAGCAGAAGTGCTGAAGATTCTTGTAGTTGCTTCCATGGCGGATTTTGGATGATTCTCGTCAAATCGTTTCTGAGTAACCCAAATGTAAGGAAAGAGAGATGAATAAAATATCTGAAAAGGAAATAAAAATTGAAAAAAAAAACAAACTAAACACTCTCTCTGACTCAGAGGGTTTCGGTTTTACAATTTCTGTAAGGCAATTTGGACCAATACAATGTATTTGGAGGCTGTAGTGTCACCACAGCTTTGTGTGATTATTAGTTGTGTTCACAGACTAGAATTATAATCCATAGTTCTGAAATAGTAAAGAACACTTTTTTTTCTTTCCTATAATTGTAAATACAGTGTTACACATTACAATGGAAAACCAGAAAATTACAATAACGACAATTGATGAAATCCTACATCCAAAGAAAATGATTTATACATAAAAGGAAAGTTACAAATTAACATCGGTTTAATCAACAAAAATAACAAAAAGCAAAAGTACAAAACAATGTTAATGTGAAAATTACACTCGCTGAACCACATCGATAATGTGAACATTTGTTTGGCACTTGGAAGGAGAAAAAAAGTGTATTAAAATGATCTTGATACATATGTTGCATATTTAAATTGAAATACTACAGTAAATATAACAAAATTTGATAATAATAAGTGAGCCAACAGATAGCATTAAAAATCATGCATAAAATATATGAATTTGTTATCGACATTATAAATAGACAACATTGAACTCGAGTAAATTAGAAAGAAAGTATTTGGTATTATATCCACAAAAGTATTTGTCATGGAAAGAAAATTATCCATGAGAACTCTTGGATTGTGAAATTTTTGTTGTGTTTCGTGGCATGTGAAGTTTTTGTGTTTTGTAGTATGTGAAGTTTTCATTTTGTGAAGTATTTGTTGATTTTTGTGTTGTGTTTCGTGGTATGTGAAGTTTGTGTGTTTTTTGGTACGTGAAGTTTGTGTGTTTCGTGGAGTTTTTGTTGATTTTCGTTTTGTGTTTCGTGGCATGTGAAGTTTTTGTGTTTCGTGGTATGTGAAGTTTTCAATTTGTGGAGTTTTTATTGATTTTTGTGTTATGTTTCGTGGCATGTGATTTTTTTGTGTTTCATGGCACGTGTAATTTTCATTTTGTGTTGTATTTCGTGGCATGTGAAGTTTGTGTGTTTCGTGGCACGTGAAGTTTTCATTTTCTGGAGTTTTTGTTGATTTTTGTGTTGTATTTCTGGCATGTGAAGTTTGTGTGTTTCGTAGCACGTGAAGTTTTCATTTTGTGGAGCTTTTGTTGATTTTTGTGTTGTGTTTCGTGGCACGTGAAGTTTTGATTTTATGGAGTTTTTGTTCATTTTTGTGTTGTGTTTCATGCCATATGAAGTTTTTGTGTTTTGTGGTATGTGAAGTTTTCAATTTGTGGAGCTTTTGTTGATTTTTGTGTTGTGTTTCGTGGCATGTGAAGTTTGTGTTGTTCGTGGCACGTGAAGTTTGTGTTGTTCGTTGCACGTGATGTTTTCATTTTGTGGAGATTTTGTTGATTTTTGTGTTGTGTTTCGTGGCATGTAAAGTTTTTGTGTTTTGTGGTATGTGAAGTTTTCATTTTGTGGAGTTTTTGTTGGTTTTTGTGTTGTGTTTCATGGCATGTGAAATTTGTGTGTTTCGTGGCACGTGAAGTATTCATTTGGTGGAGTTTTTATTGATTTTTGTGTTTTGTGTTTCGTGGCATGTAAAGTTTGTGTGTTAGTGATTGCTGGCATGTGAAGTTTTCGGTTTGTGAAGTTTCTTTTCGTCTATTATTGTTTTTTTATTGAGTATGCTAAGTTTTTAGTTTTGTTGTTTTTGTGTTTGACGTTTGTATTAACTTATTACTTTGAGAAGAGACCGATAGATTTTACCACCTGACTCACTCTTCAGTCATCTGCATGTAACAAAGAGAATACTAAATAGAGCAAATAAAGAGAACAATTACTTCACTCTTTGTGAAAAGGAGACATGAGGAACAACTCACCTTATATTGAAGTATTATACGTTCTCATACGTCAACTTTGCATTCCCATTCATCTGTAGCTCTGAAATAGAGATTTAATAAAGCTAATTAGAGAATCAGATTTCAAAGATCCTTTGCATCTTGAAGTATTTATTCTTACCAACAAATCTATCAGCATATATCACCAATTAAATACATAAGAAAACATGGTTAGAGACAGAATCATGCTGTTATGTTTCTTTGCTTCAAGGTATTACCACTAGAAGTCGATCTAGAAATCTTTGAAACACCTTTAGACATTGGCTCCGCCAAAGCTTTTGATGATTCAAATGGTTCTGTAAAAAAATTGTTAGCAAGGGCAGAAAAAGAAAACAGACAAGAAAGAACATGTTAATCAGACAAACAAGTACCTTGAACAAATCATGGTCTTACCTTTTAAAGCATAAGAACTAGTGTAGGCCTTGGATATCTTTGGATATTCTTTTCAATCTGAGAAAAAACGGACACGACCATTTAGATTCTAGGCTTCTACTCATGAATAGAACAAGCTAAACCTACAGGATATGGGATACCTACCGTTTCTAGTCCACTACCTCTCAAGCTCTCGGAAATTCATCGTTCCTCTGCTTCTCACATATTACTGATTTGAACCTGGAAAAGATTCATAGAAGCATAAATATATGAAATCATTACAAACATATGTAATCACATGAATCTGATGAGAATTTTAAATGAGTCACCATCATTGATGTGTTTGTAGGTTTCAGTAGATGTATAGCACCCATAGAGTCGCTTAATCCACCAAAAAAGATCTTACGTCCTTCTGTTCTCATCCCATCTGTTAGAGCTACTATAATTTAAGGAATCTGCATTAACATAACAAAAAGAACATATCTAAGATTACCACTAGCCATTTTGTCTACCAACCTTAGAATAAATTTCTGACTTCATACCAATTCCAGTTGGTTGAATACGCCATATGTTTAATAACCTCTTGTAGAATTTGGTTTACAGCTTATATTGACTCCAGACGCATCTACAAAAGTAGAAAAGACTCAGTTTCAATTTTAAGCTTATTATAAATTTCAACAAAAATTATTGTTAGGTTTAGAGAACAAAGAAGATTTCCAATTTGTAAGGCACCTTCTAATCAGGAATTTCAAATCCCTAAAAAGATAGGGATAATCTTGCTACTGGTATCTTCTCTAGGTCTTAACAACCCTCTTTGAAGTCGAAGTCCCCTAATGAACAGAATATAAGTACATCAAGAGAAACATGAAATCCAAAAATTATGACCATCCACACAAATAATATACCTTAAAAGGGTTTTTCTCATATTCAGCGTCAAGTGCACTTAGTAGTGCATGCTTAAGAAACCCTTTTGACGTCTGCAAACAGAAATACAACAGTTAAACTCGGTTATTAATATGTTTTTCTAACAAAAAAAAATTAGACAAAACAGATGTAACTTAAACAAAATCGTAGCGACCTTAAAAACAAACTTGTGTAAAGTACCCAGCAGTAGCATTTTCTGGTGGAAGCTGTAGCATCATTACAAGAATCTATCAAATTCTGTCAAATGGACAGAAAAAAACAAATTTTGTCAAAAAAAAAGTAGATATTGCAGTTAAGAAAAGCAGGGAAGTCGAGAGGCCAAGAATATCTAAGTAGAAAAATGTTCAAAACCTTAAGTTTCAAAAGTGAGACACTTAAGTCATCAACATCATAACCCATCCATAACAAGCCTTCACTAAGAAACTTGGGATCCTTGTGCTCTTTCACGTTTATGTAAAGCTACAAACAAAAGCCATGAATCATCATTGTGATCAAATTAAGATAAAAGTTAAAGAAAATTTACTGAACCAATACAAACCCTCTCAAAAATAAATCCAGAACAATTGCTTCGCAGAAAGCAGCAGGGCACTTCATAGCAGAGGCTCAAGTCTTTATATCTGCAATTTGATAACTAGTGTCTGCGAATTAACACAAAAACTCAGGCAAGTGAGCAAGAACTTGCACATTTAATTAGATAAGCTGCATATTACTGCCACATACAATATTAAGGGTGAGGTGAGAAGTCAATGAAATAGAAGGAAAGTGAATAATTACCACACTTCATCCATGGGATTTCCATACATAGTTGATCCTTGTTATGCTTTCCCAAATGAGAAGCAATATAAATGTGAAAAAAAAAAAACAAGAATACAAGTATCCATATATGCATGTATGAATGCAAGGACAGTATGAATGCATGAATGCATGCATGTATGTATGAATGCATGTATGAATGCATGCATGTATGAATGCATGTATGAATGCATGTATGAATGCATGTATGCATGAATGCATGTATGAATGCATGTATGCATGAATGTATGTATGAATGCATGTATGAATGCATGTATGTATGAATGCATGTATGAATGCATATATGAATGCATGAAGCTGGTAAGTATGACAGAACCGTAACACACCAATACACACCAATAGTTCAGCAATGATAATTCGCAAGAAAACTCACCACATTCTTCTTTAAGAGCTAACTCACCACATTCTTCATCAGACAGACTCCAAAGCATATTCTCCACAATGAGCTTCACATATAGTTCCACGCCAACCTATATGAAATTTCAGAAGCTTCGTTATCATTTAACCCAAAAATTCTAGTAACACACAAGAAATTAGAAAAACTAGACAGATAATCCTAAATTGAATTGAAATAGTGGAGTAAACTAACAGTCAAAATCAAATTTATTGTGTCTACTGCAGACACATGTCTCTTTTATTCAAGCAAAGAAGACTTAAAACGATATGTACGTAACATCCAAAAAAAGTAAAGCATACAAACAAGAGAAGTATCAGATCAGAAACACATAGATGCAGAACAAATCTAACCTTAAAACATGACAGAACTTGCAAAGTCCAAAGAGCAAAACCAAAAGACCAAGAAGAAAAATGATTAAAGACAACATATTTGGGTAAAAACTAACATCCTTACTTTGTGTGTATTAACATACCTAAGAGTCGCATCCTTGATTAGTAATAATATAGTATTTCAAGGTTAGTTTGTGATTCTGGAATTGGTAAGTATGACAGAACCATAACACACCAATACACACAAAAGAAAAAGAAAAAAAAGGAACACATAGTTCAGCAATGATAATTCGCAAGAAAACTAACCACTTTCTTCATCAAGAGCTAACTTGACCAGGTTTGTATCAGCTAGATTCTATTAGACAAAGCATATTCTCCACAATGAGCTTCACATATAGTTCCACACCAACCTATATTAAATTTCAGAAGCTTCGTTATCAGTTAAACAAAAAATTCTAGTAAACACAAGAAATTAGAAAAACTAGACAGAGAAGCTTAAACTAACATTCAATCAAATGTATTGTGTCTACTTGTCTCTTTTCTTCAAGCAAAGAAGACTTAAAACAATATGTACGTAACATCCAAAATAAAAGTAAAGCATACGAACAAGAGAAGTATCAGATCATAAACACATAGATCTAACCTGAAAACAGAGGAGCACGAAACCATTATAATCTTTGATTTACCAGCCACCACCACGTTCACGGTGATTGGTGAAGATACCCTTATGGCCAAAACCAAACCAAACAAATCGTTGAACTGTCATAGAAACAAACAATCGAATTGGGGATAAATTAAATAACAATCAAATCAAGTAACAAAGATTCAAAATAAATCAACTGACGGAACCCTAACTATTTGAGAATAAATCGAATTCATAAACAACAAATAAATCGACGGAACCCAAAATGTTTAAATAGAAACACAATTCGTAAACAAATCAATCGACGGAACCCTAACTATTTGAGGATCAAATCAAGTAATAGAGAATCAAAATTCGTAATCTGATAGACGAAACCTAAATATATGATGATTGAATCAAGAAACAGAAAAAAAAACGAGATTTGTAATCTGATAAATCGAGGTAACCATGTTTGATAGTTGAATCAAATAACAGAGAAACAAAATTTAAATGACCGGAACCTTAAATCCAGGAGTATGATCTATCGTGTAACTGACCTTAAAATCGATAGTGAACGCCTTCTAATGTTTGATCGGCGGAAAAAGAAAAGCACCAAAACGGTTGGGAGAGAAGGGGAATTTTAGGGTTCATGTATCTAGGAGGAATTAGAAAGAAGGGCTTTTGTTTTTCAGAAAAATGATTCAGAGAGATTTTGAATGTATCCGTTATATGGAGGATTCATATTTTGAAAAAACGAAACAGATCTCTCTCGAAACAAATGATCCGTTTCAAATATAACTTCAATTCCAGCCTGTACTCGTCATAATTGTTCAGATTTTTTTATTTTTTATTTTATTTTAAATATATATATCACTAACTACAAATTACACAAATTAAATTTTTCAAAGTAACCTTCGGTTTAAGGTGGTTTATCCGGTTTAATCTTAAAAATGGTTTCGTAAAGAGAAACAATTATTTCATCTTGGATTTTGAAGGTGGTTTAGGACTTGATGAACCGAGATAACTGTAACTAAACCACACTGCTGAACTAAAACTTCGTACTGTGTGGTTGCAAGATCTTACAGTTTCAGACATGTTGATTACATTTTGAGATTACTCGCAGTTCTTTTCAGTTTGTGTTTCATCGAACAATTGTGGACTAAAATGAAAATGTTTGGACAAGTCCCTTTCTTAGAAACCTGCTATTAACTCACTACAACAAATCTTCGTAATCCAGAATTTGAAACTAGGACTGGTACAAACATCAGAAGATCAATGAAAACAAACTGGAGATTATATCAGATTCGTTAAGCCTTTAAGCAGTACTGTGAGTAACTTTACTATCATTAGCCAGACAACACCTGAAAACATCAAAAGATGCAAGTAAATTGGCCCTGACATCATATGTATAAACAGTCACTGCAGTACCTGACATTCTGGTGATATATAACATTCAATCATTGTGATCTAAATTAACAAAGAAATGATTCCTCCTGATAAGAAAATCAACACACTTAACAAGAAATAGTAACTAGTATAAAACATACACATGACTAGGATTTGGACCAGTGCAAACGAGATATATGGAGGCTGTTAAGACAGCTTTGTGTGATTAGTTTGTCTCGGCAGTAGAATTAGAATCCACAGTCCTGATATAGTCAAGAACGCTTTTTCATTCATACCTGTGAGTTCCCAAATCTATTTAAACTTATAATTGTAAATACAATGTTACACATTACAATGGAAAACCAGAAAATTGCAAGAGATTACTGAAACATCAAAGAGATTTCTTAGTTCTATTAAGCTGCAAGAACTTTGTTTTCCTAGTTCACCAGCATGACTATAGTACAATTTACTTGATATTCTTCTCTTCTTTGTTTGTATCCTTTCGTGTGTTTCGCCTATCACCACATATCGCTGAGTACCTGATCTTTGGTTCATATCTAATCCTGTTTTTCATTTCCATGTGATGAATTGCTGCTACTTGGAGCATCAACACTATCATCCCTCTGTCAAAAACATCAACACAGTCTATGTTCATCAATCTTACTTTCCAAACCAGAGATTCAAGACTAATATCCAAAACACATCGAATACAAATCACCCCATTGCAGACTTTACCTTGATTCTTAAAAAGGACAGCACACTATCAGCAAGCATCTTGAACAGCTTTAAGGGCTTTCTAACGTCGAAAGGGAAGTATCTATACTTGAACATGTGCACGATTAAGCGTTTCATAGTGAGAGAATACAGAACCAACCAGTAACACAACAAGATGGGCCAGAACACAGGTACATCCAAGAATGAGAAGAAAGTCATCACAAATGCAACAACAAAGGCCTTAGTCGCTGCATACCTGAATCAACATTGGCAAAAAGCAAAAAAAACAAATCTTTCATGAGAATTCAAACCCTAAAGCAAAACTATGATTCGTAAAATACAATTCAAACCTAAATAAGATCTCACAAGAATCAGTAACATAACAAGAGTGGCAAGATGTCTAAACTACGAAATTTACCAGAACTTGAACAAGATTGGCAAAAAAACACAAACTTTTCATCAGAGAAGTCAAACCCATGAATCTAACCATCCATAATCAAAGTAAAAAGAGAAATTTTTACCAGAATTTGAACTCAGGAAGACGACGAACAAAAGGCTTATACTCATCAGAATCATCAGTAGGCAAAGAATCAGGATCCAAAGCTTCAAGCTCAGGATCAACCTTAGGAGAGAGGAAACCAATCAAGAGGTTTAAGATGTAAGTAGCTAAACCATAAGAGATGACGAAGTAACCATAAACATAGTAAACTCTATAGATATAGATGACAGCAGCGAGTAAAGTCACAAGCCATCTTCGAACAAGGTTAGGAGCAGATCTGTCTATGTAATTCTGAAACGATCTCGAGAATTCGATTCTCCATTTAGCAAGTGGTGAAGCTACTATGGTGTCTCCTTCACTTTCGCTTCCAGGTTCGTCTTCCATGGAAATTGTAGTGAATTCACCTCAAAAACTGGCTATAACCCCTACTCACAACTACTAATCTCCGAATCAACAAATCGACCCAAAAACGAAACTTTCCAAGAGAATTTGAGTCAGCTTAGGATGAATTTGAACCAATTAAATTGAAATTTTATCAGTTTCGTCTGAACTTTTCTTGGTCGTATTAAAGTCGTTTCCTTGGTTTTCCTGGAAAGAGGAAGAAGAAACTCAATGACGTGGGGGGAGTATAAGGGACACGTGTCACGCTTTTAGACTGCTCTCCCGGAATATGAAAGGCTTTATATGTTTTTTTAGCATATTGGGCTTCTTATGATATTTTCTAAAGCCCACTTTACTTGAATTCTTGACATTTATTTTGGCAGTGGTCCATTTGATATAATAGTGTACAAGCCCGACCAAACGTTGAAAGAATCCAAAACCGGAATCTTTTTGTTGTTTACTGTGACCTTAACCGAAGTTTTAACTTTTTCTCTGGATGAATATCTACCAAACCTTTGATTCTAGACTCTACAGTCTCCAGAACTACTGCTCGATGCTCACATCTATATAAAACAGGTTTTTGTGGTTAGCCTTACGTTTTTTTTTTTTGTTGCCTAACACTTTCAAATATATATTTAATAAGTTGAAGACATATAATTAGTTTGAGACATCATCAACCTTGATAACTATTTTTACCTAGACCACAACGAAAATTAACAAATTGTAATGAAAAATATCTCCTTGATATTAACAATTAAAAAAAAAAAAGAATGAGTGATATAAATCCATCTCTTTATCCTAAGAAAATAATAAATAAAATAAAAAGAAATTGTTGCCAAAAACAGACAAAAATAAAATAAGGAATTAACTGAAAGAAAGATGCCTAATTTTCAGGACACGTGTAATATAACAATTTGTCATTCGGATACTTTTTTGGTCCATGAGTGTCGTCGCTTTTTCTATTTCCCTTCAATTAAAAGGTACAACACACATATTAAAAATCACGACCGCACGATCAATTTTGGCCTTTTCAAATTCAACGGACGAGATTCATCGTACAATTGACGATGTACAATTACCAAGGAAAAAAAAAGTGACGTCATCGTCTCCTTCCTTCCTTCCTCCAACGTCCCATAAAGAAGCGCCATAAGAAGTCACACTCACACGAATACTCTCTTTACTGTAACTGCACAATCTTGTTTGTTTTCTTCTAAACGAAGGAAAAAAAACGTTACGGGTTCTCGCGATTGAAGCTTGAAATTGCATTCGTAAGATCATCTTTTTCTTCTTCTCTCTCGTTTGTTTCGTTTCGGAATCCGTCGATTAGGTCTTTTTTTTGTTTATCTTCTGGTGTTAATGGTGCTTGATTTTGATCGCTGCTTGTTGAATCGGATCGGTTTCGTTTGATTTTGCGTTTCTTTTTCCTTTCTTTCTTGTCTGTTTCGTTTTGAGCGCTGGGAACTTGGATTGTTCTTCGCTGATTGATGATCAATCTATTGATTTAGTTGTTTTGTTTTGGATTAGTATCATCCGATTTTTCGATTCTATTTGGGGTTTTCCGATTTGATAGCTTAGTACAGGTTACAGTAGTTGGGTGATTCGAGTGTTTGATTTGTGTAAATCAAGAAAGCGATGATGGATCTGTGTTCTTCGTGTATCTCTGATACATTCAGCCTCTCACGTTGTTAGATTGTTGCTTAAGATGATTATAGAGTTGCATTAGAACAGTGAGTAATCGTGGAATGGTATGTTTGTTTTCATTTCTCTGCTCGGATTTGAATCTGATCTTTCTAGAAGTTTCTTATGGCTTAGAAGATTGGGTTCTGATGGAACATGAAACGATCTGTGCTTTTATATCCTCTGGTGGTTAATTGTTCAGTAGTGGGAATTATTTCTATGGCCTGTTTTGAGTTTGGTATATGATTGAATGACTCTCCTTTTGTTTGCAAGTTTTAGTGGACATTCGATATGGCTGATAACAAGGATGAAGGAAGCGCCAAGGGCTATGCTTTCCCTCTCAGGAACCCTAATGTTACCCTGAATGAGAGAAATTTTGCAGCCTTCACTCACCGCCAAGCTGCTGCTCATCCTTGGCATGACTTGGAGATTGGTACGTTAATCTTGTAATACATGAAATCTTGTAACATGTATCCTTGTCTTTATAGTCATGTGATGTGAGTCAAAGCCATTCATGTCGCTGTGATCAATCATGTTTGTGTGGATGACTAAACGTTCATTCTTTGATGTGAGTGTTTGTTGAATCTTTCAGGTCCGGAAGCTCCTGCTGTTTTCAACTGCGTACGCATTTTTATCCCCCTCATTTTGAGACAGCACTTTCTGGTGATCGTATGATTGTTAAACGAGCTTGAACTCTTTCTCAGGTTGTTGAAATTAGCAAAGGTGGCAAGGTTAAGTACGAGCTTGACAAGAACAGTGGCCTTATTAAGGTACAGTGTTCTTTGGCAGTCTCTGAGTGCATCATAGAAACCTGATTGCTTGATTGAGTAGATATACATGTCTTCTGATCCCTCATATTCTTGTTTAATTGTACGGTTATATGCATCATCAAGCCTCATTATACGCATTTCCACCTAAACATTCTTCATCATAAAAGGAAAAAATCTGACCACTGAATCTTTTTCCTATCTAGGTTGACCGTGTTCTCTACTCATCCATTGTGTACCCCCACAACTATGGTTTTATACCTCGAACTATCTGTGAAGACAGTGATCCTATAGATGTCCTGGTGCTGATGCAGGTGCTTTCTCTCGCCTCTTTTTAGCTTTTATGGTCATGGAAACTTGATGAAAACAGGCAGTGAAATAACGAACTTGAGATAAACTATTGTTCAGGAGCCTGTGCTAACTGGATCATTCCTCCGTGCCCGTGCTATTGGTCTAATGCCTATGATTGATCAGGTAACAACAACCCCTGAACCCAATTCTATTTACATGTCATGTAATACTTGTAAAAAACCATGAATCACCTTGTTCTGAAACTTGCAGGGTGAAAAAGACGACAAGATAATTGCAGTATGTGCTGATGATCCCGAGTTCCGTCACTACAGAGAACTGAATGAGCTTCCCCCTCACCGTCTAGCTGAAATCCGCCGCTTCTTTGAGGACTGTATCCACAAAATAACATCACACATTTCATCTAACTCGAAATTTTGTGTTGGCTTGTGCTTTAGTTTCAGTTTTCACTTAACAAACAACTTTTAGACAAGAAGAACGAGAACAAGAAAGTCGACGTTGAAGCTTTCCTTCCAGCTCAAGCTGCCATAGATGCAATTAAGGACTCCATGTAAGTTTGTTTTATGCGAAACACCATAAGTATTACTATTACCATAAGTATTAAGTATTTACACTTGACTTTTGATAATAACTAGCAATGTACTATTTTGAAACACAGGGATCTTTACGCAGCTTACATCAAAGCTGGCCTGCAACGCTAATGAAGAAACTAGTCCCCCATTCCTCCTGGTTCGCGTTGATGTCACTATCATTGAAGCAGCCGTCTATAGTAAAAGTTTCACTTGGTGCATTTGCGTAATGCACATCAAAAAACCATTGTCGAACATAAAGCTTTCTGATGACGATGAAAACAAATTTCAGTACAATCATTAAGTTTGGAATATTAGCTTTTCTTTTTCTCAAAATTTTGTTGTTTGGTAAACATCCGGAAAAGTAACCTCATAGAATCAAAAAGAAGATACAAAAAAAAACTAAGCTACACGTGCCTTCTTCTTCTTGGTCTTCTTGTAAGCCTTATGCCAGGTCTTATAAGTGCCCTTAGTCTTCTTATTAGGCGTCTTTGTCTCAGGATCTGCAATCTCGTCTGCTGCATCCTCCTCATCATCTTTGTCTTCTCCTATATCAAACAGATCATCCTCCTCTTCATCAGAACTCAACACAAAATCCTCCACAACGTCATCTTCTCCTGCACCATCCTCGTCCTGCTTTTTCTCTGATTTACTCTTACCACCTCTCTTCCGTTTCTTCTTCTTACTCTTCTCTTCCTCCGGCTCTTTCTCTCTGTCAACCACATTTGCTTTAGGTTATATAGCACAACGGCTAGATCAAGTTCGACATTATATGCATAAGAGACAACCAGATTTTAGGTTCCTATCTACATTCCCAGTGTTAATCGAGCCACCTGTAACTATCCAAAGTACTTGAAAATAGAGTCCTATTGCTGTATTTGGGGAATTGATTTTGCAGGAGCAACCCTTATTCAAACCATAATCTACAACACCAACACTGTGATTTACCATATGAAATCCTGATATATGTTGATTTCAAGAGGTAGAAAGACATACTTGGAGTCACTTCCAGGTAACCATGAAGAATTGAAAGCTGCAGCACCCTTTTCAATCTTATCTTCATCATCTTCATCATCTTCATCATCACTGCTTGGTATGTTTTTCCCAAAGACGGCTGAGTTCTCTCCCACAATAACACTAGAGAAACCAAACGGGTTATTAGTAGCAGTCACAGTCATAAGAAGAATGCAAAGTGATCACTGTCTAGAGGAATGTAACGCACTCTGATTCCACCAGCGATTCGTTTCTTTGCTGGGCTCTTTGGCGAATAATTTCAGCATATTGCAATAGAGGGCTTTTTCCTGCCTTCTTCTCATCCTGAACAAAGAAGACCCAAAAATCATGAAGCCATGTTTATATGCGTTGCAATAATTTTGGAATAATCATGTGCTCTGTATATTTGTAATCAAAAACAACTTTGTAGTATCCACAGAAAATTTTGAAGAATCGATTTCACAGACTAGGGGAGAAAAACAGCAAATATTCAGATGGATCAAGAGATATGAGTTTCTAAACCTCAAGGAATGATCCAGCAGCAAGATCATTGGGTAGAAACTTAATCGAAGCTCTCTTTTTGTTGACAAACTCTGAGGTAGCTTCAATCTGAAAAGCAAAGAAGAATATAATAAGCAAGAGAGATTGAAGGAGTCATCAAGACAAAATTCAATATAGTCAGTTCTTTTATTTCAAGTACAAGATACATCACGTAATGGCCATTTCTTTTCTTTTATCAAGTACCTGGCTAATGAGTTGTTTCATTTCTTTCCTAAACCTCTCAGCTTTAGTGGACTTGCAAAAGCTACGTAGCCTTATAGTCGGAATAAATGACAGTTCAAAGAAAGCAACGGAACAACTCCACTGAGACAAATGCTCCACAAGCTCCTCCACTACAGAATAAACACATGCCTCCTGAAATGCTCGTGTCTTCACTGCTGGTTTACTTACCTAGCAAGAGATTTCAATATTCAAAATGGTTAATTTGCAGGATAAAATTTATCATTTTCTCTTTATTAAAGACCCATCCAAGTAAGTTTTTACCTTCAGTAGTGTTCGTAAGTCTACACCTTTGCCAACACCTCCAGTGGGAGGTCTATTGAGTTCCTTCATCTCTAACATGTCCACAAGAAGCATTGAAACAGGTATAAAGGTACCAGTTGAAGCAGCAATCCGGTTTAGCATACGAACACATCTTATTCTAAGGGGAATGTAGCGAGCAGTGGGAACAAGTCGTGCTACACCAGTTATTATTTGGGCTAGTGGATAGGCAACTGGCCTGAGTTCAGCCTGAGAGCTGTAGGCACAAACGGCTCCCGTCCAAAGCTCAAGGCAATGTATGAATTTCCATTGATACACTTTCCGAAATGCTTCCTGGAAAAACAACCAAATGTAAATAAGAGTTAACAACAACATTTCAAAACGCATAACTGTTGGCAGAAGAGCTCAATTTATGAAGATTATTGAGAAAGTACTTTTGTTTTTGTGTTAAGCGCTTCACGCAGAATCATTGCTAATTGCCTTATGAAGACAAATGCGTGCTGATATGATGCAGAGATATCTGTGCCAAGAAGCTCAATGAAGCAGTTACCAAGAAAAAATATATGCCGCAATTTATCAGCATTCACAAACTGGCAATTCAACACATATGCTTTGTACATTCCCTTGATGCAGTCATCCACACAGTCAGATCCAAGGCGTATGCACAAATCTCTCAGGAACAACAAGGAAACAACAGGGAGTGAGCCACTACCAGTTCCCCAAAAATGAAGTGCAACCTAGATGAAAGAGAGCAGTGCAGTGAGCAAAGAAAGGACCGTAAAGAATACATGCACATGATACTATTTTGCTCCAACACACCTTAATATATTTTCTTAGGAGGCTCGGGAAAGCAGCTAGAAAAACCGATGAGTGCTTTAGACGGCGCAGAGTAAAGGTTATCATTCCCGTGTCAGTCATCTGGTTCAGAACATGAAGAGAATTTCCGAGATATGACTTAACTAAATGATTATAGTTCTTCCACGGCCTAGTGTTTGTCAGGTCCAATACAGTCTCTTTTGTTCCTCTAGTATCTTCAGGAAACCTTAACAACTTACGAAGAATCCCGTCCATTTCATTCAGAACAAATATCATTATCTCATTAAACACAGCGCTAGACATAACGCTAAACTTTGTCGTTTGATCATCCCCGGTATCATCACCATAGTGACAGGCAGTTCTATAAGCTCTCAAGATAGAACGCACAGAACCTAACTTCCCATCTTTCTGGATGGACTCACGCCATGAGTCAACCATCGCCAATGTAATCGTTTTCTGCACATTCACTTTCTTTGAAATTTCCAGATTTGGGGTTTCCTCATCACTTTTCTTTTCACCGTCTTCCACGTCAGTATCAGGTTCAACATCAGCATCATCCTACACATTGTAAATCGCTAAGACAAAAGCTTCCAACACAAATGGAGTCGAGTCACAAAGTTAACACATACAATCTAAAAACTCACCTCGATTTCAGTAGCATCAAACTTAAGAAGCTCAGCATCATGCTCTTTCATATACTCAAAAAACTCAGCTTGCTGTAGAAAAAAGATTCAGTCCCTTAAGTTAAAACTCAAGTTTCCACTATTTACAAACACAATCAAACATGTAACAAAGATGACTCACAGTTTCTTGAAGCCTCTTAAGCTGTTCTTCATGCTCCTCAGCTTCTGCTTTCTTAGACTTCACCTTCTTCTTGCGCTTCTTATCGCTCTTCTGATCCGTTTCTATATCATCATCTACATTCGTTTCTTCAACACTATCCTCATGCTCCTCAGGTTCTGCTTTCTTAGATTTCAACTTCTTCCCACGCTTTTTATCACTCTTCTGAACCATTGCTATATCGTCTACATCCGATAAAAGTGTTAATAAAAATCTCAAATCCATTGAACTCAAAATCACAATATGAATCCCAAAATTAAATAAAAATTGAACCTTTAGCACCCATTTGTTAACAAACACCACTCCTGATAAGTCCACCTGCAATCAAAACCATTAATGGTTAACAAAAACAAGACAGCCAAAGTCCGAACTAAAAGACTCGATAAGTATCAATATCAACAATTGAATGAGAGAATCACCAAAATAACGAAAACCTAAAATCTCAAAACAAGAAAAGAAATCGCACCGGGAAACAAAGAGGAGGAAGAAGAGTAGTGTCGACGGAAGAAGAAGAAACTAGGGTTTAAAGAATTTTATTACAATTTTGGTCAAATCTATTTAACCGGACATAACCCGGTTCGATTTCGACCTAACCGCAATTCAACTTGTTCTAATTTCTCAGAACGCAAGAACAGAACAAAAACGGAGTTACCAAATATGAGAAAACAGAGAGACACGTCACACGTTAACGAGAGATTACCTTTGCTTCCAAGAAAAAAGAAAAGAAGAAGATGTTGTCGTCGTGGTCGCCGAGACTGCTGTCTGAGGAGAAGTCAAGTGTTGCTGTTAGGGTTGTTTTCTTCAGCGAAAATAATTTTGAATTTTAAATTAATGGGCCTTTTATTGGGCTTATATGACCGTTTAAGACAAAACGCTATTTTGTTTCGTTTACGCGTTTGTAGAAAACAAAAAACAATTAATCGTGGAAAAAAGCTCAACCGTCCGATTGAAGTATTTGACGAATCAACGGTTAATACATGTTTAATTATAGCCGTTATTGAAACGCGTTACATCAAGACCGCAACGTTATATACAAGGAAGCAAAATCACAAATTTTACATTTTTTAATTTCTTCCTAAAAAAACTTCTCTCTTCTTCTTCTGGTGTTTCGAATGAAGAATGCTTCGACGACTGTTGAGGAGATTCATGTGAGATAATCTTAAGATTAGTAAGTATTTTCAACTTCTCTCTGTATCACAAATTTATATAAGTTTTTGTGTAATCGTTTTATATATGTTTGTAGTGATCTAGGGTTTTGATTCTTGTTTGATTTAGGCACGAAACTATTACAATTTTTTGGGGTTCTTCTTCCTCGTGGTGATTTCGTTAGGATTCTTCCTCCGATGCTCTTTTTTTTTTAGGGTTTGCGGAAGTTACTAATTGTTCTTGTGTTGGTACAGATCTAGTGAGGCACAAAACTATTTTAATCGACGGCTTGGTTTCTTCATCTTCCTCCTCGGTGTTGATTGGTTAGTTTTCTTCATCTTTATCTATCTTCGTGTTTCTTCATCTGATCGTTGTCTGATGCTAATTGTTCTGTAATTAGACTTTTTTTTTCCTGTGCTTTGGTTTTGTAATTCGTGTGTTCTCTGCCGTACAATTGATCAGTCTATTTATGATCAGATTTAATGTTATTTAAGTAATTGACTTATGTATCATTGTGATTTTGGAATCAAGATTCTTTTTTTTGTGTGTTCTTGATCCAACAACCAAAAAAAGAATCATTCAGTTTAATAAGATATAACGTTTCTTGTTGTTGATTTTTGAATGGTGTTATCTTGTCACTTCTCTTTTGTTTGTCAGATTACAAAGCTTAGCGTGATTCATGTATCATGCTTGTTGGAAGTAGTGTTAGATAAGATTCGTTACTCAAGAGACACTAAACTTAGCATAGGACTTGTTCTTGTTGGTGTTGGTGTTTGCACTGTTACTGATGTTAGTGTTAACACTAAAGGCTTTGTTGCTGCTTTTGTTACTGTGTGGAGTACTGCTTTGCAACAATACGTAAGCTCTTTGAGCTTTTGTAACATAACTTTCAACTTTCGTTATCGTGTTCCAACTTTAGACTAATATTTTCATAAAATTTATCTGTTTATTTTGTTTGATTGCAGTATGTACATTATCTACAGCAAAAGTACAAGCTTAGCTCATTAAACCTACTGGGTCATACTGCTCCAGCCCAAGCTGCAACACTTTATTGGTTGACACACAAACGAGTAGACATGTACAGTTACAACTTTGTATCTGTGGTAAGTGATCTATTGTTAGTTTTCTTTATCTGTTCTTCTTTGTGTTTCTTTATCTGATCGTTGTCTCATACTAATTGTGCTGTACTTAAACTATGTTTCAGGGAGATTTGTTTCGAGTTTAACACATAAAGCTTGTCTACGCTTCGACGAGGTATTTCTCTGCCTTACCCGTTTTCTTTTCTTTCGGTGGTTTGGTTTTGTAATGTCTGTGTTCTCTGCCTTACAATTGATCAGTCCATTTATGATCAGATTTTTGGTTTTTTTTTTGTGTGTTCTTGATCCTAAAACAAAAAGGAATTATCCACTTTAATAAGAATCCAGATCCGTTTTTGGTTTTGGTTACTTGGTCTACGGATTCTTATATCGGAGGTTTTAGTTTTTGATGTTTTCGTTTTTTGTTTTCTTTCAAAACCAAAAAAGATCAAAAGCAGACACTATGCTGTCAGATTCTATTTTGGGGACATTGTCCCAAAGAGAAATTGTGAACTGTGGGCTTGGTAGTGCATGGTTGTTGCGAGTTGGAAAAGAGGTTTCGATTTGTTGGATGATCCCATGGCTTATAAGCCAAAAGGCAAAAAAGAACCAAAGAGTTCTCAGTTTGGTACCCTCGGCTTGAAAAAATAAAGAGTCAAATGACATTGAAAGAGAATGACCTGCGGGTTAATAAGTCTTAAGACAAAAGACGTAAAACAATTATGGGATTGGTAGTGCATGCATGTTGCGAGTTGGAAGAGAGGTTTCGATTTGGTGGATGATCACACGGCTTAATAAGTAAAAAAAAAAACATAAAAGAACCAAAGAGTTCTCAAGTTTGGTACCCACGGCTTTGGGAGTCAAAAGACAAAAGAATGGGAATGAGATTTAAGACAAAAGACATGAAAGAACCAAAGAGTTCTCAAATTTGGTACCCACGGCTTTGGGAGTCAAATGGCTTTAAATGGGAATGAAATTTTAGACAAAAGACATGAAAGACTTTGAATGGGTATGGGAATGAGAACCAAAAGACATGAAAGACATGAAGGACTTTGAATGGGAATGGGAATGAGAACCAAAAGACATGACTTTGAATGGGTATGGGAATGAGAACCAAAAGACATGAAAGACATGAAAGACTTTGAATGGGAATGGGAATGAGAACTAAAAGACATGAAAGAACCAAAGAGTTCTCAAGTTTGGTACCCTCGGCTTTGGGAGTGAAAAGACAAAAGAATGGGAATGAGATTTACAAAAGACATGAAAGTACAAAAGACATAAAGAACAAAAGAGTTCTCAAGTTTGGTACCCTTGGCTTTGGAACACAAAATAATGGGAATGAGATTTAAGACATGAAAAAATGGGAGTGAGATATGAGACAAAAGACATGAAAGAACCAAAGAGTTCTCAAGTTTGGTACCCTCGCTTTGGGAGTTAAATGACTTTGAATGGGAATGAGATTTACAAAAGACATGAAAGAACCAAAAGACATGAAAGTACAAAAGACATAAAGAACAAAAGAGTTCTCAAGTTTGGTACCCTCGGCTTTGGAACACAAAAGAATGGGAATGAGATTTAAGACATGAAAGAATGGGAATGAGATTTGAGACAAAAGACATGGAAGAACCAAAAGACATGAAAGAACAAAATACATGAAAGAACCAAAGAGTTCTCAAGTTTGGTACCCTCGGCTTTGGGAGCTAAATGACTTTGAATGGGAATGAGATATAAGATAAAAGACATAAAAGAATGGGAATATAAGACAGAAGACAAAAGAAAGGGAATGAGATTAAAGAAATCATAAGACTAGGATGTGACTTGTTGGATGGTAAAAACGACCAACATACTATGGGAATAGACCAACGGCGTATAAGGAGGCATAAGATTATAAAGCAGTTAAGGACATTGTTCCGAGCAAATTTGTGAACTGAATCAGATCTATTTGGATGGATAGTGCATGCATGAAATGAAACCAGTAACGACCAACGGATTAAAGAGATATTATGACGAGACGGTGACTTGTAGGATGGTAAAATTGACCAACAGATTAAGGATGAGCTTAGAGCTAATAATACACCAACGGCTTGATGAAGTCTAGCCAACTATTAAGACAAGACAATAGATAAACCAACAGCTTAAAAAAGTTGTAAGACAAAGGAGGCATAAGATTATAAAGCAGTTAAGGACATTGTTCCGGGCAAATTGTGAACTGAATCGGATCTTTTTGAATGGATAGTGCATGCATGTAAGGAGACCAGTTGTTGGATGGTAAAAACGACCAACGGATTAAAGTATTATGACGAGACTGTGACTGGTTGGATGGTAAAAAACGACCAACATATTAAGTAAAGAAGTCTTTAAGACAAGACAGTGAACTTAGAGCTAATAGACCAACGGCTTAGTGAAGTCTAGCCAAGTATTAAGACAAGACAGTAGAGCTAATAAACCAACAGCTTAAAAAAGGTCTAATACAAACTAAAGATAGTTGACAAAAAAATATGCAGGCTGTTTAGACTTGAGATCAACGACTTAAAGAAGTTGTAAGACAAAGACAAAGAATATGCACGAACAAGGTAAGTATAACATTCATGTAAAATGAAAACTAACAAATTCTGATATTTTTGCAGGTATGTGAATTTGAGTAGATTTCGAGAGTAGCAGACTTTCTTGACAGGTATATGCTTTTCAAACCTTTTTTTTTCTTTTGTGTGTGAGACTTGTTTGTAATTAGTAAATATAATTATGAAAAATCACAAGTGAGAGACATATATATAATTTGTATTATGGAGAAGATATTGTTTCTAATGGTGGAGTCTAAACTTATAAGCATGTTCTCGAGCAATATAGACCAACCATAGTATTGACTAATTTTGATTTGCTCCAGGTAAGTGCTTTGAAAGATATTGATATTCTCATTGATGCCAATGAGATTTGTAAATGTAGCAGAACATATTATCTTAGTTGTCTTAATAGCATCATTTCTTAATAGCATCACTATCCTTGATATATCCTGTCAAATTCTAGAAACTTGTTGTGTCATTGATAAGAAAAAATGTTGATTTTACTTCTTATGAAGCAGAGAAGGATGAGTGTATTAATCATTGGTAACTACATTGTTCATCTGACTTTTACCATTGTCCTTTTCTCTAGATTACATACACTAGAGTATGATTTGGCAGTGGAATTGATTCCTGAGAGGTCATGCTTATGTTGTTCATCAGGTTAAATCAATTAAACTTTCTGATAGGTAGATATAGTTAATTGTCATTCTTTAGCTATACTAGTGAACTTACTCCACACATGAAACTTATTGGCAACTGAACAGAGGCAAGTGAAACTAAAATCATCTCTGGTTACATATAATAAATAGACTCTCTTGTCTTTTGCTTTCTAGGTCTTTTGGCTATTTTCAGCATAGAATAGTATATTTTGTAGTGCAAAAAATGAAGGAATTCGGTAGGAAACAAGAGTTTTTACCGAATTATTTCCTACGATTTTCCTTAAGAAATTAGAATTGGTAGAGATTTCGTAGGAATTTTCCTATAAAATATACGATATTATTTCGTATGAAAAAAACTGGTAAGAAATGTCCCTTAAGAAATTAGAATTGGTAGGGATTTCGTAGGAATTTTCCTATAAAATATACGGAATTATTTCCTACGATTTTCCTACCTAGATGGCGTCTAATTCTCTTAAGGTGTCCATCACCAATTTGGAATTAAACAAGGTTATGGAATTTGTTGCACATAAACTAGACTAGTTTCTATAATACAAAATGTAAAAAAATGATTTAGGAAAAGTAAGGAATTATTTCATAATATATTAGCTAAATTAACTATTGTTAATCACGATTAGCCACTATAAACATTTTAAACATTAAAAAAAAAAAAAGACTTTACATTTTCACAGATTCGGAAATTAGTATCGGTTTTGGGTCTACAGTTCTTTATGTGAACCAAAAAAAAAAACACTTTACAGTTTTGATAAGTGTTTGCAGAATTTATTTTATTTTGGTAAAAGAAAACTTAAGTTATTTAGAGTGTGAATATTTTAAATAGCAAAAGACTTGGCCTTAAACAGGTTCCAAATATTAAGATAGATTTCCATGTAAAAATCTTCGTAGTGTGTAAAAAATGGTGAAACAAATTATTGGGTTACTTTCTTCAAGCTTTGATAGTGTTTTGCAAAATTTACATTCATACATAGTCAATGAAAAAGCTATTCCTAAATTACATATATTCTTTATCGGATATTTCTGCGAAACAAACTGGCCAAGTTATATATAATATCCTCAGTCAAAAGACAAAGTTCTCTAGTTAGCACTTAGCAGCAACTTCCAAGCTCCAACGACTTGAAAAGCAAACTGATGCTTTGACTCATCATAATATGCAAAAGATTTGGTCCACCACACATAACATCAGGTTTTCAAGAGTTGTAGCAAGCTGTACATGAATTATATATCATTTGGTTAGGCGATGTACTAATACATAAACCCATCAAGTCGTCAACCATGTGCTCTTTGGCCATTTTTTTTTAGTTTATTGAGTATATTTATAGACGAGTACATTATAAGTTTGTGTTTCTTAATTATATAATTAATCTATTCGTTAACACAACGTTTATAATGCAAATCCTACATAGTTTATCAACGAAAACGAAAATAGAATATAATAGAAAAGAAGATACGACCGAGGAAGTTTGAATTTTCTAAATTGGCTACCTAACTTAAACAATGCACAATGATTAATTATCCTACAACTACACAATTTTAATATTATTTATCAACAAAACTATATAAATACAATCATACTACTACTCTCTCTTACAATAACCACAAACAAACAATACTTCTTTTCTCTTCGTCTCCATTGCCTTCTTAACTCCTCTCTTCCAAGAAACTTTAAAACTTAATCTTCAACTTTGATATACCAAACAAAAAAGGAAAACTAATCCAAAAATGCAAATGCTAAGAACCCTAAGCACGAGGACAAGGAGCCGTCGCAGCGGTTACGAGCGTGTAAGCGATGATTCCACCTTTAGCTTACTCGGAGCAAAGCTGAGGAGGTCAACGAGCGTTCCATACTATGCTCCATCGATACGACTTGGTGGAGATCTTCCTGTGATTTTGGAAAAGCTTCCAAGCCAAAAACCAAATAAGACAGTGGTGTCAAGCAAACCAAGCCATCCTATCTTCAGTTTATTTGGTGGTTATCGCCGCGGTAGCAAGAAGAAAGCGACAGCTAAACCGGAGTTCTCTAGATACCATGAATACCTTAAAGAAAGTGGAATGTGGGATTTGAAATCTAATACTCCTGTTATCTACTTTAAATAGATGTCTATATATCATATGTTATGATCATTTTGTATTCATTTGTAATACTATTTGTGACAATCTAATCATATGAGATAAGAATTTTACATTACTTATTTATGCAAGCTCAATTGGGATGAGCTATATTGAGTCTTTTAGTTCTTACCAATTCTTACTTGACTTATATCAGAATCTACTCTTCTAAACAAATAAGTCAAACCTACGCTTACATCTTTTAGTTTTACCCCAAACCTTTTTAACTCTACGTGCTAGCCTGTTTTTTGTGTTGTTAGCTTGGCTTTGTTTAAGAAGAGAGCTATCCTTCAGAGAAACGATCGATTCCAAATTTTGTGTCAAGATCTTGTCATCAAATCCGCTTACTAAGAAATCATACATCCCCGGTCTTGGAAAGTTCTTGATAAATTATCTCCAACATAACATCTCAGACGACGTACAGTCTCTTGTCGAAAACATAACATATCATAATTCTAAGAAACTTTATAATGATCGATATGTGTAGCATCTAAGATGGTCTTCTTCATATTGCTATAACGCACTCAAGGATTTAGCGGTCAAGCATGTCGAAAAACTCGCTTAATAGATTCTCTTTTAGATTCAACTAAATGGGAAAGATGAGTGTAGTATACTCAATGAGTTTAAACTATAAACTCAAGATTTGACTGATTTGGATAATGCAAAAATCCTCATATATTTCTTTTAAACAAAATTTTCATGTTCTGCTTAGATTTGCAGCTTGTTAATGTGTTACAATCACTTTGGTTACGTGATACACTAATTAATATATAAAACCCATCATCAACCATGTGCTTTTTGGCCATCTTTTTGTTTATGGAGTATCATACATGTTAATGTAATTAGTCTTTTGTTTTCTAATAATGGTCAACAGTCTTGTGTTTATTATTCTATTGTGTTAACACAACGTTTATCATGTAACTCAATGCAAGTCCTAGTCTTTTGTTTATTGTAGCGGGACTAAAATATATATAACTGTAATGAGAAAAGAGGATACGACCAACGAAGTTTGAATTTTCCAAACTGGCGACTTAACTTAAACAATGCACAATAATTATTATATCTTTCGATTTTTATATTATATCAACAAAACTATATAAAGACAATCAAATACTCTTGTCTTTACAATAACCACAAACAACAATATACTTTCTCTTGACATCTCTCTCTTTTCTCAACTCCTCTGTTCCAAGAAGATTTAAACCTTCATATTCAACTTCGATACACCAATACAGAAAATGCAAATGCTAAGGACCCTAAGCACGAGGACAAGGAGCCGTCGCAGCGGATACGAGCGTGTAAGCGATGATTCCACTTTTAGCTTACTCGGAGCAAAGCTAAGGAGGTCAACTAGTGTTCCATACTATGCTCCATCGATACGACTTGGTGGAGATCTTCCTGTGGTTTTGGAAAAGCTTCCAAGCCAAAAACCAAATAAGACAGTGGTGTCAAGCAAACCAAGCCACCCAATCTTCAGTTTATTTGGTGGTTATCGCCGTGGTAGCAAGAAGAAAGCAACGGCTAAACCAGAGTTCTCTAGATACCATGAATACCTTAAAGAAAGTGGAATGTGGTATTTGAGATCTAATACTCCTGTTATCTACTTTAAGTAGCTGTATAATCTATTTTTGATTTGTGCATGTTCATTAATTTTTTTGTGTGTAAAAAATTCTTATTGATATGATTAATTCATTTCCAATTTCTCACTTGGCTTAACTATCTAGTCAAAAATTAAAACCTAAACTTCACAAATCTGGAAAGAAAAAAAAAAGTAAACGAAAAACAAAACTTTGATAATACGGTTGTGATGCCTAAGAATAATTCAGAAAGTTCTTTGTTCATCCTCGTTGACAAAATCATTCATATCAGAAACAATAGTTCTACACTGGTGACATTGCTTTTTCTATGGGCTCTTATGGTTTATTTTTGGGCCTTAACAGTAAAAGATTTAAACCCCGGCCCATTATGGAAAAGTTATATTGTTTCTATGGGCTCTTAGGGTTTTCCTTTGGGCCTGAATAGTGAACAACCTCAGCCCACTAAGAGAGAAGCAAGTTTTCAATATTCTAGAATGATTTAAGACTGACGCATTCGTACATATTCATCCAACGGACCAAATCAAAAGGAGAAAAGAACCAAGTTCATTCATCTGACAACTGTCGCTTCACTAATTGACTTCTGACGTGTACACGGTCGTCGTCACCTTGCAACGCAAGCTTCACTTCCTTCCTCTGCAAGTCTCTTTACTCCTTTTTATTATTTTTCTACTTCAAAGAACAAAATATTAAAAAAAATTAATAAAACTATTTTGGCATGTGCGTCTATAAAAAGCATCTCTTTCTCACGTTTTTAACAAATCCCATCACTTCTCTCTCAGTCTCTTTCACCGGAGAAGAGTTATACAATTTCTAGGTCATCGGAAAATTTCACCGGAGATGTATCCTTCATCCGACTTATCTTTCTCACCGTCGTCGCTGTTCTCAGCGTACGCATCTTTAACCGGATTCTTGATGCTCTTTAGATCGATGCTCCATGATTTCGTACCGGAGAAGCTCCGATCTTACTTCTCCGACTTGTTCGAGCGGTTCTTCACTCCAAGATCGAAGAATATAACGGTGGTTATCGACGAGAACTTCGGATTGAACCGGAACCAAGTCTTCGACGCGGCGGAGATGTATCTCCGGAACAGAATCGGACCTGATACAGAGCGTTTACGAGTCGGTAAGATCCCAAAGCAGAAACATTTCACAATCTCGATCGAGAAAGGTGAAGAGATCTCCGATACGTTCGAGGGTTCCGAGGTGAAATGGAGCTATGTTCAATCGGAGAACGAGAAAGGGGATAAAGTGAAACGTTACTACGAGCTCACGTTTGAGAAGAAGCTTAGAGATAAAGTCATGGACTCTTACTTGAGCCACGTTGTAGCTGAATCAGAGGAGATTAAGAGGAATCTGAGAGTGGTTAAGCTTTATAGTAGAGATGTGTATGCGAGTGATGATGATGATGGAATGGCTGGTGGGAACTGGGGATGTATCAATCTCGAGCATCCTTCGACGTTTGATACATTGGCGATGGATCCTAATGCGAAGAAGAAGATCATTGATGATTTGGAGAGGTTCTTGAAAAGGAGAGATTTTTACAAGAGAGTTGGTAAAGCTTGGAAACGAGGTTACTTGTTGTATGGTCCTCCAGGAACTGGTAAATCAAGCTTGATTGCTGCAATGGCTAACTACTTAAAGTTTGATGTGTTTGATCTTGAGCTTAGTAGTATTTATGACAATGGTGAGTTGAAGAGGGTTTTGTTATCTACAACGAATCGTTCGATTTTGGTTATTGAAGATATTGATTGTAATGCTGAGGTGAGAGATAGGGAAGCTGATGATGCGAATCAAGAAGACGAGAGGAGGAGTGGAAAGGTGAAGTCTTTTTGAATTTGTTGATTTGGGTTTTGATATTTGAAGAGTATCTATTTATTGGTTTCTGACTGTGATGTTATTGTCTTTGAGCTGCAGGTGACTTTGTCAGGGATTTTGAATTTCATTGATGGCTTATGGTCCAGTTTTGGAGATGAGAGAATCATCGTGTTCACGACGAATCATAAAGACCGGCTTGACCCTGCTCTGCTACGTCCTGGGAGAATGGATGTGCATATCAACATGTCTTATTGTACAGGTCTAGGATTTAGGACATTGGTCTCTAACTACCTCGGTTTAGATGGCTTAAACCATCCTATTTGCGAGGAAATCGAGGCGCTGATCGATTCTACTGAAGTTACTCCTGCTGAGTTAGCTGAAGAGCTGATGCAAGACGATGACACTGACGTTGTTCTTCGTGGAGTGGTTAGCTTTGTGGAGAAGAGGAAGGTTGAGAGAAGCGAGACCAGTAAAGAGGTTTCTAATTGTAAAGCAACTGATGATGATGAAAAACAGAATGGTTCTTTGGATTGTGTAAAGAAGAAGAAGAAGAAAAGTGGTAAACAAAAAGGAAAAGGGAAAGGGAGAGGAAAGGCCAAAACTTATTTGTAACTAGTATATGATCTGTTGTGTTGTGTAACTTGGTAAATCAAGCTTGTGTTTAACATTAACCCAACTAAATAACAGTTTATGCAGTTATAACTTTACGACACCATAACTATTTTTACCAATGTTACCCCAAATAAATATTACTAGTGTCTGCATTGCATTATTTTCGCAATTGAAACTATATTTTAAACTGCCTTATTTTAGAGTTTATGAATTATTTTTTTGTTTTTTTTTTTTTAAAAAAATAGTTCTATTTCAATAGTTTTCGACACCAAAGTACTTCTCTCCATTATATAGAGTGCTGAGGGATATATAATTTTGATTAATTAGTGCTGAATTGATACTAATCATCTTTTAAATTTTTAATTAAAATCATCCATTATATCTCAACTCCTAATATAATTTGAATGAAATTTAAGAAAAATTAGTATTGGTTAATTAGTGCTGAATAATATTAAGCCTGTCCATTCTTTTTTGTTTGTTTGTTTAATCAAGTTTAGATATTTCGGTTCGTAAATTATAAGCATGCTATATAACTGATAGTATGGTATTAATAGAGTAGGTTGAATTAATTTTAAAAATATTTAAATGATAGAAATAAACATATGTATATTTCTATGTCTATATACATTTTGAAGATTTTTTATTTTGAAGAATTTTAGGTTTACACTAGTTTAGTGTTCTTATTTTAATTCGTTGCTCAAAGCCTCAAAGTGTAAAAAGTGGTAATTGTTCCTACCAAAAAAAAAAGAAAAAAAAGTGCTAATTGTGGTCTTGCCGTCTTTGGTTTAGTTTTGGGCCTGAAGGCCCTGAATAAATGAGTAAATGACACCACCGCTTTACTAATTGACGTCTCCTTGCGACGCAAGTCTCTTTCTTTTCCTTTTCTTGTTTTTCTTTTTTTTGTATAAATGTAAAATTTATTCAACCAAAAAATACCGTGTTCTTACAATATATGCATCTTTTCCTTTTTCTTGTTTCCCTCAAAGAAACTTTTGTTATATATAAAAGTTAGGAACCCCTCAGTAGAATTTATGACAATGGTGAACTGAAGCGGGTTTTGTTATCTACCACGAATCGTTCGATTTTGGTTATTGAGGATATTGACTGTAGTGCGGATGTGATAGACAGGGAAGCTGAGTATGAAGAAGACGAAGAGGGTTCTGGAAAGATGACTCTATCAGGGCTTTTGAATTTCATTGATGGGTTATGGTCAAGTTTTGGGGATGAGAGAATCATCGTCTTCACGACCAACCACAAAGAACGCCTAGATCCTGCTTTGCTACGTCCTGGAAGAATGGATGTTCATATCAACATGTCTTACTGTACAGGTCTAGGTTTCAGGACACTGGTCACTAATTACCTTGGTTTAGACGGCTTAAACCATCCTCTTTGCGAAGAAATCGAGGCGCTGATCGATTCTACTGAAGTTACACCTGCTGAGTTAGCTGAAGAGCTGATGCAAGACGATGACACTGATGCTGTTCTTCGTGGAGTAGTTAGATTTGTTGAGAAGAGGATCAAAACCATGGAGCTGGACGCTGCTACTTGTAAATTAGTTAATGATGACGAAACAATACGCAATAGTTCTAGGAATGGTTCTAATAAGAAGAAGCAAGGGAAAGGAAAAGGAAGAAAAGCTTATTAGATAATTATATATTTTTTACTCTGTATGGTTTTTGACAAACAATTTATAATAAAAAATAATTAAAATGATTTTAATAAAGACTGCAGAAATTAAAAATAATCTTAACTATATGTTTTCTATACAATTAATTCTTATAATAAATTATGGTTATTTACGTTCACATAGACACGTTACATTTTCTATAATTTGGCAAGTATTGTCATCTCTCTTCGTATGGGGAATGTACAAAAAAGAGAATGGATCAATGGTTGGTCAAGAGAGAAAAACCAAAAAAAACATGGGGTGTAGCTTTCAAAGAAGACTATCAATGGTTAGTCAAGAGAGATATTTTTGGACATTGTTCATTCTCCTTTTTATCTTACACCAATCTCTTATTTTCCTCTTTGAAGAGGTAATTACTCTCTTCTTCTTTTTTGGTTCCTCCATATGTTCTTATGCTTGTGTTTCTTTCGGACAAATGATAAAGAAAAAAAGTTGTGTTTTGAGTCTGTCATTTGTGTTCTGTTTGAGTTCTTATGATGATTGGGGATATGATGATCTTTGCAGGCATTTTGAAAGGACTTTGGTTATATGATAAGAACACTCTGTTTTGGAGTGCTCTTCTCGCCTGCCCGTATCTGCCTAATCCACACTTATCTTATATACATAATAATACATCATGTCTCTCACCGCAGGTAAATCTCTTTTTGTGTGTGTGTGTGTGAATCCTTCTCTTTGTTACCTTTCTTGACGTATGTGTTTTTCTTGGATATTTACTTTATTAGATGTTGACGTATGTATTTTGGAAAGACCCAATGTGTGTTCTTTTAAAAAGAGGAGTCGCTCCAAGTTGAGTTGTTCCTTTACTAAGAAGAGAAGGAGTAGCAAATTGATGTCCGTGGAAATCATCGAGGATGAGCATGACGCCGAGGAGTTAAAGGCGGTTGATGCATTCCGCCAAGCGCTTATTCTCGATGAGCTACTTCCTGACAAACATGATGATTACCATATGATGCTCAGGTAAGAAAATGTACATTAAAATGATAAATGAGAGCAAGAGTTTTAAGATTGTAAATATCTCTATTTGTAGGTTTTTGAAAGCCAGAAAATTTGATCTCGAGAAAACTAAACAAATGTGGTCAGATATGCTCCAATGGAGGAAGGAGTTTGGTGCTGACACAGTTATGGAGGTATGTATGTTTATGGAATCTTGAAGGTGCATTGTGATTGGAATTTTCACCTTCTTTTTTTTTTATTACTTTTTCTTTGTGTATAGGATTTTGAATTTAAGGAAATAGATGAAGTGTTGAAATACTACCCACATGGACACCATGGAGTTGACAAGGAAGGAAGACCTGTGTACATTGAGAGGCTAGGCCAAGTAGACTCTACCAAGTTGATGCAAGTTACAACTATGGATAGATATGTAAACTACCATGTGATGGAGTTCGAGAGGACTTTCAATGTTAAGTTCCCAGCATGCTCTATTGCAGCAAAGAAGCAGATTGATCAAAGTACCACAATTCTTGATGTCCAAGGAGTGGTAAGTAAGACAAACTGAATCTTGTAATTGTTAGAACCTATTATTCAATAATGGCCAAAAATGGTCTAGATCACTTCTTATACAAACTTTATAACTCATCACAACTCTTGTGGTCATCAACTGGTTATAACAGGGGCTTAAAAACTTCAACAAGGCAGCAAGGGATTTGATTACTCGTCTTCAAAAGGTCGATGGCGACAACTATCCCGAGGTGAGTTCTATATATACTATCATCGTTTCATGTATGATTCTTGGTCAGTCGACTTATTTTGTTCTCATTTATCTGTCCTCGGATCAGACCTTGAACAGGATGTTTATCATCAATGCTGGCTCAGGATTCAGGATGTTGTGGAACACGGTTAAGTCCTTCCTTGACCCAAAGACTACAGCAAAGATCCATGCAAGTATCTAAAGAACCTTTTTGCTATCTCTTCTGGTTGTTCTTAATGAAAGATATTCTAACTTATAAGCTTATTTGATATATTCAGGTTCTTGGTAACAAGTACCAAAGCAAGTTGCTTGAAATCATTGACGCTAGGTGAGTCCACAGAATGCTTCTACCTTACCTCTCAATGAAGTACTATGCATATACCCATACAATACAAGTGCTAAATATGTTGTTAAGGTAAGTACTGATATGACTTCTCAGTGAGCTTCCCGAGTTTCTAGGAGGTTCTTGTACTTGTGCTGACAATGGAGGTTGCATGCGCTCCGACAAAGGTCCATGGAACAATCCAGATATTATGAAGGTCTGTTTTCTACAAGTTCTTTTGATCTACTATAGCAACAACAACGCTCATAGTTTTTGTCTCACCATTGATCTATAGAGGGTAAACAATGGTGACCACAAATGCTCAAAGAGATCTCAAGCTGAAAATGCTGCAGAGAATACCACCTTCGAGGTAAATGATTCTGCAGAGGAAGCTCCTGAAAATGTCAACTCACAGCTCTCTCCTTCTAAAAATGTAAGAATGACACTACTTCCTTGGGGCTTATATGTTTGAAACATGTTGTCTACGTCCACAAAATTCAAAATCTTGTTTGATGCATCTAGGTCGTAGTTGCTCATCCAGCTTGGAACATGCCAGAAGCTCATAAATTTTCTATCTCGAAAGGTATATGAGATCTTGTGAAAACACAACTAAAACCACAAATACTAGTCCTAGTTAAAGGATTTGAGTTTAAATACTTCTCTTTTTTTAAACAGGGGATGTTTACGCTATTCAAGAAGCTTGCAAAGCTACAAATGAAAATGGGAGGTCTCCTATATTCACTGGCGTCATGGCTTTTGTGATGGGTGTAGTCACCATGATTAGAGTGAGTAAAAACGTTCCAAGGAAGCTGACCGAGTCTACCATATACTCGACTCCAGTTTACTGCGATGACAACTCCATGAACAAGAGCTCAATGCAGTCAACAGCCAAAATCTCAGGGGAAGACTTGATGGCCGTCATGAAAAGAATGGCTGATCTTGAGCACAAAGTAAACATCTTGAGTGCTCAGCCAGCAACTATGCCTCCTGAGAAGGAAGAGATGCTTAATGATGCCATTAGCCGAGCCGATGTCTTCGAACAAGAACTTGCTGCAACCAAGAAGGTTAACATAAAAGATAAACTTAATATCACTAGCTAGCTCATTTGTTTCTCATCTTCCCATTTATACTATTCATTCAATGTTTCTTTCACTAGTGATATTAAAGAGTTCTTGGATCTTCACAGGCTCTAGATGATTCTCTTAGCCGACAAGAGGACCTCGTTGCATACATTGAGAGAAAGAAAAAGAAGAAGAAGCTGGTACGTGTTCATGGTTGTTGTAGTACTTGTACAAGCATTAATTAGATTTTGCCATGGTTTTTAAATTGGTGTGTTTGTTTTGTTTTGCGTTTTCCTCTGTGCAGTTCACTTGGTGAAAGAATAAGAATATGAGGACGACGAAGCCTCTAGCTAGCGGAGTCAGAGGTATTAAACAATGGATTCATGCACTGATCATGTCACTGACTTAAATCTTGAAGTCATATTCTCCAAAGACATAACTGTTTTTGTTTTGTCTCTGTATATATCGTCCTTATTAGATGGTTTACTCGATTATTTGTACAAAAAACAAAGAATTTATAAGAATTCTGATGTAGTTTTTTAATACAAAAGTTAATTAGTGTGCAATTTCTTTGTCATACTGTATGGTAATAACAAAACAAAACAAAAATTATATTTTATTCTTAAATTTTTTTTATTACCACATACAAGAGGTTTTGCTTTTTGTAATTTTAGAAATTTTTGATGATTATTAACGCATTTATATAGTCTAGTGTCGAATAGATAACAACAAAAGTGGCTGTAGTTTAGTGGTAAGAATTCCACGTTGTGGCCGTGGAGACCTGGGCTCGAATCCCAGCAGCCACACTTATTATTTTTTTTTATCTCTTTAACTCGCAAAAGAAGAACACTCCAACCGAAACAGAAGGTTCCCCCAAAACCAAGAGTAGTGGTTTTGTAGTTGACGCCACTTTTTGAGGCTTTGAAGTTAGGTTTAACTTCACCGGCTCTCAGTGGAAACTTCGGTTCGGACAACAACAACAACTACACCTTGCTCCCAATCTACGTTAGACACGTGTCTCATTTCACTGCACCCACGTGCTTAGCCGGTTACTTGATCCATTTAAACCCTCAATTTTTTTTTGTATTCGTGTACGTATATATATATACCAAGAAAAAATCCTTCTAATAATAATAAATCTTACTCAATATTTTTGAATTAATTACGAAATTAATTACCATATATAGTAATAAATAATACTGATTTGATTTGGTATGGACAAAAAACATGAAGAGTCCATCAAAACTTTTGATTTTTATTTTTTAGTTTTTGTAACTGAAGTTTTTTGATACACACACAAAACATAAAATATCTAATCTATCTAATATATCTACAAGAATGTCGTTTTCGTAATTAGAAGACTTTCTTATTTGTTTTTTCCTAAAAAAGCAAAGCTTCTTCATTAACCAACGTATTTTGCTTCTTCCTTCTTCTTCTTCTTCTTCTTCTTCTTCCTTCTAACATTCCCATTCCTCCGTATGGGTCTCACCACTTCCTAACTCTTCTCTCTCTCTTATATCTTCTTGTTTAGCTTATATGATGAAGAACCAATCTCAATTCAGATCCAATCATACCCTTCTCTTTTTTCTCTGATCATCCATCACCAACAACAACAACAGCAACGGTTTGGCTTCTTTAATCCCAGTTTTGGGTATGTTCGATCTCTTGTTCTGTTTGATATTGGTTTGTGTTAACTCTTAATTTCGAGTTTTGGTTATGATTACGCTTAAAGTTTGCTTTTTTTTTTTAATGGGGAGTAGTAAGATTGATAGCTAAGTAAAGAAAAGGATAATATAAAGAGATGATTTTTATAGAAGAGAAGACGTAAAGGAGAAAAAAGCTTCAATGATTCATAAAAATCCCTGAAATTTCGATAAATCTCTGTAAACCCTTTTTCAGTATCTTACCAATTTGGGGAAAAAATACTGAAAGTTTGGGTTTTTTTGTTGTTGTTGTCGTCGTCTGATTTAGCAGAGAGAGAGAGAGAGAGAGAGAGAGATGGCGATGTTAGTTGAGCCACCAAATGGGATTAAACAACAAGGGAAACATTACTACTCGATGTGGCAAACGTTGTTCGAAATCGATACTAAGTATGTTCCTATTAAACCTATTGGAAGAGGAGCTTATGGTGTGGTTTGTTCTTCCATCAACCGAGAGACTAATGAGAGAGTTGCTATTAAGAAGATTCACAATGTGTTTGAGAATCGTGTTGATGCTTTGAGGACGTTGAGGGAACTTAAGCTTCTTAGGCATGTGAGGCATGATAATGTCATCGCGCTTAAAGATGTTATGTTGCCTTCTATTAGATCGAGTTTCAAAGATGTGTATTTGGTTTATGAGCTTATGGATACTGATCTTCATCAGATTATCAAATCATCTCAGTCTCTTTCTGATGATCACTGCAAATACTTCTTGTTTCAGGTAACTTTGTAAGTCCTTTGAGTAAGTCTACAGTTCAAGTATTGTTGTTTGGTTATTGACATAGTTTTTGTTTTGTTTGTTATGTTTAGTTGCTTAGAGGATTGAAGTATCTTCACTCTGCAAACATACTTCACCGGGATTTGAAACCAGGGAATCTCTTAGTCAATGCTAATTGCGATCTCAAGATTTGTGATTTTGGGTTGGCGAGAACGAGCCAAGGCAATGAGCAGTTCATGACAGAGTATGTGGTTACTCGTTGGTACCGAGCACCTGAGCTGCTTCTCTGCTGTGATAACTATGGAACTTCCATTGATGTCTGGTCAGTTGGATGCATATTTGCAGAGATTCTTGGTCGAAAACCGATTTTCCCGGGAACAGAATGCCTCAACCAGCTTAAGCTAATCATCAATGTTGTTGGTAGCCAGCAAGAATCAGATATTCGGTTCATAGACAACCCGAAAGCCCGAAGGTTTATAAAGTCTCTTCCTTTCTCAAGAGGAACTCATCTCTCCAATCTTTATCCACAAGCCAATCCTCTAGCTATAGATTTGTTACAGAGGATGCTCGTGTTCGATCCAACCAAGAGAATCTCTGTAACAGATGCACTCTTACACCCATACATGGCAGGGCTGTTTGATCCTGGATCCAACCCGCCTGCAAATGTCCCAATCTCGCTAGACATAGACGAGAACATGGAGGAACCAATGATCAGAGATATGATGTGGAACGAGATGCTTTATTACCACCCTGAAGCTGAAATCGCAGACGCCTAATCATCATCATCATCATCAATGATCATCAAGAGTAAGCTTTTTCCAGTTTTTTTTTTTCTTCTTTCTTTCTACAATGCAGCTTTGATGTTGTTATGTTATATAGTGAGTCCACAAACGCGGAAACAAATCGATATATATATATATAAGGCCTGGTGCTTTGATCTCGCCTGGTTTGATTTAGTTGCAGTGAGTGAGTGAGTGAGTGAGTAGTAGTATCTCTTTCCCACTTTGTAAATGTGACTGTTTGTTACTAAAGTAAAAAGGCTTTTGTTTCTTCTTACATTATTTTTGAGTTGATGATGAGTATACTTCAGTCTTCAGACCAAATCATCCTGTATTTTGTAAAAGCTGTCCACTTGCGAGTTGCGAGCCACACTAAGTAATCATCTATTATTAGATATGCTCAGACTATAAGAGTACAAATGTTATTTCTCTGATTTTTCAGATTCTTTATTATATACCTTTACAAAGCGTCCCAACATGTTTGATTGTTTTCAATTCATCAAAACTGAAAACTGGATAATGTTTCACTTCATATTTTTTCCGTTTATTTTCTTAAGAAAGTAAAACAATTTCAGAATAGGTAATCTCACACATTAAATAAGTTATACATTGTTATTTTTTTTTTTGTCTAACAGCAGTCAAATTAAACTCAAACAAGCAAAGAGTTTGGACCATTGTTTACATACAAACATAATAGCGGTTCAATCCGCATGTTAAAGTATCTGTTTTGACATTAGAACAACGAGATATTTTAACTATAAAGTATATGTTTTAACATTAGAACAACGAAAGATTTTAACTAAAGAAAATGACGAAAATACTTCCCTAAATGTTTGGATCTCCACTAAATATGTAACGAATGCCGATCATTATACTGGGGAAAACACTATTTCTACCAAAACTGAACAGTCCGTGATGAAAGTCATTTTTTCCTAGATGCATCGGTCATACATTTCACTGCCCACCAAAAGTAATACATTTCAATACGATATTTGAACAGTATATAATACAGTAAATAAGATATAGGGCTGACCTAAACTTAAAGAGGGCCCCAAACACAGCTCAAACTATGTGGCCCATTAAGCTTAGAATTTTTTTTTTGAAATAAAATTATAGACAAAAATAAAACACAAAGATAATATATATATATATATATCATATTGATATATACCCACTTGGTTATTACAACAGTAAACTCATCTTTCTGAATTCTGACCAATGTTATTTGCTGCTGAGTTTTCAAGCAACATGAGTTATATGGCTCGTGGTTGGGTCAGAAAGGTGTTAACTGTTGTTACCTGTCTACTGTATACAATTAATAACTAAATGTGTAGTATTAACAAATCCTACCCAAAAAAAAGTATTAACAAAAGTTTCTATCTGATCATTTTCTTTTGATTTTTGGTTGATTTATAGTATATATCTAAATTTCTGGTTATTTTGTCTTCTTACAAACTTTTTTGAAAATAAGTTATATATATTTTAAAAGAAATGCATAAAAGATAAAATGCATATTCCATTGAGGATGAGCATTTCATCTTCTAATGAACTAATTTAAAGTTCGAAGTGTATTGATTAAAAAAAAAAATCTTGAATATTAACAATATAATTACAATGATTTTTTTTAATTCACATTTTTTTTTTGTTAAATTCTCCAAATGCAATTTCAAATTTTTAAAATGTTGAATGTTAAATTGCAGAAGGAGGTGATTGCAAATTATCTTAAATTTTCATTTTTAATCCATTGATTTTATTGTTTGTTCTTTTTTAAGTCTCCTATCATGATGACTGATGAAGCAACTCAGGACCTTCATGTAGTTAAAACTCCCGCTGTGATTCGCATCAACCAAATTTGCGATTAGATGCTTTAATTTAACATAATCAACTTCTTGATAAATTATATCAATGGAGTTTTCAAAATCATAAATACACGTTAGGATATTAGACCATATGCACGATAACAAATTAAAAAGTGTCTACTACGTACATACAAGACACGAAACTTAGACACATTCGTGCGTAAAAAAGCAGTTGACATGCATGCTGATGTTAACATGAAAGCTTTTCTCAAAAAAATTATCCATTCAAAAGATCACTTTGGTTAGCTGGTTTCTAGAATTTGAGGTCGGCCATGTGTTTTAACATTAATCACTTTTACCATACTAAAGAGTTTGTAAAAGGAAAAAATAACTTTTACCTCTATATTCATTTAACAGAATTCATTTAGATAACACAAAAAAAAAACTCATTTAGAAAACAAAAAAACTTCATTTTGACAATCAGAACAATTAAATAAACTGCTTTGGAGTTTAATATATAATTTTGAGATGATCAAATGAATTTAACAAAATTCATCATAACAAACAAAATGTAGTTTTCGTACGCACAACATATATGACATAACAAAATCATTTGATGACAACCTCGTGATTTTTTTTTTTTATTAAACTTTTTAAAGATGCAGTGCAGAGAATCAAATCACTTTTTACAGAAGCACATGACCTGTAATCTTTTTACAAAATCTTCTTCAACAGATGTAAAATAAAGTTTTTTTTTTTTGCCTCTTTGAAGGCTTTGCTTAGTGGTGAAGTAGTATTCATAATAGTAGCTCTTTCTTTGTGTTTGTAGTGAATTATATATAATTATTTTCATATTAAACTATATATTGCCCACCAAAAATTGAAGCAACTACTAAATACCTAATAACTAATGCTTGAAACAATGAATCTATTACTCTTCAATTCAAGACTTGGTATCTCATATTTATTAAGAAAATATTTTAATGTATTCAACTTGTAAAAGACCATTTACATAAATGAATAATTCGACCTATTTTAAGCTTGGATATTCGAGTTTCGCATTGGATTCATTATTCTATATAATATCTATGGCTAATGGTATATATGTTAGAATATAAGTTTTATTTTGTTTTGAGACAAATTAACAAAAGAAAAACTTTTGAGAATTAATTAATTAATGTGCCGAAAATGCTGACTTATATAAGTCATTAATAAACTAATCAAACTCAATAATCATAAGATAAGTGACCTCATTGAAATGTCCATTACATGTTTAAACTTTTATAAAGAGGTTCAATGAATATAAAATAAATCGTTGTTTTGGAATATTCCTCATCAATTACATCATTCAGATATTTATATAATTAATAACCTCACATTAAAGTGAGATAAAATTATATTTGACATCTCTTACAATTTTTATTTTTTTTGAGATTTTTGTTTTTAATATAAAATGAATGGTCCAATTTAAGGTCTGACCTATGGGCATGCAGTGACTTTGTTTTAATTTTTTGTTTATTAACAGTTACTTTTCTCCTCATCTTTCCACTATTTTCTTTTTCTTTCTCAAAGTTGGAGGCTAACCCATTTGTGAGTCATTAAGCAGCCCGATTTTTTTGTACATTTTTTTAAGAAGATCCATGTCTAGTGACTTAGTAGTATAATACATGACTAAGTTTTGTGAATAAAATATATTGACTCTTCAGGTAATTTGGTATGTATTATGCCGTAAACAGTTTTAACAATAAACTATTTCTCTTGGGTCAATTCACTTTTGTTTTTATATGGTAGTTTAGTACATAAACGTTTTAGCAGCATCCGTGAACGAGTTCTAGGAATCGACATATTCATGTTCGCTAATGCTTTTGTTTTCTTCCCTAATGCATATTAACTTGAGAATACATAGAAGTTTTAACCACAGCTAATTTGCAAATTAGTGGATATGCTAGTGGTCTTAATAAAGAACCATATTAACAATTTAACATAACAAAAAAAAAAGTTTCAAAAAAAGTAGAGTATGCAATATATTATGATGGCCCCTTCTAACCTAACTTTGCATTGTCTTATCTTTATAATCATGAAAACATACTTAATATGTTTTCTACTTGTTAATACTTGATACGTAAACCAGGACGTCATTCATAAAAGCAAAACACTTAAAACTTGAAAATAACATAACAACAATTATACAATTTCTGACAAAGAAAGATTCCCCAATACATGGTGGAGAATTAAGTTGAAGGAAAAAAATTTATCAAAAAAAATATTTAGGAAGCCTTTTTGTAAAGATTTTTTTATATATAAAAGATTGTGATGTTTTTGAAAACAATTTAAAATGGTATATATCTTAGAATATTCCTAGTAAATTTAATTAATTTAAGGATGTACATATCTTTTTGAAATAAACTCATTAGAGAAATAGTAATATTAATAGTGATTTCACCTAACCCTAATGCGCTAATTAGCAATTAGCAGTCGTCATTTAAACTCTTATTAGGGAAGTGATTTTGATAGAATTAACAATATTTTACTACGCAATTATAAAAAAATTGTTGTTAATGAAGTTCCAGAAGAGATGAGCTATGGACCCATGTGATTATTGTCCCCTGCATCTGCTTAGAGGTTAAGTGTTAATCACTTTTTTTATACATTCTTTATTTGTAATATAGTAATGATGTTTCTTTGGCCAAATGGTTAAAGTATAGTTTAATTTTAAGATTTGGAGGTTTGACGTGTATTAAGAGCCGCTCATTGAGAACATGGATTGTGCAATGCACGTGGTCTCGTACGGTGCAAGATCTACAAAGAAAAGAGATTCACGTCAATGACGGTGTCGTGCATTGTAGTTGGTGAAATTTTATAAAATTAACAGTGCTTTGCTTAGTTCACCAACGGTAACTAAATTTTTGTATCAGGTGAAAGTGAAAGTGAAACTACTAAAGTTGTCACCAGCGTAAGCATTCGAGTCAGCGCATAGTGCCGACACAAAATTAAGTAAACTAACTTTTAAATAAAAACACTTTCAATGATTTATTTGTTTTTGTTTTGGCAAATAAACGTGTGTTTAAATTGTAGTATTATCCATTAACAAATATGTTAATATTGTTTCAAAAAAAAAAATGTTAATATGGTGGACTATCCATATGAATAAAAAAAATTATGTTACATATTAGAATTTAACAGGTCATATTAATATCATCGTTGTTTCAACGTTTAAAATAACTTTTATTATTTAACATAAATACGATTAATCATAAATTGTTTGAGTCATTAATAAGTTTATGTAGATCATCTTTTTTGATCCCTTCATCTTTTTGGGGAGCTTGATGTTTACAAATATTATACAAGAAACATATCAAAGTGTTTTCTTTTATAATATTGTAGTTTATATGGGAAGCAAGGAATAGGAATTAGATTACATTTTAAAGTTTAAAAGAGAAAAACCAGATATCTTACTTTTGAATAATAAGGTGGTGTTATTGGGACTCAATATACAAGATGAAGTTTTTCATTTGTGTAATCCGTAGCAATACAAATTATTTATAATGAATCCACACCAAAAAAAAAAATTAGTCCAAAACCTATAGATTATATACATATTAAAAAGATAATTTAAAAATGTATATTTTAACCCCAATCAAAAAAGCTTTTGAGTCTGCCATTAAGCATTCTTCTAGCATGGATATAGAAGATGGAGTTTTAAGATAAATTGATGTAAGATGGTTAAGATGTCACACATTACTCCAGATTGACATGCATTTTCCAACCTCTCCTATATACTTTATGAAAGTTGTGAGATATGTTATCTTATTTTAGTTTTTCTTTTATTTTGTATCGATTTAAATATAGACGGATTACTTAGCTAGTTCAATAAAAATCAATTTCCTTTCTTTATTCATAAACTATCCCCGTATAACGAATATCCTTATAACTCAACTAGATTTTTTGAGAAAATAATGTTATTTAATTTTCTTGGTAATGATAATTTGGTTGCAAAAGGTGTTTTCTTTTAGATTCCTCAATAATCTTTGCACCATTGCATGTGGCATTGACAATTTCTTCAATAATTCTTCTGATAATTAATTTTTCTCTTTGAGTACTAAATGAGTTATATCACTATTAAATAAATACATATCTCTATTAATTTGTTTAAATATTAATATTGAATGACACTACATATATTTATATATATCCTCATGAATTTAATAAAAAATATTCTAGTCATATTATGTCATATGTATATATTTAAAACATCATCTAAAAACTTTTATAATGATAATTTTTTATAAAAAAAAATCAGTTCATAGAATTAAAACAATTTCCTTATATTTCCATCCTAATTATTATCACTTTTAATTCACTACTATAATGTATCAAAATATATCAAAAACCATTGACTGATTTACATTAAAGATTTTATGTAGCTTTCCTAGTAATCAAGATACAAAATTCAAGACAATTAACTGTTTTTGTCCTCTATTAATCTTGATATCTGGTCAACTTTTACCCACCTTTACCCTATCATTAATCACAACATTACATAAATACAGTCTTTACCAAAAAAAAAAAAACAAATTATCATTACCAAGAAAAAAATAAAAATAAAAATAAAGCAAACTACACCCACCTACTGACCTACATATTATATATAAGAAAATATAAATCATTTTTAATAAAAATGATAAAACGATGGGCGCGTATTACAGCTTTCCACCATCCATTATTTTCCTAAAAAATAATACAACAAGTGGGTTGGGATGAAAGATACAACTTTGAAAGAGATTCTTGATTTCTATATAATCCACAACACAGCCTTCATCAAAAACCTCTTTCCCCTTCACTCATCTTCTCTTCCCTTATCTTCTTCTTCACAATATCTTTATTTATCTCTTCCTCTCTGTTTCATCTTCTCTTCAATATTATTCATAGCCTAAAAACCAAACCCTCCTCTGTTTCTTTGTTTCTTCTCCTCTTGTTCTGTTATCCATCATAAGACTCAAAAACATATATTCAGACCACCGTAAAAACAGAGTCTTTTGATGATCGGAAACTGATGACTCCCGTTCTCTGCGAAATCTTGCTCTCTGGGCTCACGGTTAAATCTGCTCTCCGCCGTAGAACCCATCTCGTTCAATCTTTCTCCGTCGTCTTCCTCTACTGGTTCTACAACGTTTCATGAATTGTTACAAACTCCATATCTGAATCAATCCCTTAAAACACTTAAAAGAAAAAACTATTCAATTAATTTTCAGACAAAACCTTATAAGATATAACATAAAAAAATCTGTCCTTTTTTTTAAAATTTTTGGTTTCTTTGTAATTTTGTTCTTTGAATCAATGGCGTCATCAAGCAGTACTTACCGGAGCTCTAGCTCTTCCGACGGCGGTAATAACAACCCGTCATCAGACTCCGTCGTCACCGTCGACGAGAGAAAACGTAAAAGAATGCTCTCGAACCGTGAATCTGCTCGTAGATCGAGGATGCGTAAACAAAAACACGTTGACGATCTAACGGCTCAGATCAATCAGCTTTCGAACGACAACCGTCAGATCTTGAACAGCCTCACCGTGACATCTCAGCTTTACATGAAGATCCAAGCCGAGAACTCTGTTCTCACCGCTCAGATGACGGAGCTTAGCACCAGGCTCGACTCATTGAACGAGATCGTCGATCTTGTTCAATCCAACGGTGCAGGATTTGGTGGTGTTGACCAAATCGACGGCTGTGGTTTCGATGATCGTACGGTTGGGATTGACGGATATTACGATGATATGATGAGTGGTGTTAATCATTGGGGTGGTTCGGTTTACTCTAACCATCCCATTATGGCTAATGATATCAATATGTATTGATTACCAAACAAATTAATTAAATAATTAGTATTATCATTATCATTATTATTGCCCCTACCTTTTTTGTTTTTTATTTTTGAAGTTTAGCTTTTTTGGTGTTTTTGGGTTGGTGTGATGATGTAATTATAGTACATGCATCTTTGATTGGTTGGAAGGATAAATATAAACTTTTATATATATTGGGGGATTGAGTTGTACTTTGTCATGTATTGGTGTGTGTTTTGTTATAATTATATGATTTGATTATGTTTATGTTATCATGATTTTGTCTTCACCTTAATTATTCCAATTGTTTCTCATGATATGGTTTGATTATAGTATTTAATATAGGTCCAAAAAATTGTATATGATTATAACACATACTAGTGGTTGTATTTAGAGAAAAGCACCTATTTGGATTGGTAAATTTAATAAGAAAGACAACACACATTTTTGAGAGTCTTTTTTGGAGTGATGGTTTAAGTTCATTTTGAAATGCAATTGTAAGTATTATGTCATTTAATTAATGATTTTGGGGTTTCATGTAATACCGTGTTAAGTAATATTATATAACGTTGATAACAACTACAAATAAATAACAAATATGAGAAAATTTAGAAAAAGTTAAGGAAAAGTAAAACAACTCAGGATAATGATGAAATAAACTTTGCCGATCTACTATAAAAACAGTAACACAATTGTGTCAGTTGATTTCCATTCTTCCACTTATATCTTTTTGTAAAGTTTCTTAGATATTAAACTGAAACATATACAACAAAGAATCCCAAACTACTTCTAGAAATTTAAAAACTTTAATCTATGTGACCACAACACTCCTAAGAACCATAATATATATATATATATATATAGTTTTTCTGCAAATAATCTTTCAAGTAGTCATTTTTGTAATTTTATCTTTCTATTCAATAAATTAAAATTTCAAAAAATACAAGTCAATTATGCAAAGTCGTCGTTGCTATCGTCATATTTAAATAAATTTGATAGATAATATATTAAACCGAAGTTCTTACGACGAGAAATTTATATATTCTTTTAGAATTATTAAAAATGAGCATGTGTGATTGTAAACTTTAGAAATATGTATTAATGTTGTATTACATATTACTTTGATTTAATATGATTGATTTGTATTTTTTGGAAAGCGAATGTAGAGTTCACACAACTTGGCAATATGAAGAGTTCATTTGCAAGAAATCCAACTATATTGTTTCTGAAATTTGATTTCTTAGATTTGATTTGTATATTTGCAAGTTAAAGGTAAACATATATGAGAAAATCTTTGGTGTATCATAATTATTAGGAAGATCTAATTAAAAACTTCTTTGGTCAAACATTTTTGCTTTAAAAAAGGACAGAAATTCATAACAATCAATGAAATTTTAAAGAAAAATATCATTTATATAAAAGGACAGATATTCAAAAATCAAATTGATCAATGATTTTTTTTTTTTTTTTGAAATGTGATGGCAGTGTTAAGTTTATTGTACGAACGAAAACATTTATAAAAAGAACATGATTGTATATCTTAAAGATTTTCTTGTATTTATTACATATGTGGCCAAGAAAACATTTAACGTCAATTTAGTTTAATAACTTTTTTTGGTTTTTTGGATTTTTCATACATTGTACACTTGTACTATTATGAGTGAATAACAAGGCATATGTTTATCTTTAATCTTTAATCTTTAATCTTTTCTTCTTTTTTTTTTTCTTTTTTCTGAATCCTATTAATAAATATGAAAAGTTGTTCTTGTGTTTGTGTCTTTACGATTTCAATCTTAACTTTATCTATGTCAAAGAAGTATGAAAACGAAATATAAAACATCATCAACAAAAAAACTAAAAATGAAAATCACTATTGGCTGTCTTATTCTTCTTGTATATTGTGAAGAAGCTACACACTTGTTGAAAATAATAATTGGCGGTTTCTTTCGATTTGTTTACTTTACAATAAATATAATACAAAAGAGCGATCTCATCACTAACGATCGGCTATTGTTTTTCTTATATGTCACGAGACAATAATTAGGTATGATGATGACTATACTATATATATATATATGTAATCTGTGTGTGGTGTGTTTGGACTTGGTGCGTACACACATGTGATACATGAGCATCTCGTATGTTTCATCCCTATTCATTACACTTAAACAAACAATCATGCGACTGATCAGAGAAGTTGTTAATAGGATGTAGTAATTAATTAACGGATTGCATGTGTTCTACGCCAGGCCAAAGACAGATTAGTTCATGACTTAATCTACTGTTTAGTCGAGATGAAAATAAGAACGACATGTAAATTTGGAGAGGCTATATATGCCTTTACTAGAAAGAGAGCTAGCTAGGAGTTCTTAGTTTCTGAGAGAGAGCTATATGTATATTGATGCTCCATGTTTTGAATACTCTTTATGTATTTTATTTACCAAAATGGTATGCAAGTATCTGATGTTTCACGTTTCGTTTGTTCATTATGTTTGTATTATGGTTGTATCAACAAGGATTATAATTTGAGTCAGCAAAACTATATATAAATATGGTTTTCAAACTCGGAAAGTGGTGTATTGTCAAAGATATTTTCACTAAAAACGTTTATATAATGTGGTGTATTTTGGAAGATATACTAATTAAGCATTCAAGTTAGAATAGAAAACCATGCAGACTAATTGGAATAGCCAACGTCGGTCGTACAAGGTGTAAGCAATGGAGTCCTTTAATTAATTTTAAGTTTTCAACTTTTTTTCTTCTCATAATGATATACTTGTACGTGGTTGTAATTGCCTAGTAGCAAAGGCGCACGATGTTTTAAACCCTTAAGCTAAAGCTTCTATTGCAATTGAACTAAATGTCTAATAATACTCATTTTGTTGGCTCAAATAGATTTACCCTCGATCGTGAGAAAGCCAATATGAATCTAAGAATTAGAGTACTAAACCGTGTGTCTTTGTGTTTTTAGCTAGGCAAAAAAAGTCCAATTATATTGTCTTAATTATTGCTTTAGCCCATATTATACTAAGCCTAATCAGTGTTCTTAATTTTGTTAATTCAAAGTTTGGCCCATTTAGCTATTTCTGGTCGGCTTTTTTTTAACTGTAACTTGGTGAGACCATTGTGTTATGAAAAATATAGAAACTTAATCAATAAATTAATTAAGGTACCCATGATCAAGAGAGTTCATGCTTATTTCAAATGTAGATAGTAGATACAAAAACTTTCCAACATTTTCATGAGTGTATATATGATAATGTTGTTATTATTGCCCATCAAGAGAGAGGTCATAAAATATTTAGCTCCCGTTCAAATTTTACATTTCTTGAAGTAATGGGTTCAAAAATCAAAACCCTGTCTTGTTTTAAGAAGATTGCTCAATCAAATTTGTTGATATATCAATACCTAAATTATCGACCACACAAATCGGAGATCTTTTTTTTTTACAAATGCTTCAAGCCTAAATTAGTTTTTGTTGTTGTGCAACCATAATTACATTATATTTAAACTTAACTTGCAATTACAACAACCAAACGAATCCATAGATAATAACCTGAAAATTCTCCGAAAGAGGTTAAATCCATTGAGATGATATAATGCATAGATAACAAACCTAAATAGTTAGTGTGTTAGTATTTTTCATCTATAAAATTGTTGTTATACTCCGTAGTAATTTTAAGAGAATAATAACAACATTATCATATAATACTACTGTTTATCGTTTTTGTATATCATAAACCCATTAATTAAACTCGCCTCATATACTCTGTGACATTCTTGTTTTTTGGGTGTTATAGTTTCTTGATCATTGAGTAGTTTCTAGAAAAGAGACCATGTCAAGAGTCAAAACTATTAGTGCAAGTAGGACTCGCACACGCGTTGAAGTGTTCGTAGTTTTTTTCTTTATATGATTTGGTTTTTACCTGCATATCCATGTTTTATATGATAGAAGACAAAACCTCTTTTGCATTTTTTATTCTTTATAAGTCAACAAACAAATGAAATTTTGAGTTTTCGCATTTTTTTCAATAGAGCAGTTAGAGACTGTTCCTACTCTTTGTCCCTTTTTAGTAATTTATTTATTTTAATTTTTTTATCATACAGAAGATGACTTGTGAAATCTTCACAAATATAACCACGACCAAGTAAAACTATACAATGCATGTTTTTTTAATAGTTAACATTAAATCTTAAGTATCAAGAATTTTTTAAAAACGCGTTTAAGATTTGCTGCGTGCCTTGTGAGTTGTGACCGAATCACCATTTATAAATAACTATATTAATAAAGTTCATTTTACCACGACCAAGTAAATAATCAGTAATAATCACCATATTTGCTAATTGCTAGACTATTACGTATCCACGAACAAGTAAAACTATAGAAGACATTGCATTTAGCTAAATAGCTAAATTTTAAATCTTAAGTGTCAAGAATTAAAAAGCGCGTTAAAGATTTGCCGAGTGCTAATTGTGACCCAATCACCATAATTATATCTATATACTAGTTCATATGTTAACCTTTTAATTAATCATCACTTTTAACTTTTGGTTTTATTTTGGTTCTATCAACATTAAATTTAGTGTTAACTTTATAAAAACCTTAATAATAAAACAAACTATTAAATTAACCAAAATGGAGGTGAAAGAGTCAAACAACTCATGCAAGCTTGGGACATTTGGATACCAAACCCAAGGTTTTGTTTAGTCTCTTTGAATTCAAACCATTTTTTCCAATAAACATATTTTCATTTTTTAAAAATTATCTATCTTAATGAATTGACTCCAATCAAGGTACCAACTCTATTGCGTTTGCTTTTTCCTCTCCATGACGCCAAAAACCACGAACTCTCTGGCCTATATATACTTTCGATACTTCTTCTCCTCTTCCATATCTCTTACCATCACAAAGTCATCTATACCCTTTTTTCTTAATATCTAGCTTTAGCAAGAACTTGACAATGGCAAGAATCGGAACCTTTCTCGTTCTTCTTTATCTCACTTACGCTCTTACTCTTTGCATCTGCGACGACGAGGATAACTATGGTGGTGGTGAGAGAGGGAATCTCTTCCCAGGTTTCTACCGCAGCTCATGCCCTAGAGCCGAGGAGATCGTGAGGTCAGTTGTAGCCAAAGCTGTTGCAAGGGAGACTCGTATGGCTGCTTCTCTCATGAGGCTCCATTTCCACGATTGTTTCGTTCAGGTACTACAAGAATGTTTTTTAAGTAACTTTCTTTACAAGTTAACGACTAATGTTGAGAATCATCACTAATTTTAACTGTTTGATTAAAACTGTGTAGGGTTGTGATGGATCATTGCTTTTAGACACCAGTGGGAGTATTGTTACTGAGAAGAACTCAAACCCTAACAGAGGATCGGCTCGTGGCTTTGAAGTTGTTGACGAGATCAAAGCTGCATTGGAGTGTGAATGCCCTAATACTGTTTCTTGTGCTGACGCTTTAACTCTAGCTGCTAGAGACTCCTCTGTTCTTGTAAGTCATTTTCTTTTTCTGCCTCTGTCTCTATTGCTTATTCAAAAATCTCAAGATCTGATTTGGTATGGTTTGGTTTGTGTGTAGACTGGTGGACCAAGCTGGATAGTTCCTTTGGGAAGAAGAGACTCGACAAGTGCAAGTTTGAGTGGATCAAACAATAACATCCCTGCACCTAACAACACTTTCAACACAATTGTATCGAGATTTAACAATCAAGGTCTTGACCTCACTGGCGTTGTTGCTCTCTCCGGTAAGCTTACTTCACACACAAGCCATAATACTACTTAACTTGCATTTCAAGCTAACGTTAAACCTTCAAAAACGGTTTTATCATAACCTTACCCAAATTTTATTCAGGGAGCCACACCATTGGATTCTCAAGATGCACAAGTTTCAGACAAAGACTTTACAACCAATCTGGAAACGGAAGTCCCGACACAACCTTAGAGCAATCCTACGCTGCTAACTTGCGCCAAAGGTGCCCTAAGTCCGGTGGTGATCAGAACCTGTCGGAGCTTGACATAAACAGTGCCGGGAGGTTTGATAACAGCTACTTCAAGAACTTGATCGAGAACATGGGACTGTTGAATTCCGACGAAGTCTTGTTCTCTAGCAATGAACAATCGAGAGAGCTCGTGAAGAAGTATGCAGAGGATCAAGAAGAGTTCTTTGAGCAGTTCGCAGAATCGATGGTGAAGATGGGGAACATCTCTCCCTTGACAGGTTCGAGTGGTGAGATCAGGAAGAATTGCAGGAAGATTAATAACTCTTGATTTTGTAATATTCAATGGGTGAAATAAAAAAATATTTATGTTTGTGTTCTTAATTTATATTGTATGAGTTTGCATGGATTTCGTGGTGTAATAATTTGAATTTGTGAGTTTAAATGATTTGATCTCTATAATGAAAAGGTTATTTACTTATTTATATAATCACGTTTGTTAGAGACCAAATGGAAACTCTTAATATGTCTATTATTTTTAAGCATAGATAAATTGTTATGAGGTTAGTGATTTCATATCAATCAGATTTGAGAAATTTCACCTTTTTATTGTCGTATATATAGAATTTAAAATTGTATTTTCTTGTAGATTTTTATTGTTCACACATATTTGTTGGTCTCTCCTTCAAGAGCGTTCATACATTTTTCTTATTGTATATGTACTACTGGATATATGTTGTAAAAAGAAAAAAATTAAATTGATCATCTCTGTAATTCTGTTAAGGTTTGTTCTATCTAAAACCAAATTGAAAGATTTTATATATTCCCACAAAAAAATGGATTTTAAATATATTTTAAATAGCATTAGTAATTAAGAAAAAATCTAACACAAAAAATCATCTTTAAACAAACTAAAATGATTCGTAGAATATTTTGAATAAAGTAAGATCAAATATATTTTAAATAGCATTAGTAGTTAAGAAAAAATAATCTTAAACGAAAACATCTTTAAACAAACGGGAATGATTCTTAGAATATTTTTAAAAAACTGTTTTTTGGAATAAAATCTTTAACAAGAATTTTAACTGGAATATACCTATCACATTCTTTTCTTCGCTATATAAACACCGATCACTAACATAACATCGTCATTTACAAAGCAAAACACTATTAGATTTCTATAAACACAAACTCAAAATGAAGTTGAATTGTTTAGCACTCGTTTGCTCTGCGGTCGTGTTGCTAAGCATCTTTGCCGTGAGCCACGCCGGAGTCACCAGTACCTATGTCAGAGTCTCTGAGCCATCCGAAGAAATGCCACTCGAAACCTTTCCTCCTCCCGCCGGTTTAAACGCTCCCGAACAAGTGATTCTCAAACTTACTCTATATAGAATCACTTTTTACGTTTTGATTTGTTTTGTTTACCACATGGTAACTTATGAACTCTTGTTCATTTTTTTCAGGTTCACATCACACAAGGAGATCACTCTGGCCGAGGTATGATTATCTCGTGGGTAACGCCTTCCATGGATGATGGTTCTAATGTCGTTAGCTACTGGAGCGCTGATACTAATGGTAGTGTAAAGATGAGTGCTGTTGCGTCAACGTCGACCTACAGTTTCCACGATTACACATCTGGTTTTCTTCACCACGCTACCATTAAAGGGCTTGAGGTTTGTACATTTTTTACTGTTTCTTGACTCCCAAGTTATCTATCTAGTTAGATAGGGTTCTTAAATATATATTAACCTTTATTTCCTTTGTGTGCAGTATGATACTAAGTATTTCTACGAGCTTGGAACTGGTCGCTCCATTAGACAGTTCAACTTCATGACTCCACCAAAGGTCGGTCCAGATGTTCCTTACACATTCGGTGTTATAGGTACGTAGTCATCCACAAGATTCATAAATTCATCAACAAAACCTTTTATTTAAGGTTTTGAATCTAATTTCACTAATCTTGACTCGGTTAATTATTTTTTATAGGTGATTTGGGACAGACCTTTGCCTCGAACCAGACATTGTACAATTACATGTCGAACCCAAAAGGCCAAGCGGTTCTTTTCGCCGGGGACTTGTCTTACGCTGATGACGCTCCTAACCACGACCAAAGGAAATGGGATTCATACGGTCGCTTTGTGGAACCAAGCGCAGCCTATCAGCCTTGGATCTGGGCCGCAGGGAACCACGAGATTGATTACGCCGGGTGGCTAGTAAGATCATCTAACCTTCCATAAAAGAACATTTAGTATATATTAGGTTCATTGTTTAAACGTTGAATCCTCTTGTAGGGAGAGACACAACCCTTCAAGCCGTACTTGAACCGATACCATGTTCCTTACAAAGCCTCACAGAGTACTTCTCCCCTCTGGTACTCAATCAAAAGAGCCTCCGCTTACATCATCGTACTCTCCTCTTACTCAGCTTATGGTACAATCTAATACTCGCAGTACTCTACTATATTTTTGATTTAATATCACAATGTTAATTATTTTCATTTATGACACGTTATTATAGACAAGTACACGCCTCAGAACTCGTGGCTTCAGGATGAGCTCAAGAAAGTAAACCGCTCAGAGACTCCTTGGCTGATTGTTATTGTTCATGCCCCATGGTATAACAGCAACAACTATCACTATATGGAAGGTGAGAGCATGAGAGTTACCTTCGAGCCATGGTTGGTCGAAAGCAAAGTCGATGTTGTTTTTGCTGGTCATGTTCATGCTTACGAGCGTTCAGAGCGTGTCTCCACCATTAAGTACAATATCACTGATGGATTGAGTACTCCGGTTAAAGATCAAAATGCTCCGGTTTACATTACCATTGGAGATGGTGGCAACATAGAAGGACTCGCTAACAGGTTTAAAATATAAATATTGACTTTGATTAAAACTTTTTTTTGTCTTAATTTCTTTTTGATTTACTCTAATTTGTTTTCATGTAGTTACACGGATCCGCAACCAAGTTACTCAGCGTATAGGGAGGCGAGTTTCGGACACGCTATGCTTGAGATAAAGAATCGGACTCATGCCCATTATACTTGGCATAGGAACAAAGATGACGAGTCAGTTATTGCGGATTCAATTTGGTTGAAGAACCGATACTACTTACCGGAGGATGAAACAACAGCTTAGGAGTTTATTTTGTTTCTGTTTTTCTAATAATAAGACTTAGTTAGTGTTCTTTTGGTAGGTTTCGCTTAGTTTTCTTTTCTCTAAATTTTATTTAGATTGTATTGGATTTTACTCTTTTAACGAGATGTTAAAATCATTTCTCATTTAGCCTTTCTCCGATATTTCAATAATTTTTTTGAGAAATAACTTTTAAAAATATCTGATCAAATATTCAAATAATTATTCCAAAATCTTGTTAAGAACAATATTGATATTTTTTTTCCGCAATTCAAGCTAAAATTAACGTGAATAATACTTAGTTTGATCATATATCGAGAATACATTTGTCAATGAAAGATCTTTTTTGATATCTCTCGAGCTCTCGTACTTTGGATAGAATTAAGAAAGAAAAAAAAGTTAATATGATTATCAAGAATATATAAAACAAATAGACTCGAAAATCGCTCAAATTGATTTCTTCCGGTACTATCGTATCCCTCTTTTATCTATTCTGTTATTTTTTTTAAAATAACAAAATTAAATTTAAAACGACTTTTGTATTTTTTTTGTCTGCGGGAATATACTAATTTGCTCATCATCATACACGTGAAAGTATTAACTCAAAAGCTAGATGACACTAAAATTAAGTGTTGAGTGTTGTTATATTTCTATTCTAAAAATAACACTAAAATTAGTATAACAACACTCAACACATAAGAAGTGATGACACTAAAATTAAGTGTTGAGTGTTGTTATATTTCTATTCTAAAAATAAGTCACTTCTTATGATTTTTTCACTCATATTAATTTAACCCAACTTAATGGAGAATAGTGCGGATGGATACAAAAAAGAGCATAATTAAAAGGACACCTAGGTGGCGCTATGTTCCCATGAATCGCCACACTATACAAATTAGAGTAACATGCTTCTCCGTACGTCGTCCCGTATAAAATTTTAATATTTTGAAGCTTCGAATTATAAATTTAAAAACATATATCGAAGTATAAGATAATAATTAGTGAAGAATACTTTACATAGTTTCTGCCTCATCATTGATATTTAAAATGCAATGAAAATGTCGAATGTGAATGATTGCATGTGCATAGTTATATATACTGATTTAGTTTTTAAAGAAAAGAAACCTAAATTTACGACAACTTGTAAATTATTTGTCATATGAATTCGTCGATTACATTAACTAAAATCTTTATGTGAATAATTAAAGAGCATATGATATAGGATTGATGTATATTAATATATGACTTTTAGGACACAACCCATGTGTAACTTTTTCGAGTTAAATCACTGCCACATGGCAAGCTATGGTCCGTGAGACGAGTTCTAGTAATGAACTGAACGAAAGAGATAAAGATGATCTGATGAGGTAGAGAGAAGGGGACCGCTATGAAAGTAAACAATATGATCGTCGGAGAGGGGTTGAGTTATTAAGAAAGATCATAAAAAGAAAAGAAAAAAGGCGACGTGGCCGGAGGTATCAAAAGCTCAAGACTTCATGGTAACTAGGGTTTGTGAGTTATGGATACTATAAACTCAAGATTAGGGTTAGAGGAGGAGAGCTAGGTCAAAAAGTTTGAAAATGGCTGAGATAGGATCATCAAGAAACAACGAAGAAGACAATCAACAAAAGGCGAATTGGGTTTGGTACAGAAACACTAATAATAACTCAAGCACGAGCACGAGCCACCACCACACCAATCATATATGGCAGCAGCCAAGCCTCGATCTATATCCGGGTCAGATGGACGTTTGTGATTTAACCACGTCATCGAGATCCTTAACCATAAGCTGTCAAGACTGTGGGAACCAAGCCAAGAAAGGTTGCACTCATGGTCGGTGTAGAACTTGCTGCAAGAGCCACGGGCTCGACTGTCCCATTCACGTGAGGAGCACGTGGATCCCCATCGCCAAACGCCGTGAGCGGCAGCAGCGGATACAGACGCCAACCTCCGACCCAATCACAGGTGCCGACCGAGTTGGGAACATCCCGAAACCGTATAGAGAGGTTGATCAACCGGCTACTTTAGACTCATCAGGTTTGGTTATAGTTTTTCATATTGTTTGTTTCATAATTGTTTTTTTTTTTTTGTTTCTTTTAAGTAAATGAATACAAAATTTTCCTTTATATTTATAAGACAATGCATCACTTTTTTCTTTATTAATCATATATTACAAAATGATGTAAAAAGTACAAAATAAGGCAAAAGTATGTGTATTTGAAACAATAAAAACATTGTGTTCTTGTTAGAGCTTGACATATGGTTTTGTTGTAAAGTGTTTGTACTAACTATGTGCAATTTGCTAGGGTTAGAGATGGGAGCTCGAGATGCAACATTTCCAGAGGAAGTGATCTCGGATGCACTTTTCCGATGCGTTAAAATGAGTGGTGCCGACGATGATGGAAGTTGCCAATATGCATATCAGACGACAGTGGGCATAGCTGGTCATGTCTTTAAAGGAATTTTGTATAATCAAGATTAGCAAAAAATGTTAATGCCTGGTTCACAATTCTATGATGAGAATCCACCAAGAACTTAATTATATTAATTACATTAACTTTTCAACTTTCTTTACTTTTTTTTTTTTTTTTGGTATGCATGCGTAGTGTTATAATAACACTTTGGTTCGAGATTTGAAAGATATCTATAAAACACTTTGATTCGAGATTATCTAAAACTCAATACTACGAAAGAAAAGTTAGAGTTTATTGTAAATGTTCGGCCATATATATATATAGTAATAGTATTGTGAAGAACAAAAATAGTTAATTTGTTTTTCTTTTTTTTGTTGTTGTCAAATAGATAAATTGGATATGAAAAAGACTACTCATGACACGTTATTTTTTTTTGTTAATTGTGTAACGTGCCTATGGATGATTAGGGATTGTCTATATACACTATAGCAGTAAATTCCAATAAATGAGGTTGATGGCTTGATAGGTTATTGGCTACTCTGGCATCCCTGTACGGATGTATTATTATTAGCTAGCCTTGCCCCCTTGGGTCGTTCCAAAGCTTGGAAGCACAAATTGTAATTATACCATTTGAAATGCCTACCTATAATGGTCAAAAAGCTAATTTGAAAGCTTAAACACTTACCGAATTGTGATAAAGATTATGAAACACCCTGAAATTTGGAAATCTATATTGATTGATGATATGTAAACAAAACGTGAAGGCCATAGAGTGGACATGGTCGTAGTCTCGTAGACTCGTAGTAACGTTAGGTTGGAGACTTGGAGTTGTGTTAAGTAAAGAGAAGTTGGAAAGTGGGTGGAATGGTGGATCAATTTAATTACAACTTTGGTTAATTTAAGTGTAAACGAAAGCAAATAGAAATATTTTATTTTTATTGCATATCTAATCAGAAGCATCTCATAAAAGAATCCATATTGAAAAAACAAGTCAGGGCAGTAGTAAATAAAGTGTAAAATGGTCTTTATAATTTGTATGTTTGATTAATGTTGACCTTTCGTTGACTTCTTATCACAACCGGGAAACCAACAACCACCGCCGCTGCCCGGAATCCATCCTCCTCCGTTGCTATCTCCTCCCCATCCCCATCCTCCTCCGCCTCCGCCTCCATACCCACTTCCCCATCCACGGCCATATCCATATCCATCTCCTACGCCTACACCACCACCTCCTCCACCTCCACCTCCTCCTCCTCCACCTCCACCACCAGGTCCACCACCACCGCCACCTCCACCTCCTGATCCAGGGCTAGGTTCACCTCCGGATCCAGGGCTAGGTTCACCTCCTACACCTATACCAATACCAATCCCAACACCATCACCGTTATTACTATTATCTCTTTTCTTCTTCTTGTGGTCATTACAATCTTCTTTTCCACCATTGTGATCATCTTGTCCTTTTCCATTTCTTCCTCGGCGTCTTCCTCCTCCACGACCCCTTCTTCCACTTTCTCCCGGACTTCCTCCTGCTCCATTACAACCACTACAACTTTCATCTCCACCGCTACAATCTCCACAGTCTCCTTCTACGTTACCTTCTTGCATTCTTCGAGCTTTTTTAATTTGCTCACTTTGAAACGTTTTGTTCGAATCCAAAACGGAAGATTGATCACTACTATCAAAGAATCTCTTCACGGGTCCATACCTCAACCCGTGAACAGAGCTTGAGCTCAACAGCAACAACACCGCACTAGAAACTAACAAGAGCATCACAAAGCTTGACATTCTCACCAATATCTCCATCGAGACTCTCCTCTATCAAAGCCCCTCTCCATTCCCTTCCTTTTTATAGTCTTCTAAACAATAATCAAACTTGAGCAATCACATGAACATGCATTACCCATATGAAACCTACCATCTTTTAAATTTTTTTCGCCAAAGACTACAAAAAGAAGATGAGGCTGTAGAAAACTACATAAAATCTTGCGTCACGCCCATTGCCTTCGTTTTGGATTTCTCATTACTATAAAACTTTTTGTAATCTTGCGTGCTATGCATGGATTCTTGATTCACATTTTCTATGACACAACAGTTTTTTTTTATATAGAAAGAGGAGAAATCAAACCACTTCTCCAAATCGAATTAGTCATCTAGAATTCAATGTAATCTGGAACGATAGTTTCAAACTTAAGATTCTCGTATATTTGAGATATGTAGGAAACTTTAAGCCAGTAACTGGCTTGTCTTCACAAAACTATCAAAATGAATCAGAGATAGCAAAGCCTTTCCATATAGTAGACTCAAAACAGATAACAGAAACGTTGAAAATTGGATATAGAAGAAGAAGAAGATGACAACAACAACATAAACAGACCTTCCTCCTAGCTTTTCTCCATGCTCCTGCATTATGGTTCAGTTCAATATCCACAGTAAGTTACACACCAGATTATCTTATCAAACAAATTTAGGCAGTAGAGAAAAGGTTCATGAAACTTACATATCTTGTTGAATGCAACGATGTCACAGCTCTGAACGAATTTATTAATGGGTTCAACAGTGAGTTGCTCTTCGATCATGGTGTCAACAGACACAAGGTCATCGACAATGGTGCACATGATCTGCAACTTCTTGATACCGTAACCAACTGGGACAAGCTTTGATGCTCCCCAAAACAATCCTTCCATCTGAATGGATCTTACAGCTTCCTCTAGCTTCTTCATATCGGTCTCATCATCCCACGGCTTGATATCAATCAAGACTGATGACTTTCCGGCTGATGAAGTTAAGATAAATACAGATGAGAAATCCAAGACATCCTCGAAAGATTAAAACTAAGGAGTGTATGGCAAAAACCAAAACTTACATTCCTTCTTCTTCGTAGATGCCTTGACAGAAGCTGCTCTCTCTTCAGCAGCTTTCTTTTCCTCTTCGGTCTCCTCTCCAAAAAGGTCAACATCATCATCATCTTCTTCATCAACAGCAGTATCCTAGAATTATACATACATATGATTATCTCCCTGATGTACAACTTAAAGAGAACATTATGAGAAACCATAGAAACAATCAAAGGTACCTTAGACTCAGCTGCAGGGGGAGTAGCAATGGCCTCTTCAGTGATAGGTGATGATCCCTCAACAGTGACACCACTTCCTTCAGCAGAGACACCTCTGTAAATAGAGACAAGATATAAGAAAATAACATAAACGGACAAATACTTTGATCCATATATAAATGGTAAACAATAGAAGGCAATGGAGCTTACGAGATCCTCAAGAGGGCATCGATGTGGTTGAACCAACGAGATACATTCACATACTCTGAAGTTGGGGGCTTTGAAATAGCCATGAAGACAGTGATATCATCTTTTGAAGCTTGGTACCTATAAACATACACACAGAGAGGAAAGTTATTAGGAACTAATCTTATTAGAGCAAACACAATCAAGAAAACAGATGTACACAGCTTGGTGCTCTGCTCAAGTTAAGAAGCCATAGAAAGGCAAAAGTACTAACCCAGTGATGTAACTGCGAGTGAGAAGATGCTCGTCAAGATTCTTCAATCCAGCGTCAGAGTTAAGGTTGGGGAAGGCCGCCATTGTTTCTAAAGCTCGAACCTTTTCATGGACACAAAACAGAGAGATCAGATCAGATCAACTAAAAACCCCAACGATACATCAAAAACAAAACTTTATATTGCTACACCCCAGATCACAGCAAATTGAAAATAGAAAACACCATTAGATTGTCACAAACAACAAGGATGCTAATCAATTGGATTTAGTTTCGTAAACATCGAAATTTGAAATTTCTAATCAAATTACTATTGCGAATTCTATATCAAAAGATGTACACTTTAGGTCGAAACAAACCCTAATATGAGGCGAAAGAAAAAAAATTGAATCGAAGAAGAAACAGGAACCTGTAGACTCTTGTGTAGCAAAAAAAGGAGTCGACTTGAAGAGAAACTGGAGAAGCGAGAGAGGCAGAGGAGTACGAATGGCTTTTGAGAGAGTCAATTTTGTATATTTATAACCCTCTCTAGACTTTTGTGTAATGGGCCTAATTTGGGCCTTATTGCTCTGTTTCGCGTTTTAGGTGATTTACCTATTCTGATTTTGGGGTTAGCTTTTACCTTTTTTCGAATAGGAAAATACAACTGAACGATTTGGGCAGATCGTATCAATATGGTTAGTGCAAAATAAAAGTTTAATATCCTTTTTTCTTTCTTTCCTATGGAATGTCAAATTTATTGATCATAAATTCATAATGTACAAAAGTGCAAAAACATTAACGGCATCGAAATTGAAAATTTGAAACCATCGTTGAAATAGATTTCCAAGATGGAGAATTGCAAGATATCAAAGATGAAACCGTTTTATTACTGATCGTTTTCTCTATGACCCGAATAAGGTGAAATGACAAGACGAAGACGTTTAGCTAACTACAAAGGTGTGATGAAAGTTCAATCAGAGAGCAAAACTTTACAATGTCAACAGAGTTACTCTTGATTTTTCCCGGGTAAAAAATTAGATCCTGTAAGGTTTCTAACTTTCTATGCAAAATAGTGGACATGTTGGATGTGAAAGTTTATGTTTTCGACAAGAAGGGAGAATAGGTGTTTCGTTAGCCTGATTCAGACTTTTACCTGGTCTCTGAACCTGGATTAAAATGGTCCTAACTCCTAATCATAACTTTTGGGTTTAATTAGAGAGTGTTTCGAAAGACGGGGTACGAGTTATCGAGTTCGAGTCTTTCTAGGATTTGTTGAGTTTTCCATAGGTACGATGAGTGACCTTCCACCATATCTGTTACATCCACCTGCAAGGGTTATATGATAAGGTAATGAATTAATGATGAACATGATTAGTCTGATTATTTCTTTCATCTCACTTAACATGAACATAGAATATACACAAGGCGAGAAATTGAGATACTTACATCCTCGATCCCTGGGATACAGACCGGTTGGATTCCAGCTAACCCTTGGGACAACAGACTGCGGAAGTTACGGAAGAGCAACAGGTTATCATTTTTGCAGGTATAAATTGGGAGTAGAAAAACAATTCAACATACCTTGCACGAAAGGCAACTCCGAGGGTCCAATCATTTGTGGCGTAAACATTAATGAATCTTCCAGCGACCATCTGATAACCGACCAAAAGACTTATGTAAGATGATACAGAACACCCAAATAATGGATTTGTTTACTAGACTGTGACATCAATTGTTCATAATGTTAGGGAACTCTCATCAAGAAGGTTTATTACCTTTCTTATGTCCCGCCAGTTCTCATTCTTGATTGAAATTGGTGCTCCAAGAAGAACAACTCTTTCCACAATTTCAGCTACAGTAAAAACTTGTGTTAAGCCAAGAATCGACTGTCATTTCTAAAGAAAGAGAAAATATGATTGGGAGAAATACCATTCTTTTCAGTCTCTGCCAGAGTTTGGAGGCACTTACAGACTACACGCGCACCAAGCGAAAAACCAACGAGAGTCACAGGTCTGAATTCCTCACAAGTTTTCCAAAGTAAAAAATTTCAACATGCTGATATAAAATTCTAATTGCATAACTTCATATCATTAAGATCTGATGGAACTTATCCAATAATTATACCTATTTCCTTGCAACCCTTTTCGAAGGGCTTCAGCAAGAAGCTTTCCTGCTTTGTCTGACCTGATAAGATATTACAAAATAATAGCCATAAACTTAGTTGCAGACTTGCAGTAATGGTTGCATCACATTTGGCATTTGAATTTCATAAAATATTTTTTTTTTACCTGTCAATAGCAATACTCCATTTACTATCTATGAAATCAGCAGCTACAAGGAGTGTTGCCGGCCATGCCATAGCTGCTAGAAGCGAATTTAGTACGGTGTGCATTGCACCTTGTCTCATCAACTCCATAGCAACTCCTGCAACAATTTCATGTCGATGTTACTATCTATTCTTAGAGTGCGATAACATGAAGATAAATTTACATAGTTAAGCGTAAATGGATAAAAAAGTATATAATATTACTTGAAGTAAGCCAATCCTGAATTGCAGTACTCACTGCGATAACGTTCTTGGATTCCCATTGCACTGTGTACCTAACAACCAATTGTAGCAAACATATGAATTATACGAATCATAGTCACAAAAATGCACACAAGAACAAGTCGTGTTAATACCTTTCCAAGTTACTAGTTAACCCTTCCCATGGTTTTACAAAATCTTCTTCCTTTAAAACAAAGCCAGCAACTAAGATCTCCACTGCTAACCGCTATTACACCAACAAAAAGAAGAAGAAGGACGTCAACAAAATGATTAATGCAGAGAATAGAGATTTCAACATGAAGCACAAACAATAGTCAATTTATCCCAAAACTTTCGTTGTAGTGATCTAGCAGCAGCAGGAAATTAATACTAACTCCTTGATTATGATTTTCTCCAATAGCTTTAAATTCAAACTCCTCAATATCCCCAGTTCTCCTAGCCATCTTAGTTCCTGTGAGCCCAGCTCCAGCAGCTATATATAGAACCAAAACATAAGATAAAGAATTATACAGGTATCATCATTTCGATCCTTTTTTTTCCCTTAAAGGAAGCCAAAACAGAGGTCTACTTGTTATTTACCTCCAAAAGATGCCGCAACAGCAACAGAACCAGCAACAGTTCCGGCAGCCTCAGCAGCTGCAGCAAACCCACTGGCTCCAATTACCGGAACTATCGTGCCTAGTGTTGGTGCCAATGAACCAAACCCTGCAGCAATTGCTGGAGCAGCCAATCCTATTTCATATAATATGTAATCGAAACATGTGAAGAATTAGCATTTTCAAATCTGAAGTCTAAATTTTAACGTGGGAAAAGGAGTTTAAAAATTAGAAGACACCATACCACCAGTGATGGCCATCAAAGCACCCCCTGTTAAAGCAGCCGCTCCAACAATGCCTCCACGCTTCCATTTAGCCCAATCACTATTTGGTGACAGAGACTCTTCTTCTTTATTTCCACTTGACTGTTGCAATACCATGGCAGAGCATGCAGACATTGTCTCAACTGCTTCCTAAAAAATACAGAAAAAGAATTTCAGCACAATGGAAATGCTCAAATAGCCGTGATTGGAGCTTAGAGCTTCTGACAACTTCCCATAACCAATATCATCAGAACCTGAATCCTCAACAAGATAGCTATTATGGAGCAATGAGGTTACTATGTGTGGTAGCATAAATTTTACGAAATAACTTGTAAAAATGAAGAAAACAAACCATTTTAATCCACTGAAAGTCAAACCAAGTCGCAAGTAACCGCAGAGCAACATGATGGCGCGCATCATAGCCTTTCCTAGTCTTTGTACATTTCTCATTCTCCTCATATTTATCTGCCAAGCATGCAGAAAGTAGCTCGTAAAGAACATTAATCTTCCTCTCATGGCTAAGCAGTGATACTTCCTCAACAGGTTTCTCATGTTCAACAATCCCGGGATTGTGATCACCATCTCTAACTTCATCCTCCCCATGACTGTCGTTTTCCTTGACCGCAGCACCAGACTGTGCCTCGGGAACAGAATACTTCTCACGGCATTCGTTTTCATATTCCACATGTTTCTCCATCTTAGCTTCCACAGATACAGAGCTGCTTCGAATGTTTTGAACCATAGCTTCAGCAGCTTTAGCTAAGGCGGTCTCTTTCTCCACCATTTCACTAGAATCATCATCATCATCATCATCATTGCTCGCATCCTCTGACAGTAATTTGATGAACTACAATAAACCAAAAGTAGCAGCCAATCAAGACGAGCTCCACATTCCTCAACGCATGAAGTATCCATGATACGAAGAGAAATTAGTCATACCGCACCGATATGATCCTTAGCCTGAGAAGAAGCAGCTATCTCCTCAAGGCCATGCCAAGCTGATGAATCAATCTGAAGACATCTGAAAGCAAATTACAGAGACAGCTCAAAGTGTATACATCACGCAAAGCCTCACACAGACAATTCCAGATGATTTCGTTGTGATCATACAAAAAACCAACACCGGAATCCAATTGGAGAAAATCACCTGAAAACGGGTCGGAGGAGGCCGGAAACTTCGTGGACCCAGAGATCCGCGTCATCGGAGATAGTATCACCGTCGCTGCTAATTGCCTCTCCGTTGTGGTCTGTGGTGGTAAGGATTCCGAGTGGCTTAGTCTGGCTAATCTGCGCTTGGTTAAGCGCGATCGCAAACAATGCGCTCGCCGCGTATCTCTGCGACGGCGTCATATTCGACGTAGCTTCCACCATCAAATCAGATACTTATCTCTCTCGATCAAACAACAAACGAAATCGAAGAAACAACAAAAAGTTTCCAAATCCGAAAACGATCAAATCGAGTTCGTCTCTCATTTTCCCAAAAACTTAAGTTAGAAAAAACTCGAGCCTACACTTGTCAGGATATGAAGAGAGTTCTGAAACATTCAAAAATACTATATAAGAATGAAACGTTACACTATCATCATTATCATATATATATAGAATACTGTAATAAGCTCATGATCCCTACAATGTCTTTGATTACATCCATGGACAACAATTCTTTATACTTCTTCCTAAGTACAAACAATGTGAAAATACAGAAGTTGGGTCTGTCTGTGCAAATCTTGACACAGGACGACGTTACAAAACCTAAACACTGAGAAAAACAATGGTGGGTGGTGTGGTGCAGCCAAAAATACAGAGAAGAAACATTTTGAATCATATATCTTCTGTCATTATGCACCACTCTCTTTTTTCATTCTTGCTGATGATGATGATGATGATGATGATTCTGCCATTTATTTATGTTCTGTAATAATCCTGCAAAAAGAAAAAGAGGGTATAGTCCACCATCGATCAGACGAATCTAGGACACTGGATGATCTATGGTAGCCTCTGCCCTGATTATGTTTTTTTCTCTCTATTGTGAACCGAGCCCACAGGCTAAAAGTGCACGGCGCTGTTAGATCGTGAATGCATTTGCAGATCGTTTGTGGAGCTCATGGAGTCACCTTTGCTTACATCTAGTGCTGGGCTATGTCCTTCAGCAGGACTGAAGCTATCGTTTATAGAGTGCCGGATTACTAATTCTTCAGGACCACGGAATGTTGAAGTTGGAGATGGAAGACGTTTTTGGGACTCCATGGCTTCCACTTCTGCCAAAAGATCCGAGACTGATTCGTCACATTCGTCAGGTCCAGCCACAATGGGTTGCCATTCCGTGGAAGTAGATGCAAAGTTGAATTTGAAAGTTGGACTAAAGAGATCTAAGAAGTCTATTTCTTGATTGTCTGGGAAAGACGCCAAACCCGTGTTAGAATCCCACACATTTGAAGCACTGCTTGGAGTTGCAGCATTCCAGTTCTGTCCGCATGACTGGACTGTCGCCGTGACTTGTTTCTCAGCTGACCCGCTAAGACTACTGTTTTGATTGCAAGCATTCATTGCTGCATTGTTTCCATTTGGATCTGTCTGACCAGCATTCCATCTTTCATGTGGTGGCATAGAGCAGTTTGAGTTTCCTGGTAATGTAGAGAGCGAAAGCGAACAGCTTATGGGACTTTGTACAAGCAAAGGACTTTCAACTTTTCTTTTGTTCCATAGAGAGACAGAACCCACATTATCCCTTTCATTAGAAAGAGAAAAATCTAATGGCAGCATGTTGCGGCTAAAATTGTTTCCACTTTTGTTACTCACATCCGAGCTCCTTGTGATGACACTGTTACTGCTAGATATGACACTCTGGTCAGTGCACACTGAGTTGGGGCTGAAATCCAGTATTCTACTCTCTAGTTTAGGAACAGCCACAGACCTGTGTTGATCGTTAGCTATATTAGCTGTCACTTCCTGCTTGGGGATAGAATGATTCTGTAGTAGCCCTGTTTTACGGAACTGCCCATTTAATGCGTCGGTCAAAAGTATGGAGCTGTTTTGCTGTTCACCCAACCTCCATATTCTCAGCTCTGGTGGGAAATGCCCGCTTGAATTCCACTGTCGCAGGTTATATAAGGAAAATGGTCCATGAATCTTCCCATCTGGATCTCCATATAACCATACCATATTTGTATCCAAGCTATCAATGGGCTTATGGGACACAGGGGCACATGTTTCAGGTTTTACAACGGCATGGTTTCTGCTATTAGAACTGGAAGGTCTAACATGACAATTGTGCATGTTCAATTGCTGTGACTCTCCCTGATGCTGTTTAGATGCATTAAACCTATCTTGGTACTGTTCTGACATATTTAACCTATCACAGCCTCTGCTAGTATCGACCTGGAAGGACATAGTTTCAGTGACTCCTCCGGCTGAGGTATCTGTGACTGGAAATCTCTCTTGATCGAGGAAGTGGGAATCAAGAAGCTTTAACATTTCAAAATGATCCACTCGCTCCTTTCCGAACAATCTCATAAGCCTAGCGTCACACATTATTTCAGAACTCTGAGGAGAGGTTTGTAGATGATTCCTTCTCACATGCTCCAGCACAAGAGTTTGGACATCATACTTCGATAAGACGGAAATATCACCTTGTTTCATAAACCGCACAAAGTCCAGGAGCTCATCTGTTGCCCACGCAGTGGCACTAGTCAATGGTGGAAGTCTGTCACCCAGAGAACTGTTCGAATCTAAAGAAGGACCCAACTTACTCACAGAAACAGAATCCGTCTTCCTTACTTTAGCCCGTCTTACTTTGATAACCCCAGGAGAATTCCCATCGCCCTTTTCATGAACCCGACTATTAGTTCTTCTCTTAGGAACAGTAGAAGAAGAAGATTTCCATGGATTTCTTGCTTTGGTAAGATCATCTAACGATAAAGATAGCTTTTCTTTAAGAGAAACCCAGTAAATCTTAAACAGATACTCCCAGCTGCCTTGATCATCAAAATCAACCTGAACCTATAAAATGTATATGTATAAAACAAGTAATTCATTTAGCTACAAGGAAATAAGCAGATTCAAAACAATAACGACAAGAAAAGACCTCAATCAAGTTCCACAAGTAACATTCTAGAGGTGCTGAGTAAAAAAAGGAAAAGCAACAAAATGTGGATAGATTCTAGTACCTTTTCTTTGTTAGCTTCAGCTGCATTCTCAATAAGCATGATAGTCTTCATACAAATTCCACAGAATCCTTTGTTTTCCCTTACAACAACATACTCTGAGCTTCTAACACACCTCTTACAAACTGAATACGGACAAGTATAACACATGTAGAAAGAATCCTTTTGACAAGCAGTACATATATGCCAACCTGAAAACAAAACAAACAAAAAACACATCTTCATCATCATCATAAAAGCTCCCAAAGAGTTCAAAACCACTCTGAACAATCTCCAAGAAGATGTAAACCCACAAACTTACCACAATTCCACTTAGCTCTGGATCTAAAGAATGCTTCAGTACGCTTAACACAAGCTGGATGATAAGCTTTTGGACATCCCCTGAGAAATCAAGAAACCCTCAATTTCACATCAGAAACTAAAAAAGTTTCCATTTTTAGAAGCAAGAATCTACTAAAATTGAGGTGGAAGAGTAAAACAAACACAAACTGACCTACGGTCACAAAGAACAAGACTACCACCATCGAAGCAAACAAAACAAACATCCTCATCTTCTCTCCTCTTCCTCGAAACCTGAGGCGAAGAAGCTTTACTACTAGCACCCGAAGTCCTCGGGGGACGACCACGTCTAGTTGAACGACCAACGCTCTTCTTCAAAGAATCCGAATCTTCTTCTTCTTCTTCTACTACTTCTACTTCATCGCCTAGCTTCGAATCCGCATCTACCGTAACACCGCAATCGAAGAAACCAGGAGGGGGTTTAACATCCAAATTAACATCGGAAAGACATTGATCGACTCTCATAAGATCGATTTCCGGCATCGGCTCTTCGTGACGCCCAAAGAACAAAACTTTCCAAGCTCAAAGGAGACAAAATCGAAAGATCTGAAGTCTAAGTAAAGATCAGGTGGTCGTGAATCAACAAGTTCAAAAAAACAGAGAAACCCTAAAAGAGAGAATTGGGAATTGAAGAACGGAGCTAGGAGGAGGAGGAGGAGGAGGAGGTGGAGATGGTGGCGTGTAGGGAGAGAAGACGCAGTGGGCACATGTGAGAAAAAATGGACTTACTCGTCTCTCTCTCTCTCTCTCTCCCAAGCGCACAAAAAAAAAAAAAAAAGGAAGAGAGAGAAAGAGGAGATGTGACAAGGCAGTGTTTGGTTGTCTGTCTCCTTTTTTTGACTTTCTAGAGAGAGAGAGAATGAGAGAAAAAAAAAAGTTGTAAAACGCCGCGCATATGGATGGTGCCACGTGGACAAAGGTGAGGGTAGTGGGAACCACGCGCGTCTTTTCCCATAATATTATTTTTAAGTTCAGTGCGTAGCCATAGGCTTCGTGTCTTAAGCTAACACGGACTTTTATGTTTTCTGTTTTATGTTTTTTTTTTTTTAATTTATTTTGATATGTTTTTATTTTATCTCGACATATAATAATAAAAGTGGACCAAAGCGAAAATGAAATTGAACTACTTTAATTTGTGTTTTGTGTGTGGTGTTACATGTCGTGGTCGTAGTTTCTCTTGCTTTGAATCTTCTTTTGATCTTAGCTACCTAACCATATAATATAAATCTTATCTTTTTAATTTCTTTCATCTCGAGATCTTATTTTTTCTCTTAAGAAAAAAATAATAATTAAGTTGACAAAATATTTTTTTATATAATAAGATAGTGGACAAAACGATTTCAATACTGAGTGAGGAGGAAGACCTTTATTAAAGTTGTAATGATTTCGAGCAGGATAATGTTTTTTTTTCCTTTTCTTTAAACCTAAATTAACTGGTTTTTTAAAAGTTGGTTAATATATAACAATTGGGGATATTTATTTGTGAAAAAACATGAGTGGTAAGAAGAAAGAAAGATCTAGGAAGTGATAGAAGATAGAGACCTAGCTTAGCTTAGCTAATTATATATGTTGATGCGTTCTGGTCTCTCTCTCACTAGTCTAGGGTTAAGCTTTTTATACCTTTCTCTTTATAGTTTTTTGGTAAGCTTTTTTTTTTACTTTATATCTTTTTGCATTAAAAGTAATTGTTCTTACAACCGACTAAAATATCTTAGAGATGAATTATGTCGACGAGACGACGACCAAAGAAGAAAAAACAGTATAATATTTCACGTTAAGATATTTATTTCGTCTTAAAAATCTGCGAACACATGTATATAGCCAAAGAAAACTCAATTAGTCTTCATCAAAAAGAAATATATATATATATATATATATAACTTAATTTCTATAATATCTATATATAATTTATCAAAGGTATATAATATATAGTTCGTGATAGCAAACATCTTATGATGGTCGTATCATCAAACTAGATTACACGATTGATCATAGGTCGATGTGACATGAGTTTTACACTTAAATGTCATTGTTAAAAATGTATTTATCAATTCAAATAAGATTACACATGCATTTTTAACGTGAAATAATCAGCTTTGACTTCCAATGATAGAAATCAAAGGAATCTATAATTTTTAAACTCATAGCAACTTTTTTTTTTCTGTAGACCGGCTGAAACATTTTGCGATGATAAAAAATCAAGAAAATAAATGATCTTCCTTGTGAATATTTTTAAATGAAAATATCAAATAATCATCAATTTTCCATTTCTATAACCTTTTTGTTTTCATTTCTATAACCTTAACGAGTGAATTTACAACATGACTAATACATTCTACTTGCGTTTTGGGAAAAAAAGAAATCGATCACTCGTGTGCAAGAAGAACAAAATTAAATTCAACGGTCTTGCTTCATATAATAAGACACAAATAATGGAGAGATCCCAACAATATATATAGTAATCACTTATTAATTCCTCTCCGACATGGATTGACAAAGAACCCACTCTATGATTATACGAACTATATAATTGACTTAAGCATCACATATTAACGAAGTGATTTAGGCACACACAACACATGATGTATTTATCATTGTTATAACCCTTAAATATTTACATTTTTGTTCTCCGACAAATGATTCAATAGTCCACTATTTACATGCCTAATACAAACAAAATAACTAATAGGGAATGGAATGATTCTGCTCAATTGTATAGTGGATCAAGTAAAAATTAATCCCATGAATACGAATAATAATCTTGAGTTTTGGTGGACTTTTCAAGATGTAAGACTCTTAAGAACATAGAAAAAAAAAATCTTAAGAACATTCAATATATATATATATATGCTTCCATGACAAAAATGATGGATTCTTCTAGGAGCACACATTTAAAAGACTTTTTAGTATTTTACATTGCAGTCTCTGTTTATAAGTTATAAACTATTAATAACACATACAATAAATACCAAAACAGCAATTTTCTACAAATAGAAAACGACTATTCTTTTTTTATTTTATTTGATTTTTTTTAGCATGAAAACGACTTCTTTAGGTTAACTATATTGGATGAAAAAGTCAGTACTAAATATTTACATTTTTGTTCTCCGACATATGATTCAATATTAATCCCGTGAATACGAATAATAATCTTGGGTTTTGGTGGACTTTTCAAGATGTAAGATTCTTGAGAACATTCAATATATATATGCTTCCGACAAAAATGATGGATTCTTCTAGGAACACACATTTAAAAGACTTTTTAGTCTTTTACATTGCAGTCTTTTGTTATAACTTCTAAACTATTAATAACACATACAATAAATACCAAAACAGCAATTTTTTTTTTTTTAGCATGAAAACGACTTCTTTAGGTTGACTATATTGGATGAAAAAGTCAGTACTAAATTAAGAGACTATACTATTGTTGTTGTCTGAATGGAATATTCTTCCTTTCTAAAATGCAACTCTATATTGAAGTCCTAGTCGATCTGCGACACTCAGACAACCACAAGTCGATGTGTTGTACCATTTGTTGTCTTACTTTGTTTACATCATCTACTAAGCTGCAACTATTTGACTTACCTGAAAATGGAAAATGGAAAATGTGTTGATTTCTTTAATTTGACTATGTGGAGAAAACACGCAAATGCTTTATAGTTTACCTTCAATGACCATTGGAGATTGAGGGCATCCTTTTATATCAGTTCCATGGCCACAATTATGACATTTCATCATGTAAGAAGGCACTGGCGCCGCATGAACTTGTTTAGTTAAGTGTCTTGGAAGAAAAATGCAAAAATGCCGAGAAATATACTTTAGCAAAAATCGATTTTTAAAAGGGATGATAAGAGACTTTACATTCATGAGATGAGTTCTGTTTGGAAGCATGTCGCCATGGATCTTGTGACCCATTTGTGAATATTATTTTGGTTGCTGCATATTACCCAAAACTTATCACAATGTGCAAGACGACTAAAATGAGTTTTGATTAAGAAGGTTCAATGAATGTCACATACCATTGAGTCTATCACCTCCATAGTAAAAGTTTGTTGCATCAATTTTGGGGTAAACACCTTTCCCAAATAGGCTCTTGCATAAATCCAAATGGAACCTAATGCAAGTTAGCAGAAGAAACAAATAAAAATGTGACTTTACAAAATGTATATATAAAACTAGTGATTCAAGAATAATGTTACTCTGTATTGATTTGTTGAGATCGAACGCTATCATTTTTAGGTGCAACCTGAAAATATCCTAGTTCGGTGCAAGATTGAAACCACCATAACCGATATGCACTGTCTGCGGTAACTACAGTGTTTCTTAGATGTTTTCTGTTATATGCTCGAACACGTAATCCCCAAAGTCTCATGCAATACTCTCTAACATATTTAGAATATGTTTCCTGCATTACAAAACTCTATAGAAACTTAATTTCCGCGCGATTCGCAGCGCGAAGAGAGCGAGAAAAACATTTCGATCTTACCACTAAATCACTACCATTCTTCTTTGCTTCAACAAGGGGAACACATAGTTTATCTGGATTGCCATATTGGAACTGCAATAATTTAAACAGTATAAATCACTAATCAAGCAAAAATAAAAAGAAGATCGAATTGAATAGATGATTATAGTCTATAGATAATCCTTACCGCCATAACCGCTGCATCTGCGGTTAAGTATAAGAAGTCAGCATCAACATCAAGCTGTAGATTTTAAAATTTGTTAGATTGAATTAGTGTGACTTCTACTAGTTTTATTACTATCAGTCACAAACAGAGCTAGAGCAATATTAGAAAGGAGAGAGATAGTGAAACCTCTGTAGCATTGAAGAGGGATTTCACTGCCTTTCTATCTACTTTAAGTCCTAATTCCAAGAGTTTATTAGTTTCTTGTAGTACAGCTTTGCATTCTTGACCAGCTGACTCACCTATCTTCTCATAATGTCACAAAATATCAAAACTTGTCACCAAGACTTCACACCATCATAATGTACTTGTTAACTTTAATTCTTAACATTGTTTAGTTCCACACATGCTACTATTAACTATACCTGCTTATCAAATTCAGAGAATTCATAGACTGCTCGAACAACCGCAGAACTAGCAAGGCTTCCACACGTCAAATGCGGGAACTTAAGGCGAAACCACGCGCTTAAAGCTCCAGAATAAGAAATCCCGAAGAAGAACCATGGATTTTCATTACCACCATTACTTATATTCAGCTTAACATTCAAAGATTCCTACATCCACAAATCATAATAAACATAAATGGAACATCCTATTAAATGTAGTTACCAGTTCTCTAGCATATGAAAGCAAAGCAAGCAAGACTTGCCTGGTAATATCGTCGAAAAGCTGCCAAATCGAGAAGGGCTTGTTTGGATGAAAGGTATTTCAGATTCTCTGTGGCTAATGAGTTAAAGGGAGAGCTTTTCCCATAGTACCTATGTTCTAGTGAAACCACACCAGCTTCAAACCTCTTTGCTAGTACCTAGTTATGTTTATGAAAACATCAATTTTTAAGTTGTTGTTATACAAATATGGGATTAGTAAAATCTTACATTTGTATAATCATTAACTATGCCACTACAAGGACCTTCACCGCAGATTATCATAAACATAGGTCCATCTGGAGCTCGAAAATAATCCATAAATTCATAGTAACGTTGTCTGAATTTGCGGTGATCCTGTGATCAACGAAAATTAAAATCTCAAGGTTCAAGAAACAACAATAAGGACAAAGTCAAAGACAAAAAAGAAAAATGGTGAAGAGAAAGTAATTACATGATGAGAGTAATGATCTAGGGTTTGATTAAACCATAGTTCATTGGTAGTCAAGTAATATCTGGTTCTGGAGACATCATGAGACACGCTACTCGGATGCAATAAGGCATTTGACAAGGTTGAACATGACATGATCAGAATAAAACTAAGCTCCAACGACATCTTTTTTTTAAAAAAAATCTAGCTTTCCAAAAAGCAACATCTACCACACTTAGCGTGAACAAAACCAAAGGAGGCGAAGGTTTTTTTCTTTTCTTGGTCGGTAAATTTTACATTACAAAAAGAAAAGATTCAACCGGAAAGAGAGGAAGACCATTTCTAAAATAGGAATAAAAACAACGGCTACAAAGAATGTATTACACTACATTAAGCTTGTATATATTATAAAGAAAATTCCATCAATTTTTTGTCATTCGGACACAAACACATACTTAGATAGGGAGATAATGATTATTACTGGAGTTAGACAACTTATAGTATAACATAAGAAAACGACCAAAGTACTAAAATAAGGTAACATTGTAACACAAGTTTAAAAACGCCAAACAGCTTCGTCTTATTCTAAGAGGACGACCATTCTACTTTATTAGATAAGGTATGTTTACAATATAATAAATGTTATAAACTGTTTTTGGAAAAATAAATAAGAACTAAGAAGTAAGTAATAAACTTTTTTTGAGAAAATAAATAAGGACAAAGAAGTAAGGAATAAACTGTATTTTTTCTTTCATAACAAATCCTAATTCTTTTTTTTTTTAACAGAAAGACAAATCTCCCAAGTACTTCAAGTCTTTTAGAGAAAAATATACTTCGGTCTTTCAACAATACACTTTTCCCTATGAGTTCTGAAACTTACACGTGTTGACCACATGGGTAGACGAGATTATGACATGGTTAACCTAGGCTACATACCCCATGGACAGTCAAATCATAAAATTTTCTTTTTATTTTACTATGTTAGTTTAACCTACTTCCATACAGTTTAGATCGTTTTACGCATTGTTTAAATTTTTTGATGTTGCGTTTGTAAATATTTTTCCTTCATTTTTTTTTTTTTTAAATCTTGCATTATAATTTAAAAGGTGAATCATAAGGTAATCAAAACAACCCAAATTTGATTACAACAAAGATTAAAAAAAGATTTTTCAATTTGATTATGTAGTCGTGCCGAACAATCCATAGCAAAATATGAGCTGACAACCTTCCTGCATCACATTTAAACCAATACCTTTTGCCAAAGAACTTGATTTATGGGATAATAGTGTGAAACAATATGATTCAAACGCTGAAAAAAATTGATGAATCATATTAAAAGATATTTATATTTCTTCCACCTCTTCGATTTTTCTAATGCCATAAGAACTAGTTAATAGAACGCAATAACATACTTTTTATACTAAAAAGGACGAAAAACATAGCTTTTTTATTTATTAAAGTGCACTTTGTACGCACTTCATCTAAGATAAAGTTGTATAAATTTTTGTATTATAAACCTAAAATCTCATCAATTATAAGATTTTGATAGTCATGAAAAAAACAAACAAACTTAATGCTTGGTATTCAGTCATAAATTTATCCAGGAATTTTTTTTTTAATAATAACTAAAAGAGTACACAATCGAAAAAAATAGCAAGAAGTTATAAACATCCATATAAAACACAAGTTATAAAGTCTTAAATTCAATTATAACAAAAAAAAACACACACGATTAGGACTTTCCATGCAAGTTAAAAAAACACAATTGACAGTAGTTCAAAAATTCAAAGAATCACCATTCAGATTCTTCAAAGGTTATATATCAACTAATAACTTATTAAAAACTATATAGAATTTTCTTTTATGTACTTATGAATGGAAGAAGCAAGAATGAAACTTAGAAAAGCGTTTCTTATATGAATGGATTGTACGTAATTAGCTTCTAATTAAACCCCAAATAGACTCCAATCTCTTTCGCCTTTAATTACTTGTATCTTCTATTCTTTCAATAAGTTTAAGGTGAACTCAACCAAAACTATTTGCTAGTATATTAACATAGTAGTACTAGTTTTACATTAGAAGACTCTAAGTCTTTACTCTCAAACCCAAAAGAGACCACACCAAAACCAGAAACCGAGTCAGTCATTTTACAGACACAAAAAAAGAAGACATTATTCTTATTCACACACAGTTTCTTCTTCTACCAGTGATCAAGCAGCGGAAGCTTTCATGGCCTTCTTCTTACCAGCTGAAGATTTGATGGACTTGGGTTGTCTTGCTTTCATGGCTTTCCTCTTCTTGTCTTGTTTGTTCACAGACATAGTTTTCTTGGACCTTGTCGTCTTCGTCGTTGCCTTCTTCTTCTCTCTATCTTCTTGCTTCAGTTTCTTCTTCTTGTCTTTCTGCCTCGTTGTCATCTTGGTTGTCTCTGAGAGCTTGTAGGAGGCTCTGATCTTCACGAGCCTACCTTTGGCCTCAGAGTTTTTGAGCTGTAGAGAAAGTGTTTTACGAAAATTCTCGGGAAGTGAGGGCTTATGTTTCTCCTCTATCTTCTTAGCTATAGCGTAAGGGCTTGATCCGTTCTTCTCTTTTAGAGCCATCAACGCCTCTTTTATCATCTTCATCAAAACCAAAAAAGTCTAAGTTCAATAGACAGAACTCAAGATATAACTCAAAAGAAAAACTCACCTGGAAGTATGGAGGATGAGCAGTTTTCGGATTTTGCGGCTTCTTCGCCGCCGTTGGAGTCTTCTTCTTCACGGTCCATTCTTCGGCCATTAGAGACGGTAATATGATAAACTTGAGATGCAGATGATTTAGTGAAGATGTTGCTTTCTTTGTCTCTCAATTTGTCAAAATGTTCTTTAAGCTTTTTATATAGCGCCGTGAAATGTGTGCGTGTGTTTTTCGTATTCGTTAAGGTGTTTGTCAGTTGGATCGATTACGTGTGCATCAATCAAGTCTTGACCGTACACATGTCGTTTAAGTAAAGGCTGGTTTCCATGTGTTATGCAAGAAACACACTTGTGAGGCGGTGGTGATCTTTATTGAAGCTGTGTTAAAAGACATTAGGGTGTGTTTTCTACTGAACTCAAATCATCAATTTAGAATCTGTTTTTTAATTTTTTGTCCTTCAAATTTTGTAACATTATACTTCAATAGCATGAAGAACATCACAAAGATAATGAAAGAAGATGGATACAAGTCACAGTCTACGACAGGGGATGTGCTTATAAAGCATTAAGAAGAAATGAGATACATAGTCTGGTTTTCTAATGATATGTTTAGGTTGTATCAAATTCGTAGACAGATTCAGAATCAAAGCCACAATATTCTTCTTCTTCTTCTATTGTTCTTCTGGTCAAGAAGACAAAGAAAAAAGAAGCTTGAACCTTTGATACAATTTATTATATCATATCATAATCAGGGCCAAGATCAAGCTGTTCTCTTTATGATGTGGACACCACTGTCTGTGTCGACGATGTCGCTTATATCTCCCACCTTGAGTGCATAAGTTGCTTCCTCAAATGGTTTCTGCATTTGACCTCTACCAAAGGGACCTGAACACAAAAGGGCAATCAACATGAACACTTTCAGGGCAACATTTGTATCCAACAATTATAGACTCATCAAGAAAGAAACTGTCGTAGACACTAGTAAGATTTATGAGCACCAATTTATAGATTCATACAAGCATAAACTTCAGAATCTAAACATTGATAATGCTATCTAAGCAGAGTAGCAGACAATGCTAAAATTTATGAGCACCAACTACAGATTTATAGAGGAAGAAACTTGAGATTCTAAACATTAGTGATACGAGAAGCTAGAGGTTAGTAAGACTTCTGAGCATCAACTACAGATTCATAGAGGAAGAAACTTGAGATTCTAAACATTAGTGATACGAGAAGCTAGAGGTTAGTAAGACTTCTGAGCATCAACTACAGATTTATAGAGGAAGAAACTTGAGATTCTAAACATTAGTGATACGAGAAGCTAGAGGTTAGTAAGACTTCTGAGCATCAACTACAGATTTATAGAGGAAGAAACTTGAGATTCTAAACATTAGTGATACGAGAAGCTAGAGGTTAGTAAGACTTCTGAGCATCAACTACAGATTTATCAAGGAAGAAACTCTACATTACAAACATAGTGATGAATGAAGCAGACTCTAGTAAGATTGATAAGTACTAACATTTCAGATACTAAACATTGACAATATTCAAAGCAGACTAATGTATCAAGGAAGAAACTCTACATTCCAAACATAGTGATGACTAATGTGTGCTCACTATACTCAGTTTCGGTACACATTTAGGTTTCGGTACACATTTAGTTACATGAAAAGAGTTGAAGAAAACTCTCTTCTCCTTTCACTATCTCAAATCTGAACTTAGTATTGCTTCGTTCTACAATCAACACTGGAGAGACTATCCAGATCAACTGCATCTCCTAAAATCTAAATTTGCCACCGGATCGGACTCTAGATGCAACAATCCTAAACCCTACAACTCGCTCATCTACAGATTAAGGATAAGAAACAAACCAAGATCGCCGCCGCGTTTAGCGGAGCTACAGTCAGAAACACGAGTAGCCACTTCTTCGAAATTCGCCTTGCCGGAGACAATATCTTCACGGATCGATTTGAGCTGCTCGACGGCGGCTTCTCTTGTAACAGTCATAATAACCTTCCCTTCCGGATCCTTCCATGACGCCTTCCTACGAGATCCTTGATGCTTAATCAGAATGTGCGAAGCCTTAACTTGATCCCTAGACGCCATCTTACTCTTCTTCCGAGGCTGCTTGCTGTGGCGGTGATGATGGTGGTGATGACCGTCTTTCTTCTCCTTCGTCGATCGATCTGTGGAGGAGACCGAATCGTTCTTCCGTAAACTATGTGTACTAATTGAATGATGTATCATTTAGTAAAGTAATTGTGCCTGCATATTTTGTATTTGAATTGTTGGTATAGTTGTAGGTCTTTGTATTTCTTAATAATATTTTGGTTGTTGATGATTATTGTTTATTTGAGAAAGAAAATAATTTTAATCTACAGCCTTTGTAAATTACTAAGAAAGCTAAGGATGGGCTTTTACGTGAGGCAAAGGTTTACACCGTTTGAATATATATTTTGGCTACAATTACACGAACATTCGTTTGGGTTTTCAGCCCATATTTGGTTGTTTGGTTTAATGATTTTTTCAAGTAACAGAAGTTTTAGAAGCACAACATATCCGTAAATGAATTTAGGCCCATTAGTATCGATTTAAACCTGTTTCACCATACAAAATATTTTGCAATATAACTCGTTAATATTTTTTATTTAATATTTTTTAAAAATATTTTTAATATTTTATAACTTTTTATTAAGATTAGAAATTGAGGAACCGGGTACAATTTTTTAAATTACCCGATCCAAGTATTTTTGTACTTCCCTTTTTAATAGGGATATATGTATAAATATATAACAATATCAATGATTTTGATAATCAATACCATAATGATACAATGAATGTCTAAATAAAACTGCTTACAGGAAAACAAAAAGCATACTCGATGTTAGAGGTCTGAAAGAAACAAGACAACAAACTGAACAATCACCACTCAAGGACAATGTCAAGAGGGCAAGAGTAAGACATAAACATTGTTGTGATAACTATACGACCAATTATAACCTGGCCAAAAGAATGAACCAAAACTTACATCTGTGATTATCAATCGTATTCAAAGAACCCGGAGATCTTTCAAGGCTCGGATATTATATGTCCCTCAAGACGGGCCAACCTTTTCTAATGATCTCATTAACCCTAGAGTCTATCTGTTTCTGGATTCTAGGCGGACAGAGCTCGGCTGCATAACCGTTTAATTTTGTGGCTAAAGCTGATCTCTCGAGTTCTTCTTCTGCCATGTTTCCTATTAGCTGAATAAGAAATGGATGTTGTTTAAGCTCGAACTTCTGCAAATACATAAATTCAAGAGAACATGGATTTTCTCAATCGTTTATCCTCTAACAACTGGATTCACAGCTTACTAGATATAGAGAGACTTAAAGTTGAACCTGGTGATCAGGCTCAGCGCGATAAAACGTTCCCAGCTGTTGAATTTGAGTAGTCACAATACTGCTTCTTGATTTAAGTTGCTCCCTTTCTTTGCTAGTAGAAGCCAGTCTCAACTCTTCTGTAGAATTAGTGAAAATACAGGATCTGTTCAAAAAGATTCCAACTTTTTAGATTTGGGCCAAACAAACTCAAGATTACCAAACAGCTAGTGTTTGTGGAGATTTACTTCCTCTTTACCTGTATTGGTTACCCACATCAGGACCTTGTCCAAATACTTGTCTGGAATCATGACTAGACCAGAATACATCTAAGAGCTGACGATAACCAATTATCCTTGGATCATATTCAACCTGAAGACAGTTACAGGGAAAGAGCAACACAAAAAAAAAGGATCAGAAACTTCAAAACCAGCTCCTGGAAACACAAGGATTATTTTTCAACAGAGCAGGATGGACATAGACAATTTAGTTTAACCTCAATCACATATACTCTGAGATCACACATTACCAAATCTCAGCAACACAAGCTAAAGAAGCTACAGAATATAGATATAAGTAAGATGAAACATAAAGATATCAAGCATCCTCGAAATCTCAACACAAATTTGTCAATCCAAGCGAAATATATTCAGTCGAGCAATTCAAGAAAAAGCAACAGATCATTAAGTTCAATCACATTTACAATACGATCACACATAACCAAAACTCAACAAAACAATGCAAATCAGCTACAGAACTAAGGCTACTAAGATAGAACATTGCGGATCTCAAGCATCCTCCAATCGTTAGCACAAATTTGTCTATCCAAAACAAAAAATATTAAGTAGAGCAAATCAAATCGAACAACATAGGCACTACATTAGCTCAAACCACACTAATAGATTCAGTAGAGCAACACCAAATCGAGAATAATATGACTTGGAAGAGGCAAACAAGATCAAGGATAGAGCTAGATTCAAAGCCGGCGGGAATGGAAATAACTAAGTAAACATTGGCTCAGTCCTCAAATCGAAACAACAAAACCAACCTGTATAGACTCGGCGTGATCACCTAAGTTCCTATACTCCGGATTCGTCTTCAATCCGCCGGCGTAAACGGCGGTTGTTCGTACGACGCCATTGATACAACCAAACGCCGCCTCCGATCTCCAGAAGCTTCCAAGAGCGAAAACCGCAGATTTCAAAGGACGATCGGGAGAATCAACTACAGTATCCAAGATCTGATTCGAAATCCTGATGCATAGAGCTTTATCGAGCAGAGAGACAAACAAGACGAAGAAGAAGAAGAGATTCGCGTAGGGAATAAAGAAACGGTTCCTCTTCTGTGATAAAGCCATTACAGATTCCTTCTAGCTGCTCCGAACCAGGGACTCCATATGAACGAGCAACCTTGTTAATTGATTTGAGTCGCTCAAAAGTCACTCCAATGGCTCCCTCACCATCATCATCATTAAAACTCGTTTAGCCACGCACATGGAAATCTTGGAGTCTCTCTGCGTCATTCAGAAGGTTTGCTGCATGATTCAATTTAAAATTGAGAATCCCCGGTTTAATACGGTTCAGTAAAAAAAACAGAACAAACCAACCCCGGTTAAGCTTTTACAGAGAAAGAAAGGTACAAAGGGGAAATACAAAGATAACAAAATTTCAAACATTAGTGTGAAGAGAAGCTTGACCTCTTGATCGATCTCCTAGCAGCAATAAGTTATAAGACCAACCTTGTGTCGGAACCTACCTCTGCGACTGAGTTTGTAACATATGTGAGTGATAGGAGGGGAAGATCAACAAGAGGGATAAGCACTAATCTTATGCTTACGAGTTACAAGCCCAGCAAAGAAACTAAACTGAAGTCATGCGAAGGGGTACTTAAGTTGAGTGTTTTGTGGCAAGAGGAGCCGTCCGGGTCTAGTCCGGTTCTCTAATTAAGATTTCCATAAAACCAGGAAAAACCACTATGGTTCAATCCGGGTTATTGATTTATCATTAGAGAACATAGGCCTAACCGGAAACATAATGTAAAGCTTGGCCTCTTCTCTTAACAGCAATAAGACCAACCTTCTCTCTGAACCTAACTCTGACAATGAGTTTGCCACATAGGTGGTGATGGAGGAGAAGATTTAAATATATGAGGGATACACACTTTTTCTTTTTTTATGCTTTCGATTAGTTACAATTAAACCCAAATAAACTAAATTGAAGATCAAGTGGAGGAGTTATAATAAGTTGAGTGCTAATGTGGCAAAAACCATCTTGTCGATTAGTGATATGTTGTTTTCTGTTTTTATCTTCATGAGTCAAGAGTGTGTTAACTAACAATCGTGTATGATCCAAAAGACACGCATTGGAAAAACCCCTTGAGAGTCACAAAAAGGTTTTTCTTGCTTCTCAAGGAATCTTAAGTAGTGAATTTTTGGTGGAAAGCTGGTGATTTTATATGATGAGAAGATTTTGGCACTTAGAGATTTGCGTTGGAGAGAAATAAAGGAAGAAGGTGAGACTTGGGGGGGAAGGTCGAATAAGTACTCAGTGTTTGTGCTTAAACCACCATTAAAAGTCGCCTTTCGTTGAGCTTTGTCCAACTGTTACAGTTTCCATATATGATACTGTGATGAGTATGCTTTAGTATATGTTCTTTTACTGAAGAATTCATATTTTTAGACTTTGTTCTCAAGCCTCAATGCTTAGTTAGACTGTCATGATCTTGCAGGTGAAGGATCTACAACTTGTTGGATTGATAACAAATATGAAGCAGGAGTGGCTATGACGCTGTTAAAATGAACTCGTCCATTGTAACAATGTGAAGTTAAATTTTTAACTAGTCCTTCTCAACCTTTATTGCAGAATGTGAATTGTTGCATTTTTATAATAAGCGTCACTCTTCTTTTAGCCTGTATACCATATTTTACGAAACATAATCACCAAAAAACACGATTCAAAGACCATGTCAATGTCTTTAATTTTCTTCATTTAGCTGTAAGTGCAAGAGCCACACAGATTGAACTAGATCAGAACAGATTGAACTAGATCAGAACAGTAAAAACTGGGTTTCTCAAAACTCTTCTTTGATATATAGAAAATCTGTTTACAATGGGTTTTTCCCTAAACAATTTTCTAATTTCTCAAAGACTCTCTTTCTAAGATATACACACAATCTTAGAAAACTCTCAAAGAAACCCTTTGCACTCTCTAAGCTCTTAAGTATCTTTTCTCTCAAGTTAAAGCTTAATGCTAGATTCTCTTCTCTTGATGTGCTGAGCTATCTCTCAAGCCTCAGCTCCCTATTTATAGAACTAGGACATCTCCATACAACAGGAAATTCCCATTCTACTTCTAAATAGGTTTTAAGATAATTTCCTTTTTCTTTATGGATTAGGAAATTATCCAACACTTCTTGTTTTACTTTTATTCCCATAAAAGTAAAGTCTTCATGCTTCTAGACACTTCTTCTTTGTCTTGTGTCCAAGCCAAACCGTCTTTCTTCACTTTCCTTATTTGTTGTTCTCGTTTTGTCATGTCTTCTGAACTAGTCCCTGAACTAGTACACTGTGTTGTTCAGACTGCATCTTCATTAGCTTCAGGTTTTTGTAGATAAGTATGGCTATGCTCTGTTCCAAGTTTTGAAATAACAGAAATTCAAAAAATTAAGAATTAAAAAAAAGGTAATTTGGATTACATCAATTCGGTACCATCAGAGGCATGATTCTCTGTGATAAACCTCCCCAATAATCAATCCTCAGTTCTGGGAAGATCCAGACACCGACTTCTGGTCCCGGTCAAGACAGAGTTACTCTGTACCAGACTTCTGGTGTCCGGACACCATCCTCAGACTATACTGACTCTCGACGGAATTCCTCTTTGGGGTACCAATATGGTTGCTCGAACCGTGGTGAAGCTCCTATGTCATGCTCAGTCAACACAACTATTGCTGGTCGAGTATTGGTGACCTTTCATCTATTTTAATAGCTACTTAAATCGTTAATCACGCAATTTAATTCCGGGTTTAGTTTGGTTCTCTATTTAAGATTTCCATAACCAGTAAACAGATGTTATGGTTTAACCAGAAGGTTTGTCTTATTGCTGCTATGAGAAGAGGTAATTCATGGAACATATGTGAGACTCTCAGCAGAGGATTAAACAGATGAACGAACATATGTTCCATGAATTACCTCTTCTCTTAGCAGCAATAAGACAAACCTTCTCTCCTAAGCTAACTCTGACACGGAGTTTCTAACATATGTGGGGATGGAGGAGAAGATTTACATACATATGAGGGCTACAAATATATAGCTTTATGCTTACGAGCTGGTTACAAACCCAAAGAAACTAAATTGAAGTCTTGTGGAGGAGTAGATAAGTTGATACTCAGTCGGATTTACAGCTTTTTTAATACTCTGGTTACAGACTTGTTCTCTAGCCTCAATGCTTAGTTATGATCTTACAGGTGAAGGATTTACAGCTTTTTGGGTCCAATAACAAATATGAATCAGAGTGGTTGTGACGCTGCTAAAATGAACTCGTCCACTGTAACAATGTGAAGTTAAATTTTAACTAGTCCTTCTCAAACTTTGTTGCATCTTTATAATAAGGGTCACTCTTCTTTTAGCATGTATATACAATAGTTTTACGAAACATAAACGCCAGACACACGAGATTCAAAGACCATGTTAACACTGTCTTTAATTGTCTTCTTTTTGCTCTGTTCCTCCTAGTTTGAAATAACATAAAATTAAAAAAGAGGTAATTTGGATTACCTCAATTCGGCTACCACAAGAGGCATGATTCTCTGTGATAGACTTCCCCGATCCGATGTGAATCCCCACCTCTCGGTGAGATCCGGTGACACGACAGAGTTGATATCCACTCTGTCGGATTTCCAACGAGTGACTCGTTGGTCATCCCAAGACTACGTTAGTCTTGAGTCCGACGGTTTAGACAGAGTTGAAACTCTGCCATTCGCTTCCTCCACCGATTACTCGATGAAGGTCAAGTAGAGAGGAAACAGTTTCCTTCTCAAAGTTGGGGTACCAATATTGCCTCTCGAACCATGGTGAGACTCCAATATCATGCTGAGTCACCCACCACTTTAGCCGTTCGAGTATTGGTGACCTTTCCTCTATTTAATATCTTCTTAATGATTAATCACAAACCTTAATTCCGGGTTTAGTCCGGTTCTCTATTTATGATTTCCTTAACCAGTAAAAAAAAACGTCATGGTTAAATCCGGTTGATTGATTGCTCTCGCTTCCTCTCACATAATTTTTAGTTTCTTTTCTCCTACTCTCGTAAATTTTTTACTTCGGTTGTACTTCAAAATTTTTGTAATTGTCTTCGAATGTTCCAAGAATATCTCTCTTTTCTTAGGAGTTCCTATGATAGTACTGGCCTGGCCAATGTGCTGATGGTTACCTACTCCATGAGGATGATCTACTTGGTTTCTCTTCTTCACACGGTACTGACTCTCCGATCTCTATATACCTCTAATCAAACAACGCAATTACCGGTTTAATTATCCGGTTTACTAACAATTTCAACCACTACGTGCTAGAATTGCTATTTCATATCCACAGCAATTGCATAAGCTCATATAAACAAAGACTCAGCAAGTGGAACGTATCAAAACTTCTATGTAATGAAAATATGCGATACTATGCATAACATAAGCATTTAGAGAGAGAGGAGAATTAAGGTTATCATAAAAATCTTTTAGGATTTCAGAACAAGGTTCAAACGGAAACACAGACAACAAAACTTGAAACATAGAAAACTGAGAAACAGAAGTTTATGTTTTAACTCTCTAGTCGGCCTTGGCAGCTGAAGCAGCAGCTTGACCTCTGAGACGACCAGTCCTCCTTGCAGCAATAAGACCAACCTTCTGTCCAGGAGGTGCATCACGCCTAACCGTACTGGCGTGACCAATGTGCTGATGGTTACCTCCTCCATGAGGATGCTCAACTGGATTCATAGCCACACCACGAACCTTAGGCCATGAGTTCCTCTTCACACGGTACTTGTGGTAAGCATTTCCTGCCTTGAGCATTGGCTTCTCGGTTCTTCCACCTCCAGCAACTTGACCAATCATAGCCCTGCATCCACTTGGGACAATCTTCTTGGAACCAGACGGCAACTTAATCCTATACAAACATATTATGGATTAGCCATTTGTGAAACATCAAATGTAACAATGTTTTCTACAATCAAATGCTACAATCATTGTCATATTCACATTTACAAGAACTATCTCAATTTCTAAACAAACAAATAGTTCCACAACTGCAACATAATCTACACTAAACAATCAACAGCATTTCTAATCAACAATCTATAAACCATCACAATCAATACCAAAACAATCAACAGATCTGAAAATGCTATCAGCCTCTCATGAATCTTCGTTAAATCAACCAATCAAACCATGAAATGCGTAATTATTGATTAGATACAGTGTTACAAAAACAAACCTAGTAGTGTCGTTGTCAGGGTTGTGAGCGATAACAATGGCGTAATCACCAGAGGCTCTAGCGAGGACACCACGATCACCAACGTGATGCTCAACGTTGCAGACGACAGCTCCTTCAGGAATAGATCTAAGAGGGAGAACATTTCCGACGACGAGAGTAGCTTTCTTACCGCAGTACAGGAACTGACCGGTGTACATACCTTCGGCGGCGACGAAGAGCTCCTTCTGCTTCTTGAAACGGAAAGGATGACGGAAAGTGACGCGAGCAAGCGGCGCACCACGTCCAGGGTCGTGGATGATCTCCGTCACGACGCCCTTGAGGTAACCATTTCGCTCGCCGAAATCGAGACTGCGGAACTTAGCTGGACCTTTGCGGTGGTGGGTGTGGGATTTGAAGACGGAACCCGCTCCCTTACGTTGAGCTCTGATGACACGACCCATGGATGCTCTCGACGGCGACGATTTACAATTTCTAGGGTTTTTGAGTTCCAACTCTAGAGTGAGGAAAATTCGCCCTTATATTCTGCAACCTGAAGTTGTTTTAACCCTAATGGGCCTTAGTGGACCTCTACTTCCATTTGGGCTAGAAGAATCCAAGCCTGTAATATTTGGTTAAACGAATACAAAAGCCCACGTTAAGATAACTCAAATCTTTCAAACCCATCGAATTTAAGAGTTGTCCCAATTTGCTGTTTCCAAGCTTACGGTTCGCTTAATCCGGATGCTGACCAAATCAAATCAGAAAAATTATGATAACTTCATAGATAAATTATTATCAAGCTTGAATCTAGATGAATACTATGTGTGATTGGTATGTGAAATAAATTACGCAAAAACAGACTAAATTTGCATAATGTACGGTCTATATTGTAGTTACAAATTATTGTAAAGCTAGTCTATCAGATTAATTACATTTTGTTATTTCTAATTATATTTTTAATACTTTATTGTAAATAGTGTAGTCACTTTTTAATAATGAATATTTGTTAACATCGAAAAATAACGAAATCATGTTTTCAGAACATGAAAAAGTGAACAAGTAGTATATCATTCATGGCAATTTATAACAAATTAACAATGATGTTCTCATAATATTTTGAGACATGATAAATACAGTATATGGGTATGTAAAATGATGATCATGTTATTAAAGTGGATACAACTTCCATGCAATTCTATCTAATTTGTTGACGATATACCATTAGCATGAAGTCTTTTTTTTTTTTTAACGACAATCAATTTTATTATCATAAAATGTTACATAGTATATGATACATGAACGATTCAAAAACAACCATTGAAACAAATAAAAGAAATTGAATACAATTTCGATGAAAAAGTGGAAGTGACCGTGCTTTCTTAACAAAAGCCTTACAGGCAACAGATGATATCTGTTAAGTCCCTTCTTCATATACTCGTAAAAGGCTAACATCTTATAGATGAAACTCCCAAATGCTTTCTGCATCACTTTGATTAAACTAACACACTGAATTGTTGGTTGAAATAGTTCAGGATGATGTCTTTTGCAACGTTGTACGCACATTTGCCAATTTGTGATCATGGTTTCTCCTTTCAAAAAACCTAAAATTTTCCACCGATTAAAAGAGAGAACATCCTTAGTGAACCATGTCATCATATGTAGGAGGCCAATACAAAGCATGCCGGAGCCAATTCCTTCAAGCGTGAGGGTTACCATGTCGATCCCAGGATCAAAAACCCAAATGACATCTCCATTCAAATGGTGTAGAGAAGATTCATCGGTTAAAAACCGGAGACAACGCCAGTGAGAAATACCACCGGAAACAAACCTTATATAAGGACAACCATCACGATTCAAAAGAATCGGTATAACACAAGACAAAGAACAATGATCATATGGATCTGTCAAAACTATCGGCAAGTTAAGATGAAAGGCGATCAAAATTGGAAAATAAAGTAGAAGCAATTGAACGCCCAAATTTGGAAATGCCGTGTGAGAATCATGGAGCACCACCGTCACGATATGGCAAAGTGCATAGATCACAAATTTTAGATCTGCCGTTATATACACTAGAAAACAAGAAACTTGCAGAAATTAGAGAACTAATATGAGAAACAAACAATGACCGACGCCGGAGAGACCGACGCCGGCCACAAACGGTGGACTGTGAAAGTGTCTTCGATCGCCTTCTTTGTCGCATGGGAGAAGACGGTTTAGTGCAAAAGTCAACATTAGCATGAAGTCAACATTAACATATTTAGTGCAAAAAATCTTCACAAAAATAAAAAAATAAAATTATTTGGCAAAACACATAAGACGGGTTTGCTTCTGATCATAATACGGCCAAACACATAAAATGACATATATATCTCATTCAATCCAAGGTCCTTCATATGATATTTTCCAGAATTGATGGATATAAGAAACAAGCAGACCGCCATGTATAGGATCTCATTCGATGGCGAAAGCTCCAGCGAACCCCAATAATAAATGGGATACACAATATGCGTAGAACACATATATTTATCATCAAAAGAAAAGAAAAACACTAGTTTAAGAATCTCATCTACAATAACAATTGATACACTATCAATACCATCAAATGCAACAGCATCTACAACAACACAATGGACACATAGTTAACCCGGCCGTGAAAGACATAACACACACACACATAGAAAATTATGATAACTCCATAGATAAATTATTATCAAGCTTGAATCTAGATGTATACTATGTGTGATTGGTATGTGAAATAAATTACGCAAAACAAAGTAAATTTGCATAATGTACGGTCCATATTGTAGTTACAGATTATTGTAAAGCTAGTCTATCAGATTAATTACATTTTGTTATTTCTAATTACATTTTTAATACTTTGTTGTAAATAGTGTAGTCACTTTTTAATAATGAATATTTGTTAACATCGAAAAATAACGAAATCATGTTATCAGAACATGAAAAAGTGAACAAGTAGTATATCATTCATGGCAACGTATAACAACTTAACAATGATGTCTCATAATATTTTGAGACATGATAAATATATGGGTCAATATGTAAAATGATGATCATGTTATTAAAGTAGATATAATTTCCATGCAATTCTATCTACTTTGTTGACGATATATTATTAGCATGTATGATATCAACAATAACATATTTAGTGCAAAAAATTCTCACAAAAATAAAGAACTCTCTGGCAAAACGCATAATATTGGCATGGTTCTGATCATAATACGGCCAAACACATAAAAAATTGACAAAAGTATGTCATTCAGTCCAAGGTCTACCATCAGGATATTTTTCCACAGTTGGTGGAATTAGAACCATAGCTTTACATAAAGGATATCGAATATGTATAACATTCACTTGGATGTAAAACATGAGTACAACAACATAGATAGGATCCCAATTGATGGTGCTGGTCGAGATCATTGGCAAATCCTTCATCGCTAGTTTTTAAAGGTCCAAGCCTTATGCCCAAATAATATCATTGTTACATTTTTTTTATTTGATTGGGTAATATTCGTTATTAAATCTTTCAAACTCATCAAAACTGAGAGTGCCCCATTTGCTCTTTCTAAACTTACAATTTGTCAATCCAGATTAGACTGTATTAATCTGGGCTAATCATATAAAATTGGAAACTTTTTAATTACTCCATATCTTCAAATTTATTGGAATTTGAGATAAATTATTGACAAGCTCAATCTAGATGATGGATACTATGTAGGAATAGTATGTGAGATTAGCAATGTGATATGATAATAACTTAATTGTTAGGTGAGATAAACAATGTGATATGATAATAACTTAATTGTTACAAAAAGAAATATACTGGATAAAATTTTGCATTATTGTTATAAATAATTTTATTAGATTAATCTGTCTCGTTTTTTCTAATTATATTTTTGACATATTAGTTATATAGTTAAATACTTTTTAATAACAAAATAAAAAATGAAATCATGTCATCATGTTTGAACAAGTAGTATATAGTTCAATATATATATTTTTTTATAACAAATTAACAATGCGTCTCATAATATTTTGAAACATATATATATATATGTGTCAATGTATAAAATGATGATAATATTATTAAACTGGATATAATTATCATGCAATTCAAATTTTGTTGACGATATATATACCACTAGCATCTATGATGTCAACAATAACATATTTAATGCAAAAAAAAAACTCTCCAAAACAAAAATAAACAATACTTTGGAGAAACACATAATATGGGCAAGCTAGGTTCTGAGGAGACAATGGCATAATATGGGGGCACGTCCAAAATACTAACCTATGGTTTGTACTTTGAGCAATCCATATTCATATTCAGATTAACCAGATTGCTAATCGAAATCAAATTAGAAAACTGAATTTTGAACTTTAAGATAAACTAATATCAAGCTCAATGTAGATAAAATACTATATGTTTAAAGTATAAACAATGCGTCTCATAATACTTTAAGATATAGGTTACTATTTTACTAATATACAATGATGATGTTGTTATGAAACTGGATATAATTATTTATCAAACAATTCTAATTCGTCGATGATATATATATCCACTAGCCATCTATGATGTCAACAATAACATATTTAATAATAAATAAAAAAACCCTCAAAATAAAACAATAAACAATTGTTTGGAGAAACACATAATATGGGCAAGCTAGCTTCTGAGGAGACAATCCAATTTTTTATATTGTTATTATCTATAAATTGTCTCGTGAATATGGTATGGCAATCTTAAATAATCCAGATATGTATGATAATAATGTGCATCTTCCATAAAATCTATGAACATTTTTTTTTTTTAAATACAAAAATTTGTAAAAATGTGATCAGTAACCATCAAAAAGAGGAGAGACTCATCAAGTAGACTGGTATAAGGAATGAAGAAGATTATCGGACTTGGAGCATTCATGTATTACAAATATCAACATATTATGGGGATTCATTAATTCAGATGATAACACATTGTACATCGTTACACAAAAACCACCTATATATTAATAATATCTTGATTGATTAATGATCATAATCAATTAATTTGTAGAAAAATGTTAACTAGCTAATCCTCTCAAGATCATCAGTCAACCTTTTTTACGTTGACTTGAGGGAAAAAGTCGCCCACCCAACCCCAAACTTTTACAAAATATGTAAAATAATAATGACTAACAAATTTAGTTAAGAAACAAAAAAATAAACCCCAAAAGGATTAATAATGCCTACGAAAGCTCGATCTTTAACCATGTTCTTCCTTCTTAATCAGAAAAATCCTAAAAAAAATTGACTTGTTTTGTTTCTTCTTGTTCTTGGATTTATACTGATCTGATCGGCTTCAAGAATAGAGTTTTCTTCTTCAAGAATAGTGATCATGGCCTTTTATCTAAACATGGAGATGAGAGACCTGAAGAAGACTTCATCACAAGGTAAGGTTATACCCATATCATGGTCAAAACCATACTCTTCCTCAGCTAGTTGGAGCAAAGTTTGGAACTCGGAGTGGTCGAGCCACGAGATGGGAACGATGTACCGACTTCGGTTCTGTCCCACGTAAACCGGGAAATGACCTTTTGGTACGTCTTGTGGAAGACCATCATCATCTTGGTTCCTCATCTTTCTTAGGCTCGAGCATCTCTTTACCATTTGCTTTATAGATGCTGCTTGAGACGACGTTGCTTTGCTCGATCTCTTTATCGCCATTGTTCTTTCTTTTTCTTTTTGTGGTGGACTTTGGTTCTTTTGGTTTAAGAAATGATATGGTGGTAAGGGGTACAATGGAGACGTATTTATATGGATAGTTCTCAAGGCTATTAAATTAAAATAGTTGATGGAGTATTTAACTATATTTTTATCAATTGGGTAGTATAGTTATTTGATGATAATTAAATAGGTTTGGTTACTTATGACGTTGACCATATAGTGACAATATTTATATTATATGTATCACTAGTCTAAAAATGTCTGTTATAACATTTAAATTTGCATGTATATAGTGTAAGGATAAAATATCCAAACTAGACTCAAACTAATAAAGTTTAAAATTTTGCATGTATATACTTTTAAAATTTGGTTAATCTAAAATCTCTAAGATCATAATTAGGTTGATTATTTATGACGTTTGACAAAATTTGTGATGAGATTATATGTATGTATTCTTGTACACAAAATAATCAACGACTAACGGATTAGAAACACATGGAGTGATTTTTTGCATTGGGATAAAAAAATCAATGAGAGATCACACGTAAACGCGTATGTATATTTTGGGTAATTTTTTTTTCTCGATGATTAGTTTTGTGTGGCAAAGCATGTACGTACACGGTTTCGAGTTCTAGTTCTAGTTTCACTATAGGCCTTCACTAGCTAGGCCATCTAATTAAGATGGCGGTTCATGGGAGATTAAAGTCCGATGAAACTGAACTTCCTATAGCTGATGCTAATGATTTGTTTATATAATATGAAAATATAAGAAACTAAACCAATCAAATTTCGTGTTTTGATTCATTAGGACACATATAGCTAGATTCTTTGTTCTTGGGTGAAAGCAAAATCATGTGAGATGTAGGAGGTGAGGGCAAAATAAAAACATAGAGGACAGAACCAACAAGGACAAGAGAGAGAGAGATGCAATTAAGATTTGTGAAAGAATGTATACAAAAACAAAATTTGGTAGGGACTATAACATTGCCCTACAATGTCTCCTTATTGCCTTTACATACTTAGACAATTTTGCGAAACACAAATGTCCATCACTCTTCTCCTTACCTTTAATATCATAGTAATGAGCCATAATGGCCCCGTTAGATACATATATGTACATAAGGTTACGGACGAGAGTTAAAAGAGATTTGTAAGTTGTAACAAAAAGTACGTACTTGACAATATACATATATAAGGAGGACTCGACATTTCAAAGATATCGCAAAAACCATTGTCTTTATTTTTGCATATACACGTACACGTGTATTTTGTTACGTAACCTACATTATTGAAACGTGAACATAGAGAGGACATGCATGTTGGTTTTTTTCTCTCTTCAAACAATGTTGTAGTCTAGATCTAAGACAAAACTAATCTTTAAAGTTACCATTTCAAAATCTTACAATAGTGGACAAAAATGTGTATATTCATTAAATAGTGTTTTTGTTCTAGACACATGTGAAGAAACTATTGAATTACAACTGTTTCACTTTATTTTGTTTAATAAATAAATAAAAAAATCACTTGAAAATATATACTAGAATGATTTTTTTTACAACATCAAATAATGGTTAATTATATGTTAGAAAAAAAAACTATTCTTATACATATCTTGAAATACTCTTGAGATTATTATTTTTGGTTATAGAAAATATTATTGAGACGATGATTGCTCTAATTTTTCATTTTTGTGTTTTTGATATTTTTATATATATATATATATAATGAAAAAAGGATATATGTTCCCATGTGAAAATTAGAACATAAATGCTTTAGGTTGGAACCTAATCTTTTGTTTTGTTATGATTATGAAGCCATCATCGAGGTCTCGATGCCTTGTGTTCACGTACTTCTTTCGCCGTCCTTAATGATACATTTTTTCTTTTGTCAACGTTCAACTTCTTCTTTTTAACTATTTAAGTGGATCATACTATATAATCAAAAACCATATATACTATAAAACGTTTTTTTCTTAAGTATAAAACTTTTGGTAACTTCTTGGCCGTCCGTATTGGTATATTTCACTTTTTATAAGCCTATCCGAATCAAAAGCGATGTCACATATTAGATCACTTTTAATTCAATTATTAATGTACAAGAGAAACATGATTAAGAAGAATGAAAAACACAAGTAAAGAAAAGTCAAAAAGGATGAGTGGTGTGGGATCGATCAAAGAGTGCTACTGCTTGGGACAGTGAGAGGATGTGACCGATGACTGAATATAAATGGAGCCACCTGTTGTGGTTGGTTGTAACTTGGAGACATTTTCAATTCATTCCTCGTCGTTGACATCAACCGAAAGCTTCAACACCTTACTTCTACTTTATGATATATATCTTTCTTTTTTGTTTTTTTTCCTAATTTCTCACTATTCAAAATAATCACATCTTTTGATTTACTAATTTTATACTAATAATCAAATTATACTGAGCAATGAAAGGATATATGTTTTATAATTTTCTCTGAATTATTTAAAACATTGATCATGAAGATTATAGTTTGGAATTTTGAGAAATTTGTTTAGACGAATTTTGATTTGTTCTGGTTAAAACAGTTTTATGAATTGACAGACTAATTTGCAAAACAATACCACTTTATATTATAGGTAACTAATAAATGTTTTCAAAGTTGTTGATGAGGGATTTTTAGAGATTTAGGTATCGGTAGTCGTTGTGAATCTTCTCTATGGTATTCGGCCATTATTGCTTTTAAATCAATTGTTGTTGTATGTTCTATAATTAGTTTAATTTTTTTATCAGAAAACATATTTATAAGATTCTTTAAAACAATATATATACCTAAAAAACAAAAAGAAATAAAAATGTAATATAGAATCATTATTTTTACTAATTTAGCTCAACTTGCAAAAAGCTCATACCCACAAAGTTGATTTTAATCCACAATATACTTCCTATTTATATTTACTAGGAAAAAACTATGGTAACATATATTACTGTTTTCAAAATATATTTGGACTCTTCATACGGAATATTTTCGTTTCGATTTGATATATTATTTAACATAAATTTCAAAACTGGAAGGTGAGTAAGGATTATATTGGCTAAATCTGACTAGATGTGTTTGATTTGCATTATTTATGCAAATTGAGGGGTAAAAATGTTAGTTGGAGGGTATTTTAGCAAAAAAAAAAAAAAAACAATCAAAGAAAAATAGATTGTGAAAATATGTTAAAAAAGAAACAAGAAGAAGACAAGGAATTGGAAACAGAAGAGGCTGAAGTGTGAAGGGTCCATTGTCTTGAAATCATAAGACTCACCCATGTGGGTACTATCCAAAAACCTAAAACACCACCAGCAACACCAACTAAGCAAACAGGGGTCATTATACATAAGCAGACATATATTCCTCACCTTCAAGTTTGAGCCACCAGTTTCATTTCTTGGATAACCCTAAAGTGGGGAAGTTCATTTCCCATGTTCTATGGCCACAATGAGAAACAATGATTTCGACATCTTTGTCTCTCTCTTTCGGTTTCCAAGGTCACATGTGATTTGATTATTTTGAAATTTTCACTCAACAAGAGCCTGATAAACGTCATTGTCAAGGCCCCTCCCCATGAGAAGTGAATGTGTGTCTCTTCTAGAAAACTAAAATAAGTCTGCAGATGCTTCAATTCGACGCAATCTTTCTATGAAAATGACAATTAGTAGACGATACCGGTTTCTCACGGCCTCCTCTGCAGTACAAAGAAATCGGTGAAAGATACAGATCTTTACCTTTAAGGATACTATATGATGTCAAACAACATGCATGATGTGATCAAACAAACCACTTAGAAATGTTTAGTGTAAGTTGTGTTTTTCACATGGTCACCTGCAAGGAGTAGCTCCGTATTAGCATAGGAGTAACAAACATATGAATATGATGCTTATGTTTGAGAGAAACTTGTAACAAAGAAGCAAACATAATGAACAAAAGCATAATCATTAGTACTTTGTAGGTACGAACACAGATATTGACTACAAATTGGTTCTTTTTTACATGTTCTAACACAGTTAGCACAGTTGTTCAGATATTATGATATATCAGGTTTTTAAACCCCATCGAGATATGTTAATGTATCACGAAAACTTTCCGAGCAAACTCCTCTCTGTTGTATGGTCCTCATCGAGGAAGACTAAAGGCCTTCAGGTTGCCCATCTATCATGATCAACTGTCGTCTAAGCTTGGCAATATCAGCTTGTACCTATTATATTATACATACAGTCAGTTAATAAGAATTTCTAACACAATTTTATTCAATTAAGACAAAGGCTTTTGTCACAAGCCAAGCCATAATATGAACCAAGTTTAACTACTAAGTTTAAACAGAGGAAACTGTAGCTGTATAAGAAATCCACGTTAAAATTATTGTGGCTTTTCAAAAGTATGAGCAATTCAATTAATGAGATAGTAAACCTAATAAATGAAAAGTTAAGTTGAACTGCAGAAACCTTCTGTCGCACTGCCGTAAGTTTAAAAAGCTCATCTGCTTCTGAAAACGTCAAAAACCATTGACTGAGTGGATGATCCTTAGTGTCTCCTTTTCTCAACTGATGATAAGTTTCAGAAACTCCTGCAACATTACAATGTGATCATGCCTCTTGAAATAACTGTTCCTTCACTAGACACCAGAACAAGAATATACCTGAAGGAGGCAGGCTGAAACCATCTGGAAGCTTAGAGATGTGTACAGCAGGGTGATTATGAACACGGGTGAGGAAACTCTCGAAAGGGTCAGGAAAGACAATTTCATTGTAAGACTCAGCGACAACAGGTATCTTGATAGACTTAGGAATAGGACCATATTCATTCTCCGGGTTCAGCTTTAAGACGTGAGACCTGGAAAGAAGTTCAACAGACCCTAAGATACATATAAACCCAACTTAGACCACTAAAATTCACAATCACACAAGATAGAAACTCACAACTCCAAGGTCTTTTCACAGACATCAGTATGGAGAAAAACAGTAATGTCGATTTTGAATTCTCCCCAACCACACTCAGACAATGCAAAGGGAGGAGAATCAATCACTCTAGTTGGGTTCTTAAAACTTGGATGCAAATGGAAGATGACCCTCTTGATAACCACACCAAGATCCTCATTCGTAGCTCCACGTACATAGCCAGTCCATTTATGTGTTTTATAACTAGTTGATCAAAACAAGAAATCCAAAAAAAAGTTCAAAGATTTGCAGCATTACCATAGCTCTTGAAGTGATAAAAATATCATAAAATCACTCACTCTGTGGCTCTCTTTCCAAGAAAAAAAGCAACCGATCCACACACAATAGGAACATAAACTTCAACACCTTTGATCCTTCTTCTCCCACTCTACCAAATCACAGGAAAACAAAAAAAAAAATCAGAATCCAGGAACATTTCTAATAGTCTTAATAAAATGAAACTGTCCGATTTCATAGTTTCATGCAGTATCCAACAGCTCCAACAGCTCCACCACCTTCATCTATAAGAGGTAAACCTAAACATCCAGAATCAAAGGTGACATTTTTAGGGTTTATCGACAACAGAACAAAAACAATTACCTCATCTTCGCGATCATCAATTGTTCTACCCATTCCGAACATACGTAGCTTCTGCGGAGACGAATCAACTTCAGACAAATTATCGTTATCAGACTCCATCGGAACGAAGAAGTTGCTTTGAAATCGCAAATGGTTCAACTCCTCTTCTCTCCTTCGCCGATCGATTTCTCGCAAGAGGAGGGAAACAAAAGGATTTGGGGTTTTAGACACAACTGTACGGATCATAGCCACGTCATTTACGTGTTTACACGTGGATATAAGACGTTGGTTAATTTTATTCGCCACGTCATTTACGATTCTGCCACGTTGGCAATCTTAATTAAAACTTTTGCCGTTTTATATACAGACGTACGCAGTACCTGTCGTTTTGGAGTAAAGGAAACAAAGACTGAACATTTTTGCTCAAGCATAAGCCATGATAATCTACAGATTACAAGAATGTTTTTGTTTTTTTAAATCTTAAAGAAAGAAAAATGAAGGAAGAAGATTGCATCATCAACTTCAGGGAAAGCTTTGTCTCATGTAAACAAGAGATGAGTCGAACAACAATGCAATGATAGCAAATTCATATGTTTGATGCACTCAAAGCCATCACTTTGCATTGTTCATTCAAAGCTAGAAGCTGAGCTTCTTTCTTGTCCAGAAGTGCCGTCAGTTTTACATTCTCCTCCATCAGTTTCTGAACTTCAACCTCCTTTTGTGCCTTCTCACCTTCTAATTGTGTCGTCTTAGTAACCAGCCTGCTTCACCAATAAGAAAATTGGAAAAATGGATATAAATTGTGGTGTGGTGAAGAAAAGATCTAATCTTTGTGGTGAAGAAGTGATGAAATAGTTGCATGAAATAAGATATGAGACTGACCGTTCAAAGAGCTCCTCGATGGTTTTGAATTGTCTCTCCGAGGAAAGAAGTGTTTCTCTAACATTGGTAAAAGTACTGACATAGCTTTTAAGCGACTCAAACTCTCTCTTCACACGACAGAGCTCCTCTTCATTTTCAACAGCCTTTTCCCTCTGCCTCATCGTCTCTTCAACTAGTTCCTCAATCCTTTCCCGCATTTCGTTTAGAACACTATTAGTCCCATGAGCAAATCGTTCCATCTCTTCTAACTTCACGGACAAATTCTCGATTTGGACAGTCTTCCTACAGATTTCTTCCTCTCCCAAAAGTGCCCTCCTCTTTTGAACAGCTGTCTCAGATTCTGCTGCTGTAACCCTCATCACAAGAGATTCCAGTACATCAGTAACCATCTCTATGGATTGAAGCATCTCATTAGTATAAGTTCCATCCTCAACACCCAAGGATCCACAATAACTTCTGGTTTCAGGATTAGTGCTCCTATCCCCTACAGAAGATGAACCACCATCTTTCTCACCAAGGTCTAATCCTTTCAGTTCTATCTGTTCCACAATGCATGACACATTCTCTAGATCAGGAATAGCCAAGACTCTAGCTTTTGATCTCAAATAGCGCAACATTATTGCAGTCGATCTGACCCTACTGGAAAGAACCCCTAATTCCTTTCTGGCATCTTCTTCTGAACCAAACTCAAGGTAAGCCTTGACATCCACAAGCTCAGCTTCTAAACTATCTACCTGCAACCGACGAGATTCCAATTCACTCGTCCATAACTCAGTGGCTTCCCTGGTTAAAGACTCTTGTGCAGATACATTAGAATCCTCTTTACCAGCCATCCCCAGCCTCTTCAGCCTGCAATAAGTAAGAAAGAAGAAAGCTTTAAACCAAAATCATAAAACAATAAGCTTTTATAACCAAAGTTAAAGAGCAGATCTAGCTTCAAACATGGGCTAGCTCAATAAAGATGAGTTCTCTAAAAAAATGCAGATTCAAGACCAACCCATTAGCCTTTTAGCTTCGTTCAAGTTAAAAAACAATAAACAAAACAGAGATCAAGAAAAAGGTGACCAGTGATCATATAATTGGCTGGTCAAACACAAGCCACTAAAAAAAGAGAAGCGTTATTAACTGTTGAATTATCATCTTCAATCATCTGAGCAATTGAAATAAACGAGAGAATCGATCACTTTTCTGGAGAGAAACCGTATAAGCATATGATTTTAATCGACTCAATCCTAGAGAAATCGAAATCGATCGGGAAAAACAAAAAACTTAAAAAGAGCTGAGATTTTTAATATACAAATTAAAAAGAAAAAAAAAAGACAAAAGATGGATCCTCACAAGTCGAGATCATAAGCTTCCAGATTTCCCGGAGAAAATTAGAGGCGAAGATATTGTCCTCCGTCGCCTGTGGTTTCCGAGGAGAGCGGGTGAGATGGAAGGTGGAGACGAAGACAAATTACAAGAAATGGGAAAGGACCAGCTGCTTTGCTTTTGTTGCTCCCTCTTTACTTTAATTTCTCCTTTTTCATTTTTGCTTTTTTTTTTTGTTGTTTCCTTGTTTTCGTATAATCATACATTATGCAAAAATATCATAGATTTTTTTCTTTCTTCTAATATGATTAAATAAATTATCTTCAAATACTTTAATTAAAATTTATGAAGAACATATCTTCTACATTAACAAATTAACCCCAAAAAATCAATCGTACTTCGACTAATATCAAATACTTATAACGAGATTGTTTTATAACTTTCTAAAACAACAGCACTGGAGATTTGAGATTTTATAAATTGAACTTTTCATTGATGTAGTAAAAATAAACTTCTCAAACGCCAAAAAAAAAACAAAATATAACGCAAACTGCGTAAAACTCTCAGTGACTAGACGTTGAACCAACCGGACCACCCAATCCCATCTTCTTTCCCAAAAGTCCAAGCTGCTCGACCAATTCACCTCCTGTGAGAATCTCAGTGGCTCCATAAATAACGTTCTTAACGGTTAACTGTCTCTGAGTAAGTTCCTGCAAACTCCCATATTCAACGTAGTTACCTCCACCAATCATGAAAACTATAGCTTCTCTAAACGGTCCTTTAACATGGCTACCAGCGGAGCTAGACGACTTTGGAGCTCTTGGGTCCAGGAAGAGATAAGAATCGATCTCTGGGCTTGGTTTTCCTTCTGTTAAAGCTTCGACTGTTCGAGTCACTGCCAATTGTTGATCACTAGATAGCAGATTCTTGACTCCTGCAGTGACAGCGCTTATAGACTGTCCGTAAAGCTTCTCGGCCCAGTCTACAATGTTGCTTCTGCTCGCTGAGTTTGCTGAAGAAGCTGCAAGAGATACGTTCAAGGATTTTATCTTCTTGACGTACTGAAACGCACTTGTATCAGCCTCAGCTTCATTCAATGCTGCTTCCACGGCTTCAACTTCTGATTGGTTTATGGTTTCTGTGGAGATCAAGTACATGATTGCAAACCGGAGCTTGTCCATTTTTGTCCCTTTGCCTTTCAGAGCAGCCATAAGTTCGGCTCTGTCGATTCCGCCTCTCATCATCATTTCACTTTCTTTCTTAGTGAAAGCATCTATAGATCTCTCCTTGATCTGTCCTAAGAGCGCAGTTGCGATGTTGGTGTGTTTGTCAATCACTTGCTTTCTCTCGGTTAACTCTGGGAGTGAGTTCACAGCGTTCATGAGATGTTTGGTGTTTCCAATCAGATCTGTCCCGTCAAACTCAGCGCCGCTCCCGCCTCCCGTTCTCTTGTTAACCTCTTCAACGTCTCTCTTATACTTGTTCAACTGGGTTTCAATCTCCACAGCGACCTCTGGAAACTCCAGAGAACTGTTTGATGACCAGAAGGGGTCCGAACTATCCAGCTCAAACGATTTGTTTCCTCCTTTCTCTCCCTGCACGTTCAAGCGGTTCAGCTTTAAGCCGAGAACGTCATGAACAAGAGGCCGGTACCTGAAATCATGCTGAATGCCCACCGAGAGCTCAAAGTTCCTATCGAAAATGCACAAGAGCGGACGCTGAAACGAGCTCATGAAACCGCCACCTTCAGTAAACAGGTTATTCTTGGACAAAAGATGATCCCTCAGTTTCTGATCCAACAAAGACGCCACCATCTCTGCCGGTCCACCACGAGGGCACCGGATAACAGGGACCACACCGAGGGTTACCAAGACACAAAACAAACCACTAGCGACCCTTTCGATGATCTCTTCAATCTCTTTATCCCCTGCTGATGGATCATTCATTTGAACATAGGTAGACTGTTGAGCCAGAGAGAACAAGTTATCTTCCAAAGTCACAAACTCCAGATACTGATCATGCAATTTCGTGATTTTCTCAACAGAACCAGATTTAAGAGTCCCAGAAGCTAGCTCTTCAAGAAGCTTGCGAGGGATGGAAGATGAGAAATTCAGATGAAAGGTGTCGTAGAGAGATCTCGAAGCATCAGCTTCGATCCTCTGGAGGTTGGATTCCGTAGGCTGGACAAAGTAGACAGCTGGAACATCGTGAACGGGTCTCCGATCTTTGTCGATGAGAAAGTAGAGTGTTACACCATGCTTACGCAGATCCTTCACATGGATCAATGGTGATAGAATGTTCTGACAGAATCTGTCGTAGATCAAGATCTTGTAAACTTCCTCGTTCGCAGTTCCACTTGGATTCAAAGGTTGGTTCAGATTCAACATCCGGATGATACATTCTGCAACCGAGAGAGATCAAAGATCCAACATCAACATTTACTCGAATCAAATCAGAACTATCTTAATTCCCAGATTCGTAAAAAACAAAATTCAGCCTGAGTCTAGGAAGCAATACATAAATAATTGTAAGAATTACATAGAGAGATTTTACCAGTCTGTTTCTGACGGAGATTGAGAGCCATGGAAGCTTCAGATTCAGTGAAATCAGAGACCAAAACTTGTCAATTCTGAGCTATTCCACTATGTATCCTCTTTGCAAATCTAAGATCGAGATTAGGATGATTCCACGAAATGAGTTCTGAGAAATTCAGCTAATAACAATGGAAAAAAAAGCAGTAGAAACAAAGAGATCTGAATCCAAAACTCGATCTAGAGATAAGTTTGGAAATCGAAGAAGAAGGATCTTATTCTCTCGTAAGCTTCTTCCCAAAATGTTACGCTCATACACTTGTTTTTCTTTTTCCCTTAATTGTTTATCTTAATTGATGATCCAAACAAGTTTACAAGCCCAAAAATTGGCCCAAGGTTACATCAAAGGAAAAGAACAAAGACACGTGGTGTTAAAACAGTTGAAAAGCAAATGGGCCTAACGGGCCGAGTCAGTTTTACAAAATTAAAATGGCCCATCTATGCGAATTTTCTTCAACTCTCTCCTCCCTCCTCCCTGATTGATTCATCGCCGGAGACTGGAGTTGTTCCGGGAAAAAGATATGGGAGACGGAAGAGAAGGAGATTGGGAATGTTTAGGTTGTAGAAATAGGAATTACGCGTTTAGATCATTCTGCAACAGATGCAAGCAGCCTCGTCTTTTCATGGATAACAATACTTCCCCAAACTCTAAGTGGCTTCCTCGTATCGGAGATTGGATCTGCACTGGTTCGTTCTTTCTCCTGTGTTATTCAATTCTTTGGTAGCGTTAGAATCAAAATTCTTTCGATCATTACATACAGCTTTTATTCAGTGAGAGATTTCGAAATCAGTGTGAATTAGCTTCTCCGATTGTGCTAATGAACTAGAAGCAAAACTAGGATTGATCTCAATCGTAAGTTCTAAGTTCAAATTCTTAAACTTTCAAATACCCTTTTCCATTTGATTATTCAATTAGATTGGAATTGTGAATTAGAGGCGTTACTTATAAACTAGGTTGAGGTGTGTTTTGTGTATTCTGTGTTATGTGGTATATGGCAATTGCTGGTGGGTGTGTTGTGGTGTGCGTGCGTATCTTCTTCGTGCTGTGTTTGGTGTGTGTGGTGTGGTGTGGTGTGGCAATAGGTTGCACTAACAACAATTATGCATCGCGAGAAAAGTGCAAAAAATGCGGGCAACCTAAGGAAGTAGTAGCATTGTCAGCACTTTCAATTTCTGGAGTTTCCCTTCAGACGCATCTCCATTACTTCACTGGTGGACCTCAGGCAATTGATCAACCTGGTTCCTTGCTCGCATTCCCTAACGCTACAAATCAAGCTTCGGTTCTTAAAGAATGGAGAAGCGGTGACTGGATATGCAGTTGTGGTTTTCATAATTATTCGTCTCGTATACAGGTGAGGAAATGGGTTCACAATGCATAAACCAACTTGTAATCCTGGTTTGTAGCTTTACACGTTTCTGTTTTGTATGCCTCTGCAGTGCAAAAAGTGCAACGAAACAGCTCCACTAGGTATGGTTTTTTGTCTATTTGGATACATATGGTTGCTGTGAACTCCATAAAAATGAGTTTCATTTTAAGAAAGCTTGTTTTGGGTTACAGCCCTTGGAACAAAGAGATTAGCATCAGAAGCTTTGGCTCATGAATGGGATAGCAAAAGACTGAATCAAGGATATGTAAGGAAATAGTCAAAGCGCATAAATTGATGAGTACATTCATAATATATTTTTTCTGTATTAACTTTAACCTCTGTGTCATCTTGCTCTTTGTACAGACAAGCATGCAACCACATTCAGCTATTTATGCATCGTTACCATTTCTACAGCAACATTCAACACCTGCTTTACTTGGAAAGGGGTACAGGATTGATCTCTAGTTTCCATTGTTTCTTGTTTCTAGAATTTTCCCATAATCTCTTGAAGAACGTTTTGTCATCTTCCTAATTCTGTAATTTGACTGCTTACACATAGAGCAAAACAATGGCGTGATGGAGACTGGATGTGTACAAATTGCAAGAATCACAATTATGCATCTCGATCAGAGTGCAATAGGTGAGTTTCACTACCTATTGATGATGATGAAACCTCTTCTGGCTTACTTTTCCTTTCTTTAGATTGAGTCAAGGTAAACATAAGCCAAAGACAATCTCTTTTCTTTATTCATGTCAGGTGCAAGACAAAACGAGATATTCTTGATCAGGACATAACAATTCCAACACAATCTTGAAGAATTATGAAGAGTGTTCTGTAGTGGTATAACACAGTATCTATAAACCACTCGTTAAAATTCTCAATCTCTGTTTGCTTTTTTCATTCCGGTGTGGCTACACATTACTCAAAACTAAACTTTAATACAAACCTCAAAATGATTGAAAAGTTGAGAAGCCTTTTCAACCCTTCAAGATGTTTTTAGGATCAAGAGGCGGTGTATCGAGCTGATAAAGATTGAAGGCCGGTCCGACAAACCGGAAAAGAATCCAACCTCCAATGACAATGTAAATCGATGCGTAAGCCAATTTGTTCAGCCAAAACAACAAACCTTTCTCTCCAACATAAAGCTCCAGTGCCTTCTCATTCAGTGTCATCTCTTCCCATGGCTTTTGAACTGTCTCTTTTTTCTTACCGCTTTGCCCTTCTCCTGAACCCTCTTCCCTTATCTTCCTTCTTGATCCTCTTTTGAATCTTATCTCCACCCCATCCATTGGTTGAGAAATCTTCTCATCATCACCACCACTGTTTACACAGTTTATCGAGAGACCTCGTCTGTTGTTACGATGCAACAAGAACTGGCTTTGTGTGATTGCAGCATAAGATTGTTGCTTCAGATTGATAATTGTTGAATTGGGAGCTAAAAAGTGGAGAGTTTTCATTTTTTTCCTGTTTGTATGATTTTGGTGAAGAAGAAGAAAGAATCGATTTTTGCATAGAAAAGATAAGCTTTTTCATCTTCAACCGTTAAGATCCTTTGACCCACTCATTTCCTGACACGTGACGCTTCGGAATTAATGGGCCTTTTGAGAGACCAAACGGCCCAGAAACTTTAATTAGCGGTGGTTAAAATACCGAGGCTACCCTTGCTTTGTTTCTTGAATTTACAAGTGTGTCAAGGGAGCCAATACAACCTCAGAATCACACTGACAAAAGGAGAACAAATTTTCAAATCGTGGACTTAGAAATCTTCCGTGACGACTATACGATTTCGATTGTACGAATCGGTATCGAGGCGTAAAAAATGGAGGAAGACCCATTTCTCCGGCAGTACCAGCCGTCGGAGCTTAAGATCGCTTCGGAGTTTTTGACGAATTGGCTACCTTTCTTATCGAAAGATCTATGCAAGGACTGTAATCACCTTCTCTCCAATCGAATCCGTTCTCTTGACCCAGGTAAGGATTCTCGAATCTTTCATAGCAGAGAAAGTTTCATGTAAGAATTTGAAATTTTGTGTATAGTAAAGGAAACAGAGATTTCTCTGTCACCAATACTTGATTCTGCTTTTTTTTTTATTGATGCTACTAAGGTTGCAAAGTTAGGGTTTGGTAATTGGAACAAATAGGAGGCTTAGAGAGTAGTGTTATTTATTTGTTAGGAATTCACAATTATGTTTCTAAATTTGGGAATAAAGTTATTATGTGTAGTTAGTTGTTGCTTATGAGAAACCATGTTTCCTTTGTGTAGAACATTGTGGTGACACAGATAAATTTGATGGAGAGTGTAAACCTGGTTCTTGTACGGTGGTGGGAAATTTGGAAACAGAAAGAACAAGTAACATTGTGGATGAAAGTTATGATGGGAAGTCTAATAAAGATTTGGAAGACTGTGATAACCATTCGTTAGGTAGTTGGAACGAGAGTGGAATTGTATTTGGTTCGTTTTCTGAAGCTTCGAGTAGTGTACTTCCCTCTCGACCATCTGTTGTTGAAACAGCAAGCCCTCGAATGTCATGGGCTGATATGTCACAAGAGGATGAGTTTGAGGATGAGGAGGATGAGGAGGAGCAGAGAGATTCGGGTAGGAAAGGTTTTGATGTGGGTTCGATGAAGACTCCCGGGAAGACTAAGTTGTCTAGAGACCAGAGAGAGAATCTCAGGCTGATGCATGTGAAGAGAAAGAAAGATTTCATTTGCTTGGAGAGAGTTAAGGGGAAAATCGTTAACGTGCTTGATGGACTTGAGTTGCACACTGGTATTTTTAGCGCAGTAGAGCAGAAACGGATTGTTGGTCTAGTGTATCAACTTCAAGAGAAGGGTCGAAAAGGAGAACTTAAAAGTAGCTTCTTGTTCCGATCTGAAAATGCTCTTCTCTTAATTTGACCTATATTCAATCTGAATTTTGTCTCCTTCTCTCTTCTGCAGAGCGTACATTTACTGCTCCCCAAAAGTGGATGAGAGGCAAAGGACGTGAGACTATTCAATTTGGCTGCTGTTACAACTACGCTACAGTGAGCAACTCGTACTCTGATATTTTTCATTTATCGGTTTCATTCTAACAAAAGGAATGAAGAGTTTAACCTTCTTGTATGTTGATAGGATAGAGCTGGTAACCCACCTGGTATCCTTCAGCGTGAAGAAGTGGATCCGTTACCTCATCTTTTCAAAGTAATCATTAGAAGGTTGATTAATTGGCATGTACTGCCTCCAACTTGTGTTCCTGATAGCTGCATTGTCAACATCTATGAGGAAGGTGACTGCATACCTCCTCACATCGACAACCATGACTTTCTCCGTCCGTTCTGTACCATCTCTTTCCTCAGTGAATGCGATATCCTCTTTGGCTCAAACCTGAAAGTTGAGGGTCCTGGTGAATTCTCGGGTTCGTACTCAATACCGCTTCCTGTGGGGTAAGCAAGTTCTTTAAGCATTCCCAATATCAAAACTTGCCATTCCTTGTCTGTGTAATATGGAAACAAAGATTGATTTTTGGATATTTTTCCAGATCAGTTCTGGTGTTAAATGGAAATGGAGCTGATGTAGCTAGGCACTGTGTACCTGCAGTTCCGACAAAAAGGTTTGATATATATTTCGTTGCATCAAATTTCCTTATATGAACAGAACAACCACCAATATTCTCATATGAAATGTTTCTTCCGGGTTCTTTTCAACAGAATATCAATCACATTTAGGAAAATGGATGAGTCGAAACGCCCAGTTTGGTTCACCCCAGAGCCTGATTTGCAAGGGATCGAGCCACCGTCGTTGGAGTTGAACGGTTCTGGTTCTGCTTCAAGGTCCGCAGGATTAAACAGTCATAACGGCACAAACCGAAGAGGACATGGACGTAGAGGAGGAGGTAATAATTATGACTCAAGAGGTTACTATAACGCTGAGAGAAGCAGTGAACACAATGACTCTGGAGACTGGCCATCAAGCCAGAGAAGAGGAAAGCCACGTTCGAGTAGAAACTAAAGGTTCAACTTCTGAAGCTGAAATATATGAGTTATTTTTTCATCAGATAACAAATTTTCCACATAAATATAAATTTGTACAACATGTTAACGTCTGAGTTTTCTTTTTTCAGAAAATTTTATTCTTTATGAATTATATTTTTCTTAGTTTCTGAAAATTGTGTAATGTATATTACAATTTTGCTTTGTGGGTTTAGTGTGAATCGTTCTGTGGTTTGTTTAGCTTTATTTTGTTTCTTACCTTTTTCTCCATATTTTCCAACTGATGTGACTAAAGAATTTTGATCGACGAGAGCATGCATATATGATAATTGATTTGACCAAGTTTATCATATATACTTCATTTATATATATGTTTTTGTGAAATATCTTATATAATCTTTTAACTGATCACAAAAACTTATCGTTTTATCAAACCTTTCGAACATGAGTGACTTGATCTTTTAGCTAATCTGATTTTCTAAGGTTTAGCTAATCTGATTTTTTAAGTATTTGTGTTTTTTTATATATAAAAGGTACACTACACAATCACTTTCTAACAAAATTGAAAAATTCTTACCGGTTAAAGAATTGAAAAGAGATGAAATAATGAAAGAACACGTGGGTTTAGGAGGGGATCTAAAGAATCAACTTTATTCATTTTCTTAAAAATCAATAGAAAGAGAGAAGAAAAAGGCTTTGTGCTCTCTCTATGTCTCTATTTGAGAGTATGACACTTTCTATCAATGAAAAGGGTCGATGTGTTTGTGTATAAGATGAGATATGGAATGATCTTTCTCATCTCAAATCCCTATTCGTTTTTTTCTTTCTTTCTAACATCATCAGTTCCCTTTTTCTACCATTTTCCTACTTTCTAACAATGTGTCTTACACTTTTTTTTTATTGATATATAGTATTAATTTTACCTTTTTGTCTTTTTTTATAAAATCCGTTTATTATCCACTTCCACGTATCCATTTCCGATTCTATGCAACTTAATATTTAAATATCCAAAATAATGTTACTGCCACAATTTTTCTAAATTTCGTATATAAAATAGATGATTGTTCTTTTATGTTTGTGGGGTTTTAGTATAATCATTTAGTCTGTCAAAATTAGAACTTTCCAATTATAATTTTTGAAATATGATCATAAAATACTTTTTTATTACTTTATTTTATTGCTTGTATATTTCACAAATTTGAATTTTTATGCATAGCAAACCTAGATGTCCAAGACTCTTCTTATAATGAACTCTTGAACTCTATAATTATAATGGTTTTCCTTGTTTGATTTTGAAACTTTGTCTAAAGATTTATAAATACACAAAACAAAGAATGAAAAAAAGCAAGATTAACTATTATTATTATATGTTGGGTTATTGATAGGGGAGTGAGAGAAGGAAGAGAGGAGCGATGAGAAAATGATTACACCGTAAGAAAAGGAAAGCACACACACAAAAAAAGCAGCTTTGATGTGTTGTTGTTGATTTGGATAAAAGGGATGTGTGTGTTTGTGTGTTTTGTGTCTATGTGCCCATAGAAAACACCTTTTCATATTAGCCCATCACCATGTATTGATCTGTCTTCTGTTCATTTGATCTTGACCATTTATCATTCCAAATAAACTACTGACCCTCTCTGATTTTTTCTTAAAGTTTCATGTCTTATTTATTTCATTTTTTTTTTAACATTTTTCTGAACGTTTAAATTAGTGTTCAAGAAACTTTGTGAATATGTGTATTTTTGAGTAATATTAATCTTTTAATTAAAAAAGAATTAGGGGCAGAGTTCTTTGTATTTGAGTAATATTAATCTTTTTGTTAAGCTAATATAGAATAATATCCTCCAATCAAAAAATTAGCTATTAAATGTTTATATAAAAAAAAGAGATTAATCATTAACAATGTGAAAACAAAATCTCTCTCCTCATATTTTTTTTTCATCTATGTCTCAGTCGAAGCAATGAGTACTCTTCTCTAACTTTCTAGGAAACTAACACTTTGCTTTTTCTTTCACTCTTCTTATCACCTGTTCCTTCTTTAGAAAATTATGTACATGCACGACGTAATATAAATAATCATCTTTATCTATCATGATAGAATAGAACAATTGTTAGTTTCAAGTAAAAAAATAACCTAAAAATATGCACTTTCCTAAAATATTTTAAAAACAAAGATCTTTGTTTCAAGTTTCAAACAATACTACATAGAATAGAACAATTGTTAGTTTGTATGAAATCACTAGTTCAAATCACAAGAATAACAAGATTAAGAGAATTAGAGTGTGTGGTTTAAATTGATAGTTTACATCATCACACTATTAAATGGTTGGAATGAAAAAACGACATCACTATTAAATGGTTATTAAAAGAGTGTTTTGCAAGATGTATACGAAAGACAATTCTACGGTTGCAAAATTACCAATATATGTACATTTTAGTGTGTTCTTCATCAAGAGGGTAGCTAGGGGAACGTCATGTGCGTTGAATATTTTCTATGCAAGTTTATCACGCCGTATAATCAATAAATCGACAGTGAGAGATAGAGAGAAAGAAGTAATAATAATAAATAGTCACAACCACCAATGTTAAACTGGTGCAGTTGTTGTAGGTGAAAGGTACTCTTTTTGTATCCTAAAATAAGAAGCTTACAACAAGAGACATTTCTCGTTTATGTGATGTAATATTCCACATTTTTGAACCAATATTTGTAACGGCTTTAAAGCATGTTATTATTATTTTTGATGTATGTATATACATGAGAGAGCATATCATGATTGTTTCATCCATATTAACGTACGGTGTGTGTGTTTGAATGAAGATATGTGATGATGAAGTTGTGTTTGATGATGATACTAATTCTCATGAATTCACTTCATTTATTGGTTTTGCATTGCATTTACGTTATCGAAGAGCGTGCTCTTTCTTCGACAACGAAATTCCTTCTGCACCACTCTAATAAGTAATAACTCTCTCTCTCTCTCTCTCTCTCTCTCTCTCTCTCTCTGTATATTATTGTTTATAAATATGTTGAATTTAATTATATGGTCTCTAACAAAAATAAAATTTAAGTCAGGCATAGAACAAGTTTAACAAAAAAAAGAAAGGTTTAATTAAGAAAAATATTTATTTAATGATAATTCTGTTTTTGTTAAAGACTTGTTTTGTTTATATCTTTCAACAACAGTCTAAAAATTTCTTATCTAAATAATGAGATCTTTTTCTTTTCTTTTTTGTCAACAAATAATGAAATTTATTTTGATTCTTTTTACAACTTAACATAAAATGATTAAAAAAACATTAAATTCATAATAATGTGAATTTGATTTTCTTATAATATGTGAATTTGATTAGTTATTTTAACCCCCGAATTATGTGTGTTTGTTTATAATAGGTTTTTTTCCCTCTGCCATTTGAAGAACTTATGATGTAATGGGATCTGAAACATGGAAATTTCTCATAAAATTTTAACCTATATATATATATATATATATATTAACTAGAATAGCTTGACTTCATGTGTATAGTAGTTTTTTTTTTTACTTCTTGTGGAATTTGAACTAAATAGTTATACAAATCTCAGGCATGTATCGTTTGTTACATCTAACTATATATATTTCAAACATCTTAGGTTGAAAATAACACAGAAACTATATGAAGAAATGAAAATGTATATTGGCAGAACCGCAGAAACTATATGAAGAAATTAAAGTATATATTGGCACAATATATTTAAAAAATCTTACATAATGCCGTATAATCAAGCTAAGTCATGAATTATGGAAATATATATATTGATTTGGTACGTCGTCGATGAACTAATCAAAGTTTCAATAAATACTCAAAAAATGTAAACAGTGTAACGTAAGGTGTAAATAGCGAATAACATATGACAGACTGAATATAAGGCTCGGATCGTAGTTGGGGACCATGCTTCTTCCAAACCCTATTTCTCCCCATTAATTTCCGGGAAATTAAAGCCCAACTATTTTTTTAATATATATAAGAACTAATTAATTAATTGTAAAACATTTTCATGAAATCATCATACAAAAAAACATTTTCATGAAATTAGGGCAAAAGTACAAACTGAAACTAATGATGCCCTAAATGAAAACGAAACCTCTCTGATCTGTGCAGTAAAGGAAGAGTGGCTTTAGGGGGCCACGTAGACATTAGTTTTAGCACACAAAAAAATAAAAATAAAAAGCTCTGAGTCTTTTCTTTAGCCCTCTGCCCTCTTCAACAGTACTTTACGACAATGAAAAAGATCGTGATGCGTAATTTAAGATCCTCTGTTTCTCACTGCATGCTCGTTACCGTACGTACTCATAGTCATAGGAGTTTTATAAATCAAAGGGCCTATCTAGAGAGTAAGTTTTCTAATATCTAAGTAGCAAGAACCACTATATGTCAATGTAACTTTATATATGTTCATGTGGTTGGCTTGTGTACATTTAGCTATATTGCATACGCATGTAGCTAGAGTAACAAGACATTCTCTATTTCTTGTCCAAAAGACATTCACGATCAAACTAGAGATCTAATTTGTTAGTTAGTTTATTGTTTGGTGACTTTGGTGGGAATGATCTCCGAGTGGAAGTTGAAAAGAAATCTTAGACCGTACGCTGATTCGAAAGAACAAATGCCAAAAGAGACAATATTATACAAATTTATTACTCGAATCGGCTAGAGATATTAAACAAACAAACAAACAAAAAAAGCGTAAATACATAATACATTAGTCTAACAAAATACTATTTAGTTACGAAATTTGTTTTGGGATGAAACTGATCAGTTTATATAGGTTAGATCATTGGTCTTGTTAGGGTAATTACTTCCTAAAAGATTCTAAGACTTAAATCTATAGATTGTTTTTCAAATAATAGTTACAATATTGTTAGTTTGTATTTTTTATATTTTCTGATACTTCTTTGCACGTTGTGTTGCTCATGAATCCGAGAAATCATGGGGAGCTATATAAACAAGTATACTATAAAATAGCCAAGAACCTTTGGTGCACCGGATTTTTATTTTATTTTTTCGATTTGTTTTGAAAGATTATTATCGACCGTATCTTTAGAGCCAATTCCCCATAAAACCATATGATAGCTTATATGAAATTTTGTAGAATTCTTTAAAAAATAACATGTAGTGAAAATCTCTCTATATATCTTTTATCTATAATGGCTGTTACGTAGAACAATAAGACTATAGAAAAGTTGGGTATTGTTCGTTTTCAATTACAAAAGTCATATTCACTAACAAGCAAGTAGCAAGCAACTATACTAAAACAAAGCCCTTAAATATTACAAACCTTTATAACTAAAAAGAAATGAATAAATCCGAGCATTGAACTAGAAAAATACTCAACATATATGCTCGTAACTATACGTACACAAGTCGTCACACTTTGTTTTACATATTGTAATCGACATAAAAAAAGAAACTTTCAAATAATAGATATAGTAATTATTTTACACATAATTCAGCAGAAACAGAGAGGAGAAAGACTTTAAACTCTTGCATTCTAGAAAACAAAAACAAAAAAAATATGTTAGTATATTTTTCTTTCATTCCTTGCAAGTTACAAGAACTCACATCGATCGTGTAGTGTGTGTTATGTTATGTCATATACATGTGTATGGGGTAATAGTATATTTTTTCATACGTAGACACAGATACATTAAAAAGAGTAAAGCTGGTGAAGTAATAATTGAGAAGAGACAGAGAAATTGAAAAAAAAAAGAGAGAAGAGAGGTTTTTTGGGGTTCTTTTCTTCTCTTTATTATTTCGTCAAAGTAAAAACCGATGATGCCCTCAACTTTCGAATTCCCTCCTTTGTCCCTTTCCATTTTCATGTTTCCTTTCTCTAACTTCTCTGTCCCTTTCAATCCTTCTCCATCAGATATCCCTCTGATTCGATCCCCACACAGTCCTCAATTTTTTTATATTAAATATATAAACATTCAAGTGTATAAATAAGTAAATACATTACATTATTATTATTTCATTACAAGATTTAAATAAAAATCTTGAGAGTAGTTACATTTATATATTCATGATTTTTTTCCTTGTTCAAAATGAAAATTCAGTAATTATGTTCCTGATTAACAGAATGAAAACAAATAAGGATAAAATCCACTAATTCACATGAGTTATAGAATCCTAAACACAACTTTTCATTAATTAGGTTTTTTGTTAATGCATGCATGATGATCTACTTAATGATCTGTAGTTTAGTTTCTCTTTTTTTCGGTCTAGTTTTTATTTTTAATATACAAACATATAAACTTGTTCGAATGTTAATTCTTCAAATGATCATTTTTTATTATATAGTAATAAAACTGATAAGCTTCTCCAATCTGATAATAATGATATGCTTTCTTATAAGTGACGAAGCTTTCTTTTATCTTATAGTAATAACTATCACAATTCCTTATTAAATGAAATGGAAATATTGTAAAAATATATAGGGTTTATTTGTATGTTTAAAATGAAATTTACATGCATGAAAGAATAATATATTAATTGAATAACTGATTTTTTTCTAGAATATTGCAACAAAAAAAAAATCTTTGGTCCCCATCTATCTTCTTATTATAACACAACACCTTACTCTCTATATATATATATCTTCTCTCTCACACACAAAAACCTAAAATCTCTTAACCAAATTGTTTTCTTGCTAAAGCAAAAGCTTCTCTCTCTCTCTCTCTCTCTCGATCATTCTCTTGTTCCTCTCTCTAGTCTTGATCTTATTTTTCTCGAATCAAACACACATGGAGCCACCACAGCATCAGCATCATCATCATCAAGCCGACCAAGAAAGCGGCAACAACAACAAGTCCGGCTCTGGTGGCTACACGTGTCGCCAAACCAGCACTAGGTGGACACCAACGACGGAGCAGATCAGAATCCTCAAAGATCTTTACTACAACAGTGGGATCCGGTCACCAACAGCCGATCAGATCCAGAAGATCACCGCGAGGCTGAGACAGTACGGGAAGATCGAAGGCAAAAACGTCTTTTACTGGTTCCAGAACCATAAGGCTCGTGAGCGTCAGAAGAAGAGATTCAACGGCACAACCATGACCACTCCATCTTCATCTCCCAACTCGGTTATGGTGGCTAATGATCACTATCATCCTCTACTTCACCATCATCATGGTGTTTCCATGCAAAGGCCTGCTAACTCCGTCAACGTTAAACTTAACCAAGACCATCATCTCTATCATCAGAACAAGTCATATCCCACCTTCAACAACGGTGACTAATTTCTTATCTATGATTTTTTTTTATTTAAGTGTTAATTTTATGCTAGTATATAATTAAGAACATTTACACCACTACATATTAGATTAATGAGCAAAAAAGTTTCTTTTTAAAAAAACTAATGAACTTTGATAGCGATATAAGGCTTATTTGATGACATAAAAAAATCTTTAAAATTGTGAGAACGCTTTCTAAAAATGCTGTTTTCATTAATTTATTTAGATGATTTTTATAAAATTGCATGCCAAATATTTATTACAAGGAACTAGTTACACACTATCTATTACATGAATTAGTAAAAGTAACCAAACCCAAGAAGATTTTATGTACATGTATATGATTTTGATAGATATATGTATATGTAATGACGTATATGTGAAGTTATGGATCTTGATTGGGGCAAACCAGATTTGCATCTAAAGAACGGTTTCTTTGTTGTGTAATGGGAACTAGACTCACGTGCATTATATATTTTTATATGTAATTTGTAACAAAATTAGGTATTTAGTTAGTAGAAATTAAATCACTAATTAATTTATCTCTCTCTATTATATAGTATGTTGTGGAATCACAGAATATATATGCTCACTGATGATACGTATATTTGTTTGAAGGGAATTTAAATCATGGAAGCTCAGGTACTGAATGTGGTGTTGTTAATGCTTCTAATGGCTACATGAGTAGCCATGTCTATGGATCTATGGTACGTACCAAACAATAAGTCATTTAATTCAAAATAATATAAATTAATCCTACATATATATATCTATGAATATAAATTTAATGGAACTGATTTTTTTTGGGTGAATGAAGGAACAAGACTGTTCAATGAACTACAACAACGTAGGTACTGGAGGATACGGAGCAAACATGGATCATAGTCATCATTACTCATCTGCACCATACAACTTCTTTGATAGATCAAAGCCTCTCTTTGGTCTAGAAGGTCATCAAGAAGATGAAGAAGAATATGGTATAGGCGATGCTTATCTGGAACATCGACGTACGCTTCCTCTCTTCCCTATGCATGGTGAAGATCACATGAACGGTAGTGGTGCTAGCTGGAAGTTTGATGGCCGTGATTGTCATGGTAGAGGCCCTTGTGCTTCTCTTGAGCTTCGTCTGAACTAGCTCATATGCTGTGGTCGCAGTGGATTAATTAAAGATCTTTACCTCTCTCTCTTTCGTTCTAGTATGTTTCGCAACTATGGTTTACTTGCTTGCAGTTATATATGGTTTTAATTAGTGGTATCTCTCTATAGTACGTAATTTGTAATTACTAGCTAGAATCGTACTCTAGGTTTTAATTTTACTTGACTTCGTTTTATCTCTAATCTTTTTATGTTACAGTGAATGAATATGTTAAAATTATATGAAGTTGGGGTCTGATTACAGAAAATATCTAGTGACATACTAGATTACATTGTTATATCGAATCATCATTACAGTATATTTTTATAACCGATCTTGAAGACTTTAACTGAAATCAAGAATGGTTGTTTTTATATAACAGAACTTACCATCTAATTAACTGGTTTCTGGTTGTTCAAAGCTAAAACAAGCTAGCATCGATCAATGGCTAATAATGGAATGTGAGGTGAATGTAAAAATACTAGTTACACGATCATGGGAGTATTAGTTCGAAGGGATCTTGGACCGGCAACGAAGTAGGACATAATGCTCCATCACCAAACCATTACAACTTAAATCAATTTTTTTGTCATCGATAAGTTTGAATTTGCTGTCTAAAAGACTATTAATATTTTTTTAAAGGAATAACAATATTTTAAATCGTTGATGAAAATAATAGTTGCAAACCAAATTTGAGATTATAGTAAAAAAAGACATGAGCCCTAGCTAGTAATCTTATACCATTGGATTGGTTTCCTAAAATGTCAATCGATATATATACATATATCGTCTGTTTTATCTGTTCCTTCTCGTTCAAATGACAAAATTAATGATGGTCATTAATTAATGACCACTGATTGTCACTAAAAAATAATTTAATCGAGCTTGTAGGAAGACCAATGTCCCATTAATAATCTTTGGATACAAATTGGATCATACTCTTACATGATTAGTACTTCTTCAGTTCTTCTTTAGTCTAACATATGGATTACGTACGTTTAAGGCTCACACGTTATGAGAGCGCGTGAAGGTCGTCCCATATTTTCCTTAAACAGAGAAATTTACAAAGAGCTACTCCTCGAGCCGCGTGAACTAAATTGACACAAGGAAGAAAAATGTTTTTTTGGGTTCGTTGCTCTCTACCTCTCTATGTTCAATGACCGTATAAGCTTTTTAAAATCTGTAAAAGAAAAATATACTAACAGTCTAACACTACTACATATTATATAGTTCATAAATAGATTTAGATGGGTTTTGGGATATTTCTACGTATAAATTGAATATCATACTAAATAGTAACATACATACTATAAGGTCGGTTTATTGTGAAATGTGTACCAAGAATAATAATACTATACTCTAATAGAAAAAGAAGACTGTGGCAGTTAGGTCATTGGTGCTAGTGCAGCCATTTTGTTTTTGTATCTAGTGGTATTGAAGGAGAGAAGAGTATATTTTTTGTAGTTTGAACCCTTTTTGTTCCATCGTAAACAACGCTCATCATGATTACATTGAAATCTCTTGTTTTAATTTATTCTTTTAAACGGATCTCTCTCATTTTCTTGTTGCTGAACTGGATCACTGCCTCGTTACATGTTCCTTTTCTCTTGTATAACAAGTTTTATCCAAAAAGTAATAATACGACTACAAATATTCTAGTATACGAAAAAAATAAAATAAGTGGGGTAAATGAATATACACAAGAGTCGACAAAAAAAAAAAATACACAAGATTTTTTTATGTACAATTACGTGGTTTAGCAAATGGAGTGAACTAATTTGATTGCAGAATAAATAATATACCACTAACCATTTTTTATAAATAAAAATAGTCATTAAGAAATTATTATTATTTTGATTTTGAATGGTATTGTTTGCTTGACGTTCTATTCACAATAAATATTCAAAATTTTTGATTTGGTATATAAATTTGTTGTGACTACAAATTGATTTTACTTAGCAAATCTGGTCACATATGTGTGTGTATACTTATAAATGCTAAACAAAAAATGGCAAATCCCTAATGTATTGTTTAAGTAAGAAGGTTGTCCAGCATTAATCTTCTTTCATTTGTTACATTATTTTGTATATTATTTAATTACAAAGATTGATCGTTAATCGATTGAGTCTAATTAACTACTTACTGTGTACATGCGATCACAATGGACAGAAAAAAAATGTCCACGTTACATACGAAACTACAGAAAATACTGATCTCATATTCAAACGGTCAAGAGATACCGACTCAAAGTTACATATTCATTTTTTTTTTCTCTATGTATATAAATATAAGCTTACGTGATCAATGCCTCTTTATGTTACGTAGACCATGAACCATAAACCCTTAAGAAGACTAAGGAGTCTACATCAAGGAGATCTCAAATCGAATAAAGCTTTCAAACTCTTCAAACATAATCTCAATATCATCTTGACCAAATTGCCCACACCTTCCATTTTAACTCTGAGTAGAGAGAGAGAGAGAGAATGAATCACGTCAATATATAATTGTTTGAATAAAGGTATTTGAACATATATATGTTCCTTTCATATGGTCTAGATCACTGACATATGTAGTTATGTGTGTCTTAACGAGTTACTTACTTGTGATGTATACACACACATTACAAGTGGATATATAGACATATGAGTTTTATTTGTTTTCTGCGGATCCGAGAAGATCTTTAGATGCTTTTTGGGGATTCAAAGTACGTTATTCCTATAAGAAGCAAAGATGTGAGGCTTGTGTAGCATCATGGTCTGTGATTCCCTTTTTGTGATAATTTTCCTAAAAGACTTGTTTGGATCAGTTTGGTCCATTTGCCATTTTTTGTTGGCTGAATTTTATAAATGTGCCGAAATATAAAAATATATGTGAAACATTACGGTCAAGTTGATGATAATCCAAAATTATATTTAGTGAACTTTTTATATTTTCTCCAACATCAAAAAAATTGTGGTAAAGCGATATATTTGTATCATAAATTTTGTTTCTTTTTTGCATTTTGATTCTTGAGTAATATGGTCGAATTAGGAACAATGCTTTTTCAAAACATATATTTATATATCTTTGTATGAAAACATATCTCACATCCTATTTTCTCCAAGTTTCAACTTTAGATGCAAACATGAACCTAACATCATAACGATGGTACAACAACTCAAAACTTGAAGATTAGTTATCACAAAGACGACAGCTACATTAAGCTCACAAAAGAATAATATGTACGTATAAACGTTGACGAGAAAATCGCATATAAATGTTCTATCTGATAACAAGTAAAAGTATATATCGAGAAAATTGTAAAGAACCAAGGTTAGTCATTGCTTTTAACATAAGTGTTATTCATATTAAACTTTGTGAACGAGAATTGATACACATTAACTATATTATATAACGATGTAAAATCATATAACGAATATACATGACCAAGCATTGTTTTGGAAATTTATTAGATTTAGTCATGTCCTCCTCGGTTTGCTCTAAACCATCCCATGAACGGAGCAAAACCCCTCTTCGATTTTGTCTTCTTGATGGAACAATCTCTCTCAAAATCCTTCTCTTTCTTCTTCCTCTCCTCTTCGTCCCTGACGCTTGACATCACACGTGTCAGCAAAGGCGAGCTCGCAAATGTCACGAGTCTCCTCTTCTCCAGCTCCTCCGTCGTAACAACCTCTTCCTCAATAACATCTCTACACGTTTTTGTCGTTTGATGCTGTTCCACGAACTTGAGCTCCTCAATCTCCGGATTGTCTAGACGACTCGACCTCGTCCTGCTGAGTTGTTGTATCTCCTTCCTCCCACGTTCGAGTTCTTGCGTTAGAGATTTGATTCTGTTGGAGAGGATGGTGTTTAGTTGTAGTGTTTTTGTAAGAGTTTCTTTTGTCTGATCGAGCTCAAGTCTTAGAGATCGTAGTCTTGATAGAGGACTCGGATCAATCGGTTTTGTTCCCTTTGTCCGTATCTGAAACCGTCAAATACATGTGAAGTTAATAGGTTAAAAGGTTATATTTACTTGTGATAAGGAACATTGTTACCTCTCTAAGCCTAGTTGCATAGATCTCTCCGGCTAAAACTTTTTCTCCGAACATGGCCACAGCTTCTTTCACCGACCCAAATGCTGGTCTCGTATCTATCTCCCCCCCACCACTTCCCCAACCTGTCCCTCTCTCCATTACTCGATCTCTTTACTTATTGTTTCCATAAACACACAATATTAATGAGTATTTATGTTTAATATAGTAGTTTAGAGGGTGTTAGATTCTTGACGTTCACTACACTTGAATTTTGCTTAACTGAAATTATAATGATTGGTTTTGCTCCTGTCTAATAATAGTATTCGTTAGCTAAATATGAATGTGACTATCTTGATAACAACACCTCTCCTCCTCTCTTAAAAGCATTACGGGCCTAATTGATATTAAATTGGGCCTAATTTTAAGCCCATTAAGGAAACTAATAAAAACTGGGCGGTACAAGTCGGCGATCTCATGAATCCTCTCCCTCAGTCGGAGTTCACAGAACTCACTATTCAAAGAGAGTTTCACAGCGAACCCCAAAGAAAAAAAAACAAAAATGAGAGGGAAAATTGCTTAGAGAAGGATCATCATCATCTTCCATAGTCGTCTTCCTCGAATTCGTCGGTCTTTTCTTCTCATACGATTCTCGGGGAAACCTCAAGAATTGTCTCTCTAGTTCAAGTAGCTTTTGTAAAAAACCCTCGCTAATTCCGCTTCTTTTGACCTAGTCTGGTACTTGTAAGAGATCGTCGCGTCGCTGATCGGCGGAAGAGCCCTGCTTTGTAAATTATTTAGCTTTTGTGGTTCGTCTCTTTGTTCACCATGAGTCCAATTCAGAACTTCGAGCAACACTCCCGTCGTCTCGTGGATCCTGACCTGCGTAATTCTCTCTTGATTTCACTATACAGCTTAAAATCAGTTTCCTTTGGTTATGGATTTTGAAATAATCTGGGAATTTGTGTGTTTCTCGTGTGAAATTTTTAGTCTTAGACTTTGGAATCAGTTCTTGTTTCAGTGTTAACTGCGAAAGCAAAAAAGTTATAATTTTGTTTCCTTCTCTGATGGGACTTTTTTGCTTTTTCTGTAGCTATTCAAACAAGGCTTGAGATGGTGGTGGAGGTCAGGGACAGTCTAGAGATAGCGCATACGGCTGAGTACTTGAATTTCTTAAAATGCTACTTCCCAGCATTCTCAGTTATTCTTCTACAGATTACGAAACCGCAATTCATTGATAATCCGGAGCACAAATTAAGGAATATTGTGGTTGAGATCCTCAATCGTCTTCCCCACAGTGAGGTTCTTCGTCCCTTTGTTCAGGATCTCTTGAAGGTTGCAATGCAGGTGCTCACCACAGACAATGAAGAAAACGGGTTAATTTGCATTCGCATAATCTTTGACCTTCTTAGGAACTTTAGGCCCACACTAGAAAATGAGGTTCAACCCTTTTTAGACTTTGTCTGCAAGATCTATTCGATTTTCAGATTCACTGTCAGCCATTTTTTCGATAATGTTAAAATGGAAGAGGTGAAGCCTTTGGAGACGCCTACATCTTCTGATCAATCCCTTACTCCTTCCGCACCTATTGGGAATGGGCAGCTTAACCCAAGTACTCGGTCATTCAAGATCATCACAGAGAGCCCCCTTGTTGTTATGTTCCTTTTCCAGCTGTATAGCCGACTCGTTCAGACCAACATTCCTCATTTACTTCCCCTGATGGTTGCTGCTATATCTGTCCCTGGACCTGAGAATGTCCCTTCACATTTGAAGCCTCAGTTCATAGAGTTGAAGGGTGCACAGGTTAAGGTGGGACATTGTTTCTTCTTAAGGAAAGAAATCAAAGCTTTCTATGTTGTTGGAAATATTACTATATCAAGACCTACACCGACTCATTGTTTCATCTGAATTTTATTGTTCATAATTGGGAGATGATATGATATATTGATATATTTTTTTTTGGTTTATTTTTGCAGACGGTTTCTTTTTTGACTTATTTGTTAAAAAGTTGCGCTGAATATATCCGACCGCATGAAGAGAGCATATGTAAAAGCATTGTAAATTTGCTTGTGACTTGTTCAGATTCTGCATCTATCAGAAAGGTTGAAAACCTTTTGTTCCTTTCTAACGGTATGTTTTATCTGGTGACACAATTAAGGGATTGCAGCTAAAGATTTAATTTCCATTACACTAAATGCAGGAACTCTTAGTCTCATTAAAGCATGTACTTGGGACGGATTTCAAGAGAGGCTTATTTCCTCTTATTGACACTCTTTTAGATGAGAGGTATGAGGCTTATGACATCTGAAATTCGAAATTCTCAAGAAGCTGTTTGGTTGAATCAAGCACATCTTTTGTTTGCATATAATTTAGCAAGCAACAAATATTGACTTTTGTCAGGTATCATTCTTTGTCTTTGTGTTAGGGTTCTAGTTGGAACTGGGCGAGCATGTTTCGAGTCTTTGAGACCTTTGGCGTACAGCCTACTCGCAGAGATTGTTCACCATGTTCGCGGAGATCTTTCTCTTGCTCAGGTTTTTACTGATGAAGATCTTTAAACTGTGTTAAACGTTGATTGTGATTATCTGGACTGGATTCCGATATAAGTGAAAATACTTCATTACGATATGCAGTTATTTTTCTGTGTGTGGAAAATCTTAGAAATCTAACATATTGATGACTTTTGTTCGCCCCATCAGGCTTTCCTTTTAGAACATTTTTTTGTGTGTGTGTGTGTTTGTCATGCTTAAGTGAGTGTACTTCCTTCTATATTCCTCTGATTAACTATAAGCAACATCACAGTTATCACGGATTATATACCTATTTTCAAGAAACATGCACGACTCTACCCTCTCTCTTAGCATCCATACGACATGTGCCCGGCTAATGCTGAATCTGGTAATTCTATATTCTTTACTGTGCTTGTCCTGTTTAATTCTATAAATTGCTTAATAGGCATGCTAATTTATTTATTTTCTGGATTAAGCTTCATTCAAAACTTATGTTGATACAGGTTGAACCAATATTTGAGAAAGGTGTTGATCAGCAGTCAATGGATGAAGCACGGATTTTGCTGGTATAAATTCACTAGGAGCTCATTTTAGAATTTATTGGCTTGTTTATCCACTAACTTGACTTATGCTACACTTGTATAAAGGGACGTATCCTGGATGCCTTTGTGGGTAAATTCAGTACTTTCAAGCGTACTATTCCTCAGGTAATGCTGTTTGAGTTTCAAAATCGAATGTTGCGATCAAGACTTCAAATTTTCTTTTTTGGGTACACTGATGATTTATTGTTATTTCAAGTTCCAAAACCAAGTTTTACTGCTTTTAATTTGGTCGCCTTCTAGTCTTTCAGATTGGGAAAGATGTGTACCTATTATTGTGTTGATTTCTTGATCTTCAGGGGAAATTTGCAAGATGCATTTTCTTTCTTGTTATCGCTTTCAATTTCCAGATGTCTTCAGATATAGCTGTGAAAAAATATTCTTGCCTGATATGTCATTTCTTATATTATTATTTTACCTTTAAATTAGGTGCTAATAGGTTAATACAAAGGAATCATGAACCTTTTTGTTAATTATTTTCTTAACTCCATTATATTATTTGATGTTTCACCAATTCTTGCTTTGCGATTCATAGCTTTTGGAGGAGGGTGAGGTGGGAAAGGATCGGGTCACTTTGAGGTCTAAGCTTGAACTTCCTGTTCAGGTAATTTGTGTCATCTCATATCAGTGATGGCTTTTCTTAGTGAGTAACCCAAATTATCAGCCATTGTGAGATCGTCTTGGACATGTTTATATTTAAAGCTCCCATATTTTCTTACGCGGACCGTCCACTTTCGCTTCAAGTTGGAGTATAGGTGCTATTATAATTCAAGTTGGATTCTTAGATTTTGTACAGGATTTTTGTCTCCTTACAAAGCATTATGCAGTCTTATTGTCAACTTCTTCTATTTTCTTTGGATCAACAAATGGATTATGTAGAAGTTTTTATTAATAGCTAGACCACACTGGTTGCAGGCAGTTTTGAATTTGCAGGTTCCTGTTGAACATTCCAAAGAAGTGAATGATTGTAAGAATTTGATCAAGACACTGGTCATGGGTACTGAATCTTAGCAGAATTATCATTTTCTTACATTGATCATGGTTCTAGATTTGATGATCAATATTTTTTGTGGTCAGGAATGAAAACTATAATATGGAGTATAACCCATGCACATTTGCCTCGACCTCAGGTTTGTTTTCAGTTGTCTCTTGCTTCAGTGTTCTATAGTTCTGTCATTCAAGTATATAATTATGACGATTTCTCCTGCTGTTCAGGGGATGAACCCTCAAGCTCTTGTTTCACAATCATCTGCTCCGCAGGGTTTTAAAGGAATGAGAGAAGATGAGGTATTGCTTGTAAGATTTTTTACTTTAGTCATTAATAGTGTATGGCTATAAACTTAGTAATCTATGCCTTTATGCAGGTGTGGAAAGCCTCTGGTGTTTTAAAGAGTGGTGTCCACTGCTTAGCTCTCTTCAAAGAGAAGGATGAAGAGAAGGAAATGCTTAATCTTTTCTCCCAGATTCTTGCTATTATGGAACCTCGAGATCTAATGGACATGTTCTCTTTATGCATGCCAGAGCTTTTTGAGAGCATGATTAACAACAACCAACTGGTTCAGATATTTGCAGCACTTCTGCAAGCTCCCAAAGTTTACAAGCCATTTGCAGATGTTTTGATTAATTTACTAGTTAGCAGCAAACTTGATGTTCTGAAGAATTCAGATTCAGCTGCAACTAAACTAGTTTTGCATCTGTTTAGATGCATCTTTGGGGCTGTCACCAAGACACCATCTGATTTTGAAAGAATATTACAGCACCACGTGCCTGTTATTATGGAAGTCTGCATGAAGAATGCTACAGAAGTTGAAAAACCACTTGGTTATATGCAATTGCTCCGCACTGTTTTCAGAGGTCTTGCTGGTTGTAAATATGAACTACTTCTGAGAGATTTGATCCCCATGTTGCTACCTTGTCTTAATCTTCTTCTGACAATGCTCGAGGGTCCAGCTGGGGAGGACATGAAAGATCTTTTGTTAGAGCTTTGTTTGACGCTTCCTGCACGCTTAAGCTCCTTATTGCCATACCTTCCCCGTCTCATGAAGCCTCTCGTATTCTGTTTGAGGGGAGGCGATGAACTTGTGAGCTTGGGGTTACGCACCCTTGAATTCTGGGTGGATAGTCTGAATCCTGATTTCCTGGAACCTAGCATGGCGAATGTGATGTCTGAAGTGATCTTAGCATTATGGTCTCATTTGAGGCCTGTGCCATATCCTTGGGGTAAGAAGGCCTTACAAATCCTTGGAAAGTTGGGTGGTCGCAACCGAAGATTTCTGAAAGAGCCACTTACACTTGAATGCAAAGATAATCCAGAGCACGGGCTTCGCTTAGTTCTGACATTTGAGCCATCGACACCTTTTCTCGTGCCACTAGACAAATTTATTAATCTTGCTGTTGCAGCTGTTATTCAGAGAAATCAGGGCATGGATATATATTACAGAAAGCAAGCTCTTAAATTCCTCCGTGTATGCTTATTGTCCCAGCTTAATTTGCCTGGATGTGTCACTGATCTGGGTCAAACGCCCAGGCAATTATCAACGTTGTTACGTTCGTCTGTTGATTCATCTTGGCACAGGAGTGAATCAGTGGAAATCAAGGTTAGTTTTAAGTATCATTCTTCTTATAATCTTAATCTGTCATAGTTGGACTCTGTATTTTACTTGTCAAATATCAAGTTTTCTTTCTACATGGTAGAGGTTATCTCAGTGCAGGCTAGCTCATATATCTACTTCTTGAATTCTGGCACATTCTAGGTGTATCAGTGCCATGTAGTATAATGCATATAGACTAGGATCTTGACATTACTTGATGTTGGAGACAATTGGTATTAGAGAAAGGTTTCTTGATTGACCACATTGACCTGGGGCATGATTATTTGTAATACTTGTTTTGTTAATCTTGTATGCATGTCGTCTCCTCTAGATGAACTCTCTTTTTCTTTATAATACCAGTTTCACTTTGCTTAATAGGCTGAACAGAGATTCATTTTATTGAATGGGCATTTTTTTTTACTGTCGTAGGCTGACTTAGGAGTGAAAACAAAGACTCAGTTAATGGCTGAAAAGTCAATCTTCAAGACACTGTTGATCACTATACTTGCTGCCAGTTCTGATCCAGATCTCAGTGACACAGACGATGACTTTGTTGAAAACATCTGTCGGCATTTTGCAATTATTTTGCATGTTGACTATACCTCCTCAAATGCATCAACTAGTACTAGTTCACTCGGTGGTTCTATGATTTCGGCAAGTTCCAGATCCAAGAGTAATCAATCATCTAATTTAAAGCAGTTAGATCCTTTGATATTTTTAGATGCACTGGTCGATGTGCTTGCAGATGAAAACAGGCTCCACGCCAAAGCTGCTCTGAATGCGTTAAATGTGTTTGCGGAAACACTTTTATTCCTCGCTCGTGTCAAACATGCTGATGTGTTGATGGCTAGGGGTGGTCACAATGCCTCCATGATTGTCTCAAGCCCTTCTACAAATCCAGTATATTCACCTCATCCAAGTGTGCGAATACCAGTCTTTGAACAACTTTTGCCTCGGCTTTTGCATGGCTGTTATGGGAGCACATGGCAAGCACAGATGGGAGGGGTTATGGGGCTAGGTGCATTGGTTGGGAAAGTGAATGTTGAAACATTATGTCATTTCCAAGTGAAGATAGTGCGTGGTCTTGTTTATGTTTTAAAGAGGCTTCCTGTTTATGCTAGCAAAGAGCAAGAAGAAACAAGTCAGGTTCTTATGCAGATTCTACGTGTGGTTAATAATGTTGATGAAGCAAACAGTGAAGCGCGTAGAAAAAGCTTTCAAGATGTTGTAGAATATCTTGCCACAGAGTTATTCAATCCTAACGCTTCCATCCCCGTGAGAAAAAATGTACAGAACTGCCTTGCACTTTTGGCTAGCCGAACTGGAAGTGAGGTAACTGAGTTGCTGGAGCCTTTGTACCAACTATTACTGCAGCCACTTATAATGCGTCCACTCCGATCAAAGACAGTTGATCAACAGGTGTCTCACAGTGTTATTTTTCTTGTGTGTATTTCTTTCTCTTGTCTTCCTCTGTCTTTATTTTTTACGTTACTATATTTACTTACAGGTTGGAACAGTTGCAGCTCTGAATTTTTGCTTGGCTCTGAGGCCCCCCCTTCTAAAAGTGACTCCAGAGTTGGTTAATTTTCTGCAAGAAGCATTACAAATTGCTGAGGCTGATGAAACCGTCTGGGCTGTAAAGTTGATGAATCCTAAAGTGCTTACATCATTGAACAGACTTCGAACAGCTTGTATTGAGCTTCTCTGCACAACTATGGCTTGGACTGATTTCCGAACGCAAACTCAGAATGAATTACGTGCCAAAATAATTTCCATGTTTTTCAAGTCTTTAACATGTAGAGCACCAGAAATCGTGGCGGTTGCCAAGGAGGGTTTAAGACAGGTTTGTAGTTGTCTTTTATCTTATTCAGGATTCTAGCATGCACATATGGTTTGATGTTTTTTTGGGAGTTTTTGTGAAGAAAATAGATATTCTTATTAGTACTAGCCTGGCTGTTTTTATTTTTGGGGGGTAATTGATATGTGCAACCATGGTATTAAGCTGGCTATATGCAATACTTGCCTCGTTGAATACGTGGTTTCCTCGCTCAACGGAGTTATCATAAACATCTATTTCTAGATATCATATATGTCAATTTTTTAACCTTATAAATTTATTTACTTTTTTGAAATTCTATTTTTCTTATTTAGGTTATCAATCAACAACGGATGCCCAAGGAACTCCTTCAGAGTAGCCTCAGACCAATACTTGTTAATCTGGCGCACACAAAGAATCTCAGTATGCCTTTACTGCAAGGTCTGGCACGCCTTCTTGAACTTTTGTCAAATTGGTTTAATGTGACATTAGGAGGCAAGCTGCTGGAGCACCTTAAAAAATGGTTGGAGCCGGAGAAACTTGCCCAGTCACAAAAATCATGGAAAGCTGGAGAAGAGCCAAAAATAGCAGCTGGTAATTTGGTTTTGGATAATAACTAATTGTGTTTGGTCATATGATTATTCACTTGACACAACTCTTCTTTTGTTTCCATGGCAGCTATTATCGAGCTCTTCCACTTACTTCCACATGCTGCATCAAAATTTCTAGATGAACTTGTTACCTTAACCATTGACTTAGAAGCAGCTCTTCCTCTTGGGCAAGTGTACAGTGAGATCAATAGCCCATACCGGCTACCGCTTACAAAATTTTTGAATCGATATGCGGCCCTCGCTGTTGATTATTTTCTTTCTAGATTAAGTGAACCAAAATATTTCCGAAGGTGAGGACATTTTCTTATGATAAGCTTTCATTCACCGCATCTTATTATAAGTTTAGTGTAAGCTTGGAGTAGATTTTCTAATATGCTAACTGTTCCCTTAAAACATAACTCAGGTTTATGTATATAATCCGATCAGATGCTGGCCAGCCGTTAAGAGAAGAACTAGCAAAGTCCCCCCAGAAGATACTGTCATGTGCCTTTCCTGAGATTTTGCCAAAACCTGATCCTACATTGGGCACGACAGCTTCAACTCCTCCAGCTACATCATCTGGAGATGAAAATCATATCTCTGTTAAATTAGAGAGTTCTAATGTGGCATCAACAAAGGCTTATATAGCATCGGATGCGTATTTTCAAGGACTCTATCTCATCAAAACAATGGTGAAACTGATACCCAGCTGGTTACAGAGTAACCGTAGTGTTTTCGATACCTTGGTTCTCATTTGGAAATCACCTGCAAGGATATCTCGTTTGCAGAAAGAGCAAGAGCTGAATTTAGTTCAGGTAGTTTCCTCTATCTCGACTACTAATTTTTAGCTTTGTGTTGTGTTTCATGTTTGAGCTGCGTAGTTTAATGGGGTTCGTGGAAATAATCAGGTATTTAAAGTTGAAACTTTATGTCTGAGTTTATAAATGATTACAGGTTATGATTGCTCGTTTGTAGCTATATGCTGGTTCTAGATATTTGGCTTCACTGTGGAATGTGTTAAATTTGTTTCCATTGAATACGATTTGACTGTGTTGAATGGCATCTTGGATTGCTTGTTCTGGAACCCTCCTGACATTGTTTCAGTCCCATCTCTTATTTATTATTGAGCTGCCAACGTAAACTGATGTAGAAATTATGATTTCTTTTTAATCACGAGGGTGTGGTGAAAATAGCTGTGAAATTTGATGATACATAGTCTTCCTTTTTTGAGTTACGTAAGATATATGAAAGTTGGAATTTGACGTCAATTGTTTTCTCAAATTCAGGTGAAAGAGAGCAAGTGGCTTGTCAAGTGCTTCTTAAATTACCTACAGCATGAAAAATCTGAAGTGAATGTTCTCTTCGATATTCTCTCCATTTTCTTGTTCCATAGCCGCATCGACTACACCTTTTTGAAGGAATTCTACATTATTGAGGTATCTGGGATTTTAAATTTTAGTTACATTTTCTCTCTCATCCCATTAGTTTTCACACTTTTCAGCAGTAGTATAACAAATGGGATCTATTCATCAGGTTGCAGAGGGATACCCATCCAACATGAAAAGAGCACTTCTCCTGCATTTTCTTAACCTTTTCCATTCCAAACAACTCGGCCATGATCATTTAGTTCAAGCAATGCAAATGCTTATTCTTCCAATGCTTTCCCATGCTTTCCAAAACGGCCAAACTTGGGAGGTTATTGACCCTGATATAGTCAAAACCATTGTTGAGAGGCTTCTTGATCCACCGGAAGAGGTAGGTTTCTTTTCTCTCCTAAGCAAAAAAATTGTAGGGAAGATTCATACTGGTTATGAATGTAATCTGTACCGATTTTTGGGGTTAACTCTCTACAAATGATTTTCATTTATTTTTTATCCACTTGTTCAGAGTTATTAAGATTTTATTGTTAAATCTCCTCTTGATTGTTATAGGTTTCAGCTGAATATGATGAACCTTTGAGGATTGAACTTTTGCAATTAGCAACTTTGCTTCTGAAATATCTTCAGAGTGACTTGGTTCATCATAGAAAAGAGCTCATTAAGTTTGGATGGAATCATCTCAAACGAGAAGATAGTGCCAGTAAACAGTGGGCATTTGTTAATGTTTGTCACTTCTTGGATGCTTACCAGGCTCCTGAGAAAATCATTCTTCAGGTACTGTTAAAAGTTTATCTCAGTGATGTTTATTGGTATCAGCGTATTTCATATCAATCTTCACCTTCCTTTGGTAAAACCCTGTAGTCATAACATCTGAAAATGACTGAGGCAATCAATTATTAGCTTACATGGAGATCATTTACAAATACGATTGTTGATAGACAAACCACATCAAGCTAGATCTGAATGCATATTTGTCTAAATAATGCCTCTGTCTTAAAAATGCATTTTTGCTAGACTTCATGGTTCTATAACATGCATTTGGTTAGTTTGTGTGTATGACGTTACTCCACCTTGAATCTGAGTTAGTTGAAGACAAGCATATGCCTACAAACGTCTAATTATTTAAGTGACACAAATTGTTTGCCAATGGAATGTAGGTTTTTGTCGCGCTTCTTAGGACATGCCAGCCGGAGAATAAGATGTTGGTTAAGCAAGCCCTGGATATTCTAATGCCAGCTTTGCCTAAAAGGCTACCTCTTGGAGATTCACGCATGCCAATTTGGATAAGATACACAAAAAAAATATTGGTGGAGGAAGGTCATTCAATTCCAAATTTGATCCACATCTTCCTACTTGTTGTTCGGCATTCAGATCTCTTTTACAGCTGTAGAGCCCAATTTGTCCCTCAAATGGTGAATTCGTTAAGTCGTCTCGGTTTGCCATATAATACTACTGCAGAGAACAGGAGGCTCGCTATTGAACTTGCTGGATTGGTTGTCAGCTGGGAAAGGCAAAGACAAAATGAAATGAAAATGGTGACTGATACTGATGGAACCAGTCAGATTACTGATGAATTGCATACTTCATCTAGTGCTGATCCTAAGCGTTCAACAGATGGATCTGCCACATCGGAAGATCCAAGTAAACGAGTCAAAATTGAACCTGGTCTCCAATCAATCTGTGTTATGTCACCTGGTGGGCCATCATCAATCCCCAATGTAGAAACTCCTGGATCTGCTACCCAGCCTGACGAGGAATTTAAGCCAAATGCTGCCATGGAAGAAATGATCATTAATTTTCTCATAAGAGTAAGGCTTTATGCTCTTACCTTCAACCATTGAGCATATATTTTACTTTGGTTAGCTTTCCAATTATCTTAACCATGTCACCTCACGTCTAAGAGCGTATCTGCATGCCATTGCTCCAGCTATTACAGTTAATCTATCAGTCTAGCTGTATTTAGCAGAAGTGATATCACTTCTAGTTTCTTTTCTCTGTTTTAATTATATTTCACTTTCTTGAACAGGTAGCATTGGTAATTGAGCCTAAGGACAGAGAAACCAACACTATGTACAAACAAGCGTTAGATTTGCTTTCACAAGCTTTGGAGGTTTGGCCAAATGCAAATGTCAAGTTCAACTATTTAGAAAAACTGCTGAGCAGCATGCCACCATCTCAGTCAGATCCGTCAACAGCACTTGCTCAGGGATTGGATGTCATGAACAAAGTTCTGGAGAAGCAGCCACATCTTTTCATTAGGAACAACATCAGCCAGATTTCACAGGTATAACTTGCTGTAGTAAGCTTTTATTCTAAGATTTGAAACACAATAATACTGTTTGTTTGCTGCTCACTAGATTGACTGTTTGTTTATTCACTAGATTCTTGAACCGTGTTTCAAACACAAGATGCTTGATGCTGGTAAATCATTATGCTCCTTGCTGAAGATGGTCTTCACTGCATTCCCACTGGATGCCGTCAATACACCTCCTGATATAAAGCTACTGTACCAGAAAGTCAATGAGCTAATAAATAAACATGTGAATACTGTTACTGCTCCACAAGCTTCAGGAGATGATAACTCGTTTGGTTCAATTAGCTTTGTACTTCTTGTCATCAAAACCTTGGCCAAGGTACATAAAAACTTTGTTGATTCATATGTGTTGGTGCGTATCCTTCAGCGCCTTGCACGGGACCTGGGATCAGCAGTGGGTTCTAATCCTAGACAAGTAAGTCATTCTTACTTATTAACTTGTCTTTCTGCTAAGCGCTCAATAGTGCTTGCTTTCCTATGTATGGGAACTTCAAATGGGATTTAAATTTACTTGGCATTTGCCACGTTAGTAAGTATTGGAAGCTCCTATGCATCTTTTTAGCTTTGCACCAACAATAATCATTAATGTCTTGCAAGGTCATTCCTCTCTTACATCACCCAGCTACTCAGTCTCATTGGTTTTATGTTACTAGCTGACCTCTTTCTGGTCTTTTCATATACAATACTATCCTATCTTCACCATCTACTAATGAAAGGTGACTAGATGACCTAGTCATTCCCCAATCATGGCTTACTCTAGACCTTTTTCTTTCTCTTTCCAGGGCCAGCGACCAGACTCGGATTCTGCTGTAACTTCTTCTCGTCAAACTGCTGATGTTGGAGCAGTCATATGTAATATAAAGTCTGTCTTGGAACTTATTGATGAAACGGTCATGCTTATAGCAGATTGCAAAAGATCTGTTACTCAAATTTTGAACACATTGCTTTCCGAAAAGGGTACAGATGCTAGTGTGCTTCTCTGCATACTAGATATGATAAAAAGGTGGGTTGAGGATGATTTCAGCAAAACAGGCACATCTGGTGTATCTGGTTCTTTCCTTACCCAAAAGGATGTAGTTACTTTTCTCAATAAGCTATCTTATATTGATAAGCAACACTTCTCATCTGATGCTTTGGAAGAGTGGGATCAGAAGTATCTTCAGCTGTTATATGGACTTTGTGCTGATTCAACGAAGTACGTCTTTTGCTTTCTATTTTTTTTCTTTGTGTCACATTGTGGTTTTTAGGAGATGGAGAATAATATATCTTTATCTATTCAATGAATAGGTATCCTCTGGGCCTACGACAAGAGGTCTCTCTGAAGGTTGAAAGACATTATATGCTTGGTTTACGGGCAAGTGATCCTGAGATGAGAAGGAAATTCTTCTTGTTATATCATGAGTCACTTGGAAAAAATTTGTTCTCGCGGTTGCAGTACATTATTCAAATTCAGGATTGGGAAGCTTTAAGTGACGTCTTTTGGCTCAAACAAGGTCTTGATCTCCTTCTAGCTATCTTAGTCGAGGACAAGCCAATTAGCCTGGCCCCAAATTCTGCAAGGGTATTACCACTTTTACCTTCAGATAATCCGGGAATACAACAACAAGCTCCTTCTAACTTAGAGGGTCCTGAAGAAGTTACTGCAATGTTTGACAGTATTGTTATGAAGCATGCACAATTTCTGAGCGCAACCAGCAAACTTCAGGTGACTTCAAATCGTTAAAAAAAATTCCTTGTGTTATCATGGTGATTTGCCTTTGTTATTCCAAATCGAAAATGTTGACTAAATTATCATAAGCCCTTATGTGTATTTATCCACCTGATCGATATGGTATTATTCGAATAATACATTATTCATATACTGAAGTTTATAACTTTTTGAAATTTTGATAATAGGTGGCTGATGTTGTCATCCCTTTAAGGGAGCTGGCTCACACGGATGCCAATGTTGCATATCATCTGTGGGTTTTGGTATTTCCAATTGTATGGGTAACCCTGCTCAAGGAAGAACAGGTCGCATTGGCCAAACCTATGATTTCTCTACTATCGAAGGACTACCATAAGAAGCAGCAAGGACACCGACCAAATGTTGTGCAAGCACTTCTGGAAGGCCTTCAGTTGAGCCACCCTCAACCTAGGATGCCTAGTGAGCTTATCAAATATATTGGAAAAACGTACAATGCATGGCATCTCGCTTTGGCGTTGCTAGAGAGCCATGTGATGTTGTTTATGAATGACTCAAAATGTGCCGAGTCTCTTGCTGAGCTTTATCGTTTGTTAAATGAAGAAGATATGAGATTTGGGTTGTGGAAGAAGAGGTCCATCACTGCTGAAACGAGAGCTGGACTTTCATTAGTTCAGCATGGTTTTTGGCAGCGTGCTCAGAGCCTCTTTTATCAGGCCATGGTGAAGGCAACCCAAGGCACGTATAACAACACAGTCCCTAAAGCTGAAATGTGTCTGTGGGAGGAGCAGTGGCTCCACTGTGCCAGTCAGCTTAGCCAATGGGATGCCCTTGTAGATTTTGGAAAAAGCATTGAGAATTATGAAATACTGCTCGATAGTCTTTGGAAATTACCCGATTGGGCATATTTGAAGGATCACGTGATACCAAAGGCACAAGTGGAAGAGACTCCGAAGCTCCGTTTGGTTCAATCTTATTTTGCCCTTCATGACAGAAATTCAAATGGTGTTGGAGATGCTGAAAACACAGTGGGGAAAGGCGTTGATCTTGCCTTGGAACAGTGGTGGCAGTTGCCTGAAATGTCTGTTCATGCTAGAGTGCCTCTACTGCAGCAATTCCAACAACTAGTCGAGGTTCAGGAGTCTGCCAGAATTCATGTTGACATCGCAAATGGGAACAAAGTTTCAGGAAATGTTGCAGCTGGTGGACTTGGAAATCGTTATGCAGATTTGAAGGATATTCTTGAGACTTGGAGGCTGAGGACTCCAAATGAATGGGATAATATGACAGTCTGGTACGATATGCTACAGTGGAGGAATGAAATGTATAATGTTGTTATCGATGCATTTAAGGACTTTGCTACTTCAAATTCTCCACTTCATCACCTTGGTTTCCGTGACAAAGCATGGAATGTCAATAAGCTTGCCAGGATAGCTCGGAAACAAGGGCTTTATGATGTTTGTGTTCAGATTCTTGAAAAAATGTATGGACACTCAACAATGGAAGTACAGGTATGTTTCTTTAAAATGTTCAGCACTCTACACAAGAGCTGCATAATTTTGCCTTCTTTTTGGGTTTCATCTCTTCAATTTTCTTCATTGTTGGTTTCTTTTCTCTATTTTTTTCAGCTTGGTGTTATTTTTCTGAAGTTATCTTCCTCATCTTTTGCTTTTGGGTGTATGAATGCAGGAAGCTTTTGTTAAAATTAGAGAGCAAGCAAAAGCTTATCTGGAAATGAAGGGAGAGCGTGCTAGTGGTCTTAATCTGATCAATAGCACAAATTTGGAGTATTTTCCAGATAAGATCAAAGCAGAAATATTTCGTCTGAAAGGGGATTTTCATTTGAAACTAAATGACACAGAAAGTGCTAATATCGCATATTCCAATGCGATCACTCTGTTCAAGAATTTACCCAAAGGATGGATAAGCTGGGGAAGCTATTGTGACATGGTATGTCTTGTGACTATATTCTGTTTCTTATATGGCTATTAACATTTTCCCTAAATTTCGTATTCCTTGTACTTATATTTTACTCACTTTTGTAGGCATATCAAGAAACACAAGAAGAAATTTGGCTTGAATATGCTGTCAGTTGCTTTCTTCAGGGTATAAGATTTGGAGTTTCCAATTCCAGAAGTCATATAGCTCGTGTTCTTTATCTTCTTAGCTTTGATACAGCGAATGAGCCTGTTGGCAGAGTGTTTGATAAACACTTAGACCAAGTTCCTCACTGGGTGTGGCTTTCTTGGATCCCACAGTTGTTACTTTCCCTACAAAGAACAGAAGCACCCCACTGCAAATTGGTCTTACTGAAAATTGCTGCAGTTTTCCCACAGGTAATTTACCATTAGCATTTATGATGACTAATTCGTGCATTATCATTATTTTATCTGAGTAGGTGACAATTTTCTGTTTCAGGCTCTCTATTACTGGTTGCGCACGTACTTGCTGGAACGACGTGATGCAGTAAATAAATCCGAACTTGGCAGATTGGTAAGAATGCAGCAAAATGCCTCTGGTGCTAGTGCAGGTCAAGGTGGAAGCAATTTACCAGCGGAAACTCAAATCCATCAAGGCGCTCAAATTAGTGGGGCCAGTGGAACACATGACAGTGGTAACGCACATGGGCAAGAAAGTGATCGCTCCACTGGGGAGAATAATGTCCATCCTGGGAGTGATCAACCTATGCACCAAAGCAGCTCCGCTATCAATGATAATAATGAAAACACAATGAGGCGGAATGGTGCATCCTTGACAATCTCTGCTGCGGGTGCTTTTGACGCTGCCAAAGATATCATGGAAGCTCTTAGGGGTAAACATAACAATTTAGCCAGTGAACTTGAGGTGATACTTTTTTCCTCTATATACCAACTATATTTACTAAAGGTGCTCTGAAGACATACAAAATTTTCGTAGTAAAGATGAATCAGAGGAATATACAAGGAAGAAGGATATAGCTTCGATTTAGATTCTGACTCAACCAAGCAGGTTCCTGTCTCTTTGGTTGGATGATCTAAGCAAATAATCTTCTTTTGCAGGTTCTTCTCACAGAAATAGGTTCAAGATTTGTTACATTACCAGAAGAAAGACTGCTGGCGGTTGTGAATGCTCTGTTGCATCGTTGTTATAAGTATCCAACTGCTACCACTGCCGAGGTTCCCCAACCACTAAAAAAAGAGCTGTCGGGTGTCTGCAGAGCCTGTTTCTCGGCAGATGCTGTAACCAAGCATGTCGAATTTGTGAAAGAGTACAAGCAGGATTTTGAGCGTCACCTTGATCCAGAAAGTACAGCTACATTCCCGGTTACACTCGCTGAGCTGACGGCGCGACTAAAAAAGTGGAAGAATATTCTTCACAGCAATGTTGAAGATAGATTTCCGGCTGTGTTAAGATTGGAAGATGAGAGCAGGGTTTTGCGTGACTTCAATGTTGTTGATGTGGAGATACCAGGGCAGTACTTTGCTGATCAGGTACATTAAGTTTGAAATTTGATCTACTTTTCCCTGGCACTTAATTCAGTTTTCATATGGAACATTCTTTTCCTATCTGATTATTAAAATAACTATGCTCAATTAAACAGGAAGTAGCACCTGATCATACTATAAAGTTGGATAGGGTTGGAGCAGACGTCCCTATTGTTCGAAGGCATGGAAGCAGCTTCAGGCGATTGACTCTTATTGGCTCAGATGGCTCGCAAAAGCACTTTATAGTCCAGACATCATTGACTCCTAATGCTAGAAGTGATGAACGCATCTTGCAGCTTTTCCGTGTAATGAACCAGATGTTTGATAAGCACAAGGAATCAAGACGACGACACATTGGAATTCACACTCCAATCATCATTCCTGTCTGGTCTCAGGTGATTTTTATTCATGAATGCAGATTTGATGTTTCATTGGACGACTATTAGTTTTAACAAAAAATATTTTGGTTTCAGGTCCGGATGGTTGAGGATGATCTCATGTACAACACTTTCCTTGAGGTATATGAAAATCACTGTGCACGAAATGACCGAGAGGCAGATCTTCCAATTACCCACTTTAAGGAGCAACTTAATCAAGCAATATCAGGGCAAATCTCAGCAGAGGCAATAGGAGATCTTCGTCTGCAGGCTTATGTAGACATCACAAAAACCTTGGTCAATGACAGTATCTTCTCTCAGTACATGTACAAGACTTTGATGAGCGGAAGCCATATGTGGGCTTTCAAAAAACAATTTGCAGTCCAGTTAGCTGTCTCCAGTTTCATGTCCTTCATGCTACAAATCGGTGGGAGGTCCCCGAACAAGGTCTTGTTTGCAAAAAACACTGGGAAAATGTTCCAGACAGATTTTCACCCTGCTTATGACGCTAACGGGATGATAGAATTTAATGAACCGGTGCCTTTCCGCCTTACTAGGAACATGCAAGCATTCTTCTCTCAGTTTGGAGTCGAAGGTCTCCTCATGTCATCCATGTGTTCTGCAGCTCAAGCAGTAATCTCCTCCAAGGTAAAGGGATAATTCAAAAGATATATACATACAAAAAAAAAGGATGCAACAAGCCATTGATTGATCTCTGTTTCTCTATTGTCTTTGCAAATTTTCAGCAAAACGAACATCTACGGTATCAACTTGCTATGTTCTTCCGTGATGAATTGCTGTCTTGGTTTGGAAGAAGACCTCTTGGTGTGCCGATTCCTCCTGTTGGAGGAATTGCTACATTGAACTCAACTGAGCTGAAACACAAAGTTAACGCCAATGTGGAAGATGTCATTGGGCGGATCAGAGGAATAGCCCCACAGTACTTTTCCGAAGAGGTACATGCAGCATCACCATCATTCATAACAATTCATCATTATCATCATCATATAAGATCAAACATATTAATGAGTTTGTTTTGTAGGACGAGAACACGGTGGAGCCGCCACAGTCAGTGCAAAGAGGAGTGAACGAGTTGGTGGAGGCAGCCTTATCACCTCGTAACTTATGCATGATGGACCCAACATGGCACCCTTGGTTCTAGACAATTTTAAGTTTCAGTGCTTTTTAATTTAATGGAAGCTAACATTATTCATTAGGGTTGTAAATATGTAACCTTTTATGTATGTTATCACTCCTTTTAGTCGGTTCCGTTTTTGCAACATTTTCTCTGTTAGTATAAATTATACTTTTGAAACCTTCAATCTTCAATATCAAGCATCATCAAATAAGTTTCAATGACTCCCCAATTAATAACAATAAATTTTACAAATTAGAAAAAGGACTTAAATACAATTTAAATAAAATCTCCGGCAAATTGTGGAATATCGTATAAATTAGAAAAGGGATGTAAATGCAACTAATAAAAATCTCCGTCGTAACCCGAAAGAAAAAAAAAGGCTCTCGCGGTCGGGTTTATAAGCGAGAGAGGCTGACCCTAATTTGTTGTTAGATATCAGAAGTGATTAAATTCGAAAAGTTACCGTTGTTCTCGAAACCTCTCTCGTAACAAAGTTCCGATGGAAGCTTCTCCAATGGCGGATTTGAAGAGGTTTCTACAAGATCGGTGCTTAAGCGTTTTGAATCTCCCAGAGAAAGGCCGATCTCTATTCACTACCAGAGACTTTCGTCCAGGTAATTCATCTCTCTCGCTTAGGTTTTAGGGTTTCTTTTTTGTTCGTCTTACATAGTTTCGAGTCCTGTATCTCTCTCAGGCGAAGTGATTCTAAGCCAGAAGCCATATATTTGTGTTCCGAATAATAATACCTCCTCGGAATCAAGGTGCGATGGATGTTTCAAGACCAATAACCTAAAGAAGTGCTCTGGTTGTCAAGTCGTTTGGTACTGTGGGAGCTCTTGCCAGGTTTTAGTTGATGTTGTTTGATATGTGAGTCTTCTTCACTCTGGAGAACAATTCAATTGATGATTTGATTCGTTTTGGGTTGTTGTTTGTTTTTGATTCTTTTTTAGAAGTCAGAGTGGAAGTTGCATCGTGATGAATGCAAAGCTCTCTCTAGGCTTGATAAGGAGAAACGGAAGTTTGTTACTCCTACGATACGTCTTATGGTCAAACTTTACATCAAGAGGAATTTGCAAATTGAAAAGGTTAACATCAGCTATTGTTCATTTGTTAACATGTTTGATTCGTTGTGTTGAAATGTTGATAGCAGTATATGTATCCTAATTTCTTGATGTATTTATCTTGTCCAGGTCCTGCCAATTACAACAACAGACAATTATAGTTTGGTGGAGGCTTTGGTGTCCCGTATCCTCCTCCCTATTTGGGTTTTATTGTTTTGTGATATTGATGATCTCTCCTTTACCCCTAGAAATTTGAAGTCTTTTGTCATCCTTAACCTTCATTTGGTAGACATGTCTGAGATTGATGAAAAGCAGATGTTGTTGTATGCACAGATGGCTAATCTTGTGAACTTGATTCTTCAGTTTCCTAGTGTTGATCTAAGAGGGATCGCCGAGAACTTTTCAAAGGTACTACACCAGCGCTTTTTTCTGTTCTTCTAGTTGGCTTGACAAAAATTGGTCTCGTTTTCGTTTTATTTGAGGGAGTATCAAAGTATATCCGGTGGGCTAACTGGGAGAAATTTTTGTATTAGTCTTTACCTGGAATGTTGTTCAGGGATATACTTAAGCCACTTTCATTTCTACTGAACACAGTTCTCATGCAATGCTCATACCATTTGTGATAGCGAATTGAGACCTCAAGGGATAGGATTGTTTCCCTTTGTTTCCATTATAAATCACAGGTAAATGCTTCACCTATCTGTTTTCTTTGACTTCTTTAATCACTTTGTTTCCTGCCTAAATCTTTTTCTCTGTAGCTGCTCTCCCAATGCGATTTTAGTGTTTGAGGAGCAGATGGCTGTTGTTCGGGCGATGGATTACATATCAATGGATTCAGAGGTAGTTTCTGCTTTGTTTCATCTTGAGTCTTTTGTATATGCTAGTAGAAAACTGACATGTAGCTGTTAGATCATTTGTCTTTGGTCAGATAACTATCAGCTATATTGAAACCGCTGGAAGCACTCTGACTCGGCAGAAGTCTCTGAGAGAACAATACCTTTTCCACTGTCATTGTGCCCGTTGCAATAACATTGTAAGTAGTCATTCATTCTCCCACTTGTCAATGGATGGAGTTTGCACTTGACCACTCAATATTCTAGATTTCTTACGACATGTACCAAAAAAATTTCATACCTAAGGGAAAACCTGATGATATTGAAGAAAGTGCAATATTGGAAGGCTATCGGTGTGCCAATGAGAAATGCACTGGTTTCTTACTCCGTGATCCTGGTATGCTAAGTTTTAACAACGTAGTTTTTGTGTCCAACAACGTTCTTGTTACCTCGAATCCTCATCTGTTTACTTTTTCAGAAGAAAAAGGCTTTGTTTGCCAGAAATGCTTCCTTCTTAGGAGCAAGGAAGAGGTTAAAAAGTTAGCAATTGATGTCAAAAGAGTTTCGGAAAAGGCTCCTGCATCTCCTTCCGAAGAAAGTATATGTTGCCTGTTTTGCTTTCCCTAATTACATTTATATTCCTGAACATGATCTTGGTTACATTGAGCTGTGTTGCAAATTGTCTGAGATATTCTTTGACCATTTTCAGATAAACAAGCCTCTATTGAACTACATAAGACAATTGAGAAAGTACAAGTTAAGCTTTACCATTCGTTCTCCATCACTTTAATGAGAACCCGTGAAAAACTTCTTAAGGTACGTTCGTTTAGAAAGAAGGTTTTTGGATATTTGGAAGTAGTACATGAGTTCTGAAAAGAAGATACAAATGTGATGTCTCAAAGCTTGCCGTTACGCATTCTTTTGCAGATGCTAATGGATGTAGAAAGCTGGAGAGAAGCTTTGAATTATTGCAGACTAATAGTTCCTGTTTACCAAAGTATGTCTACTTAATCTTGACTAGTCAGATTCATCTTGGTTATTACTTTTCTTCTTGATGCAAGAAGTTTAGTCAATTTTGTTCTTTTCTTTTGGACACATTGGAAAATAACCAGACTTCTAGTATATAGATCTAGGTGTGGGACTTATATTTGAGCATACCTTCGAAGCTCTTAAGAGTTTTCTTATAATTACTTACTAGTACTAATGGCTGCTAATTATTCCTTTAACAGAAACAGCTAACAGAAGTCGTAAAGTCATTCAAATTTATATTGGTGGTTATATAACCTGTGCTTACTTTGTTCGTAAAATTGCAGGAGTATATCCAGCAACTCATCCTTTGATAGGACTGCAGTTCTATACTCAGGGAAAACTTGAATGGTATGGAAATGTCTTTTATCCTCTCTCTAATTTACTTACTGTGTTACCTGGATTAGATTTTGAGCTGCAGGAACTGAAATAGAATATGAAAGACAAAATGATGCTCTATATCACAGCGATTTAATTCTCCCGTAAAAATCCACAGGGCCAAATAAGTGTTGTCCCTGCACTAGCCATTCCATTACATGCTCTCGCTTACTTTCATTACTGTAGTTCCGGGCACTCTTATTCTACCCTGACTTTCGGTCAGGGTCTCAGAGCAATATGTGTAGGCCGAGATGTAACATTCCGCCGTATTTACCAAAAGAGGTTGTCTTGGTGGTTGACTTTGGCGGTAGGAAACTGGATATGGTGTTGTTTGTTTGGCAGTCGCAGGAGGTTTCGCAATCTGCGACTGGGACTGCAATGGTTGCTGCGAGTGCGACTGCGACTGCGATGGCTGCGATTGCGACTGCGATGGCTGCGATTGCGACTGCGACTGCGTATGCAATGGTTGAGATTGCGACTGCGATTGCGATTGTGACTATTGCGATTGTGACTGCCATGGTTGCGACTGCGACTGCCATGGTTGCGACTGCGATTGCGACTGTGATTGCGAATGTAATGGTTGCGACTTCGACTGCGACTGCGACTGCAAGGGTTGCGATTGCGACTGCGACTGCAAGGGTTGCGATTGCGACTGCGACTGCAATGGTTGCGATTGCGACTGTGACTGATGCTACAAAATAATATGAAACTGGATATGGTGTTGTCCGTTTGGCAGTCGTAGGAGGCTTGCGATTGCGATTGCGACTAACATGATTGCGACTGCGACTGCGACTGATGTTACAAAATATGAAACTGGATATGCGTTGTTCGTTTGGCAGTCGCAACTGTGACGATGCAACTACGACTGTGATGACTGCGATAGCGATTGATGTTACAAAATAATATGAGACTGGATATGGTGTTGCTCGTTTGACAGTCGCAGTCTAAATACTGCCAAACGATGCGGCTGCGACTAAATACTGCGATTAATCGTTGCGACTATGACTGAATTTGTTGTTCGCATGACAAAATAGTGACGCGTTTTTTTGCGATTAGTCGGAAAGACCAGTCGCGCAACATCTTGCGATTTAAAACTTGACAGTGACGATGCGACTGCGATTGATGCTACAAAATAGTATGAAACTAGATATGGTGTTGTTTGTTCTGCAGTCGCAAGTCTCCTGCGACTGCAATGACAGCGACCGTGTCTGCGAAGATACAACTGCGACTGAGGCTACAAAATAATATGGATCTAGATATGGTCTTGTTCGTTTGGCAGTCGCAGGAGGCTTGCGATTGTGACTGCGACTGCGACCTATACTACAAAATAATATGAAACTTAATATGGTGTTGTTCATTTGGTAATCGCAGGAGGCTTGCGATTGCGACTGCGACTGAATTTTTTGTTCGCAGGACAAAATAGTGACACTTTTTTTAATTGCGATTACTCGCAAAAACCAATCGCGCGATTTCAAAACAAACACGATTTAAAATCCCAATCGCTTGCTCCTTACGGTTGTGAAACGAACATGGCATATATTCCTAAGTTTGAATCTCAGCGAATTCATGGTGTAGCTGTATGAAATCATCATCCGTATTACCTCTCTACATTAATCTGCGTTTGAATGCAAATAAACTTGGCTGTCAGTTTCTATCATAAAAGCATAATAATTGTTATGTTGTAGGTTGTTGGGGGAAACGAAAGAGGCGGTGAGTTCACTGACCAAGGCATTTGACGTTCTGCGGATCAGCCACGGAACAAGCACACCTTTCATGAAAGAGCTCTCAGCGAAGTTGGAGGAAGCTCGTGCGGAAGCTTCTTATATAAGCAGCTTGCACTGAAATACGCTTATGAATCATGATGACATCTAGGAGGTGATCTGAGTTTTACCATCCAAACTAATCTTCATTGGATATAGTCTTCGGATCATTTCAATTAGCTTAAAGCATAAACATAAACATAACTTCGATTGACTAAATAGGTGTGGTTTACATAATCCCGCATCTTAAAAGAATTGATTCTCAGCTTACACTGACATGGCAACTCATCCTCATTTATAAATCATTAGACCATTTGAATAGAATCTGTATGTTTACAGTTAGTAGGACATTTCAGCGATCCAACTATTCATTCGGAATACTCAAATACTAATAAAAAGAATTATCAGTTGTTTTATTCTCCTACAATCACCATGTCACGTTTAAACTTCAAACCATAGAAAGTCCAAAAAAGAAAAACCCAATGAAAATAGCTTACACATAGATTGTTCTAAAGAACCCAAACAAAGAAAACTTGTCAACGAACGATGATAACCGCCATTACAAATCATATTAAATAAGTCAAATCTCTTCACTTGACCCTTTTTGCAAAACTTACGAACAGAACACAAACTCATCATATTGCTTCACAAACAAATGGAATCACAAATATTACGAACCGCTCTAAACAAGAACTCGTTACATGGGTCCATACACAAGTGGAGTCACACGTATCACGACTTCACGAGCTTTGTGTACTTTAATCTATTAATTTATTTTGATGATTGCCTAGTATTTTATTGTTTTTACTATAGTGTTTTCCATTAAACAAACTATAGAAAAACCTTAAATTCTCAATTTTTAATATTTATAACCTTAAATTCACAATTTTTTAACCCAAAATTCTCATTTTTTTTTCTATAATGTAGCCAAAAAAATAACATCATGTTAATTGGAAAATTAAAAGTATATTTTGAACTCACAAGAAAAGTCTATTTCGTGACCAACGCATATCGAAGCTTCTATGTCTCTCTCTCTCTACATTTCTCTCTGGCAATGCTGTTTCGATGGCGACCTCATTTTCCCATTCATTAATGCCACAAACCTTCCCCTAAGAAAAAAAACATCCTCATGGGTCTCTGTTTCTCCTCCGCCGCTAAAGCCACCGGCCACAACCGTAGCGGCCGGAACCCCGTCCCACATCCTCCTCCTCCTCTCACGGTGGCTAAACACAGACCCCCTCAATCACCATGTTCTTTCATGGCCGTTACGATCCAAAAAGATCATCATAGAACGCAACCGCGACGCAAGAAAACGCCGACGCGGCAAACGCCACCGCACGGGAGAGGGAGAGAGAAAGTTATAAGCAATAATAATAATAATAATAATAATAAGAGGCATGGAGAAGCGGTGATCATCCCTTACGGTAAGCGTGTTGATTTTGGTTACGCTAAAGATTTTGATCACCGTTACACCATTGGGAAATTGCTCGGACATGGCCAATTCGGTTATACATATGTCGCTACCGATAAAAAGACAGCTGATCGTGTCGCCGTCAAGAAGATCGATAAAGCCAAGGTTATTTATGAAGATTCTTGATCATTTGGAATTTGATTTTAAATTGGATTCTTGTGTTTCTTGAGCTAAGGTATGGTTTTCTTGATTTTGGTTTGAGGGCGGCAGATGACAATTCCGATAGCTGTGGAAGATGTAAAGAGAGAGGTGAAGATACTACAAGCTTTAACTGGTCATGAAAATGTGGTTCGGTTTTATAATGCCTTTGAAGACAAGAACTCTGTTTATATTGTTATGGAGTAAGTTAAAACCCCTTCCTTGCATCACAAGAAAGATAAAAAGGACAAACATTGTTGTCTCCTCTGTTGTTAATTAGTTATGGAAATATTGTTTTTCAGGTTATGCGAGGGTGGTGAGTTACTTGATCGGATATTAGCCAGGTAAATTTAATGATTTGTTTATGTGTGTTGCAGAGTCTTATTATTTTTTGAGTCTTAAGGCTATTGTTGTTGCTTGTCTTCAGGAAAGATAGCCGTTACAGCGAGAAAGATGCGGCTGTGGTAGTGAGACAGATGCTGAAAGTTGCGGCTGAGTGTCATTTGCGCGGTTTGGTTCACCGAGATATGAAACCAGAGGTAGTTTATTACAGTCCATCATCATTATGTTCTGAATCATAGTTCATTTTTTTCTTACCAACCATATTCTTAAACAGAATTTTCTGTTCAAATCGACTGATGAGGATTCGGCTCTTAAAGCTACAGATTTTGGATTATCAGACTTCATAAAGCCAGGTTAGTTTGCAAAGTTATACTCATAGTGAGTCTTCATATATCACTTCTTTGATCTAACCGCTATATAACAAAAGTTTTGATACAATGTAGGCAAAAAGTTTCATGATATCGTTGGGAGCGCGTACTACGTAGCACCTGAAGTGTTGAAACGGAGGTCAGGACCCGAATCAGATGTGTGGAGTATTGGTGTAATCAGTTACATTCTACTCTGCGGGAGACGACCCTTCTGGGACAAGACTGAGGACGGTATCTTCAAGGAGGTTTGTGTAGTTTTCCCTGAGGCAAACTATCCATCATGGACATCATAAGTTAATCTTTAATCATGAAAATATGTTTATAAATATGTATACATAGGTCTTGAAGAACAAACCTGATTTCAGAAGAAAACCTTGGCCAACCATTAGCAACAGCGCCAAAGATTTTGTCAAGAAGTTGTTAGTAAAAGACCCGAGAGCGCGATTAACAGCTGCGCAGGCGCTATGTAAGAACTTTTGTAACCAGTGTAACACCATATGCAATCCATTTTTTGGGTCTTATTATCCGTGTGTTTTGGTTGCAGCACATCCATGGGTTAGAGAAGGAGGAGATGCATCTGAGATTCCCATAGACATATCTGTCCTCAATAACATGCGTCAGTTTGTGAAATTTAGCCGCCTCAAGCAATTCGCTTTAAGGGTATAACTCTAAAGAAAAAGACATTTGAGGTTTTGATGTGTATTTTAACCTGATCAGTTTGTGTTTTGTGAGTTTAGGCTCTTGCAACGACGCTTGATGAAGAAGAGTTGGCTGATCTTAGAGACCAGTTTGATGCGATAGACGTTGACAAGAATGGCGCCATTAGCCTTGAAGAGATGAGGCAGGTAAAGTAAAAAGGAAAAAACCATGACTCAGTAACTAGCAAAAGTGATCAAGCAAATACTAAAACTAACATCAATTTCATTCTTGTTTCCATAGGCTCTTGCTAAAGATCATCCTTGGAAGCTAAAGGATGCACGAGTCGCCGAGATTCTTCAAGCGGTATGCATTTACATTAATTTAGTACCATACTAATAATAATGATGATGATGAATTGATGATGATCTAACTTGTGTTGCATCCATGCAGATTGATAGTAACACAGATGGATTTGTGGATTTCTCTGAGTTTGTCGCGGCTGCACTACACGTAAATCAATTAGAGGAACATGATTCTGAAAAATGGCAACAAAGATCAAGAGCAGCATTTGAAAAATTCGACATAGATGGAGATGGATATATAACAGCAGAGGAGCTCCGAATGGTACTACACACTATCATATATATGCTTCTTGATCCATATTGATGTCACATTAGTAAAAGATGGATTTGGTTTTTGTTTGCTATGCAGCATACTGGCTTGAAAGGATCCATTGAGCCACTTCTTGAAGAAGCAGACATAGACAATGATGGTAAAATCAGTCTCCATGAGTTTCGTAGACTTTTGAGAACTGCAAGTATCAAATCAAGAAACGTTAGAAGCCCTCCTGGTTATCTTATTTCTCGCAAGGTCTAAATAAAATCTGCAAAATATTTTGGAGAAGATTAATTACAAAAGAATCAAAATCTAAAAATAGTCGGAATTTTTTTGGATCCCTTGTGTAGAAAAAGAAAAAAAAAAAACTGGGATTAATTGCAGTGTTTTCATATGTTGTTGTAACATATTTTTTCATAAACTTTTTTTATAACCAATGTCAAAGACCTATACAGTCAATTAGCCACAAATTGTAGTGATGAGTTTTTGTATTGTTGTGTATACAATAATGATTAAATCAGAGTGTGAAAACATGGGTACGTGAATTATGATAGAGTTGAATAGTTAATCTAACCAAGTTGTTTTGGTCTAGTGGTAAAGAGAAACAATGTTCGCCACTTGGGTTCTAGTAGCATTGATCACCGGTGTTCGAGCAATTTTGGGTCTCGGGTATGAGAACTAGCATGTGTTAGAAGTCATATGAATGCTCCATTATCGTATGTTCTATGTACAAAAGTGTTGATACTAGTTTGCTACATGTAGTTGTCGATGCAAATACTAAAAACTCTGACCATAATAATGAAGATTAGTTCAGAAGTGACATTAATAAACACATTGTTACGAATAGCTAAAATAATGCATTGAATTTGGCTTTGTTTTATTGATCATAATTGTTGTGACAAGACTAAAGAAGAAGCGCGTTCTATATATTAGGAAGTTAAGACGAGGGAGATGGGAACACGCAAAGGCCAAAAACCACGTTTATATACTTTTTTTGATGTTTATAAATTATAATTAAAAAGTGCATTATCATAAACTATACACTAACAAAGAAAAGGAAAACTTAATTATAATGGATCAATAGAAAAGTGCATTGCATTTGGCTTTTTTCTTCTTTTAAAACCATGTTTGGGTGAGAGAGATGTCACACGTAAAGGCCAAACCAATGTTTTGTATGTATGTTTTTGGTGTTTGGAAACTTTGAATGATTAATTTAGGTGTAATGATCAATTTAGGTAGAAGTTAGAACTCTTTAAGTGGTCAAGTGGACTATCAAAATTGGAGAGAACATCTCTTTAAAAAAAAAAAAAAAAAAAATTGGGTTTCCGAGTTATATTTGATTAAAGATTTATTAGAGCTAATTCTTTTTGGTATTTTCTGAAAATTTTGGATGTCTATAATGCAAAACAAATAGTCAAATATAAATTACATAACCTTTTTTTTGGTAAAAAATTGTATTATCCGTCTTTTTTTTGTATTTTTAACATATGCTATTTTATAATAAACGTCAAAAACTAATAGAATCCTCTTAAACATAATACAACATTAGACCATTGTGACTGGAAAACACCAAACTAAGTAACCATAAAAGATACATCGTGAAGTCCAAAATGTTGGACTCTTAACAACGAATTTTAGAAAAATTATAGTTGGATAATATTATCCGTATAAAATAGAAGAAATACAAAATAAAATACTGATTTATTTATCAAAAGAAAAATACTGATTTTAGAAAATACAGGTATATATTATGTATATTTACACATACACATCACATCATAAATGGATAATGTCTACCTAAAGCTCTACACTTTAAATATACATATAAATATATATTAATCATTAAAATACATGAAAAATATTTTGAAATTTTACATACTAAAAATATATACAATTAAAAATATTAATATTTAAAGAGATTTTAAAATAAACTATGTGGTTTCTATTATTTTCTTCAATTATGAAATGTGATTTTTATTTTATTTTTCCTAATTTAGACGAAACATATCGAAGATTTGGAATTCCATTATTTACCAAAAACAAGAAAAATAGAAGAGCTAAAAAGTTATTACCAAAGTTATATGTTAAATGACGATTTTTATTTTTTTTTCTTTATTTTTAGTTAGATGACAAATTGTATAACATGAATGCAACTGTGCTCAATCCTATAGTTCGTTGAATCTTATCGCTTCTCCAATAACAACATTTCTAACTGGATAAGCCTTTTCCGTCTGACTCAGCTTCCCCCCAAATATCCAAAACCAACCCAACCCGGTTCGGTTTATTACTTAACCCGACCAGGATATTATAATTCGAACTCACCAATTGCATCAAATCAAATTAACCTCTCTAATCTCTTAGCACTATAAATACAACTCTCTAATCTCTCATCTCCTTCCCCTCAAATCACACAAACCCAAATCAGAACTGAAAACATAAAAAGAAACCCAAAAACGCCGTCGTTTCGCAATGCTCTCTTCTTCCTCAACCTTCTTAATTCCTCCATTCCTCTCTTCTTCTTCTTCTTCTCCTTCTCGGCCACTCTCTGCAATTTCACCACCGTCGTCGTCACGCGTTTCCAGAATCCCGCCGTCTCTTTCCGCAACCACCGCATCATCATCATACACTTGCGCCGACGATCGATTACGCCAGCATTTTTCAGCGACCGCGTCTCTCTACGAGATCCTCGAAATCCCCGCCGGCTCGACGAGTAAAGAGATCAAATCGGCTTACCGGCGACTAGCTCGGATCTGCCATCCCGATGTGGCGGGAAATGGTCGGAACAATAATAACTCGTCGGCGGACGATTTCATGAAGATCCACGCCGCGTATTGTACACTCTCGGATCCTGAGAAACGCGCCGTTTATGATCGGAGGATACTTGGTCGGAGCCGGCCATTAACTGCCGGTGTTTCTGGATTCGGTTACGGCGGACGGAATTGGGAAACCGATCAGTGTTGGTAACGAGTGAACTCGGTGGTTGATGAAACAGTTCAGTTTTAAAAAACTGCTTTTAATTGTAATTAGTGCAAATCCAGAAATAATCGATTGTAAATCCTAAATCTCGATGATGATTAGTTTGCTTAGCACCGTCTTAACCATGCCACGTAGGATCAACGCGCCTTTGCTAATTCTTTTTTTTTGTTTGTTTTCTTCCGAATTGATGAAATAGTTTTTCTACATATTACAGTAACCAATAAACAAAATTTGATGTTTAATAAATGTTACTATTTGTGTGCACCGACTGACTAAAATTAGCACTATTTGGTTTGAGAATCCAAGTCACATCAAAATATAGAAGATGACTCTAGTTTTTTTTTTTTTTTTTGGACAAATTGTGTTAAGATCTGCAAAGTCGGTGAACAAAAAACATTGAAGATATGATCAAGTCTTGTAATGATCGAGTCACTATGCCATCGATGGAGTTTATTTCATCCTTGGACTAACATGTTGGTGTATACCAAATCCTAGGGATAAGAAACCAATACGTTATTAGACAAGATTCTTTTCTTGGTTGACATTTATTAATTATCATCACTCTTGTTTCAACATGCCATGTTTTCAAAATACTTTTTGCTTGCATCCCACGAACTTTTCTTATTTGACAAAATCTAACTTTTATGTCAAACAATTTTCAATTCACTAAGTTATGCAAAGACCAAACAAGAAAAGGTTTATGAGGTTTGCTCGGAAAAAAGAAGAGATAAGGCCTTAATAAACAGGCCCAATTCATAAGTTGAAACATGGGCCTGGTCCAAAAGTTCACACGTGTAACAACCGCCGATAGATAAGGGAGCTGACGTGGCGAATGTTAATGTCAAATTCGAAGTTAAAGGGCAATAGATCTCGCAGTTTAGGGTTTTCCTTTTAACCCTTTTTGGTTTGTTTCACTTTCCCCTCTCTCTCTATCTGTACGATCGAACTCTCTGTACTATCGAACGGCTTCGAGTTTCTTTTAAACCGTTTCTTTCTCTCTCTCTGATCTAATGGCGATGGAAGATCAATCGGCGGCGAGATCTACCGGAAAGGTTAATTGGTTTAGCGATGGGAAAGGCTATGGTTTCATTACTCCCGATGATGGCGGCGATGAGCTTTTTGTTCATCAATCTTCAATTGTCTCTGATGGTTTCCGTAGCTTGACTGTTGGTGAATCGGTTGAGTACGCAATCACTCTTGGAAGCGATGGGAAGACTAAGGCCATTGATGTCACTGCTCCCGGCGGCGGTTCTCTTAACAAGAAGGAGAATAATTCCCGTGGAAGCGGCGGTAGTTGTTTTAATTGCGGTGAGATTGGTCATATGGCTAAGGATTGTGGCGATGGCGGTGGTGGGAGAAGCTTTGGAGGTGGTGCTGTTCGTAGATCTGGCGGCGGAGAAGGTGAATGTTACAAATGTGGTGATGTGGGACACTTTGCTAGGGATTGTAGGCAGAGCGGTGGTGGAAACAGTGGAGGCGGCGGTGGTGGTGGCGGTCCGTGTTACAGTTGCGGAGAGGTTGGTCATTTGGCAAAGGATTGTCGTGGTGGATCCGGTGGAAATAGGTATGGAGGTGGTGGTGGTGGTCGTGGATCCGGCGGTGATGAATGCTACTTGTGTGGTAGTGTGGGACATTTCGCTAGGGATTGTAGGCAAAACGGTGGTGAAATCTTTGGTGGTGGCGGCGGTGGTGGAAACACTTGCTATACCTGTGGCGGAGTTGGCCATATTGCTAGAGTCTGCACCAGCAAGAAACCTTCTGGTGGTGGTGCTGGTGCTGGTTCTTGTTACGAATGTGGAGTAACTGGCCATTTGGCTCGTGACTGTGATCGTAGAGGAGGAAGCAGCGGCGGTGGTCGTGGAGGCGGTGGCAGTAGCAACTGCTTCAAGTGCGGCAAGGGAGGTCACTTTGCAAGGGAATGTTCTTCGGTTGCTTAACAACAAAGAAGAGTAATGTTCATATACCTCTTTGTTTTTCTATTCATCTCTCTACCTAATGCTCCTTACTGTGGTTGCTACTCTCTTTTAGGATGTTACTTTTTGGAGTTGTTCTTACTTCTATCGTTCTTATGACTTGTTTTTGCAAAAAACCTATTCACTGCTTTTTGTTGATGCCATAAGTTTGAGACTTTGAATGATATGTGTGATTGCTTTAGTTGCAGTTTCTTTTCTTTCTTTACAATGTGTGTGATGGAGATAAAGATCTAGTCTAGTCTGTAATCTGTTATGGTCACTTCTTTATACCAAGATTGATACTTGATGCTTAACTTGGTTCCTCTTTTGTGGAGAGATTGTTCTTGGGAAACCGTCTCTTACAAATGGGGTTACTATTACCTGTATCAGTATTATTACATTACTGATTATACCAAGTTGATCTTCATAATCCAGAACTATTGAATTAGATTTGATAGCCAATAATAAACATGTGAGTTGAAACAAAGAAGGAACCAACTGAGTTGACTTCTCACTAAACATACCCAAAGGACAAGCTTCAATTGTCGTTGACCAACCCCAACACCTTACCTTTAAGCAAAAAGTGAAACTTAACTTTTTTTCTTAACAAACAAGATATCTTAATTTCTAGTTTTTAATTTAGGGAAATCATCAACAAACAGCACAATTATAACTTGATTCGCAATTTCCATTTTTTTTCAAAATTTATTGCTGAAATAAAGGGAAAAGATCAGTGAACATGTATGGGGTTCTGCAATGGCCAAATTGATTTTATGAAACTTTCCATTACACAGATCCCTAATTCTCTTATATAAAGACAATCTCCAAACCTCTCATTGATCGTACAACATCTCACTGCGACAATGAGTTTGGCTAAAGTCTCTTCCTTTCTCTTCGTGGTTCTGTTTCTCATCAATGGTAGCTCCTCCACCACTTTCAACGTTGTAAACCAGTGCAGCTACACTGTCTGGCCGGGACTTCTCTCCGGTGCCAGTACCGCTGCATTACCTACCACCGGTTTCTCCCTCAACTCTGCCGAGTCACGACTCATCTCCATGCCCGCTGCTTGGTCCGGCCGCATATGGGGACGCACACTCTGCAGCCAAAACGAAACCACCGGGAGATTCACTTGCGTCACCGGTGACTGCGGCTCGTCCCAAATCGAGTGCTCTGGCGCCGGAGCAAACCCTCCAGCTACATTAGCCGAATTCACACTCAACGGCGCTGATAATCTCGATTTTTACGACGTCAGCCTCGTGGACGGTTACAACGTACCAATGACAATCGTCCCTAGCGGCGGAGCCAACGGAGTCGGTAAGTGTAACGTCACGGGCTGCGCGGTGGATTTAAACAGCGTCTGTCCGGAACAGCTGAAAGTAACGGTAGAAGCTGCTGGAACGACTGCTGTAGCGTGTAAGAGCGCTTGCGAGGCGTTCGGAACGCCGGAGTATTGCTGTAGCGGCGCGTTTGGAACGCCGGACACGTGTAAGCCGAGTGAGTACTCTGGTTTGTTTAAGAAAGCTTGTCCGACGGCTTATAGCTATGCTTACGACGACGGGACAAGCACCTTTACTTGCTCCGGAGCTGATTACGTCATCACATTTTGTCCTTCAACTTCTTCAAAGTAAGATTTTGTTATTAATTTAAGAAATAAGGTATATTAACCTTTTTTGGTTAGATTTTTAAAAAATGTTAAACTTAATCTTGGGGAAATTGTTGTTTTTGGTTATTAACCTTCATTTCAAATTTTGATTTTGGTTTTTTTGGAAATTAATATTGATTTGAAATATGAAAATTGCATTTTTAAAATTCTCCAAGGCTTGATTAATAATTCAATTGCTTGTTTTCAGTGTGATGGAGAGTGCACCACCGCGTCCGAAACCGGAGGCGGTTAGCGTTTCCGACGCGTCAGGTACAAAAGCAGTTGCGTTACCATTAGGCGTTTTGGCTGTTGCGGTTTCTTGGGTGTGGAGTGGACTTTGGTGATCTCAATACGCCACCGACCTTTTTTTTTTGTCGTTTTAGTTTTTAATTTATTTTGTTTTCATTTATGTGATTCTTTTAAGAGAAGACGAAAAGTGAAAGTTAAATTAGCGTTTATGAAGAAAAAAATTCACAAAAGAAGGTAAATAGCGTAAATTTAAGGTTTAAACAAAATAATTAAGCCAAACTTTTTATAAATCAGTAAAACAAAAGGAAGAATTAAATACAACAGGTAAATGAATCCAACGGCGGATATGCCACGTATACACCACAGCCGCCAAAAATAAAACAGAGTACTCGAATCCAACGGCATGGTTAATAAATATAACTTCAATCTCTCTAATTCAGCAATTTTACAAAATGGTTTCTTCACACGGTATAAGATCTTTTCTTCTTCTTTTCGTTGTTTCTATTTATCTTCATCGCACGAGTTTCTCAAGCTCAGAACCAGAAGCTAATATTACTATCGATGTGAGCCAAGCTCAGAAGCTTCTTGATTCTGGCTACACTTTTCTTGATGTCAGGTATAAGTTTAAAACCTTTCATAACTCATATCATGTCTTTTATGTTCGATGGTTTTCTGAAATTTGAGAGCTGTTTGAAACAGAACTGTTGAAGAATTCGAGAAAGGCCATGTTGATTCAGAGAAAGTCTTCAATGTTCCTTACTGGTTATATACACCACTTGGTCAAGTTATTAACCCTAATTTCTTGAAACATGTTTCATCTTTCTGCAATCAAACCGATCATCTGGTCGTGGTAATAATACACTTGACTCTTGTCCTGATCATATGAAGTACATCTCACGTTACTCTAGTCTCTGGATCTGTTGTTTTAATCTTCTTTTGCAGGGTTGTAAATCTGGAGTTAGATCATTGTATGCTACCAAAGTTCTTGCCTCTTCTGTAAGTACCAAAAGATTCAAGAACATTTGAATTTAAAAACAGAGGATCTGGATCTGATCTAATAATGTCTGTTCTTTGAATAGATATGAGTTTACTGATGAGAGTTAATGGGATTGTTTTGATCATGTGATAGGGCTTCAAGACTGTAAAAAACATGGAAGGTGGTTACATTGCTTGGGTCAAAAATAGTTTTCCAGTTAAAGTGGAACGCAAGCAACTCAAATACGATGAGCTCTGAACTGATTCATATTATCCAACTATAACCATGTTAATGTATTATGGCTTATAAAAGGGAATGTGTAAATGTATTCACTTATTATTGCTATAAAACACATTATATTTTGGGTCGTGAATGAGATAGCGAACGAGAGAAGTAAGCCCCGGATCCACGGTTTGTTGCACCTTTAACGGGACAGTCCGTTCGGGTAACAGTCTTGAGCCAATCTTTCTCCATAAGACCATGTGTGATCTCTGACTTCAAAAGCCCCGGTGCAATCGAGTTCACTCTGATCTTGTAAACACCTAACTCAAGAGCCATCATCCTTGTCATGGTGTCACCACCACCTTTAGAACATGCATACGCGATTCCACCAGGCACAAGACCACGTTGGAGTCCAGAGACTGATGATATGTTTATCACCGAACCACCATGTTTAGCGTCACGCATTAAAACGCATATGTATTTGGAGACTAACCAAGTTGGTCTTGAAGACTTTGTCCCACTCGTCTTCTGAAAAATCCAAACTCGACCTGACATTGCCTCTAAATCCAGCATTGTTGATCAACGCATCGATCTTTCAGAAAATAATTCCAAGCTTCCTTCACAGCATTTTGAATGGTGGCTGCGTCTGATGAAACGTCTAGCTCAAGAGCCGCAGCTTGGATTCCACTTGAACTGAAGCTGTTGATTTCAGAGCAGAGTGATTTGAGACGATCCACACGACGAGCTGTTGCAATAATCTTACAGCCAGCTTTACCTAGATCAAGACATAGCTCTTTTCCTATACCAGAGGAAGCACCTGTCACAAGAACCACTTTGCCTTTAAGTTCACACCATGGCTCCAGTTGCTTTAAAAAAAGATAACAAAAGTCAAATTCTAACAGAGTCAGTCTTGTGTCCTAAACATGTGGAAGTATATATATATATTTCCCACTCTATTCAATTCACCTGAAGAGTTGTTATTTTATTACAAATTCTGGGTATTCGGATATTCAGTTTGGTTCCGGATATTTCGTGTATAAGAGTTTAAGATCCATTTGATTAATTTAGCTTTTCGTTTGAAGTTTAGTTTGGTTTCGGTTATTTTTGGTTTAAGTTTTGTATCTGAAATAGTAACTTTTATTTTCAACTAATTAAATATTACTAAAATTTGATTAAATATTGAAAATATGTCAAAAACTTCTAAATATTTTGGTTATTAATTATTTTAGTTGATTATTATTTAAATATTTTAGTTATTTTAGTATCAAAATATAATATTTATGGATTTATAAATTATAATTGAAATTTTGGTTATTAAGTTATATCAAGTCTAAATATAATTATTATTTTCGTTATATAAACCTTAAGGCATCTCCAACCATATTCTATTTTAGAGTCAAAACTCTATTATAGAGTAATATTTGTTACAACCCTACTCTATATCTTATTGGAAAATAGAGTAAATTATAGAGTTCTTCTTCTAAAGATAGAGCAACTCTATTCTCTACTTTATTTTTTACATTACTTCTATTTTAAACTAAGAAATAGAATAATATACTGGAGCAAAAGTATGCTTTATTTTAGAGAAAAAAATCAAAATTTACATTGGAGATGGTCTGAGTAGATGTTGGATATTTCGAATATCCATTTGATTTTAGTTCTCGCGGTTCTCAAGTTTATTATTCACTGGATTATTACGTTAGTTTTAGCTTGGTTTGATTTTTTTTGGGTTCTGTTTTGGTTCCATACTTTTAATTCGATTATTTTGCCTAGGACTACAAACTTCAATGTAATTTTATGTTAGTTTTGTTTTAAAAACTCTCATTTGAAATAAATATAAAAAGTTAGTTATTAAATTACTAACAGTATAGTCTCTTTTCCTTTCTTTTTTACATCCAGTACAGTCTCTTTATGAGTAAAATGCAATTTTCGAGATAAATGGACCGACGACCGACATAAGAAAACTTAACCGGGTAACAGCGCGGGAAAAATGATGTCGACAACAAAGTTATGTAATAAACCGAACCGGTTAGACCGGGTACACGCGTTACTTACGCGAAGTCTCCCCGTCTTCACCATGACAACATAACTGACAGAGACACAGATACTTTAACTTTTAACTCCGTCCCTTTCCTTCCTCCCATAAATATCTTTATCAACCAGACCAAGTCTTCTTCATTCTTCATTCTTCAATCACTCATCTTCTCCGATTTCAAAATCTCCGGCGACAATGGATTCCTCAGGCGACAAGCAAGCTTCGTCTCTTTACCCTACGGTTGACCAATCGAATCCCGAAGCTCCTCGTAACCCTAGCTCTTCTTCTACTAATAATAATCTCTATCCTTCTCTCGATATGAATGATCTCGCTCGTAATCTCTTCCCTGAGCAACCGGAGACTAATTCCTCCTCCGTCTCAGCTCCTCCCGCAGCGACGGAGGAAGTGATTCTGAAAATCTCCGGCGCGATTCTTCACTTGATAGACAAATCTTACAGCGTCGAGCTAGCGTGCGGCGATCTTTCGATCACCCGTATTGTTCAAGGAGAGAACGTTGTCGCTGTTCTCGCTAGTGTTTCCGATGAGATCCAATGGCCGTTGACTAAGGACGAGAACTCGGTCAAGGTCGATGAGTCTCATTACTTCTTCACGCTCCGACCTACCAACGATGAAGAAGACGGAGATGGAAGTAAGAACACTAACGAGATGTTGAACTACGGACTTACCATTGCTTCTAAAGGTCAAGAGCATTTGCTGGTGGAGCTTGAGAAGATCTTGGAGGATTATAGTTGTTTCACGGTGCAGCAAGTTTCAGAGGAAGCCAAAGAAGCAGGGGAAAAGGTTTTGGATGTGACGGTGGCGAGGGAGACGTCTCCGGTGGAGCTTACTGGTGAGAAGAAAGAGGTTGTGGAGAGGCAATGTTCGGCTTATTGGACGACTTTAGCTCCCAATGTGGAGGATTATAGTGGGAAGGCGGCGAAGCTGATTGCTACTGGCTCTGGACATTTGATTAAAGGGATTCTTTGGTGTGGTGATGTGACTATGGATAGGCTTATTTGGGGTAATGGTTTTATGAAACGGAGGTTGTCAAAGGCTGAGAAGGAGAGTGAAGTTCACCCTGACACCTTGAAAAGAATCAAGAGGTATGTTATGTCTAATGTGGTTCCTTGTGTCTGCTTCGAGAGGTTTGTGATAGTTCTTAGCTAGTTTATGCAAAAAAAAGGGAAGTTTTTTTTGGTAATTGTGGGGTGGAATGTGATTTCTATTTTAGGAAAGTGTCTAGACAGATAGAAGAAAATTGTGTGAACGTCTTTAAGTAGTATGTCCTGTTTTTGGGACATGAGTGATGAGTTTTGATTGCTGAGACGATCTGTGTTCTAACATGATAATGCTACATATTGGCTTGTTAAATGTCATTATTGTGGCTTCTAGTTATGTGTATTGGTGGCTCATTATGTTTATTGCCTATGCAGAGTGAAGAGGATGACTAAAATGACAGAGAATGTGGCAAACAGCATGCTCTCTGGAGTTCTTAAAGTTTCTGGATTCTTCACAAATGCAGTGGCTAATAACAAAGTAGGAAAGAAATTCTTTAGCCTTCTTCCAGGAGAAGTCGTCCTTGCATCTCTTGATGGATTCAGTAAGTTCCTCTAATCTTTTCATATAATGTGCTTAACCGACATTACCCGACGTTATGTGGCCATCTTTAGATATTCATGATCATTAAGACTCTTGGTTATGTTTTGATAGATAGGATATGTGATGCTGTTGAAGTAGCTGGGAGGAATGTAATGTCAACCTCGTCCACTGTCACAACCGAACTTGTTGATCACAAGTAAGTAGATCGAGTATTCGAGATGTGGAACTCTTTGTCGTTTGGATATGCAAGTGTTTAATAGAAGAATGTAAATTTTGGTTTGATGAATGTAGGTATGGAGGTAAAGCGGCTGAGGCGACAAACGAAGGGCTCGATGCAGCAGGATATGCAATTGGCACAGCCTGGGTTGCTTTTAAAATCAGAAAGGCTATTAACCCTAAGAGTGTTCTCAAGCCTTCGACGCTTGCAAAAACCGCCATTAGATCTGCAGCTTCACAGAAGAAAGCTTAGTAAGGCTTTCTGATGAAGCGAAACTGTGGCCCATTGGTTATGTTTGTTTGTATGGTCTTCTTGTCTTTTGATACAGAAGTAAAACAGTAAAGAGGTGTGGATTAGTAGTTGTTGTGAAGTGTTTGTGTTTCTATGAGAATCATGTAATGTCTCGAGTTGATACGGAATATGTACTGTATGTGTAAGTGGCCTTGGGGTTTCTTTGCTGATTCCAAATCAAGATTCCTTGAAATTAGTTTTCATGTTATTGCGTCATGCATACTACTCTCTCTCTCTTTGGCTATCTAGTAGCGCAAGAGAGAGCTCTCAAAGATGCATCTGACTATTTCAAAGAGCCACATGAGAGTTTACGGGTCGTATGTTTGATTAACTCTCAGTTGGAAAGATGAAACGAACAAAGTAAAGAAAGCAGAAGATAAGAGGTCATGTTGCGATTTCAGATAACTGATAACAACAGTCATATTTATACAATCGAAAATGACATGAAATAGTTAGGTTAGCTGACTGATTTGCATTGAGCTTGGAACATAAGAACATACAAGTGGGTAACAATTCGGGTCTGCAGCTTCACCAAGATCCACTTTTTTGAAGTATCCTTCCTTACCAACGATGTAAGCTATTCCTCGAGTGTAAAAAGAATCAATATCTTTATCAAAAACCACTGCAACATCCTTCGTCTGGTCAATGAAGAAACTCCCAGCCTCTCCCAGAAACGCGAAACGAACGAGTGGGCTCATATCAACCACTAAGAACTTGTTCCACGACACTTCTGTAGGCTCAACCTTACTCGTAACCCAAATCTCCATCCTCAGTGTATCATCATTCTGAAACAAAACCGCAAACTGCTCTTCCCCAACATTAGAGAGAGTAACAATATCTTCATTAGAAGAAGAAGCGTTAAAAGGCAGAGGCAGACGCGGTCCAAATCTCTCAGTTGTGAAATCGAAACAGATCAAGAAATCAACATCCTCATCAAGATTATCCGTAGCATACCAGTAAGTATTGCCTTTTACAGACAAGCCACGGGAACAAAACTTTATTTCCCACTCAGGACTGACATCAAGAACAGCCTTCCATGAATCAGACTCAAAACTATAGAGTTCAAACACACAAATTCGTTCCTCTACCTTATAGGCGTTAGAATCATCCACAAATCTCAAGACTTTGTACTTCTTATCCTCGTCATACCCAAGAGCGTAATTGTCCAATCTGTGGTAACAATTTCTAGGTTTGATCCACTTTGTTTGCCCAAAATAAGGGTTCCAAACCACAAGCCTAAAGTTGAGTTCTTTAGTGATGCATAAGAGTAGACCATCGCAGTGAAAGACTCTAATTATATCATCGACTTCATCGTTTAGGCTAGTAAGTGTACCTTTAGACGTAATTGATGGATCAACATGGCTGTGGAGATCGACGCTCATTAGATAAACCTTGAAATTCGTCATCATGATCACCTCAAACTCACTCACTTGCTTCTTCTTTGCTTCGCCGATTTGCTTCTTTATAAAGCTCCGATCTTTGGATACATCGTTCCATTTTTTGCAAGTCAATCGCACTGCTCTAAGAGATGTCAACGGAACCCTACTGAGAACTTCCTCTACCGAATCCCGTAAAAGATGGGACATTTTCGCCATTGTTGAATTTTAGGGTGAAGCTTCAAATTCTCTTAAACCCCAGGGGAAGCCTTTAATTTTGGGCTTTCAATGTGCTTTCGTGGGCTTTCGAAACAAAGGAATATCTTCTTAGCAAGAAACAATATTAATTTTAATTTTTTTGTTTTTTTTTTTCTAAGAATGTAAATATTTCATTAATAATGAAAATAGTTAGGAGTTACAATTAAGTACAACCTAAAGATTGGTTCCACGGCAAAAAAAAAGATAAAAAACATGGAAGCAAAAACAATCAGTCCATTGATAAATCAATGAAGTGATAAACACAATCAGTCCATAAACATCAACAAAAACAATTATGTTTTTGGAGTAAATGAAGTGATAAACGATTTTGAAGATTCACCAAGATAAGACCTCAAGGAGAAAGAAAATATGTTGTCGAACAGCGATGACCGCGTCAAAGAAAGCCATAGCGGATGGAAGCCTTTCACCGGTAGTCCGAGAATACTGAGCCGTCAACGGCTTAGAACAAAGAGCTTTCAATCACTGACTCCCTCTTCACTAAGTGAGAGACGCTTTTTGATCAATCCATGAGCTTTCTCAGAGCGGAACCACACGAACCAAAGGAAAACGAAAGCGCTAGCTCACTCTACCAAGCTCATTCCCGAGGTCGGCTAGCACAGAGCAAATTTAACAATACGACCAAACGCTAAACAATCCTAAAGTCTTACTATCTCCTCCAGCAGCCAAGCAAGCTAATCCACAAACCAAAGCACAAGCCAACAAAATCTTCTCCATAGAGAGGCAACACACAAAAGGAACACAACAAAACCAAAACTAAACAACACCAAAGAGTTCCTAGCACCAAACAGATAGGAAGAGCTCAGAGGAACGAAACCAAAAGCAGGATCGTTGGAGTACGAAAAAGGAGAAGACTCCTATGCAGCTAAAACCGGCTAGCTAAACCGGCGGATACGAGAGAAGCGACACCGGCATCGCTATAACTCCCTGAATAGCCACACGTTTAGCACAAGAAGTCCAATCGCTCGAGCTCCAAACTCACACTCCTGACTCAGACACACCCTAAAGGAGACCCAAAAGCTATCCGAGAAACCAAGCTAGAACACTGAATTGAGAGCCATTGAAGAACCAAGCTCCGAGGAAGCTCTCAGGCCTAACGCAAGCGCAAGGAGACAAAAGCAACCCTCCACAGATCCTCTGCAGACTTCACACAAACGGATCGAAATGGGAAAGTGCAGCAACACGCCTCCAATACCGTCAGGCTCCAGTGACCACCACTCACACGCCTAAAGAACTAGGACCCTGCAACCAGAACAGAGAAGAACTAGGTAGCCGCAACACCACCGAGCGAGACAAGCTTCTCTGCCGATACGATCGAGGTAGATCTGAAACAGATCCACCAAACACGGGCGACGGATCAAGAAGCTAAATTGGCTGAGGGCTCCGATGGAACTCATGCCGTCCCCTAGCAGAGGATAACCAGCCAAGACAACAACCACAACTGCCTCGAGAAGTCGTCCTGTTCCTAGATCTTTTATCACACGCTTTGAGTAGAACAGCTTGATTTGAAGCCAAAACTCACCGAGGAGTTGTAAGTCGAGAAACACAGCAGTAACAAACCTCTTAGAAACAGCAGCCCTCTCACAGCGCTGGACTAAGCCGGACACCGGAGAGGCAAACGGAGCAAACGATGAGAAAAAGCTTTGAAGTTGAGAGCTTAATTTTAATTTTTATTGTTCTAAATTCTTTTCCATGACCATGAAGGCATGAAGGCATGAATCATGGATATTGAATTATTGATTAATACCAAAATATATTATACTGGAAATATTGCTATGTATTTTTTTAAAAAAAATTTTTATGTCGGAGATTTGCTTAATAGTAAACAAATTGAATTCAAAAGTTATACACGTAGAAGCACTTTATTCAAAAAGGTTTATATTAATTTTTTTTTGTGTCTTTTTTTTTTCAAACTCTAAATTTGTTTTAGCCAAATTAACATATATGTTGGAATACAACGACTGTTTCCCTAAAATTTTATTTGAACATTGATAATTTGATATAAAACAATTTTAATGCGAACAAACAATTATGAGACGTTTTAAAGAAAAAAAACCATAAAATATCAATTTCACACTATCTGTACACTTTTCAAAGGTCGGCGAACCACTATCAACAAAAAGAAATTATGAATAAGAGTTACTAAACTATGAAACAGTTGCCGGTATAGTAATGTTATGGAAATAATCATAAACGAAATTGGTACATCTAATCAAACATTAGATGCAAGCTATTATATGGTTTTTTCTCTATAGATTATAAACAATGAGTTATCATCATCGATTAGCACATACCTTACTTTGGACCATTAACAATTTTGTTATACAACTGTCCAAAAATGGAAATAACAAAACCTGAAACTTCAAATATATTTTATAAAATTCAACCTTTAAACAAATATTAAAAAATCTTAAAATACATCTGATTCGTATCTTCTGGTATCTGATTCAACAAGACCAAAAATATATATAATATATATATATATATATATCACTCGTACGTATAAAATAGAGAACCGAAAAGGTAACACAAAGGCTTTGATAGGAAGACCGAATCAAATGCCCTATAAGTGTCGAAACCACCGATGGTTACTTGTTAAGTGCTTTGTATGCACCACTTCAATCTTATCCTCTCTAATTTTATTTATTTTTATATGTTATATGTTATAACATTAAAATCTTACAAAACCATATATATATATATATGTATATATATATATATATATCTTATAGCATCATCTTCACTTTATATTTAACAAGTCGTAATCGAACTTTTAAAGATGTTTTAACTTTTAATTATCATTTCTTTGTTTTCAAAAACTGTCTCGTTCACACTGATTATATAGGATTATCTTACTATAGTTATACAATTAGAAAGAATTTGACCCTACGTACGCCTTAACTTTACTTAACAAAAAAAAATATTATAGTTTTCATGAATTTGTTTATAAGGTTAAAGTTTGTCTTTTACTTTTTACCAATGAATGCTCTACTAAAATTTCTTAAATACTTTGGTTTTATTCTAAGAAATCATAATATAATAAAAAATTACGTACTATAATATTTTCTTACTCATTTTTATTTATATATATGATTAACATTTTTGGTTTAGAAGGAATTTGAATTTGAATTTTTATTTTAGTGAAACTACAGTCAAATGCTGCGGGACTAGTTATAGAAAAATTCTTGGGTTCACCCCTAGGGGTGAACCTATCTCATTCACCCCCTCTAAACTAACCAATCAAAATACAATAATGTGCCATGTCATTTTCTATTTAAAAATAAATCAAAATTAAAATTATAAAATAAAACAAATTAAGGAAACAAATTATGTAGAATTTTTATTAAGGAAATTTTATTCGGTTTGGGTTTATAAAATAATGGTTAGGGTTTAGATTTTATAAATAGATGAATTTATTTTTTGGTTTGGGTTTATAAAATAGTGGTTAGGGTTTAGATTTTCTAAATAAACAAAATTATATTTCGGTTTGGGTTGATAAAATAGTGGTTAGGGTTTAGATTTTGTAATAAAACGAAATTATATTTTGGTTTGGGTTGATAAAATAGTGGTTAGGGTTTAGATTTTGTAATTAAACAAGATTATATTATGGTTTGGGTTGATAAATTAGTATTTTAGGGTTTAGATTTTATAAATAAACGAAATTATATTTAAGTTTGAGTTAATAAAATAGTGATTAGAATTTAAATTTTGTAATTAAACAAATTAATTTCGATTTGGATTTAATAATATAAATTATTTTAATTTATTTAACTAGATGACATGGCTAATTTTGATTGGTTAGCTTAGAGGGGGTGAATGAGATAGGTTCACCCATAGGGGTGAACCCAAGAATTGTTCCTAATTATATTTAAAAAATGTGATAGTGTTTAAATTTATTTTTTCTGTCTTTTGAAAATACAAAATAAATTACAAACTTTCGTAGAACTACTTTATACATAGTTAATAAAAATAGGAAAAAATGTTAAAAAATCTTGAAATCTAAATTTTTTTAATTTTAACATAAATCATTAATTTTCGTTGACTTTCTAAAAAATACTAATTTGATTAATTTTACCAAATAAGACACGACGTTGACAACATTTGTTAACATAAATCAAACCGTTAAATTATATTGACTTTCAAGTAAATTATGAATTTTCGTTTTTGTTAACAAATAATCAAACCGTTAAATTGTTGTATCATATAATCCAATGTATTTCAGTTGGCGAGATCGACGAAAGTTTGTGTTTTTAGAAAATCAACGAAATTCATGATTTATGTAAAAAATAGATAAAATTATATATATTGCACCACAAGTAAAAATCATGTTTTCACCTCTTTTAGTAAATTTCTGATTTTTGTACATTTTAGCAAGCTATGACTAATTAATCACATAATATATAAACATCATGGATTTAATTATGGTGAGATTGTGAGAATATTTGATCACGACGCTATTATCAATTTAAACCTTGTATTATCACGGAAGTAACATGTAAATTCTCCACTAAAGATGATTGATAATGTAGTACAAGACCAGATAAAACTTTAAGTCGAGAAAGATGTGGTGTAAAATATTTCCAGTTCATTAATATTATTAAAAATTTAGATAAGTACAATATGATTAAACATCACCTAAAACAAGTGGTTGTGGGATCTATAGTTGTAAATGTATCATAGTGATCACTTAAACATTGATTATTCAGCATTTATATATGTTGTTCAGCTCAAGTGTTTCTACTACTTAACGCCATTAATTCACTGTTTACGACTTATAAATCTTATTATGTGGCCAAAGAGATCTTTATCATTCGTAATTTAATCCTACTTGATGGTTTAATATGCACATATATCAACCATGCATTATATAATACCTAAATGTGTATATGCGTATTAGTATTTGAAAGCTGTATAATCCATAATACGGGTTAGTTATTATTATCAACTTGGCTTTTGTCTCCACAATCAAATGAGAGCATGCACACAATGTTAACTTAAAAGAATATAAACAATTATGATCTATACATATCCTTTCGTTTATAATTAAGTGAAAAGCTAATGAGACTTTAAAGATTTTCAAAAAGGGCTTACAAGTTTCAGTAACCAGTAACCATGCATACACATTTCTTTTTTAAGCACACATCATTACCATATCACCTTAAGTCTTCTAAATAAGACCCTTTTGAGATTTTGTCTAGATTTTGAGATCTTTTTTATTTGGATTGTGATCTTATTTGTTATTTGATTTGATGTTAAAGATAGATTTGAATCTTGCTTTAAACACAAACAAGACGAAATTCAAAATTCAGATTATCTAATAAGAAACAATACATGTTTTGTCATCTAGATGAGTTGAATATCTATATTTTAAAAATAAAATTTATGTGATAAACATTTAAATGTTTGAATCTGAATTAGTTGAATTTCAAAAATAGATTACTTCTAAATGATGATATATCTTATACAAATAAAAACAAACCGAAGGAATTACAATTTTTTGGGCGATTCCCGTAAATAATACTACAATTGAGTTTTCTTTTTCATTCTAAAAATATCATTGTTAGTTGTATTTTTCAAACTACTTAGTAAAAAATATTTTTTTTTCAAAGTACCGCAAAACTATAACTAATATTCAAAACAAACTCAAAATTCTAAACACTAAACCCTACTCCTAAGAATTTATATCATTCTAATTAATCTAGACCAAAAAAAATTGAATTCTAAATCTATGAAACTTGAAACAAGTGGCTTAGGAATTCGCCTTTTTATTTTTATTTTGGTAAGATGATAGTTACCATTAAATATTAATTAAATCAATATGAAATACCGGGTTTAAGTTTATATTTCCATAGTGGGGGTTAAAATCCAATTCCAACACAACTTGATGTAACTTGGTATCAAAACTACAATCTTGTCAATCAATTTTTTTCGTATAACGAATATGTATTCCACTAGATTGAATAGCAATCCTTTTCAATCAATACCTTGTGCAGCAGAATCGAACTTTTAGATATATTGAGAAGAATGGTAAATGACTTACTTGAGTTATAGCCAATTTAACCGATTAATATTCATACAACACATAAAGAAAACCCTAAATATGTACTAGCTCAAATCAAAACTACCTTAAAAGTTAAAACCAAGAGAAACTCAAAGATCTTTTGTTTTTAACCAACCTTAATTTTATTTTTATTACTAAAGTGACATATATGAATAAATGTGTTACTTTATTTTACCAAATTCACGGGTCGTTAATATTATATCACCGGACGATATGTGCTTTATAGATTTGTTACTTGATCTTCAAGCTCCAAAAAAGATTCTTACTAAAGTGGTCAAAATTAATTATCACCGTGATATGATGAAAGTTTATTTTTCCTTCTAGACTTCTAGTGACAGGTTAACTGTTTTTTTCGTTAACCAATGACAGTTTAAAGTCTTTTACATATAACTACAAAAGTTAGAAGACATCCTAAACTTTTTTAAAAATTCATGAACAAGCAAAAATATTTTGGTTAGCATGTCATGGTTATTTCAATTGGGATGGAAAATAATCTTATCAGTTTGGAAACTATTGATACATGGATTATTATCATTTCATTAAAACTGCAACAATTTAAAAGAAATTGATTTGTAGAGTAAATGATCATGTTTTCATTGAGTTTATTTAAGCTCTAATGATTGGTTACTACTCTCTCCATTTCAATTTAAGTGATCTTTTAACCCAAAAAATTGTTTCATTTTAAGTAATGTTTTCAACTTTCTATGCAAAAAATAAATGTGTGTAATAATTTTTGACCAATCATTTTTTACATCATATTTTTTTATTGGTTGAATTCATTTTAATTAATAATGATTTTATAGAAACAAGAGAATCATTTTCTTAATATGTGTGTAACAACTTTAAACATTATGAATCATCAGTTACAAAATTATTTTTTGGTTTGTAAAATAAATAAAAGAGAATTGAATGTTCTTGGAATATCGCTAAAATTTTGACTCATAGCAGAACAAAACTAATTTAAAAAGTTGCACCGTAACAAGAAAAGCTGACGAACAACGAAACCTTTCAATATAACTGAGAGGTCAAGTGTACAAATTCAAACAAAAATTAATGCACGTAATGGAGTCCCATGCTAACTTAATATTTTATTTTAATTATATTTTATATTATTTACAGCTATAAACTTATTCATATTATACAAAAATGATAATTGAATATATAAAACACTTAAATATCTATTAAAGAAAACATATATTTGAAGATACTCAAGCTAAGATTGGGTATGGGGGTGGATACTCTCAAATTTAGGAATATATAGCCAAGATTGGGTATGAGATGGATACCCTCAAATTTAGGAATATCAACCTGACCTTTATTTTTGGGGGCAAATACTTTGGTTTCGTTATCCAAGTTAAACCAAAGTACACATATAAGAGTGATTCAAAGATACCCAAAGTTTAGTGCATAACAAAGGACATTCAAATGCTATAAAAGGTTTTACTGCATATAAGAGTTTAGAGAAAAAAAGTTAAATAGCTTTTTGGTGTACCCGAGTTCATGGTTAGTCGATAGTTTATCCACCAGTGACGAGAGGATTGTTAAGTCAAAAAATATATTGATGTTGAAGTCTTGGGTCTCGCTCGCACGAGAAGGTCTACACGAAGTAACACAACATTAAGGAAGATCGGATGCATACACGGCTTTACTTTAAAGCCGTAAAATCGAGAACAATAACTTGTAACTAAGTTTCTCCCTATATAGGGAAGAGATGAAAAATCATTTCTAGTTATCAGAGTTTTTATCATCACTTGCAAATTTGCATTTAATTGGTATTTAAACATTTAAATTTTTAGATAATTTTCACTGTTGACATTAATTAGAAATATAAAAATAAGTGCATTTTTGTCATTTTGTAGATATTTTTAACTTCACTAATAAATCTTACAGTTATGCTACACAATCCATATCTCTTTTTAAGTCCTATAAAAAATCTTTGGTAGATTATGTGATTACTCTATAAATTCAACACTTTAAATCAAATTTATGTACATTTCCTAAAGTTGCACAAAAAAATCAAATTTATGTACATTTCCTAAATTTAGTAATATACTAATATCTCATAAACCCGTACAAATACCTAACAAAAACTTTTTTTTGTTGTTGTTGTCGTCGTATAATATAAGTAGAAGACAGACCTTAAACACCAATCGACAAAGCACAAATCTTTGAAACCTTCTGAGATAGAGACAATACCAAAGTTGGGTCCTTTATAAATTTCTTCTCTAAATTATTTCTAAAAATCTTTAGAAAATTCTTCCAAAGACCAGTACAACAGTCTATTCCTAAATTTCGTGTGGACCTTAATATCAAAATATCCTCTCATTGGCCATTTCACCTTCTACACATTCCCACAGGCCAAATTCTAAAAGATCAACTTCAATCTTTGCTTTGCCCAAAATCTTTTGCTTTATTTCCCTTATTTGATTTCTTTTGCCAAAAAAGCAAAAAGATTTCATCTTTCTGTTTATTCTCTCTATTTATAAATTCGAACCTATTTTGCTTCTCCTTCTTCAGACTTATCTTATTCTTGGCCACTCTTCTTCTCTGTTTTGATGCTTTGAAGCTTTTTTCTTTGGTTTCAATCAAAAAGTTTGAAGCTTTTGAAATTTTCCTTCATGGGTTTCTGATTTTATTTTTTAATGATAAATTAATGATTTTTTAATTTGGGTATTAGTAAAAAAGTGGGGAGTGACACAAGAAGCAGTATAGTCATTAGTTTTCCACTAAGCAAAGCACCGAGAAGTTCACCAACAACAATAAAGACTCAATATGTGTCTTTGTTTGTGACTTTGGGATCATCTGAGACACTAAGATGAGAGGACATAGCTTCTCGATGAGTATTGAGAATCTTCCTGATTCTCCAATGGGTTCAAGAAGGAAGAAGATGAAGATCAGGAAAGTGTTTGATAAAATGACTGAGTTGGTTGCCCCTTGGAGAAGTAATTTAGAGAGTCCAAGAGAGAGAATGATTTTGCGTGGTGATGTTGAGCAAGATGAGTTTCAGTACGCCAGTAGTCACTGTTTGTCTTCTTACTACAGCGTCTTTGTTGTTCGCCTCGCTATAATGGTTAGATTCCATCACTTCTTCTTCTCTCTTTAACTCATTTTTGTTTGGTGTCTGATTAGGTATGCTTAGTTTATGATCAAACTTGGAAACCAATCCATTTGATGAGAAAGGTGGAAGCTTTTGTAAGTTGAGAGGTGTTGTGTGTGTGTCTATATGTGCAGGTGATGTTAGCGATTCTGATAGGGCTTTTAACCGTTCTAACATGGCATTTCACGAGGATTTATACTAAGCAGTCACTTCAAAACTTAGCATATGGCCTTCGGTATGAGCTTCTTCAGCGTCCAGTGTTACGTATGTGGAGCGTTTTAAACACCACATCAGAGCTAACAACAGCTCAGGTCAAGCTATCTGAATATGTTATTAAAAAATATGACAAGCCAACTACTCAAGAAGAACTCGTTGAGGTTTTGTTTTCTGTATCCCTGACTACTTTGTGGTCCTGTGTTTGATATGAGATCCTTTATTTATTATTTTTGTTTTAACTTTATCAGATGTATCAAGCAATGAAAGATGTGACTTGGGCTCTGTTTGCTAGTGCCAAAGCTCTAAATGCCATAACCATAAATTACAGAAATGGATTTGTCCAAGCTTTTCATAGAGATCCAGCAAGTAGCAGCACATTCTATATCTTCTCCGATCTTAAAAACTATTCCATCAGTGGAACTGGGCCTGAAGATGTAAGTGGGTGGAACAACCAGTCAATACATGGGAACATGTCTGCCATTTGGTACCAGCAACAGCTTGATCCAATAACAGGGGAAAAACTAGGAAAGCCGCTTAAAATTCCACCGGATGATCTGATCAACATTGCAGGAATCTCACAAGTGCCTGATGGTGAAGCTTCTTGGCATGTGACAGTGAGCAAATACATGGACTCTCCGCTTCTCTCAGCAGCTTTGCCCGTCTTTGATGCATCCAACAGGAGTATTGTGGCTGTTGTGGGGGTGACAACTGCACTTTACAGTGTAGGGCAGTTGATGAGAGATCTTGTAGAGGTCCATGGTGGACATATTTATTTGACATCTCAAGAAGGATACTTGCTTGCTACTTCCACAAATGGTCCTCTTTTAACAAATACATCAAAAGGGCCTAAGCTAATGAAAGACGTTGATTCAGAGGAGTGGGCTATAAAGGCAGGAGCTCAGTGGTTGGAGAAAACTTATGGAAGTAACCGCCCTCACGTTGTTCATGCTGAGAATGCAAAGCTTGGGGACCAACAATATTACATTGATTCATTCTATCTTAATCTAAAGAGACTTCCAATTGTAAGTTTTCCCTAAAAAGAGTCTAAGCTAGATTTAGATGCCTACCTTGGGTCACGTTGTTTAGTTTTCTGTTATGTATTTTGCAGATAGGTGTTGTCATTATTCCCAGGAAGTTCATCATGGGAAAAGTGGATGAAAGGGCCTTCAAGACTTTGGTGATACTGATTTCTGCTTCTGTCTGCATCTTCTTTATTGGATGTGTCTGCATCTTAATTCTCACAAATGGAGTTTCAAAGGAGATGAAACTAAGAGCAGAACTGATAAGGCAACTGGATGCAAGAAGACGAGCTGAAGCTTCAAGCAACTACAAAAGCCAGTTTTTAGCTAATATGAGGTTGGTCATCACTTGAGTTGCAAGAAGCAAGTTCTTGCGATTGTTAAAAATTATTAACGCTAAATACTGAAATGAGTTTGTTGAAATTTTCTGCATTCTAGCCATGAGTTGAGGACACCTATGGCTGCTGTGATTGGATTACTAGATATTCTTATATCAGATGATTGTCTTTCAAATGAGCAATATGCAACAGTGACTCAGATCAGAAAGTGCTCAACTGCTCTCCTCCGGCTTCTCAATAACATACTGGACTTGAGCAAGGTGAGAAATTATAAGAAAAAAATGTTTTATTAGTTTTGATATATGAAGAAAATGTTCAAGCTTTAGTATTACATCTGCTGATCGTAAGTTTGGCAGTGAGTAAACATTTAGCTGTCCCAGCTGTGTTTTTCCTGAAACTATCATGTAAGTTGCAGCTACAAGCTAATTAATTCCTTTTCCACCTCATAGGTTGAGTCAGGAAAGCTTGTTCTAGAAGAAGCTGAGTTCGATTTGGGACGAGAACTCGAAGGACTTGTTGACATGTTTTCAGTGCAGTGTATTAACCACAATGTAGAGACAGTGTTAGACCTCTCTGGTATGACTTTGTATTATATTTTAGACAGCCAATGATGAATTTTCTTTACAATGAATTTTTGGGTTATGAAGTCTCATATATTTTGCTCTTTTCGTAGATGATATGCCAGCATTAGTCCGAGGGGACTCGGCTAGACTTGTTCAAATCTTTGCAAATCTTATAAGCAATTCTATTAAGTTTACAACAAGTAAGTTTTGTTACCATCTTTTGACTCTTCTATTTTCATGACAGCGATGCATTGCTAATCTGATTAAGATGGTTGCTTTGCAGCGGGTCACATTATTCTTCGTGGATGGTGCGAGAACATGAATTCTCTACATGATGAGATGAGCTTAACTGTTGACAGAAAGAAACCATGGGCACCAATGAAGACAAAAATGATGCAACACAGAAATCATTTGCAGAAGTCTTGTAAGAGCGCAAACAAAATGGTTCTTTGGTTTGAGGTTGATGACACTGGATGTGGTATGAAACTTGAGCTCCTTAATTATATATCCTTTCACTATCCCAATCCACGATCTTCCAGATTCTGACATCTCTTTAATGTATAAATAATATATGCAGGCATAGATCCAAGCAAATGGGACTCTGTATTTGAGAGCTTTGAGCAAGCTGATCCTTCTACCACTCGGACGTAAGTGATCAAAATTAAGTGCATACAATATATGTTTAAGCAAAACTATGCTGTTAGTTGAATCTTATAGCTCACTGGTCTAACATTTCTTCAGGCATGGAGGAACTGGTCTTGGACTGTGTATCGTGCGGAACTTGGTGCGTTATGTCACTGAAATTTTAGAATTTGATGAGTTACAAAGCAATAAATCATCTGAAACCTACTTTATAATTTTACAGGTAAACAAGATGGGTGGAGAAATCAAAGTTGTACAGAAGAATGGCTTAGGGACTCTAATGAGACTATACTTGATTTTGAGTACTCCTGACACCGTAGATCAGAACATCCAGCCAGATTTCTCCAAATACGGTCTCGTGGTATGTAAATCTCAGAAAGAAATTATGACGAATGCATCATGGATTAAAGTTTATGTGTTTGTAAAAATGTTATTGGTTTTGAATGCTGCAGGTTTTGCTTTCAATGTATGGAAGTACAGCCAGAATGATCACATCAAAGTGGTTGCGTAAACACGGGATTGCAACAGTTGAAGCATCAGACTGGAACGAGCTGACTCAAATGATTAGAGACCTGTTCGAGACGGGAAGCGGTGACAACAGCTTTGATTCACAGCACAATATTGCTGATCCACTGAGAGCTGAGCTTTCAAATATACAAGAAATCGAGAACCCTGTGTTTGTCATAGTGGTGGATATTGGAGTACTTGATCTCACTACAGATATATGGAAGGAACAGCTTAACTACCTCGACAGATTCTCCAGCAAAGCAAAGTTTGCTTGGCTGCTGAAGCATGACACCTCCAATATAGTTAAAACAGAACTTAGAAGAAAAGGGCATGTCATGATGGTTAACAAACCGTTGTACAAGGCCAAGATGATCCAGATTCTGGAGGCTGTAATAAAAAATCGGAAGAGAAGCTTGTGTAGTGGCTCAAGAAACAGAGGAAACGGAAGTGATGAATCCCACGATTGCTTAGAAATCGATCCAACACAATTCGATACTTGCAGCTCCGATGATTCTTCTGAGACATCTGGCGAGAAACAAGTAGATAAATCTGTGAAACCAAGCATCTTGCACCCACTTCTTAAGAACTATCTCATTGACGCTACTAACACAAATAATGATTCAACATCTGCAAGTATGACTCAAAAGAACCCAGAAGAAGAAGATTGGAAAGATCGGCTGTATTCAGGAATTGCGTTGGATGGAAAGAATCTGAAATCTCTTGAAGGTATAAGGATCTTGCTGGCAGAAGATACACCGGTTCTTCAACGAGTAGCCACCATAATGCTTGAGAAAATGGGAGCAACAGTAACTGCAGTTGGAGATGGACAACAAGCAGTTGATTCCCTCAACTACAGGTCTATCAATGCTCAAGCTCCAACTCATGAAGAACACAAACCGTCAGAAGAAGAAACTGCGAAGAGTAGTTTACGAAGTTCCTCACCTTATGACTTGATCCTCATGGATTGCCAGGTACAGTTACTCTTCACACTTTTGAATTGAATCCGACATGTAAAGACAATGACATTAATTCAACATTTTTCTCATGGCAGATGCCAAAAATGGATGGATATGAGGCAACAAAGGCGATAAGGAGAGCAGAGATTGGCACTGAGCTGCACATTCCAATAGTGGCATTGACAGCGCATGCAATGTCTTCTGACGAAGCGAAATGCTTGGAGGTTGGAATGGATGCTTATCTCACAAAGCCTATAGACAGAAAGCTTATGGTCTCAACCATTTTGTCACTCACTAAACCATCAATATTCCAAACTTCATTGTCCGGTTGAATCGCCGGATAAAAAGCTAACAAGAGAACTCTTTTTTTTTAGTAGGTTTTTGGATTCTTGCATTATGTATATATGTGTGAATTTTGTAGTTTGACAAAGAGGTTTTGTGAGGAGGACGAAAGAATCCAGCTTTTTTGTATACAAAGAATGTTTTTTTACTTCAAAATAAGAATACATGTTATACTACATGGAGACAAATGTGTTTGTTGTCACAGACAAAAAAAAAATTATTCTTAAAATGGCCCATGCAGGTTTCGAACCTGCGACCTTCGCGTTATTAGCAAGACGCTCTAACCAACTGAGCTAATGGGCCATTTGTTCTACTGCATCTAAGCTTATAAATAACTAAACAGATAAGTATATGCTGAATTTGTTTTTGTTTTGAGGGATACAGTAAATTCCATTTTTGTACTGTATATACATAAACTGTAAGTTTGTAACTACTAATATTTTAATTAAAAAACTTAAATTAATCAAATGATAAGATAGGTTTACAACTTTACATCAAACATGTATAAAACTGTCTTGTAAAATATATACAAAATTCGATTAAAAAAAGAAAACTGAGAAACCAAGAAGTTACGACGGAACTGAGATAGTAACTGTTACGTACTCTGTCGTTAAAGAAGGAAAGATTGATTGTTACGATATCACTAATTATAGTAATAAAGGTTGTTTTGTTGGTTTATAATGGTAAGTTATTGCTTAATGCTTACTACGTACGACGTGTTCTACCGTTTTCCTTTTGTATCGCAATAACCTCCAAAATAAAACTCCAGCTTTGGAAATAAAACGATCCAGCCAAAAAAAAAAACGACGAACATTTATTTCCATTTTTGCTATAAATCTCTCTGAATCCATAAAGGTCATAAACATTTTCTATAGCTGTGTGTGTGTTTTGAAAACAAAAATAATTTTCGACGAGGTGCATGCATGATTACTTTCTAGGCTTGTTAAAGGTATGACAAAGTCCTTTTAAGTGAGTGTCGGTTGCGGTTACTTCTTCGCAATTCGTGTTCTATCATACCAGCTGTTTCGACCTCCCATCCTGCTTCGAGTAAAGTTCTACTTGAAGCAGGATGTGAGACCGAAGCAGCAGGTATGATAGAGCAGGAATTGCGAAGAAGTAACCGCAACTGACACACTAAAAAGACTTTGTCATACCTTTAACAAGCCTAGCAAGTAATCGTAATTGTTCTGGAGACTCCGTTAATTTGTTTTTAAGTTTTCTTGTAAGTAACACAACTTTATCATAGCGCAAGAAGAAAAAAACAAATTCCGAAGAAAAAGAAGACGTCATGACTTCCTAATAAGAACAGCTAAATCCTAAATTTATGGTAACAATTTTTAATCAAGTAGACATAACCAATAGGGAAATATGTTTCCCTAGTTGTTAGTAATGTTTTCATTTAGATAACCAAATTTCGACATTATCATGGTTATCCATGAACTCTTGTCCATCGTTTCACATTATTTTAAGCAAATGACATGTTAAGGAAAATTCAAGTGTTGAACAAAAGCAACAAGCTTAACGTCCATTAGACAATATCCACAAAACTGCATATATTGGACAATATCCATAAAACTGCACTCTTTTCTCTAAATGTGGTCACGAAACTATCTCTTTTAAATTTTTTTATGAAGTATAAGATGCATGTTGGTGTCGTTATTACAATATCTCATTGGAATATAATTCAAGATGAAAAAGCTGAAAACATGTCCACGAAAGATTATCCACGAAACCTTGTCCAGGAAATCTTGTCTATCGAAATGAGAAGATTTATTTGTAATTGAAAACTTTAATAAATCTTTCAAACCTAATTTCAACACATTATCATTGTAATCCACGTACCCCTTTCAAACGTTTCATTTTATTTAAGCAAATGCCATGTTTAAAAAAATTCAAAATTTTGAAAGAAAACAACAAACTCAAGTTATGTCAAATTCTTTCAATCTGACATAACTTGAGTCATTGGTACTCGATGAATCTATATCCTAGCTATCTACATGGTGACAAAGAAAGTAAGATGAAGGTTTGGCTCGTGGCGGCAAGCCAAACGGTTTATGAACTTGTGTAAATTTCTTATTAAACTATGCAGATTCAACGAATACCAATGACTCAAGTTATGTTAGAATTTTTTTTCAATCTGACATAACTTTTGTTATTGGTACTCGATGAATATATATGAATGAAGATCCTAGCTGGCTGCATGTGAAAAGGGCAGCTTCATCGTTGATGACTTGTACTGGAGCCAATTGTGTCTTCGTTGTTGAACCCATTTTTATCGAGATTTGTGGGATGGCTCTGTTTTTGGATTTGCTTCTCTTGTTTTGAGGATTGTGTGATGGGTCAGAAGTGGAGGTTGAGAGGTTTATTCATATGAAAATATATTAAAGAAGGTAGACGATTGGCATAGTTTAACGCAAATTCCTGATTTGTGTATGATACTATGAACGAAATCCCAAGTTCATAAAGAGTGTGAGACTTTTGGTTTGCTTAGGTGTTAATCTACAAACTAGTAGACTTGCGTAAAGTTGAAGTGGAACATCCATCGACTCTGCATTCTTCAGCTAGTCATCGAAATGGAAGAAAGAATTGGAAAGCAATATTGGGTTTCAAAACAGAAGTATTCTTCTTTTTTTTTTTTTAGGATTAAGAGAGCTTAGCACAACGAACTCTGGAACAATGTTTAAGCCCAATGTGTTTTCTTCTTAAGCCTTCACTAGAAGAGTGGAAGAGACAGAGAGATAGAGAGATACGAAAACGTAGAGAAATTACAAAATGGAACAGGCTTTTTGTGCTTTGCTTTTCTTTTTCTTCTGCTTTGGAGGTTGAAGAACCACTCGGATCGCTGCATCAAATACGCCTTTCACGTTCTGCACTTTCATTAAGGAAACAGAAGCTTGGAGATAAGCTCAAGTAAAAGAAGCAAAGTAATGTGTAATAATAAATACTCTAAACAAAAAGGAAGTTTTTGTTGCTTGCCTCCTGTGTTTTTGAACTGCATTCGATGTATGCAGGAGCTCCAATTAGCTTCTTCAGTTCTTCTCCCTTTGATATGCCCAAAGCAGGGAATGGTTAAGAGGGTTTCGTTTAAGAACCAAGTTGTATAAATCTACCCGTATCAAAGAAAATTCTGTTTACCTGAGCAGTGGAAATAGGTACAGCGCCAGGGTGGTCAATGAAGAACTGTTTGTCATCCCGAAGATCTGATATATATATGACGAACACAAAGCATAAGCAGTGGAACAAAAAATAAAAAGTAAGTCTACATGGATCAGGCAGCAGGCCGAAAATGAAGCATTGTTATTAATAGAAACAGAATCCATTACACCAATTCTGGAAGAATATTTTGTATATCTATTATAATCGCCACATTCCAACAGCTGCTTACATGCAGTTTTCTATAACAATGGAGGTGCCAGGTTAACTATCACGAGAAATGTGAGATATAATCCATAATGTATTGCAAAGTTCATTAAAACCGAAGAGGAAACATCACAGACATGCTTGTAAACCTAGATTATTGCATATTTGTAATACTCAGAAAATCAGCACAAATTGTAAGACATCCAACAGCTGCTTAATGCATGTGGTTGGAATCATGGGTTGTCTCTTACAATTTAATTATCACGAGAAAGTGTGTTGATATACAACGTATATTAGTATATCAGAAAAAGAAAAACCAAACAAGCTTGTGAACCTAGATTATTGCATGATTAGTGATACTCCAGAAACCAGTCTTAATTCCCACTAGATAAAAAGAGCTTAAAGGGTATATCTTGGACGTGAACAAATCAAAACAGAACCACTAAATGTATTGTAAGTTAGTATCTAACAGTTTCACAACTGTCCAGATAAGCTGAAGCAACGAGGAAAACCAAAAAGCGGGAGTCTGTTTTGTCTCGATTACGACGCAAAAGAAATTAGCAAACATATATGCCAAAAAGTAAGTTACCTAATTTGGTTCCAACAAGAACTATTGGGACACCAGGGGCATAGTGCTTCAGCTCTGGGATCCACTGCAAAAAGAAGATAAAGCAGCAAAGGTCACAACCAGAAAAACTTTTTAGTAATTCATTTAAAAACTTGTAGCAAACATCATTTCAAAACGCACCTTCTTGGACACATTCTCATAACTAGCCTTACTGATAAGAGAGAATGCTAAGATGAAAACGTCAGCACCACGGTAACTCAAAGGTCTTAATCTGTTATAATCTTCCTGCCCTGTTACAACATAACAAAAGTTCAGACCCCCACAACAAAATCCAAAGCTGCTGCTAGTAAATAAGATCCTGATTAAGTCAGTACCTGCGGTATCCCATAGTCCTAGGTTGACAGTGCTCCCGTTAACAACAACATTAGCACTAAAGTTATCAAAAACAGTCGGTACGTAATCCTGTTCCAGGGAAAGCCACAAGATTGAAATGAGATACAAAGCTCCAACAAAACAAGTCAAACCATTCACATATTGCCACAACCTTTGGGCTCATCAATAACAAAAACAAGACAAATCAAAATGCAGCTTCGCAATCAAATAAAACCCAGCATTGCCTATATATAGGATTCAATCAGGTTTTGCTTGGTGTAATCGATCATACCGTAGGGAAAGTGTTGCTGGTGTAAGAAATGAGCAAACAGGTTTTGCCAACAGCTCCGTCGCCAACGGTGACACACTTAATGAACCTAGAAGCGCTCATTGCCTTTACGCTTTCTCTTCTCCTCCACCAGAAATGGAGCTACGTTTTGATCACACACGACCAAATAAAATTTGACAAAAGGAAAAAAAATCCCTTAGAAAATGATGATGATATTCAAAAATAGCAACCTCAGATCTACAAAACCTGAGGAAACCACAACCCAAAACAAACAAACAAAAGCCCTCAACAGCGGTGTTTCCCCCCTTTTCAATTCGCCGTCTACGGTACAGAACAAACAAGAAAAACCCTAGAAATGTAAAAACAGGAAACCCTAAATGTGGGAGAAAAGAGGGATGAATCAAAGAAGAAGAAGAAGAAAGGTGAACAACAATGGTGAATCGAATCGAGAAGTAAGGAGAGAGAGAGAGATAGAGAGAGGAAGCAAGCAGAAGAAATGTGATGGCCGGAAATTTATGCCATTGAAGCGTTCACAAAAGGAACAATCTCCTCCATCAACTTCCCCGATTCTTTTGCTCTTCCTTTTTTCTTCTCTCGTTTCTTTTCTGTTTTATTTCTTTTTTCTTTTCTTTTTTTGTTACATTTTTCTTTTTCCTAATTAATTTATTTTTCACTAAAGTTTCTGTTTTTCACAGTTTTCATCTAAATTTTCAACCTTTTTTTTAACTAACTGAAACTTGACAAAGGTCGTAAAATATGATGATTATGCCTGCGTTAAACAACTCATTAGTTGTAAAATATTATATGATCATCAAGAAAATGCTTTTGTGCTTCAATAGAATTACATACCTCTCACTCACCTAATATCCAATGTTAAACCTCATATTACTAACAACGTCAAGTGACCTGACCAATAAAAAGATTTGTATAAATAGACATAGCAAAATCCACAAGTTACAAACCATGAACCGCCTTTATAAACCTACACACCAGGTTTACATTTCCAACAGCGATCGACCACACAAGACAAGTACCTTCTTGATTCCCAAACGACCCAAAGCTTTTTTTAACAAAACGTTACTCCTTTTTTTACCAAATCTCTATACTTTGATCTCCTCGTACCGGTCTCCAATGGCGCCACCTTTCTGCTTTTGAAACTCCATGAACTGTAGCGTACTTGCAAACAACGATTCAGCATATGGATCAGATGCCATTGATTCTTCTTCGTTCTTTATCAGTTGTATCAGGCTCTCCACTGATTCAACTGTTATCTGTGGAATCCCTTTCTGATAGAAATAGAGGTACCTGCCAAAATTCACATTACATGATGCTGCTTGCTGCTAACAAGAGATGAGAAAATGAGATGTAAACCCAAAAAAAAAGTGTTTACTTGTTTAGTATCTCGATGAAGAGGGTAACAGATCCTGCACTACCCCCACCTGTGCTGACCATCTGTTGAGCCGAATTTGCAATTTTCAGCGCTCGTTTGAGACAAAGCAGAACCCTGATTTCAAAAGCAAAATACAATCAGGTGTTGAGTTATATAACACACATTGTGTTGTACTTCACACACGGAAATATACCTTTCTCCATCTTGTATGGTCTCATGATCTTCAAGCCAGAAAAGATGAGAACATGCATAAACAGCTCGACATTGGTCAGGTTTCTTTAGAAGTTTTGCTGAATACTGCAAGAGAATAAGTTTTTCCCTTATCAAATTTTAAGCAGAGACAATTGAAATATGGCAAGAGACTAATTTACAAATGATGATTCATTAAGAAATACCCCCGTAGCCTTGTGTGTTAAAGTATCTCTATTCTCAACACCAAATACGTGCATTCTTTGTAAAGTTCCAATTATTAGTTGCAACGCAGTCACTTGGGCCTTTGAGTCCTGTTCCAAAGGCAAATTTTTGAAGCATGGGAGAGAGTTAAACTCACCCACTTGCTTTGCTTTAGACACCAGACATATGAACGTCCAAGCAAATATATAACTTACTGAAATTTCTTCTTCATATAAGATGTATGCCTGGGTGAAAAATTCGTATGCAATTGGTTCTTCATCACACTTATTCGCAGCCTGACAATATAGGAAAAATCTGTGAGCATTTTACCAATGTCAGTGCATACTAAATAACAGATAATATTTCTACCTCAGCACATTGCAAGTACAACCGGAATGCTAAGTCAGGTGACGGAACATTAGGTAGCGCTTCAATAATCTGAAACAAGCAAAACATTCCAACAGATAAAGACAAGAAAAGAAGACTGTAGCGGAGTAGGAGCAATACCAGCAGTCTATTAGCTATATCTACAAAAACTGTCAACTGGTAATTTTCAATCACGTCAATCAGCTTGTATGTGCTAACTTTGGCCAATTTTAATTTAAGTAATGTAGCTCTGAAACACAAATCTGAACACTACAGTTAGTGAAAAGTTATGAGAGCTTACCTGATTTAGAAATTGGAATATTTTAGTAGCAGTAACTGAAACCTCTTTTCCGAAAGGATTGTCTCCTTCCACCGGCAGTCGCCTGATTAGCTACATTTTAGACAAAATATAACAAAAGTCATAAAATTTTAAAATGAAAATATTAACAAACTATATCAGATACACTTCTATGCGGTGTGTCAGATAAAAGAAACAACAAATCCATGTCATCACATCAAACTCAACATAAATTATGAAGGGCTTTAAAGATTGGCATCAAAACACTTAACTCTATGTACTTTGAATAACTTCGCTTAAGAAATCAAACCTTTAGGGTAGATATAACAAGAGGAGGAATGGTGAACTTTAAGCGCTTTGGACCTCCTGTTAGGAAATGCTTCTTCAAGATACTAATTATCTGAAATTCAATGAAACAACTTCAAACACTGAAAGCCAAAACCGTAATAGATTGTCGAAAGGTATGATGACTCCTGGCGATTAAGTACAATCTATGACTAAACTGGAAATTTACAAACATAGAATAAAGCAACCAAGAATAAATGCAAAGACCTGATGCCCTAAAACATTAATTATCTAAATGCTAAGCCTAATGTCAACATACAAGTATGACACACATAAATGAATTTGAATGTGCAAGAGAGCTCCATGCACCTTAAACATCTCTTCAGGGTCCTCATTATATAGCATGTGAACCAGGCGTGCAACAGAATTCTGCTCCCCCTCAAAATCATCTTCATCAACCTAAGAGCGTAGAAAAATATGTACATAAGTCAAAGTTCAACATCTTTTTGAGGTTTTGGCTCATATATTTGTATTCACAAGTAATTGATAGAGTATGCCTCAAAGCACGAGATAGAAAGTATCACAAAATACTTATACCAACCTCAAGACCTTGCGGCTCATCCAAATCGTTGATAAGTCCTTTAATAAGTTCAAGCAGTGCTTCAACCTACCAAGTTAAAGAAGATAAAGAAATTCAATTTTAGCACACAAATAGTTCAACCCAAACGGTAAGGGCATAAAGGTATCCTACCTTCTCTGCCGTAGTAATAAGAGTATTGTTTTTCATAATGCTTCGAATTATAACAGTAGCCATTATTCTCTTTGTTTCATTGTCAAGGTACTCCACGACAAGGGGATAGTTATGTAATTTAAGGGCGATGACAACATCATTATACTTCTCTAGGGGAGCGCTTAAAAGTGAGACAATCTCCTTTGTTGCACGAGTGTCATTAATCTTTCCTTTTCCGGAAAGTTGCTTAACACATGATCCCTAGGAAAAGAGAGAGAGTGAAGAACATTAGATCCAAACTCTTGTATCCAATGTACCTTATTCCAGTAAAACATCTATATAAGATACATAGTATGACGTTTCTGCAAATGCAATGTACCAAAATCTTGTATGAAAATCACATACATATACCAGAATAACACATATATTGCTGAACCAACATCCGCTACCAAAATAAATAAACAACCATGAACCATAATCCACATTTTTTTTTCCTTAATTCTACTTGGAAGCTTTGATAATCTTGTTAAAAAAGATTGGCTCTACTGACACAGGTCTCACGAATTTTGCAATTTCTCAGCAGTGAATAGAATTACAAGATTAGAAAATAATGAGATCCATACAGCATCACTGACAGAACCCAAAGTATATAAAGTTAAATTAAGAAGAGAGTCGCTATAAGAAGACTGACCAATACTTGGTCGGCATAATCAAGCCGATCAGGGTGTACATGAAGAGTAAACTTGAGAAGCGACGAATATAAGGTTACTGCACTCAGAATTGGCATGTCTTCTTGTGCTTCTATCACCTGCAACATCATAATATTTCTACTAAGAAATTTTTTTCATCGAAGAAAAAAGGCTTCAAAACCACATAAGTTAAGAAAACAACTATACAGAATTGTGTTAAAAGGGTCACGTTTTGCAGTGGATACATCCAACACTTAAAGAACACTGCATCTTTCTATATGTTGACGTCCAAAGTCACATAAAAATTAGAAATTTCACGTAACAAAATAGTTGTGTCTTCGCCATTTTTTCCTGATGCTAACAAGTCCAGTAAACAGGATTTCTAAGCTACCAATACTTTCATCCTTTTTCACAGAAACAAACATATCCAGCAAACTGAGAACAGTCTACACCTAAAGGTTACCTTTCCAATAGCATTATTCAACTTTGAGAAAGCTTCCACTTGCAGGAAGTAAGGTAATACTTCAGCATTTAAAGCAGCATAATTTGACAGCCTCTCCATTAAACGTGAAAGCACTGTCATGATGTCAACTGATGGCTGAGAAGAAAACCAGAGAAAGTGGGAAAACAGGAGATTAGTGAACAATTGACATCAAAAAGCCCCGAAAATGCAATTGATACTAATCAGTAGTGACAGAACGTCTTGTCTAATACAGCCAGTTAGGTGAACGGCAGCAGAGCATAATGCTAAATAAGAGAGAGCTACTCAGACTACCTGAAGTTGTGGACAAGCCCCAAGAAGTACATCTAGAGTCTGCAAGTGATACTCGTCAGGAAAAACTTGAATGATACAGTCTATTAGGTAATATTGGGCAATCTCATCTCTGCAGTTCACTATCTGAGAAATCACCAGACAAACATTACTTTTTTTATTAGAGAACAAGTTAAGTTTGCATGTGTATGTGTGTTTATAGGATAAATATTTTTACCTGCTCTAGGACTCTAGGTAGAACTGTATCTCTGTACATATCAAGGTCCACACCTTCTAACTGACTCAGCACATGAAGGTTCTTTCCAACCTACGTGAGGGAAAACGTACGCTTCCGTCAGTACAAAAACCAATGGTAGGCACTTCAGTACACTGTTACCAGCTGTGAGAAAGTCATATTACAAGGTCACGAAGCTCGCCCCTCTCTTTCTCCCGTCGCTCCTTTTCTCGAGCAGGTCCCTGCAGACCAGAAAGTCCGATAGCAAGCCTCAACTCAGGATCATCAAAGGGAAATGATTCACAAGCAATACAACACCTGCGTGATCAGAATCATGCTCTCATAGTCCAATTATATCTCCATGACGTGCAAACATTCTGGCAAGCTAGTTTCTAAAAGGAGTAGAAGGATGTATAATAATTTTGAATCATAACTCACCTGATGTTGCATCCTGACCCAGAGTTTATTCATCTCAGTAAAGTTCAGTAGTACAAACTCCACCGCATCTGTGACTGTATCAGCATCTCTGTAGAGGGTAGCATATGAGTCACCAATTAGATGAATATAGGTTGCAGTATATCAGTAACAAAACTTTTTTTACCAAAAAAGAAATGGATATTAATACTTATATATACACGGGGAATTGATTAAGCAGACCTTCAACATCCTAATTCTTATATGGCATCAAAAGAAACTAGGGATCATCGTCTAAGAAGATAAAATAAGCACAAGCAAAGACGCCATGCAAGTCCAGCTACTATGAAAATACAAACATATCAATAGAGTCTACGTGCTTACCCTTCATACTCAGAACCAATGTCAGGTAATTTATCTCGACTAATTTGCGCAAGGTAACTTCTCAAAAAGAGACCACGTAGAGGATGCTGAATCCCACGACACATCTCAACAAGATCTTTAAGAATTTCTTTGGCAGGAGCTTCCTTGGTTTTGATATAAACGGATCCTGCTGTACATAGGAGATACCTAGAAAAGTGGAAAAGAAAATGAACAAATGGTAGTTTAGATAGAAAAGGGAACAAACTAAATATTCTAGGAAATGCCAACAATATTAAGTAGTGGTCAAATAAACAAGGCTTGAGATTACATGAATTGGGGAAAATAAGGACCACAATGATCTTCTAAGTTCAAACTGGGCATCATCCACATTACGAAGCCCCAGAGAATAAAAAAAAAGCTTGCAAAAACATTGGAACAGACAAGAGAGAGAGAGAGGGATTGTATCAGTCACTTACAAACGTGGTAATATGTTACCAGCATGCTGAACCAGCTCATAGAGTTCAATGACAGAGCAGCCACGCCGAGTTTCTTCCATGAAGAAAATTTCAAGTTTCCTCAACTCATCAAAAGCTCTCATATCTAAAACCATCAAATCAGATCACACAAAACGAAAAACCCCGATAAGTTCAAAATAATGATTGAACGAAACATATATGATCATGGCAGATCAGAAGACGGAAAAAACTCACAGAGATCATAGTACTTATGAGGTGATAGCTTCGAAGTCCGTAACTCGCCGAGCATCTGAGCCGAATACTTGAGAGCATCTTTCAGATTATTGGAGTCCTAATCAACCAAAAACAAACAAAATTAGGGTTCTCCTCACAATTCAATACAGCAGATTCATGATACAACAAGTGCCAAAACGAAATTAAGAAATTTCTCAATCTCAATTTCACACAAATGAAATAGTCACGGAGAAACGAACAGAAGAAGAATGAAGTGATAGAGAGCAGAATTACAATAGCGCGTTGCATGTAGAATGCGTTTTGCTTGAAAGCAGCAGCACCGGCGGCGAGCCATTTCTCTTCATCTTCGGCTCCGTCTGCGATCATCTTCTTCTTTCGTCTTCTCTAAATCTCAATCTCGATCTCTCTGGTGGGTTTTCAGGTTGCTTTCGTTTGTCACAAAAACGACCTTCTGAGAAAAGTCTTTGGATGGGAAAAATATTGTCATGATTCACACGTGTAAGCTTCTCGCTATCCACCGTTCGATGTTTCTACATTACTTTAGATCTAACGGCTCATAGTCTACTTTAACAAACCGAATATATCCAAAACTGTAAACCGAAATTGGGTTTATTAATCTGAAATTTCCAAACCGAAATCGATTCTAGTGTAGTAGAACTAAATCGAGCCGGATAAACACTCTATTCCTGTAATATGATTATTAATGCATTAATTTTGTGATTTACAGTTTTCTATTAGTAGTCAATTATTTTTCTTAAAGTTTATCAGTATTCTTCATCATTACCTAATAAAAATATACTGTAGTCTGTACATAGAAAGCTTCAAAACTTTATGTTTTATGAAACAACTTTTTTCTGAAACTAAGATCAGTTAGAAACTACAAGCAGATATATTAATCACGAAATAGTGTATTGATTTACTATATAACCAGCATATCTACAAAGAATCACATTCATAGTTCTGAGTTTTAAGTCTTAAGGCTATCTAAAATACATAGGAAAACCTTTTGTTGGTCATGTTAACCACTCTCTGGAACAAGCTTTGTTGAAATCAAAACGGGACAGTAAATGGCAATGCGTGTAGTTCGGCTTCTGGAAGGAATCGAGCAGTTGGCCACACCACCGAGCAACTTCCCTCGTTGATTCTCTGATTGCTAACTTGTTGCCTTTTGGCTGCAAACTTGATGAACAACCACCATTCTTGATCTTCACACTCAGTGAGCTTGCGCTCAACCCGATCAGGAACCCAGTTCTCGATGAGATTCAACAACTGTCCGGCCATGGAAGGAGGGCATTTCCTGCATGATAGCTTAGAAGGTCCATTGGTTTCTTGATGACTAGAGGACGGTTTCTCTAGTTCTAGATGAGTCCATGAAGATGATGATCGCATCGTATCTTTTTTACTAACTTTTCTCTTATCTTTCGAAGGAACTGATTTCTTCTCTTTGCTGAGTTTTATTGTGATGTCTCTTGACGAACCAAAATTTGGATCTCTTCTATTCTCTTGACAGACCCTTAAAGCACCATGACTAACAGACTCATTTGGAGCAGCGGCCTGAGTAGCATCTATCCTTTCCCGGGAAAAGGGCTGTTTTTGAACCTTGTTGGTCATCATCACCTCATCCTCAGGATCTTTCTGCCCTTTTTCAGGTAACCGGGTCTGTATGCCGGTTTCTTCAAACCAAGAGAGAATGTCACCATAAGCAAACATACCAACAACAAGTAAACACAAACAAACTCAATAGAGTCGTTATGCCTACCATCAAGTGGCTGACTCTGAATTTTCTTTGGTCTCTCATTGCTACGAAGAGTGCTATCACAAGAATTCTGAGAAGATGTTTGAAGCTCAGGTTCCACTGTCTGGCAGCTCTTCTCTAATAACTCGACCTCACTGTTAATTAACTTGTCACTAGCATTGGCGCTTTCATCTTTGCGCCGTCTCTTATGGCTGTGCTTCCTGCTTTGACCCGCCTCATTTTCACTCTCCTTTCTCTTTGTACCCTTCCTCTTGTGTTTTCTATCTTTCTTAACTTCCCCCTTTGCCCCCTGAATATCCAACCCAATAGAACAACAATAAATATCCATATTTTGCTTTTCCATTAAAACTCCAAATCAGCAGTACTGGGACAAAGGGACAAAGAAGCAGAGAAAGAAACACAAATGATTTCATCCCAAGTATCCAACCACATTACTTAGTACAACATAGTGACAAGGGCACCCTCTACATTGGATATATGGACAAGCATCCAAAATCCAAAAGGACCTCTTTTGACATTGGCTATAGTTTGTTTACAAAGTCAGCGATAGTTTAGCATCTTAAAACGAGAGACTAATGAATCAATTCCTTTAGTTGAGTTTTTAAGTAGAATTGCATTTTCATCTACATTCCAAATTAAACTTTTGTTTCTTTGTTTAACGATGATCAATTCTTCAATTTTGACATAAGATTTATCAAGGAAGCTGAGCAATCAAAAATCACATGAACCCAGAACATTAAAAAAAAAGGACCAAAGCCACGGACTTTGAATTGCTCAACAAACCAACCTTGATCGATTCGATCAGACACTTATCCCTGCTGATTTCTTTCCGTACATAACCAGGTGGTGGAAACGGATAGCACCGAGACATCTCACGATCACAAGACAAACTCAGAGACCAACTCGCGAAACCCTAGATCGGTTACGAGAGAATCGCGCAAACTGGGTTTTTACAGAAGAGGGGCTTTTGTTATTCAGACATAGTGATAAGAAAAGAGAATCAGAATCGGGGGATAAAAAAGATTTGGTAGAGAAATCGAGATCAGAGAAGAACGAAGGGGGTAACGAAAATTCCCAGGCTTCGAAGCTCTCCGATCCAGAACTTTTCTCGTTTAACCTCGTTGATTCGTTTATTTATTGAAGACGAAGATGGCTTTATATCGAACTAAAGGTCTGTTTGGCAGCAGGAATAGTATTAAACGGCGTCGTAACTTATAGGTTACTTGGCGATACACGCTTCGCATGGATCGTTTAGGACCATGAGACCCAAAAATCTAGGCCCACAAAACTTTAAATAGATATTATATAACTTTGATTATACGCTTTTCAAAATTTTTATTATAAGTTTGTTTCAAATGTTGCTAACTCTTTGTAAAAAAAAAAGTGTTGCTAACTCTTCTTTTTACACTAAAGGAAAAAATTATTAAAAAAATATGTATTACATCCGAATAATTACAAAAATACTAAAAAAACAGATAATTATAAATTTAATTCCAAAAGCAGGATTAAATTAGCCGATAATATGAACTGCCATAAGAAGAATAGTAAAAGTAAACTAAAAGCTACGATTGTGGAAATTCTAAATTGTGTACAACCTATGCTATCCAAAAACTTGAAAAAATGAAATCGCTAAAACAATCAAAATTTTCATATTTGATTTTTAAGTTTGTTTGTTTTCATTTGATATTAAATAAATTTGGCCGTTAACACGTTTACTTCATGAACTAGTAAGTTTAATAGAATATTGATGAGACGAATTGAAACCGTCTAAAGAAGTTAAACTCAAATTTATCGAATAAAACGACATTAATGCGAATGAAAAAAAAAATTATCTAGATCTAAATTAGATATGTTTGATCTCTTTTCCAGAAAACATTACGAGAAATCACTTAAGCACCGATAACAAACCCCAACACATATCTTATCAGCAGTGGTAGAAGGAAAGATAAAGAAGCATAGTTTAAAACCGTAATTTTGTTCTGAAGAACTTTGTACACACTAAAAATTTTGATTATTAATTATAATGTGTATTTTATTTTTAAAATTTTTTGACTAAAAATATTTTGTTAGCATTACTAAACAAATAAAAAAATTTAATATAAATAATAGTACAAATAATTTTTATCTTAATTTTAATTCTTCTCATAAATTTAAAAATATGATATAATAATTCGTATATACCCAAGAACTTTCTTATAAACACTGACTAACGAATTATATATATAACTAAACTACCAGAAATGTGTATATTGTGACCAATTTTTGTGTCAAAATGGTTTGTCACGAATTTATATAGCCTTTAAACTTTGTTTTAGTCTTTTTTAGTTAAATTTTGTTTTCCTTCTCCAAAACTTGCACCGCTTAAAATTTCACGGTCTCTAGGAACATAAACTATACGTGGTAGATTTGTAATTATGTAGAGTGACACATGGCCAAATCGTAATTCACAACTGGTGCAAGCTACCTAATTGTTCCGACGTGGCAGTGGAAGGTGGATAGATAAAGCAAGTGAAGAAAAGAATAATCGATGATAATAAAACCAAAACATTACCAAAAACTCTCGTGAGTCTCTTTGCTTGCTTGCACTATCTCTACTAGCTAGTCCACTAGCTTCTTCTTCTCTTAGTGGATAAATCTCTCTGACCTTACTCCAAGACAAAATTATTATTCTCCATCTCTGTAAAAGACTTCTTGAAATGTATGAGGTGAGCATTTCAACAACTGTTTCCTCCCTTAAAACAATTTCTCTGATTTTATTTCTCTAAAGAATGTCCTCTGTTTTTTTAAGATCCTTAACGTAGAGAAAGCTTAAGGACCTGGAGAATTTACTAAACTTTGACTTCTTCAACGTATGAGGTGAGCATTTCAAGAACTGTTTCTTCTCTTCAATTTTTTTAAAAATTTCTCAATTTCTCTGATTTTCCATGTTTGTTCCGTTTGATTATACACCTAAAAGAGAGAAATTTACACTTTTGTGGCTTTTTTTTTGTCTTGTTTAGTTCTTGAAAATGTTCTCTGTTTTTGAAGATCTTTAACGTAGAGGTAAAGTCTCAAACTTTCTTGAGTTCTGCATCGTTTAGGTCTCAGCATTACTGTTTTAGTTTTTGAGCTGTTTAGTTCGGTCCGAGCTGCAGGAAGAGAAATGGCTCATTCATGGCAACAATTAGGAGAAATTGCGTCAGTAGCTCAGCTTACAGGCGTAGACGCCGTCAAACTGATCGGAATGATAGTGAGCGCAGCGAATACGGCAAGAATGCACAAGAAGAACTGTCGTCAGTTCGCTCAGCATCTTAAGCTCATTGGTAATTTGCTGGAGCAGCTTAGGATCTCTGAGATGAAGCAATATTCAGAGATTCTTGAGCCCCTTGAAGGGCTTGAAGATGCTCTTAGAAGATCTTACATTTTAGTTAATAGTTGTCAAGAAAAGAGTTATCTTTACTTGTTGGCTATGGGATGGAACATTGTTTACCAGTTTCGTAAAGCTCAAGACGAGATTGATCGGTATCTTAAGATCATTCCACTCATCACTTTGGTGGACAACGTTCGGATTCGGGTAAGATTCGCTTGCATTGCTTACCATGTGTTGTCTTTGCCATTGTTTGATATAAGATTATGGTTGTTTAATGTAGGAGAGGTTAGAAGTTATAGATTGTGATCAGCGTGAGTACACGCTTGATGAAGAGGATTGGAAGGATCAAGATGTTATTTTGAAACAAGTATCCACTAGAGAAGCTGCTAAATCAGTTTTAGAGAAGACTCTCTCTCGTTCTTACCCGAACATGGGATTCTGCCAAGCGCTCAAGACAGAGGAGGAGAAACTGCAACACGAGTTGCAACGTTCACGGGCGCGTTATGATGTTGATGAATGTGAGGTCATACAGCGTTTGATTGATGTTACACAAACTGCTGCTTCTGCTGATGATACTGATCCTGAAAAGACTAAATCTAGTAAAGAAGAGCTTACCTCTAGCAAGAAGAAAGATGATTTGTATGAAACCAATAGTGATATTCGAACAACTTCAAGGTTAATCCCCATTTGCTGCGATATCGGTGAAAAGATCCATTTACTTGGTGTGTTTTTCTCAAAATGTGTGGTGTACTTGTTGAATGCAGGTCAACGTCTTATGTTTCATCGGGACATGATCTACTTTCAAGAAAATCATCGCAACACCGTGAGGATTGGCACACTGACTTGTTGGATTGTTGTTCAGAACCTTGTCTAAGTAAGCCCTTTCCTTCTGTTTTTTTTTTTTCTATATGTGATAATTACCTTTGAATGTGTTACAATTCAAGATTCATACTTATACAAATTTGAATCTGTAAAATAAGGCTTGAAGACATTCTTTTTCCCTTGTTGTACATTGGCAAAGATCTCCACTGTGGCAACTGGTAGACAAATTTGTAAGAATCCTTCTACTAATGCAGATTAATGGCTTTAATATATATAAGCTTCCAAGAATCTGATTCAATATTTTGGATTTTATGGCTTTCTCAGCTTCAGCTAAAGCTTGTAATCAGCTAATGGTATATTCGTTGATACTCTCATGTTGCTGCTACACTTGCTGCATAAGGAAGAAGCTTCGAAAGACACTGAACATAAAGGTACATCGATTAAACCTTTTCTTTCCCACCATCGATATACTTTGTTAAAGGCTTAAGTTCATGATTTGGCAGGGAGGGTCCATTGACGACTTCTTGTCACATCTAATGTGTTGTTGTTGTGCCCTTGTGCAAGAACTGAGAGAAGTCAAGATCCGTGGAGCTAATTCGCACGGTAAAAGATAGAATAAACATTTCTATACGTCGAATTTGAATTCTTGAAAAACTTATATATGAAGCAGGTACAGAGAAGGATATGAAGGAAATGAGTCCACCAACACCTCAGTTCATGGAAGAATGAAGGATTGTCCAACACGTAACAGAATTGGGGTTTTCTTGATTAAACGAATCTTCTAATAGTATTGTTAACAACTTGGACATTATGATTTAATGTAAGTTAGATTTCAGAACGTTCTTCATATACTTTCCTACCTGTTACTACAAGTAATATGCAATCTTGTAAATGATAAAATATTTGTAATCAAACAATAGATTTGATGAGGGAACAAAACACAACTTTATTAGTAAATCTATAAGGTATAAGATAATATATGCATTCTCTAAATTTTCGATTGAGCCTCTCAAAGATAGCATGTGCTTCATACTAAAGTAAAGTTAAAAGGAATTTATTCTGAATGTTGATTTAGAATAATGATACTGATGTTTATCTCTATCCAAATTGGTTGTTATTCCTTAAGATTGGTTCCAAATGCAGAAGAACAAAATATTATTGGATCACAGTGAAGTAAGCAAAGCTGTTCAACACTACTTAGAACAGTTTCTACTTTTTCAGAAGATGTATCAATACATTATTCCACCTTGTGTACTGACTTGACTTGCTCCTTGTAGAAGAATCTTTAAAGTTGTCTTTGATCCACACATAAAGACATTATTGTGATAGTTAAGAACTCAGGTGGATTTACTAAACCATATTAAAGAGGATTAATTAGCAAGTTTTTGGTTAAGGCGATTCACACTTTTAGAAAGAAAAAAAAAAAAGAAGATTAGATGCCACCAAGCTAAGTTTGCTCTTTAATTTAGGTCTTTTATTTGTCTCTCTTTCTGGTTACACAAGAAAAAAAGTCAGCCAGGATAAGGTAGATCTCAGAAGAATCTATCTTGGACATTATCATCAAAGAGTTATCTCCATCAAGGTCATCACTAGTGGACCGAAAGAGGAAATAAAAACAACAACAAATGTTTGGATTGGTGATGACCAGTATTAGCAAAAAACAACAACAACAACAGTGCAATAAATGGGTTTAACAGTGAAAATCAGAAACTCATGTACCAACTTAGATAGAGACTTGACATTACAATAATAGAGAGGTTAAGTAGGAAAAAAAATAGTACAAAAGTCAGAAAGACTTGATAAGGAGGAAGGAAGAAGAAAGAAGAAAGTTCGTTGCTCACATTAATTTACCACAACTTTAACTTAGCTAGAATATACAAAACGTTTCCTGTTTTTTTCACTTCACTTCTTGATGAGAAACAAACACTTATGACTTCCCCAAAAAGGAGAAAGAAAGGACTTGTAGGTTTTTCTCAAAATGGAGCTGTCGAAGACCGTTGAAGTGTTTTCTTCACTTGGTGTTGAGTTGCTTCTGCCATTTTCAACTGCATTTACCAAAACATAGGCATAAAAGTTACTGCATGTAATATGCAAGATAGAATGAGACTTTAACAAGATACAATGAGTCTTTAACTAATTAAGGCATTGTAACAAGAACTAATCAGTACTAGTTTTACCTGCTCATGTTGTCTCTCGAGTCTTGCATTCTCTGTTTGTAGGTGAGCAATTTCAAGCTCCAGCTCATTTGTATATGCCTGAATGATTAGAGAAAAACATACACAAACCATTTTGATACAGAGGAACTGTAAATTTTTTTAACTTTAGGTTACTTGTTCTATTCAATCTAAAGGAATCTGAAAGTGGAGGAGTAAAGAAAGAGAGAAACGTTCCTGTTTCCTAGCTCTTGAACGAGCAGCAGATTCTCTGTTCTTGATCATACGCTTATGCCTTCTGTCTCCTCTACTTCCATCAGAATCTTGGCCTCGTTTCTTCCCAAAACAACCAAACCTTGCAGATCCCTCAAAGGAGTTAGGGTCAGAAGCAACAAGGGTATCTGTGTTGTCAAGAAACTTAAAGCCAACGCCGGAGTTTAAGCTGAGAACAGTGGCAGGAGGAGGAATAGGCAGAGGAGAGCCGTAGAGAGCAGTGACAATGGAAGAAGAAGAAGAAGGTGGTAGTGGTGGTTGTTGTTTTAGAGGCATGTTGAGGAAATCTTGAAAGATAGAATTATTATTAGGGTTTTGGTTCTTTAACATTGGCTCATGACCAATGTTTACTTGGCGATGGTAGTGAAGCGAACCAAGATTGATCTCTTTCCATACCTCTTCCATGGTGACTTGAGACTTGTTCTGACCTTGGGAGGATGATGATGATGAGGAAACTGAAAAAGCACTATGGTTGATCTTATTATGCTTTGCTGATGACAACATTGGAGAACAGAACAGAACAGCATAGAAAGCTTTGTCTTTTGGTTTTTTGGGTGTCAAATGTCTTATAGAGAGAGAGAGAAAAGAGACAGTGAGCTTCTTCTCTCTCAATGGTCATTTCTAGTATCATGATGGATGGTTGGGTCCAGAAGAAGAGACAAGAGATGTAATTGTTCTAGGAAAAAAAAAATACAATATATGTTAATATCATGTAATGACTTTTTTGGTCACTTAATCCAAAATGTGATAATGATAAACCTATAGTTTATGTGACGTCAAACTTTTCTTTCATGTGATAATGATTTCAATGTTTAGAGAAAACACTATTTACCAATTAGTATGAATGCTTGATCCTTAAAATCTAGAGTTGGTGGGTATAAAAGACTAAAGAGATTCTTTGGTTTTTTTTTTTTTTTTGAAAAGGTGTAACCAATAAGCTATGGTTTTGGTTTTATAAAAAAGTGTGTAACATTCACAATTCAATAACCTTTAAAATCGCTTTCACGTGTGTGTGACCTTTGCTTTGCTTTGGGTTTTTTTTTACCAACTTTTCTGTTTGTTTTTTTACCTTTCTGTAATCAATCAATCAATTACCCCATATTTTTCAACTTTTACGATAGTTTTGTTTCTTAAGTATAGATTAACCCCACTACAACCACTTGTGTATATATAAGATTACTCGATCATCAAATCCGTCACTGCACACCCTATCATAATTTGAGTTTGACGTCATTTCTTGTTAAGTATGGTCAAGTAAAATAACAATGTGTATTCGTCATCTCAACAATATCACACAACATGTGATTATAAAAACATTATAAGAGTGCATGTGTCTATATATGTTGGTAGAGATAATTGAAACCAACTCTTTCTTTATATAGAGAAAGCTTATTGGTTGAGTAAAAGATAACTGAGCCTTGATGTGATTGAATTTTTCTGTTCACAATATCGAGAGGCTTATATAATGCGAAATGGAAATAAAAAAAAATAAAAAAATGAATTTTTAATATATTTTCACAAATAATACATTTCCTCATCATCATATCGATGTATTTTGTGTTTTATATTATTGAGAAAACTATTCACCTGTGACTAAAAAAGATATATTATAGTATCTATTCTTGATTTTATCATCTTTGGTCTTTTTATTTAAACAAGTATTGTATTCCTCATCGTACCAAAATAGAACTCATTGAAGCTGTGTCCTTTAATAATCGCAAGCGATCGCAATTTTTAAAATCGCAAATTGTTCGTTTAACAATCGCGCGACGGGTTACAATCGCAAAAAACCAAATAAATCGTGCGACGGATTGCAATCGCAAGAAAACCAAATAAAATCGCGCAACGGGTTTCAATCGCAAGAAAACCAAGTAAATCTCTTAACCGAAACTAATAACCAACCGGCCACACATGGTATTTGACTATTTTGTCTACCATTCCAAAGACAATGAGATTGACGTGGCAGGTTCCTATGGATAGAACAAGTGTTAGGTTTGTGTTGCTCTTTCCCAAACTTCATTAACTTTGCTTTTCTCTTCGTGTTAGTCTTTGTCTATTGTCCAATATCTTCAGCTTTCTTATCACTACATATACGACCTAAGACTAACTTAACATAAGACCAAACAATGAGGGAAATAAAACCAAACATATATAGTCATAACTGATTCAATAAACGTGACTCTTATTAGGCTTCAAATGATTACATTGTTTTCTTTATTTTGCATGGTGTAGAGCTTTTCCAATAATTTTTACTATATATTACATTCTTCTGCAATTGTCTTGCACATCTTCAATAAGTTTTTTTTTTTCTTTTGTTGCTTAATTGCTTTATCTTTTTTATCTTATGAACATGAACTGATGGATAATGAGAATGCCCCGTGAGTATCTTTGACCCGTCTGATGCTTTAACTTGAATATGCACATCAGCTCATGCATCACATCTATCAGTAAATAGGTTATCTCTAGATCATATGCCAAGGCAACATGAGTAGTGGTAACAATAATACAACTATATTTCCAACTTGGAAGAAGTTGTCTTTTCGTACTTTGATTGGAGAAGGTGTCTTCTGTACTTTGCAAGTTGCAAATTTGCTACTCCAATTGATAAGAATCATATTAGTATAACTTACTATTTTGGTTTCTTTGTGTGTTTCGTTTGTTTATTAAGGTATTCCCTTTTTAATATGTAACTGTGAGTTTAGGTTTCGTATAGACAGAGTATTTTTCCCCCTGAAGCTTCGTTTCTACTTCAGTCTTCTTCCACATATATAGCTATGCATAAATATAGTATATACCTAAGTTCAGAGAAAAAGAAGTTATGAAATTTTCAACAATATACATATATCATTTTCCAAGGAGAGAGTTAGACTTTTGTTATCTAAATTTGAATATGAAAACTGTAATTTTGATGATAGGCTGAAATGAAATACTGATGATAGGCTGAAATGAAACACTGATGATGACCAAGCACACTATTGGTAACAAACGTAAGTAGATTTATTATGCAACTAGAAGTTAACCTGTCCTATATACACCACGGAAAAATATTTGTATTTTAAAATTTGCATATCAATAGTGGTTATTCTACGATGATTTTGCTATTTTATTATAAATATTTTTTTCCGTAATGATATAGAATTTGATTGATTTAAACGGAGTAGTTGTCGTTACACAGACATAAACTTACGAAAACATGATGTTTGGTTCCTAACGTTATCAAATGTTTTGAATAATTAATTTAGAGGTTGCAAAAATATTTAGAAGTTGAGAAGTAATGTGAGCATATTATAAATATTTAATTTCAATTAAGTTTCTGTGTATTTAGTAGGAAATATTTAATTTCAATTAAGTTTCTGTGTATTTAGTAGGTAATTGATTGGGTCCTAATACTAATAAAGTAAGAAGCAATAACATCCAGAAACACATTATACCACCATTAAAATGCGTATAAAATAAGAGTTACATAATCATATAACGAAAAGAACATACTACCTCGGATTAATCCGGAACAAAAACAACATACATAAACTTTGATTTTTTATTCTAAGTTATCAGTTAGAACTTTACCCGAGTTTATGTTTTGGGTGCTTGGTTTTGGACTTTGCTTAGGTATTTCATGTTCTAGGGTTGGAACAAAAGGAACCCGCAAATGAAGAGGCATTAAGTATTTTCTCCACATATGTCGACTTCGTATTTCATAGCCCTATAAATAAACAAAACACAAATTGTTGTTAGAATGTTAGTTACGTTATATCAAATACTAAATAGTAAAATGAACTTATCATATCATTAAAATTGTAATAGGAATCAAAGTTATGACAAGATACCTTCAATTCAACAACGTTTGAGTTTTGTAAAGCGTCCACTATAAGTTGAATGTTTCTTGTCAACGCTTTGAGCTTGAAAAGAAAGAGCAATAAAGTATATATGAAAATAAATAGATGAAACATATCAATGAAAAAAACAACTAAATAAACATTTTACCATTAATTTTACCTTATTGAAACCTGCAATAAATTGTATATGAACAAAACCATCGCTATTCATGCGCATGCGCATGAAATTATCGGTCTTTAAATTCTTCTCACTGTTACAAAAGCAAAACAATATAATAACAAAAACTATAACCACAATTTTCTAAACATATTTTGTTTTTGATGAATGAGAAACTTGTTTTATGAACATGTTAAAGTTTTTTTCTTTGTGTTTTGGATAAATAAGAACATGTTAAAGTTAAAACGAAATATTACCTAAAATAATAATGAACCTGATTTCGTATTCTAGTTTCCAAAGAATCTTGGTAGACGACGGGAAGAGGTGGTTTGATGAGTGGTCTAGGAGGAGAATGATCATGCATTCGTGGTGGTGCTAAATCTGAAATAAAACATGAGTTAGAAAATTTCTGTGAAACAAAATTAGAAATAAGAATTGACACTCTCAATATGATTTAACTTACCATGAGAGACCATAGGACTACCAAAATGATAACAAGGTTGATATGTTGGCAGCATATACCGAGCAAAGACTAGTGGCATAGATGGTGGTGCATGTATTACAAATCCTGGTATACCTCTTGGTGCTTGTATAAAACCTTCTCTCAAATTCAAGTTTTGATTCTCATGTTTTTTACTGTGACTTCGTCAGCCTCCATGCCTTTGTTGATTACCATTTTGGTTATCGTATGAATTCCATTGATGTTGGTTTTTAGTACCACCATGAGAAAGTTGTTCCGGACAGACATATGAACTTTGTCCTGAGGGTTGTGCAAGAACACTTTTCGCAGACACAGAAACGTTGATCGGTGTGCTTAACAATTCTTTTGTGAAGTGTATCAACTTAGTAGTTAAAACATTCTGAAGTAAAAAGATATAGAAGCTACATTAGTAATAGAAAAACATATAGAATATATAACTTCACGTAATTTAAACATTAAAATTCAGAAAAAATTGAAAACCTGTAACCATAACCAAACAAAGTTACATATAAAAAAAAATAGCATAATCATACTAAAATCATCACAAAATATAGTAGTAATAATCCAAACCTGACTAAGAGAATCATAATCTAATGATAATCCTGATGCATCACTCATCTTTCTCGATGAATCAGACGTAGTTTTGCTGGAGTGAGCTTTGGTTGTCTCAGAAAGTTGTGGCCATGATAAATCTCCCATGACTGGCTTGACCACAAAATCATCACTAGAAGATATGTTCCAAGTTGATCTCTTTTCCACAGGGTTCATCTCAGATCTCTCTGAATTTTCATTTTTGGTGATTGTTTGTAGATCAATAGATGAAGATGGAGTCGAATCCATTAGAACGTGGAGAAGCAGACACTCGTTGATGATTCTCGAGTGTGCTTGAAGGAAACAAAAGAGTAAAAGTTTGCAACGATTCTTCTACAAAACTCCGATCAAGACTCTTGCATTTTTTTCTCTTCTTATATATATATTTCGTAAGTTTATGTTGTTTCTAGATTACAACAAAAAGATTACAAATCTTCTCAAAGATTCTGTTATAGTTAGCAATTACAAATTATTTGAAAATATTTTAATTCATAAATAATAACACACATAAAATCTACAACAATACTGACCCAAATAAACTAACATAATTGTGAAAATCAATTATCATATACATCATAGAAAGAAAAAAAATACAGCTGTAGTGTAATATTTTTTGGTGATTTAAACCAAATTATCATCTAAAGAATACAAATTCATGTATAGTAGATGGCTAAATATATATATACGTGTAAAAATAATCAAATGAAGAAGGCCAAAATTGAGAAGAAAAATAATGAAAGTGAGATAGAGAGAGAATAAGCAGCAGAAGACGCCGACGTGTTTGTTCTTTGAGATGGTATGTTTGTAGCCTCTGGTTCATACGAAGAAGTTGGCGGTCTAGCCGAGGCTGAGGAACGGTTTGATGGAAGCGTCCGAGCTGAGGTCTCACCTGTGTAACCTTTAGCCATGAAAAAAAAAATCAGGTTAGAAAGAAGATTAGGACCTCAGTGTTCTTGATCAAAACATCCTCTACAGTCTACAGGGAGGAACAGTTGATAAGGAACTCACAGTCAGATTCTTTCCACCCCAGTACCAGTTTCTCACGATCAAAAACAACGCGGTAGCCAGTCATGAAGTTCTCTGCAAATTGTAAAAATGAAGAAATCCATTAAAAATCTTGCATTTTAAGTTTAGTGACACAACATTTTATTGGTTTAGTTTCCAATTTGATTCTCACGTCCGATGATGCTAATCTCTTCTATCTTCATGATGGCTAAACAGTAGACATCTGTGTCCTGAAATCATCACAAGGATAGAGCTTAAGTAATGGCAGATAGAGAACAGAGGGGCACGGGCGCTGTAATAACAGAGGCCTAACTAACCTTCATGGGGATTACTACTAACGGGTGATAAACGGGATATGAGCTCCCGCCTTTCATTGTAAGATTCACAGCTGGATACTGGAAGCTGTCTTTGTTTGCGCTGCACATATATAGATCCAAAGTTAGTTAATAAAGAGAGAATCAGAGTGATGGTGCCCAGAGTAAAGAAGCAACCTTAATGCATAACAGTACTCAAAAGGTAAGTCTGAATCAGTTGTTTGATAGCGTTTGTCCAGAGCTAGAGAATTAAACTGCAAAACCATATTGGTTATTAAGCCATGTAATACCGATCCCAGATTATATTACAATCTAGATGAGGACTTACACTTTCTGAAATAAGGGTGTAAGCTGCATCAGTCAGATAAGTGAACGAGGTTCCAGAGTCGAAAACAGCATCAAATTCAAGATCACCAACATTTCCTCCAACGCTTATTTTAGTGACAGTGATATTGTAAGTAGGACTGGTTAACAAGAAAAAAATATAGTAGTTAGAAGAAACAACTGGAAGTATATTCAAGGGGTTGGACAAGTTTAGTTAAACATAAAGAAGATATGATTCAACGGTTTGCTTACTGTGGTTGTCTTATGTTCAATGGCGTTTCCCGTTGGTCTACACTACCTTTATCTCCAAAACTGATCCTACCAGCTCCATCAGTCCCAAAACACATTGAGAATGAGTTTGCTGCAATTCCTTCCTTTGCTAGTACGCTAGGAACGGATATGTCTTCTAAGCCAAGCCCGAAAAGACCATTTGGAGCAGCACCATCATGGAATACACCAGTCTGAACTTGACCACATCTGTTCCAGCACAAAACGATTGTTAAAATGAAAACACAGCTGACATAATAGATGGTTTGAGAAAAATTAAAAATTTCTATGATATTATATCATATACTCAAAAGATTGTAAGGAAGAAATTATTCACCCCAAAGTAACTCGAGCGGGAATAGTTTTGGAACTTTTGTCATTTGAAACTAAGTGAAGTACATCCTCTACCAAGACTCCAGTAGACGAGGTACCATTAGAAAGATACCGGATCTGGTATGGGCAATTACTTTGAGGGGAAGCGCATCGATCCCCTCTTGTACATAACGAGCTATTACAAGGAACTTTAGAACTTGTTGATGATACATTAGGGCTATAAATATTAAGTTCCAAACTCTGCAAAAAAGAAAGAAAAACTTACGTAAGAAACAGACCAACTTGCAGAAATAAAAAATGTCTAAAGAGATAATACATCAAATGTCGATAAAACAAAATCTAAGCATAGACATATCTCTTTCACAAAAAAAAAAAATAGTCTACATGGTGAGCAACTGAGCACTGAATTTATCAACATAGATGTCTCCTCGATAGGTCTAGTGTCAGTGTCAGGGTCACTGTATATCAGTGTTGAAGACTTGGTCAACAAAGAGCTGCCCAAAGTCAGATTACTATCATACAATCTATCTTTAGCCCAAAAATAAACCCTCACTTAGAACAAATCCTTTAGGTTCTTCAAAATCCTCAAGAGAACAAAAGTTTCACAAGCTAGCAACATACACAAATGAAAATGTATATCAAAGCAAAAAAAGAAACATTACCGAGCCACCAGGCGCTTTCAATTCACGAACACAATTGGTGCAGTCACAGGGCAACCAAAACAAGTCACTTCCAGTGTCTAAAGCAACCAGAAACCAATCAGACGGCGTCCCAATCGACACATTAGCGTAATGCAAACTGTTACAAAACAACCAACCAAACATGAAACATCTCCAAACCTCTCAAGTGCTCATAAAAAATTCACAAGTATCCATAAAAAATTAACCTTTCGAGCCCAAAATTGACAAAATACACGAAATTTAGAAAACCTTACAATCCTAAAGCATCAACACGAACAGTTTCGTTGCCGTCAGAGAAAGTAACAAGTGATTGATCAACAGATGCAAGCCTACGACCTCTAATTAACCGATCACGATGAGCCATCACTCTGTAATACTTAGACGAGTCTCGATTAGGCAAACCATCTCCAGGCAAAGCCCTAACAACCTGATCCGAGAAACGGTGATGAAATTCAAACCCAAATTCACCAAATCCTTCGCATCTATCCAAAACCCAGCTCGAAGACAACAAAAGAATCAGACCCAGATACAAAATTCTACAGCTTGAGTACCAAACCATGGCTGGTTCGTCGTAAAAAAAAAGCGAAACTTTCCGAGTAATACTCAAAACCCAGTCTAATTCTTGTATAGCTAAAGAGCGAGAAAGAATCAAAAGAGAATTTTGTAAAAATTAGGCAGAGAAGGATCGTGTGAAGTAGGAGGAAGCAAAGAAGCTCCAAAGTTTTCTCCTTTGTATGATGATGATCAACTTTGAAGTCAATTTATTTTCCTCGAAAAAGTAATTAAATAAAGAGTTATTATTATTATTATTTTGTTTAATTATAGTAATAAAAAAAAGGTGGCAGGTTATATTCATTATCTACCTCAAAAATCAAAATAAAAAGCAAAAGTCAAAGTATAAGTCATCTCTGTAGAGTTTCAACGTCATTGTATAAAACCACAATCACAATTTCAAAGTTGCTACTGAATCTGAATTATTAAAATATTACAAATGAATTGATGATATATATTTTGTTCTGTCAACACGTCATTGAATTGAATTATTTAAAAGAATTGGTATTATTAGTTATATGTAGTTGGACCAACTTTACCGTCATTAGAGATGTCTATGATACGTATAGTCGTCGTTAAACTTTGTATGATTTGTGATTTGTAATTGTTACTAGTTATAGAAACGTACATTGTTAATTACGATGAAACTAGCATAAAAATCTAGAACTATACGTTTGTTCAACGCCGGTTTGGTGGTGACTGTTTCTTGATTTTGTTTGGTGTTGATTAAAGACGTGTTTTGACTCTGATCAGACAAGTTGTTTCCCTTAACCCTTGTAGCTTGTGATATCTGTGTACTGTTAGCTATTTAGGAGTTTGGATTGTTGAGGCAGACGACCGTCACTCAACTCTTGTGGCTGTTGTTCCTTTTTTTTTTTCTGTCTTTAGGTTTAGACAAACCAAATTGTGCATGTTCGATTGTTTTTGGAAATGTTCCAACTCGTACGTAGATGTTACGGGTTACCAAGTCAATTCAACACTTCATATTCATTTGCCAAATCTCTCTATTAGGTAAATGTTTTGTATAGAAACTTTAGCTCAATTATTAATTAATTTCATCTTTATTGAAGTTTCGTAAATGTTAGTACTGGGCTTAGACGGTTAAAAGGCCCATCCGGTAAAACTCATTAATAGTACGAGAAAAAGTCTTAATTAATCTAGGCCCAATAATAGAGTGGGTACAGGCCCAATAATTACAGTTCGAGTCGAGGAGTTGATCGGGAGAGTCGACGAAACGAAATGAGAAAAGATCAGCAAACGGTTCAAGGTCCAACTAAAACCCAACCTTTAAAGTAAAATAAAAAGAGTAATAAATATCATATAATATGTATATCTTTTTGTAAAAAATGATCTATCCATATACACTATGTACAAATATTTATGTCTACATTAATTATATTTGTATATATATCTAAATAAATTAGTCTATTTGAAGGAAAATCTATACTATATCTTGCTTCTTCTTTTTTTTTACATCTACTATATCTTGCTTTTAATTGATGTCTTTTCTTTAATAAATTAAAACTATTAAAGTATAGATATTTTATACATAAATGTGTTAACTTTTCTTTGGCACAAATTTTCATATAAAAAAATTAACTTAAGAAAATGAAGATATACTCTTAACCATAATCAGGCCGACGATGATATCGTATTTTGTGCTCCATATTCTAATTGTGGCGGCAATAGTCACTGGAAGTGAATTTTTTGATACTCATGATGATGCAGAAGTGGATAGAATCTTAAAAAGACTCAACAAACCTCCTCTTAAATCCATTAAGGTTGATAATATTTGTGGGTTTAAACCAAAAAAAAATAGTTAAACCAAGCTAAATTTTTAGTTTCAACAAATTTTAATTCATGTACATTTTATAATCTCTATATAGAGTCCAGATGGAGATATAATAGATTGTGTTCATATGAAAGATCACCCAATTTATGATCATCCTTTATTCAAAAACTACACAATTCAGGTTCTTAATTCTTTTTTTTTTTAACTTAAAATTACATACCTTTTGAAATTGTTAGACCTAAAACAAAAATTATTAGCATAATATATGTAACTCATCTACAAATCATAGATAATCTTTCTTCGAAAGTAGCACTAGACTTAAAACCATGTCATAGATACAAAATCAACATTGTTTCAAATGATGGAATCAAATATCTAATACTTCGGTTATCATTTTTCCTGTTTAGTTTCTTATTTGTTGCTAACATTGTTGTGTTGTAGATGAAACCAAGTTCGTACCCAAAAGAATTGAACATTAAATCTTCAGCCAATGAAAAACAAAGTACTGTGACACAACTTTGGACAATCAACGGAAAATGTCCCAAAAACAGTATTCCAATAAGGAGAACAAAAAGACGAGATATTTTACGAACAAGATCAATACATATATATGGCAGAAAGAATCCAAACATCATACATCATCCTAAACTATTTAATTCAACTAGTAACTCCATACATGAGGTGCATATAAAATACATATCTCTAAATAGTATTTGAAAAGCTATATATGTTATGTTTGATATATATATATATATTTGTATGTGTGTACATATATAGTATGCTCAAATTCAAGTTAAAGGTAAGTTTCATGGAGGGCAAGCTGTTATAAACGTTTGGAAACCTTATGTCCAAATGACAAAAGAATTTAGCTTAGCACAAATGTGGGTTATGGCTGGTCCGTTTTCTGAAGTTAATAGCATTGAAGCTGGTTGGCAGGTTAAAAAACATTTTTCACTGTTTCATCTTTATACATATTTATATAATTATCTTTGATCAGTTTTTTTACTTCTTCTTCGATCTTCCCATTGTCTTAGGTCTATCATGATCGTTATGGCGATGACAATCCAAGATACTTTATTTTCTGGACTGTTAGTATTGTCTTAAATTATTTTAATTTTCATAATCTGTATTTAGTATGATTTTTTCTTTTTATTGTTTGGTAACTTGGAAACAGGCGGATGGATACAAATCAGGCTGTTACAATCTTGATTGTTCCGGATTTGTTCCTATAAACCAAAAATTTGCATTAGGTGCAGCTGTTAGTAATGTTTCTACCTACAATGGTCATCAATATCATATTCCTACAACTATATGGAAGGTCAATATAACATACATTTTTCCACCTTATAATGATATTTTATGATATTTTACAAGTAAATGTAAATTTATTTTTTCTTCTAGGATCCACACTCAGGAAACTGGTGGTTGAAATTTACTGACAATGAATTTGTTGGGTATTGGCCTTCTATATTATTTAACCATCTAAAAGATGGTGCAACTCAAATTCAGTGGGGAGGAGAAATAATAAACTTTAAAGATGGTTCAAGGCACACGACCACTGATATGGGGAGTGGTCATTTTGCAGATGAGGGATATCAAAAGGCTAGTTATTTTAAAAATCTTGAGACAATTGATGAACATGATATTAAGATAAAACCTAAGGAAGGTTATTCTTATATGACGCAAGAGGGTTGTTATAACATTAGGTCTGCCTATAATAATCTCTGGGGAATCCACTTCTTTTATGGTGGTCCTGGTCGAAATCAGAAGTGCATATGATTTATACATATGTAATTGTTATAGATCATCGCATACTATAAAATGAAGATATATGTGATGGTGCAAATATTTAATTTGATTCTTGAGACCATTTCTAATGCTTTATAAATGCAAGAACAAATTGGAGAAGATGAATTTTGTTTTGGTGATGCTTTATGGGCTTGAATTTAAAGTAGTTTGGACATTGTTTGATAGATAACTGCAACTCATAGTCTGAAAAATATAGTATATTGCCTTAACTCATAATATAGATAGATAGCATAATGCATCCAACATTTCTTATGATTTCATCATATTTCTATCTATGTAATGTAAAGCTTCCCAATTCTAGTTGTGTTGTACATTTTTCATACCAAAAGTTATAAAAATATACTCTTAGGAAAGAAAAAACACAAAGAAACTATATGTTCGTAAATAAACTATACATCATGATTAAAAATATAAAAATCTTTGATAAAAGCTTAGAGATCGATAATTCGAGTGGTTATTGGGACAAGATCATATAATCTACTCTAGTTTCAGTTTTGAAAGAATGTACAGATTTGAGGTGATATATAGACTTAAGCGCATAATCTCATAGTTATTAAAGAAAAAAAATCAGAATGACATTAAAGAAAAAAATTACTGTGTGTTTCTAATTATTCTAATTTTAAAACTTTTTTACATATTAAAAGTTGATTATAAATATTTTAGTTTTTTAAATCGATAATATTCAATTGTCTTCCTGATCTTGATCGATTAATCTTTCCCTGATCAACTCTTTCTCCTTTGAGAACGCCAATTGTAAGTTTCATTATTAATAAAAAGTTGTATATAAATTTTTCAATAATAATCTTTCATATAATTTCACTCGATCGATGTTATCCTTGAATGTACCGATGACTTGTCGACGATATGCATTAGAGACCCAGCGTGAGTATTTTGACTTTCACATCATTCACTATGTCAACGGTATTGAAACTTTAGGCCAACATGATAATGAATTTATTTGAGACTTTGACTCGTTTATTATGCAATTATCCAATCCACCTCTTTAGTTTAAATCCCAATGTGAACCATGTCCATATGTATTCATAGAGTGTGACATTATTGTTCTATTATACTTAAAGACAAGCTACAACTTGGTTAGTCAAACCAAAATACATAACGATTCTACCCTAAAAGTAAACTCTCTTATATTTCTCAAAATTTTCTATGTAATTGATAATCAAAACTCTTCTTCTAATACCACTATAAATAGCTTAAAACCTTGTTGTCTAAAATAAGAAACAAAAAATACACAAATCTAAGAGTATTATTACCTCTAATGGCTTCAGGGAAACCTTCAGTGAGACACCCGAGCCACAACCATCCACTGCGCGGCTACAAAGCCCTAAGTTGAAGACGAGATCATCTGCTCTGGTTGCGACCTAGACCTAATCGGTGCATCTTTCAAGTGCACAAAGTCAGAGTGTGATTACTTCTTGCACAAGTCATGTTTGGATCTTCCACGAGAGATCCGTCACAAGTCTCACCCTAATCACCCTTTGACCCTCCTCTATTCCCCACAGAATAATAACTCCACGTACACTTGTAACGCATGCGGTGAGTATGGATCCGGGTTCACTTACAACTGTTCCATCTGCCAGTACGATGTTCATGTTGGATGTGTGTCTATGCCAGAGACCATGAAGCATAGCGAGCACGCGCACACTCTCGCTTTGATCTACAGTCTTCCTTGCCCAAAGGATCACGTATTTGGCTGCGATGTTTTGCGATGAAACTATGTTGGATAATCAGTGGTTGTACTATTGCAAGACATGTGACTTTGGTGCTCATTTGCATTCATGCGTCGCTGAAGAAGAGGAAAAGCCGAAAAGAGGAGGAAGAGGAAGAGGAGGAGAAGGAGGAAGTAGTAGTGGAAGGAGCTCGGCGAATTCAGAGCTAGCTGCCATGTTAAAGGCTCAAAGAGAGATGGAGCAGATGCAGATTGCTCTACACTTGGAGATGCAAAGAGCTAAGATTGATAAAAAGTCAAGAAAGCATATGCTCAAAATGATCTAAGATATATCGACTCGTCTATTGCTCTCGGAATCTTGAAACCCATTTTAAAACTTTATCACTTTTTTCTTGTTTTAATGTTTTGTCTTTACGTTTTATTGTATTTTTGTTTTTGTTGGTCTTATTTTCGTTTGAATTGTTGCAAGCTTTTCGTTGAACTTTGAATATAATGATACAAGTGTTGCTGGTGTCAAATACTTAAGATTAGTTGTATATATTTCTAAATTTTAAAGTAGTTTTCGTGGTACAAGTACTAGAATTATAAGGATTGCTAAAATCCTTAGACATACTTTTAAATATAATGATTAAGAGTTATATATATAGAAAAGGGATCCTATTCTCGTATTGAAATCGTTAATTAATTTAAAACTTCTATTACTCAAACAATCTTTCTCTAGATTTTGATATGTTCTTATTAGTTTCTTCATGCCTACTCGATTCAATCTACCCACATCCTTTTATAATGTACATATCGGATGTGATTAAGCTTGCTACAAAAGAATATACAACTTTCAACCTGTCAGAGGACAAAATACTCAAGTTGAAGCTTAGCAAAGCAACTTATTAGTTGATGCTTATCAAAGCAACTTATTAGTTGATGCTTATCAAAGCATTTTTGTTGAAGCTTAGCAAAGCAATTTAGTTGATGCTTATCAAAGCAACTTTGTTGGTCGTTTCCCTACTCACTCTTGCAACACTTTGAGCAAAAATTTCTCATCTTTGCACTGAGTTTTGAGGCCAATATTAATGGAAGTTGACAGCTAAGGAAACAAAGATTAAGAGCACTTCGAATTGTTTAAGGCTCTGAGGGAGGGAGAGGTCAGAAATTAATCGTAGAAGTCATAATAATTACGAATTTACGACTGGATTTTGCAATATGGGGCTGGACAATGACTTCAGACACACACACAAAATAAGTTTGATATCACATTAGAGAGTGGTTTGGATATGTAAGTACGTACTTGTGCTTTAAATATGTAACTACTCGTGTCTCTGGTTTTAAGTCCTCAAGAAAAAGCCGAACAACTAGTTTCTGGCGTAATGGAACACAAGTCACACAACATTAGCCAGAATATATAAAAAAGAACTTAAAAAAACAAGAACTCTATGTTTGAGTGATTCTGTTCTGTGTACATATATATATGCTGACTAAACCTAACATTAGAGAACTAGGAGCCCTAAAAAGAACTGTCATTTACATAAGACTAGAGGAAGAGCACGAAGAGCATGGCAAGAGAGATTAAACGTCATGTCTACACCTCGGGCAAACACGTTGGTTCAGTCTCATTACTCGCAACATGTAAACAGCTAACAAAACAGTTGATGACTTAGCACATTAAGCAGCCAAGCTAAATTTGTTTTTTGTTACAATCTGTATTAAATCCTTGGAACTTCTTTTAACTACCCTAATAATACCATGTGATAAAAGTTATGATGAGTACTAGGAGCAGTACAAGGCTCTGATGCAGTGTGTTTAGTGTAACAGAACTACCAGAAGAACTAGAGGACATAGTATTCTAGTAGAAGTCATATTAATTACGATTCAATATTGCAATCTGGTGCTAGACAACGACTTCACAGACAGAAAGAACCAATTGATTTTTAAGTATTGTTAGGTAGAGCAAATTTTACATAAACGAGTGCTTTAAATACGTAAGTACTATAGTTTGGTTCCACCAGACAAGAATCTAGTAGTATCGTTCAATGGATTTGGTGTCGTCAGTTGTGTATCTGGTTTCAAGTGCTCAAAATAAAGCCGACCAAACTAGTTTCTGGTTCAATGGAACACAAGTGACACAATTTTTAGCCAGAATAAAGAATTAAATAAACAAAAACTCTATTTTTGTGTGTTTCTTTGTACAAGGGCTAACTAAAACATAACATTAGAGAACTAGGAGTCCTACAAAAGACTCAGAAAGAAATGAGAGGTGTGGTAATGTAACAGCCAAAAGGAACTGTAATTTACATGAAAGTTGTGGAAGAGGAAGAGGAGCAGAGCCGGCTCTTGTGGTACTAGCTGTAGATATATCTGAACTGCGCGGTTTGACTCCATTATGAGAGATGGACAACGGGGCGAGAGAGAGAGAGATTAAAGGTCACGTCTACACATTGGGCAAGAACCATGTCTGAGGAGCCAATTGTCTATGCAGGGTAAGTGAAACATGTGATGACAATGAGGCAAGCTTCTAACTGTTTCACCAAGCTGGAAATCCTGCAAAATCACATACAAGAAGGAGAAGAAAACCCCAAAAATAAACTTTCAGTCACATATTCAAGTCGACATAATGAGCTAACACACAAAGCAAACTGATGTTAGAACCAACCTGAAGACAAACAGAACAGGAGTCTGTGTTCTCAGAAGCATCTGTGTTATTTTTACCAGTAATTGTCATCTTTGGGATTTTCTCGACCAGGTCTCCTGTCAATCCTTTTGAGCCTCCTGTATCAAAGAGGCTTATTTGATCATCAAAGGCTGTATCCACAGCTCCCATCTGATCAGGAGAAACAAGACAAAGAAAGATTAATAAAGATGGAGATGTGAATTAAACAGAAATGGTGAAAATTCTGAAAAGCTTTGTATGCAAAACATACTTGACTTTGCACCGCACTTAGCATTGCAGGACCTATGCGCTCCCGTACAAGTCTCCCGCTAAGAAGACTAACAATGACATCAATCTACACACAAAAGAAACACTAATTACTTCGAAGTTCAATCCAATCAAGTATCCAAATATACATACATTCCAAACTTCATAGCTACTTGAAACAGAGTAAAGTGTTGCTGCTCACCAAATAGAGAAGACATCCGAAACCTGACTCATCGGATTTCCAGAGATCGAGAGACGATTCAAAGACCTCAATAGAGAAAACAGCTCCTGAAATGGCTCCAATTGCTGCTCCTCTAATGAAACCACTCTCAGTTTCTTGGCCTATCAGAGCCCCTGTAAGTGCCCCTAGCAATGTGCCCACTAAACATGAAAAAAGGAAACAACTTTCTTAGCTCCAAGCTAACCACTTTCTAATAACCATATCAATTCAATGATTCAAATCAACCCAATCGAAGACAAGTTACCAAAACAATCTCAGAATTTGCAGCAGAGCAACAACAAAAATTTGACTGCACAGAGACAAAATCAGATCCAAAAATCGAGTCTTTTGAAACTCCAGAACAATTCCAAGAAAAGGGGAAGAAGAAAGAAACAAACCTAAAGCGAAGAAGAAGGTCAAGATCGCAGAGATAATGGTCCCCAGAACAGCAGAGACGAGGAAATGACAAGCGTCTTTAATCCGTTCGACGAAATTCCCAAGAGAAGGACTTGACGAAAGAGGACAGAACCCAGATTGGAATCTATAAGAAGAAGAAGAAGAAGAAGACGACATACTTAAACCTTATGCGTAAACGAAGAGAACCCAGATAACAAAAACAGAGCTTGGAGAGAGGCTTTATATAGGACTACTACAGAGAGAAAAGATGGGATTTTGCTTAGTGCTTAAGAGATAGAGAGAGAGAGGAAGGGAGGAGATGGGATGTTTCGCTACTTAGCATTTAAAGCTCGGGTGAGTTTGCTTTCATGGCCAGAATTTGTTGTAGGTGAAAAAGGATTAATCTTTTTACTTGGGTTTTGTTTTGTATGTCACAATCAGTGACGACGACGATATGTACCACGAAAGTTTCAAACTTTACGATTTTTCAGAAAGAGCACGGAGTCAGAGATTGATTTATAGAAGAAGAGAACTTAGAAAAAGAGAGATGAGCTCACGGGGTCATACAACTTTCTTATTATCATCAATTTGGCATAACACATTTTTTTTTTTAGGTAAGCCAATTAGAGGACGTTATTTCTTAGGTAATAATCTCATTTTGCAATTTTTAATTATACATTACTACACTTTTGCTTTGAAAAGTAATTAGGGTAGGACTTAGGAGTAAGCATAGCAAGGTGTTTTGATTTGTGATTAACATCATAAGAACATGATTAAAAATGACATTTTCAGATTTTTACCAGCTTTTGTAAAATTTTACATAATAACACACATGATTTAAGTTGACAATTTTTTTGTTCTCTAAATAAGTTTCTACAAAATTGAAAACACGTTTTCAAAAGCTAATAATCTAATTAACGTCACTTGCAAACTTTGACTTTAGATATACTAAGTTACTAACTTCATCATAGACGATGATGACCTTGGATCTTCCCTACCTAATTTGTTTTTGTAAATTTTCCTTGTTTGTGCAAGAATTCAACGATTGTCTGAAATGATTTTTTTCCCGAACAATCTAAATGAATCAAGAAAATTTATGCATGAGTTAATGTCTTATTTAGAGTTTCTACAAAAAGAAAATATATCTTCTATGTTTTATTATTATTTATGCAAGTTTACTTGTAAACTAACAAAAAGTTAATTAAGTCCACGAAGTCCAACTTAACCCGTAATAATATCTCAGTCGATCACACTTTTCAATTTCTAAAAATTATAATAAATAACATATTATATCAAAAGTCTTATGAAGAAGAACCTAAATCTAATACTCTTTCTGTTTCTGATTTTTTTTTTGTTTCTAAAAAATTGATTTTGTAAATTAAATTAAACTGATATAATATTTTTACTTTATGTTTTTTCACATGGCATTTTATCTAATGGTTTATTTTCTTTTTATACCAAAAAGTAATTATTAAATTAATTTATAAATAAATATATTTTTTTAATATGTGTGAAAAAGCAAAGACATCAATCTTTTTGAAACATAGAGAATATTAGAATTTAAAAACACTAATAAATGTGATGATACAAACTCTTCAAAGATACATAAAAAGGTTATATCGTACATTAAGTTCGGCTTTGTATTGTTGATATGCATTTTTCAAATTCAAGATAAAGTTGCAAAAATGTGTTATTTAAAAGCAAATTGCAGATTTGTTTTTAAAAATCTAATCAAAGCTCATTTATATGAGTTTATTTTATTTTATTTAAAGTCCATGGTTTATTTTCATGCTATCATTAAATCAATTTAGTGCATTTTAGATCAAAGTAAAAGTTTATGGTATACATTAATTTTAGGAGTTTTTTTTTCCAAATAAGTGTCGGAATACATATGATGTGAAATAACCTGACCTAATATTTTTAGATAATTATATGATAGGGATGGCACACATGAATTTTTTTCTGTTTTTATAAAATTAAGTTAAGTTTACTGGTCTCATTCCACTAGTTAAAAATTGGTTATTAGATATACCTATTTTACCAACCCAATATTTTATTATAATTGACAGACAAAATAAAACACCATTATATATTATTAATAGAAATTATAGCAAGCATACCTTTAAATTAATAGAAATATGTTCAAGAAAATCATAATATTCGAAAAAAAAACAAATTTAAAATTGTGAATCTTGATGCAACTAAATTTTCCCCATTCATATAGTGGCAATATAATACAAAATGTGATTACTTCAAAACAAACAAAAATAAATGAGTAGTTGTGAATTGTGAGCTTTGTGTCCAGATTCAGTTAACAAATAAAAACGTGAACACTTTGCAAATCAAAGCATTGTTTTGTCTAAATGGTAGTTATTTTTGGAAGATTTGGTTGGATTTAACACATCACTTAAAATTTTAAAACCTAAAGGACAAAACCTTAAAACAAAAACATTTACATAAAAACTTGGTAAAAACTTAAAAATGTAACGTGGATATTAAAGAAAGACGACTCTCACGCTTTTACGGATGACCGAAGCAGTCACTGCCGTAGCTTACACCATGAGACGGCACTGCGCAGTAAGCTTTGTAACACATCTTCAATGCACATGACATTAAACACATGTATATCTAAATAATGAATTCGATGTCAGAAGAAAGATGTGTCTATCTATCTATCTCCAAAGTAAAGTATTCAAACACTTATTTAAACACACAAATATCTCAAGTATTATTCAAATAATACATGTAACATAGTGGCTTCCTTTGTATTAAATACTCGATCCTGATGTATTATTTATACGACATTTAAACAAAATAATATCATCCCGGAAGATATTTTAGATCAAATATATTTTATGTAATCCTAAAAACATTTGGGTCCATGCCACTAGGTCAGTCCCCATACACAACACATCAGAGTTACATAAATACATTACGTAGACGTATTTATGATAAGAATGGTTTTGTTTTTGTGTGTATGGTCTACGTGTGTAGCCGAAAGAAGATACATGTGTTCGTTCCCTTTTTAGCTCTTGATAAATATAAGCTTTACTCTCTTATTATATAAGGAAATATAACTTCGACGACGTAACCATTTAATTTTTATTTAACCAACATAATTTTTTTTTCTTACAGCATCAAACAACGCATGTTCAAAACTCTCTAAAATATGGGACGTGTAGTGTAGAACACAAAATCTACAAGTACCATGTTGAACACTTATGTCATAGACGAGTTTTAACAAGTCAATCCGAACATAATTAGGCGGCAGCGGCAACCAAATATATGCATCTATATATGATCGAAGACATTCTCAATTTTTGACCGTGATTGTCTAATAATGATCTCCGACCTCGGTCATATATATATTTCTGGTTGCCGTCTAATTATGTTTGAAGCAAAGATAATGGCTATTTTTTTCTTTCTAAGAAGGCTTTTATATATGTTTAAAATCAAAAACCCTAAATCATTTAAGTAGTTTACATTTTGATATCTAAAAAAGGTAAATTACATTTTATTTAATTATAATAACTTTTTTTCAGAACAATTTATATCCATTTTTCTCATTATATTTTCAATCGATGCGATGGAAGTTTTTTCTTACCACAACCTTTATGTTCTGGAATAAAACGTTCTTTAGAAGAATTGTTATCGTTTGGCTGACACATACAAACGTGACGGGTCAAGCTGCAAGCATACGGTGGTATGCATACTAACTTGCAGTCACTGTCTTTAGTACAATAACTTCCTACTGCATAGTTTTGTCCTTCAAAACACAATAAACAATATAACAAAATTACTATTAAAAAAAATGTAAATCTTAAAGAAAAATGATGAACTTTGTTTCAAATTGATATCGTTGGTAAGGCATACTTACGGAAGACAACGACTAGAACAGTAACCAATAACAAAAACTTCAAGAAAATGCTCTTCATTCTCAAAGTATTTTATTTTATTTTTGCTTTCAAGTTTCAGTGATGAAGTCCAATTATAGTCCAATTTAGGTGATAGTTTGAACTATATAAAAAAAATATGTTTGTATATTTCGACGTTGGAAATCTTCTAGGTGTAATTACTACTAGATATGAGTATGACTAATCAAAAATGGTCAGTACCAATAAACATGAAAAAGTAGTGAAATATTAATTGATACATATTATGTATGTATATTGCTTCACAACTTTTAAAATTTTAATGAGTTAATAAAAATTAGTTTGATAAATAAAGTTTATAAGATATGAAAATATATTAATAAATAGAATTTATGTATCATCAATACAATACAAATAAAATGGGATTCTCTCTGACTTTGATACATCAGTTTTTTTGTGCTCTTCTTAGCATATGACACATCATTCAAAATTAATATCCAATCAAAACATTTCATTGTAATGATTAGAAATAAATTAGGATATAATCCGCGATGTATTTCATGACGATTATCAACATATTAAACATCAAATTTCATAAATTATACTGCATTTTATTCCAAATATTTTTTTTGAAAAAGCAGAAAACATATATATACATATGCATTTTTGGGATTACAATTTCAGTGGATGCGATGGAAATCCTCCTCCACCACAATCTTTATGTCCTTCAGAAGAACTGGCATGATCATGACTTGGGTGACACATACAAAGGTGTCGGGTTAAGTTGCAAGCGTAAGGTGGTATGCATACCAGGTTGCAGTCTTCGTCTCTATCACAATAATCCGCAACCGCATAACTTTGTCCTTCAAATTAATACAACAACAAAAGAATTAACAAAATGATCCAAATCTACTTTATAATAAATAAATAAAAATATAAGAGAATATGTATATAGTTTGGCATCTTTGGTCCTATAATAACTATTGGTAAAGAGAATAATGTAAATTTTAGTTGGTTTGTTTCAAATTGATATTGTTGGTAAGGTATACTTACGGACGACAACAACTAGAAGAGAAACCAATAACAAAAGCTTCAAGATCATGCTCTTCATTCTCAAAGGTTTTGTTTGTTTTTTTTTTTTGGTAAAAGTTACTCTATATCCCTTTTTATAGTTCAATTTAGGTGATGGTTTGTGCAATTTTGTTTTTGTATGTTTCCACGTGGAATATTTTAAGTGTAGCTACTAGATTTGAGTCATATGATTAGCAAAAAAGGTAGTAGAATTTTAGTTTATGCATAGATTGTGTCTTGCTTAATATCTTTAGAATTTTAATGAGTTAGTTATTAGTTTGATAAATAAGTTTATAAAATCTGCAAAAATAATAATAATTTTACTTTATCAAAAACAAAAAAGCCATATTGATTTATTTTAGTCCATATATTTATAGATCTTTTACCTAATAAATAAAAAGAGATGTCTATATTACATCTTTGAAACGATAGTGGATATCAAATGTTACAAAATTTAATGTTCATGCTTTTCATGGATATTAAGCTTTCTAATACGTTTTCTTATGCAGGTAAATGTATGGTTATATAGATTTTATTCAATCAGATCGAAGCAAATAACATATCAATACAAACATTTTGTTCAGCCCTTTTTATCAACTCAACATAGTTGTGCATGTAAATCTGAAAATGCATGGTTGTATTCAGTTGTTAAAGTTACAAAACTCAGATCCGAACATGTCGTGAAGTACAAATAGTTTCAAAGAAAAAGTTCAAATAATCCCCATGAAAGAACAGCCTCCAATGTCCTAAAAGATCTCTCATTTCAAAAGGGAAATACACATTACACCTGTTTACCTGTATCCACACAAATTTGAAGCTACCGTGGAAACCTACAGATTGATCAATGAAAATGTGAGGTTGCAGATAAGCAATAAAGAACTTGAGAGGCAATCTTGAAGATGTCATTTGATAGGTATCTTGAGATTTAAGAGATTACCTCCTCGAGTTTTAGCTTTTGTGTTTTGTTTTCTCTTAAACCTTGAACTCGTGGACATGGAACCATTTCGTGGATGACCATTTGTTTCCTTTCACCACTGGACATCCACCTGAAAATGAAAGCATAGGATATTGAAGTTTAGAGACTGATATTATGTATTAGCTTCAAGAGAAAGCAATATGAGAGTTTTTGGTGTAGAATCTCTTTAGTCTTTACCGTGTAAACTCGAAGGGTCTAGAGAGGCATCAGGCCTCATGTTCCAGAAAAGTAAAGCATCTCGCTTCTTTGGTAGAACAGATAGTCCTTCTTTGCCACATTTTGAGAGCTCGTTCCACCATGGGACTGCACTAATGTTTCCTTTTGCTGCAGGGAACACAGTCTCGCCACCATCATCGACATCCGAGCTAAGTAAAGTGTAGAAAAAAAAACAAGATTAAACACAGAAATTCACTGAGAACAGAGGAATGTGACTTTTGTGAATTACTTACAGGTACATAAGCACAGTAGCTATCCTTTGTCCTCCGTTCTTGGTGTTGAACTCATCTAAGAAATAGTCATAGTGAGGTTCATACTTCTGCCCAACTTGGTAGTGAAGAACTTGAAGACCTTCACCATTTTCTACAAACAAAAGCGCGATCCCCAAACTCAAATAAGGTTTTCTAAATGAACACAACACATGATATCAAGAGTAACTTGCAACCAGTGATATTAAGATGTTTCCATACTTCCTACAGCGCATCAAAGTATTGGATAACTAAAGCAAAGGGCACTTACCAACAGGAATGAAGGTGAAATCTGAAATCCTTTTCTCAATCACCTCAACAACTTCGTCATGTCCTCTCTTAAGGAAAGTTCCTGAGCTAGTCCTTACTCTGCACATGATTGATACATCATCGATTAGAAAACAACGAAACTGTCCATCATAAACTAGAAGGACAAAAAGAAAGAATGGCTATGAACCTGCTATCTTTGCTCCCACCAGTTTTCTCATCAACAACAGTTGACTTAACCATGTTCGGTTTAGCAAGGCTGATCAAGTGCTCACATTCTTCATTGGTCTAAAGATGCAGAAATGAAAAGAAAAAACAAAGCTCAAGATCACATCTGAAAACCACATTTCCAATCCTTCTCATGAGAGAAACATCTGATTCATTCCTCTACGCCATTTTTCACTCAACATTTCCAAATAGAAGATTCAAGAAAATCAAAAATATAAACTCTAGTGCAGAAAAAAGTCAACTCAATCCATCACAACTTAGCAAAATCCTCAATGTAAGATTCAAGAAGATTAAAGTCAAACCCGATCGATCAAAATTTAGAAGCAAAACAATCTCAAACCTCTTATCTTGTCTAACAAGAAATACAAACATAAAGAAGCAATCAAAACCATCAAAGAGAAACACAAACATACCAAGAAATTGTGATACACAACAGCTCGAGGCTCCCAAGAAATCACTTCAACCCAACGTTCACCATTCCCTTCCTCATAACTCGTCTCACTAACACAAAATTTCCAAAACCCAAATCAAAAAAATCGAAACTTTCGAATCAAAAAACAAAACCCAGATCGGAATCGTCACTAACCTCTTCCTAACAATGTTGGTCAAATCATTCGTCTTGGAAGAGTTTCTATTAGCATTAGGCAGTGACAAAATCCCAAGACCCAGAAGAATCAGAATCACTACGAGCAGAAGTATTAGCACTGTGAACGCCTGAGTCGATCGTGACGGAGATTTTCGCGGCTGATAACGAAGATGCTGCTTCGATTTAGACGCCATGGTTTATTTCTTCTGTAAATGTTTTTACTTTTTGTGTTCTTCAAGATCTAAAAGAACAACATTGAACGAAGCTACAACGAAGCTTAGATTGAAGTCTATTTATATAATAAGAATTGAAGAATTATATAGTTTTTTCTTGTGTGATTGATTCTCTTCTTCTTCCTCTTCTTTGTCTTCGTCTTTGTGTGCGTATTTGTTAGATACAGACAAGTTAGGAAGGTGGCTTTGACTTTTTTGGAATTTTCGGAATCGGTCTTTATGTTTATTATTTTTGAGGTTATGTCCCCATACTTTTTGTTTAGTCAGAATTTACCCCGTTTTTTCATTTGTGTGACTTTCAAATTACATTAATTACTACAAAAAGTCTTAATTAATGTAATTGGCCAATAATGTCATTCTTCAGAATCACAAGGTTTTCCAACCTAAATACCTATTAGGCTAAAGTCAATATTGGAACAAAAACATTGATATCTCTCACACTTGGATCATTTGTATATATATTTTATTAGCAATACATATCTCTTTATATAAACCGGATGTGCTTAGAACATGTTAGACATTACCAATCCATGATTTGACCACTTCTTATTTTTAATTTTTTTTTCCTTGTTTCCACGATACATCAACATTATCAAATGTTCCGCTTTGTGTAATATTTGACAATTTTCCTCAAATATGATATTCCAGTAATTATCATAGTATTTTGATTTGGTTCTTCTCTTCTAATCATTTCTATCTACTAATTTTGATTGTACAATCTGTAACTGGCTATTAGCGGTGCTCTTAGTTTCTTGGTCCTCCAGATCTTTGTACACACTTAAATTCATATAAGCAACAATTACTGTGATATATCTCCAATGAAACCCTATTCTCTCAAACTCTGCTGAAACCAAGTAAAGAACTCCGAAGTGCATGTCTTAAATTGAGATGGTCAACCTTTTAACCATTATTGTTTTATTAGAAACAAATCAATGATATGTTTTCATATTCAGTGTAATGATTTTAATTTGATTTCATAATAAATATAGTTTACCTTTTGAATAAAAATATCTGATAAAATTTCTATTTTTATTCATAATACTTTAGTTAATTGACCAATGAAAACTAATTATACTGTATATTCATAAAAAGGTAAAATAATAAATAAATAAACTAATATGTGTAAGAAATGGATGAATTATATTTAAGTTAATATAATTTCTAAAAAAATTGATTGGAAAATTAATCAAACTTAATATAAATAACTTAATCATTAGTAGCAACAAGACAATCCGAGGAAACAACAAAATAAATAGCATTACATAAGTATGCATGATGTACAATTTCTTTCCTTATTTTCTTTTATTCTAATTATGTAGTCAATTTCAAATTCTTTGATTTTGAAAATTAATTAAACGGGAAAAATACCGTTAAAATCCTGGAGAGTATGATTTCGTTGATTTAAATCATGTACTTTCTAACTGTTGATTTAAATCACAAAGTTTTTGTTGACTCTCTATTTATTATAAAACTTTGGTTGACTTTACCAATTTAGGCACATCGTTAAATGGCCAGACGGAGCAATTAAACAGGGTTAATTCTCGTTAACGACATCCGTCAAATACAAAACGAAACCGTTTTAAACATAACGCAAAACACTTAATCGATTAAGATTTTCCCCCAAAACGGTTTCGTTTTGTATTTGTTTTAGGTTTAAAACATGCTTTGTGTTAGGTTTAAAACGGTTTCGTTTTGTATTTGACGGATATAGTTAATGAGAAATTAATCTCGTTTAATTGCTCTGTTTAACCATTTAACGATATGTCTAAATTGGCAAAGTCAACCAAAGTTTCATAATAAATAGAGAATCAACAAAAAGTTTGTGATTTAAATCAACAGTTGGAAAGTACATGATTTAAATCAACGAAATCGTACTCTCCAGGATTTTAATAGCATTTTAAACCCCATATAATAAAGCCGCATAAAAGCCTTATACAATCCCATTAAAAAAAAAGGCCATATGCAAACCAATTGTGCCTAATTTCTTAATGTAATAGACTAAATAATTGTTGGTTATTTTCTACCTTCATGCCTTAACTTGAAAGTTAAAAGTGATACAAACTTGTCAAAATGTTTGTTGCTTTATTAATTAATATAATAATTGCATAAAAATTACTAACACACAATTTTATGATACAAATTGAACTATATATATATATATATATATATATATATATATATATATTCACTAAATGGATCTAAATCTTAAATCTTTCGTCGAGGATTCTACAATCTCAATATTACGAAAATACACAATTTTTGTCCACGCATTGTACAACAAAAGTTGTCCATATTAATCTAAATACCACATCTCAAAAATTTCGTAAACCCACCACTTTTGTTACCATCCACCCTCTACTACTGCTTCCTTTTTCGTGTGATACTAAATTTCGGTAAAAAATCCTTACCAAAGTTTATATTAAAAACAAAATTAAAAGAGTTTGCATTTTTCAAAAGAAAAACTCATGATTTTTGAGAGAAAATAAAAATGAAAACAACGTAATTCAAAATAAGTAGAAAAGAAAATGAAAAAAAATCTAAAAAGTGTAATTCATCTTTGCTAAGAAAATTTTATTTATTTATTTTGGGAACTGAAGACCAATTCTTACTATCCATTTTGATACGCAAAATGAAAGGTTTTACTTTTCGACTACACTTGCTCAAAAGCTCTAATTGCGAAACTCCAACATTTTTTCCCTTCTCATGTTTGTTTGGCCTTTCTCCTTTAACGCTAATCTTCACAATTCTTAACTCCTAAATCTTTTCCCCCTTGACCCATTGTAATGTTATCATATAACCCAAAATCAATGGGAGAAAAAACATTATTAGACATTGCAATTTTCAGGTTGAAATAGCTGAGTCACTGGTCAAAATTGAGATGTATAAAGAGATGTATCATTCATCTGAATTTTTCTTATGTGTAAAATAACTTTATCATCCATGGAACAAAAATAAATTAATGTTCCACAGAAAGATTTGAGTTTTATTCAACAGTTACAAATCAAGAACCACGCACCAATGTCCAGATCCATTAACATGGAAGCAATAAGTAACACATGAATGTACACAGACACAAACACACGCACATAAATATATACATATTTGCAAGACAACTGATCCTGCAGAGTTTGCTCATGGTTCAAAAGACATTGAGGGAAGTTGCGTAGAGAGGATTGCAAGGCTTGAAAGAGAAACAGTTTGGTGTGTACGTCGAAAACCTCTTTCTCTTCAGTGAATCTGCAGATCCAAGAGCTGGCTGGTTCAAGTATGCGTATTTGCTCTTCGTCCACCTAAATCCAAGATACACATCCACATTCAGAAGTTAAATCCTTTGGTTCTTGTTTTAGGCTCATCTAATGGTTCAAGTTATATGTATATGTGTAAAGATAATATGGATGAGAAATAAACAGAGACCAGTCTTTTAATCCCTGATGATTTTCGGTTTCCAAATCCTCCATGTCCAACAAACTTTCTTCAAAGCGTTTGTAGTCCTCAGCCTGCAATAGATATAGACATCAGAACCATCTTGATCTCCATCGATTTGAAAGCATGTGATCAAGAAATATCGAATTTCCTCTCAAATTATTTTAAAAAACCACACAAGAGTCGTTAAAACCAGTAGAACGTACAGAGAGATTACGAGCTCTGACACGAGCTGCAGCCTTAATAGCAGAAAAGAGATGATCCTCTTCAATGATCTGCTTCTGCCTCCAGAACTTCTTGATTTGTTTATTGGTTATGCTGTCTCCATCGATCTTTCTTGATCCATATCCCGGAGATGGAGGAAGCGGTGGAGGAGGAGGAGGCGGCATAAATGACTTCTTACAACACAACTTCTCAGACTCATCCATAATCTGTTTCTTCATATTCATACCAGGACTTCACCTTTCACAAGCTAAAATACCTTTGAACTTTATATACAACACAGAAATCACACAAAAAAAAAGGACAAAAAGCTACTGACTGAATCTGCCGATTCTGAATCTAACCTTCAAACCAAAGAGAAACACCTAAGATTCTTAAGAGTATACCAAAGAATTATACAACGTCTACGTCTACCCTTCAAATTATCTTGTACGTTAAGACAAACTATAAACTCAACTGTCCAAGAAAAGACAAGTAGATGTAACTTCTAATCTTCATCAACATCAACAATAATAATTTAAGCAATTAGGTAGTGTGTGGATAATACAAAATAATATGGTTTTCAAGCAACTAGTGGTACATCAATATTCAATAACAGCCGTTGAATCTTAAAATGGCCATCACAATCAGTATCACCGAAATGACATTTTCATATGACGTCCTCCCATTAAACAACACTTATTGGTTCTTCTTCTTCTCTTCAATTTTATCTTTTCAAGACCACAGACCATAAAAAATTAAGCTTTATGTTCCTCGTACAAAATTTCAAGAGAAACGAATCACCAAGCAAAACAATTCAAGATCATTGAAGAAGAGACTAAAAAAGATTCATACTTGAGCACTTAGCAAAACCATTTCATTCACATCAAAACACAAACATCACATATATGATTCAAACCATCGAATCTCAATTCACAACAACCAAAAACACATACTTAAAAACATATCTTAACTAAACTAGCTACTCAATTTGATTCATTCTACAACAGACAAAGAGACACAAAGCAGAGAACAGGATAGTAGATGTTTCTTCAAAAGCAAGCAACAAGCAACATCTACAATCATGTTCACCCTTTTGACAAAGTTTATAAAAAGCCTTAAACCCTCTCTCTGCTTCAGCTAAGTCTGAGAGGAGACTTGAATCGCTTTGGTTTTGAATCGATACCGAGGAGCACGAGGAACGACTTGACTCGGACCGAACCCGTACTGACCAATACCGCCGGTGAGAGGAGGACCATCGTCGTAGATGTAGCCGATGAGGTGGTTGCAACTATTGCAATTGATCTTGGTTCGTTTCCGTTGGATTCCCCAGTAATTTAGGGTTTCGAAGAAAGGCATGATCTTGTCTTCTTTCTCGAATCGGAATTTGCCGGCGTCGACGGCGGCGAATGAGAGTGTTTTTTTGTTTCCGGCTTCGAAGTAGAAATCCGGTGGAAACAGATCGTTAGGGTTCAGATTTAGATCTGATCCGCATTCTCTGCAAGTGTAGATCGTTAAAGCCATTGATTGCTTGCTTCTCAATTGTGATTTCGTCTTCGTCTTCTTCTTCTTCTTCTTCTTATTTTCTCACTGTGAGGAATTTTCAATTTTCTTCAGAAACGACGCGTTTCTTTGGTCTCAGCGCCGTCGGAACTGACTTGGATCTCTCTGCTGTTGTTAATTGGGCTAATGGGCTTCGTGTAATTTAATAATCCGTTCAGACTTTTCATTGTAATTATTATTTGGGCCCATATTAACAAATATGTTTTTTTTTATATTCCGACTTTACCTTCCAAAAAAAAATTATTTCCATTTCAATATTCACTATAGGGTAAGAAAAATCATGTTTTTTTTTTTTTTTTTTTTTAACGGGCCATTTTATTATTGGGCCTCTTAAAGGCGGATCCACGAAAATACAAAAGGGAACAGAAGCTACAACAATCGGAATAGTAACCTTCACCGGAAAAAAGAATCGTGTCCTATTGACACCGAGTTGCAGAAGGTCCGATCATCATTTCCGGCGGATGCGAGAACCACAGCTTTGCAGCAAATCGAAGTATCTAGTGAACGGGGAGGAAGCATCCGACTCACGACCACCGTTCCTTTTCCCTCGACCAACCAGCCCGCCACAAGTCTCCCGGTATGAACAACTTTCCGACGTCTCGGCACGTTGTTGGTAGCTCCCGTTCCTAGCAAGCTCCAGCTTCAGACATAACCTCTTCTTCCCAGATCTAGCTTTCTTCCAATTGTCGAATCAAATCTTTTCCCAACGGTCTGGCGGAAGCAAGTCACGGCGGCGAAAAGGACCGATGGCTCAATCGGGATCCCAAACGCAAAAAAAACCCGTGACGGCCTTAAGATCCAAGAGATCTACTGTTAACCGCCAAGACGCTTCGACAAAAACCCTCCTACTCCTCCTCCGACTTCCGCCGTGAACGCTAAGCTGGCCTGACGGATGAGCCACGAGAATCGACCTCTGCAGCAAACCGGCGTCTTCAAACCGGCCAGATCTGCAACATCGATCTCCTTCTGTCAACCCAGATTCGCATCCACTTCGGAGGAAGAGAGACCACACCCATGTCGACGAAGGAAGAAGATCTAATTCACCCCTTCATCCCCACAGAAAATCGAGGTGGTGAAAAGCAAGGCCACCAAACACAGATCGGAAAAGAGAAAGAGAAAAAACCAGAGGAGAGAGAAGAGAGAGTTTGGTTTTTGGAACGATTGTCTTTTTCTCAGCGATTATATTTGGATATAAAAAAAAACACTCTTAAGAAAAAAAAAAAAAAAAAAAAAAAAATCATGTTTTCCTCAAGAAATATTTGGTTTCCAAATATGTGAATGCTTAGAGTTGATAGCTGAGCATTCATTGAGACATTTGGTCTTAATTATGCAAGTGGTCAATTTATAATAAATATTCATCTTGACACGATGACATTACTCACTAGAACTGTGGTCATACAAGTGTGATCGTATATCTAATTTTTACGTCCTTTCATTGGCAAAATATCAGAAAATCTAAAGTAGGGAGCTAAACACATATATATTGGTTGGTACGTTTTTGGTCACTTTGTGTTTAATTGAGAATCAAGAAGCTTATATATTTAAAAAACAATTACAAAATTTTATATGCTATTTTGTAGATGTTCTTGACCAAATATTGTGACTTATTAGGGAGTTGGAGAATATAGAAGCCAACAATAAGCCAACAACTAAGATAGATTTTGAGTTCAGAGATGAAACATGAGTATTTCAAAATTTATAAGAGAACCTATATATCCAATTTGGCGACATTCATGCATATTTTATTTGGTGTTAAATGCTTTTGTTGTGTCAATGTAATCAGAAAATGGTGTGTACTTTGTGGGTATATCTGCTGGCAACAATGTTGTTGTGGTGCTCAGATTTGTTAAGATCAAAACGTATTTTGAAGTATAAATTTATTATATAAACACTCCAAATATTATATGTTATATAAAAGTATGAATATGACATGTATTAGGAATTTATCTAAATTCATTTGATGCTACTCAAGTCTTTGTCAATCGATCATTATGAAAAGTTGATGTATTCAGAAAAGCGTAATGTTTAATATTTTTTGTTCTCCTATAACAGACTACCATGTGATAGATTGGTTATGAAACTCACATAGCATTGGAATATAATCGATACCATTGCCTCTTCAGCCATTTGATCAGCGATTGTAACAGGACCTACATGAGTGAGAGGTTCTTAATAAATTTAGCCGGCGAGGGTACTCCACTGACATATAAAAGCATGACATTGGGTCATCAACCTTCAATTTCACTCTCTCAGTTACCCTAAAACTTGGTGCTCAATCACCATCTTACTCTATACCCATATATATAAGTCTACAATATCACAAAGCTGAGCAGAGAGCTCCATTGTACACTATCAGTCGAAACTTACTCATATCATCATTTTTTTGGGTCCAATTCGATATTGTAACCAAATATACTCAACAACAGCATTCTCTTTTATCGTGTTATACAATTGCAAACAACTGTTCCAATAAATTCGAAGATGATTTATGACCACATAAAATGTGATTACAAGTAATCATATGACTATCCGTATACTGTATGGAAACTTTCACATATCATCTTTACGGTGCCCGGTAAGTTTATCCTTAATCCTCTTAAAGAAACCCTTCTTCTCATTCGGCTCGTGCACCGATCCTGATGGCTTCGTCTTAGTTTCATCCGTCGTTATATTACTTTTCCTCTCTACTCCTTCACCATCCTCCTCCGTCTACAAATTTATATGTATCGGATGATCAATAGGGCCGTACGTACCATAGTAAATCTTGATGATAATAAACTATACACAAGCATATATACTACTAGAAGTAGACCCGCGCGATGCGCGAGTTAAATTTGATATTATATTTATAATAATTTTAATATATTTTTTTGAATCAATTTGATTGAAGCAATTAAGTAATTCTCTTCATTTTTATGCACTATCTCATAGAATATTTATTTGATAGTTTCCAAGTTTTAATAAAAAACTAAGTGTATATGTTTTATGATTATTTTGTATTATGCAGATTGCTATCTACTGCATAAATTATTTAAAATAAATTATAAGTAACTTTTTTTTTACTTATCATATATCTCTTCGGTTTTATTTTGTAATCAACAAATTCCATCATCAATTAAAATAAACATTAGAATATTTTTTTATTCAACTACATTAGGATACTAAGAATAAGATTTATAGTCTTAGATCACTACAAACAACTCTTTGAACTTGTAATCTATATAAATCTACTTTAGGTTTGTCCCTATGTCATCTTCTTTTTTTGTTTTCAAAAAAATCATTGCTTATGAAATGTTGATTACTTTTTCCATCGGTCTCTCAAAAAATCATATCTTCTAATATTTCATATAGGATAATATTATATAATGACACATGAATATATTTTTTTTTGTCAACAACTTTATATTAGTCCAGAGCATCAAAATAGCCTAATATTAATTAAAGAAAACCATATGTATTCTTAAAAATATGTTAATTAAAAAGAAAAGTCACATACAATTTACCATAGCCACTTTGCTCTCTACCACGATTTCCGAGAGAAAATAATATATATTCTAATTTAAATGAAAAATTAAAATAATGTAACAATAACATCATGGGAATTATACATAAATAAATTATACAACAATAATGAAAATAATAAAATAAAATTTTAGAGAAGAAATGGAAAATATTAAATTTTTAAAGAAGATATATTAGGTTAGTACCAGGTAAGTTCTTTAATTTATCTACCAAAGTGTTGATTTCTTTGTATGTTTGGATACAAAAATAGTGGTCAATGTTTTTGTTTTTATAGCCTTCAAAATATTTTATTTTACACATGTGTTGTTTCATACTTTCTTAATTTATAAGTACGATTAAATTTAAAAATATGTTAGATTTGTATCATACTTTCTAAAAATATTTATATCAAATTCTTAAATATTAATTTCATTGATTTTTATGCCATATAACAACATAAAAATAGAAAAATATTAAAGATACATGAATATAAAGGAATAGGGTGAGGGAATGATTACCTATATGATGATAAACTAAAAAAGAAAATAGAGATGAATTTTCAAAAAACAAAAATTATAATAACATAAGATGTATATCATATAGTCTCTAATTTATTTTACAATTGAGATTTTATAAAAGAATATTTTAATTGATTTCTAAAACTCATACAAAAAAAACACAAAGCTATTCTTTTATATAATAATTGAGATAGAGAATTAGAGGATGAGAGAATGAGATAATGGTAACTGAGAAAATTAGTATATATAAGAAGAGAAGTGATGGGAGTTACAATTTCATAAAAAAAATTATGGAAATCAATTATAATTTATTGTGTGTTGAAAAATTCAATGTAAAATATAGTTAATGCAAATTTATATTATTTCAGTTTTTATATTAAAGTGTGATTTTAATGTATATGACTAAATGCGTTTTGTGGTTTAATTGTTTTTCAGTTTTATATTAAATTGTGAATTAAATATATATATATATATATATATAGATATGATAATACCTAATATTTTTTTAAGTCACATGCCAATTGAACCAATAAGAAGAGAATGAAACTTTATTTTTATATATATGATTTGTTAATAATATGATAATTATTCTTTAATTAAATTTCATGATATATTATTCTATTAGACTGTGTTTCCTCTCTCAACTGTTTAATAATAGTAAATTAAATAAATTTTGTCTTCTAAATTAAATAATAGAATATTATTTTGGTTAAATGATTACTTTATCTAAATATTTTAGGTGTACTATTTTATTATACTGAAAAAAATCTAAAGTTCTCTAATTTCATTATTTACCATAGATTTCACGATGCTAAAGTAAAAAAAAAATATCTTTAATTGTTTTATTATAAACTTATTTTTCAAAATTTATAAAAACATGTTACAAATAATTTATTACCCATATTAATAACTTTAGGAAAAAATACTTTAAAAGGAGGAGGAAATTTTGATGTCATTTTTAAACTTTAAATCTTAAAGAAAAAACTCATACCAATTTTCTTTGAATACAAAGAAAAAAAATTTAACTACTCCATTTTATGTTTAGCTTATATGATATTTAATTTAAATAGAACTAAAACTGGAGAACTTTTTTTTTTTGGCCACAATGACACTTTTTTAAAAGCAAATAATACATATCTTATAACTTATAAATTACAACACAATAGCACAAATAAAATAATTTTAAAATGTTAAATTAGAATTTAATAAAAATGACACATGTCATGAATATAGAATGCCAAATGTCACTTTGTGAAGCAAAGTTAGAAGAAACCTTGTCTTATAAGATTAGAACTTAATTACGGAATAGTTATCTAATTATATGTACCTAACTACATATACATAAAATGGAGTAGTTAATATAAGATTAGAACTTAATTACGCATGGCTAGAGGATAAGTGTCGCTGCTTTACAGCTGTACATGTAGATTGTAATAGTATTGTGGAATAGTTATCTAATTATATGTGCATAACTACATATACTCAGCTTCTACATATAGTATCATGGTGAGACCATTAATCGATCTTACCGAGTTGGTGCCGAACCAGCGGCGATCATGGTCTTGAAGAGGGTCGTGGGACACAGGGATAGGTTGTGCGTGGTGAGGCGTATCGGTGGTGGTGACTGGTGCAGTGATTGGGTGTGGACCAGTGTAGCTGCTCTCCTTAAGGTGAGGAACTGTGGTTGCGACACCTGTTAGGTACATAGCGTTACCAAACTCGTCCATGAGCTGAGCCGTCTTCCCGTGTTCGTCCGTGAGATAGATCGGGTTTCCTCGTTCGTCTTTCAGATCAGCCATTGTGAAGATTCTTCGAGTCTCAACCCGAACGTAGCTAGTGAGTACATTATGCGTTTGGGTGACCATTATCTGTACTAAACTATACATTCATCATCAGTCATGTGCATGGTCATGACACGTGGTGCAACAACGAAACCAGATACGTATGGTATTGCCACTAAGCGCATATATGTGTCACTTTAAATTTTACAAACTATATACCCGAATCGGTTGCGTTCAGAGTCCAATTCCTATATATGCATAGCCAGGGTAGTTAATACACTAAATGAACCAATGTTGTATTCATCCCCAACCTTATAATCTAAATTCGCAACTTTACATGTGTGAAAATTTAGTAATCATTTTTTTTTAAACATTGATAAGACAAATTTTGTTGAGTTTCATGAGAAAAAAGTGTAACAACAAATATCCTGCTTTGAATTGAATGGTACCGTGTCCGTGTGTGTCGACTTCTATGCTTCAGACCGTAGTCAAAGTACAGCATTGCAAAATCTGAAACAACAACCACAAAAGTCTTATTTGTGATTCACTGAATTGACTTTCAGCTAGCACAAAAAAAAAGAGCGAGAGGCTTACAAGTTCATATTTTGCTGGATTTGCTCCAGAAGAAGCCTTTCTTTTTTACAGGAAGATTCTCTTTACGGGATTTATGGTTACTTCTGGACCCAAAAGAGAAGTGTCGAGCCAAGAAAGGCTTTGCAGAATAGCTTTTAGCACTCGAACTCGAGACCAGTTTAGGACTCTTGCTTGCTGCTGCTGCTGCTGTCCTGTGGCTATGATCAAACATTACAAAATCATCACAATCAAATTCACTGTCCAAAACTCTCTTTCTGAGTCTTCCGTTGTGTCTAGCTTTCAAGTCCATCTCTACTTTCAAAGCTTTATCTGACAGCTTCGCCGTTTTCTTCTCACCCATTGTACAGATTGGGCATGAAGGGTCAAATTTATCGATTTCTGCCGTCATCTGGTCTAAACACTCCCCATGGTAGACATGCCCACAAGCTAGAATTGAAGACACAGAGAGCTCGTTAGTCATAAAGATCTTTTGGCTGCTCCACAAGGATTTCTCCGACAATGGTCTAGAGCAAGCTCCGCAAATTTGCTGCTGTTGCTTTGACATTCGGTTGCCATGATGGTCTATCTTGTCACATTGAAGTCCAAAACAATCATTATCATAAAACACTGGCTCGTCCCCGCGAGAGGATGACATCATTTCAGAAAAGGCTTGCAATGACCAACCTTCAGATGGTCCCGACTGAGAAGAATCATATCTCAAAGGGGTTCCATGCCTCTCTTCAGTTGCTGAGCTTCCACTTATTGAGTTCGGACCATAAATTTGCCCATCTGAGACTTGCTTCGATAGACAGGGGCGGTGTGTCAGTTTTAGTACCGATGAACTTGCAGGCAAGTGGCTTTGGGACGAAAGTGGTGACGTAGGGAAAGATGATGGCAGCGAAGCTAGTGAAATAGACAATTGTGCAAGAGAAGGATATAATGGTGCTGCAGACTCTGTTGAAACATTTTCTTTCTGTGCGAAAGAGAGATTAGGTATCAACCAAGGTAAAATTTCAAAGATATGAGAGAGAACTCAACTACTGGTGCTTCACCTGTTCGAAGACTGTATCCATGTTAGAATGTCTTGGAAAAGATAAATCTGCCAAAATAGATTATGATCAAGACAGGTACGGAAGCAAGCCACGACGCAAACAAACATAGAAAGTCTTTTTTTTTTCGTTATGTATAATTCCAAGTGAGTAAGACCAAGTAACATGTGTTTCCCTCAAGTTTACAGGTTCCACAAAAAAAAGCTGACCAGTGAGGCATACTATTTTAATGTAACCATTCCCAACAACCTAAAATTATTTACCTGAAGCAGGAGATTTCTGCAATGATTGTGTCTGAAAACTGTCCGAAGGAGACCCCTCAGTTGATACAAAATCAGATTCAAATTTGAGCTCAGAACCATCGTTCCGACTAATCCCATCAGATAACCAGCTGAGAGAGGTTTCTTCACCAGCTACACGTCCTCTATTATCCCAGCGGAAACTCCAACTCGGGGAATGCCTGACATTGGTCCTCTGCAAATTCTCACCAGCTGATGAATTAGGCACTACCATTTTGTCTCGACCAGCAACACAACACGTATTCCCCATAACTCGCAACTATTAAGCAATATGGCAAAGACAGTGCTAATAATTCCTTGGCACAACAATCCTTTTCTAGCTACAACCTTAACAGCAAAAAAAAAAAAACCAATCAATCAGCATCCACAGCTAAGAAACCAGAAAATTCAAAGAGACAATCAAAATCATCACAGAGTCAGAAAATCCCAAACAAAATTCCAAGCAAAATAAGTAGAGCCCCATGTTTAAGATCTCTGAGAGTTAACTAGTCATCGATCAAATAACAAAGTAACAGTTTGAAGAAAAGGAATCATAATCTATGGTCACGAGTTTCTAGATCACTTGAACTGCTATGACTATCCTCACTAACATAAAGCGAAATTAAGAAGAAGAAGAAGAAAAAATCAAAACAAAATGAAAGAAGTTGAAGTAAAAATAGTATCAAACAAATCCGAGCTTAAGGCCGAAAAATCTACGAAAACCCCTATAATCAATACCCAAAGGATAAAATTCGGAAAGAAACAAACAAAAGGATAACGGAATCAAAACAATCAAATCGGAATTTATGGTAAAGGAGTCACGAACATCGAACCCACGACAGTTTCACAGAGAGAGAAGTTGTTAGAGTGAGAAAGGGAGAAAAAGCGAACAAGGCCTTGCTTTGTTCCTTTTTCTCGTTAGAGAGAGGGAAAGAGACGAATTCAAGTCTTTTTGCCATGGTCGAACCAATATAAGCCGGTTTGGTTGTGACGCCGTTAGAGTTAGCGGAATTATAGTGGCTTACGGTGAGAAAGTGCCACGTCACGTTAAAGTACAAAAAGGGAGGGAGAACGAATAATTAACCGGCAACTTTTCCTAGTGACGTCGTTAGACGGGGCCGTTTATTAATTAAAAATTAGATTCCGATTTTAAAAAACTTACAACATTACAAGGACCAATTTATAAAAAACACCCCTGTCCTTGTCTATTTATCTTACAGGATACGCGACCTGGAGTTTTGGGAAGCCAACACGGAAGATTTTATAAAGGGAATATAAAGACGAAACCATCACTTCCCATAATATTATTATTCGAAAATAAATTACGAAGAAATGATATAATCGTGTTACAACTTACAATACATTCAATAATTCTCAGAAAAACCGATTGTTCTGTTTCGAACCTATAAGATTCGAATATTGTTTACGTGATTTAAGACGCCGGCTTCGAGGAATCTCCGGCGTGGAGTTTCACGGCGGCTTCTTCGTGACGCAAACTGTTTTCTCTAGAGTACGGTTTCTTAGAACCCTGGAAGAAATGTTAAGCAGAGTTTCAATGTGTTACGTTTAGGGAACCAACACTTATGGTTTTTGTTATATGACTCACCTGGAAAATGTTTCCGAGCTTCCTCAACCCTCTAGCTCTAGCTCGAAGAACATCCTTTGAAACACTTGGATCTTTCAGCACCTGAGGACAAACAATAGTGACAACAAAAATTTTATTATTACAATGTAATAATATAAGATTGTAGACCCAAATCGCAGTGGATCTTACCGCTTGGCAGACACGAGACAAGGTTGATTCTATGTCAACAACATTGATTTGCCAAAGGGATTGAATCATTGCATCTTTTTTAGCTTCAAGGGCTTTCTGAATATTCTCTTCTTTGTTCTCTCCGTGATTCATCTTGCTCACTTCATCCTGCAGCTGAAGTAACGAGACCGCACCTACAATGAAGGAAGTTTTTTTTTAGTTAATCAAAAGCATCCCTTACAAATCCAACTTAAACATTGGTTTTTTTTGGCTTTTACCAGAAGCAGCCATCACTTGAGATTTTACTTTGTGACCTTTGTCGCGAACCCACTCAGCTAAAAACGGTACTTTCATGTAACGTTTGTCCTTGCCCAGTTCTTTAGCAGCTTTTCTAGTGTAAATGTAACCAATGGTGTGTAGCATTGCCTCACCAAAACCTGAATAGTAACCGAAAAGAACAAACAACACTCAGTTTATTTGGTTTTGCCTAACTGCCAAAGCTTGTGCCTTTCATTTACTTGAGGAGCGAAAAATCCAAACTTGAAACGGTAACTGAGAAAGGACTGATTACCAGCTGTAGAAAGCCGTTTTGCCTCTGCAGTGGCCCAGTTTACAAATTCATCGGTTTGTCCTTCAACGAACGGTTCGAGTTTGATTTTCAGTGTAGAGGCGAGCTTGTCTTCCCTGCCCTTTTGCATAGCCTGCATAAAGTTCCGAATCAAAAATTACAGATATATAAACAGTAAGGCCTAAGAAAACAGTAAACAGAGAGGAAAAACAACCAACTTTGATTTTCTCCTGAAGCATCTGTTTTCTAATCTCAGGCTCATATGATTCTAATTCGGCATCGATTGATGCTATTGAAGCAAGTGCAAGTTGCCCAACATAATCCTCAAATAGCTCACTACCAAATAGCATACCAAATACAGCTGCTGGATCAACCATTGCATCCCTACAAGAAAATGGAAGTTATTTAGACCAATCACTTTCTCAAATGACGTATAAACTGATAGAATAGTGGTACATTTATAAGAAAATAACCTTATGGAAACTAAACGTATAAGGGAAATCAAATATCAAATAACATAAATGGAATCAAAATAAGATCTACAACTTATCTTAAAGCACTACTAATCCTAATGGAACCAAGAATCTAGCATAAACTGCATATAAGATATATCTAGACTTGAAGGGAAGTGCCTTTATGTGAGACATACCCAAAACTGTCATCAAATGTAGTTAATCATAAGGAATGGAAAGAACGTGAAAACTTACTGTTGAACCCCTTCTTTTCCATATTTGTCATAAGCTGTTCGCTTCTCCGGATCGCTAAGAACTTGGTAAGCTTCACCTAGTACCTTCATTCACATAACAATTTTACAGATAGGAGTGACTCTGAGTATATTGTTCAATCAAATGATTCTACAAATTGCTCTAAGGTGAAGAAGGCAAAAAAAATCACCTGAAAGTTTTTAGCAGCTTGTGGATCACCAGGGTTCTTGTCTGGATGAACTTGCCTTGCCTGCAATAAATATGAGAGCCATGAAATGAAAAATCCACAGAAATTGCCTTAAAAATTTCCAAATTTGGAAACAAAATAAGTTTTCTTATAGTCCACTGTCTGATTCTTAACATCAAAATCAACTCTAGGAACTAACGCATGAAGCTATCTAACTAAAAACAACTTTAAAAAAATAAAAAATAAAATCATACAGATCAAAATCAGATGAGAAACACAAAGACTTACTTTAAAATAATAAGCTTTTTTAATCTCAGAACCTGGCGCATCAATCTTGACGCCTAAGATGTCGTAGTACTCACTCTCCTTTACCATAGCTCAACTCTAAAAACTGATGATTTTAAACGATACGAAAACGCAAAATTGTTAAGATCTCTAGAGCTATAAAGCCATGAATTCAGGATCCAAAGGTGCTTGCGTAAATCCGAAACAAACGAAATCAAATTGATTTACAGATCTTAGAAAATTTGGACAAATTAGAAAATTAAAAGACACATCAACTCAAAAAAGAATTAAGATTGCCGAATCTGAACACTATAAAATGGAAAAAAACAGACGAAGACAGGAACTTACAACTGTCCGCGAAGCACAGAAACGAGGAAGAGATTTGTGGATCTATCGTAGTTTTGTTGAATAATTAACAAGATTATAAGCTGCATATGATTATTGAACTGTGTTTTGCGTAAGAAAAATACTAGAAAGCCTCTTATAAAGCCCAATAGGCCCATTTAAAGACAATGATAATTAAGAGATCGTGAAGTGGGAGAGTATCGAACCCTAGTACGAGGTCAAAACCAAACTTTAACGGACGTCATAATTGACCACCAGCCTGCACGATCTTCTCTTCGTAGTATTAATTTTTGTTTTTCTTTATCTATGCGATAATAGGCGCAGACCCTTCCCGGCCAATCTTTTCCGAGTAGCTAAACCCTAGCGACGACGGCAACAATGGCCTAGATTCGACGGATCGTTTCGTGGTTTATCGGGTACTTCTAATTTCCAATTCTCTTGTGAAAAGTTTCAGTTTTTATTTTCTGTGTTAAAGAGTCGCCTTGGTTTTGCTGAGTAACGAGTAGCCGTTGGTTTTCCCGTTCACGAAGACTAAACTAGAAACCAATTTAGTCATTGTTTCTTGAATTTACTCTGCAATGATGTTCATTTTGTCTGATTCCAAAGCTTTGTTGATGCTTCAAATGTCTGATTGATTACAGAAAAGTCTAATCATGTTTTTGCTTTTTCTTGAGCTTAAGTATATATTGATATATCTTGAGATCTGTCATTGATCTTGTTTATGGCTTAGTGTTGCTCACTTTAGATATATATTAGTTGTTTGACGAAAAACTTTTTTTTCTTGTATTATCAGAGGGTGGTGACACTTTGGTGAGAGTGAGATTATCTGTGAAACATAGAAAACGAAGTGATGGATTTTGATTTTGATGATCAACCCTCGGATCATACTGCTCCAGCAGGTAACTGGGGTTTCTTTTTAGTTCACTTTGATTAGTTTCATGACCTTTTTGCTTCGAATTGCTTAATGTGGCTAAAACTTATGAATTTGGATTTACTAGTAAGGGCTGGTGCAAGGTTTAAACCAAAAGGTAGACCACAACCCAAGAAGAAGCAAGTCTCTTTTTCAACAACCCATACAACACTGCCTACCAATGTTGCCAAGGAAAAAATCTCAACACCCAGCGAAGATTCGGTTTCTCTAGACGGATCAACGTCTATTCCCAGCAGTTTTGTTTCTTCCCTAAACCAGCTTGTTTATTATATGTTTTTCCGAAGTTGGCAGCGTTTTCATATGTGGATTTTTTTTTTTTTTTGCAGATGTTTTATCTTCTGAGATTAATGTCCCGAATAATGGGACCATTAACCAATCTACCATTGAAACAATATCAGAAGAGGTAATGTGGTATTATGTCTATCTTTTGAATTGCTTTTTAGCCTATGGTATAGGTTCCTATAAAAAGGTCTGTTGCTTCTTACAGAATGTAGATGTATTCTCAAGAGAAGTTCATTGGTCTAGGGATGCATCTGTTCTTCGTGCTTGTAATCACGTGGATTTAGGGGGTGAAAGATGTGATGGTGGCGAAGAGGCGGCGTCTGCATTTCCTGATGATCCCAGAACACACGATTCTACAATATTTCGAGATTTTGTAACTCCTGAAACCGGGGTATTGTAAATATTCTCTTCAACACCGATTTTTCATTTATTTTACTGCAAACTTTGAATTGATTAATAAGTCTCGATATTGTTACAGGAAGATGAGGGTCGATTGGATATGGAAACTCTTGATATTATACAGGAGGAAGGCACCACCAGTTCATATGGTAATTTTAGACGCTGAATATTGAGATTTCATATGCTTTAGTTCTGTTAAATGTATAATTATAATGTTGTACAGTACCTGTGTAGTGCAACATACTGGGAAGTTCCAACCAAAACCTAGATTGCTCGACACTGTGGTTGAAGAACCTGGGTCTCATTACCCCGTTGGTGGTACTGGTTATTTTTCAATGGATACTAATAACCCTGAGTTAACGGTCAATATGGAATCAAGAAACGGTTTCAGTACTTATGGACATCTTCAAGAAGAAGAACTTAATGTTCCTGAAGCCCCCAGAGAAACGGTAAGATTGCAAATTGGGTTTGCTTTCCAACCACACTGTTTTAAGTTTAGCAATTATTATATATGGTTCTCCATGTAATTCTTTTACAGGTTCCTGAGATGGAGGCCCGAAATGCTTCTGGCGGATGGGATAACTATACAGGTACAGGAGAAGAAGTAAATGGTTTTGGGAATACATTTGAAGAAGAACGGTCTGGAAGAGAAAGAAAAAAGAGAAAATCAAAGGGAGCTCGAAAGCGAAAAAACACGAGTGAAGAAGCCCCAAATAATTCTACCGACAAACCAGAGAAAAAATTCAAGCATTCAAGTCGTCGACAAAAGAGAACATGTAACTAACTAACTGATATTATCATCTACCCTATGGTTAGCTATTGTGTGCATATTGATTCATGTTTATCTCCTGTGGCAGTGGAGACGGAATTGCTTGAAACCCCGGATGAAGAAATCAGATCTCTGCCTATTAGAGATATGCTACGCCTTGTTGAATATAAAGAATGGATGGCGGTAAGAAGACTGTTCATTTGAGCTCTGCAGATTCTATGGAATTGTAGCATACCCTTGTAGCTTGGATTCTAACCGTTTCTTATTGTCTATGTTTTATTAATATGCAGAAAAAAGAAGCCAAGGGAGGTGTTGTGCAACCGACCCAAGAAAGGTATTATATCCAGACATATGAAAATAGAAAGTGTGAGATGCTAAAATTACACTCCTTTTTGGACTTTTTTTCCTCTCGTCTTATGGGTGTGTGTTATGTGCAGTACTGTGAACGCATCAGGGAGTCAGTATTTGTCTCAAGGATTTGATGAAGAAGATGATTTTGGTATGGAGTCGGGTGAATATCAAGAAACTAATGTAGTTAAACCAGACTCACCTGTTAACTATCAAACGTACATGAACAAGACTTCAAGAACTCGATGGTCAAAGGAAGATACAGAAATCTTCTATCAGGTAAAGTTGAGATCCCCTGATTCCTAAATCAGTTTACTATCATTGTCAGATAAGTTCTTATAGATGGGATTTGCCTTTTTCAATGTCTGTAGGGGCTTCGAGAGTTTGGGAGCAATCTATCGTTTATACAACGCCTCTTTCCTAATAGAAGACGCGAACAGATAAAGCTCAAATTCAAATTGGAAGAACGTAGATATCCATTGAAAATTAATGATGCATTGTCAAGTCGGCCAGAAGGTGAGAGAGATCCGTTATCGCTCACCTTCTCTCTAAATATATAGTTTTCTTGGATGAGCCATAGAAATCTGAAAGTTTTGTTCTGTTTTGCAGTTCTAATCCATTTCCCGAAGGTGATTAAGAAGCTTCAAGAGGAAGCAGCGGCTGCGAAAGAAGCCGAAGAAGTAGAAGAAGAAGAGGAGGAAGAAGCCGGCGCAGAGGCAGAGACAAATGATGCTCCCGAGAATGTAAAATCCCCAGCTTTAGTTGGCGCCAAAATCTTTTAATTTTGTTTACAAGGTAACTAAAGTATTAAAAAGCGTTGTCGTTTTGTATGTGTAGGAGGAGGAGCCAGAGAAGCCTGAGGAGACGAAGCGGGCAAGTGATGGAGTAGATGCAACGAAGGAATCTGACGGTGGGAATATTGAGAATGGCGTGAGATCGGACGGTGGAGATGAATGTGACGATAATGAAGGAGACGATGATTTTTGGAATTCTTATAAGAGTGACATGTAATAAACAAATGTAGTCATTTTGTCGCGATTAAATAAAGTTATAATCTTTTGTTGTTACCAAATGTATTAAAGCAAAATTGGACTAAGACTTTAGAACATCTAACCAAATGGTGATGCCTTTATGCATATACTTCCTGAGTACAAAAATGTAATAAAAAAGATACATTGTTACCAAATGATCCGAGTTTCACATTATAATTCACTATTAGGAAGAAAACGAACCAATTGATGGGGTCTTATGACAGCACCTCCCCTGGTCGAAACAACAACTTGATGATACATGCAAAAGAGCTCTTTTAGTGTCTCGGTCTAGAAAGAAAGCATGTGGTGAAATTAGCAGCAAAGAAACTGACCAACAAGAAAAATAGGGCGTCCTTTTAAATATGGTTTAAACTCTTCAGCTTTTCTCTGCAGAAGCTAAGAATTTTATAGAAAAAAGTATTAATTTATTCAAATCAGAAAAGTTACAACACAGCATCTGAATCATTTACTAAAGACTGAAACGCCAAATGTCTGATGAAATCACACAAGAATATCAACTTGCCTTCAAAATCTGTTCTTCATCAAATGGAGAATGAAGAAGACCTCCAGTTTCCAACAATGTTACAAAATTTAAATATATTTAAATGGAGGAAACAGCATCTCTTTAGTCATCAAAATAGATACAACCAAATCATATAGAAAGATTCAAGCTTTTTGTCAGAACCTGAGTTTTGATCAGGAACAGATCTTAGTCGATGATCCCTTCTTTTATCAAGAGCTAAAGGGGCAACAACTCTAAGCCTTGAATCTTCTTTAAATCCCAGTGTATACCTCTGAACAGTAGCTACTTCCATATTATTCTGCAAAATGCACACTACAAGAATTCAATAGAACCAAGAAACTGAGAACCGAAACAGGGTAAAATTTCGTCTTTGCTCTCTGCTCTCTTTCAGCTTCTTCTTTGGTTCATCTTGGACTCGTATCATTTGCTTTCTAAGCTTCTCCATCTCTGGTTCACACTTCACAGTGTGGTCTTACTATTTTTGCTTGTAAGTTGTAACTGTAAGAGGTTTACATCCTGCAACTCCATTCACAAAAAGATTTAACTCTTTCTTCAGTGATCCGATATAGCTTGATACCTCTTTATGATCACCGATCTGGATTCTGGACAACTCTAGCTGCATTGTTCTTTAACCAGACAGACTTCAACCACTCAATAGACAATGAATTCTAGTATAGTAGTTACCTAACTAAACCCTTTGACCTGTACGAGAAAATCGTCTAATACTTCATATATCTGATAAGCCTTGCCGTGAGTTTTATCCTTGGACAAAAATATGTGAACCTCGTTATCAATCAAAATCCAACTACGTCCGGGTTCTTTCACCACACCTTCAAACTTCATTCTTTCTCTTACCTTTTTCGCTTCACTCCACATACCCTCCGACGCGTAAATATTAGAGAGCAAAGTGAACGATCCACTATCCTTTGGATCAGACAAAATAGCCATTTCAGCAGCATGTTCAGCTAACTCGACGTTGCCAGCCTTTGCGCATGCACTCAGTAAACTCCTCCATATTATAGCAGCTGGTTTTGTTGGCATTTTCTCAATTACCTCCCTTGCTTCGTTCAATCTTCCAGCACGGCCTAAAAGAGATACCATACAAACATAGTGTTCAGTTTCTGGTTCAATTCCAAATCGAAGCATTAACTCAAATTGCTTAAGACCATCTTCTACAAGACCAGCATGGCTACACGCTGATAAAACTCCCACAAAGGTAATATAGTTAGGCTCTATTCCCGCACTCATCATTCTTTCAAGCATCTGAAGAGCTTTGCTGCCTTCTCCATGATTCGCATAAGATGAGATAACAGAATTCCAACAAACCACATCTCTTGAAGATGCTGAATCAAAAGCTTTATAAGCATCTTCAGGACTACCACATTTGGCATACATATCTACTAGAGCATTTGTAATATACGGATTACATTCCAAGCCTCTTTTCAGAAGCTGGCAATGGAACTCTTGACCCAACTGAAGACTTGCTAGGTTGCCAGCTGCAGTAACCATGTCGGCAAAAGTAAATTCATCAGGCATTTCTCTTGATAACTGTAATTCCAAAAACAGATTGAGCGCTTCTTCGTTCTCTGATTGTTGAATATAACCTGAAAACATTGAATTCCAGATAACAAGATCCTTCTCTTTCATTTCATCAAACACAAGCCTAGAATCCTTGAGACAGTAGCAATTTGAGTAAACATCAATCAAAGCGCTTCCAGAAAATATATCTAAGTTTACCCCATATTTGAACATCAATCCATGGATCTGTTTACTCAGTCCCAAGCTTGTTAAAGAAGCAGATGCACGTAGAAGGCTAACAAAAGTCAATAGGCTAGGCCGAATCAGTCTGAACCTCATATTACGAAAGATGTTCAATGCTTCATGTAGTTCCCATTGTGTCCCAAGTCTCGAGTAACCTTCAATCATTGCATTAAATAAAACCACATCATCGGAAGCGAAAATATCAAAAACTTTCCTGGAGTCGGTCAAACAATCACATTTCGCATACATGTCAATCAAGCTGTTAGTCACATAACTATCGTTGCCAAGATTGGCTTTGATAGTGTAAGCATGAACATGTCTTCCATATTCCAAAGCTTGAAGTGAGGCACACGATGTGAGTATGCTAGAGCAAGCATACATATCCGGCTTTAAACCAAACTTTGACATAATGGTAAACAATTCCATGGCTTCTTTATGAAGAGAGTTTTGCTTATAACCAGACAGCAATGTGGTCCATGAAATGACATTTTTATTCGGCATTCCATCGAAAAGCTTACGAGCAGCTGTAACTCTGCCACACTTCACATAAGAATCTATAAGCACATTCATCAGTGAGACATCCATCTCATGTCCAAATCTTAAGATGTGTGCATGAATCTGCTTCCCGCCTTCAAGAAACGGAAGTATTGAACATGCACTTAGAACCGTCGAAAGGATGTAACCATCTGGAACAACATTGCCTTCCATTAGTTGGTAGAACAGCTGCAACGAAACGTAGCTTCTTCCCATTTTTACACACCCACTGATCATTGTCGTCCAAGTCACTGTAGATTTCTCTGGCAAAGCATCAAATATAAGCTTTGCGTAATGGATATTACCTACCTTCAGATAAAAATCAATCAACAAGGTGCCAACATAAACATCCTTATCAAACCCACTCTTGACAAGAAAACTTTGCAATTGAAAAACCATCAAACGACCACTACCATCTAATCCTGAGCAAGCTTGGATAAAACTCGACAAAATATATTCGTTGGGACAGTTTTCCCTAGTTCTCCAAAACTCTAAGAAAACCACCAAGGACTCCTCATAAAGACCATGATGGTTGCAAGCTGAAACCATGGTAGACCAAGTAACCAAGTTTCTCTCAGACATTCTCTCAAACACCTTACGTGCGTAAACCATACCACCAGATTTCGAATACAAATTCATCAGAATATTGCCAAGATACGTATCTGACTCAAGGCCCGAGACAATAACCTGACCGTGAACTACATTCTGATCGGATGCATGCAGCTGCAAACGACGAGCAAGATCGCGCCTCCCCCGGATTCCTATCGTAGAAGGAAAGTCTACGTTAACAAACTCCAACAGACCTGAGGCAGAAGAATACGAAGAAGAGTAGAGACGTATAGTTCCTTGCAATTTATGCCAACTCCCATAGTTTCTCATCATACAAATTTGGAATCTCAAGGAAAGGAGGAGGAAGAAACACAAGTGAGATGGAGCGACAACAGCACTAAACCCAGATGATGATGAGAAGTAGCTTTATTCTTCTGCGACATAAACAGATAAAACCCCTCGTGCTTGTTAGTCACACAGATTATATAACCATTTCTTTAATTCAGAACTAACAGAGAAGAAGAAATATATCGGATTTTACAGTTGTATGCATCCAAATAATGAAGAATCGGAGGAGGATTGAAAATTACCTCATCTTCAATTTCTTTGATCTTCTGCATATTGGTCGACATGGTTGCAGTCAAAGCAGAGCGAGAGAGCTCACAAAGACAACGCCAAGGTAAAGTGGTTAAACGTGAGCGCAAGAGAGAAGGACACCGGAATCTGAGTTAAACAGAAACAAAAAAAGTGACCATGAACGAGAAAGAAGAAACAGAGGATTACGACAGAACACAAGAAAAAAGAAAAAAGAAAAAAAACTAGAACAGAACTCGGCCTAAATAACAACAACTAGATGTCCAATTTGGTTTCCGGTTTAAGAAAAGTTGGAATATATCTGAGAATTTTGTTTGGTTTGAAAAGTTGAAGAATTCGTGGTAGGTAAAGTCATTGTTAAATATTAGTACTAACTTTTTTGTCTAGTAATATTTTAGTACTAACTGTTCACTGAGATGATATGTTTTGTCGACTTCTCAGGTTTGCTCTGTCTCACTCTCTTCTCAGGAATGATCTGTCTCGTCTTCTTCTCAGATGACTAGACAAAAAGTTAGTACTAATATTTAGATCGGAAAGATTAAGATTATGTGTACAACCTATAATATTAATAATGATAGGGCTTGATACTACATTAATTTTCGAGCATGCAGTAAGAAGTTGAATCAAATCACTAACATGCTTTAAAGAAGCCAAAGGAAAGAGTAATACCTCTTGTCTAAAAGATGTAATGATCTCTTCTGAATAATCTTGTTTGGAGAACACCTTTACAGCCACATCCTGCATTGACATTAGCAACTCTCAGTAATTTACATTTTTAAGTTTAACGTGAACATTAAACATTAAACACTAAAATCATATCTAATTCACTGAACCCTCGGATTCAAAGACACAAGATAGATAAATCATATCATAAGACCCATTTGTGCAAAACAAACATCACTCATGATTGGAAAAGTAACCTAGACGTTCTGCTTATAACAAGGCTTACCAGTTCTTAATTACCAAAACCAAATATTAAATTAATCAAGAGGATACAACAGAAAGACATATAAAAGTTCCAAATCGAGATCTACACTAGAGCAAAAACGCATCAGTTTAGAGTAGGAGGCAAGAAGCATTAGCAAAGCAAAACTAAATTTATTTAGTCCATGATCCATGGTCGCAAGTCTAAATTTCCATGAATAACTTTGACCAAGTAACATAAACTTCTTCGTCAGATCATTTGCATAGCTACGAAATGGAAGATATACAATGGTGTAAGCATTAGAATTTTGAAGTTTCCATCAATATCCTTATCACATAAACTCTGAACTTGACTCAAAATCATATCTAACTTGAATATTTGTATTAGATGAACTCTTTATGAGTAACTTGAATATTTGTATTAGACAGAGTAAACCTATAACATGCTTGATATTCATAATACACAATGTTCATATGTGACAGTGACACAAAGTTCCCATTTCCTAAAACATCAGTATTTCTAACACAGTGAATTTTTCGATGCCCAAATCCAAAACTAGACAACTACATCCCAATTCACCAATCCAAAGGAACGAGAAACCATAAGGTCTGATTCAATTTCACTACTTCAATCAACTCCGAACCATTTATGAAATCAAACACAAACATCTGGAGAAAACGAAGAGCTTTTGGGAAAATGAAATGTGAAAACACTTATGTTTTAAAATCGAAATATAAGAACACTTACAAGACTTCAGACACAAGTTGCAAAATGTTAAAATCGAAAGGTAACAACAGAACGTACCTGTACGGCGAGGCCGGAGCTGGAGAGTAGAGAGAAGCTGGAGAGTATTCAACAGGAGCTGAATCCACTATGCAACTTTGTATACCAAAACTGCTTCTCTCTCTCTTTCTCCTGCTCAAAAGATGGGATTTTTATGGAAATCAGTTTCATGGAGACAGCTCAAAACGAAAATTTTCAAAAACCCAATTATCTCAGATGAGATTTATACCTGGGAGATGAAGATTTAGTCTGCGATTGCCCAAAATTTTGTGAGTTTGTGACTGTCTTCGTCGATTGAGAAGAAGAGAAAATTGAGATTTGAGTTTGGAAAACCTATCTCAAAACGATGACGTTTTAAAGTTTGAGTTAATAAAAATATTTTGGGCCAGCTCGTTTTGATCCCGTTTTTTTATACATTTCAAAACACCAGCGTGTAATGCTCACGACAACGATTCCATTGTTTCTAACAACCGGTCCTTCAGATGAACGTTTTCACCGGAAAAGAAAGTGATCAAAATCATTTTGGCAACAAAAAAAAAACTAGACTGACTTGACAAATTCAACTTTCAAAACTATAAATGAGAAAAAAACCTTGTCTGAGATAGTAACATTTTCAGCATGGATTGTTATATATGTGTCGTTGATTGGCTCATGTTATGTTGTAAAAGTGAGACTCCAGTTTAACAAAAACAAACAAGTCAGAAATTACCTAACTGAGTTTGTCATCTCTATTAACACGGCTAGATCAGTGAACCAAGCTTATACACCTTTTTCCAAAATAACATGCTCTTTTCTTCTTTGGTGAAATTGTCTCCATCACATGTTGGTTTTATGTACTGTACGACTACTTTCTTTTCTGTATATAGTCGCGGAGAAAGCGCTCGAAAACTCCCACTCCATGGCACTATCTTTGGTTTGAATACAGTTAGGGATAATTGTAAGAGTTAAGACTTTCAATGATGTTAGAACTATTCTATTTAGGAATTTACAAGTGCGTTTTAATTGATAACAAATCTGCACAAATTCATAAGGAGACGCAACCACGATTCAAGGTGTGATATATTTATTGATCTTGGCAAAAGTATGTAACTAAGCACCAATAGAACTAGCCGGAAAAAAAAAGTCTATCTCAGACGTATTGGTTATGTATGTTTGGTTGTGTTGAAGAAACAAAGTAAAGCACTCTTTGAGATTGTATGTTTATATCTTGAACCAAGATTTAAAAACTACTCTTTCTTTTTAAGCTACTACGCGTAAGGTGTGTTACTGATGTAGAGGCGGAAGCTTAAAGGGAGAAGAAGAAGAAAGACAAGAGAAGAGGAGAAGAAGTAGAGATGAAACGACAGAGAATCGACACGAGAGTCCTCCTCTCAGGGCTCAACACAAGCTCTTTATGGGTAGTTTAAACTACCTCTTTTTAGTCTTTTCTCATATACTTCAAATCTAAGATGTTGATACAAAGATTTGAGACTCTTTATAAAGCCAAATTAAAAAGATACGAGCTAATCCTAAATCTAATAAGTTAATGACTCAAACTTATCCTAATAAAAGAGAAAACCAAAATAGAAAATAAAACCAATGTTATAACTTGTTGCACACGTCGACAACTACCAAAGGAGTGAAGCAACAAGGACAATGCACGCTGCATCAGGTCGCCCCAGGTGGAAGAGGATTCGCCCTCGAATCCAGCTCGTCATTGTCACCAAAATACGGCGACAGATACTTCACATTGAAAACGTCCGAAGTATGCATGTTGGGAGGCAAGCGAAGACGATACGCATTCGGGTTGATGCGTTCCACGACCTCGACTGGTCCAATCCGCCGAGCCTTAAGCTTGTTGTATTCGCGAGCAGGCAGACGTTCCTTAGAAATGACAACCCAGACAAGGTCGCCCGGATCAAAGAGAAGCTCCCGACGCTTCACATCCGCAGCCAACTTATACTTTGCGGCAGAAGATTCAAGGTTGTCTTTAGCCACCTTATGGACTTGCGCAAGCTCATCAACAAAATCCAATGCTTGACCATGGAGACGAGTGCGGTCTGGAACAGCAGTCAAATCCAAGGGACCACGAGGTACAAGGCCGTAGACAACTCGAAAAGGGCTAAAACCCAAACTCCGATTATCTGCATGATTATGAGCAAACTCCGCTTGACACAACATCGAATCCCACCGACGGATGTGATCACCAACCAAACAGCGAAGTAAACTCCCCAAAGAACGGTTAATAACCTCTGTTTGACCATCACTTTGTGGATGATAAGCCGTGCTCATATCGAGAGACGTCCTCAATAATTTCCACAAAGAACGCCAAAAATGGCTAAGGAAACGAGAATCCCGGTCCGAGACGATAGATAAAGGCAACCCGTGAAGCCGATAAATCTCTCGGAAAAAAAGAGTAGCCACGTTGACTGCATCCGTTGTTTTCTTGCAAGGTATAAAATGCGCCATCTTCGAAAAACGATCGACCACCACAAAAATGGAATCATGACCCCGTTGCGTCCTAGGAAGACCAAGAACAAAATCCATGCTGAGATGTGTCCACGGCTGGGTTGGGACTGGTAAGGGCATATAAAGACCAGCATTAGAAGCCTTGCCTTTGCTTTTTTGACACACATGGCAGCGAGCAACAAAACGCTCAACGTCACGGCGTAATGACGGCCAAAAATAGGAAGCAGAGACAAGACTCAAGGTTCGATCACGACCAACATGTCCTTCATTGTGGAGCTCTCGAATGATTTGTTGGCGGAGGCTGCAGTCCGGAATGCACACACGTAACCCCTTGAACAAAAAGCCCTCGTGGATAGTGTAATCACTAGGCGACCCGAGACCCACGTCTTGAAATACGGACGCAAAAAATGGGTCTGTGGTGTAGAGGCTAGCAAATGTATCGAAACCAGCCACATGAGAGTGAATAGAAGCTAACAAGGAATGGCGTCGACTTAATGCATCAGCTACACGATTAGTTTTCCCGGCTTGATGACGTATAGAAAAGGTGAATTGCTGCAGAAAAGCAATCCAAGACGCATGTCTGGCCGAGACTTTAGCTTGACTATCCAAATGCCGAAGAGCATCATGATCCGTGAAAAGGACAAAATCCCGATGAAACAAGTAATGTCGCCAATGTCGTACAGCTTGAACAATGGCATAAAATTCAGAATCATAAGTGCTGTATCGTAACCTTGAACCCGATAGCTTCTCACTGAAGTAAGAGATACGTTTGCCTTGTTGGCTTAAAACGGCACCAATGCCAAGCTTGGAAGCATCGCAATGGAGTTCAAAGGTAAGAGTAAAGTCGGGTAAGACCAGTACCGGGGCGGTAGTGAGCTTTGTCTTGATGAGTTCAAATGCTGCCGCCGCTTCTAATGACCATTCAAACTTGCCATTCTTCATGCAGCTCGTGAGCGGTGCCATGATGGAGCTGAAATGGGGAACGAACCGCCGATAAAAGGATGCTAATCCATGAAAACTTCTGACCTCCGTTAACGTCCGTGGCACAGGCCAAGACCTCACAGCTTCAACCTTAGCTCGGTCGACCGTTAAACCCTTGTCAGAGACGACGTACCCAAGGAACTGAACCTCCTTTGTACCAAATTCACATTTGTGTTTAGCTGCAAAAAATTTGTCACGGCGAAGCACTTCAAGGATGCTGCGAATGTGTTGTGCATGTTCTGAGATGGTCTTGCTAAAGATAAGAATGTCGTCGAAATACACCACCACAAATTTCCCAATGAACGGTCGTAACGCCTGATTCATAATCCGCATGAACGTACTAGGGGCATTAGACAAGCCAAACGGCATGACGAGCCATTCAAATAAACCCTCTCTTGTCTTGAATGCGGTCTTCCACTCATCTCCAGGCCTAACGCGAATCTGGTGGTAGCCACTCTTAAGGTCAATTTTGGAGAAGATAGAGGCGGTACCGATTTGATCAAGGAGATCGTCTAAGCGAGGAATAGGAAACCGGTAGCAGACTGTAATCTTGTTAATAGCGCGGCTATCAACACACATACGCCAAGAGCCATCCTTCTTAGGTATTAGTAAAGCCGGGACAGCGCATGGACTAAGACTTTCGCGGATATAGCCTTTGCGAAGAAGAGCTTCCACTTGTCGCCGAAGTTCCTCATGCTCGGAAGGACTCATGCGGTAATGAGGGCGATTAGGCAAGGTAGATCCTGGAGTGAGATCAATGTGATGTTGGATATCCCGTAGGGGAGGCAAACCCTCTGGTAGCTCTTCGGGAAAAACATCCGCAAATTCCCCAAGCAATGTATCAAAAGACGAGTGACTTGGTGACTTTGAGGTAACAGGCTGAGTAGTAAAGATTGCCCAAGCAACACCCTCGCGTTTTAGTTCTTCAGAAAACGCGGCATAAGAACACAACATTTGAGGGTGAGGATGTGTCGTAGGCGGCAGAGACAATCGCTTGAAAACCGATGGTTTGGACGAGGCATCATCACGCGGTGGAGGAGAGCAGTGTAAGTCCGGTGTGGGAAGCAGTGTGATCTTATGGGTCTCCCACGTGAAGGAATATGTGTTCTTTTCACCATCATGAAAAATTTTACGGTCAAACTCCCATGGTCACCCAAGATGAGGTGGCTAATATCCATAGGTGCGATGTCAAAATAGAAACGATCCTTGTAATGTGGTCCAATCGAAAAGGACACCAAGGACCGGTGATTGACACGGAGGTCGACGTCTTCATGTAGCCACGTCAGAGAATACGGCCTAGGGTGAGGTTCAGCAGTGAGCTCCAGCTTGCGGACCGCCATTTCAGAGATAACGTTACGGCTACTCCCGGAGTCGATAATGAACGTACAAACACGATCACGGATGGTACAAGTAGACTTGAAGATGTTATAACGTAGCCAATTATCATGGGGAAGAGGAGGAGCAATGCAAGTCCGACGGGAAACCAAGGACACGCCCTTATCACCAAAAATGGCATGGTTATCCTTATGTTGTTCATCATCCGGTTCTTCTGTGGAGTCATAGACGTCGTTCTGTGGATCGCCAGTATCGTCAATGACCAAAGACCGGCGTTGCTGGTGCGGACAAGCAGTTTGACGATGGCCGGGTTCACCACAAGAAAAACACTTAAGTGCATTACGAGTAGAACGCTTCAATCCGTTTTCATCCTCACGAAATCCAAATTTCGGTTCTGGCTTGGTGTAATCCTTGTTGTCGCGAGGTTGTGAAGTCGAAGTTGAACTTTGTTGCTCGATAGGACGCGGCCGAGAAGCGGATGTGTTCCAAGAAGCAGAACGATGTTGTTGCTCAAAGGAGGCTGCACGACGGTGAGCTTCGGACAACGTCGTCGGATCAAATTGAGCCAACGAACTTTGTAGCTGAGAACGTAATCCCCCAATGAAACGAGAGACCAGTTGAAACTGACTATCCGCAACCTCTGTTCGTGTGAGTAAGACATAGAATTCCTCGGCATACTCATCGACAGAGCGAGAACCTTGCTTCAAATTCTGGAGTTTGTTGTACATGGTACGGTCATAGTTATGAGGCATAAATGTCTTCCGGAGCTGCTTCTTTAACTTATCCCATGTCTGAATCGGAGCTTTTCCATTGCGAGCACGGGTGAGTTTGGTTTGTTGCCACCAAGAGGCGGCATGACCTCGAAATTTAGTTGCGACTAAAGAGACTCGACGGTCGTCGGGTACACTTTTAAAATCCAGCATCTCGTCGACTGTAACAAACCAGTCGAGAAGAGAGTCACCACCAATTCCTCCATGAAATTCAGGGATATCAAGGCGGAATCCGGCCTCCCAACGATTGTCCCCAAAACGGTTGTCTGGTTGGCGAAACACGGCGAGATCTACAACGACACTATTGAAATAGATATAAACAACTGTTTCAAGAGATAATTCATATTCATACGCTCCAAGTAGCTGGGGATTGATTTTTATACTATTCGACAAAAGTAATAACAAAAGTATGGTCATTGTGTTGATTGCTATAGTTGACATTTTTGAACCGTGTAAAATTTAAACCTTAAACGTAAATTAATTATAATTTTATTAAAATAAATGAAATTTTATCTTACCTTTTTTATACATTTAAATACACATATTAACAGAAATTTTTGTATATGAATTTATATACGAAATATAAAAAACAGTAAACAATACATAGTTATAAAAAATAACATATATAACAATACTAAAAACTTTATAATATTTTTATATCGCTCTTATGATGATTAGTTACAATAAAAGTTAAAATTACCAAAGAAAAAACACAAAAACTTACGGTTAAGATTCACCATAACTCTACCAATATCAAATTAAATTCCCCACCAATTTACCAAAAATAAATAAATTCCCCACCAAAAAAAAAAATCAAATTAAATTAAGAAAGTAATAAACTAAAAGTAAATTAAAAAGAAAATTAAACAGAGTCACAAAAATGATGACGTGGCCATTCCCTACGTGTAACACCACACACAGTAACGTTCCTCTCCTCACTCAAAGCCCAAAAAATCTCAATCTCTCTCTCTCTCTCACAAATATTTCTCTTTTTATTTTCTGTTTCAGCGTTTTATAAGAATCCCTCAAGAGATCTCTCTCATTCAATCTTTTACTGTTTTGGAATCTTGGATCATTCTCTCTAAAGATCATTCTTCTTTAGCGATTTTGGGAGATTTCTTTTTCTTTCTTTTTCCGATCCGCCGCCGTGGGTTTTGGTTACGATGACGATCAAAGATGAGTCGGAGAGTTGCGGTAGCAGAGCCGTCGTTGCTTCGCCGTCTCAAGAAAACCCTAGACATTACCGGATGAAACTCGATGTCTACGGCGAGGTTTTACAGCGGCTTCAGGAATCTAATTACGAAGAAGCCACTCTTCCTGATTTCGAAGATCAGCTCTGGCTCCATTTCAATCGTCTTCCTGCTCGGTACTCTTCTACATTGATTAGGGTTTTTTGTTTCTTTCTTTATTTTGATTTGATTTGATTCAATTTTTGATTTTATGGATAAGGGTTTTATTTAACTTTCGAGCGTACTAGTTTTAGTATCTTGTAGAATCTTGAAATTTCTTTACTTTTCTACTCAGTTTTGGTGTTTGTTTTTGCTTTTGATTATTCAGTTTTATTTCTAAGTTTTGTATATGTTCATCGACAGTGACTGATTGATCTCTTTCTCTCTCTCTCTCTGAGTCAAAAATTGATAATCTTTTGCGTTTCTCAACACGTGTCTTGATCCACGAAAACGATGAATTGAATGAAGTTACTTGGTGTGTTGTTGGTTTCTGAGTTTTGTTTTTGGCATTGTTGTTGCATGTTGTTTCAGATATGCTCTTGATGTTAAAGTTGAGAGAGCAGAAGATGTTCTCACACATCAGAGATTGCTAAAATTGGCGGAAGATCCTGCAACTAGGCCTGTGTTTGAAGTTCGTAGTGTACAGGTAACAGAAGCTTGAGTCAATATTGAAAGCTTTATTAGAAAGTTTTTTTTTGTTGCTTTTTTGTGTTAATTGGTTTCTCTGTCCCTCTTTCTTTGTAGGTTTCTCCTAGAAGCGCTGCTGACTCTGACCCTGCGGTGGAGGAAGATGCTCAAAGCTCTCGCCAACCAAGTGGGCAGGGGTATGATGTTCTTTCAAATTGATATCGATCTTAAAGTTAAATCCTTTTCAACATTGTAACTTCTTTTCTAATCGTGCCCTTTGTTTTTGTCAAAAGGGTTCTTGCTCCTCCTACTTTTGGTTCTTCTCCAAATTTTGAGGCTATTACTCAGGGAAATAAGATTGTTGAAGATGTCGATAGTGCCGTGAATGCAACATTGTCTACTCGGTGAGATTTCTTGTTATGTTGTTCATTATATTTATATACTTATTCCTGTCTTGTCTCATGATTAATTATAATTGTATCTGCGCTGGTGTTATCCTTTGTTGTCTATCATGCAGACCCATGCACGAGATCACATTTTCAACCATCGATAAGCCAAAACTCCTTAGCCAGGTTTGTGATTCTTAGTCTAATATCACTGTTTTCTGCATTAATTTTGCCATAGAAGATGCTTCGTTACACACTGTCATGTAGAGGATGGATGCTTATTTCTTCCATATCTGTGATTATTTGAGTGAAAAAATGGTTTTTCGTTTCAGCTAACTTCCCTACTCGGTGAGCTTGGACTGAATATACAAGAGGCTCATGCTTTTTCCACTGTGGATGGGTTCTCTCTAGATGTCTTTGTAGTAGATGGTTGGTCTCAGGAGGTATGGTGTTTTTTAGCTTTTTGAAGTATCACACTACTTGTTACAGTGAATTCCTTAATGAGATCGTGAGTACCTTTCTATCTCTGTTATTTTGAGAATCTTATGCACTTTGGAATTATAGGAAACTGATGGTCTAAAGGATGCATTGAGCAAAGAGATTCTGAAGCTTAAGGTATTTTTTATATCTTAACTTTTGTGAATGTTTATGATCTTCATGAGATGCCTCATATATTCTATCACTAATCTCAATATGAATTTGGAGGATACATCACGAGAAAATATGCCCTACCTTAGTGTAATACTAGACAGTTCTTTTTGCTATGTTTTGTTGCTGTTTTACTTCAAACATTTGACAGTTTTCTGTTTTACAGGATCAACCTGGTTCAAAACATAAATCTATTGCTTTCTTTGAGCATGACAAATCAAGCAATGAGCTTATACCCACCTGCATTGAAATACCGTCGGATGGAACTGATGAGTGGGAAATTGATGTGTCACAGCTCAAAATCGAAAAGAAAGTGGCATCTGGTTCATATGGGGATCTGTGAGTATTATTGTTATGTAAGCTCGCTTTGAAAACTGTAAGATTTGTTTAGAAGTTAGAGTAATTTGTTTTTGATGGTTATGCAGGCATAAAGGCACTTATTGCAGCCAGGAAGTAGCTATCAAATTTCTTAAGCCTGAGCGTGTAAACAGTGAGATGCTTAGAGAATTTTCTCAAGAAGTTTTTATAATGAGGTCAGTGCAATTAATTCTCAGTGGCATGTGGATATTCCCATAGTAGTTTACCCGAATTCCACTTCAAATCCAGTACATAGTTTTATATACAGAAACATGCCTGAGTGGCATCAACGATTCCCTTGTCTGACATGTATATTTGGGGACAGGCTTAGTTTTTTCAGTCTGTGTCATACGTTAAACCACTTTGATGTATTAAGTAACCAACATGCATGCTTCAGTGTCATTTGTTACTGATGCTTTTACTGTCTGTAGGAAAGTTAGACACAAAAACGTTGTTCAATTTTTGGGTGCATGCACAAGATCTCCAACACTCTGTATAGTGACTGGTAAGTTCTTAGTAGATGTGAACTTGAGTTGTAATCACATGAATATGTCATTTGAGTTGACTGGTTTTATGTTTGTGTCAGAGTTTATGGCTCGAGGGAGCATATATGATTTTCTTCACAAACAGAAATGCGCTTTCAAACTTCAAACATTGCTTAAAGTTGCACTCGATGTGGCAAAAGGAATGAACTATCTGCATCAAAACAACATTATTCACAGGGACCTTAAGACTGCTAATCTTCTTATGGATGAACACGGAGTAAGACATGTTCTCTAGCTCTTCATATTGTAGTCTTCAAACAATCAAATTTCTGCAAACATTTGTTTATTAATTACTTCTGCGAACCTCTTTTATTTCTATTAAAATCACCAGACTCTTAAGGTTCTAACCTTGAGATAATTTTGAGCAGCTTGTCAAGGTTGCTGATTTCGGAGTTGCCAGGGTGCAGCTTGAATCGGGGGTCATGACAGCTGAAACAGGGACTTACCGGTGGATGGCTCCAGAGGTATGCATGAGTTTCGTACCTCAGACATATTGATCAGGCTTTACGTTTTTGTGGAAATAAGATTTTGGAGTCTTCTGTTTGACCTGGCTCTCTTACTTTTGATCATAAACTTGCGAAACCCAGGTCATTGAGCACAAACCTTACAACCACAAGGCAGATGTGTTCAGTTATGCGATAGTGCTATGGGAACTTTTGACTGGTGACGTAAGAATCTATCTCTGCCTACAGTTTATTGTCTGAATCTTTCATGCTAATTAGAGATACGGATGTACCATGAATTTGTAAATGGAAACAGATCCCATATGCTTTCTTGACTCCGCTACAAGCAGCTGTTGGCGTTGTCCAAAAGGTATATAGTTTATAAGAGAAGAACATTTGAGTCATTCTAGTTTTTCTCTTCCTCCAGAGCCAGAGGCTAAATTGAATTTGCTTTCCAGGGGCTTCGACCGAAAATTCCAAAGAAAACGCACCCAAAAGTGAAGGGACTTCTAGAGAGATGCTGGCACCAAGACCCAGCGCAGAGACCACTCTTCGAGGAAATCATAGAAATGGTTCAACAGATAATCAACGAGGTAAACGTCGTAGTGTGATCCCGAGTAAAAACCCTACCCCTTACAAGGCGAGAATTCTCAGAGCAGGATGTGGTGAAAACAAAAGCAGGTTGGAGATGAGGACCCTAGCAAGGACAAGCAGTGCCTACCTTTCTTAGCTTCCTTTAGAAAGCCCCGTTATTAGTTCTTCTGATAATCCAGTTTCATGATTGAAGGCACTATCTTTGGTGGCCTTTGTACAGTTTCTTTTATTGGGGGGAGGATCTAGTTTTTGACCGTAGAGAGTGTTTTCTCCTTCTTTAGTTGCTCTCTGATGATTCCTTCCTTTCCACATAGAAATTAGAAGATACCCTCGTCACTTTTTTTTCTCTTTTCCTTCATTAAGAAAGAAGGTTTAATTTCAGGTCATTGGTTTGGTTATTGGTTTTTGAATCTTATAATTGAAGACAGTGTGAGATTGTACATTTTAGTATATCGAAGTGAATACAAAAATGACACAACACTTACGTATGTACTATCCTTTTCCATCTTAAAACAAACAATGCCCATTTTTATATGCCGTTTTAGACATTTAGTAACGAACACCGTGCCGTTCACTACGCAAAAAAAACGACATAATGCGAACCGGGAACGCATCAGGATTAGGGTAATAAATCTCTGGAGCTCCACTAACCACCGAACGAAATGAGTTGTGGGATTAAACGTCTCTGAATAGTGAAGCTTTCAGGTTCTTTCTCTCCACACCTCTCAACTATCCCAAATTCGAATTCAGAAGAGCTCAAAGTTTCGATTTTTTTGGGTAATTGATAGACTTGTTTTTCTGAATTTCCTAGTTTTTCTTGAATTGTTGTGGAAGAGATGGTGTTCTTGAGTTGGGGCCGTCCATCTTCCGAGCAACAGCAACAAGTAATCAACAAGTAAGAATATCAAAATCGTGAAGTTAGAAAGAAAAAAACATAATCTTGAACTAGAAATCTCTCTCTGAGTGTATATGGTTTAAAAATCCAGGACAGGAACCTTCAATTATGACAACAAGTACAGAGGAGTTTCGTCAAGGTCTATAGATAAACTCAAGGAAGACTCAGAGGTTGATAAAGATGGATTCTTGATCAATCATGCTCGTGTTTTGGTCGGTTCTGGTAGAGAGAGTTATGACAAGGGGAAAAAAGCTCTACAGAATTGGAAGTATGTTTGCTTTGTTCATCTCAAACTAATGGAACACCATTTGGTTTCTGTTCTCATTGATTTCTGTTTGCAGGCATTTTGGTATGGACTGGACATTTGTTGATCCTGCAACTCCAGTTGAAACCGGTAAGAAGTTTTGCATCTGTGTGAAAGAAGTTCTTCCATGGGTGATGCTTCCTCTTCAAGTGATTTATGTCGATGAAAGCCGGAAATCAAGAAAAGGCCCTGCGCATTTCGGTTACGGGAGCGGCACTCTTCAGGGACATTTACTGGCTGGAGAAGAACGGTTTTCGATAGAGCTTGACGGAAATGGTGAAGTGTGGTATGAGATAACGTCCTTCTCAAAGCCAGCTCATTTCTTGTCTTTCCTTGGATATCCTTATGTGAAGCTAAGGCAGAAGCACTTTGCTCGTCATTCTTCTGAAGCAGTGCTGAAACATCTCAATGCTTCGTGATGATACCGCAAATGGAGATATCTCAGTTGTATTTACGATAAACATGTTGCATATACGCTTTGTCTATACCGAAAATGAAGATGAAAAGGTAATTCTTTATTCAGATGATTGGTACTATTAAAGGAATTAGCTTTGACATATACGAGAGACTTAGAGAAAGCTAGGAACAAACATTTGGAAACAACTCTGTGAAATTCCCGTCATTGTCGCGATACTACCATCGTCTAGATTGAAGCCTTGAACATCTTTATCTCTTCTTCGGAAACGAAAGTGACCAGCATTGACATTGTCATCCATTGAATCAGCTTGTCTCTTTCGGAGATCGACAACATTCCGAAAACCTTTTGTCTCTGCAACAGCCACTAGTGATGTTTTCATATAGTGAAGGTACATACCAGAAGATGTTGTCATAAGAGGAACGAATCCACTAAACAATCCCTATTGCATCCAAGGCGTAAGCTGAGCCCGGCTTTGAGATTTTATGGGTACACGAATCAAGAAGTATGAAAACAAATCTCGTGTAACAATACACCACAAAACTGCGAAAGCACATATCTCTAGTGGAATCAAAAGCAAATGGAGTGCATGTAAGAATACATCCGAGAAGTCTCACTTCTTACCAATGAGTTATTTTGATATGTCATTCTTAGACTACAAACAAAAATTTCATGTTTTATGAAAATGATAAGTGTCCGAAGAGCACACTTAGCAACAAGAATTATTGAGCTGATGATTTGGGTTTGTTCTTCTCTAGAATCACAATAAAGATATATTTGTATAATAATAACTATATTTTGTTTACAAAATTTTATGTTTGTATAATGTATTCAACCGGCAAATTCTCTAAAAATCGAATGCCCACGAAGATTACACGATATTACATCTATTGAGAGATTATGTTGAGAAGCGAGGTTCGTGTTCTAATCAACCCTCTAAATAATTCTTCTAGACTCTTCTCGAACCTTCCGATCCATACCTCAACTTCCTCAAGCTTTATGTGAAGATCATCATGAGAGATCATTGAATCTCCGCAAATCGCTGAATCTACATTTTCCAACTCGTTTCTGACCATCTTATCGTGATCTTGAAACTTCTTGTTCGTTAGGACTAAAGCCAACTTGCTCCTTAAGTCGTTCCCGTTTTGTCTTCCTCCCGACAAGAACTCCAAGAACGACTTCAAGACCGAAACTGTCATCAAAACGACACGTCTCATTGCATGAATCACGGCCAAGAAATGAAAATCACCGTCTTGATCACAATCTTGATCCCTCATCACTAAACCTACACTAATGTTCTTTAAAGATCCAAGAAGCTTCTTCACTTCTTTCCTCATGTTCTTCCTAAACCCGACATGTCCCGAGACATCGACATCTTTCCTTCTCCTAACAGAAGACTGAAGACCAAGAACATGCTCATGAGTCTCAACCATGAGATCCCTCGACACGTTGCATATATCCATTAGCCTCAACGAACCATCAAGCATTTCCTCCATAAACTCACCCTTCATCTTCATCATCTTCTTCTTCTTCTTCTTCTCATCACTAAACGACAACACTCTTTGCGTCGAACCCATCTTAAGCAACTCCTCCGTGCAGTCGTAAAGATCCTCCAACCCCGATAAACCGGAGTAAACAGCATCCAATGACGTCATCGTCGACATGTTCGTAGTGATAATAAGAAGCTTGTCAAGCGATTCCTCGATCGCTACCGTGCTAGGATGAGATCTTGAAGGCAAGCTTATAGATCTTACATGATTCTTGATCATCATCATCGCCATATTTGTTTCAGTTTTTTTTTTTGTCTTAGTAGAACTTGGTTAATGTTCTCTCTATTACGCTATTTATATGATCATGCAAGTTTGTAAAACATAAACTAACAAAACTTCAACAACAATAAGATATATATTATTGTTAGTTTTGTCCAAATGTTATGGGCAAAAGTGTGTGATTATGAGTTGTCATGTTATTTAATAAATTCGATTTGTCAAATTATGCGTAATACATTGGCCACATAGTAGATGAGTCATCGTCTGTTATGCCTCCGGTTTGGCCACATAATAAAAGGCTAGTCGAGTACTATAAGGTTTAAATAATATGAAACGGTTTACGTATTGTCTCGGTAGGTGAAGCAATGGAGATCTTCCTCAACCATATTATGCTTTGTCCTATCTTACCTATATTGCCTGATTAGCCTCAATACGTAATTGGGTTTACGACGCGTGGAAAAGACTTCAATCTTTTGTTTGATTGTATCCGGAGAAAAATTAAAACCTTTGCAACGTGTATTTGAGTTTTGACTTTTCTTTTCATGTTATTAATTACAGTAATGTTATTAATGATATTACAGTAAGTAAATTAATGTTATTAATTACTCACTCTATTTCATTATAAGTGATGTTTAAGGTTTTGGCACACTAAATAATAAAACATATAACTTACCTATTTTCCATAAAAATATCATTAACTAATATGAATTCAACCAATAAGAAAATATGATGTAAATTATAATTGGTTACAAAATATTAAATACATTAAATTTTTGCATAGAAAATTGAAAACATCACTTATATTGAAACAAAAAAAAATTAGCTAAAACATCACTTATAATGAAACAGAGGGAGTATATACTAGTAAAATAAAATGATAGAAAGAATTACATTAAGAAATACTTATTCAGGATGAATTTCAAATGTAAGAGTTTATGTATATGGAATCAAAAGAAATTTCTTTTTGTATATTGTGGTAACAAAAGGTTGCTAAGAAATAAATATTTACAAAGAAGATTTGCATTTCGGCATATATATATAGGAAAACCTTATCTCAAATACTATAATCTCTTGGATGTACATTAGTTACCAAAATATATAAGTTCAAAAATCTTTTAGATGTGAGGAGTAAGCTAGTTGACATAATAATATTTTTTTTTATAACCTAAACGCATTGCAATGATAATCGGTAGTAAAAGTTTAGGATTGTCTCAGAGATACGTTGTTGATGTGCGTATCGCAAAGTTCTAAGTACAAACTAGACATAGAAATAACGTTTGAAAATGTTATCCAATTTACTTTTGATAACATACATGGTTCTTCAACCAAATTTTTCATTATTTGTTTTACTGTTATATGACCTCAAATCAAATGAGAACCAAAAAATCCTATAATCTTATTTTCTTCCAAGTTAAGTGTAATATATAATTATTGAACTGATATTTTTGATAGTTTAGCTTAAAATACTTTACTGGTCTCATAATTTTACCGGTAGTTATAAAATTAGATGACATACATGAATAATTCATTAATAGCATTTTGTATAAAAGTAACGTAAGTGTGTAGATCCTGTACATATATTTGAAGTTACAAATGATGTACTATTTATGATTTTTATATATTCAAGTTTGTTTTGTTCTAACCTTTTTGGTTGGATAATTAAAAAATACAAAATTACATATCCTAATTTGGATATTTTATATAAGTGACTTTATTAACCTTTAATTTTTGTAATGAAAAATCAATATGATATTTAAAAAATCAGCGGCTTAAAAAAAATTCGTTAAATTTTTGTTCTTAATAATTACTTTGTAATAAATTAAGTGAAAATTATGTTACATAGATTAGCGGTATGTAATAGTGATGTTGTAAGTCAATCTAAATTTGTATATTACATGATGATAAATTAAACAATCTAGTAATAACAATAAACAACATCATGTATATATATACATATTTTAAGATATTTGATTCAGTATCATGTATGTTATCTGTTTAAATTGCATGCATAAAAAATCTATATATACACTATGTAGAATTTTAATTTGCATATTTTGGCTATACAGTTTTTTTTTTTCTCTTTTGGTTGTTTACAATCGAAATGAAAAAGATCACAGTTGCTTATATAAATTAACTTACTTGGAATATGATGAAAATTTATGGTGGGAAAAATTAGTATTTACTCTCATATTAATTTCAGTGAATTACATATGTCTATATTTAAAACACATAGAATGATAGTCTACTTAATTTAATTTCTACAAATATGGATAGAAATTTTTATTAACAAATATATTTAAGAATCTTTTAATCACTCTTGATACTTTTATACTTATCTGATAGTAAAAATTTTATTTTTCTTTTTAAACAAATTATGGTCTTTTTGTCCTTTTTGTGGACTTGTAAAAACAGACATTACCATCCATTTTGTCCACATCCCCTGTACACGTGTCAAAGGAACCACATTTATAATATCATTGGTAGTCACCAATTATTGCATGCATCCAAATTCCAAAGAATGTGATCAATCATGTATTCATGTTGCATACATTGAATAAAGCATATAGATCTCCTAAAACATTCTTTTCCAAGGTTTTTTCCTTGTGGCGCATGTCATGTGTGTTCCCTAAAGTAATTCCAAAAACTAATACTATGGGTCTACGGCTTTAACCAACTAAAACAATTTTTGTGATACATAGAACCAGCTGAATTGTTTTACATATAGTATATGATAGTTTAGTGGCTATTAATGTTTTGTAATTTTGTTCGCCGAGCCCGAAATAAAAAATAAACAGTCATTTTAAATATTATTTTTGTAATTACATAATTATGGTGACGTCTATATATATATTGATATTCTAGAGAAAAAAAATTGAATCTATGACAAAGATGTGATAATAACGTTAATTAATCAAAAAGCAACCTCTAATAATGAGAATAATCTCCCATTTTGTTTTTCTTCTCCTACCGTTTTCTCTCTAATAAAGAGAATATGTAGGTTGGGAAGAGTGGACGTTGGTAATGGCTTAATACTTTTAAAACAAGTGTTTCTATGACAAAGATGTGTTAAAATATCGTGGGTCATCATCGTACAAAAGTGTAAAAACTATTCAAGTAACACAAACCAAGAATAGTTTTAACAGAGACTCTACGTTGAATGATTGAAGTAGTCTTCATAAGCAACTCAGCTCCTAGAGTCATATTTAAGCATAAATCTAAGCCCCTTGAGCAACAAGAACAATTGGGCATGTGTTAAAATATTTAAAGAACTTATTGAAATGAGGATCTTTGTACCATTGTCATTGTCTTTAATTAAATCCTCTACTCTGTGTGATCACAAACCCGGCAACGTGAAGCTCTCTGATGATCTTGTCTTTATTATTGTCTATTCTTGCTTCCTTTTATCATCTCTGGCATACACAGAAAGATCTGTATATAAGAACATGACAGCTCGGAGAAACTTATACTACTCAAAGAAAAAGCTGGAGACTATTGTATAGATTTAGGAATCTATGTGTTTTAACAATAAGGATAGGAGAATCTTTGTATTCGTGGACCTCGTGGTACGTACATTTCTTCCTAATTCGTGTATTTCTCCGTAACGATATCTTGTTTAATCATAGAGGGGGAGACAAAGAAACAGATACTGCAACGATACACTATAGATAAATGAAACATGACAGAAGAGATATCAACATAAACAAAAGCCTATATTCTCACCAAATGATTGGAATGTGTCACTAAAATAATGAAATAGACTAATACCATAATCTTGTTGACCATTTGTGTAAAGTCTTCTTCATTATTACACCAACGTTGTCCTCTGTTTTCTTGCCCCCCTCAATGATTTGGGTTTTGATAAATCCATGATACTCTGCACTTGGCTGCTTAGTGTTAAGACACAACATCAAAGATAAGATTGTTCAACAAAGATTACAGTCCCTTGATGCAGCTAGAGAAAGAAAAACAAAATCTTTATTCAGATACTCTGCCTCAGTTACCGCAAACAGATGGCGTAATTGTCAAAGCAAATACGATTTACTTTATCTCTCAAGCAACAACCCCAGGAAAGATCAATAACAAAAATTATGGCATTTACAATAGCTCTTAAGAACAGAGTACATGACACTAAAGAAGAAGCTGATACCAATCGAATAGCAGAAAATGACTGTTTTATAGAAACATAGCTAGAAAAAATCCCCGAATCGATGGTTCGAGTGTTCGAGGAACCCTTTGGAGATCTTATGTGACTTAGATAACCACCTATTGTCATAAATCAATACTGGTTCCATTTAAGGGTTTAACTGTTCATTTTGATATATCGAATCAAATTCATTCCTTATGGAGAAAATAACAGGACTTGCACAAAGAAAAAGGTTGGTAAAGCTCAGCGAGAGAATACCACTTAGACAACTAAGCCTTGTTCTTTCGCTTTTTTCAACCATTTCAAGGTAGTTTCAAGCGTAGAGTAGGCAGAAGCATCTGTCAAACTCTTGCTATCAACTGCATAATCAAACACTTCATAAGCCTCTGCCACCTTGCCACTTTTAACCAGAGATCTAACAAGCGTACCATAACCATTACTCTCAAGCTTTACACCGTTTGATTTCATCAGCTCATATAACTCCATCCCTTTATCCATTAACCTCGCCTTGCACAACCCATGAAGCAAAGTATTATAAGTGCAATCGTTTGGAGCACACCCTTTTGCTTCCATTTCTTCCAACAAACTCAATGCAGCTAAAGATTCGCCTTTTCTACACATTCCATTCATCAGCGATGTGTAAGTGGCAGCGTCTGGCTCAAAACCCGCATCGACCATAGTTTTCAAGTACCTCCTAGCTTCCTCAACTCTACCAGATTTCGACAATCCAAATATCAAAGTATTGTAAGTAACACGATCCGGCTCAACACCTTCTTCTTTCATTTTCTTATAAACACCAACCGCCTCACTCCCTTTACTCAGTGTGCAATAACCTTTCATAATGGTGTTATAGACGAAACAATCCGGCTTAAACCCAGCATTACCTAACTGACCAACTAAAAACATTGCCTCTCTCAAATCCTTAGAATTACAAACATGATCAATCATGATAGTGAAGCTGACAAGGTCAGGCTTCACACCAAAATTCTCCCTCATCTCATCAACAAACTCATAAGCAACACGCAGTGATCTGCATTTGCACAAATGCTTCAGTAAGAAGTTATAAGTATATGTATCCGGAGGTGAATGTTTCTCAGTCAACTCCTTCATCAAATCCTTAGCTTCATCAATCCGACCGGTTTCGCAAAGAGATCGAACCACAATATCGGTTGTTACTTGATCAGGCTCACAACCACTATTCACCATGAGATTGAGAACTCTATGAACATCCGCAATCGATGAATCAGGAGCTCTGCAAGCATGGGAGAGCAAGATAAGGAACGTGGAACGCCCCGGGGAGAACTTAGGCTGAGATTTCAAGATGTGATGAAACAATTTCAAGGTATCGTCGACGGCGGCGATTGCTGCGTAGGATTGAAGAACAGAGTTGTGGAATTTGAGATCGAGTGGGATTCTTGAAGTGGCGGCGATTGAATTGAAGAGGCTTTTGGCGTCTGAGAGACTTGGTGACTTGAATGGGTTCCTAAAGGGCTCGCGAGGAGGGGGTTGAGTATTCTGGGGGAGTCTAGTTGAATCTCTCACGGCGGTTCTGTTGCGGAAATCACGCGGCGGCGCTGGAGGAGTTGGTGTGGGTTTCTTCATCAATTGGTTCGTCGGAATAGAGCGAAACGACGGCGGAACTTTCCCCATTTTTTCTATTTCGATTTGATCGGAAAAGGTTTTAGCTTTAGGGTTCTTCCTGAGGTTTTTGCAATTCTAGTTCAAATGGGACCGAGGACGGCGCATGGTAGTCACCACCACTCGCACGCACTCTTAGTTGCTTACGTTAGCGAATTGGAGAAACCGTAGAAACACATTGGGCCTATTGGGCTTTTATTATCGGGCCAAACTGAGATTGTACGATAGCCTCGCTCTCTCGTCATGTCCTTTTCTTTGCTTTCTGTACAAGTATGTGAGCAAAACCTCAAAAACAAGAACTTTTATTTGAATTTGAACAAGATGGATTTGTCTAGTTTCTTTGTTATATATGATTTTTGTCATTCTTTAATTAACCATTACAATTTTGAAAATTACCAAATGCAAAAACCCATCACATTAGGAAACAAAATGACAAAAGTTCTAATGGCTCAATAATGGCTCACAAGCTAAGACTCTTAGGGTTTAAATTTACACAACAAAAAAATCAAGCAAAAGTGAAACAGAGCCATTTCTTGGCCGTTGGTTTATCACCATCTTGTTTTCTTCTTTGTGAATTCGTCTTCGTCGAACTCTGTCCGGTCTTTTTATCTTCACCGGCTTTGCTAAATATCACCGTGAATCCATCAGCCGTAGCCGGATCATTCACATCCCATTCTCCGAATTTTGGCAATGGCCTTCCAGCTTCGTTTGATGCCATTTTTTCGATCAAAGTAATACAAAATCTTTTCTCCTTCTTCTTCTGTGTTAGGATGAGTTGATGATGATTTTGTTTAAAGGGTACAATGCAGATTTTATAATGGAGAGTTTGAATAAATAAAGATTGTGTTTGAAACGTTCCTACGAATTGGACTCGTTTCAGACACGGTGGAATATTCTATTAACTTGTGCTTTCTTTTTTAATGTTCTTACAATCTTTATGAGGTACAAAACCGTTGGCATTTCCGCGTAACAAATCTAATTATAGCCAAATCATATCCATGACAATGGCTGATCTGTTTCTTTATTTTTCACGCGGTGGTTTACGATTCTCTATGATATTTGTTTCCTTACATATAAACATGAACCAAAGAGAAAGCTTTGTTTTGTTTCTTACATAGCGATCACAAGCTGCCCATTTCTTCGGCTCTCTTTCTCAGAAGATACTTTTGTACTTTCCCCGTCGAGGTTTTAGGTATGTCCCCGAAAACAATAGTCTTTGGAGCCATGTAATGAGGTAAACGATCTCTACAAAACTCGATAATCTCCTCGGGTTTGGTACCATCAATCCCATCTTTCAGCATAACAAACCCGCAAGGAGTCTCTCCCCAGTGATTATCCGGACGTGCCACAACAGCGGCTTCAAGAACCGCTTGATGGCTAGACAAGACTCTTTCGACTTCCACCGAGCTTATGTTTTCTCCCCCTGAGATGATCACATCTTTTAACCGATCTTTAATCTCTATGTGCCCATCTGGATGCTTCACAGCGAGATCACCACTGTGAAACCAATCACCCTCAAAAGCTTTTCGTGTTCCCTCTAAGTCCTTGTAATATCCACTCATCACAGTGTTTCCCTTGAACACAACCTCACCCATGGTTAAACCATCATCAGGTACAGTCTCCATTGTCACTGGATCTTTCACTTCAGCTCCTTCTAGACCCAAATGTGGTACTCCTTGTCTAGCTTTTAACTTACTTCTCTCCTCCAAAGGAAGAGAATCCCATTCAGGTTTCCACATGCAGTATGTCCCTGGACCATATGTCTCTGTCAAACCGTAAATATGAGACATATTGAAACCTAACTCTTGCATCTTTGCTAGGATGTGCGGTTGAGGCGGTGACCCACCTGTCATGAAATCAACCCTGTGAGGAAACGGTTTATGTTCGGTCACGGGACAGTTCACAATCATGTTCAGAACCGTAGGGGCTCCTGCCATGTGAGTCACTTTATGCATAGAAATGCTCTTAAAGATCAGCTTAGGAGATACTTTCCTAAGACAGATATTAGTACCCCCTTGCGCCGCTACTCCCCAAACGAGGCACCATCCGTTACAATGAAACATCGGCAGTGTCCATAAATACACGGGATAAAGAGGCATCTCGTTAAGTAAGACTGTCGCGAGAGAATTGAGATAGGCTCCTCTGTGGCTATACATAACGCCTTTAGGTCTTGAAGTTGTCCCTGAAGTGTAGTTTATACTAATGGGATCCCATTCGCTTCTCGGTTTGATCACCTCGAATTCGCTATTTCCGGATTTAAGCAGGGCTTCATATTCATAATCAAAAAAGTGGTTTGACGCAACGCTTGATGAGCTATCTTCATTATCATCATCACTAGACTGAGAGATCAACACAAGCTTCAGACTTGTTCTTGTTCCACCTGATTTGACAAGGAGATCAAGAGCTCCATGAGCAATGTCAAGTAACTGTTGATCAACAAAGAGGATCTTGGCCTCCGAGTGAGCTAGCAAAACCGACACTGTGGAAGGATCGAGTCGAGTATTAAGCGGACAGAGAACCAAACCATCCATTGGAACAGCGAAATGAAGCTCATGCATAGCTGGAACATTCGGAGCCAAAGCTGCAACCTAAAAGAAGACAAGATCCTCTTTTATCACTAAACCTAAATCAAGAACCTAATTGAGACTTGAGAGTAGAAACAAAACGGTTTTAGAGACTAACCACATCGCCACGAGAGGTTCCGAGATGGGTAAGAGCAGAGGCAAGACGGAGACAACGTTGATAAGTTTGGAGCCAAGTGTGGTTGACTGAACCAAACACAACAGAGGTTCGGTCTCTGTGAACTTTGGCAGAGCGTTCCAAGAACGTGATTGGGGTCAAAGGAGCGAAATTTGCGGGGCTTTGGAATAGACCCCCCACAGTTCTCCATGATTCAGGCTTAGAAACCTGAGTTTGATCCATGATACAACAGAATTTATGAGGAAGAAGATATAAGAAGAAATGGGTAAGAAGGAAAGAGAAAACTTGAGGAAGAAGTGATCTTTAAGTTATTGTTATTTTGAAATCAAGGTTCTAGGTTATATACATATCTAGATTGGTTCTCCCACAACCACCAGCAAATACATGTATTTATGGTTTCCAAGAGTAGCAGATGGATTACAAAAAAAAAAAAAAAAAAAAAAATCTACAAAAAAAAAAACAGAAAAATAAATATATTTTTTTGATTCACAGCAAACTTGAAGCACTTCACGTCAAATGACTCAAAAAAATATTAATCAACCACTTGACCGAGGGGGCTTCCACCACTAATAACTTTTTAAGATAAACAAATATTTACACTAAAATTTATTAGTTTAATTTTTGTTTAGTTAATTATTTATGATTTTTTCATTATTAATCATTAACGTTTTTATTATACTTTTATAAATATTTATAATATCATTTTATAATTAAATATTACATATATTTTGGTAACAGTTGGTTTACTATAAATAATGTCTCACAAATGCTTTTATTTTTTTAAGTTAAAACAAATCGTTTAAAACAGTACTTAATTAATAGAATTTCAAACCGTTTCTGCAAACTCTCACAACCATAACCGTTGTGTTTAAACTTATAAAAGCCTCAGTTATTCAAATGATCGCGACATATGTGAATTTTATCGATCACATGTTATGCATGTAAATAACTTAACTTATTTTTTCTTGAACGAAATACAGAAACTAATTTAAAGAAAAGACATTCCTACATCTAATTACTAATCACTACAAAAAGTCTATTAAAATTTGAAATTTTTGTTTGCAATTAAATTTGTTCACATGTTTCTAAATTGAGTAAAACGATCAGTGTGAACTGTATATTTTTTCTTATTAGTTAAGTGTTAATTATAAACCCATCAAATTAACACCGAATGGGTTCATCCATAAATATATCTGATTTTATGCAGCAAGTAATTAAATATAACAATCCATGACTACATAAATCAAATGATTGTTATTTTTTCATGTTTAAATATACTTAATTGTGAACCACACCAAATCTAGAACTGAAAATACCGATAGTATGCTCCATATCGTAGAACTAAAACCAAATTCGACCCAGTACCAAAAACTAAATGGATTTCTAAAATACCTGAGATATGATAATATATCTAAAATATTAATTAGATTTACACTTAAATAACCTAGCTACCAAAAAATATATTTATAAATTCGAAGATATCAAATATTTCTATCCATAATATCTAAAATACTAAAATTAACCAATACATTTGAAATTTCTTAAGTATATATATTTTTTTCAATATTTCGAATACCCAAAACCAAACTAAAAGCTATCCTGAAGCAAACAGAAACCCTAAAATATTTAAATGAACCTTAACGACCAGAGTTACTACAACCTTTGTGCCGTATGATGAGTAGTTATAGTAGGCCATGTTTTGAACCATTGTACACAATATTAGCCACATACTTCACAGTCCTCTTTAATAATGCACCTACTTGAGTGGGCAACTATCAAATCTTATAACTAGACTCGCTTCAATACAACTCCTAGTTTATTTATTCAATGATGTATATATGATGAGTAGTTACACTAGGCCATCCTTTTAAAGTCTAAGCCATTGTACACAACTTCGCTGACATCTTTAATATTGCAAAATGGCGATTTGGACGTGTTTTTGCATAATATCGCACATATTTCAAATCTTGTTCTAAATTTTTTATTTAGTGTAAAATCATCTTCAAAATTACTTTGTGTCTTGTTCCAAAAATAAAGAATGTATAGTGTTGTTTCATTTGGAGTAACACTAATTTTTTCTATTTTGAAACAAATATTTTTATTAACGAAGTATTTCCACATTATGCAAAATAAACCAGCAACCTAACATGCTTCTACCTTCAAAATTTTGTGATAATCTGAACACATATATACTCATGAATTCCGTTTGAATCCACGTGGTTTCAAATCGCGTCTGAAACATAACAACTCATGAAAATGCGGATAACTCTTAGAAAACTAACTCAAATCCAAGTCTTTAAAGTGGTACATATAGGGTTAAGGCTTGGCTACGACTCCATAAATTTGCGTTACCTTTGGAGGCGGTCTGCACTCTCTCTTCACCAAAGCTTCTCCCTCTCTTCTCCAGCTTGGTAGCCCCTAAATTAGAGAAGAAAAAAAAGTTTTAAATCATTAGATAGTTTAAATTAGAAAAAAAAGTTTAAATAATTAGATAAAGTTTATATAATTAGATAGTTTAAATCATTAGAAAAAAAAGTTTTAATCATTAGCCCCTAAATTAGAGAAGAAAAAAAAAGTTTTAAAGAAAAAAAGTTTAATTCTGATTTAGCATTTAAATAGGTTTATAATTTATTTCCGCTTTATTTAAATCAAAACAAAAAAAAAACAGATTTTTCTTATAGATCATATGTTATTCAACTTCGGACTTTAAAATCAATGATCAAATCCCATGTTATTGAACTTGAAATTTATTTTGGTCACCACTATTCCCTGTATTTTATGTACACATATTCATGCTTTTCTACCTTTAATTTCAATCTGCCTGCAAGGTCATCTTCATCAGTGAACTTGAAGAAGTATTGACCCCAGCCCTAGTTGGTTTATGTGTTAGTCCAGCCCGTCCCTTGTTTGGTTTAGTCAAAGTCACCAACAGCTTTTATATCATAATATGTTTGTAGTACAGAATTGGCATGTCGTTAAATTGAGGAAACTCCTTACATTTTCAAAATCCAAATTGTTGTAGGGTTGCAGCATATGTAACGTATGATATGAAGCAGAACGAAAGATTGATCAAAACTCTGCTTAGTAGCACGATATAAACATGACTCACAGATATATATATATTCTGCAAATCCTAAGTAAATATGACTTCCCCAAAAAGAGAAAGAAAGGAATTGTAGCAAGAACCCATCAGTGCTAGTTTTACCTTATACATATACACACACGAACTATTGTAGAAGTCAACCTTTTTTGTTAATTATATGGCGATCACAAGCTGCCCATTTCATCGGCTCTCTTTCTCAGAAGATACTTTTGTACTTTCCCAGTCGAGGTTTTAGGTATGTCCCCGAAAACAATAGTCTTTGGAGCCATGTAATGAGGTAAATGATCTCTACAGAACCCGATAATCTCCTCGGGTTCGATGGTATCAAACCCATCTTTCAGCTTTACAAACCCGCAAGGAGTCTGTCCCCAGTGATTATCCGGACGTGCCACAACAGCGGCTTCAAAAACCGCTTGATGGCTACACAAAACTCTTTCGACCTCTACCGAGCTTATGTTTTCTCCCCCTGAGATGATCACATCTTTCAACCGATCTTTTATCTCTATGTACCCGTCCGGATGCTTCACAGCGAGATCACCACTATGGAACCAATCTCCCTCAAAAGCTTTTCGTGTTGCCTCTAAGTCCTTGTAATATCCACTCATCACGGTGTTTCCTCTGAACATAACCTCACCCATGGTTAAACCGTCATCAGGTACAGTCTCCATTGTCACCGGATCTTTCACTTCGAGCCCTTCTAGACCCCAATGCTGCACTCCTTGTCTAGCCTTTAACTTACTTCTCTCCTCCAAAGAAAGAGAATCCCATTCAGGTTTCCACATGCAATGTGTCCCTGGACCATATGTCTCTGTCAACCCATAAAGATGACACACATTAAAACCTAACTCTTCCATCTTTGCCAGGATCTGCGGTTGAGGCGGTGACCCCCCTGTCATGATCTCAACCCTGTGAGGAAACGGTTTATGATCGGTCACGGGACAGTTCACAATCATGTTCAGAACCGTAGGGGCTCCTCCCATGTGAGTCACTTTATGCATAGCAATGTTCTTAAAGATCATCTTAGGAGAGACTTTCCTGAGACAGATATTAGTACCGCCTTGCGCTGCTACTCCCCAAATGAGGCACCATCCGTTACAATGAAACATCGGCACTGTCCATAAATACACGGGATAAACAGGCATCTGGTGAAGAAAGACTGTCGCAAGTGAATTGAGATAGGCTCCTCTGTGGCTATACACTACTCCTTTCGGTCTCGAAGTCGTCCCTGAAGTGTAGTTTATACTAATGGGATCCCATTCGCTTCTCGGTTTGATCACCTCAAATTCGCTATTTCCGGATTGAAGCAGAGTTTCATATTCATAATCAAAAGAGTACTTTGAAGCAAAGCTAGATGAACTATCATCCTCATTATCATCATCATTAGACTGAGAGATCAACACAAGCTTCGGAATTTTTCTTGTTCTGTCTGATTTGACAAGAAGATCAAGAGCTCCATGAGCAAGCTCAAGTAACTGTTGATCAACAAAGAGGATTTTGGCCTCGGAGTGAGCTAGCAAAACCGACAATGTGGAAGGATCAAGCCGAGTATTAAGTGGACAGAGAACCAGACCAGCCATTGGAACAGCGAAATGAAGCTCATACATAGCTGGAACATTAAGAGCCAAAGCTGCAACCTAAAAAAGGATCCTCTTTTATCACTAAACCTAAAATCAAGAACCTAATCGGAGCAGAAATTGAACGATGTTAGAAACTAACCACATCGCCATGAGAGGTTCCGAGAAGGGTAAGAGCAGAGGCAAGACGGAGACAACGTTGATAAGTTTGGAACCAAGTGTGGTTGACGGAACCAAACACAAGAGAGGTTCGATCTCTATAAACTTTGGCAGATCGTTCCAAGAAAGTGATTGGAGATAAAGGAGCAAAATTTGCGGGGGAACGGAGTAGACCCTCCATGGTTCTCCATGATTCCGGCTCAGAATCGCCGGAAAAGCCTCCAGAGTGTGAGGTTGAAGAGAAGGAAGTGTAAGTCAACGATAGTCTCCGACAAAGAGGGGTGAATACTTTGAATGCCCTTTTGGTTAACAAGAATCTCATGGTTAACCTTCGTTGGATTGAAAGTTTCGATCTTGTGGACTGCTAAAAACAGGTTTTGATTCTGTACTGGATTCTCCAGGAACTCAAGTGATCTATCCATAGAGATAATCATGCTTCGTAAATAACGTAGTTGCGTTGGCGACAAAATGCCAAATTTGATTAGCCAAAGTGTACAACTCGGGTTGAGGAAATTTTATTTAGCCACCAATGCTACTAATAAATGTGTTTATTTTTTCCCTCATATATTACTAGAAAATTCTATAGTTAAGTATGTTTATATTGAAATTTTTTAACATTTCTAGAAGTGATTGTAGTAAAAACATGAACCAACGAGAAAGCTTTGTTTTGTTTCTTACATAGCGATCACAAGCTGCCCATTTCTTCAGCTCTCTTTCTCAGAATATGCTTTTGTACTTTCCCTGTCGATGTTTTAGGTATGTCCCCAAAAACAATAGTCTTTGGAGCCATATAATGAGGTAAACGATCTCTACAAAACCTGATGATCTCCTCGGGTTTGATACCATCAACCCCATCTTTCAGCATAACAAACCCGCAGGGAGTCTCTCCCCAGTGATTATCCGGACGTGCCACAACAGCGGCTTCAAGAACCGCTTGATGGCTAGACAAAACTCTTTCAACCTCCAACGAGCTTATGTTTTCTCCCCCTGAGATGATCACATCTTTTAACCGATCTTTTATCTCAATGTACCCGTCCGGATGCTTCACAGCGAGATCACCACTGTGAAACCAATCTCCCTCAAAAGCTTTTCGAGTTGCCTCTAAGTCCTTGTAATATCCACTCATCACGGTGTTTCCTTTGAACATAACCTCACCCATGGTTAAACCGTCATCAGGTACAGTCTCCATTGTCACCGGATCTTTCACTTCTAGCCCTTCTAGACCCAAATGTTGCACTCCTTGTCTAGCCTTTAACTTACATCTCTCCTCCAAAGAAAGAGAGTCCCATTCAGGTTTCCACAGGCAGTATGTCCCTGGACCATGTGTCTCTGTCAAACCATACATATGAGACACATTGAAACCTAACTCTTCCATCTTTGCCAGGATCTGTGGTTGAGGCGGTGACCCACCTGTCATGATCTCAACCCTGTGAGGAAGCCGTTTTTGTTCGGTCACGGGACAGTTCACAATCATGTTCAGAACTGTAGGGGCTCCTCCCATGTTAGTAATTTGATGCATAGAAATGTTCTTAAAGATCAGCTTAGGAGTGACTTTCTTGAGACATATATTCGTACCGCCTTGCGCTGCTACTCCCCAAATGAGGCACCATCCGTTACCATGAAACATCGGCACTGTCCATAAATACACCGGATAAACAGACATCTGGTGAAGAAAGACTGTCGCAAGAGTATTAAGGTAAGCTCCTCTATGGCTATACACTACTCCTTTAGGGCTCGAAGTCGTCCCTGAAGTGTAGTTTATACTAATGGGATCCCATTCGCTTCTCGGTTTGATCACTTCAACTTCGCTATTTCCGGACTGAAGCAGAGTTTCATATTCGTAATCGAAAGAGCACTCTGAACCAAACCTTGATGAGCAGTCATCATTCTCACTATCATCATCATTAGACTGAGAGATCAACACAAGCTTCGGACTTTTTCTTGTTCTGTCTGATTTGACAAGAAGATCAAGAGCTCCATGAGCAAGCTCAAGTAACTGTTGATCAACAAAGAGGATTTTGGCCTCGGAGTGAGCTAGCAAAACCGACAATGTGGAAGGATCAAGCCGAGTATTAAGCGGACAGAGAACCAAACCAGCCATTGGAACAGCAAAATGAAGCTCATACATAGCTGGAACATTCAAAGCCAAAGCTGCAACCTAAAAAAAGGATCCTGTTTTATCACTAAACCTAAAATCAAAAACCTAATCGGAGTAGAAATAAAGCAACTTTAGAGACTAACCACATCGCCAGTAGAAGTTCCAAGACTTGTAAGAGCAGAGGCAAGACGGAGACAACGTTGATAAGTTTGGAACCAAGTGTGGTTGACGGAACCAAACACAAGAGAGGTTCGGTCTCTGTAAACTTTGGCAGATCGTTCCAAGAACGTGATTGGGGATAAAAAAGCGAAATTTGCAGGGGATCGGAGTAGACCCTCCATATTTCTCCATGATTCCGGCTCGGAATCGCCGTAAAATCCGCCGGAGTGTGAGGTTGAAGAGAAGGAAGTATAAGTCAACCAGAGTCTCTGACAACGTGGAGTGAAGATTTTAAATACCCTTTTGGTTAGCAAGAACCTCATGGTTAACCAACCTTCGTTGGGTTTGAAAGTGTTGGTCTTTTGAACAATGAAGCCAGGTTTTGGTCCAATGATTGTATAAACAAAAACAGAAATGCCAAACTGATTTATAAGAGCATCTTCATCAATTAGATACTCATTTTGGATTAGGAAAGTGGTTTAGCAACACAAATTGATTTAAATGAAAAATAAGTTTATGAACGGAAACTACAAGTTTGTATAGCCATCAAGGCATCAACATCAGAAGAGGCACATAAACTATAGTGTTATAGTCCATTGGATAGACTACAGAGTTACAAAATAGTTTATATAACCTTATCCTATACGACATGAGAGATTTGCAATAAACATACGACAAGTTGCCATCATTTGTGGTGGGTCTCTTCTACCTTGTACAATTTTTAAATCCTTCTCCCTCAGAGGAATACGATTAGAAGATTCAACTATAATAGTATATAACATTTTTATTCGATTCCTCTTGATTAAAGAAAACAATTATCTGTTTAAAAGACCCTAATCACCAAATTTACGAACTTGGACACAATCACGGTCGCGACCAGATAAGGCCAAAGCCATCATAAATTTTACAACACTGTTATGATATCGTAGAGCCATTTCAAAGCGGTGGACACTGGACATAACACACAAGACTTGAATCAACGAGAAACCAAACAACGACCATCAAGAGAATCGAACTTTAGATTATAAAGGGTTTTATCAGTTTCGCATCATATCCATTAAAGTTGCTTCCTTTTTACACTTTCTCCTTTCTCTTTTCTCCGATCAATAGATTTTGTGATTCTTCATCGTGTTCTGGGAATTGTATTGTAACTATCCCGAGGGAGATATGAACGGCGATGAGCTTCGTTTCGAGAGGGGTTTTGAGGTTTACGCTAAGGGAACGCATAAGTCAGAGTTTGACTCGAATTTGCTTGATTCTGGTTCTGATCCTATTTGGGTTGCTATTAGAGAAGAAGCTAAGCTTGAGGTTCATTCTCAATTCTAACACTTTCTCAATTCTAACACTTTAGTCTTATTCAGAAGAAAATAAAAAGTTATGGTTTTGTGTCTCCATGTTAATCCACAGTTGTTATAGTAGTGTAACTATGTCCATTAGGGTTTAGAATTAGTCAGTCTTGTTTCTCTCGTTGCAAGCTTTTATTTTTAATCCGACCAAACATGGATTCACTTTGAAAGGTTAAGACTTTCTTGATATTTTTCAGTTTGAAGGTTGTTTAATTGAAAGCAATCAAGTTTGAGTACAGCGTTAGTGTTCTCTGACTGTGCTATATATAGTTTGTGAATCTTACAATGGAGAATCTTGTTGTGCTTACAGGCAGAGAAAGAGCCTATTTTGAGTAGCTTCTTGTATGCTGGTATCTTGGCACATGACTGTTTAGAGCAAGCTTTAGGGTTTGTTCTAGCCAACCGTCTACAAAATCCAACTTTGTTGGCAACTCAACTTTTGGATATATTTTATGGTGTTATGATGCATGACAAAGGTATTCAGAGCTCTATTCGCCATGATATTCAGGTAAAAAAAAATAGTTATGTAGTACATGTGAAAGACATGATCTTTATTTGTTTGAGGTTGTTTTCTCATGTGCTTCAATGATTTGAAGGCATTTAAAGACCGGGATCCTGCTTGTCTGTCGTATAGTTCTGCTATTTTACATCTGAAGGTAATCCTTTGATTCAAAATTTAGAGACAGAACATATCTCACTCAGAGTAGTCGACTGCTGAGGAGGTTTTCTTATCAAAACGTTTTTGTTCTACAGGGGTATCATGCGTTGCAAGCATACAGAGTTTCACATAAATTGTGGAATGAAGGGCGGAAACTATTAGCTCTTGCATTGCAAAGCAGGATAAGCGAGGTAGTTTTCACAATCATTGTCTTTTGGTACTGCATTTAGAATCTCGCTCGAGGTGTGTTTGTCATCTCATTTTTATCTCTATGTGCTTTGTCTCAGGTTTTTGGAATCGACATTCATCCAGGTAGAGTTTGAGCTTCATATCTTGCTCTCATCTGTTTGAACATTCTCAATTTCCCCTCTCTGGTGTATAAGTTGGTCAGGTTTACCGGTGAATTGATTGCTGGTTTACATGTTGCTTGATTTCTCTTTGCATAGCGGCTAGAATCGGGGAGGGAATATTGTTGGATCATGGAACTGGAGTGGTCATAGGTGAGACTGCTGTGATTGGAAATTGTGTCTCGATCTTACATGTAAGCATCTATTTTCTAAACCATTGCCTGGAAATTCAATACTGTGATAAGGATTTGTTTTCAGTTTTGTAAAGGCTACTTGAGTTTTCACTTTTCACTGTCACAGGGTGTGACTTTAGGAGGTACTGGTAAAGAAACTGGTGACCGTCACCCAAAAATAGGTGAAGGTGCATTACTTGGAGCTTGTGTGACTATACTTGGCAACATAAGCATAGGTGCTGGAGCAATGGTAGCGGCAGGTTCACTTGTGTTAAAGGACGTTCCTTCGCATAGGTATAAAAGAGAATGCATCTGAAAAATCTTCATGACTTGGCAATGTTTTGTTTTGTAAAAATGGACACACTCTTTGTATTTTTGAAGTGTGGTGGCTGGGAATCCTGCAAAACTGATCAGGGTCGTGAATGAGCAAGACCCAACTCTAGGAACAAAATACGGTGAGAATTTGCAGATACTATTTGTGTTCTTCTGGCTCTATATATCTCTCTGGGGGTTTAGTAGTGACAATTCTTGAATGAATATGCAGATGCTACCAAAGAGTTCTTTCGACATGTAGCTGATGGTTATAGAGGGGCACATTCTAACGGTAACTTGCACTCTCAAAGTGCACTCTGATATGAAGAATCTAAGATAACAGTTGGGATTCTGAAACTGAATTACCTATTTTTCGATTCTTGAAAACAGGATCATCAGTCTCAGCAGGAGATACCAAGAAAGGACACACTAACTGCACAGCATAAGATCCTTGTATGCATTTGCTTATCATCATCATATGCTAATCCTTGTATGCATTTGCTTATCATCATAAGCTAATCTCAGCATTTTCTCAATAAGTTGTTTAACACAAGATTTTGACCACTTGGAAGTTTCCATCAGTTCATCTTCTTCAGTCTCAACTCAAGAGTGTCAGACAAACATAAAAGTATAAATGAATCTTGCTTGAAATTGAAACCTAGCATCTCAAATTATTATTACTGCAAAATTTCCAGAGACAATTGGACTTCAAGTACAGGAAAAAGAAAGAAAAAAACTCAAAATCATAAGCATCAAAGCTTAATACACAACAAGACGACCAGTAAGCAAAAAAGAATCAAGCATGCTTTGCCTGAAAATCTTTCATGAAAGCAACAAGCTTTTCGACACCAGCGAAAGGCATTGCATTGTAAATGGAAGCTCTCATACCTCCCACCGATCTATGTCCCTTGAGCTGCACCATCTTCTCCTTAGCAGCTTCCTTGATAAACTCGGTTTCCAACTCCGATTTCGCCAACGTGAAAGGAACATTCATCAAAGACCTCACAGACTTCTCAACAGGACACCTGAAAAACCCTCTGCTCTCATCAATGGCATTGTACAACAACTCAGCTTTCCTCTGGTTCTTCTTCTCCACTACTTTCAAACCACCTTGCTCCAACAGATCATCAAACACAAGACCACACATGTAAATCCCGAAACACGGAGGAGTGTTGTACAACGAGCTGTTCTCATCATGAATCTTGTAATCAAGCATCACAGGAGTGATATCTCTAGCGTTACCGATCAAATCCTTTCGAATAATCACAATGGTGACACCAGAAGGCCCAACATTCTTCTGTGCACCCGCGTAAATCACACCGAACTTCGATACATCCACAGGCTTGGAACAGAAATTGGAAGACATATCAGCAATAAGGACACCATCAGGGTTTTTAACAACAGGGTAATCTTTAAATTCAACTCCATGAATCGTCTCATTAGCGCATATATGCAAATACTTGGCGTGCGGACTCTGCTCCAATCCATCAAAAGATGGAACTTTTGTGTACTTCTCAGATTTACCAGACCAAATCACTTTAGGATTACAATACTTCTGAGCTTCCTTGAAAGCTTTATCTCCCCAAGATCCCGTAACAATGTAATCAACGGAGTCATCAGATTTGCAGAGATTAAGAGGTAAAGCAGCGAATTGAGTGGTGGCACCGCCTTGTAAGAACAAAACAGAATATTCCGATGGAATCTCGAGAAGCTGACGGAGATCAGATTCAGCTTTTTGAATGATTGAGAGAAACTCTTTACCACGGTGGCTCATCTCCATGACACTCATACCAGATCCACGCCAGTTATAGAGATCTGATTGGGCTTTGAGGAGGACGTTTTCCGGTAATGCGGCTGGACCGGCGGCGAAATTGAAGACCCGTTGCTCGGATCCGACGGCGGTTGTAGCGGAAGTGCATCGGATTGAAACTGATTTGGTTCTTCTGGTGGTGAGGTTGATGGTGTTGGGTTTGGTGAGGTGGATGAAAGATTGGGAAATTGATCTGGGTTTCAAGGAAGGGATCTGAGTTTGGTTTCCGATGAGGAATGAGTTCATCGACGCCGCCATTATCGTTGATCTTGGAGGAATCTTGAAAAAGGATTGGTTTTTTTCCCAGAAGATGTGAAGTGAAGTGTGAGTTGGTGGGAGAGATCTTAAACAAACAGGTCAAAGTTAAAACAGCGAAAACGACGCTGTTTTTGTAAGTAGCTCAAATACAAAATACACATTTATTACACATTGATTGATTGATCTATTTGATTTTTTGATGTGTATTTTTTGTATTTGAGCTACCTACTACAAAAACATGTATAAGTTGATACACAAACCAAAAAAAACATCATAAAATTGAACAAAAATTCATGTTAATTATTTTACAAAATTCTATATTAATTAACGAAGGAAGCTGCAATGTATTTTTTATTTATTGTTCAATAGAAAAGAGAATATGAAGTAAAGAATGATTCAATCATTTATCATTCATTATAGAGTTTAATACTCAAGTGAAGTGAAAAGATTGTTACAAGGTGAATGAGAAGCTGTACAAACTACTTATAATTGGCCCTTTTGGCTTAAAAATGATGAGACTAAGACAGTACTAGAAAGTGTGCAGCTTCACATTTTGCTATGTACCCAAATTTGGATGTGCAGTACTTCCTATATACTCCTGTCAAGCTTCCCAGCGCCGCCCTCTGATGAAGACTCACCAGTTTCCGTGAACATTCCCTGCGAGATCCGAGATTACAACTAAGAAGATCAGTTTTTTCTCAATACCCTTTGTGATTATGGATGAAAAAGGATCAGATTTTGTAAAATATCAGTTACTACTTGAGAAGTGAATCAGTTTTTGTAAGAAGATAGTGTTAACTTGAGAGAGAGAGACTTACATGAGCTGATCCTCAGAGTAATGACAGTAGAATTCACATGTACTGTTCCACTGCCTAAAACCATCAAGTGTACATTGAGCAGTGTACACAGATGTGGCAGCTAGTAATGATGGTGGAAACTGAAGCATCTCGTAGTCTACAAGAGCAAGCTCAATCAAGAACGATGCCAAGACCTCACACTGTTTTTGTTTTTCAGTTTCACTGTTAGTTCCTTTCTTAATTCAAACTTCTAGTTAAACTGATTCATGAGGTTCATTGTTTTAAACTTACCTTCTTGTCTGCTTGAGCTGCCTTAAGGAATCTTTTCAAGAAAGGGTACTGTGTCGGCAACGAAATATTGAATTGGAAAGTAGTCAACATTGTCTTCTCCTGTAGAGAGAAAATAAAATCATTCAATCAGAGATTGTCTTAACATAAATGTGCCAAGATTTATTTCTCAGTCATTACCATGTCAAGAACGTCTTCTCTTGTGTAAGCTTTGTCTGAAATGAGTACTAAATCTTCGACAACAGGAACTGAAACCTCTTCGTACTTGCAAGCTAAAAGCAAAGCCACTAATCCTACAAGCTGAAGCTTCTTTCTCATAACAGCTTGCTTGGACAAGAATCTATCTATCAGATTCACTGTGAGAAACAGTGTCTCGTTCATCAGATCAAACTTGTCATGTACCTGAAAATTTCACCTAATCTTCTTTAGCCTCTACCAAAAACTAGACAGTACAATGCAGAGAGGACAGTGGAATATAATGTTGTGGATAATGTACCTCGATTAACCAGTCTATTAGTATTGCTCTCATCTTGTCATTTAAATCGATTTGGTGCATCATATAATCTACTGGAACACAGCTAAAGCTCTGCAAATTCAAATCAAACAACTCTGTCTAATTAAACAAGCTCCTCTCAAGCAATACTTATTACTTCAAAACACATATGCAATAACTTTACCTCCATTTTCCTGTAGAATGCGTATAGATCTTGGACATATTCAACAGCTGCAAGTGAGTTCTTGGCATCTGAGACATCGATATCAAAGATCGGCTCTTCCACTGTTACATCCTCCATCTCAATTTCGTCCTATCCAATCAAAACTTCTTTAAAAACCATTAATTTATAGATTGAATTCAACTAAAAATTCCAGAATTTTGAGTGTTGTTTTACCATTGAATCAGCTTCAGTGATACTTGTGTATGGCTTCTCAAGCGACATTGGCATCGGATGGTCCAATGTAGCTTCTTCCTCTTCATCAACAAATATACAGTCACCGAAACCATTTGAACTTGGAACTGATGGCTTCAGCCTCTTCTTTGCCTCCCCTATAACTTCAGATCTACTACATAATTCAAAACAATCTCAGATCTTTTCTTTCTTGCAAATCAAAACATTAAAGATTCAGTCTTTATATATACCTTGAAACTGAGGGACGCAGAGAATTAATCTTCTTCTTTTGACATTCTTCTTCTTGTTGCTTACTGATTCAAATCAATCAAAACCCATAAGCACAATCAAATTGAAAAAAAGACACAAACTTGTAAGATTAGAGATTAAGTTAAGACATACTTAGATAATAAGGTTCCTCTCTTGTTGACAAAACTTGCACCACCAACAAGATTACTATGGTTAATCACACCCAAGACTCTTCTCTTCTCTCTCTTCATCTCTTGTCCGAATTTTCTACTTGTCGTTTCATCTAAACCAAAACCAAAAACAGAACAAAAACACATTCTGTCAGAATTCTCCAATGGTACATATAGAAGACCTCAAGATTCTCATTCATACAAGACAAAAACTCAACTACCTTGAAGAATCGTAGTTGTAGTGGATTCAACAACAACGGATAAAGCTTGGTTGTTCTCACATGAATTAACCATTTTTTTCTTTCTCTTAGGTGTTTTGAATTAGTCCAAGAGAAACCCACAAAGAGAGAAGAAGAAGAAGAAGAAGAAGAGCATGAAAAAAACGAAGAGAATCCAAGTCTGATACAAAGTCGAATCTGAAACAAAGGAGATGAAATAAGCAAAAAAAAAAAGAGAAAGATAACAACAAAAATATATATTATAAAAAAGGTTTAATTTTTTTAAAAAAGGAAAGGGACGGCTGAGATGAGAATATAACCGTTGGATCATGAATGAGAAACAGATTTACTTCTATAAAGACAACGGTAACTTTGGTTCATAGCATGTGGCTGCTTCGTTTCTTCTTTAATTATTTCAAACTTTCATTTTTTTTTTTTTTTTTTTTTAAGACGCTCCATTATGCGCGCCCCTAACAAACTTTTTGATTAAATACTGTAGCTTATTAGTAGTAATTTATAATAATATTTAGAGTAAAAAGAATATAATTTATAATTAAATCACATTAACCTAATCATGCTCTCTCAGAGAATTAAATTCGATTTAGGGAAACCAGACCAGAGATTCCGTACCGAGAATTATTAATATGTTGGCCCGTGAGAGAGAGAGTTACTATTTATGTATTTCCCTATTTGAAATTATTAACTTTTGTAGGTCAAGTATTTATTTTTTTAATATAATAAATTAGTACAGTATTTTGGAATTTTGCTGGCCTGTGACTGTGTGAGAGTTATTTGGAATTTCGGATTAGAGCTTACGTTTCACGATTTAGAGTTTAAATCTATCTATATATAACTTGCTAAAAATAAATGTATGTTACAATTTTTTCCTTGTGTTCTCCAAACCTTGTTAATCTTTTTGAAACATTGTGAAAGTTGTTATAAATAATAGTAAAAACCCATATTATTTTCACAAAGGTTTCGAAAATCTTGACAAGTTTTTCGTTGTTCTCATCACAAAGAGCATCGAGAACGTTGTCTATTATCAACAGTTACTATATAACTTTTAGTAAATGAAGAATGATACAAGGCTAATTGAGAAAGTAAGTCATGGTTTTGTTCTATATATGATCTATCTCTAATTCTCTATTCAACACAAATTGTCAGGATCATTCACTTGCGGGTTTTAAATTCTCTTGAAAGATTCTTCGTTGTCGAAAATCATATACGTTTGTTTTTGGTGTTAGCGGCTCGATCGATTACTTTAACGTAACGTCTCCTTTGTTCGAACCAACAAAAAAAAAAAAGACGTACAAGAAAATGTTTGATACTACTACTTTACAGCACCAAAAATAGTTAGTCAGCTACTACCATCATCGAATACATAAGCATGATTAAAAGGGAAGAATATAGTCAATGTTTACGAAAATCTAGACATAAACGTGTAATGCTAGGGAATGAAACCGTGAACGTGGGGGAGCCTCCTTATCTATAGAGGTTTTTTTAATAAACTACTTATAAGTTATAACTTATAAGTAAAAAAGGCTATTTATTTAACTACTTATAAGTTATAAGTAAAAAAGGTTATTTATTATTTTCGTAAACCAAACGCATAATATAAGTTAAGATAAAGAGTGTCATTGTTTTGTTTCTTTTACCAAACTAGCTGAATTGGTCGTGTGTCGGATACCATCGTGGCCTATTGGTTAGGTTAGGCTGGTTAGGTTAATCTGTAAGTTCGACTAAATAATGATATGTGTTTTTGATATATTATTCTTCAGATTTGTATTACAATATGGTTTATGAAATAGTTTCTTGTATGCTTTTACAGTTTTACTATACGTATAATGAATACTGTTTGCACGACAGTATTGTTGTTAGTGTATAAATTTGATATACTCTCCTAATAAATATGAGTGCAATTTAATTGTAGTGTCAATTAATATATTATAAAGACCTATATATATATATATAGGGAAAACTATCATAAATCTTTGAAAATTTTATTTTATTTTGAAATTGGAAAATTTCTACAAGTAAAGGTTTGCTTCATAATCTTGCCTGTAAGTTTTTAAAACTAAAAAGGTAAAACTTCCATAAATCTACACGATTTCATCGTTTTACCCTTACAAAAAATAAAAAAATCAAAATATATATCGGATTATTTACATGTTAACAGAATTACTTCTAATTTTTCATAAAATAAAATAAAAATTCTTTAATAATAACTTCGTTGGCCATAGGCTTTATTAATAACTTCGCATAGACTTGTATAGTAGTCAATCAAGGCCACAGACTTGTATTAATAACTTCGTTGGCCGAAATAAATCACTGTTAATCGTTGTAACATACGTTATAAATTTATCACTATTGTTTGAGATATGGACAGTCTGGGAGAGACGAGTGACAGATCATGGACAATACTTTTAATGAAGTTGCCTATAAATAATACTATTAATAGTATAATTTTGTACTTTATGTAATTTGTATATTGGGTCTAGATTATTTTAGTCGCTAACCATTTTGACTAGTGTTCACATTAAGTCAAGTCATCTCCACACGATGGGAGAGGTGAGAGTATATGATACTATTTCAGATAAACATATTGGAACCAAACCTGAAAAAAAAGGAAAGAAAAAAATGGCTGCTAATGAAGAAGAGCCAATATGTCGTTTATCTCATCCAACTCAACCTCACACTCTTTCCCGTAGAGCCGGAAGAATCCCTCAATCGGGTTGCTTCGCGTGCGACAAAGAAGAACCATCACCGTCTTGTACCTTCCATTACTCCTGCACCACTTGTGATGTTGAGTTCCACGATATTTGCCATGTGTATCCGAGAAAGCTCACACACCCTTATCACCTTCAACATCCTCTCACCCTCACCACTCAAAACATTGGAATAGAGATCATATCTAACAAAACAGTATATGGTTACATATTCAAGAAATGTAATTGGTGTGGAGATGGTTTAAGAGATGGATCACAATTCTATTGTTGTTCTATTTGTAACGTTTGTTTGGATTTCTCTTGCTCCCAAAATTTTCCTACTCTTACTATCACAAATCCAAAAAGCCATCATCATTCCCTCTCTTTATTCCCTTGGCCACTCTTAATTCCATGTGTAGCTTGTGGTCTAGTTAGTTTGTTGGAACCAAGTTATGCTTGTTTCCAATGCAACTATGTGGTTCATGAGAGTTGCATCGGCTTACCTCGTGTCATAAAAATCACGCGTCACCCACATCGTCTCTCTCACAATCCTTTCCTTCCACCCACAACTCCATCTTGTCGAGTTTGCTACAAGATAGTCGACATCAAATATGGTCAGTATTCTTGTGATCATGAAGGTTGTTCTTATGTTGCCCATTCCAAATGCGCAACACATAAGCACGTTTGGGACGGGAGAGAACTCGAATGGGAAGCAGAAGAACCCGATGACACTGAAGATATTGCATCATTCAAGAAAGTGGGTGATAATATGATAAAGTACTTTTGTCATGAACATCATCTAAAGCTTGATAAGTATGATAGTGTTCGAGACGCAAAGAAACAATGTCAAGCATGCATCCTTCGTATCGACTCTTATGATTTCTACAATTGTATACAATGTGACTTCTTTCTTCACGAGGTATGTGCTGGTCTTCCTAAAAAACTGGCTCATGCCTTGCATAAGCATCCTCTTGTTCTAGACCCTTCTCCTATACTCGATTACAATTCCACAAATTGTTCGACTTGCGCCCGTGAGTCCACTGGTTTCAGGTACAAATGCTCAAAAACTGATTGCGAAGATGATGATGATACATTTCAGTTAGATTTTCGATGCATTTTAGTTCTTGATTATTTCACCCACAAAAGTCATGAACATCCTTTATTCATCTCAACATCATATTCAAGAAAAGGTATCATCTCTTGTGCTGGCTGCAAAGATAGTGTTCGTAGCGAGTACTATCTGCAATGTACCATATGTTCCTTCGCTATGTGTTATCGTTGCGCTACCATTCCATATGAGCTATACTACAAATATGATGCACATCCTCTCTCGCTTTGCTATGGAGAAGATGCAAAGAAAGCATATTGGTGTGAAGTATGCGAGAAAGAAGTAAATCCAAGAGAATGGTTCTATACATGCAACAAATGTTGCATCACTATCCACCTTGAGTGTGTATTCGGATCTTCTGTTTATATCAAGTCAGGTGTAACGTTTTATTTCGGGTCTGTTACGATGAGAATTCTTGGCAACAATAGTCAAACTCGTCCGGTTTGTTATAAGTGTGACCATCGTTGCCCGGATCCTATATACTACAAGTTGTTTGAGAAGGATTTTTGTTCTTGGCTTTGTATTTGGACATCCGACATGGACAGTTTTGAGAACATTGAACCGGAATAAATGTTTTGTAATAAAAATTTAAAATAAATGCTATTACAAAACATTTATTTTAAATTTTTATTATTTCATTTATGTAAAAAAAAATATTGTATGCGAAGTTTCTCAAAAAAAGTTGTAATTTTGGTTTTAACATTTCATCTTGGTTTTATGAATAGTGTCATTTTGTGATTTATATGCAAAATCATTTTCAATTTTCAATTTTTTTCCCTACTATTTGAATTTATTCAATAGTTAGGGAAATAATAAATAGTAAAATTTGTATACTTTTAATTATACAAAAGGCGCTCGAGTACGTGGTTTTAAGTTTGCTCAGTTGGTTCTGGAATGGCTGTCTCAAGAGGCTAGCATATTCGAACATGTTTAATAAAGTATGGTGATTTTGATGTCAAAAGAAAATATATATGTTTAAGAAACGATTTGAAACAGCCTGTGTATATTGTAACACATGTGCATTGTTCTTATCAATAAAACTCTTATTTGTTAACTAATTGGTTGGTCAAAACAAAATCTTGTTAATTGGTGTCACACATGTTATCATTACAACTGTATACAGTACAATGTGATATCTTTCTTCACGAGTGATGTGCTGTGGTGATCCTCAAAAACCGGCTAATGCATTGCATAAGCATCTCTTTTGGTTCTAATAATCTACCAAAATCAATAAAGAAAGAAATAAAACCCCTACCAAGAAAATGACTAATTTCTACAAACTGAGATTTTGTACATGGATATAAATGAGAAGTTTGACTTTGACCAAAAGAAAATCATAAAACATGGTAAGTTTACTATTCAAAAGATTATATGTATTAATCTTTGCCACATGTGTTTATCTTCTAATGGAGAAGATAAGAATTGTTATAATTCATTCATATGCTAAAGACTTTATAAATAGTGAATCTGAATCTTATTATGTCCAACAAAATTTCTTTTGATACCTGAATCTGCTTTTAAAGTTTCTCAGACTCTTTTTTGGATTTTTAACTGATTTTTCCAAAAAAAAATTTTTTTAGTTTTAGTCTTTTAACAGACATTTTTCGCACAAACAGTTTATCAATTATATTTTTATTTTATTGCAGCATTTTAGACACATCATGGTTTTAGGATCTAAACAAAGTTTTGAGCAAATTTTATTTTTTATTATTATGTAACACTATTATAATTCTATTATATCATGGTATGTAAGAAACTTATTGTACACACAACGATCTATACTAATTAAATTTTGTAACTAATTCTCTTCTAATTATATTACTACAGCTTTTTGAGAGGAAGCAAATTTTCGCCGACGAGCGATCGAGAGGCCTAACATTAAGAGTTTCATACGATGTTTCTCATATATCGGGGAATATTGGTTTGAACCAATCAAAGTGAGTAAAGTCGCATGAACACCCTCAAATCTCATCTTCGTTGAACTTGTGGTAACATAGAATCATAATGTGGCAATGAAAATAAAAGTAATATAGTTCTTGATGGTGTTTATTGATCTTACCTAATTGCATTTTATAAGGCAGTACTGGAAGACCAATAAACAATTAATGATCATGAATTGTAGTTTTTCTTTTTTTTTCTACGTCATTACTTGATTCGATGTTACCACAAAATCAACGAAGATAAGCTTTGAGGGTGTTAATCGGATTTTCATCTCACTTTAATTATTGGTAAAATGACATGTACATGACCTATGAAAATGCTATAGATACTGTTAAGTATCATTGTGAGTCATGGTATTAATTGGGCAGCGCATTCGAACAAAACTTAAAAGTCAATAATTAAGGAGAAACTTTGTCTGTGGTATCGTTTAACTTATTATTAACGTACACCACACTATTTTAAAAGAAAACAATTCAAAATATAATCGAAAATTCGAAACAGCCTGTAACTCTTTTGTCTTATTGTACATATTATTTCCATTTCACTAATTAATTTTTAAACTGCTGTTACGGAATTGTTTTTCCTAACTTTTATCACAACTAGTTGCATATAAAGTTGTAATTTAGGTCTTTTTTTATTTCACCGAAAAATAATTATATTGAATTTAAATGATCCAAATACAATTGTTCATATATATAGTCATTGTGGCGGATTTGTTATAGTAGAAAACAGAATTTATACAATCCGCCATAATAACTAGAAAGAAAGAACTTTATCTGTAATGCGTAGATTTTGATTTGTTGGAAGATGAAAAATGGAAGATAAATTCTCCTCAAACGTATTATCCAAATTTTGATGCAAAGATAAAAGTATGTTGGATAAACGCCATATTAACATCGAGAAAGGGCAGGTGAACAGAACATGATTGATTGTCTCTTCTAATCCACATCGTTGACATATTGGATCCAAGTCCATTCCCCTTGTAATTTAGGTCTATATTCTCATAAACTAATAATTAAATTTTTATTATATTATACACATTATTTTTTATTGGTTAAATTATGTTTATGTTTATATTAAATAATATTTTTATGTATAATGATTATTTTTATATTTTGGGGCATATACTAAAGAGAAAATTGCCTACATTAGTTTGGTGGGGAAAAAAGAAAATGTAGATTAACATGACACTTGGACACTTGTAAACTTGTAATTGATGGCAATGAAGTAGCTAGTACAAGTTTCCTCTTCATTTAGGTTTCCATGTGTTTCATGTTGTACCGGAGAGTATAAGACCATCCTTAATGTTGCTTACGGTGGATGATGTTAGCTAGTGGGTCTACACGACCACGTAATGTCTCCCTCGTTCTACCAAAAAAAAGTGAAGTAGCTAGCACAAGAACATTAACTATGGACAAAAACATGGTTATTATACGTAAGATTTTAGCATACGAAGATAAGAAATTGTGATTGAAGTCGGTTGGTGTGGCCGTGTGGGAGAAGAATTGCTTAAGGTGTCCAGTTAGACTATGTGGACATAATATTGCAGACAATGGATGAGATTAACAAAAAAAAGTAATGAACAAATGCTCATATTTATGTCATCGCAAGTGGGATTACGAAGGTGTAGATTGAAATAGCGTGGGTAACGAAGAATGCGATGGACAAGAATCAAGAATAACATAATCACATACGATTAGTAGTTTAACTATATACCTTAACTTAAGAAATTATTCCTTATAAACACAAAGATAGCTATATAGAGATATAGTTTACAACAATCCATTAAATGTAATTGGAATGGAGAATGCGATGTTTAAAGAATCAACAACAACATTATATTACATTTCTTTTGGAAAGAGAACTATAGTTTAATCATTCTCCTTTGAGGTCTATCATTTGCGTATTATTTGCTGGCTCCTTAAAAACTTTGGTATGTAATTAAAAACTAAATGAGATACAAACTATGATAAGAGAAAGAGTGCAGCCACGCGAGTAATCATATTCCTTCGCCCAGAAATATCTTCTTCTTTTTTGGATGATGTATAGCGAGAAACACATTTGCAAGTAAATCTGTTACATTGTTACTTGAGACGATGTACTTATCGGCTATCAAATTTCCTATTTTTCTCGAATTCTTGAGTGTATGAGAAGAACCTTGGAGAAATTGTGTTTTGTTTTGTTGCTTTTGATGTAGCTTCCTTTGGAATGAGTGACATATACCAGGATGTTTTCAAACAATGTTGTTGGCTATGGTTATTATCTTGCTTACTTTTTGCTTATGTTCGGGCTTAAACTTGAGCCGTTACGGATTCTTGATATGCTTAATGAATCATAATAACTTTGGCATGATTTGAGCGAGCGACGATTAAAGTCTTTCACTAAAACTCCACCAAGTCATTTTTTGCGATATATATTTACATAAAAAGATAGAAATCTTCCATATGCAAAACCAACTATATCAAACTCGAAGATTTCAAAATATAATAAGCTCAAGTCACTCGTAATTTAGAATACTTAAAGACAGTTTTGATGGAGATGTTCTAACTTCTAACTAACAATATTGTATTTTAAGAGACACTCTCCTTCTTTGATGGAGATGCTCTAACTCTTTCTTTGGTCTTATTGTTCTGATAATTTTTCATTTCACTAAAAAATTGTTGTTAATTGCTATAAGTCATACGTACAGCCTGGAGTCATGTTTTATATAAAAAATTGTATTTGGGTCGTTGTTAATAATATAAACATGGTGCTAATTCATTTATTTGTGTTTTCTGCGTACATATCTTGTTTAAACGAGTTATAATAAACTGCCGATTTATTATTTATTGAAAAAAAAAATTCAGTTACTATATATCAAGATAATTTAACCTTTGATTTTCAGAACATTCATTATCAGGTGCTCAATCCAAATATTTATATAGTTTTTATATGATTTTATAAAGTATTTATAAGATTTTACATAAACTTCCTCCGTTCCAAATTATAAGATTTTTAAGCCTTTTATTTTGTTCTATTTTATATTAAAAAGTCCAGAATTTTGTGCATCATCAATGTTTAATTAGTATGTTATGAATATTTGTATTCTCCGGTCCATTTTTCTATTGGTAAGTTTTTTAAATAAATATTTAATAATATATTTTATGTAAAAATAATAAAGCATTTATTGTTTCTTAAATACTATGCTTTTAGCTTAAAAATTTAATAAAATTGAATGGAGGGAGTATTTTTATTTTTTTGTCAATATTGGGCCACAACTAGTCGGCCTATTAGCCTAATCCCTATAAATATATAGGGAGCGGGATTCGATTTCTGGTGTGATAATACTTGTCCATCAGTAGACTTATCATTTATCACTAGACTAAGGTCACGTCACAAAAATGGAGGGAGTATATAAATATAATTTTGTTTTTATAGAAATATATAAAATATTGGAAACGTTTTATAAAAATTACTCTACCATTAATCGGTTAGGTTAACAAAATAAGAGCATCACCAAGAGCTCAAAATGATAAATGATTTTTTTATTGACTTGGATTTTAATGCAAAAACTAAAATATATATGTGAGGTGGGCAACCTTGTACTTAGAGCTGTCAATTAGGGCTAGACCGCGGATTTCCAGCCCTAACCGCGGCGGGTTTTTTTTAATGCGGGTTTTGGCGGGCCAGCCCGCTTTGATCCGCGGTCATAAAATTCATAATCCTAATCCAACCCGCTTCATATATGCGGATATGCGGTTCAGCCCGCGGTCTTTTATTTAATAAGAACAAAACAAATTAAAATTAATTTAGTTAAATCTATAAGTAGTAAAATATACTTTTTCTAATTAGTTATTATTTTTAAGTTAATTATTAGGGTATACAACTTATACCAACAATTAAACAAGTTACTAGTCACAAGTGTCACTAATTATAAATTACCACATTACGGACCCATTCAACATTTCATGAAAAAGTAAAAAATATCAAGCCTAATATAAAGTATATCACACAAAACATATTTCTACCAATATAGAGAAAAACAAGCATAATAATAAAATAATAAGCATTTAGAGAAAATCTTTTGTATATCTTCTAGATCAAAGTCAAAAACCTTTTAAAAGATGCTCTAATGTCTCAACAAAACACAAATAAACTTAGTAGAGAGATGGAGTCATAGCTATGTAGAACATCTTTAAAAAATCAAGTTAAATACTTAAATATAAAATTAGGTTTCAATTAGCCCGCGGTTTAGCCCGCTGACCGCAACAATTAGCCCGCCAATGATTTTAGACCGCAGCGGACTCAGCCCGCTTGACCGCGAACACCAAAACTAAAATCCTAAACCGCTTAATTCTAAAGCGGATTGGGCTCTAGCCCGCGGTCTTTTGCCCTAATTGACAGCTCTACTTGTACTATATATTTTCTTTTTGATAAACATATTTTCTATATATACATATAACGGACACCTATTTGATCATAAAAATCGTAAAGAAGTTCCTGAATCAAAAATTTTTTTTTTTTAAGGAAAAAATTAAAAACAAGAAGATAAAAAAGAAAAAAAAAAAAAAATGTCTGGTGGCGGAGAAAAAGAAGAGTCGGTAACAATCGAAGACGAAGAAGAGTCAGAAGAAGAGTCAGAGGAAGAGCCAGAAGAAGAGTCAGAAGACAAGTACATATGCCGTCTGTCACATCCAGCAGATCCTCACACATTCTCCCCCTACAATAGTGGCCAAAACCCTCCCGCTGGCTGTTTTGGAGGTGTCGAAGGAAATGAAAAGTCGTTATCTTGTTCCTATCATTGTCGGTGTAAAAAATGTGATGTAGGGTTTCACATAGAGTGTCACTTGTGTCCAAAGAAGATGACACACTCTTATCACCCACAACATCCCCTCAGTCTAACTGTTCTAAATGGCGAAACCAGGATTATATATGACGTCTCCAATAAAATCGAGTACAATGAAAATAGTCTCATGGCCGCCTCCTCCTCCGGCATCCCTGATCCTGGTAACATCTTTCGTAATTGCACTTGGTGTGGACAAAACCTGGATCGCTCTGAATATTTTTACAGATGTTCTATCTGTAACTTTTGTTTGTGTGACCCTTGTTCCCAAAATTTCCCACTTCCTATAATCCAAAAACCAAAAAACCATCACCATCCACTCATTTTCATTTCTCAACCACTTTTGGTTCCATGTGATGCTTGTGGTTTGGTAGAAAGATCGGAGCCAAGTTACGCTTGTTTTCAGTGTAACTATGTGGTCCATAGGTATTGTATAGGCCTCCCACGCGTCATAAAAATCACCCGACACCCTCATCGTCTTTCTTTCACTCCTTTTCTTTCTTCCACAATTTTTCCATCTTGTCGTATTTGCTACAAGGCAGTGGATATCAAGTATAGCCAGTACGTTTGCAATCATGATGATTGCTCTTATGTAGTCCATTCCAAGTGTGCAACACATAGAAGAGTATGGGATGGGATTGAACTTGAATGGGAACCCGAAGCATTTGACAAAAACGAAGATGTTGCGCCATTCATCAAAGTTGGTGATGATCTGATAAAGTACTTTTGTCATGAACATCATCTAAAGCTTAAGAAGTACGATGTTGTTCGAGACAAAGACAAGCAATGTCAATCATGCACCCTTCATATCGACTCTCGTGATTTCTACAACTGCATGCAATGTGATTTTTTTCTTCACGAGGTATGCGCAAATCTTCCTCGAATACTACATCATGCGTTGCATCATCACCCTCTTTTTCTAGACCCTATCCCTCCACGAATGCCCTATATCGGGGACTGCTTTATTTGTGCCCGAGAGTTCGCTGGTTTCAAGTACAAGTGCACCAAAAAGAATTGTGATGATTATAACATTAACAAATTCAACCCGTTTCAGATAGATGTTGGATGCATCTTACTTCCTGATTGTTTTACCCACAAAAGCCACGAACATCCCTTATTCATCCCTATATCTAAATCTAATGATATCCATTATCTATGTGGGGGTTGCAAGGTCGAGAAGAATATTTTACATCTCCGTTGTACTGTATGCAAATTTGCTTTATGTTACAAGTGTGCCACTATTCCAGATAAGCTACACTACAAATATGATGCACTTCCTCTCTCCCTTTGTTATGGAGAAGTCTCTGATGAAACATACTGGTGCGAGTTATGTGAGGAAAAACTCGATCCACGCGAATGGTTCTATATATGCAACAAACCTAACATCACTATCCATTGTAAGTGCGTATTTGGGAGATCCGCTTATATGAAGCCAGGCTACACGTTCAATAAACAATCTTTAATTATGAAAGTTATTTGCAACGGTAGTAACACTCGACCGTTCTGCAATAACTGTAAAGCCCGCTGCTCGAGCTCTGTATACTTCAAGTTGTCTGATGGGACAACTTCTTGTTCTATATCTTGTTTAACTTTTTGGGTGCGAAGTTAGGAACCTATAAACTGTTTTATGATGTCAGATATCGGAAACGTTGTAAACTTGTTTTGTACGGTATTGGACAAGTGTGCGTGTGTGTGTTTTGTTTTCCTGTCAGACTTGTAAAGTTTGTTATATTTAATAAAATCGCTCTCTTCGTGTATTGAGTCGTGCTAAAATCTGACCTGATAAGAACGAAGAAAAGTATTTGAATCTAAATGAAACAAAGATACGAATAAATATATAATTTGCATATATTATATTACGCCGGGCAAAAAATTCTCTTTCCCAGTGACCTAAATAAAAACAAAATGAAACAAATTGGTTCATGTTTCTACATGTCGTAACTTGTGAAGTTAGACCGTGACTGAAGGGAGACCTTCTGAGTCAGAAAAAGAAGAAGCCAACCCAGATCCTTATTCGCGGTAGCAGCTACTTCTTCTGCTTCTTCGGAGAAATCAATCACTGAAACACAGTATTCGCACCTTACTTGATTCATTCCTTCCACCCGAAGCCCCTGCTGCCTGCCTGGGATGAAAGGTCGTCATCTTGACTTTAGGCCCCCAAACACCAGTAGGGTAACTATTTCACCTGAAAAGGCTTGAGAGATTTTTTGGTCTCTTCGTCTTCTCTGATGATAAGCCGTCGCTATCGTCTTTGCTAGACGCTTGCTGACTTGATTTCTCAAGAACTTTCAGAAGATCGGTCATACATTTGTCAGAAACGAAGCTGCTGTTTGCTTCTTGAAGCTCCTTCACAGACAAATCGTTGTGCTTCACTTTTTGTGTCTCCTTTGAACGGTTCTTTGAAGTCTTTTGCTTAGGTGGCTCACTGATCGGTGCATTTGTGCCATGCTTGTTACTCTGATGCTCATTCTTTGCTGGAACAGAGAGTCTTTCAACCGCCTCTCGGTCATCTGATCTCGGCCTCTTTTTTTGCTTAGGCGGCTCAGAGACTAGTGCTTCTTTGCTATGCCTTCTTTTCAGCTTTTGAACTACAGATTGATCTTGATTCATTGGTGGACCAGAAAGGGTTCTTGGACATACCTCGGTCTCTTGGTCATTTTTGCTCTCACTGTCTTTTCTCGTCTTCTTCAAAATCTTTAGAACTGATGATGCATTTGAGCCATGGACTGGAGCTTGATTGTTGTTATCTTCCTTTGACGATTGGGAAACAACCAACTCATCCTTATTCTCCAAGAAAGCCGCTGGAACATTTTGCTTACTGATGTTCTGCTTCTTCTTGACTGAGTTTAGAGGTTCAATAACGATACCTTCTGTGATGGTGTCCAGAATGATTTTGCCAAGAACAAATCTTACTTCACATGAATTTCCCTTCCCAAGTGAGAGATAGTCAACAGAGAATCCCTCTTTTTCGCTTTCGTAATATTCGACATCACTCAATCTCGCAAACCCTTCTGCTACATCTCTCCCTTTTTTCTTTGGTATAAACACCTGAGAGACCACATCAATCAATTATAACATTAAATGCTCGGTTAGGAAAAAGTGAAGCAGATATATAGGGTCATTGATAAACATTATAGGCATACTCTTTTTTTTTTGGTAGAAACATTATAGACATACGTGAACAGAGAATATATGTCTTAGCATAATAAAACTTTGTACTCAAACACTGAGAAGTAAATATGCACTTTGTACTAACCAGTCCAGAGAATTTGAAATCCGGGTATAGGTATAGGGCTTCGCGGAGAGCCTCTATATCAGTCAGAACGTATTGAGTATCTTTTAATATACATATGAATTCTGAAACTGCTTCAGCAAGATCTTCATCAGATCTCTTTCTCAAAGATTTTAATACCTCAGGAGTGTATCCGACTACTGAAGTTTCATGTCCTCTAGCAAACTCAGCAGCTTTCCTCCAGTTTCCATGGTAGAGCAATGCAGCAAAGGCGCACACTACAATAGCCTCCTGGGGGTTACGTACTAGTGCAATGTGAAAAGCCAACACTGCAATCCTGTGTAAAACAAATCAGGGCATTAACCAGAGCTCACTAAAGAGAAAATTTATGTTCCTATTGATATAAAGAAATGACGCACCATAGTTTGGTGTCAGCTGGTTGATCGCAGGAAACTAATTTATCCATATTGGAGAATAACCTCTAAATAAACAGTAAACCAAACTCAGTAATGTCACAATGGATTCACTATAAAATACTCCTTGCATGAAGATATCACGTACCACTAGCATCAAGGAACTTGATAGAGATGTTTCACTAGCTTGATCCAGGTAAGCTGCCTGAAATCCAAATTCATCCAAGTCAAAAGTGTTAAAAAGAAAGAGAGAGAGAGTGTGTGTGTTGAAGATTAACAAATGGCATACCTGAAAAGGAAGTAACACATGAAGTAGTTTGAACTTCATGAGAAGAATGATGGAAGGCGCAGCAGCTCCATACGCAAGCATATAATTCATTTCCATGATTAATCTAAACTGAGCAAAGACAGAACATAATTTTAATAGCTGAGACCATGAACATATTTTATTTAACATAAAGGAAGTGATTCCAAGTATATCCCAGTTCAGGCAGTCAGAGTACCTGGCCCAAATTTGCAACGGAAGATACAAACTCAGGTATGGCAGTCTCAACATCCTTTGACAATGATAGACCCAGTCGTGCTGCAATTCTTAACCCCCTAAGAATTCTAGCTGTATTTGGAAAACAAAAACATGAGACAATGGTTAGGACTTAAAACTAAAGTCTTGTAAAGATACAAGGCCGAGAGGACAATAAGTAAGGCATACCACAATCTTCCTTGAATGACAAACGTGCAGGGACAAGTGTACGAAGCTGGATTTACAATAGCGAACAAGGGTTAATAACATACGAAATAACAATAGATGTATCCACATAAATTAAGCTAAGTTAGTCACCTTAAGATCCGTCAAGTCTTCCATTCCGTTGGTATAGTCATAAATTTTAAAATCAAAGGGATCATAGAATAAACTGCACCAATATTTAAAATATCACATGTTAGTTGGTGCGTATGATGCAGCCAAACAGACATCAGTCCCTTTCCATACATGCAAGTGTTTCAGAAACCACACCTGTTAATTGTGAAATCACGCTGCAAGCTATTCCTCCAACGATTACAGTCTTTTACATCACAACCAGAATACAATTTGAAGAGGCTGTTATTCTTGTCTGCCTCGATATCTAGTGGAACATCATATTTCTCTTTGGACTTATCCAAATCACTTTCATTCCCACTATCACTGTGCGCCACGGTATCAAAACTGGACACCTATAAAAGGAGTGTCAAGGAATACACAAAAAGAAAATTGCGAAAAGCATACGATAACACTATAAAATTAGGTAAAAACTATGTAAAGGCCATAAAACTGACCTCAATTATCGAACCTCCCATCCATACATGACAAATAGGAAACCGTTTCCCAATAACCTGAGCACGATGAAACAGCCGCCGAATCTACAAAACAAACGAGATGCGTGACGCCTTTACGGTCCTAAACTAGGGAACATTATCAGAAAATCAATCCACTAAACCTGCTTAAGATTAGCTGTAGTGATCACATCATAGTCTTTTGGCACTCTATGTAGAATCAAATCCCTTACACATCCGCCCACAAGGTATGCATCGAAACCTAAGACAATGATCCAACAGTTCAGCTTCTTCCTACTCCTCTACATCAAAACTAACAGTAAACCTAAAACATACAAAATACAAACCTTGACGTCTAAGAAGTCTCAAGACATTCATAGAGGAATCTGGGATCATTGAATTTCTAATTCCAGCATCACTTGCTCGTACCTTCTTCCACTTTGATGTATCAACTGATAAAATCGATCAATTAAACAAAAAAGGAACAACCTTTAAACTTAGAACAAGTAATTACGTCCAAACCAGCTTAGAAGTATCACTAAAGCACAAAAGCACCTGAATTTATATCTTCGTCAATAACTTGACGAATGGTAGAACACTTCTCCATTACTCCCTCAGCAAGTATGCAATAGCTTCTCTGCAACTAGAGACAAGAAGAAACACGCAGATGAAGTGTTCGACCAATTGCCGAGGAGAGATTAATCAACCAAAAGAGAGAATCCGAAGAGGAGAAATTACTCACCTTGGAGTAGACTGCAGCTAAGGTCTGAGACCGATGAAATACGTTTCCTTTGCGCCTAATGAAACCCGCCATGGTAAAGATTCAAAAACATGGCTCTTTAAGCCAAAAGTAGAACCATTTCTGCAGAGAGCAGAGTCGCGACGTTTTAGGTTTCAATTGCAGGTTAAGTCACGAGTGTCTGTACTCTAACCCACCGAACCAGAGTTCACAACCGGTATGGTTCAGGAACCAATCCCGGTTTTTTCGGGTTTTACATTAGCTAAAACCGAAATTTCATATTGCAATCAAGGCTGAACCATTGCTTTAGATCTTATTTTGGTTTGAGAAAACAAACACCTGTGGGATTGTTCATCACTAGCTTGTTGCAACACACGGTTCAAATAGTTTTTGGTGAGGGAACATCGTCTTGGGTCAAGATTTTTTGTTTCAGAACGATTTGATTGTGTTGCTTGGATTCTAAAGTATCCAAGCAAATACTTAATCAAAAAGGATGTTAAAGACATTGGTAGGTTCTTGATGATGAGGACTTATATCGTAATGGTAACGGTTCCAAGTTTATGGGACCACAAATGAAGTAGTGTATATAGTTATGAATTGAGTTTATGTATGTACATGACTTAATTTGTAGCCAGAAAGCGCGTAGCTCCTATAAACACCTTTCTTCTTTTAGGATAGAAAGGAGTCTATGAATCGGAAAAACTTAACTTGATCCACCGTTTTCTTCAAGTGAGTACAGAACAGACCTGAAGAGTCTAGATCGTTTAAGACAGAACCAAGAAGTATAATGTCTTTAGAGAGGACTCTTTCGTCAAGGGTTCATAACAAAAATCTCAAATGAGTTTGTGTGTAAATTACATTGCTTTGTTCTATGTAATCCCAAGTTTCCTTTTGATAGTATACTACAAGAGCATCACATCACAGCACGAAGCCAAAATAGAAAAGGGAGCTTTTGTATATCCTTCACTTCAGGACAATCACAATTGTTTCTTCCTCTTTTCCAAGTATGAATGGCTTCTTTGGAAGTTCAATATAGCCCAGACCAAATGTCTCAGACCGATCTCAGGCCACAGAGCAGCCGGAGAGCAGAGCTGGGAATTACCTGTTTGCCATAAGAGAAAGTTGCTCAACCTCGTCTCACCTGAACTCCTGATGAGTATATCAGGATTCGGAGCAACGCTCATCTGCATATTCTCCTCAATATCTACCAATTGAATCCTCTCCTCTTGGTTCTCCATATCCTTTCTTTCTATATCACTATCTGCATCCTCATGTTTATAATTACCAGACGCTTTAATATTGTCTGACTTGTTAATACAAGATTTCTTGACAGCTTGTACGATCTCATCTGTCGAGTTATAGGCAATGCAGATGAGAAGCACTACCCGACTATTCTTGGCTGTGGCATTCATGACTTTTTCTGCAGCAACTCTCACTTGGTCATTCAGAAGCGCCAAGTTACCGATAAAATAGACCCGAATCCCATACTGATGAACAATACTCTCTTTCTCAAGCAAGGAATTTATCTTTTCCAGCATCAAATCCATTAGAGACTGAACCTCCTCAGGTTGTCTTCTAAAATTATCTATGCTAAATGCGTATATCGTAACATACTTAATACCCAGCTCGTAGCAGTATTGTAGCATCAACATAAGGGCAGAAAACCCAGCTTTATGACCAGACCCGTCTTCAAGACCACACTTTTTTGCATATCTCCGATTTCCATCCATGATAAAGGCGAGATGATTAGGTATAGGACCCATAGATATGACCCGAAACAAACATCTTCTCGAAAACCCGCATATCTGCTCGAGCAGTTGGTTAATTCCACCGCCCATATCCTCAGCTCTCAGCTGTCTCTAAAGGAATACAAAAGATTCAAAAGTCTTATCAGTAAAAGGCAAAAAGAAGCTATATATTAACAGCACACACACACACTAAAACCTACTCCATCATTTCATAGTGAAAAATTAGTCCTAAAACACCTTAACAGTACTTACTAGTTAACAAGTACCATCCTAACCTACACTATCCACATGTAACAATGCTGCCAAACCAAGATGGATGCTTTTGGAACAACAAATTTTACAGTAGATAATAAAAGCTTCTCCTTTATTCATTTACTAATCCTACATGTTACAATTTTTCTATGTTCAACATATCAGTGCTATGTTCTATAACAGATTCTATACTGTTTCCCAGTAGTAGGTGAAGAATTTGAATTCTTTTGTCAAGAAACTGACGTCACCAAATAAAAGAGTTTTGGCTGCTTCACACAGAAACTCATGGAGTTAGTTAAAATATCCCTCAAATAGAAAACTAAAAAAAAAAAAAACTCACTCTTGGAACATGACCAACTCAGGGTTTTAGCCTCGAAACCCAATACCGAAATAGAATTAGCACAAGAGGAACAAACAATCGGTAAATTTGCATGCTTTTGAATTCCGAAACAAACATTGATATGGATCAAATGAATCAATCCACAGATTCAAAGAATAAGAAACAAAACTCCAATATCGACAGTACCCAGAAACGCGAGAACACTTGAAAATCGAAAGCAAGATATAGGTTTTATACAGCTCGATCCTACCTGAGAGATAGTGAGATCAAGCGCCGCGTCTAGCTTGGTAAAGGAAATCGAATTGGGGAAGAAAGAAAAAGGGAGATTTCCGAACCAAAGCTCTCTACTCGTTGGATCGAAAATAGATGAATTCTCTTCTCTACAAAAAGAAAGTTGACGGCGCGACCGAGATTCTCGTCTCCGTTCAAGAGCTCTCTGACTGTGAAAGAGAAAGGCAAAGAGAAGAGACGAGAAGAGAGAGGAAGGGAAATATATTTTACAGGGGAAAATATATAAATAACCGGTTCCGGTTAAATCTGATTGGCCCGGTAAAACCCGGTTCCAAATTCATTGGATCATTGATTTTGATGGATTTGGAAATCCAAACAAAAATCCTATGTTATTCAATCATTGATTTTAAAATAACTATCAAAATCTTGTGTTATTGGTTGTATGATTTATAAATACTAGTTAAAATTCTATGTTATTCGTTTAGTGATTTATTTTTGGATTTTAAAATTCGCAGTATGTTTAAAATGGATTTGAAAGGATTTGATAGTGTAAAATATAAGGATTCAAATCCAAGGATAAAACATGTTATTTCAAAATCCATGTATTTTGATTTTATAAATAATAAGGATTTACAAATTCTATGTGGATTTACAAATTCATAAACCAATAACTCCCCCTAAAGCTTATTGGTTTATGGATTTGTAAATGCACATAAAATTTGTGAATCCTTATTATTTATGAAATCAAAATACATGGATTTTGAAATAACATGTTTTATCCTTGGATTTGAATTCTTTTATTTTACACTATCAAATCCTTTCAAATCCATTTAAAATCCAAAAACAAATCACTAAACGAATAACATAAGATTTTAACTAGTATTTATAAATCATACAACCAATAAGACATGATTTTGATAGTTATTTTAAAATCAATGATTGAATAACATAGAATTTTTGTTTGGATTTCCAAATCCATCAAAATCAATGATCCAATAACCCCCTAATTAACGTATGAACTGATTTCTACGTTACTTATCAAAAAAAACAAAAATTGCATATGTTTATTTTTTCCTAAGAAGGATTGGGTGTTTTCCAAATTTTAATTTTGTTTATATTTATTTTTTTTCTAAAATATTTTTGGAAACAACATTAATTTTATAAAAAAAAATTAAAGTTTCATAACTGTTTCTTATTTTTTGAATATATCACTTATAAATGGTTGAATGTTCCTCACATACTCTGGTAACTGTTTTTAATCCAAATTTCAACCTCGCACATTACATTTTGCAACTCAATTTAATTATCTATTTCACTATTATAAAACAGATTATGTTTTCCAATTTTATTGAAGTGAAAAAATATTAGTTCTGACATGTATCAAAATATGATCGATATATTTGACATGTGTCGTGATTAGGTTAATGGCTAACTTTGAAAATCAAATTTTATATCATAAGATTTATTATACAAAAAGTTTAATATCTTAACATATGAAAAATAAATTATTCACATGGATTAGTGTCTCAAAACATTTGATTCATTTTTTCTTTTTAAGTACAACATTATAAATTCTTAATTTGAACCTTTTCCAAAATAATTTGTTTGAGGATTGCTCTGAAATCGTGCGCTTGGAGAAAGTTTATCAATTTATCTCACACTATTTTTGATATATTTATTTGTTGGTGATTTTTTATCCTTTCTGGTCGGTGTTCTGGTTACAAATTAAGTTAATTGGCTCGAAACCTTGAACGTGGAAGGAACCCTAGTCTTACATTGATCAAGGTAACTACGTGTAAAAGAACTTTATTCTTAGTTGATCGAGGTAACTAGACAAAATAAATTTTGTTTATTATTGGAAATAATAAAAATTTATGATTCTAAATTTAAATTACTATAATTTTCAGATAATTTTCTTAAAGTTAATATAGATGATACTACATTATATATTATGCAAGAATATAATATATCTTTAAACATGGAAATTATGTTAGTTATTTTCATAGATTGCGTTTCACAAAATTTATTTAAACTATTTTAAAACTACAATCATAAACATAAACTATCTTTCATCAATAGATATTAATTAAAACTTTCGCTTTTACAATTTTTTTTATATACATTCTATTTTTTTCTTCATAAAAATCATCTAAAAGTTAAAACAAAAATATATTTAAAAGAATGAGATCTGCAAACTGTACACGTGTCAAATAGACGGTCAAGATTCGAAGAGCATAATCCGTCCGTTGCTCTTCCCTTTCTTTACCTTTTTACGTGTCAAAATTTTTCCGCTCCTTTCACGAAAAAATCCCGCCACATTGCAAAAATTTTCAATCTCCTTTATTTAATTTTATTCTTTTATACCGAATCTTAAAAGAAAAACCAAAAAGAAAAAAAAAACCCTATTACTCTCACTTGCTCAAAACGCTCTCTCTTCTCTCTAAGTCAAACAAACAAAAAAAAACCCTAAAGGTAAAATCCCAACTCGCTCCTTCCGTTTCTCCCAAACTCAGTCCCGAGTCAATCCGATTCTCTAACGATTCTTCTTTTTTTCCTTCTTCAATCGCAGATGAAAGGCGGTGAATCCAAAGCTGAAGCTACCAGCACTGATCAGAGGTTTTTTTTTTTGTTCTTTCTCAAACTCTTCGTTTTCTCTGTTACATCTGAGATCCAGATCTTCAAATTCTGATTTCTCTCTTTTACGATTTCTTAGACTCAAAACTAGAGGTAGGAAGCCTGGGAAGAAGACGAAGAAGGATCCAAATCAGCCTAAGAGACCTCCAAGTGCTTTCTTCGTCTTCCTGTAATTATTTCACGAATCTTCATCTTCCCGAATTTGAAATTTTCGAATTGCTTTTGAGTTTTTAAATCAAAAAATTTGAGATGGTTTTTTTTTGTTGATCTAAGTGAGGATTTCCGAAAGGAGTTTAACCTGGCGAATCCTAACAACAAATCCGTCGCTACTGTGAGTATATTTTCTCCGAAATTTCTCAGATCTGTAATCTTAAACCTAGATTTTGTTGGTTTAATTATCATGTTCTTGTGTAATATTAGGTCGGGAAGGCTGCTGGAGCTAGATGGAAGTCTATGACTGATGATGTAAGTAGTAGTAGTATCCATTGAATTGAGTTGTAGAGTAAGGTTTTGGTGGATCTGTATTTTGAACTATGTGGTTGTTTACAGGATAAAGCACCTTACGTCGCCAAGGCTGAGAGCAGGAAGACTGAATATCTTAAGACTATGCAACAGTACAACATGAAACTGGTATGACCTCTCATTGATGATAGCTTTCACTTTGTGTGTGGAGAGACTCTTGTTCTTTAGGTCTTCTTTTGCTGTTGCTAAGTAGTCTTGTTATTGTGTTGATGTCGTTTAGGCTAGTGGAACCAATAGAGGTGAAGAGGATGACAAGTCTGAAGTGGATGAAGCAGGGAGCGAAGAGGTTTATTACTGAGACTTTATTACTATTGTTTTGCTAACACTTTACATGTATGTTGATGTGTGACATTTGTGTTCTATTTGGATTTTTGCATTGCAGGAGGAGGAAGACGACGATTGAGGCATCTTGGTCTTGCCATTGACTTGACTCAGATTTGAGATTGTAAACTTTCTTAGATTATGGACCAAAAAAAACTGGTTATGCTTTGTATTTGTGGTATTGAACCTCATTTGCTACTTCTATTGTGTTTTTTAGGCCAGTTTGTAGGGATAATATCACTTGACTGCTATATTTTCCCTCATTTCCTTATGTTCACTAGGATTCGTATATGTTCTTCAACTTTGCATGAATGGGTATGGTTTTAGTATTTCTACCTTATTGTCGATTTCTGTTTCTACTTGTCTGTGATTTTGTCATCTTGTGCTATTTGACTCTTTGCGACTCAAGTCTCTGGCTTTTTCCATGGGAATATTTTATCGAACTTTAGATTGGGACAGATTCATTCTTTGCGGATTGGATTGTATTAACATCGATCTGTCTCTTTGGTTTTGTGCTTTTGGCATTATGTTGGAGTCGGATTCATGGTTTGTTAGTTGTTGTAGTGAATTTCATAATTTTCTTGAATTTTCTTTTCAGATCTCTTAAAAGCAACATTATTGGTGGGATCTTAGAGGTAAGATTTACATTAGAGGGTATTTTCTACGTTCCATTAGTATGGTTTGAACCAATGTTGTATATGTCTTTGTTTGTTCATGGTTCTGATTTGTTTTTGTTAAATATTTTCTTTTAGTTCCTTTTGAATTTTTGATTTGGAGGCGGGTTAATTGAAAGTATAGTAAAATCAATTTATGTATGATTTAGACCGAAATTTCGATTGGTTTTGTATCGATATGTTTGATTTCGTGTTTTATGGTTTATCTGTCCATCTGTTGACCTCAACATAAGTTTAAAACGCTCCTAAATGCCATTAGGCTAATGGTCTTGCCTCGAGCATTCTTGATTAGAAAAGGAACTCTAGTCATGTTTGTCATTGTTAGTTTGGTTTCCTACCCTTCAAAACGGTAAGAAACTGTAAGACCTCTGAACATGTTTTGGATCGCTATCTTAAATGATTGGGCTATATTTTTAAAGGGCCAAACAAATTCTGGTTTCCACATATACTTTGGGTGTCTCTTATCTAATCCTTATAGATAAGAGAGTATTTGGGACCAACCTATAAAGGATAGCACAAATGATAAAAAGTCGTAAAGTAGAGAGTATACCATAAATTTTTCTTTAGGATGAAATGATTAAAGAAGCCGCGAGGAGAGGAGAGGAGAGGAGAGGAAGAATTCGATTGCATGTGAGTCTGATGCGACTTTTAGAGAACTGATTGTGATCAATGACAAAATATTATTATTGTCGGTCCACCTTTTAGATATTTTACTTTCTGCAAGTTTGGTTTTTTAGTGCATTTTAAAAAATGTTTTTGTAACGAATATTATAATTTATATGATAAATTTTTCTTTTTACAAGTGTGTGCATTTCTATGGAATCGAACCACCCGATTCTACCTGTTTTTGTATGAAACTACATTATTTTGCATGAGTTGTTGAAAGAAAACAAAAATGATACATTAAAAAATGACAAGACCAAACATATTTTAAAGAGCCCTTTATCAAAATAAATTAATAAACATATATCTCCCCCAATAACTCGAAAAGAACTAGGATATTCAGCTGAAAATGTCCAACTTATTAACCAAGAAAAAAATGTCCAATTTTATTAATTATAATATTTGTATAATCTCTTCACTAATACATATTCATGTTATTGGAATGCGTCATTATTTTTCTTGTGATTTACTATATATTTTTATGTTACTATAATATTTTTCAATAAAATTTCTTTAAAAGTGGTTCTAATTAACAAAACTATTAGAAATGTTTTGGGAAGTAAGATGTGTATTTTGCGTACCAACTATTATGGACCGTGAAAGTCCATTACTGAAGTGAATCCGTGAAATTCAAGGCGAAAATATTCTAGTATTAGTGAAAAAGACATACCGTTATTATGATTTATATTCTTATTGTGATAAAGTTTAGAGATCATTGTCTTATGAGATAAAGTTTACTACATGTCTTATGTTCTCTGTATAAATATCCAAGTTGAGAAATCAATAAAATCAAGTTAGTTCAATAACCAATTCTACAAAAACAAAAACAGAGATATTAGTGACTCTGGATCTCTAAAGAATATAATGAAAGTAAGCACTAACGTAACGTGAATGAATGTAAACTGAACCAACGTCTATATATCACTACGTTGTAATTATTGATTCAAACTACTTCGTCACACCAAAAACTCTACACGTTCACTTTGACCAATTAACTTCTCTCAACTGTGTTCGTATTAATTTTGATACATTCATTCATTCAACGGTATTGGGTTTCACAACAGTAGTAAAAAAACAAATAAGAATAAGAGAATGAGCTTTTTAGGTAATGCAAAACATAGGAGACTCGTGCTCGTGGCATAGTCTTAATGGCTCTCTCTCTCTCTAGCTAGGGTTTTTAAATGTCTACAAACTACGGCTTCACGTTTATTTTTTTCTTTTTTCTTAAAACACAATGCACAGTTAGGATTCGTAGTATATATTATACAGTTGTGGCATACTTAAATAAAAATAATGAAGAGATGAAATAATAAAAAGATGTAATAATGGAGGAGAGGGATACGAAGCACATGACGATCCATCATTAATAATATAACATTTATAAAGAAATAACAAAGCGTGTTTTGAGTCATAACTTTACAACTAAAAGCCCCCACAAATATTATGCTATCACCATCACCATGAGTTGTATATTATGTATTCTTATCGATTTATTCCTACCTTTTCATTTCTTTGTTACTATATGAAATTAATGATTTTTAGTATTTTAGCTTTCATGGGGTATTATTTAATAATGTTGTCTTAGGTGTTTTACCTTGTGTATTAATACTAGATTTCTTTGTGAAGAAGCTGAGTTGTTGCTCTTTATTTATTTAAGTTTTTTTTAAATAAACATATAATGTACCAAGTCGCCTTGGTCCAGTGGTAAAGGGAGGTAAGTCCCACCACCTGGATTCGAGGTTCGAGATTTAACATTGTTTTTCCGACTCTAGGAAATTAGTCTTTGGGCCTACTGATTTTTACTTATGGTTGCAGCAAAATTTTGTTTGCCTAAAAAAAAATAGATGGTCTTAATTTTTTTTTTTTTGGTAGGAAACAGGAGACAAACAAAAAACGAATTCAAAAAGTGAATTCAAAAACAAAAAAATTACAAACAAATATTCTGTGGAATCGCAGTCTCACACATATCTTCTAACAAAATCAAATTCAGCTCGCTCGGGCATCCAACCAAAGAAAGAAACCCTGACGATAAAGAAAACACATAGTTAGCTAATCCATCCACCAGTATGAGTAATCCGGACTAGCCAGTCTTTTAATATAAAGCCTTACCACAAACGTATCAGGAACGCTAATGGATGAGCATCACTCACCCATGATTGCAAAAACCCAACCACTAAAACGTTAACGGATTAAATCGTTTTTATTCACGGCATCCATTCAAAACCATAGATAATTGGACAATAGTATTATTGTTAAATTTTCTATTATGACACTAATTCGAGGGTTATTGACCAAGTACGTAGATTGTTTATTGACTAATTAATCGTAAGACCCACTAGATTATTGCAATCATTTTTGTTAATTATAATTAGATTCTTTTGCAAATATATATAGGGGGCGGCTCATGCTTTGACGAACGATACATGCATATATATTAATTGCAAATATACATGACTAAATTAGCTAGTAATGGGTCATTAGTGTTTTGCATGTATGCAGCAGCAACGACGTCTATCAATTAGATTATGTTTATGTAATGTAGGGTGCTTTATTTTTTATGTAATAGAATTTTATTTTTCTCTCTCTATATATGAACTATTTGGTACTCTCCTCATGAGTGTAATTCTTACTCACACATATTACATAGAAAAATCATTTTGGAAACTTAATGGCTCTTTGGCTCTGATGAAGACAATATACTTTGTCCTAACTCAATTGTTTTCTTGATTTTTTTTTTTTCCCAACGAAACAAATATTTAGGCCTAACTTCTTCATGTCCTTGTATGACACATTGTAACTAAGAACCACACAAGATGTCCTTTTCTCCATGTTTAATTCTAGATGTAATTTCTTTTACCAAATAGATTACAAGATTAATTGGTTTTCTCTTGTAAATGTTATGACATTTTAAATCACTTTTAAGTTTTAGTTTCAGTCACTCAAGAAAAAATATTAACAATATTCAAATTTTGAATAATTACAAAAAGGATCAAACATATATTTTTTGAAACGAGAACTTTACTGTTTTTGTAAAATACTATTTGTTTAAATTTAGTCAAATCGTAAATTAATTTATTTTGTAATGACACAGGATTATTATGTTACAATTTTTTTTTGTTTTTTTTTGTTAAAGGAGGTATTAAAAGAAAAAATGACAGTGTCTCTTCCATGAGCTGTTTAAACATATATACAAGCAACATTTTCCATAATCCTTTTTTAATTAGGTCTTAACTGCAATTAGTTTGTTAAATTATTTAATTGAAAAAAAGTTAGTACCGAAGAGACTGATTTCACAATCCAACTACCCGTTTTGTTTTCTGTTCACGTTCCAACTTACAAAAGAGAATGAGAGAAGTCTCATTCATTCTTCATTTATTTTATTTCATATTTTCTCACTTTATTTACTATTTTCTTTTTGTTTTTTTCCTCATTAAAAAAATTATATAAAGGAATATTTCAACTTCTCTGACGAATTTTCGATATTCTAAGTTTACTCAAATTAGATATATATATTTAAAAAACAAGCTTCCATGTACACTTTTATTCATGATATATATACATAAAAAAAGGTTCTTCTGCCAAACAAATCACTCTTTATACAAACAGAAATTTTCATTTTAATAATTATATTTTTCATGATTTATTTCGTACAAATAATGATAATAATGATAAGCTATTTCTTTTCTTAGTTTTTCTTTAAAAAAAAAGAGATTAATGTAATAATGATGGGTTGAACAAAAAATAAAAAATGTAATAATGATGATATACGAAAATAATAATGAGAATAATGATAACCGTTAACAGGAAAATAAAAAACCAATAATTAAAAAAAAAAATCAACAATTATTAATCTGAAACATCATAATAAATAAATAAATAAATAAGTTTTGGAGCGGCTCACAGGAACCACGTACGTACCCGGAGAAGAGAAGAATGAATACTCTCTGTTTTATTATCTATCTTCGATCTTTGAATCTCTCCACGTTTCTTCTTCTCTCTGCATAAAAATTCCGTTTTTTTTTTTTTCTTATATTTTCTCTCTCTTCTCTTCTCTTCTCTCTCTCTGGTTGAAAAGTGAGAAAGCGACCAGAGTTCCGTACTTTGGATGAGATGTGTTTCGTCTCGCTGTTTCGTCAGTTTCCTACTCACCATTAGTCTTCTCTCTTCTCTCTCTCTCTGTCTGAATACGACTCTTTTAATTTCTTCTTCTTCTTCTTCTTCTCTCATCCTCTCACAATCTCCATTTTCGAGGCTTCATTGATTCACGAGAAGACAACTCAATTTTTTCTGATATTTTTTTTAATAATCCTTTTCGCCCCAATCTCTCTCGATCGATTCGTTGCGTAATACTAAACCTGATTCGGTTCTGTTCTGTTCCTTCGTTTTCAGACTCTGTCTGTACTCTGTTTCTGATTCTGTTCTGTCTGTCTAATAAAGTCTTCACCTTTCTTCTCTTTTAGTTTCCGAACTTCACTCTCTCTTGTCGGATTTCGTCTGATGATTCATCAGATCTCTGTTTAAACTTCTTCAATTTTCTCTTTATCTTTTGTTTTTGTTTTTAAATCTTCACCGGAGGAGATCTAATCGCCGGAGAAAATGGGAGGATTATTGCATCTCTTCGATTTCCACAACAACAGTTTCTCCCGGAAAGTTTTCTCTCATCACAAAAGCCGCGACGAAGGTGAAAACACAATTTCTCTAAATTGAAAGAAATAAAGAAAGAAAAAAAAAAAATCTTGAATCAAATCGTTTTTGTTGTTGTTTTTTTTCTGCAGATCTGGAAGCTCCGAGGAATAGTTTCGAGCTTCAAGTAGATAACTTTCAGACATACCACAACGGGAAAGACAAACCGGTAAATAAAATAACGAACTCAACTTTTGTTTTTTTTATCTATCTTGAAATTTAAAAACTGATTTTTTTTTTTATCTAACAAAAAAAAAAAGGAGAGCTATGGATTTGAGGAAGAGGAATGGTACGAGAGAAGTTGTTACCCAATTGAAGAATCAATGAAGAAGAAGATCATTGAGGAGCTTTCAAAACGTTCCAATGATAAACAGAACACGCCTAGTCTTGTAGCTAAGCTGATGGGAATGGATGCACTTCCTTTAGAGTCTGCTAAGTCATCATCTGCTTGGATCTATCCTCGTCTGAGTAATGAGAAAGGAGGAGGAGGAGGAGGAAGAAAAAGTAGAAAAGGGAGGTTGTCTTCTTCCGTGACTGCGTTGGATGTGATGGAGACACCAATGCGTCGAGAGCATCCTCAAGAAGAGGAGCTTCAAAGATTCAGAAGAGAGTTTGAAGCTTGGCAAGCTGATAAAAGGTTTCAAGATTGTTCAAGAATCGTTGATTCGGGTTGCGTGGCTGCTCGGGATGAGAAAGAGAGGCTTTTCACTCGAACTAGGAGCTTTGGTCGGGATTTTAACTTGAAATCAGATAGAACTGCTCCAACTAGGATTGTGGTTCTGAGGCCTGGTCTTCAGAGAGCGTATGATTACGAAGATTCGTTGACTACTTCATCAGGGACGACCATGGAAGGAAGCAGAGGAAGTAGCATAGAGGAGTTTCTTGAGGAAGTTAAAGAGAGGTTAAAAGGTGAGCTTCAAGGAAAAGCAGCTCTTAAGAGAAGTTCATCGGTTAGAGGAAGCGGGATCGAGACTCCTTTCAGCGAAAGACCTTCCCCGAGGTCTGAATCGATGAGACCATACGGCACTAGTGAGATCCAGTGCAATGCACCTGACTCTCCTACTGAGTTTATAAGTAGAGATACTAGAAAACTTTTGGCAGACAGATTGAAGAATGTTTTAAGAAAAGAGATGAGTCCTTCAGATGATTCTGTGACCAAATGTAGTAGCCGTTTGCGACCTACTGTGTCGGATGCAGCGAAACAAATTGAGGAAATCAATCAAGAAGACTCGAGAATAAACAGAGATGTTTCTAAGAAAGATTCTTTATCACCAAGAAATCTCAAAAGATCACTATCTGCTCCTGTCTCAGGGACATCATTTGGTAAGCTTCTGTTAGAGGACCGGCATGTTTTGACAGGCGCGCAGATAATGAGAAAGCACGAGGCTGCGATAACAGAGTGCAACGAGTCTGAAGCAGAAACAGAACCAGTTGTTGTGGATCCAATCAGGAGGAAAGAAAGATTCAATCTCAGGAAAAAAGTTTCCAGCTTTAGATCAACTCTCAGAGGAAGAATCTTTGGTAAGAAGATACGTTCGATGATCGAATCAAACAGTTTTGAGGATGAATCGATCAAAGATTTCGTGACAGGATCGAAGTTTAACAGCTTTTACGATCGAAATGTAAGAACTTCTTAACTCTCTCTTCTCTATATAACCTATTTCTTGTTCCTTGTAATCTAAATTAAGACAGTTCTGTCTTTCTCAGGAGAATTCAACAGAAGTGCCTCCAAGCCCTGCATCGGTCTGCAGCAGTACACCTGACGAGTTTTGGAGAAATGTCGATTATCTCAGCCAAGTTTCGACACCTGACGTGACTGTATCAGATGAGAACGGTATGCCTCAAGTCTTCAGAGACATCAGTTCCAATCTAAGTGGTAAGAAAGCTAAACAAAGTTTTCTCCTTTTTTTCTTGAAATGTTTCACACACTATCTTGAATAGTTTCCCTTTCTCATTCTCTGTTTCTGCTGATACAGAACTAAGAAGACAGATAAATGAGCTTGAATCCGATGTACAAGTGCGAACGCCTGTGGAAGAAGAAGCGACTCAAGAGATTGAGACCATAGTTGATTTAGGAAATCCAGACAAAGTATTTGTGAGAGATCTTCTTGTGGCTTCTGGTTTGTATGAAGGGACATCAGATATTTCATTGTCTAGATGGGATCCATTAGCAAAGCTTATAAAAAGGTCAGTTCTTGAAGAAACAAAAGAGAACATCAAGAAAAGAAGCAATCAGAATCAAGAAGACGAAGACACCGAAGAGAATAGTATTTTAAGTGAAGAGAATCATAACATACTGTTTGATCTTCTGAATGAAGTACTTACAGTGGTGCTTGGACCATTGACAAAGTCAGGTTTCAAGAAGAAACTTATGAGTTCGTCTGTATCTGACTCGACGACTATACGAGGTAAACACCTGTTGGAATCAACATGGAGGATCATGTCGGAGTATTTATATTCACAGCCAGAGAAACCTTTTTGTTCATTGGATGGGATCATAGGTTGGGACATGGATAGGTTTCCATGGAGTCGTTTGATTGGTGAAGAAGTTGATGTGTTAGGGAGAGAAGTTGAAGGTATGATCATGGCTGATCTTGTTGAGGAACTTGTTAAAGACCTAAGAAGACAAAGGAGCTAATTAAGAACTTAAAGATCTGATTGGTTTGGTTTGGTGAATATGGTGTGTTTTTGTAAATAGGGTTTTTTTTTTCTCCTTGAAGAAGTGAGTTTCCATGGTAACTGTAAATGTTTTCCTGCAGTACAAGGAAGCCTAGATTCTTTTGATTGCTACATAATTACTATTTTTACAAATACTAAAGAGAGTTTTTCTAAATTTTAATGGAGATTTTGTCATTGTTCTACCTTTGATGAATCAGACTACCATTGTGATGATTAACTCTTATAATAATATCATAAAAAAAAACCAAATTGAACCGTAAAGTAACATATTCTTTTCCTGGGTATGGAAAATCTAAAATAAAAAAATCAGAGTAAACCTGAAATTATATAATATGTGTTTAACATTAAGTAGTTATTAAATAGAGAAAAGGTCACCAATACTCGACCAACAAAAGTGGTGGGTGGCTCAGCATGATATTAGAGTCTCACCATTGGTACCCCGTAACAATGATAGATTTATCTCCCTACGTTCCATATCCAAAAAAAAAAAAAAACTCGGTAATCATCTGTCCGGCCCATGATATATTTCTAAGATATATTAAGGCATCTTTATTGCAAATATCTTAGAGGTAAGATCCTTTTAGATTTGCAAATAAAATATCTTATATGAGGATAGTCTTAATATTGGGCTTTCAGCTTTTTGAAAATTTTGCTAACAAAATTAGGCTCTAAAAGCAATTTATTATTGCAAAAATATGCCATATTTTTATGAATGCTTAAGGTTTGTTCTCAATTTTTCAAAATTATTTATTTGTTATTGCAAAAAACTAACCACATTTTTATGAATTTTTGAAATTTGGTCTCAATTTTTAAATATTATCTACAAAATTCAACAAAAAAAATTTGTTGCGTATTGGGCCTCATCTCATGCTGGACCGGCCATGGTGGCGACGATACTTATTTTTCTCACCGTCAATTTTTCAGATTTGATCCTGCCGTCAAAAACAAACATAAGCCCATCAACATTTAGATGGGTTTAGGTTTGGATATAGGTCTAGGTCTTTTATCTTGTTATTAGATGGTTTTGAGCCTTTTTAGTTTTGTATCAGAAAAGAAAGAGAATTTTGTGTTTAACACTAAAAAGAAAAAGAAAAAAAAAATATAAATACAAACCAATGAAATTTTGACACCTAAGATGTCTTTAAGTGTCTAGAATATCTTCTGCGCCACACGAGCCTTAACCGTTTTTTTTTTAAAAACATTATTTTTCTTTTATTTTTTAAGTTCATGACACTCACTAAATTTAATCGATGGAGTTGCTCTAGGAAAAAGAATATAAACATGGCAAAAAATAAAGATTAAGAAAAAGGACATTGTGGCAGATCGAACTTGGGACTCTTTAATGGGCACACTTTTACCAAATAAACTATAAAACTATATTTGACAATCTTAATTAGAAAGCATTTTTATTTAGTATAGGGTACGTGCCATACCCACTATGCCTCTGGATCCGCCCACTAGGCATAGTCAATTAACTTGGTCACTGGAAACATTACTAAGTAGTCCACAATTAGAAGTTTCATTTTAGTCGGCAAGATACAATTTGCTTGCATCCATGGAGATGCAGGCTGTCTATGATCAGATCAAACATCGATATTTTCTTCTTCCTTTAAAAAAAGATAACCTTATCTTTTTTAGCATAGGATGTCATGTTTAATGTTTATATTTTTAAACCTTGTTTTTTTTATTGCTACATTTCTTCTTCTTCTTCATAAAAGGGAAAATTTCATAAAAATTTCTCATCTAATTTTAATTTGGAAGTTTAATACCCAATGTTATTTGTTGGAAACAAAATGCATGGTTTATTAATTTGTTGTCTATTAATACATCAAGTATATAAAATTTGTCGAATCGAAGAAACCGCTTAACAAACGATAATCGGATTGACGGAATCGCTAAACCGTGGTTAATGGAATTACACTAAACTTAGAGTTTATCGATCCCAATTCGATTTAGAGTAATAGCGAAGGTCAATGCAGTCTTTGGATAATCCCAATTACCCGTGTATTTAGGAATTAGTGATTTCGTCAACCTCGATTTAGTGATTCCGTCAATCCGATTAAACGGTTTATTCGATTCGACAGTTTTTATATACTTAATGTATTAATAGACCAAAATTTAATAAACCATGCATTTTATTTAAGAAGTAATAAAATGCAATCATTTTTTTAATAATTAAATTAAAAAATAAATTTAAAGAATCTAAAGGTTCTTAACATTGTAGCACAATAAATTTAAAAACCCCATCACAAACTCTTCATCTCAAAATTTTCAAAATTTGTATTATAAATATTGTATAGAACCCACAATGGGTTTCTCCTATTGTGGATGGTCTAAGTAGTCCACAAATAGAAGATTCTTTTTAGTCGGCATGATACAACTTGCTTGCATCCATAGAGATGCAAACTGTCTATGATCAGATCAAACATCGATATTTCCTTCTTCTTTGAAAAAAAATATAAAATAAAAATGATAACCTTATTTTTTAGCATAAGATGATATGTTTAATGCATATTGGGAAATTTTTCAAAAAAATATCTCATCTAATTTTTATTTAGACATTTAATATCTAATATTTTTGGCTGGAAAAATAATACCCAAACAAATAAAAGTGTGCAACTTTATACCCAAAAAAATAAATATTGTTATTTATATACATGCGTTCTCGTAACAAAAAAAAATTCTGATTTTACCTTTACTAATTCTTATTTATTATAAATATATATATTAAAATAATATAATTAAAAAAAAAATTTGGGTTCCTCCTAATTAGCCGAGATTTCATTTCAAAAGAAGTTTCGGCTAATCTCGCAAGGTTCACGGTCTTAAAACACTAAAATTCCGGTGAATTAAACATATTTAATTATTATGGATGTAGAAATGTTTCCTTTGAATCTCCAATCACTTTAAAAATATTAATCTTTTCTTTAGAATCACTATTTTTTGCATCCATTGCTGAAATCGCATATACAAGCCCAAAGTTCAAAGAATTTTGTTTTTTTTTTTTTTTTTTGAACTAAACTTAAAGTTAAGTATTTGATTAAATCACTAACCAAAAAAACTTCGAATTACATCTACAATTTTTAACTCTGATTGTCAATTAAAATGTTCATAATTTCAACAAATAGAAAAACTACCATTAAGTTCTTCGACTCTGTTATTAACTTATTAGAGTTTCATTTTTTTTCGTGGAAAGGTAAAAACGTAAAAGATGATTTTGGACAAGAAAAAAAAAACACACACAATTAAGTTAAGAGATACAGTAGTAATTAAAAATTGATTTCGTAGGGTTTACATATAAAAATGAAAAAAATGGATCAGAGGGATTTACACAACAAACCAAAAACCAAATCTCCTCTTCTCTATCTTCTTCTTCTTCTTCCCCATTTTCTGAAAACCCTAATTTTTCTTCTTTATCTCATCTCCTTATTACCTTTTTTTTTTTTTGGTTCTGTCTCTCTCATCTCTGTTTCTTCCATGAACAGAGATGATACTAAGGTAAACTACTTCAAAGCAGCATCGTCAATTCATCTTGTAATTAACAATTTTTTCAGGTACTCTCAAAACATAACAGCTTCTTCATCTTATGGCACTCTCATGTTTGATTCTTGTACTCTGAATTTTGCAACAATTTATCTTCTGATCGAAAAAAACACTGCTGTTGAATTTGAAAATCCTCATCTCGACCATCTATTGACTTCCCAACTCAATGATCAGTCTCGGTCACCCGAAGAGCTAGCTCAGGCGTCCAAGGCAGCCGCGGCTTTAGCGGTTAAGGTTGCAAAGGCGGCGAGAGCTACTGCTAATGAGAAAGCTATGATTGCTTCAAAGGCAGTGGCTGCAGCCAAGAGTGCTTTGGAATTGTTGACTGTTTCCTGTAAAGAGAAGTCTCCAAGGAAGAACAAGCAGAAGAAACATGTCCCAGTTCAGGCTTTGTATTCCAAAGGAGGACTTGCGGATGAGGATTTGGCGCGTAGGTTGAGTCGGGCTATTAACAGCTCTCCTAAAGTCTTGACGGATTGTTCTGGTCACAGAAACAAGAAGCAAAAGAGTGTTGTTACCTATGAGAAGAGTACCGTAACTAGTACCATGTACGATGGGAATGACGTTGCTGGTGTTGTGGATTCAGACAGCTCGATTGACGAGGAAGTAGAGAGAACGACCAGAGTAAACGGGAAGCTGCTCTTACGCGATAACACGATGAAGGAGAAAACATGGGAAGAAAGTAGCTCATTAGGGAAAAGAAGAGGAAGAGTGAAGCTAAAGAAGCTGCCTTTGAGCATGTGTACATCTAAAGATCAAGAAAACGGCATCACATCAGCCGGAAAAAATATAAGCGGCATAAGTAAGCCGCTGGCTGAGCTGGAAGGTTCTAATGGTGGTGGTGTGCCTGCTGAGGTCATAGCAGGACCATCATGGAAGTGTCAGGACCTTAAGTCACCGGAAAGTGTGAAGGAGAAGAAAGTTGTACGTTCATAGTGTTCTTATATATTTGCCTTTTACCCAAAAGAGGTAAGAAGGTGTAGATTCAACAGCATTGCCATTTTCAGTAGAATCCTGAATGTTGTTTATTTTTATTATGTTTTGCTTTTTTGGGTAATGTGTTTGAATGTTTTATGTTTACTTGTATATTTTGGGAATAAATATCTAGAGAGATACATAGATTTTTATATATGTATGTTGGTTTGTTGAATCATTTGTAAGTGTTACTGAATAGTTATTGGGAATTGTAGATGAGATGAGAATTTATTAAAGTGATGACATTTTTGTTTGGTTGTTATTTATTCATTTATTTTTTTATTTTTAAGTTCTTATAAGTGCTTTTTTCCAGTGCTAAGGAATAATTTATTTCACAAAAATACTCATGTACATAATAATTAAAATAATAGATGCGAAAAAAATTAAATAATGAAATTTCTTTATTATTTTCTGGATTTTAAAGAATGGAATGTCGTCAGGAAATGGTTGTAATATGTGGTGAATCTAAAACGGTCGGACAAAATTGTCGGTAATAAAATCGTCATTGTAACAATTCTCATAATTTGCAATAAATAATAAATTAAAAGTTAAAAAAAAAGGTTCTTCAACCTTTGATCTGCATGTTACTCATCTGACCTTCTATATTACCTTCATTGCTCTGTGTCCTGAGATTCAGCCATGGATGCTGCAGACACTGTTGAGCAGTTGGTCGTTTCTCGGGAGCAAAATCCATAATCGGGCAGAGGAAATCCGCAAATTCCCGTGCTTCTGCTTCTGGAAGTTTGTATTTATCGATCAGTAAACGGTCGAGTGGCCAATATTTCAATCTCCGGATCCTCTTCAAGTCGCCGTGTCTGTCAAAGTAATCCTTTGATCTTGCACCTCCAATGGCAATCTATTCAAATCAGAAGTATCAAAGAGACTATAACTGAGCAATAAAGAGACAGAAACCAAGTGTTTTTCCGGGTACCTTTCGAGGCATTTTTCCTAGGAGTTCCATCATAAGAGCAAGGTGGTCCTGGAGCCATACCAGAGAAAAAGAATGTGTCAAACAGGCTGATCAAAAAGAAACTTTTTGATTAAAAATCGATTTGGGATTTCTTATAAACCATCTTTACCTCGTCTTCTCCGTAACCATTTCCCTCTTTTGGAGCAAAAAGCATATCGCCTGTGGCGAGTTCGAATGCAGTACAAGCGAAAGACCACATATCAACAGAGTATGAGTAGCCTGACTGAAGTATTACTTCTGGAGCTCTGTACTGTCTTGTTTGTATTTCTTCTGCAAATTTCTTATCAGCCCAACATCCGTTCCCAAAGTCCACAACTTTGCATCTCATATCAATCCCATCCAAATTTCTCTTTGTCTTTTTCGGTGTTTCACTTAAACCTATTATGGAAACTCTTCTTCCCGATATTTTAGCAGCCGCTTTTTTTGCCCTCCTCTTCAACTTCTTCTCAATCAGAGTCATTGTTGATGTACCATTTTGATTCCCCTCGGGCTTTTCTAGTATTGGAGTTAGTCCGGATTTGATGGGATCCTTGGCAGGATCAATGGTGGAACAAAGAAGAATGTTTTCAGGTTTTAAGTCGGAGTGAATCATACCGAGTTCACGGTGCAAATAATCAAGACCAGTCAGTATATATTTGCATATCTCCCGTACTTTACTCAACTCCATCCCTTTATAACGGTTGTATTTGATCAAACGGAGCAAGCTATCGCCAAGAAACTCAAGCACCATGCATAAATGCTGCCCGTTGGGACCTGTGTGCTTGAAATCATCAATAAGACGAACAACACATTTGGTATTTGCTGGATCCCCATCAGCAGCAGCTTGAAGAAGTTCGATTTCGTGAAGTGCAGCTTGAGCAAATTGTAAGGAGCTCTTCTGAATCTTCAAAGCAACATAGTTCTACAAAATAGAAATACACACATAGTTTATTATAAGTAATGGGAATAAAGCCAAAAAGAGGGATACATGTGACAAGGAGCTTATAAAATTTAATATCAATACAAACTTTTTGAAACTTTTTAGAGGGAAGATTTCTATCTTAGACTTCTTACATTCTAACGGCGTGATATCACGCCGTCAAGGTGGATATCACGCCGTCAAGGTGGATATCACGCCGTCAAGGTGGATATCACGCCGTCAAGGTGGATATCACGCCGTCAAGGTGGATATCACGCCGTTAGGACGATTTCTATCTGATGTTTTACTTAAAATTAAAGACTCTAAGAGCGTATAAGTGTTTCCCTGCTTCAGACAAGATACACAACACCAAAGAATGAAAACAATTCATTAAATTAAGCCTAGAGTTACTGAACTACCCATACAGTAACGATGGCATTTAAGAAACAGCGCCATTTAATACGCAATGATCTCCAAAATTCTCAGCTATTTAATTAAACTGCTAGGGTTGGTCAATTACAGAGTGTAGTGCCAAATCTAGAACCATGATTCACATATTCAGAACTCTGCTTTTATGAGAGATCAATTCACAAGATGGTGTAGGAAAAAGCCAAGATCTTGCACCAAAACGGATCAGAGCCATGTAAAAAGGGATTCAAGAAGACTAATGGGTACATGAGTAAAACAAAATTTACGAAATCGAATTCTGCATTTAAGATCTTATTGGCATAGTAAAGAGAGAGAGCAGCACAGAGATATAAGGAGATAGAGATGCGTACGGAAGTGCGAGTATCATAGGCAAGCCAAACTGTGGAGAATTGTCCCCAACCAAGCTTTCTTTGAGCAATGTAACGGCCACCGGAAAACTGGTCTCCGATCCTAACGGCGTGATATCCACCTTTACGGTAAGCATCGAAGCCTTCATTGTCTTCATCCGATCCAGATGAGGATGAACACGACATATCTCTCTTTTCTCTTGTCTGAATTTCGCCGCTTGATCCGTGCTCTGTGTGGATTTTAATTGTCAAAGTTTGGATCTTTGAAATTGAATAAAAGAGCTTCCTTTTCTTTTAATTTTCTCGAGCTAAGGAGAGAGAGAGGAATAACACGAAACGTAAGACTCTCTCCTCTTTTTGCTCCTCTTGTCCTTTTTTAATTGAAGGGTGCTTCAAACATTTTCTCATTTTGCCGTTGTCCAATTCTCCGTTTTGCCCTTCTCTCTTGATGTGTTTAAAACTCTTCTCCGAAAGCTTTTAACAGATTTTCAAAAGAACCATCTTGATATCTGTGCTCGCCAGTTTGGAGCTATTTTTTTATTTATTGCAGAGAACTATCAAGACTTCAAGGTGGAGCTCCAAAGTTGTCACTGCCTCTAGCTTTAACTTTGGGTTATGTCCTGCAATAAGGTGTTTAGGTGGAACTCTGTTTTCTGGCTGAGACAAAACATCAGTGAACTCCACATAGAAGAATCAGGGACAATACTCTTCTCTACCATTCGTGAGAAAGTTAACCAAGCCTTCTGAATATCACCCTCTACGCACAATTCTTCGAGCAACGGAGTGTAGCTTTCTTTATCAGGAAAGCAACCTCTCTCAGCCATATCCTCCACAAATTTAATACCATTCATGACTTTATCTTGCTTACAGAACCCAATAATCACAGCATTGAATGTTGAAGATTGAGGCAAATAGCCTCTGGTCACCATGTCATTTATAAGCTCAAGTGTGTCTTCCATGTTACCTTCTTGGCTGTATCTATGAATCAAGCAATGAGATACGATAACATTTGGAACTCCTCCTTCTCCAATCATTTGAGCATACTCCGTCTTTACATCATCCACACAACCTTTCTCACATAAACTTATCAGCTTGAAGCTCCTGTCAACAGCCCTTGGAAACAGTTTCTCCATCTGTAGCAGGAATTCCAGAGCTTCCTCCCAACGGTTTTCCTTGTAAAAGCCATAGATGACACTGTTGTACGGATCAATTCTGGCCCCATGAACGTTTTCGCTGTCCTGCATCAGTTCTAATATCTTTAAACCATCGTCTGTTCTCCCTCCTACTGAAAGCCCTCTGATCAACGTGTTAAATGTAGCAAAGTTCCATCTTATCGCATCTGTTTTCATATCATTGAAAGTATCCAGAGCTGAATCCAACATTCCAACATCACAAAACCCAGCAATCAACAAGTTGTATGTTTCCACATTGGGCAAGTAACCTTTTCTCTCCATCTCTTTAAAGAAGCGTTGAGCAACTCTCATTTTCCCTAGCGCACAATACCCTTTAACCAAGGTGTTACAAGCTACAACATCGACTTTACCTCCTTTGCTTTCCACTCTGTCGAGAACCTCGAGTGCCTCAGACACACGGCCTTCATTGCAGAGAACTTCCATCACCTTAGTTACCGTCACAACATCCGGAACAAGGCCCAAACTAAAACATTTCTCCAGCAACACCATTGACTGAACCAACTTCTTCTCGTTGCAGTAAGCAGATATCAAGATGTTGAAAGTGACATCATTAGGTTCCTTTACCTCACTCAATAAACTCCTAGCTCTCCCAACTTTCCCATTCTTACAAAGAGCATGAAGCAAGGTGTTATATACCACAGTGTTAGGAGCCACACCGCTTGTCTTCATGATCTGAAGGAGCTTGAAAGCATCAGCAATCCTATTGGTTAAACAAAGCCCTTTCATCAAAATCCCATAAGTGTACTCATCACCTTGAATCCCACTAGCCATCATCTTCCTTCTGAAAAACTCTCTAGCTATGTCAATGTCTTCTTTGACCAAAACATCCAGAACCGAATTGAAAACTTTCAGAGATGGTTTGATCCCAAATTTCGAAACCAAATCAACTACATTAATAACACTTTTGATCAACCGAGCACGCCCAAACCCTCTAATGATAGTTACGAAGATACCATCATCCGGAGGCAAACCAATCGACTCAGGCATTTCATCGAGCAGTTGGTAGACAGTATCAAAACGTCGGAAAACACAAAGCTTATGAAACAGAGCACGGTAAGTGGAACGAGAATGAATAAACCCAGGAAAAGTCGAAGCCCACTGGAAAGTTTCCAAAACTCCAGAAGCTGATTTCTGATCTAGAATGAGACGGACGATGTGATCATCGCTTGGCACAGAAGAAAGCAAAGAAGAAGACGATGATGGCGAAGATGAGCAGAGACAGCGCAGTTGAAAAAGCCATAATCTTTTCACTGGCCACACTTCTCGTGAAGATGTTAAAAGCTTCGAGATTTTCATCATCAAAAATAGTCACAACTTGATCGGTCTCTTCTTTGATTCGTGAAAAAGGAGCCACCTTTACATTACTACTTCAAATTTACCTTTGTGGTGTATAAAGACAAGGCTTCCCTCGTTAGGTTTCTTAACAAGCTGCCCTGTTCTTACAACTTTGGAAATAATTATGGCAATGTGACAAATTTTAGTGTGAAAAGTTCTCGACACAAGTCAGTCAAATTTTAGTATTGTTTCTTATTAATCCTATTGTCTTAGAACAATTTGGATCAATCCCTATTTAGTTTTTTAAAATCAACACAAGATCTCGTAATGATATTGCATAGTTGTAAGCAACTCAATCATATGATAATGTCAAAGATGATACATCCATAATTGTCAACTTGAAAAGGTTCTTCTTATTCTTTAAGAGTAGTGGAAATACAAGTTTCACAGGAAAACACACACACATACATGTCCCATACTGCCTCATCAACAAAGAATAAAAAGTCCTAAACAATCATTAGAACAAAAAATCTTCCCATCAGACAACTTGAATACATAACTCGAGCAAGGACCGCCACATCGACGACAAATCGCTCGAGTGTTATAGTTATTGTTGAGAACTTTCACCGTCACATAGTAGTGATAAAACGTGTAGCCTGACTTCATATAAGCAGAGGACCCAAATACACAACTACGGTGGATGGTGATGTTAGATCCGTTGCATGTATAGAACCATATGCTTGGATCTAGTTTCTCTTCACATACTTCGCACCAATATGTTTCATTTGAGACTTCTTCTCCATAGCAAAGGGAGAGAGGATGTTCATCGTATTTGTAGTGTAGCTTATCTGGAATGGTGGCGCACTTATAACATAATGAAAAATCACATAGAGTACACCTTAGATAGAATTCAGCACCTGTGGTCTTGCAACCCCCACATAAAGCCATTTTTTCCGCAGTAGAAATGGGGATAAATAAGGGATGCTCATGGCTTTTGTGGGTGAAAGAGTCAGGAACTAAGATGCATCTAACATCTACCTGAAACCTTCTGCAGCTACCATTACAAGCGCACTTGTAAGCGAAACCAGCGAACGTTCGAGAACAAACCAAACATTCCAAGAAGTTGGACTTCTTTGGAGGACTTGGTCAAGGAAAAGAGGGTGATGGTGCAATGCATGATCTAACTTTCGAGGAAGATTTGCGCATACCTCGTGTAGAAAAAAACCGCATTGCGTGCAGTTGTAGAAATTGCGGGAGTCGATATGAAGGGTGCACGCTTGACATTGTTTGTCCTTGTCTCGAACACCATTGTACTTCTCAAGCTTTAGATGATGTTCATGACAAAAATACTTGATCAAATCATCACCAACATTCTTGAATGAAGCAACATCTTCAGTTTCATCAAGTTCTTCGGGCTCCCATTCAAGTTCTCTCCGATCCCATATTCTCTCATGAGTTGCACACTTGGAATGGACAACATAAGAGCAACGATCATCATTGCAAGAATATTGCCCATACTTGTTGTCGATTGTTTTGTAGCAAAGACGACACGAATATGTAATTTTGGGTGGGAGAAAAGGAGTGTAAAAAAGACGATGAGGGTGACGGGTGAGTTTTATGACGCGTGGTAAGCCTATACAACTCTTATGGACCACATAGTTACATTGGAAACAAACATAACTTGGGTCCGATCTATCTACCAACCCGCAAGCATCACATGGAAGAAAAAGTGGTCGAGGAAGGAAAATAAGCGAGTGGTGATGGCTTTTTGGATTAGAGATAGTAGGAAGTGGAAAATTCGCGACACAAGTGGTACACAAACCAAAGTCACAGATAGAACATTGGTAGAAAACAGATCCGTGGTAAGAAGTTTTTGCATACAATTCTTCTCCACACCAAGTGCAGGGTGGTATGGCGAAGGAATTATCTTCATCACAATCAGAGGTGGAGTTATACTTGATTATGGTTCTACGCTCTAGACTCCGGATGAGAGGATGTTGCGGGTGATAAGGGTGTCTCATGTTCCATAGCAACTGATAACAATCACTGTGGACCTCCAGTTTACATGTGGTACAATAATAGAAATGACGATTATAAGCTTTTGTTTTACATCTAAAACAATCCGGATAACCGTATCGGGGAGACATGGTGTGAGGATGAGCTGGGTGAGACAAACGGCATACCACCTCTTCCTCTTCGCCATAAGACATGATTTTCTTTTTCTCTCTTTAGCTTCTTTTTGATTATTTTCTTCTTTTGATAGTTATGGGTGCGGGCAAACACAAGTATCAGTTTATATTCTTAAGAATGACCAAAATAGTATAATTTTATAATGACTTATCTTTTCCTCCAGACTGTCCATATGAGAACAGACCACGATATTCAATTTACCTAATTTAGAATGAACCAAAGTATATTATTTGGATCTACAACTTGTAATTAGAAAAAATTATGGCTGACTTCTCACTCCCTGAACATGTCTCCAGGCTGTGTCCGTAACTGTGTGCTAATCTTATATGATATGACAACAACTAAACAGGCTGTTAGTGATTTGAAATAGTATATTTTGTACAAATAAGACAAAAGAGTTTACAGGCTGTTTCGATCTTACTTAGTATTGATGAAGTTATGTAACCATTAATCAACCCATCTTTGACTTGGTCGATGTTTGGTTCCCATCATAGTCGTGCAAAGTTGTTTTGAGGTTATTGATGGGTGAAGATATTTTCCAAATAAGATTAGATAGTCCACTCTGCACTCTTTCGTGGTTTATCTTCTACTTAAAGCTGCTCCAGTATGGCAGGCTCTGCTCCACAAGGTACACAATTTGATGACCTGAGCTGGCTGAATGAAGTAGTCGAGGAGGAGGAAGATGATGATGAGTTCTTCACCTCATATGATGAGGTCCATGAGAGCTTTGATGCCATGGGCTTGCAGGATAATCTTCTTAAGGGTATCTATGCTTACGGTTTCGAAAAGCCTTGTCCTATTCAGCAAAGAGGAATCGTACCCTTTTCCAAGGGTCTTGATGTGATCCACCAGGCTGTGCCTGGTACTGGAAAAATCGCCACTTTCTGCTCCGGCATCTTGCAGCAGCTTGACTATACCTTTTTCCAGTGCCAGGCTCTCGTTTTGGCTCCCACCAGGGAGCATTCTCAGCAGATTGACAAGGTCATGCTTGCCCTTGGCGATCACCTTGGCGTCAAGGTTCACGCCTGTGTTGGTCCAGTTATAAGCCGTGATGATCAGGGCATTGTCAAGGCTAATGTTGATGATCAGGGCATTGTCAAGCCTACTAATGTTCATGTTGTGGTTGGAACTCCTGGTCATGTGTTTGACTTGCTGCGAAGACGATATCTTCATTATGATTGTATAACGATGCTTGTCCTTGATGAAGCTGATGAAATGCTCTCTCATGGTCTCAGGGATCAGGTTTGTCTTTACCTTTACCACCAAGTTTGGTTATTGTATCCCTACTAGTACAGTATTTAATTAGTATATATGGTTGTAGTTAAACTCTGATTATCAATATATATGACTTGGTTAAATATGGTGGAATTTGCAGATATATGCCATATTCCAGTTTCTCCCACCTAAGACTCAGGTTGGAGTATTCTCAGAAACGCTGCCACCAGAAGCTCTTAATATGACAAGGAAATTCATGAGCAAACCAGTGATGAGAATCTTGCTGAAACCTGATGAGCTGATCACACTTGAAGGTATCAACCAATTCTACGTGAATGTGGTGAAAGAAGAGTGGAAGCTCGAGACTCTCTGCGATCTTTATGAGATTCTACCTATCACTAAGAGTGTCATCTTCGTCAACACTCGTCGTAAGGTTAAGTGGCTCACTGACAAAATGAGAAACCTTGACCACACAATCTCGGCAATTAATAGCGACATGGACCGAAACACAATAGACATCACCATGAGAACATTTATGTCTTCATCTGGTATTCTCATCACAAACGATTTCTTGGATGGTGGTATTGATGTGCTGCAGCAAGTCTCTCTGGTCATTAATTATGACCTCCCAGTTCAGCCGGAGAATTACCTTCACCGAATCGGAAGAAGTGAAAAGTTCGGGAGAAAGGGTACTGTTGCAATTAACTTTGTGACTGTTGACGATGAGATAATGCTGTCTGATATTCAGAAATTCTACAATGTAGACGTTGAGGAGCTGCCAGCAGACTTCGTTGATTTGCTGTGAAGAAGAAGAAATGCTACTTGTTTGTATCTTTAGCTATGTTTTGTCAGGCTAATCTGTATAGGCCTATTTCTTGCTGCAATGTTTTATATAAAATCATCTCCAAGCTGTTGGCAAATCGTCTTAAAACTATTCTACCCGGCTTTACTGCACCGAAACCACTCCGCTTTTATGAAGGATAGACATTGTTTTAAGAAGAGACGATGTTTGATATGAGGGTGCACGCTTGACAATGGCACATAACATTGACAAGATCTCGAAAGCTTCAAGCTTTTCAGCATCAGAGACACAATAAATGTCACAACTTGAGTCTAGTCCAAGGAGCGACCTTTAACATTAGTGTATACAAATTTGCTGCAACCGATGTGTGAACAAATGTTTGAATCTTATTTCGTTGCTGAATAAGTCACTTGAAACATACTTCTTATATACATATAAAAGTACTACATGTTGCAGTTTAAGCTATACGCTAAAACATTTAGATAGAAGTTAACTTATGTACTACTGCGTACAAGGACAAACATACAATTATTAAGTGCTGGAAGCGAAACGGTCTTTGTTTAGATGATGTTGCTTTTGAAGTACTTTCTGAATACTTCTTCTTCCTTGCAGTGCAGAGAGATGACTCTGTACACTTCAATCAACAATTTCGGAAACCTTACGGCAAAGTACTCGTCGAATCCTTCTGGAACTGTTCCGACGAGTTCCTAAGACATGAAAGAATATCAAAGAAATCAGTTTTACGCTCGTGTGAGTAAAAGTGTTTGAGGGATTCAATTATAATAAGATTAACCTGAATTTCTGGAGGAAGTTCTCGATAATGGTTCAGTTTGTTCCTGATAACTCGTAACAAGTCGCGAATGCTATCGTATTTGTAACGTCTGTAGCGCCCGATGTTTGTGATGAAAACAGGCTCTAGCTTTTCGTCCCATTTACCTCCTATAGCCACAGGAGCTGTACTCTCCATTGCTCTCAAGATTTCAGAATCAGCTTCTCTATTTTCAAGCTCAACTCGGTCACTAGCATCCCGAAGAAACGACAGTCTCGTCTCTGAGTCCCAAAACATAGGATGGACCAGCACTTCGGATGCACTGGGACTGCAAATAGCAAGCAACACATAAGATATTAGGTTGATGTGAGTGAATTTTAAATCATCAGAGAGGAAAGTAGCTTTACCGTAAATCAGGGTTTGGGTTCAACAAACGGGATATGAGGTCTGAAGCTTCTGGAACGTGTTCTACTAGAAATAGGTCAACTTTGTTCTTCACAATATTGACATCACGTTCAAGATCATCTCCAAATGGATGCTTACAACCAGTTATAGTGTAAAAGATGACACAACCTAAACTGAACATGTCCACTGCACGAGTTTGACGACCTTGTAGGAGCTGCTCTGGTGCTTGCCAACCCGAACTACCAGAACCTGTATTTTTAAAAAGTGGTTTGAAACTCTTTTCATAAGCATAATCAGATATTCAACCAACGATCATAACACTAATCAGATATTCAACCAACAATCATAACAGTGTTCAGACACTAACATGTGTCCCCTTTACAAGCTCATGCCATCATATAGTTTTTGCTCTAGTGTTAGTTTTGTTTTGCGAGATCAATCAATCATATTTTGAAAGTGTTACATATCGAACATGAGGATCATACAAAGAACTTACCGGTGGCAAGTTGACCCAATGATGACATATCTCTAGACATACGTTTGCTAATGCCCATATCAGAAAGCTTTGCAGTCATCTCTTTACTAATTAACACATTTTGTGGCTTCAGATCTCGATGAACTATTCCCAATTCGTGTAAGTGAACAACCCCACACACTATATCCCTGCATAACAACACCAAAAGAATGTAAGTTTAAACAGTACATCAGCAAACAAGGTTTAAACTAATTTAGCACTTATTATATCACATAGCCTTGACTTATCAAAACCATCTAGTTGCTACCTTTGATGTACAAATGAAACATCTCTTAATCTAAGAATATTATGACATCGATAAGAAAGCACAAATTCCAAATTAACCTCATTAGTTTAAGCATTAGAGGTGACGGGTGGCCTCCCACTTTCCAAAAACTGTTTCCTTTGATAACTCCCTCCAACGAATCCAGTTGGATCTTATATGTAGGTACCGCTTCAGCAGATTCGTTGTTTCTCAATATTTGTGTCATAGAAAACTCTAAATAGGATTTGATTAGATCATCCAAACTGCAAGTGCAACGCTCTAGAGAAAGGTATACAAAATCTTGATCATACTCAACACCATACCACCGAATGATGTTTGAGTGTTGGTCAGATGCAATGAGGTTTTGAATCTCTTTGAAAGCAACCTCATGATGAGATCGAACAAGGCGTTTTACAGCTACAGGCCGACCTTCGTAAATACCATCAAACACCACTGTTCCGTTACTTCCCTTTGCAATTTCTTTACTTGACACAAACAACTTTCCAATCTTTCGCCCATCAGTTGCACCACTTGGAAAGCTATTGAAGCCTAGTAACATTTGACCACCTTCAATGAGCTCGAACTGATCCTGGCCACGAGGAACTGACTGCCTATCTTTCTGCCCATTTGTATCCTTCCCTGATTTACGATTCTTTTTCTTTTTGGAAGGTCCAGATTTCGAATTAAATTCACTCCCCCTCGACGCAAACCTTTTAATGAAAATAGAGACAACAACACCCAGAAGCACTAAAGGAACCAATAACTTCACAGGTGACCATTCAAAAAAATTTCCAAACACATAGGTATATTTTTGCCCATGTTGCTCTTGTAACTTTCTTGATTCTAGGGCTATTCCAGAAGGCATTATGCTGTTTTCACTGTCGAAGTGATTTTGGGAGGGGGAGGGTAGCATTTTCACTTTCATTGAGTGATCATGATGAACTCTAATAACAAGTTCAGGGCCAGGAACGTCAATTTGTGATCCACATGGCAATGGCATAAAGATTCCAGTTTGGACTCTAGGACCGAGCTCATAGCCTGAATTGTAAACTGGATCACATAGAAAAGCAGCTCTGAAGTGAGAAACCGTAAAATTCCACACAAGCTTTCCAGTGGTATTACCAAAATGCTCTAGTTTTGAATCTGTTCGCCTGATAAGAAGAGGTAGCTTCACAAGATCTACATTGCTAGTTGGCTTCACGAGAGCATTAATCATTTTAGTATCTTCAGAAGAATGGGTTGATTTGTAAACATGGATTAGCCTCCCTGATTCACCATCAATCAAATAGGCAGTAGTTGTTTCTGACCTAAGAGTCACACCATCATCCGTTACAAGTGGCTTCTGTCTAAAAAAGTCCCGAACTGTCTGCAATTCAACGAGAAAACATGTCAAAAATAACATAATTAAACAACGAGCCAGCATGATTATCAAAGCCATGTGTACTTCTTTTCGTACCCAGTTATGATAGCCATCGACCGTTGTAGCATCCGTTGAGCTGTTCTTATAATCGACTATTATGAGAGGACGACTGATGTCAGTAGCATTTAGAGGAGCCTGATATAACGAATGCCATGGGGATCCTGTAGAAAAGGACCATATTGTTCTCTCTGGTGCTTGCTGCTTTAAAGACACTTTCCCATCGCGATCAACAACAAGGTTTGTATTTGGCTCTGTTCGCTTTGTAGGTTCACTGATTAGAAAAACAGATAACATCACAACCAGTAAATCAAAAGATTACAAACCACCAAAAATTTAACCAAACCTAAGTCAGTAGTCCCATCAAAATCAAATACTAAGTCATGTAGAGGAAGGAAGAAACTCACCTAAAGGATTGTAAGGATCTGCTGCCGGCACGAGTTAAGGCGATGGGATACAACACGTCGCCGGAAGCGCCGCCGCAAGAAGGCGTCCATGGAGAGAGTATCAGTAGTAAGAAGAATAGATGGCGGAGGAAACGACATCTTGATGGCATGGTCCGGATCAATTATGGAGAATCCGAACAGAGAGCAGAGATGATGTGATGATGATCTAAACAAACAGAGGAGGAGGAGGACGATCCATTCAATAATCGAATATAAGAGAGAGAGATAAGAGGAGAAGGAGGGTTTTGGAATTTTAACCTGATGGTGAAGTCAACGATGGAAGATATAATATACGAAGCTTTGGTCTGAGGCTGCGGTTTAGGGATCTTCGTGTCCGGCGAGTTTCTTCCTCCGCCTCCTTCCCTTGCCCTCTCACAAGTCTAGTCACACCCTAGTGTGTCCAATAATAACGCGTTTTGCTTTTGAATCTTCTAACAATTTTATTTATTTATTTTATTGTTTTCTTTTTTCGAGGAAAAACAAATCTAGAAGATAATATGTGATCCAGTTCCTCTCTAATCACTAGTGACTGACTAGTTAATATGCTAATCTTTGTGATCTGACTTTTGAGGCTGCGGTTTAAGAATCTTCGTGCCTCCAATCCGCACTGTCCACAACTTAACTTATTCGGCCGAGCTGAGCCAATGCGTTAATAGGTCTTTGTAACACTAATATTATTGTTTCGAAAAATTTAGAATTGTGAAAAGACGACAATATTCTCAACCAGTCGGACCTAAACATCTTTTGCTATCAACCAGACCAGACAAAATATTCCAAATATAAAAATCCAAACCAAACCGATTCAAAATACCTGAACCGAATCTATTTAGAACACTAAAAAGAAAAAAAAATACCCAAACGGGATTTAAACTTCTAAACTCAAAAAATCAAACCGAAACTGAACACGAATCAATGACCAAACAGATATTAGAAATATAACCATATACAAATTATTCATTATCTTTAGATTTTATGTATTCTTTTTTTTTTTTTTGGTCAAAAGATTTTATGTATTCTAATGATCAAATATTGTAATTATAAATCCAAAAAAAAATATATGAAAATTACTAATATATCTTAAATAAGCTACAATATCTGAAACTTTATAGTCATTTTATATAATTTAACTATTTTTTAAAAGGATTTTTCTAATATTTTGGGTATCTGAACCCGACCTAAAAATAAAAATTACCTAGATAAGCTATATGTCTCAATTCAAAAACTCGAACAGGTAATCAAATGCCCACCCCTCAGTATACACAAAATTTGAGTAGTATCACTAATAAAAAATTTTGCTCTAAGATTAGGGTATAATCTAAGTACATTATATTGTAAAAATTGATTTAATTTTTTTAGATTTGTTTTTTTGGTTGTTGTTATAAGAGAGTTGTCTGGAAAAAAAACAATAATAAATAAATAACCGAGTTTGGTGTGTTTACTTCGGTTTAATCAAATTGAGCCGGTTAGTAAAAAAGTTAACCAAACTGGTTTAAGCCGGCGTCGTTTCGTTTAAACGAACCAGGGGAGCGATCTTGAAATTGAAAATTTAGGGAGTCGCTTTGGCTTAGGTTTTAAAATGCTTTTGAAAAGCTTCTCCGTCTCCGTTCTGACGACTGAAACTTTCACCTTCACCGGCGAATTCGAAAACGAAATTGAAGATGTTGCAGAGCAAAGTTTTCAATAAGAAAACAAGAGGAGGAAGAGTCCAAAAGGTCTCTCTCTTCAATCTCGCTCTTCAATCTCTCTCTATGCTTCTTCTTCCTTCCCAGTTTGATTTTTCTAGTTTTGTTCGTTATTGTAACTTTTTGCTCTTTGGTGTCTGCGACAGCAAGTAAGAGAGGTTTATCTACGAGATGACATATACTGTGGAACTTTTTCCTGCAAGTCATGTGATACTTCAGCTGCTCGTTTGTCTTCCCCTAAGATTATTGTTGTTGACACCAACGTCGTTCTTCACCAAGTAATTTTGCTTTTGATTGATTATGAGCTTAACATTTTTGATCTTCGTACTGTATTGTGTCTTGTGGGTGTTGATTAATGTATGGTGTTTTGTTTTGGTAGATTGATTTATTGGAAAACCAGGCTATAGACAATGTTGTTGTTCTATCTGTGGTGCTGGACGAGGTTAAGAACAGGAACAGATCTGTTTACAACAGAATCAGAGCTCTCTGCAGCAATCCAGCGAGACAGTTCTATGTTTTCTCCAATCATGTCCACAAGTAAGACGGTATTCGAGTTTTGAGCTTTTAGATTTTAGGTGAAGAAAAGACTTTTGATAAAGAATTCAATGATTAGGGTAATTCTGTTTGTTATAATGTTTAGATGCTGTCATTGACTCATTATGATCATCGGAACTTACTAAGCTGTAAAGACTTTTTCTTTCGTTGTTCTTATCGTTGTTTTCCACATTTACTAAAACTCTCCACAGGGATACTTATGTGCAGGCCATGGAGAAAGAGAGTGCCAATGACCACAACGATAGAGGTTTTTATTTACTATTTAATCACCTTCTTTGTTTGCTAACATCTTGTTACTTCCTTGATGATGTATCAATTCTTGGAAAATTTTTTACAACTTTTATAATTTTCTGGAATTCAGCTATTCGCGTTGCTACGCTATGGTACCAGAAGCATCTAGGGGATACATCTCAGGTGTTGCTTGTAACTAATGACAGGGAAAATAAACGGAAGGCCATTGAAGAGGGAATATCTGCAGAGACAAGTATGCTAATTATTTGTATTTTTCTCGTTGACTTACTTTCAGCATTTCAGCATCCAGATATCAAAGCTCGGTTTGCATGGCGGTTTGTGTGTTTTGCTATCTGACGTTGAAAAATTAATGAATGTGTCTGTATCAGTTGAGGCTTTTGTTAAATCACTTGGACATCCTGAATTGCTGGATCTGCTTGCCCAACCAACCAACAAAGACGTAACTATGGAAGATGCAGATGATTCTAGACCTTCGAAGAGGAAACTTATATACCAAGAGGTAAAGGAGTTAACATACTTGTTTCTCAGTCTCAGATTTCCGTAACTAGATACTGCCATCAAACAAATTTTGTCTCCAATTTTGTTCTTTTTCCTGCCTGCAGCATAAACCCATGTCTGAGATTACTGCTGGCTTACATCGTGGAATATATCACCAAGGAAAACTCCGTGTCAATCGTTTCAATCCTTTCGAAGCTTATGTTGGAAGCGAGAGCATCGGCGAAGAGATAATTATCTATGGGCGCAGCAACATGAACAGGGCTTTCGATGGTGATATTGTTGCGGTCGAGCTCTTGCCTCGCGATCAATGGCAAGAGGAAAAGGCATTATCTATAGCTGAAGAAGGTTTCTTTTTAGTATCTACATGTACTTAAGACTAGTTATCTGCTTGCGTGAAGTTGTTTTAAACCTATCTTTCTTTCACATGTCACATTCAAATGCAGATGATGAAGAGGACGATACTGTTCATTTGGCTCCCAACAGTGCCGATGATGCTCCTAGAAGCTCAAATTTATCCCAGGAAACTTTGGGGGATAAAAATGCTACCCCTGCTCGTCCATCAGGCCGTGTAGTCGGTGTTATCCGTAGAAATTGGCACTCGTGAGTTCATTACTTTATCACCCTGATCTTCTTGTTTGTTTTTGGTGGCTACATATGTGACTGGACGATTATCTATGATACTCTTCTAAGTCTTTTGTCTGTCCAGTTATGCTTTGATTTCCCTTAATCTTATCTTAATCTTAGAGTCTGTTTCAAGCTGTGGTTTCTGGATGACGGTTCCTAATTTGCATGATATCATGCAGGTATTGTGGATCTCTTGAACCAATGTCACTACCTGCTGGGAGTGGTGGAACAGTGCATGCTTTATTTGTCTCTAAAGATCGCAGAATTCCCAAAATTCGCATTAATACTCGACAGCTGCAGAACCTTTTGGATATGAGGATAGTAGTGGCAGTTGATTCCTGGGACTGTCAATCTCGATATCCTTCTGGTCATTATGTACGACTAATAGGCAAGATAGGTGACAGGGAAACTGAAACAGAGGTAATGGCATTATATTAAATTACTGGCCTCCGTTCTAGTTGGGAATAGGATTGGAGGGCAAGAGTAGGAAAAGTATATTGGTTTTCGTTTTAATCGGGGAAGTGATTGACATTGATAATTGGAAATAACATCAATACTTTTTCTTGTGGATGCTGCAGGTTGTGTTGATAGAGAATGATGTTGACTACTCGCCGTTCTCTTCTCAAGTTCTTGCTTGCTTGCCACCCTTACCCTGGTCTGTATCTTCTGAATACATATCCAATCCTGTTAGGCAGGACTTACGGCATTTGCTTGTCTTTAGTGTGGACCCTCCGGGTATGTAGCTAAAGCTCTCTACTCATTTGATAGTATATGATTTAGCCAATTTAAATATCTTCCAGATTTTGCTGGTAGATGTCTTCAAGCAGCTTGACTTGTTTGTGGTGCTAACAGGTTGCAAGGATATTGATGATGCACTACACTGTACATCGCTTCCAAATGGGAACTTTGAACTTGGAGTCCGTATCCTAGAGTCAACAGAATTTAGGACATGTCATGAGTCAATGAGTTACAAATCACTTTGTGGTGTATATTAACCAAAGCAATGGCTCCTGTTACCATTTTGCATTATAGTTTGATTTTATCATAATTATTTAGTGCCAAAGTGCATTTTAGGTGATCTTTTTTATGTCTTTCAGTATTATCTCTTTTAAAGTTTTAGCTAGTTATTATGTACTATGTTCATATCCTTGGAGTAAATTTATAAAGTGTAGCCTTGACCATGATTTTAGACATTGCTGATGTAACAAACTTTGTTCACCCTGGTACTCCTTTGGATGATGAGGCATCAAAAAGAGGCACATCTGTCTACCTTGTTGAGCGTCGTATTGACATGCTTCCCAAGCCTTTAACTGAAGGTAATATCTTCTTATAGAATACATTCCCTTTGTGTTGAATTTCAATAAACTCATGAACACTCATGAAACACGGTTTCACTTGCAGATATTTGCTCGCTTAGAGCTGATGTGGAAAGGCTTGCATTCTCGGTTATTTGGGTATGCTTTATCCATTTTCAATTGTCACTGCGAGATGTATTAGCAAGGTGGTAGACGGTTTGCTTAAGAATATAATTCATATATTTAGGAAATGAGCCCTGACGCCGAGATTATCTCAACAAGATTCACAAAGAGTATAATCAAGTCATCTGCAGCATTGTCTTATGTTGAAGCTCAGGCTCGGATGGATGACAGGTACATTCTTTTTGTCACCATAGATTTAGAGGGCAGTGGCTTGTTTGCTTAGCAGCTTACCTTTGTTTAATAAAATTCTTACATTTCATGTCCTCTAGTTTGACAGTGGGAAAAATGGTAATAATATTTGTTGAAAAATAATTGCTCTTCTTATTCAGAAAATTAACCTGTCTAATAATTTTATTTTATATTATTTGTAATTGTAGAGTTGTTTGAGATTCCATCTTATGCTCAAAGATTGACAAATATAATTATTTTCTGGCAGCCGATTGACAGACTCCCTGACTACAGATTTGAGGAACATGAATACTTTGGCAAAGGTTGAAGCACCTGCTCGCACATGTTGTTTGATGGTCCAGAAATCATAGAAAGAATACAATATTTTGACCTGTTTTTTGCTTTTTTGAAACCTGTAGATAATGAGGCAAAGACGTATCGATAGGGGAGCCTTAACTCTTGCTTCTGCTGAAGTCAAATTTCAGATTGATACCGAGACTCATGATCCTCTTGACATTGGTATGTTTTCTGAGCAAAGTTGGCTTCTTCTTGATGAATATGAATGATAGTCTTTGTCACCCAAACACCCATGAAGTACAACAACCTCTATCTTTTTGAACGATGTATTCCGTTGATTCATCTGTTTGTTATTCGTCACCATGACTCCATATTTTGCATAGGTATGTATCAGATTCGCGAAGCAAACCAAATGGTTGAGGAGTTCATGCTTGCTGCAAATGTTTCAGTCGCTGGACAAATCCTTAAACTATTCCCTTCTTGTTCACTATTAAGGTAAAGTTTGCTATAGTTCTTGAAGGTTTAATGGCTTTCTCTTACATTGGTAGTCTGGTTCTCAAAGATAGCAATCATTCTGTCTGTTTTGAATGGTTTCTCTGCGTAAAACTGAATTCAATTTTTTTTAGATGTGACTAAATTAGCTTTCAATTGTTGCTAAAGATGCCTATACTGCTATACTGGTTACATGAATTGTTTACCATTGTGTTCGTATTTATGGTTAAATTAGGTATGCTGTGCATATTTAGCATAATGAAAATTATGGGATCCCAAGTAGTTGTTGAGGACGTGTTTAGTTCTTACAGGCATTTGTTGCATCTTCTGTTCACTTTGATTATCAATAGTAGTAATTCATCGTGCTCTGGTTTGGTTATTCGTGCAGGCGTCATCCTACTCCAACAAGAGAAATGCTTGAACCACTGTTGCGTACTGCTGCAGCTATTGGGCTTACTTTAGATGTCTCTTCATCTAAAGCTCTAGCTGATTCATTGGACCGAGCAGTGGTGAGTTTTTTTTTTCTGTCTGCACCGTCGTGATTGCAGGCACTTCTTGCCATTCTGAGTACCTCCTGGGTTCTATTCTATTCATGATTAATTGCAACTGCCACTTTTAAGTGGTCGTTGAATATATATAATCTTTCTTTCTCGTTGTGACTAACAAAATCGTAATTTTTCAGGGTGAGGATCCATATTTCAATAAGCTGATCAGGATATTGGCAACTAGGTGCATGACACAGGTAATGCTTCAGTCATGACTGAGTAGTTATATTGCTGGTGATTTTCACAGGATATCACCATATTGAACATTTTATATGTGTTACTACTCAGGCTGTCTACTTCTGTAGTGGGGATCTCACTCCTCCAGAATATCATCATTATGGGCTTGCAGCACCCCTGTATACTCATTTTACATCCCCTATCCGGAGATATGCTGGTAAGTGAAAATTGCTCTGTGTCTTTCCTTTGTTTTCACCTGTTAGATGCTATAAACTTGTTTTTTTCCCTGGTTCTAGATGTCTTTGTGCATAGGTTACTTGCCGCATCATTAGGAATATACAAGCTTCCAACAGTGTTCCAAGACAGACCTCAACTTACTAGTGTTGCTGATAGTAAGAGTTTATTTACCCTCTGTGGATTATTTAAGGGTTTATTATTTTCCAGCATTTCGAGTGCTCTGACTAAATTTTATCCCTTCTTGATTTGACAATAGGGAGAACATGTCTAAAACTCAACTGTTCATTTTTGTTTACTTAAAGATGTTGAATGATGAGTTTCTTTTACTAATACACCGGAGTTTAGTCTTCTAATTCATTGGCTTCTTTCAGATTTGAACTATCGGCATAGGAATGCCCAAATGGCAAGTCGAGCTTCAGTAGAGCTGCACACTCTTATTTACTTCAGAAACCGGTATGGATGGTCTTTCTTTTATGAATTGTACTTGATTCTAAAGGCATAGACTGGTAAAAACTAAAGACTAAGATAATTGTGTTTTATGTTGCAGACCCACAGATGCAGAGGCGAGAGTAGTGAAGATAAGATCCAATGGTTTTATAGTATTCGTCCCGAAGTACGTTCTCCATTTTTCTAACTACCATAATATAAGTCATTAGCATTTGTAGCAAGTGTAGCTACAAATACTATCTACCATGTTCTCCATCTTTTCCTATTACTTCCCTAGCCACCACACGAAAAATGATTCAATTGGTATTTTACATGCGAAGTGTTCCAACCAAAGGATTGGCTAATGGCTATTAGCATTCTGTGTTCTTACGATGAATATTGTTATGATTTATGCAGGTATGGAATTGAAGGCCCTGTTTACTTAACAGCAAAGGGTGAGAAAGGAGCTGGTGACTGGTATGTAGATGAGGAGAAGCAGAAGATTGTTAAGATGGACGGAAGTTTATCTTACAGTGTCTTGCAAACAGTGAGGATTCACATGGAGGTAGTAGAGCCTCAACCTAATCGACCGAAACTTGAACTCACTCTCTTGTAAAACTCTTCAACCTTGTAGTTTTACTTTCACTTGTGTACTGATGTCAAGAGTTCAGGTGGTTTTACGTTTGTTTTCCTCTTTGTGTTCATTATCGTAATCAAAGACATTGTATGATCATTTCATATTATCTATAGATGGATGTGAGGGGCTGTGCATCAATTTTGATCCTCTGATCTCTTGATAACCATATGCTTTTTCATTATCTTGATGTAATACTTGATACAATATTTGCATAACAAATGGGGAGATGGGGAAAAAATGTAGACTTGCAGAAAGGTACAAATGCAACCAGAAAAATCTATCAAGCTATGATCAAACAGAATGGTAAGATCCCTTGACAGTGCTTTGGCATCTGTTTTCCCCCATGGTCTTTTGTAGTAGTAAGAAGATAGAAACTTCTTGCGCTCATGCATTGTTGCAGGTTCTCTAGACTAACAAGTGCAGGAAGATGGTGGACCATACGGTGAGGGCCAGTATAGCAACCAAGTATGTCCACAGCATGAGCACTGAGCACTCGTCTTGCGCAACATTGTACAGCTGTGTCATGGTGCCTGTAGGTTTCAATTTGTTTTTCCTCGTTAATATTGTTCTCTTAATTTTTCTAGATTCGCAAGAACTCAGATGATTTATGACTTACCGATATTCATGGCAGGTGGAAGGGTAAACTGAAGCATCAAAACATACTGAAACAAGGGATCAGCTGGAAGGAACCCTAGACTTGCAGCTGTTAGTACAATGCCTATACCGATGATTGGGAGAATTATATACCGAACACAGACTATTCCAAGTACAACCGCTGGTTTGACTGCTGAAGAACGTAAACCTGTTTGATTTAAATCGCAGTAAGTTTCTCTGTTTTTCTAATTATTGAAATAGTGACATCTGAGCCGTGTATTGAGGAACTTACCTTGTATGAGGTTGCCCCCTAGTATAATAGTCATACAAGGAATGGTACCATCTCTGCACAATCGGTTAAGTTAGTAACTTAAGATGCAAATGGTCAGGAAGTAATTGATGACAAGATTCTGGTAACTACCCAAGAAGTTTTGCAGTGGTTTGAATTACTCCTAAAGGAGCATTATCACCTATGATAAGATTCCTGAGCCATCTAACTGCACCGAAGATGAAACCGATAATCTGAAAGCATCAAACATGTCACATTTAATTATTCATTCACTCTTGGTATATTATTCCTCAGTGCTAGTCAGAAAAATGAACTTACTGCACCAAGTGTAGGTGGTGCAAGAAGTTCCTCCAATATCTCATGGAGGAAGTCTACTCCTTTTCTCCAAAACCCTGTCCCTTTCTTTACCACTTCTTCGGGTGCATTGAGGAGATGGGTCTTATGATCAGCCTCTAAGTCATTATTGGATGATTTGATTGCTGCTTTCTCAGATTCTTCCATGGCTTTAATTTTCATCGCCGACCCTTTTATCAGCCGGAATGTGTATGTCCATATGTAGAATCCCCCTAGCTGCACAATAACCAATATAGAATTCAATTTTGCTTCTCTTTCTTCTCCTCATCTCATACCAAGACAATGTCCACATTACATACCGCCATGGAGAAAGATGCGTAAGAGAGGCCAACAGTTCTGCATACACTCCTGTTACCAAATGGACTCTTGTCCTCGTCGCAGATTGCTGGGACAAGTATGATTGGTAGGTTCCCCATATTTCCTATTAACCAAAATTGAGTTTTGCTTTCTAAATGAGAACGTTACAAAGAAATATCTAATAGATACATATACGATGATGACGATGATGATGACGTTCCACAATGTCCAAATAATTTGTGGCGTTTACCTGAAGAACAAGTTGCAACAATGAGACCTTCAAGATAAGGAGGTGGTTTCAGAATCTTGACAACCATCCACCCAAGAAGTCCTCCGATTAAGAATGTAAGTCCCATGTTCACCGGCATAAACCACCTTCGATTGCAAAAAAAAGTTTACAGCTGAAGATTTTATCTTTCACCGGCCGTTTTTACTCACTCAGGTAAAAAGAAAATAACATTACCATGAGATAATGTCTTCAAGTGTCACCGTCTGAGCAAGATTGGCAAACATAAGAGCCGGTGCAAATAGTACAAACACCACCTAATAAACAACGATATTTTCGAAAATTCATTAGAACAAATCTTGATTCTTTTGATACATTTTTTCAGAGATCCAAGAATCATTTCAATTTGGTTCTTACCTTGTTCATGGTGTTGCGGGCTTCAATAGGGAAGAGCTTGCAACGATCACTAGCCAAGAAAGCTCCAACAAGACTCATGATGAGAACTTGAATAACCGGCATAGAAGCCACCTCCAACAATGACCAGAAACCCATCTTCTTCTTCTTTATGTGATTCTATAGACTTATGTCGAAGGAAGGGATTAGTATGGCTCAACCTCGGATCTTGTTTCTATTGATCTCTTCTTCTTCGGCTTCTGATTCGTCTACAGTAATCTGCAGAGAATTAACAAGCCTGAGAAGAGAGCAAGTAATACGAGGTAAGCACATATTTACGTTTAAGCAAATACACATATTTATATATAAAAAGTTACAGAAGAAGCAACAGAATGATTAAAGAAATAATTCATGGAAATGAGACATGCCAGAGTTTTGAGTCTTTTGAGGCCACCCCGTATCATTGGAGAACAGAAGAAGCTGTGTTTTTTCACGTTCCAACTACAATAATACTTTTGACCCACAAACAAAAAAAGACTATAATAATTTCTTTATTTCCATATCTATGTAAATATTGTTTGACCTCACACAAAATAATTATCAAATAATTACTCCCTTTGTTACTATATAGATAATTTCTCAGGCTTATTTTTAAAAAATATATATATTATTTTTCTCAAATCTATGCAAAATTAATTTTTTTTTTTTTTTTAAAAACACTTTTGAACGTTTTCATTTCTTTATTAGTTTTAACAATTTATACTCTGCAGATTTTTTTTTCATTGGTTAAATTATATTTAAATAGATATTAAATTATGCTTTTAGTTAAAAATTATCAAAAATTAATGGTTTTTTAATCTGTGTGCATTTGCTCAAAAAATCATCTGTTATAGTATTTTTTAGTACTATTTTTGTTATTCAACATCTACTTCTTTTTTTCTTTGAAACCATTTACATAGAAATTAACGGATAGTGGAAACAATAAAAAACTAGTGATGTCTAATTTTAAAAATAATTTTCGGAAAAGAGAGTATTATTGCTAAAACTAATTAACAACAATTCTTGTCATATGCCGAAAAAACAAATCTTGTCATATGCTGGAAAAATTAAAAAATCTTGTCATATAAATAAAAAGGTAAAGATGATGTGATGTGTAATGTGTTTGTGAATTATGCGACTGATAATATTTAAATTTCTAGACATCTCAAAACTAAACAGTTTTATAAAGTGGTTGTGAAAATAAATGGAAACATGGAGATACTTAACTGCTAGCTAGGTTTCTTCTATAGTGTTTCTAATTAGGGGTCCATAATGCAAATATTATGGACCCCTAATTTTAAGGGCTCTACTAAAAAACATAATTATTTGATATAACAAGGAGGCAATACATCAAATCATCTTTTAATTTTTAGTATATTGTAGATATACTTGTTTTACTCTTACTTCATCTTAAATTTTAAACTTACTATGATTTTAATGATATATATATATATACAGAGGAATTCTCCAAGATACCATACTTTAATTTCTTTTTCCAAAAATATCACAATATTACACAAATATCATAAAGATTTTAGTTTTTCAAAAATGCCAAATTCAAAGGTGTAAATTTGTTTTTGGTTTGGGTTAATTATTTTAGTTTTAGGATAGAGTTTATTGTTTAACATTTAGAGTTTAATTTTGAATGTTATAAATTTCGTTTTAGTTTAATGGTATTTTTGAAAATTTATATTTTTAATGGTATTTTTGGAAATAGACTAATAATAATATTTTTGGAAATCACTAAATTTAGTAGTATTTATGATAATTTAGTTATTATTAATTATTTCTTTAACTTGATGATATTATGATATTTTAAAATATATTGATTCGATTTAACAATACATTTTTATGAGATCTGAGAAAGAAGAAAAAAAACAAAGGTTTATCAGGACGGGTACCATCTGGATGACTGGATGGATAGTAAATACATTGTGTATTATTGAACATGCTGACTACCGAAAATGACATACTTAATTAAGTATGGTTGAAAGGTAATTTACAATTTGTTAAGAAAAAATTAAGATCGTAATTAACAAATAAAAGCATATATGATCATAATGATATCAATGGTGGACCTTAAATATATCAAAATATTCAAGACTACGTATGGGAGATAGATAGACTCCATGATTGGATCCTTCTTCATACGCAATAACACGTATTTGTATTTTGGTTAACATGTTTTTTAAAAAAAAATAAGCTGAGATTAATTAAGAAGCAAACAAAATTAAAGACATTAATTTTTAATATATTGGGGAAAAACTTTAACAAAAAAAAAAACATATTGGGGAAAAAGATATGATCAAACCTTACATTTACAAGTTGCAGATAAACTCCAATACATAAAACTCATTTTTTGTTTGTTTGGTTAAATCACAATAGCATTGTTAAAACTAAAATGTTTTAGTTAATATAAACGATAAACTATTCAAATATTGAAATTCTACTACTATTGTTTAAGCCCGTTTTTAAGATTTCACAAAGTAAAAAAATGGCATACAAATTAATTGCACGTGTTTAAGAATTCATCTCTGAGAGAAATTGTTTATAAAATATGTTTGGTTTGAATTAAAATGTATTGGTGAATCCAAATTATGTGATAAGATCCAAACTCGAAATTGTTTAAAACTAAATAAAATAATCTAACTTCAAACCAATTAACTAGCTACAATTCAACCAATATACAAAGCCAATATCAAATCGAACTCAAAAATTAAACTCTAACCTATATGCAAAAATCTAGACTAAAAATCAAGCTAACCAGACAAAGCAAAAACATATTAATCTTCTCCTCTACTTTCTTCAAAATTGGCAACTCTATCTATTGTCTAAATTGAATTATCTTTCTTTTTCTCTCTGATTAGTGTATATATGTTCAACTTGTGTATCATTTATAAAAATGGAAACCACCACGGAGACGAAATGTTTTGGTTTCTAGTAGGATAAAACAAACCAATCGTATCACCGCCAAAGGGTTTAATTGGATTCATATTTTATAACTTTTTAAATAGATCAAAGTTGATATATTCTATTTCTTTGGTATTTTGAAGTTTCATTTTCAATTTTTCGCCATATATAATGCATATTCAGAATAAAACTTCGACATACACCTATATATTGAACACGACACATGCATAGATGCGTATTTAATGGATCTAAATTAGGTAAGCTATTTTTCATACAACTCATATTACGAAAGCAAAAAAAAAGATCATCATCATCATCTCAAGATCATCTTTTATCATCAAATCATATCAAGATTTCTTGAACTTGATCATTGCTATATTGAATCTTTAAGCACGTATACTCAAACATCTCATATATTTTTTTAGTATGGGTTTTTTTTTTTTGCAATAACAACAATAATAGACTCATGAAACCCGATTCAAAACGTGTAACATGTGTGTTTGTCGGATTAATAAAGAGAAGATACCTGAACCAGGCAAGAACTCAGAAGGATCTATCTCTTTCCGATGCATTAGGAGAAGACAAATTACGCAGAGATGTAGGAGAGATTATTAAAAAAATAATTTTGGATTTGGAAAATCAAATAAAATTAGTAAAAAAAAGTGAACAATTATTCTGTGTTTCCGTGTTTTAAGCTTTTTTATATTTACCAAAAAAAAAGTATTTAAAAATAAAAAAGACCAATGGAGAAATGTAAGCTGCATTTTTTAGTTTTTGTAGTTACCTTGTTCTTTCCATAGTTGGCAAGAAAGAAAGACGTATCTCTATATGATTACCTGATGATATCGACTTACTATATTTATGATTATCATTATGCATTATAAATTTCACAAAAATTACCGTATATATCATGAAAGAAAAATGTCGTAATCCTCTCATAATTATTTTTATATAATACACACACATATATATACACGTAAAAACACATGACACATGCATATGCGTATCATGTGTGTCTTTTGTGTAGAGCTGGAGTCTTGGAGGCTAAAAGTGGACTACGTCACGTAAATTTAACAACATAGCAAACTTAAATTGACCAATCATTAGCACGTACTGAGATGCATATCGTTTTAGAATCAGCTACCATATATAGACAATCCCAAAAAAAAAGAATTAGTAGGATCAAGTTATAGCAACAATGTCGTTTACACACGAGTTTACGTTTGCCTAACCCTAATACGTTTTTGAATATCGATAAAAAAAAAACTACGACAAAAAGTGTGTTGTTAAAAAGTCATATCCGACAAAAAGTGTTTATATACTTTTTAATAATATCCACCTATCGAGCACCGAACTATATTATTTGATCACAATTCATGTGATCCTACAAATTAAGAACACATGTGTCTAAATTATTCACCCTCGTCCTACATATATGGTTCATGTGAATTGAACCAAATGTCTCACTTGCTTTTTTGGTGGAATTGAAGAATAATTAAACATATATATGAGCATATGTAATAACTGACTAAAAAAAAAAAGAAAAAAGAAGAAGAAGATGAATTAACTAACCTCATAATTTACTCTTTTTTTCTAATAATCCAAGTATCTTAACGCTTGCGCTTGGACTAGCCACGTGCACGGCTTAAAGGCACTCCACGTATCGGCTCCTGGAACGTTGCAGTCCATATGTGAAATCCGCAGTAACTAGAGTTCGAAATCGTGATGACGGGTAACTCAGCTGAGAGTCCTTTACAACCAGAACTAGAGGCTCCGGTTAACGTGATTTACTTTTCAAACTCCAGTTTAGTTTCTGTATGATGTATCCAAATTAAGGCCGTGCATGAGGTGACGATCGAAAAGTGAATTCTACTATATATATACATAGCTGCAAAACGTGCACCGACGTAATATTTTGTAGTGTATACGTACGTAACTCAAAAACAATGTGGACCAGAATTTAAATTTTCAGCTTCTTGAATATTTTCGAAACAGTCATAGGATTCTTGACAAGTGAGTTTTATAGGGGACTTGGGGGACTCCACTCTCCTCTTGGAACTATTTTAAGAGGTTAGAGAATATCCCAATAATAATGTCTTTCAAGGGCCACATTATTAATAACTAGGTCCAACGTAAACAACTACTTCTCTACAAGACTACAAGTTGACTACAAGTTCAAAAAAAACTTGTATTTATATAATTTAGCTCACAGTTTTGACTCTCTTTTTTTACCTCTTTCAACAGAATCCGAATCCATTTACAAGTTTGATTAAAATATTTTTATGTTCACTATATCAAAATTTTGAGAAAACGCACTGACCCCAATTTGTTTCAATGTGATTTTTGTTTTTAGGAAAATTGCCTCCAGTCAAAACTGTAACGAATAACGATACATCCATTGTTTTTTTTGTTGTTGGGCCAAACAGCCCAAACTAAAAAGAAAATAGGTTAAAGCCTAAAACAATATCACTCAAATTAAATCGATAATGAAAGTGAAGAAAAATTTCATAAGCGACAAGCCCACACTATACTTTTCCTTATTGGATTGGGTATGTTAACCATTTTAGTACATAACCATTTTTTTTCTTTATTGTTTTTCTTTGGTGATATACAAAATTTTATAATTTATTCTGCACATAATCACCTAAACTTTTTTTATTTAAGAAATATTTTTTTTTTTGGGTGAGTTTGTAGTATTTGTAGATGGAGGGATATAATCAATTGGTATCTTTACTTTATTCTTGGTACCTTGTGATATGCAATTTTAAAACCTATTCAACAAATTGGTGAAGATGGTGTCTTCGCCTCAGGATTGGCCGGTTTTCTCTATCTACTTGGATGACATCATTGCTGATAGGAAGAATTCACTACTTTCTCTTTATCTTTTATTCCTAGAACTCTGAATGTAAAAGTAGATTATTTGGCATGCCAAGTGCGCTACATGTTAACAATTGCCCTTCGACTTGGCTCGTTTGAGTCAACCGTAAGCCCTCTGATGACAAAAAAAAAACCTATTCAACAAATTATCACCTAGATTTCGTATGCAAAAGAATATCATATACTTTTACTCATGAAAGCACATTTTTCAAAATATTATTGATATCCACATTATACAGACAAAAACCTAACAACAAACACACACAATAACCTTTGACTTTAGAAAGAAAAAAGATCATATACGATACGATCCATAATACAAATCATGTCAAAAGTCAAAACCAAATTTTATGTGAAAAAATATAGATAGCACATAGCAATATTTTTTTTTATATTTTTTTTTTTTTGCAAATTCCGGAAAATAATATTTGCATAACATTCATACCAACTTCCAAGACAAAATTGGACTATAATTAAAAGCGAAAGAGCAAATTCAATAAAATTGTTTGTCCAGATTTTAGTATTTTCTTTTTTTTTTTATAGAGGATTTTAGTATTTTCTCTTTGTTGAGATTCAAGAATGTCTACATCTCATTTTCTTCGAAATGACGATTCTTCATTTCCATAAATGCGATAAATCAATAAAACCTTATAAAATTTCTTCCATTTTTAAATCGGTCAACTTTATAAAAATTATCTCCAAATAAATCTTCTATGTTATATGTTGTTTAGATTTCAGTTCACACAAAGATCCAGTTTATGTCTTGTCATTTATTTATTCTTTTTGTCAACGTATACATACGTAATGTGATTTTCCCACTTTATCTAAATTTATAAATAATTTTAATATATATCAGTCAGGTAGAAATGTCCCTATTAGTTAGTAGTGATGGAGGACGTAATTATCAACATGCAAATACTTTAGTTTATTTTATTTGGTTAGGTGAAGAAAAGAAAGACAAAAACTTTTTAATACATATAAGATCATCCACAATCAAATCCACCGGCACAATAGACAAAACAAAAGTGTACTTGAATCAAATAATTTTTATTCTTATACGTAAGTACTGCTTTTAATATTTTAAGAATAAAAATCATTCTGTAAAATATTAATTTTGTTTCAAACGAAGTAGGAGTACCGCTACTATTTGTTTAAAGAAAAAGAAAAGCCAAAAATATGCTAAAGATTTATGTTGTGGGTACAGAATGTGAAATCAAATTAGAAAGTAACGATATAAAACAAACTAATAAAGCATATATATAAAGCAAAACAAAAACGAAAAAGGTTTTTAAAAAGAAAACACCACTAATTAATCTCTTTCTTTCTCAGTCTCTACTACTAACCTTTATGCAATAATGCAGCACGTAACGTAAGCCAAATAGTAATATTTTGGGTAACAAGAAAATGGTTAGATTACGTTATGACTTATGAAACGTGGTTGTCCCGTGTGTCCGAGACTAGAAAAAGTCTTAACTTGTTAAATGTGTACATGTCTATTGGACTTGGACATGATCAAAGGTGACAAACTTGTTTTTGTCCTCTGTGGTACATGGCATGTATACAGCTCAACTCATCATGGTCGTCATGCATGGCCGGACCTGCATGGGAGTATGGGACGAATTGCATTGCATGCCAAGTGAAGACTATAGAGTTTTGAGAGTTCATGAACTCAGTTGATGAGAACTAGCTAATAGCGTCAATTACATTCATTTGACGATTCATTTTATATGGTAGCATTAGATTATTTCCAAAAATTACAACACATAACTAATAGTGGTAAACTGTATATATTTTCAATAAATTAGTATGCATAATAAATTATTTATATTAATTAACTTTCTATTAATATATATTTTAGACGATCCGAATGAATATTATCTAGTTTTAAGAAATAGAATAGTTGGTGAATCATTTTTTTTTTTCGGCTTGGTGAATCATTTTACTACCGGTAAAAAACAAAACTTACTAATTCAAGATTTTCAAAAAACAAACATTAACAATTTATTTCCATAAAAAACATGTTTAAAGTAAAATAGAGTGAATTTTAGAGAAAAAAACACCTAGATTGAATAATTTCAGATAACAGATAATAAAATTTTAATTCTTACAGAAATTATTTACTCGAACTTTCGAGAATCCAATGTTGCCTAATTTAGTTTATATATTATTGATCAATACATAACATTACCTTATTTAGTCAATTTATTTTTACAATTTCCAAAATTAATCTTTGCTTAAGTCAAAGACACAAGAGCAATCACACTTTCTCAATCAAAGCCACCTTTCACTGATTTCAATTTTTTTCTTTTTCAAAAAAATAATCTCACGCGCTTTATTCATTCTCTTCTCTTCTCTCTCTCTGTGTCTGAAAAAACAATAAATGGCATAAATAAAGAAATCTTATCAGTTTTTCGTACTACTCTGACAAAGTAATATTGAATCATCACCAATCTAAAACTTCCTCGATTTAGGGGAATCTATAATTTTTTCCGGGTAGACAGATTTCACTTGTGCATCTTCGATCTTTCATTTGATTTGGGTTTCTCGAAATAGGTACAAAGCTCGAGTCTTTCTTGCAAACGCGTGAAACACCACAAAGAAACCGAGTTCGAGTTTCCGCTAATGTGATTTAAAGACAGCTCATCAACTTCTACACTGTTTAGTATTAAGTTAACGAAGCAGGTACGACCAAACTTATTACTTTGTCTTGAAAAAAAGAAAGAAAAAAACGCGGATTTATGGGAGTTATCGACGGTTCTCTGCTTTGGCGGCTGATTTGTCTTGGCCTCTGGTGTCTTCTCGGTGGAGGAGTCGCGGTGGTTGTGGCGGAGGATGAGAGGAAAGTAATACATAGAGAGCTTAATCAGACTCCTACTTGGGCTGTTGCTGCTGTTTGTACTTTCTTCATCGTTGTTTCTGTTCTTCTTGAAAAACTACTTCACAAAGTTGGAAAGGTTGGTTCTTTTTTTTGGGGTTTATGCCAAATCTTTGTTCTTTTGGGGTTTTGCGTTGAATTTGAGGGTTTATTGGACATGGGTTCTCTTTGATTTGTGAAAAGGAACTGTCTTTGTCTGAGATTTTGGAATTTTGTCATAGAGTGAACTTGTTCTTGATTTTAGGTTCTATGGGATCGGCACAAGAGAGCCCTTCTCGATGCCTTGGAGAAGATCAAATCAGGTGAAAGTCGCAATCTTTTATAATTACTTTGTCAATTTTTCTTCTGTTTGGAAATTTTGGAATTCGGAGTCTTGTCTTGTCCCAAGAGCTTGGTCAAAGTTGTGAATATGAATTGTTTCTTCTCTGTTTCAGAGCTGATGGTTCTTTACCAAAAGCGTTGGGAGAATTTCACTTTGTTAAATTACTCTAGTTGAAGTGCTAATCTTAATTGTTTCCTCTCTGTTGCAGAGCTTATGGTTCTTGGATTCATCTCTTTGCTTTTGACATTTGGACAAAGCTACATTTTGCGGATTTGTATCCCTGCAAATGTTGCTCGTTCGATGCTCCCGTGTCCTGCTCCTAAACATGTGAAAAAGGAAGAAGATGACAATGGTGAAAGTCACAGGAGACTCTTGTGGTTTGACCACAGATTCCTATCAGAAGGTGAAGCATCTCCCACAAAATGCAAAAAGGAGGTGAGAGTTAATTTTTTCGTTCATTTGCATATTTGCCTTGTTGATCTGCAGATTGTAAAATGTGATGCAATGCGTATTAATGTTAATGATGGTGCAGGGTTATGAAGAGCTTATCTCTGCTCAGGCACTTCATCAACTACACATCCTTATATTCTTCTTGGCCATTTTCCACGTTTTGTACAGCTTCTTAACTATGATGCTTGGAAGGTTGAAGGTACTTAAAAGAAATATGTTTCCAATTTATGGATCAACATCTCAGTTTCGTTCTCCCCGAAAGTTCGGTTGTATGAAAGATTGTTGGTCTTTTCAGATTCGTGGATGGAAGCATTGGGAGATAGAGACATTATCCCATAATTACGAGTTTTCAACAGGTACACTTATGCACATTCTCTGACCTTGAGGCTCCTCTTGAGATTTGATCAGTGACTGTGTGTTTGCTGTTCTTTCTTTATATAGATACTTCCAGATTCAGGCTAACTCATGAAACATCTTTTGTAAGAGCGCACACCAGTTTCTGGACTCGGATACCAGTCTTTTTCTATATTGTAAGCGCCATCACCCACTAGCTTCTACTCTACTCTTAGTCAGCTCTAGAAAATGTAGCACACTTACCAAAGTTATTGTTGGGTACGGTTCTTGATATGATTCTCACTTTCTGCAAATACAATGCGTTTCAGGGATGCTTTTTCAGACAGTTTTTCAGATCCGTTGGAAGAACTGACTATTTGACATTGAGAAATGGATTCATCGCTGTGAGTTTTTTTTACTTACGGTCCACTCCAAATTTTGAATTAGTATATAGTATGGTTCTTGCTGAGTCGCTCTGTCATGGTTTATGAAGGTTCATCTAGCTCCTGGAAGTCAATTTAACTTCCAAAAATACATTAAAAGATCGTTGGAGGATGATTTCAAGGTGGTCGTTGGAGTCAGGTAACTTATAAAACTTTCTACGAACATTGGTTTTTATGCCTATAACTTGTAATTAATGATTGTCTCTTATTACAGTCCTGTCTTGTGGGGATCTTTTGTGTTATTCCTCCTTCTAAATATTGAAGGTGAGTATCTAAGTCACTAAGTGTACAGGATATTGTTGTTCAATGGACGTGTTGTAATCTTCTTGCTTGGTATTTCAGGTTTCAAGATGATGTTCATTGGCACTGCAGTGCCGGTTCTCGTAAGATATCTTTCACTTAACTTGTTGAAATCTTCCAAATGATAATATCCTTAAGGACTCACAGATTTTGACAAACTAGTTTTGTCTTTTTTTTTTTGTTTTCAAGATAATTTTAGCTGTTGGGACAAAGCTTCAAGCGATTATGACAAGGATGGCTCTCGGAATCACTGATAGACATGCGGTAGTTCAAGGAATGCCACTTGTACAAGGCAACGATGAATATTTCTGGTTCAAAAGTCCCCATTTGATCCTCCATCTTATTCATTTCGCCTTGTTTCAGGTACTTAACAAACAGAGAAATCACTCAACACAAACACAAATCCTTTCTTTTATGATTTACTTATCTTCTTAAATCGTTCTTTTTATTTCGCAGAACGCGTTTCAGATCACATATTTCTTCTGGATATGGGTAACAACTTAGTTTTTTTTCCTTTAACTTTTCATATACATTTCCTTCTTTACAAGAGTACCTAATTCTCTGTTTTCCTCGATGTAATGCAGTATTCCTTTGGAAAAGATTCATGCTATCATCCTAATTTCAAGATTGCACTTGTGAAAGTAGCGATCGCGTAAGTGCCTAATCTCAAGAGACGCGTGAAAGATGTTGAACTTGTCTGCAGAATCATGATCATACCACTAATCTTGTTTCCTTTTTCTCTTGCAGTTTAGGAGTATTGTGTCTTTGCAGCTACATCACACTTCCTCTCTACGCACTAGTAACTCAGGTAACTTTCCATTGTTCATGTTTATGCTACTGAAACTGGACATTTCTTTTCAATCTGTAAACTAAGAAGTCTTTGTGATTTAGATGGGTTCGCGGATGAAGAAATCAGTATTCGATGAACAAACATCAAAGGCACTCAAGAAATGGAGAATGGCAGTGAAGAAGAAGAAAGGTGTGAAAACCACCGCTAAGAGACTTGGTGGAGATGGAAGCGCGAGCCCTACAGCATCAACGGTTAGGTCCACTTCGTCTGTCCGATCATTGCAGCGTTTCAAGACCACACCACATTCGATGAGATACGAAGGACTTGACCCTGAGACATCAGATCTGGACACAGACAACGAAGCTTTGACTCCTCCCAGATCTCCTCCAAGCTTCGAGCTTGTTGTGAAAGTTGAACCAGAAAAGCAAGAGACTAAGACTGGTGAGACTAGCCGTGACACTGAAACTGATTCTAAAGAGTTCTCTTTTGTCAAGCCTGCACCGAGTAAAGAACCATCGCAAGACCGGTGAGACTAGCCGTGAATGGTAAAACTGATTCTAAAGAGTTCTTTTCAAGTTAAGCATGGTCCGAGGAAAGAACCATCCGCAGTAAGGAATCAGAATCAGTCAGTGCAGAGGATTGTTATTGGTTTATTTATCTAATACTTTTGTAAATCAAATGCCGTGGTGAAAAAGTAATGTATTGATAACCAAATATTAGTTTAAATTAGGATTTTCTCTTCTTCCATTGCCAATTATATCAGTCCAGATTCTGCCATTGGCTTATGCAAATGAGGGGCAGAGATATTAAGAACCAATTTAGTAATAAAATTCATGAATGTTGTTAAAGCCCAATACAAATTCCAAACCATACAACACAAAGATGAAAGTCTTGGTTTATATCTCTAATGCTTTGTAAAACCATCGTTGTCAATCTTCATTACGATGTTTTCTCTTACGAAGAACCATCCGAATTGAACATAACGTTGGTTTGGTTTTCAGTTTTCTATCTAACCGATTAAACCAAAGTCGAGTTGAGAATGAGTGGTAACACTTGAGCCACAATTTTAGTTTATATGAGTTTATATTATGGTCCACATGATTGAGCACGGTTTTGTTTTTATTTTGTAAACCATCTCGTAAGCTGTTTAAGGTTTTTTGCTGTCTCTCCATCGTCTAAGACAATAATAGATTCATTAAACAAGGGAGCCACTAGTTATTAGCTTGCAGAAGAAGTATTCCACTCATCAAGCAAACACGATCGAGCACATAAATTATTTACAAATAGTTTTAACAGTTCTACGTACATTTTAGGTTAATCATTTTTTTGGGTATATTTCACTTTCATGTGTCTTTGCATAGATAGACGAATTTCAATTAAGCAAATAAAACGAGCATATCAATTTTTTTTTTTTATAAATTAGTGAAGAAAAAAAATCTCAAGTAAAGGGCGGGTAGGCTTGACCTTAGAAGAATGGTGAGCGAGCTATAGCGGTAGATGTAATAAATTGTAACGCTTTCACAATGTCAAAATCACAACAAGTCACATTACTCACGAGAAGTCACAAAACCATATGTAAAAAAAAAACTTTGTTTTTGACATTTTCCTAAACTGTCTCTATGTTTAGGTGTATATAAAGATACGAGCGTAATTAATAAACCACTTTATAACCAAACCAGGTCCACTCACATGTCCACATATGGAACAAAAAGAAAGGTAAAATTTCATTTATGTGTGGTGAAGTATTTACATAAATGGGAATATTGGGTAAGGAAGCAATATGTGCAACGTTAGGATACAAAGCAATGACAAAAAAATCTCTTTCTATATAATATACACAACAAGGTTCTTCTTAGGAAATAATATAGGAAAACCAAAAACAAATGGGTCCATTCCATCAGCAAAGCAGAGAGAGGCTTCTCTCGGAGAATGGATACTCAGATGATTCCGGCTTCTTCGAAGAATCGAACTGGTGTTTCCGCGGAATGGCCAAGTTGTACGAGATGGGACAAGCTGATCCTCGGAAGGTCTTCTTCGCGGTGAAGATGGGAATGGCTCTCTCTCTTTGCTCTATTGTTATCTTCCTCAAAGAGCCACTTCATGAAGCTAGTAAATACTCTGTATGGGGGATCCTTACCGTCGTCGTGGTTTTCGAGTATTCCGTAGGTATTTGAATTCGTTCTTGTTCTTGATCTTTCTTGGTTTTGAGCTTTTATGTGTATCTATTTTGATCATGAAAATTGCACATGTTCTATAATCGTTGTTAGATTAGGCAGTTTGTTCATTAATCATTATACTTCCTTCTAATACTTCTAACGGGAACTTTACTGATTCCTTTGTTTGGACTCAAATCTTTCACAAAGCGGTCTATAAAAATAGAAGTAGAAGCTAGGCGTTCATATTTACGTTATTATGCATAGTTAAGATGGTCTAAGATGTTTAAATTTCATTTCTCCTGAATTTAATTAGCATCTTTGATTTTTCATATGATTGTTTACAAATAATTTTCATATATTATATTTTCTGAATGTTATTAATCTTGACGTTTATATAATTAATGAATGTTTTAATGTAGTTTGAATACCAGTTTAAGTTTAATTTGTAATTTTATAATTTACGAATCATGCGATTTCATATGTTATAACACCCCAGCTTATAATAAGTGCATTGATTAAGGAGTTTAGACTATATGACTCTGTAAGCTATTGGTTGTTATCCGCGTAAGGCCTAGCTAGCTAGTTCTTTCTTAACACTTTTTATTGACTTGCATTTTACTCGTTTGGTCGTTTTGCCCCTCATATATATCTCTTGAGCCGCCGGGGAGATCTTTGATAAAATGTCTCTTTGGACGGCTCTAATTCATTTTCCTAACTCAAAATATTGTTTAATTTGTAGGAGCAACTCTGGTCAAAGGATTCAACAGAGCTTTAGGCACATTATCAGCTGGGGGACTTGCTCTTGGCATCGCGAGGCTCTCTGTTTTATCAGGAGATTTCAAGGAAGGCATCATAATAGTCTGCATTTTCCTTGCAGGTTCCCCCATTAATTTCATTGTCTCATACATGAGGTTTTGATGAAGATAAATATATTAGTAACATTTTATTTATGACTCTTGATCTATCAGGTTTCATTGCTAGCTATTCAAAACTCTACCCGGCCATGAAGCCTTATGAATACGCATTCAGAGTGTTCTTGTTGACATACTGTATTGTTCTTGTTTCGGGTAACAACACCGGTGACTTCTTCAGCACTGCCTACTACAGGCTTTTGTTTATTGTTGTCGGTGCTACCACTTGTTTGGTTGTGAATATATTCATCTTTCCAATATGGGCCGGGGAAGATCTCCATAAACTTGTGGCCAATAATTTCAAGAGTGTGGCAAATTCACTAGAAGGTGAAACTCACATTATAACTTCAATGGTCCTAATTCAAAACAAAGATGGAAAAATTTAGATAATATATATGGACCAATCAAATTCGTAAAATGTAAATCATAGTATAGATGTATTAATATTTACATTTTTGGGGTTTGAACTGACATTTCAGGTTTTGTTTTATCCTTCAATATTTAGGATGTGTTAATGGCTACTTGCAATGTGTGGAATACGAGAGAGTACCCTCCAAGATTCTCACGTACCAAACATCTGATGATCCATTATACAGTGGCTACAGGTCAGCTATTCAATCTACAAGTCAAGAAGAATCACTGGTATGCATGTTTTTGAAGTTGAGACAATATAACTAAAACAAGATTGAAATGGTTTTTTTTTTTTAATTAGAATTATTTAAGAATTGCTTCTTTATCCATGCAGCTCGAATTTGCCATATGGGAGCCTCCACATGGACCTTACAAAACGTTTAACCATCCTTGGGAAAACTATGTCAAACTTAGTGGTGCATTAAGGCATTGTGCTTTCACTGTCATGGCAATACATGGTTGTATACTTTCAGAGATACAGGTTCCTTACTTAAATCTTTATTAATACTATTTCATGAAAACTATATAAGATGTTTAAAAGCATGCATTGGTGATGTAATGAACTCTGTGATTTGGCAGGCAGCTCCAGACAAACGACAAGCTTTTCGTAATGAGCTTCAAAGAGTTGGTAATGAAGGAGCAAAAGTTCTGCGTTTGATTGGAGACAAAGTGGAGAAAATGGAGAAGCTTAGCCCCAAAGAGATTCTAAACGACGTTCAACGTGCAGCAGAGGAGCTACAGATGAAAATAGACTCTAAATCTTACCTTCTTGTCAACTCAGAAAGCTGGGCGGCTACTAAAGAGCAAGCTGAGGCAGCAGCAGAAGAAGAAGAAGAAGCTCACGAGACCAAAGTGATCAAGTCTTTAAGTCAGATATGGGATACCAACAGTAACAGCAACAATCATGATCCAGCTAGTGGTAATGAAGGATCTAATGTATGGATGTCAACAGAGAGTATGATGTTAAGGAACCGAGAGACATGGCCAAGCGTGTCATTCATTGATGGTTCTGTAGTAAATGATACAGTATATAAAGTATACGAAAGCGCGAGTTCTTTGTCTTTAGCTACGTTTGCTTCCCTTCTCATAGAGTTTGTTGCAAGGCTAGAGAACCTTGTAACCGCGTTTGAGGAGCTAAGCACAAAAGGAGATTTCAAAGACCCTGTTTTTAATGTAGTAGATCAAGAGGGGTTATGGAATAGACTCATGAGACTAAGGAGACTTAGGAGATACTTTGGCAGAAGCTAATTTAAAAATGTAATCCTGAGAGGATCATGTGGTAAATGTTGTCTGATTTTTAATGTTCATTTTGCATTTTTCATCTTCTATTTGATCATCTAACTGGTCATTGTTATCTTCAGCTCTTCTTCGTAGAGATAAGTTCATAGTTGCAATACTACTTTGTATACAAAACAAATTGTGGACTCTGCTTAGGGTTTATTATGTTATGCTTTTGTAAATCAATGCCTTGGTGAAGAAGTTAAATATGGACTACCATATATAAGCCTTTTAAGAAATTGAATCAGAGTTCACATGCGGGTAGGCCTCTTAATATGTAATCTATACTATCAAAAATGGCCAATTCTCTCCATATGTTTTAGCTTTTGAAAAGTTCAGTCTCTTTTTCATTTTTGATATCATTTGCTTTCTCACAAAACACCCTTAGGCTTTTTTTTTTTTGTTTTTTTTTTTCGAATGTGAAACTATAAAAAGTTAAGAACCAAAAAATCTATACTATTAAAGCTGAAGTACCCATCAGATTTACACTAAAGTTTTCAATTGAAATAAAATACACTTAATCGGATATATCATTTTTGGATTTTTGGGTATGGATAATGAATCGGATATTTATCCAGCAAATTATATCATTTCCATATCTAGTATAATGATAAGAAGGAAAAATATAACATATTTAAAATATATTACTCAACTAATATTATTTGTATTTTTTCTTATTTAAAATCTCTTGTTCGTGTAATTTTAAAGGAACGTGTTTACCTCAATCTTCTAGAATTCTTACTTCAGATGTTTTTAAAAAAAAAACTTTTTTTCTCTTGTTTGGACTACAGATCATAAAATTTTATTCTAATTAACATGTGGTTATAAAAAAAAAAAAAAGAGTATTTGTTTCTATAACAAAATTGTAATATATGTATATATGAACAGACGTAAACAAACCTGTGTGCTAGTGCGGATACTCATGTAGCTGTTATAGTGATGCTAAATAATTGAGAGAGAGTTCGATGGATAAGCTAATACAATGCACAGAGGGGAGCACATGGGAACTATAAAAATTATCATATCATTTGATATCTCTACAAGATGATAATTAAAAAAGTGTTCCTTACAGAAAAATCCCTCTGATTGGTACTTCACAGATAAACTTAAACCTATAAAAGGTTTATTCACTTTAAACAGAACAACAACAAAATATAAAGTCGAAGCGACAGACAAGCACATGTGCACCCATTTTATCATTAGTAGGTTTTGTATCACTTTTGGATTTTTATATAGTTAGTCATCAGACCAATATATATATATATATATATACTGCAGTAGTTGTTATTTGTTGAGATATCAAGTTTTTGTGATTAATAATATATATATTAGATGTAATGAAAGTTCTGAATTCGGAACAAACAACACCTTAATGGAATTTCTAACTTTTGCGAAAAAACTAGATTAATTTTTAACGTATTTAAAAAGAAAAAATTATAATAAGGTGATAGTGTTTCTCGTGATTAAATCTGATAAAAGTTTAGGTTAGTTTGTATGGCATAACCTTTTTTTTGAAAGGTTTGTAAGGCATAACCTTCGAAGTCGAATACGTTGCAAATACTTTTTTTTTAAAAAGAGAACAACATATTATCTAAACTCTACTGTCCAAAGACCAAATTTAGCTAAAACCAAAAACTTTGGTTAAACGATTGTTTTTTTCTAATTCATTATTGATTTTTACTTATTTTATTATTGTCTTTTGCTTTGTATTTTAGTAAGATTCACATGTCTTGCATTCATGTAAAGAGACGTTTTTTATCAAAAAAAACAAAAAAAGAAGAAGCTTTTTAGCTAAAAGAGATTCCATTTCGGTATGTCTTTACTTCAAGTTCTACTGTCTTTTTATAAGTTTGTTAAAGACTTAAAGTTGTTTCCCTATTGGGTGTATATAATATATGTTTAATTATTAGCTACCCTAAATGCTAAAAGAAGAGAAGAAAACATTTATCAGTTTATTAACAAGTGACTCCAATGTTAAAATGGCCAATTTATATATCATATATATATAGTAGTATTAGTATAGTATCTAATGTATCATTTTTTCTATATATCAAAACCTATATTTTGTTTTATATTCATTAAAGATAATTTCATCAGGGTCCAATTAATGATAGAAAATTCTTCATGTAGGTGGAGAGTATTGGTGATTTGGTTCTATAAGTGACAATTCAGATAACTTTACACAGTCACACCAATATGATAAAAGAGTCAAGATGGTTTTTGAGGTTTGTTAGACGTGACAAAACCAAAGTTGTAAATTAGTTTGATAATAGACTAGTCGATCTATCTATTGTGGTCAAGGTGTGCTACTTCAAATGTATATAGACGTGTACCTTCGGGGGTTATTGTATATTAATTCCTATACAAATTTTCACATATACGTTACGTGTCAAATTGTAACCTATTCCGATTTATAAATATGTATATATCCCTACCAAATTTATGGACACGTTGATCAATTTTTAAAGATTCTGTTTTGGGTAATTGATTTATTAATTAATCCAGATCCCACCTAGGCTTATACAAAACTTACAAGATCCAAAACATATTACGAAAAAACTATTTCGAGCTTCAAAATTAAACTCGTTTCCCAACAAATGGTCGGTTAATTGGTTGGCAAAATAAATTTGATGCTAAAAAATTATATTACAAAACATAAAAGAATAATTTAATAATCTAATACAAATAACCAACCCAATATTGGCCGGTGTTATTTACAAATACCATTTTATACTCCACACTGTGATCTCTCATTTGTTTGTCTTTGTCCTCCTATTTTTATTTAGGGTTATGTCATAATCAAATTAAATCATATTATTGAATCGTAAGAGAATTTTACAAAAAATAAAATAAAAATAAAAGAGTCTAATCGAAGGTAGGTTTTGCCGTTTAGGTGAGCAAGGAGCTTACTTATACCTTTTGATAATGTGTTTGTCAAAAACTCAACCTATATAATTTCTATAAAGCCAAACCCACCTACCCATCTTTTCTTCTTCTTACTTATTTACTCCAAACGAAATTTCAATAAATATTAGTATCAGTCACCTTCACCTCTCTATCTCCATATTTAATATATCAAAAATAAAAATATCATGAAAAAATTAAATAAGTCTTGATGATCTCAACATCAATTGACTTAGTCATAATACACACACACACAAAAGAAGAAAACACAATTTAGAATTGTGATCTAAGAAGAAGTTGGAGATAGATAGATGCATCTCCTTTTTATAAGCAAAAATGCGAATTGCATGTAAACACTAATTCAGCAATTTAACTTGAAAAAAACCAACCAAAATAATAATACTTACTAATTTTGTTTCTCTTCGTGTATTATTTATAAAGATTTGATTTAAATATTAGAAAAATATCTTATTTTAATATGCAATATTATTATATATGTAAAATGAAAGATGTGTTTATATGTATATTGTATGTATCCTTTATGTGTCTCTATTAGAACGTGGATCAAGATTCTTTCTTATCTTCATCACTCTTGTCTTCAAACTCACACAAAAGCTAAAACCAAAAACAAAAAAGAAAAAAAAAAAAATCTCCAAAGCTTAGAAAAAGATGACTCGACCGTCAAGATTACTAGAGACGGCTGCGCCGCCGCCACAACCGTCTGAAGAGATGATAGCAGCGGAATCCGACATGGTGGTGATCTTGTCGGCTCTTCTTTGCGCACTTATATGCGTGGCTGGCCTCGCCGCAGTCGTACGATGCGCTTGGCTAAGGAGGTTCACTGGTGGAGGAGATTCTTCTTCGCCGTCTCCTAACAAAGGGTTGAAAAAGAAAGCTCTACAGTCCCTACCAAGATCCACTTTCACCGCCGCGGAATCCGCTTCCGGCGGCGCTGAAGACGGAGGAGACACGACGGAATGTGCTATTTGTCTAACTGAGTTCGCCGAGGGAGAAGAGATAAGAGTGCTTCCTCTATGTGGCCATTCATTCCACGTGGCGTGTATTGATAAATGGTTGGTATCTAGGTCTTCTTGTCCTTCTTGTCGCCGGATTCTTACGCCGGTGAGATGTGACCGGTGCGGTCACGCTTCCACGGCTGAGATGAAACATCAACATCAACATCAACATCAACAACACTCTTCTTCTTCCACCATTCCTACGTTTCTTCCTTAACACTAAGCTAATTTTGTTTTTTATTATAGCAGTAAATTAATTGCATAATAAAGTTTATGTAAAGTGAGTCTAATTAGGATTATTAGAGATCTCTATAAAAGTTTTTTTTTTCCTTCTTCTTCTTGTTCTTGGTGTTGTAGTAATCTTTAATCCACTGTAGTACTTGATCAAATCTCAGATGGAGTTCAAGTTTTGTTTTAGGGTTTTTTACAAAAATTATTATTACAAGAAGAGTTAAAATAGATTAGAGTACTTATTGATTGGACAGCTAATGGAGTCGGCCATGTGAGCTTATCTGAGAGGGCAAATAAAACCTTCCTCGGTCCCTCCGAAGTTACCAAAGTTCCTTATCAAGGGAAATGAATTTAATTAATTTTTTTTTCTAATTTTCTTACTTTTCAATCTTTTTGGATCAATTACATAAGAACAAAGTTGTGTTTCTTTAATGCTGACATCTTTCATAAGTTTAATTATTACTATTTGGGATATCATTGTTGTACTGTGTACTCCATCTCTTCCATTTTTTTTTTATTAATACTAAAAACACAGAAAAAAAATTATTATTATTCTCATTTAGAAATTTACTACACAAGTGTGAAGTAGTCACAAACAGTTAAACTAATAGTGTACAATATATGCATAATAGTTGTTGATGGGTTTCTACGTTCCAAACCCATTAGATTCAAGCCCAGATAAGTACGTGACTAGACGGGAGATGGGCTTAACGTGAAGGAAGTCATCGACCCATTCGATGGATAAGAGCGTCGCAAGGAAGTCCATTTGGGACGAGGATGAAGTCGTCGGAGCAAATCACAGAGACCCAGTTGAACAGAAAGATTTTAGGTCGTAGTATAAGTAGGCATGAATAGGGTTTTACGAAGCACATTGTAACTTTCTATCAAGAACTTAATACTAATAAGAAATTTATTATTCATTTTGTTGTCGATCTCGATATTCATTGATCCACGCCAGAGAGTCTTATTAGAGATATCTTGGGGAGCAAGATGTGTATCTTGCGTACCAACTATTATGTACCGTGAAAGTCTATTATTGAAGTGAATCCGTGAAGCCTAAGGCGAAAAATATTATAGTATTAGTGATAAGGATATATCGTTATTATGATTTATATTCCTATTGTGATAAGGTTTAGAGATCATTGTCTTATGATATAATGTTTATCATATGTCTTATGTTCTCTGTATAAATACCCAAATTGGGGAATCAATAAAATCAAGTGAGTTCAATAACCAATTCAACATGGTATCAGAGCAGTCGATCCTAGTGGATCAAAACTAAAGGCTTCCGCACTAGAAATTTCTTTTGTGGTCTCAAATTCAAAAGAGATCATGCTGATTCTCACAGGAGAAGATGATGAGGATGAATACGAACCAGACAATGAAGATGACGTGAAGAAAAAAAGAAAAGTATGGGTGTGATCATGTGATCTGGTTTTTCTAAAATTAATGGGGTTTGATTTTAAAATAGTCACGTTCCAATTTGTCTATTCTATGTTGGATTATTTTTGTGCACTAATGGTGTTAGGATACAATAACTAGTTGGGAGGTTCTTTTTAAAAGGTTTTCACGAGATTTCTAGTTTTATTGTTTTGGAACTATTCTTTTGTTAAGATTTTTTTTCAGAGGTTTTTGTTTAGGGTTGTTATTTTCTTATTGTGGGAAAGTATGGTAATAGTTTTACCATTACGGGAGAGTTTGCTTATCGTTGAATCATTAGGGGAGTTTATTGGAACGCTCATGTTTTTCGGTTATTATTATTAGTCCAATTTATGGAATGTCCGAGATTAGGACAATTATTTGTGTAGTTGCAGGACTTGCACCCATGGGATGTTGTTATTCCCTTTTACCAAGACCGAAGACAAGTTGAAGTTCCACCCTTCTTTTCAAGATTGAAGTTTTTACCCTAAAGAGCTTGTTGACATGATTTCTCTACCCTTGACAAGTTGTCCACGACATACGTGTTACGTTTTATGGTTGCAAAGTTTACGTTGTGTGTACCACGTTTGTCGTGGGGGGAGTATTAGAGATATCTTGGAGAGCAATATGTGTATCTTGCGGACCAACTATTATGGACCGTGAAAGTCCATTATTGAAGTGAATCCGTAAAGTGTAAGGCGAAAAATATTCTAGTATTAGTGATAAAGACATATCGTTATTATGATTTATATTTCTGTTGTGATAAGGTTTATATATCATTGTTTTAGAAAATAATGTTTAGCATATGTCTTATGTTCTCTGTATAAATACCCAAGTTGGGGAATCAATAAAATCAAGTGAATTCAATAACCAATTCTACAAGTCTAACCAAAAGTTCCCATTCAATTCTCTTTTTTAATCCTTAAAATTACGTGAGTGGTTTCTCATACCTACAATAATACTTGTGAAAATTAGTTACTAATATTTTTTTTAAGTAATTAAGATATATGAATTAATATACTTTAATTAACTTCAATGCTCTAATTATTTTTTATTTTATTTTTTGTCAACACACTGCTCTGATCTGAATTAAGAGTTTTTTATATCCATGTTAGGAAGTTTTTTTTTTTTTTTTTTTTTGTGTGTGTGTGTGTGTGTGTAAACACCATGACCATGATAGGAAGTTTTAAATCTGACTCTATCAGATACATGGTTTTTAGATTTTTTTTTTTATAAAAAAATTATTATTGGGCTTTTGAAGCCCAAACGGATTGAATTTAAATGGGTCTGTCTCAGTTTTATCATACTTGGAGCTTTCAAAACCACGGTTTCGAGAACTTGTAGAGCGTTCCGGTTCCGGCGGGTATTTCCAACAAACACGTGGAATACTTGCTCAAGAAGCCAAAAACCCTATCTAGTTGTGATATATGTGTACTGTATATATATATATAGTTGGTATATGCAATGTCTTGACTCTTGTGTCATGTTTCAGAAGAATAGAGCTCAAATGGCTGAGTTGAAAGAATTGAGAATGAAGTTGGACGATCGATCTAATGCGGAAAACATAGGAAGAAACTGAGCTCATGAGTTTTCGTACGAGGAAATGGATCAGAACATATAAACAATATGATTTGGTGGAGAGAAGGATGGTAGAATGTCTATATATGGAGTATTTAAGAAGTAAACAGCTCAAGGTTGAATTTGATGATCCAACCTTAGTTAACTCTTCTTAACCTTCGGGTTTAATTTCGTATTCATATCTAATTAGTCTTTGTCAATCTTTGAATATTATTATTATCACCTTTTGGGTAAACACTTTTTTTTTTTTTTTTTTTTGTTGTTGTTAGAAAATCATATTTAACCTTATACTATATGTTTTAGCACTATAACACGAACATACCCCAACACAAGGGCAACAACACAAATACACGAGATACATTAATCGATCCCTCTTGTTGTTTCCATCGTTTCACGTTGACATATTTTGACATATATTTTCTAGGTCTGTTTATAAGTTTTTGTTGTTACGGTTTCTCTCTTGTTCGAATTTGTTTTTCTTTTGGTCAGTTTTCGCAAATTTTTTTGTTTTTTTGGAATTGAATGTAAAATTAATTCAAACAACAAAAACTGTTTTTACATCAAGTGCAACAATTTCCTGAAAAATAGATTAACTAAAAACTTTGATATACAACAATTATATGCCACGAATCCTAAACCATTGTTGAAGAGCTCCCTTGTAGGTGTGACCATGAAGAACACTAAGGGATGAGATGCGGTTTCGAATCTGTTTATCGAGATATTTGATGAGCTGAGAAGTAGAGGTGGGGGTATCGCAATTTAAAATTGTTCTGTTTTGTTAAGTGTGTGAAATTTTGTTTTGGGTTTTGTTTTAATGATAGTACGCCACTATATATATACCATCTATATTGAAAAATTTCTAAAGCTTCTCTTTCAGAGGATCAAGAAGATTATTATAGTTATGGCCGGAAGCATTGTTAATGGCCTTTTGTGTTGGGACCGAGTAGTATGCACCCAAATCTGTAAGTGGCTGTAAAAAGATGTTGTGGTCGTTGATTAGTTTATATGATCATAATTGCGTTTATCGTCTTTCCTTGATTAGATGATATTTTAAATCAAGCCAAAAAGGTAATTAAGCACGCACATTGATACCTAAGCTTTTGTAAAGACACGTTAATGGTTGGTTTTGTTTCAGAAGCATTAAACTGAGATGGAGTCATTGAAAGAGGAGATGGAGTCCTTGAAAGAGGTAATTCAGAAAAGGTCATTTGATTTTTTTTATTAGGTTCACATACAACAGTGATGAGTAGTTATATATGGATATATGATTGATATGTTTAATGTCTTGTGTCATATGTTTCAAGTTGACTAGGGCGCAACTGGCTAAGAATACAGAAATGGAGAAGATGCTGGACGATCTATTGCAGGTAATCGTTTGTTAATGCAAACGAAAATTTTGTTGACTTTGAAAAGGACATATATATGTTGTGATAATGTAATGTCTTGACTTGTATTATTACAACAGACAGACGTACACTTATATACATCTCTTAGGGCAACATTATTGGGGGTATCTTAGGAGGCTAAGATACTCCCAATAATGTTGGTCTTACGGTAGTAAGTGTAAGTGACTGTTACCAATGGTTGTCTTAGTACACAAGTCACGACTCTTAGGTACACATTATCTTATTTTGTACTCATCTTTTAGTTTTACTTGATCTTTGATAAAGCATCAACTAGAAATTATCGCAGCAGAGGAGATTCGTGGAGATGTGTTTGCGTGTTGCTGCCGATAGTGGTTTTGTTGAAAAGCGGATTCTTTAAGAAGAGGATCACAGAGAAAAGTTGAAACAGAGCGAGTTCGTTCAAGGCATTTTTGAGCTCTATGATTCTTATAAAGGAGAAATAATATTAATACCGGTAACATCTCTATTGTTAGATCATTCAGCGCTTTGTTGTGGTATAGCAACAAGTGATTTGGGGAAGGGTTTAGGAATAAGCAGAATAATGTTAAAGGTTTGTTATCAACTTATGAACACATCAAATCTGCTCTAATGAACACTCGAATTCTCTGTCGACTTGTAGGTCTTAGAAAAACCAAACAACATCTATATGCACTGAGTTCTGTTCGTATGATCTCCTATGTGCTCCAGATTTGACTATTGTCTTTTTGTTATATGAATAGGATAAGTTTTGTAAAACTGATCATAAACGTTATAATAAAATTGAACTAAGAATTGTAGAGCTTTACCCAGAAGGGAGTTCTTCCAGAAATTCTCAAAGGCCCAAGACAAGCTTAAGGCCTAGGAGGGGGTATGGAAATAGTTTTCAACCAGCAATAGACGCGCCTCGGTTAAGACCTCATTAGCTGCGTCATTGCCCCAAGCGCAAAGATGAGTCGAATTGAGTGAGAGCCTCCTTATTTTTATACCCACACGATGCCCATCAACTTTATATGTGCTCCGATGTGGGACTTTGAACCTAACCAAAAAGTACGCCGACCCTGCATCAATTATGACAAAAAGAATCGTAGGTTATTATTACGTAGAATACGAACATTATTGTAAATTTAAAGATTATGACCAAGTATGGTAGGGGCTGCGCGAACGCAAACCCCCTCTGCCACAAATAATGACGTAGGCTCTTCCTCGTGGGAAGACCTTAAGCTAAGCACCCCTCCGTTATGTGCAATGGAGGTCACTAGCCTAGGCCACTCGTCTTCTTGATCACGAGTTGACCCCGTCCAGGTAAGTAATTTGCTCGTACCGTCCGCTTCTCTATTTATATCCCTGGTTCCCCAGGCATTGCTTTGGGTCTGAGCGATGTGGGACATTTGAATATAAACACATCCTGTCGTTTGAAACTTTTGATTTCCAACAACGTGCTGGTTTCTCACAATTGCATGAGTTTTTGTTATGTACACATGGGCCGGATACTCTAGGCCCAATTTAGTGTTAAATGACAAACATTTCTTGGGGTTCTCGAAGTTCCTGGGCCTTTTACAATAAATACAGTCCAACAAGAGATAACCAAACCGAAATAAAATTGTTAAGTACTTTCTACAAAACCCGGTTTGCTAATATATAAAAGATGAACTTTTTGGGAAAAAAAAAAAAACCCGGTTTGCTTCTTCTTCCCTCTTGTGTCTGTTTCCAGCATTTTATGTTAAAAGCAAGGTACTGGTCTACAGGAGATGGAGAAGAACATTTTGCTTGCGTTGCTGTCTTCTCAAGAAAATCGAAGACTATAACAGCATCATCTCCTGAAACGTACCGTCCATCTCTCGCAAAAGATTACTAGGTCTTTCCCATTGATTTTCTTTCTTACAGAGTCAATGCCGTTTCTCTGTTTTGTTTCTGTCCTATATTGTTGTCAGGTTTATGTTGTTAGAGCCCTTTTGACCCATAAGATCGCTAATGCTTGAAAGCTTCTGACTTTTATCATTAAACAACTAAATCAATGCAAAAGCTCCTGACTTTTTTCAATTTTGTTGTCAGGGTTTATGTGAAGGTTTTTCTTAGAGCTCTCTTGACCCATAAAAAATCGCTAATGCTTGAAAGCTCCTGACTTTTTTTTTCCTTAGGAGGATTTCTGGTTTACTTCTTTATATCGACAAAGAGTTTGTTCTGGTTTGATTGAAATCTGTTTTTGGTATTTAGTTCCCTGTAATGACAATTATGGTGAATTTGTGTTTGATAGCTTATCTCCACCAGTCTACATATATACTGAACAATAAGAGGATCAAGAAGATCATGGTAACACTCTCCTGCTTCTTTTTGATTTTTGTTTTTTTGTATTTGTCTCTTTTCCTTGATCTTGATAAAACCATGAACTGAGAGATTTAAAAGAGGAATCATTTTTTTTCTCACCAGAGGAAGGGATTATTTGGAAGAGCTTTTGCGGGAGCACCAATGTTTGCTCTTGGATACTACACAAGTATGTGGCTTTAAAGGATCTTTTAAGTCATTGATTAGTTTATGGTTTTGCTTTTTGGGAAACAAGCTTCATCAATGTGTTTCTTGTCTTTCTTTCAGATGATGCTTTAACCCCTAATACAAATCGCATACTTAAAGAAGCCAAACAGGTAAGCAAGAAATGTTTTTTTTTGGCTTGTGTGTGTGTGAAAAGATACTGTTACTGTTAATATCTAATATTTTCATCTGGATTTTCTCACATCAGGCGTTTGCTGAAGCAAATTCCTTAGCAAAGGTAAGCAAGAAATGGTGTTATGCATTTCAAGTTGATTGATTTTGTGAAGATATAAGTCATGGTTGACATGTAATGTCTTCTCATGTTTCAGGCGCATAATGCTGATCTGGCTAAGGTGATAGAAACGAAAAATATGTTGGAAGATCTAGTGCAGGTAAAAGCAAGAAATGGTGACAATTCATCTCAAGTTTGTTGATTTTGGACTTATATAGTTATGCTTAATGATCTGTTATGTAAAGAGATAGTTATGGTTGACCTGTAATGTCTTCTCATGTTTCAGAAGTGTATGGATACTATAAGTGAGTTGAAAATAATGAAAAAGACGTTGGACGATCAAGTGCAGGTAAAAGCAAGAAATGGTGTTAATGCATCTAAAGTTTGTTGATTTTGAAAGGACATATAGTTAAAGCTTGATGACCTCTACTAAAGTCTTGTCATGTTTCAGTTGTATAGGGCTCGATTAGTTGAGATGGAAGAAATAAAAGAAAACTCCCATGGACGATACGCAGGAAGAAACTGAGTGGAGTTTCATACAAGGAAATGGATCAGGAGAAACTATGTGATATGGTGCAGAGAATGAAGGCAGGATATGAACTCTTTAAAAACTAAGTATGTAGCTCAAGGTTTTAATGATCTGACCTTTATGCTTAATTCTTAACTTCTGAGTTCTTTTAGTAATTGGAATTATATTTAAAATGTTAATCCTTGAATGTGTATCAACTTGTGTCTTTTCTCCATACCTTAAAAAAAAAAAAAAACCCCAAAAAAGAACAGAACATCATCAAGGTACCATATGACTTCAGAAAGCAAGTTTTCAAGTCTCATTTATTTGAATCCCATCTCCTCCAAATTAACGATTTCATTGGTATACGCCTTCTACAGTTCTACAACTACAATGGCTTCTAGTTCACTTTGTTATTCTCTCGTCATGATCAAACAAACCAAAGAGATCAAAGTTATGGAAAATCGAAAACCCTTAGATAAAATATACTCTCGAGACAACACACTTAAACCCATGGCACTTCCCAATTGCTTCAACGGTGCGTTTTTGTGTGATCTCATAGTTAAAATTTAAGGGTTTGGTCAAGGCACTATTTCTTTTATCTTATGATTTTGAAACTTGGAACAACAAACCAAATTTAGCCGAGCGTATGTTTAACGTTTCTACCACCGTCTTTTAGATCTTTTGTGTTTACAAAAAAACACATCAGATCGTTTAGTATTTATTGAACTACCCAGTATCTTTCAGTATTTACCAAACTACTCCATGGCTTTTCGTATTTATTAAACCGTCCCTATATCATTTCGTATTTATTAAGATATCCCCTATTTCTTTTCTATTTATTAGACCGTCCCTATTTCTTTTCGTATTTATTAAACCATCCCTAACTCTTTTCGTATTTATTAAACCGTCCTTATTTCTTTACGTATTTATTAAACCATCCCGAAATCTTTTCTTATTTACCAAAGTACCCTATAACTTCTGTAATTTACAGAATTACGTCATATCTTTTGAGATTTACCGAATTACGCCATATATTTTCATATTTACAAGTTACCCCGGATCTTTCCTATTTTCTTATTTATTCCATTTCTTTCTTCAAATAGATCCCAAATCTTTTGATACTGTCGCAATAGTCCCAAATCTTGAAATTTTTGTACAAATAATATTTTTACTAATAAAGGTATTCACTGTCAAATATTATTTTTACAAAGGTACCCAGATATAATATTGTGGAAACATAAAAAAAAATGAATGATCAAGTAATTTACTTTTTATTAATCAAATAAATATGTCTTACAATTTACAACAATGTTTACAAAATTCTCGCACAAGAGACCAACAAAAATATAAATTTATGTATATTAAAAACAACAACAACAAGTAATCATAAAGAAACAAGTATTCAAATGGTAAAACATTTTACATGTAACCATATAGTAAACAATCATATTATATAAATTTCTCGTGGTCGTGGATTCTATAAATTGTTGTTGGGTTACTTTTTTTTCGTTTCTTTGTTTGCGTGTATGTGAATTTTGTGCACGTGAGTTTCTTATTTGCGTGAGTTTTTTTTTCGTGTAAATTGCTTTGCTCTTGTTTTTATTTTGGTGGTGTCGTACGTTTTCGTGAAGTTGTTTTTTTTTGTTTTGGTGGTGTTGTATGTTTTCGTGAAGTTGTTTTTTGTTTTGGTGGTGTTGTATATTTTCGTGAAGTCTTTTTTTGTTTTGGTGGTGTTGTATGTTTTTGTTTTTGTTTTTGCGTGTTGTATGTTTTTGTTTTCGATGTTTTGTTTTTGTGAATTTTTGTCAGGATACAAGAGACATAAGGAGAGAGAGAACTTCACCTTACTCATCACTTACCCTTGGATCTCCAGATTCTTTGTGACATAAGAATGGATACATCTTGTTAGGTAGAAATTCTGAGCAGAGCAAACCATATATTAGACAAGAACATAAACAAAATGCAGAATTGACTACAGCCTCCAACAAAAAAGTGAAACTTACATGTATGTAGAGTGTGTATTCCTGAGCAAAATTGGGCTGCTAGCTCATATCTTTAACCTGAACTAAGTAATTCAAGTCTCCAGCCACAGTTGACACAAATAGTTTAAAAAACCATGAGAACTGTAATGAGTAATATAGGAACCAAAAATACATATTACATGCACGACAAAAGAATACGAAACATTGAGATATATTACCTTAACGTGAATCATTGAGAAGATATTTTCTATCTCATTTTTTGAAGCCTTTGAGCCTGTCATTTGCACCTTGAAGTTGTCAACCCAAAACATAAATTCAACTTAAATAAAAAGTGAGAATACGCACTAAGAGGTAAAGAAGTACTCAATGAGACGCATCGAGCTCCACTGTTCTCAAAATCTTTGCAGCTTAAGGATGGATACCTCTTATTAGGTAGTTAATCTGGACAGAGTAAAGCATACACTAATAGATATATTAGAGACCATAAACTATATACAAAACTGACTGCAGCCTCCAGAAAAAAAAACTTACATGAATGTAAAGTGTGTGTTGGGGCGTTGGACTGCTGTAGCTCATATTTTTAACCTAGACTAATGCAGAGTCTCCGGCAACAATTGACACAAATAGTTTGAAAAGCCATGAGAACTGTAATGAGTAATGTATGGAACCAAAAATACAAATTAAATGTACAACAAAAGAATACGAAACATTGAAATAGATTACCTTAACGTGTATCATTAAGACATATTTCCTATCTCATTTTGTGAAGCCTTTGAGTCTGTCTGTCATTTGCATCTTGAAGTGGTCAGCCCAAAACTTCTAGAAAAGTAGAGAGAATAAGCACCAGAAAACATAAAACTACTTGATTAGACGCAACGAGCTCCACTGTTCTCAAGATATTTGCGGCTTAAGGATGGATAATCTTGTTAAGTATTAAATCTGAATAGAGTAAAGCTTATCACTAATAGATAACTGTACCGTGTCTGCCTCAATTGTACACTCATCAGCGAGCTTAACAACTGACACACGCCCATCCGAACCGGCTACCAAGTTATTTATCGACGCGCCCTGTTCAAAAGAAAGAGAATCTAGAGTTTACTCATTGTGCTTTTGAGATTCCTAGGTTCGCAGGAAAGCAAAGGCTTCAGTTTGAGACTCTAATGCATCGATGTGGGTTATTATCTTACCTTGACAAACTTAACCCATTTTGACGGTATAGTTCTTCATATTTCTGAGCAAGTGATGGAGTGAACAGTCTTTGCAAAAGCTTGTCTTCAGGGAATACAATCTATAGTTCCATAAGGGAAGCCCAAAAGCAGATGTAAATTAGTACGTCTGTTTTGCATATTATTTGAACATCTGGAACCATAAAAGTACTAGATCCTACGCATCGACCTCCATTGTTTTCGAAATCTCTAGTAATTCAAATGTTTGATAAACCTACCTTCTTCATTGCTGCTGACTGGATGATTTTCAAACCTTTTTGTTCCTAAATATCTGCTCTTCTGAAACCAAGGAAAACTCAAAATACAAATAAAAGTAAAACCCATAAGAATCTAGAGTAGTGGCTGGCAACATTTGGTTGCTTACTCGTACTTGAGGCATGATAAAGAATATTATTACCTTAGCAAAAATTACTGAGGAATTATATTGGCTGTCTCATGTTTATGAGATTCTCCAAGGTGTTTGCGACAATCTCTCTACAAGAGTCAGAAAAATGTTATACAACTCACATTATATATGCAATCATTTAGTGATGTTTTAGCTCATAGTGACACTGATAAGAAACCTGAGGCAACTAACAGAATCAAAGCCGTAAAGCCTAATCAATGCCTAATTAGAAAACAGTTACACATATCTAAAAGAAAGCAAAACTTACTCTCCAGAATAGACTAACGCTGAACTTGACACTGAAACCCCTAGGTTTACAAAAATCATGTTATCAGAAGCCCGAAACTTAATTGTCATTTAATTCAGATAACTACTATATAAACCACATACCTTGCAAAATATGTAGTGTGGTTGAATTTTGCTTTGACAGTAGTTGCACATGATCAACAAAAAGAAAATCGAGGTTACACACTTGACTTAAATTTAAAAGTAAATAAAGTTGTCTAACTATTGAGAAACAACCACATAAAAATAGATGCTTCAAAATTTAAGAAAAAACAATGAGCTCAAAGCAAAATTCACCACAGTGAATATGTAAGTGAATGTGTTTTGTTTGTCTTATGTTTCTATTTGAATTTGAGGCGTTTATATGTGTGTTAGTGTCTTACTTTTCTGTGTTTGAATTACGTTTGAGTGTGTTTTGTTTGTCTTATGTTTTCTATTTGAATTTGTGTTTAGATGTGTCATGCGTGTTTGAATTGTGTTTGAGCGTGTTTGTCTTGTGTTTAGATGTGTCATGTGTGTTTGAATTGTGTTTGAGCGTGTTTTGTTTGTCTTGTGTTTAGATGTGTCATGTGTGTTTGAATTATGTTTGAGCATGCTTTGATTGTCTTGTGTTTTCTGTTTGAATTTGTGTGTAGATGTATCTGAATTACGTTTGAGCGTGTTGTGTTTTGTGCTTTTAGGATCATATCTAATAAGAATTGACGAGGCTAAACATGTTAAATATTTGCAGAACAAGCCAGAACAGAGGACTTGTCTATCTCATTTTTGTGGAGAGAGAGAGAGAGAGAGAACAAGAAATCTTACTTTTATTTGTTATTATTGCCTAGTGAATGGATCTCCAAAAAATTTGTTTTTAGAGCTTCGGGATCCGGTCCTTTCGCTTGAAAGCAAAAAAATAAACAAAAAATTTATTAGTAACAAAGAGAGAGTTTAAACATAGTGTGAATAACATACAAAGAAACCAACAATAAACTGGATCATTTGACTAACTTATGAACCCAATGTATATAGATAGGTGTTGTTCTCTTCAAACAAACACATTCAGCAATCAAATATAGTTATTTCTACAATTTACACATAACTTGAACACTTATACATAAAAGATTATTGAAACATAACCCACTAAGTGAATAACTTATTAACTGATGACAGTGAATGATAAACCTGAGTCAAAGAACACACTCATATTCAGAAGACGCAAACACGCATAACACTGAAATTACACACGACAACACCCAAAACACAAATATAAACTCACATTAATAATATGGTACCTGAAATTATGATTTGCAGAAACTAGAGAGAATATGCACTAGGAAGCATAGAAGTACTCGATCAGACGCATCAGCTCCACTCTCAAAATCTATGCAGCTTAAGGATGGATACACCAAGTGGCATCAGTTGAGAAAGAAAAAAGTGAAGCTAAACTACACATATACCTTGTCTGCCTCAAATTTACACCCATCAGCGAGCTTAACAGCTTAACAGCTGATACGCACCCATACGAACCGCCTTCCAAGTTATTTATCGAAGCTCCCTGTTCAAAAGAAAGAGAAACTTAAGTTTACTCACAGTGCTTTTGAAATTCTTAGGTTCGCAGGAAAGCAAATGCACTAGGAAGCATAGAAGTACTCGATCAGACGCATCAAGCTCCATTGTTCTCAAAATATGTGTAGCTTAAGGATTGATACATCAAGTAGCATCAGTTGAGAAAGAAAAAAGTGAAGCTAAACTACAACTATACCTTGTCTACCTCAATTGTACACCCATCATCGAGCTTAACAGCCGATACACAACCATCCGAACCGGCTTCCAAGTTATTTATCGAAGCTCCCTGTGCCAACGAGAGAGAAACTTAAGTTTACTCACTGTGCTTTTGAAATTCTTAGGTTCGCAGGAAAGCAAATGCTTCAGTGTAAGACTCTAATGCATCGATGTGGGTTAATATCTTACCTTGACAAACTTAACCCCATTTTGACGGTATAGTTCTTCATATTTCTGAGCAAGCGATGGAGTGAACAGTCTTTGCAAAAGCTGATCTTCAGGGAATACACTCTGTTGTTCCACAAGGGAAGCCCAAAAGCATATGTAAATTAGTACGTCTGTTTTGCATATTATTTGAACATCTGGACCCATAAAAGTACTACATCATACGCATCGACCTCCACTGTTCTCAAAATTTCTAGTAATTCACATGTTTGATAAACCTGGTTAACCTTTTCATTGTTGCTGACTGGATGGTCTTCAAACCTTTTTGTTCCTAAATATATGTTCTTCTGAAACCAAGGAAAACTCAAAATACAATAAAAAATAAAACCCATAAGCATCTTGAGTAGTGGCTGGCACCGTTTAGTTGCTTACTCGTACTTGTTATTTTGATGAGGTTACATGCATGATGCCCTCCAACTTCACCAAACCTGAGGCAACTAACTGAATCAAAGCCGAAAAGCCAAATCAATGCCTAACTAGAAAACAATTACACATATCTAAAAACAAAAGAGAAAGCCAAACTTACTCTCCAGAATAGACTAAGGCTGAACTTGACACTGAAACCCCTGGGTTAACAAAAATCATGTTATTAGAAAAACTTGTATACATCAGAAGCCCAAAACAACTTAATTGTGATTTAATTCAGATAACTACTATATAAACCACATACCTTGCAAAATATGTAGTCTGGTTGAATTTTGCTTTGCAGTAGTTGCACATGATCAACAAAAAGAAAATCAAGGTTACACACTTAACTTAAATTGAAAAGTAAATAAAGTGTCTAACTATTGAGAAACAATTACATAAAAATAGATGCTTTAAAATTTAAGAGAAAACAACGAGCTCAAAGCAAAATTCTCTTGACAGTGAATATGTAAATGAATGTGTCTTGTTTGTCTTATGTTTCTATTTGAATTTGAGGCGTTTAGATGTGTGTTTGTGTCTTGCTTTTCTGTGTTTAAGCGTGTTTTGTTTGTAGTATGTTTTCTGTTTGAGTTTGTGTTTAGACGTGTCATATGTGTTTGAGCGTGTTTTGTTTGTCTTATGTTTTCTGTTTGAGTTTGTGTTTAGACGTGTCATGTGTGTTTGAGCGTGTTTTGTTTGTCTTATGTTTTCTGTTTGAGCGTGTTTTGTTTGTCTTGTGTTTTATGTTTGAATTTGTGTGTAGATGTGTATCTGAATTACGTTTGAGCGTGTTGTGTTTTGTGCTTTTAGGATCATATCTAACAAGAAGTAACAACCTGCTAAACATGTTAAATATTTGCAGAACAAGCCAAAATAGAGGACTTGTCTGTCTCTATTTTTTTGGAAAAAGAGAGAGAGAACAAGAAATCTTACTTCTTATTTCTGAATGGATCTCCAGAAAAATTGTTTTATAGAGCTTCAGGATCCATTCCTTCGCTTGAAAGCAAAACAAAAAACAAAAAAATCATCAGTAACAAAGAGAGAGTTTAAACATAGTGTGAATAACATACAAAGAAACCAACTGGATCATTTGACTAACTTATGGACCCAATGTATATAGTTATTATCAGTAACTTGAACACTTATACATACAAAATTATTGAAACATAAATTAACTAAGTGAATAACTAATTAAGATTAGCAAAGAAAGAACACATTCAGATTCAGAAGACACAAACACTCATAACACTGAGGAAACAAAAGAACTTAATACAAGTCCAAAATAAGTTCAACACAGAGACTTTTCACGACAACACCCAAACACACAAAATATAAACTCACATTCCTTAATAATATGAGTTTGAAGCAACGGTTCTTTTGAAAGTGGAGATGAACCCAGAGAGAGAGAAAGAGAGACTTGATTTTTTTTTTGAATTTTTTTTTCTTCTGAACAAGGCAAGTATTTGATTTATATTGTGACTACCTTGTTTAATTAATCTTCCACCCGTTAAATCTTCCACCCGTTACAAATCATTTACTCTTAAAATTCAAATCATTACCTATCATGTTTTGACACGTGGAGAGTTTATAAAAAAGAAACAAGATTTTAAAGCATTCCCAAGATCGTTTTATAATTTTGAAAAGCAAATCAAAAATAAATTAGAGGATTACAGACTGGAAAAATATTGTATAAACTTTTTTTTTTTGTATGAAAAAAATATTGTATAAACTTACCTTTCAAAATAAACAAAACACGATTATTAAGTGATTAATTTCTAGATAGATATGATTACTTGATTGGATATAAAGCGAATAAATCTAAATTTTCAGCTTTTCTTATGGCATTCTTCGGTTTCTTAGAAATAACTTTTGTAAATTTCATATATAAATGTCATAATCCTAAGGTGTTTTGTCGTAAAATGTCATAATCTTGTTCATGTTTCTCGGAATGGAGCAAATGTTTTACATTGTTTAAATTCCTATTGATCAAGAAGTAGTTGACTATTGTATCATTGAAGTTTACATTAACTAGTTGCATCAGTAATCACATAGAGATTAACAGATTGAATTACATTTTCTTTATGATCCAGTCCTGATCGAGAGGTATAAACAAACACCAGTATACAAAGAGTGATTTGAAACAACTGTGTGAAGAACATGTGATTGTGAATAAATGAATGAATGATGAAGTGTCGGGTACACGGCAGGACTCTTCTGTCCTGCCATCGGCTATAACAGAGTTTACCTGAAACATGAAGATCTACCTGATGATGACAAAAGGTCAGATTTTTTCAGAGTGGTTTAGAGGATTGCCATGCTGCTCTGTTTTCTCTATTTGGTGGACTTGCAGAAGAAGCAAATACTGTTAATCCAGCTCTTTTTCGGTTTAGTTCTTTGAGATTTGGTGTTTCTCGCCTCTACGAGATCATTCATGAATTGAACCACTGCCTGAGATGATAGCAAAGAGCTTGAATCAATCATCCATGACTGACACAAACAACAAACTCCAGACAAAAATAACTGAGTGAAGAAAGAACCTGTGCGCCCTTTTCGGTTATATCTCTTGGAAGTTCTTCAAGGGGGTTTTGCTGCGTGTGAAGAATGCGCAGCTGTGAAAGCGTTTTGAAAGAATATGGAAGGAAGCGGATCTGGTTATTGCTCATATCAAGCTCTTCTAGCATCTCAAGGTTGCCTATCAACCCTGGGAGTGATCTTAGGTTGGCAAAATTGTTCCCAATGTTGAGCTTAACAAGTGTTTTGGCATGACATAAGCTCTCTGGTACTGACTCAAGCTCGTTGAAACTAACATCTAGCTCTTTGAGGTTAGCCATGGAGGACATTGTTGTGGGTAGCTGCCGAATGTTGTTGTAACGGACAGTCAGAATCTCTAAGGTAGATAACTTCCCAACAGCTTCAGGAAGAGCTTTAAGTCTGTTGTAATCTGCACGGAGTTCTTTCAAGGAAGAACAACCAGAGATATTATGCGGAATCTCTTCGATATTATTTGTTTCAACATCGAGCTTCTTGAGGCTCACAAGAGAACCGATAGATTCAGGGAGAGTGGAGAGGCTGTTAGAGCTCAGATCAAGTTCCTCGAGATGTATCAATCTACTAAATGCTGATGGAAGAGATGATAACTGGTTTCCACTAAGATTCAGGTTGACCAAGTATACCAAATCTCCTATAGACTCAGGGAGCTGACCAATTCTATTTGAATGCAAATCGAGCTTCGTCAAGGACAAAAGCCCTCCTATGGTTGCCGGTAGTACCATGATGCAATTCTCAGACAAATCTAGCCTAACCAGACTCAATAACTTGCCTATAGAATCTGGAAGCCATTCAAGCTGATCCATCAGCTTGTGCTGCAGATTAAGCTCCTGAGTAGCTTTCTTGGCCGATACTTCAATCAAACTAGCAAGCTTAATGAGACTCAACTTCTCCCCTCCATGGCCTGCACATATATAATAAGGATTCCACTACAATTAGAGAAAAACACACTCCATTGGAAAACATTCTAAACACATGAATCTCAAAGCTTTGATTCTATCAAAAAGTTAAAACGTATCAAGTCCAAAACTTTCATGTGCTACAAATATAATGGTCCCAATGCAATTACAAACAATGGAAAAGCAAACAAGTCACATGAAAACACTATCGAAATCTTAACTTTAGTTTCTATCAAAAAGTTAAAACATTTTCAAGTCCAAACACTTTTCCATGGCCTACATTATAAGACCATCATTATCCATAGTCTCTTAATGATTACAGTTTAAAAAATCTCCATTGGGAAAAGCAAACTAAACCCACATGAAAACACTATGGATCTCAAAAGTCAAAACCTTTCATGGTCTACAACACATATAATGATGATTCCATTGGTAAACAAACGAATCATGAAAACGTTCTATACGAATCTCAACATCAGATTTAAAATATAAAAGACATTTGAAATAAAACTTGAAATAAAACTCACCGGTGACTTTCTTAGCCATAAGTGTTGAATCCAAAACCTGAGGCTTCCGAGGAGCCAACAACCCATCATTATAAAACGAAGATCTCTCTTTCTTCACAAACATATCATCACGCGTTAACATCTCCTTTGACTTGACAAGACCCTGATCAGAAGAAACAACCGACGCCGGCACAGGAACCGGAACAGACCGAGGCACAGAAATGGTAGTGGTGGTCATGCCATTAGGAGAAGCAATACAATTCGAAGCTCTCTGAATCAATTCGTCGAACACAACGTGTACAGATTCCAGATCAAGAATTTTATTCGCTTCTCTCCTCTGTTCTTTGCTCTGGAAATGAACAAGACTTCTCCTCATCTCCTTCAACACATTGAAAAGCTCCTTAGGAACACCAGAGTTTTGAATCATCTTGTGTTCATCATCAATGGCTTCTAAGCGAATTCGATCTTCTTCCTCAACGTTATGAACCAGAGAAGTTGCGGTCTCGACGTCTTCGATCTCTGGTCTAGATGGAAGAGATCTGTGAATCTTCATGATCTCTTCCACAACCTTGTCCTTGGAATCAAAACGTTTCTCCATGGTTTCTCTACAAAAAGATTTGATTTTTTTTATGAAGAAACAGAGATATTATTCATGGGTTTCCATATTTTGTTCGTTTTCTCTTTCTTTCGTCTTCTTCTTCGTCTTCTCATTCTTTCTTCTTCGTCAGTTCTTTTCTTCTTCTTCGTCGTCTCTCTCTCTCTCTCTCTCTCTGACTCAAACTGCATTAAAATAATCGAATTAAATAATTCGAAAATATATTATTATGATTAGTTTAATTGAGAAGGTCACTATCATCTCTCTCTAACATCAACTCGCGTCCTTGTCTTGTCTGTTTAGGTTAATGATAATTTTGTTTAATGTTAAAAGATGGACGTAAACAATAATTAAGTATTGACAGATGTGAAAAAAAAAGTTAAGTATTGACATGATCCACTAATGTATTTATTTATTGATTTATTTATTTATTTATTTATATATTTATTTATGGATTCGAATCCAAATAGTAAAATTTACCAAAAACATATATGGATCCGAATATCTTGATTATAGTGTCTGATCTAGATATAAATTTAATTATATTAATAATTTTGAAATATATTGGGATTTTAATAAAATTTTACCTTTTAAAAATATTTTGAATTATTGTGATAAAAATCACTTTTTCTGTAAATGAAGTTCTCTATTTTCACTTTTATCCAAAAATATGAGAAATATTTATTTTGGAATTGGAAATAAAGAATGATTACATCAATTTTTAAAAGACCTACCAAATCCAGCACTTCCGTGGCCTACACATGTAATAATTCTGATGGTCTATATTGAATGGTGGTAGCGGTTGAAACGGACAAAACCGCAGATGGAATAAAACGTTTTTTATTTACCATTTATCGATTATGTACCGCAGTAGTGCAGATTAAAAAATTAAAAGAAAATCATTGCGGACCAATCATGGATCATTTTTGTATACAAATAGAGCCCGTCCGTAGTGGTCTATAATCCACCTTAAAAATAGAGCGGTCTGATGTGCTGATGGATTTGTCCACTATGACCATAGTAACCATTCAGACCCAATCAAAAAAATCTTCTATGACCATTGTTCCGGTGGCATGAAACCATTGGAACAGGCATAAAAATTCTCAAATTCTCTCTCAAGATATTGGATATTATGAAGATATTTTGTACAAGGAAAGTTAACATTTATGTATCTTTTTATTGTTAAACAAATAGATGATCTATTCTTATATTGTAAAATAACTTGTTAGTCAAGTTATGAAAGAACTCTTAAGCATGGTATAAAACATTATAAAAAACACTTCTACGACCATTGTTTTCTGATCAAAATACAAGTTAGTAAACGAAACCGTTTCGTGCTAACTTTGAAGTGTATATAACAAAAGCTAAGAAAGCAGCTAGCTAAGAGTGGTGGAATTGAATCTCGTGTGTTGTTGAATATCATCCTAATCTACCCCAGCTGCTTCAAGATCAGACGACATTTCTTCATCTTCTTCATCTTCTTGCTTAAAGTATTTAACGTTAGAAGAGTGACCAGTGGTCTTGGAACGGTGAAGAGTGGTTGCAAAAGAAGAGGATGAGAGGCTGAAACTCTCTGAACTACCAAGTGTTTTGCTTGGGAGCTTCCTCGCTTTGCCTTTCTTCAGTTTGATGTCTTTGTGCCAATTCTTCAATGCCTTTGCCATTTGCTCATCAAACACTGCTTTCTTCATGTGTGAACCCATCTGCTCCACGCACCATTTCATCAGTTCTTTATTTACTTTTCTTCAACAGATCATTTGGATAGGGTTTTGAAAACTAAGGTTTACAAGTTACCTGAGTAATGAGGGCGTACAAAGGGAGAGTAATGTAGCTGCATAAGATCAAAGCTCCTAGGCTGCACATACCATACATATGTTCTTAATACTTCTTCTCCATAATACTAATTAGGAACATAATAAACGACTTTTTACCATAGGAAGAGTTTGGTGACCACAAGATTAAAATCTTTATGGAAGCATGATTTTAACCCAAAAGAATACTGCAAATGCCAAATGCCAAATATATATATGTTACTAAGTGGTAACACTCTAACATGTTGAATTTATAAGAAGCTCATTGCTTTTACCCATATCCAGAAGAAGTGTGTTATCTGGAAAGCATTCTGCATAACACAAAGTATTGAGAGAGAGAAACTATTATTAATAGAAGACATAATCAGCAAAAACATGCTAGCTCAAGATAAAATCAAGAAGAAGATGCTATAATATTAACGTTATTACCTGAACAAAGAAAAGTGGATAAGATGAAGAAGCAGTTGAGGATAATCGAGCCAAAAGTATCGATCTGAGCCTCGCACTAGAGGCATCCCCTGAACTATTGCATGTGTCTCTACGATTTCTAGCGCCATTGTTGCCATAATCGCTTGAAGCTTTGTTCCAACAGCTAGAATTATCTGCAAAAGGACCTATTGATTTTCAAGAAACTTCCAAGAAGCTTTGTATATTATAGAGAATCAGATTGTCTTACGAGCACTGGAGGTATCGATGCCCAAAACAATGTTCTCCAGCCTGGAAGTTGCATAGAAAGATCTCAGTATATGAACTGAAAATGAATTTAAAGATAGTTCAATAGCTCACCATTAACATTAAGCAGCAAGAAGATCACAAATGATGCCCAAAGAACTGGACTGCAGAGCAAAAACAATTGTTAGAAACAGTTATATAAGACCAGATTAGGAAGCACTGTTTCATTTGCATTTGATTGTGATGTAACCTTATTCCAACTACCAACTTGAAATCGTCCTCGAGAGATCTTTTGATGTATCTCTGGAAGTTAAACTTTCTTCCCGGGGCTAAATGGGCCTGAAGCAGAACACTATTAGTATATCAAGATTATGAGGGAATGAAATGGAAAGATGAAAGATTATAAAACTCACAGAGATGAATCCATGGCGCAGAGTTAAGTACTCGGTTCTTCCCACAGATACAAAGAACTGTCTTAAGAAGCATCCCTGTAACCAAAAGATCTCAGACTAATCAAATCAAGAACGTTTTGATGCATTTTGGAAGAGAGATAAAGAAGCTAGGAGAGAAATGGTTTCTTTACGACGTAAAAGAAGAAGGGAACTGTTGTCCAGAAACTTGTATGTTCTCTCACAAAAGAAGTCTCATGAGTGAGCCTAAGTCTTGATTGATCTACACCACAAAAACTAACAAATGTAAGTCTGTAAAATAGAATATAACTTTAAGGGATTCGAAAGTACCAATAGAGAACTCATAGTCATGAGATAATGTCTCTTGCTCCCATTTTTTCCATCCACGAATCTACCACAAAAGCCAATACAAAATGAAACATTCATTAACTCAATCAAACACAGTTTCTATCGATCAGAACTAGATCTATCACATACCTTGAGCCTGCTAAGCATCACGGTGATTAAACTATAGAGGATATGAAAGATGGCCAAGAAGAACAACAATATGTGAAGTTGGTGCAAGCCTTTCAATGTTATGAGTGGGTCTGATCCTTGTTTACAACTCACAGGTGTATCGCCAGCAGCCGAAAGACGTATACTAAGAGATGGAGCAAGATTTTGGAAAAGCTCTGCGTCTTCAGATGAACAAGGTAACATAGAAAGAGCAGCCTTTCGAGAAACACAGATCTTGAGAATATATGTTTCTCCAAAAGTGAGTAATAATGAAATGAATCCAAGGATCATCAGCTCTGTAGAATCAATCACCATTTCAGAAACCAACAAACCAAAATGCTTTTAGACAAGACAACCAAACCAAAATGCTTTTTAGACAAGACAACCAAACCATTTCAAAAACCAAACCAATAAGCTTTTTAAGACAAGACAACTAATGATATATATGTTTACTTACCGGCTTTGACTTTCTCTAAGGCTTCAAGGAGAGAGTTTTTTTGCTTCTTCCATAGCCACTGAGAAGAAACAATTAAAAGATGTTTCAGACAAAGGAGTGTTTGAACAAGAAGACTTGTAAGAAAAGGAAGAAGATCAAAGAAAGCAGACGTTGGCGAGTCTTTGAAGACCCTTTTCAAGAAGATGAGAAATGAGGATGAGAAAGGTGCAGACGATGGCAACAGCCCAAGTAGGCGTCTGAGAGAGCTGTTTCCCGCCGGAGGGAGGTTCAGTGGTGGCTGTAGCTCCGCCGTGGAACATTAGAAACCATAACAAAGATCTTTGACACTTGCTTCGTGTGATCATGAGTGAAGGGAGAGAGGTATGAAACAAATTAAAGAATACTAACGTAGCGATCATCAAACTTAAGTTGGTGCTTCTTAATTAATTACTATGTTGTACAACGTAAGTTAATAGACAAAAGAATTGGTTTTTTTTTATTCATTTGACTATATTTATTGTGAGATTAATCAAAACCACGAGTACACTATAAACTTATTCTGAAAATTACGTACATAAATTGTGTGATATATGATATATGCATTCACAATTTCACATGGTGAAGTTCATTGTTGACCAAGAAAAAAATCTTAAGTGTAATTCAGTTATTTATGTAACTCATCTCACTTAAGTCAATGAAAGTTAATTAGAAAAGTTAATTATCGTATTAAGACATTTGACTACAAATTTGCAAAAAGACAAACGAGTGATGATGAAACTGCTAATCTACAAAATAGAAAAAGAAGGTTTGACGTTATTATTCGCAAGACAGCGACACTGACGTTATTATCAACTTATATATTGTGATATTATTAAATTCTTTTTGTGGTTAATCATATACCATATGTAATTTTAATAATAATAAAACTTTCTTTTATATTCAATTTATTTAAAATATAATTATATTTATGTGTGGTACAATATTATTATTAAAATATTTATATAGATACGGTTATTTAATAATCTTTTAAACACCAAAAATAAAAATTATAGATTATTTTGTGGATTAATTATTATACATTTCAAATAGTAAATTATGTCGAATGCAATTTCAAATATGTGGAACAAATGATAAATGTTTAGAATCAAATTTTCAAACATTTAGGTTTGAAGATTCGAAGACTTCACGAATCTAAATTTTTAAATTTTTTCCATCTTATCATATTTACACTATCTCATCATTTACATTTAAGTCACCGTGTGTTATAAAATTCATAACTCGTTACATCATATAACTCATGTCACATTTAATCCGCTTTTTGCTAAAATATCTTAATTATATATGGTTTTGAAAATCAAATTAGAGTATTCATGTAACAACCCCTCCGGTGGGAATCCCTGCCACATGGCACACCCCGCCACATGACAGCTACAAGCGCTGCAGCGCATCGACCCTAACCTCTCTCCTATGGGTCCAAACTCTGCATGTAGGCACTCTCCTAGTCCATATGCACTCCTGGCCCACCAGGTAGGTTATTGGTGCGTCTGGCGTTCCTCGAACCCAAGTCCTTACCCTTTAACAACTTTTCCATCGGACAAGCAGCTAACGAGGGTGTGACATTTGTAAACAAATTATAAAGATTGTCGTTCCAAATTTTTTAAAATAAAATTGTAATATATAGATCAAGAGACTATACATAGCTTATTACAAATTTCGAGATGTATATCTCCAAATCCAGTTACGAAACCAAAAAACTAAAGTTTTGAAACTAAACACCGAAATATCTTTAGAGAGCAATGTATGGACGCAATCATGTCTTCCTTTTGGCTACAATGTTTACATACAATAGTGTAAAACCTATTCTTGTTTTGGTATTGTGGGAGAGAGTAGTCAGGATCAAACTCGGTTCTCATAGTGAAAGGTAATGACGTTGCCAACTGATGTCATTATGAGAACCAAGTTTGATCTTAACTACTCTTTTCGGTGGTATCTTTACGACAGTTGGCACGGTATGTTCGTCTCCTTTTGCAATTAATGATTCATGTTCCATCAACTCTAAGAAATCAAGAACTGGGAGGGTTGAGACATCATCTCCATGGGAAGACATAACGACATGCAAATCATCATCTATGTCCATAGAGTCTTCAGAAATATTAATATTTTTTTAGTCTGTTTGGCATTCAGTTGCTTAGAAACTTAAAAAAAGAAAAATTTAGTTTGTTTTCTCATGAGTTAGAAATCAAATGCGATTATAAAATAATTTTGATATATGCATAACATTTTCAAATTTAGTTGTCATAAAGTTTATTATTAGCGTAATGTTCTAAAAGTATCATCAAAATTTTTGATCCAAAAATATCACAAACACCAAAATTGAGTTAATATTTTAGGTTTGAGTTAACTATCTTAGATTTCGCATATAGGTTTTAAGGATAAAAAATAGTATTTTAAATATAGATTCGAAGCCTGAAAGTTTCAGTTCTGTTTTATGGTATATTTGGAACATGATAATATTTTCGAAAACCCAAAACTTAAGTGTGATATTTGATATTTTCGAGAATTGCCTTAGTAGATTATGGAATCTGAACGAAAGATAGAGAAAAAAAATAAGAGTAGGGAGAGCTGCAAATCGATACGATTCCAAGAACATAAACACATGTTATGTCTAAACAATCGAATTTTTTTAAAACCATAGAAGCCAAAGATATATATGAGATCCAACTGGTCGAAGCTGTGAAAATTAAAAGAGTTTACAGCTTGGCACAAAATCCAACTGCAAACAAACGCAAATAACGAACTCTACTCAGATTGTCTTTATGAGATCAATCTGATTTTTTTATTGGTTTTAAGAATGACAAAAGCAAATAAGGGGAGAGGGAGAGCAACTTATAAATGGATTCTTTCTCCTACACCTTCTCTAATCACTCTTACCCTCCTGAGATCCAATCTCCTGTAAGTAATGCTCTGCATCCAATGCCGCCATGCACCCTGCACCATCCATTCTTTGTTTATTAAACTGTTCTTTCTTATTCATGAAACCATACAAAAAGATAAGAAACATTTGAAGGTAAATCATTCTCTGGAATGGTTTTGCAAAATGGGTTTCACGTAAACACGCAATCACTTTAGATAGGTGAGAGTTCAAAGACCACACACCATGCCGTGTAAGAGAACATCGTAGCAAGAGAACATTCATATAACAGATCTTAATGATCGGTATACTTGAAACAATTTAACTTCTCTTGCATGCTATCAAAACACCTCCTTAGTTAATGACCACTTCTAGTCTTCTAAAGACTATTTAATGTTTGAGAATACAAAACATGGGACTGGAGAACATTAAAGGGTTCAAATGAAGCTATTGACTTCCAAAAACCTGACTCCTTTTGAACAGATCAATCAAACAATTACGCTAAACAGATAAACAATAGTTCACTTAACTACCAAATACTAGACACCAACTAAGTACAATTAATGAGCAGTACTAGTCTTCTACAGAGAATGAGATAAAAGGTCAATCTTTAACAGCAAACACAAGACCACTCAATAGCAAACACAAATCCACCAAACGCATTTCTCTACTACTTTGTTATGTGAATAAAATGATATACAAAGCAAACCACTTAAGACTTCATCATAAAAAGGCAATGACTTTTAAAAACTGACTCCTCTATCCAGATCAATCAAACAAGTATCATAAACAGATAAACAATTGTTCACTTAACGATATACGGTATACCTAACTACTCCTTATCACATTAGGCTATAAGGCATCAAGTAATATCTGATAGATTCCAGTCATGATTTCAAAGAAGAGCTAACTCATTTTGCAGAAATGTAGAAAGAAAAAAGTTGGAGAACGAACCAGTTCCTGCAGCAGTGATGGCCTGTCTATACTTCTTGTCTTGAACATCTCCAGCAGCGAAGACACCGACCACGCTGGTCTTTGTAGTACCAGGCTTGGTCACAACATAACCATCTTCATCAAGCTCAAGCTGCCCATCCAAAAACTTCGTCGCTGGCTCATGACCAATAGCAAAGAATAATCCAGACACCTTAAGATCAGAAACCTCTCCACTAACAACGTTCTTCACCTTCAATCCACCAAGAATACGTCCACTTTCATCTCCATACGCTTCCACCACGGCAGAGTTCCAAATCACTTCAATCTTAGGGTTAGACAAAGCTCTCTGCTGCATAATCTTAGACGCCCTAAACGTATCCCTTCTATGGATAATATAAACCTTGGATCCATACTTAGTGAGGAAATTAGCTTCCTCCATAGCCGAATCACCACCACCAATAACCACAAGAGGCTTATTCCTAAAAATCGGAGCAGCTCCGTCGCAAACAGCACAAGCAGAGATACCACGATTCCAAAAACCACCATCACCTTCACCAGATCCAGTGAAGCTAAGACGTTTCGCCACAGCTCCAGTCGAAATGATCACAGCGTCAGCGAGAACAGTTCTCGAATCAGAGAATATCTTAAACGGCTTCGATGAGAAATCAACTTTGTGAACCGTTTCGGTGAAAATCTCAGTACCGAACCTCTCCGATTGCTTCCTGAATTTCTCAACGATCTCAGCACCGAGGATACCTTCAGGGAACCCAGGGAAGTTCTCGACGTCGGTGGTTGTAGTTAACTGACCTCCGGGAGCGATATCGTTAGCCATCCATCCTTCGAAGAGAAGAGGCTTAAGCTCCGCCCTAGCTGCATAAATCGCCGCCGTGTGTGCAGCTGGACCACTTCCGACGATGCAAACCTTGGTTTTGTGAGTTCCCATATCGACGGCGGCGGCGGCGGCGGCGGCGGAGGAGGAAGACGCGGTGGCTAGAGAAGGAGGATTAGAGAGAACAGATCCAAGTAAGAAACCTCCTCCGACGCTGCTTAATAAAGACTTTATTATGAACCTTGACTGGCTCATTGAGATCCAACACATGTTAAAACGATTTGAATAATATCAGACCACTTTATTTGAATTTCGATGAGATTTTTTTAATATTTTATGAATATGAAAGCCCATATGTCAAAATTATTATTGGTCTCATTATTTATATATTCAAGGCTTTGGAGTTTGGAATATTAACAGTAACAAGATTAGAATCACTTCCAAATTCCAATATTAAAACAGTGGATTACATTTCCTTACAAGCCAAAATTGATTCTTTCAAAAATTGACACATAAAATAAAAAGGCTAAATTAATTACTTAGTCTTATATGATGTGTAATGTAAAATTATAAAAAATGTTTTTGATTTTTAGAAAAAACTTACACCTTAATTTTAAATCCAAAATCATAATCTAACCCACTAAATCCTAAAACACTAAACTATTTAAAATAAAATAAAAACGTTTCAATAACACCTAAACAAACATTTAAAATATAATACCACTAGCCTACTTGTCTTTTTCTAATTATACCACTAAGTACCAAATTAAGATGCAATCTTGAGAATTGAGCTAAATTTTAAGATGATAATATTAAAAAAATACACTGCCACAGATATCCACTGATTAACTATTAAAAAAAAAAAGTTGTAGATTTGGTTGTTCCTAATAGAAAGAGTTTTTTTATAACAAGATGTTTGTGCTACAACAAATCAATAGTGATGATACTTGGAAGAATCTAATCAAAAGAGAGGAGAGAGAGAGACCATAAACTAGATGGCCTAATTAAAGGATTCCTAAACTGGCTCTTCTTCTCAGACTCAGGGCTCTGTTATGCTCTCATAATATACAGACAAAATACTCTCAACAACAACTACTTCTAACAATCTTCTTCTCTCTTTTCAGATCTTCAAAGGCTTTTTTTGTTAAAATGTTTCTAATCCAATTGCTCCAGAGGCACACGGACGAATAGCTGCCCGTTTAAGGTTACCACAGCCGATGTGTGATGCGGATCGATTCTCGTTGGCAAACTTACCACCTGCAGTTCCGATGAAGGTATGAAAATGTCATTCGACATTCTATGTATAAGCTGAAAAATCGCGTAATGAGCAATTACCTTTTTGAAAGGAGTAGCTCCCCAGGGATTCATAGGGTTCTCGGGTTCGCCGCTTATTACCAGACGCCCAGCTGGATCTGATTGGACCCGGACCTGTATTATAGTTGCCAAGACAAAAACTGAGTGCTAAACTCAATCTTAGGATCCATATGTAAACAAAACAGAGTGTTTCAAATTTGAGAGCTAACCTCTTCACGGACTAGTCCTGGGACTAATGCATAGACCTCAAAGCAATCTTGCTGCGGATAATGGAAGAGATTATTAATACCAGAACGTTATAGCTGAGACCTTAAGAAAGGGGCAACTGATTTTACCGTCCTCTGTACGTTAATCTTGACCCAGTCAGCTGGTGGTCCAACATCAACAACTGTCACATCCAACCTAGGAAACACAACAACTGGAATCAGAATTCAGATGTGATTATCACCCATTGAAAACCAGACCACAAAGCTAAAAACCATACATAGGTTTAGAAACTTGGATGGCATTTTTTGCACCATGTTCAGCAGGCCTCTTCCGTTTGAGCAAACCTGATGACATTGCCAGGTGTAAGTAATAACCCGAGTCAAAGTTCCACTAACATATTTATGAGGACAACAGTTCTTCATCAAACAGAACTCATACCAGGGGAGGTCCCAATCTGTTTTTCACGCTTTTGATGAATAACCAAGTTCTTATCCTACCAATAACAAAACAGCATATTCATTCAGACTATGACAACAAAGATATAAAGTGAACCTGTAAAGGTAAAATCAAACATATGTTTGGTAACCAGATTTAACCGAACCTTGATTGCAGGGTCACTAACTTCACCGTTACCATTAAGACGCTGTGAATGCCAACCTTGCATAGCACGTGCTGCAGCATCTCTCCTCGCTCTACCTGATCCAGACGCCTAGTGTAGAAACAAGGCAGCGGTTTAAGTTGAAACACAAACATTAACCATAAGAAGAGGACCGAACAAAAACTACAGACACATGACATGATATTCTCAATCTTACCTGATTATCAGTATTCATTGGTTCCAACTCCAACGGAAGGGGTATCTGAAGTTCACCTCCACTAACTTTATGCCGCTCATATTCAAGAAGGGCCTGAAAAATTAAGAAACTATAATGTTACTAGATGTTACTGAGTCTAAAGGAAAGTATAATTTAAGGTTATTCACAATTGTTTTCTATTAAATCATTTAAATTATCTCTCAAAAGGATTGATGCGTAGAGTCCCATGCCAGTGTATACAAAAGCCACATGAAAGAAACCAAAAGCAGAGAGTAAAAAAGGTGGTGAATAAAATCTCACCTTTTCGTAGAAACCTCGGAAAGTCCATGACACTGTTGTACATGTCCTGAACAAAAAATTGACCAATTAGAGGGTAAGTCTTGCAAATTTCCATATGATATCCCTAATAAGAGAAGCATTTTTTTCTTACTTTGGCGGCCTGAAAGACTCTCCCACTTGCCGCCATAATTTGCTTCCAGTAACCTATAAAAAAAAGCATATATTAATCATAGAAAATCATTAAAAGCCACAGTGCTCGGTCATGAACAACAGTATGCATGCAAGTAAGCCAGGAGGGAGAAAAAATGAAAAGCAAAAGCCACATTAGCTCGTCAGAAAAATGGTATAATATTCATCAGGCATAAACACAGTGACCCATACCTTGTCATACCCGCCCAATCTAGTCACAGCTCTCCATAACCTTGTGCCAAAAAAATTGATTGAATATCAACATTTTCTTTACAATGTATAACACACTTAAGTGACTAAATAATGATGGGAAACAAGCTTACTTAAGGCAGTTCAGTCCCTCCCCATAAAATTTTGGAGGTTTGAAATCCATGTTTCTCTCTTTAAAAAAACTATCCAATTCTTTCATAAAAGCAGATTGATCCTCTTCCGTTCCAGATTCATTACCATCAGACGTATCATCCAAAAGGAAAGAGCGCTTTGCGCGCATGGCCCCCTCAACGCCAGGTGGTACCCGAGGATATTTTTGGACTCCATTGTTCAAATCTCCACTACCCCGCATTTCAGACTTTATATTGGAAGATGCAACACAAGGATGACCAGGTTCACGTGTCACTGGTGCACTTTCATTATCTGCATCAGTTATCACAAGTGCTCTAGAAGTATCTTGCTTTTCAGTATTAGCCTCAACATTGACATCCTTGTTATTAGTGGAGTCAATAGTAGTATCAGCAACCATTTTAGAATCTGGAAGATCAAGTTCCATGTCTTCTGTAGTTTGAGCATCAGCTATAGTCATTCCTTCATCATGATCAGAGGAAGTTTGAGTAGCGGGCAAGCCAGACAACCCTTTGTCACTGCCTCCTGAAACTCTAACTGCCAACACATCAGAGTTTTTGTCATTGTCTGTCACATTTTCAGTGGTAGGCAAGTCTAGTTCTTTTTCCACATTCATTGAGGTTTCTAAGAGAGGCTCAGGTGGATCATCCTCCAGTTTTGATATGGTCTCAGACCCAGGCCCCTCTAGCCCTTTGTCAAGATCCCTTGTGGTCCCGTGATCATGATCGACTGGTCCACTTTCATCGCCAGCCAAGTTCATATTTTTAGCCTCACTGTCATCCATAATGTCATTTTTCTCCTCAACAACTTCAGTATCAGGATTGGCTGGAAATTCCTTATGGTCCCCGGAGGATATGATCTCATGTTCTTCTGCAGATTTTTCCTGCTCCATCACAGTATTAGCATGAATATGCAGTGATCCTTTTTCTTCCGAGTGTTTGATATTAGGATTGACTGGAAATTCGTCGTGGTCTCCTGAGGCTATCATGTCATGTTCTTCTGCAGCTTTTTCCTGCTCCATCACAATATCAGCATGATGATGCGGTGGTTCTGTGTCCTCCTCTGAGAGTTTGGAGTCAGGTATTATGGCCGTTTCTTCATGGACCACTGCATTATCTTTGTCAACCTTGACAGCATCTCCCTCATCTTTCAAGATTTCTGAACTTACTTCGCAAGACCCTATGTTCTGTTCTGCAGTGTCTTCTACATTAGGGTTGATTAACCCTTCGTCAGTTTCTAAAGCTACTGATGGAGATGGACTTCGGTGCAGGATTGTTTCTAACTGGGCATTGTTCTCATCAAGGGTTTTCTCATCATCAATCTTCGGCGGATCATCATCATTGGTCTCCCTCTCAAGGGTAGAATTCTCCTCATGCGAAGCAAGTGAAGTACCCTTTTCAAGGACCATGGGACATGGAGAATCTTTCTGTTCCTTGACGGGAGCTTCCTCTCCTACTGTCTCTCCTGGATTTTCATTCTCTGTTTCCTTCACATCACCCTGCCTTTGCTCTCCACTTTCAATTTCCTTATCAGTGCCCTGTTCAACTCTCTCACTATCCATTTCCGTTACATTCTCCATTGTTGGTTCCACTTCCGTTAAATTCTCCATTGTTGACTCCACTTCCGCTAAATTCTCCATTGTTGATTCCACTTCGGTTAAATTCTCCATTGTTGATTCCATCTAAACAGCATTCCTATACAAATTCATCCATACAAGAAAATATTAATCAATTATAGGAATTGCAGAAAACAAATGAAATGACCACATACTTCACTGAAGCTCACATATTCAGAAAAACCCCAAAAACACCAAAAAAACAGCTTAAAGGTTTGTGAGGGAGCTATAGGGATTTGAGAGAGTTATGACTTATGAGAATTTTTCAATAAATCTCCAAGTTATATTTGGTTCTTTCTTCTTAAGAGTTTAGTTCAGTGTTCTAAATTATCAACTACACACACACAAACTGAAAGCAAAAAACCGTTTCTTGAGATTCATAAACAGTAATTCACAAGCAGAAAAAAATACCCCAAAGGTGAGACTTATAAGACATCAAATCGAGAGATTCATATTCTCCAAATTACGAATTCAATTAAAGATTCAAATCAAAACAGAAGAAGCATACGCCACGATTTACAAAAATCTCTCACGAGTAGCTAACATTTAGTCGTAAATTCCAAATTCCGAAAACCATAAAGCAATCGAAAAAAACGAACCTTTGGGGTTGGTTGGTAGAGACGAAGCAGAACGTAGATAGGGAGAAGACGGCAAGGGGGATGAATTGGTTTGGGAGCTTCCTTGAAGAGCAGTGACTGAAACACTCTTATTTGTCTCTCTTTCGTCGTCCTCCTCCTCAAAATTTTACCCACCGATCGAAATTGGAGAGAAATGAAATCGAGGGTTTGCGATTTGAACCGGGTTTTCTCTACACTTTTTTTGGGCTCACGGGCTTTTTGACCTAATCTTGGCCCGATCAACATCACGCGTATCAGATCTTGTCGGAAGTCTTAATTTTCCTTTTCTTTTTCCTCGCAAAGACTAATAATGATATTTTTCGTATTAAATATAAATATAAAGTAATATTGAAACTGAAACATAGTACTTTTGATAACAACAAAAGTTACAAAACAATTAAAAATTTTCCTTATATTTTATTATTATTATTATTATTATTATTATTTTTTTATCTTTATTTTTTTTTTATTTTTTTTATTTTTAATTTTATTTTTATTTTTATTTTTATTTTTATTTTTTTATTTTTATTTTTAGGTAAACAATGTTCTTCACAACTCAATTTTGGGATTTTCTTGTAGCAAATGAGAGAAACAGATCTAGAGTGAAAAGAGAAGACCAATTCAAGAAAAAGAAAGAAAAAAGTTCATTACAAAACCACAATGAACATGTTTATTTTTCTATCTTTTCCTTTTTCCAGATTTAATGATGAAATAAACCCACAGAAGACAAGCTTGCAATCAGACTCTGTGACACTATTACAGGACACAGGAGAAGAGACAGATCCCTCCTTAGAGGAAAGCGTCCTTCTCAAGCAGTTTCACCACATCGAGCTGATTGTTAAGCTTGGCCACATCAATGGGAGTTTTACTGTCCATGTTTTGCAGAGTACTGCAAACAAACAATGAAACAACAACACTTGTCATATAGAACCATTTTTTTTTTTGAACTTGTTTGAAATAGAATGTGTTGTTATTGCAAACTTACACTGCAGCACCATTCTCTAGGAGAAGGCTTACACACTCTTTCCTCCCATAACCAGCAGCATAATGCAATGGTGTGTTCTTGTTTTTGTCAACCGCATTCACGTTTGCTCCAGCATCCAGAAGAACTTGAGCACATTTCATCTACAAACAAACTCAACCAATGTCAGTTGGGTTCAAACCTGCGATTAACCTTCTATAAAGGCATGTAATCGTAAATACATCAATGATAATTCATAATTGTGTGGCATTCTACTAAGTGAGGAAGAAGCTGCTAATCCACCAAGTTCATGATAATAAAGATTCATAGTATAAATTAGTCTTCAGTTTTCGCAATTATGTGATAGTGACATTACGACAGGTTTTTTGTTGTGACGGTTTTGTCATACCTCGCCATATCCACATGCAAAATGCAATGCTGTCCTTCCCTCAGAGTCTTCTTCATCTTTGCTACCACCAGACGCCAATGCAGCTTTCAAACCCTGATTGGTTCAGGAAATCAATGAACAAAGAGTTTAAAAGCTAACCTCGATCAATGATCCCAATTTAAGGATGAAGTTCAGACTGTTAAAGATTGGTTCAGGATGAAGTGTGCTAATCAGTTTACCTCCACGTCACCGAGACTAGCAGTTTGGTGAACAATAGACTCTTCCTCTTCCCCTTCTTCGGCCTCCTCAGGTTCAGGTACAACACTCTGGTCTGCTCCAACAGCTATACCCATTGCTTCACCCAGCTTTGCCAGCACATCTTTATCATTCCAGTACCTAGCACCAGAAATAAATCACTTATCCATACATAGAAAGTAAACCTAGTAATTTCTAAAGAATGATGTGGAATTTTTTAATAACATACTTCATCATAGCAGAAGGACCACCAGCATCAATCTCAGCTAGTATAGGTTTCAATTCAGGATCTTCTTTCATTTGTGCCATACGCTCAGCAAACTGCTCTGTTGCTTCAGGGTTACCGAGAGCCTCCAAAAAGGGAGACATTTGCGGATCCTAAAAGCCAAACAGAGAGATTCAATGCTATGCTTACATAAACCTCAAGTAATGATTAAAAATAATAGAAACAAGAACGGGAACAACAGATTGTATATAGGTACCTGCACCAAAGCGCTACCGAGACGCTCAGCCATTGTCCTAAACTCAGGATTCTCCATAACCTGTTGCATGGTTTGCATATACTGTTGTGGATCAAAGTTCGGTAAACCTCCTTCATGCGACGCTGTTGGAACAGATCTCTGAAGCTGCTCAGCTAACTGGTTAAAGGAAGGATCTTTAGCTATTTGCTCAGCTAATTCCTTGATACTTGGATCCTGATTTACAAAAAAACCATCAACAAACGAAAAATCCAACCTTTGACTTATTACTAATCAACCCACACAAAAAAAGGAGACTTACATTGAGAATACCAGCCATGCCTGAGAAATCAAAAGCACTGAAATCAAGACCAGGATCAGTCACTGGAGGTGAAGGTGAAGGTGAAGCTCCTGAGCTTGATTCTGGTTTAGTACTCTTACTCTCTTCCTTGGTCTCGTTTCTCTCATCTGCAGAAGCATGGAATACAATTTAGTCAATAACAACAACAACCACCAAATCTGATCAAACAAAAGCAATCGAATCAAAAATACAACGATTCTAATCGAGAGATTTAACATAAATACCTGAAGGAGGAAGAGTTGTCTTCTCTGAACTTGAAGCCATCGGAAAATTACTAAAACCCAATAAAAAAAATTACAGAGATTTATTTAGAAATTGAATCAAAGAAGATTTCCCAGATTGGAATTGATACATGATCAGAAAAAAATCGAAAGTATGGTGAAGAAGAGTAGAAGACGATACCTATCGAAGCTGAGAAGAGCAAAATTATGAAAACCCCAAAACGAAAATGTTTGTGGCAAAGAAAACGGATATTCTTTCCCTCATTTTTTCATTTAATTAAAAAAAAAAAAAAAGTTAATTTCGATTTTATATTTGGAAAGATGAATTATTATCATTTATTAATTACCATATGTTTGGACAAATAAGTTAAGAGGCCTCAGGCCCAAAAGCCCATAACTTTAAGTTTCTTTCTTCTTGAAATTTTGACATGTCCAGAATAGCTATATAATTTTGACATGTCCATTATAATTTCTTCAGATTTATCTGCATTGCGTAAAATTGGGTTTTTCTTTTTTTTTTTTTTTTTTTTTTTTGGCAACAGAGTTGAATATTGTTTTAAAACGTAAAATATGTGAAGAAAATTTATAAAATCCATCACACTATGGATTACGCAAAAATCAGTAACAGTCACCACAACTAAACCCACAACGATGGGTACTTCTTTTCTAATCAATCAAAACAAACACATGGAGATGGCAAACAAGGTGTGTGATTCAGTCGAGAAATCATCGGAAGATAAGGAGATAATCATTTACGATTGTTTCAACTTTCAACTGCGTGAGAGCAGATCAGAAAGAGACTACTGATATTTTCAGGTTCTTTTTACTTGGTTGCCTGGGCAATTATATTGCTTATGGAACTCGCCTCCTCTTTCGCAGCTTCCACCAATTGATCCTTCAAAGACCATTATAACACACATCATTAACACAATCCTGAAGGACTAATTCTATTGTCTCAGTGGGGACTAGGATTAAGAAACCATACCTGGGCTGATATTATCCTCGCAACTGTTTTCTTGCTCGACTCTTGGAGTTCACCGGCTATCAACAGCTCATCCAGTATGTAATACGCCTAGAACAAAACAACCAGTTTCGAAAATTTCATAATGAAGTCAAATTACAGAGAGTGGATAATCTTTGATCCTGTAGAGTTGTGTATGAGTATACCTTGTGGAAGTTGAAAATCAAATCGAGTTCACAGACCTGAATATCATAAAATAAACAGCTCTTAATCAAAATCTAGATGTTTTGTGAGATTATGATAGAGTGGAGGAAAGCCTTTTGGGTAAGTGTTTACTCACACTGCCAAAGTAACGGTCAAGAATCTCGACATAGTGATGAATTATCTCCAGTACCTCTAACTCGTTATCCGCCTCATCAATGCACATGCAGAAGTACAAACTTGCATATCTGCACAAATACACAACAATCATGTTTTGTAACCAGTAGTTAAGGAGCCCAAGAATACACTGCGTATGTAGATATCAACTCAATGTTTTTTACCTTTTGTAGACAACCTTGTATCCTCTCCATTCGATAAAATTGCAGAGCTTGGGACCACGGTTCAGAATCACGCCACTGAGTTCACGTATGATCTGTCGACATTATGTAAGATCAAAGGCAAGCAAAGCATAACCCGAGATTAACTCAATAACACCTAAGCTGTACATACCTTAGATCTTTCCTTCTGTGTATAAGGCGAATACCATTTGGTGAGCCTTACTTTTCCTTGCCGACTAACTAGAAGCACAAAGTGTATCTGGAAACACAAACATCACCACAAAGAGCCACCTTAGACATTTTCTTTTCTTGTCAGGAACATCTCACTTAAAGCTATTCCTTAATAAGAAAACTAACAATTCAAGAAACCATTACTCTTGATGATATTCACTAACTAAAATCATTATGAATGGCAATCTATAGCACAGAATTAGTTCTTTTTCATGTATCCTCTCGCCTGTGGGAAGTTATCAAGCACAAGAAACTTCTACATCACAACAAAAAACACAATTTATAAACTACAGCTACAAGAGAATTTGCAAAATACGAGGTAGCTTTTAAGTAAACAAGCCTTACAACAAGGACCAGCAGTAAAGATTTGAAACGCACACAAATGATAAGGCAATTGTGAGAGATCAAGTACCCAGAACTTGAAATCTATCTACCTACCATCATTCACCTAAACCAGCATTTCAAGCAAAATTGAGTTTCCGAAACAACACAGAAGAAAGCAAGAGATATCAAGATGTACAGATCTACAAGCTTCTTTTGCCAATTCAGAAACAGAGGCACACGATTCATTACCAAATCAAAATCAAAATTCAGAGTCAAAAGTTGTTGTTTAAACTACGAGCAGCATCAGCAGTACTCAAGATACAAAATCGAAGGCAGATCCAAAATCGAAACACATAACAAAGTCAAAGAAACGCAAAAGAAGAGTACAGATTGTTACCATTTTCGTCAATCCGAAAACCCAAGATTGAACGAATCTGTAAAAGCTCAGCTCGATTCGCAGAAGAGATCTCTCTTTCTCTCTAAAAGCTGATGATCGTCGAAGTCGAAACTCAAAAGAATCCTTCCGGGTATACACAATAGAACGGCAGGGGTATAATTGTAATATAAGCTCCTTTCTTTTAAATGGATCTTGTTCCGGGTCGGATCCTTTTTATTTATAACACCCTCTCAAGTCTTGAGTCTCTCTATCCCCTTTTGCGCTCTTTGCGTAGCTGAGCTCATCTCAACGCTTTGTCGACGATCGTCTTAAGACACAAAAGGAGACTCCTCCTTCTTATCTCCTCTGTCGTCTTCAATTGATGTAAGTGATTCAGTTTTGATTTAGTTTGTTAAGAAGTTTTGGGAATTTTATAAAATTTAGGGCTTTGATATGAGAAATTTGTTGTTTGGATATGCACATTTGGTTGGTAATGAGACGATTAGGTTTTTGCATTCGTCTTTAAGAGTTTGATGTTGATGAATTGCGTTGAATCTTAGGTAGACGTAGACCTAATCAAATCTTAGATAGATCTAATTGGAAGTTGCAGAGAAATTGTATAACTGAGTAAGATTAAGACAACTGGTATAAAGAAGAGGTTATAGAACAATCGGTAATAACAAGAGACTATAAGACAATTGGTATAGCTTGCACAAATGAGACGTTATAGGACAATTTGTATGACTGGTACAACTTCTGATTCATAATCGTCTTTTATTTGGTTATATTTCCAGCCAGACGATGAAAAAGAACATCAACACAAGCTTACATTTTGACTATGGAGGACACTATTCAGAAGAGTATGAGTGGACTTCAAGAAATTCATTATATGCTATATTGTTTCAGACCTCATCTGTGGAGGAGATAACTTTTTCGGTCTTAGTAGATAAGATATGGAAGAAGATCAAGATAGATAGAGCCACATGGAAGCTGAAATTGAGTTACAGTCTATCTAAATCTCGGAGAGAGACATATATTGTAGATGACGAGGACGTATGTGTATTTCTAACGTCATTGGATACTGAGGGGCTTATACCAGTTTTACGTGTGGAGTTATTAAAGGATACAGAAAATAATCAGCGGGCAATTTTCAAGAGAGGAGCGAAGAAGTTCAGTTGGTGTGAATTATGGGGAGGTTGATTCTAATGGGATAGTTTATGATGTAGATACTGCAGGAATGTTTACTGTTTTTGGAGAGGGAGAAACATCACAACAACAGAAAGAGTCGATCAATGTACAGCCGATTATTGAAGAGGCAATGGAAAATGCTGAAAATGCTGGTAATAAAGATTGTGAGGATATGGATGACGATGAGGAGGATGCTAGTCATGAATATGTTGAGCTTCCATGTCATGTAAAAGAACATCAATATTTAAAAGAATGGGAAGATGGTACGGGTCTTGAGAAAGATCAAGAGTTTAGTTCAAAGGATGCAGTGTGGGATTTGGTTCACAGAGCTACAAATTTGAACTGCTTTGGTGTGAAAACAGTTAAATCTGACCCGACGCGACTTATGGTAGAATGCAGCCAAGCTTCAAAAGGTTGTAAGTGGTATTTACGAGTTACGAAAATTCAGAAATCAGATTTTTGGAGTGTCAGAGTACATAGAAAGATGCATACATGCTCTCGAGCTGTTCATATTACTAGCAATAGTAAACAGAGAGGCACATCACGATTAGTAGCATCTGTTTTGCATGAAGTCTATCCAGGTCAGTCTGATACACCGAGTCCTAAAAACATCATGAATATTGTGCAAGGAAGACTTGGTTTGCTTTGTTCCTACTCTTCCGCCTTGCGAGGGAAAAAACAACATGTTAAAGATGTGCAAGAGTCTATGCTAACTAAGAAGATGAAGGGGGATGGGGCTAGTGAACTTATGAAGAATATGAATAAGACTGGCGTTGGAGAATTATCGAAGTCGACGAAGGAAACCAATTGAGGATAATCGAAGTCAACAGAGGAGACCAGTCGCCGTGGAAGAGAGGAGAAGAAACGAAGTCAGCGGAGTCACCGTTTCAGTTTATTCTCTTCAATTTCTGTAATTTGATTTTACAATGATTTAGGTTAAAATCGGAGATCATTAGGTCGGAGAGTGTGATTAGATCGGTAATCTCTCGAGTCCTAGTGATATACGTTCAAATGCTGCTTTTGGGGGTTTAAGTTTGTAGGATTCGTTTTGGGTAAATCGGTTTTTCCCAAATCTAGTTGGACTTTAGTTTTACTATTGGCTTGTAACATTGATGCAATCAAGCATCAAGTAGCTAACAATTAGAAACTACAAGCAAAAGGAACCTTTGCCTTGTTCTTGTTGATCCAAGCCTCAAGAAGCGCATCAACACCAGTCCCACCAAGTATAAAACTTCCATTATAAGCAAGAGCCTTTGGCCAAGGTTTATGATAGACGAAGTAAGCAAGAGCCTCGAGATTTGTTTTCTCCCCCTTGTTTAGCCTCTGCAGTTGGCTTCTGATTCTGATTCTCAATGCGCCACTCTTCTAGCACTTTTCTGATTTTTGTAAATGTGAAGTGAGACTTAGTCAGTCTCTATGAAATTTCCAAAAAATATAATACAAGCGATAGAGGGAAGGACAAAAAATGACTTTACATAAATTAAGACCATTTGGAGACTTAAAGAGTACAAACAGATAGAAAAGAGATCGATGGAGGAAGAAAATCAAAATGAGGTTAAAATTACATCAATCTAAGTTTGGGTTTTTTGTTTTATTATCATCTGTCTCATCGTGCTCCAAATATCATCTGTTGACTTGAGACGAAGGGCCAATGTCTCTGCTGGATCTGTTGTATTTCATGTGGCTCTTCACAAGCTGTCCAGCTGCAATAGCAGACATTAGTGAAAGCTCTCCTGCAAGTACCGTACCAGCCACTATTCTTGCCAATTGCTGTGCGTTTGAGCCAGGCGCCTCCTTGTTTGATCCTTTCACACCGAGCAGATTCAAACAAGCTGATTGTGATGCAAGTTGTGTCCCACCTCCAACAGTACCAACCTGAAACCACAAATCATTAAAATAAGTTCATGAGTTGGATACAACATGCATTATTCAAAATACCAACGGCTTTGTCTTCTCCGCAATTATTTGTGTAATTACTAATAGAACATGCATTATACCTCAATGCAAGGCATTGTGACAGAGATGTGAAGGTCGTCGCCATCGGCAAGAAGCATGGTGATACAGTGTGAGCTTTCCACGTTTTGAGCTGGGTCTTGGCCAGTGGCGATGAACACAGCGCTGACAATATTGCTTGCATGAGCATTGAACCCACCAAGAGAACCAGCCATGGCTGAACCAGCAAGGTTCTTGAGCATGTTAAGCTCTACAAGAGCCTCAACGCTAGTCTTCAACACTTTCTCCACAATCTCACCCTTAATAACAGCTTCACATACAACATGCTTACCGCGTCCTTCAATCCAGTTTACAGCTGAAGCTTTCTTGTCCGAACAGTAATTCCCTGAACACCATAACACCAATTAATATAAAAAGAGCTAGACTTTTGATTCGAAAATGGAGACAATAATAAAGATAGAAAAAAGAATTTACCTGAGATGCCAATAACATCCATGTCAGGAAACTCGCTCTTTATGAAATCCAAGACATTCTGAACACCTTTGCAGACCATGTTCATCCCCATAGCATCACCAGTACTACACGAAAACCTCGGATAGAGATTCCTCCCAGCAATCGTGCATTTAATACTCTGAAGCCTAGCAAATCTACTCGATCTATACACATATACAATAACAAAAAAACAAAATCAAATCACCATCCTAGCACAAAGTAAAAGGTACAAAGTTTCTCAAACTCACTTGTTGAACATGAGAGACAATCTCTCAAAATTAGCAGGATCTTGCAGATAAAACATGACAAGAGCAGCTCTTCTTGCAGAAGGGAATCTAACAACTGGAGCTCTAGTCATTGCATCTTTCAAGAGAACACTAGAAGCACCTCCAGACAAGTTAATAGCTTTACAACCTCTGTTTGTACTAGCAACCAAACAACCTTCTGTTGTAGCCATTGGCACTGAATACTCAACCCCATCGAGCAACAAAGGTCCAGCAATCCCCACAGGGATCTGAACATACCCAACTGGCATCTCACAGCATTGCCCCAAAATCGAATCGTAATCGAAACCTTCCAATGGAAGACCGGTTAAGGATTTTCCGGTTATCCTCTGAACCGCTTCTCTTCTAATCGCTGCAGCTCGTTTACAATCTCCGAGCTTCGCCTCCAATGAGTAAGATGGGATGGTTCCTTCAATCACCGATTTAACAATCTCTTCATCTTCCACTGAATCAAGACCAGAAACAGGGGAATGATCAATAGAACTAGGTTTAACAGAACAATCTAGGGACTGATCACATGGAACCGTCCTCCGCAAATCTTCATCGTTAACCCAAACATCATCATCGGAAGAAGATCGGGAAATGAGATCGATACCGCAGAAACCAAGGAGGTAGATAAACGAAGCAACGAAGCCAATGAGAGCACAGATCTCAGAGAGGTCAACGACGTGAAGAGGCGTGGAGTTACGGATCTTCTCACGCCATCGGCTGAGAAGGAAATAAACCGTAGCGAAGAAGAGGGCAAGGAAGAAAGTGTTTGTTAGGTACAACGGAAGAGGAAGCGCGTCAGAGGCTTTACGAGGAGGAGAGACGGCGACATTGGAGATATCTCCGTCGTTGTCTTTGTTTTTGGTCGGGAATCTACGACGGAGATCCTCCATTGACGCCGAGACAAAAAAAGCTTGGATTTTTTTTGATGGGTGTGAGAGTTTTTTGGGCTCCAAAGTCTGAGAGATGGCAAAAATAGGAGAAGAGGGTTTATTTATAGTGGTGGTGTGGTGACATCGAGATCAACGTCAATGGAGAAGAAGAACAGAGAAGATGGTTTTGTCTCCGTCACAATCTATAACTACTTCTTTTATTTATTTCCACTTTTGGGGATGATTTGATTTAGGGTTAAAAAGTTTTGTTATTTTTGTTTGTGTCTTTTTTTCCAGTCATATTCATATATATTTTTTATAATAATATTCTACAGATGAGACGTTTTTTGTGAACTTTTTTTTTTCTGAAATTTTGGGATCAAATATTTAAAATTCAAAGCTTTTACTTGTTTTTTTAAATAGAAAATAGTTTTTAGGAAACTTAAATTATAAACTTAAGAAAAGTAAGAAATATATATTACATTCACAGCTAAATATTGAATGGATATAATTGATTTAAATATTATTTTTGGCTTTTAAAATGTTCTATAAGTTTTAATTTAAACCTTTAACTTTTGGTTTTTAAAAATAATATTATATATTTAATTTAAACATTATTAAATTTTTGTCTTTTAAAAATATCTTTAAATTTAAACCTTATTAAAATTTCCCAAGCCTATTCTTATTTTGCTAGATTTTCTTATACTTTGTTAACTTGCAATGTAAAAGTCCACCACAACCAATTCACATCACATGACATGTTTTAAATACTTGCAACAACCCAAATTAAAATACATTAACGATTATCAACTATAAAAAAAAATACTATATAGCACGAGATATTGATTGTAAATGATGACTATTATAATGATCAATCCAGAGCTTAAAATAGTGCACATCATGCAAATGCATGCATTGCGATGGATACATATGTTTTAAAAATACCTGAACTTGAGTGTAGTATTTGCATACTTGCATTTCCGAGGCACTTTCGTTCTACATTGACGTCAGTGTCATTTTTGTTGTTATCTTCTTCTTATATTTGGGGAGAGATTTTTTGTTTGACCAAACCAAGTCAGCAAGGACAAGAATCTTTGAGCATCTGAAATATACGATTCTACAAGATTTTACACTCACTATCACGTGAACTTTAGACATAGTAACGATATAATAACCATTGCTGGAGTCTGGAGTAATCTTTTAAAGTAGACACGTAGGTTCGAGCACCAACATCAATGCAAGAAAGTCTTCAGCATACACCTAACCTTGTTTCCCACACCAAAATAAGACATCGAGATCGGAAAATATGAAAAATTAATCGGTATTTGACATGATGTTTATATGAGAAATTTCTCTTATCTTATAGTTTTTCAAAAACTGTGCAAGGATAAGGCAAGGTTGAAGTCTTAAATCGTAAAGTAATATCACAAAAGGTCCAAAAAATAACTCATAAAAATCCCATAAGATAAGTTTTGAAACAGAGATAAACTTAATTAAAATGATGCAAACTAAAGCAGAGTTTGTTCTGAAAATTGGGAAACAGAGTAAAGTATTAAGCAGATTGCTGAGCAGAAAGTCTCTTCCTGGCTTCCTCAATGATGGTCAACTTAATACCTTTACCCTTTGGCAGAGACACCCATGGCTTTGTTCCTTTCCCGAGAGTGAACACATTTCCCAACCTTGTAGCAAACTCATGTCCTGTTGAGTCTTGAATGTGGATGGTTTCGAAGCTTCCCTTGTGCTTCTCACGGTTCTTAATCACACCAACACGCCCTCTGTTTCTTCCTCCGGTGACCATAACTACATTGCCCACATCGAACTTGATGAACTCCACAATCTTGTTTTCTTCAAGGTCAAGCTTGATGGTGTCGTTAGGTTTGATGAGCGGGTCGGGGTAACGGATGGTGCGACCATCATATGTGTTCAAGTAAGGAATGCCCTTCTGACCAAACTGGATAGATCTCACCTTGCAAAGCTTGAACTGCACAGCAACAAACGAGGATACTTGTTGGAACATATTACAAACCAGTCATCAACAAATAGATTTTATCAGACCTCCAATGTAAGACAAACCAGTAATCAACGAATAGATTTTATTGGACCTCCAATGTAAGACTAGAGCAATGAATATACAGACTTGACTTAGTTTCAAATGATTCTGGCAATGTAAGGGATTTAGGAGAACAAACCTTAGCTTCCTCATCCTTGATAGAGTGGAGACGGAAACGTCCCTTGGTGTCATACAAAAGACGGAAGTTTTCATTTGTCTTAGGAATAGACACAACATCTGCGAATAAGTATGCATCTTTCATTAGATCATTCATCAAAGAAGCAGAGACAACAGGGCATATACATCAAACAACAAAAACAACCACAGCCAAAACTCACCCATGAAACCAGCAGGGTAAGTCTTGTCAGTCCTCACTTTCCCATCAACTTGAATATGCCTTTGCATCAAGATCGAAATCACTTCTCTGTAAGTCAAAGCATACTTCAACCTGTTCCTGATGATAAGGACAAGAGGTAAACACTCCCTAGACTTGTGTGGTCCAGAAGACGGCTTGGGGGCCTGGAACAGAAACATCAATTATAAGACACCAAATCAAATGGAAACGAAGCTCTAATAAGATTCAATACAACACAAGTGACTTACAAAAGCACCACCAAGTTTGTCAAGCATCCAATGCTTAGGAGCATTGAGCCTCTTCAAATGCTTCTTCAAACCTCTTGCCTACAGAAAACATAACAAATATAAACATCAAAACACATTACAAAGAGATCTCAACAACGATAGTTTAAGAATCGTTACCGAACCCATTATTACAATTCGCACAAAGAGATTAACTTTACGAAACAAAGCTCAATCACTAAAAGTCCCACCATTCTCAAGACCTCAACTCAAAGGATAATAACGCCTGGGATAATCGAATCCTATCTTTTGGGATCTCAACAACGCCAGTTTCAGAATCGTTACCGAACCCATTATTACAAATCCCACAAAGAGATTAACTTTACAAAACACTAACAAGAACCCATGATTACATCGAAATGCTATCAATCTAGTTAGACGGAGACAAACTATCCAACCAAAAAAGAACACATGACGCAGTTCACAAATGAATCTGAGACTTAGAGAGACAAAGATTACGAACCATTTTTGCAGCGAATGACTTCTGGTTCCTCCGCGGCTAAAGCAAGCCAGTCTTGTCTATTTCTTCTAGGGTTTGGAGGAGCGTAACACAAAACCCTAATCTAAAAATGTTTTGCCACACGTGTGACCAATGTTTTGCTTATTAAGGCCCAGTAAAGACCCAATAAGAGCCCATTTGTTTTCAGTCTTTTTATTATTTTTCCCTCTCAAGAAGATTAGAAGGGAAACAAAAAAATAAAAACAAAAGGTCGTGAATGTCTCTGTCCCTCCTCAGTTCTCACGCAATCTCGGAATCTCGCCGCCGGTGAAGCTCCGCCGTAATTCGAAGAAGCGGTTTTTGGAAAGAAAGAGATTCTATTGATGTCTTGAAGCGGTTAGTGTGAGGAAAGAGGAGATTTTTATGTAGTTAGAATCTGTGAAGGAGACGATGTCGCTGAGGATTAAATTAGTGGTGGATAAGTTTGTGGAGGAGCTAAAACAAGCACTTGATGCTGATATACAAGATCGGATCATGAAGGAGAGAGAGATGCAAAGTTATATCGAAGAGCGTGAGCGTGAAGTCGCTGAGCGAGAAGCTGCCTGGAAAGCTGAGCTCTCTCGCCGTGAGGTACGTTTTCTTAAAAAAAATTTGATTTTTAGGGGTTTTGAGAAATCTGTGAGGAGATACTGATTTTTGTTTCTATAGACGGAGATCGCTAGACAAGAAGCGAGGTTGAAGATGGAGAGAGAGAATCTGGAGAAGGAGAAAAGCGTTCTCATGGGGACTGCGTCGAATCAAGATAATCAAGACGGTGCTCTTGAAATTACTGTGAGTGGTGAGAAGTATCGGTGTCTTAGATTCTCTAAGGCCAAGAAATGAGTTGTGGAAATTGGATTAGGGTTCATAACGTAGGGCACAAAAAGGGTAATGCTTTATGCTCCTTTGAATCTCGATATCTTGCGATTCGATAAGGAGAAGATTTGGTCTTCGTTTATGATGGATGAAATGGGAACTTGGTTTTGTGTAAATTATTAAATTCAAAGAAGAAGGTATTGTGTTTTCTGGAAAGAGAGTTTGTCTGGATCAGTCTAAGGTGCTTGCTTCCTTGCTCTGTTCAAACTTTTGTTGATTGCTGTGTTGTCATACTGATATGTAGGAATTGAGGTATTTAGAACATGTTCTGTCTGAATGATGGATGTAGTTTGGTTAGTATAGATGTTTGTAGGAAAGACAGTGGCAAAGGTTTTTTCAGGTAGTTTTGTTTTAATGTGCCAGCATCGTAAGGTGTGAAAGAGAGCCAAAGATGTAAGGATGCATGAGTTAGAGTGAACAGTGTGATAAGTGGTGTTAGGGAGATAAAAGCACTTACGCTTAACTCATAGAATCCCTTCTCCTGTTCTTGTATGCAAATGTTGTAACTTGGTTCTTGTAACTTGGTATGCTGAAAAACCAGCACCCAGTAGTAGGGTTAGGCCTAAGAGGTTTCAGAACTTAGAGAAGAAGTAGAAGGTTGTGTTAAGGTAAAATGTGATCTTGCTAGTGTTCAAGCTGATATCCATACATATGAGCTAGGTTCCATTATCCTAGGTTACTGTCTTGCAGCTACATACATGATGAAAGATGAATTTGCATATGTTATGTTCCGAAAGATGAATTCTTTCCTGGACCTGTTAGAATTGCTTGACATGGAGAAATATGTCCAACATCAGTATCTATCTAAAGGTAAGAGGAACCACATGCGTTCATTTACTTTGCACATCCTCTCTCTGAAGTGAATCTACAAAACAAACTGACGGGTATATCTATCCAATGCACTTATGCAAGCATCAGATCTTGTGATTGGCTTAAATTTAGATCAGTGACAAACAAACCCGAACCGTGAGAGCTCTCTTTGTTTGTCAAGGTGTTCACTTGGACTGATGGAACCAATTCAGCCAGAACGACAACTCATGTCTCTGACCACCTCATGTCTTTGAAGCCCAAAGATGACTGTTTTGTATTGAACAAAAACCATAACTAGTTTCCAAACAAACTCCCGATGGCCTTTTTTAGCCACAAGCAGAAACAAACACTAAAAAGTTTGAAACTTGGCTACTATCTAACAATGAGTCCCTGTAACTAAATACAAACCGAACCTGAAGCGTGTGGTGTTGTTAAACGCCCAATGGGAATCCTTGACCCATACCCGACCCGGTTCTAGATACTTATACACTCTGGTTCTTCATCGTCATCAATCATTTTCTGAAGATCACAAGCAAAGAAATGGAGAGCGATTCAGAGATGGTTCCGTTTCCTCAGTTACCGACGCCAATAGAAACAAGCTACAGGGCCTGCACCATTCCTTATAGATTCCCTTCTGATGATCCCAGTAAAGCAACTCCTACTGAAATCTCCTGGATCAACGTCTTCGCCAATTCCATCCCTTCTTTCAAGTAATCAAGCTACTTCTCTTCCCTCTGCTTCTCTCGTGCACCTTTAGTTTCTAAGACCAGATTTTGATTCAGATTCTGTTAATGGGTCGGATCAAGTTTTGATTTTGTTACTAGATATTGCTTCTCTTAGGCTCATATATCAATAAGCTCAGTAGAATTGTAGTTCTTCAGCTTAATTCGACTAATGTCTTTGGTAGTGTTTTGTGTTGACTTTAGGAAGCTATAGTAGTTTATGGCTGGGATCTTGTAGGAAACAGTTGCAATCATGATTTAACAGGAAATTCCCATAATCTCAATGTTCTGAATCTGTTTCATTTGTAGGAAACGTGCAGAGAGTGATACAACGGTTCCAGATGCTCCTGCTAGAGCTGAAAAATTTGCAGAAAGGTACATATTATGCATTGTTGGTGGTTTTTTTCGAGGTTTTGGTGGGTGATCTTTTGCCAATATCATCTTCATAAACTGAAACAAATGGTGTGCCCTGTAGTTTGCGTTTTTTCATTACTTTTAGAAGGGCCTTTAAATTATATATTAGGCAAGATAGTGTTTTAGCCTTTGGATTTGCTTTTAATATGTTTAAACTTGAATCTGGAAGATATGTGGGAATTCTTGAAGACCTGAAGAAAGATCCTGAGAGCCATGGAGGACCACCAGATGGCATTGTAAGTCAAAAACACCACATGATATCTTTTCGTCTGGTGTAGCGAGTTTTGTTTTCATGGATTCTTTTGGCTTATTTTCAGCTGTTATGCCGTCTTCGTGAGCAAGTACTCAGAGAATTAGGATTTAGAGACATATTCAAGAAAGTGAAGGTGCGAATGTCCTTTCAAAGGCTCTTGAGGTTTTCAGATAGCGAAGCACTAATTCTCTCTGATTACATTCAATGCATAGGATGAGGAGAATGCGAAGGCTATATCACTATTTCCCGAAGTTGTCAGTCTGAGTGATGCTATTGAAGATGACGGAAAACGGTTAGAGAATTTGGTGAGAGGAATATTTGCTGGAAACATCTTTGATTTGGGTTCTGCGCAGGTATCTTTCGATCGCCTCTCTTTGGTATCTACCACAGGAAGCATGTCCTAATATATGGGCTCTTTTCTTTTCACATCTTGAAGCTTGCCGAAGTTTTCTCAAAGGATGGTATGTCTTTCTTGGCTAGCTGTGAAAATTTGGTTCCGCGACCATGGGTCATTGATGACTTGGAAACCTTCCAAAGGAAATGGATCAAAAAGTCTTGGAAGAAGGTAACTCATTTGGTTTTCTCTTTCTCTAATGCTTTGTTCAGACTTCAGTGGTTAACCGCTTGACCAAAACAATTGTTTATCTTCGCTTTTTCATGACAGGCAGTGATTTTTGTTGATAATTCTGGTGCAGACATAATTTTGGGTATTTTGCCATTTGCAAGAGAGTTGCTCCGTCGAGGAACTCAGGTACCTTTGACTATAACAGAGTCTTTTAATCCATACTCTCTTGAGTATACTCTGAGTTGTTCATCCTCTTCATCTTTTGCCCTTGAAGGTGGTTCTCGCTGCTAATGAGCTGCCATCTATCAATGACATAACATATACCGAGCTTACAGAGATCCTGTCACAGGTAAATTAGGTGATGAATAAGTAATTATTGATATTCACAGCTTTGAAAAGTGAATCTGAATATTTTGTCTTAATTTACCAGTTGAAGGATGAAAATGGCCAATTGATAGGCGTTGATACCTCGAAGCTTCTGATTGCAAATTCAGGGAATGACTTACCAGTAAGACATTAGAAGCTCCCTGAAAGATAAATGGTTTTATTCATTGATTTCTTACTTTTTTTTCTCACTCCCCAATTTTTTTTCCAGGTTATTGATCTCTCAAGAGTATCACAGGAGCTTGCTTACCTTTCATCTGATGCTGACTTAGTCATAGTAGAAGGCATGGTAAGTGTCATTTACATTGTGAAAGTGAAACTCAAGCAAACTATATAACTAGTCTTGGTTTTGTAAACTAACTCTCTTGGCTGGTCTAATCAGGGTCGTGGGATTGAGACAAACCTTTATGCTCAGTTCAAGTGTGATTCTCTAAAGATTGGAATGGTAGTAGCTAATTTCACTAATTCATATTACTCTCTTTTGTTTTCATCGGATTAATGAAAAGAAATGTTGTGTTTATTACTTTATTTCTGATTTCACATGTTCCATCCTTTTGTTATGCAGGTGAAGCATCTTGAAGTAGCAGAGTTTCTTGGAGGACGGCTTTATGACTGTGTTTTCAAATACAATGAAGTTCAGAGCTAATTATATTTCAGTAGTCTCCAGTCTCACTTCTCCCCTACTGTCATTTTTTACTGAATCGGGTACAAACTACAAAGAGTAATGCTTTATGCTCCTTTCCATCTTGATATGGTAAGGTGTTTCTAGAACCGAAGGGAAGAAGTAAAAGATTGTGTTTGTTCGACAAACAAATTTGTTTTTAAGATAACTTTTGTATCATTTACACAAGTTTTATTAATCCAAATTTTTTCATAAAAGGTTTTTTAAAGTTAATTTACACGTAAAGTCCCTATGCTAACTAGTAACTAGTTTCTTCTAACTAGTAAATAAGGAATATGTTATATGTAAATGTATATAGTAAGTAATTTATACTACGTATACGTAGTTTTGTATGACAACATTATTATATGACTAGGAATTTAAAAGAAAAAGCTAGTGTAGAATGTGAAGAACATATTATGAGGTTTTGAGTTGAGATTTGAATAGAATATAAAACAAATCCAGACGCCATCGTTTTGCTTCAATCGTTATCGAAATCTGATACAAAACCGGTCTAACACTCCAGCGGCATCATTGTCCACTCAAGCAGCCCGCAGACAATGATCTGAAGTTTAGACATAAGGGGCCTCTCTTCCATGACGTAGGTCCATTGGGAAAATAGCGAAAATCAACTCTGACTATTTGCTAGCGGTATTTTTTATACCCAAATTATGATACCCGACAAATAATAATTTAAATTCGTAAAAAATTCAAATTTTCAACTTAAATTATACGTTGATTGTGGCTGATTTTATATAGTTTAGGTTAGAAATTTGATTTTTTTGTGAGTTTATGTTGCTATTTACTGGGTATCGTAGTTTGGATATAAAAATACCGCCAACAACTAGTTTGGGTTGATTTTCGCTATTTTCCCTAAGTCCGTATTTATGATTTGTGCATGGACGCATGACGGCTGAGAGAGAGAGAGATTATTATTATTTGTAGGTCAATAATTACACAGTAAACCACCAACTTGTAGGAAATAGCAATAATATAGCTAGTGGTGTCTTGTTGTTGTCTTAGTTGTAAAATATGGACTCTCGATTTCTTTGGATGAAAAGTCCAACTAGGCATGAATCTGGATGATGCAGACTGTCGTTTATTAGGGACAGTCTTTGTAATGTAGCTATAACATGAGTATATATATATGAGTCATATAATACAATCTTTGTTCATATCAATCATTTGTTTCCTAGAAATATATCACAAAGAGAGCAAAGATAGAAATGAAGAACGTTTTAGGAATGGTCCCGTTTCCTCAGTTACCAACACCGATAGAAACCAGCTACACCGCTTGCACCATTCCTTTTAGATTCCCTTGTGATGATCCAAGAAAAACAACTCCTACTGAACTCTCTTGGATCAGTGTCTTCGCCAGTTCCATCCCTTCTTTCAAGTTACTTCTCTTCTCCCTCACTTAGACCTTTATAAATCTCCAATCCTCTCAATGTTTCTGAAGCTGTTTTTATTTGTAGGAAACGTGCAGAGAGGGATACAACTGTTCCAGATGCTCCTGCTAGAGCTGAGAATTTTGCACAAAGGTATTCATATATTGTGCATTGTTGTTGGTGGTTATTAATTTGTCAAGATTTTTTGTGTGTGGGAGATCTTTTACCAATGTGTCACCTTAGGATTATGGTGATTTATTCAACACTATTTCTTTACCTTTTAACATTCCACATCACTCTCTTGCGCATCATAATTCGACACTCACTCAAATATATTTATCTATACAGTAGTTTTGTTTAATAAAATTACAACATCTACCCTAATATAATTGTTTCATTTTTTTCACTTTTTTGTATGCTTTAATTTTTCAGGAGGATTTATTGACTTTATTTTCCCATAATAATATGGCTTAGATACCATATTAAATTAGGGTTTATATGAGCTTTTAACTCAGAAACTAATCGATAATAAGTCAGTTTATATAGAATATATAAATTATTTAAGTCTCATCATATAAATTTTTTTTTCCCTGTATCCAAATTAAATAAAATAAGTTCTTATAAAAATATTACTTTTAGTGTAACTCTATAGAATAATTGATGTTAAATGATTGAGGAGGAAAAAACAAATCCATAAGTTGTACATCTAATCAGTATGCTTCACCTATCCCAATCTATATCGTTACCCCAAAAAGATATATGTAACTCACCAATAATTTCTTTTTGGCCCATCAAAACATGTCATGTCATGCAAGAAGAACTCATGTTTTCCTATTCACTGTGTTGAATTTTATAACACACTAATAATTTACTTACCACCTCACTGTTACTTGTTTTCAACAAACTATTGCAAGTAGTAGAGAACAAATGAAGTTTTCATAAGGGCATTTGAATTATACATTATGCAAGATGGTGTTTTAGCCCTTTTGATTTGCGTTTAATATGTTTAACCTTGGATATTAAAGATTTGCGGGAATTCTTGAAGACTTGAAGAAAGATCCTGAGAGCCATGGAGGACCACCAGATGGCATTGTAAGTCAAAAAACACCACATATATGATATATTTTTCTCTGATAGTGTAGTGAGTTTTGTTCTCATGTATGAATATTTTGGCTTATTTTCAGCTGCTATGCCGCCTTCGTGAGGAAGTACTTAGAGAATCAGGATTTAAGGACATATTCAAGAAAGTGAAGGTGTGCATTTTCTTTCAAGGACTCTTAGGTTTTGAGATAGTTAAGCACTAATGTTTCCATCACTAATCACTCAATGAATAGGATGAGGAGAATGCGAAGGCTATATCATTATTTCCTGAAGTTGTCAGTTTGAGTGATGCCATTGAAGATGAAGTAGAACGGTTAGAGAATTTGGTGAGAGGGATATTTGCTGGAAACATCTTTGATCTCGGTTCTGTGCAGGTATCTTTCAGTCTCCTCTCTTTTGTATTCTACCGCAAGAAGCTTGTTTTAATATATGGGTTTATTTCTTTTTCATATTTTTGAAGCTTGCTGAAGCTTACTCAAGGGATGGTATGTCTTTCTTGGCAAGCTGTAAGAAATTGGTTCCACGACCATGGGTCATTGATGACTTGGAAAACTTCCAAGAAAAATGGATCAAGAAGTCTTGGAAGAAGGTCTTTCATTTGTTTTGCTCTTTCTCTAATGCTTTGGTTCAGACTTCAATGGTTAACCGCTTGACAAAAGTTATTGTTTATGTTCTTTTCTTTTTCTTGACAGGCAGTGATTTTTGTTGATAATGCTGGTGCAGACATAATTTTGGGTATTTTGCCGTTTGCAAGAGAGTTGCTGCGTCGAGGAACTCAGGTACCTTTGAGTATGCTTCAGTTTATACACTCTTGAGTGAGCTTGAGTCGTATACTCTGAATTGTTCACCCTCTTCATCTTTTACCCTTGAAGGTGGTGATTGCTGCTAATGAGCTGCCAGCTATCAATGACATAACATATACCGAGCTTACAGAGATCTTGTCACAGGTGAACTAGGTGATGAATGAGTAGTTCTCGATATTCTTAGCTTTGATAAGTGAATCTGAATATTTTGTATGTATTTTACCAGTTGAAGGATGAAAATGGCGAATTGATAGGCGTTGATACTTCGAAGCTTCTGATTGTTAATTCAGGAAACGACTTACCAGTAAGACATTTGAAGCTCTCTGAAAGATAAATATGGTCTTATTCATTGATTTCTTACAATTTTTTTATCTCCCTCCACAATTTTTCTTTCAGGTTCTTGATCTATCAAGAGTATCTCAAGAGCTTGCTTACCTTGCAGCTGATGCCGACTTAGTTATCCTAGAAGGCATGGTAAGTCTCATTTATAGTGTGAAAGTGAAACGTAACTATATATAACTAGTCTTGGTTTTGTTAGCTGACTTCTTGGTTGTTCTAATCAGGGTCGTGGAATTGGAACAAACCTTTATGCTCAGTTCAAGTGTGATTCTCTCAAGATCGGAATGGTAGTATATATTTTTCACTATTTCCTGTTAATTACTCTCTGTTGTATTTTTGCTTATTTCTGATTTCTCATGTTCTATTCTTTTGTTATGCAGGTGAAGTATCTTGAAGTAGCAAAGTTTCTTGGAGGACGGCTTTATGACTGCGTCATCAAATACAATGAAGTTCAGAGCTAATTATATTTCAGTAAACCTTCAGATTAATATGATATGCTCCTTTCCATCTTGATTTGGTAATTGAGTAAGCAAAAGATTTGTTCTTTGTTTGTGAAGGATAAGTGGAAAGGGACTTGTTGACATTGTACTTGGATTGGATTGTCTTAATATGTCTATTGAATTTTAATGAAGAAAGTATATTTATATTCTGCAAACCGAGTTTTATGATCATTCATCGTGTTTAATTTCCTCACAATATTTATTCTTTTACGGTTCTTGATCCCGACATGTAGAAGTTTAGGTATTTGGATCATGGCCGCTCTGAATGATGCCTCTCTCCCTTTGGCTTGAATCTACAAAACAAAGTCTATATATTCAGTGGATTTATTCAAGCATTAGTTTTGTTACTGCAAAGTGCAAACAAACAAACGCACAAACACCACAAAGTTTGGAACTTGGTTGGCTACTATTTAAACCAAATACAATCCGAACGCTCACACATACGACATTTGTGACCCGTACCCGACCCGTTTCTATAGACGCTCGTCCTTGGTCCTCGTGAATTGGGAGATGATTCCGTTTCCTCTATTACCGACGCCGATAGAAACAAGCTACAGGGCTTGCACCATTCCTTACAGATTCCCTCGTGATAATCCCAAGATAGCTACTCCTACTGAAATCTCCTGGATCAACGTCTTTGCTAATTCCATCCCTTCTTTCAAGTTACTTTTCTTACTCTTCGACACCTTTGGTTTCTCTTTACTTTGACTACATTAGATACTCTTCATGAATCATGGGTTCGGATAAAGCTTTGATTTGTGGCTTCTCTTTACTTTGACCACATTTAGATACTCTTCATGGATCATGGGTTCGGATAAAGCTTTGATTTTTGTTATCAAATTTGCTTCTTTTAGGCTCGTAGTCCAGTAGTTTGTGGTCTCTCTTTAGTTTGACCACATTTAGATACTGTTCATGAATCATGGGTCGGATAAAGCTTTGATTTTTATCATCAATTTTTGCTTCTTTTAGGCTCTTATTCCAATTGTTTGCTTGAATTGGACGCGTGTTGTTGATTTGTTGCGAATTCTTTCAAAATTTAGAAAACTTTGAGCCCTTCAGCTATTGTCGTGGCTAGCTGTTGCTTTTGACTCTACTGAGTTTTCATGGTGTTTTACTTAGTAACATCACGAGGTTGTTTATAGGAAACAGTTGGGATCCTGATTTTAATAAGAATATTTTTCCTTAGTTCTCCATGTTCTTGTATCATTTGCAGGAAACGTGCAGAGAGCGATACCACTGTTCTAGATGCTCCTGCTAGAGCTGAAATATTTGCAAAAAGGTAAGTCTTTTGTGTATGTATTGATTTGGTAATTCTCAAGGGTTTGGTTTGTTGGAAATCTTTTGGCAATGTCACCTTCATAAACTAGACGAGTTTTGTGTCCTGCTGTTTGCGTTTGATATGTCTTACTTTGAATCTGGAAGATATGCGGGAATTCTTGAAGACTGGAAGAAAGATCCAGAGAGCAATGGTGGACCACCAGATGGCATTGTAAGTCAAAACACCTCATGATATGTTTTCCTCTGGTGTATTGATTGTTGTTTTCATGGATTATTTTTGGCTTGTTTTCAGATTCTTGGCAGAGTTCGTGAGCATTTACTTAGAGAGTTAGGATTCATGGACATATTTAAGAAAGTCAAGGTTTGAATTTTCTTTCAAGGACTCGTGAGGTTTCAGATACTCTTTCTCTCTGTGATTAGATGATTTCACATTCATTGATGAAACTGAAATAGGATGAGGAAAATGCAAAGGCTATATCACTATTTCCTGAAGTTGTCAGCCTGAGTGATGCTATTGAAGATGATAGAGAACGGTTAGAGAATTTGGTGAGAGGGATATTTGCTGGAAACATCTTTGATTTGGGTTCTGCACAGGTAATTCTATTACTTGAACATCGTCGGTTTCTTCAGTTGCCTCTCTTTGGTATCTTCCACAGGAAGCTTGTCCTAAATTCCTAATTACGGGTTCTTTTCTTTTCGCATCTTGAAGCTTGCTGAGGTTTTTTCAAGGGATGGCATATCTTTCTTGTCTAGCTGTCAAAACTTGGTTCCACGACCATGGGTCATTGATGACTTGGACAACTTCCAAACCAAATGGATCAAGAGGCCTTGGAAGAAGGTCACTCGTTTGTTTTGTTCTTTATCTAATGCTTTGTTCAGACTTCAGAGGTCAACCAAGTTCATTGTTTATATTTTCGTTCTCATGACAGGCAGTGATTTTTGTTGATAATTCTGGTGCAGACATAATTTTGGGCATTTTGCCGTTTGCAAGAGAGTTGCTCCGTCGAGGAACTCAGGTAGGTATCTTTGACAATGACTGAGTCTTTTTCATAATCTCCTGAGTGATGCAGAGTATAGTATAAGTTCTTCTCTCTCTTAATCTTTCACCATGAAGGTGGTGCTAGCTGCTAACGAGCAGCCAGCTATCAACGATGTAACATATACAGAGCTTACAGATATCGTGTTGCAGGTGATGAATGAAGTAATTCTTGATATTAACTAATTCCAAGAAAAGTGAATCTGATTTATTAGCCTTAATTTTACCAGTTGAAGGATGAAAATGGCCAATTGTTAGGTGTTGATACTTCAAAGCTTCTGATTGCAAATTCAGGGAACGACTTAGCGGTAAGACACATTAGAAGCTCGCAGAGAGAAAAATGGGTTTGTTCATTAGATTCTTACGATTTTTTCTCACTTGCCAATTTTTTTTTCCAGGTTATTGATCTCTCAAGAGTATCACAGGAGCTTGCTTACATTTCATCTGATGCAGACTTGGTCATCCTAGAAGGCATGGTAAGGCCCTTATAGTGAAGCGAAATTTAACAAGTATTTAACTAGTCTTTGTTTTGTTAACTAAGAAAGTAGCCGCTCTATTCAGGGCCGTGGAATCGAGACAAACCTTTATGCTCAGTTCAAGTGTGATTCTCTCAATATCGGCATGGTAGTGTACTTCTTCTCTTAGTCACGTTTCTCTCCTTCTTTCTACGTCGGATTAAATGAAAAGAAATGTTCTGCATTTAAAGGCTTCTTTCTGACTTGTCATGAACATCTATTTGTTATGCAGGTGAAGCATATTGAAGTAGCACAGTTTCTTGGAGGACGACTTTACGACTGCGTCTTTAAATACAACGAAGTTCAGAGTTGATTATATTTTAATAATCTTCACTCTTGACTTCTCCCCAACTACAATTTTGTACTGAATCATCCATTCAATATAAATTCCAAATAAAACCAAAACAAAAAGACTTGCAGTTCACTCAATAGGACTGCTAAAATAAAGGAAGCGGGATCAAACTGGGAGTAGAAACACAGTGACAATATTGACCTATTTGAATCTTCTTGCACAGATCTTCCCTCTCAATATAGATGCAAGCCGCATCATATTGACTGCCGCCACAACACATGAAAAGAGTCTTATCGTGGATGAAGTAACTAATGAGATTTACCTTCCAACAGAGAATTGGCACTTGAGTTGTTGGCAAAGTCATCAACTTTATCCACACTACTTCCTCTTCTTCTCTATCAATATTTTTCTTGGTTACCCAAATATCAATCTTCAATGTTTTACAACATTGCTTTAACAAGGAAAAACGATCTCCCTCGTAAACCGCGAGGATAGACATATCGTAAAAATGGTTCTCCCGAGTGGGAAGGATACAAAAAGGTTTGAAAATCTCCATCGAGAAATCAAAGCTTCGAATGAATAACTCATCACTAGTATAACAAATCCAGTAGAGGTTTCCATTTAAGGAAACGTTTAGTCGTCCAGCTGTTTCAGATGTATCAATAATTCTGAACACGTGTGATGCACAATCATAGATGGCAACTCTCGGCTTGTGATCATCTTGGTCTTGGTCTTTCCAAGAAAAATATCCCAAGACCTTGTAAACCTTTTGGGGTCTACTACTATCGTATCCAAAGCCGGAAATACAAAATACTTTATCCTCGTAGTACTCTTCGTACTCGATAAATTTGACCTGACTCAGCCACGGATTCCACAGCGCTGTCCCATTCTGATTCCAAAACTCATACTTACAAAACAGGAACCCATCACATGTAGTGGTGTTCGTGTAATTCATTGTATCCTTGTATGGAACAATATTATCAGTATCAGAGGTGGCAGGTAGCTCACGCAAGTTTATCGTTGGTTCGATGATGTTGTGATTGATGATGTCTACTGAAAAATTCTCGCATCTATGGTTCTGGAAGATGAACTGAGGACGTGAGCGAGACAAGTGCTTGGTTAGGAAAAACTTGTCGTTGAAAAGAGAGTTCCATCGTTTACATACGGTTTTGAGTCGAACAAGATAATGAGGTTGGAGACGTGAGAGTATTTCTTCCTCCAACTCCCATGGAAGCTTCGACGGCTTCAACGGCTGCTCTTCGATCACTCGAGCTGGTCGACACAAGCACTGTCCCATGTTTAGCTTGCAACCCTCGAGCTACTTTGCAACAACTCCGGCGGAGCTATATAATATAGTTAGGTCTTTTGCTTTCAATTTTGTTACTAAATCCAAATTTGATCTCTAACGATAAATTAGGAGAGGATAAACATTATTTCAGATAATATTTACACTGTCAAAATCTTTTCAATATATAAATACATATATGTATTTATGGCGTAGTCACTTGAGTCTTCAGTTATAGAATAAGATTAGACGACCTAGCTTGTCATGAATTAGTTACTTACTTGACACGCTTTATGTATCAGATTTTATATATGTAATTGAGTAACCAGTTCTTGGTTTGGTTATCGAACGGTTGCATCGCTTTTAGTTTCTATAACAACAAAAAACAAAGTTAAGATTCGAAATATCGAATGTCAATGCAAAATTAGAAAATTGATGATTCCCTTAATTTGTTTTTTAAGGTTAAAAGATACGCATTTTTTGTTTTCAGATTTATTAATTATTACAAATTATGAGAATTGTTACAACGATTTTACCATAGACAAGTCTAGCCAACTCTATTAGATTCGCGATTGACAACACTTATACTACATAACTCTTCTCATTTGATACCTAAAATCACAATCTTCTATGAACTTGTATCTATAAAATCATAATCTTCTATGAACTTGTATCTATTAATCTGCGTAATTATTAATACATCGTATTATCTGGAACGCGAACTTCAAAATTTTCAAGTGTATAAACACACTTAACCCTTGGACAAGTATTCGGCCAAAGAGGTTTCCACTAGTCTTTTTAATTTAAATGTGTGTTTTTGTGTTCTTTTATTTTTTAATATAATTTTTTGTTCCCTATGTATATGTTAAGTCTCACAATGAGTCTAGTTTAGGATTCACATCATTGGATGTTGGATGAATTATTTATAATTGTTAATCACTTTTAATACTTCTAATTATCGCCGGTTAACAGAACAAACAAAAACCTTAAACATTCCAAAATGATTTTAAGTTTTTAATAACACAAAAAAAAAACAAATGACAAGAAAAAGAGATGATAAAAGTTGACTTGCAGTTCACTCAATCTAATTTCTTAAATAAAGGAAGCGATATAAAATTGGGAGTGTAAACACAGTGAGAACACTTATCAGAACCTATTTGAAACTCCTTGCACAGATCTTTCCTCACAATATAGATGCAAGCAACTTTACTTCCACATCCGCCACAACACATGAATATGGTCTTGTCATAGACGAAGTAACTAATGCAATCAGACATAAAAAAGACCCTTGATGGCAAGTTATCTGTTGGCAAAGTCATCAAGTGTATCCACACCACTTCCTCTTCACATCTCTCGATATTTTTCTTCGTTACCAAAATCTCAATATTCCTAGTTTTGTAGCATCCCTTTAACAAGGAAAACCGATCTCGCTTATAAACCGCGAGGATAAGCTGATCGCTTATATCTTTCCGTAGACATGGACGGAGACAAAAAGGCTTGAAAACTTCCCTAGAGAAATCAAAGCTTAAGATAAAGTACTCATAAGGAGTCTGGTGATTATAACTAACCCAATAGAGATTCCCATTCAAGAACACACTTCGTCGCGTAACTGTGTGAGCTATGGACAAGTCCTCGTCAGGTATATCTAGAAACTTGAACGTGTTAGTTGCACAGTAGTATATCGCAACTCTCTCCTGGTAACCTCTCTGGACATTATTGCGACAACGAAACACGCCTAACATCTTGTAAACCTTTTCACGACTAGTATTATCGTATCCGAAGCCGGACACTAAGAATGGTTCGAACTCGATCCTTATAACTTGTCTCAACCACGGATTCCAGAGCGCTGTCTCCTTGTTCCAGTAATTACACATAGAAATCAGGAACTCATCACACGTGGCGACTGTGTAATCCATTTTTTCATCGTACGGAAGATCAGAGGAAGGTAGCTCCCGTAACTCTATCCTTGGATCGATGCTGTTAGGACCGACCATGTCTATCGAATAAGTCTTGGTATTGGTATGGAAGATGAAGTGGGGACGTGAGTGAGACAAGTGGTTGGTTAGGAAAAACTTGTCGTTGGAAAGAGCGTTCCATCGTTTACATACGGTTTTGAATCGAAGGAGAGAGTGAGGTGGGAGACGTGAGAGTATTTCTTCTTCCAACTCCCACGGAAGCTTCACCCGTGGCTGCTGCTCGATCACCCGAGCTTGTAGACACAAGCACTGTCCCATGCTTAAGTTGCTGCTACCAACACTGCTGGCGGCGGAGCTATAGTTAGGTCTACTTATATAGTTTCAGCTAGCTCTGACGTAAATATAATTAGGAGTGGATAATATAGGAGATTAGATAATATCTATATCGTTCAGTTGTGTTAGCGACTTAACGTATATACCTTAGAATATCGCTTCTACAACCTTCTCCTCCTCTTGTATATATATAGATGTAACTATGTCGATCATTATCGTCAATCTAATATAGATAAACTCTAGTTCAGATTTTCAAAAAGTTGTTAATATATGACACATTATCAAAATCTTGTTAATATATTTGTCCTGATCTCCTGAGCTCTATAATAGATTATATCAAGCTTTTCATCAATAATTAATTACCACACAAGCTATATATACCAAGCTTGTTCATATATGTTTTACTTAGTTCATTATTTAGATTTTCCATCATATATATCAATTGAATTATACATGCAAGTAGATATAATGGCTTTTGGTCCGTGGGCAAGCTCGCTTTGATCTACGGAAGAATGTGATAATGATTTTTTTTTTAAAATGAACGTAACATATGCATGGTAAAGTAAAAATAATTTTTTTTATCTAACTGTATTTATAGGATTTTAAGCAGGAAAATACCTTATTTTTTTAAATGGTCCTATATTCATAATTTCTACAGCATAATATAGAAAAAGCGATATGTAAACCACTTATTTCATAGAAAAAACTATTATAAAGTGAAACTACCACTCTATATATGTCTATAACATCATCATCTGAAAAGCTTTTATGTTTTTGATAAGATGATGTTTAGGTTGAATTGAATTACCTAATTAAGTGGTACTTTAATCTTCTCAAAAACCCTAAGTGGTATAATTACAAAATTAACATCACAAGTTCACAAACTAAGTGTTTTTAATCTTATATAATAATACAAGGTTTCTTTTTAACTTTGCCTCACAATGCGACATTTGTCACTCTATACTTCTGACATGTGTCATTTCTATTTAATTCTAATCTAACATTTCAAATTATTTTCTTTATGATATTGTGTGGTAAGTTATATGTTATATGTATAGTTTACTTTTTAAAAAGTGTCATTGTTGCAAAAAATAGGGTTTTCCTAATTTTTATTTATTTCTAATCTAACATTTCAAAACAATATTTTCTTTATGATATTGTGTGGTAAGTTATATGTTATATGTATAGTTTGCTTTTTAAAAAGTGTCACTGTTGCAAAAAAAATATTTATCCTAATTTTAGTTTCTAACTAAATTAAATATCATATAAGCTAAACATAAAATAGAGTTATTATAATTTTTTATTCAAAGAAAATTGCTATGAATTTTTTTCCTTCTCCTTTAAAGATACATTTTTAAAGTTATTAATGTAGGTAATAACTTATTAATAACATTTTTTTAATTTTAAAAAGTTAATTTATAAGAGAAGAATTAAAGAGATTTTTTTTAGTATGATCAAATCTATGATAAATACTGAAATTAGAGAAAGCTTTATTGTTTTTTAGTATAATAAATCAGTAGATCTTATATAAAATTTGGATAAAAAATATTTTTAAGATAATTATTTCTATGTAACTATTTAACCAACAAAATTTATTTAATTTTCTATTATCAAACAGTTGAGAATATAATATAATGAATTTAAATCAAAGAATAACTATCATTTTATATAACTTTAAAAAATATTATATATATGATTCACACTTTAATATAAAATTGAAAAAAACAAATAAACCACAAAACACATTTAATCATATACATTAAACTCACACTTTAATATAAAAACTGAAATAATATAAATTTGCATTAACTATATTTTCCATTCAATTTTTGCAACATACAATCAATTATAATTGACTCCCATAATTGTTTTATGAAATTGTAACTCTCATCACTTCTCTTCCTATATATACTCATTTTCTCATTATATCATTCTCTCATTCTCTCATTATATCATTCTCTCATCCTCTTATTTATGAAATTTGTTTGCTTTGTTTTTTTTTGTTGTATGAGTTTTAAAAAAAGAATATGATTATATAAAATTTCAACTCTAGAAACTTTTAGAGACTATATGATATATGGATATACATCTTACCTTACTATAATTTTTGTTTTTTTTTTAATTCATCTCTATTTTCTATATACATTCACTCTCTCTCTTCCATTATATTCATGTATCTTTAATATTATTTTTTTCTATTTTTATGTTCTTATATGACATAAAAATCAATAAAATTATCATTTTAAGAATTTGATATAAATATCTTTAGAAAGTATGATACAAATCTATCATAGTATCTTATATTAGTTCCAATCATCGTACAACAAGAGAATTAAGTTATAAAGATCCATTTTTATATATGCATTTTTTTTTTGATTATGAAATATCTAATTAAATATTTTATTGTAACACAGTTTCCAAATATTATATTCTTACCTCTCTCTTATTCATATAATTTATTTTGTAACATAATTATTTTCATTGTCACAATCACCTTTGCATCAACTATATTTTTCTACTCAATTTTATTTAACACACTATAAATTAGAATTAGGTCGCACAATTTGTTTTTTCTAATTTTTAACTCCCATCATTTCATATCTTATAAATACTCATTTTCTCATCCTCTTCTACTTTATCTTAAACCTAGCTTATGTATTTTTGTTTGTTTTCTTTTGTGTTTTTTTTCCTTTGTTGTTTGTTATTTGTTGTATGAGTTAAAATATATATATATATATATATATATATATATTTAGTAACATTGTAAAATTTTAATCAAATTTTTCATTTTACACTATATGAATATATGAAATGTCTCTTCAAATGTTTTTTTTTTTGAAGATTCATCTCTATTGTCTGTTTTACATTATCACCTTATAAGTAATGCTTCTCTCATTCTCAGCCACTATATTCATGTATCTTAAATATTTTACTACTTTTATGTTGTTATATGGATTGAGAGTCAATGAAAATATCATTTTAAGAATTTGATCTAAATTTATTTTAGAAAGTATGGTATATATTTTATAAAGTTTCAATTTTTTTATATTTCTAACGCCGTATTATACTTATATTTTAATACTTATGAATAAATAAAATATGATATAACACATATGTAAAATAACAGTTTTGATTGCTATATAAATAAAAGTTTCGATTTAAAACATTTATCAATTTCTTATTTTTTAATCTCAAATAGTTTTTGTAATTCATTTCAATATATGTATCATTATATTTAGTTTTTGTGATCAAATAGACTATTATATTAAAAATAAGAGAATTTTTGAGAAATACCATTTTTGGTTTACCCTTTTTTAAAAATACCCCTCTTTTCTATCAATTTTCAAAAATACCCCTTTTCAAATATGAAAAATTATAAAAATTTATATGGTTGATAAGGTACATCAAGATCATAATTACTACTGGGAGACTAAATCCAAATATTTATAAGGTTTTAAAAGGTTTTAAACGGCATTTATAAGGTTTTTAAAAGGTTTACAAAGTTTTTATAAGGTTTTTAAATCATTTTTAAAAGGTATTTATACGGTATTTATAAAATATATATATAAATTTAGACACATATAAAGATAATTTGTGTATATAAGTATAAGCTTACACATAGTTTTTTGATAAATTTCAAATTTTATAGTGACTTTTTGAGAAAATTTGAAAGAGGTGTATTTTTAAAAAGTGGTATTGGAAAAGGTGTATTTTTGAAATTCCCCCAATAAAATTATACGACAATCAAAACTGTTATTTGTAGTCAAAGTATTAAAAATATATATATATATATATATACTTGCTTACAAAAAAATTGGTCCTTAAATTTTGTTAAAGATCATACATTTTATGAAAGTTAAATTTAATTTAATTCATTAATTAAACTAAATCCACTAAAATCCTATTAAATTATGATAATTGATTACATATTAACTACACATAATTTCATACCCCACTCTACACTCTTAGTAACTTAACCATATTTGTTAGAAATAAATAATAATTTATATATTCATAATAATTTAAATACCTACCCAAGCTATTTTCCTAAAGAGACCGAACATAAAATCGATTTGGCATAAGTAGTTCAATATTGTTGTCATGTACATATAATAGATAGATATCGTCGTTCATCTTCTTTGTTAATGTTGAACACTCTACACTCTTAGTAATTTAACCTCATTTGTTATAAATAAATAATAACTTGTCTTTTCATAATAATAAAAATATCTATCCTAAGTTATTTTTTCCTAGAGAGACCAAACATAAAATCGATTTATTATAAGCAGTTCAGAATTGTTGTCATGTACATATAATAGATTGATGTTGTTGTTCATCTTCTTTGTTAATTTTGATGTAAACATGTTATGCTATTTTAGTTTGGATTCATTTATTTAGCTTTTATAGTAATGTAAATCTTCATGCATGTTTGTTTTTAACAAATTTAGTAGTAATTTTAAAACTAAACTAATGCTACATTAAAAAGTCTATATATATTTCCTTTTACTTCCTATGTGAGCTTCTTATACAATCAAATAGAATAAAAAAAATATCAAAGTTTTTCTTCTCATGTAATCTCCTTCTGTTTATTTGGCTTATGATCTCTCTTTTTAGGTTTTACATAACTATAGTTTAAATGCTTTTATAAACATATAAATAAATATAAACATATTATGTTGTTTTAAAATTAAAACATATATTAACATTTACACACTATATATAACTTAATATAATTTTTAATTAATAGTTCATATATAACTCACGCATCGCGTGGACAACTTTCTAGTAAGCTGATATGTTTAGGTTGAATCACTAAACTAAAATTTCAAATAAAATAAAAGTGGTACGCTAAGAAGGGAATTCGTATTATCTAAGTGTACGTTGGACGTGTAAATGTTGTGAAAAACAAAAATTATAACATTTTCATGTATAAATTTTTTAAATATATTAGACTATGCAATCATATTTTGTTATTTTAATTATATTTTGCAACATACTGTTCGAGAATCAGAAACTAATTAAATAACACCTAAATTATTTTCTTTTTGTTTTAGTTATACAAAAAAAACTGACGTGAAATATATATAGATTTTTTTTTGTCTTCTATATTTTTCATTTATTGATGTCTCAGCTCCTCGATATATTAAAATTATAGTGTTGTTGATTAAGAGAATTTAAGATGTAAAAGTAAACAAATCAGCCAATAAGGAAACGGGTTGGAACAACTAATAATTTAAGCTGGGAGGGAAGTCGTGTTTATATCAACTTCCTCTATTTAAGCTGCATCAAACATTTCTTTTACTGCAGATCCAAGAAATAAATAAAAGAGTTGACGAAATTAAATTATAACCAAAAAAAAAATGCAAGTAGGATTTTTTATTAGGAGGGAAGACGAAGACTTTCATTTGGTCTTATAATAACAATTCCTTTTCTTAATATTTTTGAGATCATAATATAATACATTGTTGATTATGGGTGTAACAGTCGTATATAATAATATAATTATACATTTGTATGATTAGACAAAGCTTGGTTTATAAAAGACACCTTCATCGTTTACCTTATGGATCGGCATAGCACTTTATGTTCATCATCTCTTTCTCATTCTACCACCATCATAGGTCAGCTCTCCTATCTCTTTATCTCTATGCATATTTGCTTTTATTATAGGCCAATGTTTGAGCACCATATTCTTATATACATAATTGTAATTGTAATTGTGATGAGCATAGTATTGACAATTCTCTAGAGCATATAAAATCTTCTAATTGTAAATTTGAGATATTTGTTGGAGCTTCTCCCTTTCTGCTACTAGCTATGTTCTTCCTTGGATGTAGATCTTGTTTGATTCTTGACTTGAAATGGTTTTTATCTTTTAGAAAATCCCAACACAAAGAAACACATGTTTATGTTAATACCAACTATCTATATATTGACTAAGCAAACATAACACTTTGATGTCTAAAGAGTAATAGAATCTATCCGAGATGACACAAAAGTTGGAAGCGGAAGGGAAAAAGTATCCAGATATCCAATATAAATGGGATGATGGATCGGATCATGAAGGTGTAACCAAGATATATGTACGAGTTGATCGTGAAGGCATACAGTTCATCAAGTTTGACTATGTCGGGAATGGACAACTTATAGATGAATCATTCCATGGTTTCTCAAATCAAGGTTGCACACAAATGGTATATATGACTTCCCTTTTTGAAATATTCTTATTAAGTTCCATTTATGATCTAGCTGTTCATGACAATTATTTTGAGCAAATGTTTTTTTGCAGTTTGAGATTGATCATCTAAAAGGTGAATATCTTGTATCTGTTGAGGGTTACCACAACTCCGAGGTGATTCAAGGACTTCAATTCAAAACAAACTTGAAGGTCTCTGAAATGATGGGATATGAGTATTCTACTAATAAATTCACACTAGCCTTGTATGGCAAGAAAATCATTGGGTTTCACGGATCTGCTATGTCAAACCTCAACACTCTTGGAGCATATGTTACAAGCATTACTCCAACTAAAATGGAAGCAAAAGGAGGAAAGGGAGGCAAGGAGTGGAATGATGGAGGAGACTATGAAGCTATAACAAACATTCATGTACGAATTACTACAAAAGGTATAAAGAACATCCAATTCGATTATGTGGACAAGGATGGACATCCGAAAGTGTTAGTCCATGGTTCTACCACGGGTGGAGGCACGTTGGAGCCGGTAAATAAAACTAAACTTCATTTACATTTGGTGACTTGCTAATGGGAGTTGTAAATAAGAAAATGGAACCAAGTGCTAATAACTCAACTGATAAAGATCTCAGGCAAATGTCTAGAAGTCGCCGGTTCGAGTAGCGCTTAGGACGAGCCCATATAACATGCTCTGGTCTCGGACCTGAGGAGATGTATGGGTTTCGGCTCAGAACCTCTTAATTATTCAAAAAAAAAAAACGAATATCAAATGAAGTAATGAATGCTAATGTAATGTATATCTACCATTTTTTTGGTGTAGTTTGAGATTAACCATGCTGACAACGAATATCTACTGTCTATTGACGGTTACTACAACGAGACATCCGGTGTGATTCAAGCTATTCAATTCAAAACCAACATGAAGATTTCGGAAATGATGGGAGGCAAGGACGACGACGACGATGATGATGATGAAGGCGAAATGGGTACAAAATTTTCAGTAGGATGTCCCGGCAATAAGATCATTGGATTTCATGGATATGCTGACAAGAAGCTACACTCTCTTGGAGCATATTTAACATCACTTCCTATAACTAAAATGGAATACAAAGATAGTGCTAAAGGAAAACTAACCGATGATGGTGATTCAGGCACCCTTTGGGATGATGGTACTTTCCAAGGAGTAAGAAAGGTGTACGTTTACTATGATGGTTATTATATAAGGTGTGTCAGGTTCGAGTACGATAATGGTGGCAAAGTGGAGTCTCGTGAGCACGGGTCAAAACCTACAGCTGATAGGGTACAAGAAAAAGAGGTCATAATTCCTAACACTTAATATTTTTCAACCATATATATCTTTCTATGTGTGTTCTTGAATAGGGGCTTATATATGAAGCTTTTTTCATTATTGTAGTTCGTCCTGGACTATCCAAATGAATTTCTCATGTCCGTGAAGGGAACTAGCACAGTAGCTTATATTGAAGGTTATCGTTCGTTGATTACATCGTTGAGTTTCAAAACATCAAAAGGGAGGACCTCTCAGACATTTGGAAATGAGTTTTGTAGCAGTCCTGTTGAATTCGAGCTTGAAAAGAAAGGTTGTGCTATTGTTGGGTTCCATGGACGGTCTCGTTATTATGTTCTTCATGCTCTTGGAGCATATTTTTTTCCGATTCCTCCTGCTCAATAAGTTCTCACTGATGATGGGGGAAAAAGGTGGTAATGATCATGTTCTTTATTTGTCTTTCTATATATGTTGTACCTTTTGTTTTAAACTACTTCTTCACCAGAAAGTTTTGGACCACGGTCCATAGACCATAGTCTTCTTGGACCGAGGTCTAGAGCTTGGTTAATTAAACTTATAAGTCAAATAATTTGAATTGAACTTCACAAGCTTTCAAAGTCACCTACATCACATTAGGCTTCTATTTCTCATTCAGAACAACTCCAATTTTTGACAAGTCAATACACTACCTTACCTTGTAGTGCACAAAGCGGTTTTGCAAAGTTGATTAACGCTCGTTGATATGACAGCTTACTTGAGGAATTATTCTTCAAGCCATATCGATTCCAAAATATTCATTTCACCACAATGATTTTACGTAAGAGCCATCGTACCATCACAATTCTAAGAACTCATGCATCTCATATGATTGTTTACGTAAGAGCTCATGCATCTTCATAGCTAAGAAGACACATGCACAATGCATAATAAGATTACACCTAGCTTGTCATAAATTAATTAATTCATGACAAATTATCAGTTTATTTATCTTTTAATTCATTCGATACCAAATTGAGAGCAACACTTCGATTCATTTCTATATTTTTAGAGAAAAACTTGTTTAATTAACTGTCTTTGTACAACTCTATACTCATTTTTTAATCATCGGGTTCGCTTGAACCTCAATATTACATAAAAGTTCAGAAGGAGTAAACGAAGAAGAAAATACTAAAAGAAGAAGCAACTCCAAATATCATCAGATGAAAAGAAGACTTATAATTATAAATTACTAGATTAGGATACATGCAATAATAGATTACCAAATTTTATTTAATAAGATACTTGCAATACACCAAACTTTATATACTAAGATACTTGCAATACACACAACAATTTAACCTCCAAATAAAGGAAGCGACATCAAATTGGGTGTATAAACACAGTGACAACACCTAACAATCCGAGCACCTATTTGAATCTTCTTGCACAGATCTTCCCTCACAATATAGATGCAAGCCACTCCAGTTTCATCATCGCCACGACACATGACTAAGGTCTTCTCATAGATGAAGTAACTAGCGCGATAAACGTGCTCAGCAACAAGCTTTGGCAAGTTAGTTGCTGACAAGGTCATCAACTTTATCCACACTACGCCCTCTCCACCTTCCCCAATCCTCTCCTTAGTTACCCATATCCCAATCTCCCTTGTTACACGGTATTGTTCTAACAACGAGAACCGATCTCCTTTATACACCGCGAGGATAACTTCATTAATATGATGGTTCTTTTGACCCGGAAAGAGTGGACAGAATGGTTTGAATTTCTCCGTCGAGAAATCAAACATTCGGATGTAGTACTCATTAGTATGAGAATTACTCGAAGCAAGCCAGTAGATATTTCCATTCAGGGAAACATTTGATAGTTTAGCAATTTCAGATAAGGGGTACTCGTCATACTTAGGTCTATCAATAAACCTCAACAAGTTAGAAGCACACTCGTAGATTCCAACTGTCTGATTCCTCAAGATTTTACCGTGACAAAACAAATAGCCTAGGATCTTGTATGCTTTATCCGGTCTAGTATTATCGTATCCCAACCCGAAAACACAGAACTCTTTGTCCCCATACTCGATCCATTTAACCTGTCTTAACCATGGATTCCAGAGAGCTGTCTTGCTCCCCACAAACCGATAGTTACAAAACAAGAGCTCATCGCAAGTAGTGACGATGGTTTTGTTATTGTAATTTGTTTCTCGGTTTGGAATATTAGAAAAGGAGGGTAGCTCACGAACCTCTATCGTTGGATCGATGTGGTTGAGATCAATGATGTCTATAGAATAGATCTTGGAAGTGGTCAAGAGTATGAACTGGGGAAGGGAGCGAGACAAGTGATTCTTGATGAAAGTCTTGTCGTTGAAAAGAGAGTTGAATTTGTTAGATACGGTCCTGAACCGAACGAGAGATTGAGGTGGAAGATGAGATAATATATCGTCTTCTAATAACTCCCACGGAAGCTTCACCAGCGGAGCCATGAGGTCTTGTGTTTTTAGTTTTTTTTTTTTGAGGTATAGCTATGATGAAATAAGAGAAGAGATGAAACTGTATTTATATATCCTGTGCTAGGTAAAGTAAGTTTTGTGATCTTTTATTTTGTGTAGAAAAAGTTATTATTAAATGCAAAGTAAAAAAAAATCTTATAACATTGAATATATGTGTTTGTATACATGTGTAACTAACGTAGGATTTTTTTTTTTTTTTGTTGACTTGTATATTAGTAAAGTGGAAATATATTTTACATTATTTCTAAATTATTTAGACAAAAAGACTTTTAAAAAGTGTATAGAACAAATCAAAAACAATTAAGTGCAAAGCTTTTTAACGGGAAGATAATTTTCTTTTAACGTTTATGTATTTTGTGACTTTGTTTATTACAACAAAGCTGAAAATGAAATTGTAACGGTAGGAGAAGGACAAAATAAAGTATTACATGCAATGCATCTAGGAATAAAGGGTGAATTAATCTACGTAACAAGTAACCATTAATTTTATTATCTTTTAATTTGTGTATATATAGTTTTTTGAGGTGAGAGATCATCATATTCTTTCCTCATTTTTGTATAGCTTAAATTCATTGTATAATAACTAGGTTTACCACATGCATTTCATCTTCTTGATTGCTTTAATGTTTTAGGTACAATCAAGTTATTCGATAAGGTGGCTCTTTTAAGTGCTTTGCAAACACAAGCTCATTTATAAAACAGAAGAATGACTCACAGAAGAGTAAAAAAAAATCGCTGTTTATGATTAAAAAGGACTCATCCTCAATGAGATAAAGGAAGTAAAAACCAATCCCAAAATCGATAACTTGTCGGACAAGAAAAATTCTATGACCTATATAAAGCCCTAACGAGTGATAATAACGTGCGATGCATCTAGAATGAGGTGTTACGTCTTCAAAAAGTAAGAGATAATATTGTTATTGCCTGTCTAAACCTTAATATCATGGACCGTCATATTCAAGAAAAAGAAAATCTAGATGCATTGGACAATACAATGCTTATATATAACTTTTTTTTTTGTAATATACCAATAAACCCTACCCAACCAACTTTATTGCGAAGACGAAGATCATTTATTTTTCATCTTGCGTAGGCAGATATGTATTGTGTAGTTTCGACTAAACTCTAATGAAAATTTCATAGCAAAATCAATATCTCATATATTTGGATATTTTTTAGTTTTGCGTAGGAAGACTGTAGTTGCTTAACAGTTAGTTTAAAGAGATTTCATGTGCGTAGAAGATGATAGACAAGTCACAATAAGAGCACTAACTAATTGAGATTGGTATCCTCCATGCAAACGATCAGCAACTTCTCCAAACTACGCATTGTATAAAGCTTCTGCTCATGAGGAACGTCACTTGTGGATTCAACTATCCTCTTTTGGGTGGATCTCTATACGATCGAGTCCTATTTTTTCCCATGACTATGTTTTTATCGTCATATGTGTATGCTTAATTAAGGATCAACCAGTATGACCTGTTCAAGGATCAAAAAAAAAAAAAAAAAACTTAGAAACAGACAATTAAATTAGTAAATATAAAATATGTTTAATTAATTTTCCAGTTTCTTAAGAAAATAAATGATTAACAAGTGTTATGATCTCAACGATGAATTTGATATGTGTCACAATCATTGTAATTAGTAGATTTGAAAAGTAAGCTTCATATAGTAAAATATAATTGAAATTAGTAATACATATCCAAATGGAAAAAAACTGAAAAATAATCAACCCGTTTTGGTAGCACAATATCACATTCAAATATATATAAGCAAACAAAACTATAAATGGAATTGAATAAAATCTTTCTGTGAAGATAAAAAAGCTGAATCAAATTAATTAGAAAATTAAAAAAACAAAAATGTATTATATTTAATTTTTGTTAAATATCATATTGTAAATAGTGGATATTAGACATATACTTAAACTTTAAAAACCAAACCAAAACGAGTACAAGTCTGAAAACCAAGGAAAGTAACTTTTCATTTCTTTGTTATCAATTGTTTTTCTAACAATCCAAAATATGAAAATAATAAACATAAACAACTGTAGCAATTGATCGAAATAAAACATTGAAATACACTGTAGCAAATTGAAATAAAACAAAAAGTGAAAAGAACCACTCAACGAGTACACTTTTCACTAGGAAATGCTTCGATCAAGCACTGTTTAGAGTAATCCTCAAATTCTTTGAAGCTTTCTTGAAATTCTTCTGAACCTCCTCGACTCCAGCCATCACCAAACTCTTCTTGTTAGGGTTCAATCCCTTTGCCTCGTAAAGGTCAACTCGTTCCAGCACACACCCGGTACGAATCAGATACTGAAGCACCTGAAGCTCGTTGAAGCTTCCAGTGAAGTGCTTGACCTTCACAACCTTAAGCGTTTTCTCCAAACACTTGTAAGCTTTGCTAGTAAGCCAATAAGTTTTCGGATCTTTCGTTGTTGGCGATGGAGCTATCTGCATAATCCAATCAAAGTTAAGCGCTTTACCAAATAGCAAGACAATATGAGATGTAATAATGTCTTGATCCATGTTAAAGATTCAAGATAACAAACACTTACTCCGACACGACAAGTCGTAACCAAATCAAAAGTGAGAGATTCCAGTTTCGGACAGCTACTGAGAAATATACTGATTCCCCCTAATTCTCTAGGGTGCAGATTTGTCATCATCACCAAATGTTGAGTTTTCATCGGATCGTGCAAAGCCAAAGGATGGTCACAATCTTGGATCGCCTTCGTTCAAGAAAAAGAGATGTTAGGTCTCCTAAGAGAAAAAAACTCTTCAAAAATCGAAAACAATTTAAAAAGAATTTAGATATTATGAATCTTAGATTAGTAGAGTGAAATAAAATAAGTTACGTCAAGGAAAAAAGTGCAAACCGTTAAACTTTTAACATATATCAGACTGAAAAAGAGACGAGAAACATCTAGTTCGTTCTTATGGCATCTGAGTAGATAATCTCTGATGACTTCACTTCTGGTTCTATGGATAGGTTCAGCTGAGAAATTAAGAACTAAGTTCTTGACATGTCGGGAGGTGGAAAATTCTATGAGAGACATTAGCTCCGCCTCGAAACCAATCGGCTGGGAGAGATGAATCTCGAAGTTTTGGATAGCTGTACCCGTAAACTTCGAGACCCATCGGAGCATTACACCAACAAAGAAAGCCCTATCATCACGACTTGTGGGTACTCCAAGAACCAAAGGTGTCACGAAGTCGGATTCCTTAAAAACAAGACTGGTCGTCTCCCGACAGAGATTTCTCCATCTCCTGGAAACAAAACTCTTGCGTACCAATTCTTTGAATGGTAGCATCGAGAGTATCACAATCAGGAGCGAATCATGGAGTAAGGAAGAGAGATCTGGTGTTTGTGTCGAAACCATTGTTGACTAAATGGTGATCTCTCAGAAAGAAAATGAAAAAAAAAAACAAATATGATATAGCTAGAGAGGAGATGGTTTGTGAGGCTTTGAGACTTCACAGAGTTATCTATTTATAAGATGTTAAAAGTCTTAGATATTTTTTTTTTTTGGTTTATGATATTTTTGTAACCCCTATTTAGCCTTTTTCATTAAATATTTATCTTTTTAGGTTTGTGAGGCTTTGAGACTTCAGAGAGTAATCTATTATGTTTTTCTAGAATCTATCTAGTTAAGATAAGAAGGAAGTAAATTCTAGTATTTAATATGCTTTTAAAATTATATTTTTATTTGTGTAATTGTTTTAATGGAAATGATAAAATTAAGATTTTTTTCTTTTTGGGTGTGATTTGTTACCCTCTTAAGTAGATTTGGTCAACAGCACTTTATATTAATCATATACCTATTATGCCTTTCATTATAACTTTCCCACAAATGTTCAAACCTCTTATTGGCAGAGAAGCTTCAATTGAGAAAATGGGTAATATTTTTGTTTCTTGAAGGACTTAATGGGCTTAATCTCTCGTAGACCTAATATTTGTAAGCAATTTTTTTGGAAATAATCCATTGGGTATATATGATTGGTTTTTTAAAATGGATACAAAATTATATTCAACTCAAAAATAACATGTTTTACATTAAAGTGTATCCGTCAGTAGAAAATACGGTTTTTAGTGAAACTTGCATGATAGATTGACACATTCTTAAATTTGGGATTCAAAACCTAATTTACTAAAATTAGTCAAGTTTTACATAAGAAATCAATGAAATTTTTTTTTGAGTCAATCTTTGTGTGTGGTTTGACTTCCCCTTAAATTTATATTGTGGGTCTTGTATTCTTATTCGGTTTACCACTTATCATATCATATCCACCAAATCAAAACTTTTGCGACCTTACTCGTCTCATCATTGTAGCACCAATGCGTGTATCATTGACTTGTCAAGAGGCAATAAATTCAGTCAGAAACATGATATCTCCCTCAAAATAACAGTTGTGAGAAATAAAGTTTAAATCTTTTGATTGCTTACCGGTAAACCTTGATATACATTCATGTTGGATGTGATCAAGTCTTCATGTTATTTTATTATCTTACGAAAGTCATATATTATATAATTTAGTTACTGGTTTATGTATAATCTATCCGTATCACATACCGAAGAGATACGATACGAGTATAAAAAACAATAAAACAGTCACACATGTGTGTTTGTGTCTTTACTGGGTATTTTCTAGAGACGTGTCCCTTAGTCAAAGTGTGTCATATAAACCTATAAATACAATTTATGTATCTAACAAAAGTGTGTGGTTTTTGTTTATACAAAAGAGAGTCAGTTGAGTGTCTATGTCTAACAAGAAAAGCGAGACATAGCAGAGTAAAATCTGTGTTGTCCGATCCTTAATAACTTTGAGAGTTCAAAGTTCTACAGTTCATGCATATTAAGAACAAAAAGATCCTAACAACTCTTACAGTTTCTCTTTATGGAAGACATATTTTTCCATGGATTCCTCGAAAATGAGGCTCACGATAACTTTTACTTTTACATAGTTTAGAAAAAACACAATGACTTATCTCTACAGATTCTTTGAAATGACAACATATAGAAATGATCAAAACTAAAAGGTAATTAGGTCAAACAAGTTTGATTTTTTCGTCAGAAATTTGTCTGAAAAAACTTATTTATAAATAAAATGGCTTTCCTTTTTATTTTTGGTCAAAAATACACAACTTCAAACGGCTATAAACTAAATTAGCGGATTTTTTCCTGACAAATTACAAATGTTTTATCGTATAGAATTCGGAAAGATTGAGTTACATCTGTCATAAACAACTAATATATCTAAACAAATCCATTTCCAAATAAAAATGTGGTCAAATTAAATTTTGTGTTGATATATCTTTACATTATTATAAATATTGTTGAGAATCTATTATAACATTATCAAGTGAGCAATTTCATTTATTGTGTTTTTTCTAGTATTTTTCCTTGAAATATACTTTTAAATTCTTTTTTTTTACATGCTTTAGTTTGAGGCAACAATGGGTAAATGCATTCAATCAATTTTGACATTTGTATTAGTTTTCTTTACAGTAATAAGTTTCTATTGGTGTAATTGTTTTAAAGGAAAAAAAAAGAAATTAAATACGTTTTTTTTTGCTTTTTTGGGGGGTGATGTTTACCTTTTGTTAGTTAGATTTGATGAACTATGCTTTATAGTTTGTATTAATCAAAAGCCTATTATGCCTTTCATTTTAAGTTTTCCAGAAATGATAAACCTCTAATTAATTGCGAGGCTTCAGTTGAGAAAATGAGAGATAATTTTGTTTTCTCGAGAGTTTAATGGAGTTAATAGGCCATTCTTTAGACGTTTTGCTGGTTTTCAACGGGACGAGGCAACTGTAATGACGTGAGAGAAGTCTAAAGTATGGTTTTTATTTTATTTTTAAAATGAATTTAAAATTATATATGTTCGATCCAAAAAAACAGGTTTTATATCAAATGCATCCCTTAATAGAATGCAATTTTGAAAAGTTTACATTAAGATATGAGTTTATTATCTTGGGCCAAACCAAAAATGTAGACTAAAGTATTGTTTCTAGCGAACGTTGCATTATAGATGCATACATTCTAAAACGTTAGCCTATTTCGATGGAATCAGTCAAGTCTTACATAAGACATCAGTAACTGCTAACCATAGTCGGAGTCTCTCTACTCAATTTTAATAAAATTTACTAAGTAAGTGGCAAATACAATATGGCGTTAGATTACAGTATTATTATTGTTAGTTACGAGAAGATTTGATTAACAAATTAGTTTTTATATTTATTTACTAGTTTTATTTAATACTCTTAAAATTTGTATCTATGACATTTTCTATTATTCATATATGTCAAAACTGAACAAAGCTAAAACTATATATATATATATAAGTATCTTGATTTTGAAATCATCGAAGTATATTAATTTTGTCTCTATCATTTACTTTAAAGTATTTTAGTTCCATGTTTTATTGGATTAAAGTGTAATAAATTTATTTGGTTTTCATTTTTTTTTAAATTAAGTTATTTTTAATAAATATTGATAAGTTATTTAAAATTTAATACATTATTTTATAGTATACCTTTAAATATTGTTTTTTAAAACTATTATGAACTTACAAGTTGATTTATTACCCGTAAGTAAAGCCCATAAAACCCGAAAAGTTATGTAACCCTGTTAGGGCCAGGCCGGACTTTGAAATATAAGTTCGGATATTTTTTGGTCTGGGCCGAGCCGGGCTCAAATATATGAGAGCTTTACGGGTTTCGGGCTGGACCGGAGAGGACCAACCCGATTGATTTATATATATATATATATATATATATATCTAATATAATTAGTCAAATATAACTATTTTTTTTTCTAACCATTAATTTTGGTATTTTTTGGACATGGATCAACGAACAAATTGTGGTCGAGCCGATCATAATCGAGTTGAAAAAACATTTAATAAAGAAAAAACGGATTCTAATAGTGCTATAATCAATTTGTTATGACTTATATGAATGCGTTGGCTCATCATCTCATATGTTATTACTTATATACAAGTGGGCTGTGGGCGCACATGATTATTTTGTTCATGTTCCAATATAGCATATTGAGGCCAATGTATGATTGATTGGTTCGAACAACCTGAGTTTTGGATTTAATACATCACTTTAATTACAATGTTGGGACTTTCTAACTCAACATATTCCACAACTACAACACTTATTTCTCTTTTCATATCTACATATTTATGTCCTTCAAATATGCTCGGATGTAACTATTAAAAAAAGAAAAAAAAAAGAACATGGTTTTTTAATTTGTACTATAGTTGTTTGTGTTGGTATCATCATGATATAAGTTTATTTTTAATTTGGATTAATTATAGACGACTATACGCAATGTATAGTTTTCTAACAATATATTTATTTTTGAAAGAAAAAGAAAAAAACATAAATTACACACTGTACCACCAACTTTGCGGCAAATCATACTATTAGAAAGAACTGGCATGTAGAATTATTGGCAAAGGAATAAAAAATGAATGATGTCCACAACATACATAATATATACACTCTGTGTCAAAAGCTTTCTTCACAATCTCTCTCTCACTTTATTCTCTCTAAAGCAAACCTCTCATCCCCTCTCGACCTCCTCTCTTTCTTGGCCATGAGCTGCTCAATTATGAAAACCCTTCAGATTCGTAAACCCACTTCTCTCCCTATCTCTTCCACCACAACAGATGAGCCGGGGCTTATCCGCCGACGTCTCTCTTCTCTCTCTCTAAATCTCTCACGTAACGAACCTTCCAGTACCGTGCCAAGATCCAAGTCGGTCTCAAGCATGGGAGAGCAAGGAGGCAGCTCCGTGAAAGAATGGTGGGAATGGAGTTGGTCATTGGTTCTTTTCAAGAAGTTACCAATCTTTTTCACGGATCTTGAACTTAGCAAGAACGAAACCAAACCATCATTGATGGGGAATCAACAAAGAGGTAGTAGCTTTATTGCCGTCTTCTTTAAACTCCGATCTGAGATCCGTCGCCTCCTACGTCCTTCCTCCGACTCTCTTCCTCTATCTTACAAACATGGACAGCGATGACGTTACAGCCTTCTCTCGTTTGAGGTTTTGAAGACTTTTTCATGTGTGGCGTTACTTTCATTCATATAAATTCTCTTATTTCATTTCTTAATTACAATGTTATAATCTGTTTGAATTTGTTATTAGAATTTGTTATTTATTTATTTTTGGTCAAATGTAATGTATAATTATTTCACTTATTTTAGAAGTTGTGTATGTAATTGTACGCCTTTATAAACAATTCTTTCATTATATTTATTAACGAGCCAAATTCATTTACAAGGGTGATTAATGAACGAAGAACGTTATTACACAAAACAAGCCAAACTCAAATTATAACATTTGAATATGCCAACTAAAAGTCCAAATATTAGAGCTTGATAGAATTTTCCAATGTTCTTTTGTCCTTGCGCAAAATTAGGCAGAAACAGCTGTTGACGTGTTGTTACAAGAAGAAAAAAAAAAGTTATGTCCGAAACGTCGGCTACAAACAAGGTGGCCATTACCTTTTTTGGTCGGTGGGGACAAGAATAATCCATTGGGTGGCGCAATTTCATTATCAAATAGTAGCATTTGTAACTAATAAGCTCTTAAACTCACACTAATCAATAAGCCTGTGAAAACATTTTTTTAAGATTACAATTGAATTCCAAGCCAGAACCGTAATATAAATTTGATTTGTTGTAATGGTTGAGACGGTTAATCAATTTGTGGATTAGACAATTGCTTTTAAATGTCCGTAAACTTTGTCCACAGAATTTGATCAATACATTACTTCGAACTTCGGAAGATGGTTTACAGTAGATTGTTGTCTTCTTTAAAAATAGAGTTAACTAGACCACGGATTGTTCTATTGAACCGAAAACCAAAACATAGTTAAAAGTTAAAAATCTTATGTGGATGGTTAGAGGTTCATTAGAACTTTATAATAAAAATTCAAAAGTTAACATTAAAACTAAATATATAAAAAGTGTGAAGACAAAGATTGATTTGCTCATGTACTTTTTTTATATTTAGTTTTAATGTTAAGACAGAAATATTTTATTTTATTAAAAAGTGTGGTTCTTGATAAACGAAATGTGAAATATTTTCTTCTGATTTGCAATAATAAAAGATTAGTTGCAAGAGGAAATAGAGAAAATATCAATGGGTGTTCGATCTATGCCTGCAACGGAACAAGAACAGCATTGAAATCTCGCTGCTCTGATCTCTCAAAGGCAATTTCACATGTAATTAAACAGTAATTAATAAAAAAAAATATATATGGGAAAACACCTCAGTAAGCCAGCGTTTTTCACATCAAAGAGTAAAAAAACTCAGACGGTAATTCCATATTTTAGCAATAATCATCATCGGTAAATTTAACCTTCCCAATATATAATCCAAAAAAAAAAAAATTCAAAATAATGTAATCGCCGAAATGGCTCCGTAGATCGTATAATAATAAAAAGATCCACAGGTTCCTATCAGTAAGCGAAACACGTACATTTGTATATGTCCAATGTAGCATCGAGGATCATAGCTATAAAAAGCTACCGTCGACGTGGCATCGGACATGTTCATCATAACTAGTTTGGTATATATTAAAAAAAAACCCTCAGCGAACCCTTGTCAAATCACCCACACAACGGACACAGAACGGTTGAGAAAGTACGGTAGTAACCCGACCATAACGGCCGAGAACAAAACTGATCGGGGGATGGGTAACTACCGGAAGCAATCCTAGCTAGTTCAGTCACGCTGTTGTGTAAAGTGTCATACGGCACTTCCTATCTTATGGGATTGCTTCTTCATCGGAGATAAACAAATACTAGTAAGTGTGAAGGGACATTGGAGAATCAAATACTGAAACATAGATGTTGTTAGGCTACAGAGGTGTGTGTATATGAAGATATTAGAGAGACAAGAGTGAGCGTGGTTTATTTATATAGGTAGGAGTAGGAGGCGGCTCTATATATTAACTCAAAACCCTAATCTCCTATACAACTATGGTTCTCATCTATTGTTTATTTATTTATTTTTAATTTTACAAACCTAGTAACGTTCAATTTTTACGAAAGTAAAAGAAACTATATTATATATGGTCAAAACTCAAAAGAAGAAAAAAGGAAAAAAAGAAAAAAAAATATTATTAACAATGAATTTATAAAGGAATAACTTATCCCTTTTGAGTTAATTCAAATGTATTCAAAATATCCTAATTGCAATTCGGTGCATATAGTTGTTTGATCTCGAGGTAAGATCTCATAAGATAGTTCTCGTACATCTCTTGATCATGTACTCCTAGTTTCTTAACCGTTTGTTGTCCAACCACAGCTCCACAGTCTTGATCCGGACTTGAGATTATGGTAAGGATTTCTTCTAGTGAGTATAAATTTTTCTCGAGATACTCTCTCCTTTAACTTTTACAGATTTTATGAGAACAAAAAGTCGTGGAGTTTGAAATGATTATGATCATCTTCATACTAAACATATTCAACTTCACCATCACCCTCACCCTCACCTTCGACATCTTCAACATCACAAACCTCGCCTTCACCTTCGACATCTTTAACATCACCCTCACCCTCACCTTCGACATCTTCAATATCATCCTCATCCTCACTCTCACCCTCTCCCTCACCTTCACCTTGTTACTCAAGCTGGTGGAGATCCAGTTGGACAACAAATGATTGAGAAACTAAGAGTACATGATCAAGAGATGTATAGTAATTATATTATGAGATCTTACCTTCGAGATCAAACAACTTCATGCACCGAATTGCAATTAAGAAATTTTTGAGCATATAAGAATTTACTCAAAAGAGATAAGTTCTTCCTTTATGAAATGCATTGTTTCATATTTTTAATATAATAAGTAGGGATTTCAAGAAGTGTAAGCTAATCTTCAAAGCTTATGAAACATCATATTCTTGGCATTAAAACATTTATAGTTAAACATCGTGATTAAAATCATATAAATAATATGTAAAATAGTTTCTCTTAACATCATGATAAGTTTTTGACCATATATAAATTGGTTTCTTTTACTTGGTAAAGATTCAACGTTACTAAATAATATTTCAGGAAAAAGAAAAAGAAAAAATAAGGAAAAAAGGGGAAAAAAATATTATTAACAATGAATTTATAAAGGAATAACTTATCCCTTTTGAGTTAATTCATATGTACTCAAAATATCCTAATTGCAATTCGGTGCATATAGTTGTTTGATTTCGAGGTAAGATCTCATAAGATAGTTCTCATACATCTCTTAATCATGTACTCCTAGTTTCTTAACCGTTTGTTGTCCAACCACAGCTCCACAATCTTGATCCAGACTTGAGATTATGGTAAGGGTTTCTTCTAGTGAGTATAAATTTTTCTCGAGATACTTTCTCCTTTAACTTGTACAGATTTTGTGAGAACAAAAAGTCGTGGAGTTTGAAATGATTATAATCATCTTCATACTAAACATATTCAACTTCACCATCACCCTCACCCTCACCTTCGACATCTTCAACATCACAAACCTCGCCTTCACCTTCGACATCTTTAACATCACCCTCACCCTCACCTTCGACATCTTCGATATCATCCTCATCCTCACTCTCACCCTCTCCCTCACCTTCACCTTGTTACTCAAGATGGTGGAGATCCAATTGGACAACAAATGATTGAGAAACTAGGAGTACATGATCAAGAGATGTAAAATAATTATATTATGAGATCTTACCTTCGAGATCAAACAACTTCATGCACCTAATTGCAATTAATAGATAACTAAATTTCCCCACTTCGAAGGAAAAAAGTCGAACTAAGTCATGGGATTTTGAATCTAGGACGACGCTAATTTGTTTGCTAGTTAAGATATTAGATTTTTTAAAATATACATAATTTTTTTTTCTGACATCATTACAAATTATAAAACTCTCTTTGAAAGGGACCGGACTCGAACCCGAATCTGGTGAGAAGACACCAGAGGTGAGAATCACTAGCCCACTTGCTCCTTCTCAAATATACATAATTTTTTTTTAAATGGTTTAATTATGCATGTGCTGTGGAGAGTATACATATAATAAGCATAGATATAAATAAGTGGGAGCACATGGTTTCCCTGTCATGTTCCAAACCACCATATTGGGGCCATTGTGTGAGATTGATTGTTCCGAACAACCTTAAGTTTGGTTCCAAGTCTTTACTTTTATTTACATGATTGAGACTAGTGGACATAAACTTGTAACGATCGACAACAAAAATGGTGGAAGATTTTGTCACACAACTCATACCTTTGTACTCTATTGGCAAAGATGATTGATCTTTCAAAACCCCCAAAAGGGGTCAAATCTTTCAATGATGGGAGATGAAACAAAAAGCTCACCAAACTTTACCAATTGTTACAAACAAAACAAACAAAACAGAGAGAAAAATGGAAACAGAACGAAACACTTTTTGTTCATCCATCATTTTTAAATCATACAGTAGTTTTTAACATTTTTAAACTCGAACCTTCAACGATTTAGCTGGTTCACCTGTAGCTAAGAATCTGGTTTCTCTTCCTCCTTTCTCTGTGATTAAAGATTTCAAATGTTGGCTCCATGGAAACATTTGAAGCCTCACCGAGTAAACGGTATAAGAACATTGTGCTTATGTGCCTACACATCTCTCATGCTGATGTTTAGGCTATTTTTCATTGTTCTTCTCCCAACACCAGCATTTCCCTTTTGCATCATCGCAACAAATTCTTCATAGTCTATCCGACCATCCTGTATGAGAAAGAGGACACCAAAACTTTCATATCAGCAAAAAAGAAAATGGTGAAGAGCAGAAGAACCATGTCTTGAGGCAAAACTTACATTGTCTTGATCTACTTCTTTGATTACGTCTTCAAGAAAAACATCGGTCATACCATGTTCAACGCAAGATTGTTGCAGCTCATCAATGGTGATGTAACCACTTCCATCTTTGTCAAAGTACTGAAATGCAGAGACAAGATGCTCTTCTCTCTCGAGTTTATTCAGATGGATCGTCGCTGCAATAAACTCGCTGTAATCTATTGTACCGCTGTTGTCCACATCAGCCTGAAATACAATACACATAATAAGGTTACTGTCATCTATATAGCAAGATGAAATCGTATATTTCTCATAAGCATGCATTTTTTACCGCTTCCATAAGATCTCGGATCTCTGTGTCTTTCAAGGTTGAACCATATCTTCTCAAGCCAGCTTTGAGTTCATCAAAAGTGATAGCACCACTGTTATCCGTATCCATTGCCTCAAACATTGCTCTCAAACCCGCAATCTCTTCTTCTGAGAGGCTCTCAGCTATCACCTGATCATTCCATAATTAAGTAATTTTGAGTAAACGTATAGCAAACGAATGTGATGCATAGACACTTGAACATAGAGTATAACTTCAAACTGACCTTTAAAGCCATCTTTTTTAATTTATTCATTGCAGAAAACTGTTTTAGACGAGACAAAACAGCCGGATCAAGTGCTCTATCCGGTGCAACTCCGTTCTCACAGATCCATGGATGGCCTGAAGAAAAGAGATACCAGAGAATATAAAGTCTAATGTTGCCAAATGTAACCATTTATTTTAAGTGTATATAAATCACGTACGCAAGACTTCATGAGCAGTCAAGCGTTCAGACGGACTGGAGCATAACATCTTCCGGATCAGATCTTTAGCACTGTCGGATATGACGGGCCACGGGTCTGAATCAAAGTCGATATATCCCTTCAACACAGCATCAAATATTCCTTGCTGTGTTTCTGATTTCAAAAACAAAAACAAACATTAGGAAACCTTGTCAATGGCATTAAGAGAACGCGATGAAACGGCTATATGCCATCGCGAATACCTGCCCAAAAAGGCGGTACACCACTTAGTAGAATGTAGAGTATAACACCAGCAGTCCACACATCAGCTTCTGGACCATAATGTTTAAGAAGAACCTCAGGAGCAACATAGTACGGACTTCCAACAACATCTTTGAATATTTGGCCTATGAGAGTAGTGTTACAAATTTGCATTAGGCAAATCAGATGAAGCTCGCAGACTAATGGATTCTTTAGAACCAAATCAAGCTCTATGATTCTCCTAAGATGCTAAAACACTAAACTAGAAATCACATTACCTGGTTTGAAGAAAACAGAGAGACAAAATCAATGGCCTTAAGAGAGAAATCATCATCCTTATTAACCAACAAGAAATTCTCAGGCTTCAAGTCTCTATGCATAACACCAAGCGAATGACACGCCTCAACAACACCGACAATGATCTTGGTCAACTCGGCGGCTTTCCTCTCGCTGTAATGCCCTCTCTGAATAATCCTATCAAACAACTCACCACCAGCACAAAGCTCCATAACAATGTGAACATACAAAGGATCCTCATAAGCTCCTTTAATAGTAACAATATTCTTGTGACCAGCTAAATGGTGCATTATCTGAATCTCCCTCCTAACATCCTCAACATCTTCTTTAGATATCAACTTCCTCTTGGATATAGACTTACAAGCATAATCAACACCCGTGGCAACATCGGTACACAGATACGTCGTCCCGAATTGTCCTTGTCCTAGCTTACGGCTCAAGGTGTAAAGATCACGGATGTTAGGAGTCTTGTGACCAAGAACATAGTAAGCTTGGTTGTCCACGTTACGCCGCATAATTGGTTCTTTAACAGGAATCACAAGACCTGGATTGTTGCTATTGTTGTCCTGTTTCTGAGCTTCTTTGTACAAATCTTGTTCTGTAGCGGTAGGAGAATGATCAGAGGAAACAGTGGTGACGGATTTGGAATTCTCCTCGGGCCTATTAGTATTGCCCTCGTAGATTTTGTCCTTAAAAGAACCACGGCATGAATTGCCCATGAAACAACTCTCTCTATTTCCACACACAAAAAGTTTCTCACTTTCTTCTTCTCCTCATCCAACGATACTGTTTGATGACAAAAGAATCAAATCAGACAAAAAAGTATTAAACTTTGAAACGAAATCAGAGAACCCACATCAGATCAAGCTTCAAAAAAAAAAAAGAAAAACATAGTTTGTAAATTTAAACAAAAAGACAAGACAGGAGCTCCTAAAAAGTCGTTGTCTTTTAAGGATTATTCAGGAGAAGTTTCATTAAATGTTCATCTGATCATATTATTACTACAAAATATTATAGATAGATCCCACAAAGACAAAGAATCAAATCAAATGGTAAATAAAGAAACATGAGAAAACAGAGGATCTAGTACCGGAATAGCCAGAAGAGACGATGCAAATTGAGATTAGGATTCAAATTTCTGGGAGATGAAGAAGAAGAAGAAAGATAAATATTATTCGTAGATTAGTTTTGTTTTTAAAGTCAATAACAAAAGAAATGGTTTCTTTCTATCGTTTTAAAGAAATATATATATATATATATATAAATCTTTGTGAGTTGCTGTTTCTGGTTGGGTGTAATTGGATTCGTTGAATCATATAATATCAAAGAGAGTAAAAAAGATTGATTCTTTTGTGGATTTGTAAAATGATGAGAGAGGAGAGGAGAGGATGGTGCAGAGAAGAGAAGAAAGGTCTTACGCGGTTTCGTCTCACCTTCTTCATTCGTTAATTGCTCAATTAACTATTTTATTTGATTAATCATATTCTTTTACTGGTGTTAATGATGATGATGATTAATGCAACTAGCTAGTATAAAATTGATTAATGTTTCTGTTTAGGATAAACTTTACCATATTTTTTAAGAGAATGATTATAAGCCTAACGTTCTAGTATTAGCTTTTTCTCAAGAGTTGGAGTTGGATGTGCTTTTTTTAGCTTAATAATTAACAAACTGTAATTTATTATTAGATGCTTATAGTTAAAGAGTTATGACTTTGATTAACAGAACAAAACAGTGGACAACATAACTGGTTTTCAAACAAAAATAGTTTGACTGTTCACATTGGTTCATCAAAGATTTGTTCATTCTTTTCTTCTCTTTTTTTTTTTTGGTAGCATCTAGACTTTTGTATGTAAAATTCAGGTTTGTGTACGTTGAATCGATAATTATAACTTTTCAGCATTGGAAAATTTTGGTTATAAGTAATTAGTAATGAATCTATTATTACTGTAAAACTTTCATCAATGATGAAGAAGAAAAATAAAATCAGTTTTTATTACAAGAAATATAAAAAGGGCGTGAGACATGTCATTGTCGGTTTGTGAGTAAGATCGCAGACTACATTTGTCTTCGCACGTGCTATAAATTTAGTTTTGTACTTTTCTTTTTTTTTTTTCATTTTGACATCATAATTTTAGTTTGTACTTCCACATTGTATTTTCAATTAATAAATTTACAATCATCATCATTCTTTTTTTCTTTTTTTTCTTTTTTTTGTAAAAACAGTTGTCTTTCAGGAAACACACAAATGAAAAAACAGTCATCTATATGTAAAATCTGAATATATATAGTAGAAACTATGATGAACATTAAGCTTTGATCTACTTCCATTATAAAACATGTTAAAAGAATTCAGATTTTCTAAATAAAATAACTCAACACCAAAAGACAAACCCAATAGTTAAATAAAAAGTAAAACTGAGTGTAGTAGTTTTTGGAACTTTCTCTTTGTGTTTACAGAAATGCTCGGCCATAAGAAAAGTCATTATACAGCTGCCATATAATAATAGTCCAATATATTTTCTTCTAAATAACAAAATTCAAAACACAAGAGACAAAAATATGAACTTGTCACAAAAACACAAACTGGTGGAGTAAAATTTTTTCTCTAAAACAGTTGGTAAACATCAAATCCAATTACTTGGGAGCTTTTGATCAATCTAAAAACATAACAACAACATCTCATGATCAGTCGTCTTCTCTTCTCAGACAAGATGGTCCACAACATACATAACAACAAGTATCTATACCTAAACACTTCGCTTTTGCCTCAACCACTTAAAAGATCATTGTTTCAATACACTTACTTACAAGCCAGTTCCAGGAATTGAACTAATGTATTTGCCCGCGGAACGAATATGAATGCGCTCACAAGACTCGGTATCTCCTACTTGATCTTACATAATAATATGTTATAAGTTTCTAGTTCTGATGATGATAGATATAAATCTACTCATATAAGCTTCACACTCATAATTTTTAGTTGCATCTACCAGTTTCTCCACTCATCCACTAGTAGGACAATTATTTTCACAATTGTAATTTGTATATATAAACATTGCTTGGATGAGAAATGGAGCAGAAAGATTAAAAGATACCACCAAATTTTGGGGTAATAACAATCATAATCAGTAGAATTAATGTGGCAGCAGAGTCAACCTACATACCAATATTTCACAGATGTTCATCAATAACTGAAAACGTCAAATTCTAGTCCAATGGAAGAATCATTGTAATTTATTCTTTATAAAATGAAATAATTATCTCAGAAACTTGTGCTCTCTCTTACTCTTGAGCCGTTTAGGCACTTGGATGATCAAGTCCTTGAGGAACCTTCCCAGGATAGTTTGTGGTCTCTACAGAATCAGTCCCTAGGTTCCTACACACACAACAACAACATAATAAATAATCCAACACATAGTCAAATCTTATTACTCTTCTGTCACAACTTATTGCCATATTTTTTTGCTTACCCTTGATCAACGATGACCACTGAGCGAAGCTCACAGTTTTTGAAACTGAACAAAGTTAGAGATTTTGGATTAGTAAACAGTTAACTGCATTCTTGAAGTTATACAAAAGGTTGGTGCTTGTAGACAGAAAGTTTGTGTTTAAGCTCTTACTGTATAGAGAGTTCTTTCTTTATGTCATCGACACAATCCTTCCCGAAAGAGTTTAACATACCGTGCAAGAAGCCGCTGTGAGATACAACAGCGATCTCCTTCTCTTTCCGCGTCCATAGCCTTCACAAAGCAAGAGATTCAGCTATACTTTTTTTTACATATCTCCATGGGAAAATTAGTATTAAGAAAAATGAAACTCACCATTTGATGAACTCTACACCTCTGGCTGCAACTTCTTCAAGGGTCTCTCTTGGACTTGGCTTCCACAAAACATCCTTGTCGCTTTCAATCTAAAACCATAGAGAAAACTAGCATAAGAGACTTGCCACACATTTCCACAGAAATAGAAATTGAACCAAAATAAGATTATCTTTATTTACAATTGAGAAATCGATTGCGGGAAAGAGAGCCTTGTACTCTGTGACGCTTCTTCGCCTGTCACAAGGATGATCACCCTGCATTCATAAAAATAAATCTTTAACAATGTCAATCTTCACACATCAATACTAACACCCTCCTTAATTACTTCTTTACCATAGTTTCCCTGCATAGCTCAACAGCAAGAAAAGGTGGGCTATTTAAGCTTGAAATCGCAGGGCGATCGCTGCTCCCAGCGTTGGCCACCATTAGTGGTGTTGCATCAGCTCCATTAGTATCTTCTTCACCTCCAAAAGCACCAACAGCTGTTTGTATTGTTCTACATTTTAAAAACAATCATAAAAACTGAGTCTTTATAGCTAACTGTTTCATTTTACTGCATAACCAAAAAAGCGCAAAGAGAAACTTAGAATCTATTTAAGGGCACAAAGTAGTGACATAGTGAAACTTTTTTTTACCTAAGCAAAGGTGAAATAATAACAAGTTCAACCTTGTTTAAGAGCTGAGTTTCTCTAACATGGCTCCTTAGATTATCAACCTGTGCCATAGAGAGATGATGATGTTGATGGACGACAAGATCATTACAAGAACATTAAGATCCATACCAGAAAAGGCCAGAACAGAACAGAACAGAGATCATAGATATACATACTTGTTGCCAACCAAGAGGGGTGAGATGAGCATCAAAGTAATCCTCAGAAGAGTAAGCACTGTGATCTTTTTCACCAGCCACGTTATGAATCCCTTGAGCATGTCTCACCTACCAAAAAAAAAAAAAACAAAACAAAACCCGTATCAGAAACATGGGAGAGAGAGACAGACAGAGAGAACAGGAACCACACATTTATCTCTGGTTTGTACGAACGAACGAACCAGGTGAATAGTTTTGCAACGGTGAAGAGGGTAAAGACCAATGCTTTCGTTGCTCATGACTACAACAGTATCTTCTTCAAATCAAGATCAGAAAGGTGTGAAAATCTCAAAATGTTTTTTGGGGAAGTGTCGTTGAGAAAGAGGAGAGATCCTAAACCGCCGCATGTGCCACACTCTCTCTAATCTATATTATATTTTTTGACCATTTTTGAAAAAAACAAGTAAAGAGACGTGTGCGATTGAGAAAGGGCCATTGTTAACCAGCCCAATATGTATTGATGATGGCCGACGTAATTCACTTTTTTGTTCCACGCGGTATCATTATAGTATATTCTTTTTGTTTGTTTGTTTGTTTTGCCATACCAATTACAAAACACAAAGAATCTATGAACTGTAAATTAGCAAAACTGGCGAACCCTCAAGACTCAAGAGAGTTGATATAAGTCATTAGAACTTGAACAGTGGAAATGTGGAATGATAAAAGTTAGGATGCAATGAACCTGCTATGTAGAAATGGAAGGTGAATGGGTTTTCACTGTTTTACTTTTAAGAAAGTTATGTGAATGTGAATAAAGTTACAGTGGAGAGATTCTTTCCTTCATGGTTTTCTTAGTCATGATTAGCTTCCATATAGAAGAAATTATGAAGTCACAAAAAGTTTTTAGCTAAAAGCCTAAAACCAACCACTTGGGATCTGTATTGAGCAATCATGAAACAGCAATATCTCAGTATTCTCTTCTCAGGCAAAAATGATCCTTAACAAAGATAAAACCAGACACTTTCCTTTCTACCTCATTGAGTTAAAAGATTATTTTGTTTCTGTTTACAAGACATATAGCTAATTAGCACTTTACTTACAATCAAATCTTCGGCAGGGGTTGGACAAACAAATGCATTTGTCCATGAAACTAAAATATCAAAATGCTCATTCCAACCGCTACACAACATTTGGGTATCTATCTACTTGCAAGAGAATCTTACATGATAGTATGTTTTGAGTTCCTGGTTCTGGCTTTGATATAGGTAGATCTACTCTTCTAAGCTTCACACTGATAATTTAGTTGCCTCCACTGGTTTCCTCACTCCTCCACTTGTAGGGCTATATTTTTTTACAATTGTATAATCAAGCTGGTTAGATGAGAATTGGAGCATTTGCTAAGGAAAGTTGGAGAGGTGTCTACTTACAATCCACTTAAGACTTTGATGGCATCGTAAAAGAACCATTGTAAGGTAATGACAGGTCCAACAATCGTGATCCGAACAGGGAGACTTCTCGTGAAAAGACCAACAAACCCAATATTCCTCACAGCCTGAAGATTAAGCAAAAAAAGAACATCAATCAGGAACACTTTACTTTACGGAATAGTGAATGGATTTCAAAAAACTAATTCGCTGATGATGGTTAAGACTTAAGAGTACCTGCAATACACTCTTGGCTTTGTTGTTGTAGAGAGACGAAAGAACCACATCTGCGGGGTTAGAGATGATTGTACCTACAGCTCCAGCAGTATAGCCAGCAAGACATGTGACACCGAGCTGTTGAGCTTTAGAGCAATCTTGCTTCCTTTTGTGGATAACCTTTTGATATATAAGCTCAACTGACTGCTCAAACGTTGAGAACATCACCATTGCAACTGAAACAACACATATAACATCGAAATCAACAAGATATGGTTTTGGCAGAGAACACAACCAACGCTACGAAAAGGCTAATGTGGAGCAACAGTTCAGGTATTTATTTCATATCCTTGATGCTAAGGCCTAAATCTGAATGATTTGATTACATAACTGACAGTTTGTGCAATCATAATAGATAGATTAAGATCAAACTGATGCAGAGAAATGATGATGTTCAGTGAAAATGAAGCAGTAATATTACATGGAAGATTACGACACCAGAGCGGAAAAAGTCCCCTGTGGAAGCTGCATTATGGAGAGATAAAGACTCAAAAACAATTGTTAAGTGAGACAGCCAAGCAGAACGATTCTGAGAAAAAGGGCATACCCGGCAAGACCTTCACTTCTATATACTCTTGGAAATCCATCAAGCAAACCTTTTGCGAACTGAGGCTGTGTCTGAACTCTAACTTTTATGGCTTCAAAAGGACACAAAGCCATATCGGCAAATACCTGAGCAGAAGCGCTGCTGAGAAAATATATGGAAGTTCTGTTATGATTAGGTAACACATTGCTGTAGAGTGTCTTGAAGTACTCATAGAGTCCGAATCTGCATCCACCTTGAACACCATAGCCTAATAGCTTCCCTGACCAACCTCTCCAAAGATAGGAATAGCCATGCTCTCTTAATAAAGTGGAGAAACCGGAAGGAATGCTATTGTACTTAACTGGATTCACCTACAAGAGAGAGAGTGATCGATCCTCAATTCCTCATTTGACTGAATCAATCCTAAAGATCCAATTTAAGCACAGAGAAGAGCCAAAAAGATCCTAAATTTAGCAGTTCTATCCATCATTATACATCCTAACAAAGACAAGTAAGTTAAAGAAAGAACCAAGATTAAAGATTTGAAGCATATAACAAAGATGGAATCAAGAAACAGAGGAAAGAAACAAAACCTGCATATTGACTTTGAGGACATCAAGAGGAGTTATAGCCAAATGGGTAGTTCCTGCACTAAGCATTCCTCCCATGGTACAAACAGTATAGAACCAAGGAGACGACAGATCATCATCTAGTTTGGTCTTGACTCTTGTCATCTTATAACAAAACCGTTTCAAATCCCGATAAACCCTAATCCGTCAGAAAACAAAAGTTGTTCTTTGGCGTTTTCTCTGGTAAAACCCAAAACCCAGAGAAGGAAGAAACACGTCAGGGGAAAGCTATGATGGAAGAGAGGCAAAGAGTTTGTACGTGGAAGAAAGGGTTCTCATTTTCTGATGGAGATCGCTCGTCCACGTCTCACGGACAAAGACAAGGCTCAGAACTAAACACAAGGCTCTCTCTCTTTTACTTTTTCCCCTAATAAAGTTCCAAGCTTTCTGGAAGAACGAGTTGGCGGAAAAATCGAATCTTTTGGTAAAACACACAAAAAAATGGTAAATTTCAATTTAGGTTTCATGCCGGCGGATTACCGTTACCGGAATATATATGAGTCTTCTTCTTTCGAATTGGGCTTTCATGGGCCTTCTAGTTTTGGCTCTTTACATTTTCTTTAGTGTCTTTGGTTTGCCTGAAGTTTAATTGAAGTCAATAGGATTTGGTTTATCTTGCTTAACCGAAGCTTGTCTGTTTCCTTCTCTTTCGTGGCTGTGTATTTAATATTTATGTCTAAGGTAGGTTTGCTCCACACTGATCAGTTACTATTTTTATTAGCTTGCTTTCACGTCTTCTACTAACAAAAACCTAATATGAGTGGTTGGGTAACATTTGCTAGTTTTGTTACGATTGTGATTGTGTTGAAACTAAGGAGAGTGATCCTTAAGTGAAACCAAAGTTTGCTGAGTGTTTTACTCTCAAACTCAAAATCCAAGAAAACAAAGACAGACTAAACAAAACTCAGGTTACATTGTCCTTTATTTGTGTAGAAACAAGCAACTTTTATTATCATCTAGAAATTACAGTACAGAGAAAGATTTGTTCCAATCAGAAAATCACCTGGAAATGCTGTTGACAAGCCTAGCACCAATCTTATCAAGCTTCTTCACAGATGCAACAGATTTCAAATGTCCAACTTTCCAAAACGCTTCCACCATCTTCTCTCCGATCACTTGACCCATCTCCTCTGAATCAATCACCGCAACCGCTGTTGGTCCAGCTCCGCTTATCGTACATCCATAAGCTCCAGCTTCCAAAGCCGCCTTCTTCACAGCTTCCATTCCAGGAATCAAGGGCGCTCTCGTTGGCTCGACAATCTTATCAGACGACAACGCCTTCCCAAGCATCATCGCGTCCCCCTCTAGCACCGCAGCAACTAAAGCAGCTGCTTGGCTACTGTTCCAAACATGGTGAACCATAGGAATCTCTGTAGGCAATGCAGCTCTCATTTTCTTAGTTGGAGCTTCAAAATCAGGGCTCACTAAGACAAAGAAGAGATCTTTATCTGATGGGAACCTCAATGGTTTCAAATCAAGAGGTTCGTAGTTTCTAATCAAAACAAATCCACCCATGATCGCTGGTGCGATGTTATCAGCGTGATAACCGGAAACTTTAGCTTCCGATTCTAAACCGGCTAAAACCAATTCCTCACTTCCTAATTTCCGGCCAAAGATCTCATTAACCGCCACAGCTGCTGCGGCGGCGCTAGCTGCACTAGAACCTAAACCGCTACCTAAAGGTAAGCCTTTGTGCAAATCTAATGACAAACCAACCGATCTAATCCCCAACATCTTCATCGTGGCAATGGCGGCGATTCCAGCACAGTTCCGGAGAGGATTCGTGCTGAGCTTTGTTGTGGTTCCGGTGATCTCTGAGATTGAGATCTCACCGGCTCGTACCGAAGGATCTACACGGAGAGTCACGTGGTCACCGAGACCATCGACGGCGCATCCTAAGAAATCAAACCCTGGCCCCAAATTAGCGACGGTGGCTGGCGCAAAAGTCTTGACGGAGACGAAAACTGGCTCCGGCTCAACGGCGACGAGTGTTTGTACGGAAGCTTTGCATCGAAAGACGGAGACTTTCGCGAATAACGGCGGCGATGGATTCAATTTAGGTTGGAAATATGAAATGGGTTTAGAAGGAGACTGGAAATAGAGGCTCGCCATTAGAGAACAACAGTAATGAGATCACCAAAGCAAGAATGAACAAAGACGAAAACTTTAAACAAATATATAAGACAGAGAGAGAGAGAGAGATGAACAAACGTGACCACCTAACCTAATACTTTCTCCATTAAAGCTGATTACTTTTTTAAGTGGAGTGAGTGAGAGATCAGATTCAGATGGGCTCCTGAGTTCTGACCATTGAAATTAACGGTTTAACTACAAACCGACCTAAACCGGACCGGGAAGCTTGTTCACTTCAGTTTGGCTCTTGCAAGCACTTTTGAGTTTCAAGTTCCTTTATGCTTCAGTTTAGATGATTGTAAATGTATATATATAACTTATCCATATCTGCATATAAACAAAATCTCATTTTGGTTGCAAATGAGGTGTGTGTTAAAATGTACAGATTAACAAAACCATTAAGAACAGTCTTCTGTTTCTTCATATTGATCTTCTAGATAAGCTCCTTGAGATACTACTTGCATTCATTGAAAGGTCGTTGTTTCTTTTGCGCTTGACCCTTCGCTTTGTTTCTTCTTCCTTTTCATCAACAAATGCTAGAAAAGTCTGCAGTTTTGTTAACGGTGAACTTTTTGGTGAAGCTATAGCTTCTTCTTCTACTTCAGGTGTCTGTTTGCAGAAGTTGCGGATTATTTTAAAGAAGTGGATAAAGAGAGCGACGAGACAGGCGATCCCAACCACAAGGAACATGCCCCAGAAGCTATGCACGTTAAGCTGTTCTGAGTCCCCTGACTGAGACCCGTGCGGGCTGCTGCAGTTGGATTTGGAAAGCCATCGGTCATGGATCTTCTGAAGCTCGCCAGTTTCGGATAGCCCAAGAATCGCGGTTGACATGTCAACTGCTAAAGGAGAGTCTCTTGGAAATGCCTATTTTTAACAGAAAATGTAAAAATGTGATCAGAATTATGTTTGAACATGCTGGTAAAGAGAGAAGAAATTCAGAAGATGACTCACAAATCCCCAACCGCATCTAGTGAATTCTTGACCTCTGATGGCAAATTTACAGTAATCTGAGAGAAAGAGATCAATATAAGGACGTTCATCAACAATTGCAGCAACAGTGCCATTTTGAAGCGCATTAGCATATTCTTCAGGAGAGGCAAGAGCCACAAGCCTGGATCTTGCAATGTTAAGCTCCTCGGTCATGTAGTTTTCAGCAAAAGAACCAACCTGGAAGCCAATACGACCAGTGCTACTGATGAGTGTATCTACTCCTTTTATAGGTGAATTAAGCTGTTGAACTGTAAGTATTGATGTGAGACTCGCTGTGTAGCTAGATGTAATGATCAGAACCACAAAAAGCCATATCAGAAGCACCATACGACCAAGCGTGCTCACAGTAGTCTCTCCTACGAGTTTGATTTCATAAAGATGTTAAGAGCTTCACACAGGAAAATTGCAGTAATTAGCTTGAGGGGGTTTCGACACTTACTGTGGGAGAAAAACATTGTCGAAAAGGTGAACCTGCATGGTAATAAAAGAGTAATGCTTGCATTAGAGCTATAGTAATCATCCTTTTTATACAGAAAAATTAGATAACTCTTGTGTACTAACCAGAGAATGGTAATAATCTGTCTCCTTGGCGTACCACGAAACTCATCATTAATACGATGTTCAAGAATCCAAATTGCAGCTCCCACAATAATGAAAAAAGATGCTGTTACTGCCCACATAGGAAGAGTAAACGGGCGTAAAAAGGCCCAAGGATTTTCGTTAAGTCTCGTGACAGGAGCAACAACAACAAGGCCTGACTCAATGTATGGCTGGGTGAAATCTACAATCTTGGTTCGTTTGGTAACAATAGCTATGTCACCTACAACAGCATCGAAGTCAACCCCAGTGGTGACCTTGTTAACTAGCTCATTGTAGTTTGGACTCCTTAGACCATCTCCAAAAAAGATAAACTCATGAGGAACCGGATAAGAAAGCAGTTTCACCGCAGCTTCAAATACATCAATGCAATATCCTTGTACTTCGTTGCTACTTCCATTGACCCTTGAGACAAAGTCCTTGAAGCTTCCTCTATCAGGAACACCGATTCTCAACCGCCTTCCATTGTTACGAAAAACCCATCCACGAGGTGTAATTGAAGTCCCACCAGGCCAAGTTACAGAGTTCAGATGTTGGTTTGAGCTAGAACGGTTAGGAGTTTTGGTGTAAAATGATTCAGGCGGTACAATAGAAAGACCAGAATAGTTAGACCAGTAACCTATTTGATGAACCCTGTCATTAACCAAATTGATAATATCATATGAAGGGTGCAACATTGATCTGTCTAGATGAAATTGAACCGGACCAGTTAGACCAGACATCTTTGTATGCACAATATAATCAAGAAGTTGTGATCCTTGATCAAATCTGCTTAATGCACTTAGATTCAATGCCTCACCTTTCAAGCTGCCTAACTGTGCATGATTGGAGAAGGAAAGATTACCTCCAGCTTCCAGAAGTGCCTTAACGGCTCGAGCAATGATCCAGACAGTATCATAAGCATACAGACCATAGACATTCAACCCAATAGTCTTGTTATTACTCAACTTGTTCTTCCACCGTGCTGCAAAGTCCCTTTTCTTTCTCGAATCTGGCGTGTGAAGACGCAGTGTTAGAACTCCACTGAACAATTTTTTATCCAAAGGAAAATTTGAATCTAGCAGAGAAGACAACCAAGTTGTAGCTATCCAAACATAGCCTTTCTCCATCATCCCTAATCTCTGTGCTTCCTTAAAGATCAGCGTGCCTGTATTTGGGAAAGTGTTCACAACAATTACTCGAGATTCCATTCCCCGGATCTTAATCAACTCCTCTATAATCTCAACTGGACTAGAAATCACAACATCCAGGGGAAGTATTGCCTTGTAAGAAATCCTGCAACGCCTCTCTTCAAGCTCATCGCCTAAAGCTGTAACGCCATTTCTGCTGTTATCATCATCGTTATATAACGCCACCACATCCGACCATCCATAGTATGTGATCATCTCTGCAACGGCACGCATCAGAAACAGATCACTAGGTGCTGTTTGGACAAAGAATGGAAATTGGAGTGGAGAGAGGGTAGGATCAAGCGCCGTAAACGACAACATCGGAACAGTAAGCTCATTGGCAAGATGAGACAATACATGAGCCATTATTGATGTCTGTGGACCAATTATAGCCACTGCATCAGTCTCCATGAATTGCAATGCTGCAACAACAAATGACAAGTAAAGTAAGTTCTTTTATCCAAACGCAATCAAGAAAATGGATACAATGACACAAAGATAGGATTTTTAAGTCTTCTTGAACCTCCCATGATGCTGAGGAATCCACTACGCTTAGCATCATTGATCATAATCCGCAATTTCGATCCACCTAGGAAGCTAGGATCAGAATTTACATCTTCCTCAGCAGCTTTGAAAGCGATACTCGCAGTTTCACCGTACATGGAGTTTATACCAAATATAGCACCAACTTTAATAACAGGAGGCCTAGAACTAGAAGCTCCCTCAGAAAGTAACAAGCCACCACCAAGAACAATGATGAAGCTCAATAAAACCCAATTCATTGAGCTTAACATTGAACAAAAAAAGATAAGACCTTTGAGTTAAAACCCAAACCAGATTTCACAAGCAGAGAGAATCAAAAGCAAGTAGCTTTCAGTGTCACGGGAAATTTAAAACATTTTACCACAAAAAGGAGGTGGAGATAAAATAGAAGCAGAGATTATACCAAACCCAAAAAACAAAACATCCTTAAAGAAGTAGGAAAAGCTTAGATTAATGAACTAAAAAGGGAAGACATGATGAACAAGCAAGAGAAAGGGGGGAAGGGAATATAAATCGTGGGTATGTTTGTAAGATTTTTTGAGAAAGGTACAAACTTTACTTTTGATGGGTTTTTGAAACAGTGTCCATGGAGGAGACGACTACTCAGCTTCAGGAGAGAACAGAGAGAAGCTTTTGATGAAGGAAAGGAAACGTGGGAAATGACATGGACAACAACGACAGTAGTGGTCACTGAAACAAAGATCTCCATTAGGAGAAATTTGTCAAACCACTGAAACTAAACCATTTTCTTTCCAAACCCCAAAAGAGAAAAAACAATGAAGAGTTTTTTTCAGCTCCCTTTGTTTTCTTAACTTAAAATTAATCTTTTTTTAGAGAGGAAAAATAAATTATGGAAAGAGAAATTGTGTGAGATAATAATGTAGTTTAATTTTGCTAAAAAGGGTTTTGTTGGAGTATATGAAAACAGATTCAGGTTTCTTGAAATTTGTGAATACTGAATACCACCATTTTATAGACAACAAAAAAAAAGATTATCTCTATAATTTTATTTTTCTTGGGGCTTATTTTCTGCTCTTTTTGTTTAAAGAAAAAACTATATATATATATATATATATATATAAGTTGGTCTTGAAATATGGTTTTAATTAATTTTTTACTACAAAACTCATTATGATTTTAAAATAATATTTAAAGTTTATATTTCTCCAATGAAATATGAGAGACATATAGTTCATCATATAAGTTTAAATTTTAATATAAAGTTATATTATGATTAATTAATTTAAAATATTTTAGTATCAATTAAATTTATATATTTACTGTTGAATGTTTTAAGTCTTCGCATATGATATGAGTATTTCTTTCAGGCTTTCCTAAGAGTGTTAATCTTATGAATCATATTTATGATATACAGTAATATGTTTTTCAGGGTTCGGTTTAAAGATCATTAGTCATTGCATACCGTTGCATGAAAGTAAATTTGAGGAAGCTATCAAGATTCAAGAAGAAGTGCAACAAGAGGAAAATGTTGGAAACAACGAATTTTATCATACCGACAAAACCAATTTTTATCTCTCATTCCTCTTAAATTATGGTATTTGTATATGTTTCTCTTGAATTATGGTGTTTTTATTATTGTATGGGTTTATACTTAGAAGTAATCTGTACACCACTTTTGAGTGTTACGTTTGATGAAAGTGAGCTAGGTAAAGTTTCAACAAATTTTATAAAATGGACACAACTAATATAGAAAACGATATATAATGCAAAGTGGTGTTGTGCGTGCCTAGTGTAGTAGTGTTGATTTGCACAACCAATTACAATATTGTGCACGATGAAAAGATTGTAATGATGAACGAAAGGAAACTGAGAATACTAATATCTGGAATGAGGTGAAGCTAAGTGTAATGGCCAAGAAAGATCCTATTCCAATTGGAATAGATATGATTGGGATTTGTGTTTTAATCTCCACCAAAATTGGACCATACACTAATGAAAATCTTATTAAAGTACCAAAGATCCTCTTTAATTCCCATTTGCCTAATGACCGAACAAAATATACCTCATTGTAGTGCTTTGCACACGGTGCCCTCGAAACTCATATTCATGGGCTGTAAATTTCTTGTTTTTTTTTAATCAAAAACAGTCTGAAAAATAAAAATACGGCCAGGGTTGACACGTTTAACGTTACATTTCAGTATCAAAACTAATTCTTGATCGATCAAAACTACAAAATTTGTCAACACAAGCCTTTGAATAACCCGCAGTTTAGTTTCATGGGTTGGCTACTCTTTCAAAATCAGCATTTTACTTCCTCTTTCGGAATGGCGAATGTCCACCCCGGAAAATCTGAATCCTCAAACAGAGATGTTGGAATCGATTTGTAAAACGCTACAGGAACTTGCTTTACCCTTCTCCGAATCTGCCAATTTTAAGATCTCCACGGTTAAATAGGAAACCAAAATCGAGTGATCTTTTATTAACAAAAGAGTTGATATCATTTTGAACCAGAGCTACATTACCTCGTCCCCAAATATGGTGGCGTACGAGCCAGAGCTATAATCTTCAATTTTCATTTCAGCTGTTTTCGCTCTCTTGGTTAGATCAGTTTCTAGAGATGAGATAAACCTAGAAAAGTGAAATATAGGAATCAAGGAAATGACCAAATGTAAAAATATTTTCGGATATAATCATTTGGTGAGCATATATACCTTGAAACTGGTGGGCAGTAATGATGGCGCAAAGTGTCAATCTCCCAAAGAGAACTTTCTGTAACAAGTTTGGTGGTTTCCAGTAAAACGAATATCATCAGTTCTCTTACAATTTGTCTTAACAAGATAACAACTTACAGAAAGCAAAACAACACATAGTTCTCGAAATTTCAAAAAGGGAAAAACTATACTTTGTGACATTATCTATGAATCTAGAGAACCCGGGAATTCTCATAAAACTAATACATGCTACAAAGCCGCTAAAGTACAAGTCAGGAAATCTGAAAGCACACACATCATCGTTTTTTGCTGGATGAATCTTAGAGGTCTAAGTAATTCTGTGCTAGTGGTGTGGAAAGTAGAAAATCAAAATATAAGACTGGGAATAGAATGATAATGACTTACTCAAGGCACCAGATTTCTTGGGATCACTCTCCTGGTTGTTGAAATAGTCAATACCAAGCTTTCGCTTTTTGGTCTTTGGTTGGCTGTCGTTGTGTTCATCAGCCTCTGTGTTGGATTCATTGGCAGTTTCAACAGTTTCCTGAACACGAGTGGCCCATTATAAGTCCATGCTTTTCATAAATTCTTTTGTTCAGTTGTGAGGGATATTATACAGAGGTCCATTTTCCATCTAAAAATATGTAATTTGCATTTTCAAGAACAAAGAAAGATAGGTCGTACCTGCACAAGATGGTTGATTGTAGGATGTCTTCGTAAAAGGTTGAAGATCAAAGCTGTTATGACCAACGATCCCGCGGGGGGAATGGAAAGTGACAATCTGCTTAATTTCTTTGTGAATGACGCTGCCAGATATGCTGGAAGCATTGACGATTTTAGGCAAGCATCAAGAAGCTGCAGAAATCATTTCAGATATAGAGGGAAGAAGAATAGATTATCAAGTAATCTGTAAATCATCAGTTACACAAATAAGGCAATACCTGAAGAAATTTTGCTCGGTGCTTTGCAACAAAAACAGAAGGAACCAGTAACGCATACAGTTTGTCATAAAAGTTCGGATACTCCAAACCATGTTGGGTCATGAGGATGAAGAGACTGCTAAGAGCCATCACACTGACAACTCCCCCAATGTCATATGATTTTGTTAAGAAATCGCTGCAAAGTATGGTGAAACATATGTAAGCGCTTATTCAAGGACAATGACATATAAAGAAAAGAAAGAAGCTTTGGTAAATATTCCCACCATAACATTGTAGGATTAGATAGATGGGGAATGACTGTCTGGTGAATACTAGCAAGAACCTGGATATTAGAAGATAACATATTGGTAAGTCTTCGTCCATGCAGATTTTAGACAAATGGCTAGTTATGAAAGTAAATTGGCTTACCTCCTTGTAAACATCAAGGGGAAGAGGTAGTCTTAGAAATGAAATCCATGCTTTAGTGAACTTCAACTTCATCCTCTTGCTAATCGTCGTTGGAGAAAGGAGCTGGAGTTTTTAAGAGGAAAAATTAAGAGGCAAAAAGTAAGCAATTACATGCCAAGAAGAAAATTTATTCACTGATTTAGTGTATATTTAGCAAACTTGCAAAACTCACAGCACTGTCTCGTTCCTCAGATTTTTTCTTTTTGTCTTTCGGTTTCTCACTACTGCTTTCATCTGGAAATACCAATAACTCTTATTAGCAAATCTAAACACATATGGAGTCCTCTCCACCAAATTAGAAAACATATAGTCAAAAGCTCGGAAACAATCACCTGACCCACTCCACATCTCGTGGTGAGACTTTTCAGCTTGTTTCTCAGGTGGTGGAATTTGAGATAAAACTTGATAGATCTTGCGAACAGAGAGTTCTAGGCTACAATCAACGATTTTTCCAGATCATCCACAACACAATTAACAACAACAACAAACAGCTTAAAGATAACATTCAAACAGACTGGAAGAAAGAACAACAAATATAATACTGATACTAACCTTTCTTTTGGATCATTCTCAGCCTCACTATTCTCGGTCGCCACTGTATCACCTAAGAGTAACACACCAAAATAAAACCTTACATTATGCATCAAGATGATTAAAAAAAAAGCATGTCAAGAATGAAAATGCACCAAAAAAACGCACCAGACAGGACTGACGCTTCCAATGTTTTCACAAACTTTTCCATGCTGATGTAGGTAAAATAGCTGGCATAAATCGATATCGAGAGTCAAAATCTCAGATGAGCAGACGATAGAACATGGAGTATATACATATATGAAGCAAAGGGTTATTAACATACCGGACATCAATGTATTTGAAGTACTTCGATGTAAGTATATCCATGAATATCTCAACATCAACTGCAGAGTGAATCTACAGAGACAATAGTAAAAACATTAAGCACTGCAAAAAAAGTAAGTAAAGAAGAAGAGTACTTCAATACTAAGCCTGAGACAAAACTTACAATAGCATGAAGTAATTTCTGGTAGATTGAAGAATGAAACCTTCCAACATTCAAAAGCTTTACAAACTCCATCAATGTTCCCAACACAATTCCCTAAATCAACCAATGCAACCAAAAACATTCAGATAACAAAACAAACAACGCTATGTAAAACCACAAGATAAGTACTGCAGAGAAGTTTACCCTTAGCTCATCTTCTGACTGTTGAGAGACAAGAACATCAAGTAAAAGCTTGACGAATTCGTCAAATTTTGATCTGAGCCAAGCTTTAAAAACAACTTCAGGGTCATCGTCTTCAGAACGAGGGCGTTTGGTTTTGGTTGAGGAAGGAGACGAAGGGAGCTGAGAGAGGAGAGGAGTGAAAAAGGATTGGAGTGAGAGGAGCGATTCCACGACGAACTGCGGCGGCGATTCAGGTGAGACGAAGGTGAGAAGGAGAGGAAGGTTGTTGATGTGGGATCGAGAAGTGAGTAAGTCATTGCCTAGTGATTTGAGCTCTTTCAACGTGTATTTCTCTTTCTTCTTCTGCTTCTTCGAGAGGATTGACGCCATTGTTGAGCTTTTCTCTGGTTCTGTGGCGCGGAGACAGAAGAAGAAGATGAATTTAGCAAAGAGAGAGGAACAACACAAAAAAACCTAACGATGTAATTGCAAACAAGACGGCGTCGTATTTACTACCCAGGAAAGACTAAACTATGTTTATATCCCAAATTATGTAACATATCAAAATTTGGCCCTTATACAGTATTTTCGTTTACTCAATTAGAACCACTAAAGTATGGTTGTTACTTGTGATGCTCTATTTTTCAACATATGTACAAAGAAAGGATCGAAATTTCAATAGGATAGCTTCTGAACTTGTGGCATTACACAAATATAATACAAGAACACGAGTATGAGATTAAATCTAGCAACTAAATGTGAGAAAAGATTGATTCTATCTCCTCCTCCAAAACACTACAAAAGTTGAAACAAAAAAGGCTCTCTTCGATCGGTCTCACTCGATGTTTCCATCTTTGTCTTTCCTCCAACCAAAAATCTATTGCTGCTTCTCGGGTTGTTCCTCTTCTTCTTGGTCTGGGTTTTCTTCTTCCTCTTCTTTCTTCTCTTCCTCTTCTTCATCTTCTTCCGGAGGATCATAAGGCATAGGCGGTGGCAATGGTGTCTTCATAGGGCTAAACTTGGGGAAAATGTCAGGTCTCCTCCCAGGTTTAGGTCTCTCCCACTCCTAACAGTAGATCACAACAAAATTAAAACCCGAGAATCGTAAAGAACATGCCTTTTCTATTCAGGAAGTGTTTGTTTTCTATAAGGAGTATTATAATCCAATGCCTTGATGACAACCAAAAGAACATGTCCTTTACATCGAACATGTATTCAAACAAGAATTTTAAGAGATTTGAGTTTTATTGAGATTTTAAATGATTTTGAGGATTTTAGGGAAGTTCATATGACTTTTGTAAATTCTTTTCAAATCTCACCAAAAACCATGGGATTTTGATTTCTGTATTTTTAACTAAGGAAATCCTCTCAAATCCTCTGAAATCCTTCAAAATCATTAAAAGCCAAATAACAGTGGATTTTAAAGTGGATTTTGAAATCATTAGTTCAATATCAGTGAATTTGATGAGAGTTTTTAAAATCCACGTTTGAATAACACTGGATTTATAAGTTCTACACAAATCTCTTAAAATTCTTGTTTGAATACACCCCCTAAGTAGATTCTTGCGTAGTCTATAAAGAAACAATGAACACTAATTCCCTCCTAATGCAAATAGAACACATGATGAGCAACCAAATCAAACCTAAGTAGATTCTTGAATAGTCTATAAAGAAACAATGAACACTAATCCCTTCCTAATACAAACAGAACACATAACGAGCTACCACCAAATCACACTTTTGGAGTCATAAAGAGAGAAGCTTTTCTCTAGACTTGTATCAATTGAACTAACTGTTAACACATTCAGGTAGATTCATAGACAAAGCATAACCAATTGCTTCCAATTCTTAATGTAATTTTCTACCACCAATCAAGGATAAGCCATGAAAGACGAAGAAACATCGAAAATGGCGACCAAATCACGGACTCTGCCACAACAACTTGACTAATAGCTACTTTAAACCAAACCCTTATCCTCAAATCAGACCCGACTCGGCTCGGGGGAACTTACAATTGGGAAATCGAGAGGGTTGCGACGAGTGAGCTTTTCTTCCTCAGGAGCCATAGCCACAACTTGAAGCTGATTCCGATTGCGACGCGAAGAGCGGTGAACGGAAGAGAAACCAAAGACACGCGAGCGCGAGTCGGAGGAAATCCTCGTCTTTCCTAAAACATCGATCGATGGAGAAGGAAGCAATCTCGCTGAGCAAAGCGACGCCATGGACGGAGCTAAAATCGCTTATCCACCAACCAAGAATTATCGGGACAGCTTCTAAAACAGTTTTATGGCTGCGTCTGCGTTTCGATAGTGGGCTTTTATTGGATTGGTCCATAAATAAATATTAAAGCTTAGACCAAATAAGCCCAAATCAATCCAAACTATGTATTTGTCAAATATTTTTCCATAGCTAAAAAAAAATGAACATATCTTGCGTATATAATAAACTTAATCCAACGAAAAAGTTGAATTCAAAATTAGAAACATGTGTTCATTGCCGAATTCTACATAAACCTGTATTCAAAAAAACCGTTGGTTAATTATGATTGAACTACATGTAATTAGTAATAAATATTCACAATAACGTTGTTAATCTATGTAAATACGAAAAATAGTTATATTTCATCCCCTATATAGTAAAAGAGAAGTACACTTTCTCTTCCAAAAAAAATAATTGTAAAATTACCAAAAACCTTCAATTATGAATACCCTTTGTTATTTCATTAAGGGTACAAAAGACAAAAGACACGAATCGGGTCGGGTTATTTTAAGAATGTACAACCCGAAAATTTTAATTGGATAGTAGCCACAAAGACATCTTTAATGACCAAATCTGTTGGGCTACGATGAAAAAGGCCTTCGAATTCAAAATCAGTAGCCACTATATGGTGAGAAACAAGGCTGATGGGCTACAATATCAAATGGGCTTCGAATACCAACAATTTATTGACATATCCATTATCCACCAATGTTTCTTCTCTTTTGGCAATAATCTGCATATGGAAAAAAATCAATTTATTTCAAATTATGTTTTCGACATATTTAAAATCTGGACACAAAATAAATAATTTTGTAACTGTGGAAAACTTTTAAAAATTTTGATTTACAATAAAACATTACAAATTAAGCATTAGTTTAAAAATAAAATCGGAATGACTCATAATATAATAGACAAACATATTTTTATAAATATAAATTAAAAATTTATAAATTAAGGGATATTCATCTGTTAAATCAACAACCGTTTGCTTACAATGATAACTTACAGTATTATCAACATCTACGATGGTCCAGATAATATAAAATGAGTACGAATTTTTTTTTGACATAAAATGAGTACGTATATTTTCACTTATTAGTTAGGCCTGGACATTCGGGTTTTCGGATCAGGTTCGGATAGATCCCGTTCGGGTATTTAGATATAAATCTAATTGATATACTCAAAATTATAATTATAATATTGGATAACTAAATGCTAATAATGTTAATTATTAATAATATTTTAGATATTTGTATATTGTTAGGGTTTTGTGGATACCCGTTCGGGTAACGGTTATTACCCTAACCCTAACCCGAATCCACATGTTTATTAATATAAATCCTAATAGGGTTATTTAGACATACCCGTACTCTACCCGAACCAATTTTTTTGGGTCGAGTATTCGGGTTCGGTTTTTTTGCCCAGCCCTTATACACATTAATAACTACTGCAAAAAAAATCACTGATAGGGTAAACTAATTAATTTGAGAACTACTAACATAACCAATAATAAAATTTAATACCTCCCACAAATTTTAGATTAAAATATGCAAAAATTAAAACTTTCCCCCGCGATGTAGCGCGGGTGCGATCCTAGTTATATACAAATTTTACAAACTCGCAGATTTTTTATGATCCGATACAAATTTCACCAACTCACAAAAAGGCAGCAAATATGGTATTATTATATGACTTAAATTGAATCATAAGTGCACCAAAAAAAAATTGAGTCATTTAAGTTTAATATTTGATATATGAGTTTTTATAGATCTGGAATTTTCTATTTCAAAAACATACAATAATTATTTCTATTTCATTAGTATTTTTGGAGCGCCTATGAATACAAATAAGCGCTCTGAGTTGTAAATATTATCGTCTTTGGCGCTATCTGTTGTAAATATTATCATTTTTAGCGTCACTCCTTGGTACGTTTGATTTCTTTCTGATCGACCTCCCTTGACTAAAAAGTTTTACAAGTACTAACAAAATTATATTTATACCCTTTCTCTCATGTCATGCAATCATCTCAAAATTCATACCTCATATGCCATATGCCCATATCATAGATTCAAGGTACTTGGGAGAGAATGTGATTATTAAATAATTATTCTTCTATAAATGATCAAATTAAAATTATATAGACTACGTTTACAAAATGCTCATTATTACAATTAAAAAAAAACATTTAGCATATAGACTATGTTTTGCTTACTCGTTGAACAAATTTTACACATACTTATGCCAAAAAAAAAAGTCAGATAAATTTTGTTCATTTGATAACGACAGACACTGTAACATTTTTTAAATTTATATCCTTATACAAAAAGTAATAATATAAATATGTGATTCGAATGATTTGTGTTGCTTATATATTTATAAAGCAACCTGATAATATGATTTTTACAAATTGATTATCATTGCACCTGATAATATGATTTGTGTTGCTTATATATTTATAAAGCAACTCTATTAAATTTGGATAACTACATGGAGATATTGTGCAATGATAATCAATTTGCAACATACAACTTGAGAGGGTACATGGTTAATTGATAGTGGTGGCGTTGGTGGTGAAATTTTGTTTCATGTAATTAACTAATATACATAAATAAAATTGTGTCTAATGAATATTCATAAGTTCTCTCCGATATAATTGGTTTGAATTAAATTAAAACTATATATTTTCTATTGAAATGTATTATATATGTCGAGTTGCATCAGCTTGATACTGGTTTATCTGCTTAATAGGAAAACAAATGAAATTTGGGCATAATCATAATCCTAATTTCTTTTCTTAAAAACTAGGCTTATTAGCCAGTAATGATAATGAATGTATATGACACTTAAGTTAGGAGGGAACTAGTAAAAACTTGGATTACGGCGTTGTGGTAAGCAAACATAACAAGGAACCAAGTAGCTGTCCTATGCATTCTAACATCTTACATAGTTGGCAAAGGGAAACAATTCTAAAATCGTGTGCCAAGTTTTGATTGTATACGTATGTTTGCGTGATTATATATCTCTATATTAGTAAAAGAGAAGTACAAAATAGAATACGGGTCGGATCAAAATTAAAAATTTAACCCGATTTTAACAATTGGATACTTCAAAATTGAATATTAAATTGGGTTTGGATACATACATCGAATACTTTCCATATCTAATTTTAGGATTGTATTATTTCCATAGATAATTTTAGGATTTCCTAATATTACTCTAACTAATTTAATATAATCTATTAAAAATTATTATTCTTCTTTCACTTTTATTTGATCTTATTTTTAATTTATGATATTATACTATATAATATAAATATTTCATAAAAATTTCAATTTTTTTTGCATGTGTTGCAATTTGAATTTTTCAAAACGGACATATAATACTCAACTACACTCGGTTAAATATTTTGGACAATAATTTAATCATTGTAAGTATGACCAATATTAAAACTATTGTTACATGAGCATATTTAAATTTTCAAAAAGTTTCAAAATATTATAATTAAAAGGTTCAAATATATAAAATTTTTAGAATTTAAAATATTGATTTTTTTTTTGGTGACATAATTTTGTTGATAAAGTATATTATATATCAAACTATGTAAATTTTAGATAGTTTACGGGTAGTTTGTTAAAATCACAATTATAATGATAAAGCGTGTTATGAATAATGTTTTTTACGAAATGAATTTTGTTACGGGTCGATCCTTCAAAAAAATATATTGTAAATATGTAATTTTTACGTATATTCATGCTTCTACTACAAAAATGGTCAAAATGAATAATTTATCGACAAATATTATTTCGTGCTGGTAAACTTTTACCGTGTTTTCAATTGCACCAAAACTCAATATATGATTATTTACTCACTTTTTCATTATTTTATTTAAATTTATTATACAAATATATGATTCACCGTAATCGATTGTACTACAATAAAATTAAAATGCATCATATTCTAATCGATTGCACTACAATAAAATTAAAATGCATCATATTCTAGTCTGTTAAATTTTATATATATGTAATTATTTACCCCGCTCTGTAGCACGGGTCCGAATCTAGTACTTACATATAATATGATTTGAATGTAGTAAAAGAACCATACACAATTATGGACCACCATTCAAAAAGGCTAAATTATTACCAACATATAATCTACGGCTCAAATTTAATGTTGGCATTTCTCACTTTATTTGAAGTCTTCAAAAAAATGTATTTATCGAATTCCTAGAGCAGAATAACTATAGCACTAAGGGGGGGTTATTGGTTTATGGATTTGTAAATCCAAGTAGAATTTGTGAATCCTTATTATTTTTGAAATCAAAATACATGGATTTTGAAATAACATGTTTTATCCTTGGATTTGAATCCTTCTATTTTACACTATCAAATCCTTTCAAATCCATTTAAAACATACTGCGGATTTTAAAATCCAAAAACAAATCACTAAATGAATAACATAGGATTTTAACTAGTATTTATAAATCATACAACCAATAAGACATGATTTTGATAGTTATTTTAAAATCAATGATTGAATAACATAGGACTTTTGTTTGGATTTCCAAATCCATCAAAATCAATGATCCAATAACCCCCCTAAGAAATCCAAGTTTTTTTTTAGTTCTTCTATTTCTTCAAACTATTATTATAACAAATTAACAAAATAAATTCAGATCTAAGGGGGGGTTATTGGTTTATGAATTTGTAAATTCACCTAGAATTTGTGAATAATTATTATTTTTGAAATCAAAATACATGGATTTTGAAATAACATGTTTTATCTTTGGATTTGAATCCTTTTATTTTACACTATCAAATCCTTTCAAATCCATTTAAAACATACTGCGGATTTTAAAATCCAAAAACAAATCACTAAACGAATAACATAGGATTTTAACTAGTATTTATAAATCATACAACCAATAAGACATGATTTTGATAGTTATTTTAAAATCAATGATTGAATAACATAGAACTTTTGTTTGGATTTCTAAATCCATCAAAATCAATGATCCAATAACCCCCCCTAAGTTTTGTTCGGACCAAAGTCTATCTTTTTTATAGTTTGCGAATTTCTGAGATACTGGAAATAATAGCGACATGCTTTCTAAATCTTTTTATGAAACATCCATAATCTCTGATATTTTCAACTTTAATATCTGTTACTGGAACAAAACATAAATGAATACAACCCTAGTATATAGTTTTTGACATAGTTTTAAATTATGCTTAAATTAAGATAGGAAATTTCTATTACTAGAACAAAACATAAATCAATGATCCTTGTATTACTAAAAACTGTTTCTTAATTATTTATCAAGGATACTAACTATGTCATTCCTCTAGAAAAATACCGCACTATAAAACTGCACCGCAACAGTGTTGTAACAGTGTCAAAATATCTGCATATACATATATATTCATATATTTTCGTTACTATTTGAACCGCACCACACTTCTCTCGCAGTGAAAAACGCAGTTACCACTTGGAGCCTAACCATTAACCATACATATGATCTAGCTTTGGAAGAAAACAAGAAACTATATTGATAATTATAAGAAAATTAGATAAAGAAAAAAGATATGCATCAAGACTTAAAAAAAAAGGAATTTTGCAGCTATAACACACAAAAAACTATAATTAAATGAGTAACCAAACTAACCACTAATAAACTTTATATTCTTTATATTTTCTACAATATATACAATTTTACCCTTATCACCACCACCCCCTTTATCATCCACACCACTACCCCATACCTCTTTACCACCACCCTACCTCCTTACAACCACTCTACCATCACCATCACCGGCCACCACCTCCGGCCGCCACCTCCGGCTGCCACCCCCGGCCGCCACCACCGGCCACTGACATCCACTGCAACCACTACCACTAAACACCAAAATAGTAATTTTTCTTACCCCTCCTCCTATTTTCCTAATTTTTTTGAATATAGTGCTATATTTTTAGTTACATTATTGATTTTGGTTATTCAGCTAATTGACCCTAAAAAAAAGTCTCAAAAAAGAAAATCTTAGGATATTTTTCTCAGTCCACAGACCACAATAAAATTTGCCTTTAATTTCAATATAGTCAGTGACAAAAAGAGAAGCCAACATTTGCGTTTAAGTAGTAAGATATTTTAATTCGAAAAAGAGTAAAGAGGAGAAGATATTTTTCTTTACTCTTTTTGCTGCTACTATTCAAAGATAACACAAGATTTAAAACATTGGAACAAATCAAATACATGTAATCAAACATTTGCCTTACTATCCTTTTCAATACATTAGTAATCTCGTAAACAAAGTTCGTGACTATTCAATATTCATACATAATAAGATTAAGAGACCACTTGTCTCTTGTAACGATCATATCCAGCTCTTTGATAATTGTTTTATATAATGTGACGTTTTTCTCCATGAAATGAATACAACAAATTCTTATTTTCTTTTTTTCCGCCAAAATTGTACCTATAAATTACACTGAACCTGTTCGTTTGGTCACCGCATGTACCTACGGCTGCAGCGAACGCAGGTTTTATTGTTCGTTTGGTCGCCGCAAGTTGCCGCAGCGGCGAACGCAACGTCCTGCGATTAATAATTTTGAACGTCGATTTGATTCAGCGATCAAAAACATTGCGTCTGCCGCACCGCTACCGCTGCCGCCGCCGCAGCCGCCTGCGGTGACTAAACGAACACGCTCATTGACTACAATTAACGCCACTTGATAAAAAACAAAAACAAAATAATAAAGTAATTAATAACAAGAGATTTATTAATTACCCATTTACCATTCCATTGCAAATATTTTTAATTTATTATTCTTTATCACTTCAAAATCTAAAATTTATGTAAAATATATACTATTTCATAACAAATATTGCATTCAAACAAAAAAAATAACACAAAAAAAAACTCAAATATAATAGTTAAAATTATGTTCTTAAATCTTGATAAACCATACGATGTTAGAGAAAATGACAAAAATTCATATCACTAAGACTAACAACTTTATCGTAATAAGTTCTTAATAACAATGATATTGTGCAGAGAAACTTACTCTCTAATCATCGATTTAAACAAATATTATGTTTGGCAATCACATTCTTAAATTAAACTCCAAAATACATACTATTATGAGTAATACCACTATAATACAAAGTAAAGTATACTGCTTTCTGATTTTTAATACAAAGTAAAGTATACTGCTTTCTTAATAAAATCAATAAAACAATATCAAAAAACTATACAAAAATAGTTTTACCTAATATTTTATACCGTTTTAATTTTTTTTACCAGTGATACCACTAACACATTCATGTACAGTCTTTAATAATCAAGAAACATATATTATAAACTAAATTTACTCTATTGGAATATAAAAGAAAATTTATAACTTTATTTTCTGTATACAACTATACATCACTTAAAAAAAAAAAAAAAAAAGTGACGCAAACTCCAAAAAGAAAAGTGAAGAAAAATCCCATCCCACCACCATATACTAATGTCATCCATAGAAAGACACACAAACACCAAACTGAGCGCGTGATAACCCACGCGCACTGCAGCTGGCAACAGCCACTTTCCCTCTCATTCATTCTCTCCTTTAAAACATCTCTCTCCCTTCTTCTTCTTCTTCCTCCTCACTTAACTCTCTCAATCCCACACTTTAACCTAAACCCATCAACAACAACAACAATGTCGTCTCCGGCGACTACTTCTCCCACCACCTCCCTCTTCTTCTTCACCATTCTCTCCTTCTCCTTCTTCTACATCTCCTCTTCTCTTAAACACTCCTCCACTCTCAATTCCTTAACCATCCCCTCCGCCGCCGCCTCAATCGAAGTAATTAACCCTAAGCTCCCGCCGCGGAGTCTCACTCTCACCTCCTCAAAAAAATTCGAAGGATCCTCCGATCTAATCCACCTCCGTTACCACATGGGACCTGTCCTCTCCTCATCACCAATCAACATCTACGTTATCTGGTACGGTCACTGGACACACCCACACAAATCCCTAATCAGAGACTTCCTCAACTCAATCTCCGACGATAAATCACCTTCCCCTTCCGTTTCCCAATGGTGGCGCACGGCCTCTCTCTACACTGACCAAACCGGAGCTAACGTCTCCAGATCCGTTTTAATCGCCGGAGAATACTCCGATTCTAACTACTCCCACGGTAACCACCTCACCCGTCTCACAATCCAAGACGTTATCGCCTCCGCCTCCAGATCCGCTTCTTTCCCTGTAGATCACAAAAACGGCATGTACTTAGTTCTGACGTCACACGACGTCACTATGCAAGACTTTTGCCGCGCGGTTTGTGGATTTCATTATTTCACTTTCCCGTCGATGGTTGGTTACACTATGCCTTACGCTTGGGTTGGTCAGTCGGGGAAACAATGCCCCGAGGTTTGCGCTTACCCTTTCGCTTTACCGGGGTATATGGGACACGGCGGACCTGGTGAGCTCCGGCCACCGAACGGGGAGACCGGAGTTGATGGGATGGTTAGTGTGATTGGTCATGAGTTAGCGGAAGTTGTATCGAATCCTTTGATTAACGCTTGGTACGCCGGAGAAGATCCGACGGCGCCGACGGAGATTGGGGATTTGTGTGAAGGGTTGTACGGAAGCGGCGGAGGAGGAGGGTATATTGGTGAAGTGATGAGAGATAGAGAAGGGAAGACTTTTAATATGAATGGTAAAGGAGGAAGGAAGTTTTTGGTTCAATGGATTTGGAACCCTAATTTGAAAGCTTGCTCTGGTCCTAACTCTGTCGACTAAAGATGATTAAGAAGAAGGTTAATGATGGTGATTATTAAGATTATTATGAAATAACTCGTTTCTTTAGTAAGAATTTTTTAGGTTAGTATTTTGTAGTAACATTTTACTTTTTTTTTTGATATTCTATATATATATATATAATTTTATTTTTTGTGTTATTATACTTTCTTGAATTTCACATTCACTTTTTTTTTTATGTTTTGTTTATTTCAATCACTTTGGGAAATGAAAAAGTTTGAATTCAAATTCTTGTAGATATTTGTTTCTCTGAATTATTTATTAATTCGGTGTTTCAATAAATGTAAGTGTACGATAACAGAAACTTTAGTTGGAGAGTATATAAAGTGTTTATGGAAAAGACAAAATAATGTTATTTAAAAAGGGTTGTTGGATTGAGATTTGAGAGAACTGAACTGACAAGATATGTGAGAAAAACGAATCTTAAAAAAAACTCTTACAAGATTCTTAATTAATCATTTTAGTTGTGTAATTAGATTTAGTTGTCGGATAATCTAGCAGGCAATTTCCATCTTTATATATGGACGGAGTATAATAGTGACACAATTTTTCTTTCTTTTTTAGTATTTTAAAACTAAATATTCCCTACATTTTATAAAAATCATATTTAAAAAAAAATAATCAAATATATAAGGTTTACAAGTTTCTATGCCAGTATAGATTAATAATAGTACTGAAAAAAAAAACATAAGTTTAGTTAAATGGATTATTCAAATGTTTGTATAGTTTAAAAGCCATCATTCTATTTGATAATAAATAAGAAAGCAGTTTAATTTGTTATTATTGCCTCTTTTAAGAAAATGGTATAGGGACCAGGACTATATTATATGGACATTCGAACAATTTTGTTTTGCTATTTAATAAAAAATTTTGTTTTTTTTTTTTAGGGTCTACTTAAAAAAATAAAAAAATTCATGTGTCTATTTACATGAATGTTTTTTTCCCTTTTAATAAAAAAATTTGTTAAGGACTTTTTATATAACTTAGATTGGACTCCTCCCATACATTTGTGAGGCTCTGCTTCTCTTACAAATCAATTATGTATAAAATACTAAAGAACTAATTTGTTTTGCAATTGTAATACTAATAAAGGTGAAGGAAAAAGACTTTGAAGACAATTATGTGTTTGCTAGTGGTAAGAGACAATATTGAGAGAGTGTTTGTGAACAACAGCTAAGGAAAAGGACCCTCCATTTTGATTACCAAATGTCAATGGAAACTCCATTTATTACTTCAACCCTTTTTTCATGTTTTTCACCTCATTTTTAGCTAATCCATCTCATAATATGTTGGTATGAATCATTGACATTTGTAGATAAATTGATTCGGGCAACTCTCATGTTGAAATGTTTTTTTTTTTTTTTTTTATCATTCCATTTTAGCGCTAAAGAGTCTTTGACTTACGCATGTAAAAAGTGGGACAAAGCGTGCGGATATGGTTTCATCCGTCTAGCTGCGGACGTCTACAATTTAACATCTACAAGCCTTACGAGCTGAGTTTTAATAATATTAAATATTTTAAAGCTCATCATATAAAATAGATTGTAGAATTAAAGATTCACACAACAAATTTGTTTAAAGGGAGACCTTAACAATTTCTTTTGATGATTCGATTCAAAATTTGAATAGAATTTCTTGAAGAACAAGGTATGTTTTTCTCAAGAACAATTGAAGAATGAAGGTTTTTTGTATTAATTCTCGGATTTTTTGGAGGCATCCTAGGTAAAAATTTGTTCACAAATCCATTTAACAGGCCTTATCCGAGATTCCCTGGTTTAATCGAATTCTAAAATTTACTTGGTTTGTTCTTGGTTTAAGTCGGTTTATCGTGGGTGCTAATTTATGCAGCAAAATGAATTTTTTCTTTGCTTTGTTTCTTAGTTTGATGTTACTATTTTCTCAACTATAGAGGAAGAAGAGGAAAATGAAAATGAATGGTTTTACTGTTTTCTTGTAATTCACTCCAAAATCTAGGCGCAATACAAATATTCACCACCAACTATTGGGCCTATTGACTGAAATGTTTTTGCTTCTTGGACATGAACTGAGAAATAGGCCCAATAATTGTTTCTGACCCACTTGTTGAAACTGGATCGTTTCTTCACAACGGTAGTTATGGAATTTAGTTAGAAAAATACACAAGAAGAAAAAAAAAGAAACAAGAATCAAGAATCTTCTTATTCTTCTGTTTATACTATTTGTAGCACATCAACTTTTAATTTTTAGTTCTTTTAAATTGTTTCCACAGAAAAAATCATGATCCTTTGACCGAAGCATTACGCGTGAGAGATGGCTGCTCATGCTTTACATTAGTGTTAGTCGTGTTCATATTATATTATTAGTAATGCGCATATGATTTGTTTGCAACTTAATTATCCTTTAATTTATTTCTTTTTATTTTAGAAATTAATACTAACCTTAATTTGTGAAATTAGATGCGTACACGTGCACGTTTATTTTGTATTTATGTTGTTCTTTCTTTTTTTTTTTTTTTTTTTTCCTTTCTTTGGTAGGCTTTTTTTTTTGTGTGTGCATATTGTTCATTTAGAAATTATACCATGCATCTACATTGCATTATATTACATTTTTCTGGTAGGTGATGTAAACTTGAGAAATGGATTGAATCCACACAAATGGTTATAAATACTTTTAAAAAGTTGGAGGAATTTCAAAAATACACTTTTTCAAATACCACATTTAAAAAATACTATTCTTTCTAATTTTATCAAAAAGTCACTATAAAATTTAAAATTTATCAAAAAAATATGTATAAGTTTATATTTATAGACACAAATTATCTTTATATGTATGTAAATTTACATATATATATTTCATAAATAACATATAAATACCTTTTAAAAACCTTTCAAAAATCATTTAAAACCTTATAAAACTTTATAAACCTTTTAAAAATCTTATAAATGCCGTTTAGAACCTTTTAAAACCTTATAAATATTTGGATTTAGTCTCCCAGTAGTAATGATGATATTGATGTACCTTATCAACCATATAAAAGTTTATAATTTTTTATCTTGAAAAATGTATTTTTGAAAATGGATAAAAAGAGGGATATTTATAAAAATGGGTACGCCAAAAGAGGCATTTCGAAAAAATTCTCTAAAAAGTTAAACTCTTTACTTTACTTTAAAGATTTTTCGTTTTGGTCGTTAGTTTTTTCTTTCTTTATTGTAGAGCTTGTAATCTTTCCAATTACACTAAATGGAGTCTCTCATCGAGTTTTTGAGATTTTCGTGTTTCGATTTCTCTAGGCTTTCTTTGTAATATTGTTTCTTACTTTTGTTTCTAATTTATTCTCTTTTAGAGTTTGTTTACGCATTTTTTACCATGTTATCTTGTATTTCTCTTTTATTTGGATCATAATTTTTAATTGAATCTAAGATTTAGTAGAAATGGCAATTTGATCAAAAAAAAAAACTCTTTACTTTTAAAATTTGATTTGCAAGATTCATATCAAACAATGACTCTAAAACTTATACATGAATTCGCAGTAGAAACATTAAACCCTCAATCTCAAGTTTTTTAGTCCAAAAGAAAAGAAAATAAACACTATAAGATGAAAGACACTAAACCCTTACACACAACAAAACCAGTGACTCAAGTTTTCAGTTTTCACAATCACATCAAAATCACTACTTCAAAATGCCAACATTACGTCTATGAACAATTGACAAATATTTGTTTTTTTCTTATTTATTCTTATGCAACCGACATATTCAGTCTGGAGTCATGATCCTACGATTTACCAAAAGGTTGCCGTGAAAGAAAAATCCTAAAAACTAGATTAACAAACTCTTTTTTTTATTCATGAAAAGAGCTATTTATCTTTTAATAATATTGGAAATTTTACCATCTTACATTTTTTATATCTATACAAAGAAATTAAGTTGATATCATCGAGTGGAAATGCTCATAATTGAATTTACATCATCAAATACAAACAAATATTGTTTTTGACTATTATTTCAACAAAATGAATATCTTTTCTTTTCTTATAATTTCACAATTTAGAATATATTATATAATAAGAAAAATTAATATTAATATTATATGAAATCTTGAGTAAGTTAAAAGGTGAAAAGTAAACTAAATTTCAAAGAGATAGTGACCTTGTTGAAAAGTAAAAACAAAGTTTGAAAATGAAGAAGAAAAAAAAAATACATAGGATAGATAATTAATAATTTGTTTTTTTCTCAATATTTGGTAGTCTCATCATGGAAACATTTTGTCTTTAGAGTTGACTTAAGACCTTAAAACTAAAATAATAAAACCTCTCTTTCTTCCTCAAATCCTTGCACCATTACCATTCTTTTTTAAAGACTTAGTCGTCTCTCTCATCTATCAATGCCCATGATAACAAGTAACAACAAAACTCTCTCACCACAAAATTCTATAACAATAAATATATTTGTCAGAGAAGAAATTTCCTCGAATTGACAGAAGAAGAAGAAGAAACAAAAGCTAATCTTTTTTTTCTTTCTAATCATTCACACCCAATTCAAACGATACTTGTCCGACGATCTCTATCCAATCTCTTTTTTTCCTTTTTCCATCAATATTGTATTCTTTTCCTTGTAAAGTACTCTGTTATAGCTTCACACGCCATTTTTTTTTCTTTCTTTGACTTCCATTAAAACCATGCCTGACAAAGAATTGTATTTGATTGTTTAAGACAGCTTGTATTTGTTTTTGAAAGAGGGTTTGGCTTTAAATTTTTTTTCTTTTGTTGGGATGGGACTTTGTTGGGGTTCTCTCTCTGATTCTCCTCCTACAACAACAACACCTTCCTCTACTGGTAACATCAGTTCAGGTTTGTTCTCTCAATCTACTGAATTTTCCCATCTGGGTTTGGCTTAAACTTGTGTCGTACGTTGTGATTTACCTGCAAAAAACTAGTGTAGTTTTATGTACTTGTTTGGTAGATGCATAAAGGTTACGTTTTTACATCTCTTTGTATGGTTTTAGCCTTGGTTAATTGGATTGAAACTCTTCTTTTGGTGTTTTCTCATATGGGTTCTCTGAAAGTTTCGACCTTTGCTTAAAAAGACTGTGTTTTTTTTTTGTGGTCTGTTATGTGACTTTGTGTTTTGAGCTTGACTTGGTTTTTCCTATGGTTCTAATTGAAAGCAGGGACTTTTAAGTCATCAAACAACACGACGACTACAGGAGCATCAAGGGGAAGTAACATCTCTAGCAATAGTGGGTTCTCTGTGGCAAGTGGTGAAGATGCTTATCCTGAGGGTCAGATACTTCCCATTCCGAATTTGAGGATATTCACCTTAGCAGAACTTAGAGCTGCAACAAGGAATTTCAAGACTGAGAATGTTCTTGGGGAGGGAGGATTTGGGAAAGTCTTTAAAGGCTGGCTTGAAGACAAGACGTCTGGGAAACAAAGCAATGTTGGAACCGTGATTGCTGTTAAGAAACTGAATGCCGAAAGCTTCCAAGGATTCGAGGAATGGCAAGTGAGTACAATCAGCTTATCGAATGAATCATGGGATAGTAGTTTTCTTTGGTATGCAATGTGGAGGTTTTGTTTTGTTTTCTGGATGGATTCTTACTTGGTTTTTGCGCAGTGTGAGGTAAATTTTCTTGGAAGAGTCTCTCATCCGAACCTCGTGAAACTATTGGGGTACTGCTTGGAGGGTGAAGAGTTGCTTCTTGTGTACGAGTATATGCAGAAAGGGAGTTTAGAGAATCATCTCTTCCGAAGTAGGAACTTTCTTTAATCAGAATCTTGTTTATACTCATCTCAACGGGATGATTCCCCATTCCGCATGGTTTGAAATTGCTTAATTTGCCTTTATGTTTCCAGAGGGGTCATCTGCTCAGCCGCTCACATGGGAGATAAGGCTTAAGATCGCAATAGGAGCGGCTAAAGGATTAGCATTCTTGCATGCTTCAGAGAAGCAAGTAATTTATAGAGACTTCAAAGCTTCAAACATTCTACTTGATGGGGTAAGTATATAAGGATTGCTTATGGATTTGATGTAGCATCATCAAGCATGGTATCCAACTGGTTTGTTCTTGATGCAGTCATTTAACGCAAAGATATCAGATTTTGGATTGGCGAAATTAGGTCCTTCCGCTAGTCAATCTCATATCACAACACGGGTAATGGGTACACAGGGTTACGCAGCTCCAGAGTATGTTGCTACAGGTACTACAATATCTTGTCGTCTTGGTTCTTTTGGTTTTCATTACAACACGGGTTATCTGAACATCTTGGTTGGTTCTAACAGGTCACTTGTATGTAAAGAGTGATGTTTACGGGTTTGGCGTTGTTTTGGCTGAGATCTTAACTAGTTTACATGCGCTTGATCCTACTCGTCCTTCCGGGCAACACAATCTAACCGAATGGATCAAGCCTCATCTATCCGAAAGAAGAAAACTAAGGAGCATAATGGACCCTCGTCTAGAAGGAAAGTACCCTTTTAAATCCGCTTTCCGAGTTGCTCAACTGGCTCTGAAATGCCTTGGACCCGAACCCAAGGACCGTCCATCGATGAAAGAAGTGGTGGAATCTCTCGAACTCATTGAAGCTGCTAATGAGAAACCGTTGGAGCGAAGGAGTACTAAAGCTCCCCCATCCGTCCGTCAACAACAAGGCCATTATCGTCCGCAACACCTCTCTTCATTTCGTCCTAGGCATACCATGGCTCGAGCTCGCTAGTGTTGTTTTGAAAGACACGAGATTCTTTTTATAATCAGAACCCATTCGTATGTATTACTACATGGAATACCCAACATAGAGAAAACATAACATATGTTGTACCTGTATTAGTGTGTAACGTTTGCTGTGTAATATAAAAGCCATTTTTCACACAACTCTGCTGTGAAAGCTTCAAACTTTAAAGTGTAGTTTGGAGTATGGTAATGGGATCACACCTGTGTTCAAAACTAGAAGCTTTGTCTTCAAAGATTAAGCAAGCTTCCGTTAATGGAAGATGGCGGGAAGTGGTCACTGGGTATTTAGAGATACAGAGAGCTGGAATTCAATTTAACGATCCTTTTGTTTTCCCCATCGTTTTCAAAGCTTGTGGTAAGCTCTCATGGCTGTTTCAAGGTAGATGCATCCAAGCGAGTCTGTTAAAGAGAGGCTTTGAGTCTTTTGCTTCTGTGGGGAACTCAATTGCTGATTTCTACATGAAATGTGGAGACTTGTGTTCTGCGATACGAGAATTTGATTGTATGACGTCGAGAGATTCGGTTTCTTGGAACGTTATTGTTTTTGGGCTTCTCGATCATGGTTTTGAAGAAGAAGGGTTATGGTGGTTTTCGAAGTCGAGAGTTTGGGGTTGTGAGCCTAATGTATCAACATTGATTCTTGTGATTCACGCGTGTCGTAGTTTACGAGCGTATGCTGATGGAGAGAAGATTCATAGCTACGTGATCCGTAGTGGGTTTTGTGGGATTGCGTCTGTTCAAAATTCGATCTTGTGTATGTATTCGGAGTGTGATTCTCTTAGTGCACGTAGACTGTTCGATGAAATGTCTGAAAGAGATGTTATTTCATGGAGTGTGGTAATTAAAAGTTATGTGCAAAGCCAGGAACCTGTTTTGGGTTTGAAGTTGTTTAAAGATATGGTTAGTGAGGCGAAAACAGAGCCTGATTGTGTAACTATAACAAGTGTTCTCAAGGCTTGTGCGGTTTTGGAGGATCTTGATTTGGGAAGATCAGTTCATGGATTTTCAATATTTAAAGGCCTTGATTTGGTAGATGTGTTTGTGCGTAATTCACTTATTGATATGTATTCCAAAGGATTTGATGTTGATTCAGCATTTAGAGTATTTGATGAGACCACTTGTCGAAACATTGTTTCATGGAATTCGATTTCGGCTGGGTTTGTACATAACCAAAGGTGCGATGAGGCTCTTGAGATGTTTCGTTTGATGGGAAAAGAGTCGATTGAAGCAGATGAAGTTACTCTTGTGATGCTTCTCCAAGTTTGCAAGTTCTTTGAGCAGCCATTGCCTTGCAAGTCAATACATTGCATGATAATCCGGCATGGATACGAGTCCAACGAAGTGGCTTTGAGTTCTTTGATTGATGCATATACAAGCTGCAGTCTTGTTGATGATGCAGGAACCGTGCTTGATTCAATGACATACAAGGATGTGGTGTCATGTAGCACGATGATTTCTGGATTAGCCTGTTCTGGCCAACCGGATGAAGCAATCTCAATCTTCTGTCAGATGAGGGAGAAGCCCAACGCCATCACCGTCATAAGTCTTCTTAGCGCATGCTCAGTTTCTGCAGATTTGAGAAAATCCAAATGGGCTCATGGGATTGCTATCCGGAGAGGTTTAGCCATCAATGACATCTCAGTTGATACCTCTATTGTTGACGCATACGCAAAGTGTGGTGCCATAGAAATGGCGAGAAGGACATTCGATCAAATCACTGGGAAAAATGTTGTCTCTTGGACCGTAATCATATCAGCATACGCCATGAACGGTTTACCAGTTATAGCATTAGCATTGTTCGAGGAAATGAAACAAAAAGGTTACACACCAAACGCTGTGACATATCTGGCAGCTTTATCAGCGTGTAATCATGGAGGATTGGTAAAGAAAGGTCTCATGATCTTCAAATCAATGGTAGAAAATGATCACAAACCTTTGTTGCAACACTACTCTTGCATTGTGGACATGCTTAGCCGAGCTGGAGAGATTGATACAGCCATGGAATTAATCAAGAACCTTCCAGAAGACGTTAAAGCCGGGGCTAGTACTTGGGGAGCGATTCTTAGCGGTTGCAGAAACCGTTTGAAAAATGGAACCATTACCTCAGAGGTAGTAGCTGAGGTTCTTGAACTCTCACCCTTGTGTTCTTCAGGGTATTTGCTTGCATCAAGCGTGTTTGCTGCAGAGAAATCGTGGGATGATGTAGCCATGATGAGGAGGTTGGTGAAGGAGAGAAAGGTTCGAGTCGTTGCGGGTTATAGCATGGTTCTTGAAGGAAGCATAGCTAGGAGGTTTTTGGCTGGAGACAAGTTAAGCCAGAGTGATTCTGAGCTAAACGATGTCGTTCTACGTCTTCATAGATGCATGAGCTTAGAGTTAGACGATACAATAGATAAGGTAACATAGGCCCAATGGGCCTTAGCGAAGAAGACAAATGGTAGTATATATGACGCCTTACGTCTTTGTGGATCCGGGTGACCTGACTCGAGTGAATCCGACCCGACCCGGTTCGAGTCGATTCATTTTCTGAAGCAGAAGTCTTTTGTTTCGTTCTCGTCGTATCTGCTGGGTTATATCCTTTTCCTCAAGAAATCTACCGAACCGTCTTAGAGCTTCGAGTATTCTCAATCGTCGTTGAATTTTTCTAGGGTTAGGGCTCCTGATCGATTTCACGAGCTCTGCGATTTGTTGAATTATAGGATCCGAAATTAGAAATGGGTGGAGAGGGAGATTCGAGTCAGCCGCAGACTGGTGAAGGAGGAGCTGTGACTGTGAACATCAGGTGCTCGAATGGTTCGAAATTTAGTGTTTATACGAGTCTTGATTCGACGGTGGAGTCTTTCAAAGAGTTGGTGGCTCAGAGCAGCGATGTACCAGCCAATCAACAGCGCTTGATTTATAAAGGTCGGATCCTCAAGGACGATCAGACGCTCCTCAGCTATGGTAATTTTCTGACTATTCATGTTGGTGTTTCTCTTCTTCTGTGGATCTAATTGATTGAAAGCTCATAGGGTTGCTTGGTTGGAAAGATAAAATTGGATTTATGTTAAGGTTTTTGTTATGGTGATACTGATTGCAGAAGCATGATAGATAATATCTCCACCTAGCTATGGTGTTGCTAATGGAAATGCTAGTGATACAATGAATGATACATACATTTTTATATTTGATTCTCAAGTAAACGGGAAACAGATGTTCTCAAGATTCTATGCATTTTCTTCTGCAATGACTGCGAATCTCGTTGACGGATTTTTACCTGGATAGTATGTCTAGTATCTGTTACATTGATTATTGATGCAAAGTGAATTAACTTTCATACTGTAATTTCGTTTAATTGGATAGTTTTCCAAGTATTATTGTTTTGCATCACGAGCATTAATGTTTCTATTCTCTGTGGACCATTTTATATCTAGGTTTGCAGGCTGATCATACTATTCATATGGTTCGAGGCTCTGCACCTTCTTCAGCACCACCTTCTGCTCCTGCTGCAAACGCTGGAAACCAAACCACTGCACCTAGTGTTACTAGAGGGGTGGGTTCAGACAATAGCTCGAATCTAGGAGGAGCGAATCCTGGGGAATCTTTGTTCCCTGGGCTTGGATTCAATCCTTTGGGTAGTGGAAATGCTATGTCTGGGTTATTTGGAGCTGGTCTTCCAGATCTTGAACAGGCACAACAACAACTAGCTCAAAACCCTACCATGATTAGAGATATGATGAATACACCAGCCATTCAGAATCTGATGAACAACCCAGAATTTATGAGGAATATGATTATGAGTAATCCTCAAATGCGTGAGCTTGTAGATCGCAATCCTGAGCTTGGTCATGTGCTCAATGACCCAAGCATCCTTCGACAAACTTTAGAGGCGGCGAGAAATCCAGAGCTTATGCGTGAAATGATGCGGAATACAGATAGGGCTATGAGTAATATTGAGTCTATGCCTGAAGGATTTAACATGCTTAGGCGTATGTATGAAAATGTCCAAGAACCATTTTTGAATGCTACTACTATGTCGGGGAATGCTGGAAGCAATACAGGCTCTAATCCGTTTGCTGCTCTCCTGGGAAACCAGGGGGTTACTACTCAAGGAAGTGATGCTTCTAATAATTCTTCTACACCAAATGCTGAAACGGGGACAGGGAATAGTATTCCGAACGCAAATCCACTTCCTAATCCTTGGGGTGCTGCGGGTGGTACGTAACTGCATTCTCATCTTTTTAATTCCCTGTGGAATTTTACTCGCTTGAAGCATGCAAATTATTTAATTATAGTAAGAGTAACTTATACATAGCCTACTTATACATATATAAGAAACTGGATGTTTCTGTTTACCACACTGGTTCAGGAACAATATTGTTTATACTAAATTGATGAGTTCATGTAGTTCTTGCAATTTGTTGTTGAGCAGTTTGTGTAGGAATAATCTTGGCTGCTCTTTTCTAGTTAAACTTTTACTCGCAATGTACTAAACATTGTTGAACATATTGTTGGGACTACTTGATAGGCCAGACAACTGCACCTGGAAGGACAAATTCTGGTGGGGATGCGAGAAGCCCTGGTCTAGGTGGTCTTGGTGGCCTTGGTGGTCTTGGAGGCCTTGGTGGACTTGGAATGCTTGGAGCGGACTCCCCTCTTGGTGCCACTCCAGATGCTTCTCAATTGAACCAGCTATTGCAAAACCCAGCCATGTCGCAGATGATGCAAAGCATTCTTTCCAATCCACAATACATGAATCAGGTAGCGCCTAGAATAATCTTAACGTCCGACACTTTTGCTATTGTGAACATGTATTTGATGTTTTCCCTTGATCCCAGCTTATGAATCTCAACCCACAACTCCGAAGCATGCTAGATTCAAATCCTCAGTTGCGGGAAATGATGCAGAACCCAGATTTCCTTCGTCAGTTTAGTTCTCCGGAGATGATGCAGGTCAGTTGGTCCTCTAATGTCTTTATGCATGTGAATTTTAAAGATGCCGTCTCTCCAAAGAAGCATTTCTGTATCGCTAAGCTATTTTTCATGTAATGAAGTTTCTTAAACCTGATGTTTGTATTAATTTTTGGTCTCCAGCAAATGACGACTCTACAGCAATCACTTATGTCTCAGAATAGGAACACGACCAGCCAGTAAGTTTGGTTACCCTTCGCTGTTTTGTTTTGTTTAAACTTTGTTGAGGAGTTACATGACTATTATATATGTTAATTTTATTTTGGGTAATTTCGTATTTAGACAATAGTGTTAATTAAACAGACAGTTCTATTGGTGGTGAAAGATCTCTATATCAAGTAAGAAAAGGATTCAATCATGAATGCAGCAACTCTTGAATGATATATATTGGGCTGATTTTTTTTTTTTTTTTTTTTTTTTTTTTTTTTTTTTTCATCTGATATATTGGGCTGATCATTTGTAACCTTTATCTTTTTTGTTTATTTTTGGTTTTGCATTTTTAACATAAGATATCAGTGTGTTGAATGATCTTTGTGTCTTGACTTTCATTAAACCGTATTAATCTCCTCAAACCTTTCTTCTCTGTAGGGATGCGGGGCAAACTGGTGCTGCCACAGGTACTCTTAAAGATATTATCTGTATCTGAAGTATTAAGGCGTTAGTTATGTCACTTAGTAGAGTAGATACTCTTTTTGGTACTCCTTGTTCTCATGATTGTTTTATTTTGGCACATAGATCTCATCATATATCATCTTCGTTTACTGAGTGAATTATTACAGTAGGGACAGGCAACAACGCTGGGATGGATTTATTGATGAATATGTTTGGTGGTCTTGGTGCTGGCGGCCTGAGTGGCACAAACCAATCCAATGGTTTGATTTTCTTTGGACTACCTTTTTGAAATCTTACATATCTGTAAAGATGGTTCCATTGAAACATGTCTATTTGATTCCAGTTCCACCTGAGGAGCGTTTTGCTACGCAGTTGCAACAGTTGCAGGAAATGGGATTCTACGACAGAGCAGAGAACATAAGAGCTTTGCTTGCAACCAATGGTAACGTTAACGCTGCTGTAGAACGACTCTTAGGGAGTATTGGTCAGTAGCACACAGGTTCGTGAACTGAGGTCTCTCCATCTAACTTCCCAGATATAGAATAAACAGCTTGCTTGATGTGTTATTCAGTAATAGTATTACTTACGCAATTCTTATATATGATAGGGTGGTGAACTTGTGGATAGAGAAGCCGCATCGATACGGTATTTGTTTCAGTGGTCATCTTCTTCTTCGTCTTTAACCATCCCTGAACCTTTTCATATCATTTGAGTCGTTGTTATCTTCCAGAATTTATTTGAAGTTGTTACAACATACATCTGTAAGAGTTGGTCTCAGAATCTGGTATGGTTACATATATACGTTATCGTATATCAATTTGTTTATAGATGGGTATTGTAACTTCAAGAGGTTTCATTTCAATATCATTAGTTTAGGATTAGAAAAGTGCGTGGTGGCCACGTGCTGCTCTGATGACATCAAAGTGAACCGAACTCAAGGATAAAAATATTGGTTCCTTCCAGAAATTTAGAAATCAAATCCGGTTCAAAGTTCAAACCAAATCGCATACCCAATTCTTGATTGATCTTTGGTTAATTTCAATTCAACTTCCATGTTTCAATTCAATCGCCTCACCAAATGACTCAATTTGGACCAGGTATTGGGATTGATCCGAGCCGGTTCGACCCAAACTTACCTGGTACGACCCAATCTTACCCGGTTCGAGTTCGATACGTTCTCTCAAGCGCAAGTCTTTTTTTCTTCCAATTCTCATTTAATTGGCCAACAAAATAAGTCCTTCTCTCTCTTTAATTCAGCAGTCTCATTTTTGTTATTCGACCAAAAAGTTTTTCTTATATCCCTTTCCTCAAGAAATCTACAAAAACCGACTTAATAGCTTTCGAGTCTCTCCATCGTCTTCATTGAATTTTTCTAGGGTTAGAGCTTCTTGAGTCTCTCGATCGATTTCGCGAGCTCTGCGATTTCATTGAACTAGGATCTGAAAATTAGAAATGGGTGGAGATGCAGATTCGAGTCAGCCGCTGACTGCTGAAGGAGGAGTCGGAGGAGAAGCTGTCGCCGTCAACGTCAGGTGCTCGAATGGCACGAAATTTAGTGTTACGACGAGCCTCGATTCGACGGTCGAGTCTTTCAAAGAGTTGATTGCGCAGAACAGCGATGTGCCAGCTAATCAGCAGCGATTGATTTATAAAGGTCGGATCCTCAAGGACGATCAGACGCTCCTCAGCTACGGTAACTCATCTTCTTCTCTGGTTTCGTGGATTTTACTATTGTTATGTGGACTGAAATGCTCGATATCTCGTAGGATTGCTTGGTTAGAAAGATAAAATTTGGATTTATGCAAGGGTTTTTGTGGGGGCGTGATACTCATTGCAGAAGCATGGATGATTTTATGTTTCTCTTTCGGTGTGAATTGTGATATATGCTCAATTCTGCTATGGGAAGAATATGGCGATTTAGTTAGTGGTTAAAGTGTTAATGATCCATACAACTTTTAGGGTTTCTAATGTTCTTACCGATTGGTTTATCCTCTTGGCATGTATATTTAATGGCTGTTATATATTACATTGATATGGTTGTGTTTGATAGTCTCCAGGTTTTATTGTTTTGCGTCACAAGCCTTAATATATTCATTTTCTGTGGACCATTTTATATATAGGTTTGCAGGCTGATCACACCGTTCATATGGTTAGAGGCTTTGTACCTTCTTCAGCACCTCCTTCTGCACCCGCTGCAAACGCTGGAAACCAAACCACTTCTCCAGCTGTTGGTTCAAATAATAGCTCTAATCTCGGAGGAACGAGTCCTGGGGAATCTTTGTTCCCTGGGCTTGGATTTAATCCTTTGGGTGGGGGAAATGCTATGGCTGGATTATTTGGTTCTGGTCTTCCGGATCTTGAGCAGGCACAGCAACAACTAGCTCAAAACCCTAACATGATGAGAGATATGATGAATACACCAGCCTTCCAGAATATAATGAATAACCCAGAATTTATGAGGAGTATGATTATGAATAACCCTCAAATGCGTGAGCTTGTAGATCGGAATCCTGAGCTTGGTCATGTGCTCAATGACCCAAGCATCCTTCGCCAAACTTTAGAGGCTGCGAGAAACCCTGAGCTTATGCGTGAAATGATGCGGAATACCGATAGGGCGATGAGTAACATTGAGTCTATGCCTGAGGGATTTAATATGCTTAGGCGTATGTATGAAAACGTCCAGGAACCATTAATGAATGCTACAACTATGTCTGGTAATGCTGGAAGCAATACAGGCTCTAATCCATTTGCTGCTCTTCTGGGAAACCAGGGAGTCGCTACACAAGGAAGTGATGCTACTAATAATTCTTCAACACCGAGTGCTGAAACCGGTACAGGGAATAGTATTCCAAATGCAAATCCACTTCCTAATCCTTGGGGTGCTACGGCTGGTATGAAACTGCTTTCTCATCCTCCTATTTTAATATGGTATTTACTAAACGTTTAAGGATGCTATATTCTTTTATAACAGCAATAGTGGCTTGTTTGTAAGAAATGGTAGTTTATGTTTACCACAACTGGCTCATGAAATTGTCTATTATAAAAATTGGTGAGTTCATGTAGTTCTCACAGTTCATAGATCTGATTAGTATGTGTATTGACTAAGTTTGCTGATTGCTTCATCTTGAACTTTTCTTCGAAATGCGCTAAACATTTAAGAACATATTGTGGGGCTACTTGACAGGCCAGACAACTGCCCCTGGAAGGACAAATTCTGGTGGGGACGCAAGAAGTCCTGGACTTGGTGGTCTTGGTGGCCTTGGTGGTCTTGGTGGACTTGGTGGATTCGGAGGCCTCGGTATGCTTGGAGCGGATTCACCTCTAGGTGCGACTCCAGATGCTTCTCAATTGAACCAAATACTGCAAAACCCAGCTATGTCGCAGATGATGCAAAGCGTACTTTCCAACCCACAATACATGAATCAGGTAGCGCCTAAGATAATCTGAGTTTAAGACATTTTTGGTATTGTGAATGTGTTCTTAATGTTTTCCCTTGATTCCAGCTTATGAGTCTCAACCCCCAACTCCGAAGCATGCTAGATTCAAATCCTCAGTTGAGGGAAATGATGCAGAACCCTGAGTTCCTTCGCCAGTTTAGCTCTCCAGAGATGATGCAGGTCAGTTGGGCCCATGTTGTCTTTATGCATGTGAATTTTATAACATGTGGTCTCTCCAAAGAAATAATTTTGTATCTCCAAGTAATAAAAATTTTTTAACCTAATGTTTTGAAATTTTTTTCTGTCTTTTTCAGCAAATGATGACTCTACAGCAATCACTTTTCTCTCAAAATAGGACCACGGCCGGCCAGTAAGTTTTAATACCCTCTTTCTGTTTTCTTTAGTTGAGTACTTAAGGTTATATATATCATAATTAGATTTTGGTTTGAACTGTGTTTAGAAAATAGTGTGACTAGGTAAATAGATAATTCTAGCGGTGGTGAACTATCTTTAAGTAAGTAATGGATTGATACATTAGAAATGCAGCAACTCTTGTGGTTTTTACTGGGAAGATCATTAGTAACCTCTATCAAGGGTTGTTATATAACATATGATATCAATGTGTTGATCTTTGTATCTTGATTTCCATCTACCTCTATTCATGTTTCCAATCATCTTCTTTGTAGGGATCCGGGTCAAACTGGTGCTGCGACAGGTACTTGTTAAAATATTATCTGTAGTTGAAGTATAAAGGCTATAGTTATTAAAGTAGTATACTAGTTGCTCCGTTTGTTCTATTTTACCATACTTTTATGGTATATTTGCACGTCTCTTATTGAGTAAATCACTAATTCACTAATTCTCTTATGGAAATATTTACAGGGACGGCCAATAATGGGGGGATGGATTTTTTGATGAATATGTTTGGAAGTCTTGGTGCTGGCGGCTTGAGTGGCACAAACCAACCCAACGGTTAGATTCACTGGGACTATACTTTATTTTCTTATGTATCTGTTGAGATGGTTTTACTGAGACACGTCTGTTTGATTCCAGTTCCACCTGAGGAGCGTTTTGCTACACAATTGCAACAGTTGCAGGAAATGGGATTCTACGACAGAGCAGAGAACATAAGGGCGTTGCTTGCAACCAATGGTAACGTTAACGCTGCTGTAGAACGACTCTTGGGGGGTATTGGCCAGTAGAGCACAGGTTCGTCAACTGAGATCTCTCTATCTCGGTAATAGAATAAACAGCTTGAATGAAATCTATGGAATCCTTATAGTTACATTTATGATAGGAGCGTGAACTTGTGGATAGAAAAGCCGCCCATCGAATACGGTATTTGTTTTCAGTGCTCAGTCAAATCTTCTTCCTGCCTCTTTTTACCCAATTGCCAAAAACCTTCTTTTTTTCTTTTTTACATATTTTGGATCGTCTGCTATGTTTCAGATTCTATTTGAAGTTGTTACAACGTACATCTGTAGAAGTTGGTTTCGGACCTTTCGGAATGTGGAATGGATAGTGCATTTACGTTATCTTATTAAAGTTGTAGTTGTAACGTTGATAAATTTGTGATAGAGATCTCAAAGACCTTAAGATGAATATTTCTTTTTAACCAATGAGATTGTTTTAGAAAAAATAAAAACGTTAAGTCCAAAAAAAATAGGGACATGTAACAAAAAAGAAAAAAACACAATTCGACAAGTAACTGCTAAAAGAAACCGTAAAGGCGACTCTCCACAAATGAAAACTAACTTCTTCTATAAACCAATCACAACTCCCACTCTTTCACTTTTTTCTTTTTTTCTCCTGTTTTGTTCTTCTACTTGTTCGTTCTCTCTGAAGCCATAACAATGACGAACACTTCAAACTCCGATCCAAGTTTCGATATCCCATTTGCTTCCTCCAATGTAACTCTTCCTAGTTACAGTCAAAACCCAAGAAGAAAACGTACTAAACTCACCAACAACGAAACCGGTTCTTCTTCTTCTTCTCCTGCAAGGCCTAAACCGGTCAAGAAACCGCTGGACCCTAACGCTCCTCCACAAATCGCAAGACCATGTATTGAATGTGGTAAACAATTCGGGTCACTGAAGGCACTCTTTGGTCACATGAGATGTCACCCTGAACGTCAGTGGCGTGTTATCATCCCTCCTCCTAACCACAAACGTGTGACTAACGCAACCGCCGCTTCATCATCCTCTAGCAGTTTGAATCTTGTTTCTGAAGAAGAGATAGCCTCTTACTTACTACTGTTGGCTAATGGTGCTGTCACGACCGGTACAAGTGGAGTTGAGGGACGGTTCGAGTGTGGTGGTTGTAAGAAAGTGTTTGGGTCACATCAAGCGTTAGGCGGACATAGAGCAACACATAAACACGTGAAAGGATGTTTCGCCATTACAAACTCAACTGAAGATCCTTCTCCTCCTCCTCCTCCTCCTCCTCCTCCTCCTCCTCCTCCTCCTCCTCCTCCTCCTCCTCCTCCTCCTCAAGAGATCGTTGATCAAGACAAAGGTAAGAGTATCAAGTTGGTCTCAGGGATGATTCATCGATGTAACATCTGTTTCAGAGTCTTCTCGAGTGGTCAAGCGTTAGGTGGTCACATGAGATGCCACTGGGAGAAAGATCAGGAAGAGAACCAAGTCAGTGCGATCGATCTTAATGTTCCTGCAGCGACATCTCCAGACACATCCATAGGTTGTTCTTTAGATCTTAGGTTAGGTCTTTGATCATATATAATAAACATATGTGTTTTTGGTTTTTCTTCTCTAATTATAATAACTCTCTCCCTTTCTCTCTGTATATGTGTGATGGATTTGTATTATGAACTTATAGGATTGGGTATTGTATTCTGTATAAACGATTTGATTGATCAAATGCAAAAAAGGTTATTTAATAAATGAAATCCATTTCTTGAATTTTGTTTATTTCTGTATGTAAAAACTGTATATTGTTATATATGTATCACACTAGAGATGAAATCACAAAAGAAGAAACAGGTTCAACTTTGTTTATGAATCTTAGTTCAGAAAACACACAAGATGCTTCAATCAGAAACAAACCAAAGTATATAGTTCAACAAATAAACTCTTCTTCCCTAACCATGTTGTTTCAACGAAGCAACTCTCTCAGCTATATGATTTGCCACTCAGGGTGCAAGTTGTTGAGGTTGACTCGAAGATGATGCCTCCTCCTCTTGTGGCTTTGGCATTTCAGAAGATGGAACCTGCTGCAAGCACAAAACGATTGGCTTTATTGCAAAACAAATCATGAAACTGTTTCATCAAATTTCATCCTAACCTAGCTGATGGAAAGCACCGAAATTTCGGAACGTCATCAAGCTTGAGTACACCAGACGTAGTCAGTATCTCCTAGTTTGAAACACTAGCTGTTACTGTAATTGATCTCTCTGTGCAATTTCACAAGTTAGTTTGGGTAGAATTAGAGTAGATTACACTAACAATCCATGCCGTTTTCCTTTTTTTGAGAGATTTTTCAAACGGCACGCAGTTCAGTTAAATCGGATTTAGCAATTACCAATTTTGGGGTCGTCAGGTGTAATTGTCGTTTCGTGTATAATATTTTGAACAAAAACCAGTTCTTGTGTTATCATTTTGTGTTCTTTTTTTATATGACAAGCAGAGTTTGGCACCAAAGTAAACAATTTTCTTCCTCTCTTTCTTTCTTTGTCTTTTATAGATTTTGAGTTTAATCAATGAAGGGATGATAAACTCATTGCACTTTCAGTTCATCTGACTTTTGGTTCACTTTGTTCAATGAGCTTTGCTTTTTGGTTTTATGTGGTACAGTTTGGATAGGTTCACATCTATTTATAGGCAAATTTTGAATGTAAAATTGTGTCCTTCGCTGTTAACAAAATTTTGTTACCATGACAATATTGTATCACTTTTTCAAAACTTATGACCGCCCTGGTAATAATTACTCATTTGGCATTGAGATTATGTGCCCAGAAGAATTACGGAGTAATAATATTTTTTAAATACGTAATTTTTTATATTTTGTATTTTAAAAAATTCATATTGTTTTCCTCAGCCATGTAATACATTATTTTTAAAAAAAAATTTTATGTTTATTTGCGTTGTTTATATAAACTTCTTTACAAATGACTTTATTTGTATTTAACATCATATTTTGGATTGATGTTAATTTGAAAAAAATTTAAAAACTTAAAGTTATTTTTTTTTTATAGAAAATGATAATAATCATGTTTTTAAGGATAATTGCTGATGCAGCGCATCTCATGAGTTTTGGGCCTTACAACTACGTTGCTTGGGCCTCACGTTTTTACCTCGTCATTTGCACTTTTAAGACTTCATTGGTATTTTGTTTCGCTTAGGATAATTTAGGATCCTTGGGTTATCTAACGCTCCAAGTACATTCATGCGGGTGATGAATCAAGCTCTTCGTCCGTTTATAGGCAAGTTTGTGGTTGTCTATTTCGACGACATTCTCATCTTCAGTACTACCAAAGTCGATCATGCTGCTCACATCCGTGAAGTACTTCTCGTGTTACGGAACGAGAAACTGTTTGCTGCGCGTCACAAATGTGAATTTGGCTCATCTACAGTCCAATTTTTGGGGTACGTCATTTCAGATAAGGGATTATCAGTGGACAATGCTAAGGTTGAAGCCATTCGATCGTGGCCACTTCCTAAGACAGTCACGGAGGTTCGTAGTTTCCACGGGTTAGCCTCTTTCTATAGACGATTTGTGCATCATTTTAGCACCATTATGGCACCCATAACGAATTGCATGACCAAAGGGAAGTTTGAGTGGACGCCCGAGGCAACCACTGCGTTCGAACTCATTAAGAGCAAGCTCACGACCGCGCCCATTTTGATACTTCCCGACTTCTCTCTCACCTTTGAGGTACACAGCGACGCCTCCAAAGTTGGGACTGGCGCTGTCCTTAGCCAACAAGGGAAACCAGTTGCCTATTACAGTGAAAAATTAAATGGAGCTCGCGAACGCTATAGCACGTACGATGTGGAGTTCTATGCGATTGTACAAGCTATTAAACATTGGAGACATTATTTGGTCCATCGTGACTTTGTCCTCTTTACCGACCACGACGCATTACGACATTTGGATAGCCAGGCCAAAGATTCGTCTCGACACGCTTCATGGATTGCATATCTCCAGCAGTTTACATTTTCGATTCGTCACAAGGCAGGAAGTCTGAACCGCGTAGCTGACGCACTTAGTCGACGCCACACTTTACTCGCTACCATTCACACCACCGTGCCCGGGTTTGCTACTTTTGCTGAACTATATCCGATTGATCCATATTTTGCCACTATCTTCCGAGACACGGAACAAGGATTACGAGATGATTTTTCTATTCACGAGGGATTCTTATTTAAAGATCTACGTCTTTGTGTGCCGTCATGTAGCCTTCGCGAGAAAATTATAAGTGAGCTACACAAAGAAGGGCATGTGGGACGTGACCGAACACTCCAACTCGTGGTTGCCTCGTATTTTTGGCCGTCTTTACGGCGAGATGTTTCGCGGTTTGTGGAACGATGTCGAATTTGCCAACAGTCTAAGGGACGGGCCTCAAATGCTGGTCTTTATCTCCCATTACCCGTGCCCACTCAGCCATGGTCCGACGTTAGTATGGATTTCGTTTTGGGACTTCCGCGTACTCAACGTGGTTTTGATTCTATCTTTGTTGTGGTGGATCGATTTTCTAAAATGGCGCACTTCATTCCTTGTAAGAAGACGACGGATGCCTTGAGTGTAGCTACACTTTTTTTCCGTGAGATTTATCGCCTCCACGGTCTTCCATTGTCTATTGTGTCAGACCGTGATACGCGCTTTTTGAGTCATTTTTGGCGTTCATTGTGGAAGTTGTTGCATACTAATTTGGATATGAGCTCTGCCTATCATCCTCAAAGTGATGGCCAAACGGAGGTGACAAATCGGGCTCTCGGTGATTTGCTGCGTTGTCTTCTGGGGGATAACATTAAGAGCTGGGATTCCAAACTTTGTCAAGCCGAATTCGCTCATAACCATGCCGTCAACAGAAGCTTGGGTTTTGCTCCTTTTCGTGTGGTGTATGGGATTATACCTCGTGGCCCGCTAGACCTTACGACGTTACCAGGTCTCGTTTCCAAGGTCAAGCTATTGACTTTGTTAATGATGTGCAGGCAGTTCATCGGCAAGCAAAGAGTAATTTAGAAGCCGCGGCGGTGAAGTATAAAGAGGCTGCTGATGTTAAGCGACGAGAATTGGTTTTCCATCCGGTTGATCTAGTGTGGGTATTGATTACTAAAGATCGTCTTCCGGCACGAGAGTATAACAAGTTGAAGTCTAGAAAGATTGGCCCCATTGAAGTGTTGGAACGTATCAATGCTAATGCCTATCGTCTTCGTCTTCCGGATCACATGCGTACTTCCAACGTTTTCAACGTCAAATTCTTATCCCCTTACCGTGGCGATAATAACCCGCTCGATTCGAGGTCGAATCCTCTCCCACCCGAGGGAACCTGATGCAGCGCATCTCATGAGTTTTGGGCCTTACAACTACGTTGCTTGGGCCTCACGTTTTTACCTCGTCATTTGCACTTTTAAGACTTCATTGGTATTTTGTTTCGCTTAGGATAATTTAGGATCCTTGGTTTTGTTAGCTTTCGTTATTTGGTGTTATCTCTTTATTTCTTATAAGTAGGATCTAGGATGCATCTTTGTAATTCAGTCTTCGTTTTCTTAAAAAAATAAAAAAAAAAACCAAAAGAGGAAGTTTAAACTTCTCAAACAAAGAGCTTTGTTACGAGCCCTGCAAGGAGGACTTGCATCGAAAGTTGTTGTCGAATCCATCTTCGACTTCCACCTTTCAACCCCTTTTTACTCCTTTTGTTCTCAAACGTCACTCTTCTTCCTCGTCCTCTGTTTTCTGCTTCAAAAACAGAGTATCGGCGCCGCCTCCTTCGTTTTGTAGCTTCCGCCCGTCACCAATTGCTAAATTAAGTTTTCTAATATTTTTGGCAATATTATTGTGAGTGCAAGAAACCACTAACTGAATTTAGAATATAAGAAGAAGATTTGGGGGACAAGGGCTAGTAACTCCGGCTAGGCTATCAAGAAACGTCGAGATCAATATCAGAAATAAGCTTATTTTTATTAATAATTATGCTTGCTTGTTTAGATAACAGTGTCGTGTCGTACGAATGATCGATCTGCTCTTATTTATACAAAACTAAGATTCTACCAGCTTCCTACGAAATCGTCGTCATCTTCATCCCGTTTTACTCTCTAACTTCTTCCTCAATTTCCTCTAAACTTCAGTATCGGACCGGTGCAATCTCGCTGATGGGCCATCGTCGAGCCATCCTTCAGATCCTCTACTTAATGGGCTAGGGAAGTGGGCCTTCTCATGGTGAATCCCGGGTCCAACAATTATGAACAATGTTGTATAGCTGGTAATCTTTTTGGTGATTGAAAATTGAACATTACAATATTTTTATAATACATGTTTAATAACAAATTTTAAGTGTATATACGTATATTAGTTTGTTCATACAAAAAATAAAATCTCCTTACTAATTAATTTTTTCTCTAATTCTTCTAAAGCTTTGGATATTTTTTTCTAATAAGTTATAATAAATTTTTAATTTTAATTTTATTCTAAACAAACATAACACAGGTACTAATCTAGTTAACTTAAGGATTGTTTGGATACATAAACAAAACTATTTTTTAATTCCATATTTACCTTTAATGAGCTTCTAACAAAACAAATATTACTCTGCAGAAAATGTAATTCTAAAGTAAAGTATAGATAGATTCATGAACATTGTTACAAAAATCTAAGATTCAGAGTTCATCGTGCATGCGTTGTTGTGGAGGCATGACAACATCTCCTACACCATTTGCTGCTTTTCCAGCTAATTGAGATTTAATAGCAGCAGTAGCCATTCGTTGCAGTTTCAGAATCCCGATACGTTTTGAAACAACGTAAGCAACAGCAAGGACAAAGAGAGAAAATCCAACTATGAGGATTATCCTGTTTGATAGTGCCAAAAGAACCACCAAGAAACAAAGAAGTTTAGTTGTTATTTTCTATTCACCTATAGAATGGTTTGGTTAAACAGAGTCTAATCTTTTAAAAATACCTGTCAATTACATCTTGACGCTGCATTGTCGAAAGCAGATTTCGGGTCCTCGACAACAGAGACCTATGCCCTTTGTATTCACTCTCGGCTTGTTTAAGTACTCCAGTTGATTCATCTTCAAATGTACACATGGATAATATAACATAAGTTTGATATCTGAACCTGTTTTCACTAAATACTTTAATTATGAATGACATACCAAAAGTCAGGAGAGTGTTTGTACTTCTTTCAACCTCCTGTAATCCAACAAGTCAAGAGAGATCATTTGATCAGACAATATAACCTTTATAAATATAAATTAATGAGCCAAACATGTAAACCAGGTGTAAATGCACAATCCATTCATAATAGTTATTTTTTCTGACCTGAACCATTAGCTGCCGTGTACGCCTGAGGCTTTCAGTTATGCTTTCAGCATTCGACGTCACACCAGCATTTGCTCTACAAACAACCCAAAAATGTTAGATTCACTAGAAACTAACACTGAACTCTTTTGCTAGTGTGGCATTTATCAATAAACAAAAGCACAATACAAGTTAAACATTTTCAACAGGCAACACAACTGAATGACTAGGTTTAGTAGGAGAGATATAGCCAAGAAGAACATACTGTCGTTTACGTCTGAGAACAGTTGACTCTGTTCCACCACCGAGGAGAAGCTCTCTCTACAATTATTGTAAGCACTCTTTATATACAAATTTCAAAGGATATGGCTGGTAAAAAAAGCGGGTGAAAAAAAGGCTTATGCCATGAGACTTTACCTCTTCTTGAGCTGCTTTCCTCATGTTATCCTTAGCTTGCAAATTAGCACTTCTCAGATTTACCCTCAAACTGACCACAAACACAATGACTCAGATGTCTTTCAAACACAATAATAATACCTCTGCTGCTACTGTGAACAATATTATCCATACCCTGTATTTGATAAATGCTCGACAGAATTGTAGGATAAGCAACACTCAAATTAGTTTCCCCCATTTTACCTTTCCCTGAACTCATACTTTGATTCTCTTGTTCTACCCGAAGTCTAAGTGACTGAGATCAAACTCAAGCTCAAGGGCATACTTCAAAAATTTCATATAGCATTGAGAAAGCTATATAACATTCCCCTTGTTCTTACAAACTACTACAACGATGGACTCAAGTGTACCCCTAAGCCAAGGTTAAACGCCCACTATCACATAGATTGAAATGACGCAAACTGCCTAAAGACGACCATCATTGTACAAAAGCAAGGTTCCTTTATTCTATTTCTTAATGTTGTAGATTCCACACGCAGACAGTAAGCCAAATTTCAAACAAGTACCTGTGATATTGATTATTCCAGGTTTCAAGCAGTGACAGAGTGGACTGAACCTGATCATCAGAAGGAAGCTGAGGCGCGAGAAGATCCAAGTTGAATTGCAAAGAATTAAGAAGAGAGAGACCATCCTGAGCCAATCCGTTGAGTCTCTGTAGCGACCTCTTCTCCTCTCCTCCTTCTCCTCCTCGCCTTGGTTTGCCATACTCTTGAATCGCCATGATATGTTCAATCGTCTTCTCATAAGCATCATCCCATTCTCTCTTCGTCTTCTCCACTTCAACAACAACCTCATCCATGTCTCAACTGCAAATTATATTAAAACACAAAACTGCAATTCAATCTACTACAAAGCTCTCTACACAGCCAATTCAAATGATGCGGTGTAAGGGACACGAAACTTACATTGGTTGAACGAGAGAGAAGAACACTGGAGAAAGAGAGAGAACGAAATCGGATCTCTTTGGATAAGAGAATTGAAGAAACAAAGATACAAGGTTGAAGAAGAGAACCAAACTGACGAAGAAGATCGGTGAACCAGCGAGAGAGTGTCGGAGATCAAAACTGATCGGAGGAGATCTCAAAATTCGATTCTGGGCAAAGAAGAAGCAAAGAGAAAATATCGATTTTGAAAAACTTCTTAGTAACCTTCGATAAACTAAGAAGAAATTAATCGAAAAATCCCTTTTGTCAAGCTCAATTATCCCTTTTTTTTTTTTTTTTAGAACTCTCTTTCTCACTCATAAAAACAAGAGAATTGTATCAAAATTTAAATAATAAGTATTATACTAACATTATGCAAAACTTATTTTAAAATTATTCAAAAGAGTATAATTATTTTAAATATACAATTCAATTGAAAAGAAAGTAATATTTCATCAAAAACTATTTAAATATAAAAGAAATATATTTAATTATAAATTTTTTAAAGGAAAAATATTGAACAGGTGCAAAGAAAGTTAATGACTACATAATTAGTATCACATAAATTAGCATTACATCTAAAATTTTATATGGTGCACTTGCATTCTCTATAACGAAGGAACATACATCCGTCCATACATGTAACCGAAGAATAGTCTAATCAAAATAAGAAAATGAGTAATTTAATCTTACTACTGTTAAAAGAGAAATACACATTTAACATCTCAAAATTATGGCAAAAAATTCTCAAATTACCTTTCAATTAATGAGAAAGGAGAACCTTTATTGAAATTAGGAAGGGTAATTTGAGTCAATATGTCAATTAAAATTGAAATTCTTCCCGAAGAAGGAATCCGCGCGTCTACCCGTTTCACAAACGGGTCCTCGAGACTCACGTTCGATCCCTCACAAAAAAATATTTGTGGGCAAAAAATCTGTCGAGTCCATGATGAAACAGTTTTACAGCACCGAAAATTGATGGAAACTGGAAAGCACCGAAATTTGATGGAAAGCACCGAAATTTCGTGCTTATGATAATGATACTTTAGATCTTAGGTTAGGTCTTTGATCATATATAATAAACATATGTGTTTTTGGTTTTTCTTCTCTAATTATAATAACTCTCTCCCTTTCTCTCTGTATATGTGTGATGGATTTGTATTATGAACTTATAGGATTGGGTATTGTATTCTGTATAAACGATTTGATTGATCAAATGCAAAAAAGGTTATTTAATAAATGAAATCCATTTCTTGAATTTTGTTTATTTCTGTATGTAAAAACTGTATATTGTTATATATGTATCACACTAGAGATGAAATCACAAAAGAAGAAACAGGTTCAACTTTGTTTATGAATCTTAGTTCAGAAAACACACAAGATGCTTCAATCAGAAACAAACCAAAGTATATAGTTCAACAAATAAACTCTTCTTCCCTAACCATGTTGTTTCAACGAAGCAAATCTCTCAGCTATATGATTTGCCACTCAGGGTGCAAGTTGTTGAGGTTGACTCGAAGATGATGCCTCCTCCTCTTGTGGCTTTGGCATTTCAGAAGATGGAACCTGCTGCAAGCACAAAACGATTGGCTTTATTGCAAAACAAATCATGAAGAAAAAGTTAACAGTTACTGCAGCATCCTTACTTCATTTTTAGCTTGCAAGGCTTCAAGCATTGAAAAAACATCTTTTGGGATGAAACTTGCGTCATCATTGTCACATTTCAAACATTCAGAGGCGAGTGTTAAGACTATGGTAGCTTCTTGTTTAGAATACTCTCCCTTTAGATTTGGATCAATCAGCTCAGTAATACTCTTTCCATTGATCAACTCAGAAGCCTTAAACACATGAGAATAACAACAAACTCAGTCATAAGTAGCTTGCGTTGCAAGAAATTCACAATAATGATTAGAATCACAATGTCATCAAGTGAGAAAGCAAGAGACTACATTGAACAGAATCACTTACTTGGCTTGGAGAAATTTGCATTCCAGTTAGAAGATTCACAAGGATAACACCAAATCTGTATGGCACATTCCCAGTTTCAACATTTCCTACAGTGAGAATATAAAAACATCACATTCTGATATAAAATGGAATGTAGAGATCACAAAGCTCGCTAACCGATTACCTTCTTCTCTTCGGTTATAACTGATGATCGCCCTTACTAAACCGAAACTCGAAAGACAGGTCTCACCATTCTGCACCACATCCATTTTAAGCAATGAAACACAGTTTAGTATCCTTGAAAGATCACACGAGAGAAGGCATATATAGGCATGTATAAAATGTAGTGTTTGACATACCATATCAAAAAGAACAGAGTTAGTAGTTAGATTATCGTATGAGTAACAACGTGCAGTTTTGCAGTAATCCAATACTTCGGCTATATGACACGCCACTCGAACCCTCATTGACCATTCCATGTCTTTCTCTGTGAATCACACAACAACCAAACAAACAACTTCAAAAAAACAGAGTATATACTACTAACAAGTTCTGTTTCAACCGTTCCTACGAGCAAATACACTTATACAGATCTATTCACTACTCTAGTCTTGAAAAGTTTCCATCTTTTAAGAACCTAATGCAAAATCATGTCACATAAACCAAAAAAGGCAGCTTCTTTAACCTAATATTGACCAATGTTTAATGTGAATGACACAAGAGAAGGAACATTACGATGGAACAAACGCTTAGCGAGAGTATCATTAGGCATGAGCTCTGAAACAAGAAGCCCTTCTCCTTCATCTACATCGCAGCAATATCCCAACAACTTGACGAGTCTCTTGTGCTTTAGCTCCCCAATTCTTTTTGCACTTACCTGAAGAAAGTTCAAAGAAAACAGAATCGAAACCCATCAAAACAGATCCAATGAAACGTTCCCATATTGGATAAGCTTCAATGGTAAAGAGAAGAGTACCATTAAGTAGTCAGGATCATCCCAAGGCGTGTTCTTGAATCTCTTGATAGCGACGAAGCCAAGATTCTCTGATAAAAGACCCTTGTAGACGACATTGGAAGATTCTTCTGCGTTCTCTGATATGATCTCGTCGGGGCTGAAGTCATTGGTCGCCTTCGTGAGATCGGAGAGGAAGAACACTGTGAAAGGCCACTTGGAGAATCCTTCGTTCTTGATTTGTTCGTTCTTGCGTTCGTCGTTCTGAGTCTGTGGCTCTTCCGGGGCTGGATCGTACTCGAGAGGCGTCGAGGTGCAACAACCATCCATGGTTTCGTGTTCGCCGGAAAAAACAGAGTATCCAAAGCGTTCTTTGCAAGAGAAACAGAGTGAGAGAGAGAGAGAGATGAAGAGAGAGAGACCGTTGCGTTGGGTTTATGATTATGATTCCAACTTTTTATAACAGAGTCTCACTAAAATCTTTTCTTTTTTTTTGAGAAGTTTGCATTGCATTGTGGTGGTGACACGTGGATTTGCAAAGGTCTAATGATATTTTGTTTTGTTAATTAGACTTGTGTTTTGTTTGTATTTATTTGTATTTTACAATGTTCAACGTTTTACATTGGCACTAGCACCAAACTTTACCAAGTAAATCATAAGTCACATATATAATCATATGCTTTATTGGAATTTATACAATTTTAGACAAGTGATTATGAAACTCTTAGAAACAATTGTAGTAGTCCCAAGATTTAACATAAACTCAAGATTCTTATTCTCTTAACCTATGTTGCTATAGATCTCTCTGCTTCGAGTCTCGAGAAGAGTTTGATTTGTTGACTCTATTAGAAGATTCAGTGTTCAAGTTGTTATTGTTGACAAGAAGATGATGCCTCCTCGTTCTGCGAAGAAGTTGGAATCTGCAAACAAAAGGTTCGGTTAAGAATAAGCTTCCTTCTTACTTCTTGCAAGAGTTCAACATACTGTATGCTACTCCAACCTCATGCTGCTTTGCTAGTTCAAGCATTTGAATATATGGAATCTGCATGCAAGCAAAAAAGATGGGTTTCAGAACATAGAATGAGGATAAATGTGATTACAGTTACAGTAAAGCTTCCTTACTTGTGTTTTAGATTGCAAGGCTTTTAAGTGTTGCAACAAGCTCTTTTGTGATGAGACTCTTTCTAGCTTCGCACTGCAAACATTCAGCGGCGAGTTTCAAAACTGTGGCAGCTTCTTCTTTAGAATGCTTTCCCTTCAGACTTGGATCCATCAGCTCAGTTACATGCTTTCCGTTTATCATCTCAGGAACCTAGAATACAACTAATCTAATTAGCTTCTACATGTGGCTTGTGTTGCAAGTAATTGGCAATGACAGATTCTCTAAGATTGATGAGTAAGCTACTAAACAAGCGAGAGAGGACTTGGAACATAATCACTTACATTGCTTGGAGGAGTTTGCCTTCCAGTTAACAGATTCACAAGGATAGTACCAAATCTATATGTCACACTTTTAGTGTTCACTTTTTCTACAATGAGAATATAAACATCACATTCTGATTTATGAATAATCTGAAGAGAACAGCGCGAATTCGATTTACCTCTGGCTCTCTGACTTCGATCATATCTTATCGCTTTTATCAAGCCGAAACTTGAAAGACAAGCATCACCATCCTTCAACATATCCATTTAAGCAATGAAAAATAAAGTTTAGCATCCTTAGATCATTAAGAAGCTATAGGCATGAAAGTGTTGTTTACTATGTACCTTATCAAACAGAACCGAGTAAGCACTCAAGTTACTGTATGATACAAAACCTTCACTATTGCAATATTCCAATGCTTCTGCTATATGATACGCTACTCGCAACCTCATTGACCACTCCATGGCTTGACTTTTCTCTGTGACATCACACCATCATGTCAAATATAACTAACAATGCTTGCAGACTCATTAACCTCAGACACACCAAATTCTAACACATACGATGGAACAAACGATGAGCAAGAGTATCATTAGGCATGAACTCTGAAACAAGAAGCCTTTCATCTTCATCGGAGCAATATCCAAACAGATTCACGAGTCTCTTGTGCTTTAGCTCCCCAAGTGATTTTGCGTCTTCCTGAAGAAACAGAACCAAACCCATCAAAAGAGATCATCAACCATCTCAAAATTTATAAGATTTCTTAGGAAACTACCGCAAACTCTTCATGATCAGGCCAATCTGAATTCTTGAATCTCTTGACAGCAACGAAGCCAAGATTCTCTGAGAAAAGACCCTTATAGACAACATTCGAGGAGTCTTGTGCGTTCTCTGATATGATCTCCTCGGAACTGAAGTTCTTGGTCGCTGTCTTAAGATCGGAGAGGAAGAACTCTGTGAAAGGCCAGTCACAGTCGAGCGGCGTAGAGAAGCAACAACCACCCATGATTTCGTTTTCGCCGGAAAAAGCAGAGTATCTAAAACGTTCTTTGCAAGAAAGAGAGGGAGAGAGATGAAGAGAGACCGTTGCCTATATGATAATGATAAAACTATATTAACAGAGTCTCACTAATGATCTAAACTTTTATTGCTAATTCATATTTTAGAACTTTGCATTGCATTTAGTGACTATGAAATCGCAAGTTCTATGATATTTGTTTTTGGTAATAATTTTAAAATTGGGTTTATTAATAACTTAATATAATTCTATTATAGTTTTGCTAGTGTTTTTAATAAGAGAAACTTATTTGTACTCTATAATATAAATTGACTCCAATAATATTCAACGTTTCTATTCATATGGTTTCTATTGTAATTGTTGTTTTTGAAATTATATCTTTTGATTTTTCTTTTTGTATAAAATGTTCGTGTTGTATTGTGTGCATAGTGTGACAAAAAAAATGTTCAACATATGGTTTTCTATTGTGCATGCAACAAAATAAACTTGTTGACGTTGTTATAAAACACACAAACCAACAAAGAATATGTCAAAACTATATAGCTCACTAATTTTTATCCTAAATTTAGTTCTACAAGTTCAAGATTCTTATGATCCCTAAACCATGTTGATTTGAGAAGAGTTCCTATCTTTGAAGATTCAGTGATCAAGTTGTTGCTGTTGACTCGAAGATGATGCCTCCTCATGCTGCTTTGTTACTTCAGGCATTTCAGAAGATGGAACCTGCAAGCACAAAAAGATCGGTTTTTATAAAACATGAATGCTAAACATCATGAAGAAACACAATTACTATGTTACAGTAAGAATCCTTACTTCTTTCTTAGCTTGCAAGGCTTCAAGTGTTGCAACAACCTCTTCAGTAATGAGACTCTCTCTATCCGTCCATTGCAAACATTCAGATGCGAGATTTAAAATCACTGCAGCTTCTTCTTTAGAGAACTTCCCCTTCAGATTTGGATCCATCAAGTCCGTAACATCCTTTCCATTTATCATCTCAGGAACCTAGAACACATGAGAATGTATAACAACTCAGTAAATATGTTGGCTTGTCTTGCAAGGAATTGACAAATTGCAGAGAATCAAGAGAGGACTTGAACAGAACCACTTACATGGCTTGGAGGAGTTTCCATTCCAGTTAACAGGTTCACAAGGATGGTACCAAATCTGTATGTCACACTCTCAGTAAGAACACTTCCTACAATGAGAATACAAACATCACATTTCTGATATGAATCATCTAAAGAGAAAAGTTCAAATTGAGTTACCTGTTGTTCTCTTATCATAATCAATGATCTCTCTCACTAAACCGAAACATGAAAGACATGCATCATCATCCTTCAACATATCCATCAAGCAATACAAACAGTTTAGTCTCCTTAGATCACACCAGAAGGCCATGCATGAAAAATGTTGTTATATATATACCTTATCAAACAGAATCGTGGAAGCACTTAAGTTATCGTACTTAGCAAAACCTGCACTAGTGCAATATTCCAATGCTTCAGCTATATGATACGCCACTCGCAACCTCATTGACCATTCCATGTTCTTCTCTGTGAATTACAACAGTACAAGAACATCAAAACCAGAGAATACTAAAGCAGAGCCATGTCACTTAAAAACAATGCAGCCTCTCTATGTCTTCATATTCAAAACAGAGAATGCTAACAAGTTCTGATACGTTAACACAATCTTTAGCACAAATCATGTCACATAAACCAAACAATGAAGCCTCTTTTACATCAGGATTCACAAAAGAAGAGATGAAGAGAAGGAGGATTCATACGATGGAACAAACGGTGAGCAAGATTATCATTAGGCATGAACTCTGCAACAAGAATCCTTTCATCTTCATGGAAGCAATATCCCAACAACTTGACGAGTCTCTTGTGCTTTAGCTCCCCAGCTTCTATTGCCTCTACCTGCAAAAAGATCGAAGAAACAGAATCCAACCCATCAAAACAGAGCAATGTTTTGAGAGCAAACGTTAAATGTGTTTTCTTGAAGTGTACCTCAATGTCCTCATGATCAGGCCAAGGCATATTCTTGAATCTTTTGACAGCGACGAAGCCAAGATTCTCTGGTAAAATACCCTTGTAGACAACATTGGAAGAGTCTTCTGATATGATCTCGTCGGAGCTGAAGTTCTTGGTCGCCGTGGTGATATCGGAGAAGAAGAACTCTGTGAATGGCCAGTTGATGAATCCTTCGTTCTTGACTTCCTCCTCCTTCTTACCTTCATCGTTCTTGCGTTCTTCGTGCTGAGTCTGTGACTCTTCTGGTTCCGGAGTTTGATCGTACTCGAGAGGCGTCGAGGTGCAACAACCACCCATGGTTTCGTTCTCGCCGGAACCGGAAAATACAGAGTATCCAAAGCGTTCTTTAATTTGCGAGAGAAACAGAGAGAGAGAGAGACCGTTGGGTTTATGTTATGATTTAACCTTTTATAACAAAAATATTAAATGTTAACCTCAAGATTAATTACGCATCTTTTTTTTTTTGTTTATTCTTTTTTTTTTATAGCTTTGGTTGTATAGTTTTTCACTGATGGGTCAAATTATTTTCTCATTTGAAGACTTTGCATTGCATGATGTATGAACTTAGTTTTTGGTATTGTTGTTAATAAGAGAATTTATTTGCAACGTATAATAATACTAAAAGGTTTACACACAAGATATGTTGCGTAATTTTGGTACTCCAATTTTGATAATTATATATATTTGCTTTTTGCCATAGGGTTTTGGCACAATTGCTTCTATACCTATCAATCCTCGAGATCAGATCGTTTGACATAACATAACTTGATATATCACACACCCGAAGATCAATGATACTGATCTTATGATATCAAAACCTTAAGTAGTCCAAACGAAGATTATATTATTGTTTCCTATAAAGCAACATGTAGTAGGCACTGCCGGATCACTCAAAACGAAAAAAAAAAATAAGAAATATAGGAAAGGGAGATGTGGTGCACAATTATATAAATTTTGTCTTGATATGATATTTTGTGATTTACACGAGGATTCAACTATTTGCATTTTATATAATTTTTCTTATATTTTTAAGGAAGTGAAGTGTAATCAAAGAGTTTTAAGGACCTTTGGTTTGGTCATGTCCCGGACGCGGCTAATGGAGAGAATCGGATGATACGGCTCCCCAAATCATTGAGAGCCGTTTTACTTATTTAAGTTAAAAGCTTAATTAACCCTGCCTCTTTGGAGATTATGTGTGATTGATATCGACGTTCATCTATATATATATATATACTAGAAAATTGCCCACGCGATGCGTGGATTATATATGAATATTAATTTGAAATATTAATTAAAAACTATATTAAGTTACATTATATATAGTGTATAAGTGTTAATATATGTCTTGAAACATATGATATATTATTTTAAACCTAATTTAGAGAAGATTTTCCAGTTTAGATTATAAAAGCATTTAAACTATAGTTATGTAAAAACTAAAAAGAGAGATCATAAGCCAAATAAACAGAAGAAGATTACATGAAGAGAAGAACTTTGATATTTTTTTATTCTATTTGATTGTAAAAGAAGCTGACATAGGAACGTTGATGAGAATATATATAGACATTTTAGTGCAACATTAGTTTAGTTTTAAAAGTACTACTAAATTTTTTTAAACAAACTAAATAAATGAATCCAAAAAAAAATATACACGTTTACATCAAAATTAACAAAGAAGATGAACAACGGCATCTATCTATTATATGTACATGAAAACAATTCTGAATTATTTATAACAAATCGATTTTATGTTTAGTCTCTCTAGGAAAAAATAAATTAGGGTAGGTATTTATATTGTTATGAAAAGACAAGTTATTATTTATTTATAACAAATAAGGTTAAGTTACTAAGAGTGTAGACTGAGCTATGATATTATTGTGTAACTCATACATTATTTATCATAATTTAATGGGATTTTAGTGGTGAACATTAACAAAGAAGATGAACGACGATATCTATCTATTATATGTACATGACAACAATACTTAACTACTTATGAGAAATCGATTTTATGTTCGGTCTCTCTAGGAAAAATAACTTGGGTAGGTATTTGTATTATTATGAATATAAAAATTATTATTTATTTCTAGCAAATGAGGTTAAGTTACTAAGAGTGTAGAGTGGGATATGATATTATCGTGTAATTAATATGTTATTAATTATCATAATTAAATAGGATTTTAATGGATTTAGTTTAATAAATGAATTACATTAAATTAACTTTCATAAAATGTATGATCTTTAAAAGAAAAAAATTAAGGACCAATTTTTTTGTAAGCAATTATATATATTTTAACACTTTGACTGAGAATTTTAAATAAACTAAATATTATAAATTTTTTATATAATAGTCTATTTGATCAAAAAAAAAACTAAAGATAATGATACATATATTGAAATGAATTACAAAAACTATTTGAGATTAAAAAATAAGAAAACATGATTTGATAAATGTTGAAAATCAAAACTTTTATTTATATAGCAATCAAAACTGCTATTTTACATATGTGTTATATCGTATTTTCTTGATTCATAAGTATGAAAATATAAGTACAATAAGGCGTTAGAAATTAAAAAAATTGAAACTTTATAAGATATATACCATACTATCTAAAATAAATTTAGATCAAATTCTTAAAATGATATTTTCATTGACTCTCAATCCATATAACAACAAAAAAGTAGTAAAATATTTAAGATATATGAATATATTGGCTAAGAATGAAAGAAGCATTACTTATAAGATGATAATGTAAAACAGAAAATAGAGATGAATCTTATGAAAAAAGAAATTTGGAGACATTTCATATATTCATATAGTGTAAAATGAAAATTTTGATTAAACTTTTACAATGTTATTAAATATATATATATATATATATATATATATATATTTAACTCATACAACAAATAACAAACAACAATGGAAAAAGGGTAATTTCAAAAATACCCCTTTTCCAATACCACTTTTTATAAATACCTTTTCAAAACCTTTTAAAAATCATTTAAAAACCTTATAAAAACTTTGTAAACCTTTTAAAAACCTTTTAAAAACCTTATAAATGCCGTTTAGAACCTTTTAGAACCTTTTATAACCTTATAAATATTTGGATTTAGTCTCCCAGTAGTAATGATGATCTTGATGTACCTTATCAACCACATAAAAGTTTATAATTTTTCATATTTGAAAAGGGGTATTTTTGAAAATGGATAGAAAAGAGGGGTATTTTTAAAAAGAGGTACACCAAAAGGGGCATTTCTCAAAAATTCTCAAAAAAAAACACAAAACAAAACAAACAAAAATATATAAGATTTAAGATAAAGTTGAACACGATGAGAGAATGAGTATTTATAAGATAAGAACTGATGGGAGTTACAAATTAAAAGAAACTAATTGTGCGAGCTAATTCTAATTTCTTGAAATATTAATTAAAAACATAGTTAATGCAAAAATATAGGAATATAGTTAATACAAATTTATATTATTTCAGTTTTTATATTAAAGTGTGAGTTAAGAATTAATTGAATAAGAGAGAGGTAGGAATATATTATTTGGAAACTGTGTTACAATAAAATATTTAATTAGATATTTCATAATCAAAAAATAAAATGCATATATAAAAATGGATCTTTATAACTTAATTCTCTTGTTGTACGATGATTGGAACTAATATATGATACTATGTTAGATTTGCATCATACTTTCTAAAGATTTTTATATCAAATTCTTAAAATGATTATTTCATTGATTTTTATGTCATATAAGAACATAAAAAACAGGAAAAATATATGAAAAGATACATGAATATAATGGAAGAGAGGGAGTGAATGTACTTATATGTTGATAATCAAAAATAGAAAATAGAGATGAATTTTCAAAAAAAAAAATTAATAACGTAAGATGTATATCAATATATCATATAGTCTCTAAAATTTTCTACCGTTGAAATTATATGTAATAATATTTAAATTGTTTTTAAAAACTCATACAACAAAAAAAGCAAACAAATTTCATAAAGAAGACAATGAGAGAATGATATAATGAGAGAATGATATAATGAGAAAATGAGTATATATAGGAAGAGAAGTGATAGGAGTTACAATTTCATAAAAAAATTATGGGAGTCAATTATAATTGATTGTGTGTTGAAAAAATTGAATGGACAATATAGTTAATGCAAATTTATATTATTTCAGTTTTTATATTAAAGTGTGACTTTAATGTATATGATTAAATGTGATTTGTGGTTTATTTGTTTTTTCAGTTTTATATTAAAGTGTGAATCAAATATGTAATATTTTTTAAAGTTACATGCCAAGTGGACCAATAAGAAGATAGTAAAACCTTATATATATATATATATATGTGTGTGATTTGTGAATAATATGATAGTTATTCTTTGATTAAAATTCATTATATTATTTTCTCAACTGTTTGATAATAGATAATTAAATAAAGATTGTTGTTTAAATAGTTACATAGAAACAGTTATCTTATAAATATTTTTATCCAAATTTTATATAAGATCTATTGATTTATTATACTGAAAAACAATCAAATTTTCTCTAATTTAATTAGAAACTAAAATTAGGAAAAACATATTTTTGCAACAATGAAACTTTTTAAAAATCAAACTATACATAAAACATATAACTTAGAACACATATCAAAAAAAAAAAAATTTTGAAATGATAGATTAGAAATTAATAAAAATGACACATGTCAGAAGCATAGCGCGACAAATGTCGCATTGTGAGGCAAAGTTAAGAAGAAACCTTGTCTTATTATATAAGATACAAGTTTAACCACTAAAATTTGGTTGAGTGATGATGGTATTGATATGTGTTATTTGCATCGTTGCTCAATTTTGGTAAATCCAACTAGAATTTGTGAATCCTTATTATTTTTGAAATCAAAATACATGGATTTTGAAATAACATGTTTTATCCTTGGATTTGAATCCTTCTATTTTACACTATCAAATCCTTTCAAATCCATTTAAAACATACTGCGGATTTTAAAATCCAAAAGCAAATCACTAAATGAATAACATAGGATTTGAACTAGTATTTATAAATCATACAACCAATAAGACATGATTTTGATAGTTATTTTAAAATCAATGATTGAATAACATAGGACTTTTGTTTGGATTTCCAAATCCATCAAAATCAATGATCCAATAACCCCCCTTAATCACTTTAATGACAAGAGAAAAAGATGAGTTAGTTCAATTTGGCTTTTTCTCGTTTATTGCAAATTCAAGATAAATATGTAACATTGGGATGTTCACAAGTCACAACCTGTCTTAGTTAGCACCCAACATATAAGTTTACCTGAATAGTTGTCTTGTAGAGAAGATATGTCTTAGCAAAAACTGTTTTATAAGCAAATCTGTTAAGAGAGGCTCTTATCTTAACAAATCTTAAGCTAAGATTTACTTATAAAACCCTCATAATGATGCCCTAAACTTGTAAAGGTCAAACTATTTAACCTTTTATAAAAGGTTAAACTATGTAACGAAGGAACCTATTCAACATGAAAGACATGTCTTCTCTACAAGAATCTTGCTTCGACCGATTCATTCATTTGAAACAGCCTAATAAGTTCTTAATTCTATCTAGAGCCGAATAAAACAAAGTACCGACGAAATTAAAACAAAGTACGCATACGTAATCACCCACAAATGATTAACAATAATAATAATCTTATACTAGTACTATCATTAATATAAATACTACTATTACATTAATTAATCATTAATCTAGCCATCTAGGGACAACAAAGTGAGCAAGACACCAACCACACGATTTAAGAAGAACATTTTTTATCGTCCTTCTGTGATCTTTCTTGGAGAAGAAAGAAAAAATTGATTTGTCTTTGAGAAACCAAGAGAACTGTTTTTACTTTCTGTTCTTTCTAAAATCAGGTACGGACAAAGTTGTGTGATTAGAACAGTGGATGCTCTTATCACGGGTCCACTTGTCATCCTCGGGAAAGAATCTTCAAAGCTCCCCATACATAATCATATCATCAGTCACATGGTTTTGAGAGATTAAAAATTGTCTAATCATTATTGCCTTCACCAGGTACATATACTTGTGTCCGGAACAAGAAAAAAAAAAAACCATTTCTACAAAGAGAGAAGCTTTGTGATAAGCACTTCCACAGGTTTCTTTCTTTTCTTTTGTTTCTATATTTATATTCCATTCCAAGATTTGATTTTGCTTAATGCTTATTATTTATGTGGTGGCTGTTTTGTTTATGAAGATACAGAGAGACCCAACAACTTCTTTTTTTTTTTACCAAAACCAAATCTGTGTTTCTTCTTCTTGTCAGTGCTTTCTCTTAAGTGTTCTTGGGTTTTGGTTATAAACCCAAAGTGAAGCTTTTTATGTCTCTCTGTGGAACAAATCTTGATAAAGTTAGTAACTTTTTGTGGAAATCCAAGTCTCTTTTAAGTTTCTGTTGGGGGTTTTGATTTATAATGATTTCTGGGTGTGTTCTATCTGAAATCTTACACTTTCATACGACAATCAGATTTGTATTTCGTTTTCCATTATCTCTATGCTAGTAATCTTCATTTGTATTGTTTGTTAAAGAGCTTCAGTGATTATCCTCTTTTAGATTTCCATGTCCATAGGGGAGGATCTTGTACTTGAAATTGATGGCACTCTACTTTGATTGATACCATCTTAAGTCAACTCTCTCCATTGAAAGCGAAGCTGCTTATATAAAATACTTTTTATTGCATCTTCTATGATTTCATCCTTTGGAAAAAGCACTTATAATATTGAAATTTGGGATAACAGCAGTTTGATTCTTCTGTTCTCTTGTTCTTTAGTTGGGTCGCTGATTATGTTTTTGTAACTTTTTGATTTTCAGATTGGGATTTAACATTACAAAGGAGAGGACTTTGTCTTGTGTCTATTCATCTTTAAGACGTTTATCCTTGTCTGGTCGATGAAGAAGAACAGCTAAGCACAGTCTCTGAGTACTTGTGGATTTGGTAGTAGCTGTTGAATGCTAAGATTGAAAGAATAATAATAAAAAAAATAGGAATCTTTAGACATGGAAGATGATGGTGGTGGCGATGGGGGAGAAGGAAATGGTGGGTTTTCACCTAATTCTAGCTTTGGGGCATTCCCTGACACAGCCATGGATTTGGATTTTATGGATGAGCTTTTGTTTGATGGATGTTGGCTAGAGACAACAGATAGTAAGAGCTTGAAGCAGACAGAGCAATCTAGTTTAGCTTCTACTGCTATGAATGACAATAGCACTTTCCTCTGCTTTGGTGAGAACCCATCCCAAGATAATTTCTCTCATGAAGAAACAGAGAACAACAAATCAATGAATCAAGAACCTTTTGACCAGGCTGAAAAGTTTCTCCTCGAAGAAGCTGAGGTGGGAAAAAGTTGGTGGATTGCTCCAAGAGCAAGTGAAGGTGCTTCTTCATCTGTGAAGGAGAGACTATTGCAAGCTATTAGCGGTCTTAATGAGGCGGTGCAAGATAAGGACTTCCTGGTACAGATCTGGGTGCCAGTTCAGCAGGAAGGAAAGAGCTTTCTGACCACTTGGGCTCAGCCACATTTATTCAACCAAGAATACTCCAGCCTTGCAGAATACAGACATGTTTCAGAGACTTATAATTTCCCGGCTGATGAGGGTTTGAACGATTTTGTGGGTCTTCCAGGTCGTGTTTTCTTGCAGAAGTTGCCTGAGTGGACTCCTGATGTGCGTTTCTTTAGAAGAGATGAATATCCACGAATTAAAGAAGCTCGGAAGTGTGATGTTCGAGGGTCACTTGCCCTTCCTGTGTTCGAAAGAGGTAGTGGGATTTGTTTGGGTGTTGTTGAGATCGTCACAACAACTCAGAAGATGAATTACCGGCAAGAACTTGAGAAGATGTGTAAAGCTCTTGAGGTTTCTCTCTTCCTCTTGGTTTTTGCCTCTACCTCAAATTATGTAGATCCTGGAAACCTTACCACACATGTCTAGATATATACAACCATTAAACCTTCTTTACCTTGAATATCTCTTTCACTGGACGGATTTTTGTTTCCTCGTTATTCCAATTCTTCATATTTTGTCCAGTTTTTTTGTTTTTTTGTTTTTGTTTTTGTGCTCTTTACCGTCCAGCAGCAGGATGTCCAGTTAAGTTCTGCATATGTTTGAACTGTGATTGTTCTGCTTCTATCAATCTTTAGTCATAGTATTCCTTTCTTAATGTCTATGTGACGGTAGTGAGAAGTTTCGTTAGTATCACACAACAGCCTAAAGACATTGCTATTTTTGCAGGCTGTTGATCTAAGGAGTTCAAGTAACTTGAACACTCCAAGCTCTGAGGTGCATTAACTGGACTCTTAGTTCATTCAGCACCTAGAAACAACGATATGCATTGCTAAGGTCATACCTCGTGTTTCAGTTTCTGCAGGTCTATAGTGATTTCTACTGTGCTGCATTACCTGAAATAAAAGATTTCTTGGCCACAGTCTGCAGATCATATGATTTGCCTCTAGCTTTGTCATGGGCCCCGTGTGCACCACAAGGGAAACATGGTTCCCGTCATTCTGATGAGAACTTCTCTCAGTGTGTTTCAACTACCGATTCTGCATGCTCTGTCCTCGATGAAGAGAGCAAAAGTTTTTGGGAGGCATGCTCTGAACACCATCTGCTCCAGGGGGAAGGCATTGTTGGGAAAGCATTCAAGGCCACCAAGCTGTTTTTTGTGCCAGAAGTGACCACATTTAGCAAGACTAACTACCCTCTTGCACACCATGCCAAGATATCTGGACTACATGCTGCGTTAGCAGTCCCATTAAAGAGCAAATCTGGTTTAGTTGAGTTTGTGTTGGAATTTTTCTTTCCAAAAGCCTGCCTTGATACGGAGGCGCAACAGGAAATGCTCAAGTCACTATCTGTGACGCTGCAGCAAGATTTCAGGAGTTCAAATCTTGTCATTGACAAAGATCTAGAGTTAGAAGTCGTATTGCCTGTTAGAGAGACAATGCTCTTCTCAGAAAACCCACAAAGTGGAGCAGAAACCACAGAGACTTTGACTGAAATTGAAATGCAAGAATCCTCATGGATCTCCCACATGATAAAGGCAAACGAGAAGGGTAAAGGTGTATCACTCTCTTGGGAGTACCAGAAAGAAGATCCTAAAGAGCTCTCATCTGGTCGGGAGAACACTCAAATCGATCCAAGCCCCAATAATGTTCCTTTAGAAGCTGAGAAACTTCAGCAAGCATCAACTTCAGGACTCAGAGTTGACAGCGGTGCTAAATCACCTTCGACTGGTGGGGGAAATATGTTAGGCAGTAGGAGACCTGGGGATAAAAGAAGAACAAAAACAGAAAAGACCATTGGCTTGGAGGTTCTTCGACAACACTTTGCTGGAAGCCTCAAGGATGCAGCCAAGAGCATTGGTGGTAAGAAATTGTTGTACACTGCTAGAGAGATAGCTCCACTCTTTATGAATTTTGATTTTTTTTTTTGTATCATGGGAAAAGCATAACCAATACCTTCCTATAGTCCACCCCAAAACATCCCAAATGAATATTGAATTATGTAAAAAAAATACAAGCTTGAGGATATGTATAATTCCATGGCCATTATAGACACACAATTGTCTTACATTCGATCTATATGGCAGTGGATCAGCATGTTCTAAAAACGTTTTCATCATGCCTATTAATCCTTCTCTCAGACAGTGATGTGATAAGGTTTCGTTTTTATGTTGCAGTTTGTCCAACTACCTTGAAAAGGATATGCAGGCAGCACGGAATAATGCGATGGCCCTCCCGGAAAATCAAGAAGGTTGGGCATTCGTTGAAGAAACTCCAGCTTGTTATGGACTCTGTTCAAGGTGCGCAGGGCTCTATCCAACTTGATTCATTCTATACAAGCTTCCCAGAATTGAACTCCCCAAATATGTCCAGTAATGTCCCTTCCTTGAAGAGTAATGAACAGTCAAGTCATTTGAAAGCTCAAAGCGAAAACGGTATGGCTGAGGAAAACACAGCACCAAGGTCACCATCATCTTCTTGCAGTAAGAGCTCTGGTTCAAGCAACAATAATGAGAACACTGCAAATATTCTAGTTTCTGAGGATGCTAATGCAGCCTTAGAGAGAGATCATAGTGAAGCGGAATTGCATCAAGTGAATCAGGAGGAAACAAAATTTCCTGCTAGAACCCAGAGCCATAATACATATGAGCCTCCTGTTCTTGAAAATTCACCTTTGATACCAGGTAGTAGCAAAGAGAGCTTAAGAGGAGGTGCCATAAAAGTGAAAGCAACATTTGGCGAGGCCAGAATACGGTTTACCTTGCTCCCGAGTTCTGGCTTCAGAGAACTGCAGCAAGAGATTGCTCGGCGTTTCAACATAGATGACATTTCCTTGTTTGATCTTAAGTACCTGGATGATGATGAGGAGTGGGTTCTTCTGACCTGTGAAGCGGATCTTGAGGAATGTATCGACATATATCGATTAACACAGACCCAAACAATTAGAATAAGTCTGAACGAAGCTTTTCAAGTCAAGCTGGGTGGTTCTTTTGGCAGCACTGGTCCTTCCTGATGACCAATCAAAGAAGGTTGCAACTGCAAAGCACCAGAAAGACTACTGATTTTTAGGTTTTGTAGAAATCTCACTTACCTTTTCCGCCTGGGAATCCTGTGTAAACAACTAAACATATATCCAGCGCCCTGAATACCATTTTGGAAGTGGCAATAGTAACTGGTCTCCTGTATCGCCCCTGCAGATTTTTGTAGAAAAGGCGATGCATTTCCAGAAACTTGTATTTTATGCCTGTATAATCATTTTTTATCCTGCTTCTTAAGTTTTGCAAGACTGCAACTATGGCAATTGAAATATTCTGTATTTTCAGTTATTTTTATTTGGGACATGTCTGTACAGGAATCTAATCCCTGATTGCATTGATATAAAAGGAACATGAAGAGAATGTGCCAGAATACTAGAATATCCATTTCATTATATTGATTATGATATTAAACACTTAAACTGATCTGGTAAAAGAGGAAAAGACAGTCTGTATGTCTGTGGTTAAGAAGAATTCTACTTCCAATAAACCAGCTAACACTTCATATCACTACGAAATCCTATTGTTCCCAAACCAGATAATGTGCACACCAAAAGAACAAGAATAGGCTTACATTTCAAAGTAGGCTTCAAATTCATTATTAAAAGCAGGCAGCTCTTTTCCCTATTTTCTCCACCAGCTTGTTCTTGCCGCTTATGTGTGCTCGCCAAAATCATCTGTTTCCCTGACTTCAAATGCACACCCTCAAGTCATGTTTCCTTTGAAAACCCTTGGGAACGTCTTTCTTATAAGCATATCTGTTCCCAACCATGTCATCTGGTCTGCTTCTACCAGCTTAGCTGCAAAGACAGAAAGAAGAATGTGAAAGTCCAACTCTAAAATAGAATGGATTCATAAACATTATCCGTGATACTTTTACCACAGGGTTTTATTAGCTTCGTTACAGATCTCTCAAACTGTACATCACAAGCTACTATAATAATAAGTTATTAGACATGAGCATGAAGATAATAATGAAAAGAGTTGGTTACACGATGCTTATTCGATTGCAAAATTACATACTACTGTTGAAAGGAGCAGAATGAAATTTAGTTCTGTAAGCCCATTCCTGATTATAAATTTAATAGAGAATTTTAATAGAGAATTTTTTTTGTCATTCAATATATTAGACGTCTCTACATCATAAGGCTTGTACTAGAAGAACTTTATTACTGAGAAAATTATTCCATTGTCCTTTACTCCTTTTTGTTAGTTTATTTTCAGTCCTAGTTTCTTAACGTTTACCTGCCATCCTTGGTGAGCTGCACCTCAAAAACGTGCTTGACTCCCATCTAAACTTCCCATAATAAAGAAAACAGAGTCACGGAATATCCTTAACCATCATCCTCCCAGTAGTCTAAGTAGTCAACTCTCTGAGGCTGAAAGCTTGATATATCCCCTTGACCCCATCCTTTTTTAACCCTTGATAGAGTTTTTAGTGCAATTCCACTACCGTCATCTCTGCAATATAGCAATTGATAGAAAACACATTTGTTAGGTTTCCAAAAAGACATTTATAACGAGTCTCTCAATGTGCACTCACTGTAAACGAATGAGTCTACTGCTTAATCATATACACAAACGTCTAATCCAATCTGGTAACTTTTCCCTTCCTCAAAAAAACCAAAACTTCAAAGGAAAAAGCAAAAAAAGTACGAAGTCTCCAGTAAAAGCATCTTCCAGTACCTAATAAAATGGCACCTATAACAGGATAAACAATAAAAGGTGACAAACTAGAAGGAGAAAATGGCATCCATACCTGTGTAATATATTCTGCCAGTTGTTTCCACCATGCCTAGTATGCTTTTTCTGGTGTAATTCCCTTACATTTGGATCGACTTTGTTTGCTACTTCACCAACTGAAGCCATTTCCATCATCTTTTCAGCAAAATTATTTGCTTCTTTCTTGTTTCCCATCTTACCTAACCCATCTATCACAGGCATCAATGCTGCAGGGTCAAACCCATATCCTTTGTCTATCATCTTATGCAAAATTTCACTAGCGACTTCTAGCTCATCCTTCTTACATAAGCTCTCAATAAGATCTTTATAAAGAAAAGTCCCCAACTCAAAACCCCTATCTAAAACAACTTCAAGCAATTCTGTAGCCTTTAAGAGTTGCCTTGCAGTTACCAACTCATTAAATATCAAGCTGTAAAGGGCTTCCTTTTGTCCACATATACTTACAGCAGTCTCAAAGACTTCTTGAGCCATGTCAAAATCAGGGACCTTACAGAACGCTTCAATTAAATATTTGAAGGAAAATACATTAGGGGATACATTCTTTTGCATCATTTCATCTAAGAGGTTAGTTGCATCTTCAACTTTTCCTCCCTCACAGAGATACTTAATTGCAGTATTGTAGGTGCAAATATTAGGTAAAATGCCCTTTTCTTTCATCTCATCCATCAGTCCATGAATTTCAAATATCTGATTTTTTATGCCTAAGCCCAGGATCAGAGAGTTATAAGTCTCTAGGCTCTTATGACAACCTTTCTTCTCCATGTCTTTAAGAACGCGAAATGCAGATGATAGTTTACCGTGTTTGCAGAAATGATGGATGAAAATGTTGTATGCAACAGAGTCCGGTTGCAGTTTCTCTCCCATCATCTCAGAAAACAAGTGTTTTGCTTCACCAAACCTTCCAGCTTTGCACAAACCATTAAGTAAAGTTGAATACGTGATAAGGTCAGGCAAACAATTGTTCTCGATCAAGCTATCATCCACCAGTCCGATATATGAATTGCCTAGGTTTCCAAGAGCGGCACTTCCATGCACCCGCATTCCCTTAACTATCTCAATAGCTTTATCTAATTCCCCGCTTTCACAAAGTCCATCAATGATTATGTTGCAGGTGACAGTATCTAGCCCATAACCTTTTTCATTCATCTTTCGCAGCAACTCTTCTGCTTCAGATATTCTCCCCATCTTCCAAAGACTATGGAGCAAAATATTGCAAGTGTAAGCATTTGGTAAGCAATTATTCCTCATCATCTCCTGCAACAAGCTTTTAGCTGCGTCAACTTTCCCAACACTGCAATAACCATGTAGAAGGCAGCCATATGTTACAGCATCTGGGAACACACCATTTTGTTTCATTAAACCAAATATAGTTTTTGCATCGGATAACATGCCTAATTTGCACAATCCATCCATCAAGATATTGTAAGAGAAAATACTTGGCCCTATTCCCTTATCAATCATTTGCTTTAAGACTGTTTCAGCCTCTACGAACTTCCCATGTCTGACCAAACCCTGCAGCCAAATATTGTAACTCTGCAAACTAGTGAGATCATCATTTGTCCTAATCGACTCAAAGAGGGTCTTGGCATCCTCCAGAAACCCTACCTTGCAGAATCCTTTCAGCATCAAGTTATATGTTATACTATTGGGACGAGGAAGACCAAGATACTCATCTAGCTCCATATCCCTGAAAATTCTAGACGCATCCAAAACCTTTCCTTCTTTACATAGCGCTGATATCCTAGAGTTAAAAGTTACAATATCAGGCACCAAACCTTCCTCTCGCATCTTTTCCACCAGCTTCTCGGATTCATCGTTCCTACCTTCCCTACAGAAGCTCGAGACGATGGTATTATACACAACTTTATTGGGCAAAATCCCAAAACTTTCCATTGAATTCAACAGCTCTAATCCTTTATCAGACATACCAGCTTTACAATACCCACGAATCAAAATCCCAAAAGTAAACTCATTTGGCTTACAACCTTTCTCAGGCATTTCGTCGAACAACTCCCGAGCAGCATCCACACAACTTGAATCACACAAAGCACGGATCAAAAGATTAAACGTATAAGTCTGTGGAGCAATCCCACACAAAACCATATCTTTATACAACCACGAAACGAACTCCACACGTCTTTCCCTTATACAACTTTCAAGCAACACATTATACAAATAAATCCCAGGTTTTTTCTCAGGAAACCTCGACCGTACTAATTGAAACTGCGGAAACGCCTTATCAATGTAATTCGATTTCGCGAAGATCGAGACAACGGAGAGAAGAGATGATAGTCTCGTCTTTTCGACTGACGAAGAGAGTATAAGATTGTGAAGGTCTTCGATTTCTTCGTGCATTTTGGCTCGAACGAGTATACGAGCAATCGTCGGAGCCGCTGCTAAAGAGATTACATGGCTCTCTTCTGAAGGAGACGAAGATGTTCTCTTGAAGATACTCCATGCTAATCTCGGATTGTTCGTGTTCTTCAACAAAGCTTTCACAAGTGTACTAGACTGTTCCATGGAACTACAGAACTGAAAAATACAATTTTTTTCAAATTGGTCTTATAAGCAAATATTAAATTAAATACGGGTCAAAACGTATAAAATTAAGAATTCGAGGGTTTAATGTAAATAACAAAACAAAGTTTTCAAAATTGGTCTCATACTTAAAAATCAAATTATATACGGACCAAACGTAATAGTGAAGAAATATTTGGGGCTACTATGTAAATAACATAAGTTATAGACTGAAAAAGTAAACGCTTTACTTCTTCTTCTTTCGTCGTCCTAAAAGTCGCAACTTTTCATTTCTCGATCATCTTCTGAAGAATCTGATTCCGATCAAAATTTTCAGAAGAAGATGTCTCGCCGATCGATTTCACTACTGAAGAATCTTCGTAACATCACAAATGGTTCCAAAATTCAAACTCGATCCGTGACTTACATGCCCAGACCCGGCGACGGGAAACCACGTCCGGTGACTCTAATCCCCGGCGACGGAGTTGGACCGTTGGTTACAAACGCGGTTGAACAAGTGATGGAAGCGATGCACGCTCCGGTTTACTTCGAACCGTTCGAAGTTCACGGAGATATGAAGAGCTTACCTGAAGGATTGTTGGATTCGATTAAGAAGAACAAAGTTTGTTTGAAAGGTGGACTTAAGACTCCATTACCTGTAGGTGGTGGTGTGAGCTCTCTCAATGTTAGTTTGAGGAAGGAGCTTGATCTCTTTGCTTCTTTGGTCAACTGTTTCAATTTGCCTGGTTTAGCTTCTCGTCATGAGAACGTTGATATTGTTGTCATTAGAGAGAACACTGAAGGTGAATATGCAGGGCTTGAACATGAAGTTGTTCCTGGTGTTGTTGAGAGCCTTAAGGTGAAATTTTCTCACTTTTTGATGAATGTTTTGGTTGCAAATGTAATTTGATTTGATGAATGTTTTGGAATTTAGAAGAGCTTGATCAATGTTAGATTTTTGTGGCATTTGATGCACATTGGTGAATTATGTGTTATGGTGGGAATGCTGCGTATGAGAGTGGTACTTGTCTTATTTAAGATGTCTCTGATGCTAATGTTATGCTAGGTGATCACAAAGTTTTGCTCGGAGCGTATTGCAAAGTATGCGTTTGAGTATGCTTACTTGAACAACAGGAAGAAAGTTACGGCAGTGCACAAGGCCAACATTATGAAACTGGCTGATGGTTTATTCTTGGAGTCTTGTCAAGAGGTTGCTAAGAAGTATCCAAGTATCGCTTACAATGAAATCATTGTTGATAACTGCTGTATGCAACTTGTAGCAAGACCAGAGCAATTTGACGTCATGGTAAATGTTTAAGAACTTACGATTGTATTTGTTTCCCAAATCCTCTCGTGTTGATGCTTGGACTAGCTCCCTTCAATCTGGCTTATAATTGCATTGTTCTGCTTTGCAGGTAACTCCCAATCTCTATGGCAATCTAGTTGCAAATACTGCTGCTGGTATTGCTGGAGGCACTGGAGTCATGCCTGGAGGTAATAATAGTCTGCACTAAAATTCACAATAGAGAAGTGATTCTCTTACTTATTAGATTGCTTATGCTCTGAAATGCTCTTCAGGAAATGTTGGGGCGGAGTATGCAGTCTTTGAGCAAGGTGCATCAGCAGGAAACGTAGGGAAGGACACAACAGAAGAGCAAAAGAATGCAAACCCTGTGGCTTTGCTGCTCTCATCAGCAATGATGCTTAGACACCTTCAGTTCCCTTCTTTTGCTGACAGGCTTGAAACCGCCGTGAAGCGTGTTATCTCTGAAGGAAAGTGCCGGACTGAAGATCTAGGCGGAAACAGTACTACCCAAGAGGTCGTTAACGCAGTTATTGCCAATTTGGATTGACTTGACAATTTTCAACTTCCCCTGTGTAATCATCACACGTTGGTATGATTGACACTTACCGGAAAATACCTCTAGTGTTCCACATTCTTTCGAGATAAACTCGAATTGGGATTTAAAATTTCAAGAGAAAATAACATTGTTTTCTGTTTTGTTTTCGTTGAAAAGTTTCGTTTTTTTGTTCTTTGTGTTCATGTAATATGCAAATTGCAAACTGCATCAGAGCAGTACTTTTTGAATAATGAAAATTACGGTTAACTTCTCATCAATCCTCTTATTATTTTCTAGTTGGTAATACATGTATCACCAAGTGCAATGTTTCCAACATAATAATGGTACAAGGACATGATGCTTCAAGTGAAACAATGTCTTTATTTCAATCCGAACTGTACTTAGATTCACACTCATAAACACAATAACAAAACATTTACTAGAGAAGACAAAGACAAAGCAGAGCACACTGAATCAAAACCATCACGATATTGAAACTTGAGCTGAACGTTGATGCATAGTTACCACTACCAGGACTAGCAGAATCTGTATATCAGAGAATAACCAGGTTATAAAGTCATTCATCGCCACTATGCAATAACCAGATCAACAGAAACGTGGATCAAACTAACCTGGACAAGTTGGGGTAAGCACGGTGAAAATGGTCTGGTTGGAGTAACCAGCATAGGCACAAGTACGAGGTCCACAAGAGCCACTAGTCGAACTAGTCGTGTTGCCTAGAAACAAACTCTCTGCTCCTTCACATCGTGAAGGCGGGCAAGTAGGCCATGTCGAATTCGAGGGCTTAATCTGAGACGGTTCACAGCTTAAACTGATAACAAAGGACAAAACCAAAACCATCAGAATCTAACTAAATACCGCAAATTTATCTTATGGGACAAACACAACTCCAAGAGTCCATCACTTACGTCCAATTCTTCGTAGCGTCACAGGAACACTTGATGCAAGTGTTTGCAGTGAAGGCGTATGAATTGTTAGACAGAAGCAGAGGAGCATCCAACGAGTCCTTCCTCACAGAAGAGGTACAAGCTGCAAAATAAAGTTTAAAGTTCATAACTTTCTTTCATCTAAACTACAAACCAATGAATCTGCTAAAGTCAAAACACTTTTCACTAATAAAAATCGTTTCTTTCCTACCAAACTCATAAAGTCCCAAACTTTCAAATCAAAAAGATCCAAACTTTATAGTTTTAAAACCTTTGAGAGGAACGTTGAGAGGATAATCAGCAAAAAGCTGAGTATCGCCGGAGATTCCATTGATCTGAGCCAACGTCGTGTTATCCGTTCCGAACTGAGCAGCGATCTCAAGGAGAGAGCTCCCTAGTTTAACCACATGTGCTAAGTGAACAACATCTTCACCTTTCAATTGATCACAGCTACAAGGCAAAGGGATCCAAAACTTCTGACCGATTTCGATTTTATCCGCGTCGACGATTTTGTTCACCTCACTGATCTTCTGGTACGTAACAAGCCCTCCGTAAATCTCAGTTGCGATTAAAGAGAGCGTGTCGTCTTTCTTGACTGTGTATTCGATTCCCCTGTTCGATACACCTGTTCCGTTGGAGCAAGAGCAATGGATTGGGATACGTACGACTTGATTCGGGTTCACTGGCTGGTCACGTTTGGTGTCGAGTGGGAGATTGTTAGCTCCGAGGATCGAACGGAGGTTCTTGACGGCGAAAAGGGTTTGGATATTGCGCAACGTTGTTGCGTTCTTGCTTGAGTAACCAACGAGAGAGACACACGTGGTGGTTTTGCCGCTGCATTTGAAGTCTCCGGTCATTTGGGCGGAGAGAGAGAGGAAGAAGGAGAGGGAGAGTAGAAGGAGAGGGAAGGTTAAACGGAAAGTTTCCATTTTTAGGTCGTCGGAGAGCTTCTTTTCTCAGATGGGTTTTGTGTTTTAAGGATTAAAAACAGAGTTGTGTGAATATGAGGACAAAGAAGAACGTTGACTGAGAGAAGACTCACTGTTCGAATTTGACTTTTGGACAATAAATGAGAGAACACAACAACCAGAACAGTCTGTTTTCAGTTCACATTGTGTTTTTTCTTTGTTTTATATTGAAAGTGTTGGCATTTACACGCTTACTTGTCGAGAAGATTAAAATTGACTAGTAAGGTAATCATAGTCTTCTTAACACTTTGGAATATAAATTAGTGATTAAGATTATGATGGTATAGACTCCTCCACCATTAGAGTTATTTAATTTATGTAATGATGGTTTAAGACTCATTTGATCACCATTTGAGTTGTTCACTTGAGTAGCCGTATTGGGAATGTAATATATATATCAGACTTTTGAGCTTATTAGTAACATGTTGATAGAGGTAGTTTGCATACATAACTTGTTGTCTTCTGTTTTTTTTCTCACTTCAAAAGGAGAGTGACCACTTTAACTGAACTCGCAAGTCACAAAAATACAACTTTGAAATTTGTTTGCACAATGCACCATTCATTTGGCACGACATGGCGCATGTGTATGTGGTATTGCATAATGGTCTTAAACACTTCTACACCAATGTAGGTTGTTCGCTCATTTTTGATACTTGGTAATATTATAAAAAATTTCTAAGCTTTTTATGATATCTATTTTAGATCCTTATTTCTCGTTCAAAATAACTTTGATTTTTGATATGTCATGTGAGTTTTCAGTTTTATGATGTTATGGAGGTAAATTTTTCCTTTTTTGTGTGTTGTAAATATGTTGTTTATAATTTTAAAAGTAAATAATTTAAGTAAGTTGACTCTACACAGAGTCAATTATTGCGTGACATAACTCATTATAAAACTCATTCATGTGTATTATTACGTTACAACCTCATATTCATAACTGACATTTTTTTATATCGTCCAACGACCGAATCAAAATAAGAATCAACTTCAATGAATTAGTCTAAGACGGCGTTACAAAATAATCAAACCACTACTACTAATACACACATGAATCACCCAAATTATTATTATTAAGGTTAATAAAAACTGTCTTTTGAAACGGAAAAAAAAAATAGTAAATTCATCAGTGCTACTGCTGGCAAAGATTCCTCTTTTCTCTTTTCTTCTTCACTTTAAAGTTTTAAAGTTCAAAATTTTTCTCGAGAAAAATACAATCTTTACCTTCTTTGCCCAAATTAAGCTTTACTTTTCTCATCCCTCTGACCAAACTTCTCAAAGTCTCATCCTTTTTAACTTTAATAATTTTTGTACGAACGAACAATCATCTCTGATTCTTCGAATCTCAAAGAATCTCTCAAAAAAACTTAATTTTTTTTTGATTTGATGGGTTGTACAACTTCAAAGCTCGACGATCTCCCAGCAGTAGCGCTTTGTCGTGACCGTTGCGGTTTCTTAGAAGCAGCGATTCATCAACGTTACGCTTTAGCCGAAGCTCACGTCGCATACACACAAGCCCTTAAAGGAATAGCTCAGCCTCTTCACAAATTCATCAATCACCACCACCTTGAAGATGACGACGATGGTTCGGATTCACCCAAGAAAGCTAAACCCAAGATGGGTTCTTCTGGGTCGGGTCATCTCGAGTTCGATTCGGATTCTGATGACGATGATACTGATTCTTTGCATTCATCTCCTCTGCATCATCATTTAGACGAAGACCCGAATCCCAAATCGTATTTGCATATGAATTATATGAAGAATAGTTCTATGCCTCCTTCTGTGGTTTATGAGCAGAGACCTTCGAGTCCTCAGAGAGTTTATTTCGGCGAGTCATCATCATCCTCTGGCTATAATCCGAGATACTCGAACTACGGACCTGAATCTTCATCGAAGTTGCCTCCGCCGCCACAGTCGCCGCCGAGGGAAAAGGTTTGGGATTTCTTAAACCCTTTTGATACTTATTACACTCGGTACAGTCCTAGTCGTGATTCGAGGGAATTGAGAGAGGAATTGGATATTCCGGATTTGGAAGAAGACGATGAGGTTGTGAAGGAAGTACATGGGAAACAGAAATTTGTGGATGTGACTTCTGTGGAAGAGCCTGTAAGTGACTCTGGTGGTGCTAGCACTAGTGGTGGAGGAGGTCAGGCTTTTTTGTATCAGACTAGGCCAAGTGTGTCAGTTGAGAAAGAAGATATGGAGAAAGAGGTTCATGTCGTGGAGAAGAAAGTTGTTGAGGATGGTGGTAATGGGGGAGAGGCGCGGAGGAGTAATGCTGCAGCTGCGGCTGCACATGGCAGTCGGGGACGCCGTGGGGTGTCTGAGGTTGCGAAAGAGATAGAAGCTCAGTTCTTGAGAGCTGCAGAGTCAGGAAGTGAGATTGCAGTGATGCTTGAAGTGGGCAAGCATCCTTATGGTCGCAAACATGGTAGGTTTCATAATCATTTGCTAAATCTCTTGTTTTACTTTGTGTCTGCTTTTATTGATGCTGTTGCCAAAAGTTTGCTTCTTTGTGGAGATCAAGTAAATGTTTATGGTTTTGTGTCAATATATGATTCTCTTGACACTATTGTCAGTGAAAAGAAAGTTACATTTGCTGCTTGCTTGTATTTGAACTATTCTTTGATTCCTGAAATATAGACTGTGTGCCTGTATTGGAGCAGTTTCGTCAAAGAAGTTGCACGAGGTTACCCCATCACCGTCTGTGGTTTCGCCAGCTCAATCATCAACCTCCAAGAAAACTAAAGCTGAAGCCTCTTCTCCAGTTGCTGCTCCTACTTACGCAGACATTGAGGCAGAGCTTGCTTTAAGATCTCGTAATCTTTCTTCGACATTGCACAAGCTTCATCTATGGGAGAAGAAGCTTTACGAGGAAGTCAAGGTATATTATTCATAAAGAACTTGTCTCTCTTAGGATAGTCAAATGTGATAACTTTAGTTAGCTCTCTTTAGTCAAGGTTTGAACACATTTTTGTGCATGTAGGCTGAGGAAAAACTTCGTGTAACCCATGAGAAAAAGTTAAGGAAGCTGAAGCGATTAGATGAAAGAGGTGCCGAGGATCTAAAAGTAGACTCAACACGAAAGTTAGTGAGAAGTTTATCCTCAAAGATAAGGATTGCAATTCAAGTCGTTGACAAAATATCCGTGACTATTAACAAGATAAGAGACGAAGAGCTATGGCTGCAACTGAATGAATTGATCCAAGGGTACACAGGATGAAGTTTTCATGCAATCGTATTTTACTATTTTTATTTTATTTTATACTGGTTTCTCATTAGATGCCAACTCCCTCTTTCAGGCTTAGTAGAATGTGGAAATCCATGCTTGAGTGCCATAGAAGTCAGTTTGAGGCTATTAAGGAAGCCAGAGGTTTAGGCCCCATTAGAGTGAGCAAAAAACTCGGTGACGATCATCTAGAAGCTACAAGGATGCTTGGGCATGAACTTATAAATTGGATTGTTGGGTTCTCGAGCTGGGTTAGTGCGCAAAAAGGTTTTGTTAGAGAACTGAATAGCTGGCTTATGAAGTGTCTTTTCTATGAACCTGAGGAAACTCCTGATGGGTTCGTTCCTTTTTCTCCTGGTCGTATTGGGGCTCCATTGATTTTCGTGATCTGTAACCAGTGGGAACAAGCTCTGGATAGAATATCAGAGAAGGAAGTTATCGAGGCTATACGCCGTTTTACAACAAGTGTGCTGCATCTGTGGGAAAAAGATAGGTCAGAAACCCGGGAGAGGATGACGGGGCAGGGTGATCCAAGGAATATGGACCGAGAGGAACAAAGAATACAGAAAGAGATTCAAGAACTGGAGAGGAAAATGGTTCTGGTTGGTCCTGGCGAGGATAACATTGTCTACCAAAGCGACACTGGTAACGATAGTTTACAGGGCAGTCTTCAGCGCATATTTGAAGCTATGGAGAGATTTACAGAGGAATCTATGACTGCGTATGAGGATCTCTTGCATCGTGCTGAAGAAGAATGCGGCTCTCGGGAAACAGATGAAGACTAATGATAAACTATGGAGAAAAACATACCTTGAGCAAAATTATCATAGACTTGTGAGTTGATTCACCTGCTATAGACAGCTAAGTTATAATTGGCCATGATGATGCATGATCCAACATGACTCAGCTCCGTAGTCTGTAGACTGGAGCACCAGACCATATTCATATATACGGATGGTATCTAAGGCACCGGGAAGTTAATGTGTCATCTTCCTCGGACATGCTCAAGAACTGCTCTGCGGGAGAAATGGATCAATGTTCGGTTAATGGATGTGGTCATTTGCTGTGTGCCCTATTTTAGAAGGGGATGGTTGGTTGATTCCATGGTTGAGAAAAAATGTAAGATACTTTGGCACATGTGAATTACCCAATTTTGTATGTCTTTATCTGTTCTTAAAACGTTGCTATGCTCCACAATCCATGTCCACAATAATTTCAGACTTCGATTAAAAATCTGGACAGTTTATCTATGTATTTGATCCCATTCCATATTACAAAAGGCCAATGCTTCATCTGTGCAATTTGAAATGAGCAGCACAGTTGCGTGTAGCATATTCATACTGTATAGCTGAAGCATCGGACCATTGTAATTTGTAATATTGTTGTAGATCGAAAAAAAAATCTAATGTAATATTTTTGATTTAAATTTTAAAAACCTTCTTGCTTAGCTTAATTTGATACCAAATATTTATTTCAAACAAAAAGCAATACTAAAAGAGGTTTTAATTCAATGGGAAGAAAAGCTAGGCTCATGGATTCTTAGTAAATCAATCAAATTAAATAAATTAATAAATTACGAAAAAGATTAAGCATGATTTTTAAACTCGAAACACAAAGATAAAATCTACCAGTTTTCGCTGCGATGATTATCTAAGCATAAAACTAGAATCTCAAATCTCTTTGCAAATTCTAAAGGATTAAAGTAGCATTAAAATTCAAGTTCGATATGTTCACAAAATTCTTAAACCAAATCTCTTTGCGAATAAGTATTTTGCTCACCCTAGGTTCTTTTAAGTAATTAATCATACTCTCATGTCAAACAAATTAACCTAAGATCTAGATTTTAGGTGATCAATCTAAAAGTAGGATTAATTAGAACAACTTATGGTGAAGAAATAATTAAGGTTATGAATCCTAATCTAACAAATTCACCTAACAAGTCATGAAATCCCTAATGAGAATCCATAAACCTAACAAATAAACTACTCAGACATCATGTAAGAAACAAACATCATAAACTGAATAACATAAATTAAAAAAATATAGTAAAGAAGTAAGGGAGTTCAAAATCTTCTCTCTACAATGAGTTCTGATTCCTCTCTTCAAAAGCTCTCAAAAGTTTGCAATAGAATAAAGCATAAGCATCACAAAACCCTAAAAACTCAATATATATGTCTAAAACACGAACTGAGCTTAATTGCAAAAAAGAAAAAATTCTGGGCAAAATCTGTAATTCTTCAAAACTTCGAAAAGACGTGAAATCTAATTACCGTCAGATATTGGTGTGGATCCACACCAGATGTTGTGTCGATCGACACGCATACCAAATATGTTCTCCAAGTGTGTTTCTTCAGCCCAGTTTCTCCATTCGCTCCAATGTTCTCCAAAATCTCAAAATAAGTCCAAAACATACCTAAACGTGAAAAAACTCTAAAACACTCTAAAATTCTATAAAAAAAAATCTATGAATAAGACTTATATCATGGCCAAAAATCTATAAAAACCATGATATATCACTCATCAAAATATTTGGTTATATACAAAAAGGGATGTTGAAGTTGAATCATCAAAATTTAGGAAACATACTAATTTAGTTTTTTTTTTTTTGGTAAAACAAAGGGAGAAGAACCTCCCAAATTATTAAAATGAAAACAAACTAAACACAGACTCTTCGTGGAACCGCAACTCTGCGAGCATCTGCATCCAAAATCCTGGCCCCTCAACGCACTTAGGAACAAAATCCAAAAAATAAAGTCCCAAATCAAAGAACAAAAGAATAGTTAGCTAATTCGTTTATAAGACGGTTAACTTCCTATACACGTGAGTTATACGAACAATCCAGTCTCTCGATATGAAACCATGGCACAAACGTCTCTTGACTCTATGTTTTATTATTCTTCTTGGTAAATTAGGGAAACTTAATAACAAGAAAATAATAATTTAAATATATTAACACTTTTGATAATCAAAAGTTGACTAAAGGAATTAGGAAATACGGTAACTAGTATTCTCTTACCCTTTTGGTAACTATTATTAATTAGTTTCTGACTCTTTTTATTTTCCTTAACAGAAGTCGACGTTTTTATCAAATACTGAATGTAGGAAACTGAGTAAAAACATTTTGCACGTATGTATTATTAGGAAAGAGAGTTACTGAAAAATAAATATACGTTGAATTATATATATTAATAGAATTACATATTCGTGTAACACATCTTAAAATAATTAAGCTGATATACGGAATATTGGAAGAGAACCTCCCTAGATTACGCCTCAAGACCTCGGCTTTGGTACCTTCTAGCTTCAAGCCTTCAACAATGGTTTGCGTTTCATCATCTTCTTTTTTTTTTTAATTAATTTAAAATTAATTATATTAAAAAAAATTTAACGTTTTTACAACAAGTGCAACGATAATTTGAAAGTTAAAAGCTTAAAAAACACATTTTTTAAACACCGGTTGATTGACGCGATTGGAGCCACCGTTGGTAGCCATCGTTATATCTTTGATCTCCGCCCTTTTAAATTGCTTGTGTTTTCATCTTCGATAACGAGAAACAATCGATATTGGCTCGTCTTCATATACTATGTTTTTACTTATTGTTGCTTAAGTTTGCTAGTGATTGTTATCAACCATTCATCAATAGGTTATATCTACCTTCAAAGATAATATAGAGATGAGTCATGGACATGTCCACTTTTTCTTCAAGTAGCCATGTAAAAAACCTTTACTGAATTAGAAAATGTGTACACCATAAAGCTCTATATATACAAGTTTCTAAACAACGAAATAACCCAAACTGTACAATTGAATTAACTGATACTAAACCAAAGATATAATTCTGCGAGGCTTTTAACTTTTAGTACTATAGAACACAAAAGTACTTTTGTGTTCACTTTGTAATAAAGTTAAGTACTCAAAATAATTAGTAACCATAATATGCTTCAAAAAAAGAAAAGTGGTAAAATCCACCGGAATAGTTCGGTTCCTACCAGAATTTGAACCATACAAAAATGCTTAAAACATATGTACATGAACATAATTAGGATAGGAAGAACTTTAATACACCATTTGATTAGAGGAAATTTACATATTTAATTGTTGCCCTATCTCATGCAACAATTTGCGTGTACTCTTTATTACTCGTCTATCACTTCATTTATTGATTTCATATCATGATCATTCTGAAAACCCTAATTTTTTTTTCTGGAGAAGGTAATGTTATATTATTCTTTTTTTCCTATATAACACAAAATGGAGATAGTATTAAAGGTAATGTTATATTATTCTTTTTTTCCTGTATAACACAACATGTAATTCTGTATTCTTTATATCAATATTATTATATAAGTAAATAAACTAAAAATTTCAAATATTTAATCGTATAACTGTGAAACTAAATCTTAAGATCATAAAATTAGACCCTGACTCTAAATTGTTTTTTTTTTAATATTTTTACATTTATAAAGCTAACTTTTAGTATTTTTAACGAATTTTTTTTTTCATTCTTTACATTTATAATATTACCTTATTTGTTAAAAAATTTCTAATCCTGTTGACTAGAATTTTGAATGACTTTCAAAGTTTTAGTTGCAATTCTATATTATGTTCATTATTTGTCAAAAGGCAACATATTAAAACAAGAACATCTTCAAGTCAACCTAATAAAAAAAGTTATAGTCGAAATGCATACAAAGTATATAAAAAATTGTAAATACTTATAGAAATTTAGTTAAAATATTCTAAGATAAAAAGTTTTAAAGTAAAAATTAACGAGCAGATATATTTTAAAAAGAAAAAATTGGCGCGTATGGCACGGATTCTCATCTAGTAAAAAACATGAATCGAAAAAAAAAAAACAAAAAAAAAAACCCTTGAGTGACAAAAAAGAAAGAAGGTCTCTTCTTCTAATGGTAATAATGCTATAAAATCAGTCTCGGCAACAAAGAGACACTGAAGCTTTAGAGTCAAACGTCACCAAAGACCAAACAAGGAATCAAATAAAACATAGGAATAGCTTTGAATCTCTTCTTCCCTTTGTCCGCTGAAGAGTCATGGGTTGTTGTTACTCCTTGCCATCAACAGTAGATCCTGTTCAAGACAAGACGACCGATGCATCTCCCGAGCCGGCCAGAAACGGCGGAGGAGAAGATCCACCGTTGATAAAGTTCTCTTTCTACGATCTCAAGATGGCCACCAGACATTTTTGTCCTACTAACATCGTTTCGGAACATGGCTTCGATATTGTCTTCAAGGGCTATCTGCCAAACGGTGGCATCGTCGCGGTCAAGATATATAATAGCATGGTTTGGTCTGATCCCAACCAGTTTGTGGTACGTACCCTTACTTTTGTCTGAAAATGCTTATTTCGTGACGGTTGTTGATTGAATCTCTTGGTTTCTGTTTTGTCTAAACGTTTTCAGGAAGAGGCACGAAGAGTTGGGAGGTTAAGACATAAGAGACTTGTCGATTTGATCGGTTATTGCTGTGATGGAGACAAAAGACTTCTTGTCGCAGATTATATGCCTTATGATAATCTTGCTAAGCGTTTATCTCAGCGTATGATTCATTTCTCTTCATATCTTATGTTATTCATAACATTTTTAGGTTTTGTGGATCTGAAGATATATAGAGAGGTTTTCATCGTTGGTTTTATTTGACATGATCATGTGTGTGGTATCAATGTATATTGCTTGTAGAAACGTAAGGGATTGATGAATCTGATAGAACTTGCTAGCATTTTTATTGTTTTGGATCACAGGGAAAACTCATAAGATGAATTGGTATACGAGGTTGAGAATAGCTTGCTGCGTAGCCGATGCATTGGATTATTGCAACACAGCAGGGTTTGCTTATTACAATAATTTAAGTGCTTACAAGGTTTTGTTTGATGAGGTATAACATATAGTTAAGAAGACAAACATTCTCATACATATATATGTTCCTCTTCTCGTGTGGTCTAAGTATTATATAATGGTGTAATTGAAGGATGGTGATGCATGTCTTTCCTGTTTCGGCTTGGTGAAGGGGATCATCAGTGATGATCAAAGTACAACAGGTAATAAAAAATACGCATTTCTCTTTCATTATTACTATTATTATTATCAAAATGTGATGTTTTACAAAATGAAAATGTGATGTTTAATAATATTCTCATTTCAGGAAGTGTAAGCCCTCAAAATGTGACATACAGATATGGTACTCTTCTTCTGATTTTGCTAAGTGGAAAGCAAATTCCTCCAAGCCATGTAAGTGATTATATATGTTCAAGTCATCTCTTGCTTTCTTAGTTGTTTGAAATCAACCATTCATTTTGATTTTTGTGATTGTAATCAACCATTCATCAATAGGTTATATCTACCATTGTCAATTTCTTGCAACACAAGCCACATATAAGCAAATTAATTAGTTTGTTATTTGTTTTTTTGCTTCTAGGTTCCTGAGATGATACATGGGAAGACTGTTGTTCAGGTGATGGATCCATATCTGAAAGGGAGGTTCCCCATGGATCAAGCTACCGCAGTTTTCAATCTCGCCATTCTATGTTTACAGGACGAGGATCAAGAGAGTCTCAACACAAGAGAGATTGTTGCAATGCTTGAAACCTTGCAAACTAGAACTGAAGTAATGAGCTTATTGTTACTTGTAGTTTCATTCTTGGTTCTTTTTCTTTCTCACATTCTAAGTTAAAGTTGATCTTCCTCCTTCCAGGTTCCATCTCATGAAGTAATTGAGATGACAATGCCGCATAACGAGGCATCATCGTCAACTCATCTCTCCTCAACTCATATATCCTCAACTCATCTTTCACCAACTCATCTTTCACCAAGTCATCTTTCCTCAACTCATCATTCACCAACTCATCTCTCCTCAACTCATCTTTCCTCAACTCATCTTTCACCAAGTCATCTTTCACCAAGTCATCTTTCGTCAACTCACCTTTCGCCAACTCGCCTTTCGCCAACTCATCTTTCGCCGTTAGGAGAGGCTTGCTCGAAAATAGACCTCGCATCTATTCATAAAATCATGGTGTCAACGGCATATGAAGATGACAAGGATTTCATCGAGGTAACCAAACTCATCAACTTAAACATGACTTTACGACTAATTTGACATCAAAGAGGTTAACTATTCTTGTATTTTTTTCATGAGTTAAGGTATCTTTCGAAGAATGGATACAAGAAGTGAAAGAACTTCAAGATGTACGAAAACAAGGTGATCAAGCCTTCGCAGAGCAAGACTTTAAAACCGCCATCGCCTGTTATTCTCAGGTAGTTAACATTCTCTGCCTTTCTAGCATGCATAGTAGTTCAATCTCTATGTTTTAAAAATCTGTTTCTGTTTCTGGCCACAGTTCATTGAGGGTAGGACAACGGTGTACCCAAGTGTTTATGCGAGGCGTAGTCTATGCCGTCTATTCTGCAATGAGCTAGATGATGCCCTCCTTGATGGTATGGCTGCACAAAGTGTGTTCCCTGATTGGCCAACCGCCTTATACTTGCAGTCTGTGGCCTTAGCCAAACTCAATATGAACACTGACTCTGCTGATACTTTGAAAGAAGCATCTATTCTTGAAGAAAAGAAACTGCAACAATGAGAAAGAACCTTGGTTTTGCTTTTGTCATGTCTTTTTTATATCTTCTGAGTTAAGAATTAAAACAAGTTAAAACCTTTTTTTTATGTGAAACCTTCTTTATCTTCATCTCTTGTAGTGACCAATTTTAAGACTGTCTTTGGGTATATAGAGAAAGAAAGTCTTATTGCATTAAGTTTCCATGTTTCTTTGTGTAAAGATCCAATGTTTGGCTATGGAGATTGTACAGAGGCTGCTTAGCTTAAATGTATAATTAACATTAATCATGCATGAAACTAGAAAAGACAACAGCAACGATGTTTGCAACCGTCTTGTCTTGGATTTAGATAATATCTATTACTAAAATTCAAGAATATGAACTCACAAGTGTGACAAGAAGTTGATGAGTTAAAGTTTGTCACATATAACAAAGATCTCATGTCTTGTTCTCATGTCTCTGTACTCTGTACTCATACGTATTGTGGTTGCCGAGAGGAAAAGGAGACATACAAGATCCGAGTTTAGAATATAGAGAGGTTATATTTTGAGAGTTTTTGTAATCTTCTCCAACCATCCCTCTATACAGCTCATTGTACTCCTTAAAAAAAAAGTGTTTTAGTTCAGACACATAAGAGACATGTCTTAATTGTCACTCGTGCAAAAAATGGAATAAGAGACATGTCTTAATTGTAAATGGAGTGTTGAGCTGTAATGATGGTTAGAGAGAGACATAATACTACTATGACGGAGATCTTGATCCATTACTTTTATATTACATAAGATACCTCTTGTCACCTAGTGAAAGGTGTATTGCACAAACATTTTACTAATGATATGAATATTTTAAGCACCAAGAGTTTCCTCTTCTATATCTTCACTTGTGGTAGTATATATATAAGGCTTGTGAGGCAATGAGAAGGCAAAACAAACATCTTAAGCTCTCTTAAGAAAAAAAAAAACTAAACAAAAACAAAAAAATGGCTGTTTCTTTCCATGTTCGCTCTAACAGTTTCCCTTCAAGACCTCATCCACAAGCTGCTCATGTCGATGAGCAGTTGGCTCGTTTGAGATCTTCTGAGGAAACTTCAACCTCTTCCAGCTATTCTATCTGCAAAAGACTTGACAACCTTCAGGATTTACATGAGTCTCTTGACAAGCTTATTCGTTTACCCGCTACCCAACAGTCTCTAGGTCAAGAGCAGAACAAGAAAGCCGTGGAGCAGCTTCTTGATGGATCCCTTAGGATCTTGGAGGTGTGCAACATTTCCAAGGAAGCTTTGTCACAGATGAAAGAAGGTCTCATGGAGATCCAATCGATTCTAAGAAGAAAGCGCGGAGATCTATCAGGAGAGGTGAAGCAATACTTGGCCTCAAGAAAGTCCTTCAAAAAGACATTCCAGAAAGTACAAAAGTCTCTTAAGGTTGCACAAGCCGAAGACAACAACGACGAAACTTTGGCTGTCTTTGGAGAAGCAGAAGCTATTACAGTTGCTCTTTTCGATTCTCTCTTCAGCTACATGTCAGGATCAAAGGCTTGTAGCAAATGGTCAGTCGTCTCAAAGCTAATGAACAAGAAGAAAGCCACATGTGAAACACAAGAAAACGAATTCACAAAGGTTGATTCCGAATTCCAATCCGAAAAGACCTTGAAGATGGAAGATGTTCAGATCCTAGAGTCATGCATTCAAGATCTTGAAGATGGACTTGAATCACTTTCAAAGTCATTGATTAAATACAGAGTCTCATTCCTTAACATCTTAGGCCACTAATGAAATGCCTACAACAGTTTTGTATATATCAAGTTAATGTAAAAAAGATATTAACAACAACTAATACAATTACTTAATTCTTTGTTACATCTCTTCATCTCTCTCCCCTACAAAAGAACCAAATCATCTCAATCTTGTTAGCTTAATCATAAGAGTTCTCTAACGGTTAAAACCAATAAACATGTGCTTGCTTACACATAACATGTGGCATATACACGTTTGTTCAAAAAATTTGTAAAGATCCACCAAGTTTTTATTAGGTGGATGTGTTCATGCACATGCCGTGATCTACGGATATGGATCTTGCCCCTACTTCATCATCTATATCACAGTTGTTCGAATGTGCTTTCCTTTGATTAGTATAATCATATGATGCATTTGCAAGCGTGTGCGATACTGGAAACAGGTTATGTATAGCTCACACGGAGAAAGTTATTAATATTCACAAAAACAAAATCCTGAGGGAGGAGGAGACAAAGCCAAGCTGGAACTGACAGAATCTATTGAGAGTGCTCGTGTGGTTAGACATTTTGTAAGATAACAAAACTTCACAAATCAAAGCATAGTTTTATTTAATTCCTTGAAGACAACACCCACACGTTTTGTTTTACATGCCATTATCTACGGATAGGGATCTTGCCGCTCACTCCACCAAATCACTATTATTATGATATTATCATATGAAGATTTTAATATAATTCACATTAAAAAAAACATTATGCAAGCGTGTAACATCATGAAAAACTACAATTTTAAATGAAGATTACATTTAAAAGAATATATATTTCTTCTTACATTAACATGGGAAAAAACTATAATTTTCTTGAGCAAGTTTATTAAAATGACTAATTTGGTTTATTGATATTTCATGTAAAGTAACTTACTTCATGTTGTATTATTAACATGCATGGCAAAAACTACTTTTCTTGAGCAAGTGTATAAAGGACTAAAATGACTTATTTGGTTTATTGATGTTTTCATGTAATGTAACTTCATGTAATTCTATTTACTGATTTGCTCATGACTATTTCTTTGCGGTTGCATCTATGTTTACATTTTAAAAGAGTAACAATTATTATTGCAAGTTTACAGGACAAAGATAAGGGTGACTTTCAATAGCAGACAAGCCAGCTATGTTTGTAAAATAGTCGCTCGTGCAATGGAACTCAACTCAGTGCATTAAGTAAATAAGAGAATTGAGCTGTGAGGGATGGTTGGAGAGAGACATAGAACTGATATGGTGGAGATCTTGATCCATTATTTTTATCTTTCATATCTGATCATGAGATGCTTATTGTTTAACCACCACGAGATTCGTCTCGCCTCTCTTTCCTGATGGTGTATATATGTATTGACCTAGAGAGGTATTGAGAAGACAGAACAAACCTCTTTAGCTCTCTCAACATATTCTTCTTGATCAATAAAAATGGCTGTCTCTTTCCATGTTCGCTCTAACAGTTACCCTTCGATTCCTCACCCACAAGCCGCTCATGTCGATGAGCAGTTGGCCCGGTTAAGATCTTCTGAGGAAGCCTCAACATCTTCAAGCTCTTTTATCTGTCAAAGACTTGACAACCTTCAAGAATTACATGAGTCTCTTGACAAGCTTATCCGGCTACCCGTTACACAACACGCTCTAGGTCAAGAGCAGAACAAGAAAGCTGTTGAACAGCTTCTTGATGGATCTCTTAGGATCTTGGATGTGTGCAACATTTCCAAGGATGCTTTGTCGCATATGAAAGAAAGTCTCATGGAGATCCAATCAATTCTAAGAAGAAAGCGCGGAGATCTATCAGGAGAAGTTAAAAAATACTTAGCTTCAAGAAAGTCCTTCAAGAAGACATTCCAAAGAGTACAAAAGTCTCTCAAAATTTCACAAACCGAAGACAACAACGACAAATCTTTGGCTGTCTTTGGAGAAGCAGAAGCTGTTACAATTGCTCTTTTTGATTCTCTTTTTAGCTACATGTCTGGATCAAAGACTTGTAGCAAATGGTCAGTCGTCTCAAAGCTAATGAACAAGAAGAAAATTACATGTGATGCGCAAACGAACGAATTCACAAAGGTTGACTCGGATTTCCAATCCGAGAAGACTTTGAAAATAGAGGATGTTCAGATGCTAGAGTCATGCATACAAGATCTTGAAGATGGACTTGAGTCATTATCTAAATCTCTGATCAAATACAGAGTTTCAATTCTCAATAGCTTTGGCCATTAAAGCCTATAAATTTTGTACATATAAGAAAAATTAATAGTAACTAATTCAAGTCTCAATTCCAAACATCTTATTCCTTTTATCTTTGACTCTTTAAACATCAAATAACAAGTTCATCACAAATAAATCAGAATCTTGAACTTACAAATTAAAGTTCATAGTTTAAACTTCATGGTAAAACTAATTAATTACGTGAACTACTTTTCAATCCACCTAATTAACGCTGTCTCGACTCATTATAAATGATGAAGTTTTTCGAATTTCACATGTTATTTGCAATAATAACTTTGTTCATGTCTGTATGGTGGGAAACATTTGAAAGTGATTCAAGAAACCATAATTAAGAAAAGAAACTCTAAAGTCTTCGCGAGTATTCACATGTTGAAAAATCGTCGAATAAGGATCTTGTCTGTATAATATCCTTGAGAAAGTTGTGTTAAATATGAAACAATGTTTTCTTAAACTCTGTGTGCGTGAGGGTTAACCTTTTATATGCAAAAATAGTTGTTTGTTTGGTTTTCGGACTTGTAAATAAAAAATACAAAATAAACAGAGATTAAACTTATGAATTAAAACATTGGGTCATATGGGATTTCAGAGATCAATGAGAAATGGAAATATATGGCTCTAAAACAATGTGTCATATTTATGCAAGTCTGTTTTTCAAGAATATAATACAGACAAGATCCTAATTTATTGGTTTTGACATGTGAAATCGCATAGTGTACTTATTTTTATGTTGAATTATATTTACATTGTCTCCCACCATTTAAACATGAACAGATCATCTATTATTGCTGAAAACGTGTGAAATCAGAGATGCTTGTAGTATTATAATGAGGAACCTTGGCGCTTAATTTTGGTTAATACAAGTTAACTTGTTACCGCACGAAGATTAAACTGTAAATTTTTTGGAGGGTTTAATAATCAATGGCAGAATCTTGTTTTCTTGATTCAAGACTGAAATTGTGGGTTGATGATAATAGAATCAAATTATGAAACACAAAATTATATGAGAAATCATCATGAATTAATTTTGTTTTGGTTATATATTTACAAAATGTATAGCCATTAGTGGCCTAAAATGTTAAGAATTGAGACTCTATATTTGATCATTGACTTGGAAAGAGATTCAAGTCCATCTTCAAGATCTTGAATGCATGACTCTAGGATCTGAACATCCTCTATCTTCAAAGTCTTCTCGGATTGGAATTCAGAGTCAACCCTTGTGAATTCATTTGCTTGTGTCTCACTTGAAACCTTCTTCTTGTTCATTAGCTTTGAGACGAGAGACCATTTGTCACAAGTCTTTGATCCAGACATGAAGCAGAACAGAGAATCAAAAAGGGTCATTGTAACAGCTTCAGCTTCTCCAAACATAGTAAGAGACTTGTCGTTGCACTCTTGATCTTGTTTGATTTTCAAACTCTTGAGAACCTTTTGGAATGACTTCTTGAGGGATCTTCTTGTGGCTAAGTATTTCTTGACCTCTCCAGATAGATCTCCGCGCTTTCTTCGAAGAATTGATTGGATCTCCATGAGACCCTCTTTCATCTGCGACAATGCATTCTTGGACATGTTGCACAAATCCAAGATCCTGAGAGATCCATCAAGAAGTTGCTCGACGGTTTTCTTATTCTGCTCTTGAGCTAAAGCTTGTTGGGTCACTGGTAGGCAGATAAGCTTGTCGAGAGACTCGTGTAGCTCTTGAATGTTGTCAAGTCTTTTACAGATAGAAGAGCTGGAAGATGTTGAGGCTTCTTCAGAAGATCTCAAACGAGATAACTGCTCATCGACATGAGAAGCTTGTGGGTGAGGTCTAGAAGGGAAACTGTTAGAGCGAACGTGGAAAGATGCAGCCATTTTTTCTTAATCTTAAACTCTTTGTTGTTGATCAAAGAGATATGCTGAGAGCTAAGATGTTTCTTATGGTTTCTCATTGCCTCTTAGCTCATTACTTATATAAACACCATCAAGAAAGAGAGACATATGAGGAATCTCTTGCTGCATATAGAATTATTATCTTGAATCATGAACATTAATGTCTGTGCAATGTTCCCTCTATGCAATAAAGAATATTTAGCTCAGATCTCAAAAAATGAATGTGCACAGTCGACTTTGTAACGCGTTAGCATAGTTTACGGAAAAGCCAGTGTGGCTTGTCTCAATGGGAAAAGATGATAACAGCACTATTCTTGCATATATTCACTCTCCATTATGCAAGATCAACCATGGCAAAAACCTTGGATCTTGTCTGCCTTCTACACAACAGTCACATGCTGTTACACGGTTACTACAGAGTTGAGTAGATAAATACAAAAAAAAAAAAGTAAAGACACCTTGTGGTTATAAAATGCCTTGTGAGCTATACATGAATTATAGTTTTTGCCATGTGCTTCTGTAATATATTATTTCAGTCTTTCATACTAACTTTAATATAGTAATTAAAGAAACAATTGTGAGCAAATTAGTTTGTTGTCATGTCGACACATCCGAGAAACTATTGTTCTGTAGTTACCGTTAGGCCATGAGTTTCAATGTGACAAAAGCCATAACATATTCAAGTATACTATCACTTGCAGTTTCTTGAAACTTGTTCGTAGCTATTACGCAAAGGTGCTTTTGTGATGTATTCTTGGAAACCCTAGCGGGTATAAACCTACAAGTCATTATTGGGCAGAACAAGAGCAAACTTGAATCAACACCCAAGAAAAAAAACCTAACTCTTTGTCTTCCCCAAACAAACCACAAGCAAGGAACTAATACATGCAGCATTTTGTTTTGACCCATCTTCAAGATCTTGAATGGGTGACTCAGAATCATTTCTAATATCTGCACATCATCTATCTTCAAAGAGCAAAGGATTGTAACATTGAGCGAAACTGTTCGTTTCTACAGCTTTTTCCCTTGAAATAAAACTCTCCATCACTGGTTTATCAACTCAGAGATTAATGACTTTGAACCTCACAACATGAAAAACAGAGTACCAAACAGAGGAACAATAGTTATGGCCTTCTGCTTCTCCTTAACGTAGCCAAAGACGTTTAGTTCATTCATGAGAAACATAAACACTTCTCCACCTCATTGTCTTCTTTTAGAGGCACTAAAAAAAACCTTTTGTTTTGTTATCAACCATAGTTGCCACCTTTTTCTCTCTTTTTCTTTTCCTTTCTCTGATTTTGTGATCAACAAAAGACCTTAGAGAACTCAAGATGCTTCATGAACCATTTTGTTCAATACATATATACCATGAGAACTATATCATCATTTGCCATCTTTATTGTTATGTTGGCACCAAAAGACTCCGATGTTTATGCAGTGTTCCCCTTCTAGCCGAAGTCCCATATGCACAATCCTCAATGGTTGTCTCCTTGGAAGGAGATAATAAAAGCCATATTTCATGTATTTTTTCACTCTCAAAACCACATGAGTCTATAAGAAAATTCCGAGAAATCGGAATTTTGCAGGGAAGGAGACAGGCAAGATCCGGAATGAACATGAGGAAATTCAAGTTGGATGACAAATTTGCTAGGGTGGCTATATTAGTTTGAAAGATTATGCATGTGATAATATCTGAATCATATCTTTCTTTCATATATGTTATGAGTCATGGAATGTGTTTGGAGGGAGACATTGCATAAACATCGGTCTATATGATCACAATGATTCCACATGTTTTTCTTCCTTGATCGATGGTTGTATATATGCAGGGGCGAGAGCCGCAAGAAAGCATAACAAACAATCTTCTCTCAATATAAACTTAAACTTAAAAATAAAAGCTATGTAAAAATGGCATTCTCATTCCATATTCGCTAATCGATTCTTAGAAGAAAGCGTGGAGATTTGTCGAGCGAAGTGAATAAATATTTAGCCTTAAGAAGATCAGTACAAAAGTTATAAGAAAAGACTCTTACAGAACAAGATCACTACAAAGACTTTGGCTGTCTTAGAAACTGTCACAATTGCTCTGTTTTATTCTATGATATGCTACATATCTTCATCAAAATCTTGTGACAAATGGTCATTGGTCTGAGAGCTAATGAAAGAGAAAAATGTCTCATACGAAGCGCAAACAAACGAATTCACAAGGGTAGATTCTAAATTTCAGTCCGCGAAGACGACTGGAGATGGATGATTTTTGGATCGTAGAGTCATGTATTCAAGATCTTGAAGATGTCATTCAGGATTAGGCCTGGAAACTTTTGTACATAAAACAAATATCAATACAAATGAATACAAGATTTATTCGTTCATTTCACTATGTTATCTACTTTTCTTTCATATTTTGAGTATGTGTCATTTACCATGAAAGAACTAAGACGTTTCAAGAAACAAAAACATATAATCTGAAATATTTTGCTAATTCACATGGCATGATCGTTTGATCTGAATGCTCGTAATATATCAAAGAAAAAGAAACCCATCTTCTAGGCATATTTCCAGACTTTAAAAAAAAAAAAAAAAAAAACCAATATAGTCTTTCTCTGTTTAGTAATCTTGGTTCAAACATAATGAGCAATCTTAGCGCTGAAGTTTGGTGGACTCAAGCTAAAAACATAACTACGTAAACTATGAAATTTGGGATTTATTCAAAAGACAATGGTAAATGTGTTATTTAAAATTGCTGTTGTTTTCTTGATTCTGGATTAAACTTGTTCTTGGATGATAAATTGATAATAGAATAAACTTAAGAATAAATAACACAAAAGCATATCAAAGTGCGGAATGAGATCCTTGCTTTTGTTTCAAGTTCCCAGTTGGACCGCATAGAGGGATTCCTTGCTCACACCATTTGGCGGGAGAGAAAGTCGTCGCCATGGTGAAAGCCCGCACACTACAGCCAACTTGATAAGGTTGGTTGATCGACAGGTCCGCAATCAGCTCACGACAATTCAACGTATGGGCGATAGAAGATACGAGAAAGGGTTACAAGTTTGGTTTCTTTCTAGGCGTTAAGTCTTTTTTGTTAAAAAAATTTCAGGTTTTCTTCGACTACACGATGCACTAGTTGTAAAAACGATATTTTTTCTTTGAATATAATTTAACATTAGATTTTAAAAAAAAATAACACAAAAGCATAGGAGAAATCTTGAATTAGTTTCTATTAAATTTTCTTTAGTATGTGTACAAAATTTATAGGCATTAATGGCCTAAGATGTTAAGGATTGAGACTCTGTATTTAATCAAGGACTTAGAGAGAGATTCAAGTCCATCTTCATGATCTTGAATGCATGACTCTAGGATCTGAACATCTTCCATCTTCAAGGTATTTTCCGATTGGAATTCGGAGTCAACCCTTGCGAATTCGTTTGCTCGTGCTTCACATGAGACCTTCTTCTGGTTTATTAGCTTTGAGACCAATGACCATTTTCCACAAGCCTTTGATCCAGACATGAAGGAGAAGAGAGAATCAAAAAGGTTCATTGTAATAGCTTCAGCTTCTCCAAAAATTGCCAAAGATTCGTCGTTACATTCTTGTTCTTGCTTGACCTTCAAGCTCTTGAGGACCTTTTGGAATGACTTCTTGAGGGATCTTCTTGAGGCTAAGTATTTCTTGACCTCTCCAGATAGATCTCCGCGCTTTCTTCTTAGAATCGATTGGATCTCCATGAGACCCTCTTTCATCTGAGACAAAGCATCCTTGGAAATGTTGCACAAATCCAAGATCCTGAGAGATCCATCAAGAAGCTGCTCAACGGCTTTCTTGTTCTGCTCTTGGCTTAGAGCATGTTGTGTAACAGGTAGACGAATAAGCTTGTCAAGAGACTCGTGTATATCCTGAAGGTTGTCAAGTTTCTGGCATATAGAAGAGCTGGAAGATGTTGAGGCTTCCTCACAAGATCTTAATCGAGCCAACTGCTCATCGACATGAGCAGCTTGTGGGTGAAGTCTAGAGGGAAAGCTGTTAGATCGAACATGGAAAGAGACTGCCATTTTTGTTGGTCTTTTAACTTCTCTATTGTTTATCAAAGAGAAGATGTTGAGAGTGCTTTAAGATGTTTGTTCTGCCTTCTCAATACTTCTCCTAACAGTACTTATATACACCATCATGAGAGAGCTATACAAGGTTACAAAAATTGAAAACATTAATGCAAATGTTCCCCTTCAAAGATGGCAAAAAGCATCTTATCTAATACATAAATAAAATATCAACTTTCAAATTTCCTAAGGCATTGAGATGCGCAACGTTGCATGAACGAGAGCTGGCTTTGTCTGCTATTGAACGGCCATGCCATTCGTGCAGATTATAAAAGAGAAGCGTCAATCGATTCAGCCAAAACCTTGTTTAGAACCACATGCTTCTAAAACCAATGTTATAAATCAAGACAACAAGCCCAACAACAAGCCCAACAACACTCAAATGGTTCAGCCTACCAAGTCCACCATTCAACAGTCATCTCTGCAATCTCTGCAATCTCTGCAATTCACTAAAGACAAAAATAAACAAATTGCAGAAGAAGCTTCAGGAAACAGTACGATCAATATGATAGAGACAAGGAACAAATTTGATGCTCTTAGCCCTCTACAGGATGATGACATGTGTTAAGGGAACTAGGGTTTTACCAAAGTATAAATAAGAGGCTCAGCCTCATGTAATAATTAAGAGAGTATTATCAATAAAGTAAAGAACTTTCTTCTCTATTTTTCATGGTATCAGAGCAATGGCACAGTCCTTGGCTCTCTACTCACAACCTGTGTTAAATATCACAAACTGTGTTACCATCAAACTAACTGAGAGAAATTACATTCTTTGGAAATCACAGTTTGAATGCTTCCTCTCAGGGCAGGGCTTGCTTGGTTTTATCAACGGTTCATTTCCACCACCTATCATTACTCTTCCGCGTGCTCCCAATGAAGATCCGGCCTGTCCTACAGCGAATCCGGAATACCTTACTTGGCTTCGTTCTGACCAAGTCGTGAGATCCTGGATTCTGGGCTCACTTTCTGAAGATATCCTTGCTGAGGTCATCAACACCAAAACGGCTCAAGAGGTATGGCATGCTCTTGCTCAACACTTTAATCGGGCTTCTGCTTCTCGCTTGTTTGAGTTACAAAGAAAGCTACAAAATACAGAGAAGAAAGATAGTTCTATGGCGGACTACTTAAAAGAGCTAAAAAGCGTTTGTGAGCAACTTGCCTCTGTAGGTCATCCTGTTAGCGAACAAATGAAAATATTTGCTGTGTTGAATGGTCTTGGTAGGGAGTATGAGCCGATTAAAACTTCTGTGGAAGGCTCTGTGGACTCATCTCCTTTTCTCACTCTAGAAGATGTGATTCCCAGGCTCACTGGTTATGATGATCGTTTATTGGCCTATGATAATACCTCAAGTGTCACTCCTCATTTGGCTTTTAACGTTCAACGTTTTGAGTCTTCTGGAAACTACAATAACAGAGGCAGAGGAGGTTATTCTCAGAAGAACAGAGGCAGAGGTGCCTACTCCACAAGAGGACGGGGATTTCATCAACAAATTTCTCCTGCTTCTAGCTCATCCTCCTCTTCCACAGCCTCGGGCTACTCCGGCGATGGTCGCCCAGTTTGTCAGATTTGCGGTAAGGTTGGACATCCAGCTTTGAAGTGTTGGCATAGGTTTGACAACACCTACCAATACGAAGACGTGCCAACTGCTCTTGCTGCTCTACGGATCACCGACGTCACTGACTCTGCTGGTCATGAATGGGTTACTGACAGCGGCTCCACGGCTCATGTCACAAACTCTCAGAATCATCTACAACACTCAAAGCAGTACTCAGGATCTGACATGGTTATGATGGGAGATGGCAATTTCTTGCCTATCACACACACTGGTTCTGGTTTTTTGCCAACAGTCACAGGTACGTTACCTCTTCATGATGTTTTGGTTGTCCCTGGTATTGCAAAAAATTTGTTATCTGTTTCAAAGCTTACAACAGATTACCCTTGTTCAATTGAATTTGATGCTAATGAGGTTCTTATAAAGGACAAGGCAACAAAGAAGCATCTCACTCAGGGTCAAAACAGTAAGGGGCTGTATGTTATTAAGGATCCACATGCTCATCCTTATCATCTCAACATTTCTTTAAAGAGAAGAATAATTAATTTACCCTCGTTTGTAGTGTTACTTCAAGAACACAATGTGGCAAAAGACAAGGCATAGACAATGCTGATTCAAGAATGTGATGATTCCCAAGTATTAAAATCACGTTGAAAATGCCGTAGTTTATCAAGAAACCATGTTATGTGATTTAATGCAAAAGTGTTAGAAGAAATATTATAATGTTACTCTTAATCTTTAATCTTGTAAAATACTTATTGATCCACATGAGTTTGCCATATGATCTACACGCGTGCACTATGCTTATAACTTAATCAAGAAATATATATTAAAACAACTATGTTAATAATGGCGGTTTCTGGTGGAGTAAAGATCCATACCATACCCGTAGATAAAGGCATGTGAACAAATGTGGATGTTAAGAGATAGAGAGGTTAATTAAACATGAATATGCAAAACAAGTAAGTTTTTTTGTTTCCGTTGTCGTAAAATATATATGGTTCATCTATATAAGATTAAACTGTAAATTTCAAGGGTCAAAAGATGTTTGATGTTTGTTCTATGTGTCAAGGGTCAAGTAAATTTCAATTTAGAACTAGTAAAAACACTCAAGGTCTTATGTCTTCTCTTGTCCAAGTCTTTACCGGTGAAAATTATAGCCATTCAAGATTTTATAAAAATTAGGTTTCCTAAAAAAAATAGGGAATATTTGAGAGACACTTTTAGGGGGAGTTATTGGATCATTGATTTTGATGGATTTGGAAATCCAAACAAAAGTCCTATGTTATTCAATCATTAATTTTAAAATAACTATCAAAATCATGTCTTATTGGTTGTATGATTTATAAATACTAGTTAAAATCCTATGTTATTCGTTTAGTGATTTGTTTTTGGATTTTAAAATCCGCAGTATGTTTTAAATGGATTTGAAAGGATTTGATAGTGTAAAATAGAAGGATTCAAATCCAAGGATAAAACATGTTATTTCAAAATCCATGTATTTTGATTTCAAAAATAATAAGGATTCACAAATTCTAGGTGGATTTACAAATCCATAAACCAATAAACCCCCCTTATATTAGTTTCTTTAGTTATTTTTTTTTTTGGCGAAAAGTTTCTTTAGTTATCTACAGTAGTAACAAATAAGAGATTGATTTTAAAAATAAAATATGTATAGAAAACAAATAAAGAAATTTTTTAAAAATTGAGGTGGAAATGGAAGGCTGAATTTTGAAAGATAAAAATTTTAATATTCGTCATTATTTTTATTTTTGGCTGGAATTAGTAAAGTGTCAAATTTCAAAACATTTTGGTTCAATGAAAAATTTCCATAATAGTTTCATTACATTTATCTTGGGAAAAAGAGAGTAAACTATACTCCATTAATTTCTTTTTAAGTAATGTTTAAACTTGTTACACACTGATTAAATACAATTTTTTCTTTCTAAAAAAATTAAAGAGAGACATATAATTTTTTCTTTCTATAAAAATAACATTAAATACAATGAATTCAACCAATAAGAAAATGGGAGAATTTCAAAAATACCCCTTTTCAAATACCACTTTTTAAAAATACCCTCATTTCAAACTTTATAAAAAAACCACTAAAAATGCTGAAATGTATCCAAATATGTGTGTGAACTTATAAATATACACATAAATTTCCTTTATATATGAATAAACTTTTATATATCTTTCATAAATAGCGTAAAAATAACTTATAAATATCTTTTAAAAACCTTTTAAAAGCCTTATAAACCCTTTAAAAAAACCATTTAAAAACCTAATAAAACTTGTAAAACCGATTTAAAACCTTTTAAAACATTATAAAATATTTGTATCAAATCTCCAAGTAGTAGTTATTATATAGAAGTACCTTATAAACCATATAAAACATTATAATTTTTCATATTTAAACATGAGTATTTTTGAAAATGAATAGATAAAGATAGTATTTTTGAAAAGAGGTATACCAAAAGGGGTATTTCTCAAAAATTCTCTAAGAAAATATGATGTATGATATGAATGGTTAAAATTTATTAAATACATTTAGTATTTGTTTTGAAAATTAAAAATATCATTTAAAATGAAATAAATATTTTGGGCTAAAACATTACTTGAAAAGAAAGGAAGAGTAGTTATTTAGTGAAATCGTGCTATCACCTTTTCTAAAAATTTAACATGATTAATGTGTAGTGTATTCCCATATGTCACACATCTTCTCAACAGTCCCACCGATAATTAAAAATTAAAATGATCAATAATGAAGTTGACGACCAATTCAAAATTAAAATTCACTACAAGATCCTTATTTTATTCATCGATTATGACAAGTGAATATGCACACGAAGACTTTAGGTCTATTGCTAAAATTTCTTGTAGTACCATTTATATTGTTTCCCACTATATATTCAAAATTATGTGATTCATGTTTCTTATTTGACACACAGCTTTCTCTGTCTGACTGTCTCAAAGATATTTTCAGACAGACAAGTTTAACAATTATTATTAACGTAACTTTGTTTTAATCATGAAGTTATTATAAACTGTTAAATGAAGAAGACTTGAATATATTTCAGTTAATAGTTCCTTTTCGTACTAATTAAACTTTGTAGGGCATTAGTGGCCTAAGATGTTAAGGTTTAAGACTCTGTATTTGATCAAAGACTTAGAAAGAGACTCAAGTCTATATATCTTCAAGATCTTGAATAAATGACCTCTAGGATCTGAACATCCTCCATCTTCAAAGTCTTTTCAGATTGGAATCCCAAGTCAACCATTGTGAATTTGTTTGCTTGTGCATCAGTCAGCACATGTAAATTTCTTCTTGTTCAATATTAGCTTTGAGACGACTGACCATTTGTTACACGTCTTTGATGTAGACATAGAGAATCAAGTTAACAGAGCAATTGTGGCAGCTTCTGCTTCTCCAAATACTAACAAGGATATGTCACTGCACTCCTTGTCTTGTTTGACTTTCAGGATCTTTTGCAATGACTTCTTGATAGATCTTCTTGAGGCTAAGTATTTCTTGACCTCTCCTGATAGATCACTGCGCTTTCTTCGTAGAATCGATTGAATCTCCATGAAACTCTCTTTCATCTGAGACAATATGTATCCTTGGGAATGTTGCACAAATCCAAGATCCTGATAGATCCATCAAGAAGCTGCTTATGTCTTATATTGAAGGCAATATAATGTACACTCGTGTACATCTCAAGCCTAATGTTAAAGGAATGTGCCATATAATTAAGTCTCTCCGTGTGGTAACTGGTAAGCTTTTTCCAGTAGCTTACACGTTTGCATTATGATTATACAAATAAAAAGAAAATCCTATTTAGCTAGACAACGGTTATATGATCACTAATGGTTTGGATCATGTAAGTAGCGGCAAGATCCGTATCCGTAGATCATCGCATGTTAAACAAATACACAACGGAATTGTTTAACTCTTATTATTTCATACAACCGTGTGGAATGTTCAGAGATGTCACATGCATGATATGTCGACAAGTAAAACGTTATTTTCCATGGTCTAAAATGTTTCACTGCAATGATAGAAAATGTGAAATTTGAAGGTAAATAGAATGCAGTTTGGTTCTTCAATGATCATTTATGAAATATATATATCACAAGAACAGATTTATATGAAAAAAAAGAATTTTGTATTCGTTATATATCTATGTTCCTTTTCTTACAAGTGATTGTATTTATTTTGTTTCCACAAAATTTGTAGGTTTAGTGACCTAAGCTATTAAAAATTGAGACTCTTGATCAGTGACTTTTGAAAGTCATTGAAGTCCATCTTCAAGGTCTTGAATGTATGACTCAAGGATCTGAACATCCATCCGTCGTCAAGGTCTTCTCGGAATAGAATTCAACCCTTGAGACTTCGTTTGCTTCCGCTTCGCGTGTAATGTTCTTCTTCTTCATATCTTTGAGATGACTGACCATCTGCTAAAACCTTATGATCCAGACAAAGAAACTGTAGCAGCTTAAGTTTGTCCAAAGATAGCCAAAGTCTCTTCGCGCTGCTGCAACCTTCATAGACTTTTCTTCTTTTGTTGAATGTCTCCTTCAAGAAATGTCTTAGGGCTAAGTATTTCTTCACCTCTACTAAGAGCTCTCCGCGCCTTTCTTCTTTGAATAGGATTAGATCCCCAAAAGACTCTCTTTTATCTGCCTTCTCAAAGCCTCTCTAGTCATTTACTTATATACACCATCATGAAAGAGAGATCATGATGCATCTCTTGGTGATGATAAGGTTATAATATCAAATTATTCACATTGATGTCTATGCAATGTTCCCCTCCATAACACATTTCCCTTATTTGATATATATATGTGACTAGCAACTTTGCAACGCGTAAGTATAGTTCTATATATGGCCAATCCATCATGGATGGGTTGTCTCCTTAGAGAAGATGATAACAGCACAATTCTTGCATGAATCTATAATCACTTCCGGATCTTGTCTGTATTCTGCACAGCAACCACACTCCATTACACATTGATTACAGAGTTGCAGAAACAAAACCCTAAAAAGAAGCCAACTCCACATTATGTTAAATGCAAATAAAGGATAACTTCCTTATAGTTAAATTGTTCGTTCTTCTCTTGTAGGCTTGTAGCCATGCAGAAGTCATAACTGAAAAATATTAAGTTTGCAAGGTCTCTATTTGATTGAATTCTAGGTGTGAACTTGTATAGTGCTCTATTCTCTAATGGATGCAGAACATAACTTCACATCCTCCACCAGAAGTTTCTCTAACGCTTTATTTTAAAATCATGTTTTGTGATCTAAGAAATCTGGGACCAAAACTATACCATATTACAAACAACTGCAAAAAGACAAATTCTTTAAAGAAGATGAGAACATTTTGTCATCATCAATCTCAAACCACTAAGAATCTTGAAAAGTCGACAACAAAGACACTCCAAATTATGTTTCTGTGTTCACCAGTTGCCATTTCACACAAAACAATCCATAAAGATCATCCCAATTTAATGGTCCGGCCGATTCGGATGGAAGCTAGACAAGGACCTTCCCGAGTGAGTCAGCCACATTGAGCAAATTACTCAAAAGAAGAAGAAGAAGATGAACAAATTAATGAGTCTATGGGTCAATGGTGGGATCATCCCTTCAAAGGTCCCACTAAGTCTGTGTAAGGACCAGACATGATACTTTGCCGATTAGGACAAGAGCTATGCTCAAAGTTTCCACATATAGGTAATGATGTTACATAGTTATTTTCTTTCTTCTTGGAAACTCCATTGATTTTGAAATGCACTCAAAAATGTATACTTGAGAGAAATGATCGTCCACTTGATTCAATGTTAAGGTTCTTTTTATTTTGAATGGTATAGTCAAAATATGACTAGCAATAGTGTTACATGGAATCTTCTTATGTTACAAATAACAAACTTACAAAAAGATACATTAAAGTTGAGTAAATAGTATTATTTGTTACAAGCTCTGTTTTTTTCTTACAGAGTTACATTGAAGAATAGTTAAATGTGTTTATTTCTTTTTTTACATATATATATATATATTACCAATTTAATAGGTTAACTATTGGTGTAAGATTCTGTAGCCATGGGCTTATACTTAGAAGCTGGTCAGGTCCCCATTCTACTCCTTGTTTAGGTAGTTGTAGCTCTGGTAAGCTTCCAAAAGGAAGCTTAAGTGATGAAGAAGTGTCTCTGGTCTCTGTCTCTCTTTGTTTCTCTTGGTTTTTCGCGTTTTCTTGAAGCGTTAGGAGCTTGTTTGCTTCTTCCATGGCTATCTCTTGAGGAGCACGGAACGAAGCCATCATCGAGTTATCTTCTTTTCCAATGAATGAGATTGTCTCGGATGATGAGAGAGGAGAGTTAGGACATGTTTGATTCATCTTAGCTTCCATTTCTGCTCTTTGCTCCAATACTTTCAATGAAGTGGCTTTTCTATATATCTTACATAACACAACGTCCTGCAAAAATTGATCAGAATTAAGATTAGCAAACAAAGTTGTTTTCTTGATTCTTATACTGGTCTTGACACAAGAGCTTGCTTTTGTTTCAAGGTACCTTTGGTAAGGTGCAATTATCAGGCATCCTAAACTCATTCATGACCCAATCAGTCTTGCTTCCTCCTGGTGCTCTTCCTCTGTAAAACACAAGCGTCTTCTTTAACCCAATCACACGTTTTGGCTCAGACAAGCTAATGATTTTACGATCGGATCCAGTTGCTTTCCAATATCCTTTCTCAGTTGTCCTGCTTGGTCTCCCTCCGTTCCCATGCTTCCTTTCCCTTGGCACAAAGAAGTACCATTCTCTTTCTCCAAGGATTCTTGATAACCCTGTGGTCAAAACACAAGACATTTAATACAACCTAGAGACAAAAAAAAAAGAGCTTTAGGGTATTAGAAGGTATTACTACTTGTAACATACCAGGTAAGTCCCATGGATCATGACGATAGATGTTGAGGAAACTAATGACTTCAACACTCGATCTTTTACCATAAACCATGTTCTTGAGGTAGAAATCAAGAAGCTCTTCCTCGGTAGGATGGAACCTAATACCCGGGAGCTCAGTCTCTTTTCCCATATCTCTATCTTTCTCACTAATGTCCCTAACAAAAAAAGTGAGTTTGGTTCTTTTTTAAGAAAGCTGTGTAAGTAGTGAGAAAAAGGTTGTTGTTGGTGGTGGTTTAATTTAGCACTTAGGGTGATGCAATGCACATTTATATACAAACTAGGACCCTTTTGTGTTTGTGTTAGATTTGATTTGTGTGATGGGGCATTATTTTGATGGTGCAGACTAAGTCAAGAGTTAGAAAAATAAAATAAAAAAAGATATAGGTGGATGAATAATGATTTAACATATTGAATATTGAAAGTTTTTATTTTCTTTCAAACTTTTGTTTTTTTCTTTAGAGGTTTTGTGATGTGTTTACTTGGAAAGAAGAAGAAGGGTCTTGATCAAAGGTGGATGGAACCCCACACTTTACTTCTAAGAGGATTGGAAATGGTCTTTATCTTAAGAAATGGTCTTTACTTCTAAGAGGATTGGACCAAAGAGAGCTTTGGTTTGAGTTTGGTTCTTCTGTTCTTTTTCACTTTTTTATTTTCTTATTATGAATAAGAATTAAGAATGAATTACTTTTTTGTCATATTATTATAAATTTTCTGATTGTGGGACTTCCACCAATTTGTTTAATCTTGAGATTGACTTGAGAAGTCTCCTCCAAAGACTTGAAGTCTTTTTTTTCTTTGTGGGACAAGAATCTTTAAACTATTTGCCCTTTTAGTTTTCTTACTACTAGACTATGATTATTTGCTTACATAACTAAAATTTTAAACATAAGTTAAATACAAAAGTGTAGAGGTAAAATTAGTTTTTTACTTTAATTCTTTCTTATAGTCATAGAATTACTAATTTTTTTATATATTTCTTATAGTCTAAAAAGACAAATAATATGTTGTTACTTTTTTTTGTTTTCTTCTCATGAATAATATGATTGGAGAAAACCTATTATTGAAGCTTTTAAAAATAATCTAAATTTTTTTCAGTTTAGGTTTTAGATAAGAAGCTAGCCTTTGAGTAATCATGTGTAATAATATAATCTTACACGAATTTTTACGAGGTCGTGTGTAATTCATTTTAGGCAGATCTTGTATTATCAATATAAGTTCGGTGTATTTTGATACAAAACATATTTTGTGTTCATCTAATACGGTGGACAATGCATATAATGAACTAGTTTTAATCTTTGAACGATTATAAATCATACATTTCGTGCGATCATAGTAAAGGTCAATTAGTGGTATGGAGTTTCTATTTTCTAAGACTTGTGAAATTCTTTGGAAAACCTTAACAAGTTCTGCCGGATAGATCATAAATTCCCTTTGGCTCGACATAGGACTATGTCCTCGTCTATCATCAAGCGACTCTATATACTTCCAACTGTATAGAAACTCTAGTGCTATTGCAGTATTTGAGGGGTACCCCTCCACCAATATACAATGATGAACATCATAATTTTTAACAATCAATAGTTTACATTTATATATATTTTTTTAAAAAATTACATGGTTTTCACTTTTCAACAATAAGAGTAAAACATAATCTAAATTTGCGTTGAAATTATTAATTATCATATTACAATAAGTTTTGCACTATCTATGTTAGCCTACTACTAGTTTTGAATCTTCGGATTTTCTTTTTCTAAATGAATGTAAATTCACGATTAAAAAAAAAAAAAAACTAAAATTGTTACAACAAGTGCATTAATTATAAAGAGATTTAAGAGTGTTATTTGATTTTACAACTTAAATTTCAGTAGAAACCCAAAATTAAAAAAGCATTTTAAGAACTCAACACACCACTCAAACCTCAATTTCATGGTAGAAACACAAAAACAAAAGAACCAAAAATCTCGAATAGTTCTGGTATTTTCCGATGAATCTACATCAGTAGATCTTTGTAGATATTAAATTTATAAAAAAAAAAAAAAAAAAATCTTTTTCCTTGTTACCAAAAGACCAAACAACACAAGTGAGTTTGACACTTCGACTAGTGGGGCTATGAAGGATTTATACATATAATATGGACAAACGAATGAAAGTTTCTCGGAAACTGCTTAAAAGCTTACTTTATTTTCTAGCTTTTGTCTTCAAATGCCAAACATTATTCAATAAACAGAACACATCACAACACAATCTCAACGAAACTTCCCAAATACAGTAAGAAGCATCTAATCTATTACAATTATTTTAACCATATCATATCATATGTACTCTTCTCTACATCTTGATCTTGTTCTGATTCATGAATGTGTGAGATTGTATTCTATCAAGCGGACTAAGAACTTGTGAACTCCTATGATTAAAGTCACAGTTATGAACTTCATTTGCAGAGCCATTCTTTTACATTTTTCCCTTTGGCAATAAAACTACCAATGTTCTTCCGGTCAATTCTCATCGGGCTTTTGGTACGCGCCATTATCTTTTTAACCATCGCTTTAACCGGTGACTCTCCTCTTACGTTGCTGTGCTTTCCTGATCCATAAACAACTACAATCTCTGCAGGAACCACACACTTCTTGTCTTCACTAAATCTAAGTCTAATCTCATCCATCCATTGTAGCATTATCAGATACGATGCGCTCAAGTGCATACCATGTAAATCCAACTTACCTTCTACCGCGTTCCACTCAATTGCTTCGTCTAAAACTAATGACTGAGTCAATTCGCGGACCAGAAGCGCTTCGTCCTCATTCAGAATAGTAAGCAGTTCGGAAAGAGAAAGCGGACAGCTATCCAAGTCTTTCAACAGTGAGATAATTGTAGGACAAGAATTCAATACCGAGTTATACGTCCTTATTGATAAAGGAACATTAAACCCCTTCAGTTTCTGTAACCAAGATCCCATTTGGGGAAGAGCATCATGAGCTCCATAGGAAGAAAGAACCATATTTGAACAAACTGTGTCGATTCTGTGACCTTCTGTTTCCATTCTGTGCACTATTCTGTTCATGTCATCAAACAATCCTAATCTTCCATATCCATATAGAACAGACTTATACTCAAACGACCCCGGCTTTATTGTTTCCATTTTCATCTCCTCGATAACTCTTTCCGCATCAAGAGGTTTGTCCATGTTGCATAATCCAGAAACCATAGACTTGTAAGCTTGAGTTTTGACATACACTGATGACGATCTTTGGATTATGTCCCTCAAACGTAAACAAGCGTCACTGAATCCTTGTATAGATCCTTGTTTAGAATTTGATTCAACTAAATTGCATAGGAAGAGAGCAAAGCCTCGTTCATTTGACTCCAGCCTTGAAACCGCAGTAGAAAGTAAAGTTTCCGATTCAACAAATCTTTCTTGTTTATTGAGCAGAGAAACAAGTTCAGCAATGAGTTTAGGATTCCAATCGAACCACGACGCTTCAGTAATTTCCAAATACAACTGAGGAGCAAAGTAGGAGAGATGAGGATGGGAAGTGTTATCCGAGAGGAGATGAGAGAGGACATTGAGAGCCACTGATTTGGGAGAAGCAGCCACAAACTTCTTAATATGTCGGTTTGTCGCTGATGGATCTCCAGCTAAGGCTGGTGACGACAATGAGGAGAGAAACTGGTGGCCTTGTTTCATCAGAGGCACTGCTCCTGCCTTGCACCGAATCTCCATTTTCGTTCTGTAAGTCCATGACACATTGCTTAGCTCACCTCCCCAGTAACAGATACCTTGGCTTAGCCTCTGAGGCAAAACAACAAGGAACTGTCTGTTATGGCTGCTTATCATCTGGTTCTGATGTATATGTCTGGACACAAAGGTAGTAGGATAAGCAAGAGACAACGTTCTGGTAACAACCACACCTGCATAGTATACTGTAAACACTTAATGCCACAATGCTCAATTCAATTCCAATCAATTAGAGTAACTAATAATACTATACAGAGAAGCCAAAGATTTTGTTTTTATCAGTTCTAGTCTTCTCGTTACTACTAAACAATAACTGGTAATCAGAAAAGGGGAAAACTTTCAAACCCTAGTTATGAAAATCGAAAGAATCATAGAAGACAAAGAGAGTTTACAAGTCGGGCTTACCCACCATGGACGGTCTGGACCAAAGCCGCCATTTTCAATTCGTAACGAGTTTGCTTCTGTTTCGCCGTAAATCCTTTCTCCAACATCCACTCACTAAGAGCGTGAACACACCAAATCGCTGAATACCGGCTTTCGGTTTAGAGATTTGGTACCCGGTTTATTCCATGCCATGACCATTTTTGTTTTGGTTTAGCTCTGTCGTCACATCATCATGACATCATCAAATTCAAGTTATAGAATTTGTTATACTGATTTTCACACACATGATTAGATTCGAAACTAATAATTTACTTAGGAAAAGATGTATATGAATTTACAAAGTAAGTTTGTCCTGTCACAAACATATCATTCCTTGGTAAAAGATTACAAAGAAAGGTTCTTTATGTACGCCAAGCTATAGTGAAAAGCTTGGAAAAGAGATAAAAACATAAACATGTGATTCAAGTTGTAGTAGTCTCTATGGGTTCTCAATCTCACTAGTGTTCAGAAAGATTAACCTCCGCAACCATAGCATCTCCAAGGTCGGAAGGTCCTAAACTCCGGATTATAGAAAAGTGTTTCAAGATTCCGATGATGTTTCCCCAGTATGATCCTGGGCACGCTGAGACGGTAAACGTTTCACATATTAGGAATGAACACATATTTAAACATAATTGAATGAGACTAACGTGGAAAAAAATGGATAAAAGATGCATTTCACAGTCCCAACCAATGTTGCGTTTAGAGACAAGCAGCAGTTATGAAACTGACAAGAAACCAATGTGTTTTCAAATACCATTGCAAAGTCAAGAGATGCAGAGGGATACATGCATAATGTCACAGAGTTTCCATAGCCACAAGATGCAAATGTAGGGTAGTGTATACACAACTATAAGCAAACGATCCTCGAAAAAAGGCACTTCAGGAGTTAAGAGATTCAAAACTACTAACCTCATGAGAAGTAATCCAAGGAGGTGGAGGCCAAAACAGCTTGGCATAATCAGGGATTTTTTGCACCAGCTCTATTTTCCCACTGTTGAAATCAAAGACTCCCAAATCTCGATCTTGCATCGCGCCCAAGTCTTCCCCATTGAAGACATTACCGTTGAAGAACACGGAGCTTCCCTCACATAGAGGCAAAATATCAAAAGCTGAAGCGGAAAAGGTGGAGTCATCACCAAGGAACAACATCTTATCCTCAAGATCGTAAACATCAACCCAACTCTTCTCACTTTCCACAAACTCAAAGACTTTAAATTTAACCGTTCTCTCATTCATATAAAACGCAGGGTGCTCAAAGATCTCCTCTATGAATCCAGGATCCCCATCAGCTGCCTCTAAACTCAAATACATATCGACAAGCAACATTACGCCACAAGATTCAACCAGAAACTTCTTATCACCACCAAACACAGGACTTGCAACCAAGGTCAATTTCAAAGAGCTGTAATCCACAGTCACAGCCCTGCCATTGTTATCAACAGCAAAGAAACGTCCATCGAACAAAAACACATCATCATAAGGAGAAGGCATGTCATCAATCACAGTCCATGCTCGATCCCAAGACCTATACACAGCTAACTTCCCAGAAACATGAATCGTAAGCAACACAAACTTATACTCCACATCACAATCAAGATACTTGACAACTGCTTTCTCCAAGTATAAACTGTCTACAATATCACCAACGGTATTGAAATAATGAAGCTTGAATTCACAACCCAATTCGCGAACCTTAAACTTGGACATATCGAGAACACGAGGGAAATGCTCAGGGATTGGGTTTCTTATATCACTCAACGGATCTAAAAGCGTCACCTTACGAGGAACATTAAGGTCTTCCTCGACTTTGATCAGCCACCCAAACGAATCCGCCTCGCTCTGCGGTTCAAGAGGCTTGATAAGTAAGATACTCCGGTGCGAGAGACGGAACCCTACGGCGGAGTCAGGGAAGAGACTACCACCGTTATCGGGGAGGATCGGGAGGTGATGTGTCGGGAGAGGACGTTTCGGCTCGGCGGCGGATCGCCATGAAGAACATACGGAACGGAATTGGTCGAGATCAAAGGACGAGTCTAGGGATTTTGAAATTAGGTCTAAGAGATCCTTCGGGAGTGTAGACCAATCCACCATCGATCATCGATGAAATTGAAATGCCTGAGAAAATACACAAATTTGGAATTATCAACGATGAGATTTGACCCGACCCGGATCTGTTACGGATCGAATAACCCATCATCTCGGGTCAAGTATCAGCATTATCTTTAAAATTGGGTTTTAAGGATTCTCTTTTCAATGAGAATCATAGCATACTTCATATGGAAAATGGCGTTTAAGGATGATGAAATTGATAAGGCTAAACGCTTTCTCCCCTTACGGCTAATGTGTAGGATATAGAAAAGCAAGAATGGTATGGTGTTCAATCGTAAAACGATAGACAGAAAAGAGACGGTTGAACAAACATTCATCGATACGATTGTACGAATGAATGGCTGGATGATACAGTGGGTACATAGAGTCAACCAGGCGAATCCCATCAGCGACAATCCGATAGACTCAAAAGAGACGGTTGAACAACGTTCATCGATACGATTACACAAATGAATGGCTGGATAATACAACGGGTGCAGAGAGTCGACCAGGCGAATCCCATCAGGTACAATGTTGAGATGCTAAATGGATCAAATCTTTGAGGGGTTGAACACAATGTAACTATGATGCTTCACACCAATGCAGGGCGACAATGCTTCCGGACTAGGATGGAGAATAATACTCGTTATTAGTGTTTTTACTATCCATTTCTAATAGTAGCAGAGAGAAAAAATAGACAGACTTCATACAGTCAGTTCACTTACGTATAAGTTCACTACACACAACACACAAGAAAGCATCGTCTACAAATCCCTCATGAAAACCAAACACACAACATTGTGTTTCTGTTTTCATTATTATTTTTAGCTAGACATCATCACATTGTCAATCGATTGGAGGGCTTGATTTGCGAAAAACCGCACATCAACGTCTGGGTCTTCACTTAGCTCCACCAAGCATGGCCATATCATGCTCTCTACAACCTTTTCACAACCAAAAAAAAGTAACAAAAATATTAGATACATGGACGTTTTGATTCCCTAATGAGGACAATGTGTAATCATAAGGTCTTTCTCTACTTGTGAGAACCAAAAAAAAAAGACAATGATGTGTGAAGGGTAACTAACCGATTGGTCAACTATTGGAATGAGAGATTGCATCATTTTGGCGACGTTAAATTTGATGTTTGGAACTCTGATAAGAGGAGAGAGTTGACTTTTAGTTAGCCATTGGGACTTGAGAGTAATGGATTGAGTCAATGATATTTTATGTTCTCAGAGAGAGCGAGAGAGACTTGCCTGTCTTTAGATGCGGTTATTACCGCCGGCAAGAGTTTGGAACATGTGATCTCGGATCCCATTACTGGAGCGAGAAGCGATACTGCACGAAGAATTGTCATCCGGTATAGATAGTGTGGATTGTTAATCATCTCTAGAACCTGCACAAGTAAATATAGTTATATAAACAATTGCGAAATGATCGAGTTGGATTAAAGTGAAGAAAAAAATATACCATACGCTTAAGATTTCTAGACAAACCTGAGGAACTATATGCTGCATTGCCCATTCAGGACCAAACTCTTCAGCAAGACGCTTAAGATTGTTCGCAGCAGCTTCGCGGATTGAGTGCACCTGCACAATAGAAAGTTACCAAAAATTTTAAATTGTAGAAAATACGGATTTAATTATCTGATGATTCAATGGAGGTAGAGAATGAAGGACCTTGTCTTGTAACCATTGCATGCAAAGAGCACCAAGCTTATCGTCAAAGAAGCCTACACCTAATTGGCTGGCCAACAAGGGAATATACTCAATTATAGCCAGGCGTACTCTCCAGTGCCTGTCTTCAGCAAGTTCTACAATGGCTGGCAGTAAAGATTGTGATAGTAGATCAATCCCAATAACCTGCCAATTGAAAAGGACAAAAGAAAGTGCATCATCATCTGAAAATGATGGACAAAGAAGTTGTAGTTAAGTAGTCTTTGACTTGACCAAAACATGATATCTTGAATTCAATGTTATGCAGAAAGATAAGTAACTTGATCATAACAAACCTGGTTCACTTGGTCAAGTTTGCTGATAATGTTTAACCGTACATCAGGAAATTCGTCTTTCAATAGAGAAAGAAAGATTGGAAGAAGATGCTCAATTGTTGCATCCTGCAATGAATATCAAAGCCAAGTTAAAACATACAAAGTCAAACTAACATATCTTATATAGAAAAATATAGTTAGCTCTATCGTTTACTAATAGATTATGGCTACGGGCTACTTCCAGTCAAAGTAAACATGACAGTGACAAAGGAAAAGAAGATATATACATGGTTTCAAACAAAAGAAATAATCGTTATCTTAAAGATGCGAAAGTTGCTTATACTATGGGCATTTTGACTCCAAACTATACAGCCGAATGCAATTTTGTATAGATGACAGTATTTATGGTAGGAGAGCCGCACTGTATCGATTTTTAATTCTGCTTACCTTACCCAAGACTGGGGCCATCCCCATTATAACTGAGGCCAATGCAGATCTGACGTGCTGAGAAGAGTCTGATGATAATTCCTGCGGGTAGATATAACGATAAGCTAATAATAATAAGAAAAATCCAACGATCTATTGGTCCTTTGCACAATGTGATCAATGAACTACTCCTAAGCATGTACCTTTACACAAGGAAGGATGTGTTGGATAGCGAGTTCAGGGTTTAAAATGCGACAAAACTTAGTAACTTTTCCAGCAGCTGCTATCCGAACTTCAGCCTCATTATCACGAAGTAGACGAACATATGCAGGCACCAAATCCGTCCTTTATACGCAAGGCACATAAGAAAGAAATATAAACAAAAATTAGGAAAACAATCAAGATAACTCAACAAACATAAACTTCCAGTACCACCTCTGAAGCCAGTAATATAAAATTTGATATAGATTTGTAGAAATAGAGGTAAACAAAGACATCAATAAAACATTAAACCATAGCTAAGCTCAACCATCATTGCTTACTTAGTTGGCTCTGGTCCTACAGCTTCACAAAGTTCATAGAGCTGATTTGCAACCATATAACGCACACGCCAGGACTTATCCTGCTTAGATACAAAATATCAAGATAAAGCAGCACATACATATCTGCCTTACAGCTTTCTAATAAAGCTCATCAGCGGAAAATCTTATCCTAATCACACATTTACTCACCTGCGAGAAATTGACAATTACAGGAAGAATGTGTGTCACACAGTCCTGGGGCTCCAACAATTTCCCAAGAGCAGCACAACCCTCAACAGCCAATAATCTAACTGAATCTTGATCTGATATTGATGTCCATAAGATCGTTAAAAGCTATATGATCATACAAATAAGACACCGATACTTATATGTGGACAAAAATAGTGCTGCGTAGCTTCAGCTAATGCTCAGTGTTCAATGCAGTAACCCTATTACTAGCCTTTATTTACATTAGCCAACCCCATAAACAGACATGATGAAATTTTTAAGAGGTATATGCTGGCAAAATGAAACCATATTAAGTTGGAAAACATACCATCTTGTGTAAGATCATCAAACATGGACATAATCTCTGTCTTCAAATGAGCTGAATCAATTGTAGCAGCAAACTTCCCCAAATTCGTTGCTGCTGCTCTGCGCACCATTGGCATGTCATCTTGACAAAGCTGACTGTATATTGATCTTAGCTCTGCCTTTTGCAGATCTGGAGCACTTGGGTATGCAATATGGAAAATTCCACATGCAGATACTCTGGCTGTGAACCACTCACCAGCTGCAAGTCGCTGTTAAACATTGACGTGTTCAGTAAGCTTAAGTTGGTTGCACATTACGAGTATAGCAATCATTTTGGTTCCTATACGGTCCCAAACAAAACCACAAACACAACCCAAAAGAACGCTATGGAAGAAAAAAAATTGATGGTGTTCTCTTGGATCAACCAAAATAGATGTAAACAACTACAACCTACCGATTCCCCAAAACAACTTAAAAGGTAAATACTAAAACAAAAAGGCAAAAGCATATTTCCAAACTTTGGATAGCGAAGGACCCAAAAAAATCTATGTTCTTTTGCTTTGAGTGTAGCTCAATTTCACAAGGCTGATTAAGTTACACAGAGCATGGAAAGAGATATTAAAATTAACCAAAGAGATTAATAACAGGAGTAATTGCCATTATCTAACCTTTGCCAGAGGAAAGAAATGCTCAACCAAGTCATTCTCCCTCATCTGAGAACCAATTCTGCAAAGTGACTCTACAGCTTTTTCCCTCACGCAAGTTTCCTCAACAGTCGAGAGTGTCTCCAGCGGTGGAAGCAAAACATGAGCATGCTCAACACCTCCTACGTAAGGAATAAAAACACCCAACTCTTCCGCCATGGCGAGAAGCACCTCATCATCATCGTCATTGTTTTCACTAAGAAACGGGATCAACTCTTTTCTAGTCCTCTCCTCTCCAAGAGCACGGGCAATAATAGAAAGCCGTCTAATGGAGTTCAATCTAAGCTGAATATCATCGTTTTTTAGCTCGTCTATTAGGACGGCAATCGGGTATAAAGGCTCATCAACCGTAGACATCCTCACTAATATACTCAAATCACACCCTACCTTCTTCAGTTAATCCTAACCAAACCAAACACGATGTACACAAATAGTCAGAATAAAACACAATGCATATACACACCATCAATACAAAAGACGATAAAGTTACAAACTTTAAACTCAATTTTGCCTCTGAGATAATTCAAAGGTAAGCCATTTCACCTCAAACAAAAAAGGGTCGCATCAGAATCAAACACGGAGAGAAGAAGACCTAGAGAGACTACAACCATTAATTGATAATCTAAACAAAACAATTAGGATTTTGAGATTCTCAAACACATTCGAAATTGTTTCTAATTGAAGAAATGATCGAGATTTTTACCGATTACGCTGTTTTCCCCCAAGTTCCGAGCGATCTATGAATCAGAACAGAAGAAGGAACGAGAATGAGAGAGAACCGGAGCTCTTTCTCAGCAGCTACCCATCTCAAGGCTGTGTCCATATAATTGGGCCTGTCAAGGATAAAACTAAGTGGGCTTAGATTTGATACATAAAGGCCCATATGTTTAATGATACGGTGACGTTCCTATTGTCCAAATAAACTTTCCATGACGCCATTTTTGCAACTTTATCCTCCAAATCCAGAAATTGTAAATTTTAATCATGTAAAGTCAAAATAAATATGTAACATAACCCATTTCCGATGTTTGTAAACAATTTAAAAATAATATATCAAATTGAAGCCCTCATAATTAGAAATTCAAATATACCTAAAGAATTTTAAAAAATAAATGTATGTGACCGTAAAGTCGTTTACAAAAATAAAGTTACCTGGTATAAAAGCTGTATTGCGTATAAATTCTTGACGTCGTATGCTTGTTTTGCATTTTTTGATATAGAGGGTAGAGTTGCAAAAATTGACAACTTGAATGTTTTATTTACACAAAAGCCTTATTTTGTGTATGCTTGTTAAATTTTTTTTTTTATTATTGTAGTTAGTAAGTTTTTCAAATTTTACAGTACTCATTCGAAGATTACAAGAATGATTTCTGAATGAATAATATGCATTATCATGTGATGATGTTTGTCTTATATCATGGCTTGAAGACGAATAGTAGTAAAAATTTCATTTTGTGCCTTAATTATTAATATCAAATAGTTCATATAGCATATCACCTTACGAGAAAGGTGAGAAAGAAGAAGTGGTTTCATAAGAGATAGTTTAAGAGGAAGACAACAAAGAGTTTGATAAAGTACCCAATGGGCATATTTGTAGTATAAGAAGGTAAAAAGGCCAATTGTCTCACATCTTGAAATGGGGTAATGGAAGAGTATCGATCACTACTGATGATCTGAACATGTTTGAGAACTCGGTGAGGGTTATGTCTCTATACTTGGCAGGGTTTTGTTCTGATAGAAGCTCTTTGATAGGTCCATACACTTGAGGATTCTCCTTCATGAAAGTACTAAAGAAACAAATTATCGAAATCCGCGGTTTAATTGATCTATTTGCAAACACCCTATGCTCCACACTAATGAACTTGTCATTGGTCATAAGCTGCAAAACATTAAGAAAAAAAAAATATTGGTCAAGAGCTCCGGGAACATGCCTTCTTAATTCATGGACAACATGTTCTTCTTTAGTACCTGAAGAAGATCTCCAATGTTAATGACAAGAGCTCCGGGAACATGAGGAACATCAATCCAGTATTGGTCGTGGAGAACTTGAAGCCCTCCAATCTTGTCTTGAAGAAGAATGGTGATAAAGGAAAAGTCGGTGTGCTTGTATATACCTAGAGTAAGGTTAGGCTCAGGACAAGGTGGGTAATATTGGCCAAACATCACTTGAAATTTGGCGCAGTCCATGTCCTTTAGGTGATTAGGACTTAACCCTAATGCCTCTGATAGAAGCTCAAAGAGCACTTCACCTAAATTCATCATTTGCTTTGAATACTCCATCATAATTTCCCTACCACGTATTAAAATAACAATAAAGTTTCAATAATACATTATGTTGTTGCATTTGCACGTCGCCCTACATTTTTCTCCCCCAGCCCTCTACCTCACTTAAATTATTTATTATTACAATCTAAGAAAAATATTATACCTACAAGTCAACGCAACATATAATATTTACAATCATATAATCTAGCTAGTAACACAAACTTCTTTTTACAAGATTTAATTAATGATTTTATAGACAGCCTTAAGTTTAAATTTGTTGTCATAAAAGCTTTAAGGTAATAACGAATACCAAAAATACACTTCAAAACCTAGCTAGACTAAATCGTCTAAATTAGTATAGAAACCTTACCCGAAAATGGGAGGTAGTTCATCCAAACTAGGAGGATCTGGTGCAGTGTAACAAGTCAGTGAGTCTCTCCAGCCTCCGGGAGAAGTGAGGACATCGAAATTACTCGTGTAATGAAACTTTCTAGCGTAATCACGAGTGTAGAACTTTTTCTTAGCTTCAGGGTCTTGCTCATGAAACCCACGAGTTCCTTTGATCATCCTCTCCAACACGTCCTCGGCGATACCATGATTAACCACTTGGAAAAAACCCCATTTCTCAGCTGCTTCTCCGATCTTCTCCACCACGTTTCGACGTTTGGTCATGTCAACGCTTACTCCTTTCAGATCAATGGTGGGGATCGTGAGCTGCTGATGAGGAGGAGGTGGTGGTGCTTGCATGCTTGCTAGAGTAACCGGAGATGCATGGAACATCGATGGAATCTTTGTGATACCCGAATCCATTAGCCCTTTCACGCCAGTTTTCGTCTCGTCGAAAGCTTTTGCTTGAGTTGAACGATCAGTTGATGACTCCATCGGTGTTTTACTTTCTTTTTTTGTTGTTGCCTCTTTAGAGTTTTTGCACTGCTCAGATCTTTATATAATAGTTACTACATTATTTAGCATTCGTTTTTTTAAAAAATCGACTCCTTTGGGTCTCTATTGTTGCATTTATTGGAAACACGTTTTTTTGTGTTTGAATAATACTATATATATAATGCATAACGACGAAAGAAGTGTTATTATACCGAAACTTGTTAACCAAAATACACATAGATAGATGGAGCTCTCATACTTATACAACAGGAAGAACAATCTAGATCCTTTTTTTTAATGATCAGATCTGATTACACTTGTCAAGCATCTAGCCACTCTCTTCTGCAACAATAGGACCAAACCGGTTTGATAGTACAATTGTCGGAGAACCAGCTGGGAGTGACGTCTTCACCTTTCTTACACTCTGCATATTTGTGTCTTTGTGTTACAGAGAAGAGTTCTGTTCTTTTTGCCGGTCTTTTGCTGGTGAGAAGAACTTTCATTATTACAATGGTGGGCTGAGGCCAAGACCAACATTATTGGTGGGATTTTAACAAGTATCTTAGTTTAAGATACTTGTTAAGATCACAACAATAGTGTTGCCCTACTTTCATACATGTCCCATTGTGAAATTTACTTATGTGAAGTTAAATCGTGAATAATACAGTATTATGGGTGGGCGTTGTAACTTGTACGTAAGAGATAAAAGTGATACCAATTGGGAAAAATGTAGTTTGTGTTTGTGTTTATCCATCCACTAAATAATATTCAAGACTGGTCATGCATGCATGATTTAAGAAAGGTATATAGAGGTCAAATCTTTAAATCTTCCATCGGTTTACTAAGACAAATATTGACTAGTATAAATGAAAAGAATCACATTTCTATACTCGTACATACACATATTTGCATCGTAAAAACTAAAAAGACCCATTTCAAGCACATATATACTTATAGTCGTGTCTATAGGCTTTAAAAGTCAAAACTATATTTTGTCGGTACCTTACTACATAATCAGGATGTTGGCAGTTCATGCAGCCACACATCTCGTAGCTAACGTAAATTCCATATTTTCTTTATCTTCAAATCTTCAAATCTTCAAATCTTATAATTTTTGATATTTGTAACTATACTCAAAGTCAAAAGACATGTCATTCAAATCATATCTTCAATTGCAGGTTGCCATTAAAACATTTTGTTAATGAATATAAAATTATATTTAATAAAAAAACGTGTTTAGAATAAATAAATGCTTTGATAAAAAAAAAGAATAAATAAATTCAACAATAGGTAAAAAAAGAGTTTTTAGACAGGGACTACTCCTTCTATTTCACAAAAAATGTTATTGTAGCATTTTTCACACAAATTAAGAAAAATAAACCAATTTCATTTTAACCTTTATTAATACACTATATATTATTCCCTCTCTAATTAATAAGCCAAACTAATAAAGATAAAAAGAGATAAGTCATTAAAACTGTACTGGAAACACAAAACGATAGTCTTTTTGAAATAAGATGAAAACCTTAACACGGCTCTTTTTATGAAACGAAAAGAATATAATTTTAGAAACAATAACGTAATTAAACTCTTTTTTTACTGGTTATGAACGTTCTTATCAATTATAAGCTTGGTGAGTTTATAATCAAAGAAAAGTTTGGTGAGTTTTGGCTCTCCATAATGACGGCCATTACCTTAATAGAGATCTGAAAAACATATTGATTACAAATCACCCCTCTATATATGTTCCATGCGTTCTCGTTAATCTGACAAACTCCTTCCTACAAATCATTCTTCTTTGTTCCTCATATACTTTTAGTTTGCTCCAAAACGATAATTTGAAAAATTTATCCAAACAATGATAATAAAGAACGACCGACTTTATTAAATCGAAACTGAATTTGAAATACAATAATACTAATACATCTAGGTAACTTGTTAACGAGTAAAAATCTATTGTAACGAATTAATACATCTTGTAAATGCATTTTTTTACCGTTTTTTTTTTGGTATACATCTTGTATATATTAACATTTTTGAAGTACGTTTAGTGTTCTACCCTTTTATTTTGTGATATTTTCATAATTAACCCCTTGCCATTTGATTAAATAGAAAAAGTTTAAGATAAATTTATAATTAAATCATAATAAAATTGCAAAACTAGAAATCAATATTTATTACATTTAATAAATTTTCTAAAATCTCTCCCTAATAAATCAAATATTTCTCCAACATTTTTTTATGATCTTATTTGTTTTTAAATTTATATTAATACATAAACATATGTATGATAAAAATATTTTTCTTTTTTTGCATATGTTGCAATTTGAATTTTTAGAAACGGATGTATATTACTCAAACGAACAAAAATGGATGTACTAAAGTATTATTGATAATTGTGTAGCACGGGTCATGTGATGGAACGAGTTATAATTTACATAATTATGATTATAGTTTTTTTACGGGTGGTCTACTATAGTATAACTCACAAAATATTTTAATATGAAATTATACTATGTAAACGAATATTATGTCAATATCATTTCATTATTTTAAATATTATACTTATTTAATTAATTTGATCAAATTACGATTATATAAAGAATAAATTATCATATAATATTATACGGGTTAAATCATAGAATTAACAATCAAATATAGTTGTACACTCTTATATACCAAACAAAATTATTAAAAAAATACATTTTAGGAATATCGTCCCGCGATGTACCACGGGTTAAAATCTAGTTATATACTTATTTACTAATCATTTTTGCAAATAATCTACATTTTCTCTTCTTTCTTCATTATTTGTACTAGGTTTTGCCCACAAAAAACTCTCAAAATCGTCATTTTTGCAGTTTTACTATTCATCTCCAACAAAAAACAGATTAAACATATGAATTAAAAGAATTATACGCAATAATCGTAGTAAATGTCTTCAAAACGTTTATATTTTCTATACTGTCAAATGATTTGAAAAAATTTAAATGTGGATTTGGTATCTTTATAGGCAGGTTTTGATTTAATATATTGTTTATCAACATTTTAAACATTTAACTATGATAACGATGGATTATATTGCGTATTATTTTTGAGTTCTCGAAATGTTTTTGTACTTTTTGAAGTTAGAAGATAAAGCTGCAAAAAATTATGACTTAGAGAGATTATTTCACGAAATCTTTTGTATTGTACTCTAATTAATAGAAAAGTATACGTTTTTAGAAGAAAAAACAAATATAATTAAACTATACTAAAATTAATCTATTGTTTAATTTACTTTTGATTTCTACTAAGTCGAAACCAAAACCAAATCAAATAAACCGAACTCAAACCGAAACTAAGGTTCGGTTTTAATTTGGAACTTGTTTCTCACAACCAGAAAACAACGAACATGAGTCAACCGAAAAACATTGAATGTAAACCATGCCTATGCCTCAATAAAACGCTGCCGTTTTTTTTCTATATATTAATACTTATTTTATTGTCCTTAAAAAATGGATCGAGCCACTGAGGAGGAAAGCATTTGGAATGTACAAAAAACTTCAGATAAATAATGAGATCAGACACACAACGAGATCGCCACAGTTTCCGCAAATTTATTTTCTCGAATATGAATTGAAATCTCCGTGATATAGATCAGGGAAGAGAGAGAAAGCTCCGTTTATGGCTACCACCACCACCACCGTCGTGTGCGGCGATGCTGAAGGTTGCGATGACGAGAGAAGAAGCCTGGATCTGTTACCAGCGGCTCTCTTGGAGACTATCATGACGAAACTCGATGTTGCGTCTCTCTGTTCGTTGGCTTCTACTTGCAAAACTCTTAAGAGCTGTGTCACTCGTGTCCTCACCTTTACTCCTAACTTCCACGTCTTCGTAAGTCATCAGTGATTGCTTTAAGGGTTTGATTTGGATTTGAAATTTAGACTGACTTGTGTAAAAAGTTTCGATTTTTAAATCTCTGCTGCTGATTTGAGACTGGATATGTATTAAAGGTTTTGTCTTTATGATCTCTGTTGCTGTGGTTTTTGGGTTTCACAATGTTTCATACGGTTTGGTTGATTTGGATTTGAATTTTCGACTGAACTTGTGTAAAAAGTTTTGATTTTTAATCTCTGCTGCTGATTTGAGACTGGATATGTATTAAAGGTTTAGTCTTTGTGATCTCTGTTGCTATGGTTTTTGGGTTTCAGAATGTTTCATTGTCAATGGAAACTGTTAGGCCATTGTTGTTACCGAATCAACAACTTTCAAGCCTCAAGCTTGATTGTGGAAGACTTGGTAATTCAGCTATTGACATATTGGTACGCCCTTCTCTGCGGGAGATGTCTCTTCACAATTGTAGAGATTTCAGTGGCGATCTTATTTCTGAAATCGGTAGGAAATGCAAGGATTTGAGGTATGTATGTAAGTGTTTGTTCAAATTTTTGATGTTTCTGAATCTTTTCAACTGTTGTGTTTGACGAAATTGGTCATTGTTCTTGAAACTTTAGGCTTCTCTGTTTGGGTTCAGTAGCAGAGAAAGTTGGTAGAAGCATTAGCCGTTGTGCTTTGGAAGATTTACTTAATGGCTGCTCCCATTTAGAGGTTTGATTCCTTAATCAACCTTTTGCTTCATTTCTTTTATATCTTTTGATACTTGAATGATATAACTGTATCATTTTTCGTGCTTTGGGTGTCTGTGTAATGGTTCTGTGCCATATATGTTGTCTTGGTAGGTTTTAGCACTCATGTTTGACCTCTCATTGTATCTACGTCCTGGTGATGGTCGCATTTTTGGGTTGGTATCTGATAAGCTCACTCATCTAGAGCTAGGACACATCTCGTCAAGGATGATGACTCAACTACTCACTCCAACTTCAATGTCGGGGGAAGACAGCAACCAAGTTACATCTACTGTGCTACAAAATGTCCAGCAGTTGCGTCTCTCAGTAGATTGTATTAATGATGCTGTGGTTAAGGCAATATCGAGATCTCTTACGTCGTTGATAGATTTGGACATAAGAGATGCGCCCCTTGAGGATCCAAGGCAATTGTCAGACCTCACGGATTTTGGGCTTCATGAGATCAATCAAAACGGTAAGCTGAAGCACCTCTCTCTAATCCGTAGCCAGGAGTTTCACCCTACTTATTTCCGGCGAGTTAGTGATCAAGGAATGCTTTTTCTTGCTGACAAATGTTTGGGCATGGAAAGCATATGTCTTGGTGGCTTTTGTCGGGTAACAGATGCTGGTTTCAAGACTATTCTGCACTCTTGCGCTAGTCTTTCTAAGTTTAGCGTATATCATGGAACTAAGTTGACGGATTTGGTCTTCCATGACATCTTAGCAACTACTCTATTGCTTAGTCATGTTAGCTTAAGAAGGTGCCATCTTCTTACGGACCATGCGATTCAAAAGCTAGCGTCAAGTCTCAAGCTGGAGAATCTTGATCTAAGAGGGTGCAGAAACCTGAGGGATGAAACCTTAAAAGCCGTATCTTGTCTGCCAAAACTGAAGGTTTTACTTCTTGATGGTACTGATATAACCGACACAGGGCTTTCGTACCTGAAAGAGGGAGTTTTGGCCTCCCTGGTTTCTTTATCTGTCAGAGGTTGCATAAATCTAACAGACAAATTCATGTCTACCTTATTTGATGGATCCTCAAAACTCGCGATGCGGGAACTCGACTTGTCTAATCTTCCTAATTTAACAGATGCAGCCATTTTTGCTTTAGCCAAATCTGGAGCCCCAATCACAAAACTGCAACTAAGAGAGTGCAGATTCATAGGTGATCCGTCGGTTATGGCTCTTGCATCGACTCGGGTTTACGAAGACGAATGTCCTGGAAGTAGCTTATCCCTATTAGATCTTTACGACTGTGGCAGCATCACTCAACTCTCATTCAAATGGCTAAAGAAACCGTTTTTCCCGAAGCTGAAATGGTTAGGGATCACAGGAAGTGTGAACAGAGATATCGTAGATGCTTTGGCAAGGAGACGACCACAATTGCAAGTCTCTTGCCGCGGAGAAGAGCTGGGAAATGATGGGGAAGACGACTGGGACTCTGCTGACATACACCAACACATAGACGCACAAGAGGACGAACTTGTACAGTGGATCTTAGGAGACGAAGGTGATATTGAAATGGACGATGCAGAAGACGAGAGTGAAGATGACGAGAGTGAAGAAGACTGATTAAAATACTCAAAGTATATGTGTAAGTGTAACAACAACTCTCTTCCTCTTTCTAACATAAAGATTGAGATCTATGTTATCATTCTAAATTGGTCATCTTTTGTTCATGCTCACAGTTGCATGAGGACGCGTCTAGACACTTGTAAACCAAACTATAAGCTTAACTGCAGATCAAGTCGTAGAGTCAGACTGCGGATGAAAGGTTCGGAACAGGACATGAATGAGTCAAAAGCTCTGTTTTATCTTCTCAAGTGTTAGATAGGATGTTATTGTTTCGCTTATATTACCAGAGAGATTCGATTCTGTTAATATTGTTTGTATGATCATTGATTTAAGAGGGGAAGAAAACAGTGTTACGAGGATATTCTCTACTTGTACACTCTTGTTAATTCCCCCAATCAAAACATTTATAAACCTCATTGTTGAAGTTCATAAACCTTGATCTTATACATTGTCGGAACGCATTAACCCTTGGTATCAACACCATATCACCAAATCTTTTAAACGTTTTCAAGATAACTCCATTTGCAGAGGTAAAAATCTATACGATAGGTTTCTTGCCCGCAAGCGTCGCGATCATCCTCTAGGATCCTGTGTGAGTAAATCAATCCCTCTTTCTCTCTCTCTCTCTCTCTCTCTCTCTCTCTCTCTCTCTCTCTCTCTCTCTCTCTCTCTCTCTCTCTCTCTCTCTCTCTCTCTCTCTCTCTCTCTCTCTCTCTTTTTTTTCTTTTAATTTCATATGTTTGCCTTTGGCAGTAGACTGGTGATATCTACGGAGACATGCTCCCGTCACCGGAGGAGCGTTACCGTCTGTGGTCTACCTTGTCAAGGAAAGAATTATCAGAAACAATGAAAACGTATATGCAAGAACGTCTTCGTAAGCGACATTGATTTGGTTTGTTAGACCACATTGAGGCTGTTGTCTTTTTCATTTTGATAATAAAACTCAAATCATGCTCTTCAAAATCGAAACAAGCCATCATCATTCTGCACCCATGAATTGAACCCATCTTGCTCCAGTAGATAATTGGTTCCTTGAGTTTTCTTTTTCCCTCGCCTGCCAACAACTAACACATAAGGCTTTAAAAATCTTCCGATGGCCATTTCAGTCTTGGCTAAAGATATCTACATCCATGTGATGATAGAGTCAAGACATTCATGTGATGTATGCTATAACATGTTCTACCAATTAAAACTAAGCTTACTTACGCTACGTATCACTTATGGTATAGTGGTATCTCTAAATATATCATGTTGATGTCTTTATATAGTCTATGACTCATCTATGTTTCTCTTTGGTAAATATGAACAAGATATATGTAGAGAAACTGCAACGTATTTACTAACAGAATGAGTGAATATTCCTAACAGTTAGTTGAAAACGATCGATATAAAAGTGATACTTTAATTGGACGGGAAAACCAGAGTTATAAATATCTACAAAATGTTATTTGAATACTAATCTTTATGCTTCGTGTTATTCATCATCATATAATTTTTAATTCCTCTTTGTGTAGTGCTTATTTAGAAAGCTAGATAAAAAAATTCTACAGCGTTGTCTAACCTTACTTCATCTTTTAAATCAGTTATTTAAGTTTATTTGTTTTATTCTTGATTTTGGTAAATTTGGAAATAACTTTTTTTCTTCTAATTATTACCTTTGCTAATTATTGAAGATGATCAAATAAAAGAAGTTAAGTTGGACTTTAAATATGGAAATAATGGAAATATTCTGTAAACTTAAAATATCATGCGGCACCAATAAATAATTATATAAGTATGTAGCTTGGAAAACATCGACAACTCCCATTGAATAACACAAATCAGTATGGACCATAAAGAGAGTTCGATGCTAGGTCCGGTTTGTTTTCATTTAAATTTAACACTTATATTTTTAAAAAATAAAAACATCTTGTATGTTGTTGTTAAAAATCAAAACTTTACTTCAAATTTATAACTTTACTTAAATTATAAAAAACCTTAAAACTTAAGCGTTAAATTTTTTACAATACGTGATAACATGTTGAACTTATACACCACTAACGGACCACAAAGGGACTGGATGCTCGGCCCAGTTTGTTTTCAACGTATTAAAATTTAACACTTAGATTTAACCCCAAAAAATGATCATTTTGATTTATTAAAAATCAAAACTACTTTTACTTGAAGTTTGCTTTTAAAAACCTTAATATTTAGTTGTAAATCAGGAAATTAGAAATGAAAATCATAAAATATTTTTTTTTTATGTATATTTTTATATCAAAATCAATTGTTCATAATTTTAATTTTTTTAAAATAAAAGATTGAAAAGTTGAAATATACCTGTTATATTTAAGTATCCTGAGGGATGAGGTGACTCAGTCCGTGGTCGTGTCTGAATTTTGCTACACATAATACAAAAACAAACCCATCAGCGATTTCATAATCGTCAAAAATTCAACTATTTTGATAACACTAAAGACAACTATTACGAACCTGCTAAGTGCTAATACCTCTGTTCCTCTCTTTAATATATATAAAATCCTCTTATAAATATTGTCCTAGTCTCTAATGACTGAAGAAAACAGAGGATCGATGGAGATCATCATAAAGACATTCATCGAGTCTTGACTACCGAATACACAAAATCATACACTCAGTTCAAAACAAAGAGATGAATAATATATATAAAATACGTGAATCACAAAGGCTAACATGTTTGATGAACTAAAAAGTACACAAAATGGCTTGCATTTGCATCAATCCAAAATCGTATATGCATATACACACACCTATGAGATTCAGTTCTGTAAGTTGCAGACAGGTAATAATAATTCTATATGTGGTCGAGAAGCAACATGAGCTCAGTAGTAATAAAATAAAACAAATGCCAATGAATCTCGCAAATCAGATCAGTAAACCTCGGTTATAAATGTAGTAATGATGATGCTACATGATCATCAAATCTTCATGATAATAGAGAACAACATCAAAGACCAGCAAAGACAATATACATATATATACTAATAACTAAAATCAAAAACAAGAGAACAACAACAACAGAGAAGTAGAAACTAATAGCTCACCAAGAACAAACATACCTCCTCCTATCAAAGGTCTGAAACCTTGTCTGCATATTAATGGATTTGTAATAGTTAAGCAAAAGAGGAATTCTAACACTGGAATACACAAAAAATCATATAAGAAGGGAGATATAAAAGAGACAAGAGAGAACCACGAATACTCATTACAAAACCAAAGAGAGGAAGACTAACCAGATACGTGAATCATAAGACCAACATGATTGATGAACTGAATAGTATCACACATTGGCTTGCATCAATCGTATATACATACATATACGCTTATGAGATTGTGAAACCAAACAAACTGTATCAATCGTATATACATTGTACACAAATCAAATCAAATAAAATCAATTGTAATTCCAAAAGGCAAAAGGATGATGATTGCTATAATAATAAACTCCTAAAAAAATTGGATAAAAGTTCTCAACTTCTAAGACACAAGACATCAAAAACAAGACCATATGCAGACAGAGGAACAAGAAGAGATAGAGCGGTACCGTGAAGGGAAAAGAGGAAGCAAGAGCACCACCATGAGGACAAAGCAGAGGTTAGATCCCAAGACGAAGCAGAAGAAGAGGAATCAAAAGCCTGGATCACCACCACCACGTCTCAAGCCTCAGCACCGTATATGATCGCCGTGTTGCATATCTCAATCATCAAACCGAATCTCACAACAACAAATCAACCAGAGGAAATCTATAAAGGTAGAAGCTTTACACCAACGATGAAAGGAAATCTATAAAGGTAGAAGCTTTACACCGACGATGAATCAGAGAATCGAAGAAGAAGAAGAAGAGAATTTTGATTTCTCGATGAAAAGGAAGAGCGGAGAAGAAGCGTTGAGTTGAGAGAAAGAGTAAATTTGTAATACTTAAAAGGAAAATTAATTTAGAGGTTAATTAAAAGAAAAGGAAATTGATAATTATCTCAATCATAACGGTTATATTAATATGAGTTTAAGGAAATCTATACGAGATTTTGTTTCTGTTAATTTTTCTTCTATCACAACGGTAACAACTTAATTTAAATTTTTAAAACAAATGAAGCTCAATAATTACATTGCGAAGAGAACATATACAAACAGGAATTGAGTTAAAATTTGAACAAGTCACAGAGAAAGAAAATCTTTATTGAAATTGGGCTGCAAAGGAAGCCTATGTGACTGTGATGTTGTGGAGTTTAGCCTATGTGACCGTGATGTTGTGGAGTTTATGTGAACGTGGAGTTTATTTTTGCATTTTTGTTTTGTTTTGGATGTGTTTTTACGTAAACATGACGTGAAGTTGTGGATAGAGTTTATTTTTGCATTTTTGTTTTGGTTGTGTGTTTTATGTGACGTTGTGGGTGGAGTTTATTTTTACATTTTTGTTTTGGTTGTGTTTTATGTTATGTGAACATGACGTTGTGGAGATTACTTGTTTTGGTTGTGTTTTATGTTTTCGTGCGTTTAATGTTTTGATGAGAGAGCCAAAGAAGTCAAACTCACTAAACCAAAACCGACATTCCCAGACGAGGTTGCTTCTTCTCATTCATACTTTGAAGTGTTAAACCTGGACAATGTTTCACATTCGTCAAACAAGCTTCAGAAAATGGTTGAGACAGTTTGTATTAAAAAAAAAAAAAAAAGTTAACTATGTTAGCTCTGAAATGAAGCAATAGACAAAAAAAAACTACTAGAAAATCAAGCAATCTCAGGGATACATTTCTAAGTTTTTACTATTCCAAAACAGATTCTACTCAAAACGCCAACATTAGATAAACAAAAACTAGCTTCTACAGAGCTTACTTTTTTTAAGAGAATCTTGAACAGTTTTATCTGTGTACGCTAATGAAATAGGTCGATCAACAACAATTATGTCCTGCAAGTTACAAAAAAGAAGTTAAAACACTTATACATACACCTAAGAAAATATACAAACCTCTTAACGAGACAAATCACTTTATATTGTCTGTTCCAATAGTTCGATCAGTATGATTATGCTCACTGAAACAAACAACCACACAGGAAAGTAGAGATGAGTCAAAACTAAGTGTTGTTGTGTCAGAATTCGAGGAACGTGTATGTGAAGTTTTTTGTTGCTAGTGTTGAGTTTTACTTTTTGTATTGGAGTTTTGCGTGAATTGTGTTATTGGAGTTTTTGCGTGAATTAATGTTTTTGGTTATGCGTTTGGAAGTGTGTTTGTGTTTAGATTTTGTTGTGTGTCTAAACTTCGTTTGAGCGTTTTGTGTAGAATCTGTTTTGGGATAGTGCAAGCCTCTATCCCACGTGTTAGCTTACTAATAGTTGGCAAGACAGAACATGCGGAACAAGCCAGACTAGGGGACTAGTCTGTCCACTAATTGGTAAGAGAGAGAGAGAGAGAGAGAGAGAGAGAGAGAGAGAGAGAGAGAGAGAGAGAGATACTTCTTCACCTTAACCCTTGTATGGTAGTGAATGGTCTCCAAACTTGTCTTTTCAGCTTAAAGATTCCTTCTCTTGAAATCGAAGCACCTTATCAATAAAGTGTGTAACAATGAGTAAACCAAAAACAACAACAGAGCCAACTTTCAAGTGTTAACCTGGACAAAGTTTCACATTCGTCAAAAAATTAACAAGCGTTAGAAAATGGTAGAGACACAATTTGTATTTAAAAAAAAGTTAACTATGTTTCCGTGGTTTTGACAAGAAAATGTACCTCAGTGGCAGTGCAAGTCCACCAGCCATGGTTGTTTATTTAACAAACCCAATCAAGTTATTTCCTTTCAAGTTCCTGTGACACAAATAATTGTCAGAGACAAATTCATTATCAAATGTCTGTCAAACGTAAAGCCTCACTATATGCTTACAATGACTCAAGAAGGGAGAGATGTCTACATGAGAAAGCTATTGGTTCCTTCACAAGGGAATGGTCTTGCAGAACTCGGATCACCAGTCCAAACCTTTTCACTTTCTAGTTATGGCGTCAACTTCATATTAACAGAGAACATGGATAACTGTGAGTTTCAGTATGAATCAAGATTCTGAATACACAGTAGAGATGAAAACATAACACACCGCCTTGAATGGTGGTGGAAACTTCATAAGAGATTGTGCAGTGAATGTCTAGATTTTTCTGTTTGCATTCCTCTTGAGATTTTCAAATTCTGCAAAATAAAAATGAAAAGAGATTCTGTCAACAGCACAAACCATAATTCTTGATCAGTGAAACCAGAATCATAAATCAAATAGAAAATTTATAAATTTGGTCGCTGATCAAATTTGCTAGCCTCCTGGTTTTAGGACTGTAAAGTTCTACTATATATTATTACAAAAGTTTACCTCTTTAAACCTCTTTATTAACTCCTTAGAGATACACCAACAAGCACACATAAGGTTTATTGCTGCAAGTTACACACCAAGTAAGCCGATTTAAAGGACATTATACACAAAATCATAAACAAAAGAACAATGTCTACATCAAACATACAAAACCACACATCTTATCACTTAATTAACAAGACTGAAAATAAAATGAAAAGAGAGATTCTCTCAAAAAGACAGGAACCATAATTTTTGGTCATAAAAACAAGTACCTGGTCAGTGGTCAAATTTGGTAGCATCACAAATCTTGCTCTTTCTTATGAAAACCCGGTTTTAACTTGAAACCATCCTCATCTACGAGAAAGCATTTTGCAGTTCAATTGAAGAAGACGACAAGTTAATGCATGTTATATTAGTAAGTCAACAACAAAGAGAGTAGCATAGAGCGAAGAAATAAAAACAAGGCATTAAACTAAAACAACAAAAAAAAGATACAGAATCGTACAGTTTTAACATCTTAACCGTTATGCACAAGTGTTGTTGTTTGCTTTGAAATGGAGAAATAGACAAAACACTATTTAGAAATCCAAGTAATCTCAGAGACACTAAACACTACATGTACCAACTCCTTCTCACTTCCACAACGTCACTCAACAGCCATATATTTCTAAACTTGTAGCCAACATCTGAAGACCATTCAGTAGCTAAACAAATACTAGCTTCTACAGAGCTTACCTTTAAGAGAATCTTGAACAATTGTATCTGTGTCCGCTAATGAAATAGGCCGATCAACAAGATTTATGTCCTGCAAGTTACAAAAAAGAAGTTAAACACTTATACATACACTTAATGAATTATACAAACCTCTTAACGAGACAAATCTCTTTATGTTGTCTGCTCCAATAGTTCGATAAGTATGATTATGTTCCCCTGCAACTGAAACGAACAACCACACAAGAAAGTAGAGATGATTTAAAAGTAAGTGTTGTTGTGTCGGAACTCGTGGAACGTGTACGTGAAGTTTTTTGTTCCTAGTGTTGAGTTTCACTATTAGTGTTGGAGTTTTTTTGCGTGAATTATGTTTTTGGTTATGCGTTTGGAAGTGTGTTTGTGCTTAGATTTTGTTGAGTGTCTAAATTTCGTTTGAGTGTTTTGGGATAGCGCAAGCGGCCTCTATCCCAAGTCATGTGTTAGCTTAATAATAGTTTGCAGAACACAGATGTGGAACAAGCCAGACTAGAGGACTAGTCTGTCCACAAAATTTGTAAGATAGGAAGAGAAAAAAAGAGAGAGAGTTAGAGATACTTCTTCACCTTAACCCTTGTATGGTCTCCAAACTTGTCTTTGCAGCTTTAAGATTCCTTCTTTTGAATTCGAAACACCTTATCAATAAAGTCTGTACAAAGAGCAAATAAGATTACAAAACTAAGTAAACCAAAAACAACAATTTGTATTTTTTTAAAAGTTAACTATGTTTCCGTGGTTTTGACAAGAAAATGTACCTTAGTGGCAGTGCAAGTCCACCAGCCATTGTTGTTTATTTAACAAACCCAATCAAGTTATTTCCTTTCAAGTTCCTGTGACACAAATAATTGTCAGAGACAAATTCATTATCAAATGTCTGTCAAACGTAAAGCCTCACTATATGCTTACAATGACTCAAGAAGGGAGAGATGTCTACATGAGAAAGCTATTGGTCTTTGTAACCCACTTGAACTAAGATTCATTCTCACAGCAACAAGCTCGCTCATCAACAAAATTATCCTTCAGGGAAATTACATAAATGAGTTCTTATTGTCTGGTTGAGAAAAATGACTTACAGGGACTTGATTTGATAATTTTAGGTACCTTCACAAGGGAATGGTCTTGGAGAACTAGGATCAGCAGTCCAAACCTTTTCACTTTCTAGTTATGGCGTCAACTGCATATTAACAGAGAACATGTATAACTGTGAGTTTCAGTATGAATCAAGATTCTGAATACACAGTAGAGATGAAAACATAACACACCGCCTTTAATGGTGGTGGAAAATTCATCAGAGATTGTGCGGTGAATGTCTAGATTTTTCTGTTTGCATTCCTCTTGAGATTTCCAAATTCTGCAAAATAAAAATGAAAAGAGAGATTCTCTCAAAAAGACAGGAACCGTAATTTTTGATCATAAAAACAAGTACCTAGTCAGTGGTCAAATTTGGTAGCATCACAAACCTTTGCTCTTTCTTATGGAAAACCTGGTTTTAACTTGAAACCATCCTCATCTACGGGAAAGCATTTTCAACTACATAGCATATTGGCATTTCCATTGAAGAAGAAGACAAGTTAATGCATGTTATACTGGCAATGACCTATATTGGTAAGTCAACAACAAACAGAGTAGCATAGAGCGAAGAAATAAAAACAAGGCTTTAAACTAAAACAACAAAAAAAGATACAGAAACGTACAGTTTAACACCTTAACCGTTATGCACAAGTGCTGTTGTTAGCTCTGAAATGAAACAATAGACAAAACACTATTAGAAAATAAAGCAATCTCAGGGACACTAAACACTACATGTACCAACCCTCCTCACTTCCACAACGTCACTCAACAACCATATACTTCTACATTTTTAGCCAACATCTGAAGACCATTCAGTAGCTAAACAAATACTAGCTTCTATAGAGCTTACCTTTAAGAGAATCTTGAAAAATTGTATCTGTGTACGCTAATGAAATAGGCCGATCAACAAGATTTATGTCCTGCAAGTTACAAAAAAGAAGTTAAACACTTATACATACACTTAATGAATTATACAAACCTCTTAACGAGACAAATCTCTTTATGTTGTCCGCTCCAATAGTTCGATAAGTATGATTATGTTCCCCTGCAACTGAAACGAACAACCACACAAGAAAGTAGAGATGATTTAAAAGTAAGTGTTGTTGTGTCGGAACTCGTGGAACGTGTACGTGAAGTTTTTTGTTCCTAGTGTTGAGTTTCACTATTTGTGTTGGAGTTTTTGCGTGAATTATGTTTTTGGTTATGCGTTTGGAAGTGTGTTTGTGCTTAGATTTTGTTGAGTGTCTAAATTTCGTTTGAGCGTTTTGGGATAGTGCAAGCCTCTATCCCAAGTCATGTGTTAGCTTAATAATAGTTTGCAGAACACAGATGCGGAACAAGCCAGACTAGAGGACTAGTCTGTCCACAAAATTTATAAGATAGGAAGAGAAAAAAAGAGAGAGAGTTAGAGATACTTCTTCACCTTAACCCTTGTATGGTCTCCAAACTTGTCTTTGCAGCTTTAAGATTCCTTCTTTTGAATTCGAAACACCTTATCAATAAAGTCTGTACAAAGAGCAAATAAGATTACAAAACTAAGTTAACTAAAAACAACAACAAAAGGAATCGTCTAGTCCATTCACAATACTCTACTGAGATGAAGAACGTAACATGTTAATATCAAGTCTTAGAACTTTTCGTGTTTATGAAATTGAGACAAAAGAACTGAACCACAAAACTTATACACAATTCCATCGATCGTCTTTCTAACAAAGAAACAGAGAAAATTCATCACAAACAATTCTAAATCGCTAGATTTTTCGTAATCAAAAACCCTAACTCGGTTGAAACAAGATAGAGACAACACGAAGATCATCATCATCATCAAAATACTTGTAATATCTATTACCTGAATTGTTCTGCGTAATCGGATCCAATCGTCACCAGACTTCACGGCGACAAAAGTTTTTTGTTTTCTCCCAAATTGCGATCCTCTCCATCAGATTCATCACCGGCTGGAAACAAATCTGGTTGCAACTGATGGAAACAGTCACATTTCTTCCGATCAGATTAAATGAATCGCGAAATAAGTTTCCGATCAGATGAAGAAACCGTTTTGAGTTTTGAGTCGGTGATGGAATGAGAAAAAGAAAACTTTGTATCTATTTGTACTGGTTTAGGCCAATTACTGTGTAATTACGAAAATACCCTGGTATAGTTCCGTTAATATGGATTTTAAAATTCAAATTACAAGCTACGTATTTCATATCAAACGGACAGATTAGAATTATATCTTGGTTTAACTAATATACTTTATTGTGAAATAACCGAGTTTGATTTCCGGTTCCTTCGTAAACCGAAATTTTTAAAATTGTGTAAACGCGGATGCTATGCTATGGTCTGCCATTTTATTTTGTTAACTCACTCCTTGATATTTCCTGTATTTATTATATAACTATGTATCTTCATTTTTTTCAATTTAACACCAAACTTTTTCAACTTATCTATAAAGATTTTAAATCTCATATACCAATATTAATCATCGTAAACAAAAGACAAGAAAATAATGTAAAAACTAGATTAGTAGTACCCGGGCACGAATTGTATTTCATAATATACAAAATTATATATATATATATATATATATATATATATATATGTCACTTAAATTTTTTGATATGTAATATTAATTTATATCTCGCAATTTTATCTATATTTATAGATATTCTCGTCATATGATAAAAAACTCATTCTAGTATATTATACATTACAGTTAACTTGCCGCCTGCAATAAATATTTTAAATATATCTAAAATATCAAATTAGAGTATTTGTAATTTTTATTTGTAATTTTTCTTTTTATTTTTATGATATATTTTTTTAAATATCAAGTTAAAATATATTTACATGTTTCAATTTAAAATATTTAACATTTTTATTGCATTATACAAAACTATATAATTTATTTAAAATGTGACCTGTTACTTAGTTAAAACTTTTGTTGGATATATTTTTGCATAAAATAAATATATTACACAAATTTGAACTTGTGACCTGATATAATTTTTTCTTTATAAATTAAACATATTTTTTTTATTTTTAAAAATGCAAATCATGGAATATCTAAAAAACAAATCTACATTTTTATTATTATATAAATGATGTGATGAGTTATTTGTTTCACACAAATATAAGCATATATAAGATGAAAGGTGAAATATAATAATTAATAACAAATTAATATGATAAGTTAGACATCAAACCTTCTATGTGTATGATGAGTTATCTATTTTGCTTATGTTCCATGCAGATTACACGTAACACTACTTACTAATTAACGTAATTAGTTTTTTTTTTTTTTTTTGTGCCATGCATCACAACAATCGGCGAAGTTTTTGTTTCTTTCTAAAAATTCGTAATTTTGTTAGGCAAAACTATTTTTTTTTTCTAGATTTAATAAAATTATGTTGAAATGGATTTCAGAAACTCGTTCAAATCGCATCATAGCTCATACAAACAAATTAAAAGCCCCGGAGATCAAAGCGACGCAAGCCCTGAACATCTTCCGATCCTCCACGATCACGATCATCATTCCGGCATGGTAAATAACACCAAACCAGAGAGCAACCGTTCTAGCCTCGACGACGACGGACGTAACGCGCCGGTGGAGCGTGATGCAAGCTACAAGTTCTGGCAAGACAACACAGCAGCAACGACCTCTTCCTTGGATCACACGTCATCTAGGGTTAGTGCTAAAGATCCGATTGCTATCAATAGAAAAAGCGATAGGTTAAGCGGTAGTTTCGATTTCGCGCATGGCGGTGGTGGAAAGCCGATAATAGAAGAGTCTCCGACGAAGATGGTGGCGGCTGGAGGAGAGTCTATGAATCGTTGGAGAGTGAGGAATGATCATGAGATCACACTTGATGTGGATCAAGATAATGATGACGTTAGTCACCAGACAATGCCTACGCCTACGTCAACGGCTCGTACATCGTTTGATGCGTCTAGAGAGTTGCGAGTCTCGTTTAACGTTCGTAGAGCCGGTACTGGTACGTATGTTGCTGGTTCGGTTCCTTCTTCGTCTTCTCATTCGAGTACTTCTTCGTCCGCGACAATGCGGACGAATCAGGATCAGCCTCAGCAGCAGGAGGATGAGGTTGTGAGATGTACATCGAACGTGTCGTTTCAGAGGAAATCAGAGATTATATCTAGAGTGAAGACAAGATCTAGGCTTCAAGATCCGCCACGAGAGGAGGAAACGCCTTTTTCGGGTTGGAGATCGGGTCAGTTGAAATCCGGGTTACTTGGTGATATAGATGAAGAAGATGATCCATTAGCTGAGGAAGATGTACCAGATGAGTATAAAAGAGGGAAGCTTGATGCAATAACGTTGCTACAGTGGCTTAGTTTAGTCGCGATTATAGCTGCATTGGCGTGTAGCTTGTCGATTCGGTCTTGGAAGAAAGTTAGAGTTTGGAACCTTCATTTATGGAAATGGGAAGTGTTCTTGCTTGTTCTTATATGTGGTAGGTTGGTTTCGGGTTGGGGAATCCGAATCGTTGTCTTTTTTATCGAAAGAAACTTCCTTTTGCGGAAGCGGGTTCTTTACTTCGTGTATGGTGTGCGTAGAGCTGTTCAGAACTGTCTTTGGCTTGGCTTAGTCCTTCTCGCTTGGCATTTCTTGTTTGACAAGAAAGTACAAAGGGAGACAAAGAGCAAGTTTCTTCCTTACGTAACTAAGATCTTGGTGTGTTTCTTGTTGAGCACTATCTTGTGGTTGATCAAGACACTAGTGGTTAAAGTCCTGGCCTCTTCGTTCCACGTCAGTACTTACTTTGACCGGATTCAAGAAGCCTTGTTTAACCAGTATGTGATCGAGACCTTGTCCGGTCCTCCAATGATTGAGATGAGCAGGATTGAGGAAGAGGAAGAGAAGGCACAAGATGAAATCTTCAAGATGCAGAACGCGGGTGCAAATTTACCACCTGATCTTTGCGCGGCTGCATTTCCACCGGGAAAGAGCGGGAGAGTGATGAATCCGAAGCTCTCCCCGATCATCCCGAAAACAACAACTGATAACGGAATCAGCATGGAACACCTTCACAGGATGAATCACAAGAATATCTCAGCTTGGAACATGAAGAGGCTAATGAAGATTGTGAGAAATGTTTCTCTCACCACATTGGACGAGCAGATGCTTGAAAGCGCATACGAAGATGAATCCACCCGACAGATACGGAGCGAAAAAGAAGCTAAAGCAGCTGCAAGAAAGATTTTCAAGAACGTAGCTCAGCGTGGTGCAAAGTGAGCCAACGTCTCTTTAATTTCCTTCTTCATTAGCATCAATATTGTTTCCCTAACAAACTCATATCTGAATGACAAAAAAGGTACATTTACTTGGAGAATTTGATGAGATATTTGCGGGAAGACGAGGCGATAAAGACCATGGGCCTCTTCGAAGGTGCACCGGAGAACAAAAAGATTACCAAATCAGCCTTGAAGAACTGGCTGGTAATTGTTAATTTTCTGCAAAGACATTACTAGAATAAGATTCATCAGATTAAATTCTTTTCTGTATATATATCACTCCGTTGTTGACTTTGATTAGGTCAATGCTTTCAGAGAGCGAAGAGCTCTTGCCCTGACACTCAACGACACCAAGACAGCGGTGAACAAGCTCCATCACATGATTAACATTGTCACTGCCATTGTCATTGTAGTCATATGGCTTGTCCTTCTTGAAATTGCATCCTCCAAGGTACTTCTCTTTGTAAGTTCACAAGTTGTACTCTTGGCTTTCATTTTTGGGAACACTGTCAAGACCGTCTTCGAATCAATCATCTTCTTATTCATCGTGCACCCTTACGATGTTGGTGATCGCTGTGAGATTGACAATGTACAGGTATGTGCCTTCGCCTTTGCAATGTAACACTCAAGAATCTTATTGATTGGCTAACAAAAAGGCTAATTAAATTTAAATCCAGTTGGTGGTGGAAGAGATGAACATACTCACTACCGTGTTCTTGAGATACGACAATCTCAAGATTATGTATCCGAATAGTCTTCTATGGCAGAAATCAATCAACAACTACTACCGCAGTCCAGACATGGGAGATGCAATAGAGTTCTGTGTCCACATTACTACTCCCCTTGAAAAGATCGATGTGATAAAACAGAGAATATCAAAGTAAGACTAATCCTTTTAATGGTTTATGCGCATTCTCATACCGTATTTTGCTGATCAATTTTTGTTTACTATTTAATCACAATGCAGCTACATAGACAACAAGCCAGAGTATTGGTACCCACAAGCCAAAATCGTAGTAAAAGATGTGGAAGAATTGCACATAGTAAGGCTAGCGATATGGCCATTTCATAGGATTAATCACAACGACATGCTTGAAAGATGGTCAAGAAGAGGCGTCTTAGTCGAAGAAGTGATCAAGATCCTCCTCGAACTCGACATTCAACACCGGTTTTATCCGCTCGATATCAACATCCGAACAATGCCTACAGTAGTCTCTAACAGAACTCCACCAGGCTGGTCACAAATCCCACCTGCCTGAAAATATTTTTGAACAGCCAAACAAGGTTGATGTCTATTTCTTTCTTGTCTCAAACGAGTCAACAATTTTGTAACCAAACAAAACATTAATCTAATTAATTAGTCCATATAACCACAATTTTGACATTTTAAGATTCAAGACTTCTACACCAATCAACAATCTAGTACTCTACTCTTACATTGCATGTGCTTAGTTAGGAGTAAGGAATAACTATAATCTCTATATTAATCTTCCCTTGTTCAAACTTAAGCCTAACCTCATCTACCCATTGAATCGTAACTCAATAACCAAGTTAGTTCTAGCCTATTGGTCAGAGCTTTAAGCCTAGAAACGATCTTAAGTAACCTCTAAATAAATACAAATAAGGAAAATAATAAAAATCTAAGTTTAACCTTGTTATTGCTGACGATAGGAATAAGAGAAAACAGAACAATACGGGCATGCACGCAAGGTGTTTTGTTGGGTGTTGTTAATGACTTAATGTTAATTAATATGCCCACTCTATAACGAAAACTATCAAAGACCAAACTTAGAACATGAGATGTGTAGAAAAACACAAATTCATTAAATTTAGTGATCGTTTTATCAAAAATGACGAATTAATTACTATATTAAGTCTTTATCCAACTCATGGTGGTTTAAATAAAAAAACTCCTAAACCAATTACAATTGTTAGTAAGTTAAGTAACAAAGAACAAAAAAAAAAAATACATACACCTAAACTTGTAACTCCTATTGAAAACTATAACGTAACCTTTGTTTGTTAATGAATCATCATCTTCTTCACAGCTTCTGTTTCATTTTCTAAAGAGTTTTGTGTATATTTTGCATCTTTTGTTGTTGTTATGATTCATTGATGGATTTTCGAAAACCCTTTAAGTCTCATAGTTCGTATAAACAGATTATAAGCACGGGAGATCAAACCGAGAAGACGAAGAAGAAGAAGAAACATCAGGTTCTTGATGATGGTTCTGGTTCTAGCTTCAGCGTTCATAAAGCAGCCATGGAAAGAGATCCCAGCTACATGTTCTGGCAAGATAATTCAACGGATGATCATGTTAAGAGTGGGAGTTTCGATTTTTCGCAGTGCCGTGAGGAGATCACACTCGATGTGAATGACGAAACAGAGGAAACAGAGGAGATTAGTAACAGCAACAATATGTTTGGTTCGAAAGAAATGAGAGTGTCTTTCAAGATCAACAGTTCAGGAACCAACAATTTGTCCAGTTCTGTCCGTTCTTGTGCGTCGTCGACTTCTTTTTCCTCGGCGACGATGCGGATGAATTTAGAGCAGCAAGAAGATGAAGGAGAGGTAGTTGTAAGATGTTCTTCGATGAGGAAAACAGAGCTTGTTTCGAGGGCGAAGGCGAGATCAAGACTGATTGATCCACCACAAGAAGAGGAACAACAGTACACGAGTTGGATGGGAACATCAGAGCAGTTAAGATCAGGTTTACTTGGGAGACAGTCTGATGATATTGAGGAAGAAGATGATTCATTGGCTGAGGAAGATGTTCCAGAGGAATATCGAAGATTGAAAATGGACGCGGTAACGTTGCTTCAGTGGCTGAGCTTGATCGCGCTCGTAGTTGCGTTAGTGCTGAGTCTTGCGTTTCATACGTGGAGAAATGCAACTCTTTGGAGCCTTCAATTGTGGAAATGGGAAGTGGTCTTGCTGGTTCTCATTTGCGGGAGGCTAGTTTCGGGGTGCGGAATCCGAATCATCGTCTTTTTTATCGAAAGAAACTTCCTATTGAGGAAACGGGTCCTCTATTTTGTATATGGAGTGAAGACTCCTGTTCAGAACTGTCTCTGGCTCGGCCTCGTGCTTCTCGCTTGGCATTTCTTGTTCGACAAGAAAGTAGAAAGGGAAACACATAGCGATGTTCTTTTTCTCGTGTCCAAAATCTTGGTGTGTTTCTTGTTAAGCACTGTCTTGTGGCTGATCAAGACACTTGTGGTTAAAGTTCTAGCTTCTTCGTTCCACGTTAGTACCTACTTCGATCGGATTCAAGAAGCTCTGTTTCATCATTACTTGATCGAGACGTTATCTGGACCTCCAATGCTTGAGCTAAGCAGGATTGAGGAAGAGGAAGAGCGCGCGCAAGAGGAGATCTTCAAGATGCAGAAAGGAGGAGCTGATTTATCACCCGAGCTTTGTTCCGCAGCGTTCCCTCAGGAAAAAAGCGGGAGTACAGTGAACATAAAGTTATCTCCAATCATCCCAAAGACGGGAAGTGATAACGGAATTACAATGGAGGATTTGCACAAGATGAATCAGAAGAACGTTTCAGCTTGGAACATGAAAAGGCTAATGAAGATTGTGAGAAATGTTTCGTTGACTACGTTGGACGAGCAAGCGCTTCAAAACACATCTGAAGATGAATCCACCCGACAGATACGGAGCGAAAAAGAAGCTAAAGCAGCCGCAAGGAAGATCTTCAAGAACGTGGCTCAACCTGGCACAAAGTGAGTCTTCTTGATCACTACATAATTTATCTTCTTTCTTTAACAAAAAAATATCTTTCTTACAACCTAATTAACAAACCTCATATGACAAAAAGGCACATTTACTTGGAGGATTTGATGAGATTTTTGCCAGTAGACGAGGCGATGAAAACGATGAGCCTCTTCGAAGGAGCATTAGTGACCAAAAAGATCACAAAATCAGCCTTGAAGAACTGGCTGGTAAAATTAATAAGAGTTTTTGTTCTTGAGCTTATGTATATATATGTCACTAATTATGTTGTTGACTCTGCTTAATTAGGTAAATGCTTTCAGAGAGCGAAGAGCACTTGCTTTGACACTCAATGACACCAAGACAGCAGTGAATAAACTCCATCAAATGATTAGTTTTCTCACTGCCATAGTCATTGTAGTCATATGGCTAATCCTTCTTGAAATCGCCACGTCCAAGTACCTTCTCTTTTTAACTTCACAAGTTGTACTCTTGGCCTTCATGTTTGGGAACTCTCTCAAGACCGTCTTCGAGTCAATCATCTTCCTCTTTATCATTCACCCTTATGATGTTGGTGATCGGCTGGTCATCGACACTGTAGAGGTACTAAGAATCTAAAAATATGTTTTAGAGTCTATTTAGTAAATCTTGTAGGGTACAATAATTAACAAGATCAAAATTGCAGATGGTGGTGGAGGAAATGAACATTCTCACAACAGTGTTCTTGAGAGCTGACAATCTAAAGATTGTGTATCCGAATATTCTTCTATGGCAGAAAGCAATCCACAATTACCATCGTAGTCCGGACATGGGAGAAGAAGTCACATGTTGTGTCCACATTACTACTCCTCCTGAAAAAATAGTTGCAATCAAACAAAGAATATCAAGGTAAAGATTCTCACACTTGTGCTATAATGTCTTAAGTTGATATATTATGAAGGGATGATAATGATCTTTTTCGCTAAAAACCCGCAGCTACATCGATAGCAAACCCGAGTATTGGTATCCAAAAGCTGATATTATTGTCAAAGATGTGGAAGATTTGAACATTGTGAGGTTAGCAATATGGGCGTGTCATAAAATTAACCACCAAAACATGGGTGAGAGGTACACAAGAAGAGCCTTGTTGGTCGAGGAAGTAATCAAAATCCTCCTCGAACTCGATGTTCAGTATAGGTTTCATCCACTTGACATCAATGTCAAAACAATGCCCACGGTTGTCTCCAGCAGAGTTCCACCTGGCTGGTCTCAAATCCCTGATTCAGGGTGATATAGATGTGTCTGCTTATTCCTTTTTTTAGTCGATATAACATTTTGAGTGTTATCTAAAGTGCATCAGATAAAGCAAATTATGTTTTAGTAATGAGGGTGTTGTACATATATGAATGAAGGTGAAAGCAAATAAGTGTTATCTAAACTTTATGAAATAGAAACTAATTATATTTTTAGTATTCACTTGTGTCTTCTTCTTCTTTCTAATTTATTTTCTTTGAATGTTAATCATTAAATCATTAGTTTATGTAACTAATATATATATATATATATATATATATATATTTCTTTTGTCTACATTTGTGATCATATTTAGAAGAAACAAGTGATAATATTTTTAATATATCAATCTAAATAATTTTTTTATCATATACTACAAAGCTATATATATACACTCTTCTCTTATATATAAACTTGATGAGTTCTTGTAATCACACTTCCTCTTCTGAGATCTTGTTGATTGCTTTGTTCAATGGTGGAGTTAGAACATCATTAATCAATAGACTTTGAAAGAACCCGATCAACTGCATGAGCACGCAGACCATCTTAGTCCATCATAAATTCATATAAAATTAATCAAATCAAAGTTATCCTTGATGGGATATATGAATAGCTAGCCACACGTACCGAGGACAAGGAGATGCAAAGAAGGCTGAATCCAGGGAAATAGAACGGTGCATTGTCCGAAAGAAACAATGCTTTATATATACATGAAACCAATATTTCAAATGTGTCAAAAGACATGAATGAAACTTCGTTAGTAGTAGTTTGTGTTCTTAGGACCTTATAAAGTTACAAACCTGTCAATGGACTGAATACAAATGGTGCCACAACTTTGCCAAAGGACCTAACTCCAGATATGCATCCTTGCACCTTTCCCTACATCAGTTCACACAATACTTTGTGTTCTTATGTTTTTGTTTTGAATGCTGATGCAACAGATATAGATATATACAACCCTTATTAGCTTTTTACCTGTTCACCAGATCCGACCTGTCTTGAAGCAATACCACAAACCTGCATCCCAAAATGTTTCAAACCTTTAATTTTATAGAATTTAAATTAAAAACCATATGGATGTGAGATATTATTCCTAGTACCCTATATATTACTTAAAGTATTGTTCCATTTATGATATAAGATAACATTCACAAAATTTGCTATATATTGACTAATTACTAACTATCTCAAACAAAAAAATATATCTTACTGAGGGCATCACAAACAAGGCTCCAGGTACAAAGACAGTGGTGAGATAAGGAACCTGCAAAAAATCGATATCGAAAAATAAAAATTAACCAAAGCAAACTAAATTGAGATGTGACATTGAATAAGTCCCCTAGTTTTGACTAACTCACCCATGGTGCCCAAGAAATGCTGACAATGGCCATCTGCATCACAAACCCAAATATGCACCATTTCATTACTTCAATAACAAGGTTGGTTATTATAATGTCAATAGAATCCTAAGTAAGAAGATAAGTATGCTTACATTTATAAATTCCATGAAAAGCCCTGTTGATAAAAGCTTGCGTTCTCCAATGGCAGATGCAAATCTTGGCAGAACAAATAGCTGAGAACACACACATAACACATTTAGCAAAATCAATTTAACGTTCAAAATATATTCAAATATTAAAGTATAATTGCTATGTTTATACAATACTATCTACAATATAATCACACGTAATGTATTTACTTGAGAGATAGATCCAACGATGGTAATCAAGAGCAAGAGATCAGCAAACTGTTTCTTGTCAAATCCAAAACGTGCTTTCAGAAAATACTGCATAGACAATAAAATCATACGTAAACTATGCAACATGAAAAATTGACATTATAAAGAAAAACTCAATAACATGTAAAAGAAAGAGTAATAAATAATAATATGAGCTAAACCAAGAAAGCTGACTCCATTCCACTATCTGAGAAACTGCTGAAGAATGTAACAACCAATGCTTGTACGAATATTGTGCTGCATTATATATAAAACCCATATCCATCATTTAGAATTATAATACATGAATACATAAATATATATAAAATGCACATAAATAAACACACCTAGTCTTCATCAAGCTGATGGTATCTTTCAAAGAAGAATACTTCTTGTGAAACACACGTGCTTTAATGGGTCTGTCGTTAAGAATCGGCTCTTCTAACATTCCCACATCATTACTACCATGATCATCTTGATCATACGTACCATGATGATGATCATCTTCATCATCGTTTAGCCTTTCCTTTAAGAAAACTCTCATGTAGACAAGGCCAACGAGAAATGCTAAAGCAGAAACCTAAATTAATCCAAAACAAAAACGATCTTAGACTTTGGATTATATGAGAATTTGATTAACACTCTCATATAGTCATGATAAAATGTACCTGAAAAGTTAAAGCTATGGGTAGGAAACGAGCAACTAGTGTACCAAAAAGTCCAGCGATTGTTTTGATACCAGCTAAAATACCAAATGCTGATATTCTTCTACTTCCGTGAATATTTTCTGCCTGAACAAAATCTTTTTAAGTGATCTGATAGAAATGTGTTAAGTGTATATTTTGTTATAATGATAGTTTATTAAAAATGTACCACATAAGCATAAGCGAGGCAGTCGACGGTGCCTTCGCATACCATAGAGGTCAGAATCTTGCTTATATAAAACACGTAAAAGAATTTTGTATCCCTTCTGTACCCTAAAATTACTGTCAAAATAAACTATAAAATTATTTTCTTTTGATAACATGAGACAGTATTACTAAAAAGTAAGAATATAAAGAGAAATTTTATGGAAAATTTAATTTCTTTGGGTTAGTAGTATAAGGACTAGACATAAGATATATAAGAGCTATTAAAATGGGCGGATTGTCTATGGTCAGTTTTTGTCTAATACTTTATGGGCCGGTTATAGATAAACCCATATATAAAACGGATTAAAATGGTCTATGTCCAATTTCATTCATGGATAAAACGGGTTTGACAATATGAATACTGGACAGTCCATATAACCGAAAAGTTTAGGTCAAAATCGATTTGAGGATAAACTTAGAACTCATTTTAATTTCTCAATTTTTTTTTTTTAAATTATCTTTTAACTATTATTTTCTAAATAATAGAGATACCTATGAACAGCCTATTTGGATATAATCGTTTTAATGGGCAGAGTCATTAATAGACACAGTTGTTAATGAATTAGATCAAAATAACCAACCTTGGAAGGATAAAATAGATAGAGATAATTTTATCTTCACAGCTTTATAACCTTTAAATTTGAGATGTTTTTGTTTTACTCGACCCGCAGATAACGAGTATTGTACTTGAGATTCAAAACCGTTAATTTCTGGTAGTTTATTTACAATTGTAAGATTGAAAAAACATTTCTAATGTCGTTAAAAAAGTTAAACTAAAAATGCTCTAAATCGATTTGTTTTTTTTCTTTCTTTTGTTAATGTTGGCATTAAAGAAGTGGTACATTGTGTGAGTTGGGAACACTAGTAGTAGTGGTGGTGGAGGAAATGACGAAACATGGGCATGCATGCGTGTATTGAAAGTGGGGTAAAAGGCTTCTTTAACTTCCACCTCCACGTAATACTTTCCAAAATAAAGAATATTACATTGACGTACACATCAAAAGAAAAATATCTTATTGCTTTTTTTCTTTTTCTTTATGTTGATTTTGTAAAGTTAAAATAGCTATAGTGAGTTCTTTTACTTTTGCGTCGGTGTGATTCCCATGAATTGAAAAAAAGCAACAAAAGAAAGAAATAAGAATAGAGACAAAACAAAACGAACCAGGAGGAACAATGGAGAGACACATAGGAAGTGTGAGGATTGTTTTAATCCCATATCTGTCTGATAAGTTCCCGATCACTGGCATCATTATCATCGTCCCCATCCCTATTACCTTCATTCAATAGTTCTCATTATTACCACAATTTACACAATAAATGTCATGATCAAGATTATAACATTTAATATTCAAAAAAAAAAAAACTTTGATCTCTCTTTTTATAAGACTATTTGAAATAAAAACATATTAATTACAATACTATTAATTTAAATTATTTGGTGGTGTTTGTTTTTGGTATAAATGTAACTAAAGATATAAGAAATTTAATTAAATAAGGGGAAAATGTTTTACTTTGTATAAAAAATATTTTAAGTTTTTATCAGCTGAATTTTTTTTTTTAATTACGAGATTTGAAAACATAGATGAATTAATGCAGAGTGGAATGAATTTAGAAAGAAAAATTACTCTATTATTAATTATAAGTAACTAAACAACCAGTCAAAGCCATAGTTTCAAATATGAAAGATAATAAATTCTTTAGAAATATTTAGCTTGAAAAAGAGAAAAAAACTCAAAACCTATGATCATGTTCATAAAGAACATACATTTAGATGCATATAGGTCATGGTCAGTTTTAAGCAAAGAAGAACCAAATCTTTAACAATCAAGAAATGAAGATCAAAGAGATGAGACTAAAGAAAACAAAAATGTGTGTGAGTAAAGGTTAGTACCACTTGTTGGAAACCAGTGAGGTAAACAGCCAGAGAACATGAGTCATCTGGACCGGAGCACACGGCGGCGACGGTGACGTCGGTAATCACCGGTACTACCATGAATCCGGCGAAGCCAGAAAGGAAGACCGTCGTCAACATATGTCTCAACCCTCCAATTCCATCCTCCATAACATTTACCGATCACTTGTTGTTTCAAAAGAGAGAAAAAAACAGAAAACAACAGTGTTTCAGAATTTTGTTTGGATTTTGTTTTTGGACCAAACAAAAAAAAAGGAAAGCTTATTATTATTTTGTAATGTTTTCATCAGATATTTCTTTTTTCTGTCAATTCTTTATTATAAAAATTCGATTGATGCATATATGAGATCACCATCAGACTTTTGGAGGATATTTTGGTATTTTCTGGCCGACTTGATTAAATTAGTCATTATCTCTCTTGATGAGTATTTCTTTTAGTTACACATTACTAATTATGTGACATGTTCTGATAACTACGATCGACATGAAGTTAAAAGGCTATGCGAAAATATTGGTAGTGCCCGTTTCAATCTACATTAAAGAAAATGTATATATATCTAGACCATTACGAAATAAAACAAACCATAAATCTAGTTTAGAAGTTTTGTATCATGCACGACAAGTAAACGAGGGCATGTAACAAATTATCTCTCGAAACAAGTTGAATAAATTGTGAAGCTGATTATTTTTAATTGCAAGTTTTTTTAACAATTAGCTACATGCTCGTTGTAAATGAATACCTTTGAAGTAAAAAATGTTACAACATTGAGTTGCATTTGCTTCTTGTTATATCTCTTACTCTCTCACTTTCACAAAAAGTTTCATTGTAACACAATTTATACAGATTAAGAAAAGAGAAAATTATACATATTTCTCTCTATTTAATAAGTGATAAATGATTTAAATTCAATAAATGAACTTTGGATGTTCGGCAAAGAAAAAAACTTTGGGTTAAAAGGTAAATTAATAAATTTAGTGTAAAAGATACATTGGAATTGTAGAGTGACACTCTTTGTAAAACATGAAAAATTTTCTAGAATAATCACACTATTTGTGAAACAGAGAGAGTATCAAACTTCTGATTTTGAAGGGTTGTTGATTCTGATGTTTACTTACGGCAGAGAAGAATGGTCTTTAATCAGAAGACTTTGAATGAATCCAATCATCTGTGCACATATAAGGCAATGTCATTATGTTAGGCATTAATTATTAAAAGTTCTAAATAATTAACAGACTTGTGATAATTAACATGGTTGTAGTTCTAAAGATTACCACAGAGAAAGCGATGCATAGAAGGCTGAATCCAGGGAAATAGAACGGTGCATTATCCGAGAGAAACAACGCTATGATATCAAATCCAAAATGAAATATTTATTAAACGCAATAGAACTTTGTTTTCCAAGTAATAATTGTGTGTTTTTTTAATTAAGGATATGATTAATGAATTGTGTAAACTGTTTATTTTCTTGTGTTCACGTACCTGTCAATGGGCTATATACAAATGGAGCCATAACTCCAGCAAAAGCCTTTACCCCTGATATACATCCTTGGACCTTTCCCTATAACGAGATGGAAAGGATAAATGAATACATTATGTTGTTTAAATTAAAACTGTGATGTGTAAAACTATAAATTTATGAATGTATATAACACTTAATCTTCTTTGTCTTTACTATCTTAACTATCAACCAAAATAGATGGTGCAATTTTGGGTGTGATTGGTATATATATATCTCTTAAAAATTGTACCATTTACTAATTAGATTAGTGGAACTTCATATATTACTAGATGGTGTAATTTTGGGTATGATTGGTATATATAATATATATATATATCTTTATTTGTTAATTTTTCATTCCTTAGACCTAATTTTTATTTATAATTTTATTTTATAATTACTATCATTTTCCTTTAGAATTACTACTAAGTAATTGTTAAATTTCTTGAATTTTTATTTTATTCTTTCTATTTTGTAAATATTCTTTTTTTGAAAAATAATTTATATAACTTCTTACCACTAATTATCTGACACGTGTTAACATCTTATCAATTCAATTAATACGTGTCACGATCTTTTTAATGTCTAACTTTGAAAACCCAACTTTATATAATAAGAGATATTATGTTTTTAGTGTCTTTTGATTCTTGTTTTAAGTTCGTTTTTAAATTGTACCATTTACTCTAGATACATTTTTATTTTTTAAAACTTCTTTGAAGGCGTTAATTAACCCAAAAAAAAACATGGGAAAAGAAAATAACTTTTACGATTTTACCTGTTCACTGGATCCAACTTGTTTTGAGGCAATACCACAAACCTATAACCAAATCCAAGATGTGTTTATTAGGAAAATATGAACTAAAAGGCTCCATTACATATGGACAACATATATGAAGCCATAATATCTTACAGATGGCATTACGAACATTGCTCCGGGTACAAGCACGGTTGTGGCATAAGGAACCTATATGCGAGCAAAACAAACAATCATCTCTCGATAAAGAATGAACAACCAGGGCCAGCTCAATAATACTATGAACAATGTTTAACTTTCAAATTATGGATCTTATTTGTATATAATTTATATATCATAAAAAAAATTGTTTTTAAAATATCTATATATTTTTGTTGTTAAAAATTATTCTCAATGCACTCACCCAAGCTGACCACGCAACACTTAGACAAGCTGCCTACACCATAAACACAAAAAAAAAAAAAAATTTAGGTTTACACAGATATATCAGTATTAAGGACATCAATTTATTTGGTATGTCACAGAAATAGAAAATGAATAGTTGTAAAATATTTACATTGAAAAATTCCATAAGAAGCCCGGTTGATAACACTTTACGTTCTCCAATGGCAGAAACCAATATTGGCAATATAAACAGCTGAAGAAATATATAACTTTAGCAGCATGCATCGATGAACAATATCTATATAATATAATGTAATACATTTTGAAATATTTACCTGAGAGATGGAGCCAATGATGGTAACCAACAGCAAGAGCTCAGCAAAGTCATTTTTTGTGAACCCAAATCGGGCTTTTAGAAAATACTGTGTCAATTACAAAAGTTTAGTACATTTTTTTGTTTTAACTAATAGATGCATGTAAAAGTGTGGAGATGAGATAAACCAAGAAAGCTGAGTGCATTCCACTTTGCGAAAAGGTAGCAAAGAATGTAACAACCAATGCTTGAATGAGTATGGTGCTGTGTTATACAAAATCATATAGATCATTTAGGATTACATATATGTCACATATCTGTACGTACATAACACAACACATGCATGTATTGTATATATGTGCGTGTGTGTGTGTGTGAAACGTACCTATTTTTTATCAAGCTGATCATGTCTTTTAGAGAAGAGTACTTAGTGTCGAAGACATGTGATTTAGTTGGTTCTCTTTGATTCGGCTCAACTACCATCTTTAGATCAACACTATCATCTTCGTCATAGTAATCGTCATCATTATTGCAGTGTAATCTCTCTTTTAGGAAAATTCTCATGTACACTAGACCAACAAATAGTGATATAGCTGAAACCTAATAATTTACAAATTTTCTTATATATATATATATATATTACAAGATAAAGGTATATGCAAAATAAAATAAAAAAATGCAAATCTTCATGACATGCCAAGGTTTTTGTGCATTTCCAATTGAAAAAATTATATTTATAACTTAGTTATAATCTTCTGGTTCCGCTGTATATTTTATTAGCTAATATCAAAACTTATGGAAAAAAAAAATCTTAAGAAACTGATTGTATATGATTGAATCTTCTTTTGAGATTAACTTTTGATTTTGTCATTTTTGTTAGCATGTATGATTTATACAATACCTGAAAAGCCGAAGATATGGGTAAGAAACGAGCTGAGAATGTCGCACAAACACCTGAAACTGTTCTGACGCCGGCTAAAACTCCAAACATTGATATTCTTTTCCTGCCATGAACATTTTTCGCCTGAAAAAATATAAGTAAACGAAATGATAATCTCGTATATATAGATTAATATTATGAGTGTTTATCGTGGTAAAAAGAAAACAAAAGTTACCACTTACGACATAAGCATGAGCAAGACAGTCAACGGTGCCTTCGCATACCATATCAAAGAGAGTCTTGGTTATATAATATGCATAGAAGAAATTGGTATCTCTTCTATACCCTAATATCACTACAAAAGTTTTAAGATTTTATGAATGTTCTGTATTAAATAAGAACAAAACTTGTTGATGATATAATTAGTGTTAACGAAAAAAGAAGAAGGAACCTGGAGGGAGAATAGAGAGGCACATAGGAATAGTGAGCAATGCTTTGGTTCCATATCTGTCTGATAGGTTCCCAATCACTGGCATCATTACCATTGTCCCTAGTCCTACCGTCTTGTTTTCACCATATATGTTCACCGGATCATAACAAAAGCTTACATTAGTTGTCTTAAAATTCTTATAATATTGCACTTGTTCTAAACACACCACCACAAAAACAACCGAAGATATTTAATTCGGTAGAATCAAACCAATGTCTAATATACAACAAAAAAAAAATATTATTGGAGGACCTATGCATTTTATTAGAGAATTTAGACAGTTTATAAAACACTAGCTAGTCTGATACTAAAATGCCTAAAAAAAATCAATAAACTTCAAGGACTTTCTAAAGAAACAGAAATTAAACGCATTGTTAAAACTTATGAAAATATTTAATTATAAGCTAAACTATAGATTCTTAATTCACAATATATACCCTTATCTTTACAACTAGAATCGATTATATTATTTGTTATAATTAGTTGTCAAATTTGAACTCATTGAAGATTTTTTGGAAGCATTTGTTCTGACCATAAGATGAAAGAGTCATAAAAAAAAAAAAAAGAGAGACCAGAGAGTGAAAAACAAAGACCAATACCCATCGATAGATATGTATATGTGTAAACTATTAGTAGAGGTGGTTACCACTTGTTGTACTCCGGTGAGGTACACGGCGAGAGAACATGAATCTTTTAAGCCGGAGCAAACCGCGGCGACGGTGACATCAGTCATCACTGGCTTCAGCAAGATGTCGGCGAATCCCGATAGGAAAACTGTCGTCAGAATGTGTCTCATCTCTCCAAGTCTATAGTCATCCATCTCACTCCTCAGCTCTCTTAACCTTCACTTCAAAATTCTAAAGCTATACAATGTCTCACAGAATTGTATGTCTCTCATACAAATATCCTCAAGACAAGATATTAATATTGTGAAGCCACATAAATTATCCTAGAGACAACATTTATAGTTAGGCCGTCGGTAACACCTTGGTGGATTTCATGGTCCTTTTGACGTTTTGAAAAAAAGAGAGTGAGAAATTAATGGTCATGGCCCCTTAGATCTGTTCCACCGGTCCCTACCCGGCTCCCCTCGGACCACAAAAATGTATGTGTTTCATTAATTATTGTCCTCTATAAGACTGTAAAATCCATTAAGATTAATATTGTAGAATCCGTGACATTTTACATATGGATTCTTATTGAAAGGTATTCTTTTAGAATGTATAATTTGTCTATAACAATTTCTGTTTTTTATTTTACTGGAAAAAAATAATAAAAATACAGTTTACGTTTTCTTTTTACTTTAAACGTTTGATTCGATATAACTTTAGAAGCAAGAGTACCCAACAAGTAAAAACAAAATCGCTCTCTAAAAATTACAAAGATTGTTTTAGAACTATCTCATCTTTGTAATGTTCCCACCATCACCTTTCTCATGGCTCCATGCCCATTATGATCTATGGACATACCACTCTTAGTAGGCCTACGTCGAATTTCAGTGGGGCCACCAATATCTGACGACCAATTTATTACGTCCAAAAGGTTTTAAAAACTTGTTTATCGACCTACATAGCACCACATGATATTTTCATATGTTTTTTCTTCACTCACCTATCCTGAAACAACTACAGCTCAAGCACGCTTAATTGTTGAGTTCTCTCATGACGTTTAACCGAAAATATAAGTTCACTTTGCTGATATAGGTGGCCAAATCAAATTCTTTTAAACCTCTCTGCATGCACCACCATATTTTCTGAAATCATGGTGTCATAATTCATCTCCACTAAAAAATCGCAATATTCTCGTTGCGCACCAAAACCGTCACCCCGTGAGCCCTCTTGACTCCACTCACGTTTGGATTCGACTCTGATACCACTTGCAACATCTCGACCGTAAACTCTCTTAGTATGAGCCATCTTTTTATTAGGCCCGGTCTATAGGCCCACTGATCGAATATCGATGGGTCTACGGACCAGACCCATATTTAGTTCTCATTCACACTTCCGATAATCACTTCATTTTTGGTTTTGCTCAATTTTATGTATTGTTTTCTTAATTATTTCTTATTTACTGGTCATTTTTTTGTTTCGACTATGTTTTTTTACTTGTCATTTTTTAGATGTTACTTTTTCTAAAATAATTAAAAATATAGCCAGCAATCTTTATATGAGAAAGAAGGGAAAAACATAATCATAGCCAAAGAAACATAATCAATGCTTGACCTAAGCTTCTTCCACGAAATATATGTCCTCAGTTTTCATAGAGAATAGCACCAAGCGTAGTCATATAGGTATAGGAGCCTCATTTTTGTAACTCCTAGCTACATGCAATTCAAGTGCCAACTAGTTTCTTTGGCCAGATTTGAAAAGACAGAATCTGGTGGTGATTCGTTGGCCACAATTACAATGACAAAACCGAGGCGCTCTAACCAAATGTTGTTTACTTTTGGAGCAAACCAAGATTCAGGTTGCCTTTGCTTTATGAGGTATCTCTAATGAAGCTTCCGTTTTAGCTGTGTTGTTGATTGTTTTATTCACTACTGGAGAAGAAAGATCTTTTAAAAGAAGACTCTGAATGAATCCAATCATCTGTGTGAAAGTAAAGCAATATCACGTTAGTCATTAACTATTACCAGTATTATAACAATCAACATATATTGTTGTTATGATCGGTGTAAACAATACCAAGGAGAAGGCGATACATAGAAGGCTGAATCCAGGAAAATAGAACGGTGCATTTTCAGAGAGAAACAATGCTATATCAAAACAAACATTATATAAGTTTTTTCATCAGTCTCCATAATAATTAATGTTACACAAGATAGTATAGAATGAAGTTCATTGTAATGTACATGTTCATGCACGTACGTACCTGTTAAAGGACTAAATACACATGGAGCTAAGACTCTAGCCAGGGACTGTACCCCAGCTATGCATCCTTGGACCTTCCCCTATATCGAGATGGAAGTCAGACATCAAAACATCATCATATATCATTCGGTTTTTAGCGGTTTTACCTGTTCATTGGATCCAACTTGTCTTGAGGCAATACCACAAACCTATAACCAAATCCAAGATATGTTTAAGTAAGTAAAAGTCTCCATTACTAAAGACCATGATGCATGCTATTAAAGTCTTACAGATGGCATGACAAACATGGCTCCGGGTACAAGCAAGGTCGTGGCATAAGGAACCTATATTGTTCAATCAAAACAAACTTATAAGGGCCCTTTGAATTTTCAATCCTTTTAAAACTTTAATCAATCATCTCACACTCTCTTTGACCAAAGATCTCCATATAAGGGATACTTTAAGAATATGGATGTTATAAATTTGTAAAATATAGATTTCATTGTAAAGAATGCTCAGCTAACTCACCCATGCGGACCACGCAACACTTAGACAAGCTGCCTGCAAGACAAGAACATGATTAGCTCTATATACATATATCATGAGGACATCAATATATTTCTTGATGTCATAGATTAGCTAAGAGTGAAATGAAGCAATTTTTTTAGCTTAAATGTTTACATTTAAAAATTCCATAAGAAGTCCTGTTGATATCACCCAACGTTCTCCAATGCCAGATACCAATATCGGCAATATAAACAGCTGAGAAAATAAGTTTAACACAAAAATATCATTGAACATTTTTATTTATTTATTTATTTAACTATAAACTAGAACTACATATACTTTACAAAATATACCTGGGAGGTGGAGCCAATGATGTTGTCTAGTAGAAAAAGCTCAGCAAAGTCATTTTTGTTGAACCCAAAACGAGCTTTCATAAAATACTGTTATTATAAAACGATCAATACATTTTTGTGTTAATTAATAGTCGTCTTTTCAATTTTAACAAAAATAAGGAATGTAAAAGTGTGGAGATGAGAGAAACCATGAAAGCAGACACCATTCCACTGCGAGATAAGGTTACGAAGAATGTAACAACCAATGTTTGAACAAGTATGGTGCTGTTTTATAAGAACCCATATAAACTATTTAGCGTTATGTATAAGTCATATATACGTACGTAGATGAAACCATGCATACGTACATTGTATGTATATGTATGGATATGAAACATACCTATTTCTTATGAAGCTGACCATATCTTTCAAAGAGGAAGAGTTAGTGTTGAAGACATGTTTCTTAGTTTGTGCGTCTCTTAGATCACCACCATCATCAGGATTGTTGTTATCTTCATCGTGTAATCTCTCTTTAAGGAAAACTCTCATGTACACCAGACCAATGAATAATGATATAGCTGCCACCTAATCAATTATAATTTGTTTATATATACTCTTATATATATGTTCGAGTTACATTTTTGAGTAAAAATATAAATATTTAAATTATAAAAAATATTATTTTTTTAAAACTATCAAATCCCTCCTTCAAAAGTTTCAACTTAAGTTTTATTGAAAAAAAAAAAGTTTTACTATATCATTTAATATATCCATTTAGTCCTCAGATTTTTTTTTTTTTGAATAACCAATATACAAAGTTATGGAAAAAAAAACTTAGGAAATTGATTGTATATATGGATATTTTGATCATCTTTCAAAATTTTCTCGTAAAATTTTCATCTTTCTTTTTTGTTTGTATGTATTTATGATTCATGTACGATGAAACCATACCTGAAAAATCGAAGCTATAGGGTAGAACATATGAATTTTTAAAACTATCAAATCCCTCCATTAAAAGTTTATACTTAAGTTTTATTATATATATCTATTTAGTCCTTAGATATATATTTTTTTTGAATAACCAATATACAAAGTTATGGGAAAAAAACTTAGGAATTGATTGTATATATGGATATTTTGATCATCTTTCAAAATTTTCTCGTAAAATTTTCATATTTCTTTTTTTTGTATGAATTTATGATTCATGTATGATGAAATTATACCTGAAAAATCGAAGCTATAGGTAGAAAACGAGCTGCAAATGTTGCAAAAACTCCAGAAATTGTTTTGACACCGGCAAAAACTCCAAACATTGATATTCTTTTCTTTCCATGAACGTTTTTGGCCTTAAAAAAATAAACAAAATGACATCTTATAATGTTATAAATATGTTATTATAAGACAGAAATATCATATAATTATATCATGGTGACTTGGTAAGGAAGAGAGTACCACATAAGCTTGAGCGAGACAGTCAACGGTGCCTTGGCAGACCATATCAAACAGAGTCTTTGTTATATAAAATGCGTAGAAGAAATTTGTATCTCTTCTATACCCTAATATCGCTGCATAAAGTTACAAAATTCAGTAGCTAGTAACCAACTTTAATTCACCATTTTTGTTTCGCTCATTGAGGTAATAACATTTTCTTGTATAAAAAAAGATAACATTAAACCATAACTTGAATAGTATAACAATAACAATAATAATAACAATAACCAAAAACATGGTGATGTAGTGTAGTAATATGATTTTCGATATCGAAAGAGATTATAGATAAAAAGTTCCAAAATTGGATTTATTTAAGTTGCTATAGAATATGACAAGAGTGTTTCAAACCGAAAGACCGGTTTACGTTGACTGGCACTCTTGTCGATCTCGTGAGGTGTCATATCAAATAAATAGATAAATAATATAATTTTATGTATATTTTTTATTATATGTATATTTTATTTATTTTTGTTGTTTAAACATATTTCGTGGTACACGTGATATATATATTAAAAAATATATTTTTCTAACAAAAATATTTTATAAGAAATTTTGCCTTTAATTTGGTTGGTATATGGTAAGAAACATAATAGTGTAATGATGTTTTTAATACCATTATACAAAAATATTACCTATCAAAAATCTGTAGAATCGAATTAAAAAAAATGAAATATGGAATATTCGAGCTTTTGCCTAAAAATAGGAAAATAATCATTTATAATGAAATTTATAATATTTAAATTATACAATTTTATATCCACTTATCTACATTTTGTATATTAGATATTAGTATAAATTACTGATATAATTTTACATTTTTTCATTTCGTAAAAAGCATTCAAAACTAAGTGCTAATAGCTCAATTGGTAAAGATCTCTGGCAAAAGCTCAAAAGTCGCCGATTCGAGTAGTGTTTGGGACGAAACCATATAACATGTTTTGGTTTCGGACTTAAGAGAATGTATGGGTTTTGGCCGAAAACTTTTTTGATTATAAAAAAAAAAAAAAGCATTCAATACGAACACTTTTGCTAAAGTAAGTTCCTAATACAGTTGTTATTCTATAAATTTTTGTTTATAGTTTTTTTATTCTGTAATTTATGTTATTTATCTATTATATATCGTTATCGATCCGAACAAGAAAATAAAAATAGGAACCTGGAGGAAGAATAGAGAGGCACATGGGAAGAGTGAGCAATGCTTTGATTCCATATCTGTCTGATAGATTCCCAATCACTGGCATCATTACCATTGTCCCTAGTCCTACTGCCTAGTTTTTACCGTCAGTAAAATGTTTACATAAATCAGTTTAACTTTCTGAAGATTCTTATAATAAAGAAGCAACAACAACAACAAATTGAAAATATTTTGATTTAGTTAAAACAAGCAAACTCCAATTCATATACAAAACAAACTTTTCAATTAAAATTAATAATATACTGATTTTATTAGAAAATTCGGTGAGTTTTTATACTGAAATAAAGAAAACACTATTTCTTAATCTTTTTCTTGGTAAAAAAGAAAACACTAATTGATACCAAAAGAAAACACTAATTGAAACTGCCATTTATTCACCCAAAAGTTTTGTATTTTGGTCATATTTAAGAAACAATACATTTAGGGTTTTTATATATAAAGTACATACTTAATAACAAACACTAAAAATTCAAAAAATTGGAACATGAAAAACTTAAACATTACTTGTAAAATTCTCTTTTAAGATTTTTTTGATTTTTTTTTTGCAGTTTCTGGTAAATTCATAAAATCAAAATTAATTGCAAAACAATTCTGATTTAGTTTTGTTTTGAGCTAGATCCAATTTATATCATGCACCAAGAATAATCAAATTATGTCATAGTTGATTACAATCTCAAATCCTCAGTAAATAATGTTGTAAATCTCAAATTAACTTCAGTTTAATTTACAGTAAATACAATAACACATGGCCGTTCTTGAACTTTCAAGGCTTTACTATAATTACCAAACCAAAAAGAAGTTAAAATGTAAAGTTTATGCATTGATATAAGTAGAGAGTTTAGTACCACTTGTTGTACTCCGGTGAGGTAAACGGCGAGAGAACATGAATCATTTATGCCGGAGCAAACGGCGGCGACGGTGACATCAGTCATCACCGGCCTCACCAAGAAACCAGCAAATCCGGAGAGGAACACCGTCGTGAGCATATGTCTCAACTCTCCAATTCTATAATTTGCCATCTCTCCTCTCTTCTCTATTGATCTCCCCTAAGCTCACTTTTTAATTCTTGCAGAAAATAATGTATATCTTATCTATCAACGCGACAAGATTCATATATTAATTATTATGTTATTATTCATTATATATGCCAAAAAAAAATTATTCATTATAGTCAATGCGTGTATAGAGTATAATATTATTGGTCATTGTCTCAGAAAAAAGAAAACTTTAATCAATAAAATAGAGTAACAAAGGCTAGCTAGTATAATATTATTTTCTTCAACACCATTTCTTAATATTTTAATATTCTACTAATCTTATCATTTCTTCACCTAATTCAAAATCTATTTAATATGTTCCATATACTTTCACATCATATGCATATCTCACTATTTTTTGTTCAATACGTTTATATTAGAAGTTAAATATTTTTTTTAACGCCTAGTTAATTTTTTAAATAATTGAATGTCAAAAGGGTTATTGTTAGGATCTGCTTCACTAAAAAATGATTTTTATTTGTGTCAGTATGAAATGAAAATATATATATATATATATATATATATTGTAACAATCCGTCCCGTGGAATCCTCCGCCATGTGGCACACCCCGTCACATGGCAACCTTACAGTTATCCAGTGCATCGATCCTAATCTCTCTCCTGTGGGTCCAAACTACGCAGCTTCTGGCCCGCATTTCTGTGGCCCACCAGGTAGGTTATTGGTGCGCTTAGCGTTCCTCGAACCCAAGACCTCACCCTTTAACAATCTTCCCATTGGACAAGCTGTTACCAACTGATCTGTATGTCAATTGGTAATAATTTCCACGGTGAGAAGGTTGTTAAAGTGTGAGAACCTAGGTTCGAGAAACGACAGACGCACCAATAACCTACCTGATAGCTCAGGAGGACATGTGGGCCAGGAGAATGCCTACATGCCAGATTGGGCTCACAAGAGAGAGGTTATGGTCGATGCGCTGCAGCGCTTGTAGCTGCCATGTGGCAAGGTGTGCCATGTGGTAGGGGGTTTTAAAGGATGGGTTGTTACATATATATATATATATATATATATATATTTATTTATAATGTATGAAAATGATGAATTTTCCTATAAAATAAAATTAATTAATTTATTATGAGTTAAAGGACCCTATAAAAATAAAAATAAAATTCAAGTTACATTTGCTTCATGATATCTCTTATCAAATCTCTGCTTTTCAAGGGTTGATGATTGCTATGATCTTCACTTTTGGCAAAGAAGGATGCTCTTTTATCAGAAGACTTTGAAGGAATCCAATCATCTGTGCATGTAAGGTAATGTCATTATTATAAAAATATATTTTTTTTTATATATTTTTGATAAGTGATATGATCGCAAATATAAAGACTACCACAGAGAAAGCGATGCATAGAAGGCTGAATCCAGGGAAATAGAACGGTGCATTATCCGATAGAAACAACGCTATAATATCAAATCCAAAATCAAATATTTGTTAAACGCAATAGAAAGTTATTTTCTAAGTAATAGTTATGTGTTTTTTTAATTAAGGATATGATTAATGAATTGACAATTGTGTAAACTGTTTATTTTCATGTATTAACGTACATGTCAATGGACTATATACAAATGGAGCCAAAACTCCAGCAAAAGCCTTCACCCCTGATATACATCCTTGGACCTTCCCCTAGAATCATATGGAAAAAATAAATAAATACATTATCTATAGATTATTCTAGATACATTCTTTAAGAACATTAAAAAAAAAACATGAAAAGTTGGGAGAAAAATCTTTTACGATTAATTTACCTGTTCGCTAGATCCAACTTGTCTTGAGGCAATTCCACAAACCTATAACCAAATTCAATATGTGTTTAGGCAATACGAAGTTAAGAGCTCCATTACGTATGGACCATATATATGTGAAGCCATTAAAATCTTACTGATGGCATCACGAACATGGCTCCCGGTACAAGTACGGTCGTGGCATAAGGAACCTATATGCGAGCAAAACAAACTAGACTGTTGAACTATGTTGGACCAAAGATGTAACAAGGATGACCATCTCAATAATACTTAAAATTACTATGTGCCATGTTTAACTTTAAATGCTATGGATCTTATTTTTAGAATTTTCAATGAACTCACCCATGCTGACCATGCAACACTGAGACAAGCTGCCTGCACCACAAACCCAACCAAAATTCTTAGTTTTACATATATGTATATTATAGTTAAGGACATCAATTTATTTAGGATGTCACATAATAGTTAGAAGAAAATGAAAGTATAAAAATAGTTTTTAGCTAAAATTTTACATTGAAAAATTCCATAAGAAGCCCTGTTGATAACACCTTATGTTCTCCAATGGCAGAAACTAATATCGGCAATATAAACAGCTGTAAAAATAGATTTTAATTAGCAGCATGTATCAATGAAAAATATTTATTTCATGTAAATTTTTTTACAATATGTACCTGAGAGATGGAGCCAATGATGGTAACCAACAACAAGAGCTCAGCAAAGTCATTTTTGGTGAACCCAAAACGAGCTTTCAGAAAATACTAGTATGTTCCCACCAAAAAATTAGTATACGTTTTTGTTTTAATTAATAGATACATGTAAAAGTGTGGAGATGAGATGAACCATGAAAGCAGACTGCATTCCAGTTTGCGAGAAGGTAGCAAAGAATGTAACAACCAATGCTTGAATAAGTATGGTGCTGTGTTACAAACCATATCGATCATTTAGGGTTATGTATAATTATAGTCACATATTTTTATGAAACGTACCTATTCTTTATCAAGCTGATCATATCTTTAAAAGAGGAATACTTAGTGTTGAAGACATGTGTGTTAGATGGTGCATCTCTTAGAATTGGCTCTGCTAATATCTTTAGATAAGCACCGTCATGAACATCTTCATAATTTCTACCACTACCATTATCTTCATCACAATCGTCGTCATCGTTATTGTGTAATCTCTCTTTTAGAAAAATTCTCATGTACACTAGCCCAACCAATAGTGACATAGCTGAAACCTAATAGATTACAAAAATATATATATATACGTGGTAAAGGTATATATATATATATATATATGCAAAATAAAACTTCGTATAAGTATGAATCTTCTCAACACACCCATTTTCTCAAAAGTTTGGTGAATTTGCAATTGAAAATCATTCTAATTTCTAGTAAAAAAAAACATATAGCCACTTTCATGTTCGCGGCTGCGCCTTAATGTTTGTGGCTATAAAACGATTTAGCCAAAAAAAAACCACGAATTATTTAAGCTACGACACTATAGCCACGAATATTAAATCGTAGCCGCAAAAACTCAAGTGACTATAGGAATTATTTTTACTAGTTATAATCTATTAGTTCTGTATATTTTGTTAGATCACCAATACTCTCTCCGTTTCAATTTAAGTGATGTTTAAGGTTTTGATACACCAATTAATAAAACATATAATTTACCCATTTTCCATTTAAACATCATTAACTAATATGAATTCAACCAATAACAAAATATGATGTAAAATATTATTTTTCAAAAAATATTAAATAAATTAAATTTTTGCATAAAAAATTGAAAACATCACTTATAACGAAAGAAAAAAGATTGGCTAAAACATCATTTAAAATGAAAAGAGGGAGCTATGGGTAAAAAAGTTATGAAAAAATATCTTAAGAAATGAAATGTATATATGTTGAGATCTTTTTTTTTTAATTTGATTTCTTAATTTCGTCAGTTTTTGTTTGCATGTATGATGATATGATACCTGAAAAGTGGAAGCTATGGGTAAGAAACGAGCTGCGAGTGTCGAACAAACTCCTGAAATTGTTCTCACACCAGCTAAAACTCCAAACATTGATATTCTTTTTCTGCCATGAACATTTTTTGCCTGAAAAATATAATGAAATGAAATGATCATATCCTCGTAAATTTTATGAGTACTTTTGATGATATCAAAATAAAAATATCATATACTATGACCATGGTAAAAAGAGAACATTTACCACATAAGCATGAGCAAGACAGTCAACAGTTCCTTCGCAGACCATATCGAATAGAGTCTTGATTATATAATATGCATAGAAGAAACTGGTATCCCTTCTATACCCTAATATTGCTGCAAAAGATTACTATATATTTTAGCATTATTTGAACATGTTGGAGATACAATAATAAAAGTATTAATAATAATAATAATTTATTATTTTGTTACAAAAAAGGAAAACAATAATAATTTATTTCTCTTAAATTACTTAAAAAAAAATTACTTAAAATATAATATTGAACTATCACATCAAGTTTTGGGGAGGTGCAACCCACAAAAAGTTTTTCTTTTTCCGGATATCAAATGGGCCAAAATCAATAACATATATCCATATAATCACATCTATGAAAAATTTGGCCAAAATTAACATGACAACTCTTCTACCATTAACCCACTACCACGTGGTTTAGACAATCCATAGAATAACCTTTTTATAAGATATATGAATAAACAGCTCTATAGAAGATATATGAATCATCTTATTTACTTTGGGAAAAAAAAATCATGTATTTGATTACTTCTTTTTTTTTTTTTTTAAGTAGTAAACAATAATAGGAGATAAACAGCAAAAGAAAAAGCCAAATGAAAGTGACGTGGAAAACGAGATTTACGTGGTGAAGCATCTCATACTTTTTAACGTTGGCACTATACACTCATGGAATCGTTAGGTGTCCACGATCAAATATAAAATCAAGGTATCTTTTGTTTTGGTAGTTTGGTACTCGTGCTTCTAGTTTTTAAAACGTTAGCAATTATCAGTGTATATTAATGTATATAACTTATGATTGGCTTTGCATTTTTACATTTTTTTAACTCAATGAGAATTAAAACAACTTATAAATTCTTAGTTAATATGGTTAAAAAAAAATGAGCACAACTTGTTGATGGTAAAGAACCTGGAGGAAGAATAGAGAGGCACATAGGAATAGTGAGCAATGCTTTGATTCCATATCTGTCGGATAGGTTCCCAATCACTGGCATCATGACCATTGTCCCTAGTCCTATTGTCTTTTTTACACAGCCATAACAAAAAATAATAATTAGTAATTAAAATTAACTGATTTAATCTTGTTAAGATTCTTATAACATTGAACTTGTTTTGTGTAACTAAATTTTAGTAAAAATAAAAACAAGATTAAACTTTTATAAGAAACTTTATCCAAATTACTATAAATTTATACTGAAAATGACAAAACATTACTTAAATACCAAAACGCCTGATTAAAAAGTGAATATGTGTTAGGACTAATCCTAGAAGAGAAAACTTAAAATGCATTACTAAAAATTATAAAAATATTATTTATAGACAAAATTTGACGCAAAAGTATGATGAATTCATGGAATTATTTCATCGCGAAGAAATATTTCAATTTAGTTCAGAGATTAATTTAGCATTAAATTAAATTATTCTAAGAGTGGTAGTCACTTCTCAAATTATCTTCAATTTAATATACTCTAAATGTGATAACATGTAACCATTTGTAGGTAATCAAACTTGAAGCCATTGAAGAATTTTAGTAAACATTTGTTCTGACTTCTGAGCAAAAGAATAAAGAGTCATTAACCCAAACAGAGAGAGACTTAAGGAGTAAAATCAAAGACAATAGATTTGTGTGTGTGTGTATATGAGTAGAGGTGGTTACCACTTGTTGTACTCCGGTGAGGTACACGGCGAGAGAACATGAATCTTTTAGGCCGGAGCAAACCGCGGCGACGGTGACGTCAGTCATCACTGGCCTCAGGACGTTCTCCGCGAACCCCGACAAGAAAACCGTCGTCAGGATGTGACTCAGCACTCCAAGTGATCTATAGTCATCCATCTCTTTCCTCTCCTAAACTCTCACTTCCAATTCTAAAGCTATACAATACAATGTCTTGCAGAAATGTATTATCTTAATACAAATATCCCCGTGCCGATATTCATTATAAATATTTGTGAAACCATATATTATAATCATTGAGATATCATTATATTAATAATTAGGCCGTCGGTAACACCACCTTGGTGGGATGCGTGGTCCTTATTCATTTTATAATGCAATTTAAATTGATTATAGTCAATAAAAGATGATAAAGGTTACTGTAGAGTGATTAGAGTCTTGTCCCCTTGAGCTTTGATTCATAAAACAAAATTGTTTATGATACTTTTTTGACATTATATAAGTATTTTCATTTTTTTTTTTCATTATTATTGTTTCCATGATGTAATATTCTCTATGATGTAAGATTTCTTCTTATATATGCGTTTTACTCTTTTATTCTTTTATATGTGTTTTACTTTAGTTAAACGTACTTAAACTATTTCTTACATTCGCTGTTGTAATGTGGTCTGTGGATCTCATTTTTTTTTGTACATTTGGTTGCATCGACGCTCAAGAATAAACAAGAAAAAGATAAAGCTATCTCCTTGCATGCATCTACATGAAACGGACCTAAGTAATCTGAAGAGCATGTGGCCAGGCCCTAAGTATCTTTGGCAGCAGCTTCATGGCTCTGGCCATTAGTTGTCAAGTTTACAAGTTTATATATAACCCCATGTGGTAGGTGATTCGTAAAGTGGGTTTTGTATGTAGAATGAGCGAATGTGTTGTCTTCCAGTAGTAGATCGATAATAATGTTAAGTTGTTAACAATGGGTATGTATTTTGACATGATTCATGTGTTTGCTAACTTAGTTCCCATATGGCCATCAAGCATGATGACCACTTCTTTTTTTTACAAATAGTATAGGCCATAATATAAGTTTCTGATTATAACACATAAAACTAAATAATTAAACAGTTTCATCTGGTGCATAACAAGTCGCAGTCTCACAGAGCGCTACCAATATAAGCTGTGGAGGCTACTAACGCGTCCGATGAGGCCTAGCGAGGAGATCTTTACAAACGGCGCTGGAAAAGAAACGTAACACCACAATGTTCATACCCAGTAAAGTTAGGGAAACTATGGTATTCCGGTTGATATATAGCCATCACAACATACAGCCGACGACCTCCCATGTAACCTCTACCGAGTTTCAAGGCCTTTTCTTCATCATATGTCTGTAAAAGGTCTATCTTCACTAACCAAACGGCACCAGTCTTCCAATCAAACGGGTCAAATTACAAGGTTTCAATTCGCAAAATGGAAACCAAAAATCTCTTCAGAATCAAAGGTCTCCTGTTTGATTTCACATATCCAACTCAGAATTTACACCAAGGCAACATAACTTTAACAAACTGTAATTTACTTTAGAGTTTAACTAATCTGGTTCACGGTTCAAACCATTTTCTATGTAACTCGGATCAACAGGACAACCATTATGAACACACAGGTCATGGCGAAGATCAGTAGCCACTGGAAGCAACTCGTCTTTGAGCTTTGTGAATATATCTTAGTGGCTCTTGTGGTTGCGTGTCCTGTGCTCGCTAAGCTTTGCTCAATGGCCTCCTCGGTGGAGTCAAGTATCTTTCGTTAATGAATCCACAACAAAAGAAAGAAAGATTAAAGTTAGGACCAATGAAGCCAGTTAAAAGAACATATGAACCAAATTCTTCTCTTATTCCATTGTTGTTGATAAAGAGTAAGAATAAAATGGGGTATTGTGAGTGCATCTCACCTTCTCTGTATTTTGCACAGATTGGCTTATCGCTTGACTTCTCTCCTTGAGTTGTCTTGCCAGTCCCACCATTTCATCGGTTAGATCCTCTTGAAGCTTTCTGTCATCAAATGAATCACCAATGGGACATGAGGTGGCAAATTCAACTTAAAATTTTTTTAGAAAACAAAGCTTTACTCTTTGCGATAATTTTTGTTCTATCGATGAATTGAGTTCCTAGTTCCTCTTGGTGATCTATGAAACTACCTGTGCTTCTCAATGTGCGCTTGAGCTGCAGTGTCTAGTTTTATTTGTTTCGATGAATCAGCATCAACAGCATCAAAGCTTTGCTCCTTGGAACTTGCAGGCCTACCTCAATCAAAGAAGCTGATAAGTGACAAAGAAGAAGAATTTACAACTTGAGAAGGATGTGAATCTAAGTATTCCACTTACACGATTCTTCTTCTCAGCTGCGGAGAAGTAGGGCTTCGAGGATCATCTTCTATTTTGGGTGAGCTTCCACTAGTCGAATCTTTGGCAAAGGGTTCATCAGATATCTCTGTGTCAGGCTGTAAGTTTAGCAAAAATCAATAATTTGGTATTAGTTACAGAACGTAAAACTTGAAATTCTTGCAACTAAAACAATGTCTATACGCAGGAACAAACCAATAATATGTGTTCCTGAACTGAAACTAACCCAAGTGGAAACAATTCCACAAACCAAAACAATTCCTAATGGCCTAGTTATATAAATGCAAAGAAGAGTCCTTTTTCAAGTTCAGGGTGACATACCACTTGAGAAACTATCTTCGAAGCAACAGCTTCAATCTTGTCATAATACTCATTAACCTTAGCCTTTGTAACTCTGGAAAAAGAAATCAAAGGAGAAAATAAGCAACCAGCCATTCTCAAAATGTTTCCACCAAAAACATGAACTTCAGAACAGATATAACATAAAGCAATGCAATTTCAAAAAACTATCTTCAACGCAAAGCTTCAATCTTTTCATATAACTCATTTACCATAGCCTTTGTAACTCTGGACAAAGAGAATAAAGGAGAATATAAGTAACCAACAATTCTCAAAATAGTTCCACCAAAAACATGAACTTTATGAACAGATATAACACAAAGCAATGCAATTTCAAATATCTAACCTCTAATCATAAGATATTCTCAAAATTCAAATACCAAAGCAGGAATCTAATGCTGAATCAATAAAAGAGAGAGAGTAACCTGGGAAGCCCTTCAGGGGTCTTCTCTTCCGAGAGTTGTTCTAATAGTTCCCTCAATGTAGCAACATACTGCACAATGATTTGTTTCATCATCAATACAATAATAACAACACATGAAGAAGATCCAAACAAACGTACATGAATAAGCTTCGACTGATTCTGCTGATTAGGTGCAGCGGAAAGCAATCTCCGGAAATTGATCTCCGTTTTGCTTATCCCCATCGTCAAATATCTCAATCACAGAGACCCAAAAGTTACAGAATCAATCAAAACTCCCAATTCGAGATTCTAAGAGCAACAAAAGAAGAAAAAAATAGATCAATCACTGTGTGTAGCTCCTCCGGGAGATAAAAACGGCGTCGTACTGAAGATACAGTGATCCGGCGAGGTTAGATTCTCATAATTAAACCAACTTATCTAATTTCTCGATCATAGAGAAGATCTTCTTATTGGAATCTCATCTTTGATAAATCCTTCACAAAGAATCGAGCATGAGAAGAAGAAGAAGAAGAAGAAGAAGAAGAAGATGAAGAAGAAGAAGGAACGAAGAAGAGTAAAACGAAGAGAAAGAAGAAAGCGTGACCGTGTGAAAGTCTATTGGGCCAGATTGACTAATTAAGACCCAACTAGTTAAGTGGGTTTGTTTCGTGTTAAGGCCTTCAATGTTAGTAGATTTTGGATTTTTATTTTATTTTACGAAATTAGTTAATTAGCCATAGATTTCCTTTAAAAACATATAGGGAAACTAGCTATTAAGAAATTTTGATTTTTTGTTCATAGAATAAAAAACCCCAAAAAAATATACAAGTTACCGTTCAAGATATTGCATAAACTAAAATCTACACCGAAAATCAAAAAACTAAAAAACTTCATAATATTCATGGCCTAAGTGAAAAACGATCAAGGGCTTAAGAAGGTTAAACGGTAGAAATAGTATAATAATATGCTTGTAATGAATTTTTTAAAAATAAGGAGAATTAGGTTTTAGCTGTATACATTTATATTCAGTCTGACATTAATCATATAACTTGTTAAAAGTATATATGTAATGTATAAACACAATATATTATTACCAACTTGGCACAAAAGTGAAGATTAATGAATGTAAGAACAATGGAGGGAAAACAATGGTGGGGGAAACAATGGTGGGAGAAACAATGGTGGGAAAAATATGAAGCAAATAATCATATTGATAATACTAAGTATAAGACTACCTTGTGCATATATGATTCATAACCTTGAATTTACGAGGTAAAATTTAATGAATCTCGTGTATTTTGTTTTTGATTTTAGTCAAAGGTTCGATTTTTATACTAATCAAATCTCGGTTTGTGCGAAATTTGTGGTGATTCCTATTTTGATTAGATTTTGCCTTGTATCTATATATATATATATATATATATACATTTTTAGTATATTTTTGAAAAAAAACCTTGAAGGTTTGAACTTGTTTACAATCATATGCCTTTGGCATTTATCATTCAATTAAGAAAATTAGAAAAAAATAATTGTCACATTTAACAAATATCCTAAAATCTCTCCCTAATAAATACAAAATACCATTTTCAGATTTTTCAATTTCCCTCTCTCAAATATTTGTCAATATTATTTGTTTTTCAAATTTATTCTATTATATAAAACATAACTTATAATAAAAATGCAAAAAAAAAAATTTCAGATATGTTGTATTTTGAATTTTTGAACATAAACGTATATTACTTAATCAAAAAAGTTCAACGGTCCACATATGACATAATTTTTCGACAATGGTTCTGCCCTTTATAAATTTGACCAATCTACTTTCAACTACAAATAAGCAAGAATCTTGATTTCTCAGACGTGCAAATTTTAAAATATAATATTTGAATTAATCTGAATTTTTTATTTAAGTAAATTAAAAAATTTTAAAAGTTTTAAAATATTATAATATTTGTACTTATTCTTGGTTGATTTCGAAGAAACGCCGTTAGCCCTGGATCATATGTTTATCGGCCATATAGCCAGACTCTCTTTTTAAAGCAAATATATATAGCTAAGCGTCCCTTCAAAATGATATATTGAAATAAACCAATTCAAGATTTAAGATACATTTGGTTTTCATGCGATATCTCATTGTGATCAAGCTTCCTCGTTTTCAATTGTTATTGATGCTTTGTTCATTGACGTAGAAGGAACATCTTTTATCAGAAGACTCAGAAGGAACCCTATCAACTGTGCATGTTAACCAATGGTTAGTCATGCATAATTATACATAGAAATGAGATGGTTGCAACTTGCAAGTGTGATGATTATTACCAAGGAGAGTGCAACGCATAGAATGCTGAATCCAGGAAAGTAAAACGGTGCGTTTTCGGATAGAAACAATGCTATAATATATATCATACAAAAATTAGTTATCTGAACGTTAAATGGCTATTAGAAATATTATGTTTACTCGATAATATTTGCTTCAGAACTTAAGAATGAGTAATGTTCAAAGTCTACCTGTGAGTGGACTATATATCAATGGAGCCACGACTCCAGAAAATGACTTGACCCCGGATATGTATCCTTGGACCTTTCCCTATACAAAATACGATATTGAAACGATCAAGTTTACTAATTAGGTCTGATTTGATTAATTTGATTCATGTTGGAATACGATATGTTTTTTTCTTTCTAATACTATGTTAATTTGTATAAACGTTTGTATAGTTATATTAAAAACTAATTGACGAAAATATATAGATTAATGTTTACAATAATTCCTCTTTTATTTTTTAGATGAAATTTCTGACTCTTTTTTAACACGTTGATATTAACAAGAGATTTGCTCCAAGGAGAATTTGTTAATTTACTCGGTACTCTTACCTGTTCACCGGCTCCTACTTGTCTTGAAGCAATACCACAAACCTATAAAAAAAAAACATTTTAGTTTTGTTTAAGCGACACTACGTAAAAAGCATTATTCGTATATAGAGACCACATGAAAGCGAGTAAATCTTACAGAAGGCATAACGAACATTGCTACTGGTACAAGCACGGTTGTGGCATAAGGAACCTACATTGTTCGAACAAAACAAACCTATCGAATTTGTAATATCTTTCACAGGTTTGATCGCTCGTGACCTCTCTTGGACCAAAGATTTCGATTTCGAAGGAAGTTGCAACTTTCAACCAAGGTAATTAAGTTCAATGATACTTTTAAAATTCATGCTAAACTTTTAAAATAAGAATTTTGTTTTTTTGGTTAATATAAAAGTATGAATGATGTATGTAAATAACTCTAAAAATCAATAAAAATGGATTTAAAAATAGATATGATTTTTTTAGTAATATATAGGTTGTAGATGAACTCACCCATGCTGACCACGAAATACTAAGACAAGCTGCCTGCACCCACAAGCACATAAACAAAACCAAAACCATTAGTTGTATATACTAGGTTTTGAACCCACGCTACGCGTGGGTATATTCGATACAGTTTTGTAAAAATTATTTATGATTGACGATCAATGAATTAACTACTCAAAAAAAACATCGTCCATCTAAAATTTAAAATTCGAAATTATATGCTTTTCTACCATAACTTAGTTTTATGTTTCAAAAATACTCATACCAAATTTCATAATAAAAAACAAACAAAGTAACTAACCAAGATATCAATAAATAATAAACAAACAAATAAAGATATCAAATTGTGATTTTTACCTTAGCATCATCGGCCTAACATCATCTCCAGTTACAATATTTTAAGAACTTCCCGATCAGAGATCCCAATATAGACAATACTTCTATTACATAAACCATAAAAAAAAAGAAAAAGTTAGAATTGCACTAAACAATTAAAATACAGAAAAATAACACAACAGTATTAAAAACACAAATATAATCTCGAATGGAGTAAATAAAACATTAACAAATGATAAAAAAATTCAAATCATACAAACAATTCAAAAAAACAAAACATACAAAGAAAATCATATTATAAAAATATGAGCTATATTTATAGTAGTAATATAGAGGTCGATACTTTATATTTATAGTTGAATTGATAGGGCTAACTGTCCTAATTATCCAACTTAGTTTTACTTTTTAAAAATAGAAAATTTTACTCAAACACAATATTCAAAATAAATTTTGAAATATTTTAACATAAAAATTAACAAAAAATTAAGTATTTTCGTTTTTAAAATTAATAAAATTCAAATATATATATTGGTTAGTTTTATATCATTTATTTTTTATGAGCTATATTTATAGTAGTAATATAGAGGTCGATACTTTATATTTATAGTTGAATTGATAGGGCTAACTGTCCTAATTATCCAACTTAGTTTTACTTTTTAAAAATAGAAAATTTTACTCAAACACAATATTCAAAATAAATTTTGAAATATTTTAACATAAAAATTAACAAAAAATTAAGTATTTTCGTTTTTAAAATTAATAAAAATTCAATTATATATTTTGGTTAGTTTTATATCATTTATTTTTTATAATTGACGATTAATGAGTTAAGTACTTGAAAAAACGTCGTCCATCTAAACTCGTAAACTCAAAGTTAGATGCCTTTCTAACATAACTTAGTTTTATGTTTTAAAAATACTCATACCAAATTTCATAAACAAGAGACAACTAACTAACCAAGATATCAATAAACAATAAACAAACAAACAAACAAATAAATATATCTTCCTAGCATTATCTCCAATTTCTTCAGTAATAAAACATTCCCGATCGAATATCCCAATATAGACAATACTCCTTACATAAACCATTTAAAAAGTTAGAATTGCAATAAACAATCAAAACACGGCAAAATAATACAACATTAAAACACAATTATAACCTCGAATAGAATTACAAACTCATAAATGGGTGATAAGCAACTCGAATAATAGAAACTATTTGAAAAAACGCAAATACAAAGAAAATCATATTATCAAAATATGAACTACACCCAAAAAAAAAGAATTAAAAAAAGTCATAACTACGAAACTAATGGAACGAAGTATTAATTTAGAGGTCGAGACTCTATATTTTATAGTTGAACTGTTAAGGCTAACCAGTATAATTATCCAACTCGACTTTACTTTTTAAAATATAAATTTACTCAAACACAATATTCACAATAAATTATTAGGTAATTTAATAAAAAAAATCAATATTTTCGTTTTTAAATTTAACAAAAATTAAATTTTTGCACTTTCATTATTTTTATATCATTTATTTATTATGAAAATGAAATATTAAATTTAGAAATATCTCCATATTTTATAATATATCTTTTATGTCCATAATCTTATTATTTTCCTTTTTACATTAAAAACTTAATAAAGAAATTATCATAATTTAAAAAATGTTAAATATTGAAATGTCTAATCTCGATTGGTCGTTTAAAATCCTATGTGGACGGTTTCAAAAGCTTATAGCCTCAACTTTTATATAGTATAGATTTATATAGAATTTCATAGATTCAATGGAGGAAACTGAAGACAAGAAAATTAGAAAAATGTTTACATTGAAAGTTTCCATAAGAAGCCCTGTTGATAAAACCCTACGTTCTCCAATAGCAGAAACCAATATCGGTAATATAAATAGCTGAAAAATATATATATACTATGTTTCAGCACGTATTAAAAAGTTAATTCTGTAAATGATAATTACATAGCTTTAACAATGCTTACCTGGGAGATGGAACCAATGATTGTTATCAACAATATGAGCTCAGCAAAGTCGTTTTTGTTGAACCCAAAACGAGCTTTTAGAAAATACTGTGTTATTAAAAAAGTATAATCATTTTGTGTTAATATTAATAGATTTTTATAAGTAAAATATAGAATGTGAAAGTGTGGAGATGAGATAAACCAAGAAAGCAGACTGCATTCCACTTTGTGCAAAGGTAGCAAAGAAAGTCACAACCAATGTTTGAACGAGTATAGTGCTGTTTTATAAAAACACATTTTGACAATTTATAATTTTATATAAATATGTATGTAAATACTACACGCATATATTATAAATTATATATATGTATGTATATGTAAGTGTACCTATTTTTTAACAAGCTGACCATATCTTGCAAAGACGAATATGTAGTGTTATAGACGGGTGTGTTAGTTGGTGCATCTCTTAGAATGGGCTCTTCTAACATCTTTAGATTACCACGATCATGAACCTCTTGGTAATTTCTACCGCCATCATACTCATCATAGTCATCGTTATGATCATCATCATGTAATCTCTCTTTCAAGAAAATTCTCATGTACACCAAGCCAGCAAAGAATGATATAGCTGAAACCTAATATATATATAGTTATGAAAACAAAACTTCAGAAAAATGAGAAATTAATTGTATATGATTCGATCATTTTTTCGAGTTTGTCTATTAATTTTTTCATTCATGGTTAGTTTGTATGTGATTACATACCTGAAAAGTCGAAGCTATGGGTAAAAAACGAGTTGAAAATGTTGCACAAACTGCTGAAATTGATCTAACACCGGCTAAAACTCCAAACGTTGATATTCTTTGTCTTTCATGAACATTTTTCGCCTGAAAATTAATATAATTAAACAAAATGGTCTCAAATTAATGTTATGAGCTATTTAAAAATATAAAATAAAAAGATCATAGTGAAAGAAAGAAAAAAAAAAACATTTACCACATAAGCATGAGCGAGACAATCAACAGTGCCTTGGCAGACCATATCGAATAGAATCTTGGTTATATAAAATGTGTAGAAGAAATTTGTATCTCTTCTATATAAGTGTTGTGAATGTAATGCTTTATTATAATACAGAGAGTAACTATTTATACAAGATGATGAGAGACCTAGGGTATTACAGAGACTTAAATGAGAATATATACTATACATAATCATGTCCTTAACATTAGCAATCAGTGATATTATCGTATCATTGATAATATCCTTATACGCCCCCTCAAGACGGAGGGACTGAAGTCACACCGATCTTGGAACACGCCCGTTGGAAGGAACCTCGAGGCAACGCCTTGGTGAGAACATCAGCTAACTGATCATGTGTAGAGACGTGCGACACACGAAGAACACCAGCTTGAATTAGATTCCGAATAAAGTGATAGTCAAGCGCAATATGTTTCATGCGAGAATGAAATACCGGGTTAGCACAAAGATAAGTGGCACCAATATTATCACAATAGATAACTGGTATGGTAGCGAGGTTGAGACGCAGTTCAGAGAGTAGGGAACATAACCACCGTACTTCGGACGCGGTGTATGCAACCGAGCGGTATTCCGCCTCTGTCGAAGAACGTGAAACACCCTTCTGCTTCTTAGAGGACCAAGAGATAGGATTACGACCCATGTAGATAACATAAGCATGCGTGGAAGTGTAGTCATCCGTGTCACCTGCCCAGTCCGCATCGGAGAATGCATGAAGAGCCAAAGGAGAGTTTTTGTTGAGAAAGATACCATGACTTTGAGTTCCAACTAGATATCGAAGAACACGCTTCGCTGCTTGCCAATGATCTGTGGTTGGTCGATGCATGAATTGCGATAAACGGTTGACAGCGAATGATATATCCGGTCTGGTGAATGCAAGGTATTGAAGGCTTCCAACAACAGACCTGTATTGTGAACCATCGTCAAGGGCAACACCACTGTTTAGCGTGAGTTTTGGAGATTGTGGAAGCGGTGTAGCTACAGGTTTCGCGTCAAGCATATTATTCTTGGAAAGAAGATCCCTAATATACTTGCGTTGCATTAAGTGGAGACCTTGACTTGTGCGTTTTGCTTCAATGCCAAGGAAGTAGTGGAGATCAACAGGATCTTTAATGGAGAATCGTTCGGCAAAGGCTTTGAGAACACGAGCAACACCAGCAGGATTGTTACCTGTGACAATGATAACGTCAACGTAAACAAGAACATAGATAAGAGTGGACCCAATTGACTGCACAAACAAAGAAGCATCGGCCAAGGAATTCTGAAAACCAGTCTCGAGAAGATGACGTTTAAGAGACATATACCATGCTCTCGGTGCTTGTTTAAGACCGTATATCGGCTTACGGAGACGACAGACATGATGTGGTCGATCTTTGTCGATGAACCCAGCTGGTTGATGCATATAGACCTCTTCGGTAAGATCGCCTTGAAGAAAGGCATTATTGACATCAAGTTGCTTTAGCGGCCAGGAGAGCTTCACCGCAACCTCAAGAACAAGACGTATAGTTGTCGATTTTATCACGGGACTGAAGGTTTCTGAGTAATCGATCCCGTATTGCTGTGTGAAGCCTTTAGCTACTAAGCGTGCTTTGTAGCGATCAAGGTCCCCGTTTGGTAAATATTTCGTTGGAAAAACCCATTTGCAGCCAATAACATTATGATGCGGACGGGGAGGCTCCAAATCCCATGTATGATTAGCCGTATGAGCATCGTACTCCAAGGACATCGCACGTCGCCAAGATTCATGTTTTAGTGCTTGAGTCACCGTTGTAGGTTCAGATTTTGAATTTTTGGTAGTAATAGCAAGGGAAAATTTCATGTTTGGTTTGAAAATATTGTTTTTCGCTCTAGTTTTCATTTTGTGGGTGTTTTGTGGTGGTGGAATAACAGGATTATTTTGTGGTTCAATGGTTTGTGTCGACTGGCTAGAGGTGAAAGAAGAGGACGACGATGTGGTGGAGTTATTTCTGAGTTCGGGCTGGACTGGGGGTTGCAGTCCATTATGTGGTGGAGCAGTGGGCTCATTGGGCCTTGGGATTAGCTGGGCCGAGGTTTGCGGCCCATTTTGAGTAGTGGGCTGTTCAGAGGAAGAAGAAGAAGAAGAAGAAGACGAAGAAGAAGAGGACAGAGGCGATACCTGAGAGTTGTCGTGGGACTGAGACTGAGAGGAAGGAGGCGACGGAGGGTGAAGAATCGCTGGCGGGGGTCCATTGCTCAAGCCGGAGATCGACGACAGTGGTACTAGAGTGACGTGAGGCGCACAAACCGACAGCGAGGGGTCTTCATTGACGATAGGCGAAACACAAGTTTCAGAAAAAGGGTATACGGTCTCATCAAATTGGACATGACGAGACGTGTAAATCCGACGGGTTGGAACATGGAGGCATAGATACGCACTCTGAGTAGTAGAGTATCCAATGAAAACACACCGTTTAGAGCGATCCTCAAGTTTGTGACTATTGTACGGTCTCAGCCACGGGAAACACAAGCAGCCAAACACCTTCAGTTTCTCATAGTTCGGAGCAGTAGCAAACAAAACTTCAAAAGGAGAGTGCATTCCAAGAACAGGAGTAGGAAGACGGTTGATAAGATAAACCGCCGTGGCAAAAGCAAACGGCCAATACTCTTTGGGCACCGACGCGGTAGAGAGTAGCGTCAGTCCGGTTTCAACTATGTGTCTGTGCTTACGTTTGGATACGCCATTATGTTCCGGTGTGTGAGGAGGCGATGTTAAATGTGTGATACCATGCTCAGAGAGGAAGCTTCGTAATGCAATAAACTCGCCCCCATTGTCGGAAAATAAAGTGCCAACGCGCGTCTGAAATTTATTTTCTACCAAGGCCTTGAATGCAATGAACACCTCTTTGACTTGATATTTTTGTTTAAGAGGATATAGCCATGTATATCTTGAGTAATGATCAACTAAGACCAAGTAATATTTGAATTGATCAATGGAGAGTATTGGTGAGGACCAAACATCGCTAAAAATATATTCAAGAGGTCTTGTGGAAATAATAGAAGTTTGAGAAAAAGGCAATTTGTGGCTTTTATTAAGTAAGCATTCAGAACATGAATTGTGTTTATTCGAAGGAGAAACATGAAGCAAAAACTTTGAGAAAATAGTGTTTAAAATAGAAGAAGAGGGATGGCCAAGCCGAGAGTGCCACAAATTGGTAGTAGTTTTGGAACCAGTTGACGTAAACATAGCTGTCGCCCTTGGTAACGAGACCGGCCACTCATAGAGCTCTTTTCTAGTCTTGCCGTGGAGCAATGGGACCCCCGTCTTGAGATCCTTCACCTGAAATGAAGCCGGGAAAAATTCAACAGAGACTCGGTTAACATTGCATAGACGATAGACGGAGATAAGATTCTTATCAATATTAGGTACACACAAAATATTATTCAATGCCAAAGGACGAGTAGAGGAAGGTAATAAGGTGGAACCAGTGTGAGATATTGCAAGGTTGGAGCCATCAGCAATCACCACATTATCACCACCTTGGTATGGCTGGTGAAGAGCCAAATTGTTCAAGTCAGAGGTGATATGGTGTGTCGCACCAGAATCAAGAAGCCACGGGTTCGCTGCATAAGGAGAGTTAACAACGAGATTGGCGCGCGGCTGCCATGGACGGAACAGACTTTGTTGGGGCTGAGGCATCATTTGTGTGAAAGCTTGCAACTGAGGACAACGCTTAGCACTGTGACCTTGAGTGTAGCACAGTTGACATTTCCCCAAATACGGCTTAGACACACGAGTGTCCGGTCTCTGCACTTGCTGCCAAGGAGTATTGTTGTTGGCACGGGTGTTGTTGGTGTTGTTACGGTTGTTGTTGGTGTTGTTCTGGTGGCGATGGTGAACAGCATTTGCAGAGATCGGAGAAACAGAGGAGACGTGACTCGCAGCAGACAGCAGCTTATCTTCATGGTTAAGGAAGCGCTCATGCACCTCCGTGAGAGTTGGTGGAGAGTCCTTTCCTTCAATCTGGTCAACGACCGACTTGTACTCCTCTGGAAGGCCAGCGAGGAGTAATTCAACTTGATCTTCATGATCCATGGGCTTGCCAAGGAGAGCGAGTTGGTCCATCTTAGTCGTAACACCTTGAACGTACTCGTCAATCGTCATAGTGCCTTTAGTGAAGGACTTGAGTTGTGCCTTCAATTGTTTGATGTGACCACGGCTAGGCTTAGCGTAGGTGGAAGCAAGTTTCGTCCAGATCTCGGCGGCAGTGGTAGCCCGAGACAAGACCGGCTGAAGCGGAGTTGAAATAGCCCCAATGAGTGCGCTAAAAATCAACTTGTCCTGACGTTGCCAACGAACAAAGTCAGGATTCTCAGAGGTGGTTGTACCAACAGTGACCGTAGAGGTCGGAACAACCATAGAGCCATCAAGATGGCCAGATAAGCCATGCCCATCGAGGAGAGCATGAACTTGGAGACTCCACATCAGATAGTTGATGCTGGAGAGTTTGGTGACACTTGCCATGTTAATCTGGAGAACAGTGGCGGTGTTGATCGGGATTGGTTCAGTGGTAGCCGGAGGACCATTAGGAACAGTGGCGGCCATTGTGAAAAAAAGAAGAGATTAAAAAAATGAGAGAAAATTTTTAGGTTTTTAAGAGCGTAAGCTCTGATACCATATAAGTGTTGTGAATGTAATGCTTTATTATAATACAGAGAGTAACTATTTATACAAGATGATGAGAGACCTAGGGTATTACAGAGACTTAAATGAGAATATATACTATACATAATCATGTCCTTAACATTAGCAATCAGTGATATTATCGTATCATTGATAATATCCTTATATTCTATACCCTAATATCGCTGCAAAAAAAACAATTACTAAGTTTTATCAAAACATATGACAAAAGTTGCTTTCAAAATTGTTATATGATGATAGTGAATTAAGAAGAAACAACATAACTGTACATGTACGTGACTCTTCATCATTATATATGGCTCAAATTAATTGCTAATTTGTTTATAAGATTATTATTAATCACCATAAATTTGAGAATAAAATTAGGTATTTCTCTCATTCCACCAACATCAAATAATTAAGTCTACTTCATCGTCTACTTCTATGTTTTCTCGTTGAGCTTGTGCACACATTCCTACGTACCGTTCATTAGCCTTTTGTATTGCAAGTAGGCCAAACAGTTGCAATTTGATAGTGTTTCTTAGTTTTTGTCTTCACATTTTACAATTTATACAATTTTTATTCTAGTAGAGAAAGCGTAGTCCTATAAAAATAACACTTGACAAAAACAAATAGTACTTTCCAAAAATAGTAGTTATTTACGTTGACACTATTCTATACTCATGGAATTGTGAGGTGTCCACGATCAAATAAACAACTAAATAGTAGAGGCATCTTAGGTTTGAATGATTCGTGATTTAAAGTGGCTAGTTTCTTAAACGATATTAACTCTACAATTATTGGTAGTTGGTACATATAAAACTAAACTAGTGATTGGCTAGCTTTGCATATAAATTTTTCTACCATCCATTTTTTTTGGAGTCTTTTAATATTGTAGAAACACTAGAACTATACATAGTGTAAAAGCATTTTTTTTTAATGATTAATGAGTTTTCGAAAAAGGAACCTGGAGGAAGAATAGAGAGGCACATAGGAAGAATGAGCAATGCTTTGATTCCATATCTATCGGATAGGTTCCCAATCACTGGCATCATTACCATTGTCCCTAGTCCTACCGTCTTTATTTACCATTTTCACCGTTAGAAAAAAGTTTACATTAATCAGTTTAACCTTTTTAAGATTCTTACAATAAAGAAGCAAAAAAAACAACTTGAAAGTATTTGATTCACAGTTAATATACAAGCAAATTAACTCCAATCAGAACAAAAACAAAATAAATCAATATATAGGTAGAAGTTGATACCACTTGTTCTATTCCGGTGAGATAGACGGCGAGAGAACATGTATTGTTTAGGCCGGAGCAAAGCGCGGCAACGGTGACATCAGTCATCACTGGCCTGAGTAAGAACTCGGCGAATCCCGACAGGAAAACCGTCGTCAGAATGTGTCTAAGATCTCCATCTTCTGCCATCTCTCTCCTTTCCTAAACTCTCACTTCTAATTCTTGATTATCAATTTATCTTATGTAGATATATCCATAAACGTGCCAATATTAATATAGTGATTACTCTATTTGGTAAATCATATAATAGTTTTTGATAGAGTATTTTTAGTTGAGCTGAGTCACTGAGTGTAACACCCTGGCCATTGTCTTTTTACAATGTAATTTAAATTAATTAATCTAAAAAAGATGATATGATTTTATTTTTAAAAAATAAATGATGACTTTTGGAATAGTAATGAATTTGCATGCATAGTAAGATAGTATTATACAAGATACTTTGAATATTAACTCATATTGAAAGGTGCTTTCTAAATTCGTATATTATGTATACTGGTAACCTATCTCCTTATGCAAATATCTTCTAGTTTGATTGATTTCATTTTTCATGTCTAGTGCTAAAGACAATATTTAGACTACAATATTTTAAGTCACAAAATAGAATTTTTACTGATCATACCTAAGTTGTATATATGTGATTTTGTATGTTGTGCCATTGTATTTCGTTAATGAGAGATAAATTTATAATTAGCATTGCACAAAAGAGGAAAACAATAACTACAAAGAAAACATGAGTCTGAATATTTCTTAATTTATACTTATTTGTGTTTGTTTTGATAATTTAACTCTTTTACACTTGTGATCAACTTACTATAGGATTGTTTAGCTTATACACTTATAAATCATTACAATATATATAAAAAAGACGACATCTTGAAACGAACGTGCCATAAACTAATTGTAACAACTTATATGAGTTTCCATTGGTTCAGAACGTTGCTAATAAGAACCAATGTCAATTTTTGCGAGACTGTCTGAAAAGACTAAAAATAATTTTAGTCTATAAAATACAAAAGTTGCTGTAATGTAAAGACATAAAAATACAAAAGTCAAATACACCCTGTTGCATGAAAAAAATCAATCACCAATGAGTATTTAATTTCAATATATATACATACAAATTCGTTAACACTAATGATTACCATCGGTCAAATACATTAATAATCGAATTAGATCAATTATTAGCCAGCCATTTCTGATTATAACACGCTAAATCCGGTGTATTAGACCATATAAATCATAGTATATATAGTCATGTACGTGCGTGACCCTAACAGATATCTCCAAAACCCATTGCAAAAATCATATTATAGATATGGAGCTAAAGAGAACGTTGCTATCGAAGAGAGGAATATTCCGGGCGGTGAGTTTGGTAAAGGACCTCCGGAGCAAGCGGCTGGTGAAGGACAACTTGATCGGAGCATTAGAGCTGGCGAAGCGAAACGGTGTCGTTTACGAACAAACTAAGGTGAATGGAGTGATCAGGATTAGAATGTTGGTAAAGAAATGTGACATGGAGAAGCTTATTTACAAAGGTGACGATGGAGTTGGATACGACGACGTTTTAAGACCGTCGTCGTTGGTTGAACAAAGATTGATACAACTACGAAGAAAACACCATGCCAAGGTGGTGGAGAAGAAAGGGGCATCATGTTGGACTCCTGCGTTACGAAGTATTCCTGAAGAGTTTTAATTTATTTAGTTTTTGTTCATTTATTTTAATTTTTTCATGAGATATCTTTTTTTCTGATTATATGCCAGTTTTGGCTGGAATTCAGATTTTAATTAATTTATTTATTTAATAAAGACTTTGACCTTTTTGAAATAATTCACTAATTACTAATAATTAAAAAATCAATTACGAAAAAAAAAAATCACTTTGTTTAGTATGGTATTTGTGGATTTTTCTATTTTTGTTAAAATCTTTTATGATGATCATATTTCAATATTTAAAATACAATTAATATATTATGTTTAAGTTTTTTTTTTGTTCCATATTATTTTAAGGTTTAGTATTTGTTACGAAATATGTGTTCTAGCAAAAAAAAAAATTGAAAATGTTTAGTTTTAAAGTTGTAAGAATGGCAAATCTAAAATATTTTCAACAAAATGGTAGATCCAAAAAATGTGAGCAAAACATAGCAAATCATGTAATAATCCTAAAAGAAAAGCTATGATATTTGTTCTTTTAAAATAACTTGATTGAAAAATTTATCATTGGTCCAATTAGTTTGTGAATAAATCATGGATCCAAATCCAAATCCAAATGTAACATAATGTAATTTTAAAATATAAATGCAACTGATGAAACACCTTTTGCTCAAAGTCTATGAATATGTATTTGTTGTTTGCAATGAGAATAAACCAATGCTGCTCTCTCATGAGTTGAGATGACTAATCGATGATCATCAATGTCACATTGGATACCACCTCATAAGCATTTCCTTATAATTAGGATCCAGATCAGCTATAACATCAGCCCAGTCTCTTCCAAGCATCTGAACACAAAAGAGTATAAACAAAAGACATTAATCATTTGACATCACATTACTTCTAATGAACACTAACAGGCGCTTGAGGATCTATAGTAATGATATATGAAAGTTAAACTCAGCATAATCTTACGCTTTTGTAGCCGTTCAGCACACGGATGAATTCGTCTTGGAGGTCCTTGTTTTCTATTTCCTATGAAAAAAATTTGCCATTTAATTTGTGTATTAGCCAAATGTTCCAAAGCTTAGTGAAAATATCGAATTGAGCGAGCTAGGAGAGTCATCAAATTTTAAATTTTATTTTCACTTACTTCCCAGCTTCCAAAGGCTAAGCATATGTAAGCAACTGAGCTGGCTCCTACTGATGGATTTGCTCTAATCTGATATATGGAGAACACTTGTAACATCTCATACTTTATTCAAATGTTATAACAAAGTGAAAAGTAGAGAAAATTACCATTTTACATAACCCTCTAAAAGCAGTTTCTTTAGTAGAGTCATCCTCTAACCTGAAAAGAAAGCATGAAAAGAAATTGTTTTATGGAAGTGTAAAAAGACTCCAAATCAAAGAAAAATAAAAACCAAGGTTCACTAACGTTGCCAATGTCTTGCACCAAGACTTCATAAAGGACTTCATGTGTCTTGGAAGGAGATTTGGACGAATCAATGCTAATATTCCCAATGTAATGGCACTGTTAACAGCTAGGTCAATTTCTTTTTGTATAGATAGTGTAATAGCACTCCTCTCAAGATGTGCCTTATTCACCAAAAGAAAAAAAAAAGAATAGTTAGATATTGCCAATAATATATTAAATCTAAAAGACTGGTAATTAGAGTCACCTCTCCATATCGAATAATTAAACCCAAGGAGGAGACAATATCGGTTACAAATGGTGAAACTTCCTGAGCAAACTGAAACATATGTTAAGTTCTTATCATTCACGAGTTTGTACTAAACCGAAACTTCATACATCGAGAATAAATAATATATTGGTGTTACCTCGGATGCCAATTCTCCAATGGCTTTACTAGCACTGTTTGCAGAAGCCATGTTTTCTCCGGTAAAGTTTCCGCTCTATACAAATAATGAATACAATCAATTACAGTATATAGAGCAAGAGAAAATGCATAATAGCATTATAATATGGATACCAACCAGTTTTTGGCTAGCGATGTCGAGGAACTCATGCATGCGGGGTAGTAGACAAGCCGGGGATTCCTGTTACCAAAACAACATGATTGTTTTAACACATGTAGCTATCACTCTCCTTGATATCTAATTAAGTTAAAGGAAAATAGTTTGATGAATAAAAAATAAATCTTACCGTTGCAAAATCACACATTAGGTCAAAAGCAGTATTTCTAATAGCGGGAGTTTCATCCATGCAAAGCTTGAGAAGCAAGTCCATAAGATTACTTTGTGAAACCTGCGTAAGAGCGATGATGCATGTGAGTATACATCCGGTTTTGACAATAGACATTGGTCATGTTATAAAACTACAACTTTAATATGAGAGAAACTAATATTGAGTAGTTCACTAAATGATCATCAGAACTTATGAACATAAAACCGCGTGAACAAGACATTAGGAACAGCCATACCAGAGACTCTATCTCACTGCCCATCCCTTCCAAAAGTGCAGCAAGAAGTTCAAGAGAACTAACAATGATACATTTGCTGTCGTCTTTCCCCTTAGGAAAAGCATGGTGAACCTAAAAACAACACAAGTACACTATAATTAAACAACAAACAAATTAAAAGGATGCAATAGCTAGTCTGAAATAAAATGAATTTATAGAATTCTAAAGCTGAACCGTATCAAGTTCTTGTTGCATGAAATTCAGACACGTCCAGAAAACAGACTGAGAAAATGGAGACAATCCTACTTCTATAGCCTGAAACATGGAAACAAAACTTGTCATAAATAGATAGTTCATGCTACAAAAACATTTTAATATTTTGTTAAGATGAACTTGTCTAACATTGTTCACAAATCTTCTACTAGTAGTAGAAATATTAATAGGCTTCCAAACTAATGGAGAACTTTGAAACACCATATTAATCAAAAAAAGCTACCAAAATTTTCAATTACTAGGATAATTTTAAGAACTTTTCACTTTTGTAATAATAGTTCAAAGACCGTACATCTATATTTACCTCACAAAGGGATTTGACGCATTTTAGCAAATGAAATACATTTTTGTCTGAACGTGAAGTTTGATGCAACTTTGAAGACAGTGGGGGCATCAAATTCTCAAGAGGAGGCTGCATAAGGGGGTTAGTATATTTAATTTATTAGGTCGAAAAATGTGATACCCCAGTATTATATTACGTACTCGCCATATAACTAAATTTACAAGAAAAAATTAAACCGTATACATACCTCATCCAACTCGACACTAACTGAATTTGCCAGTCCTCCAATACAAGCATAAACATACTTTAAGTTCTGCCCCTGGATGTATGGAAAAATGTGTTAGGTTGTCACAAATAAAATAATGTAATGTTTGAGATTAATAATATATAGATGACATAGAGATTTATATAGTATGGCAATATAAGTGAACTTTAAGAAGATTTAACGACCTGATAATTATCAAGAGCCCATATCAGATACTGTAGTATGACATCCAGGTGTGGCACTAATTTTTCACCAGCGTCCTGCATTTTGACAGAAAAACAAAATATTATTTCTCACTTAGTTTATAAATGTTAATAAATTATATATATATATATATATATATTAATAAATTATTATTATATATTTATATTATGGGTGTATTCGGATATCGGTTCGGGTTTTGGTTCGGTTTGGGTTCGGGTTTGGATTTTTGGGTTTAGAGATATAGAACCCGTTTGAGTATTTGTAGGTTTCGAGTTCGGGTTCGGATCGGATTTTTTGGATCGGATTTTCGGGTTCGAGTTTTTTGGATCGGGTTTGGATTGGATTTTTGGGTTCGGGTATTTTGCCCAGGCCTACTAGTATTACTTAATAGATCAAAAAGAAAAAAAAAACTGGTTGGGTCGTTTCGGGAACCATCTCTTTAATTCTATACTAATTCAAGCAAGAATACAGAAAACATGACCACCTTAATTATTATTATATCTAAATATTTTTAGTCATATATATCTGATCATTATTGTGTAATTTTCGATATGTTTGGTGTGCTAGTTATATGATTTAAAAATTAGTAATTTAATAGTTAAAAAGTAAATAGTTACCTCTTCAAGAGTTATCAAAGCTAGACATGCAAACTTCTGGACTCGCATGTTTGTATCAAAAAGTTTGGGAAGAAGACTGGTAACAACGTTTTTGAATAGTGCAGAAGACTTCTTATCATCTTCTTTCTGTAAAATAATAGTAACAAATCATAAAAAGATTGTTTAAATAAATAAAAATGAAATCACAAAATATCATGTTCTTAATCATATATTACCTGGATAACAAAATATGTGCTAAATTGAGAAATTGTCCAGCATGATATGCTTCGTATGAGAGGAAACTTATCATTTAAGAGATGAAGAAGCATTTCTAAAATCTGATATAGACAAGACACTCAAGTGTTATTAATAAACTTTGTATTAAAGGTTAAATATCATATTGATAGGAGAATGATAAAAGATCAAAAAAGTGAACTTGCCTCATTCAGATGAGGGTAAAGTAATCTACGGCATCCTTTAGCAATAGCTCCAAGAGCAAAAACAATAGCTTCCCTTTCTTTCCAAGTCTCATCATCACATCTTGATAATTTTACCTAGAAGAACATGTTTTTAGCTAATTGTTTTCAGTTCCATATATACTGAGAAAAACAATTATAATATTTACCTCAACAAGGGGCATGAGCGTTACAAGAACTTCATATTCATATACATTTGAGAGAATGCCAATAAATTTTGCATTGCATGCTCTTACATTCCCCACGTTAAACAAGTAGTCACTATTCTGTGCCTAGAGGACAGTAAAAAAGAAGTTATTTATATAAGTTATGTATTCATATTGTATAACCCATAGTATTATATACAACACAACTTGGGGTTTTTTTATATCAAATGACACAAAATAAATAGATAATGTTTATCTTTATCCATGAGATATGAATGTTACAATTACACAAAATTGTACCTGAACTGGTTCTGATTCATCCTCCTGAAAAAGTAAATTGGTTTTAAACATTTGATATAATTTGAAAAATGTGACAAAATCATATATTGTTAATGGAAAAGAAACCTTTTCATCCAAAAGTGACTCATCACCATCTTCATAAGCCATATCTGAAAGCAAAATCTGTAAAGAATCCAAATGAAATTTTATGTAAGTGTTAAACCACACCCACTTAGAAAATGTTTAATTGTGCACTGTGATGTAGATAGAAAGGATAAATATCAGTATACTGGAATTAATCTTGGCAGTAACTCCTTTAAGTCATTTGGTTGTAGCTTAGCATGATAGTATGCAGACCTAGCAAACAATAATATAGTTTTGAGAAAAAAAATAAAGACAAGGATGTAAAAATCAGGCTAGAAAAGGATTGACAAATAATATAAGAGAAAATCATTTTACCAAAATTTAGATGATGTAAGATATACATCTTCACTAAGAGCTTTTATTACTTGTGCCTTGTATGCCATGGAATCCAAGAGATGATGCTGAAATAGAAAAAATAAGGCCATCTAATTTTTTTTCCTTCTAGCATTAATAAACTGAAATAGATGAATCTAACACCAAGATAGAGTAAAATCTTTGGTTAAAACACTATTTACATAAATGAAATCGTATGAAATTTTACAAATCAAGAAGAAAATAAATCGGAAAGGAAAATAGACTTACCCAAAGTTGGTACTAAAGGAAACAAACAGACGATGAGAGAGAGACTCGACTGGGATACAGAGAGATCCGATTGGGATACAGACTGACGATGCGGTAAGAGACGGAGAGAGAGAGAGAGAAAGAGAGAGCTGACGGCGACTAGTTTAAAGAAAAAAGAAAATGAAAATAAGCTAGGGTTTAGTTTTTATGCTTTATACTTTTGAAAAAAAAAAGTAGTTGGTATGTTTGTAAAAAAAAAAGTTTGAAGGGTAAAATGATAATTTTGAAAATATACTAGAGTTTATCTTGTAAAGAGTGGGTCGTAGATTAAAGCCCATTAAACAAGGGCTTTATGCGCCAAGATATATTAGGTGCAGTATTTTCATACAAAATTTGCTTTATGAAATACTGTAAATATATTTCTCCTTCCCATAAGATCTCAAGTTTGATGATGTCTTCAGGTTTTTTTTTCGGGGGCTTTGTTTTGTTTTTTGAAAAATCTTCATATTGTTGGGTAAGATTTTTATTCGGATGAGTAGTTCACCATGGAGAGTGTGAGTGCTGTCTTTTAAGAAGAAGGATGGAACTTTCCAGTTATGTATCCATTACCGAAAAATTTACCGGATCACTGTGAAGAACAAGTTCCTATGCCTAGGATTGATGAGTTGTTGAATCAGCTGAGAGGGGATACTTGGTTATTTAATATTTACTTAGCGTCGGGTTATCATCAGATCCCGACTGATAAGACGGATGTCCAGAAAACGGCTTTCATGATGAGATATGGACTCTACGGGTTTGTGGTGATACCATCTGAGTTGACGAGTGCACCAACAACTTTTATAATGGAGTTCTCATGGTCCAATATTTGTTTGTGCAAAAATAATGAATCCAAATCCAACAAATCCCATTTTGGATGTAAATGTAAAGGCAACTTAAAAACACTTTTTGCTAAAACACAGTTATTGTTTGCAATGAGTATAAGAGAAGAGCATATCAATCAATGTTACACTTCATATATCGCAAGCCTCTCCTTTACAAGAGGATCCATAAGAAAGAGCCATTGTTTCCATGAGCTGCTTCCCAGCATCTGAACCCAAGAGATTAGTTCAAAGACATTAATCATTTGATATGAAATTACTTTTAATTAACATGAGCCGAAAGTGCTTGATATGGTTAAACACTAAACTTAAAAAATACGCATATATCTTACATTCTTGTAGACGTTCAACACTTCGGAAACTTCTCTTTTCACGTCCTCATTTTTTATTTCCTGTGATTGAAAAATCGAAAGAAGTATCCCAAAAATATCAGTAACGATTGAATTTGAAGGTCATGTCTCGGTTATAAGTTTTATGTGCATGCACTTACATGAAAACTCCCAATGGTTGTGCATATGAAATAAAGTGATTCAGCAACTCCTAATGGATTCAGTTTAACCTGTTTTTGTGTAGACCACTTGTAAAAACTAAAATGTGTTTACATGTTTTATTGGGAGATGGAGAACCGGAGATCGGTTGAGAGATCGACGGTCGAGATGATTGCTCAAGAATATAGAAATTATGAAGATGTGAGAGAATCTAGATCCTCTTATTTAGGACATTTATCTTTATGTAAGAGGATCTAGATTCTCTCACATCTTCATAATTTCTATATTCTTGAGCAATCATCTCGACCGTCGATCTCTCAACCGATCTCCGGTTCTCCATCTCCCAATATGTTTCAAGCAAAAATGTAAAGAGTAGCAAGAAAGATCATACCGCAGCACATAACCCTCTAATTGCATCTTCTTTCTTATTGCTATCATCTAACCTGAAAAATGAAAAAAAAAAAAACATTATTCAATGGAGCAAAATATAGCTAGGAGTGTGAACATTTAAAACAAAGGTTAACGAACATTGACAAATTCATGCACCATGGCTCGATGAAGTGCTCCATGAGCGGAGCGACTAGGTCAGGACGAATACATGCTAGTCTCCCTATGGTAATAGCACTGCTATTAACTAGTGCCATATTGAAACCCTTTATCACAAGAAAATAAAAATTTAGACATGGTCAAGAGAGTCTTAAATTTATAACTGTTTAGAGTTATACCTCTTTATGTCCAAGAATCCAGCTTAGGGAAGAGACAAATTTTACAACAAATGGTGACATTTCTTGACCAATCTGATACATTGAGTTTCTATAAGTCATGAGTCATGCTATTAACTAGAAAATTTAACTTCATTAACAGAAACAGTGTTTTGGTATCATTACCTTGACCGCTAAGTTGCCAATGGCCCAACAAGCATTAGCCGCAACATAAAGGGTTTCGCTAGTAATGTTTTCAATGATCTGTACATATAGTTACATTTAAATACAATAGTTGAATATAGTTGAAAGGTATGGTAGCAGTAAAGTTTGGTTACCAACCAGTTGATGGCTTGCGATTTCGATGAACTCAGGAAGGCGTGGTTGTAGATAGACCGCGAAAACCTATCAGTACGTGGTAAAAAAAAAGCTTTATTACACTGATATATATAGCTAAGGAGAGTCAAAGTTATGACATATAAATCTCAAATAACTTCCCCTTGCTGTTTACGGTAAATGAACATGTGGAAAATTGTGTTTGTAACTTACTCTTGCAAGAGCTCCCATAAGGGCAAAAGCTCTTTCTCTGACGTCAGGAGATTTATCCTTGCAACACTGGATAAGCATATCTCTTAGACTACTTTGTGAAACCTGCATAAGAGTGATGAAAATAATATATAATTCGGATTATACAAATTAACACAATAATGTAACTCTAACAAAATTCCAGAGATACTAAATGAGTTATCCACTAAGGGAGGACTTGTGAGTTCAAAAAAAAAAAAAGTGAATACCAGAGACTCTATTCCACTCTTAAGCCCTCCAACAAGTTCATAAAGAAAATCAAGAGAATGTATGATGAATTCTTTGTCATACTGATCCCCATCAGGAGCCAGGCCAACCTATAGAAACAACAGAAGCAAGTTTTGATCACACGAAAAACCGACAATGTTGCGGTATAGTTATGTACATATATATATATTCCAGTAAAATAAAATATGAACTGTTACTAAGAAATCTTAGAATTGTGAATTAATAGAACCTTGGCGAGCTCTTGGATTAGGATGATATCCATGCATCTCTGGAAAACAGGCAGAGCAAATGGAGTGAATCGGACACCTAAAGGCTGAAACATTGCAACACAATATGTTAGAAATAAAGAGTTCATGCTAGAAAAACAGTCTACCATTTTCAAGACAAGATGAAACTTTTTGAAACCTGAGAAATGGATCCGAAGCATTTTAGCAATGGGAATATATCTTTATCTGATATTGGAAGCTGGTTCAACTTTGCAATGAGTGGGTACATCAGAGTATCAAGATAACCTTGCTGCATAAAGGGATGCATGTTAAGTAGTTAGCACATGAAATATATATATATACACTTCTCAAGTATTCCCTTAGTTTTGAATTCACTTACGTGCCAATTCGCAATGACTTGACATATGAAAAAAAGTGAGCTGCCAACTCCTAATGGATTCATTGTAACCTTAATTTTTGCAGTACACTTGTTACTCTCAAACTTTATTTACATGTTACAAGCACAAATCAAAGAGTAGAGAGTAACTTACCATTGTACATAGCCCTCTAAATGTTTCTTTTTTTTTACTAGCATCATCGATCCTGAAAATATAGTATGATAAAAATTAGAAAAATTCTATGGAGCAAAATTAAGGAATGTGAACACTTTAAATCCACCAGAAAGGTTCACTAACATTGAAAATGACTTGCACCATGGCTCAAAGTAGTGCTCCATTTGAGACGCGACGAGTTCTGGAAAAATCCTCGCTAGTCTCGCAAGGGTTATTGAACAGACCTCAATGAGTGCCTTATTGTCCCACACCTTAGAAGAAAATAAATTTAGGCATAATGCTGCTAATAAACATAGACATGGCCAAGAGAATTTTAAGTATAGAAGTTGGTAGAGAGTTACCTCTCCATGTTGGAGAATTAAGCTTAGGGAAAGGACGACACTGGTCACTATAGGTGATGAGAATTCTTGAAAAAACTGAAAGATTGAGTTCCTATTATTCACAAGATTCCAGAAACTTCAAGCATTATTTAGCATACATAGTATTTGGTATTACCTTGACAGCTAGTTCCCCGATTGCCCGGCAAGCATTAGTCGCGACATTAACGTTTTCTCTAATAACGTCTACACTCTATTCAGAACATAGATACATTTCAATACAATAGAAGATACTAATAGGTATAATAGCAGTAAAATTAGGATAACAAGTTCCAACCATTTGCTTGCTTGCGATTTCGAGGAACTCATGTAGGAGGGGTTGTATATAGACCGGGTGCACCTGTCAATGACCACAAAAAAAGCATTGTTATACACACTAATATATCTAGAACATATCTAGCAAAAGAGGGTCAATATTAGAACATATAATGTATTTCACATAACTTCCCTTGTTGGTTATGTTAAATGAAAAGATTAATTTGTATTTTGCAGCTTACTCTTGCAAGAACACCCATAAGGGCAAAGGCTCTTTCTCTGACATCAGAATCTTTAGCCATGCAATAGTCCAGAAGCATAAGTCTTAAATTACTTTCTTCAACCTGCATAATGGTAATGAAGAACATATATATATCCACCGAGTGTTATTGTTTAATGAGTACAAAACACAATGTGAGCAAGACACAGAGAAAATGTGAGTACCAGATACTCTATCCCACTCCCAATCCATTCAGCAAGGTCATAAAGAAAAACAATAGAGTAGAGGATAGTGTCTTTCTCATACTCAGTCACAGCGAAAAAACCAGCCTACAAACAAGAGAAACAAGTTTTGATCAAAAGCAAAAAAAAAACAAAATTTTGTGGTAGTTATGTTACATTAATGTAATGAATTGTGAAAAATTTAGAAAAAACAAATTTGATTGTCACATAGTTAAGATGGAATCTCATAATGTTACATAGAACCTTAGCCAGCTAGCTTCTTTATATAAATAAACAAGATAATAATAGTACCTTAGCTAGTTTTTGCTTTTCCATGATTTGTATGCATCTCTTGAAAACAGCCTGAGCAAATGGAACGGATCCGGCATCTAAAGCCTTGAAACATAAACACACAATTTATTAGACATAAAGAGTTCCTGCTGCAAAATATTCGAATTATATATAAATTCAAGAGGAACTCGTCCCATACCAAAGAAATTGATGTGAAGCATTCTAGCATTAGATATAAATCTTTATCCGAATTCGAATGTTGTTCCCATTTTGCAACCAGTTGGGGAATCAAAATCCAAAGATTAGCAGGCTGCACAAAGGGATATGAACAAATAGGTTGAAAATGTATATGAAAAAAGAAAAATACTTGTCAAGTATTCAAAAAGTGTGCATAGAAAAACATACAAAATCGATGTTCTAGGAACGGAAAGAGTTACTAAAATGTACAAGAACATATAAACCTTTCACAGAACAAACCATTTTACCTTGGTTATCATCTCTCCTCCAACCAAGTTTGGCATTGTTCTAATTGCATTATAAACAATTCCTATGTTCTCCCTCTGTTTATAAGAAAATAGTATGTTAGGTACACATAAAGAAACAGTTTGTTTGGGAACTGATATATTATAGCTGCCAACAAAGATTTAGTCTGGCAAAGCAGTGAAGTTCAAGAGGACCATTTAATCACCTGAGCCGTTCCAAAAGCACGTATGATATGTTCTAGTATTACTTCCAGGTATAGCACTAAGTCTTCACCAGCATCCTACAAGTTCATAGAATGAAAAAAAAAAAAAAAAAACACTCTTCTCAAGTTCTCAACCACAATCACATGTATAAGAATAAACTTGTTTTTGAATCCTAATTCAATTCTAATGTTTCTTAAAATTATAAATACACCTTCCCTCTACCATTTTCATGCAAGGAAGAAACTTATGGAGTTGGAGTAAGTATCAAATATTTACCAAGTAAGTTACCCAAGAGTTCAACTAGTTATTGTCATTGAGTTTCTGAGGTGTCACGGTTTTTGGGTGGTGTTGACCACCATAGAGGTTTATTTTACACATATGATATCAAAAAAAAAAAAAAAAAAAAGCAAAATGCAAAGCCAAGTTACCTTGACAAGAGTTGTAAAAGCTACACAAGCGGCATTCTGAACTCGTATGTTCACATCCAAGAGTTTGCGAAGAACACCGTCAAGAACTCTCTCAAAATGTTGATAACTCCTATGTCTACTTCCCTAGAAGAAAAAAGTAGCAAATCATCAAAAGATTGTGTATATAAAAAGCATTTAAGCATGAATATATTTGTTCCAATGATACCTTAAGAAGATAAGCGCCATATTGAGAAAGCGTCCAACACGATTTGCTTCGTATGAGAGGGCAATGATCATCCAAAAGAGGAACAAGGATTACTACAAGCTGAAGAAACAAGACACACTAGCATATTAATGAACTTAACTCAACGAAAGAAAGAGCTTTTAATTTAGAAAATGAGAAAAAAGGTCACAAAAGAACTTGCCATAGCCAAGTGACGAGGGTGAAAACTTCTAATGCACCCTTTAGAAACTGTTCCAAGAGCAAAAACGATAGCTTCTCTTTCTTTCCACGTCTCATCATCAAATCTTCTTAGTTTTGCCTACAGTTTTACATAAACATGACTTCAACTAATTGTTTCCATCAGTTGTATATAAACCAAGAGATAGAGAGAGAGAGAGAGAGAGAGAGAGAGAGAGAGAGAGAGAGAGAGAACATAATATTTATACCTGAGCAAGAGACATGAGTATTTGAAACAGTTCATCCCCAAATACATAAGAGAATATGTACACTTTTTCTTGACCCCGTTTCCTTAAACTCCATACGTTAGGCGAATCATCATCACGTACCTAAGAATATAGTCATTAATTAAAGAATTATTTATATATTGTGTATCCTATAACTCATAGTTTCATTTATACGTAATGATTATATCAAATGTAACCAAATAAATAGATTATGTAAACCGTACGTCATCCATAAATGTAAAAATGTTATACGTACGTCACAAGGAAAAACAAATGATCAACATATAGTGTAAATGGACAAAAGAGAAACCTCAGCATCCAAAAGTGTCTCGTCGTTGTTTTTATAAGCCATTTCCTCGAGAAACATCTAACACAAATCCAAATGAAATTTTACAAAAAGAAAATTGTCAAGACTTGAATAAATAAATATTGAAGTGTCTCAAAATTTTACTTAGAAAAAAGGGAGAAGTCGGAGTATACTTGAATTAGAGGAGGCAATAGCATCTTTAAGTCCTCTTCTGGTACGTTAGCTTTACGGCATACATAACGAATCCATTCTCTAAATATGTGTGTCTTGAATTCCATGGATTTAGGAGATGAGACTGAAAAGTGACAAAAGAAGGCTGATTAAGGATAAGATTATCAATTAATGTTAAATTTACCGTTAGTAAATTTGACGAATGTAAATCTAACACAAGATATCATAAAATATTCGTGAAATTATGTTTTTATAAACGAATCTGTACAAGATCTTAAGAATTGGAAGAATAAAATCTCGGAAAAAGGAAAATAAATTTACCCAATGATAATACGAAACGGAAAGTTGAAGAAATGAGAGAGAGAGAGAGAGAGCGAAATAAGGCAGAGACAGAGACAGGCGAAGACGAAACAGAGAAAGACAAAAGATACGGGAAGACAGGGAGAGTGAGGGAGGCAGCGGCGACCAATTAAGAGAGAAAGAAATATAAAATGCAATTAGGGTTTATTTTTATTAGCTTAATATTTTTGGAAAATAAAAATAAAAGGGTATCTTAATTAATAAATTAGTTGCTAAAAAATTTTATGGTATTTTTAAAAATATAGATTTATTTAGTCAAGTGATTTTTACATAAATATTTTTTTCCATTAATGTTAAATTTTCCCTTTAAAATTAATATTTTTGATAAATTGATAATATAATTTTAACAAAAAATAATATAAAATATGTTTGAAAAGACTTTTATATAAACATATTCGTTGAGCAAGTGCAAGTATTTTTATAAAATAAAGAAAATCAATCATATAGTGACATGTGTCAAAGAGTCTCTCATATGTCTCATCAGCATCCTAGTCATGTTCTGTCAGCGTCCATATCATGCTTCATCATCAATTTTTAACTGTTGACTAATGATCAAATTAGTCAATGCATGCTTTAAAACTATTAGTAAGACCATGGGCATTGCAGGTCCCATGGCCAGTCCCCCAGTTTTTTTGGCCAAAAAAAAGAAAAAAAAAATTTTGGGTGGGTCGTTTCTTTAAACGAGACCGTCCCTCCTCCTTTCGCGGGTCCCACTGACACGTGGCGGCCCGCGATTGGTTACTTTTTGTTTTTTTTTTTGTTTTTTTTTAATAAATAAAAAATTTGGGACTAAAACGGTCCTAGAGATGCCCATGCCCTAAGAGTTCAAGTAGTCAATTTGAATATTGTTAATGATTAAGATTAAAAAATGCATTGTCTTGTTATTTGGGTAGGAAAATACGCAGTTCAAAAAACTTCATTTAGTAGATAGATTTTATGGGGCATGTAGGGGGTGGGTGAGGGGACTCCTTATTGTCTGCTGTACTAAATTGTTCTTATAGAACCCTTAAGTAATTGTTCTCAATGAAACAACCCATCGATATTAGAATATCAAAAGTTCAACAAGGGGACAATCGTTCCAAAAAGAAACTATCTCTTCCCTCTCCTATGGTTTTCTCTCTTTCTCCTTTCAAATATGCTCTTGGTGGCCTTGTGTTTCACTACCTCGAGTTACTGTGGGGATGAAGGGGTGAACTAGATCTTCTTCTCCATCCTCATAAGTGTGGTCTCTCCTCCTTCAAAGTGGGTGCGAATCTGGGATGACGTAAGGAGATCGATGCTACTGATCTTGTCGGTTTGAAGACGCCCGTAAGAAGTAATGGTCGACTCTCGTGGCTCGTCCGTCAAGGCGGCTTAGTATTCACGGCAGAAGTCAATGGAGGAGAAGGAGGGGTTTGTCGAAGCGTCTTGGCGGTTAATGGTAGATCCATTTGGATCTTGAAGGTCGTCGTGAGTTTTGTGTGTTTGGGATTCCGATTGAGCCATCGGCCCCTTTCGCCGCCGTGACTTGCTTCCGTCGGACAGGTGTGAAAAGATCTGATTCGGCAAACTAGAAGAACGCCATATCTGGGAAGAAGAGATTTTGCCTGAAGTTGGAGCTTGCTAGGAACAGGAGCTATCAACAACGTGGTGAGTTGTCAGAGAGTTGTTCATACCAGAAGATCTGTGACAGGCTGGCTGGTTGAAGGTAAAGGAACGGTGGTCGAGAGTTTTATGCTTCCTCCCCGTTTACTAGATACTTCGATCTGTCGCAAAGTTGTGGTACTCGCATCCGCCGAAGTTGATGAGCAGACCCTTTGTTTCACGAGTTTTTTTCTCTAGTGATGGTTACTATTCCGATTTGTTTGTAGCCTATGTTTCCCTTCGTAGTTTCATGGATTTGCCTATTAAGGGGCTCAATAATAAAATGGCCATATTAATCACATATTCTAGTCTCCCTCGGATATGTGATCTTTTCTTTTAATTATGTTGTTGGGTCTCTTGGTATGAGCGGCTAGTGACACTTGTAGGTGAAGCAGTATAATGAGTTCGAGTCCAGTTTTCGATACAGTTATGTGGTTTCGAAACTGAAGTGATGGCAGCTAATACATAAAAATCCCAATCACATCTTTCTTATTTGGAATTCGCAGGTCCAATAGAATAATAGTTCACACAAGCTGAAGCCACAATGAATCTAAACTTTGCTTGGCTCTTTCGGTTTAGACATCTTACCAAAACTGCTCAAACCACCATAACAAGATACAACGTTGCCCGCAAAAGAAAAAAGAAGGGACCAAGAATCGAAGTAGAAATAGAAAAATAATGAAGACCGGAAGTAAAAAAGATTCAACCATGTAATCTGAAGAGCCCACCACAACACACAAACTCTGTACTGTATGCTTTTCTCTTGTGGCCTTTTTGCCCTTCATTCAATCTTGCAAAAAAAAAAAGAAAAAAAATGGTGTCTCAAGCGTCTTGTGCTCAAACTCTCTGAGCCTATGTGTTGTTTGAAATGAATAAGGTAGAACAGATCTCTCTTTTTTTAGACTAACCGGTGTACGATCAATTTTACACTTGATATCTCGCAAGACTTTCCTTTACCGGAGGATCCAAAGCAGATAAACATTCTGCCCATGAGTTTCCCAGCATCTGAACCCAAAAGACGAATTATAAGTTAACATCAGATTACTCCTACAGTATGCGAGCAAGCACAGCACTTTAAATTATATTCCATATAGCTTACGTGCTTATAGCCGCTCAGTACTTGGGAGACTTCGTTCTGTACGTCCTTGCTTCTTATTTCCTGTGACAAAAAAAGAAAAAAGAAAAGGTCATTTGTGTATCCATCAATTGTCCCAAAGCTCGGTATTGATATTTAGTTTAACTAGGAGAGCTACAGTTTGGTTCCTGTTCACTTACATGCCAACTTGCAATGGCTTTACATATGAAAACTAGAGAGCTGACACCTCCTGATGGATTCACTTTAACCTGAATTTGCAGAGAACACTTTTAGATATCAAACTTGTTTTCCATTTTTTGAACACAAACCAAAGAGTACAGAGAACTACCACTGCGCATAATCCTCTAAATGCATCTTCTTTCTCAATGTCATCACGCACCCTGAAAAGAAAGTATGAAAAGAAATTGTTCCATGGAGAAGAGCTTGGTAAGTGTAAAGACTCCAATTTCAACACACAGGTTTACTAACATTGACAATGCCATGCACCATGGCTTCATAAAGTGCTCCATGTGTGGTGCGACGAGGTCGGGACGAATCCATGCTAATCTCCCGAGAGTAATTGCACTGTTCTCAACTAGTGCTTTATTGACACCCTGTTTCAAAAGAAAATAAAATTAGGCATACTCATCAAATACCCCAGTTGAGAGACTTAGATGTGGCAAAGAGAACAATTTATAGGCTGCCAGAGTCACCTCTCCATGTTGAAGAATGAGGCCTAGAGAAGAGACAACGTTGGCCACAATGGGTGAGACTTCTTGACGAACCTGAAAAATCGAGTTCCTATCACAATCATGAGTCTGCTCTTAACCAGAAACTTCAAGCTCTAATAGAGGAAATGTATTTTAGTATTACCTTGACTGCTAATTCTCCAATAGCCCAACAAGCATTATTTGCGACAGAAAGATTTTCTCGAATGAGGTTTGCATTCTGTAGAAAGCATAGATATAATCAGTGCCATACAAGAATAGAATAGCTATAGTAACAATAAAACTTTGATACCAACCAGTTGCTGGCTTGCAATTTCAAGGAACTCAAGCAGGCAGGGTTGTAGATAGACCGGGAACACCTGTTGATTGTAGCCAAAAGCATTATTTCACAAATATTTTTAGCAAAAGAGAGTCGAATTATAAGTGATAATCTCACATAACTACGAGTTGTCACTTCCCATGCTGTTTCTTTATGTTAAAGGAAAATATTTAAAGAATAAAAGAATATGTAGCTTACTCTTGCGAGGTCACCCATTAAGGCAAAAGCACTTTGTCTGACATCAGGAGCTTCATCCATGCAACACTTGAGAAGTAGATCCCTTAGGTTACTTTGTGAAACCTATAAGAACAATGGTAAGAACATATCCGGTTCTGGAAATCAACTCAATTATGTTGTACCAACCATAAATTAGATACATAACCATCCACTTGATCATGTTGTACCAACAACAATGATCACAGCAGTTATAAAAGTTATCGACTGGATGAGAAATTATGAGTAACAAATAGTATGAGCAAGACATCAAGAAATGAAGTACCAGAGACTCTATCCCACTGCCAAGCCCTTCAGCAAGTCCAGAAAGCAAATCAAGAGAACAAACAATGAATTCTCTGTCGTACTGAGCCCCAGCAGATGCAGGATCAACCTAAAACAACAGAAGCAAGCTTTGAAAATCAAACGGAAAACAAAAGCATGCAATAATTAAGAACATGCAAGCTTGTGACTAAGGTACACTGGAAAAAGTCAGTCAATCCTCAAATGAGATGAAATTGCAGAAGTCTGAGTGGAACCTTAGCCAGCTGCTGCAATTGGATGATATCTATGCATCTCTGGAAAACAGGCTGAGCAAATGGAGCGAATCCTACACCTAAAGCCTGTAACATGGAAACACAATTTGTTAGGCATAGAGAGTTCATGCTGCAAACAGTCTTATTTCCAGTCCAGATTTAGGTTTAAAATGGCGTGAGGCGACCCTAGGCACTAAAGGTCCTTGATCTCGCTTTCGCCTAGTGCGCACGCTCGGTCACTTCATTAATGCAAGGTGCTAGTGGAGGTTTTTTCAGTGATCTTGACTCAAGATGAACTTGTCAGACATTCATAACTGTTATTTCCTACAATTAGTAGCACTTTCAGGCTTCCAAAACTAATCTTGATCAAATGCAGGAAATTTTGGGCTTCTAGCTGACCAACAACCCAAGAATACTTTTTCAGTGATCTTAAAACTACCAAAACTATTAACTTCACTGAGTAGGATTACTAAAAACTGTTTCAATCGTGCAACAGATTCAAGACCTTGACAAGTAGCCCATACCTGAGAAATGGATGTGAAGCATTCTAGCAATGGAAATAGATCTTTATCTGAGTTTGAAAGTTGTTGCCACTTTGCAACCAGTGGGGGCATCAGAATCTCAAGATAAGCAGGCTACGTAAGGAAAGAATATTAATTAGGCAAAAAAATTTATACTACAACCAGTATATGAAACTGAAAAGGTAAAGATACTTGTCAAGAAGCTGAGTTTACAAGATCAGATTAACTACCTTGTTCAACTCTCCTCTAACTGAATCTGCCAGTGTTCCAATAGCATCATAAACAATTCTTAAGTTCCGCCTCTGGGTATATGAAAGTTGTATGTTAGTTTGACATATAGAAACAGTGGAAAGTGGATAATAGCCGCCACACAGATTTAGACTGGCAAAGCAGTTTACGTTAAGAGAATTTAATGACCTGATACTTTCCAAAAGCGCACATCAGATGCTGCAGTATTACTCCCAGGTGTGGCACTAACTCTTCAGCAGCATCCTACACGTTCATAAAAGTTTCACATGGTCAACGAACATTGACAAATGATACCAAAAACCACATAGCAAAGCCAATAGGTACCTCTTCAACAGTTGCAAAAGCTGAACAGGCAGCCTCTTGGACCCGCTTGTTCGTATCTAAGAGTCTGCGGAGTAGACCCATAAGAACTTTCTCAAACTGTTCATAACCCTGCGGATTGCCACTTTCCTAGAAAATAGCAGCAGTGAATCATCTAAAGACCGTTTGAAGCAGTTAAAGCCTGAAATATCCTGTTCAAGTCATACCTGGATAAGATACTTCCCAAATCGAGAAAGCGTCCAGCAAGATATGCTTCGTATGAGTGGGAATTTATCATCTAAAAGAGGAAGAAGAAATGATGTGATCTGCAGAAATAAAGCGTTAGCATGATGATGTATATCAACTCAGCAGAGAAAAACCATATATATGAGATGTGTGGATCAAAAACGAACTTGCCTGAGACAAGTGAGGGTAAAGACCATTCATGCAGCCTTCAGCAATAGCACCGAGAGCCAAAACAGCGGCTTCCCTATCTTTCCAAGCCTCATCACCAGAAGCTGATAATTTTACCTGCTTGGAAGAACAGGTTTAGCTAATTGTGTTAAATTCAAAAAGACCAAGAAGAATAACACTTACCTGAATCAGGGGCATGAGTGTTGGAAGGATTTCATCATTAAATACATTAGATAGAACGTCAATAGCTGCTGCGCTACACTTTCTTAAATTCCACACATTAAACGAGTCATCATCCTGTACCCAGAGACAGTCATTAAAGAGGGATCTATAGAATTCATATATATGTATCATATAACAGACGCATTTCTGTACAGATATCAAATGACACAAAAACTAAATCACATACATCATCATCAAAATCCTCTGATCCATGAAGTCTTGATGTATGGAAACGAGGTTTCAAATCCTGTAGGTAAAGGGGAACCAAAATGAATAAAAATTAAAGTGGAAAAATCTATAAGAAAAATCAGAGACACAAGAACAAACAACTGCACCTGATCTCTGTCTGGTTGAGACTCATCTTCCTGAAAAAGTGAGCACTTTTCATATATATAAATGATAATTATATAGGGAAAGGTGACAAAACATATAATATCAACAGAAAAACAACCTCTGCATCCAAAAGTGACTCGTCGTCATCTGCGTAAGCCATGTTTTCGAGCAGCACCTAAAACAGATATATGTTATCGAACATTACAAACTACACCCGCTGGGTATATGATTAAGTGCCCAAAAATCATACTCAAGAAAAGGATTAGTATCACCATACTGGAATTAGGCGTGGCAGAAATTCTTTCAAGTTCTCTGGCGGGAGCTGAGCGTCGCAGTATGCAGACCTACCAAACAACAATACAGCTTTATGTTATCAAATGAGGACAGGGAAGGAACATAAGAGAATACCAGGTATAAAACCATCATCTATAGAAAGAGAATAACATTTTACCAAAATTCACATGCTTCGAGAGACACTTCTTCGTCAGGGTCTTTGTTAACTTGTAACATGTATTCCATGACATTCCTCAGATGCGGCTGAAATAGAAAATAAGGGTAAAAGACAAATCTGAGACGCAGGGTAGAGAATATGATCAAAGTAAACTTATGAAGTACCTCAAAATAGGAACACTTTGGAATAGATTTGAGACAGTGTGAATACTAAAACCACAATGAAAAATACCTCTATGGATGAGGGGAGAACTTCCGTGAGATGCACAAATGCTGCACAGACCTTTTAAGAAAAATAAGAAAAGACATTATTAAGAAGCATAAGAACATCCGAAATGAGATGGGAATCTGAATGAATCATATGGCATCTAAAAAAAAAATTCTTAGAAGTCGATATAACCCTCTCCTGTACTGACAAAAATAAGAAACAATTGACAGAAGCTTAAATAAGACGCGTACCAATTTTCTGACTTCTGCTGCAGGATCATTGGCAAGGACAAACAAGCCCTGAAGGTACTTATCCATGGAATGGTACAAAGCCTGCAAAACGTAGTTTGTTACCATCCCCACCATCCTTTATAACATATAAAACAAAAACGGAATTTTACAAGTCTTCATAATACTTACAGCGGGCATTATTATGATATATTGGTTGACAGAACCCAGGGCAAGCTTCCTCAGTGAAGCATGGGGTGACTGAAAAAACTGCTCAAACAAAAGAGTGGAAATCAATCCTATGACAACCAATCCAACAGGACGAAAAGAAATCAAACTAGAACCTAACAAGTGCTACAACAGAGTTCTGAAATCTATGTACAAATATGAGATGTTTACCTGAAATAGCCTAGGCAAGAAAATGTTGATAGGGCGTTCTGCTAAGCCAGGCACTTCCGAATCCAAGACATGCGGTATATCCTCACAAATCTGATTGATAAGAAATAAACACCTAGATATTACAAAAGAAATGAAAGAAATCCAAATATATGACAACTAACAATCAGAAGTTGGATTACACAGACTTAGGGTTCATAAATCAAGATTTCAACAAAAAGACCAAGAAACAGAAAATCAAACGCATAGCTGCTAATACCTTTGACAATGCATCCATCGCACCATCCATATGATTAAGGTCATTACTATCTAAACAAGTTACAAGAGCTGGCAAAAGCTCTGGCCATCCAGAAACTCCCTCTATATTGACAATAACACTGATGATCGTTCCAACTGTAGTCCGTATATTCCTGTCAGCTGCTCCCAAACAAGGCAACAACTCTGACTTGATATATTTTTGGTTTTCTTGAACCATGGATGGATAAGCACCCCTCAAATTATTTTTCAGAAGCAATCCAGCAGCTTGACGAACCTCAATGGACTTACCCTGATCATCGCACAATTACACATCAGCTAGGAAACAGATTATTCAAATAGAATCCATAAAACTAATCAAACAGCAACAGCAATATAAAGGCAATTAGAGCATGTAGATGTAACCAGAACTGAAAAGAATTGAGTTCTCAAAATTAGAAGACACAACTTACTACTCTCTACCACAGCATTTATATGATAGTAAACTTCAAGTCAATTAAATCACAAAGTTCACTCACAACACATATGATCAAAAGGAGATGAATCCATTAGGGCACAGGACACAGTACACAGATTCTCATAACGAGACACTAATAAATCTAGTCAGGAGAAACTAAAGCAACTCAATTGAAAACGCAAGAGGATCAGCTAAGATAAGCAACAAAGTGAATCCAAAAATTAAATGAAAATTCAACCATCCAAACTCCAAAGAGTCATCGTCTTCAACAAGTAGACTGAGTCAATACAAAACAAAAAAATTCTCAGGAAGAGAAGAGAGATGAGTTGAGGAAAGTTCTAAAACCTCAGCGCGAACGAGGATGAAGACGAGATAGTTGTTGAAATCAGGGAACTGAGAGAAGTGTTGAAGCTGCTGCCAAATCTGAGACTTGTCAACGACGGAGGAAGGAGAAATCTGTTGTTCGAGAAGAGCGCAGATCTCAGCGAGACCATCTTCCCGGGGTTGCCAGACCGCCGCCGTCGCCGCCATGATTGTGTTGTGGCAAAAAGGTAAATTTGACTCGTGTGAGAGGGCAAAAGAATATGATTCTTTGGACCAAAAAAAAGCGCACAGCAAAAGTTTGGAAAAGGACGGAGACTAAGACGAAGAGGAATGAGAAGAGGAGAGATGGAAACGCCTAAGTTTGGGTTTTGTTGGGTTTATAAGTTCTATGTTGAAGTTTCAGTGTTAATGGGCTTTTTATGAGTGTCTTTTTATTTTTAAACTGTTAATAAAAGAAAGAATTTGCAAAATAACGTCTTTTTAATCTTTTGGATAAATATAAGTATATAACAATGAAAACAGTAACCCACCCATAACGTCTAAGGTTACACCTCCATCACAACGAATTCGTGGATTAAGCCCGCCTCTCGACCAACATAATTGTGTGGACAATATTAATCATCGTATAAGATCATTGACTCAAAAGTTATTTCAACATATGTTTTTTTAACTCGAGATGAATTTTATATGGATATATGTCTTTAAAATTTGTTGTTTGTAACGTGGACACAAAATTAGACATTTTTGTCCACTATATTTCTCTGTTGTTTTGAATTAGACATTTTTAATTTTTAATCTTTAATCCATTATAACTAACTCTTTAATTTTTCTAGTATTTTAATAATATCTTGTTTATTTGGTCGAGGTATTTTAATCATTTCTTCAATAAAGTACTAAGTAGTTTAATTTGGTAGTTCAAATTTAATTTTAAATAACCCTTGTCTTTTTGAATATGTAGCATCTATCATGATATCAAAATTTTGAAACTTGGCGGTAGAAATTTTGTACACATCAGATAATATTTTCAATTGTTGTAACAGCATCCCCTGTTTTAGCTTGACTGATTTGTTAGAGTAGTCTGTTGTTTCTAGTTATTGCTTCAGATCTGCTTGTTATACTTGTTTCATTTGTTATAATCGCCCAAAAGTATAGATTTATACGTCCCAAAATTGATTTTTATTCAATTTGTTGGGTTTTTGAGAATTAAATATAATGAATACATTCCATACTTTTAATTTTTTTTGTTATATTTGCGAGATTTCTTTTTGAATATGAAGATTTTATGTTAAAATAAGAGATTTCTATCATATCGAATGTTTTGAATGATTTTAACAAAAAATAATAATTTAATTATTGATTTATCTAAGGTTTTTATTTAAGTACTTTTACATATTTTCTTAAGATTATATAATTTTAAAAAATTTGATGATATAGTTAATTGTATTTTATATTCCATATTTTATAATATGTAGAATTTGATAAGTCGCTTATTTCATAATCTAGCATATTTATTTTCTTTTTATTTTCCGAATATATTATTTTTCTTTTTCCTAAAAATATGATTATTTGTTATATTATATTTATTAAACATAAATTATTATTTTCAAAATATCATAAAATATATAATTCAAATTAAATATGTTTACATATATTAAATTTTGAATTTAATTGTCCACTTTTTTTGGTAAAAAATTGATTTGATTTCTATAAATATAGATAATGTTTGTTTATATTTTTTATTTATTTAATTATATTTTTTGTTGTCTTTTAGTATGTTTGGTAAGTGGTTTAGAATTTCAAGATAATATTTGTTTTTTAGGTCTTTTTGGCAACAAAGATTAGTTTTTCCCTTTTAATATTAACAAGAATAAACCAGATTATATTTTATTCAATTTTTTTTATAAAATAAAACTGTCTTCTCATAGAGTATCTTTTCTCTAGAATAAACCAAATTTGTTTCCCTTTTTCCTGAAATCTCCTATTTAAATTTCAAATAGTTATATTTAATGTAATAAAAAATAAGATATCTGGAGAAACAGAAATTTAGAAAATAAATCTGACTGTCTAGATTTATATTCTAACGAAGTATTTTTTAATTTAAGATTTGAGGAAAAATCCTCTATCCGTATTAGTTTTTGATTGATTATTTAAATTTGTATAGAAAATGTTAAAAGCCGACAGCCATATTATTACGTATCTGATGACAAAAAATTATCTTAAAAATATATAAGGTTAGTTCTAAATTATAAAAAGAAAAAAAGTATCAACAGAAAAATATATAGATTGCCTTATGATTGAGATTAGTTACTTAAAAAGTGTAACGTTATTAAGATAATGTTTTCTTAAAAAATAGGGCTGCCTATATCTGGCCACCTGTAGAATATGGTTTCAACTAGGATCCACCTCTACTTTCACACTCTATCCAATTCCACCTGAACAAATTTTTTCTTCTCAATTCCACCTAAACTACATAATTTCTACATAATTAACCAAAATCAATTAATTTTGTGTTCTTAGAAATGTCTGTGAATTCTAAAATCGAAATTGTGACGTTTTTGTTCTTAGAATTTCCCCAAATCGATTTTAAAGGTTTTGATTCGGATTTTGGTTTTACTAACTAGAATTTGGGTCAAAAAAAATATCAATTAAGCTGTTAAAACTGGGATTTTGTGTATCTTAATTCGCGTTACAGTACACGATTAACTGAACCCGAATGAATATTTTTTTGACCCGAATTCTAGTCAATAAAACTCCAATCCGAATCAAAACTTCTAAAATCGATTTAGGGAAATTTCTAAGTACAGAAAAGCCCCAATTTCAATTTTTAGGATTCGCAGAAATTTTTAAGAACACAAATCAATTGATTTTGGTTAATTATGTAGAATTTTATAGTCTAGGTGGAATTGGGAAGATAACTATTTGTTCAGGTGGAATTGGGTAGAGTGCTAAAGTAGAGGTGGATCCTAATTGAAACCATATACTACAGGAGCCAGATATAGGCAGCCCTAAAAAATAATAATTACCTTGTTTTTAACAATTTTTGTCTATTACCTATGTAGTTACAGATCTTGAGTTTTGTTTTACATTCAGGCAAGAAACAGAACTCTCTAAGCTTCTTCCTTGTGATGTTGAACCCACGAAGGTCCATTCTCGTCGTCACAGTTCTTGGACTCTTAACTCTCTTCGTCACAATTCTTGGACTCTTAGGTTATGACTTCGCATGTGCTATGTCTAGCCCACACCATATTCTATTGGACACAGATGTCGACACAGACGATTTCATCGCTCTTCTGTACCTTCTGAAGCAAAACAAAACAGAGTTCGATCTAGTGGTGAGCTTAAGCACATTACTTCGGCCATCATCCCTTAACTTTGTTCTTCAACTTTTCTTTTTTAATGCTCTGTTTTTCTGAAACAGGGGATAACATTGAGTGCCAATGCTTGGACAAACGCAGGACATGGAGTGAATCACATATACGACATTCTATACATGATGGGTCGTGATGATATCGCGGTTGGTGTTGGAGGTGAAGGTGGTATTCTCGACGACGGTTCTATTCTTCCTGACGTCGGTGGTTATCTTCCCATCATCGAACAGGTTTTTTTTTTAAAATCTTGGTTAAATGTTAAGTACATACAATTTCTTCTCTTCTGTCATTTCTAACATTTTTGCATATACAATAGTAATTTTAACATGTACCTAGGGGTGATCACCACAGTAAGTCAGTAACAATATGAATCGAGTATGTAGAAAATATACAAAAATTTGGGGAAAATATGAATATAATCATTTGTATAGTTTTCATAGTTTTAAGATACTTAAAAAAGAAGAAGATTACTTGTTGATTACAGGGGATGACAACAACAGGAGGATGCAGATACAGACAATCCATTCCTAAAGGTCGTAAAGGCCTACTCGACATTGACTCCAATTATGGATTTCGTAAACATTTTCTTCCTCAGGTATTTTATTTTCTTAATATTATCAAGAAAGTTTTATCCAACCAAAAAAATATGATCGACAGCATTAAGGTCTAGAGGCTTTTTTCTACTTAGTTTCTTTTGTATAAAAAATGTTCAATATTTGGCCACATGGTGGAGGAGATAAGTGTTCTGACATATTTTCTATTTCAAAGATGTTTGTTAGTCCAGTGGTTCAACCTATGTTTAGCCATTCATGCATTCGATAAATTTTAATAATTAGAATATTGTAGATAGACGGAAAAATAATAGCTACTGAATTTTGACACATGCAAACTAACTTTACGAACAATTTAAACATAAGCATACTCTCTCTAATATATAACGAGCCAAAATGGGCCTAATTACGCATCCATAATGGGCCTAATGAAACATGGATCTAATCCGTGAAAGCGATAAAAGCGAACCAATTGAGCCCGTTCAAAGTGGTTTGTGGTATTCAACTTCTTAAACAAACCACCAGGGTTCGATTGGTACTCCTCGGCCCGGTCTTGAAAAACCCGTGGCTTAACATTCCTCTTTAACTCCCAGCGTTCCACTCTCTTGAGGTTGTCAAAAAAAAAAAAAAAAAAGCGATAAAAGCGAAAACCCTAATTTGTGGTTCCGTCTGCTCTGTTTAATCTGTTCTCATCATCACTAGGGTATCTTATCTTCTAGGATGGAGTTTGATGAGTATGAGTACTTAGAGAAGACTGTTGAGAATCCCCTCCTGGAGAATGAAGTTGTGAATGGTGGTGATGAGAAAGCCAAATCTGAAGGGAAAGAACGGAGTAGAAGCTCGAGGCATCGGAGTGATGAAGATGAGGATGGTCGGCGTTCTAAGCGGTCTAGATCCCACCACCGTTCACGTTCTAGAGATAGGCATAGGAGTAGCCGGGAGCACAGGGACAAAAATAGGGATAGAGATCATGAGAAGAGTAGATATAAAGAAGAGAGAAACGGGAAAGAGAGAGAGAGAGACAAAGACAGTAAAGGGCGTGACCATGAGCGAGAACGTTCACGGAGAAGTAGAAGTCGATCAGAGCGACATCGGAGTCAGGAAAGAGAGAAGAGCCAGGAAATAGAACCTAAGGAAAGAGAGATCAAGGAACGGGATAGAGATCGCAGGTGCTCCTTCTATCTCGTTTCTTTATTTGCATCAGTATGCATTTCTGTTATAACTGGTTCATACTTCTGAGAGGTATCCGAGTTATTGCCTGCGAGTTCACATTTTAGAATCTGATTCCTGAATTTTATGTATCGTGTTGCTATACAATCTATTTCCGTGTAGAGTTCATCATGGTAATTTCAGAATAGTGTTGGGATCTTGTGACTAAAATTGAGGATGTGGGATCCTAGTGCTTCAAATCTTCTTGATTTGACAACTGAATAAGGAATCCAGATCTCTTCTATGCTACAAAAACTTTGATGTGAGCTATATAAGTGTTAACAGGTTCATACTAATGCTATTAGGTCCACTGGTATTGACTTCTGTACAACTTGATGGGGATCGTTCCGTTTAAGATTATCATTGTAATAGAAGGTAAAATGTTTTTGGTTAGACTTCAGGTTGGTCCCGTGCTAAATTTAAAATGAAAGAAGATCTCTAAGTTTTAATTTATGAGTTTATTGATCATCCGTTGTTGACTTCACATAGTTCCCTGCAGGGCCATCTCGTGCTTCACATGTGTACGCCTATCGGAGAAAAGTTTATCTGTTTTGAATTGTCATAATATTAACATATTGCTGAATACCAGAAGATGGCTTCTGATATGTTGTCACTGGCATATTCGAAAGATGTTGCGACATCTTGTAAAATATGGATGAAATCGTTTCTACTAACAAATTAAACAAGCTTACATGTTTGTTATTATGCAGACGCCATAAAGATAAAAAGGAGGATAAGGTAGAGCCTGAGGCTGATCCTGAGAGAGACCAGAGAACAGTTTTTGCCTATCAGGTATGCCTGTTGTTATAGCTATGGTTCCTTCAAACATTATAACTTGATCAATAATTGATTTTTTCTGTGTACAACAGATTGCTTTGAGGGCAACTGAAAGGGATGTTTATGAGTTCTTTTCCAGAGCTGGAAAGGTTTGTCCACTACTCTGCCGTTTCGTGTTGCCATATAAATGTTGTTCTGGCTGGTTCAATCTAAGATTTTTTAACACGTCGCCTCCTAAATATGGTTTTAGGTACGGGATGTACGGATAATTATGGATCGAATTTCCAGGCGTTCAAGGGGAATCGGGTGAGTTTAGAACTGTTTAAAACTTTGAGACTTACGTGACTACTAGCTAGAACAACTTTTGTTAATGCTTCAGAAATTATTTAATCTCAGCACTGTGATAAGCTTTAAATTGTGCAAATGATATGATGTATCTTGTTTTAGTACTATTTGTTGAATTCTGAACTGGTCCTGCTTGCAGGTATGTGGAGTTTTATGATACAATGTCTGTGCCTATGGCTATTGCTCTATCTGGACAACCTCTTCTTGGTCAGCCTGTTATGGTAAAACCTTCTGAAGCTGAGAAGAATCTTGTTCAGTCAACAACTGCTGCTGCAGGAGCAGGGGGAATGTTGGGCCCCTACTCTGGGGGAGCTAGGCGTCTTTATGTTGGTAACCTCCACATTAACATGTCAGAAGATGATCTGCGAAAGGTAAACTATTACTTTTCCTGGCAACTGCTCTATAGTTAATATAGGGGAAGTGTTATTTGGGTAAATGTCAGAAAACCGTAAGAACAGAGTTATTCCTGTATTGTACAAACCATATGTCTGCTCAATTTCTGATCTTAGTTTCCGTTCAGGCGACATTATAATGCTTTCTTTTGATTTTCCTAGGTTTTTGAACCATTTGGGAGTGTCGAGCTGGTGCAAGTACCTCGTGATGAAACTGGCCTCTGCAAAGGATTTGGTTTTGTTCAGGTAGGTAGAGTCAGTGTCAATGATGGTTTCGCTTTTTGTGCTACTCTACTTTTTTTTATTAACAGAATTCTTTTCTTTTCTGAAACCTTCAAGTTTGCCCGCCTGGAGGATGCTAGAAATGCACTGAATCTAAATGGGCAGTTGGAGATTGCAGGTCGTGCAATAAAGGTAGTGGTTGAACCTTTTTTTTTTTTAATTTTCCACTGATATCAGTAGTATTGAAGGTTGAACAGAGCTTAAACTGTGTTAAGTACTTTCTCGACGGGTTCTTTCTTTGTGGCAAAATTATGATATAATTCCTGAATAGAAATTCATGTTCTTTGTGCTTTAGTGATGGTACATTATTACTTGTATGAAGGCAAATTATATGAGTAGTATGATATGTGAATTATTTTGGCTGGCACTTTTAGCAGTCAACCATCTTATCTCTCTCAAAGGCTTGTAAGCATGCATGTAACACCACATGCGTATTATATCTGCTGATGGTGTAGTTTTATTTTTCATTAGGTGTCAGCTGTAACTGATCAAACTGAAGTCCCAGAAGCTGGACAGACGCAAACCACCGGTGATTTGGATGATGATGATGGAGGAGGCCTGGTTAGTTGTTGTCTTAATCTCGTAGCATAACCTCCAAAAGTAGATATATCCCATGGATCTATAGGGAGAAATCAAGTAACCTGTTTCACATATGTAGGATTTGGTATAGGTCTAATATGAACATAAGTTTGATCAACTTTAACAAAAGGGTGTCAATCGACAGTTTTACTACTTAATCTAGTTCTCTCTAAAAGTTAATAGCTACTATGTTTAAGATTCATGGGGAAGTAAAAAACAATCGGAATTATCTTTCCAACACTGTTGGTAAATACATTTGTTCTCATAGCCGTACCTGGTTACTTATTTTGCAGTCTCTGAATGCACAATCGCGTGCGCTTCTCATGCAAAAGCTTGATCGCAGTGGAACGGCATCAAGGTTTCCCTATTTCCTGTTACTAATTTCTGTTTTTGCAGTTTGTGTAAATTCATTTATATTCCACTAATTCTCCAACCTTCTCTGCAGCACTGGCCTTGCTACAGCTGCATCAATTCACGGTGGAGTTTCTACAATATCTCCGTTGGCAGCTCCTGCTCTTTTACAAGGGTCTTTTCCTGCAGTTGCTGGACTCGCAGGGGCCGGTCTAATACCAGCTGTGCTTGACCCAATTGGTGTCCCCAGCGAATGTCTGCTGCTTAAAAATATGTTTGATCCATCCACAGAGGTCAGTGATCTGCTAAATAGTTTCTTTCGGCTTAACAATTTGTATCTCAAGCTAGCTCTTCTTTACAATTGTATCTGTTTGGCAGACTGAACCTCATTTTGACGAGGATATCAAAGAAGATGTCAAAGAAGAATGCTCTAAGTTTGGAGAGCTGAATCATATCTACGTTGACAAGTGAGTGAGCTTTTAGCATCGTGTAACTTTCTCACTCGAGAAAATATTAGACTGATGTCTGACTATGAATATCTGTTGCTAAAACAGGAACAGCGTTGGTTTTGTCTACCTGAGATTTGAGAATACGCAAGCAGCCATGGGTGCACAACGTGCTCTCCATGGAAGATGGTTTGCTGGAAAGATGATTACTGCCACTTACATGGTATGCAAACAAAAGAAACAGGACTTGGTGATGTTATGTGGTGTCTCACTATCTTCAAACTGTTTTTGATATCATCATCATCATCTACTAACGAATCTTGCTTCTTTCTTTCTTTCTCCTTTGATTTAACAGACTACAGAGGTTTACGAGGCCAAATTCCCCGAGAGTAAGGCCGGTTAAAGGTGCCAAAGACTAAGTTCTTAACATGGCTGAAGCATAAAGAAAAGATAAAAACTACGGTGGTGAAGTTAACTGTCCTAAGAATATTTCAAATCCAATCTTGTGTCAAGGTTTATGTTTATGCTTTTACCCCCTCTTGTATTTTTAAAAGGCTCGGTATTGTGTGTTAACTTTGACACTTTTTAAAAACTTTTAATTCAGTATTTTGTATTATGCAAACATATTTTAGATTTCATAAGAATGTTTTGACTTTTGACTTTTTTATTTGCTTTAGAAAAATCAAAAGCAAGTTAGTTGACCATCTTTTGTGGAATCGGTCTAGTATTTTTAAAAAGGCCAATCAATTGAATAATCTTCCACCGATAACATCTTCTTGGAGATTCCAACACTGTTGTCTCCATGGCGGTGAGCATTTCGCTCTACTCATATGAAGTTAAACTATACTTGAAAGGTGTACATGAACAAGCCCCTATAGTTGTGTGGTGTGCCTTGTCACCACAAAAGACACAAGCAATCATAATTCTTGATTTTTTTTTTTTTTTTTTTTTTTTTTTTTTTTGTAAAGTTATCATAATTCTTGATTGGATTTGGATTTGATTAAGAAAAGTAAAGAGGGCACAATTTATAACAGTTTATTTTCTCTTAAACTTTAAGATATTGTGCGTGATAATAACTTTGATACCTTTCTTCAAAGTCTCAAATTATTTTAGATTTTATAAGAATGTTTTTTTACTTACTTGGCCTAGAAATGAAGAGCAAGTTAACTATATATCTTTTGTCACACTCCTAGTTAAACAGAACATGTCTATCAATCAATGTTTTTAATTATTCGTAAATTGGTTACACTATTTTAACGATTATTATTGTCTTCTCACCTTTCACAATCATTCTCAATAGTTTTTTACATATAACAAATATAATTCACATTCCTTATGCTGTTATGCGACTTGGTAAGCAGATCTAACGGCTGAGATTAAATAATTTAGATCATCGGTGAGTGCTGGTGAAATGTCGTCATTAAAAAAAAAAAAAAAACAAATTAGACATGAAGGTAGATAATGACGAATTTACCCTTGACGCCGCTGAGCTCCTTCCTCCTCCTTCCTTGTTGTTCCTTCTTCAATCTTTCTCCTCAATTTCTCGATTCTTCTTCTTCTTCTTCTTCTTCTGAGAGAGAGAGAGAGAGAGAAACCAAACCCATTTATCAAAACGTAATCGATTTGAAAGCTTTCTCCGATCATCACTGCTTCTCAAAGATTCCAATCCGGTACTACTTACTCCATGGTTTCGAATCTGTTTCATTGGCAGCTCAATGTGATTATATTTTGTGTTTGATGAATCTTAGGTTCCTTTGATTATTATGATTTCATCGGAATGTTCTATGGAGATGTTAGCTTGAATCAATTAAGAAGAAGCTTAAACGTTTCAAAGATTCCAACTTTTTCGTTTTTATCGTCGTCATATACTACTATGTATGTTGTTGTTTCATAGTTTTAGATCCTTTACTCTCTCGTCTTTCGTTGGGTTAAGAATATTTCATTCTCTCATAATGTAAAGTTCTTGGCTTTTGTAGATGGAACATGAGCAAGATGACCCTGGTACATCAACTAATGGTGGGGTTGACTCGCGGCTTGATGATTCAATGAATAAAGACAGCAGTCATATAGATAGGTCTGATGATTCGGTAAGTAACGAGCATCCTAATATTTATCGACAAGATGTTGTCAGAAACAACAGGACGGGTAGTATTGGGATTGTCAGCGAAGTAGCTGGTGATTCTGACTCTGAGAGTGATATTAGTGATGAGGATGATGACGAAGAAGATGATGATGACGACGATGATGATGATGATGGGGATGAAGAGGAAGTGAAAAAAGCTAGGGAAGAAAATGTTGGAGATGGCAATGCTGCTGGAAATCTTGGGGAGAAAAAAGCCGATGGGAATTATAAATGTGGTCCTCTTGAGGGAGATCAGATTCGTGTGCTTTGGATGGATAACACCGAGCCTGTTCAAGATATTAATGATGTTACCGTTGTAGACCGCGGTTTCTTACATGGGGATTATGTTGCTTCAGCTTATGAGCCAACTGGCCAGGTGGGAGTTGTAGTGGATGTTAACATATCAGTAGATTTGTTGGCTCCGGATGGTTCTATCCACAAGGACATCTCAACCAAGAACTTGAAACGCATAAGGGATTTTGCTGTTGGAGATTATGTGGTTCATGGTCCATGGTTAGGTAGAATTGATGATGTATTGGACAATGTGACTGTCTTGTTTGATGATGGTTCCATGTGTAAAGTTTTACGTGTTGAACCCCTCCGACTAAAACCCATTCCCAAGAATAATCTTGAAGAAGATGCAAATTTTCCTTATTACCCAGGCCAGCGGGTCAAAGCAACCACATCTTCTGTTTTTAAGAATTCTCGGTGGTTATCTGGACTATGGAAGCCCAATCGAATGGAAGGTACTGTGACCAAAGTTACCGCTGGATCTATTTTTGTCTACTGGATTGCCTCAGCTGGCTTTGGTCCAGATTCTTCTGTTTCCCCACCTGAGGAGCAGAACCCAAGTAATTTGACATTGTTGTCATGCTTCACCCATGCCAATTGGCAAGTAGGTGACTGGGGCCTTCTTCCATCGGTGAATCAGTCTGCTACAATTCCCTTACACAAGCATGTGTCTAAATTACGAATATATGATTCCCAGAAAAATGGTGCTGACCGGCAACAGAAAAGTGGGTGCGATTTAGAAAATGTGCAAGATGGAGCAAGCAGAAGAAATGAAAATGTTGGTATTAATGCTCAAGCTTTGCCAAAAGAAACTAGTGAAGATCCTCCACAAAGAAATTCTTCTATTTCAAAAGAGCCTGTTCATGAGCCTTGGCCTCTCCATCGTAAGAAGATGCGCAAACTAGTTATCAGAAAGGACAAAAAGGTAAAGAAAAAAGAGGAAAGCTTTGAACAAGCTCTTTTGATAGTTAATAGCAGAACATGCGTTGATGTAGCCTGGCAGGATGGTACAATAGAATGTAGGCGGGAAGCAACAACATTGATTCCAATTGAGACTCCTGGTGATCATGAATTTGTCTCTGAACAGTATGTGGTGGAAAAGACCTCTGATGATGGTGATACCACAACTGAACCTAGACGTGTTGGCGTTGTAAAAAGTGTCAATGCAAAAGAACGTACCGCTTCTGTGAGATGGCTAAAGCCACTTGAAAAGGTAGAAGCCCGTGAGTTTGAAAAGGAAGAAATTGTTAGTGTGTATGAACTAGATGTCCATCCAGATTATGACTACTGTTATGGGGATGTTGTTGTTCGCTTATCACCTGTAACCGTTGCATTACCAGCATCTTCACCTGGAAACTCTTTAGAGGAGGGAACACAGCAAGACAATGAATACCAAGATTCAGAATCCCTTCAAAAAGCTAAAATCCTTAAGGATAAGGAAGAAAACGATACTAATACGGACCTTTCAAAGCTCTCATGGGTTGGAAATATTACTGGCCTCAAGGATGGTGATATTGAAGTAACATGGGCCGATGGAACAGTATCAACGGTACGTCAACCTCAACTAGTCTATTCACCTTCAATTCCTTACTGGTCTGGTCTCACTATATAATTTGCAATGTATACGGAAACTTGAGTGCTTTTGATACAGTTGCTGTTTCAATTTTAAAAGTGTTCATTGGGGATGCTCAATGTATGTCCAAACCTATTTGGAGCTAGTTTTTTTCTTGTTCTTGTTGCTTTTTATGTAATAGATCGTTAGAGGAAAGGCCAAACTATAAATGGTGTCCCATCCTAGATAGTTTCGCTAAAACGACTGTTGATGCATAAGTTGGAGAAGACTTTTTTACCTATCTAAAGGAATAACTTGGAGGCAGTTGTATTTTTACATTTGAATAACCTGAGAGATATATGCAATTTGTTTGTTATGAGTCTGTTTATGCAAGAAAAACAGTCACAAATCAGTTTACATGTGGACTAGGCTTGGTATTAATTGATAATCTTTTCTTTCTCTTAGGTTGGCCCTTATGCAGTTTATGTAGTTGGACGGGATGATGATGATGAATCGATTGCTGCAGAAAGTGAAGCAAGTGATGCTGCTAGTTGGGAAACCTTAAACGATGATGACAGGGGTGCTCCTGGGATTTCTGAAGAGGTTTATTTCCGTTTATAAAAAATTACCAAATTTGTAATTAGCTAATTGTGTCTCCTTAAACCAAAATGTTATGGCACTGATTTACTTCCTTTTTAGCATAGGCATTGCCATTTTTCTGCAAATTAATAACAAAATGTTTGATTTTCAGGAGCTTGGAAGGAGTAGCTCCATTGAGGGAAACTCGGATGCAGATATCAATGCTGAGACTGATTCTGGGAGGAATGGTGCCCTAGCTCTTCCACTGGCTGCGATCGAATTTGTGACTCGACTGGCTAGTGGAATATTTTCGCGTGCACGGAAATCTGAAGATTCTTCCAGTTCTGAAAACACAGATGAAAATTCATATAAGCAAGCTGAATTGACTAACCCTTCTGATGAAAGAGATTGTTTCCTTGATGACCCTAGTCCACCCAAAGTCAATGTGACTGATAATTGTGAGTCAAAGGAAACTCTAGCAAACACCGAGAATCTTTTGAGTGGGGAAACCTCTAAACTTTTAGAAGATGGAGCATTGGAAACATCAAAGAGTGAAGACGAGCCAGTACCTTCTGAAGGTGATAGTTGTAGTTTCAGACGCTTTGATATATCACAAGATCCTCTGGACCACAATTTTCTTGGCGCAGATGGGCAGGTAGTTCAAGGACTTGCACTTTAGATGACTCATGTCTTGGTTCAAAATACTAAAATATTCAATTCCCATGTCGCGTAAAATATGGTTTTTTTGACATGGTAATTTAAATTGGAAACTTGATTTGAATCTTTATTGTCATTGCAAACTTGCAGAAAACCAAAGAAAGACAGTGGTTCAAGAAAGTTGATCAAGACTGGAAAATACTTCAGAACAATCTTCCGGGTAAGAATGTCTAGCTGTACAGTTAAAACGTTCAGCAATATCTCATAATAGTAACATCTTATTTAAAAAAAAAGTGGTTTAACTTTGACAGATGGAATCTTTGTTCGAGCTTACGAGGATAGAATGGATCTCTTGAGGGCCGTAATAGTCGGGGCATATGGAACACCATACCAAGATGGTCTCTTCTTTTTTGATTTTCACCTTCCATCTGACTACCCTAGTGTGCCACCGGTACGGGTTTCTGATATATTATTATCATAGTGCACAGCCTAATGTCGAATCCAGCTATGAATAATATGAAAATAATGTTCTGTCATGTGCAGTCCGCATATTATCATTCTGGTGGTTGGAGGTTAAACCCCAATCTGTATGAAGAAGGCAAGGTCTGTCTTAGCCTTCTTAATACCTGGTCAGGCAGGGGAAATGAAGTCTGGGATCCCAAATCATCTAGCATCCTTCAAGTTCTTGTTTCACTCCAGGGATTGGTGTTGAATTCAAAGCCTTATTTCAATGAAGCCGGGTATGATAAACAGGTAGGAACTGCGGAAGGAGAAAAAAACTCACTGGGATACAATGAGAACACTTTCTTGCTAAATTGTAAAACCATGATGTATCTTATGCGGAAACCACCAAAGGTAATGGCGAATCTCTGTTGCTAATTTCTTACTTAACTACACATTTCCCTCAACTTTCGTTTCTTAATTTGTGATGAAATCTATAGGGTTTTGAAGAACTCATCAAAGACCATTTCAGAAAACGCGGGTATTACATTTTGAAGGCATGTGACGCCTACATGAAAGGATATCTCATAGGTTCCCTCACCAAAGATGCCTCAGTTATAGATGAACGCAGCAGCGCTAATTCAAATTCGGTTGGTTTCAAAATTATGTTGGCTAAGATAGCACCAAAGCTTTTATCAGCGTTGAGCGAGGTAGGAGCTGACTGCAACGAATTCAAGCATCTCCAGCAGCAATAACACAAGGCTCAAGGAGCTGGATAATCCAATCATTGCCAATGAACAAAGTGAAGGTTTGCGGCTTCTTTACTAGTACAAGTTTCAAATTCAGATTGTGTGTATCAGAGTTACTTTTTGGAGTTATACAAGAATTACGTGTTGCTAAGTTGTAACCTCATCTGCTCCAACAATATTTGGCAAATGAATTTTTTTGGTTGGTCGTATTTTGGAGCCTAAAGTTATAGGGGGGTGCACTTCAGCATTTGTTTCTTTTGTCATGGGTTGTCAATTCCTTCTAACAAAGATTATTTCAGTGAAGTTGTTTTGCTTTAATAGTTTCTGTCCGATCAAATTCTAGAGCAGTTCCGCCTTGATTTATTCCTGGTATTGGATACAAGAAACGTTCTCGAACTGGCATGTCTTATTTATTCTTTCTTCTTCTAATGAAAAGATCTTCAAAGCTTATATGTTTCTTTAACTTGTAGACAATCTGATATGACAACATGTTATAGCTTTGGGAATTGTCCTTATTGGTTGTTGTGGTAATGGTTGATGTGTTGGTGGTGGTGATGATGATGAGCACTTTGATTCATCTGATGATCAAATGGGTGATGATGATGCTGGTGATCATCATAGTGTTGATAATCAACTTCATTCTTTTCGTTTTGCATAGAACCAGTCGCCATCTGATCATCTTGCCATCCTCTAGATGTGTTCCGGGTTATTTCCAGCAACGAGTTCCTTACGTGTTCAGCTTGCACCATCTCGTTATCACTTTTCTGTAACATGGGAATATAGAAACATATAGTATTTGTAGAAAAATTTGTTTTGGTTTTGTTTCTTCATTCCGCAGGTCTTTAGATCGATCATACCTCCACTTTGAAGACATTGGAGACAAGGCTGAGGTAGCGAGTCGTGTTAGCATTTGTGACCTCCAGTCCCAGAGAATCCAGTGCCTCCATTAGCCTTGTGAAGCCTCCTGGTTTGTATTCGCAAATCACCTTTACGAAAAACTCTCTGCCATCTAGCTGAGCCACGTCCACCTGCGGCTGAAACCCCCTCAACCCAACATAAATCGATATCATGAGAATGTGATTTCAGAGTTCAATAGAGAAGAAAGGTGAGAGTTAGTTTCTTCTTATTATGCTCTCACCTCCATTTCTTGCCCTTTATCATTGGAATTATCAAGATCAACATCTTGTTTCACGTTAGGAATATTGGAGTTGCATGAAAGCCCAGGGTGAAACCCAGTAACCACTGTCCCGTTCAGGCTCATCCCTCCTTGTTGCCTATTAGATCCATCCTCAGTCTCTGAGTTCTCTTCAAGCTCGTCTTGAAGCTCCTTTGCCTCGTTCTGCAACTCTTTAACGTAGTTGATCGCGTCACCGAGAATTGACGCCCTATCCAACTTCCATGCCACAAAAACTGGTTTCAGAAAACGCCAAGGAACAAACCCCGAGAGAAAAACTGCAGATATAATATACCTTGGTTATCCTGGGAACAAGTGACCGGAGTGCATAAAGCCTATCGTTTAGCTTTTTCCTCCTCCGTCTCTCAGCCATCAGGTTCTTAGCTTGAGATATTTTGCCTGACTTCTTCTTGTACTTTGGATCATCTTCATCATCAATCTGGTCGCTGCAATCCGACCCTGAATCCAACCTACCGTTCTCATTGATTTCCTTGTCGTTAGCGACTTGCTGTTCGTTCACAAGCAAGCTAGGCTCGCCGATCATTGGAATCCCGTCTTCTGCCATGGTGTTAAATGGGTTCATACCCATCATCTCCTTGTTACCTTTCTCCTGGAGATACCCTAAGGTTTCATGATGATAGTCACTCTTCATCTTCAAGTGCTGTTGGCCCTCGTAATCACTTATCTGAGGCAAGAAATTGAGCAGGATTTGATCAGCAGAGACATCGTACGACGATGGGAGATTCATCATGTCTTCATCCTTGGAACCCTTTTGATTGATTTCACCAGACAACACCCCATACGGCTTCGATTCAACCTCGTCCCCTACCATCATGTTGATTGTTACCGTTTCATCCATCAACATATTGCAATGTCCCATTACAAAATCCACCACGTTCTGATCTTCAGCGACCTATACGTGCAATGCAAAACATCATCACAAACCATCACAGTTTCCAAACCAAAAAAAAAAAAGACATAATTAAGAGACGAAAACATACATGTCTGGTCGCAAAGAGCTCCACTAGTCCTCCTGATATAGGAATCAAAACCCTCGTACAGATTGTTTCCTGAATCCAAGAAAACTGAATATTAAGACTAGTTGTTCATGTATTCATGATTCCTCAAAAATCCAAAAATCCAAAAATCCGATAATTTACCTGCATGAAACTTGGTTCTGAGCTCTCACTCAACCAACCCGTCTGGTTAGTCAGAAGAGTCTCTGCATATATCCTACAGAAAAGTCCATTTTCTTATGAGATATCTCTTCCGAAAGAATACATATATGCGTGTATATGAATATGATCATACCCGGAGTCGAGAGGGATTGAAGAAGGAAGATGGGAAAGAAATTCACAAGATTTGGTCCGAGGATGATGAAACATAACATCCCTACAACTTCCAAAACTAAACTCTTCGGTTCCATTCTCCGCTATGAGTTCTGTCCCACCACAACAACATCCTATCCACTTCACAAACCTGTCTCCTCCAAAACCAAAAATAACAATATATGTGACGAAAGACAAAGAAAGACAGATAGATAAAGAGAGAAACTCTTTAATGGTTAACAACTCATGAAAAATATCAAACCAACCTTTGGTCTTCGTTTAGTCTCCAAAGAACACAATAGTCCCAAGCTCTTGCACCAACAAGAGGCCTCAATTTCTCCAACAAGTTCTGCATATTACTACTCTCCATTCTCTCAAACTGATTACTGCATAAATGAAATAAAAGCCTTTAATGTCGACAGAATCACAAAACTTTGTCATGAGATTGATATATACAGTGGCATATAGACCTAAGGATCTGCTACCTTACCTTGGCTATATACTATCCAAAAATCACTAAAAGGGTCGTCTCTTCAAACACTAACCAATATTGCGTCAATAATTGATAGTTAAAGAATTAAAGAGTCAAAATGTATCATTTCTCATGATTTGAAAACTAAAGTTAGAGCAAAAAATGTCATGAGAAAAATATGCCAAGACAAGAAGTTACTTACACAAGATTCTCGGAAGAAATTAACAAGGCTACTCAAAAATCTTGTGACTGGTGAAAACTTGACAAGAGAAAGCCAAGAAGAGGTGACAAAAGAAGACAAAAGATTGCAAGAAAGAAGAAGAAGTAGAAGAATGATCAATAGGTAGCAGCTAATTACTTCCATACAAGGTTGAGCTTTTTCATGTAAACCAAACGTCACCACATAAACTTTACTTTTATATATGAGTTATGATGTTTTCTTACTTCTCTCTTATGAGAGTTTGTTTATGGCTTTGGTAGGTAAAGTGCAGGACATGCATGACGATCATGTAATATAATATAATATGGAATGTATAAATAAAATACATTAGTATAGGTATTATAAAGTATAGGTTATAAGAAAAAGAAAGAAATTAGAATGATGAAAGGGGCAGATTTGCATGAGCTAAGATAACGTGTAAAACCCTAACTAACTTTGTTGAGAGCTTCTCTCTTAGTTCCGTTTAGGTTATGCATTCTTCTTTCGGTGTCTCAACTACTATTTATTTTCCCTTTTTTCTTCCAAAAACAGAAAAAAAGTTATCTCATAATTTTAACCAAAAAAAAAAGATATGTGTTAACTCATATATATGAACTGAGAACTAAAATTTTTACATAAATAATTGTATGTAGCTTTGGAGCCGCGGATCTTGAATCCGCTGGAATTAGTGATTCGGACTCTTTTACTCCGGTGATCGTCTTCTCTTTTTTCAAAACTGATTTCGATTTCTTCTTTTTGTAACTGGTTTATTGTTGGTCCATCTCATTTCAGAAGTTTAATTGGATTTTAACAAATTTATCAACAGAAAACAAAAACAAAGAATAGTGTGTAGGCATATATCTAATTGAATGACAATAACTATGATGATTTTTACAAAAAAACAAATAATTATAAAAGGAAATTATATTCTTTGTGTGTCACTCGAAGTGATGTTTAAAGACTTTACACACATATTTAAAAAATTAAAAAATAATATACATCTTTTATATAGAAAACAATTAAAATAAATGAATTCAAATAATAAGAAAACATGATGTAGAATAAAATTGGTCAAAATAATTTAAATACATTTAATTTCTATATAGAAAGTTGAAAACATCACTTAAAATGAAACAATTTTTTTTGACTAAAATATTATTTAAAATGAAACGAAAGAGTATTATTTACGTAAATGTTGGTATTTTATTATCGTGGAGCAAGCAAAGCTGAGCTAGTTTTGTCTCCTAATTAATATCCCAAAGTTCCAACTGTCCACCTTTCATGAAGCTAAAATTCCGATTACGTAACAAAACAACTCCCATAGTCCGACGACGTAAGTTTTGTGTATCTGAATTACGTCTACTCGCATGTTCCTCGATCATCATCTTCAATTTTAATATCATATTTTTATAGATTTTGAATTCGATTTCAGAAAGTATGTCATGAGATTTGTAATACAGATCAATTACGAGATTTAAACTTATATAGAGATATGTTCTCTTGAAATTGAAACTCTATATATATATATATATACAACAGAGATGACTTGGTAATTAATACTACGGATTTGCAATATAAGAAATATATTGTTAAGTTTTACTGAGTTACGAATCAAATCTAATAGTAAAAGAATAATTTGACTTTGCTATAATAACGAAGCTGTGCATGTCACCTTAGTCCTTATTAAACCAATAAAAGGAAAAACAAAAATCAATTTTTGTAGTCTTAACATTTATCTTAGTTAGCTAAACCAATATAGTTCAACTATATATTAATCAATTAAACGTTATTAGTTTTATACTTTGTTATATTAGTCTATACATAAAAAAATAGTTCAAGACGAGAAAAGTTTAAAACTTTACTGTCGACAAAAAGAAGTAGTCCGGGACCTTGTGGTAAGGAGACGAGATTGAAGCGCCAACACTTCTCAAGTTCGACTAATATGTTGGGCGAAACTATAACTGATATGAAGTAAAAGTCCCACATCGGTAGTTGGAGAATATATCAAGTAATATATAGGGTTATGGTCAATCTACTCATAGCCAAATGGTTTTGTGTTAGAAGCCCATGTTAAAAGCCCGAATTTGTTATGGTATCAAAGCCACCCGATTGTTGGGCCACCCCATGGATATCTAGTCCCACATATGTCCACGCTACAAGTAGTCTAAGCGTGAGAGGGTAATATGAACACATCGGTAGTTGGAGAATATATCAAGTGATATATATATAGGGTTAGGGTCAATCTACTCATAGACAATTGGTTTTGTATTATAAGCCCATGTTAAAAGTCCGAATTTGTCAATAACACATTGTTTCAGAACATCGATACGGATATAGATCTTTGCTTTCGGTCTATTTACTCATTTGGAAGAGAGAGTTTATTCGTAAGCTGCACCTTATCCCGATGGATTATTCTTTGGTCCCGACGAAATTTTTTAAAAAAGAAGAAACAAAATTATCATATTTCAGTTTGGGATCAACCCCCATATAGCTTGGAATATAATGGACCATAATATACATAGGCAAGAAGAATCTAATCATAATTTTAACTTAGCAGAACTGTATACTAAAATATTTTTGATCAAGTTTTTTCATATATATATAGCACCTGAATGTAAATCTCATTTGCAGTAGAGCTTGAAATAATAGATTGTGTATCATGTCTGTCATCTACCATGTGGATCAATCATATACTATAAATAGTTAGACCCAGTATTTATTATTTTTGCCGAACTTTTTTTCCCCATTTCATGTAATTTATACAAATCAGCATGTTTTTATTTTTCTGAAATTCTGAAAGTAATATAAAAATTACAAACAACATTGCATTACATATAAATTTATCTGTGTTTTTGATTAAACTTATTATATATATATATATATATATATATATATTGATCAGTTTATATTGCATGTGGATTAGTCTCCGAGTAAAAACTTACGAGCAACATTATATTACATATTAATTTCCGTAACCTTAATTAATCTTTGAATTTCTTGCTACAGGCTAGGCATCTCGAACCCCCGAGTAACGAGTTTTTAACCAAGGATTTAATGTGTTTAGATACATTTTGAAAATAGTGATAAGAAAAATTGTTGACCTATAAAAATGATTGTGTTTTTATTTAGTAGTAAAATAAAAAATCAGTCAAATATTTGTATCATATTACATATTTTTAATTCTTACCATCTAAAATGCATGGTTTATTAAATTTTGTTCTATTAATACATTACATATATTAAAATTGTTAAATCAAATAAACCGCTTAACAGACGTTAATCGGATTGACGGAATCACTAAACTGAAGTTGACGAAATCACTAATCCCTAATGGGTAATTTGCGGTTATCCAAAGACTACATTGTCTTTTGCTATTACCCCAAATCGAATTGGAATCGATAAACCCTAAATTTAGTGTAATTCCATTAACCCATGTTTAGTGATTCCGTCAATCCTATTATCGTTTGTTAGGCGGTTTGTTCGATTCGAAATTTTTTATATAATTGATGTATTAATAGACAAGAAATTAATAAATCATGTATTTTGTTTCCAATCAAATAACATTGGGTATTAAACTTCCAAATTAAAATTAGATGGGGAATTTTTATGGAATTTTCCCCAACTTATATTACTAAACTACAAATAAAACTTAACAATCTTACTAACTGAAAAATATTAAACTTGAAAAGCAAAGAGTAAACAAACTTTAGAAGCTACTAGTGCCACACGTGCCACACGTGAGTAGTGTATTTAAAAAAAAAAAATCGGTTAATAAGCTAGGTGTGAATGAATACAAAGAGAAAGAGAAGTTTCCTTGTACTCGTCTCGCGGCTCCTCGTTTCTAGTTGTCAACTTCTGGAAGCCCTTTGATTGATTGCAACATCTATCTCTATTCTCCTACCATTTATTACCTTCGTTTCAATTTAGTTAAATAATGGTCAATCTCGTCGAATCTTCAACTATTCTCTCTTTATATTCATTTTTAGGAGGTTCCGGTCAAATCAAATATCTAAGGCAAAGACAGATCAAAGACCCTCTTCCTCCTCCTCTTTTCCTTATATACTACAAATCTCTCTGTTTCTCTTCCATCTTCTCTGCTCAAGAACCTTTCTCTTCCACATTCTCCTGGTACCTCTCTCTATACGTCTCTCTGTATACTTTGTGTGTGTATGCATAAAGGGTGAATAAAGTTTGGAGCTTTTCATCGTAAAAATCGGTGCTTTACTCTTATGGTTGCAGAGATTGTTGTGGGTCTCTCATTAAATTGGAAAACGATGTCTCCATATTAAAAAAGTTTATCTTTTTTCGTATTTGTTTGATTCGAGTTATTGTTTGTGGGGGTTGTTTGGTGCCATAGTTTCATTTATGTATATGTTTTGGTAAAGTTGTCTCCTTTTTTGGTGGAAACCAGATTGGAATCCTGGTGTTTGGAGTTGTTGAATTATTTGCAAGTTTGATTTTTATATTTTGCGGTCTAAAGTCTTGACCTTTATTTACATACCCTGAGATTTTTTTGACTTTGTTCAACTTGAAAGGCCACATTTGTTAGTTCTTTTGAGCTTGGCTCTGATATGCTTTCTTGTTTGTGGTTGTTTGTTTCAGTTCTTGCTTCTGATTGAGTCTATATATCGATAAAGCCATGGATGCCAATCGTAAAGCTCACCCGGATTGTCGATATTCTGCAAACCCTTTCCATGAATGTGCTTCTGATTGTTTAGAGAGGATTTCTCAAGGTCGTGGGAAGAAGCATTCAAAGAAGCAAGGTACTTCTTTTGTTCTCACACTATGTTTTGATCTGTTAAATCTATGAGTATGCATTGGCATGCTTTTGTTGTGATGAAACATTTGTTGGAATTGCCTGATTCTGAATGGGTTACTACTACTTGTGGTGTCTGTCATACGTTTTGCTTGTTGATATGTGGATCCAGCTTGTTGAGCCTTTGTGAAATGGATCAAATCTGTCTTTGCCCTTCTTTATGTATGTATTTGCTTCAAGGATAATCCATGGAGGGTTCACAGTTATAACTTGATCAATGCTTTAGCTTTTAATGGTTTGCCAAAGTTGTATCCTTTCTTTTCTTATTCTTGCATTGTTTATTACAGGTTCAACGATTCTTAGCCTCCCGGGAAGTTTCGGTAAGAAAAAGACAGAGTCACAGCCACCGTCACCTCTGAATACAAGGCAATATCAGAACGGTGCTGCCAATTCCCCGAAGGTTCGTCAGTCAAGACCTTCACCAGTAGCAGTGAAGAAGACATCAGTTCCAGAAGCGAACAAATCGTTACACTCTCTATCGTCTGATGAAATTTCTATTGACCTCAATGTTAACGGTCAGCATGATTCTTACAACCGTAAGCCGGAGAAGCCATCACGAACGGTTCCTCTATCCCCAAACAGCATGGTATGTCGTCATTAGCCTCTCTCACTTATCATCTATGTAGTTGTATGATACATTTATGAGAGCTCTGTAGAGTTTTGGATCTCTAGGCCTGAATCTTTGTGAGCTTTTGGATCAAACTTAGGTGGAATCTTACAAGCTTACAGTGTCATCTTACCATGTTCTGTTTTGTTTTGATAATGTTCAGGTTGATCATAGCAAAACTGTATCACCAAAACCTCGAGAACATAAACTCAGTGGCAAGAATGACACAGTCAGTGAGATTAGTGTCTTCAATGTTGTAAGTCCTCCAAGATCATATACCAATGACGACGATGATGATGATGAGGACGGAGTAGAGTTAGACCTTGTATCAGTAATGTCGGACTCGTGTGTTTCAGTTGGAAAATACCGTGTGAACTCAGGCGTTTCCACAATCCTACGATCAATCCTCGACAAACATGGAGACATAGCCGCAAACTGCAGGCTAGAATCAGCATCTATGCGATCACGATACCTAGAGTGTCTATGCTCATTGATGCAAGAACTCAGGTCAACCCCGGTTGGGCAGTTGACCGAACTAAAAGTAAAAGAGATGCTCGCGGTTCTCAAGGACTTGGAGTCTGTGAACATCGACGTTGGATGGATGCGTTCAGTTCTTGAGGAGTTTGCTCAGTATCAAGAAAACACAGACTCAGAGAAAGAGAGGCAAGAAGGATTGGTAAGGTCTAAGAAACAGGAAATGGAGATTCAGGAGGCTGATTTGGCTCGGATTGAGAAGGAAGTAGCGGAAGCGAGGTCGAGAGTCGAGGAGATGAAAGCGGAGCTGGCTGAGCTCGAGGCAGAGCGGTTGAGGATGGAGGATATGGGATCTAAGGTTGAGAAATATAAAGGGAAGTCGTTTCTTGATGAGCTTCTGTGATGTTTGTTAATAATACAAACTACAAAGTAAACCTAATACTCAAGAAGATTAATACAGTGTTTAGTTTATGGTTGATTATAAGATGTTCTTTAATAGTCTAAACCTGATCCGAGTTATATGATGGTGAATTATTCACCAAAGGGTATTATTTTCTTTGTTTAATTCTTTTTGGTGATAATATATTACTTTGTATTTCCAACAAATCAAAAGAAAAAAAATTACTTTGTTCTTATTCACATGTCTTGTAATATTTCTAATATCTAATATATACTAGTAGATATATGAATTTATTGTATGTTTGCTAGAGAAATGAGAGCTTCTTGTTGACATAATTTTGGGTTTGAACAACATTGACTATTATTTTTGGCAGTATTATATAAATATACCATTCACATTGGTATATAGTCACAGGCTTATTTCAAGTTACACACCGTCCCAAGAAAACGAGTAGTGACATTATGCACACATTCAAGAATGCAATTGCTAACTAAGATAACAATTTTCAATAAAACTGTAACATGTTATAATAATTGAGTCAATAAAAAGTAAAGAAACTAAATCTTTTTAGATCTTTTTGTACATGACATGTTCATCTCATTGCACGTGAGTAGGTGCAATGTGTCCTTTCTTCTTTTACATGATTTCTCTTGTTAAATCTTCACTTTCCGACCAAAGATAAATAAGGTAAAAGAAGAAAGTACACATCGAATTAAAAAAGTCAATTCCTTAAAGATCACTATTTATTCCAAAGGTTTAGTTTTTCAACTAAAGCAATTATTAAAGATCGAATAGTAACATGTATTGGACTTATTAGCACTCTTTGGCTACCTCTCTACTCTTGCATAATGTCCTTAGAAGCAAATCCAAATTCTTCCAAGACGAACCAGTTCCTTGGACCAAAGCTGCCTTTGCCATTTTTGAGTACTCTTTCACATTCTTTTCTGCGATTTTTCCGGTTTCTCCTTCGATTAGTTCTTTAACCTGTAAAATTAATAGAAATTAAAACTAAAATCTATCATATCAAATCAAAATGTAAAACGTAAAACGTGGTTAGTTATCATTAATTTTTAATGTAACAACTTTTAGATTCATTAATGAAAATAACAATAAAAACATTATTATTTGTGTCTCGATATATATATATATATACCTTTCCACTTAGTTCATGTCTTGTCACAAATCCTTGAACATTCCCATCTTCGGTTTCAACTTTAAGTCCTACCTTTATCTCCTCCACAACCAACTTTGCGTTGAAAGGTTGCTCAGCCATCATCGGCCAAGCCAGCAACGGGACCCCAACGCATATGCTCTCTTGCGCTGAGTTCCAACCACAATGGCTCAAAAATCCTTTGACACTCTCATGAGACAATATCTCCCATTGGTCCACCCAATCTCTCACTATCATCCCACTTTCTTTTATTCTATCTTTGAATCCTTCTCCAAGGATCTCTTCCACATCTTTTCTCGTGACCCACAAAAAATTGACCTGAAATGTATCAAAATACCACATGAAGTGAAAACATGTCGTATACCTTACAATAATTTCTAACGTGTATAGTTTCGCATTCTAGACTAGGCCATGGCCATATATAACTCGAAAATGGACAAAACAAAAAGAGCCAATGCTTCTCGAGGCCGGTTATATATGATGACAGTGGACACTGTAGTGTAGGGTGAAGTAATTGACATGGCTCCCCATATTTCCTAAAATAAATCATTATATATATATATATTATATATATATATAATATGGTAAAAATATCATATAGTAGGATATATTTTCTTCTTAAACGACAGAGGAAACTAAAATTTCGACTAAAAATAATGATTGATAAAACAAACATTTTTTAAATAAATTTTTAATTAACAAAAACAAAGTGTCTAAAAAAAAACCCTCTCTTTCTCTCTCTCAAACCCTAGCCGCCACTGGTCCCTTAGACTCTTTCACCTGAGATTTGCTGCCTCTCCGCCGCCTAAGGCTTTCGCCGGCGGTGTGAGAGGGCTCCGGCTTTCCTTTTCAGCTTTTGTTTTTGGTTTTTGTATTAGGTTGACTCGATCTCTTTTCCGACCGTGCTGAGGAGTGGTTCACCATGGAGAGAGATCTCGGCTCGCTTCTCCTCCGTGAACTTGGTGGCGAGTTTCGAAGCTGTTCCGTGCGGTCTTCTACGCAGCTTAGGGTGACGGATTTGGATAGTTGGGATGCGATCTTCTGCTTCTCCTGTCTCTTCCGCCGGAGTTACCAAATGGTCGGGTTTAAACGGTTGAGTCTAGTCTTAGAGTCCACCGGTTGTTGAGGAAGATTATGGGTTTGACGGTGACCGAGATTTGAGGCTGTCCTCAAAGCCGGCTCTCTCGAAAGCTTCCTCATTTTTCTGGTTCAGTCCGGTTCGAGAGTGAGTCAACAAGGCAGCGATGTGGCCAATCCGAAAATGCACTATGAGGTGAGGATATATTAATATGTGCTCCACTTCATTATCTTAAGCGATTAGTATTCTGGTTTTGCTTGGTTATTTTGGAGAAGGCTCTTGTTATGCTGGTTTGCTTCGCGTCTCTTGCCGGTCCAGTCGGATGTGTTATCCGTTTTTGGTTTTTACGACCGAAATAACGAAAGCCGGGGAAACCAAGATCTTCTATGATGCGCCTTTAGGTGGTGAAGCTATTGGGACAAGTTTTACACTCCGATCATGAGGGCCTAATAGTTTGGGATTGCTCTACTTCAGCATAGGTGATGGTGTTCTCTTTGTAAGTAGTTGTTTTCGTGTCATAGGTTTAATTTAGGTGGTTTAACAGATGATTTCACTCTGAGTTGTGGAGTGTTTTCTATCTCATTGTGGTTTAAAAATGCATTGGTTACTCGATCAGGTAGCGTTGGATCGGCTAGTGTTTCAGGGTGATACTAGATCAAACCACTACATTTGGTCAAATTCTATAGAGGTGAATGTTATGTATCTCGAATTTGGATGTATTCCTTTGGTTAATGAATAGTTGAAGTTGAGCCCAAAAAAAAAAAAATGGGTAACTTTACCCTCCACATCCAAAAAATGTAAAACGATCATACTAAGTCAAGATTAATATGCAATACAACCATTACATGTATTTTTTAAACGTTTTTCCGGTCACATACATTTAATTTTGAAAATTATATAGATATATTTGAACTTTTTGTCACGAGTACTTCGACTTAATATATTATTTTTCGAGTTGGTATATTATTTTAAAAAGTTTATAGTAGCGAAAACAGACTATATTGCTACATATTTTTAACTTTGTAGGATTGACTGAATTTTCTGGATTTAGAGGGTAAAGTTGTAAAAAATGACCCTTTAAAAATTATATTGAAAATAATAATTTGTGGACCAAAAACTCCAGCATTTTTTTGTAACGTTTTGATATTCGATCTCTTCTTTTCTACGTTATTACTATTAAACCTTAAAGAAAACATTGACTAAATTATCATTGCCGACCTTAATTACGTTAACTTAAACATAATTAACACCTAACTAATGTGTGAAAACCAAAAGTTTCTATATATAGATGAACGGTTCAAGGATATATTAATGTACCTTTGAATCTTCCAAGCCTAAAGCTAGTTCCATAAGCTGCTTGTCAGATATCTCTGCCTGCGTTCCAAAGGCCACGTACAAAACCGGACGTCCTTCTTCTTGTTTCCGATCCAACCATTGAATCCAAGCCGGTTTAGCCCTCCCCGATGTAGGAGGGTCTTTGAAACAAAATGGCCCAACACACAACGACTTTGGTGTACCAGAGAGGTTGTTGTTGTAATCAACAAATCCTGGCTCGAGCTCGTAGAAGCTATTAACTAGAGACCCATGGCTTATGGTGGTTGCAATCACTTGGTCTATTAATAGTTCAAGGGCTGGACCTGGATCGGTAGGAATATGATAGAAATCACTCTTTTTAACCTGGATCCATGGAAAGTCCGGTACAGTGACTGGTTCGGTATCAGGTTTAGTTTCCGGTCCGGTAAAGATTTTGTTATGTAAACAAGAGTTCATGACAGCGGAGGCGTAAGAGTTAAAGCCGTAAAAGACCAACCTAGGAATCTTGAACTTAGCTGCAGATTCCGATGTCCACCAGAGGAATCCATCGGAGACCATGAAAGAAACTTGTGGAAGATCATTCTTGAGTGTTTCTTCGAAGAATGGTTGGAGAAGCTTCGTGGCGCGTGTGAATGGGACGAAGAGTGACATGGAAGGGAGCTTGTCCGTGCTCTCGACGCCGGGAGGGATTCCGGAGATGTTTTCAGGGAAAGGGAGAGAGATGACTTTGATCTCCGGTGTGTCAGAGAGGAACTCTGAGATGAAAGGTTGGTTCTTGGGAGTGGTGAAGACGGTGACGGTGACGGAGATGGTTGGTTCATTGCGGCAGTGACGGAGGAGGAGACGACCGAACTGGAGGAGAGGGATGGTGTGGCCTTTTGACATGTAAGGGAAGAGAACCACATGACGATGTGTTGAAACTGCCATGTTTCTTTTAACTTTGTTTGTTTGTGGTATCGTACTATATGTGTTCGGCTCACAAGCCTCTATATATAGAAAGTATACGTAGTATATATTGATTACCTCTTAAATATCACTAGATTTAGTGCATAAATTGATGTGTCCATGTCACAACTCACAAGTCTCATTTTGCACACCTTTTTTGCATGCAAGAATACGAAATTCAGCCATTATTAGTTTTGCGTTATCAATAATAATGACAATTTTATCAAAACACTTTTCAAAAGTCTTAAAAGTGATAATATATATCATGTGCAATAGAACTCAAAAATAGAAAAATGATGATTAACCAAGTGGTGTAGTCGACTTAATTAAATTGAACTTTAATCTTTTAGTTTGAGATTTCTAATGGATCGGAGAATTGAATTCTTAAATATATTTTCGAACAAAAAAAAATTGCTTAGATATTTGCCATGCATGCGGACGCATTTCATACAAATAAATTAGATGAGGAAAAAAAAAGGAGACTCACGAAGATTTTTTTGTTGTATCTGTTGGGTTTTGGGTTTGATTTGGTCTTAGATTGTTTCTAGTTTTTGAATAATCTCCGATGTATAAGGAGTCAATGGGTTGTCCGGGTATTTCGTCTCAGTTAGTCGTGCTTCCTATATTTCTGTTTCAAGTATCTGTAGAAGATTGAGTCTTCATCTGTTGGCTATATATAGCCTTTTTTCTCTTTTGATAATAAGATGATCGAACTATTCAGTTTTCCTTTGTGTTAAGCTTCTGAGAACAACAGTATCTCAATACCTTTCCACTTTAGTTCTTCTCTTGTCAAAAATCCTCTTAGAATCCCATCTTGGGTTTCAACTCTTACTCTAACCTTTATCTCTTCCATAACCATCTTCGCGTTGAGCGATTGCTCATCATCATCGACCAAGCCAGAAACAGGACCCCAATATGCTCTCTTTCACTGAGTTACAACCACAATGGCTCAAGAATCCTTTGAAACCTTCATATGAAAATATCTTTCCATTGGTCCACCCAGTCTCTCACTATCACCCCACTCTCTCTTATTCTATCTTTGAGTCCTTAATTCTTCAAGAATCTCTTCCACATGTTTTCTCGTGACCCACAAAATTATGACCTGAAATTAATCAAAACACGACCTGAAAGTGAAACACTATTGACTAATGACTAGACATGTGCATTTTTACCACGTACCTTACAAATAATAGAGAGTGGGATGCGAAACTATACAAAACGTTACGGTAGGATCATAATACTTCTTTTTATTTTGTCAACTGGAATTATATAAAAAAATTGTTGTGGAACCAATGAAATACGTCCAACGCCTAAAAAAGGAAACTTAAGTCAGCGTACTACAGTAATGTCCCCAGAGTTACTAGCCTTATGTAATGAAGTCTAAAGAAAAACAAAATACAAAATAGAAAATTTGCAACCAAAGACGAAAGGAGATGAAACCTTAAACCAAGAACATAAGCAACCACCAATAAAACCTTCATTCGATACAACAATTTATACTGTCTGAATTAATGCCAGCTGCTTGTGTAGGTCACACTATAAATTAAAGCCATGAAATTATACTAGGCTGACAAAGAATAAGCCCTATGTTACTCAAGGTCATGGTCCAGTCATGGACAGTGGACACTGTAGTGTTAGGTGAAGTAATATGGCTCCCCAATTTCATATTAGTGTTCATTTTATAATTACTAGGTTAGAAATGTAAAATCTACTATTCATCTTTATTCATCTTTAATGAGATGAAGAAATAGAGTAAAATCGGGAAAACAATCTATTTCCCCCTAAGAACTAAGACCATGGACATCGCCCGGACAATCCCAGAAGAAAAAAAGCAAATTTTTTTTTTTTAAGATTTAAAAAAAAAAAAACACAGAGAGACCAATCGCGGGCCGCCACGTGTCAGTGGAGCCCGCGATAAAAGAAGAAAGAGAAGAAGGACGGTCCTGATATAAGGTACGTCCGTTACAAATTTTTTTTTTATTATTTTTTTTTTCTTTTTTGTTGAAGGACTGGCATTAGGACAGGGATGTCCATGCCCTAAGGGCAAGGGCATTGGGAGTCCTTGCCCCTGTCCCCCAACCCAAAAGAAAAAAAAAAAATCAAAAAAAAAAAATTAAAAGGCGGGACGTACGTCCACGGGCGACGGTCCTTGCCTTCTTCGCGGGCCCCACTGACATGTGGCGGCCCGCGATTGGTCGTCTAATTTTCTTTTTTTATATATAAAAAATCGTAAAAACAAAAAACAAAAAAAAAAAAAAAAAAATTGGGACCAAAATCGTCCTCCCCAATGCCCATGGCCTAACATACCCAGATGTAGATATCCCCGAAAGAAAATTCTAATTCCTATTTATCTCGAAAATAAAAGTTCTAAACCTAATTTTCTCTTGAACCAAAGTTCAAAATCTAATTATCCCCCGAATCGAGATAATTAGATCTCGAAATTTTGTTCCAGGGAGAATTGATTGATAATTTATTTATGAAATTAAAATTTAACATTAAAACAAGAAATGCAAAAAATAAAAATGACAAATGTTATTATAGATTATTGTTTGATCCCACACCTTCTTTCACCTCTCTCAATTATTTTTTATTTATTTTAATAGAAAGTATCTAGTTTATTGGAAATGGTTTAACTCTCTAAAAATCAAATCTAAGTTCTTCCTCGAAGAACCAGTCCCTTCGACCAAAGCTGCTTTTGCCAATTTTGAGTATTCTTTCACATTCTTTCTTGCGATGTTTCCCGTTTCTTCTTCCATTAGTTCTTTAATCTGTAGTAAAAATTACTTATAAACACTTAAAAAAGAGGTAGAGAAGAAAAAAAGAGCCTAACTATAAACTCAATGTTATTACTTGTTTGTATCACAATACCTTTCCACTTAGTTCCTCTCTTGTCACGAATCCTCGTACACTCCCATCTTCTGTTTCAACTCTTACTCCGACCTTTATCTCCTCCACAACCATCTTCGCATTGAGCGGTTGCTCGGCCATCATCGGCCAAGCCAGCAACGGGACCCCAAGGCATATGCTCTCTTGCGCAGAGTTCCAACCACAATGGCTCAAGAATCCTTTAACACTTTCATGTGACAATATCTCCCATTGGTTTACCCAATCTCTCACTATTATCCCACGCTCTCTTATTCTATCTTTGAATCCTTCTCCAAGAATCTCTTCCACATCTTTTCTCGTGACCCACAGAAAGTTCACCTAAATAATTAAACATGTCATTGATATAATTTATGTCATGCATTTATTATAAAATATCTTACAATTAAATGCCTAAACTGTATCGTGTCGCATTGCAGACTAAAAATCATTGAATTATATCGACCAAAGAGGCATATTGCTATACTATTGAAGCACTGGGACGCCATTAGCTACACCGTCCCCGGCCGTCTTCGAAACGTTTTGGGGACGGACAGACAAATTTATCTTATTAATGGTGAAATAAATATGAATTTTACTTCTAATGAATTCAATGTATAATTTTTATACGATTTTCAAATAAATCACTAACTTTCATTGACTTTATCAAATAAGTCATTAAATAAGGCACGACGACGTTATCAAAATTAGAAAAAAAAAAAAAAAGTTGTTACATTGATTTTCCAAATAATTCAGAAGTTTATGTTTTACTATTTAACAGAATCTATAAATGGTTAACCAAACCGCTAAAAATTCAAGATTTTTTAGATAGCCGAGTAAAATTTATGATTTATTTGGAAATTAAATAAAAGTTAGACACGTAATATACCATAATCAAATAATGCTATATTACTATTTTTCTTCACAACAAAGTTCATGTTTTTCTTTCATGTTACTTTTGTAAGTTCATGCTTTTTAGATATTTTCCCCCATTAATTTAGTGTGTATTTGCCGACAAAAAAAAATAAAAAATAAAAAATTAGAGTGTATTTTTCATACACGTTATAAAATAGAATAAAAACCTTTGACTCGACATGCATTTAGACCATCTCCAATGCATGGTTTTTAACATGTATCTTAGAAATAAAAGGTACAAAATTAAATCAATAATCAATATTAAGGTAAGATACATCTCTTATTTAAGAAGTTTTGTGAAAGTTTGTTAGTGACACTTGTCACTACAAGAGAGATTTTTTTTTTTTTAAAAAAATTTTCCAAACAATAATATTTTTCTCTTCCGACCAAACATTTTCTTCCGACCAAAACAAAAAACTCTCCATCTCTCTCTCGTTCTCTGGCAATGAAACACATTCAACGAAACCCAAAACGAGAGAGTTCTTTTTTTAATTTATTCATCATCAATATGATGAGCAATCGAAGTAAAGTTTGTGATCGAACAATGCATCAACAATTAAATTCTGATTTGTTTGAGAATATTTGGCAAAAAATTTGGCAATAATTAAAATATGATTTGTACTATCTGTTTTTATTATGTTTTAATTATGTTTTTATATTATGTGTGTTACAATTTAATAATTTTCATGTTTTATAAAATTTTAGTTTTCATTTTTTTTAAGAACTCCAATTAAGAATTTTACCATTGGAGTGAATAATTCTGATTATTTTCATAAATTTTTTATTTTTAAAATAGTACACAATTTATTATTAAAAAATTACTACAAAATTTTATTAGCATACCCCCATTGGAGGTGCTCTTATAAACTATACCGTAACTAAAGCCAACTTGTATAGTCACACTTTAAAACTAGCTATTTTGAAGTCATGTAATCTAATGTGTCTTGATAAGAGCACCTCCAACCATGGATCTTTATCATAAAGTGTTTATTATTAAAATTATACAAATACTATTATTTAATTTGATAGGTTGCTTATTTAGTGAAAAAACCTTGCAAAAGTCATTTAAATCATTTGTTTAAGCAACTATGAATATAGTTTTTACCTATTTAAACAACTCAAATAATTTTTTATTAATAATTTTTCTTTCTCTAAAAATAAGCAACTTGTGTTAACAACCATCAATGGAGATGGTCTTATATAATTGACATATGGTACGTACCTTTGAATCTTCCAAACCTAAAGCTAGTTCAATAAGCTGCTTGTCCGATAACTCTGCCTGCGTTCCAAAGGCCACGTACAAAACCGGACGCCCTTCCTCTTGCTTCCGATCCAACCAGTTAATCAAAGCCGGTTTAGCATTCCCTGGTTTAGGAGGATCTGTCAAACACAGTGGTCCAACACACCACACATTTTTTCCATGAGAGTTGTTGTAATCAACAAATGCTGACTCGAGCTCGTAGAAGCTATTCACTAAGAACCCATGGCTTGTAGTGGCTGACATTATTTGGTCATTTAGCAGTTCGAGCACGTGACCCTGATCGATAGCACCATAGTCGAAATCACAATTTTTGACCTGGATCCATGGAAAGTCCGGTACAGTAAACGGTTCTGTATTAAATTTAGTTTCCGGTTCGGTAATGAATTTGTGTTTGTGTTTGTAAACAGAGATGGAGACGGCAGAGGCGTAAGAGTTCACGCCGAAAAAGACCAACCTAGGAATCTTGAACTTTGCTGCAGATTCCGATGTCCACCAGAGGAAACCATCCGAGACCATGAAAGATACTTGTGGAAGGTTCTTGAGTGCTTCTTCGAAGAATGGTTGGAGAAGCTTCGTGGCACGCGTGAACGGAACGTAGAGTTTCATGGAAGGGAGCTTGTCCGTGCTCTCGACGCCGGGAGGGATCCCGGAGATGTTTTCCGGGAAAGGGAGAGAGATGACTTTGATCTCCGGTGTGTGGGAGAGGAACTCTGAGACAAAAGGTTGGTTCTTGGGAGTGGTGAAGACGGTGACGGTGATGGAGATGGTTGGTTCTTTGCTGTGGTGGCGGAGGAGGAGACGACCGAACTGGAGGAGAGGGATGATGTGGCCTTTTGACATGTAAGGGAAGAGAACCACATGATGATGTGTTGATTCTGCCATGTTTTTTTTTTTTGTAATTTGTAATGTGTTGAAACTTCTGACGATAGGTTCTGTCCGCAAGCCTACTATATATAGGAAGTGAATCGTGATTGATTAACTAATTATTTTTCTGTTATTATCAAGATAACATTTCAATTCATAAAGATAATATTATATATGTATATATATTTTCAACGACAAAAATTAAAGTAAAACTTGTGTTTGTAAACCTATATATAGTTACATGTTCATTGAATTCATACAAGTGTTTTTGTTTTGGCCTAATTAATTGTTTGTATTCAAATTGAAAGCCACACTTATAAGAATGTAATACAAGAATATAATACATACTTTGATATCACACTTGTGATACTCATTGATTTTAGTTTACAAAATTGGTAATAGTTTATCACTAACTTGCATATTGTCTTAAGATATATTGAGACAATGAGACACATCTATATATGAGAAGAGCAAAAGGCAAAAACCATTATACATTGTTATAGTCCAACATTTATGTACACCATATTAGTATTCATATTATAATGTACTGTATGTATATATTAGAGATTTTGTAATTTGTACCAAAAAAAAAGATTAAAATATAAAATTTAATGTTCATTTGTTACAAATCAGTGAAATCACTTTCCAATTAAATGTCGTGGTACCCAAAAATTAATTAAATGTCATATGCTTACCTTTTCGGCATGCAAGAACCCGACCATGCCATTTAATAGTTTTGATTTTTGAAAGCAATTATGACATTTGTGCAACACTAAAAAAATAGTATAGCCTTTATATTGTATACAAACATTAAAGAAGAGGAACAAATACAAAAACTTATACTTTGAAATTTGTATATATATATATATACTTATCAATGTTATTTTTTATTTGTATCTCAATACCTTTCCACTTAGGGTATGTCCAGTGGAGAGGATAAAGAAGGATACTCAAAAATTAAAATTAATACAAAAGGAAAATTTAGAGAAAGAAAGAAATTGCGCTTAAATGTAAAATACTTGTGAATGGTAAAAAAAAAAAAACAATTCTCCGTTATGCGTATCATCTGCCTTTTTCAAGGTATTAAATATAGTGATAGAAACGGTATCTACACTGTTTTGTACACATGTCCTTTTTATTTACTTTTTGATTCAGAAAAAAAATGAAAAAGAAAATTTATAATTAAAATAAGATATATATACCTTCTTTAGTTGCTCAACCACCGATGGAGTTGGTCTTAGTTCCTCTCTTGTCACGAATCCTAGTACACTCTCATCTTTGGTGTGATCAACTCTTACGCCAACCTTTATCTCCTCCACCACCAACTTTGCGTTGAAAGGTTGTTTGGCCACCATCGGCCAAGTTAGCATCGGGACCCCAACGCATATGCAACGGGACCTTGCGTTGAGTTCCAACTACAATGGCCGGCTCAAGAATCCTTTGACACTTTCATGTGAGGAAATGTCTTTCCATTGGTCCACCCAATCTCTCACTATATCACCCAACTCTCTCTTATTCTATCTTTCAGTCCCTTTTGCAAGAATCTCTCTTCCACATCTTTCTCGTGACCAACAAAATTCTGACCTGAAATGAATCAAAATACGACCTGATAGTGAAGCACTATTGACTAGACATGTGCATTTTTACCACCATCCCTTACCAATAATCGAGAGTGCGGGATGCAAACCTATACGAAACATTACGGTGGAATCAAAATACCTCATCAGTTACAACACTTGTTCATCAACCCTATAGAAAATGAAATGATGAAAGCTATTCATTTTTTTTTTCCATATATATTTTCATCTCATTCATATGAATAATTGCAGTTTACGGCCTTTGTTCATCATTACTAGTTTTACAACCAATAATCATGACCAGTTTGAGCTTGGTTTTTCGAGAGATTAGGCTTCGCTCCTTGTCTTTGCTTTGCAAATCTATTGAGATTTGATTGCGTTTTGAAGACTTCTATCTAGACGTTTATGGACGCTGCCGTCGTCATCGTTGTATCCGGAAGCGTATTCGAGTCTTGCTTGCCGGGTTATGAAGTCTTCTGGTTTCGAGAGATTGGCTCTCATTATGATAGGAGGTAGTTGATGTTATCGTCGGATTGGCCGTGGGCATCCTCGGTAAATCTCGTCTACAAGTGCTTCAAAAGAAGAGGTCTTCTTGTTTCTTGAGACTATTATGTTCTGTAAGGATTAAGCGTAAATGTTCTATCTTTAGTTAAGGGTTCGTTCTCTTTCTTGGTTTAATCTTTCTGCTTTGTAATTTGTCTGGTTTTCTTTTATGTTTTCGGGGATTTCTATTTGTCCGCCGGCTTTGTTTCTCTTGTTTGAGCTTTAGACTCCGGAGAAATCTTTGTCTTCCGCCGGCTTAAGTTGTATTTCACCATGTATCCCTCTTATTTGTATCAATAATATCAGTTGACAAAAAAAAAAAAATCATGACCACTTATGCCATTATTTTTTTAAAGTTCTAAAAGTGACAATACAACTCAAAAAAAAAAAAAAATTATTATAACATCATTGACTCTCGTTTGAGAGACCTTTATTACGAAACTCATTTCACACTTGTCTTTTTACCTAAGACATTTTTCAATTAGTATTTATATAATTTGTGTTTAAACTTAAACTTTTGTTGACGGTTAAAGAGAAACTAAAGTAAATTTTTTATCGAGGGTGATACTCTTAGTCTTATTCTTATTTTAATGTATGCATAAAACAATTAAAAGTTTATTAATTATTTTGACATAGTAATTAATAAAACACAAAATATTTCATTTAATTGACCTATTTTACATAAAAATATCATTAGGAAAACTGAATCCAATCAATAAAAAAATATGATGCAAAATCTAATTGGTCAAAAATTATCTAAACTATTTACTTTTTTGCATAAAAAATTGAAAACATTAGTTAAATAAAGTTTTTTCTCTAAAACATCAGTTAAATTGAAACAAACAAATATAAAAATATTAATTTAAACAAAATTGACGGAAAAAAAAAACTAAAACAAATGATTTGATCTGCTCATTTTGAAGTTATGTCCATAATGGCATGTGATATAATGGTCCATCCTTAAAGCCAAAGAGATGTGTTATGTCTAACACATGAACGAGTAACCAAAGAGATAAACTCTGTTTTGTCAAATTTTAAGTTCCCCTTCATTTGCTAAACTATAGATTTAGTGGGTAGTTTATTTCTTCCCGGTCTAAAGCCGGTTAAGTTATCGAATCCTCAAATCACTTCTCTATGCACTAGCACCATTTGACTCTCTACTCTTACATAACTCTTTCAGAATCAAATCTAAGTTCTTCCAAGACGAACCAGTCCCTTCAACCAAAGCTGCTTTTGCCTGTTTCGAGTATTCTTCCACGTTCTTTCTTGCGATTTTTCCAGTTTCTCCTTCCATTAGTTCTTTAATCTGTGACATAAATAAAAATACTAAGAAATACTTCAAAAAAAAAGATTAAAAAAGTCTAACCATGACCATAACTAACTAAACTACAAACTCAATTTAATGTTTATATCTCAATACCTTTCCACTTAGTTCCTCTCTTGTCACAAATCCTCCTCTTACCCTCCCATCTTCGGTTTCAACTCTTACTCCAACCTTTATCTCCTCCACAACCATCTTTGCGTTGAAAGGTTGCTCAGCCATCATCGGCCAAGCTAGCAACGGGACACCAACGCATATGCTCTCTTGTGTTGAGTTCCAACCACAATGGCTCAAAAATCCTTTGACACTCTCATGAGACAATATCTCCCATTGGTCAACCCAATCTCTCACTATCATCCCACTCTCTCTTATTCTATCTTTGAATCCTTCTCCAAGAATCTCTTCCACGTCTTTCCTCGTGACCCACATAAAGTTCACCTAAATAATCAAACACGCCATTAATATAAAACACGTATTTATTACACGACATGCATTTATTATATAATATACCTTACAAGTAATGCATAATTGATAAATTACACAACACAAAAGTCGGATATGTCTATTGTATATATCTCATGGGATCGACTACTTATGTAGAAATCATCGATCTGCCTACTGCGAATACGATTCACTCAAAATCTTTATATAGCAATTGATGAAAAGATGGTACGTACCTTTGAATCTTCCAACCCTAAAGCTAGTTCTATAAGCTGCTTGGTTGATAACTCTGCCTGTGTTCCAAAAGCCACGTACAAAACCGGACGCCCTTCTTCTCGCTTCCGATCCAACCAATGGATCCAAGCCGGTTTAGCACTCTTCTTCGGTTTAGGAGGATCTGCCAAACACAATGGCCCAACACACCACGACTTTTGTCCATTAGAGTTGTTGTAGTCAACGAATTTTGACTCAAGTTCGTAGAAGCTATTCACTAAAACCCCATGGCTTGTAGTGTTCGATATCATTTGGTCCATAGATAATTCGAGCGCTTGATCTGGCTTGTCCGGATCAAGAGCACCATGGTCGAAATCACACTTTTTGACCTGGATCCATGGAAAGTCCGGTAGAGTAACCGGTTCGGTATCAGATTTAGTTGCCGGTTCGGCAAAGATTTGGTGTTTGTGAGAAGAGATGGAGACGGCGGAGGCGTAAGAGTTCATGCCGTAAAAGACCAATCTAGGGATCTTGAACTTAGCTGCAGATTCCGATGTCCACCAGAGGAATCCATCGGAGACCATGAAGGAAACTTGTGGGAGATCATTCTTGAGTGTTTCTTCGAAGAATGGTTGGAGAAGCTTCGTGGCACGCGTGAATGGGACGTAGAGTTTCATGGAAGGGAGCTTGTCGGTGCTCTCGACGCCGGGAGGGATCCCGGAGATGTTTTCAGGGAAAGGGAGAGAGATGACTTTGATCTCCGGTGTGTCGGAGAGGAACTCTGACACGAAAGGTCTGTTCTTGGGAGTGGTGAAGACGGTGACGGTGATGGAGATGGTTGGTTCTTTGCTGTGGTGACGGAGGAGGAGACGACCGAACTGGAGGAGAGGGATGATGTGGCCTTTTGACATGTATGGGAAGAGAACCACGTGATGATGTGTTGATTCTGCCATTTGTTTCGTCTCTTCAAGATATGTTCGGTCCGCACGCAAGCCTACTTTATATATAGGAAGTGAATCGTGAATAATTTAATTTAATTATTTGGCTGTTATCAAAATAGCATGAGTGCATGACAATAGAGTAGGTGCATTAAAAAAATTTAAACTACATATAAACATTTTATTTTTTAAAACCCGAGGGAACCATAATTATAAAGAAATGATCATAGAATATGTGGCGAATAATCAGCTGGCGGATTTTTTTTTTTGGACAAAATAATAAGATAGAAAAAAAGCTTTAAAATAGTAAAACAAGTTGATGACAAAAAAAAAAAAAATATAGTAAAACAAGCCAATCATTCGTAAAAAGAACAGTGACATCTTTGATGTTTAGCAAACAGTGTTCATTATATTGAATTCATACTGTAGTATAAAGTCTCAATTTATTAAAGTCTTTGTATCATCAACAAGACAACAACTATAAACACAAGCATTGGGTAATTTACCAACAAAGTTGTATATCAGTTATAACACCATCGAATGGAGAGAGAGTATCGAGTAGAGCAAATCAAGCGGTTCAAGCATATTAAGCAGATCAAAAGCAGATCTAGCGGATCAAATACTCCAAATCTCCAATGTTTTTACTGTTTAAGGTGTGGTACAATTTTTCTTTTAAATTTTGATTTGCTAGCAAAATAATTATTTTATAGTAATATTTTCTTTTTTGAACTTCATTATATTTATTTTATATTGAATGGTAAATATCCAGAACAGTAGATCCGTTTGGCAGGATAACTGCTTTTTATCTGCTTTCCATTCAAGCCCAAAGATTATTAATGTATATAAACAAATTTAAAATCGGAAAAAAACACATTTTTAATATTTTTTTTTTCTGGACCAACATATTTAATATTGTTTATAAACCCTTTTTTGCATGCTAGAATCCAGCCTTTGCTATTTATTAGTTTCCAAAGTAATTACGTCAGTTAAAAGAAAAAGTAATTACGTCAGTTTATACTTTGCGACAACACTATGTAAAATATCACTCATGCATGCGTATGATATATATATATATTTTTTTGGGTCAAAATCATATGGAAAAAAATAAAATCACGAAAGATTTGAACAAGATATGTGTTATGAATCAATTTCTCACGGAAGCAAATACCATATTGGTTCTCTCTAGCTATGTTTCTTCTAGAAACCAACAATCTAGAAAGATAATAATATTCAAAATATGTAAAGATTTCGCATTAATATATCACGACCACTAGCTAGAAAATATTTGTTAAGCTATAAAAGAAATACTAATTTTAAACAAATTACTCTTTTCTCATAATATTAATTAATTTCAGTTACTTCATTTCAAAAATATATTTACTTAAAAGATTATAAATACGTTTTGTTCTTTTAAAAGTAGTAAACATAAGTCTTCCCTTCCTGATTTGACATTTGCTTTATGACTTTTATCAAAAATAAAATAAAAATGAACACAATAATGCAATTGACACTATAATAATGTCTCGCCGTTCGTTTTTTCTCATTTTTCTTTATTTTTGTGTGTTTGTTTTCTATTTGTCCTCTTGCCTTTTAGTCGTATTTAGACTTACCTTTTTTGCACTACACCTAAATCTTTATGATACTTTTGTTTGTAGATACGTAAATGCAATTACTTCTTCTTCTAGAAATCTACTTTATACTTCTAGAAATTTTATAATGTCGACTTTTCTAAATCCAAATTTACATAGCCAACATAAACTTAAATAAAGGTTAAAATTACATAAGACATTTGCTAGCTATATTGAACCATAAAATTGAGTAAAATTTGGATTTAGAAAAGTATATATACACTCGATATATCAAGTAAAATTGAGTTTCCGATCACAAGTTATATACATACATGTGGCTTTGTTCTCACCTATTTTGCTAGACATTCACTTTAGTCATGTTGGCTTGTTTTTTCGACATTAACAACATAAAATATCTAATGTTTACTTTACTAATTAATTAGTAGACTAAATGTGGTTAAAAAGCTTAATTATTTTGACATTGTCAAGAGTCTTGGGACTAACAAGCTGTCTAAAATCTGGTAGGTCAACATAATTTAATATGTTTTTATTTTCTCACTATAATTTTTAAATAAACTTATGAAGTATATTCATTCTTAGAAAAGAAGCTCACTTGAACTTTGTAGCTAGCCAGTATTTTGATCATCTTATTATATTACAGGTTGGTTGCTAACGGTAATGAACAAATTTTAGAATATTTACTTTAATTCCTTTTTACTTTCAATTTTTTTAATCAATAATAATATTGTGTCTTGTTTTGTTGTTATCGGATTAGGGAATGATTTTCTATGACAATCTCGGATCATCCAACTGGTAAGAAAAATGATAATGTAAATATATTTTGGTGTTAGTTTAGCCATCTTTCAGCATTATTGATGATTGTTGCATCAATAAAAAAAAATTTGGACTATAATCTGTTAGGAACTGAATTATATAATTGAATTTATCATAATGTATTGAACATAAAAAATGGTTGAATGATGTTTAGTATTGATATGTTTTTTTTTCTTGCATATAGTTTATCATATCATGTTTTAAATACATCGCTTACACATAAATCCAGTTCTTATTTTTGAAGTTACACATATGGGATCTGGATGTTTTTAAGATTTAAGAATATAACAAATTTGATAAATTTCTCTTTTCTTGTTCATTTATTGTGGAATATTTATGATAATTGCAACCATCAACTAAAAATTAATGACTAGTATTGGAAGGATGTGATGAACAAAAATTGAACTACAATTTAGTTTTGTAATGTCTTTTTTCTTGGTAGTGTGAATGAACTTATTCTTTTCAAAATAAGAAAAAATATCCATCCTTCATCATGTTTAACTTTAGTAGAAATTAAAATCCAAAATATTAAATATTTTTTCTTCAAAGATGTCCTCATGCAATTACTTTATTTGAGTTACCAAATCACTCATGTGTGATAATCACGTTCAGAAAATGACTACGCAAAATTTGTTCGTCTCATAATTTAGTAATCAAATAAAACTCGCATAATGAGAACTGTAGTTAGTTGCCCATCAAAGTAGCCAAACTCATTTAGTTACTAAAATGCACAAATCTGATCCTTCTCCGTAGAGTTCTTTTTTTTTTTTTTTTGAGAAGTTACATATTTTGTTACAAAAATTTGTTATTTTCATTGTTTTAATTACTATATACTTTTACGGTTAATCAAATCACAAAGAATTTGAAGAAAATATTGAAAGGATAATATCATTAGTTAATAAAAAATATATTTCCTAACCATGTTTGCAATTACCAAATGAACATACACTGTATTTTTTTCTTTCTTGTGGAGAGTTCCACATACCTCTTCTTATTCTCAAGATTCAAAACTAGTACTTTTATATCTAAAAATTTTAGGGGGAGATTTCAAAAATACCCTTTTTCATATACCTCTTTTTAAAAATACCCCATTTTCAAACTTTATCAAAAAAACCACTAAAAATATTGAAATTTATCCAAATATGTGTGTAAGCTTATAAATATATACACAAATTACCTTTATATGTGTATAAAACTTTATATACCTTTCATAAATAGCGTAAAAATAAATTATAAAAACTTTATAAAAACCGTATAAACCCTTTTAAAAACCTTATAAAACTTATAAAAACGATTTAAAACTATTTAAAACATTTTAAAATATTTGTATCGAATCTCCCAGTAGTAGTTATTATATAAAAGTACCTTATAAACTATATAAAACTTTATGATTTTTTATATTTAAAAAGGGGTATTTTTGAAAATAGATAGATAAAAGGGGTATTTTTAAAAAGGGGTACACCAAAAGGGGTATTTCTCAAAAATTCTCAAAATTTTATCGTCAATATAACTGAAATCTTTCCTCTTCTAATTTTCAACATCTAAAATAAATCATACAAACTAAAAAATAATAACCAATTTCTTCATAATCCTGAAACGACAGTGTCCGTTGCGTTTGATTAATCATACAAACCGAGTCTCCAATTTCCGGTTCAGGGTATTCCCGGTTTAGTTTCAGTTTTAGCCATCACAGAGAAAATTGAAAACCTTCATTTTCGTAGCTTCTTCTTCTTCTTCCAAACGATGCAATCAATTCAACTGGTTGTCAACAAAAATGGCGACTTTGAAGCCACCGGAATCTCAATTACTAAAAACCCTAACATCAATCCTCACTTCAGAGAAGACCCATTTGCTCGAAACCCTAAATCCCTACATCCCTCAAATCACACAGCCTCTCCTTACCTCTCTCCTCTCTTCTCCTTCACTCGCTAAGAAACCCGAAACCCTAGTCTCCTTCTACCAATGGGCACAGACTTCAATCCCAGAAGCATTCCCATCGAATTCACCTCTTCCCCTTCTCACCGTAGTCCGTTCTCTTCTCTCCCACCACAAATTCGCTGACGCTAAGTCTCTTCTCGTCTCCTACATACGCACCTCAGATGCATCTCTCTCTCTTTGCAACTCTCTCCTCCACCCGAATCTTCATCTCGCGCCTCATCCCTCTAAGGCTCTGTTCGACATTGCTCTCAGTTCGTATCTTCATGCGGGAAAGCCTCACGTTGCGTTACAGATCTTTCAGAAGATGATTCGATTGAAGCTCAAACCTAATCTGCTCACTTGCAACACTCTTCTCCTTGGTTTAGTTAGGTACCCTTCTACCTTCTCTCTCTCGAGTGCTAGAGAAGTGTTTGATGATATGGTTAAGCTTGGTGTTTCGCTAAATGTGCAAACTTTCAATGTTTTGGTTAATGGGTATTGTTTAGAAGGAAAGCTTGATGATGCTGTAGGAATGTTAGAGAGGATGGTTAGTGAGTTCAGTGTGAATCCTGATAATGTTACTTACAATACGATTCTGAAAGCAATGTCTAAGAAAGGGCGTTTGAATGATGTTAAGACATTGTTGTTGGATATGAAGAAGTTTGGGTTGGTGCCAAATAGGGTTACTTACAATAATTTAGTGTATGGTTACTGTAAGCTGGGTTCGTTGAAAGAAGCATTTCAGATTGTGGAGCTGATGAAGAAAACAAACATATTACCGGATCTTTGGACCTATAACATGTTGATCAATGGGCTGTGCAATGCGGGAAGTATCAGGGAAGCTCTTGAATTAATGGATGAGATGAAGCATTTGAAGTTACAGCCAGATGTGGTTACTTACAATACATTGATTGATGGGTGTTTCGAATTTGGGATTAGTTTGGAGGCTAGGAAGTTAATGGAGCAAATGGAAAATGATGGAGTTAAACCTAACCAAGTGACTCATAATATCTCTCTTAAGTGGCTTTGTAAGGAAGAGAATAGGGAAGAGGTTACTAGAAAGGTTAAGGAATTGGTGGAAGTGCACGGGTTTTCTCCTGACAGAGTAACTTTCCATACCCTAATTAAAGCCTATTTGAAAGTAGGGGATTTGAGTGGTGCCCTTGAAATGATGCGTGAGATGGGGCAAAAAGGCATTAAGATGAATACTATTACCCTTAATACCATTCTTGATGCTCTATGTAAAGAGAGGAAACCTGAGGAAGCTCACAGTTTGCTGAATAATGCACACAAACGAGGTTATATTATTGACGAGGTTAGTTATGGCACATTAATCACAGGATACTTCAGGGAAGAAAAAGTGGAGAAAGCTTTGGAGATGTGGGATGAGATGAAGAAGATAAAGATTACTCCTACCGTGAGCACTTTTAACTCTTTAATTGGAGGTCTCTGTCACCATGGACAAACTGAGCTAGCAATGGAGAAATTCGATGAGCTTGCAGGGAATGGTTTGCTTCCAGATGATAGTACGTTCAATTCAATCATCCTAGGATACTGCAAAGAAGGACGAGTTGAGAAAGCATTTGAGTTTTATAACGAATCGATCAAACACTCTTTCAAGCCTGATAACTATACATGCAACATTCTTCTCAATGGTCTTTGTAAGGAAGGTATGACAGAAAAGGCTATCAATTTCTTCAATACACTTATCAAGGAGAGAGAGGTTGATACAGTTACATACAACACGATGATCTCGGCTTTCTGCAAGGACAAGAAGTTAGAAGAAGCATATGATCTTCTATCAGAAATGGAGGAGAAAGGACTAGAGCCTGATCGGTTCACGTACAACAGTATCATCACTTCACTTATGGAAGATGGTAAGCTGAGTGAAGCAGATGAACTGTTGGAGAAAATTTCTGAAACGTTCGGCTCGATGAAGCAGAATTTGCAGGCAGAAACAGAGAACAAGCCAGCCACAAGTGAATCAAGGGAGGAACATAACACTGAACCTATTATTGCTTACTCAGATGTAATAAACGAACTATGTAGTAGAGGAAGATTAAAGGGCCATTCTAAATCTTACACTGGTTGAAGGAGAACCTTTTTGTTTTCCTAATGTATTTCGATTTTGTTAAATTATACTTTCAAATATTTCCAAAAAGACCTATATAGTTTTCATATGTTTAAAACGATTCAAAAAAAAAAAAAAAACTAACATTTCACAGAGAACCATACATTAATCTTATAGAAACAAATTTAAAAATTGTAAATCAAATAAGAAAAACATAGACTGAATTTATTTACATCTTTCTAGGATTAGTTAAAGTCAGTTCCACTAATTTTATCGGCCCAAATCATATTTTACAGGCCCATCTGTAACCCATCAAGTTATCTCTTTTTTACTGATTTTTATTTTCTGAAATTTTCCTTTTTTTTTTAAGATTCTTTCCATCTCTTCTTCTCCACTGAGGAGAAAAGAAAAAATTATTGTCTGCGAAAATTTCTGGTGTTCGTCTCAATCTCATACTTGCGGATTGTTTCTTCACAGGTTGGTTTCTTGATTCGATTTGAGTTAAGATTTATACTTCTCTGTGTTCTTAGGGTTTTGATTTTGTTCTATCGATTTCATTCGTTTGGTTTGAGTAGAGATGGTTTACATATGTGTCCATTGCTCTTAGTGTTTTTGGCAAATTCGTACGCATAAGTTGCGTTTCTCGTACATGGAATCTCGAAATTGATGGTGATTTTTAATGATTTATAAGTTTAGGATTCCACAATGGTTCTTCTCCTGATTTTAGGGTTTGAACAAATTAGAATTTTGTTCATTGAATCCAGTTAAGTTCTCATTGTGTTACATAAAGATGCAAATTTAGGAATTTTCATTGAACCCAGTTGAGATCTAATTTGCATCAGCTTATTGTGTGGATTTAGTTGGTATTTAGGTGCCTCGGTATTGTATAGTTTTGGTATGTAGTATTGTTTACTTGTACCTCTTTGGTTGGTATTCTCAAATCTCAATGCTTTATTGGATAACTCTATTTTTCTATTGTTTTTTTTAGCAGATTTGTAAGCTTGGAAATATGGATAATGCGAGAAGAGTGCATCCGGACTGTATAAACGCTTCAAATCCTTATCATGAGTGTGTTGAGTATTGCTTTAAGAAAATTGCTGAAGTCAAGGCCAGATTGGAGAAGCAGAATGCTGGTTTGTGTTCTTTCTCTGTTCTTGTGGTTTAGCTGTTATCGTCTGTGTTGATTCGTTTCCTGTGATTATGGTTTATGATTTTGATGCATAGCAGTAGTTGTTTGAGGTTTATTGTTTGTTTGCTATGCTATTCGTTTAGAGAGCTGTTAGTGAATTTGCACATTGGGTTGCTAGTGATGCTACAATGCGGCTGAGTTTTGATTATGTGATTTATACACTCTTTGCAGACACAGATATTGACATGTTATTTGTCAATGCGATGTTCTGTCTTATGAGAAAATCGTGTAATTCTGATATAAAGCATGTAGATTCCCATTCTGAGAGTTGTTTTTCTTTTTCATGTGACAAAAGAATTAGCTGAAGCTGTTGGCGTGGGTGCTAAAGTTCATGAGCAAGCAAGGGGTTCACTCGATGATAAAAGAATAGAGGAAGATAGTTCTGAAGAAGAAGAGGAGGAAGAGGATAACCAAGAACCTGAAGTAGACGTGACTCAACTTACCGGGAGGAAGAAGAAGTTGTTCGAGTTGAGACTTAAGATGGTAAGTCCTTTTGTACAGTAACTCTTTAAAAATCCAACAAAGATTTTGCAAATGTAACTCGTCCATTTTTCCTTTACTTTTCTTAGAATGAAGCTAGAAAATCCAATCAGACTGATGTCGGGAGTGAAAAGAAGAAAATGGAAGCACCAAAAGAGTTGAAAGGAATCTCAAAACAGAAATGGTTGGAGGGGAGAAAGAAAAAGATTGGTAAACTTCTCGATGCAAATGGTTTAGATATGACAAAGGCTTATATGCTCGATACTCAAGAAGCAGCAGAATCAAAATACAAAAAATGGGAAAAGGAACCTACGCCTGCTGGTTGGGATGGTACGTGAAATTCTTACTCAATTGTTACTTTGCTCTCTTATCATTTGTTATGTTTTATGTTGAGTATAACTCAATTATTAGGAGGCTTATGTATGAAATATTGCATGTTTCGTCAGTTTTTAACCAGAAGACGTTATACAATGCATATAAGAAACGGACAAAGAACATTCAGGTTGATCTAGAGGAGTATAACAGAATGAGAGCAGCTGATCCTGAGTTCTACCGTGAGGCCTCAAGCTTGCAATATGGGAAGGTTTGTGATTGTCATTTTGGTCAACTTTAGACTCAAATCTATAAAGCAAAGAGTCATAGAAAAGCTCAATCCTTTTGTTAAACTTTTACAGGCTCCGAAAACTTCGCAAGATAAGATAGATAAGATGGCAAAAGAGCTCTTCGACAGAGAGCAAAAGCGACAAGAGTTTAGCAGGAGGAGAAAGTTCCGGGAAGAGAAGGATATCGATTCCATCAACGACAGAAACGAGCATTTCAACAAGAAGATCGAGCGCGCTTTTGGAAAATACACATTGGAGATCAAAAACAACTTGGAACGTGGAACTGCATTACCCGACTAACCTTCTTGAGCTCACATGGTTGGAAACAAGGGAATGGCTATCTGGTTCGAAAAAGTAAACTTCTATGCTGTTGTCTGCTTAATTGTCCTTAAATTATCCTCGAGAGAGAACCAAATTGTAGAATGAACCTTTTCTTTAGCCACTTTTAAATCCAAACAAAATTCTATACCAGTAAATTCTCTTGCTAGAGAGAACAAAACGGTAACAAGAATTGTTTTTTACCCTTTTTACTTCTTTCAGTTACCTTCTCAAAACTAGAATCAGCTGATGTAGAGCCAAAGCTCAGGATTGTGGGTACGAATAGCCTTGGGCATTGGTATTTGGGCCGGGTTTGGGTTTTTCGGAAAGAAGATTTAGGATCCAATAGGTTAAATCTAAAAATTTGGTTTGGTTTTGGTTCCGGTTCACTTGGGTTCGGGTTAGTTCAGGTATAGCTTTTTATAACCGCTAAAAACTCGAAAATTCTCGGGTACACATATACCCGAATACCCGAAAAGTTTCAGATAGATACCTAAATTTTCTGGTAAATACCCGAGATTTCAGCATTTCAGGTAAAAATTCTGATTTTCGGGTATCAATTTGGGTATTCGAGTAAATAATTTGGGTACTCGGATTCTAAATTATTTATATATATTTATATTTCGGGTATTTTCGGGTTTGGGTTTGGGTTTGGATCGAGTCCGGTTTTGGGTTTACGGGTAGAAGAGTTGGGACCCAGTAGGGTAAGTAAAGAATTTTGGATTCGGATCTAACTGTTTGGATCGGTTCCGGTTCGGATTTTTGGTTTCGTTTTTTTTGCCCAGGCCTAGGTACGAACTTCATTCTCATCACCTGTGGTTTCCGGATACCACCATGGTTATCACCGTGGTAGACAGATAGGTAACCCGGAAGTTTACGGTTAACCAGCCAAACTGAACGAACCAAGGCATATAAGTCATAACGGCTACATTGTGAAGAGTGAAGAAAGTTGAAGTGTGGAGCATTTGGTGAGGTGGTCCTTTATCTTTTTCCTCTCCATCTTCGTTTGCTTTTTGAACCCTTTTCGAAATTTTTGACCTCTTTATCAAAAGGACCACACCAAATCCTCTCTGTCTCTGCTTTTCTGAAAAGACGAGACGTGTGAGTTGTGAACATTTTCTTATTTGCTAAACTCCATCCTTATTACTACATATCCCAAGGCTTTAAGGCTTTAGCTATATTAGTTTAAATTCCTACTTCTAACTAAGGACGATGTGTCAATATGTGAGTGGTTTGTGATCTGACCATCGGATAAGAAGAATCTAAAGTACCATAAGACAAAAACACAAAGGAATGTTTTAAGTTCGGACTATAATGTAAAGTGAACCATAAGATATTAAGATGTGTCCTACATGAAATAAAGCAACGATGCAAAGATGAATCTCTTAAAAACCAAACTTAACTATATGAAATTGAATAAATCCGCAAAAGACAAAAGATTACACCAAATTAAAAGCTAAAAGACACATACACAACATAGTGCATTTCGATAGTTTCTAAGAAGCTAAGTCTCTCTCATGCATGCATCAGTTGGTTGGGTTGCTGCGGAATGAAGCCAAGGCTTTGATTGCTCCAGCTCTCAAGATGTATTGATGGTATGCTGCTGCTGCTAATGCTCCCACGAACGGTCCAACCCAAAAGATCCACTTCAGTTTTAAAATCCATGAACCCAAAAGTTTAATCAATTATTTATTATTCGACAAAAACTAACTAAAACTGATTGTAAAATGACTAATACTTACATGGTCGTCCCAAGCTTTCTTATCATTGTAGATGACAGCAGCACCAAAGCTTCTAGCTGGATTAATCCCAGTTCCAGTAATGGGAATAGTAGCCAAATGCACCATGAACACAGCGAACCCAATTGGTAAAGGAGCCAAAACCTATAAAACAAAAAAAAAACATTCCATAACATTTTCAACTTTTTTCCATATAAATTACACAACCACATGCTGAAAAGTGGAACTATTTATTACACTAAGCCATTTAATACCTATGGAAAATATTCAAAATATTAAAGTTTATTCCAAATTACACAAACCCATATGACTAGCAAGAATTTTAAAGAAATTATACAAACCCATTATGAAAAACCTATGGAAATTATTCAATGCAAAAAATACAACTTTGTTATAAAATTACACAAATCCATTTTGAGAAAATTATAACATGCAACAACATTCAAAAGATTTCAACTTAAGATGAAAATTGCACCAAAAAAACAGTTTGAAATATTATACTAACCGGGACATGGGAGTCACGGGCACTTCTTTTGGGGTCAGTGGCAGAGAAGACAGTGTAAACCAAGACAAAAGTGCCAATAATCTCAGCACCAAGAGCAGTACCAGTGCTATAGCCATGAGCAACAGTGTTGGCTCCACCTCCGTGACCTTTGTATGGAGTCATCATGAAGGCCTTAACAAGTCCAACTCCACAAATGGCTCCAAGACACTGAGCCACCATATAGGCCACCGCTCTAAGGAGCGAAACCTTACGAGCCAAGAACAAACCAAACGTCACAGCTGGATTGATGTGACCTCCTGCGTTAAAATAACTTGATATTTTCAAGATCTTGAAAATGAAAAATATGTTCTTGTAAAATCTTTAGGACAAGTTTTTGTTGAGGTTAATATTATTACCGGAGATACCGGCAGTGCAATAGACGAGGACAAAGATCATGCCACCAAAGGACCATGCGATGCCGAGTAAACCAACGCCGCCACAAGGACCGGTTTGGTTCTTGTGGCCAATGACTGTAGCTACGGTTACGTAGAGGAAGAGGAGAGTGGCGATAAACTCTGCGATGATAGCTCTGTAGAAAGACCAGAGCTTAAGCTCAGCCATGTCTAGAAGTGGAGCTGGTGGTGGATCCACGTAGTCTTTGCCATGTCTTCCTTCTTCGCTCACTTCTTTCGACATTTTTTTTCTTATCTTAGCTCTCTCTTTCACTATGGAGATTTCTTGCTCTTTTATTATGTGTTGCTTTATAAAAGAGATATATATTTTTTTTTAATATAAATTTTAAAGAGAGAATCTTGCATGTGATTAGATAAAATAAGGGTATATTTGTAATATATATTGTGTTATAAAAAACTTCAGGTTAGGATTACAAAACACATGTTGGTTTGTAGCTTTGCTGTAAAAGATTTTTCCTTGATAAATAAAATTAATGAGAGGTTTGGACTTTGTATGCTTCTAGTTCTATGCATGTCATCTAAATAAAAGAGTCTTAAGACTATATACATTGGTATATTTTACAATTGTAACAAACTCTCTCTAGAATTAATTACGTTTGATTTGGTTGATACGTTGAGTTTTCTGTAATTTTGCAAGCTTTGGTGAAATGGAGTTAGATGGATATAAATGTGTTAGTTTACTCACAGTGATCATCAAAAGCTAACTACATTAATACATATTTGATATCTGCCACACCATTCTACTTGAGAGCCTTTTCTAAGTTCGAATGTAATATCACATAAGTTCTAAGCTCATTTTAAAAATCTTCTGATATTGAAATGTTCATGTTCTCTCCCAAGTAAAATTTAACCACAAAAGTTCAAAAAAGAATCACTAGAACTGAATAAAGTATATTTGTATTAGCTAAACAAAACGATAGAAGATGTCTAAAACAGTCACTTTCCCGGCATAATCCATTTGAGACACTGTCTTGTCAAGTCTAGCTACCTTCTCACCGTCCCCCCCCAAGGTACTTAACATATCTAATTCTTCAGACCTGACATCAAACCTCACAAGCACACATGTATACTCATCAGTCCACGCACAATAATATATATAGTGCTAATATATCTTATATAATAAGACAAGGTTTCTTCTAACTTTGCCTCACAAATCGACATTTGGCGCTATATATTCATGACATGTGTCATTTCTATTAAATTATAATTTAACATTTTAAAATTATTTTATTTGTGCTATTGTGTTGTAAGTTATAAGATATGTATTATTTGCTTTTAAAAAAGTGTCATGGCAAAAAAAAAAATCTCCAATTTTAGTTCTATTTAAATTAAATATCATATAAGCTAAACATAAAATGGAGTAGTTAAAATTTTTTTCTTTGTATTCAAAGAAAATTGGTATGAGTTTTTTTCTTTAAGATTTAAAGTTCAAAAATGACATCAAAATTTCCTCCTCCTTTTTAAAGTATTTTTTCCTAAAGTTATTAATATGGGTAATAAATTATTTGTAACATGTTTTTATAATTTTTGAAAAATAAGTTTATAATAAAATAATTAAAGAGAATTGTTTCTTTTTTACTTTAGCATCGTGAAATCTATGGTAAATAATGAAATTAGAGAAATTTAGATTTTTCAGTATAATAAAATAGTACACCTAAAATATTTAGATAAAGTAACTATTTAACCAAAATAATATTCTATTATTTAATTTAGAAGACAAAATTTATTTAATTTACTATTATTAAACAGTTGAGAGAGGAAACACAGTCTAATAGAATAATATATCATGAAATTTAATTAAAGAATAATTATCATATTATTAACAAATCATATATATAAAAATAAAGTTTCACTCTCTTCTTATTGGTTCACTTGGCATGTAACTTAAAAAAAATTATTAGGTATTATCATATATATATATATATTTAATTCACAATTTAATATAAAACTGAAAAACAATTAAACCACAAAACACATTTAGTCATATACATTAAACTCACACTTTAATATAAAAACTGAAATAATATAAATTTGCATTAACTATATTTTACATTGATTTTTTCAGCACAAAATAAATTATAATTGATTCCCATAATATTTTTTATGAAATTGTAACTCCCATCACTTCTCTTCCTATATATACTCATTTTCTCAGTTACCATTCACTCATTCTCTCATCCTCCAATTCTCTATCTCAATTATTATATAAAAGAATAGCTTTGTGTTTTTTTGTATGAGTTTTAGAAATCAATTAAAATATCCTTTTATAAAATCTCAATTGTAAAATATATTAGAGACTATATGATATACATCTTATGTTATTATAATATTTGGTTTTTGAAAATTCATCTCTATTTTCTTTTTTAGTTTATCATCATATAGGTAATCATTCCCTCCCCCTATTCCTTTATATTCATGTATCTTTAATATTTTTCTATTTTTATGTTGTTATATGGCATAAAAATCAATGAAATTAACATTTAAGAATTTGATATAAATATTTTTAGAAAGTATAATACAAATCTAACATATTTTTAAATTTAATCGTACTTATAAATTAAGAAAGTATGAAACAACACATGTGTAAAACAAAATATTTTGAAGGCTATAAAAACAAAAACATTGACCACTATTTTTGTACCCAAACATACAAAGAAATCAACAATTTGGTAGATAAATTAGAGAACTTACCTGGTACTAACCTAATATATCTTCTTTAAAATTGTAATATTTTCCATTTCTTCTCTAAAATTTTATTTTTTATTATTTTCACTATTGTTGTATAATTTATTTATGTATAATTCCCATAATATTATTGTTACATTATTTTAATTTTTCATTTAAATTAGAATATATTTTTTCCTCTCGGAAATCGTGGTAGAGAGCAAAGTGGCTATGGTAAATTGTATGTGACTTTTCTTTTTAATTAACATATTTTTAAGAATACATATGGTTTTTTTAATTGTATATGTAATTAATATTAGGCTATTTTGATGCTCTGGACTAATATAAAGTTGTTGACAAAACAAAAATTATTCATGTGTCATTATATAATATTATCCTATATGAAATATTAGAAGATATGATTTTTTGAGAGACCGAAGGAAAAAGTAATCAACATTTCATAAGCAATGATTTTTTTGAAAACAAAAAAAGAAGATGACATAGGGACAAACCTAAAGTAGATTTATATAGATTACAAGTTCAAAGAGTTGTTTGTAGTGATCTAAGACTATAAATCTTACTCTTAGTATCCTAATGTAGTTGAATAAAAAATATTCTAATGCTTATTTTAATTGATGATGGAATTTGTTGAATACAAATTAAAAATTATTTAACTTTTTGTTTTTTTTGTAAAAAATATATTATTTATAATGTATTTTAAATAATTTAAGCAGTAGATAGCAATATGCATAATACAAAATAATCATAAAACATATACATTTAGTTTTATATTAAAACTTGAAAACATCAAATAAATATTTTATGAGATAGTGCATAAAAATTAAGAGAATTACTTAATTGCTTCAATCAAATTGATTCAAAAAAATATATTAAAATTATTATAAATATAATATCAAATTTAACTCGCGCATCGCGCGGGTCTACTTCTAGTTAGGAATATGAGGATGGACATCATTCGTAACGCTCTTCCTTTCCCACGAATCACCACCTTCTAGAACATAGACCCAATACTCTTGCCTTAGCTTTCCTATATCCCCTACCAATATTGTGCAGAGTAGTTTATACTGATCGTTTACAGGGTCGTGACCCATATAGTACTGAATGGTATAAGGATCGTTATGAACGTCACGGCCCTCAGCTATGATATCAGATTTTTTATTTATAAAAGGTATGATATAAAGTTGCCTGTACGTAGAGACATGATTATTTGTTAAACATAATCATATAGAGTCGTCCATGAGTACATATACAGATTTCTAGATACATGATGCTCTCACTCATATCCATAAACTCCATGTCAAAATATCTGGTCCTTCCAGTTTTACTATACCAGCTATCTGGTATCCCTTTTATCTCAACTTTTTTCAAATCATTGATATGCAGATCATAGCATAGAAAGTAAAAGGGATTAACCAACCTTTGCGGTACCAAGATAACCTTGCCTTCTAATGATGTACCTTTTGGTCTCAAGTTATTGTCAATGATCAAATGCATCTGAGAAGGCTGCAAAGACAAAGTCTTCCTTGACCATTCCTTCTTCTTATGATCTTCCAAAACCCATAGGTCTATCGTACCTGTCTCTTTAAGAGTGCTGAAGTCAAAAACAGCTACTTTTCCATGATAATTTATTTGAGTCATCCACTTGTCACGTCTATGTGCCACGTCTTCGGGCTTGCGAGGTACTTGGATCATGTTGAACTCTTCAGTCGTAATGTTGAAACTCACAAGCACACAAGTATAAGAACCAGTCCAAGCCACATAATATAAAACTCCGTTCATTGTAAGTTCTAGTGCATTAGAAAGATGATGAGGAAAATCCTTTGCAACCCTTTTCCACGAACCACCAGCTTCTAGTAGGAAGACCCAAAGCTCTGACTTTACCTCTTGCATATCGTCCGATACGACAGCAATCGTACATAGTACTTTGTACTGATCCTTAACATGATCATGGCACATAAAGTAGGAAATGTCATAGCCATCTTCAGCTATACCTATGATATCAGATTCTTTCACGGCAGGTAAGATGACAAGTTGTCTGGTTGTGGGGTTATAGATATGCGCCTTAAAATCAACTGTGAAGCAGATGAAGCCACGAAGAAGGCGCAAAAAGTAACCTCCTATCTTACGGCTGGTCAGATCTTGGTCGAATACTATAGTATTCAGAGACGCGCTTGGAGCGGATGATAAGAGCACAGACTTAGAGTTGTTGTAGCGATTCACTAAAGTCATGTAAAGACGAGGTTGAGGTTGAGATGGGAGCATGAGGAAGCGGTTGCAAAAATATCTAGAGGACAAGAGGGATGACCAAAACTTTGAGACACACTTGAATCTCATCACTGATGTCGGAGGTAACCTCGTCAGAATCTCGATCAGGAGATCCAGAGGAATGTACCGTGCGAGCCAAGTTAACTGCAGATCCTGCATCGCTCTTTGTGTAGTTTTGTTTCTTGTTCTCGACCTCCTCTTCATTCTCTTCTTTTGTTGAACAGCGGCAAGGAGAAAAGAAACTCTCATTGTGTCGCACAACAACAGTCTCCAGTTTCACCACAACTCGGGACAAGAAAACAAGGTTTTGCTTCTTTTTGTTTTTTTTCGATTTTGAGACAAGACAGAGTTGCTCGCCTAAGACTCACGGACAAGAGAAGACAAGTAGCAAATTATTGTTTCCTGAACTCATAGGGAGAGAGAGACAGAGAGGTAGCGACTTGATTTAGGGCTTGTGTCAAGAGGAAAAAGAAAAACGATTTTTCTCCCTTTTTCCTTCTTTTCTTTGGCAACACGGCATCGTAAAATAATTGTATTGAGTGCTTAATAATAACAATTTCCAATATATCTATGATTGTATTGGTTAAACTTAACCATATTTAACCCTTAGAAATTAATCATAGTTTACAACATATTAAAAATTAATTTGATTTTTTAATTTAAATTAATATTTTAGATACAGTTTTAAATGCATACATATATATATATGTTAAATCGACACCCGTTCTCGGAAGACAATTTCAACACCTAGGACGATCCCGATCGTACATACTAAATACATATATTTTTATTGTGTTATATTAATTACTAAATACTAACTGATACTTCCTCTGTTTCTTTTTATTGGATAAACCATTTTAAAACTGATATTACTTACATAACCATTAATAAATTTATTAAACACAAATGTTAATATTAAAAATTTGCAAAACTTAAAATTTCCGGACGGCGCGGATGCAATCCTAGTTTAATTAGTATAAACTAGGTTTTAGACTCACGCGAAGCTGCAATATACTTTTAATATTGTTTTTTTGAATATAAATATAAAAATATAATTTTTAGTTTTTTAAAATTAGAGTAATCATAGACTTGATTGTATAGTTAGTTTGCCATGTTTTGGCTGACTTTTCACTCACATGTATAAAGTCTGCATTTTTTTTGGTAAATTTAGATTTATTATACAAATTTACTATAAGTCTGTATATAGTAGGCAAATTTATGTAAAAGTATGTATATAGTAGGCAGATTTATGTAAAAGTCTGCCAATTATTGGTGGACCTCATAAAATATATTTGTCAAACTTATAGATTAGTCTACAGATTTACGTAGACTTCGGTAAAGTCTACGAAGTTTTGGTAGACTTCGGTAAAGTTTACAAATTTTTTGTAAACTTTGAAAATATATTTATCAGACTTATAGGTTAATTTGCGGATATTAATAAATTTCGGTAAAGTTTACTCATTTTTGGTAAACTTCAAAGATATTTTTTTGAAGACTTATAGTTAGTTTATAGAGATCCATAGATTATGGTTAAGTCTACAACTTTTTTGGTAGACTTTAAAAATAAATTTGTTGTAACAAGATTTGTTTTTTTAATCAACTTTGAGACAGCAAATCCATGTACAATCGATGTACACTTACCAAGGCATCTAATATTAGTAAACAAATTATCTCATTTCTTCATCTTCATTTTCTTCGTTCCACGCTTACCCCATTTCTTCATCTTCCCCAGGAAGATTTCGAATTTTTTCGCTGCTCTCTTATTACTTTATCTAAATACTAAATTTGTTAACGTTTTCTCACTCGCCATAGGTGAGTATATATAATCTCTCAAATGTAATACATTTAAATATCTTAAATAAATCATTCTTCCAATTAAATACGAGTTATCACAGTGGTTACCTTGGCCCTTCCTAGTAAAATGATTTGCATTATAGAAAGTGTATAAAAAAAATTAAATAATAAATATAAACATTATAAAATGTATCAACTTGATGCATCAGATTTAATATATATATTATAAAAATATATAATTTCACGTAAATTCATAATAAACAAAATTTTAATGAATATTTTGCTCCACCCTTTTTGAAATATTTGAATGTCACATATTATTTATTTAAAATTTATCACTGGTTCTTCAGTTTTGTAAATTAAGTCATGAAATCAATTATGTCGCACAAATCATATCTATCCACTTATAATTAATGTGTATAAAAAAATAGTTTCAATCAAAAATGTTATCATGATTTGTGTAGACAATACTCATCTCTGTTCTAATTGATTATCAAAGTTATTTTGGGAGATATTTGATGTGAATCCACATCAAGTAAAAGTTTACAAGTTCAAACCCTAAAACTACTTATTTGTGACATGGAGTTTATGGCCATGGAAGAAATATTTTGACATGGAGTTTATGGCAGATATCATTAAAACTTAGGATTAAGCGATTAAAATTTATTAAGCAATAACTTATAATTGAAATTTGATATTTAAACGAATAAATCTTATAAAATTTGTTTTTAGTGGGCATTGTTTTTAATTTTATTAAGTAATAAATTATAATTAAAATTTATTAAGTAATCAATTATAATTAAAATTTATTAAGTAATAAATTACAATTAAAATTTATTAAGTAATAAATTACAATTAAAATTTATTAATTAATAAATTTTAATTGAAATTTGATATTTAAATGAATAAACCTTATAAAATTTTGTTTTTTTAGTGGACATTGTTTTAAAATTTATTACGAAACTTATTGTACATCGGGGAAAATGTCATTAAATTCATGAATTTAGTCAAAAACGCCAATTAAATAATGAACTTCTAGGCATGCCATTTTAATCATATATGAACATTGACTTACTGTTTAAATCACGAAACCAAAGTTGACCACGCCATTAGGATTTTGAAATCGATTAGAAAAATTAGGGTTTGAAGTTATGAATTGGGGATTTTCGATTTTGTTCGTTTTAATCAAACCATTGCTCAAACGACGTCGTTTTGATCTAACAGAGAAAGATTAACGACATACTAACGCCAGTTAATTGCTCCGTTTAAAGATTTAACGACATGTTCATAACGGCGTGGTCAATTTTCGTTTTGTGGTTTAAACGATAAGTCAATGTTCATATATGATTAAAATGGCATGCCTAGAAGTTCATGATTTAATTGCGTTTTTGACTAAGTTCATGAATTTAATGACATTTTGGTGGTTATAACTGGCATCGAGATTAACATCAATATCAAATAGAGCTTATAATTCATGCTTTACATTTGGCTTCCATTGGTTTGGAAGATTATTGGGAAAACTACTTATCTGTGATGGAATGAAGTACTTATTTCACATTCATTTATCGAAATCAATATATTAGGGTGTGAGAAGGAAAAAAATGGATGAAAAAAATATTCTTAAAATTCACCATTTAAGTTGAAAATGTAAAATATGGTATTTATCTAATATGATCTCCCTAGGATAGAATTCCGATGAAGGCTGAAGAAAGGTGATATGCGACGTGATCTTGTTGATGTCGAGGGACGATGATTTTGAGTGATGATGTGTGAAGATCGAATGATGAAAACAATGGTTCGATGGAGATAGATTTTTAGGTGGTTGTATGGATTGGATCAAGTGAAGAGTTTCTGAATCACAAAGTGTATAGAAACCCGGAAATCTAGAACGCATTCAAGAATTCAAATTGAGAGAAAAAGTGTGACAATACTTGTTCATACAACTTCTTCGCTAAAGGAGAAAAGAGGCGTAGCTTTGGGTTTTAAATACCCTAGGGCTCGACACTCCAAACAATAAGAAGTGCAAAACCAAAACAACAAGACGTTTTAAGGAAATAAGAAAAACAGCAAAATGTCTTGACGACCTGTAGTAGTACAGAAGTCGGATGAACTAGTACAGAAGCTTGACGACCTGTAGTAGTACAGAAGTCAGCTGAACTAGTACAAAAGTATATTATTCCCCCTTTGGTAATGACTTCTAGATAACTCGACGTAGTGATCCATTTGCCTCATTAAAAACCATACTGAGAAAACCCATTGGGACAAAACTCAGCTATGGGAAAAAGAGTACAAACTTCTCACCTAAGTTACCTAGTCATCATTACCGGGTGAAGTCTTCAGGTTAGATATATTGAAGACTTGGATCCTTGGTAGGTTGAATGACCCGTCAGCTATGAGTGAGTGTGCTTCCTTGGCCATCTCCTTAGCTCTTGAACGAGTGATCCTTCCCACCATCTCCGGTTTCTCTGTAGCCTCTGGCTCCGTGCTGGCCACGATCATATCATCCTCCCCCTCTTCAAAAAGATTTGTCCTCAAATCGGAATCTGCATAGTAAGGGAGCAAGTCAGAAACATTGAATGTTGATGATATAGTATACTTACCTTGAAGATCAATCTGGTATGCGTTATCATTGATCCTCTTGATGACTTCAAATGGGCCATCAGCTCGTGGTAGAAGCTTGCTCTTCCTCTCTTCTGGGAACCTATCCTTGCGTAAATGAATCCACACTAAGTCTCCTTCTTCAAAAATGAGCTCCTTTCTGCCCTTGTTCGCATGCTTCTCGTACTGCTTGGTTCTTTTCTCTATGTTCTCCTTAGCTTTAGCATGTATCCTCCTGACCTGTTCAGCCTTTTCTCTGCCATCAAAGCTACACTTCACACTTAAAGGTAAAGGAATCAAGTCTAGAGGTGATTGTGGGTTAAAACCATAAACAATTTCAAAAGGAGAGAAGAGAGTAGCAGAATGCTTAGCGTGATTATAGGCAAACTCAACATGTGGTAGACATTCTTCCCATGACTTGAGATTGCTTCTTACTAAGGTCCTGAGGAGTGTAGATAGCGTCCTATTCACCACTTCAGTTTGCCCATCTGTTTGTGGGTGACATGTGGTTGAGAATGATAACTTGGTTCCTAGCTTAGCCCATAACGTCCTCCTGAAGTGTCCTAAAAACTTTGTATCTCGGTTTGAGACGATTACTTGAGGCATTCCATGTAGACGTACTACTTCCCTGAAAAACAAGTTAGCTACAATAACAGCATCGTCCGTCTTGTGACTTGCAATGAATTGAGCCATCTTGCTAAACCTGTCAACCACCACGAAAATCGAGTCTCTACCATTTCTGGTTCGAGGTAAGCCAAGAACAAAATCCATAGAAAGAGGAGTGTACAAGCCGTGGGGTTGTACCTTACCCTTTGCCATTTTGCAGATATGGCACCTAGAACAAACCTTCTCAACCTACCACATAATATGATCTCCCTAGGATAGAACTCCGATGAAGGCTGAAGAAAGGTGATATGCGACGTGATCTTGTTGATGTCGAGGGACGATGATTTTGAGTGATGATGTGTGAAGATCGAATGATGAAAACAATGGTTCGATGGAGATAGATTTTAGGTGGTTGTATGGATTGGATCAAGTGAAGAGTTTCTGAATCACAAAGTGTATAGAAACCCGGAAATCTAGAACGCATTCAAGAATTCAAATTGAGAGAAAAAGTGTGACAATACTTGTTCATACAACTTCTTCGCTAAAGGAGAAAAGAGGCGTAGCTTTGGGTTTTAAATACCCTAGGGCTCGACACTCCAAACAACAAGAAGTGCAAAACCAAAACAACAAGACGTTTTAAGGAAATAAGAAAAACAGCAAAATGTCTTGACGACCTGTAGTAGTACAGAAGTCGGCTGAACTAGTACAGAAGCTTGACGACCTGTAGTAGTACAGAAGTCGGCTGAACTAGTACAGAAGTACATTATTCCCCCTTTGGTAATGACTTCTAGATAACTCGACGTAGTGATCCATTTGCCTCATTAAAAACCATACTGAGAAAACCCATTGGGACAAAACTCAGCTACGGGAAAAAGAGTACAAACTTCTCACCTAAGTTACCTAGTCATCATTACCGGGTGAAGTCTTCAGGTTAGATATGTTGAAGACTTGGATCCTTGCTAGGTTGAATGACCCGTCAGCTATGAGTGAGTGTGCTTACTTGGCCATCTCCTTAGCTCTTGAACGAATGATCCTTCCCACCATCTCCGGTTTCTCTGTAGCCTCTGGCTCCGTGCTGGCCATGATCATATCATTATCTCTGTTTTAATGAGATAAACAAATAAGAGAAAAATGATTAAGTTTGTAAACAATTGTCCTTCAAGTTGGCTCATTTGACTTAGCGGTTTTTTTAATTTGATGACAAAAAAAAAACAAATAAGAGAAAAATAAAACATGTTTTCATCCACTTTACATGAGATAGAACTAAGATGAAAGCTATTCATCTCTAATTTTTCCACCAATTTGTTTTCGTCTCATTCATTTGCAGGGTAACCATTTACACCCTTAGATTATTAAGTACTAAATTTACAAAAGAGTAATATTAGAATGGTGAACAAACTGGGGAGCCAAACACCAAACTTCTATTTGATTAAAAAAAGAAGATTCAGAAACAAGATAAAAATTTGGTTGGTACAGGCAAAAATCTTATATAATAATACTCTAGAGCTACAAATACTGGGAGATGTTTGTCTCAATACAGGCTGAATCCAAAGAACTGGCTGACAATAATTGCCAATCCAAGCCCAATGGCCACAAGAGAAGATGCCCACGTTAGTTTCTCTGTGATCCTAGGAACCTTGTCTTTCAATGCTTCGCTGCATGACCCGATAAACACTGTGTAGCTCCCCATCGCAATCACCGTCCCAATCAAGAACATGATGAGAAATGAAGCACCGGCTAAACGAGAAGGAAGAGCCAGTGCAGGCAATACCATCATCAGAGCATCCGGCTGCAGTCCGTGAACGATCCCAGTAGCAAATGTCGCAAACCCTATCTTTTTCTTCTTCGAGTTTTTCTCATCTGTTTCCCCATTCTCCAAGGTAGCAACACATGGTTCCGGGATCTCTGAAGCCTCTTTGATTCCCATAGCACCAATCACGAGGAGGGTCAAGCCCACGACTCTTGTACCCCAAGTTCTTATGACTTCGATGTGGAGCCTATCTTTTAGAAGCAGAAATATTAAACCAAAGATGAGTTGACCAGCGTCGTGACCACATCCCCAGAGGGCTCCAACTGCAGCACTCTCCATTCTCGTCCGTCCAATCGAAAGTGGAGCCAAAGCAGCAAGGTGATCAGGTCCAGACAAAGTGTGCAAGCAACCAGCAAAGAAACCAGTCCAAGCACTTGTCAATACTTCAGTCCTGAGGAGTTTACCACCAACCGCACTACCAGTAGATTTAGTAGCCGTTTGAAAGCTAGCAAAAGCAGGCGGCACATGAACAGGGTTAAGCAAAAGCACAGCCACAGCAGCGATTAGTATGACTGTTCCAGCGGATAGAGTCTGCAACCAAACACACAGATTTTCATAACAGAGCATTAAACAATCTGAAGGTAAGCACACAAAGAAAAGCCCTTGACCATAACATTTCACAAAGGGTTTAAGCACATTGCTCTCAACATATAGTCACAGAACCAAAAAGCCTAAGTAAACTGAATAAACTACTTCACAAATCCATTGATCCTAGCATCCTTATATCAATGAGTCGAATCTTTGTAATCAGAGATCTCTGATCAAGTATTCAAATTTCACAGCAATGCAGCTATAAAACTGCAGAAAATTTGACCAGAATCCAAACAAATCAAAAGAATCAAGGTTTGCTTGATCACGAAACCCTAAAACTACTAGCCCTCAAAATCCAATAGCTCTTCTCAATCATCTTCTGAAATCAAACCCCAAATCTAAACCAAAGACACACAACGTAATTGCAGAAGATTCATAGTCATGGATATGTAGTTTACCTTGCGCTGCTTAAAACTCCTCACGATCCGTTCGATAAACCCTGGATTAGGTTTCGACTCATCGGATTTAGGAGACGGAAACAAGAAATCTCTACTCTGATTCAGTCCTGGAGACGTACCCGGCGATGGATTCTGGCGGAAGAAGCAGGAAACGGAGCTGACTCGGCGTGACTCGGGACGGCGCGAGGAGGCAAAGGTGAGACTCGGCGAACCGAGTCTGTGGACACGAGGGAGGAACGGAGATGCTCTTGATTGAGAGTTGGAGAGAGTAACGGAGGAAGAAGACGGTGGTTGTAGAAGTTTATCCATGGCGTCTCCTTCTCTTTCGGGAGAGGCTAAAGAGTTAAAAGTTTCTCAGAAGTTGGAAAAAAAAAATAAAGAGAGTGAGGGAGACTGTACTCTCTCTCAATCGGTGAAGATAAAGTTTTAAAAAATTATTTTTGTTTTCGTCGTTTTCCTGTAAATCAATAAGAATAAAAAATGAATAAACTAAATAAAATCTTATATATAAAATGTAAAATATTAATAAAATATTGTTTTTAACATTTTTAGAACCCTTTTAATGAGAACAGTGAAATTATAAGGGGCAACCGAATGCTCCACAAGACTCTTTTGATATGGTGTCTTATGCCACGTGTTTCCTCTTGATAGGTTGATTATATTGTAAAGCAAATGTTTTTTATCTTTTGTCCAAAAAAGAAAATCCCCAAATCGACATTCATCTCTGTCTCTCTCTCTCGTGTTCTCGAACCCTAGAAACCGAAATCGAAAATTTTCACCGTTTGATCTCCTCTTCTTCCCCGATCAAAGTCTCCTCGAAGGAGGACCGTGAACTTTGACTGTGTTGTTCTTCGCCGCTGTCTCGTGGCGACGGTGTTGTCGAAGGCGTCTTCTCCTCTCCCTCCGTCGCCTGCTCAGTATATTCTTCAGCGTGTGGTTCGTGGTGTGTCTCCTTCCCAAATCGACGGCCTACAAGGTAAATGGATGTCTCTTCTGTTCCTTGTTATTCTTTTGTGAAGTTGGTTCTCTGTTTGGTTATATGGCGAAGGTATCGAGTTCGTGTAATGAATTGGGTTTGATACATTCATTATTTGTCTAAACTGGAGTCATTAGTTCATATGTGTTCGTCTGAGGCGATTTTTAGTAATCTCGTTTAATGTATAGGGATGAAAGTACAACTGATATGTTCTAGGGTTAAGGTCTGATGTTTCGAAAGAGGATTTTTATGTGTGGTTGGTTAGAATCTTTGTTTGGGAGTCGATTCTGCTGCATGTGTATTATTGTTTCGAAAGAGGATTTCTATGTGTGGTTAGTGCTTTCATTATACTGTAAAAATGATCAATGAACTTAACTCTTCTTTTCAACTTTTTGGTGAGGATTGAAGCTGAGTCTTTGCTTGCTAATCTCATTCGTATATTCATCAGCAAGAGGATCTCCAAATTTAGAGGTTAGTCCATCTCTTAAAACTTTATGCAATATATGTTACTGAATGAGAGTTTGTTCGTGTATGTGCTACCCATGGTGTATTGGTTAGTAATTGTTTATTGTTTAGTAATTGTGTATTGAACCAGTGACCAGTGATTGTGTTTTCAAACTGTGATTCTCTATTGAACCAAAAATTACAAAATGAAAAAGTCATTCTATATTGAACCTGTCCCTGTGTTTTGAACCTGTCATTCTCTATTGAAGCTGTCATTGTGTATTGAAAATGTCATTGTTGATCAAGGCAAAACTGTGTTAATAACCCTGTGTTTGAATGCTAGTTTGTTGGTGTATTGGATAGTGAAGGTGTATTGGTTAGTCATAGTGTACTGGTTAGTTATTGTTTATTGTTTAGTCATACTGTATTGAACCAATGAATGTGTATTGAAACTGTCATTCTCTAATGAACCAAAAATAACAAAATGAACATATTATTGAATGCTACTTTGTTGGTGTATTGAACCTGTCCTTCTGTATATAGTCTTATACTCTCTGTTACTTAACTTGTCTAAGTTCATTTCATCCGGTTTAAAAGAATCCTTTTAGCTTTATTGTTTTAGTACTTTCTTAATGGAATGTAACTGAATCCGGTTACATTCTCTTGCTTTTAATCTTTGATCTTGTTACAACAAGATTAGTATTTACTTCAAGTATTGAGAACTACAACCATGTATACTTAATAAGATTACTATTCTGTTTTTGAGAGTTCATTGTGATTTGATTGAAGTAGGTGAGTAATATGCTTTGTAATAACTCTTTATGTGCTGTTATCAATTATCGTATTTCATCTCCCTTTTCCCTTTGCTTGATGATCCTCTCTCTTCTTTCCCTTATATCATCTCTCTGGTCTGAACTCATCCGGTTTAAAAGAATCCTTTTAGCTTTATTGTTTTAGTACTTTCTTAATGGAATGTAACTGAATCCGGTTACATTCTCTTGCTTTTAATCTTTGATCTTGTTACAACAAGATTAGTATTTACTTCAAGTATTGAGAACTACAACCATGTATACTTAATAAGATTACTATTCTGTTTTTGAGAGTTCATTGTGATTTGATTGAAGTAGGTGAGTAATATGCTTTGTAATAACTATTTATGTGCTGTTATCAATTATCGTATTTCATCTCCCTTTTCCCTTTGCTTGATGATCCTCTCTCTTCTTTCCCTTATATCATCTCTCTGGTCTGAACCTTCTTTAATGTATCTCTTCTTTCCCTTATATCATCTCTCTGGTCTGAACCTTCTTTAATGTATCTCTTCTTTCCCTTATATCATCTCTCTGGTCTGAACCTTCTTTAATGTATCTCTTCTTTCCCTTATATCATCTCTCTGGTCTGAACCTTCTTTCATATCTCTGATAGAAGAGGATCTTCAAAGGCTACTTTATATTGGAGAACAACGGGGTTTTCCAGGGATGGTTGGGAGCATCGATTGTATGCATTGGGGGTGGAAAAATTGTCCAACCGCATGGAAAGGTATGTATTCTCGAGGTACCGGAAAACCAACTATTGTTTTGGAGGCGGTTGCTTCACAAGATCTTTGGATATGGCACGCGTTTTTTGGAGCACCAGGTACTTGCAACGATTTAAATGTTCTTGATCAATCACCGGTTTTTAATGACATTATACAAGGTCAAGCGCCCCAATCAAACTACTATGTCAACGGAAGGGAATATAACATGACTTACTATCTTACAGATGGTATTTACCCCGACTGGGCGACATTTATTCAATCCATCCGACTACCACAAACCCCGAAACATTCTTTGTTTGCAAAACGTCAAGAATCTGCACGGAAAGATGTTGAGCGTGCATTTGGAGTCCTTCAAGCAAGATTCGCCATGGTTAAGAATCCATGTCTTCTATGGGAAAAAGGAAAAATCGCTTATATTATGAGAGCATGTCTCATACTTCATAATATGATTGTTGAAGATGAACGACATTCATACACTCTCTTTGACGAACAAGAATTCCAAGAAGGTGCCCCGGATCTTACATTTTCGAACAATATGGCTACAAATCTCGACGGTATAGGTGATCGTCGAAGAAGAATACGTGATAAACAAGCACATCACCAATTGAAAGAGGATTTGATTGAGAATATTTGGACTAAATTTGGACATCTTCCAAATGATTAAAAAGGTTTATAAACTTTTTTTTCATTTAATAATATGTTTTGTGTTGTGTTTCATTTTTATGTTTGTATTTTTTTAAGTTTATGTTTTAAATTAATATGTTTCTATCTTTTATGTTTATAATTTTTATCTTTATTGTCTTTTATTTGTTATTATTTGTTTTATAAAGTTTGTTTGTGTTTTGTTTAAAAAAATTTATAAAGTTTGTTATGTTTTGTTTATAATTATATGTTTCTATCTTTATTGTTCTAATTTATAAGTTTAAATCATTTTATATGTATTCGTTAAATTTACAGAGCAACGATGGCGATGGTAGTGAGGATCGTTCGCGGAGAGTGGAAACAGGACCAGGACGGAAATTTTGAGCATATCTCAGAATACGGAGGGTACTGTTTGGCTATTCGAGTACGGGAGAGGGACAATCTGAAAATGGTCACCGAGGCGGTTCGGACGCGGTTACTTCTGAACCAAGACGTTAGAGTGGATCTTACTTACCAGTGGCCTCAGTGGATGATGGGTCCGGAATGGAAACGAGCTGACCCAATCGAGATCCTCACAGACGAGGACATGACCTTGTTCATGGCAATAAGATCTGACTTAGAGGAGATGTATCTCCGAGTGAAAGTCACCCAGACCACCGGGAGCACAGAAGACGGAGGCGAGCCACAACCAAGGGCTTTCAACACACAGGGACGTACCTCGGCGGAGATTTCTGACAGATACTGGAACAGTTCCGAAACCCAAGCCGTGTGGAGTAGCGTGCTAAGTAAGATGTTACTTGATAAACCGACTGGTGCGGAAGCAGACAAGGGTAAAGAAAAGGACTTGGACCCGCCAGGAAAATACGGCCCACTAAGAAGGCCCACCGAGGGAATAGTCATTAGGGACAAGGAAATGGAGGGGGGTACAACCAATCTCGCGGCTACCGGTGCAACAAATCTCTCGAGACAAGATGTTACCCGCTGTACAACCAATCTCGCGGCTACCGGAACATTGTCGAAGCAACCTACGGCAAAAGAAAAAGGGAAACAGAAGATGCGGATCGATGACATCGTCACGGATGCTGATTACGAGATCTTTAAGAAGCAGTATCAGGCGGAGATGTGGAGAGAAGTATGCGCAACTCAGATAAGCCTGGGAAAAGGCCAGACAGGTGCTGATGAGTATGGGATCAGAACATCAAGGGCGTTGGACTTTGGGGAAAGGGCAGCTACCCCGCCGGCACAAGACAACGGCCTAAACCTTAATCTAACTGCAACTGTCGGGTCGAGCAGTCAGCCTAACGTAGTAACGGTTTCATCAAGCGATTCCGTGTTTGGAACACCATCGTCACACACTTCGAGTATGTCTTTCTCGCATGACGATTTAACTTCAGATGAAGATGAAGACGAATTAATGGGTAAGATAATTAAATATTTACTGCCATAACGAAAATATTATGTCGATTCTGACCGATTTACCTAATGTTGCACTTTACAGATGATAGCTTAATAGCCCATTACTACTCGGAATCGGACGGGACTATTTGCGTAACACCTACACAGCCCATCAAGCCTGCAGATAAGGGGAAGGGTATCCTTATTGAATCGGGTACAAACGAAGTTATTCAGGTAACAGGCGGGTTACATGTGGGAGAACCCGTTAGAGCGATAACTCGGGTAAGGGTCCGCGATACACCGATTCCTACAGTATTGTACGACATGGATGCACCACCGTATTTCGACGACCCTGGCGAAGAAGGTAACATAATCGTTAATCTGATAACATTATTTTTATCCAATAATGCTAACAATAGTCGCTAACATATAACATATGCGTCAATAATATATTTATCTATATCGATATGAGTAAGTTTGCCCTAACTAATTGTGGTAAACAAAATACTTTTGCAGACTTACTACAGAGGGCCCTGCGAGATGCTGACTACGAGGGGGATGATATTTTCGTCGGTCGAATGTTCAAGGACAAGGAAGACTGCACTACCAAGCTTGCAATCCATGCAATTAGGAGGAAGTTCCACTTCATTAACACCAAGTCAACCCCAGACAATTTTGCTGCTGTTTGCGTAAGCCACACTTGCCCCTGGAGAGTCTATGCAACCAAACTCACAGACAGTGAGAGATTTGAGGTCCGTACAACTATTCTACAACACACTTGCAGCGTTGATGCAAGAGGAGACTTCCACAAGATGGCTTCTACTGCGGTTATAGGCAAGCTAATGCGCACGAAGTATGTGGGAGTGGGTAGGGGGCCAAGACCTAATGAGTTGAGGAAGATTCTGAGGCAAGAATTCAGCTTAAATGTATCTTACTGGAAGGCATGGAGAGCCAGGGAAATAGCCATAGACAATGCGATGGGGTCTGCAATGGGAAGCTATGCGTTAATACAACCATACTTCAAACTTCTGTTGGAAAGTAACCCGGGCTCCCTCGTTTATTTAGAGACAAGCAAAGACAGCGAAGGCGTGGAGCGCTTCAAATTTCTGTTCGTCGCTATGGCTGCTTCTATTAAGGGCTTTGCATTCATGCGCAAAGTGATAGTTATTGATGGTACACATCTGCGTGGGAGATATGGAGGCTGCCTCATTGCTGCTAGTGCACAGGACGCAAATTTCCAGGTCTTCCCGATTGCTTTTGGGATAGTTAACAGCGAGAACGATGAAGCTTGGACCTGGTTCGTGGAAAGGTTAGCTGAAGCGATACCTGATGACCCAGATCTCGTGATTGTTTCAGATCGCCATTCATCAATCTACGCTAGTATCCGTAAGGTAATATTACTTCTTACCATTACTTCTTATGTTAACTATTAAGTGGCACGTTAAATGGAGTTATCCAATATAAGTAGAAGAGACTACTTATACTTCTGTTACAGAAACATGTTCACTGATACTGATAATATCAAGTGTAATCAATATTATGTTTTGTAAGAGATAATCGTTAAGTTAGATGGTAATAGAGTTATCCAGTTTATATGTAATCTTGTGTAAGTATCCGCAAAACTAGTCACAATTTAAATGAGTTAGAGTGTAAATGTTTATTTATTTGTTATTCACAGACAATAATCGTTAACTTGTATTTTAGTGTAAGATACTTCTGGTTCTAACTCAGACTACTTTCAAACGTAGGTCTATCCCATGGCATCTCATGCAGCTTGTGTTGTGCACCTGAAGCGTAACATAGTGGATATCTTCAAATCCGAAACCCTCAGTTGCCTTGTTTCAAGCGCGGCAAGAGCTTACCGGCTGACAGATTTCAACAAGTTATTTGCTGAAATCCGGAAAATGAGTGGACCCTGTGCAGACTACCTCACAGGCATCGGGTTTGAATACTGGACCAGATCACATTTTGTTGGGGAAAGGTACAACGTGATGACCAGCAACATCGCATAATCCCTCAACAACGTCCTCACAATGGCCAGAGACTACCCGGTAATTTCTATCCTTGAAACAATACGCACAACACTAGTGACCTGGTTTGCTTTGAGGAGGGAGGCAGCGAGGGTAGAGGAGAACATTTTACCCCCGAAGGTGAATGAGATGGTCATCGAGAACTACGAGAAAGGTTCAAGTTTCATGGTTATGAAGATAGGAGATGGGCATTATGAGGTCCATGATGATAAAGACTCGGCATTCGTGGTAAACATTTGGGAGAGAACATGCTCTTGTCGCGAGTTCCAGATATTGACGATACCTTGTCCCCATGCGATTGCTGCTGCGATTAAGGAAGGTGTAAGGGTGGACACTTTAGTGGGAGTGTCGCACACCGTGCCAAATCTGAGGTTCGCTTATGTGGACATGATAATGCCAGTCCCCGACATGGCTACACTCGCACCTTCCCCAGGTGATGTAGGTGGTGGAAACTTAGCCCCTCCCTTAGTGAGGAGGCCGCCTGGGCGCCCGAGAAAGAGACGTCTATTCTCTCGTGGAGAAATAAGGGTAAGGAAACTTCGTCAAAATGTCTGTTATCATATAATAATTAGGTTATACAATAAATTATGCTTAACCCTGTAACTATATGCAGAGAACAACCAGGAGAAGATGCACGAGATGCCGTTCCCTCGGTCACAACAGGGCAACGTGCCGTGGTCCGGTCCAGGTAACATTGATTAGTTATAAATGTATGTTTAAGTTGTACATCATATCACTAACTATATCAAAAACAGGGACCGTAGGTGGAACAATCAAGTTTTTTGGCGGCGGGTAGACCAAGCAGCGTGTTTTAAGTTATGAAGCAACAAGTGATGAAGGGGAGACGGTGGTAACAGTAATTTTTATTGTATATAGAACCAACTCTGTTACCGGATAAATGTATAATTATCGGTTTTTATCCCCGAAGTGGGCAAGTACTTTAGTTCTATGTTTAGCTAAACAATGTTCCGTATGAGAACATTGTTTCGTTAAACAGATGTGTACTTATTAATTAATGAAGAAGCTTGGTCCCCAAATCATTGTTATTATTTTTATATACGCTTCGATGGACTAAATGATAAACCAGTAATCAATGGGATATAGATTGTAAAAATATAATAGAACCAGAAAACATAGGGTTTAAAACAGTACGAAAAAGATTAATAACGAGTAAGAATTGGGATATTTACTGGGACCCAGTAAATTGAATAGGAATTATAAACACGGTTAAAGAAATGATTTAAAGGTAGAGAGGTTTGCTAGCATGCTTGATTGAAAGAATTAGATAATTTCTCCTGTAATGTGCTAAAGATTATGTAAGCGCAATAAGAAAGGTATTATCAAAACAATTAATAATTATCAATGTTTTACATGTTTTATGTTATAACAAACTTCAGAGTAAGCATTTAAAAAAATTCCTAATTAACACCAATAAATATTAGCCTTGTTAAACCATACCTAATTAACAAACGCTAAACCGTACCACTTATTAGGTCAACCCTTACCTAACTAGCCAGTATTATGTAACAAATCAGGATATTTAACTAGCATATAGTGTATAATTTAATTTATAAGTTAGCCGATAACACTGTAACTAGCGGATAACAAAAAATAATCATATCACTATTATATAGGGTCGCCTAATGACCCATAATCAAAACTATCCCCTACTCACTCAACCCAAACATAAAAATAAGTTTACATTGAATAATTATAAAAGCTAAACCCTAACACCAAATAGATCAACCCAGACCCAAATATAAATGGACTTTGTAAAAAAATTATTTACGACATGCTCCAAAAAATTTACATAGAAACTGATTTAAGCGCAAACAATAAACAAGCCCTAGAAAACCAAAACCTAAATATAAACTCTTGTCGCTACTGAAACATTAATATACGCACAATTAATTACAATGGCAAAACCCAAAATACTACTTACTAATCCCTAATATAAATATATATATATATGTTAACCGATAACAATATAACTAAACGATAAAATTAAGTATATCAAGATATGTAGAAGTTAAATTGATAAGAAGTAAATGGAATATTGGAAATGTGAAAATGGTATAGGGATAACACTTTAGCAGTTAACCCTTACGAAAATTTATAAGTTTGCGGATAACACTATAACTAGCAGATATTATATAACATATCATGATATTTAAATATTTAAAGGATAACAAAAAAAATGAAATTTATAAATTTGAGAATATAAATAATTGATCAAGATCACTATCTTACGAACATTATATAGGGTTGCCTAATGACCAAAAATAAAAACTATCACCTACTAAATCAACCCAAAAACAAATATAATTTTAAATTGACTAATTAGAAACGCTAAACCCTGTCACAAACTAGGTCAACCCAGACCTAAATATAATTGGACTTTGTCACAAAAATATATACAACATGCGGCAAATAATTTACATAGAAACTTATTTAAGCGCTACCCATAAACAATAATAAGTAAACCCAAACATAATTATATACTCTTGCCACTACTGAACATTAATATAAGCACAATTAATTACAATGGCTAAAGACAAAATACTGGTATGTAATCCCTAACGTAAATATACATGTTAGCCGATAACACTTTAACTAGCGGATAAAATTTAATATAGCAGGAGGTTGGGCAAAGGAAAGTTTCATGATTACTACAGTCTATAGAAAAGCGTTTGTATGGAGGTTGGGCAAAGTTAAAAAAAATTACACCAGATAAATAAAAAGTTATCGTACAGAACGGGCGAACATGAAACCAGCAATATTACTCAACCCCAGCGAGGATAATAGCAGATATAAATTTCTTCAAATCTGCGTCAAGATGCTCGACCTTCAATTCAGCACACTCCTCCAAACCACCAGTAGCATGAGCATGTATTAAAAAAATGGACATAATGCCAGAATCTGGACGAAACTGAAACTGCGGCATCGTAGATGGTCTGACAATGGCGAAAGGATCTTTTGACCTCTTACGTTCTCCATACTCAACCCCGGCCTGTATGAGAAGGTAGGGAAGCATTACAGAAAAGGGCTGAAGTTCAACGGAAATTTCATGGTCTTTCTTGAGTTGAGTATTGCAATCAAGTACATAAATACAGCCACCGCAGAGGTCAATGCACAGTGACACCCAATGCTTTCTATCGAAATTGAAGGGGGCATATAGAAAGTCAACTTCCATAAAAAGCGCAGCACGTGCACTGTCTCCAGCACCTAGTAGTTGTGCAACAACATCGTCCGGGAATTTATAGTCGCTTCCGCTCTTTGTGAAGCGTGGAAACAGTCGAAACAAAGAGGAAACAAACTTCGAGTCAAGCAAATCAACACGCAACTTTTGCCCATCTAGGTCTTCGGTGCGTAATAAATGGCGGCTAAACTTAATCAACGCATCCATGAGCTGATCAAGAAGATTTAAGGAAGTAAGTGTTTCCGTGTATATCAAAGAAATTAAGCAAATGGAAAACAGCCTAACCTTGGCTGGCAGGTGTTTTTTCCTTTCAATGATATCAAAAACATCTTTGTTAGATAGAGAAGCTTTCCCGCCAAGGTTAACCGATCTTACACAGCAACAAGAATGCAAAAAAGTTAAAAATGCCAACAACATGTTACTATTTTTAAAAACAAAAAAAACCACTGGTTTACCTGGCGCACTCCAGTTTTTTCATGGAGTTCTGGAATCGTTCCTCAGGATCAACATGACTTTGATCCTTATCAACCGAAGAAGGGTGTCCCACCAATAGTTTAGTCTTCTTGTCGTACTGATAACGACCATCCAACTTCTTAGAAATTGTCCTCAGTCTTTTACTCCTCCTCCCTGGCACCACAAGGGCATCCTTCAATTCGGACAGCAAGTTATTCGGTAAGAAACGTGTTAGTTGGTAAATATATATGATAACCACTAACCTAAATCTTAGATTCATTGAAAATTATTAACCTGTTCGACGAAACACGCTTTGTTTCCTCTCTCATCGTCCGAATTAGCCGCCAAATCCTCCTACAGAAAATAACTACCAAATGTTAAATTTTCAAATTTTGCAGAATCTTATTCTGGTGAAACATGAAAAGAACAAACCTGACGGGGCCCGATCTGCACCGTATACTCTGCAACTGCATTCATAACCTGCATGTGATTACATATTTCGGACGATATCATGACTTCCCACTTGCAACATATTCTGACTCATGTTTGATTAGTATAATATATGCAAATTAAATTTCACTCAAATGGAAAAACAGTTTTCGTAGAATTATTCTTTAACATTTTGTTAATTAAAAAGGCAAAACAATTGCTAACCCATAAAAAAAAAATAGACCGTACTAAAAGAAATAGCCATATAAAATATGATATATCCGTTAAACATCTCTTTAATCTGTAATTCCAGGAGGTGGCACTAGCCATCGAGAAAAAAAACGAATATCCCCAAAAGAAACTGTAATGTTCAAACCATACACATTAATATCCAAAAACCCAATAAAGCTAAACTTATCAACTAACCATGTTAGTATCTTCCTTCAAAGGGGAAACATCACCACCACCCAGCCTTTCACCCGCATCAGATGGACCTCGGGTCACCTAGTACATGGTTCGGTAAATAAAATTTCTTAAGGAAAGCAAAGACACAGGCCTGGTTTATTTATACTAACCCCATCGCCTTCAACACCTTCCGAAATGGCTGAGAGCGAAGTGCATGTCACTGTATTTTGGATAACACCCACGCCAGCATGGTCCATTATCTGAATCCATTATGACCTTGTAAGTTGAAAAAATAACTAGCCAATCAAATAAATGACATCTAATTAGAGGGGAACTTACAACAACGGTGTCAGGGTTAAGTTCGGCGGTTCCGTCAATCGCAATGTCCTACACGGAAAAACTAAAATATTTCAGAAGCAATATACTTAAAAAAATTTTATATTAGTTGCAGGAGTTATCCACATATCCTGATTATATATATTCGACTGCTGACCATCAAGATAAATGATGATTCCAGAAAAATTTATACATATCTGCTAACCAGATAAACAATTGAATAAGAAAACCAATCACTATGCAAATGATGATAGCAGATAAATGTATACATATCTGCTAACTTTAGAGGGTTGTCGATAAGTAGGTTGAGTTCAGAACTAACATCTGGGTTATCGGGTAAGCTATCAGAAAACAGGCCAGCTGATTGACCTCCCTCAAGATGAGGATCATCTTCCCCAACGTCAGACTGAAAATATCAGAAACAATAGTATTAAGAAATAAGTTACTTAGAGATAGTACAATTTAAGTGAGAAATAACCTCTTGGCGGCCATTAACAACCCCCAGTACATCATCGCAACTGCGATCCGCAGCAGCACCACCATCAATCACCTACAGTTTCACGAAAAGATGATAACGTAGGCATTACAAACACTTCTAATTTAAAAGTAAGAGTCTTATCCACGGACCATTGGGCTAGCACCAACATTCCCATCCTCGGGTCCAGGTCTGGTTCCCGACTCGCGCCGTTTGGAGGAATCCTAAACAATTGAAATTACCAAAATGTGAGTTTGGCAAACATAGTTTTTAAATAGTAACAAATATAAAGCTATAACTACATCGTTAGAGTTTAAATATAATAATCAAGTTATGAAGATAACAAAACATATAATCACTAACTTGTTCAGGAAATGATCCCGAACCAAGATCTAGCTGATGGCCAGCATCCACTCCCTGACTATAAGGGTTACTCTGAAATGAATATTGAATTTGTAACACTAAGACAATTTTGTTACTGTATAGTCGGGTTATAAATACAACATAATAAAATTCAATTACATGATCAGGGCTTGAGACAGGAACATGATCCAACGGACTCCTGACCTCTTCTTGCCCGGTGGCGTCTCCCTGCAAATTTGCTTTTAATTCTGTAAATCTTAACAAATTGACCATGAAATTAAAATGTAAATATACAAACCTGGTTTGGTTGTTTGTTGTAACTAGAAATGATCCGATCAATGGTGTGCTCAACATTGACACCTTCGACATCTAGATGATCAGCAACTGCGCATCGAGGCAACTCACCATGATTGTTAGTGGTCCCTGCGGGTCGGGGGACGGTTGTTTGGTTGCCCCAGGATGGCTCTGTCACAAACTGACGCGTGGATAGAGAGAACAAATTTGGGTTATCCATAATCCATGTAGTTACTCCTTTTATGATCCGGGCCTCCATAGCCCCTAGTTTGGAATCCAGCAGTCGCGAAAGAGTAGCAAGTTTGCATGATCCAGTTAGAGAACTAGAGGGCCCTGCCGGAGGTTGTTGATTAGCACTTCTTGGCGGCATTGAAGGCGGTGCTTTCAGACCCTTCCTAGCACGAACTATTTTGGCCTTAACACCCCTTTTCTGCTTCTTGGGAGCCAACTCAAGCTCAGAAGGTATACATCCCCCTGTAAACATTTCATTACCGAATAAAAATCCCTTGGACGCCAGCTCAACAATGTTATCTACAGCTGGATCTTCCGCGTCATCCTCCCAGGACAAATCCTCTTCTGGGTCCACCTCCAGATGAGGGCAGATAATTGGATCAACGAGTAACTGTATAGGTAAACAAGAAAAAAATTAGTAATATGAAACAACGATAACAAGTTATTTGGAAAGATAACTTGTAAGTTACTGGCTACTGAGATATTTAATAACTAACCTCGCAATTAGCATCTAGTCTCTTAGCGTTGGATATCTTTAAGGGAACAGACAAACGCTGGCCAACTTCAGCAACATGCCCATCTTCCGAATCACTACAGTCCGGTTCTTCGGACGGGGAACCTTCTTGAATTGCCGGAGCAGCTTGTAGTATCACCAGTTGCAAAGCATATAAAAGACCTTGTACGGCAACGCAGGTCGTCGCGAGTTGCTCAACATCTCTATCCTTGATAGACTTCATCATCATCTCGAAAGACAGCCTCCCCCACGTCCTCGGCCATTTCAACATGTTCCTTCACAACTTTTGGGTAGTGAGATGTGGGGACTAGGAAACCATCAACGATAGCCAAACACGCGTAAATCCGCCGCATGTCTTTGTCCTCTACGATTTTGTTCTTCAACATAGTAATGACCCGGTCCACTGTTACATCTTCTTCTAGACCGAAAAGGGTACTGTAGAATGGGATTTTTTTCCATGCGGTGCCTTTACGCTTTCTCTTTTGCAAATTAGGAAACCGATTACAGTTCAAACCGGTGACAATCTTGAACTCTCTTAAAGAGAACCGAACCGGAGTACCGCCGAAGATTACCCAGATTTCTTAGGGTTTACAAACATCTAACTGTCGAGAAAGGAGAAAAAGGCCAAAGGATGCGGACCACGCAGGCTTGTTAGGAAACTCCATCAAACTGTGAAACGGTGTTCTACTTAACCACTCACGTTCATCGTCATCAAGCGCATCAAAAATCATTGAGAGGGTTTTGATTTTATTGTAGACATTAACCCTTTCGCCTAAGGGTTCTTCTCCAAATGCAATAATGCGGTTGGGGAGCTCTAGATCCGTCATCTATCAATTTGGAATTCGAAGAACGATTAAGATTTACCATGGAAAAATCAAAAAAAAAAATATACCAAGACGCAGATGAACAAAGGACAATAACCTTATGCGGGTAGAACAGACGCCTTTGGGCGGAAATTGAAGACTACTATGGCACCCAAATCGCTGAAACTAACTCGAATCTTTGCGAGAAAAACCGACTTCTACGGTTGGGGTGTTTTCAGGGTTGAATGAAGGAGATAGGAAACTGAAGCCAATAAATTTAAAAAGAAGACAGAGAGACGTGACTGTTGATAAGAAAATAAAGAGAAGCACCGATATCTGACAATATATCATCATATTCTTGATTTTTCCGAGAACAATATCAAAACTATAGATTTGTTAGCTGCACAATAATATAGAGAAACAGCTACCCTATGATATATAGCTATAGGGTTTAAAGGGTCCAATAAGTTGCTTGCTAATAAATAATTTATGGGATCCGAAAATTCAATTTTTAAGTTATCCAGGGCTACAGATGATAGTTTCCCTTATTGTAATGTATGACAAAAGCACAATACTTTTATGGTCACTATTTATAGTTTTAGTAAAATATTATTATAAAAATTACGTAATAGTATTAAAAAGTTGTGACTTTATTAAAAAAATTCTGGTAATTAAATATGAAGAAAAATACTTCATAATGATTTTTTTCTGTAAATCAAGATTAATTTATATTCAACAGAAAAAAGTATATCAATATTTTAAGATCATTTTCCATGTTAGGTACTGGTTAGTGGTTATATTCCATCTCTCTCTCCAAAGTTTTTTTTTTTTTTTTTTTTCTCTCTCCAAAGTTTTCGTCTTTCTTCCTCTCACGTCTCAGATTAAACACTCAGATTTCTTTTTTCGATTTTTTCAATTTCAGTCCAATTTCACTTTCCACTTTCGAATTTATTCATACATATCAATCTAGCGAATTTTGTGAATTTCGTCTTTGTTCAAGAAAATTCCAATGGCTCCGACCACCCTTGTAGGGTTGTATGTAAGTCTTTCGATATCTTCAAATTTCATATATTAACGAACAAGACATTTCTCATAGATCGGTATTTAACCATTGACCGGTGTCAATTTTGTTCTCAATTTCAAAAATCTTTGCTTTTTTTTTTTAATATTGTTTGAGCATTAGCTTCAAATGGGTTTAATCATGTCAGTGATCATTAGCTTCAAATTGGTTAATCATGTCAGTGATCATTAGCTTCAAGCAAGTGAGATAGGAAATACATGTTCTATATTGAACAATCTTGTTCCGTGGTTTTATAAGTTTAAGCTAAGATTGAAAGGCTTTAGCTTTGCAAATTATTGAAATGAGGATCCTTTATATATATATATATATATATATATATATATGTTGAAGAATTATAAGCTAAGATTGAGAGTTTGATAGATATGTTTTGCTTTTCTTGCTCACAGATTTTTTTTCTTCAAGAATCACCAAAACCTGTGTTGTAATCAGAGGCATGTTGGGTGACAATGAAGGTAGTAAGCCTTCAACATGTTCTTATTTGTCAATACTTGTATCCAGCTTTTGTCGCCTGATTCTTGTTTCTCATATAGTGTCAGGTCAAGTCATTGTGATTATGGGCGTAAGCGGAGCAGGGAAATCGTAAGTCATGGTTTTTATTCCTCTTCTGATTTGTTCTAGATTATGAGGAGTTTGAAAGAAAGATATTGTTTCACTTTGTTAGTACCATAGGTAAGATGTTGGGAACAGCTCTATCTTGTGACTTTCTTGACGCCGATGATTTTCATTCTTTATCGAACAGAGGTAAATGAATCCTGTACTTTTGACGATTTTGTTGAGGGAAAGAATTATGTTTGGAAACACTCATTGGTGCTCATTGTTTTTACTAGATAAGATGAGCCAAGGGATTGCTCTTTCAGACAAAGACCGAATGCCGTGGCTTGAAAAAATACAGGACAGTTTGCGAAGACGTTTACTGAACAGAGAAACCGTTATCCTCGCATGTTCTTCATTGAGAAAACATTATAGAGAAATCTTGAGAGGTTCTGATCCGGATTACAAACCGGGAAGTTATACTAGTTGCAAGGTTAAGTTTGTGTTATTGGAAGGTAATGCAGAGTTGATCGCTGCTCGGTTACAGAAGAGAGCTTCAGAGGGAGAACATTATATGCCTCTTACTCTTCTTCAGTCTCAGTTTGATCTGCTTCAAGCTGATGATGAATGTGAAAAGATATTCAAAATCAGTGTGATTCTAAGCCCTGAAGTTATAGTCAACACAATTCTTGAAATGGTTACAGATTCTTTGAACCCTTGAGAGAAGATATACGAAGTTCTAAGGAGTCAGGACATTGTAAATTTGTATTATTACTTACTCTAATCATCTTTATACCTCTTTTGTATTCAACAAATCAACATATACAATAAGCAAAACTTACTTTCATGATAAAAAAAAAATGGAATTTTCAAAATGTAGAATGTTTCATTTCATCTTCTCCATTTTGTATCTATACTATTAATTGGGGATCATTTTTAGTCTTTGTTGCCAAACAAACCTGAAAAAAAAATATTAGAAAAAATGTGATTGCAAACCTATTGCCAAACACATTTAAAGACAGCAAAAAAATATAGTTAAATAAATAAAAAATAAAACCAAAATTATGAATTATCTATATTTATGGAAACCATATTAAGTTTGTTACCATAAAAAGTGGACAGTTAAATTTAAAATTAAACATATGGAAACAGATTTAATATGAATTATATACTTTCAGATATTTTTGAAAACAATAAATTATAATTAATGAAATGTAATAAAAAATGATTATATGTTTAACATAAAGAAATATGATATTTTAGGAAAAAAATAAAAAAAATATGTTAGATTAGAAAATAAGCGACTAATCAAATTTTATATAGCATAAAATGTGAAGAAATATACAACATATTTTATTATATCATCAAATTTTAAAAACTATATAATTTTAAGAAGATAACAAAAAAAATGTTTAAATTAAAAATCTGAAAATAAATCAATAGATTTTTAAAAAAATTCTAAAATCTTGCAAAGAAACATTCCATATCACATAAAATCTCTTAAACTTATATAATTTCGTACTTGCAAAGAAATTATATAATGTCGTACTAGAATTAAAGGTCAACCATAAATGTAGAGAAACAAACCGTAAAAATATGTCATATTAATTATAAAAATATTGATCGATTCTATAATTTAGGAAACTAACTAATTAGTGTAGATTCATCAGTTAAATTTTTCATTTATTAAAATCTTAACAATAAAATCTAAACCAATCTATATTAAATCTACATATTAAAATATATTTTGTATGATTCAAAATCGAGTGTATAACATCTACATAATAAACTATATTTTTAAACAAATTATTTAAAATTGAACAACATTCTTTCGTTCTCACAAATCATGATAATGACATTGATCTTTTTGATTATGTAGTGGGTGTAGACATATAATTATATATATTGCAAATTAAAAAAAAAAAGTAAAATAGTAGAAAGATGTAATTTAAATACTAAAAATTATTTTTAATAATATGGAACTGGACATAAAAATAACAAACTATTTTTGGATAGCTAAAATTCTAAAATTACAAATTTTACACTAAATATGAAAAATTATTAAGTTACATCTACATATATTATATCTATAGTATGATAGTTATAAAGCCACCTCTGTACATTCAATGTATTATACAGATAGAGGAATACCGAGAGTTGAACATAGCATTATATACTTCGACATATTTCTTTTTGCATATAAGTGAATTACGATTAAGATCTAAACCATTAAAAAATATTATAATCCACGGGTTAATTGGACGGGTTAAGCATATAAATTTTTTTATATATATTTTTTTAAATATATTTTTTATTATATGTTAAGAAATATAACTATTTCTAAAATATGTTTAAAAACTTAGGAGATTTAATTATTGAACCAGTATCAACATGTCTGTTTTGGTTATCCAATTCACGAGTTTGATAGAAATCTAACTGATCAGTCTAAGCTAAGTTTCAAAATATGAGTGAAATCATAAATATATTAAACAGTCATAAAGAGAACCTAAACCAAACCAGTATAAATTTTGATTTTGTAAGTTATACCAAATAAATATCTACAACATTATCCACCATATGGGTGTAGTTCCGAACTATTCTTGATAAACTATGGGACATAAATTTTAGATAACATAATTGAATAAAAAAGTTGGTAGTGATATTTAATTTGTAAAAATAAAAATATCTAAAATTTTTCTAATAAAAAAAGGACTAGGAAAAAAAAGTAATGAGACAAATTCACTAATTTGGATAGTTAAATTCAATTTTGACTTTCAAATATCAATTTACAAGTACAATACAGAAACATGAAATTTAAATAGCTAAAATTTCCTATTTATTTCAAATATTGAAACATGAAATAATGGGTATATGAAGAGCGCGGGTAATTCGAAAAATAATAAAAAAATAGTATCTAAAGTAATGCTGGTAAAATACGAGGCAGAAATTTTGGATAACACAAATTCAACTAAGGGAGATACATAAATACTATTTACTCATGCGAATTTCGAAGAACGGGTTTTTGCGGGTTAAAATATTGTAGTTCGTTGCAGGCTAGACATAGTGGACGAGTTTGACTCGCTTGACAACTATATTTAGGTCATTTGTTTCAAGAAGTTTTAGTGTTTTATGTTGTTTTTACCTGTTTTGATAGTTCACGATTTACATAGAAATTTAGATTATCACTAATCCGGTTTACACTTTCTCCGGGTCCGCTATCATGTCGATCTAAAGCGATTATTATTTCATACATTCAAAAATTTGAAGAAAGCAAAGCAAACGTATTTGTGGCTCCGAAACTCTTACCTATTCTTTTATATGTTAGACTAAAATATATAATCTCAAATGAGTTTTAAAACCATGATTATAAGATGGAAAATATGATATAGATGGGACATTACGGTTATGAAATAGTCACTTTTTGTGACTTTTTTTTACTAATTTTCTTTTATGTAATGTTCTTAACTTAACGAAAACAAATCTGATAATTTCTTTATCTAAATCGAATTAAAAACGACATGAAACTGATACGAATTCTTCTGATTATGAATTAAATAACATTACTTAAAAATACGTTTACAAACTTTATCTTGCACATATGTAATATATTGAAATCAACCCTGTACACACGTATGTGCGGGTCCATCCCTAGTCTTCTATATTTTGTTCACATATAAGTAAAATAGTAATTTTTATTCAAATAATTTGCAAGATATATGGAAAGATTGGGCTTTTACAGGCCCATAAACTCTCACAACTAGAAGCATCCACAAAGCACAATGCATGGTGGTTCCACAGCATTAAAACGGCAAAGCGTTCGTTTTCACAAAAGCAAAACGACATTACAACTCACTCGGCAATCTTTTTCACCGCCAAGATATTTGTAGCCCTTGTTCCTCTCTGCATATTTTTGGCGGGAAAATCGACCGAGATCAGAGAGAGAGAGAGAGAAGTTGATTGAGAGGCGAGAGAAAGATAATGGCGGATGGAGGTAAAGATGAGACAGGAATGGTTCAAGTGGAGGAAGATTTCTCTGTGTGGAAGAAGAACACACCATTTCTCTACGATCTTTTGATCTCTCACCCACTCGAATGGCCATCTCTTACCGTCCATTGGGTTCCATTGACGCCGAGTCCTTACGCGGCGGACCCTAACTTCGGCGTCCACAAGCTTATTCTGGGAACTCATACTTCCGGTGGTGCTCAAGATTTTCTCATGGTCGCCGACGTCGTTATCCCGACACCAAACGGTGAACCTGGGTTGGGCGGCGCTAATCAGGATCCCGTAATTCCTAAGGTATTTGATCCCTAAAGATTCCTTCTTCTTCGTTTTTGGCGTTCTTCTTAGATTGTGTTCTATGCCTACCAAGTGTTCGATAAAAGTACTAGCTAAAAGTGTTAGAAATGAAATCGACAAGACTAACGAGTATGATTCTTATATTCTCGGATTTGTTTCAGGTGGAGATTAGGCAGAAAATACGTGTTGATGGAGAAGTGAACAGAGCGCGGTGCATGCCTCAAAAGCCTACGCTTGTGGGTGCAAAGACAAGTGGGTGTGAGGTGTTGCTGTTTGATTACGTCAAACATGCTGAAAATCCTCAAACGAGTGAGTGTGATCCTGATCTGAGGTTACTGGGACATGACAAGGAAGGGTATGGGTTGTCTTGGAGTCCTTTCAAGGAGGGTTATCTTTTGAGTGGTTCACAGGATAAGAAGATCTGTCTTTGGGATGTTTCAGCTGCACCACAAGATAAGGTTTTGAATGCTATGTGTGTGTATGAGGTAAGTGCAGCAATACAGTTGGTTTATTGTCTCTTGTTTCAGAAGATGAGATTTGCTGCATCTTCACTCCTTTGGTTTTGTTCTAGGGACATGAAAGTGCTATTGCAGATGTATCATGGCACATGAAGAACGAGAACCTTTTTGGGTCTGCGGGTGAGGATGGTCGATTGATAATCTGGGACACACGAACAAACCAAATGCAACACCAAGTGAAAGTTCATGAAAAAGAGGTAGAAGCCATTCTCCAATATATCTGCGCATTCGAACAATATTAACTTATGTTTGATATCTGTTTCACACGCCTGCATCACATTTATCTCTGGGTAACCAGAAGTCATTGACTACAAGTTACACATTCTGTATGACCATACTTTCTTGTGTTTCTCAGGTGAACTATCTTTCTTTCAATACATTCAACGAATGGATACTAGCCACAGCTTCCTCAGACTCTACTGTTGCCTTGTTTGACCTTCGTAAGCTGAATGCACCATTGCACGTATTGAGTAGCCATGAGTATGTTCTTTTTCCATTTTCTCATATCCTCTGAGCCATCTATAAGTTGTGTTAGAACTCAGTAATGATACCTTTGCACTGAGTAAACTGTAAAGGGCTGTCTGCTGGCAAAATCCACCATTTTAATGAAAGATTTTGATTACAGGGGAGAGGTTTTCCAAGTGGAGTGGGATCCTAACCATGAAACAGTACTCGCATCTTCTGGGGAGGACAGAAGGCTGATGGTCTGGGACCTTAACAGGTATGTATCATCATATCCTTTCCAGAACGTAAAAAATGAAGTTGTAATTTGAGAGATTGTTCAATGTTGAGTAAGGTTTCTTTTTGGGGTTTACAGGGTTGGAGAAGAGCAGCTTGAGATAGAGTTGGATGCAGAAGATGGTCCACCAGAGTTACTCTTCTCTCACGGAGGCCACAAGGCTAAGATATCAGACTTTGCTTGGAGTGAAAAGGAGCCTTGGGTGCTTGCAAGTGTAGCCGAAGACAACAGTCTTCAGGTCTGGCAGATGGCCGAAAGCATCTATCGCGACGAAGAGGATGCTGAGGCCAATGAGGACATCAAAGAAGATATTACATACCAGTCATGAAAACTAAGAAATAATTTGGACTCTCCAGTACTTAAAGTCATATTGTGCTTTAGCTAGTTTCCAAAAGACAAGCTTTGTGTCTGTAGTACTAACATGAATCGGCTCTGTTTTCAAAATGTAACCATGTTTGGATTTTGTTCGTTTCATATGATTCCTGTCACAAAATCAAATTGTGTGACTAAAATTTGAGACTATCTAACTGAACATACACAAGATTTGTTGAATAAGCAATCTTGGGACTGCCTCTGCAGTACAAACTGGTTATGCAACAAGCAAAAAGATACAAGAATCATTCTTTTCTTGCTCGTTTACGTATAGTACTGTTCAGAGATCCAAATCTATGGATAATCAAGGAAAATCCCATATAAGTTATTTGAGAAGCAAGAGACTCTACCAGACGAACGAAAGCAATCAAGTTACTCACTCCCATAACTTATCCAAATGCAACATTCAATCTCTTGTACAAAAACTTAAAAAATGAAGCTACTAAAGTACAAAACCAAATGGCAAACTCGATTTGAATATTAACAAGTCTTATTCTAGCTTCAACGAGCTCAACAAAGAAATGCAATTACATAAGGAAAAACAAAGAGATTAATAAAAATGATAAAAGCACAAATGTGCTTGAAGGAAGGTGGTGATGCAGTTGAACTCTACTACTCATTGGAAGAAAATTAACTACCAATATGAAAATGATTGATAGTATCCCATGATCAACGATACTTCAAACTGCCTTCGCTGCACGATGTCCACCTGTTGCAAGAGCAAAAGCCATGAGTTCATGAACTAAATATAACCAAACCAAAAGTTCAAACAAAATGTTGAAGGAGCCTCATAATAGACAAAGGTCCAGACAAAGTAAAGAGAACACAACAGACTGGTGTCTAAGGCAAGCATCGACCAATATCGAGATAAGTAAACGTTTGAAAATATGGAGCTAACTACGAAGAAAACTGTATAACGATATAGCTGTAAGCCTGTAATGGACAACCTCTAGGAAAGAGATGCAAAGGAACTAGAATTTCACCTTTTCTCTTATTAGCGCTGGATCCATTGACAGTGAATGTTCCAACTCCATTACTACAGAGAGGGATCTCCTTACCAGCTAAATTCTGATTAGCCAAGCATTCTAGCTGATCAAACTCACACCCATTTAGCCCTTGCTCATTCATCGAAGTACCTTCTCCATTGTTCCCATTTTGAAGGCAGTACATGTTGTCAACATCGCATTGCATATTGCAAGGATGCATCATGTATGAGTAAGGCACATTTGGGACCGCTGGTTTTTGATAAGGAAACGAACCAATCTCTCCGTCAATTCTTCCTCTTATATCCACAAGCAAACACTTGAGCCTTGTAACCTCAGCTTCCAATGCAGCTTGACCTTGCAATCTCTTCATCAGCTGATTATTAACCGCTCTAAGCCTCATAACCTCATCCTCCAACGAAGCCGCTTTAGCCTTCTTCTTCTCCCTATACTTTCTAACCGCTTCTCTATTCCCCAAAGGTCTCTTTTTGCTCTTCTTCCCTGAAGATTCAGATGTATCATCAGTAGAAACTTTGTCTTCACTCTGAGCAGGTAGAATCTTGGTGTGCACATGGAGACAAGTGTGAGTATGTGTGTTCTCTGGTCCGGAAGGATTACAAGTGTGAGTATGAGTACAAGCATGAGAATCCCTCAAAAGCTCATCGAAGAACGAATCCATAGAACAGCTTGTAAGTGGTAATTCACCACCCATGTTCGAATTCGAAAACTCAAGCTCACCATCGTCCATTGCTATTAAAACCCAGTAGCAAAGATGTAACCTTTTGACTCTCTTAATTGAATCTTAACCAAAAAGTATAAGACTTTGTGCTCCAAACCAAACAACACGACCAATTTCGAGTTTCCGGATCAAGTAAATACCTAATTTGAGAGGGGCAAACACAATTCAAGCGATTCAGAAGGATCTAATCATTGGCTGATAAATGAATGCAAAAATCGTACCTTTAAAGGATTCAGTTCACGAGAATCGTCATTATGAATTCGAATTTGGAATTGAGAAATTAATGGACGAAACGGCGAGAAGGGTTTATAGAGAGAATTAGAGAAAAGGGAGAAACCAAAACCTAGAAACGAAAGAGGTTGCAAAGAAGAGTATTATTAACAGATGGCATTATTTCCATGGCGGAAAGACATGGACGTACCAAAAGGGAATTTTTCGAATTGCAGTCAGAAGATTCGTTTTTTTGTTTCTTTTCCTAATTAATTTCGTGTTAAAATACTTTGATTTGAATTTTTACTCAAATTTGTAGCATTTTTTAATTTTCACTGGAATAGAAAATTTTAATTAATTTCTGCCAGGCTATTTATATTTTTATCATTATTCTAATAATTGATTTTTTTAAGTGATTTTTTAATAGATTTAAAATCCGGTAAACAAAATTTTAGGGATATGTACATCTTTAAAAATATTCAGTCAACAAAGTAGACAAATGATAATTTTTGCATTAAACAATGAGATGATTTCATGTAAAAAAAAAGGTTTAATCAAATAATAAAATAATAAGGAAAAACAAAGAGTGCGTGCACTCCATGTTACAAATAAACATGATAATAACTAACGATATAATTTCATTATTTTCGTACCAATTACTGAATTTAAAAATAAATTTTGGGATATAATCAATTTTTGAGGTTTTTTTAATAGTTTACATTGAACAGACAAAACCATATTGGATCGAAACTGCTATTTATTTACTATTCATTAATTATATACGTTGTGATATTGTTTTATAGAAAACAACAAAATACCGCTAGAGACTAACTACAAATTGGTTTTACGTACAAATAGATTTAGTCCGCCGCGATTTGTTGTCCATCCCAAAAATATAGTGTACCATGGATTTCTCTATCCTCACGGCCGTAACTATTCATACTCTACTCTCTTAAAAATTTATCTTTTAACATGGGTGATGTGAACTAGAGATCGTGAAAGAATCAAATTAGCCGTAAGATTTTATTCGAGCTTCTTGATTTGTGTTTTTACTGGTTAATGGAAAATTATCTCATACATTCGATAATTTTTTTCCATCGATTCCATATGCTCTATGTTTGTTTTTCTAATTTCTAGTGTGCATTCCACTTGTTCTTTAGTTGTTTCTTGGAGTTAAGTTAATCAAAGCAACGACACGTTTGCATCAATAATTGATTTGATTCGATGGAATATTTGGCTTCCTCGACCAACCCCATGCTACGGTCCCCTCTGTCTGATTTGCTAAAGAAAGGCTCTAAGAGCTGTCATGTCATGAACGCCTCACATATTTTTTTAGTGATTTTGTTTTTACACTACTTATGATGATCAAGTTGACATTTGTAATTAGAAGAACGATGGTCAAGATCTTCTAATGAAAATGATTATCAAGAAGTCTTACATCAATAGAAACGTGTATTACATTACATCAGATCTCAAAAGAATCATATAGAGATCATTAGTACAATGTAAGAATAAGTATATAACCAAACCAAGAAGTCTCTAAAACACAGCTTCTACAAGTATGTGTTTCTTTTTAGACCCAAATCCAACAATGTGGTTTAGATAAACTCTTCCTTCTTTAACTGTAGCCGACGAAGCTAACCGATGAACCATACCGCTACTGAACCAACTCGTCACAGAAGCTGTCTTCCACCCATCTAAACTCTCCACCAGTTTCGAAGTTGGACTACCTAATTAAATAAACACTCACATTCATTGGCATAACATTACAAAAACAAAACAGAACTTCACAAAAAGATGTTAAAACTTTTTTACCTGCAACAACAATCTTGGTCGGAGACAACAACTCAAGACCATCTCCAAACCTCAATGTACCACCAGAAACATCAATTACACTAACTTGATTATTATTACCACTAACATCGACTTTGTACAAGTAACCAGAGAAAGTGTGGATAACGATAAGGTAACCATCCGGATGATAAACAATACCGTTAAGAGCAACAAGGTTATTGTACCATCCAAGTGGAGTAAACAGAGGACTTGTAATAACGCTTACAAGCTTCCCATTAACATCAACTTTCCAAATCTTACTACCTACTGCATCAGTCACATAAGCATTGCCTTGTTCATCAACAGCTACATCGTCTGCAAACGTTTTCTCTTTACCTACAACATTATTTATCACATAACCTATTCAAGAAAACCTTATAGTACAAAGAAGGCTTATTATATACTAATGTTACTTCACTTACCATGGCAGCTGAGTTCAGCTAAGAAGAGACGACGCCACGTGGACAAATCATAAGCTGCTAAAGCGCTGTAACTGTTACCAAGCAAATCGGAGACGGCGACTAGGACACGGTTTCTGACTTGGTCGATAGAGATACCTAGGGAAGCGTTACCGGCGAGGTCAACGTCTTTGACCAAAGTGACTTCTTCAAGAACGTCTCCGTCGGAATCTTTAGGAACAATCTCGCCGACTCCTCCACCGTCCATGAATGAGACTAGGAATCTCCGACCAACGTCGTCCCATTTAGCGCACTCACGGAAGTAGCCGGAGCTATGGAAAGAGAAGACGTGAGTAGAAGGAACGGCTAGCTCTAAAGAGATTAGGTAAGCTATGGGAACGGCAGAGATTACGAGGAAGAGCGCGGCGGAGCAACGGCCGGAGCAAAACGAGGGAGACATTTTTTGCATTTTTTATTTTCTTGAGATTGGAGAAAAAAAATGGTTAGAAAAAGAGAAATAAATTGGGTACGACGAAGACCAAAAGTTAAAGGGGAAATAAAAAGTTGGTGAGCGAACGTTAAAAATTTGGTAATGCACACACACGTTGGGTTGGAGTAAAAAAAGACTTGTATTGGTGGCCCGTTTAATGTATTATTGGGCCCAGAAAAGTGTACTTGTAAACTAATTTAATGCATATAGTAGTGGGAGCTTTAAATACTATTTCAACGAGTTTGGTTTGACTATGGTGGGCGTTCGGATACCCGTGGGGGTTTGATTCGGGTATTTTAGATTTTTGGGTTTAGAGATATAAAATCTATAGTATTTTGAATTTCGGATTAGGATTTGGTTTAGATCAGGCTTTTCGGGTTAAGGTTCGGATCCAAAATTTCTAAAATTTTGAGTATTCAAATATGTCAAAACTACTAAAAAGATCTCAAAACCTCTAGTATTTTTTACCCAATTTTACAAAAAGAAAAGAGTTTAATACTTAAAAAATTCAAATATACAAAAATTTGACAGTTTTGGAAATTTAAATTATTATAAATATATATTATTAATAAATTATTATTAGATAGTACATTATTTATATAGTGGGTGTATTCGGGCATACGTTTGAATATGAGTTCGGATTCAGTTTTTGGGTTTAGAAATCTAGACCCATTCGAATATTTCTAATTTTGTGCTCGAATTTATAGCAGGTTTATATCGGTTTTTCGGGTTTGGTTATTTTCCCGAGATTTATTAATTATTTGCATATGTTTTGTTCAATTTGTTACTTTTTTTTTTGTTTTTTTGTTTTTTTTTTAATATAAATTTACTATTTTCATATTTTTTACGGAATTATGTTTACCCTCTTTCCAATTAGTGACAATGTTTTACCCTATGTATATATCAATTGGTGACATGATGCTTATTTACACTCTAATCTCTTACCGACAGAATATAATAAGAAATTTGGTTTGCCTTATTGACTTATTGTTCTCAAAACAGAATCATAAAACCTAGAGAGACGATCCAATCGGTTAGGTTTAGGGTTTGAGCTACTACTAACAATGGCTGCTCGAGATGCAATCAGCCGTCTACCGGATGAGGTTCTTGGGTGCATCTTATCATCCCTCACAACAAAGCAGGCAGCTTCAACGTCAGTGCTCTCGAAGAGATGGAGGAATGTTTTTGCTTTCGTTTACAACCTCGATCTCGATGACCGTGATTCTGTTCGTACGTTAGCACGACATCGGCGTGAAAATTCCAAGAGGTTCAAGGCCTTCGTTTCGAACTTGCTTGATACGCAAGGCAGTTCGAGGTTTATAAAGAAGTTCACCTTAAAGACTCATGTTAATATTCAAAATCGAGATGGTGTTGATCAAGCTTGTGTTCAGAGCTGGATAAGCTGGATATGCAATGTTCTTGACCGTGGTGTTGTGGATCTTGATCTGTCCATCACTTTCCAAGGACAATCTCCACCAGTGTTTACGTTTGACTTGGTGAGCAAGACATTGGTTAAGCTGAGCCTAAGGAGATGTTTTATCGTCAAGCTTGCTCAGGATGTTTCTCTTCCTTTGCTTAGGAAATTATGTCTTAACTCAGTTGAGTTTGGTGGAGATTGTGATGTTGTTGGAACACTTCTACCTCGTTGCCCTTTCCTGGAAGAAATTTATTTTGAGGAATTGAGATCTAAGAAGCCCCCTTCGGTACAAATACAATGGTCGTCTCCATCTCTAAAGAGACTAGGCATCCGATTTTCTTATGTCCGGGACATTTCATTTGATTTTCCTAATCTTGTCTTCCTTGAGCTTTCGTATGAATCTGGGAGCAAGTTTCTAAATGTTAACTTGGATTCCCTCATTGAAGCTAGACTCAATCAGCGGTGTCCCATATGGGGACCAAGGTATGATTATTCACACGTTAATTTGGTACATCTCATCAATGGAATCAGTAACGTTAGGACTCTTCACTTATGTAGTCTTTTTCTTGATGAGGTCAGTCTAACTATATTGTGAGTTTTGCTTCACTGTGTTTTGAGTGATGATGATGATGATGACTAGCTGATTTGTTTTTTTTTTCTTTGCAGATGATTTTCACCATCTACTTCACCTACAATGAAATATTACCGGTGTTTCATAACCTTGTTTGTCTATCTATCGAGAGCAAAAAGAACCGTGGATGGAAAATACTGCCACATATAATTAGAAACTCTCCAAATCTAGAAACTCTCATCTTCAAGGTACAAAAACACCATAAATACTGATATGTCTACTATATATATATCCTTAGATTCTTGGTCTCCTTTATGCTTCAGGGTCTAAAACACCGTTGTGATGTATGTTCTGGGGATGTATGTGATTGCTATCGCTCCAGCAGGAGAAACAGACCGTCTTGCCTAACAGCATCCCGAGTTAAAGTGCTGGAGATATTAGATTACAGAGTATATTGCACAAGTGATGAGAGACAACTGAAGCATTTCTTGGCGAAATTAACCTGTCTTGAAGTTGTTAAATTAAGTGCAAGTAACCTCGAAATGCCACCCACTGGTTGGCATAAGAGTTTATGGACGCTTCCAAGAGCTTCACGAAACTGCAAGTTCCAAGTCATTCCTTGACCAAAACACTAGCTAGTACTCAATTCTCTAATGGTTTTACCAATTTCTTCTGATTCTTGCACTCATAAATTTATGTCTTGGTCTTTTAGGTTTTTTGACAAAACCTTGCCCCGGACAAAACATGAGACATTGAGTGATTATTTTCAGTCTAGTTATGTTTTCTTGACGAGAGAGTCTTTTAAACCTTATCATATACTACCAGAACTTGAACCAACCAAATAACATTTGAATTTGAGTTTTATTAGTGACAAATTTGTTAGATTTGACAGGAGAAACTTACTTATAAGTATTTTGACTTATATTTTCGTAGTACTACTAATTCATGAAAATTATCAGTTTATCAGTTACCACCATATATGAATTTTAAGTTAGTCATTAGTTTATATTCTCCTCTCCTTATCATCTCTATCTATATACAAAAAAATATAAGAAAGAGGAAAAAGACTTTTCTGACAGTGGTTGCAAAAGCCAAGTCAGAGAAGTGATATCTTTTGTGATTTGATTACATGCACAGTGAGAGATGACGTGATCTTCAAGTGAACTGGAGACACTAACCACAAACCCTAATTAAGACTGAAGCTCCTGTGAGGGAGAAGAAGAAGAGAAAATGCTGTTGTTACTTCTCTCCAAGCTACTGATTGACACAGAGTCATTGTCCTCCACGTCGACCATCGCTAGGCTCAAGTGTAGTTTTGTGTTCGAATTTGGGTAAACCTCGTCGTCCAAACAATCTTCGTCTTCTTCTACTATCTTCACCCATTTCTCTACTTCTTCTTCGCCTCTTAGCAGCTTCAATATCTGCAGGAATGTTATTGGATAAGTGACTAAAAGGTTAGAGATCTTGGCACAATTTATAGGTTAATTAAACAGAGGATTTAACACTTGAATCTGAATATGTATCCACGATTTAACCTCTCTGATATTGGGACGATGAGTGGCTGCTCTTGTGAGACAATGTGTAGCAGCAAGAACCATCTTATGAAACTGATCCTCATCGAAAGTCCCAGAGATATTCGGATCCAAGAGCTCTTTCGCATTGCCTTTTTCGATCATCGGTTTTGCCTGCAACCCAAGTAATCTCTTTTTGAGTTTTCCAGTAATCTTTTCTTGTACTACAAGTAAAAAAACCAATACTTACCCACATAACCAAACTCTCTTGTCCTCTTGGGCTATCAGATGAAATAGGAGTTCTTCCTGAAATGAGTTCAAGCAAAACTACTCCAAAGGCATATACATCGACTTTATCGCTGACTTTTCCATACATAAAGTACTCAGGAGCTAGGTATCCAAACGTTCCCACCACCTCTCTTTGTATCGTGTATCGACAAGACTTTGATCCCCATATCGAAAGTCCGAAATCTGAAAGCTATTCTCGAAATAAAGATTCAGTAAAGTTTAAATCTTTATGAGTTCTTACTAGTTCTGTGTCACTACTTTTTACAATACCTGAGGTTCGAACTCGTCCGAGAGAAGCACATTCGAAGATTTGACATCTCTGTGTATCACAGGATTAGAACATTGGTTATGGAGATAATCAAGAGCTTCCCCTAACCCAATTGCTATCTTGAATCTCTCTTCCCATTTCAATACATGCTTACCTGAAGAAACTGAATCATTAGTGAACTCTTTATGACATTATGTGTCAAGATGACTAAGAGAATAAAGTAGTACTGTGCTAACATTGAAGAGTTTCCTCCAAACTCCCTCGGGATGAGAGATTGTAAACAGAGATTAGATCGTTGTAATGAACGCATACACCAATCAAAGGAGAGATGTTTTGGTGACTCAAAGAAGAGATTATGCTCACTTCATGAACAAACTCCTTCACTGCTTCTTTTACAGATGGTTTCAAGATCTTCACCGCCACAGCTTTACCATCTTCAAGAAACCCTTTGTACACTTTGTTACATCCTCCTTTTCCGATCAGATTCTCTATAATCGAATAAAAAGAACACGATAAATTGGCGGTTAACACGATATAAAACAGAGTAGTTCGTTAGTATACCTGAAGAGAAATCTGATGTTGCTGTCTTAAGAACATCATAGCTGAACCATCTGTTTATTTCCTTTAGTATGTCTCTAAGTTGTTTATCGCAAAAGCTCGGTTGAGAAGTCGGATTCGGATGATGCGGAAACCGTTCAGGCAAGCTCATGACCCAGTTAACAACTGATATTTTCCTAGTATGATGGTGAACCATTGGACTAGCTAAAGTGGTTGTTCTTAGCAATGGCCAACCCGGTTTCTTGTCTATTACCTCTACTGATGGAAGAGATAATGATCTTCCTGAAATCTTCCTCTTTTCTTCCCCCGTTGCTCCCGCGATCTCTATGCTTTTAACCGTGGATTCGTCATATTTCAATTTGCTTTCTTCGTCTGAAAATCCATTAGAAAGCTCAGAACTTGGTCTTGAACTCATCTTTTGAGCTGCAAGAAGAACCAAATTATATTTTGGTCAACCAAGAATGTTACATAGACTTATATAGAGTCAAAGATTCTGTTCATAGAGAGGACCAACGAACCAAGAGGTAGGTGGTAATGGTTGGAACGTCTAAAGACTATATTCCCTCTGTGGATGGCCAAAACATCGGTTGTTGAAGGAAGCTCCTTTGCGCAGCCTTTAGCTATTTTTAGACTAATAAAAAAACATCTAAAATCAATAAGAGTATACCCAAAAGACAATTAGATAATTTTTCTACTTATAATTTTTCTAACCTTAATTTTCTTTGTTGTTTAACTCCAACAACAACTGACATGGCATTGTATCTCTTTGCCTCTTTAACTAATACTCCTAGAACTGAATTCCCCTTTACAACTTCTCTTTTGAGCTCAATCTGTTCTCAAAAACCGAGTATTCGATGTTACACATTGCTAAAACATTCATGTCTTTACGCGAAATGAACACGGGAAAAGATCTAATTATACCTTCTTTGTTGAGCAGAATCCACTGTAATGTTCTAAGTACCGATCTAGCGATGACTTGCTTTTCAAGGCACGAACTGTATCAGTTAAGAAAGAATCAAAATCTAGTAATTAGAAACTTCAAAAGAACAGAACATGGAGAAGAAGAAGATGAACTTACAAGAAGTAAAACAAACATGGACAACAACAACACAATCTCCTTGTTGAGCAACTTCTTCAAGTGCCCATTTCAAGATCTCTTTGCCACTCTCATCAATTCTAATTCCAACCAATACAATGTTCCTCTTCTTCACAATCACATGATCCACTTTTCTTTCTTTCTCCACTGCCATTTTTTGTTTCCTCACAAACTTCTCTTTCTTTTTTTTTCTGTTGTAAGAGAAGCTAGAACTAATACAAAATGCAATTAAAAAGTATAATCAATTATCAATATAAAAAACATTATATAAAAAATTATGTATTGCTTCTTTAAATACTCAAGTTGAAAGATAGAAAAATCAGAAACTTGATGTTGCAACAACTATAAGATACAAACAAACATAAAAGTCCATAGTATTGATCAGAGAGAGAGAGACACTTGAAAATTCAAAGGATACAAAGTTGAATAATAAAGAGATACACGATGAGCATTAAGAGACAACATAGTATCACCTAAAGCCTTTGTTAATTATTATATTATTAAATTTTTGTCTTTAGGACATAAATAAATTGATAGTTTTGCATCCATGTGCCATCAGCATTTGTACCTGCCCCTGCCACGACTAGAATGATCACAAATAAGAAAGCAACTTACATTGATGGACCTTAATATATACGTAAATGCTGATGATCTTGATCTTCTTGAGATATTCAAGAAGCTTGGTTTTTTTTTTCTTATGTAATGAAATGATCAGAGAAGAAGGAAGAGGAAGAGGAGAAGAAAGTGTCGGTGAAGAGAGAGAGATAGAGCGAAGCCAAAAACAAGGGTCCAGTGAGCAAAAGAAGACACAAGGGACCAATTTTGATTTTTTTTTTCTTTCTTTTTTAAACAATTTACGTGCTTTTTTACTTTTTTTAATTTTTAATTTTTTTTTACATGTTTTTCTAAGAAAAGAAAGGTGAACAAGTGAGGTTTTTTTTGTGTGTGTTTTGTTTGTTGGTTTTATATGAATAAATAAATGAGTTTGGTTAGGAGAAAGTGGCAAATATTGCGGGGAAAGGCATGAAATTAGGTGATTAAGTCCCCTTAAGTGAACATGTGTGTGTGTGGTCTCACCATCTATTTCGGGGTTTAGAGTGCAACCGAGTCGACCAAAAGCTGCCTCCATTGCTTAGATATTAAAAAGGAAAAAAGAAATAAAAATTTGTTTTTCTTATAGCAAATATTATATAAATGAGTTTTTGTTAAAGAAATAAAGTGTAGATGGTTGTTATATTGTGTTTAGTATATATCAGCTATCAATGTCTATATGGTAATGTGGTATATAATAAGTTAGAAAGATTTTCTAAATGAATGTGACATAAGAATCACGTTTTGACCACATATTTGTGTTATTATTATTATATGTATATCAACTACCAATAATTCATTCGAAAATTATTCTGACATTTATATATGTGTGTATATAATATATGTTATGGTGGTTGTTAACAAGTTATGTTGGATGCACCTACTACTTGATCAATAAATACTTATTTTATCCGTTAATAGCAAATTTTTGTAGCTTCACATTATATATCGAGAGAAAATAATTTTTATGATAAGAATTTCATATTTTTGTTAAATTAATCTTTAAGACTTTATTTAATTATTGTATGAGTAGTAAAATAAGTTCAGACATGTTCATATGGTTATACGGATATCATAAATTTGAAGTTATTCTTACATTTTTTTTTTTGAAACAGAAGTTATTTCTTACAATTTTACTTTTAAGTTATAAAATTAATAATATATTTCAAAGAATTGTGTAAACTTAATTCAAAGAATGTAGTTTAAAAAACGAACAACCACTAACCATGCACCAACAAAAAAAAATAAAAATTGAGAAAACCCTTTAAAAATGAACTACGCATTTATATTTAGAGTACTTGATCTGGATTTGTATACGAGTTAAGATTTGGTTTATGTGTGTTTTTGAAGAATCTAGATATAGTCTACTCGATATCATTGTTGTCACTTAGTATGTTATCCAAATGTAAGATTACGGGCTTGTAAAAAAGTAGTTATTTGCTGTGTTTGAACGAGCGACACATTGCAAATTAATTAGGACATGTGGTGGTCTGTGAAACAACATGTTCCAAAATGGAGCTTCATGTAGAGTTAGTATACACATTTAGTTGCTTTATTATTCCTCGAGAAAGATGGAGAACATCACATTCAAGAAGCTCTTCTCCACTAGATGATATGTTCTAAACCAAACCAGGGCCATAGATATTTGACCATGTAGTTTCGTATATGAGTGATCCATTGGTCGTCGTGGATTGGACCTCAAATATATACTATCGCACACTTTACTGTGTCCTTTTGGTTTGAGAATGTCTAACTTTTGATGAAAATTCTAGGCATGTTTCTCAATTACTACAACTTTTAACCAAATCTATACTAAATTTTAACCAAAATTAAAATCTAGGCATGTTTCTCAATTACAATTTTTAACCAAATTTCTACTAAATTTTAATCAAAATTAATAAATCTAGGCATGTTTCTCAATAACAAATTTTATGCCAAAAAAGGATTTCTCAGTTAAACTAACATAAAAACAGAAATCATCAATAATTAATATTCCACTTCTTTTATTATTATTATTACAAAATAAGACGACGAAATCAAAGGACGAAGGAAACAAGAGGAGTTACGTTGTGTGTTTTAAAACAATGCATATTTTTGAGTCCAGCTTCGAGCCATGGCTTCATATTTGGTCTTGTCAGTTTTGTATATGTGAGCTATCTCTGGCACCAGAGGATCATCAGGGTTTGGGTCTGTAAGAAGAGAGCATACCGAGAGAAGCACCTACAAAAAACCAAAATCTTTAGCAATTTGTATATAACAACACCATAGAGCTAGGTTCTTGGTATGTACCAAAACTGATGGAGAAATATATATATCAAGAAGCTTAAGGTCTTATATATATAATGTCAAACCTTAGAGATGGTAAGGGCAGGGCTCCATTGGTCTTTGAGGATGTCCAAACATATGTTTCCATTGCTGTTGATGTTTGGGTGAAACACTTTGGTTCTGAAGACAACCTAATAACATCAACAAAAGGAAAAAGAAAGAAACATTAGTAAGAAATAAAGATCAGAACATAATCATCAACCAATTTGGAAACAATCATATCATAGTTTCCGTGTTGTGTAAGTCATTTACCTTGGGAGGCTTGAAAGGATAATCCGGAGGGAAATGGATATTGACAAGGAAAACACCGCCGGAGTATGGACTTTCGTTCGGACCCATTATCGTAGCTTGCCAGTGGAACATATCTTCTCCTGTTGGACCTAAAAGAACCACAAACCAAAAGACAAGGAAAACATCAAATCTTTAGAAGAAACATGCTCTATTGTATTAACAAGAAACTGTGATCCTTTTACCTGCACTGCATGATACAGGAGGGTCTCTTTGCAACTCCTTAAGTTCTTTCAATATCCGTCTTGTTGCCATCGGGTCGAAAAATGTTTGGTTCAAGGGAAATGGATGGTATATGAGTAGAGAATGAGGAATGAGAGGTGTGTTTTTAAAGCGTAAACCGTAAGCAAAGATTGTTGATTCTCTCTTGCAAACAAGATTGGCTAGCTTGCACTAAGAATTTTCTTATATCATTTGTTTATAAAAGATGTGCGATTTTAAAAGTCTCTTTTTTAGCCGCCCGCTTTGCCTATAAAGGTGATTGAGAAATATCCATTTTCATTGTTCTGATTCTGAAATAGAGATGACTTGCATGGAAGTGTATGGTCTTACATGCTTGCTGTAATATACCATATTTATTGAACGGTCTATAATGGGGCATGGTAAAGTTCTTGTTCTTCACAAAGAATCTAAGAATCAGAATATGTTAACATAATACCAATCGTTATTACAATATCTTTTGTTCTTAGTCTTATTTGTCCATGTTCATTGAAACTAGCAGATCAAACTAAACTTACAGCTTGAGAAATAAAATTATGTTTCATATATAGCACATGAAGCAAAGATGTGTGAAAGAAAACGCTTTCGATCACTTCTTGAGACAATCACTTGCAACAACACCATGTGCCATCTACTTCTTTTCTTAAAAGTTATTAGTATTTTCAATTGTTCAATTCACATCAATTTTATACCACATTTTATTTTACCATTATTCACATATTCTTGCGTCTTTGACGACTCTTTGCTCTCTAAATACCATGAGTTACTCTAATACTGCACATAATAAGAATTTTTTATTACTATATAGAAACCAAAACGAATTAAAAGCTTTCAGAGAATTTTATTTAAGGGCAATTCTAAAAAATGGCATCAAATTAAGGGAGGTGTCTTCAAAGTGGAATTTCAATTGATTTGTAAAAAGTTTACAGATCCAGTATTATTCAATCATGAATTTTAGAAAGTCTCATGAAATCCAGTGTTATTGAACTAATCATTTTAAAATCCACCTTAAAATCCACTGTTATTGAAAACAGTTTGTGGATTTGATTTTAAGGGGGGGTTATTGGTTTATGGATTTGTAAATCCACCTAGAATTTGTGAATCCTTATTATTTTTGAAATCAAAATACATGGATTTTGAAATAACATGTTTTATCCTTGGATTTGAATCCTTCTATTTTACACTATCAAATCCTTTCAAATCCATTTAAAACATACTACGGATTTTAAAATCCAAAAACAAATCACTAAACGAATAACATATGATTTTAACTAGTATTTATAAATCATACAACCAATAAGACATGATTTTGATAGTTATTTTAAAATCAATGATTGAATAACATAGGACTTTTGTTTGGATTTCCAAATCCATCAAAATCAATGATCCAATAAAATAATTTCAGAGGATTTTAGAGGATTTCAGAGGATTTTAGAGGATTTCAGAGAACTTCTTTAGTTAAACATACAAGAATTCAAATCTCATAGTTTTAGGAGAGATTTGAAAGGATTTTACATAAATCATATGAAGTTTCCTAAAATCATCAAAATGTCAATAAAACTCAAATATCTTAAAATGCTACTTTGAATACACCCTCCTAAAGTTTCTTTCATTTAACTCTTTTATTTTCTAAAATTTAGCATAAAAACTCTAATTTAATACTGAAAACCTAAAATTATTATTTAAAATATTTCATAAATGAGCTTGAAGCATCCTAGATCTCTCGCCAATCGATTCTCATCTTCGATATGTCGTTGTTGTCGCCGTGTTCGCCTCGCCGTATTCTCGTCGCCTCACTAATTAAGGTATGTGTGATGCCCACCATCTCTCTCTTGAGCTCTGATAACGTGTTTTATAATAATTCCGATGAAGCACACGACATAAATGTTATTGATTTTGGATTATGGAGGTTTTGTGACAAAAAAAACCTTGAAATCAACGCATTCAATGTGGCGACTGATTGGATATGGAACTCCAACATCACCCATAGAACACTTTTGTATGTGTCTTGTGGTGTGTTATTGACTTAGAGCTTCAATCATTGATATTGGTAACTCCTACTCAAGATTCACAACGTTGTACATTTCTATTTAGGAAAGGTTCCTTGAACATAAGTATTTGAGTCCATAATGTCATCAGGAAATTTATACCATCAGACAAAAATGACAAAAACAACAAGATACTGAAATAGAACAGAAGAAACAATGTTGAAGATTAAAGCAAATATACTTAGATTCACCTAATTCTAATCACCATCCCTATCTTCTTCTCCTTGTCCCTTTCTCAGTCTGATTCTGAATCTGATTCTTCTTCATATTTTGGCTCCTCCAGCGGAGGATGGACTGACTTGAGTAGTTCTAAATCGTTAAGATCAAGATCCTCTACGTGGTTTACATAGGTGCAAACGCTACAACATTCCTTAGAAACTTCACCAAAACCTTGGATCTCAACACGGTGGAGAGTCTCCCTTTTAGGATTGAAGTAGAAAACATAAAACGGTTCTTCAGGTGTATAATTGCGCATCAAAAACACTATTTCACCCGAAGCGGTCGCTCCAGCGATGGAAACACGACGACGAAAGAATCTATCATCGGTCCAAGTGTAGGCATATTTCGACCATTCCTGTTTCTCAACATCCTCTAGAACCCACACATGCAGCTCATTAGTGGCATCAACGTCAAGATTTTTCCCTAAATACTTATCGAGATCGTACCCAATAAAATTAACCGTATAAATGTCTTCATCATCCTCCCAGTAAATCATAGCTAATTTACCCATGTAATTTATCAATCTACAAAACCTTTCTACGTTAATAAAGGTAAATGTTTCAGACCTAAGATCCAAGCAAACTATTACATAATATTGCATCTCATGATCATCGTCAGGATCATCTTCAGAATTATATTCATTCATCTCATCCTCAGGTTCACTCATCTCATCCCAACCCCACGTGTCACCTAAGTAATACAAAACCCCATTGATGCATACCCCGTCACTCTTAAATTCATATTTGAAGGGACTTTTGATCTTTCTCCAACACAAATCTCCATCTTCAAATGAGAGAATTTTATTACGACCAGGACCAGATGGATAAGTCATGGACAATGCTTTGTAGTGCTTGTCAATCGGATCAAACCCGAAAAAACTATACGCTTTTCTGTAAGTATACCGATAAGGTAAGATCGCATACCGTCCTGTGATGGGATTACATATCACAGGTCGGCCCTGGTATCTATGACCATATATATAAAACAAACCAGAGGCGTAGCCACATGAAAAATATTTTATGTCACTATTATGATAAATCCATATACCATTAGGAGACAACTTCCCATGAAACTCAGAGGCTACTACAAGAGTCGACGATGATGATTTCTCAAGCTGAGGCGACGAGAAGAAGCTCCACGCATTAGAACCAGCTTCAGCTAATACGTTTGCCGTTCTCTGCGATGGCGAATAAGAGGCGCGGCTTAGCCAAGGACCTGTTCAGGAACAACTTCTTGAAATATGGACTACCAAACATTGATGCCCATTGCTTCGACACACAATGAAACCTCAACGTACTTTGAAGGCAACCTCGACAATATCTCGGTGATGAGATCATTAATCAATATGGGAGATGAAGAATTCATGATTGCTGATCGAACGAAGAGAGAGATATGTTAACAACTTAGACCTAGAGAAACCTAGTAACGTATGTTAAAGACGACGTAGAGAAAACCTAGTAAGAGAGACCTAGCAAAGAAATCGGAATATATATATATATATACTAGAAAGTTGCCCACGCAATGCGTGGGTTATATATTAACTATTAATTAAAAATTATATTAAGTTATATATAGTGTTTAAATGTTAATATATGTCTTAATTTTAAAACAACATAATATGTTTATATTTATTTATATGTTTATAAAAGCATTTAAACTATAGTTATATAAAACCTAAAAAGAGAGATCATAAGCCAAATAAACAGAAGAAGATTACATTAGAAGAAAAACTTTGATATTTTTTTTATTCTATTTGATTGTATAAGAAGCTCACATAGGAAGTAGATGAAAATATATATAGACTTTTTAATGTAGCATTAGTTTAGTTTTAAAATTACTACTAAATTTGTTAAAAACAAACATGCATGAAGATTTACATTACTATAAAAGCTAAATAAATGAATCCAAACTAAAATAGCATAACATGTTTACATCAAAATTAACAAAGAAGATGAACAACAACATCTATCTATTATATGTACATGACAACAATTCTGAACTGCTTATAATAAATCGATTTTATGTTTGGTCTCTCTAGGAAAAAATAACTTAGGATAGGTATTTGTATTATTATGAAAAGACAAGTTATTATTTATTTATAACAAATGAGGTTAAGTTACTAAGAGTGTAGAGTGGTCAACATTAACAAAGAAGATGAACGACGATATCTATCTATTATATGTACATGACAACAATATTGAACTACTTATGACAAATCGATTTTATGTTCGGTCTCTTTAGGAAAAATAGCTTGGGTAGGTATTTAAATTATTATGAATATATAAATTATTATTTATTTCTAACAAATATGGTTAAGTTACTAAGAGTGTAGAGTGGGGTATGAAATTATGTGTAGTTAATATGTTATCAATTATCATAATTTAATAGGATTTTAGTGGATTTAGTTTAATTAATGAATTAAATTAAATTTAACTTTCATAAAATGTATGATCTTTAACAAAATTTAAGGACCAATTTTTTTGTAAGCAAGTATATATATATATATTTTTTAATACTTTGACTACAAATAACAGTTTTGATTGTTGTATAATTTTATTGGGGGAATTTCAAAAATACACCTTTTCCAATACCACTTTTTAAAAATACACCTCTTTCAAATTTTCTCAAAAAGTCACTATAAAATTTGAAATTTATCAAAAAACTATGTGTAAGCTTATACTTATATACACAAATTATCTTTATATGTGTCTAAATTTATATATATATATATATATATATATATATTTGATAAATACCGTATAAATACCTTTTAAAAATGATTTAAAAACCTTATAAAACTTTGTAAACCTTTTAAAAACCTTATAAATGCCGTTTAAAACCTTTTAAAACCTTATAAATATTTGGATTTAGTCTCCTAGTAGTAATTATGATCTTGATGTATCTTATCAACCATATAAATTTTTATAACTTTTCATATTTGAAAAGGGGTATTTTTGAAAATGGATAGAAAAGAGGGGTATTTTTAAAAAGGGGTAAACCAAAAATGGTATTTCTCAAAAATTCTCTTATTTTTAATATAATAGTCTATTTGATCACAAAAACTAAATATAATGATACATATATTGAAATGAATTACAAAAACTATTTGAGATTAAAAAATAAGAAATTGATAAATGTTTTAAATCGAAACTTTTATTTATATAGCAATCAAAACTGTTATTTTACATATGTGTTATATCATATTTTATTTATTCATAAGTATTAAAATATAAGTATAATACGGCGTTAGAAATATAAAAAAATTGAAACTTTATAAAATATATACCATACTTTCTAAAATAAATTTAGATCAAATTCTTAAAATGATATTTTCATTGACTCTCAATCCATATAACAACATAAAAGTAGTAAAATATTTAAGATACATGAATATAGTGGCTAAGAATGAGAGAAGCATTACCTATAAGATGATAATGTAAAACAGACAATAGAGATAAATCTTAAAAAAAAAAATAGAGACATTTCATATATATTCATATAGTGTAAAATGAAAAATTTGATTAAAATTTTACAATGTTATTAAATATATATATTTTTTAACTCATACAACAAATAACAAACAACAAAGGAAAAAAACACAAAAACAAAACAAACAAAAATACATAAGATTTAAGATAAAGTGGAAGAGGATGAGAAAATGAGTATTTATAAGATAAGAATTGATGGGAGTTAAAAATTAGAAAAAACAAATTGTGCGACCTAATTCTAATATTGTGTGTTAAATAAAACTGAGTAGAAAAATATAGTTGATGCAAAGGTGATTGTGACAATGAAAATAATTATGTTACAAAATAAATTATATGAATAAGAGAGAGGTAAGAATATAATATTTGGAAACTGTGTTATAATAAAATATTTAATGAGATATTTCATAATCAAAAAAAGAAAATGCATATATAAAAATGGATCTTTATAACTTAATTCTCTTGTTGTACGATGATTGGAACTAATATAAGATACTATGATAGATTTGTATCATACTTTCTAAAGATATTTATATCAAATTCTTAAAATGATAATTTTATTGATTTTTATGTCATATAAGAACATAAAAATAGAAAAAAAAATATTAAAGATACATGAATATAATGGAAGAGAGGGAGTGAATGTACTTATATGTTGATAATCAAAAATAGAAAATAGAGATGAATTTTAAAAAAACAAAAATTATAATAAGGTAAGATGTATATCCATATATCATATAGTCTCTAAAAGTTTCTAGAGTTGAAATTTTATATAATAATATATTTTTTTAAACTCATACAACAAAAATAAAACAAAGCAAACAAATTTCATAAATAAGAGGATGAGAGAATGATATAATGAGAGAATGAGAGAATGATATAATGAGAAAATGAGTATATATAGGAAGAGAAGTGATGGGAGTTACAATTTCATAAAACAATTATGGGAGTCAATTATAATTGATTGTATGTTGCAAAAAGTGAATGGAAAATATAGTTAATGCAAATTTATATTATTTCAGTTTTTATATTAAAGTGTGAGTTTAATGTATATGATTAAATGTTTTGTGGTTTATTTGTTTTTTTCAATTTTATATTAAAGTGTGAATCATATATATAATATTTTTTAAAGTTATATAATATGATAGTTATTCTTTGATTTAAATTCATTATATTATATTCTCAACTGTTTGATAACAGAAAATTAAATAAATTTTGTTGGTTAAATAGTTACATAGAAATAATTATCTTAAAAATATTTTTTATCCAAATTTTATATAAGATCTACTGATTTATTATACTGAAAAACAATAAAGCTTTCTCTAATTTCAGTATTTATCATAGATTTGACCATACTAAAAAAAATCTCTTTAATTCTTCTCTTATAAATTAACTTTTTAAAATTTAAAAAAATGATATTAATAAGTTATTACCTACATTAATAACTTTAAAAAGGTATCTTTAAAGGAGAAGGAAAAAAATTCATAGCAATTTTTTTTTGAATAAAAAATTATAATAACTCTATTTTATGTTTAGCTTATATGATATTTAATTTAGTTAGAAACTAAAATTAGGATAAATATTTTTTTGCAACAGTGACACTTTTTAAAAAGCAAACTATACATATAACATATAACTTACCACACAATATCATAAAGAAAATATTTCTTTGAAATGTTAGATTAGAAATAAATAAAAATTAGGAAAACCCTATTTTTGCAACAATGACACTTTTTAAAAAGCAAACTATACATATAACATATAACTTACCACACAATATCATAAAGAAAATAATTTGAAATGTTAGATTAGAATTAAATAGAAATGACACATGTCAGAAGCATAGAGCGACAAATGTCGCATTGTGAGGCGGCAAAGTTAAGAAGAAACCTTGTCTTATTATATAAGAAGATATGTTCCAAGTGGGCCGCAAGCTATTGGGCTCGTCTTTTATCACTCAAGTAGACCGCAAGCTACTGTTTCGGACTAATATAATTTCGTTTTTTGTGTCTCAAACGTGGATTGTGAAACAAGTTATACGCAAGTTCACGAGTGATGAAGTGAATGTACATTGCTCTCTATTGCAATTAGACATGTACTGATAGTTCAGAATCCAGACATGTGTCTTCTTAGAGGCATTGCAAATTTGTAATCAAACGTGTTCCAGTGCCCTAATTCCCAAACTTAAAATAACCATTGAGTTGATATTTTATTATAGGATCATTTAATACATGCATATATAACGATTTTGATAATTGGTCGTCCCAACATATTAAGCTACAAAGATACACATTCGATAGACAAGAAGCAAAGTTCAATATGCCAACTTAAATGGAACTATAGTCATACCATAGGATTTATGACAACACCAATCAAAGACAAAGTTCTTTTACTCAATGACTTTTCCCCAAGAGAGACCCTCACATCCATCGTATTAGGGTTTGTATAATTAACCAACAAATAATAATAATAACGGTCATAAAAAATTGTTAACCGTCTTGGACCACATAAGCTTTGGTAGATATAAGAAAATCCAAATGAACTGTTTGTATATAAATAAAGTTGGAAACAAGCTTATATATGTTGGTTAAGCATGAACCAAATGACTACGTACGTACGTTCTCAACATAAGCATTGTCTCACATTTCTTTTTGGTGGTGATAGCCTTTTGATTAAGAGAAGACAATGTGTGTTTGCCCACCAAATTAGGGCTCTTCAAACAAAAAACCTTAAAATTAGAAAATTCAACGAAACAAACAAAAACAAAACGAAAGGAGAAAAGAAAAGAAATAAAAAAGGGAGTTATTAATTTACAAACAAAAAAAGTGAAAATCTCAAATTAAGATGCGTGAATTTCTCTGAAACCTTATGTTTCTCTACCAAACATTCTCTTATTTCATTTTCTTAAAAATTCTATTATTTGACTTCTCCTTATTTTTATAATTCATTCGACAAGGAAAGTGATCCCTTTGGTTGGGTTTAAAAAACTATAACAAAAACAAGAAAAAAGAAGAAAAATAGTGAAATGAGAATACATTCTTCTGATAATTCATGGCTTTTATTAGCCATTCTCGTGATTCTCCTCTCCTTCTCTGGAGCTCTCTCGAGCGATGAAAAAGAGAAAGAGAAGAAGTCGTCTACGACATCGGTCGATAAAAAGGTAACTTATGATGGAACGTCTTTGATCGTCAATGGAAATAGAGAACTCCTTTACTCTGGCTCCATTCATTACCCTCGTAGCACTCCTGAAGTAAGTTACTTATAATACAATTCTTGGTTAAAGTTTTTTCATCTTTTTTTACTTTTGACTTAGTTTTTGAGAATATTGGATGTGGGTTTTGTTTAGATGTGGCCAAACATCATCAAGAGAGCAAAACAAGGTGGCTTGAACACAATTCAGACGTATACTTTTTGGAACGTGCATGAACCTGAGCAGGGAAAGGTAATTTAAAATTTTAATAAAGATAACAAAAACACACAAAAAGATTCATCTCATTGTTTTGAGGAACTTTTCTTTTTGTTGTAATTGGGACAGTTCAATTTTTCGGGTAGAGCCGATTTGGTGAAGTTCATAAAATTGATTGAGAAGAATGGTATGTATGTAACCTTGAGGCTTGGACCTTTTATTCAAGCTGAATGGACTCATGGGTATGTTTTATATGTTATGTCATTTTTTATTCTCTCAAAATGCAAATAAAAGTCTCTTATATATGTGACATATATGTTTCTTTGTTATGGTAATGATGAAACATCAGAGGACTTCCTTACTGGCTGAGAGAAGTTCCCGGGATCTTCTTCCGTACCGATAATGAACCTTTCAAGGTATCTTGTCAGTTTACACATATGTGTATGTATGATATTTAGATATGTGTGTGACGAGGGAACAATTAAAGAAAATGGAGAAAACTATTTGGTTTGTAGGAACATACAGAGAGATATGTTAGGATGATACTTGACAAGATGAAGGAGGAGAAGCTTTTTGCTTCACAAGGAGGTCCCATTATACTAGGACAGGTAACATTGACAAAAGATAAACATAAAGATTAAAAACTTAAAAACACATTTGTAAAATATGAATCATAAAAGTTTTGAAAGATTTTTTGTAAATTGGATTCAGATAGAGAATGAGTATAGTGCGGTTCAACGAGCATATAAAGAAGATGGATTAAACTACATTAAGTGGGCATCTAAATTGGTACACTCGATGGATTTAGGGATCCCATGGGTTATGTGTAAGCAAAATGATGCTCCTGATCCTATGGTAAGTCATCTTCTATAGCTAGCACATTCATGACTATAAAGATATGAATCACAAAATGTTAAATCAAGAACTTCAATGTTTTTGATAGATCAATGCTTGTAACGGAAGACATTGTGGTGATACATTCCCTGGTCCAAACAAAGACAACAAGCCATCTATGTGGACAGAGAACTGGACTACTCAGTGAGTTCTTCACTTGAACTTCTTTATTAGTATCTTCTTGAAACGAAAAGAGAATTAATGTCTTGTAATTTTGATTGTAGGTTCCGCGTTTTTGGCGATCCCCCAACACAAAGATCTGCAGAAGATATAGCCTACTCTGTTGCTAGGTTCTTCTCCAAGAATGGAAGCCATGTTAACTACTATATGGTAAGAGACCGAAACACCGAATCGAAAAAGAGATATATATGTTTAAGGATGTTGTCCATTTTTTGCTTTCCTATAGTATCATGGAGGTACCAACTTTGGAAGAACCTCTGCACATTATGTGACCACTCGTTACTACGATGATGCACCTCTTGATGAATACGGTAAAGCTAGAATGAAAAAAACTTATAGCATATGATCGTTGTGAATACATAAAATCAAATATACGTATGATCATTTTCCCTTTTTGTTGTATACAGGATTGGAAAAGGAGCCTAAGTACGGTCATCTAAAGCATCTTCACAACGCGCTTAACTTGTGCAAGAAGGCACTTCTATGGGGACACTCTCGAGTCGAGAAGCCTAACAATGAAACAGAGGTAATTTCTTCAATATGCATCATTAAAGTTTTAAATCTTTCTTAGAAAATATACATAGAAAGAATCAGTTTCTTGATTTAATTTATGTATTTTTGTAATCGCAGATTCGATACTACGAGCAGCCTGGAACTAAAGTTTGTGCGGCTTTTCTAGCTAACAATAACACAGAAGCAGCAGAAACCATCAAATTTAAGGGAAAGGAATATGTTATTCCGCCTCGCTCCATCAGTATTCTCCCTGACTGCAAAACCGTTGTTTATAACACCGCGGAGGTGATGATAAATTCAAAATCTCGTAGCAAATCCATCAAAGAAAAATAAATGAATCATGAATTTTTAGTTTATTTTGGTTGCTATTGTTTTCAGATCGTCTCTCAGCATACTTCAAGAAACTTCATGAAGTCGAAAAAAGCGAATAAGAAGTTTGATTTCAAAGTGTTCACGGAGACAGTGCCGAGTAAGATTAAAGGTGACTCTTATATACCCGCTGAGCTCTACGGTTTGACCAAAGACGAGACTGATTACGGATGGTACACAACAAGGTAAGTAAGGATATAATTGGAGTATACCTATGAAATGAAAAAAATGTTCTAGGCACATTTAGAAACATCAAAATACCTATTTGTTTAATCTTCCATGCAGCTTTAAAGTAGATGAGAGTGACCTTTCTAAGACGAAAGGTAAGCCTACAGTGAGGATCGCTAGTCTTGGCCACGCGTTGCATGTATGGCTCAATGGAGAATACCTTGGTAAGATTGAGAACCATCGATGGGGTAAAACATTGTTGATGTTTTACAAAAACTTGACCTAATTAATGAAGTTGTTCAGGAAGTGGACATGGTAGCCATGAAGAGAAGAGTTTCGTCTTTCAGAAACCAGTTTCTCTAAAAGAAGGAGAGAACCACCTCACCATGCTGGGAGTTTTAACTGGATTTCCAGTAAGAAACATATATGTTCTTTAAAAACATTTCATAAATATATAACAAAAACATTCGAGGTTTTGATGAGATGATATATGTGAATGTTTTGTATCAACAGGATAGTGGATCTTATATGGAGCATAGATACACAGGTCCACGTAGTGTTTCTATTGTAGGTTTGAGCTCTGGACCACTTGATCTCACTGAAGAAAACAAATGGGGAAACAAGGTTTGTCATGAATCTTAATTACAATCTCGATTGTCGTGGCGATTTTTGATCTGATTTTCCAAATCTGTAGGTGGGTATGGAAGGTGAAAAGCTCGGAATCCACGCCAAGGAAGGATTGGAGAAGGTTAAATGGGAGAAACACTCAGGAAAAGCACCAGGGCTTACATGGTACCAGGTGGGAAAAACTCATAACTCTCAGCAAGGTCACTTGAGGAACAAGAATTGTAACCTAATGCACAATGTTTGAGATATTATTGCAGACATACTTTGATGCGCCAGAGAGCCAAAGTGCAGCAGCAATTAGGATGAATGGAATGGGGAAAGGTTTGATTTGGGTGAACGGAGAAGGTGTTGGTCGATATTGGATGTCGTTTTTGTCGCCATTAGGACAACCTACCCAAATTGAGTATCACATCCCTAGGTCTTTCTTAAAGCCCAAGAAAAACCTTCTGGTTATATTCGAGGAAGAACCGAATGTGAAGCCAGAGCTTATCGATTTCGTTATCATCAATAGAGACACGGTATGTTCTTACATTGGAGAAAACTACACTCCTAGTGTCCGACACTGGACCAAGAAAAAGGACCAGCTCCAAACCATCACCGATGACGTGCATCTCACGGCTAGTCTCAAATGTTCCGGCACAAAGAAGATCACCGCTGTGGAATTCGCTAGCTTTGGAAATCCCAATGGAACTTGTGGAAACTTCACTCTTGGAAGTTGTAATGCTCCTGTCTCTAAGCAAGTGGTCGAGAAGGTAAAAATACAAACTTGGCTTATGTTTATAACTACTATTACATGAGGAGACTTAACACAAACTTTTTTTTCGTTTTTGCAGTACTGTTTGGGCAAAGCAGAGTGTTTGATTCCGGTGAACAAGGGTACGTTCCAGCAAGATAAAAAGGATTCATGTCCCAAAGTTGCGAAGAAGCTTGCTGTACAAGTCAAGTGTGGCCGTGACAAGAAGAACTAATGATTCGTTTGAACGGTTTTATACATTATGTAATTATGTTTAGTAGATATACGTAAATAATGCATTGATTTGTTGTTCCAATTTTTGAATTTGTAAAAAAAACGTTTTGATGTTAAAAAGAAAATTAAGGATTAAAAAGTTATATCATAAGAAAATTAAACGATAATGCAGAGATATAAGAAGGAGAATCGTTTCTTCTTTCTATTTTATTTACTTGATCCTTTTGCGAATTTCGTAGAAGTAGCCAAAGGCCACCACAGCAGCAGCGACTGCAACCCCGACTGCACTATGTGCCAGCACCGTGCTGTTGTCTGTTATCACCTTAGTGACTGAAGATGTTGGTGTGAACCCGAGCTCTGAGAGTTTCTTGTGTGACTCTGCATAGTCTCTGAAGAATGCATATTCGTCCTGTTGAGAGGCAAGAGTTAGAAATCAAGATGCAACTGCATCATAATCTTAGCTTGTAGTCGATGCAGCTTGCGCGCGAATTGATAATTGAATCGGGTTTTTGGATCAGAGTAAAGATAGGCTCCCATAATTATACCTTTGCGTAAAGCTCGACGTAATGATGAAACTCGGGGACTTCCAACAATGTCTTGTCCGTTGAAAGTTTCAGCAAGCCCTCTGATTCTTCTTCTTTGAGCAATTCCCTGTAGTAGCAACAGTGACCATGGTTTAAACATCATGAACAAAACAAATAGTTGTTGTCTCTCCAACCAAACAAAATCTGTCAGAGGATCTTACACAAAGTATGAGTTGTCAAACTTTAGAGGATCTTGAGTCCATGGTCCATCAAAACCAGATCTCTCTGGATGAGCCCTTCCCTACATATTGTAATCTAATTAAAAATCCCTATACGTAACTTATATATTAAATACCAAACAACAATGTGAATTGTGCAATCAAAGAATTTACCAGAGTATGAGCTCCTGAGAGTGCCACAATATCTTTATCAGACAGTCCCATCCGGTAGAAGACATCTTTGAGATGTTTGAAACCTACATGCAAAATAGCAGACATAACTTCAAACCCATTAAGGAAGATAACATTCAAAATGAATATTTGTTGAACATCGTGGAAACTCCGTGACCCTCCAACCTTGATGAGCATCAGGAAGTCTTCCTTCGTCAGTGCAGGCGTTTGAATCCTATAAGAGAAACATACAGCTAATATATAGTTAATTGCTTTTGAAAGTAAGCTGTAATACCATTCATCTTAATGGCTAAGACAATATTACTTTTCGGCCAGGAACAAAACTGATGTCAGGGCCACCAGTAACTTCAACCGCTACCACACCAGCAAGCTGAAAATGACAGAATCAAATTCATGTGAAAATGACTGAGATCCAAAAGTTGCTTGTATAAGATATAGCAGCCATGCTTGTGAACACTTTTTTTTGGGAATTCACAGCTATAGCTTTAACATTATGATACCAAAGGAAGAAAAGGTGGTACAATACATGATATGTTCAGTCTTAGAAAATGTGATATAGGTGTAAAAGCAAAACATGTAAGCCTAGTAAGTCCAGGGCTAAATGGAACACCACTGATGAGTGAATAGTTTAAGAAGACCAATTGAAATGTTAATGCAGCTTTACTGACACAGCCAAATTTAAGAAATTTTCAAAAATATTACAATCAACGATCAAGTGGCACTTTTAAATGTTCTTCCGTGAGTGCATCTCCTAGCACATAAATGGATTCGACATTTAGTTAAATTCCTCCATGATTCTTACACTGTATCAATATACTATTTCATTTGAACTAGTATTGTAAAGCCAGGGAATACAAACAAACAAAAATGCCACTATTTCTCATATGGGACAAGAATTTTCACACTGCAACTAACACAAATATTTCAATCCTGAAGCACAATTGTCAATTTCCCCTGTTTCTACACCCTGAGGACCGCAATCACACAACTCAACCAACTTTATCTAGCATCTTGATGAGTTTACACAATTGTCAATTCCCCTGTTTCTACACCATAAGACTTGCTTATACGACTATGCAATCATAAAAGTTCATGCAAAAGCAAAAGTTGTTTTTAATTTACCTGGTATAGGTCCGCATAACTGATTTTGGGATGTTTAGTTTTCACTTCCTCTGAAACAGCAAATAAAAATCAACAATCAACATCAAATTCAAAAGAGAACAGTCATCTTATGACAAATTGATACATCAGTACACCACATAGTCATCTCAAGGTCGGTGTATAAAACGATTATGTTTATACTTAGCAAGATTTCAAAAACCATATGATAAGTAAACAGAATCCCTAAAACGAAGAACTCAATCAATTCAATTACTGAAATCTCAACTCCAATCCCTAATGCGCAGAGAAGGCAAACGAAAAAAAACGCACCACAGAGATCGAGAGCGATTTTCAAACCACTATTAGCACCATGACTATACTCCTGTTCGTTCCGAATCGAGCCATTAGGTCCACCAGTCTTCGATTCAGCATCATAAGTTCCAGCGTCATGCCACCTTCTCACAAAAACCAAAACCAACGAACATCTTAAACAAATCAAATTCACAAAACATCGCGAGATTTTTCTCAATCAAAACCCTCGTCCGTACTCAAATGGAAACTTACGCTAATCGGAGCATGATCGGAGCGCAACTCTTCTTAGCGATGAGAGCACGGAGTTCACGGCGAGCCTTATCTATCTCCTTGAGGTAATCATCGTCAACCACCAGTGCTGCCGCCATTGTTACAACTCCGAGACTGAGCGTGTGGAAGATATAACAAACAAATTGTAGATTTTTTGTGTTTTATTTTTTCTATTTAATTTTAGTTTTCGTTGAAGTTTGAGCCGAAGAGATAAAAAGCACCCAATGGGGAAAATGCGATTAGATGGATCGGGTGTCAGTGATCTTCTGTTCTCGGCAGTACACTATCCTCTGGTGGACCACGTACATTTGTCTTTATTTTAGTATTTAGCGTTTAGACATGCGTGTCATTTTATGTCATCGAAACGGCACACTAGTAGATTTAGGGTATTTGAACGGGACGCATGTTTGTGTCATCTTAGGGTATTTGAACGGGACGCATGTTTGTGTCATCGGTGTTTTTTTTTTTTTTAACTCTTGATTTATTATTTATTATAAATTATGAGAATTGTGTTACAATGACGATTCTACTATCGACAATTCTGTCCGACCCCCGAACGGTTCTAATTGTGCATTGTTATAGATCTCCTGTAAGCTTATCTCCTTAATCTGCAAATTAAATAAATCGCATTACCTGGGCGTCGAACCCCAGACCTCTTGGTGTAGAAGCTTTAAACAACCATTCGTCAACCACTAGACTAAGGGAGCTTTCACCATCGGTGTTTTTATATCATTTATATTTATATTTATTTTGGTAATTTTTTTAATTGATGTCTTAATCGCTTACTCAATCAATCATAAATCATATGCAAACACACTCATTTCAATCATTAAATCAAATATTTAATTTTTGATTTAATGTTTAACGTTACTTAGCACCATTATCTATGGGCTCATAATCAAAAAGACATCTCTTAACAAATTTTAAGGTAAGAATTGGTTAAGAACTCATCGATAATGGTGGTCTTAAAACTTTAACTACTTGCTTCTCTAAACTCATGTAAGCTTAAACCAATAAAATATTTAATAGCAACTTAGGTTTTATTCTTATATTTATTACTATATTATCGTTAAGTACTCTCTCCGATACTTTTTTAGTGATGTTTAAATTGTTACACACATATTAGAAAACATATAATTTACCCATTTACTATTAAAACATCATTAATTATAATGAAATCAACTAACAAAAAAAATATGATGTAATATATGATTGGTTAAAAAATATTACAAAACATTTAATTTTTGGCGTAGAAATTGAAAACATCACAAGTAAAACAATTTTTTTTTACTTAAACGTCAATTAAACTGAAACGGAATAAATATTTATTTGTTAGTGATTAATCAAATTTGATGTGTATTAATAATTGTCTTCGTCATCATTCATGGTTATATTATTGTCACTTTCTTCATCAGTGTTGCTTCCATAGGTTCTATCCGTCAAGATCTGAACACCACATTCAAAAATGTCGAAGTCTTGGTATTTGCTGTTGAATTTGAACGTTATCTCTTTGCTCTCTTCAAGCCATATGTATTCGTCAAAAGAGTCAGAGTGAAAAATAAACAGATGTTTAGTTTTGCTTCTGGAGATACCACAAGCAAGATCCTCTACGGGGTACAAGTATCCTTTGCGCACTCGACGACATAAAACTCGGGGATCATCACACCATTCTTCATTTTGCTGGTGAAGGCAAATAACAAGGCAAATCTTAAAACTTGAGAAAGCGGAAAGAGGAAAAGTCAGCTTATTCCCAGTGGCTCTATGTTCGAACTCTGTAGGCATTTTGCTTCCAGGTAAGCATGACGACCCATATCCGAAAGATTGTTGTTGGATAATTGCTCTTCGTGCTTGTTGGTCCAATTTGAAGCAGTTGGTGAAATCGAGGTGCGCATTTTCAGTGTCCAAAGGGCAAATTATGGTCTCAAGTGATTCACAATCTTGTGCTAAAAGGTACCTGAGTGAACGAGGCAGTTCTGGCAATAATGTGAGTTTTCTGCAGCCATAAATTCTAAGTTCTGTTAACTTTCCAAGACCTTTGAAGCAGCAAGAAATACTTTCAAAAGCAGTATTGCTCAAGCACAGAAAAGTTAGATTCATGGGGAGTTGAGGTAGTGTCTTGAGTTGTTCATTTCCATGGACATTGAAAAACTCAAGTTGAGACCAAAGTGTTACTGATGTAGGCACATCTTTCACTGATGTCTCCGATATATCGAAAATCTTGATGTTCATAGAGATATATGGAAAATTTCGCAGCCCTGAGCATCCATTCATGTGGAGGGATTCAAGAGATTCCAAGTTCCACTTCGTTGGAATGACTTCCAGGTTTATGCAGTAACTCATCCCCAAGTTCTTTAGTTTATGAAAATTCGAGAAAGAAGGTGGAAGCTCTACTAAACTCTTGCAAATTGATAGTTCCAACGTCTCAAGATTTGTAGCCTTTGAAAGATCCGGGAGTTCCTTTAAATCTACCGAGCCATGCAAATCCATCTTCTTGAGATTCGTAATTGGCTGAAAGGTAAAAAAACCACACAAAACACAAAGAAGAACATCACATAACACGAAGAGATAGTATGTACATAATTACTCATGTATATTTTCTTAGTGAGTTAATATTTTCACTAACTTGGATTCCATCCCACAGCTTCTCGAGCTTGCTATACTTCATATCAAGTTCGACAAGATATTCAGGATAAAATCTACGAGGGAGACTCTTGCTTGGATATGCCTCCCAATGTAGTAACCTTAGACTACGCGGAAACTCCATCTCGTTAGGTATGTGAACGCTATCATTCCCATCAACTCTGCTTTTGTAGATACGGAGGAACCGAAGATTCCGCATTCTTTTAAAAGCTCTATCACTTATACACACTTCGATGACTCCTGTTGTATCAAATGAAATGCCGGACACATCACCGGTGCCCTAAACCAAATATCAAATAAAAAGAGATTATTAGTAAACTAGTAAAATTATTTTAAATGACAAGGAGCAAAGGAATAACACAAATACAAGAAAGAAGAACTTACTGTATCATTTTCAAAGACATCACAAATCTTTTGTGAATCAATTAAAATGTGACGCTTCCATGGTTCTTGTCTATGAATTGCTTGTCTACCCACTTGTTGTAGTAATTTGTGCATTACTATTTTTCCATTGGCATATATCTCTATGAGAGATTTGTTTACCAAGATTTTTAACCAGTTTTTGACATCCAAGTTACCGTCAGTGAGCATGGCTTCCACAAGGTCACAATCTTTATAGTTGAAGAAGACCGCAATGTGTAGAAATAGGATTTGATCACTCTCATCTAACCTTTCATAGCCGACACTTAGTATGTCCTCGATGTCTCGACTAAGATTAGTTTTTAGCCTTTGCATAACATATATCCATTCATCCTCCTCTTTCCCAAATAAAGATGAACCCACCACTCGGAGACCCAATGGAAGGTTACCACATAGGTTTGTTATGGTTTCTGCAAGCTCCATATAACCATTAGGTGGAAAGCTTTGCTTAAAGGAGTATCTAGATAAGATCTCAAGAGCTTCTTCATTAGATGGAAAACCAACATGGTATGCATTGTTAATACCATGTTGCTGCAAAATCTCTTTGTTTTCCGTGGTTATTACAATCCTACTTCCTGGACCAAACCATGTAGTTTCATTTGCCAACGCCTCTAATTGCTTTAGATTGTTCACATCATCAAGGATGATAAACACTTTCTGGTCGCTTAGATTTTCTTTTATTGCACCTAAATGAAATATCTTGATACCACTTTGGTTCAAAACCTTTGAAAGAAATTGTTCTTGTAAATGCAGCTTCTGACCATACTCATCAAGACCACTCTGATGAAAGCTCCCCCTATTGTTATTGTCCACGAAACTAGTAAGTTGAAACCTATTAGAGAGTCGACTCTGTAAAGCTCTGGCAATGGTCGTCTTACCAATCCCTGCAGGACCATAGATTCCAACAATCTTAACTCCAACATAAGCTAAATGGAACAAAGACTCCACTTCTCTCAAATGAGCTTCTAATCCCACCATGCCATCGAAATCCCATGATTGTGAAGCATTTAATTTCTTTAAAACATCTCTTGCAATCTTTTCAATCATGTTCGCTTCAGTGTCCCTAACCCAAAAAAAAATGTTTCATGAGAAGACAAATCATAGGGATTATTAAAATTTTAATTATTTTCTCCTAAGAAATCTCTACATAATTGTAATAATCATTCAACAAAAACATGCCCTTAGAGCAACTCCAATGCAAGTTTTTTAGCAAATTTCTAAGAATTAAAAAGAGAAAAAATAAATCAAAAACATGTAATAAGCTAAGAAATAATTTTTGCTAAGAATTTTTGAAATTGTTTCTTAGATACATGTGTCCACTTATGATTGAGTGGAGGAAAAAAAGAAAAAAAAGAAACAAATTTTCTGATTATTTAAAATGTAGTGTTTAGTAACTTATTAAAAACTTTACCATTGGAAGGATAAATTTTACATAAGTTTTTAGTTTCAATTTTTGTACTTTTTGTAATTAGAATATTACCAACATAATTGTTAAAAGATTTACCATTGGAGTTGGTCTTAGTCATTAAATTCTAGGAACTCTCCTTTTTGTAATGATTCAGATCACATTAATTCCCCTATTCTATTACTACACACGTAGAATGTAAGGAAATCAAACTAAAATTTAGTTAAGAACCAACCAGTTTAGCAAGTGTTCTCCGGCTATGTTACCAACATCATTCAAAGCTTTACTCCATCTTTCTGACTCCTCCTTCGATTTACAAGCACATGTTCTCTTGAAAACGCTTCCAAATTCTCCGGTTTGTTTCCGCACATCAGATGGATCTACGTCGTAGAAGATCGTCATCACTATTTGTCCTAGATCTTCCTTGCACTTCAAAATCTCTACCAACTCATCCAAACACCACTTGGAAGAAGCATAGTTCTTTGAGAGCACAACAATCGATATCTTCGATTCCCTAATCGCTTGCATGAGTGAGGGGAAAATTTGTTGGCTTCTCTCTATCCCTTGATCATCGAACATCGTAATCGCGTTATCTTTAAATTGCTTACGCAAATGACTTAGAAATGTTTTGCGGACGTCAGGGCCATGGAAGCTCGCAAAGACTCGGTATCTCATAGTGCCAAGCGAAGAAGAAGAAGAAGAAGAAGAAGAAGAAGAAGAAGAAGAAGTCATGAGATGAGATAGTTCAAGATCAAATAGATGTCTCTGGATGAGCCATGGAGAAAAATGAAAATGAAAAACAGAAAAAGCTTATTCACCATTGACTTTTGGCTTTTGATAAGGAGGGACGAAGAAGCTTCTTCGCTTGTTTGCTAAACATCAGAGCGGGAATCATTTTTTTAATAAAATTGTTATATATTTATATCTAGAGATGCGATCATATATTAAAAAAATATACCAAAGTTGCAACAGTTCGTCAATAAAAATAAGTGTTACATCGGTTCATGAAATAAAATAAAAAAATTTCAACTTACATGGTATAAATATTTATTTTCATTTTTACTTGGAATCTACATAATAATAATAACTATATAATCTGAATAAATACCGGACGTAAATTTTTGTAAACTAATTTTTTTATTTTTATAAATTTAACGGTGGTTCTTTTTAAAAATTTGCGTTTATTTATTTTAAATTGTATTTTATATCTATTCAAATATTTACATTTTTTTACTCGATATATTAAAATCATCATTATTGAGAGTTTTTAAAACAAATTTTAGCTTAATTAAAAATATAAAAACTATTTTTTAGCAAATCTTAACTTAAGACCTCAATAACGATGGTTTGGTTGTCTTCTTCAATTTAAAAGTTGCAAAAAATAATTAAATAATAGTTTAATAATTAAAAGGTTTTAAAAACATTAGGAAAAAATTGGTCAACTCAGCCTTCAGGTCAACACTCGCTACTCGTTAGTAAGCTTTTTTATTAAACTCAATCAAAATTGGTAAGCTAATTAAAAAGATTCAATAAATTGCCATTTTTAATCGAAAATTTAATTGCCGCGAAAATAAATTTTCTCCGTCTTCCCTTGAAAACCCCTCTCTCAGACTCCAGAGTAACAACAATGGCGGAACTCGTGGGTGACGCGGTTTACCTTAAGGAGATCGACAAAGCTCGCCGTGAGATCCGTGCTCTCATCGCTAACAAGAATTGTGCTCCGATCATGCTCCGATTGGCGTAAGTTTCCATTTTCCGTGTTCGATTTCTCTGATATTTGAGTGCTACGAACTTGAGAAATCTCGCGATGTTGTGCGATTTTCATGTTGTGTTCTCTCTGTTTTTGTGAGAAGGTGACATGACGCTGGAACCTATGATGCTGAATCGAAGACTGGTGGACCTAATGGCTCGATTAGGAGCGAAGAAGAGTATAGTCATGGTGCTAATAGTGGTTTGAAGATCGCTCTCGATCTCTGTGGTGCGTTTTTTTTTCGTTTTTCCTTTTCCGTGGATTAGGGTTTGGATTTAGATTCAGTGATTGAGTACTTCGTTTTGGGGATTCTTTTTCTTAGCTTGTGTTTACACTCAATTTGTTCATGGGTGACGACGAGATTTATCACATTTTGAAATCTTTCTAAGTATAGACCTAGAGATGATAAATTATGTGTTGGCTATGTTTTTTCTGGAATATACTGATTTACTTGTGACCAGATCGTTCTACTAGTGGTTCTGAGGATTTATGAGAAGCTCACATGTTAAATTTGCTACTGTGTGTTGCATCAATTTGTTTAGTGACCTGAGGAACTTTTTGAGAACAATCTTACTTCTTGTTTTAAATATCATTGTTGAATTATTGTTATTTCAGAGGAAGTGAAGACTAAACATCCCAAAATCACTTATGCGGATCTTTACCAGGTAACTAACTTGAATTTCGCTTGAACTTTAGCAGATTTTCTACTGGAATGAAGAGTGTAAACAATGATCAGTGTGATACCCCTTTTGTTCAGTTGTGTTGGCAGTATAATTTCTCACGGGCCTTGTTTTTACCTCTTCATTCAGATTTTTCAAGGATTTTTTAGTAGCTGTGTTGTGTCTCAGAAATTCATCAGTGGTGTTGGCTAGTTGTGCGATTTCGGTCCTCAGGGTATATAAATAAGGGAATTGACAATTGTGCAGTGCTTCAGGGTTGATGTATTTGGCTGATTCACAATGTATAGAAATAAGGGAATTGACAATTGTGCAGTGCTTTAGAGTTGATATATTCTTTTACACAGATTAGTACTTATGGTCTCTTTTGTGTTCTCTGGCTTTAACAAATCTAATGTAAAGGCTTAGTTGGTGAGAATGACCAGAAAAAATTCCCAATACAGCTGCTATTATCTTATAGCTAGCAAGTTTTGGATATCTCATTCATTTTCACATGAAACTGATCTGTCAAATTTTCAGCTTGCGGGTGTGGTAGCAGTTGAAGTTACTGGTGGACCTGACATCAGTTTTGTGCCTGGCAGAAAAGTAATAATCTCTCAACCATTAAGATGGTGTAATAGCTTACTGGCCAAATGCGATCAACTAATTAGTTATATGTTTCTCTCTTACAGGATTCAAATGCCTGCACCGACGAAGGAAGACTCCCTGATGCTAATCAAGGTTGGATGAAATCTTTTTCCATTGACCAGAAACTCCAATATGTTTTTTCCGTTTACCAGAAAATACCTAAATCTTTGTATTTGAGTAGCAAATAGACAATGTACAGTATAATCTTCTGTTGGAATGTGTTCTTTTCCCTCAATGAGAGTTTGAAGTTATGTCTTCTGATTTACATGTAGGTTTCAAACATCTTAAAGATGTCTTCTATCGGATGGGACTGTCTGATAAATATATTGTGGCTCTCTCAGGGGCTCATACTCTGGTACATTCTTTGTTCCACATTTCATATTTGTCGTTTGGTATTTATTTATATACAAAAGTTGTGTACGTTTTTTAATTAGATCTCAATGTTTAGGGAAGGGCTCATCTAGAGAGATCAGGTTTTGATGGACCATGGACTCGAGATCCTCTTAAATTTGATAACTCATACTTTGTGTAAGATCCTCTAATGTCATGGACAATATGTTTGTTGGAGACAACAAATAGTTCCTCTGACTGATCACGGATTATATGATATATGTTGGTCCTAGGGAATTGCTGAAAGGAGAAGGATCAGAAGGTTTGCTGAAACTTTCGACGGATGAGACTTTGTTGGATGTCCCAGAGTTCCGTCGTTATGTTGAGCTTTACGCAAAGGTATTATTCTGATCCAAGAAACCGATTTGAGCAATTAACCAGAGCTGCAAATCGAGTTTCATAAAAGACAAGCCTAAGATTATTGTATTGCAACAAGTATAAGTTACAAGCATAAGTTTCTAATATTTGTTCCAACAGGACGAAGATGCATTCTTTAGAGACTATGCAGAGTCACACAAGAAACTCTCAGAGCTCGGTTTCTCACCAACGGCTTCAGTCACTAAGGAGACTACTCAGTGGATGATAACTTTCGAATTAAAACTCTCACAGCTCGGAGTCGTAGTCGTTGCTGCTGCTGTTGTGGCCTTTGGCTGCTTCAATGAAGTCCGCAAAAGGATGAAGTAAATAAATGAGAGTAAGAAACGATTCCTCTAATCTTGGGTTTTGTTGCAAAACGAAACATTGTAAACACGAATCTACTATGGATCGGTTCATCGGTATGTAGATGATTCGGATCTTAACCGGACATATCATTGGAATTGGTACGAATTGGTTCAGTTCTTATTGAATCGGTTTGGTCCAGTACTAGAAATCATGTCTTCTACTTTGGTTTATTACAGTCACGATTAGGATTGGTTTAGAATTTATCTAAAGGTCATCAAGTGGTTTTACTTTGGGAAAAACCCCAAATTGGAGATATATGGTTGCCTCATACTCTACGTTAAATACTAGAATTGATCAAGTAGGCAATAATAAAGGATACTAAAAGATTGGTGAAAAAGTAACCACCACACCTTACACAGACACAACAAGTGGGACTCACCTGAAACCGAACCCTATCGAGGACTTAGACATGGTTGGTATTGTTAGGTACGAAACTTCCTTAGACTTTTTTGGTTTTATTATCTCCTTATTTTATTTTTCTCCTTTTTTTTTTCAATTTTCTAATGTTTAGGATAATATTTGTATGACAAATATAATAATTTTTTGGGGATTTTAGTCATTTAATTGATATTTTGGATTTATAATTGTAATTTTGGATAAATTATTATATTTCAGATAATTCGGGTATCCATTTGGTTTTTAATTTGGATCAGATTCAGATTTCGTCTTTTCATATATATAATACGTTCGTTATTTCTAATTTCGATTTTATTTTTTCGGTTCAAATTTTTGGATACGAAATATTACGCGCATGCCTATTTGTGTTTATTAAGTGTATTTTACTCCTCTCTTTTTTGTTGAAGTATCAATATTAGTGTTCAGATCATTTACTTTTGGGTAAAAACAGATTCAGATTGTAGACACAAAACACACATGAAAGTGAAGAGGTTTAGTATGGTAATTAGAAAAAAGTAGTTAGAACAACTTTTTATAGATGATCGGTGTATGTTGCAATCTGTCTTTGTACATTGTAATGGGACGTGACCTCCTTCGTTTCAAACCACTATTAGACCTTAACTAATTACAATGAACCTAATTGCATACTCGAACCATTTTACTTTTTTCTTGGAACTATGTAATATTTCTCGTATCTAATGGGTATGGATACTATGAACAAGACATTCTTGGGGGGTTTCTTGATCATGCAAGTTTGGTTTGGACATCTCTTGAGCTAGCAACTTTCTCATTGATCAGGATTTGATCGACTCTTTTTTTCTGATGAAAGTATCAATAATCACCACATTTAAAGCAACAATATGAAAATATTATCTATTAAACATGTTAAGACATTAGTTTATACATGCGGACGTATTACGTATATCATCATATATGCATAAACTATAGGTTTATCTTTTAGGTATCAAAGGTACTAACTTAGTTAGATATAAATATTGAAGAGCTTAATTTAACTTATCAATCAAGCCTTGTCCTAACTCCTAACAAATGTCATTAAATTAGTAAAACAATACTAGAACAAGCAACCTAAAAACGTAACCAATTAAATTAAAATAAAAAACTACTAACCTTTACATCCAACAAACATTTTTAACCATCAATCAATCATTTAAATGAGGGAAAAAAAAAACGAAGAGTTGATATATAAATAGTTTTGTATTTTAATGAAGTTAGACTATTCATCCCACAAGGCGTCACGTATGGGCACATAGGGCTTGTCATGTCCCCAACAAGATGATAGTGATATATATGAGTTTGGTACAAACATTGATATTCTAGAACACCTACTTCTTCATTTTTTTTTATTTTTGTGTGTATTTATTTTGTTTGTTTGTATTTGTGTGTTTAATATGTTTTGAAGGTAAAAATCGGTGACACGTGGTTGCAATTATTAAAAGTTATATTATTTCAACGGTGTAATGGTGTTCACATATTTTGACTAGGTTGTGTGAACTTTGCCAAAGTTTGATTATTTTTGAATTTTGGAATAAAAATAGGGATTTGCTAATTTTCTTTTAGGGTTTAAGTATGTATTATCACACATAGCAATTAAACTAATCAGAAAGCTTGTACTCTTGTGTGATTCATTTCTTTTGGTTGAGGCAATATTTACGTAGATCATAAAATGACCAGGACTACATTTTCTTTTCATTTCTCATACAATATTATGTTTATGTTTTAAATTTTTAAAAAGGTGCAATGAACTATTAACACTTTTTAAAAATGATAATTCGTATGCGCAAATGTAAAAGAGTGTTTCAATCAAGATTTAAACCCTTCTTTATTTTACTTTAAACTAGTTCGATAATATATTTCAAACTTTACTAAGAATAAGAATGTGTATATTATAACGAGGTTTTTGTTTGAATAAATTTTACCTTTCTCACTAAATTTTTTTTGATTGTTTTTTTTTGTTAGAAAGAATATCATGTTCAGCACAATAGCTACACTTGCCACAATGAAAACAAAAATTTACAAATGCTTAAACATTAAAACCATTACTAATAGTTAAAACATGGTTTTGTATAGTTTAGCCGCAAATTGTTTTAGCATTTCATTTTGAAATTTGATGGATTCACAAGGAAAAAAAAAAGTTGTGAACAATGAATGGTATTGAGAATTGCATTGAAGGAGAAAAAAAAAATAGTGAATAAAAATGTGAATGTGGTGTAAGAATATTAAACAAACCAAAATGTAATAATAATAATAAGAAGATGAAGAAGAGCCCCACCAGCCACTCCTTCAAACGTGTCCTACCAACTCTCTTCTAGAAGCCAATTAGGCTCACCTTCCACCTCCAACCTTCCCTCTCTCTCTCTCTCCATAAAACCCTCAACAAACAGAATCAAAAGCAACATCATCATCATCATCATCATCTTCATCTTCATCTTCATCACAAGAAAGCTATGGGGAGGTCTCCTTGTTGTGAGAAAGAACACATGAACAAAGGTGCTTGGACTAAAGAAGAAGACGAGAGACTTGTCTCTTACATCAAGTCTCATGGCGAAGGCTGTTGGAGATCTCTTCCTAAAGCTGCTGGTCTTCTCCGTTGTGGTAAAAGCTGTCGTCTAAGGTGGATTAACTATCTTCGACCTGATCTTAAAAGAGGAAACTTCACACGTGATGAAGATGAACTTATCATTAAGCTTCATAGTCTCCTCGGCAACAAGTAAGTCCCTTTATGCTCTGTTTCTTGAAGGTTTTGCTCTGTTTCTTGAAGTTTATGCTCTGTTTCTTGAAACTTATGTTCTGTTTCTTGTATCAGGTGGTCTTTAATTGCAGCGAGATTACCTGGAAGAACAGATAACGAGATCAAGAATTACTGGAACACGCATATAAAGAGGAAGCTTTTGAGTAAAGGGATTGATCCCTCTACTCACAGAGCGATCAACGAGGCGAAAACAGAGGAAACATTTGTAAAAGATGTTTCTTTTGTGTCTAAATTTGAGAAAACAGAAAAGTCCGGGGATCAGAAGCAAAGTAAAAAGGATCCAAATGGGTTAGCTTGTAAAGAAGAGATCGTTGAGTACTACCCAGTTGTTGTTGCAGAAGAAATGTGTACAGATTTGAATCTTGAGCTTAAGATCAGTCCACCATGGCAAAAGCAAAACCATAAAGAAAGATCTCCTTACACTGCGTCACGTTTTTACATGGAAAACGGCATGGAGTGTAGTAGTGAAACTGCGAAATGTCAGACAGAGGATAGTAGTAGCATAAGCTATTCTTCTTCTTCAGTTGATATTAGTAGTAGTATTGGTGTTGGTTATGACTTCTTGGGTTTGAAGACAAGAGTTTTGGATTTTCGAAGCTTGGAAATGAAATAAATGAATAGAGAATGATAATTTGTAGTTGTGTGATAATGTTAGACTCTTGCTTTTTTACTTTTTTTACTTCCATCTTTGTTTTACCTTATCTCCCAACTCTTGTATATTAACTTGAAATTTTCAAAAATCAGATTTTATCCTCTCATTTGTTATTGCAGTACTCCTATAAACTGAGTTTGAGTTTGAGTTTGAGTTTGAGTTCAGTTGTTTTGTAATAAGTATTTGGTAAGTAGACAAATTATGATAGGTAAGAATGAACTAGTAACTAGTTGGTAAAGGTTTAAGTCTCTATCTCCATCTAGAGACTGTGTTCATATGAGATTGATGTGCATTTTTGATAAAGATCCACACCACACATGTATTTGCCATCAGGGCTTCATGGAGACTTAGCTCTCTTATGTTAACTTCTAGAAAGGTTGAGATTTTTTTTTCAAGGAAGTGATAAGTTGTGTGAGGATGAGAAGTGTGAGAACGATTGAAGTGGTTGGGATGGTACATGTTTCAACTCATTAGTACACATATACTTTAAATAAAGACTTTTTCATTGATCATATCTTGGATTCTTTGGATTTTAGCAAAATGAAAATTTCTATTATAGTTTAATTAAAATAATTTATATATTTCAATTGGTTACATACATAGGACCTTTTCAAACTACATCACATGAACAGTATGTAAAAATTAGAGTGCCTAGATCCCATAGGTTTAGGTTACACATAATCAAGGATCAACATGTCAATTTTGATCACATGAAGATGTTGACTAAGTATTGTGGGAGATGTCAATTTAGATATGCAGGTCCATTTATCGCAATGAAACTTACAAACCAAAATGTGCATTAATGACATTCATCGGATTGGATGGCAGTTATGAAAATTTTCATAAACAAAATCGGATAAACAAGGTATAACCGTAAACTTAATTAAAAACATGACTTAGTCAATTTGCGGTGTAAAGAAAATTAGAATATGATGCGGATGAAATAATATAAATTTTATATACTATTCAGTCTACACCATACGTCTACGTTCAAAATTTTGATATAAAATCGGATATGGATATTATTTTTGCTCATTGAAATTGTAATAATAGCTCAAATTTTCCTATTAAAAAGATAGAACATAATGTTAATGGCGTTGTTGCGTTATCAAATTCGAATTTAAAATAGTGAATAACTAAACTTACGATACATGAATTAAGTTAATTAGAGTTATATTCCAAGGTTGAAAATTAGATGCATTTTCTTATGTTTAAATAAGTAGGGACTAAAAGAAGAGTAAACGTGTGACGAACATGATGCTTCAAAGAAGGGTCATCACATGCGTTTACACCAAATTCTTAATCCACTTTATAACCTTTATTTAGTTGTTTTAGCATTATTACCTTTTTCCAAATGTGTTAGGTGCAATTTTCTCGAATATCTGATAATTTTTTGTTAGTTAGTTAATGTAATACATGATTTGGCTATATGTCTTTAGTTAAAGGTTCTATAATCTGAGACAGTGAGACTAATATACATCGAATGATCTAATCATTGTTCTAGAGCCTTGAGCCTATCCTCTTTACTTAACACTCAGGTTTCGATTGGCTTATGGTAGATTTGTTGAATTGAAAATGATATTTTAATCTAGATTTTGGCTCGGTTTCGGATAGGATTTTTCCGGTTAAACATTTCGGATTGGGGTTTTCCGGTTTTCGAATCTCCAATTAAACATAGTTTTGTATGGTTTTGGTTTCAACTTATATGTAAGAAAAAAAGGCTTCAGATTCTTCTTTATTGATTCAGTCAAATTCAGAATAGTTTTCTCTTTACATAGAAAAAAAGCTAAATCCAATAATACAATATTGATATATATGTAGTTACATTTCTGAAATTGTTTAACTGAATCCGTCAGATCATATAAGTTTGTCCAAACTAAACTCTTTATTTTGATACAACCTGATTTTGACTTTCTGACTCCTCATTTTGAAATACAATCCTGGTTTTGGTTTTTGTCGAAACCAGCCAGATGTGTAAAGTAAACCTATAATAAATAAAAACAAAAACAAGAATGCCCGTATACACACACTTTCAAACGGACTAGACCAATCAAAGCCCGTCTATGTTTTCACTGAAGACTATTCAGTAACACATTGCAATTTATCACCGTGTGCTAACCAGCACTCTGCTTACCACTAGAGGTAGATGTTGTCATAAACGACTCGCCACACCCGCATTGCCCTTGCGAGTTAGGATTGATGAATACAAACTCTGATCTGCAATTAACATAAGCATGGTTAAAGATATCGAGAAGATGTATAGCAAACAGACTTTGAGCTTGTAATGTTGACAGAGAGGTCCAAACCTGAGTTTATCGTCTACAAAATCCATCTTTGTTCCAATCACATGCATTAAGGCCTTTGGTTCAACAAGTATCCTCACACCTTTCTCCTCTACCAGCTCATCAAATTTCCCTTTCTCATCTGAAACAGCCACTCACAAAGGAACGTATATAAAGAAAGGCTCAAGACACACGATCAACAGCACGCAACTTTGACAATTATTTTTAAAAAGATTGAAAAATTGTGCATTAGCTGATATGAGAACAGAGACTTCAGTACAGCATAACACTTTCAACCATAAATACTCATGTACACAGCTTTGTTGGCTAGTCTAATACTTTTGCGGTTTTTGCCCATTCAGTCATACATATATGAAGAAAAAAAACTGAATGTGAACCTAACGACCAAAAGTTTGAGAACATGAAAAATACAAAGCAACAAGATGTTACGCATCTAGCAAACCAAACTACAATGTTTGAGAACAGAAAAATGTTACAGATCTAACAATCAAGTTTGAGAACTCAAGTGGATCTACCAAATATGAGGTGAACATCTAGACACTTAAAGTCAATAAACCTTCGCTGAATGTTATACTGTAAACTAAATAGCACTTGAAACAGAGAAATGGATATGGCTTTATTTATCAATGAGCTAAAAAACCAGAGTATAAACCTGCGGCAAACATCTCGAAACCTTAAGAGAACTTATGCATTCAGCTATACTGAACCTGAATTTGTCTCAGAAGACAAGAAACATTCACAGAATCATTGACTCTATAACTATTAACTAGATAGAACTTGACACATAGCAACCATTCAATGAGCCAAAAGGATCAAATTCATCACTATTGAACAGACATCATAAGCATTCCCAAATTTCAAATTCACTAATTCTAATATCTCTATCTCCTTACGCCATGGCTACCAAATAGAGGAATAAGAACAAAACACAGCACCAGATTCAAACTGAAAAAATCAATCACCTAAAATAAAAATTGAAACTTGGTAACATCCATTGAATGTTTAAAGACATATCAGAGTATCCAGCTTTTCTTATCAATGAAACTGTGGCAAAGATCTAAAGACCTCAAGAGAACCTATGCATAGAGGATACATCTATAGTATCCGTCTCACAAAACAAGAAACATCCACAGAATCATTGACCCTATAACTAGATATAACTTAATACATCATCAATGAGCCAAAAACCAGATTCATCACTGTTAAACACACACCATAATAAACACTCCCAAAACTCAATTTTACCAAAGTCTAGTATCTATACCTCCTAGTACTATGGCTACCAAATTCATCACTATTGAATAGACATCATAAGCATTCCCAAATTTCAAATTCACTAATTCTAATATCTCCATCTCCTTACGCCAAAGCTACCAAATAGAGGAATAGGAACAAAACACAACTCAGAAAATCAATGCCCTAAAATAAAAACCGAAACTTGGTATCATCCATTGAATGTTTTACTGTAAAGTAGATGACACTTAGGACATAGTAAATGTATCCAGCTTTTCCCATCAATGAAACTGTGGCGACGATCTAAGGACCTCAAGAGAACCTATGCATACAGCTATAGTGTTCCTGAATTTTTGTCATAAAACAAGAAACATCCACAGAATCATTTGACTCTATAACTACATATGAATCATCAATGAGCCAAAAACCAAAACACCCCCAAATCTCAGTTTTACCAAAGTTTAGTAGCTATATTTCAAAATTGAAACTTGATTGAGAGAAACTAAACACAGCACAAGATACAAAATTCAAAATTGAAACTTGATTCCACCCAGAATCAACGAAACAACAATAAAGGCTGTAAATTGAAACCAACCCAGAAAATGATCCATCAAAGAGACTCGTACCAGCGTAATTAAGGGTATAAGACAAGCCGTTACAGCCACGAGCCTTTACTCCTAATCGTAAGAAAGGTTTTTGACGCTGCTGCAAGAGATGATGAACCCTAGAAGCAGCTTCGTCCGTCAAGCTCAATACTTGCTTCCTCAACGCCGGTCCAACCCTCGCCGCCGCCGCCGCCAAAACTCCAGAACCCTTCATCTACCGAATCGAATAGAATCGAATCCTCCGAGAATTATAGATTTACGGACATAATCAAAGCTAGAAGACGATGTCTCCTCCTCCTATATTTTTTTAACCCAAGTTAGAAAAATGAAATTTTTATTCTGTTTTTTTTGGGTTACCGAAATAAAAATTATATTTTTTTTTAAGTTATATATAGAGAAATAAATAAACTTATTATATAAACCCAACGGTCTCTCTCTCTCTTTCTCTCTTCATCTCTTTCGCAAGGAACGCTTTTGATACTCTGTTTTTGCCGGCTCTTGATACTCTGTTTTTGCCGGCGAAAACGAAACGATGGGTGGTTGTTGCTTCTCGACGGCTCTAGAGAACGATCAAACTCCGCAACAGCCTCAGACTCAGCAAGGCGAACGCAAGAACGATGAAGGCAAGAAGAAAGAGGAAGTCAAGAACGAAGGATTCGAAAACTGGCCTTTCACAGAGTTCTTCCGCTCCGATCTCACGACTGAGAACTTCAGCTCCGACGAGATCATATCAGAGAACTCAGAAGAATCTCCCAATGTTGTTTACAAAGGGCTTTTATCAGAGAATTTTGGCTTCGTCGCTGTCAAAAGATTCAAGATTACGCCTTACGATCATCCTGACTACTTCGCCGTACGTTAAATTCTCTTTTTCTTTAAATTTTATCACTTTTGCGACGTTCATTGATGGGTTTGATTCTGTTTTTTTTCAGGAAGATGCAGAAGAAGTTGGGAAGCTAAATCACAAGAGACTCGTCAAGTTGTTGGGATATTGCTCTGATGAAGATGAAGCGCTTCTTGTTGCAGAGTTCATGCCTAATGGTACTCTTGCTCAGCGTTTGTTCCATCGTATGATTCTTCCCTCTCTTCACTTTCTTCTTTTGTGAATCTGATGTTAAAAATGATTTGTGTTAGAGATGGTGTTAATGTAGTAGAATCAGAACTTGTTAGCCTTCTCTGTTTTTGAAGTTCTTTGTTTGGTTGTTGTTGTGATTCATAGAGAAAAACATGGATTGGTCAATGAGGTTGCGAGTGGCGTATCATATAGCCGAAGCATTGGACTATTGCAATAGTGCAGGTTTTGTATCATACAGTAACTTAAGTGCTTACTCGGTTCTGTTTGATAAGGTATGTAAAAGAACATTTACATCATGCATATGCCTTCTCTCGTGTGATCTTATAAGGATGCTAAGCTGTGTTTTCAATGGATGTGTTAAAGGATGGTGATGCCTGTCTATCCAGTTTCGGCTTGGTGAAGGAGGTCGTTGATGTTGATCGAAGAACGAAAAGTAATCTTAATCAATTTGCGCTTCTCTCTAGTCTCTTCAGACTATTCATTATTATCAGAATGTGATGTTTATGTTATCTCATTGTAGGAAACGTCAACACTGAGAGTGTGACATATAGATTTGGTACCATTCTTATGAATCTGCTTACTGGAATCCAATTTCTTCCAAGCCAAGTAAGTGTTTCTCTTTCATTGTCAATTTCTTGCAACACAAGTCACATGTTACTGAGTTGTTTTTACTCTTCTGTTTCTAGGCTCCTGTGATGATCAATGGAAAGGATGTTACTGAGCTGATGGATCCAAATCTGAAGGGACAGTTCTCTAGAGATGATGCTGCTTTAGTTTTGAAACTCGCCTCTGAGTGTTTGCAATGCGAGTATAAAAAGAGTCTCATCACAACAGAGCTTGTTGCAACACTTGAAGCCTTGCAAGCTAAAACACAAGTAAGAAAGGGGATTTACTGTAACCTGAACTGTATCATTGGTTCATTTTTAGCATTCGTTTTATAAAACCGATCTTTTTGCTTTGCAGGTTCAATATCTTGAAATGCTTCGACTGGAAAGGCAGCACGACGTGGGAGCATCTTCCAGCCAACAGCAAGAGTTTGAACCCTCGCAAGAAGAAGTAAGATCAGGAGCTAACTGTTAAACGTATAAATGCATTGTTGATGAATCTTTTGCACTGATCATGTTAAAAACCATTCTTTCTTTTGCTTGCAGGTTCCATCTTCTGAAATGCCTGAGATAACAGAGCAGCATGAGGAGGAGGCATCACCTTCGAGCCAAACTCAACATGAGCACTGAATCTGCTAATAACTTCAACAGAGCTTCAACAGAGCAACTCTTCTTGAAGCAAAGTGATCCGGCAACAAACTTACGAAGATAAATTCTTGTTTTTGCAGAGTTTCTTTAGAACATAATTGTTCTTATTAGTTTTTGTTGAAACCATTTTTTTCTGTCAATCTTCAATTTCAACTCTTGCTTAACTTGCAGAACACGTTTAATGATGCTATGGTATGCCATTATAATGTTTTTGAAATTGTTACTTCTGTCTTATAGTTACTAGAGTCTAGAGGATTTAAAAGTAACTTGTATACACAACATATTCTATGCTTATAAAGATTTATAAACTATCATTCTTCCTAAAATCTCTCTTTTTTTTAAGTATGGGATAATGTTATGAAAATTTAGGTTAGATGTCATATACATAAATTACTTAACCTTTAAAGCATGAAAACAACTTCTACTAGACTACTACCATTCATGACATATAAGTATGAAACAACTTTAGTTACATACTTCTCTACGTCCAATCCAAAAATCCGATCCAAAATCCGAACCGAATCCGATCCAAAATCCGAAAGCCTACGAAACAATTCGTTTTAAATCACTCATTTCAATCGAATTATACATACTCTCTCTACGTCCCAATCCCTCAACACAATGAGATTTGACAAGGGCATTATCCAAAACAAACCACACTTAAGGTTCCTTTCTTAGAATTTTCGACCCTACACAATTAAAATAGAATTGAGTCACGAAAGGGAAAGAAAAAAGCCAAGTCATCGGGTCTTTGTTCGTTCATTGCCACGACAAAATCATATACATACATCCACAACTACCCACCTCTCCTCTCATTAATCACCGTAATTAAAGCCTATCTCTAATCAAAAAGTTCAAAACCAATAATTATCAAACAAATCATGCTTTTTCTCTATTCATAAAAACTATACATTATTTTCATAAAAGCATGACTTTCATATCCTCCTTCACTCACACTTTTGCTTCACTTCACCGAATTATAAATAATCATTCAACCGACGTGAAATAATTAAATCAGTCAAAAAAGGTAAACAAATATTTTATTTTTCCTTTATATTTTTCCAAACCATAAACAAACACTCTCCACTATCTCCTCCACTAACACACAATGGCCTCTCTCATCTCCCTTCTCTTCTTCTTCTTCTTCTTCCTCTGTTCTTCGATCACTTCTTTTCAAACAGAGAAGAAGACTTACATATTCCGCATAGACAGTGGACTGAAACCATCAGTTTTCACAACGCACTACAATTGGTACAGTTCAGAGTTCACACAAGGTCCACGAATCCTTCATCTTTACGACACAGTCTTTCATGGCTTCTCCGCAAGTGTTACTCCCGACTACGCTCAAACCCTACGTAACCACCCTGCGGTTCTCGCTGTCTTCGAGGATCGTCGTCGTGAACTTCACACTACTCGTTCTCCTCAGTTCTTAGGTCTACGTAACCAGAAAGGACTCTGGTCTAACTCTGACTACGGATCTGATGTAATCATCGGTGTTTTAGACACTGGAATAACACCAGAGCGGAGAAGCTTCTCTGATCTTAATCTTGGACAGGTACCGAAGCGGTGGAGAGGTGTTTGTCAGACAGGAGTTAGGTTTGAGACTAGAAACTGTAATAGAAAAATCATCGGCGCTAGGTGTTTTTCTAAAGGACAACAAGCTGCCATGTTCGGTGGGATTAATAAAACCGTTGAGTTTCTTTCTCCACGTGACGCTGATGGACATGGAACACACACGGCTTCAACCGCGGCTGGTCGTCAAGCTTTTAGGGCTAATATGGCTGGCTACGCTTCTGGTATTGCTAAAGGTGTAGCCCCTAAGGCACGTATAGCTGCTTACAAAGTGTGTTGGAAAGACTCTGGCTGTCTTGATTCAGACATCCTCGCTGCATTTGATGCTGCTGTCTCTGACGGAGTCGATATTATCTCTATCTCCATAGGAGGAGGAGATGGGATCCCTTCCCCATATTATCTTGACCCTATAGCTATAGGTTCGTATGGTGCGGCTTCTATGGGAGTCTTTGTCTCTTCCTCCGCTGGGAACGACGGGCCAAATGGGATGTCGGTTACAAACCTAGCGCCGTGGATAACCACTGTCGGTGCGGGGACGATAGATCGAGATTTCCCGGCTGATGTTGTTCTTGGAGATGGACAACGTCTTCGAGGTGTTTCTCTCTACTCCGGTGTACCGCTCAACCGGATGGTTCAAGTGGTTTATCCGGGGAAGAATGGTATGTTAGCTGCTTCTTTATGTATGGAGAACTCTCTTGATTCTAAGGTTGTGAGAGGCAAAATAGTTATTTGTGACCGTGGAAGCAACCCTAGAGTAGCTAAAGGACTAGTGGTGAAGAAAGCAGGAGGTGTAGGGATGATACTAGCTAACACAGTCTCTAACGGTGAAGGTTTAGTTGGAGATTCTCATCTTATCCCCGCCACTAACGTAGGATCAGAGGCAGGAGATAGAATCAAAGCATACGCTTCAACACATATGAATCCTATAGCTACTATAGATTTTAAAGGGACGGTGATAGGAGTTAAACCTGCTCCTGTCGTGGCTTCGTTCTCTGGTAGAGGACCAAACGGGTTAAACCCTGAGATTTTAAAACCTGACTTGATTGCTCCAGGGGTTAACATCTTAGCAGCTTGGACAGATGCCGTTGGACCAACGGGGATAGTTACTGATCGTAGGAAAACAGAGTTTAACATTCTCTCTGGTACTTCTATGGCTTGTCCTCACGTTAGTGGAGCAGCGGCTTTGCTTAAGTCGGCTCATCCGGATTGGAGTCCTGCAGCTATAAGATCAGCTATGATGACTACGGCTAGCCTTGTGGATAACTTGAACCGTTCTTTGATAGATGAGTCAACTGGAAAACGTTCGACACCTTATGACTTTGGTTCGGGTCATCTTAATCTTGGTCGGGCTATTGATCCAGGTCTTGTCTATGATATTACTAATGATGACTATATAGCGTTTCTTTGCTCCATTGGCTACGAGATGAAGACGATTCAGGTTATTACAAGGACGCCAGTGAGATGTCCGAGGATGAAACCGTCGCCGGGTAATCTTAATTACCCTTCGATCACGGCTTTGTTCCCAACTTCAAACAGAGGTTTGCTGAGCAAGACTCTGTTCCGGACGGTGACGAACGTTGGACAAGCTGAGGCAGTTTATAGGGCGAGGATAGAGTCACCTAGGGGAGTGACGGTGACTGTAAAGCCGTCAAGGTTGGTTTTTACATCAGCCGTTAAGAAACTAACCTATGCTGTAACAGTGACTGTGGATACAAAGAATCTTGTGGTAGGTGAGTCAGGTGCGGCGTTTGGATCGGTTACTTGGCTTGATGGTGGAAGACATGTGGTTCGGAGCTCTGTTGTTATAACTCAGATGGTTCCATTGTGAGTCGGGTCGGGTCTGGCCTATCATAATGACTAATGAATGAATCTTGTATGCCAAGTAACTGTCGAAGTTTTTAAGGTTCTAATTAGTTTTTGCCTTTTTCTTCTTGATGATATTTATATTTAATGTTTGTCTTTTTTTTTTTTTTACTTTCCTTATATAACAAAGAAGAAACATATAAAAAAGCTACGATTATTCACAATAGTAATATGTGTTTGAATTTGTACGGTAAGATTCTTCTCCCAAGCTAACAAGATCACAATTCAGAAGAAAAAACTCGATCTCTCTATGTCTCCTTCTCTACTCTGTTTCTATCTTGTAATAGACATGCATGAACCAGTTTTTTTGACCTTCAACGCCAACTTGCTGCAACACTTTACACAGAAACTTCTTTTGGGCTCACTCCTTCAGCCCATATACAACAACTTTTTTCCATTTTAGGGCCATCATGTACCTAATATCCTCTGACACCATAAACCAGGCCGAAGTTGAACTCGTGGAAGCGGCCTTGCGAGAAGCTGATGCCGATATAAGCGCGTTTCTGTATGTGAAAAAGATAAAGTCGCTGAATTTCTCTTTGGCAGCCTCAGCAAACTCCGCCAGCAGAAGCAACATTGTTAACTAGGCTGAGAAGCTCTATGGTCAGTCAGTCAGTGCGGTCACTGCAGGAGTTAAGAATCTTTTATCAAGTGATCAGCAACTAGCAGTGGCGCGGACTGTTGAAGTGTTAACCGAGGGAAAGTCGAACCAAGAAACTGATTCATACCTGATGTTGGATCCAAAGTCATGCTCTAGTGGCAGTAGCCATGTGAAGGGACCTGTTGGATATGGGCCTCGCCCCAGGAGTCCCCCTCCACTTTTGTTCGCTCGGCTCGCGCAAAGATTGGTGACGTGGCGGCAATCCACACAAAACGACAAGCGGCGACCAGACCGGAGTAGCGGCCCATTTGATACCCGGCCTTCGACGATCGGCCCACAACGATCGGCCCATCAGACTCTGACCTAAGGTGGTGTCCTGTCACATCATCCGCCTATAAAAGGAAAGGAATTTGATGTGACAAGACATCACGTACATAAAAGAGGACCGAAAGTACATCAGAGAGCTCGGCTCACAGCTTCATAGCGACGATCGATTTGTATTTACTCTGCCATTGTGTATTGCCGATCCCCGATTAATAAGACGAGCCTTTTAGTTCGACTCTAAACCAACATTTTGATAACTTTCCCTTTGTGACGAACACACTAATCAACAGGACCGTTCAGAGAAGCCATAGTTTTCATGGTCGGCGGGGGTAACTACATTGAATATAACAGTTTGCAGGAGTTGCAGCGTCAGGAGAGGGTCAAGAACATTATATACGGAGCCACAGAGATCCTTACTGGAACTGAGCTCGTTCAGCAGCTCGCGCTCTTGGGACAGAATATGGGACTGAAATAGACAAATACAAAAGGAGAGGAGTTGATGCTGAAAGCTTCCGAGAAAGAGGTTGAGAAGTAGGTGTTTGTACTCTGCATCTTATCCTTCTCGAAACACCATCTTTGTTTCCAGAGAATATTTTGTCCTGCTACTTATCTTTTTTCTCTGTTACAAATAAACTTTTTTCGAGAATTTATTTGTATGTTTGTGATTGAAGATGAAGCTATTCTTGTATCCTGTTTTATGGAGAGCGCTTCAGCCTTAACCAATTCTGTAGTTGCTAATGTAGTTTCTGGTTCTTGGTAATCTTATTAGCAACTGGATTTATAAATAAATCAGGATCTCTATTTCAAAATCTTCTTACTCTTTGTGGACCGTAGTTTTTGCTTAGTGTCTTTTCTAAGGCATAAAAAAAGTGTCTTTTACATAATCTTAGGCTCATGTCTTCAACTTCATCACCATTACCTCCAACAATGTAGAATTTTGCCATCCATGAAAGCAACTACATAAGGACCAGTGGATGCAAACAATTCAAACTCAACAGCGACAATTTTCACCATACTATACTGCAAAAAGATAAGTAGACACAACTTGACTGCAAAAAGATAAGTTGACTTCAAAAAATAATAAGACTAACGTCGACGTCGGTAAAGGTGGACGAACCAATCTCTTCTACTACATAATTTGTTCCAAGTTTATCTTCTTACCAACTGTACGGTTGTCAAATCTCAGCTTTCTTTCAACATCCCAATAATTCCTAACAATTTTATGATATTTCTACTCACAACAATATCTCAACAAATGCCCATAATTTAGTCGGAATTTGAACTTTGAAACCTAAACCATTCATTACAAAATATTAGATATATGATCATGTATATGTTTTGCTTAACCGACAACAAAGATAAACTATACTTTAAAGTTTAAACAACACAATCAGAAAACACAAAAACGTCCATAATTAAAGGGTAGTGCTGGCTGGTAAGACTGAATAAGAGAAAAAAGTAAGCACTAACCATCGCAATAATTTAAACATTAATCAATACCTAATTAATGTTAAATTATCGACAAAGTGAGTCAAATCATCATACTCTCTTTAGTGTTAATAATAATAGTTTTTATTTGGCACGGTCTTGTATGATATCGAAACCCATCTCCGTCGGATCAGTTGCTTGAAGCTCATAGTGTATCCCTTCCAACACTCTCCTCAGCCCAGCCTTTGACGTCGCGTACAGTATCTTCGCCCTTATCCTCGACGCCTCCGGCGACCTATTACAATTACCATTTTACCCTTTTAACCATTGACAATATCGTAGATTTTAAACCATCATTATTAATGATCTCTTAACAAATAGTAACTCTAAAATTTGTTAAGAGATTATCAATAATAATGGTCTATATGCTCGCAAAGAGGAAATTATTAAGGAAATACCTGAACTACCCTTGGTTGTGTGTGTGATTAAAGTCATTAAGAAAGGGTAAGAAAGGTAAAAGAAAGAATTGGACTACTACTAACCATGCGATGAAGAAGATCTTGCTCTTGCGGCAGTTATCGACGGTGACGAAGTCGAAATCGAAGACGGCGTAGCGGCAGTCGTCGACAGGCAAAGAAGCGGTGAGATCGTGGTAGTTTTCGCCGGCGCCGCCGACTTTATCGACGGTGACTTTACGTGACTTCTCATCGATCTTGAAAACGATGTATCTATGAACTTTCTTCCATTTCATCTCCATGAACGAGCTCGTACACTCGTCTGTCACACGCATCCCCGTCGTCGCCTGCATGAACGATCCATCATCATCATCATCGGATGTGTTTTAAAAATCAGATCAAGAATCTTGAAAAAAAAACAAGATTTGAGACTTACCATCTTGAAAGCCATAGCCATTGTTGCTAAAGGTTGTAAAGTTTGATTCTTCTTCCTCTTTTTGAGGCGTGGAGAGAGCTTTTTTTTTTTGTTTGGTTCTGTTCAAATGGTAACAAGACTTTGAGGTCTTCTTTATATAAAAAAAGTGTATATGAATATACAAAACATTACTCTTATTACAAAACTATCCTTGTCAACTTTTTTTTCGTGAGTGGAGAATATATTTTTGTCGTCGGCATGTACACGTACGTTATTGTGCGTTCTGCACTAAACATGTCCTTGACAGTAGATTCAGACTTAGATCGATCTAGTATCACTTAAACATTATTATCTAATTACTTTATTTTTATAAATGAAAAACTCGTTTGAGAGAAGCTTAATTACAATCTTTTTTTTTTGCTTAAGTTAACATTTATTTCAAGATTTTGCTAATGTAATGTGATTTGTTACATGTCATTTCTCGTTTGCTCCATAGTAAATTACTAATGTACAACACTTTTCTTTTAGATAGAGAAGAGATTCTGATATATGACAAACCAATCCGATAAGTATAATGGTATATTGGTATATGGTACATCAAAAGAGTTCAAGAACAGCTTAAAATTTGATAAGTTCATATTGTACCATTACCATTATAGTTCAAGAACATTAACTAGATGCACTGAATTGTATATATTGGTATTTTGACTTGACCAGAAGAAGATCCTTAATTTTACTAGGCACTCACAACAATTACATCTTGCACGGTGATCGATATATATATTAGAAAGAATATAATACTATATATAAACTGTTGACTAACAAATTAAATGTGATATAACATGTAATTTTCCAATCTCTTGGTAAACTTTTAAACAAAAAAAGGTAAGACCTATTTGTTTCGCCATTGACAAGTAAAAGTTTCGAGAAAACAAATAAAGAATAAAATAAATTAGCACAATAAGTGTTATTTAAATTTGAATTTTTAAACACAAATTACAAAAAATTATTAAAAATTATCTTAATAAGAAATTTAATCCGAACATAAACTTTAGAAATATATAAACTCATAGTTACGTTGAGCGTTTTAGACCATCTCCAACACCAAGTTCATAGAAAAAAAAACAGATTAAAAATAAATCAAAATGAATTAAAAATAATGAAAGAGAAAAGAGAAAAGCTCTAAAACCTCATAGTTAAACTACCGTCTCTTGCACTATTTATACAGCTGGACATTTGTGAGTGGTCAAACTTTAATAAAAAACAAAAATAATTATTGTTTAATTAAAATATGATTATAATTTTCCCTTTTTAGAATTTCACACAAGTTCACGGTTGGTGATGCTCTTAGTATACCGACGAGAATGTTTTGTGAAAGCTTTTAGAGAATCTCACTTAAACACATTATGTGGCTAATATACAAAGAAAATTATGAGTATATATAGGATAGGACAAGAGAAATATAAATAGGTCAATGCTATTTGCTTCTATCTATGTAATTAAATACTATACAAAAATAAAATGTGACGATAGGAATGGAGAAGGATGCAGTGGTCCTAATGAATAGAGAAGTGGATCTCCAAGTAACTCTAACACCCACAATGTCCATTGAAATCTACAATTTCGTGTTACTCAAAACTCAAGTGACCCTTTACGTGAAAGCTAAGAAATTTGAGATAAAGATGAGTATCCTTCCATTTTTGGTTTGGTTCGTTTCATTTTTCAACTTCTATTATTGGTTGTATATCAGTTGACAATTCAAACATGTAATATATAATTCACCCGAGGATACGTTGAACGCCACTAGACAATTCCAAGATATACTTATATAATCCCAACACTAACTAGCTAGTCTTCCCATGAAATTGTCCAATGCATGTATGGTACAAATTGAGCAACTTCACAACATTTGTATTATTCCATATATTACAAATACATATACATGGCATAAGAATTTATATAGTGTGTGTGAGTGTCAAGTATATACATAAAAATATATATCATTTTGTGTACATATGACTATGAGCATGCGAGTGTACGTACGTGCACACGCCCACCTAATGTTCGGGTCAATTAATCAAAATACTATACATGAGGACGTAAAAGATCATTCCAAATCTAATGTTTAGGTAAGAAACAATATATATGGCCACGTGAAGGTCGACAAGCCTTTCGCCTCCAAATTCTTTTCCGGGTTGTAAAACTTTTGCTTATAGGAAAAATCAAATCAAACTGAAATATATATAAAAAAAATCTAATACGATTCTGTTTTCAGTGTGATTATAGCTAGTGTACTAAAGATTTGATTTCATCTGTTTAACTATATATATATATAGGATTTGGTTTATGTTACAGATTTACTTTTAATCCTTATTTAATTTATATAAAAATGGTTGGGTTATCGTCTTATCTATCGTTTGAAATAAGTTCAAGAGAAAACTGTAATTAATTAATAATTATCATCAGGCCTTGTTGTAGATCCACTTAGTTACATGTGTTGTTGATTAGGGTTTCTTTTTTTTTTTTTTTTTTTCTAAATGGAGGGTTCGTGTTTGTGGTGCCTTGTCTTCAAGTGTAATTAGTACCATGTGTTTAGATTTAGTTACGAATCTTACTCATATTTAACTCAAAAGTGTGTTATCAATCATGATTATTATTCTTTTGTTTCATTTTATAAGATGTTTTAGACATTTTATTTTGTTTCACAATATAAGATGTTTTGAAATAAAATTTCTATACAAAAATTAAGCTTACACAATTTGGTAACTATTTAAAATTTATGATAAATTTTATCATTATTTATAAGTAGATATTAAGTTATGTTTTTAATGTAAGGAAAAAGAGATTAATTACCTTTTTCATAACTTTCTGTGTTTTTAGCCAAAATATCGTATATTTTGAAATTGAGGAAAATTTGTCATACTACTAATTTGTTTTGTAACTTATGTTTGATAATGATTAGATTTATAACTTTTGCATATTTTCTTTAAACACCAAAATATATAACCATCAATTGTTAGTTAACACTTTCTAAGAGACTCGAGAGGAGTCTAAGACCATGGGCATTGCTGTCCCGCTGCCCAGTCCCCCAGAAAAAAGAGAAAAATAAAATAAAAAAAGAAAAAGAAAAAAAGGGACGTACTTTATATCGGGACTGTCCTTCTTCTACTTTCTTATTCGCAGACCCCACTGATACGTGACGGCCCGCGAATGGTTGCCCCTATTTTTTTTTTATAAAAAAAATCTAAAAATTAAAGAAAAAAAAATATGGGACGAGGGATCGATGCCCATGCCCTAACATTTCTCATTGACCTATCTAAACCATATTTGTTTAACATCATAGATGATAAGATATCAATATTTCTCTTTTGAAAATATGGGATAAGACTAAGGCCCTTCCACAAATGCCCAAACCTAAACTAAAAATCCCATATCCATTTTTCTCGTTATGACACCATTGACACTAAAAGCCTAAAACCCATAATTTCCTACTGGATTCTAAATGACAAATACTGATTGACCCATATGTGTGTGTGACACCCTAGCTGTTCAGAGGCTTTGTTTCTGGTTAATTCTCCACTTTTATATGGTATAATTTGATGTGGAGAAGTTATACCAATTTTTTTTTGGGCTTCTTTTTTATTTGTGCATTCCTTACCATGTGTGTAATACATTGTTAAGATCATGTTTTTTTTTTTAAAAAAAAATCTTTGGATGATTAGTTGGATGGTTGCAAACTAATACATACTTACTTCTTAGCTTTAGAGATTGTTGGTTTTTTCCTATAGTATTACTGTTTTTTTTTCTTTGCTTTTTTTTCCGTCATATCACACAAAGACTTTCCGAAAGATCACTCATCCTATTACTATTTTATTTTTCTTTCGCATTTACAATAAGCTGTTTTTTTATATGTAAAAATGTAAATCTGTGAGACCATCATTATAGGGGGTATCTTATCTTATAATGATGCTCTGAAGCTAAACCATCACCTTAAAATAATAATTTCTCATCTAGCATTTAAAATGTGTTCGAATCTTACCATTAAATATTAATTGCTAACGTGACATTTTTATAAGTCTCTGTCTACTACACCTTCTTGTCTCAATCTTCTTTAACGTATGTGCGAAAGTGTTTCTTTAGAGGTTCGGTAGCTCGCAACAAATAAAACCGAGAGATTCGTATCAATTTTTCTTTGTCTCTATTTGGATTTAATTTCAACATTTTTCATACTAATAAATAAAATATTTGAAAAAAGTAAAATAAAAGCTTTATAGTTTTGTCACGTTTGACTCGATCAAGCATTATAAGATTTGATTAGATGCGATGCGACATGTTTTAGTTTTATTTTACTTCAACATGGTAATTTAAAACTTAGACGATAGAAACAAATAGCGTAATTGTTAAATAGACAAGCATGAATCATATGGCTTTTGTAAAGTAGTGGCTGTTGGGGACATCATAAGGCCACTTGCGTATTGCCAAGGCCACTTGTTTTAGATTGCCTTCAAATCAAAGGGAAGAAAGAAAACTATGTCCTTTTCATGTCCTACACTCTATAAACTTGTAAATTTTATGGATTAAGTAGAGCAAATCAATTTGTACACTTGGTTAAGTGATTTTTTAATTTTATTGTTCATGAATGTTTTCTTTTTGTTAGTACACTAGTATCATATTAATTAAACTGATCAAATAACTAATTCTGATGAACATTGTTTACATTCACATACCGTATTGTTACGAATGTCTAATTGTACTTTTAGTTTTATGGAACAAGAGTGAGAATTTAGTTGTAGTAGTACTACTTAATTTACTGAGGCAAGAACTAAACAAAAATGCTATTTATAAACTTTTGAAAGAATATTATTGAGCTAGATATATTTAGAGATCGATTTAATTAACCTTTTACACTATTGAACCAATAGTTTTCATCTATTGGTCGTAGGTTTTATGATTTATCTTTGGGTGTCATTCGGAAAAAAAATTAGCATGGACAACAATAATGGACTGTTTCAAATTCAATGATTGCTTCTTATTCAAAATGTGATAAGCAACGTGTGATAACTCCTATTGCTAATCAGATTAATGGTTCAAAGCATCTCTACTATTGATGATTGATAGATCGTTCTCATCAATCTTTTTCTCTGTTGCCTCCCTCACTTAATCTCTATATGAATAATCAAGTTATCAACACCACTGCTTTTTTTGTGTGTGTGTGTGTTGATCAGTCTCCTCATTGGCCATTGCATTCATATGAGGTGCTTGAATTACTTACTTCTGTTTGTCTTCTTGATATCAAATTTAAAGATATTTTATAGTTTTTAATTTCATATTCAGAGAGTTGAAATAAATTAAAAAGGCAAAGAGAATTTAGTTGCAACCAGTGATTTGTATTTCCTCTTCATGCGGAATTGAAAAAACCCTAATAATTGGAAAGTCAAACATTATGCGACACATGATTGAGATATATATATTCAAAGGTGCTAGTGATCGATGACCCTAGTCTCCGACCTAATGACCAACATTTTTCAAAATCATAACTATGGGTTTAAATGGTTTAGTAGTAACTCTTAAGGATTTTATTTTTCTTGGTTTAATTCATACAAGTCATTACAGTAAAAGGTAAAATGAAGTTTTTTTTTTTTTGTCGGCAGGTAAAATGAAGTTACATTTTTATTTCGACACATTTGATTCTCCATGTCAAGCATTAAAAAGATTTGATTCGATGGTGTGCGATACTATATTATCATTCTGTTTTTATCTTAATTAGTGTAACATGCCAACATGGTTAATACGATTATTTAACGTTAAATAACCTCTAATGGCTTTTGGATACCATCGAAGGCCACTTGTTCTAATCTTGCCTTTAAATAATCAAATCAAAGTGAAGAATAAAACGATGTATTCGATAATTTTAAGTAATACTAATAGTTATTTGTTAACTTATATATTCTCTTTCCAAATTAGGAAATTAAACAAAGCTGTTTACACTTGTTTTAGACTCTTTTTTTTTAACAGCTGTTTTAGACTCTTTTTTTTCGCCAAATTGAGTATTTATATTAAAGTCCTTTGGAACTGGACTGGGAGTAATATAAGTTGTGTCTCAAACTTCTAAAAATGGTGTTTTAAAATGTGGTTATAGATATATAAAGTGCTACCTAGCAACTTTTGTCAGCAGCATCTCGAAGTGCATCGCGTGAGATTCTTCAAAGCTTATGTTAACCAATAACATTCATCTAATTATTGTCCTCGGTTTTATCATCTTTTGTTGGGGTCTCATTCGGAAAAAAAGTAACAAAAAACATTGCATTATGTCATTTTAATTAGCGGTGGAGGCTGTCACAGACAGCCTGGAACTCAATGCTCGTACCAAAGAGATAAAGTGTTCAAAGTTCGAGTTTTGTCTTTATCGAATGTGATAAGCAAATTGTGATAACCACTCCCGCAAATCGAATCGATGGCTCAAACAAATATCTATCTATCATCGATCAATGGTACTATGGTTAGATTGAAAGAGTTGTCTTTATCAATCTATTTCTTTCTTTGTCCTCCATCCTTTTTATAATTTAATCTTTTTCCTAAATTATATACTAATTCACAAGTTGCACGACATTCACTATTATGTATGTTTTTAAATTTACGTCTTTAATAATTATTATTTTTTGCCTAATTTTATCAGTTACTATGACCTTAACAGGCATTATTTTTTAACTTTACGTATTTGACAATTTCAAGCTCATTCTTCTATTTCAACTTCTTAAAAATGAATGGTGTTTCTTCTTCTTTTTGGCGTATTACTCTAATTTACTCAAAATACAGTATTCTTAATATATTTTTAGTTAGGTTTTATTTATTTTTATTTATTATTTATTACAAATTATGTGAATGTTTATAATCACTATTTTACTACCATAACTATTTTCTCGGACCCTATTAAATTTATCCTAGATTACATTTTTTCTGATAAACGATATTTCTTTTTTTCATGCGTAAAGTCACGGCAAATAACTCTAATTATACATCGTGTAAATTTTCTTGAAACTTATCTTTTTGATCTGATATTAATCGTATTATCTAGATATCAAATCTCAAATTTTCTTTGGTAAAAAAAATATTTATTAATTAATTTTAACACTATTTTTAGTTATCAAATTTACAAATTTTACAAATTTATTTTAAATTTATACTAATTTGTAAGCTTGAATTGTGATCCTTGTTTTTTTTTTGTCGTTAACAGGCATTGTTATCAAATTGATACGTCTGGTATTGGAATTATAAAACATTAACGCAACATATTTGGAATAGAAAAAAATTGATGAAATTTTATAGTTTCATGATCGTGATCGTGGGGTTGTCTAGCAAACTAGCTAGCTGTAACCGATTCAACCCCAAATTTAAAATCAATCTTTGTCTTGAGATATTTTGAACACGACGGCAACATCGTGAATCTAGACAAAAATGGCAACATACATATTTTAAAATTTAAATAAAACACTATGCTATATGAATATGGACATATCTTTATATACAGATTATGTTATATGAATTTGGGTATAGAGCACGTTTTCTATTAATTTTTTAAAATAAAATCTATGCTATATTCGAGTGACAGTGTTACCTTGAAAGTTTATGGCGGAGTCCACAATAGTAAAACCATTTTTTTATATTCAGAGAGGTCGAAGTTTGTATATTTTCTCGTTTGATAATTTTAAGATTTGTCTAAATTTCTTGTAAGTGAAACTCGAGTTAGAAGTTAGGGTGTAGTAGTTTAGTGGTTTTCACTTAGGTGATAAATGGGATGTCTATAAAAAGTATCACGTAACTAAATAGGTAAATCCTTCAAAAATAAAATTAATTTTATCTTTAAAACTAAATCCTAAATCAGAAACACTATACCCTATCACCACAACACTATACTAAATCATAAATCTAAAATAATTAATCCAAAATTAAACATTTAAATTTTAAACATTTTTTTATCAACCACACATTTATTAAAATAGTACTCCATGATTAGTAGCCCAAACGGGAAAAAGTTGTGTTTGTGCTATTTAAAAAGAAAAACAAATTTATTTGGCGATAATTTTTGGAACATCAAACTAATAGTAGTATTTTTGGTAATAAAATTTTAAAAGTGTGGTTTCCCAATAAATTCTCTATAAACTATTTAATTTTTTTTGTCAAAAGAAAGGGAGTTTTTATTTTCAAAACAAATCATGAAAAGGGCCAAATACAAACAAAATATCTTCCTAGGACCCAACAAATTAAATTGCTTATTTATCCTACAAATACAAAAAAAAAAATATACTCCTAATTGGTATAAAAATTATTAATAACTTTTTTTGTCAACAACAATGAAAAGGTTTATATACATATACAACATAAATTTAGATAAATTACATAAATTACTTCTTTTTCATACGAACACAAAAACAAAAAAAAACATGTATAAATTGGTATGAAAATTAGTAATAACTCGTTTTGTATACGTATCCAAGTAAACTTATACATATATCTCTATGTATCTAAAATTTCCGAACACACTCACAATATTCAGAACGAATCGAAATTAGTAAAATAGAGATCCAAAACCGTATATTCTTAAAAGATACACAACTTGGTCACCTACTTTTATAAGCACTAAAGAAAAATACACACATACATATAAAAATGAGCACGCCGTATAATTTTAATATCCACGGTTTATACACACCAACTTAAACCGTACATGTCGGTGTCGTACGCACCTTCCTTCCCTAGTCTCTCATCATTCCACATGTTTTAGAATAGATTATACAACTTGTGTTCTTCTTTACAAATTGTTGACAAAATACATTGTCAAAACCTAAATTATTACATAATATACAAAACACGCAAAGCATAAAAAAGACCTTTCCCTTTTCCTAATATTTCTATAAAACCATCCCTACACGGTTCGGTTCCACGACTCATCCACACATTGATCTCTCTCTTTCATTATAACATTAATGGGTTTCCGAAGATCTTTCTCTTCTTCTTCCTCTTTGAAATGGCTTGGATTCGTGACAGCTGTTTGGGTTCAAGCCATCTCCGGAAACAACTACACTTTCTCTAACTACTCCGGTGCTCTCAAGTCTCTCATGAACTTAAACCAGCTCGAGCTCAATAACTTATCCGTAGCTAAAGATGTCGGTAAAGCTTTTGGAATCCTCGCTGGTCTCGCCTCGGATCGTCTTCCTACTCCTGTTATACTTCTTATAGGTTGTTTCGAAGGTCTTCTTGGTTATGGTGTACAATGGCTTGTTGTTAGCCGCACTATTCAACCAATCTCTTATTGGCAGGTTTGTTAAAATACTAAAATCTTGAACTTTCTTGAAAAACAAATCAAGATTCAAGAATTAACTTCTTTTTTGAAAATCTTGAACTTTCTTGAAACCAAATCAAGAATTACTTATTTTTCTTGAACTTTTTTTTCAGATGTGTATATTCCTCTGTATGGGAGGGAACAGTACAACGTGGATGAACACGGCGGTGTTAGTGACTTGCATACGAAACTTCAGACGAAACCGTGGTCCTGTCTCGGGGATTTTGAAAGGATACGTTGGTCTAAGTACTGCTATATTCACTGATCTATGTACTGCTCTGTTCTCGAATGATCCGGCGTCGTTTTTGGTGTTGTTAGCGGTAGTGCCTTTTGCTGTATGTCTCACTGCTGTGTTCTTCCTCCGGGAGATCCCACCGGCTTCTTCCGTGGAAGAGGAGAATGAAGAGACTCGTTACTTCACTGTGTTCAACATTGTGGCCGTTGTTGTTGCTGTCTACCTTCAGTCTTACGACATCATTGGAATCAAAACAGGAGTGTTCTCTGTTGCTTTTGCCTCAATACTTCTCTTCTTGTTAGCTTCTCCAATAGCTATACCTTTCCACTCATTCATCAAAAGCTTGAACCATGGACAACAAGATGACTTAGAAGGACGGATTCAAGAACCGTTGCTCAGATCGGAGATCACGGCCGTGGAGAAAGAAGCAGTCGTTGTAGCTGCTGCACAAGAGGAGGTTGGGATGGAGAAGAAGAGACCGGTGTTGGGAGAAGACCATACTATAATGGAAGCAATAATGACAGTTGACTTTTGGGTGCTTTTTGTGTCCTTCTTGTGTGGTGTAGGAACTGGTTTAGCTGTGATGAACAATATGGGTCAGATTGGTCTTGCCCTTGGATACACAAATGTTTCAATCTTTGTCTCCATGACTAGTATTTGGGGTTTCTTCGGTCGCATTCTCTCCGGTACTCTCTCTGAATACTTCCTCAAGTAAGTTCTCCTTTTTAACTCTCTATGCATTTTTTTAACCATTCATAGTTTGGTCCGCTCCTCGGACCGAACAGTGAAAAACCGACAAAAGAAAACAATTGTCGGCTTTTCATTGTTCGTTACGAAAAATGGAGCGGACTACCAAGCTAATGCACATTCTTTGGCAATAGTATACTGTTCAGTCCATAACTCTGTGTCGTTCTGAACGATGCTAGCATTGAAAATATCAATTCTCAAATATAACATTAATTAATAATATTCATTACAAAGCTGTAACGTGACGTGTATAAATTTCATTCTCATATATGGACATGCAAAATTCAATGCGTTTCTAGATTTGCATATAATTTGTTTTCCTTGAATGAATTGAATTTTCTCTTATAAAGAAAAGGGATCTTTTAGAATTTTCTGGTTGATTCCTTTAACTAGTTTTTGTTCTTTTTCATACTTTGGACCAGACTAATTGATTTCTCTTCACGTGCCCACTTTAATTTCTTTTCCTTATTTTGGATTCTTTATAACTTTTTTTTTGTTTATAGAAAAAAATAAATTTAAAAGGTTTATGTAACTTTACTAACCAATGTAAATTTGTTCTTTCTTAACTCTCGTAGGAAAGCTGGAACACCAAGACCATTATGGAACGCAGCCTCTCAAATCCTTATGGCCGTAGGATATATACTAATGGCTTTAGCCGTGCCTAATTCACTTTACATCGGTTCAATGGTGGTTGGTGTGTGTTACGGTGTTCGTCTAGCCATAACCGTACCAACAGCATCTGAACTCTTTGGTCTCAAATACTACGGTCTCATCTACAACATCTTAGTACTTAACTTGCCACTTGGCTCGTTCCTCTTCTCGGGTCTCCTAGCTGGCTTCCTCTACGATGCAGAGGCCACACCAACTCCTGGTGGAGGCAACACGTGCGTAGGAGCTCATTGTTACCGTCTCATCTTCATTGTCATGGCATTAGCTTCTGTTGTTGGAGTTGGTTTGGATCTTGTGTTGGCTTATAGGACTAAGGAGATTTACGCTAAGATTCACGCTAGCAAAAAATCCAAGAAATCTGGTGGTAGCCTTAGTTAATTAAAGGATATTGTAGATCGCTCGTCATGTTTCATATGCATTTTTTTTTATAGACATGATACAATATCGAATTCAAGATATTGTTGAACTAAGATTTCAAGTACACAAGAGATCATTGTTGTAGAAGGACCGTCCAATGTAATTTATTTGAAGATTTTGTTCAGAATTATATATAAATGAATTGATATTTTGATGCTATCAATTCCACTTATTTTCTATCATTTTCATCAGTTACAAATAATAGAATTCAGATCTGTTATAAAAACATTATATGAAAATTAATTTCAAACACTTTCACAATCTTTTTTCTCTAAACATTGCTTTCTTGAAACATTCCTTTAGCCGCTGTCCTGCAAAATCCATTGCCACCAAAAGACACCATGTCAAGACACATATTACATAGTGTATAAGTTATAACAAACTGTACACACATTACATAGTAAGCATTTACAAAGGACATAAAACATTATTTATACATACCGAATTGGCCGCTTGTAGCATTTGTTAACAATACAATCGTTAATGCATTGCTTCACTTCGACGTAATATATTTGGCATGAATAATCGCATCTCCCTTCACAATCTCCAAATGATTCACTCATTGCTGGTAATGGCATCATCGTCAATGCCATCATCATCACTATCATCATCAACAACATACACTTCTTACCCATGATCTCTTTTTTTTTGTGTGGTATAGTTTTGTGTTTTTTTTTTTTGTTCTCTTGTTGATTTATTTTACTGACTGTTACTACTACTATACCAATCCTCTATTTATAGCTGTTAACCTTCTCTCTATTATTGGAAACATATCACCATTTTTGACTACATGTAACTGTTACATAGTTAATATATTCTTAAGAAAATCAAAGGTGATCAAGTTTATTTAATAATTAATACTACTAGATGTGTTCTTTATTAATCTATATCTAGGAGACTAGGAATATCATTTTTTTCAAAATATAAATTTTTAACTTACTTATGCAATTTTAATTAGTTATTGATGATGAATTTTAAATTTCAAAAATAGAAAATAAAATTTTATTGATTTAAACTTATAGAAAATTGTAAATCAGAAAACAATGCATTTATAATCAGATCAAAGGTGATCAATTATATTTAGTAATTAATACTACTAGATGTAATTCTTTATTAATTAATATATTATCTAGGAATATCTTTTTTTTTTCAAAAGATATATTTTTTAACTTACATATGCAGTTTTCATTAGTTATTGATGATAAGTTTTAAATTTCAAAAATAGAAAATAAATTCCTATTATTGTAATCAGAAAACAATGCATTGATAATCAGCTTTTAATATATTTTCTTAATTAATGTTTTTAGAAAGTTGATTAATTAGAAACTGAATGAATATTAATTAGTGTCGGCCAATAAAGTATATTATTATATCGTTTGACTCTCTTTAAAAAGAAAACTGTTTAATAATTTTTTCTATTTTTGAAAAAAAAATCAAACGATGATGATGAGATGGTGGTTACTTGAGAAGCCGGAGAGTCTCCGGTTGGTTGTTTGTTGGAGTTTTTTCCAGTACACTGATCATTCCTTCTCTGTTTCCCAAACTTTCTTCATTTTCCCATATGTAACAAATTTCACTTACGGAGAAATTTAATGTAAGTTTTATATTTTTATTATTGTTTTTATACCGATCTTGTTCACCCTGAATTCGTTGCTGTGACAATTAATCTTTTTTCAAAAGAAGGATTCTATTAATTTATTTATGGATCCATTCTAATTGTTTCAAAGTCTTATAAGTTGAATTAATCACATTTATGTTTCCGCTACTATCAAAATTTATAAAACCAGAAATTTTAGCCCAAAAAAAACAAATTTCCATACATTTCTATATAACAAGAAATGATATATATATATATATATATGACCATAATTAAAGTCAGAATTTTGACGGTCACCATAGAATCACTTCTTGTTAAAATAATGGCTAATTAATTTGTTAAAAAACTCGAATATATATACATGACCATAATTAAAGTCAGAGAATTTTGACGGTCACATATACACACATTTGACGATGCATATACGTAGCACAATGCCACACCCCTGACGCCCATATATTAAAGAACCATCCATTATCACACTTTCTTCTCATGAATCATTTTTTTCCATTTCATATTACAAAATTAGTAGTAAGAGGAAAAACAAAAAAAAAAAATGTTTTGGAGAAACTTGTGTTCGAAAGTTTCGAAATGGTTCGATTCTGCAAAGAACATGGTTCATAACTTGGTCTCCTCTTCGTTTGCCAAGCTTCGTAGTTTCTTTGTTGCTGTTCTTACTAAGCTTCGCGACTTCTTTGTTGCTGTCTTTACTAAGCTTCGGGACTTCTTTGTTGCTGTCTTTACTAAGCTTCGTGACTTCTTTGTTACGGTTATTGCTAACGTTTTCGATGTTGTGAAAACATTGTATCGCATTTTTCAGAAATTGCAAAAGCCACTCAGCTATGTTAACGACTTCTTGGATACCTTGGAGATTGGGATGGTGCTTCGTAGCAAATTGTCTCGTGTTCTCAATATCTTTAATCTATTTGTTGAGTTGGGAATTATCTTTGAAAGAATGGTCCAAACTAAATATGCTTTAATGATCTAGTTTATAATGATCTAGTATCGTCGTCTGTATTATTTGTTTTTGTTTTTAGTCATTTTATGAATAATAAATTTAATATTGCAGCAGCTATATTGTTTCATATAATTGATACTCGATTTTTTTTATTTTTCAATTTATTTCTCTCAAATATTTGTCCAATATCTTTATATGATCTTATATGTTTTTTAATTTATTTTATTACATAATACATATGTATACTAAAAATACAAAACCTTTTTTTGCATATGTTGCAATTTGAATTTCTGAAAACGTATGTATATTATAAATTATTAAAAATAATTTTCGAAATCTGTAAATTTTCCAACAAAATCTATAAATTTTCAAAAATATAAATTAAAAATAAAATGTTTGTCCCGCGGTGAAACGCGAGTTAAAATCTAATATAATTGATAATCGATTTTTTTTTTTTCCAAACTTTAACGACTAGCTTTTAACATTCAATCATGTTTAATATTTTTTTAATAAAGATTTTCCTAAGCCTATGTCTTAAAAATAATACAATTACAATTTTACTATTACTAAATTAATAATATTGTATGATAAATAATATGTAATTTTGTAATTTTATAGCTAAATAAATGCTAACTGTTGTACCAATCACATATCATCATCAATTCATCATCATATATTAATATATGATAGCACGCTGCTCATGCTGCATATCATTAATGCTCTACTATAAAGTTGTGCCAATCATGCTCATTGTTTCTTTCAACTCAAAATTATTCATATGCACAACTAAAGAAACGGTTCACAAAAAAAATAAAAAACATATAAATCTGATGACCGGTTCAACTTGATGGCCTTCTCCTAAACCAAGATTAAGCTAAACCGGGATCGTCAATTTCAAAACCCCGATAAGGAACCCGGTTCACCTTTCAGATCTTTTTGCTGGTCAAGTGAGTCGCCGCCGTGCTCTTTGTTGAATTCGTGGTCTCTCCTCCACGCATCGACGTCGCACCACCGTCTAAGACGCATAAACCGCCGCCAGCTGATTTATCTCACTGGCCTCGTATTACACGGAACAAGGTAAGATCTTTGTTCTGTTTTAGGAACTGAAACTGGGATATGTGTTGCATGATGCAACTTGCATCTATCTGTTGTTTCGTTTGGAATTGGAATTGTATACTCAGGAGAATAGTTAGAGCAATCCATAGTAGACTAAAATTTCTGTGTTTCTTTACACTTTCAAGAAAAGTTGAGAAATTTTTTGATTTTGGGAGATCTTGTTCAGCTTTGAATATGAAATGCAATGTAACATGATAAAAACTACAAAATGCTATGACTTTTCTTTAGTCTCTGTTTCTTCTAGCTGCCTCAAGTGCTAATCGTTGTAAAAGGATTGATTTTGGAATAGTGTTAGGTTTGTTTCAGCCCTTATCAGGGTTATAAGTTTTGAATATGAATGCAATCTTTTCACTTTGAAGCAAATTTGTTTTATTTTATTTTATTTTGGGCGATCTTGTGCAGCTTTGAATATGATATGCAATGGAAACATGATAAAAGCTACTAAATGCTATTACTTTTCTTTAGTCTCTGTTTCTTCTGGCTGTCTTAAGTGTTAATCTTTGTAAAAGGATTGATTTTGCAATTGTGTTAATTGGTTTAGTTCAGCCCTTGTCAGGGTTTGAATATGAATAAAATCTTTTCACTTTGAAGAAAAGTTCAGAAAGTTTTGATTTTGGGTGATCTTGTGCAGCTTTGAATATGAATGCAATGGGAAACATGATAAAAGCTAATGCTATTACTTCTAGTTGTCTCAAGTATTAATCTTTGTATAAATGGTGTTAATTGGTTTGTGTAAGCTAACTTAAATTTGTGTTTTTTTTTCTTGTCAGGGTTAGGTTTCATCTTCCACTTTCTGCCAATGCAAAGCTTGTAACTTTGTGGTATATATTATTTACATGGCTGCTTCTGATCAACGCCGCTCTCTTCACCACGACGAAAGCTCTTCAAAACCCAACAAGAAGAAGAAGGTAAGCCGAAACCCAGAAGCAAATCTCCTCTTCGATCTCAATTCATGCTCCAAGTCCAAGGACCTCTCAGCTGCATTAGCTCTTTATGATGCAGCAGTAACGTCCGGTGAAGTACACCTCAACCAGCAACATTTTCAGACCCTTCTTTACCTATGCTCGGCTTGCATTAGTGACACATCTTTTCAAAACCTTGCCATTGACCGTGGCTTCCAGATTTTTGACTCTATGGTTAGTTCTGGGATAAGTCCTAATGAGGCATCCATCACTTCAGTAGCTCGGCTGGCTGCTGCTAAGGGTGATGGTGATTATGCTTTCAGGGTTATTTTTGCTGCATGGGCGAGTTCAACCTCTTCTTTTAATCGCTTTCATCACAAATTTGCCAGGACTGGCTTGAGAAACATGGAGATTATGAAGCTATAGTAGATGGAGCAAATATTGGGCTCTACCAACAAAATTTTGCAGATGGCGGTTTCAGTCTTCCACAGGTTCTCTCATCTAGAGCCTCACTTGTTTTTCTTCCTCTATACTATTTAATCCATTTCTGCAATCACTGACAACGTACATGTGCGATAGGGCAGCTTGAATCTGTGGTGAAGGAACTTTACCATAAAAGTGGTAACAACAAATGGCCCCTAATTCTATTGCACAAGAGACGGGTCAGGACGCTTTTAGAAAACCCAACCCACCGGAATCTGATTGAAGAATGGATTAGTAACGGTGTCTTATACGCAACTCCACCAGGTTCCAATGATGATTGGTATGGAAATTTAGCTTATCTTACATACCATTAGTTTAGAAAAGCAAACAATGTTTGGTTACCACACTTATCTTTTGCGCTTTTTACTATTCCAGGTATTGGTTATATGCTGCTGCTAAGCTCAAGTGTTTGCTTGTGACAAATGATGAGATGAGAGACCACATTTTTGCACTCTTAGGGAGCAGTTTTTTTCAAAAGTGGAAAGAAAGACATCAGGTAGAGTTCAACTTATAACATGTGACTCTTCTATAGTAAAAGTGTAGTTTTGAGAAATCTACAATAAATCTACAATTAGCTTTTGGTTCTATGGTTTTTTGTTTCAGGTCCATTATACTTTTACAAAAGGTAAGCTGAAGCTTGAAATGCCATCGCCTTTTTCGGTTGTCATGCAGGTTTGTTTACCATCTCAGTCACGTATCTTTCCTCGGTTTTACGAAATGGACAGTCTCCAAATTTATCTCTATTCGACAAAGCAGGAATCGGAGAAAGGGTCATGGCATGTCCCAGTTTCATGCGAAAACAGTGAAGAGTCTTCAAGAACTTGGATGTGCATTAGAAGAGAAAGTGTTTTATCTACTTCTTGAAATTGGAAGATTCTTAGTAGCTACAACAGCTTACAAAACAGGATCGTTTGTTTTTGGTTATGAGTTTTATTTTTTTGTCCTTTGATGATTAACACAAACACATCATTGATTCTATGATAAAGACTATATACTATGCTCATTAGAAAGAACAAGTACATTGGTTTAATCATTGTGAATCTGATTATCAAGAACGGGACAAACCGAACCGAACCGAACTGAATCGGACCGGGTTGGTTAAATCGAATTGACACACGAGGGTTTTCTGTTCCAATTTCTGCTTCTTCACTCTACTTTTTTGAAGTACACGTCAGCACCATTTCACGATTGCATCATCGAGCAATTATCCACCGTACGATGCTTAAACCCAAAACGATCTCGACCGTTGATGAACGTCTCTTATCTCCTTCCCCGTCGTAGTCGCAGGGGCTCGCAGCCGGTAAAGCGCATGAAGGATCTTCACACTTTTCACCTTCTCTCTATTTCTTTCTCTCTCTCTCTCTAACGAACCTGGTAAGCTTTTCGCCATTTCTATTCTTCTTCTTCTTCTTCTTCTTCTTCTTCTTCGTTCTTCTCCTGTTTAGTTATTTGGGTTTTTATAAGTAAGAAGTTCTTCTTTGTGTGTTTGAAGATCCCTATCACTGTATATACTTGTGTTTAAGCGATTTGTTTCACTTCAATTGAATTTTAGTGTTTGGAATTGGTAAGCGACGAGGATTTTATGATTTGTTGCGATAACTCTGATCTAGGGTTTTTCTAGCTATGTGCTCAATTTGTTTTTTTGGTTGTTGGATAAAGAAGTGAATTCGTGATTTCTGATTTGAATATTTTTTGGGTTTTTGTTTTTTTTTTGTAGCGGCGGGTGATCTAGAAGATGGGAAATGGGACTGAGGTTGTGGTTAGGTCAGATAAGGAAGAGAGTATAAATCTTAGTGAGGATGAGCAAGTAGTGAAGAATGAGTTGGTGGGATCTGATGAAACTAGGGATGATAACGAAGATGAGGTTTTTGAGGAAGCTATTGGTTCAGAGGATGATGAGCAGGAGGAAGGTACAAAGCGTGAATTGTTTGAACTCAGTGAGTTGCAAAAGGATTCACCTTTAAAGGATGAGCATGAAGTGGAGGATTTTGAAGAGGCAGATGGGGATCTGGATGAAACAAGTAGCAATGAAGGGGGAGTGAAAGATTTGAAGGTTGGTTATTCTGTTGTTGGAGAGAGGCATGTAGATGCTGAATTTGATTCTGTGATTCCTAAAATGAATGGTGATAATGGGGAAGCTGGTGCGGAAAATTCTTATGGTCGAATTGAGTCGAGCTTGGATGTTGTTGAAAACACTGAGATGGTTCATTCCAATGGTTCCAATTTAGTGTCTGAGGGTGTGAATATTGAAAACGTAAAGACTCATTCCTTATCGGAAAATGGAATTACCTCTTCTAAGAATAAAGAAGTAGTGGCTGAAGTTGTCTTAAAAACTGTTGGGCCTGAGGAACCATGGGATGATGGCATTGAAGTAGATAATTGGGAGGAAAGAGTTGATGGCATACGGACAGAACAAGAGGTTGAGGGAGATGAAGGAACAGATAAGAATAGTGTTGAGAAGGGTTCAGTATGTATAGAGAATGAGAATGAGGCAAAAAATAGTGGTGAGACCGGTGGTGACTACACTAGTAAAATTGTTGAAAATGCTTCAGGTGACAAATCTGTGAATAATAGTATTGGAGTAGCAAATGCTGAGACTTCATCTCCGTTGGATGAATCTAGTTCCAGGGAAAAGGGAGAGACCAAAGAGGACAATACTTGTTTGAAACCAGAGCCACACTTGGGTTCTTCTCCAAACTCACATCTTGAGTCTACGGAAGTTCGCAGCGATAGTAGCTCCCCTGGGGTACCTTTAAGAGAACAGGAGGCAGTTCAAAATGCTAAAGGAGGACATGATGTTCAACAGAGTCCTCAACCTAATAAGGAACTTGAGAAGCAGCAAAGCAGCAGGGAAAATTTTGATCCAGAAATTAAGGAAAACGCACATGTGGATAGAGAACCTGAGGTAGTAAGTTCTGTTTCACCAACAGAGTCTACAAGTAATCCTGCAGCTTTACCACCTGCTCGTCCAGCAGGTCTTGGCCGTGCTTCTCCTCTTTTGGAACCTGCACCACGTGCTCCTCAACAGTCTCGTGTCAATGGAAATGTGTCGCACAACCAGTCTCAGCAAACTGAGGACTCTACCACTGCAGAGGCCGATGAGCACGATGAGACCCGTGAGAAGCTCCAGTTGATCAGGGTAAAATTTTTGAGGCTTGCTCATAGGCTAGGGCAAACTCCGCATAATGTTGTAGTTGCTCAGGTTTTATACAGGCTTGGATTGGCTGAGCAGTTGAGGGGCAGAAATGGAAGTCGTGTTGGTGCTTTTAGTTTTGATCGAGCCAGTGCCATGGCAGAACAGCTTGAGTCAGCTGGACAGGATCCACTTGATTTTTCTTGTACAATTATGGTGCTTGGTAAAAGTGGAGTTGGTAAAAGTGCAACAATCAACTCTATATTTGATGAAGTGAAATTTTGTACTGATGCATTCCAGATGGGGACAAAGAGGGTTCAAGATGTTGAGGGTTTTGTTCAGGGAATTAAGGTACGGGTGATTGACACTCCCGGTCTCTTACCTTCCTGGTCTGATCAAGCCAAGAACGAAAAGATCCTGAATTCTGTTAAGGCTTTCATCAAGAAGAATCCACCTGACATTGTACTATATCTTGATAGGTTGGATATGCAAAGCAGAGATTCTGGTGACATGCCTCTTCTGCGCACCATCAGTGATGTTTTCGGTCCATCAATATGGTTTAATGCCATTGTGGGTTTGACTCATGCCGCTTCGGTTCCACCAGATGGCCCAAATGGCACTGCTTCTAGCTATGACATGTTTGTAACACAACGTTCTCATGTCATCCAGCAGGCCATTCGCCAAGCAGCCGGAGATATGAGGCTCATGAACCCTGTTTCTTTAGTTGAGAATCACTCTGCTTGCAGGACTAATCGGGCAGGCCAGAGAGTGTTACCGAATGGCCAAGTGTGGAAGCCTCATTTATTGTTACTCTCATTTGCATCCAAGATTCTAGCAGAAGCTAATGCTCTTTTGAAATTACAAGATAATATTCCCGGGAGACCATTTGTAGCTCGGTCCAAGGCTCCACCATTACCATTTCTCCTTTCATCACTTTTGCAATCAAGACCACAACCCAAGCTTCCTGAACAGCAGTATGGTGATGAAGAAGATGAAGATGATTTAGATGAATCATCAGATTCAGACGAAGAATCAGAGTATGACCAGCTTCCTCCCTTTAAAAGTTTGACTAAAGCTCAAATGGCTACACTTAGTAAATCTCAGAAGAAGCAGTATCTTGATGAAATGGAGTACCGGGAGAAACTATTAATGAAGAAGCAAATGAAAGAGGAAAGAAAGAGACGTAAGATGTTTAAGAAATTTGCTGCAGAGATTAAAGATTTGCCTGATGGGTATAATGAAAATGTGGAAGAGGAGAGTGGTGGACCTGCATCAGTTCCAGTTCCCATGCCAGATTTATCTCTACCTGCATCTTTCGATTCTGATAACCCGACCCACCGCTACCGGTATCTTGATTCCTCCAATCAGTGGCTTGTTAGGCCAGTCCTGGAAACTCATGGGTGGGATCATGATATTGGTTATGAAGGTGTGAATGCAGAACGACTCTTCGTTGTAAAAGAAAAAATACCAATATCTTTCTCAGGTCAAGTTACAAAAGACAAGAAGGATGCAAATGTGCAGTTGGAAATGGCCAGCTCGCTTAAACATGGAGAGGGTAAATCAACTTCCCTGGGTTTTGACATGCAGACTGTTGGAAAGGAATTGGCTTACACTCTTCGAAGTGAAACAAGATTCAACAATTTCAGGAGAAACAAAGCTGCAGCTGGTGTATCTGTAACGCTCTTGGGTGATTCGGTTTCTGCGGGGATGAAAGTTGAAGATAAGTTGATTGCTAATAAATGGTTCAGAATGGTTATGTCTGGTGGAGCAATGACTAGTCGGGGAGATGTGGCTTATGGTGGTAGTTTAGAAGCTCAGTTTAGAGATAAAGATTATCCGCTTGGTCGGTTTTTGACAACTCTTGGACTTTCTGTTATGGATTGGCACGGTGATCTTGCTATAGGAGGGAACATACAGTCTCAGGTTCCCATTGGACGTTCCTCTAATTTAATTGCTCGTGCCAATCTGAATAATAGAGGAGCAGGGCAAGTGAGTGTCCGTGTAAACAGCTCTGAGCAGCTCCAACTTGCTATGGTTGCAATTGTTCCTCTCTTCAAAAAGCTACTTAGTTATTATTATTCACCGCAAACGCAATATGGACAATGATGAAGAATATTTAGGCTGATTTCACTTCTATCCCTTTGCAATGGATCATTAGGAAATGATTAGTCACAAGAACACGTTAGAGTGAGTTGAAAAGGTACAAAACCTGATATCTTTGATCTATGTCTTGCTTTGTTTACTGATTTTGGTCTCTTTTTGTTTTTTTTCGTAATGGTTTTTGTATCTTTTTGCTGATGTTGGTGTGCTTTGGTTTTGAGCAGGTGTTGTTTGCTAGCAAGAGACCAATCGCTGGAGGAAATCATGTGTCTTAAAATAGCCAGAACATAACACGTTCCCTGTCTGATATATACTAGCTCAGTGGTTGTTTTCTTTCTATTTCTAAAACTTTGTGATCTCTATTATGAATGAAGCATATCTATTTTTGTTCATGTTCCTCTCTGGATTAGTCCTTTCTTCAGTCAGTGGTGCATCATATTTGTATGAGATGTTAAATTTGACTTTTAGGTTTGAATACACCATATTTCCCACAGTTCTTAAAACTTTAGATGCAATAAATATTTTGATTTAATGCTTAAGATGTAAACAAGTATATATAGGGGACTATAATAATGGTCCATCAATTCTCCAATGAATTCAAGTATAGACTTTTATAGTATTACATAAGTACCCAAGAACAATGAACAAAGAAGAAGAAGAGACTACGTAAGTAAGTAAAACACACCCAATCAATTGCAGACTGTGAATTTGCAGGTCCCGGAATTAGCTTTCATGAAATGAATAGCGGTCATGAGAACATCGTGCTGCGAATTCCCGAGGAGAGCCAAATTGGTATGTGTGATCACAGAGATGGAATTGTAAGGAAAGCCAAGAGAGTTGTATGAATTGAGTAATGCAGTTGTTGCCTCTCTTAGGAGTGTCTTATAGGCTTCTCCTCGACCGTCAAGCGCTTCCCTTACTGTCATATCAGTGCCGTATCTCCTTCCGGCTATTAGCCCGAATGCAACCGCGACCTTTGTGTCGGGGCCTATCGCTCTCCAGTAGCATCTGTACTCAGGCTTCATCCATAACCTATATATATCATAAAGCCAAATTGTTATGAAATTATTTGAAACAGAGGTGGCCATAAAAACAACATCAAACCAAAAAAAACTCTTTAGATAGGTTCTTAGTAACATTTTGATACATGAAAATAAAACCAAATTTAGTGCTCGACCTAAAGAATAAATAAGAAAGCTCACTCAAGAACCGAAAAATAACCGAAAAACCGAAAGTCCAGGCCTGAGATTGTGAATGGATTAGAGAGAAAGCTCACTGGTGAGAACAAGCTGATGGCTCTACAAATGGTATTGGAGGGATTGGAGGCAAAGGTGGAAGCTTAAACTGAGGAGGTGATGTTACTGGAGGAAGACTTATGACTGGGATCTGAGGAGGAGGCAATGTAGGTGGAGGAGGAGGACTTACGACTGGCACCTGAGGAGGAGGCTTGACCGGGACCTGAGGAGGAGGCATGACCGGGACTTGAGGAGGAGGCATGACCGGAGCTACGGGTGGTTTAGGACAAAATGACCTGGGCTGAAGTGGCTGAGCAAGAAGTGCATCCGTAGCAAACGTTTCAATCCCAAAAAAGCTGAACATTAGTTTAAGTTTCTGAGCAGGACCAGAAGCAATGCTGCAGCTACTTGGGTCTTGTTGAGCTCCATTGTCTGAAACCTGAGCATAACAGTTACTCAGATCCGGTGTCCCATCAAATCTCATCACATAACCTCCAAGCCAATTAGTAGTCTCTTCTCTTGACATATAAACCTGTCCATTCCCATCAGAACATGTGACACTAACCTTGACCCCTGAAACATATTAACATACACATATTAAAGGAAACACAAGGCAGAGCTACACACCAATGTAGACATGTTAATTATTATTATTACCAGAGACAGGAAAATCAAATAAAGATCTCTCTCCATCCTTGCATTGGTCACAAAACACCGAGCCAGTGACCGTTGCATATCCAGCTACTTCATTCGCAGCTAAGCAGAAAACAAAAAAGACTACAAAGAGAAGATTATTATGATATGGATTCATTGATCCTCAGAAGCTAATAAGCAATAAAGAACAAGAGGAGGAAATGTGTAGTAGTCTTTAAAAGGCAGAAGATAAAAAAACAAAAGAGTAAATAAAAAGGTTCTTCTCCAACCTTCAACTGCTAAGTATTAATTGAGGTTGTTGACAAAGACATTTATAAAAGAACAGTGTTTATGTGTATGAACATGAGAACATGAGAGACTATACGTACGAGTCAAGAATATTAATGTTCCAGCCTCCAAATTTTGTAAATGGACTCTTAATGATCTCCCTAACCTTTCTGTGCTGAGCAATAAATTTTGGTGTTTCTGTTCTTTTTTATTGGTTTCTCGAAGGTGTTGTGTTGGCTCTAAAGCAATCAATACGTTCAAGACTTTGTATGAATATGGTTGTCAAAAACTCTTTTCCAAGCTGTGTGTTAACTAATGTGTGAACACAGTTCCACACAGGACACGTGAAGTGTGAATAAAGAAAGTGAAGAAGAGAAAAAGAAATTACACGACCCTACCCGCACGTATTTTTTACAAGTATTTTAAACATCGTTCACTGTTCCTTGCAAATTTCTTGGAGATTCTTTTGGCTATTTTCTTGATATAAGAAGAAAGATCTTGCAATGTAGGGATGTCATGCAATGTGTATCTCTGGTTAGGAAACAAAAGATGTTTATTTCGAAATGTTATTAGTTTCACATCAAGACTTCTTCCATGATGGTAAATAAACAAGTATTGGTGCCTGTTGGTATCATTAGTTAATCCGATCAAGAAAATACAATATACTCATTCTCATTTGTTCATAGTTTACCTACTTAAAAATAATTCAACCAATCGAAAAACAAATAGATTATACGATTATTTTAAAAAGACGACAGTATAAAAACCGAAAAAGTATTATACATGATTTTATTTGGTTCCGGTTTGACGATACGGGTTTATATTTTTCTATAATGTATATATGAAACAAATCACGAAAAGTTTTCCACGAACAATGTTCGGATTCACCATTCGATTAGCAATTAATCTTTTTTAAAAAATATGTGGTTTCGGTTTCGGCACCGATTGATTGTTTTCTTTCCAGTTTTGTTTGGATTCGAATTTGATTTTTGGGATATCGAAAAGATGAATCGATTTAAAGAAAAGATGAATCGATTTAAAGTTTTAAACCATATCATATGATCAATTTGGTTTTTGTTTTAGAATTCACACCCCACCTTGTAGCAATGCATTCGGGCCTTAAAATAAAGTGTACAGTATTGTATAATGGGCCGTCATTAACAAAACTCATATTTTGGGTTCTGGTTTCACTCTCTTCCTCGTGTGCAAAACATAACCACATAGCAAAAAAAGAGTAAAAGACTCATTTGAGCGATAATGAAAAAGAAATATCAAAATCAAAACTTTCACCATTTTCCACGCTCCTTGACACCTAAAAGTCCGACCAATCACATCCATTTCATTTTCTACTTCATAAAAAATCTATTAACTTTTGTCGTATAGTCCAATACTTTGCCCTATCCAATAAGAGCTAAGTCTACTTCTCAAATATATGAAAGCTTTGACAATTCTAAAGATGCACATAACTCATAAATCAGTCTTGACTGCTCTGTTTTATATGTGAAGCCTAGATGATTCTTTGATGCATAAAATCGTTAATTGTACAAGAAGCAATAATAACCCTAGAAGATTTATTCTCATTATTATTCAATGGTAGCCAAACTGAGAAGCAAAGACAACAGAATCCAAGAAACAGAAACCAGAAAAAGACATCAAAAGAAACAACACAAAGCTACCATTGTAATACTCATCACCATCACCATCATCATCCTTCAGATCTAAGAAATCTGACCACAATCAGCAATGACAACAGCCTTAGAGGTCCTTCCAGAATCAGATCCAACCTTCTCAATATCTCTAACGACATTCAAACCTTCAACAACTTGACCAAACACAACATGTTTCCCATCGAGCCACGAAGTCTTCTCAGTACAGATAAAAAACTGAGATCCGTTCGTGTTCGGACCAGCGTTGGCCATTGACAAGATACCTGGTCCGGTGTGTTTCTTGACAAAGTTCTCGTCTTTGAACTTCATCCCGTAGATTGACTCCCCTCCGGTTCCGTTCCCGGCGGTAAAGTCTCCTCCTTGGCACATGAATTTGGGGATCACACGGTGAAAGCTCGATCCTTTGTAGTGCAAAGGCTTGCCTGATTTGCCCATTCCTCTCTCTCCGGTACAGAGTGCTCTGAAATTCTCGGCGGTTTCTGGTGTAGTGTCTGCGAAAAGCTCCATCACGATCCGACCAGCTGATTGCCCACCGACGGTCATGTCGAAGAAAACTTTAGGGTTCGCCATGGTTTTTGATCGGAGAAGACGAAGAAGAAAAGTTTGTGTTTTTGAGTGTTTGTGTTGTGAATGTGAGAGATTAGGGTTTTTGTGATGTTTTATATAGAGGAAGGGTAGTGAAAAGGAAAGATGTTTGTGACCGTTGATTTGGACACGTGTAAGGAGATTAAGTGTGTTTGTGTTAACTGTGGTTAGGTGTTGAATCTAACTAGGGTTAAAAGTTGCGTGGATCCGAGGCAGAGAATATTGTGTGTTTGTTTCCTACTTTTTTTACTGGATAGAATATTGACTGGACAACGAATGTCGTTTTTCATTTATGGGCCTTTGGGCTAAAAATGGTGAAGCCCATTGTATGGTATAAGGTAATCTTTTGTGCGAAACGCTGATCCAGTTTCATCTTTTACAATTTCTCTAATCAAACCGAAAAGGACTTTAACATGTATCTCCAATTTGTTATATATATGTATATATGTAACATAATTAACATAAGCTCCGTTGTAGCACTATGGTTAAACTTACTAGAACAGTAAATTTCCGGGTTCAAAGGTCGGCAACGGAATCTTTTTTTTTTTTTGGTTTTTACAAAATAGAAACTTTTAAGTTTTGATTTCGAACAAACAGGTTTAGAACTTTGTTTTTGAAGACATATAAATTGGAATCAAATATGTTTTTGTGCGAAAGCTGATCATGTTTCATCTTCTACAACTTATGTAATCAATCCTATAAAGACTTTAACATGTATCTCCAATTTGTTCTATATATGTATACATGTACCGTATTTAACATAAGTTCCGTTGTAGCACTATGGTTAAACTTACTGGAACAGTAAATTTCCGGGTTCAAAGCCCGGCAACGGAAATTTTTTTTGTTGGTTTCGAACATATAGAAACTTTTAAGTTTTGGTATATATCATATATGTACCATAATTAACATAAGTTCCGTTGTAGCACTATGGTTAAACTTACTGGAACAGTAAATTTCCGGGTTCAAAGCCCGGTAACGGAAAATTTGTTTTTTTTTTGTTTCTAACAAATAGAAACTTTTAAGTTTTGATTTCGAACAAATAGGTTTAGAACTTTGTTTTTAGAGACATATAAATTGAAATCAAATATGTTTTGTGCGAAAGCTGATCCAGTTTCATCTTCTACAACTTTTGTAATCAATCCTAAAAAGACTTTAACATGTATCTCCAATTTGTTATATATATGTATATATGTACCGTAATTAACATAAGTTCCGTTGTAGCACTATGGTTAAACTTACTAGAACAGTAAATTTCTGGGTTCAAAGCCCGGCAACGGAAAATTTGTTTTTCTTTTTGGTTTCTAACAAATAGAAACTTTTAAGTTTTGATTTCGAACAAATAGGTTTAGAACTATGTTTTTGGAGACATATGAATTGGAATCAAATATATTTTTGTGCGAACGCTGATCCAGTTTCATTTTCTACAACTTCTGTAATCAAACCTAAAAAGACTTTAACATGTATCTCCAATTTGTTATATATATGTATATATGTACCGTAATTAACATAAGTTTCGTTGTAGCACTATGGTTAAACTTACTTATAGTAAATTTCCGGGTTCAAAGCCCGACAACGGAAATTGTTTTTTTTTTTACCAAATAGAAACTTTTAAGTTTTGATTTCGAATAAATAGGTTTAGAACTTTTTTTTTTTGGAGACATATAAATTGGAATCAAATATGTTTTTGTGCGAACGCTGATCCAGTTTCATCTTCTACAACTTCTGCAATCAATCCTAAAAAGACTTTAACATGTATCTCCAATTTGTTATATATATATGTATATATGTACCGTAATTAATATAAGTTCCGTTGTAGCACTATGGTTAAACTTACTGGAACAGTAAATTTCTGGGTTCAAAGCCCGGCAACGGAAAATTTGTTTTTTTTTTGGTTTCTAAGAAATAAAAACTTTTAAGTTTTGATTTCGAACAAATAGGTTTAGAACTTTGTTTTTGGAGACATATAAATTGGAATCAAATATGTTTTGTGCGAAAGCTGATCCAGTTTTATTTTCTACAACTTCTGTAATCAATCCTAAATAGACTTTAACATGTATCTCCAATTTGTTATATATATGTATATATGTACTGTAATTAACATAAGTTCTGTTGTAGCACTATGGTTAAACTTACTGGAACAGTAAATTTTCGGATTCAAAGCCCGGTAATAGAAATTTTTTTTTATCTCCATTTTGTTATATATATGTATATATGTACCGTAATCAACATAAGTTCCGTTGTAGCACTATGGTTAAACTTACTGGAACAGTAAATTTCCGGGTTCAAAGCCCGGCAACGGAAAATTTGTTTTTCTTTTTGGTTTCTAACAAATAAAAACTTATAAGTTTTGATTTCGAACAAATAGATTTAGAACTTTGTTTTTGGACATATATCATATATGAATTGGAATCAACGTTTGAGCTCTATCTAGATCGATACAATAGTTATGAGGGAAAATTAGCTCCTTTTTCCCCTATATATCCCAATTCTTTTGTATAATCGATAAGGTTTATCTTAGGCTTGGACTACTATTATGCTCTAAATTTTTTATACATCGTCTAAAAGTTTCTTACTTGAATTTTTTTTTTTTTGGTAATCTAACAAAATTTCTCTGATACAGCACAATGATTAAATTTCTCCTCTGAATTGTAACTAGACGATCCAAATATCTAACCAAAAACTTTATGTGTTCGATATATTTTACAAGTAAAATAAAAAAACGTACGACATTCATGTAAAAAGATATATAAGGAAAGAAGATCTCTACCAACAACTGCAACGTTAGTATTGTTTGTGTGTTTTTGGTGAACCAAACGTGTGAGATTTTCTCTTAGTCTCTATTTCTTCTTCTTTGACTTGCTCGAAGATTGAGTGTATGCGGTACCCTGCAGTACGCGATCAATCGAGAGCAAAGTATTAACACCAAAACCCTCAATAGAGCAAAACACATTATGGGAAAGTTATTAGGTCTTGTGTGATGATGATTGATGACTAACCTCAAGCCATTCATCATGCGAAGCATCTTTAGTTGCTGTTCCAACTTCAACTTTTGGTGCTCTCTTTGTTTTCTGCGCGAGGAATTCGCAATAAACCATACTCACAGTTAGAACCAAAGTTTTGGAAATGTAGCCTTTTACCCTTATGAGAAAATGACACATGGAGTGAAAGTGCGATGAGATATCGAAATGGGATGTACGTACGTACCTTGGTCATATGCTTCAAAGCATTTTGGATATAGAGGGCAAGAAGAACAATAACAGAAATTAAAAGACCACTAAGGAAGACTGACTCCATCCTGAAGAGAGGACCGTCTTCAACAACTTCAATAGTTCCATTGTAAAAGGTGCTTTGGTATGGCTTACCATCTATCTCATAGATGATTGTGCCAACTAAATCAAAAGGACCAGCCTGCACAAAGAAATGGTTAGCTCGGATTCTTTTCTTTACTTTATAGTCATTTTGGAGACTAGAAGAAACATACCTGCAGGAACTTGCTGACAGCAAAAACATATGGGAAGGTAGCTTGAGCGGACGTTGGCACAGATGCGTTGCTGAACCTCTACAAATAGAAGATATGAAAAATTACCATATAATAAGTAGACATCTCAACTAGGAAAAGAGGAGAAATCTCTGTGTTCAGCAAAACTACGTTGCCTTGAGAGACGACCAAAGACAGTAGCAAGGTATAAAAGATTGGTGGAGAGTGTGGGAGGGACATGACTAATGTGATCAGACAGAAACAGGCAATAAAATAACCTAACAACTAAGACCGATTTGTTGTAAAGAAAAACAACTAACACATGGGATTCATCAGAGGCAAGAAATGTGACAGGTCAAAACATACAGGAGCTGATAGGCAAGATTAAAAGCTAGAGAACAACAGGGAACCAACAAGAGCAGAAGTTATAAAACTATGATAAACTTAAACAAATACAATTATGAAAGATCAAGACCCATAAGATGGGAATGTTGTTTAAGGTATAGTAGATTGTGGACTGACATGAGATGAGACACAAATAGGCAACAAAGAGAACCTAATAAAGGCAAACAAACTAAGACTGGTTTGGAAAGACAAAATTGGCACATGAGAAAACACAAGCAATAAATGTAAAGAGGAAGCAAAGATCATTAATTACCAAAGCAGTGAGATTCTGAACAGCATTTTGATCAAAAGGAAGATGTAAACTCCCTTTAACCGCAACAATATCTACATTGGATTGACCTATTCATATGATATGACACAAAACAAAAAAGTTGGAAACTTTATAGCTAAGTTTCAAGGTAACCATTTCACTGAAACAGAATCATATCTTTACCATCATTTTTCATTCCCACAAGCAGCTCAGTCTCAATTCCAGCTTTTATTACTAAATAAAATCAGACAAGACAGGATTAGCAGAACTCACACAAACAAGATTGAGAAAGAACAATAATTTAAGAAACTATAGCTTAAAAAAAAGGAGAGGAAAAATCTGAACTTTTTGCACTGTTTTTGGGGAAAACGCAAAGGGTTTCAACTCCAGGAGCTGAGCTAAGTTCCAAACCAAACACTTCCTCTGTATCACTCTCTTCTTCACCAACATCAGAAACTTCAAAGCCAGAATCTTTTGAATCCGATTGGCACAAAGCAACTAACAACAAACACAAACGCATCATATGAATTCAAACAAAGATCATGTGAGCAAGCTTAAACAATACTTGGGCAGCGCAGAAACGGTATCAAGAAACAGAGCAGACTAAGCAAATGATCTATAGCTATGGAGAAGCAGAGAAAGGTGTTACCTTTGAGGAAAGGTGAGGCAAGGAGAAGGAAAGCGAAGAAGAGAAGTCTAATACTTGTCGTCATGATGATGGTGTTTTGATTGAGATTGGTCTCGAATTTGATCTTCGTGAGTTGAAGTAATGGCGAAGAAAGCAAGAAGACAAAGGTGTTGTTATGTCTTTTTGACGTGTTTCTTCTTCTTTTTTTAATGCTTTTCTTCACCGCCGTTTACGAAGAACGACTATCTGAGATCGGACCTCAAAACGACGTCGTTTATACTTGCCAATTTTTTTATTTTTTTTTTGGTCGGCGACTTGCCAATTTAGAAACATACTTTTATCATAGGTCGTCCAATTTTATCCAAATTTTAGTACAAATTTTATTTTTTCCATTGTGTTTTGTGAAAAATCGAAGAATTTCTTGCAAATTCAATTTTTTTCCTCTCAATAATTCGCAGAAAAATATACTTCGTAATCCATGATTTCTTAGCTCGAATTGGAAATCATAATGTTTTTGTTTAGTTACGATTTCTATGTATAAGAGGTTGTAAAATGTAAAAGAACAATTTTTTCCGGTTAAATATGATTATTCATGCATCTCATGCCAACATGTCGTCGAGCTTCAGTTAACAAAAAATATCATAATTATATATGGCTTGAGGAGGAACATATATATAAAACTATAATCTCTAGACTTTTGGACATTTGGGGACAGCAATTTTACACCACCAGAGCATTCTATGAGCAGCTGATCCTAAGTTTCGTTCCTTGGCCGTAAGGAACCTACACATACATGATGTTGATTTTTTCAGTTTCTCACAACATCCATTAGGTAGTTTGCCTCCTTGACCGTTAACTAGAAAGGGTTGGACGCAAGCTAGAAGCTCTAGATTGCAAAATGGTAGCTCCTTTTTGGCATCAACGACTTTGATCGAAGCCGGAAATGATATCATGATCGCGAAGAGTATGATTGGAATGATCTTCATGTCTAAGGAATCACAGTATAAAAACAAGATGAATGTTAATATATATTTTTTTCCTTTTGATAGAAAAGAGAAAAGTTCGGAGAAAAGAGAGTTAATAGAAAACATGCATTCCTATTGTTAGCTCTATCTTCAACTTTATAAAACGTGTTGTCATCTCCTTATCTATGCCCTAGGAATTAGGAAATGTAATATGCATCAATACATGTGTAAAGAAAGGTGATGAGATTGACCAAAACTTGATACTAAAGGCTTTGAGAATTGAGATGAGCCTTTTTTGCTCACACTTGGGTTTGAGACAATTGCTCAACTCTCTTTTTCCCTTAAATCTAAATCGTACGTACTGTCTTAGAAGAAGATATACATTGACTTAACCAAAGTCTGCATTTTCTTCTTCCACTACAACTGCGAATGATTATATATATAACACTCTTATATGGATTAACAGGTCAATTATAGATTAAATAATATATTTCCTGCCGACTTAAGCTCGTGTAGCTCCACTTCGTTGCTCACGTTGAAGGGACTTCCGCCTCACCTTTTTCGTAACTCGTCATTTTATATCTTTTTCTTACTGCTCTTGCTTATTGCCATGTTTTGCTTAGGGCATTACGTGGCATCCTAGTCAGTATTTATTGACGGAACAGTAAGGTTTCGTCCGGATTTAAATTGTTTGTGTAGAAAATTCAAATATTGGTCAAGTTCATGTAGTTTTACCTAGGTACGACTTAAAATTTTGTGTATAAATACGATAAAATAACTAAATTTGTGGAGGAATATGCCGTTTTTCCGTCTCTTTATCGAGCCCAATTCATACCCTTGCTATAAGTTCTACCGTTTTTGTTTTAGTGATGATTTGAAGATCGAATGTTTCTGCTTCCATATTTTTACCTTTTTTGGCATGAGACCATGTAATTAGGATTCACATCCTAAACTTTTTATTTTTTGAAATGATATTTACATTCTTATACAAAACAATAGTGTAGACAGGCATCTATTCAAATGCAAAATAAAATAATTTTTTTTTGTAATAGAATAATAGTATAGTAAATAATAAACTCAAAACTTGTGGGCTGAGTAATCTGGATCATTATGTTATCGATATGTGATCTGGCTAACATGGCTTTGCACATTTTTTTTTTGAATATAATGTTAAATTATATTCAAAAAAAATATAGCGTTTGTACACTAGTGCAACATATGATTGATCGTTGAAGCTGAATTTTTCTTTAAAAAGAAGTTAACTACGAGAAAGAAGCCATCGCTGGAAACCGTCGTTGTAGCGGCAATCTCCGAGATTCTAAATGGCCATAAGCTGATCTTTGATTTGCTGGTCTATCCACCCAATTAGTCGTGCGGCCGAGTTCGGGGATTCTCCATGAATTCTACCATTTCGGTCTCTCCATATTGCATAAAGGACTGCTAGGAACACATATCTGTAGAGGAAACTATCAATACGGTCTTGGTGGGACTGCGAAACATACTCCAATAATGTTGACCAGTTGGTTATGTAGTTCGTTTTGAATAGACCCTTAGCTATTACTTGCCAAACTTCTGAAGCGTAGTTACAGTCGAAGAACAAGTGATCCCGAGTTTCATATAGCATGAAGCAAATGGATCGATTACGAATTCTTTTTTTTTTTGATAAGCTTATATATATATATATATATATATATATATAGGATTTTAGTAAATAAATTATGTGAAAACATGTAAACACAAAGATAATGTAGTATTAAAAGTAATCGAAGCTTGTTTATAAGTATTATTGCTAATTTGCGTTTATGGTGAAGTGAGGAATAGATTAGAGAACTAGTACAAAAATCAGATTTTACACAGAAAGAGAGGTTCTTGTTGCAGCTCTTTTGGAGGCAATGATTAAAGTGAGGACATAAGTATATAAGTATATCTTTTATCCTTTTTTTGGACAAAGACTTGATTTTGTTGATCAATCGATACAAAGTTCATACAAGTCATAAGAGCAAAGATAATGAAGCTTAACACAAAGTAAAAACAACATCAAAGGCTAGTTAGTGAGTATTGGATCAATAGTTGGCTAATTAAAAAAAAAACGGATTGGGTCTTTTTATAAATTATACCAATAAAATAACAAACTGAGTCAAAATTTTCAACTTAATCCAAAGCAAATTTATTGAACCAAACCTTAATCTACTAAACAATGTTAGAAAGATTACAACTTTCTAATATTTTTCGTGACACTTTCTCTTTAGTCAGCCAGTTGGAGTATGGAATCACTAACTAAATCATATATGCTTGTTTCTGGGTTTGACATTGTCATAACTCCACAAGATACCAGAGATTCAATATTTGCACCAAATGCGCCCGTGTAGCCTCTGCATTCACTTAAAGCAAAACTAGTCCTTTTTGTTCTTAAGTCAAACACAAGGATTGATTCATTCTCTTCAATAATACCTCTATCCGAATCACTGAACACAATGCAGTTTTCCTTTGCACCTGGCAGGTTTTGTACCGAGCAACAGAGATTCGTCCAAGCTCCAAGAAATATCACACGGTCGTTCAAGTCATCAACTTGAACCCACTTCCTCGTCCCACCTTCTTCATCCAGCCTAAAGACTCTAAACCATGTATACATATGTTCAGGATGAGACAGACTGGTGTGAACCGTTGCACTAGCAACAACTCTTCTCCCGACTTCACTAGAGCCTCTTTTGTAGACTTGTGAGTCGACCGTGTGACTGATGGGATCTTAGAAACTTCCAAAGAGGGTTCGATTACAAATACATGTCCCAATCCACTTGTATCAACCACATAAAACTTTCCTTTGAACGAAACCATATCTCGACATTTCTCAGGAGAGACCAAAATTTCCGTCCATCTCATCACAAGGCTGCTAAATAATATCATGTCACCTTTTATATCAGCTAGCAATATGAAGTCTTTGCAATCATCACTATTCAGTTCAAGATATTCAACTTTTTTGGAACGAATTTTCCATTCATATTGTTTGGAAGGAATGCTCCATTCATATCTGTAAACCCGCAACAGAAAGTTAATATTCAACTCCTCGTTTATCTGCATATGAGAATCCAAGGCAAAGATAAAATACAAACTTGTGCATTTTTGATGGGTAATATATCAAGGCAATATAATATTGAATTCCAAACACGTACTTTAGCAAGATTATTACAAAAAAGTTAAACAATGACATCGTCAAAAGAAACTCAACCGTTACCTAATTAAATTAAAGAGTAGTATATTGACATGCATGTGATGTTTGAGAAATCAAATCTCACCAACTTTGACCTATGTTGGCTCTTACCTTCAACACCTTAATGTGTTAAGTGGTAAGAACATTCTATAACTTTAAAAAAATCTATTGGGTATATTATTAGAGAAAACTAACCTTGTAGTAATAGCACAAAGGGAGAATTCGAGTGTTAAGAGAGTTAAACGATAGAGTTTCTTTGAGCGTTTCGTCATCATAGGTTACTAATGGCGATAACAAGTACATCGGTTCCCCAATATTTCTTTCATGTATCTCTGTCAATAAATAATCATCACCAAACGGAGTCTTGAATCTCACGAGATAAATTGGGATCTTTTTTAATGTGCAGCACTTATCATGGGTACGAAACCTAGGTTTTCCATTCAAGCAGCGGTTGCCATTGTAGACAAACATAGGGATATGAGTTTTGATGCCTAAGCCGGGAGAATCACGTGGCGAAGGAACAACAGACCGCCATGAGCTGCAGACAGATCGTAAGAGAACAATCTCGAAAGATGTCTCAAAACGACCAATAATTAGTTCTAGTAAGTCTGTGGGAAGCAACGACCAATCTGCCATAGTTAGATTCGATGGGAGGGAGCAATACTTAAGAGGTAAGGATATTGAAAATGAAGATATATGAAATGTAGAGTAAAGAATTTCACATTTATAGTAGATTTTTTTTTATGAAATAAAGAAAGATATAAAGTTAAAAATGAAGAAACAAATCCATCTTTAATGAAAATTTGGATATTCACTTTTATTACCCTATTGAAAACATAGCAAGAAATTATATCTTATTATATAAACTTTGATTTTCAATGTTAGTCATAGACCAACATTATAGGGGTATCTTGCATAAGATCTTTTCTTTGAAAATCTGGAGATACACCCTATAATGTTGCCCTAACAAAATCATGACACGTGCAGTGTTAAGTCCATCGATGAGAAGTTAACACGTGTCAAAATAATATAAAAAAAAATTTAACATTTTTTGCAAATTAAAAAGAGAATCTTATCTTATTGTAAATACAAAATTATTCAATCAAAATCCATCATTAATCTTTAAAGTAAATAGATTGTAAATACTTCCATCTATATATATTAGATGGTGTGTGTCATATATTTTTCAACCAACAAAAATATTTTTTTTCAAACTTTGTTGTGTTGGTAAAATTTCCTTCTTTGTTGTTTATTTTTCTTGGTTCTGACCAATTTTTGAGGTTTATTACGTATTACTTGTAACAAGCATTGCATAGCATGCATTAGAAAACGTTGTGCTGTAATAATTTTATTATATAAAGCTTGGTTTCCAAGATAGACATGTGTCAAATGAAAGATATCATATCTAATTTTGTTACAAAATTTAGATAAAATTAAAAAAAAATCTTAGCCATATTGAAGAAATATATAATAAGTTTTTACAAAAAATTTCTTTTTATAATCAAAATTTTTTATTTATAAATTAAAGTAATAACCTAATATTTTGGTTATTACAGTTTAGGTTTATCAAGAACATTATAATTACAGTTTGGCTCGGCTTCGGGTAAACATCCATCGGGTTTGGGTGTTTTTGGGTTATACCCAAACTCTTAAAATATATTTGAGAATTTTTGAGAAATGTCGTTTTTGATGTACCCCTTTTCAAACATATCCCTTTTCACGAAATAAATTGGGATCTTTTTTAATGTGCAGCATTTATCATGGTTACCAAGAACTAGAGCAAAGACAATACAACAACCATGGTGGCTAACAACGGAGAGAAAGATACATTGAAGTCTTCTTCTTCTCCTTCAAAGGTAAAAAGATGTTGGGAATTGATCTTTTGCAAAACAAGGAACATATGATATCAGAGGAAGAAGGTGATGAAGAGAAGTGAAGTGTGGTGAAGAAAGTATTTTGTCGTAGGAGGAAGAAGAAGAAGAAGGAAGAAAGAAGGCTTTGGGCCAGAAGTTAATGAAGGCACATATATATGTTAATGGGTTTACTTGTTGTATTAGGTTTAAGAATGAGACAATTAAGTAGTAGTATAAATATGTGTGGGTGTAAGAAAACCTTATCTAATGAAGTAAGAAGTAAAACTGTTAAAAGTGGCTAGATCTAGAAATTCCATCAAAGGAGAGACGTGAAGGAGATTCGATTGAAGGTTCAAGTAGGATGCAAGAGAGACTGGATTCGATTAAAGGTGATTGAAGGAGATTCAATTGAAGGTGATTCAATTGAAGGTGATTTAGGGTTTGGGTGGTATGGAAGATAAAGAGGAGAAGAGCTTGTTTGCTCTCGTTGTTGTTTTTTTTTTCCAGGCAAATCAAATATATTAATATCAGAAATTTTTTACAAGATACATGAGCATTTCAAAACAACCGTTAACGCAAATATAGGAAATTATTACAACTTCGATGAAAGAGTGGAGAGTAACCAAAGGTGATTTAGGGTTTGGCATCAACGACTTTGATCGAAGCCGGAAATGATATCATGATCGCGAAGAGTATGATTGGAATGATCTTCATGTCTAAGGAATCACAGTATAAAAACAAGATGAATGTAAATATATATTTTTTTCCTTTTGATAGAAAAGAGAAAAGTTCGGAGAAAAGAGAGTTAATAGAAAACATGCATTCCTATTGTTAGCTCTATCTTCAACTTTATAAAACGTGTTGTCATCTCCTTATCTATGCCCTAGGAATTAGGAAATGTAATATGCATCAATACATCTGTAAAGAAATACGGCTGTTCTAGTGTATAATCGCTCATCGAAAAAACTATTTCACCCAAAGTAGTCGCTCCCGTGACAGTAACTTGCCGACGATGGAAGAAAACATCATCGGTCCAAGTGTAGGCATATTTCAACCATTCATGTTTTGTCCATATCCTCTAGAACCACTCATGCAACCTATTAATGTCATGAGGCTCGACATAATCCTCATCCGAAGAATCAATAGAAAGAAGCTTCTCCGACAAAGAGCTCTCATGTAAGATGAAGATAAGAACACAATGGGGAAGCTCTTGGGAAGTAGCAATTTCCAAGAACCCGAGATTCTACTTCATGGAGAAGTCTGGTTGGGAGAAGTTTGTGAAGGTCAATGCCTTGGGACACAGTGAGTTTCTTACATTCACCCTTTTTTGGACAAAGACTTGCTTCTGTTGATCAATCGATACAAAGTTCATACAAGTCATAAGAGTAAAGATAATGAAGCTTAATACAAAGTAAAAACAACATCAAAGGTAAAGTAGAGGCTACATGAACGTAACTAAAGTAGTTCAACGAAGTATACATGAGAACTTGGAGAACAAAGCTAGGTAAAAAATTGGCGCAAGTGATCACACGGTTTGTCGAGTATTCATCAACAGCTGAAGTCACTGATGAAATAAAAATCGCGGTCAACAGACTAAGTGGCATTGAAAAGGATTTCATGGCCGAGATTTTAACATATAGTATTGTTACTTTAGCTAACTATACACCACTAATTTTATGGTACTACACTATTTAAATAAATCATCATCATCATCATAAAAAATAAAAAAAGACATGGATGGTTGAAGAAATGTCTGGTCCAAAAGATGAAACTGAAGGCCACTAATTGATAGTAGTATATGACATCATGAACGTGCACCGTTACTATATTTGCTCTAAAAACCAACATACATGGAAAAGCTTACAGCATATAAATGTTTTAAAACCATGGGCGTACAGTTACACCAACTATATTTTTAATTTTATTTTGCCTTTAATAGCTTATGGTACTACTACTAGTAATTAGAGATAAGGTCGATCAAGTTAGGTATGTAACATTTCTAGAAGCTATAAAGAGTGTAGAATAACATATAAACAAATTAAGAAATTTTTCTAAGTAAAAGAGTAACATGGCGTTCATGTGCTCACAGCTAATTTAACCTCTCAACCCCAATTAATGTCATCATCCTATAAAACCACCAAAATAAGAAAAACATTTTCTTGATTAGCCAAGAACTTTTGGCCTAATTAACCATGTATAATTTTTCCTAGTCAGAGACCATAGTTAGTTAAGTTAGTCCTCTAATTTGGATTTTTCCTAACTCGCTAATTTTTTTTTCTAAGTGACCAAGTTATACGCTAGTTGAGCTACCAAAACCTGAGTAATAGTAACCAAATTTGCAAGAGAAAAAGTGAAATGCATGGATTGATTTTGAATGGCTCAATAGATTTTTGTAAGGAAGTATTGACATAAAATAAAATAAAACAACACAATGGAATCATGTACTCCAAAGCCAGTTTCTGTCACTAGACAAGACATTTGCAACTATTCAATAAATGACTAAATAGTATTTTGAAAGACAACAAAAATGTTTTTGGATTTTAGGTTAGGGACTAATGTAATACATATATGCCATCATTTCATGAAATGTAAATCTAGCTTTGTCGCTCAGATCCATCATTAAGTACATTGTCGTTTAATTTCTCTTACAAATGTATTTGATTTTTCTTATGTAAATTTATCTAACAAAAAAAAAAGCCAAAATTAGTTAAATTGTGTGTGTCCAAGAATAAGACGTGTTATAAGAAAAATGGAAACAAATTTGGAGTTTGAAATAGTAACAAAATGAAGGAACACGTAAATATGGTAAGATCTTTCTTCCGACCAGTTCCGGACTTTGTGTCTGTCTTTGCATTATGGGTTTTGGAAAGCCATGGTTTATTGGTTTATTTCATATAAGACAATCTCTTTTCGATTTAATCAATTTAATTTCATTCATATTCGATTTAGTGATCTCTTTCGTTTGATTCAACTGTTCAAATAGTATAATTTGGAGTTATCGTTTTTTGTTTGCAATATTAACTTTGATTAAAATGGCGGTTTGAGTTTGATTCCAAGTATATACTTAATATATTAAAAATTAATGATTATGATGAGGTTGATGAACAATGCTTATACATGGTAAACACATTTAAATTTCTAAGAAATTACAAACATATATACAAAATTTATTAAAAAATTAGGAAAATTCCAGAAATTTTGTAATAATTACCGTAACTTATAAGTTTTTTTTGGGTTATTTTTAAAAATGTATAAAAATAATACATGCTTAAAAGACTACATCCTTAAGTTTGTAAAAATTTGAAGTTTCCAAAAACTTGTTTGCATCACTCCAAATCGAAATGAATATTAAAGTTTTCTGAAGTATGATCATATTTTTGGAAATAAATAATTTAAATTGTTAGTTATTTGATACAATTTTATGATGGCATTATCTGACCAAGTGAAATGATCAAATATGCTATTTACCTAATTGTACTATGATTAAAAGAAGAAAATTGTATATTTTAGAAAGAAAACAATGAAAAACTATTTAACACATAACAACAAAAAGTTGAGCTAAAGAGACATAGGTGGCCCTTTTAAACACATGGGGACATAGCTCCCAAGAGAAATGCAGATGAAAATGTTGAAAAAAACTTGTGCTCTTGTTTTAGAGATTATGACAAATCGTTCATCAAATTGCTTTCTGACCAAAATCAGCTCCTTTGATTATGGAAATTGCGGTATATTTCTCGAGATATCTTCTTTTTCAATTCTACAAAAGCCATATCTTTAATATAATTAATTATTCAAACCAACATCTATACAAAATTTTCAATGAAAAGCAAGTTTTGTAAATTGTAACACTAAAATAATTAATAAAATAGCTCACAAGCACTCATTTTCTATTAAAAATATGTTTATCCACGTATTGGTAGTTTAGTTAAGTTAAAAGGGATGAAGTTTAAGGTACTGCCGGACAAATGAACGAATCAAAAATATCGAGTTGGAAACGAAAAGAGAAAAAGAAATTTAAATCGATTCGAAGTTTAATATATCCGAATAAATCTTAAATTTTATAAATGATTTTAATCTGTCATTTATTTTAAATTATACTTTCATGAATAAAATAGATGTTTAATGTAGATTATTGATATTTATGGCTTTTGGATATCCGGATTCGAATTTGGATCGATAACAAAAAAATCAAAATACTAAAAATAATGGTTAAGATTAAGGTAAAATCTCATACAATGTATTTTGCTATTTTTTCTATAAGTATCGATATATTTTATAAATGAATATATATTGATCCATTTTCTTTGGATCGTAAATTTATTATCCGGATCCGGTTGTCTCGGATATCATGATTAGATCGGAGCGGTTTCCGAATAATAGTTCCCATGTTTTGATAGACTGAAATATAGGAAATCACTGAAACCTAACCTTGGAAAAAGGATGAACAGAGATTGATTCATTCAGAGTTGTGAGAAGCCATAACAAAGTAAAGAGAAAGAAATGGAGGAGAGAGCACATGGGGTGGTGTATGCAGAAGTGAGATTAAAATAGTAACTGCAAAAATAATAATAATTTTGTTTGAAAGTGTCACAAGCTCTTTCCTGACCACAAACAAAAGGTCCTGCCCTTCTTTGTACTCTTCAGTACATTTGCTGTTTCCAAAGTCCGTGATTTACGCACTTTAACGACGCACTCTGCAGGTAGAGAGACACGAATTGACACATCTCAAACTGTTTCTTTCAACAAACCAAAAAAAAATGTATGATAAGAAAAATATTAAAATAATTATATAAATTCATAACTTTTAACAGTAGATAAATGTTTGTATATGGTAAAGGTTAAAAGTTTCTTTTTGATGAATGGAAAATTACATATAAAAATATAAAGTATGTCCATAGTAATTAAACCATACAATACCTAATTTCATAATTATTTTCGGAGATTCCTATATTGTTATTTGTCATATGTGATTGTTTGGGGATGTGGTGGGGGTAGAAGGGGTTAGGTCTTACTAAAAAGAGATTTCATAAACTACACCTTTTATTTGATTTTTATCACTAAAAATACCACAATATATGTAGAGTCGAATTTATTTTTAAAAAAAGTTAAGAAGATATTAGTAATCGTTTCATAATTTTCTTCTGTTTGATTTACTAATCACAAGATAGTATTTTAATAAACGTTTGGTTGACATGAGTTTTTTTATTAAAACTTATAAATTTTTTTTTCTTTGAAACCAAATGTTATAATTTTTTTGAATTAGTGAAATCTAAAGAGCATATTAAACAACGTCCAAATATTAAAAGGAACAAGTATTTTCCAATAAAAAAGGCATAGTCATTTTAATATAGAATTCTTGTTTGACGTGGGTTAACTCCTCCTAGTATTGGTGTACTTCGATCCTAGTAATTAGCAGTTTCTGGGGATAAGAAGAAGACTGGTCTCTTTTGTGAAAATCTATTACCGATCTACATGACATCTGTGTATGTCTTTTCCAACACTAGAACATGAGTTTATACAGAAACATTTTTTTTTGAAACTCCAAATTATCCTAACTCCAATGGACCAATGGTTATGAATTCATATATATAACTAAAAAAAGCGGTATTTATATACAATGTGATAATGAGGATGACTAAGTCTCTACTCTAAGAAGTGTTCTAAAAAGCGGTTTAGCCAGTCGATTAGGTCCCGCTTAGGCGCTAAGCATTTAGTTGACGTTTGGACGACCGCTTAAACCACCTAAAATTACATAGATTCTATTTTAATAAATTTTAACTAATTAAATTTAAAATGTTTAAGTTCTATATCCATATATTTATATATAATTATAAATGTTCATATGTAGTTAGTAGAAATGAAACAAATATTATTTTCTCATATTTTTTATGATTTATTATTTTATTTCTCTAACATAAAGTTTTACATACTATACTAAAATCGCCTAGATTTCGATTAATCGTTTTAAGCGTTAGGCGTTAAATTACCGCCTAAATACCACCTAGCACTTTCTTGAACACTGACCATAAGTAGTTTGACCATCCGGTCATACTAAAACATGTCCGGTCATTTATATCTAAAACCATTAATTTAAAGATCAGGCCATACTAAAACATAAGTTGATCCGAGTCACAGATTTTGAATCCACTTTTAACATCGCTAAAGTATGTTTAGAACTTTCAAGTTCATATTATACTATTAAAGGGTTAAATCCACATAGCATTGATGGGTTATCTTGTTACAAACCAGGTGGAGATCAAAAGGGACCATAATGTCATAAGAGGACCAACAACAAAATGGTTATAACCTCTTATGTCTTTTTGGCATTTTGGCTTCCACACATATCTCACAAGACACAGAGACACATTACATGACACATGCATGTCTTTATATATATATTTACACCTCACCCTTCAATATCCACCCAACACTCTCTTTCTCTCTCTCTCTCTCTCTCTCTTTCCAAACACAACCTTAAGCATTTCTCTCATATTCACCCAAACACAAAAAAATGGCTATCCTCAAGAAATCTACAAAGCTTGCTCAAACAGCAATGCTAAGGCAGATTTTGAAGAGATGTTCAAGCTTAGGTAAGAAGAATGGAGGAGGGGGATATGTAGAAGATGATCTCCCACTTGATGTACCAAAGGGACACTTCCCTGTCTACGTAGGACACAACAGGAGTAGATACATAGTTCCTATCTCTTTCTTGACCAATCTTGATTTCCAATGTCTTCTTAGAAGAGCTGAGGAAGAGTTTGGTTTTGATCATGACATGGGTCTCACCATTCCTTGTGATGAACTCTTCTTTCAAGATCTTACTTCTATGATCCGATGAGATCTCAAAAGTTCCAAGAACAAGAAGAAGAAGTAAGTTAAAGGTGACTGAGATCGAGATGGTTAAAGATGAAGTTTTTTTTTTTTGGTTTTTTTGATTAGCTTCTCTTTTTTTTCTTAAAACATCCTCTCTCTTTCCTTTAGTTTAATGACTCTTCAATGTCTTCTTTCCTATATTTTCTCTTTTGGTTCTATTTTTAAGCTCATCTTGGGTCTTTTTTTACGAGTCAATAAAGATTTGACTCGGCTAACAAAAAAAAACCCATGAAATGAATTTTTTTGTGGGTTAAGATCATCAAGATAGCTTGTAATATTTTCCTCATGGATATTTTGGTTTGTTTTTAAACTTGTGAGAGAGGTTAATTATGATCTTTAATGATTATGTTCTGTGCAAATTTCTTTACAAGCAAAATAATTAACTTACATTTTAAGCAAAGAGAAAACAAAAATACTTAACTTACACCCAATGTAAAAAAAGAGACTAGCAAAGAGATCTTTTAGTTTCTAAGTATGCTTAAACTTAAGATTAGAGTAAAGAATATACACAAGTTTTGAATCTTAGATGTAGATACATACATCTCCTAAGACTATGGTTTTAAAAAAAATAGTTCACAACCAAATTACAAAATATTTTGGGTATGTATATGTATATTATTATTGAATTACATATATACTTTAAACACGGGGTTGGTCAAGTAGTTCGACAACTTAGGGAATCTTCAATATTTTTTCATTCGATTTACTTAAAAACTAAACACACGAATACCAAAGTGGTTAAACTAAAACACTATTTGAATTTGACGGTGTCAAAACAAATGAATAATTTGTTATTTTTACATCTTTGTTTATTTTTGCCAACTCACGGGTTTGTTCTGTAGTCCGTGTGGTAGCTGTTCTTTAATCCATTTCTTAATGGGTTTTTGTGTTTTCTTGTCTTGTCTTTACCCATGGATTTGTCAACGTGCATGATGATAATTAAGTGAATTTGTAACAAAATCTTCACATTTAGAAAAAGGTATATTGCCTTTATGTTACATAACCTAATATTTATACGAAGGTAAGAGGACACTATACTAAAGGATATGTTAATATAAAATTATAAACATAAAGCAAAAGAAAATGACTCATGATGGTTGTGTCGAACTTTTGCCAAAAACACAATTTAGCTGTATCCAAAATTTCCTGACCCTTAATCATGTTTGGAGTCAATTAAAGCCGTAATGACAGAGATTTGAGTAAATTTATAGTAAGCCATTCACAAAAAATAAAACAATATAAAAATAAGAGCAACAAATATTAAATATATAAAGTAGTAATATAATACTCGATAATGTTAATAAATATTAACTGAATAAAACTAACAATGTTTATAAAACATAAAATGAAGTAAAATAGTATTCAATAAGGTTAATAAATATTAATTGAGTACAACTAACAATGTTGATCAAACATAAAATTAAGTAAAATAGTAACAATTTAATTTTTTTTTGTAAGTACAAAATAAAGTTATAATGTAATTTGATCAATTTATAATAAGAGTTATGATCATGCTAACTATTGTTGGTGGGAACTTGATTTTACTGTGATTAATGACATAAAAAATCACTGACAAAAGATACCATTTTGATTTTGACAAAAAAAAAATTGTTTTTGTTTTATAAGTTTCTTATGTTAATTGGATAGGAAAAGGAACTCTAAAACCAAGAATATTATAGATTTTATTGGTACTTGTAAAATGTGTTTCTAGTGTGAAAAAATTGTTTACTTGAAAATTAATCAATTAATAAAATTTGGGAATAAGTTTATAAATTTTGAATGTAAGCCAATTTAAATCATATATAAGATATTTGAAAGGCTCTCTCTAGAGCTTCACAAATTATTGTTATTGGTTTTGGTTACAAAAATCAAATCATGCATCAATTGTACAGTTTTGATACAATTTTGATAATATAAATTTTAAATATATGCAGCTCTCTCATATCTGTGTAAATATCTTGGATGATGATTGTTTGCGTACTAAATTGAGTAACGAAGATTGTACCTAATATTCATCAAAGGCAAACATTTTTACAGTTTGATTGTTTCCGTGAAGTACTATTGTAATGAATCCCTGAACATTAGCAAACATACTTTATCTACTAGTCATAACACTTGTGTCCGCCATATGAAATCTAGATTGAGACAACATGGATGAGCGGAAATTACAATAGTATTTCATGGACTATATTCTCGAGATGTTTTGTTTGTGTGCTTTTAGCTATAAATCATGGTAAGAAATGAAATGAATTAAATGAATATAATAGGAGTCGAGAAAAGAAAAAAAGAAAAAAAAAAGAAGAAAAATTCAAATTAAAAACGATTGGGGTAGAGTTTTGTTTTAAATGTTTGGCCGTTCGGAAGGTCTAATGGTTAGGGAGTTATGAAAGTTTGATTTCATAATTCGTATTTAACATAAATACAATAATAATTTTATATATGATATTATATTATATAATTTTATAACATCAAAATTGACTTGTAGGTTAAAGGTTTTCAATAGTAAAATTGCAAAAGAAAACAATCAAATTCCATCATTATGTTTAGTGGATTTAGCCCAAATTAAGATTAAAGTAGTGATATATATATTAGTATATACGATGTGAAATCAATTTTAATTTTATTTGAATAAAAAGATATTTATTAATATTTTTATCATTATCTTATAATTTAAACCCAAAATATATTTAATATTTCATTTTATTCCAATTCTTTTAAATATTTTTCTGTATCAAATATTCAACAAACTCATTGTTGATACTCATTGTTGATTTCATTACACATTATACGAGCAACTTCAAGCTCATAGTAACCAAAGTGGTGTAGTAAATCACAACAAATAGTTGATATATTAAAGAATTTTAAAACCTTTTTTTAATTTGGAGAAAAATGAAATATCATATATTTTGAATTAACAATATAAATTATTAATATCATTATTATTTACATAAAACTAAATAATTTTTTTTATTTATATATTAATAACTAATACAAATGAATAAGGGTAAAATTGTAATTTTTTATAAAAATCGTTAGTATAAAAATGATAATATTTATTGTTTTAGATATTAAATTATACGTTTTACAGAGAATTTTTGAGAAATATCTTTTTGTGTATCTCTTTTTAAAAATACCCCTTTTATCTATCCACTTTCAAAAATATCTCTGTTTAAATATGAAAAATTATAAAGGTTTATATGGAGTATAAGGTACTTATATATAATAACTACTATTAGGAGATTCGATACAAATATTTTATAATGTTTTAAATCGTTTTAAAAGTTTTATAAGGTTTTTAAAAGGAAATTAAAATATTTTATAAGGTTTTTAAAAGGTTTTTATAAGTTACTTTTACGGTATTTATAAAAGTTATATAAAATTTTATTCACATATAAAGGTAATTTGTGTGTATATTTATAAGCTTACACACATATTTGAAAAGTGGATATTTTAAAAAAGTAGTATTTGAAAATGAGTATTTTTAAAATTCCCTTTTTAATATTTCATTTTATTCCAATTTTGTAAAGATTTTTTAGTATCAAATATTCAACAAACTCATTGTTGATTTCATTTAGCAACTTCAAGCTCACAACAAATAGTTGATATTAAAGAATTTTAGAACCTTTTTTTTAATTTAGAGAAAAATGAAGTATTGTAACGTTCCGACCGCCATCTCTCCGGTGGGCCTTATGTTCACCATCAACTTATGGGCCCACCTCTCTTAATGGGTCTCACGTCCTCTCACTAGGCTCATGGGCCCATCAATATTTCCGACGGTCGGTTTGTTACGTGCGGGAGGCTTAAAGTCTTGTATATCGACCCTACAAATCACCATATGATCTTTCCTTGTGTTTCGGCCTCATTCATACAGTTCTGACAACTACTTCCCGGAAGATCACCCATCCTTTGACTACACCAGCATAAACACGTTTAATTGTGGAGTTCTCTCAAAACCCTTGACTGAAAAGATAAGGGCACTTTAGTGTTATATGTAACCAAATCAATTCATTTAAACATCTCCGCAAAACGCGGTCTCACAAGTATCATATATATTTTTAATTAACAATAAAAAATAATAATTTAGTTTTATTTAGTAAAGTAAATTTGAAAAACAATTTGTATAAAAATCGTAAGTATAAAAATTATAATATTTATTGTTTTAGATATTAAATTATGAGAAAATTAGGAAATCTTCCTTCTTTTCAAATTTTCCTTTGAAAAATAACCTCTGTCTTTTTCTCATTTTTAAATTAATTTCCAGATATATAAAATTACTAAAATAGCCTTATTGAAATTTAATGAAATTAAAAAAAATTACAAAGCAATCTCTACGTAAATTTTTTTCATAGGAAACTTTTACATACATGCATCTTCACTTAACAATCTATCAATCTCTACGTAAATTTTTTCATAATAGCAAATATACTCAAAGCAATCTCTACGTAGAATAAGAGTAAAATAAGAGTAAAACAAAATCAATGAACTCACGTTGATAATGTTCATTGATTTTGAATCTTTACCTTGCAAATTTATACTAAAGAAATATAGTTAAATACGTTTAGAGAATTTTGGAATTGTATGACTTTATATAAGTTTATATCAAACGAAAACTATAGATTTGATCATGTTTAGTTATTATCTTATAAGATTTAGTATCTTTTTAATAAACTATTATTATCTTCAAAATATAATAATAAAAATAAATAAATAAAAAATATATATATATTTATTCGAATTGATTTTGTTTATCCTTTAAATTTTGAATTTAGAAATAAAACATTTAAATTAAATCAGGACAAAACTGTCTTATTATATATTGAAAAAATGTGTTTTTTATTTTAAATAGGGTAAGTGTAGTTTTCAAAGCAAAACTTAAAAAAAGGTAGAATTCAAAATTACCCTTAAATTATTTGTTTTAATTAATATGTTTATTATTCTTTCCAAAAAAAACAGATATTATGTCCAAATACACATATTTTTAGTCTTTTCCCTTTGTTTTTTGTTTTCTCTATTTCCTAATTTCAATAGTTTTTAAAATTCCCAATAAACCCTTGAAAAGCAAAAGCAAAAGGCTCTCTCAGGAGAGCGGCGACACAGTGAAAAAAAAGTCAAAACCCTCAGCTACTTCCATCTTCTTCTATCGCTTTCACACAGACACAAACATCATAGTCCCAAAACCAAAACCAAACAACAACCAAACCCTGTTTTGTCTTCCATGGCGGCCACGACAAGCTTCTCCTCTTCACTCTCTTTAATCCCTAAACAAAACAATCCTTACAAAACCAATAAACCTCTCCCTCCTCTCTTCCCCAAACCCTTCCTTAAACCTCCCCATCTCTCTCTCCTTCCTTCTTCTCCTTCTCCTTCACTCATCCATGGACTCTCCTCCTACTTCTCATCTCCCTCACCAACCCAAGACCATTCTCATACAACCCCTTCTGATTACAAAGACGACGAAAACGACGAGAAGCCTCGAGAAGAGTGCGGCGTCGTCGGCATCTACGGCGATCCAGAGGCTTCACGGCTCTGTTACTTAGCTCTCCACGCACTTCAACACCGTGGCCAAGAAGGTGCAGGTATTGTTACTGTAAGCAATGAAAAGGTTCTTCAAACCATTACAGGTGTTGGTTTAGTCTCTGAGGTTTTCAACGAATCAAAACTCGATCAGTTACCTGGTGAATTCGCCATTGGCCATGTCCGTTACTCAACCGCAGGAGCTTCTATGCTCAAGAACGTTCAGCCTTTTGTCGCCGGGTATAGATTTGGTTCTATAGGTGTTGCTCACAATGGTAATTTAGTAAATTACAAGACTTTGAGAGCTATGCTTGAAGAGAACGGTTCTATTTTCAATACTAGCTCTGATACAGAGGTTGTGCTTCATTTGATTGCGATTTCTAAAGCTAGACCCTTTTTTATGAGAATCATTGATGCTTGTGAGAAGCTTCAAGGTGCTTATTCAATGGTGTTTGTTACTGAGGATAAGCTTGTTGCTGTTCGTGATCCTTATGGGTTTAGGCCTTTAGTGATGGGTAGGAGAAGTAATGGAGCTGTTGTTTTTGCTTCTGAGACTTGTGCTCTTGATTTGATTGAAGCTACTTATGAGAGAGAGGTTTATCCTGGTGAGGTTTTGGTTGTGGATAAAGATGGTGTGAAGTCTCAGTGTTTGATGCCTCGTCCTGAGACCAAGCAATGTATTTTCGAACATATCTACTTCTCTTTGCCTAACTCCATTGTGTTTGGTCGGTCTGTGTATGAGTCTAGGCATGTCTTTGGTGAGATTTTGGCTACAGAGTCCCCTGTTGAGTGCGATGTTGTCATCGCTGTGCCTGATTCCGGCGTTGTGGCTGCTCTCGGGTATGCAGCGAAATCTGGTGTGCAGTTTCAACAAGGACTGATTAGGTCTCATTATGTAGGGAGGACGTTCATTGAGCCGTCTCAGAAGATTAGAGACTTTGGTGTGAAGCTTAAGCTGTCTCCTGTTCGCGGGGTTTTAGAAGGGAAGAGAGTTGTTGTGGTGGATGATTCGATTGTTAGAGGCACGACTTCGTCTAAGATTGTTCGTTTACTGAGAGAAGCGGGCGCGAAAGAGGTTCATATGAGGATTGCTAGTCCTCCTATTGTGGCTTCTTGTTACTATGGAGTTGACACACCTAGTTCAGAGGAATTGATATCAAACAGATTGAGTGTTGAGGAGATTAACGAGTTCATCGGGAGTGACTCTCTTGCGTTTCTATCGTTCGATACCTTGAAGAAACACTTAGGGAAAGACTCTAAAAGCTTCTGTTATGCTTGCTTCACGGGTGATTATCCCGTGAAGCCCACTGAGGTAAAGGTGAAAAGAGGAGGAGGAGATTTCATTGATGATGGTCTCGTTGGTAGCTTCGAAAACATCGAAGCAGGTTGGGTTCGATAACGAGATAGAGAGAGTGAGTCTAATGGTGTTGAAATGATCTTTACTTACATTCCAAAGTCTATGCTTTGTTCTTTATCAGTTTGACATTAGTGTCATATTTAGAGCTTTGTTTTGTTATGAATCTTGAAAGATTTTGATCTCATGTGTCATTTTATGAAATCCAAACTTATTTGTAGACATCTTTCATTCTCATGTTCTTCTCTAATAAGAGTTACTTTAGTGAATTGAATCTTTCTTTGTTAATCTTTGTTTGTAGACATCACAATGTCATTCACTATTCTTTGATTTATGATATTGTTGGTTAGTGTTTTGTATCCTACGATTAGTGTTTTATCTTTAGGTGTAATCTTATGTAAAACTAAATGGTAAGAGCAAAGTAGCATCTCGTTCTTTGAATTTTGCATAAAAGAGAAGAATAAGGAATTTTTGTGTGCTTACAAGTTTGAGCCTCAAACTAATGGAATGAGTGTGGATCCTCCTAGATCTATGGCTGCTGAATTAATCTTAATAAAATGAATTAGTTGACGTGAAAATATTAGGATATTTGATATTATGGAGTATGCGTATATCATCATCATTAAAAGATTATGTATTTGTTAAGATGAAACTATTGTTTAAAAGATTGTTAATATAAAAGATTAAACTCGAAATTTTGGCAATTTTTTTTTTTTACATAGCTTATATTTTCTCTAGGTTTTACTTATGTTTTAATTATGTTTTCCTTATTTTTGTTAATTTATCCTCATCTTTAATATGATAAGTATTATGAATCGGTAAATTTGTTTTTATTAAAACTTAAGAATTATTTTGTCTTGGTAATTTGTCTTTATTAAAACTTATAAATTTAGAATTTTGATTATTTTCATTTTATGTATTTTGCCAAGAAATCTATACTATTTAAATTGTTTACCATATTTAAAATAGTTTCGTTTATATATTTGATATAAAAAATAAAATAGAACCCGGAGCCAAGATGGTCGAGCAGCTTGGAGTTTTGGTATATAAGTGGTATTCATAATAGGGGGCGGTAACTCTTCTGAGTTTGAGAGTCTAAAAGACCTCACTCGAGGAAAGTGAAGGCGTACTTGACAAGCTAATTTATGGAACGACGGATATAATCACTGAAGATGAAATGGTCGACCAGCTATCTATTATGAAAAAAAAAATAAACAAGATGTTTACTCTATCATGCATCGCGAAAGAGTATATAATATTAATAGATTTTACGCTATGCTCCAAAATCTAAAATTTAGGACTCTCGTTTATGTCCCTAATGTCAATAATGATTTAGTTTTAAAATAGAAAAAAACTAACACTTAAAAGTTTCTCAAAATTTCACCAGTTTTCAAGCATTCATCAAGTTTACAAATTATGTAACATTTTTTTTTCTTACAAATTTCTTAAAATTTCCTCGAAAATTCCCAAAACAAAACATATGTCAGCATTCAGACAAACTTAATTATTACTTAAATTACAATATCTGAAGATTAAATTCATTAAATTCACTTTCACCAAAAAAAAAAAGAAATCATTTATTTGACTGATACAAAGTTGGATTAATAACATCTATCTATACTATTAAAAGGGAAGCATTTTGTATAAGTCAATCATAGTTTATACAATTAAAAAGAGTAAAGCAAAACAATTACTATCTATACAATTAAAAGGATAATTAAAAAAGGATAATTAAAAATAATAACAATAACTATCTATATTTATGGAAATAATATTGATTTGGTTACCATAAAGATGGACAATTAAATTCGAAATTAAATATATCTAAACATATTTAATCTAAAATATATATTTAATCTATACTATTAAAAAAGACGCAATTTGTATAAAGTGATCATAATATATACAATTAGAAGGATAACTAAAAAAAGAAAATTAAAAAAATATATATATATATCTATATTTATGGAAATAATATTGATTTGGTTACCATAAAAATGGACAGTTAAATTCGAAATTAAACATATCTAAACATATTTAATCTAAATAATATTCTTTTATGATATTTTCGAAAACAATAATTTATGTTTATAAAATATAATAAAAAGCTATCATATATTTTTGAAAAAGAAGATGATATTTTAGGAAAAATAAAAAGAAAAAAAAATTATGTTAGATTAGGAAATAAGCGACTAATCAAATTCTATATAGCATAAAATGTCAAAATCTTCTGTTTGGATATTCCCAACTAATTTCCTGCCAAAAAAATTAATATAAAGAAAATCTAAAAAAAAAATTGTAATCTCCATTAATTAGCACATATTAACTAACCATATTTGAGATCTTATAAATATTTTTGAAAAAATAAAATATTATCCAAACTATTTTTCATAAAAAGCATGATGAGAAATAAAAGTAACGAGAGGAGATCATAAAATCAAGAAACTAAAATTCAATTTCAATTTTCAAATATCAAATAACATGTATGATACATGAACATGAAATTTGAATTGTTAATTTTAGTTTTAACTATTTTATTTCAAATATCAGAACATGATATAACATGTACGGGAAATTTGAAACATAAAAAAAATTCATCTAAACTATTCATGATAGAATATGAGATGAAAATTTTGGGTAACGTTAGTTTAAGAAGAACATATAGATACATGCTATTTACTAAAGTGGATTACAGGAAATATATTTTTTGCGGGTCAAAATATTTTAATATGTATTGGGTTAAAAATATTTTTAGTGTGGAGCTTGCATAGCGGACGTGTTTGATAACTCACGGTTCACACTCAATCTGGATCTGCTATCATGTCGATCCGACATTTACAAACTTCATGAAAGCAAACCAATATTAGTTTATGTTATAAATGCTATAGTGGATAAATATGTCTACAAATACAATCCTACATTTATGTGTAAGTCTAAAGCGTTGACCTATTTTCTTATATGTTTGACTAAAATATACAATCTCAAATGGGTAAATAATTAAAATGCTTATGGGATGGAAAAACATGACATATTAAGACGCACGAGACAAGATTAATGTCCCGAAATTGACAAACTACAATTCTTTTACTATTTTTTTAAGGTACAACTGTCTTTAATAAAACTAAATCGTATTGTTTTTTTTGTTTAACCTAATAAAAAAAATATTGAATTGGTACGGGTTTGATTATAAATGTTAATAACATTCCTAAAAGTTACGTTTACAAACATAATCATGTATGTACGTAATATATGTCAAAATTTAATACCAAATTTTATTTTTGAAATCAATCCCGCACGTACGTGCGAGTCCAAATCTAGTTAGTAATTAAGACGGACAAAGGAGATAGCTTAATCACAACATTACACGTTTTCAAACACCTCAATACACTGGTAACGTGGCATGATTAATAATTTGCAAAAAGCTGCTAAGTACATGATTTTAAAGAATAAGAAAACACATGTTACGTGAATTCATCAGTCAATATATTTTAGTGATGCTGACCAAGTTTTTGTATTCAATTATGGTATATATTTTAGAATATTTTAACTCAGTTTGATAAAAAAACTTGACTGAGTTTGCGTTTGCAGTGCTCATTTAAAATTTGATCGTTTTAGTTTTAGTTTTCGTTTTCTTTTTGTCTACCTAAATATTTCATTCATTTAATCAATGTTTTTCCGACTACACATTAGTGTTGTTCATCATAGGAATTCACCCGAGCTAAACCAACAATTAATTGTTTCAACGATATGTAATTTAGTTTTTGAATTAAAACAGAAAAATACACAAAAAAACTAATATCTAAAAGTTTCTCAAAAGTTTACTTATTTGAAACAATTCTTCAAATGTTATAAATAATATATTTTTCCCTCCAAATTTCTTAAAAATTTCTCAAAAAATTCTACAAAATATATTATGTTACTATTTAGACAAACTTATTACTTAAATTGCAATATCTGAATATTAAAAGTATCTTAATATAGAAAATTAATAAAATATAAAACTTATTAATTTTATATAGATAACTGTAAATAGATATCTAAAATTTTATATGTGAATACATAATATATATGTTTAACCAAAATTCTAATATTATTAAATTTAGTGAAACTAATATAAAATATTCCATGTATTCCAACTAAAAAAAATACCTCTTACTTTAATAAATTGTCATTTTTCATTACTATAAATATATTTAACCAAAATTCATATACCTATATACACCTCTTGCTTAAAAAAATTATTTACCTTTTGCTTATTTATTTTGTTAAATAAGTAAAGAATAAAAAAAAATACTTCATAGATGTGAAAAAAACTTATAAAATATATTCACATATAAAAGTTGTGAGGCTACTATAGATGATTTCATGTATTCTAATAACAAACAAAAATTCAAACTAATCATTTGAATTTAGTTAATCTTCTTAAAGCAGATGATCGACCTAACCATTTTGTGTTCTTACTTAATGAAATTGATTTGATCTTTGGATGTTGGAGTAAGCTTGAAGACAGCTTGATTTTAATAGCTAATTTTTTTCATTAATGTGTTATTATTTAAATAAATCACTACAAAGAAGAATAAAAGCTATCTTCAAGCTTACTCCAACATCCAAAGATCAAGGATGTACGCACTTACTTGTGGTACAAATTATACACTACTAAATTCAATATCTGATCATACTTTGATTTATAACTAGTGGATTATATATTGAGTTTTTTTCACTAAAGAACAAAATTAAAGTATGGTCGAATTAGGAAATAACAAAAATATGTTGACACAAGGTATTTATTTATGAGCCACTTCGATTGTGAATTTGTGATAGTTTCTTCTAGACTTGTTTTTTCTTTTCTATTTCTTTCAAATGCTACATTTCTAAATTCATAATCATAATACGATGGAAAAATTAAAACTAGGGCCTCGATTGATAACCATGATTTAGGAAAAAAATGAGAAAGAATGTGACATTCTTCTTTATTCCTCAATTTTTTTACTATTTACAAGGAATAATTTTTCCACATCATTCCGCTACATTCCTCACAAAATGAGGAACAATAGAAAAAAATATTCCTCCCTAAAATTGATGAGGAACAAATGGAACAAAAAAATAACTAATATTAAAATTCGTTTTTATTTTAAAATAAATAAAAAATCGTTTTTTTTAACACATCTTTTTCATTCATTGATTCAGAAACTTATACAAGAGTTGAGCATTAGATGTACAACAATACTGAGCAAATCAAAATACACATCTACAAATACATAACCAATTAATAAAAAGAACAATAGAAAAGCGAATTTCCACGATGCTTTTGGTATCAAAGCCTTACTCGCCAACAGATTATTAAATCTGTTTCTTTCCCTCTCTAGAATCAATCCTAAAAACATCAGATCGTCGTTCTTGGCAATCTTCTCATGGAAGAAACTCCATAGTTGTCCAATAGTAATGATGATGCTCATCATCTCCTCTTGCAATAGTTCATCTACTCTCCGTAAATTTGTTATGCCTGGATCCCAAATTCGCCGAACAATATGCCATAAAACTGTTTGGACTTTATTCTCAATCCCTTTCAATGAACGGGAATGTGGGCACTGGGCTTCATGAAAAATTAGAAAATCTTTCACGGAGATAAAGAGTTCGTCGTGTGTGGAATAAAAAAACCAAACCACTTGAACGAACCATAAATGAATTGTTTCCCTCAACGGAGAAAGACGCTGGAAACGAAATTGCTTCCATTCGCTAAAACAAAAATCCCAAATTAAGACTGCATAAACGATTTGCTTAAGAGAACTCAGATTAATACCTCTTACTTCTCGGTTTGACAACGATTTTGCATGAAACTGATAATTGGTTGTGAACACCAACACAAAAACTGTCACCATCCCAAAGAAGAAGATAATTCGAAAACATATCCGATGTAATAGTGTGTTTCCCATAGCAATATACTAAAAAACAAAGAAATAAACTAAAAAGCAAAGAAGAACCACCGGCAATTGCCGGCGGTCCGTAAAACAACGATGAAGAAAACGATTTTGTGAGACCCCCTTTGTGTCGCTAGAGAGAGAGAGGACCAGTCGTTCCTCGTTCATTTAAAAAAATTGTTTATTAATAATATTTTAATCTCATAATACAATATTTTCATATGTTTATCATGTATTGACATAAAAAAAAATTTATATGAATTTCATGTTAAAAAATCTTACTATACATTATTTAAAATTTGTATGGATAGTAAAACATATTTAAGAGATGTTTATATCATAAATAACAAATTAATAATTACTACAATTTTATAATAGGTTAATATAAATTATTAATTTTTAACATTAAATATTTTAAATTTCATTCAAAAATATATTTTAAAATCAATGTAAAATTCATGATTTCATACTGATCATCTTTTGAATTTAGTTTATATTCATTTTGTGTTTAACGACTATATTTTAAGTCTTAAAGCAGACGTTGACTGACCTAACCATTTTGTGTTTCTTACTTAACGATATTTATTTGATTATATATTTTATCAGCTTGTGTAATCTTCATGGATCTTCACCAAAAACGATATGGTATAAGTTACTATCATTTTTATCTCTCTCCCACGCAAATTGCAGAATCTTTAGCACTTATCTTGAGTCCATATGGAAACTCGTGGTAAACCAACAGTTTAATCGTTTCCATGATATGTAATTTAGTTTTTGTATTATAATAGAGAAAAAAAAAACAAAAACTTATATCTAAAACATTTCTCAAAAGTTTTACTTAATTATTTGAAACAATTCTTCAAATTTACAAATAATATAATTTTTTTCCCTCCAAATTTCTTAAAAATTCCTCGAAAAATTCTAGAAAACATATTATGTTACTATTTGGACAAACTTATTACTTAAACTGCAATATCTGAAGATTAAAAGTATCTTAATATAGAGAACTTATAAACATAAAATTTAATTAATGATATAGGGATAACTTGAATTAGATTTTTAAAGTTGATATGTGTTATTTATTTATATATATAAAGTTAGCTTTGCTCTTTTCTCCTTAAACCAGCTCATCATCCTAATCATCATCCACATCATTTTATTATTTAATTTTAATAATTTATTTATATCATTTTATTCTTTAATCTAAATATTTATACACATGTAAACAAGTTTTTCAAAAAGAAATATGAAAAGTCCTTTCAAACTTCATCCACATCATTTTACTATTTAATTTTAATAAGTTATTTATACCATTTTATCATTTAAGTTAAATATTTATACACATGTAAAGAAGTTTTTCCAAAAAAAAAAATGAAAAGTCCTTTCAAATAATAATTATAATAAAATAAATATGTTAAATTAGTATAAAGTAGATTATACTAATATGTATGTTAAATAACAAAAACAAATAACAAATATAACAAAAAATAACAAATAAAAATAACAAACAAAAACATAATAAACCAAAATAAATAGATAATAAACAACAGATCGCCAAATCAATAAATAAAAAATACAACAATCCGCGCGAAATCCACAAATCATTATCAACTTTTGAACCAACATATTAAAAGGACCCACAATATTAACATCATCTAGATTTATTTGGTGGGAGCCTTAATAACACATGTTTCTACAACTCTCCATAACACTTCTGTTTATGCTTACACATCGATTTATACTATAAACACTTAATTTCTCAACTACTATCGAAACTAAAATAAAATAGATTTCTATACAAACACAACATGAGATAGAAAATAAAAATATGCTGTAGTGGAGAAAATAAGTACAAAATAAAACACGAATCAGTTACTCATAAACAAAGTAATAAAATTCCCACGCGTAGCGCGAGCAACTGAATAGTAATTTATATTTTTAACAAAATTCTAATATTATTAATTTTACTGAAACTAATATAGATTATTCCATCAGCTGAAAAAAATTAACACCTCTTACTTTAATACATTGGCCGTGTTCTTTTAAGAATCGTGAGATTCTTACCTGCGACTGAATATTTTGTAACTGAACTGTCTTTAAGTCTCATTCATCTTTACTTTATTTTTAAGTTTTCAATCGCTGCGATTAAAGATTGATGGATTTAAAATCGCTGGAGAAAGTGGCGACACAACCCAATCTTTAATTTCAAACAAGAAATAGTCGCACGATTTCGAATTGTCATTGTTAAAGCTTCATGGATCTCTGCAACTCTTTATCTTCTTCTTCAGTTTATATTATTTAATTTACATTTATGCCCGTAAATATATTCATAATTACAAGATATCAAAAAAAAAATACAAAACACGATTTTTGAAAATAAGTCGCGAGTGTAGTCGCACGATTATTAATCTCACAAACTAGATTAGATACAATTTAATTATACAAATATGATTACGTTAAGGTGGCTCACGTTAGTTGTTGTTACATATTGTATGTTGTTCACAAAAAGTCACAACACAACTCTCTTCTTCTTGTCTTGTTGTCCTCCTCTTCTTTTGTAGATTCCATCTCCTACATGGACCACCAAAAACATTCAATTTGGGCCTAATCAATCTCAAGCCCATTAATCTTTATTACTAAAACACCACAAAGCCCAAATATCATAACCTGTGAATTTTGATAGATCGCCTCTCTTCTCATTGAGGTCACAACTCTCATTGGTCAAAAGTTTAATTCCAATTGTTCCATTTCCATATAACCGAAACCGAACATAAATCGAACCGAAACCAAAAATAAACCGAGTTTAATGGTTTTGTTCTTTATCAATTATCACTAATTAAACATAATTAAACATAATTAAACATTCATTGACTTTTATAAGTCGAGATTAACAACAGAGTAAGATCAAAGCTAAAGTCACAAACTTGAGAGAGGATTCAACGATTGACTTCACAACTGGTTTGTTATTGTCTTTCCCTCCCACGCTAACTGAAGAAACTTTAGTAACAAATCTTTACTTCCCCTTCACTACTTCTCAATTCAATGTTTTCTCCAAATTTGCATCTGAGATTCCTTGCGTCTGTTTTATTATTCTTTTCTTCTCTGATTTGGGGTTCTCTGTTTCTGTGATTCAGAGAGAAGAAAACCCAAAAATAAAATGGAATTGGAGATTGTGTGGTTGGTTAGATTCGCTTGGATCACTGTTTGGATCGTCTCTATACTTCCTTTGTTGATTGCTTCAATACCCACTTCAAAGCTTGACTCTTTTCGTGAACTCGTTTTGAGTTTCGCTGGTAGAGGCAAGATTCTTCACCCATCGTCCCAGGTATTCGTCAAAAAGCTCAAACTTTTTTTTGTTTTGATCAGAAGCATGTCACTTTTTAGTTTGAATCTCTGGTTTCAGTTATAGAACTACTCTGTTTTTGGATTTTCGATTGTTCAAGTAGTCAGATTTAAGTGTAAAGTCTGTGACTTTGCCCAATTTATGTGTGGAAGCTGTGTGTTTGAATATCTGGTTGATGTGAAAAAGGTTTGAAATTTGTTCTTGTAATCATATGTTTTCACTTCTGTTTTTGTTTTTGCTGATTTCTCAACTCTTTAATCGTGTTTTAGTCATCAGTTTTGTTGTAAATCTGATTGGAAACAAGAAAGCAGACCACTTTTAGTTTGAATTTCATGTTTTGTGTTCGGTTTCCGAATGTGAAAAAGGGTTTAAACACTTGGCTTAGCGAATCAGTTGTGTAATTCTCTGTGCAGAAGTTTACAATTCCTCAGAAATGCTTTGCTCACTTTTATGTTATTGGAGTGGTGTGGACGACTCTCCTGCTTGCTGCAACTTGGCTGTATGCTTGCGAAATGGCGCCTTTATCTTCTGAGGAGTTCCAGTTATCCGACATTGCAAGCCATTTAACCGGAGGTTCCCATGTTTTCTCCTTCCGTAAATCTCATATGACTCCTGTTGAGCATCGGTTTAAAGTGTGGCGTGCGGTGTTTCTACTTATTCTGATGGAAATACATGTCTTGAGACGGCTTATAGAGTCAATCTATGTATTCAAATATAGCCCTACCGCTCGGATGCACATTCTCGGTTATTTTGCTGGATTGTTGTAAGTTTTCTCAAGAAACTCCTCACCTTTTTAGTGCTTTTTGCTTGGCTTTAATTTTTGTTTCTAGTTTCTATGTAACAGCGCCTTTGTCACTCTGCTCCATCATTGCTCCAGAGGTAGCAAGATTCATCGGGAATCAAGTGGCTGAGTTCATTGCTAATGGGAAAAGCCATACTTCAGCACCTGAAATTAATTTGTTGTTTTGTATAAGCCCTTTGATGAAGCTTGGATATCCTGAGTTGATTGGTGGAGTTATTTTTCTATGGGGATGGATACATCAGCGTCGCTGTCATGCCATTCTTGTAAGTTAGATTTTGCTCATTGTTTATGTTTTTGAATCTTTGATCCTGAGATATACAAAACGTTAATGCAGGGATCACTTCGGGAGAATCCAAGCCAAGCGAAAGAGTATATAATTCCGTATGGAGATTGGTTTGGAATAGTCTCTTGTCCACATTTCTTGGCAGAAATCGTAATAAATCCTCACTGATAGATAACTTTAACTTTCTTCTATATTTCTCAACTCTTCTCTTAATGATATGATGCTCTCAAATTCAGGTTTTATATGCGGGCTTACTGATTGCGAGTGGAGGAACAGACATAAGCATATGGTTACTCTTTGGATTCGTGGTACGGTTCGCTCTCTTATTTTGCATGATCACTAATGCAATGCTTTGTTTCTGATCAAGGTTGTTTGGATTATGAGAAACTGTATTTTTTTTGTAGGCTGCTAATCTGACATACGCAGCTGGAGAAACACACCGCTGGTATCTCCGGAAGTTTGAGAATTATCCGGCTAACCGGGATGCCATTTTCCCTCATGTCTACTAAATGGTTAAGAGATAGACCACACAGCTTAGCCAAGTTTGTACAATGGTTGAATTTTCATGTTTCTGTAAATGATATCTTCTGAAGATCTTTGTTGCGTTTTATGGTGCTGTTGTTTTCATCATTTCAAGAATGTCTTTAACACAAAACAAGAGTGTTTCAGTGTAGTGACTTCGGCACTTAGCCGTCTCTTACCTCTAGTCGAGGACTCATTTCATTGTTTATTCTATTTGCTTTGTGGGTATCATTCGAGAACTATTTCTTAACAAATTTTAACTCTTCCAGAGCTATTTCTTAATAAATTTTAACTCTAAGGCTTCTAAAGAGAGACGTAACAAACTAATAAATGGTAACCAAACAATAACACAATCTTTTATAATATATTTGATTAAATAAATCAAATTTTATAATAATAAAAATAATAATATTAGATATAATTTAAATATAATGAATTTTACATTAATTTTAAAATATATTTTTGAATGAAATTTAAATATTTAATCTTAAAAATTAATAATTTATATTAACCTATTATAAAATTGTAGTATTTTTTTTATTTGTTATTTATGTTATAAACATCTCTTAAATATGTTTTACTACCATACAAATTTTAAATAATGTAGTAAAATGTTTTAACAAGAAATTCATATCGAAAATTTTTTTTTATGTCAATACATGATAAAAATATGAAAATATTGTATTATGAGATTAAAATATTATTAATAAAAAAAAATATTTTTAAAAAAAATAAAAACGAATTTTAATATTTGTTCCTTTTTTGTTCCATTTGTTCCTCATCAATTTTGGGGAGTAACATTTTTGTTCTATTGTTCTTCATTTTGTGAGGAATGATGTGGAAAAATTATTCTTTTAAAATGGTAAAAAATTTGAGAAATAAAGAGAAACGTCAAATCCTTCTCATTATTTTCCTGAATCATGGTTACCGAGGCCTAAAATTTGTTAAGAATACATTAATCTTGATTAAAAACACCAAATAGGTTATATTACACAGTGGATATCTTATATTATTCGTAATCCACTCTGTTCCAACGTAATGAGCACTTTTTTGATTAGTATTCGCTTTAAAGAATAAGTAATACATGTTACGTGAATGAGCTCAAAAGCGAATACTAATCGAAAAAGTGCTCATTACGATGGAACAGAGTGGATTACGAATAATATAAGATATCCACTGTGTAATATAACCTATTAGATAAATATAACAATTTTGGTTTTATCAACAATACAAAAATAAACCAACTAATAAGAATATTTAAACATAATAATTTTGTTACGAGGTCGCATATTAATTACTAAAGTTAATAAACCAAATCATAATATTTTTTATTTTAATTATGAGTGTTAAGTATATGTAGTCGAAAAACGTTGTTTTCTAATCTATGGAAGTGGTGACGAGAAATGAACATCGTAGTTCTTGTAGAGAAATTTGGAAGAACAGCTCTTCGAAACATTTCGATGTTGGACACGGTCTAACGAATTATATATTGTAGTGATCATCGTTGTAAGATGAAACTTAAAAAAAAAAATATCTTGATTCAAAATGGATCGTTGTGATATTTGTAGTGTTTTACATTAATACTTGTATCATTTTCAATTAATATTGAAATGTTTAAATGTTATTAATAGTTCACATTTTACATTATGTAGCTAACTTGGATTATATATTATATCTATTTTAGTGTGTTAGTAGCTACCAAAATTCATAAATCACTATATCTTATTTTCTTTATCATTTATCAGGTAGAAGAATGCCACTATTATTACTTTATATACAAAATATATACAGTTTGCTACTGATAAATGATTCGTACAATCAAATCCACGAAAATATTTTCTTTGTCCGTAATGTTATCCAACTTTGTATCTGTGATTGTGAACTCAATAATTTTAATCTTCAGAATTTAAGTAATAAGTTTGTCTATATGGTATTGTAGAATTTTTGAGGAATTCTTAAGAAATTTGGAGGAAAAAAAAAGTTAAATTATTTGTTACTTTGAAGAATTTATAAAGAATTAGTTAAAATTTTGAAAAAAATATAGCTATTAGTTTTTGTCTTTTTTCTGTTTTAATTCAAAAACTAAATTATACAGTAAAACCTCTATAAATTAATAATGTTGGGAACATGAAAATCTATTAATTTATAGATTTATTAATTTATCGATAAATTAATAATTATTAATTTACAGAGAGATTTTCCTAATTTGGCAAATGTTTTCAAAAAAATATTTAAAAAATAAGATTAAATCATGATAATTAGTATTTTATATAATCAATTACAAATAAAATAATAATTATTATGTTTTAAAAGAGAATGCTAACAATTTTTCATATAGTAAAATATTAGAAATAAAATCTAACAAAAACTAATGTGTCTATATATACATATATTTTAAAAATTTTACTTAATTATTAATTTATAATATTGATGGGACTATATATATACAAATGATTTAAAAAAAAAATATTATCTTATTATTTTATCGAAATGTGTTTATGATTACACTGGTCCCAAGTTAGGAGCGGAAAAATTTATTAATTTATAAAGATTATTAATTTATCGAGTATTAATTTATAGAAGTTTTACTGTATATCAATTTTTTTGAAAAAGAACTATTAACCATTGGTTTAGCTCCGTGTAGTTTCCTCTATCGACCACAAATACGATGGCTTCTCTACACGACGGTCCTTTCATATTTCTTGGTCGAACGTGAGTTACATATGGACTCAAGATAAGTGCTACAGATTCTGCAATTTACATTTTTGTTATTTCCCATTTTTACCATACTCAAATTTTGATTCTTGGTGAAAAACTCAATATATAATCCACTACTTATATAAATAAAAAAATAAGTTGCTGATTTTTATTCTTCTTTCTAGTATTTTATTTAAATAATAATACATTAATGCAAAAAATTAGCAAACAGTTGCTGATTAAACGAACATGGGCAAATGCATGAGATCGTAAAAGTTGTGGTTCATTAAAAACTAGTATTTGTCCCGTGCATACGCACGGATTTATTATTTGTAAGCAAATGATATATAACTATAATATGTGAAGATAGAATAACCTTGAAGAACATTTCTCACCTGGCTACGTACGGGTACAATTTGACATGTAATACTACGTACGGGTTCAATGTATTATATGCAATTTTTGTTATTGTGTTTTAAAATCAAGTTTGCGCTTGTAAGATTTAACAAAGATGAAAATGTTTAGAAGTTCAAAATGTATAATCATGAATTTTTTTAAACGTGGAAACTGTTTTGATACGTATAATTAAGAAGAAATGAGGTCTAGCTTATATTATACAAAGTCTGAATAATTGGTGTGTTGTTGGGAGACTCCCAATGGGAGTAGAGACTTGATGGGAAGTCAATTGCTGCCGGAATAGAGAGACTTGAGGATATATGGTTGTTTGTAAAACATAAAGAGGTCCTTGTAAATAGGAATGTCTGGAGATACATGAAAGAAAAACAAACGAAAAACGGGTTAGATCGAAGAAAATTTAGGAAAGAAAATAAAGCTGAAGTAAATGAAATCAAATTGTAAAAAATGTATGATTAAAAGAGATAGACTCTTCAAAAATGCTGATTATAGTATAGCATTCTAAAACCACTAAGAAATAAAAAGTTGGAAGATTGAAGCTATAAAGCAATACTATGGCTGCTTAATAGAAAAAAAAAAAAAAAAAAAGCAGAGAAATTTTCAGTATGTAAATAGAGCTGCAAGAAGTGTAAATGATTGATACTATAAAATAGTTATAAGGTTAATTTTAAGAATAGTTGATATATACTTAACAGCATCCAATTTTCATACCTTGGTTCTGATAAAAAATACAAATTTAGTATATACATGATTCTATTGAACCTCACATGAGAAAGAGAAAAGAGACCAGTTCACCTTCGTCTTTGCAATTTTTCGAAAATATTTTGGGTTGCACGAATGATCTGCATACCATGCTATTCGTTGGAGTTGATGGACTTTAAGAAGTCATCTCCTGATTCGTTACTTCTGTCAACATCTACTTTCGAGATGAACAAACAGTCACCACTTTAAGTCTCCCATGCCAACAATCTATTATATTGTGAAAAGCAAAAAGGCTTCAATTTCAATACGGTTAAGACTCGGCCCAGCCCGGCCCAGTTACGATTACAACGTGTACAACTCTATTTACAAGAACAGACTACGTCGTTCTCTTCCACTCATCTGAAAAAAAAAAAATCCAACAAAAAACAAAAATCACAGAGAGGTCGCTGCACAATTCCAAATCTCTCTCTCTCTCTCTCCGCCTCCAGATTTGAACGATCCGATCCAAGTTTTTGAGATCCGGTGAGAAAGATGTCTACGTTCAGCGGCGATGAAACTGCTCCGTTCTTCGGCTTCCTTGGCGCCGCAGCCGCTCTCGTCTTCTCCTGTAAGCAATTTTACTTCTCTTTTCTCAATTCGTTATCAAAATCTCTTTGAATCTGAGCATGTTCCTGTTTACTTGAAACCATAGAGATTTGTGGAGACCACGTCGTTTGTAATGTGATTGTTGATCATGGATCATGGATCATGGATTAGTGTTCTTAGGGTTCGATCTGCATCTACATGATTTTTCAAATTATGATTTCAAACAATGCTATTGCATCATCATAAATATGTATTGTGTAACATATAGCTCTCAATTCTGAGGAGATTAAGTTTAGATCAGAATCTGGAGTTAGGTATTGATTTGTTTACATTCCCCTAAATTAAACTTGGGTAGTTGTAACCTGAAAGTTTCAATGGATTTGGGTTTATAGGTATGGGAGCTGCATATGGGACAGCAAAGAGTGGTGTTGGTGTGGCGTCAATGGGAGTGATGAGACCTGAGTTGGTGATGAAGTCTATTGTCCCTGTGGTTATGGCTGGTGTTTTGGGTATTTATGGACTTATTATTGCTGTTATCATCAGTACTGGTATCAATCCCAAGGCTAAGTCTTACTACCTCTTTGATGGGTATGCACACCTTTCCTCTGGTCTTGCTTGTGGTCTTGCTGGACTCTCAGCTGGTATGGCCATTGGAATTGTCGGAGATGCGGGTGTCAGGTATGTTCCTCACAGAGAATGTTGAAATTGTTGAATTGAAAAACTTTAATGTAGAATCTTGACTTTTCTGGTCTTGAAAATTTTCTCAGGGCAAATGCTCAACAGCCTAAGCTCTTTGTCGGGATGATTCTTATCCTCATCTTTGCGGAAGCGCTTGCTCTTTACGGCCTCATTGTAGGCATCATCTTATCTTCTCGAGCTGGTCAGTCCAGAGCAGAATAAGGAACACAGACGAATGTCAAAAAATTTCCAGGTACTTGGTTATCGATCAACTTATTTGTGCGGTATGTAGCATCAGGAGCTGATATTTCGTGGATTCTTGGAACTTTGTATGTGAAGCAGATCTGCCATCTCTCTTTCCTCGGTTGGTGGTTATTTGTTTGATTCAGTAATAAAAAAGAACTTGGCATTTGTTTTTTGTATTCTTGTATTGTCCGCATTTGTCTTGATGAACATGATAATATTTTGTTCGTAAAGAGGTTGCTTCTGATACCATCTTGAGTGTTATGAGATTCATCTTTTGGTGTCTTTTAATTTTGTCCTGAGATAGCTTCATCTACTGAGATAGCTCTAGACAACTTACCACATGATGACTGGAATAGAATGCCTTCTTATTGCGTCCGGCTAACTAAATATATACTGCATAGATCATCGTTGTAAGATGAAATTTAAAATATATATATATATATATATATATCTTAACCCAAAATGGATCTTTGTGATATTCATAGTGTTTTACATTATCATTTTCAATTAATAGTGAAACTATTAAATCTTATTAATAGTTCACATTTTACATTATGTAGCTAACTTGGACTATATATTATATCTATTTTTTTGGACTCTAAGAGCATCTCCAACCCAACTCTATTTCTTCCCCTAAACTCTATTTTATAGCAAATTTTGCTCTGATCCACCTCTATTATAGAGATTGCTATTTTTATCTCTATATATAGAGGAACTCTATTTTTTCCTCTGTAAATGGTGAACTATTTTATTGCAAAGTAGTCATTTTAATCTTAAACTTTTTTTATTTATGAACAAAATAAATAAAATAAATATATTTTATATTATTATCCACCTCTATTATAGAGATTGCTATTTTTATCTCTATATATAGAGGAACTCTATTTTTTCCTCTGTAAATGGTGAACTATTTTATTGCAAAGTAGTCATTTTAATCTTAAACTTTTTTTATTTATGAACAAAATAAATAAAATAAATATATTTTATAACTAATAATATAAAATATTTTAGAAGTTTTAATATAAATATATATTTTAAAATTTGAGACTACCATTTGCAAAAGTAAGTTATATAAAATCTTATAAATATATATAATAATAGATTTTATTTTTATTGAAGGAAAAACGAGATTTTATTTTACCTTATTGTAAATAATAATAGAATAGAATCTAGTATCTTATTGCTTTTTTATATAATGCGATGTACTTTTAAATAAAAAAGTATATAATATGATGTTTTTATAATAAATGTTTAATTTAAATAAAAGTAACTATTTTATTAAAATTTTATAAAAGTTAAAGTAAATTGGTTAATTTGCAATTTTTATAAATATATGGTGTTAATATTAAAATTTTAAAAGAATTTATTTGAAATATTCTATTATAGAGGAAAAAGTAGAAAAAACAATTAGAGCAAAAGTCACCTCTATTATAGAGGCAAAAATAGCAAAACCATTGGAGATGGTCTTAAATGATTTATTCTGTATTAATGCCACTATTATTACTTTATTCAAAAATCAAAAGATACAGTTTGCTATTGATAAATGATTGGTACAATCAAATCCACGAAAATATTTCCTTTGTCCGTAATGTTATCCAACTTTATATCTGTGATTGAACTCAATAATTTTAATCTTTAGATATTGCGATCTAAGTAATAAGTTTGTCTAAATGGTATTGTAGAACTTTTAAGGAATTCTTAAGAAATTTGGAGGAAATAAAAGTTTTATTATTTGTAAATTTGAAGAATTTTAAAAAATTAGTTAAAATTTTGAAAAAAATTAGATATTTGTTTTTGTCTTCTTTTTTTTTTCTGTTTTAACTCAAAAACTAAATTATATATCATTAAAACTATTAACCTTTGATTTTCCTCAGTGAGCTCTTACGAAGTCTCTCAAGCTCCGCACAGTTCCCTCCACCTATAACGAATGCGATGGCTTCTCTATATAGTCCTTAAACATTGCTTCGTCGTTCACATGAGTTTCGTATAGACTCAAGATGAGTGCTAAAGATTCTGCAAATTTGCAAGAGAAAGAAGAGATCAATATAATATCATCTAACACAAACAATTTTATATTGAGGGGAGATAGAAATGATTAGACCTGAGCAAAAAAACCGGAACCAAAAATCCAAACCGGAACGATCCGAAAAATTAAACCCAAATCCGAGTCCGAAATTTTAGATTTACTCTATTGAGTCTTAAATTCCTCTACCCGAAAATCTGAATTCGAACCCGATCTTAACACGAACCCAAAAATACCAAAAATATAAATAATTTAGTACCCGAATAACCGAATTATTTACTTAAATATCCGAATTTATACCCAAAAATTTTATTTTTTATCCGAAACCCCTGATATTTACCCGAAAATTTGGGTATTTTTCCGAAACCCGGACATTTACCCGAAAATTCTCGGGTAATTGGTTAAATTTTCGGGTATTTGTTTGCCCAAATTTTTTTGGGTTTTTAGCAGTTATATGAAAATCTATATCCGAACCGATCCTAACCCGAATGAACCCGAACCGAAACCAAACCAAATTTTTATATTTACTCTATTGGATCATAAATCCTCTACCCGAAAAACCTGAACCTGACCCGCCTATCCGAATGCCCAGGGCTAGAAATGTTAATAATTCAAAATTTTGATCTTTAGTGAAAAACTCATATAATCCACGACTTGTAATTCAAAGTGTGATCAGATATCGAATTTAGTAGTGAAGTGTGTACATCAACGACTTTTATTTTTCTTTCTAGTATTTTATTTAAATAATAAAACATTACCGAAAATATTATCGATTAATAAATGGGGAATTCTCTTATATACCACTAACATTAATATTTTTTTTAAAAAATACTCTTATGAAGTTTATTTCCAAAAATACCACAAAATTAAAACTTAAATTTGCAATATTCAAAACTATTTTCTAAATCCTAAACACTAAACCCTACCCCTAAAAATTATATCCTAAATATAAATAGTCAGTCCAAAAATAAAAAACAAAAATCTACATCTTCAAAGTTATAAATAGTCAATCCATCCCAGCCCGGCCCGGCCCAGCCCAGTTACAACTACAACGTGTACAACTCTATTTACAAGAACAGACTACGTCGTTCTCTTCCACTCATCTGAAAAAAAATCCATAACAAAAAACAAAAAGCACAGAGAGGTCGCTGCAAAATTCCAAATCTCTCTCTCTCTCTCCCTCCAGATTCGAACGATCCGATCCAAGTTTTTGAGATCCGGTGAGAAAGATGTCTACGTTCAGCGGCGATGAAACTGCTCCGTTCTTCGGCTTCCTTGGCGCCGCAGCCGCTCTCGTCTTCTCCTGTAAGCAATTTTACTTCTCTTTTCTCAATTCGCTATCAAAGTCCATTTGAATCTGAGCCTGTTCCTGTTTACTAGAAACCATAATGAGATTCAGATGTTTGCTTAGAGATATGTGGAGATCGTTGGCCTAATTGAATCTGAGCATGTTCTTGTTTACTTGAAACCATAATGAGATTCAGATGTTTGCTTAGAGATATGTGGAGATAGCGTCGTTTGTTATGTGATCGTTGATCATGGATTAGTGTTTTTAGGGTTCGATCTGCATCTACATGATTTTTCAAATTATGATTTCAAACAATGCTTTTGTATCATCATAAATATGTATTGTGTAACATATGGCTCTCAATTCTGAGGAAATTAGTTTAGATCAGAATCTGGAGTTAGGTATTGATTTGTTTACATTCCCCTAAATTAAACTTGGGTAGTTGTAACCTGAAAGTTTCAATGGATTTGGGTTTATAGGTATGGGAGCTGCATATGGGACAGCAAAGAGTGGTGTTGGTGTGGCTTCAATGGGAGTGATGAGACCTGAGTTGGTGATGAAGTCTATTGTCCCTGTGGTTATGGCTGGTGTTTTGGGTATTTATGGACTTATTATTGCTGTTATCATCAGTACTGGTATCAATCCCAAGGCTAAGTCTTACTACCTCTTTGATGGGTATGCACACCTTTCCTCTGGTCTTGCTTGTGGTCTTGCTGGACTCTCAGCTGGTATGGCCATTGGAATTGTCGGAGATGCGGGTGTCAGGTTTGTTCCTCTTTCAACTATTGTAGAGAATCTTTAAATCAATGTTGTGTCTTTAACTTGTCTGGTTTTGAATTTTCTCTCAGGGCAAATGCGCAGCAGCCTAAGCTCTTTGTCGGGATGATTCTTATCCTCATCTTTGCGGAAGCGCTTGCTCTTTACGGCCTCATTGTAGGCATTATCTTATCTTCTCGAGCTGGTCAGTCCAGAGCAGAATGAGGAACAAAAACGAATGTCAAAAAATTTCAAGGTACTTGCTTATCGATCAACTTATTTGTGCGGTATGTAGCATCGGGAGCCAATATTTCGTGGATTCTTGGAACTTTGTATGCGAAGCAGATCTGCCACCTCTCTTTCCTCGGTTGGTGGTTGCTTGAGTGTAGGATGTTATTTGTTTGGTTCGGTAATAAAAATGATCTTGGCATTTGTTCTGTATTCTTGTATTGTCCGCATTTGTCTTGATGAACTTGATAATATTTTGTTTGTAAAGAAGGTTGCTTCTGATACCATCTTGAGTGTTATGAGATTCATCTTTTGGTGTCTTCCAATTTTGTCCTGAGATAGCTTCTTCTATTGAACAAAACATTTTTTATACATACAGAGACCTTAAAATTAAATAGCTCGAGACAAACTGATACCACATGATGAGTATTCTCCAGTTATGGGAATAGGATGCCATCTTATCTCTGATCACTTTATGAATCCGAATCAAAGCTAGGCCACAACACTTTTTGGAAAGAAGGAACCGTGTAAAGTAACTAAACGTTAAAAGCCATGGTTGGAGGAAACGGTTTCTCTCTTTCACTAGAAGCTTTCAACATACATTCTTCAGTATTACTATTAACTGCAAGCAACTAAGCACAATGAGCACCCAAGATATCATAAACCATGTCTACAAACAAGTATCCCCAACAGGAAGGGGATACTCTCTGTGGTTTTTCTTAAAAATTGTATCCTTGATTGATTGATCGATCCTACACAAGATAACGCCATAATTCGCAAAAGAAGCAGAGGATCATGACGAAAGAGGCGATGCGTGTTAGAAAGAAACAGTAGTGTTTATGTGAATGTCCCTACAGTTATATTATGATGTTTAAGGGTCTCTGCTTTTATTTATTATTTGTGTGTTGTTGATGGATAGCATTTGTAGTGCCTATCAAAGAAGGATTCTTTTGTTGTCTAATTTGTCATTTCAATTGTCCTATATGCTCTACTTATTGTGAAGATGCTTGTGAGAAAATGCTCTACACGGCAGGGTTTACTAAAACAGAATCTTACCAGTGCAAGTTTATAAATCCATCATCAAAGATAAGAAATTTGCATCCAAGGAAGAGTAAAAGGTGCAAAGTTAAAGGATAACCAATACTGATACATGTCACTATAAACCAACGATGCAATTCAAACAAAGTACCGGATCATAACAAGAAGACGAGCCTGCCTTTCACATACTTCTGACCTCATTTCTTCTCACTACTATTCTCAAGCTCCTTCCTTAACTGACGCGAGAAGTCGTCACTGACATCATCATCATCCCAGTCATCTTCCCACTGCTGGCTAACTTCCTTCACTTCCTCTTTCTCCAGCCAATCTGCCAAACATAACAAAAAAGATCCATTCCACATCAGAACTACTCAACTCATACAATAGAGACCTTCTTTATCAATGCTTTCAATACAACAATTAGCTAAATCTGAAGACTCAATTATAATCAGAATCAGATCAAGGAACAAGATATGGTGCAGACTGCATAATCAAAAGGTTTACAGAAACCAAAATCAGAATAACCATAGCCTAGGCTAAATCCTAGAGGATCCCAACTCTCTACAAGCTACTCAATACCCCAAATAAGATTCCCAATTCCACCATAACCTTTAGAAAATGAAGCTTTGCCTATTGATACTAAACCTAAACACAAACCAGTTGCTGATAGAACTGCTGTGAAGTTTATGAAATTGTAGCTTCTTCATTAAAACTATATATTTAAAAAGATGCATAAACATATCTCACACCCGCAAAATGACATCAAACAGATCAAAGTTTTCACATCACAACTACTAATCTTCATAGCAGTAGAGAACCATCGTTATCAATTCTTCTCAATACAAACTATAGATAGATCTAAGGACTAACTTGCAAAGCGGAATCTGTGAAAATCAAAGAAATCGTAGCCTAGGTTCAATTTTAGAGGACTCAAAGACCCCAAACAAATTCCCAATTCCAATATTTGAAGCCTTTGGCTATTTATACCAAAACCTAATCACACAATCAATTCCTAATTGTATATCCATGAACATCGTAGCTTCATCCCTAAAACTATATAACCGATGATGATGAAATCAAATTCAGAAACCAAAGAAGTAACGAGTGATGATAAAATAAAACTTCACCTTCGTTGATTTCAAATTCCTCGAACTCATCGTCGTCCTCGAACAGATCCACCTTTACAACTTCAGCAGTCGCCGCCTTCGGTTCTGTCGCCGCCATAGTTACAGATCCCAAACAGATCGAGAAACTTTAAGAAAGATGATTCACGAAACTCGATAATGATGAAACCCTAACCCTCTCTGAGAGCTTTTTAACGAGAGCTTAAGCGAGAGAACTTTGTATTGTGTTATAATAGAAGAAGCTTGTGTATACAGTATACTTATTGAGGTTGAACCGGTTATACCGACTTTTTATACATGTACGAGAGCGTACCACATGAATTGAGTATTTCGGTTCGGTTCGGTTCAGGGTCGTCGCATGTTCGGTTCGGTTTCAAATTGATTTAGTTTGGTTCCGGTTTTTTTTTAAATATTTATATTTGAATAAAGTTCAATTAAATTTGGAGAAATATGTCTAAATATTTTTGGATATTTTGGTTAAAAATTATACTTATTTGGTTTACAAATATATGATATTTACAAATTTATAATTAAATTTTTATATTTGGATATATTAAGTCTAAATATAACTGGATCTAATAATTTTTATATTTGGTATTTCGGATACATTTGAATATTTCCTCAATTTTGGTTTGTTTCAATATTTTTTTATTCACTCAGTTTTGGTTCGATACTTTTGCTTCGAATATTATGTATCATGAGTTAATCTGTATGTTGTACATAACAACTTATTCGCAATATATATTTTTTTCCACATGAGTGTGTTTCTACTTTCTAAGTATGTTTCTTTTATACTCTTATGTTTTTACGTAGTATTTAACTATTTATGATTTGTTATGTTCAATTTATATGTAAGTGTTTCAGTCTCAAAACAAAAACCTGATTTTTGAATATTAAATTTAATAATATTCTAATTAGGAATATATCTTTTTATTTTTTCTGGTCAAACATTAATTTTTTTTTCTTCGAACATCTATTTTATTGATTAATCAATATTACAATAGTCAAACGGGACTGCAAATTCTCAATTATTTTTCTTGAATGAGAAAAAAAATGTCAAAGAAAAACAAATAAAGGTTATAATTATTTATCAAAAACAAAAAGAAATAAATGGAGAGAATCGTAAATAGGGCCCAAGCCCAAATCCAACCTCATCCGAATCTTTTCACCTTTTCTCAATTTCTCTCCCACCAACTAAACAACTCTCTCCTATATAACGAAGCTTCCTCCTTCATGCAATTCTCGCTTCATCCTCACCAATCTCTCTCTCTCTCCTTCCACGTCTCTCACCTGAAATTTTCCCGAGAAAATTCTCATTTTTCATTTTCCCCAAGCAAATTCTCGTTCTCATTTTCTTTTGCTGTTGAAAATTCAGATTTGGCAATTCGCTTTTGATTTTGATTTTTAAAGCTATCTTCTGAACGGTCATCGTGGGGAATTTCGGGTCGGGTCGGGTCGTAAAAGGCGGGTTTCACGGTGGTGATAGATTCACCTTCTGCTTCTTTTGAGGGGGTTAGCCCCGAGGCTCTTCGCCTCGGCGGGTTTCAAATTCCCCCAACTCTTCTAACATACTCACCGATTCATTTTTTCCATTTTTTTTTTCTGTTGAGAATTTGAATCCACAAAAATTTTGTTTTCGAAAAAATCGTTCGTTGAAGGAAGAAGAAGAAGAAGATGCCTGCTCTAGCTTTTGTTGATACTCCCATCGATGGCTTTTCCGGTGATTGCTCCACCGTCTTTGTTCCGTCTCCTATTGACGGTTCTTGCCATTGGTCTCCGTCGCTCTCCTCCTCGCTTTACCGTATCGACGGATGGGGAGCTCCGTATTTCGCGGCGAATTCGTCAGGGAACATCTCTGTTCGTCCTCATGGCTCTAACACTTTGCCTCACCAAGACATCGATCTGATGAAAGTTGTGAAGAAGGTGACAGATCCGAAAATCTCCGGTGGTTTGGGATTACAGCTTCCACTTATCGTTCGTTTCCCTGATGTTCTGAAGAATCGTCTCCAGTGTCTTCAATCAGGGTTTGATTACGCGATTCAGACTCAAGGCTATGGTTCTCATTACCAAGGTGTGTATCCTGTGAAATGTAATCAAGATCGGTTCATTATCGAAGACATTGTCGAATTCGGATCGATTTTTCGATTTGGGTTGGAAGCTGGTTCGAAGCCTGAGATACTTCTTGCTATGAGTTGTTTGTGTAAAGGTAACACTGATGCTTTTCTTGTGTGTAATGGTTTTAAAGACTCTGAGTATATCTCATTGGCTTTGTTTGGGAGGAAACTGGAATTGAATACTGTGATTGTTCTTGAGCAAGAAGAAGAGCTTGATTTGGTTATTGATTTGAGCCGGGAGATGAACGTGAGGCCTGTGATTGGGTTAAGAGCTAAACTGAGAACCAAGCATTCTGGTCATTTTGGTGCTACTTCTGGTGAGAAAGGCAAGTTTGGATTGACTACTATTCAGATTGTTCGTGTGGTTCGGAAGCTTCGTGAAGTGGGTATGCTTGATTGTCTGCAGCTTCTGCATTTTCATATTGGTTCACAGATTCCCTCCACGGCTTTGCTCTCTGATGGGGTGGCTGAGGCTGCTCAGCTTTACTGTGAGCTTATCCGTCTCGGTGCTCATATGAAAGTAATTGATATTGGTGGTGGATTGGGGATTGATTACGATGGGTCTAAATCGGGGGAGTCGGATCTCTCTGTTGCTTACAGTCTTGAGGAGTATGCTGCAGCTGTTGTGGCATCGGTGAGGTTTGTTTGTGATCAGAAATCTGTGAAACATCCGGTGATCTGCAGTGAGAGCGGTCGAGCCATTGTCTCACATCACTCGGTGTTGATCTTTGAAGCTGTCTCAGCTGGTAAACAACATGAAACGCCATCTGATGTTCAGTTTATGCTTGAAGGCTACTCGGAGGAAGTCCGAAATGATTACGAGAATCTTTATGGTGCTGCGATGCGTGGTGATCGCGAAAGCTGCTTGCTTTATGTTGATCAGCTGAAGCAGAGATGTGTTGAAGGGTTCAAAGAAGGTTCCTTGGGCATTGAACAGTTAGCTGATGTTGATGGATTATGCGAGTCGGTCATTAAGGCGATTGGCGCAGCGGATCCAGTTCTTACTTACAATGTCAATCTATCGGTTTTCACTTCGATTCCTGATTTCTGGGGGATTGATCAGCTGTTTCCTATAGTTCCAATCCATAAACTTGATCAAAGGCCTGTGGCGAGAGGGATCTTATCGGATTTGACGTGTGACAGTGATGGAAAGATCAACAAGTTCATAGGCGGAGAATCGAGCTTGCCATTGCACGAGCTGGACAACAATGGCTGCAGCGGGGGTCGGTACTATTTGGGAATGTTCCTGGGCGGGGCTTATGAGGAGGCTCTCGGTGGATTCCACAATCTGTTCGGTGGACCAAGTGTAGTCCGAGTCTTACAGAGCGATGGACCTCACGGATTCGCAGTGACCCGTGCTGTAATGGGCCAATCCTCCGCTGATGTCCTCAGAGCGATGCAACACGAGCCTGAGCTCATGTTTCAGACTCTTAAACACCGAGCCGAGGAGCAGATGAACAACAACAAAGCTTGTGGCGATATAATTGGAAAAGAAAAACTAGTAGCCGCATCGTGTCTTGCTCGTTCATTCAACAACATGCCTTACCTTTCCATGGAAACATCCGCAGACGCTCTCACTGCAGCAATCAACAACCTCGGCGTTTACTACCGCGACGAAGCTCCAGCTGGTGGCGGCGGCAAGGGCGAGGATGAGAAATGGTCTTATTTCGATTGACATCCTCTATCTTTGATCTTCAACGTACGATTATTCTAGTTTCTTATTCTTATTTGTCTTTAAATTCAGTTTTTTAAAGTTTAAAGTTGTTTCCATGTAATAACACAAACTCTTAGCAAAAGTTTTATAATATTTATTATCCTCAATGAGCTGTTGTTATAAGTCTTTTTCTTAATAAAATAGGATAATGCATTTGGGACCATTGGTGAGCTTTTAGAATAAAAACAAAGACTGAGAGTATAAGTGAAGGATGTGGTTGTTAGCCGTACACCACCACAAGACACACACATGGACACATAGAATCCTTATTTTGTGGCTCTTCTCCATTTGAGGTTTGGAGAGAACAGTTTTGGACCCTCCGTTAATAAAAGAGGCACATATTTTGATACTAAAAACTTTAAAGGTTCGGATTCTATGGTTATATTATGAACCACGTTTCCATGTGCACATCTATCTACTATTCAAAGGAGAGCACCATTTGTAAGTGTTCCCAAACAAAATTAAAAATAAAATAAAAATAATGAAATAAAATATAATCTCAACCGTGTAGTCAAACAGAATTATTAGTAGTAACGCAAACAGTATTTACGGTTTCGGTGAACCGCGGCAAAGAGCAGGTTACTTTGCTAATAATATAAATATAGATTACATCAACTCTATTCTTAGAAGAAGTCTAATTAAATCAATTTTGATAGCCAATAAAATTTAAGAGATACCGTTAAACCATATAGTTAATTAATTCCAAAAAGAATAAATATATATATATATATATATATATAAGAAAAAATATATGTTATCTTATTATATAAAGTTGGGTTTTCAAAGTTAGTCATTAACAAGATCGTGTCACGTGTTAATTGAATTGATAATATGTTAACACGTGTCAGGTAATTAGTGGTAAGAAATTATATAAATTAGTTTTCAAAAAAGAATATTTCCAAACTAGAAAGAAGAAAATAAAAATTCAGAAAATTTAACAGTTACATAGTAGCAATCCTAAAGGAAACAATTACTTAGTAGTAATCATGAAGAAAAAAAGATGAGAATTTTTGAGAAATATCCCTTTTGGTGTACCACTTTTTAAAAATACCCATCTTTTCTATCCTTTTTTAAAATAACCCTTTTCAAATATAAAAATTATAAACTTTTATATGGTTGATAAGGTACGTCAAGATCATTATTACTAATGGGAGACTAAATCCAAACATTTATAAGGTTTTAAAAGGTTCTAAACGGCATTTATAAGGTTTTTATAAGGTTTTTAAAAGGTTTACAAAGTTTTTATAAGGTTTTTAAATGATTTTTAAAAGGTATTTATACAGTTTTTATAATATATATATATATATATATATATTTATATATATAAATTTGCACACAAATAAAGATAATTTGTGTCTATAAATATAAGCTCACACATATATTTTTGATAAATTTTAAATTTTATAGTGACTTTTTGTTAAAATTAAAAAGAGGGGTATTTTTTTAAAGTGGTATTGGAAAAGGGGTATTTTTGAAATTCTCCCAAAAAAGATAGTAATTATAAGATAACATTATTAATAAAAATTATAAAAATTAGGTACAAGGAATAAAAAAATTAACATATAAAGAAAAATAATAAGTCAATTAACACGTGTCAGATAATTAGTGGTAAGAAATTATATAAATTATTTTTCAAAAATAGAATATTTTCAAAATAGAAAAAAAATCAGGAAATTTAACAATTACTTAATAGTAATTATACATGAAACAATTACTTAGTAGTAATCCTAAAGGAAAAAGGATAGTAATTATAAAATAACATTATTAATAAAAAATTATAAAAATTAGGTATAAGGAATAAAAAATTAAAAAATAAATAAATAAATACAATAAGTTAGTCAACTATAAGTTAATTTTAGAGAATATTTGCAATATAGTGAATATTATGTAATATGTAAATATTTTTATTCAGTAAGTTAATCTAAATAAGTTAGTCATTAATATAAAAAGTGTCAATTGTATCGATAAGATATTGACATGTGTAAATTTAAGATATATTAAAAAATTTAAAATTAAATTTATAAATCTATCATAACTTAATTTATAAATTAAATTTATAAATCTACCAAGGACACTATAACTTAATTTTTTGGATTGATGTTAATTTTTAAGAAATTTACCATCAAATTTTGTAATAATTAATTAAATTTAAGAGGTTTACACAAAAAAAATTAATTAAATTTAAGAAATACAATAAATTGCAAAGTAAAAAATATGCGATTTTAAAAAGAATTGGATGTTAGGAAATATTTGTTTTGTAGGATAATGGTATAATCATGTTTAGGGTATAATATCTAAATTAAGTTATCTAAAAATTTTGGTAATAGTAATATTATGAAAATGGTGAATAACTCACAATTTTTTTGGGGATCGATAATTTAACATTACTAGATTTTTGATTCAGAAGCAAATCAAGAACAGCAGAACATGTTGTGTTCAGCAATATGGGACATGGAAACTACCGTAATAGAAGATCTCAAGTCTAAAGCCTCAAAAGCCGAGAGTAGAAGCAATGTTGCTAACGATGAATAAGAGAGATATGCACAAAGGAACAAGGTTTTCTTCAGGGACTCAAAAGCAAAGCAATGTTGAAGTGTCTTCAGCAATATGGATTCATTCACAGGCTAGCTAATTGATGTTGCTTCTCATGAAACGTGTCCTCCAGAAGCTTTATAAGAAGAGAGAAAAGAAGAAGGAAGAGAGCAAGAACCGGAAGTGAAAAACAATCATAGATCCTCATATGTCAACGTTTATTTCATTATACCACACAAGTTCAGTTCTCCAAATCAATCCATAAGCAGGTACACGTACTAATACTATACTTTCTTACCTTTTTTTTTTTAAAAAAATTAAGAATAATGATTTTGTTTTTTTCTACCGTTATTTTGATTTCTAAAAGATTTTTCGCTTCTGATTTTTATGATTTAAAATTTAATATCAAGGTTTTTAACAAATAAATTTCCAAGTAAATGTTTTTAATTCTTAATTTATCAAAATGTTTTTTTATCTTTAGTTTAAACTTTAAAACTAAGTGTTAAATTAAAATACGTTGAAAACAAATCGGACCTAGCATCCATTCCTTTTGTGGTCCGTAAGTTTGGTGTAAAAGTTCAACATGTGTTTCACGTATTATAAATTTAACACTTAGAATCTTTAAGGCTATTTATAAATATTATTTTAAGTAAATTATTTTGATTTTTAACTAAAAAGATCATTATATAAAAATGTTTTAAAATATTTAAGTGTTAAATTAAAATACTTTGAAAACAAATTGGACCTAGCTCCAATCCCTTTGTGCTCGAGGTGCAAAACTTCGACATGTTTTCACGTATTGTAATGTTGAGTTTATTTGCATCCATCAGTTTGTTTGGATCAAAAACCTGAATATGGGTTGGCGTGTGTTACAAGATAAAGAGAGTCTTTGGGCTAAGATTCTTCAGAGTAAATGTCATGTGGGCGACTTACATAATATTGGATGGATTAACTCTAAAAGACCAAGTTCTGCGATATGGAGGAGTGTTATTATCGGGTTGAGGGAAGTAGTTCTACAAGGGAGTTGGGTAGTGGGTGATGGAGATGATATACGTTTTTGGACGGATAAATGAATCGCAATGGAAGCTCTTATTGACCGTGTTCTTTCACCTCTACCAACTGGATATCAAGAGCTACGAGTTAAGGATTTATGGAGTAGTGTATCGGGCTGGAAGCTTGAGATCATCATGCCCTTTGTCCCGCCAAGCACAAGGTTAGAGCTAGCTGCAGTTATGGTGGATAACTTCAATGGGGCCCGAGATCGAATGTCTTGGAGCGGGACTGCGGATGGACGCTTCTCTGTTAAATCTGCTTATTCTTTATTGACCACAAACCAATCATCGACGCTGAATATGTCTAGTTTTGTTAATCGAGTTTGGAGACTGTGTGCCTCGGAACGGGTTCGGACTTTTCTTTGGCTTGTGGGACAACATGCTCTAATGAATAACGCAGAGCGGTTCCGACGACACCTTAGTGCTGATGGTGTTTGTACGATCTGTAAAGGGGGAGAGGAGACTATTCTTCATGTGTTGAGAGATTGTCCAGCTATTGAGGGTCTGTGGAGAAGGATAGTTCCACCGCATAAGCTTCGTCGATTTTTTGAGGTCTCTTTGTTAGAGTGGGTTTATAACAACCTTTATTTTGAGGATGATGGGGCGGATTGCTCATGGGCTACAATGTTCGCAATGGGAGCTTGGTGGAGTTGGAAATGGCGATGAAGTTATGTCTTCGGCGACATGAGCAAGTGTAGAGATAATGTCAAGTTCGTAAAGGACATTGCATTGGAAGTTGGTCGAGCTCACAAAACAATGGCTCCGTCACGGGTGGTAAGAGAAAGAGTTGAAAGTATGATAAAATGGATACCACCACAAGAGGGCTGGTTTAAATTGAATACGGACGGGGCTTCTCATGGCAACCCAGGTTTGGTGACGGCTAGGGGTGCCTTAAGAGACTCATTGGGTCGATGGTGTGGAGGGTTTGCAGTGAATATAGGAGTCTGTTCAGCGCCCATGGCTGAGTTATGGGGTGTGTATTATGGGCTCCACATCTGCAGTTGGATGTGGAATCGGAGATTGTTGTTGGATTTCTTAAGATGGGGATTTGTGCGTCTCATCCCTTGTCTTCCCTGGTGCGTTTGTGCCATGGCTTTCTTTCTAGGGACTGGATAGTCCGTGTTACACATACTTATCGTGAAGCTAACCGTCTTGCAGACGGGTTAGCAAACTGTGCTTTTACTAAGTCTTTAAGCGTTCATGTTTTTCAAGAGACTCCGACTGTTGTGCAGTCCATTGTGAGAGATGATGCCCGAGGAACTTCGTTTCCAAGGCGGATTTGTGTGTAATTTCTATTTCTTTTTTTGAATAAATAACAAGGAGGCATTACCAACCTGTTTTTTTTTTTTTTTTTTTTTTTTTTTTTTGTAATTGCCTCCTTGTCCACTACCAAAAAAAAAAAAAGAATATGTTTTGACTAGCCGGAATTTCATCAGAATTATGACTGATATTCGCGGTGAATGGTAAGTTCTTACATTTTTTGTTCTTGTTTTCTTTTAAGGACAAAAGAAACAATCCATAAGAGGATTATATAGTAAATTTGTGTTTGTACTATGAAATAAAGATGTTGTGTAACAAACAGGTTGTTCAAGACATCACAGCCTTGTCAGGTACTTTCTTACCTTCTTTTTTATAATTAAGAGTAATGATTTTTTTTTACCGTAATGATTTTGATTTTTAAAAGATTTTTCACTTTTGATTTTTAATTAAATATCAAGGTTTTTTACCTTATAATTTTCAAATAAATATTTTTTAACTTTTAATTTAATAAAAATGATTTTTCCCATTTTGATTTTTAAAAGTTTTTCACTTTTGATTTTTAATTAAATATCAAGGTTTTTACCTTATAATTTTCAAGTAAATAGTTTTTAATTTTTAATTTAATAAAAATGATTTTTTCCGTTTTAACTAAGTATTAAATTAAAATACATAGAAAACAAATCGGACCTAACATCCCGTCCTTTTGTGGTCTGTAAGTTCGGTGTAAAAGTTCAACATATTTTCACGTATTATATCTTTAACAGTTATAAGTTTTTAAAGGACTTTTATAAATATTATCTTAAGTAAATTGTTTTAATTTTTAACTAAAAAATTATTATATAAAATAGTTTAAAATATCTAAGTGTTAAATTAAAATATGTTTAAAAAAGTTAGACCTAACATCCAATTCCTCTGTGCTCCGACTGTAAAACTTAAACCTGTTTTCACGTGAACAGGTATAATACATATTTCTAGTAATATTCGTTCATTAATGGGTCCTTAGCGGGACGATCCAGGCCCAGCAGCAGGCCCTCGGGTAAAAGCGTCTCTGTAAAATATCTATCAATTCCGTTTGCAGGAGACTGAGAGAATCATCTGACATCGGAACGATATATCTTATGTAGACGAGCTTTGCCGTAAGTTTCAGATCTCCGTTGTTGATTTTTTTTTTGTGTGTGGTTTGTCTCTGATCTTGAATGGATTTGACGTTTTTAGATATGGGAGTTTGTGTTGGTAGAAACGGGCTCTATATCTGCTTCCTGTTCGTTCTGGTCTCTGTTACGGATCTCGTGCTCTGCCGCCGCACGCTCCCAGGTGATCCGGATCCATGTGACTTAACGAGCCAGAGAGAATTTGAGAAACTCAGATCGGATCAGCTAACCGTTCTAATCAACGGTTACTCTGAATCTCGGATTCCTCTCCTGCAAACCATCGTGTCCTCATATTCTGCAGCTTCAATCGTATCGTCAATCTTAGTCCTATGGGGTAACCCTAGCACATCTGATCATGTACTTGACCAGTTATACCAAAATCTGACTCAGTATTCAGCTTCCATCTCTCTCATTCAACAATCTTCGAGCAGCCTCAACGCCAGATTCCTCCCTCGCTCCTCCGTGGACACTCGTGCCGTTTTGATATGTGATGATGATGTTGAGATTGACCGTAGATCCTTGGAGTTGGCATTTTCCGTGTGGAAGTCCAATCCTGATCGTTTGGTTGGTCCGTTTGTGAGATCACATGGTTTCGACCTGCAGGGAAAAGAGTGGATATACACTGTTCATCCAGATAAATACTCGATCGTGCTGACCAAGTTTATGGTTATGAAACAAGATTATCTCTTCGACTATAGCTGTAAAGGAGGTCAGGAGATGAAGGAGATGAGGATGGTTGTGGAACAAATGCGTAACTGCGAGGATATTCTCATGAATTTTGTAGCTGCTGACAAGTTAAGAGCAGGGCCGATCATGGTTGGAGCAGAGAGGCTTAGGGATTGGGGAGATGCACGAAACGAAGAAGAAGTTGGTGAGGGAGTAAGAGATGTGGGATTGAGCAGTAGAAGAGTCGAACATAGGAACATAGAGAAGAGGCAAGTGCATTAGGGAGTTTCATAGAATCATAGTTATGGTAAGGTTGTGAACTCTGTTGGGGAACAAGGGCTGTGTCGTAAAGCCGGGAAGCTTGTCTTTTGTGACCGAGATTGAACGCTTCCCTTTCTATTATGCGTCAGAATCTCAAACTTCCCTTTCTTGTGATTATGATTTGTCCATATACTAGAATTAGAGACTCATCTTGGTATTTTCAGTAGTGTGTATAAAAAAATTTCTAAAAATTTATGGATCTTTTTTCTGACGTTTACATATTCAATCAATATTTACACAAATAATTGTCACCAAATGGTATTCCAATGTCATTATATAAGTTAGGGACACACTAATGATCAAAGATCATCAAATAATCAAATTGTTGGTCTTGGTTTACTCATTGTACCAATTTATTTTTCATTTTCCTGGTAGAACAAAGATAATACATATGAACTCAATTCTGAAAGCTTTGAAACAAAGTACTTAAACAGATAAAATTTAAAACTTTGACTTAATTTCAATATAATGTTTTTATCAATACATTTTCCATAAAGAAACCATTCAAAAAAATAAATGTTGATAAATAAGTTGACAAAATAATTTTTGACTAATGTTCCAAATAAAAGTCAAGTCAAACTAACCTTATGATTTATAGAAGCATTTAACAAATAACCAAAAAAAAATAAAAATACTAACAATTTGGAATCGAACTCTGGACCGTTCCTTATATAAAAGGCAGTTTAGCCAACTGACCTAAATAGAACCATTGTGATGCAGAGAGTGTTTAATTATATATATCTATATATCTTGTGAAGTAGCTGCACCTCTTTCAGTCTTTTGTTAAAAAAAAAAACACAGTTTTGATCCATTAGGCAAAAATTTATCACCGAAAACAAAATCATCTTCAAAACCCTAAGCTTAAAGGCTTCTCAGATCTCTAGGGTTTTCTCGTTTTTTTGTTTCTCAATTTGTGAATTTTTGTTTTTATGGACGAGTGTTGTACCCAGCGAAGAAGACGAAGAAGCTGATCCCTTTTTCTCGCTCATGGATTCTGACTCGGCGAGAGTTTCTGTGGAGTCGGTAAAGGATGATTCTGAATGTGTTCATGTTTCGAACGAGCCTAATCTCACGGAAACGTGTGGTGATTCGTCTGTTGGAGATGAAGGAGAAGGAGGAGGCGACGGAGTTAGGTCCGCCGCTGCGTCGGAGCTCGTGTCTCCGGAGTCGGTCTCGGTGGATGGAAATGGAGAAGGTGTGATTTCGAATTCCGTCGCTGAGATTAGTGATGTGGTTGAAGGGGGGACTCCTGTTGATGTCGTCGTTTCGTCGGAGCTGTCTCCGGTAGTTACCGAGGTAGGTGGAGGCGGAGAAAAAAATGCAGCTTTTAATGTTCAGGAGATGGATTCGGTTGGTGGTGAAGCTTCGGCGGTGGAGGTGGTTCCTCTGAAACCTTCTTTGGTGGTTGGGGAAGGAGGAGAGGACGAAGGTGCGGCTTCCATGGTCAAAGAAGAGATTTTTTCGGCTCAAGGCAGTGATTCACAAGCTAATTTGTCAGGAGATAGGCTTGAGGAAAACAAAGAAGTTGCCATGGAAGAAGAACCTCCATCACATGAGGTAAATGTAGTTGATTCTCTGAATGCTGAGGAAAAGAGAGAGGTAGGTGAACAGGTAGTTTTTGAAGGTATGGCTGGTGAGGAGAGTAGCCAGGCGATAGAGAGTGAGTTAGGTCAGAACATAGAATCCGAAAAGCATAAGGTGGATGTGATGGAGGAGGAAACTACAGCGCAAGCTGCCTCCTTGGTTAATGACATAGAAATTCCTGATGATAAAGAGGTAGCTTGTGTGGCTGGCTTTACGGAAATTCCCTCTGAAAATAAAGTGTTAGATGATTCAGTACGTAACTCAGGAAGTGAATTTGTGGAGGAAGAGCCACTGAAAGAGGAGTTACAAATAGGTGAACGAGCTAAGGATCTGACAGATGGAGATGCAAAAGAAGGTGTGGATGTCACAGAAGATGCAATGGACATACAGGTATTGAAGCAATCAGAGGAGGAAGAAAAGCTTGATGGTGCTGCTGTATCTGAGATTGAAACTAATCCCCGAGAGATGGATGATGTGGCTATTGAGGCATCCGAAAAAATTGCGGTTCTAGTGGATATATCATCAGCTGTTGTTACTCAGTTGGCTGGGGAAACTAACGAAAAGGCAACTGTTATGGATGATGCCAAAGAAGATGTTGAGAAGGATTCAGAAGCTGGCAAATTACTGGACATACATGTACCAGAGGCTGCAGAAGAAGTAGAAACAGATGTTATGTATGGTGCTGGGATAGAGAAAGAAGACGGAGGGGTAGGTGGTGCTGGAGAAGCAGGGCAGACAGTTGAGTTGGAGGAATCTCGAGAAGAAAACCAAGAACTATCTCAGGAACTGGCTAAAGATGAAACAAAGATTTCTGAAGTGTCAGAAGAAAAAGAGACAAGGATCGGAGATGAGAATCAGGAGAAAGATAACGACATGACTGATTTGGCGGAGGATGTGAAACCCCATGGAGACTCCTCAGTAGCTGATATTGAGGAGGGAAAGGAAGATCATGATAATTTAAGAGTGACAGAGACGGCAGAGACACATGAGGAGACTGTTACGGGTAAAGTAGACGGAACAAAAAAAGCTGAAGTGTCAGAAGAAACAGAGACAAGGATTGAAGATGAGGATCAGGAGAAGGATGATGAGATGACTGATGTGGCAGAGGGTGTTGAAACGCATGGAGACTCCTTAATAGCGGATATTGAAGAGGTGAAGGAAAATCATGAAAATATGACAGAGACACAGGAGGAGCGTGTCATGGCTGAGATGAGTGATGAAGAGCCTGAGGAAGTTGAGGAAGAAAATAAGAGTGCTGGAGGAAAGAGGAAGCGGGGGAGAAATATAAAGACAGTAAAAGGGGCGGGAAAGAAGAAAGAGGAAGATGTTTGTTTCATGTGCTTTGATGGGGGTGATCTTGTCCTTTGTGACCGCAGGTGAACTTTTTGTATTTACTGTGACTTTACAGTTGGTCCTTTGCCTTCTTTCTTATGGTCCCTTCCCTCTAGCAGATGATAATTTTGCTGTTTTTAAATGTATGATTCTGTTGGCTTGCAGGGGATGCCCAAAAGCGTACCACCCTTCCTGTGTAGATCGAGATGAGGCTTTCTTTCAGTCAAAGGGTAAATGGAACTGTGGTAAGTTTTTTCTGTTATTCTCTCATAAATTGTCTGCTTAAACTTAACCGATGAACTTTTTTACATCATCTGCTACTCACACAATTCCTTTCAGTAGTGTATATTTATAGTCTCATAACATTGTTACGTTCTTTGAAAATCATGACAGCATATGGTTGTTATCTATCATCTGAATTTCAAACTTTATAACAATCCTTGGTAATTTATGCTTCTTCTTTCATCTTTTGTTTGAGTTCTTGGCTAGCAGTATGTCCTTTTTTAGCCTTCGCCCCTCTCAAATTATAAGTTTTGCACCTTTAGTTGAATGTTATGTCAAAGGCTATTTCTATTGCTTTGCACACCATCTTTGATTTCGTGTTGTTCTTATTGATTCTTACTTTAGTCTCAGGCATAGGCATGTTGTACCACTGTCTAACGCTACACTGGCAATGCCATATTTTGGATTGTTTGTGAAATGGACAAGTCTGATTACTATCAAGGCTATGGTCACCCCATTTTTTGTGTGCAGTCATGACTCTTTGAGATTCTACAAGAACTTGTCAACGGTAGCTTTTAGTTGATTTCCAGTGGGATCTGCTGTGTCGTTTATTTAAGTATACTCATTAATTGTAAATACACTGGCATTGATGCTTTTTTATACGTTGGTAGTTTTCTTTCCTCGACAATCGGTTGGCGTGGTGATATCATCCAGTTTTATCATACTATAAATCTACAACATTTTAAACTTGGTAATATAATGAGAAAGATTAATCTTTAGCTATCTTCTCTCTAAGCTATTTTCATGCTGCACCGATATGTAGATGATTCTTGCATTTAGCAATGGATCAGAATTATTTTGGTGCATGTGGTGATAAATTAGACAAACTAATGGCAGGAGCCAGAAATACACTATACAGCGTCTTAGTATAGTGCTATTGTCCCTCCTACTTTAGAACACAAGTTACAAGCTTTCAAGATAGTACACTGTTTGAAAGATTATTCCCCCTAGTTTTTTTTTGGTTTTTTTTTTTGGGAAACTCTCCCCTAGTTTCGTTAAACTATAATTAATTGGCACGCTGCTGCAGTTATGCTTTAGTTTTCAGTCTCTGTCTGTGCATGGTCATATATTTCCTTGGTTACCTCTCTCTGTATATGTATGTATTCCATGAGCTTTCGTCATTTCCATGTCTTTCAATAGAACCGAACATAATGTTTCCTTTTTATTTATGAATAGGATGGCATCTATGTAGCAAATGTGAGAAAACTGCAACGTACTTGTGTTATACATGCATGTTTTCATTATGCAAGGGCTGCGCCAAGGATGCTGTCTTCTTTTGCATCAGAGGTAATAAGGGTTTGTGCGAGACATGCATGGAGACAGTCAAGTTGATAGAAAGAAAAGAGCAGGAAAAGGAGCCGGTATGCCTGACATACTCATGTTGTTTTTTTTTCGTACTGAAATTTTCTTCTTTTCTTTAATAATGAGCTGATAAACTGATCATGTTGCCGTACCTCGTGATCTTATTTTCTGATACTCTCATCAAACATGTTGTGGACTAAGCATGAAAAGTCTGATGATCGCTCTTCTATTCATTCTCTTTTCTCCTTTTTACCATTGCTCTTTAACATGATGCACATATTTATGAGCTTTTAATCTGGTTGATGCATGATAAGCTTGCATATCTTTCTTTGTACTTTGTGATGTCACTAATCAATTATGATTTTGGTCAGCATCCCACGCTGAATAGTTGATTTTCACTTCTGCCCTAGTTGCCACTTGTTATTTGAATGACAGTCTTCTTTATCTGATCTCTCCCTTACGTCGTTTTGTCTCTTACAGGCGCAGTTGGATTTTGATGACAAGACCAGCTGGGAATATCTCTTTAAGGATTACTGGATTGATTTGAAAACCCAGCTATCTTTAAGTCCAGAGGAACTTGATCAAGCTAAGAGCCCACGGAAAGGACATGAGTCCAATGCTAGCAAACAGGGAACAGCCGGTGAGACTGACTCTGTTACTGATGGAGGATCAGATTCAGATAGTACTCCAAAAAAGAGGAAGACCAGGAGTCGATCAAAGTCTGGTTCTGCTGAGAAAATTCTATCTCCATCTGATAAGAATTTGTCAGGTGATACTATGGAGTGGGCTTCCAAGGAACTTTTGGATGTGGTCATGCACATGAGACGTGGTGACAGATCTTTCTTACCTCAGTTAGAAGCACAGAATCTCCTGCTGGCTTATATAAAAAGATACAATCTTCGTGATCCCCGTCGTAAAAGCCAGGTTATCTGCGACTCCAGGCTTCAGAATTTGTTCGGAAAATCACATGTTGGGCACTTTGAGATGTTAAATCTCCTTGATTCTCATTTTCTTATAAAGGAGAAAAATCAGGCAGATGATATTCAAGGTGATATTGTTGACACAGAAGAAGCAAATCATATGGATGTTGATGAAAACTTGGACCATCCAATGAAAAGTGGGAAGGATAAGAAACGTAAAACACGCAAAAAAAGTGTCAGGAAAGGACGTCAATCTAATCTTGATGATTTTGCTGCTGTTGATATGCACAACATTAATTTGATATACTTAAGACGGAGCTTGGTGGAAGATCTACTTGAAGATTCTACAGCATTCGAAGAAAAAGTAGCTAGTGCATTTGTTAGATTAAGGATATCTGGAAATCAAAAGCAAGATTTATATCGACTGGTTCAAGTTGTTGGTATGTTTAGTTTCTATTTTGAACAGATTACTTCAATATGGTTTATACAATGGTTGACTGTGATCTCTGTTGGTTTGAAACACAGGCACAAGCAAAGCTCCTGAACCTTATAAAGTTGGCAAAAAATCAACAGACTTTGTACTTGAGATATTGAACTTGGACAAAACTGAAGTGGTATCCATTGACATTATATCAAATCAAGATTTCACTGAGGTGACTTGCTCCTGATATCCAACGTCCTTTTCTTGTCCCTGGAAAGGAGGGAACATTTTCTTATTTTTGGTCCATACATAGTATTTTCTATTGCACTTGCATATGTTGACAAGCCATTAAGGCTGTGGTTACTGTTTTCACTTTTTTCTGAGCAAAGTTCTCATGTTATTGTTCAAGGGTGCTAATGTTTGACCTGTAACTTCCGTGCTTTAATTTCAGGATGAATGTAAGCGTCTAAAGCAGAGCATAAAATGTGGATTAATCAACAGGCTGACAGTGGTATGCTTCATATTTCTTCAAGTCTCGCATTTGATTATGTCTAAAAATCTTAGGACCATGGGGCTTTTGCATTTTTGGTAATCTAATATCAATTTTTTTTTTAGGGTGATATACAAGAAAAAGCCATAGCACTGCAGGAAGTGAGAGTCAAAAACGTAAGTTACTGTTTTCCTGCGCTGACGATATTTCCTGTTTTAAATTCTCGTTTTGTTCATTATTATATGTTTGGTAATTGAGCTTGCTGGATTGGGAGAAAGAAAATAACTGCATAATCTGTAATCTGTCTAGGGAATGTGCATCATTCTAGTTCTATCGTCTCTCTTAGATTTTGGGTTTTCAGGTTTCTTAATAATGCAAAGCTATCGTGATAGTATGTGAAAAATGTATTAATAATAATACGTAGGACTGCTTAAGTATTGAAAGTTATTACTTAATGAATGCAGTTGCTGGAAGCAGAGATCCTACGTTTCAGTCATTTGCGTGATCGTGCTAGTGACATGGGCCGCAGAAAAGAATATCCTTATCTGTTGAAACTTCAAGCTATTGTCAAAAATAATGATTTCCGATGCTTTTAAAATGCTCCTCTCTGTGCATGTTTTTGTACGTCAGGGAAAGAGCATTGAATCTATTTGCTGTGGTCGAAAGCATATTATTTCATTCCTTATATACACTTGTGTTATTCCTTAACTATGATTACGCTACGAGAATGTGTTGAGAAACTGCAACTATTAAAATCTCCAGAGGAACGGCAGCGCAGGCTAGAAGAAATCCCAGAAATACATGCTGATCCCAAAATGGATCCAGAATGTGAATCGGAAGATGAAGATGAAAAAGAAGAAAAGGAAAAAGGTTTTTTATTATTATTCAAGTTTTTATTTGCAATTAAACTAAAATGTGAAGTTTGTTTAATTTTTTGTTTGGTATACCTTCTAATGTTTTTTGATGTTTGGTGATTTTAATGCATCTAGAGAAACAACTGAGGCCGCGAAGCAGTAGCTTTAACAGAAGAGGAAGGGATCCAATATCTCCACGAAAGGGAGGATTTGGTTCCAATGAATCATGGACTGGCACAAGTAACTACTCAAATACAAGTGCAAATCGTGAATTAGGCAGAAGTTATTCTGGTAGAGGTTCTACTGGTAGAGGAGATTATCTTGGTAGTTCTGACGACATGGTTAGTGAAAGTATGTGGACTTCAGCTAGAGAAAGAGAAGCGCAACCATCTTTAGGCTCTGAGAAGCCAAGATCTGTTTCAATTCCTGAAACTACTGCCAGAAGTTCTCGTGCTGTCGCACCACAGGAATTATCTCCTAGGATTGCACCTGAGATTTTAACGGCACCTCCTGCTGTTGCTCCGCAGCCTGTTCCCAAGTCAAATGAGTCAGAGAAAATATGGCATTACAAGGACCCGTCTGGTAAAGTTCAAGGACCTTTTTCGATGGCGCAGCTCCGTAAATGGAACAACACTGGGTACTTCCCAGCTAAGTTGGAAATCTGGAAAGCTAAGGAGTCACCGTTGGACTCTATTCTCCTGACTGATGCATTGGCTGGACTATTTCATAAGCAGCCCCAGGCGGAGGATAATAGCTATATGAAAGCTCAGGTAGCAGCTTATTCTGGTCAATCAAGCCAATCTGAACCCAATTTAGGGTCTACTGCTAGGACTGCTCCATCAACCATTGAGATTCCTAGGAATTCCCAAGATACTTGGAGTCAAGGTGGTAGTCTTCCATCCCCTACTCCAAATCAAATCACAACTCCAACAGCAAAAAGGCGAAATTTTGAGAGCAGATGGTCTCCAACCAAGCCATCTTCACATTCAGCTATTCAATCAATGAATTATCCGGCAGCACAACCTGGTCAGAGTCAAACATCTAGGATAGATATCCCTGTGGCTGTAAATTCTGCTGGTGCTCTACAGCCTCAAACCTACTCTATTCCAACACCAGATTCGATCAACGTTTCTGTTAATCACTCTGCGACTCTTCATTCCCCAACACCAGCAGGTGGAAAGCAAAGCTGGGGGAGCATGCAGACAGATAAATTTGATTCCCATGGTCACGGAGGAAGTGATGCTCTCTCTTCTCAGAATAGCGCTATGTCTTATGGCACTACAACTCCTAGTGTTCTCCCCTCACAGAGTCAACCAGGCTTTCCTCCATCTGAATCTTGGAAGGTTGCAATTCCAAGCCAACCAATGGCTCAGACACAAGCTCAGGCATCGTGGGGTATGAACACGGTTAACAACCAAAACTCAGGACAAGCTCCAGCAAACCAGAACACCAGCTGGGGTCAAGGGACTGTAAATCCAAACATGGGATGGGGTGGTCCTGCTCAACCTGGAATGAACGTAAACTGGGCTGGAGCTTCTACTCCCTCAAATGGTCAGGGAATCCCTAACTCTAGCTGGGGCGGGCCTGTCCAAGGACAACCACAAGCTTATCCAAACCCAGGGTGGGGTGTTACAGCTGCCCCTCAAGCTCAACCCCAAGCTCAAGTTCAAGCTCCAGTGAGTAATACGGGCTCGTCGGGATGGATTCAACCAGGTCAAGGGATGCAGTCTGGGAACAACAATCAAAACTGGGGAACTCAAAATCAGATGGTGATCCCAAGCGGTGGGTCAGGAGGGAACCAAGCTGGTTTCTGGGGAAACCAACAGAACCAGAATGGAGATTCTGGATATGGTTGGAACAGGCAGTCAAGTGGAAGTGGTGGGCAGAACAACAATAACTTCAAAGGGCAAAGAGTGTGCAAGTTCTTTCGTGAAGATGGATACTGTAGGAAAGGAGCATCCTGCAATTACCTCCACAACTAAAACAACTTCTCTCTATCTCTCTTTTTACCTTTCTCCTCTCTCTCTCTCTCTCTTTCTCGGTGCTTTTGGGTGATGTCTGTGATGTCGTCTGCATCCTAAAAAGCAGCTTTAGGCGATTTTAGCCACTTAGTTTATATGCACAACAGTCTTTTGTTGGGAGCCTTTCACTCAGAGAAGTAGCTAACATGTTTTATTTATTTTTGGGGGTTTAGGGGCTTAGTATTTAAATATTGTGATAGTGAAGGATGATGATAGTTTATATAATCCTCTTGCATATAATATTTTGCTAGGCCAAACAATATGTCTGTATACTCTGAAGTCTTTTTCTTTAAGCAGAGCGTCTGTCGGAAGTGACTTTTTCGGTTGTGTACATGTTTCTTTATTCAACGTTCTAAACCATAAAACTCCGCAAAGTGTGTATACCGTAAAATCTGGGAAAACAAACGGTCTATTTTCCCCACAGAACTAAATATCAATCCAGATAGTGCTCGAATTTTGATCTCAAATCCAGATAGAGCTCGAATTTTGATCTCAATGTAGATATCCAAGAAAAAAATGTTTGAATCCTATTTCCCTCGAAACCAAAGTTAAAGATCTAATTATCCCCGGATTCTTGGTTTCTATTGGTATATTGTATACTTAATTAACCAAACCAAACTTGTTTTAACTCTATAAATTAATATTAGATAGACTCAGAAACAACATAAAATAATTTAAAAATAATAATTAGAATTAATAAAAAGTCTGGGAATTATTGAATAAAATTCAACATGATAGTAAATTAGTAATATAAAGAGGATACTAATGTAATTAAAAAAAAACAATTTAGAACTCATGTATAAAATATATGGTCCTATAAACATTATAAACTAATAATCATATTCATATATATAACATAATGAGTGGTTTAAGTGTTTGTTTTTAGTTAGATTTTTGTTGGAGCTCTTCTAATATTTATTTTACCAAACAATTGTTTTGTCATGTTTCTAAACTATCTCTCTGGTCTATTTTTCATATAAGTAATGAAATATTTATTTAAGTTTTCAACTTATAAATTTGCATCATTTTCATTTCGATAATCTTATAGCTAGCTAGACTTTAGGAGTTTAGGGGTAACTAACCCTAAAGTATATGTATGCTGTTTATAGAAATGAATTTATCTACTGTTATTTATTATCAAAAATTAAATTCCTTTTTAAAATATAAAATTTTCTAATCTAAACTACCAAATTTGTAAAATCCAAGAAAATGATATTTAGATCAAATTGTCTCAATGCATAGTTTTCTAAAATGTTTAAAATTAGAAAAAATCTCTCTAAAAAATATGAATTTATAATTATAATAATATATGATTTGTTTTCAATATTATTAATTTATAGACACATGTTAATCATATTAATTGGTAGATTTTGACACATAAGTATAAGAATATACTCTTTCATTCATAGATCTTTAAAAATTATAACAAATTAACAACAAGAGACTTACTTCACATATAACCCAAAAAAAATATATATTGAAAATTTTTCACTTACCTTTCTTTGTCACTTTTCATATATTTGTTAATCTAATGTCTTGTTCTGCACGGTAAGATTTGTTCAATATAAAAGTAAATGTAATTCTATCTCTCTCTTGGTAATAGAAAATGTTCGATCCCACCGCCCAAGAGCCACCACACAAGAAAAAAGAGAAGGAGACTTTGTTTTCTTCGGTTCCAGATGCAGTGGCTCATAGCATTTTTGCCCGAGTCTCAAGATTAGACCATGCAGCCTTATCTTTAGTCTCCAATCGATATAACTCTCTCGTTGCTTCCCCTGACTTGTACACCACGCGATCGCTGATCGGTTGCACAGAGATGTCCTTATATGTATCCTTAAGCACTCCTCCTCCTGGACCAGTATATACACGCTGGTTCATCTGCCGCCTAGGAAAACCCCCAGACGACGCCAAGAAGAGGCTGTGTATGCTTCCCTTGTCCCCTTCTCAGCCTTCGGAATATTCAACCGTGGTGCTCGAATGGGGTATTTATGTAATCGGTGGGAAAATAAACGGTATGCGTACGTCAAGCGTGATGGTTTTGGATTGTCGGGTTCACAAGTGGTATGAGGTCTCTTCTATGAGAGTGGCTCGTGCTTATGCTGCTGCTGGTGTTGTAGACGGCAAAATATACGTGTTTGGAGGGTGCAAGGACGACATAGATTCGTGGGGAGAGGCATATGATCCGAAGACTCAAAGTTGGAATATTATGGCAGGCGCTTATCGGAATCGAACCGATGATTTGATCTGTGGAAGTATGGTGTTGGATAAGAAGGTTTACGCGGTGATTCAGCGTGATAGTAACTGTTATTACTCGCGTATATGGAATAGTTTCTATTACTCGCCGAATGAAGGTAAATAGGGACGAGGTAATTATGATTCATATCAAGTGAATACCAAGTTTTGTTTGATAGGTGAATTGTTATACTGTTGTGATACCAAGGGATGTTTGTTTTGGTGTGAGGCTAAGAAGTGGAAGTGTCATGATCAGTCACAAGGCGTGGTTTGGAAAAAAGTGAAGGGTTTGAAAACACTGAGGAGGAATGTTTTCGGTGAGGAGTCGAGTTGGAGAACGGAATCTTTCGATGGAGAGACGATTGAGGAGTTGGCCACATCTTATACGTTTGAGGTTGGTGTTAGTAGACTGAGCAACTTTGGTGAAAACCTTGTGGTGTTTTGGGATGTTGTAGCGATGGGTCTTGATGAAGAGGGTTTGGAGATTTGGTGTGCGGAGATTTCTTTGGAGAGATGTGAGCCGGACGAGGTTTGGGGGAAGATTGAGTGGTGTGAAGCTGTCTTCACAACTGATCCTCTCTTATATAGTCCTGAGGTTTTACATTCGGTTTCCCTTGGTGTTTGAAATAAACGAATCCTTATTTCATATGTGTGAGAGATGGTGTATACTCTCGTCTTTAAACTCGGAAGATCTTTAAGTGGCATCACTCATCAAAACCTCTAATTATTCAAATGTCTTGTCATGTTATGGCAGGTCACATTTGGTGATCCAGTTGATTCTCTTGCTCACTTGCTTGTCAACTTGTGCCACCAACGTACGCTTCTAGTCTTGTTCTGTGTCTCACAGCTCCTCATTTACTCTATTCTTTTATATACATTGTATTCATGTAGTAAATGAGAAAATCAAAACCCAATCTTCAGGTTCATTATGAAGCCCAACTTATAAACCCCCCCCAAGTGAGAAATCAAACATTAGAACTATAGTCTTCTTTATCAAAACCTCTTCACGCTCTCGAGACTCCGTTTTCGGGTAAAAATTCGGAGTTTAATTAAAAATTCGGGCACTAGTATAAATAATTTGGGTTTTCAGGTCCTAAATTATATATATATATATATATATATATATATATATTTATATTTCGGGTATATTCAGATAGAGGAATTTACTCGATAAGATAATATAAAATTTCGGGTTTGGATTCAGGTCCATATTTTCAGTCAGTTCCGAGTGTTAGTCACAACTCCTCATTTAAACAGTAACTTGTTTCAAATGTCCTATATGTAGCAAATGAGAAAATCAAAACCCAATCTTCAGGCCCATAATAAAGCCCAACTTATAAAACCTCCCAGTGAGAAATCAAACACGAGAAAGTAGGATAGATAGAACTGTTCTTCTTTATCAAACCCTCTTCACGCCCTCGAGTCCTCGACACTCTGATTCCCAAATCAATCTGTGTCTCCTCCTTTAGAGCGTTTTGGCTTGATTTGATTTCATTTACTGTCTTGTCGATGGCCTTTTCGAAGCGTCTGGCTCTGTTAGGGGCTCAATCAGCGCTTTCTGTCACTAAACCTCTAGGTCATGGCTCACGTCGTCAAATTTCTAAGTTCACTAAAGATTCAAATTTACCAAAGTCTAAATCTAAATCAAAACCTTCTCAGGTACGTAACACATATATACCTTATACTTTGGTTTGTTTGCATGTGATTATTACTATTTGTTTAGACAAAAACCCTAAAACTCTTTGTGTGGTTTGATTATGCAAAAAGTTAGTAATTGATGCTTACATATTTATTCCTTTTTTTAAAGGTTGTTGATGATTCAATACAAACCAGAAGCTCCATGTTGAATAACGAGAACAGGGTTAGCTTTGAAATGTTCTTTAGCAATCATGGACGGGTATATATAACTTTTTTTTACTATACTCAGAAACTTCATATTTTTCACTCTTTTTATCATAATATGTATTTTGTTATGGTGTGTCTTCATAAATGCAGCATCGTTACGTATTTAGAGTTCAATTAGAAACTGTAAAAAGAAAAGAGTTTATCATATTCAGCCTACCTGCAATATTCTGCATGTCAATAATCATAGCCGCCATTATTTTGGATTTACTAGAAGCAAGACGCACTCATGATCCTAACCAAACAGGTAACTTCAAGAAACACACAATATTAGTTTTGTTTTCCTTAAGGCTAAAACAATATGGTAAAATGCTAGTTGTTGAGGAAAAAGACTTGAGATATAAGCAATTGGAAAAACAGAACGAAGAGACTCGTCAGTCGCTCATACTCCTACAAGAATTCATCGAGAAGCATTTTCCGGGATCTTTTCCGCCATCGGCCTCCTGATCTTTCTTATTTGTGTTTCTCTTTCTCAAACTCTATAATTTCATTTGTGTCTTCTTTCTAATAAACAAGTTCTTTTATATGTTTTATACATTTAGTACATTATTTGTATGTTGAAAAATTGTTGGAAACTTTCCAACAATTTTCGACATTGTCGATTATGATGGTCTTTTCCGACGACTAAAATCTATCAAGATTTTTTTTTTATTGAAAAGTCGTCATAACTAATAACGGAATTTTAAGTTTATTTTTCTGGATGATAAAAGCCGTCGAAAATCTGTTAAAGGTGTTATTGTCCGATGGATTTCCGACATTTCACTCTAATTTAGTTAATTGCTTTCTTGCATTTTTATTGGTACAAGTTATTATCCACAACTTATTTCTTATTTTATATCTAAAACTTTATATGGACCTAAAACTTTTTAGAGTTAAAATATTAATAATACTTAAACTTTATATTATTTGAAATATTTACAATATTTTCAACATTCCATAAAACTTAAGGTAAAATTCCAAAAAAAAATATATCCTATTTTACTTTTATCTAGATGTATAAGACCCAATTATTTAGTTGGAATAAAAATAGTTGATGTATTACATTAATGTCAAATAAAACCTTTTTGTTTGAAAATTGGTCTATTCAAACACACGACTTTAGGACGTTAACATGTGTGACAGAATCGCTAACTCGGGTAAAAATAGCTAGTATTGTTTTGGTCAAAAAAACTATATTAGTCTTTTGTAAGGTTTTTGTGAAAAAAATAATGGCATTTATTTCAAAATCATTTTATTTCCTAAAAAAACATTATTTTGGAAGAAAGGTTCAAACCTGAATTATGTTGATACAAAAACCTGAATTATAGGAAATAAATTAAATGATTTGAAATAAATGCCATTATTTTTTTCACAAAAACCTTGCAAAAGACTAATATAGTTTTGTTGACCAAACAAATACTAGGTAATTTTGGTCCACAGTCTTATTTATTCCTAATACTTTTTTAGGCTATAAATTAAAAGCTAACCTTAGCCATTCCATCTTTTATATTCTCTATAAATAGTTGAATACATATATACTACATAGATATTCCAAACACAAGAAAAAGTAAAATCTATTGTGCAAAAATCAATTGTGCAATTGGTCTTGCGAACGTCTAATATATATATATATATATATTCTTTCACGATGATGTCCCATTTGACATATGGATCTTCACAATGCTTATGGACAAGTATTTGCATTGTGTTATTTGTTATGTCGATGGCTCGTGGAGCTGTCTCTATAAATTATGGAGAAGCTCTCACAAAGAGTCTTTTGTATTTCGAAGCTCAACGCTCTGGAAAATAACCATCGAAACAAAGAGTTACTTGGAGAGGAGATTCTGCACTTAGAGACGGTTCTGATGTTCATGTAACCCAAATCTCTCTTTGCCCTAAATATTAAATATTTTTTTACGTATATGTGTTATATTTAAATATGATATTTGCTAATGGTAAAAAATACATAGGTTGATCTAACTGGAGCACTACAAGAAAAACGCTGATTTCCTACGGGCGTTTTCGTGAAAAAATGGTAGGAAAGAGCTTTTTCTTTCGTTATTCCTACGCGAAAAATGGTAAGAAATCGCCCGAAGGAAATCGTAGATGGTAAGATTTTGGTAGAAAATTTTCCTACCAAAAACACGCCGAAGGAACGTTTGTAGGTATTTTCGTAGAAAAGACGAAGGGTATTTCTGACCATTTTCCTTCCACTACTGCGTAGGAAACGTATTCCTTCTAATTTCCTACCAAATGACTTCCTTCTATTTTCCTACGAAACCATTATTCATTCCAACTTCCTACGAATTATTTCACTCCAGTTTCCTATTTTTTAAACGTATTCCTTCTGCATCAATGTTGTACTAAACGTGAATGGTTCTCAACGAAAGGGCAAGAAAAGGAGAAAGAGGCGGAGGATGGGAGAAAGAGGATAACTTAGTAGATTTAGGTTTTTTTTTTTTTTTTTGGTAGGAATTTACTAGGTTAATTAATTTATTTTGTTGGTAGGAATTTACTAGGTTCATTTAATATTGCTTTTGTTTAAATTAAAAAACAATCGTAAGCACAAAATAATTAAAAAACAATCTTTTCAAAACTAACTAAATGAAAAACGAAAATTATATTTATTATTTAAAATGCATAATTTTAGATAAAAATAAAAAATGAATAAAAATTGAATTTTACATATAACTTAATTTTAATAAACACGACAATGTTTTACATATATATAATAACTTTACAGTTTAAAAAACATCTACATAACATAAGAATTAACATAATTTACTTAAAAAATTTAATTATACATTTTGTGATACATAATTTTACATGATATAAGTTGTATGTATTATTTTTTTTATGTATAAAAGTTTAAAAAATTTTTGATCGATAATAATTAGTGAACGATTTACAATATATGCTTTTAATCATAGTTTTTGTATACATGATGATTTTTTATTCTGGTTTAGGCATAAAAATAATTAGATTTGTATCTTTGAAATGTTGGATTATAATTTTGAGTATAATAAATAAAATATTTCTGGGTTATATTTATTTTTGATTTTCTAAGGAAATGTCTTGATTTTTCAAAAAACAATTTTTTTGTAAATAATAGTGTCAATATTTAACCAAATAATTTTTTAATAAATGGATTTAAATTATATAAATAATTAATTATGTTTAAAAATATTGTTTGGCACCTGCTTAATAAAACCTAAGACTAGCCTACCAAAAATATATTGCATATAAAACTGGTAAGAAATATTTCTTACTAATCATTTTCCTCCTCAATTTCCTACGAGAATCATATAAACCAGTTTACCTTTAAATTTCCTACAAATCTTTTTTCTTCTACTTTCCTACAAAACACTTTCCTTCTCTTTCTCTTCAGATTTCCTACGGAATTTCCTACAAAATTTTCTATCAAGGAACTTGGTAGGAATCTTTCCTACCAAATTCTATCAGCGCTTTTTTCTACACTTTTCTTTTCTCTTTCCTTCAAAATTTCCTACGAAAATATTATTTAAATGAATTTCGTAGGAAAAATTTCTTCCACTTTCTTACACCGTTTTTCGTAATAATATTCCTTCTTTTTTCCTACCCATTGCTGTTTTTGTAATAAATGCGAAGTGTTTTGGTAGGAAATTTTTCCTTCCAAAATATTTGTAGGATTTTTCGTAGGAAATCTCCATGTTTTCTTGTAGTGGAGGGTACTATGATGCCGGAGACAACATGAAGTTTGGATTCCCCATGGCGTTCACGACGACAATGCTAGCTTGGAGCAGCATAGAGATGTCATCGCAGCTTAAGTCCCATAAGGAGTACCAACATGTCCTTGTGGCTCTCAAATGGGCGACTGACTATCTCATCAAAGCCCATCCTCAGCCTAATGTTCTTTACGGACAAGTGGGTGATGGAAACTCTGACCACGGGTGCTGGATGAGACCCGAGGATATGACCACTCCGCGTCCTTCATATCGCATTGATGCTCAACATCCAGGCGCCGACCTAGCAGGTGAGACAGCTGCTGCAATGGCCGCAGCTTCTATTGCCTTTGCGCGGTCTAATGGAGCCTATGCGAAAATACTCATTGGTCATGCAAAAGCTTTATTTGAATTCGCTAAGGCCCACCCCGGGAAATACCAAAACTCCATTACTGACGCCGGTCGCTTCTACTCAAGCAGTGGATACGAAGATGAGTTGTTGTGGGCTGCAGCTTGGCTCCACCGTGCCACCAACGACCAGGCTTATCTCAATTATCTAACACATGCATCTGGTAGCGGAGGCCCAAGGACTGTTTTCTCTTGGGACGATAAGTTCGTGGGTGCACAAGTATTGGTCGCCAAGGTAGGTTATGAATATTTCACTAAAGAAAACATATCATCAGTAACTTAATTGTGTAACAAGAAATAAAAATATAACAAAAATTTGTGGAAATGCAGCTTGCACTTGAAGGGAAAGTAGCGAGCAAAGGAAAGATAGCAGAGTACAAGAGTATGGCGGAGCAGTTTATCTGCAACTGTGCTCAGAAAGGTTCCAATAACGTTAAGAAAACTCCGGGAGGTTTGCTCTGGTTCTTGCCGTGGAACAACCTCCAATACACGGCTTCCGCTTCCTTCGTCCTCTCTGCCTATTCGAAATATCTTAAAGACGCAAAAGCCTCCATTCAATGCCCCCATGGCGCTCTTGGAGCTTCTGATCTTCTCAACGTCGCTCGTTCACAGGTAGTTAAACAACCATAAGACTATTTCTTGAAATGATATCAATACTTATTTGTTTACTAATATGTGATGACAATATTTTGGTTATATATAGGTAGATTATATACTTGGGTGGAATCCTCAGAAAATGAGCTACATGGTTGGATTTGGGAACAATTATCCCAAAAGACCTCACCACAGAGCAGCCTCCATTATATCGATCACCAAGGACAGAACACCTGTGGCGTGCAAGGCAGGGTTCGACAAATGGTTTCACAATCCAGGACCAAACCCTAATGTTTTAACCGGAGCAGTCGTAGGAGGACCCAACGAGAATGATTTCTTTGGAGATGATAGGTCTGATTATCAGCACGCTGAACCTGCACCAGTCACCGCTGCTCCACTTGTTGGTGTCTTGGCCGCCGTTGCTTGATCATTTATCACTCTCTTACTTAGATTTCATTATCATACTTGTATCAGTCCTAGGCTGTTCATTAAGCTATTATTCCTAATTAAAATCTAAATATACATTATTTTGGCTTGAAAACAAAACATAATTAATCTTGAAATGTTAGTTATTTTCGATATGATTGGATACAAAATCATTACAGAAACATGTCTTCCCAAAAAAGATCGAAAATCTGGTTCCATTAATCTCTTCTCTACAAAAGTATATTATGTTCTTAACAAACCAAATTAACTCAGCGTCTAACATTTACAGCACAAAAGTATATATTTGTACACTATCAGAAAATTCATGCTACCAAGAGTCTACCAAGAGTACATTATCTGGTATAAGGGATGCATTTGTCATCATCAGTGTGGTTTTATTGATATTGCACGTCGTTAAATACACAACAAGTTGTTAAAATGACATTGACGAACGTTGAGCCAGCTAGCAACTTGATCGATCATCCACTCTTAGAAATTTAGGATGTGTAGAGCACACTTGACTAAACCGTTTTATGTATATACATGTGGAGCTGCTACTGATTTTATATATTTGCATGCGGTTTCAAGATATAGGATTGGTTCAACTGGTAATATATATAGCTTAAACTAGCTTAAAGAAGATTTGAAACGTTATTATAAAGAAGTTCTTAATTTTACTGTGCATATAAATATTAATAATAGAAAAAAATTTATACCCGCGGAATAATCATGATACTAAATATTAAAAAAAATTGAGAGAGAAATTTTTACTTCTTCTAAATTGAAGTTTGCAAAGTGTATCTTACAACGATCAAATACGATTATAAAAGTATAAAAGTAAATTACTAGGTGTAAATCTCTACACAAATTATATTTTACTCACAATTTTTCACGTACACACCATCTTTCTAACTTTTGTAAAAGTTACATATTTGTGATAAATCCCACTATTTCATTGGGATTTAGCATTTGTTTATAGATGTTTCAAAACTCAAATAATGGATGGTTTTTCATGATTGTATGTACTCAGTTCATAGCATCACAAGTCACAACAAGAAAACAAGAGTCTAGAATTTTTTTTATATGGGCTTTCAATTTACAGCCTAATAGGAAATTGCCTTTTTAGTTATAGCCCAACAGAGTCCAATTGCATACCTGGCAAATTCAAGCTGACATGGCAAGGGTTTGCTGACATGACATGAAATGATGACGTGTCAAAAGATTGCTCTAATGAACTTTGCGGGCACGTAATTGGATTGTGTTTTGGTCTACGGGTCAAGGGTATATACGTAATTAAACACCGAAACCATTGAGAAAGAGAAAGAAATCAATCTATCAAAACCCAGACAACTAGACAAGTAGTAGAAGAAGAAGAACCCTTTCCAAAGGTCTTCTCAAATCCTCTCTCTTCTCTCTCTCTCTCTCTATCGATTCTCCGATTACCCAACCACCGTCTCCTCCGTCGCGATAAACGCGATTAGGTTTTTATAGCCGTCGTTGTTCCCCAATCTCCTCCGGTTATTTGATTCTGTCAATTTCCCTGATCGATGACATTGTGCAAGCGTTTGGCTCTATTGGGAGCTCAATCCGCGATTTCTCTCGCTAAACCACGAGGTCTCGGCTCCTCACTCGGATTGATCGATCGTCGTCCCTTCCCGTACCGTTCATTTTCAGAACTCACCAAAGCTAATGGGAGACGTGCCTTTCTCGTTGATACATTGGCTCTGGTACTTTTTCATTATCTCTATGTAGACTAGATCTAAGAGCTTGCCATGAATTTGGAACCTTTAGTGTGTTAAGTTGTTCTTAGGAGAAAGCAATGAATTGAATATTATAGTTTCCTTTGGGTTGGTTTTGATGTTTGTGTGGTGAAATGAAAGGTGAGGAGTCTTGAAGCTCAAGGTGTTCCATCTAAACAAGCTGAGGCGATAACTTCTGCTATCACTGAGGTTTTGAATGATAGTTTGGAAAATGTATCTGAGTCTTTTGTGTCAAAAGCAGAAATGCAGAAGGTGATAGTTTCAGTTACTGTTCATTTATTTGTGGGAAGTTACTGTATGAATTATGTGAAGAATCACTTTTTCTTACTTGTGACTTGTGTTGTTTGCTTGCAGATTGAAATGATTCAAGATTCGAATCTGTCAAAATTTAAATCTGAAGTAAAAAGTTCTCAGGTAACATCGATACCTGTTATAGTTTGATTCTTGCATACATTAGTGGTTGTTTTGGATTAGTAGTGGTTCAGAACCTTGAAAACGTCATGGCTGTTTTGTGTTGCGTTTTATAATCTCAAATAAAATGGTCTTAGTTACATTGTTGTTTAGGATTTTAACCCTGGGCTGCTCATTAGTGCATACATATCGTGGAGTGTGTTATTTGCATTTAAAGTTCTTATCTTCTGCATCTTTCTTATGCTCTCTTTATGCCCATTATGTATATGGACTAGTTTGAGAGGTTGTGGTACTTTGTAAGTAGAAAATCTGAAGTACTAGTTGGAAGATATTGTGGAGAAATTCATGAATAAAACACATATAAAGCTGCGTTTTTTTTCTGAGTAATTTAGTTTATGTAGGAAGGAGGCCTGCTTAGTTTTTCTTTCAAACATTCTTTGTTGTAACGTTCTATGAGTTGAAGTCTTAGTCATGTGTAGCTAGAGTACTCGGTAAAATGTGTTTTATCATTGTACTGTACTTTTTCATGTCATGTTGTGTTAAACCATGTACTCGTGTAGCACCAGCATCTACCATAGACATTTTATGTCTGTGCTTCCCTGTACAACACAGTAAAAAGGATTTATGATTCCAACTCGTCTTTATTCTTTGTAAAGGAGCATCATTTTACTGTATTGCAACGTGAGACAGAAAAATTAAGAGGCGATATAGAGAAGATGCGAAGTGAGCTAAGGTTTGTGACCATAGTTCGCCTTGTAATATGCTTTTAACCAATCTGAAACCAAGACGTAAAGATCCCTCACTTGAAACAGGTACGAAATTGATAAGGTCACAGCTGGACAACGCTTGGATTTGAATCTTGAAAGAGGGTAAGAAATCTCTAAAATTTGCACAGTATTATGACCATTAACCAACGTAGCCATCTGCAAGTGGAGTCGTGAGATGTGATTATTAGGCTAGACTCTAGAGTATTTAGTAATCTGGTTTTGGTTGTTTTGTTACTGACAGTCGAATACGTGACGAGCTAGCTAATCAGAATACCGAAACAACAAACCTCACAAACAAGCTTGACAGGGTACATAACAACTGTTCCCTTCACTCATGAGCTTCATTATACACTAAAACGTAGCAAGATAAGGAAGACATAATATGTTTTGCTTTTGCAGGAGATTCATGCGCTGAGAGCTCAATTAGAAGCTTCGAAATACGAGGTCATCAAATATTGCATAGGTACACTTGTGTCGATATCAGCAGTGGGACTTGCTGTTCTGCGTATCATGATTTAGGACGATGATCCCAAACACTCAACACACTGCTCTGTGCTTACTACAGCCTTGAAACCATATTGGGAACTTGTCATTTTTTTTACTTGGAAACCCACCAATATGCCATATTATTATTTGTCTGGCGATCAGAGAATATTATTGTTTCTGTGATCTAGTTTACCATCATCCTTATTGAGAATTATGTCAATCCAAGGAGTATTGGGTTCTTCCATTTGCATCATTAGTTTTCAAACCTCTTATATGAAATGTCAATGTCAGTGTAACACAATGCTACAGAAAATGTGAAAAGAAATTGTCGGATGATGTTATATGATTAGCAATCTAACATTTAAATTTCTTAATAATAATACCCTTCTTCTTGTCAAAGCCTAGTTACTCGTCTCAAATCTCAACTTTTCTTTAGACTGCGTCCGTTATGAGTTTCTATAATAGAACTACATGACGTTTTTTTACTTCTGTTATTAAACAACACGCATGTTTAGTAGGACTACATTTCCGTTTATACAAGAGAACTACATAACGTTTTATTAAGTTATAAACAGCACGCATGTATAGTAAGAGGATTCGAAACGGCTATATATATCTTCTTCTTCTTTGTCAAGACTCAAGACTCGAGAGTAATTGAAATAGAAACAAACAGAGTCTGTAACAAACTTCCTCCGACGAAATCACAGAGAGATTAAAAATGGCGGATCAGGAAAACAACGATTTCGTCGTCAACCACTCAAACTCCCTCAGTTCCCCCGCCGTCACGAGTCTCTCCGTCTCCGATGACATCATCTCCTCTGACGTTTCGCGCTCTGTTATTCCTCCGCCGCACTCGCTCACGTCGGAGACTACCACTGATGATCTCGTCGCGACTGATTCTGCTCTCATCGATGATCACGTAGCTGAAGACGATGATAGAGTTGTTCCTCGCGTTCTTGACAGAGGTTCAGGTACGTATCGCCGGCGTATGGTGTGTCTTAATGTAGGTCCGTATTATTCAATGGGAGACTATAACAATCACGATGGTGATACTGATGAAGAAGAAGATGCTTATAACGATCTTGATGATGAGTTAGTTCCAAGAAACGTGAGCAAGAAGCTAAAGAGAGATAGGCTTAGGAAACTTGGGAAGAGATGTTCGTATTTGCAGTTGAAGCGTGGGTGTGTTCAAGGCAAGAATGGGTTTGGTAGCAAATTCATAAGCTGAACCGGTTTAGATTTCTTGAAATGTTTCTTTCAATGAACCGGTTTAGATTAGATTACTCATGATTTGTGTAATCTTGGTAGTGTTTGATTTGCTTTTGGTTGTTCTTGGATTTGTTCAGTTTCTGCAATCTTGTAAATCGATCTTTAGAAAGAAGAATCAATGAAGAACCATTTTACTAAACACTCTTTCTAGTTCTCTCTACTAGTCCATGAAGAAGTTACAAGATTTAGTAGGCCTTTCAGTGAAAATAGATAATAGACCCATTTTGATATCCAAAATCAAAAAGATAATAGGCCCATTCAAAAGCCCATTAAATAATGGCGCCAAAATTAAGTGAAGTGTCCCGCCTAATTCATCTCTACTCACTAAAAAGCGCCGAAAGAAACTTCTCTCACTCCGTCTCACTCAATTCTCCGGTCAGCCATGGCTTCCGACTCTTCTCCCGGCAACACCAACGACGGTACTAACTCTATTCCTCTCTCTCTCTCTCTCTCTTTAATTTCTCGAAATTGTTTCATGATTTTGACGAATCTCACTACTTCAGCTCCTTCCTCTCCCGGAGCAAACGCTTCGAGCCCTATCGGAAACACATACTCTTCCCCCGCCGCTCTCCGCCGTCTTCATCGAGGAAGATCTTCTACTCCCACGCAATTCGCAACTCCTCCACCACCGCCGTCACATGTCCCGTCATCCAATTCCACTCCTCCGACATCTCGTCCTTCCGCCGCCAGATCTAATGGAAAAAGAGCACGCGGGGGCGGAGGTGGCGGCGGCGGTGACCCAGGGACATCACCGGATGCTGACGAAACGATGCCTTCTTCCGATGACGGTGAAGACGACGGCGGTGATGATGCTACTCCGACTTTTGTTTGGGGTACTAACATCAGTGTGCAGGATGTTAAATCTGCGATTGAATTGTTCGTTAAGCATTTTAGAGAAGCTAGAGAGAATAGTGATGATTTGTTTAGAGAAGGGAAGTATATGGCGTCCATACGCAAAGTGATTGAAATTGAAGGAGAATGGATTGATGTTGATGCGTTTGATGTGTTTGATTATGATCCTGATTTGTACAACAAGATGGTTCGGTATCCTTTGGAAGTTCTCGCCATTTTCGATATTGTGCTGATGGATATTGTTTCCACGATTAATCCTTTGTTCGAGAAACATGTTCAAGTGAGGATTTTTAACCTCAGGACATCTACTTCCATGAGAAATCTCAATCCATCTGGTTAGTATAATTCAGTTCTTGGTTTCTTAATTCTCTATGTGGCTAGCTTAGCTTATGTTTGGATGTGTGTTTTTGGTTTGCTAGATATCGAGAAGATGATCTCTTTGAAAGGTATGATTATTAGGAGTAGCTCTATCATTCCTGAAATCAGGGAAGCTGTGTTTAGATGCCTAGTTTGTGGCTACTTCTCTGACCCCATCATTGTTGATAGAGGTAAGTTAATCACTTGGAGTTATCAATTTCTGTATATATCTGCATAGTTTCTCCTAATGTTTGTTTAATTGTTAGGCAAAATAAGTGAGCCTCCAACTTGCTTGAAACAAGAGTGCATGGCCAAGAACTCCATGACATTAGTGCACAACAGATGCAGGTAAGTTCTAGACATATAATTTGTCATTTCGTCAGATTCATTTTAAAAATCTGTTACTTACTTTCTTCATATATGAATCAGGTTTGCCGATAAGCAGATTGTGAGGCTTCAGGAAACGCCTGATGAGATTCCAGAAGGAGGAACACCTCACACAGTTAGCTTGTTGCTGCATGATAAGCTAGTTGATAATGGCAAGCCTGGTGATAGAATTGAAGTAAGTGCAGTCATTTTATGAGGGTAGTGCATGTGTTACTATGATGTGGTTGACATTCAAAGCTTGTTTTCTGGATAGGTCACTGGAATTTACAGAGCAATGACTGTCCGAGTAGGGCCTGCTCATAGGACTGTGAAATCTGTGTTTAAGGCATGTTATCTTATTTTTTCTTCTGATAGTAGTTCCTTTTTATTCTTATGACGCTCTGACATTGTCATTTATGGTTTCTTATGAACGTTGAGTACAGACCTACATTGATTGTCTTCACATAAAGAAAGCAAGTAAGTTAAGAATGTCTGCTGAGGATCCTATGGATGTTGACAATAGTCTTCGTAGAGTCGATGAAGATGTCGAGTTAGATGAGGAGAAGGTTCGTCATCTTTCAGCCAAATAGATGTTTTGATTTGTAGATTATCCTTTACTCCTCCATTCTAACCAAGTTTCTTGTTAATTTTCAGCTGAGGAAATTTCAGGAACTCTCTAAACAGCCAGATATATATGAGAGACTTAGTAGATCACTAGCACCAAACATCTGGGAGTTGGATGATGTTAAAAAGGGTCTTCTGTGCCAGGTGCTGTAACGCTTTTGATACTTACTAATGTTTTAGCAAAGTCCAAACAACATTGGTTCCTTTAACTGACTCAAATTTTACTCGTGAAGCTTTTTGGAGGGAATGCTTTGAACTTGACATCTGGTGCTAATTTCCGTGGTGACATTAACATCTTACTTGTTGGTGACCCTGGTACAAGCAAGTCCCAGCTGCTTCAGTACATTCATAAGCTTTCACCCCGTGGAATTTATACAAGTGGGCGAGGTAGTTCAGCTGTTGGTTTGACAGCTTATGTAGCTAAAGATCCTGAGACAGGAGAAACTGTATGTTAATCTTGTCTTTGATCTTTTTGTAGTCAGCTGTCTTTTTCGTTGTATTTTCAGGGTAATCTTAAACATGACCTTTAAACATAAACTGGTACACTGTTTAGGTTTTGGAGAGTGGAGCTCTTGTTCTTAGTGACCGAGGTATCTGCTGTATTGATGAGTTTGACAAAATGTCCGACAGTGCGAGGAGCATGCTGCATGAGGTTTGTTCTTTATGTTTCTTAACAATGCTCAAATCGTAGCTTATAGTTTTTGGGTACCCCTTGTTAATGTGGTCTCTAGTCCATAAGAATGCATTACTGACAAACATTGTTTCTCTGTCAGGTGATGGAGCAGCAGACTGTTTCGATAGCAAAGGCTGGTATTATTGCATCTTTAAATGCCAGAACCTCTGTGTTGGCTTGTGCAAATCCTAGTGGCTCACGCTATAATCCCCGGCTTTCTGTTATTGAGAATATTCACCTTCCTCCTACCTTGCTTTCTAGGTATGTTTCAATCCTTCAACATTATTTTTTCTAAAGGCTAATGATTTCCACTTCTGCATCACCATTGATTTTACTAATTTTATCTCATTTTGCTTATTAGATTCGATTTGATCTACTTAATTCTTGACAAGCCCGATGAACAGACTGACCGAAGGCTTGCAAAGCATATTGTGGCCCTACACTTTGAGAATGCCGAGGTCTTATATTATATCTTTTCTGAGTGTATATGATATGTTGACAGATAGTTGTGTTTTGCTTTTATTTTACTTCATTGGTATCATTACGTGTTAATCTGCAGAGTGCTCAGGAGGAAGCTATAGATATTACTACACTGACAACTTATGTTAGCTATGCCCGCAAGAACATTCATCCTAAGCTATCAGATGAAGCGGCAGAGGAGTTGACCCGAGGATATGTTGAGCTGAGAAAAGCAGGGAAGTTTGCTGGTAGTAGCAAAAAGGTGCGCCCTCAGAACTTCAATATATTTTCGGTGTGGTAACCCCGAGCTCATAAAAAGGTTATGATTAGTCTAATGCCTTAAACTCTTTGCATTTTGGCACAGGTCATAACAGCAACACCTAGGCAGATTGAAAGTTTGATCAGACTCAGTGAGGCCTTGGCTCGGATGCGCTTCTCCGAATGGGTTAGTTACTTAAACTCTCATATTCAAATCTTTGATACAGTTTCTTTTCATCGTATCTAACCAACTGAAACAATTCTTGTGATGGATAAAGGTTGAAAAACATGACGTGGACGAGGCATTTCGACTCCTCAGAGTTGCAATGCAGCAATCAGCAACCGATCATGCCACAGGTAGTTTCTTCACTCACAGTAACTTTCATACCCAATCCATTATATCATATCATGAGGGAGGATACAATACTAGCATTCAATACCAAGACCAACAATAAACACCTGTATTTAATATTTGGTGAAGGGACCATTGACATGGACCTGATAAATACTGGAGTGTCAGCAAGTGAACGAATGAGAAGGGACACCTTTGTATCGTCAATTCGAGACATAGCTCTTGAGAAGATGCAAATAGGAGGATCACCAATGCGCTTATCGGAGGTATACATGCTTTACTCCTTTCTTTTCCTTATTTGCTATATTCCTCCAAAGCAAAGCAAATCAATTCTACCTTTAGAGAAACAGTTTCTTAAGTAGAATGAGAATATTGTGGCAGTTACTGGAAGAACTTAAGAAGCATGGAGGCAACATTAACACCGAAATCCATCTTCATGATGTAAGTCATCATTTATAAGTATACCAAAAGTTTTGATCTTTTTTTATTTAAGGACAGAGGAACTAACAAAGTACTTTGCTGTTGTGATGCATTAAAAACAGGTAAGAAAGGCAGTGGCAACACTAGCCAGTGAAGGGTTTTTGGTAGCTGAAGGTGATAGAATCAAGAGAGTATAATCATGAGGAAGACTTAATATCTCTGTCATTTTGGAAATTTTAGTAGCATTATTAATAGGATGCCTATGTTTTAACAATTTGTGAATTTTGTAATGAGTATTTAACTTCTGAGATATTCCATCTAATACATTTTTAATGTTTCATTTATATCTATATGTATAATATTTTTAACTACGAATAAATTATCAAAAATTGAAAGAAAAAAAAAAAACTCTTAAGACTTATGGACAATACATGCGCTGATTAGAACAAAACATGCGCTGATTAGACTTATGGAATTGCTCTCCATAAGAGCCAAAAGAAAACAAAACCCTTAGATATAGTGGACAATACATGCGCTGATTAGAACAAAACGATTACTACATATTTGATTTAAAACATGAAACTCTCACTCTCACTCACACTTTTCTATAGTTCCTTATACGCACTTTACGTTTTAATTTGTCTACATATATAGCTGAACAACCTTAAGAGTGATATATATGTTCCATTACTCTAGCTAGCTTCTGGTAACAAGTACTATCTGCAATCTTTCATATTATAACATATATTCTACTAGGGATGTTGAAGTAACTCTTAATGTTGAAGATGATGGTACGGTTAACCTTTTCAATGTGTTCACACAATATTCAGAGATAATCGATCAACCAATTCTCAAATATGGCATGCGAATTTTAAAAGATACGTGTTAGGCAATGTTATCTTTTCCAATCATGTAAATTCTAAGGATGTTAGGCAGTTAATGCATTTTAATTATAAAATTGTTATTTTGTGTAAAGAAACTCGTTAGGATAGTATCATCTTTAATTTGCATATGATATAATGTATTATAATAAATTTATTGATAAGGCATATTACAATGCTATCAATATGTCATAAAATTATAATTACTGTCATATATGAATATAAAAAATTAAGGTAAGAAATAGCAAAACATAAGGAAAACATGAGAGTGCGGAAACAAATAAAAGTAATATTGTGAAAGGCTAAAAAACATTATTTTTTCTAATATTGAGAGTAAAATATTACAAAAAATTGACATTTAAAAAACTATTTCTCATAAATACCACTATTATTAATTTTATTTCTCAAAATTACCAGTTTAATATATATTATTTTAGAATATATCACAAAACTAAATGTAAACTTTAAACCTTCGAAACTAAATTCTAAATCCTAAACCTAAACCGTACCCCCCTGAAAACTATATCCTAAATCTAAAAATATATTCTTATATTCAATGTGATTAAAAGACGAGTAAACATGAGTGTTCATAACCAGTGCTTATACATTACTTAAAGACATGCGGATGAATTTTCTTAAATTAATATGGTATCTAGACATAAACAAGTGATGGATTCCATTGATTTTCACGATCAACAAAATTATCATCCTCTAAGGACGAGTTACGTAACATGTGGGTACTCTACTTAGGGTACTCTACTTATGGTTCCAATAACCATATATTACCTATGCATTATGAAGAGACACACGTTGATGATTTTGATAAGAGATTATGGGACTTGATTCATTCAATTGATCTTCAAACTATGTAATCCTGATTGGCGAAGCTGAAATTAGTACTTAAATACTTTGAGAAACTTTTATCTTGATAAAACATATATACGAGAAAGATTATGATTATGCATTTCTCTTGTACATGAGCAAATACAAATTTTAGACTTATTAAAAGTAGAAAAGTACTGCTTCTACTTTAACTAGTCTTCCCTCCTATTCCCTAAACTGACCTGATGGAGTTAGTAATATGTTCACATGCTATATAACTAGTCTTCACTACTTTTTTTTTTCGTGTAAAGCTATTTTATAATCATTATAAAAGTTTGAGCACTTGCAATTACAAACTTTTTGGCATGAAAAGTTGGATTGTACTAAAGAAGAAATATAGATAAAGAAGATTTTTAAAATTGGGTCCAAAGATGGAACATTATTGGATTTTGATAGATATGGTATATTGGTAATGGTCTAAAAATGAGAAGTGCTCTCATTCGTCAAAAAAGCAAAATACAAAGAAGTAAACGATTCGATTGGTCTCTCAACTTTTCCGAGTCTCAGATTCTATTAAGGGACGTGGAACTCGTTGCTCCTTACCTCTCTTAGTGCTCACATCTCTCTCACCTAGACCTAGCTAGTCTTCTTCTTATAAGTCAACTGGATTGTATTTTGATAATGCTAGCCAAATGCATCTTCGATTTTGTTACAATTATTGAGAATCTGATTAATCACAAAGCACATATTTATTGGCATAAATCAAAATAAATTGTTGATCTAATAAAATGGACTGGATCACGAATACTACCATTTTTCTTAAGTTTGTACACATAGTTAATATTCCTTATGTTCCTAAGAAATCAATTTTATAGTTTTTTTACACATATTACGAAAATATCTAAAAGTTGATGATAATTACATCATTTTTTGTGATTTACAGGATTTTTGAATTTCAAACCAATAATAACCAGTTATTTATTTTGAAATTTTCAACGTAATTAATAATGCATTAATAACTTAAAACAATTATATTTTGAAAAAAAATTATCTCTAGAAAAATCATCTTCTAGGAACAGAAGGAATAAAAATAAATAAAAAGGTTCGGCTATATTATTTTAAGTTTATTACACATTCTTTTCGGTCAAATCACATATTTGATATCATAGAGTGTTTATAAGATATAAAAATATTTCAAAACAACCGTTTACAGAAATATAATAAATTATTACAATTCTAATGAAAGAATGTAGATCGGAGAGTAACCATGCTATCTAGGTTACATATATAACTTATTGTTGATTTATTTATTATGATAAAAAAATGTGATGATCCGTCCTTGTTTGCTACCATAATGTAAAACAAATTTCGGATTTAGAACGATGTAAAACATTATAAAATAGTACATAATGATTTTTTGAAAATGGTTTCCATGGCCATCAACAGTGACATTTATATAAATGTCTATTTCATTAAACATAATCCTTTCTATTCCTTAAAGAATTATTTTCAAAAATTTTTTAAAAATATATAGAGAAATAATAAATATCTAATATATAAATTATACTTTTTATACCAAACATTTTCAAATAACTATGAACATGTAGTAGTAATCTAGTAAATATAATTATTTTCATTCATTACATTTTTTTAAGTTTATAATTTATTAATATCAAACAATATAAATTTCAGCACAATTCAACATAGAACAAATCTGAAACACAATTCAACAAAAGGAAACCAAGTCTGAAATGGAACAACCATATCCAAAGTAGAAAAGAAATACATAATCCAAATACTAATTTATTCTTGGGCTTGGTTTTATATAGGACGTTACATCTCTTACTCGAATCTTTAGTACGTAGTGGGCAAATGTACACTGATGGTAGGTTAACTGATTCCGGACCATCCACTTGCGAACCACCCACTCATAACTGTCGTCTTCGTCATCGCCCTAATCCAGTTCAATTTCTTCAGATTCACCGTATATAACATCGAACTAATATTCATCGTTGGGTCCCCAACTCTTATGCTTGATATTTGATAATGTTTATACCTTAAACCCAAACATTTATATTCATGTTTTGTACAACGTCGATACGATATAGTCCTTTGGTTCTCAGCTGGATGTTCGAAAAGCGCTCGGTTTTTGAAGAGCATCCGCCATTCCGGCGCCGTAAGCCAATTAAACCAAGACTGCTGGAAAATCCCTTGAACCACAGTAAATTTTCAAATGTAAAGTTAAATTGTAAATGTTTAGTTATAATTATAATAATGGTATAAATTTTTTACCTTGAAGAAAAAATAATCAAACAATATAAAATAAAGAAAAAAATATTTTTTATTTTTAATAAACAATATTGTTCTTCCTCTAGTTTTACAAATTTTTCAGGACCAATCATATTGTACAGTCTATGTGGGAATGGAATAAATTTTTAATCAATGTTTACCAATAACTCAATAAGTATATGCCTTGGTTGACGATATATATATATATATATATATTATATATATATTATAGCATATCATATCAATTGTCATTATTTTAAAAAATAGATTGCGACTGGTTTATTTTTAAAGTATAGAAAAAAAATGATTGATGTCGATGTACTAAGAAAAATACTCCTATTTATCTATCAAAATGAAAAAAAAAAACTCCTATTTCAAACTAGACTAATGACCTTATGCAAAAACCAACATTTCACCCAATAACCATAAAATATACTTTAACCAAGAAATGACATATTAATTATCAATCCTAAACAGTTTTTTTTTTCTTTCTCTTTTCCATGCAATATAAATTTCTTATACCTCCTCTTGTATGTTTCACATAAATCATAATTCTTTTTAATGCAATATCATTATCCGAATTATAATTTAAAACACAAATAAATTTAGAAATAGATACGTGACTACAAGTGAGAATATACTGTGCTACTGTTTCTTGAAAAATAAATTATTTAATTTTATGATACTATTTTCACATATATCATATTTTAAAAAATTAGTAACACTATCATAATTCAAAAATTGTAAATAGAATACAATAAATCAAGAAATAGATATGTATTCCAAGTGAGAATCTGCCATGCTATTTTATAATATTTCATATCCGTTTTCAAAATTTAACACCATGATCTATATGAGTAGTATGACGAGATTGAATCAATTTTAATAAAGAGAGAACAATGAATAAAAGAAATGAGAAATGACACTTAATTTATCAATTTTTTTTTTGTTGTAAAAAACCTTATTTGTATTCACTTTATATGTTCCAATAGAGCTATATATATATAGATACATTACATTTGATCAAATATATACAATATATAAAAACTTTACTAAGAGACTATATTCAAATGGAACTTAAGGTGAGCTAGTAATTGAAACTCATATTTTGAAAGACTAATACATTGCATTTTTGTGCACTGCCTAAGCGCCCTGAGCCCCAATGTTTACCTCAGCTCACTGAATAGTTTGAGCATTTGGCCTCAGTCTTTTGGTTCTAATTTTTTTTTTTTTATTCTAAACCCCCTGATTCTGAGCTCCTTGATTCCAATCTTGAGCCCCATGCTTCCGATCCAGTAAATGTTTATAGATTAGATGTAACACAACGATATATAAGAAACAAAGAAAAAAAAATTAGGGTTTTGAGATGATACGTGACATATTCATTTGCAATTTTTTTTTGTATTAATTTTAAATCTACATTTAAGGGGATAAAAAGACACGTACAACAAGACATAAAGAAAGTAACTAAATACTTAATAAAATATTTTTCAGTATACTTTAAAATATTATCTAATTTTATTAAATAAATGTGAGAAAGTTTATTGTCTAATGAAATAAAAATAGAAAAAAATATAACACAATTTTGTTGTATATTTTTTACAATGTTTTTTTCTTATTTTTAAAAATATAAGAGTCAACAAAAAATAATCTCAACTTCTAACTAAATTTTGATATATACTTAGTATATATGGCTGGTTTAAAAATAGCCAAAAATAATAAAGTCCCTGTTCACCGTTTATAAAAATAGACCTTAATTACATGTAAAAAAATTTTAAAAATTTTTTGAGCCTTAAAATACATTACTTTTATGTTAACTAAACATGGTCTCTGTGCAAATGCACAACTTACACATGCCTATCGCCGGCATTGTATATACATATATATATATATATATATATCATTTAGTACTCTAAGATTCTTAATTTTAATCTTAATCTTATTTGAACCATAATATATATATATATATATATTAACACTTCTAACATATACCCGCTTCTGATTTTTTGTTTTATAAAATCTCGTTTTTACGCTTCCGATTCTATGCCGCTTAGGCTAATCATGCAGTTGCAGCCAGTGATTAGTCAGAAAATTTTACGCCACACACACACAACTGCCTTCATTTTCCTTCATAACGGCATGATTTTTAAATTCTTGTAACAAAATGCCAAAAATCTTTAAGTTGACCAAAGAAAATAAAAAACAAGAATAAACAGAAGACAACAAAAGAGGAAGCATAGATTCGTGTGTCCTGGACCAGAAGATTATCATATCCATCATTAAATAAATAAATAATCTTCAAACCCTTCATATACGCCAATCTTACAAAGTTAAGGTAATAGAATTAGAATTAATACCTTTCGTTTCCAGAGAGTGTTGACGGACACGCCTCCACCAACGAATATTCCGTTCCTTTGAACCCCTTCATACATTTCCCCTGTCTCTTTCTTTTATAAGGTTTTCTTTTTTTTCTCCCTTGTTTATCTGGTAAGGAACAAAAGATGGGTCGTGTCGCCAATGTTCTTGTTCTCTGTTTGGTCCTGAACAGCTTAGTGTTGCTCTGTAATGGAGGCATCACTAGTAGATATGTCAGAAAAGTTGAGAAAACCATTGATATGCCTCTTGACAGCGATGTTTTTCGTGTTCCTTGTGGATACAATGCTCCTCAACAGGTTTGTGGGTTCTGCTTCTAATGATGTAAAGTTTGAACCTTTTTGAAATTTTGGTTGTTGTTGTTTGGTGGGTTTTAGTTTATCTTTTCAATATAATATAAGGTTTCTCCAAAATCATCAATCTTTTTGTTTATGATTAATAAAGTTTGAAGCTTTTTGTTAGTTACCAATGTGTTAGGTGGTGTTGTTAGTGTTCTTTTCAATTTAATATTTGGTTTCACTTTTTTCTTTGGTTCTATTGGTAAAAAGCTATTCATTGGACAATTTGGATTGGTTCAAAGCTTTGCTTATTTGTTATGATCTAAGTGGGTTTTTTGATTTGGGTCAAAAAGGTGCATATAACACAAGGAGATGTAGAAGGGAAGGCAGTGATAGTGTCTTGGGTGACACAAGAAGCAAAAGGATCTAACAAAGTCATTTACTGGAAAGAGAATAGCTCCAAAAAGTACAAAGCTCATGGCAAAACCAATACTTACAAGTACTACAACTATACTTCTGGTTATATCCATCATTGCCCTATCAGAAACTTGGAGGTCCATCATCATCATCATTCACTTCATCATCTTTGTCATTAACATTTTCTATTGTTGTTGTTGTTGTTATCTAATGTTGTGGTTCTCTTTTTTGCAGTATGACACCAAGTACTATTATGTAGTAGGTGTGAAAGAAACAGAGCGTCAGTTCTGGTTCTTCACTCCTCCTGAGATCGGTCCTGATGTTCCTTACACGTTTGGTCTCATTGGTAATATCCTGAAACATAGTGTCATGGTTTTAACTTTTAACCAAAAAAGCAATTGATTAGCCTCTCTTGTGGACTTGATCTTGTGGTGTTGTTTTGCAGGGGATATTGGGCAAACTTTTGACTCAAACATAACCTTAACACATTATGAGAATAACCCAACAAAAGGGCAAGCAGTTTTGTTTGTCGGGGATATCTCATACGCGGATACTTATCCATATCATGACAACAGGAGATGGGACAGTTGGGGAAGGTTTGCTGAAAGAAGCACAGCATATCAGCCCTGGATTTGGACCACTGGAAACCATGAACTCGATTTCGCCCCCGAGATTGTAAAGCTTTTTACTTCATCTTCTTTGCTTTTGTTTTAGGCTTATAAATGTTACAAGAGCATCTAGTTAGATTAAGCATTACATGGACTAAGACTGAGCTTGAGATATATTGTTTTTATGCAATGTGCAGGGGGAAAACAGACCGTTTAAGCCATTTACACATAGGTACCGTACTCCTTACAGATCATCAGGAAGCACAGAACCATTCTGGTACTCGATTAAGAGAGGACCAGCTTACATAATTGTGCTAGCTTCATATTCAGCATATGGCAAGGCATCTTAATAATCTTGATCTTCTTCATGTGATATTGCTAAACCAAGAGGCAAGAGTAAGAAGATCTAAAAATATTCTTATCTTTCTTGAACAGGAATGTACACGCCGCAATACCAATGGCTCGAAGAGGAGTTCCCAAAGGTGAACAGATCAGAAACTCCATGGTTGATTGTTCTGATGCATTCACCATGGTACAACAGCTACGAGTACCATTACATGGAAGGTGAAACCATGAGGGTGATGTACGAACCGTGGTTTGTCAAGTACAAAGTAGATGTTGTTTTCGCTGGTCATGTCCACGCCTACGAAAGATCAGTAAGATCAATAACTTCAGCTCATCTTGTCTCTTTTAAACTATAGATGCTGAGAAATTTGAGTTATTGTGAAACCAGGAACGTGTATCAAACATAGCTTATAACGTCGTTAACGGCATTTGCACTCCAGTCAAAGATCAATCAGCTCCAGTCTACATAACCATTGGTGATGGAGGAAATATAGAGGGACTGGCCACCCAGTAAGCTAACAACTATTAAACATTTCCGCTCATTTGGTAAACATGTTTCTACTTAGAATCTAAAGATGAGTTTGAATGGTTTTTTTTGTAGAATGACTGAACCTCAGCCTAAGTACTCTGCCTTCAGAGAAGCGAGCTTCGGGCACGCGATATTCTCGATAAAGAATAGGACACACGCACGTTATGGATGGCATAGGAACCATGATGGTTACGCTGTGGAGGGTGACAGAATGTGGTTTTATAATAGATTCTGGCATCCTATTGATGAGTCTCCTTCTTACGATTCTTGAGAATTCAAGAATCTGATTTGTTGTATCTTTGTGATTCAATAACCATGAATAAATGCAATGTGAGTGAGTTTGTTTGCCTGTCCTTGTTTAAGACCAAACGTTACTAATCACACAGAGAGGCCAAAATATGAAAAACAGGGGTGGACAAAGAAAATGGCCACCGAAAATAACCGAACCAAACCAAAACCGAACCAAATAGTTTTGTTTCATTCTTAATTCTTAACTAAGACTGAACCGAAATCTTTTTTTGTGTGTAACTGAACCGATACCAAATCAATCCAAATTTACCAAAATATTTATTTTGAACTATATATATGAGTGGCTTATGTGTATATATAAAATATTAAATAACACAACTTATTTAACTATTCTTAAATAACGCGAATTATGAGTGGAGAGGACCGACCTACATACACACCATTTCAGATATGACCTAAACGAAAAATTTAATAAGTGTTGCTACTTATGAAATGAAATCTCAACGATGAAAGTTTTTTTTCATTTTTTCCAGTAAAAAAAACTTTGAGTAATAATTAGCTAAAAAATATACAAACATATATAATTTTTATATGATTACTTAAGCGCTTATCTGTTGTTTTTGTGAGAAAAATATATTAGAATGACTAAGATTTGATTGTCATCAATGTAAATTAAAAAAAGTTGAGTTTTTGTGAAAGAATTAAACATCATGCCATTTCAAATACCGATACAAATTAATCTCGATTGCACAAAATATGTAATATAGATGCAATGTTACTTAGATGTACTATTTAATTGAGAAATAACATTCATCAATTTGAGGCAATGATTAGTGATATCAATCATTCTAAAAAGGGATAGTAATAATATTTTATATTATCCAATTTAAAATTGATTCCTTTATTCTTTATTAGTAAAAATTTTAGGAAACTAATTTGTTTTGAAAGATGATTTTTTTGGGTTTTCTATGCGGCTATGCCATATTTATTAGTTATTATTGATGAACCGGAAACTTCAAAAAAATAGAATTGAATAATATTGGGCTAGAGTTTTAGAAAATTGTACATCACAAAAATAATACATTTATGATCATATTTGCTATGTTTACTCCTACTTAATATGTGTGAAAACCTTACAAGCTGGATTAATTAATAACAGAGGGAGTAATACAATTTCATAAAGGTTAGGAAAATTAATGCTATATTTTTTAAAAAATTGATATATTTTTTGTATAACGTTTTATTATGAATTTAAAGACGATGGTATAATAGAATTAGAAGTTTTTTTTGGCAGTATAAAGAAAGATAAAGAAACAATTCAAATACCAGAAAATAAAATAAACAAATGATAGACACTAAAATCATATTGTACCAAGAAATTATCTAAATCATAGGGGAAGTTGTATAAAATTTATAAAATTTTTTATATTATTTTATCCAATTTTACATAGGTTTCCTTGAGCCGTTAAAGAAAAAACATAGGTTTCCTTGAAAATAATTATCTTAAATTTTATCAAATTATGTCAATTTTTTTGGTTACAGTTTTCATTAATTTATATAACACAATACTATATAGGCTGAACTGATGAAATTGGTAAAATTAATGGACTTTTGCGTCATTTACATAAAGTAGAGGGTTTAATTTGTAATTAATTCGCTATCTTTCGGTTATTTTAGTTTTCTGCTTGTAAAAATTTCATGATTCCTTCTTCGACTTGCAGATTTTTTTTTACATAATGAATTCATTCTGCTGAACAACTCCATAGAGTCTCGAATCATCAGATTCATTCGTATCTTGCAAAACCGATCAATTGATCTACCGGAGGCAACGGTGGATTTGCTCGGAAATGGAGGTGAAGCACGGAGAGATCGGTGATAAAGATGAAGCGAAGAAGAAGAAACAATCAAAGGATCTCGAGTTTTTGAGCTGTATGATGCAACCGACAACATCGGAATCAGATCCACAGTACGTCGGAATCCGCCGCATTCTTCTCCATCGGAAAGCTGAATCTGGCGCTATCTCTCGCCGTTATGTGAGGCTTCTGATCACATTTGGTAATTTTGACTGATTCTGCTGATTTTAGGGTATAGATTGAAGCTTATTTCTAAGAGCTTCTGTGTTGGTTTGGTTTTTTGAAGGATTGGAGATGCAATGGGAAAGGATATGTTGCTTATCGTAATTTCATTAGTAGACCTAGGAAATGGGAGAATCAGCAAACGCCTAGTCTCTTAAGTAGTCCAGGAAACAGGTTTTGTAGCTTCTTGAGTTTGCTTTACTTGTTTCTAGTAGTATACATACAATTCTTGTTTTCTGCGGATTTATGTTCCCAATATAATTCTGACATCAGGGTAATTTACTGGTTGATGCTTCAGTGGTCGATGGTTACCTTCTCCGAGTCCTCTTTCTCATCAGTTTGAAGCTGAAAGCTTTACTTCTAGTAGGGTAAGTAGAAATCATTACCACTTATCAATTCCTGACTTCATTTTTGCTCTGCAAATAACTTATCAGCTGTTTGTTCCTAGGATTTACGGAGTGTCAATCAGGTTTCAAGCCGCAGGGCGAGTTTTAGCTCGAGTTTGAGTGATGGTGATAGTTTGTATCGTCGTGGTGGTGTTGAACATGCTTATTCTTTTGTTGGAATGCATTGCATCTTTGATCAGTGCAAATCTTCTGGTATATATATAAGTTTTTTTGTTGTTTGTGTTTTCATGACTCGTTTTTTTATTTATTTTTGTTCTAAGAGTGAGTCTGTTTAACTCTTATGTAGTTACTGTTCTTAAGTTTGGCCACATGAGTTCTGATCTACTTGCATATGGAGCATCAGATGGAAGCTTAACAGTTTGCAGTCTCTCCGACGAGCCTCCTTCCCTCAAGCAGTTGACAGGACACTCGAAAGATGTCACAGGTTAGATTGACTGGTGTTGTTTCTTTCGTCTTTTCTGTATCTTGGGTAGATCATCCTGCTATCCTGAACTTGCTCTTGGAAACTCAAACAGTTACTTTCCATGCTTTGTTAGGGGTAAGATCTGAGTGTAAAAGAAATTGATAGAGCATAAGGTGTATGTATGAAATATTTTTCAGATACTCTGGCAAATATTAATTCAAGCATCTTACTTTATTGTTTCTTCAAATACCTTCAGATTTTGACTTCTCGTCAAACAATCAATACATTGCGTCTTCATCACTTGATAAGACAATACGAGTATGGGAGTTGTCAAGAGGCGTTTGTATTAGAGTTATATATGGAGTCTGTCCACAGTTCTGTATCCGCTTCCACCCTGTAAGTTGCTAATTGCTATCTTGTTATCATCTGTCTATTTTTCCCTTGTCGCACCTTGTCATTTTTTATAGTGAATATCTTCTCATATACTGAGTGAGCAATATGTGGTTTTCTCTTGCTTCTTTATTGAAGATATTACATTTTCATATTTTCAACAGGTCAATAATAATTTCCTCTCTGCGGGGAATGCCAACAAGGAACTCACGGTACTACTCCTTGTAGAGAAGTAGATTGGTGTATTGCTTTTTTTTTTTTCCAATTGTTTACTTATCTGATGCCTTACATCTCTCTGTTTGACAAAGTAGGTGTTTAATTTCAGCACTGGGAGAATTATTAAAAAATTGTTGTTTGACGATGAGGTGACATCTATGGACCATGATCACACTGGCCAGATCATTTTCTGTGGAGATGGGCAGGTAACTATTCTCTATACTGATGTCAGACTATGCATATGCAAAAATCTTTATCTAGTTAACAGTCAAATACTGACATCAGTTTGTGGTCAAGACTGTGTATGCTAAACTACCCATGTTGTGGTCAAGACTGACATCAGTTTTGCATTGTTCGATATACTAGAAGGGGTGACATGATGGCTTTGACTGTTAACTAGATAAAGATTTCTGCGGCATTTCTAAAATAGTCTTACAAGGTAGTCAACAATAATTGCAGGGAACTGTATATTCAGTGAGCATGGATTCTCATACAGGTTCACTATCCCGGTCTCATCGCCATCGTACTAATCACAAATCCCCTGTCACAACTGTAAAGTACCGAAGCTTCTCCCTCCTGGCATCCGGTCCTGTTCTGCTCACATGTACTCAGGACGGAAACTTGTGTTTCTTTAGGTTCAGCAACAGAACTTCTTCTTTTGTTTCTGAATTTGCTCCTTTTTTTTCCCATACAAATCCTTATAATTGGTTGTTCTGCTTTGTGTTGGTGATGCAGTGTTGCCCTTCAGATAAAAGGTTATCTAACTTTGCGTTGCTCCCTCAAATTAGCCCCACGAATACACAGAATCCAAGCATCGTTTTGCCCTCTATTATCCCTGGAGAAAGGAGAATACATAGGTTTGAATTTCAATCCTTCATTTACCTACTATGTTGGTAATCGTATTTGCATAGGTCTCTTTAGAACTGGTAGTCATTTGCTCTGCGTTTCTTCTTGTTTGATACTACAGTTGCTGGGAGCGAAGATTCAAATGTCTACTTCTATGATCTAACCAAACCGAAGCACACATGTGTAAACAAGCTACAGGTTAGATACTATCCTCGTTTCGTTTTTATCTGCAACTTTTGTGTATGGATTATAATTTATAAGAAACCCGAACTCATGAGTTGTGAGAATTGGATACTGCAGGGTCACAGGTTTCCAGTAATGTGTGTTGCGTGGAACCATGGAGAGAACTTGTTGGCATCGTCTGATTTCTACGGTGTTGTCATTGTATGGAAAAGAGCAAAGAAAAGCTCATAAGGTTTGTCTATAATAATTATAAATAATTTTAAAATCCGCCATTTTTTTTGTTCCCACAAAGGCTTTGGGTTTTGCTTCCTTCATCTCTGTATCGCAAATATCAAACTGTGTCAATTTAGGTTTAAGTTAGTTTTTCCCATCTCATATAATGATATGGTTCTGTGACAATCCTAAGCACACAGATTCAAAAGGTTAAAAACTTAAAATGGTTGGGACAGTCACGTCCTACAAAACTGAACGACTCTTTCTATCGCAACGTAAGATATCAAGATTAGTAATTTGTACTCGCAATGCTTTTATGTTTTTGCAAATTTAAAACCAAACTGATTCATGTAATCCCTTCCTAAACTAGTTTGAGATGAGTTCAGGGTACGGGTGTCAAATGGATAACCCGACCCGACCCAAACCCACATGGTGTATATGATATATTAGTATGGAAGTGGTTGTACAATCATGGAATGGTGATTAAAAGAGATAAATATAGAATTTGTAACAAAACCTAACGATTACGAACTTTTAGTTTAAAATGATAAGAGACGTAGAATGGGATGGTCGAACTGAAAGATATTGGTCTTAATTCTTTGAAGGATCAAAGTAATGTATGATTGTGCATTGAGACCAAAAAGTGGAGTTTAGGGTAAGAACCATATGGTTAAGTAGAATTGGTTCGTGTTTTAAGTATTATCAATTTGATACTAAAAGCAATATTACAGACAACTTCAAGTCTTCAATGTAAGTAAGTAGGGAACTAAACCAAATCTCCCACTTCATGTCTTATTCGATTATTTTATTTATTTGTTTATCTTTCATTATTATTATTATTTGATAGTAATAATAAAAAAATGGGTTGGGGTTGGTCGTATATGAATTAAGTCACTCTTCCCTATCCACTGACTCGACTCTGTCTATTGTCCCAAGTCTCTTCTGCTTCTCTGCCATCTCTCTGCCCCAATTCAGACTTCTTTCCTTCGCCACCCATCAATTCACGTTCTTCTCTTATGTAATGATGATATATATTCATTTTAAGCAACAAAAAAAAAAAAAAGATGATATATTCACTTGTATTTTCTATATTTTTTTTTGTTATGTTAACGTATTTTAACCTCGAAATTTGAAATATAAATTTGTTTACAAATACTTTACTATGTGTTTAGGTAAACGAATACTTTACTATGTAAACAAAAAAAAAATGTTTTTTTTTTGTTCTCTTCATGCAAAACATGCAGTTTCTCATCAATACCGGTAACCCTGAAACCAATTATCCGACATCCGTGATCCGATCCGGGATCCGTTGCGATCCGCTCCGAAAAACCGGATATCCGGATAGGGCGGAGCCGGATCCGGATAGTGAAATAATGGATCCGGCCGGATACGGATAGTGGAAAATTTTAGACCGGATATCCGGATCCGGCATTTTTAATATTTTATTATTATTTTTATTAATATTTATTAATATTAATATTATATAATATATTTTTCTTATTTTTATATATTAAAAATTGTTTTTCTTCTTTTTTTAAAAAAAAATTAATACATTTTTTTTTTAATTTTAAAATTTTTTATGATAATTTTAAAAAAATTTATGATAATTTTAAAAAATTTAAAAAAATAATTAAAAATACCGGATACGGATATCCGCGGATATCCTGTTTTTTAATACGAATATCCGGTACCCGGATATCCGGGAGAACGGATCCGGAGCCGGATATTAAACCTACGGATCCGCCGGATACGGATACGGATCGGGATATCCTAAAAAAGGCCGGATATCCGGCTCCGCCCCAGGCCTAAATACCGGTGTGGTTTAATGTGTACCACATCTTATATAATGATTTTTAACTAGAGTTATATTATCTCTTACCATCATTTCTTGTCATTTTCATTACCATAAACCATGACTTATTATAAATATGTATTGGATTTGGGATTTACTCATTATTTTGTTTCGGGTTCGTAAATTGTAAAATGGACCGACCTACTACACTCATGGAGAAGAAAGTTAAAGTTCTCATACTCCTCCATGACAAGATAGATAATAAGGACCTACTTCTACACTCAGTGAGAAAGAAAGTAAAAGTTATAAACAGAGACATTGTGGAGAAGAAAAAAAAGGTATTAATCTGTTAACTCCTAAACTCTATGGGCACAATAAGACAAGGCTGAGTGGGGAAGAAAAGAGCACTTCATTTCATGATAAAGAGATACGAATATATGTGTTTAGTGTTTTCTTTTTTATAGTTTTCAGATGAATAAAAAACTCCAAAATTATCAATTCTTGCAATTTTATCTTCAATATCCGAAAATACATATCGATCATACAAAATCAAACATTACATGTTATAAAATTCTCGTACATATTCTTACAAAACTTTTACGATTACATATTATGTATATATTATTTCTAAAACGAGACTTGAATTCTTCGTAGCTAAAACTTCTATTAGTATATTATTTATAAAACTTTACAAATTTGACGGTGATAAAAATAGTTTATAATCGGTTTTATCTTTGATTTCACATAATTGATGTGCATTTTTCAAAGATTATTTTACGAAAACACTATTTGATTTCGCATAATTGATCTTCCCTGCATTTTTCGAAGATTATTTTACAGAAACACTATTTGATTTCGCATAGTTGATTTTCCCTGCATTTTTCGAAGATAATTTTACAAAAACACTATTTGGTTTCGCATAATTGATCTTCTCTGCATTTCTTGAAGATTATTTTACAAAAACACTATATAATTGTGTAAATGCAAATGCAACTATATAATATACAACATTAAGGGTGGGTATATAGTATAGCATGTGGACCATGAGAGATATTACAAGAAACCAAAGTTTTCAAATGTTGAAAAAATGAACTTTAAAGACAAAGAAGAAGAAGAAGAAGAAGAAGAAGAAACTGTAAAAAAGCTTACCAAAAAAGTGAAACTTATTTCTTTTGAAAGAAGAATACAATACATCCGTGTGTAAACTTTGACACGTTTGTCTTTTAAGGCCTACACAAATTATTCCCCACTCTAAATAATAATAAAGATGACTACAAAAATTAAAAGTATCTTTGGTTTACAAATCGGACAATGAAGAAATATTTAAAAATTGCATAGCACCAAATTTAGATATGAAAATGTCTTTTGTCTTATTCTCCAAAACTATATGCTTGATCAACAAACAAATCATCTTATTAAAAAAAATAGGAACAAAAAATATCTTTACTTTTAGTAACCAATTAGGAATATATCACATTTTTCAACTCCCAACAAAATAAAATATAAAAATTCAGAAAAATCATTGTATGGTGGTTTATATCTTCAATCACTTCTATTGCAGAGCCATAGAGAAGAGAGATAGTGGGAGAGATAGAGGGAGAGAGAGAGACATTAGGGTTTAGGATTAGGTTTAGATCTAATCTACCAACTGGTTGTTAAGTTGAACAGACGCTCTTTAACTTAATTAGTTTTGTTTCCTTAAAACGTTCTCTTGTTTTTTGTTATCTTCAACCAAAGACTTCTTGACTTCAAGAAACAAGAAGAAGCAAAAGTTCAAGAACCAAACCAGCTTTAAAGAAACATCCATTATCTTTGCTTTAGGGAGATTGGTCTTTTGTTCTCTTGAATCTTTTTCAAGTTCTTGAAAAATCTTGATTTGGGGAGATAAAGATTTGTGTTCTTGGGATCATCAAGACTTGGAAAAAGAAATAATATTTATCCTTTTTTCAATTTGAGATTTCTTAGTGTTGTTGTCTCCTTTAACACCCACACAGCCATCAGATGATTTCCTGGTAATTGTTTAATCTTTTCTTTCTTTCTCCTTTTAAATTCTTGATATTTTTTTGTATTCACATGTTATTTGTATAATCCTTGTTCACTGGTTCAGTTTCTATTAAAGTATTTTATAACCATAATGTGAAGTAGAAAAGCTTAGTGTTGTTGATTTGTGTTTAATTCTTGAAACAGAACAATCCTTGTTTGAGGAAGGAGACTATGGCAACTTATTACAAAACTGGCTCAAGTGAGATATATTCAAGACCAAATGTACAAGACTTTGTCCCTGGAAATGCAATGGGCTACACGAATTCTTTCTCAGAGACGTTTCCTAGAGAATCAACTAATATTAATGTTTCAGCTTCAAAAGAGATTCAAGTGTTGTCAAGTTTTGGTGGGGTTTCACAACAAATGGTGGAGGTTCAAGATTCTGGTTCTTGGAGAGATCAAGAAGACAATGACAGGAGTTGTTTCCCTGTGATGATGCGTCTTGGCCTCAGCTCGCAGATTGAGACATCCAGAAGCAATAATAACAATGACTATGCAAATACAACACAGGTTGTTTCGGGCTTTACTCGAACCATTCACAACTCAAAGTATCTCAAGGCTGCTCAAGAGCTTTTGGATGAAGCTGTTAATGTCAAGAAAGCTCTGAAGCAGTTTCAGCCAGAGGGAGACAAGATTGGTGAAGAGAAAGAGAAGTTTCTTCAGACGAATGTTGCTGAAATCCCTCAAGCAGAGAGACAAGAATTGCAGAGCAAGTTGTCGAAACTTTTATCAATATTAGACGAGGTAATCCGCCTTACAAGATATCCCTCTATGGTCGTAAATGATTTCTCTTGGTAACACAATTTGCTGCTTGATTCTTTGTTGTTTGAAGGTGGATAGAACATACAAGCAGTATTACCATCAGATGCAGATTGTTGTGTCGTCTTTCGATGTTATAGCTGGATGTGGAGCAGCCAAACCGTACACATCCCTCGCGCTTCAGACTATCTCAAGGCATTTCCGTTGCTTAAGGGATGCGATATCCGGACAAATATTGGTGATAAGGAAAAGTTTAGGAGGGGAACATGATGGATCAGATGGGAGTGGAGTGGGGATAAGCAGATTAAGGAATGTTGATCAACAGGTAAGGCAACAAAGAACATTGCAGAGGTTAGGCGTGATGCAACCTCACACTTGGCGGCCTCAACGCGGTTTACCTGATTCCTCTGTTTTGGTTCTCCGTGCTTGGCTATTCGAGCATTTCCTCCACCCGTAAGTCTCTCTACTACACTTTTGAATTTCTGGATTGCTCACAAGAGATTCTGACCAGTTGTTTTTTAAATCCCTGAACTTAGTTATCCAAAGGATTCAGACAAGATCATGCTTGCTAGACAAACGGGGTTGAGCCGAGGCCAGGTATTGCACTGTTAGCTTTTGTGTCGTTTGAATACTCTTCTTTTTGTTGTGTTCAGTTTACATTGTACGTTTGATGACTGTTGAAAGGTGTCGAACTGGTTCATAAATGCGCGTGTGCGTCTCTGGAAACCCATGGTGGAGGAGATGTACAAGGAGGAATTCACAGATTCATTGGAGGAGAATGATCCCAAACTGTCTTCTGAAAACACACCAGAAATCACCGAGATTCAAGAGCAGCAAACCGAGTATAGTTCCAACAACGGGCATGCATCTGGTGTGGCAAGCAGCAGCATGGGACAAAGCACGGTGGCTCGTGGTGGTGACCAGTTCATGATGGTGACTGACTTGACAAGAAATGGTAGTGGTGGGATGTCTTTAACGTTGGGGATTCAAAATTCTGACGCTCGTGGTGATGTTCCTATGTCCGGTGGGATAGTTAACTACGAGAATACCATTTCTGGAACTGATTTCCAATACTTAAACTCTCACAACAACCAGCACCGGCTTGGCTCTTCAAAATTGTTGCATGACTTTGTAGCTTGATGAGGAAAATAGAAAAGAAATGTATTCTTTTGTGAAAGTGAACACAGAAAATGAATTTGTAGATTAATGAGAAAACATGAGGAGATGATGAACACAGTCTGGGACTGGATACAATTTGCTATTAAGATATATATGGCCAGAGACTCAAGAGGCATATGAGATAAAAGGTTTGACATTGAAACTAAACTTGAAGCTACACTTAAAATGCTAACAATCTTTCAGAAAATTTACAAGAATCCACCAGAAGTTATCTTATTGACAGGTTTCTAAAACCTAAGCATGTCCAAAACCGAAGAACAAGTTTCTGTCTGAGTTTACCTGAAAGAGAAGCATTAAGGACGTTTAGTAACAGAGAAATGTGAGTTAAAAGAATAATATGTGGATTTGATCGAAGCTGATTTTACCTTTTGTAGAGAACTCTTATGTCTTCTCTCAAGGCAGGACTTTCAAGGAAGTTATCACCAGCTTCATCCACATCGATAGTCTCTACCTCAAAGTTTCGGTAGCCACAGTACTCATTCCACTCGAACCACATCTTTGAGATAACTTCCTTTTTGAAGCAAGTGTTATGATCTTCTTCCTCAGGTGATGACCCAGCAATCAATCTGTATGCATGCACCATCTTTGTTTGTCCAGGTCGAAACGCTCGCCCAATAGCTTGGCGGGTCACAGAAGGATTCAGGGGAACATCCAATATTAGTATGCGAGATGCTCCAACTAGCGAGATACCTTCTCCACATGCTTTTATTGAACCAAAGAAGATTTTGGCGTCTGGCGAATTGTTAAACCTTTCCATAAACAACTCACGCTGCTCAGAAATGGTATCACCTGTAAGAACAAAAACTTCTTTCCCAAGTTTCCACCCCTTCGCTAAAGCAGCTAGTCTTTCAAGAAATTTCAGTGGAATGAGATACTGACTGAACACCAAGAGCTTTTCACCAGCTGAGTCGCACAGGTTTATCAAGTTAAGGAAGAACTTTGCTTTGACGCCTTCATTCACATCTAGCTTATCTAGCATTTCGTCCATATTTTTATCACAGACATCATCAGACTTCTCAGAGAAAACTTTCAGCTTCGGGTGAAGGTAAAGTGCACTTCCAACAGCAGAAACCTTAAATTTTCTCTTCTCACGCCTTAACTTCTTCACTTCGTTCAACTGCTTTGGAGATAGATTAAGAACCACAGTGAAATCAGCAAGTCCAGGAAGCTCATCTAAGAAATCTCCTTTGTAGTAATGAAGCACCTTCTTGGTCATCTCCCGCAAATCTCGGATTACTTCAATTTTCACCTTGAAATCCTCACACTTCTGCAAGGTGTGCTCCACAGTTTCATTGAACACCGAAGCCATATCTGAATTGCTGCTTCCAGTAAATCTCCCCTTGACACCAGCTGGAGCACAACTTAATATCCTCTTCACAACAGATTTGGAGGTATCCAATTTGAGAAACTTGGGTCGAACAAGGTTCAGAATGTTGAAGACCTCCTTTACATGGTTCTGATAAAGCGTTCCTGAGAGGACAACTTTTCTTGGTGTTTGGACTTGGGCAAGGGACTGCAATATATTAGTGTCTTCATTCCTTGGAGTGTGTCCTTCATCCAAAATGAGAATTGAAGGTGCTTTGAGAAGTATCTCCTGGCAAGAACGTGAGTCGGCACTCGCATCATCACACACAATAGTTGAGAACTGCTTGTACCCAAGAAACAAGATACTCTTCTTCTCCATCCACTGTTTTAAAATAGTCAGCTGTTGTGCACGGTTATCTGCTTTAGCACTATAAAAATCAAGCAGTGGTATGTCCTCAACTTGCCATCTCACAAACTCTCTTTTCCAGGTAGACAGAATACCCTTTGGAAGTACAACCAGTGTCTTAGCCTGAGGATACTTTGCAAGAAAGCTCTGCATAAAACTGATAATCATGAAGGTTTTGCCAGAGCCTGGAGCATGAGCCATGATACAACCACCAGGATCGTCAGCCACTAAATTACTGCAAAGGAACTGGAATCCTTCAACTTGATGAGGCTTCATTTGGTTAGCATGCAATGGATGAGCAGAAAGTCCACCTATCATCAGCCCTTCTTCAGATAACTTAAGTTCAACATCAGATTCGCTAAACCTTTTATTCCGAGTTTCAGAAGCATATGTTCTCGTGTTTCTTTTTGCCTACAATAAAATTGTTATAGGAAAACGAAATTAGAAGCTCCACCAGTATTTACAAGGGAAAAAAGTTTGAGCACTAAGAAACATACTTTTTCATCAAAGCACAAATTAGCTTAGTATCAAAAAAGGGATACTTACTTTATGGAATTGCACATCGATTATATCTAATATACTTTTCTCAATAACTCCACAGACACGGCAAACAGAACCCATATCATCCATTAGAATAAACGAGTGCTCACAGTCTTCCACTACATCTGCCTTTGATTCCTTTTGTGAAGTCTCCCCGGCTACATCCTGCAGATTTATCATAATGACAATGAATAAAGCAGGAAAAGTGGCAAATAAAACATTAAAAATTAGGAGCTAAGTTCTAAAAAGAGCTTTCTACTTAATATTTCAGATGCAAGAACTCTAAGAGATGCAACATCAAGCACTAGGAGGGCAATAATAACAAAAAAAAAAGAGAGAGAGAGAGAGAACACTCTTCACAAAATAGTTACCCAGTCTGAGTACTGAAAGGAACAACTGAACAGTTGAAGTAGGGAAATTTTTTTATGCAAACCTAGAGTCCATACTGATTGATTTGTAAATATTTAAATCCTTGTGAGGAATTTATATCTTCGCAAATGTATAGGACAGCAATGGGTAATACAGGATCCTTTTGTGGGAAAAACAAACGACTGAAATCTCAGTTTTTTCAGACATACATACCTTGGTACACACTATTGACATGGCCATTTCATTCCACATATCACCAAGATCCTCATCTTCTGATTTAGACTCATCATCACTGTCATCCACAACTCCCACATAAACACCTTTATCGTTAACCAAACCATTTTCTATGGGAAGAACTTTGTCTCTACTTGTTTGTCCCTCCTGTGAAAATTGTAATTGAACAAATATCAACCTCTTGTATGGCTACTTGTAGATACAGGTGACATTAAGTGTAACCTTTAATCAAGTGTAAAGCAGTACCAGATAACTTGACAGTAAAAAGGAACTTACCACCATGCCCTTGATGGCAGAAGGCATCTCCATGTCCTTGATGGCAGAAGGCATCTCCATGCCCTTGATGGCCAAAGGTATCTCCCTGCCCTTGATAGCAGAAGGCATCTCCATGCCCCTCCCTAAAACGACCTCCTCGAAATTGAACTGCGGTGTTACTGGTGTCACATCCCCTTGGTTCTTCTGATGCAGCACAAGACTTGACTGAAACTGATACATAGGCCTCTGACTCTCACTGTCCTCATCATCAGAATCAAGAATCACAATCTCGGATGAAGGAACCACACAGAGAGCTTTCTTTGACAGATCAGTATCATCATCATCATCATCCACATTGATGACACCTTCCACAACCTGTTGATTTTCCAACTCCATCAGGTCAACCGTCTGACAATTTTCTCCTCCAAACACAGTAGCAGCTAGCGATGGATATAACCAGATACATTGCTTAATCAAACCCATCCTCATATCAGCTATCTCTTGCAATTCTTTCGTAACACTCCCAAATCTACCACCATCTAAAGCCTCAAGCATATTACTAACAGCAAATGGTTGAGAAAAATCGATAACTTTCGGTGAGCTCTTAACCCGCTTCGCTTCAGGTGTAACAGACCCAACATAGTCTCCATCATTAACTTGACTCAGCTTCCTTTTATGTACATTCTTATAGTACCCTGTCATCAGAAATCCAAACAAACCCCATAGTCACATTACTCTCCAGATGAACAACCAATTCATAATTTCACACAAAACCCTAAATCACATCCAATCACAAAGACCCAAAGATGAGAAAATGAATCAAACATCAACAGAGTCTAAACCCCAAAACATTTTGCTCAGGATCATTATACAACACCATGAACATTGTAAATTTCCCCAAATAAACACAAAATCAGGTTTGGGAACAACATGCATGTAATGTAGTGACACTAAAATTATACAAAAGAACCTAATTTTTCACTGAGAACATTCATATGAGAGTTGAAGAGGGAGAGATACCGTTTGTGGAATCTTGATCGGGATGGAGAATCTCCATTAAACCAGTAAAGGTTGGAAATTTCGAGCTGAATTTGAAGATGATGAACACGAATCGAAGATGAGATGAGAACGAAGCAAAAACTTGAACTTTTTGGTTTTGCTTCGCCCTCGCGCGTGCTTCGAAGCTGAGAGACTCTGACTTAGGAATTCGTAGCGATTTTATTATCTCTGATTAACTTTAATTAAAAGAAACAATTATGTCTTAACTTAATTGCGATGCAATTAGAGATATTTGCATAAAAGACCTTTGAATTTACTCGAAATTCTAATTGACACCTTCAACTTTTTTGGATGTAGATAACAAAAAAATTAGGCTTGGGCTTCGGTTAATTGTTCGGTTTTGGTCAGGCTGCGCTTGGTTCCGGTCAGGTTGGATATGGTAATATAACAACCATTTGGATGGATATTTAAGAAATTTTTGTTTAAACCGGCTCGGTTTCTTTTATGTTTGGTTTGGTTTAGATATTTGAATAGATAACCGTAACTAACTAAAATTTTATCGAATTTGGTTTGGTTTGGTTTCAATGCAGCATCTTTGTTTTGAATTTCATTTTGTCTAGCATCATTATAAAGGGTAGCTTATAAGATAAGATACCCCCAGTTTTTCAAAGAAAATATCTTATGCAAGATGGTCTAACTTACCTTGAGGTCCTTAATCCTTAATCAAAAACAAACATTTCTAAATGTTTTCATCTTATTCATTTGATACGTTTTCATGTTTTTCTCTAGTAAAGACCTAGAAATCGCTAGTTCGAGTGGTGTTTGGGACAAGATTTTATAATATGTTTTGGTTTGGGGCCAGAAAAGATGTATGAGATTCGGTCTAATACCTCGTAGTATATATACATCATGACACAAGGACAAATATGAAAACCAAAACAAAATTTATATGGCATGGATATGTGCCACGGAATATAGTAGTAGCATATAGCTCTCGAGCTAGCTGCTTACCTTTATTTAGTTTTCACATATATATGTTATATTACATCTCCAAAGTTCGATGAAACTATATGTCACTGAAACTAATTATATCTATAGTTATATTAAGGATATATTAGGTCCAAGCTGAAGCCATCAATTGGGAATAAGCTTAAAAGGAGGCCTCTCAAGTCGTGGCGCCGGCCTGTTGTAGCCATAATCCTTTGTGTTCATTCTCAAAAGCCTCTCATGCTCATGGATACTTCTTTCCACCACCTTTCACACATAATTATGATCCCAAAATTTCATTTCTTAAATATAGTTCTTGGATGCAATCATGCAAATCAAGAAGATGATATCTATTCAACTTTGGAAATTATATATGTGAAAAGATCATATTCGGATATTCCACGTTACATGTTTGTTAATTAGACTAACCTCGTCATGAAGATTTATATGTGTATGGACTAGAATCGATGGCCGACCTAAATGGCGAAAGAAAGATAATTAGTTGATATAATTTTATGAAAATATTCTCTTAGGTTCACATTAAAATATCGTTTTAAACTTAAAATTTCTTTTTGTATTTTGAAGATAGTTAGTTATATCAATTCCATTTTTATTCATACTATTTAATGTATTAATTGATAAACATTATATTATACCACACGATCAACAAAATCTATTAATCTTCTATAATATGTTTTTTTCTAGTAATTATACAACGAAATAGCTTAATCTTCTACAAAGTATAGAGAAAAGCTGAAACAAAAAACAGAAGAGAGAGTGAAAGAAATGAAACCTGCACAAGAGACAGAAAGAGCAGAAGCTAAAACAATCATGAAGATCATGAAACCAAGTTTCTTCACCACTAATGGTGACATACCCATAACTTCTTTAGTAGCTCTCTCTTTCGAAGTTTTGTTTTTTTCTCAAGAAAAATTGAGTTCTCGATTAGGTATGAAAGAATGAGAAGAAACATAAAGAGTTTAGTATACATTATTATAATATCTGCTTAGTCTAGCATTTGTGATTATGATTAGACATTGCAACTTGGAAATTAATGCAAAGTTTTATGTCGTATTATGCTTTTTTGAGATATTTAATAATGGAAATTGTTCATGAAAATAGGGGATGAAGAAAAAAGTTGAAAAGAGACCACTTTCCTGTTGTTGGCCACCATAAGTCTAAAGAAGTTAGTGGTTTTGATTTTTATATTATGTTATATTTTTGGTATAGAAAAAGTAGTTAATATTTCGATTAATTATCATTTAGTCCCTAATTATCTAAGCAAATGTTTGTATAATATTATAGTAGAAAAACACTTATAGGAAAGATAGCTTTTAAGATTGTAATTTGTTATTTGATAGTTCATCTTAAGTTTGATCGATCTCACCGGAACAAATGAACATGCCCTTATACAACCAACATACATAGATCGAACTTTAAATTTTCCGAGGACATTGACGAGATATGTGCTTAGATGAGCAGAGCAATACATATATATCATTGGCCAACTCTTTAATGGACATCCCTTGGCCTTACTAGTCCAAATTTTTTGTGTGATATATAATCATAGGGATATAAATATTCACGAAACACATGTAAAGACACATGTAAACTATGTTGTACATCCCATAATTTTCAACACAACGTTGAAGTTCAAATAAAATTGACGAATACAGTATATTTTTCAGTGGGCATGTTTGCTTATTTTTGTTACTATCTGAATATTTCATTACTTATTGGATGATCAGTTTGAGTATTGTGAATTTTAGCATAATAGTAATTTGGATGATCAGTTTGAGTATTGTAAATTTTATATGATTAGTAATTTATGCTAGAATTTTAAGGAAATATCTGAACAACTATCTATTCTAGTATAAGTGTAACATTATGGGTCAGACTTAAAAAATTAGACCGTATTATTTGGGCCGATTGTTAGTCTAAACATTAAAGCCCACTAGCTCAAAACCCTAAACCTAGTTTAAAGAAATCTATTTATAAGATGATTACAACTCTCTTTTACTCATTCCGCCTCCTAACCTTAGAAAGAGAGATAAAGAAATCGAATGAGAGAAAAGAGAAGGAGCAAATCGTCTCTTTTATGACGAGCTTTGATGAGTACTTTCATAACCTATAGATCTAGATTTCTCCCAAATGATTTTTCAATCCATTTTTAGATAAAGAGTTATACTTTTATTAATATTTTCTAGATTAACCTAGGAAAGGGATTGGAACTCATTTTGGGGGAAACCTAGATCTAGGGAATGAGAAAGTACTCACTACAGATAATTCACCATAGATAGTTTGTTTGTCTCCCTCTATTTGCATCACAGAACTGGTAGATCTGGTTTTTTATTTATTTCATGCACAATTCTTCTCCTTTTCTCTTATGCACATGTTTGAAGCCAAAACTGCATTTTAACTCAAGTGAATCAACAAAGATATGTATCAATTTGTTTTACACACTTTTGTCAACAAAATAAACCAAAACAATGCTCTATAAATTATATGAGGCATTCTGGAATTTGAGAAAAAACATTAAGAAAAACTTACATAAGTATTTTAACGAATAAAACTTAAGAAATTCTTGTGCTTGAAAAATCTTGGAAAAAAGTCTCTTTAAAAATCTGTTGGGTTCTTAACGATGAAGTTTTATTATTTAAAAAAAAAATCAGAAGTTTAAGTAAGTTTAAGTAAAAAAGGGTGAAAGTCAACAATTGAGTCTCAATTATTTTTGTTCATCGCTTAACATTTCAAATCCAAAAGGTTGAAAACCAAACCCACAAATCTCAGCTCTCGTATTTCAGTCTTACAGTTTGTTATATATAAATACTAGTTGGTTGTCCGCGCTACGCGCGGAAGTTTATTATGTTGTTTATGAGTAATTGATTCGTATTTTGTTTTCTACTTATTTTTTCACTATACCATACTATATTTATTAAATCTTAGATTGCTTAGCTTCATTAGTTGTTGAGAAATTAAGTGTGTATAATATATAAGTCAAAGTATGGGTGTAAACGGAAGTGCGGTGGAGAATCATTGAGAAACATGTGCTATTAGGGTTTTTACCAAATATAGATCTAAATGTTAATATTATGGACCTTTTTAATATGTTGGCCCGAAATTTGAAAATGATTTGTGGGTTTTTGGGCGAATTGTTGTATTTTTATTGTTTACATTATCTCTTTATATATTGTCATAATTTATTTTATTGTTTTACGTTTTTCCTTTTTGGATTTGACGTAATTTATATCTCGTTATGATCATTTTTATACTATTATATATTTGTTTCTGATTTTATGTATTCTATATGGAACAATTTTTAAATTTAACATATTAGTATAATTCACTTTATATTTATTTTATTTCATTTAATAATGTTTTTTTTAGTTTATTTTATTTTGTTTATTAGTTTAACACATGTGTTGTATTGGAAAAATTAGTTAAATCCATATTGGAAACCTTTAAATAACTATTATTTTTATTTTAACCTTTTTTTACTTTAAAAAAATGATAATTCATGTTTCGTTCCGACCTATCTCATTTATGTTGGAAAATTTTGTGAGACATAAATTAGATAGATTTATATTCTTAAAATTTCTTACTTTTTGTTCTATTCCCGTTAAATCTCATTATAATCTAGGTTTACATTGTGTAAATATAATCAAATTTTGTGTCATATTATTTTTAATTGATATATATATATATATATTTTAAACATTCACTTAAAAACTATAGTCTGTTATTTATATATTTGTTAGTATAATCGATAATTAGTAAGTTCTTTTTAACTTTTTAATCAATTATCTTTTTAGTTTTATAATATATAATATAAAAAAGACCTTTCATATTCCTTTTTGAAAAACTTATTTACATAGGTCTAAATCTTAAAATTAAATGATAAAATGGTATTATTAATTTTAAAAATTAAATAATAAAATGAGGTGGATGATGATTAGGATGATGATGTGGCTTAAGGAGAAGAGAGAAAAGCTAACTTAATATATATAGAAACTTTCAAATTAAACTCAAATAAGAATTTGTGTTCTAACTTTTTTTGAACTTTATGTAGTTAACTATTTTATTTCAAGCAAGTTTAGAAAAGAGAGACAAAAATCTGTTTTTTTTTTATAAAAAAAAAATTGATATAGCATCTGTTTAATTTACTAAATTATGATTTCAAACAATATAATTATGATTAATTTAAATTATATTTATATTAATAAAAATATATATATATATAAATACTCATGTGGTGTAGCACAGGTTTTATCTAGTCATATTTAAATCCAAGCATTTGTAGAGAAGAAGTGTGGTTTCGATCATTCATAAGGACAAACTTTGAGAGAGTGGTGGAGATAAAAAGTGGATTCTTCTGTAAACTGAATATATTTTAGCTTTAGGGTAAACCTTTATGAAAAAAAACTATGAAATGTTAATTAGGATAACTCAATTAATTATTCTATGTGCTCAGTTTGACTTAATCTTCTAACTTTTCTTAAAGTAGACCTGCTCTAATACTTGGTCAATCCCTATGAAAACTACGTTTCACTTAGTCACTATATTACTTACTCACTGAAATAAAAATTATGTGTAAATTTTGTAGAAAACACACTTAATTCAAAAGTACGTCCAAAAATGTTACACGAAGGTTTTTCGTTTTAGAAACAATTCCAAAAGAAAATACCAAAAACTATTTCGTAAAATGAAAAAAAAAAATGCTAGTAAAAAGTAATAAAAGCACAGTAAAATGTTGGGTGAAATCTATACAGTAACTTTATTGAATGTGTTTTTTAAAATGTATGTACTATTCACATAAAATTGTAACATATATACAAAGTTATGTACATTATAAATTATCTATAAAATTAAGATACATCATGGAATTATATTACATAAAATAAAATTACGTAATTTATTAGATATTTGTTCTTTCGGACTTGACAATTACCTAATTTTGTGGAAAAAGAACAAATGAACAGTTTGAAAGTAAATAAATATGCACTTGTTCAAAATTACTTGGAAAACCATTGTTACAGTTTTTAAGAGCCCTCTAATGCCCACAAGTCATGAGTCATCATCACTCGAGAGAAATTAAATAAGGGAATAGTCACATGATGTAGATGTATTGTTTTTAACGTTTTGAGTATTTAGGCTGTTTAGACGGTTTAAATCCACTTAAGGAGGGAGGCATCTAATGCATCCAACTCATTGTAGACCAAAATTATTAGTTAGATAGACTGTTCCACTTATAAATTCCACTGTTAGTTCTTTCTTGTGAGATCCCGGTTGCGGAGAGGTTTAAATAAATTAATTTGGCCACCTATGTCATTAAAGTGCACTTATCTTTTCGGTCAAGGGTCCTGAGAGAACTCCACAGTTAAGCGTGCTTATGCTGGAGTAGTCAAAGGATGGGTGACCTTCCGGGAAGTGGTTGTCGGAACTGTGTGAGTGAGGCCAAAACACAGGGAAAGATCATGTGGTGATTTGTAGGGTCGGTAAACAAGTCTTTAAGCCTTCTGTACGTAGCAAACCGGATGTCGGGTATTAATGGGCTCATGGGCCTAGTGGTGAACATAGGACCCACTGGAGAGATGGCGGTCGGGGCGTTACATTTCTCATCTATATTGTGACACAAGATGGAGACGAATGTTTGTTTTCGTTTGCAAGTGATATCAAGCAAATTTAAAGGTGCGTTTAAGAGTTATACCCGATTTCGTAAAAACAAGTCATTCTGGTAAGCAATATCATCAGTTACAGAGATTGGAAGCAGAATGGTTCAGAGCTTAATGCTTGACTCCTTTGTTTCTTTCATTTGTTAGTCATTGATTCTTTGAAATACCCTATTGCCTAATGTTTTAATTCACAAGTTTAATTGTCTATTACTTTATTTATTTGCGTTTTTATTTACATGTGCAAAAACCAAACAAAAACCATTTTGCTTTAGCTAAGAATGAGTCTCGTAAATCTTTAGAGTATTTTTGCTCTTGTGGATCGATACCGAACATACTACCTTGCAATTAAGTGTATCGGTGTAATACTGGAGCAATCAGTTTTTTTTTTTAAATGACGTGGAACAGAGGATTATTACTACTGGCTAAGGCATAATGAGTTGTATTAATCGAAATATTTTGATTAGATGCTGATATTAATGGTGTGTCAACTCCTGGCTACACCAAAATGTTGATATGTCAACGCGTAAGAGAAACACCTTTTACTTTTATTGTATTGAATCTTGTAGTAAACTCGGCTCGCGATCAAATTTAAACATTTAACTTCGTGTTGAGACTTATTTTTGATATGTTTCACATGTAGTTTTCAATGCAATTTATGGGCAATATTAATTCTTATTTAGATATCAGACGTTTTGGATATAACGAGAAATATTTAAGGAGATGATTATGAAATTTTTTCTCTTATCGTGCCTCCTAACTTTAGAAAATTAAATAAATTGTATAAGAGAAACAGAGAAGAAACTATGCGTGAAATAAAAATACCATATCTGACTAGTCATGTGAGATGATGCAAACTAAGGGAGACAAACAAACTAACTATCGTGAAATCTCTGTGGTGAGTACTTTCCCATTCCCTAGATCTAGGTTTCCCCAAACACATTCTCCCAATCCCTTTTCTTGATTAATTTAGAAAATAACTGGAAAATATTAATAAAAATATTACTCTTTATCTAAAAATGGATTGGGAATCATGTAGAAGAAATCTAGATCTATAGGTGAGGAAAGTACTCATCAAAGGTCGGTCATAAAGGAGACGATTTGCTCCTTTATCCTTTCTCTCATATGATTTCTCTATCTCTCTTTCTAAAGCCAGAAGACGGTTTGCTCATTCCTCTTTTCTCTTATATGATTTCTCTATCTCTCTTTCTAAGGGTAGGAGGCACAATGAGTAAAAGAAAACAAAAATTAGCTTATAAATAGATCTTTTCAAACTAGGTTTAGGGTTTTTAGCTAATGGGTTTTAACGTTTTGACTAACAATCGGCCCAAATAATTCAAACAAACCGATCCAGTTTTTGGAATCTGGGCCAAAATATTACACTTATGCTCGAATAAATAGTCGATCTGGTATTTCCTTAAAAATCTATCCTAAATTACTAATTAGATAAAATGTACAATACTCAAGCAGCTGATCATCCAAATTACTATTCAGTTAAGGTTCACAATACTCAAAACTGATCATACAAAGTAAAGAACTATTCAGATAGCACCAAAAACAAGCGCACGTGCCCACTGATAAACATATTCGTCAATTATATTTGGAGCTTAACGTTGTGTTGAAAATTCAGGCATGTATAACATAGTTCGCATGTGTCATGTGAATTTTTATACCCCTAAGATTATATATCACACAAAATTTCGACAAGTAAGGTCATGAAGGGAGGTCCATTAAACAGTTGGCCAATGATATATATGTATTGCTCTGCTCATGTTGGCATATCTCGTCCAATGTCCTTGGAAAATCCACCTCATTGATCGATGTTACTCTATGTGTTTAATTTGATTGATTACGATGATGATCATTGATTGATTCATGATGTTTGGCATTTGATTCATGATTCAGTATATTCATCAGTCATCATGATGTATTTAATACTAGGTTTGACCTCTTGTATATTTTGAATTATTGTATCTTGTTATTGAAAATATCTAAACCACCAAGTGCTAATAGCTCAATTGGTAAAAATCTCTGGTAAAATCTTAGAAGTTGCCGGTTCGAGTAGCGCTTGGGACGAGACTAAGACCATGTTCTTTTGGTAATCGATGCGATTGCATTCGGCGATCAAAAATTACACTTACTTACGTGTCAAGTGGTGGAAAATAATCACATCGTACGCGTGAAAGTAGTCGCAGCAGCTCTAATAATTGTCGCTGTGTTTTCTAGCAGCACCGACGACACCGGCATCATGTGTAAAAGTAATCGCTGCGACATTTTTACTATTTCTTCACCGTCATTTTTGCTGTTGTTGACGTTTAGTTTTCGATCGCCGAACGCAGTCGCAGCGATTACCAAAAGAACAAGGCCTTATATAACATGCTTTGTTCTCAGACCTAAGAGAATATATGAGTTTCGAAACAGAACCTCTTTCGTTATCTAAAAACAAAACAAAAAACAAAAAAAAATATCTAGGCCAACAATTAGCATAATTTGTTTATAAACAAACATTTGTAGTGATTATTATAATTCACCAACTCAACCTTAAAAGCACACTTAATATTGCAAGTGATTGTTACTTGTTAAAGAAATAAATAAAAAGAAACTTCTATATACACAAAACCGTACGTTTCGGAGAATTTAGTTTCACTAATATGCAATTTATATATCTCGTTTTGGTAGAGAAACACAAAAACACTCACTTTGCTTCTCATCTTATATTGCCATGGGACATATTACCATTGTTCGCTGATATAGCTAGAACATACAAAACTGAAAGAAAAAAATAACAAAAAATATATTTAGTGACATAGACTAAGAATTTTTGGAAATTAATTAAGCATATAAATTATTTGTCTCACCACTCTCTTCTTCTTCTTCTTCTTTTTCTTCTCAATATATGAAAGTATCCCTTTCTGATTAGTGATCGTTTCGTCCAAAGCCTAAGCCAGAAACCATAATAAAGCACCAAATTATTACTACATATTCTTGTAATTTGACTGATGAGCTAGGTTATATAGTATATGATCTTACCTTTTTGGTTTCAGATAACTCATGCTCAAGTACTTGAACCCGGTTAAGCGCAGCTTGAAGTTTATCCTCTTTCTCTAAAACATCATTAGCTGATTTCGAGTCAAGGGTCTTGTACTTTTCTTCAAGCTCGGCCATACGTTTAACCATACTTAGGTACTCGGAGTTTGAGACTTGTGGTGCTGGAGATTGATCTTCAGTTTCTTTAGATGTTTTCGATTGCTCATAGTGAACTGAGTTGCTGAATAACGCAGCGTCTGTGAGTTTCCTTGGAACGTCTTTAGATAGACGGAGCATTGCAACAATTCCCATCACAAAAGCGATAACCCCTCCCACAAGAAAGCTATCATCTTTATTTTGTTGCCCCTTCCCTACGTAACAGTGTATTAAGGGTAAACATGTTTGATAGAGCAAGAAATAAATCTTCAAACTTGTTGAGCCTTAGTGTGTGAGTAGATATATACCTTTCCTTATGGGTTTTAAATGAGGCTTTGGAGGTAAATACAGAGCCATAAACTTGTCAACTGTTGCAGTCTGTTTCTCAGACACCCTCTCTTCGATGGTTTTCATTTTGTTTCTCTCTAGAGGCTATAAATTTGATGCATAGAAGAGTCTTAGATGCATATTTTGTGAGAATTCTAAGTAGAAAGAAAAGAATTCACGCAAAGGCTTTACGCATTGTGTTGACAAAGTTCTGAGCTTACTTCAAAGACCATTGATATTGATGTTCCTTCTACTACAAGCTTATCTTCATCCTCTGAAATAGTCGAGAACCTAGCTTCGGGGATTGTCTTAGCCATCTGCTTTCCATAAGAACACAACTTGTGTTTGGTAAGAGACTATAAAAAAGGTTTACTAGAAATGACAATCTTAAGATCAAAATTTAACCTTAAGAAGCTCAGGATCATTCCACGGGCCTTTATCAGATCGCATACAACCTCCTTTGCCTTCACAAGTACAACGACCCCCAAAGAAATGTGGCAACTCGCTAACACATCAAAGTAGATTACAAAGATTTTTGAACAATAAGTATAGGAGGGCTAGTAAATGAGTTAAAGACTAGTGATCTTACCTAGCGTCAATGGCTTCAAGTAATTTGCTCTGGTATTTGTTCCCAAGAACATGAATCTTTGATGTCGTCTTCGGATCAAGAAAAGATTTAACAGGCCCCCATAAGAGCCGGAATCCAGGACCCGCATTAATGATAAACATTCTGTGAAGAGTCTACACAGAGAAAAATAAACTTATTTACAACTTTGTTAACACTTTAAGATGGATAAGCTGTCTGTGAATACCTCAGGATAATTGTCGTTATCGATCTTGAGAAGGCGTTGAAGAAGCTCTCTCGCGGATTTGTTGAAGTTCTTAAGCCCCTAATGTTTCAAAAATGCAACATGATTTTAGATATATGTTCTTGATCGATAATCTTTCGCATTTATGCCTTTTTCGAAAGAAGAAATGAGATATGAAAATGTAACAAACCACTCCTTGCACATCAAAAATAGTTGTGCTTTGATCAATGTGCTTCTTGGCTGCGGCTGAGCAAGAAGGGAACTTGATCTTGAACATCTTCTCAAACTCTTTCACATGGTATTTCTCATACCGGTCCATCGTAGTCACTTGCAAAAGTTTGTTTGCATCGATTTGGCCTAATCTCTCAATGTAAACCGGCCTACCTTCTTTGTCCACTCCATGATAGCCTTGAGGATAATGCTTAAGTACTTCATCGATCTCTTCAAACTCAAAATCCTTCATTTTTAGACAAAACAAAAGACTTTTCAGTTCAAAAGTATTTATATTTACTAGTTATAGGATGTTCCAAGACTTTGGGAAAAAAAGACTTACCTCAATGATCGTGTCGGCTCCAAAATCCTTTCTCCATTGAAGCATGTCACTCCACATTTGCTTCGCTTTCTCGACGTCAAATTTTCTTGCCCTTAAGTATCTACGTAGATTAAAAAACATCATAAGATCGTAAATATCAAAACATATTGTATTAGTGTCACTATTAAAATTGTTAGATTTGGCTAAAAAATCTTAGATTCACTATTCAAAATGTCAAACCATATTGTGTTAGTTTGTTTTTGTTAAATTATTGACTTTTGAATCCATAAGTTGACTTCATGCGCCAACATATTACATTTGCTTTCATAACACATCATATTATTTGGTCTAGTCGGAATATAAATAACTAAAGGAGAAAATGAATATAACCTTACCTAAGCATCATGTGAAGATCGTCGTGTTTGGAGGGCAAAAGATCATCGTAAGCAAGAACTTCACGGAACGCGTCAAGAGACTGACGATCCTCAGCGTTGATATCGTCTACGGACACGATTCTGCTGCTGCTCCTCCGAGTCTTTTTCTTGAACGAGTTCTTGAATCTGGTTGATGCACTTATCGCTTTCTTTTTAAGCGAGCTCATCTTCACTATCTTTCTCTCATCTTCTATACTCTCCATATCTAAACCACACATGATTGCTAATTTTGTATCAACATCTAGACAGGACAAAAAAAAACATTATATATATGGACAAGGCAAATGCATTGACTTCTAACCTTGTTTGGTGTTGTCAGCCATGGTTTTGAAGAAACACCTACAAGACAGATCAAGATTGTTCCAAATAAGTATTGGGAAGATTATTCATATACACTATTGAGTAATGAAACGCTCAATCGCGCGATGAAGTCCATCATATTGATCCCGGAGAAGAGTAGCTAGATGGTGACAGATCAAGAAAAAAGAGAATCCAAAATCAAGATTTAGAAAAAGAAAAGCAAAGAGAGTTGTTTTTTCTTGTTCTTACCTTATTGGGAATGTGTGCTTGAGAGGGGAGGGTGGGAGATGGTAATGGTGAGGATCATCTGAAAGTAATTAAGACATGTAGAAAAGTACTTAATGTTCATTCTAACAAGCTATTGATAAGGTCTAAAGAATTTTTCTTTTGTTTTAACAATTGGGTTGTTCTTAATATTTTTGAAATGGGCATGTGTTATATATAATATTAAAATTAATGGAAATCGAACCAATCAATGCTATAAATAATTGTAAAGTGTATGACGCCAATTTGGACTAAGTGCAAACCCACCACTTACATGATTAATCTTACTTTGCAACAACCCAATTACCACAATTACGTACATATTAAAAAGGGGCAAAAATATATGAGATCCAAGATCTGACTCGATCTATCTAAAAATTAGAGTATTCAGAGCTCTCTCATCCAGATCCAGTAAATTTAAAGATTAAGACACTTGAATCCGATACCGATTTGGATCCGGTTTTGTATATAAATTTTTATAATACTTTATATAGTTTAGTAAATATTATTAAAGCAAATTTTTATATATACAAAATGTTGGTGAATCTTTTCTGAATAAACATAATAAATATGTCTTATTAAACTAATTTAAAATATTTGTATGAAACTTTCTATAAGATTTTTCTTTTGTCAAATATCTATTACATTTTTATTATTTTTTTTCTTTTTGCTTTAAAATATTTTTTTGTTTTAGTTTAAATATTGTAAGCCATTTTTGCAGATTTTAATACATACAGATATTGGCAGATCCGAGTCCGAATAGTTATTTGAGGTATCCGGATTCAGATATCCCAAAATTAATTTAAGGTATTTGATCCATAACCACTCTTATCATATTTGGTTCGTCTCAACATTTCACTTTTTGTTTTTTAGATTACTAAGACTAAAAATTCATTTAGTAGAATTTCGAGTCAAATACATAATTGTTGTATAAATTGTGGAAAATGACTCACATTGTTGAAATAAAATGTAAAATTATATCTAACCAAAGAACGTTTTAACAATGATGGCATTTGTTTTGAATAATATATTTAAAAAAAATTAGAAGGTCAGTAATTGGCTGACATTAATACATAATAGTGCTCCAACACACCGGCCAGTATATGTTTTTTTGTCGATAAGTTTTTGATTAACTAGCGTGAGTTAATTTAATTTCTCCATGATGCCTTTGCTTTTCTAAACCGAAAAAACCGACCGGTTAAAGAATACCGACTCGAACCGCAATGATTCGATCGGTTCTGTTTCTTTTAGACATGGAGGAGCGTTTACGAATCAGCGTTTCCCACTATTCTGTATTCTCTCCCGCTTATCCTCTGTTCCTGTCCTTTTCAACCAAAACCCAAAACAAAACAAAAAGGTACAAACTTTACCTACTTTATCCTCTGATTTCGTCTTTTCTCCTCTGATTTCGATAAATCTCTTCTGGGTATTTGCCCAATCCTTCAAAGATTCTTCCTTTCGCCTTTAAATCGGTCAGTACTGATCTCATCTTCATACCCTTTTACTTACATCCACCCCCGTCGTTGAAAATTTCGATTCTTTTTGAATTTGTTCGGATAGTTTCAATTTTCGTATGAATCTGATTCTCTTGTTGTTATGATTATCTCAGTCTCAAAGACGGCTTTGTAATCTCTTTCTCAATCCATCTATTGCAAACATCATCTCCAAGGTTTCGATTTCGACCATGGAAACAACGACTTTAGATGGTAATGACACTACTACGTTTATACCTGCGATTGACACATCTGTTTATCAGCCTTGGTATTCGTCGTTTCCCATAACTGAAAATGGACTTCGGTTTTGCTTTACGACTTTTGTCAGTGTAAGAAGTTCTGCTGATGAATCCTCTGATGAAAGCAATGGGTTACAGTCTCTTCAGTTTGATGGGAAGAAGTTTTCATTTCTTCCTAAGATGGTTTTTGATCAGCATGAGGAGTTTCTGTACTTGAATATGGTTGAAGATATCATCTCCAATGGAAACGTAAAGAATGATAGGACCGGGACTGGTACATTATCAAAATTTGGTTGCCAGGTGATGTAAAACCCTTTCTATGTGTTCAATTTTTCTGGTTGGTTATTAAGATTAAATGATCTCACATTTCCTTGGAAACACAGATGAAATTCAATTTACGCAGAAGTTTTCCGCTTCTGACAACAAAGGTATGCTCACTTTTTCCTTAACACTCCACATTTACTCGCATTTTCTTCTGTTGCATTTGGTGACAGTTGCATATCTACACTATCTCATACTCAAACTCACCCAATCTGTTTGTATTGTGTAGAGAGTTTTCTGGAGAGGTGTTGTTGAGGAACTTCTATGGTTTATAAGCGGGTCAACCAGTGCAAAGGTAAGAAAGAGATATTCTTTTAGCATGATTATGCCAGTCTGTATCTCCTGTGCTCTAAGATTATGCAAATGAATTAGGTAGTTCTTTGATAGGCTTTATACATGGGCAGGTCCTTCAAGACAAAGGTATCCATATATGGGATGGGAATGCTTCAAGAGAGTATCTTGATGGGTAATAATTTAAACCGGCATTATCCTTTGAATAAATAAAAATTTGATGTTGATGGCCGTCTCTCTTATTTATCCACTGTAATTTCAGTATCGGCCTGAAAGATAGAGAGGAAGGCGACCTTGGACCTGTATACGGATTTCAATGGAGACACTTTGGTGCCAAGTCAGTAACATTTCTATGCATAATTTGGCTTTTCTTCATTTTAGTTGGATTTCTTTTGGTGAAACTCTTGTTTTACAGGTACACAGATATGCATGCTGATTATACTGGTCAAGGATTTGATCAACTCTTGGACGTAATTCACAAAATCAAGAACAATCCTGATGATCGGCGTATCATAATGTCAGCTTGGAATCCTTCTGATCTCAAGTTAATGGCACTTCCTCCATGCCATATGTTTGCACAGGTAATTCGACTTTGTTTTCTAACACATTTGTTTCCTTACAATGAGTTTGAGTTTGGATTTGTTTTCTTACAGTTAGTTTGATATTCTATTACTCTTTTCTTTGCAGTTCTATGTGGCAGAAGGGGAACTCTCGTGTCAAATGTATCAACGTTCAGCAGACATGGGCCTTGGTGTGCCGTTTAACATTGCTTCCTACTCTCTTCTTACTTGCAAGCTTGCTCATGTGTGCAATCTCGTTCCTGGTGATTTTATCCATGTTATAGGGGATGCTCATGTGTACAGAAATCATGTGAGGCCTCTGCAGGAGCAACTTCAGAATCCACCAAAACCTTTTCCAGTAAGTATATAGCTAGCAATGTTCATCACATAGGAATGTATTTTCATCTATCCTTACTGTGTTTCTGTTTTCCGCTGTGGCTTCACTACTGCAGGTTTTGAAAATAAACCCAGAGAAGAAACAAATCGATTCTTTTGTGGCTGCTGACTTTGACCTCACAGGCTATGATCCTCACAAGAAGATAGAGATGAAAATGGCGGTCTAGTGCTCATCTCTTACTGGGATACAACCAAAATGAAACTACAAATTTATTGCGACGATTACAACGACAGAGGGCTCTTCTTTTCTTCTCTACTCTGGAGGATGTAAAATTTAAGATTGAATCAGCTGAGTGACCCTCAATGTCTGGACTCAAAGACCCTTTTGTGGGTGATATAATTTAGCAGTTAAAACATGTTGGAATCCTTTAGTTCCACAGGGTTCTAAAGTGATTTAGGCTTATACTTCAGAACCATACTCTTTTTTCTTGATTTGAGTTTCATGTTTGAACTATTGTTGAATGAGACTTGGTTTGATTTGGTCAACTAACAGATTGGGTATTTATGAGACTTGGTTAGTGTTCTTTGTTTTCTTAGTCAACAATATGGAATCTACCAAGTGATGATACAGTGATAACACTTCTACAATCTTAAGGCCATTTACCAAAAACGTGTAGATTTTGCAAAGTAACCAACTTTTGTGTGATGCTAAAATGAAGAGCCAAAAGCAGTAAGCACTTGTGGTCAGTGTAAACCTCTCTTATCTTCTATTTTGTTTTTCTCTATATGTGCGTGTGTGTCCACATTTTTGTTTCCATTTTCCTTTTCAGACTGTAACCTTATTAATATTAACCCTTAGAGCTGGTTGGTTCCAACAAGATCAAACAAGACCTAAACAGAGATATCAGATTGTGGCTAAGGATATGCTTTAATTTTCACAATTGTTTTCAGTGTTCTATCTCCTGCAATAGGTACCAATTTTCTTATATTAATTTCTTATTCCTATGTATTTTCATATATTGATGGTGATAAAGCATATATCTAAACTAGACTTAAACTTGCATAAGATCGGAACTGAATAAAAACATTAGATAAAGATTTTCAGAATATGTAGCACAAAACATAAAATCCACGCGATATCTATCATTAAATATCATTGCTCTATAACATTAACATTACATTTGGGTAGATGTAACCAAAGCTGAGACAATAGTCGAAAAGCGCGACCTGATGCCTCTTACAGAGGGTAAAAATGTTTTTTGGCTACTAATGAGGCACCATTTAGACGATATGGACCGTTCATCCAGCAGCCAATCTTCTCAATTCAAGGTAATTAGAGCTTAACGACAACGTGTGCAAGCGAAAAATCTGATTTATTGAGAGTACTTGTCTAACAAAGTATTCACAATTTTGTTCAATTCTCTTATGGGTTTAAGATGCCTCAGAAGGAGTGTCGTTGGGAACGTTATGCAGCTATAAACACTATGTTGATTCATGTGACAAATGTGATAGTGAATGTAAGCTTTTATCATTCACATATGGTCAATGTGAGGGACTTTGGCCATTCCGTGAATGCTACTGCTATATTACTTGTGGAGTTGTGAGTAGATGAAGGCCGCTTGTAGATGAAGGTCATCGTCATATTTTTCAAATAGTTATGTGTTTGTATGTATATCTATGTAATTTTTTAGTCACTACAATGGATAGTTACCAATACCATAAAATTAACAATCTAGAAATCAAGCAAATAGGAATATTCAAACTAAAAGGATAAAAGTCTAATGGCTTTAAATGTGTTCGAACGATACATAAACAAATTTCTTTCATTATAGAAACTAGGTAATGTCCCGCGCATATGCGCGGGTTGTTGTATATTTATTTAACTAATTTTAATTTATTTATTACTTATAAAAATATATTAAATAATTTTCAATGCTTATGACATTTTTACATTTTATTTATTTAAATCATACAATAGAAACATACATGCATATCTTTTGAATTTATTCGTTGATTAATTGTTCAATTTTGATAGTAATTTTCTTTAGTACTTTTAAGTATTTTTTGATAAAACAATAATATTGTTAATGATAAAAATAGGAATGATATTGGGAGAATTTAAAAAATACCCCTTTAAAAATACCACTTTTTAAATTTACCCCTTTTTCAAACTTTATCAAAACAACCACTAAAAATGTTGAAATTTATCCAAATATGTGTGTAAACTTATAAATATACACACAAATTACCTTTATTTGTGTATAAAATTTTATTTATTTCAATTTCTTACAAATTGGTTTGAATATAACAAAAAATTATTTTGTTAAGATAATTACATACTTTGAAAATAAAATAAATATACATGAATATGTGAGAAAGAAAAAAACATCTAAAGTAAAACAATGAAGATGGTTTATTTAGCTTGATTTTCTTATAGTGCGATGGTCAGAAATCAATATTTTTGAATCCCATCGATAAAGTAATTTCTTTATAGCCATAAATTATTATTATACATATGTATTATATATTTAATAGTATAAAAACAAGGGAGATTTGCACAACTAACCTTTATTATGATACCCTTTTCTACAAGTACCCTCTCTAGGTGTTCATTTTCAAAAATACCCTCTTCAATGTACAAAATGACTAAATTACCCTCCTTTATTATAACTCATGATGAAAAAAGGAATATTCTTTCCAACAAAAAGAATATTCCTTCCGAAAAATTTCCCGCCAAAAATTTTCGGCAAAAATTTTCCCGCCAAAATAAATTTCCCGCCAAAAATTTTCCGACAAAAATTTTCCCGCCAAAAATTTTCCGCAATTTCTTAAAAAAACCTTGTAAATATTTATAAATCCCTTAAAAAATCCTTTAAAAACCCTTGTAAATCTTTTAAAAGTCATCCAAAACCTTTCAAAACTTGAGTAAACCTTTTAAAACCATTGTAAATCATTTTATAACATTTATAAACACTTGTAAATCCCTTTAAACCACTTATAACCGTGATAAATCATTTAATAAAAACTTTTGTAAACTTCTAAAACCCGTTAAAAACCCTTGTAAATCCTTAAAACCCATTTTAAAGAACTTGTAATATCTTTAAAAACTTTTGTAAACCCTTCAAAAACCTTTGTAAACTTCTAAAACCCTTTAAAACTTCTTGTAAATCCTTTAAAACTATTTTTAAATCTTTGTATGCCTTTAAATAAACTTTTAAATCCTTTTAAAAACACTTGTAAATCCTTTTAAAAACATTTAAAAATCCTTGTAATTTTTTAAAATCCTTTAAAAATTCTTGTAAATCCTTTTAAAACTGTTATAAACTTATAAAAACTTTTAAAAACCATTGTAAATCATTTAAAAACCATTTAAAAACCTTTGTAGGCTTCTAAAACTCTTTAAAAACCATTTAAAAACTCTTGTAAATCCCTTTAAAAACCCTTGTAAACCCTTTAAAAAATCTTGTAAACCCTTTAAAAAAATTTGGCGGGAAAATTTTGGCGGGAAAGTTTTTGGCGGAAAATTTGGGGGGGGGGAAATTTTTGGAAGGAATATTCCTTCATTTGGGAAAGAATATTCTTTTAAATAGGGGTAAAATAGCCATTAAAAATTAAGAGAGGGCAAAAATGAAAATGGTAAAAAAAAAGGGTATTTTTAAAAGAGGGTATCATAAAAAGGTTATTGGTATCAATTTCTCTAAAAACAATGAAAAATGAAAAAGTGCAAAAAATAAAGAAGAAATATAATTGAAAACCAAAGTTTTAACCAAATATATATCAAGCTCTTACAATGATATCTTAATTGAGCTTTCAAACCATGCAAGAACATTAAAAATTAAATAAAGAAAATATTGAGAATATCAGATATGGTGGAGGAGTATGTAGAAATGAGTATTTATAGGATAAAATATGATGTAAGTTACAATTCTAAAATAATTAAATTAGAGGAGTTATAATTATATTTTATAGTGTGTTAATTAAAATTGAATGGAGGAAACAAATAGTCAATTGAAAGGTTATATAATTTAAGTTACAATTTAATAGTAAAGTGTGGATTTCAAGTATGAATTAAAGTATATGACTAAATGTGTTAGATATTTGGTTTAATTAAAAATAAATATTATAATTAAAAAAATAAATGCTAAATGGACCAATAAGGAGAGAGTGAAACCTTAAAAATTTCCAAGAAATAATTTTATTTTTAATCTCTTTTTATATTCCTCTTAATTTAAGTTATATTTCTAGGTTTAATTATATTTTTCATCCTTGTAGTATATATAATAGATAGAAAATGGAATATCAAATTGTTTTTTAGATAGGAAATCAAGTATAAAATTCAAAGTTAAAACAAATTATAATGTTCTTTGTATTATTACATGTTGAATCACAAACTAAATATAAGGATCATTATTCTTACAAGAATGTCTTACGAATTGGTTTGATAATTAAATAACAAAAAGTTTATTTTGTTAAAAAGTTACATACTTTTGAAAATAAATTAAATATACATGAATATGTGAGAAAAAAACAAACATCCAAAGTAAAAGAATGAAGATGGTTTCTTTTGCTTGATTATCTTATGGTGCGATAGTCGGAAATTAATATTTTTAAATCTCATCAATAAAATAATTTCTTATAACCATAAAATATTATTATATATATGTATTACATTTAAAAATATTAAAACAATTAAGAAATGAAGAAATACATAAAAACAAAAAATAAATAAAATTGAAAACAGAAATTTAAATCAAATATTTAATCAAACTCTTACATTGACATCTTAATTGAGTTTTCATCCCATGCAAGAACATTAAAAAATAAAACAAATAAAATATTGAACATTAAAGAATGACTATTTATATGATAAGAAATGATGTAAGCTACATTTTTAAAATAATTAAATTATATGAGTCATAATTATAATTTATAGTGTGTTTAATGGAAACTCAATAAAGAAAATCAATAGTCTTTAAAAATTTATATAATTTTCAGTTACATTTTAGTAGTAAAGTGTGGATTTCAAGTATGAACTAAAGTATATGGTTAAATGTTTTAGATATTTGGTTTAATTAAAAATAAATATTATAATTAAAAAATAAATGCTAAATGGACCAATAAGGAGAGAGTGAAACCTTAAAAAAATCCCAAAGAATAATTTTATTTTTAATTTGTTTTTATATTCCTCTTAATTTAAGCTATATCTCTAGGTTTAATTATATTTTTCATCGTTGTAGTATATATAATAGATAGAAAATTGAATATCAAATTGGTTTTTAAATAGGAAATCAAGTATAAAATTCAAAGTTAACAAAAATTATAATGTTGTTTATATTATTACATGTTGAATCACAAACTAAATATAAGGATCATTATTCTTGAAAGAATATCTTACAAATTGGTTTGATAATTATATAACAAAAAGTTTATTTTGTTAAAAAATTACATACTTTTGAAATTAAAATAAATATACATGAATATGTGAGAAAGAAACAAACATCCAAAGTAAAAATAATGAAAATGGTTTCTTTAGCTTGATTTTCTTATAACCATAAAATATTATTATACATATGTATTACATTTAAAAATATAAAAAACAATGAAGACATAAAGAAATACATAAAAACAAAAAATAAATAAAATTGAAAACAAAAGTTTAAACTAAATAATTAATCAAACTCTTACAATGATATTTTAAATGAGTTTTCACCCCATGCAAGAACTTTAAAAAAAAAACAAAAAGAATAAATAAGAAATGAGATATGGTAGACAAGGATGTGGGAATGGCTATTTATATGATAAGAAGTGATGTGAGTTACATTTTTAAAATAATTAAATTAGAGGAGTTATAATTATAATTTATAGTGTGTTTAATTGGAATTCAATAAAGAAAACCAATAGTCTTTGGAAATTTATATAATTTTCAGTTTCATTTAAGTAGTAAAGTGTGAATTTAAAGTATGAATTAATGTATATGATTAAAAGTTTTTTTTTGGTTTAATTAAAAATAAATATTATATTTTAAAAAATAAATAAAAAAAATGGACCAATAAGGAGAGAGTGAAACCTTACTTTTATATATATGATGATATTTTAAATAATTTTCCACCAATAAGCCTTATAAAATTTGTTGAATGATATATGATTAAGTCTTTTCATTTTCTTTGCCATTTGATTATAATTTATAGTGTAATTAAATTTTGTATTGAATGATTGTCATAAACATTTATTTATTTATTTATTTTGTTGAATGATATATGATTAAGTCCTTTCATTTTCTTTGCCATTTGATTATAACTTATAGTGTAATTAAATTTTGTATTGAATGATTGTCATAAACATTTATTTATTTATTTATTTTTTAAAAAAATTAAAGTCTTAAATGTTTTTCCACCAATAAGGAGAGAGTGGAACCTTACTTTTATATATATGATTCTCAGTGGTTCGCGAACTTAAATACCGAAAAGGCGAAAACATACTTGGTTGCGATCATTAGAAGAAAACTAAAATCTTACAAAAAAGGACAAATATTCACATGTCACAAGTATAGCATTATGAACTAAACAATAAGCGTTCGAAAGGTTGAAACACGATGAATTGCGAAAATGGCCTAGTTAGAAGTTTGTCCTTACAAAATGTTGTCTCTGAGCCATTATAGGATCGATCGAGTCTAATTAATTACGACTAGAGCCAACCCAACTGACAAAGACTTCAGTTATAAAAAAATTACAATGTACATGTGACAAGTTTTTTTCCTTTCTTTTTTTTTTCTGTACTTTGGGGATGTAAACTTTACTAAGATTGAAATCTTCTTTAGTTCCACAGGATTCTAAGGCAAATTTAGGAGTTTATACTTCATAACCACACTGTTTTCTTAATGCGAGTTCTCTATTTGAACTCTTGAATGAGAACTTGGAGTTTATAGGACTACGGTGTAAAGTGTTATATATTTTTCTGTCAATACTATAGACAATCGGATCAGAATTGGGTAATGATATAACGATAACACTACTATCAACTATTATGCAATATGTTTTTTTTTTCGGTTTTAAGTTTGTCTATATACATAAACTAGAAAGTTGCCCAGGCGATGCGTGGGTTATATATGAACTATTAATTAAAAATTATATTAAGTTATATATAGTGTGTAAATGTTAATATATGTCTTAATTTTAAAACAACATAATATGTTTATATTCATTTATATGTTTATAAAAGCATTTAAACTATAGTTATGTTTTGTCCAAAAAAAAAAACTATAGTTATGTAAAACCTAAAAAGAGAGATCATAAGCCAAATAAAAAGAAGAAGATTACATGAGAAGAAAAACTTTGATATTTTTTTTATTCTATTTGATTTTATAAGAAGCTCACATAGGAAGTAGATGAAAATATATATAGACTTTTTTAATGTAGCATTAGTTTAGTTTTAAAATTACTACTAAATTTGTTAAAAATAAACATGCATGAAGATTTACATTACTATAAAAGCTAAATAAATGAATCCAAACTAAAATAGCATAACATGTTTACATCAAAATTAACAAAGAAGATGAACAACAACATCTATCTATTATATGTACATGACAACAATTCTGAACTGCTTATAATAAATAGATTTTATGTTTGGTCTCTCTAGGAAAAAATAACTTAGGGTAGGTATTTGTATTATTATGAAAAGACAAGTTATTATTTATTTATAACAAATGAGGCTAAGTTACTAAGAGTGTAGAGTGGTCAACATTAACAAAGAAGATGAACGACGATATCTATCTATTATATGTACATGCCAACAATATTGAACTACTTATGACAAATCGATTTTATGTTCGGTCACTTTAGGAAAAATAGCTTGGGTAGGTGTTTAAATTATTATAAATATATAAATTATTATTTATTTCTAACAAATATGGTTAAGTTACTAAGAGTGTAGAGTGGGGTATGAAATTATGTGTAGTTAATATGTTATCAATTATCATAATTTAATAGGATTTTAGTGGATTTAGTTTAATTAATGAATTAAATTAAATTTAACTTTCATAAAATGTATGATCTTTAACAAAATTTAAGGACTAGTTTTTTTGTAAGCAAGTATATATATATATATATATATATATTTAATACTTTGACTACAAATAACAGTTTTGATTGTTGTATAATTTTATTGGGGGAATTTCAAAAATACACCTTTTCCAATACCACTTTTTAAAAATACACCTCTTTCAAATTTTCTCAAAAAGTCACTATAAAATTTGAAATTTATCAAAAAACTATGTGTAAGCTTATACTTATATACACAAATTATCTTTATATGTATCTAAATTTATATATATATTTTATAAATACCGTATAAATACCTTTTAAAAATGATTTAAAAACCTTATAAAAACTTTGTAAACCTTTTAAAAACCTTATAAATGCCGTTTAAAACCTTTTAAAACCTTATAAATATTTGGATTTAGTCTCCCAGTAGTAATTATGATCTTGATGTACCTTATCAACCATATAAATTTTTATAATTTTTCATATTTGAAAAGGGGTATTTTTGAAAATGGATAGAAAAGAGGGGTATTTTTAAAAAGGGGTAAACCAAAAATGGTATTTCTCAAAAATTCTCTTATTTTTTAATATAATAGTCTATTTGATCACAAAAACTAAATATAATGATACATATATTGAAATGAATTACAAAAACTATTTGAGATTAAAAAATAAGAAATTGATAAATGTTTTAAATCGAAACTTTATTTATATAGCAATCAAAACTGTTATTTTACATATGTGTTATATCATATTTTATTTATTCATAAGTATTAAAATATAAGTATAATACGGCGTTAGAAATATAAAAAAAATTGAAACTTTATAAAATATATACCATACTTTCTAAAATAAATTTAGATCAAATTCTTAAAATGATATTTTCATTGACTCTCAATCCATATAACAACATAAAAGTAGTAAAATATTTAAGATACATGAATATAGTGGCTGAGAATGAGAGAAGCATTACTTATAAGGTGATAATGTAAAACAGTCAATAGAGATGAATCTTCAAAAAAAAAACATTTGAAGAGACATTTCATATATTCATATAGTGTAAAACAAAAAATTTCATTAAAATTTTACAATGTTATTAAATATATATTTATATTTATATATATATATATATATATATTAACGCATACAACAAATAACAAACAACAAAGGAAAAAAGAAACACAAAAGAAAACAAACAAAAATACATAAGCTAGGTTTAAGATAAAGTAGAAGAGGATGAGAAAATGAGTATTTATAAGATATGAAATGATGGGAGTTAAAAATTAGAAAAAACAAATTGTGCGACCTAATTCTAATTTATAGTGTGTTAAATAAAATTGAGTAGAAAAATATAGTTGATGCAAAGGTGATTGTGACAATGAAAATAATTATGTTACAAAATAAATTATATGAATAAGAGAGAGGTAAGAATATAATATTTGGAAACTGTGTTACAATAAAATATTAAATTAGATATTTCATAATCAAAAAAAAAGAAAATGCATATATAAAAATGGATCTTTATAACTTAATTCTCTTGTTGTACGATGATTGGAACTAATATAAGATACTATGATAGATTTGTATCATACTTTCTAAAGATATTTATATCAAATTCTTAAAATGATAATTTTATTGATTTTAATGTCATATAAGAACATAAAAATAGAAAAAAAATATTAAAGATACATGAATATAATGGAAGAGAGGGAGTGAATGTACTTATATGTTGATAATCAAAAATAGAAAATAGAGATGAATTTAAAAAAAACAAAAATTATAATAAGGTAAGATGTATATCCATATATCATATAGTCTCTAAAAGTTTCTAGAGTTGAAATTGTATATAATAATATTTTTTTTTAAAACTCATACAACAAAAAAAAACAAAGCAAACAAATTTCATAAATAAGAGGATGAGAGAATGATATAATGAGAGAATGAGAGAATGATATAATGAGAAAATGAGTATATATAGGAAGAGAAGTGATGGGAGTTACAATTTCATAAAACAATTATGGGAGTCAATTATAATTGATTGTATGTTGCAAAAATTGAATGGAAAATATAGTTAATGCAAATTTATATTATTTCAGTTTTTATATTAAAGTGTGAGTTTAATGTATATGATTAAATGTGTTTTGTGGTTTATTTGTTTTTTCAATTTTATATTAAAGTGTGAATCATATATATAATATTTTTTAAAGTTATATAATATGATAGTTATTCTTTGATTTAAATTCATTATATTCTATTCTCAACTGTTTGATAATAGAAAATTAAATAAATTTTGTTGGTTAAATAGTTACATAGAAATAATTATCTTAAATATTTTTTATCCAAATTTTATATAAGATCTACTGATTTATTATACTGAAAACAATAAAGCTTTCTCTAAATTCAGTATTTATCATAGATTTGACCATACTAAAAAAAAATCTCTTTAATTCTTCTCTTATAAATTAACTTTTGAAAATTAAAAAAAATGTTATTAATAAGTTATTACCTACATTAATAACTTTAAAAAGGTATCTTTAAAGGAGAAGGAAAAAAATTCATAGCAATTTTCTTTGAATAAAAAAATATAATAACTCTATTTTATGTTTAGCTTATATGATATTTAATTTAATTAGAAACTAAAATTAGGATAAATATTTTTTTGCAACAGTGACACTTTTTAAAAAGTAAACAATACATATAACATATAACTTACCACACAATATCATAAAGAAAATATTTCGTTGAAATGTTAGATTAGAAATAAATAAAAATTAGGAAAACCCTATTTTTGCAACAATGACACTTTTTAAAAAGCAAACTATACATATAACATATAACTTACCACACAATATTATAAAGAAAATAATTTGAAATGTTAGATTACGATTAAATAGAAATGACACATGTCATAAACATAGAACGACAAATGTCGCATTATGAGGCAAAGTTAAGAAGAAACCTTGTCTTATTATATAAGATAATCTTTGAATATACACGTATATATAACACGTTATTGTTGTTGTGAATTATATAACTATAACTTTAATTCGCTATGCTTGTGTTTATCGTTGTTGATGATACAAGACTTTACAAGATTGAGAATTCTCACAAAAAAAGGTATGTTACAAAAATAATAGCTCCGATCCTTAGCCTATGAAGTAAATAAAGGTCATATAACTAAAAGACAAAACAAATGTGTGGATAATGCGAAGTAACTACCTCTTGTGTGATGCAGAAATTAAGAGCTATAACGACGGAAGCTACACTATACACTTGTAGCATTTGTGATACTCTCTTATCTTCTTCTTTGTTCTTTTTCTATATGTGTCAACACATTATTCTTTCAGACTATAACCTTATAAATACCCTCTGCGAGAGCTGGTTGGTTTCAACAAGAACAAGCAAGAGAAGACCTAAACATAGATATGGCTAAGGCAATGGTGACGCTCGCTTTCGTTTTCGCAATTGTTTTCAGTGTTTTCTCTCCAACCATGGATCGCAGAGGTATGTTATCCTTGATTTCTTGTAGTCGTGATTTTTTAACAACTCGAAAGTAAACCAGAATATCTTTTTGGCACATTTTGGCAGGCATATTCTCAAAGGTTACAACAGTCCTTGCAGCTGAAAGCATCACAGTACGTTCTTGTTTAGTAGCCTTGATATTAACTTACCTCTGAACATATTATAGTTTCTGGCGGCTCATCTCACAAATCTTATGGTTTATTCCATGCCGCGATTGGCCAAGGAAGAGGATTAGAAGTAATGTTTGCTTCAAATAGAAGCAAACATTGAAAGCTTGGTAATATTTCCTAAAGTTCTAAACTCTCGTTCTGCACTTTGTATAGGATCTTCGCCCACTAAGCACTAACTCGTGTCTCTGTGGATATGTAACTCCCAGGTTAGTGTTTTGCACAGGTGGATCTAATCTTGGGATGATCGAGTGGTTCTAGCTGGCCAAAATCAACAGATGATGCTCAAGTTCTTGAGTGTTAAAGCCAAAAGACTCACGTTCTTGGCCATGTTTTTACTTCTTACTTTTTTCTTTGATTCGTTGTTTCTTTTGCTTGCGTGCTTCATTACGTTCTTGCTTTGTTACTTGCTATATTCATTGTTTGTTTTCTTGTTCAACTTGTTTGCTTTTGCTGCTTCTTTGATTCCTCTGCTTTGTGTATTGCTTGTTCTTTGCTTCTTTGATTCCTCTTTTGTGCTTCCTTGATTCTTCTGTTTATTACATTGTTTGTTCTTTTGTTTTTGCCCAACTTGTTTGTTTGATTCCTCTGCTTAGTGTATTAATTGTTTCTTTGCTTCTTAGATTCTTCTTCTGTATAATAAATCGTTTGTGCTTTTTTGCGCTCAACCATTTTGTTTGCTTATTTGATTCTTTGTTTAGTGCATTTGCTTGTAGGGATATCAAATGGGCTGTCCATGTCAAATGGGCTAGCCCAAATGGACATATATGTTTTATGAACAGTCATGGTCATAGCCCAAAAAGGACCATGTCCAAATGAAGACCAAACCAAATAGAACCATGACCAATTGGACTGTCCATGAGGTCCATTACATACCATTACATAAACACCATGCATAAGTTCATACATGAGAACAAGTGAACAACGTTTATAACTCATAATCTTTTTGATCTTTTGATAAAGGTTCATACATGAGAAAAGCGCTCATACAAGTTCACCAAATGTTCTTTTGATCTTTTTGCAAAATCATACATATAAATAACCTACTAATTTGTAACTCGAATCTTCTTTCTTCGTTCTTCTTCTTGTTCTTCATCTTCATCTTCTTTACAAAAATCAGATTCACCTATCAAAGAAAACAAAACAAGACTATCACTAAGCTTTCACCACATTCATAAATTACTAAACAAAACTAAGTTACAAGAATTAAAAAACTTTCTAATTTCCTCAAAACACCTTAGCCAGTTTCTTGCACAAATCAATGCTTGAACGTTTGACGGAAGAAGATGGTTCATGTACTTATTAAGAACTCGACTACCCACACTAAATGATGACTCAGAAGACACCGTTGTTATGGGAAAGCAAAGTACATCACATGCCATACAAGACAATTCTTTAAAACGTGTGGCATTGTCTTTCCAATACTTTAAGACATCCAAACTCTTAAACGCAATCATATCCAAGGCTGGTTCATTTAAGTACATATCCAAGGCTGATTTTCCTGTTTCAGCATTTTGTGAAAAGTGTGCATAAAACCCCTACATTATAAACACAGCACCATGCTTGATTAACAAGACACCAATGATAAAGTTATAATCAGAAAGAGCTTATAAAATAGACCAAAGATTGAGTTACTTACACTATATCCAGCTGGTAAACTATCCTCCATAACTTGTGAAACTGCAGCTGTCTTCTCAGGATTCTTCTTATAAACCCCATACAACTTTTCCATCTTCTTACGAATGTGATCCAACTTAGACTTACTAGTTGACTGATCTAACATATTAAAGCAGTATTTTAAGCATGTAAACTTCAGTCTTGGATCTAAAACAGCAGCTATCGCAAGTCTTGTCAAACTTCATTTCCATGTTAGCCACCATTTCACAAATGATCTCATCATCAGATGTTCCATAAGCACTTCGCAAATTTTCAATTTTCCACACCTGCATGAAGTACAAATTAGCGGTTGGATATTTAGAGCCTGAAACCAGTTTTGTTATCTCGTCAAACGGTCTCAATAACTCGCATATGACCTCAAGTTCAAATTGATCACTCCTTCTATTCTCTCTGACCGTCTTCGGGTATCTTACTCTATCTTTACTCTGTAAAGTTTCAAACTTTTTGCTTATATTGGCTCTTTACGCTGTTGTTAGATTGATGGGTTTGTATAGTTTTTACTTATTAGTATCTTTGCATCAGTTTGTTAAAAAACCTAAAAGGTTCAAAATTGCAGACAGATGTTGTATTGACTCTGTCAATTGCTTACTGTTTGTGACCTGAATATATGCGTGTCTGTGTTATGCAGATGAATGAATTGCTTGCTAGGAAAGAAATCAGAGATTTGATGGCTAAGGGAACAATCAGGATGGTCTCTACTCACTCAAGCCAGCAGATTTACACTAGGGCTACACACAACTAAGTTTCTTTTCATTGTGTTCTTCTAGTCTTGCTTGACTTATGTTTAGATGTTGATCCATTTCGCTTTAATCAAGATCTTCATAGAATGGATTTACTTGCCACTCTGAATTGTGCCTTTCATGTCCGAAGATGGACCTAATGTATTAAAAGTTTCATGCTTTTCTTAGTGATGTGTTTGTAGGGAATCAGAAATTGTGTAAAGTAGGTTCCCTAGTAATTGATGCACTAGTGATGCTGTAACGACTGATAAAGAAGGTTTATGATGAGAATAGGGTATTCATACATAGCTGACACTATTATAAGAATAGTCAGACTGACACTTATAAAGGAACCTGGCAAAATCTTACACGAATTTGATGAGAATGATAAATATGGAAGATAAGGATGATCATTTTGGTTTTTCTACCTCAAATCCCGAGCATTCCAGACCATGAGAGAGTCGGTCTTTCTAAGAGCATAAGGGTTTAACCCACTCAGTGCTTTACCCATCAGTGCCATGGCTGCAATACTTGGGAAATGCTTCTTCTCGATTTCCTTTTGGTTCTCTGGCTCAAAGCTAGCTTCTTGCCCTCCTGGTTGATCTGTGGACGTAGCTTTCTTCTTGCACCATCTCTGTATCCATGGATGCAGAAGGGTAATGTCTTCTCCTCCCTGGTTTTGATTCTTGATTTGTGAAGTTACAGGTTCTTGATTTCTTGGTTGGAGATTGTTGATTCCGGATTTCATGATTTCAAGGAATAGGTTGTTGTTCCCTTTTGGTCCTTGTGATGCTTCTTCATTCTTCATCAGGCTCTTGGTTTCACCATGTCCGCTGGATTCTGAGGCGTTTGTCTTCAGACGCTTGACCCATCTACTGCTTGGTTCCTCTTCTGCTTCCAACCGCACACGTTTGCATTCTCTGGACAGAAAATGTTCAGCATTCATACTTTGAGTGGCTGAGTTGCTTGTTTCTCCCTGATGCCCTTCTACTGAATTCTCTCTATCCAGAACCAGAGGTGGTTCTTCATTCATGTCGGGTATTTCAGTCCTGCAGATGTCTGATTCGCCTTTTCTTCCTTTGCCCTGGGAAATTCTCAAAACTGATTGTTAAAATTTTGGTATCTTCCACAGTCAACACAATGCTTTTAAATGTAAAATCCTAAGACACAAGTACCTTAGTTGATGAAGAAATGGAACCTGCCATGAAGAATAGGTATCAGAAAATATACTGAGAGCAAGTAGCTTATGAAAAAAACTTAAAACATGTATCTTAAGGGTGTCAATATACCAGAAAGATGCATCGTTTGAAGTCTATCCATCTCTAAGATATCAGTCTCGGCCGATGATTCATTTTTTCGCGGCCCATCTTCTTCGGTATTCTTCGAGCTTTCTAAAGATTCAAGCCTTGCTCCTCCTTTATTATGGCAGCGGTCAAGATTAGGAAACAGATCAAGATACCCACCAACAATCTTCCCTTTCAGTTTCATGGAAACCGTCGAGCCTTTCAATAGCTGATGACCATCTTCTTCAGGCAAGTTAACCGAATCAACTGTCGCGTAAATCCTCACTGGTCTTATCAACTCCAACAAGTTTTGTGTAGTCCTTTCTTGAATTGGGAAATCAGGAAGGTGGTTACTCGAAATGAACTTCTCTCCTTGTGGATACATCCAAGGCATTCTATTTACCATAGCTTTCGAGCTCGAACCAACATCGTCATAACCTTGAAGCTTTGATGTAGTAGTAGTGATTTCTTTCTTCTGAGAAACCTTAAACATAGGAAAAGGCAACACCTCGACTCCATGATTCTCTTTAACCTTACCATCTTCAGGACTAATCAACCCTTTAGGCTCACCATTATTACTCTGATCATGAAACTTCACTTCATTACCCAACTGAGTCCAACGACCTAACCAAGCTGATTCATATTGATGCACAGAGGAAGTCTTGCTGATTCCTTTGTTACCTTTACCCAATACCATAACTTGTTCAGACATTGTACCTTACAGATCTTCTTCTCTAGTAGAGACCTGAATCAAATCATCTAAGAAGTAAAAAATCATTCCTTTCAACAAAAAAAACACTAAACTAGAGCTCATGAACATCATCAAGCTTATAGATTCCACTCAAATATCTACATTACACTATGATCTCAACATTTCCTTCACAAAATCTCAAAATTGTAATAAACAAGAACATGAAAATCTAAGATTCCCACATAGCTTCATTCAAACAAAAGTGTAAATTCTCTAATTAATGACTTGAAATTCCCAAAGATTAATACTTACAGTTAAACCGATACAATCGATGATGGACAACTTTATCATCATCATCAGATAGAAAAAGTAGTCACACAAAAAAAAAAGAGAATTTGTGATGGAGATGATTATTACCAGAGACGAATACGTGGAGGTACACTGTCCAAAGAACGTAAATAAATCTTAAAGTTTCGATTTTTTTTCTTATAACCTAACATATACTTATATAAGTATCATCATCTTCTTGATGAAGAAAATGAGACAGAACACGAAAGAGATTTGAGTTTTTGTCGGAAAGAACAGAAGAAGATAGATATGTAAATCTTATTGTACAACCAACAAAGAAGGTGTTAAAAAGAGAAAAAGAAACCTCGTATTTTGTTTTTGCTTTCGACGAATTACAATTATTGTTGATTATTTTTTTTTATTTTCGAGTTTCAAAAAGTTATAAAATAGTTGAGAAATGACGTGTTCATTCCTCTGCCATGTTTATAATGCAAATGGGCATAATAATATCATCACAAGGAACTGTGCATACACATCTACATATCTAGATATTATTGTTTTCTGTGTCGTCAGGTTGTAAATATCTTCTTCTTTGCCCATAAAGTTTAAGAGATATCTTTCTTTAATTAGTGTGTTTCTTGTTTAATTATTTCTTCTCATGTCAATGCTTATTAGGGGATTTGGTAAGAGTTGGTACATTCCTTTTTTTATTTTATGATTTTTTTCGGTTTGTCTAAATTGATTTTAGTAAAATTTTTGGTTGAATTCTAATTATTTCGACGATAAAGAAAAAGAAAAGAATTCTAATCATTTTAGTTCGTTTCGATTTAGTTTAATTTGGTTCATTTTTGTTATATAACTGTGCTTGAGTTTAGTTTTGTTTGGTTTGTTTTCGTTATATAACCATGCTTATAATTAGCTTAACAAGGACTCAATGGCATAAGAAAAATCTCAAATTTTTATAAGCCAAAGAGTTTATATGAGTAACAATACTAACATTGAAAAATACTATATGCTCATTTGAAAGTAGTAAAAACTTTACAGTGATTAAGCAAATTATATGAGTGATTAAATAAATTCTGAAATAACTAAAGATTAGTATTTTTTCCCAATTGTAAATTTATTATTTCAATGTAGTATTTTGTTTTTTAATTCGCTTAATCACTGTAAATTTTTTACTACTTTCAAATACTGTAATTAGTAAAAAAAATTCTCATAAATTTTCATTGTAAAGTGTTAGACTTAACCACCCCGTCGTTTGTCCCTTTCAATGCGATCATGCAACCAAGATGGACCGCCTAGAGCCATGTACGACGTAAATCTCCCCTCACGTGTAACACTACACGTAATCTCCCTAGCCAACAAGTTAGCTTTCGATTAAGAAAGGTAGAAATTAAAGAAACCTTTCACATCACCCGTATCACTTGATCAGTCTTAGATAAGAGGGCACGGTACTTAGGCCATTGAGAGGGATAAGTAATAGCTTCCCAAGCGGCATTACAATCCAACCATACCTCACAAGTATTATAGTGCATATCATGTAAGATTGAAAGACTCCAAAGAATGCACCTCAACTCAGCCGCAATTCGATTAGTACAAGATAGAAACGCGTCTCTTGCATGATAGAGCACATCAGCGATATGATTACGTATCACCCAAGCACCACCACAAAACGAGAAGTCCTTAATCCAAGAAGAGTGAATAGTACACTACAAAGTTCCAAGGGCCGGTGGAAAGCCAAAATCTCCCCATAGCTCTAAGGTTTCTCACTCCAGCCCTAGATTCCTGCTCACAAAAGTTTTGCTGTTTACACCACTCTTCCATGTCCTTTACAGCCGTGGCAAAAAACAATGTGAGGGTTGAAAGCTTGATGGGCAAACACAGCTTTCCAAATCTCCCACATGAGCCAAAGAACCACTGTTCTTAGTTGCTATGTTATCTCTGGTTTAACCATCAATGACAAGACATAGGCTATATTCTCCGAGATTACCGTTGAGAATCCTTGAGAAGGCAGTGTGGAAGACCACTCACGTTCCAAACCTATGAGGCTAGATCACACTAAAAAAGAACATGAGAAATAGTCTCCTTCTCCCTCTTACAAGCTTGACAAAAGGGGTTAATGTCAATTCCGTGTCTACTAAGGCACTCACTAACTGCCAAAGCTCCTGATAAAACACACCATATGAACAATTTGATTTTTGGAGCTGCCTTAAGATCCCACACTTTCTCCTTAAGACCATTCAACTGTTTAATACTTTCTGTAACCAGCTCCAACACTTCACGAGCATGAGATATGAACTAATAACCACATTTAACCGAATAGGTCTCGTCTTTCGTGAAAGCCCGCACTACACGATCTCTAAGGTTAATCGCCGGCGGAAAAGAGCGAATCTTGGTAACATGAATTTTTCATTTAATAATCAAAATTTCTTTCCTATATGCTCATTTTGCCCAATTGTTTTGTGTATTTCACCTAAAACTACATGCATTAAAATAATAAAGCTATACTAATACATATTCAAACTGTATTCTAGTATGTTATTTTTTTTTAAGTTTTGGTGTTTTTACTATCAAATAAATAATAATATATTACAACGAAAAATACGATTTGTTGTTTAACTTAAAATACATGCACTAAATCTTAAAACTATACTAATTCATATTATCATCATGTATTCAAAAATTTATTCAAATAAATTCATTATTTTCTTAAGTTTTTGGGTATTTACTTACAAATAATGATACTATGTTACAACGATAAATATTATTCGTATCCAATTAGAATTATGTTAAATAAGGTATGTTATATTTTTAATTTTCTATTCATTGTTTATTGATTAATAGTCATGCTTATGGATATATTTTATTTTTTTGATACTTGTCAAAATCTAATTATATAACACACATACAATGGACAATTAACAAAAATATCCATTTTTAATTATAATTTTCGATTTATGGAAAGGAAAAATTAGATATAAATATGTAAATTATATGTAGACATAATTTGTTTTTTTTTAATTTGTTTTTCTATTCTGCTAAAAAAAAACATACACATGTCAACATTAATATACAGCGTAGGTTAGACCACCTCCAATGGGTGTATGTTAATAAAAAAAATTTAGTAATTTTTTAGTTATAAATTGTGTACTTTTTAAAAATAAGAAGTTTTTGAAGATAATTAAAATTATTCATCTCCAATGGTAAAACTCTTAAGAGAAGTTCTTAAAACAAAAATTTGAAAACTTAAATTTTATAAAACATGAAAATTATTACAAACACATGATATTAAAACATAATAAAAAAAAAATTATCTAAAACATGTAACAAAAATAAAAATTTCTTATATATGTATATATATTTATGAACAATATTGCACCGTAGGTTATTTCATTACGGATCCGTAAACATCAAACCCTAAAAGCGTCTCTCTCTTCGGTGGAGATGGTTCTTAAAGACGACAACCCTCTGGAGCTCTTCCGCAAGATTAGTTTGGAAGAACGAACTGTTAACGACACCCTCGATAACAAGAGTAAGATCACCTCCGATCCAATTTGCGTCATCCACAAGGCTGGTGAGGAGCCGTGTGGTGTTGGAGTTGAGGTTTCCTTAGAAGATATTGAGAAAACAGTCGACCACATCCTTCGAGAGAATTTGAATACCATATTGGCACTGCGTTACCGAACCAATACATGTGAATATATCGGACATGTCCGCAAATATCTCCCATGTGCAGATCCCAAGACTGTCAAGAGAGTCATAGATGCAAAGTTGTATGAGTTGCTTGGCCAGAGAACTACTGCTGACAATATGGAAGCTGTCCCTAGTCCAACTGAAGAAGAGCTCATTAACCCGTATACTATATTCCCTCAACCAAGCCAAAATTTTATGGTGCACACCAAAGTCTTATTCAGCGACGTCTCGGTCCTTAGATGCCAAAATACCAAGGAGCTGCTTGAGAAACATCTCAAAGTGACTGGAGGGAAAGTCTTTACACGCTTCCCACCTGAACCAAATGGCTATCTACATATAGGACATGCTAAAGCTATGTTTGTTGATTTTGGTCTTGCGAAAGACCGAGGAGGCTGTTGTTATCTAAGGTATGATGATACAAACCCGGAGGCTGAGAAGAAAGAGTACATTAACCACATTGAAGATATTGTTAAATGGATGGGTTGGGAACCTTTCAAGATAACGTATACTAGTGATTATTTTCAAGAACTTTACAATTTTGCGGTGGAGTTGATTCGAACTGGTCACGCCTATGTTGATCATCAGAACGCCGAGGAGATAAAAGAGTATAGAGAGAAGAAAATAAACAGCCCTTGGAGAGATAGGCCTATCGCGGAATCTTTAAAGCTTTTCGATGAAATGAGACGAGGAATGATCGAGGAAGGTCACGCAATGCTTAGGATGAAACAAGACATGCAGAATGATAACTATAATATGTTTGACCTTATTGCCTACCGTATAAAGTTCACAACTCATCCTCATGCTGGTGACAAGTGGTGTATTTATCCGACCTATGATTATGCTCACTGCATTGTTGATTCTCTTGAGAATATAACGCATTCGCTTTGTACACTTGAATTCGAAACCCGGCGTGCTTCATACTACTGGTTACTACATTCATTAGGTCTCTACATGCCACACGTGTGGGAATATTCACGGCTTAATGTCACAAACACTGTAATGTCCAAGCGTAAGCTGAACTACATTGTGACAAACAAGTATGTTGATGGTTGGGATGATCCACGGCTTTTGACACTTGCTGGATTAAGGAGGAGAGGTGTAACTCCAACATCGATTAATGCATTTGTAAAAGGACTTGGAATTACAAGAAGTGATGGTAGCATGATACATGTGAGTCGTCTTGAGCATCATATTAGAGAGGAGTTGAATATAACAGCTCCACGCACCATGGTAGTTTTGAATCCTCTTAAGGTAGTCATTACCAATATGGAACCAGGCAAGGTTATCGAGGTTGATGCGAAAAAATGGCCTAATGATCCCTCGGCTTCCTACAAGGTTCCGTTCTCTAGAGTTGTATATATTGAACAGTCTGACTTCAGAAAGAAAGATTCAAAAGATTACTATGGACTTGCTCCAGGTAAATCAGTATGGCTTAGATACGCTTTTCAAATCAAATGCACCAACGTTGTATTTGCTGATGATGGTGAGACTGTTTGTGAGATTCATGCGGAGTATGATCCTGAGAGTAAGACAAAGCTGAAAGGTGTTCTACATTGGGTACCTGAGTCTTCACCGGGAAGAGAGCCCTTGAAGGTTGAAGTACGGTTATTTGAGAAGCTCTTTAATTCAGACAATCCAGCTGAACTCAAAGATGGTTGGCTTACTGACATTAACAAAAACTCCAAAGTGGTTGTTTCTGATGCCTATGCTCTTACAACTATTAAAGATGCTGTGGTCGGGGATACATTCCAGTTTGAAAGGCTTGGTTATTTTGCGGTTGACAAGTCGTCTACACCGGGAAAGCTTGTGTTTAACCGGACGGTGACTCTTAGAGACAGCTACGGGAAACGGGGGAAGTAGGTACGCTGGTCCATACAAGTCGTTGTGCAACATCCGAGTGATCGGTGATAAAGAACCATGCCATGTTTTATTTACAATGTTATTTGGTTGACTAATGTTAGTGGTTGTTTTTTATTGTTTCTGGGATAAAGAACCATACAATACTCTCTGAATTGTGCTAAAAAAAACAATGCACTGTAAAAAATTATATATATTCAATTAGGATCGGAAGATATATCTATATGTAATATTGTTTGTGATAGAAATACAAATATAAACAAAATATAGTAAAGGGTTGTATTTATAAAAACTGCACACTCATAATATATGTTATAATATATGTTTTGACGATCAATCCCTAAGAGATTGTATTAGTAAAATTATGCATTTGTAAAAAATATACATTCATAAAGAATATTTTGATGGACAAAACTCGTGAAAGTTTGTATCTGTATAAAACAATATGTATTTTTGTTACAAAAAAACACACACTCACAATGTATACTTTGACGAACCAAACCGTAAAAGATTGCTTTTCGTAAAAATATTAATCATAAACTGCTCGACTATATGATCGTCAGTTTCACAAATTAACTCTTGTACTCTTAAAAATCAAGATATTCTCATATATATATATATATACATATACATCTATGGATTTGTTAAATTTGAAATTTTTTTTAGAAGTAAAATTTTCAAATATTATAGATATCGTAAATCTTTGCAATACAACAAAAATTCAAACAAAAAATGATAATCATTTTTTTGTAGTAGTGTAGTGTTATCAAATAGATTTAGTCATTGTTTGTAGTTTAAGTAGGAAAAAATAAAATAAAAAAGTTTAAGAATAACAATTCTGAGTTAAAATTTGATTTCGTTAATATTTGAAATAGTTTAATTTGTGAATAAAACATTGTATGTAACATAATCAAAATTTGGTTTATTCATAACTTTTTACAGTTTAAAGTTTGGTTAAAAATGTGATTTCCTACTAGTTCGGAAAACTTTTATACTGAGTTTTTGTTTAAAAAATAAATCATAATCTCTTTAGTTTTTGAATAAAACTTTGCATGTAACATAATCAAAATTTGATTTATTCATATAACTTCTTTCAGTTTTAAGTTTGGTTAAAAATGTGGTTTCCTTCTAGTTCGGAATAATTTTTTATATTGAGTTATGTTTAATAAATAAAACAAAATCCATTTAGTTTGTGAATAAAACTTTGTATGTAACATAATCAAAATTTGATTTATTCATATAACTTCTTACAGTTTTAAGTTTGGTTAAAATTGTGGTCTCCTTCTAGTTTGAGATAATTTTAGAATGAGTTTTGGTTAAATATTAAATCCATCGAAAATGCCAGTCATTATTAATATGTTTGTGTTGCTTGGAATTAGCTAGACAAAAACAGAGACTAAGAATTAGTATAACTATTTTTCTTTCTAAATATACAAATATCTTAGAAATATTTAGATGATTATATTAGAGAGCAATGCCAAAATCATACCCAAAAAAGAGACAGCATTACCAAAATATACGTTTTGTACATTTCATGATATAATATTTCATTTTTGGTAGTTGGTTTTTAATAATCACTTGAAATTTCAAATTTGACCTAGAATTGTTTGTCAATTTTAATTTTATATGAGAATTTTTGAGAAATACCCCTTTTGGTGTACATTTTTTTAAAAATAACCTTTTCATCTATCTATTTTCAAAAATACCACTGTTTAAATATGAAAAATCATAAATTTTTATATGGATTATAAGGTACTTCTATATAATAACTACTACTGGGAGATTCGATACAAATATTTTATAATATTTTAAAAGGTTTTAAATCATTTTTACAAGTTTTATAAGGTTTTTAAAAGGTTTTTCTAAGTCATTTTTACGGTCTTTATGAAAGTTATATAAAATTTATACACATATAAAAGTAATTGTGTGTATATTTATTAGTTCACCCACATATTTGGATAGATTTCAACATTTTTACTGGATATTTTGATAAAGTTTGAAAATATAGTACTTTTAAAAAGTGGTATCTGGAAAAGAGTATTTTTGGAATTCCCCCATTTATATAGCTTATACTTTGTGTATGTTTTACTTATTTTTTTTCTTATTTTTTTCTTATTTTTGTTAATTTATCCTCATTTTTCATGATAAGTATTATGAGTCGGTAAATTTGTTTTTATTAAAACTTAGAACGTTAGAATTTTGATTTTTTTTTATTTTATGTATTTTGCTAAGATAGTTTATATTTAAATTGGTTTCTATATTTAAAATAATTATTTTTTTATATTTGTAGTAAAATTTTAAAATAGAAATTGGAGCCGAGATGGTCGAGCAGCTTGGATGTTTGGGAAACTCACTATGGATCCACCGCAGATGAAATGGTGAGCCAAGTAGCTATTCTAGGAAAGAAATTGTTAAATTAATATTTCTAATATTGCTATTGTTACTAAACTAAATCTTGCTATTGCTAAACAAAAGGGTGTTTCTTCTGTCAGGCATCACAAATCATATTCTTTATCTATAGTTTGATTAGCCAAAAAAGAAAATATAATACTAATAGTTTTTACGCTATGCTCCGAAGTATAAAAATTATGAATCTTGTTTATAATATCAATGATAATTTAGTTTTATAATGGAAACAAAAACAAAAAAAAATGAAAGAAAAAAGCTAATATCCAAAAGTTTCTAAAAACATTTACCAGTTTTCAAGAATTCCTCAAGTTTACAAATTATGTAACATTTTTTCTTACAAATTTCTTAAAAATTCCTCAAAAAAATTCCAAGAAAAAACATATTAGCATTTAGACAAACTTATTACTTAAATAACAATATCTGAAGATTAAAATCATTAAGTTCACTTTTAACCAAAATATAAATCATTAAGCTCACTGATACAAATTACATAATTTGTCACATAGATTCATATAGCTTCTTACAATTTTAAGTTTGGTTTAAAATGTGGTTTCTTTCTAGTTCAGAATAATTTTATCTTGAGTTTTAGTTTAAAATTAAAGCATAATCCCTTTAGTTTGCGAATAAAACTTTGTATGTAACATAATCAAAATTTGATTTATTCATATAATCCGCTAAAACCTAATATTTTTTCTTAAATCTAAAAACAATATTATATTCAAATAGTATTTAATACTCATTTTAAAATTCATCATCCAATAGTAAATTTTTTTTTTTTTTTTTGGTCGGCCAACTTATCTTATTAGATAAAAGAGTTTACAACGTGAGTGATACAACATTTACATTACAGCCAATAAAAGGAAAGATACAAATATTTTGACTGTCTTTATTGTTGGAAGATAGGAGACTTTGAATGATACCTTCCAGAGATTGATTGTTATTGAGCTGGCATGGAAGTATATGGGCTGGCGATAGTTCCCAAATTTCTCTGGCCACTCTGCAATGGAAAAGGAGATGAATGGTAGACTCATTAGCTTCACCACAAAAACTACATTCTATGTTCAACTTTATTTGTCTCCTGGTGATAATTTCTGCTACAAGGAGTGCTTCCTTTAAAACTCTCCACCAAAAGTGACTTATTTTGGGAGGAACATTCATTGCCCATAGAGATTTCCAAATAGAACTTCCAATTGTTTGACTATCAACATCAGGTTTAGATAATTGGTGATAACCTGAGTTGACCGAATAATGTCCATCCTTAGTGAAGCACCATATTGGGGTATCAGCAGTCTTAGAAAACCTTGGGCGAATCCTGTTGATAAAGCGGATATCATCTGGATGAATTAAACGCCTGAGCTTTTCTTGATCCCATTGAGCAGTATGAGGTTGCAGCAGCTGTGAAACTGTCATATGATTGTTAGTATCACATAAAAAGTCTTCTTAAACATTTTAAACTATCAAAATCCACTCCGGACCAAAATAAAGGTTTTATTTCCATTTATTAAATAATTGGGGCGAAAGTAGAAAGTTCATATAAATACAGTGACGCCTTTGAGAATCTATTATTCCAAGATTTATCAATCGGTCCTCTCTTCTTCCTTCGTCGGTTATTCACTTCTTCTTCACAGAGATCAGTACTTGGCTTCTTCACTACTCAATCTTCAAGGATCATCATCTCAGTCTCCTTCTCGCCCGAATTAACCCTAAATCTTGCAGAATTCAGAGTTTTCTCCTCTTCTCTATTCCTATCTTCTTCGCTTTCGATTTCTTCGTTGATTTGATCAATACTCTTCTTGTGTCCTTGGTTCAATTAGTGTTTTCGTATGCTTCGGAGTTGAAATTTCTGCAATTTCGTTACGGAATCTTACATTGCAATTTAGGGAGAGTTCTGATTTCGAGATCTTAATCTTCCGAGTCTTGACCTTAAGCGTTGTATCGGTACTCAAAAATTGGTGTTACTGAGTTGATTCGAGTCTGTTCTTGGTTTGTATTTAGTCCAGGATCGTGTAGCGAGCTCAATTTGATTGAAAAATATGTATGAGATCACATATTTGAGTATTGTGTATATTAGTGTGATCTAATTTATGTGAACTGATGCTTGAATTAGTTGTTGTTAGTGTGATTGCTATTAGTTGTAGATGAACTACTATAACTGGAGAGATTCTTGAATCATTTGGTTGATATAGGATTATCTTGTTGAGTTTTGCAGATTCTTTTGGGTATTAGTGTTAATGGAGGGAGTTGGAGGTGACGCTGCCTCAATGGCATCACCTGTACGACAACGTGTGAACGAGGCGTAGAGGGTGTATCGGTATTACTTAGACAAGACTACGCCTCACGCGGTTAATAGGTGGATCGGGACTCTTGTGATTGCGGGGATATACTGTTTGAGGGTTTTCTATGTTCAAGGGTTCTATATCATTTCTTATGCGTTGGGGATTTATGTCATGAACCTGCTGATTGGGTTTTTGTCGCCACTGGTTGATCCTGAGCTTGATACATCTGATGGTCCGATGCTACCCACAAAAGGTTCAGATGAGTTCAAGCCATTCATCCGTCGGCTTCCTGAGTTCAAGTTCTGGTAATTTTACAGTACAGGCTCTGTTTATGTGCTAATATATGCAAAGCTCTAAAGCCTGGTAAAAAGTGTTATACATGCTATTGTCTGTTCTGTTTCACACATTTAGCTTCAGGAAATTTTCCAGTTGAGCATTACAGATAAACCATATGTTCTTACATCTATAGTATATGTTTGCATGAGATCAAAATATAGCAGTTCCAATAAACTTAGGGGAAGTGATGTCATAGCTGTTTTAGTGTATGGAGACCAGTCTCCAAGTGAATTGTATTCAGAAGCGACATTATCTTGTTTGGTAATTCCTACGTGTTAAAAGTCTGATTCTACTGGTTATTGTATCTGTACCAGGTACTCCATGACTAAGGCATTCTGCATAGCGTTTGTGATGACTTTCTTTTCTTTCTTCGACATCCCTGTGTTTTGGCCAATACTTCTCTGCTACTGGATTGTTCTGTTTGTTCTGACAATGAGGCGCCAAATCGCACACATGATGAAGTACAAATACATCCCCTTCAATCTAGGAAAGCAAGTAAGTTGTGCATCCTCATGAGCTAGTCCAGATTTAAGTTTAGAAATCTTAAATGGGTTTGATGTTGATATTGCGTAATACTCATTCTCATAACAGAAGTATGGAGGGAAGAAAGCTTCTGGCAGCAGCAACTCTCGTGCAGACTGAAGCATATGGAGAAATAGTAGTTTATGGTTAGTGATTGGTCTTTGAAAAAATCTGAATGGATACTCTTGAACTTTCTTTTGCCTTCCTTAGAGAAATAGTATATTGGATAGATCTCTCTGGTATTGAATAGCTTATCACTCAGATTAGTTTTTATGTAGAGGCAAGCATCATCAAAAAGCTTTTGGCAGTTTCAGAAACTCGTTTTTGTGTATGCTTCATACTGACAGTGTGATTCTCATAATATGATGAACGATACCAATGTTCGAAACGGTGGTGGTAGGCGCTAGTCCGACAATCTGAGTTTTTGGTTGACTACATTTTTGACTCAATATATTAATTTTGACACTGGTCCAGTTTTGGTTTGACTAGGTTTAACCCAATCTCAAGCTTACCCAGTTTGATTTAAGTGAACTAGATATAGTTCAGTTTACTTCCAAGAATAACACATGGTGGTGAAAGGCTTGTGACGCCATCTTAATAGGATTGCATTGTTACACTTGTTTACATTTTTATATATGCATTTTCTTTTTTTGATTATGAAATATCTAATTAAATATTTTATTGTAACACAGTTTCCAAATATTATATTCTTACCTCTCTCTTATTCATATAATTTATTTTGTAACATAATTATTTTCATTGTCACAATCACCTTTGCATCAACTATATTTTTCTACTCAATTTTATTTAACACATTATAAATTAGAATTAGGTCGCACAATTTGTTTTTTTCTAATTTTTAACTCCCATCATTTCATATCTTATAAATACTCATTTTCTCATCCTCTTCTACTTTATCTTAAACCTAGCTTATGTATTTTTGTTTGTTTTCTTTTGTGTTTTTTGTTTCCTTTGTTGTTTGTTATTTGTTGTATGAGTTAAAATATATATATATATATATATATATATATATTAAAATTTTTCATTTTACACTATATGAATATATGAAATGTCTCTTCAAATTTTTCTTTTCTGGAAGATTCATCTCTATTGCCTGTTTTACATTATCACCTTATAAGTAATGCTTCTCTCATTCTCAGCCACTATATTCATGTATCTTAAATATTTTACTACTTTTATGTTGTTATATGGATTGAAAGTCAATGAAAATATCATTTTAAAAATTTGATCTAAATTTATTTTAGAAAGTATGGTATATATTTTATAAAGTTTCAATTTTTTTTATATTTCTAACGTCGTATTATACTTATATTTTAATACTTATGAATAAATAAACTATGATATAACACATATGTAAAATAACAGTTTTGATTGCTATATAAATAAAAGTTTCGATTTAAAACATTTATCAATTTCTTATTTTTTAATCTCAAATAGTTTTTGTAATTCATTTCAATATATGTATCATTATATTTAGTTTTTGTGATCAAATAGACTATTATATTAAAAATAAGAGAATTTTTGAGAAATACCATTTTTGGTTTACCCCTTTTTAAAAATAACCCTCTTTTCTATCCATTTTCAAAAATACCCCTTTTCAAATATGAAAAATTAGAAAAATTTATATGGTACATCAAGATCATAATTACTACTGGGAGACTAAATCCAAATATTTATAAGGTTTTAAAATATTTTAAACGGCATTTATAAGGTTTTTAAAAAGTTTACAAAGTTTTTATAAGGTTTTTAAATCATTTTTAAAAGGTATTTATACGGTATTTATAATATATATATATATATATATATATATAAATTTAGACACATATAAAGATAATTTGTGTATATAAGTATAAGCTTACACATAGTTTTTTGATAAATTTCAAATTTTATAGTGACTTTTTGAGAAAATTTGAAAGAGGTGTATTTTTAAACAGTGGTATTGGAAAAGGTGTATTTTTGAAATTCCCCCAATAAAATTATACAACAATCAAAACTGTTATTTGTAGTCAAAGTATTAAATATATATATATACTTGCTTACAAAAAAATTGGTCCTTAAATTTTGTTAAAGATCATACATTTTATGAAAGTTAAATTTAATTTAATTCATTAATTAAACTAAATCCACTAAAATCCTATTAAATTATGATAATTGATAACATATTAACTACACATAATTTCATACCCCACTCTACACTCTTAGTAACTTAACCATATTTGTTAGAAATAAATAATAATTTATATATTCATAATAATTGAAATACCTACCCAAGCTATTTTTCCTAAAGAGACCGAACATAAAATCGATTTGTCATAAGTAGTTCAATATTGTTATCATGTACATATAATAGATAGATATCGTTGTTCATCTTCTTTGTTAATGTTGACCACTCTACACTCTTAATAACTTAACCTCATTTGTTATAAATAAATAATAACTTGTCTTTTCATAATAATACAAATACCTATCCTAAGTTATTTTTTCCTAGAGAGACCAAACATAAAATCGATTTATTATAAGCAGTTCAGAATTGTTGTCATGTACATATAATAGATAGATGTTGTTGTTCATCTTTTTTGTTAATTTTGATGTAAACATGTTATGCTATTTTAGTTTGGATTCATTTATTTAGCTTTTATAGTAATGTAAATCTTCATGCATGTTTGTTTTTAACAAATTTAGTAGTAATTTTAAAACTAAACTAATGCTACATTAAAAAGTCTATATATATTTTCATCTACTTCCTATGTGAGCTTCTTATACAATCAAATAGAATAAAAAAAATATCAAAGTTTTTCTTCTCATGTAATCTTCTTCTGTTTATTTGGCTTATGATCTCTCTTTTTAGGTTTTACATAACTATAGTTTAAATGCTTTTATAAACATATAAATGAATATAAACATATTATTTTGTTTTAAAATTAAGACATATATTAACATTTACACACTATATATAACTTAATATAATTTTTAATTAATAGTTCATATATAACCCACGCATCGCGTGGGCAACTTTCTAGTATAAATATAAGTTATAGTACCAGATATTGCATACTACCCATATCAATACATGTTTTCTTATTTTTTGACTTGGATTAAGCTTACGTAACCTTCGCTGTAGATAAACATGGAGATGGGGATGTATGGCGGTGTGCGGCACGGATTTAAATGGGAAGGTTGTTCCAAAAAAGTTGAATATCTTGAACTTTGTACTGATAATTGCAGAGATTTCAGATTGCTAGCTGATATGGAAGGCGATATGATGATATTTAGCAGTCTTGAGATGAGATGGAAAGATATTTTGGTGTCTCCTGAGAAGTGTCGAGATATGGTTTCATTCAAAGGAAAGTTTTATGTTGACATGTATTTGTAATCGAACCTTCAATGAAAGTTTCTAAAATCCCATCGGTCACACGGTCGACTTACAAGTCTTCGAAAGAGAATCTAGTCAAGTCAGGGGAAGAGTTGTTGCTAGTGCAACGGTTCATACCAGGAGATACTCATGAAGAATCTATGTATAATTGGTTCCCACTAAAAGAGTCTCATCTTGAACATATGTATACATGGTTCAGAGTCTTTAGGCTGGATGAAGAAGGAGGGAGGAGGAAGTGGGTTCAAGTTAATGACTTGAACGACCGAGTGATCTTTCTTGGCAATGAGACAAATCTTTGCTGCTCGGTACAAAAGCTTCCAGGTGCAAAGGAGAATTGCATTGTGTTCATTGATTCGAGAAATGGTAATATTAGTAAGAATGAATCAATCCTTGTGTTTGACTTAAAAACCAAAAGGACTAGTACTGCCTTTAGTGAATGCAGAGGCTACATGGGCGCATTCGGTGCAAATCTTGAATCTCTGGCATCTTGTGGAGTTATGACTATGCCAAACCCGGCAACAAGGCATCTATGATTTATTAAGTGGCTCCATCTGGCTCAAGAAAAATATTAGAAAGTTGTAATCTTTCTTACATCGTTGAGTATCAGATTAAGGTTCAGTTCATATAATCTGGTTAGACCTAGTTTGACGAATTTTGACTGAATTTAGTATGTATGCCGCCCACTTAAAATTTGATCGCTTAATAAATTTGTTATTTTAATATATGTATATATATATATGGTTTATGTAAAAGAAATATATATATATATATAAATTAATATATACATTATACAGTATAATAAAGTAAGGTTTACCGAGATCAGCTCAATCTTAAGAGCTTTGTTGAGAGAGACTGGTTGTCTTAGGAGACGAACTGATTATTATCAAACGGAGATGGGTTCGGTTTAATGACTCGAATATTCGTTGTTCGGTATGAAAAGGAAGTGCCTTGTTATCTTATTTGTCAAGAAACTTTGGGTTTAGACTTTAGACTCAACCAATTTGGTTTACTTACGGGAAGTTGTGTCTTCGATATTCTAATTTTTTTTATATAAAATATATAAAAAATTTTGGTTTTAGACTAAACAATTTGGTTTGTATTCCTTAGCCTTGGGCACGAAGCGAATATTCGAAAAATTTGTGTTATTTGTGATTCGCTTCGCTTCGACCGAATAGTTGATTTTGGTATTTGCTTCGATTCGTAAATTTTCGAGTATTCGGAACTTCGAATATTCGAGTATTTTTCGTAATATTCGAGTATTTTTCGTAATATCCGCGAACTATTCGCTTCGCTTCGCTTCGACCCATCTAATTTTTTTTTGAAACTAAAAACATGTAATACATTAACATAAAGTGCAAAATATGAGATATTATAGATTCTTGTTTAATATATTTTCAAAAAGGAAATGTAACCACCGTTGATATCATACATTTGAAAAGAACATGCCATCAAACTAATCCAAAAGCCCAAAACCCGATAGTTAAAATGCCATTAATCAAAACATAACATGAAATAAATGATGACACTAACATCTTAGCATATAAATAGTTCAATTATCTTAGCATATAAACAGTCCATAAGATTCTCACGTTTATTTTTAATATTATTTTTTTAATAAATGTTATTTGTTTAAGAGCAACATTTAGCAAAAAGTCCAACAGACCAAAATATAGTAATATGAATAATAAGCCTATTAGATATAAACCCAAATCTATAATACACATATTATATATAAATATACGAAGCGAATCGGATATTCGGCACTAAAAAAATCAATATTTGTTATTTGCTTCGGTTTTTACGAATACTACATTTTCATATTTGCTTCGTTTCAACATCTTATAGATATTTGTATTTTTCGAATCGATTCGAAACGAATATCGAAGCGAACCGAATCTAACGAATATTTTGCCCAGGGCTAGTATTCCTAAAGTTGTGTCCTCATCACTCAACTTCTCTCGTTCGCTGTCAATAACAACATCGAATGAGTAAATGATTTGTACGAGGATGGACATTTTAACCGGATCCGAACCTATCAAATCCATGCACAAAGGATTTTGGTTAAAAAAAGTTTTAACACGTTTTGCAAAGTTTTACACGATCTTGTCAGTTTGAATGAATGTTTAAATATATGCATCCTTGCTCTGAAAACACTTTAAAAGAATTTAAAGAAACTAAAACTCTTGTTCTTAAGATCTTGAATCGAACCAAATTTCTAACCCATCCTTTCATCTTGTTGGGACTTAGAAGCTGGATGGACGAAAGCTTATTTCGAACATGACTGTCCAAAATTTAAATGAGCTGATCCAATCTAGAGAGTATGAACGCTAGCATGAAACACAAGTTTGAGGATGAAGCTCGTTGTCCCTTTGATAGTTGATGTTAAGCCCATACATAATATTAAGGCATGTGGCCTCTACAAGTGACCTACAAGGCATTGTTTTGTGTAATCATGCAACCTAATGGCGGAAGCTCTAGCTGTTCGTATACGTGCAGCTCTCAAAAATGCAAGTTGAGTCGGATTGTAGTGATTTGGTCAATGCAAGGCGATCAACACTAAATTTAATATCTCAGAGAACTCCATGGAGTGCAGCAAACTGTGAAGCTGACTCTCTTGAAAAACAATCTCTAGCTTTGTACCAAAAGTTATGTCACTAATGTAGTTTACTAAATATATGTTGAAATAGTAATAAATACATATCTAACTTGAATTATTTCTTTCTCTTTTTCCAATTTACATAATTGAATATTAATTTTAAGTTTTCATTATATTCTTAGTTTTTTTTTTTCAATAGGGTAATAAACGTGAAAATCCAAATATTCATTAATGAGTAATTAAAAAGATAATTTTAACTTATCTTTATATATGATATCTTTCTTCATTTTCTTTAACTTTATATAGAAAGATATCTTTCTTTATTTCATAAAAAAATCTGCTCTATAGTTCATATGTTCTTCATATTCAATTATCCTTACCCCTTAAGTATTTGTTTCTCCCATCAATATCTAACCATGGCAGATTGGTCGCTCCTTCCCACAGACTTAGTATTACTAATTGTTGGTCGTTTTGAGACATCTTTAGAGGTTGTCCTCTTCCGATCTGTCTGCAGGTCATGGCGGTCCGTTGTTCCTTCGCCGCGTGATTCTCGCTGCTTAGGCATCAAAACTCACATCCCCATGTTTAATTGTGTAATTGGTTCCCACTAGTAGAATCTTATTGTGAACATATGTATACATGGTTCAGAGTATTTAGGCTGGATGAAGAAGGAGAGGGGAGGAAGTGGGTTCAAGTCAATGGCTTGAATGACCGAGTGATCTTTCTTGGCAATGACGCAAATCTCTGTTGCTCGGTACAAAAGCTTCCGGGTGCAAAGGAGAACTGCATTGTGTTCATTGATTCGAGAAATGGTATTATTTGTGAGAATGAATCAATCCTTGTGTTTGACTTAAAAACCAAAAGGACTAGTACTGCTTTTAGTGAATCCAGAGGCTACATGGGCGCATTCGGTGCAAATATTGAATCTCTGCTATCTTGTGGAGTTATGACTATGCCAAATCCAGCAATAAGCACCTATGATTTATTATGTGATTCCAGGTGGCTCAGAAAAAAGATTAGAAAACTGTAACTTTTTTGACATGTTGAGTATGAGATTAAGGTTCAGTTTAAACAAACTCAGTTTGAAATATTTTGACTCAGTTTGATATTTTATTGGTCACTTTAAATTTGATCTTTTATTTAATTTATTACTTTTAAAATATATTTTTGTATCATGTTTATCTTAAAGGAAAATTGACTATATCAGTATTAGATTCACGTAAATAAAAGTTACTAAATGAAAATGAGAAGGGAAACAATTGAACAATGAAAAAGTTTTCTAAGTAGAGAGAAAAAGATGTTCTTAGAAATTGAGTTCTAAAAATGTTATAATAAACTTTGTGGTATCAATAGCAACCTTCATCCACTATCATCCACTATCTATCTTGGTTTTGATCCGGACCACGCTTGTGGTATCAAAATCTATTTTTATCATATTTTCTGGTTTTGATCCAGACCACAGTTGTGGTGTCAAACCCTATTTTTATCATCTTTCACGGTTTTGATCCGGACGACATTTGTGGTATCAAAATCTATATTTTCAATATTAGAAAAAAGCTACGGGAAGCTACCCTTTGACCGTCGACAAGCTAGTCCGAGAAGACGACACAGCCGAGGAGATGGGAAAAAGCTACTTCACAAGATCCCCGAGCTTTCTCACGAACTTTGAGGACAAAGTTCTTTTGGAGGATGGAGTATTGATGAGAACATAACCGAAATAAACCGGTATCGATTAAGATAGGGTTAAAAAGGATGAGAATATAATAAGTGATCTTGATTGGGATCTATCACTTCAGGCATAGAAGCACACAACTTGGAATTTGATCGCAATTCTCGCATAAGAGTTGCATATTAAGATGTGATAATTTCTTTTAGTGTTTGAATGTTGATATCCATATTAAGCAATGGGGACGTTGATTATGTTTGGAACGTGTTTGTTGTATATCTAATACGATCAGGGCCGCATGTGTTGGGAGTAAGTTTAAAAATGCGTTTTGGACGTGTGTTACATATATTTTGAAGACAAGATCAAATAAGTCACTTGGACTCATTACGAACACGCCGATTGGCCCATCTAGCCTGTGCATTTACTACATGCAGTACTAGTCCTTCTTCTTAAGTAAAAGAAATGGATTGATTGATTGATTGCCACTGATGACACCATCACCCAAATCAAATGAACACAATGTAATTCACCTTTTCATCCGAAAGCCTTTATTCGAAGCAACAACTTGGAACAAATTTACCTTATACCAAACAAGTATTCACCATTTCACAAGTCAAATACAACAAACTCAATTTCTATAAACATGTTTTTCTCTCTCTACTTAGAAAATTATTATTAATTTTCAATTATTTCCCTTCTCTTTTTCATTTAATAATTGTTATTTACGTGTCTATATAGATATTAATTCATTCTTCTTTTAGATAGACTGAATATAAGTATATATTTTAAAATTACTAAATTAATTAAACAACAAATTTTAAGTGACCAATAAAACGACAAACTGAGTCGTAATTCGTCAAACTGATTCCGAACCAAATTATTTAAACCGAACCTTAATATATACTCAACAATGTCTGAAAATTTATAATTTTCTAATCTTTTTCTTGAGCCAGTTGGAATCACTTAATATATCATAGGTGCTTGTTGTTGGGTTTGGAATAGTCACAACTCCACAAGATACCAGAGATTCAAGGTTTGCTCCGAATGCACCCATGTAGCCTCTGCATTCACTAAAGGCGATACTAGTCCTTTTGGTTCTTAAGTCAAACACAAGGATTGATTCATTATAACGGATGCTACCATTTCTCAAATCAATGAACACAATGCAGTTCTCCTTTGCACCCGGCAGGTTTTGTGCCAAGCAGCAGAGATTCGTCCGAGCTCCAAGAAATATCACCCTATCGTTCAAGTCATCAACTTGAACCCACTCCCTCCTCCCGCCTTCTTCATCCAGCCTAAAGACTCTAAACCATGTATACATATGTTCAGGATGAGACTCTCCTTTTGGGAAATATGCATACATATCTTCTTCTTGAGACTGACCTGGTGTGAACCGTTGCACTAGCAACAACTCTTCTCCCGACTTCACTAGAGCTTCTTTCGTAGACTTGTGAGTCGACCGCGTGACCGATGGGATCTCAGAAACTTCCAAAGAGGGTTCGATTACAAAGACATGTCCCCATCCACTTGTATCAACCACATAAAACTTTCCTTTGAATGAAACCATATCTCGACATTTTTTAGGAGAGACCAAAATTTTCGTCCATCTCTTCTCAAGGCTGCTAAATATCATCATATCGCCTTCTATATCAGCTAGCAATCTGAACTCTCTGCAATCATCAGTATTCAGTTCAAGATATTCAACTTTTTCGGAACAACTTTTCCATTCAAATCCGTAACGCACACCTTGCCAGTACCCCAACCTTAAGTTTATCTGCATCGAATGTTACATACACTTACTCGAAGGCAAAATTAAAAACCAGTCTTATGCATGTATTGATGCTAATATATCAAGGCAATATCTGGTATGACTTGTGATCAATACAACATTGAATTCCAAAGACGTACTTTACCAAGATTATCACAAAAAACATTTAAACAATGACACCGTAAAATCAAACTCAAGCATTACCTAATTAAATTAAAGAGTGGTATAGTGACATGTGACGTTCGAGAAATCAAATCTCACCAACTTTAAATTTGACCTTTGCTATACATTTAACACATTAATGTATTAAGTGGAAAGAACATTCTATAAGATATAAAATCTATTGGGTATAGTATCCAAAACTAACCTGGTAGTGATAACACAAAGGGACAATTCGAGTGGTACGAGAGTTAAACGACGATACTAGAGTTTCTTTGGGTGTGAAACCACCATAGTTTACTAATGGCGACGACAAGGACATTGGCTTCCCGATCTTTCTTTCATGTATCTTTGCCAATAAATAATCATCACCAAACGGAGTGTTGAATCTCACGAGATATGTTGGGATTTTTTTAAGTGTACAATACTCATCATTGCAGAAGTAGCACTTTTTGACGAACATTGGGATATGAGTTTTGATGCCTAAGCAGCAAGAATCACGCGGCGAAGGAACAACAGATCGCCATGAGCTGCAGACAGATCGGAAGAGGACAATCTCGAAAGATGTCGCAAAACAACCAACAATTAGTTCTAGTAAGTCTGTGGGAAGGAGCGACCAATCTGCCATGGTTAGAGATTGACGGAAAAAAGGAATACTTAAGAGGTAAGGATAATTGAAAATGAAACATGTATGTAAGAGTAAAGAATTTCACATTTATAGTGGATTTTTTAATGAAATAAAGAAAGATATCTTACTATGTAAAGTTAAGGAAAATGAAAAAAATAAATCTATAATAAATATTTGGATATTCACGTTTATTACCCAATTCATAATATAGCGAAATACATATAAAAAACTAAATTATAGTAGATTATAATGCAAACTTAAAAAGAATATTTAATTATGTAATGTGGAGGAAACTTTTTCTAGTGGTCTTTCGTTTAAGGAAGCTGTGTTGGACTATGCTCCTAAAACAGACAACAATATAAAACAATGTAGGTGGGATCAGATGAAGCTTGCATACAAATGTGGTATATATGGATGGTTGCAATTGGAAAATATATTGCTCACTAAGCACTAAAAATAATATATGGCAGATCAGAATGTTTAAAACATCACATAATTGCAGTCAAGACGGAGAGTGTTTGATGTTGACTGATCCGGTGATTGCGCGTTTATTGAAAAGATAAGACATGATCCAGAGAATATGATGCCTATGAAGATTCAAGAGATGATAAAAGATCAATGGAAGCTCACTGCTACACGAAATCAATGTCAAGAAGCAAGAAAAAAGGCAATAAGATGGGTGCAAAAAGAATATGAAGATCTATTCGTCAAATTGAGTCCAAACCAAATTATTTGAACCAAAACCTTAATCTCATACTAAACAATGTTAAAAAGATTACAACTTTATAGTCTTTTTCTTGACACTTACTTTTTAGTAAGCCACATGGAATCACTTAATGAATCATAGATGCTTGTTGTTGGGTTTGGCATAGTCATAACTCCACAAGATACCAGAGATTCAAGATTCGCACCGAATGCACCCATGTAGCCTCTGCATTCACTAAATGCAGTACTAGTCCTTTTTGTTTTTAAGTCAAACAAAAGGATTGATTCATTCTGTTTAATAATACCATTTCTCAAATCAATGAACACAATGCAGTTCTCCTTTGCACCCGGGAGGTTTTGTACAGAGCAACAAATATTCGTATGAGCTCCAAGAAATATCACTCGGTCGTTCAAATCGTCAACTTGAACCCACTTCCTCGTCCCACCTTCTTCATCCAGCCTAAAGACTCTAAACCATGTATACATATGTTCAGGATGAGACTCTCCTTGTGGGAATAATTCATACATATCATCTTCATCAGACTGGCCTGGTGTGAACCGTTGCACTAGCAATAACTCTTCTCCCGACTTCACTAGAGCCTCTTTCGTAGACTTGAGAGTCGACCAAGTGACCGAGGGGATCTCGAAAACTTCCAAAGAGGGTTCGACAACGAAGACATGTCCCCGTCCACTTGTATCAACCACATAAAACTTGCCTTTGAACGAAACCATATCTCGACATTTTTTAGGAGAGACCAAAATTTTGGTCCATCTCATCTCAAGGCTTCTAAATATCATCATATCGCCATTTTCTGTATCAGCTAGCAATCTGAAATCTCTACAATCATATGTATTCAGTTCAAGATATTCAACTCTTTTGGAGGATCTAGCCCATTTAACTCCCACACGCAAACTAAAGGATGTCATATACTCCAAATTTATCTGCATCCAAGGTTGTTATGTAAGCTTAATGGAAGGCAAGAAAGCAGTGACGACATGATATACTCCAAATTTATCAGTACTAGACATTGTATGATTTGTATATATGTATTCGTTTACAGAATGTGATCAAGACAACACAGAATTCCAAACATTTTTGCAAGATTACCACAAAGACAGTTAAACAACGACATGGGAGATAAAACTCATGCATTAACGAGATTAAAGAGTAAGGGTAAGGTGACATGACCAAATATACAACACTTTCAATGCGTTAGTGAAATCTGTATATATGAAGTGGTAGGAATATTTTGGTGTGACACACACACACAAAAAAGATCATGCACGGATGCACACGTATGTAGTAATAGAGACCAAACCTAACCTCGTACTGATAATACAAAAGGAAAATTTGAGTGGTAAGAGAGTTGAACGACAATAGAGTTTCCTTGGATGTGAAGCCATCATAGCTTAAGGGTGACAACAGCCGCATCGGTTTCCCGGACTTTCTTTCATGTATCTCTGCCAATAAATAATCATCACCAAAGGGAGTGTTGAATCTCACGAGATAAGTTGGGATCTTTTTTAGTGTACAATACTCTTTATCGCTACCAAACCGAGGTTTTCCTCTGTAGTGAAAGCTGGTAAACATGGGGATATGAGTTTTGATGCCTAAGCAGCGAGAATCACGCGGCGAAGGAACAACGGATCGCATGAGCTGCAGACAGATCGGAAGAGGACAATCTCGAAAGATGTCTGAAAACAACCAGCGATTAGTACTAGTAAGTCTGTGGGAAGGAGCGACCAATCTGCCATGGTTAGAGATTGATGGGAGAGAGCAATACTTAAGAGGTAAGGATGATTGAAAATGAAGACATATGAAATATTTAGTAAAGAATTTCACATTTATTGTAGATTAAAACTAGAGTAGACTTTTTAATGCAATAAAGAAGGATATCTTACTATATAAAGTTAAGGAAAGTGAAGAAAGTCAAAGAAACATATCTATAACGAATATTTGTTGATTAATTACCCTATTAAAAAAATGGCAAAATATATATAATTCTAGACTATAGTAGATAGTAGAATATAATGAAAATTTTAAAATAATATTTAATTATGTAATAGGGAGGAAATTTTTTAAGAAAATAAAGTTATGTTTGTAACTAAATATAAATTTCTATGTTGTGCTTCTCTCATAAAGGTTATTTTGACGGAAATTTTTTTGGGAAAAATATTATTTTTTTCTTCACGGATTCCAATAAAAGAGAATAATTTAGTCATTTTATACATAAATAAGATATTTTCTAAAATAGACAATGAAACACAAGCAGATGAATATTCTCAAAAACTTTACTTCCAAAAGATCAAAACTTTGCACAGTCGGAAAAATACCCGACTGCTTAGATTACAAAAACTCTTGTGCTGAAAACAATATACCAAAAAGAATGCACAATGGTAAAACACACTCAAAGAAAGTATGTAAAAAAAAGATATTAGCAGGCACAGTGGTGAATGATCATCATTCCTCACGCCAAGTGAACTCGCACTTCAAGCATCTATAAAATCTTGATTCTGGCTCATCGGCTGAACGAATCTGCATTGATTTGAAGTATGCCTTGTCGTGGCCGCATCTTGGGCATGGAGCTGATCAACAAAGAATCCGCAATGAGAAAAGATATGAAAACGAAGATGCTCTTAGATAGCAATAGGAGGTGTGCAGAAGAAGTCAAGTTCACACTCATAACCAATGATGCTACACTCATAAACCCTAAAATCTTATTACCATGTTCTAATTTAACTTGTGTAGCAGAGAGCATGGACTAAACTAATCCCAATCCTAAAATTAGAATAAGGAGACAGGAGACTCGTAATACCTTCAGTTTCAGCGGCTGTCGGTATATCTGCTTTAGACACAACAGGTTCAATGGATTTCTTAACCAGAAGTTGCTTCTTCTTTATCTCCACCTATCAACATTCCAAAGCAAGAACATAGATATAAAGGATTGATCAAATTTTTTGTTGGGAAAAGGTACAAACAAAAAAAGACCTGTCTTTCGATGTAGGCGACGTATGGACAAGTGGAACAGAAGAATCTGGAATTGCCACCACCCTCGTAACGCAGCAAGTTCCCACATGTAGGGCAAAACTCCATCTTCCACACCGATCAAATCCCACTGTCACCGAGCCACTGCTTTTGCTCGCTCGTTTGTCGCTGTATTACATAAAAAGAAAGGGACGAAAGATTCTCTTATTTCGATCAATCTTGATTCTTTTACTACATATATATCACGATTAAAAGAGTTTGACAGATGATGCAAAATTAACCTAAACGTTCTGCTTATAACAAGGCCTACCAGTTTATTAGTAACCTAAGCTAAGATTCAAAAGTCAGACAACACAAACCAGAGAAGAAAAGGGTTTTAAAAGAACTAAACAGAGGAGAAAAGGGTTGCCTCAGATCTCTTTGGTTGCTTTATAACAATCGCTGCACTTTCCTGTAACAAACAAAAACATCAAAATCAAGAGTCTTTTAACTGATAAAAGACCAGCTACTCCTAGTCTTTAACTGATAATTTCCCTAAAAGCTAAAGAGTTACAATTACCAAAAGATTTGTATCAGCTTTCACAATTATAACAGCAACGAAAAGCTTGAATCCAACAATGAAAGAGCTTGAATCCAAAATCGGATTTTAGAAGAAGACTAACCAAACTCTTCTCCAATCCCAAAGAAGAACACAATTACTTGTCCTAAACGGTTAAACCAATTCAAGAACCCCTTTTGTAATAAAAATCCCAACTTTCGTGTAACCCTGATAGGAAACTACAGATTGGGAACAGAGAAGAGATTGAAACAACGATCAAGAACAAGAATGACGCAAGTCAGAAGATTTCTTCATTCAGACTAGGGAAAGGTGGTACCTTTTAGTGCGAAGATAATCTATAACTCGGTCACCAGCGAACCCGAATCAGAAGTCAGATGAGTTTGTGTTTGTCTTTGGGATTGAACACAATGGAACACGAAGCAGCAATAGCGGACAATGGCGCACGAAGAACTCAGTGAAATCGATGTCGGAGTCGAGGGGAAGAAGAAAGATAGATTAGGTTTAGTTTAGTTTTTTGATAGAACGCCGTCGTTTCTATTGTTAGGTGTTGAAAAAAAAAAGGGGTTGTAAGGTTTTAAAGCTGAGATATTTTGCAATGAGGTGAGATACATGTACATGTTTGTTTTGTAAATTTAAGATGAATTTTTCTAGTGCTCTGATTTCGGCCCAAAACCTTTTATTTATTCGGAAAAAAAAACTTCACATAATTGCAGTCAAAATGGAGAGTGTTTGTTATTGACTAATCCGGTGATAGCGCGTTTGTTTATGGACAAGATAAGACATGATCTAGAAAATATGATGCCTACGAAGATTCAAGAGATGATAAAAGATCAATGAAAGCTCACTACTACACAAAATCAATGTCAAGAAGCAAGAAAATAGGCATTAAGGTGGGTGGAAAAAGATTATGAAGAACAATTCGTCAAATTGAGTCCAAACCAAGTTATTTGAACCAAACCTTAATCTCATACTAAACAATGTTAAAAAGATTACAACTTTCTAGTCTTTTTCTTGACACTTACTTTTTAGTACGCCACTTGGAATCACTTAATAAATCGTAGGTGCTTGTTGTAGGGTTTGGCATAGTCATAACTCCACAAGATACCAAAGATTCAAGATTTGCACCGAATGCACCCATGTAGCCTCTGCATTCACTAAATGCAGTACTAGTCCTTTTTGTTCTTAAGTCAAACAAAAGGATTGATTCATTCTGTTTAATAATACCATTTCTCAAATCAATGAACACAATGCAATTCTCCTTTGCACCTTGGAGATTTTGTACAGAGCAACAAATGCTCGTCTGAGCTCCAAGAAATATCACTTGGTCGTTCAAATCATCAACTTGAACCCACTTCCTCGTCCCACCTTCTTCATCCAGCCTAAAGACTCTAAACCATGTATACATATGTTCAGGATGAGACTCTCCTTGTGGGAATAATTCATACATATCATCTTCATGAGACTGGCCTGGTGTGAACCGTTGCACTAGCAATAACTCTTCTCCCGACTTCACTAGAGCCTCTTTCGTAGACTTGAGAGTCGACCATGTGACCGAGGGGATCTCGAAAACTTCCAAAGAGGGTTCGACAACAAAGACATGTCCTCGTCCACTTGTATCAACCACATAAAACTTGCCTTTGAACGAAACCATATCTTGACATTTTTAGGAGAGACCGAAATTTTGGTCCATCTCATCTCAAGGCTTCTAAATATCATCATATTGCCATTTTCTGTATCAGCTAGCAATCTGAAATCTCTACAATCATCTGTATTCAGTTCAAGATATTCAACTCTTTTGGAGGATCTAGCCCATTTAACTCCCACACGCAAACTAAAGGATGTCATATACTCCAAATTTATCTGCATCCAAGGTTGTTATGTAAGCTTAATCGAAAGCAAGAAAGAAGTGACGATATGATATACTCCAAATTTATCAGCATCGAACATTGTATGATTTTCATATATATTCATTTACAGAATGTGATCAATACAACATAGAATTTCAAATACTTTAAGCAAGATTACCACATAAACAGTTAAACAATGACATGAGAGATAAAACTCATGCATTAACGAAATTAAAGAGTAAGGGTAAGGTGACATGACCAAATATACAACACTTTCAATGCGTTAGTGAAATCTGTATATATGAAGTGGTAGGAATATTCGTTTAAAAATCTATTTGGTGTGAGACACACACACAAAAAAGATCATGCACGGATGCACCGTATGTAGTAACAGAGACCAAAACTAACCTGGTAGTGATAACATAAAGGGACAATTCCAGTGGTACGAGAGTTAAACGACACTAGAGTTCTTTTGGGTGTGAAACCACCATAGCTTACTAATGGCGACGACAAGGACATCGGTTTCCCGATCTTTCTTTCATGTATCTTTGCCAATAAATAATCATCATCAAAGGGAGTCTTGAATCTCACGAGATATATTGGGATCTTTTTTAATGTGCAGTACTTATCATCGCTACCAAACCGTTTTCCTCTGTAGTGAAAGCTGATAAACATGGGGATGTGAGTTTTGATGCCTAAGCAGCGAGAATCACGCGGTGAAGGAACAACGGACCGCCATGAGCTGCAGACAGATCGGAAGAGGACAATCTCGAAAGATGTCTGAAAACGACCAACAATTAGTACTAGTAAGTCTGTGGGAAGCAGCGACCCATCTGCCATGGTTAGAGATTGATGGGAGAAAAGGAATACTTAAGAGGTAAGGATAATTGAAAATGAAGACATATGAAATGTAAGACCAGCTCCACTGAGGCTTCCTATTAGGGTGCTTATATTCAATGTGGTCCAAAATTGAATAAGAAAACATTGGGAAGGCCTCAGTTATCAAATAGTGAGTAACGACATGTGGCAGTGTGTGATTGGCTGATGAGAAAATGTAAAAAGAAAAAAATATTAATTATATTTTGTATTTACTTTTAGGTACCTCACATGAGGTGCTCTACTAATGATGGTCTAAGAGTAAAATGATTTCACATTTATAGTATATTTTTTTATGAAATAAAGAAAGTTATCATACTATATAAAGTTAAGGAAAATGAAGAAACAAATCAATAATAAATATTTGGATATTTACCCTATTGGAAAACAGAGCAAAATATATATATAAATTCAGGAAGGTCATTTATACTTTATGATGACGATATCTGTCTTTTTGTTGCAGGAAATGGGAGATTCTTTCCCTACAGACATCAAGCTCCCTGAGCTTTGCTTCAAAATAGGAGATGAGCCGAGGTCAGAAGTCAAGATCAACCAATTCCCAAGCTATGAATTGGTTAAAGAAGTGAAGAGCATATTGTCACCCCAAGAGTTTCAGAGGATCAAAAGCACCTTCCTGGGACCAGTCTTGAAGATAATTGGAAGAGGGTTAATAATGTCTGGAAAGATGGTGCACTGTTTCCTGAGCAGAAGCTTGAAAGTTTCGAAGAATAATGAAATTTGGGTACACTTTGGTGGGCAGCCAATGAGATTCTCTATTAGAGAATTTCATATGGTAACAGGCTTGAAATGTTCAGAATGGGAGCAGAATGAAGATGCAGAGAAGATGATTTTTGATTGGGCTAACACAGACCAGGCACACACGTGTGAAGACGTGATCGAGATTCTGAGAAAAACTAATCGAGAGAACTTGGATGAAAGATTTTGTCTTGCTATGCTGATTCTTATAGAAGCCATATTTTTCCAGCGATACAAAGGAAACAAGTTCCCTGCCAAGAAGCTCAAGAAAGCTCAAGACATAGAAGTGATAATGAATCATCCTTGGGGGAGAGATGCGTACAATTTGTTGCTTTCTTCAATCAAGAAGAATGTGCCATCCAATCTAGTAAAGAGTAAGTACGATCTCCATGGTTATCCTCTAGCATTGCATCTTTGGATTCTAGAATCAGTGCCTCTGCTACAATCTTCATTCAGCACACTCAGTGTCATAGAGAGTCCAGAAGCGTTTTTGTGTGAGAAATACACAAGCACTGCCAGTCCAACAATTGCTCAAGTGGAGAACATTGAAGGATTGAAACATGTAAGTTAATATCCAAGCCTTTCTTCGTAATTTTCAATTTGTAGATATTTGAGAAGGGTTTACTAAGAAAGATTTAAATTTGCAGCTGAAGGTGATTAGCATATTACCTTCAATACCTGGTGATGAAGAAGATTCAGTAGCTTTAGAGGACACTAACGATCAAGACTTGAACTTTTTAATGGAAGTTATTAACAAGGGCTACAAGCTGACAGTTGACGACTGGACTAAAGGCTGTTTGGATGTTGGTGCAGTGATGGAAGAAATAGCCATCATGTCGTATCAGTTACGAAACAAAGAGACCATAAAACCGTCTTCATCTGGTGAATCAATCATGGATAAGTTAGACAACTTATACAAGATTGTGCAAGAGGGATTCAGAACCACAAACACTCGCTTATCAAAGATAGAGGAACATCTAAGGATTCCCAAGTCTACAGATGATCAGGTAAAAAAATCGAAATCAAATTCGACATTACAAAGACTTTATTAGATGAGACTATTAACAGATTTGCATTTGGTGTTGTAGGATGAACAGCAAAATGATGGTGTGATCCCTCCAGATAACACTACTCATGATGAGTATGACCCCATGCATGTACCAGATCCAGTAATGACAGAGAATGATAATCAGGTGAAAGCAATTTATTCATAATTGTTTTTACTTTATTTACTAGTGAAACCGTTTTTAATTTAGTACTAAAGGTTCATGAAACTTGTAATTGCAGTGTGACACAGAGAATGATAAGCAGTACGAGACAGAGAATGAGTGTGATCCCATGCCTGCAACAAGTCCGTTGATGACTGAGAATGATAAGCAGGTGAAGGCAACTTAACCTTTAAAATATTTACTATATTTGCTAATGAAACTGTTCTTAATCTTGTACTAAATGTTCATGAAACTTGTAATTGCAGTGTGACACAGAGAAAGTTCAAGAGAAGAGAACAGAGAATGATACTGGGGAAGCCAACACACAAAATGAAGATGAGGATCAAAGCAACAACCAGAATGAAAATCGAGAGGTAAAAACATTCTCATCTAACATTCATATCATCATGAGTATTGATATCAGACTGATGCAGAAGACAATTATTGATTTGATTGTGTTAACAGTTTGATGCAGAAGACAGCTATTGCTTCCCATCTCCAACATAGTCGTTGTCACAAACTGTTCAACTTCTGGAAGAAGTTGAAGTCATGTATGAGAAGAAGTGGAGAAAGGGGATTGTGAGGATAATTTTTAAAGAAACTGTACAAGTGTTTATGTATGACTCAGAGGAGGAGCATATATTTGATAAAAAACACATACGGTTCTACAACAAAGAGAAGGTAAATTATGTATTTTCTTGTTGTGCATAATGTGTTAACTTGTGTTTTGTATTGTTGTTCATAATATTTTTGTTTTGACATTCACGCAGATTCCTCAACAAGACTCAACATCTAAACCCCCAACTCCAACAAATCAGAATCCTAATGAGGAAACACAACTTGAAAATTCAACTGCTGAGGTATGATCTGAATTTCATAAAGGTTTCTTAAATTCATAATTGCTTAAGTTTGATCTGAATCATAAAGTAAATTCACATTTGATCTGCAGTTTTATACTCCAGCTGAACCAAATGATCAGACACAAACAGAGGTGATAACAGAGAAGCTGGATCAATCAAATGAGGTAGATAAAAAATGTTCTTCTAAATCTAAATTATAGTAGTAGAATAGTAGAATATAATGCAATTTTAAAATAACATTGAATTATGTAATGCGGAGGAAACTTTTTAAGAAAATGTAAGGTAAAATAATATTTAGGCTTCTTTTGCCTAAGATAAACCATATCTTTATACGAGTTATACCGATCCGTAAAGTTTTATTCAAAAATAAGTTTTATCCATAAAACATATTTTGGTGTTATTTGAGGGTATTTCTCTAAGTTTTATGTTGTTGCATCGAGTGGACGGGGACATGTCTTTATCCATGAACTTGAACCCTCAATGGCAGTTAACGAGATCAGCTCACTCACACAGTCTAACGAGCTTTGTTGCGAGAAGCTGGTTGTCTCCGGAGATTAGTTGTTTCTTGTTCAACAATTTACACCAGGAGAATGTTGTAATGAATATAAGTATTACGTGGTTCAGATTGTTTAAGCTCAAAGAAGAAGGCCAGCGTAAATGGGTTAGGTTTGATGACTTAGGTAAGCAAGTAGTGTTTCTTGGTAATGACTGGAATCTTTGTTGTTCGGCGAATTAGCTTCCGGGTATGAAAAGGAACTGCATTGTGTTCATTGAGCCGAATATCATCCCTAAGTGAATCCTTGTGTTTGACTTAGAGACCAGAATGATTAGTAAGGCGGTTTCCGAATCCTATATGGACGCGTTCTGCGAAAATGAAGAATCCTTCGTGTCCTGTGGAATCTATGATGCATCAAGTGACTCTTGTCTTCAAATTTGTTACTAACTGGTTGTTGATTGCTTGTATTAGTTCCATGAAAATTTTATTTGGAAAGTCTCAACTCATTTCACTACCCATTCATAGCATTCTTGACCATATATCATTTCGCCAAACCCGGCTCATTCAACGACAATAGTCACAATTCACGTTCCGGGACTATAATATTTCATAAGTCCATGGATCAAACTCTATACAGAATCATAACTACAAGACCTTTGGCCTCTTGCGAGCTACACAACCTTAAATGGGTGTTCTCTAAACATATTTTCCCTATTTTTCTGACAATTTCTTAGATTTTTTTTGTTCTAAATTTAACTTTTTTTTCTAATCAAAATAAAGATATTTTAGCATTGCTTTTTACAAAAGTGGCTTTTTCTTCAAAAGATTTTTGGAGCCACAAGTTTGTGTTTGTGCTTGTTATGCTTTTTATACAAAAGACCCGGCACTGATATGTTACTTTTTTATAGTAATGATTACAGCCCAAGAGATTTTAATTTTATGTTTGGATCGTCATGATGATCGCCAACGAGGAGATAGTGACACTCAAAAACACATTTGGATCTCGAGATTGCCAGCAAATAATCGACTGTCCTTTTTTTTGGACATGTCGGCTTACACTTGTAAAGATTCCTTTTGGTTGGATACAATTACAAATCAAATTCTAATAATGCATTTGAGATCAATCTAGGATCCTAGATTTGTTATGATCCTCCTAAAGAATCAATCTTTTTTGATATATAGATAAAGTTCTACGCAACTGTATTTGATTCAAGATGCCATAAGAATAAAGGTGAGGGTAATAATCAAGAAGCATCACATTTAAAGAGTACAAGAACTGAACCATTTAAGAAAAAAGGGAACAAAGAACAATAGACAAAGGTAGTGTCTAGTAAAACTAGAACTAACCATGTTTATGACAAACTAATGGTTTAATAATTGAATCAGTAGTCGAGCTTAACTGGGTATCGGTCGATGCAGTGTTCCCACGGACTACTAACCGAAGGCTTGACATTGTGTAGAGCGACCCAAACCGCGCTGTTACACTTGAACCCACTTCCGAAAGCAATCTGCCAAACTCGGTTTCCTTTCTTCATCCTTCCTTTAGCCTCTATGTAAGCTAGCTCATACCAGATGGAGCTCGAAGAAGTGTTTCCGAATCTGTGCAGTGTCATTCTCGATGCCTCGACATGTGTCTGCGAAAGCTGCAGATTCTTCTCGAGCTCATCAATCACAGCTCTACCACCAGCATGGATACAGAAATGATCAAACGCAAGTTTGAAATCCGGGATGTAAGGCTTCAGCTTAGCATTAAACAATTTCTTGGTAACCAAAGTCATGAAAAACAGAATCTGCTCGCTTATAGGAAGAACCAAAGGACCCAAAGTAGTGATATTCGCCTTAAGCGCTTCCCCAGCTATAGCCATAAGATCTTTCGACAAAGAAACCCCGGTCTTCCCATTATCGTCTTGTTCTTGGTAAACACAATTGAAAGCCTTCTCAACAGCTCCTTTATGAGTCCTAACCGTATGAACCAGCTTATACTTAGACCGTCTACGATCCTTACCCTTATTCGACAACAAAATCGCCGAACCACCAACCCGAAACAAACAATTCGGGATCAACATCGCCTTCTTATTCCCAAAATACCAATTCTGAGTAATATTCTCAGTACTAATCACAACAGCATAAGTATTCCTATGAACTTGCAACATATCTTTCGCTAAATCGATAGCGATAACACCCGCACTACACCCCATTCCACCAAGATTGAAACTCTTAACATTCCCCCTAAGCTTATACTTGTTAACAATCATAGCAGACAACGAAGGCGTAGGATTAAACAAGCTACAATTCACCACCAACACACCAATATCCCTAGGGTTAATCTTGGTATTCTCGAAAAGCTTATCAAGTGCACCAAACATTACCTGCTCAGCTTCCTCACGAGCCGCCATCATCGTTGGCCGTGGAGGGATACAATGCAAAGCTTCAGGGAGATAAGTCTCTTCCCCTAAACCAGAACGTTCAAGAATCTTCCTCTGAAACTCTAAAGACGACTCATTGAAATCTTCAATCAGCTTAGAATGATCCATAAACTTCTGATAATTAACCTGAAGACTCTCTGGAGGAAGGTAACAAGAGTAATCAACGAGATAAACGGATCTGGGACGGCTCATGATGTAAACGGTGGAGCCAAATACAGCTAAAGCAGAGAGGAAGATGAAAGCTACGAGATTGTATTGGAGATGAAGCCAAATCTGGTAAAGATCATCTGTTGTCAATCGAGAGATCTCTGTAACCAAAACCGCCATTAATGGAACCAAACAAAGCTTGAAGAGATGAGTAATCAGATAATGATAACCCAGCTTGACGTATTTCATGTTCACGCTTTGTAAGAAATTAGGAAGCTTTCGTCTTTCGTCCTCAGCTCGGATCTGTACCGATCCGCCATTAACAGACTCATTAGCAGCTTCCATGGTGGAAAAAAAAATGCAACCTTTTTCAAAACCCGAGTGTGGAGAAGATAAAACAAGAGATTGAGAGAAATGGGTTTTTGAGAATCAGTGAAGAGACGCCATTGATGAACACGTATGGAGAAAAAAACAGTTGATCTGTCGAAAAGTTGTGATTTTTAAGAGAGAAGAAGAAGAAGAAAGAGCAAATTTTTATTTTATTTTGGAGTCTTTAAAATTTATTGTGTGTTTGTGTATAAATAGCAGCCAAAAAGGTATATTTGTTATTCACGAGTGAGTGACAAAAATGTTAAAAAGGGTCAAAGGTCCAAGTAGAGGAGGAAGTGGGGGAAATGTTAATAAATTTTGCCAACTCAATCAAATCTTTTGTGTGGGTATCAAAATCCAAAATGATTTTAGAGAGAACACATTTCTCATTTCTGCATTTACTCCAAAAACTTTATGTGAGAGTTTGGTGGAATAGTCTATAGTTATGTCATAGCCAATCATATATATTGTTGATTTGAATGTGGTGTGCTTTTAAACCAATTCTTTTCTTTTTTTTGGGGGTTAAAAAACCAATTTTTTAAGTTTGGAGAAATATAAAATAATTGTCATACATAAATGAATTGTATGATCCATGTGAATATATCAAGGATAATTAAATTTTTTTGCGTACAACTTGTTGTGTTGACAAGTATTGTTCATTTAAAATTAAGTTTATTTTATTTTTAAGGACCCACAATAAAGTCGACATGAATGGAGAAAAAATTATGAAATAGAAGCAAGTATTCAAAGATTTCTCATTTTCTTGTAAATATGATTTTATTGTAGTTTGGGATTTAGATGAAATTTGCGTTTTTAGAAACATGTATGTACATAATATGTTATCTTTTGTGATTATAAAGCATTTGCTTGAGGACTAGTGCATTACCGGTGTTTTCTCAGATCATTGACATCGAAATAAATATAAAATATATGATTTATATTAACAGGTTAAATGTAATTTGGTGCAAAAATTGCAAGTTGAAATTCAATGTTATAAACTATCAATTTGAAAATCTACTTTAAAATTCTTGTTATTAAAGATTAGATTTTAAAAAAACTACTTTTGAAATCCTTGAGATAATCATTTTTATGACAATTCTCATAATTTGTATTACAATAATAAATCTAGAAGTTAAAAAAATTTATTGCTGGATTGAATTTTCATTACTTTAAGAGATTTTTTTTAAAAAAAATCTTAGTTGAAAATAGTAAAATACATAAACATAAATCTCATGGTTCTAAGTGAAATTTGAAAAGATTTTTCAAATTCCTCCAAAAATATCAAAATCACATAAAATCTTATCGACCAATAATTTAAAAATGCACAAATGCTAAACTTCCATCTTATCAGAACTGTAATCTCCTGTCTCAAAATCGAAACAAACTGATATGTTCATGATCACTAAGTATTATTATTTGACGATTGCATTACATGAGTATCAATCATTACTCAAAGTCTCCAAAGAAGAATGTTATTCCCATCAAACATTTTCTATTTAACCATTTCTATTAGATAAACTTGGTTTCTGCTTAAACCATTTATATTTTAGCCCACAAAACCAATAATGTATTGTTTTGTGAGCTGTGAACTTAGGTCGACATCTATATGTAAATGTGTGGTTTTGGTGGCTATACAATTAAAGGAGATAAAGCTGGCATTTAGTTAGAGGGGTCAAGTCAAGGTAGGAAGTGGGAAATGTTAATAAATATGCCAATATGGTATTGAAATGACTTGAGACAAGAAATTTACTAAACACTTAGATGTGTCTTTTTGGGTGGAATAGTATTGTTGAATAAACACTTAACTATTTATTGAATATGATTCTTTTGTAATTTAAAATTTTGGATGTTATTAGTATCATTTTCATTACTACACATTTTCATCAAATATTTATTAACATCCACAATAATGTAATGGTATTGAAGTGACTTGAGACAATAAATTTACTAAACACTTTAATTTTGTTTCTTTGTTTAGGTGGAATAGTCTTGTTGAATAAACACTCTCGTGACAGCGTACAGTAAAACCTCTATAAATTAATACTCCATAAATTAATAAATTTTGCTGATCCCAAGTCGGGCCAATGTAAAAATTGACCAAATTCGATAAGATAATAAAATAATATTTTTTTTGAAATCTTCATGTAAAATAGAGTCCCAATAATATCGTAAATTAGAGAATTTTTGAGAAATATCCCTTTTGGTATACCCTTTTTAAAAATACCCCTCTTTTCTATCCATTTTCAAAAATACCCCTTTTCAAATATGAAAAATTATAAACTTTTATATGGTTAATAAGGTACATCGAGATCATCATTACTACTGGAAGACTAAATCCAAATAGTTTAAAGGTTTTAAAAGGTTCTAGACGACATTTATAACGTTTTTATAAGGTTTTTAAAAGGCTTATCCAGTTTTTATAAGGTTTTTAAATGATTTTTAAAAGGTTTTTAAAAGGTATTTATACGGTATTTATGAAATATATATATAAATTTACACACATATAAAGATAATTTGTGTTTATAAATATAAGTTTACATATATGTTTTTGATAAATTTCAAATTTTATAATGACTTTTTGATAAAATTAGAAAGAGGGGTATTTTTAAAAAGTAGTATTGGAAAAGGGATATTTTTGAAATTCCCCCAATTAATAATCACTATATATATACATCTATAAGTAGATATATATTAATGTATGTTTTTAGTATTTTGTAAAAATAAAATTTCTCCTAGAACTCACCTCAATAAATAATTTTATGTTAGTATATTTTTAAACAATAATTTTGTTAGAATATTTTATTTATGTTTTTAATTTTTAAATATACATTATATTCATTTTTACATATTGGATGTTTAAATATAACAATTGAGGTTATTAATCATACATTGAATTTTTTATGCATATCATTTGTATAAGTAAATTTATCTATAATATTTGTAGTTTATAGTCAACTTTATTTTTTCTAAATAAAATATTCATTTTCTAATTATATATCATTTGTAATATTTAAAAGATTGATCTTATTTTTGTAAAATTTGGCCAATTCATTTTTTCTAAAAAATTTTAAAAGTTAAAATACCACTATAAATTAATAATTATTAATTTACACTATAAAATAATAATTATTAATTTATAGATAAATTAATATCACTATAAATTAATAAAATATTTTAGTCCCAAGATTATTAATTTATAGAGGTTTTACTGTATTTGACTATGTGAGAAGTTGTTTTAATATGCGATACAGTTGAACTGTGGTATTTAGAGAAAATAAATTTGCGGAATAAGTGCGGTTTATGATGTTTAAGAATCGCTGGGTAAATACTACTTATGATTTTAAAAGCGTTTCATGCATATATATGTTACTTAATTCCGCAAATCTTAAGAAAAAAACCGTTAACAAGAAGAAAATCATGTTAAATGGTAACATATGTGCGTTATTGCGGTACGGGACAAAAAAAAAATGCCTTTTTTTATGGTCACCATTCATGGCCTTTACTATTAGAATTATTTTCATTACTACACATTTTCATTAAAATATTTATTAAAATCCACAATTTTAAATTCCAAAATAATCATAAACTTTTAAATTTGGTATTTAAATGACGTTTTTGAAAATTGGAGATTTAAACGTCCACAACTAGAAACACTCTTCTTTTCACAGCAAAAACGATCACATATTTGATTCGTAAAATTGTAATCTTAACCACCTTTACTTGGACTTAGAGTTGGCAAAATTGTAAAATAACTCCTTAATTCAGTATTAAGTTAATAACTATAAAATGAAATTACGTGTAAAAGCTTAAAGCATATTAATTTATGAAATTTTTGAAACACCCTTCTTTTATATTTCATCCCAACGGTCATAAATATTGCAACTAGCCGTCGTTTATAAATCCTCAGATCGATCTTTCCAAAACTTGCAACTAGCCGTTACGATTCTCTCTCTCTCTCTCTCTCTTTTTCCCCAATTTCAAACTCTCTCAATCTTTAGAGCTTTCTTGATCTCTTTACAAGTTCTTGGTTCATTGTTTCCTTTAACTAACAAACCCCAAAGATCTCAGATTTGTTAGCAAATTAAGGATTCTTTCAGTCATGGCTTCTTCTCCTACCAATAAAAATTCCTCCTTTTCTCCTCCAATCCCTAACAGACTAAACCCTAAACCGAGAAACTCAGAATCCGGTGATCCCTTACGCCGGAGCTTTGGTGGCAACCCTTTTCCGGCGAATACAAAAGTCAATGTCCCCTCAGGTTAGTGTCTTTCTTAATTCCTTAAAGTTTCGGTTTTTATGTGGATTTGGGTTCAACTTAGTCCTCCAAAGTTTTGATTTTTAGATTAGGGTTTGACTTAAAGGTTTCTCTTTTTCAATTAATAGTTGAGTTCGTTAACTCTTAGATATGTGATTTGAGTGTTTGTTAGGAGAGTCTCTACTCTTGGCTAAATCTTGGTTCTTGTAGATTTGTCTAAGTTCAGAATGTTTGATATGTGTTGTGATGTTTGTGTTTGTTAGAGTTTTCTCGGAGGAACTCTTTTGGTGGAGAAGACAAAGAGAACGAGACCAAAGTTGTTGTAACTCCGAAAGGTTCCAAGAACTTCATGTCACCAACTATTTCAGCGGTTTCTAAGATCAATCCATCGCCAAGGAAGAGAGTGTTGTCTGATAAAAACGAAGTGTCTCGGTCCTTCTCTGATGTTAAAGGTCTTATCTTGGAGGGGAACAAAAGAAATCATCACCGTGCTAAGTCATGTGTTTCGTTTTCAGATGTCATACACAACATTCGTATTGATGAAAAGAAGGATTTTGAGGAGTCACATGATATGACTGTGACTGATTTTGATGAGAAGGAAGTTTATGAGAAGGAAGGGATTACATATTCAGATCCAAGATTCAGGATCAGTCCTCGTCCTTCTGTTCCATACACATCTCCTGAATTTGCAGCTCGTGAAGTCGATACATTGTTGCCTCCTTATGATCCGAAGAAGAATTATCTGTCGCCAAGGCCTCAGTTCCTTCATTATAAGCCGAATCCAAGAATGGAGAAGCGTTTTGATGAGTGCAAGCAGCTTGAGGAACTTTTCATCTCTGAAAGCTCTTCTTCGGATACTGAATTGTCTGTAGAAGAATCTGATACATGTGAGGAACAAGTGAAGTATGGAGCAGAGGCAGTAATGGAAAGTGAAACCGAAGATGTGGAGCAATTGGAAGCAGAGAGTGATGAAGAAATGGTTTGTGAGAGCGTTGAAGAAACAAGTCAAGTGCCAAAACAGTCTGGTTTCAGGAAGTTTAAGTTCCTTGGTTGGTTTTTGGCTATGGCCATGGCGTATTTGTTGGTTGCAGGGACATTTCCTCCACTAATGATATCAACTTTCGACGAGTTCCATATCCCGAAAGAAATCACAGAGTTTACAAAAGCTAATAACTTGGACAAGCTGAGTGAAAAGTTCTTGACTTTGACAGAAACATCACTTGTGTTCATGGATAAGCTGGTCTCACGTCTTGGAGGATGGAATGAGGAATTTGGTCAATTTCAATTTCATAACTTGACATATACTCTGGAGGGTAATACTGTTTTCCAGCCAACGAGTGTTGAAATCAGTGAAGAACCACTACAAGAGAAGAGAAAAGTTGAAACCAATCTTGAAGATGTCTATGAAGAGGATGGTTCTGTCAATGCATCTGAGCTGGAGAGTGGAGGAGATGAGAAATCAGATGGCGATGCAGAAACTAGTGAATCTGATGAACATGCTGAGATGAGATGGAACACAGATATAGAGGTGAATGAAGTTTTCGAAGATGGCTTCGAGTGGAACATTGAAGAACAAAGAGAGTCTGAAGTGAGTCCTGTTGAGAAAATTGAAACAGGATCATCCGCAAAGTCCCATGAGAAGCTGGAAGAAGCTGAATCCGAAGCTAGCTACATTAACCAGCATGTTGAATCTGTTGCCATCAATCTCCACCAGCAAAAAGAGAGTGAGATACTCACTGGTGAAAGTAGTGTATCAGAAGAAGGTTTTGGAGAAACAGAATCCAAAATTGATGATGATCTTCTTCATCTTGAAGTAAGTTCTTCTAACAAGGCTGATAATGATTTAGCCAAAGCTGATACTGAAAGTGGACCAGAAGAAGCTTTTGGGGAGACTATAATAGAATCTAATGATGATCTTCATCCTGATCTTCATCCTAAAGTAAGGTCTTCTAACAAAACTAACAATGTCAAGACTATGTTAATATTGTCCTCGACGACTATGCTGGTTCTACTCGCAGCAGTTGCTTACATATTCGTTAAGAAGGTAAAACCTGTGGCTGAGACCATCATCAAGGATGTACCAGTAGAGAATCTGATGAAAGAAAAGCTTTCTTCACTGAACTTCGAAGCCGAAGAAGTTGATAACAGAATGAGCAACAGTTTCCATAAGAATAGCTCATTCCAGAAGGAACCTCAAAGTGAAGGAGGCAAGAAGAATAACAACAACAGTAGCAGCAGTGGCAAGTTGAGGAGAGAATCAATGGCATCTTCAGCATCAGAATACTCTGTTGGCTCCTTTTCTTACGGAAGTTTCACAACATACGAGAAAATACCCATCAAAAGTGTGAGTACCATCAAACAAATCAGTTTAAGTAAAAGTTTTACATCGTTTCAAAACATTAACCAAATCTATATTCACAGGGTGATAAAGAAGCAGAGATTGTTACACCAGTGAGACGCTCAAGCAGGATCAGGAACAAACCATCAGGGTTATGATAAAGAGACAAACTTGTCATCTTCATTCATTGCTCCACTCAGCAATCTTTAGTTTCCTATTGAATTAGAATGAACTATTCCCACTTCTATAGATCTCCTGATTTGTACCAAACTTGATTCAGTCCTGAACTGATCCAATCCAAAGTTCTCTTCTTTGTTGATCCAATCCAAAGTTCTCTTCTTTGTTGAACTCCTGATTTGTACCAAACTTGATTCAGTCTTGAATTGATCTAATTTAAAGTTCTCTTCTTTGTTGTAACAATGTCTCAATTGAACCGACCCTGCTCATTAAAAGACTAGGATTCTTCTTGCTTACTCTCTCTTGCCTCCAATGTCAATGATAAAGAATGGTTAAATCGAGTTTCAAAGATTCAATTTTTCAAAGATTCTTAATATGGTTTTGTTTTGATATCAGTGGTTCATCAAGAGTAACGTACAACAAGACAGTTTGGCCGAGTGGTCTAAGGCGCCAGATTTAGGCTCTGGTCCGAAAGGGCGTGGGTTCAAATCCCACAGCTGTCATACTTTTTACTACTAGTTTTCATTAATTAGGGTCAATTATATAGTGTTACCATTAAAACCCTAATTTATGATAGTATTAAAACCCTAAGTAACTATATAAGTGTTACCATTAAAATCAGAACAATCTCTGTTCTTGTTTCGTCTTTGTCAGCTCTCTTAGTTAAGAAGAAGATCCCTAAGTTCCACCGTCTTCTCTTTAACTTCTCATCCGTCGTCTACATCATGGTAATCTGAGATTACTAATCTCCATCGTCTCTCCACTCCATAACCAATCTTGTTTCTTCCTTTATAAGTTTCTCAAGAAGTTAGTCTGTGTTTTAGATTGTTTTTGCAAGTAGATACGTACGTTATACGTAACTAGTGTTTGACTCTCTGTTTATATATATAGTCGTCCAAGAAGAAGAATAGAGAACCCAAGGAAGATAACGTCACTCGACTAGGACCAAGTGTTCGTGAAGGAGAGAACGTTTTTGGAGTTGTTCATACCTTTGCTTCCTTCAATGACACATTCATCGTAAGTGTTTCGTGAGCTCCACTCCATATAATGTATCATGTCTTCAATTTTTAACTTGGTCTTCTTTTTTTTATGTTTTGCAGCATGTGACTGATCTCTCTGGAAGAGAAACTCTCGTTCGTGTTACTGGTAAGTCTCATATATTTGATCTTGTTAGTGTATGTTGAAGTTTAAATCCTTAATATTGTGAGATTGTGAAATTGAAGGTGGAATGAAAGTAAAAGCTGATAGAGATGAGTCATCTCCTTATGCTGCTATGCTTGCAGCTCAAGATGTTGCTCAAAGATGCAAGGTTCTTTTATATTTTATATACTTTCGACTTTTTTGGTTTTATTTGGCTGTTGGATCCTCTGGTTTGATGTTTTCTTATATCATCAGGAGCTTGGTGTCACAGTCCTTCACGTGCAGCTCCGTGCCACTGGAGGAAACAAGACCAAGACTCCAGGTCCTGGTGCTCAGGCTGCCCTTAGAGCTCTTTCTCGCTCAGGCATGAAGATTGGTCGCATAGGTAATTACTTCTATCTCTTTTTATATAAAGCCTAGAACTAGTTTCCATGTACCGACCATTGAATAAACTTGTATGATGTATTGCAGAGGATGTGACTCCAATTCCAACTGATAGTACCCGGAGAAAGAATGGTAGAAGAGGAAGGCGTCTGTGATTTTTTTGTTCTCACACAATTCTTGTTTTGGTTCTTATGCTACATTCAGCAAATCTTGATTTCTCTTGATCGTTATAACCCTATAGCTAACTAGCTTTTTAAGTGTTTTTTTTCTAAGTTCTTGTGCTATGTAGTTTTTTTATCTCCCAAGTTGAGTAAAGGATGATGTTAATTAAAAAGTTTGTTTTCTGTTAGATCTTATAAAAGAGCTATGGCACAAATGAAAAGTATATTTTTGATTGTCAATGTCATTTATAATTAATAAAATTTAGCTATTTGTGATTATTTCTCATACATATAACTAAATTTTAAAATAGTGAAAACAATATTATGAAAATTTTATTAATAATAATATATAATTTACTTCAACGTTTTAACCAAAAAAAAAAGCTTCAAATTTGTGTTAAACAATTTTATAATAAAGTTAAAATTTTAAATGCATGGTTGAGTGAAGAAAATATATGTAACTTCAGTTATAAAATTTTAAATAGAAACTAAAATTTAAAGCGAGCATACAGTATATTAGATCCTAAATTATGAAGAATAGGAGTCTTATCCACATTTCCTCTTTGAAAATCATTCTTTCAACAGAAATTGAGTTCACCTCTCATACTATGCTCTCCCAGCTTGCTTTAAACCATACAATCTTTTTAACTTGTAAACATAATCAGTAAAATGTGGATTTTCAAACCTCTTTGGCTGCGAAACATACACTTCATCTTGAAATATATGTTCCGGAAGACACTCTTCACGTCCAGTTGATACAACCAAATGTTCAGCACACAAACCATATGAAGTAGTAAATGGATGGACTCAAGGCGAATGAAGTATGTGCGAAGGCCTCGTCAACATCTATTTCTCCAGCTTGTGAATACCCCTAAGTTACCAATCTAGCTTTATGATGTATAATATAAATTTAACTAAGATATACATTTTATATAATGCAAATATTCATATGAAAATTCTATATTTTATCCATTGAAATAGAGTGCATAGAATTAGTATTTTGTTTTTCTTCATATGTAATATCAGTTTGAATTCTATTGTAAGATGGAGTAAGTAAAACTTAAATCCGGTTTCTGATAAAATTACCAAGAAAAAGGAAATTTATGTATGACCTAATTTAGTAGAAAAAATAAGTTGTTTTATATTGATTATGTTTATTAATTTTGTATTCTCTTTAGAGAATTAATATAAGTTATTTGACAAGAAAACAAATCGGCCAAGAATGGTGATATATAGTATTGGGAAATAGATTAGTCCTCAAATATTGTAAAATTATAAATATAGAGATAATAAAATAAAAGAAAAAAGAAACAAGAAAAATGAAATTTGTGTATCCAACCTTTTAACAGAAATAGTAATTGCCTCGACAACTTATCTTACTTATACTAGTGTTACTGGGAAAGTCAAAATAAATATCGAAACAGCGTTGTCACTTTACCTCCACACTAAATGGCATTAAATCATGATAGCTGAACGGAAACAAAAAAATTCTATTTCTTTTATGTTGCAGATGTTGAGACGAATATTGAGGATGAGGGCGATATAGATGATGTTTGTGTTATGAATCCGCTTGTGTGTGTCGTCCAAGTTATAAACCTTACACTGAACATATCAACAATTCTATTGATTAAAATCTAAATAAAATCACGAGGGTTGGTAAATGAAAGCAAAATCTTACTAATACTATGCGTTTGCTCTAATAAGCCTCATATATGTGGATATGTTGTACAATTTTTGTAACTTTTTAAAAAGGTAGTCACAAAATGTGATTCTTTTGTGACAATTGTTTACGAGTCACAAATTATTTATAAAATTTTTAAATCGTATGTGTTAGTCACAAATAATGTGAAATAAATGTTAGTTTATTGACTATATTTAAAAATGTCAAATATTATTTTCTAGTATTCCAAACCACTAACCTCTACTCCCTTCATTCCAAATTATAAGATTTTTAAGCCTTTTTATTTTGTTCCATTTTATACGAATTTTCCAGATTTTCATGCATCATTAGTGTTTATTTAGTATGTTATGAATATTTATATTCTCCAATCAATTTTTCTATTGGTTAATTTTTAAATAATTATTTAATAATATTTTATGTAAAAATAATAAAACATTTATTATTTCTTAAATATTGTGCTTTTAGCTTAAAAATCTAATAAAATGGAATGGAGGGAGTATTACAAATGTAAGGTGTTTAGCCAATCTGTTACTATAATAATTCATTTAAAAATGAAGCCAGTTCTATATTGGTAGAAATAATATTTACTGAAAAATTTCCTATTTTCTTACCAGCTTTATCTACATACTAATTTACAAACTTTTTATAAAGTTGCAAATTGCTCACACATATGGGATTTCTTTTGCGACTAAAGGTACTAACTTAAAAATAAGTGTCATAAACATTATTTTTTTTTTCCGTAAACTGCTAAACATTTATAAGAGGAAAGAATAAATCACTAGCTAACTTTGGCTCTAACACAAGAACCAGAAACCAAAGTTAGAAATGATCAGCTTAAGCTACTTTGTTGTAACTCGTAAGGCACGTCCGTTGGGAGCACCAATCCAACTGTAGGAAACGATTTTCCCATGAGCTTTTGAGAAAATGACAAGGAAATAAAATATCAAATCTTTCTACAAATTGGAAACATGGTGAAACAATAATAACTGCCTTCTGTGGCCTCTAAGTGTTCATTTGTGGCCCTAGTCTTTAAGCTCATCCACGTTGAAAAACTCAATCTGGCCCTTTAATCCAAAGATAACTATACACACAGTTTCCTGATCTGACGACCACAAGAAGGCATCAACTTGCATGGCCTTCAAATTAAAGTAGTTAGTCTTTAAACCTTCTCAGGGTTTTTGGGGTTTCTTCATAGAGTAGAAACTAACATCTAGCTTTGGCATGATCACTGTGAATCACTGCAAATATGTGACCATTGGGCTCCTACGCGAAAGCAACAATCTTCTTGTCCACCTTAAGAAACCATATTGGGAATATATATATCTCTGTAATGCGGAAAATATCAAATCCATAGGATATATAATCTCCATTGCTCTGCAAGTACATCTTCCATTCCTTATCACATAAAAGATTCTTCCGCCTTAGCTCCACCTTGCTAGAGATTTCCACAATAGAAACCTGGAAAACACATAAATATATCACCTTATGACATCGAAGTGAATCGCTGATTTCATTTGCATTAAAAATAAACAATACCTTGGCAGGCTCTTTCCCAACCCTTATTAACAATGCAAGGATAGAATCAATAGGAGACCAAGAGATGTCCAAAACATCGTAAAAACTTGCCAATAAGGCTGAAAGTCTCAGTGACTCAGTGTCATAGATTGATATAGCGTTTTTGCTAAGCGTACGTGGCTAAGTATTTATCATCTTCTCCACCAACCCATCTATTTCCACAAAGTTTATTTTTTTAAGGGCTAGATTTACAAAAAAAAATATTCATTGATACTCTCATAAAAGTGGCTTGAGCAACAGGGTTTATCTCTATCAGATTTTGATGTAACCAGCTCACGAAGCGGCCTAAGGACATCATTAATGGAGATATCTTAAGAGTAAGATTTACACTATAAAGTATCTTATAGCATCTCCAATGAAAGTTTTAAGGTGAATGATTAAAGAAAAAAAAGTATTAAAAATAATAAATAGTGTAAGTAGGGGTGTTTATTGTAGAGTTTTAAAGAGCGGTTCTTAGGTTAGTATTACAACTGTCACAATCTAATTGGTTGTTTTATTTTTTAGTTATTTTAAGTTTAAATTTAAAAAGTTAATTAATATTTAAAAGAGCAAATTATAGTTAAATTTGATTAGCCTGTTAATGTTGAGCTGCTCTTATTAGCCTATTTGAACTTAATGAGATATGTGTTTTTGATGTAAAGAAAAAAAAATTGTAATACACTTTGAGAATGAAGTTGTAAAATCATGTTTAAGGCGAGATTGTAAAATTATGTTTTTGAGATTTGGCAATAAAAATAATAATGACGAATATTGGCAAAAGTTTTGGTGATTGATAATTTAAATTTAGTAGATTATGGTAATAGTTCTTACAATAAATCTAAAATATATATATATAAACGTATACCAAAAAAACAATTGGTTTTTCTCTAACTAGAAATCTATACTTACTTTCTAAAGACATTTTCAACTTACAAGAGAAAATTAATTAAAATTTTATCATATTTTATTTTATTTAAATTTTTTAAAACTTGCATATCATAAATAACAGATTTTACAATATAAATATAAATAATAGATACATAGTCGAATTCTCTTCAACTGTATAATCATACATCAACATGTATAATCATTTGTGTTTTATGGTAGTTTCGTAATTACATTTTAGAATTAATGGAAGATTTATAATAGTAAGAAGAAGAAAAAGATTCTCAATCCGCCAAAACTGGTGAAAGATAGGAGGGAAGATATATTACTCCTTAAATATATATGAACCATAAATATAAATATTTGTTTGAAAAACATGTATAACCAAAATATAAAGAAAAAAGTAGAAATAAATCAAATGAATAAAAAAAGAAAATGGTTCCAGCCTTTTATAGAAACAGTAATTACCTCAACAACTTAGCCTTATGGCGGGCTTACCGGGGAAAGTCAAACCAAGGTTATTTATTTAATTTAATTTTTCAAAATTATTAAAAAATCAATCAGATTTATATATTTTTTTTTAATTTTGATTTCGAAGTTTCTTGCAAAGACGAGAGAGGGGTGTCACAGTCTACAGTTGTTTTCTGACTTTCTCAACAATCTCGATCTTCTTCTTCTTCTTCTTTCTCTTTGAAGATTTTTTTTTCGCACACAACAACAAATCACTTTTGTGTTTTGTCTGATTTTAAGGATTAGTGAGATTTTTTCTACTTTTTTTTTTCTCATAAATTAGGATTTAGAGAGAGGGAAGAGAGAGAAAGAAAGAGAGGTGCTTTAATGTCTGTGAAGGTAGGAGCAGTATTTGGATCCAGAAACAGAGCAAACCCAGTTCGATATCTGTCTCTTTCATCTTCTCTAAAGATCGAAAGACTTGATTTTTATTAGGGTTGAATTTGGGTATTTCCGCTTAAATCCTGATTTTTTTTTTTGGTTTCTTGTTTTGTCTCTGGGTTTGGTTTGTGTAGTTGGAAGTAGTGATGAGTCTGTGTTGATGGGTCGTTGGATTGAGTTTGATAAGCAATGGTTGATCAAAGAAGAAGCGCATTGGGTTTTATGCTGTTGTGTTTTCTACTGTTCGACTGTGTTGTTGTTGGTCAAACACGGACTCGATTTACTGAATGGCTCACTTTGCTTGATCTAAGGTCTTCTTTAGGGTTAAAAGGAACGGATTGGCCAATCAAAGGTGATCCTTGTGGTGTGTGGAGAGGGATAAAATGTGAGAATGGTAGTATTACTGGGATCAACATTTCAGGGTTTAGGAGAACAAGAATTGGTAAGCAAAACCCGCAATTCGCTGTTGATCCTCTTCGTAATCTTACTCGTTTGGCGTATTTTAACGCGTCTGGACTAGCGCTTCCCGGGAGTATTCCTGATTGGTTTGGTGTTAGTTTCTTGGCATTGCAAGTGTTGGATCTTAGTTCTTGTTCTGTTAGTGGTGTTGTTCCTTTTACTCTTGGTAATCTTACTATGTTAAGGACTTTGAATCTGTCTCAGAACAGTCTTACGAGTTTTCTTCCAAGCAGTTTAGGGCAGTTGTCGAATCTATCAGAGCTCGATCTCTCTAGGAACTCACTCACTGGGACTCTTCCTCCATCTTTTAGCTCTTTGAAGAATCTCTCGACTCTTGATGTTTCTTCTAATTACCTTACTGGGCCAATCCCTCCAGGTTTAGGAACGTTATCAAAGCTTATCCATTTGAATTTTTCGAGTAATAGTTTCTCGTCTCCGATTCCTTCAGAGCTCGGCGACCTTGTCAATCTGGTTGACCTCGATCTCAGCATCAATTCATTGTCTGGTTCAGTTCCTCAGGAGTTGAGAAAGTTAAGGAATTTGCAGCTTATGGCGATTGGCGATAACTTGTTGAGTGGAACTTTACCGGTAGATTTGTGTAGTGCTGAGAGCCAACTTCAAACTTTAGTTTTGCGGGAAAATAGTATCTCCGGTAGTCTACCTGATCTGTGTTGGTCGTTGCCGAAATTGCGGGTTCTTGACATTGCTAAGAACAACTTCACAGGAATGCTGCCAAATTCTAGCTCTGATATAGACCAGATAGATGCAATGGTTGATATCTCATCAAACACATTCTATGGAGAGCTCACACCTATTCTTAGAAGGTTCAGGGAAATGGACCTCTCTAGTAATTATTTCGAGGGTAAGGTTCCGGACTATCTGGTCGGGGGAAATGTATCCGTTACCAGCAATTGTCTTCAAAATGAGAGGAGACAGAAGCCGTCAGCGATTTGTACAGCATTCTATAAATCTAGAGGACTAGATTTTGATGATTTTGGACGTCCCAATACTACACAAACTACGTCGAAAAATGCTTCTTCAGGGATAAGTCACAGAACAGTAATCATAATTGCAGCAGTGGCTGGTGGGATTGGTTTTATTCTGATTTTTGTTATCTTGCCAATTATTGTGGTTCTATGCTTTCGCCAAAGGCGCAGAACGGCCCAAAGAGGAAATGTTGACAGGCCAAAACCTGCCGGGGAAGCTTCACAACAACCACCTAAAGGAGCACAGACCTTTGATTTGTCACGTCTTGGAAGTGCATTTTCATATGAGCAGCTGCTTCAAGCAACAGAGGAATTCAGTGATGCCAATCTGATAAAACGTGGCCATTCTGGAAATTTGTTTCGCGGTTTCTTGGAAAGTGGTATACCCATTGTTATAAAAAAGATCGATGTGCGGGAAAGTAAAAGTGAAGGCTATATATCAGAACTGGAATTGTTTAGTAAGGCTTCACACCAAAGGCTGGTTCCCTTTTTAGGACACTGCTTGGAGAATGAGAGCCAAAAGTTCTTGATCTACAAGTATATGAGATATGGTGATTTGGCTAGCGCTTTGTTCAGGAAATCCGACAACGAAGGTGATGGATTGAAGTCTTTGGATTGGATAACAAGGTTGAAGATTGCTCTTGGTGCAGCCGAGGGACTATCTTATTTGCATCATGAGTGTTCACCACCTCTAGTTCATAGGTACTACTCTCCTACTACCTTTTTGTAATAAACTCTTCATTCTATTGAAAACATTGACATAACAACACCAGATTAATGTATAGTAAGATGTAGCATTTGTGAACCAAGATTGAAGAATTACTATATTTAAAAGTGGAATGTTATAGTTTAGTTGAATAGATGGAGAAATCCATTGATATTACCTGCTCTTAAGTTACTTGTTGCTCTATTGCTTAGTACTCACAAAAGCAAGAGTACTCATGTGTGTGTGTGTTCAATGTTATATAGGGATGTACAAGCAAGTAGCATACTTCTGGATGATAAATTTGAGGTACGTCTGGGTAGCCTAAGCGAGGCATATGCTCAAGGTGATGCTTACCAAAGCAGGATTTCTCGTTTACTCCGGTTACCACAGTAAGTGCTTCTGGGGCTTTTGTGTTTACTTTGATTCCTTAACAAAATTCTGTAGGTTGTCTTGTCACTACAAACATTTTATGAAAGACTTTTGAGTTTTTACTAATGCTTCTCCCTCTTATTTTCCCACTCTTGCAGATCAACTGAGCCATCTTCTTCAGGTATGTATGCTTTTGATCATAAAGCCTTCCATCATGATAAACACTTTACCTTAAATCTTCTACATTTGGAATGTTACAGTTCAATTGCTTCTTGCATAATAGAACCTTAAGTTAATAGGATCTAGTAACAACATAACATATGTATCAATGGAGCTGGTTCAGAGATGTAGCCGATATGTTTGGAGATTTTTGAAGGCATCTGATTGTTTTTCTCTCTTCAGGTACACCAAATGCAACATGTTCCTATGATGTCTACTGCTTCGGCAAAGTGTTACTTGAGCTAGTAACAGGAAAGCTCGGGATCAGCTCGCCAAACAACGCAATTGCAAAAGAGTACATGGAAGAAGCTTTGCCATACATCAGCACAAACGAGAAGGAACTAGTAACCAAGATCTTAGACCCGTCATTAATGGTAGACGAAGACCTCCTCGAAGAAGTATGGGCAATGGCAATCATAGCAAAGTCATGCCTAAACCCAAAACCAACAAGAAGACCATTAATGAGACACATTGTGAACGCACTTGAGAACCCACTGAAAGTAGTAAGAGAAGATACCAACTCAGGTTCAGGCTCTTCCCGGTTAAGAACAAACTCGTCAAGAGGGTCTTGGAACGCTGCTATATTCGGGAGCTGGAGGCAAAGCGCGTCAGATGTAACAGCAGTTCAAGCAGGAGCAACAACAAGTGGTGGTGGTGTTGGTAATGGTTTGAGAAACTCGGGTTCACAAGGAAGCAGCGGAAGAAACAATAACAACGGGAACTCATCGTCGAGAAGACGGCAATCTAGTGAGATTGTGCCGGAACCTGCTACTTATGGAGTAGTAGAGGATAGTTTATGATTCGTTTTCAATCGATTCTTTGTGTCGATAATAACAGAGGCAAAGGCAAAGAGAAGTCCTCAAAGGTTAGCATAATGTTAGAATGGGAGAAGCATTTGTTCTTTTTTTTTTTTTAATTGTTTCTTGGGAGTTAGGATTGGTGGAGTTAGAAATTGTAGTTCACTCTTTGTTATTTTTTTTTTTGGTTTAACGTGGATTTTTTTTGTTTGTAAATTGTAATTCTTGGAGATTGAGTTTGGTTTTGTTTTCTTGGTTTCTTTGACCAGAAAACAAGAAAAAAGGTTTGGTTCGTTTACATATGTTTCAGTTCCACTTTTACATCTTGTTTTGTTGGATCTGGATATCGTACGTGTGAATCTATGACTGTTGCATTCGCACGTGGGTAGATTGAGGTCATTTCGGGAATAATAAAAGGAAATAATTTACAAAAAAAAGAAGGTTCTACCGAGAATTGAACTCGGGTTACTGGATTCAGAGTCCAATGTCCTAACCGCTAGACCATAGAACCATTTTGCTTTGGAATATAAAATAACATTTATATCTACTTTAAACCATGACTTCTCTTGTATATAAATTTTTTCTCATGTGCAAACTTATTTGAAAATGTTATTAACTTAGTTGAGAATATTATTTTTTATACTTGTTGCCATATTTAATCATTGTTGTGCTAGTTGCATTGCCATTGTCAGATAATGAGTTTGTTATTAAGCCATCCTAATCACGAAATAGTAAAGACAATTTTGTGAATAGTATATATATATATATATATCACTACAAGAAAACAGTAGATTTACGAAGACAAATTGCAAGGAAAAAAATATGTCGCAAATTTGCGATGCATTTACGAGGTAGTTGCAATAAACACTGAATTATTAGCAAATCTCTCCCAAATATACGAAAGAAAAGGTCCTCGCAAATTGATTACAATTTGTGACGAATACGCGAGATATTTGCATGGAATCATATATCTCTCGCCAATCCGTTGCAACGGATTTGCAAGTATTTACGAGAGTTGCTGCAAGTCTATTGCAAATAATGTTGATCTGATCATTACTAGCTTCATCACGATTTTAACTTAAATTTTGTTAAAGTAGTTCAACTAAGGACCCAATTTGCATTTCAGTTCTCTTATAGGTCCGAAATCTCTCCATTCATCATATATACCATAAAGGAGTAAATTCCCAATCACCAAGTTTTTTTTAATATTGTGTATCTTGTTACCATTTTATTTTTATGGTGGTGATCACTAGAAACATTGACATAATTGAATGTAAAATATCTTTATTGGGTGTTACAGTTTATATTGGTAGCTCTAGTGATGAACATTTTTTGGAAACACAACTAGTAATGAACTTAAAGGGGACTTACCAAACAAACAAAGAACTCAAGAAGGATTTATAGGAACATTTATTTCAGTTTTTGTTTTTGACCTTTGGTATCTTGTTACCATATGTTTGTTACCACGTATACTTTAGGGGTTTTGCTTTTGTTTTCACTTGATTTTGTTTCCTCTCTTTAGGTATCGTGCAAAAAAACCATTGAAGTAATATTATAGATTTCTATATATTGATTCAAAAACATATTAAAATTATAGATTTTTTTTTTTTAGCAGATACCAGTATATTTAATTATACACAACAACAAAATCTTCCGCTAACACAGAAGCCATGATCAAAACGTAGGCTTCTACAATAAGCATTGCAATTTTCCGGGTTCCTACACAAGCGTCGCCCGAACTTTACAGATTTTGGAATCCCAGTTCGGTTAGGTTGATAACCTATATACAATATTAACAATAATTAATACCCATTAACAAAGACTAAAATCAGCATGATGATAATTGAAAAAAGAAGGTATGAATAACAATAAAAAAAATTACCCGGATTTTCATTAGTTGTATCAAAACAATGAACAAAACATGTGATGAGGAGGATAGTAAAACAAAATACCACTAAACTTTTCATAGTGATAACTCTTATTGTAGTGATAATTCTCTAAACTTTGTTTTTAATGAATTGTTCTTCCTCTAGACTGATTATATATGATATAAGAACACTAAATATATTTCATGTGTTTTTTTTCCTGGTCAACTTTTAGTTTATTGCAATCCTTATATATGGTTGTAAATATTACTTGACTAGTATGGATTCAAAAAGTAAGTATTATTTGACCAGTATATATTGAAAAAGTAAATATTACTTACCAAGTATAAAATCTCTAAATATCATTACATGACCAGTATTGATACTTGTATATATATTACCTTAGTATTATCTTTTATAGCTTAACTAATATTGTGATATTCAGCATTTCGGGATAATGGTATTTTAGGGTATCTTCATACTAATATAATAAGAACATGTGTAACATATTTTTAAAAGAATTTTATTGTTTTCTCTTTCGATTGAGCAAAAAAATAATTAAGTACATAAGAAATATATAAAGTGATATAATATCATTTTCTTAATTATGTCGTATGAAACCTATATAATCTCCATTAATAAAGATTATGAACAGATAAACTATACAAAACTAAGTTTTTAGTTTCAAGAATAACATTAACCCAAAAATTACAACTCAATTTTATGGCAATTTTTTTTGGGATCAATATTGATTAGTTTGGATCATGTAAAACATATCATGAACGTTTAAAATGTAACTAACATTACATTTTTGACTGTTAAACCTGATTGAATGTCAAAATAAAATTTTAAAATAATGGCAAACTCATATTAACAAGACTTACTTGCCTAAAATTTATCGATTTCCAAGTTTCTCTTTATTATATATATTTTTGTATAGTGTAAAATTTATTCGCCAAAAACGTTTTTCCAATAAATGTGAACTTTGGGAGTAGAATTTCAGATCTTAAATAGAGATCTTAGTTACCTAAAATAGAGTAAAAGATCGAACAAGAGAGACCGGTAGATGTTTATCTCATTCATTATAAAACTAAAAATCATACTCCCTCTATTTTACAAAGAGTATCATTTTTATACATTTCACACAAATGAAGAAAAAATTAAAATATACGTATATCCCCCTATTTAATAAATGGTTAATGGTTTAATTAATTATAGATTAATGATAAAATATGGAAATCTAATGTTAAATATGCATTGTAAATGTAGAATGACACTTTTTGTGTTAAATTTTGTTTCTCTAAAATGACATTTTTGTGGAACAGAGGAAGTATTTCCGACGGATTGTAATCGGAATTTCCCAATCAGTTTAGAGTTGTTTTCTTGTAGTGATCATCCTAGCTAATCACAAAATAGTAAAGACAATTTTGTGGTTAAATCTGGTTTAGATATCATTATCTGGTCTAACTGGAGGCATAGTCATTTAACTAAAAACTAAAGTACGTATAGTTTTGTCAAAAAAAGTTCGCATATGAAAGCGGAACCAATAAGTAACGGAGGGAAAAAAGCTACAACCATCTTTTAATCCAAAATTGTTTTAATAAAATTATATTATTAATCACTCTTAAATAAAAATAGTCTCTTGAAGCAGACACAAAAATTACATACATATGGAGAAACATATTTGAGGGTTTCTTGAGTACAAAAACAGTCTCTTGAAGCAGATACAAAAATTATATTATTAAACACTCTTAAACAAAAACAGTCTCTTGAAACAGTCTCAAACCCCTCAAATATGTTTCTCCATATGTATGTATACATGTGTGAAGAAATAGAAGGAAACAAGTAATGTTGATTTGATCATTACTAGCTATCATCAAGTTTTTAACTAAAATTTTGTTGAAGTAGTTCAATTAACGACCTAATTTGCTTTTCACTTCTCTTATAGGTCCTAAATCTCTCCATTCATCATATATACACACTCGAATTAAAAAAAAAAAATGTTCTCGAATAATAATAAAAGAGTTTAGGACGTATTTGCAGCTACATAACTTATCTTCATCTATTCAAACAACTCGAGCCCGAAGGACCATTTCATGTAGACTGCTCACGTACCTTTAGGTTTTGCTTTTGTTTTTACTTACTTTTGTCTCCTCTCTTTAGGTTTTGTGCGTGCAAAAAAACCATTGTAAGTAATAATATAGATTTTTATATATTGATTCAAAAACATGTGAAAATTATAGATTTACTTTTTTTTTTAGCAGATACCAGTACATTTTGTTATACGCAAACACAAAATTTTCTGCTAAAACAGAAGCCATGATCAAAACGGAGGCTCATACAATAAATATTGCAGTTTTCTGGATTCCTACACAAGCGTCGCCCGAACCTTACAGGTTTTGGAAGCTGTATTCGGTTAGGTTGATAACCTATATACAATATTAACAATAATCAATACCCATTAACAAAGACAAAAATCAGCATGATGATAATTGTGATGAGGAGGATAGTAAAACAAAATACCACTAAACTTTTCATAGTGATAACTCTTATTGTAGTGATAATTCTCTCAACCTTTTTTTTTTATAATGAATTGTTCTTCCCCAGACTGATTATATATATGATATAAGAACACAAAATATATTTCATGTGTTTTTTTCCTAGTCAACTTTTAATTTATTGCAATCCTTATGGTTTTAAATATTACTTGACTAGTATGGATTCAAAAAGTAAGTATTATTTGACCAGCATATATTGAAAAAGAGTAAATATTACTTACCATTACTTGACCAATATTGATATATTTGTATAAATTACCTTAGTATTATTTTTTTAGCTTAACTAATATTGAGATATTCAGCATTTTAAGATAATAGTATTTTAGGATATTTTCATAATAATATAATGAGAACATGTATAAATAACCTTTTTAAAGAATTTTATTGTTTTCCTTTCGGTTGTGCAGAAAAACATTTAAGTACATAAGAAATATATAAAGTGATATAATATCATTTTCATATATCGTATGAAACCTATATAATCTCCATTAATAAAGATTATGAACGAATAAACTTTACAAAACTTAGTTTTTAGTTTCAAGAATAACATTATCCCAAAAATTATAAGTTAATTCTATGGCAAAATTTTTTTTTGGTATAATATTATTTAGTTTGGCTCATGGAAAACATATCATGAACGCTTAAAATGTAACTAACATTACGTTTTCCAGTGGTAAAGCTGATTGACCCCTGATTGAATGTCAAAATAAAAGTTTAAAATATTGACAAACTCATACTCCCTTTCTTTCAAAATAAGTGTCTTTTTATATTTTCAAAATAAGTGTTGTTTTGTATTTTCAATGCAGATGTGTTTGGTGAATTTTCCAGTTTTATCACGAGTAATTTAATATATTGACCAATAGGAAAAATTATATAATGTATTAATAAATGGTAAAACAGAAAATTTGATGTTTTTCTTAAATTGTGTGAAAAACATAGAATGACACTTATTTCATCTATTTCCAAGTTCTTCTTTAATAGATAGATTTTTTGTAAAATTGCCAAAAACAAATTGTCCAATAAATGTAAACTTTGGGAGTAGAAATTTCAGAGCTGAAATAGAGATCTTCCTTAGCTAAAATAGAGTAAAATATCTAACAAGAGCAACTGGTAGACGATTATTCAATACAAAAACTAAAATCATATATAAGTTGCCATTGTATGACGAGGTTGGTGACAAGTTTTTCTAATTAATGCACTACTTTCATATTTTCAAAGTATGAAGATATAATCTAGAACTTCTATTAAATTTATTATTATTTTATATATATATACCCGATTTTTTTTTTAAAACAAATTGTTCTCAAATAAAGTAGAAGAGTTTAGTATGTATTTGTACTTGGATTTTAGTTTGTATTTGGTATACAATATACTTATAGGTTTTTTTTAACTATAAATGTTTTTTTAACTATAAATGTAACCGAAGATAAAAATGTTCTTGTGGAGAGCTTTGTCCGGAGCATTAGGAATTGCTGAATGCATGCGTACTCATGGTTTATCGGTTAACCCGCTTTATTCTATTTGTAAGGTGGAAGAAGAAACAATTGCACATGTTTTGTTTGGTTGTTCTGTGGTTAAGCATGTTTGGTTACAGTCCTCTCTTCCTATGCCAGAAGGTGGTTTTCCGATGAATATTTCTGAGGATATTGCTTTCGTGCTTCAGTTAATAGAACGAGTTGATATTCAAGTTCAACTTCGTTATGCAATCCCGTGGATCATTTGGGGGATTTGGAAAGTAAGAAACGGGCTAATCTTTGCAGGGACTCAACAAGATCCTCATTGTTTGCTCGCATCCGCCTTGAGTTCTTCAGAGGAATGGTTATTCCACCAACAAGCACGAGTTCCAGAAGGTTGTCTCACTAGTTCGCGAGGCCGTGTTGGTTCCAATCGATGGTGTAAGCCTGTTCTAGGTGTTCTGAAATGTAACATTCATTGTTCATGGATTACCGATTCTGCTTTTTGTGGTGGTTCTTGGTTGTTGCGGAATCACAATGGCGATGCTCTTTTCCATGCTCGTGATGCTTTCCTCCCGAAGTGGAATCAGATAACGGATGAGCTTTGTTGTATCTTGTGGTGCATTAACTCTCTCAAGGATCTCCATATTCTTAGTTGTGAGATTTGGTGGGATTGTGCGGCAGCTCTTAATGCATTAGCAGCTCCATTGTTGTGGCCAAAATACCAGGCCGTGTTGGCAAAGATAGGTGGTGTGCTTCAGGAGATGGAGGAGATTAAGTTTATGTTATCCTCTGCAAAAGCTAAGTCCCTAGTTCGAGATATAGCCAAGAGTGTGACCTCGGATGGCCGTCTAACTTCATACCTAGCGCGTGGTGGTCCGGCGTGGCTGCATGATCGGATTAATCAAGAGAAGCTTGGGTGATCTAATGAGCTGTTTCTTTTGTTAGTCTTATTTCTTCTTATTCATACTCTGTTTCTTTTCTGTATTTTTCAAACTTTTTCCTTATCAATGCAAGAGTTAAAAAAAAAACTATAAATGTAACTCCCTGGACAATAACTTTTCTTAGATCATCTTTAAGGCGATAAGTGAAAAGATGTATCTTAGAGGTTTTTAATTATATTAATAATGTAAGAGGTTGAGTTAAGAACCAAAAATTTAGAGTTGATTATTGGTTGAACCTTTAGAATCTTAAAAATTTAATAATATAATATAAAATATATTTTAAAATTTTCAAATTAAATAAATAATTTTTAAATTGAAAACTTTTAAAAATAAACATACAATTGATTTGAAAATAAAAAGAAACAAAAAATACCGTTCAAAATTATTAGTAACAAAAAAAACAATGAACATAAAAATGAGAAACATAAAAAGATACAAATATATTAATTAAAATGAGAAACATAAAAAGATAAAAACATATTAATTAAAGCACACAAACATTTTATTAAATTAATACAAAGTTTATAAACCTTGTTAATCATTTGAAAGATGTCCAAATGGAATAATGAAAAATGAAATATGAAAAATGTTTTGGGAAAGAATAATGAAAAATGAAAAATGTTTTTTGTTTACAATTATATCTAACCACTCAGCACTTTACACATGGCATAAGCACCCCCCTCAAAAACATCTTAACATCTTGGCTTTTATTTAATAGCCTAACATCCGTTTCGTATGCCTCGATAAAGATGGCCTTAGTGGGTCTCATGTGCACTCAGAGTCTATTGGTCCACTTCTCTTAGCTAGTGAGCTCCACCTATATCAAACATATGTTCGGGAGGCTTTAAAGACCGACCCTACAAATTACTACATGATATTTACTTGTATTTTGGCCTTACTTACACAGTTTCGGTGGTGATCACAAGAAACACTGACGTAACTGAATGTAAAATGTCTTTGTTGGGTGTATAGTTATGTTAGGAGAACTAGTATTGAAATTTTTCTGAAACACAACTAGTAATGAACTTAAATGAGACTTACCCAACAAACAAAGAACTTAAGAAGGCTTTATAGGAACATTTATTTCAGTTTTTTTTTAACCTTTGGTATGTTGTTATACACATATATACATTGGGATACAAAGTAATAAAAAAATTAATTGAACAAAAAAAAAGATAACATGTAGTTCTAATTTGTAGTTGTTTACTTGGCTATTTGACAAATTATAATTCCTTACCAAACATGAACCACCTAAAGAAAATTTAAAAGAAACGGGGAAATCTATGCAAATAGGTAACCAAGTGGGTTGTAATAAAATCACCACATGTGAGCTTTGGGATTCTGTAATAACATTACACTAATTAATTAATTATACGATTTGTTTTCTTCTAACCCTTACACTAACCAAGCCTTCCTTTTCATTACTCTTTTTAACATTTCAAATCTCACTCACTCCACATTCCTCTGTTTCCATGGCTCTCCTCATCCTCTTCATTCTCTTCTTATTTTCGCCGTCAAATGCACAGTCGTTTATCGGAGTAAACTACGGCTTACTAGCCGACAACCTCCCGCCACCGTCCGAAACAGCCAAACTCCTCCAGTCCACCTCCATCCAAAAGGTGAGGCTATACAATGCAGATCCCTCCATCATCAAATCCTTGGCAGGGACCGGTATAGGCATTGTTATTGGAGTGGCCAATGGCGATCTCCCATCTATCGCCTCGAATCTCAATGTGGCCTCTCAGTGGATAAATATTAATGTCCTTCCATTCTATCCTGCCTCCAACATCATTCTCATCAATGTTGGCAATGAGGTGCTCCTCCTAACTAACAAATATATATATCCAACTACTTCCATCAAGTTTCTTGAGAAAATCTCTAAATCTTTCAAGAACTCGTTTTGTTGATTTTGTTTTTGTAAACTCTGTCCGTCCTACTTGAACAACCAACATAAAGGTGTTATATAACTTTGGTGTAGGTGCTCTTGTCCAATGACCTGAATCTAGTGAACCAGCTTCTCCCGGCTATGCAAAATATCCAAAAGGCTCTCGAGGCTGTTTCACTAGGAGGAAAAATTAAGGTGTCTACGGTCCACGCAATGACAGTGCTTGGCAACTCCGAACCGCCATCAGCTGGTTCGTTTGCTCTCAGTTATCAGGCTGGTTTAAAGGGCATTCTACAGTTTCTTAGCGATACCGGGTCGCCTTTTGCCATCAACCCGTACCCGTTCTTTGCATACCAAAGCGACCCGAGACCCGAAACGCTAGCGTTTTGTCTTTTCCAGCCTAACGCTGGACGGGTCGACTCTAACACTGGAATCAAGTACATGAACATGTTTGATGCTCAGGTAAAATTACTTACACTAGTAATATCTAAACTCTCACGGCTTGGTTTTGTACTAAAACACTTGAGTCATTAGAAAGAAATTAAGAAAACATTTTAAAGTCATAATTTGTAATTATTCAATCAACTTCACAGCAATGCATTTATTTGTTTATTTAATCTCATCTGAAGGTATGGTTCGTTTATTATAATATATAGTTGCACCGAGATCTTCAATTATTTATTGTAACTATATAATGATTGTAAATCATGTGAAAAGTCCATAATTAAACGTTAGAAGTTTAATTTATTAATAACTTCATAATTTACCATAGATTTCGTAGTAGGCACATGATCGAATAATCTAATTATGGTAAGATAGAAGAAACATTAATTTGATTGTTGCCACTAACGCTATGGTTTTGCCTAGGTTGATGCGGTGCACTCGGCTTTGAAATCGATGGGATTCGAGAAAGTGGAAGTGGTTGTGGCCGAGACTGGTTGGCCATCGACCGGTGACAGCAACGAGGTTGGTCCGAGTGTTGAGAATGCTAAAGCTTACAATGGCAACCTCATTGCTCACTTGAGGTCCATGGTTGGGACTCCGCTCATGCCCGGAAAATCCATCGACACTTACATTTTCGCTCTCTTTGATGAGAATCTCAAGCCTGGTCCTTCCTTTGAGCGTTCTTTTGGCCTTTTCAAACCTGATCTTTCTATGGCTTATGACATTGGTCTCACTAAAACTACTAGTAGTCAGGTGCTAAGATAATAAATAATCAATTACATTTTTGAGATACTTCTATTAATTATAACCATGGGATCTCGGACCGCAACCAGTCCCGGCGACATATGAAAAGAGCGATATTCTTGGTATTTAAGGCAACCATATATAGTTGAGACTATAATGAGAAACTTTAAACCAGTAGACCACCATAAATTGCTTATTTCCGAGGTAGTTAACCATTTATAAAGAATGTTTGTTTGTGATGATAGTAGACGTCACAATCTCCACCGTTGGGAGAAGCAACATCGATGGGATGGTGTGTGCCAAAGGAGGATGCAACTGAAGAGCAGTTGCAAGAGAGTCTAGATTGGGTTTGTGGGCAAGGAATCGATTGCAGCCCAATAATGCCTGGAGGGGTTTGTTTCGAACCTAACAATCTTGTTTCTCATACAGCTTATGCCATGAATCTTTATTTCCAAAAATCTCCTGAAAACCCTACGGATTGCGATTTCTCTAAAACCGCGAGGATCATTTCCGATAACCCTAGTAAGTTATTTTCCTTTTCATCTTTCATATCATACTTGTTATAAAATCATGTGTAGGTTTGCACTTGGTGTAGAAACAAATCTTACTAAAAGACTGTGACAGTCAATATTTTTTTTATTGTATATATAATTATATATGGTTCAAGAAAGGTGCGAGCCATACGACATTTTGATCTAAGTACACACACACACTAACATTTCCTTAAATCATTTCCGACATTTTCAATTAGGTTATAACAGTTGCATCTACCCAAGAGCAGGAGATGGAAGCATAAGAGGAGAGATGAATAAGTATGTGACTTCAGACAAAGCAATGGAGAAGAATGGATCAGAATGCTCCTCTTCTCTCTGTTTGCCTCTCCTTATCATCTTCATTTCTTTTTTCTTTCAGTTTCCCTCTTTGCCAATTTATGTAGCAATCGCCTCATTTATTCATTAGTCTCCTCCTAGTTCCTACTTTTTTGTTTTGTTTTCAGGTCATCTAATCATTTGTTTGTTTTTTCCAATTCATATAAATAGTATTCTTATATATTCAAACAATGTTGTTTCTTAACTAAAGCAAAATTGTGTGTAATCTCAAAGAGAGAAAGAAACGATCAATAACGACTGATAATACTCAAAAGCTCAAAAGAATATTTATACTAATTAATGGTAAAAAGTAGCAAACCCCAAAAATGTTGAGAAAGTTCATAATAAAGCAACATCAAACGACCAAAAGGGCAAAGTTCTATGAGTGCGAATGTGTGACAAATAGCAAGAGCCACTTTGATATGTTTAGCCGTTGGCAACAAGTGCGTGAATCGCGTCGCTGATAGATGGATCCTCTGATCGAACAGCAAGTTTCATTACAATTTCCTTTGAGCTGTCCATCCCAAATTGTGCCTTCACCAACACTTTCACGTTCCCTATGTACAAACCTGATAGTAAACATGTGTGTGACCTTGCGTTGCTTGCAACTGTCTCCGTCCCCTGAACCCAAAAAACACAACGACTTGAGAACAACAAGGCGAGAGGTTTCGAATGATGTTAACGTAACATTATTTAAGTTAGGGAGAAGCACGCCTAACCTCACAAGACTGCATGCCAAGAAGATCAGTTACAGCTTTTACGGCTTCGCCTAAGGTGTCTCTTGGGCCAAGGCCATACTCATCAACAAGCTCGTTTCCCTCGTCCATGTTTTCCCATGCATTACGGAAATTGGAGACACCGACGTTTACCATGTAGTCAGCAGCAACAACCTCAAGGTCCTCGAGCTGGTACTCATCTTCCACACCATCATCCAATGATTCACCTGTGCTTTGCTCAACCTGCTCATACCCATGTGAAGAGCCGTGATCATGTGATTACTTCCTCAATCTAATAAAAGTGGAATAAAAGAGAAGGATTATCAAGCAGATATTAACGTACCTCCTTAACAACGAAAGTCAATGTGTTTGAGAACTTTCCAACAGCAGGGACTCCTTCTGGCTTTTCAAACGCCACAAAGGTCTGACCAGGGGAATCGTAAGGGAGCGAATTTAGTGGTTTAGAAGATAATTCACTGAACTCCTCTGCGTCTGAAGCATCTACAATGACATTGACCTACAAAACAAGGGAGGAAGATGGAAATCGTCAACGATCAGTGGCATACAATTAAATGATCATGTGGTACATCATCATGCTCTTTACCCTCTCCAACAGTTGCTCTGGTACTGTATTTGTGCAGTTATACTGAAACACAACGTGACTCTCGAAGATATGCTTTACAACAGTGACTGAATATTCAGTTTCTGCTTCAGTTAGCTCCACAGGTGAAGATGACTGAGAATGAAACACGTATGACCAATCAGGATTAGTGGATAAAAGTAAACTGAAAGAGATGCGATGTGCAGAAAACTTCTATTCAAACCTTGAAAAGTTTTCCAAAGGTAGCAAACTCTGGAATAGATGAAAGAATTCTTTCATATGAATCAAAACCAGAAACTGGTGCAGGTGGTGGAGCACCGAGACCAGTGGGCTTTTTCCCCTTGGCTTTCTTCTCTGCAAGTGGCTGCGATTTGACTTCCTTAGGCACAGAGTCAACATCAAAAGCTTCTTCGGAGGGATCCTGAAGAATAAAGATATATAAGATAACTGATTTCCCAAAGAATATATATAGGGTGGAATATGAGGATCTGGGAAGCTCACATAGTTTTTAAGACTTGTCTCCATGTTGACAAGAGGGGCCTCCAGGGAACCAAATAGAAATTCTATGCTATTACTGTCAGTGCCAACGAGGCCATCATTACCAAGTACACTCAAAAAGAGTGTTGCTCTATCACGAACCTGAAGATACATAAGAGGGTGAACTCAAATTAAAGGCACTATTAAACAGAAGTTTGTGTCTCTAGTCTCTACTCATACAAAAATGTATTACCAATGCAGGAAGCATGCATGCACACAGAGAAATCCATGTATACCAATGCAACCAACCAGTACACAAAGAGATACAAAATATCCATAGATTAGTCACAAACCTCGTCATCACTGTCATAAATGCAGCGCTTCAGCAAGACAGTAATCCGGGGCTGCAAGACATTTATTGATATTTATCTTTGTCAACAACCAAGGATGATAAACAATAAACAAAAATTAATGATGCTAAATAACATAACGATTAAACCTTCAATGCTTCAACCATAAACCCAAACTTTGCAAGTGTGCAAACAGCAGCAGCTCGCACTGTTGCATTCTCCAAGTGCACACGGTTATATATATACCGGATATACTTGCTCGGATCTGAGGTGTTTGGCCCTTCAATTCCCAGGAAATGAAGGATCTACGCAAGATATAAAGTATTTAGTTAACAAAGAAAACATAAACAACTCCAGTTATAATGCTAGGTTTAAAGATTTCGAAAAAACAATTACCTGTGTTGAAAGGTATGTGAATTCACAATCTTCAATGAACTCGCAAAGATGGAGCAATCCATTTTCCTTGGCATCTGGAATATCTCTGATAATGGTTACGATAGAATCTACAATTGCCCTTTTATACTCAAATCCACCTTCTTCCCTAAGAATGTTGCTTAAGAAGTTCATCCTACAAATCCAAAATGGTGAGGCAGATTTATTATATACTAGACAGCTACAATCCAATCAAAGTCTTAAAATCTTGAAGTCGTCAGAAAAATTAGTATGCTACAAACCGAAACTACTAGTAACAAAACTTAAAACTTCACTTACAGTGATCTATACTTCAGTGGAAACTTCAAACACAATGATCTTATGGCTTCCACAACCACAATTTTGAACTCATCAGCAATATCTGACATGAAATTAGTTATCTGCTTCATCAACCGTTCTACACTAGATTCATTCCCTGTCTTCAGGAGTGTGGTAATAGCAAGTGTAGCAATACTTCTATTCTGATCAGAAATTAGACTCTCCATATCAATGTTACAGTTGGTGACAGCCATTGGATGAGTCATTGCAACCTGTGTAGTTTAAACCTCAATTTACTATACAGTGTAGAAAGAGAAGAGTTTTCAACGCCTATGTAGTATCTCGTTATCCTCAATAAAAGATATGATGAGGCTATATTAATAAAGTCAGAATTGTCAGGAATTAAAGAGAATGCTTTTTGTTGAGATGTTCCATGCAAGAAAAAAAAGAAAATTATTGTAACCTTGTTAAGAGTCCGAACAGCAGCAAATCTCAGCACTGGTTTAGGGGAACTCAAGAAGAGCTGGAGCACAGTAATTGCTGGAGTCAGTTCTCGGCTTGTCACACCATCAAGCTCAGTGATAGCCCTGGCAGCCTCAAGGATCACCATTTCTGCCTTATGGCGAAGACAACTCTCCAAGAAATCATAGAATGGACGTTCTCCAGACTGGCCGTGGTTGGACATGTCTCGGATTATCTGCATAGTAAAACCATAGTTGGATATCACATAAAGACTTTCACCCATATATCATATTATATCAAATATAAGGACAAACCTGACTGGTGTATCGTATCAATAGACACTGGGCCAAAGGAGAGCGTACAGCTCCCCTTGTCAAGGTACCAACCAACTTGCTGACAGCCAAGCGATCGTTTTGACGTATCTGGATATGTCAATTAATAATTTTAATTCATTTGTATCTTCTTGTAGAGAAAGGCAGACATATAGTGATATAGTTGGAAAAATATCTACATCGATGTAAAAGCAGTTAAGCATATATGATTTTACAAGACCCTACAGCAGCGACACATGATATATAGTAACTTGAACCAAATAGTGATTTACATATGCAGGATCTGTGAGGATGCCTTCAGATACAGATTAAATCATGCCGGTAAGAAAAGCAGCTCAGGGTTGAACCTTACATCTGTGCCATGGTCCCATGAACGAATGGCAGAAGTAAAGTGTATGTATACATAAATATGTCATATGTTCCTAGCAGTGACCATATTATATATGCGCATATAACTACGAAGAAACTAAAGAATCTTATTGTTTATGTTTATAATCAATACATCTAGTAGAGGCTCCAAAACCCTTTGCATAAAAGATGCTACTTGTCAACGAATCTTAAACTTAGATCCCAAATATCAGAAAACATGAAACAATTTATTTTCTGAATATGAGATCAAGCACCGTACCTGATGAAGCAAAGCCAAGGAATGAAACTGAACAAGGGCTGCTCTAGACTGGACAGCTTCTTGAACCTCATTGCTCCATCTTTTAACAATTTCTGGGTTTGTCTGGAAACAACAATGCACTTGTATCAGTCTAACCTCACAGTATGAAACAGGCAGCTAATAGTGCATAAAAGGACAGCCTCATATATTTTGCGTGTAAAGAACACCTTTAGCATGTGAAGTCCACTGACTAAAGCTGCACTTGAAACAACAGGATTCTTATCCACAATAGCTTGTTTCAAGTACCGCTCAATTTGTGTAAGAAGGGTTCCATCTATTATTTGGCATAGGACACGGATTGCATTTGCACGGTACATATCAATCTTGCTGTTCATGTCCTTCATCAAGGAGCTTGTTACAATAATAACCTACACAAAGAAACAGACAACCAACTCATCAGAAATTAACCTTACAGTAAAGTGTAGGATGCCACGTTTAAGCCAAAGAGTAATGCAAACCTCGTCAGATGATGGAGATAATTCCTTAATGATCAAGTAAACCATTCTCCTCAAACCAGTATCTTTTGATTGGAAAAGCTTTGTAACAGAAAAGAAAACTTCTGTTGCTTCAACCTACACATGAACCCAAAAAAAGCATTGGAAAATGATAACTTCCATGATAACATTGCATTTACATTCCTAACATTATAATAAAACTGACCTTGGTGAATGCTTCTCCTTGGTTAAGCAAATAAAGAAGCTTCGTAATGACCTGTGAGCACCTTCTAGGATCAAGCTGAGGGTCATTGAAGACTCTAGCTTCCTGAAGCACTGCTCCCTTCTCAATTCCCATGAATGGAGAATACTCCACTAAGCCACAAAAAAACATTAACAAACCGAAATAAGTAACCATATAAACCCAATCCAGAATGATAACAGCAACACTGGATTGACAAATAACAACAATCACTACATGACACACTCTACACCATGATTCGAGATCACAAATCGATTCGTAAAAACATCAGAATTGAAAGTTTCAGTAGATCTATACATAGATTTCCCAAACATCATAGATCTAGAAGCTAAACAAACTGATCTAAACAGAGCATTGCGAAACAGATACGATGCAACGAAAAAGAGAAAAGAGGAGGAATGGGAAAAGCATACGCTCATCATCGTGATCGTCGTCTTTCTTCACGAGTGGTTGCGCCATCGCTGATCTTCAAAGATCTTTCCTTCAATAGTGTTTACTCAGATCTCTCCGTTTCGATTGCGAGACTCAGAACTCGGAAGTTGGGATCGAGAGAGAGAGAGATAGCAAAGGTTAGAAATTAGAATTTTTAGAAGATGGGAGAGAGCTGCAATCTACTGCATCAGCACCAGTTTAAGTACCCAGTATCAGATCTAATCATCTTTCGCCACGTCACATCTAAAGTATTTAACAGTTCCTTTCTTTTCCTTCAAATAATCATCTTCGATCCTTTACCATCGTAGATCTTTTCTTACTTGGTACTAAGCAACGGTAGATCGTGAGCTGGACATTTTATTTGCAATATATCATTTATCTTATAAATCATATGTCATTTGACCAATAAAATTTTACCACATTAATAATGTTTTGTATTTAAAAATATCATAACAAGAAAAAAAAAATATAAAAACTTAAATAATATAGTTACAATAAAATAGAAATTTGGATTTTCAAGTGTCTTATGCCATGGGCATTGCAAAGACTGCTACTTGGTCCTTAAAAAAATTAACTTTTTTTTTTACGATTTAAAAAAAAAACATACGACCAATCGTGGGCCGCCACATGTCAGTGGGGCCCGCGAGAAGGCAGAGGACCGTCCTTCTTGGACGTACGTTTTGCATTTTCTTTTATTTATTTATTTATTTTTATTTTTGGGTGGGGGACAGGGCAAGGATGCCCCTGCCCTTAGGGTTTTGTTTTCTCCCTCAATTCTCATGAATCTCCAAATAAAAAGGTAGACTTTGGCTTATATTTATTTGGGTGTATGTTTTATTCTAATGGATTAATTTCATCAGGAGCCACGAAGCACATGTATCTATTGCAAAATCATGAGAGGTTGACATGGTGAAGACAAATATGTTTCAAAAGTTGTGGGTATTGGAGACTGATGTCAAGAAAACAAAAATCTCTCATATAGAGCAACATTAACCCTGGTTATGCAAATATTTTTTTATGCAAATATTACTTCTAAGATACCATGGTTAATGATGAAATTAAGTTCAGCATTCTAATAAAGTTACATTATATAGAACCTATGAACCATGGTTAATGATGAAATTAAGTTCAGCATTCTAATAAAGTTACATTATATAGAACCTATGAACCCTAATTCTTCTTCTTCTTTTTTTCATGGATACATGCACAACTATATCTATTGCACCTTTGATCAATTTATGTCTTTTGTATTTCACCATCTTAGCTCATTATCTGATAGATGTCTGCAATATTTGCATAATGGAGTTGTAACAATCAATAAATATTGTTCTGCCTTGATATAATGAGATCTCGCTTCAAAGAGAAGTATTGGAATATCGCTCGATGCTTGGATCGTGACAAAGATGAAACTTGAACAACCGAGGAAGAAATAATCGAGTGATAAGAACAAGTCACGTGATCTAAAATTTTCTACCTTATGTAGACGTTGTACAAACATTTTATCCTTTGTCGATTGAATAATATAAGTCCGTTTCAGTAATTTAAATTGCGAAAACCGCGGAAAGAAATATTCATTTTTACTATACATATATTTTATGTGATAATATAAATTAAAAACAAATAAGATTATATAAATATATTGGAGAGAAATTTGATTTATTAGAGAGAGATTTTAGAAAACAATTTTAATGTCATAAATATTTATTTCCAATTTCATGATTTCCTTGTAATTTAATTACAAAATTTACTTTAAAATTTTTTTATTTATTCAAATGGTAAAGGTTTAATTATGTAAATATTTTACAAAATAAAAGGTTATAACCCAAATTAGATTTTAGTACAAAATTGTACTTCAAATATGTATATATAAATAACACATAAATTTTTGTTACTTTTGAATGTTGCTATTAGACTACTTACAATGGCTAATCGTTATTAATATATAATCATATAAAAAACATAAATAAAATTAAAATATATGAAATAAAAAAGTGGGGTCAAGTGTTGAATTTTACTAAACAAAACCATTGCAAAAGTTAAAATTAAAATAGGTGTTGAATGATTAGGTGGAAGTGAGAGAAAATGATGTAAAATGAAAAAGAGGATGTTGAATAAATAAACCATTGTAGATAGTCTGATTGGTCGTAACAGTGATGAGCTGATGATCTATCACAACAAAACTAGTTACATGATTTTCGTACAATTATGTTCTATTGTTAATCGATGAATTTATATACCATCAAATTCATTAACTTATATTATTTTTATATTAACCTTGCAGAAAATATATTGCTTGAAAATCAATCTAAATTTGATTTGGTTAAGTTTGTGTATCATGCATTAGATCTTCGGTATATTCATTAAAAAACATGTGAATATTATAGATTTATTTTATTGAACCCGATACCAATACATTTGATTATATAATGTTATTGTAGACACGTACTAGTTATAGTTATAGTGTCAAAGATCAAAAACAACAACAAATTTTCCTAACACAGAAGCCATGATCATATCCTTGTCTTTCACAATGACCATTGCAGAGTCCCGGGATATTACACAATGATCCTGCATACCATAAACATTTTGGTCGCTTTGCTCGGCTAGGTCTATAACCTATATACAGTAATAACAATAATCAATACCCATTAGCAATGACTGAAATCATCATGATGATAATTACAAAATGAAGGTATGAATAACAATAAACAATTACCCTCACTTCCGGCGGTTGTAGCAAGACAATGAGCAAAAGATATGATAAGGAGGATAGTAAAACAAAATGCCACTAAAATTTTCATAGTAATAATTATTATGTTAGTGATAGTTCTCTTTAACTATTTTTTAATGAGCTGTTCTCCATCTAGACTTATTATATAAAATATGAAAACACAAAATATGTTTTATCTATTTTTTTCCCTGGTTAGAGATCCAAAAAGTAGATATTATTTGACCAATATACATTCAAAAAGTAAGGGGGTGTTATTAGTTCGAGATTTAATAGGATTTTTAACGATTTTAAATGTAAGGCAAAATATGTTGTTATTCAATCAATACTTTTATAAATTCTCTTAAAGTTTGGTGTTATTAGTTGTAGATTTGTAAAAAGTTATCTAAAATCATCATCAAATCTAGAGTTATTGAATTAAAAGTTTTATAAAGTCATTAAAACTTTTGTGTTATTCAACTAAACAAGACAATCTTGGATTGTTAATAGATTAAAATATTATGTTATTGATTTAGGATTTTATATACTTTTCTTCACTAAATAAAGTCAGACCAACATAAAATAGAGAGAATTGTGAATCATGAGAGTTGGACTTTGTATGGTTATTGTAAAAACAAAATGACATATATATACTTTGAACGTTGGGTCTTCTTCCAACCCATGTGAATGTCAACATGTAAGATCACGCATATATAAATATTTTGAGATGTACGAACTACGAAAGGGCATAAAAAACATAGATGGTTTCAACAAGAGCACAAAAGCTATTGATGGTGGAAAAGTTCTGCTCTCCATGAGCAGGGCCGGCCTGTCAAATTTGGGGCCATAAACCAAATTTTTTTTTTTTCGATTTTATAGATAAAACTAAATATTAAAACTTTAAAAAATTAAAACCTGTTTTTGCAATAACTAATAGATAGAAGTTAAAAATTAATACAAAATTTTAATATTTTTTTAAAACGTGGCCCATTTGTTTAAAAAATAGGGCGTATAGATACAATTTGTTTTTTATAGGCCTATTTTTAAAACAAATATAAAATACAATTTGGGGCCCAATACATGTGTGTCTTGCGCTTGTGCAGAAGGCCAGGCCTGTCCAAGAGTAACAATGTCGATGTCGTACCTAGGAACATGCAAATATTACTTAACAAGTATAGAAATTTTAAATATCAATACTTGTCATGTATTGATAACGATAAGAGCGTAAGCAAAACTGATAACATCTTAAACATAATTCCACCATTGTTTTCATTACATCATCTATACTATAGGATAATATATCTTTTACTATTGTTAAACTAGGATCGGATCCACGCTATAGCGAGGAGGAAAATTGCCTGTTTTTTTAGTTTTGATGTACATAAAATTATGAAAATAGATTGTTGATGTTGATGGTAGATATTTTAGTATTTTTTGTTAGAAGGTACGTGTAAAAAGTAGTTTAGGGATTGAGGAAGATTAACAAATATATTATATTATATAGTGTTTAGATCTCTATAAAGTAACAGTGTATATTTTTTCACTACTATTTGTTGTAAAAATGAAATTATGATTTCGGATCCACGCTACATCGCGGAGAAATATTTACATACATACGATTTATAAATATTAGAGTATCTTATATTTTATTTTATTGCGGTGTAGTCTATTGCGGTGAATTAAATATTTATGTAATGAGTTTAGATAAAATTGTAGGAAGAAAAAATTAAGTAAATGATAATATAATGATTTTTGATACAATAAAAGAAAAAAAATCATCACGAACAAATATTTGGCGATACATAATTCAATTTGACCAATTTTGTAGCAAAAGTTAGGAATATACGTAAAAATTATAAAATATTTACATACATAAAAAAATTATATACTCATAGTATTTGCTTTGGTATCGGACATGAGGGGATGTATGGGCTTCGGTCCAGAACCTCTTTGATTATTCAAAAAAAAAAATGGAAACAGATTGATTTGTAAAAATATTATGCATAACTCGTTTATTATATTATCGTGAGTTTAACAAACTAACCTGTAAAATATCCGTAATTTACATAGTTTTTTGTTGGTAGGACGTAAATTACATAGTTTGATACATAATATAGTTTATCGGTAAAATTTATTATTATTAAATTTCATATAATCAATACTTGAATAGTATATTTTGTTAATAAGATTTTGTATAAACTCTCAAAATTTTCTGATTTAGTCATTTAGTTTAGTACCCGTAAAAACCTAGATGGCATTTATATATATAGAGAAATTACAGATTAAGAGTTTGACAAGAAGTTATTAAAGATAATATATACAACATGATCGATTAGATAAGGCAACTCACACTCGCCTAATGGAAAGCCCGTTCGAGAAGAAGCAAATTTTGTCTCATTCTCATTGTTCGTCAGCAACTTCTTGGTCCTTGCTCATAACATTGTTCTTTTTGTTTGCACTGTAGCTCCCGAAGAGACTCTCCATTTCTTCTAAAGCCACACCACGAGTCTCCGGGAGGAAAGTGAAGAAGAAGACCCACGCCTGAACCGATCAAAGAGTAGATATTTAGAATCCCCATCAGAATCTCAAGTTGTATGTCAGACAATTTCAAATCATCTTTTATGAAAATTGCAGCTCCACTCATCACTCCAATATCTGCAACATCCACAAAAATGTAAAGATGATAATCTTTTATGAAATTGATCATTAGTGAATGAATAAAAAAAGCCTAACCGTAACCAAGGATGATAGAAGTCATGGAAGCTAAGATTGCACAAGCAAAAGCAAATCGGCTTCTATTCCCTCTCGGCGGCTCGGGCACCGCAACAACAACACCTCGTTCTTCCGCTGAGGAGCTCATAGTGTCCACCGTGATTGTATAAATTGCAGTGAGAAATGTAAATGGTAAGGAGAAGAGAGTGTTATTAGCAGATAACTTTAAGTTTCTTGTGTGAGTTATGAAATGTATTGAAAGATGAGAAGATTTAAATAGATGTGTGATTCTCACAACTAAAGCCAACTAAGATCAACTATTTTAGAAACTATCAAAACGTTGAGTTAATTAATCAGTTATATCAAAATGGTGTAATAAAGTTACAAAGGATAGAAATTGGATTAGAAGATATATATCAAGAAACGCATGACAAGATTTGTCCTAAAATTTGCTGTTTATAGTAACACCAGATCATTTAAGATTTTAAGATTGGTCTCACTTTTTGTTTTTGGTTATTTTCTTATCTAAAATTTAGGAAATTAGGAACATATCGTTAAGTATATAGGCATCCCGCATCCACACATGCCAGATTTATAAATCTAAATCTAGACATTGCAAAGAAGAAGTGTAAAGATACACTCAATATAAAACACATTCGTTACACTCTTTTACTAAATATAAATAAATACTAAGTAATTATTTAAATATTAACTAAATAAATTTTATAATGAAACACAAATAATTATTAATACATATTGGAAAATTAAAGTTAGAGAATGATTGATTACTCTTTTTTTAAGCGTAGAAAATTAAACTGGACCGACCAAGTGCAATGCTATTTTGCGATGAAGATGTTGTTAGGACTCTAGTTAGTAAAATCCAACCAGATTTTTAGCTGACAAGTTTTGATTGTTTTCTTCTTGGCTCATAAGTTTTGATTGGTGGGAATGCAATACGTGTTGAGGAAGAAGAGCATGTGTGTGAGGTTGGATGCTCCTGTGGTATGCAGTTCAGTTTGAGTTGTGCATTCCCCTTGCTCTTGTTTGATGTGTGAGCTATGGAGAAAGAAGTGTTATGAATATGATGAGTCCGAGACAGTTAATTGGATAACTGTTTATACAAAGCCGTGTCCCAAGTGTCACAAGTTAGTTGAAAAGAATGGTGGATGCAATCTTGTGACATGTGTTTGTAGACAATCTTTTGGGTAAGAATTTTAGACTTGTGTTCTCCAGTTTCTTCTGTGCTTTGTAGTGAACATATGTTAGGTGATGATGAATCTCTGGTTTGATTGTTACTTTGTACAGTTGGTTATGTGGTGCAGCTACTGGAAAAGGGATCACACTTTATAGAAAATTTGATGTTTGCAGGTATGACCGAATGCATTGAAAATGACTTGTTGGGTTCTCTGCAACTTGGCATCCACAACCATTACTACATACAGATCAAATGGTATAGAACAATGCATCTGACTTTTATAGTTTTCATAAGCTGTTGGTGAAAATATGCCAGCCTTCGGATTGTAGTACAAGCGGTAAATCTTGAAACATTTTCTGATTTATCTTACAACACCCTTTTTATCCAAACCAAGCTTATTACCTGGAATGTACAGCTCTTAACCCAACCCCTCTGTTTCTTTATTTTTTTCTGTTCTTTCACTGATCTTACCTAATGGAAGTTGCTTATGAACTAAAGCTTCTCTCAACTCCTCAAGGTGTAAAGTTTTTAGCACATCACATAAGATTTCCCTAATTTAATTAAAATAATTCTTTTGTCCATATGTTATTCTATTGCTTTGTCTAGTTCTTGAGATTTAGAATCCATTCGAATATTTTAAAATTTCGCTGAATTGGGGTTTTTAGATCGGTTTTGGGTTCGGTTATTTTGCTGAGGCCTAGCCTTGTCTATACAAATCTTATATAAAAATAAATATAGCAGTATAATAATGGGAAAAATATCAAAAAAAATCCGAAACTTTTAATTTTGGAACGATTTAATCTCAAACTTTCAAGAAGTCATTTTAATCACAAAGTTTCTATTGACTTTTCCTTGAAACAGTTAAGTTTGACATTACTGATTTAACCACGACGTTTAGTCTATGTTAAAATCTCGAAAATGGGATTAACTATTTGTGTGCTGGTTTCGTTTAGTTTAAACAACCACATTTAAAAAAGCGACGAAACAACGTTGGAAGTTGCTTTCTTCCTCCACAGGTCTGCGCTATGGCAACAGTTCGACAAGAGGTAGAGAAAACTTGTGGATTTTTCTAGGACTAGGGATTTAGATTTGTAAATTGTGAATCAATTTGGGATTGTGTTTCTTCAGTTTTTTTAGGACGTCATTTTGTGGTTTAAAATACATGGTAGTTTAGGCTAAACCGAAGCACCTCACATATAGTTTACCACGTTTTTGCGATTTTTGAGAGAGATTAAACGTCGTGCTTAAATAAGCAAAGTCAACAAAATTTAACTATTTTACAGACAAGTCAACATAAACTTTGTGATTAAAATGAGTTCGAAATTAAATCGTACCAAATTTGAAAGTTCGAGATTTTTCTGATATTTTTCCCGTATAATAATAGAAAAGTCTACATTTTAAAATAGTAAATAGAATCTTAAAATTATTTTTATGTAGAATGATATATTTTGTCATCTTTGTTAAAATCCAAAAATTCGATATTGTTCTTTCAATTTTTATTTTTTTTTGTAAAAAGGAAGAAAATTGTAGAAATATTTGTGGCCGTTGATTTAAAAACCGGGAAAACAGCAGAAACAAATCTGAAAAATCTGAGTTAAGCCAACCACAATCACTCGAAGCGAAGACGAACTCACTCCCAAAAGTTTACTCTTCTCGTTCCCAACCACTACCTTACAAAAACCCTAACCCTAATTTCTCTACCCCCAAATCTGTGATGGAAGACGAAGAAGGGATCGGGTTGATCTTAGCCAGAGCCACCGAGCTAAGACTCAAGATCAGCGATTGTATCGATTCCTCCAGCACCGCCGTTAGCGAAAACGGCGGCGACGGCGGCGGAAACGAGGATCTTTCTCCCGGAGAAGAGAAAAAAAAAGATGAGATTTTTCGGAATCAAGATAAGGATTTTGACTCAATCAGCTCTGAGGATGTTGTAGAGGAAGCAGAAGCTGAACGTCTTTTGCGTATACGTGATGCTCTTGAATCTCTTGAGTCTCAGCTTGCTTCTTTACAGGTCTGAATCATCAAAAAACCTCAATTTCCTCTGTTTCTATGGTTTAAAGTTTCTAGCTTTTACTATTGAATTGAAATTGTTGGTTCTGCTTTTGATTGAAATTGAATCTGAATTGCTTCAAGTTTAGTCTTTGAATGTCTGAATTGCTTCAATTCACTGTCTCAGGTATTGTGAGAAATGATTTGTGATAATATTGATGTCATGGTATTGGTTTTGTTGTTTATTGATCAGAATTTAAGGCAAAGACAACAATATGAGAAGCAAGTGGCTTTATCTGAGATTGATTACAGTAGGAAAATGTTGCTTGAGAAGCTTAAGGAGTACAAAGGGAAAGACTTTGAAGTACTACGCGAGACTACGACGTTTGCTGGTGAAAGAGTTGATTATGAGAACGATCTTCTACTTCCTCCTTATCCTGTTCATCCTCCTCTATCCCTTGGTTTAGATAATAATGGTTACCTTTCTCACTTACCTTCCAAGAAGAAGTCTGATGCTAACGGGTTTGGCTCAGGACATGTGAGAAACGAGGCAGAGGTGAAAAGTCCCGATGGAGGATCTGGAAGCTCGAATCATCATGGTGTTATTCGCTTCTTAGGCTCTGTTGCGAAGATCATGCTTCCAATCATCGGTGTTATTTCCGTATTGTCTGCTTCTGGATATGGTCCTGAGATGAGGAAAAGAGGTGCGTCCTTGAACCTTCTTGGACTTCTCCCGCAGCGAGCAGTTAAAGGGAAGAGAACACCTAATCAATGCCCACCGGGAAAAGTTCTTGTGATAGAAGACGGGGAAGCACGGTGCCTTGTTAAAGAAAGAGTCGAAATACCCTTTGACTCGGTTGTTTCAAAACGCGATGTAACTTATGGATACGGTTGAATTATGAAAAAACACCCTTCTCTGTAACCTTTCATTGCCTGGATTCAGTGTGTAAAGTTTCAACCTTTTCTCTTATCTCTTAGATGTGAAAGCTTCTTGGTGCTACATAACTTTCACAAGTTTTGTTCTTTGCTTCTGCTTCTCAGCAAATAATCTAGGAAAGAGAGAGATCCAGTTGCAGTAGTATTTGTCTTCTGCCAAATCTATTAACGGATTCAATGTATTGACACAACTCTCACCACTTGTGTGGTATATAATATCAGCAAAAATAATGATATAAAGAGATATGCATACTTTTCAATTATGTTTTGACTAGTTGGTCAAGCCTACCATTAAAATACCCTTGAAAGAGTAATCTTTTTTTTTTTTTTTGTCAACGAAACAGTAATCATCCTCGAGAAATAAGAGAGCCTACAACTCCCGCAATTAGAGTCGTTGGATCGCCGAGCACCGCGGAAATAACAAACTGCACGGCCATTCCCGCAATCTCGCAGCATTTCTGAACTTTACCTTTGCGACTACTACGGTGGTGATGCTCAAGTGTGTTTTTTAAGGCCAAACTCTTACGTTCAATGCCTTTACCATTTTCTCCTTTGTACAACTCTCTCCAATTCTCCACCAACATCTCTCTCACACATGCCACATGGAGATTATACTTCTTGCAAGACGACCTGTTTTTTTTTTTTTTTGTGAAAAAAATAAAAATAATTAATTGGTTTTAAACCTGATTTTTATTATTAACTAGCCCAAAAACTATGTTACAATTCATTTAATCAAGAAAAGTGCCAAAGATAATTCTTCTTTTTTTTTTGTGAAACAGAGCTAAGTTAAAATTAATGTGTTATATAATTAACTTAGAGTACACGCTATGTAACATATATGTCTACCAATTACCAAGTCACAATCTCATTTCTTTAAAAAAGGATAAAGAGTTTTTTGTTTTGAATGCCATTGCTTTAATCTTTAATCTCCCCTTTGCTCTAACATATATTATTCGGTATAAAGACGAAATTAATCTTCAAGAATCAATACATTAACATAATCCAAAATTTTATCTTATTGCTTTATAATATTCTCTTATATATGTTGATTTCGAATATATGCTAATGTTGACTAAAAAAAAAATGTTTTCCTTACATGTTAATCTTTAGTTAAAGTTTTCAGTTTTACTATTTACCAAAGTAACAAAGCAAGAACATTGAACCAATTGGTATGATCATAATAATTCAAGAACATCATAATAATTCAAGAACAAAGATATAGAATCAAGAAGATAGTACCTGTAACTCCAGCTACGGCCTTTAATACCACATCGATGACAAGAAGAACTAACTTTACGATAAAGAAAAAGTTTGGTATCTCCATCATCCAAAACCATAGGAAGCATAGCGCAACAAGGATGAAGATCAAACCCACAAGCCTTGCAATGGTAAAGGAATCCAGACACATCTTTCTCGCAGGCATTGCAGTACCGTCTCTCGTTCCCGGGCGGCTTTGCCATAAACTGAAACGTACACTTTTTGTAAAAGGGATGTGTTATGGAAGCTGAAGGTAACGCGCAATGCGCATGGAGATCGAAGTCGCAGCAGCTTCCATGATGATTGTTATTATTACCGGAGCAGCGATAGCGAGAGCCGATACCTACTTCGTTGCATCCATCACACTTGAAGGGTTTCTCTGTGTAGTCGAATTTGAGGTTGTGTTGAGGGTGGCTGAAATGTGATATTTCTGAATATTTCTTCATTATTTATTTTTTTTCTTGTTTGAGAATTGGGTTTTTTTTTTGTGTAACAAGAGTTTGGTAGGAATCATAATTTATAGAGGGGATTATATGGAGAAGCTTTAATCAAGTGACTTGGAGCATCTAAAAAGAAAGATGGGAGTTTTATCAAGTGGAATCTTTAAGTTGCTGCAAATGTAAGAAAGTACATAAGGAGAGAATAAGAGAATGTAGAATATATGAATTGGTATAAAAACTTTTTTATTTTGACAATAATTGATCGAAACATTGCCAAATAAGTATTTTATAAAAAAAAATTGTTTGAGGTGAAAACTTTTGTTTATATATATATAGATGCCATGCAATTTTCATTTTGTAAAAACATGTATTGTAATTAACTACGTTTATATTGGATTTAAGCAATGAAATGATATGAAACAAATGTAAGATATACTTTTACAAATGTATGATCTTGAATAGTTCACCTTTTATGGTAACTAATTTATTATGATTTCCATGAATGTTGGTTAGTTATTAGTTTTGATTTTTATGTATTTAAAGCTGATTTTTTTCCAAAAATATATTTTGTTCTCTTTGATTTTGTTTGGCTACATGATTGAGATTGCATTTTATTTTATTTTGGTTTTTAATTCTGTTTTACTCATTTTAATTGTATATACTATGCCCATCTTATACAAAATGCTTCCCTTTTAATAGTATAGATACATAGAATTGTTCTCAGATAATATAGTATTATACAATTTTGTTTCTTTAAATTATCAAACATTGAAATGAGAATTTAACCAAGTTATGTAAAATCTATGTCGGAATTATTTTCCATCACATGATTTTGTAATATTGACTGTATAGTTATTTCTATTTCAAAATCATACCAAACTTCATATATTTGGTGCTAGCTAGCTAGACTTAGAAATCGATTTCCAATAGCAATTTTAATCTAAAACATCTTCATCTATTTTTTTTTTCTAATTTTCTAGTTATAAAATCTATATTATGAAAAAATATATTTGATATAACTCATTTAAACTATTTTTTTTTCATTGTACTATGAGCATCATGTAGCTTTATATATTTGACACTTTCAAGGTACCTATATTTTATAGAGAAATTCTCTTAGATACCATCATTTTATTTTTTATTCCAAAAATACCACAATTTGTTTTTATTTCCAAAAATACCACAAAAGTTTTATTTTTCCAAAAATATCATAGACGTAAAAAGTTGTTTTTTGAAGGTGTAGAATTATTATTTTCTATGTTTGGTTTGACTATTTATATTTAGGGTATAGTTTTTAGGGGTAGGGTTTAGAATTTTGAAATTAATTTTAATTATGAAAATATTAGTTTTAGTTTTGTGGTATTTTTGGAAAAATGTATTTTAGTGGTATTTATGGAAACTAAAACTTATAATAGTTTTTTTGGAAAAATACCTATTTTTATGGTATTAAAAGAATTCTACTATTTTATAATGATCATTATTAAAGTATACATTTTTCAGCAATAATCATAAAATATATAAAAAACGGGTCTTCCCCACTACACCTAATATTTATGTTTGAATAATACAGTATCAGGTGCAGTAGAGAATGTGCAGCAAGGGAGACCAAGACGACAACAATGTTATACAAATTTATCTCCAAAACAATCAAAGGATTGTGTTTACCAACAATGTGATTCTGCATGTCTGAAGAAGAAGTTTAAAGGGGGTGGTCTTTGTGTTCGTCCCACTGGGTGTGTATGCTTGGATTTTTGCTCTTAAGTTACAAAATAACATTTAGTCAAATATATACAGTAAGAGAATAATAAAATGCTCAGAGAAGGCAGAGATAAGAAGTTTATTTGGAAAATGCATGAACAGTCAGAAAGAGTCTGGTCACAACGACCGTATTGTAATATGATTTTTTGGCCAAATATAGTGTGTACTAATACTACCGTTATCAAGTTATAATATGATTTAATTTAACATAATACTATTAGCTAATTTGTTGGAGACTTTTTTTTATTTTCCTGAAATAATTGTTTTATCTAATGAATTAAATGTTTAATGAACAATATTGATGAGAAACAATTACAAGAAATTACAATAGGGAATGAAGGTGAAGTGATAATCAATGTTTCTCTTGATCACCTTTGTGATGAAGTGGCTTATGAGATTAGTTTTTAGCTTAATTGTGAAACTAGTGAACTCTGAGAAGCAAAAGCTATGTGTGATGCTAAGTCATGATTGTTATCACATTTAGAAAGAAGTTGTTTGAATGTATAGACACCAATAGTATATCAGTTTCGAAATGTAGTTATTTTAGTTAGTTGTAGGCGTTCGGATATTCGGTTTGGTTCCGAGTATTTCGGGTAAAAGAGTTTAGGATCTATTCAGTTATTTTAGATTTTTGGTTCGGGTTTAGTTTGGTAAAGATTATTTTCGGTTCGGTTCTTGATATCCGTAATAGTGACTTTTATTTTTAAATGATTAAATTTTAATGAAATTTGATTAATTTTTGAAAAATATGTCTAAAATTTCTAAATATTTTGTTTTTTTCTTTTAAATATTTATCATTGAAATTATTTGATATTTATCACTGAAATTTTGGTTATTGAATTATATCACATTTAAATATAATTAATATTTTAAATATATAACTAGGTGTTGGATATTTCGGTACCCATTTGGTTTTCGGTTCGGTCAATTCGGTTCCGATATTTTTTTGTTCTCAAGTTTACTATCCGTTACTACGTTAGTTTCGATTCGGTTCAACTCCTTTTGTTGGTTTGGTTTTAGTTTGGTACTTTCAGTTCGGTTAAGTTATTATATTATGCCCACCACTACGAGTTAAGTTATCAAAGAGACCAAGTCTTTGATACTAACGCGGATCATCCACCGACCATATTAGTCTTTGGTTTTAGTCTCGGACCAGAAGTACTCTACTGATGATACTAACTCGGATCATCCACCCGACCCGGAAACCCAAACCCGGTTCAATCCTCTCAACCTCTCTCTTCACCACCGTCTCTTCTCCGCCGTCAGACCCATTAATTTCCGACGCCGTCTCAATCCTAACTCACCACCGTTCCAAATCACGCTGGTCAACTCTCCGATCTCTCCACCCTTACGGATTCACTCCTTCTCAATTCTCCGAAATCACTCTCCGCCTCCGCAACAACCCTCACCTCTCTCTCCGCTTCTTCCTCTTCACTCGCCGCTTCTCTCTCTGCTCACACGACATTGGTTCTTGCTCGACACTCATCCACATCCTCGCTCGATCTCGTCTCAAAAGCCACGCTAGTGAAGTCATACGTCTCGCTCTCCGTTTAGCCGCCGACAACGAAGAAGGTGAAAACAGAGTATTGAAAGTGTTCCGTTCGTTGATTAAAAGTTATAATCTTTGTGGTTCTGCTCCATTTGTGTTTGATCTGTTGGTAAAATCGTGTCTTGATTCGAAAGAGATCGATGGAGCTGTGATGGTAATGAGGAAATTGAGGTCTAGAGGAATCAGTTTACAGATTAGTACTTGTAATGCTTTGGTTTCTGAGGTTTCTAGGCGTAGAGGTTGTTTTAATGGGTATAAGATGTATAGAGAAGTCTTTGGTTTAGATGATGTTAAGGTAGATGATGGTAAGAAGATGGTAAGTAAGGTTAAGGCGAATGCGAGCACGTTTAATTTGATGATGATGAGTTTTTACAGAGAAGGTGAGACTGAGATGGTGGAGAGGATTTGGAGAGAGATGAAGGAGGAAGGTGGTTGTTCTGCTAATGGGCAGAGCTATTGTGTTTTGATGGAGGCGTATTGTTCGCGAGGTTTGATGAGTGAAGCTGAGAAGATATGGGAAGAGATGAAGGTGAAAGGAGTGGTTTTTGATGTTGTGGCTTATAATACTATGATTGGTGGGCTTTGTGGTAACTTAGAGGTTGCGAAAGCGAAGGAGCTTTTTCGAGAAATGGGATTGAAGGGGATTGAGTGTACTTCTTTAACATATGAGCATCTTGTTAATGGGTATTGTAAAGTTAGGGATGCTGATTCGGCTTTGGTTTTTTATAGAGAGATGAAAAGGAAAGGCTTTGAGGCAGAGGGTTTAACTATCGAAGCGTTAGTGGAAGGACTATGTGATAGGAATAGAGACAAAGTTGTTGAAGCTGCAGAGGTTGTGAAGGTTGCGGTGAGAGAATCTGAGTTTTATCCTAGTCGTGAGTGTTATGAGTTGTTGATTAAGAGGTTGTGTGAAGAAGGAATGATGGAGAGAGCCTTGAATATTCAGGCTGAGATGGTGGGGAAAGGTTTTAAACCGAGTCAAGAGACATATAGAGCTTTTATCGACGGGTATAGAATAGCAGGTGATGAAAAAACATCGGCATTGTTGGCTGTAGAGATGGCTGAATCACTTAAGCTAAGAGCAGAAGAAGAAAGCTAGAACTTGTGCTTCATTGGTAAGTTGCTGAAGATCGAATGACAAATTCACATAGAAACCGATCGGTGACGCAATGTGGTACGAATTTTGTGATATTCGAGAAAGCGGTGGCAGTATAGTTGTTGATACTACTCCGTATCATCTCATGGAATGGTTGCATAGGAAGTGGTACACATTGTAAGACGCAACATTACACATTAAAGCTATTATGTTGAAAGGGAAGATTCAATCCACAAACACCACATGACTATTTCTTATTTCTGAAGCAATTCTTATTGAAATCACAATCATTGATAGTTACGACTTAGACAGAATCATACAAAGCAATCACTCTTACATGGAAGACGAAAAAAAACTAATGGAAGAAAAAGAAACTGAAGAAGTTATGAAGTGATGATGGCTTAAAAGATAAGAGCCCAAACAGGGAAGACAACGAGACAAATGATTCCAACAGTGTTGGAGATACCATTGGGTTTAGTGAAGGCATTTCTGAAACCACCTGAAGCTCTAATGTGTTCTTGAAGCAAGTAACATCCAATACCTAAGCAAATAGCTAAACCAATCCAACTGTCTCTGAATGTTCCGGCAACTAAATTAGGTGCCACCACGGCGATTAGAACCAAAGCCACCGGTAGTTCCAAGTACTCTATAAACACAGAACAACAGAGAGATAAAAGCCAAATCAGAATCATCATAGTCTTGTTGTTTGTAATGAAAAGTCAAGAAAACAAAAGGAAGTAAGGAACACAAACCTTTGGCGTGTTTAGGAAAGAAGAGTTGTACAATAACAGCTACAAACGCAATCCATTTACCAATTTCTCCTCTGTATAAAACATTTCAGACACAAGTTAGGTTTTGACAGAAGTGAGACAGAGACTCTCTGGCTTTTGTCTGGTTTTATACCTGAATATACCAAAGATCAAGGAAGGAGCACTGAAGAAGATGTAAGGAATCAAAAGCGATGTGAGCATATTCGTCTTCCAGTTAGTTCGATCCAACACCAACAAGTATCTGCATTTACAAACATCAAAACACTCATCAAGATTCAAGATCAAGATTCAAGAACAAGAAACGAACTAAGACAGAGAGAGAGAGAGAGAAAGAGAAAAGTTACATGGCGGCGATAGAAGCAATCCATTCAAGAACAGAGGTACCAAAACCTAAACCAGTAAGCGTGAAGGCATGGCTAGCTAAGTTCTGAGCAGCAATAGTGAGCTCGTTGAGATCGGTTCCGATCATAGAATGAAGGGTTCCATGATCACTCCTAAACGACTTGAGATTCATCTTTTTTTCTTGCCCGGAAGAAAGACCACTTAGGAGAGAAGAGAGGAGCCTTTAGGAATAATTGATGTGAGAGTATAGAAGAAGAGATTTGTGATGATGAATGTGTTTTTGGGAAGAAGACTTGATTATAAAAGATGTAAGAAGCAAGTGACTCGATGGATGTATTAACGCCACGTGGCACATTAGATCCTATTGTGAATTTTTTTTAATTTGTATAAATCACATACACATGAACGTTGTAATTGGTGGACGTAAGAAGCAATGGGACGATCCAGCTGTATAATTAATTACTAAACTTAAGGCATGTCGGTACATGTTAAAGTCAGAGATGATCAGTCCAAACTAAGTTGCACAAATATGTTTCAACCAGATTGTTTTATTATATGTAGCCAATAGAAGATATGAGTTGTAGTTGTGATTATATATATGGTTTAATTATAGCTTTTTATCGTAAATGAAGTCACAAAAATTAAGTCTAAAAAAATAAAAAAAAATAAATAATTAAATTAAATAATAAATCAAGAGTTAAAAAAATAAAAATAAATCTAAATTAAATTATAGAAAAATACGTAAAAGGTTGGTAATGTCAAATGTGTAAGTAAACTAAAAATATCAGAGTAAGTAGACTTTTCTGGATGGATCAGTATCGAATTAATTAATTAATAGTTACAAAAATATCGAATAAAACAGAGTGGCATAAGATACGAATATATTTTTATTTTATTTTAAACGATTATTTGATGTCGGCAGAGGCTTTAGTGAGTAGGGACAACCAAATAAAAGATGAAAATGTAATAAGAATAAATGAGTTTTTGTTTTTTCATTATATTTGTTGTATCAAAAGTTAAGATCTAATTAGTTGTTACTCTCACAAGTTAAATGGCTTATACAAATAAAATTAATAGTGACCTTATGCTCCACATTATCCATATATTGACTAGAAATTTAGTCGAAAAAAGTAATTTATCAGAAAATTCATTAAATCTGATCATTGCTCATAATCAATTTCTGTTATGAATTGTTCTTAATTCATAAAACATTTTGGTGCAGTTAAAATGTCATTTGTTAGGATCTCTAAATATAACCTTAATATATTATTTAAAAACAAACAGAATTAAAGATAATATTGTAGCTCACTGCTCACAAATGTTAATTCATATATATCTTTTTCTGATATCTTTTTAAAAAAATTAAAATTATTTTTTCGTAAAGAATTTTCCCATTTAACATCTCATCAAATGAAGTTAATTTGAAAAAACGTTTTTACTTATGATTATTTGGTCATTCTTAAGTGAATGCCAAAATCTCTTATAAAATTGTACTGTCATTATGTTATAATTAGCCCTGGGCAAAATATTCGTTAGATTCGCTTCGCTTCGATTCGAAAAATACAAATACCTATAAGATGTTGAAGCGAAGCAAATATGAAAATGTAGTATTCGTAAAAACCGAAGCAAATAACAAATATTGATTTTTTTAATGCCGAATATCCGCTTCGCTTCGTATATTTATATAAATAAAAAAATATATATATATATGTATAAATATAAATCATTATATAATATGTGTATTATGGATTTGGGTTTATATCTAATAGGCTTATTATTCATGTTACTATATTTTGGCCCGTTGGACTTTTTGCTAAATATTGCTCTTAAACAAATAAAATTTTATTAAAAAAAATTAATATTAAAAATAAACGTGAGAATCTTATGGACTCTTCATATGCTAAGATGATTGAACTATTTATATGCTAAGATGTTAGTGTCATCATTTCTTTCATGTTATGTTTTGATTAATGGCATTTTAACTATCGGGTTTTGGGTTTTTGGATTAGTTTGATGGTATGTTCTTTTCAGATGTATGATATCAACGGTGGTTACATTTCCTTTTTGAAAACATATCAAATAAGAATCTATAATATCTCATAGTTTGCACTTTATGTTAATGTATTACATGTTTTTAGTTTCAAAAAAAAATTAGATGGGTCGAAGCGAAGCGAAGCGAAGCGAAGCGAAGCGAAGCGAAGCGAATAGTTCGCGAATATTACGAAAAATACTCGAATATTCGAAGTTCCGAATACTCGAAAATTTACGAATCAAAGCAAATACCAAAATCAACTATTCGGTCGAAGCGAAGCGAATCACAAATATCACAAATTTTCCGAATATTCGCTTCGTGCCCAGGACTAGTTATAATTGGTAGATTTTTTCGGATGCTTTATCAAATTAATATGACCTTGAATCGTTTATCATATCTCATATTTGATTTCAAAAAGTTTTTAAAGGATTCATTTCCAGTTTCAGTACAATCGCTTTAAAGATTTCCTCCGGAAAAAAAATTGATTTGGGTTGTATTTCCTATTCATCTCTCTACATTCATAGAAAAATAGAAAAAGAAGCTTATTTAATCTCTCTCATACAAAAAAGTTTAATATGGTGAGTCTCACATTAAATTATTTAGCAGGTTTCGAAACATCTCCGGTTTGTCTTCTTTTGTGCATCTTTCTCTCGAATTGAGACAGTGTTTTCGAACAACCACAAAAACCCACTAGATATTTAGGATTTTTGTGTTAACATGTGATTTCATATGAAATTAAGTATATTACCCACTTCATATTAATGTTTTCGACGAAATCTTCTATACTGAAACTAGAAATGCAACTTCATCTCCAAAATCTAAATTAAAGTTTGTTATTCCACGTTTACATTAGAAAGTAGTATCAAACTCTCATTATGATAATAAAGTACGGTCTAGCTAGTTGTGACTCTTACATGTTAAATGGCTTACACAAATAAAATAGTGACCTTATATATGCTCCATATTATCCATAGTTCCATACATTCACTAGTAACTAGTCGAACTAAAGTAATTTATGAGAAAATTAATTCATTAATCACATCATTGCTCATATTCAATTTATGTTATGTAAATTTGATTTTTCCTTAATCCATGAAACATATTTTGTTCAGTTAAAATGTCTTGTAATTTTTCTTCGGGAAAATGGCATTGAGATCTCTTAAACTAATTTTTTTTTTTTTTTTTTTTGGTATGATCTCTAAAAATAACCTTAATATAACATTTTGAAGCAAATAAATTTTAAGATAATCTTGTAGTGGCTCACTGTTTATCCATACATATCTCCTTTATTGATATTTAAAAAATAACAATTTTCCCATAAAGAACTTTCCCATTTAACCTCTCATCAAATGTAGTAATTAATTTTGAAAATGTTTTTAACTATGCTTATTTGGTCATTCCTAAGGGAATGCCAAAACTGTTGATAAAAATGTATCGTCATAATCTAGAGATTTTTTCAGATGTCTTATCAAACAAATATTTTCGGAACTTCATTTCGACTACATCCTTAGTTAAACATTCGTTGGATCAAGTTTTAATAAAACCCAATTGGCCTATTAAAAATCGATGAGTGTGAAAGAAATGGACCATAAGATGTTTGTCGAGCTCCAAGCAAAGTTTCGATAAGTGTTAGGTCAGGTTGAACGAAGAGATTATTAATAGTCTTGCCTCTATATTTGATTCTCTTCTTTAATGTTTATGTTTTCGATTCTTTAAATTACTACAAGATTGTTCATCTTGTATGTCACAGCCGGCTAGAAATCTTAAATCATTTGTAATATCTCAAATTTGATTTCGAAAGAAGATTAATCTTCATAAGATTCCTCGGCCTAATAATTGAACATGATTTGATTAAATAAACAAAAACTATAGTAATTCTCAGATACATTAAATTCAAAGATTAACAAAAACTCAAACATGTTTCTGAACAGGCCTGATCGATATGTATAGATGATATATATACATGTAGTTCTAGATAAATAAATATACACAATACCAACGAAGAGATCATCACCAAGGAACAAAACGGTCCATGAGAAGACAAACAGTGAGCTCAGACATAGTTGCAGCTTGATGATCTTTCTCTCTTTGTTTAAGTCCTCTTTCTTCCTCTGATCCTTGTTGTTGTTGTTTTGACACAACAGAGGATGTGGTCTTGCTCCTTTGCATCAATGGGTTTCTATGGTTAATCTTCTCACTCATCTTTTTCATCTCTCCCACCCATACCTCCATAGCTTTTGCCATCCTTCTTCTTCTTCTTTCTGATGATTATCTAAATATCTAAATTATGAACGAGAGAGAGAAGCATGTGAGCTTTATGTAGACAATGAAAGGAGACTTAACAAAACCATGGTCAAGTTTGATTGTTAATAATTGTGTTCTTGACACGTAAGTATGGACATATACGGTTGTGTAGTGTAGGGTTCACATTTGGGGACCGTCCACTTAAAAGAAGAGTTTGTCTTTTTGGGATACGTACATAGTTTCATAATGGTTTGGACCAAATCCATCAAAAATATATCTTCTCGTCTTCTTGAATTTTCCACGTTTTCAAAATATTGTTTTAGCTAATAAATATAAGTTTTGTGTACAGCTTTGCAACAACCGACCTTAGCTCAGTTGGTAGAGCGGAAGACTGTAGTTGTTTACAACAGATGATCTTTAGGTCGCTGGTTCGATTCCGGCAGGTCGGATATGTTTTTATATTTTTGACAAATTTTAAAAGGGTAAAACGGAAATTTCCATATCTTTGTGATATTTCTAGTGACGTGTCCTTAATCTGATTCGTTGCAATTTGGATATGCACTATCCCAATCCTAATATTGTCTTCTTATCTCATTCCACACTATTATGGCTTTAGAACCCCACTTGGCAAATAGTTAGGTGAATCGAATCCTTTCATCTTTGAATAATTTTGTAATATGTCTGAGCTGGATTGATCTGAATTTTCAACTCTTATCATCTATTTCTTTGTGAATCCATTGTTTCCTAGTGTTTGTTCTATCGAACACTTGTGTTGAATAATACTACTATAAACTCTTTTATAGACAGTTGTGTTGGAATTGACAAATGTTATATGAGCGTTGGGGATAATGATTGATTGATGTTGCTCAATGCTCTCACACTTGTTATGAAAATATCAGAAGAGATGTATTATATATTCTCAATTATTGATACAATGTGCTGGTTTCGTATACCAGTTAAAGCCTAAATCATCAACTTAAAGCTGTTAACTTATTGATCAAGTGATTAGAGTTATTTTTGTAAACCAAACTATATGCGTAATGATATTGGGGTTTAACAACGTGCCACTGCATCGATAGGACAGCCACAATGTTGAATCTTGAACTCTTTTTGTAGACATGCCCGTTTTCAAACTTTTGAGCCCGCTTTCTAACACCAATGACTGGTTGAGTGGAACAACTTCATGAGATACCAAATGTGTCTTCAGTTACCTGATGTGGCCATCCCTCAGAATGTTGAAGCGCCCTGTTGGTTAAGTTTCTGTCCGACCTTCATACATGTTGCAGAGATTATAAACGCTTGTGGCCTGCTTGATTATCTAATACACCTGCTCTGGAATGCTAACCTCCCTATACAAAATGGTTACACTTGTTGTCAGCAATGCCTCGACAATCTATTTTCATCTTTATGCACTTGAGAACTGACATTGCATAAGCATTTTTTTACCTGCATGTACAAGAAGCCGCCTTAGATTCGGAAGATATGAGATTTCAACAATACATTGGCAAGAAACCATGGTATGCATACGGATCATTGCAAGTTTCTGAGGTTCAATTTGGTGCTAGCAGGCTTGAAAAATAAGTACTGTGACTACTTCAGACTAATCAGTTACATGAATTTCCTAGTACTTAATTTGCTGTAACTGTGAGATTACTTTTTTCTTTAGCCAATTCAAACAATGAGATGATTGTAACTTGTAAGGTACCTGGATACAAGGACTAACCTCTTGTGACTCGAGTCTGCGTCTGTGTTGGGAGACATGCCTCATCACTTTGAACTTCAGTTTTTCCCTTCATATCTTCTTTGCTTCCCCAGATACGAGTTATGGATCCTCCACTAACGGCTGTGAGACATCAGCTGTAATTTCTAATCTCCAATCATCATTACTTCCGATCACCACCTCTGCTGATACTTGTTGATCAGAGTTTAAGATGTCATCGCGATTGGACTGTGATGACAGAGTTGAAGACTGACAAGCATTGGACTCATCTTCACTCATCTTGGTTTGCTCTAGCAGCTCGGTTGAATTACTGAAAGTAGCAAAACTTCTTGCTTCAGCGGGCACTACTGCAGACGCTGTCAGGAGAAGACATCTATCCCATATACTCAAGAGATAATACTCAATGGAGCTTGTGAGTTCTTGACATGTTCAAAATGGTTCTCTTCCCCAAGTTCTTTCAGTTTAAAGTCATCATCAGTGATGTCGCCCACACGAATAAGCACTTTCTTGTAATTTTGCTTCCTCACTCTCTCCAGATTCTCTCATCTTCAAGAAGTCCTTTGTATACACCTATATCTATCCCATTTACATCCCCAACTGAAATAAACTCCCTAAACACCTTCAACTACAAGTACTGTAATACCATCTCGAACACTAACATGCCTAAGCAAAGCAAAGCACACATCAAACTTCAGACTTTAACTCAATACTCCCAATAAAACCCTAAAATTTCACATCGATTCTCATATAAAAATCGTGATTTGGTGATGAAACATTAAGCAGAGATTATTACTTATCGGAGATGCGGATCCGTTAGTAGGTAGAGCCGCTGAGAGCAGCGAAATCAGCTGACGGTGGTGATTGTAACGGCGACGACGATGGTGCTTTTATTTGAGCTATGTTATATTGGTGGGTTGAAGTTTCAGTCTTGTTCCGAAACTGGTGATTAATTCAATTTATCGTGTGGATCTAGATGCAATTTAAATAGTTTTAGGTCTGTTTTCTAATAATTCGTAAAGTTTGAGGACATAAATTGAAGTATTATAATTTCAAATAACTTCTTCGGTCCTCAACATCTTATAATTACATTAAACACAGCGGCGGCGGAGCTAATCCATACGCTGTGCCCTAATTCTCTCTGCCGGAGAAGATAAAGAAAAAAGAGTTCTTTTTTCAAACTCCGGCGATGTCGTACGACGATGTTGAGATAGAAGATATGGAGTGGAATGAAGAGATACAAGCGTACACGTATCCTTGTCCTTGTGGTGACTTGTTCCAAATTACTAAAGAAGATCTCCGGCTCGGCGAAGAGATCGCGAATTGTCCAAGTTGCTCCCTTTATATCACCGTCATCTACAATATGGAAGATTTTCAAAACGATGCGAAGAAGAACAACGAACCTAAAAGTCGTCAGCCTATCGCCGTCGCATGAGGTAAGACTCTGTTCTTTTTTTCTCTGATTTGAAGAAATTGGATTGTGTGACACTGTAAGATGCTAATTCACAATACTTTTTGTGGTTAATTAGACAAAATAGGAAACTTGCTATGTTGACATGGTTTTTGGTTACTGTTGTTTAAGGTTTAGGTTGAGATGAGTGTCATATGTGTCATGTTTGAGGTGGTACTTACTCATTCTTGTGTGTTTTGATCTTGAAGAGGATAAAGCTATTCACTTTCTTGAACTGTATGAATGTAGAGACAGTGTTCGCCGGAATTAGCTTGTTTAGGATCCATCTCTATGTAGAAATTTGTGAAATCTAGATGTCAAGAGTTATGGCCATGAGCTCCTATGCCTGATTTTTGATCTTGAAGTTTAAAGGTATTTACTTTCTTGAGCTGTATGAATATAGAAACCATGTTTGGCAGAATTGGCTCATTTAGGATTGTTCTCTAAGTAGCAATTTATGAAATTTAGATGTTAGAAGTTATGGCCTTGAGCTCCTAAGCTTGATTTTTCCTGAATTTTGACATTTAGTAATTAGTACATGCTATCACAAGTTAAAACCATGATCTATGTGAAGAATTTTACTTCCGTTTCTGGAATATTTGTTGCTCTTCTCAGTACTACTACTCGATGAATTATACTGATCTCAAGAGTCTTTAGGAAGCGTTTGAGAAGTGATATTGGTTTTGTTCTCGAGTGAGGATCCATAACAATAGTATAAGCATTTAGTGTTGTTAACGAGACATAGAGAATGAAGTATTTGCAACCACTGATAAGAACAGCCTGCAATCACAAATTAAAATCCAATTTGCAGGGTTTTACTTCTGTTGCCTTTTTTACTTTCCCGATGACTTATGTGATAATATGTTGCTTCTTTGCAGATTGCCATGGAACTGATTAGAAGATTATTCAACAGCCACTGCAGAAGAGATTAAATCTGATGTGCAAAGTTTTGGAAAGCATTTTGAAACCATCCTTGAGAGTTTTACATTAACCACATATAGAGAGATCTAAACAATGAAATAGAGGTGTTGTGTCTTGGTGTTTTTTATGATTTATCAAAAAAACGAATTCTTGGTGTTTTTGTCCCTTCTTAAGTCCGATTAGAGTATGTTCTGTAAAAGGTTTCTACGGCTACAATGCCTTCTTTGACAACAAGACTATTCTTATCTCTGTGATTCAAATCCAAAACTAAGAGACGTTTCAAGCCCATCAAGTTCACAACATCTGTGTTAGGATCAAAGTTTCACCTTTTCACAATCATTAAAGAAAGAAATTTTCAAATAGTAAATGCTTCAGTTTTACTAAGAAGATAACAAAGAATCAAATATTATCAAGACAATGGGTGACACATGTAATCAGTTCTGTCTAAACTTATTTGGTAACATAATACAAAAGTTTAAAGTAGACCAAACAAACAGTATGGTGTATTGGTTAAACCATTTTCCTTTTTCCTTTTTTTTTTTTTTTTTAATAAAGACTAATTTGGGACAAAGATCCAATTTTACAGCCTAAATAACCGTTTGACGTGTATAAACTCCATAATCCACATTTCCTTTTGAAGGATCCTAAACCCAGAAAAAAACTCACCTTAGACACAATTCTCATCCTGATTTTTGAAGGTATGTCGTCTATCAAAGCTAATAATTATCATCTAAACACGTTACACCATTAGCCGTTGGTGATGAATTGTGATTATAGGGATTTCTTGGGGAATAAGAAAACAAAGATGAGAATGGTGAATTTAACAACCATGATGATGATGTTGATGACGATGATGATGGATGTTTTGGTCGGAGCATCGGACAATAACGCGGTGTACAGTCCATGTTCAGACACTCAAATAAGCAAAGGAGATGGTTTCACAATTGGTATTGCCATCTCCAGCAAGGAAGCTTTTTTCCATGACCAAGTCCAGCTTTCCCCTTGTGATTCTCGTCTCGGTTTAGCTGCGAAAATGGCACAGCTCGCACTTTTTAGACCAAAGGTGGACGAGATCTCTCTCCTCTCCATCGACACAAGTAAGTTTAGCCTGGTAAGTCTTTCTCTGTATATGTAATCTTAATGAGGCACAATCACAGAGATTGAAGAAGTAAAAGCTGATTTGGGATGTCTTTTGTGAGAAGAGTGAAGCAGGAGGATACATGGTGGGATTCGCTGGCTCGAAATATGCAGCAAGATCTTATCCTGCGAAGGTCGTAGATGGAAGCAACACAATCACAGCTTTCACACTGGTAATGAATAACCCTTAAACCCATTCGGAAACAAACATAACATACAACAATAGAGCATTTAATCGCTAGATTTGGCAAATGTGTTGCAGGTAATGGAATTTCAGAAAGGAGTGTTGCAAAATCTGTTCTGGAAGAGCTTTGGATGTGATCTGTGCAAAGGAGGAACTTCTTCTGTGTGTCTGAACGGGACAGATTGCGCGGTTCCAACGTCAAAGTGCAAGGCTAATGGAGGTGAAGCTAACTGCAACATTGGAATTCAAGTGGCATTTTCGGGAACAGACAAGAACCTCGAGTCATTGAACACTTGGTACGAGGTAAACAATCTGAGGCAGTACTCGCTTACCGACCTATACGCAAATGCTGTAGATTCACTGAGTGGTGGGCTACTTTAAGAGAGAACAAATTGTAATGCAGGCACTATGTAATTGAGGTTCCTATCTAGGTTTTGAACTTTCATGTCTTCCCAACGAGTTACAATGATGAAGAAAATAACTGAACTCTCTATAAGAAAATTTTCCAAGAGTGCAAACAAAAACTACATTTCAGTGAGACTATTTTCCACACACAAGGTTTTATATACAAGAACCCTTTTGTGTCACTGTTGTATTCAAAACCCTCAGAGATTGATACTAGCACTTGTTTTTATACACATGGAAGAATATTAAGAAGAACCCCCCAAAAAATCCCCAAGATTTAAAAACAAAAAAATCAAAAATTAACATAGAGAAAGATAACACTGGATCAAGTCAATCATAGGCTACCTCCTCCATATAAACATGAGTTATTACTCTGACCGACCGTGCGAACTCTCCCTTATGTCTCTTAGAAGATCTTGCAGCTCGGGGAATACTGATCGGAGTAGCAGCTCTAGTATTGCAAATGTAAGTTGCTTAATGCATACGTTTGACTGCGATCAATGATTTATATGTGTCAAGTATTAGTCAGACCATAATGACGGATGATGATGCAACGAACTAATTAAATCCTTTACACCAAAATAATACAGGTTTTAAAATGTGAGACGAAGAGGAATCCTAACCTGAGTGAAGTAGAAGATGTCTCTTGCACATCTCCTGTATTGGTTGTGCCCTACCAAGCTCACTAAGGCTGTTGGTGCACCATCTGATCATACACCAAAATGTTAATTCCACTGAGACTATAGTAACTCAACACGTCAATTAGAGGGGGCCTAAGATACTCACCGAAAAGAAATTTCTTAATTTCGTTAGATCTACGCGAAGCCTCAAATTGCTGCTGAAAGGAACTGGGTTTAGCTACCTTCATGCCACCAAGTTGGCCGGCCATTTGGAAAGTTTTTTCACTAGGGTCGGTCTCATCTAGTGCCTCTTGACTGTCATTCACTCTTGTAAAGAATACGCCATTTGGCCAAAGAATCTGGAGAGAAAACGCAAATAAGATCCCACATATCTATCATCAACTTTTCCACTTGAGTTACAATATACTTAGTGCATGATCAAACATGATGACGCTCTTAGATTACGCAAAACAGGTCAAGGAAGATTCAGTTGACTTCAGTACGAGATCAAAGAAAACCCAGTTCTTACATCTTGGGCCCAGCGAATTCCTTGAGCAACTGTGTCTTCATTCCGCAGCCAACATATCTCCCTCATGAGCAAGTCATCCACAGCATCGTCCATAACTAACTGTAATATTTGCTTTGATATCCAGAAAACTTGCCTCCTATAATGACACCATATTAAAATGATTCAAGAACATCATTTGATATGGAACGTAGTCAAATAGAATAGTATGATCGAAGACAAATAAAATCAGAAAGAATAACTACTTTGTCTCACCTTAACCAACCTCTTCTGTTCAACTGAAAAACTTTATCAACTAAGTTCAAAATTGGCACACTGACCTTGGGCGGATTCCACTGTAATGAAAATAAGAGGATAAGTATGACGATATCCAGAATTAGATGATTCCAAAATAGTAGGCTTGCAACTTAAAATCTCTTTGGTAATATGTATCATTAAGCATAATTCAGTTTCAGGTGCGTGAAAGGCAGCCAAGTGCAGTCATGAAATTCTTTAATATACATAAGCCAAATGACAAAGGCAAAATAATGCATATAAAACTGTAGATTGTGCAAGGGAGTGATTAGGGGCATATGATGTACCTCGGGTGGCATGCCAGTAGGATTGGGGACTAAAGTTGCCAATGGATCAGGATGCTGCAAATCGGTAGAACCTCTAACTTCAGATTTTGCTCTGAAATCAATTTCCTTCTCTGAGGGCTCAGGCTCTCCAAGACGTCTAACCACTCTCGGTGGAAAATGCTTAGAGTTCAATTCGTTATCTGAGTGCCACCCATTAGCTTCTGAATCAAATATACCTTCCTCTTGGGTGTTCTGTTCAAGTTTGTCAATGTCCTCAGTATCAGAAAAGCTGCTGTGTATAGATTCAGTTGCACTTTCCTTAGAGAGCTGAGTGCTTAATTCATTTACACTCCAGGAGAGGTGGCGGGCAGGAGCATGATCATTTTCTTCAAGTGGAGATCCTACAACCTTACGCATAAGGCCATCTGAGACACCTTTGAACTGACGTACAATATCGTCCATGGCATCATCAACATTAACTGCTCAATTCCAAGAAATAAATTTAGTAAAATGCAAAACTAAAGCAACCAGATAACACATTATACACGTCTCTCTCCATCCAGATTGTTTTCCAAATATTCAGTTTTTAGCATAACAAGATGAATTAGGATTTTGTATAAATGGAATAAAAGGCGAGAGCTGACTTTTCTATAGAGTAACATGTTACTAAAACAGTGGTGAACAATACCTGCAAGAGTTTTCATCACTGATGAAGACTTTCCAAAAGAATAATTCTACAGACCGAAAAAAAGACAATCATTAGATCTCCACCTAAATGAAATTAGAAAGTGATGAAAATTGGGGATGGTACTTAATCAGATCTACACCTTAGAGGCTTCGCTTAGAAAATCCCAAACTTCATGTTGTTCAGCAACATTAGCTATACACAAGAGATCCTGCAGACAAGTAAAAAATGTCCCTTATAAGAGAATGTTAATGGTACATATGTTTAAGAAGTTGTTGAGGGGATAAATAATACTTGTAGATATTTGTCCAGCTGAATACAGCGGCGATGAACAAAAGCATCTTCCGTGCTTGATGAGAAAATACGCTTGGGAGGCAACTGTAAATTGTAGTTTGGGATTTCTTTGAGCTGACGATGTAATCGCTCGAAATTACTGTATCTGAAGGGAATCAAATAAATGTTTTATAATCATGTTGCAGCAATCTTGTGCCTTTCAGGATGAAAATAAATATCAAACGCTAGTGACATGAGTAAAGAATCTCAATAATGCACTGATATGATTTTCAGTTTTTCACGTAATCAGAAATGATAAGAAAAATACCTTCTCTTAACACACCAAGTTTTGTTTTCCACATCTGTCACCGCAATAGAATATACTGCAAATGATTTTGATCCAATCTTCTCAAAATAAGCTCCAAGAACCTTTGAAAACAAAAAGTATAATAATCTTAAAGCTACTAGCATATTTATTTTTTAACACAAAAAGAAATGGAAAAGGTCAAGTGCATGTCTGTCGCGGAAATCTTTTTTTAAGAAACCGTAAATTTATATCAAAACCCAAAAGTAATATCAAGACCGGAGCTTACTCGACATTTGAGCTTTAGGCAGTGCTGACCATCTTTGTGAAGAACAATGCTTGGGGATTTACTATCACTTCTATAGTTATCATTGTGCTTAACAAAATCTGTGGTGTAGAATTCTGTGATTATAGGCCCCTCACTAGCTGCTAATAGTGCCAGACTCGTCTCAGGACGTATATTAAGATCTGATGTGCTATTGGATCTCTTAAGCCTATTTTTATTTCCATCTGAACGAGATTCCTTTCTCACATCAGCCTCGTAACTGTGGTGCCCTCCTTTAAATGAAGACGATTTACTAAATTCCTCAGCCGACTGTACTTGTGACTGCTTATCAACGCTCGCTTTAGGTGGCAACTGTGCAACTGCAGTTTCTTTTGCGCCATTGGAAGTTCCCGATATGGAGCTCTGATTATCCTGTTTGGCCTCTATCGAATTACTAACGGAAGAACCCTTTTTCAGAGATTTTTTGTACTCCTTCTTTTGATAATTTCTTCCTTTCGTCCACATGTTTTCAAGGTTTTCAGGAGTAAGAACCTCTGTTCTCCTTTGTGTTGCAACCTCTAGCAACCGAGCCCAATCAGCAGAGTGCTGTTGAACGTGTAGCTCTGGGTGTCTCTCATCTACGTATGGTGATTTCTGTTCATTAGCTTTTGTCAAATTCATATTTTTTGCTTGATTATCGTAGGCTGACAATGGGGCAGAGTTGACATTATGTTCTTCCCCCGTAAACTGCTCAAAGTTTCCCTCTTTAATAAGATTGATAATGATCTCCATCACCTCATTAATACGCCTGGGGCAAAAGAGAAAAATTGGCATTTATACCTTAGAAAAATTAAAGACAGAGTTTGAAGTAAATGACAAGCACTGAGGAGAACCCAGGAAAAATGATACATTTAATTTAACTGCAGTCATTTTCCCGGTATATCATATTTTATCGACAGAAGTCTGAAATTCAGAAATTATTCCTAGCTAGTTTCCATTATACACATCAGTCAAGGACAAGACTGGAAGGTAGATTTTGATACCAAAAATAACTTTCTGGAAGAAGGAGATAGGTAGAGAACTTACTCGGGGCATGCTAAATTCAAAAGAGGTTGAATTACCAAGCAAGTAACAATCTCTCTAGCTATTGTTCGAACCAGAGGGCTCTGAGCTTCTCGTGGTCTGAGAACAACAGATAATATGCCAGCAACTATTTTCTGAAGAACCTATTAAACAAACAACGAGCATATATGTATAGAGTAACCAAATTAGGAGGAAAAAGGAAGGCAACGTAATTTTCATCAGAACAATCCCTCATACCTTGTACTCACTCTCGGGTGATACGAGAGCAGGATAGAGTTCCCCAGAAGCCATAAGATGGAATTTCAATCTTTCATCTCTCGCCTCTAATGATAATATCTTCATAACATCAATACCTATAGCAGCTTGGTTTCTTCTAAACATTTCCAAATGATCACCTATCAGATCAACTATATCCCTGCACGATAAAGCACTGATTTCACTATCAACCAATAAAGATCCAATTACAGCTCGAAACTTTTGATGGTGGAAAGCCAAAACTTATCAACGTAAGGAGAGGCCAAGAAAATGGACTGCACCTGGTTAACAAGTCAACAATATTGATCTCTTTAACCCTTACTGAAATTTCACCAAGAGCATCCATGATTACTGCACGTATCAGCTCAGGCGCTTCTTTATCCGGCGTAATCAAAGAGTACCACAAATTCACCACAAAATCATTAAGGATCTTGTCAATGAAATCATTTATCGCAGCTTCCACTACAGGAGAGTCTATTTTCTTCTTCCACCTAGGAGGAGGTGGGATACCAGAAAGACGTGCATCTTTCACGGACAACTGCTTCTTCTCAGGATAAGACAACTGACTCTGCCTTGGAGTTGGCACAACTTTCCATTTGAACTCAATCTGATTCAAAAGAACCCGCATAACACCAAGTATCAGGATTGCCATTGGCAAATTCATCCACATAGACTTACTTGTATCTGCATACGAGAGCAACGAAGCCAATAAATTAGCACAAATACACTAACACAAAAACCATTATCTTACTACCAACACCATAAGATACAGAGAAACAACAACGTATAAAAAAATATCAAACTTGACCCTAAACAAAGAATCTAAGAACAGAGTAGTAACCAAATACTCTAGACTATTGGTTTTTAGTGTTTTCTTCGTTCTAAGTGTAGTGAATTTGCATTACAAGGTGATCTTAAATCGAATTTTGCAGCTTTAACGACATATGAAACTGGAAAGGTGAAACCTTTATAGAAGTTCTTAGGTCAAATTAGGAACAGTGCCCTGATTCATTGAACAGAAAGAGCAAAATCGAAGAGAAAAGGTTCAAAATTTTGACATACGGGTTAAGAAATAGGTGACGGAGAAGATGCACAAGCCCCACCATACGGTTCGTACTTTAGCTTCTTCGATCAGATCCTGTATAGTCTCCATCGCCTTCATCTTCGTCTTCTTCACTTTCAATAATTGGATTCAAACCCGGCGGGCGATAATACCAATCCAATTGTCAGAAATTGGGATCCAATTGTAGTTTTTTTCCCCAAAAAGAGACGAAGAAGAGAGTTTCTCGAAAACCCTAAGGCTGCTGCTTTGACGGAAATTGGGAGATTTCTCAAGTGAAGCTTGAGAGAAGGATCGTTGAGATTTGAATCAACAGTGAATGATCAAACATGGTGGATTCTTCCTTCCTCCACCTGTATCTGTTGTTTCTTTTTTCTGGGGTGGGGTGGGGGCGAATTTTTTTTTATTTTATATTTTATTTTGATTAGACTGCGGAAGCAATTGCTTGAGAACATAGCACGGGAACCGAAACGGTGTCGTTTCCATGAGTCCTCCTCCTAGGCCCTTGGGCTTTTTTTTCTCATCCGTTAGTAAAATATAAGTTTTTCACAAAATATATAAACAAATAATAATTGCATGATTTACAGTTTTTTAAAATTATAAACTAATAATTTTAGTTATTTACATTAAAATTTTTAAATCGTAATTAATAATGCATTGATAATTAAAAACAATTATTTTTTTGAAACAGATTTTATCATCTAGAAATATTATCAATAAATAAATTGGCTATATTTATTAACTTGTGCATATTAAGTAATACTTAAATAGTTAAAATTATGGGATCAGTTCTCATCGATACCATTAATTAAAATTAAAATGAATATTTAAAAAAAAACTTAATCGATATATAATTTTGTTTAGAAATTCTAAACTATAATCTTTTTATATAAATACAAACCAATATATAATATTTTTATTATTAAAATAATATTAATACCGTTATTTATAAACACAAAATGACATATAAATTTGTAAATATATTGTTAGCTTTTTTTATATGGATAATATTCAATTTTATTTATTACTTTTATTAGATGAAAACTTTTGTAATGATATTTTGAAAATTGACTATTATTTTCAAATTTGAAAAAAAAAAAGACTATCATTTTAAAAATTTTATAATTAGTTTCGATTAATGTATAAGAGATATGAACAAAAATAAAAATTCATGCCAACGTGGTACACCCATAGAAGATATTTATAAACCTTATCTGAAATAAAGAATACACACAAGTTTAAATCAACGGCGCTTATACTATGTGCCAAACACTTTATTATACATCCATCACTATCAATATAAATAAAAAATATCTCAATCCTTATCCATCTTCCTAGTTTTTGTTATATAACTCAGTTTTTTTCTAGTTAAGTTTGATTAATATCTTCACTAGAGTAAAGATGATAAAGTCAGTGACTCTTCGTTCGTTTCATTTCCCTATTGAGTTCAACGACACTACAAAGTTCGTCACACGTTTTCCGACAAGATCTTTCCCGGTGGTCCGATGTTCAAACACTAGAGACGTACCTAAGCTTGAACTCTTCAGCCGCGGCAAATTCGACCGGATTCTTCAAGATCCGCCGTTGATTGAAAAAGCCGAATCCGAACTTTCAGGTAACACAACAATTTCTTTACACACATAGAAATGAATCGCATCGATATTGAATGAGATTGTTTTGAATCTTTCTTAGATTACTGTTCGACGCTTGATGGTGATGACTCTTATAGTTGCTGGAGAGCTTACTTTGAACTCAAGGAACTCGAAGTAAGTATTCGATATTACGCAGTTTTGAGAATCTACTTTGAGGATTTATTCATTTATACTGTTTTTGATTTATGTGATTGGCAGAGAGAGAAGCCAAAGGTTGAAGTTGAGAATCTGATTTTGCAAACTGGTGGTGTGAAATCTTTAATTGGATGTTTGCATGGAGTTGCTTCAATGGAGAAAGACAACAACAGGACTAAGAATGGTTTAGATGTAGTAGAGGAGGAATTAGATAGTGAGAAAGGAATGAGATTACATGTTCATATCCCTGATGGTTTACCAAAATCTGAGAAAGAATTGGAGGAAGAAGAGAAATCGAAAATGCCGGATTCCGCTTTCACTAGGTTGCTTAGAGCTAAAGGAACTATCCCTGCTTGGTTCTCTCATGCTCCTGACCATGAAACCGACTAAAGCGGGGTTAGGTACCTTTAGAAAGTTGTTGTTTCCACACTTATATGTAAATATAGTTTCTTGGTTTATGCTTTAGATCGTATAAATGTGTCTTTTGTTAAGGTTGTGATCCATATTGCCATAGAAATGTGGTTGTTGTTGCTTGACGTTCGCGAACGTTAGGTTTTGTTTGATACCTTGTTGTGCTTATAATAGTAGTATGCAGTTTTTGGTTACAAAAGAGATTTCTATTCTTGATGGTGTTTGTTTTTTCCGGATGTGAAGCAAAATCCTTAAAAGGCAAAACAAGAGTGGTCTAAATATAGGCAAAGCAATGTTTGGTGATGCAAAAATGAAAAATCGTTTGGCATTATTAATAATAACCATTTGGTGTTTTCATTGAAACCTTTGTATGCCCATATCTATAAGCAGCCTTGGGTATTTTCCAAGGTTTTGTTCAAAGCCATGAATAAACCTACAATTTCTTTACCGCCCTTTGGCTGCTTCTTTTTGTTCTTTTCTCTCTTCTTCTTCTCCTCTGTTGTTTTAGCACTCACCGATGCAGAAGCTTCATTTATTGCGCAACGACAGCTTTTGACGTTACCCGAAAATGGCGAACTTCCTGATGATATTGAGTATGAGGTTGATCTTAAGGTGACATTTGCAAACCATAGGCTTAAGAGAGCGTATATTGCACTCCAAGCCTGGAAAAAGGCGGTGTATTCAGACCCATTTAACACCACGGGAAACTGGCATGGACCGCACGTGTGTGGGTACACGGGCGTGTTCTGCGCCCCAGCTCTTGATGACCCTAATGTCGCGGTTGTGGCGGGAGTTGATTTGAATGGGGCGGATATAGCAGGGCATTTACCAGCTGAGCTTGGTTTGATGACGGATGTGGCGATGTTCCATCTGAATTCGAACCGGTTTTGTGGTATCATACCCAAGAGTTTAGAGAAGTTGAGGCTAATGCACGAGTTCGATGTCAGCAACAACCGGTTTGTTGGACCTTTCCCTTCTGTTGTCCTCTCATGGCCAGCCGTTAAGTACATAGACGTTAGATACAATGATTTCGAAGGTCAAGTCCCTCCTGAGCTTTTCAAGAAGGATCTTGATGCTATTTTCTTGAACAACAACAGATTTACGTCTACCATTCCTGATTCCATTGGAGAATCCTCAGCCTCTGTCGTGACCTTTGCTCACAACAAATTCAGCGGTTGTATCCCTAAAACTATTGGAAACATGAAGAATCTAAACGAGATTATCTTTAAGGATAACAATCTTGGCGGTTGTTTCCCATCAGAGATTGGGAAGCTAGCCAATGTGAATGTGTTTGATGCTAGCATGAACTCCTTCACCGGTGTTTTACCACCGAGCTTTGTAGGGCTCACGGGTGTTGAAGAGTTTGATATCTCTGGAAATAAACTCACAGGATTTGTACCTGAGAATATCTGTAAACTACCTAAACTAGTTAACCTGACGTACGCCTACAATTACTTCAATGGACAAGGCGATTCATGTATTCCAGGTAGTCGCACGGAGATCGCATTAGACGATACACGTAACTGCTTGCCTGATAGGCCTAAGCAACGATCAACCAGGGAATGTGCAATTGTGATTAGTCGTCCAGTTGATTGCAGTAAGGACAAGTGCGCTGGTGGTTCTAGCCGTGTTGCACCGTCAAAGTCCACATCACCTGTGCCAACTAGGCCAGTTCATAAACCACAAACACCAAAAGAGTCGCCACCTGTTCCAACTAGGCCGGTCCATAAACCACAACCACCAAAAGAGTCACCACCTGTGCTAACTAGGCAGGTTCATAAACCACAAACACCAAAAGAGTCACCACAACCAAATGACCCATATAATCAATCTCCAGTGAAGTTCCGGCGTAGCCCGCCTCCACCACAACAACCACATAAACCTGTAGTTCACTCTCCCCCACCAGTCTTTTCTCCTCCTCCCTCACCTCCGGTCCATTCACCACCACCGGTATATTCTTTACCACCCCCACCACCAGTCCATTCACCTCCACCACTAGTTCATAAACCACAACCACCAAAAGAGTCACCACAACCAAATGACCCATATGGTCAGTCTCCTGTGAAGTTCCGACGTAGCCCTCCTCCCCCTCAAGTTCATTCTCCACCACCACCACCGCCGGTGCATTCTCCACCGCCTCCAACACCAGTATATTCACCACCACCACCACCACCTGTACATTCTCCACCGCCTCCAACACCAGTGTATTCACCACCACCACCGCCAGTTTATTCCTCACCGCCTCCACCACCAGTTCATTCACCACCACCACCGGTTTATTCCCCACCACCACCACCACCGGTTTATTCCCCACCACCACCACCACCAGTTCATTCACCACCACCACCAGTACACTCTCCTCCCCCTCCAGTCCATTCACCACCACCACCGGTACATTCACCACCACCACCAGTCCACTCTCCTCCCCCTCCAGTCCATTCACCTCCACCACCAGTTTATTCTCCGCCACCACCACCACCAGTCCACTCTCCTCCCCCTCCAGTCCACTCTCCTCCACCGCCAGTCCATTCACCACCACCACCTGTATATTCTCCACCGCCACCACCACCTGTCCACTCCCCTCCACCACCAGTATATTCCCCACCACCACCAGTATATTCTCCACCTCCTCCACCAGTCTACTCCCCACCACCACCTCCAGTAAAGTCACCACCACCACCACCAGTCTACTCTCCTCCGCACTTACCACCAAAAATGAATCCACCACCACCACAAACACCAACACAGACAGTAGAAGCACCACCACCAAGTGAAGAATTCATCATTCCACCAACCATCGGCCACCAATATGCATCACCACCACCACCAATGTTCCAAGGCTACTAATATTAGAAAGAGAGAGAGTGAAGTCGAATTATCTAAATCACGTCATGAGGAGAAACAAAAGAAGATAACAAAAACTGAGGAAGACTGAAGAAGAAGAAAAAAGAAAAAAAGGAGGGCAAATGTATCTAGTAGTGACGCATTAACTCCTTAATTACGAGGAATCGTATAAAGTTTGTGTAGTAAAACAGGTTATATAAACATCTTTTTGGTCCATAAAAAGATTTTTAACACTTTGAAAGCACAAAGGAGTTTGGTGTTTTGCATCATCGCTCAGTCTATGACTATCCTATTTATCAGTCTCACAACTTGTGAGCTAATAACCTTTATAAATTAATATTAATATTTTATATATATATATATATATATATATTAATAGTTACTTATTCGATATATTAGTAATTACTAAGGGATAACCCGTGTACAAAGCGGGATGATATCTTTGGAAAAAATAAAATTTGTTATATATATTTATAATAATATATAAATTTTGAGATGGTGCTCCCTTATATATTTGGTACATCCACAACCATCAGAGCCTTTACGCCTCTCTTAAAGAAGCCGCTATTCCTCGTGTAAGTTTCTACAGTTTACGGTTCTATCAATATTATAGATTGATAATAATTGTATTGAATTTTGTTATAAACCGTTGTATGATTTGATGTAATTTGGTTACAAACATTATTTCTGTTCTTTCTATGTAATTTATTTTACTATATATATAAAATTTAATAAAATTTTAACATTTCAAACAAAACCCTAAATCCTAAACAAACGATACCGCTAAAAAATATATTCTAAATATAAAATAGTCATCCCAAACCTTTTTTTTACACCTTTAAAAATAATGATTTTTGATGTTTATGCCATTTTTAGAAAATTGAAAGTTTCTGGTATTTTTGTTAAAAAAAACTTTAAGTGTAGTATTTTCATGTTATACGAAACAATAAAAATATATGCAGAGAGATAGTAATGGTATAATAATTCTTTCTGGTTGTGCTTTAGTGAAGGAAACCTATTGGTCCATTGGGTTATTATTGGGCTATTATTGGGCCAGTATTGGGCCAACCCAAAAAAAATAACGCAAGTTAGACTGTAAAATCGAAAAAACAAACGACACCGTATTAGTTGAAAATGCTTTTGCTGCACGACGAAGCATAAGCATTTGATTTTCCGGTTTAAGTCTTTTTTTTTTTTTTTGAGTTTTCAGCTAACTGAATTACAGTTTTCGATTTCGAATCTTAAAATCCATTTCATTCCTTTGAACAACCCTAATCGCTCATATACCTCATTTCGAAAAATTTGATCTCGAAATTGTTAACGAGCGATGGAGGAAGACAAGCAAATGCACGAGGAGAAGGAGAAATCATCTCTGGTTAAAGAAGAAGCGGTTCGTGGAGAAGAGCTCGAGGTTGAGAAATCGGTGGCGGTAGATGCGGATGCGACGCCGAAGAGCTCTGGTGGTTGGGGCTGGGGTTTCTCTGTGCTTTCGGATCTTCAAAAAGCTGCGGAAGATATATCTCGTAATGTATGTTCCCATTCCGATTTTGACCTAATTTTTGTATGAATTTAAGCTTTATATGTTGGATCTGAAGCCTATGGTACCAAAAGATTGCGTTTTTGTGGTATTGGAACTCTGCATTATTGTTTAGATGTTGTTGTCATCAGTTTCTTGTGGAGTGAACTATTTCGAATTTGGTATATTAGGAATCATCTGATGGGATGATGGCTGTTTGTTTAAGGAAACTTGGTTTGTTGAAATATTTATCCTTTTTAGGAATGATGATCCCTGATTTTCTCCACCCCTTGTAGGCAGCAGCAGTGGCAGAGAAAGCAGCTAAAAGCATTGCGGAAATGGGAGAAGCAGATGAAGACTCTGAGTCTTCTGCTAAGGAAGAAGAGAAAACTGAAGAACCGGATACAGAGCAGGATAGTGATGATGAGAATGCAAAGTTAAAGAGGTCAGCTCTTGAGAGGTTGGAGGGTGCAAGTGAAGAGTCACTTCTTAGCCAGGCAAGTTTTTCTTGCTTCCTATGTGCAAGTCATTGTTCATGTTCGTTGTGATAATATTGGAAATGTGATGACGTTCTTTCCTACATAAGACTTTGTTCTGACATATATATTTATTTTTGTTTGTCGTTGGCTTAAGTCGTTATTCTTCATTTGCTTATACGTTAGAATATACATAATAACGAGATCTTACTTCTCCAGGGTTTGAAGGTTTTCGATGATTCAGTTGAGAGCTTTGCTTCTGGAGCTTGGCAGGCATTCGGAAATGCGTTAAAAGGGGGCACCAGTTTGGTGCAAAAGTATGTTCCTTTTATCATTCTTTTCTTTCTTTTACTGAAAGCTTTAATCTTAAATGTGCAAAGTACAAATTTTGTGAACGAAAATGTTAAGGCCACCTTGACAAGAAGGAAAAGTAATCCTTCGGTTGGAGACTGAAGTGTTATAATTTCAAAGATTTATCAACACCAATATTAACTACTTCATTGTTTAGCTTTCCGTTTCTGCACTTAACAAGGGTCTGAGACTCTGAGCATTTTAAATAGATTCTTCTTTTGGTAAATTAGCGTGGTCTTTTTGGTTCATTACCAGTAAATTGTTGGGGAAGCTATATGTGTCATTTCCTGAATACGATAATACAGTTTTTGCCTGGCTAGACTGTGGTGGCTTAATGAACTTAGAAGTCATGTGTTTCTTCAGTGTAGACTATTAAGCTATTAACGCTCCACAATTTCTCTTGTAGGCTTGAAAACAGTGTCCAGCAAGGTCCTTCCCCTAGGGAAGCTGGATCTGGTGCACCGTCTCTACTGGAGGTTTGTGCCTTTTGTGTTGTTTTCCGTCTTCTTAGCTTAACATTATATTTAGTTAGTCCATATTTCTGATCTGTAGACGGGAAAGGCTTTAACTGCCAAAGGAATGCAAGTACTTGAATTTGTGGGCAAAGAGACCATGGATTTACTGATTACAGAGACTGGGCTTGGTGAGAAGAACGGGGTAGAATTTAAGGATCAAGTACTTGAGGAAGTGACATTTGATCGATGCTTTTACATTTATGGTGGCCCTGAGCAGCTTGAGGTGACCTACTTTATGTCTGAAAATCACCTGGCAATTCATTCTCTGATATCGATTTTGTCTTCCCTCAATTTCTTGATCCATGGTGATTTCAGGAACTGGAAGCATTGGCAAGCCACTATACTCTGTTGTTCAACAGGAGAAAGGGGAAATTGTCACCAGATCAGAAATCGCTGTACGATGGAAAGCTCAAACAAATCCAACAACTGTTCAGCTTCGCTGATGAAACGAGTAAAAGTAAAGCAGAGTCTGACAAAGGGAAGAATATAGATATCAAAACTGAAGGCAATGATGACGACATGAAGAATCTGCATAACTCGAGTGTCAGCAAAGCTGCTGATATGGCTGCTGGGTAATTATGATTGTTTCCCTTTCCATCTATCAGATTCTCATTTTTATTTTCTCCATCAGTTTCATTTATCTGTATTTTCTCATCAAATCACCACAATACGTCCCTTCAATGCCCAAGAATGTTATAGGAATCAGTTGTTGTCCTTCATATTAATTATACTAAAATACATTTTCTCTATATGATTAGAGAAGTTAAAAATTAGTATCTTGGAATCTGGTGTCAGGATATTTCTCGTATTGAGATAAAGTGATAAATATGTATGGATTATATTTCGTTGACCCTTTTTTTTATTTGTGTGTCATTTCTGTTTTTCAGGTTCACAAATGCTTTAGCGGGACTAAACGTAAATGATATGATCCAGCGAACCGGTGGCAGGCTTGAATCTCTTCACTCAGAAGGAGTTCATGTGCGAAGAGTGATCCCTTCTTTCTGTTTAAAATTAAGAATTTTGATTCTACTACCTCTAGTATTTCCTTTTTTGGCTGGAATTAATCCACCAACTAAAATGAAATCTGTTTCTGCAGAGACTTTCAGAGATGTGCTGTTTTGCAGTCACTCATCTGCTTATTCTTGGAAAGTCCATGATATCTCATGCCAACAAAGTTCAGGATGAAGACTCCGAGGCGCTGAAAATCGATTGGCCAGAGGATCCTACTGAGAAAGCTAATCTGATTAAAGGCAAGGCAGAATCAATGGCTGGCTATGTTGAAGCAGTTTCCAATAGTTTTATAACAGGTTGGTTATTTAACTTACTTTGACTAATAACTGATCTATTGCATGTCCTACCGAGTATTCTGGGTTGCTAGAATTATCTTATTTAAGGATATTAGCTCATTTAATTTGTAAAGAACCTCAAGCAACGTCTCTTCTAACCAAAAAGGGAAGTTCTTGGAATTTACCCATTCGTCAGCCAGAAAAACAAAGGAGTTGAGAACAACTCGTGTGTTAACGGTTACTTAGTGTATAGATACTTTGGTAACGAATCTACGTGAATACTGGCTTGATCCCATTTCAATACCTTAACGAAGCTCACCGTAACCACTTAAAATCCACCTTAGTTTGGTGTTTTCTCTTGCTTCAGTTTTAGTTTAGTATATAGTTAGCGTCTGGTAGACAAAAGAATAAAAATGCTTGTGAAACTCGAGAACACTAGAAGAGAAGTGACAGTTTCCAAATACCCTTTTCCACATTGCAGGTATATCAGATGTATCCGAGACATACTCAGCTGCGATTAAAGGAGTTACCGCTGCTGCTGATTCCAAAGATGAACTTCTGAATACATCAACCATGCAGGAAAAAGCAAGCACATTCAACGATAGTCTTCGCTCTGACCAAACCACAGCTATCACAAAGATCCAGGAAGGACTTCAGTACTTATCCTATGTTGTGATATCTACCTCAATGCCCTCTGCCTGATATAATAAGAGTTAGATTGGTCTTTATATGTTGGTTTTTCTTTCTATAACATGACTTGGATTCGATTTAGTTTTCTTTGTAGATATTATCATCTCTTTCCCTAGGCTGCTCTTTATGGTAAGTCTCTCCGACTTGTCCTCTGCTTCTTTGTTTGTCTGGATCTTGAATGTTTGAATGAAATCTAGAAACCAAAGATTAAAGCAGGGAAGAGATTTTTAGTAGTTTTATTTTGTTTAAAACATGCTGTTGCTTCCAGAGTATTTACTTGGAAATTGCTTTAGCTATGTGATTGATATGTAAACGTTAGCTTTCAATATTTGTTGACATATATACATTTGCGTATGACATGACTTACATGCTATTTTCGGAAATATGCAAATGATCATCTAATTAATAAGGGGGTTATTGGTTTATGGATTTGTAAATCCACCTAGAATTTGTAAATTCTTATTATTTATAAAATCAAAATACATGGATTTTGAAATAACATGTTTTATCCTTGGATTTGAATCCTTCTATTTTACTCTATCAAATCCTTTCAAATCCGTTTAAAACATACTGCGGATTTTAAAATCCAAAAACAAATCACTAAACGAATAACATAGGATTTTAACTAGTATTTATAAATCATACAACCAATAACACAGGATTTTGATAGTTATTTTAAAATCAATGATTGAATAACATAGGATTTTAGTTTGGATTTCCAAATCCATCAAAATCAATGATCCAATAACCCCCCCTAAGTATGACATGCTATTATTGTGTGAGAGAGAGAGGGCTACAAAACGTTTTGTGTCTATTTAGATGAATGGTGTACAATATACACTAGAACAAGGGCTCAAAGCAACAAAAGACCCAAACAATAACGTTTAGATATACATCTTAGAGTCCTAGGCATTCGGATACTTGGTTTGGTATTTTTGTTTTCGGATCACTTTTGATTCGGTATGTTTCGGTTTTTGGGTATTGAGATTATTATCCATTCGGTTTTTTTGAATTTCGGTTCAGTCTCGCTTTGGTTTCTTGTGTGAAACACCTAAATACATAGAGAGTATTATCATGAAGGCATTGTAGCTCACCATTAGGTTTTACATGCACATCTACTCGGCTTCAACTCTCGAGACAACACTTCACTTCCTAGTCTTCAATGACACAAAGTTAAGCTCCTAGAGTTTCAAACCACCTGATCTGAATCAAACCACGATATCCCCAATCTGAGTCACAACACTTGTGCACCTTTTCTGATACGTTACATTTGTTTGATAATGTGACAAAGACTAGTTTTGTTTTATTCTTAAGCTTCTAGAAAAATTAGAAACAGTCCAATATTCTTAATTTTGCACAACACGCAAAATTCACCTGGTTGTCAGTACTTGAACACGTTTTACTTCACATGTAATGATTGTTTTGTAATAGAAATTGCCGTTTCTGTCAGAAAACAAAACAAATATTCTTTGTAATAAACTCATAATTTGGTAATTGTTTCCTACGTTTTTTTCCATTTAAGAAATTTCTTCAGTTTTGATTTTTGCAGTGTTCAAGAAAGAGTTAGGCGCAAGAAAGAGTTAGGCGGTAGCCCAACGCTTAGCGCCTAAACCGCTTCATTAGGAGCTAGACAATTTTAGGCGGTTTAGACGTTTACAATATAAAACATTATATATATATATGATATTGTAGATAAATATTATGTAAAACTATATGTTAGAAAAATAAAAATAATAAAGCATAGAGGAGTATGAAATTTTTTTATTTATTTAATTTCTATCAACAGCCTATAAACATTTATAATTATACTACATCTATGGATGTAAAACTTAAAATTTTAAATATTTTTAGTTAGAAATTATAAAAATATTATTTATCTAGACGACCGCCTAGACCTTGTTTAGAGCACTTGTATTGGTATAAATATATCCTTGTTTTTATTTTAGAAATTCCTTAAATTGTCATTATCCGTTAATAAAAATATTACTACATTTCCTTAACTTTTGTTTTGTTTTTGTAATATACTAATATTGTTACCTTTTTAAAATATGGATATAAAGAACAAAATAATTTACTCTTCCAGAATACCACAAGTCTATATATATTTACTCAATTCTTCATTGGAAACTCAGAAGAAAGAAATAACAAAATACAAAGCATCAAACAATGTCAATCTTGCTCTGTTTCCTCTGTTTCTTACCCATCTTCTTAGTTTCTTTATCAATCTTCTCTAAAACTCTCAAAAGATGGAAGCTTCCTCCGGGGCCAAAAAGGCTTCCGATCATCGGAAACTTACACAACCTCAAAGGATTGTCACACATATGTTTTCAAAATCTCTCCCGAGAGTTTGGACCAGTGATGCTTCTCCATTTCGGATTTGTTCCCATGGTCGTGATCTCATCGAAAGGAGCAGAGGAAGCTCTCAAGACCCTAGATCTTGAATGTTGTAGCCGGCCAGAGACGGTAGCGACCAGAATGATCTCTTACAACTTCAAAGACATCGGATTCGCGTCTTATGGGGAAGAATGGAAAGCTTTAAGGAAGCTCGTGGTTATGGAGCTCTTGAGCGTGAAAAAGTTGAAGTCATTGATGTATATTAGAGAGGAAGAGAATGACGTGATGGTCAAGAAACTTAAGGAGTCAGCTTTGACGCAATCCCCTGTGAATCTGAATAGAACTCTTTTCACGCTCGTTGCGAGTACTGTTTGTAGGCTCGCGTTCGGGATAAATATACATAAGTGCGAGTTCATTGACGCGCATAACGTTGAGGATCTAGTTCACAAGTTTGAGTTGCTCAGCGATGGTTTTGCTTTCTCTGATTTGTTCCCTAGGGTTGGTTGGCTTGTCGACAGGGTTTCTGGTCAGAACAAGACTTTGCATAATGTTTTTTCGGAACTCGACACTTTCTTCCAGATCACACAACACTAACATCCCATTAAATCGATATTTGGCACATTCTATTATCTATTTCTACCAAGCATAAATTCTTCTCCAAGGTAAGACCCCTAGCATAAACTTTTCCACCCATTACTAGTTTACCTGGAACCAAACTCTTATGAGTAGTGAGATCTAGTACTTTTGTAGGCTCCCAAGTTTGAGTCTTTGGATCATAAACCTCTCCCCAATTCTCGGACCTAGAGCCTCCAAGCACGTAGATCTTACCATCCATTACATCAGCGGCTGGAGCTGCTCTACATAGACGCATATTTGGAAGTTTACGCCATTGATGTGATTGAGAATCAAGAACAAACACTCTATTCCCTCTTTTTCCATTATCGACGAAGCCTCCGAGTATGTAAATCTCTGAACCGATTGAAACAACGGTGGAGGAATGGTAATGTTTATAGTACGTAGAAGGGAATGGTTTCAGTTTCTGTTGTGTAGGAAATGGTGTTCTGTTTCTGCTAGGTTTAGGGTTAAGTCGCAAAATCAATATTCACATTAGGTCTCGGAAGCATTTATAAATAAGTTTTGTGAAATTTTTGTTTTAGTAGAAAATTAAAAAAACTTATAGAGAATTATCCTTGAATAGCACCAAAATATGTTTTGTGGATAATAATAGTACATACTCTATAAATTTCCAAAAATAACACTTATTAAGGCAAATTATAATATTTTACATATTTTTTTAGAAAATTTTTAAAGTTTTTTTGGGTTTACTATTTTTATATTTAGGAGTGTTGCGAAAACTTATGGATTGGTATCCTACATATGAACTGATTTTTTTTCTAGTTTTTAGAGATAGAGTTTATTGTTTAGAGTTTAAGATTTAATTTTAGAATTTTAATTTTGAAATATCGTGTTATTTTGGGAAAAAAGAAAAGTGTGTATTAAGTTTGGAAGAAAAAATTAAATTAATGCTATTTTTGAGAATTGTCAAAAGTTATATTTACGTATAATTTACTTTGCAAGTACTTTGAAAATATTTATAAAAGAAAATGGTTGTATATTATAGTGTTGTTGGGTCATTAGTGCATGTATAGTGGTGGCCGGTGAAGATTTGATGATGCCCACACATGAAGGGGATGATGATGGTTTCGTCATTTTTGTGGGTAGGGTTAAGTTTTATTCGAATAACATTAAGTTTAAAATGACCAAGTTTTACAACAAAATTTTCAATGTGATCATGTCTTTGGCGTGTGTATATTGTGAAGTTTGAGGATTCTGACAAACTATTATCAAGTGCGTCAAACTCATTTAATACACACACATGTATTGCATGTAGAGGACCATAGTAATTATACTTATAAACAAACTCAAACAAATTTTATAGGAGAGAACTATGAGAACTAAGACTGTATAATTTTGGATGATCATAAGATAATAACCATTCTCATATTAGAAAAGCTTGGCGGGTTAGCAACATAACTAAAATTAATTAGGGCTAAACTATTGATAGAGCTAGCTAGTGAGGTCGCTGGTTGCAGACTGTATCATACGGTAGCTTTGTTTTGTTACCAGTAATCATGCATGCATCAAAATTATAGTCCAAATGTTGGATCGTACGTTAAGATTAAATTCCACGCAGGAGTTCAAGTGATCATTATATATTGTCTAACTCATAAGTCAACATTAATAAACTCTTTCACAAGTAGTTGATGTTTATCTTTCTTATACGACATAAACATCAATCAATATAACTTTGTTATCTCTTAAAATCATACTCAAGATGCTCTACAAATTGTTTTTTTAATGCATACTCAAATCATACTCAAATTGTTTTTTTCTTTTTGACAAATCCTATCGAGTGATTCGGTTAGCACTAGTGGAAGTACATTAAAATAATGTCATAGAGTGAACTTTTTCCGAAATATTATTATCAACATACTGTCTGTTTAGAGTTTAGTATACTTTACGACTAATACCAAAGAATAGTTAAATCGTCTGTTACTAGGTTATTAGGTTAAACAACAGGGACCTAAGCTCAAGCCTAAACTTCTTACATAGGTATGATTTTTTGTTTTGAGAGAGCTCGAACCCATTCACAAGTATCACAGGTTACTGGACCACATGTATATATGGAGTTAGCTTGAGAGATCCTCTAGTATAAAATAACAAATAGAAATCAATCATGGCTCGAAAAGAGGTCCTCATAAAGATGCCTGAAAAAATTGGTCCTCCTACATAAATAGCATTAAAGTGTCTATGTATAAGCAAAGAAAATTCAAAATACATATAGGCTATATCTCAAGACTTGACGATATAAATATGATATTTTTTTGTGGGGTTTTATATATGTAGTATCATAAGTACGGGAACAATTAACAATGATTGTCTCTGATTCATTAAAATAGTCCAACTCTTTTAGCCAAAACATACATAAAATACTCATAACAATGCATTACAAAATCTGAGCATGTTTCTATGCCAAGTTCCAAACAAATACCGAATTGACATATTGATTGTGGTTGAACCGTCTAGTCTTGAATAGTGAAGTAAAGTTTAGATGCCATGTGTATTGGAATAGAAACCAATATCTTACACCGGAAAATTGGAAAGAGAAATTTTTAATATATAAGTTAAGTCCAACTTCAATTAATATAAGGTCTTCTGGGAAGAAATCCAATAACACATTCACAATATCATACTAATGGAAAGTTGGCTTGGTTTAGAGAACCCAACAATGTGTTTGAAACCAGTAACCCTCTTATATTCCATGCAGCTTGTTAATGTGTGACTACAGTAAAATTAATAAAATTTCCTAGTCCCAACATTATTAATTTATAGAGATTTTTACTGTAGACGGTTGCGAACGCTCTTGCCTCTTGTCGATAAAACCAATTATTTTAAGATGTAATTCGAAACTAAGCATTTTATAAGGCTTTTCATATCGTAATAACTTAAATGACATAAAATATATAACTATACAAAATAAAAGCATCTGACAAAGACATATCACCCAATACTTTTTGAGTTTTTCCTCTAACTACACCAATTAAACTTTAAAGCCCTAAAACTCTATCCAAGTTTTTTTCAAGTTTTTCGTGTTGGGTATAAGGTTATGCGTAGTTTTCGACTTTAAGAGAAACTGTTAAGGTTAACGTCGATCGTGCTGGATTCTTGTTACGGTTATGTGTAGTTTTGGACCTTAAAACTGAGTCGAGTTAGGTAGGAGAAAACAAATATTATATGTGGCTGTTGATGATAACTTGTAAACCACTTATCGCGTAATAAATAAACATTTGACAAGTTAAGAAGAATTAGTTGATAAGGCTTTATTAAATCATAAGAAATAATAAGATATCGTCTGAATCTGGACATATGTACGTACATGTCTTGTTGTCCGAAACCGGGACCAGTGTGTTCTCGCACGTCTTATTCGTCAACGTCTTTTCAATTGCCACAATCTTTTCAGATCTGTTCCAATTTTGTTAAAATATGTTTTGCAACAAATATGTCTTATATTGGATCGTAAATCTTGATTACAAAATGTTTTGTCTCCAATCAAATTCCAACATTGGAACCAAAAACACGAAATCGGAAATCGAAACAAACAATTACAAACTCTTGACGGTCGGTCGGAAATTGTTATGTTTTCTTGTAGTGATATATATATACGAGAATGGCTAAAAACTAATAATGAATGAAGATGAACAAGAAATAATATACAAGAAATATACAAACTCAGGGATGAAAGCCGATCATGATGTAAGGGGAATAAGGGTGACTAGGGGAGGCAGATTGAGAGTAGAGGCCATGGCGGCCGCGGAGGAGAGATTGAGGAGGAGGAGAAGAGTGGCTGAAGAAGATTCTGACGGCGTCAGCCACCACCACTATGAACTCCATTGCTAGCTTCATAATCTCTATGCAAAGCTCTATTCTCTTTATCACCATCCTATCTCTTAGTTTTTCTTTTCTTGTTTTCTCTACCTTCAAATACTCACTCCATCATCAATGTCTTTGGTATTATATTTATAGAGAGTTAAGCATATATGCATGGCCATGTGAATTATATAACTTGTTTTGACATTTCGGAATAAATTATTCTAAATATTAAATTGAAAATTATTGTGTAACTTGTTTTGACTTTTCTGAATAAATTATTCTTTGAAAAACTATGATATATTGGTGGAATGATTCTGCGGTTTTAATAGTTTATAATTATCTTTGAGAATATATCACAATTTTTTATTTATCCATCCACATTTTTTACAGGATTTGTTTTGTGACTTAAAATCAAAAGAATTTTTACATTTCTTATATTGATTCGTTTATTATATTTTTAGTAAGAATTTCTTACCCATTGCATGATGACCATTTGATGTTGTGGTTTTATTGGGTTTTAATTATTCACAATTATCGACGAAAATGTGGAGTATATCTCATTTTAATTTAACTTATATACTAGTAAAAATAATCTTATAGCCACTTGAATTTTCGCGACTACGCATTAATATTCGTGGCTATAACGTTGTAGTTTAAATAATTCGGGTTTTTTTTTGGGTTAAATCGCTTTATAATCACAAATATTAACACGCAACCGCAAATATGAAAGTGGTTATAGAAATTTTTTTACTAAATTATTTATTAATCCACATTTTTGCTGGATTTGTGTGACTAAAAGCAAAATAACGTTTTACATTTTTATAAATAAGTTTTCATACAAAAATAATACTCCTTCTGTTTCATTATAAGTGATGTTTTAGCCAATTTTTTTTGTTTCAATATAAGTGATGTTTTCAATTTTCTATGCAAAAATTTAATGTATTTAATAATTTTTGACTAATTATGTTTTACATCATATTTTTTTATTGGTTGAATTCATATTAGTTCATGATGTTTTTATGGAAAATGGGTAAGTTATATGTTTTATTATTTAGTGTGCCAAAACCTTAAACATCACTTATAATGAATCAAAGAGAGTAATACCCATGCCTCTCGTGAATTTTAGTCATGTTGTTCGGTGCTTACTCTCTGCTTTATCTGATAGAAAAACACAAGATAAACACACCATTGTGTCTTGTCTCTTTCGTGGTGTGTACTTTGAATTAATGGCAACGACTCTTTACCTTTAGATGAAGAGATTATTTTTGATATTGTTAATGTGGATATAAAAAAGTCACGGTCGTTCGAGTCTTCGGGTTGGGTTTTCAGCTTCTAGTATGTTAAGGTTTAGAAATTTATAACCGGTTTGGGTATTTCAGGAAAAAAAACGGGAGAATTTCAAAAATACCCCTTTTCCAATACTACTTTTTAAAAATACCTCTCTTTTTAATATTATCAAAAAGTTACTATAAAATTTAAAATTTATCAAAAATATATGTCTGAACTTATATTTATAGACACAAATTATCTTTATATGTGTGTAAATTTATATATATATTTCATAAATACCGTATAAATACCTTTTAAAAATCATTTAAAAACCTTATAAAAACTTTGTAAACCTTTTTAAAACCTTATAAAAACCTTATAAATGCCGTTTAGAACCTTTTAAAATCTTATAAATATTTAGATTTAGTCTCCCAGTAGTAATAACAATTTTGATGTACCTTATCAACCATATAAAAGTTTATAATTTTTCATATTTGAAAAAGGGTATTTTTGAAAATGGATAGAAAAGATGGGTATTTTTAAAAAGAGATACACCAAAAGGGGTATTTCTCAAAAATTCTCAAAAAACATTGCTAACTACACGCGAATGTATAGTTACACGTACTAAATGAACTATTGTACATGTATCAACTATATGATGTTAAATGATTAACACCATATGCATATAATTTCGGTACACTGATTAAGTAACTATGACGAATACGTGTATTAACAAAAGTTCTAATTTTTTTTCTTATAATATTATTGAAAAAAAAAACCATAAATTGCTATATTGAATCATTTTTAGTTTTTTATAATTTAAAAAAATAGTTTATATTCAATATTTAAATATTTTGTCTATATCTTTAAAGTATTCATTCTTATAGTAAGTTAAAAATCATATAATTATTTAAAGTTTTCTATATGATATTTATAAGTTATTACTGATGGTTGATATATTTATAAAAAATAATTAAATATTATAAGTTTACAACTAATGGAAATTATAAATCAACAAAAAATTATAATACCTGTGAAAAAACTAAAATCTATACTATATAAAAGTTGAGGCTATAAGCTCCTTAAGCCGTCCACATAGGATTTTAAACGCCCAATCGAGATTAGACATCTCAATGTTTAACAATTTTGAAATTACTATAATTTTCTATGTTAAGTTTCTTTTTGTAAACAGGAAAATAATAAGATATATGGAAATAAAAGATATATTTTAAAATATGGAAATGTTTATAAATTTAATATATCATTTTCACAATAAATAAATAATATATAGCTAATCAAAATATTCTATTTTAATTTTTATTAAATTTAAAAACGAAATTATATACTATACTATAAAAGTTGAGGCTATAAGCTCCTTAAGTCGTCCACATAAGATTTTAAACGACCAATCGAGATTAGACATTTCAATTTTTAACAATTTTGAAATTACGATAATCTATAGTAAGAGATTTTTTGTAAAAAGAAAATAATAAATGTATGGAAATAAAAGATATATAAGCTCTTTAATTTTGAAGTTACGATAATCTATAGTAAGATTTTGTAAAAAGGAAAATAATAATATATAAATGGAAATAAAAGATATATTTTTAAATATAAAAATATTTTTAAAATTCATATGTCATTTTCATATTAAATAAATGATATAAAACTAATCGAAATAGAAAATTTTTAATCTTTGTTAAATTTAAAACGAAAATACTTATATTTAAAAATTAAAATACTTAAATTTTTATTGTATATATTGTGTTTGAGTAAATTTCTATTTCTAAAAAGTAAAATCCAGTTAGATAATTAAGACAGTTAGCCCTAACAAATCAATTATAAATATAGTCTCGGCCTTTACATTAGTATATATATCCATTAGTTTTGTGGTTATGATTTTGTTTTTTTTGTGGAGTAGTATTTTTGATAATATCATTTTCTTTGTATTTGCGTTTTTTGAATTGTTTATGTGATTTGAGTTTACTATCATCCGTTTATGATTTTGTGACTCCATTCAAGGTCATAATTGTGTTTTTATACTGTTGTATTCTTTTGGTGTGTTTTGATTGTTTTGTGCAATTCTAATTATTTTGTTTATTTGGTTTATGTAAAAGGAGTATTGTCTATATTTGGATATTTGTTCGGGAAAATCTTTCAATGAACTAATTGGAGATGATGTTAGGGAGAGGATAATAAGGTAAAAACCATAATATGATATCTTTATTTGCTTTTTTTAGTATTTATGGATATATTGGTTAGTTAATTTGAATGTTTGTTTATCAAATTTGTTATCAGTATTCTGAAAATATAAAACTAAGTTATGGTAGAAAGTAAAAAAGGTAATTTCAAGTTTAGGAGTTTAGATGGACAACGTTGTTTCAAGTAGTCAATCATTAATATATCGTTAATTCATTAATCGTCAATCATAAATAATGTTTCCCAAAATATATCGAATATACCCACGCGTAGCGTGGGTTCAAAACCTAGTTAGATTAATTAAGGATTGATGAGTATAAAACACAAAAATAAAAGTAAATTAAAGCAAAACCAAATCAAACCAAACCAAACCAAATAGTAAATGTATACCGAACTGAAGTGAAAAGGATTAGGCAGAGTCGCAGAGACGACATCCAACGGCCACGCGCGATGCAACGATGATTGTCACCGGAGCTTGCGACTTCTCGTCATCACTCTCCGTCGCCTCTTCCTCCTCTTCCTCCTCCGCTATCTCCGTCTCAGTCACAGCCTTCAACATTTCCTCTCTCTCCTCTAACCCCAAATTCATCAACTCCAGCTCAACTCTCTTCCGTTCCCTTTCCTTCTCCCTTATCCACCACCGTATCAGCCACTCATGCCGCTCCCTCCGCCGTCTCTCCTCTCATACGCTACATCGGAACAAAACCCAACTCGTCTCCAAGTCCTCTACACGGACTCCACCACTCTCCACGGCGAATTCCATGGCTCAGCGAAGCGGGACTTTCGTCGAACACCTTACAGGCATTACAGAATCGGAAGATGAAGCCAACGATTTTGGAGATGTGGAGTCAGCTAGGAACGACATAAGGAACGTTGCGACTGGTAGAGTAGAGACGGAGTTTGAAGTTAGAGAATTGGAAGAGTTGCCGGAAGAGTGGCGACGATCTAAGCTCGCGTGGCTGTGTAAAGAGGTTCCAACGCATAAGGCCGTGACGCTTGTAAGACTATTGAATGCTCAGAAGAAATGGGTTCGTCAAGAAGATGCTACTTACATTGCTGTTCATTGTATGCGGATTCGTGAGAACGAAACTGGATTCAGGGTAACAACCTTTTCGAACAATTCATCAAAAAATGGCTTCTTGATGCTGATTTGTGCTGAAAGTTTTGATCTTTTAGGTGTATAGATGGATGACACAGCAGAATTGGTACCGGTTTGATTTCGGGTTAGCTACAAAGCTAGCTGATTTCTTGGGGAAAGAACGGAAATTTACGAAATGCCAGGAGGTATTCGACGATATTTTGAATCAAGGTCGTGTTCCAAGAGAGTCTACATTTCATATTCTTGTAGTTGCATATCTAAGTAGCTCAGTAGAAGGCTGCCTCGAAGAAGCGTGTAGCGTTTACAACAGAATGATTCAGCTCGGAGGGTACCAACCGCGTCTTAGTTTGCATAATTCTTTATTTAGAGCTCTCTTGAGTAAACAAGGAGGGCTTTTGAATGATCACCTTAAGCAAGCTGAGTTTATCTTCCACAATGTTGTGACAACCGGACTTGAGGTTCAGAAGGATATCTATAGTGGACTCATCTGGCTGCATAGTTGTCAAGACGAAGTTGACATAGATAGGATTAACTCTCTAAGAGAAGAGATGGAGAAGGCGGGTTTTCAGGAGAGTAAAGAAGTTGTGGTCTCTTTACTGAGAGCATATGCGAAAGAGGGAGGTGTGGAAGAAGTTGAGAGGACATGGCTTGAATTGCTTAATCTAGATTGTGGTATACCTTCTCAGGCATTTGTGTACAAGATGGAGGCTTATTCGAAAGTCGGCGATTTTGCAAAAGCTCTGAGGATATTTAGGGAGATGGAGAAGCATCTAGGTGGTGCAACTGTTACTGGATACCACAAAATTATTGAGGTTCTATGTAAATTCCAGCAAGTGGAGTACGTAGAATCTCTCTTAAAAGAGTTTGTAGAAAGCGGGAAGAAACCGCTTCTACCGTCATACATCGAGATAGCCAAGATGTACTTCGATTTAGGTTTATATGAGAAGTTGGAGATGGCTTTTGTTGAGTGCTTGAAGAAATGTCAACCTAGCCAGACCATATATAACATATACTTGGATTCACTGGTTAAGATCGGTAACTTAGAGAAAGCAGGAGATGTCTTTGATGAAATGAAGAACAACGGGACAATCAATGTGAATGCTATATCATGCAACATCCTTTTAAAGGGATACCTAGATTCTGGAAAACAAGTGCAGGCAGAGAGAGTTTATGATATGATGAGATTGAAGAAATACGAAATCGAACCACCGCTAATGGAAAAGCTTGAATACATCCTGAGCTTGAAGAGAAAACAGGTGAAGAGACCATTAAGCATGAAGCTAAGCAAGGAACAACGTGAGGTATTGGTAGGTTTGCTGGTAGGTGGCTTGCAAATCGAATCAGACAAAGAGAAGAAGAGCCACATGATCAAATTTGAATTCAGAGAGACTTCTCAGGCTCATCTGATTCTAAGACAACACATACATGACCAGTTCCGCGAGTGGTTGCATCCTTTGAGCGATTTTGAAGAGGATATGATACCGTTCGAATTCTACTCCATTTCCCATTCATTCTTTGGGTTTTACGCAGATAATTTCTGGCCAAAGGGTCAGCCAGAGATTCCAAAACTGATTCATCGGTGGCTCTCACCACACTCGCTTGCTTATTGGTATATGTACAGTGGCTTTAGAACATCACAAGGTGACATTATCTTGAGATTGAAGGGAAGTCTTGAAGGTGTTGAGAAGGTAGTAAAGTCTTTGAGAGGCAAATCTATTGAATGTCGGGTTAAGAAGAAAGGAAAAGTGTTCTGGATCGGACTTCAGGGAACAAACTCAGCTTTGTTCTGGAAACTAATAGAGCCTTACGTATTGGAGGACTTGAAAGATCATTTAAAACCTGCTTCTGAATCAATGGGCAATGATGGGGAAGGAGAAGAACAAAGGATCAACGTTGAATCAAGCTCTTGATCACAGTGACGTTTGTTTCAGTTCAGGAGAAGCACATATTGCCATATTGGATACAACTCAAAACTACATGGGGTTTGATATCATCGTTAGATGTAGGATACTGTAAACTATGGATAAAATCATTTTAGTCTATTCATAATTTTTATATAGATGAAATATATTCAAGCAAACCATGTCCATCATAAGCTCTTCTCTAAAATGTGTATAATTCAAAATTCGATATTTCCATATATCTTCTCTAGTATATATTTTCATATTTATCTCAAACCTTTTTTTATAAGGTTTTAGAAAAGAAAAGAAAAAACATATTTATAACAATGATACACGTTTTTAAGAGATAACAATTTTTCAAGTTTTTTTTATAAAGACGATTTGAAAGTCTAGTTACCATACCAACACCGAAAACATCCAAAAACAACTTTGACCAATATATATTTGAAAATATTTTTGATAGGAAACATTTAAAATTAAAAAAACCTAAAAAAGCATTTTTGGATAATTCCCATTTTAATTTATATTATTTTTTTTTATCAAAAGAAAAATTATATATATATATATATATATATATATATATATATATCCGGGAAAATAGCGAATATCAACCCAGACTATTTGCTAGCAGGATTTTTATACCCAAACTACGATACCTGGCAAATAACAACCTAAACTCACAAAAAATTCAAATTCTCGACCTAAACTATATGAAATCGGCCAAAATCAACATAAATCGAAACGGTGTTAGTTAACCACTTAACGGTGATGAGTCAGCCGACACCGCGACAGTGACGGGATATCAAAGTTGAGAAAAACGAAGTCGTTTCGTGAGTTTAGGGTTCTCGAATTGAAGATTTGATGAGTGTTTGCTTTAGTAGTTCTTTGATTTAAGAACCCTAAACTCACAAAACGACGTCATATCACTCAACTATGATGTTCCGTCATTGCCACGGTGTCGATATATGTTGATTTTGGCTGATTTCATATAGTTTAAGTCGGAAATTTGAATTTTTTATGAGTTTAGGTTGCTATTTTTTGGGTATCGTAGTTTGAGTATAAAAATACCGCCAGCAAATAGTCTGACTTGATTTTTACACAACATATTTGACTAGTGGGATCGATGGTCTTTGCAATGATTGGTCATAAACGTGTTGCTGATGTGGTTTCCCTTATTTAAATCTCAAAGTAATTATGCTTTTTCTTTTTTTTGGGCCGTTTATATTTGAAATTTAGAAAACATAGTACTAAAACAAGAGTAAACAAAGGATGGTGAACTCTTTCTTTCTGCTTTCTTGAATAAATTACGTGAACACCTTTTTCATTTTTTTCCTTTACGTGACAATTTTTTTCTTAATATATACAAAGCGCATACCATCTTTCATCTCTCACTCCCACGCACAAGGATCGTGAAGTGGATCGAGAAGGAGCTCTTTGGCAATTATTCTCTGGTGAGGATCAAGTAAGCATCCTTACTCTCTTTAGTTCGATTTTAATCGATCTAGCTCATGAACGTTTCATGGACTTTGACTAGTGTCACAAATTTATTCTAAATTAACTCTTATAATAACAATTTATCCCCAAAATGTTATTGAATTAATAGGTGAATATTTTCTTTTTGGTAATCAGATCATACGAAGTTGGTAGAGTATAAGGAGAATGGCTGAGCTCGAACAAGACCAGGCTGCCGAGGAATCATTAGCGCGGGAGTATGTGTGCTCGCTCACGGACGCGGGTATGAATATCGTGGCTTACATTAGCAGCCAAAAAGCAGGTCAAGACACGCTTCAACAGGAGGAGACGACGACGAGGGAGCCGTATGAGAATCTCACTCAGCTTCAGAGATCTGCAATGGTTGTTGATATTATGAAGGCGGATGCAGAGCAAAGGATGCAAGTGATTTGTTTCGAACGGGTTAAGACAGCTTTGGTTTCAGAGGATTACGAATCGGCCGCCAAATTCCTACTGAAATTCCTACAGATCGATTCGAAGGATTCTGACCCAGAACTGAGAGAGGAGCTTCTCGGGTTGAAGAAGCAGCTTGAAGATATTGTCAAAGATAAGCTCTTAAAGGCCATAAACGTAAAGGACTATGATACAATTAAGATGTTTGTGCGACTATTTACTCCACTGGGAATGGAGGAGGAAGGACTAAAGCTTTATGTTGGTTACCTGAAAAACATAATTGCAATGAGAGGGTTAACGAATTACCAACATGTCGTTATGAGCGTGGAGCAAGGTTTTGAACAAGTAGATTTCGTTGAGTGCTTTACCAAATTGTTTGATGACATTCTCACGACTATTCAATACAACGACGCGATCTTGAGGGCTCTTGGTGGAGAAGATGGTATCGTGTATGCCATATGTGAGCTGCAACAGGAATGTGACTTCAGAGGTTCGTTAATCTGGCAGACGTACAAGGATTATAGAATGTTAGCGAGATTTACCAATCAGAATCTTCTTGGTGGTGTACATGCACCTGAAAGACCAGACCCGAAAGTTGCTGAGCTGTGTGTCAAAGAGATATTACTTCTGATGCGGTTGAGTAAGGATTATACAGAGTTAATGGTCTCAAAACTCAGGTCTATAGACCCTGAGTTGCTACCGAGGAAGACAAAGGCATTTCGAAAAGGAACTTTTAGCAAAGAGATACAAGATGTCACAGGGTTATATGTTATACTAGAAGAATATTACTGTATTCTAGAAAGATTCTTTATGGTTGAGAGTGTGAGGCTTGCCATAAGGATCGACATGAAGATACCAGACAGCCTTATCACTTCCATGGTTGGTGATGTGTTTTATCTGTTGAAAACTTCTCTGCTGAGGGCGATTTCAACTTCAAATATAAGATGTGTTCTTTCTATATTGAGCTATGCTGCTAGCTTGTTGGGAAATGATTACCATGACGCCTTGCAGCAGAAGTTAGGAGAGCCACACGTTGATGCTAGGTTGTTCGTGGATGATATGGTCGCCAACAACACCGGAACTGAGAATGCATCTACTTTGAACGATATAGATATGAGCTGCGAGTACATACTCAAACTCAACTGTGAAATCGAGGAGCAATGTTCTAAGGTTAGTACTTTTATTTCTGATACTAATTAGGAAGGAACATCAATCTAGGATTGATCGATATATATATATATATATATATATTAGACTTTTCCTTACTCTTGCCTGAATATACTACGGGAAAAATGTCAAAAAAATTCAGAACTTTCAAATTTAAGACGATTTAATCCCGAATTTCAAAAAGTCATGTTAGTCACAAAGTTTATGTTGACTTTTCCGTAAAATAGTTAAGTTATTTTGTTGACTTTGTCGATTTAAGCACGACGTTTGATCTCTCTTCAAAATACGAAAACGGGCTTAACTATCCACGAGCTGCTTTCGTTTAGCCATTAAATCATCCCAAATTTGAAAGTTTGGAATTTAGTTTAAAAAATCTTAGCTTAAAATTTGTTAAGAAATGACTCTTATATATATATTTCTGTATATTCTTTGTATCTCAGGGAACTCATGTAAAACTCTTTCTCATTTTCTTTATCTCTTGTCCTAATCACAGGTGTTTACTCCAGCGTCAGCAGATCATGAGAGGATAAAATCATGTTTTTCCAAGTTAGACGCATTAGGCAATACATTCAAGCAATTAGGATTGAAACAGCTTGTAGCAGATCGAGAGAGGATACAGTCATGCCTATCTGGGTTAGGCACCTTAAGGAACCCATTAAGCCAAGCATGCATTGAACAGCTGGTGGCAATCGTAACACAAAGAATCCTTCCTGTTCTTGAAACCGTGGCTACCGTGAGCTACGAGTTAATAGAAACCGAACATGCACAGAACAGTACTGAGTGCAGCCCGTGGGTCAAACTTCTTCTCGACTCAGTTGAAAGAAACGTAGCGTCACTCAAATCACAAACAATATCCGAAAACTACGAATCGTTTCTTGATCGCATAATCGAGTTCATAGCTAATAGACTCGAAGTCTTAATGATGCAGAAATGTTTTAGCCAGCTTGGTGGATTTAAGCTTGATCAAGACACAACAGCCTTGACTAGTCACTTCTCAGATATGTCTGAAAGGGATGTGACTCATGTGAGACACAAGTTTGCTCGGCTAAAACAAATGGGGGACTTACTGAAGAGTAAGAAATATCTATTTGTCAAAGAAATTATGGAGTATTGCTCTTGCAACCACAGAACAATCAGGACACTGACGCCAGGGGAGATTCTATTTGTGTTAAGTCTGCGAGTCGAGTTTAAACCGGAACCCACTACTGCTCATTTGGTTATGTGATGTAGCGTTCCTCTTGTCATCTATCCTTACTTAGTTACTTTATTGGCTTTGTGTTTTTGTGTCTCTTGCTTCTTCTTTTTGGGGCAAATTGTTTGTTGTTTCTTGTTAAGTTTTCCACATTTGCCATGAAATTTAAACCTTTTTATTATTTGGGTAGGCGCATGAATTTTTTTCAATTCGCAGTTAATTTATGGTAGAACTTTAAATTTCGTAAATGCTATTACACAAAAATTAGAGTACAAAAAGTAAGCGCGTGTATATTTTAATTTTCGTCTCTCACATATCATAGCGTTTAGTATTATCTTCTTATAATCAAAAAAAAAGTACAAAATTACAAATCTACAAAATTTGTCAAAAAATTTCCGAAATTGCTATCCAATTTTAGATTAAGGAAATTGTTTATTAAAATTGGAAGGGGTGATTTGGTCATAATAAAATTGTATGAGTCCGCGTGTTTATTCGTTTGCCCCATGGGGCTCGCGAGTGTGTTCTTAAAACTGATTCATCGGTGGCTCTCACCAGACTCACTTGCTTATTGGTACATGTACTGCGGGTTTAGAACATCATCACAAGGTGACATTATCTTGAGATTGAAGGGAAGTCTTGAAGGTGTTGAGAAAGTAGTAAAGACTCTGAGAAGCAAAGTTATTGAATGCATTGTTCTGGAAACTAATAGAGCCTTACGTATTGGAGGACTTGAAAGATCATTTGAAACCTGCTTCTGAATCAATGGGCAATGATGGGGAAGGTGAAGAACAAAGCATCAACGTAGAATTAAAGCTCTTGATCACAGTGACGTTTGTTTTCAATTCAGGAGAAGCACATATCAGATACAACTCAAAACTAAATGGGGTAAGTTAAGTAAACTAGATTAAATATCAAACGGCGTCCATCCTAAACTCTTCTCTACAAATGTGTCTTATAGTCATGTAATCAAAATTTCTATAAATAAAATCATTTATTTTTGGGTACAAATGGACGAGAAAAATTAATTTGTAAATATATGAAATAATTGCACTATAACCTACTTTCTCTACATTTCATCACACAAAAACCTACTTTCTACTATCTCTATATTTTTATCACTTCTCTAACTTCAACCACTCTTCTTCTTTACTTCCCTTCTCCTTTTTTTACGTTTTTTTTCACTGTTTTAAGAAAATTAAAACTAATTTTATCTGTGTCATCACCCTCTCTCTCACCTTTTTTATTTTATTTTGTTATTGGCATTTAAGATAGGTATTAAAAAATTATATATTTACTTACACATAATAAATTATGATTATTTTTTCTTTACATTTTAAGATGCATATTGATATATATTAGATGAAATAAAATATTATAAACTATTCATTTATAGCTTAACATATATCCATGTGGTTACATTAGTGTGGATATGCTTGGATGTTCATGTTTTGGAATTGGGATTTAAGGTTTAGGGTTTAGGGGTTAGGGTATACGGTTTAAGGTTTAGGGGTTAAGATGTTTGTTTGATACGTATTTATGATTAGTTTAGGGCTTAGATTTTAGGGTATAGTGTTGTTGTTTTGGTTTTTGGGTTTAGCTGGTGGTTTTAAATTTAGATTTTAGTGTTTATGGTTTAGGATTTAGTGGTTGGATTTAGGATTTAAGGTTTATAGACATGTTGTGTACATGTTTTAGCAATTGTAAAGCAATTTCATACTTCGACGATGCCTCTCCTTCTACCTTTTTGAAATAATTTATTTACTTTCACTCTAGCTTTGTTTTCATCTTCCAATGTTTTTTGTTAGCTTAATTTTCATATTCCATAGTTTCTCTTTTCACCTAGATACCTCGACCACATATATCCATGTGGTTACATTAGTGTGGATATGCTTGGATGTTCATTAAAATATCTAGAGGTTAGAATGTAGTGTATGATTTATGCTTTTGGTTTTAGAGTTAAATTAAATTGGATAAGGGTTAAGGTTTGAGATTCATGGTTTATGTTTAGAGTTTAGTGTTTAAGATTCGATTTTTAGGATTTAGGGTTTAGGGTTTAAAGTTTAGGCTTTAGGATTAAAGGTATATGATTTAGGATTTAGGGTTTTGGGTTCCCTTGTTGCAGCTTCAAATCCATAGGAAGCTATTGAGTCGATAAGAGTTAAGAACTTCATGTTTTGGAATTGGGATTTAAGGTTTAAGGTTTAGGAGTTATGGTATACGGTTTAAGGTTTAGGGGTTAAGATGTTTGTTTGATACTTATTTATTATTTTTTCACCAAATCACAAATTTTTTCATGAAATAGGTTTTAGTATGTTTTTATATTACTAAACACATAATAATTATAAATACAAATAGAATAAAACATAAAAAATTACAGTCACTGATCATCCACTTATCATTGAACATATGTTCAACTACAAATGGATAGTTTGTAATATAATAATGAATCTAAAATATAGCAATATGCATCTTGAAATGTACAGAAAAATATAAACACAACATATTGTATAAATATAGTTAGATAACTTTTAACAATTACAAGCTAAAATAAAAACAATAAAGATTAGTTGAAGCAAAGTCCTCTTTCAAACACAACCAAGGGGCATTTTTGTCAAAGAAAATGACACCTCAACACAAAATAAGGGGGAAAGTACACCTCCCCTTGAAAGTGTGTTTTCTTGTAAACAATATCTTGCAAAGTAGGTTATTGTGTCAATCTTTCAATTATTTATACACTAAAATATTGTGTTACGGATCACTAATAAAATAAAATTGAATATTTATGACTATCAAATTGTTTGTAAGCGACTTTGATGGGCTTATTCAAAAGAGAAAATGCAATTATCTATATAATTTTTTTTTGAAATACCTCAAAAAAAATATTTAGTTCGTAAGTTATTACAATAGAAAATCTATTTTTATTAGAATCATGAATAGCTAATTAACTAACTTTTGCAAAATCAAAAACTAAAACACTGGTTAAAAATCTATATTAACATTTTTGAAGTATCTTTTGGAAAGTAACCTTTCATTTTGTATCATTTGCATAATTAAACTTTTGTCATTTGAATAAATAAAAACCTCTTAAGGTAAATTTTGTAACTAAATCATACTAAAATTGCAATACTAAAAATTAGTATTTATTACATTTAACAAAATTTCTTAAATTCTCTCCATTATAAATCAAATATTTCTCCAATATCTTTATATGATTTTATTTGTTTTTAAATTTATATAATTACATAAAACATATGTATAATAAAAATATAATTTTTTTTGCATACGTTGCAATTTGAAATTTCGAAAACAGACGCATATTACTCAATCGATACAAAAATGTATATACTAAACTATTATTGATAATTGTATAGCACATGTCATGTGATGGAACGCGTTATAATTACATAATTATGATTATAGATGGTTTTACGGGCTGTCTAATATAGTAAAATTCACAAAAAATTTTAATCTGAAATTAGACTATTTAGACCAAAGATGTCCAACATTATTTTATTATTTTAAATAATAAATTAATTTAATTAAGTTGATCAAATTACGATTATATAATAAAAGAGTAATACAATATTATACAAGTTAAATCACAGAATGAACAATCAAAATACAGTAATACAATTTTATATACCAAACAAAATTAAAAAAAAAATATATTTTAAAATAACATCTCACGGTATACTGCGGATTAAAATCTAGTAAATAGTCATTTCTACACCATATCAGCATCGAGTAAATAGGTTCGAAAAAAAATGTTCATGATAATATTTGGCTATTTACTTTGTAACAGTTCTCGTTATTTACAATGATTAGTAAATCAATAGACGAAAAAATCATCATTCATTCAAAGAATATCATCCATTCAAAGAATATCATCCATTCAAAGAATGTATCTTAATATATCAAATTGTATTTAAATAAAATATTGATACAATTATTGTAAATAAAATGAAATAATTAAACGTATAAGTCATAAAACCAAATATTTATTGTGTAGTAGTGGCCATAGTGGAGTAATCCACCAAACTATCCACTGTTTATAGTATATGGAATGTACCCGAAGGGACAACTATCAAATTAAATTATTTATATTTCGTTTTTGGCAGTAAGCAATAAATTTAATTAATTTGTTTATTTATTTTGGCAGCAAGTAATAAATATTAAAGCGAATAAAATAAATAAATAGAGACAAAATTTGTTGGAGGAAGCAAGTGGGTCATAGGGTTTTCTTCTCTCTGTGTGTGTCGTTTTGATTTCTGCGTTGAGAGACAAGTCTCCGTCTACAGTCTTAGAAACGGAAGCCACTGAGAGAAGAGAAGAGAAGAGAGATACATCAACACACGACACACACACAACGTTCTTTGTCTCTTCCTCTGATTCTTTCTTTCTCTCTCGTCTCTGTTTCGGTAGTTTCAAGAAAGCAGAAGCAAGAACAAGAAGATGGGTCGGTCAAAGTGTTTCATGGACATTAGCATTGGTGGTGAGCTTGAAGGAAGGATTGTTATTGAGCTTTACGATGATGTTGTTCCCAAAACCGCTGAGAATTTTCGATTGCTTTGTACTGGTGAAAAGGGTATTGGTCCTAATACTGGTGTCCCTCTCCATTACAAGGTTCTCTCTTTCTCTCTATGTGTTTGCTTTTGTGAAATGTTGAAATGGGTGTATAATTACAAGGTTCTCTCTTTAGGATGGAATTGTACTGTAGAAACGTTTCTGAACGGTTATGATCTGAGGTTTAGTGGGTCTTTCTTTGAATCTCTATGTAAGTTCTTATTCTTGTATTGCCTAATAGCTTCTGAGTTTGTTCAGTATTGCAATTAGGTTACTGTTGTTGGTGTTGTGTGAAGTAAAGATCAAAACGTTGAGGATGCAATTGTGTTATAGAATGGTTTTGAGTGTTTCTGATTTATGTTGTTTGGTATTTATGTTGTTAGGGGAATCGATTTCATCGTGTTATCAAGGGGTTTATGATACAAGGTGGGGACATATCAGCTAATGATGGTACTGGTGGTGAATCTATCTATGGGTTGAAGTTTGAAGATGAGAATTTTGAACTGAAACATGAGAGGAAAGGGATGCTTTCTATGGCTAACTCTGGTCCCAACACTAATGGTTCTCAGTTTTTCATAACAACAACTCGGACTTCTCATTTAGATGGGAAACATGTTGTGTTTGGAAAGGTTACAAAAGGAATGGGAGTTGTTCGGTCAATCGAGCATGTTAGCATTGAGGAACAGTCTTGTCCTTCTCAGGATGTTGTGATTCATGACTGTGGAGAAATCCCTGAGGGTGCGGATGATGGGATTTGTGACTTTTTCAAGGATGGTGATGTGTACCCTGACTGGCCTATTGATCTAAATGAAAGCCCAGCTGAGTTGTCTTGGTGGATGGAGACTGTTGATTTTGTTAAGGCTCGTGGGAACGAACACTTTAAGGTGCTCAACGTTCTGAATGATATGTTTCTATGTTTTAGATTTTTTTATTCTGATCTGATTTAACTTCATTTTACTCTCAGAAACAAGACTATAAGATGGCTCTAAGAAAGTACCGTAAGGCTTTACGCTATCTTGATATCTGCTGGGAGAAAGAGGGCATTGATGAAGGTTGTTCATCGCTTTTTCTTTCTCTATATTTTTCCATTTACTGTATTTCTCAGGGAATATTGATACTGTGCATTCTTTTCTACCTGTGTTCTTGCAGAGACGAGTACTGCCTTGCGCAAGACAAAGTCGCAGATCTTCACTAATAGTGCTGTAAGTCCATACTCTTACCTGTTGATAAGCTAAATTTCTTGTTACTATCTTGTGTTGTATAACTTATATATGTGTGTGTGTGTGCGCTCGCGCTTTGAGTACCATCTGAAGCTTGATTGTTTTGGAGTCTATTTGGTTTTCCAAAACAACTTAATTCTTACGGATGAGCTGCACTGTCAAGAGAATGATAGATTGATAGGCAGTTGGAGAATGTAATGTAAACTTAAAGTTAAGTGGGCTACACTGTAGACCTGTCATTTATGTTGGTTTGTGCTGTTTGATTATTTCTTGTGAAAAAGTAGGGTAGGTTGACATTTACATTTGAAGGATTTCAAGATAATATTCTTTGAGATTATGCTTGTGGGACATGATCTAATCATTGCTCATATGAATTATTGATTGCATCTCTGTTTAAGTTGCCAATATTTTCTGATTGTTTTGGGTTTCGTGTATAGCTGATTTTTTAACTGATGTCTCATCATTGTATTGACACTGGCTGTTGTGGCAGGCCTGCAAACTCAAATTTGGAGATGCTAAGGGAGCGTTGTTGGACACTGAATTTGCAATGCGTGATGAAGATAACAATGTTAAAGCATTGTTTCGACAAGGCCAGGTATTTAAAAACTTATTGTTCTACACTTTTTATGAACCTAGACTGAGGCATAGCCAAAATTATGTATTTCTCGTGAGATGAAGTTAGGTTCTGTTTCTTATCTGCTATTTTTGGTAATGTTAGGCATACATGGCTCTCAATAATGTCGATGCTGCTGCTGAAAGCTTCGAGAAAGCTCTTCAGTTTGAACCTAATGATGGTGAGTGATTCATCCAGCGTCTTTTATTGTGGTTTTGGTTCGTCATTATTGACATATGAGTAAAGTGCAAACCGAAATCTAATAAGCATTTTTGTATGCGCATGATCCTGGGAGCTGATTCACAGCTGGTATCAGGAAAGAATATGCTGCTGTTATGAAAAAGGTCGGTATGCTATATACTCAAAAGAGTTTTTTGCAATGACTTAACTTTGAGCATAAAAGTCATTGAGCTGACGTTAATAACCCGCACATGTGCAGATTGCCATTAGAGACAATGAAGAGAAAAAGCAGTACCGCAAAATGTTCGTATAGGTGGTGCTCTGCTTCATTTAGGGTAAGCCTAAATTAGTCTGTCATCTAATCTCAGAATGCTGCATTTTAGTAAAGCTTTATTTCAACTACTTTAATGTGTATCTTAGTAACTTGGTGTTTCTGCTGATGGTATATGTAGGTTTGGTCGGATAGTAAAGAAGAAGACTAACAAAAAAGTGAAAAGGAGCATATAAAGAAACAAAACATTCAAAGATTTGGGAACTGTTTCTTTTTCCCTCATTTTTAGTAAAACATTTTTTACTTCCTGCATCATGGCAAAGACTGATGCATAGTAATATGGACTGGGAAATTGTTTTTACAGAAAAAGACAGAGTCAGAGACACAGTTAATGAAATCTTTTCTGGTTCAGAGACACAGTTTCTGGTTAACTCTTTTCTCAAATTTTTTGCCTTTTTTCCCCCATTTTTTTGTTGGGATAAATTGTGAATAATATTACCAAAAGTAAAAGTTGATTACAAGCTTTAGGACAAGGAGCTGCTTTGGCAAAAGAATTGGAGATAAAAATGTTAAATGGGGAAACTATCGTCTCGGAGGACCACCACCTCGTCGACCTCCACCACCTTGACAACCACCACCGCGACCACCACCACCTTTTAGACTACATGATGCTGATACTGGTATTAGCTTCCTTCCCTCTCCTATATAATATAGAATGAAGAGAAAACACAAAATTGTTAACTTAAAATTTTTGATTTCTTTGAAAACTTATTAAGTTTGAGATTCAAGCTGAGAAAATAACAGAATAAGATCAAAATATATACATATACACATGAATGAGAAAGTGAAACTGAAAAAGAAGTATTGATAAAGACCATTGACACGCCATGGATGTAGTAACTCCTGTTGAGAAGCAAAAACAGAGTTCATCCGCAAAGAGGCCAAGAGAGACAGCAAAAGCAAGAAGACTATCCCAAAACTCTTTGCCATCTTTAACTTTTTTTTGGCTCTATTTGTTTATTTGCTAAACTGTTGAATCTTATTATGTTATTTATCCCTTTCGGAATAGCTTAAATTCAACGAATGAACCAAAAAATTCAAACACAAATGAAACAAAACATTTATATGGCCACTCATTTAGTCAACAAAAGACATATTAGAATTTATGCAGAGAATACAAATTTTGAAACATAAACTTAAGTGGTTTGAAATGATTGAAAATCTCCAAAACAAATTCTACATTAGTGCTGAAATGGAAAAAAAAAAAATATAAATGTTATAGTGATATTTATAGGTCTAATGAATTGGGCTAATATAATCATAGACTGATATAACACATTAAGTGAGGAATGGTTCTATACATTGATCCATGAGATATATTTTTTTATAATAATTTTGTAATCTATAATATTATAATAAAAATATCAAAATACGTTTTAGAATGTTACCAAAAGTAAAAGTTGATGACATAAATTTAGTAGATTCATAAATTTGTTTGTCGATGACATCTCTTCAACTATAACATTGTCTTTGACAACTTTGAGAATGATGATTATAGTCAACTCACAAGGTTTATAAAAGTTATACCTTTTCTTTCTTTGCCTTCAGAATTTTTCTTTGTAGGAAACAAGTTTAAGGGATCTGATGTTATAAAAGATGTTGTAGTTATATATTTTCCAATTGAAAATTCATATGATATAAGTATTATAAATCAATAAATTTATACCAAATATTGTTTCACAAAGAAAATTGAGTTCTTAGTGTATTTAAATGATGCATTATTTTTGACTACACATATACAATACACAAGAATTATTGTAACTATTTGAAAAAAATAATAGGTGAAAAAAATAAACAAAATATATTAAAAACATGAGTAACTTATAAGCAAAACATATGCAAACATTAAAAAATGACTAAATAATTAGAGGATAAATTCAATTATTAGCTGGTTAGTGAGGAAGAATGAGTCTTTTACTACTATAACATCTTTGTTGAAATAATAACAATATGGACATTGATTTCAGATTAGAATATTTTGTGATTAGCACATCAGTCTTGAAGCCGCTAGAAATACTTCTTTCACAGTGCTCGCATAGATGTGGAGCTTGCAAAAAATGAAATCTCTTTGTTTATGGTCCATAGTTTGATGTTTGTCCTAAAGTTTGTGTTGTGTGGATGTTTCTGCTGCGTGGTTTCACATGAACACATACCACAAATGGGTGGAGGAGTGTCTCTTTGATTATCTAAATATGATGACTCTGGTTCTAAGAAAATGATGACTTTCGTTTGCAGATTCTCCGATTAAATTTACTTTTCTCTGAGAAAATAATATCATTTTGAGAGAAAAATAATACTGTACGTCAAAATTTTGTTGACGTATGAATAATAGGTAGTCCACTTTTACTTACAAACTATAAGCCCAACAATAATGAGATAAAATTTAAATAAAAAAGGGAAAAAGGCTAATTTGAACCGAATTAAGGATTTTATTATCTAAATAACTCTTAATATATTTGGGTTAAATGAGTGTTTTTAATGTCCAGAATATTTTTATTGCGTTTGATAGGAATTAAAAAAAACTTAAATAACCTTTATCTTTTTTGGCAATTTCTGGATCTATTTTTTTTTTTTTTAAGTCTACCATTCATTTATAGCAGATTTGTTGTGGTTTGGCGGATTTGTTTTTTGTTAAACATTTTCTGAGGCAGATTTGTTTTTTTTGACAGATTTATTTTTGTATGTTACCAAAGATTAATATTTTAAGCCAAACTAATATTTTCTGTGACAAACTTATTGTCGAGGTAACCACAGACTTTTTAACTATATGACAGATTTTTGACATCGTACTGGTTACAGTTTTATGTAGGCAACAACAAATCTGTCGTAACGTGGCCGATTTGTTAACGCAAAGATAATTACTAGATTGACTTTTAGTTATGACAGATTTTATTTTTGTATTACGACATATTTCTTTTTTTTTTTGAAAATCTGTGGAATGATAACAGACTTTTACAAAAATAAAAAAATTGCTAGATTGACCTGGTGTGTGTACATTGTTATTTTATAGGTTGACAGATTTATTTGACTTTATGACAGTTTTATGCACTGTCATAATGTTATAATGCTTACAAGTTTGTTATAGGTTGTGACAGATTTGTTTTGATGTGGATTTAGTGGCATATTTGTGGGTCTATTAACCGAGTGCATATCAATTTGTTATACTTTGTGACAGATTTGTTTTGAAATTCTTTCATATATTGACAGTTTTGTTTTGAAATTCATATATAGTGATATATTTATTTGTTTTTGGTGGCTATTTTTTACTAGCATAAAATAAGGTTTATAATCAATATATTAACTGAGTCCATAAAACGTTATGACTGATTTATTTTAAAAATAGTATAGTTTTCCTGTATAAAACAATGTTTAATTAGGTTAAATGATTTGATGTCATATATATATATATCAGTCATAACGTTTTATGGACTCAGTAATTATTTCAACAAATTTTCAAAAAAAGTATTTGTATGGCAGATTTTTATAATACTTGTCATATTTAATTTTAATTTTAATTTTAATTAGTTTTTCTAGGAACATGGATTTTTAGAATTTTAACACAAAATCTGTGTCCTTCTAGTAATGAGGTATGATGAGGTGTTAAACTAGTTATTTTTTGGCTAATTTGGGTTAAACTAGGTAATTTTCAGAAAAACAAATGACATGAAACACAAAAAAGAATAATTATTGGCTAAAAATAGTGAGTTATATTAATCGAAATTTTCTTATTGGATGTTAATTAATTTTAATGAGGTGTCAATTTCATATCACACAAAAATGTTGAGGTGTCATCGCTGAAGAGAAACTCCTTCTAGTTTTATTGTATTTACTTGAGATTACTTGAGTTATATTAAGGAAAATTTTATTTATTTTTATTTCAATGTACTTAAATTAACGATATGTTATCCTACATATTGGACATATATATTTTCTGTGCATACAACCAAATACTTATACATTTATGGTGGTAGATGTGGTTACGTGCTATGGTGTTGATATCTTCTCATGCTTTGAATGTTTCTTGGCATATCATGCAGTCTTCAATTTCTACATCTGTTGTTGGTGCTCTTTTAAATTTTTGTAATTTTGGCAACAACGACGTCAGCTTCTTTTCTTGATTTAGCGTAGAGGTTGTAGTCTGTGATTTTGAAGTATATAAGAATGGGTTGACATGTTTGACTTCCTGATGAAATTTGACTGCACTCATGAGTTGTAGGTATCTTGACGTCATTCTTGTTGCATCGTTGTCTTGAATTTGATGATATGTTCAAAGGTATTGGAGATTGCTTCTTAAGTTTGGCCATGATAATTGCTCGCCATTTTCTCTGTAAGGTATTTGTATTGCGATGTCACTTTGTTGTGTGCATGGCCTTCTAATGATGAGAAGGATGATATTGGATGTATCTACATATTAGTTTTGATTTGAGAAAGAGTATTCGAGGTTTTCTTTGTGAGTTGGACTTCTAGAATTATGCTTTAGTTGTTTTGAATCGATGATTTATACATCTCCTCTTGCAGTTTATGGGCATTTTAATTGAGAATATTTGTAACGCTTCGACCGTCACCTGAGGAGGTGTGTTACAGAGAGGCGCTTCTATGATGCCGACTCCGAGGTGGACTCATATGCTCTGACTTCATCAGTTTGTGTTGGGTGATCAGGTAGCATAGCAGTCAACTTCGTATACGCCGAAGATGGATGTCGGAGCTTCTATGGCGGTTGACCATTGTAGGAAAGATCTCGGCGGCTAGATTAGGGCGAGCTCTCTTTCTTTTGTTTGTTGATGTTGCCCTAATGTAAATTTAGGCTTAAAACCATTTATGGGATGAGGCTCTTATAAACAAAGTTGTTAAGCGGATATTAGAAAGCCTAAGCGGAGATTAGAAAAAAAACAAATCTAAGGAAACTTGACGAAGATCGATTAGAACCGGCGTATAAGCGTAACATTCGACGAAGCTTAGATTCTACCTTCATTAACTTATATTAGTTTTTTAATACTTTGTTGAAAATAATTCTAACTTTGATTTAGTAAAGTTTTTGTATTCCGCTTTAGATCTTCTGTATATCCACCCACCCAAAAACATGTGAAAGTTATAGATTTATTTTGTTAAGTAGATACTAATACATTAGATTATATAACTTCATTTTAGTTCAACACAACAACATTTTTTCCACGACAGAAGCCATACTCATAACGTTGTTTTCTACAAGCTTTATTGCAGCCTCCCAGGATGCTACACAGTTCAGCGGCCCTAACTGTACTAAAATGATCTTTTGCTTAATATTGTACAATGGCAAGGACAATAATTTTGAATCTCCATCGATAAAATAATTTTATTGCAGCCATAAAATATTATTATACATATGTATTATATACATTAATATAAGAAAACAATGGAGAAAGGAAGAAGTACATAAAAAAACAAAGAAGAAATCAAATTGAACATTATATAATCAGTCTCTTACAATGATATCTTAACTAAATCTTCAACCCATGCAAGAAGCCAAGAACATTAAAGAAGAAACAACGAAAATATTTAGTATATGAGATATGGTGGAGGAGGATGTGAGAATGGTTTTTATAGATTATGAAGTGATATAAATTACATTTCTAAAATAATTAAATTAGAGGAGTTATTATTATTATTTACTGTGTGTTAATTGAAATTTGATGGAGAAAACAAATAGTCAATTCACAATTTATGTATTTTCAGTTATAATTTTAGAAGTAAATAGTGGATTTAAAGTATGAATTAATGTATATGATTAATTTTGTTGTAATTTTGGTTTAATTAAAAATAAATAATTTTTTTTATAAAAAAAAATATCAAATGGACTAATAAGGAGAGAGTGGTACTTTACTTTTATATATATGATTTTAATTAGGTGTCAATTCCATATTACACAAAAATGCTGAGGTGTCATCGCTGAAGAGAAACTCCTTCTAGTTTTATTGTATTGACTTGTGATTACTCCTCGCTACCCGCAAGTATATTTTACTAAGGATAGCATAAACTTATAGATTTATAAAGAATATTTTATTTATTTTTATTAGGCTTTAAAATCTCCGCTTAACACCTTTGTTTATTAAAGCCTCATCCCAATATGGGTGTGGGGTTGAATTTATATTAGAACAGCATCAACGAACAAAAGAAAGATATTTCACCCTAATCTAGCTGCCGAGATCTTGCCTACAATGATCAACCGGCGCAGAAGCCTCGACATCCATCTTCGGCATATACGAAGCGAACAGCTTTGCTACCTAATCCCCCAAGACAAACTGATGGAGTGGGAGCATATGAGTTCACCTCCGAGTCGACTCCAGAGAACCGCCAATCTACAACACACCTCTTGAGAACATCCATCTTGCAACTAGCTGGTACCCGTGAACGGAGAGTCCCCTACCTTCGTACAAGAAATCGTTCCTCATAAACTAGCTCCTCAGGTTCAAGCTCACAAGCTACTTCTCCTTAGCTCCATCCATGATCATATCAGCTAGAAGTACCGAGGGAACCGCTCCAACCCCTAACATGAACCTCGAAACGAGATACTCGGGAAGCTTGGAGAAGAAGTAATTGGATACATATCCCTAAAGTATTCCAATTGTGATAAATTTACATTTCTCTTTTCGATATGTTCTCTTTCTTTTTATTGATATATGTGTATAAAAAATATTAAAATATTAAAATGTTAATTAATAAGATAAAAAAGTGAGATGGCTAATCACAATTAATCGTTTAAAAGGTGAAGTGGACGTCCTGAGAAGCTTATAGCTTCAACTTTTATATAATAAGTATAGAAACCAAGATTTAAGCTTATAGCCTATTGTAAAATTTGAGCTAAGCTCCGCCCCAATGAAACAAGAGAATGACTCTCGAAATTATAATTTTTTTTTGTGAAGGAGAGGACTATTAATTAATACCAACTAGGTTTTAACCCACAGTAGACCGTGGGACGATTTTTTTTAATAAAATTTTATATTTTAAATTAACCTATAAAAGCACTTAAATATAGACAATCCGTAAGAAAACTATAATCATATTTATTTAAACTCTGACCCGTTTTAAATTTTCTTAAATAAGGAAACGGATTAAACCAAATAAGTTTTTTTATTTAATGCCTGAGAAATCAAACTTCCTGCAGATTTGTAGTTGGTAGTATATAAGTCCTATTTATAATGGTTTGAAGTATTATCAAAAAAAAATTAACCTTATGTAGACGTTGTACATACATTTTTTCCTTTATCGATTCAGTAATATACGTCTGTGTTCAAAAAATTTAATTGCAAAATATGCGGAGAAAAAATTGTATTTTTGTTTTACATATGTTATATGTAATTATATAACTTAAAAACAAATAAGATTGTATTAATATATTGGAGAGAGATTCGATTTATTAGAGAGAGATTTTAGGAAATTGTTTTGATGTAATATTACATATGTTGAATATTAATTATACTAAAAACAATTAATATGCTGAATATTAATTATACTAAAAACAATTAATATTAAGGTAATATATACAACCATCAATACTACTCGAGTAATATTATATAGAGAATCTATACTAGTTAATTAAAATTTTAATTTTTGAATATATATTGGTCAAGTAATATTTACTTTTTAAATCTATACTGGTCAAGTAATATTTACTACCATAGGGAAATAAATTAAAAGATTATATTATTTGGATCTTTAACTAGGGGAAAAATTGAAACATATTTTGTGTTCTTATATTGTATAATTAGTCTAGGTGAAGACCAACTTATTTAAAAATGTTGAGAGAATTATCACTAAAATAATCACTACCACTATGACCTAATGTTGACAATAATAAACAATTACCCTGACTTTCAGCAATTGTAGCAAGACAATGAACACCGGATATGATGAGGAGGATAGTAAAAGAAAATGCCCCTAAAGCTTTCATAATGATAGCTATTATTTGAGTGATAATTCTCTCAACTTTTTGTAATGAGTTATTCTTCTCCGAGAATGATTATATATATAATATAAGAACATGAAATATGTTTCATATGTTTTTTTTTTGGTCAAAGATCCAAAATAGTATAATTTTGTTTTAAAAAAAATTATTTCCTTATGGCTATAAAATTAGTTGACCAAATATAGATTCAAAAAGTATTTATTACTTGACCAGTATAACATTTCTAAATATCATTATTTGACCAGTATTGATGGTTTTATATATTACCTAATATTAATTCTCTTAGCTTAACTAGTATTTAACATTTAAGGATAATGTTGGTTTAGGCCTTAGGGTATTTCATAATAATATATTAAGAACATGTATAAATCTATACTATTAAAACAGAAGGGCAAGCTGTGTCCAAACAGACCCAATTTTTTCAAAAAAAATGTCATAAAATTAAAACCTGTTGCCAAACAGAATAAAAGGCAGCAATTTTTTTATTTAAAAAATAAATAATAAAAAACAGAAACTATCTATATTTATGGATCATACTAATTTTGTTGCAAAAAAATGGACACTAAAATTCAAAAATCTCCATATATAACATATTTAAAATTTTGAGATATTTTAAAACAATAATTTAATACTTAATAAAATCTAATTTATAGTATTTTTTTATTTGGTTTAATGATTTTATTCAAGTGTTTATGTTATTTGTATTTTGTATAACTCTTATGATATGATATATATTTATTTTGCGTTACAAAAATCATCATATTTTTTTGTTTTAAATTGATATTTTAGGAAAAATAAAAAGAAAAATAAATATGTTATATATTTTACAATAGTATAAAATATGGAGAAATATTCAACAAAATTGATATTATCTTAAAAAATTTTAAAAATCATAAATTCTTAAATAAATAATTAAAATGTTTAAATAAAAAATTCTTTAAAAAATCAATAATAATTTTTTTTTCAAAAATCAATTGAATAAATATTTTGTATCACATACAATCTCTTATTTTCAAATTAAAAATCTTCATATTGAAAATGTTTTTCGAAAATATAGCAAAAAAGATATTAATATATTTCCTTCAAATAAAATAATAAGATCTAAAACTATTTCTCATAACCATCCGTAATACAAAAAAGTTTATAGAACTATTTCTCATAAAAGACAAGACGATATAACAAATTTGGAAAATTAAAATTCAATTTCAACTTTCAAATATCAAATGACGGATAGGATACATGAGTATGAAATTTTAATAGCAAAAGTAAGTTTCAAATTACTTAATAATTTCAAATATCAAGACAAGAAATAATGGATACCGAAAGAGAACGAGTAATTTAATTAGTTAATTACAAGCTATATAATGTTGTTTTCAAAAAAATGTAAATGATTTCATTTATATAAAAAAAATATACAATCATAACATAGAGGGAAAATACGGGTACAAAAAGGGAACAAGTAATTCTAAAAATAAATTATCTAAACTATTTCTCTTAAAAAAAAGGACGAGATAAAAAATTTGGAAACTTAAGTTCAAATTCAAATTTCAAATATCAAATGATGGGTATGATACAAAAATATGAAATTTAAATAGCAAAAAGTATGTTTTAAATTACTTAAATATTTCAAATATCAGGACAAGAAATAATGAATACGGAAAGAGAACGTGTAATTTAATCAGTTAACTACATGCTATATAATGTTTTTTAAAAATATGTAAATGATGTCCTTTATTTAAATAAATATATGATCTTATCTTAGAGAGAAAAAACGGGAACAAAAAAGGAATGGGTAATTCAAAAAAAAAAAAAAACTATCTAAACTATTTCTCATCAAAAACAAGCCGATATAAGAAATTTGTATTACTTAAATTTAATTTTGAACTTTCAAATATCAAATGACAGATATGATACAGGAATATGAAAATTTTTAATAGCAAAAGTAAGTTTCAAATTACTTAAATATTTCAAATATCGGGACAAGAAATAACGGATACGGAAAGGGAACGGGTAATTTAGAAGATAAAGATTATTATCTTAACTAATTCTAATAATATACAAAAGGGAATTATGGGTAACAGGAAGCTGAAAACATACTATTTATTCATGTGGGTGGACCAAAATATATCAATTTGTTGTAGGGCATACATCGTGAACGGGTTTGACTCTCATAATATCTATATTTATGTTATTTTATTCAAAAATTTTAATGTTTTCAGTGGTTTATTTGATGTGATAGTTCTAACATATCACTTATTTGGTTCACACTCGATCCGGATCTCTTATCATGTCGATCCAAATATTTTGAAACTTTATGATAAATTTCATTTTTGCAACCAACCCCGCACGTAGGTGCAGGTCCATCCCTAGTAATTTCTTAAAGAATTTATTTTTTTTTCCGACAATGCAAAAAAACACATTTAAGTACATAAGAAATATATGATATCATTTTGTTATGTCGTATGAAACCTATATAATCTCCATTAAAAAAAGATTTTGAACGAATAAAATTTATAAAACTTGATTTTTAGTTTCAAGAATAACATTATCCAAAAAATTATAACCACATACGGAGAAAAATGATTGTTGCATAAATTGGAAATATTAATTTGTTTGTATAATTAAAGATGGATAATAATGAATGAAATCCATTATCATATAAAGCACAAATCACTCAACCAATAAAATTTTGTCACATAAGATTGTATAAGTAAATATGGATAGTAATGAATGGAATCCATAAAAAATATATATATCTTAACATTTTTGAAGTACATTTTGTACTAAAATCTATTTTGGGTTATACCTTTTATTTGTCCTATTTGCATAATCAAACCCTTGCCATTTGAATAAATAACAAAACTTTAATGTAAATTGTGTAATTAAATCACAAACGAATGAAAAAATTGGAAATAAAATATATATTACATCAAAAAAGTTTCCTAAACTCTCTCTCTCTCTCTAATAACTCGAATCTCTCTCCAATATATTTATATTATTTTATTTGTTTTTAATTTATATTATTACATGAAACTTATTTATTATAAAAGTACAAAATTTTCGGCACATTTTGCAAATTAAATTTCTGAAAACGGGCTATTATAACTCAATTGATAAAGGAAAAAATATATGTACAACATCTACATAAGGTAGAAATTTTATATAAGAGTTCACTAGTATGCTCCCATCTACAAATGAGAATGAAGTTTGATTTTTCAGGCATCCTGTAACACCCCGACCGCCATCTCTCTAGTGGGCCCAATGTTCACCACAAGCACATGGCCCATCTCTCTTATTGGGCCTCACATCCTCTCACTAGATCCATGAGTCCTTCAATATCTGATCCTACAAATCACCACATGATATTTCCCTGTGTTTTGGCCTAACTCACATAGTTTCAACAACTACTTCCCGGAAGCCGGAAGGTCACTCATCCTTTGACTACTCCAGCATATACACGCTTAACTCCGGTTCCATATTCAAGAAAAATAAAAAAATTTAAAAGTTTTAAAATACTATAAATTTAATTTTTTAGATAATTTTAAAATATTAGAGAAACTCATACTAATGCCCTAATATCATAATATTTAATTTAAGCTTTATAGAATATTAAAAATATTAAAAAGATATAAACTCTACAAAAATTCAAAATATTCTTAATATTTTAATTCAATTTTTTTTAAAAAATATAATAATATTGTACATAAATATGATTATATTTTTCTTACGAGTTGTCTAAGATAAAACAATTTACGGGTTAATTTAAAATATAATTTTTTACTTATAACAAAATCGTCTCGCAGGTTGACCACATATATCTATGTATCTACTTATACTAAAAATTCATAAAGTTATATAAAATTATATAAAATTAAATGAAATAAACACGTAAAAACTAGACTATATAAACCAATTATGAAAATGACCAAACAAACAAATATATTAAACTATGGACCCGTGGTGTACCACGGGATAAATCCTAGTTACAAAGTATATTACCCAAAAACAAGAGTTCCTTTTTTACCAAAAAAAAAAAAAATCATTAAGTATTATGAGTTTATGACAATATGGAAACTAACGCCATTTTCCAAAACAAATTGATTACAAAACCTAAACTACACCATACGTATATATCTCACTGACAGTAATATTATACTTGATTTGTAATTCGGAGCCTTCAATTATTTACTTTATGTTTATCACTTACCCTCCTCTTTTCTTACCTATACTGCTATAGAGAATTAAAGAGCTTAATTTGGAGAAAAGATGGTGTTGAAAGTTTCTTAAGAGTTTGGAGAATTCTTCCACAACTAAGAATCATAGACTGATCCAACACATAAGTACTGTAAATGGTTCTATAACATTAATCCATGAGATAAATATTGAATAATTTTGTAATTTATATATTATAATAAAAAATTAAAATTCGATTTAAAGTTTTATATATTTATTATTACTATTAGTTTGAATACAGTTGTGAATTTATACAATCTCAAAAAAAAAATGCAAGGCTTCATCTCTTTATGATAAATCTCGGTTATTACTACTACAGTTAAAAAAATCCCAATAATCACTTTCATGTTCGCGGTTGCGCCTTAATATTCGTAGGTATAAGACGATTTAGCCAAAAAAAACCACAAATTATTTAAGCTACGACGATATAACCACGAATATTAAGGTGCATCCCCGCAAATTCAAGTGGCTATAAAGATTATTTTTACTAATTTGTTTATAGTATTGTATTTTGAAATATATATATATATATATAATTACTTTTGTCTGATTTTTTTTGGGGGAAAAATGCCATAAAAATCATGCAGAGTACGATTTCGTTGATTTAAATCCCGAACTCTCCAACTGTTGATTTAAATCACAAACTTTATGTTGACTCTCTCTTTAATATGAAACTTTAGTTGACTTTGCCAGTTTAGGCACATCATTAAAACGCCAAACGGAGCAATTAAACGAGGTTAAATTTCATTAACGAAATCTGTCAAATACGAAATGAAATTAAATGAAATCGACTGAATCTAAACATAACCAATAAAACACATATTAAATTATATTTTTGGTTGTAATTTGGCAGAAGCACTCTCAAGCCTCTTTTATCAGTCCACCTTTGCAGCATATTGAAATCATCTGAAATAATACACACAAAGAATTTCTTTATTTTCTATTTCTAACCAAATTACAGTTTAAAAGTTCATGATATGTTTCACATGATCCAAGCTAATCAATATTGCTCCAAATAAAATTAATTTAATTTGCCATTAAATTGACTTGTAATTTTAGGGATAATGTTATTCTTGAAACTAAAACCAAGTTTTGTGTAAAGTTTATCCGTTCATAATCTTTATTAATAGAGAATATAGAGTTTTTCATACGACATAAGAAAATGTTATTATATAATTTTATATACTTCTTATGAACTTAAATTTCGTTTTGCCAAATATATGGAAAGAGAAAACAATAAATTTCTTAAACAATAATTAATACTTGTTCTCAATATCTTATTATATAAAGTTGGGTTTTCAAAGTTAGTCATTAATAAGATCGTGACACGTGTTAATTGAAGTGATAAGATGTTGACACGTGTCAGATAATTAGTGATAAGAAATTATATAAATTAGTTTTCAAAAAAAAGAATATTTTCAAAATAGAAAGAAGAAAATAAAATTCAGAAAATTTAAGAATTACTTAGTAGTAATCCTAAAAAAAATAGGAAATTATCAATAAAAATTATAAAAATTAGGTCTAAGACATAAAAAAAAAATAACAAATAAAAAAAAAATACAATAATTTAGTCAACTATAAGTTAATCTTATTTCACCAAAAAAAAACTATAAGTTAATCTTAGGAAATATTTTCATTATCATGAATATTATGTAATATTTAAATATTTTTATTCAGTAAGTTAATCTAAATAATTTAGTCATTAATGTGACATGTGTCAATCGTATCGATAAGATATTGACATGTGTAAATTTACGATGTATTAAAATATTTAAAATTAATTTTATAAATATATCATAAAAAATTCTACATAAGTAATACAAATAAAAGTATACCTAATTATAATGGGTTTTTTTTATGTTTAATCAAAAATTCTTATTATGTAAAACTTGGTTTTAGAGTTACTAACTCACGTGATTGTGATATATGTCAAGTAAAATATTAGATGCCGGAATGTGACACATCTAATTTAGTAAAAAATTAAATAAAAATAGAAATTACAAAAAAAAATATTCAGAAATTTTACTTATAATTAAATTATTAACCTAAGTTTTGGTTATGTCGGTCTGGGTTTATCAAAGAGATTAGGGTTTATTATTTACAGTAAAACGAGATTATATGTCGATTTTAGTTTATAAGAAGAATTAAAGTTTAGTTTTTACAACTAAACATGTTATATGGTTGCCTGGATTTATAATTGAGGATTATGGTTAAGATTTTTACAGTTAAACAAGTTTTATGTCGATTTAGGTTTATAACATTTTTTAGGATAATGGTATAATCATGTTTAGGGTATAATACCTAAATTAAGTTTTTAAGAGATTTGGTAATAGTAATATTATGAAAAATGGTGAATAGCTCACAATATTTTTGGTGATCGTTAATTTAACATTACTAGATTTTTATAATGAACGTTTAATAACTATTTTTAAATATGTATGATACATAAATAATTATGTTCAAAAAAAACAATTTACTTCTTAAAAAATTATCTTTTTTTGAATACTTTGGATATAACATTCTTACAATAAAATTTTAATTTTAATTTTATTTTAGAAATAAATAACCCATTTATTAGACGGGCCATAATCTATATTAGAAAATATGATATTCAACTAATATTGATTAATTTATTTTGTTAATGGTATGATTTTCCAAATTTTAACACATGCAATATTTTTAGTACAGACGTGAAATCATAAATTTTAACCCGCGTTTTTACGCGGACCCTTATCTAGTATTATTATGAAAACAACCTTAAAATAACAGAATATTAGTCAAGCCAAAATAATTAATAATAAGGTAATAAATACAACCATTCATTCTGGTCAAGTAATGATAGTTTAAAATTCTATAGTGGTCAAATGATATTTACCTTTTGAATCTATACTGGTTAAGTAATATTTACCTTTCGAATCTATAATTGTCAAGTAATATTTTACAACCATAGGGAAATAAATTAGAAATTATAGTATTGTTTTGCTTCTTTGACCAGGAGAAAAAACACATAAAACATATTTCGTGTTCTTATATTATATATATAATCAGTCAAGGTGAAGAACAACTCAGTAAAAACAAGTTGAGAGAATTATCACTAAAATAATAGCTATCACTATAAAAACTTTACATTTTGGTTTACTATCCTCCTCATCATATCTTTTGTTCATTGTCTTGCTACACCTGATGGAATTTCGAGTAATTGTTGAAATTTATTCATACCTTCATTTTGTAATAATCATCATGATGATTGAACTCTTTGTTAATGGGTATTGATTATTGTTACTATTTTATATAGGTTATGAACCTAACCGATTTTGGCGTCCAAACCTCAAATGTTTCCGTACAGTTAGGGCCGCTCAAGTGTGTAACACCTGGGGAGGCTGCAATGACACTTGTATAGAGCTACATTATGATTCTGGCTTCTGTATTGGACAAAAATGTTGTTGTGTTGAAGTATAATGAAGTTATATAATCTAATGTATTGGTATCTACTTAATAAAATAAATCTATAACTTTCACATGTTTTTGAATGAATATAGAGAAAGATCTAAAGATCATGGATTTAGGTAAAGCGTTCATTAACCTTTACATATGCCAATATATACATCCTAATGTAAAAACGAAAAAGCACCCAAAAGAAACTAATCCAAAAAGGAACCTAATTAGAAACTCCTTGAGTCTGAGCTTGGGTTTGGACACCTCGATGATGGTACCTGATACCGTGTCTCGTTCAAGTATCTTGATCTTGGATGAAAGTTTCCAAAGATCCTTCCTGAGTTGCATCTGTTTTGGGTCATCCATTATTGTAGGTGCAACAACATAAACTTTCACAACTCCAAGGCATTTCATTTTCAGTAAGAAATGTCTAATGTGTTTCAGCTCGTTTTCATTTCCTTGATACTGCATGATACTAAGAGTCTTTACTTGGTTATTACGGGGAACGCGAATCCCCGCAAACCGTTTTTTTCTATGCGTGTAGCGATGCAGACCCTAAAGCATCAAAAGATGAGAGACTACTTTAATTAATGTCATGCCTAAGTCATATAGATATGTAAAGTAAGAATGGCTTCATATATACCGAGAGAACCAAAGTTTTTAGGTTCGGGGAATGCTCTAGAAAAAGTGGCAGAAGCACTCTCAAGCTTCTTTTATCACTCGGAAACACTAACTCAAGGAGGTTGTTGAACATTGGTAGTCCACCTTTGCAGCATACTGAAATAACCTGAAAGAATACACACAAAGAATGTTTTCTTTTTTCCTTTTTCTAACCAAAATATGATGAGACTATACAATACTAAAAAACTGACCTTAACAGCAGAAGAGGTCAAGTGCAGGGTCTTGACGTTGCGTATCCCACTGATTAGACCAGTCACATCCCCGTAAACAAGTTTACTTGCATTGTAATCTCTTGCGATATTAAGGTCCAGTGTAGCTTTGGAAAGTGAATCAAAATTACAATGTAGAGGCTCAAGCCGAGCATAATCGGAGTAGTAGAGGTCGACAAGACTCGGTGTGTCAAGTGAAATAATGCTAGAGGAACAAAAATAAGTACTGCGCTTATAGGTAACTGAGAGTCTCTTAATGGTTTTGCTTGATATCTTCTCTCCTTTTAAAAGATTGTCTTGATGTATGATTAAAACCTCAAGTGCAGGGCAAGCAGCAAGAAACACACTAGATAACTTACCACCCGTAAACGAAACTAAATCAAGAACAAGAACCTTTAGTGCTGGTAGATATGTATCCGTAGGAAAACTTGAGATGCCTAGTTTTTTCCCTAATGACAGCTTAACCAATGTTGTGCTAGTGAACACTTTGGTTGGGAGATCACTATCCCACAGCATAGTTTCGAAGCAAATATGAAGCTCAGAGACACCTTGTTCTATGGCATTACATATCCTGCGGTCAAGAACAAGCCTTCCATGTCCTATTCTCAAATTATTTAGTTTAGAGAAACAAAGCCTTTCGTTAAACTTTAGTGAGAACTTCTTTATACGGTTACCCCCTTGCAAAGCCAATTTTGTATACACAAAATGTCTAAAACTCTTCCGTTTACTCGTTTCGGGGTGAAAAAAGATGGAATCATCACAATCAAGACTATGACTGAAAGCAAATAGAGTCCTCCACCTTTTGGACAAAAGAGAGGTTGAAGCAGCTTGTTTTGTCGGAAGGAAAGACAAGATTTGGATAAGAAGATCATCTGGAAGACAGTCCATTGAAGTAGTTATAGAGATAGACTCCATCTTTAGTGGTACCTTAGAGATGAATTTACGAACTTCAAAGTCATCTACCAATTAATAATATAACATATCACTATATATAAGACAGTAACACACTAATCAACTACGAGAGAACATTCAGATTCTTAATAAAAATCTACTTAACCAAAATAAAAACTTACATAAGAATTGATCGAAGTTAAAATGTTTAAAGATATTGCATCATCTTACAGAACAAAGCGACGATGGAAATTTGTTATTTTGCTTCGGGGCGTATCTTATAGCTCGTCTCGTTTAAATTATGCCCTAGCAAGATAATCTTGACTATATAAAAAAAGTTATGTCTATATTTAGTATATCTGTTAGGATCTACCAAATTTAATTATAGGTATCTATACTGTTCTTTTAGAAAAAATTTGGTTGGTATTACTTTTTTTTTTTTTTAATATTTAGATATCAGAAAATGTTAAGCTGATCTCTAATCGTTGGAAACTTAATAAAAATGAAAACCAAATGAATATTTAGGCTAAACCATAACAAAATCAAATCATTAATAAATTATTACTAATTTTTTTTTTTTATCTACATATGCATAGTCATAAACGTTCATATATGGTTTAATATAAATTAAATAATGTTTATTTTTCTTATAGATTTTTTTTACTAGTTATTATTATATAATTTTAATTTATAATATTATATGTTATATTTTCCTAAACCGCTTAATGTGCCTAAACCCGCCTAGTTCATGACTAAGGGCTTGAATGGAAAGCAGATAAAAAGCAGTTATCCTGCCAAGCAGATCTACTGTCCTGTATATTTACCATTCAACATAAAATACATAAAGTGCAGTTCAGAAAAAAAATATTATTAAAAAATAATTGTCCTGCCAGCAGATCAAAATTTAAAAGGAAAATTGTATTGCACTATGAACAGTAAAAACGCTGGAGATTTGGAGTGTTTGATCTATTAAATCTGTTTGATCTGCTTTTATTCTGCTTGATATGCTTGAACCGCTTGATCTGCTTTGCTCGATACGTTCTCTCCCTTCGAAGCCTAAGTGTTCTAAGCAATAGACACTCGATCACTACCTACATATCACTTATAAGTACCTAACCATCTAGATCTTGAACATTGCTTTTAACGCTTAGTTCAAAATTTATCACTATGCTTTTTGTTTCAAGAGGGTCAAATTGTGGTCTTAATTGGTGTTTGGATAAGCTGAGTTGATCTGCTTTGTTGAAATTGTCTTTGTATTTTTAGGTATGAGTACTAGAGCTTGTGTTGATATGCTTTGGACTTCTAGAATTATGCTATAGTTGTTTTGAATCTATGATTTATGAATCTCCTCTTTCAGTTTCTGGGCATTTTAATTGAAAATATCTGTAACGCCCCGACCGTCACCTCAGAAGGTGTGTTTCAGAGCGGCGCTTCTCTGGTGCCGACTCCGAGGTGGACTTATATGCTCTGACTTCATCAGTTTGTCTTGGGCGATCAGATAGCGTAGCAGTCAACTTCGTATACGCCAAAGATGGATGTCGGAGCTTCTACGGCGGTTGATCATTGTAGGAAAGATCTCGGCAGCTAGATTAGGGTGAGCTCTCTTTCTTCTGTTTGTTAATGCTGCTCTAATGTAAATTCAGGCTCAAAACCATTTATGGGATGAGGCTTTTAAAAACAAAGCTGTTAAGCGGAGATTCAAAAGGAAACAAATCTAAGGAAACTTGACGGAGATCGATTAGAACCGGCGTATCAGCGTAACATTCGACGAAGCTTAGAACCATCGTTACATCGCTGCCACTGCTGGTTGAATCTCTACCAAACCGGTGTTTCATAATAAGTAATGTCGTAATAAATAAAAAAAAATTCTTCCTATTCTTTGATGTTTTCATAATAAACGATGTCTTGAAGAAATTCTTTACCCTAGCCAGTAGCCACCAATTTAAAATGTATTGGCAAACTATATTTTTCACTTTTTACATTACAATATTCATTAACTTATATTAGTTTTTTAAAACTTTGTTGAAAATAATTCTACCTTTGATTTAGTAAAGTTTTTGTATTCCGCTTTAGATCTTTTGTATATCCACCCAAAAAGATGTGAAAGTTATAGATTTATTTTGTTAAGTACCAATACATTAGATTATATAATTTCATTATTGGGAAAAACAACAACATCTTCGGCTAATACAGTGGCCAGAATCATAACGTAGTTGTTTACAAATCGCATCACAGTCTTGTGGGATAATACAGGCGTCACGGCCTCTACCTCCACCGAAACATTTGACTTTCCGACGCCAAAATCGGTTAGGTTGATAACCTATATACAATATTAACAATAATCAATATCCATTAACAAAGAGTGAAATCATCATTATGATAATTACATAATGAAGAAAAGAATAATAATAAACAATTACTCGAAATTCCAGCATGTGTAGCAAGACAATGAACAAAAGATATGATGAGAAGGATTGTAAAACAAAATACCACAAAAGTTTTCATAGCGTTAGCTATTATTTTAGTGAAAATTCTCTCAATTTTTTTAATGTATTGTTCTTCACCTAGACTGATTATATATATAATATAAGAACACAAATTATGTTTCATGTGTTTTTTCCTGGTCAAAGCAGCAAAATAATACTATAATTTTTTAATTTATTTCCCTATGTTTATAAATATTATTTGACCATTATAAATTCAAAAAGTAAATATTTAGTATATCTATTAGGATCTACCAAATTTAATTATATGTATATATAGTTATATACTGTTCTTTTTAAAAGTTTTGGTTAGTATTTTCTTTTCATTTTTTAAAATATTTAGATATCAGAAAATATTAAGCTGAATCTTAGAGGATGTTATTAGTTTGTGAGTTACTGTATATGGTGTTTTAATGACTTTAGTTGTTACTTAGAATCTGTTGTTATTCAATCAAAATTTCATTAAACTCTTTTAAAGTTTGGTATTATTAGTTATTGATTTGTAAAAAGTCATTTGAAATCTTCATAAATATGGGTTATTGGATTCAGAATTTTATTAAGTCAGAATTTTAAAGTTTGGTGTTATTCAATTAAAGCAAAATAATCTATGATTGTTAATGAATAAATTATTGTGTTATTGGTTTATGATTTTAAACACTTTTCTTTACAAAATAAAGTCATGAAAATATCTTTTAAATACAGAGATTGTTGGAGAAACTTTACAAAACTATATAAAAACTAATCAACAATATTACAGAAAACTCTCCAGCAATCCTTTAGAATATTTCATTTACATACAATCTATGATTCTACTGGAGTCATTTAAACACCATATAACTCATAAACCAATAACATTCCCTTAATCTCTAAGAGGGGTGTATTCAAAATAGAATTTTAAGAGATTTGAGTTTTATTGAGTTTTTAAATGATTTTGATGATTTTAGGGAAGTTCATATGACTTTTGTAAAATCCTTTCAAATCTCACCAAAAACAATGGGATTTGGATTTCTGTATTTTTAACTAAGGAAATCCTCCCAAATCCTCTGAAATCCTTCAAAATCATTAAAAGCCAAATCCACAAATTGTTTTCAATAACAGTGGATTTTAAAGTGGATTTTGAAATCATTAGTTGAATAACAGTGGATTTCATGAGACTTTTTAAAATTCATGTTTGAATAACAGTGGATTTATAACTTCTACACAAATCTCTTAAAATTCTACTTTGAATACACCCCCCTAAATCGTTGGTTGACATTTATTTAAAGTTGAAAAAAATTAAAAAATTCATTTTGTTTTAATGCTATGAGATATAAATTGTAAGCTTTAAATACTTAATACATATCAAAAATCTTGTTGATTAAGTTATATGTCTCGATAATATAATTTTATTATGTAAAGGTTGATTTTCAACCAAACCAAACCTAAATTCGGAAACTTAATAAAAATGAAAACCAAAAGAATATTTAGGCTAAACCATAACAAAATAAAATCATTAATAAATTATTACTAATTAATTTTTATCTACATATGCATAGTTATAAACGTTCATATATGGTTTGAAAAAAAAAATATGGTTTGATATTAAATAAATAATTTTTAATTTTTCTTTTAGATTTTCTTTAACTAGATATTATTATATAATTTTAATTTATAATATTATATGTTATATTTTCCCAAACCGCTTAAAGTGCCTAAACCCGCCTAGTTCATCACTACACTACAAAAAACAAGGCTTTTAAAGTCGGTTTATGTATACATAACACCTAACCATCTCTTGAACATTGTAAAGCTTAGTTTAAAATGTGTCACTATGCTTTTTGTTTCAAGAGGGTCAAATTGTGATCTTAATAGGTGTTTGGATAAGCTCTGAGTTAATCTACTTTGTTTAAATTGTCTTTTTATTTTTAGGTATGAGTACTAGAGCTTGTGTTGATATGCTTTTTTTGCTTTGTTGAAATTTGTCTTCGTAATTTAGTTTAGTTCTAAATCTAAGTAAAGTCTTATGCAAGTTGAATGTGTTTAGACCTTTTATGTTAAATCATCTTATCGTCACTAAAACGCACTACAAAAAACAAGGCTTTTAAAGTCGGTTTATGTTTAGCTTAACGTCAGTTTATAACTGACTCTAAAAACTAAACGTCAGTTATTAAAGCGACGTAACATTGGCCGACGTTAATTATCTTTGCGTCACTTAAAAGAACGACGCTAGTTAACGTCAAATAACTCACGTCACTTTTCTATATTTTTAGCGTCAGTTTAAAAGAGACGTAAATACATTAGTATTTAAGTTATTTCTAAATGTATTTAATTTCTCAGTAAATTATAATGTAATTCGGAGAAAAACTGAAAATCATTATACTTACAACAACAGTAATCACATAATAATTACAACATGCTGTATCTTTAACTTTAACCATCAATCATACAAGACATAGTACTTAAGATCAGTGTCACTTGTATATATGTTTTGAAACTAATAAAAGAACTTAAAATTTATATACACATTCTTGCTAGTTTTTCTTTCTGCATTTTTCCATTCTTCTTTGGGGTCTTCCACTCTTTTTCTTGGAATTGGATCGGAGTCAATAAGGAGATTACCTATACATAAAAAAACAAAAGGCCAAACTGGTATCATTACAAATGTTGGCTCTAAGGAACAGTCCTCACAAAGCCAAATCTCCACTAAAGAAACTTATATTACCATATCATATCTTTAATTACTAAGACAAAACTACTTGTTAATGGATTTTAAATTGGAAACCTTTAAAAGAGACTAACTATGTCTAATCCTAAAGCCTGAAGATTGCAGGACACTATTCCCAATAAAATAGACACAAAATAGATCACGCAAGATGAAAAGCTTACTTGAAAGTTTTGGCTTACACTGTTGGCAACGAATGGCTAAAATTCTTATACAAAATGTCCCTGCACATTAAGAATCAGTAAAAAAAAGTTGGTAAATATTCTTCATAAGTATATTGTTTGACTATAGAACAATAGAACGCAGAACTAGGAGACATACACTAGAGTGAGTGTGAGTTCCTCACTCTTTGATAGAAAAGGCAGGTTCCTTTAAGACTAAGAATTGAATTAGAACATTAAAAACATGTAACAAAAGAAACTGTGCGAAAATCTAAAGGAGCACTCACAAGTAATTTGGTTCTAGAGTTCTCCAAGTACAATTGATATCAAAACCTTCTTCCAAACTCCCAACTGTATGAAGAGTTGGTCAGAGATTGCAATTTTTCGCATAACTTATACCACAAAACCTTAAGCTCAGCAAGAAGAAAATTGCAGTTGCAGAATAAGAATAAAACATACCAGAGGCTATACTAACTTACACAAATAGATAGGTGAGATTTTTGGTTATATGAAACAATGTATCAGACAACCATTGGCTAGAAAGTCTCTTGTTTCATTAAGAAAACAAGACAGTCTCAGAAATCACAGTGCAGAGTCATAGCTGTCACTGCAAGTAACCATTAAATTCTCCAACTACGTACGAGGCTCAACTAAATGAACAACTCTAGCCTCAAATTTGTATGAGTTCTTGTTACCAATTCATACAAAACAAACATCATTGCTAAGCACCTTAAATTCAGAAAATTCATAACAGAGATCGAAGCAAACTTAGTTTCAGTAGAAGAGTACCTTAATTCACCAGTGCTACCCCCAAGTTTCTTCACAAATCCTTCATAAACACAACAAATTTCAAGAAATCTATGTCAAACAAACCTTGATGAGCAGCTAGAGAAGCGAACCTCCGGAAATGGAGGATAAAAACCTCAAATCGCAGAACACGAATCAAATCAATAGATGAACGATTCACAACACAATCGGAGAAGTATGAAACGAGATCCTCTGGTAACGAATTAAAGTATGCAATTCCGATTCACAACACAATATTCGTGGAAGCTTCGATGTAAGTCTCTCACAATCGACGAAGCTTTCTCACACTTGAAGCTTTCTAAAATCGACGAAGCTTTCTCGCCCTTGAAGCTCTTTCAAAATCGACTAACCTTCGTGGAAGAGAAGAAGAGATTTCGAATCTCATAACAATTTTGAGATTTCGAGTTAACCTAAATTTTTATGTTTACAAAGAAGCACTCTCTGTCGCAGCTATTAAAGTTAACAATTTACCGTCGGTCATTACGTCGGTTTGATAAACGACGCTAAACCCCGTCTTTTTTTTTTAATCTTTACGTCGGTTATTGAATTGTCGTTACATAAGTGACGTTATCTACTAAATCTCTTGTAGTGACGTAACTAGGACGACAAATTAATATTAAACTTTTATATTCTGATTCGTCAACGTTAATTAGTTCAAGTAGCAACTAAACCTAAAAGCAAATAAGTTTATTTCCCACGTTGATAAAACATTGACTTACTTTAGTCAACGTTCGTCCACTAAACAAGTCCAATGCATTTTTTTTTTTCTGATGAATCTCTCATTTTATTTTGGTTTCTCACTTCTGTTCACTTTTTAACTCATTTTATCATCGGCTAAAATTCAAACATTTACGGCTGCATCTTAGAGGGTGTATTGGAATGAGAATTTTAGAAAAAATTTGATTTTTTCTTTAAAAATCACATGTTATCCAACTTGTAATCTTTTTCTTTGTTTTAAAAGAAGTCAAAATCACTCAAACTTTAATAATAAAACTAAACTAAAATCCCACAAAATCAATAATTATTTAGATAAAAAATCTAATAAATCAACCAAAATATCCTTAAAACTTACTCAAATCTCTTAAAAACCTAAAATATACAAATGCCACCAAATCTTACAAAGTTCCAATGAATTTAACATTATTTACTTTTATAATAAAATATATTAAAGAAAAAGGTGACTAAAAATCTCATGTTTTCGGTAGTTTGGCACCTCCTCCTCCTATAAATAGCCAATCTCTATACTTTCAAAGAACACCAACACAATCACTTATCATATAAACTAACAATTCATTAGAAAACAAAAAAAAAGGATGGTCCACTCTCGTTTTCTAAACCTTGTTTTAGTCCTATTGACCATTGCTTCCATATTCACCACATTTGCTGAGGCCAATAGGGGATTTGGTTGGGGTTGGGGTGGGGGCTCTAACTATTCAAGTGGTTCAGGTTCAAACTCGAAGTCCGGATGGGGTTGGGGTTGGGATCATGGCTCCAACAGTTCAAGTGGTTCAGGTTCAACCCCAAGGTCAGGCTGGGGTTGGGGTTGGGGTTGGGGAGGGATTCCCAACAACACACACAACTCCGGATCTCGTGGCTCGGGTTGGGGAAGGATTCCCAACAACACACACAGCTCAGGATCTCGCGGCTCGGGTTGGGGCTGGGGCTATGGAGGTCATTCAAAAACCTTTAATGCCACCTACAATGGACCTAGACAGATCATAGTTGGTGGAGACAAAGAGTGGACTTACGGTATCAATTACTCCGACTGGGCTTCCAAGACTGCTCCCTTCTTTCTCAATGACAAACTTGGTGAGTCATTTTTATCTTTAAAACTATCTCATATTTTTTAGGAATTGCATATACTTTTTAGCAGTAATAGGCCAACGCGGACTAGACCACTCTATTTTTGGGGCGGATAAATAAGTTCGCAGCAAATGCTTTTTTTAATACTTTGTATCGATCATAACCGTTTTAACTACCAAATTTTGTTTAGTAACAGTGTAGATAACCAATAAAAATGTTATACACACACAAAAATATTTAGTAATGAACTAGTTATAATCAATATATCAATTTTTGACCCCAAAAAAAAAAGTATTAATGATATGATTCATACGAGTGCAGTGTTCAAATACAACCCACCAGCTCCATTCACGCACAGCGTCTACTTGCTTCCTGACCCATCAAGCTTCGAAAAGTGCGACCTAAAGAAAGGTAAAATGATTGCGTCCCCGAAGCAAGGGAGTGGAAATGGCTTTGAGCTTGTTCTAACACAGATGAAGCCTTACTACATTGCTTGCGGCGAACACGAAGGTGCACATTGCAACAATGGTACCATGAAGTTCACCGTCATGCCCATGCTTCCTCGTTGGTAATTTGGTGATAAATCCAAATCCAAATCCAAATCCAAACGTTAGGGTTTCATTTCGTTGTTGTGTCGTCAATAAAATGAGATTAATCATTATTTATGTGTGTTAGTAACATATTCACGTTTTGTTTGGGATTGTGGTTTTGCTTTATGTCTTTTATTTTGAGATCACCAAATTGTTTTTATATTACCATATTTTTGTGGTAAAATATAACTAATTATAATAATTTTTGTAAAATGCGTTAAATAAGCCCATTAATATATGTTAAGATTGCGTTAATGACTAAAGAAGACCAGGACTAAAAAATGCGTTAAATAAGCCCATTAATATATTTTCCTACCGACTAAAAAAATTTTGGGAATATAAAATTGGTAGCTAGGTTTCTTCTCTAGGTTCTTAATAAGTTTTTTTTTTTAATAGCAAATCTCTTTCTTCGTTGGATCGGCTAAGCATAATGAAATCATCATCTCTCATATCGATTAATGATGATCTCATCCTCGAGATATTGTCGAGACTGCCTTCAAAGTCAGTGGCTAAGTTTCGTTGCGTGTCAAAGCTATGGGCATCGATGTTGTCTAGTCCATATTTCAAGGAGTTGTTCTTGACCAGTTCCTTGGCTAAGCCACGCCTCTTATTCGTCATCGTAGAATTGGGTGAAAAGGGTGAAAGAGACTTATACGGCCAACAAACCTCAAAAGATGTGTGGCGCTTCTTCTCGTTGCCTCAACTTGAGTATCCATACGAGAAGTCGTCGTCTTCGAGTCTTGTAGCTTCCGTCGAATTTCATGTGATCTTCTCTCCAAAAAAACTAGACATCTTTCATTCTTATGACCAAAGATATTTTTCATGTGGCTACGTCTCTGGCTTGTTCTATATCCATGGTCATAGAAACCAAGGTAGACCTCTGATATGTAACCCCATCACAGGAAGGTATGCGATCTTACCTTATCGGTATACTTACAGTAAGGCGTATAGCTTTTTCGGGTTTGACCCGATTGACAAACAACATAAGGTATTGTACATGGCTTATCCGTTTGGTCCTGGTCGTCATAGAATTCTTACAATTGGATCTGGAGATATGAGATGGAGAAAGATTAGTTGTTCCTTACGACATGAAGTTAAGAGTGATGGGGTATGTATCAATGGGGTTTTGTATTACTTAGGCGACACGTCGAGTTGTGTTCATGTTAGTCCCGATGATGTAACGTCGGATTATGTGATAGTTTGCTTTCATGTTAGGTCTGAAAAATTCACCTTTATTGACATAGAAATGTTTTGCCGATTGATAAACTATAAGGGAAAATTAGCTGTGATTTATGGGGAGAATGACATCGACTTTTATAAGTCTTGTGGCTGGGAGGATCTGGACGAGTTTTTGGAGAATAATTTAGACTATGATCTTAGTAATGAGTTGCATGTGTGGGTTCTAGAAGACAGGGCCGGCCCTATGGTAAGGCAAGCAAAGCATGGGCTTTAGGCCACATTGATTTCAGTGAATTATCAAGGCCACATTTTTTTTATATAGGTTTTATTAATGTTAATACTCCTATAATCTTATATATGAAGGCCACATTAAAAAAATGCTTTAGGCCTACAATGATCTAGGACCGGCCCTGCTAGAAGATGTTGAAAAACAAGAATGGTTAAAATATGGCTGCACTTGGACCGATGAACTAATCTGTCGTCGTCACGTTTCCTTCACTAGAGAAACCGCCTCGGGTGAAATCATGTTTTCGATGCGCAAGTATACACCTTATTACCCGTTTTATGTTTTCTATTTCAATCTCGAAAGGAAAACTCTCCAACGTGTTGAAATCCAAGGTTTTGGTGAAAGGCTTACGAAACCTTGTATTGTTCGCACTTTTGCAAACCACATAGAGGATCTTGATGTTAATGATTTAGAATTTCTCAAGTCGGTCCATCCTCCACTGGAGAAGACAAAATATGAAGAACCAGAATATGAAGAAGAAGAAGAAGAAGAAGAAGAAGAAGAATAAGAATAGTGTGTAAAAGAAGAATGTGAAGAAGAGTATGAAGAAGAATATGGAGGAGGAAAAGATAGAGGGAGTTATTCCGAATTTATCAGTAAGACAATATACCCTTTTTTATTTTCGATAAAGTAAGTTTTATTCCAAATCTAAGTGTTCGTCGTTGAAACCGATGCTTGAAGTATTTAATTGGTTTCCGATTGTTGAGTATTCGTTTTTCTCCTTGCTAAAGATCGTGTACAACTTTTTGCAGTTTTAATGTTAATTGTTTTATATAAACACAATAAATATTATAATAATATATTTTTATAACCGAGTTTTTTTTTTGTTGGCAACCAAATTTGGGACACACGTTGTTGTGGACTTAGGGACTACATTATGAGCTGTGTGCTCCATAGTTCGTCCTAAACCTTTATCAACAACATTTGGAAAAGACAAGTGCATTACACAAGAATTGGAAGTTGTAATACTTGGCAAAAATAAACTATCACTTGATTTTGAGAAGCTTGGTTTCAACTTAGATGATGTTAAATTTTCTACTTGTTTTTCAGGGAAAGTTGCAGCAAATTTACCTCTCCTATGACATCTATAACATGTCGGTTGCTTTAAATTTGAGAAATTAGAAGACTTACTTCGATGTTTTCCTTGCGCTTCAAAAAATGTTGTTGAACTTGGTGTTAAAGAGTGTGAACTGCAGCTTGTGGACGTTCCTTGGCTTTCTTGGAAGTCACGTGGCTCTTGTTATGCTTTGCTTCCACTCTCTTTGATGGCCGAAAACCATCTCTCCTCAGGCTGGTCGTTGTTTGCTCTACTTGGAGCTGAAACAACGTTGTTGCGGTTGAATCTTGTTGAACCCTCTTGGTTCAATGGTTCATTATATATTGAGAAAGCAACATGATGAAGAGAAATTGGATGTGACTGAAGAAAAGAGCATTATTCCAAAAACTGAACCTTCAACTTCCAATGTGATTACATAAAAGAACAATGTACATGAAAATGAATGTTCGTCTTCTACTACTTCTAAGCCCTCCAACATGAATCAACAAAAAGAGATGAAAGCTTGTCATCCAAAGTTTCCGTGGAACCTGTATATTTTCAACAGTTCTCTTAAGCTTACAGCAGAAGAAATACTTACATTTGAAGCTGGGAATATGAGGTGGAGAAGATTAAGTTGTTCCTTACGGCATGAAATTAAGAGTGATGGGGTATGCATCAATGGTATTTTGTATTACTTAGGCGACACGTCGGGTTGTGTTCATGTTAATCATGATGATGTAACATATCGGATTATATGTGATAGTTTGTTTTGATGTTAGGTCTGAGAAATTCACCTTTATTGACGTAGAAAGGTTTTGTCGATTGACCAAAGTATAAAGACAAATTAGCTGTGATTTATTGGGAGGATGATGTCGACATTTATGCGATTTCTTATGAGGAGGATCTCTACGAGTATTTCGAGAAAACTTTCGATGATGATACCACTAATGAGTTGCATGTTTGGGTTCTAGAGGATGTTGAAAAACAGGAATGGTCGAAATTTGCCTACAGTTTACGAAACTAATGGGTATTTTCACCATTACGAAACTACAGCGTTTACGAAACCTTGTAGTGTCCGCACCTTTGTAAACCATGTAGAAGTTGAAGAAGAATCATATTATCAATCAGATTGAGAAGGGACAAGGAATGATTGAAGTTAGCTGCAAGCAATGTGCATGTCTCTTTGTCTATGTACTCTCTAATCTATACGTTCTTTTTCTTCTTTTTTTTTTCTGTCAACCTTAATCATCCATTCATTTATGCTCTTTAGTCTTAGCGACAGAGGAGTCGCTGGATGTCGCTTAGTTTTTTTGTCGCCAGTTAAAACATCAACCAGAACACATAACTAACGATATCACCGGCGACTATTTCCAGCGACAATAATCAACTTCACCATTATATTAATGTCTTTGTCGTCTGTCGCTGTAACTGCGACTTACATACAAACAGGGCCAAAGTAAGTTTTATATCAAATCTTTAAGTGTTAGTCATTGAAATCGATGTTTGTAAGTATTTTATACAAACTCTTCTCTCTTATCTCTTATCTCAATTCACAATACAATCACAAACTCTTGACAAAGTTGGAGTTACAGTTCTCCAAACTCATCTTCTAAGAACATAAAACGCAGTCTCTAACAAACTCCACTTGGTTGGTTGATCTCATAATGATTCTCACACTACTATTTATATACAACTGTACTTAGTTTTCTTCTAAACTTCTTAAGGCAACCTTAACTCTTGCACAGCATTCTCCTCTATGGCTCTATCTACGTATCATATATTCGTAGCTTTGGTTGTTGTATTGTATTAGCTAAGTAGAGACAAAAGTGATGACTAAACAACAAAGTCAAATCTGTTTAACGAAAAAGAAATAGTGATCTAACTGAGATGAATTGAATACGATCAAGATATGGCTCCAGTACCTTATAAATGGTTTAATTTGGTATTAGAGGTGTCAGTGTAAATAAACTTACTAGTTTGGTTCAAAAGCAATAAATCATTATGGTATTCTACCTATTAACTTGTACCTTGAAACATTGATTTGGACCTAAGAACTGGTATTAAAGCTTCTATATTGAAGCTCTGATACCAAATTGTAGAACCAGATCAAAGCTAAAGTTCACTTATAACTTCACCATTATTGATTTTGGTGCGTTCAGTTCCTAATTCAACTTCATATTGTTTTGTGTTCCTATATGACTCTTTGTAGATTTTAGTTGGTTATATTTTTAATTTTTGTTCTCCGATGTATCTCTATAGCTAAATTAATGGTTTATATTGCTTAACCTTAACAGATTTTGCAGCTTAAGTATATATATGTAGAGAACATGTGAATCTTTGACGATGGCAATGTCCCAAATTAAAGAATATCCCTAATTTTCAATCTTCCCAAAAAAAAAAAAAAAAAAAAAATTATACAAATACAACTCAACTTGAAAGCGAAAAAAAACAAAAAAAACACAAAAATACTCATGCCATCAGCAAAAGAAAATGTTTTATTAAGCAAATAGAAACAAGATTTAGTTGGTTTAAACCTTATATAGATGACCTAATTATAAAAGACAAAAAAATGATGATACAACATACTAATAGTCTCTTTCTTTCCTTTTGCCTGGTGCACCTTGTTGGATCTTCACCGAACTAGGAGAATACGAGCACACGAGAGGTTTACGTCTTGTAAGATCTACGACTTGTTGGTTGTGTCTAAGATCCACTTCTTTGTAATATCCTTTCTCTCCAATCAAGTAAGCTATGTCGTTGATCTCCTTTTGGTCCTTATCGAACACTACAACCATTTTTTTCTCCTCGTCAATGAAGAAACTCCCAGCGTCCACAGCAAACACATAATCTTGACCAGTGTGTGGTATCATATCAACTTCTAAGAACAACACCTTGTTCCATGAAACCGCATTGGGCTCAATCTTATTAGTAACCCATATCTCCATCATACATGTATCCCCCTGATATAACACAGCAAGCTGCTCTTCTCTAACACTAGATAGAGCCACGGTTTCTCCACTGTAAGAGTGAAACGGCAGAGGCAGACGCGGTCCAAATCTCTCGTTTGTAAAATCAAAACATATCAAGAAATCTTTGATCTCTTCAGCCAATACCAATCCAAAACCTTCAATCTTATCTTTAGCAAAAAAGTAAGTATTGCCCTTTAAAGTCACGCCACGTTGATAAGAATCCATCTCCCAGTCAGGAGTGACATCAAGAACCTTCCAAGAACTAGACTTCAAATCAAAAATCTCGTACTCTATAACACCACTTTGGATATCATCTATAAACCTCAAGATTTTTTGGTTTTCAAAGCTTTTCACATCATATCCAAGAGCGTACAAGTCAAGTTTGTGGAAAGCATTCCTCGGTTCGATCCACCTAGTTTGTCCCAAATACGGGTTCCATACCACAAGCCTAGTCTTGTCTTTAGTCACGCATAAGAGTAAGCCATTGCAGTGAAAAACTTGTGATATCTCCACTTGATCTGAACTGTTTAAGCTAGTAAGCTTACCTATTCCCTTCAAGTACTCGTCCTCGTCTCCTTGTAAATTTACGCTCATTAACGAAACCCTAGTTTCAGAATTCAGTATTAACTGCCTTGGAGCCGCTTTATCAATGAGCATCTTCGCAAAGCTTGGATCTTTGGATATAGTGTTCCACCTTTTGCATGTAAATCTCACTTTTCTCATACATGTCAATGGAACCTTAGACAGTATCGTCGCTACCAAATCTCGTGGAAGATCAGATATCTTCGTCATTGTTTTTAGATCTCAATAATGGCTTTTTAGGATTATTATCTTCCCACACTCTTGTTTTTATAACCACAGAGGTTTTACCATTTTCCTTTTCTCTGTTTTACGTTTTAGTTAAATTTCCATAATATAACAAGTCGGCGTAGTAACAATTTGGGGCTGTCTACAATACCTTGCGGTGCACGTTAACCAACTGAGAAAAAATAGGAAACACTACACAAATTCACGCTCTGTAAATGGGCCTATAATCTTATTGGGTCGCAGCTTGAAGCCCAACTAATCTCCTAGCTTTAAACGACGTCGTTGTCGTTGTGGTGGCTCTTGTGCTAATCATCATGGTAGCTAATAGACATAGAGTATTCGTTCATTCAATCTCAACCAGTTTGAGCCATTTTGATAATGGACCATGTTTCGTGGCCCATATAGACTATAGTTAGGTTATTTGACCAAGTAGATTCAATGTATATATATAGGGAGAGACATGTTACGAACATCAATCTAAAGTAATTAGGGTTTTGGTTTGATCTCTGGTTGCCGTTTGGGAAACTCTTATGTCTCCTTCATCTCTTTCGCATATAGTTTCTGCTAAACTGATTGACACAAACAATATATCTACCAATTGACATGTACCTTGAAGCATTGATTTGAACACATCAATAGGTAACAAAGCTTCTATCATGAAGCTCTGATACCAATTGATGTGACCAAATCAAAGCTTTAAGGTAGAAGTCAATATGGCAGAGAAGAAAATATTGATTTTGGTATATTCACTTTCATAATATTTCCATTAAAGAACTCTGTTGATTGATATTTTTTTCAACTTATTGTTCTAATATTGTATGAGTTTTTGAACGTGGAACCTTTTCTTTGCCTTTGTATTAAAGAAGAGAATTATGTGAAACCTATGCTGATTTTGCAGCTTCAATTATATACTCGCTATGTAATAGAGACAATGTTGACTCCAAAAACTATTGAAGCCTGAGAACGAAGCCAAATAATTTAAAGTCAGATTTGGAGAAAGAACACTAGAAATTGTCATGAAACAATCTGAAAATAACACAAAATGGTTTTATTGGTATGTTTTAACTAAGTAACTATTTGATATTCATTGGTTTTTTAAGTACTATAGACATTAGACAGACTCGCAAGGCTAAAACTAAACAACTTCTAATTATGCCCTAGTCTTATCTTCAAATTATGATGATATATCTACTCTGTTCTGAGTATTTGGGGTGGAGAAGGTTATGATCTATTCAGTTCTTTTAGATTTTTGGTTCAGGTTGGGTTTGGTTTCGATTATTTTTTAGATTTGTCCCAAGTATCTGAAATAGTGATTGTTATTTTAAAATGATTAAATTTTCTAAAATACGCCTGATTTAAATATATTGGTTAATTTAAATATTTTAGTTACATTAGTCTAAAAGTATTTGATATATATCCAATCAATATTTTTTTAAATATATTTATGGATTTATAATTGAAATTTTTGGTTATTGAGTTATGTCAAGTATAAATATAATTGATATTTTAAATATATAGCTAAGTGTTGAGTATTTCGGGTATCCCTTCGGTTCTCGGTTCTGGTGTTTTTGGGTTCTAAAATTTACTATCCAATAGGTTATTATGTTTGTTTTGGTCCGGTTTTTCTTTTTTTTCTGTTCGGTTTTGGTTTGATACTTTCGGTTCAGTTATTTTGTCTAGGACTAATAATGTCTCATAAAAGCTACAAATGTAGAATTTTGTAGGAGTAATACTAATTTGATAATTATTGTTAAAATTTTATTATTACTTGATTAAATTGCATCATTAAACCCAAATATGAGGATTTACAGAATTTAGCTAAGACTATAATCCGATATGGTTTTGGTTTTGGTTCAGTAATGTTTTGTTTGAGTTTGATTTACATTAAATCAAAACCAAACCGGATAATACAAATGACTATGGTTGTAATAAAACCAAAAAACACCGAACACGCTCTGTGTGTTACTGACCTAATAATCTTCCGATCATCGACGCCGCCTCAAGCTTTGGCCGGAGATGGATCCTGTAGAAACCGTGGAGAAGATTTTGAACTACAGTTTCAAAGACAAGAATCTACTAAAGGAAGCTATAACACTAACCTCATGTAGTAATATGGAATCACCTGCTTTATTCGAACGGCTTGAGTTCCTCGGCGATTCAGTTGTTGGGCTTGCCTTCACTAATTACACCATTCTCACTTATCCTGATGTCAAAATCTCACCCAAGGAGCTTCACAAGATACGATCTGCGAGTGCGAGTAATGAGACCTTCGCTCGTGTTGCTGTTAAGCACAAACTCCACCAATGTCTTGTCTTTGAGGATTATGATCCTAAGACAGATGAACAGGTACTTTAAAAATATCAATCACTTACATTTGAATTTTTATCAGTAGTGGTGTCTCTGTTTTTGTTCTTTAACAAGAAGCTGTTTGGTTTTGGTGTCATTTGAATTCAATTAGTAGAGGTGGCTCTGTTTTTGTTTGATGGTGAATGGTTTGAGAACATGTTCTTACAAAAAAGTTGTTTGGTTTTGGTGTCATTTGAATTCAATCAGTAGTGGTGGCTCTGTTTTTGTTTGATGGTGAATGGTTTGAGAACATGTTCTTACAAAAAAGTTGTTTGGTTTTGGTGTCATTTGAATTCAATCAGTAGTGGTGGCTCTGTTTTTGTTTGATGTTGAAATTATTAAGAACATGTTCTTACCAAGAAGCTGTTTGGTTTTGGTGTAATGGTCTTAAAGATTGAAGAGTTCATAGAAGTGGTGAGTAAAGAAGATGAACCACTTCCGTATGGTGGAGCTGTGAGAGCTCCGAAGATTCTCGCTGATCTTATAGAGTCAATAGCTGGAGCTATATTCATTGATGTGGATTTTGATATGCAAAGATTTTGGGAGGTATGTGTTCTTGTCTTTGTTCTATGTTATACGACTCTTGAATACAAAATGAAGAAACTTTTTTGTAGATCTTCAGGGGACTTGTGGAGCCAATATATACACTGGATTGTTTAGGGGAGCCACCTCAAGAAAGATTATTTCTTAGGCTTTCTCATTTGGTTGATAAAATCGGCAAGCCAATCAAGTTCGTGTCTTCAATAGATCAGGAGAATCGAAATGTTTGTGAGGTCTATGTTGGTGATAAATTTGTGAGTTGTGGGATTGCTAATAGTATAGAGAGTGCAAAGCAGAGCGCTGCTAAAATTGCATTATATAATCTGTCAGCTTGGCCCATTAAAAAGACTGTTGATGAGGAGAGTCTGAAAGTTGAAATCGAAGAGGCGAGAAAGAAGTTGTTTGAGATTTGTTCCACTGAAAAGCTTCGGTTACAGACTGGATCGTCTTCTTTGCTTACCACCTCTGAGAACCCTGTGATACCAGATGAGACAGTTATGGATGAGGATAGTCTAGATGTTGAACTTGAAAATGTGAAACGGAAGTTATTTGAGATTTGCGCCATGGAAAAGAAAACGGAATCATGTTCTTTGCCAACCGCCTCCGAGAAGCCTTTAACCTATGAAGTCAGACCAACAAAAATCGATGTTGATGAGGATAGTCCACATGTTGAACCGGAAGATGTGAAAAGGGAGTCGTTTAAGGTTTGCTCTGCTGAAAAGCTTCGATCACAGACCGAATCATCTTCTTTCCCCACTGCCTCCAAGAATCTTTTAACCGATGAAAAGACACAAGAACAAATTGCTATTGCTAAAGATAGTCCTAATGTTGAACCTGAAGTTGCGAAAGGGAAGTTGTCTGAGATTTTCTCTACTAGACAGCTCCAGATACAAATTGGATCATCTTCTTCGTCCACTCCCTTTACGAACCCTTCCTATGAAATGACAGTAAAACGGGTTGTTGACGAGGATATACCTAAAGGTATGAGCTTGAAGTTGTCTAAGATTTGCGCCGACAATAAGTGGCCCAAGCCGATCTTCAGGTATATCTTGTCTCTACATTTATCTTTACTTTATCAATGATTTTCTTGTCTAAATACTAATTACTGTTTGACAAGGATCATGAACCAAAGCCAAATTAATATCTATGAGTAGTCTAGGCTCTTATAATCCTAAAGAAGGAGAACGTGTTTGCTAATCTATAGTTAAACTCTTACAATTTAGGGTAGACAAGTCACACATGTGTGCTGTAAGAAACTATACTCGTAATATCAATGTGAGTTTGGCTGTGTGTTTTTTTATAAAACTTTGTGTGCCTCAGTAAGCATATTCGTGCCATATTAACTTAAAACATGTTTGTTACTTTGTTTGTCTCTTTTAAGTTTTAAGGATCAACCAGGGCGGAAAAATAAGCGTAGATTTGTTTGTTCAACTAAGATTGAGATCCCAACTGTAGAAAGTACCTTTCACATGAAGGGAGATAGAGGATTCAAGAAAAAGCAAGCAGAAAACTCCGCAGCCTACTACATGATAAGAGCCTTGGAATCTTGTCGTGTCATAAGTAATCTGCAAATGTATGAAAGCAAAGATGCAGTGGAAGCAGTGGCTTCTCCTGTCATACGTAATCCGAAAATCTATGAAAGTAAAGATGCAGTGGAGGCTGTGGCTTCTCCTGTCATACGTAGTCCGCAAATGTATGAAAGTAAAGTTGCAGTGGAGGCTATGGCTTCTCCTGTCATACGTAAACTGCAAATGTGTGAAAGTAAAGATGCAGTGGAAGCTATGGAGAAGATCTTAAATTACAGTTTCACAAACAAGAATCTTCTGAGAGAAGCGCTACAGTATAAATGTTCTAATTCACTTTTACGTCAGCGGCTTATCTTCGCTGGCGAGCCTGCTCTTTCTCTCGTCTTCACAAAACACATGTACATCACGTACCCTAAGCTTGAACCTAACGAGTTGGATCATTTGCGAACGGCAAATATATCTCTTGATAGACTCGCTCGTCTTGTCGTCAAACAAGGCATCTACCGATTCCTTATAGGCAATGTTCCCGAGCAAAGAGAGGTAATCATTTCATTTCTTTGAATTTTCGCTGGATAGAGAACATATCTTCTTATGATAACTCAATATTTTTGGTGTCATCTCGTAGAAAATAATCAAGTTCATAGAGTTGATGGGCAACGAAGATGATCCAGATCCATATAGATTGGTGAAATCCCCAAGATTACTCGTTGACATTGTATATTCTATCGCTGGAGCTGTTTATATTGATGTGAATCTTGATGTTAAAAGATTCTGGGAGGTGTGTTGTGTTCTCACTCAGATTTTGTTTTTGAAATTCTATGTTATATGATTCTCAATTTTTTTTGTTTAAAATGAAATTTGCAGATCTTGAGGATTCTTTTCGAGCCAATACCTACACTTGATGATATGCGGCAGCAGCAACCTGATATTATGCTTACGCTATTTTGTTTCGGATATAAACACGGCAAGCGAGTCGAGTTCAGGTATCGTAAAACTGGCAACCGATCCACGATTGGCGAGGTATATCTTGATGATAAATTTATAGCATGTGGGTACCCTAATAAGTGTTCAAATATCGCAAAGATGAGTGCTGCTAAGGCCGCGTTAAAGACGTTGTCAGAAACTATGCCTGTTGAAATGGTGATGAGTGATTACATTGAATATGAAGATGCAAAAGAGCAGTTGATTGGGATTTGCAAAGACAGAAAGTTCCCAAACCCGGTTTTCAGGTATATACTGAGACATGTCATTTTATGTCTTGTCTAGTGATCTTACAATCTAAGGGTAGAGAGAACACATATAATTGTCTTTACTGTGTGTGCCTCAACGCGCTATATTAACTTTAGAAACCTTTTTGTTTGTTACTTTGTTCAAACCTTTTCAGTTTTCAGAGCTTTTCCAAGGGATATGTTTATACAGTTGAGGTTGAGACATCAACCGAAGAAGGTACCTTACGCGTCAACGGTTTCTTAAGAAAACGTAAGAAGGTAGCTGAAAACAACGCAGCCTCCCACATGATAAGAACTCTGAAATCATCTCCATTGAGTCGTATTGTAAAGCAACTTCAACTCCAGCAACTTACAGATGAGAAGAAGGATCGGAAGGTGCAGAGGAGTTCAGAAAAGAAGACGCGGCAAAGTTTAAATGAGGAAGTGAATCTACATTCGAAAAAGAGGAAGCTGGAAAGTTTAGATGAGAATGGGAATCTGCAAAGTTTAGATGAGGATGTGAATCTGCAAATGAAGAACAGTTTAGATGAGAACAAGAGTCCGCGAATAGAGAATAGTTTAGATGAGAAGATGAATCCGCAACTGCATACTAAGAAGAAGAGGAAAATGCATTGAAAGATTAGTTTTAAGTTTTTTTGGTATCTCTCTTTTGCACAGCACAGTTTACACAACGCTTATTGTACCTCTTTAATCTTTTTGGTGCAAAATGAGTCAGTCTATAGAATCAATCAAGTAGTACTCCAGCCACACTTTTTGTCATCTGTCTATTTCTTTTTGTCAGCCATTTTGTTCTATTGAGTATTTTGGTTATTTATGTTTCTTTGATTATTTATAGTTTTGGATATATATTTTTGGTACATATACATAATTTTGAGAATCCATTCGGTTCTCGGTTTTGTACCTTTGGAATTTAGGATCCATTCGAGAATTTATGTACTAATATTTGTAAGTTAAAATACCAACAAAGCTCCGACTCTATATATACTAATATTTTCAAGTTTTGCTAAACAGAAAAAAAAAACTATGTTTTTCAAGCTGGTTTTGTAAGTTATGCAGCAAAGTTACTATTTTTACTGATATTAGTGTTTGACCAAACACATAAAAGGATCATTCTATTCAAGATATTTCTTGTAATCCTTGTAATGGTCCTGGAAAAAAATATTGTTTATAAAGTTAAATTAGAAAAATATCTGTATCGATAATAATAAATTTCCACAATTCGGAAATTATTAATTTATAAAGGTAATATTGTATAAACACGGGTTAATATAAATTGAATTTTACAATATTTATCATGAAATCGATCTTTAATTTAAAATATATAAGAATTTCCTTTTTCTTGTTAAATTGAATTTTTCTTTTTATGGGAGACAGAAAGTAATATGTTAGAAGGTAATTTTTCCCATATCTTAATTTCATAAAAAAACTCGTTTCTCGTTTCCGAAACGTTTCGTTTCCGCGTATCCGTTTCCGTTTCCACGCAACATAAAATAAAACACAATAGATGAAGTAAAAAAATACCGATAATAAAAAATTTACTCATAGATGTGATAATTATAAGAAATATATAAATATAAAAACCGTTGTTATTTAAATATTCTATTCACAGATCAACTGGGAATATACTTCCTAAGTTACATCCTTCTCTATAAATACGTTTCTGATGATCACAATCTCTACACAAAAGTCACAAACAAATACTAAAAACAAAGATGGCTCTCTCTGGTTCACAAAAGAAGCTGCTCATACTGGTCGTGGCCATTGCATGTCTCTCCTCATCTGGCGCAGAGGCGTGGAGTTGGAGTTGGAGTAACGGGTCGGGTTGGGGCTGGGGATCCGACGGGTCAAGTAGCTCTAGCTCAGGTCCTGGATCAGACTCTAACGGTTCAGGTTGGAGTTGGGGCTCGTTCCCTGGTTGGGGATGGGGATCAGGCTCAGACAACTCAGACTCAGGTTCAGGTTCAAACTCTGATGGCTCTGGTTGGGGTTGGGGTTGGTTCCCTGGTTGGGGATCCGGCTCAGACAACTCAGGCTCAAGTTCAGGTTCAGGTTCAAACTCTGATGGCTCTGGTTGGGGTTGGGGTTGGTTCCCTGGTTGGGGATCCGGCTCAGACAACTCAGGCTCAAGTTCAGGTTCAGGTTCAAACTCTGATGGCTCTGGTTGGGGCTGGGGATCCGATAGGTCAGGCGGCTCTGGCTCGGGTTCAGGTTCAGGTTCAGGTACCAACCCTGACGGTTCAAGTTGGAGTTGGAACTGGAGTCCTAGGTCAGGTTGGAGTTGGAGTTGGGATTCAGACAACAACAACTCAAACAGTTCCGGTTCGGGTTCGGGTTCGGATATGGACAGTGAAGGACCAAGAAAGATCGTAGTTGGAGGATCAGACGGATGGACAAAAGGGTTAGATTACAAACAGTGGGCTTCTAATAATGCTCCTTTCTACGTCAATGATGTTCTTGGTAAGTAACTTTACTTTGGTTATAGTATTAAATTAACTCTAATTTAACGAAATTTTAAGTATAATTTTTTTATAACCTAAGTAATTTGGTGATTTTTTCTTTTAATATTTGGACAGTTTTCAAGTATAGCAAATCTGCCAAGCGTAGGAACAATGTGTACTTGTTCCAAGATCCATGGAGTTACATGAATTGCGATATCGAGAACGCGAAAAAGATTGGTTCAACGTCGAAGAAAGGATCGCAAGAAAGTTTCAACTTCACAATTACGAAGATACAGCCTTACTTCTTTGCCTCGGGAGAGCATGATGGAGATTATTGCTGTAACCATAACATGAAGTTCACTGTCTTCCCAGTTCCTCACACTTCTTAACATGGAGTGCTACAACACTTATATATGATTTTAGGGTTTTTCCTTTTGCTTTAAGGGATTTAATTATTTTGTTTGGGATAAGAGATTGATTGAGATTTTACTTTTACTTCATTATAGAGCTAAATTTTCCATTATAGAGTTAGATTTAATTTTTAATTTTTGATAATAATGCTTATGAAAGTTTGAATTTAAGAAAGAGAAAAAAATCCGAATAATACCCCATATATATTTTCTTGAAGTTTAATATGGAAATTTTTTTTCTTATTGAAAGAAAGTTCCTGATTTGAATAAATTTGGTCTAAAAATGCTTATTTTAAAATGTTGGTGAATTCGAACCTGTGATCTAACCGCCGTTAATGGGAACTACAGAATTTGTAACCGTTGTTAATGTGATCTAACCGCCGTCAATATATTAAATAAAGTATTTTATTAACAAAAAAAAAGAGTATTAACCGTCCAATAACAAAAAGGGTAATTTTCCAAAAAAAAAAATCTCATTTAAGAAAGCAAAACACATGTACATTATTATACTAAAATAAAAGGGTTTATATCTTAAATGGACATTTTTTAGGTATATTTATTTAGCCTTTGGATAATCTTTGGCTATCCAACAATTTTTTTGTTGTGGTTAGGCCCAAAGCATCACTTAAATATCCCGATTATACACGCTGATTTAGGGGAAATGATCCAAAATGAACTCAATTTATTTTCAGGCTGCTTTTGCATATCCAACCTACGATACCATGCATTTACGTACTTAAATCAACTAAAATTTTAAGTTTCCAACCTGAATTTTATGAAGTTAACTCATTTAACATCTCCTGAAATATTATTAATTAACCGTTTAACAGTGATGAGTACTCAAACGACATGGAGATTATGAAGGAACATCTGGGGTGACAAAAATGACATTTTGCCAATCTTCGAGTTTGTTAAGTCACACATAGCAAAATAACGTCATTTTGACGACATCAAAAATTAGGGTTCTTTTGCTATGTGTCGTAAACAAAATCTAAGATTGGTAAAACTGTGTCATTTTGCTTACCCCAGATGCTTCGTCATAGCCACCATGTCGCTCTCATCATCACTGTCAAAGGGTTAATTAATATTGTTCTGAGAAATATTGAAATCATCTAGTTTTGTAAGAATTAGGTTAAAATATTAATTTTAAGTTGGTTTAGATTGGGAAATGTATAGTATTATAGGTTGGGTATGAAAAAAAAACTGTCTGAAAATAGTTTGAGTTGATTTTGGTTTACACAATGGTTTATCAACATTGAACACTGATCTCTCTGTCTCTCCAAGATGTATCCTCCCACCTACACAGTTATTTGAAATATAAAACCAAAACTATGACGATTAAAAAAGAAAAAGAGAAACGTACACTCATGTAGAGCTAAGATGAAGAATATGACTAATTGACTATGCATATTAGAGCTATATATATGTGATGATTTCATGGTTTTGGATGTCTCAAAAGAATCTGTCATTTGTAATTATATATATGGCCAAATCTTCTAGTACTAGAAGATTATCCATTTTTATTTATTGTTTATACAATTTCTAAATTTCCATATTTCATAAAATTACTTCCATTTTCTGTTTTTTTTTTTCAAATTTCTATTATAGATAGTAGATATTTGGATTTCCTGATATAAAAAGAGGTTCATTCAATCAAGAGTTTAGAATTGTTTACCTTAAAATGACAAGTTTATATGTTAATAATGAAAATACATACTGTATATGTTATATATGTTATCTTAAAATAAATATATTGTTACTGATTGGTGATTTGAAAATATACATTCAAAATCTATTGTTGTTGGAAACATTTAAGCAGTGAATTTTAAGTGGTTTCATGAAATATGCAAATCATAAAAACTTCTCTAGAAGATCATCTTATCATATTTCTAGAAGATTATCTATTTCATAAAATAAAATCTGTCATTTGTAAATATATATATAGCCAAATCTACTTGTAATAAAAGATCACCCATTTTTAGTTATTGTTTATACAATTTATAAATTTCCATATTTCATAAATTTAATCAATTTCCATTTTTCTGTTTTTTTTCTTTCAAAATTCTATTATATATAGTAGATATGTGGATTTGTTGATATAAAAAGGGTTCATTCAATCAAGAATATATAATTATTTATCTTAAAATGAAAAGTTATATGAAAAATACATATATGTTTCTTAAAATACATATATATATATATATTATTGGTTAGTGATTTGAAAATATAAATTCACAACCTATTGTTATTGGAAATATTTAAGCAATGGATTTTAAGTGGTTTCATAAAATATGGAAATCATAAAAACTTCTCTAGTCACCAATTCATATGTTTTTTTTTTTCTGGATTTTCTTGCATCATGGTATTAAATTTAACTAGTTAAACCGCATCCGTCCCACTTTGATTTTTTGGCATAAGAGGTTAATTGATATTTTATTTTGATTACATTGTAAAGTCAAATTTTTATTATAGAGTTAGATTTGATGTTTATAATAATGCTTATGAAAGTCTAATTTAAGCAAGGGGAAAGAACTCAAATAATTAGTACCTCATATATTTTGTAGAAGTTTAATATATAATTACTTTTATTGTAAGAAAATACCTCATTTAATTAGTTTTGGTCTAAAAATAATTTATTTAAATTTGTTGGTATATTCAAACATGTGATCTAAGAGACGTTACATATTTAGATTTTTTAAACAAAGTTTAAGTTTTACGGAGAGAAACTAAAAGTACCCTACCTAATTTTTCTTTGGATATTTAATACTCCAAAATTTTTGTTAGACAAAAAATACCTCATCTAATTATATTTGGCTAAGAAAATCTTACATTTGAATTGTCAGTAAATTCAAATCCGTGACTTAACAATCATTAACAAGGGTTTACATAATCAGAGAGAAACACATGGAGGATTAACTTAGGATTTAAGAGGTGTCATTGGAATTAGAAATTTTTTTATGATAAAGATCTTGATAGAATAGAATGTAACTTTTATGTTGTTAATACAAGTGAGATATGGATATAGACTATGACATATTCGTTGTTTTCGTCGTCGTGGAGTAGATTAATTGCGAAGATGGAGAAAGGTTTGGGTAAAAGTGGAGGAATGAAAGAAGAAGTTCAAGTCTATAGACGATGACTTATTCGTTGTTTTCGTCGTCGTCGTCGTTGTTTTAATCGTACTAACGTTACTGATGGGATATATGGTTACTCCCTTCTGAAGATTGAACAAAGTAGAGTAGCCTTGGTGAAAGAAGAAGTTCAATTTTGTGTTTGAAGAGATTAGGTTTAAATGAGTGAAAAATATAAAGTCTTAATAAGAAATCAACATACATATATGCTATTATTATTATTACAAAAGGGTTTAAATCTTAAAATGGACATTTATGGAGGCATATTTCTTTAGCATTTGGATAATCTTTGGCTACCCAACAAACTTTTTGCTGTGGGTTAGGCCCAAAGCAGCACCAACTATCTTGATTATACACGACTGTTTTAGTACACAATGCAACCTTGAGCACCGATCTTTCTATCTCTTCAAGATGTATCCTCCCACCTACACATTTATTTGAGACATCAAAACAGAACTATGATGATCAAGAAAATAAAAGAGATACATTCATACATATATATGTGTGTGTGCATAGATATGAGAATGAAAGACAAAACATACACTCATGTAGAGCTAACATGGAGAATATGACCATGCATATAAGAGCTATGTGTAATGATTTCATGGTTTTCGATGTCTCAAAAGAATCTGTCATTTGTAAATATATATAGCCAATTTTACTTGTAACAGAAGATCCTCTATTTTTACAAATTGTTCATACAATCTCTAAATTTCCATATTTCATAAAATTACTAAAAATTTTATTTTTCTGTTTTTGTTTTAATTTTTTTTTTATTATTATATATAGTAGATATGTGGATTTGTTGATATAAAAAGAGGCTTATTCAATCAAGAATTTAGAATTATTTATCAAATTTTGTTTAAAACATCTATTGTAATTGGTTAGTGATCTGAAAATATATATTTAAATCTACTGTTGTTGGAAAATATTTATGCAGTGGATTTTAAGTGATTTCATGGTGTGTTTTTTTTTTTTTTGGATTTTCTTACTTCAAAGTACAAAAATCAAAATCTCATGGTTTTATGTGTAGTTACGTTGTAATCTTGTAGAAAGTTTTATTAGATAAAAAATCATAAAAACTTCTCTAATCACCAAAAATTATCAAAATCTTCTAACAAATTCATTAAAACCTCTACTTAATAAGGGTTGCGTTATACGAGTAATAATGAAAAGAATCTATACATGAATAACATTAAAACCTAAGAAGCTTTTGTTAACAAATACACTTTATCAATGATATTTTAAAAAACATTAAACTAATAATTAACAGTAGATTTTATTAAAATTTTGAGAACTAATTAGCCAATAACAGTTGTCCATAACATGTTTTAAAGGCCAAGAAAAAAAAATCACATTTAATACAAATTTGTTACGTTCCTTGCTTGTTTCATATATTAAAACATCTAGATATCGTTTAGAAACGTCCAAATTACATGTTTTAGTAAAGGTAAAACATCTTTAGAACATACTAATATTAAGAAACAAATATGTAATCAATCAAACATGTTACATGTGTATATGTATAGGTGAAGTGTGTAAATACCAAAAGTCAAAATTGTATGTCGGGACAACCGTTAAGACATTGACATTTTTGGAGTTTACTTGATAAAAAAATAATAAACTCAACTTGCATTTGCTTGTTTAAGTATTCTTGACCATCAACCACGAAACTCTAATGTACACGCATTTGTGTTTATGTTAATTTAAACAGAAACTTTTTTAATTTAATTTATTTTTGTTTGTCAAATAGCAAACACGAGAACAATGCTTGGATTATATGCAAATATATGTTCTTTTTGGTGAAAATTATGTAGCTAAGAGTCTAAACATGTTACAGTCATTAATTAATTCACTGTATATTTAGGTGAAGTGTGTAAATATCAAAGTCAAAGTGATTATGCTCATGTTTTACATAATCACTTTGATTGATAGGTCCAAACTCATTTATCTCGACCGACTAGAAAAACTTTTATTATTTACACTCGAATAAAATTAGATAAAATATCTCATTTGAAAGAAGAAAAAATATAATGTTTAAATAAGAATAAATTTAGAAATTAAAAAAGATAGCTGTGATATTTATTATAAGTAAGAATAATTTACAAATTTAACAAATTTAGCATTTAAAAATAAATGTATGAAGAATTAACGATGAGTTACTCTAATGATTAGATTTTTAAATTACCGAAAACATAGATATTTTAGAAATCATATGTTCGATTCGAAAGAATTTATGTAATTTATTTTACATTTCTTATATATATAAAGTTCAATACTACATTATGTTAAAGCGGATAATTTAACACGATATATTCGTATTATACCACATTATATTCAATTGGCTCATCTAAGCTAATCGATATATTTTGTTCGAAAAAGAAAATTTCAGTGCCGGTAAATTCAGTTAGGATTACAACTTGGGTAAAGAAGCCACATAGATTACAACTTACAAGTAACATCAAAGTAGTAATAATACTAGTCTTTGCCGGCTCAAAAGCTGTTTATAGTTTTTTAAAATTGAAAATAAGACACGAGCACATTGACAAATGCGAATGTCTTATTAAACGGAAATAACAAACTATTATAATTTGGTCGCATTATATATAATATAACACAAGAAACAACATAGAGTACGTAAACTATTATAATGTAAAATATATATGGAGTGTGTTATCTTCAAAAAAAAAAAGGAAATATTATAAATTGGATTTTTGGAGGTATATATATATACTATATAGCCACCATTAGTTTGACAATTACGTACGTTAATCACGTAGGGAAAATAACAATAATTCGATTCGAGAAGCCCATCTCTATTGAACATGCATGATATAAATTAATTAAATTAATTTTGTTTTCATTACAGTACAAAAAAAACCTGCAACAATAGTCAATAATCATAAAATAATTGGACCACAATTATAAACTCTTTGCTGCATGAGAAACTGAAACCTTTTCCACACCTGAGTTTGACAAATAATAAGTTAAGTTTTTCTTTTTTCCTTTTTAATGTATAAACTTCGCATATTTATGTATATGGATTAATATATTTTTATATCTTCTTGATAAAACTAAAAATTTGGTAAACAGAGTTTGTTTAACAGGAAATATATATCTATATTTTTCTAAATTGCGTAAATTAGCCAAAATTATTTTTACAATAGCGCAACCGAGACAAACATAAAAAAGTCAAAAACTTCGTTTACAATAAAATTTGAAGCAAAAGCAAATACAAAAATAGACATAGTTAATCGAAATTCGAAACCGATTTCAGAATATATATTAATGTGGCGATTTTATTATAGAAAACATAATAATTTCTATCTATAAAAAATTAGATTAAAAAATTGTATTTTCCAATCGTGTGGCCACACTACAAGAAAACACACGTTTAGCGAGGGACGAAAACATAGCTAATCCCTCGCAAAACGACTAAAACAAGGGATTTGCGACGGAAGGCACTTCCTCGCAAATCGCTTCTCGCAAAATGGTCAACGCTGCAAATCTCTCGCAAATTTTGCTACGTGTCGATTCCCTCGCAAATTGCGAGGACCATTTCCGTAGCAAATAAGATGCAATATTTGCTAGGAACTTCATCCCTCGCAATATTTGCGATGCGTTTGCGATGTTTATTTCCGTTGCAACCGTTGTATAGTACATCTTATAATCACTATTATTAGCACCAAAATTATGGCATTTTGTAGTTTCTTATTCTCTTGCATTTTTGTAATTGTGAATTATAATGCTATGATTAAAACTTGGAAATGATATTGAAGTTGAAATTAATTGTTTTACAAACAAACTATGATTAAACAAGTTTCAAAAAGTGTTACATTAACTTGATTAAAATGTTTGTGAGAAAGAGGTTCCAGTCCCAGTGGCTCCGGTCTCAGCCACTGCGGCTCCGGTCTCGTTGTTTCCGGTCTCGGTGGCTCTGGTCTCGGCGGCTGCGTTCCCATCTGCATTAGTGTTTCTTGTTCTAAACCTTGCAACAAAATCAGGATCCTTCTCAGCAATGTACTCAAAATAGGCTGTTAAACAGTTTATCTTCTCAACACTTTGTAGCAAGAGAGAAGTGGTTGCTGCATGAGAGGCTTCAGATTCAGCAAGCTTCTGAGCTAGCTTAACCACATCATCAGTTGGAGGAGGTGGACCACAATGGGCTGAGGATGCTTCATGTTGCATTGAACCAACACCATACATCCGGTTCTTCTTCTTTGGAGCAACCTGTCACAAAAACAGACATAATCAATGTCGTATAACACAACAACATCAAAACAGACACACAATGAACAACAACATAAAAGAGACACAACAATACAACACAACAACATAAAAACAGACACAACACAATGAACAACAACATAAAAGAGACGCAATAGAATGAATTTACCTCAACAAAAATTTTATTCTTGTCATGAAGAGACAACCCACCAGAAGAACTATCAGCTTCAGCCTCCACTATCTTGGATGACACTTCATTGTAGACTTTCTCAGACTTCCCATCCACAAAAGAACCATCAGGCTTTCTATGAGTCTCTTCTAAGACTAAAAGGAAATCAGAAACTTGCTCACCAGTCTTCTCAGACTGTTACAAAGATTAAATATGTCAACACGTCAGATTTGAAGAATTTTAAAAGTTCAAAGATATAGAAGATTGTTATACATCTTATGAATCCCTAAACCCTAAAAACCTAACATCTTAAACCCTAAAACCATAAAGCCTAAACATTAAACCCTTTACCCTAAAGACGTATGCATCGCAGTTCACTAGCAAATCCCTAGCAAATCTATTTGCGATGGAGTTGAGAGGGAGTTGCTACGAGTCGTAGCAATCCTATCGCAAAAAGAGAAGATCTAGATTTTCAAAAACCAATAAAAATAACACATTTAGTTTTAGTGAAATTACCTTTTTACTATAAGGAAATGTTCATTACTCTCAATAAATCAACGAACAATATATTCTTGCATTGGCACTTGTACAAACATCGCATTCCTCTCGCAAGATTTGCTATGAATTTATTCTTGCAAATCCGTTGCAAATTTGCTTCTGATTTGCGAGGATAGTTGATTTCCTTAGAAATTGCTCACAAATCCGTCGCAATTTTGAAACTTTTTTGCGAGGTCCATTTCCCTCGCTGATTTGCGAGTGATTCGCTATTAACGTAGCGCGTGTAGCACTGTTCTTGTAAACGCGTCGCAACTTTGCGACGCCTGTTGTCCCTCGCAATTTTTCCTAGCAAAACGTGCGTTTTCTTGTAGTGCCAGCTTTTTCAATCGTATATGGAGAAAATTCAATAGGACAAGAAAGAGTTTGATTGTTGTTCTTTATTCTTAGTGTCTCGGCCTCTCGGCAAATGTTAAAAAAGTCGATAAATTAGCACGATTTGTTTGTACGAAACATTAACATTATATCACATACGTAAACATTATCTATTCTTATTGTCAACAATAACCGGAATTAGCTCATAAAAACTAATTCGTGGGACAATTGTTTACATACTTGACAATACGTAGAGAGCTATGCACTTGACGGACCAAATATAAATACCATCCTCTCTAATTAAGTAGCTTATTTGAGCTGATATGTAATAATAATTGAATAGATATTGCGATAAATATATTAGACACAGAAATTAATGTTATTTACAAAATACAAAACGTATAGCTAGCTTCTATACATATACAACCTGGATAACCCAACGTGTTGTAATAAATCTATTCAAATTTCAATCTGGAAAGATGTAATAGTCACCAATAATTGTATAATCCTCTTGACATATAAATACTAAAAATTTGGAAAGACAACGATGAATACCTAAAAATAAATAAAAAATCAGCTAATTTGGTCCAAAAGAACATATAGAATTGAGACCTAAAAAAATCATAATAATAATTAAGGCACGACCCATTAGGTAGGTGAGACTTATAAAGGCATCTTCTAATTCAATCACCCATTCATGTTTCTTCATCTCTCTCTCTCTCTCTCCATCTCTCAAAACTAAAGTCAAGCTTTACGTCTGAAAAGGGAACACACCTTCCAAGAATCAAGAAAAGGCAAAAGAAGAACAAGAGCAAGCATCCAAAGAAGAAGATACCGTTAATGGAGATAGAAGTGGCAGTAACAGCAGCTGAACTCAATTTCGACAGCACAACTTCGTCTCCTTACATAACAGCTCCTTCAAGCCCAACTAGATTTGGTAACAACAATGTTTTCTTCTTCAGTGCACCTACAAGCCCTTCTCCTTCTACTTCCTCCAACATAGCATATGATTGGGATGACCAATCAAGAACTCCCAAGAAGAGATCAGCAAGCGGTTTTGAAGACGATTTCGAGTTCAATTTCAGTGGTCAATTGGAGAAAACTTATTTCTCTGCGGCCGATGAGCTTTTTGATGGTGGGAAGATTCGACCTTTAAGGCAACCATTCACTCCTCCTGTTTCTTCTCATACTAGATCTAGGGATCTTGAGATTCAAGATTCCGATGGTCAGAAAGATCGAGGGAGAGACCGGTCTATAGGATCTTCTTCTTCGCGTTATGATCGTAAAGGAAGCCGTTCTATGTCTCCATTGAGAGTTTCAGACATAATGGTAGATGAAGAAGAAGAAGTACAGTCAACAAAAATGGTTGCTTCCAACACAAGCAACAACCATAAATCCTCTGTTTTCTTGTCAGCAATTCTGTACCCTGGTCGTGCATACAAGAAGTGGAAACTCAAAGATCTATTACTGTTCCGAAGTGCATCTGACGGAAGACCTGTTCCGACCAAAGAGTCTTTGAAAAGATACGATATACTAACAAAGAGAGATGCAGAGGATGTGAGAAACTCGAGTATCCGGTCTCGAGATAGCTGTGATTCGTCTGTTTCTATGTCGAGGAGGAGGAACGGAGCAGTGGTTTCGGCTCACGAGATGCTTTACACTGAGAACAGAGCAGTGTCGGAGGAATTGAAGAGGAAGACATACTTGCCGTACAAGCAAGGCTGGTTAGGCTGCTTAGGGTTTAACCCTACGGTCCATGAAATTGCTAGAGTTGGGTCATTGTCACGTGCTTCTTCTTGATTTCTCTTGTACTTTTCTATACGTTCTTAAATTCGCATTTTTTGATGGCTTTTAATTTGGTGGTGAGGTTCCATCGAACTGATGGAGAAAAATATATGATTCGTGACGTTTGATACATATTATATGAATAAAAGAAAGAAAAGAAAAATGTAACAATTTGACATTCGATTCGTTTTTGGCCAATTGTTTCATTCGGCGAAGGATACTAATTGAAAGCTAAACGAATTTGCCCCACCACCATAACTAGGCTAAGTAGTGAGAGTGCTCATTCTTCTCACGAGCCCTATAGTTTAAGTGTCCATTGAAAAGAGTTTTGAAAACAATTTGAGAATGAGAAATTTTCATATGAAAGTGAAGGATCAATACTACATAAGCATATTCAATAATCACAACTTTTTTTGTGTGGTAAATCTACATTTCCTCGTATATTATATGAGTCTGATAATTCGAGATATATAATGTTTGATCTCAACAAAGTGGGATTCGATTGAAGATGAATATGTCCGATAAAAATAATAATAATAGTGTATAGAAAGCTTAATTACATCCAAAAAAATTTATAGGAAATATAAGTTTATTTATTATTTTAGAGTCGAAAATCGTTATTTTCTTAAAACCGTTTTTTTTTTTTTATAACTCATGAGTGATCGAAGACTTACCTCCCTTATATATAGGAAACATAAGTTTATTTATTTATTTTAGAATCCAAAATCGTTATTTTTTAAAACCATTATTTGTTAAGATAGGTTTAAGTTTTTAGAAATTTCCACTTCAAATGAACCACACATTAATATGTTCTTGACTTGGACTATTATTTAGAGTCATTACAATGACAATGAGAGAATAATGTACACAAGTGTATGTAATTATAGAAGACAGCTGTCGTGATGTTACATTTCTTACATCTAGCTATAGCTCGTAGTACTTGTCATAGGACAATTCGTAATCCTTGTAAGAAAATGGATTTTAGTACAAGTTGTAGTGAATCAATAAGTGTTGGAGAGAACAAAGGAACGATGAGGCTAAGCCGAAAGAGAGAATAGCAAAAGAAGAAAATGCAATGCTCCTTAATCATGAGGTTGTGCAATAATCATGGTAATGATGCTCTTAACATAATAAAGTGTTTGGACCACAAAAATTACACAATATTAATAATTGTTTATCTAGTTTAACATTTGATTAAGTAACTGATTACAACCTAATATGAGTATAACTTTAATACTCCTTTTTTAAAAAAATCTTTACACAACTCTAATGCAATGATGGGGTAATGCCTGGAGTTATTTTTTCTTATTGTATATTATGTTCTTGTTAGTTTTTAAATATAGTTTTTACAAATCTATATATATATATAATGGGAGAGTTCTCTCTCCCTCTAAAGCTGTCCACATCAGCATTTTTTTCTAATTTTTGTGTCAAGCCCAACAAATCATCTAAACCCATATTATTGTCTTTTGACATGTTAGTTTGTAAATTAAGCCCCAACACTTTTACATCCAAATTGAGTTTTTGGCCTCTTCCATAACCCATGTTCATTTAGTGCATAATATGTTATTTAAAATTAATAAAAATTAAAGATAAAGAAAAAAGTTACATAATGTTAACATATAATTTATTTTCATGGTAATAAATAAATAATTAAAAATAAAAAACGTAAAATAAATTAAATTTAAAATACTAAAACCAATAGTATGAGAATTTTATTAGTAATAATAGTATGATTCAAACTCTAAACAACAACAAACTTTTAAATAATCATACTTTGGAATTTTAAATTTGGTAATGTGTTTTAAAATTTAAGTAAATTTTAAATGCATGGTAGAATAATACAAATTCTTTGTAATTTTACTTTTATAATTTTAAAGAGGAAAAATAAATTTAAAGTGAAACATAAGTTCTAAAAAATATATTACATATTTTTACTTTTACATATTTTTTATTATTAAATTTAAACTAAAAACAAAAGATTACTAAACTCAATTTAAATTACTCTAAGACGAAAATATTTGAAAGGTCACACTTTATGGCGTAAAATTCTATTAAGAATATAAAAATTATAAAAACATTAGTATCCATATTCTAAAATTATAAATAATTAATTATCACATTATTCATGAGTTTTACAATAAAATATAGAGAAAGTGATATGTAAGCCGTAAACTGATATGTAATTTGTGTAGCATATCTCAAAAAGAAAGTTTACTTATTCTCAAGTAGTACTATACCTTTCTAACATAATCTAAAAGAAAAACAAGTTTGATATCCCATGATTTGAATCAAATGCTTTTAACCTAAAATGGACTATTATCAAGGAAGAAATTGTTATGATATGTCTTAAAAAGCAACTCACACTTCAATATATAGTATACTAGAGTTAATAGAAGGTAGAAATAAACTAGATGTCGAGAGGTAACGAGTGCATTATAGAAGATCACAAAAGAATTAGTAGTTAAAAGCGATTGAATATAAATGAATATAACTTAAAAAGATAATGTATATGACTAAATTTTGAAATATTTGAGATCTCATTTATTGTGTGAAATGAAGAAACTCAAGTCATACTACTAGATTCAAATTCGGGCTTAACCGTTAGTTATAGAAATGAGATAAGATAGACAAATTTATGACTTGGTCGAGAGTTCTCTTTTACCACATTGCACTTTTTCCGATGGATATAGCAAGTTCGGTAAACCTACTCTAGCGACATGATATTTTTTTTTCTCCTCAAAGCGACATGATATTATATATGTATCTTTACACCTTAATGATGTATATGAGGCTCGGTAAATTTGTGTTACATATAAAGGTGTTATATTTGTATCAACATCTAATCATAAAGGATAGCTACAATTAGGATCATGAGCTGGTTGTTGATGCCATTTACTCTTCTCGCAAATCTATTCAAGTAATTTTTGTTACCATGTAATAATATTAAAACATTTATTTGTCAAGAAAACACTATCGTCAACAATATATATGTTGTATATCTTTTAAAATTTGAATGATTATAGTTGTGCTCACGGATTAATATTGATAGAAGAGGTTTTAAATTAACCTCCCGCGCGTTAAAAATTAATATTGATAGAAGAGGTTTTAAATTAAAACCCCGCGCGTACACAATCTAGTATACAAAATTATTAAGAAAGTCTAATGATATGTTTTGAAAATTAATTAATTCATAGTTTTTTTTTCAAATGTGCTCTAAATCAGTAATTTAATTGAACGGTGACAGACAAAATTGAAATGGGATCAGAGAGTGGGTGACCATTTATTAAATTGTTTGATACTACTACCTTTGATTAGACAGGTTCTATGACCATTCTTAATTGTTATATTGGTGTTTACGTAATTAAATATTGATGTACCAAACTATTTCGTGTTGCAAAATTATTGCTAAGAAGATATTAAAAATGTTTACAGAAAAAACTATAAACTTGTAATTCATAATACAATCAAACTTCATAAAGTAATTATTTTTCATTGTTTACCCATAAGATATAAGATATACGAGTCATATGAATATTTTATTGACAAAATTAACAAATTAAAAAAAAATGAGTTTGACACCTTTATTGGTTTTCAACAATAAATAGCAAGAGGAAAAACAGTGATTTCTCAAAATACCAAATTTTATGTTTATTTTTCTAAAACTACCACAAAAGTTTAATTTTCCTAAAAATAACACAAAAATATTTATTTTTAAAAAAACTCAATAACTTATTTTTACGGGTGTAGAATACAATTTTTTGAACCTCGGTTGACTATTTTAGATTTAGGGTACAGTTTCTAAGAGGTAGAGTTAAGTGATTAAGATATTGGATTTAGTTTTAAATGTTAAATTTTGACGTGTAGCATTTTATTAATTTATCAAAATTAATTAATTGACCAAATTTTGACAGACGTTTCATATTTTTAGTTTTTTAATATTTTTTCTTTACAATGAAAACACATTAAAAAGGGTAAATCGTATATTTACATAATAAGTTCAGAACAATATATATGCTAGTTTAAATGTTAAATTTTGACGCGTAGCATTTTATTAATAATCAAACTTCAATTACTTGTGATATGTTTAATTAATTGATCAAATTTTAAAATGCGTTTCGTATTTTTAGTTTTGTAATATCTTTTTTACAATGAAAACACATAAAAAAGGTAAATCGTATATCTACATAATAAGTTCTCAAACTATTTAAATTGAGATGACAGTGTCAAATATTAAAGTAAATAAATATATATTGAGATGAGGATTCATATATCTGTATGTATATTATAATTCATTTTTTATCTAAGTATAATATAACGAGTCTCTCTTTTATTTATATTATTTTCAACGGTATACATAAAAGAATCGCCAACCCAATTTCAACAGGTTAGTAATTATTTTAACAAACAACAAACTCGTAGTTTCCAACTAAGTTTCATTGATGGTTCATGTTAAAAATTCATATGTGACATTAATTATAATTATTTTTGTCATTAAATTATATTTCAAAATGTTTTTGATCTAGTAATACTTAAGTTTTAGAAAGAAAACCAACACAAGATCTTACTGTGGGATTATGAAACCTTCTATATTAATAACTCGGCCAGAACATTCAGATTTCGAATCAGATTCGGTTTTGATATTTCGGACTTCCAGTACTTTGAATCGTAATTCTAATATCCATTTGCATATTTTAAATTTTTGGTTCGGTTTATTCGGATTTGGTTCGGTTTCAGATATCCGATATATCGAAACAAGATAATTGGGAAAGTTAAAAATGGTTAATTTTTCACAAATATAATAAATTTTATAGATGACAAAAAAAAAATCATATAGTTAATATATTTTGAGTATTTTAGTTATTTTGATCTTAAAATAACTGATATTATTGGATTTATAATAGTAATTTTGGATAAATTGTTTATATCAAGTCTAAAACTTATTAATATTTTGGGTATTTTATTATATTTCGGGTTTCAAGTATCCACTCATTTGTCGGTTTGGGTTTCTGATTTAGTTTTGTAGGATATAGAATAAAAATCCGTTCGGTTATTTCCTGGATTCAAGTTTTTCGATTTGGATTTTTGGATATGAATATTCTCCCAAACCTGTAACTAATTCATATGCATTTAACCCCTATACTAATTATATATACATATATATTATAAGTGAGTCGTTAAAAGCATTCTATAGAGATTTTCAACTAAAAATATTCATGGTCGGTTTGATTAAATATGAGCATATTATTTACATACGATTACAGTAATATCTACTAAATTTATCATAGAAAAACATGTCTTCATTTACTAGTATATCAAAAATATCCTAATCTAGAATAATCTATACTAAATTGTTGGGCCATTCTATATGTTTATATAGCTTTTATCAAGTTTAACACTGAAGACCTAAACACTTTGAAAATACATATTTGAAAATAATAACTGGAAATTTAATTAAAAATAGACAGATAAAACAAAATAATTTTATTTTATTTTTAGCACATGATTTCAGTTTATTATTTTTTAAATTTCTTTTACATGGGATATATTTTTTTAATTATAAACCGCGTCAGTCTTAATCTAGTTTTATGTAATAAATGAATATCAGCCATCCCATTTTATTTTGTAAACGACTTTAACCTTTTTATAATCTTTTTATTTTATAAGATTTGCAAAGAGAAAATTACAAGGTAAAGTTTCATTGCAAATCACTGCATCATTTAAATTATAAATATTTATTTGATTATAATTAGTGAATCGACTTATTGAAATTAATGATAAAGTAACATTATATAACCAAATCAACAAAAAGTTAATAGATAGATGACACAAATTGACAACAACGTCAACAAATGTGCTACTAATATATATTTCCTAAAGTAAAATAACATAAATATAAAAGTGGAATACTATCCATATTTTCATCAACCGAATCCAGGTATATGATAAGAAATCAATATATATTTATATATATTGATATTTGCATCCATATGTTACCAAATAAATAAAGATGTTTTGAGGGAAATAATAAATAATTGGGGATATTTTTCTCTCTAAATATTTAATTTAATCTCAAAATAAATAACATAAAGTATATTTCTTTCCTTTTTTGTCCTTTCTTAAATATTAGCAGAAGATTAATTTTCGTTTTGGAAGTTAATATCTTTTTTTCCAACGTTGTTGTATATAAAGGAGGAGGCATACGAAATTATTTCAATATATCTATCAATCTTTCAAAATGTCTTTTCCAAATAATTTCAATTTTCATGGTGATAATACTAACAATCATTGTTCATTCCCCAACCAAAATTCTAGAATGGTTCCATCGATGTTCACCACTTCTGATCACCATGGAGATTTGTATTCTCCATCTCCTTTTAATTCTTTTCAAAATTCACATGTCTCTTCATCTTCCTTTGGGTTAAGAAATTCACATGTCTCTTCATCATCTTTAGGATGTCACAATTCACATGTGAAGAACCATATGATGAGTGACAATTATTTTTCTATCAAAAATCATTCTCAGCTTACTCAAATTTCTTTCACTCAAACCATTACAAATAGGTATACTGCTATTATACCTACTAATGCACTTGACACCGTACAATATGATATTGAACGTGTCAAACATGCTATGCATTCTAAAACTGATATTTGTAATCCTATATTTCCTCCTCCACATATTTTTGATAAATATTACGGAGTTTTGAATCCTGAAACTCTTAATGACATTTTCTCGCGCCAAGATTCTGCACAACATTTAGAGAGGTCTTACATGTCATCGGCGCACAAACATGATGAACATATTCTCCAAGATGGTCGTTTTTTGAAGAAAATCCGGAAACCATCCAATTTTTCTGAAAAAACTACTAAACACATTAAATCTGAAGAAAACGATAACAGTGATGATGATCCATATGATGGTCGGACACATAGTCTACCATACGAAAAATATGGTCCATATACATGTCCCAAGTGCAATGGCGTGTTTGATACTTCTCAGAAATTTGCTGCGCATATGTCATCGCACTACAAAACTGAGACGAAGGAAGAGAGAGAACAGAGACTTCGCGCAAAGAACAAAAGAAAATATTGTAAATTAACTAAAGAAAGCCATGGTAAACCTTGAAAGACCAAACAAGAGAATGGAGTCAACAAATGAAGCTTTAAAACATCTTGTCGTCATAAAAGAAGAGCTTGTTTAGGATTTTATTGCTTTAGTATTTATTTTCTAGTATCTATTCAGAAATTTTATGTGTGTTCTCATTGTAGTATCTCATTATATATATATTATGATTTCTAAACCAAAGAACCAAATCTAATTCTCAAAGGTCAGATAGAGTCCCTTTTGTGTGTCCATCGATCCAATTTGCAGTTAGCTAGAGTTTGAGTAACCATCTTAAGTAACGACTACAAAATCAACTGAACAATACATATCAACCAGTGTTATAAACAATTCCATAGTTCAACAATGAAAGTGGAAGATCTTTGTTCTTTGTTCTAATCATTAGAAGCAAATAAGAGGATGAACCAGATCAGTGTTTCCGATTACAATAGAACTCTTAGTAACCTGATAAAGAATAAATCGAATTAAAAGCTAACTTGGAAGAAACAGAGATAACTAAACAAGATAAAGACTTGCAAAACCTGTTCGTGGCACTACCAAAACTTTCCTACAAAGTTGGTCTGACCTTTCTGCTGAGAGAGGTTTATGTACATCACTCTCTCCTAGAGTTAATTCACCTGCGGTAGTCTTCTAGTAGATAGTTTTCAAAATCGGTCCCTTTCAGTGTTGTTTGAACCTCTTCCCAGTTTTGTACATGCTGTGACAACGGACCATGATGAATCTTTACTTGCCTACTCTTTAAATTGAGTTTTGGGACCTTTAGAAACTCTTGGACATCATCTAGTTTCTGCAAAAGGGGAAAAAGACTCGGTTTAAATAAGAACAATATGAGCGGTGAAACTAGTTAGGAACCTTGAAAGATACAAAATGTTCTCACAGTGCGGTTCTTGACAACATCTTCATAGTAAAGGAAGATATGGCGAGTGGTGTTAAAGTAAGCAAGTGCTTTTGAAGTCATCTCTTTAACCTGCTTCAGATCAGGTATCAAAAGACTTGTGTTGATTAATGGCTTGTACCGCGCCAATATCTCAGCCTGAAATCCATTTGTTCAAACGTTTAGTTTCACAGAGCCAAATCTGCAGACACATGAAAAAAATGAAGAGACAGAGGGGAACCTCTTTAGGGGAGTGGACATGGGACTTGTGTGTACCATTTAATAGCTTAGCATCTCTATCGTAAGAGTTTGCAAGAACTGAAATCATCCGGCGTAAGAGGTTTCTTCTAAAGAGGAAAATAGCAGATACGCCTCGGGTTTTAAAGTATTCTACTATCTCTTCATGGTGTTTCATTAGACCCTGCATATGTTTTATCCCCAACAACCAATCACATTATAATGTAAACAAGATGTGACACAAAATGAAGTATAAGGAATCATGTGAGCTAGAAGTGTAAGGAATCCACCAACAAACCAAAATATCAGAAATAACAAGGTAAGCAAACACATTAAGGCTATTGGAACTCGATTCTTCTTTTAAAGAGTTCCGAACCATCAGAATCCAATTAAACACATGTGTCAAGGGAGAGAAGTACAAACAGAAATCAAGCAAAACCAGAACCATATCTTTCTTTATGAGAGAACAGTCAAAACAATTTATCAGCGGTTAGAATCACAAAACAGTTCTTCCTTGAAGCAGAACAGTCTATTCTATGGATCTAACGCAAAAGATTGTAGATCTGATCTAAAACCTATAGTCCTATACTATAATTACATAGCCTGAACACTAACCAAGTAACAGCCTTAGATAGCATCTCATAGTATAGGATCTGTTCTAAGGAGATAAATCACAAATTGATAAGTTCAGCTAGGCTATTTTAAACAGTAAGTAACCATTCGGTATAAAGAGATAGAACCTAACCTGGTTAAGCATCCACTTCAAACCAACGGCAGAGGTACACTCATTCTTAGAAGCACTACTCAACCAATCTAAATTATATACTTTATCCAAGGTCTCGAAAATGGTCGACACATTAGCCCTCCTATCTTTAACCGAAAAGATCTCTCCATTCGAGCTTATATTAGTATGATTGTTAAGTAAAGTCTCAAACCAGCCGCTACCAGATCTCTGCATTGAAAGAATCGCGAAATACCTAACAGGATTGCACGCACATTCCTCCCTAGACAAAGTTCCCAACCCACAAAACACTCAAATCAACAACACAAGCATTACAAACTCAAGAACAAAAACAAAAACGAAACAAACACTCTCATTTTACCTGCTATAAGTCTTAGGTTTAGGATAATGAACATAAGGAATATCCCAAGGTTCAATATTAGGCTCAGGACACTGCCTCTCAAACACTTCAACATTCAAGAACCCAGCACTAGGGACAACACCAATTTGCTTCAAACAAATGGAGCAAATGTAAACAGCACATACCATCACAAACAAGAGCACAACCATCCTTAACACAAGTGGGGATTTTTTAGGAAGCTTGAAGACAAAACTATCCTGCAAAAAACAATACATTTAAGTCCTCATGTTAAGTGACTTGTTTTTGTTTATTTTAGAAACAAAAAACCTTAATTCAAGCTCAAATAAACAACATGGGCATCATTAATTTTGCCTTAAAAGAAGAAAACCAAATTCACGCAAGACCCCAGATACATAAAGTTTCAATTTTTACAGAAGAAATCAAACCAAAACTCATAAAAATCATAGCTTTAGTCAATTTGATTACTCAGAACAAGAAACCCTAATCAGATTAAGCATAAACAGAGGAAAAGCTTCAAGACCCAGAAAAGAAAATGGTACCTTTGGGATGAGAGAGTGTTCATCGCCCATGGCAGCTTCAGAAGAGAGATAGAGAGAGAGAGAGAGAGAGATTTAGAAAGAAAGAGAAAAAGAGAGCATTGAATTATTCAGACACCTTCCAGCTAAAAAAACACAATAATGAATGAATCGAAAACACAAAGTGGCTTTTTTCTCTGATCAAAAAAGAAAAATTTTCCAGGAAAATTAAAAAAAAAAAAAAATCCTTCAAGAAATAATGTTTTCTCTCTTTATTAAAACAAATGATTAAGGAGATGCTCAAGAACGTTGATGTTGCTTTGAATTTACGGATCTCTAATTAAATTTTTTTTTTGTTTCTTGGGAATTTAGATGTTTGCACTTACACAGGAGAAATAAGAAAAGCAAAAAAAAAAAAAATTGGGAATTGAAGCGCAAAGTTCGAGACGAAGCTCGTCTTCTTGAGTTACGAAACGACGTCGTTTTGATTTATTCCGACATAATAAATTTTTATATGATAAAATTGTGATTTTTTTTTTTGGGTTTTTTAAATTAATTTAAGAAGCATCAGGTAGATAGAGAGAGTATTGTATTAGAATTGTTTAATAACGTGTGACCCATTCCATATTTTTAGGTTTGACTTATGCTTTTTTTTTTTTTTTTTTTGGGTTAGTTATTGGATTCTTCGGATTTTTGGGTTTCAAGTTTTGACTTAATCTACACTTTTTTTTTATCGAGTCTTGCTTTTTTGGTTTTCACATGTTCTTGAGTCTTGTTAATCGTGAAATGAAATCAGACAACCGACACATTGGGAAGTTGAAGAAGTAGAGAAGAGACCAAACCAAAGAACATAGTTAATGTTGGTTTAAAGATCATACATGTGAAGAAGATTTGGGATATATACGAATATAAACAACTCTAGAGTAGATTACGTTTACTTTGACCGACAAAATCCATGGAAGCAAATATGTGGTGGCTAGCTTAGGTAGTGCGCTTTGTGGCGTCTGCGAGATTTTACTAATGTGAGAGAGATTTTGAGATTTTTCACTTTGAGATGTGCCTAAAGAGCGAAGTGATAATAAGTAGTAACTAAAGGTGATGTGCGATGCGAAAGGTGAAACGCCAAATTGCTATTTGCCCCAAAAGGTAAGTATGACTCAAATGTTATCATAGTTGATCGTTGGAGTTTTCCAAAGGAAATGTTAGTAATTTGATTATGTTGAAGGATCATGAGATATAGATGTTGTTCGTTTGACAATCGCATGGATTGATTGTTTGTGATTGTGACTAGCTAGGATTGATTGTTTGTTTGATAGCCGCATGATCTTGCGACTAAACTAAGTATCTGAGTGTGGAATTGTGTATCTTGAATCTTATAACGTAGTATTCGACTTATGTACTACAACATATTTTTTTAAAAAAATTGATGCATTTAAGATCTAAATGTATTTGTGATGCTTAAAGCATCTGTTTGATAGGCTTTAGTTCCGGGTCGGTCCTAGTGATTAGTCGCAGAAACCAATCGCACGATTACGAAATAAACAACATTTTGCGATTTAAATTTGTGGTTAGTTGGATATATAATAGTTTCAATCTCATGATCAATTGGTATCTGAATAATCATAAGGTTTTTGAGAGGCGATGAGACTAGATAAAGAGACAATAACCAAACATTGAAGATGTCAACAGTATCTTGATATTTTGTTCAAACAAATAAGATACGTTCCCAAGAGTGTTGTGAACGACTGTGTATATGGAAGAAGCATGCATGGAACTTGATTTGGCATTTAGCATATATATATATATGTTCATGTCAGCAAATTTATACAATACTTCCATTGCATAAGTTGAAGTCTCAATGAATGACTAGAGATTGTCATGTCACGAGCATATAGAATATAATGTAAATGATCGTAAAGTTTATATTTAGATGAATCCTCTGATGTGTCGATCTAGACACATAAATAAATCGACACATAAATAATTCATCGAGTCAAGTATTCATGGTCACATATTCACAAACATTAATAATCATGTTCATCATTGTTGATCATCATTGTTGATTTGACTGAATCAAGTCAATAAAGTGTCAAGAAGGTAATATGGGGATAAGAATAATTTTGAGAAAATAACATTATTATTATTATTATTATTTTCTCGAGTTGTTTGAGTAATTCACTTATTTATCTTATCTCCTAAACAAATTGAATTGTATAAACGATGTGAGCGGGTCTTTACCATTATGTATATAATTTTATAAGTTGACTCTTTTTTTATTAAAATTTAAGTTGACTGGGACTCTAATATCTTATAAATATTTTGGGAATTATAGATAATCTTCTTTGTATGAATGTTATATTAAAAAATTGAGGTCAATCAACAAGCATATACAAATAGAACCATAAAACCGATCCAACTTTTATGTTTGAAGGATAAAAAACAGAATTTGTACAAAAAAGTGTTGTGGTAGAATCTATATACCAGAATATCATCATATATACCATATAAGTTTATTGTGATAGTTTAGCAATTTAACATAAGCGGAATATAGTGATTACAAAAATTATTGCAGTTGTCTTTTTATACAAGATTTTTAACCATATATATGCCAAATAAATTTATTGTGACAGTCTTGCATTTAACATATCATGTAAATTAAGTTTTTCCTGAAAAGCAAAATTTATTGAATATAACTGTTATCTTGTTAAAGATGCGACATAAAAAGGTTATTTACATATAGAATATAAAAAGACATCTACATATGTGTTAGAGGTGGAATTGGAGTATATAATTGTTCACATCATATCATCTTGGTTGTGAGCAACCTCCTACAAAATAGAGATTGTATGTTAGTTGGAACAATAATTTTACCGCAACAAATGTTTTATATTTGTTGCCGTCGAGACCTAAAGCAACATTTTTTTTCTTTTCAATATGTTTGTTAAATTTGGACGACAATTGCAAAAAAATTTCTTCAAAACCTATTTTTCCTATGACTGACAAGAAATAGTGGACTACATATTCAAATCTTAAAGAAAAACATAGTCAAAATTTCATGATCATGTATATTATCTAAATCTTGGTTTATTCTATATGAAAATAACAGAATATATACCGTCACAACAAAATACCATTTTTTGTTAAATATAAGTTAACTTTTTATTTTAAGAAAGAGTTTGCTCTTTTAAATCTAACGTATATCTAGACTAGCTTTATGTTATTAAAAAAAATAAACCTTTTGTCACTTCTCGTTTAGATGGAACAAACAAACAAGTCTTGTTTGATTAGCATTTGACAGTTACTTCCACGGTAACCCCATGACAGGAGATCGTGTGTTAGCTTGGAATAATGATACTACTACAATATATGTTTTATGTTGTGTTGTCGTCCAAACCTGAAACAACATGTTTTTTGTCAATAAATTTTAAAATCTGAATGATAGTTGCAAAATAAACTTTTTCAAAACCCATATTTTCTCTGAATGAGAAGAAATAATGGACTACACATTAAATTCCATATTCAAAATCATATTTAAAATTTCATGACCATGTCTATTATCTAAATTTTGGTCTATTTTATATGAAAATAATGGAACGTATATCGTACAAATTAAAAACCAAATTATTTTTGAAGTTATTTAACATTATATTTAGAATATATATATATATATATAAGTGTTTGCTCTTCAAAATCTAACGTCCATGTAGAAAAGTTTTATGTTATTAAAAAGATAAACTTTTTTGCATTTCTGGTTTAGATGGAACAAACAAACAAGTCTTGTTTAATTGGCATTTGACAATTACTTCCACGGTAACCTCATAAACGGAGATTGTACGTTTGTTTGGAACAATGCTACTACTACAATATATGTTTTATGTTATGTTGCCGTCCAAACCTGAAACAACATGTTTTTTTTGTCAATATATTTTAAAATCTAATGATAGTTGCAAAATAAACTTATTCAAAAACTTATATTTTTTCTGAATCAAATTTCATATTCAAAATTTCATGACCATGTATATCATCTAAATTTTGATTTGTTTTATATGAAATAGCGGAATGTATATCGTACAATTGAAAACGAAGATTTGTTTTATATGAATATAACGGGATGTATATCGTACAATTGAAAACCCAAATTATTTTTTACGTTATTAAACATTGTATCTAGAAAAGGATAATGTATATATAAAAAGAGTTTGCTTATCAAACCTTTTTGCACTTCTTGTGGATCAAACACAAAAGTCTTGTTCTTTAACGTATTTGACCGTTACTGTAACCCAATGACGTGGCAAAATAAAGCGCATTATAACCCGAATTACACTAAAATACGCCAAGAGGTAAAACCAAAAAACACACAAGGATGAAAGGATCTGACGTGGGTGATGATAACAACCACGGACCCGTATCCCAAAGATCTCATCTTTCGAGTTTTGGTTCACACAATCCATAATAAACCAAAATCTCTTTGCTTTTCGCCGGAGCTGAAGCTATGATCGGCGGTGGTAGGGTTTACTGGGGGAAGAAGATGGATGTTGTTGAAGATACTGCTGCGGCGGTGGACGGTGGTGGATCTAACGGTGTTGTTGTCATCTTTGTTTGGAGTTCGATTAACGATAACCATCTTTGTAATTTCGTTGATCTTTACTCTTCTCTTGGTTGGAACTCTCTTGTTTGCCGAGCTGATTTTTTAACTGCGTAAGTTGTTTTCTCTTTCTCTTCTCTGAGTTAAGTCGCCGGCGAGTTAGCTGAATTGAGAAGTTTCAGTTGATGTTTTTGATGTGGGTATGTGTTGAAGATAGGGAATTTAAAGGCTTTTTGTAGCATTTACTAGAAAGTTTGAATCTTTTGTTCTTGAAACTTCTATAAATTAGATTTGATTGGGTGTGAGATTGCGTTTTTGAAGTCACTGTGTTTGTTTGTTTGTTTGTTTTTGATATGGGGATGTGTTGAAGATTGCAAATTTGAAGGCTTTGTGTAGCTTTTATCAGAAAGTTTGAATCTTTTGTTCTTGAAACTTCTATAAATTAGATTCGATTGGCCAAATTGAAAAAAACCAATTGGGTGTGAGATTGCTTTTTTTGAATTCAATGTGTTGGTTTGTTTGTTTTTGATATGGTGATGTGTTGAAGATTACAAATTTGAAGGCTTTTTGTAACTTTTATTAGAAAGTTTGAATCTTTAGTTCTTGAAACTCTTCTAAATTAGATTTGATTGGCCAAATTGAAAAAAAAAAGAAAAATTGGGTGTGAGATTGTTTTGCTGGATTCGTATCAATCAAGTTTGTATATAATCTTAGCTTTTTAAATATTCTATGTTTGATACTTTGAGAATCTTTTAAAGTGGTTTTGGATTTTGTCACATGTGTTCAGGTTTTACCCTGAAATGGCTCTCTCTTTAGCGTTTCATCTTCTTTCTGAACTTGTTGAGGTAAGGTTCTTTTAGATACATGCTTTATTCTCTTTTCTTTCTTTTGGTGTGTTACCTAAAATGTTGTTACTGTTGTAATTGTTTAGGAGCTAAAGGCTAGACCATGTCCTGTTATCTTTCTAGCTTTCTCTGGGGCTCCTAAAGCTTGTATGTACAAAGTATTACAGGTACGTTAAAAAAGGTTTGAACTTTGAGATAGTTTGTGTTCATCTTGTGATGGTTTTATGTTTTGTTCCTATGGTATCTAAGAATCTTTAATAATGCAGGTGATTATGGGCGATTGTGAAGCTCAAATACATCCGGTGAGAATTGTCTCCTATACAGTTTTATATTAAGTCATTAAAGCTCAGGTCATTTAGTTTTGGGTGAGAGGTCTAGTTATGTTGTTTCTCTCTCGGTTCAATTTCGACTTATCCATGGTTTTATCAACTTATGAAGGATGCTAGCCAGTTGGTTAGAAATTGTATTTGTGGACATGTTTATGACTCTGGGCCATTGGATTTCACAAGTGATCTGAATGTGAAATTTGCACTCCATCCCACTATACGGCGAATGTCTGGGCCTTCAAGACTAGTGTCTTGGGTGGCTAAAGGGATCTCTTCTGGGCTGGACGGTTTATATCTTACAAGATTTGAATCCCAACGTAGTGAGTACTGGCATGCTCTCTACTCATCTGTTGTAAGTTTCCATTGAGCTTCTATGCTTTCTCTAATTCTGGCTTATCAAATATGTAGCTAACATAAAGATAACTTGTCCTTTTACTCTTTCAGGAAATTGGGGCTCCATATCTCGTTTTGTGCTCGGAGAATGACGACCTTGCTCCCCAGCAAGTAATTTCAAGCTTCACCCATCAATTGCAGGAACTGGGAGGAGAAGTTAAGGTTGTCAAGTGGAAAAATTCTCCTCATGCAGGTTAGTCATGACATATAACATGTTATAGTGATGAAAATATTTATGATATGTGGCGTATGCCAATGGGGTCTCTTAATGACTAGGCATTCTATGATAATGGTTAGTCTGTTTCTTGGAGATTGCTTTTAATCTTGAATCTTGATTTCATTGCTACAAAATCTGAGCTTTTTTTTTTCCTTTTTGCTCCTTTCTTTCTTCAGGACACTACACACATAACCCTATACAATACCGAGCTGTTATCTCCAACTTTCTAGAGAAGGCCATGTCAGTTCACTTACAGAAAATCCGGCAGCTCGGAGAAAGAGCTCACACGCATGATGAGATCTCTGAGATAATATGCGACCTTCAGAAAGTTGCTGTGAAATCTAACCAAAGCCTAAGAAGAGTAGCCACTGGGCCATGTGATCACTTTTTCTTACCCAGCTCAGCGCCGTATCAAAGCAACAGCAGCAGCAGCAACGATCCATCAACTTCACAAGAAGAACTGAGAGAAAGATCCTCTTTCCGCCCACTCCAACCAACGAGTATAAACGCTCACAGCGTTCTGGGGCAATTCCTATTCGACTCATGTGTTCCAAAGAACATCGAAGGGTGGGATATCAGATTTGCGGGTTCTCTCAACGGCCAACCGTATGCCACTTCTCGTAAGAACTCAAATCTTGGTTTTAAGAAACGCGTTTTCCGTTCAAGACTATGAAATTCGCAGAAACTGAGCAAGGTACGCGTAATGTGAACCATATGGGGGGAAGTAGTAGAGAGATGTTTAGGAAGGAAGAGGATGTATAGGATGCGGAAGATGTAAATAGAGTGATATGATGATTACTACAACCTAACATATACATGAGGGATCTTCAAATGTTGTGTGTACAAGTCTCAAAAATAAGTCTGTATAGATAGACATATCTGTTGTTACTTGTCTACACGAAAATGTGTTAATAAAACACTGTAATATGTACCACTTGTGTATGTATTATCTTCAGTTCCTCGGACTTCATAGATTTTTTTTTGATATGGTTAATAGATTTATATTTAGTATTATTCATATTTTAGATATTTTTATATTGTTTAGGTTTTATGGGTTCCGATAAACCCGAACCCATGAGTTTAGCAATATTGAACCCAATAGGGTTATTTAGGCATACCTGTACTCTATCCGAACCGGTTTTTTTTGGATTGTTTTCCAAGTTGAGTATTCAAATACCGTTTTTTTTTGTCCAAGCCGAGGTGGATCCCTTGTTTTAAGATCTGGTTCTAGATCCGTTATCTCGAATATCCAGGTTTCAAATATCTTTTTTTTTTTACATCCTCCAGGTTTCAAATATCTGTATTTGTTTTTTCTTATAAAATAATATAAATACTAAAATTTATTATTAAAACATAAAATATGCTTCTAATAATATTGAATCATTCAGCGTTAAAAAAAACATAAAATACGCTGGATCCGGATATCCGATTTTAAATTGCAAATCGGAATGGAACAAATTCCAGGTCGGAACACGGATCTGGATCTCGGATAGTTGGTCTTTGGTCTTTGGCCTACTACTGCAAAGTTCTTATTTAATAAAAAAAAGATGTAAAGAAAAAAAAAACTCAAAGAAGCTAAAGCTGAAATATCTTAGCCCAACTCGGCCCAAATACAAATGGCGTTAACAGACCTATCCGACCCATATCTAAATCTTATCATATTTTTTGTTTCCTCCTACGAATATTCTCATCCCCAATCTTTTCCAGACTAGGGTTTTGCATTTTCACAGGGTTTTAATCTTTCACCATTTCCAAAAACCTCACCAAAAATGTCTTCTCTAATGGCGATTCGTTGCGCACGAACCCAAAAGATCGTCACAATAGGTTCTCTCCTCCAAGTACGTTCCTCATTTCCCAGACTCTCCTCTCAATTCCACTGTTCCGGTACCCTTAACTCGTTTCCGATCAGAAACCTGAGCACATCCGCCGCCACGAACGATTACTACCAGAATCCTCCGTCTGGACCACCGTCTCAACCACAACGGCCATATCCACCACCTCAAAGCTTCGATTCTCAAGGTTATCAGAACCAGACGAACACTAATCAAAGAGCTCCTCAAAACCCTAATCAATGGAGTCCTCAGAATAATCCTCAATACGGTGGTAACAGACCTCAAGACGGTGCGAACAGACCTCAATACGGTGGTGAAAGGCCTCAATACGGTGGTCAAAGGCCACAATATGGTGGTCCTGGTAACAATTATCAGAATCAGAATGTTCAACAGAGTCCTCAGAGTCAGTATTACAATCCGCAGCAGCAGCAGCAAGCACCAAGAAGCTCGAATCAGATCCCTAATCAGATGAATCAGCAGAGGAATGAGGTAGCTCCTCCTAGTGTTGAAGAGGTGATGAGGTTGTGTGAGCGTAGGTTATATAAAGATGCGATTGAGTTGCTTGATAAGGGAGCTATGCCTGATAGAGAATGTTTTGTTTTGTTGTTCGAGTCTTGTGCGAATCTGAAGTCTCTTGAGCATTCTAAGAAGGTGCATGATCATTTCCTGCAGTCTAAGTTTAGAGGTGATCCGAAAATGAACAATATTGTGATTAGTATGTTTGGGGAGTGTAGGAGTGTTACTGATGCTAAGAGAGTGTTTGATCATATGGTTGATAAAGATATGGAATCTTGGCATTTGATGATGCGTGCGTATAGTGATAACGGAATGGGAGATGATGCGTTGCATTTGTTTGAAGAGATGGCTAAACAAGGGTTGAAGCCGAATGAGGAGACTTTCCTTACGGTTTTCGAGGCTTGTGCTACTGTGGGAGGGATAAAAGAAGCGTTTCTGCATTTCGATTCGATGAAAAACGAGCATGGGATTGCTCCAAAGACAGAACATTATTTGGGTGTTTTAGGTGTTCTTGGAAAATGTGGACATCTTGTTGAGGCAGAGCAATACATCCGTGACCTTCCGTTTGAACCCACAGCTGAGTTCTGGGAAGCTATGAGGAACTATGCTCGGCTACATGGAGATATCGATTTAGAGGATTACACAGAGGAATTGATGGTTGATCTTGACCCTTCAAAGGCTGTAACCAACAAGATTCCTACCCCTCCACCCAAATCATTCAAGGAAACAAACATGGTTACTAGTAAGAGTAGGATCCTTGAGTTCCGGAATCTGACTTTTTACAAGGATGAAGCCAAGGAGATGGCTGCAAAGAAGGGAGTGGTTTATGTTCCAGACACACGATTTGTTCTGCATGATATCGATCAAGAGGCCAAAGAACAAGCTCTACTCTACCACAGTGAGAGGCTAGCGATTGCTTATGGTATCATTTGCACCCCACCTCGTAAGACCCTCACAATCATCAAGAATCTCCGTGTTTGTGGGGACTGTCACAACTTTATCAAGATCATGTCCAAAATCATTGGTAGGGAGTTGATCGTGAGAGACAACAAACGTTTCCATCACTTCAAAGACGGTAAATGTTCTTGTGGTGATTACTGGTAGAGCCGCGTTTTCCATGCCTTTCGTTTCGGATAATGTATAGCGCTCTAAGCTCTTGTCAGAACTTTGCTAGTAGTTGGGAATGGAATAGTATTTGCTACGTTGTTACAAATTTCATCTGCTCTAGTCCTTCCTTTTTACTTTTGAATAAGTTAATGCTTTATATCTTATTACTCGTATTATGGAAGAACATTGGAGTTTATGTCGATTCAAAGTACAAAGATTTTCATGTTTTCGAAATTAGATTGAATGAGCAATGAAATTTAATTACAATAACAGAGAGAACGAAAGAGGTCATGTTCAGACAATGTTGGAAGACATCATCCTCATGAACTCTTCCATATTAACCAATCCATCTCCATCTGCATCAACAGCTCTCACCATCCTCTTGCAGTCCTCTAAGCTACATCTCTCCCCAAGCTTCCTTAGAACCGACATCACTTCCTCTGCGCTTATCTTCCCGTCTCCGTTTAAATCAAAAGTCCAGAAAGCATTTCGTATATCGGAAGACCTAATCCCTCCACTTCTCTTATACGCATCAATAAACTCTCTGAAATCAATAAACCCATCACCATCGAGATCAACGGCTTTAAAGATCTTGGGCACATCCTCGATCGCCCTCTCTTGTCCTAGCGCTCTCAGCACGACCTTGTACTCAGTCTGAGAGATTTTCCCATCACTGTCCGAGTCAAATCTGTTGAATACACGTCTCATCTCATTCACAGAAGGCTGAGAAAAGCCTCCTGGTCCGGGCGAAGACAAGCCCGATGATTGTCTGTCTCTAGAAAACATCCTTGAAGGCTTCCTCAACATCTTGTTCTTAGAGAGCTTGTACTGCAACTCAAGAAAGCTCACGTTTGACATATCTGATATTAGATCACCAATCTTTTCTTGATAGACTGATTCGAGGAAAGCTCCTCGATCCCACAGTATAAATACCACAAAATAGATGATTCCTTTGTGGAAAAAGAGAAAGAGAGACTTGGCGTTGAAGAAAGAAACCTTATGACTTTATTCCATGGCAACTGTTGAGAGAATGATTCGGTAAAGAAGAGGATAAGATTAACAAGGAACAAGGCAACGCAAAGACCATTCCTTTATCACAAGACTAAGAATCTGATACCCATAGTTATTAAAATAACTTTTGTGTCCAAAGCTTGATACTAGATTCCATTTCTATCATGTACTTTTTTTTGATATGATCAATCACAGAGGTCAGATCTTATATACAGAAACAAAGTTGAGACCTAAAACAAAGATCCTCGAATCAGACAGAGGGCTAAGAAAGAACAGCCAAAACCATGTTCTTGAGATAACGAAATTTTTTAACATCCAAGACAAGACCCATTGATACAGAGACAGCTTACAAGAGTTAACCTCCAAGACAAGCCACTGATGCAGACAACCAAATGTTTCAACCTTTCAGAACTAAGCTACCAAGAAATTATGCATAATTTAAGACAGACAACTAGGAACAACAAACAAAACCATGTTCTTGACACCAAAATGTAGAAAGCTTGATCGTTAAAGAGAAAAATATATAAGCAGTAAATTTATGTGTTGCAAATTGCAATGAAGAACTAAAGAACAAGAAGTTCTTTAAGGCTGGCTAATACATAGCTTCAAACAAGAACTAGAGCAAAGACAATACAACAACCAAAGCTGCAAGTAATGTGAACTTAGATTGAGACTCCAAGCATCCATTTCAATTAACACTTAGATTTGAAACTCTTAACTCCAATCATTTGTCTTTATCTTCTTCTCCTTGTCCTTTCTTAATCTGATTGTCTTCTATTTCTTCTTCATATCCTTCTTCTTCTTCATACTCTTCTTCTTCATACTCTTCTTCTTCATACTCATCATACTCTTCTTCTCCATACTCTTCTTCTTCATACTCATCATACTCTTCTTCTTCTTCTTCTTCTTCTTCTTCTTCTCCATACTCTTCTTCTTCTTCTTCTTTGGCTCATCCAATAGAGGATGGACGAACTTGAGCAGCTCTAAGTCGTTAACATTAACATCTTCTACGTGGTCTACATAGGTGTATACATTACAAAAGTCTTCACCAAAACCTTGGACCTCAACACGTTGGAGAGTCTCCCTTTCAGGATTGAAGTAGAAAACATAAAACGGTTGTTTAGGTGTATACTCGCACATCGAAAAAACTATTTCACCCGAAGCAGTAGCTCCCGCGATAGAAACTTGACGACGACGGAAGAATATATCATCAGTCCAAGTGTAGGCATATTTCAACCATTCATGTTTCTCCATATCCTCTAGAACCCACACATGCAACTTATTAATGTCATCAGCCTCGACATGATCTCTCTCCCTATAACGAAAAGAAAGAGTGTCGACATCATCCTCGAAATAAACCACAGCTATTTTGCCCTTATAGTTTATCAATCTACAAAACCTTTCCACCTTGAAAAATGTGAACTTTTCAGCCCTAACATCAAAGCAAACTATACTGTAATCATCATTATCCCAAGAAGACGTGTCACCTAAGTAATACAAAACCCCGTTGATGCATATCCCTTCACTCGCGATTTCATGTTGCAAGGAACATTTGATTGTTCTCCACTTCATATCTTCTGTTCCTAACGTAAGAATCTTATGATTATGATCACAACCAGAATAAACCATGAACAATACCTTGAACTGCTTGTCAATCGGATCAAACACGAAAAAACTATAAGTCTTTCGGAAACGTTTCAGATAAGGTAAGCGTGTATACGCTCCTGTGTTAGGGTTACATATCACACATCCATCGTCGTAACAAGCACCGTTGAAATAGACCAAACCAGAGGCGTAGCCATGTTGAAAATACCGTCGGTTCGTATTATGATGGATCATCATAGGGAACTCCAGATGAAACTTGGCGTCGGCTGCAACAAGACTCGAAGAAGAATTCACAAGTTGAGGCAACGAGAAGAAGCGCCACACAGCTTTTGAGGTTTCTTCACCGTATGAGCCTTTCTCACCTTTTTCTACGATGGCGAATAAGAGACGTGGCTTAGCCAAGGAACTGGTCAAGAACAACTCCTTGAAATATAGACTACTCAACATCGATGACCATAGCTTCGACACGCAACGAAACCTAGCAACTGACTTTGAAGGCAGTCTTGACAATATCTCGAGGATGAGATCATTAACTGATATGGGAGTTGATGAATTCATTATGTGCTTTGCCGATCAAACGAAGAAAGAGATGTGTTATAATTCTAGAGAAACCTAGCTATGTGTATATATTAAACCTAGAGAACCCTAGCATTATTATATATATTAAAGAGAATATATGTTCTAGCTAGGTATCTAGTCCGTTAACGAAAATAAATTTAGGCCAATTTAACGTCCTGAACAAAAATTTTGCAGCTAGGTGATATTTTTCTTGTAGCTATGTTTTAGGTTTTTGTGATTTATATAGTGTTTCAATGATTTTTAAATGTTATGTAAAATTTGTTGTTATTTAATTAAAATTTTATTAAACTCTGTTAGATTTTTATGTTATTAGTTATTGATTTGTAGAAAGTTATTTAGATTGGGGGAATTGGAAATAAAGGATGAATACTTTAAAGTTTGTACATATACTTTTAATAGGATTTAACCCGTCGTATACAGCGGAACAATATTTGCATTTTCAAAATTTTCATATCAATAGTGGTCATGCTACGATGGTTTTGCTACTTTATTAAATAAAAAATATTTTTATCGTAGTGATTTAGAGTTTGATTGATTTAAACCGAGTAGCTACGGTTACACATGCATAAACTTACGAAAGCACGAGCTTTGGTTCCTAACATTATCAAATGTTTTAAATGATTAATTTAAAGGTGCAAATATATTTAAAGGTTGAGAATTAATGTGGAAATTGATGATGTATTTTTTAAAATTGTGCTTTCTTTAAATTTTAGGCAGGTTTGAACATTGGTTTTTACCCGCGATATAATATTTTATCTATAAATACAACAATGTTAACATTTTATTATTTAAAGTGTAAGATTTAAATTCTAAGATTTTAGATTTAACCCGTAATACCTATGTAATTTAGTAATTATGGTTACACATTTTTAAGTGTTAAAGAAATAAGAGAAATTATTACTAATAATCTTTTTATGATACCCTTTTGCAAAATTACCCTCATTTTGCCATTTTCATTTTTGTCCTCTCCTAAATTTTAATGGTCATTTTACCCCTAGTTGAAAGAATATTTTTTCCCAATGGAAGGAATATTCATGCCAAAAATTTTCTCCCTACAAATTTCCCGTCAACAAGTTTCCTGCCAAAACATTTTCCGCAAAAAAACTTCCCGCAAAAAAAATTTTTTCTACAAAATTTTCCCGCCAATTTTTTTAAAGGATTTACAAGGATTTTTAAAGGGTCTTTTAAAGGTTTTATAAGGGTTTTTAAACGGATTTACAAGAGTTTTTAAATGGTTTTTAAAAGATTTGTAATGGTTTTAAAGGGTTTTAGAAGCTTACAAAAGTTTTTGAATGGTTTTTAAATGATTTACAATGGTTTTTAAAAGTTTTTATAAGTTTTTAACAGTTTTAAAAGGATTTACAAGGATTTTTAAAAGAGTTAAAAAATTTACAAGGATTTTTAAAGGTTTTTTAAAAGGATTTACAAGTGTTTTTAAAAGGATTTACAAGTGTTTTTAAGGGCATACAAGGATTTAAAAATGGTTTCAAAAGGATTTACAAGGATTTTGAAAGATATTTACAAATATTTAAAAGTAGTTTAAAAAGATTTACAAGGGGTTTAAAGGGTTTTAGAAGTTTACAAAAGTTTTTAAATGGTTTACAAATTTTTTGAAGGTATTACAAGTTTTTTAAAATGGGTTTTAAGGATTTACAAGGGTTTTTAAAGGGTTAGTTTACAAAAGTTTTTATGAAAGGATTTATCACAGTTATAAGGGGCTTAAAGGGATTTATAAGTGTTTATAAATGTTATAAAATGATTTACAATGGTTTTAAAAGGTTTACAAGTTTTGAAAGGTTTTGGATGACTTTTAAAAGATTTATAAGGGTTCCTAAAGGATTTTTAAGGGATTTAAAAATATTTACAAAGTTCTTAAAAGATTTTAAGGAATTGTGGAAAAATTTTTGTCGGAAAGTTTTGGCAGGAAATTTTTTTTTGGCGAGAAAATTTTGTCGGAAATTTTTGGCGGGAAATTTTTCGGAAGGATTATTCCTTCCTTTGGATGGAATATTATTGAATATTCCTTCCAAACATTTTCCCGCCAAAATTTTCCCGCCAAAAAATTTCCCGCAAACAAAAATTTTTCCCGCCAAAATTTTTTTAAAGGTTTTCAAGGATTTTTAAAGCGTCTTTTGAAGGATTTACAGGGGTTTTAAAGGGAATTACAAGAGTTTTTAAATGGTTTTAAAAAGATTTGTAATGGTTTTTAAAGGGTTTTAGAAGCTTACAAAGGTTTTTAAAGGATTTAAAATGGTTTTTATAAGTTTATAACAGTTTTTAAAGGATTTACAAGGATTTTTATAAGATTTTCGAATGATTTTTAAAAATTTACAAGGATTTTCAAAGGGTTTTTAAAAGAATTTACAAGTCTTTTTAAAAAGATTTACATGTTTTTTAAAGGCATTTATAAGGATTTAAGGATTTAAAAATGGTTTTGAAAGAATTTAAAAGGATTTTTAAAGATATTTCCAAAGATTTAAAAATAATATCCAAGGATTTACAAGGGGTTTTAAACGTTTACAAAGGTTTTTAAAGAGTTTACAAAGGTTTTTGGAGGCATTACAAGAACTTTAAAATGGTCGTTTTAAGGATTTAGCAGGTTTTTAAAGGGTTTTAGAAGTTTACAAAAGTTTTTATTAAAGGATTTACCTCTCTTATAAGGGCTTTAAAGGGATGGCAAGTGTTTATAAATGTTATAAAATAATTTACAAATGTTTTAAATGGTTTACTAAAGTTTTGAGAGGTTTTGGATGATTTTAAAAAGATTTACAAGAATTTTGAAAGGATTTTTAAGAGCTTTAAAATTTTTTACAACGTTTTTAAGGGAATTGCGAAAAAATTATGGCGAGAAATTTTTGTCGGAAATGTTTTGGCGGGAAATTTTTTGGAAAGAATATTTTTTTGTTGAAAAGAATATTCCTTTTTCATCGTGAGTTATAGTAAAAGAGGATAATTTAGTCATTTTGTACATTGAAGAGAATATTTTTGAAAATGGATACCCAGAAAAGGTATGTGTAAAAAAATTATCGTAAAAATGTTATTTATGCAAATTCCCCATCATTATTTTTATTATATATAAGTACAAATACATATAAAAAAGTAATAATATAGTGTCGTTTACCATTAACACTCATCTTTGACATAGGCGATAAAAAAGGCATTATACTATCTGGAGTTTCTTCTACAACTTTGGATGGAGTGTTAGTGTAACAACCCGTCCTGTGGGAACCCCTGCCACATGGCACACCCCGCCACATGGCAGCTACAAGCGCTACAGCGCATCGATCCTAACCTCTCTCTTGTGGGCCCAAACTGCGCAGCCCACTTGCTCGCAGCCTCCTGGCCCACCAGGTAGGTTATTGGTGCGCCTGGCGTTCCTCGAACCCAGGTCCTCACCCTTTAACAACCTTCCCACTTGACAAGTTGTCACTAATAAAGCTTCAAGTTTATAAATAGCTTCAAGTATACTCATCTGCACAATGCAAACAAAGCTAAAGCATGCAGGAACAGATGAACAACCTTTTAGAAGTTTGAGTGCGACCAAAAAATAATATGACCTTCAAAAAAGCAGCTCATGTAGGAGATTTATCAAAATAGTACAAATGAAAAGAGCATAAATAAGGTTTGACAAAAAATAAATGATGACATGCTAATTTATTTCACCTAACTCCAATCTTGTCTCTATCTTCTTCTCCTTGTCCCTTCTCAATCTGATTCTGAATCTGATGGTCCTAAATATTCTGGCTCCACCAATGGAGGATGGAATGACTTGAAAAGTTCTAAATCGTTAACATCAAGATTTTCTACGTGGTTTACAAAGGTGCAAACGCTACAACGTTTCTTAACCGATTGATCAAGACCTTGTATCTCAACACGTTGGAGAGTGTTTTTTCCACCTCATATCGTCTTCATCTCCAAATGTAATAATTTTATGATGACCACAACCACCAGGATATACCATTGATAATGCCTTTTGTTGCTTATCTAACCCCGAAAAGGTATAAGTATCTCTGTAGTTATACCTATTAGGTAACATCGCATACCGTCCTGTGATGGGGTTACATAGAAGAAGTCTACCCCTGGATCGACAAGTATGGAAAGACATCAAGCCAGAGGTGTAACCACCTGAAAAAAAACTTAAGTCATAACATTGAGTACTGTTCAATAGAGCTTCTTGAGATAACTTCACATTAAGTTCAGCGACTGCTACTAGCGTCGTTGACGAAGATTGGTCATATGGACTCTCAAGCTGAGGCAAAGAGAAGAAGCTCCACACACCGTTTTCTACGGTGGCGAGTAAGAGGCGCGGCTTAGCCGAGGAGCTGGTCGAGAACAACTCCTTGAAATATGGACTACTCAACATTGATGCCCATAGCTTCGACACGCAACGAAACCTTGCCACCGACTTTGAAGGCAATCTCGACAATATCTCCAAGATGAGATCATTAGTCGATGATATGGTACAGTATTCTCGAATTTAGTGGGTAAGAAGAAATACTAATGGGCTTGTTTAATGTCCAAATGGGCCGCCAGATATGTCTCCAGCCAAATCTTGCCAATAAAAGTTACCATCATACATTACATACATTAGAAGACAAGACTATTAAACAAACACAAAGTTTCTTTTACTCCAAGCTACTAACCCCTCACATACATCATCATCATTAAGTCTTCTCTTAGGGTTTGAAGACAACGAGAAGCAGCTCGTTTGGTTCAATAAGTGTGAATTTGCAGGTATCCCCAGAATAAAGAGGATACTCTTTAACCACAGAGCGCCATCCACCAGAGAAAGATCTAAACTTCATTAGATATATCACATTCCAAGATTTCTTCCCATCTTGGTGATGAATCTTGAACATTGTCTTCTCTTCTGGCATATGATCCTTTGCAAAAGAAACAGGGATCCTCTGAAAACACACACACACACAAAGATAAATATTTTGATTCAGAATACATTGATTCTGTTTTAGATGTTCTTGGTTTGTCTTATCTTTACCTGAAATATTTGATATGCTTTCTTGAATAAGATGGTGAATTCTGAAACCGAAGACGAAGAGGCTCCCGCAGAATCTCTCCTCGCCCTTACCACTTTCTCAGTCCTCTTCGAGTTTTGGGTTTCCTCAGCTCTCTTCTTCCCAAAGCTGAGCTTTCTTTTGTAACTTTCTCCTATATTTGATTCAACTACTGTTGTTGGGGAACGATTACTCAACTCAGGAGACAATACTTCTTCTTTCTTGACATCATTGTAGACACTACTACCTCTTCTTTGTTCTGTTTTAACCCGACCTGTTTCATCATCAAAAGTAAAAGAATCAATGTCTTTATCCAGTTCACTGTTTCATAACCGGAAAAGCAAATCTTCTTACTAGAAGAAGCCAAGGGTGCTCTGGACTGTGAAGGTTGAAGCATCTCCTTGCCGTTTTGTTTGAAGATGTTAACAGTGAAACTCATATTTCCTTTGTGAGTGAATGTAAGAAACTCACTGTGTCCCAAGGCATTGTCCTTCACAAACTTCTCCCAACCAGACTTCTCCATGAAGTAAAATCTCGGGTTTTTGGAAATTTCTACTTCCCAAGAACGTCCCCATTGTGTTCTTATCTTCATCTTACATGAGAGCTCTTTGTCGGAGAAGCTTCTCACGAAGTCATGAGGAAGTGCTCGCTTTGGTTATACAAATAAGATGAAGTGATGATATATATAAGACTGAAGAATGTGTTTTGCAATTACATTGAACTTGTTACTACACCTCATCAAGATTTGAGTCCAAAGTTTCAAATTTTACATACAAATGAAAACCTAACAAGCATTTGTAACGAACAGAGGAAAGATCTCATTTGGAAGATACATCCACGAATTTAGACAGAGAACTAAGGGAAGCAACAAAGAGACAAGAATCATGAGTTATTTGAGACCCAAAAGCTTATCAACAATAAAGACTCCACCTTTAAATCTAGCTGACAAGATTCAACCTTTAAGACATCACCAATTGTTAAGAACTAAAAGTTTCAACCTTTCCAAACACAGCCAACAAGATTCAACTTTTAAATGACAAGACCCATTGTTACAGTCAAACAGAGCACAACAGCTACACAATTTACTTTATGGCTAATTAACTTCACTTTTCACAATATTCAACCTTTAAGACAAGACCCCATTGTTACAGAGAATCAAAAGTTTCAACCTTTCCAAACTTAGTTAACAAGATTCAACATATAAGACAATACCCATGTTACAGAGAACCAAAAGTTCAAACCTTTCCATACTAAACTAACATGAACTCGCCAAATTTAAGAACAAGAAGAGTTTAGAAACATAGTTACCATGTTTTCTGAAGCAACATCTATACTCTGAACGGCCTTGAAGAAGCCTTCATTTTTGCGTTCTTGTAAGCACCGAAGGTAATCAGCGTTCCTAGCCATTTTCTCTGATTTTCAAGGTCACACTCACACACAAGCTTTGTTTCCTTCTACTTCCTCTCTCACACTCTCTTTCTCTTTTGTTCTGTAGTGAGCAAACTTCTTGAAAATTCAGTCAAAGTGGTTAAAGTCAGAGAGCTGAAAATATAAGGACAATCTGACATCAGATGTTCTCTTTTATGTATATCACTTTTACCAAAAAAAAAAAAAAAAGTATATCACATAACCTTTAATGTGGTTCTAGTTACAAAGAAAATGTAGTTATTTATCCAATTAAAAGGGAGGAGTTAATGTATTTGTCTTTCAAGAATAAAAATAATATATTTAGTTAAATGTCTTTTTCTAAAAATAAAATATGATTTTTACTCAAAATAAAATGAGTTAGAATACACATCTAATTTTTTTTTTTTTTTTTTAATTTATATCTAAAATTTTAACAAGAATATTACAGTTAGTATAAAGGAATAATACCTTACTAGCTGCGAACTTTTTGTTCATGAAATTATACATTTGAAAATTAATCATAAATTATACATGCAAAATATTGAACATATATATATATATAATATAAATTTTATAATACATAAAAAGCTGTAATAATGACTGGAAAACCACACCCAATGTATTAAAACGAAACAAAAAAGTTGTAGTATGTGGTTTTTAAAAAGAAATATTTTTGAAATTTCCCTGTTTGTTGGTAAATAATGTTTCTTGTTTTTTAATATGTTAATCTTACGAAATGAATTATAAGTAAATGACGGAGTCTTTCTCCCCTTAATGCTGAAATTGAAGCTTTGGTGCGGGTGATGAGATGCATGATTGGCCATAATCTCATAGATGTGATGTTCCTTACCGACTGTTCTGACTTGGTGTCTTCTCCGAAGTAAAGATATCCACGGAGTGGTTCGCCCTATTCAGGTTTTCAGATACTGCTATACAAGGTGTGGGCAGTGTTCTCTGTTTATTTGGACGACATTATCACTGACAGAGAAGAGTTTTCAACTTTTTTGTTATCTCTTATTTCTAGAAATTTGAATGTAAAAGTGGGCCATTTGGCACGACAAGTATCTCTGTAGTTATACCTATTAGGTAACATCGCATACCGTCCTGTGATGGGGTTACATAGAAGAAGTCTACCCCTGGATCGACAAGTATGGAAAGACATCAAGCCAGAGGTGTAACCACCTGAAAAAAAACTTAAGTCATAACATTGAGTACTGTTCAATAGATCTTCTTGAGATAACTTCACATTAAGTTCAGCGACTGCTACTAGCGTCGTTGACGAAGATTGGTCATATGGACTCTCAAGCTGAGGCAAAGAGAAGAAGCTCCACACACCGTTTTCTACGGTGGCGAGTAAGAGGCGCGGCTTAGCCGAGGAGCTGGTCGAGAACAACTCCTTGAAATATGGACTACTCAACATTGATGCCCATAGCTTCGACACGCAACGAAACCTTGCCACCGACTTTGAAGGCAATCTCGACAATATCTCCAAGATGAGATCATTAGTCGATGATATGGTACAGTATTCTCGAATTTAGTGGGTAAGAAGAAATACTAATGGGCTTGTTTAATGTCCAAATGGGCCGCCAGATATGTCTCCAGCCAAATCTTGCCAATAAAAGTTACCATCATACATTACATACATTAGAAGACAAGACTATTAAACAAACACAAAGTTTCTTTTACTCCAAGCTACTAACCCCTCACATACATCATCATCATTAAGTCTTCTCTTAGGGTTTGAAGACAACGAGAAGCAGCTCGTTTGGTTCAATAAGTGTGAATTTGCAGGTATCCCCAGAATAAAGAGGATACTCTTTAACCACAGAGCGCCATCCACCAGAGAAAGATCTAAACTTCATTAGATATATCACATTCCAAGATTTCTTCCCATCTTGGTGATGAATCTTGAACATTGTCTTCTCTTCTGGCATATGATCCTTTGCAAAAGAAACAGGGATCCTCTGAAAAAACACACACACACAAAGATAAATATTTTGATTCAGAATACATTGATTCTGTTTTAGATGTTCTTGGTTTGTCTTATCTTTACCTGAAATATTTGATATGCTTTCTTGAATAAGATGGTGAATTCTGAAACCGAAGACGAAGAGGCTCCCGCAGAATCTCTCCTCGCCCTTACCACTTTCTCAGTCCTCTTCGAGTTTTGGGTTTCCTCAGCTCTCTTCTTCCCAAAGCTGAGCTTTCTTTTGTAACTTTCTCCTCCATTTGATTCAACTACTGTTGTTGGGGAACGATTACTCAACTCAGGAGACAATACTTCTTCTTTCTTGACATCATTGTAGACACTACTACCTCTTCTTTGTTCTGTTTTAACCCGACCTGTTTCATCATCAAAAGTAAAAGAATCAATGTCTTTATCCAGTTCACTGTTTCATAACCGGAAAAGCAAATCTTCTTACTAGAAGAAGCCAAGGGTGCTCTGGACTGTGAAGGTTGAAGCATCTCCTTAGGACTGAAGGCATAGAATTAAAATCTAATTTTATTATCATGTAATATATTGTTAAATTATACTTCAAGATAAAGTGCATAAAATATAAATTTGGGTTTTAGTATAGAAATTATCATTTAAAATATAAAATGAATATCTAAAATACTATTAATTTTGTACATATTTTTTATATCCGCCTATTTACGCGGGCTTAATATAGCATTCTACACAACAAGTTATATCCTATCAAAATTTCATATTTAACGATAAATAGTATTATAAAATGTAATATATACTATTAAAAAAAAAAAAAAACCCTCCTACCTCAATTTCATATTTTGATAATAATACTACATACACAAATTTTTACTAGCCTGAAACGCCAAGAACGTTTCAGCGAGGAAATAAAAACGACTCGAGGTGTCCTTTCCAACTTGTTAAACGAGTAGACGGCCCACATAGGACGTTAACGTTGCCCGTTTTTTTAACCGACTCAAATAGGAACTATGTAAGGGAAACCTAGGTCTCTTTGATTATATATATAGCTTTGTTTCTCTAGCTAGGTTTACTATAACCTAGGTCTCTTTATTAGGTTTTAACTTATCTTTGTTGGATCGGCAAATCATGAGTTCATCATCTCTCATATCGATTAATGATGATCTCATCCTCGAGATATTGTCAAGACTGCCTTCAAAGTCAGCTGCGAGGTTTCGTTGCGTGTCGAAGCTATGGGCATCGATGTTGAGTAGTCCATATTTCAAGGAGTTGTTCTTGACCAGATCCTCGGCTAAGCCACGTCTCTTATTCGCCATAGTAGAAAAGGGTGAAAAAGATTCATACGGTGAAGATACCTCAAAAGGTCTGTGGCGCTTCTTCTCTTTGCCTCAGCTTCTGAATCCATACGAGAAGTCATCATCGTCTTCAAATCTTGTTGCAGCCGCCGAGTTTCATTTGAAGTTCCCTAGGTTTATCTATCATATTCGTAACCTACGATATTTTCAACATGGCTACAACTCTGGTTTGGTCTATTTCTACGGTGCTCATTACGACAATAAATGTGTGATATGCAACCCTAACACAGGAGCGTATACACTCCTACCTCATCTGAAACGTTACCGAAAGACGTATAGCTTTTTCGTGTTTGATCCGATTGACAAGCAATTCAAGGTATTGTTCATGGCTTATCAGTCTGGTTGTGATCGTAATCATAAGATTCTTACGGTAGGAACTGGAAACATGAAGTGGAGAACGATAAAATTTTCCTTATGGCATGAAATCGCAAGCGAAGGTGTATGCATCAATGGGGTTTTGTATTACTTGGCTGACACGTCTTCTTGGGATAATGAGGATTATGCTTTAAAATCTGATTATAGTATAGTTTGCTTTGATGTTAGGTCTGAAAAATTCACCTTTTTCGAGGTAGAAAGGTTTTGTAGATTGATAAACTATAAGGGAAAATTAGCTCTGGTTTATTTCGAAGATGATGTGGACATTCTTTCTTTTGTTTATTCGGAGGAGGATCATGTCGAGGCTGATGACATTAATAGGTTGCATGTGTGGGTTCTAGAGGATATGGAGAAACATGAATGGTTGAAATATGCCTACACTTGGACTGATGATATATTCTTCCGTCGTCGTCACGTTTCTGTCGCGGGAGCTACTGCTTCGGGTGAAATAGTGTTTTCGATGTGCGAGTATACACCTAAAGAACCGTTTTATGTTTTCTACTTCAGTCCCGAAAGGGAGACCCTCCAACGTGTTGAGATCCTAGGTTTTGGTGAAGACGATTGTAGCGTATACACCTATGTAGACCATGTAGAAGATCTTAGTGTTAACGATTTAGAGCTGCTCAAGTCAGTCCATCCTCCATTGGTGGAGCCAGAAGTTGAAGAAGAATCAGAAGAAGAATCAGAATGAGAATTGGGAAAAGGAGAAGAAGATAAAGACGAATGATTGGAGTTAGGTGAAAGCAACGTGCATGTCTCCTTTATAATCTCTATTCGTTTATGCTATTTCAATATGTACCCTTTTCATTTTAATAAAGTAAGTATCATTTCAAATCCTAGTGTTCAGTCATTGAAATGGATGCTTGGAGATTAAATCTAATGAACTTTACATACTTGAAGCTTTGGTGGTTGTATTGTCTTTGCTCTAGTTCTTGATGTAATAATCTACTAAGCTATCATATTTGGCAAGAACGAAACAAACGATGTCATGGAGAAAACCCCTGCACGCATCTCATATTACAAAGAATATAGACAAGAACATCCGCAACAGATTCAGTTCAATCCGTGACAAACGACTACTCTTACAGTGACGGGGTTAACCTTTTGGTTCGCCACTCGTCCCCATCACCATTGATCAGTTCTTTTAGAGATTAACTTTAGTTTTACTTTACTTTTAATAAAAAAATTTACAAAATTTATTAAAAATAATGGTAAGAACATCTACCTCTTCTCTAATGTTTTATTCGGTATTGAAAACACCAAAAAACATCAATAACGATCAGGTTATATGTGATCTTTGATTTTTTATTTTTTTATTACTTGTTAAATTTATTAGTATAGATCTACTTATGTTTTATGTTGTAGAATTTAACTCATGTTGTGTGTCTGTTCATAAATAAAACTTGAAAACAGTAATGAGCATATCGAAATATTTTTTTGAATATATGATGAGAATTAATGTTTATATTTTGCAAATTTTAACTACACATGTCCTTTTCCTAAAAGGAAAACATAGTTTTTATTCACAAATATACGTCTAATTTATTTCAAATTTTAACAAGAGTACCATATAAAAAGAAAAATATCGTAACCTGCTAATTTTTGTTTTCGTTAACCGACTAAAACGTAGGTCTCTTTATTATATAGCTTGGTTTCTCTAGGTTTAGTATATATATATAAACTTAGGTTTTAACATATCTCTTTCTTCGTTTGATCGCAAAAGCATAATGAATTCATCATCTCTTATATCGACTAATGATCTCATCCTCGAGATATTGTCGAGACTGCCTTCAAAGTCAGTGGCTAAGTTTCGTTGCGTGTCGAAGCTATGGTCATCGATGTTGTGTAGTCCATATTTCAAGGAGTTGTTCTTGACCAGGTCCTCGGCTAAGCCACGTCTCTTATTCGCCATCATAGAAAACGGGGACGAAGACGCAGAAGCTGGCTGTGGTGTATGGAGCTTCTTCTCGTTGCCTCAGCTTGAGTATCCATATGAACAATCACCGTCGACGAGTCTTGTAGCAGCCGCGGAGTTTCACGTGAGATTCTCTCCAGACAGTTTAAAGATTAATCATTATTATAACGTAAGGTATTGTTCATGTGGCTACGCTTCTAGCTTGTTCTATATTCATGGTAATCGATGCCAAGCTAGACCTGCTATGATATGTAACCCCATCACAGGACGATATGCGATTTTACCTGAACGGTATACTTATAGAAAGGCGTATAGCTTTTTCGGGTTTGACCCGGTTGAGAAGCAATACAAGGCATTGTACATGGCTTATCCATCTGGTCCTGGCCGTGATAAAGCTCTTTCATTTGGAGATGGAGAGATGAGATGGAGAAAGATTAATTGTTCCTTACGACATGAAGTTAAGAGTGATGGGGTATGCATCAATGGGGTTTTGTATTACTTAGGCGACGCGTCGGATTCTATACATGTTATTCCTGATGATGTAACGTTGCATTATGTGATAGTTTGTTTTGATGTAAGGTCTGAGGAATTCACTTTTATTGACGTAGAAAGGTTTTGTCGGTTGATAAACTACAAGGGCAAATTAGCTGTGATTTATTGGGAAGATGATGAAGACATTTACGAGATTTGTAATGGTAGTAAGGACCTTGAAAAGTATTTGGAGGAAAATCTTGAAGTTGATGCCACTAATGAGTTGCATGTGTGGGTTCTAGAGGATGCTGAGAAACAAGAATGGTCGAGATATGCCTACACTTGGACCGATGATAAGTTCTTCCGTCGTGATGTTTCCTTCGCTGGAGCGACTGCTTTGGGAGAAATAGTGTTTTCGGTGCGCAAGTATACGCCTAAACAACCGTTTTATGTTTACTACTTCAATCCCGAAAGGAAGACTCTTCAACGTGTTGAGATCCAAGGTTTTGGTGAAGCTTTTAAGGAATGTTGTAGCGTTCGCACCTTTGTAAACCACATAGAAGATCTAAATGTTAATGATTTAGAACTACTCAAGTCAGTCCATCCTCCATTGGAGGAAACAGACTATGAAGGAAATTCAGATTCAGAATAAGACTGAGAAGGGACAAGGAGTGGAAGATATGGATGGTGATTGAAGTTAGGTGAAAGCAATTGTCATTTATCTTTTTTTTTTGGTTGTTTCTCTTAGTTCTTTGTCTTAATCTGATAATATTTGCTTTAATTTACTACATTGTTTCTTCTGGATGAGATCTGTCCTCTGTTCTTTTATAACATCTCGTTCTGTTTTTTATTTGTGTGTGATGTGGAACCAATTTCATGATGAAACTACGGAGTGCCTACTAAAACAGTTACGGTCTAGTCTTGTGATAACTGATAACCTCAAAAATATGAACAAGTTCGGACTGAATTTGAAAGCCTAAGATGCCATGTAATATAGTCACCACATGTTTCTTTAATTTCTTTCTTCAACGCCAAGACACTTTTCTGGCTAAAGGAATTTTCTTTTCTTTGGGATCAATGGTTTCTTAAAACATAATATCAGATATATGTAACAGGTGAGCTTTCTTAAGTTGCATCACAAGCTCTCCAAGAACAAGTTGTTAAAGAAGCCTTCAAGGATGTTCTCTAGAGAGATACAATCCTCAGCTCGTCTTTACATGAATGAGATGAGACAGGAATATCATTATTTATAACTGGTAGAACAAAGTTAAGCTGTATTAACTGGTTTATAATTTTAATGTAAGTGTCACACAAAAAAAAGGTTTACAACTTGAGGTGACACATCAAATACTATTTTTTTTTTGTATCTAGAAGGTTTGGGCCTTAGAGCATCATTATAGGAGTATCTTATAAGCTAAGATACCTCCACTTTTCCATAATGATGGTCTTAGGCCTTAATCACCTTAGGGTCCGAGGAATATCGGGTGAAAGCCTCTGGCTAAGTGAAAAGATCTAGCGATTTCGGGTTGAAAAGAATCGATCCCTGGCATAGACTAACAGGGCAATCCCTCACTTAAGTGGAAACCACTAGACCAAGACCACTTGGTTCAAATACTTATTTTACTTTTATTATTGTGTAAAACAGTAAGCTATGATTTAAGGATTAAAGACACATTAAACAAATATTATGACCCATTTAATTACTTAAATTTTTTTTTTTTAATAATTACTGAGTTTATATGTGTATTCTCTATGAAGTCGTGCATTAAAATAATTTAAGTAAAAAAGAAAATTCCAAATGCGCCAATAGAGTGAAAACAAAACCCAATTTAAATATTTATTCTAGTAATTAACAACAATATATTTTTGATAAATTAATTTGGAAAAGTTAGAAAGTTGTAGATGATCGATTGCAATAGAGAGAGCAATGGCAACTAACCGAGAAAAAAGCTGAATAATCTACTTGTTAATCATCTCCATCTTATATATTAACAAGATGATTAACAAGTTTCACAATCTAAGACTCGTACACAATAACGAAACAAATAAAACTAGACACGTTAACTTGACTAATGACGAGAGCCAATGGCTCGGCCCACTTGGTCTTTAACCGACTAAAAATCGAAAACATATTTCCACGTTGTCTTAATATAAACTGCTAGGGTTTGTCTAGGTCTTAATATATTTTTATCATCTTTCTTTCTTTCGTAGGACCAGCAATCATGAGATCATCATGTCCCATATCATCGACTAATGATGATCTCATCTTGGAGATCTTGTCGAGACTGCCTTCAAAGTCGGTCGCGAGGTTTCGTTGCGTGTCAAAGCAATGGGCATCAATGTTTCGTACGCCATATTTCAAGGAGTTGTTCTTGACCATATCCTTAGCTAAGCCGCGACGCCTCTTATTTGCCATCGACGAAAACAGCGACAATAGAAAATTAGCATGCGGTGCTTGGAACTTCTTCTCGTTGCCTCAGCTTGAGTATCCATATGAACAATCATCGTCGACGAGTCTTGTAGCAGCCGCCAAATTTCATGTGAAGTTACCTCCAAAAGATCTACGGAATAATCAGTCTGATGACCGAAGATATTTTTCATGTGGCTACGCCTCTGGTTTGTTATATATATATGGTTGTCGATGCCAAGCTAAACCTATGATATGTAACCCTATCACAGGATTGTATGCGATCTTACCTAGACGGTACACTTACAGAAAGGCGTATAGCTTTTTCGGGTTTGAGCCGATTGACAAGAGATACAAGGCATTGTCCATGGCTTATCCATCTGGTCCTGGTCGTCATATAATTCTTACGATTGAAGATGGAGATATGACGTGGAGACATGTAACATGTTCTTTGCGCCATGAGGTTGTGAGTGATAGGGTATGCATCAATGGGGTTTTGTACTACATAGGTGACGCGTCTGATTATAGTGGTAATGAAGATGATCCTTGTGTGATAGTTTGCTTTGATCTTAGGTCGGAGAAATTTACCTTTATTTGCTTACAACTTGATTTGGATGATATTTTGATACAATTGATAGACTACAAGGGAAAATTAGCTGTGATTTATTTCGAGGATGATTTCAAATATTCTCATACCATTTATGGGTTGAACCTATGGGTTTTAGATGATGTTGAGAAACATGAATGGTCAAAATATGCCTACACTTGGACCCACGATAGATTAGCCTATTATTCCATTTCCATTGTTGGAGCAACTACTTCGGGTGAAATTGTGTTTTCAACGAATGATTACACACCTAAAAAACCGTTTTATGTTTTCTACTTCAATCCCGAAAGGGAGACTCTCCAACGTGTTGAAATCCAAGGTTTTGGCGAAGCGGTTGAGAAACCTTGTCGCGTTCTCACCTTTGTAAACCACGTTGAAGATCTTAATGCTTATGATTTAAAACTACTCAAGTCATTCCATACTCCATTGGAGCAGCAAGAACATGAGTATCCATCAGATTTAGACTATGACTGAGAAAGGACAAGGAGCAAAATATATAGGGATGATGATTGGAGTTAGGTGAAAACAATGGGCTTATCTATTTTATTGTTTTTCTCTCTTTAACGAGCTTTATACATTTATTTTAATGTTCGATGAGATCTGTTCTTTGTTCTTTTATAACATCTTGTTCTGTTTTTCATTTTTGTGTGATGGAACAAATTTCATTCTGTTTTTCATTTTTGTGTGATGGAACCAATTTCATGACGACACTATTGGACTTTGTCAAAATCTAAGACAAGCTAATTAAGTTATAAAATATACATTGCTTTAGATCAAAAGCCTGAAATTGATATAATAAGCCTAAAATATACATTCATGCATGGTTATACTTTTTAGAGAAGATGGAGAAGATGACTATACTTTTTAGAGAAGATGGAGAAGATGACTATACTTGTAGAGAAGATGGAGAAGATGACTATACTTTTTAGAGCTATATGCGATGATTTCATGGTTTGGATGTCTCAAATCACCTTGTTATGATTCTTTTTTTCTTATTGTGTTTTTGTAATTTGTAAATACTAAACTTACGTTCTCTCGAGAAGATCTTACCTTGTGTGCGATCTTACATACATAATAATAATAATTAAATAATAAGCCTAAGCTAGACCTTTGATATGTAACCCCATCACAGGATGGTATGCGATCTTACCTTGTGTGTATACTTACACAAACGGGTATAGCTTTATCGGGTTTGGCCCAATTGACAAGCAATACAAGGTATTGTCCATGGTTTTTCCATTTGCTCCTGGTCATCATAAAATTCTTACATTTGGAGATGGAGAACAGTAAAATGTTCTTTGCGACATGAGGTTGTGAGTGAAGGGGTATGCATCAATGGGGTTTTGTGATGATCGTGATGTGATAGTTTGTTTTGATCTTAGGTCTGAGAAATTCACCTTTATTCGCATAGAAATGTTTGGTCAATTGATTGACTACAAGGGCAAATTAGCTGTGTTTCATTGGGAGGATGATGTCGTTAACCGGTTGAACTTGAATCTGTGGGTTCTAGAGGATGTTGAGAAACAGGAATGGTCAAAATATGCCTACACTTCGACGGATGATAAGTTTTTTTTGCTAAATTGTAAATATCTCATTAAAAATGAAAATGGTTTACGTTACAATCCAAGGAATTGAAACGTATACATATGGTTTCATGGCAAAAAAGAATAAAAACATGAAAGCATAAGACGGTAATTAAACCAAATTTTTGGTCCATCTACTCAACCAAGCCAAGAAGCTATGGGAACAAAATGAAGCGATGACGTTTATGAAGTCCTTCCCGGATGAGTTGCAAAAGGAGAAGGGCAAAAGCAAATTGTAAGACGCCTTAATATGACTAGTGACTAGCTATAGAAACCTTTCGCAGGAGGTCCAAGACTGAGCCGTCAACGGTAAAACTCCAAATCATCGATCACAAACTCCCCCTTCGTCATGTGAGATCGATTCTTCGTTTTAGTCCATGAGCTTTCTCTGAAATGGAACCTCACACAGCTAAAAGCTAAAGGTGCAAGCCCCCTCTACCAAGTTCATCCTCGAAGTCAGTAGCTCAGAGCAAAATAAGACCATTTAAAACCACACAAGAAGCTGAAAACCCTACTACCTTCTCTATAGCACCGTCAAGACGATAAGTTGGGGAAACCACTTCAGGTGAAATTGTGTTTTCAACGTACATGTATACACCTAAAACAACGTTTTATGTTTCCTACTTCAATCCCGAAAGGGAGACTCTCCAACAAGTTGAAATCCATGGTTTTGGCGAAGCTTTTAAGCAACCTTGTCGCGTTCTTTTCTTTGTAAACCACATAGAAAATCTTGATACTAACGATTTAAAACTACTCAAGGCAGTCCATGCTCCATTGGAGAAGCCAGAATATGTATATCCATCAGATTCAGAATCAGACTGAGAAAGGACAAGGAGAGGAAGATAGGGATGATGACTGGAGCTAGGTGAAAACAATGGGCATATATACATTTTGTTTGAGGTCAAGAACAAGCTTTTTTTGTTTCTTCTAGATGAGATCTATTCTATAATCTTTTATAACATCTCGTTCTGTTTTTCATTTGTGTGTGATGGAACCAATTTCATGATGATGATACTATAAATTGGACTTTATATAAATTTGAGACAAAACTAATTAAGCCAAACTATATATATAGTATTAAAATGCTTTAGAAAAAGCCTGAAATTGATATATGCTACATTACATAAGCAAAACCTTTGAACATCCCTCGTAGCATAGTTCCTTGGCGTTTGGATAATCTTTTACGTTCCAACAATGATTCTTCTTTCGTGAGATACAACACCAACATTCCCTTTTAAACGATAGCTTACAATAGGTTTTGATGCATGGAGGTATATGAATATGGAGCATCGATCTTTGTATCTCTCCATCCTTCGTTCTCCCACCTTGACACATTGACACAAACACAACTTTGATGAGATGGGCCAAAGAAGCTAGAGACATTACAGTGAGGAAAACCTATCCTTACCTTCATGTAGAGTGAAGATGGAGAAGATAACTATGCTTATTAGAGCTATATGAGATGCTTTCATGGTTTGGATGACAATGATTCTTGTTTTCTTATTTTGTTTTTGTAATTTGTAAATACTAAACATATATATTTATATATAATTTCTCCAGTTTAAAATAATTTAGCTGGTTTCGATATTTACATATTTTATAAAAGTATTAATTTTCTATTTACTTTATTTCATTTTAAAATTTTCTATTGGTAGATGCATGATGTCTTTTTTCTAGAATTTCTTAATATTAAAAGTTGGTGGATTCTACATTTATTAGTTTTAGCAATATTAAAGATTTTTACCAAAGCTTTTGATGGGTTTTATTAATGTTATATTTTTTTATTAACCTTTTCTATAACTATTTTTGCAAAGTAAATATATGTTAATGTTTGCTACAAGTTTTGCAACTATTTTTCATGTTTGAAATATGTGTATATTTTATTGTTTACATAATGAATCTCCATTAGGTCATTTTCAGGGGTTTTCCTCTTTAAACCCCAACTAGATCCGACTAGTGCTGTAACATGGGTTGAACTTTATGTTATACATAAATTTTTTTATATTTTATATTTTAAAACAATTTTGATATGATATATTATTTTATATATTGTGATATTATTTATAATTATAATTAAGGGGAAAATGATGTTTTATACCTCTAAAATATCACTTGGTAATACTTAAAACTCCCGAAGAAATTTCACTAACAGTATAAACCACCGAAATAATCTTATTAACACAATAAGTCCACCATTATTGGTGGTATCTTAAGGCATATCTTAGCTGATCTTAGCAAATCTTAAGCTAAGATATGGCTTAAGATACCACCAATAATGGTGGTCTAAACCTTAAAAATTGCTCTCATATGACAGAACCATAACTTATGTCTTTTTGTTTTTTTACCATAGGTGGTGGCTAGGGATTCTAGTTTGGTGGAAGAATCCACATGTTGATTTAGGCCAGAAATCGATTATCCCCACCTATAATTAATCAGCTTTATCTATTTGCCCACGTGGGTATGAATCCATTGCTTACTGCCCATTTGATAATCATCTCTCTCCAGGAATTAGTGGTGGATTTTTTCATTTAGTGAGAGAAATATAGACACTGATCTCCTCATGTTCTTCCAAGTCTTTGTCCTTTTATAATTAATTTATTATGTATTGCATTTATTTTATCATTTTAACAAAAATTGGTATTTCAAATAATAAAAAGTAATAAGTAATACGCTGATTAGATATTTCAATCTTTAAATATTAAAAATTTAACAACAAGTTGAATATACTATACAAATACAATCTATAAATTCAATGTAATTTATTTTATAATAGGTCAATTACATTTTTCAACTCGTTTTCTGTGTTTGGAAAAATGTACTATTGTGCTCAAGCAATGCCACTTACATTAGCGTATTTTCATAAATAATATTTACTTTAAACTGCTTTTAAATTATGAATGTTTATTTAGATTGGAAAGGTTAACCGAGGTAAATAATAATCTGAGCTTAGCAAAGACACCTCTCTTGGAGTACCTCAAAATTACAAACTAATTGAACATGATTTTAAACAATTATATTAAAGGCCCATAATTCCACAAACAAACAAACACAATTTCAAATAAAGATCAAGGGTTTTCAAGGTAATAGTTCAACAGACAAAAACAGTTTAAAAAAATTGCATACGATACTTAAAACATAGTCTAGCTATAATTCTAGAAATGTTGATTATTGATAGATGGCCAAACCTTATTGATATCGAACAACCTCACATCAGCTTATCTTCCACATCTTCTCCAACGATTGTTCCATTAGGAGGTGACTCTTGACAGGTACCATTGTTGATTGCTATAGTGTTGTTTCCTTGGTATAGAGCATGGTTAGGGTAAGATACCATACCCATCTCGATTAATTGGTTGTTTCTAGGTTTAGGTGTTAATGGAGAAGGAAAAACCCATTTATCAATCAAGTATTGACTTTGATTCCCTCTTACTACATTGCCAATGCTAATCCTTTCAGTTTCTTCATTAGTCTTCCAAGCTCTCTCATCAACCATACCACCGCTTAAAAAAACATTATTTCTGGTTGATCTAAGATCCTCGAATTGCGGTTCAAGTTGAAGCATCGGTGGCTCGCGAAGAGGAGGATATTGCACAAATTTTAGCTCATTCCTACGAAGTATGATATTATCCTTTGAGAAAGATAACACTTTATAAATCTCACTCATGTTAAGATCATCAATTCTTCGACCGCGATGCAGTTGCACCATCACCTGATCAATGATATAACCCATGTGCTTCTTATGAGTCTTCAGAAATAGCTCATGAACCTTCTTCGTCTTTTCCTTCAGGTATGACTCAACATTCATCTCTTTCTTCTTCTTCTCGATCTCCGGTAAGGAGAAGAAACCATCTAGGAGATCTCGAGCCTTCTCAACAGATGGCCACACCATTGGCTCAACCTCATTAGGGTTAAACATGATAATGCACACCAATACATCACACAATATACTAAATTCTCTAACCTTTTTCATTAACCATACCATTATTTTCTTCGATTTATTTGCTCTTGATTTCTCATTCTCTATCCACGCGAGTTTTAATTTTTTTACTAACATGGTCGCTCTTTGATTTGGATATCTCTCTGAATGAATTTTTGTTGTTGTTGTATGTGAAGAGACGCGAGAGTTTATTTAAATAGTGCTTTAACAAGGAAATACAATCCTAATTAATGGTGCTAGTCAACAGAAAAAGATACGTTGAATAATAATTATCTTTTTGTCAACAAAAACTATAAGATTGACTCATAGGAGTCAATTGGAGGTAACTTTGCGTTGAATAATTTGTTAAGATTTAAATTAAATTATTATTTTCTTAAAACTATTCTATTTTTATTTTCAAAATCAAACCAATAGACAAACATTATAATTAAACCCAAATTGAACCACCATAATGTTAAAATATTTGTATAGAATTGATCTCTTTTTACATAAAATAAAATTACTTCCAAATACATGCCAAATGGTAAAAATCTATGGTCATAGTCAATACATTATGAATATGATTTAATTATTATCTGTATCATTAGTTAATACGAATAAATATATTGACCATATTATTTTCATAATTGTGATATGTATCAATTCATTTTGGTTTAAAATTATTTGGAAATAAAATGTTGACTATACATTCAGATACAAGTGTCATTTTTTATATAGAAAGTCGACTCCTGAGTCCTGACTATTATTTACTAGAAAATGACCCACGTGTTGTTGTGTGGGTTTAGTACAATATTAATGTTTAAACTACTAATTTTTCCCTATTTTATAAGAACTAGAGAGGAGACCCGCGCGTTGCGCGGGGTTGTTCGCTATAAGTTTTTTCTTAATTATTTTTTATTTGGTGTTATATTTTTAAGATTAATGATTGTATATACATTTTGTGTCGTATTTGTTTGGCTATATTTTGATTTTTTTTTCCATATTCAGATATTATAATCTTATACTGTTAGTTATTCATTTGTGTGGTGCTGTTGTTACTCGTATTCCAATTAATGTTTTTGGTTTTGTTTGGACGCATGTATTAATATAGTTAGATTTAAAGCTTTACCCTAAAAAGGAAAGTGTGATGATAAACCATTTTTTACTCTTTTATTTATTTTTTATTTTTTATTGTCATATTTTTAAATTTGACTAAAAATTAATTTATCAAAGCTGGAGTGTACTCTGTTTGTTAGGTCGTTTTTATCTATTTGAATTTAGGTCTTATCAATAGAGAATCTCGAATTTTTAAATATTAACCCATGGCATAGTATTTTTTTGTTAAAATGTTTTGTAACTGAGCATTCACTTATGACATGTCCTGCCAAGATTTAAGAGTCGATCTAAATTTTAGATAGTTTACTTACTTTTTAAAATTTTATTTTACTTGATGGGATCCAATATTTCTACTTTTTTTTTGTTTACTTTGCATAAACCTTATTTAGTTGGACAATGCCATTGTAATCAACGGATTAACTTGGACGGGATATTCAAGCATGAAGAGAGCTCAATCCAGCAAAGGAGGATGCCGACACCATTTTCGATTTTATTTTATCCTTTGTCGTAGGCATTTTGATTTATTTCGTTTTCACCATATTTCGATCTGACAGTTCTCAAAGATAGATTTTAAAATTTAGTTTGATTTTATCTTTAACAATTTTTTTAAAATTTTTATCTCAAATTGAGATTTTAATGTATTTCAACTTTTTATTTCCTCCTTTTTGGTAAATCACATTTTTTTAGAGTGTTGAACTTCATACGTGGCATTTATGGAGCACGATTTGGTGGTAATAAAAACAAATATGTAGCATATACATTTTGTCAAAAATATTAGCCTTTTAGAATGGAGAGCTTGTATATTGTATTGTTGTAGAAGTCATAGAATTAATATAGCCAATTGATTATTTTACGTTTATAGAAGATGGAAAATAATGTTTTATAATTTTTTAAGTTTTTTTGCACCAGAAACAGTGCAAAAAAATTGTTATATATTCAAGGTTTACTTATTTCACTAAAAAAAATGCAACCATTACAATATATTTTTAAATTATTATTTTTTAAAATTTGATTCTGGTTATCGTTTACTTTTATTTAAATGGAATTTTAATAATAAATAAAAACTCTTTGTAGTATATCATTCTTTGGAACTAATATTTCACTTTAATTTTTTTTGTTTATAAGTTTTATATGTATAGTCATATATTTTTTGTACTCTACCATGCATTTAATATTTTTCTTCCATTATAAATCTCATTAACACATTAAATCATTGGAAATGTGATCATTACTAATAACATTTTAACAATATTTCTTTTAGGATTTTTAAATTTTATTTATTTAGTTTTTTTTCTTTTTTTTTAGTTTAATTGTTTTCTGTTTAATTAAATTTATATCAATTATGAGTATATAAATATGCATTAAATAAACATTTGAAATATACTTAATTTCAAAAAATGGAGAGAGATAAATATTTAATTTGGGCTTTCCATTACAAACTAAACAGGCCATGAAAGATAAATATTTGGGTCTGAATTATTTGTTGGGTTAGATAAAAAAAAAATGATGCTGACGTGGCAGCTTTATAATCTAAATATATTTCCTAAAAATTGTTTTCTAAAATATATAAATTTAATGGGTCGTCATATCCGAAAAAGATTTCAGTGGATAAGGAACAATAAAAGTGCAAACCTAATTGCAAAAAAACCAATTCGGTCCTAACCGAAATTTCTAAAATATATAAGTTGCTATCATATTATCATATTTGAACCGACCGGAATTGAGTTAACTAAACCAAAGAAGAACGATTAACCAAATTAAATATTTCTATATTATTTTAACATAGATTAGTTGTATTTTCCTGACAACATAATTGCTTCTTTTTTTTTCCATTTGGTCAGCAAAAGTATTTTTTTTACTGATACTATAAAACACAGTAAAATATCTATGTCTTTGCAGACACGCAAAAGTACAATCCTTTTGCTTTTATTAGTAACTGCATCACCTATGCTACTAAAAAGTTCCATACCTTGAAACTTGCTATATCTGTGTGTTGGCTGTTCTTTCTTTAATCCAATTTTAACTATTTGACTTCTTTTTGGCTTTTATGAGTTAAAGAACACAATATGAGCTATGTGTAATAAAATAAAGATGACCTCACATTTGTACTTTGTCTTAAGTTCTGAGAGGAAATGTTTCTTTGACATAGAGTGTGTGAGAGAGAGAGACGAGAGGAAGTAGAAGTAGAAGTAGCAAAGCTTAATCAGATATTTTCTAACGAGAGAGATGGCTACGAACACTTATTTTGATCGGGCCAGAGAAGAAAGGAATAACCAAAGCTTCTTCAAGATGTGTCACAGTGTAAATATTTCTTCTGAAAACATGGTAACAAATGTTATAAACTCTTCTTTTTCTTAACTTAGACGACTTTGTGTTAGCTTAGTTTGGAAAGGTTGAAACTTTTTTTTCTTCTCTGCAACAATCTTGCTAGCTGTATGTAACAATGGTTCTTGTTTGAAAAGGTTGAATCTTGTATTCTTGTTAGCTGTCTGTAACAATGGTTCTTGTCTTAAATGGTTGAATCTTGTATTCTTGTTAGCTGTCTGTAACAATGGTTCTTGTCTTAAAGGTTGAATCTTGTTAGCTGTCTGTAACAATGGGTCTTGTCTTAAAGATTCAATCTTGTTAGCTGTCTGTAACAATGGGTATTTGCCTCAAAAGGTTGAATCTTGTTAGCTGTCTGTAACAATGGATCTTGTCTTAAAAGGTTGAATCTTGTTACATGTGTTTTAAAGGTGGAATCTTTTTGTTATGGTCTAACTCGCTGATGTTGCGCTTTGTAACGAACTCACTAGTTAGTTTTGTTGCTTCTCTTTGAGTCTCTGTCTGAATCTGAGCTGTGTTTTAAAGATTGAGTCTTTTCGTCAATTGTCTCAAAAACCAGATGTGAGCTGTGTTTTGTCGCTTCTCTGGATGAGAACAGGTTATGTTCACTGTTCTTTCATCTGTTCTTTCAGGGTCTTGGTGGGTTTATATTTGTGTGTGATATAAAACAAAGTTCACTGTACTTTTCATTTCAGTCTACTTATATTTTCTCTTCATCTTAATTTGCATAATAACCAAAGCGAGCACTACCTTATGACTTTGCGAGAAGCTTCTCTGACAAAGAGCTCTCATGTAAGATGAAAATAAGAACACAATGGGGAAGCTCTTGGGAAGTAACAGTTTCCAAAAACCCGAGATTCTACTTCATGGAGAAGTCTGGTTGGGAGAAGTTTGTGAAGGACAATGCCTTGGGACACAGTGAGTTTCTTACATTCACTCACAAAGGAAACATGTGTTTCACTGTTAACATCTTCAAACAAGATTGCAATGAGATGCTCCAACCTTCACAGTCCAGAGCATCCTTGGCTTCTTCAAGTAAGAAGATTTGCTAGTCTGAGTATATGAAACAGTGAACTGGATAAAGACATTGATTCTTTATAGCCTTTGATGATGAAACAGGTAGTATCAATATAGAACAAGAAGAAGATGACAAGACGGAAGAGACAATGGTGTCGCCTTCTGAGTTGAGTAATTGTGGCGCGACTAAAGCAGCTGAATCTAATGGAAGGAAGCTCAAGTTTGGGAAGAAGATAGCTGATGAACCTCAAAACTCTAAGAAGGCTGAGAAACTGGTTTGTGCCGAGAGAGGTTCTGCAGGAGGAGCCTCTTCCTCTAATCCTGTTAAATTCACCATAATAATGAAGAAGTCATACTTCCTAACATTTCTGGTAAGATGAAAAACCAAGATATGTGTTGAGTTTTGTTGTCATTATTAATACAACTTCTTTGTTTTGTTTTATTTTCCAGAGGATACCGAGTTCTGTTGCAAAGTATTATTATATGCCAAAGGAGAAAGCAACGTTCAAGATCCATCATCCGGATGGGACAAGATCATGGGATGTGACTTATTTGCGGAGACAAAAGTATACAAACTGTTTCTCTGCTGGATGGTCACGTGTGTGTAAGGAGTACCCTCTTGCTGTTGGGCATACTTGCATATTTACACTCATCAAACCAAAGGAGCTGCTTCTCGTTATCTCTAAAGACTAAAAGAGAGACTCACTATGATGATAGATGTGAAGAATAATCGAGTGAGGAAAAGAAAAAGACTTTGTTATGACTTTAGTATGGTTAAGTTGTGTATAAACTATTTATCAGATGGGATCTTTCTCTGTAGCTTGATATGCTTGTGACCAATTTTGATATGTCATTCAGGAATCAAAATCAGTTCAATTCGGAATCGAATAGGTTTCTGAAAACGATTAAAAACTTTTAAAAAAAACGCAGCAGAACCTGTGAACCATATGTAAATGTTACATTATAACTTAGAACAATCGAGTTTCTTGGGCTAATCTGTATCTCAAACGACCAGGTTACAGTATTCACCATAAGCAGGTATCATTGAAAGCTGTCATGATAACCATATCAGATGAGTTTGTGGAGCCTCACAGCTTACCGCAGATCTTCCTTACTGATGACTATCAGCAGATGAGAATCAAATCTTTTAGGTGAGAAGGTCATGGCCTAAGCTTACAATGGTCTTTAGTATGTCATGCCCAATCAACTATCAGATTTTTCTGCATCCAAATTAGACATTGCCTCAATGACAGAGCAGAAGGAGCTGTCATTAGGAGTAATGCCTTCACTCTTCATCTCCCTTAGTAGCTCCTCTGCGAGTTCACCTTCCTGGTTTTTACTCAAACCCTTTAACAGAGCATTGTAGGTGAGAAGAGTAGGATTAAACCCGAGACTCAGCATCTCATCCCGAACCATAAAAGCATGCTTTGTATCCCCTTTCTTACTATACCCACTTATTAGAGTGTTGTAACTAATGTGGTCAGGTTTGATTCCTCTTCTCTTCATCTCCCCCATCAGCTCACGAGCTTCCTCAATTTTTCCTTCTCCACAGAGCCCTCGCATCAAGCAATTGTATGTCACATCATCAGGATTGACATTCATCCTGTCCATCTCCTTAAGCAATGAAAATGCACGGGCCATGTTGCCACTAGCACAGTGACCATCCATCAAGGTGTTCATCATCACGAGATCAGGCTTCACTCCCATGCCTACAACTTTCTCAAACAACTCGTCGGCTTCCCTCGTTTTATTTCTTCTACATAGGACATAAATAAGCGATGTATAAGTAAACTGTGTAGGCTGAATTCCATTGGTCAGCATTTCGTCGTACAAAGCGAACGCTTTCTTTGCATCTCCATGCTGGCAATATCCATTTACGAGTATATTGTAAGTAACAGAATCCAGGGCAATACCCTTTTCTCTAATCTCCTTTATCAATATTTCAGCAGCTTCTATCTTATTCTCCATAAACAAACCATGAATCAATGTGTTGTAAGTATAAAACGTTGGCTCCATACCTTGTTTCACCATCTCATCTCTGTAAGCAAAAGCCATCTCCAAATCCCCATTGTTACTACAACCACGGATCAATATATTATACGAAACAGAGTCTGGAACCAAACCAATCTCCTTCATCTCCCTCAACACCTCAGAAGCTCTTCCTTCACTACACATCCAAGACAAAATCGGGTTATATGTCTGCAAATCAGGTTGAAAGCCTTTAGATTTCATTTCATTAATAATCAAACGAGCCCCTTCGATTCGTCCTCTCGACGAATACCCTTGAACAAGAGTGTTGTAAGTAACAACAGTAGGCTTAATTCCAAAACTCTCCATGATCAATAAAAACTCTTTGGCCTTCTTCAATTTCCCTTCTTTGCAAAGTACATTGATCATTATATTGAAAGTGTATACATTTGACTTAATCTCCATCCTATACATATCAGCATAGAAGACCCAAGCACTCTCTGTACGATTCAACCTCGACAACAAACTCAAAATGCAATTACAAGTTTCAGTTTTGGGATCAAAACCTTTCTCCTTCATCAAGTAAAAGCACTCTATAGCTTCATCTACCACTCTCAGTTGACAACAACATCTGACCAGGAAATCGAAAAGAATCGTGCTTTTAGTCTCTAATCGATCACGGGCAAGTACCAGTTCATCGAAAAGGTCTCTAATTGAGTTCTTACGACTACTCACAACTTCTTTCAGCAACTGAGTAACGGGTTTAGGAGAAGAGAGCTTAGAGACAACAGCGATGGCTAGACACTGTGTTTGAAAGTCCAGGCAACGAAGGTCGATGTGGTTGACGAAACCCAATGCTAAATCAGGAGTCTTGACGAGATTGAGCAGAGTTGTTGATATAAGGGAAGGTGTGAGCTTGTCGTAAAGGTGTTCGACGATATGCCACTGAGAAGATTTTATTGAGTCGAGCAAAATATCAGAAGTGATCGGCGGTAACTCTGACTCAGAGGTTGACGTTAGGGACAAAGAAGAGATACGTGCGGCGGTAAGAGGAGAGCCGGTGCCGGAATATGTTGAGATTCGGTGGCGTAAGAGACAGGGGAATGTGAGCCTTCTCATGGCGCAGTGACAAGACGAATTGAAGAGGTTTGCGCGGTTTATGAGTGTCTTGATAAAATTTACGGTTTAAATTGGAATTGGGCATTTCGGTTTAATGTTAATACTTTGGTTTATTCAGCATTTTGGTACAAAGTAATTGTTATTATTAGATTAATTCATTGAATTTCGAACAACTATCTAACTAAAAATATAAATTAATAAATTTATTTTATTTATTTTTTATTTAATAAAATTATAGTGAATTTTTTTTGATAATTTTAAGTATTATTATTTTTTTAACTTTTGAATTATTAATTATTCCAAATTATGAGAATTATTACCATGACGATTATACTACACAATCATCTCCAACCCTATTACAATCACCATGGATCATACTATCTCACTAACGGACGACATTTCTTTCTCCATGCATAAACTCATGGAGAACGGTCCTAATTGTGCATCATTGTAAATCTTTTATAAGTTTGTCTACCTCGAACCCCTAAACTTCTAAATATATAGAAGCATTAATCAAACATTTATCAACCACTAGATTATAGGAGCTTTCACAAATATTTTTTATATACTAAAAGTAAAAAGAAAACAAAAATTGTAGTATCAAGTATAAAAAAAATATAAAAAAATGATCTGATTTTAAAATCGGTTTAGTTATATTTTAATTGATTAGTATAATTGATTTGACTTTGTTTTGGATTCAGGTCCGTTCAAAACTACTATATAAAAGAAATATACTGTTTTGAACACAAAAAGCAAAAATGTAGGGTTGAAACTTGGAATCAAGACCAAAAAAAAAAAATATATGGCAAAAGAATCAGAATGTATACTACATTAATAAAGTAAAAACAAGATATTACAAAAACAACCAAGAACAAAAGTTACAACTTACAAGTTACAACAAAGGAGGAGCTACAGAACCCAAAATTATGGGCACAAATACAAGTATCAATGTTTTGAAACCAGAGAGAACCATTCATAGGGTCTCTTGACTTATTAAGAATCCAATAGCATTGAATCAATCTTCATTCTCTTCTCTTTCTCTAGGCACAGCACCAAATTCTTTGATTAGAATCTCAGCCACCAATGGAACCAAATCAGTGACACGAACACCTTTCTTGTAGATCTCTCCGATATGCGAGTCACTTCCTATTCGTCCCCCGACATACACATCAGCGCCCTCGACTGGCTTTCCTTCCTCGCCACGAGTTAAGCATCCCATGAACCCGATATCCGCAACTTGGACTTGTCCACAAGTGTTGGGACATCCTGTCCAATGCATCCTTATTGGTCTTGGCACTGATACAAGCCTCTCTACTTCTTCTGTCACTTTTAATGCTCTTAGTTTGGTTTCGATGATTGCTTGTCCGCAAAACTGGTTACCAGTACAAGCAACTAATCCTTTCATCAAGATAGATGGCTCAGGGGAGAAACGGTTCTTGAGGAATGGCTCTTGAAGTAAAGCTTCGGTTTTCGAGGAATCTACATTTGGGATGATGATGTTTTGCTCTACTGTGAGTCTCAGCTCACCTGAGCCGTAGGTGTCAGCTAACCGAGCAAGCTCGTCCATGTCATCCGCTTGTAGCCTACCAACTGGAACGTGAAGGCCAATGAAGCTAAGGCCTTCTTGTTTCTGAGGGTGGACTCCGAAATAGTCTCTCCTCTCCCATTGTTTGTTCACAAGATCCTCTGAAGATCCTCTCTCGAGTTTCCCATTTGGCATTCTCTTCTCTACTTCAGCTCTAAAGCCTTCAACACCCTATACATTTTTTGCAGACAAATCAACAATCAAGAACCACAAAACATCTAGTTTTCTAAGTAATATATTGCAAGAAGAAGAATGTACTTACAAGTTCATCGATAAGCCACATCATTCTTGTCTTCTGTCGGTTTCCTCGAAATCCAAGATCTCTATAGGCCTCTAGAACAGCTTTGCAGAGTGGAAGAACATCATCAGCAGGGACCCAAGCATCAAGAGGAATGGCTTCTTCACATCTTTTGGGACTAAAGAATCCTCCAACAAGCAAATTGAACCCAAACCGACCATCTTTATTGGCAGGCATGTAAGCTAGATCATTGATATGTGGATGCTCATAGAGATCATGAGTCCCCACCACACACACATTCCACTTTCTTGGCCTGCAATACACAAAACCAAAACCCATCTTAGCATATACATTCACATACCAACACAACTCAATCTTAGCATCAACAACACACAAAAAAAAGGAAACTCACAAGTTGGTAAAATCAGGATTCCCTTGGGCATTAGCAGTGATAAACTGCGAAAGAAGATTCGTGTAAGGCCTTGTGTCAACAATCTCCTCCGGGTCAATCCCAGCTATAGGATTCCCAACTGGGTTCCTCACATTATCCATTCCACTTTGAAGACTCGTTAACCCAACAGAAGCAAGACCTTTCAAGATCTCAGGCACATCAGGCAACACAACACCACGGATCTGCCAATTCTGTCTAGTTGTCACATCAGCACATCCATCTTCACCATACTTCCTAATCACACTTGCTAAATACCGAGTCTGAGCACTTGTAGTCACACCATTTGGTAACTTCAACCTCATCATAAACTTACCATCTGCAACAACAACAACAATCAAAATGTAGTAAAGATTAAGAGTAAAGACAGATCCTTTACACAATTAGATCACTAACTAGACACAAAGCTTCAACCTTTTTCCCCCAGTTCAATCACAACGAGCATGAATAAATCAAAATGTAGTAAAGATAAAGAGTAAAGACAGAACCTTTACACGATTAGATCACTAACTAGACACAAAGCTTCAACCTTTTTTCCCCCAATTCAATCACAAAACTCAAAAGAAGGTAATAGAGAACAGAACATACACTGATGCTTTCTACGGTGGAAGAGACCAAGCCACTTGAGTCTAACATCAATATCATCTTTAGAAGACTTTTCACTATCAATCTCTTCCATAGATTTCTTAGCAAGCTCTTCAATACCATTCTCCATAAACAGCTTCATTGGCTCTCTCTCGATCTTAACCTTCTCCTGAGGATTGATCCCTTTACGAAACTTCTCTTTGAGAATAAAAAACCCATCTTTCAACTCAACCCTTGGCTCAAGACGATCTGCGTCGACGGATGCGGTGGATTCAGCCGGAGCTGTGGTCTGAGCTGCGACAAGGACGGATCTTTTGGTGGGTTTGGAAGAAGAAGGGAGGAGAGGAGCAGTGAAAGTGAGAGAGAAAGAAGAAGATGAAGTCATGATGGAGGAAGAAGGAGGTAGGAGAAGGTTTGAGACGTGCGGCCATTTTTGTAGAGGGAAGAGATGAGCTCTTGAGTAATCCAAAGGGTCAAGTTTCTCTGAATCCGTATGTGTGTGTTGTGAGGACGAAACAGACACTTCTGAATACTCTCTTTGTTTTATTCTTTTTTCTTTCTTAAATTTGAATTTTGTATTAATTGTTCTAATTATTCACTTCGTCCATTGACTTTGTGTCAAATTCTATTACCATCATATTTTTATTTTTATGTTCACCAAAAAAAATATTTTTATTTTTATAACTATGATGATTCAACATGAGATATTACTTGATGATCCTATTGCTAATAATATTTACTTTTTTTTTTGGTTTTATCTTATATGTAAAATAGAAATATGTTACAAAATATTAGTATATAAATTTTATAATACAAAATTTATAATAATTTAACGTTGGAATTTAAAAGTGCATAATACAAAGTTTTTTAACAGGTAACATAGTAATCGAGTTTAAATAAGTATAATACATATTACTAATATAAGAAAAAAATACTATATTCGTTACCAAAACAAATTGTGTATGTCAATGTTCATATTTTTCTTTAACTCTATCTCCTTTTTTTATCAACAAATAGTAAAGAATTGACTCAAATGGGAGCACAATTTGGGAGCACAATTTGTTTTTTTCTGAATTGTTTTTAACTCTATTTTTGAATATTTTCTTATTATTATGATTTTTTGAGAAACTAAATCCAAAATCTAGTTCTAAAATCTGAAAACAATGAAAGCCTAAATGATTAGAGAAGATTCAAGGTTGATGTGCTCATTAGGGATTTAGATATCATTTGTCACAAAATATCACAAAGGAGAAAAAAAATGTCATGATTAAACAACTAAGACAAGTTGTGTTAGTAGCATCTCATCGTAGTCGTGTGGAAATATGAATGGACTACTTTAAAATAAAATAAATGTATTAACTAGTTTATTTAGCCATAGGCGTTCTTTAGCGTTATTCTAGAGACATGAACCAAAACAATCATCGTAACGTCTTCTCTTTCTTAACATTGTTTAATTTTCTCATATTTCTTCTATCCAAAGATTATTTGCATTAGGTGTCTAGGCATGTGACTTCGGTTCTTCGGCTTGGTTAATTTGGTTATTGACAAATTAAAGAGTAAACCGAAATTATCCGAAAACAAAAATATTCGGTTCGATGCACAGTTAATTTCGATTTTGAATTTCAAAAGCAAAAATCCTAGTTACTTCGATTATTTTTAACAAATTTTCAGATTTTTGGGTTAAATTTGGTTCGGTATGATTAGTGAAAACGCGTCTAAATACAAATGTTGACTAAATATCGAAAATTTATTTCCCAATCTATTGCTCACAAGTAAAGTCATTGTTTGTTTTAACTTATGTAAAGGTTTGAAAGAAATAAAATGTTAGGATTGTGTCATCCAAATTTTATCAAACTGGAATAAAAAGTAGCTAGTGGCTCTTGTAGCTAATAAAATGTCAAGGACATAAACGTATGACTCCTAAGGATGTCTAAGAAACAAGTTGAGAAAGACCCTTCCCCGGTTCGGCCTAAGCCGCCAACGATCCATCCAAATTGAAATTTATTCTCCACCGCTACTCTCACGTGTGGCTTCCACACTCCCATACAATTCCCACAAAGGCTGGCTTACTACTAAATATCTAAATCACATCTAACTTTGACCACGTGAATGTATCCATGAATCTATCCATAGATCAAAAACTTAAACCAATCTCCTAAACTTCTTGTTTTGTTTAGAGCCAATACCAAATATTTTGCAATACCCATTCTCAAGGAGGTCCAAATAGTTACCCATGAAGGGCCCAATGCCAAATATTTGCAATTATGAATGAAGATCCTTTACGTATATTCAAGTTCCATGAAGGTAAAGATTTGAGTTATTTGACTCATAGTTTTTTTTCTAACACAAAACTAGGTTGGTGGACTTTAGTTTTTTTTTTTGTTTTCTTTACTAATATTTTTTAATATACATTTTTATGTGTGAATAATATAAGATTTAATAAGTAACTTTTTATAAATCACTTATTAAATAACAGTTGACTATGAGTTATTTCAAAATTTTGAAGTAATATTTTTGTTCAATAATATGTAATTTGGAAAGACAAAAACGATTAGTAGGAAAGATGATTATAAAATACCAACCATATATTACAAATGATTTTTGAGGTTTAATGAATCTTTAATGATTTGAGTAAATTAAGGAAAGATATGCTATATTTTTCTTTTCTTGTAGAATCCCATCAAATCCTATTTAAAACCTTGCAATTTAAATATTTGTATTTTAAAATTTAAAATCATCTAAACTATTTCAAAGTTATTAAGTCTAATATTTAAAACATTTCCAATAAAATTAAATTTAGAAGTCTTTTTTTTTAAAAAATCACTATTTCAATAACTCTGGATTTCGGAATTTGTTTCTAAATTTATGTTTGAATAACAAAAAATTAGTCATTTCAACATTCATATTTCATTCCATATGATTGACTAAATACACCACATATTTGAAGTAATCTTGTAAGATAAGACTTTTCAACATTAAATTTTGAAATAATCATGTAAAATAAGACTTGTTCACATTAAATTTGGGATAAATCTTTTTTTCCTTTATGTTAACCTCAAGTTGATGTTTCACTTCATCCTATTTATGAAGATTGGAAGACCATCTCACTAAATATGAATATCTAAAAGAATTATTAATTATGTGGGTAAATGAAGTAAGATATAAGTTAAATTCAACTCCATTAGATTTTAAAAATCATAAGACTTTTAAAATCTGGGTTCATTGAAACTGAATTATTATTCATTTTAACAAATCCATGGAAGTGTATTTCTACAATGACAAATGATATCCTTTGTTTTGAACAATAGAATTGAATTCTATAACAAATGATTTTCACAATTTCAATGAAATTCTACCAAATTTTTTACCATCACGTTTTTTTTTTTTCTCATTTTCTGTTTTGAAGTTCTAGAATATTTTTAAAGGTGAAAATTGATTATAAAAACAAAGTGACAAAAATGAATCATGCTGCAAGCGTTAAAACAAATATACACATTAACTAGGAAGGAAAAAAAAACTGAAAAAGAAAATGAGGAAGAGAGAAAATTGTTGGGTGGATGAGTTATGTGTATTATGTTGAGTGATAGGGTGAAACTTTTGTTTATTTGATTGTGAAATCTCATGTAGAATGTTGGTTTTTGGATTGACATAATTTACATATGAAATCAGTTTCAGGTTCATTTTAAATCCTTTCAAATGATATCATTTGAGAAAATCCACCAAACTTGAATAACATAAGACTTTGGTTAATAATTATAAGTATGAGAACCAATAACACTTGATTTAAAACTCTTTTGATAATGACAATATAAATATGAGAACCAATAACACTTGATTTTAAACTCTTTTAATGAAGATTCTATAATTATAAGAACCAATAACACTTGATTTGAGTAAAGAATTTAAAATCATTGATTAAATAACACTAGATTTGGATTAGAGTTAGACTCTATTAAAATCCAGTATCCAATAACACCCACTAAGTAAATCTTAAAAAAGAAGTATCTTCTTGATAAAAAAAAAAATTTATGAAAGATTGCAACATTCTAACTAACTTACTCACAAAAAGCAAATTTTGTAATTGAATTTTAATTGTAATTGAAGCAAACAATTTATTTTATTTTAGTTTCCAATTTAGTTTCCACGGCAGTCAAGAATTTGAAATGGCAGAATGGTAAATATAAGTGACAATTGACTCGGTGACTTAGAAAAAAATGAGAATCCCAAAGTCACAAATTTAGCTTCTTTTATTTTGTTTTTTTCCGATTCCGAGTTGTAGTAGAAGAACATTGTTGTTGGGTTTGTGGTTTCGATCGATTCTAGAAAAGAAAAAAAAAATCTCAGATTTTGAAGTGAACAACACTTTACTCTCTTCTTGGTTTCCATTTGCTATCTGGGTTTGCTTCATTAGAGTGATTCTTCAACTTCAATCTTCAAGTTCCAAGGTTTGTCTTACTCTGTTTCTTTGTTGTTGTTGTTGTTGTCTCATGGGTTAATTTAAAGATCTCATCTTTGAACATTTATATTGCACCGCCATCAAAATTTTCATTTTAAGTAATTGTTGAAACCTGGACTCTGATACCCATTTCGTGATTTGTGATTAGATTGAAGGATCTGAAGTCAAAGCTCGAGTCTTTTCTCTTTGTTAGTGATGATGGTTTGATGTTTTGGTTTCAATTCGTGTTGCAGGTGATTTGAAGATTGTAAAGGTAGCACCTTTTTGTGCAGAGGGTAAGTGGGTTTTTTGAGTTTGGGGTTGTGATGATGGCAAATCTTTGGAAGAAGCAGAAATTGAAAGATACGGGTTTATGTCGTTTAGGGATTCTATTTGCAATTACAGTCTCGATAGTTTTGATGTTGGTGTCTGTACCAAGAACAGCTTTGAATAGGACTACTATTAACCAGGATGATTTGGATGAATTGGACAAAGATTTGGAAGTTAAGCTTAATGCTTCATTGCTAAGAGTAGCTAGAGGTAATGGAATGTCTCTTAGGTTGCATAGAAGGAACCATTTTTCGCCGAGGAATCTTGATTTGTATCCGAATTTGGCAAAAGACCATGTGGTTATTGTCTTGTATGTGCACAATCGGGCTCAGTATTTTCGAGTAACCGTGGAAAGTTTGTCGAAAGTTAAAGGTATCAGTGAGACATTGTTGATTGTTAGCCATGATGGTTACTTTGAAGAGATGAACAAGATTGTGGATGGTATTAAGTTTTGTCAGGTGAAACAGATATTTTCGCTGTATTCGCCTCATGTATTCCGAAATAGGTTTCCTGGGGTGACCGCAAATGACTGTAAGAACAAGGGTGATGAGGCAAAGACACATTGTATAGGAAATCCGGATCAGTATGGGCATCACCGGTCTCCAAAGATTGTATCTTTGAAGCATCACTGGTGGTGGATGATGAACACTGTATGGGATGGGTTAGAGGAGACTAAAAGACATGAGGGTCATATGCTTTTCATCGAGGAAGATCATTTTCTTTTTCCTAACGCCTATCGTAATATACAAACTCTCACGAGGCTGAAACCTGCGAAATGTCCTGACTGCTTTGCTGCTAATTTAGCACCGTCTGATGTGAAGTCAAGAGGAGAAGGGCTTGAAAGTTTGGTTGCAGAGAGAATGGGTAATGTCGGGTATTCTTTTAATAGAAGTGTGTGGGAGAATATACACCAGAAAGCAAGAGAGTTTTGTTTCTTTGATGATTACAATTGGGATATAACGATGTGGGCAACTGTTTTCCCCTCATTTGGCTCCCCTGTTTACACATTGCGAGGGCCTAGAACCAGTGCTGTCCACTTTGGAAAATGTGGGTTGCATCAAGGTAAAGGAGATGACGGTGATTGCATTGATAATGGGGTGGTAAACATCGAAGTTAAGGAAACAGATAAAGTTGTAAACATAAAAGAAGAATGGGGAGTGCGGGTGTACAAGCATCAAGCGGGTTACAAAGCTGGTTTCAAAGGTTGGGGAGGTTGGGGCGACGAAAGGGACCGAAGTTTATGTTTGGATTTTGCCACTATGTATCGTTCCAGCAGTAGCAGTGCATCTCCATGAACTGCTTTAGAGACTTCCAAGTAAATTTGGTAATATAGTTAGTCACTTTTTGAGGGATCTCTTTCTTGTTTTATGTGCTTTGTAGCTCGATTGGCCTCAGGTTTTCATGTTGTATTTTCGATTGTTTTGTTTTGTTTGTATCATTTAAAGTATTTCACTTCTATACACACTTCTACCGCATGTGTTTACTTATTGCAAATAGCTTCAAAGAAATGGAATCTTGAGGCATTACAGGTTATCTTTGTGACATATTCATCACTTGTTCTTCCATTACAAAGTATATATGTATGTTTCAGTCTGCTTCATACATATCAAAGGCTAAATCAATAAGAAAAAAAGTTCATGTACAAATATTAGATCATTTTTCCGATTATTTCGTCAATTTTAACGAGTGTAAAACGCACTCAACGTTTCGTGTATATTTGTTGTAAATTTGTTGACGGAACAATAACATTATCTATCTGATTTGATGGTTTTGGCCGGATTTACTTTTGTTCATGTAAAATTATTACATTTTAGCTAAGTTCGTGTAGTTATAAGCACGACTCAAAGTTTTGTGTATAACACTAATACAAGCCCAGTGACTTTAATCCAATTCAAAGCGGCCGACCTGACCTGACTTTTTCGGGTTTCGATTCAACCCAAATCGAATTTTGGTTTTTGGATAGATTGAGATTTGGGTTCGGTAACTGAACCGACCCGACTCGACCTAAACCCAATTTAAAAGATTTTTTTTTTAAAAAAACTAAAAATTATACCGACTTTTAAGCGATTATAACCAATGTTTGATCCCATAGAAAGTGAAATACTTTAGGTGATACAAACTAGACTGTATAATATTTAGATCCTTCATTTGTCTCTGCGATTGCTCCTGGCATGGGCATTCGGTTAACCGTTCGGTTTCAGTTAGTTTGGATATAGTAATATAATAACCATTTGGATATTTTAAAATTTTCGGTTCAGTTCGGTTCGGTGTCTTTCCGTTCGGTTCGGTTTGGATATTCGAATTGATAACCGTAACTAACCAAAATTATATCGAGATTAACTAAAATACCCAGTATAACCAAATCTTTGATATTCTATAGAATCCACCGTCACGTTTTGATGATTTGGTTTTGTGGGTGGAGTCTCCATCTCGCAACAAACAAACTTAAGACCATATGTAAGCTTGTTCTCCAAACAATTGTTTATGAGACATGGAAGGACTAAGGAGAAGAATCTGTGAATTCATACGTCCAAACCGACAATTACTCTCGTAAGGCAAGTTTGGCGAAAAATGGCGACTTAGAGGGTTTATTTGCACAAAACCCTTTTCATTATCACAAGTTATACATACTCGCTTTTATGTTCTCTTTTAATTTCATTCGCATTATGTATTTATCTTGTAAGCTCAAAATGGTATAGTTGTAAAAAGGGACAAACAAGGACGCATGTAAGAGCTTTCTTAATTACTCTTTATAGATTAATGAATCATTTAATTTTAGTTTATATTTAAACTTTAAAACATCATTTAATAAATACTTTTGCACAATTTAACCAATTAAAAAAACAATCTGCATAATATAATTTTTTTAAATCAGTAAAGTTATAATTAAATTGCTTAGATTTGTGAGAAAATCATAAATTTTTTATAAAAAAAAAAATTATAAGCCTAAATAATCATGTATATAATTAGAACAGAGGGAGTATTTGATTGTATTAATTTTGTGTAGCTTCACCTAAATGTTATTGTGAGAGAAAAGAAGAGGAAACACAAACACATTTGACATTTAAGAAAAGAAAAGACAAAGGAGAAGACAATTGTTGTGAAAGGGAAAAATGAGTTCCGAAACTACAAACATTATCGTATGGAGCATCATCGCATTCATCATCGTCTTGTTAGGTTTTGTTTCGTGGCGCCTTAGCTTCATTTTTCGAAAGAAGATTGAAGATGTGCATATTACTACGCCAACGTAATTATGCGTGGGTTGCAAGGTCCATGCTTGTATATGAAGATTTATATATAGATAATAAATCTGGTAATGATTTGCGAATTGTATATCACAAACCTAAAGAAAAGCAATGATACATAATCCTTTATACTAAAACCTGTCCGATAAGATTTGACCACATCAGATTATTTGATTTAAAATTATATGATCTTATTTGCTTTAAAATTTATATTATTGCATACAACATATATATAATAAATATATAATTTTTTCCGCATATGTTACAGTTTGAATTTTGAAAACGGACGTATATTTACTTAATCGATACCAAAAAAAATTATGTACTAAAGTATGATTGATAATTGTGTAGCATGCGTCATGTGATGAAGCGGATTATAATTTACATAATTGTGATTTTAGATGTTTTTACGGGTTGTCTATTATAGTGACACTCACAAAATAATTTAATCTGAAACTAGACTTATTTAATTAAGTTGATCAAATTACGATTATATAAAACTAAATTGTCATGCAAATATTCCATAGTAAGAAATAATAATCAAAATACAGTAGTACAATCTTATATATCAGACAAAACGAATAAAAACAAATATATTTTAAAATATCGTCTAGTATCTTGTAATAGCCTATGTTAATTATAGTAAGCGTGGCAAAATATCTTGTAACAAAGAGAATATAAATCTTTATCTTTCTAGTATCTTCTGAACTATACTGACGACAAAAAAAAATGAGAAAGAAAAAACTTCAGTCATTGGCCATGGCCACCTACTTCTCCTTTGATGATCGTAGCTTCTATGCAAGCGAGTTTTTTTTTGTTTTATTAACCTGATTAGCGATTCTCAAATTTTAGTTTTATCTATCCGAAACTTTTTCCTTGCCTGATAATTGATATTGCAGTTTGGAATAGAAGAAAAAACGATTACAAGGAAAAAATCCAGATAAAGATGAAGAGAGTTTGGATTTATATTGATGACCGATCGATTAGTTTTTACCATGATCGTGGAGATGATTGAGAGAAAAAAATTAGGGTTCGGTTTTTTTCTTTCGGTAGTCGTAACTGAAAAACGGAGAAGATGGTTAACATGATTAAAGGGTTTAGAAAAATTTCATGGGTTTGGGCCTTTGGGACATTATGGCCTTATAAAATAAAAGATTTTTTTTTTTTTTTTTGGTCAAAAAATATTTTTCTTTTTTCTAATACTAGCTATTACTGTTTTCTTGAATTAATATTAACTCTTTTCTAAATTTCTTCAGGTGGAAGATGCCACTCCTCTTTCAAATCTCCATTTTTTGAAAAAAGAATAGAAGATCAGAGCTCTAATATCCCGGACATGGAGTTTTATCGAAAAGATAAACTTGGAATTATTCTTGATTTTGAAGCAATTTTTGTGGATGCAAAGGTAAACATGTGTGTGTAATTATATTTATTTAAACTTATTATTACAATATAGCTTTTTGTTTTCAAAATCTGTTTCAAATACCGATGTTAAGATTATTTGCTTGCTTATATATAGTTTAGTTATGTCGTGTTTAAAACACATAGTTTAGTTATGTCATGTCCTGTGTTTTAATGTTTGATTAATGTAATGTAATGTTCTAACGTCTGCTTTTAGGTTTCTTTATGTAATGCTTAAACAAAAACAGTATGTGCAATAGGGATTTGCTAGCTCCATTTAACCAAAGATAGCTCCATTTCTATGCTCTGTTTTTTATTTAAATGCTACCGTCTATGGATATGTCACTTGCCTTTATTCAACTAATACTGAGTAATATAATTCTGGCTTGATAAAATATTCATACTAAACTTTCTATTTGCTTCTTTTTCAATTCAAGAGGTATACGAAGGGAAAAAAATTGTTAGCAAAAAGGTATCATTGAGATTTTTGGAATGAAGAAAATAATAGACCAAAAAAGGAAGAAAATCAAGGCTAAGAGTAAGAACGTAAGGTAGGACATGTGCAGGACATTTTTTGTCTCAAAAAAAATGTTTTTTTTTTTTCTTTCTTTTTAGATTTAAAAATAATAATAATAATAATAGAGAACCAATCGCGAACCGCCACGTGTCAGTAGAGTCCGTGAATAGTGTAATACCAAAGGAGAGGATGTCGCAATTTCGTTAACGTCCCTCTTATTTTTTTCTTTTGGCATAAAAATGTGGGGGACTGGGCATAATACCTCTGATGCCTATTGTCTTACTCTCTCTGTTTATATATTTTTTTTTGTTTTGTTAAACCAGATGATAATTTAGATTGGGAATTGCAGGCTGAATTGGATCAGAAAGAGAGTTTGATAGGTTTGGAAAAGTTTTGATTTGTCATTTTTGTGTGTTGAAAATATGTTTATTTTTCATAATGTAGATCTTTTTTCTTTGTTTCATTTATATCACAGCTAGATCTAATAAGATATATAACAAATACGTTTGGCGTCTTTCTCCAAAAGCTAATAAATTGATGTTTTGTTTCAGGGGTTAAAACTAATGACTCCAAGTGCTTGAGTGTTTAGAATGGAGGGCTCAAAATGAGACTGATAAGAGAAAACAAGTGAGATTTTCAGCTTTCGGTAATCCAATTCCGCGTTTGACAAAGGACTTCAGCTTTGGTTTCAATCTAGGAGTTAAATTATTGTTCTTGATCTTTTTTATCATTTTGTTTACGATCAAAAGTTTTTGAAACTATCCGATGCACTAGTTGCAACGACACTACTTTTTCTTTGAATATAATTTAACATTAAATTCCAAAAAAGAAATCTACGTTTTACTATGACCCGTAATAAAGAAATGACCATTGATCCTTTACAGAGCAATCAGAGACCCATAATTTGTCAATATTCATCTTATTGGAATACAAACCAATATCCCACATCGGAAGATTAGAAAGAAAAGTTTCTAATATATAAGTCAAGTCCAACTCCAATTAGTATGAGGCCTTTTGGGAAGGAGCCCAACAAATATGTGCGGGCTTGAGTTATAAGCCCAAAGCGGACAATATCATACTAATGGAAAATTGACTTGAGTTTGAGAACCCGACATATCTTTGCTCTTTCTATTTGTGATTTTTGATCTCTGCTTGCTGTTGGAGATAAGGGAATCGCTATTAAACTCATGGATCAAAAATTAAGATAGATGACTTTGTGCTGAATGGTAACATCTATCTTCTGTTCGTTGTGGTTTTTATATTGTCATATGTAATACAGATTTTGTTCTTTTTGGGGGTGAAACACACAAAATAATGCAGATTAATACAACAATGAAGTGAATCTTTTACCCGTTGTAATACTAGTAAAGCCAATATATACATAGGAAACTAATATATCTTTTAATTTACCCACTTGAGTTGTTTCCTTTTGTACAAATCAAAACATGAGTTGTTATATCTTTTGCTATAATGGTGCATTTTTCAGCAGATACAAAACCACCAATTAAAACTTAAAACTAAAGTTGAGCCAAAAAGAAGAAAACTGCACAAGAAGAACAAAACATCAGGGTCTCCATGTCTCTTCTCTTTCTCTCCCAGCCAAAGCATAGAGAGACCTTAAGGAACTTCTGGGATGATCTGAGACACACAATGAATAACAAAGAAACGAAATGGAAAGAACCACTTCATATATAAAACACGTGAACAGTACATAGAGTGATTATATAAGACATTAATATTGTTTATTGAAACGCTTATTCAATTTCCTATACAATATACGACACATTTATCACCAGACATTTCCATATACTCACTAAACTTTGGAAGTATTGTAATTAGTAAAAAAAAAGAAAGAAGAAACTAAAATGTTTTTCCTACCATGCATAGATCAAAAACTTAACCAAACTCCAAACTTCTTGTTTTGATTTAGAGCCAATACCAAATATATTTGCAATACCATTCGCAAAGAAGTCCAAGTAGTCTTCCTTGAAATATAGGCCCAATACCAAATATTTGCAATATGAAATAAATGCCCACTTTGAAGTTTAAAGAAGCCTAATTACATAATCAAATAACCAAGCATCCAAAAGAAGTTTAATTAGATTTTAGGAGCATTATATTGGGGTTTAGAGTTTGACCAGACATTGTCTAATCCGCTTAGGTTACTTCACAAACCTCACTTGGCTAACGGTTAAATTACAAAACAAACATTAATTGAAGACTTTTGTTATATATTACAAAAGTGCCATTCTTCGGACATAACTAGAAGAAACAGTACTATCACTTCTTTAATTTGGTTTGCCCGAGGAGTGCTTCACTGAACATGCGACCACCTTAGCCCATTGTTTCAACTTCTTCTTCATCGTCTTACCATCATCATCTTTTCCAAATCCATCATCAAAAACAAAGTTAAGATCAAACAACAAACGTAACTACGAAAAAGAGAAAAAGAAAAAGAAAGAACTGAGACCTTTGTTGATGATAGTGGTGGTGGTGGTGGTGCCAGAGTTGTTGCTGACGTCAAGTTCCGACGTAGACGACGAGGTCCGGGAGGACAAGTGGTTGTTGTACTGTCTGTGAACCGCGGTGTACAAATCAAGAGCTGGGATAGTTTTGGACAGCCTCGGACTAAAATCAGAAGAGTCTGGCTCAAAACCAAACCCTAGGTCGAAGCAGCCTATAAGCTCCTCGACATCGTCGTTTGTGATGCAGCTTTTGGTACGACGAAGGCGATCTGATGGACGTCTCTTCTTCATCCGCAGCCAAGCCTCGTCGCGGTTCAAAGACTGTTGCTTCGTCAGTGGTGGTTCTGGTGGCTGTGGATTGTTTTGGTTCGACATTGTTGTAGTAGCTATATAGGTTTTTTCTTACATTGAGTGTGTAAGAACCACTTCATATATAAGGCTATATAAAACACGTGAACAGTACATAGAGTGATTATATAAGACATTAATATTGTTTATTGAAACGCTTATTCAATTTCCTATACAATATACGACACATTTATCACCACACATTTCCATATGATTTAGCGTATATACTCACTAAACTTTGGAAGTATTGTAATTGGTTAAAAAATATTAAAAGAATTGAAGAAATAAAATTGCTAAAATACGCAAAGAGAAACGAAGATTGAAGCTTTAAGCATATAGTGATGATGCAGATTATAAAAAGTTATATTGCAACTGAAAGAGATAAAAGTATAAGATAAATTGCAAAATATATATATATATATATATATAATAGAGCTCTACATTCTAACATGTCCACTGTTCTTTGTTATTCGAGTTTTTAAAATTTTCTTTCATGATGAAAAGATGACTATAAATGAATTATTTTTGTGATTAACAATCTATATATATTTATAAACCAATAATTATCATTTTTTAGAATTCATCATTAATAAGTCATTAAAATGAATGAAAAACTTAAATAAAATAAAAAATGGTTACAATTTTTTTCCTAGAAATGGACTAATAAGTAATTGAGGGAGTATTTGGTAGTGATTATATAGCTAAAGTGACACTTATGCATGTGTCACAAGTGGTATTAGCTATATTTACCACACACCAATTTGCCAAATATTTATTGCTAAAAAATCTTTGGGGAATATCAAAAATATAGAAATAACGCTTAATAATTTCAAATATATAAATGATATATAGATAATTTTAAATCTTTTAATAAGACAGAATAAGAAAACTTATAATATAAATTAATTTTAATTGTAAATCAGAAAATAGTTTTATCCTTACGAAATTATAAAAAATTAGTCTCAGACAATGTAAGAGTTTTGGTTTAAATTTATGTACAAAAAGAAAAAAAAACAATATAGTATTTGGTTTTAGGCTTTTAGCTCGATCATCGTCATAATTTCCGATCAATCCGTACAATGTTCCAACAAACAATGACAACTTTTACGTTTTGACTGTCACCGCCATTGTCATTAATATTTAGGATTCTGTAATCAGCGACAGCTTAATTATATTTTGTCGTTATTTTCTTAAAATCGCTTTACGTTTAATCTTCCCCAATATATATACATGTCCAAGAATAAATTTAAGAAAATTATATAACTAATATAACAATGTTTAAACAAAAATAGAGCTGTCTATATTAAGAGAAATGAAATTTATAAATTATTTTTAAAAATTAATATAATTAGTTATAAAAATATAATTTATCCGGAGAGAGAGCTGAAAGCCCAAGCTAAAATAAAATTGGGGTCTCTTCTATATAGACCTACTTCTTTGGTAAGAGACAAAATTTTGGGTTTTAATTTTCCTATAATTTTTTTTTGGTGATCTAGCTAGTAAGACCGACAACATTTTAATACGTATTTTCAATATAAACTTTGTTTTGTTTCTATCATTCGATTCATATTTTTTTAAAGTCTAAATGACATTTTATTAACAATATTTTTTTTTAATAAATAATTTTGATTATCTATATAATAGTTTTGATGACCCTTAATCATATAATTAAGAGCCCAACAAGATAATTTAATTCATCCTTTGTGTCTTAGGACCGGCTCTGGTGCTCTTGCTGTGATTTACATACATACTCATAAGTCATAACAATCGATAATTTTGTTTTTAATTGGTTCACATAAACTCAGTTTTGTGTCTTATCCACTAACATTCAAATACATAAACATTTTAGAGTTTGTTAAAACATTATATTACAAAAACTGTCATCATCAATTTGGTTTCCCGGAGGAGTGTCTCACCGAGAACCCGACCACCTTAGCCCATTGTTTCAACTTCTGCTTCATCGTCTTCTTATCATCACCTTTTTTTATAACCGGAGAATATTCAGACAAACAAACAAACAAAAAACTGATTCTGAAACTAAAGTACATATACACATACCTTTGTCAACGATGGTCGTGGTGCTGTTGGAGTTGTTGCTGCCCTCATGTTCGGACGCGAACGAAGATGTCCGAGACAAATGGTTGCTGTATTGTCTATGAACGGCACAGTACAAATCGAGAGCCGGTATTGTATGTGAGAGCCTTGGATTCAAATCAGGTGATTCTGTCTCAAACCCAAACCCAAGCTCGAAACAGCCTTTAAGCTCTTCGATATCGTCGTTCGTAACACTCTTGCTGCGACGAATGAGATCCATCGCCGGTTTCCTTTTCTTACGAAGCCAAGCTTGGTCGCGATTCATGTCTGGCGACCACGAGTGTTGCTTCACTAGCGATCTGGGCGGTTGTGGCTGGACATTGTATTGGCCATGTTTTTATTTTTCTTTTGGTTTTGGAAGAGCCATTTCTGATTTTGTAACATATACAAAGGAAAAGTGAATCTTGAAAAGGCTCCTAAATTTTAATATTAATTAATTTTACTATTTTTTGGGGTGTAAAGCCATAATAAAATCCATATTTTGGGGTTGTTTTTAGTATTTATAAGGAATTATATATTATATATTGCCAGCATATTCCAATGAATCTCCAGTTAATATTACCTTTAATGGAGAAACTCTATCTCTAAAATGTTGATATATGAAGAAAATATTAAATTTCGATAGATTTTGTTTGAACAACAGCATGACATGGTAGCAAATAATTTAAATTCTATATAGAGGGACATTTAAGAAAGAAATTATAAATCTTGATGAGATATATATTATAAGGACAATGTTTTTATAAAAATAAACTTCTTAGTTTTTGATCATACCGTTTTAATTAGGAAGTAAAAGATTTTATGCATTCTTAATGAAAAATAACATATTGTTGACCAGAGAGTGTCCTGTGAAAGTGTTATTTACTCTTAAAAGACCCCCTCTTTAGGGCAACTGTCTCTCAAAGCTTCTTTCATTATTAGTGTGTCTCTATCAAACATTCTGATTGGATTAATAGTTTTCAAACATAATTATAATTTCTATTTTTTTTTAATTCGAGTTACAAACAAAATGTACGTTCTAAAATTGTTTTTCTTATCTGTTCATCTAATTGTTAGAATTCATTCTCAAACCCCTGGTATGTTTAACCTTCAACAACTTTCGGTAATTTATTTGTCTTAGTAACAAATTTGTCATAGAATGTGGGTTCTATATAAGTCCAAATAAATTTCTTTGTATGGTATTGTTTGCTATGAGTCATGTGCGCATGTGCCCAAGCTCGCACATATATGTTTGTAAACTACTAATTTGAAATGGATTTGACTTATATATAAAAATTATTTTTTAATCTTCGGATGTGAAATATTAGAAATGATTTGACTTATATATAAAAATTATTTTTTAATCTTCGGATGTGAAATATTAGAAATGGATTTGACTTCTATAAAAATATAATTTTTTTAATCTTCGGATGTGGGATGTGGGCCGTGGGTCAATATCCCAACATTTCTTTCCTCGAGGTCTCGAACCATAGACAATATGTTATGATCCAAAGGTGGACACAGAGTAAACTATTTTTTGTATCCATAACTGCTTTCATTGAATCATAATAAGACAGACAATAAGGTAAATTAACAAATTATAATTCTTATTGCATTAGAATTATTTATGAGAGCATCTCCAACCCACCTCTATTTTTGCCTCTAAATAATATTTTATAGCTAATTTTCTTCTAACCCACCTCTATATCCACCTCTATTATAGAGGTTGCTATTTTTATCTCTATAAATAGAGTTGAACTATTTTATTTCCAAAGTAGTCCTCAATAAATGTTAAACTCTTTTTATTTATAAAAAGAATAAATAAAATATATAATTATTTAATAACTAATAATAGAAAATATTTTAGAGGTTTTAATATAAACTAGATTTTAACCCACGGTACACCGCGGAGCGATATTTTAAAATATTTTTTTTTAATTAATTTTGTTTGGTATATAAGATTGTACTACAAGCTGGCAAAAAAAAATATACCACTGTATTTTTATTGTTATATATAATCTTATATATATATATTTAACAATAGATTTTATTTATTAAAGGAAAAATATTTTATTTGTCATTTATTCTATAATAAATCTTTTAATACACAAAATAATTATTTAATACTATGGAAAATTACTTCCGGATCCACCAATGTCGTTAAATTATTGTCCAAATTATCCAAACAAAGTAGATGGAGGAGGAGCTTGTTGGTTTTGTTGTTAATCATTCTGCTTTTGTATAATTCGTGCTTGTTCCGCCTCAAAATATCCACGAAAATTTGGATGTAGGATATTCAAGTCACAAAATAAAAATTTGTTTTCTTCTTTCTGCTCTTTCAAAGCATAACTTTTACTTTGAATATGAAATTGTTGTTGTCTTTGTTCACTTGCCATCTTCAGTTGCTCTAAAATTGCTTATTACCTTCTTCTAAAGTGTTGATAACCAATGTTGTTTGATCACCAACTTTTCCTTTTCATTTTTTATCACCAAACTTTGTATGTTTGAGGCGTGTCATGTTATATTTTCTTATACAAATATGTATTAAGCATGATTCTTCCTATGAGGTTACTATTAACTTATGAAATAATGTTCCTATTCCAAGATCACTAATGGATATTGATTCATTAATGGATATTGATGGGTTTATTTCTTCTATTGAACTAGAGTTGTTTTTTTTATGGCTGGTTTAATTGATTTATTTCTGCTGGTTATCGTAGAAATAATTCGGTATGGTTAGTTAATAGGTATAAGACTGTTAATTAATGAATTAAGAAAAATGGATCGTCCCATCGTTTTATATATTTTTACTCTCTCGAAATGACAGTTGGCACACGACACGGTGTTTTGTGAATGAACTTAAAAGTTTAGAAGTCAAAACACGAATGAACAAAACAACCTAAAAATCATAAAATCGAATGTCTAATTTCTAGTTTGTAACCCTTAAAAAAAGAATTCTGATCACTATTGCAAAGTTCTAGTTGGGAAACCTTGGATCACATATGTGAGAAAGAAGCAAAGTACCAACCAAAGGAATTAATATATTCATAGGCTAAATGATTGATATGTCAAGTTATGATATTGATTAGACACGTGACATTTTTTCCCATTAGAAATCTTTTTTTAAAACTAAGATTAGCCATAAACAAGACCTAGAAATTATGAAATTTAATTCCAAATATCGGTTCTACAATAAGGGCAATACACATTGGTATCTAACCAAGGCAATAAGCATACAGAGTGAAACTTATGAGCACATGGTAAGTGTACCAATGTCTCACCCTTCTTGAACTGGTCTAAACATATAGCACAGTCTTGTTGTTCCCTTACTCGCCACTTGAACCATTCCATCAACCTTCCTCGGCTCTTCTTCAACCCGACCACTTCGGTCAGTAACTCCCCATGAAGTTTACCTTTGATCCCTTTCTCCGGTTTGTAATTTCCTTTGTCTTTACCATTTTGCCTGAACTTAAAAATGGAAAACAAATTTCAAAAGAGAGTAATGTCAAGTTTTTCTTGGAAGCTGCCTAGTAGTTTCCGGGAAGTTTCCCACTATAAAAAAAACAAACAAACACACGCAACTTAACAAAACACACTTGCTCAAATGCGCAACTTAACAAAACACACTTGCTAACATGCGCCAAATAGACCCAACGTGGGGCTAACACTTTTAAAGAGATAAAAATTTAATAATTGTCCGACCAAAGATGATCTCACAATTATATGCTCATGTGATACCACATGTTTTAGAATGGGATTTTTCTGAAAAAAACAAATTTTATGAACGTATCATTTTTTAATAAAATTTTATTTTAAAACATTTCAAAAATAGTTTTTTTTTTATATTAAAATATGTACTTTATAGTAAATACTAAACTCTAAAGATAATTAGAACCAACTAAATCCAAACATAACGAGTAAAACACATGATAAATCGCATTTTCGTAATCTGAAAAACGGCAAATTCATAAGATTTTACTAAAAATGGCAAACCCAAAAAAAATTTGGTTAGAAAAAAGGGACAATTCATAATTGATTCTTTTAGAATTAGAGAGTACAATACATCATCATGTGTCCTTATCATGAAAATTATAAGAGAGAGGCTTTGAATCTTCTAACGGCGCATTTTAAGGTGATTTACTTGAGTTTACTAACATACGCCATTTTGTACTAAACCGAACCTTGTGCGCGGGATTCTCAGCCGTTCGTTTAGCCTTTGCTTCGCCTCTTTGGCTGCTCCGTTGAGTTTCTCATCGTTGTCTTCTCCATAAGACTTGCTCCTAACACTTCTCTCCTATAATATGATTATATAAACTCAAGATTCTAATCTTTCTCCTAAAAGAAATGTTTTTATTACTATAAATGTTATTATTACCGAGAAGGAGACATGTGCTTGATGGCTTTCATTATTGGTAGTGTAAAGAGAGAACGATGGTCGCCGCGTCCACACGTGTCCCACCGCGGCTGCAGCTGCAGCCGCTGTGGAAGATTCGATCGAAGGAGCACCACCGTGGAAACGTCGCCTCCTTGCGCACTCAACTCCGGGAAGCATACCAGCCATAGCTTTTGTGGTTGTGTTTTTAGTTTTTGCCTCAAAAGAGAGAGAGAGGGAGAGAGAAAAAATATGACCGAGAGCTCCTACTAATATTTATATTTGTATATTACTAATAATTGAGGAAGAGCAATATAAAGATGAGTTAATTAGGTAGACACCACAAGTTTGGTTTTTAAATTAGATAACACTATAATTTTACTTTTGTCTATCTTTTTTACGTCTTGATGGTATTACAAACTACAATTAACGGGTTCGTAAAATTTCAACTTAGATGTGATAGGCTTGTCATTGTATAGAAAAATAGCAACTTAGAAGCTAGGTGCTGAAATTTATATAAAAAATGTTGAAATATATCAATATTTTTTTTTGACCATAAAAAATGTTGGAATAATTATATGTTATAAATAGCATTTTAATTTTGTATTAACAGATTAATTCTATGAGAATTGCAAGAGTATAATAAAATAAAATAAAATCACTAGATGGAAGTTAGGTAGATGTAATTTAAGTGTATGTTTGCTTTGTGTGTTTCCATTTATAATCAAGTGCTTAAAAACGTATTTTAATCCTTACATTTGATAGGTTTGTCCTTTTTTTAATAATATATAACTAATGTTGAGATTTTTTTTTATTGTTATAAATAACACCTAAAATTCCATCAAATCAAATAGATGGATGTTAAGTGGATTGGATTTAAGTGTATGTTTTTGTTCATGTTGTATTCCATGTATTTATTTTAGGAGTAAATTGCATAATTAACAAACTTATGTTAAATAAAATAAAATAAACTTATGAGATAGAGAAAATGGATTTAAAACCATACCAAAAATGAACAAAAATGTTAATAAAAATACTCCTACATATACTTTTCTTTTGCCTGACACAGTGTCAATTTGTTCTTTTTGTTACTATTGGTACTTGACATGATAATATGATACACTAGTATTTTGTAGAAATAACTAATTATTTATACGTTATTTCATTATTCATACTATATTTGTTTTAGTATTCAATTTTGTAAGGTTTTCCTACTATTTAGTGCAAAGGAACATATAAATGTGCTATATTCCATTTGTAAACATATAAATAGCATATTATGGATAATAATGATGTTTTATAAAATTTCGAAAAACTGTTAATTTTCAATTATTAAATACTATATTCATATTAATAAAGATTCTGATAGAAATTATTTTTTAAAGATTTATAGTTTATAAATATAAAACACTAAATTTAGTAATCAAATTTTTTGTTTTTGAATATATGAAATCAGTAAAAATGATTTCATAAAATAAAATAAATATATAATATTTTAATACAGGTAAATAGTGTGAGGATGGCAGAATAAGTTAAGAAAAATGCAAACTACTGTCTATTTTTTTTTTTTTTTGACATCAACTACTGTCTATTTTTAAGTAAGAAAGAATATGCAACTACATGTTTTCTTTCCTTTTGATATGCATGTCGTTACATGTTTGGTATAAAACGTTAAAATCGTTTTGCATTTACGAGAAAATTCAATAGTAGTAAACTTACAATAAAACTTTTAAAAATATATATATCATCTCTACGGAATTATTAAATAAGAAATTTAAGTGATATGGCATACTGAGTTTGTGTAGAGTATTATTAAGTACAGAATTTTATATTTTCCAAACAAATAATATATGATATGAAGTTTTAGACCACATAAATTATATATGGTGACTGCATTTGTAAGAATAAATTAGATCCAATGTGAAAATATGTATGTGGACCAAGAAAATGACTAAACAAAGCTCGCGGCAAATTATCATACATACAACACAGCCCATGCATTCGTCCATATCTAGACGTCTCTTCAATGTTTTTGTTTATATATAGCAATAGTCTTTTTACTGCAACAAAATTTTTTTTTTGTTTTTTTCAATGTCTCAGTGTTACTTTTTCAAACAAAAAAAAAACATATTATACCATATTATCATCTTAAACTAGAATTTACCCCGTGGTACACCACGGATCCATGTTTTTAATAAATTATTAAAATAAATTAATTAGTGTAATGATCTTGATTAAGTTTTTTAGTTAATATAAATATTATGGTGTTATATATATGTTCTTTTTATTTACCAAATTTATACTATGGTGAATTTTCTTATTAGTTATAATATTATAACTATAATAGATGGGCTACAAAAAATGTTATGAATTTGACTTGTTTTTATTGCATCCAAGAAATCTAGTTCAAAATAAAGGGTGGAAAAAATTATTCTTAACATACACATATGTTTCAAATCATTTTGTGTGATATGCGATGTCACTAAGATAATCTTGGTTTGACTATGGTTTTTGACCCAGCCTTAAACTTAAGATCCTTTCACCTTTTGATGGGTTTTCAAATCACCAACAAAACTATTAAATGGAATGTGAGTTTTAGTAACCATAATAGTGCTTTTCAAATTATACATTCACGAGTAAAAGAATATAATGTAATAAAATAAAAATTAAAATAATAATTTCTTTTGTACTCCATTTGAACTATCAATTAAAATTTTTTAATTAAAAGCTTGAAGTTTATGATACTTCTTGATTTTGAACAAATTCTTGATCTTGAATATTTTTCAAAACTTACATAAATATATTAATACTTGTTTAAATCTAGATCGTTCAATAAGGAAAAAATTACGTACATCATGCTCCTGAGTAAATAATGCAAATATTCTTTCTTATTAAAATAATATAAAATTTAATAAGTATTCTATACTCTAATATTGTTAATGCTGTATCTTTTTTTTGTTTTGTTAATGCTGTATCTAATCAAAAGATCCTTTTACTACATCATATGATAAAAAAAGTTATTATATATAAAATTCTAACTTTAGAATTTTTTAAAAGTAATTTAGATAAATTTTTTAGTTTGTAAGATATTACAAGGAAAACATTTTAATATTGACTTACAAAAATTATAAGTTTATATGGAATAATACAAATTTGTAGCCATGTATCCAAACAACCTTTACAATCAATTTTTTCTATAAACATTGAAAATAAATTAGAAATATTCATATTTTTTTTTCCAATATTCTACATTGGCTAAAATTTATTTAATAATGATTCAGGTTCATATTATAAATAAAATTGAATTGACTCTAAATTTGAGTGGGATAAAAGTTTAACATAGCGAACACCTAAATTGAATCTAAATTCGAGTGAAATAAAATTTTAACTTAACAAGCATCCCAATTTTAAAGGTTGTTATCAGTTTAATTGAGGAGAAGTTATTACTAATGCACTTTCCATGATACTATTTTGCAAAAATATCATTTTGATCATTTTTGTTTTTGTCATCTCTTAATTTTTAACGACAATTTTACTCATAGTTGAAAATTATTTAAGTCAACAAAATAAAAAATTGAATTATTCCTGCCACAGCTTTTTCTGCCAAAATCTTTTTTCGCGGGGAAACTGTTCTCGGAATTTAAAAAAAAATTACAAGGTTTTTTAAAGGATTTACAAGAGTTCTTGAATGGTTTTAAAAAAATTACAACAGTTTTTGAATGGTTTTAAAAAAAATTTACAAGGGTCTATAAATAGTTTTAGAAGTTTACAAGGGCTTTTAAAAGGTTTGTAAAAGATTTAAAATGGTTTTTAAAGAGGTTTAGAAGTTTATAAGGATTTTAAAGGGTTTACAAGGGGTTTTAAAAATATACAAGGATTTAAAATGGTTCTAAAAATATTTACAGGGGTTTTAAATGTTTTTAAAGTGATTTACAAAAGTTTTTAAATAGTTTTTGAAGTTTAAAAGGACTTTTAAAGAGTTTTTTTTTCATCAAAGGGCCTAAAATTGACTCAAACGAGCCAAGTCGAAGGGCAATTGTTTACAAACCTAACAAGATGCGGCTTGGAACGCACTTGGCGTGCCAAATAGTCCGCTTTTACATTCAGGGTTCTAAGAATAAAAGATAAGGAGAAATTAGAGAATTCTTCCCTATCTGCGATAATGTCATCCAAGTAGATAGAAAACGCCGGCCAGTCTTGAGGCGAAGACACCATCTTCACCAAATCAGAGCAGTCGGTAAGGAACGTCACATCTCGATAGTTCTGGCCAATCATACAACGCATAGCCCACACCAAAGCCTCCACTTCAGCATGGAGGGGAGAAAGACTTCTATAGCGATTAGTGGCTCCCATTGTTGGTGACGCTGCCTGAGAGCTTTGGCAATACCAGCCTAAGCCTGCATACATATCATAATCCTTCCAAGATCCATCTATAAAACATCTATGACCCGTCGATAAGGGGGGAAGCTGGGCGGAAATTTCAGCTCCTCCAGAGACCCCTATTTGGTTGTCCACCAGTACCTCGACTTCGTCAACCTGTGCTGCATACCAAATTCGCGCCTCATCTCTGGCTACCTTCACAACTTCCAATGGGCTAGTATCTATATTATCAAAAACCTTTGCATTTCTTGACTTCCAGATATACCATAACAACCACGGGCAGAAATCAAATTGATCCCCTCGTTGTGTCGAACGTAATACATAATCCATATTCGAGTACACTGATTCAGTGGGAAAGGAAATATCGCCCACCGGTACATTTGCCAAAGCCCAAGCTTGACGGGCCGGGGGACATTCAAAAATAACATGATTAACGTTCTCCCATAAATCGCCACAACGAGTGCAACTAGAGTCACAATTGATTCCCCTTTGTTTCAAATTTGCTGAGACCGAGATACAACCTGTCAGTAATTGCCACATGAAATGGTGATGTTTTGGGGGACATCTCATACTCCAAACCTTTGCCAAGAGGGGAAGTATATCAGGGCCATAAATTTTAGGCACTGGAATCCTTGGGTCCGCCATTCGAGCCGTATGGTACCCCGATTTGACTGAATATTTACCACTTTTTGTGAAATGCCACCCGATTAAGTCACTGGAGGGTCTGTTACCAATTGGTATAGCACTGATCACTTGAACGTCTTCCGAGGCAAAATGTTCCTGCAAGACTTCCGTACGTCAGGAGTTATTTTGCCGATCGACTAAGTCTTGAATTTTTAAAAACGGGTCAATGGGCGACCCAATACTTGCAGCTGGTCTCGGGAATTGAGATGGAATCCAGGGATCTGACTTTTAAAGAGTTTACAAGGGGTTTTAAATGGTTTTTAAGTGGTTTTGAAAGATTTACAAGTATTTTTAATAGAATTTTATTAGATTTTTAAAGAAATTTTTTTAAAGGATTTATAAGTGTTTATAAAAGGTGTGAAATGATTTACCACGGTTATAAATGTTTTTAAAGGGGTTTACAAGTGTTTACAAAAGTTATAAAATGACTTGTAAATGGTTTAAAAGGTTTACTAGATTTTTTAAAGGTTTGGATAACTTTTAAAAGATTTACAAGGGATTATAAAGGATATTCTAAGAGTTCTAAAATTTTTTACAAGGTTTTTCTAAAGAATTGCGGAAAATTATGGCTGAAAATTATAGCGTGAAATTTTTTGTCATAAATTTTTGGCAGAGATTTTAACGAAAGAAATATTTCTTTTGTTTGAATGAATATTTCTTTTTAATCATGAGTTCTAGTAAATGAGTATAATTTAATTATTTTATACCTAAAAGACGGTATTTAAAAATAGATAACAAATGAGGATATTTTTACATCTAAAAATTATTTTTGCAAATACCCCTTAATGCAGTTATATTAATAAATTTTAAAATTTTAATAAGTTATATTAAGATAAGCATTTAAACCTATAAAAAAATTAAAATACAACATACCATATTATTACGCATGACGGGTTATATGACGAAATGAAGTTGTATTTACAGTTTGACACTAATGTATAATTTTAAAAAATCATTAATACCACTAATAATAGGAAAGAAGAGTTGATTTGGTTATGATTATGTAAAAAAATGATCTCAGCTATATAAGTTTTAGTTGATTGTTGTATTCAATTGGTTACCAATCTAATGTTGTTGATTCTGGTTTAAATCGGTTAAACCGAGTTTTTCTTCTAATAATTGAATTGAGCTGTCATTATTATTCGTAGTTAATAAAATAATTATCATGACAAGTGTAAAAAGTTCGGTGTAGCTTTCTCTCTCATTAGATCTGAAGAAATTGAGATTTCACTCTTCTCAAATCAACTCTTCAATGGCGGTTTCATCATCATCATCTTCTTCTTCTTCTTCTTCCACTATATGCTTCAACTCCACACGCATCAACTCAGCTCGATCTACTTCTTCTCCGTCGCGTCTCTTCCCAGTAACGAGCTTCTCCCCTCGATCTCTCCTTCTCTCACAAAGACGATCTCTCTTATCTTCTTCTAACTCTCGCTTTCGTCTCTCGCCTCTCTACGCCCGTGATTCTCGAGGTACATATATATACTGATTACTTTAATCGATAGCTCGATCTTGGTCAATGAATCATGAGTATTTGTGTGGTTCTTTGATCGCACTTTGCTAAGTAGAAATTGAGGAATCTTGGGAATCTATTTTTTTTGGTAACCTTATGAGCTCTGAGTTTTTGATAGTTTTCTTTATGCTGATTTAGTATGAGTTCTGTGAGATTTGAGATATCTGCAAAGGTCAGGGAGTTAAAGAAATGGAATAAGAACAATGTGAAGATCTTGCAGGTTGAGATTATAGAAAGCTTTGTAGGAGCTTTGGTAGTTATTGTCAAAGTTCATCTGATCTATGTGGGAATGAAATAAGTCTGGTGGAGAACAAAGTAAATCTGTGAACAAAGGTCAAGAATTCACCTGTGATTGAGAAAGAATGTAGTGGGGTAAGAATAGTGTGAAGATTGTGCAGGTTGAGATTATAAAAAGCCACTTTAAAGCGTGTTGGAAACTGTGTTCGGTATGGTCGCAGGCTCGAAGATTATAGTTTATAAGTGGATATGAATTGAAATCACTGGAGTTGTATTGATGTTTTTATCTCTAACCATTTAGTTTGGTGGAAAAGTAAGTAAGTAATGCATGTATGACCTGTGGTTCCAAATGCTTTTACTAAACAGTTTTTACATTGTTCTCTTCTGGGTTATGGCTTGATACAACTCTAATTTACTTTCATAGCTTAGAACAAAAGCCAACGAAGATTTACTAATAGTCCAGTAGATGCTTAGGTTGACATGTTGAAGTTTGTCAACATTTTCTCTGATACACAGGACGCTGCTTTAAGTTCTTGGTGTTAGCTATCCTCTTGTTGTGTTGATTCTTAGTGTGACAAGTTTGGAAATCCTGACGACTCTTTTTTTGTTTGTTCTGGTTTGACTATGTGCAGCAGCTGAAGTTACAGAACGATCATGGGAAGACTCTGTCCTGAAAAGCGAAACCCCCGTGCTAGTAGAATTCTACACGAGTTGGTGCGGTCCATGCCGGATGGTCCACAGGATAATAGACGAAATAGCAGGGGACTATGCCGGAAAACTAAACTGCTATATTCTGAATGCAGACAGTGACTTGTCGGTGGCTGAAGAGTACGAGATCAAAGCTGTGCCAGTAGTTCTGCTCTTCAAGAACGGGGAGAAGCGAGAGTCTATCATGGGTACAATGCCCAAAGAGTTCTACATATCCGCCATTGAAAGAGTCTTGAACTCATGAAGATGGTAACATCGTTGATGTAGAAACTCTTCACTACCACTTTGATCCAAAGATATTGTTGGGAGATTAAAAAATCGCTCCGTTTCGATATGATTAATATCTCATTGAGACTTATATTTTCTTTGTTTCTTCATTTGTACTCTGTGAATATAACTGTTGGGTTTGTGGAAAAATGAATCAAGAACAAGAACTATTGTGAATACATATATCTTCCTTCTTCTGTTGATGATCTTATAGTAATCTAAATTTCTAAGACATTTTTTTACAGTAAGTATTGTCGTTGCTTCACTAGCATTTAGTTTGAAGTAAAGCCGTTCAATGGATTCATTGTTAGAGAAAGTGAGAATGAAGAGATGTAGTAGTTTTGAGTCAGAGAAAGCAAATTTAGTAGCTTGAAGCTATTGAATCATTGTGGCGACAATTATATCAGCCAAATTACGTATAAATTGATAATTACAAATTGTAAATGACAGTGCAAAATAAATGTGACGGAAAAAAAAAGAACTATGCTAAACATTTACATATATTGGATTTTCGGATTATAATATCGGTTTTTGGTTTGCTTAGTATTTTTTGGATATGAAAATTTAATTTCAGTAGACTTTTTTGTAATGACTATTTCCTCCGTTTTTAATTAGTTGTCGTTTAAGATTTTTGCATACAAATTTTTTTAAAAATATTGAATTTTTATTTTTTAAATATATTTTCTATTTTTTAGTAGTCAAAAATTTAAATAAATGAAATAAAATTAAAATTTTTACGAAACATTTGACATCGAAAACATAAAACGATAATTATTTTTTAAATAAAGTTTGAACTTTAGAATGATAACTAATTTAAAACTTATCTTTTCGGGTTTTAAGCCTTAGGAGATATTAAAATAGATTTTTAATATTTTTAATATATTTAACCTAAAATATTTAAATGAACTTCATATATTCTGTAACATTTATTATTGGATATTTTCTTTGGGTGGAGACGGCAAACAAATTATAGTTTCACCGACTCTCTTCGCTTAATAACGCTAACCAAAAAAAAAAAACTTTGTAGACGAACCAAAAAAAAATCCCAAAATCCGCCATTTTCGTATAATCCAGTTTCTTCCGCCGGAGAAGAAAGATTTCAAGAGAATCAAACTATCAGCAAATCCCATCTTCGAATCCCTTACGCTCTTCGAGATCCGTGTCTCTCCTCCCCCCCCTTGAATCAGGTAATGACGAAATCATTAGCTTTTGCTTTATTCTCTTCATCTCAAATTCTCAATTCCATAGCTAGCTTAAAAAATCATAATCCAGAAAAAACCTAATCCAGTGAATTTGGGGGTTTTTTTGTGTTTGTTTTAAATTTCTAGGAACCTTTGATGATACAAAAAGCTATGTCAAGTTATTATTGTAATCCATCAGCAGCAATAGTCTCTATTGATTCAGAACAAAGGATGAACTATTCATCAGATTTATCCATGATTGCAAACCAAAGACGTTCCGTTACAGATGGTCCCGTGGCGGTACTCTGGGACATTGAGAATTGTCCAGTTCCTAGCGATGTGCGTCCTGAAGATGTAGCTAGTAACATAAGAATGGCTATTGAGTTGCATCCTGTGATATCTGGTCCGGTTGTTACGTTCTCGGCTTACGGGGATTTCAATGGGTTTCCTCGTCGGGTTAGAGAAGGGTGTCAAAGAACTGGTGTGAAGCTTGTTGATGTACCTAACGGGAGGAAAGATGCGTCTGATAAAGCGATTCTTATTGATATGTTCTTGTTTGTTCTTGATAATAAGCCGCCTTCGACGATTGTTTTGATATCTGGAGATGTTGATTTCGCGCCTGCGCTTCATATATTGGGTCAGCGTGGGTATACTGTGATTCTTGTTATACCTTCTGGTGTTTATGTGAATTCTGCTTTGTCTAGTGGTGGTAGGTTTGTTTGGGACTGGCATAGTATTGTTCACGGTGAAGGTTTTGTTCCGGTACCTAAACCTCGTGTTGTGCCGTATCTAATGGGATGTAATGTTAATGATAATAGTCATTTGGATGGTATGAATGAAGATGAAACGATTCTTTATAGAGGTAGCTGTTGTAGTAATGCTAGAGAATCATCTGTTATGGTCTTGCAGTTTCAGAATGAGTGTAGTGGTAGTGTGTTGTCGTGTTGGCCATCAAATTTGAGGGAGAGTCTGGCTTGTCCTCCTCCTGGTCAACTTGAGTCCACCATGTGGGTAGCTCCGGGAGATTTAAACGGTTTGAAGGGACAACTTGTGAAGCTGCTAGAGCTTTCAGGTGGGTGTATTCCTCTCATGCGTATTCCTTCTGAGTACCAAAGAAATTTCAGCAAACCGTTGTTTGTATCGGACTATGGTGTGGCTAAGCTTGTGGATCTGTTCAAAAAGATGGGTGATGTGATTACAGTGGATGGTAAAGGCAACAAGAGAATTGTTTATCTGCGTAACTCCAAGCCGGATGTAATCTCTCCCTCTTCCCCTGTGGTTCTACTTAGAAGAGAGAAGAAAGGAAAAGAGCCTAATGAGGAAATGACCTTTAGAGGAGTCTCCTCTGATGACTTGTCAGACACGGGCTCGGTTAACAGCGAGAGGAATCTGGAAGAGTTCAAACTCGAGCTACAAGACATTTTGGTGAGCTATTGTTGTCGGGTACAGATGGATTGTTTCGAGGCGATATACAAGCTAAGGTACAAGAGGCCATTGGACTACAAAAAGATGGGCGTGAATCACTTGGAGCAGCTCTTTGACAAGTTCAAGGATGTTGTTGCCATATATGAAGATCCTGCTACGGGGAACAAACTCATCGGGGCGTTTTAGAGGAGCCAAACTTATTCATATAAAATCAGACAATGCGTCAGCTTCCGATCGTTCTCTATCATTGGCGACAAGCAACGTAAGCTCCTTGCCTAGAAGCTCTCAATATGATTAATATGCTCTCTACTCTTTCCTCAGGACAAAAATGTTTACACAGAAGCGTTGTTGGTTCTGCACTGCAAGCATTTCACTTCTGTTACTTTTGAGAAATTGGAAAGCATGCGGTAATGAGTCAGACAGTACGCTTTATTGTGAGCCGTTTACGAAGCGCTCTCTCGATGGGAATAAGCCAATATTGTTGTATAAGCTCTCTGCCCTTTCATTAGGATAAAAGTTTTACGGAACCTTTGATTCTGCATTGTAAGCATTTCAGTACTGATTTCAGTATGTCTTGAGAATTTGGAAACGACGAACTTAGTAAGATGTAAAAGGCATGTCAATGTTATCTCTCAACCATAAGTTTATAAACAGTTAGAGAGGATTCTTGTAAATATGGGAACTATTCCCAAGTTGCTAGATACAAGGAGGCTACACGCATCATGTTTGATTTATTCTTTTCGTTGTTTGAACTTTTGTAAGAGCTCTATATAAACACTTTTTGAGTTTTCTACACACGCTTGTGTCTTTGTGTTTGGTTAGTCTTTGTTGTGTTCTTTATCGTGTGGGTGGATTCCCCTTTTTGTCTAAAGATTCAGCCAAGTGTTTTGCAATAAGGGCTCTATATAAACTAGGCACGGGGTACAAAGCGAATATTCCACCGAAATTTTTGTAATTCGCTTCGTCTCAACCGAATATTTGATGTAATATTTGTTTCGTTTCAGAAAGGGAAATACTAATTTGTATACACAGAAGATCTAAAAATTAAATATTTAGTTTTATTTATATTTTAATTAGTTCTCTCTCATACTAGTTTGTTTTGGACAAAAATATCTTTATACATAAATAACAATTTTTTTAGCGAGATAACATAATAAATATCAATAAACTGTAAATTGTTTTTATCCATTTTTAGTGTTTATAATTTTCAACTTCGAAAATACTATACAATTATTTAACACAATAAATGCTTTAACATATTAACTATGCAATAATAAATTATTTAACACGATCACTATGAGTTTACCATATAACTTGTAATTTATCGCGATACAATATGATTTATACTGTTAATAAATTATTTAACATATTAAGTTAAACAATAAAATTACAAACATGTTTTATTATATCATATGGTAATCAGTGTCCTCGATCTGAAATGAAAAACGTCAAAATTTGATAATTCTTTATTTATATTTATACGGCGTAATGTATAATTTATCCCGTTAAACATATTGTTAGTTCAGTAATTATATAGTTATTCATATTCATAAACTATAACAAACTAGTTACACAAGAAAATTATAAATGATTTATTATATCGTTAATGAATAGTGTTACATCTATATTTGTTATTCGTTAGCGGATAACAATATAGTTAAATGTGATAATCCATGTGTAAGAATAATAAGGCTACTTTTGTCATTAAAAGAAAAGATGAGAGAGAACTAATTAAACAAAAGTTATCGTCCGATTATTGATTTTTCATTTATTTATGTATATACTTTTAACTCACCCTTTCAGAAACTTCTATATATTCGAAAATTTCAAATATCTGATTTTCTTTTTTTTTAACCGAATAAATCCCTTCAGTCCATCAGTTTTTATTTTTTTAAAATAATAAAGTAGAATAATAGAGATAGTTTACAGAAATTACACAAAGACATAAAATGAAATTACACAAAGACTTAAAATGAAATATTTTGTGAAACAATGTATAAACGACACACGTTGCAAAACGGAAATATATAAATATAGATATATATATATATATATATATATATATATATATATATATATATAGGTGTTCATATTATTATAAATATGATTTGAATTTTGTTGTAAAAACTGAAACATCAATGGCGACGTCTGCAAACATAGCACAACTAGTTTCGAAGAATACACTTTTCAACTGAAAATTTTAATACCCAAAACAAAACAAAAAAAAACAAGTAAACGACATAGCATGATTTGGAACTATAAGATTAGGTGAATTTTAGAACTTCACTAAAATAGTAGTTTTGTATAAAAATACACTGGAATGTTAAAATTATTTGGATAAAATTGTTATCCAAAGTCATATATTGCTTATCAAATATGGTGAAAGAATATTGTTTAAGTTCTAGATTTTTAATTTTTTGGTAAGGTTTTTAAAGTTATAGTTGATAACATTTTTATTGCTGTCAAAAATAAAATAAAAACATCTCATATTATGTCTGATATGTCACATGAGATATTGATTCACTTGACTTTCTTCTATATCTAAAAATGCTTACTTTTAACGTTTAGATAATATGTTATGCACTTGCACGATGGTTAATAGACAATGTGTATTGCCTCTACCAGTTGGACCAAGTGGGATATGTGTTCCCAAAGATTGCTTAACAAATATGTTGAAAGAATATTCTTAAAGTTATAATTAACTATTTTTGAGGAATATTTTGGGGAACAATTAATTAGCCTCTGCAAATTAAGCATAAGCACTCGTTTTTTTCTTCTCAGGAGTACATCGACCACCACCTTTATGCTTCTTGTGACACAAAGACTTGCAATCTTTGTGTCATTGTCCGTTAACCATCGTGCAAGATACTGTTATAAGAAAAGAAAAAAAAAAAGAATATGAGTTTTTTTATAGTAAATATAGAAAATGCTATTTTTTCATCTTGTAAAATTAGTATATTTTTGAGGAATATTTCCCCTATTTTTATTTAAAATAACATTTTTCTCCTTGAAGATTATCTTCTATGCTTCAAAGTAAGCTATGGCACATATATATTAATGAATCATAATATTCAACATGATATATTTAATTATGTATACAGCTTGAAGAAGAAAAAATTTAGCAATAATTTGAAGGATAAAAATATTGTAAATCAGTTCATATCACAATAGTTCTTCATAATATATTAAGATATACATATTAAAAATGTAAGAATGAAACAAATATTTAAATAAATTGATAAATAACATTTTTTGGATTAGTAAATAAAATTGTGACATATATGTTTCATTAACATAGAAAAAATACTTTTAATACATATATATCATGATAAATATAATCAAAACTTAATTTCTTCATAGTCAAATATGATAGATATGATTTTAAAGGTATTTCAGAAAATTAGAAATAAGGAACAATGTAATCTTTACATTCAAACATTTATATATGAAATAGTTGAAAGTAGATTATCTCACATTCAAAAATTCTAATTTAAACTATCCACCTCTTGTAATTCCGATCGAACAGGATCTAATTTTACGCATTCCATATTTTTTGCTCATTTGATATGTAAAAGCACTAGACTCGTTCTTTTTCTCCTTACTATTATAAATTATTTTTCAATTTTTTAATGATAATCCATTACAAATTTAAGTTACATGACATATCTAATTTAATATATATTTTTAGATCAAAGCTTTATACTCCATCCGTTTCACAAAGTGTTAGAATGTCATCTTGACACAATTCACACAAATTAAGAAAAGAGAAAATTATACATATTTGTCCTTATTTAATAATTGATAAGTGATTTAAATTCAGTGAATGATTCTCGGATTTTTGGGTAAATTAAAAAATTTAGTGTAAAAGATACATTGAAATTGAAGAATGACACTTGTGAAACAAGGAAAAATCTCTAGAACGACACTCGTTGTGAAACGGATGGAGTATTATTTAATAAAAATATTGGATAATCAAAGAATATATATTGAGTTTGGCCATGAAAGATGCAGCTGATAAGGATATTATGTTAGACATTTTCATGGATTAGATTTCACTTCGACTCCATTGCCAAAGATTAGAACAAAGTGCATAGCCCAAAAGGTTTCCAAACAAACCAACAACGACTAGACAAACTTATTTCACATCAATACAACACTAAACATGTTCTATCTTTTTTTACTTCCGACCATTCAACTCTTCCATAAACTTGTTAACATCATTATATGAAGACCCTCCTTCCTCTATAGCGGCTTTAGCCATCTCACCTAGCTTCTTAGCCCTTATCCGTCTCTCCTCTGCCTCTTCTCCAACTAACACTTCCTTCACTGCTTTCTCCACTTCCTCTCTACTAATCAACTTTCCTTTTTTCACCAACTCGGTAGCTCCTACGTTCACTCCTATTCTCAACACTTTTGTCAATTGCTTCTCGTTGTAGAACTGTTCTGCCCCCATCGGCCAAGTCACCATAGGTAGCCCTGCGGCAATGCCCTCCATTGTCGAGTTCCATCCACAATGTGTCACAAATCCTCCTATTGCTTTGTGGTCAAGTATCAACACTTGTGGTGCCCATCCGCGTATTATCAACCCTTTTCCTATAGTCCTCTCCTCAAACCCTTTAGGCAACCACTCTTCACTTTCACCTGTCACACCAATACCAAGTCATAGTTGTTAGGAGAAGTACATGAACCAATCTCCTCGTTGCTATGGTGTTAACATTCAAGAAAACATACCTTGGTTTTCATTTTTACTAACCACCCAGATGAAGTTTTGTCCAGAGCCTTCAAGACCAAAAGCAATCTCTAACAGCTGTTCGTTGGTGAAGCTAGTTCTGCTGCCAAAAGACAAGTAAACTACTGAACCAGGTGTCTTAGAGTCAAGCCATTTGAGGCATTCTTGCTCATCAATGTTAGCCTTTTTCCCTCTTCCAGCTTTCTCAGCAAGCTCTCTGTTGGATAGCGAAAGGGGACCGATGTGCCAAGTTCTTTTCGCCACAAAACTACGGTAAAAATCAGCATAAGTAGATTCCAGCTCGTAAAAGCTGTTCACCAAAACACCATAGCTACTAATCTCTGACTCCCTGACCTCTTTCCAAAAATTTCCGAATGGAGTTTCTTCGTCGACAACAACATTTGCTTGGTCTGTTGTGATTACTATGTCCCCGGGGAGACCAGGGATTACAAAAGGAGTAGAACTCGTAGCGACTTTCTTGTGTGGCTTATGAATCCTCATGTTATACGAACAACACAAGGCAAAGAAAGATGTGCCGTGGAACACAAGTCTTGGCACACCAAACTTCTCAGCAGATTCTGTCGCCCAGGGGAAGAACATATCCGCGACAAGAGCACTTGGTTTGGTTGTTTCAATGAAACTCTCCAACTGTTGTTTCATATACTTAATAGAGAAAAGAAACTTGAAGAACAAGTCACCTGAGTCAGATTCTTTGTATGAGTTGATGAAGTCAACATTTTCACATCCTTCAGGCAATCCAAGCTCTACACAAGGGAAATCCAAGATCTTGATTCCGATTTCAAGATCAGGGTTTTGAATTTTGAATGCTTCAATTGGTTTCTCCAAGATCTTGGCATTGATTGGAGTTGTGAGAAGGGTTGATTTGGCTCCTCTGCTCGCGAAAAGCTTGGCCATGTCTAGAGTTGGAATCATGTGGCCATGAGCCATGAAAGGGAAGAACAATATATGAGTCCTCTCTCTGTTCATGTTTGGATGTAGGATGAAGATAGAAAATCAAAAGAAAACAGAACAAGAATGGAAATTTTTTACTGCAAATTTAAGAAGTGAACTGTGTTAAGTGATCAGACAAAACAAAGAGTGTTTCCAGTTTCGGACATATCGACTTAATATATATACAGACACAAGAAGATCAAGATTAATTAATTGATAAAGATCAGAATCTCACGTCTTTGCATACGTCATCTTTTTATGTCTTTTGTGTTGGCTTATTATGGTTCGGCATCTTAGGGTCTGAGTCATCTTTGGTAGGCTATGGAGTCGGGAATGGAGTCGGCACATGTGTTGTGTCTCGTAGAAGCAAACTTTGACTTCTCACTTAGCTATGAGTATTGAGCAAGCCTTGATTATTGCTTTTTCTAATACCACAAAATCTAATTCAATTAATAATGTTAGGAACTTAGGATTATGATAACTTTTTTGGTATTGAAACTTTTTTTCGGTTTTAAGCTTAGGGAAAATAGCCTAAAAATACCTTATTTATTTTTTGTTTGACGTTTAATACCTTGGTTGGAAAAAAAAATACTTCATTTAAATATATTTTTTGGCTTTTTTCCCTATGTTTAAACCAAATATATTTAAATGAAGTATTTTTTTTCCAACTAAAAAAGACAAAGTATTAAACGTCCAAATAAAAAACAAATGAAATATTTTCGGCTTTTTTCCCTTTAAGCTTATAATAACTAATCGTATTAATAATGTTCATATAAAGCGATAGGCGGTATATGTAAGTGCAACTTAATGTTTAGCTCCTAAAATATTTAATAGAGACCTATATTATTTTAGGCGGTTTAGACATTTATAACATATTATATGTATAATATTATAGATAAAAATTATGTAAAAATATATGCTAGAGAAATGAAATTAATAAATCATAAATAAACACTAGGATCATGTAGTACACCACGGATCCATAATTTAATATATTTGTTTGTTGATTATTTTTGTAGTTGGTTTATATAGTCTAGTTTTATATGTGTTTATATCATTTTCATTTTATATAATTTTATGAATTTTTTTTATAAGTAGATTCATAGATATATGTGGTCAACCCACGGTACACCGCGGAACGATTTTGTTGTAAAAAAAATTATATTTTAACTTAACCCGTAAAAGATTTTAAATATAGACAACCCGTAAGAAAAATATAATTATATTTATGTAAACTCAAACACGCTCAATCATATTTATGTACAATATTATTATATTTTAAATATTTTAGAGTTAACATATTAATAATACTTTTGTAGTGTTTAAATATTTTTAATATTCTATAAAAAATAAATTAAATATTATAATTTGCAGATTTTAAAAGTTTTCATATTTATAATATTTTTAAATTTTAAAAAAATTAAAAGCTATAATATTTTGAAACTTTTTAAAATTTTTATTTTTATTAAATCAAGAACCGGATTAAACTCAATAAAATATTTAAGTTTGGATACATGAGAAATCAAAGTTCATGCTCATTTTTATTTGTGAACATATTTATCCTATCTATAATGGTTTTGAACTATTATCTAAATTTTTCTACCTTATGTAGACGTTGTACATATATTTTATCCTTTATCGATTGAGTTATATACGTCCGTTTTCAAAATATTTAATTGCAAAATCTGTGGAATTTTTTTTGTATTTATTGTAAATATATTTTATGTAATAATATAAAAAAGATTACATTTGTTTCCAGTTTTGCGATTTGCTTGTGATTTAATTACAAATTTTACTTTTAAGTTTTGTTATTTGTTCAAATGGCAAGGGTTTGATTATGAAAATATTGCAAACTAAAAGGTTATAACCCAAAATAGATTTTAGTACAAAATGTACTTCAAAAGTGTTAAGATAGATTATACAAATATTTAAATATATACAACTAAAATTTACAAAAATGTAACCTGTCTCATGTAATTTTAGGGTAGTTTAGGCGTTGGTTGAGCGTCTAGCACCTAAACGACCGCCTATCACCTAGACGACCGCTTATCGCTTATGAAAAGACTAATTTATAATTTATAGTATAAATTGTTTTATTAATTTATTTAGTTTTATTTAATTCTGAAACTTTTAAAAATATGAAATGAAATAATTTGTTTTAAATAAAACTAATTTTTTTGGTTATTATAAAAAGATTAAGTTATTGGACTTGAAAGTTTAATATTTAGAATACTTTTTGCCATGTAATAAAAAAGAGTAATAACAAATTCATAATAAATATTCTTTCTCGTAAAGCTTCTTTAATGAATGCACTGAATCAATCTTTTGATACACCACCTCCTTGGTTGGGTAATTTCTATTATTTTTTTAAAGTAATATATTTAAGTCTAATAAAAGTTTAAAGTTGTTAAAAAAAAAGAGTTCACTTATTCAAATACTGTACATAAATCTAAGTTCATGATTTGTAACCTAGTTGTATACTTGAGCCGCATATACGACTATCAAAATGAAAGTTATGTATATTCAGAATTTGAAAATTTACATAAGTTATTACATATTTTACAGTTTTTTTATGGAGGATACTATAATTAATAACTAATAAGAGAAATTTGAAACAAAACATAATAATTTTATATAAAAGGAAAGTTACTTATGACGCTAACAAAAGTTCATTAAGAAGAAAACACCAAAACCATATATAGTATTGACAGTAGTATAAAGCTTTGACTTCTCTCACTTACTCTCTTAATCTTTGACTTTTCTTCCATTTTGGAGTAGTTTTGTGTGTTTATTGAAAGCTTTGAATCATATGGTGAAATTGATAATCCAAATATTTGATATAAACATGTCTAATATTTTACATTTAAGACTATAAAAAACTTGAATGCTAGCAAAATATATTTATTTTGTCCAAAAATTATCAAATAGACCCCAAAAAACTTTTAAAACGACATAAATACCATATAAGTCTTTTGAAAAATAGGCCAAAGGCCCAAATAATCTATACTATATAAAAGTTGAGGCTATAAGCTTTTGAGAGCGTCCACATAGGATTTTAAACGACCAATCAGAATTAGACATCTAATTAATTAACATTTTTCCATCTAATTAATTAACATTTTTAAATTCTATTTCTTTTTCTATAAAAAATATCAATAAAAATAAAAACCGAAATATAAAAAAAAAGAGAATTGTAAACTTTTGGAAACAATATATGAAATATATAAAACTTACATTTCTTATTCTTACTTTCTTAATCTTCTTATTTTTTAACCAAAAAAAGAATATTAACAAAAATATATATTCGATTAACGCTACATCTTTTCAGTATAAATAATAACAAGAGGCATCACATTTGATCATATCTGTTAAGTTGTATTTTCCGAGCTGTCAGCCACAGTTATAGTTGATTACAATTCTAAATATTTTTAATCTGAAGAAAAAGTATCAATGAGAGCAGAAACAAGAAAAATAGGCTAGGTGCCGCTCTGATTTCGGGAAAGTATGGGCTGGAGTATATGCTAAGAATCAATACAAATCATTAGATCATCATAGTTTCTATGTCAGGCAGCATGATTCCAAAAATTTAAGCATAAAATGTATGTTTTCTTAGAGGACTATAACGGGAAAATAGCAAAAATCAACCCAGAGTATTTACTGGCGGTATTTTCATACACAAACTACGATACCCCGCAAATAGAAACATAAACTCACAAAAATTCAAATTCTCAACCTAAACTATATGAAATCAGCCAAAATGAACATATACCAAAACGGTGTTAGTTAACCACTTAACGACGCTAAGTCAGTCGACACCGTGGCAATGACGGGACATCAGAGTTGAGTAATATGACGTCGTTTCGTGAGTTTAGGGTTTCAAATTGAAGATTCGATGAGTGTTTGCTTTAGCAATTCTTTGATTCAAAAACTCTAAACTCAAGAAACGACGTCATATTAGTCAACACAAATGTTCCGACATTGCCATGGTGTCGGTTGACTCATCGCCGATAAGTGGTTAACTAACAACTTTTTGGTATATATTGATTTTGGTTGATTTCATATAGTTTAGGTTGAGAATTTGAAATTTTTGTGAGTTTAAGTTGCTATTTGCCGGGTATCGTAGTTTAGATATAAAAATACCGCCAGCAAAGATTTTCGCTATTCTCTCGGACTATAACTTCATGTTTTTTTTAAAAGATTTTGAACCTAATTTATGTTTTCTTAAACACCATTTTTTTTGTTTGGCTGCACTTGAAGCTAATTCCAGCTAATTCCATTTGTTTCTTCTCTATATGGAACGTGTGTAATAAAAAGGCGTTGTGATTGTTTAAAGAAAAAATGATAAAACGAAGAGAATACAGGTTTAGTGGCGGAAATTAAAGATATTAGTGAGAGAAAGCATAAAGAAGACCTGCTTCGTGCCATTGATGTTGAAACTAGGCCCTCTTTCACCCCAGATGTAAAGTTCATATCAACTTATTAAGTATTACTATGAAGAAATAAGTGATGTTGAACAGTAAGATATATTCATGAAGTTATGAGTAACATTAATGGTGCCCATGTTTGTCGTTCCTTCTAGGTCTCAAACTAATGAGACAATGAAAGATGTTTCAAAGATCGAAGACAACCAAAAGCACCATTATGCATGTGAGGTGGTGAGGGAAAACACTGGTGACAATTTTAAACCTTATATAAAAAGAAACAACATGATTTACTTCTGTTTAAGTAAACCATTAGTAGCTCCAAAAACGCCTAAGAAAAAAAACCCAAAAGTACAAGGAAATGCACCCAGCCCTCAATATTGGTGATCAACTGTAGTTCCCACCCCAACATCCTCTCTTGCTCACCAACGACTTGATGGATACATAGCCCATGTGATTTGTGTGGACATATCTTATTTTCGCCATTATATATATGAAAAATATGAAAACCGAGGAATGTGAGAAAAAATAAGAAGACATAGGTGTATGCGCCTAATTAAATATGAGAAAAGAAGATTGATTCATGATTCTTTTGATCTTATTTTTGATTCCTTAACCAAAATAATTTTTATAATTTTTAAAAGTGTGTATATGAAATGAACTTTTATGCCTTAATAGCAATTTAACTTTTTGTATAAAATTTTTGTAACTATCATCAATCAAATATAACTTTTACCAAATTATATCAAATAAACCCACGCGTAGCGTGGGTTCACAACCTAGTTATTATATAATAGACCAAAATACTTTATAAACTACATAAAAGACAAAAAGGCTTTTGACAAATAAATCAAAGGCCCAAAAAAATTGTTACCCTAGGTATATAAACAATGATACTTTGTAGCAAGAACTCTTTCTTTTTTGGCTCAAGAGGATTAAACATGGCAAGTACGATACCTATCTTCACGATCTATGCGGTTTCTATACTCGTCTTGTATCTCATCTTCGCTGATACACCAAAATCTGTTGCGTCTGATAACAACTCACCATTCAAACGATACCTTCCTTTCTCCAGAACCAACGACCCCGTGGTCATGAGTAGTTCTAGTATCGTCGACATAGTTATGGACTCCGACCATAACGACAAGGAAGAGTTAGATCCTTTGGTACCTCTCTCCAAAACCACTGACCCTCTCGCCATGAGTAAGTCTAGCATCATTACAGTTATGGACTCAGACCATAACGACAAGGAAGAGTTAGATCCTTTGGTACCTCCTCCTAAAGCTAGCAAGAACGAGAGGATTGCGTGGTTCAGAAGAAAGCTATCTGAGCTGGATTTACAGAATTCGACTAGCAAGTTCCATTCTAGGGTTTCGGAGTTGTACAACAACAACAACTGCTCTGCTCGGTTCTTTATGGTTTGGCTCTCTCCTGCAAACTCCTTTGGACCAAGAGAGATGTTAGCTGTCGACACTCTCTTCGCCACCAATCCTGGTGCCTGCTTAGCAATTTTGTCTAACTCCTTAGACTCTCCCAGAGGATACAACATCCTTAAACCATTGCTTGAACAAGGTTTCAACCTTATTGCTGTAACCCTAGATATCCCATTCCTTGTCAAGGACACTCCTGCTGAAGCTTGGCTGAAAAGGCTAAAGAGTGGCCACATGGATCCTGGTTCTATCCCCTTGTTCATGAATCTCTCTGACCTAACAAGACTCGCTGTGCTCTACAAATACGGAGGAGTCTATCTAGACATTGATATCATCTTCCTTGATGATATAACAAGACTAAGAAACGCCATTGGAGCTCAGAGCATCGATCCAAAAACAAAGACATGGACAAGACTAAACAACGCAGTATTGGTCTTTGACATCAACCATCCGCTTATGCGAGAATTCTTGCAAGAGTATTCCACAAGTTTCGACGGGAACATATGGGGACACAACAGCCCTTACCTTGTCTCTAGAGTTATCAAGAGGTTAGGAAACAAACCTGGATACAACTTCACAATCTATCCCCCTGATGCTTTCTATCCAGTAAATTGGATCAAAATCCCAAAGCTTTTCAAGAAACCTGCAAATATCAGAGAAGCACAATGGGTAGAGAAGACGGTACGGGAGATGAGCAAAGGGAGTTACATGATTCATCTATGGAACAAAATCACAAGGAAGATTAAGATTGAAGAACGAAGCGTCATGTACAGTCTCATCTCAGCTCACTGCACAGTCTGCAAGAACATCACAAACTCTCATACTCTCTGAACAGATACAACGATTCTTGTGTCCCAAGGAAGCGTCATGTACAGTCTCTCATCTCTACTCACTGCATAGTTTTTGCTTCACAAACTCTCATACTCTCAAAACAAATACAACGATTCTATTTTCTCAAGGAAGCGTCATGTACAGGTCCCATCTCCACTCACTGCACAGTTTCTGCTTCACCAACTCTCAGAATTTCTAAACAGATCATACAGCGATTCTTGTTTTTCTTTTGCTTTTTTGGTGTTCATGTTTGCTTTAAGTTTTCTTTCTTTGTAAAAATACTCGAGTCACATGTGTTGACTTCTTGTTGTTGTTGGCTAATCTGATCTTGGAGGCCAAGCCAAACACACGTACAATAGTCTATATACCTTTTTGGCTGTGCATGTGAGTTCTCATTTAGAACTTTTCTTTCCTAATGGTAATGTTTGGAAGTTCCTTTTTACTCTGCATGGACCACCAATTAAAGCCAAGTTAGCTTATTAGGTTTATTAAGAATACTAGGTGGTCAATGAGACAATGACTAATGTTGAGTTTCAAGCAAAGTTATCCAATTCAAAAAAACTTGCCTGCAAGGAACTATGCAAACATGCTTGGGATAGATCTCACTGCCATGAATCCATCCACTAGTACCTTTCCAATATGTTCAAGTTCAGAATCATCTTGGAGTGAAGAAACTCATACTCATGAATGGTATGTCTTCCTGTGAAATAGTAGAAACGAGATTGTTACTAGAGAAAAAGACTTAGTATACCTAAGTATATATCAAGTATCAAGAAAATAATTTTGCAAGACTCAGCTATTGATACAGAGTATGGTTACTTAGACAATTAAGTATGATATCTATTACAGATTAAGGGGGAGGAGGCACAACAAAGAATTTGGTTAACGCTTTGTTTATCTGCATATGGGAACCACATCAACCTTAGATATTGGAAGAAATTATATAATTTCGTTCTATAAATGATCTGTAAAGTTTGATACTAAAATTCAAAACATTGTGAAAAGTCTCATCCTTTAAAAAAAATAAAAATTACACATAAATAAAATCCAAAATTTGAAGAAAAATATTAAATCTAAATTTTTATATAACATATCTAATATATCGTATTTTCAGATTAAAATAACATATATATTTATTTTACCCAAAATAATACATAAAAGACCAAAAAAAACTTTAAAAAATACATAAAAGACCACAAAAATCGTTTAACAATATATGTTTTTCAAAAAGAAAACATTTATATGTTGTAACTCAATATAATCTTTGGAGCAATGATCTAATTTCATTCTTAGGACTGGTATATCTATAAATGATTAGTAAAGTGTTGACACTAAAATTCTAAACATTGAGAAAAAGTCCCATCCTTTTTTTAAAAAAAAACATCTAAATAGAGTTCAAAATTTGAAGAAAAATATTAAATCCGCAATTTGACATAACATGTTTAAAGTTTCGTATTTTAAGATTAAAAAAAAAACTTTTTAATATCAACCAAATATATTTACTTTACCCAAAAACATACATACAAGCCCAAAAAATGTTAAAATATACATAAAAGACCACAAAAAATCTTTTTAAATATATGTTGTAACTCAATAATCAATATCATTAACATGTGTTAACAAAGAAACAAAAAAAATCATGACAAACAAGAAAGAAACCTAGTGGGACAAATTCACACATCATCTTCAATATCACAGTACTGTCACCGACACCTATATCTTCCTCTCTCTCACTCACTCTTTCTCAGCATACTACACTACTAGGCACGTGCAGCACGTGATAAAGAGACCCAAAGACGTGCTTAAGACTTAGACTTAAACCTTTAATGACTTGAGACCTGTTCTTGAGCCACGAGCCTCGTCGGATCCACAAATGTGTATAGTATATTCTTGAAGAAGGTTCTTCGGTTCTTATCTGCACGAGTCTCCATGCTCTTAACAATTTAACTCATAACAATTATACGACTCCATAGCACACTAGAACTTGTACTACTTTAAAATTCCATTTTTGGTATCAACTAATTCATACGTTTTTAATCAAATGTAATCACTAAAATACTAATGTGTTTTAATATTAGTATAAGGTGTTGTCGTCCATTACACTGATCATGAATATTGTTATTGTAGTGCACAATAATAAAAATATTCATAATTTCATTTTTTTCTTTTTCTAAGAAAAAATATTTATACAGAACTTTTTAGGGTTGTCATATTATTCCATCCTCTATTTATTGCTTTTTCAAAAAATTTCTTATTCTAATATTTTCGTCTAAAAATTCTAAACGCACTTAACCAAGAAATTCTAATGAGATCCGGTATATTAGTGTTAGTATGATTACAGTCACTTACAATATGCAATCTCTCTATGTTAGTCATACAAAAAAACTGATGCTATTAAGTATATCCAAGTGCGGAGGCAATAACCAAGCACATACATAAACTGACCCTGATGAAATATCAAAATTAGTTTATTTTTGCTTAAAAATATCAAATTGATCCTTGTCTAATAATAAAATTGACTCTTATAATTCTTTTAAAAAAAAAACATTCTGACCCTATAAGTGTAAATTCTAGCTCCGCAAAATGGGTATATCTTTAGTTTGTTTGCATAATGCCTATTAATTTTGGCAAATATCTCAATTTATTTACTAATCTTTATTCTTTGGTATTGGGCTCCTTAACTCAACTCTATGATTATTCTTGGTGGGTTATCTAATTCCTATTTGATTTGTATTGTGTCTCCCAATAATAAAAGCTTATGGATCCACCATGAACTAGTAGCATTCAATTTTGTTCATATAACCAGAAATAACATAAATGGAACTCAAACTCATCTCAGACAATCTTATTTATATAATTCGAAACATGATTAGTTGTCACTTATAATAACTGTGTATGGGACGAAACATATAAATATGTTTCTTTTGTGTTTCAAGAAATTAAAGCTAACCAAATGCAAAGTGTTTATGTTATGTGATAGAGCTGGAAAAGAGGAAGCCACATTGCAAGATAAGTCCCGCTTTCCCAGGGACTTCTGTCACCACCGACACAATTTTTCACCATTTAAAAACAAATACTGTATAATATTTTCCAATCTTAAAAGTAAACAAATTTGACCCAGAGAAAAAAAAAATGTAGAAAAAGAGTGAAGAAAGTAAAAATATTGCCATAAATCAAACAAATGAAAGTTAGATTAGTCCATTATTGTAGGCCTTTGATTGAGAACCGATTTATTCTTCTAAACCGAAGAGAACCGAGATTTTGAAGGTCTCGGTTACTGGTTAATATAAGCGAACCGATTGACAAATTTTTAAAAAAATTCCGACGATTGGTTCAGTTTATGTAAACAGCCTAAAACTTCATTTTCTGTAAAATTTTCAACAAGCATTCATGGAATTTTAATTATTTTTATCAAAAAGTCGTTAAAACCGCTATTTAAACCGAACCAAACTACCAAACCCAACATAAGTTTTGGACAAAGACATGACAATACCGATTCGAACCAAGACAATACATTAGTTTTACATCTTAACCAAATTATCCAAAAATAACCGACTATCGAAACCGAACCGAAATCCGGTTGAAAGTCGCAATCTTAGTAAAAATGATTGAAATTTCCTTTAGAAAACTGAAAATAGAATTCAAGACTAACATTTAATGGGTAATTCAAAAAGAAAAGAAAGTAGTATTTTCAAAATTTTATAGATTCAGGCATATATAAGGTCTAAAATTAATTACTACTACACTCAAAAATAGTCATTTTCCCCCAATTTAATATGAAGTAAATTTCATCACAAGTTTGTGATGCTTTTTAGAGCATTTCCATTAATAAACTGACATTTTTTCTTTCTTTCTTTTGGAATTTTGTTACATCTTTAGCTTTTTCTAAGTGTAACCGTTCTCCAAAAAATTCAAAAACAAGACTAAACAAAATTAAAATTAAAAAAAAAAGACATTAAAAGCTAAATTTAATTACAAAAGAGCCACTAAAAGTAAAAAAAATAACCAAACCCACCAGTTTCACTCACATCAACAACACCGACTTCATCGCCACCACTCACCGCCGTAACACGCTCCGACAATTTCGTCGAGTTCCGACAAAACCCATTACCAAAACCCTCTCTTTCCTCCTCCTCCTCCGCCGCCGCCGCCACAACATAATGTCCTAAATCTCCGACCACCTCAACCAGATTCTCTTCACATAGAAACTCATCACTATAAACTCTCTCAATCTCTCTCCCAAACTCATGAACAAACACATCAGTCTTCTTCTTCTTCGCCTTCCTCTTCCCAAGATCTTTACTTTTTGCTAAAACCGCCGTAGTAAAGATCGGAGCCATCCTTCCAGGAGAATCAAACGCATACCCACGAGGCCCATCAATCAAAATCACATCCCAATCAAACTCATAAACAAAATTAGGCAAATCGTTAATACCTAACTTACAATCTGAGAACAAAAGATTCTGAACAGGTCTACACTCATGTTTAGTTTTGTAATAACCAAGAAGCTTCATAGCTTGAGAGACTTTAGTTGAGTAAACAACATCATAAGCTTCAACTCCAGGGTTACTCTGTTCGAACTTAGAAACAGAGTAAGGACTCTCATCAACAAATACAGTACGGCCTTGGAAGTTTATAGATCTCCAGAGAAGAGATTCATGAGTTAGACCAAAGATTAAAAGGTTACAAGAAGGGCCATGAGAGTTGATGATGGTGGAGATGGTGGTGAGTTCAAGTAAAGACATTGATGTGTTTGGTGGTGTTGAGGAAGTGTAGTGGAGTAGTGCGGCGGTTACATGAGGTGGGAGGAAGGAAGAGGATAAGGGAGATGAGGAGAGAGAGTGAGAGGATTTTGTTGTGGTGGAGTGGATTGAGGAGGAGGAGAAGAGAGAGAAAGAGAAGAGGAGAGTGAAGAAAGAGAGGAAGAAGATGAATAAAAGACGGTGGTGGTTCGCGGCGGCGACTGCGGCGGAGGCTGATTTTGAAGTTAGTGGTGAGTGGTGGTGGAAGAGAATTAGATTAGTGTTTGTGTTGTTGCTCTTCATTTTTTTTTTCTTGAAGAAAACGAAATGTGTGTTTTGTCTCTTTAAAGACTTTAAGTAGAGGCTTTTGTTTTTTGTTTTGGTTTATTCCGGTTATTGATCAAGAACCGGGTTGGTTTGAAAAATCTTTGAAACGGACGTTGTGTAACTTGTCAGCTTTACATAGTACTAATTGCCAAAAGGTCCACTTCATTCTTTTGGTTTAATTTGACTAGACTAATAAATTGTATTCATATTGTTATTAGTATTTATTTGTAATAGTTATAACATTAGCTTGTAGTTTAGTTGTTGTATTTCCAAAGTAAACATAATTTGTGATCTTGTGTTTTAGAAGAAGCAAACTAAATTGAGTTTTTAGAGCATGGATTTTTCAAAGAGGACTTTGGCATATCGGATGATTTGTCTAATGTTTTGTTGCCCTTGGTCTATCGCAGATACATAATAGTGAAAGAAGACCTCATAGGGATACATTTTAGGCGGAAACGATCTACTAATTATTTGATTCGAGGTAGTATTAGTAAAAAGGATTTTGAACTAAAAAATAGATTTTAGAAATTAAAAAGGATATCTTGAGTAATCGCAGGAATCGGTATTATCTTTACCCGCATATAGGATGATTTGTGTTATGTTTGTTGGCCCTTGGTCTATCGCAGATGCATTAGCGATTCCTGAATTGTTCGTGTGTGGTTTACATCTAAGGATATCTCAAATCGGTGTTATTAAATTCCTATAGTTAGTAGTATGGCATTTGGTTTGGGTACTTTGATGACTACTTACAAACTGAGGTTAAAGTGTTAGACCTTACTCTCTTGGGTGAAGTTGAAGTGACTGATTAAAGCTTTTCCTCCAAATATTGCAAGTAGCTAATGAAAAAGTTCATTAAAGCTTTTTCTCCAAATATTGCAAGTAGCTAATGAAATAGTTCATGATACCACTGGTTTGGGCTATGTTCGTTTCTCCGTCCAGATGAATGATGTTCGTTTTAGATAATTTTGTAGAGAAGTTAGATGAAAAAATGTTAAAAATTTCAGCTAACTGTAATTGAATCATAGTTTTCTTCTTTTTTTCTTCTAGCTTCCGAAATATGAACGAAAAGATTAGGTTTTCTCAAACTCTTATTAGATACTTCTTTTTTAACAATGAATCTTTCGCCGGATCGATTTTTCGCCGAATAATAGTAAGTAGTCTAAACTTATTATTATTATAGATTAGTAAAATATCATAAACCTAATATTATTGAGATTTTACTGTAGTTGTGATTAAATTGTACTGTAAAACCTCTACTCAAATGGTATACCAATCAAAGAGAATCGTCTGATTTATGAAAATAGTGTGTGGGATTATTATTCGACTCTAGTATATTCTTGTTCCAGCCTTCGAATTACATATGGTACCAAGAAATAAAGCAAACGTCAAGGCTTACTCGTCACTAAAGTAACAAGTCAAAGTTTGCTTCTATGCTACGAACCAGAACAAGGCAACACAAAAGCAAAACATGACGTATGCAAAGACGTGATTACTCTTCATTAGCTGTCTTCTTCCACGTACACGCGTGTGTGTGTTTATATATCTCAACATGTCTGAATCTGGAAGAGTAATCCAATCCCAGACAAGAAACCTTCTTTGTTTTGTCTGATCACATCAAAAATCTCAGTTCTTAGATCTGTTAGAATTCTCTTTTGGTTCTGTTTTCTTTTGATTTTTCTGTTGCAAGCAAACATGAACAGAGAAGTTTCTGAGAGAGTTCATATTTTGTTCTTTCCCTTTATGGCTCATGGCCACATGATTCCAATTCTAGACATGGCCAAGCTTTTTGCGAGTAGAGGAGCCAAATCAACTCTTCTCACAACTCCAATCAATGCTAAGATCTTGGAGAAACCTATTGAAGCATTCAAAGTTCAAAACCCTGATCTTGAAATCGGGATCAAGATCTTCGATTTCCCTTGTGTAGAGCTTGGATTGCCTGAAGGATGCGAGAACGGTGACTTCATCAACTCATACCAAAAATCTGACTCAGGTGACTTGTTCTTCAAGTTTCTTTTCTCTACCAAGTATATGAAACAGCAGTTGGAGAGTTTCATTGAAACAACCAAACCAAGTGCTCTTGTCGCCGATATGTTCTTCCCCTGGGCGACAGAATCTGCTGAGAAGTTTGGTGTGCCAAGACTTGTGTTCCACGGCACATCTTTCTTTGCCTTGTGTTGTTCGTATAACATGAGGATTCATAAGCCACACAAGAAAGTCGCTACGAGTTCAACTCCTTTTGAAATCCCTTGTCTCCCAGGGAACATAGTAATCACAGCAGACCAAGCTAATGTTGCTGACGAAGAAACACCAATGGGAAAGTATATGAAAGAGGTAAGGGAATCAGAGACCAATAGCTTTGGTGTCTTGGTGAATAGCTTCTACGAGCTGGAACCGGCTTATGCTGATTTTTACCGAAGTTTCGTGGCGAAAAGAGCTTGGCACATCGGTCCCCTTTCGTTATCCAACAGAGAGTTTGCGGAGAGAGCAGGAAGAGGGAAAAAGGCCAACATTGATGAGCAAGACTGCCTCAAATGGCTTGAGTCGAAGACACCTGGTTCAGTAGTTTACTTGTCCTTTGGGAGTGGAACTAACCTCACCAACGAACAGCTATTAGAGATTGCTTACGATCTTGAAGGCTCTGGACAAAACTTCATTTGGGTGGTTAGGACAAATGGAAACCAAGGTAATTAGTCTCATCCATTATTGGTCTTTCTTAGTATATTTGCCTCAATGTTAACATAGTTATGACAGGTGAAGATGAAGAGTGGTTGCCTGAAGGGTTTGAGGAGAGAACGACAAAGAAAGGACTGATAATACGAGGATGGGCGCCACAAGTGGTAATACTTGACCACAAAGCAATTGGAGGGTTTGTAACGCACTGTGGATGGAACTCGGCTGTGGAGGGCATTGCTGCAGGGCTACCTATGGTGACATGGCCAATGGGAGCAGAACAGTTCTACAACGAGAAGCTATTGACAAAAGTGTTGGAGATAGGAGTGAGCGTTGGAGCTACAGAGATGGTGAAAAAAGGAAAGCTGATTAGTAGAGAACAAGTGGAGAAGGCAGTGAGGGAAGTGATAGTTGGGGAAGAGGCAGAGGAAAGGAGGCTATGGGCTAAGAAGCTGGGCGAGATGGCTAAAGCCACTGTTGAAGAAGGAGGATCTTCTTATAATGATGTCAACAAGTTTATGGATGAGCTGAATGGTAGCAAGTGGAGAGGAAGACAGAACATTTGTTAATGTTGTGAGATGTATTGTTTGATTTTGTGTTACTCTTTGGAGTTCTCGTTTATGTCATAGACGAGTCATTGGTAAGAGAAAGTCCATAGTGTTTTTTTATACAATAAAGCTTCAAATAAGTCAAATTTAATAAGATTGGAAGACATGTATTTAGTAAAGTATATACTTTAAGAGATCAGATTAGCCAACAACAACAAATCAACACATGTGATTTGTGTCTTTTACAAAGAAAGAAAACTTAAAGCAAACATGAACACCAAAAAGCAAAAGAAAGACAAGAAACGTTGTATGACCTGTTTAGAATTTCTGAGAGTTGGTGAAGCAGAAATTGTGCAGAGAGTGAAGATGAGCCCTGTACATGACGCTTCCTTGAGAAACAAGAATCTTTGTATTTGTTTAGAGAGAATGAGAGTTTGTGAAGCAGAAACTGTGCAGTGAGTAGAGATGAGAGACTGTACATGACGCTTTCTTGAGAAACAAGAACCGTTGTATCTGTTTAGAGAGTATGAGAGTTTGTCATGTTTCTGCAGATTGTGCAGTGACTAGAGATGAGACTGTACATGACGCTTCCTTCTTCAATCTTAATCTTCCTTGTGATTTTGTTCCATAGATGAATCATGTAACTCCCTTTGCCCATGTCTCGTACAGTCTTCTCTACCCATTGTGCTTCTCTGATGTTTGCAGGTTTCTTGAAAAGCTTTGGGATTTTGATCCAATTTACTGGATAGAAAGCATCAGGGGAAAAGATTGTGAAGTTGTATCCAGGTTTGTTTCCTAACCTCTTGATAACTCTAGAGACAAGGTAAGGGCTGTTGTGTCCCCATATGTTCCCGTCGAAAGTTGTGGAATACTCTTGCAAGAACTCTCTCATAAGCGGATGGTTGATGTCAAAGACCATTACTGCGTTGTTTAGTCTTGTCCATGTCTTTGTTTTTGGATCGATACTCTGAGCTCCAATGGCGTTTCTTAGTCTTGTTATATCATCAAGGAAGATGATGTCTGTGTCAAGATAGACTCCTCCGTATTTGTAGAGCACAGCGAGTCTTGTTAGGTCAGAGAGATTCATGAACAAGGGGATAGAACCAGGATCCATGTGGCCACTCTTTAGCCTTTTCAGCCAAGCTTCAGCAGGAGTGTCCTTGACAAGGAACGGGATATCTAGGGTTACAGCAATAAGGTTGAAACCTTGATCAAGCAATGGTTTAAGGATGGTGTATCCTCTAGGGGAGTCTAAGGAGCTAGACAAAATCGCTAAGCAGGCACCAGGATTGGTGGTGAAGAGAGTATCAACAGCTAACATCTCTCTTGGTCCAAAGGAGTTTGCAGGAGAGAGCCAAACCATAAAAAACCGAGCAGAGCAGTTGTTGTTGTTGTACAACTCCAAAACCCTAGAATGGAACCTCTTGGTTTTGCTAGTCGAATTCAGTATATCTAGCTCAGGTAGCTTTCTTCTGAACCGCGCAATCCTCTCGTTCTTGCCAGCTTTACGAGGAGGTACCAAAGGATCTAACTCATACTTGTCGTTATGGTCGGAGTTCATAACTGTAACGACGCTAGACCTACTCATGGCCACAGGGTCAGTGGCTGTAGAGAGAGGTACCAAAGGATCTAACTCATCCTTGTCGTTATGGTCTGAGTTCATAACTGTGTCGATGATACTAGAACTACTCATGACCACGGGGTCGTTGGTTCGGGAGAGAGGCAAGTATCGTTTGAACGGTGAGTTGTTATCAGACGCAACAGATTTTGGAGTATCAACGAAGATGAGATACAAGACGAGTATAGAAACCGCATAGATCGTGAAGATAGGTATCTTATTTGCCATGTTTAATCCTTTCGAGCAAAAAAAAGAAAGAGTTCTTACTACATGGTATCCTTGTTTATGTATCCACCACCGACCGACTCAAGATAAAGGCTATAACTTTTTTTTGCCTTCTATGTAATTTTACAAAGGAGTTACAAAAGTTTAAAACTTTAGTTATAAGAATTCTATATTTTGTTACCAAAATTTTATAAATAAGATTCACAATCAAACAAGATCATATTCTTACAAAATTAGTTTTGTTTAGCTAATTTTTTGTTATAAATTAAAACATAATTAAGAATATAAAATTAGGTGGAAATTTGTAAACTTTCAAATTGTTTTCCATGCTCTTTAGATACCAATGTGAATAGTGCTCTCTGGTCGCACAAATAGACATTGGAACATGACATGATTATTTGTTTCTCTTTATGTTAAGTCTGTTAAGTCATATTAGAACACTACCAAACAATTTGCTAATGATCTCCACAATGTATTGAATTTAAACCCTATACTCTCTAACGCTGATGGTTTCAATTCAACCCTTTTCGATTTTCTTTTCCTTTACGAGCAAGTCTAACAACTAACATAACCCAACTTAACAAGATTCAGGAACAGAAGGAACAGAGAGGTTCAGAACAAACAGAAGACTGCCACTTCACATGTTGTTATCTAACAAGACAGTGCCGCTACGGTTAATATATTAGTCTGGTCGAGAAGAAACTCAAACCCGAAACAAACGGGCAAAAACCAAACAGCTCGGGAATTAACAACGGGATCATCCTCCATGCATATGGGCGCCGAGTTCACCAAACTGATCATCTGCTTCGACAGTGTCATCTGAGAGACGGACTGCATCAAGCTTTTGCTTCAGGATATCTATGGCATTTAGTACAAGCTGCGATGCCTTCACTGCACCTGTGGATTCAACAGTGAATATAAAACTATCATCTTTTGGATGGATCTCAATGAGTCCCGGTTTCCCCATCGCTTCAGCTTTCTTGATCACTTCTTCATCGTACGTGTAAGCTTCAGGATCAACCACCACAACCTAAGAATCAAAGTACATTAAACACAACCGCAATGATAGGAAAAGCTGACAGTAATAGGCTAAGTTAGCTATGAAAATTTTAAACAATAGACCACCATGGTAATGGCAGACATAATTCCAATAACAAAGGATTTAAACAGTTATAATCAGATGTAATGTTCTCTCGCAAGTCAAAAAAAGTTATTTCAGTTGTGGCGAGTCCTAGTAATAGCTGGAAGAATAAGAAATATGGAAGAATTTTTTTTAAGATGAACACAGTGGAATACCAAAATGAAATCTCAAACAGAAATTCCACTTTAGATTCATTTGGATGACTGTACTAATTCTCCTAAAACTATCATAACCACTGAGATAACTACAGAAATGACTACATGCAGCAAACACCTAGAGAAAATTCATACACCTATATCAGTATACATATTGCATATGCATGGTAGCAATTCAAGTAGGAAACAACATATATAGAAGTCTCAAAGCCACAAACTTGTTAAAAAGCCATTCTTTCACAACATTGAAACTAACCTGTCTGGTAACTGGGTCAATGCCAAAAACCTTGGTTGGACAGCTCTCAATCAAGTCGATTTTTTCATCCTCCGTCAATGTGTCCATCATGTCTTCATTGATGATTATGTCAGGCTCATACATAAACGTAACAGTAGCTGCTGGAGACCATTTCGCATGATCTTTCCCAATTCCTTTCCTCGCTATCGCCCTAAGCCTCAGCTCTTGTCCCCTGCGCAGTTTCACAATGATAATCCCCCTGAAACCAAATCAAAAACAGTCATTATAAAAGTTGAGTAAGCAACCAAAACCCACACAACTACCATTACAGTTTTTGCTATGAAATTTTCAAAAAAACCAGCTCAAAGATGTCACCTTTTGTTTCAGCATTGTCTAATCTCTAAAGTTTAGCAAACCCAATTGATTCATAAAGCAAAAACAATCACCACATTTCTACATGTCACAAATGAAGAAACTTTAATCATCAAAACAAGAACCAATAATGAAAAGGCACATACTTATGCTCGCTTGAATCAGATGCAGACGAGTCAATAGTGAAATCCACAGGAGTCACAGTAGGATCAGCACTGTAGAGATCCCTACTAGTCACATCTAGGGTTTGATCAGTAACACACTTAGAGCTAAGCCTAAACTCAACAGAGCAAAACTCGCACTGTCCATCTCCATCACAAGCATCACAATCTCTCGAGAACCTCATGCTCATCGCACGCTCGCTAGTGAGAGGAATGAGACCTAATCGATGAGCAATGAACTCGTCGTTGAGCACAGATGAGTTAACCTCGATTTCGACTAGATCGATTGCAACGGTTGGGACTTCGGAGATCATAACGCGACGGAGAGCGTTCGCCATGGAAACATCGGTTTCACGGAGCTCGAACTTGGCGTAGTCGTCTTTAAGCTCACGGATCTTGACCTTTGGGAATCTTTGGTAAGTCGCACCGTCCATTGCTAAAGCTCGGTGGTTTCTGATTCCGGAGCTTTGTTAGGGTTTTAGGATTGTGAAACTTTTCAATTTCTTCGCCGGAGAAGAAGAACGCAAAATGTGTGGGAGAGTGGTGAAGATATAAAACATAGTACAGTGGTTTAAGTTGGGCCTATTGCGCCTAAGTTATACTGGGCCTATATGAGCCTAAGTTATACTGGGCCTATATGAGCCTAAGTTATACTGGGCCTATATGAGCCTAAGTTATACTGGGCCTATATGAGCCTAAGTTATACTGGGCCTATATGGACCTAATTTGGGCTTCTTTTAATACTTTATGGGATGGATGGTTCAACTAGTTTACTATGTATCTATTACAATCATTTCCATGAGCATACAAACCTATTATCAATTTATCACCTGATTATAAATTTATAATATATATGTGATTCTGATTTATGTATTATTAAATTTTTTATTTAAAAAGTCTATACATTTTTTCTTTTTCATACGTTTCGCTTTCGTATTTGTCGACTTATACAATTGTGACGAATACATACGACTATTCTAACATTATTGTATGGACTATATGGAGGATTATATATAAAACAAAAAAATATTAATGTATTTACTGTATATATTATGAATGGAGCACAATCATTGTCATCCAATAAGAAAAAACTATTGTGATATTTGAGACTTTAAACTTAATAATCACAAAAGTCAGCTTCATTGATGCAAGTTGAAGAACTTTGGCATAATACAAAGTAGTCCTAGCAGCCTTGGAATTCGACTTTTGATTTGGGTTCGGTTCGAATATGGATAATTCGTCACCTCTGAAATTTATTCAGATATTTTAGAATTTTGGTGCGGTTTTGTTTGGTTTCGGATATTCGAAATATCAGTAAATGTAAAAGAATTGGTTAAACTTAAAAACATGACTAAATTTTGACAACACAAAATTATTTTGGGTATTTTTGCTATTTCAGCCATAAAATAACTGAAATTTCGAATTTATTATTGTACTTTTGGATAATAAATTATTTCAAATATTATAATAAATTTGTTTTTTGATTAGACTTGCATTTTGGATAATTCATATACTATTTAGTTCTAGTTTTGATTTGAATTCGGTTGTAGTTTTTTCCATATAAAATTTAGAATCCGTTCAAAGACTTTTAGTGTCTAAATCAGATTTCGGATTAAGTATTTTGGTTCGGGTTTTGGATCGGATACGAATATTATGCCCATGCCTATGCCTAGTACCGAGGATTGATGATTCTTCCACACCTTAGACTGAAACTGAACCTATTCAACCATATCATTTTGTATATCTTAGGCAAACTAAAATATTCTCCTCAACGCATAGATTATTTTATTAGGCGTAAGTCTTTGTTACTCGTTCATGTTCTAGTCATGGTGCTTACCGCGTTTGGCTTATATAATAAAAACTCGGACTATAACTTTAAAGACTTTGAACATATTACATATAGAAGATGTTTCGTGGCCGACTTGTGTTGTTTCTTAGAATCTTTTGACCGTTGGTTAATCTAGTTTTAGGACGTACGTTGACTATATATATATATATATATGGTAACGATTAAGTCACTAGCCCACATGATTGTGTATATTTTGATTGGCCATATAATATCAAATCTTCACAACGTGCCTGACAATTCATTTCTTTAGTGTTAATAATTCACTAAGAGCTCTTCTCATAGGAAATTTCTTCGTCAATTCTTAAAAAAAAAAAGTATCACAATTTGGATTTCATGACTTTTCTTTATATTATACAAAAGTAGAGTCACGTTTGGAGTTCGTTAATGATAGTCACAACTAACAATGACACATTTTTAAAGAATATTCAAAGATTATACGAGTTGTAATATCAAGTTTATATGTAAGAGTTGTAAACTCTTTTTTGAAGCCATCTTCATACCAAAGTCAACATGTTCCACATGTTTGAGATCTCCGGCGAAGTTATTAAGGCTTTTGGGTTGAGGACGAAGATTCTTATAACAGTCTTCGTCTTTAGTTGCTTACTGATATTTTCTGTATTGTTACTATCATCCTCAAACAATTTCAATATTCAACTTCTTGATGCTTCAATCAACGGTAAAGAAATATAACTTCATCTTTTGTTATTCATTGTTAACTTTAAAGAATCATCCTTGTGACTTTATTTTCTTGTGATATATTCAGATGATGAATATGAAACAACTAGGGATAAGTTGATAGGAGGGCTTTTAACCGCGGATTTCGATGAAGGTTCTTGTTTGAGTAGGTATCACAAAACGTTTTGGTATCGAAAGCCTTCACCATACAAGCCTTCTGAATATCTTGTAACTAAGCTAAGAAGTTATGAGTCGCGTCACAAACGTTGCGGTCCAGGGACAAAAGCTTACAAGAAAGCTACAAAGAACCTTAGTCGCGATAAGAAAAACTACGCGAGCGAATCAGCTGGTGAATGTAGATATGTTGTGTGGATCGCGGATTACGGGCTTGGAAACAGGATGCTTACTCTAGCTTCTGTTTTCCTTTACGCTCTCTTGACAGAGAGGATCATTCTTATTGACAACCGCAAGGATCTTGGTGATCTCTTATGTGAGCCATTTCCAGGTACTTCATGGTTGCTTCCTCTTGAGTTTCCATTGATGAAATATAATAATCGCTTCAACAAGGAATACTCTCGTTGTTATGGGACTATGTCGGAAAAACATACCATCAACTCGACTTCGATCCCGCCTCATCTATATCTTCATATCCTCCATGATTCAAGGGATAGTGATAAGATGTTCTTCTGCCAAAAAGATCAAAGTTTGATTGACAAAGTCCCTTGGTTGATTGTTAGAGCCAATGTTTACTTTGTCCCATCTTTATGGTTTAATCCGACTTTCCAAACCGAACTAACTAAGCTGTTTCCACAGAAAGAAACCGTCTTTCATCATTTGGCTCGATATCTTTTTCACCCGACAAATCAAGTTTGGGGTATGGTCACTAGGTACTACCATGACCACTTATCCAAAGCAGAGGAAAGACTCGGTATACAAATACGCGTTTTTCGCGATCAAGGTGGATACTACCAACACGTCATGGACCAGGTCGTATCTTGCACACAAAGAGAGAAACTCTTGCCTATATTATCTCCACAAGAAGAAGCAAAAGTCAATATATCTAACACTCCAAAACGTAAAGCCGTTCTTGTCACATCTTTGTCTCCTCAGTACTCTAAAAAGCTAAAGAACATGTTTTCAGAACAATCAAGATCGACAGGAGAGATTATAAAAGTTTATCAACCAAGTGGAGAAAGATATCAGCAAACAGACACCAAGATCCACGACCAAAAGGCGCTTGCCGAGATGTATCTTTTGAGCTTAACCGATAACATTGTTACAAGTGCAAGGTCTACATTTGGGTATGTTGCATATAGTCTTGGAGGGTTAAAGCCATGGTTACTTTATCAGCCAAATGATGTCACAGCTCCTGACCCGCCTTGTGTTCGATCCACGTCGATGGAGCCTTGTTTCCTTACTCCTCCTTCTCATGGATGTGAAGCTGAGTGGGGAACTGATTCGGGGAAAGTTGTTCCTTTTGTTAGGCATTGTGAGGATGATACATATGCGCTTAAGGTTTATGATGAATTATAGATATTGTTTATCAAATTTTATTTCATTGGTTTATTGAGTTATTCAAACATAGGAGAAATGTAATAACTTTTTTTTTTCTTCTGTAATATTAATCATTTGTATTGATATGTTATCCCATGAAAAATTTTACCCTCCATCCATATCACTTTAAGTGAAGTTTTAGTTTCTATGTATAAAAAGGAATTCGATTTGTTGTTAACAATTATTGTTATGAGTCTAATTTATATTTGTCGAATTAGTTGTATTTCCGTATTTTATGTCAAAGAGATAAATTAAATAAAAAAATTTCATTTACAACAACTTTAAACATCACTGGTAATAATATATAGGGAGTTGAAGGTGCGATCAGCGGTTTTCTAAGAACATAGATAACCGTCGTTCATTGTTTGATTTCTTGATAAATTTGTGTCATAGTTCTTTCTTAAGTGACTGAGTCGGGGATACTCATGTGCATATATATACAGGAGGTTAATTGTTTAGCCTATAGATCGATTGGCAGATTATATGTTTTTGTTATAGTTATGTTTTCATTTATTTGATTTTTATGATGTAGATTATTCAGTTGGAGGATGCAAATATAAGAAAGAATATTAGACATGTTAAACATTTTATCTCAACTTAGAAGTTTTTTTTTGCACAAAATCCGTTCCTAAAAAGAAATAAGTTATTTTAACAAAACAATTAGCTTTAAAAGTTATATTTTTCAGCCAAAAAATTATAAATATTATAAAATTATAATTTACTAAAAATCTAAAATATTTAAACATAACAAAAGAAACTATTTTGAAAAAAATATATTTGACAAATCGCGGATCAAAGGTTGGTGCGTGTTAGAATTGTCATTAATCTGATGTAGGATTAGTTAAATGAAAGTGTTTATTTCATTTGGCACATCTAAATTATAAATGGGTAACTGAAAAACTAAATTATTTTACACATATATAACTTGTTAAATCTAAAAAAAATCACTAAATATTTAAATTTATATAGTTTTAATACCTAATAAAAAAACCTGAAACATTTAGCATGCATCACTATACATATTTGTAAAAACAATTTTCCTCTAGTAACTACATGTTAAATCCTAGTTGAACTTAATATATATATTATTTTCTTTTTCAAAGTGTCTATAGATCATGGTCCTTAATAGCCACCCCATTTGACATATATTTCTCTAGTGCTTCAACTTTAAATAATTATTAGATTTAGGAACAACCATCAATGATTGAATTATTGGCTAAATCATGACTCATTAAGAAAAATAATACTTGCAACAATTAATGAAAATTATGTTTACACAAAAATAAAATACTAAATCATCGTATCTTATTAAGTGTTAATTACATACAGGCATGATCTTATTAAGTGTCACATACGTACGAAGTCATGAATTGTTTGCGTTGCGTTATATCATAATTAGCCTTCAAAATATAATTTACATTTTCACTATATTAATTCGAGTTGTTTAGATTCCAAGATTTCGACATTGTAACGTCCGTTAATAATTCACAACAGCTCTCTTATTAGCAATTATACTTGGTTAATTATTATCAAACACATAAGTACAAAATAACAATTTTGGAATTCAAGAAAATTTTACAATAAAGAAAGAGAGAAATATGGAATCACGTTGGGGTGAGTTCGTTGATAGTCACAACTTAACAATCACACATTAAAATATTTAAAAGTCTTATTTAATTAATCGATGATTGGCAATAGAAGTTGTAATTACGTGCACTATATTAGAGTCTTTTTGAATCATCTCATAGTTATAGTCAACAACATGTATCACCAATTTAAGATCTACCGCAAAGTTTTCAAGGCATTGGGGTTGAAGACGAGAGTTGTTATAGTAGCAATCTTCACTTGCTTACTGATTGTACTATTATCATTTTCAAACAACTTCAACAACCAACTTCTTGATGCTACAACCAAAGGTAAAAGAATCATTCATCGTTTTTGTTTTATGGCTAACTTAAGGAATCTTGATTCTAAAATTATACATTCATTTTCTTGTGATATAGATTCAAAGGTATTTGAAACACCGAGGGATAAATTGATAGGAGGGCTTTTAACCGCGGATTTCGATGAAGCTTCTTGTTTAAGTAGGTATGAGAAGTCTTCCTTGTACCGCAAGCCTTCTCCATACAAGCCTTCTGAGTATCTGGTCTCTAAGCTTAGGAGTTATGAGATGCTTCATAGACGTTGCGGTCCAGACACAAAGGGTTACAAAGAAGCAACGGAGAGTCTTAATCGCGATGAGAATTACGCGGACAAATCATTGAATGGTGAATGTAGATACATTGTGTGGATGGCAGGTTATGGGCTTGGGAACAGAATGCTTACTTTAGCTTCTGTGTTCCTCTACGCTCTCTTGACAGAAAGAGTCATTCTTGTTGACAACCGCAAAAATGTTACTGATCTCTTATGCGAGCCGTTTCCAGGTACTTCATGGTTGCTTCCTCTTGATTTTAAATTGATGAAGTATCCTTATGGTTATGGCTACAACAAGGAGTACCCTCGTTGTTATGGAACAATGTCGGAAAATCATTCAATCAACTCGAGTTCGATCCCGGTATATCTATATATGCATCTCCTTCATGATTCAAGGGATAGTGATAAGATGTTCTTCTGCCAAAAGGATCAAGATTTGATTGACAAAGTCCCTTGGTTGATTGTTCAAGCCAATGTTTACTTTGCTCCATCTTTATGGTTTAATCCAACTTTCCAAACCGAACTAGTTAAGCTGTTCCCGGAGAAAGAAACCGTCTTTCACCATTTGGCTCGGTATCTTTTTCATCCAACTAACCAAGTTTGGGATATGGTCACTGAGTACTACAATGCTCACTTATCCAAAGCAGAGGAAAGACTCGGTATTCAAATACGAGTCTTTGGCGATCCTGCTGGATATTTCAAACATGTCATGGACCAGATCGTAGGCTGTACGCAAAGAGAGAAACTCTTGCCTGAACTTGATACACAAGAAGTCGATATATCGAAAACCAAGAAACATAAAGCTGTTCTTGTTGCATCTCTCTATCCAGAGTACTCTCAAAACTTAACCAAAATGTATTCCAACCGACAAACTTCGACAGGAGAGATTGTTGAAGTTTATCAGCCAAGTGGAGAAAGAGTTCAGCAAACAGACACAAAGGTCCACGACCAAAAGGCACTTGCTGAGATGTATCTTTTGAGCTTAACCGATAACATTGTCACAAGTGCAAGGTCAACGTTTGGATATGTTTCTTATAGTCTTGGAGGACTAAAGCCATGGTTACTATATCAACCAACAAATTTCACAACTCCTAATCCGCCTTGTCTTCGATCCACATCGATGGAGCCATGTTTCCTTACTCCTCCTTCTCATGGATGTGAAGCTGACTGGGGAACTAACTCAGGGAAGATTCTTCCTTTTGTTAGGCATTGTGAAGATATTATGTATGGAGGACTTAAACTATATGATGAATTGTAATTTCTTGTTTATATGGTTTTATTGGATTATTGAGTTTTTAAAATCAAAAGAGAAATGGTATCTTTCTTTTCAGTTTACACTTATATATCCTTTGTATTAATAATATGTATATAAACAAGTAATTATTTAATTTGTTTACTACTTTTGTATGGTTAAAGAAAAATCTTTTGTATGGTTAAAGTAAGATCACCATGTGTGCTTTTAGCATTTACCAAATTGAACATTTACTATAATTTCGTAATTCCATCCAATTTATTTAATTCTTTAATAAACCAAATTCAATTATTTTTTTTTCTGATATAAAATCATGTTAAATGTATAACGACAATTTTTTTAAAAGATTATATATCACTTGATATTATCAGTTTATTACTATATATATAGTTTTATTTTATTACTATATATATAGTTTAAAAATCACATATCCAACTACCCATGGATAAAAAAAATCACTGTAAAAGAAATTAATTTGGGTCAAAATTTGATTAATGAATTAATGACAGCAAGATATATCTCTGCGAAGAGAATTTCCAGTTTTGCAAATTAATCAGATCTTTTTTGCTAATCCCATTAGTGTTCGTAAACTTTTAGACTGCTTTATTAGATTATACTATCTTCTAATTTTGTTATAAAATCTTTATATTATATTAAAAATTCCTAAATATTAAATTTATTTCTTAATTTGACGTAATTTGTTTTCCTTAATCATATGGATACTCAATTCTAATTAGAGAGAAGATATTATTTATATGATATCTTCTAATTTTGTTATAAAATCTTATACTATTGTCAAAATTCCTTAAATATAAAATTTGCTGCTTAATTCGAAGTAATTTGTATTCCTTAATAATATGCACAGTCAATTCTAAGTAATGAGAAAAGGTTATATATAAGTCTAAGCTCTTCCCCACATCTAAAGCATTCATTCACATCGATCAAAAGACAATGGCTTTCTCTTGTGTCACAAGAAACCTATTCTCAATTCTTCCTCTTCTCATTATTCTTTCAATCACTCCTTTGTCTTCATCTTATACTCTAGATCAAAAAGTCACAAAAGAAATGGTTAACCAACTCTGCGCAAAACCGGCATTTTACACACACTTTTGTGTCTCTTGGCTAAACTCTGATCCAAAAACATTCACCCTAACCCTACAAGGTCTTATCGATATGGTCTATGCCAAGACAGAAACGTACGGTAATAACAACCTAGAGATGATTAGAGGCTTGGAGAGAACCACGGCTGATCCAAAGCTCAAGGCCTCATATGGTTCTTGCGTGCAACAACTTGAAGTATCCACTAGAGCAATCACGCAAGCTAAAGGGTTTGCTAGCAAGAAGGCTTACTCGAATGCATCAAACTCGGCTTTTAGTGCTTTGAATGGTATATCTACTTGTGAATCTCAGCTTAAAGGATCAAACGTACCAGTGAAAGTAGCTGTTGGTAATGTGATGTATGAAAGAATGTGTAACATTGATATGAACTTCTCTGACCTTTTTAGTTGATTATTTCTCTATGGTTTCATTAGTTTTGGTGTAGGAACTTTAAAACCCAATAATTAATAAAATGTTTTTTCTGGCAACTATCCGATGAATAAAAAAGCTTTCATCTCAAATCTCAATTTTTTTAATAGAATCTTTAAAAAAATTTCCAATAGAGTTGAAGTACATATCTGTTATACTGAATATGTACAAAATATATATATTTCCTGAGCATATTTTGGATTTTCCCTATGAAAACATTTTTGGTTTCAAATCTGTTTTCTAATATGGAAAATGCTTAAGGGGATTAATATTTAAAAAAATATCATGAATAAAATTATGCTATTAAATTCAAGATTAATATCTTTAATGTTATTTCTGAGCATATCTTGGATTTTCCCTATGAAAACATTTTAGATTCAACTCTGTTTTCTAATATGGAAAATGCTTAAGGGATTAATATAAAAAAATATCATATATAAAATTATGCTATTAAATTCAAGATTAATATCTTTGATTTTATTATGGTAATTATAGAGTGTATATCGATGGCTCAAAGACTCTGAACCAATCATATTAGGAAACTTAATTTGTTTTGAGTGTTGACCAAGGACTTACTCGAACGTATCTAACTCGGCCAATCTTTACTAGAAAAATTACATATAGTGTATCATCGATGTTACTTATACATAAGTCGGCCTAAAATAACTATTGCATAAACTATTATTCAAATTTATGATTAGTGACATCATTTTTTGTATTTGAACTGTTGAAATAAAAATGTGCATATTAAGAATGGGAAAATTTAAACTATTTTTATGACAAATATACAGATGACACAAAACAATGGGTTATATCATAATTCCAAAACACAACATTTTATTTTTTGATATCTAAAAAAAATTAGTTAATGAGTTCTAGATATAGAAGATTATTTATATTTTTCTACTAAGCTTTAGATGTTACACTATGGGAACTTAAGTTTTGGTTGAACCTTAATTGTTAGAGCCACCTGATTCCCAACCCCAACCCCAACCGGGCATGGATCCCCAACGAAAACCTGAACCAGCAGGACTTTGGCATCCGACTGAACTAGGATCTTGGCTTATACTAGTAAAAAAAATGCGTATAACCACTTGGCAGTCGCGAAATTTCGTGGCTATAAAGTGATTTCTTTTAAAAAGTCTACAAATTATTAAAGTTACGACGTTATAGACACGAATATTCAAGTGGCTATAGGAATTTTTTTTACTAGTATACTAGGGTTTGAACCAAGACCTGAGTTAGAGCTTCTAGAGCCATCAGATCCCCATCCCCAACCGTTGCCATTGCTCGTACTCCAGCTCCACGCCTCTGCGCCAGATGAGAAGAGACATGCGAAGGCTAGAACAATTAAGAAAACTTTCTTTTGTGAACCAGAGAGAGCCATCATTAAATTTCTTCTTATGTGATTTGTGAGTTTGCTTTGTTATAATCAAGACTGGCATTTATATAGTTTAACCAACAACAAAAAATATTGGTATTTATAGAGTTTAAAACCCGATGGCTCAAACTTAATTTGTTTAGACTTTTCATCAAATTTTTTATCTTTTTGTTCTATATTTTGATTAGTTAATACTTAACAGTCCCTAAAAAAATGGATTTCATATTTGGACTTTTTTTTTAAATATCCAATATAATAAGAAGGAACCTACCTTATTCTGTTACGGAAATATATATATATATATATATATATATATATATATATATATATTTGTAATAAAACAATTTGTAATAAAAAAAATTTAACTAATCCTCCATGACTATTATTGTTTTCTAATATGTAATAAAAATTAATTTAATTTTTGATAAGCTAAGGAATAAGGTTACTTTTACTTATATACCAAGATTTCAATTTTCAAAAGTCACATGAAAACGTTATATTATCTAGCAAAATTTCACACTTATGATCAGTAATCAACAACATTGTTTAAGTAAACGATTTACTGAAAAAATAAGGAAATGTTTTGTTTAATAATTTAGTATAAAAATTTTGAATTTTGAAATAAATATTAACTAATATCTTAATTTTAACATACTAAAAAATACGTCTATATCTTAATTTTTCAATAATTCGGAAATTAAATACATCAATTAACATAACTTTAACAAACTAAAAACTAATTCCACCACCGTAATCTTAAATTACCAAATAGAAATTGTAATCCTTAGAGATTCAAGATTTAGTTATATTATGTCTCTAAGGATTACAATTTCTATTTGGTAAAACTCACATGAAATGTATATCCACCGCCTCCTTATATAAAGAGACATAACGTAACCTTTACTCTTCAAGAAAATCATAATTTGTTTCTTGATCATGTCGATGCCTTCAAGAAACAAGCGTAAAGAGAGATCATCAGATATTGCATCTTCTTCATCTTCTTCTTCTTCGAGTGCTCATGACTTAGCTTCTTCCTCATCGACGAAACCAAACCTTTTAGTACCAGGTCTCAAGTTTGTACCAACGGACACCGAACTCATCAATCACTACTTGAAACCATACCAACGAGACAGGACATATTATTACCCACAACCTTTTGATGTTCCTATCCATCGCGTAAACATCTACAAGTCCGATCCTCAACAGCTCTCAGGTTTGTCTATTTCTATGTATCTTTCTTTTAGTTCTTTAGGGTTTTATATATGTATTACTTTACTTATACATCTCTCTATCTGTAATAGTGGACTTCGAGAAGGCTAATGATGAAGCATGGTTCTTTATAACGGAGAGATACAAGAAGGGTATAAGTGGGAAGAAGCATAAACGAGCTGACAATGAAGGATACTGGAATGCAACGGTAGGTGGCAAGAAGATTGCTGGTGTGGAAGACGGCGTTGGATACGTGGCCGCGTTAGAATACCTCATCGGGGAAAAGCCTCACGGCGTGAAAACAAATTGGTTAATGCATGAGTACACGTACGTATGTGTTTCTTGCGTTCCAAGGTATTAAGATTTTGAGACTTTTTTTGGATTTTTTTTGAGGTTTTTGTTTCGGTTTTTTAGGTTGAGTATGCTTTGTGCAAGATTTATCTGACTCCATCGTCGGTGAAGAGTATGAAAGATGAGGAAAAGGCGAAGTCGAAGGCGAAGAAAGGTAAAGGCAAATTGAAAGAGAAGGTGAAGCAGCTGCAGCAACCTAAGTGTTCCTTACCACTAACACAACATCATCAGGAGCAGCAACTTAAGTGTTCTTTACCACTAACACAACATCATCAGGAGCAGCAACTTAAGTGTTCTTTACCACTAACACAACATCATCAGGAGCAGCAACTTAAGTGTTCCTTACAACTAACACAACATCATCAGGAGCAGCAACTTAAGTGTTCCTTACCACTAACACAACATCATCAGGAGCAGCAACCTAAGTGTTCCTTACCACCAACACAACATCAGGAGCAGCAGTGTTTGCCTTATGACATGGATGATGATGACTTTAATGACTTCGATGACTTTTTTGATTTTGCCGACTCTGATCCGCAACCAGAGGATGTTGAAAAGTTCTTTGCTGAGTTCATGGAGACAAATTCATTGGATGGAGATGATGAAGACGTACCTAAAGATAGTGATTTACTTGAAGGCTTCTTCACTGATGGCGATGATGAAAGATTACACTGACTGATCTATCTTAGCTTTCTGAATTATACTTTTCCATTTTGGTTTTCATGAGTTCTTGAAGTCTTAATCTAGCTTTATGACTCCTTTTGATTCTCTGGTTTTGGGGTTATTCTACTCTTTGGTTATGTATTGATCTTCTAAAACTCAAAAGCTTGTAATTATTTACTTTTGTTGCAATAAATTCACATTACACAATAAAAAAAGGATTACACAACGAAAGTAATATAATTTTACTTATTTTTGTTGCCACTCTCTCTTGTATTAAACAATCTCTCTATTTTGAAGATAGTGTTTTGTAAAGGAAAATGTTTAATTTACTAACAATATGAGATTGTTTTGTTTTAATTGAATAACACAAAAAAAAAATTAATTAAATTTTGAATCCAATAACCCCATGTTTATGAATAATTTAAATAATTTTTTACAAATCAATAACTAATAACACCAAATTCTATAAAGTTAAATAATATCTTGATTGCATAGCAATAGATTCTACATAAAAATTAAATTCATTAAAGCAATATAAAAGTCACAAACCAATAACACCCCCTAAAACAAGTTGGGAGAATAATACTAAATATAATAGCTTTGAAAATTTTAGTGGCTGTTTGTTTTACTCTCCTTACACAGCGGAAACATATCAAACACAATTCCGATTAATACTAATATTAGTTAACCAATTTCAATCACTAGAATCTACATCAGCAACCTAGCATGCTTCTAATCCTGATTCCAACATCTTAACATAACCATAAACACAAAAACCGAGACCCAAAATCATCCTCCTCCTCATTGTCATGATTTTACGTCACACTTTACCTACACCACAAACACAATGAGATGCATGAATATTATCACAAATACTCTGAAGCAATCCTTCCATCCACTGGGCTATACACACAAGCATATTAAACAAAACTAACATGGATCAGACTAAACAAATCAAGCATAAAAAGACACGAACTATTTGCTGCCCAGAAAATTGCTGGTGTCGCCTCTCAACTCACTAGCGAGGGAATTCACCACCTCCAAAGGTCCAGCCATGAACCCTAACACTCAATCATGCAAATACAACAATTAAAACACGCAAACAAGCCACACACAACAATTTCCAGCCATCCAAAACAATCAAAATACACATCAGAATGGTTTAACATGCTTAGATCAACCATGGTCACTCGCGTTTGATATGGATTGAAAGGATGGACGGAACAGAGAAGAAGAACGCTTCAGCAACCTCTCTTCACACCCACAGCCACGAATCCCACAGATCCCTTGCTAGAACACCCAAGAACAGCCTCTAGAAACTCCTCACAAGCCTCACCTTAGCACCTTAAGATCCACCTTCATTCGCATCTCTCTCTTCTCTCTTTTTGAAAGCGACAAAACACCAAAAAGTGAAGAAGAAAGGCGGCTACTCGAGGTTTAAGTCGACCTAGGGTAGCTCCCAAACAAAAATTGAGTCAAAGCAACGTCTAAACCAGTTTTTTTTGGTGTCAATTGACACCCAACACTAGGGTCGGTCGACACTACCAAAATTTCAGACACAAATGTTATATTTGAAAAAAAGTATTTTTGAAATTTCCCCTAGTATCTTCGTAACCAAATAAATCTATAATTTTCACATGTTTTTGAATGAATATACAGAAGATCTAAAGCGTAGTACAAAAACATTACTAAATGAGAGTTACATTGATTTTCAAGCCATAGGTTTCTGCAAGTTTAATAATAAGTTAATGAATATTGAAATGTAATAAATGAAATATAAAGTTGGCCAATACATTTTCACGTGAATACATTAGGTAAAAGTGTTGCATATATTGTCTCTATTATTGTGAATCTTATTCTCCCTCGTTCATATTAAGGAATGTCTTACACAAATTGTTTTGTAATATTTTTAATAAATGATATCTTAAAGTATTTTTTATTTTTCCATTTTGTTTTATGTTTTCTGTTTCCTATACAAATTTTTTTCTTACTCTTTATATTATGCAATTTATTTTTGATTAGTCAAAATGCTTTTAGATTTATAAAAACAATTTTAAGTATATAAAAAACTAGGGGAATTCTCTTAAGGGAGATTCTCATTAATACCATCATTTCATGTTTTGGGGTCAAAAATACCATATGGTCAAACAATTTCCATGTATAACATAACATGTTCGATGGCGGGGATTACCACTTGAAGAGGCTACGTGGGAGAATGCTGCCCAGTTCCGCGCAAGTTTCCCGACTTTGAACCTTGAGGACAAGGTTCTTTTCGACGGCGGGAGTAATGATGAGAGTTCGCTAGCAGAAAGAACAGAGGATGGGAACCAGAGACGAGTGTCAACTCGAACCAGGATCCCGAACCGGCGGTACGCGTCTTAACCGGATGCAATTCACTTTTCTATTTTGTATTTCCGATTTCAAGTATTGCTAATAATGGAGGGGCTTGGTCATCCGAGTGTTTAGGACACTAAGTCTCCACCTTTCCACTTTCTTGTTGCATTTCCCACTTCCTTGTAATGAGGGATTGGATGATCCCAACTGTTATTTTGCTTCTATTTAAGAAATGAAAAAGACAAAAAGAGGTAGACTTTCTACCCAAAAATCACTTGTTCTTATTTGTTCATCGAGCAAATTCTCTAAGCTTTGAAGAGGGACCAACATTTGGTATCAGAGCACCTTTTTTTTTTTTTTTTTTTTTCTTTTACAATTGCTCTCAGACGATCCAAACGAAAAGGGAAGCAAATCGCGTCTCCGGAGATTTCCGTTGAGCCGATGGCGACCAACAAGGAGCGGCTGGAGGAACTGGAGACGAGCCAAGGCATGATGCAGGATGAGTTACAGAAGGTGACCGTCGCGATGATAGACATGAAGGGAGATCTAGAAGATAAGCACCGACAGATGGAGGAGTCGTTCAAACAGTTGATGGAGGCGGTTTCGAAACGTGATACAATGGGAACGTCATCTAGGGGGAGTAAGGGGACCGATGGTAACCAACAGCCATGGGGTCAACGAATGGAGGTGGACAATCCGTTTGCATCTGGCACAACTCTCCATCAAGGTGGCACGCCACGATATGTGAAATTGGACTTCCCTCGTTTTCATGGTGGAGATCCAACAGAGTGGCTGTGCAAAGTGAAACAGTACTTTGACTACTACGAAGTTCCACCAGAGCAACTCGTACGTTTTACAAGTTTTCATCTTGACGGGGTAGCTAACGGTTGGTGGCAAGCCACCGCAAAAACGTTGAGAAACGATCATGTCCTCATCACGTGGGAAGTGTTCGAGGCGGAGGTATGGGCAAGATTTGGTCCCAACGATGGCGAAAATTTCCACGAAGCCTTGATGCAGATTCGTCAGACAGGGACCCTGGAAGCATATCAGGAGGAGTTCGAGAGATTGCAGAATCGGGTCTATGGTTGGACGCAGGAAGCACTGGTGGGAGCATTCATGAGTGGCCTCAATTATTCCATCTCCAATGGAATCAGGTTGTTCCAACCCAAATCCCTTCGCGAAGTGATTAACTATGCAAAACTAATGGATGGACAGCTACAGAGGCAACAGAAGGAGTATCGAAAACCCACCACATTCACCAAACCGTATACGCCGACCCCTTCATCAGGAAACGACACCCGCAACCGCGATTCCCCTCAACCAATTCCTAAGAAGCTGTCGTGGGAGGAGCTGCGTAAGAAACGAAGCCTCGGGTTATGTTTCAGCTGTGACGAGAGGTACACACCGGGCCATAAATGTTTGAAACCTCAACTTCTACTTATGGAGGGTGCCGAGGAAGACGAAGAAGAAGTAGTCGAGGTCGAAGACAAGGGGGGAACCGGAGATCACGCTCAACGCACTGACCGGTTGGGATTCCCCAAAGACGCTACGAGTACAAGCAATGATCAATCGGCGTCAGGTGGTGACCTTGATTGATAGTGGCTCCACACACAATTTCATCAGCGACAAGGCAGCCAATCGTTTGAATCTAAAAATGCAAAAGGTCAAACCATTTATCGTTTGAGTAGCAGACGGAAACCCGCTCCGATGTAATGGAAAATACCAATCGGTGGCAGTCGGGTTGGGAGACGTCGTCTTCAACATCGATCTCTATCGTCTTCCGGTAACGGGCTTGGATTTGGTGTTGGGCATCCACTGGCTCGAGTTATTGGGCCCCATGATCTGCGATTGGAAGGCCCAATGGATCAGTTTCTCATGGGAAGGCAAGGAGCACACCCTGCACGGGCTGGACCAAGGAGAAATCAAACAAGCCCAACAAGAAGAAATGTTTAATGAGGCCCGTAAAGGACAGATGCTGTTCACCCTCAACGTGGCCGACCACGACGACAAAACCCAAACAGTCGCCGCAGAGCTTCAGCCGTTTCTCGACGAGTTCGAGCAGCTGTTTCGCACACCGAAGGCGTTGCCACCGTACCGTACCATCGAACACCAAATCGCTCTCAAGGAGGGATCCGACCCAGTCAATGTCCGACCATATCGTTATGCCCATTTCCAGAAAGACGAGATCGAGCGCCAAGTCGCCGACATGCTGAAGGCCGGTCTAATTCAGCCAAGCTCCAGCCCATTTTCTTCTCCTGTTCTTCTTGTGAAGAAGAAAGACGGCTCCTGGCGCTTTTGTACTGACTATAGAGCTTTAAACGCAGCTACTATCAAAGACCGTTTTCCGATTCCTACGGTCGAGGACATGCTCGACGAGTTACATGGTGCAAAGGTGTTTACAAAATTGGACCTAACAGCCGGATACCATCAGGTTCGGGTGAAGGCAGAAGACATACACAAGACAGCATTCCGGACGCACAATGGGCATTACGAATATCTCGTCATGCCATTCGGTCTATGCAACGCCCCTTCGACCTTTCAATCACTCATGAACTCCATCTTTGGTGAGCACCTCCGCAAATTTGTTTTGGTCTTCTTTGACGATATTCTTGTATACAGCAAAACTCGCCAAGAGCACGTTCAACACGTCCAGACCGTCTTTCACATTCTACACCAACACCAACTGTTCATCAAATTCAAGAAGTGCGATTTCGGTAAAGAGGAGCTTGAGTATTTGGGTCATATTATTTCCACAGATGGTGTCAAGGTCGATAAAACTAAAATCTGTGCAATGCTGAATTGGCCTACACCAACAACGGTCACGGAACTCCGAGGTTTTCTCGGCCTCACGGGATATTACCGGAAGTTCGTACAAAATTACGGAGTCATTGCCCGTCCGTTGACCGATCTTCTTCGCAAAGGCAAGTTTGGTTGGACGCCAGAAGCAGAGGGAGCGTTCCAAGCACTCAAAGCAGCCATGACGTCGACACCAACGCTTGCACTACCCGATTTCTCCATTCCTTTCGTAATCCAAACCGATGCATCTGGGGGAGGGATCGGAGCCGTCCTTACACAGCGGGACAAACCAATAGCGTTCATGAGTCGTTCTTTGGGGGTAACTAAGCAAAGCTGGTCCACTTATGCGCGAGAAATGTTGGCGATTGTCATTGCAATTCGCACTTGGAGACCGTATCTGATGGAGCAACGTTTCACAATCCAGACAGATCAACGCAGCCTCCGCTATCTGTTGGAACAAAGGATACTCACCCCCGAGCAGCAAAAGTGGATGGGGAAGCTTGCTGGGTATGATTACGACATTGTGTACCGCCCGAGAAAAAGCAACGCCGCAGCCGATGCCTTGTCCCGCGTCCCAAACAGCCCACTCCTCAACGGTATCACCACGATACACGCATCAATGTGGGATGACTTGCGGGCAACAGCCGCGACAGAACCATACATGCTTAAGATCGCAGCCCTTGCGAACGCATCACCAGGCCAGCCCTACTCGCTACGCAGAGGTTTGCTTTGTTACAATAACCGCATTGTTATTCCACCTGGCTCTTCTTTCATCACGCAGCTACTACATGAGTATCACGATACTCCCCCAGGCGGCCACTCCGGGATACTGCGTACATTCAAGCGTCTCGCACAACAATTTTATTGGCCGTCAATGTATCGTACAGTCCGTGAGTATGTATCTGCATGTACGACCTGTCAACAAGCCAAGTATGACAGCCTCTCCCCAGCCGGTCTCCTCCAACCTCTCCCTATTCCATCACAGGTTTGGGAAGACGTATCGATGGACTTCGTCGATGGATTACCAAACTCTGACAAGCACACCACCATCATGGTTGTCGTTGATCGCCTTACAAAGGCAGCCCACTTGGTAGCTCTCGCACATCCTTATACAGCTCCTTCCGTGGCTAACAAGTTTATTGAGTTTGTGGGGAAGTTACACGGCATACCCAAGTCCATTGTGAGCGACCGCGACCCAGTTTTTGTGAGTGCTTTCTGGCAAGAATTGTGGCGTTTATCGGGTACTCGTCTCCGGATGTCCTCGGCCTATCACCCTCAAACCGACGGCCAGACAGAGGTGGTTAACCGTTGCATTGAACAGTATCTTCGTTGTTTTGTCCACAACAGACCAAAACAGTGGAGTGCCTTCCTTCCTTGGGCTGAGTATTGGTACAATACAACCTTCCATGCCTCCACCGGCACTACTCCTTTCCAGGCCATGTTCGGACGCCCCCCATCTCAACTTCCAGACTATGAGCGGGGCACTACCTCGGTTCTGGAGCTGGACGAGCAACTTCAAGCTCGCGATACAATTCTGCAGGAGCTCAAGTCGCAACTTCAAAAGGCTAACGTCAGGATGAAACACGCCGCCGACGCCAAACGCAGAGATGTTTCCTTTGATGTCGGAGATTGGGTGTTCCTCAAACTCCAACCTTACCGACAAAATTCAATCTTCCGCCGCGCCTCGCAAAAGTTGTCCATCCTTTACTTTGGGCCCTTCCAGATCACGGCTAAGATTGGTCCCGTCGCGTATCGCCTGCAGCTGCCAGAGGGGAGTCGCATTCATTCCGTGTTCCATGTCTCACTCCTTAAGAAACGCGTCGGTGATGATACCCCGACTTCAGGTACTCTACCTCCTCTCCGGTCTAATGGGTTGTTGCGCTTAATTCCGGAAGCCATTCTCGCATCTCGCAACATTCTGCTTGCGGGTGAAAACGTGTTGGAGTTCCATGTTCGATGGCGGGGATTACCACTTGAAGAGGCTACGTGGGAGAATGCTGCCCAGTTCCGCGCAAGTTTCCCGACTTTGAACCTTGAGGACAAGGTTCTTTTCGACGGCGGGAGTAATGATGAGAGTTCGCTAGCAGAAAGAACAGAGGATGGGAACCAGAGACGAGTGTCAACTCGAACCAGGATCCCGAACCGGCGGTACGCGTCTTAACCGGATGCAATTCACTTTTCTATTTTGTATTTCCGATTTCAAGTAATGCTAATAATGGGGGGCTTGGTCATCCGAGTGTTTAGGATATTAAGTCTCCACCTTTCCACTTTCTTGTTGCATTTCCCACTTCCTTGTAATGAGGGATCGGATGATCCCAACTGTTATTTTGCTTCTATTTAAGAAATGAAAAACACAAAAAGAGGTAGACTTTCTACCCAAAAATCACTTGTTCTTATTTGTTCATCGAGCAAATTCTCTAAGCTTTGAAGAGGGACCAACACGGAGTGGCTCAATTGCTAAAAACCCTTGTTCGAGTCGTGAGTATCAACAACAGTGTATATATCATCTTGAGTCTATCATCAGCAGCGTACATATCGTTGTTGGTTTGAATCGTTATACATCGTTTTCTCTTCCCCACACCTAATCTTGATTCTTTGTCTTTCTCGATCGTGTTTTTCCAAGTAAGTTTTGTGTCAATTTTCTTTTCCAATCTTCGTTTTGTTGTACAAAATGGTTAAAATTTAAGCTTTATATGTGTATAATTTTGATGTTTTCAAAATTCAGAAACCCAAACTCAACAGATTTTCAATGTCAATAGATTCTAATCAATTAGTTAGGCTAATAACAAAAACAGAACTTGATTGATTGGGTTTCATAAGAGCTAGTAACTAATAAAATCAAATCTGTAGAAGATGAGATGTTATTGATCTTAACAATTTTTTTTTGTTTACTCTACAAGATCTGATGTTGTTAATTTAGTCAGCTCTAATTTGATTTGAACACAATTTAGTTCAGCTTCATAAGATATCATTTCTCATTTTGTTGAGTTTTGATTATGCTCATTGTTTTGATTAAGCTCTATTGTTTTGAGTTTTGTTCATCAAAGCTAGCTTACTGTTTTAAGTTTTGATTCAGCTCCATTATTTGCATATGTGTACGAGCAAATAACACATTAGCTAGTTTAGGAATTACATATGTGATGCATGTTCACCCCTCTTTTCTCCACATGTTTGCATTTTTGTTTTCATTCGATTTGAAGACTTTATGCTTAAATATTTGCACAACGTATTAGAAACTTACATTGATTGAAATAAGGCTCATTGTAACGATTTGTTTTGCTTTCTTCTTAGTCCTGAAGTCATTCTTCATATCATGCAATTTCATGAAGCATTCTTGAAACTTTGAGAAGCATTGTTAAAAATTCAGGAAGGGATTTGTACATTTTAGGATGACTTTCATGACACGATCTGTAATATTTTTCTAATGAAGATGACTGAATGCTACTCGTTGAGGATTGAAGATTTCTCCATGTTCTGTGATGTAACTAAAGATGATACAAGATGCAAATTGGCTTTGGATATCTTTAGGGAGTGTGTTGACATTCCATTGAACTATGTTCCACTGTACTTTATATGTTATCTAGACATTTACCATGTTTGTGAAACATTTTTTAGACTTGGTACTTGTATGGTGTTTCTCAACAATAAGAGAGTCAAATGTTTCTATTAGACAGGTGCTTAACAATTGTTGAGGCAACTGAGATTGAGTTTGCTACATGTTCTCTTTAATTTCATGGACTCTTTGAAAAAAAATAGGAAGGCATCTATGAAATTCAGGAAGACTTCTACGTAATTCATGAAGGAGTTTTTAAACTTCGGGATGACCTTCATAAAACGTAAATGTTGCTATGAATTATATGTAAAACACCAGGCTTGATATTGGTAAAACTTCAGGATGTGTGGAAATTAATGGTAGTCATTCCACTAAAAATGTTAGATTCTTTATAAATACAAAAAAAAAAAAAAATCAACATCTATATATGATTTCATCTCCACCGTATTACTATAAACTTGTTACTCATTTTCTTTCGATGCAAATAGGTAGTCTGATTATCATTAGGAATTACTCCTTGAAATATAGGGTTGCAATCTTTGAAATTTAGGAAGACACAAAATCAAAACATTACCACTCATTAAATAGAGTAATACGTGATATATGAATAAAAATATGAATAAAGAGAGTAAAAAACCTGCATTAGGAAGGATTGTATAATTTTTAGGAAGGATTACATAATGTTTAGGAAGAATTACATAGTGCTTAGGAAGACGTACTTGAATTTAGGAATGTTTTCCTAATTTGTTTAAAAATCAGAACTTATGACTATCGAGTATAAGCGACCATCTCCATCTTGTAATGTAACTACTAACAACCTTCCCTTAATTTCTCTCTTTAGGGAAGTACCATCAACATCAATCAGTCTTCTCATCATTGAATGAAAAAATCTTAACTTCTTCGAAGCATATCTATACAAAGGCAAACCATCTTTGTAATACTCATTCCAGGAAGCAACTTTATAATCTACCGTTTTAGCTACACTATGGTCAACACACTAGTTTCTAAACAACATTTTAAAGAGGTTCAGCATGTATACAAACACAAAGAAAAAAAAAGGAACTATAAGAGCTTTAATGATTAATGTATACTAGGTTCGGATCCGCGCTACAGCGCGGCGGAATGTTTTCGGATTTATGTTATTTTTAACGTATTTTATCGTATGTGTTATTATTATTTTTTTATTTTAGTATCAGTAATTATTATTTCTAAATGTATATTTAGCTTCAATTCTTTGGGAAAGTGTGTATTAGGAAATGAAATACAATATTTAAATAAAACAAATAAAAGAACCAACCCGTAAAGACCTGTTTATTTTAAAAAGAATCATGAAAAAATGAGTAATAATTAAAAAAATAAAAGTATAATTAAATAAATATAATTGAATCATGACATAAAAATGAGTATAACTGAAAAATGAGAAGAGTTAAATCCATATAATATAGGAGTATAACCTAGCTTTTAAATTTGAAATAGATGTGACAGCATAAATTCAAATTTTCCTATGATAACAATTGTAATATAGTTATTCCAAAAAAAAACAATTGTAATATTGATTTACTAACTAAATTTTTAATTTTTAAAAAACTTATGGAATATACTCTTAGTAAATATAGTGATTTAGTAAATATAATATAAGAAAATATTTTATGCTTAATATTCAGTTTGAAAAGAAAAAAAAATCAAAATTAATAATTAAAATTATAAAGTCGGGGAAAAAATTAATATTAAAAATAAATTTGAAAAAAAAAATTTAACGGCGTTGTACATATATTTTTTTGTCAATCTAGTAATATATGTTTGTTTTAGAAAATTAAAATTGCAACATATGTAAAAAGAAATGTTGAATTTGTATTATACATTTGTATTATATATTGTAATATAATAAATTAAAAATAAGATCACACAAATTTAAAAGGAGTATTATTTTTAATTCGTTAGAGAAATATTAGGAAATCAAATATTAGATATGGAAATAATGGAATTATAGTTACCTAAATATATGTAATGATATTTAATATGAAAATAAACATTTATTTCAAAGATCCAATTTCAGAATCCGGGTCAAAAATTTTAAATTGACCCGACCCAAATTCCTCTTGTACTTCTCTTTTAATATATAGGGGATATCAAAAGACAAAAGCCAGGAGGAAATTCAAGAACTAAACAATTGAAAAATCAAAAATTTTATGTGTTGGTGGCAAATAAGTAGATTTGTTGGCTCGACTGAGCAGAGACCATCCTAATCAAATCATTTGTTATTAGCTCATATATAGTCGTCTTTACTAGATATCCACTAATATGTTTTTCGAATATTCCACGGACTTCAATTTCACAGATGGGCTTTAGTGGCCCGTAACACTTGGTCAACGAGATGTGTATCTTGCTCCTCCAAGTTATCTTTAATAGGTTATTTGGTTTCATTTTGTTGGATTTGATGCTTGGTTATTTATTTTATTGGTTTGGAAAGTTACCAAAAGTGATATTTATGTGTGCATAAATATGAAATCAGGGAACTTTTCAACCATATCAATAACACAACTTACTAAATAATATTTTTTGTGTGCATATCTAGAATGATATTTTAAGTGTCCAATATTCAACCCATATTAAGTAATTGACTTACTAATGAAAATCTCAATATTTACACATGTAAATATTCCAGTTTGATTTAATATTTTGGTCAATGACTAAGTAAACTGGAAAAATATATATAATTGACACGTGTGTATATTTAAGGAAATCACTTTAACATATTATATTGTAACTATCACATTAATTGTCTTTAATTTGTTTCCCAAAATGAACAAAATAAACTAGTAAAAGATCTATATAGTCTTGATGGATAAGATTTGAGACACTAGTATAAATAAACTTTTAACCCCTTACAAAAAAAAAACAAGCACCACAAAAATCAAAGAGAAAATGAGCAAATTGGTTTTAATAGCGTGTGCCATTGCAATCACTGTTTTTACTTTACCTTTGAATATCCAAACAGTGCATGGTTTAACGATTTGTGAAATAGCAACAAATGAAGTAAAACCATGTTTGCAGTACCTTTGGGCTCCTCCTCAGGCTAGGCCACCACCAGATTGTTGCAGTGGCTTAGATAAAGTGAACCGAAGTGTTAAAACGTTTGAAGAACGTCGAGATGTGTGCATGTGTCTCTCAATTGAAGCAGCAATAACTGGAGCCGATCAATACAAGTTTACCAATTTGCCAAAGTTTTGTGGTATTAAGTTGTTTGCACCCATTGGTCCAAAGTTTGATTGTAACAGGTAATTCATCTTATTCAAAATTGAGTACTAACTTTTATTATTCCCTTTTTATTTGGTTTAATATCTTTATCATATTTTTATATAAGAGAATAAGAATATTGATTTCTTTCATAATTTTCTTAATTTTTTTTTTTTGTGTGTGCAGCATTAAAATTTAAGGTGGATAAGAAGTTGGAATCAAAATGAAGATATAGTAAAACCTCTATAAATTAATACTAGATAAATTAATAATTTCTATAAATTAGTAAATTTATCTAGTTCCAAGTTGAATCAGTATAATTTTGGATGTAATTCGATAAAATAATAAAAAATCAATTTACTTTATGGTCCCATTGATACTATAAATTAATAATCATATTAAATTATCTATATATGACTCTTGTGTTTTTTTATTATGTCAAATTTTGGTGTTCTATTCAATACATCATATATTTTTTTTCTTATAACTGATTCAAAATAATATATTTTCTATGTTTCACAAAGAGTGTCCAATACCGGCCTTAAGCATGTGATTGCGGCCCCATAGATATATGTATATATCGGCCCCTTGTTTCAAAAAAATATATATAGTGGAGTGGTTAAAGTGTTCTAAAAAGCAGTAGAGATCTCGGCCCCTTATTTGTCTTTCATTTTTGGTCCACTATTAATGAGGCCTCAACATAGTTTTGGGCTTGTGGCCCTAATATATTGTGCACAAAAGATAAGAATAAAAAAAAAATATTTTTACCTTTTATTAATTCACTACATAATACCCTCTCCCTAATTAATAAGCTGGAATAATAGAGATAAAAAGAGATTGAGTCTTAAAAACTGCATTTTAAACACAAAACAACACTTTTATGAAATAAGAATAATACCTTTAAACGATACTCTTTGTGAAACATAGGGAGTATTGATTATAAGGATTAAATCTTATTTTTAAAAATATATTTTTAAAATATTTGAAAAGTTTCTAATTAAAAAAAAGTATCTCTATCAATTAATCATTTATCAATAAAATTAATACTCTTATAAATTAGTAGATAGATGTTTCTAGTCCCAATATTATTAATTTATATAAAGGTTTGATTCATGTACAAGAAAATTCCTTCAAATAATAAAACATTCCTTCAATTTGCTTTTCTTCAATACCATTATGAAAGATGATGGCCTTGATTGGTTGCTGCTTTAGAAAATTGCTACAACCATATTTTGGTCGAAAGTTATAAATCCACATCAATCAAATTTTATAAATTTTGTATATCTTTTTTTGATTCACAGGCACAATATTTTCTAAATTATTTTTTTGGCAGTACAAAACCATCCTAAAGCACATATTTTTCATCTTTCCAAAAAATTAATTTTTATAGCCAAAATACTACAGCAATATATACATATAAAAATCTAAAAAGACAGCCGTAACCAATCAAGCCCGATAAGATTGCTATTACAATATTTCAAAGAAGTAATTAGTCAGAGTTTCTTTACAAAATAATAAAACCCTTTATATAGCCATAGCTTTCTTTACAAAATTGTAACAAATAACGACTCAAGATAATCCAAATATTTTGTATGAAATGGTATGTTCCCCTCAACAAGTCCACTCCAACATACTCTTAAGGGAACATACAAGCCAAAGAAGCTAATAAGTCAGTTCTAAATAGACCAAAGAAACGTCTTGATTCCAAGAAAAGAGCAATTGAACTCCATAGAGTCTTTTAGGCCTACCTAGAGGGTCACTAATTATACTCCATTCTTGTTAGTATACAAAATAGAAATGATGATCTCTGCCAAAAAAAAATATTTCATAGTTTTACAACCACTTTATGTCCCAAAAACAAAGAAAAAACTATACAAAATATTCCTCAATAAATTGAAGTTTATTGAAGAGGTTTGTCATAAAAAAAATATGTATGTCCTAAGTCCTAACTACAATAATTTATTCAGAAAGAAATAAAGACCCTGAAAATAAATAAATAAGAAAGCAGCTTTTGTAAGTGCTCTCCAACCATGTCCCAATCATTCGAAAGTCCAACTTTTTTGGTCTTATCCTATTTTTATTATTATTTACCAAACATCATGAATTATTAAGTAATAGTAAATGAACAATGATCGTTTGCTAATAAATTGTAGTGCATGAATCATATTAATGATAATAAGCAAAAGCTATTTTGGGTTAGTCCAAAGAGTAGTGTGTCTTTATTCGTATTCATAGTTATAGTCAGACGACTCTTGTCTTATTGTTTGTCCCTAACACAACCACTCTCTCCAATTCCAAGAGAGACCAAGAACATAAATTTTATAACAAAGAAAGAGAATGATTACAACGAAAATCACAAGATGTGGCAATACCATTGGAGTCGAGCCATATTTTTTTGTGTGTCATTAGGGAAATAATCCAGACTTATAAACTTATTTATGTTCTTACACTATTTATTTTTAATTTATATTTAAAAGTTAAAACAAACTACAATTTGCAAATGAGAAACACCATATTGAAAGTGTGAGACCTCGCTTTGCGGAGAGGTTTAAATGAACTGATTTGGCCACATATATCATCAAAATGCATTTATCTTTTCGGTCAAGGTCCTGAAAGAACTTCACAGTTAAGCGTGTTTATGCTGAAGTAGTTAAAGGATGAGTGACCTTCTAGGAAGTGGTTGTCCGAACTGTGTTAGTGAGGCCAAAACACAGGAAAATATCATGTGGTGATTTGTAAGGTCGGTAAACAAGTATTTAAGCCTCCCGGACGTAGTAAACCGACCGTTAGATATTAATGGGCTCATGGGCCTAATGAGAGGATGTGAAATCCATTAAGAGAGGTGGGCTCATGGGCTGGTGGTGAACATGGGGCCCACTGAAGAGATGGCGGTCGAGGCGTTACAGAAAGTCACCATATGGGTTACATTTATAAAACTAAACATAAATTTAGAAAACAAATCTCTAATAAAACATAAAGATTTTAGCAAAACTAACCTAAATAAAAACTATATTTCATTCACTAACAACTTGAACCACTAAAAGGTAATACATTCTATATAAACTACAATATATATCATTTTATCCTTACCATAACCACCAATTCTACCCTTATTTCTACCACCACCATCCCTAAGGTTGACAAGTTAACCATCACCTTCGGCCACCACCGCCGGTCTCCGGCTTCCGGCCACCACAGCCAGTCTCCAACCAACACTTCCAAAGTTCTAGTTAATCATTGTCCACCATCCACCACTATCACTTCCATGTGTGTCCTCTCTCGTCTTTATCCTAGTTTTTTGAGTTTTGTGTGGTTTAGATTAACAAAGAGACTCTTAAAGTATAAGGTGTTTCATGATAAATAAAGAATATGATGAAATCTATAGTTATTATTTTTTCTTTAACTAGTTATGTATAACTATTACATATTTTATGATAATTAAAAAAGTTATAAAATATATTAGTTATACAGTAATAATATTTTTAACGAAAACATAATTAAAAATATCTTTATTAAGTATCAAAAACAAAACCAAACACTACTAAAAACATGTTTATATTTCTTAATAGAGCTTAAATTTCTTATTTTAAATATTATAAAAATTCCTTACAATGTATTAATTACTTTTGTATAATTAATACATAATAAGTGCTCATGAATTCCAACTAAGTTCATTTCTTCTTCTTACATAATAAGTTTCATAATCATAAGTATGATTTTCTGATAAACCTTATTCATTGTATTCTGAAATATAATAAACACCCACACTATAATCGATGTTGTGTATAGTATGACTTGTACCAAAATCATAATCATATGTAATACCAGTTGTACTTGTACCAGTTATACCTAGTAATATTGGTTGTACTCATCTTAGTTGTACTAAATTCTACTAAGTTGTACTACATTCATACAATCACCAATTTTAGATTATTTTCTTAAGATTTAGTTCGATTGAAATGTTAAAACCCATGCATTTATTAATATAAAGTTGATCAAGATAGATTCTAAGAACAAATATACAACTCAGTTTCATTGTTTTTCAATGGTGTTTGCATTGATTATGAGGAATTTTAAGTTCAAAGGAGAGAGAGATTAAAAAAAAAAAAGAAAAAAAAAAGATTGTACACATTAGTGGGGTTTCACTAAAAAGGGGTGTATTCAAAGTATAATCCTTTTTTTAAGTAGAATTTAAAATGATTTTAGTTTTTTTTAGTTTTTAAATGATTTTTGATGATTTTAGGGAAGTTTATATAATTTTGTAAAATCCTTTCAAATTTCACCTAAAAATGCATGAGATTTGGATTTCTGTATTTTTAACTAAGGAAATCCTCTCAAATCCTCTCGAATCATTTAAAATCAAATCCACAGATTATTTTCAATAACAATAAATATTAATGTAGATTTTAAAATCCTTAGTTCAATAACACTGGATTTCATGAGACTTTTTAAAATCCATGTTTGATTAACATAAGATTTATAAATTACACACAAATTTATTAGAATTCCACTTTAAATATATCCTATTTTTATTTTCCAGATTTGTTTTACTTTTTTAATTTAAGCAAATAAAATATTCAAGACTAAAAATGTGATATTTTAGTTAAATGTGAAGTCAAAGGCCAGTCAAAACATAAATTAATAGTGTTGAATAGATTTATTGGTCAAATGACACAAGAGATTTTCTTCCAATTTTGGCTTAACCTTAACCTTAACCTTAACCTTAACCTTAACCTTAAGCATTGAACCTTGTCCGTATGGTAGTGGAGATAGAGGTGACCAAAAAGCAAAGCCGACCTCCACCACTTTATATAAAGACTTAACACTCTTATTAAGTCTTGACATCATTCACACTTTTTTCAAACAATGACTTTGTCTATTTTTCTCCTCCTCCTCCTCCTCTTCCTCACCACCACCACCGATGCTCTTACGTCACAATCCGACGTGTCAGCTTTAAAAGCCTTCAAAGCCACCGTGAAACCAAACTCAATCCCAACTTGGTCTTGTCTCGCTAGCTGGGACTTCACTGTCTCCGACCCATGTGCTACACCACGTCGAACACATTTCACTTGTGGCATCACTTGCTCCTCTGACTCCACACGTGTGACCCAACTCACTCTTGACCCGGCCGGGTACACGGGTCGTCTCACTCCACTCATCTCCGGCCTCACTGAGCTTCTCACGCTTGATCTCGCCGAGAACAACTTCTACGGTCTAATCCCATCTTCCATCTCCTCTCTCGTAAGCCTCAAAACACTAATCCTCCGATCCAACTCGTTTTCCGGATCCATACCCGACTCAGTAACTAAACTCAACTCACTCGAGTCTATTGATATCTCTCGCAACTCACTCACCGGGTCACTTCCAAAAACAATGAACTCGCTCTTAAACCTCCGGCAACTCGATCTTAGCTACAACAAACTCACCGGAGCAATCCCAAAGCTTCCAAGAAACCTCATCGACTTAGCTTTAAAGGCCAACACTTTATCAGGACCCATCTCAAAAGAATCATTCACCGAGTCAACTCAGCTCGAGATCATCGAACTCGCTGAGAACTCATTCACCGGAACACTAGGATCTTGGTTCTTCCTCCTTGAATCAGTCCAACAAGTAGATCTAGCTAACAATACCCTCACCGCCATCGAAGTCATCCCACCAAAACTCGCCGGAGAAAACAACCTCGTAGCAGTAGAGCTAGGTTACAACCAAATCAAAGGAACAGCTCCGGCGAGTTTCGCGGCGTACCCAAGACTCTCATCACTGTCTATGAGATACAACATGCTTCACGGTGGTATACCTACGGAGTACGAACGTAGCAAGAGTCTAAGACGGCTTTACTTAGACGGGAACTTCTTGACGGGAAAAGCTCCGGCGAGGTTTGTGAGATCAGACGCAGAAGTAATGGGGAGTTTGGGGAATAATTGTCTACAGGGATGTCCAGGGAAAGCTAAGATGTGTGCTCCATCGCAGAAACCATTTTACATTTGTAAGCATGCTTATGGTGGAAAACCAAAGTCTTGAGTTTTTGTCGGTGTCGGTGATTTTGGTCTTGTAATATAATTTTGTATGCAATAAAATTAAACTCTCCAATCGTGTTATTGAGATCTTCATATGTGGGCAGGAATATGAAAATATACTTCAAACTTACACAAACTTTAAAAAATAAAAATGATGACTGCGTTGGTAAAATATTAAAATGGAGTATCGAAATTGATGATTTGGACGGTACATCATAAAAGAATAATAATTGACGTTTTTTTTTTTGAGAGATTGTACGAATTTATGTTGAAAAACTATAATTGGATTTGTTATGTTTAGTTTGTAAGTTATTTGAAAGATTTGGATTTTTTTCAAAAATTTTATTAAAGAGTTTGTGTGGATTTTTATGATTGAATTGTTCAAATTAGGTGTTAAAAAAAAATAAAAAAATTTGTTCACATTTATTGTAACTAATAATCATAATTTAATATGGTTCGTTGTCTCTGAGAAACTGAAAAAAACTCGGCTCATCAAGATTATACTGAGAAAATGATTATAGTAGATGAGAAGGCCGACGTAGGACATATAAAGAGTTCCTTAAATGCGTTTGCAAAACATTTTTTTTTTACTTTATAATCTGATATTTTTTTAAAATGTGTAAATTTACTCACTTCTATTCTTGTAAAATTCACTTAATACTATTATCTTGAATCATAGTTGTAATACTTTATTTGTTGCAACAAATTATTTAAAAACACATTAACATTATGCTTTGTTTACATGATACGATAGTAACAAATATGACAATGTTATATTCTATTATTTTTTTTATCGAATTAGAAAAAAAAAATCCATAACACACAGACCATGCACCATTTTGGTAAATTTGTTAATTATAATTCTTAATTGACTAGTTCAGCCCTAGCAATGCTTAGTATCATTAGATGTAAGAACAACTAAATAAAATACTCATTTTTATAAACTCGAATTTTGAAATTTGAAATTACAAAAAGAAAAAAAAGCTATACTATGAAGTTAGAAAAGGAAATATGACATTGGAATGGTACTAAACAACTACATCAATGTTCTAATTATTTCCAAGACCTAAGCTACCGCAATTAACTTAAAACATCACAATAGAGTCATGAAAATGCATTCGTCGACACAATTCACCAATATATATCTATATATACTTAGTGAGTTTGGATCATTATTGTATGAGACTTAGCAAACTTATATTTGTAATAGTAATCAGAATAGTCTATTTATTTACAATCTTGTATGTACGTATGATTATATAAATGAGATTATATTTACATGCTATCGGTGTCACTCAAATAATATGCATCTCCCTGATGTGACAAATTTTAAGACATACATATATTTACATTTTTATATGATTCACCTTTTTGCTATGTCTATTGTGTTATGTATAACCTTTACAAATAACATTCGTTAATTTCATTTTGTTTAAATACATCACATGTATATATCTCAAAAGCGCATAATCACTATCAAATTTCAGTTTATCTAACCAATGGACATTCTTTTACAAAATCTCAAAATAACTAAAAAAATCACTTAATGACCTATATTTAAATGTGTAATGACCTATATTTTAATGTAAACATCTTCAAAGAATAATAATGACGTTTTTTGAGACATCGTACGAGTTGATGTTGTAAACTACAACTGATTATTTTATTTTATTTTTACTTTGTAAGTTATTTGAATGATTTGGATTTTTTTTTCATAAAATATTTGTGTGGATTTGTATGATTTACATTATTTATAGTTTCTAAGTGTTGCATCCTAATTTTAGATTGATTGTCTAATAAGAGCTATCAATATTCTCCACAATGCATCAAAACTATTCTCAACAAGTTTTATCCAAGAGAAAAGGGATCATTGTGGTAAAGGAGGACGTGGAAGAAGTTATTAAATGCGGCCAGAGAACCTTATTTCTCTACTTTATAATCTAATATATTTCAAAATGTATGTTAATTTGCTCACTTCTTCTCTTGTATATGTCTCACAAACTCATAATCAGTTAATCACTATCAAATTTGATTTAATGTTAACAATGGAAATTCTCTATAAAAAAATCTGAAAATTATAAAAAAAAAAAATCACCATATTACCTAAATTTAAATATGTGATCCACTTTGCCTCGGGCATAATATTAACAAAATGTTTTTATTATACATTAGCTAGTCACTTACTTGTAACTGTTATCTATTTTAAATAATATTTGTTACAAGACGCATATTTTATAATTCTTTAATTCCACAAATATTTATATTTTAGAACTTTTATACACATTTAAAAATTATTAGCAATACCAAAATATATTCTCAATGTATTAATTAAATTCATTTATTTAACTATTGTACTAATTGATAAGTTCATACTGATAAATTATAAAATAAAAATTAAAAATCATTTTTGTCAAACAAAATAAAACTAATTAATTTTATCAGAACATTCATCTTAATAATACATATAAAACATTATGATAATCTAATTGAGACTGAGAATATCTTTAAAGTTCTCATACCCAATATGATGAATTCACACCTAATCAATTATTCTATAGATATCAACAACCAAACTGATATTATAAACATAAAATGCACATAACCAAGTCCTCTCCCTGACCTTGACCATCTTGAGATTCTCTGACTCTATAAATTATTGTGGTTTTACCATAATTTATGTATTATGTATCTTTGGACCGCCGTTACATAGCTTATATTAGATACACATCAATTATTAATTCCAAATGGCAACTACAACGTTAAAGTTAATTCACTTTTTAAATGGCAGAAAATACATTTTAGAAAGATTATACTTATCCAGTTATCCTAGGCAAAACTAACCGAACCAAAAATATCAAACCAAAATCGAACCCAAAATAACCAAATAAAAAAATTAACCAGAACTGTACAAATATTTGGATATTCTAAAATATGATTACTAATTATTTTTAACCAAACGACAAAATTACTACACAATTTTTTAAAATATATATTTAAAATATCCAAAACACCTGAAAAAATAATCTTAATGTATCCTAAATTCTAAAATCGAAAAAAACGTACTAAACCAAAATTAAACCATTTTTGACACTTATATGAATACTAAACTCTATAACCAAAAAAGTTAGAACAGAATAAAACCGAACCAAAATCGATCCGAATACTTGAACATCCAAATCTACTATACTATAGAAATCTCGCATGAACGGAATAAATTATTAAACAACTTCTTAAAATATCAGAAAATTAAAACACCGAAATCTATTTTGTATGATATGGACATAAAATAGAAGAAGGCAGCTGTTACATAACTATTTTATATATCTGTTGAAGCAATCAATTTTGTTTTGGTACCAACAAATTTTGTCACTATCAGAATCAGCAGTTTCTCTTGTAAAACAGCTGTTTCTTTCTTGGCTTTCCCATTTTGTTGCGCCTAACTCTTTATACTATATGATGCTCACACCAGTCACCAGCAAGGTTTGGTAAGAGCCTTATCCATTATCTAATGATTATATAATTAGTTATGCACTTAGACATCAAGATTGATAAAATAATATTTCATAACAATCATTTTCAGGTTTACGTTTTTAGTCGCCTTTGGCTTTATTTACATTCTTATTTTGTGTTTTATAGTTTAAGAAATGTTTTTGAGTAATGCTTTTGAGTGCATTTTGGTTCAAGTTGAGCAATTTAGTTGCAACCAAGCAAATGAATATGAAAAATGAAACAAATAAACATATTATGGCCTACTGTTGCTTGCAACCACAATCATTTGAGCTATATATTTTCATGATTTAAATTAACAACCTCAATCACCCGCAAACACCATGTTTATGTGTGGTTGTTGAATAATAATCAAACTCTATGTTTCTTATACCTTGGTCTTTTTATCGTGATCTAACTCAATTACTCTTTGTCTCTTCATCAACAACAAAATTACGGAAATATTATTTAGGTTTCGGTCTAGAATACTCCCTATTATTTGTATGAGTTATTTCTTTTATCGTTATACAACTTTTTTTTTGCTTTTTACACAGATTAAATTATATATCTCAACCTCGATATATATATTTTTGTTTGTTTTCTCGTTATATAATTTTTGTTTTATTGGAGTTAAGTGCCTAAGAATTTTTGTTTCCAATTTTTTTTTGTTGAAATTGTTTCTATTCTGACTATGTCTCTTCATCAATAAATATTATTTAGGTTTCCAGTCTCTTCATCACTAAAATTACAGAAATATTATTTAGGTTTCGGTCTGGAATTCTCCCTAGTTATTTTTACCAGTTCTTTTTATCGTCCTACAATTTTTTTCGGTTTTTAGTCAGATTAAACAGTTATATGCCAACCTCAATACCCCGAGTGATATGACAAATGCCTAATTTCATTTTCTTGGGGTCAAATGCCTAAGAATTTTGTTTCCAAAATTTGTTGTTGGAATTGTTTGTATTTTGACTATGTTTTCATATTGATGACTATTTCGGTCCATCAGTATATGTTACTAAAAGATGTCTAAATTCTAAAGTATGAAGGAGAAAACAAATATATATAAAGGGGTGTACGTAAAGATATAGTCCCTAAAATCTTATTCACTCAATAATATGAGTAACACATTCAAGAATGGTTCTCATTGAGAAACATCGAAAAAACAAAATCATTACACTTAAATACAAAAAAGAAACGCATAAGCCATCTGTGTTTTGGTAACTCGAACGCATCAGTTCGTACCAAAACAAAGCTAGTACACAAAAATACACTTGTCTCCAATGTATACAGTTCAAGGCCTTTTAGTCTTTTAATACCTCAGACCTCGTACTAGCTTCCTCTCAGATGAATTGCTCCGGAAACTACCAACCGAAGTAGACCGTTCGGGTTTGGTCGGGATTGTTGTGGATAACCATTCAAGTCCTTCGTATAAGCCTTGTCCAGAGATGGCTGAGGTTCCCTGTATAAGCCTGCACCAATCACAATTACACTAAAAGCTTTAGTTTATCCTTTTCCTCTTAAATACAATATGTAATGAACATGAGAAGAGCTTTTATAATTTACCAACAACGTTTTGATAGGCTGTGTAGACCAAGTTTGTTGGCAACCTCGGCTACGGGTAAAGCATTTCTTGAATCTTGCTTGTTCGCAAAGACTAGTACACATGCACCTTCCAGTTCATTCTGTGCATTGTTGTTGTCAAAAACATAAAGTTGTTAGCATAAAAAAGAGGAAAGAGTAAGTAACATTTGAAACTTTTGCATATGATTTTACATCGGTTAGTATGCGATGCAGCTCGTTTCGAGCTTCTGATATCCTTGCATCGTCACTACTGTCCACCACAAAGATGAGCCCCTGCGCGTTCTGAAAGTAGTGTCTCCATAATTTGCGAATCTGTTGGAAAAGCCGACATCTTATTAATAAGAATGATACAGAGAGATCCATAAGAATACTCAGACAGGTCATGCCTTGAGATCACAAGAGAGAAATCTGTGTTTATATGCACTTGTAGAGAGGTAAACACTACAGAAATATGAATTTGACATGGAGTTTTACCTTCTCTTGTCCTCCTATATCCCATACAGTGAAATTGATACCTTTGTATTCTACAGTCTCAAGGTTGAACCCTGTAAAATGATAAACAAACAAGAACGATACAACATCGACATGAGAATTATCAAGCTATTAAGAATTTTCTTGCTCACATATGTAAACACAATCAAAGGGACAAAGTAACTATCTACAAATAAGCTAAGATCCATAAAAAAGGCACAAAGAATACATAGTTGGAGCTGTTCTAACTATCCAAACTAAGTTTTTCTTTCATAATCCTTAATAGAATCAACATCTTACTCTAACTTCACTACCAATCCCTCACCAAGAGAGGACTCAACAGCAAAAACAAACAAGAGAAGATAAAAAAGCTCATGTCACATACCAATAGTAGGCACTGTTGTCACAACCTCTCCAAGCTTCAGCTTATAAAGAATGGTAGTCTTCCCTGAACCATCAAGACCAACCATCAAAATCCTTACTTTACTTTTAGGAAGAAACCTTTTCGCTATACGTGAAAATCTGGCTCCCATGTGTAGAACAACCAAAAACTCAAAAGGAAAAATATGAGATAATAGTGAAACAAACACAAGTTATGACAAGTTTCAAGCTATGTTCTTCTGGTAAGGATTAAGCTTGGGTTTATAAGAGATCTGTAAAGAGTATTAACACACATGCGAAAACTCTTAAATAATAACTGAAAGTTTGATTTTGCAGATTGTAAAGTGAAATCCCATTTAGAAGAAGGCTGGAAACGAATCAATTCCTAAAGGAAGCGAAGAATGGTGTGTGTCCATTTCCAAACTCAAAAGCTCATTAGGACACAGAAGCAAGACTGGTCAGATTCTGTGTTCTGTCTTTCTCATTCGAGAAGCATATCAGAATCTTATTCCTTGAGTACATCACCAGCAAATATGGGAATATTATTACAGGTACGTATGAAAGACACGAAATTAGAATTGCATAAAGATGGTAAAATAAAACAAAATATGTAAGTGAAGCAATAAAACAGAAACATGAATAGCCTCAAAGGTCAAATTCTGAGGCAGGCCTTATTATTTCATCTCACCAAGTCATAATCTCTCTTAAGGTACTTCAACACTATCAAAACTGTGGGAAAAGACCAAAAAAAATAAAGCCAAAGCCATTCTTTTACCGAATCCTCACCGAGTTTTTGGTAGCAAAACTATAGCTTGAGGAAAACAAACTCCTCCACGGCCGGAATCTCTCCAATTTTCTTCAAAGTCTCTTTGCTCGGCATGTCATCAACACCAATCGCCATAACTGCTTGCTTTCTCGGCGCGATTCTTCCAACACTCATGAAACTGACGTTAACATTCGACTCTCCCAAGATGCTTCCAACAGTTCCGATCATGCCAGGCTGATCTACCTGCCTACACAGTATTATACTTCCTTCAAGACTCACGTCTACTTCAAAAGATCCCACCTTTGTTAAATGGGGGACTCCATCTTTAACTCTCCCTTCAACTTTGACTTCTCCAGATTCAGATAAGGCGCTCGCGAATTTGGACTCGACGTTGCATAGCTGAACTGTGATGGTATCGAGTGGGCTCTCTGGTGAACCGTCAAGGAGGACTCGTTCCTCTGAGATTCTCAGCCCTCTCTGTTTTGCTGTGTAATCAGCATTGACCAGGTTTACATAAACATCAGAAATCGGCTCAATGATACCCTTTGTTATCATGGCTCTGAGAAGTCTAGTGTCAAGATCATCAGTGGCTCGAGCAGAGGCGTAGGTCACTTTAACATTCTTCACACCGCTTCCACCAGCAACCAATTGAACAGCTAGTCTCCCTAGTTGCTCTGCCAGAACCACATATGGTTTCAACTCTGCGAGAACCTGTGAATATAATAAACTTTCGTAAATACAATTACACCCTGAAGATAACCTCTTCTACTTCCAGTAACTCAATATAGTTCCATGTTTAAGTTGCTAAGTTTTTGTTTTGGCAAAGAATATACGAAGCTCTTACTAGTATAGGCTAAAGAAGGCTCACCTCAGCAGAAACCATAGGTGCATTGACAGCAGTAGAAGCAAGCTCTCCGTTAAGAGCTCCAACAACAGCTTCTGCAATCTCAAGAGCTACTCCTTCCTATCAATGCCACATACAGTAATTAAACAAAAGAGACATCATAACAAAAGCATCACTTGAATTGTTGATAAAAATGCAGAACCTGAGCCTCCATGGTACTTGCTCCAAGATGAGGTGTAACCGTAACCCTCTCATGCTGCACCAACTTACTATCCTTAGCCGGAGGCTCTTTAGTAAAAACATCAAGAGCAGCCTGAGCAACAATACCAGCATCTAAAGCTCTCACCAATGCATCTTCATCAATAACACCACCACGAGCCACATTAACAATCCTCACTCCTTTCTTCATCTTAGCAAACGTTTCATCATTAAGCATCTTCGACGTAGCAGGTGTAAGAGGCATATGTAAAGAAATGAAATCAGCAGTAGATAGCGCTTCATCAAAGCTCACTAAATCCACACCAATGGCATGAGCACGATCCGCAGGAGCATAAGGATCATGAGCAATAACACGCATACCAAGTCCCTTTGCACGTCTTGCAACTTCTGATCCAACTTTCCCAAATCCCATCACAGCTAATGTCTTCCCCACAAGTGATACACCAACATACTTGTTCCTCTTCCACTCTCCTACATTATATCCGAAAACAAACAACAAGAATCCTCAGAATACAAAACCATCCACAAGTCAATGAGATCAAATTTTGCAATTCATCAACAAATTTGAAAAAAGTGAGTTACCAGCTTTAACAGAAGCATCAGCTTGAGCAACATTTCTAGCCATGGCAGCCAAAAGCGCGATTCCATGTTCAGCAGCAGCGATCGTATTCGCAGTAGGCGCATTAACAACCAAACAACCAAACTCAGTCGCAGCACTCAGATCCACATTATCAATCCCAACACCAGCTCTACCAACAACCTTAAGCCTACCATGAGACGATTCAAAAACCTCACGACCTACCTTAGTCGCACTCCTCACAATCAACGCATCACAGAGCGAGATCTTCGTGTTTAACTCCTCAGGGGTTAAATTATATGAACAATCAACGTTTGCGAACTTCTCAAGTAGCTGAACACCAGCTTCGCCGAGCTTCTCCGCCACGAGAACGGTTGGTTTTGCTCCGTCTCCGGTGGTAGTGCACGTCACGAGGATAAGCCGTTTATGTGAAATATCGCGTCGACTGCGAACAGAAATGGCGGATGGAAGAACCGATCTGGAGGAGAGGGAAGAGATTCTGAGAGGATTTACGGCGAGTTTGGCGGAGGATGTTACGGCGGCGGCGGAGGAAGACATTGTAACTGTGCGTAGTGGTGTAAGTGAAGAGAGGTTGGTGGCTGATTACACAACGAGAGAGATCTGAGTTCTAATTTGTATAATCAGAGATTGTTTTATTAATAGATTGATTAGTTTAGAATTCGTAATTAATCTATACGGAAAGATTAGATTTTCCAATTGGATATCGGTTTAGTCCGGTTAAGGTGAATTGATTCAAAATAAATTGAGAAAACCGATTTGTTGGTTTATTATTAGGAGTCTGATCGCATTGTTCGTTTCCTGTAATTTTCTTTTATTCTTAACATTTTTTTTCCATTTGATTAAAAAAAATTCCAGTTTCTTAGAATTTGTACCAATTGAAGCATTAAACATTGTGTAAAGATCTTAGATATGGTGACTTTGAGTCAAATAAATTTTGCAATCATAAAGCAAAATCAGAATGCACTATTTCAACACTTCTCATCGATTTGCAATTTGAGGGTAATTAACAATTATACTTTCTAATAATACTTCAGATTTAGAAAATCTAACTACAAGAAGTTGATACATAATCTTCAATACATAACCTAGAAAGTCAGTCTCGTAATTAATATTTTGCAAAAAATGAGCAAGTGTTAGCTCACAAGATCTTCTAAACACAATGGCAAAACGTATATCATCTTCACTAAAACTATCTCCCCACGGAGACTAACAATGGTTAAGTTAGCAATGGCCATCATGATCATGTGTCTCAACTCTGCATTGATAAAAACGTGAAAATGTATCATCAAAATTAGTTTTAACCACATATCAAAAATAAAATAATGGCAATTAATTGATTTGTAACTATATTTACCATAACCATCCATCACATCCACATTTCCACACCACCTGCCACCTCAATGTTAGCTGCCACCTCCACGACATGGGCATAACTATCTATCACCCTTAGAACATATATGCCATGCAACAAATATTTCCAGAGTTCTCCCACATTTACCACCTACATTTATTTTGTTATATATTACAAAATATATTTCAAGTGGTTTTTGTTTGTATGATTATTTGGTTTGAGTTCGATTGTAACAAAAAAAGCTTTAAAATATTTCTAGAGACTTATTAATAGTGAATTTTAATATATTAAATTAACAAATCATCTTTATCCAAACAAAAAAATTATAAGAATTAGTTAAAATTTAAAATTCGAATAATTAAATATGGAATTTCAATTGAAATCAGACAATGTCATATAACATATAAAAGCTAGTTTTCAGAAAACTAAAGAAAATGTGTGTGTATGTGTGTTTTTTTCCTCAAAATATTAAACATAAATAGGGATAATTGGTTATTTCATACCTAACATAAACTTGAATGTTCAATTCATACATAATATTTGTCTATGTACCAATACATACTTAATGTTTAGAAAAAATCAAATTTCATACTCGAACTTCGCAAATCGTACAAAATCATACATTCATTTTCCTCGCTTGAGATATGTGTCACATCTTTGATGACGTCATTACCACGTCATCATATTTTAAAACAAAAAAAAAATCTTTTTCCTATTCTTTTCTATTAATATTATCAATAACAAATATCACTTTTTATTTTTTCTAAAGATTTTGAAACTTATTTTCTATAACAAGTATCACATTTTTAAATGTAGTATCACTAGAAACATCCTATTAATTTTATTGGCAAGTAGGATTGTTTTGATACATATATATATAAGTTAAGATACAAATACATTATTACCATTAATGAGAAATTGTATTTTGTTTTTTAAATACAATTATTCCAATAGCAATACATGTGATTAATTTTTCCTATTTTTTTCTTCAACTTAAAACCGTCTTTCAACTAATATCTATATAAGATTATTGTAAGGTTTATGTTCTCTACTAGTGGCTTGAGGACTTTTTGAAGAGAAATTGTGAGTTTTGGATTTTTAATATTTTAAATATTCGATTCGGTTGAAATAATGGTTCTAAATTTTAAAAACAAGATTTTAATTCTTTACATACAAAAAGTCACAATTTTGTTGGATAACATTAATGGAGAGGAAGAGAGATTTTTTTATTTGTGATGAAAAATGATGACGTGGCAACCACATTATCGAGGATGTGGCTACCACGTCATCAACATCATCAAAGACGTGGCATCCATGTCAGCAATATGTATGACTTCATACAATTTGATAATTTTAGGTATGCAATTTAAATATGTTAAAAGGTTAAGTATGTATTTGCACGTAGACAAATGTTGGGTATGAATTGAACACTCATTATTAGGCTAGGTATGAATTGGCCGATTTTCTAGGCCTGCGACTTCGGGTTGGGTCAGGTAATTCAGATACTCGGTTAGTTTGGAATTTGAGAAACATTACCAAAAATAATCGAATTACATAACAGTTCGGTTCGGGTATCGGGCTTTTTGGTTATTTATTTTTGCTTACAAAAATGACCCAAATATTTTGAATCTTTGGATATCTTAGTTAAATCGGATCGATTATCTCGGTTAATTTGAGTAAATTTGGTTTAGTGAAATCAAAAAACAAGAAAAAGGAAAGAGCTTTTAAGTGATGAGATGTTTGAAAAACCAAAGCTTTAAGCTTGTGAAATCAAAAGCCAGATACAACAAACAATTTAAGTGATGAGAAGTTGAAAAAGGAAGGCTTTGTGGCATTAAAAACATAAACAAAAGGAAAGACCTATCACAAAAACGATGTTGGCAGTTGGTTGTTACTGGTACCGAGAATCTATTTTAGCAAACTGGACATGTGTTGCCTTGGTCTTGGTCTTGGTTGTCGTCCATTTTTTTCTCATGAAATTTGAGAGATCTGAAAAAGAAATAAGTCCCACCAATAATGCTGTTGATTCAAATAAAAGAAACTTGAAGTGATGAGATGTTAGAAAAACCAAAGCTTTAAGCTTGAGAAATAAAAAAACCAGAGACAACAAACAATTTAAGTGATGATAAATTGGAACCAAAGCTTAACATTTCTTTTTACCATTTGATTAAAAAATTCCAGTTTCTTTAAATTTTTACCAATTGAAGCACCAACATTTTTCGTAAAGATCTTAAATTTAGTGACGTTGACTTAAATAAATTTGAGAAATACTTCCAATAACATCAAAATATGTTTTATGAACAATAATAGCACACACTCCACAAATTTCCAAAATAGCATTAATTAACACAATTATAATATTTTATATAATTTTTAGAATTCTTTATTAAGGTTTGAGTTGACTATTTTACATTAAGGGTATAGTTTTTAGGAGGTAGGATTTATTATTTAGAGTTTATGATTTAGTTTTGAAAGTTTAATTTAAATATATGGTGCTAATTTTGAAAAATAGGAGTGTGTGCTAAGTTTATAAGAAAAGCTGAAATTAATGCATGAGAATTGCCCAATATATTTAGCAATTATGAAGCAAAACCAGGTTGCACTATTTGAACACCATGATTTCATTGATTTGCAATTTGAGGGTAATTAACAATTATACTTTCCAATAAAACTTCAGATTTAGAAATGCTAATTACAAGAAATGGATACATAACTTTCAATACACAACCTAGAAAGTCAGTCTCGTGATTAATATTTTGCACAAGTGTTAGCTCACAAGATATTGTAAACATCTTCTAAACAAAATGACAAAATGGAGACTAACAATGGTTAAGCTAGCAATGACCATCATGACCATGTGTCTCAACTCTGCATTTATTTTGTTATATATTAAAAAATATTATAACAAGTGGTTTGTATGATCATTTGAATTGAGTTAGATTGTAGGAAAAAACTTTAAAATATTTCTAGATACTTATAAATTAATAGTGAATTGTTATATATTAAATTAGCAAATCAACTTTATCAAAAACGAAAAGAAATTATAAGTATTAGTTACAATTTAAAATAATTAATTTTAGGATTTTTAATGGATTGTATTATTTATTTATTTATATATTCTTATATACATTTACGAAAAATGTAAACCTTTTACTTTTAGGATTTATTATTCATGATATTATTTTTCTTCTCACATGTGTTAAAATTCACTTGGTAGACATAACGTGACATATATCACGATCATGTATCACGATCATGCGAGTTGCTAACAGTGAAAAACCAAACTTTATATAAGAAAATAGTTTTGAAAGAGCAAAATAATAATAATAATCATTAAAGATAAAATAATTTCAAACAGTAATGTCTGAAATCTAATTATCAAAGATGTTTTAATAAATTTCAAAAATATTTAATAACCATTCAAATTGAACAAAAAATGTGATATCTAACTTACTACATTAATTTGTTATTAATTATTACTGGAGGCTAATCCGAGCTACGTGTGGTTGTATATAAGATTTTGTGTATTAATTGTGTTTTTAGTATTTTAGTATTTGTATATTTTCAATTTCAGATTTACTAAATAAAGTTCATACAATTATAGTGGAAAATATGCAAGGTCATACATTTAACTCTTACAAGGCCCTGATTGGAAATTCATTGAAAAAAAAAGAGAGATTTTAATACATTGTTTTCTATAAAACTATCGAGAGAACTTTTTTTTTTTTACTATCTCATATTATTATCCTTTGAAGGATTTCACTGGACCATTATACGTTGACCACATCGACAAATCACGATAAAAACGTACATTTCAACATTTACTTAGTAGCTAGGTAAGTATACTAAGTATAGTCTTATATAACAGAATTCAACATATTCACTCATTGTGTTCCACAACACAATGCCAAGACCTAAAAAGACAAAGATATTGATCTTGAAATTACTATAGTTGTGATCCTCGCGGAATACAACATTGGTGAATGAAGGAGGCAAAGTACGTTAACATTCTTTAAAAGTTTAAGCTTCATTTTACTGCTAAGTCTTTTTATAAACTCGTGCCTTCAGAAACTATCTATTGTATTGTTAACTTCTCTGGACAAAAACAAAACAACACACATAAGAGAAAAGGATTAAAAGTGTCGTTTTTAAAGTCTTTTGCTTTGCCTTCCCTTGAAGATTAGGCCAAAGCCGATGCTTTTTTTCTCTTCCGCAATTAATTGTAAACCGAATCATTTAAGTGACTAAAATTGTCAGCTTTGATCATTCCCAAGCTAAAGATCATTTACAATCATATTCCAATATATCCTAACGGATTTGGCTTAAGATATATCAAAGAGAAGTCTAAGAATTTAGTGAAAGAGAAGAAAATATAATGTTACAATTTTAAAATGGTTTAATGCTTACTTCATCCCAGTTTATACTGCATGTATTTCACCGTTTATTGTAACGTAGATCCAAAAGAAGGATGGGTTCAAACTCTTGGAGCTTTTATCAAGATAAATAAATAAGATAGAGAGAAGGAGCAAATGAGCTAGTTGTTTTTACATCTGTTTGCCTTTTCACCAGATCTGGGTTCGAGTCCGATCCCTCTCAAAGAAAGACTTATTATTTGTAATGATGTAAAAAAAAAAGATAGAAAATGAAATAACATCTTTCAGAACTTTATTTACTTGCAAGAAAGTGAAAGAATAATGAAAGATTAAGTAAAGAACACCAATATTTTCAGTACTTATGAATTCACTAATACATGATACTTTATCTAGAAACAAATGAAAAAAAAGAAGTTAACAACAACTTAAAAGATGCAAAGTAATCAATTTGCATTTTAATTTATGAAATCTAAATTGAATAAAGCAAACAACTAAACAAGCATTTTCTCTAGCACATGCACCACTTCCTTCATGGACGGTCGCTTTTGAGGCAAAGAAGAGACACAACCATAACCTAACTTAAACCATGCGATCACCTCATCTTCGCGGCAAGCCACATCAACCCTAATTGTCCCATCAACCAACCTCAAGAACCAACTTTTTTCATCGGTCTCAGAATCGCGAACAAGATCTCGATCGACCGGAAAAACTTTGCCTGTGAGAAGCTCCAAGAGTATCACACCAAACAAGTAAACATCACATTTGGAGTTTGGTTTCTGACTAGTCGACCACTCTGGCGGATGGTGTGGTGAAATCGAAATTGGTCCATCCGAGAGTAAATGGGCCGGAGTCATAACACGATCAAGGCCCATATCAGTAATTACAGGCTCAAATTCAGAGTCCAAGAGAATATTATTGGGCTTTATGTTGCCGTGCACATGCTTCTTCTCGTGGATATAAGCAAGTCCTTTAGCTATCCCTCGTGCTATCTTGAGCCTTGCCTCAAAGGAGTGAGCATGCGCTGTGATATTGGAGCGTTAATTAAAAACAAATTGCTAAAATGAGCTGATATTGGAGCGTATGATAGCATTACGAAGAATTAACGTACGCCGTTTATAAAAAATTGAAAACTTACCGGAGATGGAGGAGAGAGGTAAGCTTCCGTTTGGGACATAGTCGAAGATGAGAAGCTTCTCTTCGTTTCCCCAGACGAAGCCACGAACCCTAACGAGATTTGGGTGACGAAGTTTAGCGATGCACTGAACCTCCTTTTCGAATTCTTTGAATTTCGCCGTCGTACAACTCTCCGCTCCGATCCGCCGCACTGCAAAAGCTGAGCCGTTCTCTAACACGGCTTTGTAAACGATCCCGCCGCTTCTGCTTGTACCAAGTACGTAAGCTGATGCCTTTAGTAGTGTATCTAGCTCTAGCTGAGTCTCTCTATCGACTGTTACTAGTTGTGGCGCACCACTTGTTCGATTAAATGCCTCAGTGGGTTTCTTCTCTTGCAGCTGGTTCTCTACGTCTCTATCGGATGATGTGGAGGTTGTATCGTCGTACCGATGAGTTATCCATGAGCCGCATCCAGTTTTTGTGGGTGGAGATTTTGTGATCTCTGAAGCAGTGACTATGTTGTGTTTCGATTTCTTGATGGGTACTGTATCGTTTTTCTCTAGACACTTTTGTAAGACGCTGAAAGTGCTGTATTCTTGGTAGCTTCTACGTTTCTTGAGTTGGTATATGTAGAGGATGAACATAGCTATGATAGATAGACCAGCAATATCTGCTAGTGTAATGCCTACGATTGTGCTTGGTTTTAGTTTGCTTTTGGCTGTTTGAGTTGGTGATTCTACTGATGGAGTTGTTGTTGTTGTTGTTGGTGTTGGATTTGTGGGCATGACTGCTATTGCTGGTGAAGTAGTGTCAGGGATATTTGGTGGGTCTGAAATAGTAGAAGGGATTGAACAAAGGGTCTTCAATGGCTGACCACACAAGCCTAGATTACCAGAAAAAGACTCGGTCTTTTGGTTAAGTAATGGTGGTGTACCAGGGATTGGTCCTGTTAGATTGTTGAAAGAGAGATCGAGGATGGCGTTTGCTGGAAACTCCTTGGTGAAACTTGGGGAAATCACTCCGGAGATTTGGTTGTGTGATAGGTTGAGGTAATGCAAACTTGTTCCCATGAAATCTGGAGGAAGAGATCCGTCTAGAAGATTTGAGGAGATATCTAGAATTTGTACTGCTTCCAACCCACTCGGAATATCGCCTGAGAAGGAGTTCTTTGCCAAGGAAATGACCGTCAGATTCTTGAGAAGTGGGAGATTAGGAGGGATTTTTCCGGTGAAGGCATTAGCTGAGAGATTCAAGAGCTGGAGACTAGCCACGTTACTGATACGATTGGGCACTTCACCAGAAACCTTGTTGTTCCCAAGAGACAGAACACGAAGCTCAGTAGCATTAGCCACTGAATCCGGCAGTGACCCATGGAAGAAATTGTTGGAGAGATCCAAGATCCGTAGATGAAGTATCGAAAACAAATCGGGAGAGATAGAACCCAGAAGTTGTTTGTTGGGAAGAACCAAGCTTGTCACTCTAAGCTTACCTGGGGTGTTGGGACTCCCAAGCTCTGTACAGGTAACACCAGTCCAAGAGCATGGTGTTTCATCGTCGTAGTTCCAGTTGCGTAAAACAGAGAGAGGGTCACTGAGGATAGAGTATTTGAAAGAGAGTAAAGCAATACCATCTGTGTTAAGAGCTTGGTGTAGTGAAGGGAGAATAAGAAGAAGAAGAAGATGGAAGAGAAGGTTGCTTCTGATGGAAGTCATGGTTTTGAGTTCTTATGTTTTTTCTCTATTCTCTGAGTAATGCTTATGAGTTCTTATGATAGAGAGAAAGAGAAAGAGATGGTGAACCACTGCAAGTAATGATTGTTCTGTTCACCAAATTTATAAGATATTGGAGCAAAGCAAAACGAAACTATGAGGTTCTGCTTTAGAGAAGGTGAGGTTGTAACTAAGAGATAAAAAAGAGAGGGATTGGTTATTTTATTTTATTTTTATGTCAACAGCTAATATTCTTTTATTCTTTTTGTCGTTGTTATTTCTCATTTAGTAGTTTGTCTTTTTTCGAAGTTCGTAAAAATGTCTGCAAAATATTGTATAATTATCTTTGTTTTTGTTTTTTCTTACCCCAAAAAGAATATTTATTCGAAAATTTGAATTTAAAACATGACACCGTTGACAAGAACTTGTGAAGTAAGTGAAACAAAGCCATTAAACATCTACGTTTAGCTACTTTCTAACCTTACACTTTGTAATGTTGTTCCTTATACTATCATTAGCGTTGGCTCAAACAAATTTGGTGAACAAAAAAATGATTATAATTAAAACAATGCACTAAAACGTTAATTAAGAATTGACAACTTTTCTTTCATTTTCAATCGATTGTATGATTCATTACACAAAAATTACAGTGTCTTAGACATCAAAGTCGAAAAAGAGCATATCTTAAGACATGTATAAATTAGATATGGTTTTCTCTGTTAACAAATAGATTTTTGTTTTACGATTTACTATGGGGGAGGGGGAAATGTTATAAGAAATAAGATTTGTAAGATTTTAATATATTCTTCATTATTTTTTTTTTCTTTTTTGTACTGTTTTTGATACTAGCGTTGCAAAAGGAAATTGTGAGATCTGATCAAGAAAATAATAAATGACTATTATGGTGTTGACCACAAAACTTTTGTTTGTTTTTACATGTTATGATGAAAAATCAGTTTTCATGTAAATATAAATATATATTTTAGTTTAGATGTATGGTCACATGTTTGGCTAAATTTTGTATAGGTGAACACTATTTTTGAAATAAATTTATTACAATAAAATAAAAGTAATGAAAAAAGATGTATGGTCACATAAAATAAATTTATGTCTAGTCGGGAGGATGTTAGTTCTCTTTTATTTGAGAATGTTGTCGGGTTTGTGCACCCACGTTTTGTTAGAGTGTAGTTTTTGTTTTTTTGTTTCCCTTTTCTTCCACCAAAAGAAAAAGTATTAGAGACTACGATAATTCTTAAAGAAACTTAGATGAACAAATAAAATAATAATAAGCGTTTTAGAACAAAATTGAGAATATAAGTAATCACCATGTATCAGTCACGAGACTAAGCAACGCTGAAAAGTGAGAACACTGAATACTGCGTAACGCTGAATATTAAACCATGGTATAGAAAAGTTTGAAATGTTTGAAACTTATTAATGATATTCAAAAGGATAAGTTAATCAAAGTTTGTATTTGGTTTAGTTTCAAGATTTTCAGACTTGGCATCAGTTTGGTAATATATAGTATATAGTATATACACATTTGACTATAAATATATTTTTCGTATACTTTTATTGCTAAATATGTTATCAAAATCACAATCTTTTGTTTGATATCATTTCTTATACTTTTATTGTTATTGACAGCATACACACATTTGAATCTAAGTATATATATTTATGGGTTCGTCCATAGCTAATATGTTACATGAATAGAAACTAGATTTAAAACGGTGATTACAAATATATCAAGAAAATAAACAATTTAAATCAAATACTTTCGCATTGTCCATGAGCATCTCAAAACTAAACAAATATAGTTCACAAAAAACAAAAAGATAAATTTAAAAGAATATCCAAATTAAGTTCATGATACTCAACAAATACTAAACCATGCAAGTTTGTAAATTGCGTAATTAAAATTTGAATAATTATTTAATTCTAAAAAGTAAATTGATTTTTGTTTATGTTTTTGTATTTATGCATGACAACTTGTTTGAATTCGTTATTATTGTTGATACAACAATTTTAGAGATATAAAATGAACTAAGATTAGCTAGACAAAGATGTTGGACAAGATCTTATAGGGGGAATGTATATCAACAAACATACTTTATATTTCTTTTTCAATTTTATTTAAATTAGACATCCAATAATTTTTTTTTTAAAAAGTAAATTTATAAAAAAAAATATCATAAAATACCACTATACCACTAAACTAAGTTTTTGTTCCAAAAATACCAATTGAAGTTTTTTTTCTTTTAAAAATACCACTATAAAATTATCAATAAAAAAATACTCAAACTTTAAATTAATATTTTGAAAATTTTATACTCAAAAAATTATGAAGTTTTATTTAGTATGTTGGCCACAAGGGTTTACGGTTTTTTTAATATAAAGTTTAGTTTTGAAATTTTGAAATTTAGCTTTCATTTTGTGGTAGTTTTGGAAAAAAATATTTCCATGATACCGTTAATAATTAAATACAAAAATAAAAAATATTCCCATGGACCGTTAATAAAGAAAGAAAAGAAAAAAATTCCTCTTAAAGGCCGTTAAGTTGCATAAAGCCCATTACAACTACAAAGATAGAACGAAGCCTAAAACTCAAAATCACCATTTCACACAACTTTACTCTTAAACTCAACTACGAATATGCAGTCACTACTTTTGCCGCCGGCGAGTTCCTCCGGCCTCTCCGCCGTCGCTCTACGACCAAGTTTCCAGAACTCGTTCCCCAACCAACGTCTCTCTACTCGCTCCCTACCAATTCTCTTGGCTCCGAAGAGGAAATCCACCATTTCTTCTTCACACACCCAATCGCCACCGTCTCTGTCCGTCTACGGTTTCCAAATCGGAGGATCCAAACCTAGTTTCGCACCATCCACGGTTACATTTTCCTATCCGACGTCTCCTTCTTCAGTTTCCGGTGATAATGAGGTCGACAAGGCAAAGCTCGCTCAGGTTTCTCTCATTCTCTTTAGCATTTTCCAGCTCGAATCTTAGTTCCTCGTCTTGGTTTTTTGAATTAGATAGCTGAATTGAGTTGTGGAATGAGATTGTGATGATCATGTCTGAACTCGTAATTCACAGATTCTACCTGAATCAGATTTTGTTTTCAGGAAGTAGATAACAATTTTTGGATTCGAGTTTTTTGAGAAATGGAATTGAAGTGTTTACTTGTGAAGAATCTTTATCCATGTATTGATATTTGTGAATAATGGTATTGTTTCATAGGTAGCAAAGAGGTTGGAGAAGACTTCAAGGTACTTCAAGAGGCTAGGGAGTATTGGTTTCTGGGGGCAGCTTGTGTCAACGGTTGTTGCGGCTGTGATTCTATCCTTCTCCATTGTTGTAACAGGGAAACCTACTTCACCTGCTACTTTCTATGCTACTGCAAGTGGGATAGCTGCCTCGTTTGTCTCGGTTTTCTGGTCGTTTGGGTATATTCGGCTTTCAGAGAGGCTCCGTAGAACTTCCATTGACCCTGCCAAGGTAACAGTGTCTCGTAGTTCAATCCAAATCACTGGAACTAATGCTTTTAAAGGTGTACTGCTAATGAGTAATGACTACACGAACATGAAAAAGTATGGATTATATAAGTAGAAACAGTAAGGATCCTGGAATCTGTCTTTAAGTTGAATCACTCGGTTCTCTTGGTCTGAGCGTCGTTCTTTAGAAGTGAACATCCATACAATTGCGCTTTTAGGTTGTTATGTGTGTGAACTGGGTTAACTCTGTTTCTTGACGACCAGTCTGTGAACCTTATATTTAGTAGTAGTAGCTACTAGCTGTTGAACCTTATATCATATTTAAGTTCTTCAGCTGGTTGTATGATCCAGTCAAGTCTTCTTGGGTCCTGTTAATCAGTTTCGTAGACTTGTAGCTCGGTGTATGAAAGCGACAAATCCAATTTTTAATAAGGCTGTATTGTTTCAGGCCCCTCCTCGTGCTGATGTTGTGAAAGGTTTGAGGAGCGGGATTATGGTAAATCTTTTGGGAATGGGGGCAGCACTTCTCGGGATGCAAGCAACGGTTGGATTCTTAGTTGCAAAGGCTTTAACAACCTCAGCTAACCCTTTCTACCAGGGAGTCTCCCAGGGTTACAGCCCTGTTCTTGCTCTTGATGTCTTCCTAGTTCAGGTAAACAAAAGCTTTTACTCTAAGATTTTTTTGCAAAAGTGATATGTGTAAGTTTCAGTGTTTGACTTGAGAACCGCTTTCTGCAGGCATCGGCGAACACCTTACTCTCTCATTTCCTAGGCCTTGTTTGCTCGTTGGAGCTGTTGCGGTCTGTGACAGTGCCCAATTCGGAATCTGTCTTAGCTCCTAAAGTTGCTTGAGTTTCTGCCTTTTTGGCCTCACTTCTTGTAATCATCAACGTTATAATCCCGAGGCTTGTTTCCTCTTAAAACTTCAGAAACATTCCTGAGTTACAACTGTGATTTATCGGATAAAATTATCACTTATGTGTTAACATATAACTAAAAATATCATAACTCTCCACTTTAATTAGAACCAATCACGTTTAGTTCCTCAAGTTACACATAAGACATGGACTTCTTCATCCATAGTGTCCCTATCAACTAAGGGTTGATTCGAGAGAGAAGACCACATTATAGCATATGGAATTAATCTCTCAAGTCTCATTTCATATACTCATCATAGTTTCGTTACAATGCTCTGTTGTACCAATCCTCAGTTTTACCTCTGCAACTCGGTCATATTATGTCTTGTTTATTTCACTGCATGCAACGAAAAGAGAGCAAACAAACAGATTAGACTTAAACAAACAAATTAGACTTGAACAAACAAATTAGACTTGAACTCTAATTGAATTCACCAAAGAACTACACCATAGAAGAAACTTGTTTAATGAGAGAAGTCTCTAAACTCTACACCATATCTACGCTCTGTTGTTAAGCTGGCAAAGCTACAACAGCTGTCTCACGCCTATTTATCTCTTGAAAAAACTATCTATCTTTGCAAATTACCTCTAGGCTAATTACAATTGTCATGTTCTAGTCATAACAAAAAAAACCGTATCAAATGAACGATAATCTTCTGTAGTATATGATGTGTTTAAATCGAACAATGAATCAAAGGGCTAGCTGATAAATGCTTTAAAAAAGGATCAGTATGCTTGCCTATTGCATCTTCTTTATCTTATTTGAAGGCTTAGGAATAATCTTCTGTAGTAATCTTTCGTCAATCTTCCTGTACTGGGTTTGAATGATTCGATGTGTTAAGGATAGCTTATCATCAATATGACCCTGGTATCTCTCGTACAGAAAAGGAATCAAAAGACTGAGAACAACACCTGTGCATTAAAATCACACAGAAAAAAAAGTCAATTAGTTGAGTTGAGCAGTCTTGAGTGCAAAAACATAAACCCTTCCTCTTATAAAGAACAAAGGAAATCAAATCTACTCACCAAGATACACTATCGTGAGAAAGTTCAAGAAAGTACCAACAAATGATACTGTCCACAACACAACACTAACCTGCCATAGCAAACTGCAATGTTTCAGTTTCGTAATCTTTCTTGCTACAATCAAAAGAACAAAATCACTTGGAACAGTTTGCTAACCCGAAAGAGTTGCTTAGCATTTCTTCCCACGTAAATCTCACGAGCAACAGCGAGCACCATATTAATCCACACTCGTAAACCATCAGCCACCATAAACACAAACGCCTCAGAGATTTCAAGATTAGGTAGTTGAGGCATAGGTCTAAATCAAGAAACAAAAAAACAACGAAAACATTCAAGATTCAGAATTACCACAGCCTAATACAAACTTTTCCATATATCTTATCTACAACATGATGTCAAAAATGTGACATTCTTCACTCCAAATTCCACAGAAACAAAGCTAATCCAACCTATAAACAATATCTTATATATACTATACGACATTTCTTCACTCTTCAAGCTAAAACCAAGATAAGATACCTGTTGAAGAGAATAGCAGATTTGGTCCAGAGGAAGAGTATAACAACGAGAAGAAGCTGAGTATTAACAACAAAGGGGAAGAAACTGTAACCGCGTTTCTCGAATAAGAACCATAACAACGTCGTTGATCCGAGTAGAAGAAACCCTCCGCGGCGGCTCTTCCGCATGATCAAATCGGAAACTGTATCATCAGTCCGGTTCAGGAAAATTTCAAAATATCAAAATGGAATCGGTGCGATTTCAAAGGGAGATCTATATGTTAATGGAACAATGGAGAGTGAGGGAAAGAGAGAGAGGAACCTGAGCCGAAGCGAATAGATTGATGAACAGATTCTTCCATTGGAGCGATCTCTCTCTCTCTCTCTCTCTCTGTGTCTGTCTCACCAATCCCAAAATTGTTTAGTTTTTTTTTTTAAAGTCATTTAAATAAGAGATTAATTAAAAATAAATTACTGAAATCAATGCAAAAATAGGGTTTTAAAACTTAAAAGTAAGGTACAAAAGTTAGGTTTCTTTTCTGCTTTTTAAGCTATTTTCAAGTCTAAACTTTGATTATATTTTTTTGCCTTTATTTATTTTTCCCTTTAATCTCCATTTTTCATTGTTATAAACAGAAGCCCCAGATAACACGATTTATTAATATTTCTGCAGATTAATGGAGATAAGTTTACCGTTCCCCGTGATTCTAACTATTGAAAGAGAAGATGGTGTCCAAGATCAGCATGGAGGGAGAAGAAAGCTTTCAAGATCAGCAAAGGAGTGTTGTTAATAGTGAATCAAATAGGGTCGGAAGAAATTGCCCATGGTAGATTATCTTTGTAACAATTCTCATAATTTGCAATAATTAATAAATCTAAAGACGATAAAAAAAACAAAAGTACCCATTATTTTTGTATAATATAACTTCTATAAATTAATATCTCGATAAATCATTAATTTTTTTAAATCCCGAATTGGTTTTTAGGTTCAATTTATGTAGTTAAATTAATAAATTTTTATATTAATAATATTTATAAAAGAGAAATATTCTTAATAAAAACAAGTTTTACGGATAATTATAGTATACATTGTACATATTTTAAAATATACTAATTGACACAGCTACAATTTTTTAAATTATTTTTTGAATTTCTTTCTAAGGTTTGAGTCGATTATTTTACATTTAAGGTATAGTTATTTCGACGATAAAATTTAGTGTTTAGAGTTTATTATTTAATTTTGAAAGTTTAAATTTAAAATAATGTGATTTATACACAAATGTAATTTTAACATTTTCTTGACATTTATTCTTTTTTTTTTGTTTGGTCCAATTTGAAATTTTTTTGGTTAGTTTCAGATTTTCATGGTTTTAAAAAACAATGAAACCAAACAGCTTTATAAATTTCTTTTCAATCGTGATTTAAACCTGCTCCATTTCTTTTTCACCATACATTGTGAAAAACAAACGGAAAGAGAGAAACTCATCTTGCAAAGAGATAGTTTTGGATTCATGTTACACAATATAAAATCTATGAACTGTTCTCTTGAAACTTGATATTAAACATCGGACGCAAAGGTTCTACCAAAGACTCTTCTTCTTCTTCGTCGCCACCGTCGTCAGATGATTTTTCTTCTTCTTCATCTGCTCTAGGTTGCTTTTCTTGTTCCTCAGTAGTAGTAGTGTTTGGTTTTACCTTCTTCTCTTGCTTCTTCTGCTTCTTCTTTTGGCGTTTCAATCGCTTCTTTGATGTTTTTTCCTCTGCGGCTTTCAGTTTCTCTTCCCTTCTTATAGTAAACTCGGCCATTTTTAACCGCTTGTTATAGTCAATATCCATCCTTGTGAGTCGATCTTGTTCTCTTCGCCTCATTTGTCGGTACTGTAAAAAGAGAGGGATGCATCGTTAACACACAAGTCGAGATATCTAGTAAATATGCAAAGGATGTATACACACTAATCAAAAAGTACTCAAGCCATAACCAATAGAATTCACATAATAATCAGCACATATTAATTACTAAACCACATGAACCTCTCACAAAGAATAATCTCAGTTCAAGCTCTATTAAACTTATATAAAGGCATGAAAACCTTGCGATCCGTCACAAAACTAAGGAAACACAATGTCAGAAAACACATATCGACTACGAAATTTCAGATCCCTATATTATGGACAGCAAGGAACATCTCTTAATTGATTGACTGTAACTTCAAATCAAACCCACACCTAACCATGCCTAAGAACTAAAGAACAGGATTCGTTTCTAGCCAGCTACAGTATTGAATTAACTTTGGCAATTTTCAATTCTAGAAGTCAAAATCTGTCACAGCCGATCGTAGAAATTACATTCCTCCGATATAATCTACAGGCTAGTTTAGCTACTCTCACAAGAGCTTCCCGCATATAAATCTCAAAAGTCAAAACTCTTCCCGCATATCAATTTCTTAACTAGGTAATGAAGACATTACAATCAATCACAAAACTAAAAAAAAAATGTCACAAAACAGAAACATAGTCCACTAAGATAATTTAGATCCCAACAATGAACTTTTCTAAACTGATTTGAGTATAGCTTCAAAACCACAACTAATTACGCCTAAGCCTTGTTCGCAATTTACAGTCTAGTTTAGCTACTCTCACAAGAGCTTACCGCATATAATACTCTTTCTCATTTCAAACCCTACCAATTTCCTAAACTAGGTATGAAGACATTATGATAAGCCACAGAACACAACGTCCACTAAGATAATTCAGATCGCTAACAATGAACTTTCTCTTAATTGATTGAGAATAGCTTCAAAACCACAACTAACTACGCCTAAGAACACCATGTTCCCAATACCTTCTTTGCAATCACTATCCTCCGATTTAAGCTACAGGCTAAGTAAGATTACGTACCTGGTGGAAATCGCCGGAGCCAGAACCAGCGGAACTCCCAGAAGTATTGCTAACACGAACAGGAACATTCTCAAGGATTCGTCTGAGCTTTACTTCTAGATCTTCTTCATCTTCAAGCATCACCGGCGGTTTATACTCAACGATAGATGTAGATCCTCCGTGATCAGCTTTCTTCGCTTCCATCAATGCCGACGCCGTCGTGGCAGCAACCACCAATCGTGTGTCGCCTTGCTTAGGCTTCCCGGACGACATCGTGAAAACCCTAATTTCCGGTAACACAATTTGGGGATTTTTGTTTTTTGTTTTTTTGTCTCCGCGATTTTCTTGGGAAGACGATAATTATTTTGCTTTCAGGTCTATGTGTGTAAAGTATATCATCAATAGGGCTTTTTGATATTGGGCCTTAAGTACATATACTTTACCCAATCATTAGATTGATTTTCAAGCCATAGCATTTTTTGCAAGTTTACTAAAAGCTAATATAAGTTAATGAATATTGAAAAATAAAAAATAAAATTGGTTAATGAAAAATAATGTAAAATTAACCTAATTTTTTTTTTCAAACAACATGGAAGAGCTTGTGAAACGCCTGCATAACCTCGGGTAACTCCTAATCTTGAAAAGATTCATATACCTCGGACTAAGCTTAGTCTTAGTAAGGGACCTGTTAGGACCAAAAAACATCGCCATCTTGATATATAACCTATTTTCTACCTCAAAAACACTTTATGCTCATATCAGCATAACTTTTCTGCCGATTTTGAACCTCTTTCATGTTTAGCTTCAGAACCCGAATCTTCTCCGAAGTCTCCTAACCAAAATCTGTATTATATGTGCTCATCTCTCCTGCCACTTGAGTTCAGCATAACGGTGTAGGACATGACCTCCTCTACAACACCTCATAAGGAATCATCCCAATACTCGCCTGGTAAATGTTTTGTAAGCAAAATCCACCAAGCTCAAGTGATCCACCTAGTGACCAGTCCAATACACACATCCTCAACAGATCCTCGAGTGTTTGGATAATCCGCTCATAATGTCCGTCTGTCTGAGGATAGTAAACCGTGCTCAAATGCATATTCATACTCATCTCCTTCTTGAAATCTCTCTAGAACGCAGAAGTGAACTTCAAATCCTAGTATGGCACAATACTGGCTGGTACTCCATGGAGCCCCACTATCTCTTGCACGTACTTCTTGGCTAATACTGGTAAACCTACCACAAAATCCATCATGACCATGTCCCATTTCCACTCCAGAATATGCAGAATCTGCTACAACCCATTCGGTATCTGATGCTCAGCCTTCACCAGCTGACCCACATCACACTCAAACACAACGAGACCCCGATTGGAGGAGAGGTTTTAATGAATTGATTTGGCCACCCATGTCACTTAAGTGTACTTATCTTCGATCAAAGATCCTAAGAGAATTCCACATTTAAGCGTGCTTATGCTCGAGTAGTCAAAGGATGGGTGACCTTCCAAGAAGTGGTTGTCAGAACTGTGTGAGTGAGGCCAAAACACAGAGAAAGATCATGTGGTGATATGTAGGATTGGTAAACAAGTATTTAAACCTCCCGGACATAGCAAATCGACAGTCGGATATTGATGGGCTCATGGGCCTATAAGATGACGGGAGGCCCATTAAAAGAGGTGTGTCCATGAGCTGGTGGTGAACATTGGGTTCACTGGGTGGATGACGGTCGGAGCGTTACAAGTGGTATCACAGCCGAACCTAGACAAGTGTGGATTGGTGGGCTCACACTGTTTGAGGGTGACGATCGTTGTGTGCAACAAGGACATTGCGGCTTGTTAGTGGGGGAGAATTGTGAGACCACGGTTGGCAGAGAGGTTTAAGGAAATTTATTTGGCCACCTATGTTACCAAAGTGCACTAATATTTTTGATTTATGGTCCTGAGAAAACTCCACAGTCAATCATGCTTATGCTGGAGTAGTCAAAGGATGAGTGACCTTCTAGGAAGTGTGTGTCGGAACTATGTGAGTGAGGCCCAAACACATGAAAAAATCATGTCGTGATTTGTAGGGTCGGTAGACAACTATTCAAGCCTCCCGAACGTAGAAAACCGACTGTCCGATATTGATGGACTCATGGGCCTATGAGAGGACGTGAAGTCCATTAAGAAATGTGGGCCCATGGGCTGGTGATGAAAGTTGGGGCGTTACAGAAACCCCCTCTGCTAAGATAATGTGACCTAGAAAACTAACTTCCCACTGCCAGAAACTGCACTTGCTTAGCTTAGCATACATATTTCAATCCCGCAGCTTCTATAACACGGTTCGTAAATAAACATCGTGCTCCTCAACACTCTTCAAATATACCAAAATGTCATAAATGAAAATGATCACAAATTTATCCAGGTACTGCTGAAACACATTGTTCATCAACCTCATGACCACTGCCAGTGCATTCCTTAACCCGAATGGCATCACCACCAACTCGTAGTATCCATACCTTGTCTGAAACGCGGTCTTGCGAACATACGCCTCATCTATCGGGATCTGATGATAACTCCACGCCAAGTCAAACTTGGAGAACCAAGTAGCCTCTCTCAGTTGATCCAACAACTCATCAATCTACGACAATGGTACTTGTTCTTCTCAGTGACCCTATTCAACCATTAGTTGTCGATACACGACCAAAAATTACAGGTCTGTTCTTCTTCACAAACAACATTAATGATCCCCAATAGTGAAGTACTCAACCAGATAAAACCATTATCCAACAACTCCTTCAGGTGCCTCTTCAACAACCCGAACAAACCCATGCTACTTGCTAGAAAACACGCAGAACCTCCTCTGCTCTACTATCTCTGGTGTCACAAAGCTATGCGAGGCTCTGCAGTCAAACATCACATGAAATAAAACGCCTCCCACAAACGTGGTCCATACACAAGCTCACAAACTAAGCAACCCAAACACTTTTCCCCAGTACTCTTGGGATAACTTACCAATCTATGATCCATGCTACTACACCCGTTGTAACGCCCGACTCTCTCCACTGGACCCCAAGTCTCTCAACCAATGGGCCCACCCTTTTAATGGGCTTTACGTCCTCTCATTAGGTCCATAAGCCCATCAATATCTTGACGGTTGGTTTGCTAAGTCCGAGAGGCTTAAAGACTTTTCCATTGACCATACAAATCACCACATGATCTTTCCCTCTGTTTTGACTATTCCAGCATAAGCACGCTAGACTGTGGAGTTCTCTTAGAACCCTTAAATAAAATGATAAGTGCATTTTTGTGACATAGGTGGCCAAATCAATTCATTTAAGCATCTTCACAATGCAGGGTCTCACACCCGTAGTATCCATGACCATTTTGGCTCCCTCTGGAAGTGAACCCGAACTGAACCCGACCTGTAATAACCGAACCCGTAGTATTCATGACCATTTTGGCTCCTGAACCGAACCCGACCTGTAATACCCGAACCCGTTTTTACTTCGGTTCTTAAGGAATACCCGATCGGTTTTTGTTTTCAATACCCAATAGGTATTGGGTATTACCCGAACCGAATCCGCATACCCGTGGGTACTTTTAAGTATTCGAACACATCTATGTAATATTAGGTTTTCTTACCTGTAATAGCCTGTTGAACTTTCCATTTTTTGCCCGATTTTAATACCGACTCTCAAACTGGATCGACAAAACCTACCTCCGCTGCTAGCCTCCTCTCTAGTTTCTCCTTTTTCAGAGACATCTAGAATTCGATCAATTGTAAGTTTCATTCTCCTCCTTAATACTGGTTTGATGTTGCCATCTTGGGATGATTCTTCTTTCTTAGTTTCTTCTATTTCTCAACTCAAATATTTTCATAATCACTTTCATTAGTTTAAGACTTTAAGTTATGCTTTTGTTAGTTTGGTTTTTTATTTTGTCAGTGACTTGTTTGATTTTAATCTTTGGAATGTTCAAAACTTGGTTAAATTTGTTTATTAGTAATATATTCTTTCAAAAATTTGTTATTTTTGACAAATAGTTTTGGATTTATGAGTACTTTGGGTAATATCGGGTCGAATTTTGGTAGGTACTACTTATACCCAAATATATTTCAGGTAATTTTCGGATCTCATAAATCATTACCCGAAGTACATGTACCCGAAAAAGAACTGAATCGAACCCGACCCAAAATTTTATAAATACCTATTAGGTTCCTATATTACTAACCCCGAAATACCCGAACCCGAAAAACCCGATCCGAACCCGACCCGAATACCCAAATGCCCAGGCCTAATTTATCCCCTTAGGTCATCCTCGATACCTGCCGGAGTCTCGACAAACTCCACCCGCGTGGCATAGGTCCTTACCTCGCAGCGCACTTTCAAGTTTGGCTGCAGACCCTTCAGGAAGCGACGCACCTAAATAAACTCTGCATCACTCGTCGTTAAAAATTACGACTCCATCCGGTCTTTTGCCTCCTTCAGAAAATACCTGGCATTAAAATCTCCCAAGAATTTCCCCTACACCATATGGCTCTGCTCTCTCCTAACAGCTACTTTGCTACACCAATGAGCCTCTCTAGCTGGATAGTGAATCGCCATATCTACCCAGTACGCCTTCTGGGCATCTCAAAGGAAAAATGTAGCCCTCTAGATTTAGTCTCCACTTGTCAGCTACAGATGGATTGGTACCCCGGAGAAATGCGCTCATACGGAGCCTCTAAAGCTGGTCCAACATCCTCAAGTAGTCAACTGCTCAACCACCGCACTTGCCCTATCCTGCAAACCCGCAACATTTGGCTGTACAGCCCTAACACAAAGTGGCTACCCGAGCCACATAAACAAAAATCCCCTTGAATCATACTTAGCTCATTTGATTTGAAAAGTTTTAATGATTTTAGTTGTTTTTTTTTTATCTTGTTTGATACTTCATGACTTTAATAGAAATCTAGCTTATCACTAATTCGGTTCACAGACGATACAGGTTCGCTATCGTATCGATCCAAAATTTATGGTGAAGAGATTATTATTTCAAACACAAACTTGATAAAAGAAAACAATATAAGTTTAATTTACAATATTATACCAAACCAAATATATTTTTTTTTTTATTATGAAGCAGAGGACTATTAATTAATACTAATCCTGAATATTTACAACCATTCGGAATTTTTACATATGTTGAATATTAGTTAAGCTAAAAGACTTAATTAATAAAAGGTAATATATATTGGTCAAGTAATACTATTTAGAGAATATATATTGGTCAAGTAATACTATTTAGAGAATCTATATTGGTCAAGTATTACTTTTTGAATCTATACTGGTTAAGTAATATTTACATTTTGAATCTATACTAGTCAAGTAATTTTTACAACCATAATTGAAAGATTATATTGTTTTGCAAATTTGACCAGGAAAAAAACACAAGATACATATTTTGTGTTCTTGTATTATATAATAAGTCTAGGTGAAGAACACCTAATTAAAAAAACAAGTTGAGAGAATTAGCAGTAAAATAATAGTTATCACTATGAAAACAGTGGCATTTTGTTTGACTATCCTTCTCATCATATCTTTTGTTCATTGTCTTGCTACAACTGATGGAAGTCCAGGTAGTTTTTTATTGTTATTCATACACTCATTTTGTTATTATCATCATTACGATTTCACTCTTTGTTTAATGGGTATTGATTATTGTTACTACTTTATATAGGTTATCAACCTAGTAGAGTAGGGCCTCCGCAATCTGTAACGTTCGAGGATCCTAGATTGTGTGAACGACGGGGACGCTGCTGTATTTATTGTTTTAGTCTAAGATATGATTTTGGCCATTGTGTTGAACATAGATGTCGTTGTGCTAATTTTTTATTGTAATTAGTACATGTCTAAGATGAAATTATATAATCAAATGTATTGGTATCCGATTAAAAAAATATATATAATTTTCACATGTTTTTGAATTCACATATAGAATATCTAAAGCTGAGTACATATACTTTACCAAATCAAAGTTAGATTGATTTTCAAGCCATAGACTTTATGCAAGTTTAATGAAAACTAACATAAGTTAATGAATATTGAAATGCAAAAAATGAAAAATAAAGTTGGTCAATACATTTTCACGTGAATATATTTGAATGATTTGTTACATATTGACTATATTATTCTGAAACTGATTCTCCCTCTAGTTATACAATAATGTCTTTAAATTTTATTTTCTTTTTTATTCTTTGATGTTTTCAAAATAATTGATGTGTTATGTATAAATATCTATATGCGAAAAGGGGTTATGTACTATTTTCAACATTTATAATACCTATATATTTGGATCTGACCTGCACTATGGGGAATAGTTTTTGATATGTATTACATTGTGGTTCATCGAGGATGAACATTTTATTTTACTGTGTTGTTTCATTCGTTTTAGCATTATACGTAGTTTAAATAGCGTGGTATGTAATAAATTTGATTTAGTCAATATTTAAATAGTGTATTTTATTAATAGGAATTTGTTGGTATCATCGACAAAAATCGGCTTACCGATCTAATTTTTGGACCCGCAATCTATTGTCAGTGAATATCTTTTTTTGTATATAGTGTCTGAAATTATATTTACGTAAAATTTGATACTAAAAAGGATTTAATTGTAAAACATAAGTTCTTTATAACATTTTATGATCTGTTGCAAAATAATTATATAATTGTGTATATATATATATATTAAAGATGAATATTGACAAAAAACAAAATATATATATATAAGATGAATCTGATTAACTACTCCAGTAAAAATGATTATCAATGATCGGGAATTCGATCTATGATCTATCATGACCCGTTGTAGAAATTATAATATTTATTGATCTGACCACCAGGTCAAACAGTACGTGAGATAAAACCACTCCCACGACCACGGTCCATACACAAGCTCACAAACTTAGAAACCCCAACACTGTACTGTAGGGACAACTCGCCAATCTATTATCCATGCTACCACACCCGTTGTAACGCCCCTACCGTCAACTATGTCCAATGGACCCCATGTTTCCTCTTAGCCCATGGGCCTACCCTCTTAATGGGCCTCATGTCCCCTCACTAGGCCCATGAGCCAATCAATATCCGACGGTCGGTTTGCTTTGTCAGGGAGGCTTAAAGACTTCTTTACCGATCCTACATATCACCACATTATCTTTCCCTATGTTTTGGCCTCACTCACACAGTTCCGACAATCACTTCCCAGAAGATCACCCATCCTTTAACTACTCTAGCATAAGCACACTTAACTGTTGAGTTTTCTTAGAACCCTTAACCGAAAGGATACCTGCATTTTGATGACTTGGGTGACCAAATCAATTCATTTAAGCATCTCCGCAAAGAAGGGTCTCACACCTATAGTTTGCATGACCACTCTGGCTCCCTCTGGAAGTGCTCTCCCAATTTTCTTATGCCATGAAGCATGCTTACCGTCCCTGCTTGAAACCACCTGTTCCTGAGTCCTCTCCACCTGGACAGCCAGACTAGCAAATACCATTTGGCCCCTTAGGTCATCCTTGATACCCGCTGGAGTCTCGAAAAACTCCACCCGTGTGGCATAGGTCCTCACCTTACAGCGCACTCTCAATTCTAAATGTAGATCCATCAGGAAGCGGCGCACCTAAATCAGCTCTGCATCACTCGTCCGACTTGTAACACTAGGAGCTTTCTCTACTCAGCATCATACTCCCGCACCAACCTGTCACTCTGAACCAACGCCAAAAACTACGACTCCATCCAGTCTACTGCCTTCTTCAGGAAATACTTGGCATTAAAATATCCCAAGAACTTCCCCTACACCATCTGGCTTTGCTCTCTCCTGACAGCTACTCTGCTACACCAATGAGCCTCTCTAGCCAAATAGTGAATCGCCAGATCCACCCGGTACGCCAATGGGCATCTCAAAGAAAAAATGAAGCCCTCGAGATTCAGTCTCCACTTGTCAGCTACATAGGGATCGATAGCCCGGAAAAACGCACTGATACCGAGCCTCTGAAGCTGTTCCAACATCCTCAAGTAGTCAACTGCTCAACCACCGCACATGCACTATCCTGCAAACCCGCAACATTCGGCTGCACAACCCTAACACCAAGTGGCTGCACAACCCTAACACCAAGTGGCTGCACAATTCACATAAACAAAATTCTCCTTTAATCATACTTAGGTCATCTGATTTGAAAAGTTTTAATGATTTTAGTTGTTTTTATCTCGTTTGACACTTCATGAGTATAATAAAAATCTAGCTTATCACTAATTCGGTTCACAGTATATACAGGTTCGTTATCGTATCGATCCTAAATTTATGGCGAAACGATTATTATTTCAAACACAAACTTGAGTAAAGAAAACAATATAAGTTTAATTTACAATATTATACAAAACCAAATATATCTACAACAAAAATTTGTACCTATATGTGAGTCTAAATCTCTTACATGTTCCTTATCCGTTGACTAAAAATATATAATCTCAATTGGAGATTGGTAGGCCAACCGGCCGTGAGAAGAGGTAGGTTCCACAAAATTTGTGGCTGTCGGGCTAGTTAAGGTGATAATTTCTAAATACGTGAAACCTAGCCTATTGTAAAATTTGAGCTAAACTTTGCTCCAATAAAACAAGCGATAACTGTCGAAGTTATATTTTTTTTTTATTGTGAAGCAGAGGACTATTAATTAATACTAATCCTGAATATTTACAACCATTCGGAATTTTTACATATGTTGAATATTAGTTAAGCTAAAAGACTTAATTAATAAAAGGTAATATATATTGGTCAAGTAATACTATTTAGAGAATATATATTGGTCAAGTAATACTATTTAGAGAATCTATATTGGTCAAGTATTACTTTTTGAATCTATACTGGTTAAGTAATATTTACATTTTGAATCTATACTAGTCAAGTAATTTTTACAACCATAATTGAAAGATTATATTGTTTTGCAAATTTGACCAGGAAAAAAACACAAGATACATATTTTGTGTTCTTGTATTATATAATAAGTCTAGGTGAAGAACACCTAATTAAAAAAACAAGTTGAGAGAATTAGCAGTAAAATAATAGTTATCACTATGAAAACAGTGGCATTTTGTTTGACTATCCTTCTCATCATATCTTTTGTTCATTGTCTTGCTACAACTGATGGAAGTCCAGGTAGTTTTTTATTGTTATTCATACACTCATTTTGTTATTATCATCATTACGATTTCACTCTTTGTTTAATGGGTATTGATTATTGTTACTACTTTATATAGGTTATCAACCTAGTAGAGTAGGGCCTCCGCAATCTGTAACGTTCGAGGATCCTAGATTGTGTGAACGACGGGGACGCTGCTGTATTTATTGTTTTAGTCTAAGATATGATTTTGGCCATTGTGTTGAACATAGATGTCGTTGTGCTAATTTTTTATTGTAATTAGTACATGTCTAAGATGAAATTATATAATCAAATGTATTGGTATCCGATTAAAAAAATATATATAATTTTCACATGTTTTTGAATTCACATATAGAATATCTAAAGCTGAGTACATATACTTTACCAAATCAAAGTTAGATTGATTTTCAAGCCATAGACTTTATGCAAGTTTAATGAAAACTAACATAAGTTAATGAATATTGAAATGCAAAAAATGAAAAATAAAGTTGGTCAATACATTTTCACGTGAATATATTTGAATGATTTGTTACATATTGACTATATTATTCTGAAACTGATTCTCCCTCTAGTTATACAATAATGTCTTTAAATTTTATTTTCTTTTTTATTCTTTGATGTTTTCAAAATAATTGATGTGTTATGTATAAATATCTATATGCGAAAAGGGGTTATGTACTATTTTCAACATTTATAATACCTATATATTTGGATCTGACCTGCACTATGGGGAATAGTTTTTGATATGTATTACATTGTGGTTCATCGAGGATGAACATTTTATTTTACTGTGTTGTTTCATTCGTTTTAGCATTATACGTAGTTTAAATAGCGTGGTATGTAATAAATTTGATTTAGTCAATATTTAAATAGTGTATTTTATTAATAGGAATTTGTTGGTATCATCGACAAAAATCGGCTTACCGATCTAATTTTTGGACCCGCAATCTATTGTCAGTGAATATCTTTTTTTGTATATAGTGTCTGAAATTATATTTACGTAAAATTTGATACTAAAAAGGATTTAATTGTAAAACATAAGTTCTTTATAACATTTTATGATCTGTTGCAAAATAATTATATAATTGTGTATATATATATATATTAAAGATGAATATTGACAAAAAACAAAATATATATATATATATATATATATATAAGATGAATCTGATTAACTACTCCAGTAAAAATGATTATCAATGATCGGGAATTCGATCTATGATCTATCATGACCCGTTGTAGAAATTATAATATTTATTGATCTGACCACCAGGTCAAACAGTACGTGAGATAAAACCACTCCCACGACCACGGTCCATACACAAGCTCACAAACTTAGAAACCCCAACACTGTACTGTAGGGACAACTCGCCAATCTATTATCCATGCTACCACACCCGTTGTAACGCCCCTACCGTCAACTATGTCCAATGGACCCCATGTTTCCTCTTAGCCCATGGGCCTACCCTCTTAATGGGCCTCATGTCCCCTCACTAGGCCCATGAGCCAATCAATATCCGACGGTCGGTTTGCTTTGTCAGGGAGGCTTAAAGACTTCTTTACCGATCCTACATATCACCACATTATCTTTCCCTATGTTTTGGCCTCACTCACACAGTTCCGACAATCACTTCCCAGAAGATCACCCATCCTTTAACTACTCTAGCATAAGCACACTTAACTGTTGAGTTTTCTTAGAACCCTTAACCGAAAGGATACCTGCATTTTGATGACTTGGGTGACCAAATCAATTCATTTAAGCATCTCCGCAAAGAAGGGTCTCACACCTATAGTTTGCATGACCACTCTGGCTCCCTCTGGAAGTGCTCTCCCAATTTTCTTATGCCATGAAGCATGCTTACCGTCCCTGCTTGAAACCACCTGTTCCTGAGTCCTCTCCACCTGGACAGCCAGACTAGCAAATACCATTTGGCCCCTTAGGTCATCCTTGATACCCGCTGGAGTCTCGAAAAACTCCACCCGTGTGGCATAGGTCCTCACCTTACAGCGCACTCTCAATTCTAAATGTAGATCCATCAGGAAGCGGCGCACCTAAATCAGCTCTGCATCACTCGTCCGACTTGTAACACTAGGAGCTTTCTCTACTCAGCATCATACTCCCGCACCAACCTGTCACTCTGAACCAACGCCAAAAACTACGACTCCATCCAGTCTACTGCCTTCTTCAGGAAATACTTGGCATTAAAATATCCCAAGAACTTCCCCTACACCATCTGGCTTTGCTCTCTCCTGACAGCTACTCTGCTACACCAATGAGCCTCTCTAGCCAAATAGTGAATCGCCAGATCCACCCGGTACGCCAATGGGCATCTCAAAGAAAAAATGAAGCCCTCGAGATTCAGTCTCCACTTGTCAGCTACATAGGGATCGATAGCCCGGAAAAACGCACTGATACCGAGCCTCTGAAGCTGTTCCAACATCCTCAAGTAGTCAACTGCTCAACCACCGCACATGCACTATCCTGCAAACCCGCAACATTCGGCTGCACAACCCTAACACCAAGTGGCTGCACAACCCTAACACCAAGTGGCTGCACAATTCACATAAACAAAATTCCCCTTTAATCATACTTAGGTCATCTGATTTGAAAAGTTTTAATGATTTTAGTTGTTTTTATCTCGTTTGACACTTCATGAGTATAATAAAAATCTAGCTTATCACTAATTCGGTTCACAGTATATACAGGTTCGTTATCGTATCGATCCTAAATTTATGGCGAAACGATTATTATTTCAAACACAAACTTGAGTAAAGAAAACAATATAAGTTTAATTTACAATATTATACAAAACCAAATATATCTACAACAAAAATTTGTACCTATATGTGAGTCTAAATCTCTTACATGTTCCTTATCCGTTGACTAAAAATATATAATCTCAATTGGAGATTGGTAGGCCAACCGGCCGTGAGAAGAGGTAGGTTCCACAAAATTTGTGGCTGTCGGGCTAGTTAAGGTGATAATTTCTAAATACGTGAAACCTAGCCTATTGTAAAATTTGAGCTAAACTTTGCTCCAATAAAACAAGCGATAACTGTCGAAGTTATATTTTTTTTTTATTGTGAAGCAGAGGACTATTAATTAATACTAATCCTGAATATTTACAACCATTCGGAATTTTTACATATGTTGAATATTAGTTAAGCTAAAAGACTTAATTAATAAAAGGTAATATATATTGGTCAAGTAATACTATTTAGAGAATATATATTGGTCAAGTAATACTATTTAGAGAATCTATATTGGTCAAGTATTACTTTTTGAATCTATACTGGTTAAGTAATATTTACATTTTGAATCTATACTAGTCAAGTAATTTTTACAACCATAATTGAAAGATTATATTGTTTTGCAAATTTGACCAGGAAAAAAACACAAGATACATATTTTGTGTTCTTGTATTATATAATAAGTCTAGGTGAAGAACACCTAATTAAAAAAACAAGTTGAGAGAATTAGCAGTAAAATAATAGTTATCACTATGAAAACAGTGGCATTTTGTTTGACTATCCTTCTCATCATATCTTTTGTTCATTGTCTTGCTACAACTGATGGAAGTCCAGGTAGTTTTTTATTGTTATTCATACACTCATTTTGTTATTATCATCATTACGATTTCACTCTTTGTTTAATGGGTATTGATTATTGTTACTACTTTATATAGGTTATCAACCTAGTAGAGTAGGGCCTCCGCAATCTGTAACGTTCGAGGATCCTAGATTGTGTGAACGACGGGGACGCTGCTGTATTTATTGTTTTAGTCTAAGATATGATTTTGGCCATTGTGTTGAACATAGATGTCGTTGTGCTAATTTTTTATTGTAATTAGTACATGTCTAAGATGAAATTATATAATCAAATGTATTGGTATCCGATTAAAAAAATATATATAATTTTCACATGTTTTTGAATTCACATATAGAATATCTAAAGCTGAGTACATATACTTTACCAAATCAAAGTTAGATTGATTTTCAAGCCATAGACTTTATGCAAGTTTAATGAAAACTAACATAAGTTAATGAATATTGAAATGCAAAAAATGAAAAATAAAGTTGGTCAATACATTTTCACGTGAATATATTTGAATGATTTGTTACATATTGACTATATTATTCTGAAACTGATTCTCCCTCTAGTTATACAATAATGTCTTTAAATTTTATTTTCTTTTTTATTCTTTGATGTTTTCAAAATAATTGATGTGTTATGTATAAATATCTATATGCGAAAAGGGGTTATGTACTATTTTCAACATTTATAATACCTATATATTTGGATCTGACCTGCACTATGGGGAATAGTTTTTGATATGTATTACATTGTGGTTCATCGAGGATGAACATTTTATTTTACTGTGTTGTTTCATTCGTTTTAGCATTATACGTAGTTTAAATAGCGTGGTATGTAATAAATTTGATTTAGTCAATATTTAAATAGTGTATTTTATTAATAGGAATTTGTTGGTATCATCGACAAAAATCGGCTTACCGATCTAATTTTTGGACCCGCAATCTATTGTCAGTGAATATCTTTTTTTGTATATAGTGTCTGAAATTATATTTACGTAAAATTTGATACTAAAAAGGATTTAATTGTAAAACATAAGTTCTTTATAACATTTTATGATCTGTTGCAAAATAATTATATAATTGTATATATATATATTAAAGATGAATATTGACAAAAAACAAAATATATATATATATATATAAGATGAATCTGATTAACTACTCCAGTAAAAATGATTATCAATGATCGGGAATTCGATCTATGATCTATCATGACCCGTTGTAGAAATTATAATATTTATTGATCTGACCACCAGGTCAAACAGTACGTGAGATAAAACCACTCCCACGACCACGGTCCATACACAAGCTCACAAACTTAGAAACCCCAACACTGTACTGTAGGGACAACTCGCCAATCTATTATCCATGCTACCACACCCGTTGTAACGCCCCTACCGTCAACTATGTCCAATGGACCCCATGTTTCCTCTTAGCCCATGGGCCTACCCTCTTAATGGGCCTCATGTCCCCTCACTAGGCCCATGAGCCAATCAATATCCGACGGTCGGTTTGCTTTGTCAGGGAGGCTTAAAGACTTCTTTACCGATCCTACATATCACCACATTATCTTTCGCTATGTTTTGGCCTCACTCACACAGTTCCGACAATCACTTCCCAGAAGATCACCCATCCTTTAACTACTCTAGCATAAGCACACTTAACTGTTGAGTTTTCTTAGAACCCTTAACCGAAAGGATACCTGCATTTTGATGACTTGGGTGACCAAATCAATTCATTTAAGCATCTCCGCAAAGAAGGGTCTCACACCTATAGTATGCATGACCACTCTGGCTCCCTCTGGAAGTGCTCTCCCAATTTTCTTATGCCATGAAGCATGCTTACCGTCCCTGCTTGAAACCACCTGTTCCTGAGTCCTCTCCACCTGGACAGCCAGACTAGCAAATACCATTTGGCCCCTTAGGTCATCCTTGATACCCGCTGGAGTCTCGAAAAACTCCACCCGTGTGGCATAGGTCCTCACCTTACAGCGCACTCTCAATTCTAAATGTAGATCCATCAGGAAGCGGCGCACCTAAATCAGCTCTACATCACTCGTCCGACTTGTAACACTAGGAGCTTTCTCTACTCAGCATCATACTCCCGCACCAACCTGTCACTCTGAACCAACGCCAAAAACTACGACTCCATCCACTCTACTGCCTTCTTCAGGAAATACTTGGCATTAAAATATCTCAAGAACTTCCCCTACACCATCTGGCTTTGCTCTCTCCTGACAGCTACTCTGCTACACCAATGAGCCTCTCTAGCCAAATAGTGAATCGCCAGATCCACCCGGTACGCCAATGGGCATCTCAAAGAAAAAATGAAGCCCTCGAGATTCAGTCTCCACTTGTCAGCTACATAGGGGTCGATAGCCCGGAAAAACGCACTGATACCGAGCCTCTGAAGCTGTTCCAACATCCTCAAGTAGTCAACTGTTCAACCACCGCACATGCACTATCCTGCAAACCCGCAACATTCGGCTGCACAACCCTAACACCAAGTGGCTGCACAATTTACATAAACAAAATTCCCCTTTAATCATACTTAGGTCATCTGATTTGAAAAGTTTTCATGATTTTAGTTGTTTTTATCTCGTTTGACACTTCATGAGTATAATAAAAATCTAGCTTATCACTAATTCGGTTCACAGTATATACAGGTTCGTTATCGTATCGATCCTAAATTTATGGCGAAACGATTATTATTTCAAACACAAACTTGAGTAAAGAAAACAATATAAGTTTAATTTACAATATTATACAAAACCAAATATATCTACAACAAAAATTTGTACCTATATGTGAGTCTAAATCTCTTACATGTTCCTTATCCGTTGACTAAAAATATATAATCTCAATTGGAGATTGGTAGGCCAACCGGCCGTGAGAAGAGGTAGGTTCCACAAAATTTGTGGCTGTCGGGCTAGTTAAGGTGATAATTTCTAAATACGTGAAACCTAGCCTATTGTAAAATTTGAGCTAAACTTTGCTCCAATAAAACAAGCGATAACTGTCGAAGTTATTTTTTTTTTATTGTGAAGCAGAGGACTATTAATTAATACTAATCCTGAATATTTACAACCATTCGGAATTTTTACATATGTTGAATATTAGTTAAGCTAAAAGACTTAATTAATAAAAGGTAATATATATTGGTCAAGTAATACTATTTAGAGAATATATATTGGTCAAGTAATACTATTTAGAGAATCTATATTGGTCAAGTATTACTTTTTGAATCTATACTGGTTAAGTAATATTTACATTTTGAATCTATACTAGTCAAGTAATATTTACAACCATAATTGAAAGATTATATTGTTTTGCAAATTTGACCAGGAAAAAAACACAAGATACATATTTTGTGTTCTTGTATTATATAATAAGTCTAGGTGAAGAACACCTAATTAAAAAAACAAGTTGAGAGAATTAGCAGTAAAATAATAGTTATCACTATGAAAACAGTGGCATTTTGTTTGACTATCCTTCTCATCATATCTTTTGTTCATTGTCTTGCTACAACTGATGGAAGTCCAGGTAGTTTTTTATTGTTATTCATACACTCATTTTGTTATTATCATCATTACGATTTCACTCTTTGTTTAATGGGTATTGATTATTGTTACTACTTTATATAGGTTATCAACCTAGTAGAGTAGGGCCTCCGCAATCTGTAACGTTCGAGGATCCTAGATTGTGTGAACGACGGGGACGCTGCTGTATTTATTGTTTTAGTCTAAGATATGATTTTGGCCATTGTGTTGAACATAGATGTCGTTGTGCTAATTTTTTATTGTAATTAGTACATGTCTAAGATGAAATTATATAATCAAATGTATTGGTATCCGATTAAAAATATATATATAATTTTCACATGTTTTTGAATTCACATATAGAATATCTAAAGCTGAGTACATATACTTTACCAAATCAAAGTTAGATTGATTTTCAAGCCATAGACTTTATGCAAGTTTAATGAAAACTAACATAAGTTAATGAATATTGAAATGCAAAAAATGAAAAATAAAGTTGGTCAATACATTTTCACGTGAATATATTTGAATGATTTGTTACATATTGACTATATTATTCTGAAACTGATTCTCCCTCTAGTTATACAATAATGTCTTTAAATTTTATTTTCTTTTTTATTCTTTGATGTTTTCAAAATAATTGATGCGTTATGTATAAATATCTATATGCGAAAAGGGGTTATGTACTATTTTCAACATTTATAATACCTATATATTTGGATCTGACCTGCACTATGGGGAATAGTTTTTGATATGTATTACATTGTGGTTCATCGAGGATGAACATTTTATTTTACTGTGTTGTTTCATTCGTTTTAGCATTATACGTAGTTTAAATAGCGTGGTATGTAATAAATTTGATTTAGTCAATATTTAAATAGTGTATTTTATTAATAGGAATTTGTTGGTATCATCGACAAAAATCGGCTTACCGATCTAATTTTTGGACCCGCAATCTATTGTCAGTGAATATCTTTTTTTGTATATAGTGTCTGAAATTATATTTACGTAAAATTTGATACTAAAAAGGATTTAATTGTAAAACATAAGTTCTTTATAACATTTTATGATCTGTTGCAAAATAATTATATAATTGTGTATATATATATATATATTAAAGATGAATATTGACAAAAAACAAAATATATATATATAAGATGAATCTGATTAACTACTCCAGTAAAAATGATTATCAATGATCGGGAATTCGATCTATGATCTATCATGACCCGTTGTAGAAATTATAATATTTATTGATCTGACCACCAGGTCAAACAGTACGTGAGATAAAACCACTCCCACGACCACGGTCCATACACAAGCTCACAAACTTAGAAACCCCAACACTGTACTGTAGGGACAACTCGCCAATCTATTATCCATGCTACCACACCCGTTGTAACGCCCCTACCGTCAACTATGTCCAATGGACCCCATGTTTCCTCTTAGCCCATGGGCCTACCCTCTTAATGGGCCTCATGTCCCCTCACTAGGCCCATGAGCCAATCAATATCCGACGGTCGGTTTGCTTTGTCAAGGAGGCTTAAAGACTTCTTTACCGATCCTACATATCACCACATTATCTTTCCCTATGTTTTGGCCTCACTCACACAGTTCCGACAATCACTTCCCAGAAGATCACCCATCCTTTAACTACTCTAGCATAAGCACACTTAACTGTTGAGTTTTCTTAGAACCCTTAACCGAAAGGATACCTGCATTTTGATGACTTGGGTGACCAAATCAATTCATTTAAGCATCTCCGCAAAGAAGGGTCTCACACCTATAGTTTGCATGACCACTCTGGCTCCCTCTGGAAGTGCTCTCCCAATTTTCTTATGCCATGAAGCATGCTTACCGTCCCTGCTTGAAACCACCTGTTCCTGAGTCCTCTCCACCTGGACAGCCAGACTAGCAAATACCATTTGGCCCCTTAGGTCATCCTTGATACCCGCTGGAGTCTCGAAAAACTCCACCCGTGTGGCATAGGTCCTCACCTTACAGCGCACTCTCAATTCTAAATGTAGATCCATCAGGAAGCGGCGCACCTAAATCAGCTCTGCATCACTCGTCCGACTTGTAACACTAGGAGCTTTCTCTACTCAGCATCATACTCCCGCACCAACCTGTCACTCTGAACCAACGCCAAAAACTACGACTCCATCCATTCTACTGCCTTCTTCAGGAAATACTTGGCATTAAAATATCCCAAGAACTTCCCCTACACCATCTGGCTTTGCTCTCTCCTGACAGCTACTCTGCTACACCAATGAGCCTCTCTAGCCAAATAGTGAATCGCCAGATCCACCCGGTACGCCAATGGGCATCTCAAAGAAAAAATGAAGCCCTCGAGATTCAGTCTCCACTTGTCAGCTACATAGGGATCGATAGCCCGAAAAAACGCACTGATACCGAGCCTCTGAAGCTGTTCCAACATCCTCAAGTAGTCAACTGCTCAACCACCGCACATGCACTATCCTGCAAACCCGCAACATTCGGCTGCACAACCCTAACACCAAGTGGCTGCACAACCCTAACACCAAGTGGCTGCACAATTCACATAAACAAAATTCCCCTTTAATCATACTTAGGTCATCTGATTTGAAAAGTTTTAATGATTTTAGTTGTTTTTATCTCGTTTGACACTTCATGAGTATAATAAAAATCTAGCTTATCACTAATTCGGTTCACAGTATATACAGGTTCGTTATCGTATCGATCCTAAATTTATGGCGAAACGATTATTATTTCAAACACAAACTTGAGTAAAGAAAACAATATAAGTTTAATTTACAATATTATACAAAACCAAATATATCTACAACAAAAATTTGTACCTATATGTGAGTCTAAATCTCTTACATGTTCCTTATCCGTTGACTAAAAATATATAATCTCAATTGGAGATTGGTAGGCCAACCGGCCGTGAGAAGAGGTAGGTTCCACAAAATTTGTGGCTGTCGGGCTAGTTAAGGTGATAATTTCTAAATACGTGAAACCTAGCCTATTGTAAAATTTGAGCTAAACTTTGCTCCAATAAAACAAGCGATAACTGTCGAAGTTATATTTTTTTTTTATTGTGAAGCAGAGGACTATTAATTAATACTAATCCTGAATATTTACAACCATTCGGAATTTTTACATATGTTGAATATTAGTTAAGCTAAAAGACTTAATTAATAAAAGGTAATATATATTGGTCAAGTAATACTATTTAGAGAATATATATTGGTCAAGTAATACTATTTAGAGAATCTATATTGGTCAAGTATTACTTTTTGAATCTATACTGGTTAAGTAATATTTACATTTTGAATCTATACTAGTCAAGTAATTTTTACAACCATAATTGAAAGATTATATTGTTTTGCAAATTTGACCAGGAAAAAAACACAAGATACATATTTTGTGTTCTTGTATTATATAATAAGTCTAGGTGAAGAACACCTAATTAAAAAAACAAGTTGAGAGAATTAGCAGTAAAATAATAGTTATCACTATGAAAACAATGGCATTTTGTTTGACTATCCTTCTCATCATATCTTTTGTTCATTGTCTTGCTACAACTGATGGAAGTCCAGGTAGTTTTTTATTGTTATTCATACACTCATTTTGTTATTATCATCATTACGATTTCACTCTTTGTTTAATGGGTATTGATTATTGTTACTACTTTATATAGGTTATCAACCTAGTAGAGTAGGGCCTCCGCAATCTGTAACGTTCGAGGATCCTAGATTGTGTGAACGACGGGGACGCTGCTGTATTTATTGTTTTAGTCTAAGATATGATTTTGGCCATTGTGTTGAACATAGATGTCGTTGTGCTAATTTTTTTATTGTAATTAGTACATGTCTAAGATGAAATTATATAATCAAATGTATTGGTATCCGATTAAAAAAATATATATAATTTTCACATGTTTTTGAATTCACATATAGAATATCTAAAGCTGAGTACATATACTTTACCAAATCAAAGTTAGATTGATTTTCAAGCCATAGACTTTATGCAAGTTTAATGAAAACTAACATAAGTTAATGAATATTGAAATGCAAAAAATGAAAAATAAAGTTGGTCAATACATTTTCACGTGAATATATTTGAATGATTTGTTACATATTGACTATATTATTCTGAAACTGATTCTCCCTCTAGTTATACAATAATGTCTTTAAATTTTATTTTCTTTTTTATTCTTTGATGTTTTCAAAATAATTGATGTGTTATGTATAAATATCTATATGCGAAAAGGGGTTATGTACTATTTTCAACATTTATAATACCTATATATTTGGATCTGACCTGCACTATGGGGAATAGTTTTTGATATGTATTACATTGTGGTTCATAGAGTATGAACATTTTATTTTATTGTGTTGTTTCATTAGTTTTAGCATTATACGTAGTTTAAATAGCTTGGTATGTAATAAATTTGATTTAGTCAATATTTAAATAGTGTATTTTATTAACAGGAATTTGTTGGTATCATTGACAAAAATTGGCTTACCGATCTAATCTTTGGACCCGCAATCTATTGTCAGTGAATATCTTTTTTGCATATAGTGTCTGAAATTATATTAACGTAAAATTTGATATTAAAAAGGAATTAGTTGTAAAACATAAGTTTTTTATAACATTTTATGATCTGTTGCAAAATAATTATATAATTATATATATATATATATATTAAAGTTGAATATTGACAAAAAAACAAAAAAAAATATATATATATATATATATATATATATATAAGATGAATCTGATTAAACTATTCCAGTGAAAATGATTATCAACGATCGGGAATTCGATCTATGATCTATCATGACCCGTTGTAGAAATTATAAGATTTATTGATCTAACCACCATACCAAAAATTTCCAAAACTAGAACAGTTAACCCGTAACTTTTCATTTTTTAGAAACTCAACCCATATATATTTTCTATGAGAACACAAGTTAACTCTATGAAATACTCATTTATTAAACTCCAAAGTCATAATCGTTACAACCGAAATGAGTATATAAAAGAGTTACAACAAAAACAAAACTCAACTCCAACACAGAGAACAAAAAAAGACCTTCAGTCTAAACCTCGACCTGCTTGTCGAACCACTTTCGGAACCTTGCCTTCATCGTCGCCTCAGGCTCCCAAGTCTCCTTTAAGACTCCATCACAATCCCACTGCACTCTCATCAAAGGAATCTTTTTGTACAAAGTTCCTTAACCCGCCTCTCGAGAACCGTCATCGGTCACGCCTCTAGAGTCATGTTGGGCTGAAGATCTGCAGGTATCTTAGCCAACACCTCATCATCCTTAGGCATGCTCTTTTTCAGCATCGACACATGGAAAACCTTGTGAAATGCCTGGAAAACCTCTAGTAACCCCAATTGATACGCCACCGGTCCAACCCGCTCAACAATCCTGAAAGGACCCATATACCTTGGACTAAGCTTAGTGTTAGTAAGAGACATGTTAGAACCACAAAAATTCGCTATCTTGAGATATAACCTATCTCCTACGTCAAATATCCAACTTCGTATGCCTCATATCAGCATAACACATGCCGATCTTGAGCCTCCTTCATATTTAGCTTCAAAACCCAAATCTTCTCCGAGGGCTCCTGAAAAAAATCTGCACCATATATGGTCCTCTCCCCCCCCCCACTTGAGTCCAGCATAACGGTGTAAGACAAAAGGAACCTTTCCAACACGGTCCGAAAATAAACCCCATGCGCCTCAATACTCTTCAAATACACCAAAATGTCATTGATGAAGATGATCTTAAATTCATCCAAGTACTGCTAAAACACACTGTTCATCAACCTCATGAACGTCGCTGGTGCATTCGTCAACCCCAATGGCATCACCACAAACTCGTAGTATCTATACCTCGTCTGAAACACCGTCTTTCAAACATCCACCTCATCTATCGAGATTAGATGATAACCCGATGCCAAGTCAAACTTGGAGAACCAAGTAGCCCCACTCAATTGATCCAACAACTCATCAATCTACGGCAATGGTACTTATTCTTCGCAGTGACTCGATTCAACCCTTGGTTGGCGACACATGACCAAATACTACCGATCTGTTCTTCTTCAAAAAAAACATTGATGCTCCCACAGTGAAGTACTCAACCGATTAAACCTTTACCCAGAAACTCCTCCAGCTGCCTCTTCAGCTCTACCATCTCCAGCAACCCAAAAAAACTCGCGCTGCTTGTTGGAAAAACACGCAGACCCTCTCCTGCTCTGCTATCTCTGGTGTCACAAAGCTATGAGACGCTCTGAGGTCAAACATCACGTGAGATAAAACACCTCCCACGACCACGGTCCATACACAAGCTCACAAACTAAAAAACAATAAAATTTGTCCCCACTACTCTAGGGACAACTCGCCAATCTATGATCCATGCTACCACACCCGGTGTAACCCCCGACCGTCAACTTACTCAAGTAGACCCCATGTTTACTCTCAGCCCATGGGCCCTCCCTCTTAATGGGCCTCAAGTCCTTTCACTAGGCCCATGAGCCCATGAATATCCGACGGTCGGTTAACTACGTCTAGGAGGCTTAAAAATTTGTTTACCGACCCTACAAATCACCTCATGATCTTTCCCTGTGTTTTGGCCTCACTCACACAGTTCCATAATCAATTCCCGGAAGGTTACCCATCCTTTGACTACTCCAGCATAAGCACACTTAAATGTGGAGTTCACTCAGGACCATTGACCAAAAAAATAAGTGCACTTAATCGTTATTTTATCATTAATAAACTCCACCGACGTGGCATAGGTCCTCACCTTGCTTTTCATACTCAAGTCTGGTTGTAGACCTTTCATGAAGCAGCATATCTAAATCAGCTCTACATCACCCGTCCGACTTGAGTACATTAGGAGCTTGCTGAAGTTATCATCATACTCATGCAACGACCAGTCACTCTAAGCCAGCGCGAAAGACTACGACTCCATCTGGGGTACTGCCTCCTTCAGGAAATACATGGCATTAAACTCTCCCAAGAAGTCTCCTACACCATCTGGCTCTGCTCTCTCCTGACATATACTCTCCTACACTAGTGAGTCTCTCCAGCCAGATAGTGAATCACCAGATCCACCAGGTAAACCTCTAGGCATCTCAAAGAAAAAAAGAAGCCCTCCAGCTTCAATCTCCACTTGTCAACTATAGAGGGTCAGGTACCTTAGTGAAACGCATTCATACCAAGCCTCTGAAGTTGGTCCAACATCCTGAGGTAGTTGACTGCTCAACCAAAGCACTTGCCCTATGTTGCAAACCCCCAACATCCGGCAGCATAGCTGTAACACTAAGTGGCTGCACTCCTGCAACCCCCGGTTGCACACAGCCTTGGTGGTCTCACTAGAGCATGCACTAACACCACACCCGTAACCGTTCCAACAACTGTGTTAGCAAAACCACGAGACGATCGTCTCGATCCTGGGCTCCACCTGCTGGAACACCCCCAATCGGGTTCCCAGCCAAACTAGCACCGCCTCTGGCCAAACGTGTCCACACGGCACTCACACTAGCCTCACCTAGCGGCCCCACCTGATGCGCTTGCAGTCCGCTAACAACATTAGCTGTGGTACTACCACGATAACACACACGACCAGGACCACAACTAAATTGAAAAGAGCCGACCCGTTTTTTTTAACAACAACTAAAGTAGATTTCCCAACTCAAACCAACTAAATCGAATTAAATCAATTTAAACCATATAAACTAGATTAAACCATCCTGACCGATTAAACCGAACCAGATAAATTTAAGCCAATTAAACCGGATTAAATCAATTTAAACCAACCAAATCAGATTAACCAAAGCAGACGAGACAAGCAGATTAAACCACAAATTTTAAGTTTGGAATAATTTTATATGTCTTTGTTTAATAAAGAGACACATCTATAATTGAGGTTTTAATTTTGTGTTGAAAAAAATAAAACATTTGCAAAGAAATTCATTACAACAGTTAAAAATATGTGAAATATATATTTAAGAATTATTTTTCTTTAAATGAAACTTTTTTTTGAATGGAACAGTCTTGAAGTATATTTTTAATTTTTTTTAGAGTTAAAATTTCTCAGTCAATATATCACAATATTAGATTAGAGATATTTAATATATTTTTATAAAGTTAGTTTTAATTTTCATATATTAAAATAATGTTAACTTTTGTTATATATATGCATTTTATATTTTTATATCAAAATATTTATTATAAAAAATAACAAATTCGTTTTTTAAAAAATTTCCTATAAGTTTTTATAATGTTTATATTTAAATATAATTATATAGTTTAAAAACATGCACATTAGTTAGGAGCATTAATATGTTAATATAACGTTGCTTATTTATTGTGAAAGTTAATATGAAAGATTTGTTTCCATATAAATTGCCTAACATGCTTCTAATTTCATGGTTCTAAAAATGAATAACAAAACATTAAACACCAAAACAACGACTCTAGATCATCGCCATCTTCCTCGCCTTGCTTCTACGATCACACTTTCTCTTTACCTCACCATAAACACAATGCGTGAGTATTATCACAAAATTCAGTGAAGCGGTTCTCCCATCTACTGAGTTATACACATATGCATAATAGACCAACAAACATGCATAAGATCAATCAAACAAAACAAACGAGGCATAAAAAGACATGAACTACTCACTGTCCTGAAATTGTTGTCCAAAAATTGGTGTCGATCGTCACCTCGACGACGATCAACAGTGTCGATCGACACCCACCTGGTGCCGATCGTCACCTTGACGATGAATCAACTGTGTCGACCGACATCTTCCTAGTGTTGATCAACACTCGCTACGCAGTAACCTTGAATCGCATCTCCTCGCTTCAGAAATCGATTCAACCACCTCCATACTCCAAACTCGAACCCTAAACCACCAATAGACACAAAACAACATCCACAACACAAAACAAGCCAAAACGCAATAATTCCATTCACTCCAATCAATCAAATATACATGAGAAGGTCTTATATGCCCATATTAACCATGGTCATGCACTCACCTCGATGTGGATTGAATGAATGGATGAAAACATATAAGATGCATTCCTTGCTTAAACACCCAAGAACAGCCACATAAATCTTCAAGAAACCCTCCAGAAACTCTCCTTAACACCTTAACATCACACACAAGATCTCTCTCTTTTTCTTAACTTTTCAGAAGCGACAAAAGCCAAAGTGAAAAGAAAAAGCTGCAACTCGTGCTTAAAGTTTTAATTCAATAACCAATCAATTAAACTGGCAATTAAGTCAAACCGGTAAAATTGATGGTGCCGATCAACACCCATCCTTGATGTCGATCGATACTTCTCAAAAACTGAGCACGGGTGTTACAGTTTACCGAATACAAAGTCATACCAAACCAAAACTAAAATCAAACCTTTTATGTAATGGTTAATTTTTACTTTAGTTACCAAAACTTTTTAGTTCGGTTTGGTTAAGTTAAAATCAAACCTTTTATGAACGGTTTTGTGTAATATGTACCAAAGTCAAAAACACATACCGCAACTCTAGAAAGAAAAAAAAAAAGCGTTTTAGTACGATTGCGGTATAAGCGAGCAATCCCTAAACCCGAAATTAAACCAAATTGAAAAACACATAGAGCCTGAGAGAGAGATCTCTTCGAATCAAAACGATCTGTAGAAGAAGAAGAAGAAGAAGAAGAAGAAGAAGAAGAAGAAGAAGAATCAAAATCTGGATCAGGAACAAGGGAGGAGAAGATGTTGCCCACTACTTCCAGATCTCGTTCTTCATCTTCTTCATCCCGAGCTAATCCAATGTTCCTTCAGTACTTTCGTCGTATCGTCAAGGTTCTCTTTTCTCATCACATCTCGAAAGCTTTCTCATGGCTTTGATCTTAGATTTAGGTCGATTTTGTTCCATAGATTCGTCATTTTCTTAGATCGAATTACGGGTAGAGGATAAGGAAAGCCTCGGATTTAGCTGAATCGATTTGATATATTTGGCTTCGTAGTGTCACTTAGCTTTAGCAAATTTCTGATGAAGTGGTGATCACTTGTTGGAATGTGATGATCTGAAAGTTAAAACAAGATATTTTCAGGATTGGGTTTTGGGTAACATTTTGAATTTTATGAGTTGATGATGCTGATGTTTGAGGTAGTTGTCATGTAGCTTTGGGAATTTTAAAGCATTGATGCAGATTCGAGTTTGACGTTTGGGCCATGAAGCTTTTTTTTGTGTGTGTTTTGTGATCAGTCTTTTTTTTGGTTCATTGCAGTGGCAGCAAATGGATGTTGAATATACTTTCTGGCAAATGCTTAACCTTTGTACATCTCCGAAAGTTGTGTAAGTCTTTGAAATATTTTCATTTCCTATCTTGGAAGGTTCCTTTTCTATACATAAACTAGTAGATGGTAACAATAACCATAAAGTTGTTCAGTATGAGAGGGTGATAAGGGTGAACTCAGAACTGTAAAAGACACCCAGGGTTTTCTAGAGAGCTGTTTAGGATTGAATTATCATTTAAGGTTCTAGGTGAATAGAGTTTGAGATGGTTTTACTTCACCTTTTGCAATAAGAAATATGAAGAGAATTTTAAATTTTGTGTAAGGGTTATATAGTTATATGTTCTTTTGAAAGGGTCAATAGGGTAGTCTAATTCAACAAGTTGGAATATTTTTAGTTAAGTTACTATGTGGTGAGTTAATTCTTAGTTCTTATTCTTGTACTTTTTGTATGTTTGCATATGGGCGCTGCGGCATCAGCTATCAACACACTAAGTATCACAAACGTAAGCTCAACTTTTGTTAGCCAATATGATACTGTAAACAGCTTTTGTTCATGCTTGTATGATTTAGCTTTCTGTTTATGAAAGTACTTTGAGCCATTCACTTTTACAATGAATGCCTAGCAATCAGAGAAGCATCCCCTTATGATTTTTTCAAGTTGTCCAGCTTTTGCGTTATGTCTTTGTCTTTACTCATAATTTAATGTTAGTCCCTGTTAGAGATAAGCGTAGGTTTTGTATGGCCTGAGAACTTAAGTGCATTTGTTTTCTTTTTTCCTGTTCTTCTCAGAAACAAAAAACCAATGGGCACGTGATGACCCTGCGTTTATTGTGATCTGTATCCTGCTTCTTGCTGTTGCAACTGTAGCCTATTGTGCCACGTAAGTATTTTGTATATGTAAATTTTTAGACTGTGAAAGTAACTATTGCCTTAGAATACGATATCATTCTGATTTTTGTTGATTTAAATCTGATGTTTATACTTCAGGTATGACCATAGTAGCTCTCATGCTGTCGTCGTAGTCGTTTCAGTTTTGCTCTCCCATTTCTTAATCACCGGAGCAATTATAGCTACATGTTGTTGGTAAGTTGTTTATATCATTGCGTAGAACATTTGGTGGCGTATACTCTTACGGCTTAATTGTACGCTTGCTCTATATGTGTGCTATTTTCATTCTTGCTATAGACACTGTTACTCCCTATACTACTGTGTGTTGCTTATCTGAACTTATTATACTTGTTTTGCTCATTAAATCATGCAAGAAAAACACTCTTATGTACTGAAGTCCCTCTTATGAACGTTGCCAGTTTTGTGAAAATCACTCTTGTACAGACCTGAATCCTTCTCTATTCCTTGTAATTTTACCGAGCTTGAGTGGTTTCTTACATCAAATATACACTGGCTTCTGACTTAAGATATTGATTTCCAGGTTTTTGACAAACTCTTACCTTCGCGAAGAGGCTCCAAACAGTCATGTGGTGGAACAACGCGTTGAATGGTAAGTTTCTAGAATTAATCTTATCTTTTCAGCTTCTCTTTTTGATTGATTTCTTTCTCTCTAAGATGAGTTAGAACCTCGAAAACAGAAAATTTTCATAGTTCAGTATTCATATCATAGTCTCTCCTTTTTACAATCTCTATTTGTGAGAGTATGTTCATGAATTGCCTTCTATGCATATCTCTATAGGCTGTATACATTTGATGTTCACTGCAACTCGTTCTTTCCAATGTTTGTGCTGCTCTACGGTAATTCATCTTCAAATATATTACTCAATTCTCAAACTTGGATGTCTGTAAAAAGAGATGTATGACTTATACTTTCTTCTTGTGTGGTAGTCATACATTATTTCTTATCACCAATCCTGATAACGCACGGATTCATCCCTTTACTGCTATCAAATCTGCTTTTCATGGTCGGGGCTTCGTACTACCATTATCTTAACTTCCTAGGATATGACGGTATGTCTCATAAATTCCCTTTAATCCTTCTTTCACAATAAATATGCTGTAAAATTTTGAGATCACAGCATTGTTTGTTGTGAATTTATACAGTACTTCCTTTTTTGGAGCGAACAACATTCTTCCTCTACCCAATTGGAGTCGTGATTGTCCTGTCCCCTATTTGTAAGTTCAATAGGATTCATTGGTTTCATAGATTCCTCTTCTTAAAAAAAGCGTAAACATCATCTCAAGTTTGTTCTCCATTTTGCAGTGATCTTAAGCGGATTTAACCCGTCAAGATACTTCATGAACATGTACTTCAGCCAAAGGTTATAAAAAAACACAGCCACATCAGTGGAATCTCAAGGGCTTTTGCACTGCACATACATCATTCAAGTAAGGAACAAGAAGATTGAGAGAGTATGATTTTTCTTTTTTTACCCGTAACAGATCATCGTAATGCTCAGTTTCTGGTACAACTTCAGGCTACTTAAATAGAACCAGTAACATTTTCTTAACGCGACCCCTTTTAGCAAAGTGCTCTGTTCAATGTAGTGTTTTCTGGCATCTTCCTTTTGTCCCTTTATATCCATTCTTTTTCCATTTCGCCGTTACATTTTGAGATCGACTGTTAATTTCACCGAGTCTTAAGTACAAACTGATGATCTCTCACGGATACTGGAAAGTGTACTTAATGAAGGAAGTGTACTCATGATCATCTCTGTAAGGTGACAAACTTGTGCTAAAATGCTCATTCTTTTTGCATCTAAAATCTCAACACAAGTTTGTAATTGCAGTTGATTTTGCATCCAACGAACAGTATCCGTAGATCCTTAAGTTTAACAGAATTTTTAGTACCTTTAAGTAAAGTAGCTCATTTAAACAGAACTAGATGATGACCCGCACGTACGTGCGGGTGTATTTTCAAAACATAGTTTTCTGGTTTAGTTTTCTTAAATAATGTAATGTGATTTGGCTTTTTATAATTTTTTTTATTTCATTTAGTTGGAGGATTAATGATTGCATTTGTTAACTGGAGTAGTATAATAGAAATTGTTGAATTGGAAAACCAAAGTTTATAATGAGAGAGTCTTGAAGATGGTATTGAAAGAAACCGAAGTCATACTTGGAGGAAATGAAAAGAAAAAATGGAGAATTATAATTTAAAGGTTCTTGAACACTTCTTTGAAGACCACATTGGTTGTCATTAGTTTCTGCCATTTTTTTGATAGAAAAAATGTGTTTATCGCTAATAATCTTTTGGGAGGATTATACACCATCGATGGATTCTTCTCTTATGGAACTGAGAATATTCTTGGTATTTTTTATTCTTCTCTTATGGAACTTAGAATATCAATGGATTCTTCTCTTATGGAACTTAGAATATTCTTGGAATTTATATTAATACTAATGGAACTTAGAATCTTCTTGGTATTTTTTATTTTCATATATTTAGTTGTTAATGTTTGATATAGTTTTGAATTTCGAAATTGTTAGGTATGGTTTTTGGATTTAGGAAACAAAATTAATCGTGATTTGATGAATCAAAACTAATGAATAAATTGTTCGCTATATATTAGGAATGTATTTTTATGAGTGATTATATTATTTAATCATCTCTAGCAAAATTTTCGTTGATGGTGATTTATTAAATTTTATGAGTTTAATTTATTTATATAATTGTTTCTATAATTAAGGGATTTGAAGTAATGAACAAATTGTTTGCTATATTTTAGCATAACACTAAAATTTCCATCGATGCTGGTTCATTTAATTTTATGAGTTTATTTTTTTATATAATTGTTTCTATAATTTAGGGATTCGAAGTAATGAATAAATTGTTTAAATTTAGTTATTAATGTCTATTATAGTTTTGAATTTCGAAATTGTTAGGTATGATATTTTGGTTTAGAAAACAAAATTAATCTTGATTTGATGAATCTAAACTAATGAATAAATTATTTGCTATATATTAGGAATGTATTTTTAAGAGTGATTATATTATTTATTAAACCCAAAATTTCGTGGATGAAAGTTCATTTAATTTTATGAGTTTTCTAAAATTGTTTCTATCTAAAATTGTTTGCTATAATTTAGCTAAATTTGTTTCTATTATTTTGGTTATGTAGTTAAAAATAGATTGGTTTTGTTTTACTTTTTTGATTGTATAAACTATGATTGACTTATACAAAATGCTTCCCTTTTAATAGTATAGATATTTAGTACATTTGAGGAAATATTTACAATCAGATGTGTGTGTACATATATTTGTGGAAAAATAAATATGTGCAAAGCAGAGCAGTATAGTGATTAGTGACTATTGAGAATTTTACCAACTACTGTACTCTCTCCTTGCCCTGAAGAATTGAATCATGTGCTTATAGACATCTTCTTTGGCATTTGCGCTAAGCACAAAGTCAATGTGACCATAATTCTCAAGATAAAGCAACTCTGGCCTAGAAGGTAGTTCCGCTAGAGTATGTTCCACATCTTTCACGTCTGCTAAACCATCAGTTCCACCATACCCCATCCACATTGGTAATGATGCCGGGATGAGGCTGAGTTTGAATTCTGGAGGTTTCGACATCCCATAAACCCGTAGATTTTTGAAATACCCGTAGTCGTATTGTGCAAAAGTCCCCTTCCGAATCACTGGAGTAAATGATTGTAAAGATTGAAGGCATTATAATTGAATCAAAAGAGAGTGTGAGTATGTAAGCTAGGGCTATGATAAAACACAATACGCATTCCAAGTAAATCATGGAGTAGAGATCTTACTTTGGAAAAGATGTCGAATATTCTTGACAGATGATGGGTGAGGCTCGTAATCTAGATAGTATTCTATCTTCGAAGCATTGAAACAACAATTCGTCCCTGCCATTCGTTGATATTAGTTTAAACGAAAGATTAAAAAGGAGCATAGTCATACAAAGAAAGTATCACAGGGCATGGAAGCTAATTATAGCCAAAACAAAGCTTCTGACACATGCTCGTCTCATGTATTGTCTGGTTCTGCTCACTGGTCTATTTAACTAGAATAGTAAGTGCTTAAAGCTTGAGAATTTTTTGATTTCATAAATCAAGAAAGACATAATGAAACCAAGCATTATTGTCATCTAAAGACGATGACAAATGTAGAGAGCTAATGGGTTTGAATTCAAGCTTGGTTTGGGCGAAAAGGGTAGGAGCTCGCATCACATAATCCTAAAACCTTTGCTTTTTCAGTTTGAAAAACTAATTTCAACTACTTTCACCTATATCACAATGTTGCACGTAGTTCTTTGTTCTTCTTAAAAGCATAGGTATCAAACTGATTTACAGGGAGATCAGAGGAAGAGAGAAATAACCTGTTATGGATGTGAGGAAGTCATTGCAATCCATATGCCCTTCGCATAACGAGTCAACAAGTTTAACTAACATAGCACTGAAACACACAGAATAAATCCAGAGGATGGTTAGTAAAGAAACATTGCACTATATCAACACACACAAAAACTACATGAGACAAAAGTCACAACCTTCTAAAGTTTATTTGATGCAGTCCAAGAGCAACTACCATCTGTAAAGAGTAGAAAAAGTGTTAACTTGATTCTCTGAAATCGCTTTAATGACAATTGAAAGCCAAGAATACCTGATCAAGATGCATAAAAACCATTCTTTCAACAAGTGGAGCTGTGACATGATCCAAATATGATATTGGACAAAGCAACGCAGCTGCTTCAACCATTTCCGCAACATGTGGCTGAGTAAGAGCAGCAAAAGACATGATAGTCCCCTGTCGAACAATAAATAAAGTTAGCTTACTACAAACCATCAAAAAGACACCCCTTAGATAATTTCAGAATAACAATGACCTGAGAATGTCCAACAAGGAAGATTTTGGAATTTGAAACTGAATACAGATACTGAATCATTTCTGCTAAGTCATACATGGCCAAATCTTGCCAACTCCAGTCCCAAAATTCCTGCACATAAAAGCATTACTTATCTAATCCTCCTTCTCCACACTATACTGTCAACTATATTATCGACATCTCCTGTTTTTGCCAGCACTAATCACTTCTATTAACAACAATAAACCAGGTATAAGGAATCACTATTAAGCTTCACAAACAATGGCCATCTTCGTACTATTATTCTTCATCAAAGAAGTGAAGTAGAGGAACAATTCTATGTAATGTTGTGCCAAAATAATTTGGACATTTTCAGGCGAGGCTCATACAAACTATGGTACTTATGAGATGCAACAATACTTTCACAACTCCGAGAGAAGTCTATACTTCAACGAGTAACCGAACAATGCATTACTCTATCTAACAATGGCCATATTCTTAACCTATTCCTCTACACCATAGAAGTGAAAGCAGAGACATATACATATGTAGTGTTGTACCAAAACTAAAATGAACATTTTCAGGTAAAGCTCAGTACAGAAAGAGGAACAAAGACAAGAGAAGTCTATACATACCTTATCCGTTTCAGACAAAGTTACATGTCCATAACTGTAACGTGTACCACGAACATTTCCAACCCATACATCAAACCCATGATCAGCAAGAATGAAACCAAGTGACTCTTTTGGTGAATTCAAGAACCAAACATCTCCAGCCTAATCACAACAAAAACCCACAAAAAAAGATACAATTTTTATCAAATTTTACCAAGCAAAGAGATGTTAAAGTTAAAGCCTTTAAACAAGATTAACCATGAAGAGTCCATGCTGAAGCAGAACAGGTGGACCAATTTGAAATCTTGGTCCATGAGACGAAGCCACACGTTGAAGAGCTAATATGTAACCATCCTTTGTTTCAATCTATAAAACCCAAATCAAAAGTTCACTTTTTTTTGCTACTGATTCAATGAAATCTCGGTTCTAAGATAGAAGATGAGAGTCAGAGATTACAGTACAGTGTTTTCGGTACAGGAGTAATTAGCGGGACGAATGAGATCAGCGCAGAGAGAATTGACCGGAGATACACGGAGGAGATGAGACTGTGTTACGGCGGAGAAGATCGTTGATAAAGCGGTCAACACGGCGAAGAACAACCGTATCATCGTCGCCGGAGCCGGAGACAGGACTGTTTCTATCACAAATTTGTGAAATTACCTTTTTGTCCTTTTATTTGGTTTTTGTCAAAGAATGTGAATCTTATCTTCTCGTGGATAAGTTAAGTATTGTTTTTTCTTACAAGTATAGTTTTAATGGATGATTACAATATTTACAAGAAAGTGACTTTCTATTCGACCACGACCTTAACTTCAAGAATCAGCTACTATCATCATTATCTTTGACTTAATTCACAATTATTAAGTGTTACTTATAATACAACTTTTAGTGAGAGCTTTAAAGTAACACAAAAACAAAGTACCTAGCTATATCAATCTGGTTACAAATTCTGATATAAACTTTACGAACTATAATATATATTCGGATCTGTAATCCTCGTATATGATATATAGAAAACGATTTTATCAAATTCCATAACTTCGACGAAATAGCCTGCGTCGATTCACTCTTTTACCAAAATTTCTACATTAGAACCAAATTAGCTATATAACTTAACCCAACTGTGCAGCGAAACAATATCCATATGAATGTACTTAATCACAAGTAGAGCCAACCCTTAAAACAGATCGATGAATCTAGTTTTATATGCACTTGAGAAATATAAGAACAACCTTTCTTATTGATTTAGAAAACTACTCAAAAACTAAATCTCTCTCAAGTCTTGTGAAACAACTCTTCACAAACTTAGTATTTATAGAACTAAGACAACACCTTAGTCCTAATTAGATTAGGATAACAACACAAAGCCTTATCTAAATAATTTGCCCTTATCTAGATCATGTTTGTGAATCCTTTGACTTGCTCCTCAAGTCACTTGGAATTATCCAACATTCACCCCCGTAATTCCAACACGAACTCCGGGAAGCTTGATCTCTTCAACTCCAATTAGGCTCCTCATTTCCTTGAACTTGTACCTTCCTAAAGGCTTGGTTAGTATGTCCGCCTTCTGCTCTTCACCCGGTACATGATCCACTTCGATTTGCTCATTCTCCACACACTCACGAATGAAGTGATACTTTGCAAGTATGTGCTTAGTCCTCCCATGAAACACCGGATTCTTTGTAAGCGCAATGGCTGCTTTGTTGTCGATCAAAAGCAAGACCTTCTCGCCTTCTATGCTTAATATCTCTCCCAACAATTCCTTAAGCCATATAGCTTGCTTTGCTGCTTCCGTAGCGGCCATAAACTCAGCCTCACACGATGACAACGCCACGGTGGGCTGTTTTTGCGACTTCCAAGTGATCGGTGATGACCCGTAATAGAATACATGCCCCGAAGTACTTCTACCATTGTCAATGTCGATATTGTGACTACTATCACTATATCCAATGACTTTGCGTGACCCATCTCTCTTGAAAAATAAGCCAAAGTTAGTAGTTCCTTTTAAGTACCTTAAAACATGTTTGATAGCTTGTCCATGAGACTCTCTCGGACTTTGCATATAACGACTTAGAACTCCAACTGCAAATGACAAATCCGGTCTTGTATGAATAAGATATCTTAGACATCCTATGGTTCTCCTATACTTCGTGGCATCAACCTCCTTCTCATGTTCTGCCTTTGACAAGGTTAAACCCGACTCCATTGGTGCATGAGTCAAGTTACACGCTTCCATCTTAGCATCAACTAGAATTCCTTGAGCGTATGCTTCTTGTTTGATTTTAATCCCATCTGCTCCTTGAATCACTTCTATGCCGAGATAATACGTTAGCTTTCCAAGATCCGACATCTCAAACTTTGTTGACATATCATTTTTGAATCGTTTAATGACCTTAAGAGAAGTACCGGTCACAAACAAATCATCAACGTAGATGGCCACAATCAAGACGTCCTTATCTTCATTCTTACGATATACCGAGGGTTCCTTTAAGCACTTCTTAAAGTTCATCTCCTTTAGAACTTGATCAAGTTTAATATTCCAAGCTCTAGGAGCTTGACGTAGACCATACAACGCCTTGTAAAGCCTATAAACTTGATCCTCTTTTCCTTTCTTCTTAAAACCTTCCGGTTGTGTTACGTAAACTAACTCCTTTAGTTCACCGTTTAAGAAAGCAGTCTTCACGTCTAAGTGATGTATTTCCCAACCTCTTGTTGCTGCAAGAGCTATGAGAAGGCGTATAGTTTCTAGTCGTGCTACCGGAGCAAACACTTCTTCGAAATCTATGCCTTGTTGTTGTACATAGCCTTTTGCCACAAGTCTGGCCTTATACTTGCTCACCGATCCGTCCGCTTTCTTTTTAACCTTGTAAACCCATCTTACTCCTATAGGTTTAACACCTTCTGGTTTGTTGACAAGCTCCCACGTCTTGTTCTTTTCAATAGAATCAATCTCAGCCTTCATTGCATCAACCCACTCTTTAATGTTTTCAGCTTCAAGAAAGTTCTCGGGTTCACCGTCTATGGTAAGAAACAATCTTCCACTTTCTTGTTCTGCAAGTAAAACATAATCGTTAAGATAATTTGGCTTAATTATCACACGACCTGATCTTGTCACTAAAGGTTGATTCCCAGCTTGTTGATTCACGTCATTATTTTCTTCATTTTGTATGTTTTCTTCTTCCTCCTCCTCATCTTGGTTGTCTTGGTTTATAGCTTCTTGGTCTGGTTCTTGTTGGACATTTTCTTGATCACCCTCATGATCTCCTCCATCTTCTATAATACCATCTTGAGGAAGCTTAAACATACCCGGTTCTCCATCGGATTCCTTTGTGGTAGATGACCAGTCCCAAGCTTTCTTCTCATCAAAGACCACATCTCTACTAACGATTACCTTCTTTGTAATCGGATCATAGAGTCTATAAGCTTTGGAACCCGGTTCTGTTCCAAGATTGATCACTTTCTTTGATCTATCATCAAGCTTTTTGATATGAGGCCCATTGATCTTTGCATAAGCAACACATCCAAAAACCCTCAAGTGTTCGATGTGAGGTTTCCGGAATGTGAAGCTCTCGTAAGGAGTTTGGCCATTTAAAGCTTTTGTGGGCACACGGTTGATGAGATAGGTTGAATGACGTACAGCTTCTCCCCACATATCATTCGGAACCTTCATCGCCTTCATCAAGCTTCTTGTCATCTCCATCAAGGTACGGTTTCTTCTTTCAACCACACCATTTTGCTGTGGCGTGTATGGTGCGGTTAAGTGACGTTTGACTCTATTCTCTTCACAAAACCAATTGAACTCAGCCGAGGTAAACTCTCCCCCCCTATCGGTTCGAAACGTCTTGATGGCCAAACCGGTTTGTTTTTCAACAACACCTTTAAAACGCCTAAATCGATCAAACGCTTCACTCTTTTCTTGTAGTAACATCGTCCACATGTACCTAGAGAAATCATCAATTAAGACAAAAACATAACGGTTGTTAGCTGGTGTTGGTGGTGAAATCGGACCACACAAATCTCCATGGATCAACTCCAATGCTTGTGATGCACGAAAACTAGTTTTAGTCGGGAAAGAGCTTCTTGTTTGTTTCCCGGCTAAGCACACCTCGCATACATCCTTCTCATGTATAACTTTCGGCATTCCCACAACCATCTCCTTTTGAACCATGTTATTCATAACACCAAAACTCACATGTCCCAGCCGAGCATGCCATCTCCATGTAGTTTCATCACCATCGAGTTGTAAACACATAGGAAAATTACTAATTTCCATGGGTGTTTTATAGAGACGATTTGGTGATCTTGTGATTCTTACAAGCAGCCTTCCACACGGGTCTTTTAATGTCAAGAAATCTCCTCGCATGAGAACTTCACACCCGGCTTCAGTTGCTTGTCCAAGACCCAATATGTTGTGTTTTAGGCTGGGAATATAGTAAATTTCTTTGAGTGCTCTCACCTCCCCCGTCTTGCACACGAAGTTAATTGTACCCTTCCCAACAATATCAACATAAGAGCCATCACCAAATCTTACTTTCCCTTTAACTCTCTCATCTAAACTACAAAAGTAGCTCTTGTTCCCCGACATGTGGTTACTCGCTCCGTTATCCAAATACCAAACACTTGCATCGCCTTTGTTGATGTCAAAATTCTTTGGAATCACTTTGTCTTCGTTTAAGAACACCACCTCATGAGCGTAAAGAGCATCAGCCTCATGTGTCTCGTTTAAGTTCGCTTGTTGATGTTGTGTTTGTTTGTTGGGACAGTTGTTTGCATAATGTCCCGGTTTATCACATCTCCAACAAATTATTTTGGACAGATCTTTCTTCGGTTTTGGATTCTCTGTGGTGTCTTCTCCTTGGCTTTGGTTTTGGCCATTAGATCTCCCTCGACCACTGCCTCTACCGCCTCTTCCACCTCTTCCTCTGCCCCTAGATCCTCCTCGAGAGCCACCATGGCCTCCACGATTGTTAGATGTGTTTGTAAACATTAGTTTACCTTGATCGTCACCACTTCGGGTCGCCTTTGTAACTCGTTCTTCATAAGCTTTGATTCTACCCACTATGTCTTCAAAGCCGGTTGTGTTTAGGTCAAGAACTTGCTCAAGGGAAGCGACGATGTGAATGAACCTTTCTGGAAGTCCCGCTAAAAACTGTTTCACTAGTCTTGCTTCATCAAGAGTTTCTCCTAGTGCTGTGGATTGAGCAGCAAGGCCTGACAACTTCCCTGCGAACTCGTCTACCGATTCAGCATCTCCCATGTGTAGTCGATTGAGTTCTGCCTTGAGAGTCTGGAGCCTTGCGTCTTTTACACGGTCTGCGCCTTGGTGACGAGACTTCACGGCTTCCCACATGCTCTTTGCCGAGTTTTGATCTCCAATTTGCAAAATCAAAGTCTCGGGAATTGATTGAAACAATAGAGCGGTTGCCACATCGTTCTTCTTAACGTCCACGGAACCGGGTTCTATTGTTTCCCATACTTCGCTGACTCGAAGTAACACCTTCATCCTCATTGCCCAAACCGTGTAGTTCGTTGCCGTTAACATTGGACAATGAATCGATGGTGAGCTAAGGTCCTTGGTGCGTGGTTGCGGATTGTTGTCTCCCATGCTTGGCGACAAAGCTTTGTGATCAAGTCTCCTTCTTGATCAAAAGAGAACCTTGCTCTGATACCAAATCTAGTTTTATATGCACTTGAGAAATATAAGAACAACCTTTCTTATTGATTTAGAAAACTACTCAAAAACTAAATCTCTCTCAAGTCTTGTGAAACAACTCTTCACAAACTTAGTATTTATAGAACTAAGACAACACCTTAGTCCTAATTAGATTAGGATAACAACACAAAGCCTTATCTAAATAACTTGCCCTTATCTAGATCATGTTTGTGAATCCTTTGACTTGCTCCTCAAGTCACTTGGAATTATCCAACAATGAAGCTCAAGCCCTAATGGTTTAGTATTAATGTTCCATTCTAAATTTTATGGGTTCGAGCTTATAAGACTGCATAGTTGTTTTCATAATTCACTTTTGCCACTTTTTATTTTAACAAAGTGGCCCAAAAAAATACCCGTTGATATCCCTTCAAATCTTAGTGCTTGTTTTGACCAAAAGTACCTTACATCCGCATACTTAGAGTTTTCTTACATCAAATCATATTGTGTTCCCCGTCGATTAAGCCACTTGACTCCACCTTGCGAACAAGCTTTGCTTAATCATGTATCACCAAACATAAAACACCACCTCATTTTACTACTGAGTTGTACAACTAAACATCCCTTGAGACCGAGTACCACATATAATATTAAGGTAAATGTGGTGGTTATACTGTTTTGTAAGTGCGGATGAGGCAATAATAAAGTGCAGAAAGTAAACGAGACACAAATTTTGTTAACGAGGTTTGGTTTTTCCTACTCCTCGGGACCAAGTCCAGATTTCGATTTCACTAGAACAAGAAAGCAAATACAACAAATTTGCAAACGCGTAAATCAAGCACACCCCTCTTGAACTACCGCTCTGAACTATATCATGAAACCTTAAGGATAAATCTCTATCCTTAACTAAACTCCCCCTGAGTCTAGATTTAACCAAGATAACCTAACCTTGGGCTAAACTCCCCCTGAGCCTAGGCATCAATACTCCAAGTCTCTGGAGCAACCTTCTCACACACATCATACCGACGAACAAAGAAGCTTGATCACACAAGCATCAAACCGCGAAACTAAGCCGCACACAAAACCAGAAAGCTCTCAAAGATTATTCTTTATGCTTCAGCTCTCTTGCTTCTCTAGGACGTATCTAACACCTCTATATATAGCCACCATGATTCCCAGATCACATAAGAGAAATTTTCCAAATTCCATTAGGAAAAGCCTTTTTCCTTTTTGCTCTTTTCCTTTTCCTTGTCAAACTCTAGTTCTCCCAAGCTTAGAATAGTTATTTTCTTTTTCATTCATCCTCCAATCATGTCTTCTTAAGTCTTCTAGAACCCAAGCACACACATAAAAGATCAACATCCTGAATCACGTCCTGTATTAGACAGCCACTGCATTAGACAAAAACCTTGCATCTACTGTTTGTGTATAAATTTTGTAACAAATGACGCTTTGGAGTAATATTCAGTTAAGAAGAGAAAAGGCTATCGAAAAAGTTAGAATATGATAGTAAGAGTAACCCAAAGTTTATATAGCTTTATTATTTATTTCTCATTCTCACTTATTTACATATACATACATATACATACATACATATATATATATATGTATATGTATGAATCCATATCAACTAATCACGGTTCCCTTAATTTATACCTAATATCAAATTAAACCGATAAATAAAAGCTATGGGTAGATTAATTATTATCAACAAGTAAAGAATATTTTTGGTAAAAAGGAAAATGAAGATCTTTATTTTTGTTTAAAGGAAAACCTAAGATAAAAAAAAACGAGAATCATGCTTGATCTTTTCATCCCGGAGATCTTGAAAATTTTTGGTTGTTAGGACAAAAAACTGCAGCGATATGAGAAAATGATTGTCTAAAAACGTTCGAGAAGTATATATAAATATATTTGTTATCTTTCCATTTTCGACGATATATCTAATATGCTATTCCAGTATGAAGTCCATCATATCCTACAATAAGAACATCATGCATTGTAGTGAGTGGTCCATCTTGTGTACGGTGGTCCTGACGCTACACCGCATTACAAAATATAATATATATTAAATTATACATAATTCAAACTTACAATGGTTCTTTTGATGTTGTAGTCTAATATCACATTAATAAATGGTTGCCTAAGAGCATCTCCAACCCACCTCTATTTTTGGCTCTAAACTCTATTTTATAGCAAATTTTGCTCCAACCCACCTTTATATCCACCTCTATTATAGAGATTGTTATTTTTATCTATATATATATAGGAACTCTATTTTTTCCTCTATAAATAAAGGTGAACTATTTTATTTGCAAAGTAGTCCTTTTAATCTCAAAATTCTTTTATTTATGAACAAAATAAATAAAATAAATATATTTAATAACTAATAATAATATAAAATATTTTAAAGGTTTTAATATAAATATATATTCTAAAATTTGAGACTACCATTTGCAAAAGTTAATATATATAAATAATAGATTTCATTTTTAGTGAAGGAAAAAAAAAGATTTTTTTTTCATTTATTCATAATAACACTTTTAATACAAAAAGAGATAAAGAAGCTCATTTCCCACTTCGAAATGCATTAGGGGATCATTTGTGGGAAAAATACACTTATGATGATGGTTAAGAATCTAGTATCTTATTGTTTTTATGTAATGTGATGTACTTTTTAATAAAAAATATTATATAATATGATATTTTTAAATGTTTAATTAAATAAAAGTAGTAATTTATTAAAATTTAATAAATGTTAAAGTAAACAGGTTAATTTGCAATTTTTGTAAATAGATGATGTTAATATTAAAATTTTAAAAGAATCTATTTGGAATATTATATTATAGAGGAAACCATTGGAGCAAAAGTCACCTCTATTATAGAGGCAAAAATAGCAAAAACCAGATGATCTAATAATTATTTCTTCAAGATCTACATCTTCAATGTAGTAATGTAACTTTGCACAAAAAAGGTACAAAGAGATACAATGACATCAGTTTCCAATGCAAATTAAAGGATAATGAAGATTAGAGACTTCGAGATAAATTGCAAGGGCTACTAAAACAAACACTCATCACTTTTAATCATTTTATATATTATTCAAGATACATGTTGTAATTTTATTGGATAATATATTCATCAGAATATAACTTCGATCCTGTCCCAAAATCAAACTATACATTACATAAATACAATTTCCCAGTTTTAGTATTAACTTATCATTCCAACTCAAACCATATATAACTGATAATGAGATTATAAACAATATATAACATTTGACTGTGAAGCCTGTGTATGTGTAGATGTACTCGCTCCTCTTCTGGAGTCCTACATATATACTTGTTTTTGTTTATAAACTCAAACCATATATTTTGTCTCACATGAGTTTGATGTAATTGACGAAGGATAAGAAAAACAAATTGACGAAGACCCACCTTCAAGAAAAATGTGAATAAAGCTTGCATTTCTTATTATTGACTTGTTAAAGAGATATATGTTAAATAGCAAAAATTAAATTTACTCAAACCTACTTGTTTTTAATATGATGATTAACATGGAATAGAGTCTAGAAACCCAGAAACTTAAGATAACAAACAAAGACCAAAACCTAAAATAACTAAATATCATTCTAGAAAGTTGAATGTTTAATGGATATAGAGATTAACAAGTTTATTGGATCAGTGTCTAGATTTATTTATAGATTAACTAGTTAACTAATTAAACCATTTAGGCTAGAATACATGATTGAAAACCATACAAGATGTCGATAAATTCAAATGAAGAAGCTAATCATTTACGTATATATTATTCTATTTTTAAGAAATAACACAGATTAAATGTTTTATAACAACTGAACCTAGCTCACATGATTCCCAACAAACAAACGATAACGTAAAATAAATCGGTTGTTTTCTATAGTTAGTTAGCTATAAACAATACTACAAACTTAGATCAAATTTTAGAAACTTTTCTCTCTATAATTTTCAACAAATTTTCAACTCAAGATTGCATATATTGTAAAAAAAAGGTTTTTTTGAGTTGAATAAATTTAACATTCATTAAAAATACAAATACTACAAACTTTGTATCTTGAGTTGTCTCAGTTTAAACAATTTATCTATTTCTTTCAGGGAAATTGTATCTCATGGGTTCAAATGACCATTTAATTAATAATTTAATATCCATAAATCATTATTTTGCACTTTTTCTTCAGACAATTTTAACCTTATTCTCCTCTAAAATACCAGCCGGATCTTCTCACCCGCTAATTTGTTCCGGAAATTAAATGTTTTAATATTAGCCATTCATTTATAAGTGGAAGCTTCTATTCTTTACCGTCTGATTTTCTTGCCGTAAATTATATATTTTAATCGCAGTCGTTCGTTGTAAGAGGAAGCTTCTAATCCCAACACATACATGGCTTCTAATCTCAGTCGTTCGGCCAGGTAAGACCTTATAAGCCTAACACATACATGGCCATGTATTCCTTTGCTCTTATTGATTTTTATCTCAACACTAAAATCGTATATTCTCAATATGGTTACTAACGAATATTACAACCTAATTTTCGGATTAGATTATTGACTTAAAGATTCTAAGATTTTTTTGTTTTAATGATAATTGAAATCGAATACTAATATCTTAAATTAAAGAATAGATACCATAACTAACTTATTATTGAGGAAAAACGGCCAATCCTCTCATAAAAGATTTGATTTATGATTTTTAACAAATTTGATTTAATATACCAAAAAAATCCCAATTCTTGATCCAATCCATGAAAAATAAGGAAGAAGACTACATTTACAGTCATATGTAATTGGGAAAAAAAAAAAAAAGGTTTTCTTGTTTTTGTAAACCTGCGTTCTCTTGTATATATTCACTTATCTGTTTGTAATATAAGAAATGTTACGTTAGAGTAGCTGGCTTTGTGTGTGGTCGTGGGCTTTAGAGGTCCTGGGATTGAATCCCTTTTATGCTATAAATATTGCTCAATATTTTTAATATATCTAAAGGACAGTAAAACGACGTCGTTTGATTATTCGGTTGACCCACGTGGCATCTTAGTCATCATATACTAACGGAAACATAACACCGTTTAGCGATTTGATGGTTTCGACCGGATTTAGATTTCTCGTGTAGAAAATTTAAATTTTAGTTACATTTATGTAGTTTTAGGCACACTTCAAATTTTTGGGTGGATGTAACACAAAGCAACTAAGTTTATGGGGGAATTGGCTGTTTTCCCTTATTGATGAGCACAATATACGATTTTTTATTTCTATCCAAAACAATAACAAACTTTGTAAGCAAGTTTATTTTATTTCTTATTTTAAATATATTCGTAATAATCAAAAACCGAATTCGCTAATCTTGAAGGGATTTGAAATCTTCCCTAACCTAAATTTCAATGACGATACCATAGCACTATAAATAAACCAATTCTTATTTATACCTATCGTAACTAAATGCTTAACTAAAACTAGAGAATCATAAGATGTTAGCCGCTACACTCCCCATCACTTCTCTTAATGCGCTAAAACCATACAAAGTTAATTGACATATTCAAGTGAAGGTTTTGCATCTTTGGAAGCAGTATTTCACCAAAATTGGTGAAACAATCGAGATGTTTTTGGTCGACATTTCTGTAAGTTACAATTATAACAATTGTTCATTATAATAGTATTGATTTTAATTATATAAGTTTGATATTAAAGTTTATTTGCTTTGAATTTGAATTTTTCATAGAGTCAAAAAGGAGCATATCAAAGAGTTCACTGCAAGGTATCATTTCAGAAACAACTAGGACGAATAAGCAAGGTCAACAAGTTCTTCATAAATTGTAGTCCCAATGCTATATTCAATGTCTACACTATTTAGCAATTGTATGTATTGTATATAATGTATTTATGTCTAATATATGTAACTAAGTTTTTGTTTAGCTTTTCTAAAACCCTATTGTAAATTTAAATTTTAAATGTTATATCGTTTCTTTATATATTTGAAAAGGTTAGATGAATTTTTTACCACGTCTATACAATCCGTGCTACAGCATTGCCGGAGAGTTTGAGTCCAACGGACCGAGGGTTTACTGTCTCAAGGACATTAGAAGTGTAAGTTGGTCCGAGGTATTCGTAGAAAATCCCAAACATACATAATATTCAAAACATATTCCATATACACATAAATTAACTACACCGAATCGCCCGTGCCATGGCACGGGTTACCACCTAGTATGTTATGAATGGTAAAATAATTAATTTGTTTGATCGTGTAACACCCTGACCGCCATCTTTTTTAGCAAAATCAGACTCACGTCTTCTCACTAGGCTCATGAGCCCATCAATACCCAACGGCCGGTTTGCTACGTCCAGAAGGCTTAAAGTCTTGTTTAACGACCCTGGAAATCATCACATGATATTTCCCTGTGTTTTGGCCTCACTCACACAATTTCGACAACCACTTTCCGGAAGGTCGCCCATCCTTTGACTACTCCAACATAAGCACACTTAATTGTGGAGTTCTCCATGACCTTTGACCGAAAACATAAGTGCCTTTGGTGACATAGGTGGCCAAATCAATTCATTTAAGCCTCTTCGCAAATCGGGGTCTCACAATTCTCCCCCACAAACAAACCGCAACGTCCTCGTTGCGCATAACGATCGTCACCCTCTGACAGTGTGAGCCCACTACTCCACACGTGTCTAGGTTTGGCTCTGATACCACTTATAACGTCCCGACCGCCATCTCTCTAGTGAGGCCATGTTCACCACCAGTCCATGGACCCACCTTTCTTAATGGGTCTCACATCCTCTCACTAGGTCCATGAGCCCATGGATACACGACGGTCTGTTTGCTATATTCAGGAGGCTTAAAGTCTCATTTACTGACTCTAGAAATCACTACATGATCTTTCCCTGTGTTTTGTCCTCACTTACACAGTTTCGACAACCACTTCCTGGAAAGTTACCCATCATTTGACTACTCCAGCGTAAGCACGTTTAACTGTGGAATTCTCTCAGGACCTTTGACCGAAAAGATAAGTGCACTTTGGTAAAATTGGTGGCCAAATCAATTCATTTAAGCCTCTCCGCAAATCAGGGTCTCATAGATCGTGACATTTTACAAAAACATCAGAATTACGTATTAGAAAATGGAGAACCGGAAATCGATTAAGAGATCGTTGGACGAGATGATTGCCCAAAATTATGAAAATCATGAAGCTCGAGAATAATCTAGAAGATAGTTTAGAAATGTTTATCTTTTATCTCTAAATATATTTTATCTTAGTTTAAGAATTTTATGTTTATGATGTTGACTACATGACGTTGTATAGTTGATGCATGTGGCCATGCAATACATCTAGTTGGTGTAACTGGATATACAATATAATACTTAGCATGTGTGACCATGCATTTTTCTATAGTTGGTGTAGCCAACCATCTTTTTTCTTAGATTTATCTCTATCGCTATATATTGATATATTATGTAGGAAAAAAGATATCTACCTACACGAAGTATGCTACAATACATGGCCACACATCCGAAGTTTAAATAGGTATCCCTAACTACATAAACTATATGTATCGCATGTCCACATATATGAACTATATGTAGTCATGTCGCCAACATCATAAACATTTTTTCCAGTACACTTTTCGCCGGAATCCGACGTTGACCAACATAAATATTTTTTTAAAAACATTTTTCTAGGTTTTTAATATTTAAAAAATTATGTTTTTGAATCATTTATAATATTGTATGATAAAAAATATATATACAATATTCAATGTAAAAATATTTTGTATATATATTCAATGCATTGATTTTTATAATTAGTTAGTTTCGATAATTTTAAAACTAAACTAAAAAAAACCAATTAGGTAAAATAATTATAAATAAAAATAACACGTAAAAATAAATAAAAAAATCACAATGTTTCCTTTTAATATTTATAAGATAGACGATCTACATATAGTTTGTGTAGTTAGGGATACATTTTTAAACTTCGGATGTATGGCCATGTATTGTAGCATACTTCGTGTAGCTAGGTATCTTTTTTCCTATTATGTAACATCATTTTTATGTGAGTCTAATATAATTTTTTCTCTAAATACTTTTATATTATTTAATTTCATCAATCTATCCTTTTTTACTCACCAATAATTACGTGTTTAAAGAAGACAATCAAAGATTTTCTAATTTCTAAAGAAAATAATAAAAAGCTTTGATGTCTTTGAGAATGAAGATGGACCAAGAGGGCCGGAGAGGGTATGTATATAAATACATATCAATGCCAAGCCACATCTTATTTCTATAATAAAATAATCTAATGGATCACGGTCACGAACAAACACTGATATAATGTTCTAAAATATCAACTCCCAATATAATACCTTACAATACTAAATTTAGCAAGACAATATATTTTATTAACTTACAATACCAAATTTAGCAAGACCTTACGTAAATGTGTTTTCCAATAGAAACTTAACAACACCATAAGAGATTACAAATCATTTTTATATTTTTCACTTAACGTTTTATTTTATTTTATTTTCAATACCATATTGAGATTATTGTCGTATCATTGGTGTATTCATTGACCATACTTGGCCTTGTACTCTCTCCATAGCTGATTCACATCTTTCCCAAGCAACTCAACAAAGAAGCTATCACTATAACCATTCCTCATCTTCTTGTTCAGTTCGGCCACAAACCCATTCCTCAAACCATTACAATAATCCAAGAACCTCGCGGTAACATCATAACCTTGATCCCATCTATCACCACGACCAGGTCCAACCCAATGGCTCGGAGCATAACCCGCCTTAAGCCTCACGTAATCCGCTATCCCTTCGATAAGCCCACCCGGAACAAAATAAATTTGAAATAAAGTAGTCATATATATGAGTACTATGAAAGGTGTATATTGCATGATTTACTTAATTTGAATACTAGTCTAAAAGATAATATCTTTACCTTTTTCAAAATTATAACTATTGGTAACCAGGATTTAGAAAAAAAATGAGAAGGAATATAACATTCTTCTTTATTTTTCAATTTTTTTACCATTTACAAGGAAACTTGACGAGGGACAAATAGAACAAAAAAAAAGTACAAATATTAAAAAATTTGTTTTTAATTTTTTAAAAAATAATTGTTTAATAATAATATTTTCATCTCATAATACAATAATTTCATATTTTTATCATGTATTGACATAAAAAAAAATATTTTTGATCTGAATTTCATGTTAAACAAAACTTAATATTTAAAACTTTTATGGATAGTAAAACATATTTAAGAGATGTTTATATCATAAATAACATATAAAAACTTACTACAATTTTCTAATAAGTTAATATAGATTATTAATTTTTAACATAAAATATATAAATTTAATTCACAAATATATTTTAAAATAATCTAAAATTAATTATATATAAATTATATGTAGTATTAGTATTTTTATTATTCATTGAAATTTGATTTATTTAATTTATATATTATAAAATATATTGTTATTTTTTGGTTACCATTTATTATTTTGTTCCTTCTCTGCATCTTTTCTTTTCATTCCTCATATTGTTTATTCCGTTCCGTATTGTTTTTTTTTGTTTTTTTGTTTTTTTTTCTTTTGTTCCTCTAATGGTTACCTGTAGAAGCTATATATAATTTTTTTGATTTAGAACTTTGTATATATATATACTATAACTGATAAAAGTTATTTACATGTATCAAAATGTTTTTAATAAAATTAAGAGAATCTACCACTCATGTACTCGGTTGACCGATTAATTAAGTAGACCAACCTCTTCTTTTAAAAATTAGCTCTCAAAATTGCTTCCAACTTTAGCCCTATATACCTCTTAGTCTGTAGGCTTTCATTTGCCCAGAGAAATCAGAAAAAATCTTTAGTCTGTCTTGGGAAAATAAAAAGAAGATAAGTGGTTCGATAACTGAATCGTCGCCTCCCTTGGTTGATAAAGCACTGGTTGTGTTGTTTGGGCGTTATTTTTTTTTTTTTGGGTAAAATCTTCTATCACCACAAAGTTTTCGAATTGGGTTGTGATAAACTCCGGCGGAGAAGCCATGGGTTCTGCTTTTCTCCCAAATCCGGTAATAAACCTCGCCGAGAGTGGTTCGAATTCACAACAACAGTCTGAACAAACTCCCGTTCCTTCCAAAACCTTCCCAATCACCAACACCGAGTCCTCCAGCTCCAGCGAATCAACCACCGTTATTACAAATTCCGTTTCGTTTGGTCCCACCGCATTAATGAACGCTTTCTTAGTCGTATCCTTTATTTGGGGAAGAAATCGAAAATTTAAAGTATAATCAAAGAATGAAAAAAATATTACGTAGCTGAGATATAGATGAGAGAGGGAAAGATAAGAAGAGGAGGAGGAAGAAGAATGAGAGAGGGATAGAGACAAAGGTTCGTGGAGGAAGAGGTGTTGTGGGGGTTTTTATTTTTTTTTTATTTTTTTTGTAAACCTTGAGCATATTATCAAATACAATGTTTTTGACTGGATAAGTATAATATTATCAAATACAAATATTGTTAGCTCGATACAAATATAACATAATTTCAGTAACTATTGATTAATGTCTAATTATATTGTTTTCAGTCTGATCGGTTATAATATCAACTATAACATTTATGGTTATTTATTTGGTTAACTATGTAAATCATATCTTACTGGTATATGTTATAAGTTAATTGATAAATTCATAGTTATCTAGTTAAATTATTTATAGTTAATCATATGTTACCGCTATAAATTATAAGTTATTTGATAAACTCATAATTATCTAGTTAAATTAATTATTATATGACTGATATCAACTAACATATATATTTACGTACTTGTATAAAATATTTATATTACCGGTTTATATAAATACTCAATTTAAAGGATAATATGTAATTTACCGCGATAACATATTATTTAACATGTTTTAAAAAAAATTATCGAATGCTTTTAATCACTGATGAACAGTGTTATCGAATTCATGGAAATATATATCGGTTTGAGTTTATAAAACAGTGGTTAGGCTTTAGATTTTATAAATAAACAAAAATGTATTTTTGTTTGTGTTTAGATTTTGTAATTAAACGAAATTACATTTTTGTTTGGGTTGACAAAATAGTGGTTAGGGTTTAGTTTTTGTAAATAAACGAAATTATATTTTGGTTTGGGTTGACAAAATAGTGGTTAGGGTTTAGATTTTGTAATTAAATGAAATTATATTTCAGTTTGGGTTGACAAAATAGTGGTTAGGGTTTAGATTTTGTAATTAAACAAAATTATATTTCGGTTTGGGTTGATAAAATTGTGGTTAGGGTTTAGATGTTGTAATTAAACAAAATTATATTTCGGTTTGGGTTGATAAAATTGTGGTTAGGGTTTAGAGTTTATAATTAGTCGAAATTATATTTTGGTTTGGGTTGATAAAATAGTGGTTAGGGTTTAGATTTTGTAATTAAACAAAATTATATTTTGATTTGGAAATAATTAGTATAGAGATAATAGGAAATATAGCTGATAACTTTAAATTTATTGGGAATTTTTATTTAGTAGGAAGTTAGATTGTAACTTATTTGGCTAACTTTACAATTATGTAATAATATCTTCTTTACCCAAGTCATCAATATCTCACTCGGTTCAAAAGTAGCGTTTGCTGTAATACACACAACTTCTTTTTTTCTGTTTTATTGTTCTTTAACTGAACATAGGGACACTAGTGTAATTTTGAGTGTGTCCGACCAAAAAAACTAATTTTTCTTTTAATAAGTCTACTTTCTTTATTTTTTGGTTATCTGAGTATTTAAATTTAACTCACCCTAAAATTAATATGTGCCTTAATAACGTCAACTAGCAGCTACTTTGAACATCAAATTTTATATAAAAAGATTAAAAAAAGAAATAAAATATTTAAGACAGTTTAATAAAATCAATATCACAAATCCATTACGCATCTCAGCTAAAATCCAAGTGACCAAATAGTCTAATCAAACCTAGAGGTCACAGCAAATTTGAGTTTTTGAACCTAGCTTCATTATTAGTTTGCTATGTTTAGTTGACCTATTAATGCCAGCAGTGGTAATTTTTTTTTTTTAAGGGATTATTACAGAATATGCCATTTTTGGCTAGCCTTTTAATTTTTCCATTTTCTCATCTTCTTTTCAAATTTACCATTTTTACAACTCAAAAAAATAATTATTTGAGAAATATTTTTATAAAATACATATTTAATACTACTGTATATCCTATAAGAAGATATAACCAAATCAACCTAAATATTATATGTAAAATTGTGTGTTTTGTATAAAAGAAAATGGCCAATTTGAATTTTTTTTTTTGACAAAATGGCAAAATTTGTAGGGAATTTTTGAGAAATGCCCCTTTTAGTATACCCCTTTTTAAAAATACACATCTATTCTATCCATTTTTCAAAAATACCCCTTTTCAAATATGAAAAATTATAAGCTTTTATATAGTTGATAAGGTACATCAAGATCATCATTACTACTGGGAGACTAAATCCAAATATTTATAAGTTTGTAAAAGGTTCTAAACGGCATTTATAAGGTTTTTATAATGTTTTTAAAAGGCTTACAAAGTTTTTATAAGGATTTTAAATATTTTTAAAAAAGTTTTTAAAAGGTATTTATGAAATAGATATATAAATTTACACACATATAAAAATAATTTGTGTCTATAAATATAAACTTACACATATGTTTTTGATAAATTTCAAATTTTATAGTGATTTTTTGATAAAATTAGAAAGAGAAGTATTTTTAAGAAGTGGTATTGGAAAAGAGGTACTTTTTAAAATTTTCCCAAAATTTTAAATACCCCTAAAAAAGGGTGTAGTTCATAATTGATCCAAATTTTAATTATAATGTTTGAAAGAATTTAAAAGTCATTGCCACCAACAAAATTTTGTGATTGATATATACATATATATATATATTGCTACTTTTTTCGGTATGTAATTACTGATTTTTTAGCGAGGAAAAGCTATTTTTGTATTACTTTTGGCCAACATAAAAATGTCAAAAACCATGTGCATTCAAAACATTATGATGTCTCTTGTCCAATATTTTCATTTTCACCAATCTATTAATATATAGCTATCTTAATTAATGAACAAAAATTTATTACATTATGTACACTAGGTTTGCTTTTTTAAAACGTGTTTCACTATTCTACCATTACTAATAGTCCAATACTTTTGATTTTCAAATTTCTATCACAATGGCTGAATTAACAAAGATACATATAATAATTCTTTAATTACTTTTCTTTTTCAAAATGTTTCCATCAATGCAAACGTCAATTTTTCATCTGCTGAAATTTACATTGGAGCCTCTAAAATAATAAGAGTGGCATTTTCTGTTTACAAAACTGATATTAAATGGATACTAATATTATATAACTAATTTAATTAAATTCATATACTCTGATAAATTACATGAGGGGATTCGGATCCACTATCTTCATTCCATAGTGTATGCATGTCTAAAACAAAAAACCAGAATAGGGATATACATATCTGTTGTGGTCAACTCTCGACCGATAACCATTCTACTCAACTTGAATCGCCTTATTTATTTTTTGATCCCATATTTTCTTTTATTAAATTCATCATTTAATTTTTTTCTCTCATTTTCTTTCTAAATTTATTTGTCTACTTGTTCATCATTTAGATCCTCATTCATTGTTTTTCATTTCTATTTTTTAGTTCAGAAAACCAAACGTAAATCTTGTGCGCTAATTTGAACTGACTCTCTATAGAGAGTAATCAAATTAAGATTTATCTATAGATTTGATCCATAAATATTAACATTGAGACTTCCACGCTCTAAGAGCATGTGCATTAGCAGTTCTTTGGGCAGTCCCCCACCATTTAATTTCAAAAAATAAATCAAAAAGAAAAAAAAGTCGAGAACGTTTTTTAAAACGCGACGTCTTTTTAGTTTGGTTCTTCACTGACACGTAGCGACCCGCGATTGGTTGTTTTTTTTTTAATCTAAAAATATTAATAAACAAAATTAAAATTATTATTTTTAAGAACAATTTTTTAGGGACACCAATGCATATGGTCTAATGGTCTATTTAGGTTTAAAACTCGAGGACGTGATCATAATGGTATTTGCATGCTAAACTGTAAATTTGAATGGCCAAATCAAATCTAGTAGTAGTTGCTATTTAATTGAAATATCTAACAACTCGCTACTGGAATCATTACAAAAAATAGGTCGCTAATGAAGAGCAGTTCAAGAACCTTCTCCAAAACGAACTTAGATTTTTATAATATCAATTTTAACAAAGATACATCAATCAATACGTATACATCTATTTTTCAATGGAAAACTTACAAATACCACAAGAGGATGACAAATTAATTTATTTCTTATTAAAATTATTATTATAGTTTGTATTACATACCATTACCATATTATATTGTTCATCCTCAATATTTTGTATTCATTGACCATACCGTGCCTTGTACTCAGTCCAAAGCTGGTTCACGTCTTTCCCAAGCAAATCAACGAAGAAGCCATCATTATAGCCAGTCCTCATCTTCTTGTTCAGTTCGGCCACAAACCCATTCCTTAAATCGTTACAATAATCCAAAAACCTCATGGTAACGTCATAACCTTGATCCCATCTATCACCACCACCAGGTGCAACCCAATGACTTGCAGCAAAACCCGCTTTTAGCCTCACGAAATCCGCTATCCCTTCGATAAGCCCGACAGGAGCGAGATTCGCGCCGTTCCACTGCCAAGAATGGACAACTTCATGATATATCACCCCGGTAAATCCTCTCTTTACATCTCCACCATTATTCACAAGAGCTCCTGCGTTGTAATGTATCTTGTCTTGTGAGCTGTATGCCAAGTCTTTACTGTTCTCCATGATCAGTGTGATCATTGGAATGTCTCTTCTGTCTGATGGGTTGTCTTGTTGGAACAAACGCCACGTGAAGTCCGTTGCTGATCTCATTGCTTGTTCGCCATAGCTAGCGCCACCGATCTGTTCTCTGAATATCTTTCCTCCGGGAGAGTCACCAGTGTTGTCGATGACTGAGAACTCAACTGCATTGACTAAAGAGACAGCGAGCAGCATCAGAGATATTACAAGGAAGATTTTGTTACGACACGCCATGTTTTGTTATTAGTTTGTTACTTCTGTCTGAATCGTATTTTGGGACTGGTGTGTTTAGATTATGAAGAAGCTCAATATTTATAGAGAAGATAAATAGATTTTGGTCATCGAAGACCTTTTCTACGTAAGATTTTTGTAAAGTTTTCTATTAATATATATAGTTGAAAATTAATACTATGTATTTTAAGCTTTGATGTAGCTTACTTAACGAAGAAAAGTAAAACAACTTGTATAATAGTTTTGCCGTTTTAAGATTTTGTTGTTTTGTTAAAAAAGATAGTAATACTTTTCATTTTCAACTTTTTATTATTAAAGCTAAATAGTTTTACCATTTCACGATGTTTTAAAACTAGTGTTCCAAGATCTTAATTGCTAATAGTTCAATTCGTAAAAAACAATTTCGAGGTCACCGGTTCGAGTAACGTTTGGAACAAAACCATATAAAATACTTTGATTTCGATCCTGAAAAAATGTAAAACTAGTCTTCTATTACCTAATAATACTACATTTTGTCTTTGATTAAGTCATTACTTATCTTGGTAGTTTAACTATTACGCTACCATGTATCTTGGTAGTTTTTTCACAATTGTTGACTCAGTCGTAAGGCGTACAAGATGGTGCAAGTAAACTTGGACCATCAAGTTAGAGATTTGGTCAGGCACGACCTCACGTAATAAATTGCAAACAAGTGAAATTCACGGCATCATTGAAGGCCCACTAGTGGCCCAATTAAGAAATGTGAGTAAAGGTTGTGAAAATGACAGGACCACCATGTTTACTTCAACTTGGTATACTTCGTGGGATTAGTTTGCATATCGTTTGATAGGCAAAATGCAGTACCAATCGGGATAAGTTTTCGAATTTGGTTCAAGAGGACCTGGTCCCTAATATGCCCCAATCTCAAACCTATTCAACGAAATGATAAACAAGTGATGAGATCATTCGCAGCGTTATCGCTACCGAGCATATTTTTACTACTACTCAAACTTGCATATATCCTTGTGGGAGCTGATTCCACCTGAGGTTCTAGAACGTACTAAGGTAGGAACGGATTCACCTGCCCGAACTCGAACTGAAAGCGGTTTTCAAATACAAATGTAAAAGACTGAAAATTATAGTTCTTATTGATAGTAATTCTCTCCACCCCTTACAAATGATCCCTTATTCCCTTTATATACAGGTCCTAAGACAATCAAGACTGGGCGCAATCTCCGTTCTGGATATCCCGCGATCTTCATTATAGCTTCGTTGACTCATTAGTTCTTCCGTTACGATCCCGCCTTAACTGCTTTTTCCCCCAGCTCCCAGTTTGATCATAAACGGGCCTCCTGATTCAGTCACGATTCATTTCCACTGGGCCTGGCCATGTAAAGCCCAATCACTTGCAAGGTGCCAATTCTGGTGCCCACAATCCTGACAAAGGCATTGGGACACAAACAGTTTCAAGATTTCTTGGTCAAGTTGGGTGTTTATAACCTCCACGCTCCACCTTAAGAGAAGGGGGATGTATTGGGCTAAGCCCATCTTCTGATAATGACGGTGTTTAGGTCAAACTCTATTCATGATTTTATGGCTTATATATATTATTGAACAATGTAACTTCAACCCTTAAGAAATCAGATTTATACAATACTAAAGTTTTCTTGACATTCATCATATTTTTTTCTAAATTTGTATAAATTATATGTTCATATATATATATATATATACATATTTATATTACAATTTTGTTATGTAAAGATAAAAAACTAAGATGGTGGAGAAATACCGATGATTATGGAACTAATGCGGAAATGCATATAAGAAAATAAATTTTTGTCGATTATTGAATCTCGTAAATCTTTAACGATATTGAAAGTTTGGCGATCCAACAGTTTACGACGAATACAAGCTAGAAGTCATAAGTCTAACATTAGTTTGGTGTTTACTATAAGTTATGTTGGTTTTTGTATAACATATTGTAGTTAATTTAGGCTTAAAATTTTGAATTTATCTATAGCTTCGAGAAATGCAATATTTTAATTTGCAAATTAGAATAAAATTTAGACTGAGTTTAGCCTTTTTCCCACTCTTTCACACTCTTATCAACATTGGGCTAACGTGAAAAACTTTGACTGTAGACATTTATTAGTATACACATGAACTACTATATGAAAGTGTAAACAGTATATTACTATAGTGTCCATACCAAATTCCATTTATATAGTGAAATATGTAAACCATAAATCCATAACACATATAGTAAATATAATATGATATACAATTACAAGAAAGAGTTTTTTGTTCTAAAATCAACTCACAACAACTTATTTAACACATATATACCAATTTTAGCAAGACGTCAACGTATACGTATATGTGTGTTTCCAATAGAAACTAGACAAGACCAAAAGAGATAACAAACCATTTATTTGATTTTTTCTTTTCATATAATTGGTAATTCATTGACCATACTTGGCCTTGCATGTACTCTCTCCACAGCTGATTCACGTCTTTCCTAAGCAAATCAATAAACAAAACCGTCATTGTAGTAAGCTTCTCATCAAACCCATTCCTCAATTCATTACTTTTCTTTTGTTGTTTTGTTAAAATTGCCAGTAATACTTAACACTACATTTTTTCTTTGTTTAAGTCATTATTTATCTTGATATTTTTACTATAAGGCTCCGAATGGTAATTATACCGCACTACAAAACTGCACCGCAATATATAGTGTTATAACAATGTCAAAATATCTATATAGTTATTATTTGAAGCACACCGTAGAAAACACAATTATTATTCGGAGCCGTAATCTACCATACCTTGAATTTTTTTTACAATGGTTGACTTATTTATAAGGCGTACAAGACGGTGCAAGCAGACTTGGACTACGACGACGACCATCAAGTAGGAGATTTGGTCATGCACGACTCGTAATAATTTTTTTAAACAATATAATTGACATTCACGGCATCATTGAAGGTCCACTAGCCACACTAAATGCTTATGCACGAGTTATAATCATTCATCAGTTCTCAAGTAATAAGTTGAACGTGAAAAAAATGTCTTCAGAAGAACACAACACCAATCCCTGTATTTCTTGAAATGACTTGTTCATTCAATTATGGAAAGAAAATTCAGTATCATCCACCATTTCTGACTTTAAATAAGAACCAAAAGAAAGCAAACATAGACTGCAACAAACATTCAATACAAACTCTTTAAAAATACAAACATAAGGTAACAAAATCTCAATAATAATAAACAAGATAAGATAGTTTAGAGTACTACTAGCAATAAGGGCTTAACCATAAACTTAAATATCAATCTCCACCGGGTATCTATCCATACAATCTTCCCATGGACTGTTTGCTGAAGGCTTAACGTCTCGAAGAGCAACCCAAACTGAACTGTTACACTTAAAACCTGACCCCAAAGCAATCTGCCAAATCCTATCTCCTTCCTTCATCCTTCCTTTAGCTTCTGTATAAGCCAACTCATACCAAATTGAGCTTGAAGAAGTATTACCAAACCTGTGTAGTGTCATTCTTGACGCCTCAACGTGTAATGGAGAAAGCTTAAGATTCTTTTCTAGCTCATCTATTAGAGCTCTTCCACCAGCATGGATACAGAAATGCTCAAAGGCCAGCCTAAAGTCTGGTGTATAGTTCTTCAACTCTGGCTTGAAATACTTCTTTTTGACAAAAGTAATAAAGAAGGCAAGCTTCTCTTTCAATGGAAGAACAAGAGGACCTAAAGTTGCAATATTGATCTTTAGAGTCCTTGCAGCCACCATAGGTAGATTCTTTGTCAAGGTAACTCCAATTATGCCATCTTCATCTTCTTCTTGTGTTGCACACTCGAAGGACCTATCATCAGATCCAGTATGGATCCGTACCGTGTGAACAAGTTGGTATTTCGCGCGTGCACGGTCTTTAGATCTGTTGGAAAGCAGAACCGCGGCACCACCAAGCCTGAACAAGCAGTTTGTGACTAGCATTGATTTGTTTTTCCCCAAGTACAAGTTCTGAGTGATGTTCTCTGTACTCACTACAATAGCATAAGTGTTCCTATGAACTTGTAGTAACCCCTTAGCAGCATCAACAGCTATAACTCCAGCACTACAACCCATTCCTCCAAGATTCAAACTCTTGATGTTATCTCTAAGTTTGTACTTGTTCACAATCATAGAAGCAAGTGATGGAGTTGGATTAAACGTGCTAGAATTCACCACCAAGATACCTATATCTTCAGGCTTCACACCGGTGTTGCGAAAAAGATTGTCAAGAGCTCCGAATATTACTTCTCCCGTCTCTTTACGTGAAGCCCCCAAGCCTTGCTCAAGCGGAAAACACTGAAAACCTTCTGGGATGTATGTTTCTTGACCAAGACCGGAACGTTCAAGAATCTTTTCTTGGAAGTCAATTAAATAGTCGCTCTCTTTGTTCTTCCAACACATGCCTGCTTCTCTTGCACGTCTCGCGTATCCCATTAGAGTTTGGATACTGACCTTGAGATGTGACGGTGGAAGGTAGCAAGAGAAGTCAACAAGGTAAACAGGTTTAGGTCGGGTTAACATGTAAAGGATCCACACTAAACCAACAAGAAACGAGAGAAGGCTTATGGTTTGAAGGTTGTTCTCCATATGGTGGAAGAAGAGGTTTTGTAGATCATCTAACTTGATCTCATATCGTTTCATGGCTAATGCAACCATTAAAGAGATAAAGAAGATCTTCAAGAACACCATCTTTAAGTTCTTCTTTATTGAATAGAACTTAAAGATCGTAGTAGAAAAAAGAGAGGACAAAACAAGCTCTTGTGTAAGTGTTTGCTCTTTGGTTCTATTTTAAGTTGTGTCGTGACATTTTTTCTCAAGCTGGTTTGGTTTACATATATAGAAACGTTGAGTGTGAATCTAAAGAGTGATGACCAAACGTATTAATTATTCTTTCTTCTTCTATAATTATATTTTCTTGTTCTTAGAATATTATGGTACCTAAGTACTCAAACACTAATCAAGTGCTTTGTGTTTGGTCAGATAATTAATATTTTTTTTTTTCTAGGAGACATAATTAACGTTGACAATGTATAGTTTTAGTACATGAAAAATTGAAGCCGCACCTATTTTGTAAATTTTTTTGTCGTGACTCTTTGAATTATTACTCTTAGATAATGCTATATTTATGGAGTATCTACCCACCACATTCATTCATGAGTAATAAATAAGAGTGACGAAACTATCAACTACCTCATTTTACTCTAGTCGACCGTATACAGTTTGAACTATGTGATTCAAAATATCACAAAACATACCATTACAAGCTAACGTAGTAACATAGCCTTTTACATTTAGATATGTCCTTTGGTTTGAAAACACACATGATAAGTTGTTCGATTAATTTCGCAAAATGGGATTTACAAATTGGTTATGTACACCAAACTAATGAAATGAAACTAGTAATTAGTATTATAAACCGATACAATCAAGTCTAAAATACTAGTAATTTCGCAAAATGGGATTTAAAAATTGGTTATGTACACCAAACTAATGAAATGGAACTAGTAATTAGTATTATAAACCGATACGATCAAGTCTAAAATATACTTTGTTATCTAAATTTCACAAGTAAAAAACCGGTATATATTGTTCAAAAATAAAACCGGTATATAAACCGATAAAATCAAGTCTAAAATACACCCTTTTTAGCTAAGTTTCACAAAACTACTAGTAAAAAACCGGTATATAAACCGATGCAATCAAGTCTAAGATACACTTTTTAGCCAAGTTTTAAAAAACTAGCTAGGTCAAAATGTTACCGGGTTATACAAGATAAAAGATAGATTTAAACAGTGTCATAAATTTTGGTTGCATAGAAGATGAAATTATTCAATGTACCTACAGAGTGAAGTAGACCCAACATCTTTAATGGCATTCCAAAATAGTCGGTTAAGATTGCTTGGCTATGGGTAGATCTCGATGGTCATATAGGGGTATTGATATGGTTGAGGGGAAAATATATTAACCTTTGTACATTAAGTTATAAAAAAATGATTCACCTTACTCAAGATGGTTTATAAGTATTAAGTAGCAATTCATTAATTTTAACTTAAAAAGTGATGAAATACATAAAAATGATTAACTTAAAGTTCCTAACTAATTGTTGCAATTTTTTTTTTTGTTTTCTTTTTAACTTACCAGCAAATGAGCAAATTGTTTGAACCATAGTTTACGTTCTTATTCCGCCATGATTTTTATTGCGGGATATGGTTTTTTGAAATGCCTATATATGCATCATCTTCAAAATAGTGTTGCTGATGTAGTTTTCCCAAATAACAAATCTACAAAGATTAACAAAAATACATTTTAACTTTAAATTTTTTAATAAATAAAATAGCATTAAAATTAACATTACCTATACATAAAACTAACTAATCTTACTGTAGTTGATGAATATTCCATATCATACATCAAAAAGTCTAAAATAAATTAAGAATTAGTTTGCAGTATTTTTCACTATATAGTTGTTATTTTCTTGATTTTCTTGTAATTCTTTTTTACCTTTTTGAAAACGATTTTATTCTTCATAAAACTATACATACTTTATTTCTAATCCAAATAAAATTACACTACCAATGAAATCATATAACTATGATTCTTAAACTGAATTTAACTATAAATTAAATCATCTTTACTATTTTTGCTATCAGAATGATTCGAGAATTACTTCGTCTGGCATTATCGGGTCACACATACCCGAGAACAATATCAAGTTCTTGGTCGGGTATACTTTTTTCAAATCCATCATAATTTTCTTTTTTGTACCATTCATACCAATTGAGAAATATGTTTTACCCTTAACAACATTAAAAGATGTTTTACCCTTGTTTTAGCCATTGAGATGTTTTTCTTATTTAGTTATTTCAATTAGGTACAGAAAATACAATTACTTACATATCGAAAATAAAAAGAAATCATTTTGCTGCCAAATTGCCAATTGTCCTCAATTAATTATGTTGATAAAGACAAAACACAGATTACAGAAACATAGTACGAAGTTAGCTAACTATGTTTAAGACTTTAATTACAGGTTTAAGTCTCTCCTGAGTGCTATCCAGGAAAAATGGAGAATCCTAGACTTGGCACAGCTTTCAATATCATTCACCTATGGATTTTAAATCTCATTGAACAGTTAGGTTGACGTTGATTGGTTTTAATGATTCTCTTATTGAGATTATAATAATGAATGGTTATTTATATAACTACATATATATTGTTATTTATAAAACTATATCTACCCTATTTTTCACATTAAATGCTTTTGTGCATCAGAACTAAATATATTATGTTATTTACTTTGCTACTAGGATATAACTCGAATACGACTACAACAATCTTCTTATAACTCTAATGTTTTATGAGATTTTTTGAGAATTACCATTTTAGTATCTCTATTTTTAAAAATGTCTCATTGAACTGTTTTATTTTCAAAAATGATTCACGGTTAGTATTTGTGGATGGTAACTACAACTGCGCGACTTGATCCAAGTGTTTGTAGAAATTTATAAAGTTTTTATAAAGTTTTACATGTATTTTGTTTAACAAAGTGTTTATAAGATTTTCTAAAATATTTTGTAAAATATTATATACAAATAAAAATAGTTTGTGTATGTACTTTATAAATTTATACACATATTTTTATGTATATCTCAAACTCTTAGAAATGCTTTTAAAAATAGTATGGAAAAAAGCATTTAAAAAAAAAAATCAATTATGACCATCTTAATTCAGTAATCGTTAAAAAAAAAAAAAAAATTCCAGCCGATGGAATTCATGAGCAAGTTGTTAAAAAGGACTAATATATAACCAATAAATTTATGGTTAAATGTAACCCATTAGTTTAAGAGGATTAAAAAATTAGAAAATTTATATTATTTTTATTTTTGTTAGAAAAATAGTCAGGCATTTCATTTAAATTAAGTTGTTGGAAATCCGTAGAAAATAAAATTGATGAAATTTTTTACAATACTCTGATGGACTTGTCAACGACTGTAACATTACGAACCCAAAATACGATAATAAAAATATTGTTCTTGTTATTCGTCTTTTATTAAAAAAGAACATAGGACTAAAAATTAATTTAAATTATGAAAAAAGCAAAAAACATATCAAGGCAAAGACAAGATTGGTGTCTATATATATCGTTTGTTGCAACAACATTTGTTTCCGAAAAGAGAAGAAGTAACACATCGTCCAGATTTGAATCCAACCTTCTTACAATCTGCAGCACATTTACCATTTCCATACGTTGCTGAACAAGTTTTCTTGCATTGATCACGAATTCTCCCTGTAGGTTTGATATCTGCATATATATATTTCCACAAAGTTACCACATGAGTATCATCTATATTATCATCATATTTATATGCATATTATAAATGATATATAAAAGTTGATTAGTAATTAACAATATAGAAACTTAATTGTAGCAAAGATGTTGTAATTGGACATAGAAGCTGCTAATATAATGAAGAATAAAAAAGTCATGGTAGTCTTTTTGATGTCCATTTTTTTAAAATATGTTCTGTGATTTTCTAAATCGTAGAAGTTCTATTTATAGAACATTTGGGGTTTTAAAGATTGTGAGAAAGAGGTTTACGATTCTTTTCCTTACTATTGATGGATCTTCGTCTTCCATTTATATTAATTATTATTTTATTTTTGAGTAAAAAACGTTTCTTAACAATATTGTTAGATTTTCCACATAAATCTTTTTTTATTGGATAACATTTATTTTTCTTTTTACTTTTTAAAGAAAATCATGTTGGCCTAGATCCTATACTATATTTGTATTAATTTAGTTATTATTTATCTTTTTGTTGGCAACATTTATAATGAATTATTTGATAACCAAACAAATGCGAAATAGATTCTCATCTATTAAGCTTATGGGTGATGAGCAATATAACAAAAGATTGCATCTTTTGGTTCTCTGCTACAAACTAATTGTTAAATCTAAGTTTTAAAGTTTAAGTGTTTTAAATCTCTCTTTGCACTAGTTGTAAAAATGTTATTTTTCTTGAATATAATTTAAAATTATTAAGAAAAAAACATTTGTAATGAATTAAGTAAATTCGAGTATATATTAATGAATTTTTTGTTACAATTAGATCAATTATATATTAGTAACAAAATAAACGACAGATTGTTGTTGGGTTGTAATTTTTAAATGAGTAAAAAAATTAGAAAAGAAGAACGAAATTTTGGAGCAGAAACTGAAAACACAACTTATCATTACTCCATTAAATTGATGAGAATATATTCCCAGAGTGAAGTTGTTTAACTCATGTTAGAAGGTAGCGTCCCAGTGAACCGATTGTTAAAGAGAGATAACGTTGAAAGTATTCTCATATTAAGTAGTGCAATGGGGAAGCTATCACTAAGCTTATTGGACTACTTGTTGATACAGGGAATTTTGCAAAATAAAATTTTATTACTGAGAATATAAGAGTGGTGAAATAAATAAATAAAAGATCTCCAAGTGAAAATGGTATTTATTTCAACGAAATTGTTTTAACGGAGGTTAATAGAGGTGAGATGCGAAAAATTTTCAAGTGAAGATGGGGTTTTACCAACTGATGGAGAGCGTAAGCTATATAACAAACGAAAAGACGAGATCTACAAGAGAATTTGGATTCACGAAGGTGCTTAGAACGTCAAAGCTTGACAAAGAAGCAATAGGGATAGGACGAGAATCCTCTTCTCAGGGCTTCACACAAGAAGCTCTTTAGGATCGAGAGTCCTCCTCTCTAGACTTTAGACAAAAGCTTTCTATAGACTCTTTTATTCAATAATTCAAAAACTAATTACAATAATGATTTATGTCTCTTTAAATAAGAGAAAGAGAATGAAAGCCCTAATTTAAAGAAGAAGCAAACAACAAAAACATTCAAAGCCCAAGTAAATATTAAGCCCGTAAACCCAAATAAAGAACTAGCTCAAATGTGACTAATAACACGTTTATCTTGGAGATGCGCTACATCACCAACAAATGATATTTTTATCGAGGATCAAATCGCTAATAAGCAAAAGACTTACAAATGAATATATGATCGAGTTCTCCGGAAATACTGTTGCGAGAGAGACGAAATGTGGTGAGATAAGTATGGTTTCCAATTGAAGAAAGAATCTTATCACTGAAGTTGTTATAAGAGAGGTTGAAAAGGTAAGATGTGAAAGATATGTTTAAGTGAAGGTAGGGACTTTACCAACAAAATTATTATGTGAGAAGTCAAGTAAGGTGAGATGAGGAAGGTTTCCAATCGAAGTAAAGAATCCTACCAATGAAATGATTTTTAGAAATGTCAATAGTGGTAATAATATTATAAAGGTTTTCAAATGAAGATGGGATTTCACCAGTAAAATCATTATTAGAGAAGTCAAGAGTTGTTAGAAACCGTAATAGTTAGAGACTAAAAAGACTTCTATTGGAATTGACCTGGCCACAGAGGCATCCTAATCTAAGATCTACCTCGGTCATGAACTTGGCATCACATCTGATACCGCTCCAATAACAATTGTCAGAAAAGATATATGCCTCCAAAGTCTTAGACTTATTCTTGAACTAGATCATTGCATTCCTTCGATCAGGATTATACCTGAAAACGTATAATCCTGATCGAAAGGATGAGAAAAGAAAGAGTGTTTAGAAAATAAAAATAAAAACATGAAAATGATGAGAAAAGAAAGCTATATACTTATAGCGATCAAATTTTATATTTCTTTTTTCAATTCACAGCCAAATTATTTTCTTAATTAATTTTTTGAGCTGTACAAAGTAAATTTTACTAAAGCATATATTTTTCAGCTTTCCAAAAAAATAATTCTTACAACCAAAATACTACCGCAATAGAATCTACAATCACAGCCAAAAATTACACAGCTCTAAATCTACAGACAAAAAGCTACAGCCGTAACCAATCAAGGCCTTATATTTTTTTGGTAGTGATCCAAAAACTATAATTCTTTCCTTGAAGAACAGTTCATACATGATCTTTTAGAGTTCCCCATCTGATTTTTTTCTGTTTTTAATTAATGTTTATCTGCTTTTTTTTTTGTTTTTTCTGTTTATATTTGATGATATCTGTTTTTAATGTTTTTTTCTCAAGGTCGCCTCTTTAGCATAAAAACGAGACAAAGCTAGATATTATCAATTGATTTTTTTCTTAATTAAAAGTCGTATTTTTTTTTAATTTTAGTTGTTGCTTTCTTTGTTGACTTATCCACATGATTCGATTGGTCAATGATCCAATAGTACAAAATAATAAGAGATGAACATATCATCAAAATATTGACTAATTCAAAGCTGCAACTTTTTTTTTGCATTAAACAAAAAATAAGTTTGTCCACTTATCTTGAGCAAGTAAAAGAAGTAAAGTTCAATGTTATAAATTTTCAATTTAGGGTCTAATATGTTTGCTTCCTTTCCAAGCTACTATTCAAAGTAATATGTTTTGTTTTACGTAAGTTGTGCTAATTAAATTACAATGCAAAAAGTAATTACTTCTATATTGTACCGACACCATGGTTGTTCGAATAAAAAGACAAATAGATAACATAGTTTGTCCACTTATCTTGAGCAAGTAAGTTTGTCCACTTATCTTGAGCAAGTAAAAAGACAAAAAGACAAATAAGTTTGTCCACTTATCTTGAGCAAGTAAAAGAAGTAAAGTTCAATGTTATAAAATTTCAATTTAGGGTCTAATATGTTTGCTTCCTTTCCAAGCTACTATTCAAAGTAATATGTTTTGTTTTACGTTAGTTGTGCTAATTAAATTACAATGCAAAGGTAATTACTTCTATATTATACCGACACCATGGTTGTTCGAAGAAAGAGACAAATAGATAACATAGTGAATAAGAAACACATGTATATAAATATAAACCAATACAAAACAAAACAAAACAATAATTCGATATGACTGAATTTTATTTATGAACTTCTTTCTATATGTAGTCTATTTGGTTAGGTATCTTGATTCTGTTCTTCTATATTCTTCAGCTTAGGTTTAAGAACACCTATAAACAAAAGAAATGTTGATACGTTAAAATATAGACTTTTATAAATTCAGACTATGTTATTATTATATATAGCCTTTATAAATTCAGAACATTACCTCTCTGGCTTTGTGGTGCTTGTGCTTCTGCGTTTCTTTCGGCCAAAAGGGTTCATGAACCACTTTGGTTTGTAAGAAACCAATATGTATCCCATCGTCAATCCAAAGAAAATACCAGGTATGAATCCCATTGCAGCTGCTGCCCAACTTATAATCTCTTCTTCATCTTCTCTTGGCTTTGGCATTTCGGATTGTTGTGACGTTTTCTTGTGGATATCTTCACAAATTTTCTCAAGTGAAGGGCGAAAAAGTCCCGGGTTGTCCGCGAAAGAGGAGCAAGGCTGTGTTTGAAACTGAGTACCTCCTGGTACAAGACCTACAAGTTGGTTATGGGAGAAGTTCATGTATGCAAGGTATGAGAGTTTCCCTAGCTCTTGTGGAATTTCTCCTGAAAGCTTGTTTAGAGAAACATCCAGCGATTCGAGCTCTCTTAGGTTCGCCATTCTTGATGGGATGTGGCCAGTGAAAGCATTGTTTGACAAGTTGAGTACATGAAGCTCTTTCAATAAACCAATGGACGTTGGAATCTCTCCTTCAAATTTGTTTCCGGAAAAGTCGATCGATGTAAAGATATTTAAGATACGTTCCATCACCATTTCTTGGCCTTTATTCATCACAACTATTGAATCACTGTAATAGCTTGTACCCATGTACTGTCCATTAAACATGTTTTCATTTTTTCCAAGAAAGAACATTGCAGTCCAATTTACAAAGTAGTCTGCTGGCAAAGTTCCAGTGAAGTGATTATAGGATATGTCGATGATTCGCAGTTTAGAAAACCCGGTTTGTTGTATCGGTCCATGGAATGCATTGGAACGAAGAACAAGAACTTGTAGGTCTTGTAGAGAACTTAACCAGAAAGGAAACACATCACTGATTTTGTTACTTTCCACATTGAGAACTTCAAGAGAAGAGTTACTGACCAAATTTCTTGGAAGCTTCCCCACCAGTTGGTTATGACCAACGTCAAGCGACTTTACACTTGCTGATATATTCTCCGGAAGACCTCCACAAAGATGATTCTTTCTAAGATTTATAACTTCAAGAGTACTACTGAAATATCCCATGCAACGAGGGATTGAACCATTGAATTTGTTGTTAGACAAATCCAAAACGATTAGAGCGCGCAACGCACATATGAAAGATGGAATCTTTCCAGTGAAATTGTTGTTGGCACCAAACAAGTACCTCAAGGTTTCCAATCCAAGAAGGAATCCCACCACTGAAATGATTTCTAGAAAGGTCAAGAGTGGTGAGACTAGAAAAGTTTCCAAGTGAAGATGGGATTGGACCAACAAAATCATTATTTGAAAGGTCGATGGTGGTTAAAAAACGAAGGTGTTGAAGCCTAGAAAGACTACTTTTGGAACTAAGCTGGCCACTAAGAGAGCTGAAACTAAGGTCTACCTCGATTATATCCCCGGACTTTTCATCGCATGTGATACCGTCCCAATAACAACAGTCGCTGTCCTTCTCCCATGAATCCGTCTTGGGAGGATAGCTGTCAAAATAAGACACTTGATCCATACTCTGGAACTCATTCTTGAACTCCAGAATTGCATCCCTTTGATCACAACGACACAAGTGTTTGGTAAGAGCCGCAAACACTTCAGCAACATTAAAAAGGAAATATAAGAGAAAAGAAAGAATCATAGGAATAGTGAAACTGGTTAAGTTCCGAGACTCTTTCATCTTTCTAAGTATTTTACTTTCTTGAATATCAATAGTGCAAAAGGAAAGAAAATGAAAGTTGTGATGATAATATATGGTTTCATACTCATCTCTTTATATACACAATCAAAGATAAACCTTAACTTGACTAAGTAACTTGGGAAAAGTGTTCTTCAACTTGGACGCATTGATTAGAAGTATTTTCCAATCTCCCCATCTGAAATCTCAACCATAGTATAAACTCAAGAAAAAAGAGTACATGACATTTCAACGATAGATATTATCAAAATTAATGTATCTTGTTTTTTTTCTTTATGAAAAAAGCGTCTTTGTTGACTAATTTGGATGATTGGATTGATCAGTGATCCAAATTCATGTCTGATACACATGTTAGAAAATTGATTTAAGTTAATGAATACTTTGCCCAAGTTACTTAGTAAATTAATATATATTTTAGTTCTAAATTAGTTAAATAACTCAATTTATATATAGATAAATTAATAACTCTAGAAATTAATATGTTATTAATTCATATGTCGTTAAGACAATGAATGTATGAAATCCAAGACATGTTGTAGGGTTTGAGTTTGCATTTTGCTTGGCATGACATGTCGAGAGAAATGAACCCTACACATAGTTATAATTATATAATAGTAATTATTATTTTTTGTTTCATTCTGGATCTAAATGTATGAAAAAACATTTTTCTCCATAAGAAAAAAAACTAAAAACCTTTCCTCATGTTGTAGGTGCCACCATTTGATGTCCTTAGCATTCTTCCTATCCCTCAGAGCTATAAATTGGTTAAAATAGTAAATATTCATATGTTTTTATTTAAAATAACATACATATTATTTGAATCAGCAAATACTCTTAAAATTTTAATCTATACATTTCTAAATATTGTATGCATTGGTGGTGCTAGAGATTTTATAACTCACTACAACCCGTTTTATTAGGGTTAAAACCAAAAATTTATAATTAACGATAATTTGTACTCATTTCCTGATATGTCGAATTACTTCATGTAATATTCATATGGTTCGCACAAAGTTATTGTGAGACTCTGGTTTGCGGAGAAGTTTAAATGAGTTGATTTGGCCACCTTTGTCATCAAAGTGCACTTATCTTTTCAGTCAATGATCCTGAGAGAATTCCACAGTTAAGTGTGCTTATGCTGGAGTAGTCTAAGGATGGATGAACTTCTGGGAAGTGATTTTCGGAACAGTGTGAGTGAGGCCAAAACACAGGGAAAGATCATGTGGTGATTTAGAGGGTCGGTAAACAAGTCTTTGAGCCTTTCGGACGTTGGATATGGATGGGTTCACGGATCTAGTGAGAGGACATGAAACCCATTAAGAGAGGTGGGCCCATGGACTGGTGGTGAACGTGGGGCCCACTGGAAAGGTGACGGTTGGGGCGTTACAGTAATGTACATGTATGTGTACTTAGACTTACTAAATTGAGTTGATGAAATTATTATTGGAGGTTTTGTTTGTGTATTCTTCTAATGTCAATATAGATTAAAACCTGTTTAATTGATAATGTTACTATAAATCTTTTTATTAATATAAAGAGTTATGGATTTATTGACATATAAATATAGAGCTGAAAAACTAATTTGCGATAAAAAATACTAATTTATCAAAGTACTAATTTGTCGAATAATATTTTATTGCGGTTATAATGTATATATATGCAGTGGTATTTAAAACATGTTCATGCAGCCAGACCTAACTTTAGCTAAGAAAATATCTTATAGCCTATGTTTGTTTTTCTGTATTCCTTTATTAATAAAAGAAATATATTTTCCAATGTATATTTTTATTTATTTTCTAATTATATTATTTACACCTCTTGATTATCATTTATATAAGTTAAAGTTAGCAGAAATATCATGAAAGGTATTCAAATATTATATTTATGATGTATGTATTTAATTCATTCCGTATATGCATGCGATATAATTTTTTTAATTTTAAATTTTTAACAACACAGTAAATTATGTCGGACGCCAAATATTAAATACCCAAATATATTTATAGTTACAACGAAAGAAAAAATCTATTGGAGCACAAATAAAACCAAAAATATTGTTCACATACTCCCTATGTTTCTTATTACTTGCATTCTAGAGCAATGAAATTTTATGTTTTACTCCTATTTAATAAATTTTTTGTCTGATATACGCGATTATAAGCTATAAAGTAATGTTAAAACTGCAAAAATATTCATAAACTTGAATTGTAAATAGAAAACAACAAATGATACGCAACAAAAATTTTAACTCTAAAAAAAAACGAAACGAAGGAAATAATTCATTGACTGAATGAGAATGAGATCGAAATTGAATTGGATGTCAACTTCATTGGTTAGTCATCTAATAATGCAATGTTTTTGATATCATATCTATTGAAGTTCTTATCAACCATTAATTAGACATATGTATATAATTTTATTTTGTTGCGGAAAATATATGAAACCCCAATCATACTGTTTTCTTTGTGTGAGGAGCTTCTTCAAATCAATAATTCATTTATATGATTAAATACTTATCGAAACCTCCAGCTTCATTGAACTGCCGCTCACGTCAGGCTGCAGCAACATAAAATAAAACATAACTATGTTAAGACAAGTTTCCAAAATTCCAATACCTAATAGTATAAAATCTACTAATATACTTCTTTTTTATTAGTAAGTTTACTAATATACTATCTTTACAGTTAAAGTTTTTACGGTAAAAAAAACGTAGATACCCTTTTTTTTTGTGTGGATACCACATTAATTTACATATTTACATATATAAGAGAGGGATATTAACGTACGTGTTACAGTTGGTTCTTCTGCTGATTTGAATATTATGTGGAATCTTGACTCTACATAGCCTAGGAATTGCAGCAGCTCGGTTAGTGTTGAGAGCAGGGCCTTTGTTTCTAGCAGCATTTTGAAGGCAACGACAAGCTTGTCGACGGTCTGCGGTCGTATGAGCAATGCCAATAAGGTTTCTAACGCCGCTGCAGCAAGCTAGTGAAAAGGGTTTATTTTTAAGCAAGTAGTCAAAGCAACCTTTTAAATTTCCGCGAACCGCGGTGCAAGTCAGAGCCGCGTTTGCTGTGATTGGACCGGCTACAATCATGCAGGCGCAGACCAAGCATGCTAGCTTCATTAGACCAGCCATTTTGATTAAGAGATTTTTGTTTGTTTCCAAAAGGAGATATGGGTCATGAAAAGAGTAAGGGGACTAAGTGTTTTATATAGAGAAGAAAAAAGTGAGTGGTATATAATGAGAATGCGATAGACTACTATAAAATTGTAGTTGGTTGTTAGTCTCATTTAATTTGAGGTCCATTCATATATAATGATGAACATTTCTTGGTTTATATCAGAATCAATATATCAGTGAGCTATATTTTTTTAATTAATTATCATGTTCAAAATATCAATATGAAACAAAACATGAGCTTTCCTAGGTCGACCCCCTAGCTAGATCTTTTTGGTTGACTCTCAAGTCTCAACCCTCTGCTGCGGACAAGATACTTAATTGTGCGTTTGTCTCTCAAGGATCAAGAGGCAGTGTCATTTCTCCATGATGGTGGCAAGAAACAATTACTATACAATAAGTAGCTTTTTATTATTTAAATAAACTTGTAAATTAAGTTTAAAATATCTTAGTGATTTATATATCATAAATAAAGTAGCATTTATGTCATTCACAAGTTTAGCAAATATACTGGGGAGAGTATACGGTTTCATTTTATTAGATTATAGATTTCCAACTCAAAATCAATTGACAACGAGTGGAGAGTACCATATCTCATGTTTCGGATTGGTTTCTCCATATTGTAGTTTCTACCGAGTTAACTGTAGTGCATCGTGTTCACTTCTGCCAAGTTAAGTGTGGCAATAATGGACAACTCCATAGTGGTAACAATCTCATAAAACAATTTTATTAGAAAACAATCCATGATAAATTATCTTTTTTCTTTTAGAGGTTCTGTACCGAATCTCTTACATCCCCTCAGACCCGAGCCCAGAGAATGATAAAGTATCAAACCATGATCTGAGCTAAATCTAGAAACCATGTAGTAAAAGTGAAAAAAAAAATAGCTCTAAGTTTAGAACATAAGGATACATCACAAGAGACCAAAAAAATGAACATAAAGAAAGATGTGCTTATTAGTCAGACTAAAGAAGCCTTGCACATACAAAGCCAAAGACCCCAATTCACGTACACTATATACATAAGTACGACTATGAGGATGTTGACTTACAAAGAAGACAACATGTGGTCGAGCCATTTAGAGAGATGTGGGATTTCGACTGCTACGTTTTTGTTTAGACAAAAGAAAGTCTCTGCATTGGACAACATAACTGATACATCGTGTCTTAATGCATCCACACTCCGGTAATAGTTGTTATCAAGCCTTGATCTAATAAATTCAAGAGACAAAGGAACTGGAAACCTGTAGATGAAACCATGTCAACTTCAACTCCAACAAAACCTCTTTTAATCTTGTAGAAAATTACCTGTTGGTGTAGCTGGAGTTTTCCCATGGTCTGGTTCAGTTTTTGGAGTCCATAAGAATCCTGAAACGAATTAGCCAAGATTATGCCATATTTTTATGTTCTTGGAATAGTGTTGTGTTATTTTCTAAAGCATTAGATTCATTAGAATCACTAGGAATATACCTTAATTCTTTTGTCTGAAGTTTGTAACTTCGTTAAGGCCAAGAGCACATGGTTTCTCTTCTCCTCAACAGCTTTTTTATTTCTTCTCTTCGTTAAAGTCCAAGGAGCCACTTCTTTAAGAGAGCTAAAGTTCAAGTATTCTTGATGCCCCTGAAATATAAAACAAAAAAGTTAAAGTAAACGAAACAACAAATAAGATCACCACAAATACTAACACTTACTTGTCTCAAATATGCAACTTCATCCCCCTTTTGTGGAATATAGCGATGATCTTCTTCATGTTTCGATAATATCAACCAAGATACCTTCTCTTTTAGCTGCTGAGGTTTCTTTGTTTCAGTAGGATCATCTTCATGGGAAGTAGAACTGAGTTCTTGAGCCATATTAGCACACCCGTTTGATTTCTTCTTATGGTTCAGTGACACGGCAACATCATTAGTAATTGAGAGAAGATCATTATTTGTCCCGCACCATTTGGTAAACTATCTAAATAACCATGTGCTGATGTATCACCATTACTTGTGTTATTGCTTAGAGCTACCCGAAGAAGTCACGATCTCATCCTGATAAAGATGTAAAAATTGATAAGTAGCATATTTAGGCATAAAATCAAAGCAATGTTACAAAATACTCACTTCTGCCTTATGTTTTAACCTCTCAGATCTTCTTCTTCTAAGGCTATTCTAATAATATGCTTCCTTACCGCAACTGGAACCTGACTCATCTGAGTCATACCAATACTCTTGTGGCACATTGTAGGTAGTACCACCTACTATTGATCCTAATTTACAATTAAACAAATAAAAATAAAAATTTTAAGTATTAAACTAATATAAACTTAAAAAGACAACCCATGTGAAAAATAGAATAACAAAAAATGACATCAATAGAAAACCAACAAAACAAACGTTAAAAAAATATATATATATATCAAAATATAAAATAAAAATTATAAACCTTTCTTATATGTATATTATAATTATGTAGTCTTTGCTTTCGTTTTTTTTAATGTATGATGACATAAATCATGATAATTTTACAACAAGAACAAAAATGATCCGGATAATAGTTAATTTTTATTAATGTAAAATCTTAAGATAGGTGATGATACAAAATACATATGGATGTAGATCAAAATAAGTTTTTAATTGGAGGGTCGAGACGTGGTGCACAACAGCATTTGTACCGTGGAGGGTTTTTAATGCACATTAGAAAAGTAGGATCTTCCCCTGGACCTGTGCATATGGTCTTGCAGTCATTATCAGTTTTGCAAGGACCTTTGTAGTTACATTTTCCTGAAAACAAAAAGAATAAGAATTAACTTAATTTATCTAGCATTATTTCTTATAGGGGTTTTAATTAATTAAAAAACAACTAAAGTGACACACACATAAATAAAATATTACCAATTGGTTTAGCAATGATTTGAGAAGAAAGAACACAAAAAGTTAAAAGCAAAAACGTAAGTTGAAATTTTTGTGCGGACATTGTTTAGCTCTTTAAATTTTTATTTTTTTTGTTAGGTTTAGAGCAATAGCCGTCTCTGTATATATAAGGGATTAGATGGTAGATGGGTAGATTCACTTTAATTTTTTCATATAAAAATATAAATATATATCTAAAAAGATAGATTGCAAAATTGGGTAACATATCTCAAGAATATCTTGCATTAGTTATATGCACCAAATTTAAATAAAAGCTACATACATTTTATTTTTTTTAAGTGCTTGTATCATTTATGAAATTAAAGATTTGTCAAAATAAAAGAAAGTTACGAAATAGACCACATAAAAGGCTTATTATTGCACCCATGTGTTAAAATGATCCAGGGTTTTAAAAATTGTATTAATTATAGCCATATCTCGGCAACATATATCCAAATTTAAATTTAAAATAAAATTAGTTAACATTTTTTGTTTTAGGAAACTATTTAAAACAAACCAAAGATGAAAAGTCAAACAGAAGAAAAGTACCAAAAGAAAACAAAAGAACCCATATACTGTATGACTGTTGACTAAAAAAAGCATAAGTAAAGTCATGTGTTATTAATTTATTTCTATTTTAAAAATAAAGATTTTAATCCAAAAATATCAAATATACATCTATATATCTATATACAGTATACATTTTTAAATTATATTTTGTACTAAAATCTATTTTGGGTTATAACCTTTTATTTTATAATATTTGCATAGTTAAACAATTTTCATTTGAATAAATAATGAAAATTTAAAGTAATTTTTGTAATTAAATCACAAGCGAATCGCAAAATTAGAAACAAATATTTACTATATTTTTAAAAACTCATAAAATCTCTCCCTAATAAATTGAATCTCTCTCCAATATATTTACATAATCTTTTTGGTTTCAATTTATATTATTACATAAAACTCATGTATAATAAAAAATACAAACTTTTTCAGCATATTTCAAATTTTTGAGAACGGACGTATATTACTCAATCGATAAAGAAAAAGAATATAAATACAACGTCTACATAAGATAAAAAAAAATTTAGGGGGTGTTATTGGATTCTAACTTATAAAGAATTTAGATGACTCTGCTAGAATCATAGATTGGATGATTTTAAAAGATTGTTTGAGAGTTTTATATAATCTTGTTGATTAGTTTTTTAAAAGTCTTGTAAAGTCTCTCAAACAATCTCTGTATTTATAAGATACTTTTCATGACTTTATTTTGTAAAGAAGAGTGTTTAAAATCATAAACCAATAACATAAAATTTTAATTCATCAACAATCAGAGATTCTTTTGTTTTGATTGAATAACACATAACTTTTAATGACTCTGTAAAACTCTGTATCCAATAACCCCATATTTATGAAGATTTTGAATGACTCTTTACAAATCAATAACTAATAACACCAAACTTTAAAAGAGTTTTGTAAAATCTTGATTGAATAACAACAGATTCTACTTAACATCTAAAGTCATTAAAACTCCATATAACTCACAAACCAATAACAGCCCCTTAGATAATAGTTCAAAACAATTATAAATAGGACTAATATGTTCCCAGTTACAAATGAGCCGGAAGCTTGATTTCTCATGCAAAAAATATTAAAAATATTTAATTTAAGCTTTATATAATATTAAAAGGAATTAAAATATTTAAACTCTACAATATTTAAAATATGATTATATTTTACATAAATATGATTCTATGTTTCTTATGGTTTGTTTGCATTTAAAATATTTTATGGATTAATTTTTTTAATATATACTGTTTTTTTTTGTAAAACGCGGTGTACCATTGATTAAAACCTAGTATTATATACAGTTGGCCTACTTCATCTGAAAGTATAATTGATGTTCCATCAATGATATTTTTACACTTTATTTATTTAAATCATACAATAGAAGCATACATCCATATTTCTTGAATTTATTCGTTGATTTATTTTTCAATTTTTATAGTAATTTTCTCCAATACTTTTGAGCATTTTAAGGTAAGACAATAATATTGCTAATGATAAAAGCTGAAATTTACTATGATATTCAAATGTTTTATTTAAGTTTTCATATAAACTCACACATAACCTAAATAATTTAGTAATTAAATCTAAACTATGTTGAAAGTAACAAATTATATATATTTCCTATAAAATCATATGAAGTTTAATCAAAAGTTTTTAAAAAAAATCACAAAGAATAAATTTATTTTTTAATCTTTTTTATATTCCTCTCAATTTAAGTTATATCTCTATGTTTAGTTATAATTTTTTTTATCCTTGTAATATAATAGATAGAAAACTGAATATCAAATTGTTTTTAGATAGAAAATCAAGTATAAAATTCAAAGTAAAAAAATTATAATGTTATTTATATTATTAAATTTTAAATCACAAACTAAATATAATGATCATTATCTTTAAAATAATGTCTTACAAATTGGTTTGATAATTATATAAAAAACATTTTTTTGTTAAAATAATTACATACTCTTGAAAATAAAATAAATCTACATGAATATGCGAGAAAGAAACAAATATCCAAAGTAAAAGAATGAAGATGGTTTCTTTAACTTTATGTTCTTATTGTGCGATGGACGGGAATCAATATTTTTGAATCCCAATGGTAAAATAATTTTCTTATAGACATAAAATATTATTATACATATGTATTATACATTTAAAAATATAAGAAAACAATGAAGAAATGAAGAAGTATATAAAACAAAGAAGAAATATAATTGAAAACAAAAGTTTAAACCAAATATTTAATCAAAATCTTACAATGATATCTTAATTCAGTTTTCATCTCATGCAAGAGCATTAGAAAAAAAAAACAAAGACAATATTGACGGTAACATCCCGGGACTGTTGCTCAGTTTTGATAGTAATTTTCTTTCGTATTTTTGAGTATTTTAGGTTTAAAAAAATATTATTAATGATAAAATGAAAATTTACTATAATGTTCAAAATATATTATTTAAGTTTTTCATATAAACTAACACATAACCTAATGTATTTTGTAATTAAAATCTAAGTTATTTTGAAAGTAAAAAGTTATATATATTTCCTATAACATCATATGAAATAAGGACATGACTAAGTGGAGATGTAATCCCACTAACTTAAGATAAGCAAAGACAACATGATCTCAACTCTACTGGTTACATAGATGATGTCGGTTTACTCCGGTTAACCGGTTATGTTCTCTTCACCATTAACAAGAGCAAAAGCAAGGGCTTTGGCTCATAACACACTACCAATCACGAGAGCATGAAACTAAGTTATCATGACGGAACCTAGACAAAAAAAAATTATATGTTATTGAGTGTCAAATTACAAAAAATTAGGAAAAGAAGAAAATTTAATAGTAACTGCAAGATTTCTCTACTTGCAACAGGCAACCCACATTAGGACTTCTTATACTTTCTAACATTCTCATCTTATGAACAGTCAGTTACATCAAATCCAGATCCTGCAGCACAACCACTAGAGAGAACCACAGAAAATGATTAAGGTCAGAAAAATTAGAATCTCATAAGAATTGTACTTTACAAAGTGATTAAGTTAACCTGAACTGAACATAGTTAACATCATTATGATGTCCAGCCAGAACATCCATCTCATGATTTGGCTGGTATGAATCATCCTTGTTGGTCTTACTCGCACTCCAAATTTGTAACCAAGAAAACAACTTTTCGAATAAATGTGGATTTTCCATTGTTAATTCAAACCAAGATATAGTTAGGAAACATGATCACTACCGAGTATACTCTAGCACGAGTATTAGAGCTGCCAGTGACAAAGACGGATCCATTAGCATTGAATGCACAACATTAGATCCGGTAACTCTTTTGAGCACTACTAGAGGAACAGCCACGGTTCTTTCCTGGAATACGACTCAAAGTCAGTCTTCTAGCTTCCAATGGATGAAAGCAAAAAAAAAAAATAACTATCTATGTAAAGCACTCACCATAAAGACTAGGAGGCTTAGGGACATATACTCGAGGAGCACACTGGACACCCCGAGCGTCCCATATCCTAAATTTACCATCATCTCACGATCTGCAGAAATTTAAGAAAGAGCTTAAGCAGCTTATAATAATGCCAAACAAGTAAATAGAAATCTCAAGACAACATAAAATACATAAGTAATGATCATAGTAGGGATAGAGATCAATTTTTCTGTATAAGACGCCATAATGAACAGAACTAACATCAAACCATGTATAACATGTCAAAAAGAACAATTCTTACAAGAGAAGCTGGTACGGTGAACCAGGTCTCGGACTAAATGCAATAGCAGTAACAGCTCTAGTATGTCCACAGAGGACACAAACCACCATCTGGCAATAGCCACTAAAGAAATCCAAATGGGATTAAGTCATTAAGATTATTCTAATGTAAAGATATACATATGTTGATACAAGAAAACTTACAACACAGATAACACAATCACTTGATGCATGATGCAAACAAAGTGTTGTTCGAGCTCACAATAAGATAGTGATCTCACCCTCATGCCCTAGACAGCTAGCCAAGCAGTATGCTGTCTCCATTGACCATATTTTTACAAGGTGATCATCTGAACCAGTGATAACATACATTCCCGAGCGATCAAATATAGCTACAACATTTACATATAGCTTCAGGTTAGCCACTTCATCATCTAAATGATTTGTATACTAACTTCCCACTAAGTTTTTAGTATTATACCACAGTACACAACATCTCTATGTCCACGTAGCTTCTTGATGTTCTGCATATGTTGTACTATCGAAGATGGTTTTCAAATGACAAAACATGCTGCACGAACTGATGGGGCACAATGATGTCTTGCAAAACCGCCACCAAATTCCCTTAAATTTAAGCCACACACCTGATCAACATGCATATGAGGCCAACGCATGCTATTAGGTGGTGCTTTGACATCACTTTAAAATTTTTCCTTGTCAGTTGCAAAAGTAAAGGAGGCATCTTTAGCAAACCATGGTTTTCAAAGATAACTTACTAAATGCAAAACTACCTACTGCTCAAAAGGGAGAACAAGACAACAAGACAGTCTCTAAGTTTATTTCTATCACTCATCTCTCCTGAGGGATGAGGCCTACTTGAAACAAAAACCATTCTCTTCAGAAGCTCCACCAAATAATCCTTTTTAATGTGAGAATATCTGAGAGTTCACATACAATGCCATGAAAGAAGGAAAAAAATCTCCAGTCACTAAACTAGTCATTAACAAGTTTTTAAACTTCTACACATAAAAATTCATTTTAAATTCACAATCAGTGAAAGCAACTATACTAGTTACCTATTAGCCAACTCGATATTGTTTAAAGGAAAATATTTGTCATCATCATTCTCATCGCCACTAGGCAAACCACTCCTTGAGTACCAAGCATGATACCTTCTAGGAAGATGTTCACTTTCAAGAAGTTCATGTTCAAGAATTTTATGTCGCAACAGTGTGTAAGTTCCATGGCATAGTCGAGATGAAAGTAAGCAGACCATCAAAAAGAAAATTTTTCCACAGGTATAAATTACCTCACAACATTTGTAGCCCTATGTGAGTGTGGATTTTGCAGTCACTAGCAGTTTCCTAGACATTACCAAAGGCTTCATAGGGAGAGAAACTGAATCAGCTTTTAGAGCCATTTGAACCTGTCAAAATTTCCCAAACACTGACTTTAATTAATAACCAACTCAAACCCAACAACATGAAATAAGATGAACAAGATATTATATTTCCAAAAAGAAGTGAAATATTAAGATCCAAAGCAATTTTTTCTATAAGTTCTCCTCTCCAAAGTTACAGTGGAACAACATTAGAGTCACATGAAACTACCGGATAACGAAAACACAAACATATTAGGTGTAACAACATCTTTGGTACTAATGCATAAATCTGTCTACTCAAGCCTTATACTAATGTTAAAAATTACAATCTTTGTCGACTAAAAGGATCATTCTTGCACCAAAAAAATGCTTAAAAACTATATAACTCAACTATCCAAGATCAATAACAAAACGTAGTGATGCATGAAAACAATTAAATAGTTCTTGTTTGTTCCTAGGAGGAGGACCATTATAGAATTGCGACATATGATACCTAACAATCCCATTCTGTGAAGATCTAAAAGGAGCCAAAAAACCTTGTTTATTTGGATAGCCAGAATCAACCACATAATATTTGTCTCCAGGAGGCATAGGAAATGCATCATCACCATCTTGTGCCATCGCGAGAACTGTTGTATCGTGATAAGATCCCGGTGCTCCATTCCAAACATATGTGAACAGCATATTTAAATCACATATTGCCATCATATTAAACGAGTTTCTATCATGGCGATTCCAATACATCCCTTCGAGTTTAGGTTTAACTTTAACACATACATGAACTCCATCTGCAGCCGTTTAGGAATTCGACGCAATTCTTGTCTTGTTGGAGTCTTGCTATAATCACAAGCAAGTAACTCAGTTGATCTAAGCACTTCAAAAACTTTTCTATTCACTGTCTCTTGCGTCCATCCAAATCGCAATCCAATATCTCTTTGAACATCATTGTGCCCACATATTCGTAAAAATATGGCCACTCCCTCTTCAATTTTTACATTTAGTGTAAGTTGTAAACCATAACTCATTTGTAACTTGTCACACAATGATCTAAAACCATCAAGTGACATTCTTAATAACTGAAAACATGCAGCATTAGCTTCTTAGACTCGACGCCATATATTTCTCCATCCTAACCCGTCACCTGTTTGCACTGGGCCTCTTTCAAAATAACGATTATAGTATGTCAATGATGGTTGAATTATTAACTCTTCAATTTGCTCATTTTCCAAATTCCACAACTCAATTCACTTATCGTAGTTTAGATTGTGGACATCTTGTGCCCGTAACTGACATATACGAAATGCCTGAAATTTTATAAACACAAGATAGAAACTAAATTAAATTACTAGAAATTACATTAACCAATAATACATAAGACATAATAAAAAAAATATATAAGTTTTAACAATACAAATGTTATCAAACTAATCATTAGATTCTGAATCACTTTGTTGATTTTCATTTAAATTTGGTCCTCGTTTATTTCTCCGAATGTTGAATAATCCTCCTCATCTACGTGGTCGTGAAGATTGCCCTTCTGAAGGATAATTCATGAAACCAATTTCTGGTGAAACTCCTCTAAAACCGTTATCGAAAGAAGGTATTTCTACTTCATGTGAAACTCATTGTTGAGCATTTGTGGTAGTCTCTTCTTTTGTTCCTATTTAAAATTCATGATGAACATTTGTTGAAGAGATACATTGTGGAGCATTTTGTGATGAACCCCATTGTGGTGCATTAGGTGATGAACCCCATTGTTGAGTATTTGGTGGTGAAGTCCATTGAGGCGCATTTTGTTATGTTCTCCATTGCGGACCATTTCATGGGGTACCCCACTGCGAACCATTTGGTGGTGTACTTCACTGCGGAGAATTCAGAGGTGTACCTCACTACGGAGCATTTGGAGGTGTAGCCCACTGCGGAGCATTTTGAGGTGTACTCCATTGTGGAGCATTTGGAGGTGTACTCCATTTCGGGGCACTTAGACCCCATTGTGATCCATTTGAAGATATCCCCAACTGTTGAAAACTCGGACCCCATTGTCCACCTGCATTTTGACCCCATGAACTATTACCACCATATGTACTGCCGAAAGTAAAGTTAGTTGGATTAGGACTTCCACCATTTTGCCCAGAGATTAAACGCTTTCCCAAAAATTCATTGTCCTGTGTATCTGAAGTTAAATTTGTAAAAAACGCATCTTATCGATCAATAAAATATTTACGCCAAAATCTTTCTTCTTTAAATGCATGAATGCAAATCTTTCTTCTTTAAATGCATGAATGCATGCCCAATAAAAATCCGTGTCACTTGAAAGCTCCAAAGATTAAAATATCTTGACAGCATTATCAAATTTTTCGTAATCATCTTGGTCGAAATTGTTTTGGACGTAATTGTTGTATATAGAAAATATATAATGTAAATACATTTATTTATGAGAAAAAAATTATATACTTTTCAACAGGAAATCATAGAAACAAGAGGTGTAGAGTTGAAGTTTGGATTGTGTTTTGATTTATGTAAAAAAAAATATGTTACAATAAATAGAAAAAATAAAATGGTTTTGGTTATAAAATAAAAAATACCTTCCAATGGAGAAGATGGAAATGATATAAGATGTTCTACATAAAAAGAAAATAATATGTTAGTATATAGAAAATATAAAATGCATGTAATTTATATCAAAAAAAAATATATATCTTTGTTATATTGAAGAGGAAAATCGAGAGAAGAAGAAGTAGAGTGGGTTATGATATAAAGTAAATAAAGTGAGAGAAGAAAAATTGTATTTTGTAAAGAAGTAGAAAGAAAGAGAGTGTATTTTATAAAAAGTAGAAAACGACCGTGAAAAAAAAAAAGTATTTTACTTTTTATTATACTAAACATTGTTGAACTGCTCAAAACCTGCGCAGACAACATGCAATGTCTTTGTCCTGCTTTTATCAGAAAAAAAAAACAAAGAAAAAAGTGCATTGCCCACAATTTTCCTGCTTTTATTATAAAAATCTAAAAAAATTTGAATGGTGTACAGAAAACAGGAGACTTACATACATGGTCAGCTTACCTTTTTTGTCTCTCCATTCAATACCTATATTGTGTAGGTGATCTACTATATGTCGAATGAACATGCTTTGCTTTTTGTAGCGATAAGTGTAACAATCAATAAGAGTAAACTTTTTGGTAACTTATTGATGGGAATATGACAACAATGTTATTGTTATTTTATTATGAGCCTCCTGTCGAGATGGTACTTGATATCGGTATTCCCAAGCTGCAGGTAGCTAGAGGGTCTTCCCATATCTCGGTCGTTAGAGCCTCGCCGAGCTCCAGCATTAGCTAACTAGGAGTGAGAGGAACGTGACATGAAATTTCCTTTAGGAGGGGGAGTTCTCATAGCCTTCTCCAATTCATACTATTTTTGTAGAGTATATGTTGTTCTTTGTCGAGGAGGGGCAAGACTTCGGCTCGTGACAGAGACGACGGTACCATATACACCACCGGTGAATTTTCTCATAGAAAAGAGTCACATATACTGTTTCACAGGAGGGAATTTGAGCATTCTTCTGAAATTTCAGAGCTTCATCAGCCTTTACTGAGACTTGGATCTGACCATTGGAGGTGTCAACATCATGCATAGTACCCAAGGAGGCATCAAAGGCTGTAAGAATTTTGAGAGGCCAAAACTCTGAAGGAATCCCATCCAAGCGGATCGAGAAGGTCAGAGAATCTAGGGACAGGGCTCCAACATGAGGTTCCCATCTTTCCAAAGCAAAAGAACAATAATTAAAATGACAAGGGCGTTTATTGAAAACTTTCTAGATATCTGCCTCAGATTCAAAGTAGAACTGAAACCGAGAGTCTCCAAGAGGAAAACCACACACTCGTCCTTCAAGGTCCCAGATGTTCTCCTTTGGGAGACTAGCTACAAGGGTAGCCATTCTTCGTCCACCTCGATGGAACATTCTACCCACTAGATTGAGATTCAGACGGGCAATGATTGCAGAGTTGTCCACTGGTGGGAGTACCACCACTTCATCATCCTCATATTCAAGCACAGGAAGGTTGGTGACTTGAGGAGGGGAGGATTCTCAGTACCAGCTGGGGCGAGGGCGACGAGACATGATGAGAGAAGGCTTAAGAGTAAGCAGGTGTAGAAGCAGACTATGAAGTCAAGAGAACAAAAATGCAAGGGAATAGTTAGAAAATAAGTCGTCTGGAGTGAAACCACAGGGTTACAAGGCTAGAGAATAAGAAAATGATGTTGTTGCAAGTTTGGAGTCAAAGGAGAAGGATCTAGAAGAAATTGGTAAAGGGTAAAGGGGGGAAGGCATCACTGGATAATGAGAAGCACCAGTTGCAAGGATCGGGAAAAGCATAAAAATTCCTTATTTGGAAACCATTTTTGAAAACTAATTGCTCCATTTAGTTATCTCAGGGATAGTGCCTGGGAGAGAAAAATAAAAACAAAAAATATGCTCCTACTGGTCATTGTCATGTAGTAGTATACTTTTTTATTCATGGGAATATGAAAACAATGTTATTGTTATTTTTTCTTTACCATCAAATGGTTACGAGGATATATGAAGAGAAATGAAATATAAAAGAAAAAAAAAAGTTCATATGAAAGGCATATATTTGGATTATATGAATCTTTTTTTTGAGTTTATGACATGTTATTTGATCATCATTTAACAAGTTATAAATAAATAGTGATATTATATGTGGTAAAATTAATATATATATACATAATTGACCTATATGAAAATTGTAATTTTGTATTTAGTTCTCTCACATTTATCAGTAGTAAAAGTACGAAACTAATCATACAACCAGTTATAGATATCTAACAAATGATTTACCACTTACAGATGTCTAACAAAAGTTTTAAGTCATACCATATATTTAATAACTTAGCATGCTAGAAATGAACTTAACACATTATTAATTGTGTACTTTTTAACCTTTTTGCGATCAAGTTTACCCAAAATTAATAACACTGCACTAAACATTTTACGATTTTTATGTATAACTATTTTTTAACATGCTAAAGAATTTGGTAAAAGCATTAATTATTCAGTACATAGTAAAAAATATTTGAATAGAGATATTTTAATAAGTTCATAAATATTTCGTGCTAAACCGATATCATGTAATATCATGATGAATTTATTATTTATGTGATAACTCATATTTATCGTAGTAACTAATTTGTTATATCATATATAGAGAATAACAAGTTATATATTGTATATTATTTATAGGGATAACTATTTAACGATCATATTAACTATTATAATATCGTAATAAATTCATATATTATTTGTTAAATACATAGTTATCATGCTAAACTAATTATAAATCAAACAAGAGAGAAATCTACAACATCTAATAACGAGAATGACACTACAATGAAGGATGCAACTATCATAATCTTCAACCAACACACCTCTTTTATCGCTTGTCTCACTGCCTAATTCATGTGGAATTAGAAACCACCACTGATACTTGAAACCACCGCTATCAAAGTTTCTTTCCATCCAACATCTGTATATATTGATAATAAAGGTAATATCTAAAAATTAAACAACAAATTATGACAAAAGTTAGAGAAGATAGAGAAATAGGGGCAAAAATGTCAAAATACATTGAACAGTACACAAAAATTCGGTAGGAGAGAAAACTAATTTTTCAATAATTGGTTTATCCATGTTATTTACTTCAAAGTAGCAATTTGGTTCTGGGTGGTGTATGGAGGAAGGAAAACAATTGCATATCATTGCATAACCGTAAATAAAAAATTAAACCAATGATATGAAAACAATCTCATACCGTTTGTTAAACGAGAAACGTTTCTCAATATCACTCTTTCTTTTCAATAATTTATCATTACTTTTTGGTGAGAGGCCCTTCCTCGTCAGATTGATGGAGAAGCTCTTAGAGCATGAGCATTGGTGTGGGACTTATTTTGGTCTCATGGTTAAAATATGAATATTTTGATCATGGGACAATTGTTTATTTTTTGTTTATGAGGGCATGAGCATTGGTGTATACAATAATTTTGTCCTATTAATATTTTTATAGTATTTATGATGTAGGACAAATATTTAATTTTGGTCCATGAGCATTGGTGTATATAAGTTTTTTGTCCCACCATTATAATAAACATATTTTGAGTTTATTAAAATAAATAGTTTTAATTGTTCATGGCCTTGTTTATCCCGAACTCTTGTTCGACGAGTAATCGTTGTGCCTATATTTGAACCCACACCGGCGGTACCAACGGTATATGTTTGATCGACATCTTCTCCATGTTGAAATTCAGAAATGTTACGGACATTGTATGTATGTCGTTCATCTTCCACAATCATATTATGGAGTATTATGCATGCTTTCATAGCATTTGTCATTTTGTTTTTATCCCACAAAAGAGAAGGATTTTTAACAATGGCAAACCTAGCTTGCAAAACTCCAAAAGGCACGCTCAACATCTTTCCGCACAGCTTCTTGTTTTTTAGAGAAGAGTGAATTTTTCATACCTTGTGGAAGTCGGATAGATTGAATAAAAGTGGCCCATTTCGGATAAATACCATCAGTGAGATAGTACGCCAAATTGTACTCCTTTCCGTTGACAAAGAAATTGACCTCCGGTGCTTGACCGTTTATAATGTCATCAAAAACATTAGAACGATCAAGAATATTAAGGTCGTTCATAGTACCTGGAACTCCAAAAAATGCATGCCAAATCTATAGATCATAAGAAGCTACCGCTTCCAACACGATAGTAGGTTTTCCGGTTGCTCGTGAATACATGTCCTTCCAAGCTGTGGGACAATTCTTCCAGCCCCAATGCATACAGTCAATGCTCCCAATCATCCCCGGAAATCCACGTTGTTCATTTTGATGGAGTAGTCTTTGTATGTCTTCCTGTGTGGGACGTCTTAAGTATTCATCGCCAAACAATTGAATAATTGTAGCAGTAAACTCGTGCAAACATTTTCGAGCTGTGGAGGCACCAATTCGTACATACTCGTCGACCGTGTCACAAGCACTACCATATGCCAATTGACGAATTGCTGCAGTGCATTTTTGTATTGGTGAAAGACTAGCGCGTCCGGCCGCATCTTGGGTTTGTTGAAAATATTGGACTTTGGTAGATAGACGGTGCACAATACGCATGAACAATGGCTTGTTCATTCGAAAACGTCGCCGGAATAAATTGTGCGGGTATGTTGGAGTGTCACTAAAATAATCATTCCAAAGATTATTGTGGCCTTCTTCACGGTTTCTTTCGATAAAAACTCGTTTCTTTGGCTCGGTCGGTTCTTCCAAAAGGTTATAATTTTCTTGAAAATTTTGGTAATACGCATCAAATGGATCATCCTCATCTCTTTGGTAGTGAAAATTATTTGAAGATGATGCCATGTTTTTGCAAGAAAATATTGAGAAAGTGAGAATATGAGAAACAGAGAAAGAGAGAAAATATGATAGAAAGTGAGAAAGAAAAGAAATGTGGTAAAGTGAGAAACTTAAGTTTAAAACATGAGTATGATCGTTGAGAAAATTTAATAGAAAATGGGTGATAGAAAGAGATAAAAAGGTTGAGGAAATGGGTGATAGAAAGAGATAAAAAGGTTGAGGAAATGGGTGATAGAAAACACAAGAAAATGAGAAGTGAGAAGTGAGAAGTGAGAAGTGAGATGTGTTCGTTGCTTTGCAATTGAGATGTTGCATTTATATATTGTGCTTGTTGGCTTCAATAAAGGTACCACCCGTGACACTTGAATACAAAGTAAAAGAACTAGTGCTTCATAATCGACAACAATACAAGAAAACCCTGATCAATCGCTTCAAAGTCGCCCTTCGCCTCCAGAGAGAAACACGAGAGAGAGAGAAGAAAACAAATGAACACGAAACGACCCCGAAAAATTCATCCTTCACTTACCCGAAAACCAATCACGACGTGCCACGTAGCTGGTAGGACGAGATGAATTTGTCCCGTTTTTGCATACGTTCCTTCGGTTTTAATCGATTTTTGATTTAAATTAATTGGTTTTCTTGGTAGGACTTTGGTCTACTAACGCCAACGTGTTTGCTCTGAGCATTGGTGTCCCATGTTTTTGGTCCCATGATTAAAATAATAATATTTTGAGTTTTAAAAAATTAATAATTTTAATTAATAAGTAAAAACATATTAAAGATTGGATTAATATAAAACATATAACATTTACATTCAAAACATTAAAAATTTACAAAGTTACAAAAGGTTGAAAATAGGAAAAACATACAATTAAGACATTAAAAATATAAAAGATTAAACCAACATTTTATTCAATTCACAGAAATTTTAAAATTAATCTTCATTATCTGAAAGATGTCCAAAATTAGTCCAAATATGCTCAATCAAATCATCTTTTAATTGTTCATGGGCTTGTTTATCCTGAAGTCTTATTCGACGAGTAATCGTTGTGCCGATATTTGAACCCACACCGGCGGCACCAACGATATATGTTTGATCCACATCTTCTCCGTGTTGAAATTCAGAAACGTTACGGAGATTGTATGTATGTCGTTCATCTTCGACAATCATATTATGTATTATTATGCATGCTCTCATAACATTTGCTATTCTGTATTTATTCCATAAAGGAGATAGATTTTTTCATTAAAAAAATTTGCCCTACAAAAAATACATCACCCAATCAACATTAGCAACGTGGCTCGAAGGACGAGTGAAAAACGTCCCGTTTTAAAAAACGTTTCTTTAGCTTAATCGTATTTGTGTTTTATTTTTTTAAACAATTATTGAGTGGGACGATGCATAACTACGCCGATGCACATGCCCTTAGTCTCTTTAAGCAGCTCCGACTGTGAGGTCATTATTAGAGGTGCTAACCATTTATTAATATGATTTTAACATTTTTCAAATTAAGAACCTACCTAAAAGATTTTAATTTTTTTAACCTTTAATGGTTGAGGTCCTTAACAAAAAAAATATAACTATGAAAGAGAACAATACATATTTATGGTTTTGATTACAATACATGTTCATGTTTTTTATTTACATAAGAGGAAAGAGACCAAGAATATGAACGATCAAAAGTGAGAACAAAATCAAGAACCAATTTTATTACATCCTTTGAAAAAAACAAGATCAAGAACAAAATTCGATATGAAAAATTACAAGTGTAGCATTCAATCACAAAATCCTGAAGATAGATGACTCTTGAAGCATTCAAGAACAAAATCCGATAAGACCATTCATATGGGCCAGGAAAGAAAGTTTGCGCCATTCTACTCAACATGATCAAATGGGATTCCATTTCCAATGAGAGCAAGATCTTCCAAAAATGAACAAAAACTTATGCTAGTTGGATAAAAAACTGTTTGTAAACAAAGAGCATCATACATAAGAGAATAAGAAACTAACCCTTGAGAGAGAAAATAGTAAGATGAATAAACAGGAACTGGAGAAATTTGATTGTTCTTCCCATTCCAAGTGATTCTATTAGTCTCATCCTCAAATCTCCTTTGTAACCAAAGTTGTGACACAATACATTTCAATGACATGTATATTATGAAACTCTACATATTTTTCTACTCCATTATCGGTTATATGAAGTAGTAAGACCAAAGATCGTCTCATAATAATTCTTATACAAACCCTTTTTTGTGTTAGTACATTTCCTCTTGTGCTAATGGTTCATGTGCAAGGATCGTAAACAAATTTAATTACAACAAAATCCTTGCCCGATACATGTACTTACAAAATGGAAATCATATTAATGTCAGGAAATGCGCTAAATACAAAGATGGGTTGATGGAATGAGGAGCTACGAGAATCTCAATGACCACAAAGAGAATCGGTGCATCAAACGACGCCATGACATAATCAACGGACCAAATCAGGGAGAAGAATAAGAGAGAAAAAAAATTACTATCGGAGAAGAGAAAAAGAGGGAGACAACACAAAGAGAACTTACTAGCAATATATTATTATTTTTAGCTGCTATTTAGAGGTCGATAAATATGTAATCCTCTTAACTAAAATTTAGTTACGTAACCATAAATATGTAATCCTCTTAACTAAAATTTAGTGCACATAATCATTCTACTGGTATTATTGGAGTATGAATAAGAAGTTTTCAAAAATAAAATAAGTCTCGCTCACTGAAAAATAGGAGACAATAATCAAAGGCACATCGATAATAGGAGAAATAATATAAGGCACATCAGAAATAGGACATAGTAATAGAAGGTACTGCAAACCCTCAACCTTTTTCTTTTGCATGTTTATAAAAATCGTCCTTACTCGACAGTTCACCGGTACCATGTTGTCTATATTTCTTTCATATGTTGACTATAATGAAACTTGCTCCAACGTTTCTTTTTTTAGTTAATAGATTAAAATACAAGTAGAAAAAAAATTACCCTCGCTCAATCGTCACTCGATAGCTCTGCTCTACGTGAAAATTCACTACCTTTTTCAATTCAATTTCTTCAAAAGAAACTTTCATCTCAATTTTTCAGTTAACTAAAACCCAAGTGGGCATAGATGTTGTGTTTGACCGCTTTTTCTCCTATTTTTTTAAATTTTACTCTCTTAACATAATCACTATATTAGAGTTTTTTCTTTACCTAAGTCCTTTTGTCTTCATCCCACTTCTTTTCCTATATATCTTGCCCAGCACACACACAACTCCATTAACTCACACAACTGTCTTCTCTAGAAAACTATCTTTATAAATTCTATTTACCAATTAAGTCACTTTTAACTTGAGATATACCAATTAAGTCACTATATAAGAGTGCCCAATTTTCTTAACTGTTTGCACCCAAAATTAACAAAAAATGCCTTGTAAAGCTAGACCGAAAAGCAATGAGTGTTTGAGTTGTAGTTAGTTTTGGACAAGTTTAGTTAGTGGGTTATGATTGTAGGTATTATTTGTGGATACACTTCTGTGATTTATTATTTCCATGTAGAACTTCTCATACTTGTCCATATATGCATAATAAACCAACATACGTATCTGTATTAATAAACTCTAACTTAATGGACATTGTCCATTTTTCCTTTACTAATTGTTCACTTGTAGATGGACATTTTTCTACACTTATAATATGTTTACTAGTTGATGTATACATCCTTGCGTCCATTTTTCTTCAACAAGTTGTTCACTAGTAGATGGACAAATCACTTGTAGATGGGCAAATCCTATCATGTGTGATCAATTAGGTTTGATCAAATGGGAAGGAAGATGTCCATTTAGCTTAGTACATTATCTATAGGCAATTACGCATGGTCCATTAAGGAAGAAGGAAAGAATCGATAAACATAAACAAATGAGAGAGAGGGAGAGTTTAGTTAGATGGCATTTGAGTTAGTAAGAGAAAATATGGAGGCTACAAATACACAATATTTTCTCTATATTTCCTTAAGTTTGGAAAGTGACTAATAATGCTAATTGTTTTCCAAAAGTGACTGTAAATGCAAATATATTATATATATTTTTATTCTTACAAATTAAAACTAAATATATTGATATCTAAAATTAAAAATTAAATATTTTGAATTTACACCCAGATTTTGGAATATTATTATTTAATATTATATTTCATAGATTGAAATCGTTATGATGATGATATGATAGCGATGCCAAAAACCGCTATAAAAAAGTGTCAGACCTATTATAAGGGGTGTAACGTCCTGACCGTCACTCTCTCAGTGTACCCCATGTACACTCTTAGTCCATGAGCTTATCCCTCTTAATGGGCCCCACGTCCACTCTCAATCCGTGGCTCCACCCATATCTGAAGGTAGGTTTGCTACGTACAGGTGTGACGGGAGGCTTTTAAAACTTGTTAGATAAGTGCGTTTTGGTGATTTAAGTGGTCAAATTAATCCCTTTAAACCTCTCTGCAAACTAGGGTGTCACAACGGGTGATGATAGTGTAACGTCCATGTTATAGAAAATAGTGAAAGATTTGAGTTTGTGTCGGGAATTGGAGTGGAGTCGGTTTAACTGCAATTGATATATGAAGCTAATTGATTTATTAATTAAATCAAAGGATGGTTTAATTAATGTCGATTTAGGTATTGCTGTTGTCACTACTTTTTCTGAGAAAAGAATATATATATATATATATATATATATAGAGAGAGAGAGAGAGAGAGAGAGAGAGAGAGAAGATTGGTGTGGTTTGAAGGGGGTTAAGGAGGAAGCAGAATCGATTGGTCTTGGGAGGAAAGGGTTTTGACGTATCAGATCACACCCAAAGGTAATAAAATTTGGTAGTGATGTACCTAAGGCTTGTACCTTGATTGTCATTTTTATGGAATTGAATTTAGGTTAAAAATATGCGAGTTATCTACAGTTTCGTGAGATACTTCTTCTCAAACGTGAGCTGGTACAAACGAAAGTTGAAAGTGTGATCATGATCTCATCTATTACATGATTGCTACGTGACGTTTAGGTCGTGCTTTCGACCAGAGGGATCTGACAGTTTACAATTAGTTTATGTTTTAAAGCTTCGTCTGTGAGACTGAATTTTTGTCCAGTTTGTTTTAAGGCTGCTTTTGTTTGTGTGGCTTGTTATAGAGTGTTGTTGGGCTGGTGCAATAATGAGGAGAGTTTCTCCTAGTTGTTTTGTTATTCAAATCACCTTATTAAAGTGAGTGTTTGACCATGAGCTTATCTAAGCAATTGGGATTCAATGACTTATTTTGTGATGATGTTGAGGTGTGTTGGCGGTTTCATTGGATGCTTGGTTTGTTAGTTGGTTTGTTTATGTTCTATATGTGGTTATTATCTCGTTACTTGTTTGTATAGTTTGTAGATGGGAGGATCGTCTTATTTAGTATTTATATTAATACTCACGCATCTCTTTTTGTTGTAGTGCAGATAAAGAGAAATTGTGACTGTGAGATCATGGCCACGACGTGAGAGATGATATAGGATTTTTGGATGTTTATTATGCTTTGTTTTACTTTTGCTGGAACCTTGGATATTATAAGCATGTTAAGAATTGCTGGTGTTCGAGTCGTTGTTGATTGTCGTCTGGTTAATTATTCGAATGCAATTGGTTGATTTATTTCCGCTAGTTACATGTTAACTTTAATTGGAATTAATTAATTAATTAATAAATATGAGATTATTAGTTAATAAATTAAATAAAAAAAATGGTTAGGTCATTTCACATAAAATGCTTTTTAAAACATTATAATATAGTTAAATAAAGTTGTTTGCACGCTACAAAAGGTAAATATTCTTGTATTGGCGTAAAAGCATATTTTTGTATCAAATTGGCAAAATGTAAGCAAATGTTTTTGCAATAAAATCTGAAGAATCAATTATAGATTTGCCATTTTATTTGATGCCATTTGTGGATTTGCCATTTTTGGTAAATATTTACGGATTTGCCATTTTCCAGGTTACAAAAATACGATTAAACATGCGTTTTACTCGTTATGTTTGAGTTTAGTCGGTTTTAATTGTCTTTAGGGTTTAGTATCTACTGTAAAGTACATCTTTTAGCAAAAAATAAATTGAAAAATAGACATTTTTAAAAGTTCAAAAATAACAAATTCATAAGATTTTAATAAAAATGATACATTCGTAAAATTTGCCCTAAAAATGACATTTTATGTAAGAACCCCAAATCTTAAAGTCACCTTTTACCGTAAAAGTCATTTTTTAATTGTCAAACATAATAACTAAAATCATCTAGATGAAGATGTAGACTAACCAATCAATTTGAAACGAACTACACTGAAATGAAACATTTAAATAGAGCATATGAATAGAAAATTTAGATGGAAAATGTTAAATGAGCAAACGAACATATATAGCCTAAATAATCGAAATGAATGTTAGTAGATTCCGTTCATACCATACGTGGCTATACTACAACTACAAGTAAAGAAACGTTAAAGCTCCACGTTCCCTTTCTAGATATATCTATATTTCTAAAAATTGCATTTTTCATTGTTTTACAATAAATATTTCAATAGTAAAATTTATTGTTAGTTTATGTTCTATATTTCAAGAAAATCGATTATAATTTATCTACAAATACATTGTTTTTTTTCTTTCTATGTGGTAATTATATTTAATTTCCTGATATTGATACAATGATACTAATTACAAGAATCATTACAAGGCTTAAGAGAACAACAACACATGATTTACAGAACAGACACAATATTAAGGATGATAGAGACCTCTAATTAAATACATTGTTTGTATAATACGTTGGTAAATGTCAACAACTTTACCTACTATCATTGCTCCATTATACTGATGTCTCCAGACATACGTATATATGTTATAAAATTTGATAATGTTATAGTAATAATTTGGTAAATAAACAACCAAATATGTCACCATATGTTCCAAAATATATATCCTACAAGGCTACAATTTTGTTTTGGCATTTTCCCGATGTTTAGTATGTTATCAATGCAAAATCCAACATTGTCTATCGTTTTCAATGAAATGTATTTTTTGTACATATTCAAATTACTTAATTTATATTCTAATATATTCACTCTTTTATGTGATCAAAAAACGAATGTAATCCATGCAACACGTAGCATATACCACAAGTGAGAAAACGTTAAAACTCCACGTCCCCTTTGTTTACCTCCTCCATGCAAAATAAGTGTGGTCGTGGTTCTTTATAAACCAAATATCCAAACAAGAAAACAAGAACAATGCATTAATGAGGATATTGGAACGCCACATATTTTTTTCTGATATGATACTATCCTCATAGTATCCGTGATGGCTTCGTTGAAGGGTCTTTGATTAGTTTAGTCTCTTTCATGGCTTCTCCTCCTCCACACGACCTCTCTATATATAATTATCTCTCAAAAAAGATTCTACTAAAACACAGTTTTCTAAGAAAAATGAACCAAGTCCAAGAAAATACAATGGATCCATGGTCGTGGATATGTGAGCTACCAGAGTCTCCCGAGTTCGTCGAGTCTGATCATTCACACGCAGTGTTTCAGCTGGCAGGTGACTTAACACGTTCCATCAAACTTAGAGCTGAATGGGATTCTAGTTCTGAACCAGACTCTCACTCTCTCACCTTCAAAGTGATAGTAGAAGGTTTCAACCGTCTTGAAATACCGACCATATGGGTCTCCGACAAGTGTCTCTTGTCTTCAGAGAAACCGTTCCTCCCTTTGGTTCTCCAGCTTCTTCAAGAACTAATCTCCCATTCTCCTACCAAACATGAAGGTGCGTGCACAACGTCGTCTGAGCTACTTGAGATCAAACCAGGTCCGGTTAGTTGGGTCATGAACTCTCACTCACCTGAGTCCTTCTCATCGGTGTTTAACCTAATACTCCTCATGCGCTTATTTTGGCTATGTGTGTTCAACGCGCCTAGTGAAGTAGGTTCTTTCTTCTTCCAACACTTACTTGGTCCACACGTGAACGCACTTACGTGTCAACAAGCTCCTGTGTTACGAACGTTTCTGGTCTCCCTTGGTGTAGACGCTGAGCTTTGCATCGTACGTGCTGCTTCTTACGCGTTATCCAAATGGATGATCTCTAAGGAGGTCGGACTAGGGAACCTCGGGTTAAAACAGTTCAGCAACAGTCTCATGCCACGTCATTCTTTGGGGTTTTCTTATGCAACTGAAGCTCATGGGCTTTGGATCTTGAAAGGCTATTTCCCAATCTTGTCAATGAACGTCACAAATAATAGCTCTAACGAGCTTCAGAACAAGATCGTCAAGTTTCCATTCGTAGAACCCAAAGAAGCTGTCTTACGTTACGCTTTGTCGCACCAACAAGCCGAAGTACTCGTACAGTTTGAATACTCCGTTAAGTTCCACGAGAGCTACATCAAAGTGAACGCACGTGTTGACAACATACGCATCCATGTGTCGAAGATAGGGTTTCAGAAAGGAGGAGTTGGCGTGGAGAGTCAGATAGCTGATTGTTACTCGGAGGAGAAGTACTTCCCATCCCGGGTACGGGTCTGGCTCGGGCCAGAAATAGGATCAAGCCACGTGTCCGGGCTAAGCCTAGGACGGTCGACCAAGAACGAGGAGAGAGAGGTCGAAGTGACGAGGGTTCTAAAGGGAAACTTCGGAAAAGGGAAAGTGGCTCCAAGAGTTAAGGCAAGAGCAAGAATGTCGACAAAGAAGAAGGTTAAAGACTGGAGAATCGAGCAGGACAGCGAAGGAAACGCTGCTGTTTTCGACGCGGTTTTGTACGATAAAGATAGCGGCCAAGAAGTGACGACCGGGAAGCCGAACCCGAACGGAGAGGGTTTAAAGAATGTGTTTACGAAGAGTGGAGGGATGGTGTTTGGAAAAGATGAGTATGGAGATGAAGTTGGGTGGAGAGTTGGGAGAGAGATGGAAGGAAGTGTGTTGAAGTGGAGAATGGGTGGTAAAATTTGGTTAACGTATTGGCCAAACAAGTTAAACACTTCGTTTTATGAGACTAGATGTGTTGAGTGGTCTGATGAGGTTGATTTGCCTTTGCTTCCCACTTCTAATTAGTAGTGTCGCAAGATAAGAGAAACTATAGATAACGTGTCGGTCACAAATTGGTATATGTGTTTGTAAATATTAGTTCTTATGGCTTCAGAAAGTATATAGTTACTTACGGTAGTATCCGGCGCTTGTCAATTGTATTCGCATAAATTTTTTGCGTTACTACTTTTAATAAATGTGTTAATTGGAGTTTTAGTACATTTTTAAAAAATAATTGGAAAACTAATACATATACTATTTATAATTATGAAAATAGTCAGTAGGACCTACTTTGGGAGATAGAAAAATTGTGATATAAAAATAAATAGAAATTTTTTTGTTTTCTACCAATTTTTTTTGTCTTTTTTCTTTTTTTTATTAATTTTAAGTATCATCACCCCAAAATTCTTATAACTAAAATACTAGGTTTTGTAATATTTTTTTCTAAAAAAAATTTGATATACAAAAATCTATGTTTTTCTCTATAATTAGATATACATTTTACTTAATAAATTTTAAATACATTTCATACATATATATTTATTTGTACAGCTTAGTATGTGTACAGACGTATCTGTACAATTTAGTATGTGTACAGACGTATATGTACATTTGTTTAGCTGTACGGACGTACCCGTACAACTTACAAAATGTACGGATGTATAAAAGTCACACATTTTTATGCGTACAACTATTATAATATACCCAAATATGCGTATATAATGTATATTTGTACACTAACAAGTTGTACGGATGATATTATACAGTATTTTTATTATTGTACAAAAAAAGTTTTGTACATCTGTAAAATAAACATGTTGTAAGACTTATATTATATAATTATTTTAGTGGCATACTCGTAAATACTATGTTTTTCAGAGGGCTTAAATGTCAGTGAAATAATAGCAAATAGTGATAATGTACTAGTTTTCTAATTGTAAATAGTGATTGCACTAGTTTTCTATGTTTAAAAATGTATTAGTTCTCTAACACACCCTAATATTAGACCATGGGCATCGTCCGGACGATTTTATGGTCCCAGAAAAAAAAAGCAAATTTTTTTCTTTTTCTTAAGATTTTAAAAAAAACAGAAAAAACCAATTGCGGGCCGCCACGTGTCAGTGGGGCCCGCGATAAAAGAAGAAAGAGAAGAAGGACGATTCCGATATAAGGTACGTCCGTTACAATTTTTTTTTTTAATTTTTTTTCTTTTTTGTTGAAGGACTGGCATTGGGACAGGGATGCCCATGCCCTTATGAGGCGAAGATGACATAAACAACAAAATCTTGTATCTATCTACAATCACCGTAATTTTTATCACACCCAATAGCATATCTAGGGTACTATATACTTATAGTCTTCTAGAGTATGTTTCAATTATCTTTGTATGCTTTAAACATGGATTCAGACAATAAGTTGTAAACATTTTGTGATGCCTAAGAGACTAAGAGTGAACCATCACAATGAAGGACTTCATATACTTGACAAGTTTTTCTTTTGCAAATACATTCTTTTGGCCTAAGTATACATAGCGATTAGACATTGTAACAATCATCAAGTCTTTGGAGTTCACAACGAATTGTAAATATTCTCAAATCAGAGGATAAGATAAGCATACTCTCTTTTATATGGCATTTAACATAGTGTTTTTTTTGAAAATATATGATCGTCAAATAGAGAGTTGTGGGAGCTGATTCCACCTAATGTTTGCGAAGAGTGCTTCGGGACTAGTTTGCTTACCCGAGCCCGAACTGGAAATAGCTTTAAGCGAATAGAAACAATAGACTAGAAATGATCTCTTTTATTAATCGTAAAATCTCTTCTTTTCGGCCCCTTACAAATGACCCCCCATGCTCGCTTATATACAAACTCAAGACAATTAATATCAAACGCGATCCTAGCTCCAGAAATCCCGCGACCTTCATTATGGCTTCGTTGACCAAATGGTTCGCCCGTTACGATCTCGTCTTGACTGTTCTTTTCGACTCAGTTCGCGGGCCGATCGTAAACAGGCCGGATTCAACTGCGTTACTTTCCTTCTGGGCCTGGACCGTGAGAAGCCCAACTACCTATGCGGTACCAATTCTGGTGCCCACAAGAGTTCCACCATTTGCAAATAGATTTGAGTCGTATAAGAGATTTTGTTGGGATCATAGCTAGTAATTAAGTATTTCGTATACCAAATCACATGGTAGATTTGATAACATTTTATCTCCCATCTTTTAAACTCTTTTTATACAAAGACTACAATATGCATAATTGCATATACTGGTGTCTTAAATTTATATTATACAACACTATATATATGCAACACTATATATATGATATATATATATATATATATTTAATTTAATTTTTAAAATATATGTATATGTGTGTACATTAAGAAATTAATTCTAATCCAACTATATTTATGGATATATATATGTATATGTGTGTACCATGTAAATCGTATGTTACCGTTATACAATATAAGTTATTTGATAACTTCATAACTATATAGTTAAATTATTTATAGTTATTTATATGTTAGCACTATTAACTATGTAAATCATATGTTACCGCTATACATTGTAAGTTATTTGATAACCTCATAGATATATTGTTAAATTATTTATGTTACCGCTATAAATTATAAATTATTTGATAAATTAGTAATTATGAGTTAAATTATTTATTATATGATTGATATCAACTAACTTATATATTAACATGTTAATTTATTATGATATTTAAGTTATACATAAGAAACATATAAATAATATGTAAAAATTGTTCTAAAATTTTATAGATTTATGTTTGGTTTTGTGCTAAAATATTTGTTATGGGGCATCTTCTACTTTTATAAGTTCTATATCTTTACTTTTCTTTATGGAGTCCTTTCCCAAGTTTTCTTTACCTCGTCTGGACTTTTTTTTTTTTTCTGCTAACAAAGAATATAATACTAGATATTCAAAGTCATTAAGATATTCTAAAAACTTACTTAATTATTTCGTAAGAGAGAGTTTTGACAATCACCGCCGTGGGGTTTCTTCATGGATATTTTTCACCGCCTTAGCAATATGCTCACTCTTCAATGACTGTTTAAGAGAGCTTGTTTGGTATGTAGTCGTCGTCTAATACGTCTTTCACCCATGCGTGTTTATTTATTGATTCATAAATTCTTTCATTAGATAAATTCCTATTGATAATGCTTCTAACTATGTTGTTGGTGTTTCAAGTTTGTGCTTACAATCTTCAACACCAAATCATGTACTAGGTATTTTTTTTTGAATCTTTTTATATGTAGTAGAATTAAGACCACCATAAGAGATTTTAAAGTTAATTGGGATGGCAGATATATGTAATATGATGATCAAGCCGAACAAATTTTTTTTTTTATAAAAGCAAAACATAGGAAAAATATATGCAAAATACATCAAATAACAAAAAGTGGAGAATAATAACTAAAAGTAATTTATAATTATATATTCAAATATTAAAAATCGGAAGAAATAACTACGAGTCTACTTATCATGCATGTTGACAAAAAAAATTGGTCTTCTTATGATATTTAGAGGGGTGTATTTAAAATGGAATTTTAAGAGATTTGTATTTTATTGAGTTATTAAATGATTTTGATGATTTTAGGGAAGTTCATATGACTTTTGTAAAATCCTTTCAAATCTCACCAAAAACCATGTGATTTGGATTTCTGTATTTTTAACTAAGGAAATCCTCTCAAATCCTCTGAAATCCTTCAAAATCATTAAAAGTCAAATCCACAAATTTTTTTCAATAACAGTGGATTTTAAGGTGGATTTTGAAATCATTAGTTGAATAACACTGGATTTTAAATCATTAGTTTAAGGTGGATTTCATGAGACTTTTTAAAATCCATGTTTGAATAATACTAGATTTATAAGTTCTACACAAATCTCTTAAAATTCTACTTTGAATACACCCCCTTAGTTTACGTGGTTAAATAATATGTGGGTAATTTAATAGCAACGATTACTCCAAACACGTTTTACGCTACGTGTTACTATTGTTGTTAGGTTCATTTAATTTGGGCTTAAATCAAGACTTTTATCATATTTTGTAATATGTCTATTGGGCTTTTATATAAAGAACTTTGGTTGACAAAAAATAAAATAAAAATTAAATAAATAGCAACGATTTTTTTATTATTCGTGGTCAATTAGTGAGAAGCCTGGACCGTGAGAAGCCCAACTACCTATGCGGTACCAATTCTGGTGCCCACAGTTTGCCCCCCAAGTCTTCCGAAGTGGATTTAGTTCGGGAGAGTTTAATGCGGCCACGATTTTGGAAACTAAGATCCTCGAATCGTCATGATTGATTTGCCTCGATTCGCGGTTGCCTTTTCGGCTTACCGCGTCTCCTCGTTTACCGCGAGGGTGCCCCTACGCTTGAGCTATAAAGGTCGCGACCTTCTAGCTTCCCTAGGTCATCATTGCGTTTTGAGAACAAGCGGCTATAAAAGGTACGAATCCTCCTTTTCTCTCTTCTCTCTCGTATTTCTGCTTTCTCTATTTCCATTTTTCTTCCTTGCTGTAACTTCTTCCTCCGACCGATCCGTCGTACCCGTCACTACCTCCCGCCGGCGATTCACGAAAAATGTCTCCACCGAAGCAATCAAGCCTGCCCTCCGCAGACATCATACCGGGACAATTTGGCCCCCATCCTCCGTCCATGATTAAGAAGGATGACTTAATCGGTGTTCGCTTCCTCTGCGGTCTTCCTTCCGAGACCAAAATCTTAGCTCCGACCAGCGAGCAATCGCCGGAAAACCCCCCTGAGGGATACTGCTGTGCTTACGAGATTATGTTCTCCAACTGCGGCCTCTACTTCCCACTACCGGAGCTCCTGGTAAAGGCGATGTACGCCTTGGGTGTGGCACTCCCCCAGCTGTGCCCGAACTTCATCCGTACTGTCCTCAGCCTTCAGACTCTGGCGGAAGAGCACGGATACCTCCTGACCTTCCAAGACATCCTCCACTTATATACAATTAAGGGGGGCCGAACTAGAGGAACCTTCTACCTCAGCCCGCTCGCCGGTCTCCGGGTGTTGGAAGATCTACCCGAGAAGGATGAAGATTGGCGAAATGGCTACTTCTTTTTCCCTGTCGACAGCTCCACCTTTGGCGAGCTGACGGACCTATTCATCCCGAAGCGGTCCTCGAAAATTGGTAGAACCATGGAGGAGAACCGAGCTGTTTTGTTTCTTAGTTCGTTTATTTTTTACTCGCCTACTGCCTATACGCATTTCACCGAATTCTGACTGCTTTTTTCTTTGTTGTTTTTTTTTAACTTGCAGCCAGCTTAGACCGCGGCTCCCTATCCCGCACCTTTGCTAACTGCTTCATAAGCTTCTGCGGCAGCCAAGTTACGTGGGATTCTTTCACCTCCCATCGAATCAGGGAGTCCGGAGCCCGTATCCGTACCGGTTCTCTCATCACCAGCTCTCCTCAACCCGTACTCCCCCGGAACATGAACTACCGCGAGGAGAGAGCTTACAAAAAGCAGGCGGAGCTCCGAGAGAAGGAGTTGAAGAAACAAATGGTCACCGCCCTTGCTGAAGGAAAATCCAAAACTCCAGCTAAGGAGAAAAACCTTGGTTCCACCGCTCCACCCGAAGCCCGGGCTCACGTATTAGTGGCTGTTGACACCACGTCCGCCTCGGGTGAAACGAGCTCCGAGCCCCCTACTCCTGTGAGTACCCAGACTGGGAAAGAGACTGGCGAGCTCTCTAAGAAAAGGAAGGCCCCAGACTCCACTCCGGTATCCAGGAAAACATCCCGCCCCCGTACGAGTGACTCGACAAAGCAAACTGGGACCGGTTCGTCCACGAAACGAGCCGAAAGTGGTTCGAAAGGGGTCAATCCACCTTCTGCTACTAGGCAACGAGGTGAAACTCGGCGCGAGCTACCAGGTACCACTTACTTCGCAATTTGCACCGTTAAACTTTTTCTTTCCCGTATAACTAACCATCGGATTGCTTCAGCTCCCCCCAAGTCACTTGCGGACATGATGCGCAGCTTCAGCCGCCCTGGAGCTCGAGTTCCTCCCTTTAAGGAGATGGCCGACCTCAACCGAGAAAACTACTTCCGCTTTGCGGAGAAAGTCGGAGAGGTAAACGTACAACTGAACCCTAAAATTGCAGAAATAACTTCATTAGGGTTTACCAATTCTTAATTGGTCTGCTTCCTTGACAGACTCTTATCGAGTTCAACAGTGCTGTGGCGAGCTATGAACACCAATTGCTTTCCAACCCTGATGCCAGCGACATCAAAGGAATGCAGTCCCAGATATCCGAGCTGGAAAAACGGGTAAAGCTTCTTACCGCCGCAGAGGCAGCGAACCAGCTCGAGGTGGAGAAAGCCAAGAAGTCCAACGCTCGTCTGAAGCTGATTGAGTCCGAGCTGCGCATCGCCGAGGCCTCACTGGAAGATTCTCGCGATAAGCAGCAGAAAGCCGGAGAGCTATACCTCCAAGCTGTTGAGGCAGAAGCTTTCGCGAAGAGAGAAGTTGAGGAACTACGACTCCGGAACCACGCTATGGAGATCGGGTTCAATGCTGAAATAAAGAGAGCTTGTCGCGAGGAGAGGAGAAAAACCCGGGCTGAACTTCGGGAGGCCACTGAGGGCGTACATGCCTTTCTTGATGACCATAATCGCTTAGTTCCTGCCACTATCCGTGCTGCTGAAATTACAGCCAACCGGATGCTTGTGGAGGAAATTGAATCGGGAGAGATTGCCGACCTGAAAGCTGAGCTCGAGACTCTCAAAAAGGACGAGCTCGAAGCCTTGCATGCTGCAAAAGAGGTACCGAATACTCAATTTAATCCTAGGGATTTTGATAAGTATTGGGCAGATACCCCCCCCCCCCGAACTCGAGCTGGGTTCGGCATCTGCCCCCCTCGTGATCGATGAGTCGGAGACTAATCCTGCCAATGTCACGACTCAGGACGTCGAGCGTGTGTGGCCTGGCGCAACTGACGGGATGCCCGCTCTGCCGGCTATTGAGGGTACGGAGCCAAACGCCACCGGGGCGACCGGAGTCGATGCTCCTCCCCCGAGCTCGGAAGCTGGTGACCCGAACTAAGGGGTTGTTTTGGTCTTTGACCCCCCTTTTGTCGTCTCTTTTCTTTTTTTTTTTAGACATGATTACTTTTCGGGGTGTTTTTGACCTTGGTGGTCTCACCCCTTTTTGGTTCTTGCTATACTTGGGGTGTTTTCTGACCTCGGTGGTCTCACCTATGCATGAAACTTAAAATCGTTAATTCGGAAAATGTTCTATTTAGTTCGAAGCTCGCATCTTTCACATGTTTTGCAAGAAAAGCAACTTTTATTTTACTAAATAGGAGCTGGACCCTTTATTAAATAGGCTGCCTACGTACCCACAAACCGCGGGATCAAGCCAATCGTAGTTCAATTACATGGTACTTTTACGAAAAATACAACTTTAAATGCATTCCGTTCCACGACCTAGGGACTAGTTTCCCCCTTATGTCCTCTAGACGATACACTCCATTCCGCACCTCGGACGTTATTTTGTAAGGACCTTCCCAGTTAACGCCTAATTTTCCGGCGTTCAGCTCTTTAGTGTTCTCGTAAACTTTTCGTAACACCATGTCACCGACCTTGAGTTCACGATGCTTGACTTTAGAATTGTAATACCGGGCTATTGCATCCTGATAATGCTGCAAACGGATCATAGCTCGGTCCCGTCTTTCATTGATGACGTCTAGAGAGTCCCTTAGAAATAAATCGTTCTCCACGCTCATTCTTGGGTTTAACGTAACTCGAACTCCAGGCACCTCGAGTTCGGCAGGGACAACTGCCTCCACTCCGTAAACGAGTGAATATGGTGACTCTTTAGTTGACCGCCGAGGGGTAGTTCTAATCGCCCACAACACCCCTTGCAGTTCCTCCGCCCACCGACCTTTATACGCATCGAGGCGTTTTTTAAGATTCGATAGGATCACCTTATTCATTGCCTCCGCTTGCCCGTTTCCCTGGGGATATCGCGGGGTTGACTTGCTAAGTCTTATTTTCAACTCCGCGCAAAATGCCTCGAACTGCCGGGATATGAACTGCGACCCGTTGTCAGTCACGATTTCATAAGGAACTCCGTGTCGACAGATAATTTCCTTCCATACGAACTGTTTGACCTGCCCCCCACCAATAGTGGAGTACGCTGCTGCCTCCACCCACTTAGAGAAGTAATCAGTAAGAACTAGCAAAAATCTTACTCCCCTGGTCGAAGTATGGAGTGGTCCGACGATATCCATAGACCACCTCATAAACGGATACGGGGAAGAAATAGAGGATAACAGTTCGGAAGGTTGATGAATTGTAGGAGCATGCCGCTGGCATTTGTCACACTTCTTAACATATGCCTCGCAGTCTGCTAACATGGTTGGCCAAAAGTATCCCTGCCGTTTTATTTTGAAAGCCAACGTTCTCGCCCCGGAATTATTACCATTAGGCCCGTCGTGAACTGTTTTCAATAAAATACTGGGATCCTCACCAGCTACGCATGTTAGGTAAGGGCCTCCGATACTTCTCCGAAGCAAGCCATCGTTATGTAAACAGAACCTTGCACTGATAATTTTAACTTTCCGTGCTTGCCATTTCTTTTCAGGCAGCTTCCCCCCCCCCCCCCCCGTAGATAATTCAAAATGGGAGTTCGCCAATCTTCATTCGCGACCTGAGGTGAGAAAGTTTCTCCTAAGTCTCCCATTGCTTCGGACTTACTCGCATCCTCCGAGTCTACCCGGACAATCGCTTTGGATCCGCCCTTTTGCTGAGGGCTTGTTATCCCGGTACTGGCTTCCGTGCTACTTTCGTCTTCTCTTCGACTACCTGGAACCGAATCCCCCGAGTCCCGGGGACGAGTCCTTTTAGCTCGCTTCACTACGGGGAGTTCGGGAAAAACTTCCCCCCGGTCCATACGGCGCTGCATTGACCTTGTAACTACGTTCACTCCGGCGCCTTCCAACTGAATACTAGGGTACTCAAGTATTTCAACCGGGATGACTCTAGTAGTGGTTGGATCCGACGTGGAAGCTAAAGATGCCAACAAGTCCGCGACTGAATTTTCAGCTCTGGGAATCTTATTGAGCTCGAAGTGACAAAACTTAGAAGTTAACTCCCGAGCTTGACTCAGGTAGGCTCCCATACGTTCATCTTTAGCTTCGTAGTCCCCGGACATTTGACTTACGACCAACTAGGAATCACAAAACGCATGCAAACGTTGTACGCCAATACCTACAGCCAAGCGGAGTCCGGCCAGCAACGACTCGTACTCGGCTTCATTATTAGAGGCGACGAAGGCGAGTCGGAACGACTGCTCAAACACTTCATTAGTGAGCGACTTCAACCGAACTCCTATCCCACTTCCATTCTTAGACGAGGCTCCATCGACGTGCAAAGTCCACGGGACGTTTACCTCCGTTTTCCTCTGAGCATCTGCCAATGGGAGCTCTACCAGGAAGTCGGCGAGCACCTGAGATTTCGCCGCTGTCCGAGCTCGGAACTCTATATCATATTCACTTAACTCGATTGCCCATTTAGCCATTCGACCGGACTGACTTGGGCTATGAAGTATGGTCCGAAGCGGTTGAGACGTGAGAACCACCACTGTGTGGGACTGGAAATAAGGCCTCAGCTTCCTAGCCGACGTTATCACGGCGAGCGCCAACTTCTCCATCATCGGATAACGAGTCTCGGCTCCTGTGAACGTTTTGCTGACATAGAAAACGGGCCTTTGTTCCCCTCTTTCTTCTCGAACTAACACACCGCTAACCGCGTAGTCCGACACAGCTACATAGAGGAAGAGAGGCTCCCCTAGCTCTAGTTTAGCTAAAACAGGAGGATTCGTCAGGTATTGCTTGAGTAACCCGAAAGCGAGTTCGCACTGCTCGTTCCAGATAAAATCCTTACTTCCATTTTTCAAGAACGTAAAAAAGGGTAAGCATTTGTCTGTTGACCGCGAGATAAATCTGTTTAAAGCCGCGATCCGACCATTCAAACGTTGTACTTCTTTTACACTTCTCGGCGAACTCATAGATAAAAAGGCCTTTATTTGCCTCGGGTTAGCTTCGATCCCTCTCTCCGTCACTATGTACCCCAAAAACTCTCCCGATGGTACCGCAAAGGTGCATTTCGATGGGTTTAACTTCATCCCGAACTTATTGAGGATTGCGAAACAATCCCGGAGATGTCCGACATGAGAACTAGCGTCCATGGACTTTACCAGCATATCATCGATATAGACCTCCATCGTCTTCCCTAATAGGTCGGAGAACATTCTATTCACCAGACGCTGATATGTTGCGCCCGCGTTCTTCAGCCCAAAAGGCATCACTTTGTAGCAGTACGTTCCCCGATCTGTTATGAATGCTGTCTTCTCCTGATCCTCCGGATTCATCAGTATCTGATTATACCCGGAGAATGCGTCCATGAAGGTTAACAGCTCATGGCCTGAGGTAGACTCCACCAACCTATCAATATGAGGAAGAGGAAAACTATCCTTCGGGCATGCCTTGTTGAGATCGGTGAAGTCCACGCATACCCTGGACTTCCCGTTCTTCTTCTTGACGACCACCGTGTTTGCTAGCCACTCAGGGTACTTCACCTCACGGATAAGGCCGGCCTTGAGAAGGCGATCCACCTCAGCGTTAACGATATCGGCTCTCTCCTTTCCCAGCTTCCTACGTTTTTGCTTAATAGGCCTATATGATGCATCCACGTTTAGTTCGTGAGAGATAACGTCGATGCTTATGCCAGTCATCACACTCACATCCCAAGCGAACGTCGACTTATTCTTGCTCAAAAAATCAACCAGTTCACGTCGGACTTCGATCGTCAAACCAAGGCCAATCTTGATTCCTTGATCCGGGAACTTCTCATTCAAGTAGATTTCCTCATATAGGTCACCTTCCAGCTTCTTTCTAACCGGATTTTTTGTGACCTCGAGCTGTGGTTGCTATTGCACCAGCAGCTTATGCCCTGCAAGATAACAACTCCTGGCGGTTCGCTGGCTGCCCAAGATCTCCCGAACTCCCTCTGGGGTAGTGAACTTTACACACTGGTGGTACGTCGACGGATTAGCCTTCATTTGGTGCAACCAAGGAGTTCCGAGTATCGCGTTATAGGCCGCAGGTCGGTCGAACACCGTAAATTCTACCATATTCGATACACCCTGAGCGGAGACTGGAAGTACGACAGTCCCCAACGACATTGATGTCGCACTGGTAAAGGATACCAAAGGTGCAGGCGGTCCAACTATGTGGTTTCTGCCAACTCCCATTCTGGTTAACGTATCCAAGAAAATCAGATCCACCGAGCTGCCTGTATCTACCAGAATTCTACACACCTCGTGGTTCGCGACGTCCAGAGTAATGACCAACGCGTCATCATGCGGGAAATCCAGAGTGCTAGTATCCTGTTCGGAGAAGACTATATCGGGGCATTTCTCCTCTGGTAACCTGGTTCCCCGAGGCATTGCCCCATCGAGTTTTCTCTGATGGTCTTTGATAGCTCGGATTGAATTCCTAAATATCCGGGAGCCTCCCATTATAACATCAATTCTCTTCTTAGGCTCCTGTGGTATTTTCTAGATCAGAGGGGTTTTAGATCTTTTAGCCGGAGGATCTTCGTCTTCGTCCTCCGTTCCCAATCCAGGGGAAGCTTCAGTTATTTGCTGGACCAAATTTTGCGCTTGATCCAGCTCTTCTATCGTTATCTCCGGCATTCCCCCATTAACGAATCGCTTCGCCAATAAGTGCATGAGCTTCTAACAATTCCTGGTCGCGTGCCCCCCGACCTTATGCAGTTCGCAGTACGAGTCTTCCTCCTTCGGACTAGACTGGTCGCGAACCCACTTGTTATTAGGGAAGGCTCCGTTCTTAAGGCGGGAAGTGCCAACTGATTTCCTTCTCTCACCCTTCTGCTCCTTGTCAACAGCGAACGCCACCGCTCCGGGTCGCTGTCCTTTTCTTTGACTTGGGTCGAAGTTCGCCTTCGGCGCAACCTTATATTTTTTAGCCAAGGCCGCTTTCTCTTCCTCCGCCACGATCCAGTTCGAAGCTCGGTGCAGGGCGTCCTGAATGTTAGAAGGCCTATTGACCGTTAGCTCCTCTCTGAATCGGGATTCGTGCCATAGCCCGTTCTTAAGGGCAGACAAAGCAGCGGAATCAGAGAGCCCCGGAATCTGCACCATTATTTCTTTGAATTTATTGACATACGAACGGAGTGAATCGCTGGGACCCTGGCTAAGATTCCATAGCTGAGCGTCAGTAATTCCTACTCCAATGAAGCTGGAATACTGCTTGATGAATGCGGTTGAAAATTGGGTGAAGCCATTCAACGACCCCTCACTAAGTGAAGCGAACCAACGGAGGGCTGGACCTTGGAGTGTTTCCGCGAACAGTTTACAATACCTTGCGTCCTCCTCGTGTGGCTCGAAGTCCACCCGGCTTGTCGTGAGCAGGAATGTCTGGAGGTGAACCTTGGGGTCTCCCTTCCCCTCATAACTCTGAAACTTGACCTTCCGAGTGTCCTTGAGTCTGGCCACCGAGATCCGAGGTGAGAACGGGGTCTTCTTCGACTCCTCAATCACCCGATCTACATCGGGTGCCGCGCTCGTAGCGTTATGAACTTTGGACTGCATAGCCCGAATCTAATTCTGAAGGAAGGTTATTTCGGGGTTCACCGTGGTGGTAACCCTTCGGTGAGGTGGAGTTCGGATACTACCGGGCGTCGATTCCCCACCCCCCTGCTGGAGCGTCTCCCGTGCCGGAGTGGAAGGATCACCCCCACTCTCTTCCTCAGGGGTTGGCAAACTTGCCCCTGACACCGGAATGGCATGGCGAGCCGAGCTAAGAGGCGTCTGCGGTTGACCACCGACGAACTCCAGCCTACGGGTCAACGGGGTTGCGCCCCCCGCTGCTAGCGCATCGACTTGGTCGGCATAGGCGTTGTGAGCGCTAGTTAGCTCGGTGACGGTAGCTGACAGGGTCGCCAACTGGGCTGTGCATCGATCGTCGAGGTTGCCCACCTTCTCGGTGAGCGAAGTGGTGGCCTTCTGCTGCTGCTCAGTTTTGCCGGCGACCTCCTGCAACAAAGCGTGAATAGACTCGAGACTTACTTGGTTTCCTTCGGCTGCCATGATGCTTAGTATCGAATTATTGAGGAAAATATTCGGAGGAGTGTCCCCTCCTTCTAGCGCCAAAATGTGGGAGCTGATTCCACCTAATGTTTGCGAAGAGTGCTTCGGGACTAGTTTGCTTACCCGAGCCCGAACTGGAAATAGCTTTAAGCGAATAGAAACAATAGACTAGAAATGATCTCTTTTATTAATCGTAAAATCTCTTCTTTTCGGCCCCTTACAAATGACCCCCCATGCTCGCTTATATACAAACTCAAGACAATTAATATCAAACGCGATCCTAGCTCCAGAAATCCCGCGACCTTCATTATGGCTTCGTTGACCAAATGGTTCGCCCGTTACGATCTCGTCTTGACTGTTCTTTTCGACTCAGTTCGCGGGCCGATCGTAAACAGGCCGGATTCAACTGCGTTACTTTCCTTCTGGGCCTGGACCGTGAGAAGCCCAACTACCTATGCGGTACCAATTCTGGTGCCCACAAGAGTTCCACCATTTGCAAATAGATTTGAGTCGTATAAGAGATTTTGTTGGGATCATAGCTAGTAATTAAGTATTTCGTATACCAAATCACATGGTAGATTTGATAACATTTTATCTCCCATCTTTTAAACTCTTTTTATACAAAGACTACAATATGCATAATTGCATATACTGGTGTCTTAAATTTATATTATACAACACTATATATATGCAACACTATATATATGATATATATATATATATATTTAATTTAATTTTTAAAATATATGTATATGTGTGTACATTAAGAAATTAATTCTAATCCAACTATATTTATGGATATATATATGTATATGTGTGTACCATGTAAATCGTATGTTACCGTTATACAATATAAGTTATTTGATAACTTCATAACTATATAGTTAAATTATTTATAGTTATTTATATGTTAGCACTATTAACTATGTAAATCATATGTTACCGCTATACATTGTAAGTTATTTGATAACCTCATAGATATATTGTTAAATTATTTATGTTACCGCTATAAATTATAAATTATTTGATAAATTAGTAATTATGAGTTAAATTATTTATTATATGATTGATATCAACTAACTTATATATTAACATGTTAATTTATTATGATATTTAAGTTATACATAAGAAACATATAAATAATATGTAAAAATTGTTCTAAAATTTTATAGATTTATGTTTGGTTTTGTGCTAAAATATTTGTTATGGGGCATCTTCTACTTTTATAAGTTCTATATCTTTACTTTTCTTTATGGAGTCCTTTCCCAAGTTTTCTTTACCTCGTCTGGACTTGTTTTTTTTTTCTGCTAACAAAGAATATAATACTAGATATTCAAAGTCATTAAGATATTCTAAAAACTTACTTAATTATTTCGTAAGAGAGAGTTTTGACAATCACCGCCGTGGGGTTTCTTCATGGATATTTTTCACCGCCTTAGCAATATGCTCACTCTTCAATGACTGTTTAAGAGAGCTTGTTTGGTATGTAGTCGTCGTCTAATACGTCTTTCACCCATGCGTGTTTATTTATTGATTCATAAATTCTTTCATTAGATAAATTCCTATTGATAATGCTTCTAACTATGTTGTTGGTGTTTCAAGTTTGTGCTTACAATCTTCAACACCAAATCATGTACTAGGTATTTTTTTTTGAATCTTTTTATATGTAGTAGAATTAAGACCACCATAAGAGATTTTAAAGTTAATTGGGATGGCAGATATATGTAATATGATGATCAAGCCGAACAAATTTTTTTTTTTATAAAAGCAAAACATAGGAAAAATATATGCAAAATACATCAAATAACAAAAAGTGGAGAATAATAACTAAAAGTAATTTATAATTATATATTCAAATATTAAAAATCGGAAGAAATAACTACGAGTCTACTTATCATGCATGTTGACAAAAAAAAATGGTCTTCTTATGATATTTAGAGGGGTGTATTTAAAATGGAATTTTAAGAGATTTGTATTTTATTGAGTTATTAAATGATTTTGATGATTTTAGGGAAGTTCATATGACTTTTGTAAAATCCTTTCAAATCTCACCAAAAACCATGTGATTTGGATTTCTGTATTTTTAACTAAGGAAATCCTCTCAAATCCTCTGAAATCCTTCAAAATCATTAAAAGTCAAATCCACAAATTTTTTTCAATAACAGTGGATTTTAAGGTGGATTTTGAAATCATTAGTTGAATAACACTGGATTTTAAATCATTAGTTTAAGGTGGATTTCATGAGACTTTTTAAAATCCATGTTTGAATAATACTAGATTTATAAGTTCTACACAAATCTCTTAAAATTCTACTTTGAATACACCCCCTTAGTTTACGTGGTTAAATAATATGTGGGTAATTTAATAGCAACGATTACTCCAAACACGTTTTACGCTACGTGTTACTATTGTTGTTAGGTTCATTTAATTTGGGCTTAAATCAAGACTTTTATCATATTTTGTAATATGTCTATTGGGCTTTTATATAAAGAACTTTGGTTGACAAAAAATAAAATAAAAATTCAATAAATAGCAACGATTTTTTTATTATTCGTGGTCAATTAGTGAGAAGCCTGGACCGTGAGAAGCCCAACTACCTATGCGGTACCAATTCTGGTGCCCACAGTTTGCCCCCCAAGTCTTCCGAAGTGGATTTAGTTCGGGAGAGTTTAATGCGGCCACGATTTTGGAAACTAAGATCCTCGAATCGTCATGATTGATTTGCCTCGATTCGCGGTTGCCTTTTCGGCTTACCGCGTCTCCTCGTTTACCGCGAGGGTGCCCCTACGCTTGAGCTATAAAGGTCGCGACCTTCTAGCTTCCCTAGGTCATCATTGCGTTTTGAGAACAAGCGGCTATAAAAGGTACGAATCCTCCTTTTCTCTCTCCTCTCTCGTATTTCTGCTTTCTCTATTTCCATTTTTCTTCCTTGCTGTAACTTCTTCCTCCGACCGATCCGTCGTACCCGTCACTACCTCCCGCCGGCGATTCACGAAAAATGTCTCCACCGAAGCAATCAAGCCTGCCCTCCGAAGACATCATACCGGGACAATTTGGCCCCCATCCTCCGTCCATGATTAAGAAGGATGACTTAATCGGTGTTCGCTTCCTCTGCGGTCTTCCTTCCGAGACCAAAATCTTAGCTCCGACCAGCGAGCAATCGCCGGAAAACCCCCCTGAGGGATACTGCTGTGCTTACGAGATTATGTTCTCCAACTGCGGCCTCTACTTCCCACTACCGGAGCTCCTGGTAAAGGCGATGTACGCCTTGGGTGTGGCACTCCCCCAGCTGTGCCCGAACTTCATCCGTACTGTCCTCAGCCTTCAGACTCTGGCGGAAGAGCACGGATACCTCCTGACCTTCCAAGACATCCTCCACTTATATACAATTAAGGGGGGCCGAACTAGAGGAACCTTCTACCTCAGCCCGCTCGCCGGTCTCCGGGTGTTGGAAGATCTACCCGAGAAGGATGAAGATTGGCGAAATGGCTACTTCTTTTTCCCTGTCGACAGCTCCACCTTTGGCGAGCTGACGGACCTATTCATCCCGAAGCGGTCCTCGAAAATTGGTAGAACCATGGAGGAGAACCGAGCTGTTTTGTTTCTTAGTTCGTTTATTTTTTACTCGCCTACTGCCTATACGCATTTCACCGAATTCTGACTGCTTTTTTCTTTGTTGTTTTTTTTAACTTGCAGCCAGCTTAGACCGCGGCTCCCTATCCCGCACCTTTGCTAACTGCTTCATAAGCTTCTGCGGCAGCCAAGTTACGTGGGATTCTTTCACCTCCCATCGAATCAGGGAGTCCGGAGCCCGTATCCGTACCGGTTCTCTCATCACCAGCTCTCCTCAACCCGTACTCCCCCGGAACATGAACTACCGCGAGGAGAGAGCTTACAAAAAGCAGGCGGAGCTCCGAGAGAAGGAGTTGAAGAAACAAATGGTCACCGCCCTTGCTGAAGGAAAATCCAAAACTCCAGCTAAGGAGAAAAACCTTGGTTCCACCGCTCCACCCGAAGCCCGGGCTCACGTATTAGTGGCTGTTGACACCACGTCCGCCTCGGGTGAAACGAGCTCCGAGCCCCCTACTCCTGTGAGTACCCAGACTGGGAAAGAGACTGGCGAGCTCTCTAAGAAAAGGAAGGCCCCAGACTCCACTCCGGTATCCAGGGAAACATCCCGCCCCCGTACGAGTGACTCGACAAAGCAAACTGGGACCGGTTCGTCCACGAAACGAGCCGAAAGTGGTTCGAAAGGGGTCAATCCACCTTCTGCTACTGGGCAACGAGGTGAAACTCGGCGCGAGCTACCAGGTACCACTTACTTCGCAATTTGCACCGTTAAACTTTTTCTTTCCCGTATAACTAACCATCGGATTGCTTCAGCTCCCCCCAAGTCACTTGCGGACATGATGCGCAGCTTCAGCCGCCCTGGAGCTCGAGTTCCTCCCTTTAAGGAGATGGCCGACCTCAACCGAGAAAACTACTTCCGCTTTGCGGAGAAAGTCGGAGAGGTAAACGTACAACTGAACCCTAAAACTGCAGAAATAACTTCATTAGGGTTTACCAATTCTTAATTGGTCTGCTTCCTTGACAGACTCTTATCGAGTTCAACAGTGCTGTGGCGAGCTATGAACACCAATTGCTTTCCAACCCTGATGCCAGCGACATCAAAGGAATGCAGTCCCAGATATCCGAGCTGGAAAAACGGGTAAAGCTTCTTACCGCCGCAGAGGCAGCGAACCAGCTCGAGGTGGAGAAAGCCAAGAAGTCCAACGCTCGTCTGAAGCTGATTGAGTCCGAGCTGCGCATCGCCGAGGCCTCACTGGAAGATTCTCGCGATAAGCAGCAGAAAGCCGGAGAGCTATACCTCCAAGCTGTTGAGGCAGAAGCTTTCGCGAAGAGAGAAGTTGAGGAACTACGACTCCGGAACCACGCTATGGAGATCGGGTTCAATGCTGAAATAAAGAGAGCTTGCCGCGAGGAGAGGAGAAAAACCCGGGCTGAACTTCGGGAGGCCACTGAGGGCGTACATGCCTTTCTTGATGACCATAATCGCTTAGTTCCTGCCACTATCCATGCTGCTGAAATTACAGCCAACCGGATGCTTGTGGAGGAAATTGAATCGGGAGAGATTGCCGACCTGAAAGCTGAGCTCGAGACTCTCAAAAAGGACGAGCTCGAAGCCTTGCATGCTGCAAAAGAGGTACCGAATACTCAATTTAATCCTAGGGATTTTGATAAGTATTGGGCAGATACCCCCCCCCCCCCCGAACTCGAGCTGGGTTCGGCATCTGCCCCCCTCGTGATCGATGAGTCGGAGACTAATCCTGCCAATGTCACGACTCAGGACGTCGAGCGTGTGTGGCCTGGCGCAACTGACGGGATGCCCGCTCTGCCGGCTATTGAGGGTATGGAGCCAAACGCCACCGGGGCGACCGGAGTCGATGCTCCTCCCCCGAGCTCGGAAGCTGGTGACCCGAACTAAGGGGTTGTTTTGGTCTTTGACCCCCCTTTTGTCGTCTCTTTTCTTTTTTTTTTTTAGACATGATTACTTTTCGGGGTGTTTTTGACCTTGGTGGTCTCACCCCTTTTTGGTTCTTGCTATACTTGGGGTGTTTTCTGACCTCGGTGGTCTCACCCATGCATGAAACTTAAAATCGTTAATTCGGAAAATGTTCTATTTAGTTCGAAGCTCGCATCTTTCACATGTTTTGCAAGAAAAGCAACTTTTATTTTACTAAATAGGAGCTGGACCCTTTATTAAATAGGCTGCCTACGTACCCACAAACCGCGGGATCAAGCCAATCGTAGTTCAATTACATGGTACTTTTACGAAAAATACAACTTTAAATGCATTGCGTTCCACGACCTAGGGACTAGTTTCCCCCTTATGTCCTCTAGACGATACACTCCATTCCGCACCTCGGACGTTATTTTGTAAGGACCTTCCCAGTTAACGCCTAATTTTCCGGCGTTCAGCTCTTTAGTGTTCTCGTAAACTTTTCGTAACACCATGTCACCGACCTTGAGTTCACGATGCTTGACTTTAGAATTGTAATACCGGGCTATTGCATCCTGATAATGCTGCAAACGGATCATAGCTCGGTCCCGTCTTTCATTGATGACGTCTAGAGAGTCCCTTAGAAATAAATCGTTCTCCACGCTCATTCTTGGGTTTAACGTAACTCGAACTCCAGGCACCTCGAGTTCGGCAGGGACAACTGCCTCCACTCCTTAAACGAGTGAATATGGTGACTCTTTAGTTGACCGCCGAGGGGTAGTTCTAATCGCCCACAACACCCCTTGTAGTTCCTCCGCCCACCGACCTTTATACGCATCGAGGCGTTTTTTAAGATTCGATAGGATCACCTTATTCATTGCCTCCGCTTGCCCGTTTCCCTGGGGATATCGCGGGGTTGACTTGCTAAGTCTTATTTTCAACTCCGCGCAAAATGCCTCGAACTGCCGGGATATGAACTGCGACCCGTTGTCAGTCACGATTTCATAAGGAACTCCGTGTCGACAGATAATTTCCTTCCATACGAACTGTTTGACCTGCCCCCCACCAATAGTGGAGTACGCTGCTGCCTCCACCCACTTAGAGAAGTAATCAGTAAGAACTAGCAAAAATCTTACTCCCCTGGTCGAAGTATGGAGTGGTCCGACGATATCCATAGACCACCTCATAAACGGATACGGGGAAGAAATAGAGGATAACAGTTCGGAAGGTTGATGAATTGTAGGAGCATGCCGCTGGCATTTGTCACACTTCTTAACATATGCCTCGCAGTCTGCTAACATGGTTGGCCAAAAGTATCCCTGCCGTTTTATTTTGAAAGCCAACGTTCTCGCCCCGGAATTATTACCATTAGGCCCGTCGTGAACTGTTTTCAATAAAATACTGGGATCCTCACCAGCTACGCATGTTAGGTAAGGGCCTCCGATACTTCTCCGAAGCAAGCCATCGTTATGTAAACAGAACCTTGCACTGATAATTTTAACTTTCCGTGCTTGCCATATCTTTTCAGGCAGCTTCCCCCCCCCCCGTAGATAATTCAAAATGGGAGTTCGCCAATCTTCATTCGCGACCTGAGGTGAGAAAGTTTCTCCTAAGTCTCCCATTGCTTCGGACTTACTCGCATCCTCCGAGTCTACCCGGACAATCGCTTTGGATCCGCCCTTTTGCTGAGGGCTTGTTATCCCGGTACTGGCTTCCGTGCTACTTTCGTCTTCTCTTCGACTACCTGGAACCGAATCCCCCGAGTCCCGGGGACGAGTCCTTTTAGCTCGCTTCACTACGGGGAGTTCGGGAAAAACTTCCCCCCGGTCCATACGGCGCTGCATTGACCTTGTAACTACGTTCACTCCGGCGCCTTCCAACTGAATACTAGGGTACTCAAGTATTTCAGCCGGGATGACTCTAGTAGTGGTTGGATCCGACGTGGAAGCTAAAGATGCCAACGAGTCCGCGACTGAATTTTCAGCTCTGGGAATCTTATTGAGCTCGAAGTGACAAAACTTAGAAGTTAACTCCCGAGCTTGACTCAGGTAGGCTCCCATACGTTCATCTTTAGCTTCGTAGTCCCCGGACATTTGACTTACGACCAACTAGGAATCACAAAACGCATGCAAACGTTGTACGCCAATACCTACAGCCAAGCGGAGTCCGGCCAGCAACGACTCGTACTCGGCTTCATTATTAGAGGCGACGAAGGCGAGTCGGAACGACTGCTCAAACACTTCATTAGTGGGCGACTTCAACCGAACTCCTATCCCACTTCCATTCTTAGACGAGGCTCCATCGACGTGCAAAGTCCACGGGACGTTTACCTCCGTTTTCCTCTGAGCATCTGCCAATGGGAGCTCTACCAGGAAGTCGGCGAGCACCTGAGATTTCGCCGCTGTCCGAGCTCGGAACTCTATATCATATTCACTTAACTCGATTGCCCATTTAGCCATTCGACCGGACTGACTTGGGCTATGAAGTATGGTCCGAAGCGGTTGAGACGTGAGAACCACCACTGTGTGGGACTGGAAATAAGGCCTCAGCTTCCTAGCCGACGTTATCACGGCGAGCGCCAACTTCTCCATCATCAGATAACGAGTCTCGGCTCCTGTGAACGTTTTGCTGACATAGAAAACGGGCCTTTGTTCCCCTCTTTCTTCTCGAACTAACACACCGCTAACCGCGTAGTCCGACACAGCTACATAGAGGAAGAGAGGCTCCCCTAGCTCTAGTTTAGCTAAAACAGGAGGATTCGTCAGGTATTGCTTGAGTAACCCGAAAGCGAGTTCGCACTGCTCGTTCCAGATAAAATCCTTACTTCCATTTTTCAAGAACGTAAAAAAGGGTAAGCATTTGTCTGTTGACCGCGAGATAAATCTGTTTAAAGCCGCGATCCGACCATTCAAACGTTGTACTTCTTTTACACTTCTCGGCGAACTCATAGATAAAAAGGCCTTTATTTGCCTCGGGTTAGCTTCGATCCCTCTCTCCGTCACTATGTACCCCAAAAACTCTCCCGATGGTACCGCAAAGGTGCATTTCGATGGGTTTAACTTCATCCCGAACTTATTGAGGATTGCGAAACAATCCCGGAGATGTCCGACATGAGAACTAGCGTCCATGGACTTTACCAGCATATCATCGATATAGACCTCCATCGTCTTCCCTAATAGGTCGGAGAACATTCTATTCACCAGACGCTGATATGTTGCGCCCGCGTTCTTCAGCCCAAAAGGCATCACTTTGTAGCAGTACGTTCCCCGATCTGTTATGAATGCTGTCTTCTCCTGATCCTCCGGATTCATCAGTATCTGATTATACCCGGAGAATGCGTCCATGAAGGTTAACAGCTCATGGCCTGAGGTAGACTCCACCAACCTATCAATATGAGGAAGAGGAAAACTATCCTTCGGGCATGCCTTGTTGAGATCGGTGAAGTCCACGCATACCCTGGACTTCCCGTTCTTCTTCTTGACGACCACCGTGTTTGCTAGCCACTCAGGGTACTTCACCTCACGGATAAGGCCGGCCTTGAGAAGGCGATCCACCTCAGCGTTAACGATATCGGCTCTCTCCTTTCCCAGCTTCCTACGTTTTTGCTTAATAGGCCTATATGATGCATCCACGTTTAGTTCGTGAGAGATAACGTCGATGCTTATGCCAGTCATCACACTCACATCCCAAGCGAACGTCGACTTATTCTTGCTCAAAAAATCAACCAGTTCACGTCGGACTTCGATCGTCAAACCAAGGCCAATCTTGATTCCTTGATCCGGGAACTTCTCATTCAAGTAGATTTCCTCATATAGGTCACCTTCCAGCTTCTTTCTGACCGGATTTTTTGTGACCTCGAGCTGTGGTTGCTATTGCACCAGCAGCTTATGCCCTGCAAGATAACAACTCCTGGCGGTTCGCTGGCTGCCCAAGATCTCCCGAACTCCCTCTGGGGTAGTGAACTTTACACACTGGTGGTACGTCGACGGATTAGCCTTCATTTGGTGCAACCAAGGAGTTCCGAGTATCGCGTTATAGGCCGCAGGTCGGTCGAACACCGTAAATTCTACCATCTTCGATACACCCTGAGCGGAGACTGGAAGTACGACAGTCCCCAACGACATTGATGTCGCACTGGTAAAGGATACCTAAGGTGCAGGCGGTCCAACTATGTGGTTTCTGCCAACTCCCATTCTGGTTAACGTATCCAAGAAAATCAGATCCACCGAGCTGCCTGTATCGACCAGAATTCTACACACCTCGTGGTTCGCGACGTCCAGAGTAATGACCAACGCGTCATCATGCGGGAAATCCAGAGTGCTAGTATCCTGTTCGGAGAAGACTATATCGGGGCATTTCTCCTCTGGTAACCTGGTTCCCCGAGGCATTGCCCCATCGAGTTTTCTCTGATGGTCTTTGATAGCTCGGATTGAATTCCTAAATATCCAGGAGCCTCCCATTATAACATCAATTCTCTTCTTAGGCTCCTGTGGTATTTTCTAGATCAGAGGGGTTTTAGATCTTTTAGCCGGAGGATCTTCGTCTTCGTCCTCCGTTCCCAATCCAGGGGAAGCTTCAGTTATATGCTGGACCAAATTTTGCGCTTGATCCAGCTCTTCTATCGTTATCTCCGGCATTCCCCCATTAACGAATCGCTTCGCCAATAAGTGCATGAGCTTCTAACAATTCCTGGTCGCGTGCCCCCCGACCTTATGCAGTTCGCAGTACGAGTCTTCCTCCTTCGGACTAGACTGGTCGCGAACCCACTTGTTATTAGGGAAGGCTCCGTTCTTAAGGCGGGAAGTGCCAACTGATTTCCTTCTCTCACCCTTCTGCTCCTTGTCAACAGCGAACGCCGCCGCTCCGGGTCGCTGTCCTTTTCTTTGACTTGGGTCGAAGTTCGCCTTCGGCGCAACCTTATATTTTTTAGCCAAGGCCGCTTTCTCTTCCTCCGCCACGATCCAGTTCGAAGCTCGGTGCAGGGCGTCCTGAATGTTAGAAGGCCTATTGACCGTTAGCTCCTCTCTGAATCGGGATTCGTGCCATAGCCCGTTCTTAAGGGCAGACAAAGCAGCGGAATCAGAGAACCCCGGAATCTGCACCATTATTTCTTTGAATTTATTGACATACGAACGGAGTGAATCGCTGGGACCCTGGCTAAGATTCCATAGCTGAGCGTCAGTAATTCCTACTCCAATGAAGCTGGAATACTGCTTGATGAATGCGGTTGAAAATTGGGTGAAGCCATTCAACGACCCCTCACTAAGTGAAGCGAACCAACGGAGGGCTGGACCTTGGAGTGTTTCCGCGAACAGTTTACAATACCTTGCGTCCTCCTCGTGTGGCTCGAAGTCCACCCGGCTTGCCGTGAGCAGGAATGTCTGGAGGTGAACCTTGGGGTCTCCCTTCCCCTCATAACTCTGAAACTTGACCTTCCGAGTGTCCTTGAGTCTGGCCACCGAGATCCGAGGTGAGAACGGGGTCTTCTTCGACTCCTCAATCACCCGATCTACATCGGGTGCCGCGCTCGTAGCGTTATGAACTTTGGACTGCATAGCCCGAATCTAATTCTGAAGGAAGGTTATTTCGGGGTTCACCGTGGTGGTAACCCTTCGGTGAGGTGGAGTTCGGATACTACCGGGCGTCGATTCCCCGCCCCCCTGCTGGAGCGTCTCCCGTGCCGGAGTGGAAGGATCACCCCCACTCTCTTCCTCAGGGGTTGGCAAACTTGCCCCTGACACCGGAATGGCATGGCGAGCCGAGCTAAGAGGCGTCTGGGTTGACCACCGACGAATTCCAGCCTACGGGTCAACGGGGTTGCGCCCCCCGCTGCTAGCGCATCGACTTGGTCGGCATAGGCGTTGTGAGCGCTAGTTAGCTCGGTGACGGTAGCTGACAGGGTCGCCAATTGGGCTGTGCATCGATCGTCGAGGTTGCCCACCTTCTCGGTGAGCGAAGTGGTGGCCTTCTGCTGCTGCTCAGTTTTGCCGGCGACCTCCTGCAACAAAGCGTGAATAGACTCGAGACTTACTTGGTTTCCTTCGGCTGCCATGATGCTTAGTATCGAATTATTGAGGAAAATATTCGGAGGAGTGTCCCCTCCTTCTAGCGCCAAAATGTGGGAGCTGATTCCACCTAATGTTTGCGAAGAGTGCTTCGGGAGTAGTTTGCTTACCCGAGCCCGAACTGGAAATAGCTTTAAGCGAATAGAAACAATAGACTAGAAATGATCTCTTTTATTAATCGTAAAATCTCTTCTTTTTGGCCCCTTACAAATGACCCCCCATGCTCGCTTATATACAAACTCAAGACAATTAATATCAAACGCGATCCTAGCTCCAGAAATCCCGCGACCTTCATTATGGCTTCGTTGACCAAATGGTTCGCCCGTTACGATCTCGTCTTGACTGTTCTTTTCGACTCAGTTCGCGGGCCGATCGTAAACAGGCCGGATTCAACTGCGTTACTTTCCTTCTGGGCCTGGACCGTGAGAAGCCCAACTACCTATGCGGTACCAATTCTGGTGCCCACAAGATTTCCACCATTTGCAAATAGATTTGAGTCGTATAAGAGATTTTGTTGGGATCATAGCTAGTAATTAAGTATTTCGTATACCAAATCACATGGTAGATTTGATAACATTTTATCTCCCATCTTTTAAACTCTTTTTATACAAAGACTACAATATGCATAATTGCATATACTGGTGTCTTAAATTTATATTATACAACACTATATATATGCAACACTATATATATGATATATATATATATATATTTAATTTAATTTTTAAAATATATGTATATGTGTGTACATTAAGAAATTAATTCTAATCCAACTATATTTATGGATATATATATATATGTATATGTGTGTACCATGTAAATCGTATGTTACCGTTATACAATATAAGTTATTTGATAACTTCATAACTATATAGTTAAATTATTTATAGTTATTTATATGTTAGCACTATTAACTATGTAAATCATATGTTACCGCTATACATTGTAAGTTATTTGATAACCTCATAGATATATTGTTAATTTATTTATGTTACCGCTATAAATTATAAATTATTTGATAAATTAGTAATTATGAGTTAAATTATTTATTATATGATTGATATCAACTAACTTATATATTAACATGTTAATTTATTATGATATTTAAGTTATACATAAAAAACATATAAATAATATGTAAAAATTGTTCTAAAATTTTATAGATTTATGTTTGGTTTTGTGCTAAAATATTTGTTATGGGGCATCTTCTACTTTTATAAGTTCTATATCTTTACTTTTCTTTATGGAGTCCTTTCCCAAGTTTTCTTTACCTCGTCTGGACTTGTTTTTTTTTTCTGCTAACAAAGAATATAATACTAGATATTCAAAGTCATTAAGATATTCTAAAAACTTACTTAATTATTTCGTAAGAGAGAGTTTTGACAATCACCGCCGTGGGGTTTCTTCATGGATATTTTTCACCGCCTTAGCAATATGCTCACTCTTCAATGACTGTTTAAGAGAGCTTGTTTGGTATGTAGTCGTCGTCTAATACGTCTTTCACCCATGCGTGTTTATTTATTGATTCATAAATTCTTTCATTAGATAAATTCCTATTGATAATGCTTCTAACTATGTTGTTGGTGTTTCAAGTTTGTGCTTACAATCTTCAACACCAAATCATGTACTAGGTATTTTTTTTTGAATCTTTTTATATGTAGTAGAATTAAGACCACCATAAGAGATTTTAAAGTTAATTGGGATGGCAGATATATGTAATATGATGATCAAGCCGAACAAATTTTTTTTTTTATAAAAGCAAAACATAGGAAAAATATATGCAAAATACATCAAATAACAAAAAGTGGAGAATAATAACTAAAAGTAATTTATAATTATATATTCAAATATTAAAAATCGGAAGAAATAACTACGAGTCTACTTATCATGCATGTTGACAAAAAAAATTGGTCTTCTTATGATATTTAGAGGGGTGTATTTAAAATGGAATTTTAAGAGATTTGTATTTTATTGAGTTATTAAATGATTTTGATGATTTTAGGGAAGTTCATATGACTTTTGTAAAATCCTTTCAAATCTCACCAAAAACCATGTGATTTGGATTTCTGTATTTTTAACTAAGGAAATCCTCTCAAATCCTCTTAAATCCTTCAAAATCATTAAAAGTCAAATCCACAAATTTTTTTCAATAACAGTGGATTTTAAGGTGGATTTTGAAATCATTAGTTGAATAACACTGGATTTTAAATCATTAGTTTAAGGTGGATTTCATGAGACTTTTTAAAATCCATGTTTGAATAATACTAGATTTATAAGTTCTACACAAATCTCTTAAAATTCTACTTTGAATACACCCCCTTAGTTTACGTGGTTAAATAATATGTGGGTAATTTAATAGCAACGATTACTCCAAACACGTTTTACGCTACGTGTTACTATTGTTGTTAGGTTCATTTAATTTGGGCTTAAATCAAGACTTTTATCATATTTTGTAATATGTCTATTGGGCTTTTATATAAAGAACTTTGGTTGACAAAAAATAAAATAAAAATTAAATAAATAGCAACGATTTTTTTATTATTCGTGGTCAATTAGTGAGAAGCCTGGACCGTGAGAAGCCCAACTACCTATGCGGTACCAATTCTGGTGCCCACAGTTTGCCCCCCCAAGTCTTCCGAAGTGGATTTAGTTCGGGAGAGTTTAATGCGGCCACGATTTTGGAAACTAAGATCCTCGAATCGTCATGATTGATTTGCCTCGATTCGCGGTTGCCTTTTCGGCTTACCGCGTCTCCTCGTTTACCGCGAGGGTGCCCCTACGCTTGAGCTATAAAGGTCGCGACCTTCTAGCTTCCCTAGGTCATCATTGCGTTTTGAGAACAAGCGGCTATAAAAGGTACGAATCCTCCTTTTCTCTCTTCTCTCTCGTATTTCTGCTTTCTCTATTTCCATTTTTCTTCCTTGCTGTAACTTCTTCCTCCGACCGATCCGTCGTACCCGTCACTACCTCCCGCCGGCGATTCACGAAAAATGTCTCCACCGAAGCAATCAAGCCTGCCCTCCGAAGACATCATACCGGGACAATTTGGCCCCCATCCTCCGTCCATGATTAAGAAGGATGACTTAATCGGTGTTCGCTTCCTCTGCGGTCTTCCTTCCGAGACCAAAATCTTAGCTCCGACCAACGAGCAATCGCCGGAAAACCCCCCTGAGGGATACTGCTGTGCTTACGAGATTATGTTCTCCAACTGCGGCCTCTACTTCCCTCTACCGGAGCTCCTGGTAAAGGCGATGTACGCCTTGGGTGTGGCACTCCCCCAGCTGTGCCCGAACTTCATCCGTACTGTCCTCAGCCTTCAGACTCTGGCGGAAGAGCACGGATACCTCCTGACCTTCCAAGACATCCTCCACTTATATACAATTAAGGGGGGCCGAACTAGAGGAACCTTCTACCTCAGCCCGCTCGCCGGTCTCCGGGTGTTGGAAGATCTACCCGAGAAGGATGAAGATTGGCGAAATGGCTACTTCTTTTTCCCTGTCGACAGCTCCACCTTTGGCGAGCTGACGGACCTATTCATCCCGAAGCGGTCCTCGAAAATTGGTAGAACCATGGAGGAGAACCGAGCTGTTTTGTTTCTTAGTTCGTTTATTTTTTACTCGCCTACTGCCTATACGCATTTCACCGAATTCTGACTGCTTTTTTCTTTGTTGTTTTTTTTTAACTTGCAGCCAGCTTAGACCGCGGCTCCCTATCCCGCACCTTTGCTAACTGCTTCATAAGCTTCTGCGGCAGCCAAGTTACGTGGGATTCTTTCACCTCCCATCGAATCAGGGAGTCCGGAGCCCGTATCCGTACCGGTTCTCTCATCACCAGCTCTCCTCAACCCGTACTCCCCCGGAACATGAACTACCGCGAGGAGAGAGCTTACAAAAAGCAGGCGGAGCTCCGAGAGAAGGAGTTGAAGAAACAAATGGTCACCGCCCTTGCTGAAGGAAAATCCAAAACTCCAGCTAAGGAGAAAAACCTTGGTTCCACCGCTCCACCCGAAGCCCGGGCTCACGTATTAGTGGCTGTTGACACCACGTCCGCCTCGGGTGAAACGAGCTCCGAGCCCCCTACTCCTGTGAGTACCCAGACTGGGAAAGAGACTGGCGAGCTCTCTAAGAAAAGGAAGGCCCCAGACTCCACTCCGGTATCCAGGGAAACATCCCGCCCCCGTACGAGTGACTCGACAAAGCAAACTGGGACCGGTTCGTCCACGAAACGAGCCGAAAGTGGTTCGAAAGGGGTCAATCCACCTTCTGCTACTGGGCAACGAGGTGAAACTCGGCGCGAGCTACCAGGTACCACTTACTTCGCAATTTGCACCGTTAAACTTTTTCTTTCCCGTATAACTAACCATCGGATTGCTTCAGCTCCCCCCAAGTCACTTGCGGACATGATGCGCAGCTTCAGCCGCCCTGGAGCTCGAGTTCCTCCCTTTAAGGAGATGGCCGACCTCAACCGAGAAAACTACTTCCGCTTTGCGGAGAAAGTCGGAGAGGTAAACGTACAACTGAACCCTAAAATTGCAGAAATAACTTCATTAGGGTTTACCAATTCTTAATTGGTCTGCTTCCTTGACAGACTCTTATCGAGTTCAACAGTGCTGTGGCGAGCTATGAACACCAATTGCTTTCCAACCCTGATGCCAGCGACATCAAAGGAATGCAGTCCCAGATATCCGAGCTGGAAAAACGGGTAAAGCTTCTTACCGCCGCAGAGGCAGCGAACCAGCTCGAGGTGGAGAAAGCCAAGAAGTCCAACGCTCGTCTGAAGCTGATTGAGTCCGAGCTGCGCATCGCCGAGGCCTCACTGGAAGATTCTCGCGATAAGCAGCAGAAAGCCGGAGAGCTATACCTCCAAGCTGTTGAGGCAGAAGCTTTCGCGAAGAGAGAAGTTTAGGAACTACGACTCCGGAACCACGCTATGAAGATCGGGTTCAATGCTGAAATAAAGAGAGCTTGTCACGAGGAGAGGAGAAAAACCCGGGCTGAACTTCGGGAGGCCACTGAGGGCGTACATGCCTTTCTTGATGACCATAATCGCTTAGTTCCTGCCACTATCCGTGCTGCTGAAATTACAGCCAACCGGATGCTTGTGGAGGAAATTGAATCGGGAGAGATTGCCGACCTGAAAGCTGAGCTCGAGACTCTCAAAAAGGACGAGCTCGAAGCCTTGCATGCTGCAAAAGAGGTACCGAATACTCAATTTAATCCTAGGGATTTTGATAAGTATTGGGCAGATACCCCCCCCCCCCCCCGGAACTCGAGCTGGGTTCGGCATCTGCCCCCCTCGTGATCGATGAGTCGGAGACTAATCCTGCCAATGTCACGACTCAGGACGTCGAGCGTGTGTGGCCTGGCGCAACTGACGGGATGCCCGCTCTGCCGGCTATTGAGGGTATGGAGCCAAACGCCACCGGGGCGACCGGAGTCGATGCTCCTCCCCCGAGCTCGGAAGCTGGTGACCCGAACTAAGGGGTTGTTTTGGTCTTTGACCCCCCTTTTGTCGTCTCTTTTCTTTTTTTTTTTTAGACATGATTACTTTTCGGGGTGTTTTTGACCTTGGTGGTCTCACCCCTTTTTGGTTCTTGCTATACTTGGGGTGTTTTCTGACCTCGGTGGTCTCACCCATGCATGAAACTTAAAATCGTTAATTCGGAAAATGTTCTATTTAGTTCGAAGCTCGCATCTTTCACATGTTTTGCAAGAAAAGCAACTTTTATTTTACTAAATAGGAGCTGGACCCTTTATTAAATAGGCTGCCTACGTACCCACAAACCGCGGGATCAAGCCAATCGTAGTTCAATTACATGGTACTTTTACGAAAAATACAACTTTAAATGCATTGCGTTCCACGACCTAGGGACTAGTTTCCCCCTTATGTCCTCTAGACGATACACTCCATTCCGCACCTCGGACGTTATTTTGTAAGGACCTTCCCAGTTAACGCCTAATTTTCCGGCGTTCAGCTCTTTAGTGTTCTCGTAAACTTTTCGTAACACCATGTCACCGACCTTGAGTTCACGATGCTTGACTTTAGAATTGTAATACCGGGCTATTGCATCCTGATAATGCTGCAAACGGATCATAGCTCGGTCCCGTCTTTCATTGATGACGTCTAGAGAGTCCCTTAGAAATAAATCGTTCTCCACGCTCATTCTTGGGTTTAACGTAACTCGAACTCCAGGCACCTCGAGTTCGGCAGGGACAACTGCCTCCACTCCTTAAACGAGTGAATATGGTGACTCTTTAGTTGACCGCCGAGGGGTAGTTCTAATCGCCCACAACACCCCTTGTAGTTCCTCCGCCCACCGACCTTTATACGCATCGAGGCGTTTTTTAAGATTCGATAGGATCACCTTATTCATTGCCTCCGCTTGCCCGTTTCCCTGGGGATATCGCGGGGTTGACTTGCTAAGTCTTATTTTCAACTCCGCGCAAAATGCCTCGAACTGCCGGGATATGAACTGCGACCCGTTGTCAGTCACGATTTCATAAGGAACTCCGTGTCGACAGATAATTTCCTTCCATACGAACTGTTTGACCTGCCCCCCACCAATAGTGGAGTACGCTGCTGCCTCCACCCACTTAGAGAAGTAATCAGTAAGAACTAGCAAAAATCTTACTCCCCTGGTCGAAGTATGGAGTGGTCCGACGATATCCATAGACCACCTCATAAACGGATACGGGGAAGAAATAGAGGATAACAGTTCGGAAGGTTGATGAATTGTAGGAGCATGCCGCTGGCATTTGTCACACTTCTTAACATATGCCTCGCAGTCTGCTAACATGGTTGGCCAAAAGTATCCCTGCCGTTTTATTTTGAAAGCCAACGTTCTCGCCCCGGAATTATTACCATTAGGCCCGTCGTGAACTGTTTTCAATAAAATACTGGGATCCTCACCAGCTACGCATGTTAGGTAAGGGCCTCCGATACTTCTCCGAAGCAAGCCATCGTTATGTAAACAGAACCTTGCACTGATAATTTTAACTTTCCGTGCTTGCCATATCTTTTCAGGCAGCTTCCCCCCCCCGTAGATAATTCAAAATGGGAGTTCGCCAATCTTCATTCGCGACCTGAGGTGAGAAAGTTTCTCCTAAGTCTCCCATTGCTTCGGACTTACTCGCATCCTCCGAGTCTACCCGGACAATCGCTTTGGATCCGCCCTTTTGCTGAGGGCTTGTTATCCCGGTACTGGCTTCCGTGCTACTTTCGTCTTCTCTTCGACTACCTGGAACCGAATCCCCCGAGTCCCGGGGACGAGTCCTTTTAGCTCGCTTCACTACGGGGAGTTCGGGAAAAACTTCCCCCCGGTCCATACGGCGCTGCATTGACCTTGTAACTACGTTCACTCCGGCGCCTTCCAACTGAATACTAGGGTACTCAAGTATTTCAGCCGGGATGACTCTAGTAGTGGTTGGATCCGACGTGGAAGCTAAAGATGCCAACGAGTCCGCGACTGAATTTTCAGCTCTGGGAATCTTATTGAGCTCGAAGTGACAAAACTTAGAAGTTAACTCCCGAGCTTGACTCAGGTAGGCTCCCATACGTTCATCTTTAGCTTCGTAGTCCCCGGACATTTGACTTACGACCAACTAGGAATCACAAAACGCATGCAAACGTTGTACGCCAATACCTACAGCCAAGCGGAGTCCGGCCAGCAACGACTCGTACTCGGCTTCATTATTAGAGGCGACGAAGGCGAGTCGGAACGACTGCTCAAACACTTCATTAGTGGGCGACTTCAACCGAACTCCTATCCCACTTCCATTCTTAGACGAGGCTCCATCGACGTGCAAAGTCCACGGGACGTTTACCTCCGTTTTCCTCTGAGCATCTGCCAATGGGAGCTCTACCAGGAAGTCGGCGAGCACCTGAGATTTCGCCGCTGTCCGAGCTCGGAACTCTATATCATATTCACTTAACTCGATTGCCCATTTAGCCATTCGACCGGACTGACTTGGGCTATGAAGTATGGTCCGAAGCGGTTGAGACGTGAGAACCACCACTGTGTGGGACTGGAAATAAGGCCTCAGCTTCCTAGCCGACGTTATCACGGCGAGCGCCAACTTCTCCATCATCGGATAACGAGTCTCGGCTCCTGTGAACGTTTTGCTGACATAGAAAACGGGCCTTTGTTCCCCTCTTTCTTCTCGAACTAACACACCGCTAACCGCGTAGTCCGACACAGCTACATAGAGGAAGAGAGGCTCCCCTAGCTCTAGTTTAGCTAAAACAGGAGGATTCGTAAAGTATTGCTTGAGTAACCCGAAAGCGAGTTCGCACTGCTCGTTCCAGATAAAATCCTTACTTCCATTTTTCAAGAACGTAAAAAAGGGTAAGCATTTGTCTGTTGACCGCGAGATAAATCTGTTTAAAGCCGCGATCCGACCATTCAAACGTTGTACTTCTTTTACACTTCTCGGCGAACTCATAGATAAAAAGGCCTTTATTTGCCTCGGGTTAGCTTCGATCCCTCTCTCCGTCACTATGTACCCCAAAAACTCTCCCGATGGTACCGCAAAGGTGCATTTCGATGGGTTTAACTTCATCCCGAACTTATTGAGGATTGCGAAACAATCCCGGAGATGTCCGACATGAGAACTAGCGTCCATGGACTTTACCAGCATATCATCGATATAGACCTCCATCGTCTTCCCTAATAGGTCGGAGAACATTCTATTCACCAGACGCTGATATGTTGCGCCCGCGTTCTTCAGCCCAAAAGGCATCACTTTGTAGCAGTACGTTCCCCGATCTGTTATGAATGCTGTCTTCTCCTGATCCTCCGGATTCATCAGTATCTGATTATACCCGGAGAATGCGTCCATGAAGGTTAACAGCTCATGGCCTGAGGTAGACTCCACCAACCTATCAATATGAGGAAGAGGAAAACTATCCTTCGGGCATGCCTTGTTGAGATCGGTGAAGTCCACGCATACCCTGGACTTCCCGTTCTTCTTCTTGACGACCACCGTGTTTGCTAGCCACTCAGGGTACTTCACCTCACGGATAAGGCCGGCCTTGAGAAGGCGATCCACCTCAGCGTTAACGATATCGGCTCTCTCCTTTCCCAGCTTCCTACGTTTTTGCTTAATAGGCCTATATGATGCATCCACGTTTAGTTCGTGAGAGATAACGTCGATGCTTATGCCAGTCATCACACTCACATCCCAAGCGAACGTCGACTTATTCTTGCTCAAAAAATCAACCAGTTCACGTCGGACTTCGATCGTCAAACCAAGGCCAATCTTGATTCCTTGATCCGGGAACTTCTCATTCAAGTAGATTTCCTCATATAGGTCACCTTCCAGCTTCTTTCTAACCGGATTTTTTGTGACCTCGAGCTGTGGTTGCTATTGCACCAGCAGCTTATGCCCTGCAAGATAACAACTCCTGGCGGTTCGCTGGCTGCCCAAGATCTCCCGAACTCCCTCTGGGGTAGTGAACTTTACACACTGGTGGTACGTCGACGGATTAGCCTTCATTTGGTGCAACCAAGGAGTTCCGAGTATCGCGTTATAGGCCGCAGGTCGGTCGAACACCGTAAATTCTACCATCTTCGATACACCCTGAGCGGAGACTGGAAGTACGACAGTCCCCAACGACATTGATGTCGCACTGGTAAAGGATACCAAAGGTGCAGGCGGTCCAACTATGTGGTTTCTGCCAACTCCCATTCTGGTTAACGTATCCAAGAAAATCAGATCCACCGAGCTGCCTGTATCGACCAGAATTCTACACACCTCGTGGTTCGCGACGTCCAGAGTAATGACCAACGCGTCATCATGCGGGAAATCCAGAGTGCTAGTATCCTGTTCGGAGAAGACTATATCGGGGCATTTCTCCTCTGGTAACCTGGTTCCCCGAGGCATTGCCCCATCGAGTTTTCTCTGATGGTCTTTGATAGCTCGGATTGAATTCCTAAATATCCGGGAGCCTCCCATTATAACATCAATTCTCTTCTTAGGCTCCTGTGGTATTTTCTAGATCAGAGGGGTTTTAGATCTTTTAGCCGGAGGATCTTCGTCTTCGTCCTCCGTTCCCAATCCAGGGGAAGCTTCAGTTATTTGCTGGACCAAATTTTGCGCTTGATCCAGCTCTTCTATCGTTATCTCCGGCATTCCCCCATTAACGAATCGCTTCGCCAATAAGTGCATGAGCTTCTAACAATTCCTGGTCGCGTGCCCCCCGACCTTATGCAGTTCGCAGTACGAGTCTTCCTCCTTCGGACTAGACTGGTCGCGAACCCACTTGTTATTAGGGAAGGCTCCGTTCTTAAGGCGGGAAGTGCCAACTGATTTCCTTCTCTCACCCTTCTGCTCCTTGTCAACAGCGAACGCCGCCGCTCCGGGTCGCTGTCCTTTTCTTTGACTTGGGTCGAAGTTCGCCTTCGGCGCAACCTTATATTTTTTAGCCAAGGCCGCTTTCTCTTCCTCCGCCACGATCCAGTTCGAAGCTCGGTGCAGGGCGTCCTGAATGTTAGAAGGCCTATTGACCGTTAGCTCCTCTCTGAATCAGGATTCGTGCCATAGCCCGTTCTTAAGGGCAGACAAAGCAGCGGAATCAGAGAGCCCCGGAATCTGCACCATTATTTCTTTGAATTTATTGACATACGAACGGAGTGAATCGCTGGGACCCTGGCTAAGATTCCATAGCTGAGCGTCAGTAATTCCTACTCCAATGAAGCTGGAATACTGCTTGATGAATGCGGTTGAAAATTGGGTGAAGCCATTCAACGACCCCTCACTAAGTGAAGCGAACCAACGGAGGGCTGGACCTTGGAGTGTTTCCGCGAACAGTTTACAATACCTTGCGTCCTCCTCGTGTGGCTCGAAGTCCACCCGGCTTGCTGTGAGCAGGAATGTCTGGAGGTGAACCTTGGGGTCTCCCTTCCCCTCATAACTCTGAAACTTGACCTTCCGAGTGTCCTTGAGTCTGGCCACCGAGATCCGAGGTGAGAACGGGGTCTTCTTCGACTCCTCAATCACCCGATCTACATCGGGTGCCGCGCTCGTAGCGTTATGAACTTTGGACTGCATAGCCCGAATCTAATTCTGAAGGAAGGTTATTTCGGGGTTCACCGTGGTGGTAACCCTTCGGTGAGGTGGAGTTCGGATACTACCGGGCGTCGATTCCCCGCCCCCCTGCTGGAGCGTCTCCCGTGCCGGAGTGGAAGGATCACCCCCACTCTCTTCCTCAGGGGTTGGCAAACTTGCCCCTGACACCGGAATGGCATGGCGAGCCGAGCTAAGAGGCGTCTGCGGTTGACCACCGACGAACTCCAGCCTACGGGTCAACGGGGTTGCGCCCCCCGCTGCTAGCGCATCGACTTGGTCGGCATAGGCGTTGTGAGCGCTAGTTAGCTCGGTGACGGTAGCTGACAGGGTCGCCAACTGGGCTGTGCATCGATCGTCGAGGTTGCCCACCTTCTCGGTGAGCGAAGTGGTGGCCTTCTGCTGCTGCTCAGTTTTGCCGGCGACCTCCTGCAACAAAGCGTGAATAGACTCGAGACTTACTTGGTTTCCTTCGGCTGCCATGATGCTTAGTATCGAATTATTGAGGAAAATATTCGGAGGAGTGTCCCCTCCTTCTAGCGCCAAAATGTGGGAGCTGATTCCACCTAATGTTTGCGAAGAGTGCTTCGGGAGTAGTTTGCTTACCCGAGCCCGAACTGGAAATAGCTTTAAGCGAATAGAAACAATAGACTAGAAATGATCTCTTTTATTAATCGTAAAATCTCTTCTTTTCGGCCCCTTACAAATGACCCCCATGCTCGCTTATATACAAACTCAAGACAATTAATATCAAACGCGATCCTAGCTCCAGAAATCCCGCGACCTTCATTATGGCTTCGTTGACCAAATGGTTCGCCCGTTACGATCTCGTCTTGACTGTTCTTTTCGACTCAGTTCGCGGGCCGATCGTAAACAGGCCGGATTCAACTGCGTTACTTTCCTTCTGGGCCTGGACCGTGAGAAGCCCAACTACCTATGCGGTACCAATTCTGGTGCCCACAAGAGTTCCACCATTTGCAAATAGATTTGAGTCGTATAAGAGATTTTGTTGGGATCATAGCTAGTAATTAAGTATTTCGTATACCAAATCACATGGTAGATTTGATAACATTTTATCTCCCATCTTTTAAACTCTTTTTATACAAAGACTACAATATGCATAATTGCATATACTGGTGTCTTAAATTTATATTATACAACACTATATATATGCAACACTATATATATGATATATATATATATATTTAATTTAATTTTTAAAATATATGTATATGTGTGTACATTAAGAAATTAATTCTAATCCAACTATATTTATGGATATATATATGTATATGTGTGTACCATGTAAATCGTATGTTACCGTTATACAATATAAGTTATTTGATAACTTCATAACTATATAGTTAAATTATTTATAGTTATTTATATGTTAGCACTATTAACTATGTAAATCATATGTTACCGCTATACATTGTAAGTTATTTGATAACCTCATAGATATATTGTTAAATTATTTATGTTACCGCTATAAATTATAAATTATTTGATAAATTAGTAATTATGAGTTAAATTATTTATTATATGATTGATATCAACTAACTTATATATTAACATGTTAATTTATTATGATATTTAAGTTATACATAAGAAACATATAAATAATATGTAAAAATTGTTCTAAAATTTTATAGATTTATGTTTGGTTTTGTGCTAAAATATTTGTTATGGGGCATCTTCTACTTTTATAAGTTCTATATCTTTACTTTTCTTTATGGAGTCCTTTCCCAAGTTTTCTTTACCTCGTCTGGACTTGTTTTTTTTTTCTGCTAACAAAGAATATAATACTAGATATTCAAAGTCATTAAGATATTCTAAAAACTTACTTAATTATTTCGTAAGAGAGAGTTTTGACAATCACCGCCGTGGGGTTTCTTCATGGATATTTTTCACCGCCTTAGCAATATGCTCACTCTTCAATGACTGTTTAAGAGAGCTTGTTTGGTATGTAGTCGTCGTCTAATACGTCTTTCACCCATGCGTGTTTATTTATTGATTCATAAATTCTTTCATTAGATAAATTCCTATTGATAATGCTTCTAACTATGTTGTTGGTGTTTCAAGTTTGTGCTTACAATCTTCAACACCAAATCATGTACTAGGTATTTTTTTTTGAATCTTTTTATATGTAGTAGAATTAAGACCACCATAAGAGATTTTAAAGTTAATTGGGATGGCAGATATATGTAATATGATGATCAAGCCGAACAAATTTTTTTTTTTATAAAAGCAAAACATAGGAAAAATATATGCAAAATACATCAAATAACAAAAAGTGGAGAATAATAACTAAAAGTAATTTATAATTATATATTCAAATATTAAAAATCGGAAGAAATAACTACGAGTCTACTTATCATGCATGTTGACAAAAAAAATTGGTCTTCTTATGATATTTAGAGGGGTGTATTTAAAATGGAATTTTAAGAGATCTGTATTTTATTGAGTTATTAAATGATTTTGATGATTTTAGGGAAGTTCATATGACTTTTGTAAAATCCTTTCAAATCTCACCAAAAACCATGTGATTTGGATTTCTGTATTTTTAACTAAGGAAATCCTCTCAAATCCTCTGAAATCCTTCAAAATCATTAAAAGTCAAATCCACAAATTTTTTTCAATAACAGTGGATTTTAAGGTGGATTTTGAAATCATTAGTTGAATAACACTGGATTTTAAATCATTAGTTTAAGGTGGATTTCATGAGACTTTTTAAAATCCATGTTTGAATAATACTAGATTTATAAGTTCTACACAAATCTCTTAAAATTCTACTTTGAATACACCCCCTTAGTTTACGTGGTTAAATAATATGTGGGTAATTTAATAGCAACGATTACTCCAAACACGTTTTACGCTACGTGTTACTATTGTTGTTAGGTTCATTTAATTTGGGCTTAAATCAAGACTTTTATCATATTTTGTAATATGTCTATTGGGCTTTTATATAAAGAACTTTGGTTGACAAAAAATAAAATAAAAATTAAATAAATAGCAACGATTTTTTTATTATTCGTGGTCAATTAGTGAGAAGCCTGGACCGTGAGAAGCCCAACTACCTATGCGGTACCAATTCTGGTGCCCACAGTTTGCCCCCCAAGTCTTCCGAAGTGGATTTAGTTCGGGAGAGTTTAATGCGGCCACGATTTTGGAAACTAAGATCCTCGAATCGTCATGATTGATTTGCCTCGATTCGCGGTTGCCTTTTCGGCTTACCGCGTCTCCTCGTTTACCGCGAGGGTGCCCCTACGCTTGAGCTATAAAGGTCGCGACCTTCTAGCTTCCCTAGGTCATCATTGCGTTTTGAGAACAAGCGGCTATAAAAGGTACGAATCCTCCTTTTCTCTCTTCTCTCTCGTATTTCTGCTTTCTCTATTTCCATTTTTCTTCCTTGCTGTAACTTCTTCCTCCGACCGATCCGTCGTACCCGTCACTACCTCCCGCCGGCGATTCACGAAAAATGTCTCCACCGAAGCAATCAAGCCTGCCCTCCGAAGACATCATACCGGGACAATTTGGCCCCCATCCTCCGTCCATGATTAAGAAGGATGACTTAATCGGTGTTCGCTTCCTCTGCGGTCTTCCTTCCGAGACCAAAATCTTAGCTCCGACCAGCGAGCAATCGCCGGAAAACCCCCCTGAGGGATACTGCTGTGCTTACGAGATTATGTTCTCCAACTGCGGCCTCTACTTCCCACTACCGGAGCTCCTGGTAAAGGCGATGTACGCCTTGGGTGTGGCATTCCCCAGCTGTGCCCGAACTTCATCCGTACTGTCCTCAGCCTTCAGACTCTGGCGGAAGAGCACGGATACCTCCTGACCTTCCAAGACATCCTCCACTTATATACAATTAAGGGGGGCCGAACTAGAGGAACCTTCTACCTCAGCCCGCTCGCCGGTCTCCGGGTGTTGGAAGATCTACCCGAGAAGGATGAAGATTGGCGAAATGGCTACTTCTTTTTCCCTGTCGACAGCTCCACCTTTGGCGAGCTGACGGACCTATTCATCCCGAAGCGGTCATCGAAAATTGGTAGAACCATGGAGGAGAACCGAGCTGTTTTGTTTCTTAGTTCGTTTATTTTTTACTCGCCTACTGCCTATACGCATTTCACCGAATTCTGACTGCTTTTTTCTTTGTTGTTTTTTTTTAACTTGCAGCCAGCTTAGACCGCGGCTCCCTATCCCGCACCTTTGCTAACTGCTTCATAAGCTTCTGCGGCAGCCAAGTTACGTGGGATTCTTTCACCTCCCATCGAATCAGGGAGTCCGGAGCCCGTATCCGTACCGGTTCTCTCATCACCAGCTCTCCTCAACCCGTACTCCCCCGGAACATGAACTACCGCGAGGAGAGAGCTTACAAAAAGCAGGCGGAGCTCCGAGAGAAGGAGTTGAAGAAACAAATGGTCACCGCCCTTGCTGAAGGAAAATCCAAAACTCCAGCTAAGGAGAAAAACCACGTATTAGTGGCTGTTGACACCACGTCCGCCTCGGGTGAAACGAGCTCCGAGCCCCCTACTCCTGTGAGTACCCAGACTGGGAAAGAGACTGGCGAGCTCTCTAAGAAAAGGAAGGCCCCAGACTCCACTCCGGTATCCAGGGAAACATCCCGCCCCCGTACGAGTGACTCGACAAAGCAAACTGGGACCGGTTCGTCCACGAAACGAGCCGAAAGTGGTTCGAAAGGGGTCAATCCACCTTCTGCTACTGGGCAACGAGGTGAAACTCGGCGCGAGCTACCAGGTACCACTTACTTCGCAATTTGCACCGTTAAACTTTTTCTTTCCCGTATAACTAACCATCGGATTGCTTCAGCTCCCCCCAAGTCACTTGCGGACATGATGCGCAGCTTCAGCCGCCCTGGAGCTCGAGTTCCTCCCTTTAAGGAGATGGCCGACCTCAACCGAGAAAACTACTTCCGCTTTGCGGAGAAAGTCGGAGAGGTAAACGTACAACTGAACCCTAAAATTGCAGAAATAACTTCATTAGGGTTTACCAATTCTTAATTGGTCTGCTTCCTTGACAGACTCTTATCGAGTTCAACAGTGCTGTGGCGAGCTATGAACACCAATTGCTTTCCAACCCTGATGCCAGCGACATCAAAGGAATGCAGTCCCAGATATCCGAGCTGGAAAAACGGGTAAAGCTTCTTACCGCCGCAGAGGCAGCGAACCAGCTCGAGGTGGAGAAAGCCAAGAAGTCCAACGCTCGTCTGAAGCTGATTAAGTCCGAGCTGCGCATCGCCGAGGCCTCACTGGAAGATTCTCGCGATAAGCAGCAGAAAGCCGGAGAGCTATACCTCCAAGCTGTTGAGGCAGAAGCTTTCGCGAAGAGAGAAGTTGAGGAACTACGACTCCGGAACCACGCTATGGAGATCGGGTTCAATGCTGAAATAAAGAGAGCTTGCCGCGAGGAGAGGAGAAAAACCCGGGCTGAACTTCGGGAGGCCACTGAGGGCGTACATGCCTTTCTTGATGACCATAATCGCTTAGTTCCTGCCACTATCCATGCTGCTGAAATTACAGCCAACCGGATGCTTGTGGAGGAAATTGAATCGGGAGAGATTGCTGACCTGAAAGCTGAGCTCGAGACTCTCAAAAAGGACGAGCTCGAAGCCTTGCATGCTGCAAAAGAGGTACCGAATACTCAATTTAATCCTAGGGATTTTGATACGTATTGGGCACACCCCCCCCCCCCCCCGAACTCGAGCTGGGTTCGGCATCTGTCCCCCTCGTGATCGATGAGTCGGAGACTAATCCTGCCAAAGTCGCGACTCTGGACGTCGAGCGTGTGTGGCCTGGCGCAACTGAAGGGATGCCCGCTTTGCTGGCTATCGAGGGCGCGGAGCCAAACGCTGCTGAGGCGACCGGAGTTGCTGATCCTTCCCCGAGCTCGGAAGCTGGTGACCCGAACTAAGGGGTTGTTTTGGTCTTTGACCCCCCTTTTGTCGTCTCTTTTCTTTTTTTTTTTTAGACATGATTACTTTTCGGGGTGTTTTTGACCTTGGTGGTCTCACCCCTTTTTGGTTCTTGCTATACTTGGGGTGTTTTCTGACCTCGGTGGTCTCACCCATGCATGAAACTTAAAATCGTTAATTCGGAAAATGTTCTATTTAGTTCAAAGCTCGCATCTTTCACATGTTTTGCAAGAAAAGCAACTTTTATTTTACTAAATAGGAGCTGGACCCTTTATTAAATAGGCTGCCTACGTACCCACAAACCGCGGGATCAGCCAATCGTAGTTCAATTACATGGTACTTTTACGAAAAATACAACTTTAAATGCATTGCGTTCCACGACCTAGGGACTAGTTTCCCCCTTATGTCCTCTAGACGATACACTCCATTCCGCACCTCGGACGTTATTTTGTAAGGACCTTCCCAGTTAACGCCTAATTTTCCGGCGTTCAGCTCTTTAGTGTTCTCGTAAACTTTTCGTAACACCATGTCACCGATCTTGAGTTCACGATGCTTGACTTTAGAATTGTAATACCGGGCTATTGCATCCTGATAATGCTGCAAACGGATCATAGCTCGGTCCCGTCTTTCATTGATGACGTCTAGAGAGTCCCTTAGAAATAAATCGTTCTCCACGCTCATTCTTGGGTTTAACGTAACTCGAACTCCAGGCACCTCGAGTTCGGCAGGGACAACTGCCTCCACTCCGTAAACGAGTGAATATGGTGACTCTTTAGTTGACCGCCGAGGGGTAGTTCTAATCGCCCACAACACCCCTTGCAGTTCCTCCGCCCACCGACCTTTATACGCATCGAGGCGTTTTTTAAGATTCGATAGGATCACCTTATTCATTGCCTCCGCTTGCCCGTTTCCCTGGGGATATCGCGGGGTTGACTTGCTAAGTCTTATTTTCAACTCCGCGCAAAATGCCTCGAACTGCCGGGATATGAACTGCGACCCGTTGTCAGTCACGATTTCATAAGGAACTCCGTGTCGACAGATAATTTCCTTCCATACGAACTGTTTGACCTGCCCCCCACAATAGTGGAGTACGCTGCTGCCTCCACCCACTTAGAGAAGTAATCAGTAAGAACTAGCAAAAATCTTACTCCCCTGGTCGAAGTATGGAGTGGTCCGACGATATCCATAGACCACCTCATAAACGGATACGGGGAAGAAATAGAGGATAACAGTTCGGAAGGTTGATGAATTGTAGGAGCATGCCGCTGGCATTTGTCACACTTCTTAACATATGCCTCGCAGTCTGCTAACATGGTTGGCCAAAAGTATCCCTGCCGTTTTATTTTGAAAGCCAACGTTCTCGCCCCGGAATTATTACCATTAGGCCCGTCGTGAACTGTTTTCAATAAAATATTGGGATCCTCACCAGCTACGCATGTTAGGTAAGGGCCTCCGATACTTCTCCGAAGCAAGCCATCGTTATGTAAACAGAACCTTGCACTGATAATTTTAACTTTCCGTGCTTGCCATTTCTTTTCAGGCAGCTTCCCCCCCCCCCCCGTAGATAATTCAAAATGGGAGTTCGCCAATCTTCATTCGCGACCTGAGGTGAGAAAGTTTCTCCTAAGTCTCCCATTGCTTCGGACTTACTCGCATCCTCCGAGTCTACCCGGACAATCGCTTTGGATCCGCCCTTTTGCTGAGGGCTTGTTATCCCGGTACTGGCTTCCGTGCTACTTTCGTCTTCTCTTCGACTACCTGGAACCGAATCCCCCGAGTCCCGGGGACGAGTCCTTTTAGCTCGCTTCACTACGGGGAGTTCGGGAAAAACTTCCCCCCGGTCCATACGGCGCTGCATTGACCTTGTAACTACGTTCACTCCGGCGCCTTCCAACTGAATACTAGGGTACTCAAGTATTTCAGCCGGGATGACTCTAGTAGTGGTTGGATCCGACGTGGAAGCTAAAGATGCCAACGAGTCCGCGACTGAATTTTCAGCTCTGGGAATCTTATTGAGCTCGAAGTGACAAAACTTAGAAGTTAACTCCCGAGCTTGACTCAGGTAGGCTCCCATACGTTCATCTTTAGCTTCGTAGTCCCCGGACATTTGACTTACGACCAACTAGGAATCACAAAACGCATGCAAACGTTGTACGCCAATACCTACAGCCAAGCGGAGTCCGGCCAGCAACGACTCGTACTCGGCTTCATTATTAGAGGCGACGAAGGCGAGTCGGAACGACTGCTCAAACACTTCATTAGTGGGCGACTTCAACCGAACTCCTATCCCACTTCCATTCTTAGACGAGGCTCCATCGACGTGCAAAGTCCACGGGACGTTTACCTCCGTTTTCCTCTGAGCATCTGCCAATGGGAGCTCTACCAGGAAGTCGGCGAGCACCTGAGATTTCGCCGCTGTCCGAGCTCGGAACTCTATATCATATTCACTTAACTCGATTGCCCATTTAGCCATTCGACCGGACTGACTTGGGCTATGAAGTATGGTCCGAAGCGGTTGAGACGTGAGAACCACCACTGTGTGGGACTGGAAATAAGGCCTCAGCTTCCTAGCCGACGTTATCACGGCGAGCGCCAACTTCTCCATCATCGGATAACGAGTCTCGGCTCCTGTGAACGTTTTGCTGACATAGAAAACGGGCCTTTGTTCCCCTCTTTCTTCTCGAACTAACACACCGCTAACCGCGTAGTCCGACACAGCTACATAGAGGAAGAGAGGCTCCCCTAGCTCTAGTTTAGCTAAAACAGGAGGATTCGTCAGGTATTGCTTGAGTAACCCGAAAGCGAGTTCGCACTGCTCGTTCCAGATAAAATCCTTACTTCCATTTTTCAAGAACGTAAAAAAGGGTAAGCATTTGTCTGTTGACCGCGAGATAAATCTGTTTAAAGCCGCGATCCGACCATTCAAACGTTGTACTTCTTTTACACTTCTCGGCGAACTCATAGATAAAAAGGCCTTTATTTGCCTCGGGTTAGCTTCGATCCCTCTCTCCGTCACTATGTACCCCAAAAACTCTCCCGATGGTACCGCAAAGGTGCATTTCGATGGGTTTAACTTCATCCCGAACTTATTGAGGATTGCGAAACAATCCCGGAGATGTCCGACATGAGAACTAGCGTCCATGGACTTTACCAGCATATCATCGATATAGACCTCCATCGTCTTCCCTAATAGGTCGGAGAACATTCTATTCACCAGACGCTGATATGTTGCGCCCGCGTTCTTCAGCCCAAAAGGCATCACTTTGTAGCAGTACGTTCCCCGATCTGTTATGAATGCTGTCTTCTCCTGATCCTCCGGATTCATCAGTATCTGATTATACCCGGAGAATGCGTCCATGAAGGTTAACAGCTCATGGCCTGAGGTAGACTCCACCAACCTATCAATATGAGGAAGAGGAAAACTATCCTTCGGGCATGCCTTGTTGAGATCGGTGAAGTCCACGCATACCCTGGACTTCCCGTTCTTTTTCTTGACGACCACCGTGTTTGCTAGCCACTCAGGGTACTTCACCTCACGGATAAGGCCGGCCTTGAGAAGGCGATCCACCTCAGCGTTAACGATATCGGCTCTCTCCTTTCCCAGCTTCCTACGTTTTTGCTTAATAGGCCTATATGATGCATCCACGTTTAGTTCGTGAGAGATAACGTGGATGCTTATGCCAGTCATCACACTCACATCCCAAGCGAACGTCGACTTATTCTTGCTCAAAAAATCAACCAGTTCACGTCGGACTTCGATCGTCAAACCAAGGCCAATCTTGATTCCTTGATCCGGGAACTTCTCATTCAAGTAGATTTCCTCATATAGGTCACCTTCCAGCTTCTTTCTAACCGGATTTTTTGTGACCTCGAGCTGTGGTTGCTATTGCACCAGCAGCTTATGCCCTGCAAGATAACAACTCCTGGCGGTTCGCTGGCTGCCCAAGATCTCCCGAACTCCCTCTGGGGTAGTGAACTTTACACACTGGTGGTACGTCGACGGATTAGCCTTCATTTGGTGCAACCAAGGAGTTCCGAGTATCGCGTTATAGGCCGCAGGTCGGTCGAACACCGTAAATTCTACCATCTTCGATACACCCTGAGCGGAGACTGGAAGTACGACAGTCCCCAACGACATTGATGTCGCACTGGTAAAGGATACCAAAGGTGCAGGCGGTCCAACTATGTGGTTTCTGCCAACTCCCATTCTGGTTAACGTATCCAAGAAAATCAGATCCACCGAGCTGCCTGTATCGACCAGAATTCTACACACCTCGTGGTTCGCGACGTCCAGAGTAATGACCAACGCGTCATCATGCGGGAAATCCAGAGTGCTAGTATCCTGTTCGGAGAAGACTATATCGGGGCATTTCTCCTCTGGTAACCTGGTTCCCCGAGGCATTGCCCCATCGAGTTTTCTCTGATGGTCTTTGATAGCTCGGATTGAATTCCTAAATATCCGGGAGCCTCCCATTATAACATCAATTCTCTTCTTAGGCTCCTGTGGTATTTTCTAGATCAGAGGGGTTTTAGATCTTTTAGCCGGAGGATCTTCGTCTTCGTCCTCCGTTCCCAATCCAGGGGAAGCTTCAGTTATTTGCTGGACCAAATTTTGCGCTTGATCCAGCTCTTCTATCGTTATCTCCGGCATTCCCCCATTAACGAATCGCTTCGCCAATAAGTGCATGAGCTTCTAACAATTCCTGGTCGCGTGCCCCCCGACCTTATGCAGTTCGCAGTACGAGTCTTCCTCCTTCGGACTAGACTGGTCGCGAACCCACTTGTTATTAGGGAAGGCTCCGTTCTTAAGGCGGGAAGTGCCAACTGATTTCCTTCTCTCACCCTTCTGCTCCTTGTCAACAGCGAACGCCGCCGCTCCGGGTCGCTGTCCTTTTCTTTGACTTGGGTCGAAGTTCGCCTTCGGCGCAACCTTATATTTTTTAGCCAAGGCCGCTTTCTCTTCCTCCGCCACGATCCAGTTCGAAGCTCGGTGCAGGGCGTCCTGAATGTTAGAAGGCCTATTGACCGTTAGCTCCTCTCTGAATCAGGATTCGTGCCATAGCCCGTTCTTAAGGGCAGACAAAGCAGCGGAATCAGAGAGCCCCGGAATCTGCACCATTATTTCTTTGAATTTATTGACATACGAACGGAGTGAATCGCTGGGACCCTGGCTAAGATTCCATAGCTGAGCGTCAGTAATTCCTACTCCAATGAAGCTGGAATACTGCTTGATGAATGCGGTTGAAAATTGGGTGAAGCCATTCAACGACCCCTCACTAAGTGAAGCGAACCAACGGAGGGCTGGACCTTGGAGTGTTTCCGCGAACAGTTTACAATACCTTGCGTCCTCCTCGTGTGGCTCGAAGTCCACCCGGCTTGCTGTGAGCAGGAATGTCTGGAGGTGAACCTTGGGGTCTCCCTTCCCCTCATAACTCTGAAACTTGACCTTCCGAGTGTCCTTGAGTCTGGCCACCGAGATCCGAGGTGAGAACGGGGTCTTCTTCGACTCCTCAATCACCCGATCTACATCGGGTGCCGCGCTCGTAGCGTTATGAACTTTGGACTGCATAGCCCGAATCTAATTCTGAAGGAAGGTTATTTCGGGGTTCACCGTGGTGGTAACCCTTCGGTGAGGTGGAGTTCGGATACTACCGGGCGTCGATTCCCCACCCCCCTGCTGGAGCGTCTCCCGTGCCGGAGTGGAAGGATCACCCCCACTCTCTTCCTCAGGGGTTGGCAAACTTGCCCCTGACACCGGAATGGCATGGCGAGCCGAGCTAAGAGACGTCTGCGGTTGACCACCGACGAACTCCAGCCTACGGGTCAACGGGGTTGCGCCCCCCGCTGCTAGCGCATCGACTTGGTCGGCATAGGCGTTGTGAGCGCTAGTTAGCTCGGTGACGGTAGCTGACAGGGTCGCCAACTGGGCTGTGCATCGATCGTCGAGGTTGCCCACCTTCTCGGTGAGCGAAGTGGTGGCCTTCTGCTGCTGCTCAGTTTTGCCGGCGACCTCCTGCAACAAAGCGTGAATAGACTCGAGACTTACTTGGTTTCCTTCGGCTGCCATGATGCTTAGTATCGAATTATTGAGGAAAATATTCGGAGGAGTGTCCCCTCCTTCTAGCGCCAAAATGTGGGAGCTGATTCCACCTAATGTTTGCGAAGAGTGCTTCGGGAGTAGTTTGCTTACCCGAGCCCGAACTGGAAATAGCTTTAAGCGAATAGAAACAATAGACTAGAAATGATCTCTTTTATTAATCGTAAAATCTCTTCTTTTCGGCCCCTTACAAATGACCCCCCATGCTCGCTTATATACAAACTCAAGACAATTAATATCAAACGCGATCCTAGCTCCAGAAATCCCGCGACCTTCATTATGGCTTCGTTGACCAAATGGTTCGCCCGTTACGATCTCGTCTTGACTGTTCTTTTCGACTCAGTTCGCGGGCCGATCGTAAACAGGCCGGATTCAACTGCGTTACTTTCCTTCTGGGCCTGGACCGTGAGAAGCCCAACTACCTATGCGGTACCAATTCTGGTGCCCACAAGAGTTCCACCATTTGCAAATAGATTTGAGTCGTATAAGAGATTTTGTTGGGATCATAGCTAGTAATTAAGTATTTCGTATACCAAATCACATGGTAGATTTGATAACATTTTATCTCCCATCTTTTAAACTCTTTTTATACAAAGACTACAATATGCATAATTGCATATACTGGTGTCTTAAATTTATATTATACAACACTATATATATGCAACACTATATATATGATATATATATATATATATTTAATTTAATTTTTAAAATATATGTATATGTGTGTACATTAAGAAATTAATTCTAATCCAACTATATTTATGGATATATATATGTATATGTGTGTACCATGTAAATCGTATGTTACCGTTATACAATATAAGTTATTTGATAACTTCATAACTATATAGTTAAATTATTTATAGTTATTTATATGTTAGCACTATTAACTATGTAAATCATATGTTACCGCTATACATTGTAAGTTATTTGATAACCTCATAGATATATTGTTAAATTATTTATGTTACCGCTATAAATTATAAATTATTTGATAAATTAGTAATTATGAGTTAAATTATTTATTATATGATTGATATCAACTAACTTATATATTAACATGTTAATTTATTATGATATTTAAGTTATACATAAGAAACATATAAATAATATGTAAAAATTGTTCTAAAATTTTATAGATTTATGTTTGGTTTTGTGCTAAAATATTTGTTATGGGGCATCTTCTACTTTTATAAGTTCTATATCTTTACTTTTCTTTATGGAGTCCTTTCCCAAGTTTTCTTTACCTCGTCTGGACTTGTTTTTTTTTTCTGCTAACAAAGAATATAATACTAGATATTCAAAGTCATTAAGATATTCTAAAAACTTACTTAATTATTTCGTAAGAGAGAGTTTTGACAATCACCGCCGTGGGGTTTCTTCATGGATATTTTTCACCGCCTTAGCAATATGCTCACTCTTCAATGACTGTTTAAGAGAGCTTGTTTGGTATGTAGTCGTCGTCTAATACGTCTTTCACCCATGCGTGTTTATTTATTGATTCATAAATTCTTTCATTAGATAAATTCCTATTGATAATGCTTCTAACTATGTTGTTGGTGTTTCAAGTTTGTGCTTACAATCTTCAACACCAAATCATGTACTAGGTATTTTTTTTTGAATCTTTTTATATGTAGTAGAATTAAGACCACCATAAGAGATTTTAAAGTTAATTGGGATGGCAGATATATGTAATATGATGATCAAGCCGAACAAATTTTTTTTTTTATAAAAGCAAAACATAGGAAAAATATATGCAAAATACATCAAATAACAAAAAGTGGAGAATAATAACTAAAAGTAATTTATAATTATATATTCAAATATTAAAAATCGGAAGAAATAACTACGAGTCTACTTATCATGCATGTTGACAAAAAAAATTGGTCTTCTTATGATATTTAGAGGGGTGTATTTAAAATGGAATTTTAAGAGATTTGTATTTTATTGAGTTATTAAATGATTTTGATGATTTTAGGGAAGTTCATATGACTTTTGTAAAATCCTTTCAAATCTCACCAAAAACCATGTGATTTGGATTTCTGTATTTTTAACTAAGGAAATCCTCTCAAATCCTCTGAAATCCTTCAAAATCATTAAAAGTCAAATCCACAAATTTTTTTCAATAACAGTGGATTTTAAGGTGGATTTTGAAATCATTAGTTGAATAACACTGGATTTTAAATCATTAGTTTAAGGTGGATTTCATGAGACTTTTTAAAATCCATGTTTGAATAATACTAGATTTATAAGTTCTACACAAATCTCTTAAAATTCTACTTTGAATACACCCCCTTAGTTTACGTGGTTAAATAATATGTGGGTAATTTAATAGCAACGATTACTCCAAACACGTTTTACGCTACGTGTTACTATTGTTGTTAGGTTCATTTAATTTGGGCTTAAATCAAGACTTTTATCATATTTTGTAATATGTCTATTGGGCTTTTATATAAAGAACTTTGGTTGACAAAAAATAAAATAAAAATTAAATAAATAGCAACGATTTTTTTATTATTCGTGGTCAATTAGTGAGAAGCCTGGACCGTGAGAAGCCCAACTACCTATGCGGTACCAATTCTGGTGCCCACAGTTTGCCCCCCAAGTCTTCCGAAGTGGATTTAGTTCGGGAGAGTTTAATGCGGCCACGATTTTGGAAACTAAGATCCTCGAATCGTCATGATTGATTTGCCTCGATTCGCGGTTGCCTTTTCGGCTTACCGCGTCTCCTCGTTTACCGCGAGGGTGCCCCTACGCTTGAGCTATAAAGGTCGCGACCTTCTAGCTTCCCTAGGTCATCATTGCGTTTTGAGAACAAGCGGCTATAAAAGGTACGAATCCTCCTTTTCTCTCTTCTCTCTCGTATTTCTGCTTTCTCTATTTCCATTTTTCTTCCTTGCTGTAACTTCTTCCTCCGACCGATCCGTCGTACCCGTCACTACCTCCCGCCGGCGATTCACGAAAAATGTCTCCACCGAAGCAATCAAGCCTGCCCTCCGAAGACATCATACCGGGACAATTTGGCCCCCATCCTCCGTCCATGATTAAGAAGGATGACTTAATCGGTGTTCGCTTCCTCTGCGGTCTTCCTTCCGAGACCAAAATCTTAGCTCCGACCAGCGAGCAATCGCCGGAAAACCCCCCTGAGGGATACTGCTGTGCTTACGAGATTATGTTCTCCAACTGCGGCCTCTACTTCCCACTACCGGAGCTCCTGGTAAAGGCGATGTACGCCTTGGGTGTGTCACTCCCCCAGCTGTGCCCGAACTTCATCCGTACTGTCCTCAGCCTTCAGACTCTGGCGGAAGAGCACGGATACCTCCTGACCTTCCAAGACATCCTCCACTTATATACAATTAAGGGGGGCCGAACTAGAGGAACCTTCTACCTCAGCCCGCTCGCCGGTCTCCGGGTGTTGGAAGATCTACCCGAGAAGGATGAAGATTGGCGAAATGGCTACTTCTTTTTCCCTGTCGACAGCTCCACCTTTGGCGAGCTGACGGACCTATTCATCCCGAAGCGGTCCTCGAAAATTGGTAGAACCATGGAGGAGAACCGAGCTGTTTTGTTTCTTAGTTCGTTTATTTTTTACTCGCCTACTGCCTATACGCATTTCACCGAATTCTGACTGCTTTTTTCTTTGTTGTTTTTTTTTAACTTGCAGCCAGCTTAGACCGCGGCTCCCTATCCCGCACCTTTGCTAACTGCTTCATAAGCTTCTGCGGCAGCCAAGTTACGTGGGATTCTTTCACCTCCCATCGAATCAGGGAGTCCGGAACCCGTATCCGTACCGGTTCTCTCATCACCAGCTCTCCTCAACCCGTACTCCCCCGGAACATGAACTACCGCGAGGAGAAAGCTTACAAAAAGCAGGCGGAGCTCCGAGAGAAGGAGTTGAAGAAACAAATGGTCACCGCCCTTGCTGAAGGAAAATCCAAAACTCCAGCTAAGGAGAAAAACCACGTATTAGTGGCTGTTGACACCACGTCCGCCTCGGGTGAAACGAGCTCCGAGCCCCCTACTCCTGTGAGTACCCAGACTGGGAAAGAGACTGGCGAGCTCTCTAAGAAAAGGAAGGCCCCAGACTCCACTCCGGTATCCAGGGAAACATCCCGCCCCCGTACGAGTGACTCGACAAAGCAAACTGGGACCGGTTCGTCCACGAAACGAGCCGAAAGTGGTTCGAAAGGGGTCAATCCACCTTCTGCTACTGGGCAACGAGGTGAAACTCGGCGCGAGCTACCAGGTACCACTTACTTCGCAATTTGCACCGTTAAACTTTTTCTTTCCCGTATAACTAACCATCGGATTGCTTCAGCTCCCCCCAAGTCACTTGCGGACATGATGCGCAGCTTCAGCCGCCCTGGAGCTCGAGTTCCTCCCTTTAAGGAGATGGCCGACCTCAACCGAGAAAACTACTTCCGCTTTGCGGAGAAAGTCGGAGAGGTAAACGTACAACTGAACCCTAAAATTGCAGAAATAACTTCATTAGGGTTTACCAATTCTTAATTGGTCTGCTTCCTTGACAGACTCTTATCGAGTTCAACAGTGCTGTGGCGAGCTATGAACACCAATTGCTTTCCAACCCTGATGCCAGCGACATCAAAGGAATGCAGTCCCAGATATCCGAGCTGGAAAAACGGGTAAAGCTTCTTACCGCCGCAGAGGCAGCGAACCAGCTCGAGGTGGAGAAAGCCAAGAAGTCCAACGCTCGTCTGAAGCTGATTGAGTCCGAGCTGCGCATCGCCGAGGCCTCACTGGAAGATTCTCGCGATAAGCAGCAGAAAGCCGGAGAGCTATACCTCCAAGCTGTTGAGGCAGAAGCTTTCGCGAAGAGAGAAGTTGAGGAACTAAGACTCCGGAACCACGCTATGGAGATCGGGTTCAATGCTGAAATAAAGAGAGCTTGCCGCGAGGAGAGGAGAAAAACCCGGGCTGAACTTCGGGAGGCCACTGAGGGCGTACATGCCTTTCTTGATGACCATAATCGCTTAGTTCCTGCCACTATCCATGCTGCTGAAATTACAGCCAACCGGATGCTTGTGGAGGAAATTGAATCGGGAGAGATTGCTGACCTGAAAGCTGAGCTCGAGACTCTCAAAAAGGACGAGCTCGAAGCCTTGCATGCTGCAAAAGAGGTACCGAATACTCAATTTAATCCTAGGGATTTTGATAAGTATTGGGCAGATACCCCCCCCCCCCGAACTCGAGCTGGGTTCGGCATCTGCCCCCCTCGTGATCGATGAGTCGGAGACTAATCCTGCCAATGTCACGACTCAGGACGTCGAGCGTGTGTGGCCTGGCGCAACTGACGGGATGCCCGCTCTGCCGGCTATTGAGGGTACGGAGCCAAACGCCACCGGGGCGACCGGAGTCGATGCTCCTCCCCCGAGCTCGGAAGCTGGTGACCCGAACTAAGGGGTTGTTTGTGTCTTTGACCCCCCTTTTGTCGTCTCTTTTCTTTTTTTTTTTAGACATGATTACTTTTCGGGGTGTTTTTGACCTTGGTGGTCTCACCCCTTTTTGGTTCTTGCTATACTTGGGGTGTTTTCTGACCTCGGTGGTCTCACCCATGCATGAAACTTAAAATCGTTAATTCGGAAAATGTTCTATTTAGTTCGAAGCTCGCATCTTTCACATGTTTTGCAAGAAAAGCAACTTTTATTTTACTAAATAGGAGCTGGACCCTTTATTAAATAGGCTGCCTACGTACCCACAAACCGCGGGATCAAGCCAATCGTAGTTCAATTACATGGTACTTTTACGAAAAATACAACTTTAAATGCATTGCGTTCCACGACCTAGGGACTAGTTTCCCCCTTATGTCCTCTAGACGATACACTCCATTCCGCACCTCGGACGTTATTTTGTAAGGACCTTCCCAGTTAACGCCTAATTTTCCGGCGTTCAGCTCTTTAGTGTTCTCGTAAACTTTTCGTAACACCATGTCACCGACCTTGAGTTCACGATGCTTGACTTTAGAATTGTAATACCGGGCTATTGCATCCTGATAATGCTGCAAACGGATCATAGCTCGGTCCCGTCTTTCATTGATGACGTCTAGAGAGTCCCTTAGAAATAAATCGTTCTCCACGCTCATTCTTGGGTTTAACGTAACTCGAACTCCAGGCACCTCGAGTTCGGCAGGGACAACTGCCTCCACTCCGTAAACGAGTGAATATGGTGACTCTTTAGTTGACCGCCGAGGGGTAGTTCTAATCGCCCACAACACCCCTTGCAGTTCCTCCGCCCACCGACCTTTATACGCATCGAGGCGTTTTTTAAGATTCGATAGGATCACCTTATTCATTGCCTCCGCTTGCCCGTTTCCCTGGGGATATCGCGGGGTTGACTTGCTAAGTCTTATTTTCAACTCCGCGCAAAATGCCTCGAACTGCCGGGATATGAACTGCGACCCGTTGTCAGTCACGATTTCATAAGGAACTCCGTGTCGACAGATAATTTCCTTCCATACGAACTGTTTGACCTGCCCCCCCACAATAGTGGAGTACGCTGCTGCCTCCACCCACTTAGAGAAGTAATCAGTAAGAACTAGCAAAAATCTTACTCCCCTGGTCGAAGTATGGAGTGGTCCGACGATATCCATAGACCACCTCATAAACGGATACGGGGAAGAAATAGAGGATAACAGTTCGGAAGGTTGATGAATTGTAGGAGCATGCCGCTGGCATTTGTCACACTTCTTAACATATGCCTCGCAGTCTGCTAACATGGTTGGCCAAAAGTATCCCTGCCGTTTTATTTTGAAAGCCAACGTTCTCGCCCCGGAATTATTACCATTAGGCCCGTCGTGAACTGTTTTCAATAAAATACTGGGATCCTCACCAGCTACGCATGTTAGGTAAGGGCCTCCGATACTTCTCCGAAGCAAGCCATCGTTATGTAAACAGAACCTTGCACTGATAATTTTAACTTTCCGTGCTTGCCATTTCTTTTCAGGCAGCTCCCCCCCCCCCCCCCCCCGTAGATAATTCAAAATGGGAGTTCGCCAATCTTCATTCGCGACCTGAGGTGAGAAAGTTTCTCCTAAGTCTCCCATTGCTTCGGACTTACTCGCATCCTCCGAGTCTACCCGGACAATCGCTTTGGATCCGCCCTTTTGCTGAGGGCTTGTTATCCCGGTACTGGCTTCCGTGCTACTTTCGTCTTCTCTTCGACTACCTGGAACCGAATCCCCCGAGTCCCGGGGACGAGTCCTTTTAGCTCGCTTCACTACGGGGAGTTCGGGAAAAACTTCCCCCCGGTCCATACGGCGCTGCATTGACCTTGTAACTACGTTCACTCCGGCGCCTTCCAACTGAATACTAGGGTACTCAAGTATTTCAGCCGGGATGACTCTAGTAGTGGTTGGATCCGACGTGGAAGCTAAAGATGCCAACGAGTCCGCGACTGAATTTTCAGCTCTGGGAATCTTATTGAGCTCGAAGTGACAAAACTTAGAAGTTAACTCCCGAGCTTGACTCAGGTAGGCTCCCATACGTTCATCTTTAGCTTCGTAGTCCCCGGACATTTGACTTACGACCAACTAGGAATCACAAAACGCATGCAAACGTTGTACGCCAATACCTACAGCCAAGCGGAGTCCGGCCAGCAACGACTCGTACTCGGCTTCATTATTAGAGGCGACGAAGGCGAGTCGGAACGACTGCTCAAACACTTCATTAGTGGGCGACTTCAACCGAACTCCTATCCCACTTCCATTCTTAGACGAGGCTCCATCGACGTGCAAAGTCCACGGGACGTTTACCTCCGTTTTCCTCTGAGCATCTGCCAATGGGAGCTCTACCAGGAAGTCGGCGAGCACCTGAGATTTCGCCGCTGTCCGAGCTCGGAACTCTATATCATATTCACTTAACTCGATTGCCCATTTAGCCATTCGACCGGACTGACTTGGGCTATGAAGTATGGTCCGAAGCGGTTGAGACGTGAGAACCACCACTGTGTGGGACTGGAAATAAGGCCTCAGCTTCCTAGCCGACGTTATCACGGCGAGCGCCAACTTCTCCATCATCGGATAACGAGTCTCGGCTCCTGTGAACGTTTTGCTGACATAGAAAACGGGCCTTTGTTCCCCTCTTTCTTCTCGAACTAACACACCGCTAACCGCGTAGTCCGACACAGCTACATAGAGGAAGAGAGGCTCCCCTAGCTCTAGTTTAGCTAAAACAGGAGGATTCGTCAGGTATTGCTTGAGTAACCCGAAAGCGAGTTCGCACTGCTCGTTCCAGATAAAATCCTTACTTCCATTTTTCAAGAACGTAAAAAAGGGTAAGCATTTGTCTGTTGACCGCGAGATAAATCTGTTTAAAGCCGCGATCCGACCATTCAAACGTTGTACTTCTTTTACACTTCTCGGCGAACTCATAGATAAAAAGGCCTTTATTTGCCTCGGGTTAGCTTCGATCCCTCTCTCCGTCACTATGTACCCCAAAAACTCTCCCGATGGTACCGCAAAGGTGCATTTCGATGGGTTTAACTTCATCCCGAACTTATTGAGGATTGCGAAACAATCCCGGAGATGTCCGACATGAGAACTAGCGTCCATGGACTTTACCAGCATATCATCGATATAGACCTCCATCGTCTTCCCTAATAGGTCGGAGAACATTCTATTCACCAGACGCTGATATGTTGCGCCCGCGTTCTTCAGCCCAAAAGGCATCACTTTGTAGCAGTACGTTCCCCGATCTGTTATGAATGCTGTCTTCTCCTGATCCTCCGGATTCATCAGTATCTGATTATACCCGGAGAATGCGTCCATGAAGGTTAACAGCTCATGGCCTGAGGTAGACTCCACCAACCTATCAATATGAGGAAGAGGAAAACTATCCTTCGGGCATGCCTTGTTGAGATCGGTGAAGTCCACGCATACCCTGGACTTCCCGTTCTTCTTCTTGACGACCACCGTGTTTGCTAGCCACTCAGGGTACTTCACCTCACGGATAAGGCCGGCCTTGAGAAGGCGATCCACCTCAGCGTTAACGATATCGGCTCTCTCCTTTCCCAGCTTCCTACGTTTTTGCTTAATAGGCCTATATGATGCATCCACGTTTAGTTCGTGAGAGATAACGTCGATGCTTATGCCAGTCATCACACTCACATCCCAAGCGAACGTCGACTTATTCTTGCTCAAAAAATCAACCAGTTCACGTCGGACTTCGATCGTCAAACCAAGGCCAATCTTGATTCCTTGATCCGGGAACTTCTCATTCAAGTAGATTTCCTCATATAGGTCACCTTCCAGCTTCTTTCTGACCGGATTTTTTGTGACCTCGAGCTGTGGTTGCTATTGCACCAGCAGCTTATGCCCTGCAAGATAACAACTCCTGGCGGTTCGCTGGCTGCCCAAGATCTCCCGAACTCCCTCTGGGGTAGTGAACTTTACACACTGGTGGTACGTCGACGGATTAGCCTTCATTTGGTGCAACCAAGGAGTTCCGAGTATCGCGTTATAGGCCGCAGGTCGGTCGAACACCGTAAATTCTACCATCTTCGATACACCCTGAGCGGAGACTGGAAGTACGACAGTCCCCAACGACATTGATGTCGCACTGGTAAAGGATACCAAAGGTGCAGGCGGTCCAACTATGTGGTTTCTGCCAACTCCCATTCTGGTTAACGTATCCAAGAAAATCAGATCCACCGAGCTGCCTGTATCGACCAGAATTCTACACACCTCGTGGTTCGCGACGTCCAGAGTAATGACCAACGCGTCATCATGCGGGAAATCCAGAGTGCTAGTATCCTGTTCGGAGAAGACTATATCGGGGCATTTCTCCTCTGGTAACCTGGTTCCCCGAGGCATTGCCCCATCGAGTTTTCTCTGATGGTCTTTGATAGCTCGGATTGAATTCCTAAATATCCGGGAGCCTCCCATTATAACATCAATTCTCTTCTTAGGCTCCTGTGGTATTTTCTAGATCAGAGGGGTTTTAGATCTTTTAGCCGGAGGATCTTCGTCTTCGTCCTCCGTTCCCAATCCAGGGGAAGCTTCAGTTATTTGCTGGACCAAATTTTGCGCTTGATCCAGCTCTTCTATCGTTATCTCCGGCATTCCCCCATTAACGAATCGCTTCGCCAATAAGTGCATGAGCTTCTAACAATTCCTGGTCGCGTGCCCCCCGACCTTATGCAGTTCGCAGTACGAGTCTTCCTCCTTCGGACTAGACTGGTCGCGAACCCACTTGTTATTAGGGAAGGCTCTGTTCTTAAGGCGGGAAGTGCCAACTGATTTCCTTCTCTCACCCTTCTGCTCCTTGTCAACAGCGAACGCCGCTCCGGGTCGCTGTCCTTTTCTTTGACTTGGGTCGAAGTTCGCCTTCGGCGCAACCTTATATTTTTTAGCCAAGGCCGCTTTCTCTTCCTCCGCCACGATCCAGTTCGAAGCTCGGTGCAGGGCGTCCTGAATGTTAGAAGGCCTATTGACCGTTAGCTCCTCTCTGAATCGGAATTCGTGCCATAGCCCGTTCTTAAGGGCAGACAAAGCAGCGGAATCAGAGAGCCCCGGAATCTGCACCATTATTTCTTTGAATTTATTGACATACGAACGGAGTGAATCGCTGGGACCCTGGCTAAGATTCCATAGCTGAGCGTCAGTAATTCCTACTCCAATGAAGCTGGAATACTGCTTGATGAATGCGGTTGAAAATTGGGTGAAGCCATTCAACGACCCCTCACTAAGTGAAGCGAACCAACGGAGGGCTGGACCTTGGAGTGTTTCCGCGAACAGTTTACAATACCTTGCGTCCTCCTCGTGTGGCTCGAAGTCCACCCGGCTTGCCGTGAGCAGGAATGTCTGGAGGTGAACCTTGGGGTCTCCCTTCCCCTCATAACTCTGAAACTTGACCTTCCGAGTGTCCTTGAGTCTGGCCACCGAGATCCGAGGTGAGAACGGGGTCTTCTTCGACTCCTCAATCACCCGATCTACATCGGGTGCCGCGCTCGTAGCGTTATGAACTTTGGACTGCATAGCCCGAATCTAATTCTGAAGGAAGGTTATTTCGGGGTTCACCGTGGTGGTAACCCTTCGGTGAGGTGGAGTTCGGATACTACCGGGCGTCGATTCCCCGCCCCCCTGCTGGAGCGTCTCCCGTGCCGGAGTGGAAGGATCACCCCCACTCTCTTCCTCAGGGGTTGGCAAACTTGCCCCTGACACCGGAATGGCATAGCGAGCCGAGCTAAGAGGCGTCTGGGTTGACCACCGACGAACTCCAGCCTACGGGTCAACGGGGTTGCGCCCCCCGCTGCTAGCGCATCGACTTGGTCGGCATAGGCGTTGTGAGCGCTAGTTAGCTCGGTGACGGTAGCTGACAGGGTCGCCAACTGGGCTGTGCATCGATCGTCGAGGTTGCCCACCTTCTCGGTGAGCGAAGTGGTGGCCTTCTGCTGCTGCTCAGTTTTGCCGGCGACCTCCTGCAACAAAGCGTGAATAGACTCGAGACTTACTTGGTTTCCTTCGGCTGCCATGATGCTTAGTATCGAATTATTGAGGAAAATATTCGGAGGAGTGTCCCCTCCTTCTAGCGCCAAAATGTGGGAGCTGATTCCACCTAATGTTTGCGAAGAGTGCTTCGGGAGTAGTTTGCTTACCCGAGCCCGAACTGGAAATAGCTTTAAGCGAATAGAAACAATAGACTAGAAATGATCTCTTTTATTAATCGTAAAATCTCTTCTTTTCGGCCCCTTACAAATGACCCCCCATGCTCGCTTATATACAAACTCAAGACAATTAATATCAAACGCGATCCTAGCTCCAGAAATCCCGCGACCTTCATTATGGCTTCGTTGACCAAATGGTTCGCCCGTTACGATCTCGTCTTGACTGTTCTTTTCGACTCAGTTCGCGGGCCGATCGTAAACAGGCCGGATTCAACTGCGTTACTTTCCTTCTGGGCCTGGACCGTGAGAAGCCCAACTACCTATGCGGTACCAATTCTGGTGCCCACAAGATTTCCACCATTTGCAAATAGATTTGAGTCGTATAAGAGATTTTGTTGGGATCATAGCTAGTAATTAAGTATTTCGTATACCAAATCACATGGTAGATTTGATAACATTTTATCTCCCATCTTTTAAACTCTTTTTATACAAAGACTACAATATGCATAATTTGCATATACTGGTGTCTTAAATTTATATTATACAACACTATACATATGCAACACTATATATATGATATATATATATATCTATAAATTTAATTTAATTTTTAAAATATATGTATATGTGTGTACATTAAGAAATTAATTCTAATCCAACTATATATATATAAATTCTATCATATACAATAGGGTATTGGGTATCTTCTACTTTTATAAGTTCTATATCTTTACTTTTCTTTATGGAGTCCTTTCCCAAGTTTTCTTTACCTCGTCTGGACTTGTTTTTTTTTCTGCTAACAAAGAATATAATACTAGATATTCAAAGTCATTAAGATATTCTAAAAACTTACTTAATTATTTCGTAAGAGAGAGTTTTGACAATCACCGCCGTGGGGTTTCTTCATGGATATTTTTCACCGCCTTAGCAATATGCTCACTCTTCAATGACTGTTTAAGAGAGCTTGTTTGGTATGTAGTCGTCGTCTAATACGTCTTTCACCCATGCGTGTTTATTTATTGATTCATAAATTCTTTCATTAGATAAATTCCTATTGATAATGCTTCTAACTATGTTGTTGGTGTTTCAAGTTTGTGCTTACAATCTTCAACACCAAATCATGTACTAGGTATTTTTTTTTGAATCTTTTTATATGTAGTAGAATTAAGACCACCATAAGAGATTTTAAAGTTAATTGGGATGGCAGATATATGTAATATGATGATCAAGCCGAACAAATTTTTTTTTTATAAAAGCAAAACATAGGAAAAATATATGCAAAATACATCAAATAACAAAAAGTGGAGAATAATAACTAAAAGTAATTTATAATTATATATTCAAATATTAAAAATCGGAAGAAATAACTACGAGTCTACTTATCATGCATGTTGACAAAAAAAATTGGTCTTCTTATGATATTTAGAGGGGTGTATTTAAAATGGAATTTTAAGAGATTTGTATTTTATTGAGTTATTAAATGATTTTGATGATTTTAGGGAAGTTCATATGACTTTTGTAAAATCCTTTCAAATCTCACCAAAAACCATGTGATTTGGATTTCTGTATTTTTAACTAAGGAAATCCTCTCAAATCCTCTGAAATCCTTCAAAATCATTAAAAGTCAAATCCACAAATTTTTTTCAATAACAGTGGATTTTAAGGTGGATTTTGAAATCATTAGTTGAATAACACTGGATTTTAAATCATTAGTTTAAGGTGGATTTCATGAGACTTTTTAAAATCCATGTTTGAATAATACTAGATTTATAAGTTCTACACAAATCTCTTAAAATTCTACTTTGAATACACCCCCTTAGTTTACGTGGTTAAATAATATGTGGGTAATTTAATAGCAACGATTACTCCAAACACGTTTTACGCTACGTGTTACTATTGTTGTTAGGTTCATTTAATTTGGGCTTAAATCAAGACTTTTATCATATTTTGTAATATGTCTATTGGGCTTTAATATAAAGAACTTTGGTTGACAAAAAATAAAATAAAAATTAAATAAATAGCAACGATTTTTTTATTATTCGTGGTCAATTAGTGGCTACTAAATTACTAAATGAACACAAACAGAATGCTAAATATTAGCAAAAGTTGATAATAATATTCTCATAAATGTAGTTTTATTTTAATTATGAGTCTCAGATTTATCTTATTCCGTATAATCATATATTACTAGGGTATAGGTATTCTTACGGTAATCTTTTTGTTTTCTTCTTTGGTTTTAATCATGTGAACGATAATGTATTACATTAATTTTAGACCACCACTATTGGTAGTACTTAGCCAAATGTTAGGCTAAAATTTCCAAATATGTTACTGTAAAACAAAATGGCATGCAGTAAGAAAAAGGAATAATTGGATTTATAGTACGTTTCTCAAACATATTAGGCAAACTAATACGTTTCCTATACAAAATTAGTAAAGTAGACACTTTCTACTTATACCATTAAAAAACTCAATTATTTACGGATCCATGCCATTTTAAAACAACTTTTATATGGTTGCTAAAGTACATCAAGATCATCATTACTACTGGGATACTAAACGGCATTTATAAGGTTTTTATCAGGTTTTTAAAAAGTTCACATAGTTTTTATAAGGATTTTAAATGATTTTTAAAAGGTTTTTAAAAGGATTTATATGATATTTATGAAATATATATATAAATTTACACACATATAAAGATAATTTATGTCTATAACTATAAGCTTACACATATTCTTTTGATAAATTACAAATTTTATAGTGATTTTTTGATAAAATTAGAAAGAGGGGTATCTTTAGAAAGTAGTATTGAAAAAAGAGTATTTTCGAAATTCTCCAAATTTTTTTATTATTTTTTATTATACATATGTCTTCTGCAATTATATAAATTAAAAACAAATAAGATTATATAAATATATTGGAGAGAGATTTTTAGAAAAAATATTCAATGTAATAAACATTTGTTTCCAATTTTACGATTTGCTTGTGATTTAACCACAAAATTTACTTTTAAGGTTTTTATTATTATTCAAATGACAAGAGTTTAATTATGAAAATATTATAACATAAAAGGTTATAATCCAAAATATATTTTAGTACAAAATGTAGTTCAAAAATGTATATATAGACCAGAGTCGGATCCGCGCTACAGCGCGAAGAAAAAGTTTCGAGTTTTTTTTTTATTAATAAAAACATTTTCTAAAACGGGAGATTTTTTCCAGTTGTGTTGATAAGTTTTCATGATAAACAAACATTATTGATTAAATAGTTACAATTGGGAGTGAGGGGTAATTATTCCGTTTTTGTGAATCATATAGTTTAAATTTTTGTAGGTACTTATACTAATATTTTTTTTTTTAATAAATAAGTGTTCACTAAAAGTGAATAAGTTTCTATATAATAAATTATATTTATGTAAGATTTGGTAGTACAAAGTATTTGGTTGTAAAACTTAAGTAGTGTGGATTATGTTTCCACTCGTCGCAAAATTATCAATGATTTTAATATATGTTCTGACCCGTTACAAAATTATCAAGTAATTATGTAGCTATTTTACCCGATCAATTAAATTATCAAACCTCAAGGAGCAATTAATTAACACACCAAGAATACACAAATTTGCTTAATCTAAGCTTAATAAGATATTTGATTTGATTTTCTATACTTGACTAACAATACAACTCAAACTAAATGCAAAGCAAGACAAAAGAAAGTAAATACCAAAAGACTAACAAGATTTAAGATCAAACAAAGCGAGAAATAGTAAATAACTAAGCAATAATTAAAAAACGAATTCTCGGGTTAAGACAATTAACTAGAATGACAAAGAGATGGGTTATGGAGGCTCAAACAACTTCTAACAAAGGATGATCCTTAGGCTATAGAACACTAAGCAAGACTAACACATTTCCATGAGATTAATCCCTTTACTAATCAATCAATTATCAACTTCTTTCAAAGGCAATCAAATGATCAATAAGCATTATAAATAAGTCTATCTAACCACTAATCACCCTAATCAACAATTTCCAAAGGCTAGGAATGAAAAGCACTTAAAAGTTTTGGTTCGGGAATTTCATCGAACACCTTCCGGGCGAGAAATTCTTAAGTTCTAAATCAACATAATTTGGGTTGATTAAGCCTTATTAGCAACCAATAAGCAAGGATCCTAAGCAATCTAGTCCTAAACTCCATAACCCAACTACTAAATCATCCTAATCTACCAAAACCCAAGAATTCTAAAAGACTACTCACTCATGATCATGTAACCACAAAGCAATGAAATTGATCTTTGAAGAAACATAATTAGAGAAAAGTAGAAGATAAAACTAAAAGAGAACAAGATTAAATTGCATAAAAGTACTCAAGATTCATACAAAAATTCCAAAGATGTAAAAGAAATTGAATACAAGCACAAAACATAGCATAGACCCTCAAAAATGAGGTTTAAAAGGTTTTTATAGAAAGAGTATAAGAAAATCGGGTCAACCCATATTAAATCGGGTCAACCCAAATTTGAACCAGAGAAACACTGTAGCTACAGTGCCCGATCGGGCTAATCGGACTAGTGGTCGGGCCTAAGGGTTTGGTTTGTCTCAGATTTCTTACGCCCGATCGGATGCAGGACTGGGTGTATATGCGTTCAGTAAAACAGCGATAACTCACGAACCGCAACTAGGATTGGCTTGAAACCACCACCATTGGAAAGCTAATTCAATTTCCTACAACTTTGATGAAGAACTCTGAAGCTAAATCCCAAGAGAAGACCTTCATTCGGGTCGATCTTTGAAGGGCACGACCGAGTGCTCGACCAACCGGGTCGGGCGCGACACTTCACCTCCTTGTTTTTCCTTTTTTTTGGTCTCTTTTTGCTTCTTTGATTCACTTGCTTTATTCCATGGTTCCTCCATCATCACTGTTGCTAGAAATGCGTCAATTAAGCCCCTTTTGTACCTTAAAAGCTCCAAACTCCTTAATGAACCTCCAAGTACCTACAAAGACTCAACTAATGCAAAATGCAATCCTAAACACACTAAACATGATGGAAAATGCATGAAACTAACTTATAAACAATGCTTAAAAACCAATAAAAACAGTAGATATCAAGTATTATTTATAATATTTGAACCTTTTAAAAGTTTTAATATTTATAACATATGAACCTTTTAAAATTTTCAATATTTATAGTAATTTTAAACTTTTAAAAAGATAAAAAAAATTGTAATATTTTGAACCTTTAAAAATCTTAAAACTGATAAAAGTTTTAATATTTATAATATTTTTTATATCTTAAAATTTAAATATCATAGTATTTTGAAGCTTTTAAAAAAAAACAAATTGCTCAAATTTAGAACCGGATTATACCAAATAAAACTTTTAAATTTGGATGCATAATAAATCAAGTTTACTGCTCATCCGTAGTTCGAGGTATGTTGATCTTATTTATAATGATCTGAGCTATAGTAAAAAAATATTTTAGCCGATGTGGAAACTTGTATATACATTTTTTTTTGTCAATCGAGTAATATATGTCCGCTTTAAAAAATTTAAATTGCAACATATGTGAAAAATGTTGAATTTTTATTCTACATTTAGATTATATATTGTAGTATAATAAATAAAAAATATGATCAAAATAAATATGAAAGGAAAATAACAATTGTTTTTAATATATTGTTTTAGTTAGTTAGAGTAATATTAGAAAACCTGAAATTAGATATGAACATAATATAATTTGCAGGGGAAGTATCCGATTTTATATCCAAACCAATTAAAATATCCGATTTTAAAGTATCCAATTAAAAATTTCCGGATTAATTTCTTTTAAAAATCTGACCCGAAAAGCTTGTGTACTTCTTCTTTACTATAGTAGGGATATGGTAATTGTCACAATATTTGTATGTATAATGGGCCTAGAATAGCTTAGATTTAACTCAATTCTAAGCCCAATAGAATAAAATGTTTGGGCTACCAATTTAGCATCTGGTGTAATTATCCCCTACGGTGCACTACACTGAACATCCATACAACCATTACTGATTCATTTCCCCGTAAACCCTAGCAAAAACCTCTTCACTCTCTCTCTCTCGATTCACTTCTCCTTACACAATGGCTTGGCGCAGTGCAGGTTCTGCTGCTCGCTCTTTCGTCTCCGCCACCGCAAGATCACCGTCTCTCCGTTCTCCGACGACGGCGCTCCCTCGTCTCCGTCCTCCTCAATCCTCCCGTCGCTTCACCTTTTCATCACCTTCTAGGTTTGTAACCAAGCTCCTCCTTCATAGTCTCTTGATCAATTCCAGTAGAATATAATCAAAATCGTTATTGATTTCGTGGAGTTGAAGTTTCTCGTATCCCAATTTTGAAATTGTTCAATCAACATTTGAGATTCGTAGCTTCATTGTACGTTAGTGTGTGGAATTAGAAGAATCTGATGTTGGTTTTGTGAATATCTTCAGGAACCTAGGAGCACTTGGTTGCACAGTGTCGTTTTTGCCTCTGTACACTGTTGTGGCTGCTTCTCAACTCACATCTCACCTTAATGTTAATTTGCGAGCTTTCTGCGAGCTGTCTAACGGTACCTTCCAACGCACTTGTCAGGATCGCTAGTAGTCCTCTTTGTGAGTGTTTACTTTACTTAGGAATCTATAGGGAAAGTTTGGGAGATGAGTTGGTTTTAAAGAATATGTTTCTTGTTTAATACTGTGGACTTCTTCGCGCATTGATGTTGTTATAATTCTTTGTTTGAGTAGGATTTAGTGGTTTTGGTTGTTCACTTCTTGATGTTGTTATAATTCTTTGTTTGAATAGGATTTAGTGGTTTTGGTTGTTTACTTCTTGATTTGTGACCTTTGTGGTAAAGAACAATTTTGGGTTTGGGATTTGATTTGATAGGAACTGGAAAAGATGGGTGATGCATTTGGATTTTACGTTGCGGGCAAGAGAGTGCTTCTCCGTTGTAGGTTTCTTGCCGAGAGATTTAGACTCTGTGTCCTTTCGAATTGTGTTGGCGTAATAGACAAATCAAAGCTTTTTTTGTAGCTCTGAATAACAATTTGTTCATTTAGAACAGTCAGTTTGATTTTCTGATTTAAAGCTAAAAGATAAGTGTTGCAACATGGTTATTCAAATAAACTGCAGTGTGCAGAGACAGTCTATGGCTTGGCATAATAAAGATGGACTCTTGTTGCTTTTGATATACACCTCTTGGATTTTGTTTCTTTCTACTCTGCCCCCTTTGATTTGTCTTGGTTATCATACAAAAGAATGCTAGATTCCATGAAGAATCGATAACGAGAAGAAACCATAGTTTATGATAACGCAATGACGGGGAAGAAGAATTGATAGTTAGGAATGTTTTGCGACTAAGCTCAATGAATCATTTTGCTCTTAAGGTTCATATGCTGATTTGTAAATGTTGTTGCAACTTGAGACAGGTACTTGAAGAGACCATAGAGTGTGGAACGTCACAAGACGTGCATCAGTAGTACTTTGAAGGGATGTGAGATAGAAACATGAGGTTACCTAAGGAAAAAAACATAGTTTGTTGTGTTACTCTTTTAGAAGTTTTAGTTCCACTATGTGTGGATTATTAGCTGTAGAGCTTTTAGTTTCGCTTGGCACAATGTTTTTTTTTTCTCAAAGAACACTTTTATTTATTTTTGTTTTAGAAAAATGCATATCAGCATTAATAAGTGTACTGGATCAGAACTAAAACAATGTTCCTGATTCATCCTTTCTTTAAAAAAAAAAAAAAAAAAAATCATTGGGACTCCAACAACTCAACTTACTCCTAGGTTCTAGACTCTCTTTCTCAAGCCACATTACTACTTCTAGGCCTGCGAATACAGGTCGGGTAATTCGGATCTTTGGATAGTTTGGTATTTGAAAAATGTTACCAAAAACAACCAAATTACATTACCGTTCGGGTTGGGTGGGGTATCGGGGTTTTTGGTTACTAAAATTAACCGAATATTTTAGACTTTTGATTATTTTAATTAAATCGGGTCGATTAGCTCGATTAATTCGGGTAAATTCGGTTTAATTTTGGTTAATTTCGGGCAATACATGTACTTTCGGGTATATCAGGTCGGGTAATTTCAGATAATGCAGGTAGTTCGGTTAAATTCGGTAACCGATCAGTTAAGACAAACCGAATCGAATTAACTGATACCCGATTGCAAATTATACACACACGCACACAAAAAGATCATGCGAAATGCTAACAATGATCAATTTAGTGTTAGGATTATGAATCCTGCATTAAAATCCTGCAACAAAGACTAAAAGCTCAAGTGCACATAAGAAAAAGTAGAAAACGGACTGAAGTAGAAGATAATGCTAGTTTCGTCCGTTATATTGCTCTTCTTAACTTCAATATTTTTTTTACTCTCGTCTACCTTAAAGAAAACTCAATAATATTTACGAATTAAAAATATTTTTTGGGTTGGTTTAGATGTGATTTGGCTAAGGTTTTAACTTTAAAATTAACCAACGAACCGAACCGGCATGACATGACGCACTAGTACAATCGCTGTGAAACCCTATATAAACAAACCCTTTTGAAACCTATATAGAAACCCGTGAACCTCAAGAATCTTCACAGAGGCAAAGAAGAGAGAATCAATCAATCACTATGGCTTCTGCTTTAGTACGCAGATCCACATCTAAGTTTGCTTCCCTTTGTGGTGGTCGAGTCCAAATGATCTCCAACGTTGTGAACCGTCCCTCTCTAGCTCTCAATCCATCACAGCTGCGTACCTTTGTCACTCGTAGCTTTTCCTACCCGATGGGTGTTTATCAGCTCGCCGAGAAAACGCTTATCCGCGAGACTGACTCCGAGATCAATTCTGCTTATCAAATCAATGATACGGATGAGGTAAGTTTTTCTCACGAAACATAAATTGGTTATACTTTGTTTTTGATGACATGTTGATTATGCTGATTATAGTTCAAGCAATACTTGAGTGGGTTCACCTTCACCGTCTATTGATTAGCCAATCAAAATAAAACAATGTCATATCATATTATATTAAAAAAAATAAATCAAAAATAAAACAAACCTTAACCACTTTTTTATAAAATCTAAACTCTAACCACAATTTTATCAATCCAAACTGAAATATAATTTTCTCTAGTTACCAAATCTAAGGACATGGGCATTGGCAGTCCCTGCCCAGTCCCCCACCCAAAAAGAAAAAAAAAATCAAAAGGAAATAATTTGAGGAGGGACGTCCTCGGCCTTGGTATTTCACTATTTGCAGGCCCCACTGACACGTGCCGGTCCGCGGTTGGTTACCTATTTCTTTTATTTTTTTTTGTTAAATATAAAAAAGAAAAAATAAATTTTGGGACCAAATGGCAATCCACCGCTGCCCATGGTCTAAACCAGAACCACTATTTAGTCAATCCAAACAGAAATATAATTTCGTTTCATTACAAAATCTAAACCCTAACCGCTATTTTCAACCCAAACCGAAAATATAATTTCTTTTAATTACAAAATCTAAACCCTAATCACTATTTTGTTAACTCAACCCAAAATATAATTTCGTTTAGTTACAAAATCTAAACCCTAATCACTAATTTGTAAAATCATACAAATTTTGTTTCCTTAATTAACTTTTTTTCTAAAAAAATTTTGATTTACTTTTTTAAAATAAAAAATGAGTAGCATGTTGTTGTATTTTGATTGGTTAATTAAGAGGAGGTGAATAAGAGTGATTTTTGATAATAATTACTAAATTTAGACACGATGTTGTCTCTGTTAAGACTGTTTTTACAATTATTCGATATTAATTACACTTTACTGGGAGCAGTACGAAGAGACGACTCCAGAAATCTTACCTTTCAGAATTGAAGATGATGGAGGTAAGACTGTGACATTGACTAGAGAGTACGAATAGTGATTATAAGATTTCACTAACCGTGAATGTTACGTACCAAGAAGAGCGGACTCAGCCTCCAGTTTCGCTGCATGCTTATTGATGATGATATCGAAATAGTGCCGATCTTGGTGGAGAATCGATTTTCGACAAGTGACTTGAAAGCTTGAAAGGTTTCGCGGACTTGGGACTTGAGTTTCAAGGGATAGAGCCATGTGTACCGGCTGTAGTGATCAACAAGTACAAGATAGTACTTGAAATTGTCAACAGAAACAGTAGGAGAGCTCCAGAGATCGGTAAAGATATATTCCAGAGGACGAGAAGAGGTGATAGTGCTTTGAGAAAAAGGTAATTTGTGTGCTTTATTGATAGAACAGTCGGAGCATAAATGAGAAGAGACTACAGCTTGTTTAAAAGGTAGAGAAAAGCGAGAGACAATGGTTTTTATGATAGAGGAAGATGGGTGTCCAAGACGACAGTGCCAATCATCCAAGGTCACGGGTGGTGTGGTGGAGGTGAAGAAGGATTTAAAGGTAGATAGGGAGATTGGCCACTCGTACAGCTCATTGCTGGTCTTGCCTTGGATTAACGGGACCCCCGAGCTCAAATCCTTCACCTGAAAGTGGGCAGGAAAAAATTCGACAGAAACCTTATTAGCGTTGCATAGACGATATACAGAGATGAGATTTTTCTGTATATTAGGAACACACAAGACATGATGAAGAGATAAATTGCGAGTAGCAGTAGGGAGGATAGTTGAACCAGTGTGAGTGATGGGAAGACCAGTCCCATCGCCAATAAGAACATTGTCACCACCATTGTAGGGCTGATGCAGGGACATGTTGTGAAGATCACTGGTGAGATGATGAGTGGAGCCACTGTCCATTACCCAAGGGTTGGAGGAGTTTGACGTAGTGGCTGCAAAGTTAGCACGCGGTTGCCAAGGACGAAATGGTGTTGGAAGCAGGCTGTTCTGAGGCGCCGGACTGTACTGTTGAAGCTGACCACATCGTTTAGCACTATGTCCAAACACGCCACAGAGTTGACACTTGCCTTGGTAGCCACGAGAGCCACGATTGTCAGGTTTGTTGGACTGGTATTGTTGCTGATTGTTGTTGTTCCAAGTTTGATACTGACGTTGATGTTGTTTGCCTTGATTAGGACGGGACAGGTGTTGACGAGAGGTAGCAACATTGGCTGAGATCGGGGCTGTAGCAGAGATGGAAGAAGCAGCAATCATCAGTTTTGCTTCCCGAGTGAGGATTTTCTCATGAATTTCAGTGAGAGAGGGAGGCTTTTCACGACCCTCTATCTGTTCAACAACAGATTTGTAATCTTCAGGCAGGCCTGCAAGGATAAACTCCACTTGTTCTTCATGTTCTAACGGTTTGCCAAGGAGCGCGAGCTGATCGAAGCGTGTTGTGAGCCCCTGCATATAATCGTCCACAGTTTTGTCCCCTTTTGGATACTGCTTTAACTGAAGACGAAGCTGTTGAATGTGTCCCCAGCTAGGATTAGCATAAGTTGCAGCAAGTTTGGTCCACATTTCTGCTGCAGTCTTGGTCTTGGTGACAACAGGCTGGATAGTTGGAGAAAGCGTTCCAATAAGACCACTGTAGATCAGTTTGTCTTGTCGGCGCCATTTGGTATAGGCTGGGTTTGTCGTAGTCTGGTTGTCAATAGTGAGAGTCTGTTCTGGAGCTGGAGTGGTACCGTCAAGGAAACCAGCAAGATCGTGTCCATCAAGTAGGGAGTGAACTTGAAGACTCCATGTGATGTAGTTGTGAGACGTGAGTTTTGTGATGTTGACCATGTTGATGTTGAGAGCCTCTTGAACAATGATAGTATCAGTGTTGTGAGCCATGACTGGTGTAGGCTGGAAAAGAAGAACCGAGAGATGAAGGAGAAAGGAGAAGAGGAAAGAGAGAACAGATCTGAGAAGAAGAGAAAGGAGGCAACGGAAAAAAAAAAAAAAATATTAGGGTATCGATTAGAGCTCTGATACCATGTAAATAATGTTATTGTCTCATTCACAATGTATTGTACATACTCATATTTATACAGATTGAAAGAAGAGGCTCCTAGGTTAAGCTAATTACAGAATGTTCCTTAAACAGAGGCAATCAAATATTGAGACTTAAGAGAGTATCCTAATCATATCTCTAACAGACTCAGCCTCCAGTTTCGTTGCTCGCTTACTGATGATGATATCGAAATAGATGATGTATTTTTGGATCAGTTCTGAGATTCTTTGAAAGATCAACCAGAGGATGATGAACGATCATCTGATTTCAGGTAAGCTTTGTAAGGTTGTATAGACATACTAATAAAAAAAATTCCTATAGCCACTTGAATATTCGTGATTGTGCTTTAATATTTGTGGATGTGCTTTAATATTCGTGGATGTCCTTTAATATTCGTGGTTATAGCCTCGTAGCTTAAATAATTTGTGGTTTTTTTATATAAAAAATCACTTTATAGCCACGAATTTTTCGCGACTGCCAAGTAGCTGTAAGTATTTTTTTTTTTACTAGTATATACATGAGCAGAAAGGTTATGCGGATGGCGTTCCACGGTTATCTAGAAACCAGATTGACAAAAGGCACAAGTTCATTTTTGTATGAGTACATGACGAGTAAGGACAAGCGAAGGCACTTGTTATGGTTAAATGATGTGAAGAAGTTTTTGGATGATCAATCAGAGAATCACAAACTTTCATATGGTTTTTTTAGCATTTTACATTTGAGATTCTTTTTAGCATTTAGCATTTGAGCTTTTTTTAGTACTTTGCATTTAAGAATTTATTTATATTGGTAATGACTTTTTTATGTTGAGATGCGAGTTTTTTTTATATTTTATTTGTTAAAAGAGTTGAGATGCGAGTTTGGTTATTCACTTTTTAAATGAAACAAAAATTAGGAGTAGAATCATGATATGAAAATGTTCTTACTCTTTGTCACACATAATTAATAACATCATAAACAGTACATAAATAATAAATTTGTACATAAGATTAGTACAAGAATTCACGAAAATTTAAAGAAAATAAAAGATATGGTTGACCTTATTCGTTCAATATATTATGATCATTTTCTTCATTTCAATAATAATATTTCTTTTGATAAGAATTTATTGGCATCTAAACTAATTAACCTAATCAATTAGGAGAATAAAAAACAACTAACTAAATCAATAATCTTAATAAAATGTTTTGTAATAGGTTTTAACCCGCGGTACACCTCAGAAAATTCTTTTATAAATTAAAGATTTATATTTGAAGTTAATCCGTAAATTTTTTTAAATATAGACAACATGTAAGAAAAATATAATCATATTTATATAAACTTAAACCTGTTCAATCATATTTATGAAAAGTATTATTATATTTTAAACTTTTTAGAATTAAAATATTAATAATACTTTAATTTTTTTGTAGAGATTAAATATTTTATAAAGGTTAAATTAAATATTATAATATTTAAAGCCTTTCAAATATTTTTTATTTATAATATTTTTAAGTTTCTTAAAAAAAACTGATAATATTTTGAATTTTTTAAAAAGTTTTAATTTTTTTAAATAAAGAACAAACAAAATCAAATTTTTAATTTGGATGTCTGAGAAATCAAGGTTCCTGCTCATTTGTAGTTGGGAGCATATTAGTACTATTTATAATAGTTTCAAACTATTATTTAATTTTTTCTACTTTATGTAGATGTTATACATACATTTTTCATTTATCGATTGAGTAATATACATCCGTTTCTTAATTTTATATTGCTAAATATACGGAAAAATGTATTTTATCATACATATGGTTTATGTATTCCAAAAATGTATATATATGTGTGTAGATCTAGATTGTTTTACAAATTAAAATAGAGTAAATTATAGAGTATAGTAATACTATTTTCTACTTTATTATTTTACACTGCTAATTTTTAAAGTAAAAGTTAGAGATCTACGTTGGAGATGGACTTACTCAGTTGTCGAGTTCTCAATTTATACGAGGGGATTAATTCTTTTTCTTTCGAGGTGAATCTTTCCCGAGTCGATTTATTACATACTTGATCGAATTTTATCTTTATCTTTTCTTATTCTCTTTCTCTAGGTGGGTATTGAACTAACAAAACATGATTAAATCAAATACTAAACCAAATACCCATATTTATTGATTTAAACTAGATTAACAAAATACTTAAACTATAGCTGTAATGGAAAACATAAAAGTTTAATATATGTTTGCCAAATCAACTACAATTGGTCAAAGAAAACATAAAACAGCTTTACATGATTAGAGTAGAGGTGTAATAATTTAATCATCCCAATAATTACATTCCAATATTTAATTTTAATATGCTTAGCGAAGCATATGTTTTCATTTTCTTAAAGACTTGAGTGTACTTTTTTTTTTCTTTTTGTGTGTGACTGACTCGATCGATGCCTGGTTGTACCTAGACTTAAGATGAGTACGGATACTCATTGCGTACACTTGTGGATTTGTAATTGTTCATATTTGTCGGAATATTCAATTGCATTTTTTATATAAATGCACATGCAAATGAAATATAACAGAAACTTCCCTCAGATTCTTTTATAATGATGATTGGTTTTTTTTTTTTTCAGTTTGGTTGCCTGTAATGTAATCGAAGTCTGCGTTAATCACCATTGTGGTCAACTAAATATATAAATAATATCGAATGATTGATTGTTTTAATTGTTTGTTGAGTTATCAAGAATTTGTAATATCATTTCAATCTTTATTTATATGATAATATGAATATGTGAATATAACTATCATTACAATATATAAAAAACTAAATGAACTATATCCATATATCTAATGATTGATTGTTTAATTGTTTGTTATATAACTAGTTATCGAGAATTAAGAGTTAATAGTTTTATTGATAATTTTTGTTGATAAAAACGTAAAAATCATTAACGAATGACTGACAAAATCATATAATATGTTCTGGTTTTAAGTATGAAAAAACTTTCTAGTTATTCCAAAGAAGAAAAAAACACGAGTTATCAAGAATTTGTAATTCCATTTCAATCTTGTTTTAATCAATATGTGAATATAACTATCCATATTTAGTTAAATTATTTGGTCGATAATATAGGTTTCCAAGATTATGGGCATAATAAGAAGCTTGTTATGTTAGTTTTCAACGTATTATGTATATCGTTTACATAATATATCGACAAAAAAAAAAGAGAGCTTGTACATGTTTGTATATATAAATATCAAAATTAAAATATAAGATAGAATAATTTAAAATTAATATGAGGAGATTGGATATGTGACTACGACTTGTTAACTGGAAACAAGTTCTGCCACACTACTCCACCACACGCCACCTCTATTCTCTTCTTCTACCACATTGTTTTATTCCTTTCCATTTCTTTATTTGAACATGGTTTTTAGTTTGGTCCTGTCATCTGATCAATGGTTTTTAGGTCTTAGCAAAATATCCGAACCGAGTAACTGATCCAGATCAGAATTCGAATTTTAAAATATCTGAACGTGTTCTGAATCTCAAAACCCGAAAACCTGAATCTGATCTAAACCTATACTTGAACGAACACCTAAACTGACCCACAATATAAATATACGGTAATAATATATTAAAAATTTATATTTGTAATAATCTAAGCATCCAAAATAATCATGTTTTTGTATATTTTTGATAGATTTTTAATATTAAATTATTTTTTTAGTAAATTTGGTCAATTATATTCAAGGTTTTGAAATAGTTTACATCTATTTTTTAGTAGTTTGAACATATATTAATATTAAAATTATGAGTTTTAGAAACTTTGGAAATTCAAATCCGAACCCAAATAACCAATCCGAATCCGATCCAAATCCAAAACTTAAACAACTCAAACAGATACTTTTAAACCCGAAAACTCAGAAAAGTAGAGGTTAACTTAAATACATGGTCCGATGTTCGCCGTACCCTATATGATAAAGAATAACCAAAATGATTCTTTAAAAATTGGATAGTGAAGAACAAAAAAAAAAGATGATGAATGATGAGGAAAGGAAGAGGAAAGGGAGAAGTCGCACGTGAATGAAGTCTATACACGAACTTCAAATCTTCCCAAGATCTTATGGCGGTGTATGACGGTTCCTATCTTTAAATCATTATATGATCAATCATGTTCTTTAATCAATCTTTCTACCTACAAAATTGTTTACGCAATGTTGTGTTGTGTTTTATTTTTTTAATAACGGCAACATGCTTTGTAATGCAACAGGAAACATCCAGGCATTATAACTAAAACGTTGACCTCAATCTGAAATATATATGTGGACTACTACAAATATTATTAAAGAAACCAAAAACAATAAGATACTATATAGTCATATGGATCGTTGACAGGTGGTTTAAACAGACATGTCTTTTGATTTGTATGTGTTTGTTATATATGTATGTGAACATGTGATCATGTGAAGATTAAGTTAAAAAAAAATTCAAGATTAATTTTGGTTTTGCTCGAAAGTAGCATGGATCACTACTACTACAACAAATTTGGATATTAGTAGCATAATGCAAACACTACTATATCGAATTAGTTGAACGCAAAGTGGTATAATAGCTCCACTACATATTAGAGAAAGGTAGAATGGTTAACTAACAGTTTAACACCACTTCGATTTATGTTGATTTTGGCTGATTTCATATAGTTTAAGTTGAGAATTTGAAATTTTTATGAATTTCAATTGTTATTTGCCAAGTATCGTAGTTTAGGTATAAAAATACCGTCAGCAAATAATCTAGGTTGATTTTCGCTATTTTCTTCTACATATTATAGCATTTTTGGAATGCTAAGCTAGATGAACCTATTGTAGTCAGTGGATTGATGAAAATATTCTACTTCACTACTTTTGTTTTGGAATAAAGTGTGAAAATCTCTATTCCCAAAAGAAATGCTTAATTAAGGGCAATGAGCTTCTTCTTGGCCAAAAAATAAAAATAATAGTCAAAACTTATTGGGAAATTATATTATACTAACAAGAATCAATTTTTGTAATGGTAGATATACTTAGCAGGAGCTATTATTTTGAAAATTATCTTTAAATTTAGTTGGAAAGAATATTAGGTTATATCTAGGTGAGTGATACAGTAATTTGGTATCGTTTAGTTTTAAACACATAATAAATCGACTAGAGTTATTCAAATTTTTGATGAAATCATAGACCAAATTTAAATATTCTACATTTTTATTAAAATCATTTTTCTACGGAACAATTCTTACGAACTATTTTCGTAGAAAATTTGAAAGAATCGTCAGTTACTCTGTTTCCTACCATTTCTCTATGCTTTCAGGGGAAAAAAAAACCGTATATTTCCTTGTGAAAAAAGTCTTTACAACAAAACCTTCCAAATTTTTTTATTTTTACAAATTTACTCTCAACTTACCAAAAATACCGGTCAAACCTACGAAATCGACTTTAATTTACAATATAATCTTTTATACTTTTGTAGAACTTGGTACGGTCATAATCATTCGTGTTTTAAAATTTTAAAAAGAGTTTTGATATTTTTGTCATAATTTTTTTGATAAAAAAATCGGTGATCCTGAAAATAGGAGATTTGTTTTGCTGACGCATACAAATTAACAACTTGCAAGCACTGACCAAACAAAAGAGTACCCAATTTATGCAGTGGCTGCGAGGCATATTCACGACTACAAATGCTTCCACAAAACTTTTTTATCCTTCATTCATTTTATAAAGTAAATATTTTTGTTTAAGACTTGAACATAGTTCTTAGTTCTTCGAATTTCGTAATATAGATTTACAATCACACTACAAACTTGTTAATTTTCAAAAGCCACCAAAATGAGTAAAAGAAGAACGCCAAATTTATCAAAATTTAGAATATTCCAAAGGTAATGTTGTGAAGTGGGAACTATAGAGTTTAGTGAAGCGAAACATAAGACTCCAAACTATAGAGAAGTAATCTATCTTTAATAGTGGAAATGGCGAGGCAAGAAAGCATGCATGCATGGAATTTAGGCATTTGTCTCACGTGCCCCATTAGACCATTGCTTTCGACCACCAACATGGGCAACACACTTCCCTTTTTTCAGGCTTCTTTGTTTCTTGTTCCTCTTTACTCTTTTTAATTCGTCATCCATTTTTATAATATAATAATTATACCATAGAAGCAAAAAAAAAAACTAAAAAGCTCAATCTGTTTTGTTCTAGCTTGTCGATTAGGTGCTCAAGATGCAAGTTGAGATCATGATACACGCTTTGGTGGATCTTTTGATCTGTTCATCTCATTTACATGTGGTGGATTGTTGAACTTTAGGCAGAATGATGATGTAGTGATTGGTTCTGTCTGCTGATAGGTCAAGTAGTCATGAGGTAAGGATTGTCTCAATTCGTAGGTCATGGTCTTATGCAGGTTCATCAAGTGTTTTAAATATCTTTCCTTATAAAACATGTGCATGGTCGCCCCAACATAAGAGAGCTACCTCTTGAGACCTTCAGAAATAAATTTTCTTATGCACAATTTATTCGACTTACTGAGACCTTAGGTGTGATTCGTCTCAGTGATCAACACACTTTAAAGTATCGTTTCAAACCATTTTTTAGATTTTCTGAGAACTCTAGTACAATTTCCGAGTTTATCAGAAATAAACTTTAAAATAATTTTGTCCAAAAAAATAAAAAAATAGCCTAGCTAGATATAGCTTTGTGATATCTTTTAGAAGATTTTTTTTTGGACAACAAGTTCTTCATTTAAATCAAACGATTACAAATGAGATAGGAGCGATCGGACAAATCCTATGTGCTAGAAAACTAGCTATTGAAACTTTTCCTACAAACTCAAGAAAACACAAAAGCAATAGAAACAAGGATAAACAAGAGCAATCCTAACACTCTGGCAAACAACATCGTCGTAGAGTCATTAATCTTTAAAAACATTAGAGACACATGATGGAAAGATGTCTTGTGGAACAAAAAGCAACAAAAATGCTAAAATGTTCGAGCTTGAAACTGCAACAAGTGCAACAAAAGCAATCTTGAATTCGGTTGTAAACGTAAAAGTGATAAAGCACCGAATTACTGAACCATTGATGATACAAGAGGGAAAAACCTCTGTAAAAAATCCTTCACAAACGAGGGTTGAACATGCAACACCGATGTGATGGCACACAAGCCATAGCACTAAGGAAGGTGGTAGTGGTGGGAGAGTTTTCTCCTTAGACAAGGTGGAAAGTGGAAACGATTTCTCATGGCCCCGACATAAGATTATAAAATGGTTTTGGTACTATTTCAAAATTGTTACTGAAAATGTTTTGTGTGATCAAACTATGCTTAATCAAGAACCCTTTAACTCAAACATATTGCTTGGCCGAGAATGACAAAAACTCTACCCTAGGGTTGTAGTAAACTATAGAAATATTATCACAATTTATAAGATTTTGCATCATATTTCAAGAAGAACAAAGCTTAATAACCCCTTCGACGAACCACAATAGTAAAATAGCCGCCACTACCATTCTCCTCATTTCGATTCTAACTCTATGGTAACTCAACTAACATACTCTTAAAAACAAACAAATAAACAAATATTAAAGAAGAAGTTTGGGAGATTGATGGGAGAAACGCGTAGACCAAAAGTGGTGAGGTGGTATTATAAAACCTTTACATGGCTAAGGCCTAACCCCACATGCGACCTCCTCCTATCGTGCCATGTTGAAGTTCTCTCTTTGGTCCTACTTGTCCCCTTCATCTTCAACATCTCCTCCTTTCTTGCCTCATTTCTTGTGGTTCTTCTTTTAATATTACTCAACTTCTTGTTCTTAGTTTTTTATATTTCCTTATCACAACAAAATTCTCCAGCAAGTGTCTTTCCAGTCTCCTTCCTGTCAAAATACCGACTTTTAATTCATAAATTATTTATGTTTCCACATGTAATATTTGAGTTTCACGTCCAAATATCTTATGCAATAATGTCCAAAGATAACTTTTTCTTGTTTTCTATAAAAATATATAATCCACTCACCAATTCACCATCATATAACCTTCTTTGCAGTTTCTTTTTTACTACGGTCCGTAGTATCTTTTTGAAGATTCCACTCTATAAAATTTTACAAATTTTATTACAATCACGATTAAAATGTGAAGACACTAACAAAAGCTATATTTTTTTTATCCTAGTTTAGCCAAATATTATATGTAATGTAACGTTTGCATCATACTACAAATTCCAAGATTTTTGTTTTTCTAGTTTAGCCAATTTTTTTCCATGTCAAGTTTGTTTCTTACTTGATTTGTTTCGATCTTCCGTGTAATGTTACGTTTATATCGAATTTTAAAAACCATATATACGGTTACTATGATAACTCCAAATTTGAAATTATATTGTACAATTGTACAATATAACATAGGATAAAAACATCACTTCCAAATTTCTACATGAAAATGTATTACAAATGTGTTGAGGTTTATAAAAGCTCATAGAGAGTTTAGTATCTTTGGAGAGGAGAGCATGCAATATCTTAGTTAAGATTGGACAGTAATAAACTTAAGATGATTTGATGTTATTATTGTCCGAAGCCAACGTTTTGATTTGGCCGTGTGACGTGGCACTTAAAGAGCTTATTCACCCTTCCTCTATATAAATACCCCAAACAGGCTCTTTCAATCCCAAAACATATCCATTTCATTACCAAAGTACAAAACATAAACACCTTCTCTTGTCTCTGTCCTCTCTCTACCTAAATATCTCTTTCCTGATTTAGTTCTTTTTCCCCCTCCAAAAAGAAAACAAAGATAGACTTGCAATGGCAGTAGACTCCAACCTCTCTTCGCCGTTAGGACCTCCGGCGTGTGAAAAGGACGCGAAAGCCCTCCGCTTCATCGAGGAAATGACCCGAAATGCGGACACCGTTCAAGAAAACCTCTTGGCCGAGATTCTTGCTCGAAACGCCGACACCGAGTACCTTCGCCGCTTCAACCTAGGCGGCGCAACCGACCGTGATACCTTTAAAACAAAGATTCCAGTCATTACCTACGAAGATCTTCAGCCAGAGATCCAACGTATCGCTGATGGAGACCGCTCTCCCATCTTATCTGCCCATCCCATCTCTGAGTTCCTCACTAGGTTTGTTCACATACTTTGCTCCCTATTTTTTACTTTTTACCATTCATAAATCCATTAAAATTCATATACCAATAACACTACTAAAACTTTATAATTGAAATTAATCTTTCTTTTTATATTTCCAGCTCGGGAACCTCAGCCGGAGAAAGAAAGCTTATGCCGACCATTAAAGAAGAGCTGGATCGTCGTCAACTTCTTTACAGCCTCCTCATGCCCGTCATGAATTTGTAAGTCATTCACATTTTGCTAAAATAACATTTTTAACATTTATTTTTTGTTAACACCAATTCTAATCTAGCCAAACAACTAAATGTGACGTATAAGTTTATCAATACAATTATTTATTATTTTTCCAAAGCGTTGACAATTGTGTCTCATATCTGTTACAGGTATGTGCCAGGTCTAGATAAAGGAAAAGGAATGTATTTCTTGTTCGTTAAGTCCGAAACAAAGACACCGGGTGGGCTACCGGCTCGACCAGTCTTGACCAGTTACTACAAGAGTGAACACTTCCGGTCTCGACCATACGATCCATATAACGTGTACACAAGTCCCAACGAAGCAATTCTTTGTCCCGACTCATTTCAAAGCATGTACACTCAGATGCTCTGTGGCCTCCTTGACCGCCTCATTGTCCTTCGCGTTGGGGCAGTCTTTGCCTCTGGTCTCCTCCGAGCAATTCGCTTCCTTCAGCTCCATTGGTCTCGTTTCGCACATGACATAGAGTTTGGATGTCTTGACTCAGAGATAAATGACCGGTCTATAAGACAATGCATGTCCGGTATTCTTAAACCGGATCCTGCCCTGGCGGAGTTCATCCGCCAGGAATGCAAGTCGGAAAATTGGGAACGTATCATCACCAGAATATGGCCCAACACTAAGTACCTTGACGTCATCGTAACCGGAGCCATGGCTCAATATATCCCAACGTTGGAATACTATAGTGGTGGTCTTCCTATGGCTTGCACCATGTACGCTTCCTCAGAGTGTTACTTTGGCTTGAACCTTAACCCAATGAGCAAACCATCAGAAGTCTCTTACACAATCATGCCCAACATGGCTTACTTCGAGTTCATCCCTCTTGGAGGCACCAAGGCCGTTGAACTCGTTGATGTAAAGATCGGTAAAGAATATGAACTCGTTGTCACCACCTACGCGGGTCTTTGTCGATACCGAGTCGGTGACATCCTTAGAGTCACTGGCTTCCACAACTCAGCACCTCAGTTTCACTTCGTGAGAAGGAAGAACGTCCTACTCAGCATAGACTCCGACAAGACCGATGAATCAGAGCTTCAAAAAGCCGTGGAGAATGCATCAAGACTGCTTCAAGAAGAGTGCGGGAGCCGTGTAGCCGAGTACACTAGCTACGCAGACACAAGCACCATCCCTGGCCACTACGTTTTATACTGGGAGTTGTTAGTGAGAGACGGGGCAAGGCAGCCAAGTCATGAGACCGTGACTCGTTGTTGCCTCGAGATGGAAGAGTCGTTAAACTCGGTTTACCGTCAATGCCGAGTCGCGGACAACTCGGTCGGGCCATTGGAGATTAGAGTGGTGAGAAATGGAACGTTCGAGGAACTGATGGATTACGCAATCTCAAGAGGTGCATCGATAAACCAGTACAAGGTACCAAGGTGCGTGAACTTCACACCTATAGTGGAGTTACTAGATTCTAGGGTTGTGTCGGCGCATTTTAGTCCAGCCTTACCGCATTGGACGCCGGAGAGGAGGAGAAGATAAGGACAGGCACATGTTTTTTCCTTGGAGATCTCGTGGAAGTCAAAGGCTTAAAGATTAATTAGCACTTTGGTCTTGTAATATAATTTAGATTCCTCACTGGTGATTTAGTTTTTTTTTTTCATTTTTTTTTCTTTTTAGTGTTTTTTTTTTTCTCGTGTTTTATATTTTTCACTGTGGAATCTCTGTGTGTAATTTGTTTTCTTTCTTTACTTGGGACAAAAAATATCCTGAGTAGAGAAGTTTTTATATTCCCAGGGACCATTGTCTACTTTGATGGAAATCAATGTTATTCAATTAGTAAATTTGTTGTGCAATGGTTCAGTTTTCCTTAACTAATTTTGAAAATTATTGTAAAATGTAAAAAAGTTCCTATGTGCTGCAACTAAACATTGTTATGAAGAGAAAGCAAAGAGGGAGAGAAAAGGGAAATAAAGAACACTATATTTACTTATAACACTACCAATCTAAACATCTTAAAGAGCAATATATCTCTCTATCATGTGCATATGTTGCTAGTAAGACGATTATTGAGAAGAACATCAATGTCAACTATTCCAAGAGACATCATTCATGTATTTTTCCAAGTAAACATTGAATATGCAGTGTAACATTGCAGTCATTACACATATATAAAGTTTCTTACAATATGTGATGGGATGACCTCTAGTTATATTAGATTACTAGTTGGGTTAGTTAAAAATAAGTGCCCAAATAAACCAAAAACTAAAAAGAAGGAGTTGATAAGTTAAAAATTAGTTTTCTCAATGAGAGAGGGAAGAAGTTATGTTGCTGTTCCTATATTAATTTAACAAAATTAATAATTATTTTTTTTGGTTGTGAGAGCATTTAATGTTTATTCTCTCTGCACCAACTTGGAGAAAAGTGATTTATGTCAACGAAATGATATTGCAATATATATACTGTTATCGGATAACTAGGTTGCATATATAGATTGTTGCCAGATTTTTATCAGATAACAAAATATGCTGATAACGAAGCATCATGTGTGGATGTTATCGGAAGCATGATGTGTGGATGTTATCGGATGTTATCATGTGTGGATGTTATCGGATAACGAAGGGGTTATATGTTGATTAGTAATATATTTCATGCGCTTGCTTTTAACTCACCTTTTAATCTAACAAATATTTAATTTGTAACCTCATAACGTAGGGTAATAATAGAAGAAGTATTAAAGGGTACATCGTCCCAGATTATGTTCACACAACAAACAATAATATTAAACTTACATAACAACTAGATTATCTTGGTAAAGCGATAAGTCATATGTTACGCTGGTAAACCTATCATAGTTAAATTTTTAGTCTCAGATGTGAATATTATCGGATAACGTGAACGTTATGGTGGCAAGATTGCATGTTCCAGATAAACCAGACAGTAGTTAAATTTTATTTTTGATTTTTAAAATAGGATAGGGGTAAAATTGTCTGAAGAAAAAAACAAAATAATAATTTATAAATGTTAGATTCTTAATTAAATGGTCAACTGAGCCTATGAGATATAATTTACCTTATTAATTCTTTTTTTTGCTTTATAGGCATTTGATCTCCTTTTAAAAGAATGTATTTTATTGATCAAATTTTTAACAATGTTTTTTTTAATATATATCCCCAAGCTATTTGTTGTGGATTATGGCAAATTATTAATTTAGTAATATTTTAATGTTACTAAAATTTCGAAAACCAAATTTTTTTAAAAAAGAAATCCGTCTTATATCACACAAAATATATAATCCGTCTTACCGCATTATGTCAAGTTTGTAAACAATTGTCCACCCACTAGATATGTTCCAAACCAAGAAGTTGTAAAACCTTTTAAGTGATGAATCTTCAACGATCGACTCGACGGGTCGAAAACTGCTAACGAGCTTAATCCACCAAGACAATAGTAAAGAAACCGTCAGGGCTGTCGAAACAATTAGTCTTCCACTAATTTTCACCGACTATTAAGGTGTTGATGGCAACACGATTCTTGTCGTTATAGATAGTTTCCAACCCCAAAACTAAACAAGTATTGGATGTAGGAGCGCAAGTGAAAAGAGTAGATTCATTATAAGTCTCACAATTAGGTAAATTTATGAGCTTACGGGTAAACAGATTGAAGAAGAATATCTCCGACGAGAGATCGTTGCACATAAGTAACCAACCATCTTTAGAGTTATAAACTTTCGTGCCTGCCATTTCAGGGAACTCCATAGTGTATGTTGTATCTTGTGAAGGGTCATAAAACTCAAAAGGCTGCTCTTTCATCCGAATCGAAGCACTCACATTATACCATTCTTTGCAAACTGCGGAAGCACGAATATTATCTTTCACACTTAGGCGAGACATTACCAAATTCAAAAATTCAGGAAGTAGAACAGACCAATCTCCCTTCTCACCATTTTATCCTTGGCATTTTATTTTTTTCCTAATAAAAAGTTTTACACATCGAAAAAAATAGTTTGTCAATTAACATTTTTTAAAAAGTTATAGTCAATCAATCAAGAATTATTGAAATTCGACAAACATAAATCGTAGAAAGGTTTAAAATTTTAAAAATTTATATATACATAGAATATTTATTAATGAAAAATTGGGCTACCAATTTAGATCCCCAATATCGATAGAAAGATTTCCCTCCTGTTTGGCCTACCAATCATGGAGTAATAATTTTATTAATATGTGGTTGACATAAAAATATTCTGAGAATGGTTGGAAACTTACCATCTGAGATTATTTTCTCCATCAGTCATTTTTTTTTTTTTGAATATGAGAATGGTAAAGAGTGATCAAAGATAAAACTCAATGAGATGAGACTCTTTAAGATAGTGTTTTATAGAACCAATTATGTATGAGTTTCCTTATTTCCAAATCTGTAAGAAAATTACAAAAACTGTTTCATATTAAATTTAGTCAAACTCCCACCTAAATTTAAAATTTGTGCACACAACTTGAGAAAATATGGAAATAAAATAAATATTAAATATGATAAATTTATTGGACTCAAAAATATATATTAAATGAATAAATATCCCATGCTTTCAATTTATATATTGCAGTTTCAGATTGTACATGAGATATTAATAAATAGTCTTTCAAAATGCAAAATAAAATAAGATAAGAATGAGTTAAAAATAGAATCCTAATTAAAATTCTCCTTTTACAGAATTGAATTTGCGTTAAAAATATGTGATTTAACTGCAGTTTCGTGAGACATTTCTTCTCTGATGCGAACTGGGACCAGTGGAGGTTGAAAGTGTCATCGTGGTCTCTTTTGTTATATGATCGACACAAAATTTTGTGGGAAGCTTCATAATGTCTAAGGCATGCTTTTCATTGAAGGAATTTGAAAGTTAATAGTTGTTTTTCTTTTAGAGTTTCGTATCTAAGACTGCATTTTTCTGTTGTTTCTCTCCATTATGTTTCAAGGTTGATTTTGTTTGTGGCTTGTTGTAGGTCATTGATAGGCTGTTACAGTCGTGAGGCGAGTCTCTCCTTGTTTTGTTTATTGTTCCAATCACCTTGTTAAGGTGAGTGTGTGACCATGAGCTTATCTAAGAAATTGGGATCGAGTGACTTTTTTGTGATGATGTGTAGGTGTGTTGGAAGTTTCATTGGATGTTGGCTTGTTGGTTGGTTTGTTTATTTCATATATGTGGTTGTTATCTTGTTGCTTGTGTTTATAGCCCGTAGATGGGAGGATCGCCTCACTGAGTATTTGTGATAATACTCACGCATCTCTTTCTTTTGATGTAGGTAAAGAGAAAGTGTGACTGTGGGATCGTGGCAACGACGAGAAGGGTGATCTAGAGTCGATGGCCGATTTATATGCTTTGTTTATTTATGTTAGAACTTTGAAATTAGAAGCATGTTAGGATTTGCCAGAGTTTGGTTTCATTGTTGGATTGTTGATTGATTATTTATTTATTGGAGTGGATTTACGTTATTTTCCGCTGGTTACCTGTTGGTTTTAATTTAGAATAGTTAAGTAAAAGTATGGGATTATGATTTAATAATTTCTTTTTAAAAATGGGTCGGATTATTTCAAATATGATGTGTACTACTTAACGTAGTGAAAGTAGCTAGAGATATGGAAGTATGTAATCAGAGACGTGGAAGTATTCAAAGATATATGTGAAGCATTATATGAGTATTATACTTAAACATTTGGTTAGTTTATTGTCTACCATTGTATGAAGTGTAGTTAAATCCAACCGATCATAGCAATTTAATCATCATTCATAATACCACATTTTTTTGCCTGGATTTTTCGGGTTTTTTTTAACAAAATGTGTTTGACAATTTGGTGTTTATATTTTTGGATGCAACATCTTTATCGATTCTTGCATTCTCTTCTCCTCCTCTATCTTGTAATCTTCCAACTTCTTGAACCTTGAAAACATTGAGGCTCATGAGTGCAACTAGGGCAAACATAACAATCCTAAAATCGGGTGATAATGCACAGTCATGCTGAGCCTTTGAAGACAACATATAACACAACAAACGGCTCTGAAGAGCATCTTTCGGGTTTAAAGGATGGCCGTGGAATCAAGGATGATGGTGAAACAGTTATCTCCTTCAAGAAGGAGGATGGGAAAAACAATCTCTAATTTAATTGGTAGAAGGAAAGTTGGTAGTTAATTATTTACCTAATAAATAAAAATTTAAAGTATTCACTATATATAAATGCATTTCTTATTTAATTTTATTCAAACTTAATTGGATATCCAAATTAACTCATCAACCAAGTTTATTAACCCATGCAATGCTTTTTGAAGAGTTTAGTTTTTTTTTAATATATGCTGGTGTCAGTCTCTAATTATATTGAAATATTGGTTCCTCTTTGTGCTTTGTGATCTCCTTACAAGTGAATAAACCTCTGTTTCTATTTGTAATAAAAAGTAGAATGTTTTTAATAATCAAACTTAACAATGATTTTTCATAATTATGGCAAATTATTAATCCGAGACATTCACTTTGGGCTGCGAAATTTTACTCTATCACTTTCTGCTTTGTTAAAAGAGCTTCTAATGGTGCTGGTCATAGTTTAGCTAAATATGGTTGTATGGATTGTAATTTTTACACAAACTCTATTAATCAGCCTCCTTGGCTTCAGAACGAACTTTGTATTGACTCTTTTACATCAATATAATTAAACTATTTGAGGAAAAATAAACAAAGTTCATGTACTTTTTTTTTGTTTTTTTTTTTTAAAAGTCTTCATGTGATTAAATTACATTATTTTAAACAAAGAAAATTAATCTTAAAACATTGAACCCAAAACAAAAAAAGACTTGATATCCAATCATCTTTGGAGTAATAAAAATTTTGTGCCTACCATTTCAGGAAGCTCCATAGTGTATGTTGCATCTTGTGAAGGGTCATAAAACTCAAAAGGCATCTTGTTCCTTATCAATGAAGGGTATCTCATAAGCCATAAATAAGCCATCCGAATTGAAAAGTTAGGGAAGTAGCCGAGACCGATCTCCTTTCTCACCATTTTCTCCTTGACATTTGATATTTTTCCTAATAAAAAGTTTTACACATCAACAAAAATAGTTTGTCAATTATTATTTTATTATAAAATATTAATAGTCAATCAAGAATTACTGAAATCCGACAAACGTAAATAGTAGAAAGGATTAAATTTTCAAGAATTTTTATATACATAAAATATTTATTCATGCAAAATCAGTATTTTTTAGAAATACCTCTTTTGATGTATCACTTTTCAGAAACACCCCATTTATCTATCCATTATCAAAAATACTCCTATTTAAATATGAAAAATTATAAACTTTTATATGGTTTCCAAGGTACTTCTAGATAATAACTACTACTCGGAGATTCGATCTAAATAATTTATAATATTTTAAATTATTTCTACAAGATTTACAAGGGTTTTAAAAGGGTTTACAAGGGTTTTAAATGGTTTTCATAAGGTATTTATACAGTATTTATAAAAGATATATAATATTTTATACACATATAAATGTAATTTGTGGGTAAGCTTATAAATATACACACACATTACTTTTTTATTTGTATAAAATTTTATATATCTATCATAAAAAACGTAAAAATAACTTATAAAAACCTTTTAGAAACCCTTATAAACCCTTTTTAAACCCTTTTTAAAATTTTGTAAAAACAATTTAAAACCTTGTTTTATTATAAAATATTTGTATCGAAACTCCCAGTAGTATTTACTTTATAGAAGTACTTTATATATAAACCATATAAAACTTTAAAAATTTTCATGTTTAAACATGAGTATTTTTGAAAATTGATAGATAAAATGGGTATTTTTGAAAAGGGGTACCAAAAGGGGTATTTCTCAATAAATTTCAAAATTAAATTTCTAAGTACCAGTCAAAATTTGTGATAAAATTTTTAACTTACCATAATTCCAATGGAAAATGAATATTTAAATCTAAATTCTAAACATAAAAAAATTCGAATTTTTTTTTTTGAGAGTATTTCTGAGACTTTGTAATTAAAAATTAAGCTACTCCTAATGACTAAAATATGAAAAAAAAATATAGCATAAAGTAATGGATCTTTACACTGGTTTCTAAGATTTTAAAAATGTAAAAATGTAAAAACAAATCTGAGAATGGCTGAAAACTTACAAACTAAGATTTTCTTTTTCCTCAGTCATTTTATGTTAATATGAGAATGGTAAAGAGTGAGCAATGATAAAACTGAATGAAATGAGACTCTTCAAGGCAGTGTTATATAGAAACATTTATGTATGACTTTCCTTATTCCCAAAGAGGTAAAAAAATTAAAAAAAGTTCCATATTAAATTTAGTCAAACTCCAGCTATCAGAGTTGTTTTACAAAAAAAAAATTTAGTCAAATTCCCACTTAAATATGAAATTGCATTAATAAATATCTCATACTTTAAAATATTCCAAATATTATAAATTCCACAAAATCCTTCACAATCATGATTTGTATACATCCCCCTAAATTTATGTTGCAGTTTCATATTGTACATTAGACATTAATAACTAGTCTTGAAAAATGCAAAATAAAATAAATAAATAACAATCAGTTAAAAATGATATCATAATTAAAATCAAATTATGATATGTAACTAGATATCATTTTGTTTTTTAGTTTCTCATCAATATATTACGTATACATTTTTGTTCGATAGCAGTATATGCATCAACCATGTATCAATAGAAAAGACAGCCTCTTAGTAGTATATCCTTATGAATTATATGGTATGGATTTCTCAATGTAACATTATTCAGCATATGAAAACAAATTTTTATGGAATGTCAAATTGTCTACCACATACTTTATTTTTGTTTTGTTTACTTTAATTCATGTGTATTCGTGGCTTGTTCCAGTCTTTAAGAATAAAGAAAAAATAAAGAAGGAAAAAAATAAAGTGGCTTTAAAGGCTTTAAAAAAAATAAAAGCAAAAAAATCTTGATTGGCAAAAATATAGCTGTTAAGACTTTAAAAATGTTTTAAAGCCTTAAAAGTCACAACCAATCGGCACCCATAAATCCGAAGTAAAACAAACGCTACCATGATGATTTGCAAAAAGCTCTTTAATTAGCTTTTCCTTTCCAATCTCATATCTCACAAAAACATCACTAGCATTAATTTGCCTACATATGAGCTAATAATCTGGGTTCAAATATTTGTCTCTCACCCTTACTTTCTCATATTCGACATATCTAAATCGCAAACCATGATAGATGATTATCTCACTAACTATCTTTCTATCTAGTTTTTATCATATACATGCATATCTTTCTTTTAGAGATCTTATAACAGTTACCAAAATGACGAAACAAGTGCAATTTATTTTGTAATTTTTATGGGAAAAACTACTATATATATCTATCACCATTATTGTACTACATTAATTGATACATTTAGCCCTTAGTTTTCCATCAATTTGTAACCCTACTGAAACAAAACCATCCCAAACAGTTATGTTTTGCGTCTCTTACTTGTAGCTTGAGTTTTAGTTGGTTGGATTTGTGTTTGACTTAGCTTAGCTTTGTTGTAGTGCTTGCACTTATGCATCTTCTTCATTTATATGTATTAAGTTATTTTGGGCATTGTGATGCAACATTTTTAGAATTAAAAATGTAATCATCACTTCACTATGATAGATAGGTGGTCGTTTTGGTCGACCCGCGACTGGCTTTTCTCCCACATGAGCACTTCGGCCCCCAACTAGCTCCCCCTAATTGAGAGTCTCTTCCCGACAGTGCCATAATCAGACTTTGTCTTTTGGTCAACAAAAAAAAAAGATAGGTGGTCGTTTTGATCAAATAGTTGCTCGACCATCTCCACCATCGCCATGATATAACTGTTCGTCGGAGAGGGAATAAACATCAACTCAATTTTCATCTTTTTACCCTCTCTATATATTAATTTCCCCTATATTTTGAGAAAGATACCTTTAGAAATTGCTAAGAAAATAACATAAGTAATGTTTTGACTTGTTCACTTTGTACATACATTTTTTTTTCAAATTTCACACTCATTGTCTCATTGTTCGTAGCTATATGTTCCAACAAACCTTAGTTTCAATCTTTACGTTCTTTTATGTTTTACATGCATTCTAAGTTTCTAATTAATATATTTGGTTAATTTTTTCGTATATATTTTCTGTTTCTTCTCTTCAAATTTGTTACCTTAAAGTACGTAGTTCATGATAAACGAGTTCTTATTTAGAGATTACATTGACTAATACGATATTTTAAACTTAATTATGCCTTATTTGAGTACACAACACAACTCATATTCTTCATTCCTTTAAACGATAACTCTTCGTAACGTCTTCAATGAACTTTCCCATCGCAATCCACGACGACCCACCTTCCATTAGGGCTACGTGACATTTCTTGCTCATCTCCTTCACTCTTTTCCTCACTTCACCATCCTTATCCATCAGACACTTGATTGATGTCTCTATCTCCTCTGCTGTGACCGTGACCGTCGAAGTTCCCGTTAAATGATTTTCTCGCCAATACTTCCTTATCTCTACCGCCAATCCAATCTCCTCAACCATCATAAACGTGTTAAACTTCTGCTCGGCGTATAACGGCCATACAGCCGTAGGGATACCGAACCAAAGGCTCTCTAGAAATGAGTACCACCCGGACTGATTGATGAATCCTCCAATAGCTGGCTTCGCAAGCACGGCCACCTGCGGAGCCCATCCGATAACTCTTCCTATATCTTTCGTCCGTTCGAAGAATCCTTCCGGAAGAACTTCTTCTAGGTTGGTGAAATCACTAGGATGTTCTCTAAATATATTCGTAGATGCACGACGAAGAGACCAGAGAAACCGGCAGCCGCTTCGTTCCAGCGCTACCGCGATTTCTCTTGCTTGTTCCTCATTAAACCCTCCTTTGCTCCCGAAGCAAAGGAACAAAACCGAACTAGGTGGTTGATCGTCTAACCACCGTAAAATATCAGATTGTTTCTCATCCTTGGAATCACCAACTTCGTTGAGATGCGACAATGGTCCAATAGGATAAACAGGAATGTCACCACTCGAAAGATACTTCAACACATAAGGTTCAAGCTCAGCAACGGTATTTATCAAAATACCCTTCATTTCTTTTAATTTCCTCGGTAGGTTTACAACCATAGGGAGCGTCACTTTAGATGCAAAAAAGTCAGGAATACATTTCACTGGATACGGACGACTCAAACTTGGAACGTTCAACACAGCTTCCGAGTTTGCGTAGTCACTTTCACTAACATCGTACTTGTTCTCATCGTACAGCATCTGAATATGACTTACAAGTCCGAGTATTCCTGCACAAGGCGTACAATAAATATAAGGCGGAACACCAAACTCTTTCGCCACTTCTAACATTGAGGTGGAGAATATGTCTAGGACAAGACCAACAACCCTCGGCGAGTCCGGTAATTTCGAGGAGGCTTCGACGAGTTTCCCAACCGCGTCTTTAACCTTAGGCACTTGGTTCTCGACATGGGTTTCGAAACTCGTCAGCTCGGAGATTGGTTCATCTTCGTCGGAGATGACAATGTAGCGTAGGCGGCTGTTGGATGAAGAGGAGAGCCCTGCAATGTAGTCTCTTCCGGCAATGAAAGGAATGATGATGATGGTGATAGAAAGGTTGGTGTCACGGGACACTAGTAGCTCTGCCATCTCTACCATTGATCGGAGATGAGTGAATGAGTGAGAAGGGGTGAGGATAAGCTCAAATTTCATGTTTTCTTCTTCTTTCTTCTCTCTTTTTCTTTGTCGGTGCTTTTGGTCTCTACAATGAATCCCACTTTATAATGCTATATTTTTTTTTTGGTTTATTTCATTTTTTGTTATGCATTAAAAGCATCTTTTGTATTTAGGTAAAAATAATTCTACCTAAGAAGAGGAATTACACTACTATAGAATATTAAAAATCAATTAAATAAAGAATATTTAAAAATTATTAAGATTGCATATCAAATTTAGCTAAATAAGTTTGATTCAATATGTTTTATATTGGTGTTCTTAAAAAAATTGTATAATGATGTTTTAACCCATTCTGAAGGATAAGATTGCTATTTAATATTTTAATTATATCCAAACATGTCTCCTCATACAACCTATATATAAATGTTATTTAAAAACAAACAAAATTTGTAATAATTGTTTTCATATGTATTTCGTATAACAATATTAACCCGTTTTCAAATATATGATATGTTTTACATGATAATACTAATATATTGATGTAGTTTAGTGGTTAAAGAGTTGCTTTTATTCAACATAATCTGGATTCAATGCATTCCTCCAGCATACTATTTTTTAGTAAAATATTTTTTTTTTGAAATAAATGCAACCACTAAAAACTTGTAAAAATACTAATATAGATTTAGGCATTCTCATTTTCAGGACTAAAGTGTCTCCATAGCTCTGTTTTTCGGGAAATTTGAAAATATAATCCTCATTCTATAGCTTTGAAGGTATATATTATTTTTGATATTTTTTTTTTCTTTTTTCTTTCTGTCGGTAACAAACTTTATGAAGAGAAGCTAGAAGTCTAGAACAAGTTTATTTCTCTTAAAAAAATAAAATCTCAAGTACATTAATTTAAAAATTAAACTGTATTTATTTGAAGTAGCTATTTTTGAAAAGACTAGGTTTGGTATTTTACAAAAGTGAGAAAATAGATATTTGAACAAATTTCTCACTCTATAACTTACAAAAGTAAAATATCTTTCATCTAAATACTATAAATTAAAAAATTATGAAAATATTAGTTAGTTGCATATGAAAATCATATAAATATATATCTAGTTAAATTAAAATTAAAAAGAATAAACGAAACACATACAGTGTTTAGTAGTTGAACAATATTTATTGTTAATAAATATATAAAAAGTTATGGTTGATGAAACTACCACATATAAATGTTACCTTACGCAGAACCACATGTGTTTGGCCCATGTAATATTATTGTTTATGGTGTAAAAATAAGTACATGTTTTATTCATGTTCCCGAATTGTTTGGTGTAGGAATAACCACATTATTGCATATCAATCAAACCTAGCTACTGTAGTTTTCCTTGTTGAATACGACATTATTACATTTCTCTTGAAAAAGTAAAGATGAAATTTAATTTTAGGCAAATGAGGTACACTATATAGTTAGTAGAGCTGTAGAGATATGAGACAATTTACAACTTTTTGACAGACAAGAAGAAATTATGCGGGTAACTGTTAAAACCTTGTTTGGATGATTTTGTAAAGTAATCCTCAATACTAAAATAAATATGTGATGATTTCAAGTTTAGCAAAAGAAAGAAAGAAATGGTTTTCAGTATCAATGTATCATACTCTTGAAAATAAATAATATGTGCTTGAAATATACAAGAGAAGTTTACAAGGTTTTTTAACTGTTACGATCTAAAATTTGAATACAATATCTATGAATTAATGGGAGTTGCAGAGTAGGTAGAAGAAACAAAAAAAAAATTGAAGTGTCAATTATTTACCAACCAATTGTATACAAATTAAATTATATGTTTGTATATTGATTCGCTGCTTTGTTTTTCGAGTTTATTGCGCTTATAGTAACTTTCATAAACATTTAGAAGTATTTGCACTACACACACTTTCACATCTTTATTTGCACGCTGGCATACTTACTAATACGTGGTGTACTTTGGTGCTGTGTAAATACTCTCCACCCCTCCCTCTTTTTTAATATTCACTGATTTGCCATACAACTAAACACTTACATTTTCTTCATGTTCCTTTTCTTCTTCTTCGATTCTTTCATTTTCTTCCTCTTTCTCTTTCTCATTTTTTATCTTTCTTTTTTATAATCACTTTATCTTGTTATTATAACAATATTTTATTTTTATTTTTGTACAATACTAAATATTTATATTTTCCTATATTTGAAAATGCATTTTACTATATTTTTGGATGGATTATATTATATATATTATCCATTTGTAGTTGACCATTTATTCGCTGATAATTGGATGGTCAATTGTAATATCGTTTCTGGATATACATACTTGTGTTTGGACATTTTAACAACATGTGGTTACTTCTTACATGTTTTAGTATAAATGAGTGCATATGTACATGAGAACATTCCAATAAAAATGAGTGTAAATGAGTGTGTCTCTGTACATGTGAACATATGGACAATAATCGTTTATCCAACGATGAAAATGAGAGTATTTAAGAATGATTGGAAGCATTTTTTGGACAGAATAGGTCATCGGTATCCAAAAAACCTCATCTACATGATCACAAAGAGCATCATCACTACCGATTTAAATCTGTAGAAACGAAAAAAACAAAAAAACAAAAAACTCAGAAGCACTTACCTAGATTTGTCATCCAAAGTAAATGAGAAATTAGTATATACAAGTTTAACATAATATTTTATATTTATTTTTGTACAATACTCAGTATTTATATCTTTCCTATATTTGAAGATGCATTTTACTATAGTTTTGGATGAATTATATTATATATATTATCCATTTGTAGTTGACCATTTATTCGCTGATAATTGGATGGTCAATTATAATAACATGTGGTTACTTCTTAGAGAAAATAGTGCAGTTTTATGGAAATTGTCCAATATATGCAGTTTTTGTGGATATTGTCTAATGGACATTGAGCTTGTTGCTTTTGTTCAAACTTGAATTTTCCCTGACATGTCATTTGCTTGAATAATGTAACGATGGAAAAGAGTTCATGGATAACCATGATAATGTCGAAATTTGGTTTGGGAATTTAGTAAAACTTTTAAGCATGAAGAAATCTTTTCATGTCGAGTATATCGGGTGGACAAGATTTCATGGACAACAATAACAAGATTTCATGGACAACAATAATAGTTTCACAAATTTTATGGTGTCCATGTTGTACTCTCCATATGGACAATATAATTTGCACTTTAAATATAGCAAAATGGATCTCATTATATAGAAAAAATACAATTAGCATGTATTGTACAAAAATAAATAAAAAATATTTTTTTGATAATACATAAAATTGACAATAAAAGAAAAAAGAACTAAGGAAAATGAGAAAGAAAAAAAAATTTGTTTATCAACACATTTGAACTATACCTACATCGTCGTCGTCATTCTTCAACCAGTTTTTAAAACAGCTTTTCACTAACATATTTTATTATAATATTAACTTGTAACTTTATTTAGTTATCAACTAACTAGATGGGACAACAAAGTTAGTTATCAACTAATTGGAACCTGTGTAAATGACGACGAGAGAAAAGAAAGGGACGAGAGATGATGTTCACTTTATTAGGCCAATTATGTCTTTTTTTGGCCCAAACAGTGGCCAAAGTACACAATGAATTCGAGAGTGTGTTTTTTGTAAGTGCAACCCATCAAAGTGTGTCAATAGGTAATTCACTCAAACATTTATCTCTTTTAGTAACTATACAAACTTAGGGAGATATTATAAAAATATAGTTCTCTTCTACCCTAATAAAGTTGGTATATTAACTAAAATGCCACCCAACTAAAAACTTACATTTTATGTTCTTCTTACTCCTCCTTCTCGATTCTTTCTCTTTCTCTTACTCATTTTTTATTTTTATTTTTTGAAATGACTTTATGTTGTAATTATTACAATATTTTATATTTATTTTTGTACAATATCTAGTATTTATATTTTTCCTTCATTTGAAGATGCATTTTGCTATATTTTGGGTGAATTATGTTATATATTATCCATTTTTAGTTGACCATTTATTCGTTGATAATTGATATCCAAAAAACCTCATCCACTGATCGTTCTTTGTGACATCACCATTGATACAGATCTATCACCGTATATTTACATACATGACATTCCTTCTTCATGGACTATACTTAATGGACACCGTCCATTGTTCTTTACTAATTGTTCACTGGTAAATGGACACATTCCTACATCTAGGGTATATTTACTAGTTGATAGAGACATCGTTGCGTCCATATAAATCAATATGATAGATACATCCTTGCATCCATATTTTTACTAGTTGATAGATACATCCTTCGTGGATACAATATGAATAAAGTTAAAAAATATTCATTCAACTGATAGTTGTCCATATAGAACATGTGGTAACTTGTTACAAAATTTGAGTGTGTCTCCGTACATGTGAACACATGGACAATAATCGTGTATCCAACGATGAAGATGAGAGTATTAAGATTTGATTGGAAGCGTTTTTTGGACAGAATATGTCATCTGTATCCAAAAAAAACCTCATCCACATGATCACAAATAGCATTATCACTACCGATACAGATCTATAAAAACGAAAGAAAAAAAACGAAAAAGCACTTACCTAGATTTGTCATCCAAAAGTGATTGAGAAATTAGTATGTACAAATAAGTATACAAATACCTTTGTGTCCATGATTCTCTGTTTTTGCATTGTGGTTGATTCTCTTATATGTTTTATAATTGTTGTTTCCCTCTTTAAATGTTCTTTTACTTCATATGTAAATGTATAAAAGAAGCTTCGTATCCGCTAAAAAAATCTATAATCGTAACCCACTTAATATTTTAGTCAAAAGCTAACTACAACATAAACTTACTACGCAACTGCTTTTTCTTTTTCAATTTAGATTCATAAGGCTAATTTGGTCTTTTTCTGACCAAACAGTTGCCAAAAGAGAAAAACTTATATTGTTACTTTTATTGCAAATCACGCTTGTTTTTTTTGCACTTATGTTCATTTAGTAGTTTCATATCACGCATTGTCGTCCAAAGACAAATATACATCACTTATGTCCTAATATTGTATTTTATGCATTGCCTCCCTACTTCCTAGTATTCTGTAGAAATATTGACATTTTCAAATCAAAACAGTGCACTTGAAAGATTAAAGAACAACTCTTTTTTATTGATTTAGAAACTTCTCAAAACTAAATCTCTCTCAAGGTCTTATGGAACACCTCTCCATAGCCTCTTATTTATATAGAACTTAGCTTCTCCTAATCCTATATTATAAAGGAAAACTTTCAAAACTCATCTTACTAAGACCTTATTTGTATTTTTCCTATTTGTTATCTCTTCTAGCATCTTTTAGAAAGAGATTACTTGAACTCCAAGTCTTGGAATTATCCAACATTCTCCCCCTTAATTCCAACTTGAACTCCGGGAAGCTTGATCTCTCCAACCCTGATTTAACGCATAATCTCCTTAAACTTTAAATTTTAAGCTGGTTTGGGTTGTAAAATACAAAGTACTCGAGTTGGATATGAAAATCCCTTCGCTGAAGAGTCTGGGTTGATTTTCCCCGTTTTCCCTATTGAAATATGAGATTAATAATTTTTTTAATTTTTTAGTAATATCCATTCAACTCGTCCTATCTTACAACATGTCACATCTTACAGCATGTCACGTCTTACAACCCATCCCGTCTTACAACCCGTCTTGTCTTACAACCCTTCCTGTATTACAAACCGTCCCATGTTATTTTTTTACTTTTATTAATTTAAATGATCAACTATAGTATTTTAAACTTCTTAAAAGTTTAAAATTGACTATATCGAATTAAATGATATACAAACTATATTTCTTTATACTGAATTTTGCTTACAACTTATGACCTAGAAATTAAACTCATGGTTAAACTTATGGCAAGGTCAATAATAATTTAGTTTAAATATTATATAGATTTAAATTATTAATAAAACTTAAACTTTTAATAGATATAAATATTTATAATATCTTAAACTTTATACATAGTTAAAATATTTATAGTATTTTAAACCTTGTTAGAGTTAAAATATAAATAATTTTTAAACCTTTTATAGAGTTTAAATATTGAAAATATTTTAAACATTCTATAAAGATTAAATATTTATAATATTTAAATATTTTTAAAATTTTTAATTTGCTCAAAAAGAACAGGGTTAAACCGAATAAAACTTTTAAATTTTTACGCTTGATAACTCAAACTTCCTGCTTATTCGTAGTTGGAAGCATATTAGTCATATTTTTTGTCTAAATTTTCTACCCGATGTGAGATGTTGTACATACAATTTTTTTAAAAACCGATTGAGTAATATACGTCCGTTTTAAAAAAATTCAAATTGCAACATATGCTAAAAATTTTTTTTTTTTATTATACATATGATTTATGTAATAAAATAAATTTAAACACACACATAAAATCATATAAAATAGAAGAAGAAAATGAATTTGGAAAATGGTATTTCAAATTTATTAAGAAGATAGTTTAGGAAATTTTGTTAAATAGGATAATTATTAGTTTTAATGTTTTAAAATAAATAATAAATGTCAATGGTTTAGGTTGTAAATAGTTTGGAAGTTTATGATTTAATTCAAAAACTAGTTTAAAAATGTTAATATTAAAGACTTCAAATTTTTTTTTTAATTAAAATTACAAAACCGGGATCTTACCAATGGACCAGGTACTAAATTAAACTGGTCAGCACCAAACCTTGTTCGCCTACGAGGTTGTCGTATTCATCGTTTTTGTCACGTTCCGGTTTACTTTGTGGCTAGATAATAATTAAAAAAAAAATAAAACTTTTAGTATTTTTTAATTAAAATTTAATCTAATGGGAAAACGATTATATAAACAAAGTTAAGGAATTTCGAAACCCTAGCTAGCCTTTCGTAGTCTTCTCGCCTCTCGATCCAACCAAGCCTGCTTTATGTTTAAGGGTTTTTTACAAGAGTCGTCTTGAATGATGAAGAAGCCTACGCAGGAGGAGAGTATGGCTGTAACAAAGGTCTTTTGGGACATTAACATGTGTCCGGTTCCCGATGGCTATGATCCTCGTCTTGTCCTTCCATGTCTTAAACGGTTTTTGGAGAAGAATGGCTACCTTGGTCCTCTCACGGCCACTGCCTTTGGGAAACTAGCAGACGTCCCTATTGCCATGCTGAGAGAAGTTTATTCCAGTGGAATCAATCTTATCCTTGTCCCCTTTGGTACCTTAGACATTATGTGTCTTATTGATATCACCGAGAGAAATCCACCTCCAGTTAATTTTATGGTCATATCTGATCCAAAGACCTGTCCTGATTTAACTTGGCTTCTACAATCATACTCCTACAACCCTATCCAGCCGTTTCCATATCATTCTATAGAAACCTTACTTATGGAAGGGGCAATCGCCACAGAAACGGCTGAATGTGTCACGTGGGATTGCTTAGTATGCGCCCGTGATCCTCCTGGCCGAAGCTTTGATACTTTCGTGACACATTTATCTAGTGAAGAACATGGTCAACTGCTGTTGTCGAGGCAGCTTAGGCGGCCTCCTAAGCCACCGGCTGTTACTCCCATGGTGCATTCTGAGCAAGGCAATGTTACCCAATGTGGGTATGGTATGGTAGACAGCTGGGAGATTGTAAAGTCTGCGGGCAAGACATTTGTCGTTTGGGACATTAATTCATGTCCTGTTCCCCTTGGCTTTGATGCTAGTATGGTTGGTCCGTGCATTAAACGGTTCTTGAAGAAAGAAGGTTTTTCTGGTCCTCTCTCCATCATTGCCATTGGAGTACTAACAGACGTCCCTAATGACATATTGTGTAAAGTCTTTTCCAGCGGAATCAATCTTCATAACGTCCCCTACGGTCCCTCAGACATTGAAAATCTCATTGTTGACTTTAGTACTGGACCTCGAGTTAACATCATGGTCATATCCAATGCCGAAATCTTTGCTTGTATGCCTGACTATATACAATGGAGAGTCAACCTACTGAAACCGTTTCCAAATGGTTCTCTTCTTCAGAGCTTTTTGCTCTCCGACTTAGGGTGTCTTAAAGAGGATCATTGCAGTGAATATTCCTTCTGGTGTTGCTCACTATGCAACAACAGTAAACCCATGTACTTGATATCTTTTCACCAAGGCTCTCAAATTTTATCCTCACATCTCTCCTATGAGAGATTCATCACGCATCTCTATGGTTCAATTCATCAACAGAAGATGTTGGAGCTGTGTCCCTTAAATGAGAAACTCCAACGTATGAGTGAACCATTTGCACCAAGTGTGCATCCTGAGAAAAACCTCAAGGCTGTAACCTCTGTCATTTGGGACATCAAGTTCTGTCCGGTTCCAGATGGCTGTGATCCTCGTCGGGTTGGTCCTTGTATTAAACAGTTCTTGAAGAATAAAGGCTACTCTGGTCCTCTCACGATCACTGCCATTGGCACACTATCTGACATCCCTAATGACATCTTGGAAGGAGTCTACTCCAGTGGAATCACTCTTTATAACATATACGACGACATCTGTTTGAACACATCTGTTTGTGAGTTCACCGATGAGAATCCACCTCCAGCTAATATAATGGTCATCTCCGACCAAGATTTCTTCGCTTCTGAAGATGCTTCCATGCTAGAATCGGATGGATACAACGTTCTTCAGCCAGTTCCATGGGATTCTTGCTTTTTTCTGACAGATTTAGGGGCACTTGATGAGGAGGATGATAAGTGCAGTGATGAAACGAGTGAGTCTGTCTTCTGGATTTGCGATATATGCGACGATCTTTGGGGCCAAGGCTTTGAAAATTTCACCACTCATGTTGCTAGTAGGCCACATCAACGGGAGTTGTTGGACTTTTTGCCTGGGTATGATCGTTTTACTCGTAGTGAGTAACCTCGATCTCAACCATGGTGACAAAGCTAAAGTGCTAAGAAGTTTGTGGACGTGAAGAAGAAGATTCTCTAACCAAGGCTCATGGTGTTGGTTTAACTACTTATGACGAAGGCTCATGGTGTTAGTTTTATTTATGTAGTTACTTTATGGGGGAAAAAAAACCTCTCTTTTCTATTTATAATCTTTTTTTATTGTTTTAATAAGAAATTTCTAAGTGAGAGATTCCATTATCAATTTTAAAAACTTTAAACTTGCATACTTCATTACAAAATAGAATGGTTACAAAAATTTAACCATACAATTGACGATGATACAATTGCAAGTTTTTTTCTAGCTTTTCTTTAATAGTGAATTATTTTAAGTTTAAATTAAGGTTCATCAACCAACAAACCACAAAAGTTATTCTTCGAACAAGCTGTTTGTATATGGCCAAGTTCTTCACAAGGAAGATACCTCAAGGCATTGGGACATGTGGAACCATGCATATTTTGACCTTTCATAGTTGCAACTGTCGCAGGAACACGAGCCTGTTGAAATAACTCCACTACATCACGTGTAGCCAACGGTGCCGATCCAGTCTCTGATGAACTCAAACCACCCACTACGCGATTACGACATGCAATACTTTATGATATATATTAAACTACACTTAAACTATAGCTCTATGATGAGCTTTGGCGATGGTCGTAGGATTAAATTGCACAACCGCATTCTGAATAAGTCGACGCAAGCCTCATTTTAACGTGACACCTATTGAATTTTGCTGTTAAATATCTCATTACAAGTTGTAACGTTCTACTTTCCTTTATGACTCACGTCCACTTCTGGTCCGTAGTTGTTCTTTTATCTGACGGTTGGTATGCTACGTTCGGGAGTTTTTAAAAATTTGTTTATCGACGGTAAATATTAAAAATGAATTTTTTAAATATTTTGTCCTCATTTACACGGTTTTGGTGATCATTTTCCGGAATGTCACCTATTTTGAAATTATTCCAGCATAAATACGTTAACTGTGGAGTTTTATCGAGATTGTACTTTGAAAAAATAAAACTTTTTGTAGTATATTTTTGTAAAAAATCCAAAAACAAACCACTTTTTATTATACATTTATAATATATATTGTAATATAATAAATTAAAAATAAGATAAAAAAAAATAATATATATATATATATATCGATTTAATTAGTTAGAGTAATATTAAAAAATCTAAAATCAGATATAAAAATAATATAATCCGTTAGAAAATATCGATTTATATCCAAACCTAATTAAACATCTGATTTTAAATTATCCAATTATATTTTTCGAGTTAATTTTTTTAAACTGATCTGATCCAAAACACAAATATACTTTTCTCCTACTATATTGAAAATATTGTCAAATATTTTGTTTTGATATTACTCTGAAACCACTTGTCCTACACCTCAAAGGTTCCATTTCAATTGAATATGGTCGTCAAAAACAAAAAGTACCGTAGAATTATTAATTTTAAAACTAACATCCACTTGGATTATAATTATTTCAAAATTTTGTGTAGTCTAACATGAGGTACGAGGAGCTATGTCTTGGTAAGGCCAAAAGCTCTCTCGGTAACGTCGCTAGTTGTCTTGATAAGGTCGATAACTATCAGTAACACCAATTGGATGATATTAAAATGTTATATGACCTGACAACAAGGCACGGGTCACATGATTCATAACACAAAAATCACATACCCAAGAAAGTATAAGAAAAAATAAATAGTCTTTCGATATTCGATTTTTTCAACTTAATTAGCCAAACAAAAATCAAGTCGATTCCATACACACTACTACTATGGATCAACAAAACCATAGAGTCAAGATTCCTTGCAATCATCTATTAAGAGTCGTGGAATTAAAGTATGCCAAAGAGTTTCAAGTTCAGTCATTAGCAAGTCAATCACATGAATGCAATGGATGCGGTGAAGTATATGGCTTCGGCTATTACTGTTCTAGCTGCGAGTTTGGGGCACATGAGGAATGCATTGACTTCCCTGACATCATCAACCTCCCTTGTCACTCAAGACATAATCTCAAGAAAGTCTTGGCCGAGACAATTGACTATAAAGATGGTACATGCCATTTTTGTAATGAGGAACTTGGTGGTCAGATATATCATTGTTCCTTATGTAACTTTAGTATAGATTTGTATTGTTCGATAGATCAGCCTCCGCGTACTGTTTATCAACCAAAGAGCCACAACCATGACTTCACCCTTCTGGCGAGAAAGGTGTCCTTCACTTGTAACGCTTGTGGGATGGTTGGTGACCGTAATCCTTACATTTGTACTGAATGTGATTTCATGCTGCATAGAGATTGTGTCAATCTGCCCCGAGTCATAAACATTAATCGTCATGAATGTCGCATTACTCGCACTTATCGTCTTAGTCGCGGGGATTGGGAATGTGGAGTTTGTCGCAAAAGGGTAGATTGGACCGTTGGAGCTTTCTCTTGTCTGTATTGTAGGGAATATGTTGTTCATTCAAAGTGTGCAACAAGAGAAGATGTGTGGGATGGAGAAGAACTTGAAGATAAGCCAGACGATGAAGAAATTGAACCTCCTTACAAATACATAAATAGAAACGAGATCATTCATTTCAGTCATGAACATTATCTCTTCCGTTGTGCTGGTTTTATTCCTGCCCCTGCCGGTATTAAAAAGATCATGTTCAAACCTTGCATCTATCCCATCAAGCCTAAAGAGATCATCTTCCATTTGATTGGTTATAATGTTGCGGATGTTGAAAAGATTTGTGACGCTTGCATCCATCCCATAAATTCTGATGAGACATTCTACGAATGTAAGCAATGTGAGTTCTTCATTCATGAAGTATGTTATAGACTTCCTCGTATGAAACGCAATATTTTTCACAACCACAAGCTTAGTCTAGTGGTTGATGATAAGGCGGATAAGCCTTTCAAATGTACATATTGTCTTCAATATTTTGATGGCTTTAGGTACTGTTGCCAGTCTCACTATTGTAGAAAGAGTGATATCTTATTAGATTTGCGGTGTAGTACCATTAGCGAGCCTTTTCACCATGAATTGCATCCACATCCCTTATACCGAACATCGAGAGAGCATAAAACATGTGGAGCATGTGGTGAAGAGTCGAAGTATGTCTTAAGCTGTACTGTTTGCGAGTTTGCTCTAGGCATGGAGTGTGCCACGTTACCAAGAAAAGTGAAACATAGATGCGACGATCATACTTTATCTTTGAATCATGGTGCTGGAAACTCGAGTGGTCAATTGTGGTGTGATATTTGTGAAGGAAAGACAAATCCAAACGTATGGTTTTATGGTTGTGAAGATTGTGGTGTAACACTACATATCAAGTGTGTACTTGGAGACATGTTTCATTTCAAGCCAGGGAAAGAGTACTTGGGAGGTGAACTAGTTCAAAACATTGGTATGGTTAGAGCTTTATGCATAGTTTGTCATAAGCGTTGCATGTTCCCTCACTTTCTCAAGGCTACTTCTGAGTCAGATTTAGTTCTTGTCTACGCTTGTTCGATGGCATGTGCTGATAGCTACAAGTGGCGTTTAGAAGTTAGGTTAGGCAACGTTCCTACGTACAGGGAAGGGCCAAGCCGTGAAACACACACAGAACAGTTGTTGTTGGAAACGACAAGCTATTTGGTATCGATGTATCATCGTATCTTACCTTTACTTCGTATGTTTTTCTATCTTTGTCTTTTCTTTTTCTTTCGCTTTGTTTTCTCATTTGATTTTCTCCTTTATTTGTTCATTTGGTTCGGGTCTCTTTTCATGTTTCTACTTTTTATTCATTTCTTTTTTTAATCCTTTGAGGTTGACTATTCAATATTGAACTACGTTATATTGTGCCATGCACATAAAAAAAAAAAACCTTATGAAAAATATATATGTTAATCCAAAGTTCGTAAAAGCAGCATTATTGATTTTATGGTTAATTTATCATCTCATTAATTTATGGTTAATCTCTTATAAGGTTATAGCTTTTAGTCGGGATATTTTACTAAAAGCTAATTAGGTTTCTAATTTTCTATATGGAATAACAAACCATTTTTTATTAATTAATTTGAAAAATAGAGCTAATCTTAGACCAAATTTAGTTGGAAAATGACGACTATAAAAGTTGATACGTTTGATAAGAATGTATATCCGGTAATTGAGTAATTTCATAGACTATTTATTCGTTTTATAGTTTTTTTTTAATGCCTAAAAGGTTTTGGATCAAAACTCATACATATCTCAAACCCGAAACATAGTATATTATATAGTTTCGTCCCAAACGCTATTCGAACATACATCCAAAATTTTAAAAAATGTTTTCAACTAGTTATAACATTTTTTCCTAAAATTTGCCCACACAAACATTTGACCCCATAAAATGGTGGCTCAGTTTTAACGTATAATGAAGTACAACAATAAATTATATATATTAAAGTTAAGTTTCATTCTCTCCTTATTAGTCCATTTGATAATAATTATATATATATATATATATATTCTAATTAAATCATAAATAAAATACACTTAATCATCTACATTTAACTCACACTTAAACATAAATACTGAAATCATGTAAATTATGAATTAACTATATTTCATTATTCAATTTTGTTTGACACACAATAGTTAGAATTGTAACTCTCATAATTTTTTTTTCCTAAATGTAATTTTTATTACTTCTCATCCTATAAATACTTAATTTCTCATTCTCTCATCATCTCATCCTCTTCCACTATATCTCAAAATTTCAATATTTTTCCTTGGTTTTATGTTTTTGTTGTTGTTGTTGTTGTTGTATGGGTTAAAAAATGAAATTAAATATCATTGTAAGTTCTTAACTCTAGATTTTACTTTTGGTATATGAAATATATCTTACATTTCTTTTATTTTTTTTAGAAAAATCATCTCCATTAATATTTAAAATGATCATCTTAAAATCATTCTTTTATCTTCTTCCACTATATTTATGTATCTTATATATTTCTCTATTTTTATGTTGTTATATGAGTTTAAAATCAATTAAAACATCACTAACGATTACATTACTTTTTTTTTTGTCAACAACTTATATTAAAGAACTCAGATGAGCCAAGAATCAGAAACATTGTTTACATGGATACAAAGTAGCAGTTCAGCACGCACTTTGCGTGTCAATTGATCCGCATGAATATTAGAACATCGGGAGACTTTTACTAAGGAAAAAGAAGAAAAGTCCTCCCTATACTTATGCATTCATATCATATGAAACTCATTGTAAGAAGCGCTCTAGATTCTGTTTTTAACGAAAGATGTGGTGACTAATAGGGTAGGTTGGTCAACGGAATAGCTATTGTTGTCAAGAGGCTCATTAGAATGACACCTAATAGGATTGAAAACATTGACAATGAGGTGAGACTCATTGTACCAGATTATACATATTTCTTCTTTATTTTCTTATTTTTAATTTAGAATCACATATGTAAAATAATTGTTTTGATGGTTATGAAAAGAAAATTTCAGGTTTGTTTGGTAGAGATGAAAAATATCAATTACAATCATCGCACAACCAACAATCACAATACAAATTATACAAATAAAACTTAACAAAATTAATAAACAAATAAAACTTAAAATAAATAAAAATATTAGTTACAAAACATTTTCCTACGAGTTAAGTAAAAAATTCACAATCAAAATACAGTTACACAATTTTAAACACTAAAACAAAATTAACATGATTGGACATAACTTCAGAGAGGTTAAGTTCTACACGGACTATTCTGATTTGGTGAAGATGATGTCTTCTCCGAATGAATGGCTGGCTTTCTCTACTTAAGGTGTTGATTGGTTCTCCCGCTCTCACCCGCCTAGTGGTTGGTAGCGAACGTTTGTGGTTGTTAGCGATTGGTACCAATCATAGAAAACGTTCCATGCCGCTTTGGATCGCTTGAAATCGCTGGATTTCAAAAATTCCTTTCCGCAAGCGTTTGCGGTTGCGGGTGGTTGCGATTAGTTTAAAAAAGGAAAGTATCTAAAAATAGAAAATCTGTAAACTAAAATATATATAATCAAATCCTATATATATTCAAATTAATTCTCAAACAAAAATCATTCTCTAAATTTATTTTTCCAATATTATTATTTTTGTTGTTTTTCACTATAAAATTTATTTGTTTAACATTTGAATAATTATCTAGTAGTTACATATAGTAGTTATTTATGTTTTTATTCTAATTAATCATGTTTACAATTTTTATAATTTTTCGTAAATATAATCTACTTAAAATTTTATTTGTTTTAAAATAATTATTTATTAGTAATTGTTAAGTAATAAGGCTTTTTATTAGTTATCAATCATATTCATTTTTCAATATGTTATTAAGTACTTAAAATAATTATTAAGTAATAAGGCTTTTTATTAGTTATCAATCATATTCATTTTTTCAATATATATTATCATACTAATATGGGTTAGTTAAATTTTAGAACTCAGATAACCAAAAAACAATGAATTTAGACTCAATAAAAGGAAAACTAATTTTCTTTGTCTGACACACACAAAATGACGATGGTATCCCTAGGTTCAGTTAACGAAAATAAAATAAAAAGAAACATGTGAATCATCTGACACATTACTAACAAAGGGAAAATAGCGAAAATCAATCCAGAATATTTGCTGACGGGATTTTTATACCCAAACTACGATACCCCGCAAATAGCAACCTAAACTCACAAAAAATTCAAATTCCCGATCCAAACTATATGAAATCGGCGAAAATCAACATATTAGTCAACCACTTAACAACGATGAGTCAGCCGACACCGTGGCAGTGAGGGACACCGAAGTTGAGAAAAACGAAGTCGTCTCGTGAGTTTAGGGTTCTCGAATTGAAGATTCGATGAGTGTTTGCTTTAGCAGTTCTTTGATTTAAGAGCCCTAAACTCACAAAACAATATCATATTACTCAATTCTGATGTTCTGTCATTACTACGGTGTCAATATATGTTGATTTTGGCTGATTTCTTTGTAGTTTAGGTCGGGAATTTGAATTTTTTTGTGAGTTTAGGTTGCTATTTGTCGGGTATCGTAGTTCGTGTATATTAACCCCGCCAGCAAATAGTCTGGGTTGATTTTCGCTATTTTCCCTATTAACAAACGACGCTTTTAGGCAAAGGGAGATATACAAAACAAAATAGTGTTATCAGGTAACAAAAGAACGTTTATACGATATTTTCTTATCAAGTAACAGTAATAACGAGTTAACAATTATTTTACATGATAAGATCAAACTACATTTACAATTACAATAATATACATTGTAATCTGGTAACTAAAATCATTCTAACAATCTATTGTTATCAAGTAACTGTACTTTAACCACTATTATTTCTTTTTAACAATATACTTATTAAGTTTCTGTATTTTGACTAAAAATTATTTTAACTACTATTTAGTCAACCCAAACCAAAATATAGTTCCTTTTAATTACATAATCTAAACCTTAATCACTATTTTGTCAACCCAAACCAAAATATAATTTTGTTTAATTACAAAATTTAAACCCTAACCATTATTTTATAAACCCAAACCGAAATACATTTTGTTTTTTATAAAATCTATACCGTAACCACTCTTTTATAAACCCAAACCAAAATATATTTCACGAGTACGATAACATTGTTCATTAGTGATTAATAGCATTCGATAACTTATTTTTAAACATGTTAAATAATCTGTCATCGCGGTAATTTACATATTATCCGTTAACTTAATATTTATTGCTATAAAAATGGAAATTAATATTTTATGTAAACCAGTAATATAAATATTTTATAAAAATATGTTAATATATAAGTTAGTTGATATGATCAGTCAGATAATAAATTATTTAACTAGATAATTATGTGTTTATCGAATAACTTATAATTTATAGCGGTAACATATGATTAATTATAAATAATTTAACTAGAGAACTATGAATTTATCAAATAACTTATAATGTATAGCAGTAACATATGATTTACATAGTTAATTAAATAAATAACCACAGATGTTATAATTGATATTATAACCAATTCAGACTGATAACAATATAATTAGACATTAAACAATAGCTACTGAAATTTTGTTATATGTCGCAAACTTTAAAAAAAAACTACAGTATAAGATTACATCTATGGTGATAATTTAGTTATATGCTTTAAATAATATAATTATTTAGCGCTAAAAACTGGTATAATTAATATATTTAATGTTAAGTACTCGAATTCATGTTGACATATTCCTAACCTAAAGCAATCGAATTTTTTTTTTTTGACATGTTAACATTATAAGTAGTCTGCTAACAAAATTGTTACGCTAGATATTTCATTATTCTGATTATTTACTATTTATCGAGCTAAAAATATTTGTATTTGATAATATTATACTTATCTAATTCAGGTTTAAATCACACATCTGCACAAAAAATAGAAATTATGAACATGCAACTCAACTCAAGTATCTATGCCAGAAATAACAGACAAATCAACCGGAGAAGAGAGCCATAAAAGTGTTGGTGTTAGAGCTGCGGCGGGTGATGGTGCTGGTTTTAGAGCTGCGGCAAAGGAACGAGAACCAGAGTTTGTACTTCAATTTTGATTCACGGTGGTTCCCGCAGATGTGAAACTCAGACTCGTGTACATTCTCTATCCATGACTCCATGATAGAGAGAAGTAACTCTAAGATTTTGCCTTTTGGGTTTAATCTTCAATCATCGCTCTTTTGTCGAATCAATAATCTTGGCTTCCACTTATAAGGCTCTGGTTGGGGAATTTGTGAGATAAGCTAAGTTGTTGAGAGTCAAAAGTGTGAAGCCTTTCGAGGCATGTTTCAGCTCCAAAAGGATGGGAAGATCAGCGATGGTTCCGGTGATTGATTTGGTGGTGAACGGCAGAGTTAAGTGGATGATCAATATATGGAACCCGTTAGTGAAGGATCTTGCTCAAATCAAAAAAAATCCAAATTGGATTGACCAAATCAAAAGTTTTGTGGTGATAAAAGATCTTGCCAAAAAAAAGCCAAAGCTCTCCACTTTAATTGTCGCAGTCGAAGGAGGAAGACAAAACACAAATCAATGTCCTAGTTTCTTAAGAGGTAATTGGGAAAAAATTGTCCCATAAAAATTGAGCTAATAAAAAAATTATAGAAGTTAAATATTTAAATAAATAGTCAACTGGGTACATCAGTTACAATTTCCCTACTAATATAGATTTTGGTATATTTATAAATACATTTATATCTATTTTTATAAAAGTTGACATGAAAGAATTTTTATTTTTCTCTTTGTCTCTTATTTCAATAAATGCAAATGTAAAAGCGGACTCTTTGGTACGCGGGATGTGTATTCAAACTAGAATGTTAAAAGATTTGTATAAAACTTATAAATTCAGTGTTATTCAAACAAGGATTTTAAAAAAATCTCATCAAATCCACTATTATTGAAATATGATTTCAAAATCCATTGTTATTGAAAACAATATGTGGATTTGGCTTTTAATGATTTTGAAGGAGTTCAGAGGATTTGAGAAGATTTTCTTAGTTAAAAATACAGAAATCCAAATCTCATCGTTTTTGGTGAGATTTGAAAGAAATTTACAAAAGTCATATGAACTTCCCTAAAATCTTCAAAATCATTTAAAAACTCAATAAAACTCAATAAAACTCAAATCTTTTAAAATTTTATTTTGAATACACCCCCTGCAGAGCTCGTGTCAGTTTATATTTCGTTAAGTTTGTAAACAATGTTTCGTCAAATTGGCTCATTTGAGTTGATCTCCTAATATGATGTTGACAAAAAAAATATAACTTAAATAAAAAATTTTAGTCAAAAAATTGCGGTGTAAGGCGGATTAATACCTAGTGGAATTCAAAAACCGGGCTCTTACCTGTTCAAATCACCAATGGATCAGGCACTACATTAAACCGGTCAGCACCAAACCGTGTTCGCCGACGAGGTTGTCGTATCCATCGTTTTTGTCACGTTCCGGTTTACTTTGTGGCTGACGATAAACAGAGAGAGAGCTCAAAAGAGGAATTAGGGTTTGATTGATATGCTTAGAGGAAGAGAAAGAGGAAGAAGAAGAAGAAGAATCGTACAATTCCGCCATTAAAGCTTCAACCTTTAATGGCGACAACGACTATTTCTTCCTTCTCTCTTTCTCTTCCTCAACTTCTCCGTAAACCCACAAAGCCTCTTCCTTTCATCTTCCTTGTTCCTCGATTCAATCGGAGATTTCGAGCTCTCACTATCTCTGCTTCTTCTTCGAGCAGTTTCAGTAGTAATCATGGCGGCGATGATGGCTTCTCTCTCGACGATTTCACTCTTCGTTCTGATTCTCGATCACCTAATCCTTCGAAAAAATGTGTCCTTTCTGATCTTATCCAAGAGATTGAACCATTAGATGTGAGTTTGATTCAGAAAGATGTTCCATTGACTACTTTGGATGCAATGAAAAGAACAATCTCGGGGATGTTGGGTCTTCTTCCTTCTGATAGGTTTCAGGTTCATATTGAATCGCTTTGGGAACCTTTGTCTAAGCTTTTGGTTTCATCAATGATGACTGGGTATGTTCATATGTAATTGAAAGTTTTAGCTCTGTTCTGTTTAATTTTTTTTTTCTATTACTTGTGGATTATAATGGTTAAAGAGCTAGGACTAGAGGATATGTTCTCTTTGAACATTAGTTTACGGTTTGGTGGAAGCTGTATTTATATAGAATTGGTTGAATTTTATAGTTGAGAGTTATGATCATGGAAAGACCAATACTGAATCATCATTATCATGAAAGGCAATTCGTTTTGTGGCGCTGAATCTACGTAGCTTGTTTTGAGTTGAGTCACTTTGTGTATCTGCTTTTATGATTGTCACATAGGCAGCTTGTTTGCTTAGTCGTCTCTCTAATTGCTTCCTTCTCCCTAGGTGTGGATAACTTCTTTATAAGTATGTAGTAGTGGTATCTTGTATGTTGTGTGCATTCTATCTTCAAATGAGAGAGTACGACTACAACTTTTGATGTTTTGCTACACTGTAGGTATACGTTGCGGAATGCTGAATATAGGCTTTTTCTTGAAAAGAATCTTGATATGCATGGAGAAGACTTGGAAAGCCATACTCCGGAACATACTGAATACGATTTGAAAGGGACGGATGAGAGTGATGTTCCATCTACAAGGAATAGCTTAACTCAGGGCCTTGCTGAAATGATTGATGAAGAAGGTTTGGGCAAAGTATCCTTTGAAGCTCAAGAATATATCTTCCGTTTACAGTCGCAATTGTCTTCTGTGAAAAAGGTTCAGTTTCTAATGTAGTCATTTATTTCTTTTCAACATGATGATACATAAGTTGTCGCACAGATACCACTTTGCTCACTAGACAATTTCTTGTTTAGTTTTGTTAATATATTTATGTGACATGTTTTGATCTCGCTGCATTATAGGAATTACAAGAAGTGAGGCGAAAAAATGCTGCCCTTCAAATGCAACAATTTGTTGGCGAAGAGAAGAATGATTTGCTGGACTACTTAAGATCTTTGCAACCTGAGAAGGTTTGTGTAAAAATCTCTGAAGCCATGTTCAAGCTTGTGAGATAGATTCACTTTTCTTTCCGCTTCTCTCGGACCATCTAACCTTTATGTCTGATAGGTAGCTGAGTTATCAGAACCTGCTGCTCCAGAGGTAAAAGAGACAATTCATTCTGTTGTTCATGGTCTTTTGGCAACCCTATCACCGAAGATGCACTCCAAGTTTCCAGCATCAGAAGTTCCACCTACTGAAACGGTAAAAGCAAATAGTGATGAAGATTGTGCTGAACTTGTGGAGAACACATCGTTGCAGTTTCAGCCTCTTATCTCACTGACTCGAGACTACCTTGCTCGTCTCCTCTTCTGGTAAGAACTACCTTGCTCGCTCCCTCAGTCCCTTGCTACGCTTTACATGGATTCCATATATTTAACTACATGTACTGATGCACGAATAATTCCTCTCAAAATAAACTTAATTGTGTCTTTTTTTTTCGTATCAAAGACATCTTATACCATGGTGTCTGCTTTTTATTAAAAGGTCCATGCTGTTGGGACATTATCTAAGAGGTTTGGAATATCGAATGGAACTGATGGAAGTTCTTTCTTTGACATGCGATGCAAATGGATCTGAGAACGCTGCTTGAATCTACCTTCATATATCCCGACATTGTCCCACATCCGTATCACCGGCCTTGACATTCGTAAACCAGCAAAGTGGGCAAGTGACTTGGAGACAGGCCAGCGTTCGAGCTTAGCTCTTACATACAACATAGAGTTGACCTGAAAATCATGTGCAAGGTGAAGTGTAACATAAGAAATTACTTCTGCTAAAATTATTTTTTTCTTATTGCAGTATGTGTGATTGGACCTGCAAAGCAATAAAGCTAAGTGTAATTGTAATTGGAAATATACTCGTTTCGTCATGAAGTATAGTTCGTCCTGCAATTGTTGGCTCAGAAATAGAATAGGAGTCGTCAAGTTTGTTCATTTGGTTTGCCCCTTCTGCACTTGGCTCAACAGCTTACCTTAGTCAAGCCTTAGTTTGCCCCTTCTGCACTTGGCTCAACAGCCTACCTTAATCTCAACAGCTTACCTTAGTCAAGCCTTAGTTTGCCCCTTCTGCACTTGGCTCAACAGCCTACCTTAATCTCAACAGCTTACCTTAGTCAAGCCTTAGTTTTCTTTTTCGCCGGTTTCCGAATGCGGTATTCTTTAAACAAGCTATTCTAAATTACAACCAAGAGTTTCCAATTTCTAGCAAGCTTACAACTATGTGTGTGTTTTGAATTAACCATTGGAAGAAAACTGGGGAAACTCTTGGTTCTATATAATTTCACATAGTTGTAAGCTTGCTAGAAGTTGTAAGATCAGTGAAAACAGTGATTTCTTATCACCAGTTTCATATAATTTTCACCTTCATCTTATTGTTTGATGAATGTAAGATAAGATAAGTGTATAGTCTGCTGCACTGAGTTCTCCACACTCACATCGTCACATCGTCACATCGCAACTAGGATATATCAAACTTCCTTGTATACATTTATAGAGCTAAGTGATCATGTGTGTAACATGAATTCATTCTGGTAAAGTGTTACCTAACCTAAGTTATTGTTATATAAATAGATTGGTTTCTTTGGTATGCCTAAAATGATTATAAAAAGAAAACACAGACAAGGTAGTAGTTGAAGCACGTGATGAACCTAACACTTTAGTCAGTCTTTTTTAAAAACCTCGTAAAAGCTATCTCAAGTCTCATCCCCATCATATTTATCTACCAAACACGTTCTTCTCTTCTCTATCTCCATCTCCATCTCCATCTCCTAGTCCTCATCGAATCATCACATTCACTGGTAATACAAATTTGGATAGAAAAACATCTAGCAATAAAGAGTCCACAATTCATTTTCTTTTTCGAATCCGAGCCCGATTTGAATCCGATTCCATGAATCCGAACCCGAACTGATACCCAAACGAATACTCGTATGCACTAGCCCTGGGGAAAAAGCCCGTACCCGAAGCCCAAACCTGAGCCTGGCCCGATTGGCCCGTACCAAACCCGAACCCGATTTAAAGAGATACCTGATCGGATGCATAGTATGAAACTGAGGGATCAAAATAAGTATAAACTGAGGGTGCATAGTATACAAAATAAGTATACCCGATAGGCCCGGCCCGAGCCCGAACGGGCCTCCGAACGCCCAGGGCTACTATGCATCCACAAAATAAGTATACAGTAGGTTCGGATCCGCGCGGGGCAATTTTTTCGGCTTTATTTTATTTTAAACGTGTTTTATCGTATGTGTTATTATTTTGTTTATTTTAGACATCAATAATAATTATTTCGAGCCTTACACTGTTCTGACAAAATTTTAAAAATAATACTTCTTTAATAACCATATAACTATCATGACTTTATAATCACTATAACTTATTGTGATAACTTTATAACTCCACATTATAATCACTAAACCCACATTAAAAGTAAACCAAAAATAAACCCAAGAAAGAAAAAAAGACTCATATGCAAAAGATCCATTCATCATGTTCACTAGATCTCTCTCATTTTATTTATTCAAAAAAAAAATTGGTTGGAAAGAAGTAGTAGAATCAGTTAAGGACATTTTGGAGTGCCTTTGTTAGTGAGCTTGTCACGATAGCAAGCACACTCATGTTTGTTCCCATAAGTGCCTGAAGGAACACATTGACAATCTTTACAACATATCCCACAATACTTCAAACACCTATCTTTCATCCCTGCTGCTTTGCATCTCCCCTCACACTTCTGTCCACACCATTTCTCTAACACCGGTCCATCTTTCATCTGCGGCGCTGGAGCCACCGCGCCGCTATCAAAATCATCTACAAGATCCACAAGATCATTGTCAAAATTATAGTACACATATATAAGAACTAGATTTGTATCTATCATAGTCTTGAAAACGAGTTCACTCTACCAAATATGTCTTAAAGGTTATGATTAGGATGATGAATATAACTCTTTCTAGTATAACAAACATCAAGAGCAAACATGATCATCACTTGTCAATGTAAAAGGATCTACAAGATCCATATCTACTAATGATCTTTTGGATCTTCTAAATCCTTCAAACCACCACAGCAAGAAGATGAAGTTCACTTTATTTTTACTGAGGTTTTCTGAACCTAGATAGTAAGTACATCTAAGTCATGATTGTTTTGGATCATAATAATGAACTTTTGTATTTTCGTTTGCATGTAGTTATTAGGGGATTTGTATATATATTCTGATGGAAACGAAAACATAAAGAAATTATGATCACCTAAACCAATTACACCAAATATATCATAATTAATTTTAAGAGGAAACCAAAAACATTGAGAGAAGAGTCTTGAATAGATATATAACAAACCTGAGAAAGTAGCAGAAGCAAGAGATGAAGTGACTAGAAGAAGTGAGGCTAGGACCAAGATGGAGACAATTATCTTCATGTTTAACTTCTTTGCCTTTCGATGATGGTTTAGTTTCGATCCAAGTATGAAGTTTGTATTGTTCTTCTCTTCTTCTGGTCTCTTTATTGCCCTTTTATAGGCCAAGCTACCAACTTCTTTATTTTTATTTTTAACATTACTACAGTATTATTCCAATTTTATTAGATAAAAACAAACTGTTCAGTTTGTTTTTATTTTGTTTTTGTCTTAGAATTCTATAGATAATTTTTGAGAAATAACCCTTTTCTTGTACTCTTTTTTTAAAATACTCCATTTATCTATCAATTTTCAAAAATACCCCGGTTTAAATATAAACAATTATAAAGTTTTATATAGTTATAAGAGCAACCTCAACAGTAAATATCTTTATTGTCTCTCAAAATATTTTAATTTAATAATTTTTTTAATATTATTATTTGTTTAAATAATAAATCAAAAATAAAAAAAACTACCCTATTGTAAAATGACAGGGGACGACGATAACCATTGATTTGGGGTTCTCATTTGAGAGACTAATCACAGCATCTCTCCTCCTTTATTATTATTTAATATTTTTAATTAGTGAGAACCCTATTAACAAGTGCCGTTGAGGTTGCTCTAAGGTACTTCTACAAAAATTCAGACTAATCTTTAAAATTTGTAAGAACATAATAATTTTTTAATTTTCAATGTATTTGTTATTCACAATAATAATGACAATCAAACATATTTTTAAATAGCCACAACACACACTAAACAGAAATGAAATGTTGCTTTTTTATTTGTTATAAATCAATATACTAACATCCATATAAACCTTAATACCGATGAAAACAATACATTCTAGAGATAGCTTTTTTTTAATATATTCAACCACATGTTAGTTAAACGATTACTCAATAATTAGTAGCTGAATTTACAAGGAAATAGTTACAAATGAAATTTCAAAGTAATAATAATAATCTAGAGTATTGAGTTATAAAGTTTACTCTAAGGGGAGGGTTATTGGATCATTGATTTTGATGGATTTGGACAAAACGTCATATGCATTTTTATTTAAACAAAGTAGATACACATTCTTTAATTAATTACATAGATTAGTTTAAGTTGTACACATATTAGTTTAAGTTTTGAGCCACCATTTCACATGATTACAAAAAAAAATTATTAATTGGATCATTCAATTTGTTGTTATATTTTCAAGAATATATATACATGTAAAGTTGTAAAAGGAAACAAATGAGAAAGAGGGAAACAGGCTGGTGACAGATATGTATTATGGAGAAAGAAACATTTGGGGAATGAGATAGTCTCCTGAAGACCTCATTCCACGCGGTTTCACGCACATGGGACATGGACATGACTCTTTTGTTCTCTTATTTGTTTGTTTGTTTTTAATCTCCAAATGGCACATTGTTTCAACAACTCTGCAGGTTAGATCAGATGCAATAATATGATTTTGTTAAAAGAGTATTTTCGAGTACTAAGAAGTTGGTCGGATGCAATTTGGGAAAATCATTGAACAATGTATAAAGTATATAGTAATATTTACATAGCCGGCCATAAATTTGGACATAGTTATGGGCTTTGTAACAACTCATTTTGGTCATTTTCTTTTTCAAAAACGTTCCCTTTAAAACAAATGTGGAAATATAACTCCAAAGCTTGTTTTTCTCTCGAGTTGATCTTTAGCTTGTTTAGATGAGATTGAAGCTTGTATCTATTCACCTCACATCTTCAAATACGGTATCAGAGTAAGAGTGTTGAGCACACACTCAACCAACTCTTGACTTTTTCTCAGTTTGAAATTGTAGATATTCTAATATGGTATCAGAACAAAGTTGTTCGGCCAGATTTGGTTTTAATTTTGTCAAGATTTGAGTTCTATTTTGTGATTTTAGCTTGTTATAGTCAGCCTTGTAGTTGATCATATGTTTGCTCTGATGACAAAGAAACTATCCAAGCGCAGAAATTGCAACTAAACTTTTGATCCGAACCATGTTTCACTATGCGGTAGTTAATCTAACCAAGATAAAACAGAACTATATTTTCAATAAAATTTGCTTTCGTAATTTCACTTTTTAAAATCTCTATGATGGTGATGAATTTTATAGCGAAATTTGTTTTTACAATTATCAACAACTCCATTAAAACCGTGAGATTCGGATTTTGATATTCTTAACTATGAAATCTACTACCACCTTAAAAGACATTTAAAGTCGACAACTAAAAATATTACAATAATTGTGGATTGATTGCATTTTTTTTTAAAACAGTAGTCTATAACAATGGGTCTTAGAATACACTTTTTAAATCCTTGACTGAATACATCACCTTAGTTTATAAGGATTATTTTAGTTTGTTTTTACATTTTCCTTTTCACTAATATGTGAATGTCTTTATATAAAATAAAAAATAAATGCAACCTTTTACACCCTTTTATAACTTCTCTAGACTACATATTTTTCAAGTTGAAGTCACGGTATCGAATATAGCTTATGACACTAACAGACGAATAGCTAAAACTTTTCAAGGCATGTCGGACGTGTAATTAAGAACGAATTTAGTTTGTAATTAATGGAGCCGCAATAATCACAATCTTCTAACTAGAATGTTTTGGATGAATTACTCACGTTCTGGTTTTTTGTTAGAGATGTTTTAAGTATACTAATAGTAATATAATGCGATTAGTGTATAGAACTTATAATAACACACCAGTTAATAATACTTTATAATGTACCGAAAGTATTTCTTTTTCTAGTTTCCTATATTAAGTCCAATGAAGTTTTGATCTAATTAAAAAGTTTCATTGTTAGGTGATTAAAATGATCATACCTTCATGTATAAGTCAATATGGTTTTTGCTGTCCACACTTATAGAACAAAATATTCTTGTTAACTTCTCAAATTGCTGCAGTTGTGTCAAGCTTTAAAACATACTCACGGTGTGTCAGAGTCTCCCGGAATGTTCTTCAAAATTCGATTTGTAGTGAATTGTTGAAAGTGAATCTGACCAAAACTAAGGAGTTCCATATCAAGAATCCTAAACTCATACTTCGTAGTGCAGCTCATGCTTACAAATTCGTTCTTGCATTCTCTGTTTCACATTGTCGAAATCGCAAAACTTTGGTGTCAATCGCAAGATTTTAACAGTTTCATCTTACCTCTAGATTAAGTTTTGTGATTGCTATAAGAACTCACAAGTTTTAGTGTTTTAGAGTGTGTCAACTAGAAAGAAGACAAGGCAAAAGAAGAAGGAATAAAGTACAACTAATAATAATCAAATAGAATGAGAAAGGAAGCCACAAAAGTATCTGCAAACAAAATAAAAATCCTGCTGCTATCTCTCTCCATCTCAAAAGCTCTCTCAGTAGTATCCTCTCCAAAAGATCATAAATCCCAAAAGAATTCAGTCCCAAGCAATACAATGGAACAAAACAAAAGAACGACATAATAATAAATGCATTGGAACAACACTAGTGTTGGTGACAAAAGACTCCAACTTAGATCATAAACCAAACGAGAACTGATCCAAATACTAAGCTCGATACCATCTTGCTAGCTCCATTCTGCAAAACATAAGGTTTCATATCAGCATTTTATATTTGATAACAAAGCATCAATTGAATTCAAAATTGGAATTTTCAGGTTATTTAATTAATCATGGGATACATTTGAAAAGATCTTAAAATCTAGGGGCCGAAACTTAAAATAATCCTGGACGGAAGCAGATTTAAAGACAAATCCGTCTATCACGCTTATGACTTTATTTTATTACTAAACTCTAAAGTTAACTTCGATGTTAGATCTACTTTGGTCCTAAAGCATAATGCCACGTGGATTATTTATTATTCACGTGTAGACTGACAAAAGTCACGTGACTATTTACACCCACGCGCCGCGGCTCGGATCCGAAGATCTCGAGGCAGAGAGACCAAAATCACCAAACCCCATACTGGCGCACTTTAGTGTAAACTAGCATCCTATTGCTAAATTGCGCTAATCATGTTTTTTTTCACTTTGAGTAAATCACAATGGTTTAGATCTAATGAGATTCAGACAAAACAACTAAGTTTCAAAGTCAAAACATCTCAGATCTGAAACACATTGTACAAGATCTAGAAGAAAGAAGAGTGTACGAACCTGGTCGTTTACATCGGTGGAAGGGCTAGGACCAGGAGTGAGTGACTCAGTGCTAGGTCCAGGAGCGTCGCTAGGTGGAAGAGGTGGGCTAGAAGACGGCGAAGGAGATGGAGAATCTGGCTTCGTGGCCGGTGCAACAGCCGGAACTGAAGCAGGAGGTGAAGCTAGAGGAGCTGGAGGAGGAGTAGCGACGGGAGGAGGAGTTGCTGGTGGAGGAGAAGCAACGGGAGGAGGAGGAGAAGAGACTGGAGGAGGAGTAGAGACTGGAGGAGGAGTAGCTGGAGGAGGAGATGAGACTGGTGGTGGTGGGTTAGCTGGAGGAGGAGCGGTGGTGACTGGAGGAGGAGAAGTTGTGACTGGTGGTGGTGCTGAGACAGGAGGAGTAGATGTTGGTGGTGGAGTTGTTGTAGTTGGTGGTGCTGGTGTAGCGGTTGGTGGTGAAGTCGGAGCTTGACCAGTGACGCCGGCGACGAGGACGATACAGATCACAGCGATAGCGAAAGATCGAGCCATTTTTTTTTTCTTTTTGCTTTGGTCTCTGAGAGAGTGAGTGAGGAAATGTGAAGGATTTATTTAAATAGGGAAAAAGTGAGAATTATGATCAAAACGCAGATACATGGCGTCGTATTGAAGTTGGTTTGGTGTTTTTTTTTAGTAGTGTATAATAATAATAATACCCCATGATGCCATGTGAGAAGGTGGCGGTGCTAGATCTGTTGACACGTTGGCGAGTCTTTGATTTATCAAAATTATGATGATGGGATGTGGGATGTGTATGAGTTGTATTAATCAATATATAGCTTTTAAGTTACTCTAATTCCAAACATGTACTAACAAAAGTGTTTCTCAAAATTTAAAATTTGAAATGAATGTTACTATTAGTTAGCTTTATTTGTTTATTTTTTTAGAATTTTTTTTAATTATTTGTTTATTTGGTTATTGGAAATAGAGAACCGGTGATCGATTGAAAATAATATGATTTACCTAAATTTTACTATTTCAAAATATATATATAAAATAATATGTAAATATTGGTAAATAGTGACTAAAAATGTATATTCATAGATTGATAAATATCTTGATCTTTAAATCTTTTTCAGTATCCAATTTTTTTATGTTTTCTTATTTGTCTTTTTGATTGTCAGTAGTCGACTACCGCTTAAAGAAAAATTCTTCGAATTAATTTTTTGAATAAATTTTACGATTCGTATATTTGATCAAATATCTAGATGTAAACCAATATTATAATTTATATAGCTAACTAATTATGGAACAATATTGGATAAAAATTATATCTTCATTAGAAAATTTAAATAAAGCACATCACACATTACTTAAAACACATTAACAATAGGAGATTCATTGTTCATTCAAGATGCACAATTATGAAAAAATACCAAACAAATTTCGAAAGAGACATAAAAAGATTGGACAAAGTTGTCAAATAAAGTGAGAAAAAATAGAGTAAAAATGTATAAAAAGAAAAGATAAAGATTATCTTACAAACAAAGTTACAAAGTTTGTTCCATATTTGATAAAAAAGAACAATTATTATTAACAAATAAAGTTTGTTGTTCCTTACGAAATGAGTAAAGGGAAGAGGAGAGAGTGATGGAGTGTTTTGGGTGATAGCAGTCTCGAAGGTGGGGTTTTGGGTGGGCAATGTGTGTTTTTACGATTGATGCTTTTGAACAGATCGAATAATATTTATTTTCAATTATTTGATGAGTTTTCTTATTTTTGGATTCTTATCTATATGTTAGTGCTATTATTTCATTCATTCATGTGCTCTTTTAGACAGCTCAATGTTACTGCCACTTCATATATATAAATGTTGGATCAATTAGGTGAATAGTCTCAAAATTTGAAAATATTTTAGATTTAAGAAATGATTTTTTTTTTCTTTGGCAAACGACAAAGAGAAGGATAAAATATCGACAAACGTGTATTTGGTGAATCAAAGAGCCAAAATCTTACTAATGCAAGGGGGGGAAGACCTGTTTAACATGTTAGACTATTCAGTTAGATTTCTCTCAAAGTTAATTTTTTTTTTCTTTTTAAATCGTTTGTTAAGTGTTGTTTAAGATTTACAAAAGAAAAATGTTTAATGTTTGTACAAACTTTTTTGATACACCAGCTATCAGCAACATTAAGCAATCAGACAACAAACTAACAAAAAAAGCTCATTGTTTCCGACAAAAATTTTTTTACTTAATAACTTTTTTGGACTGATTCGATAAAACTCCGATAAAATGGCAGTAAATGCCTCCAGGAACAGTGTCGCAACATCCATAACAGTGTATAAGTATTAGGTGCAAGACTTCGACCAAAGACATGAGGTACATCAGCATGGCGGGACTTAGGTATAGGTGGGACACTTCTTTTACCTGAAATATAATCAAAAGAAGAAACAAGCGCTCTACAATAATTTTTTGGCTTCGTTTACAGCAAAAAAGTGTTTGTACCTTTGAATGTCTTACTGATGATAGGAGAAATTTTGGTTAAAAAGGTTGCGTACCTTTGGAGTGTGGGAAATGGAGCTTTCTGCTTCTAAACAGGTCTGAGACTTGTAGCTAAATAATCATCCCAAAAAGTATATTTTTTAGGCAAGTGTTGACTGTCTCGATGAGGAGTGTCTACCAACATTGTGGTGGCATCACTCAACATTGTGGTGGTGTCACTCGACACTGAGCATGTTGCTCGTGCTTCTACTCTTTTTCTACAATTTATCACAGCAATCCTTGAGGTACACCCCCATATTCAACAAGGAAAAAACAAGATAGAAAAGAAGTGTGATATATGATAGTGACGTGGACATTTGCTAAAATATGATTGGTGGAGATGAGAGTGATGAGTTGGCCGCTCATGATTGGCTGGGAAGCGAGATTTGGAGCTGAAGTGTTCATGAGATCATGACTAATCCAACCAAACCACACGACGACGAGGAGCAGCTTGAAGCCGAGGAGCAGGTTGTAGCCGAGGAGCAACTTGTACCAGAGGAAGAATTGACCATTCTGGTGGGTCCTCTAACAAGGTCAAGATCCAAGAAGTTCAACCAAACAATCAATGGACTACTCAAGGAGCTAAACAACAAGAAGATGTTGCTCAATCCTCGTCAATAGTGATCACGGCTCAAGAGGTTCAATAAAGGGTTAAGTGTTGCTTATGCACTCTTTTTCCCTTGTCAAGTTTTGTCCCAATGGGTTTTCTTGACAATGTTTTTAATGAGGCCTAAGTAACACTTTCAAGCCTCTCTTTATCAGCCACATTCGTGGTCCAAGGCCCACTCAGAATGCCTTGGCCCATTTTCTATTTTATGTTCAAACTTTGCATTTATTGCTTTTGTTATTTCCAAGACTCTTTGCATGAGCTTGCATGAGTGTAGACTTGTGCATGCTTTTGCATGTTTTTCTTCTCTTCCCTCCTCTCCTTCGTCCTCCCTCTCTATATAAACTCAATGTAGCTCTCATTTGCAAGGATCAAACATTTTAATCAAAAACTCTCTCTTTTACTTGTTTGATCCAAAAAGTGTGTAATATCTTTTCAACTTGTTTTCTTCTTAGTGTGTAATATCTAAGTTGGATCCAAGCTTGTAGTCTAAAAGTCTTTCATCACTCTTGGAAGTACATCTCGTTCCCCCTTTCATCCCGCTGCATCCACTCGTTCTCATCTTCATCGTCGTTCATCTTCATTTCGCTGCATTGTTCGAGTTCAATCCATTGTTCACCATCAATCTCGTCACTTCAAATTCAAAACCAACAAAGTGGTCCTTGGAGCATAGATCCACGTTCAGGAGTCTATCAAGTGTATAGAGATTTGATGATCAATTGTGAAGAACTAACCAGAAATTATTGAAAATGTAATCTTCTTTTTTCCATTGTTCTTTGTTTTTATGGACTCTCTTTGTGTGTTCCTCATTGTAGCTTGAGTTGTTTATTTTTATATGCTCTAGTAATTTGAGTAGTGAATCGTTGTTTTACGAACACTGATTGAATCTATCGTTTGATTCATCTTAATTGAGAGATTGCTGAGTTTTTTTGTAACAAAGGTATTTAGGCTATGTCATCCTCGTAATCCATGGCGGAAACGAGAGCATAGACGAAGGCGAATGAAGCTATGATTCTGGTTACAACGATTACTAGACCTGGAATTTTGTATCGTTTCCTCCAAAATTGAAGAACACGGTATTGAAAAACAAGTTTATAGGATCGATGATGAGTTATTATATCTGCAATTTTTAATCTCAAATTTTTCTTTATTTATTTATTTATTAAAAGTCTCAAATTAATCACACATTCAGAGGCTCCAAGTATGTAATAGATTTGGAGAGATTTTCAATACTCTTTTAGTTGAAAAAATCAGACCTGCGATTTGTATATAGTGTACAATTTATGTGTAAAATTTGTGTAAAATTTCAAGTGTAAATTAAGACTATACACCAAATTCTTAACTCAATACACCTTAATATTATTTGTATATACACCTTAATCGAATTAGGTGTATTCAGACTAGAATTTTAAACGATTTGTGTAAAATTTACAAATCTTATGATATGCAATTAAGCATTATAAAAAATCTAATGAAATATAGTGTTGTTGAACTTAGAAAAAGAAATCTACCTTTAAATCTATGGTTATTGAAAACAGTTTGTAGATTTAGTTTTTAATAAATTTTAAAGGATTTGAGAGAATTTCTTAGTTGAAAAATAAATTAATCAAAATTTCATTTCATAATTTTTGATAGTGTTCTAGAGCAATGATTCAACGGCCGTTTAGGCGGCGGTAGATGGTGGTTAACCGCCACGCAGTAGATATGTGGCAGCCCTAAGGGTTTTTTTTTGGGAAGATGATATAAATTGGAACTACTAATTTGCCCATTCATATAAGTGAAAATAATTGAAAATATACATTGGTGGACTTCTAACTATGATCTAAACGCATTAATAAGAGCTTTAACCACTTTGCTATTTCATCATTTAAGTGAAAATAATTAAAAATATACATTAAGGAAATAAACATTTGCTACTAATTACTCGTTTGTTTAATATACATTGGTGGACTTCTAACCATGATCTAGACACATTAATAGGAGCTTTATACCACTTTGCTATTTCATACATCTATACTATTAAAGCTGAAGTACCTAAAATAAACAAAGTTTCTAATTGAAATAAAAAAACACTTAATCGGATATCTCATTTTTGGATCTTTGGGTATGGATAATTAATCAAATATTTCTCCAACATATTATATCATTTCCATATTTAGTTTTGATTTTCCTAAAATATCTCTAAACAAAAAGGGTATATAAAACGTCTCACATCGGCTAGATAGAAAATGGTTCATACTCATTATAAATATGGCTGATATGCTTCAATCTACGAATAAACAGGAAGCTTGATTTCTTAAGAGTTCAAAATTTAAAAGTTTTACGATTTAATCCGGGGTTTTATATGACCAAATTAAAAAAAATTTCAAAGTATTATAAATATTGAACCTTTAGAGTTTTTAGTTTTAAATATTTTAGGTGAAACATCAAATATTAGTTTACTAAATTTCTCTAAAGATCTTTTTTTTTAATATATTCAATTACACACTAACATACAAACAAATTATACATATCAAATTCAAAAAACATGTATGTAATGTAAACACAATCTCAAGTAAGAATACATTTTAAAAATAAGTACAATTATGATTTTTATATTAACTTTTTGAATAGCACGGGTTATCCCCTAGTCTAACATTATATTCAAAATCAGTGATATAATTAAAATCATTGAATAGTCCTCAAACGCTTGATATTGTCTAGTTATCGATTAGTTTTTGCTTTAACCGTTTAGACGCTATATGCTAGTCCACTACCCAACTAGCACCTAATGCTTCTTAGAACATTAATTTTAAATAAAATTTGAAAAGATTATATAATAAAATCATATCAACTTTCTTAAAATCATATATTTTTCTGTTTATTTTTAAGTGATGTTTTCAATTTTCTATGGAAATATTAAACGTATTTACTAATTTTTGATCTATTATATTATACATTATATTTTTATTGATTAATTTTATTTTATTTTTAAAGCTATTTTTATAGAAAATAAATATTTTTATGTTTTTTAATTTATGTATATTAAAAACATCACTTAAATTTAAACAGAGAGAGTAAATATTTACGAAAAAACTCAATTTTAAATACACCATTTTTTTTTTTGTGTTCCAAAAAAAAAATACACCATTTTTAAATATAGCATCTTCTCCTCGATTAAGACAAAACCCCGAAAAAAATCAGAAAAAACCATAAAAATAATTAAAAAAAAAAGGTAAAGGATAACACAAAACCCCTTTCGTCTTCTCAAATCCAACACTACCACACAGACAAAAACACACCGACGAACAATGGCGGTTTCTTCTGGAACATTCTCCACCTTCCTCTGCATCAAAACGCCGTCGTTCCGCAACAACGCCTCGATTCCTCCTTCGTCTCTCCGACTAACCTCTCACCCAGCGGCTAAACTACGCTTGGTCCGAGCTGTAACATCTGCCACAGAGTCATCAGAGCCAACGGCAACTAATAAGAGAGTGCCACGTGGTATCATGAAGCCTCGACCAGTGACTCCTGAGATGCAAGACATCGTTGGTCTTCCTGAGATCCCTCGTACACAAGCTCTTAAACGCATTTGGGCTTACATCAAAGAACACGACCTTCAAGTAAATTCAAAAATCAACTCTTGTTTGGTCTCTCTTTAAGGTTTTGTCTTAATTTCTTTAAATCTGGTTGTTTGGTGTTTTAAAGTGTCAATTTTTAGGGTTACTGTTAGAAAAATTGAACGGGTTTTGGATTTAAGAAGACATATATTGTATTAGGTTGTCTTCTTGTTAGTTCTACAGATGAGTTAATGTAATGAAAATGTTCTTAGGATTTTGTGTTATGAGATTAGAAAGCTTCAGCAGGTTGGTGTTAGTAGTGTTGTTTCAGCTCCAGTCTTGAGTTATAGTGTTGTTTCAGTTCCATTCTTAGGGTTATGTCTCGATTTCTTTAATCTGGTTGTTTGATGTTTTTGAGTGTCAAATTTTAGGGTTTCTGTTAGTAAAATCGAACGGGTTTGGACTTAAGAAGACATATACTGTATAAGGTTGTCTTCTTGTTATAGTTCTACAGTTGAGTTGCTGGTAATGAAAATGTTCTTAGGATTTTGTGTTACGATTGAAAAATACATATATTGTATTACGTTGTCTTCTTGTTAGTTCCACGGATGAGTTATTGTAATGGAAGTGTTCTTAGGATTTTTTTTTGTTATGAGTAGAAAGCTTCAGGTTGTGTTAGGAGTGTTGTTTCAGTTCCAGTCTTGAGCTGGTCTATTAGTAATGAGAGTGTTCAAGATTTTGCATATGTTTGTTAACTGTGAGTGAAGATGTAATATAGTATTGATATGATTTGCTTTGTTTTTTTTTTGTTTCTGCTAGTGACCAATTGCTTCATATGATTTTTGTGGTTAATGTTTATAACGTTTTGTATAAGCAGTTTTGATTCTTTGATTGAGTGTGGTTTTTACATGTTTGGCACTGTGTGTCCTTTGAGGTGTGACTGATATGTTTCTCAGGGCTCTGTTCTTGAGCCTTTTTATAGTACTAGATAATTGTCTATACAAGGATCTACTTTTTGATTAGAAACCTAACCTCATCTGTTCTATAGTCACTCCTGCTAGTATCTGAGTCCTCTTATTCCTAAGTTGAAATGATTGTCTCTGTCTATTACTTATTGAGCACGTTCATGGTTTCTTTGGCATTGTTGCTGTTTGGTTTAAGTTCTCAAAGTGTTAAGCTAGATTGACATTCTCAAGATGGAACTCTTTCAGCTCTTGAAATTCTTGTTCTATTGTATTCCAAGTGTTCAAAATGCTGTTTCTCTGAAATTTTTAAAGTCTATAGAAACCAAGAAGCCAAAACTTATTATGTTTACACTTTTAGAAAGCTCGTTCTTATTTTCTCCTTCTCATGTCAGTCACGAAGCTGCAAGGTTAGCGAACCAAGCTTCGCTTGCATCAACGTTTTACTAAATGACTTGTATTTTTGTTCTTCAGGATCCACAGAACAAGAGAGAGATACTATGTGACGAGAAGCTAAAGAAGATATTTGAAGGCAAAGATCGAGTTGGGTTCCTCGAGATTGCAAAGCTCATCGGTCCTCACTTCCTCTGATGAAAATTCCGCGAAAACTTTATCCGAATGATACCCTATGTTTTGTTGAGCTGTTAGGGCCATGAAAGAAAAGGGTATTTCAAGTTGGAGAAGACTTTAGATTAAGTTTAGTAGATTAGGGGGATTTTGCAAACAAACTACTTAAGAAGGTTTACTTTTGGGGTCGCTTCAGTTGATGTTATGTAGACCTTTGCTCCTAATATCGTTTTTACGTTTACGTTTCCATTTCAGATTCTGTTGCTTTTTATTTTTGTGTGGCGTCAGTGGATTTGTCTACTACTTGGTATATATGAAACCAAGTCAAGTAAAAGTAAAACATATGCAATGAATTCAAAAGAAAAAATAAAAAAAAATTATCAATCTTAAATGAAAAAGAAAAAAAAAACTATATACAAGATTATTAATCATAAATTTGTGCATTATAGTTAGGAGAATTTACGAAAATGTGAATCCAATAATGTTTCTTTGTTTTTACAAACTTTCTGAATATGTTAATGGTAATGTTAAAACAACGGTCACAATACATTTGGACAGAAAGCTACAATTTAGACATAATTTTTTTTTTTTTTTTTTAAACTATTTTTAAGAAATACCGAAAGCTATTTAATTATAATGAAACAAAAATAATTATTCAAAAAGGAACTAGTGTATCTTATTTTCTAAAAAGGTTTCGGGAGAGTGTTTTTATGCATACATCAATTTTATAATATTTCAAATTTGATTATTGTTTTATTAAGAATAGAAGATATTTTATACAAAAAGATTTGCTAGAAGATGATTTATATATAATGATATGAGGTCCATACCTTGTTTTCTAGGTAAGTTTGCAAATTTGGTTCCAATTTCATGAACATAATTTCGTTTGATGTTCTTGTTGCTTTGAATTTGTTAGTTGTGATTAAATAACCTAACTTTTATTTTTGGAAAACCAAGTTTGTTATGAAATTTTGGCGTGAAAGTGTTACCTTCCTAGCCATTACCATTGCTTTATTAGTACTAATGGATGTTTGGTCATGACTATATTTTTTTTTCTTGTTCAAGAATGGGCACATCGTCTTGGATTTATCTCAACTTCTCGAGACTGTTCTTCGTTGGGTCAACTATACATGAAATCGACTGGAGTGTAGACATTATGGGAAATTGTCTTAAAGCATTCTGCACTATACAACATCAGAGGACTAGGTTGGGTTGAGGGGGTGTTATTAGTGAATTTTAAAGAGTTTTAAGTTTTGAAAACTTTGATGTTCTTTGATCTTGAATTAAAATAAATAAACTCATGTGTTAAATTTGTTCAATATTTATAAAAATTTGTTTATATTCATTAAGAACTTAAGTTGTTTATATTCATTAAAAAGTTGTTATATTCATTGAAAGGTATGTGTTATTGAAATGATGATTTTATTACGTTCTCAAAAGATTATCATTTTTTTATATATAATATAAGTGTTAATTTTGAAATATTTGAGAATGTGTGCTAATTTTGGAAAAACCTCAAATTTGGGCTTTATAGGGTATTTCTCCAAAAAAATTGAAAATTCAAATAGAGAAAAAGGGAAATTAGTTTTAAATTTCTTTTTTTTTTGATTTTATATAAAATAAATTACAAAAAATAAATAAATAAATTTAAAAATAGGGATAAAAAGACCTTTTTGTCACATGTAGTTTGGACCTCACGGTAGGTCAGGTCCAACGTGATTAAATTAACCGAGAGAGCTTTTTGGACACAACAATTGCTCCCTAAGTGTTAAGATCCATTTTTTCTATAATCAAAACAAACCGATAAAATTTCATGTCTAAGTCTTCTTGATCCCTTCTCAAACTTAAGTTGTATACATAGACTGGTTATTTCATTTATTTAGCCATTGAATCCGAGAGAGAACCTTTTGATGAAAAAGGGTGGAAATTTCACAAGTGGCACTAATCACACTTGTGTGTCCTTTGAGGTGTGACTGATATATTTCTCAGGTCTCTCTGTTCTTGAGCCTTTTTCTATAGTAGTACTAGATAATTTGTCTATACAAGGATCTAGTTTTCGATTAGAAACCTAACCTCATTTGTTCTATAGTCACTCCTGCTAGTATCTGAGTCCTCTTATTCCTTGAACTTAAAAGAAAGTTGAAATGATTGTCTATGTCTATTACTTATTGAGCTCGTTCATTTTTAGACCCTAAGAATGTTTGGCTTCGTAGTTCTGATGCTTTGATCTCTGTTTCTTTGGTATTGTTGCTGTTTGGTTTTAGGTTCTCAAAGTGTTAAACTAGATTAGCATTTCAAAATGCTGTTTCTCTGAAACGTTCAAAGTCTATAGCAACCAAGTAGCCAAAACTTATTATGTTACTCTTTTAGAAAGCTCTTTCTTATTTACTCCTTGGCATGTCTCTCGAAGCTTCGTTACTATACACTTCAAGATGTTTCACTTGCATCAACGTTTTACCAAATGACATGACTAATTTTTTTAAATTACTGTTAATTGCACATTTGTAATTTGAAATTTATATCAAATCAACCATTATCCAAAATATATATTGACTAGAGTTGTAAACCATAGTTGTAATTTGTGATTAATATTTGTAAAGAAAAATGAAATTATTGTGCTTTTGTTATCAGAATTTTAATGTATAAATTTAGGAAAATTATCATCTATATTAACATTTTTGGAGTACCTTTTGGAAAGTAACATTTTATTTTGTATTATTTGCAATCATAAACCCTTGCCATTTGAATGAATAACAAAATTTTAAAGTAAATTTTGTAATTAAATTATATTTAAATTCCAAAACTGGAAATCAGTATTTATTACATTCAACAGAATTTCCTAAAATCTCTCCCTAATAAATCAAATATTTCTCCAATATATTTATATGATCTTATTTGCTTTAAAATTTATATTATTACATAAAACATATGTATAATAAAAATATATTTTTTTCTGCATATGTTACAATTTGAATTTTTGAAAACGGACGTATATTACTCAATCGATATAAAACAAATTATGTATTAAAGTATTATTGATAATTGTAATAGCACGGATCATGTGATGGAGCGAGTTATAATTTACATAATTATGATACATATATTTTTACGGGTTGTCTACTATAGTAAAACTCACAAAAAAATTTAATCTGAAACTAGACTAGCTATTTAAACGAAAGATATTATGCCAACATTATTTCATTATTTGAATATTAGACTTATTTAATTAAGCTAATCAAATTACGATTATATAAAAAATAAATTGTCATGCAATATTCCACAGGTTAACTCAGAAATAACAATCAAAATACAGTAGTACAATCTTATATATGAAACAAACTTAATAAAAAATATATTTTAAAATATCGTCATGTGGTATACCGCGGATTAAAAGCTAGTTTTTTAATATAAAATATGAGGTAGATAAGATTTATTAGTGTACCATAAAATTAATCTGTTGACTAACTTTTTTTTTTGTTAGTCAAAATTTTCCCCTTGACTTATATATTTTTGTAAACTTTCATTCATATGATCAAAGGGATTACAAAAGCTAAAGAGTTCGTCCCAATAGACAAGAGAACATAATGTACTAGTTTAGTACCCTTCTGATGGAAATTTTTTTGGCGGGAAAATGTTGGCATAAAGTTTTTGGTGGGAAATTTTTGGTGGGAAATTTGTTGGAAGAAATATTTCTTCCTTTGGAAAAGAATATTCTTTCAAATAAGGGTAAAATGGCTATTAAAATTTAAGAGAGGGCAAAAATGAAAATGGCAAAAAAGAAGGTAGTTTTAAAAGGGGTATCATAAAAAGGTTATTGGTATCAATTTCTCAAGATAAATATCAATTTTTTACTTACAAATTACCTTTATATTGTATGTATAAATTTTTATATATTTCATAAATAGCGTAAAATAACTTATTAATACCTTTTTAAAACCTTATAAACCATTTTAAAAACCATTTAAAAACCTTATAAAATATTTGTATCAAATTTCCAAGTAGTAGTTATTATATAGAAGTACCTTATAAACCATATAAAACTTATAATTTTTCATATTTAAACAGAAATATTTTTGAAAATGGATAGATAAAAGGGGTATTTTTGAAAAGGGGTAAACCAAAAGGGGTATTTCTCAAACATTCTCTTTAATTTTTAATAACTATTTTATATATTTTATTTTTTAATGTTGTTTAAAAATTCTATTTTTACCTTAATATTAACAAAATTAGATATAACATGTTACGACATCTTATGTTTTACTTGATACTTATCATGCGGTATACCACGAGTTAAAATCTAGTTTTTTTTTTATATAAAATTTTAATATATAATTCGTTATAACATTTATAACATTCATTTAATATATTTATTTTTTTTTTTTTTGTTTTGTTAGTCAAATTTTTAGTATATAATTCGTTATAATATTTATTTATATATTTCTTTTTTTGATAAGGTTAATAATATTTCTATTTTATCTAAATATTAACAAAATTAGTATCGACACGTGTCAACATCTTATCGTTTATAATTGACACATGTCACGATCTTGTTAATGGCTGACTTTGAAAACCAAGGTTTATATAATAAGATATTTATTTTTATAATTATCTCTCATGTTTCTTAATGTTTACAAGCTTGTATCAGCTGTTCATCAAAGAAGATTCTGTCTCTAATGACTTCTTGTTCTTAATCTTGGAGCTGAGGCAGGACCAATTGAAAGGAGGAGTCACGTATGGTCCTTTGAGTAATCCATCAGCCATTAATTTGTACGCAGCCTCAGTCATATGAATGCCATCCCATGACACATACTTTGAAGGATCATTACAAGATTTCGTTCCTACACTCCCACAACGTGTACTAAAGTTGAAGTTGTATGGTCTTCCTACACCGCAGCAAGCAGACAAGGGTTTGTCTATGAATCCTGTCAATATCATTGATTTAATAACTTGTTTAATACCTAATCTATAAATTGGTTGTGATGAGTGAAGTTCTAGTGTAGGTATCAAGAAGGCTAACCGTATTTGGTTTGTTCTTGGGTAAGCCGCAACAAAGCATTGTAATAGTCAGCATATATGATGGTAACATGAGGGTTGAGTATCTTGAGTCTATTGAGTTCTGCCTGAAGCTGTTCGTCGTGGTATTCTCCAAACTTGTTTAGCCATTTCAAACATCCAAAAGAATCGTATTCTTCCATGTTTGATGTTTGATATAATGTCAAATATACTACCAAGCATCCGATAGGGAACTCTCCCGGCACCAGAAATGTTCTTCCCCCCATACCAATCAACTCCTGGATTAAACATAGTCCCAAAGCCACTAATCAATGTGTTTTACTTGTTACTCATGTGACTAGCAAATCAAGAATCCTATTAAAATGGTTACCGCAATTGCAGATGAAATAGTACTAATGACGAACGGAACAAGCTCTTTCGCCTTTTTTAAGGGTCGTCGTTCGAACAATGGCAAAATATAGTCATTCCCTCCAATCTCTCCCATGAGAATCAAAGCATTGCCAATTATATCTCTACAATCTAAAAACAAATACAAACTTAACCAAAAAATAAAAATTATAACTATTCCACTAAAGTAGATCTTCTAGCTACCTGATGGCAAGCCAATAGATTTGGTAAACTCTCTTTGAAGATCTTAATCTGAACTTCTAAACTGATGTTGTGAGGAGGATGGTAGCCTCTCTCGTCGAGAAAAGAACTGTTCAATGCCGTTGCTGAGACTACCGCAAAATTAACTCCTTTCTCAAAGTTTCCATTTTTGGATCCAAAGTACGGAGGCACATAAGGAAGCCCCAAAAATTCAGCTATAAAAGTTAAAATTTCATAGTTGTTAACTTGTAGTTCAAGTAATAAGAAAACAGAAAGATTTTACATATGAATTCAGTAAGCAGAATCAGAAAAAAAAAAAATAGTGTTCTTTGTATAAAGCAAAATCTAAAAAAGCTATGCCAAAACTGAAAAACAAAGAAATTTCTTACATAAGACCAAAAGGAAAACAAAGAAAGATCCCTTAATTACTAACTTAACTTAGCTATTTTGGTTCTTTTTGAACACAAGTGTGCTTATTTGGACTCTACTTAGAGTTTATATGTAAATCCAGTGTCAAAATTTACATATAAAGAAAGAAAAAGTGTACCAATAAAGTCAATGATGAGGCGACCGTCAGAGGAACGACCTGTTGGTTGGTGGAAGAAAGTTTCTCCGTACGGTAGAAAACCGCATCTAGGACGATTGTTACTATCCGGGATGCCGAGAAAGTTTCCAGTATCGGCAATGGAATCACCGAAACTAATAATCGACTCAAAATTCCGGCATTGCGATTCCGAGCTTACCATAGTGACCAAAAGAGTAGACAAAAACAGACCAAACAACTTCATCAAGACATGATAATCTAGCGACGCCATGAGATCGAGAGAGATCCCAAGTGACTTAATCTTTTGGTGTCATTATAATATAGAACTCATTGGCTCTCGGATGGGACAATTGAATTATATATGGACCCAAATGAGCGTTTCTTGTTGTCTTATAAATAAAGGCAATTTACTTTTTATGGCCTACAAATTTAAGCATTTGTATTTGTATCGTTTAAAACGGGTGTACATTGACATTAAACCACCCTCTAGCTAGAAAAATATCTATCTATAAAGATAGAATGAGGTGTATAGATATGTTACAAAAGACATATATATGCTATGCTCACTTCTCACCCCAAATGCAATTTCTACTACCATCACGACTGGATTGAGGATTCATTGAGCCGCCATTTAACTTTGCATAAGACCGATTTTAAATTTGTATCCTCGGATAGTCGGATGAAAAAAATATGGCACTTGACTCTTCTGTGAACAGATAAGATTCCAAGGTTATCCAACTTCACATAATATAGTTCCACGAAATATCAACTTGTTGGTTCCACTAAACCTTGCTAGAAACTTTTCTTATAAATTGATGAGAGTACAAAAATCTCAAAGGTATTTAGAAAGATTTTTTTTGGATTCTCATAATAATAATATATTACAAATTACAATTTCTTATACATATAGATATAGAATTGATCTAAGTAAAAAATATATTTTGTGATAATACTCAATACTAACATTTATCAACAATCTTCTAAAATAATACCTTCTTGATTTCCGGATTTTGGATATGACATTTCGACTGTCGATCTCCGATTCTCCAACTTCCAATTATCTCTTTTGAATTTGACATCTCAATCATCGATCTAGGTCGATCTCTGGTTCTCCATCTTCAAAATAATCCCTAAAGCATGTCTTGCCTGCCAAGTAACTACGATGCAGGCTGCATCACATTTTGTCTTCGATCATCCAAACAGGGTTGTTATCCAAGATCATCATCTGTAACGATCAAATTGTTAAAGTAATAGCCAATCTGAATCAAGAAAATATTAAAGAGCAAACTAGTTCCAAACAAGTCACCCAATTAAAACCCTAATGGGCTATTTAAAAAAATAAAAAACCCTAAATCGCAGCAGTAACGTGACAACCACGTAAAGGATTAGAAACAACCGTTACTTATCATTAGCAGACCCTCCATACTTCTCCTGCAACTTAGCAAGCTCCTCTTCCTTCTTGTCCAAGTCAACCTTCTTGCTCATCACAGTGGGTTGGTAATACTGCACGATAATAAGGTACCTATTCGCTACTTGAAAAGTGTAGAGTATATTTATAGGGATAGAACAATTTTGGTAAGGCTATGGGTATTTATTGATGGTGTTATTTTAATTATTAAACCGAAAGGAACCGACGACCACAAACCGAATTGAACCTACCATAAACCGAAAATTTGTGATTGGATCCATATTTTTAATATTTTTTTTTGAAAATGGATTCAAAATTTTTAAATGCTTCAAAATAAACTATTTTTTGGATTTATACACAATATATCATTATGGTAAATCATAAACTAATTAAATAAAAGTTCAACTTCAAATGTCATGATACATACTAACTTTGTTTTTTGGTGACACATATATTTAACATGGCAGTGTTAAATATTCCATCGGTTCCTAAGGAATAATATTTTTAGAAAAAAAATTAGTTTCAAAAAAATAATTTTTTATAGTTATAATGCATTATTAATTATTAATTAGGAACTAGAAAAATCAAAGTAAATAACTAAATATCATTTGTTTTGAATTCGTGAAAACCCTAAATCACAAAAATTAATGCAATTATCATTAACTTTTAGATGTTTTTAACTATGTGTGAAACATTTTAAAAAATTATCGATAAGAAACCAGAGGGAATAGTTGTTAGTTATTGATGTGAAAACCACTTGTCATCTTCTGTTAAACCACAAAACTACATCGTGTTAATTAATTAATTGGAAAAGTTGAGTTCTTTTTTTTAACATCAAATTAATATATAATATCACAACGCGTTTACAGAATACAGAAACAAATCAAATATAATCATTGTCACAAATAGAGGAAATTGAATACAAAGAGTGGAAGTCTTACATGCTAACATAAAATATCTATTAAGTCCCCTTTTCATTTACTCGTAAATGGCTATCATCTTCTCGATGAAACTCAAAAATTCCTTTGGTATAACCTTGATTGATAAACTGAAACTGAATGTTGTTTGACTTGATTTTGAAACTTGACTCTTCTGTGATATCAGCATATCGCCTTATTCATAGATAATTACTTAGTGACACTACATCTTCATCTCCAACTTGTATGTATCTCCATGGTGGTTTTCATGGAGGTTTTTTCCAACGTACATATGATTATCTCAAAAGTATGAGATTTTGACGCTTTAGATTTGATGGCCTTCCAATTATGAAGAATCGATTGGCCTCAGCGGTTTCATTGACCATCAAAATTTGTGTTAATGGTTGTGAGGACACCAGATCTTGACATCGTCATTTAAATTTGTAGAACTGCGAAAACAAGACTGCATCACGTCAAAACATAAATTTAGATCAATTCTCTCTCAAGACATTGACCAGTAAATTCAAATTTTCAATTATTAAACTCTCATTTGTAATTTCCTAGTCAAATTCGCATTATCAAATTGGTTCATTTTGTTCACAATGCATTCTAACATCAACTCTTGCAGGCTAGAAATACAATGCTTAATTAACACTCATTCTGGCATTTAATCGAACATCTCTGAAACAAATAAAAGAATAAGTTTTAAAACAGGGTGATCAATCCTATTCTAGCATTTAGAACATGAAAATTGAAGAAACATGAGATAAAAAAAATCCATTGAAGTTATCAATCCACTAATTCATTGAATCTTCTACTTAGAACCCTAAAACCCAATTGATAAACTACTCACACATATTGCAGAAAATAACACAAAAGGATATGAAATAAAACATGATTAAATAGATTAAAATAAGAATAGGGTTTATAAACCTTCTCCAAATTTTCAAAGAGGATGAATCTCTATCCCAAATTGTTGCTAACAAAATGAAGAACTCAGAAAAACTGCTGGAAAGAAAGAGTCAAATGAAAATAGGTCTCATGGGTTTTTTATACCCAATACAGAAAAATAACAATTAAGTCCTGTTTAGAAAACGAAATTTGGTCGTCGGGCGGATGGACCGATCGGTATGGAGTTAGACCGATCGATCGCTTGGTCTCAGGACTGTTCCGTGCGTGTCGATCGATCGGTCCTAGGATGGGATCGATCGGTCCACTTGCTTCTGGTTTTGTCCGGGCATGGAGAACGATAGGTCCAAGGATAGGACCGATCGGTCATTCCTCTGCAACTGCTAATCTTGTAATTCTTTGCCCGAAACTGGTCCAAAATGCGTCGATTCCGCTCCAACAGCCTAGCACCTTCTCATGACTCAAAACACGACTCGAAAGACACAAAAGACGTGACAAACGACTCAAAATAGACATTAAAGAAATGGTGAAAGACTCTAAAAACACCATATATCAGATTACCTAAGGAACTTCCTGCAAAAACAAAATAAGTAACCATCAACCGACTCTCAAACCTACTCCCTAGACAAGAATAAGCAAGCAAAAAATGCAAGCCATAAACAATGGAAATATAAACAACATTAGATCTTTTCTCATTTTTAGATTTTTTTCACTTTTATGGTGATGGTTGCTATTATTCTCGTTGGTGATGTTTTCTTGGACATCTCTTATATGTTTTCAAGGTTAGTGTAACCTTGTTCCTTGTGATCAATTTCGCATATACTTTACTTTGGTTAAGTTATCGGGTTAAATACTCGAGTAATCATAATCCCTTAGTGATATGGCTATGGTCGAACAAGACCCGAAGCACGTAGTGGAGGAAGCCGTTGACGAGGAGCAGCACGAAGACAAGGACAAGCACGAAGACGAGGAGCACCATGTAGCCGAGGAGCAGGTCAAAGCGGAGGAAGCACTAGTCGTCCTGGAAGATCATCTAACACACTCAAGGTTCAAAGAGCTCAATCAAGTAAACAATGGCCTTCTTAAGGAGCTACACAAGAAGGAAGAAGTCGCGGTCCAAGATTCCCTCATGAAGATCACGACGCAAGAGGTTCGGTAAAGGGTTAAGTGTTGTCAAGTTTTTTCCCATTGAGTTTTCTTGACAAAGTTTTTGATGAGGCCTAAGTAACACTTTTAAGGCTTTTTACCAAGCCCAATCCGTGGGTCCAAGGCCCATCATTTGTAACTCATCTAATCTTTTTTTTATCAAAAAACTCTTTCTAAAGTTAGATCACTCTCTTGTTCTTCTCTTTGGTGCGTAATATCCAACGATGAGTTCAAGTCCGGTAAATCAAACGCTCTTCCGCAATCTTTGTGCGATCATTCGCGCCACATCCTTTGGTCTAAGTGATACCCGATCTTTTAGATGGAAAGTTTATCCTTTCCTTAACTTTCCGAGTGTTGATTCTAGGAGGATCGTATCACTTAGTGGTGCGGTGATCTAGGACGGCTAGATTAGATGATTTTTACAGACCATTTGCTAAAACTCGATAATTTTTATTATGTATAGTTTTCTAAATGGGCCCAGAAGCTATATGTGATTTGGTAACAATTAAATACGATACTATATAAGTAAGAAATGGTTTTAGTAAAAAAATCATGTCCGGACTAACACAACTCACGATCATAGTACGAATTGTAAAGCCTTAGGCCTTGGTCGTGAAGTAAAGATACTCTGATTCAATCGATTTAGGCGAACGAACGAGTTTTGGAAACTTTTCTACACTGATTACGAACGTCATACATGACACCCTTGTTCTTTCTAAAAAAGTTCGAGGGTGTTAGCACAGGCAAACGTCGGCAGTCCAGGGTAAAAAAAAAAATGCTTTTTATCTTATCCCCTTATGAATGGCCGAGAGATATCTTGAGCTAGAGAATCATGACCTTTGGAAAAGTTGATATAACAATGTGAAAAACGTGGACAAAGTTTAGGTACACCGAACTGGTCTTTTTATTTTTATTCTCAGGAGCTTTATTTTGCAGTCATCATCAAACTTCCTAAACTCTGGGAAGGCAAGAATGAGAGGAGCATTGTTCAGAAACGTAGCCGCCGACACCGCCCGGCTCATATGGCGGAGTAACGCGGCGGCGGAGACATACCCATTTGCTAAAACCGGCCTTTCTCAATCAAGGCCTTATTTCAAGTCGCGTCAGTTTCTTGGAAGAGCAAAAGAAACAGAAGTCTCACCTTCTTCTTCTTCTTCATCTGCGTCGATTTCGAAAGTTTGGTTCGTTGGTTGGTACCTTGGTATGGTGAAATCACGACCAGTTTTGACTAAAAGTGTCACTTCTTCTCTTATTTACATTGCCGCTGACTTGTCTTCTCAGGTACTTTGGTGTTGGCTCTGTAAAAGGTGTTTCCTTTTTAAAAAAAATGATGCCTTTTTGCGAAATTGGTAGTCTTTTAGTTTAATATCAAGTAGAAGTAGAAGAGGTGAGGAAGAAAACATATATTTTTGATTAGGAAGAGTAAAGTTTAAGTCTTTAGTGGAGTAATGTGTGTCTGCAACACAATGTGATTGGAGTAATGGGAGATTCTTGATAATGGTGATTTGATTTTATTGTGCGGTTGTGCCTTTCCACTCTATAACAACTGACTTCAAGAGATGACGTTGGTTTATATTGTCTTAATGATCTTTCGATTAAACGATTGTTAAAACTGCTTTGGAGCCGTATGAATTGGTCATTCTTGAAATGGTGATTTAGCTATTCAATGTGAATTGAGCCGTTTCCACCTGTTACATTGATTTTTAGCACTCTATTGAGTTTTACAGCTGACATTGGTTCTTTCTGTATCGATCTTTCGACAGACAATTGCGAAAAATTCTTCCGAGTCATATGACTTGGTGAGAACAGCAAGGATGGGTGGATATGGTCTAGTTGTTTTGGGTCCAACACTTCACTATTGGTTCAATTTCATGTCAAGACTCTTTCCTAAGAAAGATTTGATCACAACGTTTAAGAAAATAGCCATGGGACAAACAATCTACGGGCCAACCATGACTTTTATATTCTTCTCATTGAATGCATCTCTGCAAGGTAAGCTTCTTGTATATATCTAAGACCCGGATTGTGTTAGGATAAGAAGAAACATACTAACTCGGTTAAAAATTCCAATACCATCCAACTCTCAATCTTATCTACATGAAAAAATTTGTGAAGTAGATGAGTTAACTTGTATTATACTCTTTTCTCAACGTCTCAGCTCTAAATCTCAACAAAAATGTTCAGTTTTAGCATCTGCTCTTAGTTTACTCTTTAGTCAACATAGGTTCAGAACAAGTTGCCTCGAATGGTGAATTTTGCATTTTTTCATTTGTTCAGGGGAAAGCGGTTCAGATATACTTGGCAGATTGAAAAGGGACTTGGTCCCTGTGTTGTGTAATGGTGTCATGTATTGGCCTTCATGTGATTTTATTACATTCAGATTCTTCCCTGTTCATTTACAGGTAATCCCCTCAGGCCTGAGACCAAAGCATGTTATATGGTCTCGTCCCGAGCGCTAAATCGTTTTTACTTTCCCCATTACATTTCCTGTTTCTTATCTCACTCTACTCTTATCTTTTGTTTCCATGCAGCCTCTTGTAACCAACTCGTTTTCGTATGTATGGATAATCTACACGACATACATGGCAAACCGCAAAAAGCCTGACGAGATTTCAAACCAAAACACTCAAATATGTTCTACATGATCTTGAGCATTCTTCATGATTTTTCTGTTGTATCTGTAGAATTTAGGTTTGTACATGTAAGAGCTTCAAAGAACCTACATGATGTATGATTTCACAAAGTAATGAGTTTTTGTTATGTTGACATGTAACTTCCTGCGGTTTTACAAACTTTTGATAGAAAAGAGTTGTCATATCAAAGGTTTAAATATTATAAATATTTAAGTTTTACTGAATGTTTAATATATTATAAATATTTAAACTCTATAAAAAAATTAAATTATTATTAATATTTAAACTTTAAAAAATAAATATTATTATATTTTATATAAATATGATAGAGCCGGTTTGAGTTTACATAAATATTATTTTGTTTTTCTTACGGGTTGTCTATATACAATATATTTTTGTCCAAAATATAATGAGTTAAATGAAGAGAAATATGTTATTCCATCATAATTTTATTATTTTGAGTAAATATTTAGATATATTTAATTAGGTTGACTAAATTACGATTATATAAAAAAAACTTGTCATATATTATTCCATGGGTTCAATCATAAAATTAACAATCAAAATACAATTGAACAATCTTAAATACTAAATAAAATTAATAAACAAATACAACTTAAAATTAAAAAAATTAGGTACAAAAATTGTCTTCCGGTGTACCGCGAGTTAAGTCTTATAGTTACCAATCAAAATACATTTACAAAATCTTAAACACTAAATAAAACAAACATAATTAACAAATATAACTTAAAGTTCATACTTTTAGTTTAAAAAATTGTCCAGATACTATTCATGTAACAAATAAGTTTTTAATGGATAAGTTATATTAAATCTATTACTAGACATACAAATTGGGGTGAGTTTGAAACGCTTGACAGTTTAGGTCATTCGATTAATATTTTTTAATTTGTACTTGCAATTCTTTTTTTTGGTTTGATAGTTTATGCATTCGATTTTTACTCAATTTTAAAATACTAACGTGCGGGATTGATTTTTAAAATAAAATTTGTTATTAAATTTTTAAATATATTGCGTTCCTACAGGGTATGTTTGTAAACGTAACTTTTAGGAATGCTATTAATATTTATAATCAAAACCCGTACCAGTTCAATATTTTATTTGTTTTTAAATCACTCTAAACAAAAAAAGAACGATACAATTTTGTTTTGGACAGATGTACACTAAAACAAATAGTAAAAAAATGTGGTTTGTATATTTCGAGACAGAAATCATGACCCGTGCGTCCTAATATATCATGTACTCATGTTTTTCCATCTCATAACTATTTTAATAATAATTTACTCTTTAAGATGGTATATTTTTTTGAACATATAAGAAAATAAGTTAACGATTTAAACTAACACATAAATGTGGGGTTTTATTTGTAAATATATTTATTCTCTATAGCGTTTATAACATAACTAATATTGGTTTGCTTTCATGAAGTTTGTGAATGTCAGATCGACATGATAGCAGATCCAGATTGAGTGTAAACTGTGAGCTACAAACATGATTTAAACAATGAAAATAAATTAAAACTTTTGCCCCCGGATGGTCTAAATATATTTTTCAATGGGTCAAACACGTTCCTATGCATGCTCCACACTAAAAATATTTTTAACTCAATATAGATTAAAATAATTTGACCCGCAAAAAACAAATTTCCTGTAATCCACATTAGTAAATAGTATGTCCGCATATGTTCTTCTTGAATTCACGTTAGCTAAATTTTTTGTCCCATATTCTATCATGAATAGTTTAGTTGATATTTTGATGTATCAAATTACATGTACCCGCTATTTCATGTTTTGATATATATTATTAAAATTAGAAAGTTAAAACTGAATTTAACAATTCAAATTCATATTCATGTATCATACTTGTTATTTGATATTTGAACATTGAAATTGAATTTAGAGGGTGTATCTAAAGTAAAATTTAAAGTGACATGAGTTTTCTTTAGGAAGTTCGTATTATTTTTAAAACTTGTTAAAATAAGTTATAGAAACTGAAGTATTAAAATATTTAAAATATGTTTTAAATGATGTATATTCATCTATAATATTAATTGTTTTAGACAAACAGGAGATTGTCTAAAATGTTTATAATTTAAAAATTAAAAGATAGAAAACTATTGAAAAATTTACTAACGATTGTAAGTGTAAAACTATATATTATTTTTAAGCTAAACCTAATTACGATTATCAGTATATGGACTATTTTAATACTCCATCTGTTTCATTTTAAGTTATGTTTAAGGTTGTTTCACCAGATTAGGAAAACATAGAATTCTTTTTCCATAAAAATTCCGTTAAATACAATGAATTCAACCAATGAGAAAATATGATGTAAGATAATGATTGGTTAAAATTGATTAAATACATTAAATATTTGCATAGAAAATTGAAAACATCACTTAAATTGAAATTTTTTTTGAAGGTTAAAACATCACTTAAAATGAAACGGAGGGAGTAGTTTTTTTAATTGCATTCGTAATTGTTTTTTTATTCTTATATATACGTTTTTTCTATTGGAAATGTCAATATTTCAGGTGGTAGTAATTATTATTGTGTGCACATTTGGTAAGTAAACATGAATATTAATTTATATCTTTTAAAAATCAAAATATAGTTAGTATTTAAAATCATATATGTTAAGATTTAGATTCTGAATTTTTATATTGCTATATATTTAAAAGATCTCAAATATAGTTAATATTTAATTGATTAAGCTGTTATATATGTGCTAATTAATGTAGATTTTTTTTATATATATAGATTTTCCTTATATTGAGTATTTTTTTAAAAAAATATAATCTGCTGGAAATTAATTGGAAAGATCGAAACAAAAGATTTTGAAAATTTAAAGATCCGAATTTTTTTAAAAAAAATATCGGATAGATATGTTCTTAAGGAGGTTTGACTATAGATTTGGGATTACATAAAATGTAATTGTTTTTTAAGATTATATAATTTTTGAAAATTTAATGATGTAATTATTTATGTTATATATTTCTGCACATTTTATGCTATGTACAATTTTATTAGTCGCTTATTCATAATCTAACATAATTAGTTTTCTTTTTAATTTTCATAAAATATGATATTTCATTTTCTAATATATATGATCATTTTTATTAGGTGTTAGTGAATATAAATTATTATTTCTAAAAATTTTACAAAAGACATAAAACTGAAAATTAAATATATTTAGATATTTTCAATTTTGAATTTAATAATCCAATTTTTATGGTAACCAAATCAATATTATTTCCATAAATATAGTAGATAGTTTTTATTTTTTATTTATTTATTTTTTTTTACTGTTTTTAAATGTGTTTGACTACATGGGTTGGATCACATTTTAGTTTATTCTTTTTATTTATTTTTGTTTGGCAACACTTACAAAAATGCTTCCCTAGTATAGATCAAATAGTTAATACAAAAATATGAGTCCGTGCTATAACACCGATAAATAACTAATTACAAATTTACACTATCAAATAATACAGTATATATTAAATAATATTACTAAAAATTATAAAATATCGTGATCATAACATTATTAATTTACAAACGTTTTAACTGTAGTTGTTACATCGTGTTAATTAATTTATCATGTTAGCTTAGTCAGTTGACGTAACAATGTGAAAACATGACAAAATTAATAAAAGTTAGATATCTAATTAAAAATTCAAGATACGGTTTAGCTAAACCGACTGAAAATAAACCGCTTTTGATTTATTTTTCCCTCAACTAAGTTTGATACAACTCTCAGGAAGAAACTGGAAAAATCCATGAAACTTTTTGCAGTCATCATCAAACTTCCTAAACAACAACAACGACACCTAAAATCTCGGAAGCAAGAATGAGCCGAGCATTATTCAGAAACGTAGCCGCCGACACCGCCCGGCTCATACGACGGAGTGCCGCGGCGGCGGAGACATACCCATTTGCTAAAACCGGCCTTTCTCAATCAAGACCTTATTTCCGATCGCGTCAGCTTCTCGGGAGAGCAAAAGAAACAGGGGCTTCACCTTCTCCTTCTTTAGGGTTTTGTTCATCTTCTTCATCATCTGCGTCGATTTCGAAAGTTGGGTTCATTGGTTGGTACCTTGGTATGGTGAAATCACGCCCAGTTTTGACTAAAAGTGTCACTTCTTCTCTTATATACATTGCCGCTGACTTGTCTTCTCAGGTACTTTGGTGTTTGCTTTGTAAAAGGTGGTTCCTTTTTAGAGTATGGTAGCTAAAAATTATGCCTTTTGTGAAATGGTTCTTCTCTTTGACAATTATGTGTTAGTTATGAGATCCACAATTATAAAATGGCTCAACTTTGTGGGAGATGTTTCTTGGTCTTTGATTCTATTATGAACTAGAAGTAGGAAGAGTAAAGTTTAAGTCTTTAGTGGAGAAATGGGACATTCTTGAAAATGGTGATTCGATTTTATTGTGCGGTTGTGCCTTTCCACTCTATAAGAACTGACTTGAAGAGTTGACATTGGTTTATGTTGTCTTAATCTTTTTAATGATTGTTAAATACTTCTTTCGAGTCTTATGAATTGGTAATTCCTGAAATGGTGATTTAGAATGTAATGTGAATTGAGCAGTTTCCATTGTTACATTTCTTTAGAGTATGGTAGCTAAAAATGATGCATTTTTGTGAAATTTGTACTCTTTAATTGGTTCTTCTCTTTGACATTTATGCCATAGATTTACAAATACAAAAAAGGCTTAGTTTTTCGGGAGTTGTTCCTAGGTTTTAATCCGAGTATCAAGTATCAGTTGAGTAAAGTTTGATTCTTTGTTGGAAGTAATGTGTGTGTCTGGAACAAAAAAGGGATTGGAGAGTAATGAGACTTCTTGAAATGTTGATTTACTTAGCTTTTTGATGTGAATTTGAGGTGTTTCAGCTCCACTGTTACATTTCCTTGTAGTGTGTCCTGTTTTTTGAGCCTTCTAGGCTTGTGAGAATTGACTTTTAAGAGCTGACATTTTCGACTGATGATATTTGAATAGACAATTGCGAAATCTTCTTCTGAGTCTTATGACTTGGTGAGAACAGCAAGGATGGGTGGATATGGTCTATTTATTTTGGGTCCAACACTTCACTATTGGTTCAATTTCATGTCAAGACTCTTTCCTAAGAAAGATTTGATTACAACGTTTAAGAAAATGGCCATGGGACAGACAATCTACGGGCCAACTATGACCGTTATTTTCTTCTCATTGAATGCATCTTTGCAAGGTAAGCTTCATGTATATATCTGAAACCAGAATAGTGTTAGGATAGGAAGAAACACACCTACCTGTTTTCAGTCGCTGCTGCTCTTCTATTGCCTTATATCATATATATATATATTATAAAATTGCTATACCACCTAACTCTGAATCTTATGTACATGAAAAAATTTTGTGAACTAGATCAGTTTACTGGAATTACAGTCATTTTTGCTTGTGCTAGTATGTGTCGTGGTGAGAATGATAAATGGAGATTGGTTGGTTATTTACATAAGTAGAAACTTGCAGTCATGAATAATCAAATCTATCAGATTGTAGCTTCTGTTCTTAGTTTACTCTTAGTGACATAGGTTTCAGAACAAGTTGCCTCTCTACTTCTTGAACTGAGAATTCTCAGGTTCATTTCTTGTGGTTCGGTTTGTTTAATCTTGGGTGCGTCTTACAAATACAAAAAAAATCATTGACTTCAGTGATGGAGTTTTACTTTATCTTTATCTGAGTGGTTTGGTTACACTAAACCTTGTTAAAAAATTTAAAGTTATTCTGCATTTTGTTATTTGTTCAGGGGAAAGCGGTGCAGATATACTTGCCAGATTGAAAAGGGACTTGGTCCCTGCACTGTTTAACGGTGTTATGTATTGGCCTGTATGTGATTTTATTACATTCAGATTCTTCCCCGTTCATTTACAGGTAATCCTTTCGACACACAAATCGTTTCACTTTCCGTATTACGTTTCCTGTTTTTGCTGCTCATCTCAGAATGCACTCACTCTTCTCTTATCTTTTGTTTCCATGCAGCCTCTTGTAAGCAACTCGTTTTCATATGTTTGGACAATCTACATGACATACATGGCAAACCGCAAAAAGCCTGACGTGATTTCAAGCTAAAACACTCAAATAGTTTCAACATTGTCTCGGATGTTACCTCCTTATTTTGTGTTCAGTTTTGGCCGCATCAAACTGCAATTAGCATTCTTCAAGATTTATGTCTGTAGAATTTAGGTTGGTAAATGTAAGAGCTTGGAAGAACTACATGTATGATTTCACAAAGGAATTCTGCATATATGCAACCTATCCACTATTAAGAAGATTAGCAGAATCCATAGATAGCTTTATCCCTTCCATCTCCAATTTCCTCTTCAACCGAGCTCTTAATGTCATCGTATCAGGTAGTTTGCCGCTTCTTTGACAAGTATCACGATAATATCCATTGTAGAACTGAAAATAGACTTTCTCATCCGACTTTTAAGATTGATTGAAACACCAAGCGGAGCTGTTAAGGGGCTTCTAGCCTTCTACTCTGCACACTTGGACTTCCCGTCATTTGCTCAACTTCTTCTCCATCTTCAACAGATGCAACTTCCCTCGGAAGTCTTCGTGCCTTTCACATTGACTTATCATTCGTAGAATTGTAGTAGTGAGACTTTGAGGCTTCCCAAGAGGACCAAGCAGAATAGGCCGATCACTAAACTTCCTCGACTTACATTTCGAAGGCGTAAGAGGGAGCATAGAATACCCATAAAGAGACTGGCTTTGATTCCCATTCCCGGGTTTCTTCGGATACCTCGTTGGTGGAGATTTAGCAACATTTGCATTCTTCAAAATCGAATGAACAAGACAGTTGTGAATCTAAATGATTTCCCTACCAATCAACTTGATACATATAGCTTATCAAAATCAGATTTGTTTATATCCTCAAGTGTGTTCAATTTCAAAAAACATTGATCTGAACCCATCTTCAACAAATTTTTACGCAAAAAAGAAATTTGATTTCATTCAATCAAAAGCCAAAGAGTGAAAGGAAATAGTACAAGTAATCATTCCCTTATCCTCTTCTACTATATTCATGTATCTTAATTATTTTCTATGTTATTTTATGAGTTGTAAATTAAATAAAACAGCTATACGATCTTGTACCAATTCGGCATAGCCAACTAATTCATTAGTAAGAATATTAAGCTCATTTACCGCGATGTTATGCTCCTTAATAAAGATTTGCCTCAAACTCTAGATAATATGCGCAAACCCTTAATTTTTTTTAATGCAAGAGCAATATGACTCATATCTTAAATAAAATGGCTAACCACACGACCAGTAGGGACAATACTAAAAAGAACATTTAAAACCGCATTAATTAGATATGATTCATTTTAACAATAGCATGATTTTTTTTTGTACTGGATTTTCACTCTACCAATAATTACCATCTCGGCATCGACTTCACGATGAAAAACTATGTTGTTGATGATGATATTGTCGGTTAACGTCCAGCCCTAGGATAAAAAACAACATCAAGTTAAATTTATACATTGTATGATAATCTATTGATACAAAAATAAATTCTAGCCTACACCAAACAAAACATGGAATCGTCTGGCTACCTTCTCTCTGCCTTGAATAACTAGTTATTGGAGTCTTGTGACCCTCAAGGCTGCACACTTACTCAGAATTTGCAAATTTGTTTTAATAGCCCTTATGATATCTTCCATTAGTTATTTTTCGTCTTGGGTTTTATGATAAGCTTGGCAGTAATTAGTTGTAGACACCAACCAAAATAATACTTTTCAAAATATTCATATATAGTCATAAATAACTTGTATTAGTGTTTATGTATAGGTTAAAATAATCAACTGAAATTTAATTTTAAAAGCTTAATTCAAAATTTAATTATAGATACTATATGATATATACTATATTCATGTTTTAAAAATTCACCTCTATTATTTATTAAGATATCATTCTCTCATCCTCTTCTACTACATACATGTATCTTAAATATATTTCTCTTGTGTATGTTGGTTTTTTATTTAGTCAACAAACATTGCTCGACAATAAAATATATTTTGTAAGATGTTTGTACACCATAATATATTATACCATTAACGCCTTTAAGGGAGCATAATATTTCAATCCAAATGCAAAGAAAACAAAAACAAAAAGAAAAGAAAAACAACAACAACAAATCACACACAAGTCTCCAAATTACACAACTGTGTCACACAATTGTAAAGAGAACCAAAATAAATAAACACAACACAAGTCTTTGATTTATCTTGCTCTTATTTATCATAGTATGAGACAACATCATTAATGCAACACTGTGAACGCATATTTCGTCCCAGTTACGATGTGACACCATTCCCATCTGACATATCCATCATTTCGAAGGGTGGGTGCATCGCCTCTTCAAAAGGAGGCACTTCACCATATGCTACGACTCGAGCTACATATTTCTGAGGATCATAAGCGTGCAAGGACGTTGTGATCTTCTGAAACAAGAAGGGAGATGATACTCCTTCGGTAGAGGAGTAGTATTGAGATCCCAATAGAAATGTATCGCATTATCACAATCCAAAAGTATATCTCCATACATACTTACAACGGAGACGGAGAATACGAGAGTGGACGATTAGGAAAGCAAAATAACAATTTTAGGGTTAGCTATGTGGTTGTGGAAAGGTGATATTTTGTATGTTGTTTTATGGTTTGTAAATCAAATAAAACATCATTGTAAGAGTTTGATTCTAAATTTATTTTAGAAAGTATGATATATATCTAACATCGTTTGCAGTTATTTTATTTTATTTTTGATGCCGTATAAGATTATATTTTCTTCTTTACTTTTCAAATATTAAATTCAAACTCACATATGTAAAAAAAAAGTTTTGTTGGCTATAATATCAAAGATTGTGGGTTTAGAAATGGTTAGAGATAAAAATATATATATCAAATTCCAATCATCACACGACAAGGTAATGAAATTGAAAAGATTCATCTCCATTATCTATTTTGGATGTTTTACGGTTTTCTAACATATTCATATATCATTTCTTTATAATGAAATATTTAATGATTTTTAAAAATATATAATTTATCTTTGGGTTTCTTAGATTGAAGTTCATATGATTTTATAAGAAAACTACAAAATAATATGAATTGAACTATTATGTGTGAGTTTATATCAACAAAAAACACCAAATCATGTGTGAATTTTTTTTTTAACTCTTGAAATATTAATTATTGTAAATTATAAGAATTATTTCAATGACGATTGTACTATAGATAATTATCTCCGACTCTAATAGATTCACCACATATTACTCTTCTTCTTCGGATGGAAGACACTTCTTTCTCCATGCTTAGAATCACGGCGAACGGCATGCATCGTTGTAGATCTCATGTAAACTTATTAAGAATGTCACAATTATTTCAATGTATATACTGGGTACACACAATTTATGATTATAAGCTTTATCGAAGATTGTAACAATGTTTAAGGATTACAAGAGACGATATTCGTATATTAGTTTTTGAGCCAAGAAAAAGATTGCTTCTTGTGTTGGTTTGAAGTGTTTGGTTTGGTGATATTGTGATTTCAGAATTATATAAAAGATTTCAGATCGACATCTAAACATTTAGAACCATATAATTCAGTTAAATATTCGAACTATTTCAATCCAAGTAAAGACCTATCTTTGTAAACCACACAAAGTGTTCAGAAACGCAGTCTAACTCTGATTTGAACCTGAAACTACGAGAGAGATTACTCGACAACCCGCAAAATGTCGAACATCGAAGGCTCGAAGCGTCCATAAAATGTGTTTTCGTCTACCAAAAAACAATAGCTCTACAACTAAAACATGTCGATAGAAACAGAGACATATGACAATCTATGACTTTGGACCGGCCACAAAACAAGGAAACTGACACGAAGAACAGGATGTGTAACAAATCAACCGCAGGCCACAATTCTCAAAATCAACTCATGAAAAAACATTTTCTAGTCGTCCAAAAGGATGATCTACACCAAGGCAAATTGATTTGGTTAAACCAGCAATATATATGATATATGTTGAGCCAGCCTTATTCCCCTGTCTGAGAAGATGTATTACCTCATCGCTGCTCCTCATCGGGTATTTCTTGACCAATCGCCTGTAGTGCAAGTCTATAGTATAAAATCCCCATTGTTGCCATACAGGCTCTGCACATTTGTCACACAAATTTAGGCCACAGTTGATAATACTAACTGATTCCAATTGATATTTGACATATAACGAGCAGGTGAAGAAAGAGTTACACCGTAAACAAGGTCTTACATGAGAGCTATGAGAATAAGTATTTTCCTTATATCCATTCTTGATGATCGTTGATGCCTTACACGACCTTCAGAACCATCATCTGCCTTCGTTGCGTCCTTCCGAGGTGGAGCAGTCACGGGTAGAGTTGGTAATGCACTAGACCAGAAAGGTAGTAAAGCCCGTAGAAACTTGTGACGAAGAGGACCTTACATGGGAAAAGAAAATGAGAATCAGTGAAAGTCATCGTCAATAATTTATACAAAAGTGGAGTTCGTCTACTGGAAGACAGACACTTGCACTTTTGAAGTAAATACTATGCATTTCAGGACAAAAAACAAGAAAAAGAGACGCATATAATCAGCCTACGTCATGTAGTAACGCAAAAAAAAACATCATTCAGACAAGAGCGGTTAAGAAGATAAGGTTTGTCTCTCACCTCTTCTTGAGTACTTTTTACGATTCCCGTCTTCATCATCCGCATAATATAGAGTCTCGGAGTTCTGCCTGTCCACAGCAGGTACTCCTTTCCGTGCAGCAGCAGCAGCAAGCTATATACAACAACAACAAAATGAATAAAATTGTGACAAATCATAGAGGGGGGAGACAGAAATTGCTACTAGTGTCTTTGTGAAAAGGCAAAGTTTTAAAAGAATCTTACTCCAGGGCTTGAGCTTTTCATGTAATTCCCAGCTGAAGCAGGAACATCTATCTCAACTATCTCTGAAACCGCAGGTTTGGAATATTCTCCATTTCCAGCTACTGGATAACCATCAGGTAGGTTTTTTCCTTCTTGTGTATGAGAAGATGATGATAAATTAATTAATGCATCTGAAGCAAATGCAGGGGGTGGGCTACGAGATTCGGTGGATCGAGAAACTGGATGGTTTCCAAGTAAATTCTTCTCAAGACCAGTCTGCCATATAGAGAACAGAGAATTAGATCAAACTAAACCAGTAATCACTTCATGAAAACAATGTAACAATACGATACTGCCATATTACTGGGTGATCTTAAATGCTCACATTGAGAGATGTCTGAAGTGAGGGTAACACTCAAAAAGGTAATACTTTGGAGAATTTAACATCTTTCAAGATGAAAAGTTGATAAACAGAAAAATAATTGAGCTAAAGGATAAAACTGACCTGCGTAATCACTTCCCTTAACAGTGCATGAAGCCGAGATCCTGCATCTTTTACCATCTTGGGAGGCCATATCTGCATTTGAAGACCATATGAGAATTGAGAACTATAATATGGCACTCTCCCAAGAACGAAACAACACTTTGGCGTAATATTAAACCAGACTATACAAATCGTGTTTTCAAAAAAAAAAAAGAGACAGACAGGAATGACATACAATCGGGATGGCTATTACTCAATTAGCTAGCCTTGGTGACCGTGGACCAAAATAATCTAGATAGCTACATCCAGTATATCACATCATAGAGTAAAGTATTACACACCAGAATGTAGGAAGCAGCTAAGTCATCCAAAATTTGAAAGAAAAGAGTCTAGAGAGCATGAATTATCTATCACTAAATACTCTAATTTTAATTAATTTTCCAAGATTTTTCTGTCTAGCGTAATTACAAACAAAGGTTGCTACTGACTTGAAGAAATTAACCAAACCAAAAAATCATGGACTATTAATGCCTGAAGAATCAAAGAATTACAACATTAAGCATATAACGATAGGTCAAAAACAAGACACCCAAGTATCCATAAAATAAAACGCATTGATAAAAAGCAAGAACAACACTTATCACGTGCTCATTATTGCTATAGAAAAACTCGGGGGATTACTTCAACTCAAATATTTCAGTAAATCCACGTATCAATATGATACACCAAACAAGCAAGAAAACAATGCGATAGAAAACAGGAAGAACACAAAAGAACTTTTTCTACTCATTTCTATGTATCAATTGGACTTACAGGCGTGTTACATGATGGACACACATAACCAGCAGGTGCAGTATGAGGAGGAAAACTCTTGATATGCGAAACCAAGCAATTTGTATGTATAGCATCTGATACAAATAGATGATAGAGATAATTCCAGTTATTTAGTTGTAGAAAACATTCAGAAATAAAAATCGAATCCAACAATGGTAAAAGTCAGATAACATACGCAAGCAACCCAACCGAGTGACTTGATGACCTCCCCCCTCATCAAATGTTACTTGGCACTGACAACACTTTGGCTGATCATACTCTCCATCTATCACCCATTCTGAATAAGTCCGGACCTATTGATTACAACATCATAAAAACATCTTTTAGTATTGTTTCTCCATGTCAACAATGAGTCTGAACACTGCTCAACTAAAGGTAGTGAAAAATTGCTGCAGAGAGATTAGAAAATAGAGCAGATGACTGCTTGTGACACATATCAGGACAAACAAGATAACTATCTCCAGTGAAATAGATCCTGCTGCCACCAATGCTTATCTTATGTCCGTTGTGATCGACAAGAGTGAAATTAACATCAATAAAAATATCTACATAGCTCCAAAGACAGAATCAGAGACAGAGTTTCTACTCTTCAAAGTATTTGAGTTCTTTAAAATGACAACCATATTACTACATAACCACTTGGGCACCATATAACCAGATTATCCTTTACAAATACATGAAACTAACAATCAAACAACTAAACCAAATCAAACCCTTCTGTTCCCAAAAGCTGCAATTTTTCCAACACTAGAAGATCTTCCACATATTTACATTCCAAACAACAAGAGACTAATTCCTCTAGAAAAACTATCAGCTCGAGAAATGTAACACCAAATATATGATTAGATATCACACATACCACACAAGTTTGATGCTCCGGGAAGCAAATGCATTCCCCGCAAACAGGGACCTTGTGAACAAAGCAATACAGCTTGGTAGCCTGACAATAAGAGAATTGGAAACATTAGCATCCACACTTAATGAGCTCTCAAAGAGAATCCAAACAGAAACAAGACAGTTCATAAATTCCCCTACAATTACAAATCCAGATCAAAACTTCGTCAAACTAAGCAGAAATCGTCGAAACACGAAACACATGCAAACAAATCGAACTCAGATGCAAAAAATCAGAAATCACCAATACATTGATTTGACAAGAAAAAGTTTCAAACAGATCATCGAATCAACAACAGCATTAAAGGATTTGAAATCGTTTTACAGCATAGATGAAACATACATACCTTTCTGCATTTGCAGACCACCATTGCGAAACGACGAGATCAGAATTGGATTTAAGCCAGAGCTCAAGAGGAATAGATCGAAAACAAGCTTAAGAGTCTCCGCTGGATTAAAGATCACACAGAGATCAAAATTTGTATGAGTAAAAAAAAAACTGAGCTCGTCGGAGATATTCTGGGATTTGATTATCAGATCAAAGGAACTACTAAGAAGAAATCGAAATTGGAGATATCTATCTATCGAATGAAGCAATTGAATCCCAGAATTCAAAAAACCCAGATCGAAGAAGATGAAGATGAGATTGAGAGGAACGTACCAAAGCAGAAGCGATTGTGTTTTCCCCCTTTGCTGATTCTTGAAGCGCTTCTCTTTTTTTTTTTTTTTTTTTTTTTTTTAATGCCCTATGAATATGAATATGATATTTACATTACATTCACTCTCTTTTTTCTTTAACACAAACGTTAAACTAGTTCTCGGCAAAATTTTGGAACCGAAATACCAAACCGAAATGAATGCGATAACCGAATAGATTCTAAATTTTATAACCGGAAAAATCGATACCAAACCGAGAATCGAATGGGAACCTGAAAAACCAAAATATAATTATATATCCAAAATATTTGTTATATATATAGTTAAGGAGTTATTGAACATAAGAATTTAAATGAATTGAAATTTCTATATAATTCTAGTGTTATATAGAATCGAAAAGAAACCTTAAAAACCAAAATATAATTATATATCCAAAATTTTAGTTATATAATATAGTTAAGGAGTTATTGGACATAAGAATTTAAATGAATTAAAAGTTATATATAATTCTAGTGTTATATAGAATCGAATGGGAACCCGAAAAACCAAAATATAATTATATATCAAAAAATATTAGTTATACACTACTTAAGGGAGTTATTGAACATAAGAATTTAAAAGAATTTGAATGAATTGAAATTTCTATATAATTATAGTGTAATTCAACTTTGTATTTTATAGTTTCTTCTAAACTATCATGAATTTAATTGATTGATTAATAAATTCTAAGATACAATTCCGAGAGTTTTAACAAAGATTTGGGGAGAATTTTAAAAAATTAGTTTCAATTCCTTAATACAATACGTCAATACCACTATAAAGAGGTATTCGGAGAGTTTTTGCTCCATTGAATTCATTTGAATTCCTTTCAATTATTTATATTTGACATAACCTAATTACCAAAATTACAGGTACAAATCCGTAAATATTATATTTTTACTTCTATTAAAATAACCAAATCTTTCAAAACACAAAAATATTCGAAGTTTTAAAACATATTTGTAAATATTTATTCAAATTCAAACTTTTTTAAAATAATTATACTATTTCAGATACCCAAAACCGAACCAAAAATAACCGAAAGTATAGTAAGTACATTGTGTTTTCTCTTTGCACTCCCTTACTTGTTCTTCTTCTCACACTTAATAACACACTACATCTCTATAGTGGTGTTCAAGAAAAACCCAAGACTTTGTGTGTTCTATTGCCAAACACAATGTTGCTCCCTTTATAGCGATTGTGGTTGGAAGAAGCATCCAAGTTCTCATCTTCACAAGTTCCCATTTGCTTAAACTTGAGTAAGATCTTTGAAACCACATTTTAGCATCTCAAAAAAACTTGTTGAAAAGTAATAATATATAACATATAGTGAACACATATGTTTTTGTGAAGGGTACTAAATCACATAACAAAACAATGAATCATACTTTTAATGTTGGTCTGAAAGAATTAAGAGTTTACAAATCATAGTCAACGCATATGTTTCTGTTGTTGTTGTTTCCTAAGAGCAGTAAAGTGAGCAACAAGCTGATCATAGTCAGGAAGCTTAGGATGAACATGCTTAGCTTCCTTGAAGATTATTTCTCCTTCTCCTCCATTTCCTTTACCATCAGGCAACATTGTAAACACATTGTACACTATATGGTAACATCGACCAGTACCACACTCTCTTCTTTGACGACTTCTCCTTCCTTTGTAGTAATACCTCCAACAATCCATGTCTTTAGCGACCGGACTGCTTGATGATGATGATCTTGTTTTTCTCCTTGACCTCTTTCTCTCTTTGCTCTCTTCATCAGTCTCTTTGAATCTGAATACTCTCTGATCTTTCTCAACTACTTCTTCCTCTATGAAATAATCCTCATCACATACTTCTCCTCTCTGATCTCTTGTTGCTTTACTACAACTTTGTCTTTCCTCTGTATCCGCATCGGTGAGAGTAAACTTATACACTTCTGCTTCACTCTCAGCCTTTTGTGATGCACAAGACGGCTGAGCAGAATCCGAACTTATGACTTCTTTCTCTTCTTCTGTTAGTACCTACACACACCAAGAAGTACCATATTACATACTCTCAACACTAACAACATCAAGAAGCTAATAAGATTTTGTATAATGATGTAAAGAGTCACCTGTTTGTGAAACTCAGGAGTGTATTGGAGCGCCAAAACTTCTAGACGAAGGCCTTGCTCTGCTGCTATCTCACTCAACAGTTTGGACTTGGCATCATACGATACTGTAATCATGGAGAGCTTCTCTATAACCTAAATTTGAGTATATATGCTCTGTTAGGTTTAATAGATCAAATATGTAGTCTTTCTTGAACCTTAAGCAAGAAGACGAAACAAAGATTTGAAGTTTATTGAATCATAACGAGTTCAGTGTTAATAAACCTGAGGGTTGACACAATTTCCAGGGAGAAGATTAAGAGCCGTATCCACAAAGTGTTGGCCGTAACGTTCACCAAAAAGAATCCTCAAACTACGTAGCTCATGCAAATCTCCACATCTCGCAGAGGCAAAGACAAGTGTTGAAACAGCTTCGTTGATGCCATTAGAAAGGTCTCTACGTCTCTTAATGTAAGAAAGGTTGAGGAGGATTACGTCGGAGAAGTGAAGCAACAAGTGGTAGAGAGACATGAGATTCTCATCAACGTAGAGCTGTTGAGCACGATGAAGAGCACGGTCACGTTCACCAATACGAATCAACTGAGCTATGTCGTGTCGATAGTGTGTGGTAATGGCGTATTTCTTGTTCTTGAGTAGCTTTAGACGACATTGAAGCTGTTTCACTACACTTTTACACTTTGAGGTCTTTCTCCATCCGAACAGAAAACAAAACATTGTATCGTGTTCTGTTTCGGGTTGTGTCTCAATCTTCGAAGATGAGTTTGTTTCATAATGAGTGAAACAGAGGATATGAGAGTTTGTAGGAGTAAGTGGGGTTTGTTCATACGATTGTGGGGGAAGTGGACACTCGACAGTTATTACCTTTTTTATTTTAACAACTAAATATATAACGTAGTATTATTTCATCGTTTAATAATTCTTAAAATAATTAATAATTCTTAAAATAAAATTACAATTCCGAGTATTCGATCTAGCCTTTGGCATTTGGGTATTCGAGTCGGATTCGGATAAAAATCGTTCGGATTTCTCGGGTAGAGGAGTTAGAATCCAATTGGATAAATGTAAAATTTTGGTTAGGATTCTGTACGGGTTCGGATCGCAGCAGTATATATTTTCATACTCTCTAAAAATCCGATTATTTTCGAGTATCTAGATACCTGAAATTTTACTTGAATAATTGAAAATTTTGTGTACATATCCTAGTTTTCGGATAATACTCGAATTTTCAGGTAAATATCTGGTATTTCGGGTCTAATATGGTATTCAAAGTCTCGAGTGAAAATTTTTGGATATTCAAGTAAATAATTGGGTAATTCGACCCTAAAATTTTTATATATATTATATTTTGGGTTCGGTTTCGTATTTTTAAGTAGAGGAGTTTAGTACACAATAAGATAAATCTAAAACTTCGGATATATTTTTGGAGATCAAGTTTTTGGATCAATTCCGGTTTGGATTTTTGGTTCTGGGTATTTTATTCCCACGGTATTCCTATCAAGATAATTTTGTAAACTGTCAAAAACTTACGTGACAATTTGGCGTTTGGATTTGAAATCAATATTATAGAAAATTTTGTTTTAATCTTTTTACTAAATGGGATGATAATTTAAGTTAGAAACTTTATTTGCTTTCTCATGGAACCAAGAGAGAACAACAAGAACTCAATATTGTACTACATTATCTTCCCTAACACATCCAGAGAGGCTAAAGCACGGACCAGGTAAGAAAAAGAGAGGTTATTAGTGTTCAAAGTTGAGGTAAAGGAGGAAACTCGCCAAATTTAAGAATGTAAGCAGCTTGGTGGATTGGTCTCAGCTGCAATATGATCTGAGCATCAAGATAAGCTTCGCAGCAGAAGCACCATACCGATAAGTCACTGTGCATCCACAGAAATAGCAGCGTCAGTCAACGATAACATAGCAAGAATGAACGATCAAATGTAATGAAATTATGTACCTATAGCTGAGAGCAAGGCAGTGACCAGTCTGTTGGTGATGCATAAGCATATGCCTGTTCACGAAACGGCTGCATAGAACCTCTTTACAACAAAGACATAACCAGTTCTCTACTGGATTTTGGCACCTAGTATAGATTAGAAAGTAAGATAATAGAGTTAATACAAGAATGATGTCAAAATCAAATATGCTGCCAACAAAAACTACAAAAGCTCTGGTACAATGCTTGAGATTGTTTTCTAAGAATTCAGAATCACTAAACACTCCCTACAAGTCACTAAACACTCCCTGCAAGTGGAAATTGTACTAAACATCCCTGTCGTTTCATATGTTCAACTTAAACAAAAACTCACAAAGCGGAAAATTCAGAGACAAAAAGATGGACCTGATCCAAAGTTCACTTATGTTTGAACTGTTGACATTTGGGTTAATACAACAATTATGTCAAAATCAATATACTGCCAACAAATCAATCACAAGAGCTTTGGTACAACACTTGAGATCGCGTCCTTAAAATTCAGAATACCAAACACCCTCTACAGCACAAAAGTATCTTATTCTATCTTCAACTACAACAAAACTAACAAAGGGGAAGAGCCAAATTATACATTTTTAGCCTTGAACGGCAGAGAAAAACAAAGATAAAACTAATTCAAAGTTATATACACTGATGTGCAACAAACTTAACTAAATGCTCACATAAAATTTATCTAAAAGAATGATGACAAAATCAACAAAACAATCACAAGGCACTCCACAATCACAAGAAGTAAAGTGCTTATGATTGAATCACTAAACAAAACTCACAAAGCAGAAGAATCAAGTTTAGCCTTCAACTGCAGAGAGACAAATCATGAAACTGCTTCTAAGTTTAGCTATGAAACCTTAACTCAATGCCCACAAAAACTTGATTACATGTCCTATATGCAATTCAATGTTACACACCAATCTAAAAGCTTTGAGAGACTACAGTAACATATCATCTTATAGAAACAATCCTCATCTACCTAAAGATCAAATCAAGAGTCAAATCATACATTTTTAGCCTTGAACTGCAGAGAAACAAAGATAAAACTAATTCTAAGTTAACTTCTCTAATGTGCAACAACCTTAACTCAATGCTCACATAAAATTTATCTAAAAGAACTATAACAAGATCACAGGGCACTCCACAATCACAAGAAGTAAAGTGCTTATGATTGAATCACTAAACAAAACTCACAAAGCAGAAGAATCAAGTTTACCTTTCAACTGCAGAGAGACAAATCATGAAACTGCTTCTAACTTTAGCTATGAAACCTTAACTCAATACCCACAAAAACTTGATTCCATGTTTGAATGTTACATCAATCAAAAAGCATCATCTACTTCAATACAAAATCGCATCAAGCAGGAACGAGTAGAGAGAAACCTAGAAATCAATTACGATCCCAAACGATCAAAATCAAGAGTCTCAGTACCTTGAACAAGGAGTATCAGGATTTGGTAACTGAAGCAAATCGGGAGAGAGAGAGTTCAAGTGATCGGAAGATGTACGAGCTTCGACCCAACCCGACCCGGATCCGAGCATCCAGTCCTGTGTTTCATCAGCAATTTCCTGATCGAGAGTTTTGATTAAGAAAGCAGTGACAGAGATCAGAGATGAGAGAGACTATATCGGAAAAAGAGAGGACGGGTTTTTAGGTTACCGGCGGAGATGAGGAAGACGACGTTGCTGCTTTGTCCGCCATGATTCGAAGCGTCGCGGAGAGAATACTAAAACGCAGCGTTTAGTAAAGAAACGGGTTTTGACTTTTTCTTTTGACTCGGTTGTGTTACTTCATGTATTTTGTACAAGAAGTGGAAATTTTATGAAATTTATTAAAATGTATTTAAATAACACTATAAAATAATTCACGTTTTCAAGAAAAATTACAAACAAAAAATCACATTTCCAAAACGAAATATTGGGAACCAACTAATTTACGAAATGTTGATGATATTTAGGATTTTTCTTTTCTCTTCGACAAGTAAAACTTGTAAACAATTTACCCAACTTCGATAAGATTCTTTTTTGTTTAAAAACAAAAATTTATAAGTCTTGGTCCTCCAACCAATTCTTTTTTAGAGATTTTATGGTATATATCATTTGCTCAGTTGTAAAAAAAGAAAGTGATTTCCTGAAAAAAAATTAAAAATCCAAACGTAATTCATTTTCAGCATTTATAAAAAATATTTAAACTACAAACTGTTAATTAAAAAAATTATAATGATCTTTATATGTTTATATGTTGAATCCAAAACGAAATATAATTATGATTATTCTAAAAAATGTACGATGTTTTTTGAGGTAAGAGAGAGTTAAGAATATTTGATTTGATAATTATATTACAAAAATGTTTTGTTAAAAAATCACATACTTTTATAAATAAAATAAATATACATGAATATGTAAGAAAAAGAAAAATATCCAAAATAAAGATGAAGATGGTTTCTTTAGCTTTTCTCTTATTTTGTGATGGTCGGAAATCAATATTTTTAGATTTTTATCGATAAATTAATTTTATTATAGCCATAAAATGGGTTTTATACATATGTATTTTACATTAAAAATATGAGAAAAATGTGAAGAAAGGAAGAAGTACATAAAAAGTAAAGAACAAATTTATTGAAAATAACGTAAGATATATATTAAACCAAATAGATAATGATGCTCTCATAATTATAGAGCTTTACCCTTATGCAAGAATTTTGAAAAAGCATAAAACAATATTTAGGATATGAGATAAGATGGAGTAGGATGTGAGAATGGTTGTTTATAGGATAAAAAGTAATGAAAATTATATTTCTAAATTAATTAAATTAGAGGAGTTATAAGTATAATTTAGTGTGTTTAATTGAAATTGAATGGAGGAAAAAAATAGTCAATATGTAATTTTAGTTACAATTTAGTAATAAAATGTAGATTTTAGTATGAATTAATGTATATTATTAAGTGTGTTACATTTTTGGTTTAATTAAAAAGAAAAAGAGATGGAAGGATCTACTCGTAGCTACAATGGAAAAGTTTTTCAGTAGAAAGATATTCTTATACAATTATGTTTATGGAAATGGTAACCGTATTTATATCACGTTCGTAAACGTAATCACAACCAAAGCTGAAAAAGCTACCATATATGTAGATCCTAGAAGATACACATACACCATTGATGGTACAGTTTTGGTGTAAAAAATGTTTAACCATATAGTGAAAGAAAAGAATAAAGAACATGGGGAGAACTAATTAAAAAAATGAGAGAAGAGAAAAATAAAGAAAGAGATAATTAGGACAACGAGAAGTACAAATTTTATATGTTAGAAAAAAATTGTTTTATTTTAAGAAACAAATAATTAAGATGAGACACGTCTTTTCCATAGGTGGGATTTTTAAGATTTTATTTCATCCTACCTATTTAAGACCAATTATTATAGGGGGATTTGCAAAACTAATATTTTTATGATACCCTTTTATATACAAATATTTTTTCTAAGTGTTTATTTTCAAAAATATCCCTTCTGATGTGGAAAATATGTAAGAGATACTATAAGTATATAAGGATTTTGTATAGTAACTTACCAGAATATGACTGGGATCTTGAGAAGGAAGAACACTCTCCGCAAAATGATTTGAGAACGTTCCACCCGATAAGGGATGTAAGTATTTAGATGTGTTTACAATAATTTTTGTAAATGAGGTGGAATAGTAGTGACATAATGAACACAAGATAGCAAAAGAAAAATACTTGTTCAACCGTAGAAGAAATATCTTCTATTGTCACACAGAGTTTATGCAAGCCTCCACTTGGTGACGATTTATTCAGAAATGTTTGAAATTGTCAATCATTTCTTATATAAAGTGGATGAAGCTCTAAATTAGAGTGTGGTTTATAACTAAGTTTCACAAGATTTGACAACCTATCAATTTGAAAATCATCTACAAGAACTTCAACCAACTCGGCAATATAAATTTAAACATAACTAAAGTTCAATATGATTCATAATATTATGATTTTAAAAATGTAAATTTTATAAAGATGTAGATTTTTAAAATTCGTATTTAAAAAATTCCTTTATGTTTTTCTCAACGATGTTATATATATTTTTAAATTCTATATGTTTATTAGCATTTTTATATAAATTCTTTACAAATGACTTTATTTGTATTTAATATCATATTGTAGATTGATAATAATTTGAAAGAACTTTTACCATCAGATTTAATAATAATTAATTAATTTTAATAAAATACAGTAAATTGGAGAGCCGGAGAAAGATTTTTGAAAAAACTGAAAGTTAAGAAAGAACAATTTTTATAAAATGGTGTAATCATGTTTTAGGGGATAATTTCTAAGTTAAGTTTTTTAAAATATTTTAGCAATATTATAATAATGGTGAATAGCTCCTAAATGTTTTGGTGATTGACAAATTAATATTACAAGATTTTTATAATTAACATTTAATATTCTTAAGTATAGTATGGAGAGCTTTTGTGCCTATGACATTAAAGCCTTGTTTTTCATATACCACTCCACAACACCATCATCGTATCCATTTATGCAAACGACCATTAAAGGTCAGAACATATGCTCAGAATGGTGGCAACGACGATTCATCTGGTGGTGATAGTAATGGTTCCAAGAAAGACAAATTTGATAGTTTCAGGTTCAAGTTGGGCGAGTTGTTGAATCCGGATCAAGATAGCTTTGTGGCTGTTGCGTTAGTTGGGGTATTGACTTGGTCTAGCCTTCAAGTCTTGTCTCAGCTTTTCTTCGTCTCTTTCGCCATCCTTGTCGCTGCTCTCAAGTATTCATTTACTGCTGCGCTACTCATTGTCATTCTCGTCACTCTCCTCTAGCTTCTGTTTTGTTTACTGGTTGATTGATAAGTAGCTTTTGATATTGGTGATACAGATTGCACTTTGTTATTGTGATCTTGAACATTAGTACAGAGATATGAATGTACACTTGGAACATTACTTTAATATATAGATTTACATGGAGGTTTTGTTATAGGGGTGTTTTAAAGTTGTATCCCATATATGATGTACATTCGTAAAATGTATAACTCTAATATTATTTTTTTATAATAAAGGTTCTCTGTATCAAACCGACCAACAAAAGTCAAAGAAATTACAGTTGATTTCATATAACCTGAAGTGATGTTGAAAATAAACCTAAGTAAAACCCATTAAAAGTAAAACATGTTTTGTAAAAAATATCCTTGTTCATCAAGAAACAGAAACCCTCCTAGTCAAGCTTCTAGAAGGCGTTGCGGTTTTTGCAGCTTCTTCGCCAGCGTTCATAGATCCGAGACTCTCCGAAGAATCCGACCCTCCTCCATTGTTCTTCTCTCCTCCTCCTTTGCTCTGCAACTGCAGCTTCTTTCCAAAAATCTTCTTGGACTTTATCAAGCTTCTCATTTTGCTTATTGCTGTGACCCTTGCTTTGTCCATGCTCTTCCTCCCACTCTCCTCCTGCAGCTTCAGTGCGGCTATCTCGCTCTTTAATGCTCTCATCTCCTCTTCTGTTGCAACTGCTTCCCATTCGTCTTCCATTACCGTTGGTACTGATCTTGAGCTACCATAGGTCCCGCAGCTGCGTAGTTCCCTTGCCATCCCTCTGGGCAAGTCAGGTGTGCTGCTTCCAGATGAAGCAGCTGCTCTCACTTGCTCAAAGAAGAGTACTTGGACCACCACTCGTAACGGGAGCCTGTCGTTTTGCACAGCATGCATACATGCTTCTACCGATAGTTTTCGGCAATCCATCAGTTTGCACATCCTTTTCTTTTCCCCCTTTGTGATTCCTGGATGTTCCTGTGTGTATAACCCAATATCAGGAAAACTAAGTCACAAATCGAACAACCGAAAACCCCACCAAAAAACACAAACTTAAACCAATAGATAAATTTGATTGTCTCTCAAAATGTATGCCAAAAAAGAGAATTTTCAACTGATCTTGGTACCTTCAGAAACATGTCAATAGCACGGTAGAGTCCATCATGTGCAGGTCTGGAGATGGTAGTAACAACCTCCGCAAGATCAATGAATTTAGATGCAGGAAGATTTGGATCTTTTGCAATTTCAGTGAGGTAGCTATCTATCAGTTTTGCCACCATCAGCTTTGAAGCTTCAGATAATATCCCGGGTAATTTTCTTATTTCCTGAACTTCAAACCCATCTTCATCATCTTGAACCTCTATCTCACTGTTGTGATCTCTTCTCATGAACTCCATAACTATCTTCTGCACTAACTCCACATCGTACAATGTTTCGCTTCCTTGATGCGATTTTATCAAGAGTTCAGGCATAGAAGCTTCCTCCAGTTGCTGTCCTATTCTTCTTACAAGCTGTTCCTTAACCATCTCTCCAGAGTTAACCATAGTCACTGCTTTCAGAAGTTTAAGCAAGAAACCGCACGAGACACTGTCTTTCTCAGCTGGAAGCAACCAAACAAGTGTCTCGATGATTGTCTTATGCTTCAACAAATCTCCTTGCTCCATCACACCCTTGTTAAAACCCAATAATCTTCTATAAGCATAAGCTTTCAAAGCTTCTCCAATCACTTCTCCAATCACTTCTCCACCAAGTATGCATTTGGTTTTGATGTTCATTATAACCCTTTTGTAATAATCGATCTCTAGTTCGCACAAATCCTCCACCCACCAATCATGTGGAACCTCTCGAGCCTTGATTTGATCCGCCCCGCTATTTTCTTCAGGTAGTTTCTTTCTGTTGTAAGTATATGACCACTCGACATGGGAAACATTGACACAGGCCTTATTGGCTATGGCATCAATGCAAAGGCTAACCAATTTGAGATCCTCAGAGAGTGGTAAGAACGGTTTGGTGGTCTGAAGAACAATGATGGAGTCTTTCCAGCTACGGAAGAGACTTGAGTTTAGGAACACATCAATCTTGTAGATGAGGTTACCTTTCTCGACTGTCTCATGCATTCCTAGATACTCAGCTGCACATCTGGTGGCCACAACGTTGTAGGCACTTAGAGTTACTGTCATACCATAACAGAATTTTGCACATGTCTCAAACGCAGTTGGGCCGCCGGGAATACCAGAGATATCAACTTCATCGCTATTGTTCTTGTCCGTGCTTGAGAGCAACTTTTGTAGGCATGCACACTTCGAAAGAAGAGGAAACTGCAGAGGATAAACCAGAATCATCAAATATGCAACCAGTTTTGAGGATCAGCTCTGATAATCTCTTTGTATAAAATCCTAATACTTGAATATTCTTGATTTACCAATCATTCATCATTTATACATCAAAACTAATGGATTATGTGAAACTAGAAATCTAAAACTGATGCTTGATGTCTGAACTCTGAACAATACGTTATATAAGATTCAGATGAAAGTCTTTTTTTCTGGGACTAGCACACAGAAATATTCACCTTAAGGTGTACCATGACTAATCAAATCCCAAGTAAACATATGCGCATAAGAACGTGAAGACATAAGTCATTTGGAGGAAAGTAGTACATACCTTATGCAAACAAAATCTTGATCCATCAACATTGACACTAATGTCACTAGCAAGTTCATTTTCGACATACCTGCATGAGATCAAATCAACATCTAGAGTCAGCTATCATCTTTTAGTATACTCTGTTTTGGATTGGACAAAAGAATTTATAATGAAAGCTTGATCATAGCCTTTCGCATCAAGATTCAATTTTATAGAATCTTTTTACAAGATGAGAGAAACTTCAGAACAAATAAACATAAAACTAACAGCGGCAACAAACAAACAAACAAACAAACAACGAGAAGAAACAAAAGGATAGATCACTACAGTAGATGTTATAACAAGCTAAACTTGATCAAGATTGGCTATTACCTGACATTGTTCCCATCAGTTTTGAACGAATCTGGCTTCGAACCAATTTTCATGAACTTCATCTTCTCCGATAAGCCTTGAAGAGCAAAAGATCAATTAATTGCAAGACCACCGAAAAGTTTCAAGGATCACAACCTCCACTTCTTCCAAATTAGTCTAACCATAACCAAAACCATTCCCTTAAATAGCAAGTGAGGATGTTCCAAGAAGTGAGGGTGTGAGAGTGGGGACCAAATTGATCCTTTTATGCAACTAACTTAACTTCTTCCCTTGGAGATCTAAAAGCACAAACACAGAGAAGGACCAAAAGGAAGAAAACAAAGCCTCAAATACAGAGAAGCTGACTCTAATACCAATTAGATTAGCAACATGGTTCAAAACTTTTTCTTCTCCTTCCTCTTTATTAAATTGATAACTTGTATAATAATCAAATCATAAAAAGGTTCTCTTTTCAATAGAAAAGCCAATCAGAGAAGCAGATTGCTTCCTTATAGACTAGCAAAACGCCGCGAAGCACGGCCAAACACAGCAACCAAAGGGGACAATACCGTAGCAAAATGTCTCTAATGCACAAAATCGAATCAAGATCCACACCCTTAATCACTTCTGGTGCAACTCATTAACTATAATTAATGTAATGCAGCTTAAGATGATGATTAAAAAATGGATTAACCTGTGTGGTGACTGTGTTGTGTTTCTTCAAGTCTTCAAGTTCCAACTTTGAAGCACATGTTTCTGCTATTAGTTTAATCAAACCGTAGAAGTTTGGGAACCTGCAAAAAAAATTTAAATAAATGAAAAACAGCATCTCGGTATCAGTAGAAGTAAACCACCACAACGGTAGACAAGAAGCATCTTTTACATTTTTTATCCTTTTATTATCTTGACAATTAAAGATTAACTAAGCAAGACTGCAACTTAACAGGTGCTGTGATCAATTTTAAAGTTGACCCATTAGCTAAATCTGAGAAATTTATCATTACAAAGTTCAAAGTTGAATGCTTTGAGCAAAGTAGAGAAGAGTTTTGAACCCTAAGTCCCTGATTCACAAAACCCACTAAATCAAGCAAACCAAAAAATCATATTTCAAGTGCTATGATCAATTTTAAGTTGACCCATCAGTTAAACCTGAGAAATTTACGAGAAAAGTATCATTACAAAGTTCAAAGTTGAATGCTTTGAGCCGAGTAGAGAAGGGTTTTGAACACTAGGACCCTGATTAACAAAACCCACTAAATCAAGCAAAAAAAAGGCTTCAAATTTCAAGTGCTATGATCAAATTTAAGATGACCCATCAGTTAAATCTGAGAACTTTACAAGAAAAATTCATCAGAAGTTTCAAAGTTGATAGCTTTGGGGTTTTAGAACCCAAAAACTCACTAGATCAAGTGTTATGAATCAATTTGAAGCTGACCCATCAGCTAAATCTGAGAAATTTACAAGAACTATTCAGCATAGCAAACAAAGTTGATAGCTTTGGGGTTTTAGAACCTTGGAAAACCAACAAAAGCCACTTAATGCTACACCTATTAGCTAAATTTACAAAATTTACTATAAAAATTTCATTACAGAAGCAAAGTTGAATGCTTTAGAGGGTTTAAGAACCTTAAAACCCTAATTAAACAAAACCCACTAAACCCAGACAAATTAGATTACAAAACCAAAATGTGCTTTGAAGCAACTTCATGAAACAAAAGACAGTTCCCTAAGATAGCTCTCCGTGTAAAAACCCAAGAGAAACCCATTTCTCAAAGCTATCAACAATTTTAAAATTCACAAAAAAAAACCAAAACTTTAACATAGTTTAAAACAAAAAAAATTTCTGATTCTTTGACATAACAGATTAAGATGGAACAGAAACAGATTTAAAAAGGTTCGAACATTACACACCAAGGTACATTTTGTTTTCCTTCATCTTCTTCTAAATTTGATTTCGAAAGTATTTGGTGAAAATCATAATTTTTAGGCACGCCAAAACTGACACAAGAGTCTCTTTCTCTTTTCTTCTTTTGAAGTTCTTCTCTTTTGTTTAATTATTTCATTAAATGAAATTAGAGAACTTTCACGTCTTCTTCTTTGGTTAAGTTAGTCAACATCTTCCAAAAGCTAGTCCAGTTCAATACCAAGTGGAAGCACCTAAGAAAGTCACGTGCTTCCCACGGATTTTTTTTATTAAAGTGAATGGTGTTTTTTTTTTGTAAAAATTAGACGATTTATGATTTTATTAAAATGATTAATGTTAGACTGGCAAATTTTATACTACTTGGTTCTGATTTTCAGTTTTCTTGTAATAGTAGTATACTAGTTAGTATTGGTTATTACTTATGGAATTTTTTTTTTATTTTTTTTTTTTCTGTTATAATTGAATTTCTAAAAAATTATTTATAAAACTTTTTTTCAGAGAAACATTTGAAATGACGGTAAAGTATAGATAAGATCTAAATTTAGAGGCTGTTCGTTTCATCATCTATACGCAATATGTAGATGCAGTTGTCAACTTTTGTTTGATTTTCTCAAATTAATAAATACGTCTTCACACAATAACTTAATGCAAAATGAAACTCATACAAAAAGTAGATACACCAAAAATGCATCTTAAATTAAAAAGGTTTAATAAACTCTCATTTTACTATAATTTTAGATTACTTTTTTAGCTTTAAAACATTTTTTTAAAACTCCTAAAATATTGGTTTTCAATCAAAATAACAAAAACAAAACCGCAAAATCTTATTTTCTCGCCAAACTACAAAATTTTGTTTTCCAACATCATGTGTTACGTTTGTCGTCATCAATCTTGTATTCATTATCTTGGGCTTTCTCATGACGGAGATACTCGATTTTCTTCCTTAAATTATCGATAAGTCAAGCCCAAAACTGCCAATTTTTTTAGGCCTTCCCAAACACTCCTCAAGCTAGTTACAATACATAACTCTCCAAGTTGATCTTCGAATAAACTTCGCACTTTTGTAACCACCCCCACTATATTAGTTGCACTATCTTAAGGTAGAGAAACTGTAATGCCCGTAACCTAGATTTTGTCTGTAGGTTTGGTGTTGATGGTATCGGTTGTGTTCTACCTAGTTTAGTTTTAAGTGTTATACGGTTTGGGCAGTTATTTGGGAAAACCCTAAAGCTCCCCTATCAAAGGATGTTACCCTCTTTTCCGGGTTCTTGACCCAATCATTTTCCTTCCTAGAGGAAGAGAAGAGAGAGCTTGGTGGTCTCTTATGATATGGAAATGGTTTGGAGGGTACTGGACAGGAAAAGGAAAGCGGCTCAGCGGAGTCTTGGCATGAGGGAGAGGAGGAGATCGGACAGCGAAGCTTGAGCAGATCTTCTCCTTACTCTGCTACCAAAGAATGAAGAGAGAGAGGATAAGCAAGTTCAAATATGATATTTTTCTTACAGATATTTTTAGGAAAACTATTGTACATGAGTCAATCCTTGCACGCACGACAAAATATGATTAGGAATTAATATAATTACTAGTACAATTTATGTATTATGTCTACGTAGCTGTCAATTTTGATGCCTCCTTATGCTTTAAGATAGCCATACAATCTATATTATTGTCGTTTCAGTTAGCATCTACGCTATTTTGTGTTTTTAGTTTAATCATCTCATTCATCTAATAATATTGTTATTACTAGTTTTTTTTAAACCTATTTTTGTAAATTATTTCAATAAAATATATCTCCCTCATAATTAATGACAATGTGGTTGGAGATTAAGCTGCCACGTATGTCGGATATTCCCAAACAATGTTTTTAATTAATTAAATGAAATCATGCACTTAACAAAATGCATCATATAGTATACAACAACAATATCGTAATTATACAAGATTAGTTAAGCCTCCCTCGAGGGGCTTCCTTGGTCAATGTTGTGTAAACGTCAGATTCTATCCTTAGGCCAAACTCTACATTATCAACAGTTTAACCCCTAAATTCTTGTATAGTCTTGACTTCTTAATTGTGACAATTTTTCCAAGTTTTAGATGAAGTAATGATGTGTTAATGCTCATGGCAATCAACAAAAAAAGAGTTTAGCTAGATGTGAATACATTCTCCTAGAATTCAATGGAGACATTCTCTCTTTTGATACCAAAAAAAAAAACAAAAAAAAAAAAAATCAGTGGGCTATGGTATATAACTTACTAAACTAAAAAAAAGTATTACAAGATATCTCAACAGAATTTAAATGGTAATCGAAAACATTGCGGATAATTTATATTTTTTCTTGTTTGGTAAATTTTATAACAAATTTATATATATTCTAAATTTAAGGGAAATATGCTGTAAAACTTTCACTCGAAAATCATGAGAGTAACCAGAGAAAGAAAATTCAATTTGAAAAAAATAGAAAGAAAGATTAATGTGAGTATAAATTCGTATTTCATTATGTTCAACTCCCATTTTACTCATTTCGGTTTATAGTAAAGAGTTACCTAAATTTTGTTCTGTATATGTAGTTTCTTAGAATATTTATATATTAAAGCTGCAGTTACTAGAAATTTTAGCAATTTGTTAAAGAGTATAAATTTTATCTTTAACAAATTGCTAAAATTTATACTCCTCCGTTCCATTTTATAAGATGTTTTGGTTAAAAGCACAACAATTAAGAAATAATAAAGATTATATCATTTATTAAAATTCAAACTATTGGAAAAAGATAGTGCAGAATTTTAATAGTCATAAACAATTAAACTAATTGAAATTGTGCATAGAAAACTGAAAAATCTAATAAAGTATAACAAATTAAAAATGCTAAAACATCTTATAAAGTGGAACGGAGGGAATATTTCTTTATCAAAATGAAGAAGAAAAAAAAATGTTTAGTTGCATGATGATACTAACTACTCCTTTTTGTTTACCATTTGAATCTGTCTCATTGTTTTTGTGATATGGTATTCCATTTTTAATAAGTTTTTGTAATAACTAAATTTAACTACTTAGAAAAATTGGTGTATTTTGTTAAGAATGGGTTATAGCATTTCCACACGCACGATCAGCCGTCCGTTCATTGACTTGAACCTAATCAAATTTGATGATTTTTTATTTGATTTTTATTAGCTTATATAATGTAATGAGTCATTAGTTTAAGTGATTACAATTTTGGGTTTTGATTAGTGCATAAATTAATTACTAATTATATCAACAAAAACTGTCACGTTCAACAACCGAGTCTCTCATTCTCGTTTCTCCCCTTCACATCATCTCTCATTTTCGTTCCCCTCAAAACATATTAGACCTATATTTAAAAAAAATCTTGTTCCCTCACCATTTTTGTTCACTCAAATATCATATAGATGGAACTAATTTGAAGTTGGTAGACTATTAATTAATAACACGAACAAAAATAATGAGTAATGTTTTTTAATAGAAGTTTTTTAATAACATGATCGAGCGAATGGTTAAGCATAATACGAATCATATAGCCGTTTGACTAGCCCTGTGGATAAAACCCGATGAGAAACCGTCGACCCGATCCAACCTAATTTTTTCCGGTTTCGATTCGACCCAATTTGAGATTTGGTTTTATTAGGAGAGATTGAGATTTGGGTTCCCTAACTGAACCCGATCCGACCCGATAGCCGTTTTTCTGTTCGGTTAATTTCGGATTTTGGTGTAGCTCTGAAAGCCCGAATAACTGACTATCCGGAAAACCCGACCCAAACCGATCCGATAACCCTCTCAGGGCTACTTTTGAGATTCAAATGGTAATATTTCTTATTTATATATTTCATGTTCCAAAAACATTGATATAAACAAAAATTGCTAGTTTAATTTCCTACATATAATTTTGATATGAATTGGTCGATCAGTGTATTGTTCAAACGTTTAGGTTACACAGGAAATATGAAATATTAGATAAACTCCACGACTTAACAACGACACACTTAGGAATTGATCACAAGATGAGCAACCTTTGTCACCATGTCTATTGAAGTATGACTTCTCAAGATCTTTTGAAGCAATTACTTTTTATCATTCTAACTTGATATGATGATATAATTACATTTTGAAGTAAAATGTAAAAGTGTTAACCAACAATATACTGTAAGTTGTTAATATATTTATGATATTCTATGTAAAATCCAACAAATTTTAATACCCCCAAAAGTGTTAACCAACAATATACTGTAAGTTGCTAATATATTTATTTTGCAATTTCCTTTCTGTCAAATATATCTTTTGAGTATAATTTTGTCAACTTATTTGCTAACCGCTTTTTTATATCCGCAAAATTTATATATATTACCGCCTTTTAAAATGTGAGCCAATCATATTTAGTGTAACTACTAACTAGTAAGAGATTTCCATTTATATTCTTATTGTATACTTGCTAAGACAAATCCTCAAATGCAAATGCTATACTGTACATCAATTCTAAATTTAACATATGTATAAGCCCATGGTTTTGGGATTGATACATCACACTGATAATTTCTCCTAGCCAGCTATTTCTAATTTCTTACATTCAAAAAAAAATACTCACTTATAATATCTTCACAACTAGGTAGAGATATAATATTAACTTACGATTTGAAACCTTTAAAATTTTAGAAGGTTTAAATATTTCTTGTTATAAGATTAGTCTTGTTAATTTTTCAATTTTTTCAATTTGGATTTATGTTGTTTTACAACTTTTTACTTTATAACCATTTCCTCCATTACCATTAAAAATTAGTTTTACCCCCTTTTTAAAAACATGTAATTAACCAATCATATATAGCTAGTGTAAGAGATTTGTTTTCTTATTGCAGACTTGCTCAAATCAAACCTCAAATTTATAGGGTATTCTATACACCAATTATAAATTAAACATATGTATAAGTCCATGATTTTGGGATTGATACATCACAATGATAAATTCTCCTAGTTACAATTCTTTTTCTTTTCATTCATCATTTTCTTGATTTTTTACTCCCTCTATTTCAAAATAGATGCCACTTAAGATTTTGATGCATATCAGAAAAACAACTAAATTTTCATTTTTTCCCACATTAATATACTGAATCATGTTTTCATTGAAAAATTCATTTAAATATTAAGGGTGAAAATATATGTTTTTTTTGCTGAAAATCTGTATAAATATATAAAATGACGGCTGATTTAAAACAAAAGTTTAATTACGAAATAAAAAGACATTAAATTTAAAATCATCGATACAATTGAAACCGAATTCATATATTTCCTGGAAAATTTTATAGTTTTAATATTCTTTTTATTTAATACTCCATCTATTTCATAAAGTGTCATTTGACACTTTTTACACAAATTAGAAAAATACTAAAATTTGTAGAAGTGATATAGGGTAGTTTAAATTTCTCGTACAAATTAAACTGAGTCTTGAAAATTTTCAATGTGATGAGGTTAAACTAAGAAATTTTTGTTAAATTTTATATTTAAAATCTAAAACAATACTTATTTTGAAACGTAAAAATAGTGGTAGAATGACATTTTTTGTGAAACGGATGGAGTATATATACATATTAGATATATTGAATTACCAATGACTATGTAGATGTTTTAACTCATCCTTAACATACATAGAGAAAGACAATAAAGCTTTCTTTAAGCTCAATAATTAGCTGTTCATATCTATTGGTATCAAGACCTGGTTACAAAGAAAAAAAAATGTATATACTTTATTCCAAAGATGGTTATAATGTTTAATTGGTTGACATATTAAAAATTAAATATATCCATTACTTCTCATGATCCTATATATAATACACACATCAAACTCTTCTCAATCATTCCTTCAATACTCACATTACCTATCGGATTTTAATTAAGATAAAGTGATTTACTTCTCAAAAATGGAAGCCATGGGAGAATGGAGCACTGGCCTAGGTGGAATGTATACAGAAGAAGCTGACTTCATGAATCAGCTCCTTGCCTCCTATAAACAACCTTGTGGCGGTTCATCTTCAGAGACAACGGCCACACTCTCGGCCTACCACCACGGCCAAGGTTCTCACTGGCCTAGTGGCTTTTGCTTCTCCCAAGAGAGCAGTAGCTATAGTGGTTACTGCACGGTCGTGCCACAAGGAGAAGATGACAATAATAGGATGGAGGATGCCACGATCAACACGAACGTGTACCTAGTTGGCGAAGAGACTAGTGAATGTGACGTGGCCGAATACTCTGGTAAGCCTTTGGAGATTGTCCAAGAAAATCATGACCATCATAATATGGTACAGCCTGAGAACTCCTTGACAAGGACCACTGATGAGAAACTGAGTTCAAAGAAGAGGATGCGTCCCATATCAACTGATGTAAGTTTTAGATACATTTTATATTATTCCGAATAATGAATTTTTTCAATGTAAAAGACAATTAGCAATGCAAGAAAACATAGCAAATTCCGACGACTATTTCCGACAAAGTATATGGTCGGAAAATTTTCGACAATATTCTGACGAATTTCCAAGAGACATAAAATATTTTTCGTAATTTTGTCGGAAACTTTTTAAAATTTTCGACGAAATAGATTAGTCGGAAATTCGTAGGGAATATTCGTCGGAAATATAAACTTCACGCGAGGAATCTTGTAGTAAAAAATTAGTCAGAAAATATTTGTCTACAATTCGTCGGAAATTGATGAGAAGTACACGGGTCGTCTTTTTTGTTCTTTCGACCAAATCTTGACTATATATCCTTGGTCGGAAAATGCTATATTTTCTTGCGGTACAGCCATAATTCTAAATATATTCTTTGCTTCTTGTAACCACATCAGAAGAACAAGAGAGCCAATAAGGCACGAAGGAGCCAAAAAGGCGTAGAGATGAGTGGCGACAATGACAATAGCGGTGAAGAAGAATATACGGAGAAGTCTAGAGGCAAGCGAAAGGCCAAACTTAAGCTACCAAAGACTTGTTGTTCGGATGATGAAGAGTCAAACGGTATAGACACTTCTTTCTCTAAAGAAGATGGCGAGGACTCAAAGGCTCTTAACCTCAATGGCAAAACTAGAGCCAGCCGCGGCGCTGCCACCGATCCTCAAAGCCTTTACGCAAGGGTAACTTAAACATACTTCTCTATATATTAAGGCTTACATTTTTTTCCGAACACATAAAATGATTTAATGTAAAACTAAAACTATGAAATGCTGAAAAATTACAACAAAGTTCGTTTATTTTATGGTGCAGAAAAGAAGAGAAAGGATCAACGAGAGGCTAAGGATTTTGCAAAACCTAGTCCCTAATGGAACAAAGGTAATGTTTTAAACTCATGCAAACGAAATTACTACGTGACCACAACAACTATATACTCCACATTATTGTTTCCTTTACTTAGAATGGTTAAATTTGTAACATAGGTCGATATTAGCACAATGTTGGAAGAAGCAGTACAATATGTCAAATTTCTCCAGCTACAAATTAAGGTACGTCATGTTATCTATGATCATTTGAACTAGATCTCATAATATAAACTAATTAATTAAAGAAAATTAAAGTATTTGTTTATAATTAATGAATATATAATGTTATATACAGTTATTGAGCTCTGATGATCTATGGATGTATGCTCCCATTGCTTACAATGGTATGGACATTGGCCTTGACCTAAAACTCAATGCACTAACCAGATGATTCAAGAGACACCCTTCGGATTTTTATTTTTTTTTAATTCTAATTCTTTTTTTTCTCTATAAATAAATAATCTAATAAGAGAGACATAGTCACATTTGACGTTTTATGTATATACTCCAATGTTTTTTAATTTTGCATGTCGAGTTATGTCCAACATTTTCTTTTATTCTTGAGCATATATTAATTGGTGTATAAGTATAACGACATGTTTTTTGATAATGGATTCGTTTATTTTATCTCTTTATGTTTGATTAATTGATTCGTTGATGTCATACACGTTAATGATGTAATCCACATTTAATACTTGAAAGAGCATAATCTATTTTTGATTTTATGCTTAATTAAGCGGAAGTTTAATACTAGGTGATTTTCTAAAATACCATCATTTTTGTTTTTAGGACAAAAATACCACAAAACTAAAATTAAATTTTAAATTTTCAAACTCTAAATTCTAAATTCTAAACATTAAACCATACCCTTAAATACTATACCCTAAATTGCAAAATAATCAATCCAAACCAAAAAATTTAAAATTCCATACTATTGAACAATAATTTGATATTAGTGGTATTTTTGGAAATAAAACCAAAATGATGGTATTTTGAAGAATTTCTCTTTAATACTCGTGCAGTTCAATTATTTTATTGAGGGAACTTCAAACTTAAATAACGGTAAGTATTACATAACCATTACATATTAATTACAATTAAATAAATTTACGTTTTCTCTTTCAATGGTACCTTCGATACATGTAGTTCTGAACTAGAAAAAGAGACAGAAGGGTCAGTTATTTTCAGTGATTATAGAACAGTGCTTTAACTTTGCATCATAATCAATTTGGTTGCTTAATTAACCCTGAATCTTTCAAAATTCTTGCTACTTCATGTAAGTTGAATGTGTCATCTTCATTCATCTCATAGACATATATAAGATTTGATTTAGACATATGTATAGATAAACAAGGAAAATTCTACTAACCAATATGATAAATCACGCCTAGTCATAGAAGCTGCGCTTAAACTATTATCATATGCATTTACTAACATTTTTTCATAAATATCTTAAATTACCAACAAAGAAAATAACAATTAAGTGTATAAAGTTTATACTAGCCTTGCACAAAAATAACACAGATAATATTCAGACTAGTCATGATTTAGTATATATATGTAAATCAAACAAGAAACACTATCAATAATTACTTCAAGCAATTTTGATAAGTACATTCTCAAACCATCAAATAAACTAGAAAAGTATACTAAATTTAACATCTAAACCTTACACAACAATCTGGAACCATTAAAATGAATCAATGCAAGTTTGAACTAATTATTTAAGACGATCATATGTCAAACTAAAGATAATTTATTCATAATCTATACTAAGTAAAAAATGAAACATCATGCATAAATGAAAACTATCATTTGTGCTTCTATTATGAAATGAAAAACACATAATTCTGTACTAATATCAACAGACGAGTTAAAGTGTTATATAAATATAACCCTCAATCATTTTCTGTAGGACTCTATGAAGATTATGTTTAAATCTAAACTAATTTCTTCATCATAAGAAAACATGCATATATCTCTTCTCCATGATGAATACATTCAAAAAAATTACAATGAGGTCAACAGACGAGTTAAAATGTTATATAAATATAACCCTCAATCATTTTCTATGGGACTCTATGAGGATCATGTTTAAATCTAAACTAATTTCTTCATCATAAGAAAACATGCATATATCTTTTCTCCCATGATGATTACATTCAAAAAATTTACATGTAAAGTTCACAAAAATAATTACAATAAAACTTCTATAAATGAATTATCAATAAAAAAATATTTTTCCGTTCTCGAGTTGAACTAGTGTAATATTTAACATGATTCAGTAAGATTATATATTCTAAATGTATTCTAGGTAATTATATGGTAATAGTAATTAATCTATAAATTAATAATCTAATGTACATATATATATATAAGAGAAATTCTTAAAAATATAAAATTAAGTTTTGTGTTTCAAAAATACCACTACCGCAAAAGTTTTCAAAAAATTGATTTTTTAAATGTGTAGAATTTTTTTTTTGCGTTGACTATTTAGATTTAGAATATAGCTTCTAGGAGGTATGGTTTAGTGTTTAGGATTTAGGGTTTAGCCTTTAGTTTTGAATGTTCAAATTTTACTTTCAAACTAATAATGCTATTTTGTAAAAATCCATTTTAGTGGTATTTATAAGAATTACCCAATATATATTTTGTGGTGGTAGAAATTCTCATAAATACCATTATCTTAGAAAAATTAACTTACGGTGGTATTTTTAGGAAAAAATTTAAAATATGGTATTTTGAGGAAATTTTCTACATACATACACATATTTATTTAATACGTTTAAAAATTTATTGAAATCTGACTATAGTGTTGTTTTCCAACATTTTACTAATTTATTATTAGAAAATAAAAAATTTTACTACTTCAAAAGTTTTTGTATATGTGTGAACGTTTATGCGGGTATACTTGCTGATTAATTATATTATTTTAAAATAAAATACAATAAATTAGTTATATATATGTCATTTGTTGACAAATATATATATATATATATATATATATATATATGTCATTTGTTACATTATCATCATAGATATTTTGATCTAATCTAATTACACATTATGATTTATATATATATATATATATATACAATTAATAAATTTCAAACTATGTTAAGAAATAAGAACTACAACATTTAAAAATATAATGTTCGTCATTTCTCAAAAAAGTTTTAGAATGTAAGACTTTGTAGCACCAAAATAAAAATAAAGGGGCCATATTAACTTTTCATTTATCAATTTTGGTCCAAATTAGAATTAAACATGTATTAGACACCAATACAGAAAATTATAAAAACGCCAACAATTTCGTAACGGCCGATAAAGTTTAACATTCTTTTAACCTAATGTGGTTTTTTTTTTTTGAATGTATGTAAAGTTATATTCAACCCAATAAATTTCATTGCATCCTTGTTTGAAAGAAAATTGAGAGAAATTTTTTTTTTTTGTAATCCGTCTTTTCATCTTGTTGGAGTTGATAAACTAGATAAAGGAAATTTTTTGCGAACTAGCGGGTCTAAAAACTGACTGAACTGATCTATTGAACTAAGATGTTCCCCATGCTTTATTTACGTGAGTCGGTTATATCTTTTGTTCCGTCTTCAAGGTCGAATCCGCTATGGCTCCAAAAAATTTTTCAAACATTGCAAGCTTCTCAAAGTTGAGCGTCCCATACTCCCATTGGAAAACTCATGGAATCCCTATCTTAATTTTTCTTGTTTTATTTTAGTTCCATTTTGTATGAACTTAGTTCTTTTCGAAGCTTTAGAATGAATGTAAGTTTTTGTTTGTCAAAAATAATAATAATAATAACACAATCATTCTTTACCCCAGTCTAAAGACAACTCTAATTATGCATTAGCTTCCATTACCATCAATTAAGGCTTAACCTTGATTTTCACTCATTTTTTTTTATCATATACAAAGTCATAACAAGAAGATTTAAAATACAGCAACAAGAAAAAGATAAATAAATAAAAAAGGAAACAAGAGCAATGAGATTTATATTTATTTTTCAAACTCGTGATTCCATAAAACCAGCCATGGAATTGCTTAATTTTATACTTTGGCTTGTTAAATAGAACTATGACCGTGGAACAACAAAAGTGTTGTGTATGTAAAGTATGTTATGCTTGAAGATAACCCTTCTTTTCTAAGTATCCAACGACTACTTCAGCCATTTCGATCGGAGAAGTTCCTGATCCTTCACGTCCTAGAGAAATCTTCACAAGAAAAAAAACAAGAACATAAGGTAAGAGATGAGATTGACGCGGAAAAAGCTCGGGATCTTGATAAAGAACCGAAGTAATGTTTAGTTCTTGCAGCATCCCACTGTGTCTACAATGTTATTGATATTTACCTCGCAGTTCAATGGTGGCTCGTAAGGGTCATCGATCCCGGTAAAACCTGAATAAACATATCAATTGGGGGATTTCATTAAGGCAAAACAGGTCAGACGAATACCAAGTACACTTCAAGAGGTACCTTTAATCTTTCCCGCACGAGCTAGCTTGTAAAGACCCTTGGGATCCCTCGCCTCGCAAACTTCAAGCGATACATCCATAAACACCTGTTTGATCAAAACCAATGTTACTAAAATATTGAAAACTTGAATACAATAGAGAGAAACTACGAAACCCGCAGTTGTTCAATCCATACCTCAACAAAATCTCCCTTGGGGAGTAACTTTCGACAAGCGTCCCTGTCTGTTCTGTAAGGAGATATTAAACTCGCAATGCAGATAATTCCAGTATCCGCAAAAAGTTTAGCAACCTCTCCTAATCAAAAGCAATCAACCAACAAAAGAATTGTTAAAAACAAGAACAAGTATTGGTTCAAGGAGATTTGTTGTTTTAAAGCTCACCGACTCTACGAATGTTCTCAGCACGATCCTCAGCTTTAAAGCTAAGATCACGGTTTAAGCCATGCCTAACATTATCCCCATCAAGAATATAACAAAGCTTCCCCTTTTGGTACAACATTTGGTTCAAAGCACAAGCCAAAGTACTCTTCCCTAAACAATTTGAAAACCATTAAACATTATACTTTCACTGTTTCACACCAAACATGAAGCTGTTTCGAAAGATCATTGCTTGCACAAACCTGAACCACTAAGACCGGTGACCCAAATCACACAACCTTTCTGATCAAGCAATCTCTGTCGATCAACTTTCTCAACAGGACACTCATGCCACTTTATGTTCGTTGAGTTCCCAACCGTAGACAATGGACCTTGTTTTTTCCCTAATTAGACAAAACCAAATCATCAAATTCAATCTCAACCCAGTTGAAAACACATGAAGGAGAAACTAAAAACGGAACCTTTTTCACAAATGAAATCTAAAAATCGGATTTTTGATCATATCTTACAATGGTGATATGTGTAACCAATAAAAATTGAATTCTTTTTGGCAAATCAAAGCTAAAAATCGGATTTTTTATATCTGGGCAAACGAATCACAATCATATGAAACTCACCATTAATGGATTTGAGCTCAGGGAAAGACCCATTTGTGTTATTATTATGACTCAGAGTTTGAGATCCATCCATAGAAACACAAGAACGAACAGATCTTGAATTACAACAACTCAATGAATTGATATCAGAAACCCCTTTTGGAGAAACAATCGAAAGCCCTAGAAACGATTTAGCTCCGGCGGCAATCATAATTTAACGGTGGTCGGTGGAGGAAAAAAAAGAAAAAAAAAACAAAAAACAGACAGAACAGAACAGAGAATCTAAATTTGTGTTGTGTCTGAATGTTTTGTTAATTAAGGAACGAGGAGAAATGTGACCGTTAATAAAAAGAGGAGAGATTGGAAGAGTTTTTTTTGTAGGTAGGTGAACAAGAATTGTTGTTGGCCACGTTTTTTTTGTATAGAACCATCTTTATTGTTTTTGTTGTTTGTGCATAATTAGATATGTATTTTGCATTGATTTGCATCCACATTCTAATTTCAACGTTTTAATGCAAACTTATTCGGCAGGAGCGATGAAATGCATGATAGGACATGACTTCAGAGATGTTGCTTTTCTTACCGACTGTTCAGATTTGGTGAATATGGTGTTTTTGCCTTCCAAGTGGCCGACTTTCTTTATATATTTGAATGACATCAAGATTGATAGGGAAAAATTCTCAACTTTTTTTTTTATTTTTTATTCCAAGAAATGCAAATGTAAAAACAGACAGTTTGGCACGTAATGTGTGTACTCTCATGTATGTTGTCAAGTTTGTAAACAATTGTCTAACCAATTGGTTTATTTAAGCCAATTTAATCGAGTTTTGTTGAAAAAAAACAAAAAAAAAAAAACAAAAAATGCAAACTTATTCGACCATATCCTTAGTTGAGTCCACAATCACTACACGAGATGAAGGAGAGAGCTGTGGTAGTGTTAAAGAGTTTTGGTGTCGGTCTTAGAGATTTAGAGAAATGGTTCTATTATAGTCAATGTGAGTTGTTGTTGTTTTACCAGATGAGTCAAGCCATCAGTCATCAGAATGAGACTATGAGAGGGATATATGAGAACGGTGTCGTTTTTGGTGATTTGGTTAATGTACTTAACGTTGATTTGCATCCAGGTTCTTAAAGTTTGGAGATGGTGTGAAGAGTGGAGAAGTGGTTCAATAGTCAATTTGAGGAGATTCCTACCACTTACTAGACAAGTCAACTCAAACGTGTCAAACGTGTCAAACTATTGGTTTTGTTCTTTTTGAAAACAAAACTTTAATTTTGATGTATCGTGTAACTTGGAGAATCTATTATTCTTATATATTTACAGGAAAAAATAACTTAAATAGACCATAATTGTATGTTTATTCCTTAAACAGCCAAATCTTTTTTTTATTCCTTAGATGTCTAGTGAGATAGGTGTAATTACAATAAACACCCTTAATCATATTTCTTTTAAAAATTGCCACGTCAGATTCGAAATGCCACGTCATACGAAATTGCCACATCATTATTAACAGTTATTATGTATTTAATGATCAAAAGAAAGGAAAACTGAACAATTTCGTCACTTTTCACAAACGAAAAAAAAAATTGTTCTTTCTCTCTCGAAGTCGACGAAGAACCCTAGCTCTCGCCGCTTCTCTTTCTCGTCTCTTCCGGCCGCTTATCCTATTATCAGTGTGTCTCTCTCTTTCTCGTCGTCATTGCTGTCGCATTTCTTCTCAACTTGGATGGAGACTTTTCATTTTTCGACAGGAAAAAATATCTCTACCTCGGCGATTCCGGCGAAGAACCCTAATTATGGCGGCTTCTCTCTTTCTCATATCTTCTGGCCGCTTCGATTCTCAAGGATTCTCTCTCTCATCATCATTCCTGTTGCATTTCTTCTCAACTTGGGTGGAGACTTTTCGTTTTCCAACAAAAATAACACGGAAATACGAAACGTCGTTTACGGCTGAGTTATGCCACATTACGGCTGAGTTATGCCACATTGCGGCTGAGTTATACCACATTGCGGCTGAGTTATATTATGACTTATTGTAAGTTACGACTGAGTTGTGGTTTTTTTTTTTGTAATTGTTCACGCACATGAAAAAAAATCTCTACCTCGGCAATTCCGGCGAAGAACCAAATTTCTCGTCGCTTCTCTCTCTCTCAACTCTTATGGCCGATTCGATTCTCAACGAGTCTCTCACTCTCGTCGTCATTGCTGTCGCATTTCTTCTCAACTTGGGTAGAGACTTTTCGTTTTCCGACAAAAATAACAGGGGAAATACGAAACGTCGTTTACGGCTGAGTTATGCCACATTGCGGCTGAGTTATATTATGACTTATTGTAAGTTATGGCTGAGTTGTGTATTTTTTAATTGTTCACGCACATGAAAAAATATCTCTATCTCGGCGATTCCGGCGAAGAACCCTATTTCTTGCCGTTTCTCTCTTTCTCATCTCTTCTGGCCCCTTCGATTCTCGACGAGTCTCTCTCTCTCGTCATCATTGCTGTCGCATTTCTTCTCAACTTGGGTGGAGACTTTTCGTTTTCCGACAAAAATAACAGGGAAATACGAAACGTCGTTTACGGCTAAGTTATGCCACATTACGGCTGAGTTATGATATACTATCTCGAGATTACAAAAAGTTTTTTTTGGGAAAGACCAACAATAATTACTTACACATATTCACACGCACATGCATAATAAATTCATAGAGTATTATGTAAAAAAAAAATATTCAAAATAATTTAAAATTTGAATTCAAATTTTCTAAACAAAATAATTTAAATAATTTAAAGTTTTGTGTCTGAATATAGAATAATTCGTCACGGCTTAGTTATGCTACATTGCGGCTGAGTTATGCTACATTACGGTTGAATTACGATATACTTTCTCGAGATTATAAAAAGTGTTTTTTGGAAAGACCAACAATAAATACGTACACATTTTCACACACACATGCATAATAAAGTCATAGAGTATTATATTCAAAAAAATATATATTCAAATAATTCAAATTTTGAATTCAAATTTTCTAAACAAAATAATTCAAAGTTTTGTGTATGAATATATAATAATACGTCACGGCTGAGTTATTTACTTTTCATGGTTCACTTATGACTAAAACTTTAATTTAAATGGACACTTGTATGTTAACATTAGCACTAGTTATAATAATGTAGAGATTAAATATATTATAATACAATAAAAAAATTCAATAACAGCTCTTTTACATTCTATATTGATCAACTGTGTAGGAATAGAAGATAAGTATAGGGTTTGGGATTTATCGATTTGTTGGATAAGTTTTAAAATGTACAAACCTGAGCTAATTTCATGATTTTTAAATGGAAAGTTAATAATTGTGTTAATTACATATTATTAAAAGTGTTTTCATTACATAAATGCATTAAATATTCACATCTACCATATTTGAGGTTTGGCCGAGTTATGCCAACGACATGGTTGACTTATTGCAGAATAATTCGAGGTTTGGATGAGTTATTCAAACGACATAGCTGACTTAACGTAAATAAATTCGTGGTTTGGCTGAGTTATGCCATTGTCATGGTTGACTTACACAGAATATTTCGAGGTTTGGCTGAATTATTGTAACGAGAACATCTAGCTCATCGTTACTTGATGGCTCAACTCATTCAATCCATAGTCATCGAGAACCAACATCACAAACTTTTCTTGTGTTCTTTCAACATCTATATTCACAACTCTACACCCTCTATCGTTGGCGTTAGATACATATTTGTGTTTTTACCCAATTACCAGAAGCAACAATTACTAGAACCAGATGCATCAACGAAATTAAGAAGAACTCATGCAAAGAACAAGTGAAGAACTCAGGTGAAAAAAAAACAGAGTGTAACAAAAGAAAGAAAATCTCATGTTGAAGAGGGCGACCTTTCGTATTTCCCTCGTTTATGATGTCATGAAATGCTGACGTGGAATTATGTATTTAAAGTCGCAAGTCAGCCACCAAACGAATATGTAACTCAGCCTGAATAAATCAGCCACAACATGAAAAATATTTAAGTAATTACTAAAATGTTTTTTAAGATGAAAAACTCAGCTGTAACGCCAATAAGTCAGCCGTAACGTAAAATAAGTCAGCCGTAACGGGAAGCTATATAAGTAATAAATTTTTCGTCAATAAGTCAGCTGTAACATGGTTGAGTTTTCCGTTAAGTCAGCCAATTACGACTGAGTTATGTCTCTGAAACATAAGTCAGCCGTAACGACATTTGATAACTCAGCCGTTGTCGATAACTCAGCCAACCGGATAAAGATAACTCAGCCGTGTAGAAGTCATAACTCAGCCAAACTTCTGATAACTCAACCATCAGACTATAACTCAGTCGTAACGGCGGCTGAGTTTTTAGCCGTTTTCTCATAACTCAGCCAGATTTTTATAAGTCAGCCGTAACTGTTGGCTGAGTTATGATCGTAAGTCAGCCGTTAGCCCGAAACTCAGCCGTTGGCCCATAACTCAGCCGTAACGTGACATAACTCAGCCGTAACGTACGTTACGGCTGAGTTATTGGAGACACGCGCCATTTTGTCTGACGTGGCGATGGCATTTTTCGTAATTAGTTTTTTCCGATAACGTGTAAAAAGGGCACGCTGGTAATTAAAAAACATCTAAGGATAAAAAAAAGTTTTGGTGCATCGTGGTCAAAACACCTAAAATATGGTCTATCTAAGTAATTCTCTCTATTTACAATGTACAATACAAATGACAAGTATAACAAATGGGAAATTAAACGTCAACAACAAGAGGAAATAACTTAAAACTTGAAAATTTAGTTGATGATGATCCCAGTTGAGATGTAGCAATATAGGTAGATCTAGTTCATTAGAGATTTGAAAGCCCTCAGCTCTTTTTTTTACGGAGATTATTATACTTCACTTGTGTTTAGTAGTAGTATTATAGAGAGCATTGTGTTCACAACTGTCCTACTTGAAGCAAAAGCGAGGATTATTGTTCAAGACTATCACTGTTTCATGATATCTCTTTATTGTGGTTTTAGCAACGATTTCAAAACTATCTCTAAGTTTTGGTAGAATGTTATTTTGGTATAATTTGTGGGTTCACCTTTATCTCTAAATTTCAATGTGAGCATTGTTTTTGCTGGTAGCTTTTGCTTTTGCTCGACCAACACCACTATGTTGGTCGATAGTTTGTTTCATTCTACTTCGTGTAGTTTTATTTTTCTTGTATTCTCTCTTTGTAGAAGTTAAATTCTTATCTTCTAAATAAATATTTTAAGTTTGTCTAAAAAATACATTACAAGAAAATATAAGTACAATCATACTTGAGTCAAAGAGACCATCTTCGAATCCAAATTAAATTTTCTTTACTTTCGAGTTCTTTAATTTAAACCAACGTTTTCACTTCTCTTGTTTGGGTTTCGTACTAATAACCGACAATGTAAAAAACCGGAAAACCCCACAAAAACTCACCATTAACCCGTGACCTGGTGAACCGATTGAATCAGCCGGGTATGGTTCACAAAAAAATTATTTGGTTTTAGAAGTAAAATATAAAGTTTTAGTTATTTTTTGGAAAATATAATTTGTTTATTCCTTATTAAACGACACACGAATACAACTAAAATTAGTTGTTGTGAATTTGTGATGTTTTATTAGTGTTCTTTTGGTCTTATATGGATATATTTTCTTTTTATCTCCTTATTATTTTATTTTTATATTTATGAAACTGTATAATTTATATAAACACATTAATAAATTTTAACAAAGTGACCGGTGGTCGAACCTAGTTAGCCTAATAACCTGATGTCCCGGAAGATAGTCAGGTTCGCAATCTGGTTTGGGTTTTAAAACATTGATTTAAACTAATTCTACAAATCAATATAATCATCAGTTTTAAGAAAACATATACAAATATTAAGACTTTCTAATGAATGAAATGATAAACTGTTTTTGACTGCAACTCTTATATTTAAGGAGAAGTTTTTGATAAAAATCCATTTTGGTGTACCTATTTTTCAAAATTGCCGCTTTCTTCTATCCTTATTCAGAAGTATCCCTTATAAAATTTGAACAATTATAATGTTTTATAAAGTTTATAAGGTACTTCAAAATATTAACTTCTACCCAGATACTCGATTCATATATTTATAAGGTTTTCTAAAATTTTAAAAGGTTTAAAAAGGATATGTAGTATTTATAAATATATATAAATTTTTACACACATGGTAAAAGTATTTCTTGTATATTTTTTTTTAAGTTTACACACAAGAAAATCTTACGTGATACTGATACATAGCTCCCACACTTCAAGAAGGGCAAGATGCTTTTCATCAAAAGAATTGTACGAAAAATTCAGCTTATCAAATTTTATTGTATTATCCAAGAAAATTTGAACTTATTGAACAAACTTCTTCATTCTTTTGTTATTAATGGACTGTAAAATCACAATTATAGCAAATGAATCTTCACAACTTATTAGTTGATTGTAAAATCACAATCAATTCCAAACCAACAACAACAATTTGTATCGATTAGACAATGTAAAATGTGAAAATTGGCATCATGTCATGAACTTTAAAACTATTCACTCTCTCTTTGTCTAGTTCTCAGAAGCTACATCAGAGTTATTCCTATTACAAAAGTCCCATGGACACACGAAGTCACTAGAACCTCTTTTGTATGCAAATACAATGTTTGGTAAAAAAAAGTTACAAAGATACAGAGGCGAACAACCACCGGCGTTAAAGGCCACATCAATCAAAAGAACGTGTCACCTTGGGTCCTTACCCGGGAATAAATAGATTCTCTTAGGCGCGTTCATCATTCACGTGGTTTGGGTTCTCGGGTTGGCTGTCAAGTGGCATGTACTGTGCCATTATGGCTCTGATCTCTGAGTCCATGTATTGCTGTTAAATCAGGGACATAGAAAGGTTAAGAAAGTTTCCCCAAGCAATGGATATGGCAATCGTGTAAAAGTCCAAAAGGCGAAATATGAGGTTACAGTAGAACAACAAAAACAGATTTATCTTTGCTTTTAAGTTTTAACACAAACAGCAGATAAAAGAGCGTAAACGATGAAGTAAATAAGCTTACCCGTAACCTATATTTGTAAACAAGATAGGCCCCACCAGCTGCAAGTCCTAATGATAACATTATAAGCCACACGGCCGCCCACGCTGATTTCACTTGTGCACCTGTCTTGCCTAAATTTCGACAAATCAAACATTTACCAATTGGAAAAAAGATGGGAGAAAGGCTATTTTATAAGCAATCAATCGTTAGACTTCTAAGTTCACGAAAACTCACTGATGCAAGTGTCATGATCTCTGATGTAGAGAAGGCCTCCGCTACAAGAGCACTCATAGCTTCCCCAGGTGTTCTTACAGCTACATTCCGGGCAATGACAGGCTTTCTTCTCTTTGCACTCATTAATGTCTGGTGAAGGAAGCACGGAAATCCTTAACTAGATGATTAGCAGTATCACAAAAAAGTAAAGTTACCCAAATTTAACAGAGGGTCTAACCTTCACACTTCTTAATACCATCTCCTTTGAATCCTGGAGGACACTGGCACTTAACAATGTCCTTGTCCTAAAGGCATTACAAGTTGAGAGTTGGGACGTAAATATCTTATTACACGTTGAAAATATGCTTAAAGGTGAAGCAAAGTGAAGAATCAACACTAACAACACAAGCAGAGAACGCATGTCCATCTCTCTCTTCATGCCAACAACCTCCATTGTTGATTGTGCATCTCCCAGGCCCGCTAGCTGCAATGCAAACACCAATTAGGTATGAAATGGGATAAAAAAAACATTACAGAAGCACCAAAAAAGGCATAAAACACCACATCGTCTATCTCTGATAGTCTAAAGGGATAAATGGAATAAAAAAGTTCAAAGTTTTTGATAACAACAGGAAAATTGAGCTATTTAAAATTCTACGAGGGTATACTAAAAGAATTTCTTTACAATTCACTATAACTAAGAGTTATACAGAGCTGCTAAAAGAAGATCACTAAATGTCTCTGTGCAAGTAACTAGACTATTATGTTGCATTGTTGCCATATTCAGAATGCTACTAAATTATACTAGTCTGATAAAAATACAAGAACTAGTCAAAATATACATGAACACTCACGTTCACAGTGGCTATAACCATCCCCTTTGAATCTCACACCATCAACTGTAGGACACTCACATACCCTTCCGCGAAATGTATCCTGCATATTAAATAGATTAATAAAGATATCACAGAAACTATTCCAAGCAATTTCACATTTACCTTGCAAGCAGTTATGTTGGCTGATTTATCTTGCCAACAACCACCATTGTTATCTAGGCACTCATTTGACTCCACCTCTGCAATGCAAGTTTCGGTTTTCACAATAAGTATTAGAAGGTGTGGTCACTATTATAGTTCACAATACATTCCAAACATTTATTTGATGTCGAGCATGGGTCATCAAAACTCAACTTTATAATATTAACAGACAATTCTAGTCAAAAAGTAGAGGTGTGTATTTCAGCATTGGATTAGGTAATTAGTGTATGTAAAAATGATAGCTACTCCCAAGGATAGTTAGGATCAGGTGGTTTGGGTATGGGTCAGGTATTTCACATATTTGGTGGGGACCCAAATTCTGGAAACTTAAACTAACAAAAATTACACATACACCAAACAAAAAGGTTAATTAGGTGAATATGAGTACAATCAGAAATGGCTACATATAGTCAGAGCAACAATAAGTACCTGTGCTGAGACATATAGCTGGTTCAGTAGTCTCCTCAAAACCAGAGCATAAAGCTTTGAGTACTGCACTCCTTTCCAACTTGCCTGCAAGGGAACAATTATATAACAAGCTAAACTACATGAATTGATGTCTTAAGTTATACACTGCAAGACAAACCTCGGTACTGTCTGTTGTTGACAACCAAGGTAGGCAATATGGTAACATCACCCCTTGAACCCTTGCCAACCTACATAATAAAATATGTAAATCTCAAACGGGTTCCTAAGAAACATAAAATTGCCATGCCCGCAGAATATTCAGACGTAAGAAAGACATAGGTAATTTACTTGAGCATCTTGTTCTTCCTTTAGAACTGGATTGTCCATGTCAGCATCAGGATCTCCCATACACTTGTCAAGTTTTTTACTATCAATTCCTGTACAGACATAGAAAATAATTGAACGGAACCATCATAACTTTCCCGACTTGCAGGCATTATTCTCCCGTAACAACAGGAAAAAGGGTTTACCAAGGGATTTGATAACAGAATCAGCACAATCTTTGTTGTATTTCTTCTCCTTCATGGGACATCTGATCTGGAAATCAGTGACATAATCCCACCAGACCCAGGGTTTCCCAGTTTCATTCGCCACCTTGTAAACACAAAGCTGTCTCAAATTTTCCATAACAACGTCTTTTCCATCATATCCAGAGCTGAAGTCCTGTTCTGGATCAGGAGCGCAGTATCTTCCTTTGTTGATACACTGAGACTTGCACTGTCGGCTCAAAGTGAAAGCATGAGGGCAATACCAGGTGATGTAGTGAGGTCGAAACTGAGTGAAACCTCCTTTCTCGAGAATCTGAGCGGCACCCTTGAAATCTTTGACGAATTCCATCAACATGTCACATTTAACCCCACATTCATCATTGCTGTTGGTCCACAATTCATACTCAACACGGTCATCAGGGTGGGGAACAGCCTCTCTCCAGTCAAGATTCAAGTTGACCATATCCCCTCCGCTAATCGCTTTCTTCAGCTTTTCACCGAAACCTTTAGTAACAAGAGCAGAAGGTATGGTGATATTCTCAATGTATTTTGCCGACGAAACATCCTCTTCAGGTGTATCCATGGTAATCAAAGGTTCATCAACATTGTCTGCCACAAGAACAGCAGAAGCACCCGCTTTCTGTGCATTCCAGACTTTTAAAGCGAAAAAACAATCTACACAACAACATGTAACCTCCCACCATTAGACTAAGTAAGTTTACATATAATTCATTGATTATGCAGAACAGTCAAAAGTAAGAAAAAACCATCACACCCTAAAGACTAAATCTCTTATCTCAAGTATACTAAATCCAAGCTAACAACATTATATAGAATGGCCTAAATCTAACATCAGTTATAAGATCGTCAATGACACAACCAGAAGTTAAATATAGATAAGTGACTCCATTAATAGCAAAACAAACAAAATCCTAATAAAAAACCAAACGTATACCAAAAAAGGAAACATATCACTATTTTAGGCTAAGTAAGTGCATATCACTATACGATTATTCAGAACACTAAAAGGTGAGACAAGTTCTACACAAACAACCAAATAGAATCAAGGCAATAATTTCTGAGCAAACCTGAAAACTAAAACCTCTTACTGATTGATAACACTTAACCTCAGGGATTCAACTGAAACTTCAATTACACAAAAGAGAACTAAATCTCTCAAATTGAATTGTAAAATCTTCAAACGCAAATATCAAAGTAATCAATTGGAAACTGCAATGCTATAGTAAGAGATTTCGCAAGAACCCTAAGAGGAGACATTCAAATTCCAAATGTGAAATTGAGACATACCTCCACGATCAACCAAGAGAAAAGTAGGCAAAGCACCAGGCTGAGACTTAAACGAAATCGAGAAATCGCTAAACTCTTTACACGATTTCTGATTCTCTTTAGGGTAAACCACCGTCCCAGCCATACTTCCACCGTACTGAGGAATCCCGAAGTTTCCAATCGCACTATCGTGAGTTCCTTTTATACTCTCCGGCGAAGTCACAGATAAACTATTCTTCTCCACCACGAATCGTGCTTCACTCAAGAGGGAGAGAAGCAGGTATGGGAGAAAACACAGGAGCTGCTTCTTCATCATTGAGATCTCCGACTCAAAAACACACAAATTCAAAGGAGTATAAAAACACGATTGATGATGATGATGATATGAGTTTTGAAATTCTCGACTTGACGACGAGTGTTTTCCCGAGAAACAGAGAGAAAATAATAAAATCGGGTTCGGGTGGGTTTGGTTCAACGGTTCGGGTGCGCGACTGGGAAAAAGACTATAGACGACGACACATATGTCAAGTCAAACACAGACGACCAAACAAATCTTTATTTATGACCTTTTTTATCTTTTGAAAAATGAGTTTATTTTATTTTATAATTTATAAATTTTTGAGAATTTTTGAGAAATGCCTTTTTTGGTGTATTTCTTTTTAAAAATACCTCAATTTTTTATCCATTTTCAAAAATACCCCTTTTCAAATATTAAAAATTATAAATTTTTATATGGTTGATAAGGTACATCAAGATCATCATTACTACTGGAAGACTAAATCCAAATATTTATAAGGTTTTAAAAGGTTCTAAACGGCATTTATAAGGTTTTTATAAGGTTTTTAAATGGTTTACAAAGTTTTAATAGGTTTTTAAATGATTTTTCAAAGGTTTTTATATGGTATTTATGAAATATATATGTAAATTTACACGCATATAAATATAATTTGTGTCTATAAATATAAGCTTACACATATGTTTTTGATAAATTTCAAATTTTATAGTGATTATTTGATAAAATTAGAAAGAGGGGTATTTTAAAAAAGTGGTATTGGAAAAGGGGTATTTTTGAAATTCCCCATAAACTTTTTGTGTTATCTTATATTCCTTTTTGGCTTTTTTTAGATTTCTGTACAAAATTAAATACTGTTTTATTGTTTTTATCAATTTATATTAGATTACTTTTTTATTGGTTCAATTATGTTCAAATTAGTATTAAATAATATTTGATTAGAAATAAACAAAACTTAAGTGAGTTTTTAATTTATGTGCATTTGTTTAAATGATTATTTAGAGGGTGTTATATAACGGAGGAAGTAGTATTTTTAATGAATTACAACGAATATTTCTTATTGCAGTTTGATGGTATCTTTTTACGAAAATATATATAATCACACTCACACATTCACACTAATTTTGCTATTAAGTATCATCCATAATGAATTACTGATATGTTCGATAAATATTGTAGTAAGTAGTGATTTCGTGGAGAAAAAAATGTCACACCATGATTCCATAATTATTCAAAAAAATTTAGGTATATGAAAAGAAATTTAAAAATACATGTTTGAATTTATATATGTTTTATTCTTATGAGCAATGCAATATTGTGTTATTTTACCAAGTGCTAATAGCTCAATTGGTAAAGATCTCTGGCAAAAGCTTAGAGGTCGCCGGTTCGAGTAGCACTTGGGATGAAACCATATAACATGCTTTGGTCTCGGGCCTGAGGGGATGTATGTGCTTCGGCCCAGAACCTCTTTGATTATTCAAAAAAAAAATATATTGTGTTATTTTCCTATACAATATGTTGTATAGGTGGTTTCGCATTGATGTAATTTTATTGTGTGGTTCGATATGTTGATTTATTGAACTAATTAATACATAATTTTTACATGCTTCATGGTAAGGAAAGCCATGATTTTGGTATGGTTTGAAAAAAGTAGGTTTAGATGTTTATGTAAGAATGCTATGACATATTGTTATCACTGAGTTAATAGACATGACTCATTTTGTGTAGGGTTTTAAATCTTTTAAGATTTTAAAATAAAATAATTTTAGATCAATCGTCCCTTACAAATAGTGGAACATGTTTAATTATAGGGTTTTCAGAAGAAACAAAAGAAAAATTGTTTGTAATCACTATTTTTTCAACTTTAATTTTCATTTACAGAAAATATAAATTAATCATGAAATAAAAAATAATACATAACATGACTCATTTTTTTACCGTCAACTTTCTAAAATATTAAAAAATTATATATCAAATTGAAGACTTTGTGACAAAGAGTCAAAGAGTATCTTTCGAAATGTTAAAACTAATGTATGTGATTATAAAAATATTAAAAGAAACATATAAAAATTGTGTATCATTTTAATTAAAAAAATATAAAAACTGTTTTGAATTATTTTTTATACAAATGATTGATTTGCATTTTTTGAATATAAATATGAGTTGGAGGATTTTTTTCTTTCTAGTGGCATATTTGTGTTAGGGCATCTCTAACTTAAAGGTTTTTAGTATAAGCCAATAATTTTTTTTTTATTTAAGAAACTCAATGAATTTCTTATTACTCTAACACTCTTATGGTGTATGCGAGTTAATTAGTTATACTCCAAAACATTTTCATATTTTCATATTTCTGGTGAAATTTTGGAGTTTAGGAAAGGACTGAGTTTACATGGAAATATTTATCCTAGAAAATTCAAATTTGTTAATAATACATATAGGGAAAGTTCTTAAACAAGGTATTTAGATGGTTTGGGTTTTACATTTTTTTAATATTTATGAAGCAAGTTCTTGATACTTGCATAATAAAATCTTCCCTATAGCAAGTTCTTAATTAACAACTGAAATGCATACTTGCATATATCTTAGCCTTTTGGGTTAATCTACATTCTGGGCACATGCTTAATTAACAACTGAAATGCATACTTGCAAGTTTTTATTTATAATTTTAAACACATGCTAAATTTTTTATTATAAAACACATGCTAAATAAATTGTAAAACTTTTATTATTTAGAGTATGTAAAATTTATATATTTATATATACATCTCATGGTACTTGAAAAATGTCATCCCTAATGTGTATTTCAAGTTTTTCTATAATATAGAAGAACTCTATTTATTTTAGCTCTAATTATAATTTTTAAAAGAAAATATTAATAATTTCAAATTTATTTTATATTATTATTTATTAAAAATATTTACTTTATTCATTTTTTTATTTATTTTTATTTATTTTTTTTGATCAAAAATAAAAAACTAAAAGTTAACACTTGAACGATTACTTTGTATTCTATTTCCACGTGTAGTTAGCATTTTTTGCCATAGAGACGGTGGAAATAAGTCTTCCTAATCAGAGTTTTATAAACAGTTCTATATTTTTCCAATTTCTCTTAGAGACCCCCAAACTCTAGCAAGAATGACTATTAACCCCATAATTTCTAATAAACTTACAAACAATTGTTCTAAATTGGGAGGATTGTTATTTGAGAGAGGTATATATTATCAGAAATTCAAAATTAAAAAAAAATACTTTTACAAATAAAAAAAGGCTCAACTCTATGAGAAAATAATAGAGCTCCACTAAACATAACAATCTCTATTTTAGAGGTGAGAATAAATGGACTGGACCAAATGTTTTTTTGCTAAAGCAGTAAATATTCATATAAATGAAAAAGAGTTTGGGATTTACAAGATGGATACCCAGCTGATTGGTTCTTTGCCAAAAAAAGAGAAAAACAAGAAAGCAAAGATAAACTTCGCTCGTCAGTTTAGGAAGAAGTTCAAGACCCTCATGTCTCTTTGGATTGCGACTGGACCAAATGTTACTCTAAAATAGAGTTTGTAAGCAAAAATAGAGGTGTGAAATGCATTCTTACATATATCTTAAACATGCATATACAAGACTTATAGAGATGTGAGGGTTAGCATTTTGGGTTTATCTACAATGCTTATAGGGATGTAAACAATCCAACAAGATAACAAATAAAAATTTACAAACTAATTAAAAGAGAAAATAAAACAGGACGCTACACGATTCATGATAGATGAATTATGAAATAGTGCCAAATTTTTTCTTTGTCTATGGGTGTTTAAAACATAAATCTAATAAAATGCATATATTGTAAACAAGGGGTTTTTAGTTGAAAATTGTAACATTCAATAAAAAAGGAATTATGAAATAGTTGTTAAAAAACATCAATAATATAAATTTGGACATCAATGAATTTTTTGATCAAAAAACTATTATCAAATTTTTGTAATTTTAAAAATATGCTAAATACATTTATAATATTTGTTTTACATTTTATTATTTAATGTAAGTTTATGTGAACAATATGTTTTTATGTATTGAAGAGAACCACGTTTTCGAAACGTGAAATCATGAAAAAAAATTTGTATACCATTTCAAGCCAATAAATATACCAAATGTTTGGTGTAGATCTAGAAATTTATTTAGTTGGGTCATGATTTTTATTTGTTTTTGAATGGTAAGATGTTAGAGTTATATGTCTTTATATGTAACGGTTAGATGTCTTTACACATTTCTGGGTAGATTAGTCTTTCTCTTGTCTATATGATTAGGGTTATCTATTGTATAAATACTAAGCCTTCTTGGCTAATGATCAATATCAGAGAAATCCTTTTATACGCTGCTATGGTTCTCTGACATGGTATCAGAGCTATAAGCCAAAATTATACAAAACTTTTTGGTTTTATTTCGATCCTTGATCTTCTTCTTCTTTTCTCCTCTCTTCATCTTCTCTAAAAAAAAAAAAAAAAATCGTGTTTGTGTATCATGAGTGAAGAAATGGCAATGGCTAGAGTTCAAAATAAGACACGTCGTACCATAGATCCTTACGATTTGTCTTCTGGAGACAATCTTGGTAGTGTTATTTCCCAGCCTCTTCTTCGTGGACCTAACTATGCTGAGTGGTCTACCAACATTCGTCTTGCTCTTATGGCGAGGAAGAAGTTCGGCTTTTTAGATGGAACGATTCCAGAACCTTCTCCAGATTCGGCGGATCTTGAAGATTGGGGTGCCAACAATGCTATGGTGATTTCGTGGCTGAAATTGACGATTGATGAGAACCTCAGGACGACTCTTTCTAATCATGAGAATGCTCATGATCTCTGGAAACACATTAAATAGCGTTTTTCAGTCCAAAATGGCCAACGTGTTCAGAGGCTTAAGGCTGAACTCGCTACTTGTAGTCAAAAGGGACTTGCGATGCAAGATTATTATGGCAAGTTGACTCAGTTATGGAGGAGTTTGTCTGATTATCAACAGGCAAAAACAGTGGAAGAGATTGCCAAAGATAGAGAGGAAGACAAACTTCACCAATTTTTGATGGGGCTTGATGAAACGATCTATGGAGCTGTGAAGTCCTCCTTGTTGTCTCGTGTTCCCTTACCAACACTTGATGAGGCATATCAGATTCTAACGCAAGATGAGGACGCCAAATCTGCAGGTCGTATTCTTGCTAATCGTGTTGAAGAAATGAGTTTTGCTGTTCAAACTCAAACTTCATCGAGATCGGCTCCAAATAATCGTACTCGTCCTGTGTGTGCTAGCTGTGGGAAAACGGGTCATCTCGCCGAAAATTGTTTTCGAACAATTGGGTATCCGGATTGGTGGGTTGAACGTGCTGCTTCATCTTCACGCTCACGGTCAAACTCATCGTCTTCACAACAAGTGTCTTCTGCGGGGAAAGGTCGTGGAAGTACGATAGCTCGGGCTCACTCCATTGTTGCAGGCGCACCTAACTCCCCGACGGTGGTTCATCAAGCTAATTCGGTGTTAAGTCTAGCTGATCGAGTTGGTCTCATTGGGATTTCTAATGCACAATGGGAAAGCTTGAAGCTGGTTCTTGATGAGCGTGACAAAATTTCCACCAAGCTCACTGGTAAGATTCCGATCACCTCTTGGATCATTGATACAAGTGCATCTCACCATATGACGGGTTCTATTTCCACCTTGGATAATATTTGTACTATGCCTCCTGTTCTCATTAAACTTCCAAATGGTCAACATGTTATGACTACTCAACAAGGAACGGTTCAGTTGGGTGCACATTTGAGTCTTTAAGATGTGTATTTTGTTGATGGCTTAGACTGCCATTTAATTTCAGTTTCACAGTTGACTAGAGATAGTGGCTGTGTTTTCCAGATTAATGACACATTGTGTGTGATCCAGGACCGCATTACCAGGATGTTGATTGGGTCGGGGGAGCAACATAATGGCCTATATTTCTTTCGGAGTATGGATGTTGCAGCCGCGTTGCATACGACAAAGATGACGTCTCCGGAGTTATGGCATCGACGGTTGGGACACCCGTCTTCTAAAGCATTGGAAACTTTATCTATTTCTGATTTAAGTAGTAGTTCCAAGTTTGATCACAAGACATGTGATATTTGTATTCGCGCCAAACAGTCTCGTGACAGATTTCCGACTAGTTTGAATAAAACAACCAGTGTTTTTGAACTTGTTCACTGTGATCTTTGGGGACCATATCAGACTCCCGCGTTGTGTGGTTCTATATATTTTTTAACCATTCTTGATGATTTCTCACGGGCACTTTGGGTTTATCTTCTTCCAAACAAACAAGTGGCACCAGAGAATTTGAAAAATTTCATTGCAATGGTTGAAAGACAATTTTGTAAGCAAGTGAAAAGCATTCGGAGTGACAATCGGTCTGAGTTTATTTGTCTTACTCAGTATTTTCGAGACAAAGGAATAGTTCATGATACATCTTGTGTTGGTACTCCCCAGCAAAATGGTCGTGTAGAAAGGAAGCACCGTCACATACTTAACATTGCTCGAGCGTTGCGTTTTCAAGCCTCTTTACCGGTTGAATTTTGGGGACAATGTGTCTTGGCAGCAGGATACATTATTAACCGCACACCTGCAGCTCCCCTCGCCGGTAAGACTCCTTTTGAGTTACTTTATGATCGTCCTCCTCCTCTCTCTCATCTCCGTGTGTTCGGTTTTCTTTGTTATGTTCACAATCAACATCAACGGGGTGATAAGTTTGCAAGTCGCAGTACACGTTCTCTGTTTCTTGGCTATCCATTTGGTAAGAAAGGGTGGAGAGTTTATGACTTAGAAACTGGGAAGATCTCTGTTTCACGAGATGTTATATTTTGTGAGGATCAATTCCCATATGCATCTTCTCAAAATATAGAGGGTAATGCTTCTTCTCCCTCTCGTTCTTCTCCGTCTTCAACGTTTGTTGTCGATGATGACGTTGGAACTCCATCTGTGATTCAATTTGACGATCCCGTCGGTCCTCTGTTTTCATCACAATCAGATGCGTCAGGACCGATCGATCGCTCGGTTGGACCGATCGATCTCTCAGTTGGACCGATCGATCCAGCTCCTCTGCCTGCGATTTCAGAAATTGCTCAACCTTCTTCTTCTCTCCCGCCTTCTGATGGGACTAATGCCTCTGCAACTGCTACATCGTCGTCACCTTCCTAACCTACCGACGTAACTTTGCCTACCACGGACGCACCTATTGTTTCCCTTCGTCGTAGTACTCGTGTGAGTAAACCTCCCATGAAATTGAGTGACTACGTTTGTCCAACAATCAAGAATCCAGCCACTGCTCACATGGTTGCTCCCGAGAGTGACTGTTTATATCCTCTTGATAACTACTTGTCTTCTTCACGGTTCTCTGCTTCTCATTGTGCGTATTTACATGCCATTACAAGCACAACGACACCAAAGACGTATGCACAGGCCGTTCTTGATGAGAATTTTCGCCAAGCTATGCGTTCAGAGATTGATGCTTGTGAAGAAACGCAGACGTGGACTGTTGAAGAGCTTCCTCCTGGGAAGAAAGCAATTGGATGTAAGTGGGTCTACACCATCAAATACAAATCTGATGGTACTATAGAACGACATAAAGCTAGGTTGGTGGTTCTTGGAAATAAACAAATCGAAGGAAAGGATTTTGATGAAACTTTTGCCTCGGTTGCGAAGATGACCACAGTTCATATGGTTCTTGAAGTGTCTGCTGCAAAGAATTGGGAGGTACATCAGATGGACGTTCATAATGCTTTTCTTCATGGTGATTTGACTGAGGAAGTATATATGAAATTACCTCCTGGGTTTCAATCCAGCAAGCCATATCAAGCATGTCGTCTTCACAAATCTCTTTATGGTCTTCGTCAGTCTCCCCGATGTTGGTTCGAGAAGCTCACGACCTCTCTTTGTGACTATGGTTTTACTCAGTGTACTACCGACTACTCGTTGTTCACTATGCATAGTCATAATTCCCAACTAAATGTTCTAGTGTATGTTGATGATCTGGTCATTACTGGGAGTTCACCGGAATTAATTCAGACGTTTAAAGATTATCTTAGTTCATGTTTCCGGATGAAAGATTTAGGGGTCTGCAAGTATTTTTTGGGGATTGAAGTTGCTCGCAGTCCTTCCGGTATATATTTATGTCAGCGTAAGTATGCTCTGGACATTATCTCCAAAGTTGGTCTTCTTGGGGCCTGACCAGTTGCGTTTCCTCTAGATTAGAATCATAAGTTGAGTGTGTCCAAAAGTGCCGATTTTCCAGAACCTGCTCGCTATCGCCGGTTAGTTGGTAGGTTAGTGTATCTGGCCGTCACTCGTCCTGATATCTCTTATGCTATTCATATCTTAACTCGTTTCATGAAAAAACCAAAGCTTGATCATTGGGAAGCCGCTTTGCGAGTAGTTCGTTTCCTTAAAGGTAATCCGGGTCAAGGGATTCTCTTACGAGCTCATGTACCGTTGACATTGACAGCTTGGTGTGATTCCCCGATGTCCTCTATCCCGGAGATCTGTCACGGGTTATTTCATTTTACTTGGTCAATCTTCGGTTTCTTGGAAGACAAAGAAACAGAAGACGGTCTCTATGTCTTCGGCTGAAGCTGAATATCGGGCCATGCAATACACGGTTCGCGAGGTTATGTGGCTAAAGGCTCTGCTTCTTAGTCTTGGCATTAGTCACTTGGCGCCTGTTGAGTTATTTTGTGATAGTCAAGCCGCACTTCATCTCGCTGCTAACCCGGTCTTTCATGAACGTACGAAGCACGTTGAGAATGATTGTCATTTTATTCGAGACGCTGTCAAACGTGGGATTATTACAACTCAACATGTTTCTACATCACTTCAGCTAGCTGATATCATGACCAAAGCTCTTGGCCAAGCTGAATTTGAAGTCTTCAAGTCCAAGATGGGCATTTGTGACCTCCATGCTCCATCTTGAGGGGGGGGGGGTGTTAGAGTTATATGTCTTTATATGTAACGGTTAGATGTCTTTACACATTTCTGGGTAGATTAGTCTTTCTCTTGTCTATATGATTAGGGTTATCTATTGTATAAATACTAAGCCTTCTTGGCTAATGATCAATATCAGAGAAATCTTTTTATACGCTGCTATGGTTCTCTAACATAAGAGTGTAAGACTATTAAATGAGTTTACATTAATTACTCATATATAAAAGAAAAAAATAGACAGTGACCTGGACCACCTGGTGCCTGGTGGTGACTCATCCCATACGTTAAGAGCTCCTTCGAGGAGTAAGGCCATCTTTAACGCTGTAATCTTTAGGGCCTTAGGGTATTATTTAAAACCCATAAAATGAAAACAGTTCGATTGTAAGGGGCATCCGCTTTGTTGGGTAAGATGTTTTGGAGTCGAATCTTGGGCCATGTGGCTCATGGTGATAGGGTAAAAAAATGAGTAAACAAAACGATTAAATTTTTGTGTTTTGTCAAACCTAAGAAAATCTCCAAATCGTTTTTTCTCTGTCGAACCCTAGATTGAGAGAACTCAATGATGAACGATCTCGTCTGAGTTTGCTCGAAGCTTGGGGCTTGATGTCAGCAGGAGCTTTTACTATTAGTTACAAACATATTGTTCACATAAACTTACATTAAATAATAAAATGTAAAAAAAATATTTTTGAATTTTAGGGTAAAAAGCTCGCTTGTTATACGGGATCCGACGCATCCAGCAGAGCGAAGCAGCGTTCCATTCTTTTCGGCGGCATCCTTCCGCATTGGCGGCGAGTGGAGTGCCACAAGAGTTCTTGTTGAATATTTTACTGAATGAAGCAAAGACTGATCTTCGTATTTTATCATGTCTATATTAACAGGATTGTAGGACAAGTTGCAATATCTGGAGAACATCAATGGGTATTCCCCTAATATTATGATAATTGCCACTCAGAATTTGAGGTTAGAAACTTCTTAGTCTTGAGTTGGATTTTTTTCTTTATCCATGTTCTCAAAACCACATATCTCTTCTCTAATTATAGTTTCATAACGTTTGGGAGAGTCATATGTCTGCTGGGATTAAGGTATTTGAAATTTTCTTAGTGTTCTTGTTGTCTTCTCTTTTACATGAATGTCAATATCTTCCTCAAAGTTTGCCTCTGAGAACTTTCTTTGTTTTCTGCCTTCTCCGCAGACCATTCTTGTAGTAGCTGTTGGTCACTGTGGAGTTGTGCAGCTAGGTTCTTTGCGTAAAGTAAGTAAGATAGCAACACAATGGAGCGGGCAGTATGGTGAAGAAGGGAGCAGGACTAAGTCTCCTTTTGGCTTCTGAAGAAATTGTTAGTTTTGGTAGATCAAAGTGTTTTCTCATATGTCTTTTACTTTGTGATCATGTTGTAACCCCTCTGTGCTATATCCTTTTTAGTATCATTTTCGTTTTTATATTATTATATTATTAAAATATTAAGATACTACAATTTCAACAAATAATCACCACTTAATCAAAGGTTCTTAAATTACTCTTTAACATTATTAATATACATATATTTACTTAAGATACATCTTCTAAGTTACATGGATAAAAATGCTCTAATTAAACCCATATTGTAAAATAATATAGTGTTATATTTATGGCCTTTTTTTTAAAAAAAATTTAGAAACTGTTTTTAACAGATTTACTGCAAAAAAGAAAAAAAATTCAAGTTATCGTTATTCTTTTAATTTTACTCTTCAATTACAAAAATAAATTAGATTATTAATACGAGCTTAGAGATAATATACAATATAGTGTTATACGTATTTGTATTAAAAAAATTATTATCACATACATTATAGTCTTAAAACTTTTATAAATGAACTTAAACTTTTTATTGTGAAAAATTATATTTATAAAAATTTAGTAGTAAAGAAAAACGGTTATATTACATGTTATTTTTGATATCCAAATTTTTAGATATAGAGATAAAGTGGAAAATACTATTCGAAAATACTTTTTGGGTAGAAATTTGGTATATAAAATATTTATTTAAAAACTATTCAGTATAATTATTAAAAAAATGTAGTTATATTTGAGTTTTAAATCAAAAGTATATGATATACACAACTACTTTATTTACTTGGCGTGACCAATTTTTATTTTATATAGATTTGGTGTGACATATTTGTATATATAAATTGTTTTATTTTGTATTTACATTGTCTCGATAAGAATTTATTAAAAAAAAAATTAGTTTCGTCGTCGATATGTGTCTTCGAGATTTTGACTATGCGTCTTCGTCTTTAGTCTTCTACTCCCATCTTAGACGTTGAACAAACAAATCTCTATTTTCTCGGGAAAACACTCGAGAAAACTCTATTTTCTCCTAACACTTTTACACACGAATTTACAATCATCGAGCCCAGATAAGGACGACGACGATTTCAAATTCGATCATCTCTTTTTGAATGATCTGCTCTCTAATCTTTGATTTAATCCTTTGAGTTTGAGTTGAGTTGATTTGAGGCGGAGATCTCGAAGATGAAGCAGCTGCTTCTGTGTTTTCTCCCATGGCTGCTTCTCTCCCTCTTGATGATAACCTCCTTTAGCGAGGCTCGATTCGTGGTGGAGAAGAATAGTTTATCTGTGACTTCGCCGGAGAGTATAAAAGGAACTCATGATAGTGCGATTGGAAACTTTGGGATTCCTCAGTACGGTGGAAGTATGGCGGGGACGGTGGTTTACCCTAAAGAGAATAAGAAATCGTGTAAAGAGTTTAGCGATTTCTCGATTTCGTTTAAGTCTCAGCCTGGTGCTTTACCTACGTTTCTCTTAGTTGATCGTGGAGGTACTTTAATTTCACTACTGGTATCGATTTTGAGTTGATTCTCTCAATTTGTGTTGTTTTTGATTGATTTAACACAATTGATGTTAGATTTAGTCGTCTTTATGTAATTTTTTGGATTTAGATTGAAGCTTGGGATAAGTGTTTTCATCTGTAAGTAAGTGATTTTAGTTGCTAGGTTGTGATAATCTGGTTTGTTAAGTGTGTATAGCTTGTCTTACGTTCCCTCTTCTGTTTAACTTACCATATCTACGACTTAGTTAGCTTAATGGTGGATAGTAATGTTTTGTTGTTGTGTAGATTGTTTTTTCGCTTTGAAGGTGTGGAATGCACAGAAAGCTGGTGCTTCTGCTGTTCTTGTGGCAGATAATGTGGATGAGCCTTTGATTACTATGGATACACCTGAAGAGGATGTTTCGTCTGCAAAGTACATTGAGAATATTACCATACCTTCTGCTCTTGTTACTAAAGGTTTCGGTGAAAAGCTGAAGAAAGCGATTAGTGGAGGGGATATGGTTAACTTGAATCTTGACTGGAGAGAGGCTGTTCCGCACCCTGATGACCGTGTTGAGTATGAATTGTGGACTAACAGTAACGATGAATGCGGGGTTAAGTGTGACATGTTGATGGAATTTGTAAAAGATTTCAAGGGTGCGGCTCAAATTCTCGAGAAAGGGGGTTTCACTCAGTTTAGACCTCATTACATCACCTGGTATTGCCCTCACGCTTTCACGTTGAGCCGGCAGTGCAAGTCTCAGTGTATCAACAAGGGACGATACTGCGCTCCTGATCCTGAGCAGGATTTTAGCTCAGGATACGATGGCAAAGACGTGGTCGTTGAAAACTTGAGACAACTTTGTGTATTCAAGGTGGCAAATGAAACCAGGAAACCCTGGGTCTGGTGGGATTACGTCACTGATTTCCAGATCAGATGTCCGATGAAGGAAAAGAAATACAATAAAGATTGTGCTGAGTCTGTTATCAAATCTCTTGGTGAGTGTTTCTTCTTACATGTCTCGAAAGTTAAAGAAAAGCAATTTTCTTGGGAGACTGAGGTCATATTTTCGGCGTTTATCTCTACAGGTATCGATAGCAAAAAAATTGACAAGTGTATGGGAGACCCTGATGCTGACATGGACAATCCAGTTCTAAAGGAAGAACAAGATGCTCAAGTAAATTATTTATGTATTTCTTACGTCTGAATATTCTGCGGGTATGTCAATTTTAGGTTTTTTAGGAACCCGTTTGAGATTTACATAAATTATTATGTAGGTTGGCAAGGGTTCAAGGGGTGATGTTACCATATTGCCCACCTTAGTTGTCAACAACAGACAGTACCGAGGTTTGTCCTGCAGTGTTCAACTTAGACTTCATTACATGTAGTTAGCTTGTTATTTAATTGTTTTCTTGCAGGCAAGTTAGAGAAGAGTGCAGTACTCAAGGCTCTATGCTCCGGTTTTGAGGAGTCAACTGAACCAGCTATATGTCTCAGCACAGGTATGTTTTACTACATACCTTTACCTAGAATATCCAACTCGATACTCGAAGTGCCTAGAATAAGATTTCCCTTCTTATAAGTTTAATTCTGATTTACATGCCCAGTGATCGATCATCGTATAAATGGCTGGAATGTAAAGTGTACACCAGTGGTCAAACTTAAAAACGCTTATTGTAAATTTTTAATTTGCAATCTTCTATTGCATTTGACAGATATGGAGACAAACGAGTGCTTAGATAACAATGGTGGTTGCTGGGAAGATAAATCATCCAACATAACTGCTTGCAAGGTATATTGTGATAATTCCTGCAAAGAATTTCTGTTATATGTATTAATCTGCTTTATTTTCAGGATACTTTTCGTGGAAAAGTATGCGTGTGCCCTATAGTTGATGGTGTGCGATTCAAAGGGGATGGTTACAGTCACTGTGAGCGTGAGTGCTCTGTTCATCTTTCATAAAGTTTGTTCTAATTAAGTTGACTGATGACTGTTATACTGTACCAATCGAGAATGGCACAACATTAGTCAGATTTGTTACAGAGTGTGACATTTTGTGGTCTTACAGTATGGAAAGATATCAGTGAACTGTAAATTGGATGTTGGGTTCAACATATAATCTTGGCTGCATGATCACTAGAACTCGTAGCAAAAGAATATTTACAAAGGGCTAAATTGAGCCGACTTCTACTATAGGATATTGTGTTCTTTGCATTTGTTGTTCACGTGCTTCTGTTTGATCACATTTCATACTTATTTTGTGTTTTTCATTGCAGCAAGCGGGCCAGGGAGATGCACAATTAACAATGGAGGTTGTTGGCATGAAGAGAAAGATGGACATGCGTTCTCTGCTTGTGTGGTTTGTGTTTCATCTGTACTTTGATTTACTTTGCACAATCTCATGCTATAGTAAACTACTTATGTCTCAACATGTAATGCCTTCAGGACAAGGACAGTGTTAAATGCGAGTGTCCTCCGGGATTTAAAGGAGACGGTACTAAGAAATGTGAAGGTTAGACCTGTGCTAAAAGTCGGGTTACCGTACTTGAACCCGTATTTCTTTGTGTTGCTTTATATAAACATCGTCTTAAGGATTTCTGTACTTCCTTCACTAGACATTGATGAGTGCAAGGAGAAGAAAGCTTGTCAGTGCCCAGAATGTAGCTGTAAGAACACATGGGGAAGTTACGAATGCTCTTGTAGTGGGGACCTTCTCTACATGAGAGACCATGACACTTGCATCAGTGAGTTTTCATGAACTCTGGATTTCTATTTCTATTGATATGCTCGTGCATACAAATAACCTCTGTTTTCTTTTGGTTGGAAATTTAGGCAAGACGGGTGCACAAGTGAGATCAGCATGGGCAGCCGTTTGGCTTATTATGTTATCATTGGGACTAGCAGCTGCTGGGGCGTACCTTGTTTACAAATATAGATTGAGGGTAAGCTTTTAATTAACCTTCTCCTCTCTTATCTGCTTTCTTTTGGTGGTAAAAGCGAAAGAACAGTTTCTTCTGTTTTATTGGTCTGAGATGTCGGTTAAAACATAGTTCTTCTCTAACATTACATCATTGCCGTATCTATTGCTTGGGGACATTGTTTTGAACTTGTTATGTCCCTGATTTTACAGCAATACATGGACTCAGAGATCAGAGCCATAATGGCACAGTACATGCCACTGGACAGCCAACCCGAGGTCCCAAACCACGTGAATGATGAACATGCCTGAGAGAGCTTAATGATCGATCTATTTATTTTCCGGAAAGGACTTAAGGTGACGCGTTCTTTTAATTGATGTGGCCCTTGATGTCGGTCTTTTTCTCGCCTCTGTATCTTTGTAACTCTTTACCAAATAGTGTATTTGCAAAAGAAAGAGATTTTAAAGTTACTGTCTTTTTTTCACTAGTCCATGGGACTTTTGTAATAGGGAAACTCTGATGTAGCGTCAAGAGTAATGGGCAAACTAGACTAGCTACTCAACAACAGAACCAAACATCAATATTTTAAAGTTAATCTTTAGACTTTGGACAAGTTCAGTTTGGCTATAAGTTTTTCTTTTCTTTACTATGAATCATTTTAGTACAAGCAATAGTGGTATCGCAATCTTTGTATTGTCTCGCTAAGTCGGTTACACAAAATCCGTTCTTAAGGAGTTACTATTGCAGGTTCAGGCTTTGGTCGTTATAGCACCATTCTCTCGAGTTTTCAAGCCACATTTTTTTATGCTAATCGTACTCAGACTCGAGGTTCGGAACAAACTAAATTTAGCCTTCCTTTATGGGGAGCCAGAAGAAACAAGAGATCACTTATACTTTGTCTTGTCATTATACTTAAAAACAGTTTAAGCCAACTTACTCGGAACGAAGTTCATGCTAGATTCGTCAAACACTTTGCTTGTCTTACCTCTCACGGTTTCAACTATCAATTGGCCTGATATTGTATTTGTATGTTTTGGTGTTCCAAGGGAAAATTTAGCAAATGATGACCAACATCTACAAAGGGTGTCAACAAACAGGCTTAAGTTAGATTCATAACCGAATTAAGGCTCCACGCTACAACGAAACAAGTTTGGAAATTTTCTAAACTAGTCTTCCCAAACAACAATACTACTTACATATCAAAGTAAGGACAAACGAGAATTAAATAGAGACTATAGAGTCCTCTAACATTCATCTAGTTTGCTATAAAAGTAAAATAAGTAAAATTTCTAGTTAAAGAAAAAAAAGGATTACAAATAAACACCATAAGCCAAATCAAATTTAGCTTTCTCTGTAACCAAACAAGAAAATAAAACTAAGCTTCTCTTCGGTCTCGAGCAGGAACCGGTACCAAACTTGGAATGAAAGTACAGTGCAACGGCCAAGATTCAACCACATTATCAATACGAGTTTCACTGATCAACCAATTATCCCCGAAAACATAGATGTAGGTGTGACCATAGGCGACGCAAGAGCATATCACGAGCTTTTTATCTTCGATAAAGTAACTTGGCTGAGTGTAATATATTGTCTCTACTGCTAAATTCGGGAAGCTAGGACATGAAAAACTCATGAAATTCATCCAAACCACATCATTACCATTCTCAATATTGTTCTCGGTCACCCAATGTCAATCTTCTTTGTGACAATGCATTGCTTTAGCATCGAAAACCGATCTTCCCTAAAGACCTTAAGGACAAGAGCATCCCCATCATGGTTTCTCCCACAAGGTATATTACAAAAAAGTTATAATAGTCTGCTTGAAAAATCTAGTTTACTAATGTTGTTGCACAAGGGATCGGTCTCGTTAGTATAACAATCATAATACAAAGGTCCATTCAAGGATACAGCAGTTTCAACACTAACAGTTATTCCTGACGTGGGATGGTCTATCCAAACATTAGAGCAAAAGTCATAGACTTTCCAAAATCTATCAGGGTTAAAGGAATAAGCAACCATATTGTATTTCTTATTGTGGTATACTATGCCGTCGAAACACATACGAGAATGTTTTAAACTCGACTCGATCAATCTACTTTGTCCTAACCAAGGGTTCCAAACAACGGCTCCGTTCTCCTTAGTACATAACAACAACTCATTGCAATCAACCATGTCTTCAAGTTCCAAAGATTCTAAACCGGGTGTGCCTAAGGGTAACTCACATACCACTATCACAGGATCGATGCTTACCGAATAAATCTTGTGTTTGGTTGCTATGATGAACCTAAACGTCATCTTGTGGTTGTTCAGGAACTTCTTGTCGTCGAAGAGAGTGTTCCATTGCTTAGATACGGCTCTAAAGCGAACAAGAACTTTAGGTGGGACGCGAGAGAGTATCTCTTCGAGAGAGTAACTCCCATGGAAGCTTCTCCAGATGTTCCATAATTTCACCTTAGGGTTTTCGCTTTTTCTATCTTATAATTTATAAAGTAACATAAATTTGTTAAACCATTATAGTTTCTAAATTATAAAGATTAGAAACTATAACATAAAAATGTATATATATCACATCGATATCTATACTATTAATTGGGAAGGACAACTTGAAGCCAAACAGACCCAATTTTATAAAAAAATTTCATGAAATATATTCTAATTGCCAAACAAAACTAATGACAGCAAAATTTTTTTAAAAAATAAATAAATAATAAAAACCAGAAACTATCTATATTTATGAAAATTATTAATAAAACCATTAAACCAAAAACAAAAACCATCTATATTTATGGAAATCATAATAATTTTTTTACCATAAAAAGTGGACAATTAAATTCAAAATTAAATATAAGTAAACAAATCTATTTTAAATATACGTAAACATATCTAATATTAATATAATATTTTAATATAATTTCGAAATTAATAATTTATATAGAATGAAATCTAATAAAACAAAATCATCATATATCTAAAAAATAAAGATAAAAAATTGAATTATAGAGAATATTTCTATTTTTCCTTTAAAAAAATAATTATTCAGGAAATTAGAATTAATTCAATCACTCTAATAATTAGCATTTGACATAATTAATGAGAATTTTTGAGAAATACCTCTTTTGGTGTACCCCTTTTTAAAAATACCCCTCTTTTCTATCCATTTTCAAAAATACCCCTTTTCAAATATGAAAAATTATAAACTTTTATATGGTTGAAAAGATACATCAAGATCATCATTACTACTGGGAGACTAAATCCAAATATTTATAAGGTTTTAAAAGGTTATAAACGGCATTTATAAGGTTTTTTATAAGGTTTTTATAATGTTTACACAGTTTTTATAAGGTTTTTAAATGATTTTTAAAAGGTTTTTAAAAGGTATTTATACGGTATTTATGAAATATATATATAAATTTACACACAGATAAAGATAAATTGTGTCTATAAATATAAGCTTACACATATGTTTTTGATAAATTTCAAATTTTATAGTGACTTTTTGATAAAGTTAAAAAGACGGGTATTTTTAAAAAGTGGTGTTGGAAAAGGGGTATTTTTGAAATTCCCCCACAATTAATTGACAATTTAAAAATAGACTAATTGACAATTTGCATATCATTACTGTTATCAAATATTAAATAATTGTTTTATCAAATCATTAACTATATTTTGAGATTATAATCATATAGAGTTTGTATTAAGATTAAAACTAAATAACAAGTGGATATATCACATTTGAATGATTTTTACGACTTATTACCAATTTTTAAATAATAAATGGATTATATTTTTATGATTTAATCTAATTGAAAAAAATAAAATGTCAAACTGGTATGATATAAATGATATAATAAATATATATTTACAAACATTATCTCACATATAATTAAATTCACTTTCAACTTTCAAATATAAAACTACGAGTACGATACGGGGACATGTAATTTAAATTGCTAAATTTAATTTCCACTTTCCTATTTATTTCAAATATTGAGACATGAAATGACGGGTACAAGAAGATAACGTATACTTCGAATAACAAAACTACAATAAATCCATGCATTAAAATATAGAAATACATAAATCTTTAGAAAACAAAAAGGCTAAAACATGAATCTTTGAATTGAAGTAAGTAATGAGAAATAAAGATGAAACTGAACGATCAATAACATTAAAAATCGAACAAGGATTGTGCATGCTAAGATTACAGACAGTGTCTTGTGAATGAAAATGTGGGAGCATGTGACTTAGATTGATAATTAGATTTTTATTAGTCTGATAAAAATAAATATTTAAACGAGGAATACGGGTATCCCGTCTAAATCTTTTACCAAGTTTCTTATAATAAACATTGGCAAATGATTATGTTTTAAAAGGAAACGATTGTGGGACAAAAATTTATGACAGATAGTGGACGGGACGGGACGGGACGGGACGGGGCGGGAGGACGGGACAGGACGGGACGGGTCGGGGCGAGAAGGATCGGGACGAGACGGAAAGGGACATGACGGGTTTTCTATTCTAAACTACACGTAAAAAAACTCAAACTAAAACCAAAACCAAATCCGATTTAACATCTCTAAGCAAACAGTTAGAATTGTTTTGATTAGTTTAAAAAATAAACACGTAATATCACTTATTATTTTCATTCAAATTATTTTAAAATTGTATTATGTAATACAATATCTATATTTTACGGCTGTACGTCTGTATATATTTTATCAAATAAATTCATATAACAAAATTTTACCAAAATAGCATCTACATAAAAAATCGTCATTTTGTAAAAATAACTCCGCACGTACGTGCAGGTCCATCACTAGTTTCTGTTAACAAAGTTTTATCTTTAAATTTTTTCTGATAATTATGTGAAATATGTAGAATGGTAAGTAAATAATCCGATATTTATAATTTTAGACGTACATTAAAAAAATTATAAAAAATCTAAAATATATATAAAATAACATATTTAAAAGTTAAAATACTGTTTTTAAGAATTATCTGTAATTTTAGTTACACTTCTTCAAAAATAATAATATCTATTTTGGTATTCTTTCTAATATATTTTTGTATACTGATATTATTACGAAATCATCTTTTTGTTTTGCGTTTTTCTTTTTAAGAAAGGAAAATGATATACATATTTGAAGTTATTAAAGTGAAAATATTTAAACATATGTTAAAACCTAATAAAATGAATTGAATATGTCGATATCTCAATGAAGGCCATCGATTCAGAAAAATAAAGGGCCTCAAAACATAAATAGGGGTTATAAATTTCTATCTCATTAGCCGCGGAAAACGAATCAAAATTTTGATATGATACAACCTTATAGTTTTTAAGTGGAAAAGAGTGTAATCTATCCGAACCGAACCGTCCAATGAAGAATAAGAGGAGAGCAAAGCGTTGATGGCGCGTGAAGGCATGCACAGAAAAAGGATATATAAGGGTTCACCCACCCCGATTACAACATTTATTTTATAAGGGTTCACCCACCCCGATTACAACATTTATTGCCTAAAATCTCTATTTTTGCTAATATTTTATGTGTTTCTATATATGGTTCCTATAGAAATACAATGCAACAAAATTTCCTTTTCTGCTGATTTGCTTATATGATCTTAGGAATACTGGCTGCTATGGCTGAAAAAAAAGTCAAAAGACTTCTAGCTCATATTTCGATTGAACATGTAGGTTATAAACTTATATCCGTTTTGGTTCCCATGTGGAACCATAGAACGAACTCAATAACTACTAATTGATATCTTTAGTTATTAATTAGTTTTGCATTAATGACGATTATGTATAATATATTGAGTATATGAAAAAATATTTGTTTTCCCTGTAAAGATTTCCTGTTTTTTTTGGGTGAAAAACATAAATTTCAATTTTTGTAATAGGTTTAGAACTTTTCTTTTAAAAAATATATAGTTTAAATAGAGGGTAAGAACTAATGAGATCCTCCCAAGGACTCGATGCACTCTAAGGTGGTGAGAAGATATTGATTAGATAGAGTCCTCGGATGGGTCAGTAGTAGGAGTGCGGGCCATGGTGATGGTTGCACGGAGTCCTATACTGATGGATAGTGATGGCGGATTCGGGGACGACTCCATGTTAGTGGAGGAGATTGTAACGCTCGTGTCTGGAAAAACGGGTGGTGTCGATCGACACCAAGGAAGGCTGTCGATCGACACCAATAATTTTTTTGGGTTGACGGTTTAAACCGTCTGTTCAATTGCGATTCGTTTGAGGGAGACCTAGGGCAACATAAAGGTTAAGAAGTGCGTCGTTTTCCTCATTTTAGAGCCTTTTGTCATTTTCTAAAGAAGAAGAAAGAGTAGAGAGTGTGAGTGATCTTTTGGGAGCCTTTGAGTGACTTTTTGGTGAGTTGGAGGCTTGATCTTGGCGGTTGAAGGCTAGTAGAAGTTAGATCTGTACTGTGTGGTGTTAGAAGTGTCAGATCCTTCCTTATTCTTCCTTGTTTTCGTTTCTGTTCAATCTTTTAAAAGGTGAGTGCATGACCAAGGCTTATCTAAGCATTTTGATCATTGTTTTGGGTGTTTTGATGATTGTTTGATTGATTTCTTTGCTTGTTTGGTTGTTTTTGTGTTGAATGATCCCTGTGAAACCCCTTGGACACTCACTCATAGCATGGGGTGATTTGGAGTGGAGATCCAGTCAAAAACGCAGCTGGAGCGACTATAGAGTGTTTGTGTCGATCGACATCAGTGGTAGGTGTCGCTTGACACCAACGTTTTGTTCTGCGAGAATAGTTGCGACTCACGAACGGAGTGTCAAGCTTGGTGTCGAGCGTGAGTGTCGAGGGCGAGTGTCGATCGACACCAATGGTGGGTGTCAATTGACACTGATCGTCAACAGCGATGTTATTTTGTTGCTTATCGGTTGTTTGGTTCATTTCCTTGATGATGATTGATATTGCTTGTGTGTATAGAGTCCAATAGTTGGGATGAATGCCTCACTAAGTATTCTGGAATACTTATGCATCTCTTTCCTGTGATGCATGTAAAGGAAAAGTGTGATTCGTGGAATCATGGCGAGGAGAGGAGGATGATTCAGGGGCTCGTTGGTTGTCTTGGATTAATTTTTGAATTATTAGGATGTTAGTCTGGAATTTAGAAACATGTTAGGTTGTTATTTTTATTTCTGGATGATGTGTGACTTGGTTGGATTTGTTGGTTTAATGCAATTATTTTATTTGGATTTTTGGTTAAGTCTTCTGCTGGTTAATGCTGATTGGTTTAGTTTAATTGCTTTGTTCGGTTTGATTGGTTTAAATTGATTAGAGCCGGATTAGTTGGTTTAAGTTGATTACGACTTGTTTAGCTAGTTTAGTCGGTTTGATTTAATTGGGTTAATCCGGTTTGCATGTTTTTGAAAAAAATACAGGTTGGGTCTTTTCAAACTATTTAAATTATTATCCCACCATTTAACCTACAGTAATATCAGAAACTTCCCCAGCATATTTCAGTTACATATAAACTACAAATTGCCTTAAAAAGGGTCATGTCATTACTGTTTTCTCACTTTATTTTGAATTGTTTTGAAGTGATTTTATTTTAGTTTTGGGCAGGAATTTGTTTCTCTTATTTTTTTCTTGGAATAAATGATCCTTAAGATAGGATTTGGATTTTTTTTCTTAAAATGAAAACGTATTACCAAAACTGGATTCATATATTTGACTAGAAACCAACATAGTTGCTTAAAAAAACATATTCCAAAAACATATTCCAAAAGCATTGCTGATATGAACATCTTGGACTCTAAGTGGGTTTTTAAGACAAAGCTCAAACCGAATGGGGAGATAGATAAGCTTAAAGCACGTCTTGTCGCCAAAGGGTTTGATCAAGAAGAAGGTGTGGATTATCTAGAGACATTTAGTCATGTTGTGCGTACTGCTACTATTCGTCTTGTTCTTGACGTTGCTACTGCAAAAGAATGGCCCATCAAGCAACTTGATGTCTCAAATGCATTTTTACATGGAGAATTACAAGAGCCAGTGTTCATGTACCAACCTGCTGGTTTCACCGATCCAGAAAAGCCTAATCATGTCTGTCGACTCACAAAAGCTCTTTACGGTCTGAAACAAGCTCCAAGAGCTTGGTTTGACACCTTCAGCAATTTTTTGCTTGATTTTGGTTTTATTTGCAGCACATCGGACCCGTCTTTGTTCGTGTTCCACGAGAATGGGATGACTCTCATATTATTACTATATGTTGATGACATTCTTCTCACAGGGAGTAATCAATCTCTTCTTGACAAGCTTCTCCAATCTCTAAACAATCGATTCTCGATGAAAGATCTTGGCCAACCTCGTTATTTTCTGGGAATTGAAATTGAGGCTTATAGTGGTGGACTGTTTCTCCATCAAAGTGCCTATGCTTCAGACATCCTACACCAAGCTGGAATGACGGATTGCAATCCAATGCCAACACCTCTGCCCCAAAACATGGATAATCTCAATTCTGAACCGTTCTCAGAACCAACGTACTTTCGCAGCCTTGCCGGAAAATTGCAGTATCTAACCATTACAAGGCCCGACATTCAATACGCTGTGAATTTTATTTGTCAGCGAATGCACTCTCCGACCGCTTCTGACTTCCGCCTTCTGAAACGTATTCTCCGGTATGTAAAAGGCACAATCACAATGGGCCTTCCTATCAAGAAAAATACCAATCATGTGCTCTCTGCATTCTGCGACAGTGATTATGCTGGCTGCAAAGAGACTAGACGATCTACCACTGGCTTCTGTATAAAACTGGGAACAAATCTGATATCATGGTCGGCAAAAAGACAACCAACTGTCTCAAACTCCTCCACGGAAGCCGAATACAGAGCATTAACAGCAGTTGCTCGAGAATTCACTTGGATATCAGCCTTGCTGCGAGATCTTGGCATCGAACAATATGAACCAACTCTAGTACAATGTGATAATCTCTCTGCAGTATATCTCTCTGCAAATCCTGCTCTCCACAGCCGCACCAAACACTTTGATAAAGACTACCACTACATCAGAGAAAGAGTTGCTCTCGGGTACATTGAAACACAACATATCCCAGCAACATTTCAGCTCGCCGATGTCTTCACCAAACCGTTACCAAAAGGAACCTTTTTCGATCTCAGGTCCAAACTCGGTGTGTCTGCTTCACCCACTCCAAGTTTGAGGGGAAGTGTGAACGATAATGAAACATTGCCAATGGGCCTTACAACAAAAACAGAGAATACCCAACGTTTGAAACCAACGTTTTGTTCCGCGAGGATAGTTGCGACTCACGAACGGAGTTTAGTGCTTGGTGTCGACTGTGAGTGTCGAGGGCGGTGTCGATCGACACCAATGGTGGGTGTCAATTGACACTGATCATCAATAGCGATGTTATTTTGTTGTATATCGGTTGCTTGGTTCATTTCCTTGATGATGATTGATATTGCTTGTATGTATAGCCCAGTAGTTGGGATGAGTGCCTCACTAAGTATTCTGGAATACTTATGCATCTCTTTCCTGTGATTCAGGTAAAGGAAAAGTGTGATCCGTGGAATTATGGCGAGGAGAGGAGGATGATCCAGGGGATCGTTGGTTGTCTTGGATTATAATGTTTGAATTGTTAGGATGTTAGTCTGGAATTTAGAAACATGTTAGGTTGTTATTTTTATTTCTGGATGATGTGTGACTTGGTTGGATTTGTTGGTTTGATGCAATTATTTTATTTGGATTTTTGGTTAAGTCTTCTGCTGGTTAATGCTGATTGGTTTAGTTTAATTGCTTTGTTCGGTTTGATTGGTTTAAATTGATTAGAGCCAGTTTAAGTTGATTACGACTTGTTTAGCTGGTTTAGTCGGTTTGATTTAATTGGGTTAATCCGGTTTGCATGTTTTTGAAAAAAAAAATACGGGTTGGGTCTTTTCAAACTATTTAAATTATTATCCTACCATTTAACCTACAGTAATATCATTAACTTCCCCAGCATATTTCAGTTACATATAAACTAAAAATTGTCTTAAAAAGGGTCGTATCATTACTGTTTTATCACTTTATTTTGAATTGTTTTGAAGTGATTTTATTTTAGTTTTGGGCAGGAATTTGTTTCTCTTTTTTTCTCTTGGAATAAATGATCCTTAAGATAGGATTTGGATTTTTTTCTTAAAATGAAAACGTATTACCAAAACTGGATTCATATATTTGACTAGAAACAAACATAGTTGCTTACTACCCTTTTTATCTTATTTTCTAAACACATTAAATTTACTACCATTTAAGGTGTAGAAGTGTTGACTAACATATGTGTATATATATGTAGGCATGTTCCAGAAAATAAAAATCATTCAAACAAAAATGGCTTTGTCAAAGTTTCAACTTGCAGCCCTCCTTCTCATCACATATTCTCTCATGTTCACTTCTCAAGGTAAACATTTTATTTTAACTCTATTCTTGTCTTTTTTAGTTCTTATAAAACTCACTTGTATATATATTTTCACTTGAAAGTTTTGCTGTACATATATATATATATATATATAAAACATATGGTGTATTCTTCTACTAACAACAATAAGTCACCCACATACAAATTGTTGAAAAATACATATATAATTTCGTTTATATTGGAAAAAGAAATATAGTATACACTACTCATGATCACACTTTTGTTTTCGTTGGATTCTGATGTATAGTATTGAAGGCAGACGATATTATGCCTGGAGTGTGTAATTTTAGAGGTCCATGCAAGTTTAGCTATGATTGTACGGATCGATGTGGACCGCCTGAATTCCCAAAAGATACTACAGGGACATGCATGGCTCCTCTTGGCAGTGGACTTCTTTGTTGTTGTAGTTTTGGTTAAATATTAATATTATCATTATAAAGTAATAAAGTGGAGTTTTTATCATTATTATTTTTCTAATAGAGTATTTTTGCTTCATGTCATATGACTACAAAAATATTAAATCAAAGAAGAAGTGGTGAACATGTAAATAAAACTTCTAAAAACATGGGTAAAATATTGAATTACCCTTAAAATCACACATATACGATTGGTAGATTAGCAGCCAAGTGAGAATGAGAAAACAAGATCGATTCATGATGCCCTTGATTTCATATGATTTTTAAAGACTATTAAGTATATATATATATATGTTCAATTATGTATTTGAAGAAAATTTTGCATTAAATAGTAATTTAATTTTTTATTGATTAATAATGAATAAATAACACCAATCATATATAATTTTCACCTAAATATATCAAATAAACCCATGTGTAGCGTTGATTTAAAACCTTTGGTCTCTTTTGTGCTTGGGTTTTAAGATTGAGTTCGGGGGTTTTAAAAGATCAGATGATTTTGGATTTTTTTTTTTAAAACATTGAATAAAAAAAATTAATACCAAACCAATTCCAAAATGTATTTTGTTTATTGGGTCTAATCCTAACCGACCCGAATCCAAACCTGAATACTATAAATACCTGAATGGGTCTGGGACTTTTTTACCGACATACCCGAAAATCTGAAATACCCAACCCGAACGCCCAGGCTTAGCAGTAACCTCATTATAAAGAGAATAATATATCCAAAACGTCAATAATACTAGCTTAACATGCAAAGCATCTAGGAAGATGAAATTCAATCTCTAAAGTGCATGTAAGAGAGAGAAATCTGTGAACGATAATGAAACATTGCCAATGGGCCTTACAACAAAAACAGAGAATACCCAAGTAAGCATAAGTCCAGCTCCCAAGTCCAGTCAACAGCCCAGTCAACTAATGAAAAACAAGACAAAGAACCAGAAGACTCCTTGTACGGAGAAGATGACGATCCTTCTGCAGAACACATTCAAACCTCTGCAATTCTTGTCTGGTGACTCACCATTGACTGCAAAGTGAAATTCTTTTCTTTTATTCTCGATTGGTCCATTCTCTATTATATAAGCCATGTGTAAATCATCAATTGTAAGTAAGTAAAGAAGAGTAATATTCAGAAATCTTGTTATTTTCACTTTCCTCTTCAAAATCGACAAAATTAAATATAGTCTTTCCTATGGACGAAAATTGATCTTCTTTGATTCATTTTGGGATGAATTCACTTAATTAAACTAATAAAAATCCCTATAGCCACTTTCATGTTCGTAGCGCTGCGCCTTAATATTCGTGGCTATAAGGCAATTTAGCCAAAAAAAAAGCCATGAATGACTTAAGCTATAACGTTATAGCCATGAATATTAAGGCGCCACCTTCCTTTTTTTTAAGCTTCCCTTGTCCTTACAAAACATTTTAAACCTCTCACAGTACTTTCAATTGGCCAGACATTTGTATATACATATATGTTTGGTGTTCCAAGTGAAAATTTTAGCATGTAAGGAAATATAGAAACGAACACTGTCTTCTACAAACTGGCCATCCAAACTGGTAAGGATACTATCACAAAAAAAAAAAACTGTTTTTCCAAAAAAGAGAGAGAGTGAAATCTCTATATCGTACGAAACAAGAAGCAAACATGTAAGACTACTAAACTTGGAATAAAGGTGCAGTGCAAAGGCCAACGACTAACCATATCATCTATACGAGTTTTACTTATCAATTTAGTATCCCCCAAAATATATATCCAAGCCTGACCAGTGTTGTCGCAAGAACACACCACAAGCCTCTTACCTTCGATGAAATAACTTGGCTGAGAGAAGCGTACAGTCTCTACTAAATCCGGCAAGTTAGGACTTGAAAAAGACATAAAATTCATCCAAACCACATTACTACCATCCTTAGAGTTAATCTTGTTCTCGGTCACCCAAATATCAATCTTCTTTGTGACAATGCATTGCTTTAACAAAGCAAACCGATCTCCCATAAAGACTCTAAGGACAAGAGCATCCGCGTCATGGTTTCTCCCGCAAGGTAGATTACAAAAAGTTCCGAATAGTCCGCTCGAAAAATCGAATTTACTAATGTGGTAGCACAAGGGATCGGTCTTGTTACTAAAACAAACCCAATACAAAGTTCCATTCAAGGATACAGCAGTTTCAACTCTAACATATTCGTCATTGTTACTTCTATGATCTATCACTAGTTTTTGACTTGGGGCAGTCTATCCAAACATCAGAGGAAAAGTCATAGACTGTCCACAAGTTAGAGGAAAAAGCAACCATCTTGCATTTCTTATTGTTGCATACTATGCCGTCGAAACACATACGAGAATGTTTTAAACTCGACTCGATCAATCTACTTTGACCTAACCATGGGTTCCAAACAACGGCTCCTCTCTTCTTGCCACATAACAACAGGCCATTGCAATCAACCAATTTTTAAGTTCCCGAGTCTTTAAACCGGGTGTGTCTAAGGGTAACTCACGTACCACTATCACAGGATCGATCCTTACCGAATAAATCTTGCGTTTGGTTGCAAGGATGAACCTAAACGTCATCTTGTGTTTGTTCAAGAACCTCTTGTCGTGAAAAAGAGTGTTCCATTGCTTAGATACGGCTCTGAAGCGAACAAGAACTTTAGGTGGCACACGAGAGAGTATCTCTTCAATCAGCTCACATGGGAGATTCTTCACATGCGCTGTCTCTTTACCTTTTTTCTTCATATGCATGTGTCCTCTCTTAACCTAACTTAGTTTCTATCTTATATATTAAACAAAATACATTGAATTTGTTAAATATTTATTTATATGATGAACAAAAAGAAAAATCCATCAAAAGCATAAACTCGTCCTCTCTTTTCGTAATATTTTGAATTATTATTTAGTTTTTAAAGATACAGTATCATTATTTACAAGAAGAATTTCCTATATATAAGTTACCATATGTATATAAAAGTTTTCCTCTTATTATAATTAAATAAAAGAAACAAAGTGTAAAAGCCCTTAAATTTGGTATAAGATAAAATTAAAATTAAAACATTAAAAACAAAGTTAAAAAAATATACCTTTCCTTATTGGGAAATGATCATAGATTGGAAAAAAATCAAAAGTTTCTAGATATAGAGCTTTTTGATGTGTTTTCATGCATGTATCAGCTTTCAATACACATAGATAGTAGTTTTATATATATATATATATATATATATATATATATATATATATATCTAAAAGCTTTTATGATATTTGAGTGATTAAAAACAAAAACAAAAAAAGTGTAAAAACTGAAGATTAAGAACAACAGAGATAAGATATGTCACCAGAGAAAGAGATGTTAACAATTTTTGTTGATCCATCAAATAAAGATGAGGAAGACACAAAAAAAGAGAGAGCTTCTTCATCATCATCAGGCATGTCCTCTAGAGGAGTCTTGGCTGCCATCTCTTACATGGCATCCGCTGGTATAAATATCTCATAATCACATTTTGATATGTTCTAATGATTCTTTAAAATCTCTTGTGATTTGTTTCAATAATATAATATAAGTTTTAAATCCATGTTACTTTGGCAGTTCTATTGGTAATGTTCAATAAAGCAGCACTTTCTTCATACAGATTTCCAAGTGCAAATGTCATAACTCTACTTCAGGTAATTGACTAATTACTTTTCACTGTATGATGTATATATAGGCCTCCGACTTCAGGTCGGGTTGGATAATTCGGGTAATTTGGATACTCGGGTAGTTTTGAGTTTGAGAAATGTTATCGAAAATAACCGAATTACGTACATAACAGTCCGGTTTGGTTTGGGTATTGGGTATTTTCGGGGTTTTTTGCTTACCAAAATGAAACCAATATTTTGGTTTTTTGTTAAATTAGCTAAATCGAGTTAATTATCTCGGTTAATTGGGGTAAATTAGGTTTACTTTTGGTAATACATGTAATTCGGTTATATTGGGTCAGTTAGCTCAGTTAATTTGTGGTAAAGCCGGTAATCTGCTTAAATTTGGGTAACTGGTTGGTTAGAGCAAGCTGAACCAACCCAAACCACTAACCGGGTGCATATTAGAATTCCTTTCTACTGATTTTCTTCTCTTAACCGACACCAAACCAAAATCCAAAAAATCTTGGTTTTGTTCGGTTCGGTTCAGGTAATTTTCCGAGGACTAGTACTATATCAGAAAAGCGATATCAAAAGTGTTCTTTTACCATTTCAGTTGCCATGTTGACTATTGTGTGATCGTTCACCATTTTTTCTACCTGATGGCTAAAAAACTTGTACGAAAATTGATTTCATATATGTTTTCTTTGAGCTGCAGATGCTTTCTTCTTGTTTGATTTTGTATGTGATGAGGTATTTCAAGATCATATCCTTCAATAATGATGGATCAAAGAGTGAGCACAACAAGAACAATTTGTTTACTCTTGTTTCAACAAAAAGGTTGATTCAGACGACCCCTCTTGCTTTCACATATCTATTTTATATGGTATGCAATAATTTTATGTTTTTCTAAATGTAAATTATTGTTCTTCAATTAATCTCATAAAACATACATTTTAATTCTTGTGTTATTTTTTTCTGTAATTACAGCTTGTAACAATGGAGTCCGTACGCAATATCAATGTTCCAATGTACACAACACTCCGACGAACTACAATATTTTTTACCATGGTTATGGAATATTTTCTTTCTGGTCAAAAACATTCAGTTTCAATCATCTTTAGGTAATTACATACTTCAAATTCTCCAATTAAAATGTGTCGTGATCATCGATATTTTTAAGCTTTTTGTTAACAAATTCGAGATACGAATAATTCAAATCGTTTTTTTCAGTGTGGGGATAATAATATTAGGAGCTCTAATCGCTGGAATAAGAGACTTATCGTTTGATGGTTATGGGTATGGACTAGTGTTCACAGCAAATATATGTACCGCGACTTACCTTGCCTTAATTGCACGTATCGGTAAATATTTCTCGCATCTTATATATAACATGCTCTGTTCTCGGGATTGAGAGTACTAATCATTATGTTCTACTTTGATTATATTGCATTCTTCAATTTTTGTTTGTTTCCTACATATTCTTAGGCAAATCTAGTGGCCTCAACATCTTTGGACTAATGTGGTGTAATGGTAATACAAAGAACACATCATTTGCTCTATAGAGAAATGTTGTAATCATAGGTTTAAACTGATCTCATCTTCTTTAACATTAACAGGAATAATTTGCATTCCCTTTTTGTTGTTATGGACATCTGTGAAAGGTGAACTCGAAGCCATGTTATCATTTCCTCATCTCTACTCTCTTGGCTTTCAGGTACTTTTTACTATTGTTTTTTTTCTGGGTTAATCTTTTAATTAGTTTGAAAGTTTATACAAATCTCTTTAAATATCTACAAGAATGCCAAACATATAGATATTTACAAGTGGATATTTCATGGTCGCGTAAACATAATCTATAATCTTTTTTCCTATTATTATTATTCTTTTCAGGTGGTGACACCACCTGAAATAACGACAAATTATAATGATAGACAAAAATAAATAAATGTGAACAACTAAAAATGATGAAGAATTGTTTTATGGATCAATGATTTTGGTTTTAAATGTTTTTGTAGGTGGTGATATGTCTTTCATGTATATTGGCTTTCTTGATAAATTACTCTGTGTTCCTCAACACAACCCTTAATTCTGCACTAACACATTCAATATGTGGTAATCTGAAGGTACTTCTTCATGTTCTTGGATTAGGTTCAATTACATAAACCACACTTCTCTCTATTTGAGTATAGTGTTCTTGCACTAAATGATCAAATCTGCAATGTAATTTTAATTATTGATAACCATAAATGATTTGCATTGCAGGATCTATTTACCATTACACTAGGTTGGCTTATATTTGCTGGACTTCCATTTGATTTGGTGAGTTTATATACTAAACTTTTCCCGACTAGCATTTTTTTATAATTATTTTATAAATGAATTTGCATCATCTCATGAAACAAACTTGGAAATGATGTGATCATCACTGATCAAAATGTTGGATGTAATGCAGGTAAACGTCTTGGGCCAAGTGTTGGGTTTCACTGGATCTATTGTTTATGCGTTTTTCAAATATAAAGGCATTTGATAAGTAAACATTACAGAACTCAAACACTTGTAAGAAAGCTTTGCTTAGAAGATGTAGTTCCAAACATGTTTGTTATGCTTTAGGTAATCGCCGGCCATGCATGCTTATAAGTTTATAATCACATTTATTTCCATTTTTAAAAGTTTAAGTTCATGATTTTCATGTTTCATTTTTCTTAATTTCTTTAGTTCAAGTTTCGATTATGTAACTTCCGCTAAAAAGGTTATTTTTAGATAAAATAATACCATCAAAAGTATCGTTTCACCATTTTAAAATTTTAGGGGTTTGGAGTTTTTTTCTTGTATAGTTATATTTTGAATTTTTCTTATAAGTTAATACAATTACTATGTATATAATTCGATCAATATGTAATTTTTTATTGATATCTTGTTCTCAATATGGTATTCTAAAAATGTATAGCATTCAATTGTGGTTTTAATCACTAAATGCATTAAAACTAATTTAACATTTCAAAAAAAAAAAGTAGTAACTAAATAACTTAATAAAAACCATTAAAATTGATAACGGAAATTTTTTTTTATGGAATATAAAAGATTCACATATTCTTGAATTATAATATGTAGATAAGCAAATTATAAGTTATACTTATTCATCTTGAATTAACTAAAAAAGAAAGTAATACCTTTTATGAACTATGTAACAATTAATAATGTATAGTGTAATCTCGCAAGACTCTTCATACATATATCATTGGGTTGTTATTGAGTTGTCAGAGGAAAACATGAAGCGATTCAACAATGGCTTATATCATCTCTAGTCTTCTTCTTGCACTTTTGGGTTCAGTGCTTTGCATGGATCCTTTCTCCTACGACCAGTCTCTAACATCCGAGGTACAACACCAAAAACATCTTTATAACTTCATTTATTTTTGTAATTCTAAGAGATCACAAAATTGTTACCCTATGTAATTTCATGAGAAAGTGCTTCACTGAGCCTCCACAATCGAGTGTTAAAACTGGAGAAGGATTCATAGAATTGAAGATCAACGAAAATGTAGTGGAGAGTGTTGATCTTGAGGAAGGCAACATATACAGCATTTCTGGTAAGGAAAGGGTTTGTTATAGGGTTTTTGTTGTTTCTTGTGTAGTACGTTATGATTTAAAGTCTATAGGGTTTTTGTTGTTTCTTGTGTACGTAGTACGTTATGATTTAAAGTCTTTGTATCAGCTTGGGTGAAGTTGAGAAATGAGAATCAACGAAAAGTAGGAATGGCTTTGAAGGGAAAGAATGGTAGAAATGTTTACGGAGGGGAAGTTATGGCGAAAAAGGGATGCTGGTCTTTGCTTAAAGGCGGTATTACCGCGGATTTTACAGGCCATTTGGACATTATTTTTGAGGTAAACAGAACGTATATTTGTGTCCATTTGTAGAGGTTTTCAAGCACTAATGTATGGATTTACACGGGGCAGATCGATGGCTTAGCGGCTGCGGAGATATATGTACAAAATGTGAGGCTGCAAGGGTTCAATAAAACTCAGTGGAGGCTACAACAAAACCAAGTCATTGAGAAGGTAGTGTGTACATATGATGAAAACGTTTAATCAGTGTTTGAAACAGTCTAAGTCTTTGAGAAAAACCGCAGATTCGGAAGAACAAAGTGAGATTTCAAATGATTTTTCAGAACGAAAGCGCATTAAAAGGATCAGTGATTTCCATAGAACAGATCAAACCATCATTCCTCCTTGGTTGTGCTATGAACTACCGAATCTTGGAAAGTGATAGCTACAGAGAATGGTTTGTGTCACGATTTAGACTAACTTCCTTCACCAATGAAATGAAATGGTATACAAATGAAGCAGTGAGAGGCCAAGAGAACTACTCACTGGCTGATTTAATGATGAGTATTGCAGAGGAAAACAAGATTTTAGTCAAAGGACATACGGTCTTGTGGGACGATAAAACTTGGCAGCCAAATTGGGTTAAGAAGATAACAGATCCTGAAGATTTGAAGAATGTGACAATCAACCGGATTAACTCCGTTATGAAGAGATATAAAGGGAGAGTAATTGGATGGGATGTGATGAATGAGAATGTGCATTTTAGCTACTTTGAGGACATGCTTGGGAAAAACGCTTCAGCTATTTTCTACTCTTTGGCATCCAAGCTTGATCCTGATATACCGTTGTTTCTGAACGAGTTTAACACAATAGAGTATCCTAAAGACGGAATTGGGAGTCCGGTCAACGTGATGAAGAAGATGGAAGAGATTGTTTCATACGCGGGAAACATGAAAATCAAAGGAGGGGTTGGAGCACAAGGTCACTTTGCTCCAAAACAGCCCAACTTGGTTTACATGAGATCCGCATTAGATACGTTAGGCTCTTTGGGATTTCCAGTCTGGCTGACAGAGGTTGATATGGCCAAGTGCCCAAATCAGGTATATATGCAATGCACACTTGGCTGGTTTGAAACTCTGAACTATCATAGCATAATAAGCAAGCCAAAGTTCATTTCCTGTGATAGGTTAAATACATGGAAGATATTCTGAGGGAAGCTTACTCGCATCCTGCGGTTGAAGGCATAATCCTATATGCAGGGCCTGAGGTGTCCGGTTTCAGCAAGTTGACACTTGCCGATAAAGATTTCAACAACACAGAAACAGGGGATCTAATTGACAAGCTGCTCCAAGAGTGGAAACAAGAACCTGCAGAGATTCCTATCAAAAACCATGAGCATAATGATGGAGAAGAAGGTCGAACAATCAGGTTTTCTCCAGAGATTTCCCTGCTGCATGGACATTACACAGTGACTGTAACTAATCCATCAATGAATACATTATCCACCAGCTTCAGCTTGGAGGTAACAAAGGAGATGGGTCATCTCCAAGAGGTTCAACTTGTAATCAATGCTTGAGAACTGAACCATAGTTGTATTATACTGAGGGATTATGTAAAAGACATATAGAGGAATGCTTAAGAATCCACAATACTGAACCAACCTAACGACTAAAGAAGAATTAAAGTTAATGAAAGGATTCTCAATAAATCATATGCACAGGACCAACTCAAAATACTGGTAGCAAACTGAAGAATGAATTTCAATGGTGTTGTTCCTTCATTATCTCGCCTGCTAGAATAACAAGTTCCACCATCTCAAATCCTGCAGCAGAAACAGAATCAGTCTTCTCACAGCTCGATTCACCGTCACTGACTGGATCCATGTCTGATTCAGCCGACCAGCTAATGGGTATGGAGATACCAAGGGCAGTCTTCAAATGGGTTGCCTCGACAAGGATGTTGGCAATAGCTACTTCACGTCTTCTCTCAGTTCTTTCAGTATCATTCTCTTCCTTTACCTGTAAAATAAGAACAACTAAAATTTGTCCTAACAGGAAGGAACCAAGAACTTAGTCCATATCACTTAAGTGTGCTGAAATTACCTTCAAGAGCGCAAGACGAAGTCTGCGTATTGTAGTCGTCAAGTGTCCCAGGCTTTCAAGGTTCTCTTTTATAGCTGCGTATTCTACTTTCATTCTGCCAATACAAGAAAGATCGATCGCAGATGTTTCCAAGCATGATTAAACAAACAAAGGAGACCACAAATATAAAATATTTGCCAATGTTATGTAGGGATGACAAACCTTGCATAATCAATGTTACTGGCATAATCTGCTTCAGTGTTCACATGACCTCCGCCTCTTGCACTTGGGTCAATCCAACGATTTAAGTAAGACTTCTTCCACATATTCTTTAGTCTTCCCTCTTTCTCATTGGTGATAAATATCTTGCCACTGCTTCTTCCTGTCGTTTCTTCCTCTCTCGCACCACTCATTTTGCTAGCAAGGATATAATATTTTCAGAGGAATGTAACATTTGTCCTCTACATAAAACTCAGAACCCAAAAGTGACATATTTATAACAGAAGATTTTCTGGCTTTATTATCATCCCTGAGAAATGTCACTAGCATGGCAGGTACAAGAAAACAGTATTACAAAGAAAACCCCGTAGTTTGAACAGAAGATAGAGGCATAATGGTTTCAAAAGACTGCTTAGACGAACTACAGAACGTGCAATATCTAACCTCTAATATCATCAACTATGTATTAAATTGCACAATATACAATCTATTTAAGTAACGGAAACAACCTAAGAGGAGACAGAATGATAAAGAAAGTAGTAGCACACAGTCAGAATATATTGTGTATGAACATGTAAGCACCAGAAAAGGAACTTCAGGCCAAAAAAAATTAGGACAAATCTGATGGGAAGGTTATGAGCAAGGATGGTACCGTACTCTCTTAGCGACTGATAGTCCTGACGTAGTTGTGCTAACTCCATAAGGGTTCTCACCTTTTCATTGGTAACCTAAAAGAATATTCACCTTTTCATTGGTAATCTGTTGTAGGAACCAAACAGATTATTTTTTCTCTAGCTTGAAAGCTTGAAACAACTTAATGTAGAGAAAAGAAACCTGCAAGACATTCCTTTGAAGCTCATCTACTTTCTGCTGGAGAGCTGCATTGACATTTTCTTCATGTAAATGTCTCTCTTCCTGCTGTGATAGAAGTAACAGAGCTCCAACCTGATTATACGTCAAAAAGGATTGAAAAATACACATTATGACAGCAAAAAGAAATGATACATGAAACTCCAAATGACTAGATAGGAACAAAAGAGACCCACAAGTTGATTCTTTCATTAAACATTGAAGACTAATCAACAGCCACAGTTTTCTTGCTTTTATCACTAAGAAATGAGAAAAAATATATATAATTTCTTGCTTTTATCACTAAAAATAAGAAATAACCTTCTCTTGTAATGCTTGTGCAAGGGCTTCAGATGCATCCCCTCTACTTTCAGCCATGATTTTGGCAATACTAGGTTCCACAAGCTGCATTCAAAAGAGAAACGCTCTTACAACATAAAAATCATGACAAAGTGTATGAGACAGGAATGATCCAAATCTCAAATAAAAGCTCTAACCACTTTCTCATTATATTAGATCAAGCTTGTCCGTAAAAAAAGGACAAAGTTAATGCCCATTACAATTGAGGAATTAGGATCTAGGAATCTTAAATTAGCAGGTGCAGGCATTAATGTCAGTTTAAGCTAACCAAACAAATATTGCAGAAATCCAAACTTATGCCTTCCTAGAGAAACACAAAATATAATGACGTAAATTCCAGACCAAAAAGAGGAATTCTTTTTGCAAAATCTGCCAGCTCACACCTTAGCTACTTGGCAAGATTCAACAACTGTGTTTATATGCACATCCCGGCATTCAGATTCATCAGGCTTCAAATCATGTTGCGGTGGCACTACATTCTGTATTTCTGATGAGTGAGGCTTGAGTTTTTCTTCTAGATTTTTGGAAATCGATTTAATATATATCCCTTCCTCATTCAGTAAATCAATAATGTAGGCCCTCAGTTGAGAATGATGATGGCGCATATCTGTAATGCCATTAACGATCAGCCTATCTGCAACAATCTGTATGCAAGTTAATAGTGACACCTCGAAGGGTAAGATTAATATTGTCGAATTCAGGAATTATTATGCATTGAGTGCCCACATTCTTCTTTTCCAACGCACGAACCCTCTTCTTCAAATGATTCTCAATCTCTAATCCCTAGAGTAACAAATAACAGCTGTTAGTGAATGCTGCATCTTGGTTCTTAACTCTTGAAGATGAACAGATGAGGAAAGAAACGATACATACCACTCGTAATTTACTCTGAAGATTATCCACAGTGTTCTTAACTGATCTCAACTCTCCTTCCAATGCAGCCTGTCTGAAAAGAGTTGTTCAAATAGCAGATAGAAACAACAAATCATCATATAATAATACACTTACATTTCCTAGAAGTTATCTATCTTCCTTGTTTTTTTCAATCTAACTATGCTTTTTTTTTTTTGTGGTTGACGGAAAAGAATAGGAGATTCAGAATTTAGAGTAATAAAGTATAAACATGATACAAATAAAGTCCAAGATTTCAAAATGGCCAATTGAACTTTCTCTGCCTTCAAAAAGTCTCATGATTTAATAAGTCACAGGAGCCGATATAGAATTAACCTCCGACAAACCAAACTCCTATAAATTCTGTACACGCTAACTTTTACGTTGTTGCTAAGTACAAAACCTCAATATATTACATAATTTTGACTTCACTACCAGAACTTTATGGAAATCAGACAATTAAATGTAGACCAATTTTTTCCACAAATTTCATTTTGCTGAAATCTTCTATTTAACCAACTTTACTAGCCAAGGGCGAACAGTCAACACGACGAAATAAGTAGCTTTACTTTGAGATAGTGTCCACCAAATTAAAAAATCAGAGAAGTTCTCAGAAACTTACTACATATTCGGATGTTGAAGGATCATTGAAAGTCCATGATTCTATAGGATCATCCAATAAACTTGCACACTTATCGTCCAAACTCATGTCAAGGGACACAGAGAGAGAAGCTTTACGAATTTCATAGAACTTCTCAATCACCTGAATAGGTTGAGAAAAAGAGAATAGAAAGGTCAACACATGAAAGATTTTAGTCACTTACAATCATGAAGATTCAAAAACAGTGATATACTGAGGGAGTTCAAATTAACAGATCGGAAGTTGTGGACTTTTACGAGAGAATAAACAAGGGGAAGAAAAAGTGATAGACTATCAGGGTTGAACTTTGTTAAGACGAGCGAAAAATTTACTTCTGCATATGTTCTAGTCTGTTCTTCAAGTTTTGCCAAGTCAGCTTGCAATGTGTCATTTAGTCTCTTCTGTACAAGACAATCTGAGCTGAGTTCATCCAACCTGTCTTATCATCACCAGGGACCAAACAAAAAACGGTGGAAGATATAAGTAACATAAGGGTAGGAGTAAGCATAATGGAAGTTGTATGTCTGTCCAGTATAAGATGTACAGGTTAGATAATAACAATTCACAATTATATTTTTTAACTTCTTGAGGGCAGAAAGTTTTCATAGAACAGTTAAAGTGCATGGCTTCTAAGAGAGATCCAGATCAGTAGACGCAGTAATCTTTTTGTCTATATAAAGGGAAACTTGTAAAAGGGTGAACAGTGTCACAATTACCGCATCTCAGTTTCACCAAGTCTCTGAGACATTATTTCAGCGTTCTCTTTAGCTTTCTCAGCCTGTTAAAACATAAAAAAAATATATGTAAGAATATGTTCTTAAATTTACATTTTCTCTTTCCCATAGATTGATATGAAATTCTTTCATACCTCCATTACTGATTTATCTCTTTCAGAAAAAGCAGCAGCCACAGAACCCTGGAAATATCTAACCTGTGTTTCTGCTTCCAAGTTCTGGAAGTGAAAGAATACATCAGAATATCTAGATGTAAGGAGGATATGATCTAAAAGATAAAGCTGACTAGAAATTAAAAAATATTGAGAAAGACCTTTGCTACTTCTCCAGCATGTAAATCTGCTAACTGAGCCTGTATAGACAGCTTATAAGCATTTCCTTCAGGAGATCCTTCAAATCTAAAGCATTTTATTTTAAAAACTTCAAAGATACTCACTTTCACACGGTAAGCTTCTGCAAGCTCCTCTTGAAGATTCTGTTTCGCCCTTGTGCAAGCAGCCAAGTTCAGTTTTAAGCTCTCTATCTCCTGCTCCAAGCTAGCTGTCCTATTAGAGTAATACCCCATGTCATTTAACATAGTTTAAGCGACGAAGAACTTATTCAGCCATCTACGAGGTGAGCGAAAAAGTAAGGTAGCATTCCATTGCTAAACAATGAACTTAACATCTAATCAGGAAGTGGGATAGAAAGAAAATAAGAACTCTGCTATGAGGCGAAAGAATTTCATTGCTGAATATCGAATTTAATTCTAATCAGAGAGTGTGATAGAATTCAGGATACCTCTGGAAATGCATCCGAGTAGCCACACCAAGAATGCTAGGTCCACCTTGTTGCATGCACAACTGTTCAATATCTTTCTGTAGTTCATTTCGCTCTGTAATACGAAAAACTATGGTCATACTCAACATATAATAGGTAATCAAGATGCAGAAATAACATGAAGTCTAAAAAAACAATGACAACTAATATCTTCATACAAGCATAACGCACATAGTACCAAAGAACATATAAAAAGTACATAACCCAAAAGAGAAAGGGTCATTCCCATTAGCTATGAATAACTCAATTTCAAGATTATAAGAAGAAAACACAAGTAGATAACTAAAAGGAACCATCTTTTGCATCTGAAAAGGCAGAGATACACTTCAAGAAGGCTTCAGAGAAGTAAACGTAGACTAAAAAGCATTCCTACAAAGCCAAGAAACATGTCCAAGGGTCTAAATAACTACATAACACCAAGAGACTTGTACTACTAACTCACACAAAAGAAACTGCAGTTGAGAAATTGAGAACACGTACCAAGTTCAAGTTGTTTGATCCGAGCCTTTAGAATCTCATTCTCATATAAATTAAGATCCATATGTTTGTATCTGCAGAAAGATCAAATGAAACCCTGAAATTAGCCATGGATTTAGGGAAGCGACAATTCGGAAAGGAATCGCAAAAAGGTTGAAATTGAGACAAAGCACGATTAGGAAGAAAGTGTTTGTACCTTTTTCTTCTTCGAAATTGACTCCAAGAAAATGTCTCCTTTCGTCAGATTATGTTCGCTGGATATATTCTGTAATTTTGTATGTTTACACTTTACAACCACGAAAATAATAATTGTCTATAAGAAAATGTTTTAAATTTTTTTAATTACAGATGTTATTTATAAAAAGGAAACTTTTTAAAAAAATCATATATAAAAATAAGCAAAATTATTTATAACTGATAAAATAAATATAACTATTTTGATTTACCTATCGTGGTTTAAATATTTAACAACATTAATGGTAAATAAGATTTGTCTCTTTTTTATTTTTTTCTAAATTTTTAATTATAATAAAATCTTAACAACGAAAATTTAAAAATCGAAAATAAAATTAAGGTATAGCCTTGTTTGGCTTAATAATATGATAGACGGTATATAGAATTATACAAAAATCATAAAATATATAAGATATAACTTGGAAGCATTAGATCAATTTTAAAATAGATTTATTTTATCTTACAATTACATATTTTATGATTTTTTGATAATTCTATATGGATCTATCATATTACTAAGCCTGGTTATAATCATAGTAATTTCTCTTTTTTCTATACCTTAATTTTATCCCCGATTTTCATGGCTAATATAATCATATGTAAAATATTTTATTTTATTATTTTAGGATTTTTTCATGTATTTTTATCAACTTTAAAATATTCTACATATTTTTTGACAAAATTTTAAAAAGTGTTTTTTTTAGCAAACAGAAAATTTTACTTTATACAGTAATAAGCTAAAAATATGACCAATCGTGAGATTTTAATGGTTGGTTAAATAAAAATATTAAAAAATAACCTCTTTTTCTTCATCATTAAAAAAATAACCTAGTTTCTTGCACACCATATGTTCGACAAAATGGCTCACTCATATTCGAAGAAAACAAATTACAATTAGAAGAAAACATCTTAATAGCATTAGCATCACTACCATTCAATACCACATACAACAAACAAATCCAATTCAAGACTCATCACTACAACTTCCACAATCATCTTCCTTACCATCACCACAAAACCCATTACCCAAATCACAAACCTTTCCCCAAACATCTTCCTCAACAGGAACAACAGACAACCTCGGCTGTCTAAACAAAACAAAACCCTTAATCCCTTTGTCTCTTTTCATCTCTTTCAAATCCACACATTTCCTCATCTCACCAACCCTTTTAACATCTACTGCTCCTTCATCATCATCTTCATCAGTGTACCATTCACGTGATACCTCCACAACACCAACGATGCATCTTGATTTGGTTCCTGAATGGTAAAAGAAACAGAGATCTCCTAAAGTCATGGACTTTAGATTCTTCTGAGCTTGTTTGTTTCTGACACCGTCCCATTTGCTGATGCCATTGTTTGCTTCTTGGTCTGACCATGACCACTCACTTGGCTCTGTTTTGAGTAACCAGTATCGTCGCTTTGTTTTCCCCATTTTTTTTGTTTTCTTTACTTATTTCATAAATTAGGGATTAATATAATCTCTAATGTTCAGTGCTATTTAATGGGCCAGTGGTTGATATGATAGGCTTTTAGAGTCCATTAAGCTGGCTTGGCCCGAATCAAATCAATTGCCCATTGGCTTCTATAAAACAATTTTATGTTATATTTTTAAACTATAATCTGGTGACATACTTTATAACTTAATTTAAGTAAGAAAATAACCAAGATTTTCTATATGTTTTCAATTTCTAAATATACATCATATTCATTTTGTTTAGTTTTATAGGATGGTAAAATATAACAGTTGAGGTTATTAATCATAAATTTGAATTTTATGTATATGTATATCATTTATATAAGTGGATTTATCTATCATATTTGTAATTTATTGTCAATCTTATTTTTAAAAAATAAAATTTAAATTTAAGCTACAAAAATTATAATATTTGAAAGACGAATCTTATTTTTATGTATATGTATATCATTTGTATAAGTGGATTTATCTATCATATTTGTAATTTATTGTCAATCTTATTTTTAAAATATAAAATTTAAATTTAAGCTACAAAACTTATAATATTTGAAAGACGAATCTTATTTTTATAAAATTGTACCAATTTATATTTTAAAAAACTTTAAACAACTACAAAATACCTCTGGAAATTAACTAATAACTATTAATTTACATTATAATAATAAATCTAAATTTTATATTACTTTAAATTCATATATTATCGTGGTCCAAACATTATTAATTTTATAGAGGTTTTACTGTATTTTTGCTTTGATGATCTTATTTTTGCTTTTTCAGTATATCAAATAGCATATGATATAATATATATCTTTAACAAAATTATGTTACTTTTTAAAATATAAGATAAAACTAAGCGAAAACCCTAAGTTAGATGAAGTGATGGCGCATCTGGAGAAGCTTCCATGGGAATTGATCGAAGAGATACTATCTCGTGTTCCACCTAAAGTTCTTGTTCGCTTCAGAGCCGTATCTAAGCAATGGAACACACTTTTTGACGACAAGAGGTTCTTGAACAACCACAAGATGACGTTTAGGTTCGTCTTAGCAACCAAACGCAAGATTTATTCGGTAAGCATTGATCCTGTGATAGTGGTACGTGAGTTACCCTTAGACACACCTGGTTTAGAGACTTTGGAACTTAAAAACGTGGTTGATTGCAATGAGTTGTTGCTATGTGGCAAGAAGAGAGGAGCCGTTGTTTGGAACCCTTGGTTAGGACAAAGTAGATGGTTCGAGCCGAGTTTAAAACATTCTCGTATGAATTTCCGAGGCATAGGATACGACAATAAGAATTACAAGATGGCTGCTTCATCTCCTGCGAAAGAAGATCCTACTCTTGACTTGTGGACAATCTATGAATTTTCATCTGATTTGTGGTTAGACCGTAAGTCAAAACCTGATAATAGTAGAATATGCATTGAAAGTGTTGTATCCTTGAATGGAACTTTGTATTGGGTTAGTTTTAATAAAATGAAAGATCCCTTGTACTTCCTAAGTAAATTTGATTTTTCGAGGGGATTATTCGATAGATTTTGTGATCTACCATGTGGGGATACTCTTGTCCTTGGGGTCTTTTGGGAAGATTGGTTTTCGTTGCTAAAGCAATGCATGGTGACAAAGAAGATTGAGATTTGGGTGACCAAGAACAAGATTAACTATGAGAATGGTGATGATGTGGTTTGGATGAATTTCATGACTTTGTCAAGTCATTTATACTACTATAAGCCAAGTTACTTCATCGAAGATAAAAGGCTCGTGGTTTGCTCTTGCGACTATACTACTGGTCAGGCTTGGATCTATGATTTGAGGGATGATAAGGTGATCAGTAAAACTTGTTTAGATGATATTGTGGTTGAATCTTGGCCTTTGCACTGTACGTTCATTCCAAGTTTGCTATCGGTTTCTCGAGGCCAATGAGAAGACTTATAAGTTTAGTTTGATTACATTTTGGCTTCTTTGTTACATTTGGTTGTAGAGAAACCTAAAGTTGATTTGAAATTTGGCTTCTTTGCTTAAACTAGAATTTTGACTGATTGTTTATTTTAAACAAACTTAATGCTCTGTTTGATTCTCGTTGCATTACTTTGATCCTTAACTCGATTTAGCGTGTAGCGTGGAGCCTTAATTAACTCGATTACAAGCATATATGAATAATTTGCAGAAATATACAGATATAATTTATGTGACCATAGAAACGTGTAGAAAATACATATAAAGGTTATATTGTCTATTATTTTTTACTTCATATGTTTAATCTGCAGCTTTTGGAGATAAAAGATAAACTTGCAAAAAATAGCGACTTAGAGTTGTTTGTTTTAATTTGTAAAAAACTGATATATATATATATATATGGATGATTACTTTCATATTAGATTCAGTGAGCTAATTTATGTATATAAATTTCATATCAATTCAAAGGTTAACCAAAAAAAAAAAGATGAGAACAGTTTAAACCGATGACAGTTTACAACACTTTTTCTCTAATAATTCTGTAAACAAACAAATTTCAAATCCAAGCGTCTAAGAAGAAACTCGAAACTCGACCAACCATCTTTTGAAACTATCTGAAGACATGTTGTTTGTTCTGACTTCTGATTATGCTGTCAAGGTACAAATAATTATGCCAAAGACATGTTTTGATGAACACAAAACCAGAAGACAACTATAAGGATAAATTCAATTATGTGGAAGATGATACTTCAATACATGCCCAAAGCAATCAACATGTCTTTGTTGGAGTGTTGGATTGTCCCAACGATGATAGGTCATTGGCATAATGTTTTTCAACATTTTTAAAGGTGTTATTAAGAAAATGCAAACATTAGCGTTTTTTCTTGAAAATATTAAAGAGATAATTGTCAGATTCAAATTTCAAAAATCGAACTTAAAATGCAAAAATTTTATGTATTTGACTGGTATAATAATTACCAGTAAACCAATTGTTCGACTAGGTAAAAAATATCATAATGAATGTTTCTTTTGACTATAATAAATGTACTTAAACCATTTGAATTCTTATTTTTTTTAAGGAGAATTCTCTTAAATACCATGAAATAGGTATTTTTCCAAAAATATTATTACGAGTTTTATTTTCCAAAAAATACCACTAAAATACATTTTTCCAAAAATATCACACAACTAAAACTAATATTTTTAACATTCAAAACTAACTTTTAAATTGTGGTATTTTTGGAAGTAAAAACAAATTGTGGTATTTTTGGAAGAAAAACTAAAATTATGGCATCTAAGGGAATTTCTCTTCCTTTTTTAACTTTTACCAGATATATAATTACCAATTTAATTACCATTTGCAATTCTTAAGTTTCTTTCCAATTTTTCAACATGTGTCTTTATTTTGACTATTTAATAAATTCTATAAGTAAATAACTTGACATATTATGATGCTGTACATTATTCAACTTAAAACTTAAAAATTACCTTTTCAGTGTTTATTTAATTACTATATATATGTAATCAATCTATACAAAAATAAGTACTCATAAAAAAAAAGGTTTAGAATATCACAATAATGGCTATCACCATGAAAATTTTTGTCACATTTTTGTTCATTGCTTTCTTCATCGTATCTTCTGTTCACTGTCGTTCAACAACTGCTACTCCTCCAAGCACCAGTATATTTTTACACCCCACTCTATAATCATGCACAAGAATTTGTCTTTTTATTTCTTTTTGTTTTTTAAATGAATGTTAATTTGGTTTGAATAATTTTTATTTTAATAAACAGGTTATGGAATAAAGCAACAAGATGTTCAATGTTTCTATGGAACAGAAACATGTCGTCGTAAAGGGAATCAAGGGTGTGTTATATTTTGTCGAGATCATGGTTACTTTTATGGCATGTGTACTTGGGATGCATGTTGTTGTCATGTTCCATATCAAGGCAGAGGTCCAAAATGAAGTAATCTAAATAGATAAATGTTTTTATATATTCGTTAAAGATGAGAGCTATATTTTCTTGTATTTTGATTATCTATAAAGAAAAATTACAGTGATATAAACAAAATTTACCAAATCTAGGTAGATAATCTAAATAGATAAATGGTTTTATATATGTTGTTGTCATGTTCCATATCAAGGCAGAGGTCCAAAATAAAGTACTATATAGATAATTGTGTTTATATATTTTGATTATCTATCAAGAACAATTACAGCGAAAATAAACAAACTTTACCAAATCTAGGTAGCATGGTACAATGGTTCAAGAATAATAACATGCCTGAAGGCAATATCACTTACATAACGCATGCATAGTTAACATTGCTATAATACCAAGGCCCTGTTCGTTACTCCATTTTGCATCTCCATCCACATGATTCATTTAGATGGATTCATCTGGATGCTAAATGACTAAACGAACAAGAAATAAAAAAAAATTCATCTAGATGATCCATTTGGATGGAGATGTGCTTGTTTCTCCATTTTCCCATCTCCAACTAGCTGGGTTTGATTTTAAAAATGACTAAAATACTCATGTTTTGATCTAAATCTTTCACATTAATATTAATCATAGTAATTTTAATTAATGATTAAAAAATAACGACCAAAATAATATAAATTAATATTTTTGACATTTAAATTTTTTATTTCATGAAATATAATTTTTATAAGATTTAAAACATTTTACGGTTTTGGCTGGAAAAGATAATTTTATATCTTTTGCAAGAAAATGTATTTTTTGTTTACAGAGACAACGTGATTTTGCGTTTTTGGCGGGAAAACGAGATTTTATGTTTTTTTTGGGGAAAACGAATTTTGTGTTTTTAGCGGGAAACGTGTTTGCGGTTTTGACGGGAAAACGTGATTTTTTTTTTTTTGGCAGGATTTTTTTAAAAAACATTTGGGCGAGAAAATATGATTTTACGTTTCTGGTGGGAAAAAATGATTTTGCTGTTTTGGCGGGAAAATGTTATTTGTATTTTTGATGGGAAAACGTTGTTTTGCGTTTTTGGCGGGAAAACATAATTTTTCATTTTGGCGGAAAAACATGATTTTCATTTTGGAGGAAAAGCATGATTTTTTCGTTTTAGCAGGAAAACATGATTTTTTCATTTGGGGCAAAAACGTGATTTTTTTGTTTTTGGCGGAAAAACATGATTTTGTGTTTTTGGCAGAAATATTTATTTTAATTTTTTTAACAAATAATATATGAGATATTTGCAAAAATAACTTTTATAATTTTTGTAGACAATTAGGAGATTAGGAGATAAATTATCCCTAATTGATGAGTCTGCAGTCAAGTTCAGGATCAGAAATACAACCATGAGAAATCGGATTTTGAACAGAGGGATGTGGAATATCTCGTTGGTATACCTATGATTTTATCAAAATGCACTCCTTTTGAAGAGGAGGCACAACCAGAGGTGAAGTCAATCCCACTGTGGGTTATCTTAAAGAATATACCTCCATCTATGTATACGGACAAAGGGCTAGAGTTTTTATCAAGTGCAGTGGGGAAACCCAAATTTTGGTGGAGACAGACCTAACAAAAATGTTACCAACTGAGTATCATCTCATGGGAGAAGAAGAGGGGGAGTTAGATGTGGTAGTGAAGTATTCATATCCTTGGTTGCCTCCACAGTGTAACAAATGGGGCCATATAAGGCCAGCTTGTCTCTCCACTGTTGGTGATTCTGTGGGATCGATTCAACCGGAAACGTCAAAGCCAAGAAATGCAGAGAATGCTGTCGTTGGGGATTCAGTTCCAGTCGCAATCAAGAGCTTATAACAACAATAGACTTTAAACATATTTTACATATATTTCATTTATACATGTTAAAAGGACCAGCTATCTAGATCCTAGAATATAGGAGATATACATGAATCAAAGATTTAACATAATCTACCCAAAACCACTAACTAAAATAAGAGCACATATGATATTCTCATCGTTTCCACCCTTATCTTAGTTGATATTGGTTTACTTCGGTTATGTTCTCATCATATAGAGATGACCAAAATGGAGCCTACTGTAGTAGACAAGAGTGGAGAACATGGAAATTGTTGGATATGGGCCTCGGCCCACGAGTCCCCCTCCACTTTTATTCGCTCGGCCCGTGCGAAAATGGATGACGTGGCAGCAATCCACACAAAACGACAAACGACGACCAGGCCAGAGCAGCGGTCCACTTAACACCCGGCCCTTGACGATCGGCCCATCAGACTCTGACCTACGGCGGTGTCCTATCACATCATCCGCCTATAAAAGGAAAGGAACTTGATGTGACAAGACATCACGTACATTGGGAAGGACAGAAAGTACTATAGAGAGCTCGACTTGTAATATCAGAAGTGACGAACTGTTTCCTATTTTCCCATTTGTATTGTGTATTACCGATCTCAAATCAATAAGACGAGCCTTCTTAGTTCGACTCCTAAATCTAAATTCGACACCCCCTTTGTGACCAGCTCACTAACCAACAGAAATGATGCAGAAAGTGATCAATGGATCACTCCACATAATACTGGTCGTAGTCTCGGGAAGAACTAGACGGAGAAGTGCGGTGAAGTTTCTATTCTCTCGAATTTTTACTAGAGCTTTTAAGTGATAAGATTGACGAGGAGGGTTATGGTACTGCAACTATAGAGGAAGCCTGCTTTGAATCTGTTTCAGAACAGGGGCTACAAACAAAAGAAACAGCTAAAATGGACGGAACATCAATAATTGAAGTCTCGAAAGAGCTTAAGGGTAATTTGGTAAAGCAAACTCGCAAGGCTGCGTTACCACCACGACAGTCTCTACCTCGACTCAAAAAACTCTTCGCAACGGAATGCACCTTGCTCGGTATTGCTAGAAGGTATGGAGAACGAGTTTTTTTGTCTCGTTTGTTTATGCTTCTAATCTGGTGGTGGAAAGAAAAACGTTGTGAGAGGATCTGAAAAGTCATCAAGACTCATCCACATTTAGTAATAAACCATGGAGGAGATTTTAATGAAATATTAAAAGGAGAAGAGCACTCAAGCTATGATACTAACCCAGTTATCCCTTTGGGTATGAAAGATTTTCAAGACGCAGCGAATTATTGCTCTTTGAGCGATATGAAGTATGATGGGTCTGTATTAACGGATCGGCCCATACGTGCGAGAAGACCTAATCCACGTTACTTGGATTAGAAGTTAACGGTTTTGGTGTTTTATGTTTTCGGTTTTGATTTTTGATTTTTGGTTCTTTTGGATATTTACACTTTATGATTGGTGTTATCTCTTTTAATCTCTCCTTATTCTCCTAGGACTCAATAGTTCTAATTCTTGTAATGTTTTACTATATATATTAAGAAAAGCCAAAAAGAGGTAGTCATAACTACCCATTGAAAAATCTTGTGTCTTAGTTCTTTGCAAACTCTTGATTGGGACCTATTAAAGTATCATGGCCCTCTATTCACTTGGTGTAATAAGAGATATAATGATGAGCTTATTTGCAAGTAGCTAGATCGAGTACTGGTAATTGATTTTTGGTTAGCAGTGTACCCGCAGTCTTATGGAGTTTTTGAAGCATGGGGTTGCTCAGATTACTTACGATGTCGAATCAGAATTGGAGAAGCTAAGCTGGCCACTCGTAAGCCCTTTAAATTTTCAAATGTGTTGGTTTCTGATAAGAGATTTTTTCCAATGGTCAAGGTATATTGGGAAAATACCGAGGTTCTTTATCCTTTCACTTAGTTTATGACATTGCTTTGAAACTGATTAACGAACTCATTAATTTTAACAATGGGAATCATTCTCAACACTCTGCCAAAAATACACCTTCAATACTTCGTCATAACAATATCGACTAATTAGAAATATTATGCTGTCGAAGTACAAATAGTTATGTCAAAAATGTTATGTCCTTTCCATTTCATGTTTTGATGAACACAAAACCAAAAGACAACTAAGAATAAATTTAACTATGTGGAAGATGATACTTTAATACATGTCTTCAATACATGCCCAAAGCAATCAACATGTCTTTGTTGGAGTGTTGGATTGTCCCAACGATGATAGGTCATTGGCAGGGGCGGATCCAGAATTTTTTTTTATGTGAGGCACAAACCATTTATACCTAATCATATTTACATATATGAAAAAATATAATTTTTAACTTCTATATATTGTAAAAATTTAAAGAAAGAATACCATTTTTTACTTCTTTTTCTTTTGTAAATATTGTTCATGTTGGTTTCTAATTTATTTATTTAAAAATGTACAATTATAACTCTCTATAAAAATTTAATATATAATATTATTATTTAACTATTGGAAAATATCATAAAAATTTAAACTCTAAAATATTAAGAGAAGTAAAGATATTATAATATTTTTACTAATTTGCTAATTTTGCCAATAATTTAGAACTAAAATGTTCATATACACTCCATTGTAGAAAAGATAACTTTAATTTTGTTAGAATTTAAACTATAATTAGAAAGATAAAAAGAAAATTGAAAGAATATAAGTTATTTATATAGAAAAACAATAAAAGAAAAACGAAAATGCATCCAATAAATAATAATAAAAAAAACATGTTAGAGAGCATTAGACAAAAGATGTGAGAAATATAAATAAATATACACCAAAACTGAAGCAGAGGAGTTGCACAAAGAAAAAAAAAGTAAAGCAAATGAGTTTAGAAAAAGAAAAGGAAAGAAGTAATAATACAAACACAGCCATCGAACCAGACACCAAGAAGATAAATGGGGCACTTTGTTGCCAAGTGAGCTAAGAGATCCAAACGGACTATAGATACAAACTAAATTTTATTATTTAGCATGGGGCACGTGCCCCACCTAGTCATAGGGTAGATCCGCCCCTGGTCATTGGCATAATGTTTTTCAACATTTTTAAAGGTGTTATTAAGAAAATGCAAACATTAGCGTTTTTTTCTTGAAAGATATTAACGAGATAATGTCAGATTCAAGTTTCAAAAATCAAACTAAAAATGAAAAAAATCTTATGTATTTGACTGGTATAATAATTACCAGTTAACCAATTGTTCAACTAGGTAAAAAATATCATAATGAATGTTTCTTTTGACTATAATAAATGTACGTAAACCATTTGAATTCTTATCTTTTTTTTTTAACAAAAAAAACTTTGACCAGATATATAATTACCATTTGAATTCTTATGTTTAATGTTTCTTTCCTTTTTTTCAACATGTGTTTTTATTTTGAGTATTTAATAAATTCTATAAGTAAATAACTTGAAATATTATGCTCTACACTATTCAACTTGAACTTAAAAAAAAATTTTTGTCACATTTTTTTCATTGCTTTCTTCATCATATCTTCTGTTCACTGTCGTTCAACAATTGCTACTCCTCCAAGCACCAGTATATTTTTACACCCCAATTCACAATCATGCACAAGAATTTGTCTTTTTAATTCTTTTTTTGTTTAAATGAATGTGTAATTTGGTTTGAATAATTTTTATTTTAATAAACAGGTTATGAAATAAAGCAACAAGATGTTCAATGTTTCTATGGAACAGAAACATGTCGTCGTAAAGGGAATCAAGGCTGTGTTGATTTTTGTCGAGACCATGATTACTATTATGGCATTTGTACTTGGGATGCATGTTGTTGCCACGTTCCATATGCAATCTAAATAGATAAATGTTTTTATATTTTTCATGTATTTTGATTATATATAAAGAAACATTACAGTGAAATAAACAAAATTTACCAAACATAGTTAACATTGCATAATAGTAATTACGTTTGTTAATTCTTTCCTCCAAAATGGCTTTTATTGTTTTTCATTGATAAGATTGTACATTTTCTTAAGTAATATATAAATTTTTCGTAACGTAATATGGAAAGCAAACGAATCTCGATTTAATCTTGAGATTAAAAGCAAACGAATAACCGATTTACGATCACTCGAAACTCGAAAGTTATAAATTAATAGTGTGTTCATTAAATGTAATTACAATTATCTGAATTTTTAACCACATGCTTCCGTTTCTCCAACTTTGAATATGATGCGATTTCACTTTTCCAATTACAGGAGCGAATCACCCTTTTGTCTTAAAACGAATTCGAAATTTATTAGTATATTTATGAAGGAAATTTACGATAATTTATCTCAAATTTTATAATTAGTTTCCGTTTCCCAAAATTTTAAATATGGTGGAAAATCACTTGTCAAATCATATATATAAAAGTAAGGTTTCACTCTCTCCTTATTGGTGGAAAAATATTTAAGGCTTTAATTTTTTTTTTAAATAAATAAATAAATGTTTATGACAATCATTCAATACAAAATTTAATTACACTATAAGTTATAATCAAATGGCAAAGAAAATGAAAGGACTTAATCATATATCATTCAACAAAATAAATAAATAAATAAATGTTTATGACAATCATTCAATACAAAATTTAATTACACTATAAGTTATAATCAAATGGCAAAGAAAATGAAAGGACTTAATCATATATCATACAACAAATTTTATAAGGCTTATTGGTGGAAAATTATTTAAAATCATATATATAAAAGTAAGGTTTCACTCTCTTTATTGTTCCATTTTGTATTTATTTTTTAAAATATAATATTTATTTTTAATTAACCAAAAAAACATATTTAATCATACACATTAATTCATACTTTAAATTCATACTTTAAATTCACACTTTACTAATAAAATGAAACTGAAAATTATATAAATTTCCAAAGAATATTGGTTTTCTTTATTGAATTCCAATTAAACACACTATAACTTATAATTATAACTCCTCTAATTTAATTATTTTAAAAATGTAACTTACATCACTTCTTATTATAAATAGCTATTCTCACATCCTTCTCTACCATATCTCATATCTTCATTATTCTCTTTGTTTTTTTTTTTAAAGTTCTTGCATGGGGTGAAAACTCATTTAAAATATCATTGTAAGAGTTTGATTAATTATTTAGTTTAAACTTTTGTTTTCAATTTTATTTATTTTTTGTTTTTATGTATTTCTTTATGTCTTCATTGTTTTTTATATTTTTAAATGTAATACATATGTATAATAATATTTTATGGTTATAAGAAAATCAAGCTAAAGAAACCATCTTCATTATTTTACATTGGATGTTTGTTTCTTTCTCACATATTCATGTATATTTATTTTAATTTCAAAAGTATGTAATTTTTTAACAAAATAAACTTTTTGTTATATAATTATCAAACCAATTTGTAAGACATTCTTTTAAGAATAATGATCCTTATATTTAGTTTGTGATTCAACATGTAATAATATAAACAACATTATAATTTTTGTTAACTTTGAATTTTATACTTGATTTCCTATATAAAAAACAATTTGATATTCAATTTTCTATCTATTATATATACTACAACGATGAAAAATATAATTAAACCTAGAGATATAGCTTAAATTAAGAGGAATATAAAAACAAGTTAAAAAATAAAATTATTCTTTGGGAATTTTTTAAGGTTTCTCCTTATTGGTCCATTTAGCATTTATTTTTTAATTATAATATTTATTTTTAATTAAACCAAATATCTAACACATTTAGTCATATACTTTAATTCATACTTGAAATCCACGCTTTACTATTAAATTGTAACTTAAATTATATAACCTTTCAATTGACTATTTGTTTCCTCCATTCAATTTCAATTAACACACTATAAAATATAATTATAACTCCTCTAATTTAATTATTTTAGAATTATAACTTACATCATATTTTATCCTATAAATACTCATTTTTACATCCTCCTCCACCATATATGATATTCTCAATATTTTCTTTGTTTAATTTTTAATGTTCTTGCATGGGTTGAAAGCTCAATTAAGATATCATTGTAAGAGCTTGATTATATATTTGGTTAAAACTTTTGTTTTCAATTATATTTCTTCTTTATTTTATGTACTTCTTCATTTTTTCATTGTTTTTTATACTATTAAATATATAATACATATGTATAATAATATTTTATGGCTATAAGGAAATTACTTTATCGATGGGATTCAAAAATATTGATTTCTGACCATCGCACCATAAGAAAATCAAGCTAAATAAACCATCTTCATTGTTTTACTTTATATGTTTTTTTCTTTCTCACAAATTCATGTATATTTATTTTATTTTCAAAGTATGTAATTATTTTAACAAAATAATTTTTGGTTATATTCAAACCAATTTGTAAGACATTGAAATAAATAAAATTTTATACACAAATAAAGGTAATTTGTGTGTATATTTATAAGTTTACACACATATATGGATAAATTTTAACATTTTTAGTGGTTGTTTTGATAAAGTTTGAAAAGGGTATTTTTAGTGGTATTTTTAAAAGGGTATTTTTTAAATTCTCCCAATATCATTCATATTTTTATCATTAACAATATTATTGTTTTATCAAAAAATACTTAAAAACACTAAAGAAAATTTCTATCAAAATTGAATAATTAATCAACGAATAAATTCAAAAAATGGATGTATACTTCTATTGTATGATTTAAATAAATAAAATATAAAAATTTCATAAATATTAAAATTTATTTAATTTATTTTTTATAAATAATAAATAAATTAAAATAATTAAATAAATATACAACAATCCGCGCATATGCGCGGGACATTATCTAGTAGTTCATATACGATAAAATTACTTGTGATTTATATAAGAGATAGCTATAATTAAATGAAGAGAATATTATATATAATAAATTTAGAGTTTGATTTTTACTACTAAACTAAAAGAGATACAACATGTTCTTTTTACATACGCGTGATTCCATCTGCGACTTTTTAAGTTTGTCATGTTCTTCATATCTCAAAAAAAGTATACTAAAAGGGGTATTTCTCAAAAATTCTCGATTATCTACAAAGAAAAATTACAGCAACAATAAACAAACTTTACCAAGTACAATGGTTCAAGGTTGAAGGCAATATCACTTACATAACGCATAGTTAACATTGCCATAATAGTAATTACGTTCTTTTCTTTATCTATGTTTTTTCTGGAATGGCTTTTATTGTTTTTTTTTCTTGATAATATTGTGCATTTCCTTATATAATACTCTCTACTAGAATCAGATACGTGCTACAACGCGAGAGAAAGTTATCGGGCTATTATTAATATGTTTTAATTTACTAAATGATTCAAATGTATTTTAAGGTTTGTTTTCCTTACAAATATATCATTAATTTATTATGAATTTGCTATTTTGTAACTAATTTTTCTAATAATTTTGTATTAAATATTATCCAAAAACAGTAGCGAGTATGGTTAGTCATAGTGCATGAACCTGTGTTAAACAAATGGAGTTGATTATAGTGAATCATACATATATGTAACGGATATATGTTTTCAGTGACTGATAACTCTATATTTTTACATTCTTAAGCATATGTTTTGTGCATAGTTTGCATGTTTCGAGTCTTATTTCTTAGAGTTTTAGCATAGGCATTTGCATATCTTTTGCATTTTAGAGTTAAAACATGTACACTCGGACATTTCTGAGCATTCGAAGACATGGACCCGATCGAGTGTACCGGACCCGACCAAGGTGGACACGACCGAGTGATCGGATCTAGAGAGAGAAGCTGGACTCAGCCGAGTTTGAAGAGGACCCGAACGAGCCCATCATGCACCCGATCGAGCTCCCCTCAAATCGACTTTGTAATTTTTCTTTTTGCGGTTTAGGGCTTCCAGTACTTAGTATAAATAGAGACCTTGGGTCATTAAGAGAAAAAAATCGAGTTTCATTAGGGTTTCCAGAAAACATCTGTAGCCACCAAACATTTCTAGAAACTTGTAATCTTAATATCTTTTGATCTATTGAGTTTTTGTGTTGCTTCTTTGTATTATCTTGCTCCTTCAATCATAATTTATCTAGTTATGCATGATTTAGAGATTTATGGGTTTGTGTTTATGATGATAAAATCCATATGATGATAAAATCCATATATGAGTAGTTTTCTAGGGTTTTGAGGATGGGATAGGTTAGTGAAAAATCTTAGTCTCTAGGGGTGCTTAAGCTTAGATTTCAATATATCCCTTATGGATTAGAGATTTAATAGCTAGTTTTTGCATTAACCATGTGGGATTAGATCTTAGATATTCCAGCACCCAAAAAGTGTTTAATGGAATGTCTGATCCACTAATGCCAGCGATCTACTTGCTTACCTAAGAGATTAGTTGTTAAGGACTAGATTGACATTAATGAGCTTGATATTTATGCCTATCTATTGCATGTTTCATCAATGAAAGTTGAGATTAGGAAGTGCTTTAGATTTGATAATTTTTGCTAAGAGATTGGACTGATTAGGTTAAGTGGTTCATTGTCTAGGATTAGATCTATTTGAGCATGTTAAGCACCCCAATGATATTAAGAGGATTCATTAACCCTTTAACCCCATCCTTAAGACCTTTATTCATCTGATTGTTTACTTGTTTTTCTTTGATGCTTTAATATTGCTTATGTAGTTCTTGTATTGCTTAGCTTGTATTTAGTACTGTTCTTAGATTTCTTAGTTCATTATGTCATTTACTTTTATGAATTTGAGTTGATGATCCAAACTGTTAATTGCTTGGCTTAACTTGGTAGCTTCTGTTGCATCCTGTTTGTTTACATCACACGCATTTGGATTGATTAAACCCTTTGTACTACATTGTACTGGGGTAATTGAACTCCAAAGGACTAAAAATCCAAGTTTCAGTGACCAATCTGTAACGGACTGCATTCGTAAAAATATTATTGATTACTCGCTCTACTATATAATTATGAGTTTAACAAAATAACTCGTGAATTACTGTAATTTATATAGTTTGAAACATAATATAGTTTACCAGTAAAGCTTATTCGTATGATAAATTTGATTTATTCAATATTTGAATTGTATATTTTGTTAATAAGACTTTGTATGTACCATTGTTAAAATTTGATTTAATTACGTTTGCATATTATTTATTTTTGGTATTACACAGTATTTAATTGTAAAACTTAAGTGGTGTGTATCATGTTTTAACCCATTGCAAAAATATTCTGACCTGTTTCTAATATTTTAAATATTCTGTATATTTTTTTTGAATATTTTAAAGGTTTCGATATTAAAATAATTTAAAATTATTTCTCAAAATATTTAACTGATGTGGTATGTCTTACACCTTTTTCTATCAATAAAGTACAGATATAAAGTTTCATGAAAATATTTAACCAACCCGCTTAGATTTAACCAATATATTAAACCAACCCATTTTATATATCCAAACTTTATTTTAATAAGAATTTAAGTTTTTAGTAATATTTTCTTTGTCAATTGAGTACTATATATCCATTTTAAAAAATTCAAATTAAAACATATAAAAAAAGATGAATTTTTATTCTATATATAAATATTTTAATTTAATAAAATAAAATAAAATCAAAGAAAGGTAAAAGAAGAATGATAAATGTTTTTAATTTATTATTTTACATTAGTAATATAAATATGAGAAATATTAGGAAATCCGAGATCACTTATTCTTCGCTTGCCGCTTCATCTCGTCTCTTTGGGAAGCATTAGCCACAAACATCTACAAAGCTCGATACATAACAGACTGGAATACATTAATAAATCTTGTCTCCTATCATTTGCAGGATCGTCTGGACAGTTTCCTTGCTAGATATGTTCTCCAAGTAACTGTGTACACTATTTGGCAAGAGTGTTATGGACGAAGTCATGGAGAAAACCCAATCTCAGCTCCTCGTCTATTCAATGCTAAAGCGTTTCTTGTGTGAAATCCTGAGAAGAGGATTTTCGCCTTATCCCTATTGCTTCTTCGTCAAGCTTCGACGTTATAAGCAAGATTTGTTCGTGAATCTAAGTTCTCTTGAAGATATTGTGTTCTTGTCTGTTATTTAGCTTCCGCTCTCCATCGATAAGCAATTTCGGAACAGATTTTCTGCAATTCGAACAAAGAGTGAGAGAAATGATGGTCTCAAGTTTTGTCGCTTCTGTTTTATTTTTCAAGTTTCTAAACCAAACGTTTCCCTTGGTAGACAAACCCGAATTTAATATCAAATGAAAAAATAAAATAAAAAAGAAGATGGTCTCATGCTTTTGATTTTAATTAATATCTCAAAATGAGCATACACAAAGACAAGATCCACATAATAAGGAGTAATATAGATCTCAAAGTAGAAAAATATGTGAGGTTAGATATGGAGTTCTCAACGTAGTTTGAGATACTTATGAGAAGAAATATACTAGTTTTCGAGCATAAGTATATACAAAGACTAAAATATAAGAAATACAATAGATAAAATGTTCATCTCGGTAATATATAGCATTTTCACAAAACCCATAACATGTTTACAAGAAGTAAAAATAAAATCAAAATTTGAAAATAATTAATTTTTTTAGACGAATAGAATATTTATTTCTTCTATAAAACAAGAAACTTCATCATAATGAAATTCGTTTGTATAAACATATTTTTGTATAAACTTCATCATAATATATAACTAAAAAGTATAATTATTGTATAAACATATTTTTTAATGTTTTGAAAGTGAAATTAGATCATTTAAACGATTCATAAGAAAAAAAAATACTAGTACATATAAATTAAATTAAGTAGGGAAAAATCATGGCATAACTTTTTAATGAATGTATGGTTGACAAAAATAAAAGAAAAACTAATAAAAGATAAGAGAACATAAAAGATAAGAGCATCTCCAACCCACCTCTATTTTTGTCTCTAAACTCTATTTTATTGCAATTTTTGCTCCAATCCACCTCTATATCCACCTCTACGTGTTTGGAAAAAAATATGTTACATGACATAATGACTACATGTATAAGTTTACATAATATAATAATTGAAGATGAGCGTGATCTCGATGCACCGATTGAAGTTGAAAGAGAAGTTCTACCTCCAGCGGTCCAAATAGCAGAAGATGATGATATTCATTTCCAAGAGTTTCTAGGTCGATTCAGAAAAAGAAGAGATAAAGAAGCTCATTTCTCACTTCGAAATGCATTAGTTAATCATTTGTGGGAAAAAAATACTTATGTTGATGGTTAAAAATCTAGTATCTTATTGTTTTTTATATAATGCGATGTACTTTTTAATATAAAAAATTATATAATATGATGTTTTACAATAAATTTTATATTTAAATAAAAGTAATTATTTATTAAAATTTTATAAAAGTGAAAGTAAATGGGTTAATTTGCAACTTTTATAAATAGATGGTGTTAATATTAAAATTTTAAAGGAATCTATTTAGAATATACTATTATTGAAGAAAAAATAGAAAAATACATTGGAGCAAAAATCACCTTTATTATAGAATTTTTTTTTGTAGAGGTAAAAATAGTAAAATACATTGGAGATGGTCTAAGCTAAAATATGATAAGGAGTGACTTACCGCTTACGGAGTAACATTTTCTAACACGATTGCGCAAAATATATATTTTTTTCTTTTCGAAATGATTAACAAAAGTAGAAAAATGCATGTTTTGTGTTTTGGCTATAATAACTTAATAAGTATAAGTGGTTGAACATGATCCAAGTGGGTGATTGAAAATACAATAAACAAATAAAAGTTGCTGAACATTAATTTTCCTATTAATTTTCATACCGGATCTAGTCGATTACATATCGTCTTCACCGGCAGGCAACTTTTGGCGGTTTAAATTCCCTCTACCGAGGTTCCGTCGTGCCATTCTTAGGTAGATCAAGATCTCTAATTTTCGAAGTCTACAAATTATCAAGCGAGGACTACAAGACCAGAAGTTCAAGCCAACACATCTGTGTTCCAGAAGTATCTTGATCAACTTCCGATCTTGAAAATAACCACTAAATTGAAGAAGAAAGAAGCAAAGTGATAACATTCATAGTTTTAATGTTTATAAGCTTAGTGTATCCTGATTATTCGGAAAATCGTTTCGATAATTAGGTTTTGATTCCGGGAGTTTTCTTTATACTCGCCGGCTTTGTGTCCGGAGGGGTTTTTACCCTTGTCGGCTTTGTGTCCGGAAAGATTATGATCTTTGCCGGCTTGGTATAAGTTTATCGATGTGCCTTTGTTTAGGTCTTTAGCCGTATCCTGTGTGGATCTGTAATGTTTGTCTTTTATGACATATCAATAAAATTTCTTATGGGAAAAAAAAAAAAAATCTGGACAGCTTGAAATAATATCATTATTGTTAAAAAGCAGACTAAGTTAATTACATTCATTCACGTTTACACAATCTCTCTCTCTCTTTCTCTCTCTCTCTCTTTTTGTCATCTCTTTCTCTCATATAATTCTCGTTATTCAAACAATCTCTCTCTCTTGGGAAACTAACTCCATGGATTCTGAGATGGAATCAAAGTTTGTATCTCTCATTACTCAATTACTAGCCTCTGTCGTAGACGATGAGGATTCTGATTCATACGAGTCAATAGTAATATCATTCATTACTGAAATAATTACTCTAGTCAGCTCACTAGATTTGGATTCGCAACCAGAGGCAGAAGAGTCGGAGCTGATGTCGCTCATTAAGAAAACATTGTATGTCTACAACTCTATGGATTTGGATTCGCAGCCTGAGCCGCTAAGGAAGCTCATCTTATTTGTCTCTCATAAATTATATTTCAACTCTGTAAAGTTGGAGTCGAAGCTTATATCACTCATTACTCAAATAACATCTCTCGTCAGCTCTGTGGATTTGGATTCTCAGCCGGAGTCGGAGTTGATGTCACTCACCTCTCAAACAATCTCTTATTTCAAATCTATGGATTTGGATTCTCAACCGAAGCTGCTGCGAGAGTTCATACCACTCATTTCCCAAAAGATCTCACATCTCAACTCCGCAGATTCAAGTTTGGAGCCAGACTTGGATTTGAAACTCTCGTCACTCGTTGATGAAGCATTTCAACTTAAACCGCAGCCAGAGCTTATATCAATCATCAGTCAAATATTCTCCCTCATCATAACAGACTCCGACTCCGAGTCAGACCCGGAGCCAGAGCCAGAGCCGGAGCCTTGGCTAGAGACGGAGCTAGAATCACTAAAATCACTCATTTCTCAACTAATGTCTCTAGACGGCCACACTAGGGACCTGGAGTGGGACTTCCTCACACGACTCGTTACTCAACTAATGTCTCTATTCACCTCAATGAATTTGGATTCGCAGCCGAAACCTGAATCGGAGCTCATGTCACTCACTAAACAAGTGATCTCTCATATCAACTCTATGGATTCGGATTCCCAGCAGAGGCTCATCTTATTCATTACAAAAAAAATATATCCCTATGAATATACGAGTGGATCGGTGAATCTCGAGATTGAGTCGGATCTCACGTCACTCATCCTTCAAATATTTTCTCTGGCCATCTCTATGGATTCAAGGTGGCGATACCTTATTTTGGTATGCCCTCAAGAACAAGTAAGAGTGGTAGAAGGAAAATTTCATGTGACTGAACAAAAATACTTAAGGTGGAGTAACACAAAGTGGGACTGTCTCCCTTTAAACTGGGAAAAAATCATCCTAGCAAGAAGATATCGTGACACCCACTTTCTCTGTCGAGGTTGCAATGGCCAGAACCATAAAGAATATGAAAAGGCTCCAGTTGAGATCAGTCACCTTCTTCATCCAAAACATCCCTTGCAGCTTGTCTTTTATCCTGAGTATGAAGATACGGATAACACAATGCAATGTTATTGCTGTGATGAAGATCTCCATCGGATATTTTATTGTTGCTTGGCTTGTGGTTATGCTATGAATACATATTGTGCGGAAAAAACACCATCCTTGTCTATTGACTATCCGAAGTGGCATGAGCATCCACTTGCTCTATTTCCAAGAAAGACGTCCTTAACTTGCAGCTTATGTGCTTTGACACATTCGAGCTGTCCGTTCTATATGTGTCCCCCTTGTGATTTTTTGGTCCATCAAAGTTGTTTACAATTACCATGTGTCATAAGGATATCTCGCCATCCTCATCGTATTGCCTTTACTTTTTCTTTTAACAAAGGAGATCTTTCTTGTGGTGTTTGTCGCACAAAGATCGACAATAATAATGGGGGATATTCTTGCATCAAGGACGGTTGTTCGTATGAGGCTCATTCAAAATGTGCCACACAGAGCAATGTGTGGGATGGTAAGGAACTTGAGAACGTGCCAGAAGAACTTGGGCCTTTTGTGAGGATAAGCGATGGAATCATACTGCATTTCCTTCATCAACATCAATTGAGACTTGATACGGACACGGGCAGGGATTACAACGACAATATGCAGTGCCAAGCATGCTTCATGCCAATCTATTTTGGTAATCTCTACTCTTGTATGCAATGCGATTATATTCTGCACCAAAAATGCGCAGAACTTTCTCGCAAAATACATCACCCAATACATCCACATCTCCTCACTCTAGCGCGCAGTTACAACGATGTTAAGGAGGACTATACAAAAAGCTGTTCAGGTTGTGATCAGTTGTGCATAGCTGAATTCTTTTATAAATGCAGTGAAGATGGATGTCATTTTCAGCTACATGTACCATGCGCCACAATTTCTGAACCATTGAGTCATCAAAACCATATGCATCCTTTATATCTAACATCGAAACCAGGAGAGCAGAGGAGATGTTCCGCTTGTAACGATGTACAAATCTTTGCCACAAAGGAAACATTCAATTGCATCGCATGCCACTTTTGTTTGTGTTTTGGATGTGCTACTTTACCTCAAAAGGTGAGGTATAAACATGATAAACATGTTCTCAGTCTTTGTTTTGTGAAGGATGAGATACGTACCATGACGTATTGGTGTGAAGTTTGCGAGGAAAAAATAAAGCCCAAGGAGCGGCTTTATATATGTGATGAGTATTGTTGTGTCACCCTACACGTTAAGTGTATGCTTGGGGAGGATTTGTACATGAAGCCTGCATCATCGTTGAAGTACTACAGTCAAATAGTAGATGTTCTACCCAACAATCATATGTCTCGACCTATTTGCTCATACTGTAAGAAACGTTGTCCAAACAAAACAGTTATCAAAAAGGATGGATTAATATTTTGTCGCCAAGATTGTTTTAGTTCTTATTCATTCTGGCAGTGAATGGTAGTGAGGTTCGTCAACGGTAACGGTTCAGAAAGGCAAGAAGATTAGAATATGGTGAGTCATGAGTGAGATTTAGATGTTGTTGACATGCAATTAGTATTTGTTTTTTTTTTTTTTGTATTTTGCTCTAGAGTCTAATAAACTTTGTATTCTATGTATTTGATTAGTAAAGATACTTATATGTTAAATATTTTGCTTGGCATCAGTGGTAACGCTTAAATTTTTGAGACATTCATGTTTTAATCTCAAAGCCTCAAGTCATTCGGGGACGCTAAGTTTTTCGACTGCTTCTGGATTTCCGATTAAATCTCTTTGCTTCCACTTTAAACATTTTCAGTCACATTTATTGATGAAAATGTTTTCCAAAGCAGAACGGCTGCGCATGACACTGCTCAAAATTGAACACGGATGTTACACATAATCTCTATATAAGACGTGTTGACTTTTCCAAGCATCAATATTTTGAGTTTGACTTTTCTAACTTTTATATTTTATTATTTTTTTAGTGTTTCAGATTTGAAGAGAACATGTGAAATATAAAAGTCAAGCAAGACTGTAAAACTTCTAAAATACAGGTGTTGTGAAAGAGTCAAGTATTATAATAATAATTTATCTAGCGATTCTTTTTAAATAACTACGATTTTTTTTTTTTTTTTGTGTTAGTACATACAATATGCATTAACTATGGCCATGTTCTTTTTAGAGTCGTGCGACTCTGAGTAGCGATTGGTCTTAAATGACTATTTTTTTTTTTAAAAAAAAATTCTGGGTTGTGCCTTATAGAAGAGAAAACCCAGATCTGTAAATATCTAACAATGGTGATTTGATTTGGAATTATAGATCTGTAACATAAAAGAACAGCAATAATCGCAACATCAAATTAAAAGGTTGGGTTCTGTCGCAGTAGAATCCAGCAATTCCAAATTTTTAAAATTCTAATCGCAACAACAGATTTTAAGAAAGATGTAAAAGAGGTGAATGAGAGATGAAGGAGATGTAAAGCAACTTTTTAATCGCAGCGATTATCCCCCGAACAGGCCCGATGTAAAGCAACTTTTTGATCGCTGGCTGTAATCGCAGCGATTATCCCCCCGAACAGGCCCTATAATAGTTGACTGTTGCTCCATGATTATATTTTTACACGTCGCCTATTGGTATTAAATAATCTTATTAGTGTGATTTATTTCTTCTTTATATATTTCCAAATCATAATTAATTTTGTAGTTTTACAGAAAATGTGCTATATACTTTAAGCTACTTAATTATAGGAATAGGTTTGTTATCAAGGCGTGTTTACTGATTCATGTTGTCTTTGTAATTGATTAAGATTACATCAAAACTTTCTATCGGGTCTCGAGGATGATCGCCAATGAATCTTTGACAGTGTGAAAGAATTACTAGCTAGATATTTATTTTGGATTCAAAGACTAAAGGAATCACAAAAAATATAATAGGTAATTCAGACAATAAAAAGAAAGTTGATAACGGGTTGAAAAAAGAAATTGGTAGTTATATTTAATTATTAAAATCTCAGAATTTGAATAAGATTCAATTTTGGAACGTGTAATCTCTATTTTGGGACAATTATTTAAACATTTTAAACTTTTTTTATTTTATTTTAATAAGATGTATATGGTGTTGTTTATAATAAAAATGATCCTATAGGAAAAAACTGTGAGACAGGAACGGGCAAATCGAAAAATAAAATATTATTAAAATATTTTTTCATAAAAAAGACCAAAACGAGACTAATAAAAGTAATGAGATGAAATCACAAAATTTGCATAGTTATATTGTAACGTCCGTGTTCTGGAAAATAATAGGAGACTTGAGTGTGTATAAGAATTAGGGTGGAGTCGGTTTTATTCCGGTTGATTTCCTAAACTGGTCGTTTTGTTAATTGAATCAAAGGAGGTTTAATTAATGTCGGTTTAGGTAAATCCTGGTTTAATCAGAATTAAACAAAAAACCCTAGTTTTATAATGAACTTCTCTCTTTTGTTTTGTCGCTGTTGTTTCTGAGTTTTAAGTTTGAGAAAAGGAGAATGAGAAGTTCACTTGTGAAAAGGAGAGGGTTAGCTATGCTTTGGTGTATAAGGTAAAAGAAGCAGACTCGTCACGTTTTGGTAGAACAGTGTTTCGACGTATCAAATCTTATCGAAAGTTTGGTGAGGCGCTTCTTCTCTGTTGCGAACTGGGATCAGCGGAGTTTGTAAGTGCGATCGTGGTTTCATCGTTTATCTAATCGGCACCAAATTTTGTGGGAAGGTTTGTGACGTCTAGGTCTTGTCGTCCACCAAAGTTAACGGGTGTTGTTTGGCTGTTGCAGTCGCGAGGAAAGTCTTTCCTTGTTATATTTGTTGTTCAAATCACCTTGTTAAAGTGAGTGCGTGACCATGAGCTTATCTAAGTGCTTGGGATTGAGTGACTTGTTTGTGATTATTTATAGGTGAACTGGAAGTGTTATTGGATATTTAGCTAGCTGGATGGTTTGTTTATGTTATATATGTGGGTGTTATCTCATTGCTTGTGTGTATAGCTCGTAGATGGGAGGATCGCCCTCACTAAGTATTTATGAAATACTTATGCATCTCTTTTCCGTGATACAGGTAAAGGAAAAGTGTGATCCGTGGAATCATGGCGAGGAGAGGAGGATGATCTAGGGGCTCATTGGTGTTCTTGAATTATTGTTGGAATTGTTAGGATGTTAGAGCATGATAGGGTGATTATGTTTCTGAAATAATTGTTGATTGCTTTGGTTTAATGGAATTGTTTGGTTTAATTGATTTTAATTATTTAGGGTCGGTTTAGCTAGTTTGAATTAATTGGGTTAATCCGGATTGCATGTTAAAAGAAAAAAAAAGAAATGGATTCTTTCAATTTGGTATTAGAGCCCTTGAGGTTCTAGGGCGGGAGTAAATTGGTAATTTTTAAATGTGATGTGTGAATTTTGTTGATGAGAAATGATGATGTGGATTGCATGCTGATTGATTTGGGTGTTTTATCAATTATGTGAGCATGGAGACCTAGATCATCCTCTCGAGCCTTCAATGAGATTCCACGGTAAGTTGTGTTGTGGTGATTTTTGCTTGGTGTTCTTAGCCTTCTGATATGGTGCAGATGGCTAGAGGTGGAGCTGTCGGTCGTGGTCGAGGTCGTGGTCGTGGGCGTGGGCGTGGTCGCGGTGGGAGGCGTGGTGTTGCCTCCGGTAGCGACACGAGGGTGGATCCGAGTGCTACGACCGAGCTTGTTAGTGATTCTCAGTCGCATCAGGAGGGATCCTTGGGTGGTGCTAGTGTGAGTGTTGTGGGTGCCGATTTGTCCGGAGACAGTACTAGTGTGGCTGGAAACCCGGTTGGGGGTGTTCCAGCAGGTGGAGCCCAGAGTCAGAATGATCGACTTGCGGATCTGCTGACACAGCTTTTAGAACGGTTATCGGGAGCGGTACCAGTGCAGGCTCCGGTTGTACCGCCAGGGGTGGTAGGAGTACAGCCTGTTGAGCCTGGTGTGCAGCCCGGTGTGCAACCTGTTGGGCCCGGAGTGCAGCCCGGTGTCGGGGTTATGCAGCCCGAGGGGGTAGTTGCGGTGGTTGAGCAGCCGTACTACCTTCGGATGTTGGATCAGCTACATCGGTTCGAGATGTCCTTGTTTTTCGGGGGTTCCGATCCGGCTGTAGCGGATGAGTGGCGGGTGCGATTGGAGCGGTACTTCTAGTCGATGAGGTGCCCAGAGACGTACCGGGTGGACCTAGCGGCTCACTACTTGGCTAGTGATGCACACTTGTAGTAGAGGAGTGTGCTGGCCAAGAGGGAGCAGAGATTGATGGTGTGGGGAGACTTCTTGGCAGAGTTTAATGCCAATTATTTCCCGGCGGAGGCACTGGACCGGATGGAGTCGCAGTTCTTGGCGTTGACCCAGGGTGAGCGGTCGGTGCGGGAGTACGACTCGGAGTTTAGCCGACTGTTGGTGTACTCGGGTTGTGCGGGAGATCCTGAGCAGATGTAGGTGCGTCTTTTCATGGAGGGTCTCAGCCACCACATGAGGGTGCGGTGCAAGGTATGAGCCTATGCGTCACGTGTGGAGTTGGTTGAAGTGGCGGCGGGTATTAAGGATGAGTTTAGGAGTCACGGGATGATTCCTAGTCAGTGGCCAAGATGAAGGCAAGGTTCCGGAAGTGGTTTGACAATGGGATTTAACGGGAATAGAACAAAAATTAAGAAATTTTCAGAACATAAATCTATCTAATTTATGTCTCAGAAAATTCTCCAACATAAATGAGATAAGTTGGGGCGGAACATGAATTCTCATTTTAAAAACACGTATAAAAAAGTAACAATCAAAATAATATTTCCTTAAAGGTTTCCAATATGGATTTAACTAATTTTTCCAATACACATATGTTAAACTAATAAACAAAATAAAAATTAACAATATCCATAAAAACTGAAAATTAAAATTAAAAACATAATTAAATGAAATGAGTTAAATATAAAGTTAATTATACTAATATGTTAAATTTTATTATTCTTCCAATATATAAAACAGAAAATCAAAAACGAATATATAATAGTATAAAAATGATCATAACGAGATATAAATTACGTCAAATCCAAAAAAGAAAAACATAAAAAAAAATTTAAATTATGACAATATATAAAGAGATAATGTAACCAATAAAAAATACAACAATCCGTCCGAAACCCACAAATCATTTTCAACTTTCGGGCCAACATATTAAAAAGGCCCACAATATTAACATCTAGATCTATATTTGGTGGGAACCCTAATAACACATGTTTCTCTATGATTCCCCACCGCACTTCCGTTTACACCCACACATCGACCTATACTATACACACTTAATTTCTCAACTACTAATGAAGCTAAAACTCAACATGTTTTCTATACAAACACAACCTAAGATTTTTAAAAAATAAAGTATGCTATAGTGAAAAAATAAGTAGAAAATAAAATACGAACCAATAATTCATAAACAATATAATAAAACTCACGAAAGTAGCGCGGACACCCGACTAGTTTCTTATAAAACACAGTATAAATTCAAGCATGATAGATATGGACATATGATACATACATGTATTACCAGATCAGGTTTTTGTGAGTTAAATAATTTAATTTGTTGCAAGACATGCATAGGAGACATGTTTGATATGCTTGTAAATTATATTTAGGTCATCTGAATCGAGAAGTTTTATATCTTTTGCTCAAAAATCTGGTTTGGTAGTTCACGAGATTAACAAAAATTTAGCTTATCACTAATCCGGTTCACGCTCGATACAGGTCCGCTATCATATCAATCCAAAAATTATGGTAAAGCGATTATTATTTCAAACACAAACTTTATTTAAAGAAAACAACAGAAATTTAAGTTAAAATGTTATACTAAACCAAAGATATCTACAAAGAAAATTTTATACCTACATGCGAGTCAGAATCTCTTATATATTTCTTATCTCTAGGACTAAAATGTACAATCTTAAATGGAGATTGGTAGGTCAACCGGCCGAGATAAGAGGTAGGTTACACAAAATTCGTGATAGTCAGACCGAGTAAGGTGACAGATATTGAATATGTTTAACCAATATATTAGTCATTAAAATTCAAAACGCAATACTTGGGTTCAACCTTCTCATTCACTCCCTATTAGATTAACCAATTAGAATGAAGTAATTACCACATCATACTAAATATATAAAAATAAATCAAAACTAAAATCATTAAAACAAAATAGATTATGGAAATAAAATCTGTATAATATAACCACTATTTTATAAACCCAAACCGAAATATAATTTCGTTTAATTACAAAATCTAAACCCTAACCACTATTTTATCAACCCAAACCGAAATATAATTTTGTTTAATTACAAAATCTAAACCCTAACCACTATTTTATCAACCCAAACCGAAATATAATTTCGTTTTAATTACAAAATCTAAACCCTAACCACTATTTTGTCAAACCAAACCGAAATATAATTTTGTCTGATTACAAAATCTAAATCCTAACCACTAATTTGTCAACGCAAACCGAAATATAATTTCGTTTAATTACAAAATTTAAACCCTAACCACTATTTTGTCAACCCAAACCGAAATACAATTTTATTTCTGTATAAAATTTAAACCCTAACCAGTCTTTTATAAACCCAAACCAAAATATATAATTTCCTTGACAAAAATCCTACAGAATGTCTTCCCATAATCTATTATGTTTTAATGATTTCAATTTTGATTTATTCTTATACATAGTATGACGTGGCAAATTACTTCATTTTAATTAAAATGAAGTAATTTGCTACGTCATACTGTATTTATAAAAATAAATCAAATACAAAATCATTAAAACAAAATAGATTATGGAAACAAAATCTGTATAATATAAGCACTCTTTTATTAACCCAAACCGAAATATAATTTCGTTTAATTATAAAATCTAAACCCTAACCACTATTTTATCAACCCAAACCGAAATATAATTTTGCCTTAATTACAAAATCTAAACCCTAACCACTATTTTGTCAACCCAAACCGAAATATAATTTCGTTTAATTACAAAATCTAAACCCTAACCAGTACTTTGTCAGCCCAAACCGAAATATAATTTCGTTTAATTACAAAAATTTAAACTCTAACCACTATTTTGTCAACCCAAACTGAAATACAATTTTGTTTATGTGTAAAATCTAAACCCTAACCATTCTTTTATAAATCCAAACCGAAATATATCATTTCCTTAATAAAAATCTTACAGAATTTGTTTCTATAATCTCTTTTAATTTTAGTTTTGATTTATTTTTATATATAGTATGACGTGGCAAATTATTTCATTTTAATCGGTTAATCTAATAGGAGGTGAATGAGGAGGTTCACCCCTACGAATGAACCTAAATATTTTTCATTCAAAAAACCTAAAATACTCCGTGCTGTAGCACGGGATACTACCTAATATATATATATATATATATATATATAATATATATATATATATATATATTCAAAACGTAGTATGATGAAAAATATGCAATTAAAAGCATCTCTATCCATAAGAACCTGAACCTTGAAGAGTTTTCAAAAAAGAAAAAAAATTATTTAAAATATGATTTAATTACGTATTATTAGGCTTTCAATTTTAGGCCCATAATAATAGCCCAAGGCGTTGACATTATATAAAAGGCATGGCTCACGGTATTAATCAATATGGTATGAGTTAAAATTATTTAATGAAGCCAAAACTGAAAGTCAACCAGAATTTTAACGAGCTACAAGAATAATTTGGGTCCGAATGGTGACATTTAATTGTGCGGGAAAAGCGGTTTAATGTGCGGTATAATTCAACTGGGATATTTATGAAAAATAAATTTGTGGGACAAGTACGGTTTTTGGTTTTTTTGGACCACTAGGTCAAAAATACTTGTATTATAAAAAGCGGTTCATACCTATATATGTTGGTTAATTCCACAAGTCTCTTTTTCTTTTAAAAAACGCTAATAAAATAAAATCGGATTGCATAGTAACATATGTGCGTTATTACAGTGTGGGGCGAAAATCGCCCCGTTTTTGCTTTTGAGTTCACCATTCGGCCTAACTTATGATTACATATTCGTATTACGGAAAGGATATACTGCGGGTGTTTGAAGTTGCAGCATTAACCTACATTTATTTGAGATGCAGGCTTATCTTGCAAAACAAAATTACTTAAATGGTTTGTTTGCACAAAACCCTAATTTTAATATTTGAATGTCTTTGGTTTAATGGCAAGACACACACCACAAATGTTGTCTAGTAGGAAGAGCTCGTGGAATATGAAGGCGGACTCCGTTATTGGTTTCACCATAACGCTCGAGTTTTTATATCTTTTATATAGCATTTGTTGAAGATTTTTTTCTTAAACCAGGAAAATAAATTAATTCAATTAACGTTTACTTTTATTTATATTATCATAATACTACCATGCATCAAACTTTTATTTAGAGAGGGGGTTGGTAAATGTTCACAAACTAATCAAATCAAATATAAATGAGAAAATATGTAGCCATGTACGTAGTTGAGATTTATTAAATTTTTCTTTCGATACATCACGTATACGTACATAAGATTATATCGAAATTTTGGCATTATTCACACATTAGCTCTAGGTATATTTCATTACTATTTATACCAGCTTCACTTTGTTACTTCTCAACATTCAATTTTCAATTTAACAAAAACATAAAAAGAGAAAAAACAACATTTAGTTTCAAGACAATGGCTATCATCAATTTCGAGGACAAAACCACATTGTACAATTTCGTGGTCAAGCAAGGTAATGGCGTGAAAGGTATGATAGACTCGGGCCTCTCCACTGTTCCACGTCCCTTTGTCCAGCCTCACTCTGAGCGGATCCCGACTCAAAACTCCCTTAGGTGTGAGGCTTCTCGCCCCATCGATCTTTCCGACCTAGACGGTCCGAACCACAAGGAGGTGGCCAAACAGATCGTCGAAGCTGCTGAGACACTTGGCTTCTTCCAGGTAAATAAGTTCAAGTACATATCATTTGGGTTGGTGTAGAAACCGAGTTATATACTAGTAAAAAAGAAATCTCTATAGCCAGTTGAATTTTCGTGGCCCTATTGAAAGTGACTATAGGAATTTTTTTTACTAGTTATATATATGCGTGTAAACATGTAAATTTGACCTAGATGATACATTAATATTTATAAACTAACGTTAACACACACATATATATATATATATATATATAGAGTAAACCCTTGCTTAATTATTATAATTAGATTGAGTTATCTTTATTAATCTCTTAAAGATGCATGTTAATAAGATAAAAATGTAATGTGAGGGATGAAATGAAAATGGTAGGTGGTGAACCATGGTGTTCCGGTGGAGCTGCTTGAATTGCTGAAATCGTCAGCTCATGAGTTTTTCGCACAAGCTCCTGAGGAAAAAGCCATATACTTAAAAGAAGTGAGTCCAAGCAAGCTGGTTAAGTATGGAACGAGCTTCGTGCCAGATAAGGAGAAAGCGATTGAGTGGAAGGATTATGTGAGCATGATTTACACCAATGACCATGAAGCTCTTCAACAATGGCCTCAACCATGCAGGTACATATATATATATATATATATATATACTAAATCTATGATAATACTATACATCAAGATTGTGTTATGTAAATAAGAGTATAAATGTTAGGAAATCCATGTTTAAAATAAGATCAAACTCGCGTAAAATAATCATCGAAGGACATTAAAGTACTAACTCATTTTATTATATATGAATTATACTTTAACAAATCTAACATAAAATATATGTGTGACAGAGAGGTGGCACTTAAGTTCCTGAAGTCATCAATGGAAATGGTGAAAAATGTAGTTAACATCCTAATGGAGAATGTAGGAGTGAAACAAGAAGAAGAGAGGATGAACGGTTTAATGGGAACCAAGATGGTCAATATGAACTATTACCCTACATGTCCGAGCCCCGAGCTAACAATTGGTGTCGGTCGTCACTCGGACATGGGAATGTTGACAGTTTTATTACAAGATGGCATTGGTGGTCTCTATGTTAAACTAGATAACGGCGAATGGGCCGAGATCCCTCCTGTCCATGGAGCTTTGGTCATCAACATCGGTGACACTATGCAGGTTTGTTAAATCAAATTTACAATGAATGCACTATGTTAGAGTCCCACATCGAAAGCAAGAAATATCTTTTGGGATTATATATAGTGTGAGGCAATCCTCCTCCCTTGAGCTAGTTTTTGGGATCAATTAGGCCACAATACTAATATGGTATCAAAGCCTAAGTTCAAATTTCTCGATAGCGGGGTACCATTCGTGGATGTCAAGTCCCACAAACTTCACGCTTCAGATGTCCAACCCTGAGCGTGAGGGGTGTGTGTGTTAGAGTCCCACATCGAAAGCAAAAAAATTCTTTGGGTAATATATATAGTGTGAGGCAATCCTCCTCCCTTGAGCTAGATTTTGGGATTAGTTATGCCACATTACTCATACACCAGTCATACATATACTATATACAATGTTGTGTCCATATTATTATTGGTATGGTTATACAAATATATAAACCTTTCAACAGATTTTGAGCAATGGGAAGTACAAAAGTGCGGAGCATAGGGTTAGAACCACAAACATCGGATCAAGAGTCTCAGTGCCCATTTTCACAGCACCTAAACCATCAGAGAAGATTGGTCCGTTGCCGGAAGTTGTGAAACGCGACGGAGTGGCTCGATACAAAGAGTTGTTGTTCCAAGACTACATGAATAACTTCTTCAGCCAACCACACGATGGCAAAAAATCTCTTGACTTCGCACGTGCCGAGTAACCACAAATCAACCACATGAATAATTCATATACAGAGTTGTTCTCCTTTTTTTTTTTGTAATTTTCTTTTGTTTTCTATGTACAACTTTTTTCAATGTTTTTAATATTGGTACTATTTTACAAATTAATAAAAGCTGTCTTCTCCGTGTGCTTTATTAAAATTTCATGCATGTCCCAATAGCTATTATCAAATCTGTGTTAATGTTCATTTTCACGTGATATGTAAGAGCAACATTATCAAGAAACTCCTAAATTTAAATCTTAAGGTTAGTTTATTATTAAATTTAAAAAATAAGGGTTAAGAGTTGTATTTGTGTTTTTAGTTTTGAAATGTCTTTATTAGTAGGTTCTTAATTTGGGGATTTTAGGAAAAAAAATTATTATTTAAAAATTAAATTAAATTAAAATTTGTAATTTTAAAATATACGAAAATTTTTTGTCTATATATACTCGACCAAATCCTTTTTCTATGTAGAAAATATAGAAATTTTTTCCTCGAGTAACTAAAAAAATTTGGTTGGCTTTAGTAAGAAAATAAAAAGTTAATGTGAAAATAAAATATGAAGGTTTAGACTTAAAAGAGAATGGCTAAAAGGAAGGATTGGATTTTTTTGTGACATGCTGCACCAAGTAACATTGCTTCCGATAACCCTGCAAAACAAACACAAATAGCTCATGACATGCGGCACCAAGTTAAATGGTGCAGAGCTTGATGTTTTTTTTTTACTTCTTTTTTCTTTTTCAACCAATAAAATGATTCCACCTGTCCGTCTCTTAGCATTGTTTGTGTCTCTTAATTAACAGACATTTCTTAACGTAAATAGCAATTAAACATTTATTTTAAATCACAAAAATAAGAAGATTTTCTTTAAAGCCTGTCGATAATGGTGGTCTAAGTTATAGAAATTCAACATACTTATGTCAATATAGCTTCTTAATTTGAAATAATAATCAAATGTAAAGATACAAAAAAAAAAGAAAAAAAAAATTAAAGATACATATACAACATTACAGCTTATCAAAATCAATTAACCAAATGAGTTTTATTTTAATTGATGGTTTTTATACATTACAACATATCACAATAATTTATGCTTCAGATTTATCATAATATGAATAAAGATAAATTTTGGATGCAAAACAAAATTAATTGAGCTAACCAAATTTATCCAAATAAACCTAGATTAACTAAAGCTATTCTTTGCAATTCAAAAGAACTCTAAAGAATTTTTGTTCAACTTTGGAAAAAATCAAAATAACCGAATTTCCCAATAACCGAACCATTTTATGTTTCAGTTATATATGGGAGCATTTTCAAAATCAAAATTAACCGCAGAACCGAATCAACCAAACCGGAAGAAACAGCCAAACCAAAGTCTCATGACTATGTTGAACTTTAATTTTGTTAGAGCACTGCCATCCTCATAAAATTAAATTTAAAATTTTAATTATATAATTATTTTTTTAATATTTTTAATGATTAAAAATAGTTTTTATATGTGAATTGAATATCAAAAATGTTTCTCGTTTTGGAAACGTTACTCATTTAAGAAAATGACAAATATGAATTGAATTTCATAAACATTGCACGTCATCGTTATTAGGATTGCTTTCCCCCTTTGGTGTTGTTGTTGTTGCTTTTTAGGTTTTTGGCCTTTTGCCTTCCTCTGTGAGCCATGTTGGGTTGTTGGTAACCTTGTAAATTTTTGGCATGTGTGCCTTGTTGGAAGCCTTGTAACTAGGGTGGCTTTCTGCCTGTTGGCTGTGACCGGGTAACTTTTTGCGCTTGTGCTGTTGGTCAGGCCTTGTAAGGTGTATGCCTCTCTTTAAAAAAAAAAAGTTTCATAAACATTTTTGAAACGAAATATTACTCGTTGCAGAAACGGTTCTCCTTCTCTCTTTTATTATGATTATGATTATTATTATTTCAATAAGGTGTTTCTATTATAGAAATCCTTATATACATGCCCCTTAAGACAACCAAATATGATGAACTCATCTCACTCTCTATAAGAGCGATAACTCCAAAGCTGTGGTTGCTTCCACCCACAATACCAAGTGCATTGGTTGCCTCATTTATAAGACAAGTTCAAGACTAAAGATCTTTGTTATTATATTCATCTTCTTGGGATGTGATTTCAAACCAATGTGCCTGGTATTGTTAGGTGTAACAATTACAGCTTCGGGTTTGTCGTCTTGGTGATAGGAAAAATTTAAGGTGTCCTGAAGCTCTCATCTTCTGATAATTTCTGTTTTTTATAGCCTCTGGTTTCAAGCCATGATGAGGTAATTGAATATAGCATGAAGAAGAGGATTGTACCAAATTGTAATAACGTAATTAAATTTCTCATGCCCAAAGAATTGATCAGAAGTGAACTTTGGATGTACATATTAGGAACAAAACAAAACCATACATTTACGTTGTCAAACTGTTACTTTAGATGAAAATGTCTACTTCAACCACAATATTAGCACTCATTGCACATATAATTTACTAATGAGGTTATAAATTATATCAATTTGGTCAATGGAAATCTTTCTATGAAAAATTAGGTGAAGAACTGTTGAGAATTTGATGTGGTTTACTATAGCTATTTTCAATATTACTTTGGGTAATTTCCTTTCTAATTTAAAATAGATGAAACCAAGTATTTCTAATTATAAATGTTACAACAGAACACAAAAACCAATATATAACACCTAACTGAATGAATAAAAAAAAAGGTAAAAAGCTGAAGAGCAAATTCAATATTTAGGAAGGTTACATTCCTTGGGGAGGTTATTATTGAACCTTCCATAATCTTGGCAATAATCATAAATCAGGTGATACTTTCTCACCCATTTAAACCATCTCTTTTGCACTCTTGTCAAAGAACTGAAATCATCCTTGTTCCACCAGTTCTCATTGCTCTCTCCATTACACAATATTGGGTTATCTTTCCAAACACAAGCATCTATCTTGTAATCTCCAAAGGATGCCACAAATGGACCCTTTGACCAATCAATCTTGTCACGCCCACCGCGCGTAGCCCAACTCTCACCGTTCCATAGACTAGCCTGTACATTCATAGGTTGCAACCTTGGGTAGGCTACACCTTTATCCGCGTGGTTTCTGTACAATCTTATCGGAACCTGATCCACCATAAACCTAAAATCACCAAAACAACATTCTTATGCATCTTAAAGTACATAGTGAAAGAGAGACTTTGGTTGACGAAAACTTACACAATTTGGTGAATGTTCCATAAGATAGAGTAAGTGTGAAAGTCCTTTGTTGGGTCGAACCAAAGATGAATCCTCTCTTCGCGGTTATCAACTCCCTCGGCATAGACATTTGTCTGAAGAATGTAAGGCTGTCCATTAACGTTTCCAAGGAATTCAAAGTCAATCTCATCTCGCTTTGGCTGATCCGAGGTCATCTGTTGAATCATTGACATAATGAGTTCATTCATGTCTACCTATTAGGATAATAGAGAGGTAGAGAAGTTTCCTTACATAATAAGCAACCACAGTTCCTTGAGAACTTCCCGGGATAAGTTTGATCTTCATATCTACTTGCCCGAACAAGAACGTCTTCATGGAAGCAAAGGAAGCTCCTAATAACAAAACATAAGTTCTTGCTACTGAAAACATTAAAAAAGAAGAATGTTATATATATACCAGATTCTTGATCAAGCTTGAGGGTTCTTGATCGACCATCATTGGAAGTGTTAACATGGGAAGGAGACCATGTCACGAAGAAGTCTTTGTTATAATTTCCTGATGAAACAAGGGAAGCTTGTGAGACACATAATATCAAACTTGAGATGAAGAATCCTATGAGAAGTATAAATGCTTTTGAGCGATTTATAATTAGAGTCATTTTATTATAAGATGTTTGACGTTGAGTACGTTGGACATATATGACGATCATTGATCATAATATATAAATATTGTATTGCATGAGAGAAGTGTTTAAAGTAAATTGTGTTCCTATGCAAAGAATATCTTTGAGGAGAAGCAAAAGCTAGAGAATAATACGTACGAATGTTTTTCTTTGTTTCTTTTTCGAAACGTAAGAATGTTTGTTTGTTATCTTCCTTACAATTCATACTTATTATGTTTTCTTTTAGAAATATATTACATATAATTAATTTTTATTAGACAAAGATTTATTTACAAAATAAAAAAATGATGTTCATGTAACCTTTAGTTTTTTTTTCATTATAATTATTTTTATCAAATTAAGCGCTGAATGAATACTTTAAATTTTAGAGTATCTAGTTAATGATGGGAAATTTTGAAGTTTTAGTATAATGAATAAACTTTTATTTACATATATAACATTTCATATATTTAAATTAATTGTATTTTCGTATTGTGATACTATATACCATATGAACATGACACCATATTATTATTATTTTTAATTAAAACTGATGCCTTTTTGCAAAGAATCACATAATCATATCTTGACAGATGAATTTTTTTAAACCATTGCATATTGTAATGGGTGGTAAGAAACCAATTAGTCAAAATTGTTAGATAATATACCAATTACCAAGACCATAATTAAGTATTTGGAAAAAAAATAAAAACAAAGATATATAACTTTCCATTATCAATTGTTGATCAAGTGTACAAATTCATAGACTATCCTAATTTCTGATTTTTGTGTATGTCATTGTTATACTTACGTCATACATGTGGCGGCATATATTTTTCACGACTTTTCAATTTATAGGCAAGTGGAATAGAGATATCACATGCATGAAACACTAAAAGATAATTCTTAATGACTTTTCGTTTATTTATTTTGATAATTGATATGAATAATCTTAATTGCGTAAACATTAACAAATCTACGATATGATTTTTCTATATTTTTTTCATTAGGATTCATTTTTTTTTTAATTTGAAACTTGCTTTTAGAAAAAAAAATTTGTGTGAAGACTTGAAACAAATATACATGAATTTATCTTAACAAACTTCATTCAAGTTTTTTTCATTTCTTTTTATCGTCAAGAAATTTTATTTAACTATCCTACTATATTAATTAAGAAGTACACAAATAAAAATAACCTTATAAATTGTAAGAATTTACATTGAAATGCCATTAAAAATGTTTAAAATGAAAAAAATATGAAGGATAATAAATATAATTAAATAAATAATCAAACAAATTAAATAGATAAAATCGCAAGATAATTTATAAAATATAAGTAAAATCTCAAAATAATAAAACAAATGTATGGTTTGTTTGGATATATACATAAATATTCAATTAGATTATAATAAAATAAATTATTATAAATTTATATCAAATACTCATACTTTTAATTTTGACAAATACTTTTTATTCATACGGACAATTGCAAGGAAAATGTTCAAATGGACCATGCGTGTTTACCCAAAACGTCGTTTATTATGGTTTCAAAATCTCTATATAAACCATCTTCACGAACCCCAAAATCATAACAACAACAACAAAGCTAGATAAATAACAACCCTCAACTTATAAAAACTGAATTTCACTAACTATTCTCGTTTCCTAATAGTTTTTGTAGCTCTTGTAGGTGTTCTTGTTCTTCCTACAAAGGCTCAAGACAGCCCACAAGACTATCTAAGGGTTCACAACCAGGCACGAGCAGCTGTAGGCGTAGGCGCCATGCAATGGGACGAGACGGTTGCAGCCTACGCTAGGAACTACGCAAACCAACTAAGAGGCAGCTGCAGACTCGTACACTCGGGCGGGCCCTATGGAGAGAACTTGGCCTGGGGTAGTGGCGACTTGTCTGGTGTCTCGGCCGTGAACATGTGGGTTAACGAGAGGGTTAACTACAACTACGCTGCGAATACGTGCAATGGAGTTTGTGGTCATTACACTCAAGTTGTTTGGAGAAACTCAGTGAGACTTGGATGTGGTAAAGCGAGGTGTGATAATGGTGGAACCATCATTAGTTGCAACTATACTCCTCGTGGGAACTATGTTGGCCAGAAGCCTTACTAATGTGTGATCATGCATGTTCACATAAAGTAACACACGTACATAAAGGACGTGTCTATATATATTTCAATAAGAAGCATCATATGTAGGATGTGTACCAATATTTATTAAGTAATACAAATAACTATCCATTTATATTTCACCCCTAGCGATAGTTTTTTTTTTACATAAACCTTTTCGGCTGATTTGGTCAGCCCCGGTAGAAACACACTAAAATGCTCTAGAGTAGAATACTTCTCAAAGAACCATCACACTGTTTATTCCGAGTTTGAAATGTTTTCCGACTAATGTCACGGATAGTTAGGCCGTCTGCATTTCTGACTACCAAGTAAACCAATTAGGTCTTGGCGCAGTCGATAGATTTCACATACAAATGTGAATTTTGTTTCCACGGTGTATAGCATCTGGGTTAGTTCATTTACTCTTAGCGATAGTTATAATGATAAACGAGAGAGGTCTCCTTAAAACTATAAATTAAACTCATCTAGGCTTCTCTCTTCTCTGTTATATATATGGTAATTATTATCTAATTCTTAAATTAATTTGATCAATAACTCTTTAAAAAGTTACTCATCAAAATAAAATAACCATAATAATACAATAATATCTCTCATATGATCATTTTAGAGCTTAATTGGGTCGTTGTAACCATCTCCAAACAATCCGTCTCTGATATCTTATTGCGAAAACTTCCCAAACCTAAAGAACGTTCTAAGCTTTTTCAGTGATTTATCAGTTTTTCATCTAGTTCTTGGTCTATCTTCCCCCAAATGGGTTCTTTTGGCTTTGTGGATTAAGCAAAAGGTACTTGAGAATCCTTTCCAGCTTTGCTTTTACCTAGGTCTCATTCCTATCTTGGCAGTTTAAAAAGTACCAAAAAAATCAAATACTTAGACCAACTTATCATTCCTAGTTTTTCAAATATACCACTTAATTTAACCAAATAAAACTATCTTGTCCTTTCAATTTTGTAAAAACTGAGAAATGAGAGGATACTAAAGCTGGTACATTTTATTATATATAATTGCATCTTTTATTTTTTTTCAAACGAATAAACCACATCCAAATGCAATTACTTGATATGAAAGACAAGTCAACAAAAACGAATAACATTTGGATGTGGAAATTAAATGGATCTTGTACATGGGTCTTAATTTTGGAAGCAACATGTAAATTGGCCACAATTCTTTTAAATTTTGTTGGCTTTATTTAAATAATTGTGCATTATATAGATAAGATCTGACCCCCAAAAAAAAAAGGATATGATTTGAACTGGCATAGAGAAGCCATCTATACAATCAAGAGCACAATATAATTACAGAACTAACTCCCAATGCTAAAAACTCCCAATGCACAATATATATAATATTTTTACGAATTGTCATATTTGCCTAATCTAACTTTGATTGTTCTATGTCACTGTGCTCTCAAACTCTTTTGTTTTGTTTTTTCTGGAAGAAATTCTTAAAAGGTTGATGTTTAATTCCAAATCAAAATGATGTTCTTAGGTCCCCCTATTGATAAGTAAGAATAAAAAGCTTAGTTGACCAGAAAAAACAAAACAAACTAAAACACAATATTAGAATAACTCTGAAAGAGAATTTCCCTTTTAGAGAACAAAATCATCACCAAATCATAATATTAAAATATCTCACATCTATGATAAGGTTGTGCTCTGTGCTTAGTCCTCCCATGCCATTCCAATATAATTTAATTTGGTTCATGTTGCTATCTTGAATTGTTATAATTCACATATAAAATGTTTGGTTATTTTATTCTAATCCAGCAGTAATTTGAAAAAAAAAATTTCAATAAAAGTAGATATATGTATTTTTATAATTTCATTTAAATTAATAAAATTGACCAATTTTTATATCATAATACAATTTGTAATAATTAATAATTTTATTGAATCGTCAAAGTAGTTTACAAATCCGAAAAAAAAGTGTGTGGACATATAATCATCCACATGCTATATTCACTAATATAATTGATATTCAAAATGAAACTTAATTTTTTGACGAAAATTCATTGATTTCTTTTGCTGAATTTTCTTGTATCTACATATTTTATAGGTAGTGTGATCCTCTCTAGAAAAAGAGAAGACTTTCTTTTACTATTATAAATCTAAAACTTAGCATAAAAATAAATAAAATAACTTACGTAATATTTTATAAAGATATTTATAAATATATTCTCATAATGTAAACGAGTATTACTATAAAAACTAGATTTTAACCCGCGGTACACCGCGGGATAAACATTTTTTTTGTAATTTATATTTTTTAAAATCGATAGGTTTGGTTGGTGTTTGTTTTATAATGATCAAAATTGTATAATATCAAACTTTACTAAATCAGTTTTATTATACATGTTTTATATCGGTGTTGTTAAAAAAATAGTAAAATGACCCGTATTAAACCGTAGTGTTAAGAATATTAGAATTTTTTAGTAATATCAACTTAAAATTATTGCGTCTTACAGCCCGTCCCGTCATATAATCTGTTGGAGGCATATTACAACATTTCACGTGTTATATCCTGTTATGTCATATAATCGCCAAAAAATAAATCTATGTTTTAAGAAAATTGTAAAATCAATAATATTTTAGTATTAACATGGTGTAGCGCTAAAATATTAATGACACTAAAAATTTTAAAAAGTTTTAAAATATTTTAAACTTTATATGTAGTTAACCATCATTCCTGTCTTACAACATGTCCCGTCATATATTCTCCAAAAAAAATTAAACCCATGTTTATAGTCCCTTCATTTGTAGTTGGATGATTATAATTTTATTTATAAAGGTTCCGAACCATTATCAAAAAAATTCTACCGATATGGGATGTTGTATGTATGCTAAAATAATTGTAATATACGTTCATCAAAAAAAATTCAAATTGCAATATATGCGAAAAAATTTGTATTTTTATTATACATATATCTTATGTAATAAAATAAATTAAAAACAAATAAGATCATATAAAGATTTTGGAAAAATATTTGAGAAAAAGGTGGAAGATAAGTAATGATATTATATTTATTAGGAAAAGATTTTAGGGATTTTGATAAAAATAATTATTATTAGTTTTTAAAATTTTAAATAAATAATTAATGTCAATGGCATAACTTTGTAAATAACTCCAACCTCCAAAGTTTTTTTCAAAAAATGTTGCAAAAATGTTAATATAGAAAAGGTTTTTACCTCTTTTATTTATCAAAAATACTGTAAAACTTTCTTCTGGGATATTGTCTCCTTGTGAATTACCAAAAATGAAAGATTTCCTCTTATTCACGCATCAAAATTATTGTTTAGCTAACAAATTATTGACTAATTATTCGCATAATATTTGATTTTTAGCAATATACCAAGTATATGTAATTTGTTGATTCAGAGAAATTAATCAGTTTATATTCCTATACTTTTTATTTGGATACTAAAGGTGGGGAGAATCTTTGATTGAATTAATAAGTTTCGTTAAAAAAAAATAGAAAAATTATTGCATTAATATACTGCAAAAGTGTAATAGCAAATCGGAAGGCATCTTATTTTTAGGCTCGAAAGGAAGCTGACTTTTGTTATGTACTCTCTCTATTCCAAATTATAAGATGTTTAAAGTAAAAATACTAAGATTAAGAGAATTATTAAAAAAATATCTATCTCTTAATAATTAACTAAAAATAAAATTCAACCAATCATAGAAAATATTGCAGAACTTAAAGGGTTAACATACCAAAATAACATTAAAATCTATCTAAAAATATGTAAACCATAAATAAAAAACCTAAAACATCTTATATTTTGGAAAAGATGGAGTATTTAATAAAGTTGATTTTGTAGATTTTAGAGAGATTTAAGGAGAGTGAAATTAGGGAATGTATTAGTTAGTTTTTTTTAATTACTCGTGTAATCAAAGGTTTAGATTAAATAAAAAATAATTAATTCCAATGGCATTTCCTGTAAATACTATTGAACTCCAGTATTTATTTCAAAAGTTGCTGCAAAAATGTTATAATAGATGTTATATTTGAGATACCCGGCGAATAACAACCTAAACTCACAAAAATTCAAATTCCGAACCTAAATTATATGAAATCAGCCAAAATCAACATATACTAAAACGGTGTTAGTTAACTACTTAACGACGATGAGTCAGTCGATATCGTAGCAGTGACGGGACACCGAAGATGAGAAAAATGAAGTCGTTTTGTGAGTTTAGGGTTCTTAAATTGAAGATTCGATGAGTGTTTTTTTTAGCAGTTCTTTGATTCAAGAACCCTAAACTCACGAAATGACATCATATTACTCAACTCTGATGTTCCATCATTGCCACGGTGTCGGCTGACTCATCGCCGTTAAATGATTAACTAAAACCGACACTTCTTTTTAACTTGGTAGCAGTCTTTTTTACCAAAAAACTTCATACGATCCATTGATCTTTTTAAATTTAAGATTACGTACTATTATAAGCTTTTATTCAACCTTACACTGATAAAATCCATAATTAAATATTGAGCCCAAAATGATTAATCAAGATATATTTTGAAAACACCGGACCGTTAGCATATCGAACCAAATTAAGCTAAAGTAAACTAAATTAAACCAATTTAACCAGATTAAACCGATTAAGCAAATTAAAGTAATTCAAATCAGACTAAACCATTAATTAACAAGCGGAAGAACAAGAAATCTAATCCAATAAAATCAATAACCAACAAATATCCAAACAATCCAGCAATCCTAACATGCTTCTAAGTTCCAGAAAACTAACAACCTAATAATCTCATAACAAAACCACAACAACCAGCGAGTGCCTAGATAATCTTTCTCTCAGTGCCTTGATTCCACGGTTACACTTTGGTTTTACCTGCATCACAAACAATGAGATATATGAGTATTATAACAAATAATCAGTGAAGCGATCCTCCCGTTTACTAGGCTATACACACAAGTATATCAAACCAAACAAACACGCATGCATAATAATAATCAAACAATCAAACCCGACATAAACCGACATATACACCGCCTTCGCAAAAGCCCTGAAATCGTCTCTCAACTCTCAGAGAACGAGTTCACCACCTTCAAAGCTCTAGCTAGCCATGAACTGGGTTTTATAGGTACCCGTTTGGGTAACAGGTATGACCGTGATCCTAACCCGAACCTACATGTTTAGCAATATAAAACCCAATAGAGTTATTTAGGGATACATGTACCCTACCCGTACCGGTTTATTGGGTCGAGTTCCTGGTTGGGTATTCGAGTTCGGTTTTTTTGTCCAGCCCTACTATTAATATGCATAAGGGAAATTCTCATAAATACTACTAATTTGAGTTTTTTTCATTAAAAAATAAACCCTAAATCCAAACTAAATTAAACATTCAAAACAAACACTAAATCCTGACCCCCCCCCTAAAAACTAACCCTAAATCTAAAATAGTCAATCCAAATCCAAGAAAATAAACTCCACACCTTTTTAAATCAATTTATATGTTTGTGATAGTTTTGAAAACTAAAATATTTTGTGATATGAATAAATAAATTTATCGTGGTATTTTTGAAAAAGGATTATCATGCTATTTTGAGGAATTCTTAAATATGCACAAAGTTGATAATTATTCTTTAGTTTAGTCTTTATGATTTATGATTTATGACCATAAATTTAACAAAACTTTGTTATATTTATGGCCAAACAAAACTTTCAAATCTCTATATAAACCACGTTTACCTCATACTCACAACACACAAACAAAGCTTGGGAATAGTCATTACATCAACTAATAAAAATGAAAGTCATCGACTATTCTCGCATTCTAATAATCTTGGCAGCTCTTGTAGGTGTTCTTGTTGTTCCATCAAAGGCTCAAGACAGCCCACAAGACTATGTAAATGTTCACAACCAGGCACGTTCACAGGTAGGCGTAGGACCGATGCAGTGGAACGAGGAACTTGTAACCTACGCTCGGAATCACATAAACACACTAAAAGGCGACTGCAGACTCGTACACTCCAATGGGCGTTACGGGGAGAACTTAGCCAAGAGTAGCCGTGACTTGTCTGGTGTCACTGCCGTGAATTTGTGGGTTAATGAGAAGGCTAACTACAACTACGATACCAACACATGCAATGGAGTTTGCGGTCACTACACTCAAGTTGTTTGGAGAAACTCAGTGAGACTTGGATGTGCTAAAGTGATGTGTAACAATGGTGGAACCATCATTAGTTGCAACTATGATCCTCCAGGGAACTATGCGAACCAGAAGCCTTACTAATGTGTGAAGTGTGATCAGAGTATTGGTAATTATAATAATCCTTTTGGTTCATATTATAATATATTTATAAAATAATACAATGAGCTTATGCCTCTTGGTTTATGTCAATACTATATTATACTATTAATAAATAAAAAAAGCCTACTAATTTTATTTGAAAAAGTATATCAGATGAGTATATTTCACTGAAAAATAATTCTGGTAACATTTTATATTTTACTTTTATAAATAGTTTAAACCTAAAAAAGGTTGCTCATTAAGGAAAAACATTAACAGAAAAATAGTCTATTATATATGCTAGTTGAACATTTGGACAGAGCCTACATCATCGAAGCCAACCTTGAACAACCCGTCTAAAAAGTTTGGCAATCGATCATAAATGTCAAATAAAATATGAAAATGTTAACATCTTACACCCATCAATAGTATTATTTTTGTTAAAAAAAAGATTATTGTGAACCAAAATCTAGATTGCATGGAAACTCTTTTTTAGTGTGTTTCCCGTTTCCGAAACGTGTCGGAAACAGAAATTTTTGGAAACTCATTGTGAACCGAAAGACGGATCTAAGCCTTTCTAGTGACTAGATGAAAAATACTCTCTTTTATCTTTTTAGATTTATTATTAATTTCCTTATTAATTGTATAGTTTCATAATCCTTTATGTTTTTTTTTAAAAAAGTAATACTTTTTTCTTATAAAATATTATAAGATATTGATAAAGTACATATGTAAATGAAATTGAAAATAGAGGTTGGATTAAGGAAATATCTATTTTCTTTGATAAAAATTTTAGAAATATTTAACAAATTTAATATTATTTATTAAATATTCTCCCATGGACACTTATAAATTATAAAAGATACAAACTAAAGAAAAAACAAGAAACTAAGCTACAACCCTAAAGCTAATTAGGTAAGAGACGGCGCACCGCGCATGTGATGTGATGAAGAATCCAAGTGAATTGATCGAAGAGATACTCTCTCGTGTGCCACCCAAAGTTCTTGTCCGCTTCAGAGCCGTATCTAAGCAATGGAACGCTCTTTTCGACGACAAGAGGTTCTTGAACAACCACAAGATGACGTTTAGGTTCATCATAGCAACCAAACGCAAGGTTTATTCGGTAAGCATCGATCCTGTGATAGTGGTACGTGAGTTACCCTTAGGCACACCCGGTTTAGAATCTTTGGAACTTGAAAAATTGGTTGATTGCAATGAGTTGTTGCTATGTGGCAAGGAGAACGGAGCCGTTGTTTGGAACCCTTGGTTAGGGCAAAGTAGATTGATCGAGCCGAGTTTAAAACATCCTTGTATGTGTTTCTACGGTATGGTATACGACAATAAGAAATACAAGATGGTTGCTTTTACATTTGGTAGTGACTTATGGACAACCTATGACTTTCCATCCGATGTTTGGATGGACCTTGGTAATGATAGTATATGTGATGATGATATCACAAACATAGTTGATAGTGTTGTATCCTTGAATGGGATTTTGTATTGTGTTTGTTTTAGTGACGAGCCGGATCCCTTCTCCTACGAAATTAGTAAATTCGATTTTTCGAGCAGATTATTCGAATATTTTTGTAATCTACCTTGTGGGAGAAACCATTATGGGGATGCTTTAGTCCTTAGGGTCTTTAAGGAAGATCGGTTTTCGTTGCTAAATCAATGCATTGTCACAAAGAAGATTGAGATTTGGGTGACCGAGGATAAGATTAACTCTGAGAATGGTGATGATGTGGTTTGGATGAACTTCATGACATTTTCAAGTCCTAACTTACCGGATTTAGTAGAGTCCAATCCAAGTTACTTCATCGAAGATAAAAGGCTCGTGGTGTGCTCATACGACAAGAGTGGTCACACTTGGATCTATATATTGGGGGAAAATAAGTTGATCAGTAAAACTCGTATATTAGATAATGTGATTGATACTTGGCATTTGCATTGTACCTTTGTTCCCAGTTTGGTACCCGTTCCTGCTCCAGGCAAAAGAGAAGAACTGACAAATTAAATTACAAAGTTAGGTTTTGTTACACGTTTGCTTCTTGTTTGGTACGTTATAGAGAAAACTATAAAGTTGATTTGAATTTTGTTGTTTTTACGTACTCACTACCATCTTCTTGCTTAAACTAGAGATTGTAGTATTTTTCTTCTTCTTCTTTTACAGCAATAAGGCTTCTTGGAGAAAGATACTCAATATGTTGGGATTCTCTTATCGACCTTTTAACCGCACTCTTCCTCTTGCACTCGCTTTGCCCAAATTATATAAATAATAAGGAGCTCATGCCTTTTGGTTTGTGTCAATACTATATTATACTATTAATAAATAAAATGATTTAGTTTAGTTGATATATGTGGGCATGTAATACATATGTTTTGTGTACTTAGTCTTATATTATTATAGTTGAGATGTATGGTTATGTATTCTGTTATATTTTGTTTAGGTGGTTATCTTTTTTCAAAATAAAAAAGCTGACTGATTTTATTAAAAAAATATATAACATGAGAATATTTCGCTAAAAGAGAATTCTGGTAATAATTTAAATTTAAAATAAATTTTAGAAATAATTTAAACCTAAAAATGTTAATCACTAAGAAAAAATATTAACAGAAAAATAATCTATTATGCTAATTAAACAGTTGAATATAGCCAACTTGAACAATCCATCTAAGAAGTTTGGCAAAAAAATATAAAAAAATGTTGACATCTTGCACCCACCAATAGTATTATTTTCTTGTCAAAAAAAAAACCCACAAGGCAAACCCAAAGACAATTCTAAATCTTTTTAATGACTAGAACCATAAGAGCATCTCCATTGCACTTAATAAAAGGAAAATATATTTAGCAATATTAAAAAACTAAAATTACAAAATATTAATTATTAAAAAGGAAAATATATTTAGCAATATAAATTATTAAATATTAATTATTAAATATACATTAGTATACATGATATTTCGAAGGGATTATTCATAAAATTTTGTAATCTACCTTGTGGGAGAAACCATGTTGGGGATGCTCTTGTCCTTAGGGTCTTTAGGGGAGATTGGTTTTCGTTGCTAAAGCAATGCATTGTCACAAAGAAGATTGATATTTGGGTGACCAAGAACAAGATTGAGAATGGTAATGATGTGGTTTGGATAAATTACATGACTTTTTCAAGTCCTAACTTGCCTGATTTAGTAGAGACCATATACTACTCTCAGCCAAGTTACTTCTTCGACGATAAAAGGCTCGTGGTGTGTTCTTGCGACAACAGTGGTCAGGCTTGGATCTATATTTTGGGGGATGATAAGTTGATCAGTAAAACTAAGATATTAGATAGTGTGGTTGATCTTTTGCATTGTACATTTGTTCCTAGTTTGGTACGGGTTCCTGCTTGAGGGTGGAGGAGAAGAACTGACAGAATTAACAAATTTAGTTTTGTTTACATACAGAAAACTAAAGTTTTATTTGAATTTTGGTGTTTTTATTCACTATCATCTTCTTTGCTTAAACTAGAGATTTGAGTATTTTTCACTCTCTTTTTTTGCTTACAGATTTTTTATTTTAATCAAAACTAGACTATAAATGATTGACAAATGGGTCCGCAATAAGATCAGCTCGATCTGGTACGAACAGATTAGCTACTGAACAAACATAGTAAGTTTCAAACATACAACTAATTATGACATCTGTTCTTTATCCCAAGCATATATATTTTACAAATCTATACTATATAAAAGTTGAGGCTATAAGCTCCTTAGGCCGTCCACGTAGGATTTTAAACGACCAATCAGTATTAGACATCTCACTAATTAACATATTTAATATCTCAGTAATTAACATTTTTAAATTCTAATATTTTCTATACAAAAACATTAATAAAAAGGGAAAATCATATAGAAAAACAGAAATTTAAATTTTTGGAAAACAATATATGGAATATATGAAACTTATAATCTTTGTATATAATATTAAATATAAATGTTATGCCAAATAAAGGTAAATTGACAAATATTAGTTGTAATAGACGTATCTTTTAAAAATATATATTTTATTCTTTTGTGTATTACTGAAAATCTATAAAAAAATAAAAAATAAACCTTAAATCATGAACGCCTCTTAAGGTCTTATAGATACTTTCTATTAGATAAACAACGCGGAGAAAACGTTGTCAGGACAAGAAGCTAAACCGAGGATACAAACATATCAATGGTTTGTTTGGAAAAATAATAATTAAGAAGCTAATAGATGATTACAATTTACAACCAAGCCCGAGAGATGTTAGAAGAGTTCAAGACCGAAGAGGAGAAGAGAATACAAGAGACCGGTAAAGATGTTGCAAAGAGGGTATCCACGATTGTAGATCTAGAAGAAACGGTAGAGAGTTTAGCTAATGAAGTAGAGATGAAAAGAGAGGAGATATAGAGCTTAATGGATAAGTAACTGAAAAGGTGTAACAGAGATAAGAGAGTTGAAGAGAATATATAGAACCTAAGTATTTAGAGGAACAAGCATTGCTCGAGGAGAATATTGCAATGATAAATTAAGCATATCTAGGTTTGATCAAAGAGATTAGAGAGAGTGAAGCAATACTAAATTATTCTAATTCCTGTCTGAAAAACTTTAGGAGAAGCCCAAATGGTATGCGGAAACGGTGGTTAATGTTTTGACGAATATGATTTTGACCGCAAAGAAGTGTGGTAAAAAATGAAGAATGAGAAAGAATATGTGGAGAAAAAGCTTGAAGGTCATGTTAAGATAAGAGGAAAGAGACAATGAGATGTTGAAGGAGACATTGTTGACATTGAGAATATATGACTAATAAGACTGTTGTGTCTAAGGATCGAACACCATAGAGACCATTGTGAGTATCTTGAAGATGTTTTGTCAAAAATAGTTATGGCAAGAGGACAAAGACGATCACAACGAGCAATTCAAGTAACAATTTTTTATTATTATCCATATACGATTTTGTTTAGTTTTATCAAAATTGTTTTTGAGAAAAAGATAAATGATACTTAAATGTAAATGAAATAATACTCATCTTAAAAGAATTAATAAATAAAACATTACATTACTGTTGCGTATTATATGCCATTATATACCTATTTAAAAAAATCGATATACATATACCCGCGCGTAGCGCGGGTTAATTGCCTAGTCTATACTATATAAAAGTTAAAGCTATAAGCTTTTAAAGCCGTCCACATAGGATTTTAAACGATCAATAGTAATTAGAGATCTAATTAGTTAACTTTTTTGTCTTATTAATTAACATTTGTAAATTCTAACTTTTTTAAAGATATTAATAAAAAGGAAAAGAAATATAGAAAAATAGAAATATATATTTTTGGGAAAAGAATATACAAAATAATAGAAATATAAATTTCAGAACAATAATATATGGAATATATGTAAAGAATATATAGGAAATACTTATATTTCTTACACCAAATAAAGGTAAATTTGGTGATATTAGTTGTAAAAATAGCGGGTTGTATCTTTTAAAAATATAATTTTTTTTCTTTTGTGTGTTACTAAAAATCCAAAACAAAGTAAAACCTAAGTCATGAACGCCTCTTAAGTTCTTATAAATAATTTTTATTAGATAAACGCTACGAATAAAGCATTGTTAGGGCAAGAAGTTGTATACAAGACTCTAAACCAAGAGCACAAACAGATCAACGATTTGTTTGGAAAAGCAATAATCAATAAGCTATTAGATGATTACAACTAGGCTAGAGAGATGTTTGAAGAGTACAAGACAGAGGAGAAAGAAAAAAAGCAAGAGACCAGTAAAGATGTTGCATCGGAGAATCCACGATTGTAAACTTGGAAGAAACGGTAGATAGTTTTTTCTAATAAAGTAGAGATGAAAAAATAGGAGATCAAGTAATTGAACAAGTTTACAGAGAAAGAAAAACAGTTGAAGGGAATAGAAGCTAAGCATTAAGAGGAACGTCAAGCATTGCTCGAGGAGAAGATTGCAATGAAAATAAAACATATCGTGGTATGGTCAAAGAGATGAGAGAGAGAGACTGAATTCAACAATACTAAATTGATTCTAATCTCTGTCTGAAAAACTTGGGGAGAAGAACAAAAGTTATGTGGACACGATGGATAATGTGACAAAGATGCTTTTTACGACGAATAAGTGTGTGGTAAAGATGAAAAAGGAGAAATAAAAGGTGGAGAAGAAGCTTGAAGGTCATGTAAGATAAGAAGAAACATATAATGAGATGTTAAAGAATAGAGCTTGATGGACAAGTAATTGAACAAGTTTTACAGAGAAAGAAGGAGAGTTGAAAGGAATAAAAGCTAAGCATTAAGAGGTACGTTAAGCATTGCTCCAGGAGAAGATTGCAATGAAAAATGAAACATATCAACGTATGGTTAAAGAGATGAGAGAGAGAGAGTGAATTCAACAATACTAAATTGACTATAATCTCTGTTTGAAAAACTTCGGGAGAAGAACAAAAGGTATGTGGACATGGTGGTTAATGTGACAAAGATGTTTTTACGAAGAATAAATGTATGGTAAAGATGAAAAAGGAGAAAGAAAAGGTGGAGAAGAAGCTTGAAAGTCATGTAAGACAAGAAGAAACATATACTGAGATGTTGAAGGAGACATTGTTAGGATTAGGAAAAGAGAAAAGAGGACAGTTGTGTGTGTATGGATCGAACATCATAGAGACTAATGTGAGTATATTGAAAAAGTTTTGTCTAAAATGGTTATAATAAGAGGACAAAGATGACCACGAAGAGCAATTCAAGTAACTGGTTTTCTTTTCAGTATTTGTATACGATTTTTATTTATTTTTATCAAAAATATTTGTTTAAAAAAGATAAATGATATTTATATAAAAATAAACAGTGTAGTACTGTTGAAAACAATCGATAAAAATATACCCGCGCGTAGCGCGGGTTAATAACCTAGTTATCCCAAATAAAAGTTAGTAACTTTTCAAAATTAAAGGATGTATTGGAGTTTAAACAACATATAAGTAAAATTTATATAAATTAATAATATTGAGACTAGGGAATTCTAGTAATTTATAGAGGTATTAATTTATAGAGATATTTTCTTGACTTGGTAAGTTTAAAAAAATATATACATCAAAAATCAGATTTAGTCATTATAATCAATATTTTTTTTAAGATCAATTACAGCAAAAACAATAATCATCATGAATGAATAAAACACTATAAATTTTTTGATACATGAAATCTATTAGAATTGAATTCTAACAAAAATTAATGTAAATTTGAGAATAAATAAAAACGTAATATTCATATTTCACTAAAAAAGTTTTACATGTATATAGATATATATTAATAATTTTATGTATTGTTGGGACCATATATTTACAAAGGAATTTCTAAAATACTATTATCTTATTATTTTATTGAAATGTATCTAAAATTACACTAGTCATAACTTGGGACTAAAGAAATTCATTAATTTATAAAACTTATTAATTTATCGAGTATTATAGAGGTTTTACTCTGATTTTCCAAATTTAGAAACAAAGAAGCTCTTACGTATATATACAACTATTAGTCGCCATTGGTATTGAAGAAGCAAGTAACGACGACTACGTACCATGAAAATGTGTATCTTGTGTTTATAGTTGGTGAAGATGGCTTTGTTTTGTTCCTTCATATGTTGTTATCTTGTGGGTACGTAAATGTGTTTGAGCCATGTTATTAGTTTCCTTACACATGCACAGTGCATAAGAAACATACATACTTGTTTTTGTCTTCGAGAAACGTAACACAAAACCACAACGTTAAAAAATGTAAAAGAGATGATCCATTTCGTTAAAACATATAAAATCCACTAAGTTTTAAGGATGCTCAAGCTTTTATTCAAATTGTTTTCAATATATTATCCAACACCATAATCACTTTAATAATAATATTAGACGTATAGGTGAGCATAAGCTCTTAAACATATATAGAGGTAAGACTATGTGAGCCAAATTCGGTTAACTCGGTTAATAAGGTGCCACCAATCATCATGATTTCATTCCGTAACCGGTTCGGTTTGTTTCAGAACCCAAAACTGATGAATGTTTGGTTCGGTTAATTTCTTCTTTTGTCATGGATTTGTAAAAACCAAAACTACAATCAGTTTAATAATAATTATTTATATTATAATCAATTTTTATAAGCAAGTATTCTTGTAGTTTTAGCCAAAGCTGTTCCATTTTTATTATCAGAGTACTCACATTTATTGTTGAGTCCATGTCCAAGTTCAATCTAACTATCTAAGTATTCGAACGTTATGATTTTTGTCCCAACCTATTTTTTTATTTTTTTTTGGACAAAGTTCCCAACCAATGTCATGAAGAGCAGTTTTGGATATAGCCCTCACGTTACCCGTCAGTGGCATAGCGTTCTTTATTTATTCAGAGGCATGTTGAGCTAAGTTAGAGCAATTAAATTGATCTTTCTTAAGCAAGATTTTCAATTTTTAAGCAATGATACCATAGCTTTGGATAAATTTGCGATAGTAGCCTGTTAAATCTAAAAATCCTCTCAGAAATTAATCGGAGTAGGTCAATTCAGCATAGATTCAGTCTAGGGCGCATCGATAGCTACTATTGCTGAGGAGATGTGCCCAGTGGCGGAGGTAGTGTATTAGCATAGGGGTCAATTGACCCTGGTGAATTTTTAAAATTTGATGAATAATTAAGGAAAAAATCAAATTGACCCTTATAAAATAACATAATTGACCCCTATAAATTTTTTTAATAACATAATTAAACTCCAATTTAATTTTTGACCCTCCTGAACTGAAATCCTAGCTCCGCCACTGGATGTGCCAAGATACTCACTCCACTTTTGTAACACAAGTGATCTGATATTTCTTAGTGTCGATCGACACCAGCATTTTCGGGTTAGACAATTTAAAACGAAATCGTCAGTTTAACTCAATTTTAATTGGAAAAAGATCTAATCTCGACGTAAAATCGAGGAGCATCCACCTCTTTCTCACTTTTTTTGGCTATTGTCGTTTCCTGAAAACAAAAGAGAGACAAAGAGACAGAGAGTTGTGTGGTTGGTTCATGAGACTTAAAGAGAGATTCTAGAGGCTTTTGGAGGTTGGTCTTGGTTTTTCTAGCAAAGAGAAGAGGAGAGTTCTGTGTTTTTTTTTAATTTCTTGTTCATTTTGTCTTTTAATCATCCCAAATTAAAGGTGAGAGCGTGACCGTGACTTATTTAAGCTTGTGAACTTTCTGCTGTGTGTTTTGACTGTGTAGATGGCTAGCATTTGTGTTTGTGTGCCTTTTTGTGTGTTTTTGGTAATGTGTATTGCATGTTTAATGGTTCTTGGTGATCTACTTTGCTGCTTGGATTCGTTGTCATGAAGTGATAGGAGGCGATTTCAGCGATGCTTGGGGGGGGGGGAGTGTCGATTGACACCAGTTCTAGACAGTGAGTTGTTTGCATTTTTTTGCCTAATTCGGTTATCTTGATTGTGTTTATGTAAGTTGGATGGTTTATTATGCTTGTGTGTATAGCCTAGTAGATGGGAAAACTGTATCACTGAATATTTGTAATAATACTCACACATCTCTTTCTTGTGGTGCAGGTAAAGAGAAAGTGTGATCGTGGAATCGTGAAATCGTGGCAATGACGAGGACGATGATCTAGAGTCGATGAGTGTTGTGTTATGTTTTTTTTTTTTTTTCTGGAACCTTGGCTAGAAGCATGTTAGGAGTAGTTGCTGAATATTCCCTTGGTTAATGTTGATTGTTGGATAATTGTTGGTTAGTTATTCTCTTGGAGTTTATTGGTTTATTTCCACTGGTTGATTGTTGGTTTAATTCGGTATGGTTAATTAGCAGGTATGATACTGTTAATTAACGAATTAAAAAAATTAAAAAATGGGTTCGGTTATTTCAACTTTAAAAACATTAAACAAACATATTTTAAGATTGGCAAAGAAATGGTTAAGCTGCAACAACTTCAACCATTCAAAAATAATCTACATAAGAATTGAGGCTATCACTATAAACCAATATTTCATCAAAGAAAACCATCACAAACTTCCTCAAATATGGTCGAGACATCTTATTCATCAATGCTTAAAAGGTTGAAGGCGCACTAGTAAGACCAAACGACATCACTAAAAGATCATAGCGACCCTCCTAGATGATGGCCAAGCTATTCTTTCTAGTTTTCATACTGCCTTTTCACTTGAATTTCCTTTTATTATTAGGATTTAGTTTTCCAGTTTATGTTTTCAGACGGTTTGCAAAGGTCTCTATATAAAGACCTCGTCTATTCAATAAGAAGTCATCTTGCAGCATTAACCTAATTCTCTAGAAAAACACTTGGGTTAAAGGAAGTTTTTGTTCTATCTTTCTCTATTCTTACGGTTTAACAACATCATACTATACTAGATCTCGCCACTGTGGCTCATAACAGTTAGCTAATCCTTTTTGAAATTGATGAGATCCTACTTTTCTGATCTTTGTCATTATGCGGTTCTTTTTAATTGTTGTGCTTTAGCAGGATCTCGATTTGTTGTAACTCACTACTCAAGACGAGAATGTTCCTGTAACCCGTGTCTGATATGTTAGTAGTGTCGATCGACACCAACAAATTTTGGTTTGGGCGGTTTAGTTTTAAATCGTCGGTTTAATCAAAATTTGTTTAGGGAAAGCCCTAACCTTGAGATCAGACTTGAGGGCAGCCACTTGCTTCTCACTTTTTGGCTCTGGACATTTCTGAAAGCAAAAGAGAGAGAGATTTGTGTGTTAGCTTATTCCTAAGGCTTCAGGAGAGGTTCTGGAGGATTTCCTGAAGGTTTTTATGGCTGTTCTTGGGTGTTTAAGCAAGGGATTCGCTTAGTTCGTGGTTGTGGTGTGAAAAGAGGTTGTTGGAGTGCTCATATTTTATTTTTTTGTCCATCCTTTCAATCCACATCAAGGTGAGTGCGTGACCATGGTTGATCTGGGCGTATAAGACCTTTCTAATGTGTGTTTGATTGATTTTTGTGGCTGGAATTGTTGTGTTTTGGCTTGTTTGTGTGTTGTGGATGTTGTTTTATGTTTATTGGTGGCTTAGGGTTCGATTTTGGAGCCTAGAGGTGGTTGAATCTATCTCTTGGATGAGGAGATTCGATTTCAGGGTTCATGCGGAGCTAGTGTCGGTCAACGCCAACAATTTGTGGACAGTTTTTCTCGACAAGAATTTCTGGACAGCGACTAGTTCTTGTCTGTTTATGTCAGGTTTTTCTCGACAAGAATTTCCTATTGTTTTTTTTTCTTTCTTGTTTTGACACCAAAGAAACAAATGTATTGTCTAGATTCTGTCAATACATAGTTACATGCTCGTGTGATGATCGATACAGTCAAGTTAGCTTAGGCCAGTATAAGTATTTGGCGCATTTTGATGATTTCCACTTTATTTTTCTGCAAATTTGATGATGTTGACGATTTTGTTTTTAGTAATGTTATCATATTTCGTCAGCACAGTGCAACATGTCGATCACAATCCTTGCGTCATATGCCAATGGGTGTACATGGTCTTAAGGTAAAACATGCTTTCACATATAGATAAAACCAACCTTACAAAGTAATTTTTTTTCTGTCCTAAACAATTATTTGTTTTGGAATAATATCAAGGAACAAAGACCATGAATAAAACCATAAAATCATAGAGGCAGCTATTAAGAATTTTAAAGGTACATATCAGACATGAGAGAGAATTAGAATGAATATGCTCTTTAGTTTGTAGCACATGGACTCCAACTATCTCTTAATCTGATATATACTGTTTTGGTCTTATACCTCTCATGTTTCTAGGCTGACGACTGCTTCAATACTTGTTGGATGCTTCTGAATAAGATCGTTCCACGATTTGACATTGCCCCACATCTCAAGCTCCCCCATTTGCAAGGTACGAACAGTGAAAGAAATAATTTCAGGTCGCTGACTTATGAATTCAATTGAGATTTTTCAATTGAGATTAAACAGGCCAGAATTCAAAATGTCAAAATCTGGTAAATTTTTCACCAGTTTCCATGTCCTGACTTATGAATCAAAACTAGGATTTATCCCGTGGTACACCACGAATCCATAATTTAATATATTTGTTTGGTTGATCATTTTCGTAGTTGGTTTATATGTTTAGTTTTATACGTGTTTATTTCATTTAATTTAATATAATTTTATGAATTTGTATTATGATATATGTGGTAAACCCGCAATACATCGCGAGACGATTTTATTGTAAAAAAGAAGTTATATTTTAACTTAACCCGTAAAAGATTTTAAATATAGACAATCCGTAGAAAAATATAAATCATATTTATGTAAACTCAAACCCGTTCAATCATACTTATGTACAATTTTATTATATTTTAAATATTTGTAGAGTTAAAATATTAATAATAATTTTAATATTTGGTAGAGTTTAAATAATTTTAATATTCTATAAAAATTAAATAAAATATTACAATTTTTAGCTTTTTAAAGTTTTAATATTTATCATATTTTAAACCTGTTAAAAAAAATAAAATTTATAATATTCTGAAACTTTTAAAAATTTATATTTTTCTCAAATAAAGAACCGGATTAAACTAATAAAAATTTTAATTTGGATACTTGAGAAATCAAAGTTTATGCTCATTTGTAATTGTAAATATATTAGTCCTATTTATAATGGTTTTGAACTATTATCTAAAATTTTCTACCTTATGTAGACGTTGTGCATATATTTTTTCCTTTATTGATTGAGTTATATATGTCCGCTTTTAAAATTTTAAATTGCAAAATGTGTGGAAATTTATTTTTTATTTTTATTATAAATATATTTTATGTAATAATATAGATTTAAAACAAATAATATTATATAAATATATTGGAGAGATATTCGATTTATTAGAGAGAGATTTTAGGAAATTTTTTGATGTAATAAATATTTGTTTCCAATTTTGTGATTTGCTTGTGATTTAATTACAAAATTTACTTCTAAGTTTTGTTATTTATTTAAATGGCAAGGGCTTGATTATACAAATATTACAAAATAAAAAGTTATAAGCCAAAATAGATTTTAGTACAAAATGTACTTCAAAAATGTTAACATAGATATTCAATCTTGAAACTGTCCCCAAATGCAAAGAGTTGGTTATTAATTACACATGATGTGTTATACATTAGAGCATCTCCAAAGAGAGATGCTTAATTTAGGGTGTTAAACTAATTTTTATTAAATTTAATAATTAATAAAAATTTGTTGAATTCTAAAAAAACAAAAAGAAAACTTTTTGGAGAGAGAGAAAGAGAGAAACTGTTCGATCTTTTTTTGTCTTCCCTTCTCTCTCACTTCCCAGCCACTAATTAGAATACATGTGGCGTTAGAGATCGATACTAAAACCCTTTAGTTTAGGGGCGCTGCTAAACAATAATACCTATTATGATTTATTTTTAATCACAATAATCACTATAAACTCTAAACTTTTTTGATAAGCATCTCCCTTTGGAGATGACCTAATATCGCCCATAGCATATTCATCCCTTCGAGAAAGATCACCCGTGTTTGGATCGAAAACAGTGCAAAAATTCCCACGATTGTAGAGGAAAAGGGTCATTTCACTGAAGACAGCAGTTTGGTAAATCAAAGGTATGTTTCTGTGTCTCGTTTAGGCACACCTACTCTATTCCATGAGTTTCTGGTTTGGTCAAAGAGACCTCTATGAAATTTTGATTTGAACTATCACACCCTCCACACACGTATATTGAGTCATCTATATTATTATTTTTGCAGCCACTTTTTTTAACCACTTATTGTTTAGAAAGTTTTTACAAAAAATGTCCTTATCAAATAACTATCCATTTATTATCTTTGAGGCTATTTTTGTAATAATCTAAAGCGGGTCGGTTCGCTGTAATAAATTTCAACCCGATTAAAATAAGTGGATAGTGCAACAACAAGAAGGACGAAATTTATGTCAGACCCATGAGTGTCGAAAATAATATTTGATAAAGAATTTGATGAGCCTTCTTCTTTCTGCTGAGCCCAACAGAATTTGATAAAGCCGTCAAAGAGGATAAATCCAAACCAAAGACATGTACGTGCATGAACCATGAGGATTCGGTTCGCAACAACTACTGGTTTGCATTGTACGAGAAGAGCCCCTAAGGGAAGCAAAACATGTTGGCAGCACAAAGATAAAACTGTGGACCACAGATCATCCGAGAATGTTCAGTCAGCAACCATAACTCCAGTAATTTGCGGTGTAAAGCTGTACAATGGATCGGTATGCGAGAAAGCTCCAGTGAAAGGACAGAAGAGATGTGAGGAGAACAAGGGATGAGAATCACATCTTAAATTCAAAGCACTAGAGTAACTCCTTTGGTAAAGTACATGATCTAGCAGGTTTGGTATTGGTAAAATTTGTTATTTACCGTATCATACTTTAACTCTAGATATCTTAGAGCATCATCAATGGGAATCCTTAAAAAATGAATCCTTAAATATATTTAGTAATTTAATTGAGTAAAGTGATGTTAAGAAGTTTAATTAAGTTTATATGTTTTTATGCAAGATCATTGGTGGGTTCTAAACTAATGGATCTTAGGATTATTTTTTACTCTTTATATATTTATCATCACACCCAATCCTGGCTTGCCATGTATACAATCATTTCACCCTCATTTTGATCTTATATAACATACGAATCTTATGATATTCAGTGTATTTTGATTTAAAATTAATCCTAAATTAGCCTAAGATTCATCTAACAACCCAGCGTTGAGGATGGTCTTAGGTTGCATGACTTAACTAAGTAGGTACGAGTTAATCGAACCGAATATGCTTTTCTGTTCTTAATCATTGTCTATGTAATAACTTTGTTTCTTTCGGCCAAAATCTAGAAGATGCTGAACTAGCTAAAATACTCATATGTATAGATTCAACATATCAACTTCTGTCTTCTTTCATATCAAATTCACCATTGACACACGTCTGTATCGAGCAAGCATCACTCTTGAACTTGGGCCACTCTTGAGAATCAGATATAGAACCTGTTTCTAGCAACCTGTTTATAAATGGGTAAGATTGAGTGCATTCCACAAAGATTACGATCAGTAACATGTTGATCAGCTGCCAAATCTACCCAGTTTTTGCTTGTGAATCAATTAGAGAACAATACAGTGGATGAGCTATTTTAAAAAATAATTTAGATTGTCTTCTACTTTGACAATCTCTTATGTATTGAACTATTCTCTTTTTTTTTTTTTTCCAGTCCTGAATTTTAAGTTAACAGTAATAAAATTTGCTTACGACATGCAACTATGCTTTTATCAACCATATTACTAAGACATGCCGATTTAAACAAACAGTTAATATGCTGATGGGAAGAATAAACTAAGGGGGGGGGGGTTATTGGATCATTGATTTTGATTGATTTGGAAATCCAAACAAAAATCCTATGTTATTCAATCATTGATTTTAAAATAACTATCAAAATCCTGTGTTATTGGTTGTATGATTTATAAATACTAGTTAAAATCCTATGTTATTCGTTTAGTGATTTGTTTTTGGATTTTAAAATCCGCAGTATGTTTTAAATGGATTTGAAAGGATTTGATAGTGTAAAATAGAAGGATTCAAATCCATGGATAAAACATGTTATTTCAAAATCCATGTATTTTGATTTTATAAATAATAAAGATTTACAAATTCTAGATGGATTTACAAATCCATAAACCAATAACCCCCCTAAATGAATAAAAAAATATTCTTCATTAAGTGCACTTGCAGTGAAATATCAATACGGGGGTGTATTGGAACTAGCATTTTAAGAGATTTTTAGTTTTATTGAGATTTTGATAATTTTAGGGAATTTCATATGATTTATGTAAAATTCTTTCAAATCCCACCTAAAACTATGAGATTTGGATTCTTGTATTTTTAACTAAGAAAGTTCCCTGAAATTCTCTGAAATCCTTTGAAATCATTTAAAATCAAATCCACAAACTGTTTTCAATAACAGTGGATTTTAAGGTGGATTTTAAAATGATTAGTTCAATAACAGTGGATTTCATAAGACTTTTTAAAATCCATGATTGAATAACACAGAATTTGTAAACTTTTTATAAATCTTTTGAAATTCCACTTTGAATACACCCCCCTACATTTGGCACTACAGCCACTAACATATGCTATCGGTGAGCATCAAAAAGTTCAATTAGTAAAATAAAATTATGATGTTTATATATCAACTGAGTTTACACTGAGATTCAAATACTTATCTGAAAACATTCCTCTTCTTTTGTTGCAAAATACGATTTGTCATGATCTTAGGGATTGAAAACGTTAAAAAAAAAAAAATTTGATCAAATGCAAGACCCGATTCGAGTAAGACAACACCAAAATCGAACAACACATCAGACAAAATTAAAAGGACAGACCAGAAAAATCAACAATCACGACGATAACCCAAATCCCTAATCGGAAACTCAAAATTATCATTATTTTCTGGAGACATGAAATTACCTTCCGATAAAATGACGAAATTCAGCAAAATTATCATTAGAGCCACATGTGTTTGCAGACCATGAATGAATTAAAGAATGTAGCTTTCGTGGTAAGAGGATTCGACATTCAGCAATTTTTTAGACAGAAGACAACAATGTTTCTTTGTCTTTTTTTTTTTTTTTTTTTTTTTTCATTTTTCTCATTTTTTTCCATAGTCCAAATATAAGTTGGCTTCCAACATATATTGATCCAACCAAACTTATTAGCCCTGTCGAATCTACATATTTTCAAAACCTAAAAAACATGCCCAATAATAATATTTGTTGAATTTTGAAATCAAAAGATACACTCATTATTCAACGTACAACTTTAATAAAATTATTTACTCTTTAAAAAAAAATATCTACATTATTATATAAAAATAATATTCGATCTATAAATACCACAAAAGATACGATATTGTTTTAGTTAGACCTACAAAAATAAGTTAAACGAACTTTGTATATAACCGTACGTATATAAAATATAACGGTTATGGTTCTATTTAACAGAGATGCATAAAATACTAGACACGTGCTGTACCATGGGGTCAAATCTAGTTGATTACTGAAGTTGTCCGCATATACTGTAAAGCTTTCATAGATGCCAATTGGATCCACAAAGTACATAGAAGAAGTTACTGTTTCCATAACCTTCTAGCATAAATATATGCGACAACATAATTTCTACCATTTCTCTATAATCTCCTTATTAGCATGGAGTACCTATATGGTCTTTAAGAGTATTAATCTTTTAAATAATTTTTTGTCAGCTATGCTATGCCTCTTCTTCTCTAGATTTTTATTTCTTTTTAGAAAAACCACAATCTTAATGTTAATAGAAAACCTTCACAACAAAATTATTTGACTATTATATTCCCACGTAATCACATTATAAACGTAGTACAAGTATTGTACATACCTATCTATTTCACTTCTATTAACATTAGGGTCAATACATGCATATGTGCTAGGTTATATATTTATAATCGAACAAACTGCGCTGACTAAATAAATTTGATGCGATAATATTTTATTGTTTTTTAATCATTTTGATACTATTTTTTTGACTAAACAATTTATCCCATTAGTGACTTGCTTTTCTCCGCTGGGAACACCTCCCTTATGTTTTACTAATAGTGGATTTTGAATGTATATTTTCATTTACTTAACTAAAATAAAAAAATTATTTGAAATTCAACGAATATCCTTTTCTGATTTTTTTTTATATAATTCGATTCTTATTTGTATTCTTTCTGCTGTAAACAACGATCTTTTAAATTAATATAATGTAAGGGTGTTTTAAAAAAATAGATTTGAAACTACAAAAAAAAAAAGAAAATCTCAATTTTAGCAGAAAACCAACCAAAAAAATATATTTGACTGTTATATTCTAACATAATAACATCTTGTACTTATATATATATATATATATATATATATATATCTACATAATTTTTATTTATAAAAACTAGGCCAATAGCAATTTTTATTTATACATTTATTATTTAAAAATTTTGGTCGATTAAATTGATTTGATGAGATAATTTTTTTTCATGTTGATATAATTCTCTAATTTCGAGCAAAGAGTTTATCCCATTTTTCTTATTTTTACTATTATTTGGAAATTTAATGTTTATATTCGATCACTTACCTAAAAATAAGAAAATAAAGAATTTTTTTGTTATCTTGAAAATATTTTTTAATAAATTATAAATGTTCTTGATTTCCTGTCTTATATTTTGCTTGTAATAAACCATAAATTCAACTAATATTAATTATAACTAAACCTAGATAAATTATAAAAAAGTGAAAACGATTAATTCTAATAGCATATTATTTAATGGTTATTTAATTCTTACTAATGATATTTTTATGATACCTTTTTGCAAAACTACCTTCTTCTTTTTTTCCACTTTCATTTTTGCCTTTTCTTAAATTTTAATGACCATTATACTCCTAGTTAAAAGAATATTTCTTCCTTTAGAGGGAATCTTCCTTCCAAAAATTTTTCCGCCAAAAAATTTTCCGCCAAAAAATTTCCTGTCAAAACTTTTTCCAAAAAAATTTTCCCGTTAAAAACAATTTCCGCTAAAAATTTCCCGCCATATTTTTTTAAAAGGGTTTACAAGGATTTTTAAATGGTCTTTTAAAGGATTTACAAAGGTTTTTAATTTGTAATGATTTTAAAGGGTTTTAGAAGCTTACAAAGGTTTTTGAATGGTTTTAAAAGGATTTACAATGGTTTTTTATTTTATAAATTTATAACAGTTTTTAAAGGATTTGTAAGGATTTTTAAAATATTTTTAAGGGTTTTTAAAAATTTACAAAGATTTTTAAAGGGTTTTTAAAAGGATTTACAAGTGTTTTTAAAGGGACAATTTAAGGCATTTGAGAGTGTCCACCTCAGCAGAAAGAAATTCATCTACAACATGCCATGTCAGCAAATAATTAAACCAAAAAAATATTTTGAAAACCCAACCGGATTGCGAACCGGACTACCTTTTTGGTCACCGGGTTATTGGGCTAACCGGATTTGACCACGGGTCAATTAATAAAAAACTATCGATGATTTTATATAAATTATGCAGTTTTGTAAATATAAAAATAAAAATAATCATACCAAATTCAAATTTAACAAAATATTAAAATTAACAGTAATAGTAAAGAGATAAAAACTTATATCCATATAAAACAAAAAGAACACTAATAAACATCACAAATTCACAACAACTAATTTTAAGTTTGTTTGTGTACCGTTTAATAAGGAACTAGATTCGGACCCGCACGTACGTGCGGGATTGATTTTAAAAATAAAAAATTTATTATTAAATTTTAAAATATATTACGTACGTAAAGGGTTATGCATAGAAACCTAATTCTTAGGAATGAATTTTATTAACATTTATAATGTAAATCCGTACCAGTTTAGTATTTGATTTGTTTTTGAATCAGTTTAACAAAAATAAAGATATGATTTGGTTTTGTTAAAGAGAGTTGTGAAAACAAATGGTAAAAGAAATGTGGTTTGTCTATTCCGGGACATAAACCCAGTCCTATACGTCCTAATATCTCATGTTCTTCCATCTCATACTATTTTAATAATAATTTAGTAATTTACCCATTTGAGATTGTATATTTTAATCAAACATAGAAAATAGGCCAACATTTTAGTCTTACACGTAAATGTAATTTCCTAGGTGTCTTTTCCTTTACTGTTTATAAGAACTGAATTAGGATTGTTAGAATCATAGAATGTGTTTGTAAGAACTGAATTAGTGTTGTTATAACTGAATTGAACCGAAGAGCACAAAGTTGTGATTGTCTCGTTGAACTGAATTAAGATTAATTGTCAGATTCATAGAATGTGTTTGTAAGAACTATATCATCGATATAAGTGTAGATGCTATTGATATGTTTGGAATCTATATTTGCTCTTTGTGTCCCAATCCAACTGCTAATTATTCTTGTTTATGGAAATCTAGCTTATGCCTCCTACTCTAAATTGTTGCTTCACTCTCTCCTATGGTTGACGAAAAAGTAGACAATTGAGTAAACTTTTTTTTGCAAAACAGGATTACTACACTCTCTCCTATGGTTGAGTAGACAATTGAGTAAAAAAAAATTTGCTGAATCTATTGATTCACGTTTATAGTATAGATTAAATATGTTCATTATCTTTTGGTCGACCAATGCTTTCATTTACATAAACCATAACAATACTCTTGTTTTTCCAAACAAAAAGTTAAGTGAGAATACCAATAGCAATTAGCGTTCTTCAACAAAGGTAACTCTCTTGTTTCAATCTTGAATGTTTGTTTAGTGGAATGAAAACATAGACATCAGCATACATGGTTAGTATATAAAAAATTTACAACAAAATATAATTTATAGAAGAAAAACAGCTAAAAACATTTGTCCCATGATGCTTCTTTCAATGTTATCTACAAAATTCCCAAAAGGAAATTGATGAGGATGGATAATATATGAACGACGAACAGTAATTAAGACTACTCTATTACAAATCTCTGTTAATGGTTAAAGGAGAACTCATATCAAGACTTCTCTGGTATTATCCAAACCTCAAATTAGTCATTAATTTCATTTTTTACCAACAAATAATCTTTTATTTAAAATAAGTTTTCGTACCTGATTTTTTTAATATAAAATGTGCCTATGCTTGGTACTCTGAAATTGTTTTGATCCAGGAACCATAGTACTTTCTCGTAAACACCTTGAAATATGCCTTCTTCATTGTGTGATGCGTTTTTGACCTCTATGAACATTAAAATACATAAGATTAGTAAGTGAAATGAAAGATATAATTGAGTATTTGTTCTTATCTCATGTAGAGAACTTACAATATAATTAATTAGCAAGAACGACTTAAATAGGTGTCTTCTTATTGTGTAGTGTATCCTTTTACATGAGGTATCAGCATATTGCACCAGAACATTTGAGTAGTTTGAGGTAGGTGACCAGAAGGTGTAGCCAGATTTTTTTGCTATCGTTTTCCTCTCTAGAGATGGCGAGAGTGTTTGGTGAGTTAAAAATGATTAAAGATATCACTACAATATCTCTACTAAACAAAACCGGCTAATAATTTATAGATAGTTTTTAAGGTTTGATAAGAAGAAATCTTTTATACAATCTCGCACGTCAAATTTAGTTTGAAAATAGGAATATACTCCTAACAATCCGAATATAGTAATTATATAAAATCTATATGTTATAAATAAATATAAAAGTCTATTAGAAAATATGTATAGATTTCCTAATGGTTCGTTGATGTTATGTTAATCTTTTCTTAATTGGAGGATATAGTTTTGTTTTGCATTTTAAATTTGTGTATTATGAAGATACTGGAAGTTTTGTTATAGTATTTGTTTCGATTTTGAAGATATTGCAAGCTTTGTTATAGTATTTGTTTCGATTTTTTTGTATATTGTTCGGGATATTTTTAGTTAGTTTGTTTCTATTATTTTGGAATTTAAAGATATGAGAAGATTTTGAAAAAAATTAATATCAATCATGTTATTGAAGAACGTGTTTTTAGGAATGAATTATATTGTTTGCTATATTTTAGGAATTAAGTATCATTAGTTCATTTTATGTTATATAGTATTTGTTTTGTTTTTCTCTTTTTAATTGTATACACTATGCTTAACTTATACAAAATGCTTCCCTTTTAATAGTATAGATAAAAACTTATAACTACCAAAAATAACTAAATTTTTTTATATTTTACTTCTAAAGTCAAATAATGTTTTGTGAACCATAACCCAACCGGTTCACCGGCTCACTGGTTAATGGCAAGTTTTTGTGGAGGACCAAAAAACCTAAAAATATTCTAAACCAGCGTAGCAATTAAGCGTACTTTGAATGAAGCAAACAATACACATAAAGATCATATATATAAAACATGAAGATATGGATCAGATTTAACTTAAACAATTATTATCTCAAAGAAACAATACGAAGAAAAAAATAGAAAAGAATGCTACTGTGTATTTGTGTTTTTACAAAGGATTAGGAAAATAAAGTTACAGAAATCGAACAAAAGTTTAAAATATAGTTACAGATATCGAACTAAATAGAACATACTTTGGGAAAAAAAATAGTAAGATAGTCTGCAATTACAGAAATCTGGTCCCACCGAAAAAAAAAAGAAGAAATGAAAAACCTATAATAAAAGTTAATTAAATCGTTAAATGACTATAAAATCTTACAAAAAAATTGGGTTTCAAAACTTTTAAAAAGCAAACTCCAATACCTTCTCGCATATCATGAAATTCAAGAGAATGAAGCAACAAAAATGGTAACAAGGTTTTATAATTTCTTACTGCAATTCACATGACGCAACTTGAAAGAGATATGACTATTCTTATATATATTTTACGGTAACAGATTACACCTTTCATGCTAATTCCAGAATAGACACTGATCTATTCATTGCGGATCTACAGGATTCCAAAAGACTACCAATAAGAAAATAAAAAATGCACTATCTGCCTCAAAATATTCAAAGACCGATATGATATCAACACCCTCAAATGTAACCACATCTATCACCATAGATGTAGCATAGCATAGTTGTATTCAAAAATAAATTGTCCAATATGTAGGACAACGAATTGTATTTAAATATACTTTAATGCAATAGAATTCTTCTCTATACTTCTCAAACAAATAATTCTTCATCTTCTTCTTATTTATCACATTATACTTCAATGCAATCTTTAAAAAGAATATTACTAATTTACTACAAAAATAAACTATTATTAGTATTATTCCAAAATTAAAAAATTGTAAAGTTATACTGATATATTTAAAAACAGAAATACAAGTTAAAAATTTGGCAAAACTGATTTTTTTTTTTAAATTAACAAAAAATATTATAACCAAATATTCATCCATAAAAAACAATTAACAAAGAAAATAAAATAATACACAAATAACCTAAAATACTAAGTAAAAACATATTACAAACGACAAAAGAAAAAAATAATAAGGATGGAAAGGAAATATAATAAAAGAATTTTAAAAAATTATAACCAAATAATTCATGCATAAAAAATGGGGTATTGTTTGGAAATTTTCCCTATAAGTATGGGCGTTCTTCAGTAAACCACAAAAATATTTTAGTTTTGTTAAGTAGTTTAGTTTGGTATGGCTCATTTCAAACGGTTCGAATTATAATTCAATCTTACTTAGGTTCAGATTTTAAAAAAATGTATTAGATACTGTTATTTACTCCCTCTGTTTCATTATAAGTGATGTTTTAGCCTTAAAAAGTTGTTTCATTTTAAGTGATGTTTTCAATTTTCTATGCAAATATTTAATGTATTTAATAAATTTTGACCAATCATATTATACATCATATTTTCTCATTGGTTGAATTCATTGTATTTAATGAAATTTTTATGAAAAAGAGAAAACTTATATGTTTTCTTAATATGTGTATAATAACCTTAAACATCACTTATAATGAAACAGAGGGAGTAGTATATATAGTTTATTAGGTTCGGATCCGCGCTACAGCGCGTGGAAAAATTGTCGGTTTTTTAAAATTTCATAACATTTACATGTATATTGTATTATATAGTTTTTATATCTGAAATAAAAAGGAAACGCAAATTGAGCTTGTGTGCGAAAAGTATATGTGCAACAGAATAATCTCATGTAAAGACTATGAAATTTTAAATTTACAATGTTAAAATTTTGCCGGGGGTAGGGGTTGGGGGTGTAATGTTATTTGTTGTTTTATTAACGGATAATATTTTCTATATCACAAAAATTAATACGGTAATTTTTTTGTTTTGAAATGTATGAAGAAGCCCTTATATTTTGTTGCTAAATTTTATGTTTTTGTATATGAAGTACAAAATTATAACCAATCAATCAAAATAATATTGGAATTAACGATCATATGTATTTTATTATCAGTTGAATGTATGTGATATGTTGTTGCATAGACATTTTTGGAATTTAAACATATTTAAATTGGACTTATTAAGATTATAATTATAATAGCATAGTATAATCCGGTGAATTATGTTATTTAGGATCTAGTTTCCCAATTAATTTTGTGGAAAAACTATTATGATCCAATTTTAATGTTGGGCTCCGATTGAAACAAAATCTCACATGTAATAATGCAAGGGCCTGATTGGCCTTTGTTTAAATTGGCCCACTGATACGTGACGCCCCGCGATTGGTTACTTATTTTTTTTTTTTTAAATTGAAAAATCTAATAAAGAAAAAAAAAAAAATTTCTTATCCTACCAATGCCCATGCTCTAAGTAGTAACTAATATATGTATATTAAAGTCTCCAAATGCCAAATCAAAAATAAAGTTATAGGTTCCTATTAATAATAACTAATTATTAAAAGATTAGTAGAGCAGTTAACCTAAAAATACCGTAACAGTAATTGGTGTAAATGTGAATGGAATTTATCATCTACGCATTATTTTTGTTTAGTTAATAATTCTTCTAAACTACAAAACCAATGTTATCACGTGGTGGTGTGTCGGTAGATAGCGACTAAACAAAACAATTCGTCACTAGTTCATATATCAAGCGACTAAACGATTAATATATTTTGGCGTTAGAAAGATGATTTCTTCATCGATCGATCTAGCAAGTTGTGAGGTAGGTGTGGGTCAAGTTTTGGAATAAGGAAGTCACGATCACGATCATACTTTTTACGTGTCCGGACTTAAAAATTTATCATCAGTAACATGTTTTCGATATACTAATATATGGTAAATTATTTAAGATATTTCTTGTTGTAAACAAAGATACGGTATCTTTCACAAATCTAAATAACAACGAAACGAAAAGTATACGATATCTTTCACAAATCTAAATAACAATGAAACGAAAAGTAATATATGGTTTTGTTAACGAAAATAGAGGACGTAAGACAATACTTGGATTCACCCTTAGGGATGAACCAATCTTGTTCACCCCTATTGACTAGCCAATCGAAATAAAACAATATGTCATGTCATATTATAATTTTAAAAATAAATCAAAAATAATACAAACCTTAACCACTCTTTTATAAACCCAAACCAAAATATAATTTTATCTAATTACAAAATCTAAAATCTAACTACTATTTTGTCAACCCAAACTGAAATATAATTCGTTTAATTACAAAATCTAAACCCTAACCACTATTTTATCAACCCAAAGTGAAATATAATTTCGTTTAATTACAAAATCTAAACCCTAACCACTATTTTGTCAACCCAAACCGAAATATAATTTTGTTTGATTAGAACATCTAAACCCTAGCCACTAATTTGTCAACCCAAACCCCAAATATAATTTCTTTTAATTACAAAATCTAAACCCTAACCACTAATTTGTCAACCCAAACCGAAATATAATTTTGTTTAATTACAAAATCTAAACCATAATCACTATTTTATAAACCCAACCCAAACTATATTTCCTTCATAAAAATCCTACAAAATTTGTTTCCATAATTTGATTTGGTTTTTATTTTAATTTGGATTTAATTTTATAAATAAAAAATAACGTGGCATATTGTTATATTTTGATTGGTTAATTAAGAGGGGGGTGAACAAAAGTGGTTCACCCCTAAGGTGAACCCAAGTATTTTTCCTTACGTACACATTTATTCGTTGATGAATTTATTATTGTTTGTCACTACAAGAAAACAGGGCAAATTCCGACGGAATTTCCGAGGGTAAAAATCTCTCGGAAATTTCTGACGGTTTTCCGAGGGTTTTCCGACAAATTTTCAAGGGATTTCCTACGAAAACACGGTTCTCAGAAATCCCTTGGAAAATTGAAAATCCGTCGGAAATCCCTCAATATTTTCCGAGGGGAAAACGTCCGTCGAAAATTTATCAAAAATTTAACTTAATTTCTGACGGATTTTTGAGGGCAAACGACCGTTGTTTTATACCAAGAGATTTCCGAGGGATTATTGAGAACTATCTTCGCATATAGCCGTTGCAAATAGATCCGTTGGATTTGCCCGTTGAAATTTTAAAATCCCTTGGAAACCCCTCGAAAATCCCTTGGAAATCCCTTGAAAATCTGTCAGAATTTTGCCTTTATAAACTCTAATGAGATTCATTTGTTTGGAAAACGAAAATAGATACAATACCAACAAAAATGTCTTATTCAGATCCTTATGGTTATTTTCGTTCATGGATGGATAAACCTAGATACAATGAAGAGACGGGCAAACTTACAGAAGAGTTCAAAGAAGGTCTTAGGCAATTCATGTTATTCGCATCAAACCAAAGCATAGCGATAGAAACAGGTACTATGTCCTGTCCTTGTCCAAATTGTCGGAATTATAGAATTCTTGAGGTATCAATAGTAAGGAAGCACTTGTTTAAGAATGGATTTATGCCGGGTTATAAGATATGGTTTTCGCATGGAGAAAGTGAATCTATGGTAGATTATGGTAGTACTAGTCAAAATTATATTCCGGATAGCGTAGAGGAACCATCAAGGGAAGTAGATTTAGGTACATTTCAGATGGTGAATGATGCATTTAGGGAAAATGCCCCCTCATTAAGTCAGGATGGAGATAGAGTAGAGCAACCAAATTTAGAAGCCCGGAGATTCTTTGATATGTTAGATGCGGCAAATATGTCATTATACGATGGTTGTAAGAATGGTCATTCACCGTTATCAGCTGCAACTAGGTTGATGGGAATAAAGACGGATTGGAATTTATCAGAGGGTTGTGTGGATGCAATTACTGATTTTGTGAAAGAAATTTTGCCGGAGAATAATATTTCGCCAGCTTCGTACTACGAGGTGCAGAAACTTGTAGCTGGACTTGGGTTGCCATATCAAGTGATAGATGTGTGTAGTGATAATTGTATAATTTATTGGAGAGAAAATTCAGGTCGCACTTCATGTTGGTTTTGTCGTAAACCTTGGTATCAGGACACAAGTGGAAGAGTTCCTATACCATATAAAAGAATGTGGTATTTACCGTTGGCTGGGAGGTTGAAAAGATTGTATTAATCAGAGCGTACAACAAGATCAATGAGATGGCATGCAGAACATACATCAGATGGTATAATTGCGCACCCATCAGATGCAGAAGCGTGGAAATATTTTCAATCAGTCTATCCTGGCTTTGCGTAGGAGCCAAGGAACGTTTATCTTGGTTTGTCTACAGATGGTTTTAATCTTTTTTGGAAACACGGGAGGCAATATTCGTTGTGGCCAGTTATCGCGACACCTTATAATTTGCCGCCATCTCTGTGTATGAAATGAGATTTCTTTTTCCTCACCATTCTTGTTCCTGGTCCTGATCATCCGAAGAAAGCACTTGATGTTTTTTTGCAGCCATTGATTTATGAGTTACAAATGTTATGGGAACTTGGTGTGGAAGCGTTCGATGTTTCAGTGAACCAAAATTTCAACATGCGGGCGATGCTTATGTGGACTATAATTGATTTTCCAGCCTATGGTATGTTATCTGGATGGACCACGCATGGACGGTTATCTTGTCCGTATTGTCAAGATAACACTGATGCGTTTCAGTTGAAACACGGACGTAAAACGTGTTGGTTTGATTGTCACAGACGATGGCTCCCTGAAGATCATCCTTATCGTAGGAGCACCACATTATTTAGAAAGAATAGGCAAGTCTTTGATGGTCCACCTCCTGAGTATTCTAGTAAGGACAATTTGACTCAGTTAAGAGATTTTGGTGCAGAGCAGACATCGGTTTGCGGCGGTAATGGGCATGATACCGTTGATGGATATGGTGATCATCACAACTGGCACAAGTTTAGTATCTTCTATTTATTGCCATATTGGAAGGACCTTTTGTTGAAGCACAATCTTGATGTCATGCACACGGAGAAGAACTTTTTCGATAATCTCATGAACACCTTACTAAATGTTCAAGGAAAGACAAAAGACAATTTGAAGTCTAGATTGGACTTGCCTGATATATGTTCTCGAAGAAAGCTTCATGTCTTGCCAAATGGGAAAGCACCAACCGCTCGATTCCGATTAGATGCACCTTCCAAGGAAGCATTTTTAGAGTGGATTATGATGCATGTGAAATTTCCCGATGGGTATGCTTCTAATCTTCGTAACTGCGTGAACTTGGGAGAGGGGAAGTTGCAAGGAATGAAAAGCCACGATTGTCATGTCATTATGCAGCGCCTCCTTCCATTTGCTTTTCAACATCTTCTACCACAGGATGTTCACAAAGCAATTGCAGGTATTTTATTACATAGATTATTTACATTTTATATTTAATTATATATATATATATATATATATATATATGTTTATTAATATCTTAAAATTTTATGTTATAACATACAGCTCAGCTATCAGTGTATTCTTTCGAGATTTATGCTCAAGAACACTTACGGTCGAAGGGATACATAGCTTAGAGCAAAATATACCGGTGATCCTTTGCAACCTTGAGAAGATTTTTCCACCGTCTTTTTTTGATGTTATGGAACATATTCCAATTCATCTCCCACGAGAGTTAGCACTTGGCGGTCCCGTTCAATATCGATGGATGTATCCTTTCGAGCGTTACATGGGCACTCTTAAGAAGAAAGTAAAAAATTTGGCAAGAGTCGAAGGTTCTATTGTAGCACAATGCATCAACGAAGAAACTTCACACTTCTCAGAATATTATTTTCCGAAACACGTGTATTCGTGGAAGCAAAAGTGGAAGGAAGGCAAAAAAATGCCAAGGTGTCTAAACCCCGAAGTTTGGCAAGGATTTATCCGCTATTGGAGTATGGATGAGACGATGTCTATTTCGTCACAAGCATCAAAGAATCGTAAGAGCGAACGTGGTGGAAAAGGTATAGCGACCCACAATGGAGGTTCCATATCCTTCAAAAAGCATGAGAGAAATATGGTAAGTTTTCAATTAATTACTTCTATTTTAAGAAATTTTATACTTTTACATTTGATATGTTATTTATTTTTCTTTAAATTTAGATGCTCGCAAACAAAGGCGTTGCGCCGGATTGGATAGATGTTATGGAAACAACCCACACAAGCAAGAAAACCGGACAAATTCAAGATCCGGTTGTCGAAGAATGCATAGAAAGGATTAAGCTACGGAAGATGGAACGTCTATCGCAACTCTCTCAAGATGGCTCATCATCTTCAATCGATCTACCTCGTGAAGAAATCAACCGTTTGTGTATTGAGATATATTTGAATATTTTTTAGTTTTACTTTATTATTTATTTTAAACAATTAATTATAAGTTTTTTGTTTGTTTAGGAAATTCCTTTAACCAAAGGTCGGAGACGTGGATTAGGAAGTCTTGTGTCACAAGACGGGAGTATCTCTTCGGCATTTCCCCGAGACAATGAACTCATTCAACAAGTTCAAGATCTTAACCGAATCGTGAAAGAAAAAGATGAGGCGGTCGAAGAGTTGAAGCAACAAAATCTCAAGATTGCGGAACAATTCACCGAGACTCAAACGACACTCTCCCAACTTCAACTTTTCATTTCTTCTCAATTCCCGGGACAATTCCCGCCTCCCTAAAACTATTTAGTTTTTTTTTCAAAACTATTTTAATTTTGTGACTATTGTTGTTTATTTGGATATTTTAATTTTAGATTTTATTAATTTTCTTAATTGTTTAAAATTTATATATTCATAATTATATAATCAAAATTAGAATTTTGCTAAAAACTCCGTCGTCGTCGGAATTCCCTCGGAAATTCACGTCCTCGGTAAGTCCTTGGAAATAAACTGTCGGAAATCCCTCAGATTCATGTCTCTTGGAAATCCCTCGGAAATAAGAGTCCCTTGGAAATTCCTCAGAAACGTCTCTTGGAAATCCCTTGGTAGTTACTCTCTGGGAAATCCCTCTATAAATTGTTTCTCTTGGAAATGCCTCGGAAACATAACGTCCTTGGAAATCCCATGGAAACTTCACGTCCTTGGAAATCCCTCGGAAATTTATATCCCTTGGAAATCCCTCGGAATTTACCGACGAATTTCCGAGGGAAATTTATTTCCGACGAGCGATTTCCGAGGACTTTTTTTCCTCGGAAACCCGTCAGAAAGGGCTGTTTCCGAGGGCTTACCGATGATTCTGTCCCTCGGAAATGGACTGTTTTCTTGTAGTGTTTCATCATATAAATATTTAAGAAATGTAATGATAATATTTGTAATGTATAAGATAGAAACTAAATATACACATAGAGAGAGAGAGAATCAACGAAAATGTATTATCAGTAACTAGTGCACAACTAATATGTTTTGGATATGTTTATATATGGTAACTTATTTGGGATATTTCTTGTTGTATCTTTAACAAATCTAAATAATAATAAAACGAAGTAATACGTATATGGTTTTGTTAACCAAAATAGAGGAAGTAAGTAATTACCTACACATGTTTTTTTTTGGTGTGAATTACCTACACATGTTTGCTTTGATGAATTTATTATTGTCTGTTCATTATATATAATATTTAACAAATGTAATGATAATATTTTGGATATATACGATAGAAACTATATATATATATATATATTTATAGAGAATCAACGAAAACCCTAACTAACGAAAACCCTAGTTAGGTCAAGAGATGACACATCTGACACTACAAGAAATTTAGTCATTGGTAGCACACTGAAAATGCTACTATATCGATTTGGTAGCGTTTTCATAAACGCTATGACTGGCCGTGCTATAATAGCCCCACCACATATAATAGCACTTTTTTTAATGCTACGGTAAATGAACCTATTATAGCGATAAATATTTGCTATAGGATATTATTTGCTACCACTTATTTCTTGCTATGATGTACGTTTTTGTGGCTTTGTTTTTGTGCTGCAAATTATCTTATAATGACACAAAAATAAAATGCATTTGAATATTGTTTAATTACATTTCTTGCTATGAAATTATTCACCTGTTATATGGATAATCAATTGTGGGATTTCTAAATATTTGGTGATGCTTTGACAAGAAAAAAAAAAAAAATTCATAAAATACCAATGCTTTTCATAAAGATCCAAAACATACAAAGTGATAATATTAAAAACATGAATTCTAGAATAGAACATGTAGCCATCAAATCAAGTCATAAACCAACTGCATTTAGCTTGCTTGAGTCAAGGATCTTCCGACCATCAGATTGCACGATGAACAAGTGATATGAATGAGGGTGTGAGCTAGGCTTAGCGAGTTACCAACAGCAATAGACACATTGCTTGTAGTGTGTAGTCGATCTTAATGTTAATCTCAAGCTTGTAAAGAACCTCTGTGACATTACCCAACATAGAAACGGTGAGGAACAGCGAGGCCATAACTAAAACTCAGATAATCAAGAAATTAATATTACTAACCATATAGAAGCCTTATGTGGTCGGAACAAGCTAGCTTCAATAGAAGAAGCTTGAGGGCTGCGAGCCTGAGACTCCCATCACCCATCAGTCGATAGATCTTCACATAGGAATTTAATCCAAACACATTTCTAGTCACAGACCAGAACAAAGCATATATCAAAAAGCAGAAATTTAACACTTAAATCAAAGTGCGATGATGAAATATTATTGTTAAAAAATAGAGAGAGTAAAGGGAGTCATCAACAGTTTCAAAGCTGAGCATGAATCTTTCTGAAAAGCTCAGCTTATAAACCCTAGAGGCCAGTACAGAAACATATAAACAATCTACACACGAATAAGCCAATGTATCATATATAACACTCCAAGAATCGTTTCATCTAACAACTGATGGACAATAAAACAAAACCAAACCAAACTAAAAAAAAATCAAATTATATTCATACATGTCGTTTCGGCCAATAGTAACTGGTGCATACACAATGGTTGCTCACTGAGAATTAAACGAATAATCACCAACAATCTTCCCAGCAAAGTTATAGAGAAGCCTTAACAAAATTATCAACGAGAACGACAATTCTATAAAACAAAATTATCAACGACATGTTAATTAGAAAGTGAAGTACATGTTAAAAAAAGTTTATAAGTCTATAAACTACAGATCTATAAGAAATTTCTCAGACTCCTCTAGCGCCATTGCATAATCACAAGCCATAAAGTTTCACCAAAATCATACAGTTGATCTATTCTTTCACCAAACTAAAAAGATCTAGATCAAGCAAGCGACACACAAATCAAAAATTCTTCAGATGAGACTAATAAATAACTCATCCCCGATCTCTCACCTGGATTCTCGACTGCGTACTAGCAGGACCTTTTAAGTACATAAGGCAAAGGAAGAGTGTTGATTGAACTTCGCTGTAAACAGAAGCACGTGCTTTCGCCGGAGCATTGTCCACAGAACCGGCGGCGGCGGCGAGATCTCGGGTAACAGCGAGAGCAGGAAAGTGAAGTACCAGGGACGTAATCAGAATTCACACAGAATCTCATTGACTAGAAGTAGATCTAGAAATTTAGGGTTTGTGTTCATCGTCGCTAGGGGAGAGAGACGAGCATATTTTTCTTTCAACCTTTTTAAATTAGATGGAAAAGGATATGTGTGCCCTTGTTTCATAAACCAAAATTTTGGCTACGTTTTTTTTGCCTCCAAAACAAAAAGAGTGACTTTTCAATTCCCGCTTAATTAAAAAAATTCCCAGCACATATTTAATGCTACAATAAAATTATTATGCCATTTAGACATTTTTTGTAGCAGGTAATGAATTTGTGCTACGAAGAACTGCTACCAATAACCAAATTTCTTGTAGTGTGAAGACCAGCTTAGTATGTTAGCAATATTAATGAATTTTGATTTATATTTAAAAGCTTAATATCCTTAAATACTCTTTAAACCCACTGATAATGTTGGTCTAAGAGGATGTATGGATTTGGCCGAGAACCTTTAATTTATTCAAAAAATAAAATAAAAAACTAATGTGAACTAAACATGTTTTGGATATATTTATTTAGGAGATTTCTTGTTGTAAATAAAGATATGGTATCTTAAACAAATCTAAATAATAATAAAACGAAGTAATATATGTTTTTGTTAACGGCGGACGTAAGTATAAATATTTACTTTTGCTTTGATGAATTTTATTATTGTTTGTTCATCATATAAATATTTAACAAATGTAATGATAGTATTTGTAATATATAAGATAGAAACTAAATATATATAGGGAATCAACGAAAACCCTAAGTTAGGTAAAGAGATGGCGCATTTGAAGAATCTTCCTTGGGAGCTGATCGAAGAGATACTCTCTCGTGTGCCACCTAAAGTTCTTGTTCGCTTCAGAGCCGTATCGAAGCAATGGAACGCTCTTTTCGACGACAAGAGGTTCTTGAACAACCACAAGATGACGTTTAGGTTCATCATAGCAACTGAATCCAAGATTTATTCGGTAAGCATCGATCCTGTGATAGTGGTACGTGAGTTACCCTTAGGCACACCTGGTTTAGAATCTTTGGAACTTCAAAAGTTGGTTGATTGCAATGAATTGTTGTTATGTGGCAAGGAGAGAGGAGCCGTTGTTTGGAAACCATGGCTAGGACAAAGTAGATGGATCGAGTCGAGTTTAAAACATTTAGGACAAAGTATGGTATTTGATGGCATAGTATGCAATAATAAGAAATGCAAGATAGTTGCTTTTTCCCCTGGGAAGGAAGATCACATTGATGACTTGTGGACAACTTATGACTTTTCCTCAGATGTGTGGATAGACTACAAGAGAAAAACTGGTAAGAGTAGTATTAGCATAAACACTGTTAGTTCTGAAACTGCTGTATCCTTAAATGGAACTTTGTATTGGGTTTGTTTTCGTAACAAGACCGATCCCTTGTGCTACAACATTTTTAAATTCGACTTTTCGAGCGAAATATGGAAAAGATTTTGTAATCTACCTTGCGGGAGAAACCATGACGCGGATGCTCTTGTCCTTAGAGTCTTTACGGGAGATCGGTTTTCGTTGCTAAAGCAATGCATTGTCACAAAGAAGATTGATATTTGGATTACCGAGAACAAGATTAACTCTGAGGATGGTGGTAATGTGGTTTGGATGAATTTCATGAATTTTTCAAGTCCTAATTTGCCGGATTTATCAGCGACCGTAGGCTACTATCAGCCAAGTTATTTCATCCAAGGTAAGAGGCTCGTGGTGTGTTCTTGTGACAACAATGGTCAGGCTTGGATCTATCTTTTTGAGGATGGTAAGTTGATCAGTAAAACTCGTTTAGATGATGTTGTTGATCCTTGGCCTTTACACTGTACGTTTGTTCCCAGTTTGATACTGGTTCCTGCTCGAGGTGAAAGAGAAGAACTGGTGAAATTACAAGTTTAGTTTTATTACATGTTTGCTTCTTGTTTAGAATTTGATTTGAGTTTTGGTATTTATATTCACTACCATCGACCTTCTTTGCTTAAAGTATAGATTTTTTTTTTACTATTTTTAACTCTCTTTGTTTTGGAAAAATAAATTCTTGAACAAATTATTTTTATTTTATTCAAACAGGATTGAATGTTAACGGACTATATATGTTTTACTCTCTTTTTCTAGAAGTACAATATGGTAAAAATTATATATTAGAAACTAAGCAAAGTCTTGTTTGGGAATTCATGAACGTGAAAAATGACAATATATATACGTAGTTACGTATATTTTTTGCAAGCCCGAAAATAAACAAATTAATGTGAAGTTTAAAGTTATATGTGCGTAATATAACCAGCACCATTCAAGAAGCAAGTAAAGGTTTATAGTAGATTAATTAGTAGGTGAAAAGATGGCTCTGATTTATTCTATGTTGCTATATGTTTATAAATAAATAAAAATAAGCAAGCCGGTGAGCTACTTTACTTTCAACTCTGTCCAAATCTAGTTAAAATTTTTAACTGCGATTTAAAATCGCGTTTAGTTTTCCGATTAGAGTAATTTACATCAAATCGATTTTTCTTTTGAAGAAATAAAAACCTATATGTTAAAGAGAGGGTTGCAATTATAGTTTAAGCTTGGTTTCGGGTCACCAATTTAATTTTGGGGTTAGTTTAATTGCAAAACTGTTAACGTGATTTTACGAATTTAAATTGCAATTAAACAAATTAACTAATTTGGTTCATTGAGAAGAATATATATTGGGTGGAATTATGAAGTTTATAGTTGGTACAGGGTGAAAATACAGGGTGAACCTAGTTGAGCTCTTGCTGTATAGTGGGATTGCTATAGGCAGCAGTAACTTATTTTTTATTGAATACTTTACAATATTTTTTTGATGATTTTAATAAATAATAAAAAGTAAATAAATGGAAGAATCTAAATAATTGTTAGAGAGTTTTCCACAATCTTGTTGATTTATTTTCATATACTATCCCAAAATCTCACAAACAATCTCTATATATTTTGTTATACTTTTCGTGATTTCATTTTACAAAAATTTTATAAAGTCATAAACCAACCAATAACATAATAATTTAATTCACTAACAATCAAAGATTCTTTTTATTAATTGAATAACCCTAACTTTTATTAACTTTATAAGATTATAATAACACCAGTTTTATAAAGATTTTAGATGATCTTTAACAAAACAAAAACTAGTAACACTAACTTTAACCGAGTTAAGAAAATTATAAATTTAATAACAACATATAATACATAACATTTAAATTATTAAAATATTTACTATTTAAATCACAAACCAATACCAGCCTTCAAAAATTTCTTGTTAAGATATTATATCTCAAACAATATCTAAATAATAATAAATAAATAGAACGTAAATCTATACTATATAAAAGTTGAGGCTATAAGCTTTTGAGAGCGTCCACATAGGATTTTAGACGACCAATCGGGATTAAACATCTCATTATTTTTAACAAATTTTAAATAGCAATTATTTTCCATATCTAAAACTATGTAAAAAGGAAAATAAACCATGATATATGGAAAATAAAACAAATATTTTAAAATATAGGAACTATTCTAAATATAAGATTTTGTTATTAAAATATTTGATACAAAGATAATCAAAATATTTTTTTCAAATTTAATTAAATTCATCAACGGAAATATTTTAAAATGTGTAGCATATGTTTGATTTTAAAACAACCAATCGCGGTTATAGATTTCATTATTTAACATTTTTATAATTATAATAATTTTCTACATTAAGATAAAAAGGAAAAAACAGGATATGCAGAATTCAAAGAAAATTTTTAAAAATTTATATTGGGAAATAGTTTTTTTTTATTCTAAAATTTTTGTATAAAGGAAAAATATATGAAACATTTAATAATAATATTTGTAAAGTTGTACATTTCTAAAATCTATGAAGTTTAAATAATTTTTTATAAGAAAATATCCATCATTATTAGTCTCACTAAATTTGTTTGTATTCCAACTTTGATCAAAATATCCAGTTTACTGACTGATGTTGTTTCAAAATTTGTAATTTTAATATTAATAACTCACATAGAGGAGAAAATATGAAACTATAATTGAGATTAGAAATTTCATCATTTTTTATAGAGAAAATAATTTTCTATATTAAGATTTTTGAAAAAATGAAAAAAAAAACATGATCTATAGATTTCAGAGAAACGTTAACTATGCTCCAAATTTTATGATAGTGTATATCAAAAGAGAATAAAAGGATAACCAAAGCTTCTCAATCACTATAAAGACTTGGGTTAAGAATTTTAGATCTAGAATTATATCAGATATCAGAAAAAATGTAAACTTCGCTCCAATTTATAAAAAGCGAATAAATGGGATAAACAAACCTTATCATTCACGATAATGACTTGGGCTAAGAATTTTAGATATGAAATTAAATAAATAACAAATATGGACTTTATTGTTGGGAAGAGGGTAAGGAATATGAGCCATATATTTGAGGAAATTAATTCATCATTTGAGAAAGAGAATTTTATGTGTAATATTGTTCCATGTATTTAGAGAGAGCAGAGATGGTTGGTTAACGGGATCTCCTGCTCTGGCAAAGATGATAAAATATTTAGGCGGTTGGATCCTAGAATGAAAATTGCAAGGAGAGTATTAACCACCGACTAGAAGAGGCTATTGTTAAAAGTTACAACCTAGCTAGGTTTTGGTTGTAGACTTAGATTTAGAATCTTTTATTGGCGGTCAGGTTTTGTCACATGATTATAAGAGTGACGAAATGGATGCCAGAAATTAGGTTTTTAATAAGATTAGTGGTGATGAGAGAAGATATGAAAATACAAATCAAAAATATTCAATTATTTCTATATATTGTCAACCGGTATTTTTCATGTTCATAATTTTGTAATAGAATGGATTCACTAAAATCCAATATTCTAAAACGTGACCTAGGCGGTTGCTTAGACGCTAAGACCTCAGCCGAAGTCTAGACGACCGCCTAAATTGTATAGATTATATTATTGTAATTTTTAACTGCATATATTTAAATTTTAAGTTTTACATCCATATATATATATATATATATATAATTATAAACGTTCATACATTTTTAACAGAATGTAAATAACCGTTTTCTAATAATATTTTAAGATTTATTAATTTTGTTTTTCTAACAAATATCTTTACATATTTTATCAATAGTATAATATATAATACTTTATTTTTGTAATTGCTAAACCAAACCTTATAGAAAATGTTGAACGTAGATGAAATAAAAGTATGGTTGTAGTTAGATTTTGCAGAATAAAAGAAGTGCTAAAATATATGGTTAACGCTCATACATTATATAACAATGAGAGGTAGTAGTTACAAAACTTACAAAAAAAACTTATATAGAAGTCATGGTTTTAAATAGTCTTTAGATTTTTAGAATATTATCTTGAGATAAGCTTTACTAACAAAAATGAAGTGAGTAGAAAAAAAAAAGAATGGTAATGAAATTGTGCATACCAAAATGAGGAAATCATAAAAGTTATGTATTTCTGATTTATGACAACAACATAAAAGATTCAATTGGAACGTTAAAGGTGAAAATACATGGAATATTTAAATTTCTTTGGTCATTTGTTAGGTGCATTTATTACCAACATCAATCTATATAAAATAATATTTTAACTAACCGTATATAATTTTTAATTTTTCTTTCGTATCCTAAACAAAATTGAAATAACGTAAATGATACACAAACTATAAATAAAAGAAATTTCGTATTAAAATATAACTAAAATGTTATAGCACTTTTGCATATTATTTGTAAATATATAGCTATTTAAATGAGTATTTAATCTAAATATTTTTAATTTCTATTAATACAAACATACTTATGCTAATTATATTGATTAGTAAATCTAAAACAGTTTAAAAATAATCAATACAAATATACCCGCGCGTAGCGCGGGTTAATAACCTAGTAATACCAAATGGTTTTGTGAACGAAACTAGATCGGACGAAAGTAATTAATTACCTACACAAATTTCCTTTGATAAAATATTTAACATAATATAATGTTATGTTTTTTTTCATATAGAAGATAGAAACAAAACGAAAACCCTAATTTAGGTGAAGTGATGGCGCATGTGAAGAATGTTCCATGGGAGATGACCGAAGAGATACTCTCTCGTGTGCCACCTAAAGCTCTCGTTCGCTTCAGAGCCGTATCTAAGTAATGGAACGCTCTTTTCGACGACAAGAGGTTCTTGAACAATCACAAGATGACGTTTAGGTTCATCCTAGCAACCAAACGCAAGATTTATTCGGTAAGCATCGATCCTGTGATAGTGGTACGTGAGTTACCCTTAGGCACACCCGGTTTAAGATCTTACCCTTTGAAATTTCAAAGCTTTGTTGATTGCAATGATTTGTTGCTATGTCGCAAGGAGAGAGGAGTTGTTGTTTGGAACCCTTGGTTAGGACAAAGTAGATGGATCCAACCGAGTGTAATAGATTCTTTTATAGTGTTCGACGGCATAGTATGCAACAATAAGAAATACAAGATGGTAGCTTTTTCCCATAGAAATATTAATGTCATTTGGACAACCTATGACTTTTCCTTAGATAAGTGGGTAGAATACGAGTCAAGAATTAGTAGTAGCGTAAACCTTGTTAGTGTTGAAACTGCTGTATCCTTAAATGGAACTTTGTATTGGGTTTGTTTTAGTAACGAGACTGATCCCTTGTGCTACCACATTAGTAAATTCGATTTTTCGAGCAAAATATGGGATAATTTTTGTAATCTACCTTTGCGGGAGAAACCATGATGCGGATGCTCTTGTCCTTAGGGTCTTTAGGGGAGATCGGTTTTCGTTGCTAAAGCAATGCATTGTCACAAAGAAGATTGATATTTGGGTGACCAAGGACAAGATTAACTCTGAGGATGGTGGTAATGTGGTTTGGATGAATTATATGTCTTTTTCAAGTCCTAACTTGCCGGATTTAGTAGAGACTGTACGCTTCTCTCAGCCAAGTTATTTCATCCAAGGTAAGAGGCTTGTGGTGTGTTGTTGTGATAATAATGGTCAGGCTTGGATCTATCTTTTGGAGGATGATAAGTTGATCAGTAAAACTTGTTTAGATGATGTGGTTAGTCGTTGGCCTTTGCATTGTACCTTTGTTCCTAGTTTGGTACAGGTTCCTGCTCGAGGCAGAAGAGGAGAACTGGTGAAGTTACAAGTTTAGTTTTTATTCAGTCTCTTTGTTTTGGAAAAATAAATTCATTTACAAACTATTTTTAATTTAATCAAACAAGATTGAATGTTAACGGACTAAGTTTGAGTCTCTTTTTCTGGAAGTACATAATATTCTTTTGAACAATTTGGTAAGAATTATATATGTTAGAAACTAAGCAAAGTCTTGTTTTGAAATCCTCCAAACTTACTTTGATTGAAGCATGGGGACTTAATCTAACTTGATGGCCAATTTGTTGACATCCAATGAGTACCAAAATTATCGTATACCAAAATTATCAATAACCAAATTGATTTGTCACTAGATCACATTTCATTATATAAAATTGTGTTACTATCTCTAGATAGCAGAATATAGATAAGATTTAATTTCGTTCTAACGAATATGTTGTATAGTTCAGATTTAAGAGGGCTCAAAGCAGCCATATTAAAGAAGCAGTCGGTTATAAAAAGTCCATGTTGACGAGAGATCATGTTAGTCGTCGTTACAAGTAGAACCGTAACCGTATTTGTAACTTTAACGGGACAGTTTCTCAATCGTAACTGTATAAATGGTTAAAAACCTGTAACCGTTAACCGTCAAAATAATAAGAAAAATAGTAATCGTAACCATTATTAACCATAAGCGTATCAAAATCATTCGGTTAATCACATAATTAACCGTACGGTTAACCTTTTAAACTGAATTTTATTTCACTAAAACAATGTTTCAAATAGTTTGTGTCAACTAGTCAATTTAATCTACTCCACAACTCATTTTTATTAACCAAAAAACAAATAGTTTAGTTATTTGTAGGTTCAGAACTATTAATTAATTACTTTATAGTTGTGTTTGATAAAACAACCCATTTATTTAACTAATTCACTATAAATATTGAAGCATATAATACATTATATATTTCATATTGTAAAATAAATATTATCTTATATGTTAAGAAAGTATAAAATTTTGCCTATGATATTAACTATATCATAATAATCAAGTAACCGAATCCATATTTAACCATAACTATATATAACCGTAACCGTTTTAACCGTATATATAAAGGTTAAGGTTATGGTTAAAGAAAATTTATAACTGTAACTGCTGGTTAATAAACCTTAAGTTAGTAACCGTGATAAACGTAACCGTAGTCATGCCTAGCTACAATAAATCATGAAATTAGGAATTAGATTTATTAGAAATTTGGTGGATAAACTATTCATCGCTAAAAAGAGAACAAAAAAAAAGATCATGCTGAAACATTATATTCTTGACATTTCACTTTTATTATATCATTCTTTATGATTGTATCTACATATATATAACTGTTTTCATTTGTTATAACAAATGTGAAGTGGGAAATAGAAAAGCGATAATATGGCAAAATGATAAGAAATAATTTTGTTTCTCCCTAAAATCTTATAAAAAAGTCCTCAAAAAATCTCAGTCCTACACAAATGTCAATGTAAGCATACATAAATTAATTTTATACATGTGTAAGATCTTATATAACTGATTCTTTATAAATACCTTATTAAAATAAGTTGGAAAATTTTATAATACCTTATAACAAATCAGAGTGGCGCAGCGGAAGCGTGGTGGGCCCATAACCCACAGGTCCCAGGATCGAAACCTGGCTCTGATAAATTGTATTTATTCTTTATACTAACTTTTTTTAATAAAATTTTATGAATTATTGGATCGAGTCTCGAAATGTATATTATCAAAGCATATATTATGAAACCTTATAAATTTTCAGATCTGAATAGGATCATTTTTAGAAATGGACAGATTAAATAATTAATTTTGAATAATGGTACACCAAGAAGGCTATTTTTTTTATTCCTCTGATAATACAAATAAATTATATGGTTTCTTAATGGGGGTGTTAAATAGGTCGAGCGAGCTCACATCATCATACCTTATTTATGGAAATATAGGAATATATATAGGTGTATAAGACCACCATTATTGGTGGTCTAAGAGGTACATTTAAAATCCGTATATATTATAAATCATGCGCTACGTAAACATATATAACGGGAGAAGCTCAATTCAATCAAGATAAGATAAATGAATCCATGGAGTCCTTAATTGATTATTCAAATACTCTAAGCTATAGGATTGATGGACTATGAAAAATCTTTGCAACCTATTACAGGTCTAGGTTGGTGGTGCTTTCGAGGAGATAAGCAAACAAATATGTTTAGGAGCTAAATGTCATTAAGGAAGTTCCTCTCTATTAGACCATGATTAACGGTAGATTATTAGTGGGTTTTTAGGTAATTTTGTGATTAAAATTAATTGGTAAATAATGATAATAGGTAAGAAACGTCTTTTAACTAAGAGAAAAATCATGTGTTAAGAGACAGTGACGTGTCATTTTCCGATTGGTTGAAGAAGAAAAAAAAGGAAAAACAAAACAGTGCTCTCTCTCTGGCTGTGACGTGCTTTTAACTGTGTTCAATAAATATATTTTTTTTCTTTTTCTTTGGTTTATATTAAATAGAGAGTAGGACATGAAGAAAAAAAAGTTTAATGGGCCAATAATACACAGAAATTAAATTAAATACTCAACAGAACAATTCATTTTTTTTACAAGAGTTAATATTCGTAACCAAAGAAATTAAATGGTAACCAACTTGAATTAGATGTTTTTTACTAATAAAATTTTGAAATTAAAAATAAGGAAAAATCATAATTTCAAAGTAAAAAAATAAAAAATAAAAATGTATAATCAAAGAGTAATTCGCAATAATTATTAAGTTATTTATGTTATAAATTATGTCTATGTATGTTTTAACTTTTTTTAATTTTCAATAATTATAATTTTATTTTATTTTTAAATAAAATATTTTTTTTCCTAAGAACCACAAGTTAAGAGCTTACCATAAAGACACATACCAACTAAAAACAAAAACATAATTCTTAACTCTAAATTTTTTAATTTTATTTCTAAAAAATACTTAAGAGACAAGCTTAAGAGCTTCCTATTAATCATGCTCTTACACTTGTAAATGGAATGTGGGTCATGGAGAATAAAAATATAGTTTTAAAGTGTGTAGAAAGATTTGTAGAAATTTAGTCCGAAATGGGCTAAGAACCCACAAACATTGCTTTAAAACATTAAATGGCTTGTCTAGTGTTGTTTGGGGTTAGAATATGTTAAAATACAATAAATTTGATTAATTAAAAGTGCTAGAGAAGCATGAAGAGTGTTTAAAAGTGTGTTGAAAGACTTTCTGAAGTTTGGTCCGAAATGGGCTAAGAACCCACAAACATTGCTCTGAAGCATTAAATGGCTTGTGCAGTGTTTTTTGGGGTTAGAATATGTTAGAATACAATAAATTTTATTGATTAAAGGTGCTAGAGATGCATGAAGAGTGTTTAAAGGTGTGTACAAAGACTTGCTGGAATCTGGTCCGAAATGGGCTAAGAACTCATAAACATTGCGTTGAACCACTAATTTACTTGTCTAGTGTTGTTTGGTGTTATAATATGTTAGAATATAATGAATTTTATTGATTACAAGTTCTAGAGATGCATGAAGAGAGTTTAGAAGTGTGTAGAAAGACTTGTTGGAATTTGGTTTAAATGGGCTAATTGCCAGGTTTTAAAAGACATGTAGTACAGAACTAGTCGCGGTGGTGCAACCCACAGAGTGACAATCTTATCTAATATCTTAAACGAATTAGGGTTGTTTCGAGCCACGATTTATCGTTCTTGTAACTTTAAAACGGGATGTCTAACTCGTTAATCCAGATTATTTGTTACAAAAGTCACTTTTGTAAAACAATTTCCACCTCATTGGGTTAGGATTATTTTTTCAATGACTGTGTAGTTGACAAAGAAGATAGCTACAAGAGCATATGATTTCATAGCTCACCGTAGTCATCAGATTTATGTTGTAAAGATTGATTTATAATAAAGGAGATATAAAAGCGTTTGAAGCGTTTCAATAAGTTTTGTCTTCTTTATTTTCTCAAATTTTGGTATAACTATATTGTTTTATTTCTGTCTACATCATTAAGTTTTTGTGTCTAAATTTTTAGGATAATATGGTGAAAGCAGTAAAGACTTTTGTTTATTTCTTTTATGGCCACACAAAATGTTAAATCTCTATATATAAACCATGTCTACAAACACTGAAACCATAACAAAAATAAAAGCATTGTAATCTTGAAAATGAATTTCATTAGCTATTCTCGTATTCTAATAATCTTGGCAGGTTTTGTAGGTGTTCTAGTTGTTCCATCCAAGGCTCAAGCCAGCCCACAAGACTATGTAAATGCTCACAACCAGGCACGTTCACAGGTAGGCGTAGGCCGGATACAATGGGACGAGGGGATTGCAGCCTACGCTCGGAACTATGCAAACCAACTAAGAGGCAACTGCAGACTCGTACACTCGAGTGGGCCTTATGGGGAGAACTTGGCCATGAGTAGCCGCGACTATTCTGCCGTCAATGCTGTGACCATGTGGGTTAACGAGAGGGTTAACTACAACTACGCTGCGAACACGTGCAATGCAGTTTGCAGTCACTACACTCAGGTTGTTTGGAGAAACTCAGTGAGAGTCGGATGTGCTAAAGTGAGGTGTAATAATGGTGGAACCATCATTAGTTGCAACTATTATCCTCGAGGGAACTTTGTGGGACGGAGACCTTACTAATGTGTGATCATGTTGCATATACACACATATCTATGTAAAAGGAGCATCATATGCGATGTATATCAATATTTATTAAGTAATGCAAATAAGAGCTGAGATTACGAGTATATGTATACAACTATCCATTTCAATCCTGACCATAGCCGTTCAGGATAAATCATTACTCTAATGCCATATCAAACAGAAAATCTTATTTGGTTAAAATTATCAGTAATACTTTTGGATATATTAATTTTATTTCTGATTTTGGCCGGATTTTTCTAACAAAAATATTAACTTATGCTTAAACTTTGCAATTAATTGCATTCTCTATTTTCTTTCCAAACTAATAAACCACACATCCACATGCAATAAAATGAATAACATGTATACGTAAATTTAAATTAGGATGAAGCATGTAAAACGAAAGGACCTTAAGAGTTCTCTTAGTCACCTTCAATATCTTTTTAGTTTTCTTCTTATATGTCAATCTTTCATAGATAAGATTTGAGAGGGCATAAAACAATATTTCATTATCAGTCCACATGGACTAATGAAATATCATATTTCCGAAGACTTTGATTATTACATATATAGTCTCAAAAGTCTTTTTAGTCAACTGTGTTACCTTGAGTGTATGTAAATTGATGTAATTCTAACAAATGAACCAATAGTGATCTTGATTTCATATACCATAAAAATAGACTAATGTACTAATAAGTCTAATATCTAATTAACAACAATAATAAGCAACAATATAATTTAAAAATTAAAAAAAAAAAAAAAGAACTTTTCTTCTCATAAGTTTTCTTGACAAAATTATACATTTCCTTGCATTCTTACTTTAATTAGAGGCGAACTTAACGAATTGGGAAAGGTTCGAAATGCCAAAATTAAAAGAAATTCTTATTAATTATTAATTAAGTCCGAATCTTTTTCTCTTATGTCACGTTATTAGGTCCCCGTATGCAAATTGATTCCATGCTAAGTTGAAAAGTTGTCAATTTGTTTTTTTGCTCAAAAATGTCACTATGGTCTTGAGCTTTTAGTGAAGTGTCACTGTCGGATTATTTCTTATGAAATGTCATGGTTTCCTTAATCAACTTTATTGAAGACGTAGACTTTGATTATTCCAAAGTCGTTGCAAGAAACCAAAATTAACATGACATTACCGGTCCGGTCACAAAGATTGTTTTTAGAGAACAAGTCAAGATGGCTTTGTCATTTTCCCTGATGGTCGTTTTCGAGAACGTTGTGCTTTAGTCCAAAAAGAATTTAACATCTACATAATTGTTTTTTTTATATAATTGTAGTCTAAGAAAACGAATACAATAAGACAATTAGCGAACACATTAAAAAAATGTAGGTACGAGACTATTAAATCTCATGTGGTGATTTTTAAGGTAGGTAAACAAGTTTTTAAGAGTTTCAGATGTAGCAAAGACCGTAGGATTTGGATGGGTTCACGGTCCTAATGAGAAGACGTGAAGTTCTGTAAGAAAGATGAGACTATGGTCTGAGAGTGAATATGGGCCATTAGAAGAGGTGACGGTCGGGGGTTATATAATTATTGTTTCTAGAACCATAGTTAAAAGCATGTTAGGATTTGCTAGATATTGTCTTGGTTGTTGATTGTTGAATAATTGTTGGTTAATTATATTTATTGGAGTTTATTGGTTTATTTCCACTTGTTAATTTATAGTTTAATTTGATATGGTTAATTAGTAGGTCTGAGACTATTAATTAGTAAATTAAATAAATTGGGTTGAGTTATTTTAATTTGGTATGAGAGCATGGTCGATTCTAGGATATTATATTTTTATTTATGGGGATTACATTGAATTATGTGTTCTTTGTTGAGGATTACTAAACCATGCCTTGTATGTGTGCTGATTGATTGATTAAAAGTTTTAATATTTAAAATAATTTAAACTTTTAAAATATTAAAACTTATAATAGTTTGAAATTTTTAATAGTTTTAATTTTCTCAGATAAACAACCAACTTAAACCGAATAAAACTTTTAAATTTCAACGTATGAGAAACATAGTTTCTTGCTCATTTGTAGTTGGAAGAATATTAGGCATATTTATAATGGTTATAAACCATTGTCGAAAACATTTTACCCGATGTGGGACGTTGTATATACACATTTTCCTTTATCTTATGTAATATACATTCTTTATCAAAAATTTAAATTGCTGCATATGCAAAAAAAATATTTGTATTTTTATCATACATATTTTTATAATAAAATAAATTTAAAACACTAATAAATTTATATAAAAAATAAAGATATTGGTAAAATATTTGAGAGGAGGAAAATGGAAAATAGTATTTTCGATATATTAGGGAGAGATATCAAGAAAACTTTCTTACAAATTTTAGTTTCGAATTTTACGATTTTGGTGTGATTTTAATTACAAAATTTACCTTAAGGTTTTGTTATTTATTCAAATGGCTAGAGTTTAGTTATGCAGTTATTACAAAATTATAACCGAATGTACTTTAAAAATGTTAATATAGATTTACTTATATTTTCTTCTTTTGCTAGTTGTCAAATTTACATATCTTATGCATATAACGTTCTCTTAGATTTTGAGATGATTGAATGTACCTTTAACTTCAGTTTACGTTTAATAAATATAAATATAAATATAATTAGTTATTAGTTATTGTATCTCTTATAATGCATTTATTTTCTGTTTGAAGTATTAAAAAAACTTTTTCTATGGATTTAGATAGTTAACCAAACATGTAAAGTTAATACCAAATAGGCATATACTTTCATATAATTCCAAAACAATTTGAGCCATGTAATTTGAGTTGAAACTTTTTGCATATTGATAACTGTTTCTTAACGATTTATTTTTAATATTGTTATTATTATTATCAAATAGTTTTGGGAGATTTGCACAACTAACCTTTATTATGATACCCTTTTCTACAAGTACCCTCTCTAGGTGTTCATTTTCAAAAATACCCTCTTCAATGTACAAAATGACTAAATTACCCTCCTTTATTATAACCCATGATGAAAAAAGGAATATTCTTTCCAACAAAAAGAATATTCCTTCCGAAAAATTTCCCGCCAAATTTTCCCGCCAAAAATTTTCGGCAAAAATTTTCCCGCCAAAAAAAATTTCCCGCCAAAAATTTTCAGCCAAAAATTTTCCGCAATTTCTTAAAAAAACCTTGTAAATATTTATAAATCCCTTAAAAATCCTTTAAAAACCCTTGTAAATCTTTTAAAACTCATCCAAAACCTTTCAAAACTTGAGTAAACCTTTTAAAACCATTGTAAATCATTTTATAACATTTATAAACACTTGTAAATCCCTTTAAACCACTTATAACCGTGATAAATCATTTAATAAAAACTTTTGTAAACTTCTAAAACCCGTTAAAAACCCTTGTAAATCCTTAAAACCCATTTTAAAGAACTTGTAATATCTTTAAAAACTTTTGTAAACCCTTCAAAAACCTTTGTAAACTCCTAAAACCCTTTAAAACTTCTTGTAAATCCTTTAAAACTATTTTTAAATCTTTGTATGCCTTTAAATATACTTTTAAATCCTTTTAAAAACACTTGTAAATCCTTTTAAAAAACCTTTAAAATTCCTTGTAATTTTTTAAAATCCTTTAAAAATTCTTGTAAATCCTTTTAAAACTGTTATAAACTTATAAAAACTTTTAAAAACCATTGTAAATCATTTAAAAACCATTTAAAAACCTTTGTACGCTTCTAAAACTCTTTAAAAACTATTACATATCTTTTAAAAACCATTTAAAAACTCTTGTAAATCCCTTTAAAAACCCTTGTAAACCCTTTAAAAGACCCTTTAAAAAATCTTGTAAACCCTTTAAAAAAATTTGGCGGGAAAATTTTGAAAAAATATTTTTTTTGCGGGAAAATTTTTGCGGAAATGTTTTGGCGGGAAAATTTTCTCGGAAAATTTTTTGGCGGGAAATTTTTTTTTCGGAAACTTTTTTGGCGGAAAAATTTTGACGGCAAATTTTTGGAAGGAATATTCCTTCATTTGGGAAAGAATATTCTTTCAAATAGGGGTAAAATAGCCATTAAAAATTAAGAGAGGACAAAAAAGAAAATGGTAAAAAATAGGGTATTTTTAAAAGAGGGTATCATAAAAAGGTTATTGGTATCAAATTCTCAATATTTTATCATCTTAATAAAATTTAAAAAAATAGTTTATATAAAAATATTTTGGAGAAAACAGTTATCGATAATATATATATGATACGTTTTTAATACATTACTTATATACATATTTGACCCAGGTAAAAAATATTTATAGGTCCGCCGAACCTTTTTATTCAATAAAATAAAATTTAAGGTGTTACAAAGAACTTATAACTATATATTATCCATATATCAGTTTGATTAACGACGACATATAGTCGTTGAATGTGTTATAGTTGTAAAAGTTGCAAATAGGATAACTATGCATACTTTATATAAAGCAAAATATAAGTAAAAAATAAGCAAAATATAAAGAAAACATAAGCATACAAGAATAATAAAATGGCAAAAATAAAAATTGTGGGTTCAAAGACAGTAAAAATTATTTTCATTTGTTTACATTGTTTATCATTTGTGTCTAATAATTATATTCTTCATCATTCTACCTCTTTTTTTTTTAGGGTTTACTAAGAACTAACTTAAATTTCAATTAACTGTAAATACTAATATATATATATATATATATATATATATACATATTTAACATTCCAAATAGATTTATTATAAAGTTAAATATAATATGTGATGCCAAATAGATTTAATATGACGATGTCAGCAATGTGGTTGGGTCATTATACCAAAAATCGAGCTTGAAGCGGATATATGAGAAGATCTTATCCTAGATATGGAAGTGTCCTTTAAAATGTGGAGGATCGATACTACTTGGGAAAGGGGTAACGCTAAATGTCTCAACAAAGACGATGTGATCGGGCTTAGTTGGGACAAATGGAATCGAAAACTTGATTGTAAGCTACTTCGTTGATACTCAATAGCTAGCTTTGTTGATTATGTTCTTATCTATCTTTCTCTAATAAATTCTCTAGTTGTTTCATGTACTATAGTATTTTCAAGGATTTTTAGAGGAATTTAATGCTATATGAATTTATTATAAATGCGTTAAATTATTGGATATTAAATAATATTTAGCAAAATTTACATTTTATATACTAGTTAGAATCATCACCACACTTTTTACTATATGCTCCTCGTTATTTTTCTTCCCCTCCTCTTGATCCTCGATACCGGAAAAAAATGACACTCCCAGAGTAGAAAGTAATAAGCAACGCTCTTAGTACAACTAGAAAGGTCCCGGACAATTTCGCCTTGCCACAGGGACTTCTAAAAGCCACTTCCTCAAACCCAAATATACGTACCATGATGAAAGTAGCAGCAGGAAGCATGTTGCAAATAGCGGCAGTGAATGTCACTGAAGTGAGCTCCATACCGGTGTAGTATATCTATATATATATTTTAAATATATTTTTTACAAAAATCTATTTTGGCTTATAACTTTTTGTTTATAATATTTGCATAATTAAACCCTTGCCATTTGAATTAAAAAAAGGAAAAAAGATACGTAGGTACACGAAAGATGCTACAATACATAACCACACATTTGAAGTTTAAAAATGTATCCCTAACTACACAAACTATATGCATCGCATGCTCACATATACGAACTATATGTAGTCATAACGCCAACATCACGAACATTTTTCCGGTACTTTTTTCGCCGGAATCCTGCGTTGACCAGTTTGACCGGCGTTGACTAACATAAATATTCAAAAAAATATTTTTTTAGGTTTTAATAAATTAAAGTAAATTTTATAACTAAATCACAAGCAAACGCAAAATTGGAAACAAATATTTATTACTTTAAAAAAATTTCATAAAATCTCTCTCTAATAAATCAAATCTCTCTCCAATATATTTATATAATCTTATTTTTTAAATTTATATTATTACATAAAATATATGTAAAATAAAAATACAAATATCTTTTCGCATATGTAGCAATTTGAATTTTTGATAACGAAAATATATTACTCAATCGATAAAAGAAAAAGTGTATATACAACATTCCACATCAGGAAAAACAATTTAGACAATGGTTCAAAACCATTACAAATATGTCTAATATTCTTCTAACTACAAATAAGTAAGAAGCTTGATTTCTCACACGTCCAAATTTTAAGTTTTATTCTGTTTAATCCGGTTTGTTATTTGAGAAAACTAAAACTTTTAAAAACTTTCAAAATATTATAAGTTTTAATTTTTTTAAATTTTAAAATATTGCAAATATTAAAAGTTTTAATTAATCAATCAGCACACATACAACTCATGGCCTTGCAATCCTCAAAACACAACACATAATTTAATGTAACTCCCATAAATAAAATTGTAACATCCTAGAACCGACCATGCTCTCATACCAAATAAAAATAACCCAACCCAATTTTTTTAATTTACTAATTATTAGATTTGTACCTACTAAAATATTTAATCTAGGTCGAAACAAAATTTGAAAAAGAAATTTGCTGTCAACAAGGACGAGTTCTCTTACTGCGACCTCGAACACTCTCTAGCTTATTTATATGACTTGCTAGCACGATCCTCATCATTTTAGAACAACATACGAACATATAATTCAACGATTTCTTTTATTAATGGGAGGGAAAATTAATTACGATATCGATTCAAGAAATAGTCCTGCCGGTCATAGAAGAGATATACCCTGTTTTGCGAAGCTATACATCTATGTAACGCCAAATGTCTCAACAAAGACTTAGTTGGGAAAAATGGAATCGAAAACTTGATTATAAGCTACTTCATTGATACTCCATCTCCCAATACCCCACGTCAAGCTCATACGTGGTAACACGTGTGAGATTAGACAAGTCTTCAATATAGCGGCTTTATATTCGGCCGTTAAATTATCATCGACGTTTATACCCGATTGTGGGGTCAAAGCGACTGTAAAATCCGGCCGTCTGATCATTAACGACGTTTATACCCGATCGTAGGATTCTTCAAGTAGTAAATGACAAAACTCGCGATGTCCATGAAAATTCGCGATTGCGGAAACAAGTCACTAGTGTAAGATGTTAGAATAAAAGGATGTTAATCCCGAAGGCGAAAAGAACATCAACTGAACAAATCAATAAATAGACTATGTTCATAATCCAATACCTTGGACTTCAAGAAACTAGCAATTATGCTAGTACCAAATCAAATTGGCCGATTGACCACCAAGAGGAGATATCACGTCCCCCTCCTCTTCTTCTTTTTTTTCAGTTTTTTTTTTTTTTTTGTTAAATGAATGAATAGACAAAAATAAAAACAAAAGAAAAGTCAATAGAAAATTATAGAAGCAACACAAAAGTTTTTAGAAGAAGAATTATATTAGACTCCCATAAATATAATGCTACATAATACATCGATATATATAGTGATAGGATAAACCTAATTTCCTAAACTAAGATAATGACTAATGTAAATAAAACATTTCTAGATAAAAAGGTAATTATCTTAAATAAGAGGTTCTAGATTCTCCCGAATTTCCATATTCTTGAGCAATCATCTCGACCCGTCGATCCTCAGTGCAGCTCCTAGTGATGTTGTGGCTTGTGGACCTCATCCATGCCATCCTTGGAAGGATTTAAAAGATGAGTTATTTGCACTAGAAGTAACTTTTCTCAAAGAAATATCATAATAAGTCACTTTTTCAAACTTGGGAGATATAGAGAAAATATTGTTCTATTTTAACCTACCAAAGTTCTTATATTATCTAAAATGCCATTTAAATGATTTAACTAAATATATTTTTCTCTTTTCCTCTTCCTCTCTCGATTCTTTCCAATTTCTCCCCCTCTCTCCTTCTCACACTTTCTCTTTTCTTTTCTATCACTTTATATTATTATTACTAAAATATTTTATGTTTACTTTTGTACAATATACAATAATAATATTTAATCTACATTTTAAAGTGAATTTTGTTATTTTTTTTGGTGAATAATATTATACATATCCATTTATACATGAACATTTATTCATTGATAATTGGATAATCAATTATGGTATCGTTTATGGTGTTTGGTTATGGTCACTTGTTGTCCATAAATTATAAAACACTAGATGATGACCCGCACGTACGTGCGGGATTATATTTGTAAATATAAATTTTCGATATAGTATTTATTACTTATATTTACTTTTGTTGAATTTCATTCAATTTGTGAATTTTTGCAATAATAGTGATTTCATTATATAATTTGGATTGGTATGCTAATAGATCCGGATCGACATGGCGGTGGATCCGGATTGACATGACGCCGGATCCGGAACTATTGTAAACCCATAAACTATTAAATCAGATAAAATTCATCATTAAAAAAACTTTTCAAATTGAATTACTTAAATTATCAAGGCGGAAAAATGCATCTCGTAACGGTTTTAATATGTTCTGACCCGTAAACAACTCATCCCGTAAAACCCACATGACCAATGTCTGTATTTGTCTCATTTGAATTTGTAAAACCCGTGGATAACATGCAACTCGAAAAGAAAAAAAAATTATAATCTATAATATATGTTTACGGGACTTGATAATAGATTTAGAACATAATACTCTCATTTTATGTTTCGATATTTAAAGTTTCAAAAAGTGAATTTTTTGAAATCATATAATATATATATATATATATATATATATATCATCCAAAATAGATAGTTACTCTTTCCAAAGTTGACGAATTCAAATAAGATTTTGAGTATTGAATATTGCTCCCATAAATATTTATCTTTTTACCCAAAATTCATGTATCACATTCATACCCGTACATATGTATAAATTTATATTCGTAAATATAATTGTTTCATACTTCTGCTACAGCATGAGTTTGGTATAATTGTAAAAAATTATTTAATAAAATTACATTATTAAAAATACATCATATATATTTTGATGGACTAACCCGTGAAAATTGAATTCGTAAATATAAACCGTGACCCATACTACCATATGATTATGAGTTTCGCAAACCAACCTGTGTATTATTAAAATATCATAAAACTCTGAAATATATAATTATATTTTCATCATATATATATATATATATATATATATATATATATATATATTAGATTGTTAGATTTGATTTTCTTAAAAACAAATATGTTGTTAAGAAGTATTTAAATTTTTTTTTATAGAAATTGTATATCTTTGAAAATAAAAGTTAGTTTTAAAAACCATTGGAAATAAAATTATCTTCAAGAGATTAAAAATTGAATAATATAATAATACTTAAACTTATAAATTTTAAATAGATTTAAATATTTCTAAAATTTTAAACTTTACATGTAGTTTAAATATTTATAATATATGAAAATATTTCAACTTAATAGAATGTTAAAAAATATTGTTATAAATATTTCTATATTTAAATAGAATGTTAAACTCCAAACTTTATAAATATTTACATAGTTCTAAAATTTTAAACTCCATAGATCTTAAATATTTATAATATTTTAATATTTTTTAGGAGTTTATGTATTTATAATATTTTTTAACATTCTATTAAGTTGAAATATTATAATATTGGAACCTATTAAATATTCAATATTTAAATTATTAAAAAAACGTGTAAATTTTTAAAAAATTATAATATTTCAAAGCTTTTTAGTTACTAAATAATTTAAAAGTGTCAATTAAGGTTAAACTTTTAATAATTTAAATATTATAAAATTTTGAATATATTAGTTTAAATTAGGTAGAAATTTTAGGAAAAACTAAAATATGTTTATATAGATATATACAATTTTGAATTAAATAGTCCACCTTTTATGGTAACAAATTTATTATGAAAGGTTGGTTAGTTATTAGTTTTGATTTTTTATGTATTTAAAACTGATTTGTTTTCCAAAAATATATTTTGCTGTCATTTATTCTGTTTGGCTACATGGTTGAGAAAGCATTTTTTTTTATTTTGGTTTTTAATTGTATATACTATGTTCATCTTATACAAAATGCTTCCCTTTTAATAGTATAAATGTTACTTATTACAAAATTTAGTATAAATGAATGTGTCTATCAGTCTATGTATATATGAGCATAAGAAAAAAAATTGTCTATCCAATGATAAACACAATTTTGGTTTTGCAGACTTTAGCTTCGTAGACACAACATGAATCAAATTAAAATATCCATTCAACTAATTTTTATACATAAATTATAAAACATGTGGTCACTTGTTAAAAAGTCTAGTATAATAAGTGTGTCTTTGTATGTGAATATATGGACAACGGTCATCTATCCAATGATGAAAATAAGACTTTTAAAATTGATTGGAAGCATATTTAGATAGTATAGGTCATTGGTATCCAAAAAACTTCATCCACACAATAAATTTTTTATTTTTTTCGGATAGCAAATTCCACATTAGACTTGGGATATATGTATGTGAAAATTTTATTGAATCAATGCTATGTCGATTTTGTTATGTGTTGCTATAATGTTATTAGTTCATATGATTTTTCAACAAAGCATACTTTATTTTAGAAGTTTCTAGTCATCCATGTGGATTTGTTCATATATACATAACACTAAGAGATATGTTTATAGTTCACCACCGTTTTCTGCGCTTCACTTTAGGCTAATTTGGTCTTTTTGTGTGTGCAAACAGTGACAAAATTTGAACATTCTTATATTGTGACTTATTTGGTATATCATAAACTTAAAGTGACTTATTTGGTAAATCACGCTTAAAATTTTTTATTACGCAGCACTTTTGTTTATTTCTTTTATGGCCACACAAAATGTTAGATATTTTTTTCAAATCTCTATATATAAACCATGTTTACGAACCCCAAAATCACAACAACAACAAAAAAAAGCATTATCGACTTAGAAAAATGAATTTCATTAGCTATTCTTCTCGCATTCTAATAATCTTGGCAGCTCTTGTAGGTGTTCTAGTTGTTCCATCGAACGCTCAAGACAGCCCACAAGACTATGTAAATGCTCACAACCAGGCACGAGCAGCTGTAGGCGTTGGCCCTATGCAGTGGGACGAGGGGATTGCAGCCTACGCTCGGAGCTACGCGGACCGACTAAAAGGCGACTGCAATCTCGTACACTCGGGCGGGCCTTATGGGGAGAACTTGGCCGGGGGCGGGAATAGTGGCGACTTTTCTGGTGTGGACGCCGTGAACTTGTGGGTTAACGAGAAGGCTGAGTATAACCCCGTTTCGAACACATGCAACAAAGAATGTCGTCACTACACTCAGGTTGTTTGGAGAAACTCAGTGAGACTTGGATGTGCAAAAGTGAGGTGTAATAACGGTGGAACCATCATCAGTTGCAACTATGATCCTCCAGGGAACTATGTGGGACGGAGGCCTTACTAATGTGTGATCATGATGCATACAAATTCACACACATTTAAATCACGTAGGACGTGTATATGTATTTCAATTAAGAGCATCATATATACGATGTGTATTCAATATTAAATTATGCAAATAAGAGCTGAGATTACCATTTAAATCCCACGTATAGTCCAATGCATATTTGTTGTGCTTCGTCCAATGCCATATCAAACCGAAAATCTGATTGGTTAATATTGTAACTAATACTTTTGAATATATAATTTTATTTCGGATTTTAGGGTATACATTTCGGTTTTTGGTTCGGTTCGAATTATGTTGAACAATTTGCTTAGAAACATTTGAATTTCGTTCAGGTTTTAAAACAATTCGGTTCGGTTTTGTTACCGGATTTTTCTGACAAATCGTAGATTCGAAGAATCGTAATTTTCTTTTTAGTGTTATGACACTACAAATAAATATTCCAAGTATTGGTTATTTATATTATTTTCATTTCCATTTTATTTGTAAAAATATATTTTCCTAATTTATATATTGAAAATAATTTAACGAACAAACTAAATTTGATTGTAGAAGCCCCCTTGGTCCAATGGTGTTGACTAAGGGTTTAGTAATGCTTCTACACCAGGAGGTCTGAGGTTCGATCCCCAGATAGCGCGATTTGATGCACAATTAGAGCCTTTCGCCGTGATTCTAGCTATTGATGAAGAAGATGGTGTCCAAGATCAGCATGAAGAGAGAAGAAGACGTTCAAGATCAGCAAAGGAGTGTTGTCAATAGTGAATCAAATAGGGTCGGAAGGAATTGCCCATGGTAGATTATCTTTGTAACAATTCTCATAATTTGCAATAACTAATAAATCTAAAGGCGATAAAAAAAAAACTAAATTTGATTAATATTTTTTTTCAAAAACTCTGCCATTTATTTCTAGAAAATTTAAATAATAATTAGGTCAATAATAAAAAAAACAAACATAGTCATTAAAATTATGTTATATAATAAATAGGGATCAATAACTTTGTTATACTTAATTGCATCTCTGTTTTCTTTTCAAACGAATAAACCACATGCAATTATTAACAAGAAAAGACAATTCAATAAAATGAATACATTTGGATACTGTAAACGTAAATTTAAATTTGGATGAAGCATGTAAAACGAAAGGACCTTAAGACTTCTCTTAGCCACCTTTAATTAATATTTTTTACCTTTTTATTGTTTTTTCTTTTAAATAATCAAAGAGATTATGTACCAAAGCTCAGATCAAAATATATTATATTAGTATTTGGATACTTTTCTTATTATATGTCAATCTTTCATAGATAAGGTACGAGAGGGCATAAAACAGTACTCAAGAATCGGTCGACATGGACGAGTGAAATATCATAATGCGAAGACTTTGATTATTCTATATATAGTCTCAAAAGTATTTTTTAGTCAATTGCGTTATCTTGAGTGTATGTAAATTGATGTTTCACGTTTGGTTATTTTGAGTGTATGTAAATTGGTGTAATTCTAACAAATGAACTAATCGTGATCTAATTCTAACGGAGAAATGAACTAATTCTAACGGAGAAAATCAACCCAAACTATTTCCCGAAGGTATTTTCATACCCAAACTCGCGTACTCTGAATTTTACAACCCAAATCAGCTTTCAATTCAAATAACCAACCTGAACTATATCAAATTTTGTCGATTTCAACCTCGACGTTAACAGAATCGCTGCCCATCTTGAAGATTTGGACAATCAAGCTTAAGCTTAAGCTTAAGTTCTCTTGGTTTTTACAGAAGCTTAAGCTTGATTGTCCAAATCTTCAAGATGGGCATGGATACTGTTAACGTCGAGGTTGAAATCAACAAAATTTGATGTGGTTCAGGTTGGTTATTTGAATTGAAAGCTGGTTTGGGTTATAAAATTCAGAGTACGTGAGTTTGAGTATGAAAATACCTTCCGGAAATAGTTTGGGTTGATTTTCCCCGTTTTCCCGATCTTGATTTCATAGAGCTAGAGATACCATGAACTTAACTTTACTATACTAATATCTAATTAATAAAAATTATAAGAAACAAAAAAATTTCAAAAGTAAAAAAAGGTCTTTTCTTTTCATAAGTTTTTTTTCAGACAAAATTATACATTTCCTTGCATTCGTCCTCAATTAGAGGTGAACTTAACGAATTTGGAAAGATTTGAAATGTTAATGTTAAAAAAAATTCTTACTCCCTCCATCTCAATTTAAGTGATGGTTAAGGTTTATATACACAGATTTAAAAAACATGTAATTTACCCATTTTTCATAAAAACATCATTAACTAAAATGAATTTAACCAATAAAAAAATATAAAAATATGATGTAAAGTGATTGGTTAAAAATTATTAAATACATTTAATTTTAGTATAGAATTAAAAACATCACTTAAAATGAATCAATATTTTTTGGCTAAAACATCATTTTAAAAGAAACGGATGAAGTATTAATTAGGTCTTATGAATGACTAAGATGTATAAGTCTGAATCTTTTCTCTTATGTCACGTTATGAGCTTTCATTACATCACTTAGGTCCCCGTATGAATATTGATTGATTTGATTAAATGTTACGTTGAAAAGTTGTAAATTTGTTTTTTCTTAAAAATGTCACTATGGTCTTGAGCTTTTTAGTGAAATGTCACTGTTGGATTATTTTTTTTATGAAATGTCATGTTTTGCTAAATCAACCTTATTGAAGACGTAGACTTTGATTATTTCGAAGTCGTTGCAAGAAACCAAATTACCATGACATAACGGGTCCGGTCACAGAGGTCGTTTTTAGAGAACAAGTCAAGATGGCTTTGTCATTTCCCCTGATGGTCGTTTTAGAGAACGTTGTGCTTTAGTCCCAAGAGAATTTACCATCTACGTAATTTATATAATTTAACTCTTAATAAAAACGAATACAACAAGTTAATTAGCGAATACATTTTTAAAAATGTGAGAGACTAATTTAGAGAACAAAATTGAACATTTTATCTCTCACAATTTTGGATAGACATATCACCCATCAATTTCCTCTCCTTGTAGATGGTCATATTGTATGCTATGATCTTCATTTTTGATTAGTTTAATTTATGAGTTAAACAAAGTAGTTATCATCTTAAGAATAATGAAAACAATTAGTTTATATAGAAACATTTTGGAGAAATAGTTATCTATATATATATAGATAATAGATTTGACCCTGGTAAAAAATATTTATGGAGACTAGTTTTACGGTAATTTTATTAAATTTATATAAACAAATAAGAAATATATGGTAAAACTATGTATAGTTCGAATCTGTTAAAAAAAAATACAATATAACATACAAAACTATAATATTGGTTTCAAAATTGTATGAATAAATGAAAACAGATTTTTAAAACTAATTTATGATTTTCATTAAAATTTTGAACATAAATTATTTTAAACACTGTGACAAATTTTAGTATAAATGATTTTAATCAACGAAGAAAGAGTTAGGCAGAGATTATCATTAATTAAAATGAATATGATAGGTCCGGTGATTACACGAGACACGAGACATAATAGAAGTTAGGCGGAGATTTTTTAAACAGGGTTACTCTATACATTGCTAACTTTACATAACGCATGAAAAATATATACTAGCCAAATTAAATCATATCCCTTAAAATTAATTAAGCCTATTGTCAAAAAAAAAAAAAAAAAAAAAAACAAATACGATAGTAGATGAGAGATACGGTCTCATGAAACAACTAGAGAATTTATTTTGGCATTACATATTGTATTGAACTTTATATTAAATCTATTTGGAATGTTAAATATATATATACATATCTATTAGTACTTACAGTTAATTGAAATTTAAGTTAGTAAACCCAAAACAATTGAACCCACAATTTTTATTTTTGCCTTTTAACTATTCTTGTATGCTTACGTTTTCTTTTTTTTTTGGCTTATTTTTTGCTTACATTTTGCTTTATAAAAAGTATGCAAAGTATACATTTTGAGAATTGCATAAGCCACAACCATTCGCTCAGCAAGACTCTAGGAGTCAAATCGAAGTTCCTGGACAATTCAGCATATATGGTCATGATCGACAACGCAATTTGAAGCATAACAGCTACAAATATCGGCAAGATCATGTTCGCATTCATCTTTAGATAGTGCAAAAAGAGTGAAAGATATTTAGAGACATATAACAAAACATGATATATAAATTGTTTGATAATAGGTGTTTTCGTACATTTTCAAAACAATATAGGGATTCTAGTTTTTCCCTATTCACAATTGGAAAAATAGACATTTAACTCGGTATCACATTTTGGCCAGACTCATTTATCACTCATAAATCCATTTATGTACAATTCTGCCATTAAAAGTTATTTTCTCTTTCGTTCTTTCTCTTCCATCGACTTTTCATTTCTTTTTTCAACTAAATTTCTTTTCACTGATTTTTTAGATTATAAATCACACATCTTTTGCCTCTCTCACTCCGTCTTAATTTTCTTTTAGTTCTTTTAATTATTTCTTGCTTACATTCTTCCTAAAATCTAATAATTAAAATATCCATTGATATATAATTTTCTTAAGTTATTTTCATGAATATAAAATAATTTTTTTTTAAGTATAAACCAAAAGTTATTTTATTTTTTTACATTTTTATATTAGTGAAGTATTTTAAATGGTTATTAGTATATGTTTTATGTTTTATTTAGGCCCAAAGAAGGTAGTACAAACTTATATGTTTGAGGCCTATGTGTATAGCCCAACATAGTTTTTTCCAGTCTATTGATTTAGTTACCTTAATCTTATCTTTTTATCATTTAGTAATTTTTTTTCTTTGCCCAAAAGTGATTGTCTTTTCTTATGAGTTGGTAGATTACTCAAAATAAATAAACTTTACGATGGATCTATCAGAATAGATATTGATGTACTTGTTTTGTATTTTGGCCCATAAATAAGACAATTATCGGAGGATATGGATGAAACTTCCTTTTAGAAAATACAAGTTTTCGTAATTTATTTTAAACACGTTTGATTACGATTCTTCTCATTATCTACTATGCACTCATTGCCTTATTAGCTCATATCTAACATATATTAGACTATATTGATTTTCAAAACATATTATAACTATTTTCTTTAATTACTATCTTTGAATACTCAAATTTGGATTAAAGGAAAAAAATAAAATTTGGATTAAAAGTATTTGATTCAATTTATGAAATATCAAATTTGTCTTTTTCTTTTTAATCATGTAATAAACTAATATTTCACTTTCAATTATTTTTCATGTTGATATACACAATTACATTAATGTTATTTTATTCTACCATGAATTTAAAATTACTTCCATTCTAAAATCCAGTAACACATTTAAAATATTAAAATGATAATTTAAAATGAAAGTGGAATTATATTTAATTACCACTTATAAAAAATTATAATATTTTTTTCTTATTTTACATTTCATTTAATTTCTGTAGTCTATTTTTCATTTATATAAACTTTCTATTAATTATAAATAACAGAATTATACACTAAATACATATTTTAAATTTATTAATGTAAAAGTAAAAATGTTGCTTAGGTGGATGCTTAGGTGGCATCATGAGAAGAGAGAAAACCTAACTTTATATATATAGATGTGTAAGGATGGCTTTCAAATAGAAACTGAAAACTGGGTAGTAAATGTAAACAATGTTGATGTGGCAGAAAGAGAAGAGAGAAAAGAGGCACACATATGACATATCAATGAAGCTATAGTAATATAACGTCTTGACCCTACAAATCATTTCCCGAAAAGTTATTCATCCCTGGACTACTCCTATTTTAGTGTCAAGTGCCGGTATCAAATAGATCTTCTTCGATCATTTTCTAATCTCTGAGATTCTGAAACTAAAAAATACATTTTATAGCTCTACAAGATTGGAAACATACGATTCTCTATGATATGAACAATTTTATTTCGAATTTGATCGAATCCAAGGTTTGTAAGCACACTGGATTTTTCTGTTTTTTTACGCTCGATAACCGAAAGATTCGTACTATTGCTGGAATTGATCTCAATGACTTATCATTTGTATAATGATCTTGGTTTGTTATCAAATCTCGCTTTGTTTCATGTTCCTTCCTCAGTTTTGGTGAAAAAATTACTTTATGGTGTAAAGATTATAATTGAGATTTGCCATCTATTTTTTTTTTGGACGTTTAATACATGTACTTCTTCAATTGGAATAAAAAACTTTGTTTAATTTTAATAAAACATAATATTATTCGATATTCTAAAGAATTTTGGTTTAATTTTGGCAAAAATCAAAATAACCAAATTTGTATATAACTGAACCGAATAGTTTTAGTTTCCGGTTATTTTTGGCAGCATTTTCAAATTAAAATTAACCGAAGAACCAAATTAACCAAAGTGAATATATGGAATAACCAAACCGAATTCTCATGGCTATTTAGAACGTAACTTTAATTTTTTTTGAGCACTGCCATTCGTAGAAATTCTTCAAAGTTTCTTTAAAACCAAAAATCTATACTATTAAAAGGGAAGCATTTTGTATAAGTCAATCATAGTTTATACAATAAAAAAAACAAGTAAAACAAAACCAATAGGCTTATAAGAAAACTACATAACCGAAATAATAGAAACAAATTTAGCTGATGAAATTAAATTTGACACCATCATAACCGAATCCCTAAATTATAGAAACAATTTTAGAAAACTCATAAAATTAAATGAACCTTCATAGACGGAAATTTTTGTGTTATGCTAAAATATAGCAAACAAATTATTCATTACTTCGAATCCTTTAATTATATAAACAATTATAGAAACAAATTAACTCATAAAATTTAATGTACCTTCATCGACGGAAATTTTGCTATAGATGATTAAATAATATAATCACTCTTTAAAATACATTCCTAAAATATAGCAAACAATTTATTCATTATTTTGGATTCATCAAATCACGATTAATTTTGTTTCCTAAACCAACAAATCATAACTAACAATTTTGAAATTCGAGTACTTACCATCGTAACTGATAAAATTACAGAAAAAATTATAGAAACAAAATAAACTCATAAAATTAAATAAACCTTCATCGACCGAAATTTTGGTGTTATGCTAAAATATAGCAAACAATTTATTGGTTACTTCGAATCCCTTAATTATAGAAACAATTATAGAAACAAAATAAACTCATAAAATTAAATGAACCTTCATCGATGGAAATTTTGGTGTTATGCTAAAATATAGCAAACAGTTTATTTCTTACTTCGAATCACTTAATTCTAGAAACAATTATAGAAACAAATTAAACTCATAACATTTAATTAGTCATCATCCACGGAAATTTTGCTAGTGATGATTAAATAATATAATCACTCTTAAAAATACATTCCTAAAATATAGCAAACAATTTATCCATTAGTTTGAATTCATCAAATCACGATTAATTTTGTTTGCTAAACCAAAAAATCATACCTAACAATTTCGAAATTCGAGTACTTACCAAACATTAACAACTAAATATATGAAAATAATAAATACCAAGAATATTCTAGGTTCCATTAGTATTAATATAAATAAGAGAAGAATCCATCGATGGTGTATACTCCTCCCAAAAGATTATTAGCGACAAACACATTTTTTCACTCAAACAAATGTCAGAGCTTAATGGTATCACAAGCCTTGCTCTGATTAAGCTGTTAAAGACAGCTCATTCAAGGTTTGATATCCCCTTAAACCCTCATGAGTTTAGCATTTGTAATATTAAACGTGGGACTGATCAGGCTAAATTAGTAGAACCAGCATCTTTGATAATTTGGGACGAAGCTCCAATGATGAGTAAGCATTGTTTTGAGTCATTAGATCGTTGTTTGACTGATATTATTGGATTTGCTGAAACCAAACCTTTTGGTGGTAAAGTTGTTGTCTTTGGTGGTGATTTTCGTCAAGTATTACCTGTCATTCAAGGTGGTAGAAGAGCAGAAATCAGTATGGTTGCACTCAACGCTTCTTATATTTGGGATCATTGTAAAGTTTTGCGACTTAAAATGAATATGAGGCTTTGTTTTGGGAATTTGAGTTTAGAGGAGGCAAAGGAAATTCAGGAATTTTCAGAGTGGATACTAGCAGTCTGCAATTATCACGAATTCCTAATCATCGTATTAGGTTGAAGGTTGGTTGTCCAGCTATGCTCTTAAGGAATATAGATGCTAGAGGAGGCCTCATGATTGGTACAAGGTTGCAGATCACACAATTACCTGAGTTTGTTATAGAAGCAATAATAATAACAAGAGATCGAGTTGGAGATAAAGTGTTGATTCCACGGATATTGTTATCTCCATCAGACACAAAGCTTCCTTTTTTGATGCGTCGAAGACAATTGTCGTTAGCTGTTGCGTTCGCCATGACAATTAATAAAAGTCAGGGACAGTCTTTGAGTAACGTTGGTCTTTACCTCCCTAGACCATGTTTTTCACATGGACAGCTCTACGTTGCTCTCTCAAGAGTTACTTCCAAAAAAAGACTGAAGGTGCTCATCATTGATAAAGATGGCAAACCAAAGAAGAAAACAACTAATGTCGTCTTCAATAAAGTGTTCAAGAACCTTTAAATTATAATTCTCCATTTTTTATTTTCATTTCCTGCATGTATGACTTCGGTTACATTTCTTTCAATACCATCTTCAAGACTTTCTCATTATAAACTTTGGTTTTCCAATTCAACAAATTTCTATTATACTACTCCAGTTAACAAATGCAGTCATCAATCCTTCAATTAAATGAAATAAAAAATATAATAAAAAGTCAAATCACATTACATTATTTAAGAAAACTAAACCAGCCAACTATCCTTTAAAAATACACCCGCACGTCATCTAGTTAATATTTAAATAAGGGAAAATTGGAATTAAAAGATAAATTTTACAAATTTGTCCACATATGCATTCTATGCATAAATGCCAATTTTTTCTAAACTACCCTTTTTAATAGATTTAATCAATTTTTTCAAAAACATTTTAAAAAGAATTAGCAGAAAAATGATAATGAAGGCATGCATGAGGTTACACAAAAATTAAAATATGTTGTTTTTGTTGTCATTATGGATGGATAAAATATGATCTACAAAGTTTAGAATACATATTCTGAAGTTTAGAATATGTATTCTATACACCGTACATATTCTACGAAATTTAGATTATGTATTCTACACACTCTACATGTTCTTCAAAATTTAGAAGTCATTTATGTTCTACGAAATTTAGAATACTAATTTCTATGAAATATAGAATACATATTCTATAGTTTCTTCTTTTTTCTACAAAATTTAAAAATAAGAGTAGTACCAAAGGCACCTTATAATTCCATAATAATACATGGAAAATTGATTTTTTTTTTCTTTTCAAAACTTAAAATGTTACCTTCAATCCAAAAACTGAATCCATTTTTGCAGGCCCGTTTTCTTCTACCAAAACTGAATTCTTCTGAAGCAGATGTGTGGTACATAAACAAATTGAAATTAAATAAAGAAGAAAACAAAATTTATTTGGGAGGAGGTAGGAAACAATTATGCAAGTACTGTTTTGGTGAAGAAGAACGACGGCGGCAAGTTATATAACTAAAAAAAAATTTATTTTGCCTTATATGTTTATCCCAACAAAAAATTAAAAATCCTTACCAAAAAAAAAACAAAATATTAAAAAAAGAAAAATTAAATCAATTTAGGAAATATTTATTTTAAAAAATTCGACAAGAAAAAAGATTTCAAAAAATTAGGGATATAATAGGGTTTTAATTATATAAAAGCATATGTCACCAATTTTGTAAAAAATTATCTTTAATTTCCAATTTTCCCTTTAAACTAGATTTTAACCCGCGGTACACCGCGGGATAAACATTTTTTTATTATTCATGTTTTTAAAAATTGATAGATTTTATTGGAGTTTATTTAATAATTATTAAGATTGCATATTATCAAACTTTACTAAATCAGTTTAATTATACATGTTTTATATCGGTGTTGTTAAAAATATAATGAAATTACCCGTATTGAACTGTGGGATTAATAAAATTATAATTTTTAGTAATATCAACTTAAACCCGTTTTATCTTACAACTCGTTCCGTCTTACAATCCGCCCCGTCATATAATTTGTTGAAAGCATATTACAATATTTCCCGTGTTATACCCCGTCATGTCATATAATCGCCAAAAAATATATATACATATTTAAAAAATGGCAAAGTCAATAATATTTTAGTATAAACTTGGTGTAGAGCTAAAATATTAATAAAACTGAAACTTTTTAAATATTTTAAACTTTATATGTAGTTAACAATCATTCCCGTCTTACAACCCGTCCCGTCATATATTCCTCAAAACATTAAATCCATGTTTATAGTCCCGTCATTCGTAGTTGGAAGGTTATAATCTTATTTATAAAGGTCCTGAACGATTATTAAAAAAATCTACTCGATATGGGATGTTGTACATATGCTAAAAAAATTTGTAATATACGTCCGTTTAAAAAAATTCAAATTGCAATATATGCTAACAAAAATTTGTATTTTTATTATACATATGTTTTATGTAATAAAATAAATTAAAAACAAATAAGATCATATAAAGATTTTGGAGAAATATTTGAGAAAAGGTGGAAAATAAGAAATGATATTATATTTATTAGGGAGAGATTTTAGGGATTTTGTTAAAAATGATTGTTTTCAAAATTTTAACTAAATATTTAATGCCAATGGCATAACCTAGTAAATAACTTCCAACTCTAAGGTTTTTTTTTCAAAAATGCTGCAAAAATGTTAATATAGATAATATAAGTATTTTAATTATATAATATTTAAACTAGTAGGAAAAATGTGAATTGAATATCATAAATGTTTCTCGTTTCAGAAACGTTACTCTTTAAAAAAACGACATATGTGAACTGAAATTCATAAAACATAACTCGTTTCAGAAGCGTTACTCATTTAGAACTGCCTATATAAATATTCTTAAGGCAATCATACATAATAGACTCATCTCAATCTCGATGAGAGCGATAAGTCCAAAGCTGTGGTTGCTTCCACCCACAATCCTAAGCCCGGGCAGTGGCTTCCTCATCCACAAGACAAGTTCTGTGCTATCATTTCATGCCTTTGGCCTCTTGGGATGGTATTAGAAGCCAATGTGCTTAGAAGACTTCTCAATCAGTCGAGATCTTAGATATTGTTGAATCGTGTGTCTTGTTCAGTGTTTTTTATATATTATGTTTATACCAAAATCTTTTTTTGTGACACTTTGAAATCTTTGCTTTATATATTCTTTGATCAGATTATATGATTCATCTTATTTGTGAATGTTTTTGTTCTCAGGTCTTTATTTTCTATGTCGTTTCATACATGTTTCCTGTGAGATAAATGAATAATTCTCTTTCATTGCACTGATTAATTTCGTTAGTGGCTTTAATTGTTATAAATTTCGATTTGCAGTACTTTTCAACAGTTTTCAAGAATTGCAGATAAGTTAATTTACAAATTGTTGATTAGGATCCAATATATACTCAAATAATGATTGATCATCAACCTTGGTGTGGTGGTGGTGGTGGTGGAGGCATAGACATGTGATGATGGTGGTTCATTGCTAGTTGTTGTTCTGGTGTTGGTCCACCTTGCTGCATGTATTGCGGTGGCCACCCATGTTGGTACATTCCCATGACTTGAGGTGGTGGTGGTGGCACCCTCGGACCACCATAACCTTGTTGCTGATGATGAAACTGAGGAGGTGGTGGCGGCATAACTTGAGGGGGATGGAGTTGCATAGCCGGTGGTGGAATCACTAAGCCATTTTGTTGTTTTTGTTGTTGCTGAGAAGGCCAAAATGGTGGCTGAGTTTGATACGCTTGTGGAACTGGTGGTGGTGGCCGGGGAGCCTGGAGCGGTTACAGGTTGCATATTTCCATTAGCGAACGGACGCGGAGCATTAGTACTCTGCGTTGTAGGGATACTTGCGAATCGCATGTGGGGTGTGCTCCTTTGGGAATTTGGCTTATCAGCAGCCAAAAGCCTCTCTACAAATTCACAAAAGTAATGTGTTTGTTATTCAAATCATGGAGAAAAACTTAAAACAAGACAAAGAGTATATAAAGATGAGTCTACTAACCTGCTGGAGTACCGTGACGCTCTCCTTTAGAGTCTTTTTTGTAAGCGTAAGAGACTGTTATTTGACGATTACTCAAGTATTGTCCGGTCATTGCCTGAAACAGTAAGACAAAGATCATGAGATTGTGTTTTGAACTCTTCTAAACATTAAAGCCAATAAAGAAGGGAGATAGTTACCTCAATAGCAGCATCAGATGCCTCAAAGGAGTCATAGCTAATAAAACCGAAACCTCTTGAGTTCCCCGTATCCGGATCGCGCATTATCTGAAATCAACAAGCTAGTAAAAGTCAGATTCTAATCCCAAACAAATCATGGACTGATATGTAAAGAAATAAATATTGTTTTGTTACCTTAGGACTATCAATAACCAAACCAAACGCACTGAAAGTGTCATACAAAAGCTTCTCATCCACATCCTGTTTCAAGAAAAGCAAAACCTAGTCAGATGTTGTGTTTCAAAGTTTTTTTATTACTAGAGTCAATGATACTTACAGGATCAAGGTTTCCAATGAAAAGGTTAGCACCAACATCGAAACTCTCTTGCAATGTCTTTTTGACACGTATATGTTCCCCATAGAGCTTAATCATGTTAAGAACCTTAATAGCCTGAAACAAAAATGAAACTTGTTAACCAAGAAATTCGAAATCTATAACAAGACTCATTCACATAAGAGAAGAGATCAAAAAGACTTACATAGTCAGCATCTTCTTCATTACGGAATTGTACGAAGCCAAAATCTTTTTGAGTATTTGTCACCTTATCTTTCGGAATAAAGACATTAACTGATACAATTACAAAGAGAAGTCATCAGAAATATTATTCGAACCAAACCCTAAAATAAGAAACTAAACGAGATAGATATTGATATGATTAAACTTACCAACTGGTCCGGCTTGTGTGAACAATTCCCAAATCAATTCTTCAGTAACTCTCTAAAATTCAAAAGAAGAGAAATTAGGTTAGTTTTCACCATTATAAACCCTAAGATTACTTTTTCTTTAGGTAACTTCACACAAAAGAAAGAAAAAGTTAACGAACCTGAGGATCTAGTTTTCCGACGTACACGGTGGCGTCTTGGTTCCTCTCAGTAGCGTGTTGGCCAAGAAGATTAGCTCCTACACCTGGAGCTATACGAGTCGTCATCTTCTTCTTGTTTCTTTACTTTGTTGCCGGAAAAAAGTAAAACAAAGATTGAGAAATCTGAGGGTTTCAGTTTCGTGATCGTCACGTCTGGGGATTATCTTATAAGTTATAGCGGACGACGGTGTAAGAAACGACGGTTTAGTGGCAACTACTAATGGGCTGATATGCCCTTAATGTCTACTAAGCTATTTATTAAATATTTTATAAGTTTTTCAAACCTTTGAAATATGTTAAGAATACATTATTCCAAAACGCTTCACTTCATTATTACATAGTCAAGATTGTGATTTTAATTGACAATTTTACGTAAATTACCCTTAGTAATTTCAATAAAGGTTCTCTTTTCTTAATAATTGGAAGGTAATTTGGGAAATTTGACTATAAATTAGAGATGCTCAAATGTGTATTTCTCTTTTAATAATAGTAAGATATGATAGACTGAATCCTATAAGATAAAAACAGCTGATTTGAGCTATCTTACCTTAATTTCGAAAAAGTAATGGGAGATTTTATTTTGTATGGTAGTAACTAATCATTAATAGACAATAACATACGTTTACTTGAAAATACGTCATTATAAGTAACCGACAGATTTTCAAATCTTTTTTTTTAATTGACATAATTCAGATTCTTTTAATTATGACTAATTAAAGGGTATATTAAATTTCTATTTCAAGAAGATAATATTTCACAAAACATTAATATATAAATACCACTAAAGTAATATTACAAACCAACAAAATACATCCATGGCTTCCTCAGCAAAATACCATTTCATTTTCTTGCTAATCACATTTCTAGTTATCTCCGAAACGTGTTTAGCGTCTGTAAACTTTTCACCTGTCGATGGAAGTCTCTTGTTCTCACAAAAACATGTTGTGATCTACAACACATTGAACTCACATGACGCAATGGTCGTGCATTGTAAGAATAAAGGGGAAGATTTGACATTTTCTGCGATCCAATCTCAGCAAAGTGTAGGTTTCAAGTTTCGTGTTAATCTACGTCGAACAACAACGTACACTTGCACATTCACGTGGCCAGGAAATGCGAAGGCGTTTGATATTTTTAGAGCTGATAGAGACGATAATTCAAAAAGCAAAATTGGAGTTTGTAGTGAATGTATTTGGTATGTAACTGAGTCAGGTCCATGTCGTGTTAGACGCGATGGAGGGACTCCTTACTGTTTTCCATGGCCGTGATCTTAATCGTCTAAGTAATTTTTGTGATAATTTTGCTTTTATTTCGTTGTATTTGAATAATTAGATATATCTTATTAATAAGACAAAGTTATTTCCTCGCAATGCTACCTTTAGCGCTCTATATTTCTCACGTTATTTTCATTAATTTTTATATTTTAATTAACGACAAAGTTATTTCCTCGCAATGCTATCTTTAGCGCTCTATATTTGTGACGTCCTTTTCATTAATTTTTATGTTTTAATTAAAAATTTAAATGATTTTGTTTGACACTATTTTGTTTGTAAGGTTATTACATTCGGTTTGTAAGCTATATGGTGGTATATGTAGTTTGCTTTCAAAAAAATGTATATATCATTGTTACAAAAAAACATTATTTTTTACAATTTCAGTTTCTAATTTAATTAAATATCATATAACCTAAACATAATGTGGAGTAGTTCTAATTTTGTGATTCAAGAAAATTACTATAATTTGTTTTTCCTTAAGATTTAAAGTAAAACAATCATATAAAATATTCATTTTCCTTTTCAAATATTTTTAAAAATAGTTATTAATAATTATTTTATAACATATTTGAATAATATATTTAAAAGTAATATATAATAAATAATCAAAGAGAATTTATTTACTTCAGTATGGTGAAATATATGGTAAATAAGAAAATTAGAGGAAGCTTGATTTTTTCAGTTTAATAAAGCGTTCGATCATATATAAATTTAGGTAAAAATGAGAATTTTGAGAAATACTCCTTTTTGGTGTACCCCTTTTTTAAAATACCCCTTTTTTAATATGGAAAATGTTAAAGTTTTATATGATTTATAAGGTACTTCTAGATAATAATTACTACTGGGAGATTCGATCAAATTAATTTATAACGTTTTACAAGATTTTAAATCGTTTTTACAAGGTTTTGTTAAGGGTTTATAAGATTTTTAAAGGTTTTTATAAGGTATTTATACGGTATTTATGAAAGATATATAAAACTTTATACACATATAAAAGCAATTTGTGTGTAAATCTTTATAAGCTTACACACATATTTGAATAAATTTCAATATTTAAGTGCCTTTTTTGATAAAGTATGCAAAAGTGGTATTTTTGAAAAATGGTATTTCAAAAAGGTATTTTTGAAATTTTCCCAAAATATTCATAAGAAAATTATTTCATTGTAACTATTTAGGTAAAAAAAAAGTAAATTGACCAAATTAAGAAATTAATTACTAAATTAGCTTATAAAATATAAAAGTTAATTAGCTTATACGACGGAACGGGTTTGAACTGATATTAGTGAAAAATGATAATATTATTAATCTCACAGTTCACCTAGTCATTTTACTATTTTTTAAAACAACATTGATATAAAACATGTATAAGTAAATTGATTTAGTAATGGTTGATATTATGCAATCTTAGTAACTATTAAATAAACTCCAACAAAATCTACAAATTTTTAGAAACATGAATTAAAAAGAAAATGTATATATATATATATATATATATATATATATATATATATATATATATTTGAACGAATTGTAATCTTATTTCTTAATTGTTTTCAGAACTTTAACAAAACCAAAAATTGTGTTAAATAGAAATACAAATATATATACTGAACTAATTCTATAATGTTATTCTCAACAAATTATGATTTAACTTTTTTCCTTTTTTTCTATAACATTTTTCTGAATTCGGTAGAATAATTTGTATTTATTTTTTCCTAAATTTTAAATACATATAGTTTATATAACCAGTGAGACGATTCAATTTTTCAGAAGAAAAAAACTAAACAAATATAAAAAGTGGTTGAGGAAAAAATAACTAAATTAAAAAATATGCAGAAGACAACATCAAAGATTTACAAGAGTATGAAAATGACGCTAGACCCAACTAATCAAAACATGTTATTTTGCCCATCCATTATAAAAGACTTGGTGTGATTTCTTCAGGTTACTAAGCTTTGATTGTATGGAGAGTTGCGACGAATAAATCATTCCAAGTATCGGTGATGCCCGGGAGGCACCAATGCATACAATCATCGTGATTCTTTCCACCAGCTGCTGCCGGATGAGCATCGGCTCTGTACTCGCTCATTCGAGTTATGTCCAAAACGTGGAAGCCGCTTCTACTCTCAAGGGAGTTATAGAGGTGTTGATTCACCAGACGAACCTCTACATTTGTCCCGTTGTTCGTCACCGAGAACAATTCTTCAACCTACATTTAAAATAGATTATAAGCATCTCCTAACCATTTACTGTATTAAAAATGTGACTCCTATTGAAAGAAACTGACTTACTTTTGCAGGCAACAAAGGTTGCAGTCGTTGACAAGTACCACCTTGGTCCCAGTCACCTCCTTCAAAGTGCCGAGGTGATTGTGTCCGGAAGAATATGATTGCTCCAGGTCGCTTTGTTTTCTCCACAAAATTTACCTATTACAATGGCAGAACGTCGCATGAGGATCGCAATATTTCAGTACCACTAGTTTTATCATATCGCATAGATTGGTGCTGGCTTAAAGACTGATGCTTTAACACAAAACGCTATAAGTTCATACAGTGCCTGCCCACAATTGTTCATACAGTACCAGCAGATGTTCATTTTTGTAAACATATAATCTAGTAGGGTTTTCAATGGCAGTATCTCAAGTTCCCTTGCAATAACACAGGAAAACAGAGAAATCCAGAACAGCATACCATATGGTTTAGAACCCTATCAAGGCCAGCAGCAGGATTTATAGGTGGGAGTATTGGCCGGCCACCTTCAAAGAAAATCATAGGAGATTTTAAAGGATCAAATTTTGATGGCGCCCACCACCTTACACAGAGAAAGACAACAAAACTTTATCAACATCACAAGTTGACATAACAAAAAAAAATTTTAACTGAAAGATGACAAACCAAGGTATCATTTAACTGATATAACAAGACAGTTAAATTGAATGCAGTGATCAACACAGTATCTCGCAAAAGAAATACTGCAAGTTGAAGGAGTTCCTTCTCGTAAATCGAGACAGAGTCATATATGTATGTATAAACTTAGAGAGCAGTGGATCAACTGGAACAGAAGGTAGCTTAAACTAGAGAATTTCCCAGTTCCCTCTAAAATATCTGAACCTTCATATCGAAATACAGAAAACATGAATAAGTAGAAGAATTCAGTGACTATGGACTATGGTCATATGGAATCGATCTAATGTTGGGCTAAATCAGATGATAAAGCATTTAACTAGTTGAAATTAGTTTCATTTACATCAGACAAGACAAAAAAAAAGGGGTAATTTACCAATGCCCGGTGTTCAGAATGAGAATGTCATGGAAGCTTGAAGCCTTTTCCCATGAGCTGTCAGGAATATCAACATCAATTCTATACCCCTCTTTAAATCCAAGTGATTCTAACTCACCACCATTAGCATTAGCTGACCACCTGAACCATCAGCAAGAGAAAATATGTCTGATCAGTTTTGAAAACCTTACAAAACCATAGTATTCCTACACTGTGCGTACCACAAACTTAAGATATGCACATATAAGCACGCAAAGCAGGACTTACTAATGAAGAATGCTATTTGAAGCTAAAACAAGAAGCAATATATAAAATCCGGAGAAGCGACAAAAACATGAATCCTTAGAATTTTACTATGCCACATACGAATCTTTGTTGAGGAAGTAGAACAGAGTAAACAGTCATATAATTCATTTTCTCAACCAAAGATATACGAACACCAAAGAGAACTTAGCTTACCTACCATAACGTGCCAAGAGATTTGTTCGATGATACGCAATGGTCATATTATACTGCGAAAACGTGAATCCACGATCAGCACCCGCTGGTCGCCACTTCTTCACTTCACCAGTCACACTCTTTAACATACAGAATAGTGATACAAACATGTTCCTATTCAAAGAATCACCCACAAATCCTGCACTGTTCAAAAATCAAAATCTTAACTCAAACCTATACAATTTCAGATACAGGACTCATCACAGTGTAAAATCTAACAAGTTCTATAGCTTCTGATTCCTCAAATTCCAAACAACAAAAGGCCAAATTCGAGAACAAAGCGTACCAATGTTAGTATTTCGATGAGATTCAAGAAACTCGAGTGGATCAAACGAAGGAAGATCACAGTCCTTAGGTTTCCATCGCCACTTAGAGATCTCAAGGCCATTGGTTTTGTTGTTACGAACACAGTTCCATCCTTTGAAGATCTCTTTACAACTACTATCGTACCTAGCGGATCTGAAGTTTGGATCGTAGATCCATGAGCCATCGGAGAAGTCGCAAGTGGCGGAGATAACAGTGCGGGAACTGTGGGATTTTGGGGTGAAGACGGAGGCGGAGCGGTGAGTGTTGGGGGAGGAGAGAGAAGCGCGGCGGGATAGAGAGAGGAGGAAGAAAATGGTGATGAAACAGAGAAGGGAGAGTAGTGGGAAGAGTGAGAGTTTGTTGGGTGAAGTTGTAGCCATGGCTGTTTTAGCTCATCTCTCTCTCTCAGAAGTTCTCAGAAGCTCTCAGCCATGGCGGAGATTTGGGTATGTGAGAGTGTAAACCAAATTTTGGTAAAATTGAATTGCAAGGTAAACCGGTAAGTAGACCAATATTTTATCTATATATATATTTTTAAGTATATTTAGTACTAAAATCTATTTAGGTTTATAAACTTTTGTTTTATAATATTTGCATAATCAAATCCTTGCTAATTGAATAAATAACAAAAATTAAGGTGGTTATTGGTTTATGGATTTGTAAATCCACCTAGAATTTGTGAATCCTTATTATTTATGAAATCAAAATACATGGATTTTGAAATAACATGTTTTATCCTTGGATTTGAATCTTTCTATTTTACACTATCAAATCCTTTCAAATCCATTTAAAATATACTGCAGATTTTAAAATCTAAAAACAAATCATTAAACGAATAACATAGGATTTTAAGTAGTATTTATAAATCATACAACCAATAAGACATGATTTTTGATAGTTATTTTAAAATCAATAATTGAATAACATAGGATTTTTGTTTGGATTTCCAAATCCATCAAAATCAATGATCCAATAACCCCCCTAAAAGTAAATTTTGTAATTAAATCATAAGCAAATCGTAAAATTGGAAACAAATATTTATTACATCAAAAAGATTTCCTAAAATGTCTCTCTTTAATAAATTGAATCTCTCTCCAATATATGTATGTAATCTTATTTGTTTTAATTTATATTATTACATAAAATATATTTTTAATAAAAATACAAATTTTTTCACACATTTTGCAATTTACATTTTTGAAAACGGACGTATATAACTCAAGCGATAAAGAAAAAAATATATGTACAACGTCTATAAGGTAAAAAAAATTTAGTTAATAGTTCAAAACCATTATAAATAGTACTAATATGTATACAACTACAAATGAACATGAACTTTGATTTCTCATGTATCCAAATTAAAATTTTAAAGTTTTATAGAATATTTTAAATATTAAAAATATATAAACTCTACAAAAATTTAAAATATTATTAATATTTTAACTCTAAAAATATTTAGAATATAATAATATTGTAAAGAAATATGATTGACTGGTTTTGAGTTTATATAAATATGATTATATGTTTCTTACGGGTTGTCTATATTAAAAAAATTTACGGGTTAAGTTAAAATATAAATTTTTATTTACAACAATTTTTTTTGGGGGGAAGTGTATCGCGGATTGACCACATATATCTATGAGTCTACTTATTATACAAATTCATAAAAGTATATAAAATTAAAATGATATAAACACGTATAAAACTAGAGTATATAAACCAACTACAAAAATAATAAATCAAACAAATATATTAAATTATGGACCCGTGGTATACCACGAGATAAATCCTAGTTCGTGTTAAAAAAAAGAACTTTTTTTAATGAGAAAATTATTAATACTGCCATGTACAGTGACCAAACTCTTAAGGAATGCCATTTTCATAAACTTCTTCTCCCGCCTGTCACAAGAGCTATGTAAAAAGACCAACGTACTTCTGGACGAAATGGGCTGCTCTGTCTTGTGACTGTTCAATTTTTTTTTCATTATCTCTTTCTCTTCTTCATCTTTTTTTTCTTCTTCCAACAACAAACAATTCCAACGAACCATATTCGACGGACGAACTCCGGCGGACCAGATCTGGCGGACGAACTCCGACAGACCAAATTCGACAGACAAGGTCCGACGGACCAGATTCGACAGACCAGATCCGGCGGACCATAGCAATTCTGGTCCAGATTTGGCAGACCAGATTCGACGGACCAGTTCCGACATACCATAACTCCAGCGGACGAGTTCTGGCAGACCACAGTCGGTTCTGATGAACTATAACCAGTTCAAGCAGACCAGATTCGGCGGACGAGTTTCGACCAACCAGGAAGACGAATTCTGATAGACCAGATCTGGCGGACGAGTTCAGGCGGACCATAGTCAGTTCCTACGAACTTTAACCAGCTTCGGCATAGCAGGTTTGACGGACCAGATAGACTAGTTACGATAGACTAGTTGTAGCAAACCAGATCCGGCGAATCATTTTCCGGTGGAAAAAAACTAGTTATGATAGACTTGTTCTAGGTGACAAAATCTGGCGGACCAGTTAGGGTGACCTGATTCGGCGATGGACAATACATTTTTCTGTAGATGGACAAGATTCGGCGGATCAGATGTAATTGACCAGATCTTGTGGACGAGATCTTTTTTATTTTATTTTGGTTTTGTCTATCGTTTTTTTTTTCTGCTCCTTCACCACCCACAACTTCCACAAAATCTCTCTACTTCCTCCATTAGCACCCACCAATTTGTACAGATTTGGTTTACAATGTGCCCCTAAATAAATCAAAACTTTATTTGTGTTCTTCTATAGAACGTCTATGGTGGACATGCATCGGAGTTAGAGGACACGCATCAGAGTTGTCTCTTGAATTCTGTCAAAGTGAGTGTTTGATGGACCACATCTACATTATATATTTTGTCCATCATATATTACTTACTCGTCCGTTATTTTTGACATAGTCTATTACCCACAAGATATTAGGTTACAACCCAGCAATTAATGGCTATTACTGCCAACATAAAAAGCAAAGTTTCACTCTCCAATGCCAAGGGCAAAATCATCATTATAACTTCTTTGTGGCATGATTTGAAAAAAGCTTTTGTTAATGGCAGTTTCAGAAAATTGAGTTTCCAAAGTGGCATTCTAAACAAAGTTCCCTTTTTTAATTTATCTCATGTAAACTTAAAAAAGAGTTGTATTTTGTTTTGAAGAGAATTATATTTTGAGAAATACCAGAAAATAGTTGTATTATGTTACCAAAAATATTATCACAAATTTTTTTTTTTTTAATATCATTACAATTTTTTGTCCAAAAATACGAAAAATGCTTGTGTTATAAAAAATTGTTTACATTGCAGTTAACGTCGTAACTATGATAGGTGAGAAAACCAAAATAAATTGTGTAATTTTTATCTACTACTTCCTACAGAAACTAGATTTTTACTATATGCTTTTTTCGCATGACATGTCATCTATTGGTTTATATATATATAAATTAAATCATAAATAATTATTTAACTTTTTCTTAATATGTGTGAAAATGTAAAACTTCGATCTTTGGGAAAGATATTAAATAATTATATACTTTTCTAATTATTAATTAAATCATAGAAAAATAATTATATACTTTTCTAAAAGATATTAAATAATTCATGTTTTCTTGGGATTTTCCCGAAAATCTGCTAACTAAAAGAAAAAACATGATTTATTTTAGAAAAGTTTATGAGAACTTTAATCTTATTGCCCCCAAGTAAAAGTTATACAAATTTAGAGATTATTACCTAGAATACCATTTTAAAAATTTGTCTTTTTCTAAAAAAATATTTTTTTGTCATTTTAAAACTATTTTAGCCACTTAAAAAAACTAAAAGCCTTTCAAAAAATTTCCGTGACTTAATAATACCCTAAAAGAAAATGGAACTGAATCAACTCAATCATATATTGTGTGTTTAGATATAAAAGAAAAAAATAGTAATTTTAAAATATTTGAGGAAACTACCTAAATCTATAAATGCCACTAAAAAAATCATTTTTTCTTATTTACAAATTTGAAGTTGATCAACTTTGGAGATTGTAAGTATATAACCATCATGTCTATTTCTGTACAATCAAATATTCCAACAAATCACATCACAACCTTTTCCACATTGTACTATGAAATTATGTTGATTGATATTCAAATAGTCAAATCCATCAAAATATCAAAATCTCTAACTTTTACATTATATAGCAATTAATCTCATTAAAACCATGTAAATGACCAAAATACCCTTTTACAGAAAAACACGTTTGCAGTAACATCGCGTGGGCACTTTAGTCTTTCGCCACGCACACCATCTCCTCCACCTCCACCTTCATCAACCATTTTTAGTTTCAGTGTCTTCTTCATCACCTTCTCGTCTTCCCCACTAACACTAAAATCTCTCTTCGTCATCTCTGTTTTCTTGTATCACAAATCACAATCTTCCTCAAGAAACGTTAACACAATCACAGAGCTCATCATAATTTGATTCCTAACTAAAATTGTTAGCTTTTTTTTCGTAACGGTGTATTTTTGTCCGTACGTGATGATTTTGATTTTGAAGATATTGACGAAAGATTAGGTTTTGATTTCTGGGTTTTGTGTAACTATGGCGATAGAGTATGAATGTTGCGAGACTAACTTCTTCATACACATAGTTGTGATAGTGTTACTAGTCTTATTCGCTGGATTAATGTCTGGTCTTACCTTAGGTCTTATGTCTATGAGTCTCGTTGATCTTGAGGTTCTTGCTAAATCCGGTACACCTAAAGATCGTATACATGCTGGTATGTGTTGATTTGGTAGATGTTTAGTTATGTTAATTAACTTCCTAATTTGGGTTTAGATTGGTTTCTAAGTATATTAAATTGTTTCATTGTTACAATGGTACTCACAAATTACAAAATTGATGACTTGTTTTCATGGCTGTGTGATAAATTTGAATGCTTTTGGTTCATTGTGTTGGCTTTTTTGATGCAGCAAAGATATTGCCAGTTGTGAAAAATCAGCATCTTTTGCTTTGTACTTTACTGATATGTAATGCAGCTGCTATGGAGGTATAGTGTTAGGAGTTGAAATTTGGGGAATGTACTTACTTAATAGGGTTTTTGAATGTTGTTTTACAGATAGTAAGTTTTGTTTTTTTCAGACGCTTCCTATTTTCCTTGATGCTCTTGTGACGGCTTGGGGTGCAATTCTGATTTCAGTGACATTGATTCTTCTCTTTGGTGAGGTGAGCTCTGGTTTTACTTCTCTTTTACCGGACTATTTTGCGTTTGATGTTAAGTTGTCGCTTTGAGTCAAATTTTATGTGTCTGTAATGTAGTTGTTTATGATGTTGACAGTTGATTTAACTTTCATGTGCAGATCATACCTCAGTCAGTCTGTTCTCGTTATGGTTTGGCGATTGGTGCAACAGTGGCTCCATTTGTCCGTGTTCTAGTCTGGATATGCTTACCAGTTGCATGGCCGATTAGTAAGGTGATTCAATGCACACTCGATTCTCTTGTAATGTTTTTATCATTTGTGTGGAAAGGTTCTAGTCCCGCCCTTAGAGTCTTCTTTCTGATGAAATATTTGCTTCTGCTGTGTATATTCCAGCTACTGGACTTTCTACTGGGTCATGGTCGTGTCGCTCTTTTTCGAAGAGCTGAGCTGAAAACACTTGTGGATTTGCATGGAAATGAGGCATGTCTTCGATTTCTATGCATTTGTTTCGGTTTTTTGTCATTCTGTAAGACCATGAGGAAACGTCCCCATTTGTTTCCCTTATCTTTAAGATGACAAGTTTCTTATGGTTTTTATGACAAGTTTCATAAGCAACGTGGTATCTCATTTCATTCAGGCTGGTAAAGGTGGAGAGTTGACACATGATGAGACAACAATCATTGCTGGAGCTCTTGAACTATCTGGGAAAATGGCTAAAGATGCAATGACACCAATTTCTGACACTTTTGTGATTGATATCAATGCCAAACTAGACAGGTCTTTGGTTTGTTCAACCCCCTGCACACGGATCCCTTCATTCTCCAAGTCATTCTAAACTTAGTTTCTTTTGTCATTCATCAGGGATTTGATGAATTTGATTCTTGAGAAAGGTCATAGCAGGGTTCCAGTATACTATGAGCAACGTACCAACATAATTGGCCTTGTTTTGGTAAATTTCCTTCTCATGATATGTTAAAAGTCATATTCAAGCAGTTGAAACAGACGAATTTGCTCCTTTATTGTATCTGCATCTAATGGCTCTTAAATTTATCTTTAGGTGAAGAACTTATTGACTATCAACCCTGATGAAGAAGTACAAGTAAAAAATGTGACGATACGAAGAATCCCGAGGTAATTTTACCTATTAGAATTTGATTACCAAATCTACATGACTGAAGACTTATTGAACATGCTTTTGATTGCTTGTTCTGGTTTTTTTTTTCTCCCATGCACTCCAGAGTTCCGGAAACCTTACCATTATATGATATATTGAAGGAGTTTCAGAAAGGACATAGCCATATGGCTGTGGTTGTGAGACAGTGTGACAAAATCCACCCATTTCCTAATAATGATGCTGCAAATGGTAACTGTTTTGTCTTTGTGGGAGTTACAATGGGGATGGAAATTTCTTACACGGACTAATAACTTCCTCCCCACTTTGAATAGGGACTGTAAATGAAGTCAGAGTGGATATGGATAATGAGAGATCCCCACAGGACAAGAAGTTAACGAGAAGGAGATCACTTCAGAAATGGAAGAGCTTTCCAAACCGAGCAAATTCGTTTAAAGCAGGGTCCAGGAGCAAGAGGTGGTCCAAAGATAACGACGCTGACATTTTGCAACTTAACGAACATCCACTGCCAAAGCTAGCTGAGGAGGAGGAAGCTGTTGGTATTATTACCATGGAAGATGTCATAGAAGAGCTTTTGCAGGTAAGTAACAATTCAATTCTCATAACTTTTTCCTGTTTTTTTGTTTCAATTCAGTTGTCATTTATTCATGAATGTTTCTGTAGGAAGAGATATTCGATGAGACGGATCATCATTTTGAAGACTCCTAACAGCCAACTTCAAATGCTTAGTGTTACTTGTCTGAACCACATACGTACATGGTGCAATAGCTCAGAAGAAATCCGATTTCCACGGTACAAGTTTTGATGCGAAATAGTCATATATGTAAGTCAGATCATATGTCATGTAGTAACACTGCTGCTTAGGTATAGTTACTTACACAACAGGCACAAAGATATTCCTAGCATGAACTGTTAATATATATGTAATATGTTACTGTAATGATCATCACCTTTCTTACAATATAATAGTAATGATATCCAAATTGCTAATGGATGAAGATTTATTTTGTTAACCCAGGAGTTTCTCTCTCTTAACACACAGTTTACTTTTTAGTGAGAGAAGGCGATTTCTGATTAACCGTAAAGTTTCAGTTTTTTGTTTTTATATAGATATTCTACTTAGTTCGGATCTTTTGTTCTTCTTAGACCACCCACAGTGGTAAAACGCACATGCACGTTGCTTATATCTAAAAAGAATTAATATTTTAATGTTAGAAAAAGTTAACCAATAGAAAACAACCACATAGCTATTTTGTGATAATGTACGATTCTCAAGTTGCTCACATAGAGAACGATACTTATTCTCTCTCTAAATTTTTAATCTTTTTAACTTTTTTTAATGTTAGGTACCTATTTTTGTTAAGATTTGTGTGAAATTAATAAGAGAACAGAAGTTTAAAATAATAATTAACTAACTCTTTGATCAAATAAAAAACCATTAATTAATTCAATTAATGATAAATTTTGTAGGTTACCATTCAATTAGGAAAAATATGTTTTATTTTATATTTAATGATATAGATTTTCTAGGAAACATTCTATTAGTTTGTTATTAGAATTAACTGTAATGATCTGTTTTGATTTAATAGTTAATGTGGTACCAAAATATATGCAATCATGAATTTATAACTATCAAACTATTATGATGTATTTAGATTTTTAATTTTATTTTTGGATAGTTTATAGATTTGAAATCTCATTATTGTTAGGAAGAAATAATTGAATAATATTTTTTTTATTGTCAATTAGTTATGTCAAGTGATAATTATTAGGGTGAATGGACTAATTCTTTTTTTTTTTTGACACCGTTATAAATTATACGTCTCTCTTTGAGAGGGACCGGGCCCGAACCCGAGTCTGGTGAAAAGGCAACAGAGGTGAGAACCACTAGCCCACTTGTCCTTCTCGGTGAATGAATTAATTCTAATTTTTTGAATAATAATTTTTTACAAAAAAAAACAACGGAATTATTTTCTATAATTCAAATTTTTGTATTTTTTGTGCTATATTTACGAGATTGCTTTTTGAATACGAATATTTTTGTTGTCAAAAAAAATCTAGAATGTTTATTCGCATGATTTTAGCATACAAATATTTAATTGTTCATTTATTTAAAATTTTAATTCAAAATTTGTATTTTTTTTTGAAAATTATAATTTTTTTAAAAATTGATTATATAATCAATTATGTATATATACTATGTAGAATTTGATTAGTTGATTATTTTGTAATTAACATATTTTTTTCTCTTTTTTATATTGCTAAATAATATAAACCTTTTTGAGAAAATTATATTCTCTGCCATGAACAGCGACATTTCTTTTAAGAAATGCCTCTTTCAATTCAATCTTCTCTGCAGTGGCATAGGACCCACTTTCAACTCATTAAAATGACAATTCTATCCTTAACTAAAACTTTTTCTATTTTCTTTCATTTCTCATCTCTTTCATTATATTTTTCTTCCATCTTTTTTTTTTCTTTCTTCAACAACAAATCTCTCTATAATTCTGGTGGACTAATTCCGGCGGACCAGTTCTAGCGGACCATAACCAGTCTTGGCGGACCAGATTCGATAGACCAGTTTCGATGGACCATAACTAGTCCCGTAGCATAACCAGTTCCGACGAACCAGTTCTGGCGGACCAGATTCGATAGACTAGTTTCGATGGACCATAACCAGTCCCGTAGCATAACCAGTTCCGACGGACCAGTGTCGACAGACGAGATCTGATGGACCAGTTTCGATAGACCAATTCATGGGGACCAGATCCGGCAAACCAGTTCCAACAGACGAGATCTGATGGACCAGATCTGGTAGACCGAAATCGGTAACCAAACTTGTTTATCCTACAAATCTCCTGAAACCACAAATAATTGAGTAGAAGATGAACTAGATCCGGTGGACTAGATCCGGTGAACCAGATCTGATGTTGTCCATCATACGTAAATCCAGTTTTTCTTAAACGAACTTGTCCACAATGCATATGTTAGATGAATAGAAAAATAAATTGTCCATAATCAAGTGTGGACAAAAAGAACTTGTCTATTGATCAATGTCCATGATTAATGTTATAGTTGTCAAAATGTCCCATCTCAAATCAGTTTTCTTTTTTCTTCTTTCTTTCAATGTATTTTTGTCTTTTACCTTATACCATTTATACTAATATGACACTCTATAAAATATTTACAAAACAAAATATCCAAGCCCAAAAATAAAGATTTATGGCGAGCTTGGGCTATTGAACCAAGCCCAAGCCCAAGCCCAAGCCCACTTCGATTCAATCTACAGGTTCTCTATTCATTCCTTCCCCATCGTCTCTCTCTGTTTTTGCAATTCCTCTGACTTGTGAACAGAGCGCTCTTACTTCTCTTTCTTCTTCGTGTTCGCTTCTCTTCTCTTCTCTTCTCTTCTCTTCTCTCTCTTTTGTTGTACGTTCCCTAATCTGGTTTCGTAGTAATACGATTGGAATCTCCTCCCTCTCCGTTCACCGGAAATTTCATAAGCTGAGATTCTCCGACATCAGAATAATCTCCTACTCCTCCCTTCAGGTAAACTTATCCCAAAATCGGGTTTTCGTTATCTTGTCTTACGTCGATCTAATTTGTTCTTTTGTAAAATCAATCGCCGCCTCAAGTGTCAATGTTTTCACAATTGGATTCGATTCATTCATGATCTCAAATCTTAGGGTTTTCTTTTTCCCCAATTTCAAATTCAAATTTATTCGAAATCCGGTTTTATTTGCGGTTGGTTATAATCAGTGTTGGCAGAAATTGATATTTGAATCTGTATCAGATATTTTACAATGTCTGGCTTGCTCGATGGAATCCCTGACGCAGTTGCTCTGAGATGTCTAGCGCATGTTCCTCTACACCATCATCCCAATTTAGAACTCGTCTCTCGCTCGTGGCGAGCAGCGATTCGAAGCCACGAGCTTTTCAGAGTCCGTAAAGAGGTCCAATCACTTGAGCATCTCCTCTGCGTCTGTGCTTTTGATCCTGAGAACATTTGGCAAGTCTACAGTCCTTACTCCGATCGCTGGCTCACTCTCCCTCTCCTTCCATCAAGAATTCGCCACCTTGCCCATTTCGGTGCTGTCACCACTGCCGGATTGCTCTTTGTCTTAGGTGGTGGTAGTGACGCTGTTGATCCCCTTACCGGGGATCACGACGGTACCTTTGCAACCGATGAGGTCTGGTCTTACGACTTTATACAGAGACAATGGACTCCTCGCGCATCAATGCTTGTCCCCCGTGCTATGTTTGCCTGTTGTGTTCTTGACGGCAAGATTGTTGTTGCTGGTGGATTTACTACTTGTAGGAAATCTATATCTGTTGTTGAGATGTATGATCCTGATATTGACGTCTGGACATCTATCCCAGATCTCCATAGGACACACAACTCGGCCTGCTCGGGTTTAGTGCTGGATGGGAAAGTTCATGTTTTGCACAAGGGCTTATCGACAGTGCAGGTCCTTGAGAGCGTTAAACTCGGATGGGATGTCAAGGACTTTGGCTGGCCTCAAGGCCCAATGGCGGTTGTTGAGGACGTGCTTTACGTGATGAGCCAAGGGCTGGTGTTCAAGCAAGAAAGTGACACTTGGAAGATGATTGCGTCGGCCTCTGAGTTTAAGCGGAGGATTGGAATGGCGCTGACAAGTTTGAGTGAGGAGATACTGATCGTAGGAGGGGTGATTGGACCTGATAGGCTCAATTGGGATATCAAGCCCTTGTCAGACGTAGACGTTTTGAACGTTGGGAGTGATCGTCCGGCGTGGCGGAAGGTGGCTCCGATGACAAGGTGTCGCGGGACGATCCTTGGCTGCACGCAGTTGACAATCTGATTGGGAATGCTTTTCAAAATTACCTCGTATTCGGTTTTGTTTGTCTTTTGAATTTCGTCATGTTTGTAAAATGGTACTCACAAATTACAACATTGATGACTTCTTTCATGTTTATGTGATAAATTGGAATGCTTTTGGTTCATTTACAAATGGGTTTTGGCTTTTTGATGCAGCAAAGATATTGCCAGTTGTGAAAAATCAGCATCTTTTGCTTTGTACTGTTTTGATATGTAATGCAGCTGCGATGGAGGTATAGTATTAGGAGTTGAAATTTGGGGAATGTACTTACTTATGTGTTTGATGTTATGTTGTCGCATGAACTGTAAATATATATGTTTATATTGCACAACATAACTCTCCAAAGGGAAAACTCAATATGTCAAAAGTGCAAAGTAAATTCAGACCAATCGAGGAATCGAAATGTAACCATGAAGTACCATATCGTTTTACACCTCGTAGGGAAAACATAACATAGCTCAATGTTACTATAATGATCATCACCTTTCTTGCAATATAATAAGCTAGAGGTGGAAGTTGAATTCACCACTAAACATATGTATTTTTTTTTTTGGTATTACCAAATATGATATAACAAAATATACCACAAAATTTTGTTTGTTTGATAATTTTTTTGTGATATATTTTGTTATATTATTTTGTGGTATATTTATTTGTATAATATTTTGTTAATTTTTTTTAGTAAAATTATGCAATTATTCATTTTTCTTAGTGGTTTATAAAAGAGAATTTTATAAACTTTGTGACAGATAGAACGCCGACGCAAGTCATTTCGCATGCTCAAAAATATTTCCTTCGACAACTCACGGACGATAAAGACAAAAGAGGGTCAAGGAAAGAAATACAAAAACACAAAAAAAAACACATTCAGTATATATAACAAGAAAGTGGTGGATCCAAGAAATGTTTTGGGAAATTATACAAATCTCATTTTTCCAATATTCTTTTCAAAAATAAAATAAAAAATGTCACTAAATATATGATATTGATTCAAACAAATGTGTAAACTTGAAAATATACACAAATTAGCTTTATATATGTGTAAAATTATATACAGTTTACTATTACTTGTAGTTAGCTGAAAATTAATTTACTAAAACCAAAATAGAGAGGTAAAATGATTAAAAATATACTTGTTAAACACAAATGACAAACAATGTACACAAATGACAATCATCTTTACTGTCTTTAAATCCACTACTTTTAATTTTGCATTTTGATTAGTTATTCTCATATGTAATTTTATATTTTCCTTATATTTTCCTTATTTTTTGCTTAGTTTTGTCAAATATTTTGTGCTTATTAATTTTATTTTACTCCTAAAAATTATACCATAAATATAAAATAGTCAAGTGAAGATTTAAATAAAAATTTTAAAAATTTGTCTAAAATATTTTAGTTGTGTCAATTTATGCTGTGTTTGGAAATTTGTAGAGTGTATGTTTTATAATTTTCCAGAAAACTTGTTATCTATAGAATACATAATCGCCAAATCAATTCAAGTTAAACTGACGATTTAAAATTAACCCATCCAACCTGAAATTGATAGTGTTGATCGACACTAACCCTTGGTAGTGCAACGAGAGTATCGAAAGGTTAAATGGACAGGCCACTTCTGTTCCCAACATCGAGAAATAGAACATCATTCTCACACTCATTTCAAGTGGAGGTTCAGGAAGTTTGTGAAGAACCATCTTGTCCCTAGCTGAGGAAGCCTTCAAGGTGGCTTCTTTTCGATGAGCTATACTCAAAAAAGAAAACACTTATGTGTATTGTTGCGGATCCAAGAAATTTTGGGGAAATTATAAAAATATCACTTATCCAATATTCTTTTAAAAAATAAAACTAAAAAAGTCATTAAAAATATGATATTGATCCAAATATATGTGTAAACTTATAAAAATATAAAAAAATTAGCTTTATATATGTGATTTTATATATACTTTGTATACACTTTACTATTACTTGTAGTTAATTAAAAATTAAGTTTGTAAAACCAAAATAGAGAGGTAAAATGATTAAAAATATACTTATTAAACACAACTGACAAAAAATGTACACAAATGACAATCAACTTTACTGTCTTTAAGCCCACTTTTTTTTAATTTGGCATTTTTATTTGTTATTCTCATATGTAATTTTATATTTTTCTTATGTTTTGCTTATTTTTTGCTTAGTTTTGTCAAATATTTTGTGCTTATTAATTTTATTTTACTCCTAAAGGTTATACGCATAAATATGAAATTGTCAACCCAAAATTTAAAGAATAAAGAATCTTCATACTTATGTTGTGTTAGCTTTGTGACTATTAATACAAGTAATAGATGGACAGACATGGACTAGTAGAAGTACTACTTGTTTTCTAATTATTATTTATCTCATTCCTATTTTTTATATTTTATTTATTGATTTTCATATAACTTTGTATTTTTGTTTTTTCTAAGATTTTATATAAGAATAAATTTGTATTTGTGTACGTATGAAACGTACACACTTGTATTTAGTTGACATAAATAAGAAAAATAATACTTTGAGTATTTATAAACTGTATACTTTGAATGTTTATCTATCAAATTTATACTTTGAATGTTCACTTACTATTTTTTAAAGTATTAGACATCCAAACCTTCTGCATCCACTTAAAACCAACTGAAAACAAATAAAGGAAAATATTTCAGAATAGCTTGATATCTTTCATTTAATTAATATGTTGTGATGTTCAAAATATTTCATTCTTTTTATGTAGCAATTTTAAGGTGTTTGGAGTTTTAAGTTTTTAGTTGCAGCATATAAGAATTTAAAGATTTTTTTATGTAATCACTAATTTGATTTTTTTTTTTTTGTCATCATTACAAATTATACGTCTCTCTTTGAGAGGGATCGGGCTCGAACCCGGATCTGGTGAGAAGGTAACAGAGGTGAGAACCACTAGCCCACTTGTCCTTCTCAATAATCACTAATTTGATTGATAATCAATATTTAGAGTTGCACAAAAGAAAACAATGAACATATTTTATCTTATCTGATAAGGCTTCAAAACCTAAGTAAGTACTACAAGATATTTTAGTCTTAATATTTCTGATTTTTTATGAGAAATAAAAATTTTGTTTCTCAATAGTAATTTGAAAATTTGAAAGATTAAAGCAGTTATAAATTATTTTATATACTTGATGCATATTATTACTAAACCTAGTTTATAAAACTATTTTCATAAAGAATCATTAATCGTATATATATATATACTAAATTAAACTCACACGTACTGAAATAATGTAAATTTTACAAAACATATCGATTATATGAACTATGGCTGTAGTAAAGTATATATATATATATATATGTGTGTGTGTGTATTTCCATCTTATATCAATTTGCATCACTTTGATATACACATAGATAAAAATTAGTTTAATTGATTTTATTAATTTTAACATCAATTATTTACAACTGATATACACACTTAACATCACTATTATAACTGTTGCAAATATTAACGTCATTTTAATAAATTGATGCTAACATCATTTGAATTAACTAACGCAAAATATCTAAACTCTCTTCTTCTGCAACCGGTTCTTATTAAAATCTTTTTTACAAATAAATGTTATATTGCAATCAAATGCAAACTATTAGCTTCACCATTTTCAAAGTCTTTTATGCACGGGTGAGCACACCGGACTTATCTCTCTCTTATTCTCATTGATTACTTGAGTATTTAACCCGATAACTTAACTGAAAAGCAGTATATACAAGATCGATCACAAAGAGCATAGATACTCTAAAGATTTCTGAGACTCGTTCTTAGTTAAAGCAGAGAAAATTTGTTGATTGATTTTCAGTTTTGTAGATAAAAATGCAAATTAGAAAGAGATTAAACTTATAAATTAAAGACATTGGACATGAGGGTATTTCAAAGAACAATGACTAGTGAATAAACGCAGCAAGGATTCAGACGTAAAGAAACTTTTCTTGAACATGAACATAAATTCAGATCAATTCTCTCACAATATATTAACCACTAAATTCAACTATTCAATTATTAAACTCTCATTTGTAATTTTCTAGACAAATTCGCATTATCAAACTGGTTCATTTCGTTCACAATGCATTCTAACATCAACTCTCGCAGGCTAGAAATACAATGCTCAATTAACACTTATTCAAGCATTTCATCGAACATCTCTGAAACAAATAAAAGTCTAAGTTCTAAAACAGGGTGACAAATCCTATTCTAAAATTAAAAACATGAAAATTGAAGAAGCATAGAATAAGGATCCGTTGAAGCAATCAAACCACTAATTCATTGAATCTTCTACTTACAACCCTAAAACCCAATTGATAAACTACTCACACATATTGTAGAAACTAACACAAACGGATATGAAAGAAAACATGAATGAATCAATAAATAAAGGAAAAGGTTTATAAATCTTCTCCAATTTGTCAAAAATGATGGATTCTTCTCCCAAAGAACAATGTTTTTAACTTAGAAAAATTAAGGATAGCTGCTAAAAAATCGAGCCTAGGGTATATAAACAATAGAAGACGAGTTGGGTCTGTTTCGGCTCAAATATGGCCAAAATATGCGTCAGAGGTAAGGGATCGATTGGCCCGGGTGTGGACTGATCGGTTTAGCACTCTTAGGTTTCAATTCTGCATATGCTTCAACTACTCGTCAGAATGACATGTTTTCATGAAAGCGAGTGTAACATGCACCGTTAGATTTTCTTGAAATTGCTTGCAAATGAAAGCTAACATTTGTTTCCATGTTTTGTCAAAATATGAGAAATATCTAACGGTGGAAAGTCGTACATCTGATCTCATACATCTGACACTTCTTCATGAATCTGCATTTCGAAATGTGTGTTTGCACTTCAAAATGGCTCGTTTTATTCCAAAGCAACCTAAAACCTGTTAAGACTCTATAATGAAATAAAAGACTCTAAAAACACACTTTGACTCAATAAAAATTATAAAATGAAAGAGAAAATTAAAAACTTCAAACCGATAAAAACAGGATATATCAGTCATGTCTACATTTGGTAAAATAGTATTTTGACAAAACAATTCTAATGCAAGTTTTCAAGTTTCAGGTAGTTTTTAATCTCTTCTATCTTCCAAATAAAAAGAGGAAATAAAATTTCAGTTTTTATACAATTCAGATTGTGCAAATTGTAACAAATGAACTGTTTTAATATCCTAAAGGAACATCACTGTCATGCAAAAATATATTTCAGTGTATGTCTCGTTTTCTCTTCTTTTCCTTCTTCTTGTCCTTTTTACTATGCTTCTTCGTATACTCCTTTCTTATCCTCCGACTATGCTCAATATCTGAGTCATGCCGCAGTGAAGGTGGTCTCACTGGCCCTAGAACTACCTTTCGTTCTACTGTATCGGAACTTTCCAACTGTCCTTCCTCGACGGGAAGATAAGGGCCTGTTTCGTCCATCATAGCACCGATAGAGCCTCTGCCACGTTTCTTCCTGTCATTTACAGGAAGATTGAGAAGACGTTTTAGGATACATGAAAGAGAATGAAGATAGCTAGCAAACTCAAAGGTGAAAGAGGCTGCTGCTACATTGAGTGTGAACTGACATACCGTGGTTGGAGAGAAGTCTCAGTTTCATCATCTCGTAAGCCTTCATCATCTTCTGAATACCACCTCTTGTTTGATGATGTACACGTAATCTTTTTCTCATCGACCGAGCTGCATCTCTTATCCAGACTCCTTTTCAAGAAACTACCATTCTGTTTCATTTGCCTACTACTACTGCTTTCCTCTCTATCTTTCCTCTTGAGTCTTTCATCTTCTAGCTCAATCTCTTTCTTCCGAGCCCTCCACATCTCACTGGTTTCCACCGCTTTGTTTGCTGTGTACGGTCAAAGAAACAAACATGTAAGAGTAAAAAAAAAGTAAACTATGAACTTTTAAACAGCATTTAGTACTAGACAGTTGCAAATTCCAAGCTCTTGTAAACCAGGGTAAACGAGAGACTACGCTATCAGAGATATATGTTTCTTTCCAAGCAAACCAAATACTAATGAACAAGCCAAAATGTCACATATTACCAACCTTCTCATTAACCAACAAAGAACCTAATCCCTTCCGAAACCGCAGCTATTGCTGCTTCAAGAAACAAAAAATGCGAAAACGTTGCACATTGGAAAGATAGATTAAACATGAGTTAATTGGTTCAATCAATAATTTCCAATGTTATCACATACATAGACAAGAATTTAAAGAGAAAATATCATGACTTTAAACTAGTTTACTAACAGAAATCGATCAAAGAACCCGAACATATGTTACGGAATATAAAAAGATTTAAAGGGTTAGTAAAGAAAGAAGCTTACATTGCTGAACACTAAGAACAGTGGCTTTGAGAAACCTTGAGTTAGGTCGAATCCTTACATTAGGTTTCTCAAGATAAGCTCTAACACCATCTTTCTCAGCTTGTCTTCTCAATTCTGCTGCTTCTCTTAATAGAATTGAAGCTATTCGATTCTCAGTTTCCAGATCCATCCTAAATCTCTGTAATCACAAGAACACACCATTGTAACCTTTATTCTCGACCTAAATCAATATGGGCATATCCAAAAACAAGCGTGGAAGCACGAGGCAACAGCTAAAGAGAGTTAAATCAAGAATTCTAAAGCTTTCTACCAAGAAACTTGTGTAAAAACTTGATCTTTACGATTCGAGAGCAAGACTCAATAATCGAAAAAAACAGAGATTTTTAAATTAGGGTTTCTTAGATAACCTAATTGCTTGCGAATTATTGACTAAATGGGAAAAAAAACAGAGATTTTTCAATTAGGGTTTCTCAGAATACCTGAGGAATCAAAGCTTTGCAGAGTCGGGAGATTTCTCGAAGACTCGAAGGCAAAAAAATTGTGGTTTGGCGTGGCGATTTGAATCGATCGATCACCGGAAAAGCTTCTGAGTAAACCGGACCTAATTGGTGTTCTATTTGATTTGTCGGTTCAGAGATATATTCGTTTATATTCGGTTTCGTTTTGGTCTTTCCTTTTTTTTTGGTTCACTCCCTTCGACCGAAGTCTTCCCATGCATTGATAAAACAAAAAAAAAAAAAAATTATATATATATATATATATATCTATTTTCTTTTTTTTTAAAGAAAAATTCCATAAAAATTCCTCATCTAATTTTAATTTAGATATTTAATACCCAATGTTATTTGATTGGAAATAAAATGTATGGGTTATTAAATTTTGGTCTATTAATACATTAAGTATATAAAAAATATCGAAACGAATAAACCGCTTAATCGGATTAACAGAATTCCTAAACCGGGGTTAATGGAATTACACTAAACTTAGGTTTTATCGATCCCAATTTGATTTGGGGTAATAGCAAAGGACAGTGTAGTCTTTGGATAACCCCAAATTACCCATGTGTTTAGGGATTAGTGATTTCGTCAACTTTGGTTTAATGATTCCGTCAATCTGATTAAGCGGTTTATTCGATTCGACAATTTTTATATATTTAATGTGTTAATAGACCAAAATTTAATAAACCATGCATTTTATTTCTAATCAAATAACATTGGGTATTAAACTTCCAAATTAAAATTAGATGGGAAATTTTTATGGAATTTTCCTTTTTTAAAAATAGGAAAGGGTGTAAATATTTTGTAAACCCTTATTAAAGCTTAAAATATGTAGATCCAGCCGCCACCAAAAAACTTATTCAGTTTCGGATACCCATCCAATTTCTGATCCACACATTTTGTCTATATCGATTGGAGGCTCTCTAACTCAACGACAGTTTCAAAGTCACTAGTCGAGAGCCGTTTCTTTTCACTTGTGAGTACAAGTAAAGAAAATCCAAATTTGTGTAAGTCAAAATCGATATAGTTTCTTTTCAATTTTATGTTAGATTCGATTGGATGTTGTCGATTTGGTAATCTTAAGTTGGGGTTGTTGATTTTTTTTATAACTTGAGTAGGTTACTATCCCAATGGAAGTGTGAAGGACAAGGGAATGATGCGTACAAAGAACACATGATTTGATAAATAATAAGATCTAACACATGAAATCATACAAGGAGCAGCTGAAATCATAGAAGAAGATGAGACTCGTGGAGATGATACCGAAGAAATAGAGTCAAATTCGGAGTCAAATCTAGAGTCAAATTCTGGGGATTCAACGGTATGTACAATTTGGTATAACTAATTATCTAGTTACTAAGAAATTCATGAATCAAAATGCACAACTTGGGGAACTTGTTATAACTATTTAATTTTTGATTAAAAATTTGAAAAAGTACAACTTGGGAAAACTTGGTATAACTAAATATGTCTTCTAGGAATCCGAGGAGAAAAATGAAGTAATACAACCATTGAATATGTACTTCAATCAGTTAGAGTATACAAATCCATTCAAGATTTCTGGAAAGCCTTATATCTCTAAGGCAATGGACCTATTAAGAGCTCATCATAAAGCCCATGAGTTGGAATGGTTCGTATCACACCCACAGTTAAAACATTTCTTGCATATACCAAAGGATGCAAATCACAAAATGATGGGTATGTGGATGTTGTTTCGTCGGATGGAGTCTTTAGAGAAGAGAGAGAATAATGGTTCATATAGTCAATGGTATTCCCATAAGGTATTCTCTTAGAGAAATGACACTGATTTCTAGGCTATATTGCCATAAAGGTATTCATGTTACATGGAATCATTGGGTAGTACAATGTTTGTTGGGAAGCACTTTGGGGTTGGGGCAACAATAAAATATGCAGACGTCAAAGAGAAGCTATTATCGATGAAGAGACTTTCTCCAGATCGATTGAAGATGGCAGTTCTCTACTTCTTATGTAGCGTCATCATAGCAAATAAGAAGGTAGGAAAGAAAGCACCATCGATAGAGTCATTCTTTCTTAGGACTGTTGATGATCTTGACATGTGTAAAACGTTTCCTTGGGGTTGTTTGACATTTGATGAGAACAGGAACGACATCTAGTTTGATGTCTTTCATGTTCTCATCAAAAGCCAAATGAACTCAAGGAAATGTTTTACATATGTCAAGATCATCAACACCCCTGAGAGAGAATGACTCTACCGATGGTGCTTTCTTTCCTACCTTCTTATTTGCTATGATGACGCTACATAAGAAGTAGAGAATCGCCATCTTCACTTGATCTAGAGAAAGTCTCTTCATCGATAATAGCTTCTCTTTGACATCTGTATATTTTATTATTGCCCCAACCCCAAAGTGTTTCCCAACAAACAATGTATTGCCCAATGATTCCATGTAACGTGGATACTCATGGTAGTATAACCCATAAATCATTGTCATTTCTCTAAGAGAATACCTTATGGGAATACCATTGACTATGAAACAACATTCTTTCTCTTCTCGAAAGACTCCGTCCGAAGAAACAACATCCACATACCCATTAGTTTGTGATTTGCATCATTCGGCATATACAAGAAACGTTTGAACTGTGGGTGCGATACGAACCATGCCTAATCGGGCTTTAAGATGAGCTCTTAATAGGTCCACTGCCTTAGAGATATAACACTTTCCAGAAATCTTGAATGGATTTGTATACTCAAAGTGATTAAAGTACATATTCAATGGTTGTATTACTTTTGTTTCCTCCTTAGATTCCTGCAAGACATCTTTAGTTATACCAAGCTTTTCCAAGTTGTAACTTTTAATTTCTTAGTAAAACATTGACTAGTTATACCAATTTGTACATACGTTTGAATTCCCAGAATTTGACTATGAATTTGACTTTGTTTTTTTTCAGAATCATCTCCACGAGTATGAATACTATCACTTTGCTTCTCTCTTCTTCAATTTATCGGTTATTTTGATCGGAAGTTGTGTTAGAGATCTCCAAAAACCAGACGCGTCGGAACTAAACTTCTTGTCTTGTAGCTATTTTGAATGTATTTTTTAGCTATTTAAGCAACTCACACCATTTTTTATTAATACATTTTCTCTCTCTAAAATAAACAACTTTTGTTAAGCATTCCTCAATGGAGATGGTCTTAAAGAAAAAAAATGATATTCCTTTCTTTTATTTCGTTTTTGTTGCCGACAAAAAAAAAATAAAAAATCGTTTTTGTTTTGATTAATTAAAGTTATACTCAACGGTTAGTTTGTTACTACATATATATAATTAAATATAAAATTAAAATAGATAAATTGCAACTATGATCAATCTTTTATTTCCATTCTTATTATGTTCATAGTGTATTGTGTATTGATTAATACTTTACATCGTAAATTCATGATCATACATCATCTCGTTAATAAACTTTCTTGACTTAAAAATCTAATAATGGTTTTGTATCATTTCGCATTATTCCAAGAAAAAAAAACAATAACAAATTGGATTGGTTTGGATAAAACATATATATAAGGTATTATTATGTATTAATTTTAATTGGATAAATTTTGTGCTTCATTGAACTATATTTTATTCAAAAATGAATATAAGAAAAACATGCAAAAAAATAAAGAGTCACAGTACTTGTTAGAATAATTATATTTTACATTTTATATAATTAGTAAGAGGATTGCACGTGTATAAAACGGGAAAATTCCATAAAAATTTCTCATCTAATTTTAATTTGGAAGTTTAATACCCAATGTTATTTGATTGGAAATAAAATGCATGGTTTATTAAATTTTGGTCTATTAATACATTAAATATATAAAAATTGTCGAATCGAATAAACCGCTTAATCGGATTGACGGAATCACTAAACCGAAGTTGACGAAATCACTAATCCCTAAACACATGGGTAATTTGGGGTTATCCAAAGACTACACTGTCCTTTGCTATTACCCCAAATCAAATTGGGATCGATAAAACCTAAGTTTAGTGTAATTCCATTAACCTCGGTTTAGTGATTCCGTCAATCCAATTAAGCGGTTTATTCGATTCGACAATTTTTATATACTTAATGTATTAATAGACCAAAATTTATAAAACCATGCATTTTCTTTCTAATCAAATAACATCGAGTATTAAACTTCCAAATTAAAATTATCGATAATTTTTATAGAATTTTCCCCGTATAAAACTAAAAACTGATAAATTTATTAATTATAAAAATTACAAACATAAGAAAAAACAAATTAAAAAGTGTTAATTATTCAACGCGGGGTCAAGACAAGTCAAAAACAGACAACACGCAAACAAGAAAGAAAAAGGAGAGACAGCAAGCCGACAAAAAAGAACAACTACAAAAAGATACGAAGAAGAAAACGTACGAACTCCAAACAGTTGTTGACCAATCAAGACCATGGGAACTCAAAATCCTCGGACTTGGTCGGAGCTCCCTCCTGATTTGCTAGAATCTATTTACAATCGATTAAGCTTCACTGACTTCCACCGCGCAAAGCTCGTGTGTTGGAACTGGAATTTGATTTCAAAGCTAACACTCCCCAAGAAAATCACATCTCCATGGCTGATGCTGTTTCCTGAAAACAACGACGACAACGAAGATGGCTCTGGTTCTAGTTCTGTACTGCTGTTCAATCCAGAAGAAGAAGAAAGAACTTACAAAACAAAAAGAGACTTCTCAGGGACTCGGTTCCTTGCAAACTCAGAGCAATGGTTCCTAGTAATAGACTCTCAATTCAATCTCTATATAATCGATGTGTTTAGCGAGACTAGGATCGATCATATGCCTCTAGAAGAGTCTCTCTTAGATAAAGACGACTCCGAAGATTTAAAAGGTCTCTTGTGGGTAGACGAGAAGACGACAGAGTTTGTAGTAGCCTTGTTCTTCAACTTCCCTAGTGGAAACGTTGGATTTTGCAAGAAAGGTGATGATCACTACACTAAAATCCCACTTCATTGCGGAGTCCCATGGAGGTTACAAGGCTTAACCGATGCGGTACTCTTTGGTTACAATCTTTACATCCGCACGCAACTTAGTTACATTCGGATCCTAGATTTGTCTAAACAACAAGGTTTTGAGGATGTTAACAAGTATGAACCATTTCAATTGTTTTATTCAACTCAAGATTGTAGTTTTGCGGTTACAACAAGAGGAGATGTTTTGTTGGTCAAGAGCATCTTCGATAACGCAACCATTGAAAGCTTCCGGATCTTTAAGAATATAGAGTACAATTCTCAAGAAGAGGTTGATTCTTTAGGTGATGAGGCTTTGCTAATTGACTTGGGTATTCCTATGCCTAGCATTGCACCAAACTCTATATATTTTACCCGGCATGGTCGTATCTATCACAAGGAGGATTTAAAACTTGACATTTGTGTGTTCGATCTCGAGACCAAGATTCTCAAACGTTTTTCTTGTCTCTCCAACATGAAGCTCAAGGATGCTCGATGGTTTCTTCCGACTACTTGACATTTCCAAAACTTTTCATTTAATTTCCTCTATTTTGATATAAAGTTTATGTAATGAAACGATTCTTGTGTAAGAATATGACCCAATTTGTGTAAATAGTATCAGTTTTTTATTCAAAGATTACAAAATCTCTAAATATTAAATCAATCAACTACAACAAACGACTTAGACCAGTGACCTATACTCACTTCTACATATAGCAGCCTCCATGATCGTTATGGGATCAATCTCTCCATAATGATCCAAGAACATTTTAAACAAATTCTTGGAAAAACCCACTTACCAAAGCTACCCATTTCTTGTTTCCAAGAACATGCGTTGAACTCGAATCCCTCAGGTTCCAAAACACTATCTTCGGAACAACTAGTCCATACCCTTTCTCTCTATACTTGCACACAATCATCTCATAATCTGTTTCCCATCTATTAGGAGTTCATTGTCTCCAATAGTCTTGGGTAGTCCTGGCTGTCGAGTATTCGATTTGGATCTGGGTATTTTAGATAGGAAAATTTAGAATCCAATTGATTATTTTAGGTTTTCGGTTTGGGTTATTTTAGGTTCTTTTCCGGATATTCGAAAGTGACTTTTGAATAAATTTAGAAAATATGTCTAATTAATTTTTTAAATATTTAATCTGTTTTAGTTTAAAAATATTTGATATTTATGGATTTATAATTGAAATTTTGGTTATTGGATTATATCAAGTCTAAATATTAATTAATATTTTAGATACATAACTAGGTGTTGGGTATATCGGGTACCAATTCGGTTTTTGGTTTGGTATCAGTTTGGTTCCAGTTTTTTTTCGGTTCTCAAGTTTACTATCCATTCGATTACTACGATAATTTCGGTTTGTTTTGGTTCCTTTTTTTTCGGTTCGATTTCGATTTAGTACTTTTAATTCGGTTATTTTGTCCATGACTAATCTAATATAATCAAAACTAAACTGAACCTAAACCGAAAATCTAAAATAAACTCTCCTATCGGAAATAGCCGGAACCAAATAGATATTTCCGCAACGGAACCAATACCCGAACACGGAACACCCAGTAGGCTGGCTCCATTAGAATGCAATGTCCATTTTGTTAAACCGGTTGTACAAAAAAAACTGGTTTGTTTCACTCAAACCAGCTCGAACCCTAATTTTATCAGTCTTTTCAATCACATAAAAAACCTAAGACACGAGACTCTGCGAACACTCACTGTATCGTTACCCTCAGATTTTGAAAAATCCTAAGGCGAAGAACAAAAATGTCGTTGACCAATCAGCTCTCTTCTTCAATGATTTCATCTTCTTCTTCAACATTCTTAGCCCCTTCAAATCTACATACCAGGTAACTCTCTCAATTCAATCTCGCCATTAAATTTGTGTTTTCTTCGTTTGTTCTGTTTAATCTTTACTTCGCTGTTCTGTTTCAGACCTCGAAATGCATCTCTTTCAATGTCTAAAAGGGTCAGTTCAATCAAATGTGAGGCTTCTCAATCAGGTAAGGTTCAAAATCATAACTTTGAGTAAATAAAGCTTTGAACTTTGTTAATAGTGTAATCTCTGTTTTGATTACAGAGTACAAAACAAGTGTTCCAAGGAACTCGAACATGTCCAAACTTCAAGCTGGGTATCTTTTTCCAGAGGTTTGTAATCAGAATCTTGTATTTGGTTTTAGGACAATGTTGTGACATTGTTTCACTGGCTTTGTAACGTTGTAACCAGATTGCAAGAAGAAGATCTGCACATTTGGTGAAATACCCTGATGCACAAATCATTAGTCTTGGTATAGGTGACACTACTGAGCCTATCCCTGAAGTCATTACTTCTGCTATTGCAAAGGTACTTACTTTTCAATAATATTTTGTATATAGTTCAGAAAATATTGCATTTTTGGTTCTTAAGTCTTTTGTATTTCTCTGCAGAGAGCTCATGAGTTGTCTACAATAGAAGGTTACAGTGGTTATGGTGCTGAACAAGGTGCAAAGGTTAGTGAAGTCTTCATTGCTACTTTAAGCTATTCTTATTAGTCAGTGGAAGATTTATATGTCACAAATGTGTTGAATTGAACCTTGAAGCTCATAAGCATTGTCACTTTTGAAATAGCAGTTAACTGTATCTTGGTCATCAAAAAACTATGATCTTTATCAACTACACTTGAAACAAAAGCTGTTGTACGATCTGGATCTTGATTAGTTACATGCATATTGTCGAGATTTTGCATTTCTGCTGTGTAGTGCATCTGTTTCTTTAGTTAAGAGGAGATGATAAACCTGTTTCTTGTTTCTGAATTATGTAAGCATCGTTGGTGAATCTTGTAACTAACTGAAACTTTCGATTGAACAGCCACTGCGATCTGCGATTGCTAAAACATTCTATGGTGGCCTTAGCATAGGGGATGATGACATTTTTGTCTCTGATGGTGCTAAATGTGACATATCACGTCTCCAGGTTTGTTTTGAGTATTGCTTTGCCAAAATTATCTGATGAAAATTCAAGAGAAGAACAATTATATTAGAAACTTACTGACACATTGTATCTTGATATACCACTTTTATCAGGTTATGTTTGGTTCAAATGTTACAATTGCTGTCCAGGATCCTTCATACCCGGTATCTGATGAAACATGAAACTAAACTCTTGTTAAGTTCTGTTAATTTTCTACTATCTTTTAATGTTGCTTCACTTGTCAATTTAATACACAGGCGTATGTCGATTCTAGTGTTATTATGGGTCAGACGGGACAATTTAATACCGAAGTCCAGAAGTACGGGAACATTGAGTACATGAGATGCACTCCTGAGAATGGCTTCTTTCCTGACTTATCCACTATTGGTCGAACAGATATAATATTTTTCTGTTCCCCGAACAATCCTACTGGTGCTGCTGCCACAAGAGAGCAACTAACACAGTTGGTTCAGTTTGCAAAGAAGAATGGATCAATTATCGTGTATGATTCTGCATATGCAATGTATATGTCGGATGACAACCCGCGCTCCATCTATGAAATCCCTGGAGCTGAGGAGGTAAAGCTGACTCTAAGCTGTGAATGTGATGTTTGTTTAGTTATGGCTATGTCACTAAACTGACTCTTGATTGAAATGCAGGTGGCGATTGAGACATCTTCTTTCAGCAAATATGCAGGGTTTACTGGAGTAAGACTTGGTTGGACTGTGATCCCGAAACAACTACTGTATTCTGACGGATTCCCCGTTGCTAAAGACTTCAATCGTATAGTTTGTACTAGCTTCAATGGTGCCTCTAACCTCTCCCAAGCTGGTGGACTTGCTTGCCTCTCCCCTGAAGGGCTTGAGGCAATGCGCAAAGTGATTGGATTCTATAAAGAAAACACAAACATTATCATCGACACATTCACTTCGCTTGGCTACAATGTGTATGGAGGGAGGAATGCACCGTATGTTTGGGTAGAGTTCCCGAAACAGAGTTCGTGGGATGTGTTCTCAGAGATTCTGGAGAAGACACATGTGGTTACAACGCCGGGGAGTGGGTTTGGACCAGGAGGTGAAGGGTTTGTTCGTGTTAGTGCCTTTGGGCATAGAGACAACATATTAGAGGCATGCAGAAGATTCAAGCAGCTCTACAAATGATGAAACACTAATCATCCCCATCTATTAAGGATTCAAAATCAAGTTAAAGTTGTAGATTGAATAAAGTTGTTGGATATGAGATTGGTTTATTGTTCCCATTTTATCTGGACTTGTTTGCGAAAACAAGTATTTGAAATATCATTGTGTCACATTGTAGTTGTCTAAGATGAGGACCCAACAACAACAAGCACTAGCTAGTCCTCTTTCAACATATAAGCATCCAAATTATCCAAATTTAAAATTTACATATGATTAGTTCTATGTTTAAAGTTGAACTTTTAATTTTACCGTATATAGTAAACTTTAAGCATTTAAGAAGTTTAAAATACTATAATTAATTGATATATCTAAACAAAATGAAAGTCTAAAATTATAAATATTTAAACATATTAAATTTAAGATAACATAGATGGGTTATATTGCATGTCGAGATGTATGTTGAAACGAGTTTAAATCGATATTATTAAAAGTTAAAGTATCCTAAGTCTGATACATGAACACGATTAAACCCTTATTTTACTATTTTTAACAATACCAATATAATATACGTCGAATAATCTGATTATCAATGCAATCTTAATATATAAACTCCAATAAAATTAGTAAATTTTCAAAAATATAAGAGATTTTAAAAGTAAATAAGAGATCATCCTTTAGCTTGATTATTCTTTTGATAAAAATCCTCCATCTTGATCATCCTTTTGGAAGTAGGATGCTTATCAAACTCAAATGGACAAGCAACAAAATCCTCTTGGGAATCATCAAATTTTGTCACCATCATGGGACAAATTTTCTTCCAAGGCTTTTCTGGCTAAATTCGACTTTGAGGTATGCTAGAAATGTTAATAATATAAGTGTTAACATTGTCTTAATCAATTAGCTCAAGAAAAAAATATAATCCATGTTTTTACTTTTTGTTTGGTTATTTCTTTCCATTTTCGTACAAAAAATTGGAAGGTAAATGGTAAGATTTTGGTAGGAAATTTCTTACAAAAACGTGTGATAATTTCCTACAAAAACGTGTGACAGAAAATTTTGAAGTTTATTTCGTAGGAATGGAGGACATTTTTGACCATTTCCTTAAATAAAGTTGTAGCTTTTCCAACAAAATACTTTCTTTACTTCCCTGCGGTTTTCCTTCAAATAATTAATTCATTCAGTTTTCCTTCTGATTTCCTTCAATAATTAATTCAATCAGTTTTATTTAGCTTTCTTACGACGGTAGATGGTAAGAAATATGAATAATTCATTAATTAACTAATTTAGTTTTATATTTAAATTCAATCAATTTTAATTTTAAGATTGTAAAAGAAAAACTAAAAAAATGATGAAAACAAGGTAATTATTTATCCAAACTAAAATGTGATATAATCATTATTCATATGTAATTTTAAAATTGTAAAAAAAAACTGAATTAGAAAGTGAATTTTCCCGCTAAAAACGCAAAACCATGTTTTTCCGCCAAAAACATAAAATTACCTTTTTCCCACAAATAACGTAAAATCACGTTTTCCCGCCAAACGTAAAAGTTATCCAATTGTGTTAGTGAAAGTTCCAAACAAGTGTGAGTTCTTTTTTCCACCATTTACATTTCTTTCACACTTCCCTTCTCGCATTTTTTGTTGTTCTTTTTGGGTAACTAGATTTGCTGAACCGAAATAGAGAGGATATAATGTGATCAATCTTACGAAAACCAACAATCACTTGATAAAAAAATTAAAAGCTTTTAGGAAAGTTCAAACCCTAGAGATTGATATATTTTAGGTGGATGATGAGTACGGTTAGGAAAAAACAAGGTAAAAAGAAAGGAGAAAAGAAACAGAGAAGCTAAGGTTGAATTTATTATCATAATTTGTATAAACATAAATCATTTAGTACTATATATAAGAGTAGTTTCTTAGGTATTTCTGATATATCTTTAAATGCATGTGTATATATATTTCACTGATGACTACTTATTTGGTGCGTTGCAGCCAAATCATTCAATGATGGTTTGATGAACTTCAAATTTTCTCATTAGTTCGAAATGTAAAATGAAAAATAAAGATTAGGAATTATGGTCATGGTGATTGAAAGAGCTAGCTACTCGTCCTCTGCTGCAGCAGAAGAGCGGTGTGGGAAGCTTGCCCACACGTCTTGCCATGTCATCTTCCCCTCTGCAACTGAGCTCACGACAGAAGCTGCCTCTTTCAAGCTGACTCGGATTTGATCTTTGCTGTCTCTTTCTCTGATTGTCACTGATGTCTCTGAGTCCACTGTTATTGCAAATGGCACTCCAAGCTCATCGGTTCTCGCATATCTCTTCCCTATCGACGTGCCTATCCACATACACGAATCCTCACTCAGGTTTGTCCATTTCAGTAGTTACCAAATTCTAAAATTATTTTTACGTACCAGTGATGTCAATCTTATGTGAGATACCAACAGAAGCCAGTTCCTTGGAAATAACTTTGGCTGCTTCCTCGAATTGTTGGTTCTGAACAAGAGGGAAAACTGTGCACTTGATGGGAGCTACAAGAGGAGGGAAACGGAACACGTTCAATTGTTCATCCCCTGCTTTGCTTGGCCTTGTGCTGAAACAATGCTCGTACAGACAATATATGATCCGACCAATCCCAAACGAAGGTTCAATCACCGATGGAGTGAATACCCGCTGGTGCTCTTTCTTCTTCTCCTTTGAGATTGACACCATATTCTTCTTGATAGTCACGTTTTTCTTAAGCGTACACACATTAAACTCCACTTCCCCTTTGGATTCCAGGGTTGCTTTCATCTCCATAGCTTCTTCCTCATTCATCGCCTAACAAAAAAAACCACTACATCAAGCATGATATTAATTGTATACCAGCAGTATGAAAAAAAGAAGCTATTTAGTAAACAATAGAGTTCAACCTCCAAAGATTCAACCACATTCTTTTGATTTCCCTTGAATGCAAGACCCAGTTCTTTCTTCATAGGTGTAATCACAAGTCTCTGAAATAAAAGATAACTTTATTAAGGAGAAGTTATAACTGACAAAGAATCAGAGATGAATGAATTTGTTCACTATAATACCTCTACTTCTTTAGGTTCTGCATATTTCTCTTCAGCCACTAGGGGAACATTACTCATTTCCTGTCGTGCAACAGTTGATCCACAATCTACTTGAGTGAGTTTCAAATAGGAATACTTACGGCTTTTGAACGAAATGATTAATAAGTAAAGGTGAGGTTCATACAGAGTGAGCACGTAAATCGAAGGCAGACCTATCTGCAATTCCAACACATTCAATCCACCCATATGAACTCTCAATTTCAGCATCCCAACAATCTGCCGCATAATGGGCCATTTCATTGGCTAGATGCTGACGGAAGCGCAGCCGTTCCTTGTCTATGCCAAGGCGGGTAAGGAAAAGATACACTCTCCCAATGAAGTATCCTAGAGTTTCATTGTTCACAGTACCCTATACGAATAGGTTTTAAGTTGCAGGCATCAATAAGATATAAAAATAGGTGTGGAAGAGAGAGTTTAGTAAAATTAAATAGGCTACTATGGTTACAAATACTAACCTTAGCAACAGCTTCACCAAGGCAAAACTTTTTTGCAGATTGGCCAGACATTTGTTCCTCCCTTGGGAACATAAGGAATTCAAGTTTTGCTACATCAGGAAATTTGGGATGTGACTTATTCTCAGGATCAACGAAATGCTCAATCTCTGCCAGTGTGAATTCACGAACTCTAAGAAGTCCTTGACGAGGAGATATCTGCGAGTAAATATGCTACTTATTAATAAAACCCAGACATAATAGAGAAAACAGTCTTTTAAAGACGATGAACACATCCCATATATCAAGTAAAGCAATAATATTACCTCATTTCTAAAGGCTTGACCGATTTGAGCCGCGGCAAATGGAAGTTTCTTCCCATTGTAATAGTACAAGTCCTTAAAGTTCACAAAAATGCCTTGAGCAGTTTCAGGACGCATGTAACTGATGGAAACACAAAAGAGTGAGTACTTTGATAACAAAATTCAGGAAAGGTAGTAGCTCAGAAAATACTCACCCAGGAGTTATACCAGATGGGCCAATGGATGTTTGAAACATCAAGTTAAACGGGTAAGGATCAGAAAGCGGGTTCTTTGTGTCCGGAGCAGTGATCCCATACTCCTTAATCTTCGCACCTAGCTGTTCAGGAGAATAATCTTCCATAACAGCAAGAACATCCTTAAGTTCAGCAGCTTTATCAGCAGAGATGGTAAGATCTTTCTCCAGCTTCTCGGTGCAATAATCCTTGAGCAAGTGGTCCGCACGGTAACCTGTTCCATTTTTCTCATCCTTAACCATAAGATCAGTGAACTTATCTACATGCCCAGATGCCTTGAGAACAAGCTCTGGTGTCACACATGGACAATCAACTTCTAACATGTTCTCCTCAAGAACGAAATGCTGCAAATAGCGTATAAGAAACAAAAGCTAACTCAATTTCTACGCTATAAAATGTTGTTGAGTTTGAATACAGAGAAATTGTGAATAGTGTTACTTACTTGACGCCAGAAGCTCAGGACATTGGACTTAATAGCACATCCAGGAGGACCATAATCAAAGAATCCAGCGACGCCTTTGTAGATCTTAAACGAAGGGATATAGAACAAACGCCGCTCGAGAGTGTTGACTACAGCTTTTCGAAAAGCCTCACGGTTAAGAGAACCATTACCGGAGCCACTAATTGTGGACTGAAGCTCCTTCTCAACTGCGGATTTCTCGAGCTTCAATTTGTTAAGTAGCTCGATAGCGGCATCGATATCCGGTTTCGCTGCGCGGGAGGCCTTGAGAGCTCGGACGGCATTCCCCTGAGCTTCGACGGATGAGGATTTCTCCGACAGAGATTGACGGAGAGATTGTTCGGTTGCGTCCATCGGAATCGGAGATATAGAGATGGGTTTTTCAAGGATTGTGGTGGTTCGGAATTGACAAAAAAGACTGAAGATTCGTTGTCTGCGGAGAGATATAAAGGTAGAGAAGATGATTAGCATATGAAAATCGTCATGCACGAAACCAGAAATGGTTAGCAAACAAAATTAGATCATCCTGAACCAAATCATAAAACATGAAAGAGAGAATTCAGCAAATGAGTATTGTTTTTATAGAGTTGCAGATTCAATAGCTAACTAGCTTGTGTACAACCAATCATGTAGTTTACTAAAACCAGACTAGAGTGACTGAAGAAACTAAGAAGAAGAACCAGATCATATATATACATGAACAAGAACATATTAGATAAATGCAGAACACTTGTTCTGAATGATCAAGTATCCAAAACACTTGTTCTGACTAATTCAGAACAAAATCCAAAATCAGAAAACTTAGATGCAGAACCAATATAACTGATAACAAAACTTCATGTAAATGACACAACAGTATAGAGACAACCGCAACTCAAACATTCAAGACTGATGCAATGAGCAATAAAAATCCAAACTTTCATCTTTCTAATAAACAAAACACTCATCTCAGCCAAATCTATTCAAGCTATTACTTCAACAGTATACATGAGATTTCAGACATGGATGGAAACAAACACATGAGATAAGAGTAGACTATACAATTATGCTTATCATCTACATCCTAACTTTGTATAATCTGTACTCTTTTTCAGCAGACCAGACATAAGAGTAGACTATAGCCATAAAAAACCTGGGAACTCTAAGAAATGTTGTCAACTTAATTGAAACATAGGCTCAGCAAATGAGTAGAGATTGTTATTAAAACCAGAGTAGAGTGACTGAAAAAAAAAACTAAGAAGAAGAACCACAAGTTATCAACTTTGGTATCTTATTAGCTAAGCAAGTATATATGTTTCTTTGTTCTGCTAACACTACTTGTCTAATGTAGTTAAGTTTGTGAGAATCCAAATCTAAGCAAAACATGATAAACCCATTAATACAGATCTGCTATAATGAAACCTGAATCGAGTTCGAAGGAGCAAATTTGATGGCTTTGGACTACTGAGTCGGACGAAACAGAGGAACAAGGAGAAGAAGAGCGGAACCCTAGCTAAGGTGTTTGTGGATTCAAATACCAGACCGGTTTACTTCTCTTCTAAACGGTTTCTATTTTTCTAAGCCTTGATTCTTAGTAAACCGGACCTAACCGGTGTCTAGTCTTTTTTTTTTTTGTTTTTTTCTTTTTTTTTTAGGTTCGTGAAATTAAGGGGGTATTATTGAATTGTGGATTTTAAAAGAATTGGAAGTATTATAAAATCAGGTGTTATTCAATCGTGTATTTTTAAAAATACTTTAAAATCAGGTGTTATTCAATTTCTATTGAATTTTGATGGATTTCATTTCAAGTGGATTCTAATGTACTTTTTTAACTAAAGCATGAGTAACTAAAATCCGAGAGTTTTGATAAGTATTTTGATGTATTCTATATAAAATAATAAATAAATAAAAAAGCATTTTTTTCAGATCACGATTATAGTTAACCATCTTCTCCACCATTATCATCACTTTCACTGAAACCTTCAACCACTTCTCCAAGGCTCAAACGAGAGAGTTAAGAGATCCCAAACCCTCCAACTCATTCTACTCAATTTCTTGAGAATCCATATATTGGCATCAAGTAGAACTATTATCCTCCCCAGCAAACCCATCACCTGAGATTCCACCATTTGAATTAATTTTTGGGATTTATACATAGAATTATGGATGAAAAATCGTTTTTCTTCATGTACAATTTGTGAAAATTTGCATTTCTCAGCAATTGAGTTTTTAAAAGCAAAATACTATTTCGAATACAGTATTCGACAAACTCAATAAAACAATTTTATTTTTGAAACAAAGGTGATAAAGCAGTTAATATCTTTTCTTCTATTGATTTTGTTCATCTATATTGTTTTTCTTTTAGGATATCCAAAGGAAAAAAAAAATAATACAATGAAATACAACGAAAACTTCCGAAAATATATTGAATCCATCGTAATCCATCAAAAAGTACTTCAAATACAAATACATTAAAAAACTACAAAATCCTTAATCCAATAACATCCCCTAAGGTCTTGTTTTTGTTAGGGAGAGTTACATAAAGACACCGTTTATGCGTCTTAGTACTCGCGTTAACACTCTTTTGTGTTTATTGACCGTTTTTCACTTACTTTTACACTGTAGATGCCAGATTTGGACAATTATGTCCTCCAATGTCCTCCATCTTAGCCGTCGATTGCTAACGAAAACGGCTTATAATAAAAACTCACCTCTCTCTTCTTCTTCTTCCTACTCTTGACGACATTTTTTTTTTTTTTTTGTCTCTGTGGATGTTTATACTCAACGTGAAATTGAGGCACTTTGCACTGATTCATGTGAATTATCTTTGCTATTTTTGTTGAAAATTATGAAGTTTTACTCATAATTCTTTGTTTTTTTACCTTTACGATTTTTTTTACAATTTACACGAAAGGGGACCTAGAAGCTCTTCTCATCGAAGGTGAGTCAAATACCAGACCTAACCGGTGTCTAGTCTCTCTCTTTTTTTTTTTTTAGGTTTATGAAATTAAGGACATGTTTTTGTTAACAGTTAACACACATGACAGTTTTGGATCCCTCCTCATGAGTTTATGTCCTCTCTTGTGTGGTTGCAAAACGCTTCTCCTAGTAAGAATGTTTCCTGCATTATTAGGGCACCATTATCGGAGGTATCTTAGGGATCTACTTTCTTTGTTAAAACCGGGGTATCTTAGCCCCCTAAGATACCCCAATAATGTTGGTCTTAAGCTCCTCTTCCAAGCTTCTATCTACTTTATTTGGAAAAAGGAACCTTCCAATTCACTCTGACTAGCTAGACTTCGGGCTCTAATTGTCAAAGAAGTTCGGTCGATAATTAGAGCACGTTTAGGTCCTCTAGCGAGGGCTCAATCAACTTAGCAACCAGATAAGGGTCTTCTTTGGTTGTCTCCTTTGATGTTCTTTCCTATTGGGCCTGCGTGCCATTTAGGGTTGTTAATAGGGAAAATTGTTATTTAAATCTCGAACTTACAAATTTTGGCTATTTTAATCCTCGACTTTCACTGTGGCCATAAAAATCATAGACAATTCTCGTTAACGTTATTTTTAAATCACCATCGTTTGTTGACTGAGCCAGATTGAACATGTCATCAAATCAAATCCTCTAACAGAGGAGTTAACAGCCGTTTAGGATCGTTAATCGATCTCTATTAAGTCAAAAAACGAGAATCACAAAGACAAGCGACATCGTTCTGCCTTAAACGAAATACCTAAATCCCCAAATCGACGTCGCTTGTCCTTGTGATTCTCATTTTTCGACTTAACAGAGATCGATTAACGATCCTAAACGGCTGTTAACTCCTCTATTAGAGAATTTGATTTGACGACATGCTCAATCTGGCTTAGTCAACATAAGATAGTTATTTAAAAATAACGTCAACGAGAAGTCTATGTTTTTAATGGCCACAGTGGAAGTCGAGGATTAAAATGGTCAAAATTTGTTATTTCGAGTTTTAAATAACATATTCCCGTTGTTAATAGTTTTGTATGTTGGGCTTGTGTGCCTTGTTGGGCCTTAATGATGTGTATTTTTTGGGGCATGCATGCTAATGGGCTTTCTACCTTGTAATATGTTTGTTTCTAATGGAAAAATTAAAAGTAATATGTATATATTATATATAAATTCAATATATACTTCAAACACACTATAATTCTGTCACAATGATATTATCATTATTATTGAAATTCACTATTACAATCTAGAAAGAGGTTACATTCAAAAAGAAAGAAAAAAGTAAAAATAAAATAAGAATAATCAATGGCGAAACTGATATTCTAAATGTTTCTCACCTAAAACTTTCATCATAAAATAAAATATAAATATACTTGATACATAGTAATATAAATAGCTATGCATTTGAACTAGGATCAACTTCTGAACTGTAAGTTTTGCGGTAAGCCGAGAGACAGACACATAAGTAACTGAGTAATATCATTATCACGAATATGGCCAAGATTCCATAGGCGACATAACAATATTCATCTTGTCTTCTTCTTCACCACACCAAAAATTTGCTTGTTAACTTATCTAGGGTTTATATATTATACATTCATCTCAACAACAGGAGTATATATGCACCACGAAGTTGCCTTCTCTCCTCATTTAGCCAAAAAAATGTAAACGTGCCATAAAACAGAAGAGAAAGAAAGAAAGAAAGAAAGAAAGAAAGAGAAAAAAGGAAAAAAAAAAATAAGAGAGAGAAGTTTACATAATAATAAGATGCTCAATGAAAAATTGATATTTGGTTCAACCGGTTGGACAAATCAAAACTGGTTTGTTTTCGTCTCTGACCAGCTGAAATTCTCGGCATGAGCATTCGGGTAATTGGTCAGAATTGGTTAGGAACTGTTTCGGTTCGAGTTTCTTGAATATATGAGTTTTGGATCCAATAGAGTAAATTTAAAAAATTTGGTTGGTTTCGGTTCAGATCCTTTTTCAGTTCAGATTAAGTCGGTTATAGATTTTTGTTACTGCTAAAAACCTGATTATTTTCGGAAATACAAATACTTGAAATTTTACCAAAATATTTTTTGGATAAATATCCGGCTTTTCAGATAAAAAACCCTAAATTTGGAGTTTCGGATAAAAAATCGGAAATCTGAATAAATAAATCGGATTTTAAATTATTTACATTTATATTATGGGTTCGAGTTTGCGTTGGATTCGGTTTCTCTTATCGGTTAGTGAAATTTAGGATTCAGTGGGACAAATCTAAAACTTTGGATTCGGATTCGAGTCAAATTTTTCATGTCAATTCCGGTTTGAATTTTTGGTCCAAAGAGTATTTCACTCACTCAATCAATCCCTACATTAGTAAAAGAGAAGTACAAAATGGAATACGGGTTGGGTCAAAATTAAAAAATTAACCCGATTTTAACAATTGAATACTTTAAAATTGGATATTAAATTGGGTTTGAATATATACATCGGATACTTTCCATATCTAAATTTCAAATTATATTATTTTCATGACTAATTTTATGATTTCCTAATAAATCTCTAACTAATCAATTATTATTCTTCTTTAACTTTTATTTGATATTATTTTTAATTTATGATATTATACTATATAATAAAAATATTTAATAAAAGTTTACTTTTTTTTACATATAATACTCAACTACACTCGGTTAAATATTTTGGACAATGATTTAAAGTCAGTATAAGTATGACCAATACTAAAACCATTGTTACATGAGCATATTTAAAAGTTCCAGAATATTATAATTAAAATGTTCAAATATATAAAAAGTTTAGAATTTAAAATATTAAAAATATTTTTTTGGAGACATAGATGCAATTTTGGAGACATAATTTTTATTCATAAAATAAATTATATATCAAACTATGTAAATTTTAGAAAGTTTGCGGGTAGTTTGTTAAAATCACAATTATAATTATAAAGCGAGTTATGAATAATATTTTTTTTAAAATGAATTCTGTTACGGGTTGGTCCTTCAAAAATTATTTTGTAAGTATGTAATTTTTATATAAATTCCTACTTCTACTACAAAAATGATCAAATTGAATAATTTGTCGATAAATATTCTTTCATGCTGTTAAATTTTCACTGTTTTTTAATGGTATCAAAACTCAATGTATTATCATTTACTCGTTTTTCATTTATTATTTTATTTAAAATTATTATACAAATATAAGATTCGCCATAATCGACTGCATTGCAATAAAATTAAAATATAACATATTCGAATCCATTGAAGGTTATATATATGTAATTATTTTCTCCGCGCTGTAGTGCGGGTCCGAACCTGGATGTAAACAGTTAACCCGATTGGTAACATTAAGATCCAACCCGATTGGTAACATTAAGATCCAACCCGGGAAATATTGAACCGCATCAGGTAGTTTCACACTCTTCTTTTACGTTATCAACAACGGATCAAAATTGTTATATATAACCAAAAATAAAAAAATGAGTTTGGGACTTATCATCATCCCTCATAGTTATTTACTTCCACCGACCTCTTCGTCCTTTTGCTTCAGTGCTCGATCTTTCCCACAAAACCATAACAATCTCAATCTCTCATTCCCAGGTTTCTCTATTTGCTGCTATCAAACTTATTAATCATTCATTCACATGATCCTTAATCGTAGCTCCTAGTCTTAGGGTTTTTGTGAATTACATATTCTTGTTTGATATTTGATTTGCTAGTAACTTCACTTGATTCTGAATCATACATATACATATTTTGTGACTTAAGGATAGATGTGACTTGAATTTGGGGAATTAGTGTTAAAGTTTGAAGCTTTTTGTAATTGGGATTGTGGGATCATCACATTTCATCATCTGAATTGAGATATCTTTGATGTTTAGTGGTACAAAGCGAGATTAAGTTTCGCGCGATTCGTGTTAGTTGTGTTAAGAGTGAGGTGTTGAAGAGTGATTTGATGGAACCTGGAGCAGAAAGGAGAAATCTTTATTCTCCCATTGAGCCATATAGCACTGGGAATTTAAAGGTTTCTGATGTTCATACACTTTACTGGGAGCAATCAGGAAACCCCGATGGACATGTACGTAAAGCCATCGTTGTAACCTTTAAGTTTTTTCTGGATATGATGATGAGATCAAATGTTTTTGAGCTCTAAGATTCTAACTTTTGAATTGTATTATGGGGATTAACATCTTGTAGCCAGTTGTGTTTCTTCACGGAGGGCCGGGAGGAGGGACAGCTCCTAGTAATAGGAGATTCTTCGATCCTGAGTTTTATAGGATTATTCTGTTTGACCAGGTTGGTCTTTTAATTGTTTGGACACTACATTGTATTTTCTAACTTGTTTATTCACTCCTAAGTTTTCTTCTAGAGAGGTGCAGGAAAGAGTACACCACATGCTTGCTTGGAGGAAAACACCACATGGGACCTTGTGACTTGTGAGTGACATTGAAAAGCTACGAGAACATTTGAAAATTTCGGAATGGCAGGTGAGAAAGTTTCTTCCGAATATATGCTTCTTGTTGTTACTGAGATGGAAATAATCAAAAGACCATGAACATTTTGTTTCTCTGCTTTCTCAGGTTTTTGGTGGATCATGGGGAAGCACTTTAGCACTTGCATACAGCCAGTCTCACCCTGATAAGGTGCTAATATTTTACATTCTTACATTTGAGAAAAAAATCGACATTGTTAGGAATTTAATTTGCATAATCGGTGCAAGAAGAATAGGTGTGATTTAGAGATTTGATTGATTAGATTATGATAACTAAGAGATCTAGTAAGTAGTTTCCTTTGGTTATTTTGATCTGTAACTTCACAGATATATATTTACTCTTTGGTGCAAGGTTACTGGTTTGGTCCTTAGAGGGATTTTTCTGTTGCGGAAAAAGGAGATTGATTGGTTTTACGAAGGTGGTGCTGCTGCTTTTGTAGACGTTTTTATGTAAGCTTTAGGAAGCTAAGAGTTATATGTGAAAATATTTGTAGATTATGCCTCAAGAGCTTCTGTTAGTTCACTTATTCATTAGTGTTTGGTTCTTTGTTTGTAAAGCTTGGGAGGAGTTCAGAGATCTAATTCCAGAAAATGAGAGAGGTAGCCTTGTAGATGCATATCACAAAAGGCTGAACTCCGATGATATAGAAACTCAAGTGAGTCGAGATTTTATAACATCATTCTTTTGGGCTGTTGAAACAATTGGATTTTTTAGCCGAAAGAGTGTGGACTAACAAATTGATGTGTCTTATAGTATGCAGCAGCAAGAGCTTGGACTAAATGGGAAATGGTGACTGCTCATCTTCTTCCAAATAATGACAACATTCAAAGAGCAGAAGATGATAAATTTTCATTGGTTAGTTCGAGGAGTGTTCCAATCTTACCTTGCATAATTGATCTTTTATTACCTAAAGCTCGGAATAGTTTGAAAACCTGTAGAATCTTCAGACTGATTACTTAACTGTTGAACTTAACACTTTGCTCTGCAGGCGTTTGCAAGGATTGAAAATCACTACTTTGTTAACAAGGGTTTCTTTTCATCGGACTCATACTTGCTAGACAATGTTGATAAAATACGACATATCAAGACCACCATTGTTCAGGTACATCCTTCATATAAGAAGTTGAATTGTGGATTCCATTGGTTTTTAGATTGATCGGATGAGGCCGAGTTGTGTTAACAATACGTTATATAGTTAGAAAACATAGCAGCAAGATAATTTGATAGGAAAAGATCCTCAGCCTTAGATTTCCCACGTTATCAAAAAGCTGATATGTATGTGTAGGTTTAAGAAGCATCAGTTTAACTTTGATTTGGCTAATACATTAATATATTATGTTTGGATTATTACAATGGACAGGGAAGGTATGATGTATGCTGTCCTATGATGTCTGCTTGGGATCTGCACAAAGCATGGCCAGAGGCAAACCTCAAGGTAAGCTTTTAAGTCCTTTTCCAAGTTTTTCTTGAATATCTTTTCCAAGTTTGTTTTCTCGTGTTCGTGTTCTGCAGATTGTTGATGATGCTGGGCACTCGGCAAATGAGCCAGGAATAGCAGCGGAACTCGTGGCTGCCAATGAAAAGATGAAAGCACTCGTGCGTTGAAGTATTTGATGTAATGAAGCTGCTTATTTAGTTCGTTTCTTTAGCACCTAGCTTGAGCATTCACCGAGTTTGTTGTGACGCAAACCAAATGTTATTTTCACCGAACCCAAAATCAAGAAAATTTTTAAGTTGATAAGGTTTATATTCTCTGATAAAAACCTAAACAAAGAGGATCAGAGACTAAAATGATAGAGTGACATTACGGTGAAATTGGTAAGTGATATAGGCAAAACAATTACAGTGTACGATGTGTATAAAGTAAAGGAGAAGAAACTTGCACACTCTGCAACATATGAATCAAAGAGGAGATAATTATATACACAATGCACTGAATCAGATGGTTTATGTATGCAACAATGAGATGAAGAGATGTAAATTCAGAGAATCGAAGACGGGACAACCTCGTCATCCCTGGTGTAGCCATGCACCAAAAAATCGGTGCAGTTTCTTCGCCAGCCGTGGTTATAAGGGTTGTAGAATCTTCCATCAGGTCCCCGCAAATAACTGAATCTTTTCGAGTTCCATAATTCATTGGTTGTAATATTCCGAGCTATCTGCAGCAACCAACAATAAACTGTTATACAATCATTTGCAAAGGGGAGGGAGAACCAATTCTTTATTTTAGCTGAGATTTCCTGACCATATAAGCCTGCGAGATTGTCAAGGTCATTGTCGCAATGAAAATGAGTAAGTCGAAAAACAGAAACACGGCAGCGTCGGGATGTTCAATGACTACATACTGAATCCATGATTCTCTGGGGTGTATCTGTGGGATGCCTCTCCATAATCCTGTAGCAGAAACAGATGCTTAAGAAACAAATAGCAAAATCTAATGGTAGGATTGCGAGGGAGAGTTTTTTTAGTCACATACTTTGAACAGCAGTTGTGCCACCAACGAATGACGTTAAAGCTCCCATGATCACAAAGACTAAGAAGTCACGTTTATTCTTCTGCAAGATGAGTAAATGGTATAGAGAGACTGTAAACCGAAAAGTATGCCTGACCAGGCTATTTCATGCCATATTACTATATCCTTGCCAATTAATTCCCAGAGCAACAAGTGAGAGTGATTCGCGATGCAGAGAACTCTTACCTTACCAACACAATTAGAAATCCAGGGACAGTGATGGTCAAACTGCTCAACGCAGCGCTTACATGTGGGGCAGTGTTTAGATCGCACTGGTCTAATTATCTGAAGAAAATGTTATAACCCTAGTCAGTAAGTACATATATAAAATGTCAGGTTTCCTTTAAAAAAAGGGTTTCTGAGGAAAAAACCTTGCAAGTAGGGCAGAGTTGGGACCAGTTTCCTTTCCAAGAGGGGCTGTTGAAATTGATACCAATCAAAGGGTCCTGAAACCATCGAAAGATAATATGTGAAACAAACTTTTCAGAACAACACCTTAGTACTGTTCGATTAATTTACAGTTGGTGTCTACTTAAATCAGGTATAAATCAGCATGTTTAAGACGAAAGGTTTAAACAACTGCACACTGGTTGGTATGTATATGCATAAACCCAACTTAGACTGCTAGCACAGTAGACTCAGAATGTTCACATTTCTCTTGATATGGAAACACGAGAAGGAAATTTAGCTTACATTAGCAGTGTGTTGGCTGTCAGCTTCATTGATTCTTTTAACGTACCCAGGATCTTTCCTGTAAAAAATAGACGACAAATTAATCACTCCAAGACCATTACACCACAAACACCTCTCTGTCACTACAATGTAATTACAGTCTCACATGTCCACCTTATCATTTGTTAATGAAGAAGTACAGTTAATTCTCTTGACCCAGTAAATAATTACACCAAACTGAAATACATAGCTCAAAATTTTCAGATAACATTGAAGATAGCTATTAAAGATACCTGCTAACACGATAGAAGGTTATCAGAGCGCAAACGCCAGATGAAAGACCAAAACATGCCCACAGGCCAACCATAGCAGTTATTTTTGGGAGATTAGAAGCTACACATAAATGCAAAATGTCAGGACGAAATAATATAAGCCATTAGTAAGAACCTCAAAAAAATCAAAAAACACAGACACTACTTTGTTGTATGGGTTATTCACCTGTAACAATGGATGTGGTAAAGAGGACCATAAGAATGACTATTAAGCTGAATAAAATAGGAGCATAGCTACTCTCTCCCAATTTTCCACAGAAGATCTTGTCCGCAAAACTTTTTTTTGGAGTTTGCATTGCCTTCGACTGAAAATATCAACAACCGGATTCTCAACAAAGACATCCTATTAAATGAAAATAATTAGAAAATAACAAAATAGCTGTACTGCCATCTAACGAGCCATCTCTCATACTATGAACTCTAAAACCTACTGTGACCCTAGACAGCCATCATATTGAGAACACTAAAGCTACTGTGATACTAAAACAGACAGTAGAAAAAGATTTATATCACAATGATGTTCCATTATATCTGAAAAGCAAATCCCATTCAGTTAAGCATAGTAAATAGCAATCTGGGTTAGAGCTGCATAAAAAAAAGCAAAACCATAGGTACATCAAACCTCTTGTATGTTCAATGCTATTGTTATTTCATATTTTGGTAAATGCAAAATTACAGAATTTTAAAGGATTATTTTGATTAAAACATTTTGCAAATTGCCTTATCAACCTATTTCTGTCCAACTAATGACGATGGAAATGGAAAAAGAGGGAGACTTTGTATAAGGAAAAAATCAGAAAATCACAAATCAAATTTCGAAAACCTTATTCTGAGCAGTCAAAATGTCTTCCATTTATGGATGCTATTATGGTATCAAGCAACACTAAATAATTACGTACAAGGAAAAGAACGAGCTGCCTGTGACCTTTATCAGATGCTAGCTTAAGTGGTGTTGATCCTGTGCTATCTTTCAATATCAGTTCCTCCTTGGTTCCAGCATGAACTAACAGAGAACAAGCCTCAACATTTTCCTTAATTACAGCCCAGTGCAAAGGAGTGCAGCCTGACCAGTAAAGTAACTAATGTAAGAATTCTGTATCTATGAGGGTATCAGCATTCTACGCTTTTAGCAAGTCAAAACCAGTCCAGATTCTATAACAATCCCTACATACATTTTTGCACTTATTTTTACACATCTTAAGGTTACAGGAAAAATTCTGCTGTAGGCCATTCTTTTGTTAATTCTAGAGCAGAGAAGTAGATACTGTAAAAATAAATACTGAGAGTTTCCAATTTGCCTGTGTTGTCTTGTCTATTTTGGCATGCATCCCGGAAGAGAAGTAACCGGACTGTATCTGTATATCCATTGTAAGCAGCCCTGAGTCATACAAACAAGGAAAAATATAAAGTCGACCCAAAATCGTCAAATTTACAAGTAGCAGAGTACCAAGTTAAGTAAACAATGATCAGAAATACTCAAAATACAAAAGAAAAAGAAGATACATCATGTCTTTGACATATTCTCTTCTATGAACAGAAATAGTGTGCAAAAATTAGTGTATTCCTGTATGTCTAACATCAAAACACTCACTTCACATAACTTTCAAGGCAGCCGGAAAATCAATTCCTAACATCTGTGTTAGGCAAGTAACGAGAAATTAACTCTATAAAACCACTGCGAAGGCAGTGCTAAGGGGAGAAACATCATATCCAGAACTACTCCATGCATTTTTAATAAACTGAGCAGTACACAAACTGTAAGCACCAATTAATATCTTCAGTACGCATACCAATGAAGCGGACTCCTCCCTTCGTTATCTAGTGCGTTATAGTCAGCTGCGTAGTCCACAATAATATGATTCAAGAAAGCTGTCTGACCATATTGTGCAGCAACATGAACTGCCTGCACAGAAAACACCTTGTAAGATAGATAAATCGCTTATCCGAACTCCAATTCGCGGAACTAGCGTGACCCAGTCTGTTCAACTTCACTCTACTTAATGAAATTACTAAGCACTGAATCAGAAACTGAAGGAGGAAGATATACCCTGTACCCATTGACATCAGCAGCTTCAATTCGAGCTCCATTTTGCAGTAAAAGGTCTGTAACATCAATACAACCTTTAACAGCTGCCCAATGCAATGGTGTCTGTTGTATACTATCAACTGAGTTCACATCACCACCGTGCTACAAATAAATCACAAAACCATTACTACAGTGGCTACCTAGTTTATCGAGAAATTGGTTGAATCCTAGTTTACCTCGATGAGATATCTAGCAACGTGGAGAGAATTGTTGAGCGCAGCCCATTGAAGAGCGTAGTAGCCATTAGCGTCGGGGAGAGAAACAGATGAGCCATCGTGTTCGACGAAACGCTTGAGTTTGTGGAGATCGCCGTAAGCAGAGGCGGAGAAGACGTCGGTGATGGTTGATGATTCGGTAGGGTTTTGGTGAGAGTTCGAATCTAGAGGCACCACTTCGATCTCCGAGGAGTCCATTATTGCTCAACGATCTGAACTTGGAGAAACTGAAATGTGAGGACTTAAAAGAAAGAGATGAAAGAAGCGGGTCGGATCCAGAGTGGGGGTGTATATTTGTTTTACTATAGCTATCGAATCCGCGCGGAGAAATATTTTACATACACTTACGATTTTTAATAAATTATAATAGATTATATTTTTATTTTATAATAGTGCAGTAGATTACAATAAATTATATGTTTTGAATAAAATAGTAGAGAAACGGGTAAATGAAAATATAATAAGTTTTAATGCAATAAAAATAAAAATAAAAAAAAATTTAGTAGTGCAAATGAATATTTATCGATAATTAAATTAGTTTGACCATTCTTATAGTAAAGAGGAATAATACCGAATACACGTAAAAATTATAAAAGTTTTGCATTATAAAAATTACATACTCACAATATATGTTTTGAATGATCAATCTCTAACAGATTGCATTCATAAAAATATTATTGATTACTCGCTCTATTATATAGCTATGAGTTTAACAAAATAACACCTGAATTACCTGTGATTGATAAATAAAATAATTTATCGGTAAAACTTATTCGTATTATAAATTTGATTTAATTAATATTTGAATCGTATATTTTGTTAATAAGACTTTGTATGTACCATTGTTAAAATTTGATTTTTTAATTGAAAAAAATCCGAAAATATATGGTTTTTCGAACTTTGGGTTTTTTCGAACGTTTAATACCTAAAGTTTTTTTATTGAAGAAAAATCAGCCCCGTCTTAATCTCTGAAAGGACGGACCCTGGGGAAAATAAAATATTGGTTACTTACTTCAATCTTGCCATAATAGATAATAGACTTCGACATTATCGATTCACGGGGAATAAGTCACAGTTATAGCAAAAAAGGGTGTCTGAAATTTAACTGAATGAATAAACCAATAATGAGTGACTTTTGTTGCAATTAAAGAGTTCAAGACATGGAGTTTTGCATGATATTATATATAGTTATTTATACTTTTTGGTACAAAAATTGTGTTCCTATTTCATTACTATTGAGATATTTTGACTATCACTCGTCAGTCTCGTCTAGTTACCCTAACCATTTGTTATTTTTCTTATGTAGGATAATGATGATCTAAAAACTTAAAATTTAATATATTTTTGTAAATTTTATCTTTGCTAAAATTCAAGGAACCATTATAATGTTATATTATCTAAAAATTTGATTTGACTAATATTCTCATATTACTGAAAATCTGGTAGCTAGGCTGAAATAAATATTATCTCTTAATCCTGGCTGACCTTAATCTTTTTGAGGTTGAACATATAGAAAAAAAAAACAGCTGATGAAAATCAAGCAAATTATCAAAATCCTTTGAACAAAAAAAATCCTAAACGCGCTAGTCCATATACTTCTGTTGTTACTATTAATTCAGTTTTTCTTAGCGTTCTAAATGATATTGCAAATCGAGCTGCTTCAATCAATTATGCACCTTCAATCAATTCTGCACCATAAATGTATTATTGAATTTATTTTTAAAACTAGATAATTATCTGAATATTAGACAAAAATATTCAGCCTCTTGGTGTCTCGACAATTCAACAATTTATATAGAGAAAATTGTAGATTTTGCTATGGACAGTGTACAAATTTTTAATTAATGCCACTTTTTCCCAAACATTTTTCTGAGTGGAACTTTACATAAAAACTTTTTTACCCTCATAAATCAAATAATAAATAAAATAATCATTAAAAAAAACCTTCTCTCACCTGCATAACATGCTCCTAATTCTTTTTTTATTTTTTTTATTCAATATATCTTCATTTCTGTCTCTCCAAACTTTCATCTCTCTTTCCAACATTTTTCTTTCATATTCTCATACTTCTTCCATATCTAACTAATAAATCATCAACCTATTAATTGATCAGGTTTTCCAGAATATTTCTCAACCACGACCTGATATCCCGAAAAACAACAAAGATTCTACTAAGGTATTTCGCGATAGACTAAATCCAATAATAGACATTAATTAATTTTGTCTATCGATTTTACCTAATCTGCTTTCGTTGTCCATCACTCACTTACCTTGTTGTTCATGGCTCAGATCTTCCAACAATACAGAAGACATAAGTATTAGATTTCACTTCATTACGACGGACAACAATTACATGTGAGTCAATCCAGTAGAAATCGATCAAGATGTAATAACTAGATAACCGTTGGACTAAATCCATCAATGTCCAGTTCTAATGGACTATTTAACTTTATATACCTCTTACTTATTGTCCATTTGTGGAAAATCTACCGATAGATTAGAATATGACACTAGTGTTGAAGACCAAAATATGTATTTTCTTCGATGGACCAGATTCAATGGACCATATAATGTCTACTGAGTATTTTAAATTAATGGAACAAACTTTTGGTTGACTCTCTCTTTGTTCTGAAACTTTGGTTGATTTTGCCAATTTAGGCACATCATTAAATGGTTAGACGAGCAATTAAACGGGGTTAATTTCTTATCGACTACATCCGTCAAATATAAAACAAAACTGTTTTAAACCTAACCCAAAGCACTTAAACGAAACTATTTAAAACCTAACTTTTGGGGAAAATCTGAATCGATTAAATTTTTTGGATTATGTTTAAAACAGTTTTGTTTTGTATTTGATAGATATCGTTAACGAGATTTAACCCTGTTTAATTGTTCCATCTGGCCATTTAGCGATGTGCCTGAATTGGCAAAGTCAATTAAAGTTTCATAATAAAGAGAGAGTCAACAAAAAGTTTGTGATTTAAATCAACAGTTGGAGAGTACATGATTTAAATCAACGAAATCGTACTCCCCAGGATTTTAATGACATTTTTCCCTTGAATAATTAGCCATTTTAAGCTAATATTTGTTGGATATTAGCCTTCACCTTTTACATTTTTACTGCTCATTGCTAGTATCTTCTAGGTATTAAGTCTACTTTGTCTCCATTTACTGCTCATTTTTTACTGCCACAAAATATGTCACATCTGCTACATTTTATTTGAATCCAGTGCACATCTCATCTCTCCATCTAGTAGTGGGCAGTTTTATCATTTTCCCGTACCTTGTTAATATGTATGACATTACATATATATATATATATATATATATAAATGGCACTTCCAATTTTTTTAGTTAAATAAGTGACATAACATATAATAATCTCTTGTATATATGTGATGGCGTATATGGAAATGCTAAGGATGCTAAAATCCTTGACTCCATCAAAGACAAAGAATAATTAAGTTATTTGAAAAAGTCTATGACTCTTAAGATATATAGCTTTACCATACAAAATGTTCTTTACATTATCATTGAAAACAAGTGTTATATTTTATGATGAAGGGGGAATATCAAATATCATACAATGACTGTTTAAAATGGGAAAAGGTTGTCATCCCTCCTAATTATCTAAATAAACAAGTCATGTGTGTTTTGAGATTTTGGAAAATATTTGATAATGAAGGTAATGACTAATTTATTTGTGGAACTGCAAATTGTTATGTTAAAACTACAAAAACATAGTTTTACATTGTGTTTATTTTCGGATAGATCACAAATTAGTTCTATATTGAAAATTTCTAGAATTTCCTAGGTCAATATTTTCGTACGTGAAACACAAAAAAACTTGAGACAAACACAAAAACACTGTTTAATTGTTTCTCTATTTTAATCCATGGTGGACCATAGTTTTTTAATACACTTGTTTTGTAATGTTGTATTTATCTTGAAATTATGTTGCTTTAAAAGTCTTTTATTAAATAAAGAGTCATTGTGGTTTTATTTTTCAGTACTTTCTCGATTTTATAACAATTATAATTGTGTTTAAGAATTTTACTTTTGTTGATGCTGGAATTGGCACCAACGACATACCGGCCTAAACCAAGAATGAATCAAACTGAACCAAGGAAATTGGGGAATCCCGGTTTGTTATCTTAAGGAGATTCATAAGGAAAGCCCGAAATGGAAATGGCCGACCTCTTTAGATTAGGGTTTCATGAACCCTAATCGAAATATTTATGAGGATATTCTCTTGAATATAAAGAATGTAAGCATTTATTGAAACCTTACATCCTTTGTATAAATAGCAGGAATGTCTCTAATTCTAGGGCATCGATTATTTAATACAAAAAACTCTAATTCTTCATTTGTTCTTGAGAAAACCCTAATTTTATACTTCTAGGTCGAGAAATCTCCTTTGGTCTTTTCTTTGATTGAGTTCTTAAGAGATTGTTTAAAGTGAATTTGTTCTCCCCTCCTTCTAGAGCTAATTGTTGAACCAATCGAAGCTTTTCTTCCGAGGAAACTCGGGACATCAAAGTTCTTGGCAGTCGAATGGTCGGAAATAAGGGCAGCCCCCTTTTGAACTGATATGATCGTGACCAGCACGGAGCCAGAGGCTACAGAGAAACCGGATATGGTGGAAAGGATCACTCATTCAAGAGCTAAGGAGATGGCCAAGGAAGCACACACTCATAGCTGACGGGTCATTCAACCTACCAAGGATCCAAGTCTTCAACATATCTAACCTGAAGACTTCACCCGGTGATGATGACTAGGTAACTTAGGTGAGAATTTTGTACTCTTTTTCCCATAGCTGAGTTTTGTCCCAATGGGTTTTCTCAGCATGGTTTTTAATGAGGCAAATGGATCACTACGTCGAGTTATCTAGAAGTCATTACCAAAGGGGGAATAATGTACTTCTGTACTAGTTCAGCCGACTTCTGTACTACTACAGGTCGTCAAGCGTCTGTACTAGTTCAGCCGACTTCTGTACTACTACAGGTTGTCGAGACATTTTGCTGTTTTTCTTATTTCCTTAAAACGTCTTGTTGTTTTGGTTTTGCACTTCTTGTTGTTTGGAGTGTCGAGCCCTAGGGTATTTAAAACCCAAAGCTACGCCTCTTTTCTCCTTTAGCGAAGAAGTTGTATGAACAAGTATTGTCACACTTTTTCTCTCAATTCGAATTCTTGAATGCGTTCTAGATTTCCGGGTTTCTATACACTTTGTGATTCAGAAACTCTTCATTGTTACAATCCATACAACCACCTAAACATCTATCTCCATCAAACCATTGTTTCATCATTCGATCTTCACATATCATCACTTACGTTCACCGCCCATCATCATCAACAAACTCACGTCGCCTATCACCTATCTTCAGCCTTCATCGGAGTTCTATCCTAGGGAGATCATATTATGAACGCTCCTCTCTCTAGCGCCAATTGTTGAACCAAGGATTCACACGGCACGGTGAACTTGTTAAGGAAATGAGAACAAATTCACTTTAAACAATCTCTTAAGAACTCAATCAAAGAAAAGACCAAAGGAGATTTCTCGACCTAGAAGTAGAACAAAAATAAATAAATTATGACAATATATAAAGGGTTTAAATGTTATAAAGATCCTCAACTTACCATTTTTGGCCATTTTAATCCTCAACTATTACGGTGGCCATTCAAAACCTGGACTTCTCATTAACGTTCTTTTTAAACCACCAACTTCTGTTGACCGAGCCATATTCAACATGTCGTTAAATCCTCTAACAGACGACTTAACATCCGTTTAAGATGGTTTAACGATATCTGTTAACTCTAAAACGACGACGTTTTGCGCTTAACGAACCAGCAAAATCCCCAAATCAAAAATGAAATCCCTAGTTTCCTCTTTTTCCCCAAATCGAAACTCGCCTCTCTCCCAAAACCTCTAATTTCGTATTCATCTTCTCCTTTATCTTCTCCTTAATCTTTTCATTCATCATCTATTTCATCTTCTCTGTCCGTGATGAGTTGCAAATCTGGAGAATCGAGTGGAGAGAAAGGAGGTCTCGATGGCGCTTCAACTCCTTCTCTAGTCGGTGACGCTTCAACTTCAACGATGAAATGAGCAAGAGAATGAGCAAATTAGGGTTTGTATTAATCGATTTGGGGGAAGTCGATTCCTAATTCTCAAACTACGTCGTTTCTCCTCTTTGTCGATTGATTTTTTAAAAACCAAAACATCGTCGTTTTCAACTTAACAGAGAATCGTTACGATTCTAAACGGATGTTAAGTCGCCTGTTAGAGGATTTAACGACATGTTGAATATGGCTCCGTCAACAGAAGTTGGTGATTTAAAAAGAACGTCAACGAGAAGTTCAGGTTTTGAATGGCCACCGTGATAGTTGAGGATTAAAATGGCCAAAAATGGTAAGTTGGGGATTTTTATAACATTTTTCCCATATATAAAGAGATAATATAACCAATAAAAAATACAAAAATCCGAGTGAAATCTACAAATCATTTTCAACTTTTGGGTCAATATATTAAAAGGGCTCACAATATTAACATTTAGGTGTTGATTTGTTCTCCCGCTTTCACCCGTCTAGCGGTTGCTAGCGGGCGTTTGCGGTTGTTAGCGTTTGGTACCAATCGTAGAAAACGCTCATCATCGCTTCGGATCGCTCGAAATCGTTGGATTTCAAAAGCTCATTCCCGCAAGCGTTTGCGGTTGCGGGTGGTTGCGATTGGTCTAAAAACAGAAAGTATATATTCACTTTAATTCTCAAACAAAATTCATTTTGTAAATTTATTTTTCCAATAGTATTAATTATTTATTTTTACTATAAAAATTATTTGTTTAACAATTTGAATATTTATTTAGTATTTAAATATTTAGAAGTTATTTATATTTTTTTTTACTATTAATCATGTTTAAAAAATTTATACTCTTTCATAAATCTAGTTGTTATGCAATTTATTTAATTGTGAATAAATATTTAGTAATTTATTTTTGGTTTTTAGTTATTAATTATATTATTTGCAAAAATTATTTTGTTAGAATAATATAGTTTTTGGTGTTTGTATGCATTTTTAAAATTATATTTATATTTATTTTTGATTATTTTCATTTAACCGTTATTGCACGCGCTGGTTTACCAGTCGTAAAACTCCCGCAAACACACTCATTTTCAAACGTTAAACCATTCGTTCAAAACACTTAATAACGCTAACAACCGCAATCGCCCGCTTCCGCAAATTCCTGCAGCCGCAACCGCAATCGCTGCGTTTAAACCAGTCAGGCCCTTAGGTGTTGATTGGTTCTCCCGCTCTCACCCGCCTAGCGGTTGCTAGCGGGCGTTTGCGGTTGTTAGCGTTTGGTACCAATCGTAGAAAACGCTCAGCACCGCTTCGGATCGCTCGAAATCGCTGGATTTCAAAAGCTCCTTCCCGCAAGCGTTTGCGGTTGCGGGTGGTTGCGATTGGTCTAAAAAAGGAAAGTATCTAAAAATGGAAAATCTGTAAACTAATATATATATATATATATATATTATATTCACATTAATTCTCAAACAAAAATCATTCTCTAAATTTATTTTTCCAGTACTATTAATTCTTTATGTTTCACTATATAAATAATTTGTTTACCACTTGAATTTTATTCAGTATTTATATTTAGTAATTTTGTCTGTTTTTTAATAATTAATCATGTTTAAAAAATTTATACTTTTTCATAAATCTATTTGTTATGAAATTTATTTATTTGTGAATAAATATTTAGTAATTTATTTTTGGTTTTGAGTTATTAATTATATTATTTGAAAAAAAAATATTCTCATAATAATATAGTTTTTGGTGTTTTATACATTTTTAAAATTATATTTATATTTATCTTTGATACTTTTTATTTAAACGTTATTGCACCCGCTGGTTCACCAGTCGTAAAACTCCCGCAAACACACTCATTTTCAAACGTTAACCCAGTCGTTTAAAACGTTCAATAACGCTAACAACCGCAATCGCCCGCTTCCGCAAACTCCCGCAGCCGCAACCACAATCGCTGCGTTTAAACCAGTCAGACCCTTAGATGTATATTTCGTGGGAATCCTAAAAACACATGTTTCTCTATGATTCTCAACCGTACTTCCGTTTACACCCACATATCGACCTATACTATACACACTTAATTTTTCAACTACTAATGAAGCTAAAACTCAACATGTTTTCTATACAAACCCAATCTAAGATTTAAAAAAGTATGTTATAGTGAAAAAATAAGGAGAACAAAAAATACGAACCAATTACTCATAAACAACATAATAAAACTTCCGCGCGTACAACCGACTAGTATGATATATGCTTAAGTATGTGGTGTCTTTTAAGTCCAACTACATTTTTCTTTTTAAAAGTGATCAATGCATGTTATTCGAATCTGTATTAATTATTATGCATATGATTTTAAGATTATAATTTCCAAATATTATTCAATTTGGTATCAATACTAATACTACAAGAAAAGAGGTACATATCGACTGCAGTCTGGTCGCATTTTTAGTCGCATAAGAATGTGTACATTATTTGATCTAATTCGATAAGCCAGCCTTATCTATTTCAAAATAGGTGAAAGATAACATCCTTACTCCAGAAATTTCATAAATTATTTAAAAGCTTTGTGCATATTAATGATGTGCGTCGCCTTCAAATTGTTATCCTAATTAATTAGATCAAATAATGTACACATTCTTATTCCAATCCTAGATCCTATCTTCTCTGATATGTGAGCTCTTTTTTTTTTTTCCTGTAATTTGCATTTGAAACCTGTAATAAGCAAATTTTGCCTATAATTGCTCTTGACCAAACCCATGTCAGAAATTGTTAAAGAAGTTGTATACATATATGAAAGAGAGGGACTAGGTGTGTATAAAAATTGGACGTTGGTAGTTGTTAGCTTTGATAGTATTTTTGAATAATAATAGAACTACACAATAATCAGTGATCCAGCAAAAAAGATAAAAACATGTTTACATAAAACCAAACCCAATGTTTGGGAGAAGTATATATTTCTTGGTCGGGGACTGGGGACAAGTACCTATTGCATTGTTTGGATCTGGTGCTCAGGTAAAAGCATCTTGAAGTTGATCAGAGATTTTTGACAGTAGATGCACTTTATTATGGCGAAAATGTTGTTGATGACAGAGAGCTTTTTGGTTTATTTTCTTGATATTTGATTCAAGGTTTGATTAGGAGATGAGTTTCAAGCTAGTAGAAAAAGTGTCTCAAGAAATATGTGTGTGACACAATGTTTTTTTTTTTTTCCAGAGAACATCATATAGATGAACTCAAGATACACGTTTATTAGAGCACTATATAGTAAATTTCCTTTTTCTTTCCTACCCGTTACTGTTTTTGTAATAAATGCGAAGTGTTTTGGTAGGAAATCGTTCCTTCCTAAAATTTTGTAGGAATTTTCGTAGGAAATCACCATGTTTTCTTGTAGTATCTATATATATATGCCAAGCTAAGATCAATTTTAATTTGCTGAATGAAACTTCTTTCTTTGTATAGAGGTGCAAGAGCAGCAGTGTGGGAGAACTTCGGAAAAAAAACCCTAGTCTTCAACCTTTTACATTTTTTTTTATCTTTAATCATGTAAACTATAAATATCATTTGTCCAATAACCCGAAAAATATTTATATATTAAAAGACTCTAATAATACAGAAATTATTTTTGTTTCTTGAGAAAATGTTGGTAGATTCATTTCGAAATGATGAGTTTCATTTGCACAAATGGTTTCAGGCATTGTTCAGTTAAATTTATGGTCTCCTCAGGTTTGATTCTTGACAAGGCCAATTGTGTAGTTTTTTTTAGTATACTTATGCTGCTCAAGATTTTGGTCTTGATCATTGGCCTTAGGGCTTAGGCTTCTTAATATCTCTCGAACTAGGAATTGAGTATACCTGCTTTACTGATGTTATAAGAAAAAGAACCAAGGTAGAAACATTTAGAGCCTCTCCATACTTGGAATTCGATTTTCCTCATAAATTAACATGTGCTTGTGCATCTGTAAATGTAAATGCTTTTTTTTTTTTGTGATTCACAGATTTTTAGAATTCTAAAATTAATAATATTTAGTTATATAGTTCAAAATTTGTAAACCAAAATTAATACTTCATCGATAGCTTAAAACAATTAACTTAATACTCAAAACCTCTAATATTATTAACCAAATTTACTAAAAAAGAGTTTAGTACTAAAAAAGCAAAATATCAACATTTGGACATTTTGATTATCATGAAAATAAATATTATTAATAAAATATTACTATACACTTATATCATGGGTGTATCCGGGTATCCGTTCAGGTTCAGATCGGGTTCGGATTTTCAGATTTAGAAATATATAACTCGTTCGAGTATTTCAAAATTTCGGGTTCGAATTCAAATCGGATTCAGCTCGGTTATTTTGCTCAAGCCTACCTTAATTTACAACCATATAATATCAAGTAATCTTTATTAATTAACTTTAAATATATCATTTTCCAAGAAAAAAAGTTAAAAAGTTCAACTTAAAAAGTTTATTAGGAAATTGTGTTAAAAAAAACAAAAACAAAAGTTTATTAAGAAATAAAAATTTGGAACAAAACAATAATGAAAAAATTATACAAAGTGTATAGTACCATTAATAAATAAATAACGATAATTTATATTAAAATAAAACCTGGGCAAAGTTGGGATCGGTGTTGTAAACAAAACAAGCAGATCCCTTCCTTAGACCTTTCCTTCCTCTTTGCTCCTTCAACTCACTCTCTCTCGATCTCAGACGCGAAAAGCTTTCTTCTCTTTTCAAAGGCAAACAAAAAAAAATCCACAAAATAAATAAAGTTTCCTCCAAAACCCTTTCTCTCTCTCTCTCTCTCGAACTCCGTTGTTTTCTTCAATCCTGCCATGGCCGACGACAAGTTCGATCTCATCCTTTCTAAATCTTCTGATCAGTTGAAAGGTACTTCTCCCGCCTCTCTATCCTCCTCCTCTTTTGCTCCGTCAAATTTGAATTTTTCTCTCTCTCTTTACCGATTTGAATGTGGAGAAACCAATGTTTCTGGATCTGTATTGGCTTTACGATGTTCGATTTCAATCTCACGAATTGACCTAACTTATAATATCTGCTGATGAGATTTAGGGTTGGAGGTTGTTCGATTTCCTGAATTTGGGATCTGGAAATTAACAAGCAATGATATTGTTCGTGCCTCTCTATTGACTTCGTTTTTTTTTTCTCTCTCTCTGTAGAATTGGCCTCAGATAACAGCATTCCTTTGTCTCCTCAGTGGCTTTACACGAAATCAAGCGATAGCAAGATGGTAATATATTCTATACGTTTACTCTTTTTTTTTCTTTTATCCTCACCTGATAAAGATCTGAAGATGCTATGCTTCGTATCTAGAAAATATCTAAGTCTTAGATGAGATTTAGATGAGATTTGCTGTTTTTCTGTAGCATTTTTCATATCTGATGTTGTTGTTCTGTGGGTAGGATGTTCGATCTCCTACTCCTGTGTCCATGGGAAATCCAAGTGACCCAAATCTTAAGGGGGATGTACTAGAAGACAAAAAGGACTGGAGGAAAATTGTGCCTGAGAACGAAATTAGTCGAAGATGGCGTGAAGAGGAAAGAGAAACTGGTTTACTCGGTGGGAGGAAGACGGATCGAAGGAAAACAGAACGCCGCGTTGTCGACAATGTCTCAAGCAGAGAAACTGGTGACACTAAAATTATTGCTTCTTCTGATAGGTGGAATGATGTTAGTTCTCGTGCTGCTGTACATGAACCTCGGCGCGACAACAAATGGTCATCTCGCTGGGGTCCTGATGACAAAGAGAAAGAAACTCGTAGTGAGAAGGTAGACAATAATAACAAGGAAAAGGAAGAGCCTCATAGTGAAAGTCAATCTGTGGTTAGCAGCATCCGTGCAACTTCTGAACGGGACTCTGACCCTCGTGACAAATGGCGGCCACGTCATAGGATTGAATCCCAGTCTAGTGGGCCAACTACTTATCGTGCTGCACCTGGGTTTGGACTTGATAGAGGACGAGCCGAGGGCCCAAATTTAGGGTTCACTTTGGGACGGGGAAGGGCATCTGCAGTTGGCAGGGGTTCTTCAACCTCCTTAATTGGTGCTGGTGCATGTACTTTCCTAGGAAATGAAAGTATCCCTGGTAAACAAAGCGCTTCGGCCTCTATGTTTCGGTATCCAAGGGGTAAGTTGCTTGATATGTATAGAAACCAGAAGCCTGATTCTTCCCTAGGTAGGATACCGGCTGAGATGGAGGAAGTTCCCTCCATTACTCGAGTGGCTTTGATCAATCCTCTTGCTTTTATCGCGCCTGATGCCGAAGAAGTGGTATGGCCCCCTCTGAGAACTGGCTTCCATTGCCCTATTTTTCATGAGTGTGTCATTGATTCCTTATTTCTTATTCGTATCTGGCTTTTACGGAGTTTGATGACGGCTATCTTATCTATCAGGCAAGCCTTAACGAGATATGGAAGGGAAGGATCATTAGTAGCGAAGTTCACACTCCATCTGAAGAAGAATTATCAGGTGAAAACAGCTTGGGTAAGTTATCTTGTCTTTTGCTGCTTGACCTCTATTTTCCACCTAGCATAATATGATGCTTTTCTGACCGTGGTGTTTTGGATAACTGACTCAGGTGAAACAAAATTGGATGGTACTTTGCACGGGGTTGTTAATGGTGACAATGTTTCCATGCAAAATAATGATTCTGGTACGTGTGTGATATGTATTAACTAGGTCTTTAATATCATGTATTGTGATGAGTTTACTGGATTTTTAAATTGTCCTATATATTCTGAATAAAAGCCGAATAACTATTATTGTAGGATTTCTTGGTAGTCTAGGAGGTGCATCTAGTGTCTCAAGAGTGAATTCAGTGGCTTCTGAAAGTTATGGATCTGTTAGAGATGGTTATCAGCTTTCTCATGGAAGTCCTGAAGCGCTTAGATCTGCTTTCACTACATCCTCTGTGTTGAATGAGAGCGAGTCCGCTGTAGCTTCTTTCGAGCAAGATAATACAGGCAAGCTGCAGCAACCAGATGTTGAAGTGAATCATGCAGAAGGGTCTATGCAGTCTGAGGAGTTTTTGTTCTTGTATATTGATCCTCAAGGAGTAATTCAGGGACCGTTCATTGGTTCTGACATTATTTCATGGTTTGAACAAGGGTTTTTTGGGACAGACCTACAAGTTCGTTTGGCAAATGCTCCAGAAGGAACTCCTTTTCAAGATTTAGGCAGGGTCATGTCATATTTAAAGACAGAAAGTGTTTATCACCATAGTAGTGACCAAAAGAGTGAGTTAGAAGAGACTAGTTTAAAAGCAAATTCAGAGGCTGGTTTATCAATTCCACCTCTAGCAGATGATTCATCCTCTATAACTGGCGTGTCTCGTTCGTTTTCTGTGTATAACAACCCCTCAGCTCAGGATAGTTTTCAGAGGAAGTCTGAGTCAGATTTTGTAAGACCACCACATGCCGAGGATCGAAGTTTCTTGAACTTCTCTGCTCAGGATGAAGGTTGGTTATGCTGTTAACCTTTTCTCATTTGTGTGCTTTGGCGGGAGAACAAATGTCTTTCTGTGTGTTTAATATGCTTGCTTAGAAGCTTTTCTGATCGTATTAATTTATTTTCTGTTCATCATCTCTAATCAATGTTTTTTGTACTTCTTTTCAAAATCAGAAATTGTGTTCCCAGGAAGAGCTGGAGGTTCTGGTTATGCATCGTCGGTAAAATCTTCTACAAGTATGCATGATGCTCTAATGGAATTTTCTGGCCAGTCTGCTATTCCTGTTGAATCAACTAAGGCTGCTGCTACACGTAATCAGAATGAGAATAAGCTACACCCGTTTGGTGTTTTGTGGTCTGAGCTAGAGAGTGGTAGTACACCAGTTAACCAGTCATCAAACAGGTCTTATGGTGCAATGGAGGAGCTTACTGGTTCAGTAGACAACCATCCCATTAATTCCCGAAGAAATACGCAAATTAACCCCAGTTTGTCCCTCGATAGTCTGGCTGCTAACCGTATGTCTCAGTTTGAACATGAATCCAACTTCTTTAACCAGGGGGATCAACTTACATCAAATCAACATCCGCAACAGCAATTCCAGAATCGGGATATGCTATCACAGTTACATATAGGTGATCAAGCTCAGGATCGGGAGCAGTTAATAGCTTTCCAGTTGCAGCAACAGCAAAAAATTCAGTTGCAACAACAGCAGAAGCTTCAGTTGCAACAACAGCAGAAGCTTCAGTTGCAACAACAGCAGAAGATTCAGTTGCAACAGCATCAGCTGCAACAAGAACATCAGTTACATCAGAAGCTCTTACAGGAGCAACAGCAGTCCCATGCTCGACAGTTACATTTTCAACAGATTTTACAAGGGCAGACTCCTGATTCAAGGTTTGGCCAGTCACATGACTTCCTTCGGTCCAATAATGTTGATCAGATGTTGTTGGAGCAGCAGCTGATGAATGAATTGCAGAACAGTTCTGGCCATCCGTCACAAAATTTCGCACCATACGTTGAGCAACTTGCTGCAGGAAATTTTGGGCAGTTGTTACATGAAGGCCACCAAAGGGAGCTACTTGAACAGCTACTTTCAACACAAAAGCAATCTCAATATGGACAAATGCAACAACAACATGGACAGCTGCAATCTGATCCAATCCGGTCTTTGGAGTACCAGCTAATGCAGCAAGAGCAGCTTATGCAATTGGCTAATGGAGTGAGGCACGATACATTATTGGAGGAACAGAGACATATTGACCCTCTGTGGCCGTCTGACCATAATGATCAGCTTCTAAGAACTCATTCTGGGATCCACCGGTCGCGCTCTTCTGCAGGATTTAGACCATTAGATTTTCATCAACAGCAGCAGAGGCCACCCTTTGAGGATCAATTTGGTCAACTTGAGCGGAACCTTTCATATCAGCAACAACTTCGACAAGAATTATTCGAACACCGTCTTCCATTTGAGCGATCAACATCGGGGATGAATCTGGATGCAGTGAATGGTCTGGGTCTCTCTCAGGGTCTGGAGTTGCGGGATGCTACTCCCCACATGCAATCTTCTGGTAGATTGGGAAATTCCACACTGGGTTTCAACCATCAGAATCCCCGCATACAATTAGGTGAACCACATTTTTCACAATTGGAACCAACTGAAGGACGCTGGTCTGGAACTGATACACAGCTAGCTGGTGACTGGGCCGAATCTCAATTTCGTAGATCGAATATGGATAGTGAACATCATAATATGAGGTCTGAAATTAGGAGGCAGGGTGAAGATTCCAACGCATGGATGGTAGGTGGATCTACAAACGACAAGTCCAAGCAGCTCTTTATGGAGTTGCTCCACCAGAGACCCGGCCATCAATCTACTGAGTCACCAAGCATGAACCTCGGGGATACTTGTGACAGGATGGCTCCATCAGGCCTTACCCCAGGGATTCAAACACTTGGCGGCCTTTCAGACCATGGTGGTAATCTAAATGCTTCATCTTCCTTTGTGGCTCGTTCATTATCTGATGAACAGGTCAACAGAATGCCAGGAGATAGGAATAATATGGGATCGTTGCACCGTAATAGTTCCTTGCTTTCTGGAATTATCGATAGTGGGCGGTCCACACAGAATGAAGCTCAAGCCTTCAGTAATATGTTTCCTATGAACAAGGACACCAATGACACTAAAACTTGGAATAGTGTGCCACTTAAAAATGAGGGAAGGGGAAGGATGATGTCATTTGAAGCCCAAGACAGAATGGACAAGCAAGCAGTATTAGACTCTCTGGTTCAAGGGGAGCTTCCTGTTGTTACGCTTGGCCAACGACAGTCTTCTTTCAATATCTCTGGTATATACATTTAAGATCTAAGATTTGGTTTCCTCTGAATTCATGTTTTGGAAGGTTGATTTTTGCTTTGTTATTATGAAGGCTTATCCTGATATTCTGTTGCTGCAGACCAATACAGTGACAACTTGGTTGGAGAAGATAGAAGGAAAGATAGGTAATTTTGTATCCTGACATTTAGCACGAGCAGATTGGATAAGTAAATCCCCTTTGATACCTTTGTATACCTGCCGATTAAATCTTTGAAGTGATTGATTGTAGGTTGGTAGTGCCATCACATGGGCAGGAATCAGTTTTGTTAAAACGGCCTCCCTCATCCCATTCTTCATCATCTCATGAAGGATTGCTCGAGCGTATGTCTGACGCAGCTAGCAGAGCAGCAAGTTCTTATAGTGGGGCTGAAGGTATATATCTCAACTCAAGGATGCTTTTGTGTCTTTTTTTTTGGGGCATTATGTATTGAAAATGAGACTCATTCTGTAAACAAATATCATCATCAGGAGGTGCGAGACGGGAGTCAGGAGCAGCAGGAAACAAAGGGTTGGCGGCGTCAGAACCGTCGTTCAGTGAGATGCTAAAGAAGAGTAATAGCATGAAGAAGGTGGCGATAGAGTCATCTGATACAACCGAAGGAAACAAAGGGAAGAAGAAAGGGAAGAAAGGGAGACAGATAGATCCTGCTCTTCTCGGTTTTAAAGTCACTAGCAATCGTATCCTTATGGGAGAGATCCACCGCGCTGATGATTTCTAACATTTGGTTCTTTTGTACAAAATCTTTTACATGTAAAGATTTAGCTAGCTCCTCATACTTAGGCCGTATAGTTCTTTTCTCCAAACACATTTCTTCCATACACATTAGAACATAGGAAATAATAATAAAAAGTTCTTTGAGTTCAGAAAATGTTTGGTTCATAGTTCATACCGTGTGTCTTATTCATTATGCCTATCTAGAAAAACATTGACAAATTGTGTTTTCTGAATCTAAAATCAGGATCTTGTCAAACTAAACATATACAAACAACTGCTTACCTTTTCAACGACAGAGACTCTATATTCCATTGTAAAAATTGTTATATGTTATCAAAATTGTGTATCAGACCATTCATATAAGTCACCATGGTAAGCTTTAGGGTAAAGAAGCCGCCACATCGATGGTAGGCACCATCCAGAGTCAAGTAGAGCTAATCAACCTCAACAATTTTTGTATTATCTTCTTGTTTCTCTTCAAACTTGAATAACTATTTTGATTCCACCATTTCAGTTTTGCCAACACTAGTTATCTTGTCACACTTGATCCTAACAGCTCGAGATTCCTCTGTGGTTTCCGGCCTCATAAGCAGCATTTGTGGCGGTTGGTTGGCTCCGCAGATACGCCAAAATAGTACCATAAGTACTCTTTTGTATGCACAAAGATACTCCAAAGTTATACCACATAGGTGGTTTGACAGGCGGGTCGACCGAAGACAATCACTGGGTTCCAAACACACTCGACCCATGTTATCCTTGCTGCTTCAAAGCAATGTTTGTGATATCACAAACTAAGAACCCACAAAACCTTTTCCTTCTCCCCATCCTTTTCCTTTGCTTTCTCACCAGTCACTTCATTCTCATTTAGAGACTCAACAACTACATTTTTGTAGTAAATACACAATAGTTTATTTACTTATGAGAGAGAATGGTGTGGGTTGCTTAAGAGGTAATATAGGACGTGGAAGCCGAAACCGTGTCGATCGGGTAGATTTAACAGAGATTTGCGATGGAGAATGCTAAAATATAAAGTTCAACACATACAACCAACAACAACAAACAACAAACAACCAAAAAAAAACATAAAACAAAACAGACAAAAATATATAAATTTGAGATAAAGTGGAAGAGGATGAGAGAATGAGATAATGAGTATTTATAAGATGAGAAGTTATGGGAGTTACGATTTAGAAAAAAACGATTGTGGGAGTTAATTCTAATTGGTTGTGTGTTATAGGGTTATTTAGTTCCCATATGATTACTTCCGGAAGTGGTTAGAAAATTATTGTAAAAAGTAATTTGAACCCAAAGGTGAAAATGTAAGGAAAAAATAGGTCAATCACAAGAAATGACATGGAACAGTCCTAACTCGTTTATTGGAAAGGAAAAACACATGGCAACAGGATAAGTGGTCAATCAAACACGTTTGTAAACACATAAATTGTTGTATATTTAGGATGACAATGTGTTATAATACAATTCATATGATTCATTACAAGTGCTAGATATTCTTGAAGAATTGTGTAGAAAGAATTGTTGAAATTTCGTGCCAAATTGGCTAAGAACCCACAAAAATTGTTTTGAAGCAGTAAATTGCTTGTCTAGTGTTGGGTCAAATTATGTTATAATACAATGCATATGATTGATTACAAGTTCTATTTGAGGTTTGCATTTTAACATCTTTTGTTCAAACTTTTTTATTTTTAAACATACCAATGTGCCATATTCTAAATTTATTATTGTAAGTGTTTTACATGAACACAAATTTCATATTGACCTCTTCACACCTTAGTTCTCCCAAATTGTCTAGTGTTGTTTAGGGTCAAAATGTGATTATAAGGGAGAGGACAAACACAGACACATACATGTAATCTTAGAAAGATATGCATATCCACGTCCTCCGCCTCTTTGACCACGACCACGTGGTGGCCACTGCCATCTTCCTTTACCTCCTCCACCACGACAACGTGGTCCTCGACCTCTTTGAAAATAGTAAATCACATGTCTAGTGTGGTTTGGGGTCAAAATGTTCACAGTTTCACCTAGATAATTCTCTTATTAGTTTAGGTAGTGAGCCATTTCTAGTCTATAGTCGAGTTTTATACCGTTAAAGCAATTTGTACGAAAAATAAAATATAAACAAGAAAAACAAACATCTTCAGATGCTTAAGGTTAGCTTCTCATTCTCATTTCACAGCAAAGGATTTACATTGTTATCAGCATTCCACATCACATGTGCTCTAGTTAATTGTAATATCTCTGAAATGTAATAGACACAATGGTATGTTGGATTTTTAAAACGGCTTAAATTGATGACATAGTCTTAAGACTACATGTATACTGTTTGGGTATTCTTAGCCAATTTTTTATAGGAAAATTCTCAAAAATAACACTAATTTAAGTTTTTTCCAAATTTAGCACACACTCTCATATTTTCAAAAATTACCACCATATTTTAAAATTAAATTTTCATAAATAAATCTTAAACTCTAAACAATAAACTCTACCCCTAAAAATTATACCCTAAATGTAAAATAGTCAACCCAAACCTAAAAAAATATTCTAAAAACTTATTTAAAATATATATAATTGTGATAATTATTACTATTTTTGGAAATTTAAAAAGTGTGTGCTATTGTCCATGAAACATAATTTGGTGTTATTTGAGAATATTTCTCTTTGTAAGTCATTCCAAATTTAACACACTAGATCACATGCAATGAAGAGTGTTACTCACATTAGGACCAAAAAAAATAATTAGGATGAACCATCGTTAAATTATACATAGAAGTATATAACATCAATCTAACATGATTGCCTATAGAGGATTGTTAATTTTCTCTCAAATATTCACAAATCAGATTGTTATCAAAACCACAATTCTAATATTTGTCTTGGATCACTGGCTCTGGAGTCGTTGGATTAAAAGTGTGAAGAGTGTCTAATTTCTTTTGTGTGTTTATCAAAATAAGGTAACCAATTTCTCATTCTCTTCCAAACAATGCCTTTTCTCGTCTCTTGTCCACTACTTCCCATTCAAATATCAAAATCCAACATTAGCCCATTAGAATGAATCTTTCTTGTTCTAGATGGTATACTCATATGTCAAAACTGAGTTGATTTGAATGAGAATTAAGGGTGTGAAGTGAGCCACTTGGGATGATTGAAAAAAGTCCAACATAGGAAATAAATCACTCCTTTATTATATATGGTTTCATTCTCATCTAGTTCTAAAAGTATTTAAGAGAGAAGGGAGGTTCCAAACGCATGCCGAACCGAACCAATCCAGGCTGGACTGTCGGGTCGTGGGCTCTTGGGAATCCTCGCCGAGTATTTTTTGGACCGTTGCATTTTTTGACAAGGCTTGGTGTACACTTTAAGTAACTTGGCGTGCACTCACTTGCAGAATACTCTGAGAATATTCTCCTGAAGTCTTACCTCCTTCTACAATATAAAGAGGCTCAACTTTTCATTATCTAAAAAAGCTCTCAAACATAAAACACTCTCGGTTCTAAAATCTCGCCTCTTTCTTTCTTTGTCCAAGTAAGTTCTTAGTTTACTAGTCTTGAGAGTATATCGTATATCAAGTTTGCTTGAGTTTACTATTACTCGTGTGCTAGAATATTAGTTTGTGATCGGTTATATCCTTGAATTCATAAGTCGTGATGATCCACAAGCACTTACACCCAATTTATTTAATTAAGGATCCGTGATTTATATTACGCCTTTTAATTATGTTATTGTAATTCATTTTTTGGATATGGTTCTCCTTAACAAAATATGTATCTTTTTCAATTGGATTTCTACGCTCCTACAGTAACAAAGTTTAGCATATCCTTCTACTTCTAAACGAAAAATCTACGGAGAGATTCATAGAAAGAGAGAGATGGAGTCTGATCTTTCTAACAAACAAATGCGGATTTAAGAGAACTCCCCTTTTTAACAATTCAATAAATTTAGTTTTGAATTTTATTTCTGATAATCACCTAATTAATGAATGTTTTGATCAACCTTATTGGATGTGGATATATATATACTGCATCTACATTCTCTGTTTTGCTCACCAATTGATGTATTGTTGTCTTAATAAATTAGTAATGTTAAGTAGTCTTAATTCCTAAGCTACACGTAATGATGATTATTATGACGATGCCTGAGGCCTATTGCTTTGAATTTTACATAACTTCTGATTTCAAATTTTACATAACTTCCATTTCCAAGAAAAAATTAAATAAACAGTCAATAAACTCAAATCACAAAGACAATTATACAAATTTACAAGCAAGTAAGTTCAAGAGCTTCTTGGAAACGCTTCTCAACCGTATCAGGATCACCAAAGAGCCAAAGACCAACCTTGGAACAATCCTTACCGTCCAATGCCTTCCAAGGCAAAAGAAAACCGAAAACACGTGTCGACGCCTTAATGGCCGGCGATGACGATGGCGACTGATGATTGGTTGCTTTGTGGCTAATAAGAGGATGTGAGAGTATGAGCATTGCAGCGGATGGTGCCATATTGATGGATGGACTAAGAAGAACTCTAAAACAAAATCAAGAATTGGATAAGCTTTGTGAGTATTGTATGGATCAATATATATAAATAAATGATTGTTGTTGGGACATGAAATAAATTAAATCTGTGGGAACCGTTGAATTGATATAAAGAATAGCAAAAAAAGATGGGCATGTGGTTTAGTAAGTCTGGCTTGTGTCAAAACTATGTGAGGTAAGGCGTTGCACGCGTAATACCTATGGGCGACACCGTCAAATGAAATTATTTTTAATATTGACAATCTCGTCAAAATAATATTAATTTTTTTTTTCTAAAAGTGTTACTGATAGTTTTTTTTTAAATAGTATTAAAATGAAGTTTTTGGAAAAATAAAACTAAAATTTTATATATTCAAAAGGAAATACTAATAGTCTAATTTTAAATAATAATATTCTAAAATTAATATAGTCAACCTCAACCCTAAAAAGAGAATCTACATCTTTAAAAGTTTTGTAATATTTTTTAAAATAAAAACAAAACATGCTATGTTGAAGAATTCCTCTTTTATAATATTAATGAGGGGGGCAAAAAAATCAAAAATTCATTCATTTACGCATTTTCACAATTATAAAAATTTAGTATACAAATATATTTAAATTACTCGAATATATAAATTATCTCTAAACCTCAAGTATTTTTTACCCAACATTACTAACATTTATAAATCAAAAATTTTGGGCAACACTGATTATACTAACAAGGATCATAAATATGCAAAAATCTGAATATTTTGGGAACATAGATTATTACAAATATAAATATTACTATATAGTTATATTGTGAGTTTATTTGGGTGCGGATCGAATCGGATTGAGATCGGGTTTGGAATCAAAACTTTTGAAATCTTGAGATTTAAAACTTATTCTGATATTTTAAAATTTTGGGTTCGGTTTCGGATCGGTTTTTCAGATTCAGATATCTTGCCTAGTCCATATCACTAGACACTGGTTAGAAGCTGAGAGGTCAGACAAACTGGTATTTTGGAATCGAGAGTCATATATCAACACTAAAATGTCAATTTTATTGTAAGTGCAATTAATTTGTGTTAACTTGAAAGGTAAATAGTCAATTTTATTGTAAGTGCAATTAATTTGTGTTAACTTGAAAGGTAAATAAATGATGTCTACATATAGTATGTTAACGCACTCACATCACAACATTATTTTATGATGTACATAGACAAGTAATTTTACAAAAACAGAAATGTCATATACAAACTCCAATCCCATAGTAAATTAAACAGAATGAAAAAAAACCAAGAATAACATGAAGATCCAGCTTGGCTGTTATAATGAAGATGACCTACAACTTCTTTTTCTGTATCTTTCTCTTTTCCAAACATCTTTTGCTAGGAAAGTTGTAAACTGATTCAAATATTAAGAAGACATATTCTATAAAGATTAGGAACTCTAAGGTTAAAGAAGTTTCAAGGGTTATGTGAAAAAAGCTATAGCTTACCCTAGTTTTATTGTTTTTTCTCTTGGAGGTTGAATTTGTATGAGTTGAAGTTGTGGTGGTGCACATCTTTCATTTCCAATATTGCTTATAGGATCTAAACTTGAATTGCCTTCATTCTCACTTGTACTTCCATGAACCTGTTGGCACTACAAGTGTTTGTTTATGTTAACATGAATATAAATGTTTCTACATAAAATGTGTTTTATATCTAAATAAAATCACTTGTCACCTTCTTTTGCAATTTAAAATTTTCCTTACGCATTATATCTACCATGTTTTGTAGTTCTTGGTTCTCTTTTTGAATGATTTGTCCCTATAATAGAATCAAACATTGTTAGGTTATTAAAAATAAATATGGAAAATCCCATAAAAAATCACCAAGAAGGCAATCGCTTCCAATTTAAACCTTCAAAATATTAAACTTCCAAATAAAAACATAAAGTGTCATATTTAATTAAATCAAACCAGATCATTGTGGCATTTGTGTTCGTAGGCCTGCATTTATTATTAGAACAGTTAACAGAGTTAACGGAATAGTTCACCCCATCAACACAAAATCACTCTTAACAAAACGAACGAAATCGTTGTTTGTTGACGGGGTGAACTATTCCGTTAACAGAGTTAACTGCTCTGGTGATAAATATAGGCTACAAATACCATGTTGAAGGTTTGATTTTAGTAAATTGGAGACTTTGATGGTTTTTAGTTTGAAGTATAATATTTTGAAAGTTTAAACTCGAAATTGGTGATTTTTTAATGGGATTTTCCCAAAATATATATACATGTATATCTAGATTTTGATTATTTTAGTCGACAAACCTTACGATTGAGTTCTCTTATTTCATCTGTCATAAGTTGATCCTGCAACAAAAAACAAAAATATAGTTTATTCATCATCATTCAATTCAAATTATGTTGCTTAGTTTCGAAAAGTGAATGAATCAATACCTTTTTTAGACGAACGCCTTTAAGACTTGTTACTAGTTGGTCTTCAAGATTTTGTAAATCATTAGCATTCATTCCAGAAAGTTCTTCTCCAACTAGTTTCCTTCATAGTATTAGAAATTAACTATTATAATGCATTTGCAGTGAAACATCATTGTGTCAAATTCTATTTGTTTTCACTTTCCATGTCTAATAATTGATAACTTTTGAAAATTAAGATAGGGATAAATTTTTGTATATAGTATCCAATTTCTGTTTTGACATGGGGCAATAGCTCTTACCTGTGGCATTCTTGTAGATATTGTAGTTGTTGCTGCAAACTTGAAACTTCTCTTTGCCAAAACTAGTAAACATAAAGAGAAACTAATGATGTACAAATAGATGAATGTAAAGAAAAATCTATAATGTTTTTGCCTCAACCTCGTACATGGAAAATAAGTAATACTCTTTCCGTTTCTTTTTATTTGATGTTTTAGCCAGAAAAAAAAAATATTTCATTTTAAGTGATGTTTTCAATTTTTTATGCAAAAATTAAATGTTTTTAATACTTTTTGACCAATCATATATTACATCATATTTTCTTATTTGTTGATTTTATTTTAATTAATGATATTTTATGGAAATTAGAGAAGTTATATGTTTTATTAATTTGTGTGTAAGAACCTTAAACATAAAAAAATAAACAGAGGGAGTAAATGTAAGCTTAAATTATTTTAAGTTACGAACTAGATATATTTGTAAAAGTCACCAACTATTTAGTGTTAAGTTTATAAATTTTTCATTTTATGTACATTCAACTATCATACGATTGGTATTTTTTTATTATTTTTCCTTTATAAAAAGGGGAAAAAATAGAAAAATCAATGAAGAATGTATGCACTTTTTTTTATCAATCCTAATGAGAAATTATAATATGTATAGAGAAAGAAAGTTGAATATACCTTTATCTCTGAGGCATGATTCAGTAGTTGATGCTGCTCCTCTTTTACTTTGTTGTACCTCTCAATAATAGTTTTCATACTATTCAGGTTCCAAAAGAAATAAATAAGAAAATATTATTAATAATACATTAACATACTAAAAATAACTCAAGAATTTTATAATTAACTGAAGAAACAATATAAATATAAATTTTATTTTGTGATATTTGATATCAAATATTATATGAGAGATGATGATACACAATAAGTGTTACAATATCTATTTTTTTAGCACTAAAATGCTACAACAACAGTTCGTATGCATGTCTTTTGCATACAAAATGAAATTTTCAGGTGATTTTATCCAAAAAAATGATAATTTATGGTTAAGTCATATAGCACATAATAAACACAATTTGAAAAGATCGATCTTCTAACGAAAAGATGGCTTTGCAACTTCTATAGTGCAATATATGATCTCGTGACATGTATATATATTATGTGCTTATATATGCCTAAAACTAGAATTTTAAACCGTTAAAAAAAATTAGGTGTGCATGATTACATGCCTTGGGAGGGATTTCATATAATTGTGATTGAACTTTAGGTTTCAATGGTAAACCTAAAAGGAATAAGTGGACTATATGACATAATTAGTAGCAAAAGTGAATGAAATATTATTAGCGAAATGAATAAAATATAAAAAAGAATACATACAAAATTTCTTCCATTCACTTATCTGCAACATTATTAGAGAAATATATTATAAATCAATTTTATCGAATAACAAGCAAATGAATTTTGCATGATTTTTTTTCTATTGTAAACGTAATTCATTTGGGCTGAATTTGTTTTTATAATTATACAACAATTTGAGGAAAATGTACATGGATTTATATCGATGTCTTTTCTTAATGCATTAGTTTACATACTTAGCCTATACATAAACAATTTTAAATACTTATTATCAAATGCCTTTCTAATTTCTATATTATATCGAAAAACCCAAAAAATAAACTTTTCAATTTCAAAATTTATCAAATAGCACATGGTCATATATATGTGAAATTATGTATTCAAATGAATTACTAATAAAAGCTGAAAATGTAAAAGGAATCACCACATCATGAAGAAGTAAAAACCAAATTCTTTTTATCTATAGTAGATACACCAATTATAGTGGTTCATGTTCTTTTTATAAGTTAAAAACTTAATTAGCAAGGCATAACCCGTCACTAGCCATTTATATTGATGCACTTTGCAACAAACGTAGGATCATGTGCCATCATTAGTGATCAAATCAGATTTAGCTATGAATGGAATAAGCTATGATCAGTGATATAAACTAAATTTCAGTTAGTCTTCAAATCAGATTTAGCAAAGCAAGTTTTACCAGGATATTCAAATACAAAAAGTAACAAAATAGAGTACATAAAGGTGAAACTTTAGTTCCAAAAAACCATGAAACAAACATCAAATATTCACCCAAAATAGGTCTTCCTATTTAAACATGTGCTATATCCCTATATATAACCCTATAGAGAAACTAATATTTAGACCCAAAAAAAAAAGGAGAAACTAATATGTAAAAAGATGAGAAATTATCATTAGTGACAATCGTATATACATGTCTTACGATCAAGAGAAGTGAATAATCAATCTAACAAGCAAGGCAAATGCAAAATAACTTCATTGACTTGAAGATGGGTTTCATTAGATATAATAAGCTAACCTTGAATTGCTTGCGTAGTCATAGAGCTTTCCAGTGCTAGAGAAGATGATAACACCAACTTCAGCATCACAAAGTATTGATAACTCTTTAGCTTTCTTAAGCAAACCACTCCTTCTCTTAGAGAAAGTCACTTGTCTACTTGTCGAGTTATCGATCCTTTTTATAACTATCTTCCCTCTCCCCATTGAAACTTAACTCCAAAAACAAACTGCATCAAAAAAGTAAATGTCAAAATGATATCAAATCTAGATGATCTCTTCCTTATTCAAGATTTATCCCTTTTCTTTTATAGATTTCTCCTAGCTTCTTGGATTTGAGTTTATACATATGTGTAATCATGAAGATTTGACTTACTTGATCAGAAGTTTTTGCAATAAATGGAAAGAAAGGCAGAGGATGATGAAGAGGAGAAGCTTCTTTTTTTTTTTTTTTTCCTTCTCAAAGATATCTTCTGTGGTTTCTGTTTGTGGTATATATGGGAAAAGAGCGGATTCAGACAAAACCACTGCTGGTTTTATTACAAAGAGTAGTTTGAAGAATGCCCTACTCTCGAGAGTATAGTAAACATATATACTCGCTTTTCCAAGCGCAAGTTTGACAGAGTCAAATCTTTGACCGACTAAACCAGCGACTAAGTTCAAACGTAGACAGGAGCGCGTGAGAAGAAAATATCCTCGGACTATCAGGTGTACCCAACCACGAATCGTGGGGCGTTATTACAAGGTGGTATTGAAAGCAATCAATAGATTAACAACACGTGTCTCTTGTTTAAGAGATGATTCTTTTGTGGTTTTTTTTTTTTTTTTTTTTTTTTTTTTTTTTGTGTGGTTATTTTAAAGAAACAGTATAGTAATACTTATGTATATGTGTAAGCTCTTTGTGTGGCTTTTTGGCAGAGAGGCTAGTGCTGTACTTGGCACTGTCGTCCGATGATGATGATGAACTCTTCTTTTTCATTATGTTTATATTCTAATATTCTATGGCATCATCTTCTTTTTTCCGGTTTTGATCTTTCTGAGGTTTAAAAAGTCGGATATTTTTGGATTATTATTATAGTGTTTAGTAATGTATATTATCTTTAACTTTAATCATTCCTCGGTCATTGAGGTAAGGTTTTGAGGATATATATATGTACATTGACTGACTAAGAGAAGAGTCAAAATATATGAGTTGTCAACAAAAGTTCATATTACATTGGAGACTTATGAAAAGTTTCAATGCAATCAAGAATAGCGTTTTATAAATTTTTTGATACTATAGAAAATTTTATTACGCTTATTACATTGAGTAGGATAGCAATTTGTGTACATTAAGTTTTGAGTAGTATAACAATTTGTGTATATATATAAAAGAATAATCCGAGTCGAAAATTAGATACCGAATTATTACATTGATCGTATATTTAAAAATTTGCACACTAATTTTTTGGAATATATATAGAAAGGATAATCCATGTCGAAAATCTGATCTAACTTCGTTCTTATTTCTACCTCTTAATATTTTCTTTGATTTGGATTTTTTTTTAAAAAAATTGTTTTCTTTGATTTTCTTTGCAAAAACTGTTATTTTGAGATTAATTATTTTAATGTAGTAATGCTAAAAAGAATTGGTGAGGAAGCATGACTAGCGTCAATTAAGACTCAACCTTTCTTATGTGTTTATTTTGAAGCTGATGATATTCCAAAAGAAGCAATAAGGCCGTTGTGACAACTAAAAGGCAAACAAATCTTATCACCTAACTTGTAGCTACATAAAGGAGATCAAATGATTTCATTGCTTCCTATTGTTCTCGTTGGTCCTCCACATGCTTAACATAGCTATTTCTAAGTAATAAGTATTTTGAATTTATTTTGACATTTAGATTGTGCATAATTGCATCTATGGATTGTCTTCATTAGATAAAATGTTATGCTCTAATGTCCTGTTTTGTTTAGTAACAAAATGTAGGAAGATGGTAAGAAGCTCTGCAAGCCTTCTAGTTCTAATTACATATAATTAATAAAACCTATGTAATATATTCATATTTCCTTTTTTTTATAGAGATGACATGTTTTGTGGTTTCTTGAAATAGAGAATATACATAAGCTAAAAGTTAAGGTAGCACCAGAAAAGAAATTATATGACGATAGGCTATTTTTTTATGTCTCACATCAAAATTTGTTATTTGTTTACGTTTCACATCAATATTTGGTTCTCTTCATAAGCAATAAGCAACAAAGTTCATTCTACTTAATTTATACAATTTTGCAACTGATCTTTCACCTACTAGTTGATTGATTATGAGATATATATGTTTTCCAGACTATTGCTCATTATATATGGTGTGAGCTCTAATGTACGATCAGTGGCGGACCTAGAAAATATTTTTGAGGGGGTCAAAATATATTTAAATATTAAAATTAATTTAATTACTTTTAATATATAAATTAATTAATTAATATTATATAAATTAATAGTTGGTAACATAAGCATCAAAAATGAAAATCATTTATATGAACATGTCTTGTTATTAGAACTACTAAATAATTGAACTACAAAAAAATTTCATCTTTATAAAAAAATATTTTTGAAATAAATATTTGCATTTAAGAATGAAAATTAATGGTGAGAATTAAAACCAAAAATAAAAGTTAAAAGCACCGTTTTTATGAAATTCAAAGCAAATATAAAGATATTTCATAATATTTTGAAAAGGGAAACAAGAAATGGATATTAATGGAAACATAAAAAAGGGAAAAAAAATAAAAAGACAAAAACAAAAAAGGGGGTCAAAGCGTAGAATTTTAACCAACTGAGCTGAACGTCTGATGCTTGGTACTAGTAAAAGTTTGTGTTTATATATTTAACCGGGGTCAACTGACCCCCCTTCTCTTAACGTGGGTCCGCCGGTGTGTACGATGGTCGTACATTTGAGTTGGTAAATTGGAGTGATCAGTCTCTCTATCTGCTGGTAAATTGGAATATAATGAGTTGTTTACAAGAGTTTGTTGAAACTTTGTCTAATATGATTATTTTTTTATGGGAGTATGTTGGTAATGTTCATGAGTCAGGAGGTCTATCACGAGTCTTCCTCTTATATCTGTTTTTTAAAAGCAAGGACGTTGGAATTCTTACCAATTGTATGATATAATCCTTGCCTTGATTCGTGATTGATTCGGAATCACTAAACATAATGGCTTGCTTGAATGCTGAGAATGAATACATGGAAATGAATGGGAATGCTGAAACTCAATGAGCACACAAAGTGAAATGCACCATACTCAAGTGACTAATACGATATATAACTCTAATAAACGCTTAGAGTCTTATATTTGGGAAGAGTTAATATCAATAGGAATAGAACAGATGGAAAACACAAAGATAGTTGCATCTACGATAGTATTTTTGCAAATATTTAAGAAAAGTCTTAAATTTGGAATTAATTACAATAATGCCATTGCATTTATTGTATTTAACTCATGATTTTATTTAACCGACAATCATAACTAAAAAAAACAGTTAAGGTAATTTTTGTTTTAAAATTTAAAATTTGGTTTCTACTTTCTTCTTTGTTTGTTTTTATTTTTATTTTTATAATCATCATAAAATTTAGGAAATAAAAAAAAACTATTTTTTATGTATATATTTTTTAGAAACGAACATATATTACTTATTAATATAAAAGTGTGTGTTCAACGTCCCACATCACCTAAAATGTTAAGATAATGATTCAGAATAATATTATATATATATATATATGATCAAAATAAATCTAAATCCGAGTGAGAATGAATCTTATCTTAATAAGCATCCAAATTTTAAATTTACATATGATTAGTTTGGTTCCTAAAGTTAACTTTTTAATTTTACTGTATATAGTAAACTTTAAATTTTAAGAAGTTTTAATATTATAATTGATATATCTAAACTTAATAAAAAGTCTTAATTATGAATATTTAAACATATTAATTTTTTATTAAAAGTTTAGAATAACAAAGACGGGTATATTGCATGACACGTCGTATGATGGGACGGGTTTGAATTGATATTACTACAAAATTAAAGTATCACTAATCTGATACTTAAACACGGGTTAAATCTATATTTTACTAGTTTTAACAATACCAATATACGATATGTCCTGATTTAATTAAGATTGGTATATGCAACCTTTTAATTATTAAATACACTCCAATAAAATCAGTAAATTTCAATAATAAATATAAATTAAAAGTAAATAAATAAAAGTTTATCATGTGGTGTATTGTAGGTGAAAATCTAGTTCATTGTAATAAGATGCTAAAAATATATACAAGTCAAGGAATATCGCCTTAGGCGTCATTTAGAAATTTGTCCAAAGAGGCCTACAGAGATGAGTGAACAAAGTCAGTATGATCACAAAGTATATCTGATATGGTAAGTGAAATTATTGTATATCATGATTTGCTTTTTTGGTATGTGGAATATGAGAAAGTTAGAGCTAGAGATAAATACTTGAATTCGAACTGTCATCCTACTTGTAGATTAACTGCTGGGAATGATGTGTTTATTGTTGGTGTACTGCAGGGAATGAACTGTTACCCTTAGGGCTTGTTCTTGTACTTGTAGCTGAGGTAGCGACACAGATTCTTAAAAAATCAGTCGCTGATGAGTAATTGTTTTCTAGACGCTGGTTTTTTTTGACGATTCTTCCATTTTTTCAAGAGAAAATTGTGGACTATGCCTTGAACAGTTCAAAACTTCTAAGAAATGCCATTTAGAAAAATCCCTTCTCCCGCCTGCCACAAGGACTTTGTAAAAAAACCAATTTACCCCATTATCTCTCTTCTTCTTCATCTTCATCTTCATCTTTTTTTCTTATTCCAACAACACACAGTACCGACGGACCAGATCCGACGGACGAACTTTGACGGGCGAACTCCGATGGACAAACTCCGACGGACCAGATCCGGCGGACCATAGCCAATTCTGGTGAACTATAACCAGTTCCGTAGACCAGTTTCGGCAGACCAGATTCGACGGACCAGTTTCGACAGACCATAACTCCAGCAGACGAGTTCCGGCAGACCACAGTCCGGCGGACAAATTCCCGGGGACCAAATCCGGCAAACCAGTTCCGACATACGAGATCCGATGACCAGATCTGATGGACCCGAATCGGTAGATCAAACTTGTCTATCCTACAGTTCTCTTGAAACCACAAATAATTGAGTAGAATATGAAACAAGTGATGCATCTATGGAAGATATCCATCAACGATCTATCTAGGTGTACACTTTGGATCACACATTTGTGCGTAGATGGACTAGATCCGGTGGACTAGATCCGGTGAACCAGATCCGATGTCTGTAATATATCTATTTTTGTTTCCTAATTTGTTGTTTTGCTTGGATACCTCTTATGTCCACCGTTGTTTACCATAGTTGTTGTAGCTATCACAACGACAAATAAAAGAACATGCCCTTAGACCAAACTTCATTGCTTTATTGTTGTTTAGATTCTGATCAGGTTTTAGATGAGCTATAAGAGGAAGAATGAGAAGAAATTTGATTTTATAACCAAGTGCTAATAGCTCAATTGGTATATATCTCTGGCAAAAGTTTAGAGGTCGCCGATTCGAGTAGCACTTGGGAGGAAACCATATAACATGCTCTAGTTTCGGGCCTGAGGGGGTGTATGGGCTTCGGCCCAGAACCTCTCTGATTATTCAGAAAAAAAAAAAGAAATTTGATTTTATAACTTTGTTTTTTGGTTTTGATACTCGTATATGTTTTGAATTTTTGATATAACTTTGTTTTGAATTTTGTTTTGAATTTGTTTTGAAATTTGTTTTGAATTTTTGACACTCAATCTATATTTTGCTGAATTTTTGTAGAATTAATACGTTTTTATATATTTGGTATAATTTAATCATATGATATAAGATTATATATTTGAAAACAAATTGTCACATAAATACGATATTATAAATCAAATCAGTTTTAAGTTTGAAGAGAGCTAAAGACACAAAAAGATATATAAAAGTTATAAAAAATAGAAAATACATAATATACGGTAGCAAAAACGCTTTTTGTTTACCAATCAACAAAAACAAGAGAATTTTTGAGAAATACCCCTTTTGGTGTACCCCTTTTTAAAAATACCCCTCTTTTCTATTCATTTTCAAAAATACCCCTTTTCAAATATGAAAAATTATAAACTTTTATATGGTTGATAAGGTACATCAAGATCATCATTACTACTGGGAGACTAAATCCAAATATTTAAAAGGTTTTAAAAGGTTTTAAAAGGTTCTAAACGGCATTTATATGGTTTTTATAAGGTTTTTAAAAGGTTTACACAGTTTTTATAAGCTTTTTATATGATTTTTAAAAGGTATTTATACGGTACTTATGAAATATATATATAAATTTACACACATGTAAAGATAATTTGTGTCTATAAATATAAGTTTATACATATTTTTTTGATAAATTTCAAATTTTATTGTGACTTTTTGATAAAATTAGAAAGAGGGGTATTTTTAAAAAGTGGTATTGGAAAAGGGGTATTTTTGAAATTCCCCCCAAAAACAATAATAATTTGTGTTTTCCTATAAAAAATGAATTGCATAGTTTTAAAAGAAAAATTCACTAGACCGCCTTTTAACACGACATCGATGCATTGTCCAATGGTCCTAAGTGTATAAAAATCTTTGTCCCATTTTTGATTTTAAATTTTACTAATTTTGCTATATATAGATTATATTTATTTTTCTAAAGATGACATATACAAAAGTAAAATATTATCTCGTATATGTATAATTTAATTTTTATATGCTTATAGCTAATTAATTAGAAACACACTGTTATAAAATCTCAATCCCTCAATTAAAAATATATTCTTACTAATACAAAAAATTTCATAAGTAATTTATATTCTTTTAATTGAAATTTATTTTTTACCGTTGTAGGTTATATATTTTATATTTAAATAAATAATATAAATATTAATAGGAGAATTTCAAAAATACTCCTTTTCCAATACCACTTTTTAAAAATACCCCTCTTTCTAATTTTATCAAAAAGTCACTATAAAATTTGAAATTTATCAAAAAACTATGTGTAATCTTATATTTATAGACACAAATTATCTTTATATGTGTGTAAATTTACATATATATTCAATAAATACCGTATAAATATCTTTTAAAAACCTTTTAAAAATCATTTAAAAACCTTAAAAAACTTTGTAAACCTTTTAAAAACCTTATAAAAATCTTATAAATGCCGTTTAGAACCTTTTAAAATCTTATAAATATTTGGATTTAGTCTCCTAGTAGTAATGATGATCTTGATGTACCTACTTAACCATATAAAAGTTTATAATTTTTCATATTTGAAAAGGGGTATTTTTTAAAATGGATAGAAAAGAGGGGTATTTTTAAAAAGGGGTACACCAAAAGGAGCATTTCTCAAAAATTCTCAATATTTTTTCATATAAAGTATTTTGTTGTAAAACTTTTATTTTAACAACATTTACTAATTTATTCCATTGTGATAATAATTTATAATTAATACTAATATTTATATATTTTTTACTAACATTTATTTATAGCTTTTAATTTACACTATTTTTCCAATCAAATATTTTATTGTAAACCGCAAATAGTATTTTCACGAGTCAACTTTATCTCGTGCTTCTTATTTTATATTAACCATAGTTCTACAAAAAAAAAAATTCTGAACATACCATAGTTGAAATCTTTTAAAAACCATTGTCGAGCTTTTAAAAACCATCCAAAAACCTTTGTAAGCTTCTAAAACCTTTTAAAAACTATTACAAATCTTTTAAAAACGGTTTAAATACCCTTTAAAAATCCCTGTAAATCATTTAAAATCCTTGTAAACCTTTTAAAAAAAAATTTGGCGGGAAAGCTTTTTGCGAGAAAATGTTGGCGGGAAAATTTTTGGTGGGGAAATGTTGGAGGGAAAGTTTTTGGCGGGAAATTTTTGGTGGGAAAATTTTTGAAAGGAATATTCTATCCAAAGGAATGAATATTCTGTCCAAAAGAAGGAATATTCTGTCCAAAAGAATGAATATTCTTTCAAGTAAGAGTAAAATGATCATTAAAATTTAAGAGAGGGCAAAAATGAAAATGGCAAGAAAGAGTAGTTTTGCAAAAGTATTACATTTATTACATTTAACAAAATTTCTTAAAATTTCTTACTAATAAATCAAATATTTCTCGGAGAGGAGGGCACGATACTTGGGCCACAAGGGTGGGTTCTTAATAGCTTCCCAAGCTGAGGAACAGTCTAGCCATAACTCACAAACTTCATAATGTATATCATGAAGACTTGAGAGGCTCCAAAGAATGCATTTTAGCTCAGCCACAATGCGATTATAGCAAGGAACGAAGGCGTCCCTCGCATGAAAAAGCACCTCACCAAAATGGTTCCGCAGTACCCAAGCACCACCACAATGCGACGAGTCATTAACCCAAGAAGAATGGATATTACATTTGAATGAATCACAGGCTGGTGGTTGCCAGAACCTCGATGTAGCTCCCATGTCTCGTACTCCAACTCGAAACTCCAACTCACGTGAGGTTTGCTGAGTACACCATTCCTCCAATTCTTTCATTGCCGTGTCAAAAATGATGTGAGGGTTGGAAGGTTGATGAGAAAACACAAAACCATTCCTACCTTTCCAAATCTCCCATAGTAACCACGACACTACTGTTCTTAGTTGCTCTGAAATCTCAGTCCTTGCCATCAACGATAATAAGTATTTGATATTCTCCACAAGTTCTGAAGCGAAACCTTGAGAAGGAAGTGGTAGGCCACTCACAGACCAAACCTGTACAGCCATATCACACTCAAATAAAACATGAGAGATAGTCTCCTCTTCTATTTTGCAAACTTGACACAACGGATTAATAGTGATGCCATGTCTTCTAAGGCACTCGCTAACTGCTAATGCACCAGATAAAACACGCCAGAGGAAGAGCTTGATTTTCGGAGCAGTCCTTAAAACCCATGATTTCTCCTTAAGCTCATTAATCTGTCGTTGAGTCTCCGGGATCGGCTCCAATACATCACTAGCCTGAGATATAAACCAGTATCCGCTTTTGACCGAGTAGTTGCCGTCTTTTGTGAAGGGCCAGACTACGCGATCCGGAAGCTCAATTGCAGGCGGGAAGGAGCAGATTTTGTTTACATCACAAGGCAGGAAAACTTCATTCAAACGTCGCACGTCCCACTCCCCTTGCGAGGTTATAAGATCTTTAACTTTCAGATTTAGATCCATCAACGTCTCCTTGTTATAAGGTCTTCTCGGACAGTCATCACAAACCCACTTGTCCAACCAGACGGAAGTAGTTACACCATTCCCAATGGACTTCATTAGGCCATTCTCAAGTAACTCTCGTCCAAAGATGATGCTCCGCCAAGCATAGGATGGTCTGTACCCAATTGTAGCTTCAAGAAACGTTTTATCCACGAAGTATTTAGCCTTATAGACCCGAGCCAACAAGGAACTAGGTAAATTTAACAACCTCCACGCTTGTTTGGCTAGTAATGCTTGATTGAACTGACCTATATCTCTGAAACCAAGGCCTCCCCGTTGTTTAGATTGACAAAGTTTCTCCCAAGAGACCCAATGCATCTTATGTTTATCCTCACTTGCATTCCACCAAAAACTAGACATAGCACTATTTAGTTTTTTGCATTGGTGCTTAGATAAACGAAAGCAGGACATAGCATAAACCGGAAGAGACATGGCCACTGATTTCAACAAGACCTCTTTACCCCCTAGTGACAATGTCTTCTCATACCAACCACTTAATCTTGCCTTTAAACGATCGGTAATGTAGCTTAATAAGTCTGCCTTCGAGCCACTAAACATTCGGGTAAGCCCAAGTATTTTCCGGCTCCTCCCTCTTGAGTGATACCCGACAACAAGCTAATTAACCTTCGCATAATCGGATCCATCTTCTTACCAAATGTCAAGGATGATTTCTGAAAATATATTTCTTGCCCCGAAGCTCTCCCATAGAGCTGTAAACATTGAAGAAACTCCGAGCATTCAGAGAGTGTTGCTCTACAAAGAAACAAACTATCATCGGCAAAAAGAAGGTGTTGAACCGAAGGGCATTCCGGCGTTAGCCTCATTCCGGTCAATCGCCCTGCTCCTTCAGCTCGATTCATAATATGTACCAAAGCTTCAGCACATAAGATGAAAAGGAAAGGTGACAATGGATCACCTTGACGAATACCCCGTTCTGGTTTGAAAAAACCATAAGAGGACCCGTTGATGAGAATGGAGTAAGAAACCGACCGCACACAGCTCATTACCCACGTAACCCATTTGATGTCAAACCCAAGCCGGATTAATAATTCTTCTAAGAAATCCCATTCAACTCTGTCATATGCTTTTGACATGTCTGTCTTAATAGCCATGAACTCTTCATCGCATCTCGGATTTGTCTTAAGAGCATGGACCATCTCATGTGCAAGAAGAATATTATCAGAAATTAACCTCCCCGACACAAAAGCTCCTTGAGTATCCGACACTATTTCCGGTAAGAACTTCTTTAGACGGTTGCATAACACTTTAGAAACAATTTTATACACCACCGAACAAAGACTGATAGGGCGGAGATCAGTCATAAGTGACGGATTAGGCTTCTTGGGGAGTAAACACAACTGCGTAAAATTCCACTCCGAGGGTAAGGAGCATGTTTGAAAGAATTGTTGTACCTCTTTCACCACTTGCGAACCAACAATACTCCAATATTTATGATAAAAATGACCCGACATCCCGTCAGCCCCCGGAGTACTTTCACCTTTAATACCAAGTGCAGTTAACCTAATTTCTTCAGCCGAGACTGGTTTAGTAAGCTCCATATTCATTTGATTTGTAACCCTTGGAGACATACCATCTAAAGCTTCTGAAACATAAGACGGTTGTGAGCTTGTAAATAACTTCCGGAAATAAGTAACCGCCACCTCGCCTTTAGAAGCTTCTGAAAATTGCTCAACTCCATTGGCATCAAACAAAGATAAAATCCTGTTTTGCACCCGTCTTTGTTGTACGCTTCCGTGGAAGAATTTGGTGTTACGGTCTCCATCTTGTAACCACCTTTCTTTACTTTGTTGTTTCCAAAACAACTCTTCCTCACGATATGCTTCGGAAAACTCCCAATGTAAAGCTTTTACAACCACAAAATCCGGCTGGAGCTTCAAACTTTCCATATCCAATAACTCGCGGATCTCTGTTAAGCGAGCTTTAGAGTTTTGATTCGTGTCTTTCTTCCAAGCCGAGATTGATCGCCTACAATTTGCAATCCGGTGCATTAGAGATGTCTGGCCGACCTCATTGCCCCTTGACCAGCCGTCCCTAATTACCTCATCAAAACCATCCTTGGATATCCAACGTTTATTAAACATAAACCGACCCCGGTGAGTCATGTTTTCATTCACAAAGCGAGTGAACAAAGGTCTATGATCAGAACCAATTCTTTCTAAATACTCCATTTGTACTCGTGGAAAGAGTTGAAACCAAGCCTCATTTCCTAATGCCCTATCCAAGCGACATTGTATCCACATCTTGTTGCGCTCTCCAGCCCATGAGAATTTATTACCAATACTTGGGACCTCCCGTAGATGGCAATCACTTATCATATTCCTGAAAGGAAAGAATGATGATTCCGCCCGTGCCGGCCCTCCAAGTTTTTCAGAATTATCCATTATCTCATTTAGATCCCCAATTACTAACCATGGATCATCTCTGGAGACGCTAATATCTATTAAAAGATCCCAAACAACTTGACGTAAATGTGAAACCAGATCTCCAAGATTGGACAAGTAATACGGGTGATGCGAAAGGTTTCCTTTCATCTTTCTTCACCGAAAGCCAATCTATTGGCTAGGGAGATTGCTTGTAGTGTTACTCGTGACGGGAGGTTGACGTCATATATGGCTATGGGAGGACCATCTTGGTTACACGACCGCATCGATCGGGATAGAAGTCGTGGTTTTTAATTTAAGGTTTTAATTCTTTGCTTTGTTTATCATATTTCATTGTTGTATTGAACTATTTCTTCTCATTAATCGAATCATTCAGCGTTAAAAAAAAAAATCAAATATTTCTCATGTATCTCTATATGATCTTATTTGGTTTTAAATTTAGATTATTACATAAAACATATGTATAGTACAAACATTATTTTTTCTGCATATATTACAATTTGAATTTTTGAAAACGAAATTATATTATTCAATCGATACAAAAAACACGGTGTACCGTAAAATCTAGTAAATGTTAGACAAAATGGTCCAATAAGCTAATGAAATGAACTAAATAAGTTACATGGATTCATCACTATTTTAGTCTATTCTGCTTTAGACTAAAGCCTTGATTGGTTGTGACTTTAGAATCTTTCTACAGACAAATTTTGGTCTACAACATTAAATTCAAAGCAATCAAATTGAAGAAAATCTTGATTTCCAAAATATCAAACTTTCTTAGACCATGTTTATCGGTTGTCTCGTCCTTCACCATATTTTTTTTTTTTTTTTTTTTATGTTTTTTCTAAAAAAAAAAAAAAAAAAGGAAACCAATCGTGGACCGCCACGTGTCAGTGGGGCCCGCGATTAGTGCGCAGGACCGTCCCGTTTTTGTTGCCGTCGCACCATTTTTTTTTTTTTTCTTTTTTTTCTCATAAAAAATGATGAGGGACTTTGTCAACTGACGCCAATAAACATGCCCTTAGACTAAAATGAATCGTGAATCTCATAATGATCTAACGGTTTATATCTAACCACGTGGCAATCAACAACAAAGATGATATATATATATATATATTCCAACTCACTTCGTACCCGATCAACATTGAGTCAGCACTCACTCATCATCATCTTCATCATCATCACTCTAATCAAAAACATATATCCTTATAGAAGCAGACAACACCAAACACCAAATCAATCAATCAAATCGAAGACGACGATGCTACGAATCTCTGGTAAAAATCTCTATTCTCCCTTTTTTTGTTAATCAAAGATGAGACTTCGATACCATCGATGCTTTGTACTGGTTTCAGGTAACAATCTGAGACCTTTGAGACCTCACTTTCTCGCTCTTCGAAGCTCTTGGTTATCAACTTCAATGGATCCTCCTGTGAGTTCTTGGGTCGATTTAAAAATGTGATTTTTCTCATTGGGTTTGCTTTTGAATGTGATTCTGTTCTCGATTTCAGCGAGTACCAAATCTTATTGGAGGTTCTTTTGTTGATTCACAAGCTTCATCACATATTGATGTTATAAACCCTGTAAGCCCTCTTAGGTTTTAAGTCTTGGACTGTGTTTTTCTTAGTATAAAGGTTTGAACTTTGAAGTCAATTTCTTGGTAAAACGGTTTGAACTTTGAAGTCAATTTGGTTTGTTTGATTAGGCTACACAAGAGGTTGTTTCGAGAGTTCCATTGACTACTAATGAAGAGTTTAAAGCGGCTGTATCCTCTGCGAAGCAAGCGTTTCCTTTGTGGAGGAACACGCCGATTACTACCCGGCAGCGTGTTATGCTCAAGTTTCAAGAGCTTATACGCAAGAATATGGTTACTACTTGGTTTAGTTTGTTTAGTTCTTGACGTTTGTTTAGTTTCTTGATATGTTCTTGGCTGAAAGTTTTGATTTTTCTGTAGGATAAACTTGCTATGAACATCACGACCGAGCAAGGGAAGACGTTAAAGGATTCACATGGTGATATCTTCCGTGGGTTAGGTTAGTGTTTTGTTTTTGTATTGCAGTTTGATTATAGGTTTGACAAGCAGAGAAGAACCTTACTGATTGTTTTTTGGGTACTTGTTTTCTTACGCAGAGGTTGTGGAGCATGCCTGTGGAATGGCAACTTTACAGATGGGTGAATATGTTCCCAATGTGTCGAATGGAGTTGATACATATAGTCTTAGAGAACCATTAGGTGTCTGTGCTGGTATTTGTCCCTTCAACTTTCCAGCAATGATTCCTTTATGGGTATAATGCTAACTCCCTTTTGCATATGCTTTCATATACCTTCAATGTATAATACATATGTATAACTTTCCGTAATCATGTTCTGTGAAGTCTGCGTATTTATTATGTGTTTGTTAGTGCAGATGTTTCCTGTTGCAGTGACATGTGGTAATACCTTTGTTCTGAAGCCGTCAGAGAAGGATCCTGGTAAGCTGCTCTTATTCCTTTGAACTATTCCAGTTACTAAAAAGACACTTTTGTGATGTTTAATTGATGTATGGGAAGCTCAAGATACCTTGAATTTCTGATCATGTCTTAAAATATCATTGTCGCCAGCGTACATGTATCTTACTACTAAGGCCAATGTGATGAGCTAAAAGCTCTTAGATATATCACATTTTCTATGTGTTATACTTTACACCTGCAGTATTGATTGCTTGTTGTCCCATATCGAAATGAAGGTCCCTTCTATTGATGATTTATCTATAGAGAAAAGAAATGTGGTATTGAAGTCGGTTGTTGATATTACTTACTTTCTCCAGGTGCTTCTGTGATACTTGCGGAGTTGGCAATGGAAGCTGGATTACCTGATGGGGTTCTCAATATCGTCCATGGCACCAATGTAGGTTATGTTTAAATTTTTCTGCTCTTTCTAAATTTCCTGTTTTTTTTTTAGGATTTGTATTGTTAAAGAGTGGATTCCTATCAGGAGATAGTGTGGTGAATAACTGAATATTCTGTCTTGCAATCATAACAATCACCTCAAAACTGTCCCAAAATTTATTTTGTAAAGATTCCGCACTATTACCTTTACTTTAGTTGTCATCAGTAATAATGCATCTTTACATGCCAGGATACTGTGAATGCTATATGTGACAATGAAGATATAAAGGCTGTTTCTTTTGTTGGCTCGAACACTGTAAGTATATGTTTTGTTGTTACACTTTTATATAGCTTGCAGTCTTGGGTTTGCATTTGACGATGTTATGATGAATTGTATTTACGAAGTTTTCATTTGGTCAGTTCCTGTGTAATTAGTTCAGTTGTCTGATAAGATGTTAACATACTCCTCTGTAGCGCAGATAGTTAAAACCATTTCCCAAAACTCTTTAAAATTTGTAAATAAGAACTTATGATATATAAACTGTTTTCTTCTGAGCCCAACTTTTTGGTTTAACTTGTGTATTCGAAATCGAATTTTTTTGTTTAAAGGCCGGAATGCATATATATGCAAGAGCAGCAGCAAAAGGCAAACGTATTCAGGTAACATCCGGCATCTTTTCCCCTGTAAAATTCTTCCTTGGTATGTCGAAGCGACTCTATGTCAATTTGCTTATAAAAAATCCACTCAGTCAAATATGGGAGCAAAAAACCATGGACTTGTCTTGCCTGATGCCAACATTGATGCTACTTTAAATGCGCTACTTGCTGCTGGGTTTGGTGCAGCTGGACAGAGATGCATGGCACTGAGTACAGTTGTCTTTGTTGGCAATTCAAAATCATGGTACTGCTAACTTTCTTTTCTCCATATTCAAATTACTCCAACTCTTAGGGTTGTAACCTGGTCGAGTATCATATATTCATTTTTCTTGTGACAATTATGCTTGCCTGTAATCTTTTTCTCTCATGGTATTTGAAGAAGCTACGTGAGACCTCATAATATTCATTTGATAGTATTGAAAGATTAGCTTTACATATTAACCAGGGAGGATAAACTCGTTGAGCGAGCAAAAGCCCTTAAAGTCACATGTGGGTCAGAACCAGATGCAGACCTTGGTCCTGTGATAAGTAAACAGGTATTTTCGCGCACAAACCTCTGCTACATGTCATAACTACTGCTTTGTGTAACAATTACGTTTAGTTTTGCATTTTGAGTGTTGTTTAATATGTATACCTTAATGCTAAATTTTGATTTGGTAGGCCAAAGAACGAATATGCCGCTTGATTCAATCTGGTGTGGACGATGGTGCTAAATTGCTGCTTGACGGAAGAGATATTGTGGTATTTTTCCAATCTCCATATAGTTACTGCTACTACAACAGACACATCTTTTAAATTCACCACTACACTATCCATTGTTACTAAATTATAATCATCCTAAACTACTTGATCTATTTGTCCTGGGGAAATATTGTTGGATTAGTAGTCTTTGTTTAATTTTGAAAACAATTATTGACTGGTCTTGACTGGTCCAAGAAGTTTATATATCTTTTGCTCATATCAAACAGGTTCCAGGTTACGAGAAAGGGAATTTTATCGGTCCAACCATCTTATCTGGTGTTACCCCAGACATGGAGTGTTACAAGGTATCTATTATTCTGGTATTAAGGCAAATAATCTGTAATCTACTTGAAACTTACATATCTTTATTCGTTTGGCACACTACAGGAGGAAATATTCGGCCCCGTTCTTGTGTGCATGGAGGTCCGATTTAAAAACTAGTTTTATTTTCAATCATATATTCGTGAGATTGATGCTCTCTGATACCTTTTGTGACGTATTCATTTATAGGCAAGCAGCTTTGATGAGGCCATATCCATCATAAACAAAAACAAGTAAGATCCCTTTTTCTATCCCAGTTATATCATTGTACTAATAATATAATCATAACATCCTCTTATTCTTCGACATTACGCTTTCAACAGGTACGGGAATGGTGCTGCGATTTTCACTTCGTCAGGGGCAGCAGCAAGAAAGTTTCAGATGGAAATCGAAGCAGGACAGGTATAAAGAACTTAGACCCTATAAAATACAACACGTTTTGTATGCAATTTACAACATGATTGATCTCTTCTTCTTTTGTTGTTGCTAAATGTCTTCCCAGATCGGTATTAATGTTCCAATCCCGGTTCCATTACCGTTCTTCTCCTTCACGGGGAACAAGGCATCATTTGCAGGAGATCTTAACTTCTATGGTAAGAAGAATGTCAAAAACTAAACACAAGAAGATGCATTATCTTTCTCTTTGCTTATATACTCTAGTGAAATATTGTTGCAGGCAAAGCAGGAGTGGACTTTTTCACTCAGATCAAGACAGTGACACAACAGTGGAAGGACATTCCAACTTCAGTATCTCTTGCAATGCCTACTTCGCAAAAGCCATAGCTTCACTAGTGTAATTTTCCTTTGGAAACTTCAAGTTTATTTTTTTTGGGGTCAACTTAAACTTTTCATTAACCACAGTGTAACAATTTGTCTATCTTCAAATAATTTTTTTTTACCCCAATTTGGCATCATAGAATACAACTTAGGATCGTAATTCTGAAAAGAAAAATATTCATTCGCGATTTTATCGGCTACTTCGTTACCTTTTCGCTTAGTGAGTAGTGAACTCTAATTTTGTATCCTCAAAAGTGTTGAAACACATGCTTGATGTCTTGTATAATAGGATCCAAATGCGTCACATATGCTTTCAATGGCTAGATTAAGTTACCAAAAGGTAAGTTTTGAAGCCAGCCGAGTAGGGTAACTTTAGACACATAAATAAGTCTTTACATTTTAACAATCTGTAAAATACTAAATAGATGTTAATGTGTTTCTTCCTTCCCAATTTCATTTGACTTTCATTGGAAAACAAAATCAAATACACGGACCATGACCAAATTATAACATCATTTACTTGTAATAAAACTAGTTCCAACAACTACACTTGTTTCCAAAAAGATGACCACATACATACATAATTTAAATTTATCTAAAGACTTTAAACCTCACACCTTTTCTATAAATTGACTGAACTATTTCTTACCCTCACTCACAAATCTTTATGTTCTTTACTTAGAATTTAGAAACCACCATTTGTGTTTTCATCTATCTTTTAGTAAATGGCGTCCGCAGATGTTGAATTCACTTGCTATGTTGGCAACTTGGTATTGAGATCTTGATTCATTCTATAATTTGTTTGAACAGGTTGTTTGCGAAAGAGATGATGAGTATGATCAGTATTATTATGGTTCTGATAGCGACTATGAATATGAATATGAAGAGCTTCCGGTGAGAAAGGTATATGGATTTGTTAGTTTCAAAGATGAGAAGTCCATGAAGGATGCCATCAAGGGAATGAATGGTAAGAAGCTCGGGTTAAAGACCATTATTGTGCAAGAGTCTCACTTGTCTCGTAAGAGTCGTCGTGGTGATGGACGTGTTGGTTCGAAAAGGGTTTAGATGAAGATAAAATTAATATGGTTTTCATAAGAAATGATAAGGTTTGAGTCTTTGTAACCAGTAATGATCCAATAATATTGAAATAAGGTTTGAGTCTTTGTAACCAGTAATGATCCAATAATATTGAAGTAAGGTTTGAGAATAACAAGGTTTAAGTCTCCCAATCTTAAGATCACAATGCTTTGTGAACATCATAATGATCATCACACAATGTCAACCACCATATCCTTATAGTCTTTGTTCAATTGGATTGCAATATGATTAACATGGACATTATTCATGTTTTGTTGCTACATAATAGGTTTTTAAACAACCAATTTTTTACTTATGATTTTCCTATTAATTGTAAGTGTTTTTTTTAATAAACCCATCAGTTGATCCAGTCAGCTTTGGTAGAAACACACAAAAGTGCTTCAGAGTGGACTTTTCTCCGAAGTACTACCAAATTGTCTATCCCGAGTTTGGAATGCTTTCCGACTAATGACAAGAGTAGTCAGACCGCCTGCATTTCTGACTACCAAGTAAATCAATTGGATCAAAGTTCAATTGACAGATTTCCTCCACAACAATGTTTTTTGTTTCTAGAATAGATTGAACTTGGGTTAGTTCCTTCGATCCTTTCCCTAATTCTCGCTTACCACTAGATTACAGCTGTGAGGGCTAAATATTAAGTGATACTACACCAAAATCACCTTGATGCAAAATTAGATTTAAACAATTCAAATTATATTCAATATGCTTAAAAAAGATGAATTCAAGTGTATATGTGTTTTTTTTGGTAATTAGTGTATGTGTTGTTGATACTAAAAAAATTACCAATATTAATGTTTTTTTGGGACAAAATTAAACTACAAATTAATTTAAAATTACACAATATATTCAAGTGATTATGATAATGTTTATACAATTTCCGAGATATATCATCTAAATAGATTTAACCCAACCCAAAAATATTCAATTTAACTTGTGAGAAAGTATCAGCGCGTGTGATCGGGAGAGATCATCTTCAACCTCTTTGAAACAAATCTTCGCAAAACCCTAAATCCCCTTTTTCAAATTCTACTTCCATCAATCAATCAATGTCCGTCGACGATCTTCCTCCGTCGCCGGCCTCCGCCGTTACGCCACTAGGCTCCTCCGTGATTCCGATTGTTAACAAGCTTCAAGACATATTCGCTCAGTTAGGAAGTCAATCGTCGATCAAGCTTCCTCAAGTAGCTGTAGTCGGGAGTCAAAGCAGCGGCAAATCCAGCGTCCTCGAAGCACTCGTCGGCCGTGATTTTCTTCCTCGCGGGAATGATATCTGCACGCGACGACCTCTCCTTCTCCAGCTCGTTCAGACGAAACCTCGCTCTGAAGGTGGATCCGATGAAGAGTGGGGCGAGTTTCTTCACCACGAAGTTGGTAATCGTATCTACGATTTCTCTGAGATTCGCCGTGAGATTGAGGTTTGTTATTTCATCCTCTTCTTCTTCTAAGAGTGTTTCTGTAGCGTTGTTACACAGATGAGTTGATGATGGTTTAATTGTGTAGGCTGAGACTAATAGAGTATCAGGAGTGAACAAAGATGTCACGGATAATCCAATTCGTTTGAAAATATATTCCCCTAATGTTTTGGATATCTCTCTGGTGGATCTTCCTGGTATCACTAAGGTTCCTGTTGGTGATCAGCCTACTGATATCGAAGCTCGGATAAGAACCATGATCTTGTCTTACATTAAGGAATCTAGCTGCTTGATACTTGCTGTTACCCCTGCTAATTCCGATTTAGCCAACTCAGATGCCTTACAAATCGCAGGAAATGCTGATCCTGATGGTTAGTTTTGGTATCAAGTCAATGGCGAATTTATTCGTGTACAAAATTAATCACCATTCGCTTTGCTTATAAATTTACTGTCCTCAGGTCATAGAACCATTGGTGTAATCACAAAGGTGTGGTTTCTCTCTTCATATATATTATGCTTTTAAAAATTTCTTGTTTTAAGACTTAGCTGTGATGGCAAACTACTCTATTTCTCATGGCTGCTCTATTTTCTCTCTGATTCAGTTGGATATTATGGACAGAGGTACTGATGCTCGGAATCACCTTCTTGGCAAAACAATTCCTCTTCGACTTGGATACGTGGGAGTTGTAAATCGTAGTCAAGAGGTAAACCCTGTTATTAAAATTATTTACAATATGATGCATATTGTTGTTGTTGTATCATAATGAGCTTATTTTGGGCTATCATTAAATCTCGTCGACTCACTTTTACCTTATATATTCTACCTTTCATTTATTTCTGTTCATTGTTACCAAACCATACTATATCAGTTTGCTTTACCTCTTGCTCTGTCGCTGCACTTTACCCAACACAAAAATTTATTTGTGTATTGATTTCCATAACAGGATATTTTGATGAACCGTAGCATCAAGGATGCTCTTATTGCAGAGGAAAAGTTTTTTCTTAGTCGTCCTGTAAGACTGTATCCTTATTTCTATTTACTTTCTCATAGTGTTACTTTGACTGTTCTGCTTATATCCTTTTTTTCTGACTAAACAGGCTTACAGCGGTCTTACTGATCGTTTGGGTGTTCCTCAACTAGCAAAGAAATTGAATCAGGTATTATCTACAGTCTTGAGATATTCTAATTTCTTCGTTATGATTATCTTATTATGCAGTCAAGATACAAGCTCCATAAGAGATACCCTTTCTGGGTCTCGTGTATATTGGCTTTTGTATGTAATATTCATGTTTCCTAACTATACATAATCTGATTGTGCCCATTCCATATAAAAGGAGTTAGGAACTTTATAGGATACTATTTTGCTTCTCCTCACTGTATATATTTAAGAAAAATTGGCAACATATGCTCATTATGGTTGTTGATTTCATTTTCATATGGTGAATTCTCTTTCTGTTAATTGATTACTCTTTTTCTAAAGATGGCTTTACATAGGTTTCTATTATCTGTAAAATTATAAGCTGTCTAATGGGAGCTACTCCCTTTTCCATTTTTTTGCAGATCCTTGTCCAACACATCAGGACAATGCTTCCTACTTTAAAGTCACGTATCAACACCGCATTGTTTGCTACGGCAAAGGAGTATGAGAGCTATGGGGCTATAAGAGAGTCCAGGGTATGTGTTTTTGAGCCAGTTTTAGCCCAATAGATCCCATCCATTCTCAGTGGTGACATTGCTATTTGTGTTGCTATCTTGTAGCTACTTGTTTTTGCGTTGTATGGTTTCTTTGCTCAATTTTCGTTTCGAATAAATTTTATTTATGTATGTGATTGTCTTCTTGACATATGAGGGAACCTTTAGTGTTCGAACTTGTTAAGATATGTAGGGAAAGATGTCTGGCAAATTACCAGGCATTTTTTTCCGTTGTTAGCTAGATATGCTTTCCGATTACATTTCCTTATAATATATACTTGCCTCATAAGATGTCATTTAAAACATATATAAGTGTATCATTGTGGCTATATGACTTACAGCTTTCTCTGTGTCTGTACTGTTTTGGAATTCACAGGGCGGTCAAGGAGCTCTTCTCCTCAGTTTTCTTACAAAATACTGTGAAGGTAATATCAGAAGATGGGTTCTCTTTCTGTTTAGGCAACAAATGTTAATTTGTTCTTTTTAGGTTGGTATTGCTCCTTATCACGGTTCAATTGTTCATAACAGCATACTCCTCAACCCTGGAAGGGAAAAGTAAAGAAATGTCTACATCTGAGCTTTCCGGTGGAGCAAGAATTCTCTACATCTTCCAATCAGTCTTTGTTAAGAGCTTGGAGGTTTGTTTGTACATTTTCATACTTTTCCCTTGATCTTCACTTAGATGCCTTTTGGTTTGTTGTTCCAAATTTTGTGCATTATGCTATATCTTAGTTAGGTGACAGTATCATAACTCAGAATTAAATTTTTGGTATCACTTGTGGTCTTTCATGGAGGTTCCTTTTGTTGCTATTGACATTAAACCTGTACACGTATGCATGACTTTCTAATAATTGACCTGGAAGGCAGACAGTTCGATTTTTAAAACTGTTGTCAGTGGCTCAGTGCTATTTGATAACAGATTTTAGAATTTAAACCTATTTGTTTCCTTCACTTTGCTTCTGCAGGAGGTTGATCCGTGCGAAGACTTAACAGATGAGGATATTCGGACTGCAATACAAAATGCAACTGGTCCCAGATCTGCATTATTTGTTCCAGATGTAGGTGTTTATCCCCAAGTCCTGCTTATTCAGTACTTTCCACATACTGAAATTGCTTGAGCTTTCTACTTTTGAGCTACTCTGATAAGTATCTCTTGCTTTCATTCTCTTCTGCATAGGTTCCATTCGAAGTTCTTGTCAGGAGGCAGATATCCCGTTTATTAGATCCCAGCCTTCAGTGCGCTAGGTTCATTTATGATGAGCTAATAAAGGTGTGATTTATCATGTGCTACATTACTATACTTGTTAATTTACTTGATCTTGAATTTTAAATAGAAATTTCTCTACAGATTAGTCACCAGTGTATGATGACTGAGTTACAGCGGTTCCCAGTCCTGCAAAAGCGCATGGATGAGGTTATTGGGAACTTTCTGCGAGAAGGTCTTGAACCTTCACAAGCAATGATCCGAGATATTATTGACATGGAGGTATGCATGAATAATTTAATCTCCACATATATACTGATGATATTTAACATCATATATAGACGATATTTAAGCTCCACATATATACTGATGATAATTTAAGCTCCACATATATAGACGATATTTAACATATCTGAACTATATACTGATTTTTGTTTCTCCTGTCATGCTGGTGGAGTAGCAGGGGAATATACTAAGTTTGAGATAATCTATTATTACTCAATTTTACGGAATACAGCCTCTTTTAAATTTGGATTCTTAGTGATGCTGGTTGTGAATGCTGGGAATTCGGTTTAATTTATTAAGCTTACCATTTGCAGATGGATTACATAAATACCTCACACCCAAATTTTATTGGGGGTACCAAAGCTGTGGAGCTTGCAATGCAACAAGTAAAATCTTCTAGGATTTCGCATCCTGTTACGCGGCCAAAGGTGTGGAATTGTCTCAGCAAAGCATTAAGATTGTTTATGTATTTCTCATTGTGACTTGTACAATTTTGCATACATGTTCCTTTTTCACTTACCAGGATACAACAGTGGAGCCTGAGAAGGCAGCTTCTTCTGCGAGTCAAATAAAAACTCGATCTTTTCTCGGCCGGCAAGCTAATGGAATCATCGCTGATCAGGTATTATCATTTTTTTAATGTTATGTGTGTGTTTGACTCTGTAACATTTGTAGTCTGACTCCTGCTTCTGAAAGTCCACGAAGGGAGTACAAATATCCAGCTAAAGACTTATTATACTATATATAACATTTTTCCGTAACATTTTTCACAGGGTGTTTTAGCTGCAGCAGATGCGGAAAAATCTGGACCAACTGGTAAATCTTATTACATTCATTTTTCAGCCTATCATGTATTGTATAGTTACTTGTATAGTTAAATGAATATGTGGTTCTCAGACGATCTTTGACTGAAATGATAAATTCATTGTCTGAGATATGACTTACATACAAGCATACATGTCTGTTTGATGAAAAACACAATGCTCTGTGTATTGATCTTGACCAATTGAGAATTAATCAGGAAACACAACTTGGAGTGGTTTTTCATCAATTTTTCGGGGGAGTGATGGTCAGGCAGCTGCTAAGAACAACTTTCTAAACAAACCATTAAGTGAAGCAGCTCAGAATGAGTATCAGAACTTGTCAACAATCTATTTAAAGGAGGTTTAATTCTTTTGCCTTCTCAAGCTCCTCGTTCGTTCCAATACAATAAAAATATTTACCATCTATTCACCTCATAAATGTTTGTTTGGTTTTTGAAGCCTCCAACTGTTTTGAGGTCATCTGAAAATCATTCAGAACAGGAGTCAGTTGAAATTCAGATAACAAAGCTATTATTGAAATCCTACTATGACATTGTAAGGAAGAACGTCGAGGACTTGGTTCCAAAAGCAGTCATGCATTTTCTGGTAAGTGTCCCCTCTCTATTATTTAACTGTCAAGGAATGGTCACTGATGACACTTGAAACTTAGTAGTGTCTGTCGATCTTTTACTAGACCTGAAGTAACTCAACTGTGAGGGGATTTGTAACTATTCTATGTAATTGATAATATACACAGGTAAATTACTCGAAACGTGAGCTGCACAACGTTTTCATCGAGAAACTTTACAGGTAAAGAAAGAAAACATGTTACTCTCATCTGATTTTGCAAATAGTTTTTTTATATGAACTAAACAAAACTGGTGGATGGGACAGGGAGAACTTGATTGAAGAACTGTTGAAAGAGCCAGATGAGTTAGCGATAAAGAGGAAACGAACTCAAGAGACTCTTCGCATTCTTCAGCAGGCTAATCGGGTAAGTTTCAAAGGTTTGCGTTGAACAAAAGTGCAATATTAACTTGTTAAAATGTGTCTACTTCTTGATATTGTTAAAACAGACATTAGACGAGCTGCCCTTAGAAGCTGAATCAGTTGAGAGAGGTTACAGAATCGGTTCTGAAGCGAAACATGAGGAAAGACGACCAAGGACAGAAACTAATGGTAACGGGAACGGACGGTTCTGATTTGTGACGGCATGTCTCAATTCATTTGGTGAATGGAAACGATTGTTTTCTCCCCTTTGAAATCGATTCTGCGTTTGGGGAGGTATAGGTGAAACATCATATGATTAAAGAAGAAGGTTTTGTTGTTGGGGTTATTATTGTTAGCATATTAGAAGAATGCAACTTTTTATTTGGTTTCTCGGAGCTGAGAAGAATAATCAAATTATCTAATTTCACTCTTCATAGCATTATTCTTTATTACATCAGACGGGTTGCAAAAGAAAAAACTAAACATTAACAAGGTTTTTTGCCCTGTCCTAAAAATTCAAAAGAATGTAATTTTTTTTTTTTTGACTTGAGAGTGGATTTTGGTTTTAATGCTAGAGTTTTGAAATCCTCTAAGTGTGTTTTGTTAAAACCCCTATACATAATTTTTCGAATAATCAGTTTGCTTAATCGTTCAGAATGATTTTTTTTTTTGCTAGTTCAATACATATCTTGAGGTATCAATGTAACTTATTTGTAGTAAATAATTATAATACAACATCAGTCAAGAATGAATGTCTCAGTCTTTGTCAGTCTCTGATGATGCAGGCTTTCCAGAATACTTATCGCGCCAAACCTGTTTATTCTTCTCGATACTGTTATGGTTTTGAGTAAATTCAGTAAGCCCCTGTCTGAATGCTCCAAGCGTAACTCCATTGCCCACCAATATGCTTGTCACTCCCATTTTCGAAACCTGTTTTTATTCACACGCACCGATGATTCAATCCTAGTACACGCGCTTCCTTTTGACATAGAGTTCAACTAGCACAAAGTAGTAGTAGTAGTTCGTCCGTACCGATTTAATGTTTCTGTCTTCATCATCGAAGAAGAGCATCTCAGTAAAAGGCACTCCCGTTCTTGTGTGTATCTTCTGAAAATGTTCTGTCTTGTGAGTCCAACTTGAGTAAATTTCCTGAAAACAATCCCAAAAGTATTATTACCCTATGCCAGACATATATATCAACAAATTCCTATTCCTATTCCTTTTCAATACGTTTCATCGCTTGTACTACGACACTTTCATCGCTTGAACTACAATGCATATATCGAATGTGGTACCAGACGACACTTATCTAATACACATGAGATAAATCTGAACCAACATCACTAGAACTGCTTTGCTACAACAACAACAACAACAAGATGATTGAAACTAACCTTGGCGACAAACAAAGGCTTAATGTTCAATTTATCAAGAAATGTGTTAGCAATATCTGAAGTAGGAGATCTCGAAGCAACAGCCATTTCAATCCCCTTCTCTTTCAAAGCACTCAATATCCCCTTTGCTTGTGGATACAAAGACGGCATTTCGCGTTTCGAACGACATTCGCTGAAACAAGTCACACATCCATAAGCAAAACACATCCAAAACTAACAAAAGATTCAAACCTCCAAATCAAATAAGAACTAAATCAAAACAAACAATGTGATCAGATCATTCACAAACAAGTTCATATAAAATTTACAATCCTAAACCCAAAATTAACCATTCATGAAATACCCAAACCCTAGATACCAATTCCACTGTGCACTTGATTAAACGAAACAAGTTCCACAAAAATTGGGGATTTTATGAGGAAAAGAGAAGAAAGGGTACCAGTAAAAAGGCCAAAGAGTGTAATCGAGATCAAAGACGACGAGTCTCGGAAGAATCTGGAACATTCCTATTATCTGCATCGCTTCATCTTTAACCTTCTCTTCCGCCATCGTCGGAGATGTTTCTTTCAATCGCGAATAGAGAAACGCTAATGGGGACATGTGTTGACCTTGGTTTGAGAGAATGAAACTTTACAAAGAACCCCTCTAGTGTTTTAAGTTTACAAACGACCCTCATTTTATTAATTTGACATTTTTGGGAATGTTATTTGCTTAGTTCACAAATTAACCATAATTTAGACTTTTTTCCTCGTATCCCGTAGTTCACGAATGTTATGGAGATGATTAGTAATATACAACTATACAAGGGTAATATACGAGTTGACTATTTTGACAACAAAAGTTCAAGATTAAAATGAGAAAAAAAAAAAAAAAAAATTTAAGATACGAAAAAAAAAAAAAAGTTGGACATATATTTATTTATGAAAAATTCTTTGGTGAACATCTCGGGTAAACCATTTATTCACCACCGTTTTTTCTAACCAATCAAAATCTGTCATGAATAATAATAAAAAAATCTATTATTTATATGATAAATTAACATATTACCATTAGGTTTTGATTTTATAAGATTATATGTTGTTGGGTTTTGTATAAGTCTTTGATTTTACAGTTCAACAAAAAATCATATGTCGCTTTGGTTTTATAAAGGAAGATTAGAGTTTAGATTTCAAAAATAGACGAGATTATATGTCGGTTTGGGTGTATAAAAGAGGTTTAGGGTTTAGATTTACAATTAAACAAATTTTATATGTCGGTTTGGGTTTATTAATGAAGATTCGAGTTTAGATTTTTTGTAGCCAAATGAGATTGTATGACGGTTTGAGTTTATAAATGAGTAGTAAAATTTATATTTTACAATAAATGAGATGTTATATATATCGGTTTGGAATTTTAAGGAAGCATTAAGGTATAGTACACGAGATTATGTGTTGGTTCAGGTTTGATTCAATTCATATTTTTGTTAATGATTTTATTTTAATATGTTTGTTACTAGTTTAATTTTTTATTTTTATTTATTATAGTATGACCAGGCGCAGTTTTTTTCCGAAAATCAAATTTATTGATATCAGAAAGTGTTTACAAGATACATAAGCATTTCAAAACAACCGTTTACACAAATATAGGAAATAATTACAATTTCGATGAAAGCGTGGAGAGTAAAATAAAATGAGGTGAATGAGATATTGCTCTTTATAGAAGAAAAAGTTGAAGTGTTTTTCCGTTTATGCTTTTATGAAATTTTCTCAAATTAGAAAGAGAGACCAATATATAATTTAAAGTCTTTAAGACGATATTATTTAATAGGTATTCATATTCATGTTAATATGGATATTAGATTACGATCAGTGCTCTATCAAAACTTAATGATTTTAAAGATTTTAAATTATAAATTTATATTTAAAAAGTAAGTGATGCTATTAATGTGAAAATGTACATTAATATCTATACTTCTTCAACATTTTTCTTTTTTGATCAAACATTAATTTATTTTAGATGATATTTTGTTGTATTGTATCCGAGTTTATCAAATCTTTCATAATTCAGTGTAATATAACTTTTTGTTTGATTTTTTTTAGTTTGGTTAAGTTTTATTTAACTTTTAATTGTACTTACGTACGGAATGATATTATTATTAGGTTTTTAATATAGTTATAATTATGTAATATTTTTTAAGACCAAATATATTATATTAGATTATTTTGTAATATAAAAATGTTAATAAAATGCAGATTTAATATTGTCAATTATACATGCATATTAATTGTTAGTTATACATGCATATTAATTGTTATCATTACCAGACCAATTAAAGAGATTGTGTACACAAGATGTACAATAAATATGAATTTCAGTATTCAATATACCTAGTTTTTATAAAGTAAATAAAAATATATTTAAATTTACTGTGTTATTCAATACCTAGTTTTTAGAAAGTAAATAAAAATATATTTCTCAAAAATTATCAATTATATATATATATATATATATATATATATATGTCATATCATGTTCATAGTTATCTTTCATTTTATCGTTTTGAGAGACTTATAACTAAATTTCGTTTTTTAAAAAAGTTTTACCAATAGATTAGTCAGAACTCAGTTTTTGATATTCTATCAATTGCTTTTAAAAAATTTTCTGTCTTACATTATATGTAGTTCAAATGATGATTTCGCATGTTTATATACTTCAACGACAGACTCACATTATAACTTATACTTTAATGCTATACCTAATTACCTAAGATTTCATGGTTATTACCCCCTTTTTATTAAAAGGGAAGTACATTATAAAAATAACCTCACTAATGGTATGTAACTACATTTAAATTCAAATGCCATGACAAATACATGTTTTAAAGAATGAATTAATAATAATCATTAAGGATAAAATTGTGAAATACTAATTTATTTAATTTAGTTATTTTAAATCAATGACCACTCAAAATAAAAATAGAAGATTTGATATCTAACCTATCATATTAATTTTTTTTACTCCCTCTGTTTCATTTTAAATGATGTTTTAGCCAAAATTTTTTATTTCATTATAAGTGATGTTTTCATTTTTCTATGCAAAAATTTAATATATTTAATATTTTTTGACCAATCATATTTTCTTATTGGTTGAATTCATATTATTTAATGATGTTTTTATGGAAAATGGGTAAATTATATGTTTTATTAATTGATGTGCAAAAACTTTAAACATCATTTAAATTGAAACTCTTTTTTTGCATATGCCATGATTTGAATTTTTGAAAACGAATATAAATTTTTTCTTTTTTTGACATCATTACGAATTATCAGGAGGGGTTATTGGGAGGTTGATTTTAAAAGAGTTTGTGGATTTTAAAAGTTTAGAGATTTTTAAATTCTCAAATTTTTTTATAGATTTTAAAATATTGTTTACCCAGATTTTTAGAGTTTAATAGATTCTTCATATGATAGATTCTACAACTACTTATGATAATTGCAGTATTTTGAAAGTTGTTTTTATTAACTAAATATGTAAGAAATCATTAAACCAATAACACTAGAATTTGATAGAATTGAAAAATCAATAAATACTCAACTTTTTGAATAACAAATGATCTTAAATAGAATTACAAATTACATACACCAATAACAAGAGATTTTATTAAGAACTAAAAATCCATAGACCAATAACAATAGAATCTTAAACTCTAAAAATCTTTAAAAGTCATTTTCCCAATAACCCCCCTAAGTCGCTCTTTGAGAGGGTTCAGACTCGAACTCGGATCTGGTGGAATGCAACAGAGGTGAGAACCACTAGCCCACTGGCTCCTTCTCAAATATAAATTGTTGTATTTATAAAAATCATGATCCTTGTAACAGAAGGCGAGAATATTTATAAGTAACATAACATATCGAAACTTTGGTTAACATATAATAAATTATGTATAAAACAAAATATAACCCAGACCGAGAAAATGACAAAAATTAATCCAGACTAACACTGTTTCGGTATATGTTGATTTTGGCTGATTTCATATAGTTTAGGTTGGGAATTTGAATTTTTTGGAAGTTTAGGTTGATATTTTCTAGGTATCATAGTTTGGGTATAAAAATACCGCCAGCAAATAGTCTGGGTTGATTCTCGCTATTTTCTCTAGTCCAACATGTCCCCTATGTTGATGTGAAATAAGATCATTTAAATTTAAAGTTATTAGTACGCAAAACTTGTTTCCTACTATCACTTCTTCTATCTTTCAACATTCTTTAATCATTAACCAACTTATGCCATATTGAAGTGAACTTATTGTTAATATTATAGGTATCACATACTTTATCTTGTCACTTATAGATTAGTTTTTAGATCAACTACACAAATCTATAATTTTGGTATGAAAGTAATTTTGTGAAATTGAATATATATGAAGTGAACTTATTTGTCTCGGTACACATTTTGGTCTCTAAATGAGGAAAATTACTCGTATTCCTGGTTGTTCTAAAAGATCTTGAAACTTCATCGTGCAACTCTCTCTTTTCTCTGTAACACCCATGTTCAGATTTGGGTGGTGTTGATCGACACCAAGGAAGCGTGTCGATTGACACCAACATCTTTTGGTTCAGACCGGTTTCACTTTAATTGAAAAATTAATTGGGTTTGGTTTGGGGTTAACCTAGGGATCGAGTTTATAAGAGAAAAACTGACTTGATGAGTTTTTTTATTCAGCCGCTTTTGTTAGTCTAGAGAGTGAGGAAATGTTTCTAAAGGTTCGAGTGAGGTTTGGTGAGTTCTAGTGAAGTTTGGAGGCCTGTTCTTGCTGGTTTAGATTATAGGAGGCTAGATCCGTGGTTATTTGGTGTAGGAGAGTTAGAAACTTCCTTTTTCTCCCTTGTCGATTGTGAGACTTCATGGAGTACCGACCTGTATTGTGTTAGAACGGAACTCAAAGTTGATTTCTACGTTCTAGAGGGCTTTCTAAAAGAAGATGGGCACGAATGTGCATCTGAGTACGGCTCACCATCCTCACACAGAAGGACAGTCTAAACGGACCATCCAGATGCTTGAGGATCTGTTGACAATGTGTGTGTTGGATTCGGGTGGTCAGTGGGCAGATCACTTGATCTTGGTGGAGTTTGCCTATAATAATAGCTACCAGGCGAGTATTGGGATATCTCCTTATGATCCATTGTATGGGAGGTCATGTCGTACACCTTTATGCTGGACTCAAGTGGGGGAGAGGAGCATATATGGTGCAAACTTTGTTCAAGAGACCTCAGAGAAGATTCGGGTTCTGAAGCTGAACATGAAGGAGACGCAAGATGGGCAGAAGAGTTATGCTGATAAGAGGCGCAAGGAGTTGGAGTTTGAGGTTGAAGATATGTTGTATCTCAAGATGGCGATGTTGCATGGTCCTAACAGGTCCCTTACAGAGACTAAGCTGAGTCCAAGGTAGGTGAGTCCTTTCAGGATTGTGGAGCGGGTTAGACCGGTGGTGTATCGGTTGGAGTTGCCCGAGCTTATGCAGGCATTTCACAAGGTTTTCCATGTGTCGATGCTGAAGAAGTGTCTTCGTAAGGATGATGAGGTGTTGGCTAAGATAGCGGCAGATATTCAGCCCAGCATGACTCTAGAGGCGAGACCGCTGAGGGTTCTCGAGAAGCGGATGAAGGAACTTTGGCGTAAGAAGATTCCTTTGACGACAATCCAGTGGGAGTGTAATGGAGTCTTGGAAGAGACTTGGGAGCCAGATGCCAGGATGAGGGCAAGGTTCCGGAAGTGGTTCGATAAGCAGCTCGCGGTTTAGACTTTTTGTTTTTGTTTATCCTCCGTGTTGGAGTGAAGTTTGGTTGTAACTCTTTTGTATTTTCGTTTGGTTATAATGATTATGACTTTGGAGTTAATAAGATGAGTATTTCTTGGATTTGACTTCTTTTTTTCATAAGTGAAGAAATATGTGAAGTTTCTAAAAATGGAAAGTGTCGGGTTGACTGTGCTATTTTTGGAAAATTTTGGGTTAGTGGTTAATATATCATTGTATTGCTATAGGGGAACCACGAGAGTTATATCTAATCTAGAGATAAGCTCGGGGGCGTTTAGACTTATTTGCTCGGTTGACGACCCGAGAGCGAGAGTGACTCCCGGGATACCTTATCTTGAAGGCTGGGGGCCTGATAGCGAGCCAGTATGGCTTGAAGATTGCGATTGAAGATTGGTTAACTAACACTGTTTCGGTATATATTGTTTTTTGCTGATTTCATATAGTTTAGGTTGGGAATTTGCTTTTTTTTTTTTGTGAGTTTAGGTTGCTATTTTCTGGGTATCGTAGTTTGAGTTTAAAATTACCGCCAGCAAATAGTCTGGGTTGATTCTCGCTATTTTCCCTAGTCCAACCTGTCTCCTATGTTGATATAAAATAAGATAATTTAAACTTAGTGGTGCGCAAAGAGAGGTTTTGAAAGTTGTGAAATTTGGCTTTGATTTTGAGAAAAGGTGGAACTTGTTTCCTACTAATTAGTAACTCACTTCTTCTATCTTTCAACATTCTTTAATCATTAACCAACATATGCCATATATGAAGTGAACTTAATGTTATTATAGGTATCACATACTTTATCTTGTCACTTATAGATTAGTTTTTAGATCAACTTCACAAATCTATAATTTTGTATCAAAGTATGTTTGAAGTGAACTTATTTGTCTCGCTACACATTTTGGTCTCTAAATGAGGAAAATTACTCGTATTCTTGGATGTTCTGAAAGAACTTGAAACGTCATCGTGAAGCTCTCTCTTTTCTCTGTAACATCCGTGTTCGGAAATGGGTGGTGTCGATCGACACCAAGGAAGGGTGTCGATCGACACCAACATTTTTTGGTTCACACCGGTTCAATTTAATCGAAAAATTAATTGGGTTTGGTTTGGGGTTAACCTAGGGATCCAGTTTATAAAGGGAAAAACTCGACTTCAGTTTTTTATTCAGTCGCTTTTGTTATTCGAGAGAGTGAAGAAAGGTTTCTAAAGGTTCCAGTGAGTTTTGGTGAGTTCTAGTGAAGTTTGGAGGATTGTTCTTGCTGGTTTAGATTAGAGGAGGCTAGATCCGTGTTTGTTTGGTGTAGGAGAGTGAGATCCTTCCTTTTTCTCCCTTGTTTCGTTGCTGTTCAATCCATTTCAATGGTGAATGTATGACCAAGGCTTATCTAAGTAGTTTGATCATTGTTTTGAGTGTTTTGATGATTGTTTGATTGATTTTGTTGCTTAAAATGGTCGTTTATATGTTGTATGTTTCCTATGAAATCTTTTAGAGATTCATCATTGACTATGGTGTGTACGTATATAAGTGGAAATCCAGCGAGAAATTGCAACTAAAGCGATAGCAGAATGTCGGTGTCGATCAGCCGATCGAGTGTCGATCAACACCAGTTGCGAGTATCGATCGACACCAATGATTTGTACTGCGAGGATAGTTGCGACTCGCGAGTAGAGTGTCAAGTTCAGTGTCGAGTTCGAGTACTGTTGATCGATACCGGTTGTCAGCTGCGGCTGATTTTGTTGTTAAGGATACCCTCTCACGGTCTCACCTGTGGGCTGGTCTCTTCTTCCAGCTCGCTCTGACCTTCAATTGCAGCTGAGTTCCTACATTACAACTATTCATTTATCTTATGCAAATGATGTTCTAATCTGGCAAGTTGGTGCTAGTGAATGCAAACTTTTCGTTTTTCTAAAGATATTTGGAATAACATTAGAGACCTCAAGCCTCCTTTGCTTTGGCACACGGCTTCGATTCCTAAGCACTCTACTGCCTCTTGGGGGTTGGATGTTGAGATCGAGTACTTGTCTTATGTGTGGTCAGTTTGAAGAATCTCGAAACCATCTCTTCTTCGAATGTCTTTTCTGACTAGAGATTCTCCTCATGCTACATTTGCTAAATGCTCCTTTCTTCGTGGCAACAAATACTTTCACGTTCTCTCATTCTTTATTGCTTTACTTTTTGTTAAACGCTAAACCAAACATAAAAATACACTTTCTTCATCTTGCCCGTATCTATATTAACATTGTTACTAGTTTTTACAATTAGATTTTGGATTTAGTTTCTCAAAATCTTATATTTTAACCAATCAAGATTTTTTTTTGTATATTCCCTTAAAATTAGGTAATTTTGTTTTTGGAGTTTCTCACTAATTTTCAGTAAAACCAAATATTTGAGTTTTTACTTTTTTTCCATTTATCTATTTTTTCTCTTATTTATATTTGCAAAATCCAAAACTTAAAACCAAAATCCTAAATCTAAAAACCCGAAACTATGATATAAAATCCAATTTAAAATTATTAAACATTCCTGGCCTAAACTTGTAATGAAGTGCCTTTTTTAAACTAGTGTTGTGAACTTTTTTGATAGAAACTAATTATGTCTTTAATAGTAAAAATAAAATTCTATTTTACAATTATTACGAAAAATAAATAAGAAGCTTTTCGTATTTATAAGTTCTAAAATTCTAATGTCTTTTGAAGTAAATTCTTTTTAGAGAAATTTAATGTTTTGTTTAAATATGTCTAAAACCACATTTCTTGGCGTGTTCAACCTCTATCCCAAGCGTTACTACACGTAAAAGCCTTTTATCTTAAGCATACGCTTCACCAATATCACACACAACATACAAAAACATTACTCCATATAAACTTTATACATATATATGAAACTTTAATTTGTACCTATGAAATTTCATAATCTTGATTACAGAAAACGGATTGATACGAAATGTATCTGACTCGAAGAATGCAAAGTGTAGGCTTTGCTGTGTATAGGCAAGGCCTCGCCGAGGTCTTACAAATATACAACAAAGTCGAGAGGAAGACGTCTATGAATCCATATCCGGCGATTATCCGATTTGGAAGAGAGTATCATAACCAAATGTATCCACAAGGTCTCAAGTTATATAACCAGGTTAATGCTGGAAGATACTTTAGTAATGTTTCCAACGACTCCACCAAGATGCAACCTTCTCCTTCGAACCAATGGTTTAATATCCCTTCTTGGTAACTTCTCTTTCGCTCTTTATCTCGATTTCTCTAACTATATGCGTTATGGTATCCGCACAAATTTGCATCAAGATTAGATTAGACAATTTTGGTCGGAAATTGTGGTCGGAAATAGGTATGTTTTCTTGTAGTATACGTACAATTAATAACTTAGACCGGAATTTTTGTCAGGGGAAGATGGGTTATAGGTTCAGCGATGTCCTTAGTGTTACCTTTCTGGAACAACAAAAGGATACAGAAGCTGAAACGTATCGAAGGTAACGAATATAGTATCAATCTTCTATGCATGTACTCAAATTGCATTGTGTACTTTATAGGCTTATTTTGTCTTATGGCTGAGTGATGTAATGTAGGAGAGGCAGAGTTGGTGGTAGAAGGGGTAGAGGCTGTAGCAGAAATGGTGGAGAAAGTGGCGACCGCGACTGACCAAATGGCTGAAGAAATGGAAGAGAAACTACCGGAGAAAAGTAAAATGAAACAAGTGGCTTTGGTTCTTGAACACATTTCAGAAGTTGCTGCTCATGAAGCACATCTAACACAAGATTTTCTTCACAAGGTACATACATTATCATTCAAACTGATCAATGAGATTCTAACGAATGATAAATCCAAATTTCTTTGAACTTTCAATTGTGATTAGAGAAGTCAAAGTTTACAATTACAAAAAAAAATTGTTTAGGTGGAAAAGGTGACGCAAGACTTGGATGACTTGGAGCAAATGATAGAGCCTTTGATAAACAAAAAAGTGGCAAATGATGAAACAAAGCAACAAGCTGATAAAGACGTACAAGAAGAAGCAAACTCTGAGTTGCCTTCACGCCACTAACACATGCAAAAAAAGAAGTTGTGTCCATTAATTATTTTTTTATTTATTATTCTTTCGATATATATGTATATGTTATGATAAAATTGTTATCATTCTAAACCAAAAAAAAAAAAAAAAATCTTATTACTTTGTTGTATTGTATCTCTCTTCTTAGAAGAATCAGAATTGGTTCGAAGCATAAGCAATATATATAAGACAAGATTTAGGGTCTAAAACTTTATAAACCAACTAAACTTATACTTTTTTTTTTCTTTCGAATTAGTATTTTTGTGGTTTTGATCTAAAATGTTAATAAAATGATAAAATTTATGTCAAACATTTTATTTTCTTTTGTTTCATTTGTATGATTAATTATTTATTTTTTGTCGTTACCAATTAAATTTCTCTTTTTGTTTCGTTTATGAATTTATAACATGTAAAATGATTTTTAAATATAATAATTTTGATTAGAGCATAATCAAAATTTGTAAAAAAAAGTGGTCAAGAAGAAAATAATTTTGATTAGTGCATAATCAAGAAGAAAAGAGTGTTTTAATTTGCCTCAAATGTCAAATACCAAAAGAATTATCCATATTTTTTCCTGAGAATTACAAGAATTATCAACAGAGAAAACTAGATTAAATAAAATTCAAGAAACCAAAACAAAAAGACATACGACTAAGAGCATCATTATTGATGAGCTCGTAAGTGTTCTTAGGCTAAGAAAAGCAAAAAAAAAAAAAATGTCTCTTATTTAAGAGATCTAGAATCGAACAGTGGTTGGGCCAAAGCAACTAAGGCCCATAACCCTCTCCATGGAAGCATCAGATTTAGTAGGCAAAGGATGATTACTATCTCTAACGACCTCAGAAGAAGATGATGAAGAAGAAGGTGAACGTGAAGAGACAGCGATGGCACGTAGACGAGCTTTGACATCTTTGTTGAATAAACGGAGAGGATAGTTCCAACGAGCTTCCACGGCGGCGATGGCCGTAGCCACCATCCATGAGGTGTGTCTTGTAGTTGCAGCAGCGGTCATGATGACTAGGATTGTTGAAGTTAGGACAAGAAGTGTATGTGTAGGATTGTTGAAGTTAGGACAAGAAGTGTATGTGTAGGGTTTTTATTACAAGAAGTGGCTGCGTTTGTCGTAGGTTTTGAGAGATTGGAGTCTCTCTCTCTGTCTCTCTCCACTTCTCCAAGTAAACTTTAACATCTTTATTTATTTATTTCCTAAACTGTTTTGTTCAAAAAACATTTTTTTTTCTTTCTTTCTTATATTATTATTTTGTAATAAATTTTTCTATTGGTTCAATTTATTATTTTGTATTACCTTTTTCCCATTATATAATATTTTTTAAGATTTTTTATTTGTACCATTTTATAAGATTTTTCACAAATTTCTATACACTTATATATAAACTAAATAATTTTTGACTATTTAAATTCTGGAGTCTTTTTTCTATTGGTTTGAATTTTATTCAATGATACAATATATATATTTTTTTAATCTTTGTGTTTTTAGTCAAAAAATCTTATATAATGGAACGGATGGAGTAATATTTTTCTTTTGGATAAAAAATGTAATATTTGTATTTTTCCTATTAATTTCTGATTAAATGACCACCATTAGTATTTAGTATACTGTATTAGTAGTTAGTATATGCTTAGCTTGTTTCTATGCCCCTTAGGTATACTTCAGCTAGGATTGATAGGATCACGTCGATGCCTTTTCCCGCTATATGCTAAACTCAGGAGTCAGGACTCTTGTATGGGTTATGGAGTGTTTATTGGAGAACTCGTTGAATGATAGATATGTTATTCATGACATATTGTTCAGACCTTATTGCTATGACTTGTAACCCAATGGATTGGTCTACTTCTCATCCCATATGAAGGATTTTGATTTTTTTTTTTATGAATCGTTTTGTCCCTTAATATATGTGCTAACTATTTTGCATAATGTGCAAAAATTCGCGGTTTATGTTTTTCCGATATAAGTTTAACGGTTTGCTCTTTCGGTTATTTATGTAGAATAAGAAACATGTTTTGATGTAAAAAACAAAAAAGAAACGTTACGTTTGGAGATACAAACAACTCTTACTAATGATAATAGTGTAGAAAGTACCTTGGTTCTCTAGTAGCGCTTGAAACGAAATCATATAATATGTTTTGATTTCGAACCTGAACAAATGTATGAACTTCGGTACAGAACCTATTTGATTATTGAAAAAGAAAAAAAAAAATACCTCGGTTCTCCACGGCAAGTGTATCTTCTAATTCAAACTACTTTTTTTTATTCCGATTTCAGGTGTTGGAGAATCAAAGTAATTTATACAGATATGTCATGTAAAGTGTAAGAAATATATCTGTGTGGTGCTGCTTGATGCAAGTGGCTATTATGCATGTGAGTACGTGACAGTGCTCACGTTTCGAGAACACATATCAAAACAGAAAAAGATTATCAAGATTTTGTTTTTCAAATTTTTAGGCCATATCTTTTTGTAAAAATAATTATCAAGATTTTGTTGTAAGAAATTTTTAGGCCATATCTTCTAATCTTACACATTATACATATGTGTTTCCGCTTGATGCATGTGGCTATTGGGCATGTGACATATATAATATATTATCCCAGCTAGCTAGTTCAAAGCTATATTATAAATTTGTGAAGAAACTTGATGATAAACAATACACAAACATTTTGTGAGCATCATGTCTCCATCAAGGTAATTATTAATGATTCATTTCTTTGATCTTTATCTAAATGGGATGCTTCAATTCTTGTAATTGTAAGTTGTAACTATATAACTCTCTCATTGTGTCTTCGTGTTTTTAATTTGGATTTCTCTCTTTTGAGTTTGAAACTTAGATTGGGTAGATTTGATTGTTATAATTTTTTTGGATTGATATCTACTAAAACATACAAAACCGAAAGGTAAAAAATGATAAGATGTGTTTAATCAGGTCTCTTTTATGAGCTAGGGGCATTGTGGATTAATTATTTGGTTATGTAGATTAATTTTGTGAAAATCTTGACATGGTTGGATACTTAGATTAGAAAATAGAATTACTCTCGTCAAAATGCTCAACCTTACCATTGTGTGTTTAATTATGAATGTGTAATCCTTTTTTTTTTTTTTGAATTTTATCTGATTAAATGAAGTTTGTGTATATGTTAGGGACTCACTGGTGGATGTTCTTAGTATGAAAGGAGGAACAGGAGAACACAGCTACGCTACTAATTCACATTATCAGGTACTTTATATAAACACTCTATGACGAACTTTGATGTTACATTATAAGAACTATGAAATTAGTTTTTTTTTTTTTCTATATTGTTTAGTCATATTTTAACCTAATTTCACTACAAGAAAACATAGCAATTTCCGACGAAAAAAGTGGTCTATGAGTATGATACTTTTGGGGTTTTTGTACAGAGAGTGTTTTCTATGAGATACAACATGAAGTGAAAATGAACATAAGAGAAATGCTAGAGAAATTTGGTTATCCTGATTGCATCAAAGTGACAGACTTGGGTTGTTCTACTGGACAAAACACAATGTTGGCCATGTCCGCAATGGCCAACTCCATCATTGAGTTGTACCAACAAATGGGTATAAAAAACCTACCAGAAATAGATTGTTGTCTGAACGATCTTCTAGAAAATGATTTCAATACCACTTTCAAGATGGTTCCTTCTTTCCTAGAGAAGCTGATCAAAACAGAAGCTAAAGGGAAGTGTTTTGTCTCGGGAGTCCCCGGTTCTTTTTACTCGAGGTTGTTCCCAAGAAAATCTCTACATTTTGTTCATTCAGCTTTTAGTATCCATTGGCTTTCCAAGATTCCAGATGGCCTTGAGAGCAACACTAAAAGCATTCATATTAAACATCCATATACTCCAAATGTTTACAAGAGTTATTTGAATCAGTTCAAGAACGATTTTTCGGGTTTCCTAAAAATGCGTTCAGAAGAGTTGGTGCAAAATGGACGTATGGTTCTCACGTTCGTAGGCAGAAAGGCTTCCAACAGTTTTTCCAAAGATTGTTTCCAAGTTTGGTCGTTGTTATCAGATTGTCTCCTCGATCTAGCCTCCGAGGTAAATACTCAAGATATAACCATATTTTCTTTATTTTTTTAAGCATTCCTCTATAAATACAATAAAAACATATATAAATTAATATTCTATACATTAATTAACACTATATATTAATAAGTTGTAGGTCTCGAGTCGGACTAGTGTAAAAATTAACAAAATTCGATAAGATAATAATATTTAAAAAATTCCTATATACGTAAAATATAGTCCCAATAATATCATAAATTATTATAATCATTATATTTCAAAGATTTTGGTTAATAATTTATGATATTTTGAGACTATATTTTACGTATATAGGAATTTCCACGGTTAAAAAATTCCTATATACGTAAAACATAGTCCAATAATATCATAGATTAATATAATCACTATATTTCAAAGATTTTGGTTAATAATTTATGATATTTTTGGGATTATAATCCAGAAATCACTATATTTCAAAGATTTTGGTTAGTAATTTATGATATTATTGGGATTATAATCCAAAAATCACTATATTTCAAAGATTTTGGTTAATAATATCATAAATTTATAAGATACGGTAGTTTTAACATTATTAATTTATAAAGGTTTTACTGTAAAACATTATTGGGAAAATGTGAATGTAGGGTTTTGTGAAGAAACCAGAGATGGAATCGTTTAACATGCCATTCTATAATCCAAGCGTAGAAGAGGTGAGGGAAGTTATCTTCAAGGAAGGCTCCTTCAAGATCAACAAGATTGAGAAATTTGATCATATTGTCCCGTACAAGATTGAATATGAGGAAGAGAATGATCAGGACCAAAAATTTCATATGGAAGCTAGTATAAAAATTTCATGAGGAACCAGGAGGAATAACTTATTCCTTTTCATTCTTTATAAAAAAATTGGTCACCAGTTGGACCCTATGTGTTTCAAACCATCGTCCTAATATGACACTCGTCCTCGTAGTTTCGTTGATTAGGAAATAAAGGTCATTTATTTTGTGTGTGGTGAATTGGTGGGATGAGAAATAAATAGAGTTCAGTGTTTTGTATGGATGAGAAATTTTTGATTTTATCATAAATTAAGCGATTGTGAAGCCAAAAAAAAATGATAATAATGTCCAAATTGGATCTCTTTAATTTTTTGATACTTGTATGCCGGTTTCTTTTAAAAAATGATACACTAATATCGTTGAAGGCTTTCTTTATCTTTACCTATTAGGATTTAACTCGCGGTACACCGCGGGACAATGTTTTCATAGCATTAGAGATTATGTTATGATGGTTTGTCTGAAATGCAAATTTATTATAAAAACTAATTTTATCATAGCGATACAGAGCTTGATTGGTTTAAACGGAGTAATTGCAGTTGCACATGCAAAAATTTGCAAATGAATGAGGTTTTGTTCCTAGAGTTTTTGAACCAACCATATTTGGTTCACAAATATTTATTTGAACTGGTAATGATATATAGAATTTCAGTTATTTTTAGAAGTTATAACATTTTTATTCTTCCTCATACGAAAATAAATACGATTAAATTGGTTACCGTAAACCCACGGTGTACCGGGGGACAATTTTATTTTTATTTTGTATCTATTAATATTATATTTTTAATATTTAATCATGTATCATGAAAATTATACAACTTTAATTTGTACACCTTTTCAAAATTAAAAAAAAAAAATGAATTTTACAAATATAGACTTGGTTATTGTTTGTTCTATGTCCAAATAAATTTTACTATGTGACTTTTGATATTATATTTATTAGTTGTAAAAATTCATAATATATCTAATTTATATTATAAAGATAATATATATAGTTCTAGTTTCACGCATGAGTGTGATGAGGCAGGTTAGGAACTTAGGATTGACGTAACACCTCCCATATAACTCGTCTTAGGAGCATGATGACCTTTCTTTCGTTGTGCAAGTAAATGGAATGTGAAATCGTGGACAAGCAAAAAAGATGTAAGTAATGTATATGTGTATAAACAAAAAGTTTAGGTTGAAAAATTAGTGTAAGCTAACAATGTGTCATTTCTTTGTGCATTAGAGTCATTTGTTTAAGTGGGTCGAAGATGCCGTGTATTGAGAATTAGAAGATACTTTACCAAGACTAGCTATCATTGCAAATGAGATTAACAAAGCCAAATCAGAGGTCAATGAGTTAAATGCTATGCTAAAAGAATTTAAGGAAGAGGAAATACTCAGCAAAAAAGAAATCCACAAGTGTTAAATGTTTTTCAAAGAATGTTTTGTGTAGCTTTGTTTCCTCACCATTGTGTGGGGTTATGTATGGTTTAGGCAAGGAAATCAGAAGAAACTTATGCTTGGTTATTAAGTGTATGCATCTACCTTATACGCTTGTCTTGTAAACCTTATGTTGTAAACCTTTGTGTTTGTGTCTGAATGCATATTTCAGTTGTAAGCTTCCAGTTTTTCAGTTGGTATCAGAACTATGACTAGCGAAAGCTTATAGGGATAGGACTAGAGATCCTTTGATTACTTAGAATAGCAGAAACTAGAGTTTCTCGGATCTATTGATTCCTCAGAATACCAGAAACGTAAGGATCTCGGTCATTCTCTATAAATAAAGGACCGAGAGAGTACTCTTCTTTGAAAAGCTAAAAATGCTTTTTATTTGATAAATCAAATCAACTAAATACAAAAAGAGGCCTAACAACCTTATTTATAATAAACAATAAAACCCCTAAAAAATCTCTAGAATATTCAAGAAATCATAAAAGATAAACATTTTAAAAAAATAAGTTAATAGAAATTATCCTGCTACATCAAGTTCAAGAATGGTTTTTTTAACACTCATCCAAGTTTTGCAAGTTTGGTTGTCGTACATACTCAATAAACATCTTTCTCTTTTAAGCATTCCTCTACGTACCAAGTAATGCATTGTTAGGAAACTGTGACTGTAGGGGTTCGTGAAGAAACCAGAGATGGAATCGTTTCAACAATCAAGAAATATTTGACCGTGAGGAAGAAAATATTTAGAATCTGTCTGCAAACCTACCAAATCAAACAGAACACACTCTATACATATAAGAAACTTGCAGGAGATATGTGAAGGAGGTTACTACAAAGAACAAACCTATCTCTCTCTCTACAGGACACTACTTACCGAAACCAGATGCTAATAGATGTCGTCTCCTTTTAGCTTTTCAAGGATGATCTTCTCTTGCTTTGCGTCTGTTTATTGCTTTGTGTTAGGGAATACAAATACAAAACTTTAGGTGACAATGCACCAGTTCAGTAGGAATCGAAGTTAAGTAAGCTTGCAAAAAGGATACATTCATGATCTGGTTCTTCGGAGAAATTAGAGTGTAGTGCATTCCCCATACTGTCTACGATGGCTGAAATGGTCATTGATGATTCAATGCACAAGATTGCTGTTATTGCATCTAATCGTGTGACCTCATTTCTGAACATAAGCCTTGCATGAGCTGTGACACCAATATATCATCAATATCTTTTTTTTCTGATTTTGTTGCAATTTGATTGATTATGAGTATAACCGAAGTGGTACCTTGAGCCAGACGGATTAAGCTTTCCAGCATCCGCACGGTTGTTCTAGCTGCAGTTCAGAGTATAAACAAATTACAAGAAAGATATCACCCCATCTTTGAATTCTATCTTGAGATTTTCTAGACAAGACTACACAAACGATCTCCAGCCTGCTAATATTTTAATCTGAAATTGATCCATTTATATTTTGGCTTTCTCCAACATGAATGTGTTTGTAGAGGAAATTTCTATATAAATAAGGAAAAAAAAGTCTCAGCCATGAATAGAGGATTCCAAGCTGGACACTGCGATCTTCAGCTTCCCAATCCCATCTTAATACAAAATTAGCATATGCGGAACCAAGAAAAATATTGCTCAGGAAGTACCTGCATTTTGTGTTGATGATCTTCTTTGGAGTCGGTAATAACTTGAAATAATTTCTTCTGCTTCCTTTGATAGGAAAGGCCTGAAGTTTTTTTTCACAAACTGAATGTATCTGCATAGGTCGGGATATAAAAATTCAATAGCAACCATGAATATGTATTATCAGCTAAGATCAAATGTATTTGTCATCTCGGACTTTTGCACAAGAAACAATTGTAGCTCTTCTAGATGATTGATTCCATGATCTATGTATACACATGATAACCTTTGAAGCACCGGTAGTGGCCAAATTGTTGTCAGATCATCTACATATTTATCTTCCTCCATTTGCACCTGGATTGATGTCAGCAAATTATGAAAGACATAAAAGTTATACTTTTGTCACAAACATAAACTCTGCTTAATAAGAGTCTGTACGTAACACAATAAAGATTCTTTAAGGGAACATACCTCGGCAAGGATGTGAGAGGATACAACTGCATCCCATTCGGGATTTTTTGTATCTAAGAGAACAAGCACAATATCAAATCTGCTCAGCAAGGGACCGGAAAGTGCAGTATTGACAGAAAGAGCTAGATACAGTTAAGAAATTTCTGAAGAAAAATATCAAAAATAAGTATGTATTGGAATTTGAAGACAGTATGTATGTATGTAATGAAGAAAAACAACTGATATCACCAACTTGAATTTGAAAACAGTAATGTATGTAAGCCAAAACATGTCTGAACTTTGAAGTCTATTATATCTGAAGTGGATACACTGATCAGGATCATATTGTCCTTTAGGATTTGTAGCACCAAAGACGATTGTCTTTGTGCTAAGAGTCGTTACAAGGCCAGCCTTCGAATTAACAAAAAAATAAAATAAATAAGACACAGTAAAGACATAAACTGATTCAGTTGTACAACTTGAATAATGGAGCTGATGCTGTAACTAGAGAATGACAATAAATGAAATAGAGTAGTTTACCTTGGCAACGCTAATACTTTGTTGCTCCATTGCTTCATGTATGGTTGCTCTGTCATGCTCTGTCATGCTTCCAGGAAGAAAAAAAAAAGCGCTTTAGCAGTTGGTAATTCCCAAGGACGAAGCAATAGAACCAAACTTTATGTGAAAACATAGAGCAATATAAAAATTCAAAGGAAGAAATAAGTGTTTGTCATTTTAAGCTGAACAGTTTCTACCCGCTACTGTTTCTTGTCTGTGATAAGATTCTAGTGATTCACAAGACCACAAGAACACTTCAGTTTCATCGTAGATCAAACTTTTCAAGCAGATAACACTGCAGACTAATGCAAATTATTCTTATAATAAATGTTTCTCCCCTCTGTCATCTGGAGACTACCTATCAAATTCATCAATACAGCAAAGTCCACCATCTGCAAGAACAAGGGCCCCAGCTTCCAACATCCACTCGCCTGCAAACAAATTAGTAGCACTAAACAAGAAGGAAAAAAACGGAAGGTATTACTAGGAACAACCACAAGAAGTAGGCAAGAGATTGGAGTGCTTACCTCCATCCTTCACTGCAGTTACAGTCAATCCAGCACTTGTGCTTCCTAGTCCCGTTGTGATTACAGCTCTGTTGCTCAGTTTTGCAGCGAACTTCAAGAACTGAGATTTTCCAGTGCCTGGCAGATATTAACATCGTAAAAGGCTGGTCCAAATGAAAGTACACTTCCATACAGAGTTCAATCAACTAGTAACAAACAATTACACAAGACCTTTTAGTTTTTTTCCGAAACTCATGTAAAGTACTCGAGTTCCAAATCAATTTAGTTCAGACCAAAATTTAGGGGCATGCATGTACATAAGAAAAATATACTCAGTGGTTGAGAATAACCTGGATCACCAATAAGAAGCAAGTGAGATTCTCCCCGAACTTTTGTACCAGAAGCATCAACATGCTGCACACCTCCAATGAGTGTTAAGGCAACTGCATATTAACAACATGCACACTCACCATAATCGTTTCAGACAATTCAATAAGAAAAAATGTTGGCAAAAAAAAAGTATGCATAAAGCATACCTGCAAGCTTAACAGTAAAGAGTCCAAAGACTTGGGGGCAGATACCTCGTAAGATAGCATTTCTCCCTGACTTAATCAAATATTAAAGAATTTAGCCCAAACTTTACATTAGAACACCCATATCGTACTTGGATAATAAGATCGAAATAGATAGCAAGAGAATAGTTGTTCAAAATAATTGCAAGAAAAAAAGGCAGAATAATTTCCAAGTAATAGTTAGTTTTTACCTTTCAAAGGGGTATCTTTGAAGTGGCTCCAAAAGTTCTTAAACTTCTCGATCAGTTCATCAGGTATATCAATTTCTGATTTAAGTTCATTAGTTCTTCTGGAGAGTGGCAGGGATAATATATAAATAGGGAGTAGAAATTGTGTTAATAACTGAAATTCTAATGCCTTCTAGTAACTCAGAATATGAGACAATATAATCTCTTCAGGAAATTGTTTTAAGGGGAACTAAGAGCTACTTAATCGTTTAACCATCTTCAATAACTGTCTGAGGCAAACAAACAAGTGCCATATTTCAACCATTAAGAGTAAAGATTTCCTTGCTATAATTGATTAAAACGGGTTGCTTTATCACATTTTCCAAGACATGTACCTGACATGATTGCCAATCAACATAGGTTCAAGGTCGCAGCGAACGTCTTTTAAGTCATGAGACCATTTTGAAGTCAAGATTCCAGAGACAACAACATCATCTGCATCAAAAGAAAATGATATATATCTTACTGAAAAAAGCCAGTATTAGAAGGCGGAACAGTTAAGTTGGTATCACTAGAATGGTTACAATGAGGCTAGGAATTATATGGATAGAATAAAATAAAAACAAACAAAAGCCATGGTGTTGTACCTCCAGCTTTAACATTGTCAACAAGGTCATCTTTCAGTACAACTAGAATGGACCTTGGGATAACCCCAACACCTAGAACCTGAGTATTTTCTTGGATCTTGATTTCTTGATAATCATGGCGTGTTACTGTATCATCTACAGGATCAAAGTTTGTGCCTTCACAAGATTTTGACCGCTGTCACCCACAGTTAAAAGATTTCACATTGCTATAAGATGAGTTGATTTAAAGAATATGAAAGCTAGGAAGCAACTACAGAGACGAATGTTTTCGCATAACAATAGACAGATATCAATATGACAAACCTGAGAAGGACAAAACGGCGGTTTCACAATCGAGTTTATTGATTCCAGCTCAGGGAAAATAGGAAACCTATAATAAAGAAAGCAACTCAATCATCCATACAACAGAGAACAAGAGGTTTCAATCACACAACACAGAAGAAACAACATACGTGAACTTGCATTTACGGCATCGATACATCCTTTCACCTTCATACATTTTGACAGCCCCAGACCTAATCACCGTACCTTTCAACATCAAAAGAATCCCACGGTGCTTTACTCTAACTCGGCCTATACTTGGGAAAGTCTCTGTAGCCAAAACCGAAAAATTCAGAACAAACTCCATAAAATTTACAAAAATTCATGTGAAATAGTCACACACACACACAAACCAGAGCTTCGTTCTAAAGGAGATCCACTAGTATCAATACGAACATGTATAAACCTCTTCTCAATCCCAATCTTGTTCTCAAATTTCTTCATATGCTCCAACGCAATTTTCTAAAAATTCGTTAACAGAATCAAAAACTACGAATCCAGAAAGCAAAATCAAAATCGAATCGAGCACATACGTGAGCTAAAATGGCTGATTCGTCGAATTGACGAAGATACTGTTCAGGATTGGAGAATACAAGACGCGATAGAGATGGATCATCGTCAACAAGTTCTGCGAATCTGAAGATATTGTTTGTGTGAGAGAGAGAGAGGTGAAAGAAGAATCATGGAAAGGAGGAGAACTGAAGCGTACTCGATGAAGAGAGGGTAGTGAAGTTTGGGATCTGGAGATAGAGAGATGTCACGGAGCTGATTGGAATATTGTTTCACGAGGAACTCAGTCATTGACTCTATTTGCTCCGCCGTCTGTGTCGGCGATTCCATTTCCACCATTGACTCGTCCGTCGGCGTAGGAGAAAGGTAAAGGTGGATTTACGCGGGAAATTAATACGCCAATTTTTTTTTTTTATTTTTTTTTGTTAGTACTTACATCTTTGTAATATTAAAAGATACAAATTAGAACATTGCAAATTATGATTTTAATTGAGAAATACTCTAGGATAATATATACAGTACCATAAATACAAACTCAAAGATGTTTGTAGCTTTTGTGATTCACTCTTTGTCGTCATTGACGTTTATCATCGTCGGCGAGATTTTCCGTTATTGTCAAAGTAACAATTTCCATCATCTCAGACGAGTTCTAACAACTTTCTAACAACTTCGCTTCTCTCTATCGTCGATTGTCTTTGATTTTCTACGCCATCGTTTGTCTCCATTTGTTCGTGTCGTTTCTCTCCATCTTCCTTTGAGTAGTGAATCGATTTTGTTTTGATTAGTGTTCGAAGTAGTGAATCGAATCGTTTTTGTTTTGATTAGTATTTCGAGCAGTGAATCAATTGTTCTTTGACTGGTGATCATAGTAGTGAATTGGTTCTCCTTAATCGGTTTTGCTTTGAAGAGAGTTCAGAGTTTTGAATCGATTATGCTTAACCGTTTTTACTTTGATTAATGTTGGGTGTAGTGAATCAACTATGTTCAATCGGAATTAGATGTTGCTTTGATGGAGAATGAACTATATTGGTGGAATGAACGTTGCATATCCAAATTTATAAGGTGATTTCACATTTGATTAGTTTAACGAATGTAGAGATATGGTAAGATTGCATTTGTGTATCTCAAGCTTTGGTTGTTTGAATCTTGTACGTATAATTAAATTATACCTAGCTTGTGGGGGAGTGAAAACAAAGTTATAATGGATCATGAAATTTTGCAATCGATTTGAACAATGGAGGATATCTTTGTGAAGTTGATGATAATATCATGTATAAGATTTTAGCAAAGATGGTGATTAAAGTTTTCAAACTGGATTGTTTTGTTAATGCTATTAAACTTAGTTGTGAACTTTCTCTAAGGATGAAGAGGATAGCATGAGGTTCTTTACCAGTGTATATGCAGAATAATTGTCAAGTTCAGACGTTTTGTGAAAACCATCCTAAAGTTCGTGAAATCCTTCCTGAAGTTCGTGGAATCCTTCCTGAAGTTCGTGAAATCCTTCATGAATTCTATAAATGTGTTTCTTAATCTTTTTTAAAAAAATACTCCATCAATGTGTCATTTATTACTCCATTACTAAGGGGTAATGATTCATTTTTGTGCACACATCCTGTTGTTTTACCAATGTATCACAAATTCCAACCTTTAATGAAGGCTACATGAACAAGAATGAATCCTCCATATGTTTGCACTGAAAGCTTTTCTGAATTTTCAATAAGTCTTTGAAATTAAAGAGAACATGTAGCAAAACTCAATCATAGTTACACCTACAACTGTTTCCTTGTCTAAAAGAAACTTGTGACACTTTTATATTGCAAAAACATCATACAACTACCAAAACAGTCTAAATAGGTTTCACAAACATCACAAATGTCTACGAATGAATGTCATCATGAATGTCGTGTAATCATTCCTTAATGTCAAGGAGTTTTTCCTAACTATCAAAGACTCGTTCCTAAATGATAATTAGATTCCATATCTCATATAATTAGTTTTTAATCTTGGCTCCTCTCTTCATTATTGATCTTAACTCCTCTTCAATGTTGAAATGGAGCTTAGGGGTTTGATTTCTGTAGGGAAAAAGCTTTCATGTCCTGCAATAAAAAAAAAAAAAAACATAGATTGTGTCAAGAAAGGCATCCTAAAATATGTGTATCCTTTCCTAAATTTTCAACAATGCTTCCTAAATTTTCAACAATGCTTCCTGATTTGACAATCTTAATTCAATCAACATTTATATGAGAAATTGCAAAACATGAATGACTCAATAAGTATCAGAAAGCAAAACAAGTATTCACAGTGAGCGCCATCTTTCAGTTAATGTAAGTTTCTAATAAAATTTACAAATGTTCAAGTATGAAATCTTCAAATGAATGAAAACAAATATGCAAACATGTGGAGAAAAGAAGACAAAATATAACATACGTAATGACAAAGCAAGTATAACATACTTAATGTATTGTGCTTGTACACATGCACAACAAAAAAAATAGTATAAGAAAAATAATGACAGGACAAGTAGAAGCGAAAGACTTTACCTAAGATTTAGCTTGTGGGAGCTGAATCCACCTGAGGAACTAGAGTGTGATTGGGTGGGAACTTATTCGCCGTTCCAAATTCGAACTGAATACTAAATAGGAAAAACTTCTCTTTGTGAAAATAGTTCTCGTTTGTATTAATATCTCAATTCTTTTGTCTCCTTTACAAATGAACTTCTCTTCCTATATATAGAGGTGTAACTACATTTAATAGATCGCGCGATCTACGCTACGGGAATCATGCGCTCTCCATTAACTGTGTTGACCTTCAGTTCAGCCATTACAATCTCGTTCTTAAATGCTCCTTCTCCCAGTTCTCTGTTCGAATCGAGGCCTCTTAAACTGGGCCATGGGCTCTGTAGGCCCAATTAGCATCAAAGTGCTAATTCTGGTGCCCACATTTAGACCCCAAGTCTTGCAAAGTGATTTTAGTTTGGAAGACTTTAATGCTGCATCAATTTTGGGAACTAAGATCTTCGAATCCTCATGATTGAATTGCCTCGATTCGCGGTTGCCTTTTCGGCTTACCCTGCCCCTTGTTTACCGCATTGACGTCCCTTCGCCTAATCTATAAAGGTCATGACCTTTTCGCTTCTCTAGGCCATCATTACACTGCAATGGTCAAGACTTCTACAAAAGGTACGATACTCCAACACTCAATTCTTCTCTTTGACCTACTTTGTTATTATTCCTTGCTCTCGCCGACTTCTTTATTCTCCTCTCCGCAACTTCTTCCATCGCCGAGATAACTACTCGTTGCCCTTTGTCTTCCACCATCAGTTCGGTCCTTATCATCCGTCTATGATTAGGGAGGACGAACTGGCCAGCGTTCGATTCCTGTGCGGCCTACCTTATAGTACCACAATTCTAGCTCTAACCGGTGACCAGTTGCCGGAAGATCCTCCGGAAGGGCATTGCTATGCCTTTGAGATCCTCTTTTCCAAGTGCGGGCTCTATTTCCCGCTACTGGAGCTTTTGGTCAAGGCAATGTACGCCTTGGGCGTTTCACTCCCCCAACTATGCCCTAACTTTGTCCGAACAGTTCTCCGCCTCCAAACCTTAGCAAAGGTTCATGGCTACCTCCTCACGTTCCAAGATATCCTCCATCGATACACGATAAAGGGGGGTAGGACCAGAGGAACCATTTATCTCAGCCTGCTGGCCGGGCCCCGGGTTTTTGATGACCATCCCGAAAAGGATGACAACTGGCGAAGTGGTTAGTTCTTCTTCCCTGTCGACGACTCCACCTTCGGCGAATTGCCGGACCTATTTATTCCTCAATGGTCCCAAAAAATTGGTAGAACTATAGAGGGGAATCGAATTGTTTATTTTTGTTGCTTCGCTTATCATAGTCGAACTCTAACTCGGGCGTTGTTTACTTTGTTTTGCATATTTCTCAGCATCTCTAGAGCGTTGCTCCCTCTCCAACTCCTTCGTGAACTGCTTCATTAGTTTCTGCAGTGGTTGGATCGCTTGGGACTCCTTTTAAAACAAAAGAATCTAGGAGTCCGAAGCTCGTATTCGCAACAACTCTCTTGTTACCATCTCACCTCGACCTGCTTTTCCTCGCAACATGAACTATCGAGAAGAGAGAGAGCTTACAAGAAGCAGGCAGAACTTCGTGAGAAGGAGCTGAAAAAACAGATGGTCGTTGCCCTTGCTGAAGGTAAATCCAAGATCCCGGGGAAAGAAAAAAGCTCTAGTTCAGTCGCCCCTTCTGACACCGGGGAACGCGAAGTGATAGCTATCCCTGACACGACCTCGGCCTTGGGAGACGTAAGCGCTGAATCCCCCACCACTCTGGGCGCTAAGGATGGGAAGGAGACCAACATGGCTTCCAAGAAGAGGAAAGCCCCGGATTCAACTCCTTCTTCCCGAGAGACTTCCCGTCCTCATATAATGAGTGAAGCGGGAAAGAGAGCTGAGATCAGCTCGATCTAAGGACGTGCCCCGACGCGAGTTGCCTGGTAATATTATTTACTCTCGCTTGTACATTCTTTTTGAGTCAGCTTTTAACTTTTAGAGTGGTTATCCTCTCAGCCCCCCCCCTGGAAGTCTCTTGCGGACATGACGCGCAGTTTTAGCCGTCCTGGAGCTCGGGTACCATCTTTCAAGGATATGGCTGAGGCTAACCGGGACAGCTACTTCCGCTTTGCGGACAGGATGGGAGAGGTGAGGAATTACATCTTAGTTCTAACTTTAGTTGCTTTCCACATCGTCTCTTTACTAACTTACTTTTACTGTAGACCCTAATTGAGTTCAACAGCGCTGTCGCGAGTTATGAAGAACAACAGCTTTCCAACCCTGCTTTGACGAAATCAAGGGGCTGCGAGCTCAGATTTCTGACTTGGAGAAATGGGTGAAACGTCTCTGCGCCGCCAAAGCGTCTAACCTTCAAGAAGTGGAGAAAGCAAAGAAATTCAACTCGTGTCTTAAGGCGGCGGAATCCGAGCTCCTGATCTCCAAAGCCTCCCTCGTAGATGCTTAAGATAAGGTAAAGAGAGCCGGGAATCTGTATCTTCAAGCTACAGAAGCTAAGACCATTGCAAAGAAGGAGCTTCAGGAAATAAGACTTTAGAACCAACTGTTGGAGGCCAACCATAGCTCGGAGATGGAAAAAGTTCATCAAGAGGAGAGAAGGAAAACAAGGGCCGAGCTGCGTGAGGCCGCAGAGGGCGTGAAGGTCTTCCGAGACGACCACAACCGCCTAGTCCCTGCCACTATCATTGTGTATTTCTGTTCTTGGTGACAACTAAAGTTCTTTCCTTTTATGTTTTTAGTTTTGCATTTGTATAAAGCTCTTCATGAGTTATCTAATCTCTTAGTTTAATCAATCTTAATAAGCTCATTTGAGCCTAAATCATCTTCCTTTGGAATTGCTATCAAAACATACAAGTGGTAAAGATTGGAAGTAGAAGCAAAATCCGAATAAACAATTTCAAGTCACAAAAGAAAATTGAAACCAAAGAATACATTAAGTATTAATTTTCTATCAAATTAATTAATTCTAAATACACATACCACATTAAAGAAATAAGTCAAATAAGTTTTATTAGTTTGCATTACATAATTGTATATGGTGAATTCAGATTAAATTTTACAACTTGAGTTATGAGTAAATGCATGAAATTATTTAGTACATATAAATATTAGTCAAACTTCTTAGTTCTTCTTTGCATAAGGATTGCAATTATTTATGTTAACATCTTTCCTACATTGTCCTAAGGTGTCGTAGCAGGGATACACATCCTTAACAAGATCTCGGCAGCAATATCCCCCAAGTTTTGCTGGATAGCATGGATCTTTTATAGGTGGTTTGGTAAGGTCTTTAAAGAAATTACCTATATATATTAAAAAAAAATCATTAGAAAACATTATGGAGTATTCAATTGTGATTATAGAGGTGGTTATGATGAGAAACAATGAACAATAAACAAAACATATAACATACATTCATGAAGGCTAGCTAGAGAAACAAGGACGACAACAAAGATAGCAAATTTGGAAAAAAGACATTGTGATTCTTCTTTCTAATGATATGTTTAATTTTGTTGTTTTTATCAAAAAGCTTACATGTAAAAACACACATACACACAAACATGTATATATATAAAATTAAATGCTAAAAGTAGTAACTTATTTTCGAGGGTGATCCGAAAAAATTGTAGTTAAAATTTATTTGGTTAATTTTGTTTTCTCCTCGAATATTGATGGTTTAGAATTATATTTTTTATATATCATTTTTTTTTTCTTTTTTTTTTTGTTTGATTTAGAACTACTCTAAAAGAAAAATTAACAACATCCACATAGCCATATGCATCGTCGATAAATTTAAATAAGTTGATAAAATTGAATAGCAATAGATTAGCTACATTTTTTTCTTTTTAATAACTAATAAAGATAAATCATCGTTAAATTTTAAAATAAGTTATTTGATATTTCTTATGTATGTAATTAATGACTACTCAGTCTTAAATTTTTATTTTATTAATTTGCAACAAAAAAAATTGAAATGGATTTATTTCAACAAAAAATATATTAAATAATTTTTTTTTTGATGAATTTCTACGGACGATGAAACTACGAACTTAGGAAGAATGGGAAAGATGAATTATCCTTGGGTTAGAATGCATTATTAGAGCCGGACACATCTAACTGCAAGCGCAAACAAAATGCATTTCTTTTAAATTTTTAATAATACTAAACCAAACAAAGGAAATCAAAATTTATTTTTTATAATCTCAAATTACATGTTTCTTTATGAAGTAAAAAAAGTTTTTTTTAAAAAAAAATAATTTTTTTTTATTAAAAATCATATATAACTATTACTTTCTAAAAAGAATTCTTATAATTTCTGGTTATTAAAAATATTAAAATATGATTTTTATTTAATTTTAAAATTAATTTTTTTTAATATTTAGTTTTTATTGTTTTAATTAATTTTTTAAAAACATTTTTATTAAATAAAAGGGTATTTTTGTCTATTTCAAGTTTAAAAAGTGTAGTTTTCAAATAACAATAATATTGAGTGTAGTTGTCAAATTTCATATAAAATTTGATATAATTTTAAAAATCTCCCTACAAAAAAATGAAACAGAATATAAGTTGACTCTTGTAATATAAGTCGAAAACAATAAAAACTTAAGTCGACAAACATAATATATAAGTCGGCAGTTTTAAAAGTCAATTCAAGTTATAAGTCAATATAAAAATAAAATAAGTCTATTAAGAGAGAACAAATCGACCAATTTTTTTTTAAAATCAACAAACATAACAAATAAGTCAACAGTATAAATAAGTCAACAGTATAAAAAACAACGAAACAAAATATAAGTCGAGAAACTTAAAATAATTCAGCAGAAATTAAACTTAAATCAACGGTTCAAAATATCCACATTATTAATAAGTCAACATAAATTATAATAAGTCAACCATAATAATTAAATCTACGTAAAAATAAATAAAACGATGAACAAAAAAACATAAATCACCTGTTAAACAAATCTACTATGTTATAAATCCATTAGCCATAAAATAAGTTAACTGTTTTAAATTAAGTCAACAGAATAAAAAATAAGTCAACATAAGTACATAAACAAATCAATAGTTCAAAAAATCAACATTATCAAAAAATCAATATTGAATAACATAAGTCTTAAAAAATCAAAATTTATTTATATAATCTTAAATTACATATTTCTTTATGAAGTAAAATTTTTTTTTTTAAACAAGTCTTTTTTTATTTATTAAAATCATATATAATTATTACTTTCTAAAAATATTCTTATAATTTCTGGTTATTAAAAATATTAAAATACGATTTTTGTTTTTTTGTCATCATTAAAATACGATTTTTATTTAATTTTAAAATTAATTTTTTAAATATTTAGTTTTATTGTTTTTAGTTAATTTTTAAAAAACATTTTTATTAAATAAAAGAGTATTTTTGTCCATTTCAAGTTTAAAAAGTGTAGTTTTCAAATATGAGTGTAGTTTTCAAATAACAATAATATTGAGTGTAGTTTTGTCCTTCGTAAGTGATTAGATTCTTGGAAGTGATATGAGGAGCTTTAGTAAACACGATGCGTTCGCAAATCGATTTGGGAGAAGACGAAGAAGAAGAAATGGATCGTTGATGCGTTGATGCGCTCGCAGAACCAAGAACAGAGACGCCGATGGAGATGTGATGAATTGTGTTGGTTTGGTTTTTGTTAACTTATCAACTCAATTGAACCAAACTCAATTCAACCCAATCCACTAAACCCATTAACCATTATAACCCATTAATTTATTAAAACCCAAATGTTCAACTCAATAAGTTATTGGACTGGTTTGGTTTGAGTTGATCAATATATTCAGATCCATTTTGACACTATGTAGTTGTCAAATTTCATATAAAATTTGATATAATTTTAAAAAGAGAATTTTTGAGAAATACCTCTTTTGGTGTACCCCTTTTTAAAAATACCCCTCTTTTGTATCCATTTTCAAATATACCCCTTTTCAAATATGAAAAATTATAAACTTTTATATGGTTGATAAGGTACATCAAGATCATCATTACTACTGGGAGACTAAATCCAAATATTTTTAAGGTTTTAAAAGGTTCTAAACGGCATTTATAAGGTTTTTATAAGGTTTTTAAAAGGTTTACACAATTTTTATATGAGTTTTAAATGATTTTTAAAAGGTTTTTAAAATGTATTTATACAATATTTACGATATATATATATATATATATATATATATATATATATATATATATTTTTCCGCACATATAAAGATAACTTGTGTCTATAAATATAAGCTTACACATATGTTTTTGATAAATTTCAAATTTTATAGTGACTTATTGATAAATTTAGAAAGAGGGGTATTTTTAAAAAGTGGTATTGGAAAAGGGGTATTTTTGAAATTCCCCCTTTTAAAAATCTCCCTTTTAAAAATCTTATAAAAACCTTATAAATGTCATTTGGAACCTTTTAAAACCTTATAAATATTTGGATTTAGTCTCCCAGTAGTATTGATGAACTTAATGTACCTTATAAACCGTATAAATGTTTATAATTTTTGATATTTAAAAAGGGGTATTTTTGAAAATAGAAAAATGGGTATTTTTAAAAAGGGTATACCAAAATGGGTATTTTTCAAAAATTCTCTATTTTTAATAACATTTTACAAATTTTGAAACTACAACAGTTCAAAATTTGGAAACAAAGAAGAGTTATTTACGTTTAGACCAACTTTGTAAGATAATTCATTCAGTATGACATACTTTCTACTACGTTTCTATCATTTTTTTAGTTTCCTATCCACTACAAACTATACATCAAACCAAAATGCATCTATATCACCCAACAAAGCATGATCTACACGATTTGGGTAGAGAGACCGGAGCTTAGCTATAAAAAATATCCAGATGCGTCGTCTCTTGCTTAAGTATATGTACATTATGTTTCATCATCTCAATTTCTCTTTGCTTCCAAGCTCCTCCTTGTTTGACACCAATTCTCAAGCACAAGTGAAGTAGCGGAAGCTTTAGAGGATAGGACTAGAGATCCGTTGATTCTTAGAATATCCGGAAATCTAGGGTTTCTCGAATCTGTTGATTCCTAAGAATGCCAGAAACGAGATAACGTTAGGAATTCGTTGATTCTGTGCGAATACCGAATCCTACGTCTTTTTAGATTCGTTGAGATCTCTCAAGATATACCGAAAATAAGGATTGAGAATACTCTTCTCTGAAAAGCTAAAAGCTCTCTAATTTTATTAATCAAATCAACTGCATACAAAGGAGGCCTAAACGGCTTATTTATAATAAATACTTAAAACCCTAAGATATCTCTGGAATATTCTAGAAATCCTATAAGATAAACATTAAACTAAATAATATAATTAAAATATAAATTATCATAATTATGCGCTGCATCAGGTCTCGCCGGCCAAGAAAAGATTCGTCCTCGAATCTTGTATCTGCGCTGCATCAGCTCCCGCCGGTCAAGAAAGATTCGCCCTCGAATCTTCAGCAGATTTTTCAGCAAAAGAGATCTTTGTAGATCCATCTTTATCTCTATCTGTTGATTTTGCCCGATTTTTGCACAATCCCGGTTTGACCCGAAATTTGCACGAACTGTAACTAACCCAAAATTTGCACGAACCGGATCTGACCCGAAAATTGCACGAACCGGATCTGACCAAAATTTCGCACAAATCACTTCTTCTACGGATGCACAGATCGGAACTTGCACGAAACTTGAACAAATCGGTAGTTTCATGATTTCTTCACAAAACCCGAATTTTGCACGGATCTGATTTCGCCCAAACTTTGCACAAATCAGATCTTCTTCATAAACATCATAGATTGGATCACCAACAATTTCTCTGCAGATCTGCTGGTTATCCTCTCTCTCGATAAAAGGACTTTTGTCCATGATAGGATAGATGCAATCACTTACCATGTGATAACCAGAATCGTTTCTTGATTAAGAAATCAAAGAGACGCAGCTCTGATACCAAGTGAAGTAGCGGAAGCTTTAGAGGATAGGACTAGAGATCCGTTGATTCTTAGAATATCCGGAAATCTAGGGTTTCTCGAATCTGTTGATTCCTAAGAATACCAAAAACGAGATAACGTTAGGAATTCGTTGATTCTGTGCGAATACCGAATCCTACGTCTTCTTAGATTCGTTGAGATCTCTCAAGATATACCGAAAATAAGGATTGAGAATACTCTTCTCTGAAAAGCAAAAAGCTCTTTAATTTTATTAATCAAATCAACTGCATACAAAGGAGGCCTAAACGGCTTATTTATAATAAATACTTAAAACCCTAAGATATCTCTGGAATATTCTAGAAATCCTACAAGATAAACATTAAAATAAATAATATAATTAAAATATAAATTATCATAATTATGCGCTGCATCAACAAGTCTTCTCCACGGTTTTATCTCATCGTTTGAAATGATAGGCTTATTCTGCAAACAAAAAATATCTTGGAACAAGCATCAAGCATAGACACATATTTTAGAGTCAAACGAGAGTTTCAATGGTTGAACGGTGGATATGGATCTGATCATGTGGATGATGTGCAAATTAGTGGAGAATACCAAATTAGATTGTGGACTTTCAACTTAAAACCAATTAGCAATTAGTGTAGAAGTCCATATATTTTATATATTGATCATTGTCCAGTTTCCAAAATGGGACATTGTATCTCTAATAGAGCAATGGATACCAATCGAAAAAACCATTAGAAAAATGATGTATACAAAACTAAACAAAGAAACCAAAAGTATGGTTGTCCAATAGCATACTCTATGTGTTCATCTTTTCTCTTGAGCTGCTGGTAATTATTTAACTTAGTTATGTTATGTGCGTTTTCATGCTAAACTCATACATGTCATTATATGCTGTGATGGTGTCATGTGTAATATTCTAGACAGAAAAATATGTTAAGAGTACAAACACAAAATTAGTGGAATGTTAAGAACTTTGAACATCCTTTAAATTATATGTTCACGGGATCGCTACAACCAAAGCAATGATGGATTCATGTTAAAACAAAAAATAATATATACATGGTCATTAGTCTATAAAATATAAATTATTGATTATATAATGTGAGATCTTAGTTTGTGAAGAGGTTAAATAAATTGATTTGGTCATTTGGGTTACCAAAGTACATTTATTTTTTCAGTCAAGGGTTCTGATCAGTGAACTCTACAGTTAAGTGCAGTGGCGGAGCCAGAAATTTTTTCATAGGGGTCATATATATTTAATTATATTTATTTATTACACTAATATTAAAATGTATAATTAAACTATAAAATTTTATCATTTTGTAAGAGATATACAGTCATTTTTAAGAAAAATATAAATAGAAAATGGAAAAGAAATTAATGTTATATAAAATATAGTAATAATGAAGGGGTCAAAGACATGAAATAGTCACATGGCATAGAGGTCAATATAAAAAATTTATACTAAAACATCTAATAATATTAGATAATTCATCTTATACTTAAAAAAATTTAAAATTCCATGGGGGTCAGTTGACCCCCCTCCTATAACACTACCTTCGCCACTGGTTAAGCGTGTTTATATTGGAGTAGTCAAAAGATGGGTGACCTTCGGGAAAGTGGTTGTCAAACTTTGTGAGTAAGTCCAAAACACATGGAAATACCATATGGTTATTTGTAGGGTCGGTAAACAAGTCGTTAAGCCTCCCGGACGTAGTAAATCGACCGTCGAATATAAATAGGCTCACCAGCCTAGTGAGAGGACGTGATGCCCATTAAGAGAGGTGGGCCCATGGGCTGAAAGTGAACACGAGATCCACTAGGAGAGTTGCCGATCGGGGTGTTATATATAATTTGCTTGATTTTTCAGTTACGAAAACCATAAAGCTTTTTTTTGGTCTTATTAAGCTGTTAATGGTAGTTTGTACCTATAATAATATGTCCACTTAAACTTGAATACGAGCATATTAGTGATAACCAACTTGATTCATTAGAAATAATCCACGGATACTTGAACAACAAAAAACTGACACAAATTTCTTATTACCCCTCTTATGAAACCCCTAGAAACTAAATGGGATGAGAAAGGGAGAGAGAGAGAGAAACTAGCCTCTCTTTCGATTGCAGAGCAAAAGGGAAACAAAGAAGAAGAAGATGTATCATTGTTTGGTTGATGTAGCTGTTGTATTTAGGTGAAGAACTTGTCTTAATGAAGAAGAGGCTCAATTGCTTATTGGTGAGGTTTTTGGAATACAGAGTTGGAGTTGGAACCATTTTTTATTATTATTTTTTTTCCTTTTCTTTTTCTTTTATTAAATATATTTTGACGTTTGTGAGAAATAACAAAAATATCAAACCAAAATTTTTCTATCTTTAAGGATTATTTAGTCATGTAACTCTATAAAAGTGAGAAAGTGATACAAGACTCGGTGGTTAGCTTGTATTAGCATAATGGCTTCATAAAATGGCGGTCGCTTCTCTCTTGTGAAGGAAAGATGGTCGTTGATGTAGATCTGAAACGATGACGGTCGGTTCTCTCGTGTGGGATCGAATGAAGGGGAAGTGCTGGCGGATTGAAGTACACCACAGAGATGTGATTGGTCTTTGATACAGTACACGATCTTAGCCTTGTGGAATCACACACACAAGACAAAGAACAAGCTTATTCTCTTAAGAACACTTAAAGAGAAGAAGTGAAGAAAGATCAGTTTTTTATTGATAATCAAGGGTAAAAATCGTACAAATGCTGCAGGGGGACTTTATAAGAGTCCATCAGCTAGCCCTAGGGCCGAAAATAAATGCAAAAAAATACAAAATGAAACAAATAAAAAGCAAACACAAAACCCATTTTTTTGGAAAGAAAATGACAAAATAAAGAAACTAATTGTGCACACTTAAACTCACTTGAAGGGCACGTATTCTAGCAGTTGTTGGGCTTAGTGGACCTGAAAATATCGAAAATACTGAATAGAACTTACCTTGATGCGATCTAGGCCCAATCGATGTTCTCTCAACTACGGCTGGTACTAATTCAGGAATCTTGTCAGGTGCCCGTTTGATTGTTGGTTTCTTGAAGTAGCTGGTTTCTTGGAGTTTCTCTTGGGTAGCTTGATTAGTCTCTTGAAGCTCTTCCAAGTTCTTGATGTCTTGTTCTTGATCTTCACTCTCTCAATCACTCTCAAAGGTGAAGCTTGTTTTGCTCGTCTTTTGTAACTCCATTGTCTTCTCTTGGATTCTAGAGTTTTCTTGACCTGTCAAAGGTGAATTCATACCTGCGGAAATGGCATGTTCAAGACTCATTTGGGTGAATGCTTCAGCAAGCTCTTCCTCGGCGATGGGATCATATCTGTCGTGATGGAGTAAAGGTGGTACAGACCAGTTGACGTAGTTCAGCTCTAGTGAGCTCACAATGTCTTGTACAGCTAGGTTGAACCTCTTTCTAAGTTGTTTAGACTTTGAACGAGTCATGGGACCTTCGGGGACGACTGGTACAGCGTGTGGTACAGGATCTGGTAATTGATCTAGTTCAGCGGGTTGGACAGGATAATCGATGTCCGCATTATTCCCTCCCTCTTCAAACGGTTTTGCCCTCAAAACTGAATCTCCTGGACCATAAGCAGACAAGTCAGCAACATTAAAAGTATGAGAAATTTTTACCTCATTAGGTAGCTCCAAACGGTAAGCATTGTCATGATCTTCTCGAGGATCCTGAATGGACATTCGCCTCTTGGTGATAGCTTGGATGCTCTTTGTGTTGGAAACCTCTCAGGCCTCATATGTAATCAGATCCAATCTCCTGGTTCAAATAACACTTCTTTTCTTCCTCGATCAGCTTTGCGTTTGTTGTCAACGGCCTTCTTCTCTAAGTTGGCTTTTTCGTGCAACTTCTTGATGATTTCTCCTCGTCTTAATCCATCTTGACAAGCCTGTTCTATCTGAGGTAAAGCTGTTAAATCTATGGGAGATAAAGGGTTAATTCCATAAACTATCTGGAAGGGGGATAGTTTTGTAGCCGAGTGAATGGCACGATTATAAGCAAACTCAATAAAAGGAATGCAATCAAGCCATGTAGCTATATTCCTACCAAGAGTGGCTCTAAGTAAAGTTGAGAGAGTTCGGTTTACCACTTCGGTTTGTCCATCTGTTTGAGGATGACAAGTTGTAGAAAATAGAAGCTTGGTACCTAACTTTCTCCAAAGTGTCTTCCAAAAGTGACTCAAGAATTTGGTGTCACGAACAGAGACTATGGTCCTCGGGATCCCATGGAGGCGCACCACTTCTTTGAAGAACAAATCTACAGTTTGAGTAGCGTCATTGGTCTTGTCACACGGGATGAAATATGCCATCTTGGAGAACCGGTCCATAACAACAAAGATTGAATCTTTGTGTCTAATCTTAGGCAATCCTAATACAAAGTCCTTCGAAATATCTATCCAAGGGGCGTTAGGAATAGGTAATGGTGAATAAAGACCATGAAGATGTAACCTGGATTTTGCCTTGTGGCAAATGATGCATCGAGAACAAAATCTCTCAACGTCTTTCTTGAGATGGGGCCAAAAGAAATGATCCATCACCATGGCCAAGGTTTGGTCAACACCAAAATGACCCATCAACCCTCCACCATGTGCTTTGGTGAGTATCAACTCTCGCATTGAACCTTGAGTGATGCATAACCGCTTATCTTTGAACAAGAATTCATCTTGCAAGTAGAATGCTTGATAAGCTCCTTTGCCATGCTCTTTGTAGCACTCTCCTAATTCTGGATCATCCTTGTACAACTCCTGATGTGCTCAAAACCCATCACTTTAGCTTCCATTGTAGCTATAAGGGCATGTCTACTCGACAAAGCATCAGCTACCACGTTCTCCTTTCCCTTCTTGTACTTAATCACATATGGAAACGTCTCAATGAATTCCAACCATTTTGCATGTCTCCTCTTAAGTGAAGTCTGGCCCTTGAGATGCTTCAGAGTTTCATGGTCGGTGTGAAAGATGAATTCCTTGGACAACAAGTAATGTTGCCATGTCTCAAGTGCGGGTACTAAGGCATAAAGCTCTTTGTGGTAGGTCGGGAAGTTCAATGCTGCTCCACTTAGCTTTTCACTGAAAAATGCTACTGATCTGTTTCTCTTGATGTAGTACAGCTCCAATTCCCAAACCTGATGCATCACACTCCACTTCAAACATAACTTCAAAATCTGGAACTGCTAAAACTGTTGCTTGTGTGAGCCTCTCTTTCAGCGTGTTGAATGACTGTTCTTGAGCTTCTCCCCATGAGAATGGTACATTTTTCTTGATGATAATAGTCATTGGTGCAGCCACTGTTCTAAAGATTCTGACAAACCTCCTCTAGAAGCTTGCTAGTCCATGAAAACTGCGAACATGTCCAATGGATGTTGGAGTAGGCCATTCGCGGATTGCCTTGATCTTTTCTTCATCTACCTGTAGGCCATTTTTACTCACTACAAAACCTAAGAACACACACTTGTCAGTACAAAATGAACACTTCTTTAGGTTAGCATAAAGGCCTTCCTTCCGAAGCGTTTTCAGCATTAACTCTAAGTGTTTAGTGTGATCAGAATAGCATTTACTGTAAATAAGTATGTCATCAAAGTAGACAACAAAAAATTTACCAATAAATGACCTTATAACCTGGTTCATTAATCGCATGAAGGTGCTTGGTGCGTTGGCTAGCCCGAATGGCATAACGAGCCATTCATAGAGACCTTGCTTGGTCATGAAGGCGGTCTTCCACTCTTCGCCTTCCCTAATTCGGATTTGGTGATAGCCGCTTCGCAAGTCAATTTTAGAGAAGATGATTGCACCACTTAGCTCGTCCAACATGTCATCTAGCATTGGAATAGGATGTCGGTATTTGATGGTGATGTTGTTGATTGCTCAGCAATCTACACACATCCTCCATGTGCCATCCTTCTTTGGTACCAAGAGAACTGGTACAGCACACGGGCTAAGACTCTCCTTCTTTGGTACCAAGAGAACTGGTACAACACACGGGCTAAGGCTCTCTCTGATGTACCCTTTGTCCATCAAGTCGCGCACTTGCTTTTCTAACTCCTTAGACTCCTCCAGATTCATTCAGTAAGATGGTTTGTTAGGTAGAGCAGAACCCGGTACAAGATCGATCTGATGTTCGATACCACGAATAGGGGGTAGCCTTGGTGGACTCTCCTCTGGAAAAACGTCTGTGTACTGATCTTGTACAGCTCGTACGTCAACAGGTAATTCAAGTTCACCTAAACCTGTACTTAAACATTCTTTGAAAACCATTAGTAGCACGGTGTCATGGGCACTCATAGTTTTACAAACTTGACTAGAAATTAAGTAAAGACTATAAGTTCTTACCTCGACCTCTTTGTTCATGTGTTTTTGCAACTCATGAACTTCTGATGGACTTAGAGGGGCAAAGTTAAAATTACGGTCATTGAGGGTGAAAGAGTAGTGGTTTGTACGACCATCATGATTGGTAGCTCGGTCGAACTGCCATGGTCTTCCAAGGAGAAGATGTTCGACTCTCATTGGAACTACATCACAAACAACTTGGTCTTGGTACTTTCCAATGCTGAATGATATAGTAACTTGTTCAGCGATCTTTAGCTCAGCATCATCGTTCAGCCATCTAAGTTTGTATGGTCTCGGATGCTTCCTCTTTTGAAGACCTAACCTGTCTACCATATACTTGCTAGCAACATTAGTGCAAGAACGTCCATCAATAACCAAATTACATACCTTGTTATTGATTGTGCACCGAGTGTGAAAGATATTTTCTCTTTGAACTTTCTCCTCGGGGTTGAAATACACGCTCAGCATACGTCGGATCACAAGGAGTTCTCCTACATCAGGGTACTCCACATCTTCCTCTGAATCATTCAAGTTCTCATCTTGCTCGTCTTGAGACTCGTAGTCCCCACTAGGAGTGAGAATCATCACTCGTTGGTTCAGACACTCTCTCGCCATATGTCCCCTACCTTGACATTTAAAACAAGTAATGTCACGGGTACGAGATTGACTAGTGCTAGGAAACTTACCTGGTTCAAGCTTGGTGATCTTAGGCGCTTCACTAGACTTATTTTTGAATCGAGAATCGTTGTCTATAGTTTTGCCTTTGTCCATGCCTCAGTTGTTACTTGCATTCCAAGGTGTACTACTTCTGGTACGATTGCTCAGAGACATCTTACGCTTGATTTGTTGCTCCACTTGTACAGCCTTGTGAAGTAGTTCATGTAGACTACTGTAGTTGGACGTCTCCACTTTTCGGGCTATACGCACTTGCAACCCGTCAATGAATTGAGCCATAAATGACTCGCTGGATTCTTCTAACTCCAAGGCGTTCATGAGCTTCTCAAACGCCTCAAAATACTCGTCTACGGTCCTTGTTCCCTGAGATCATTTTCTAAAACGTTTTTGTAAGTCTCGATGATAATGATCAGGAACATACCTCAACCTCAAGAGGTACTTCATGTCTTCCCAATTGTTGATCGGAGCGAATCTTTGTCTCCTCCTCTCGGCCACTATCCTATCCCACCAAGATAAGGCGTTGTCGGTGAGTTGTGCCGATGCTAAGGCTACCTTTCGGGTTTCTCCATATCCATAACATTGGAATATGTATTCCATCCTTTTCTCCCAATCCATGTAAACCTCTGGATTTGATTTTCCTGCAAAAGTAGGAGGTATTAGTTTAACATCTCGGTTTTGGTCACGTGTGTCCATCTCTCGAGCGCGGTTTCTCATCAAGGGATCTTCTCTCCGCTGATGTTGACGCCTTAATGGACCAGGTGGTGGATCATCATCGTCATCCAGGTCAAGGGAGTCTTCTTCCTCTTCATGGGCATTCCTTCGAACCTGAACTGGTTAAGCTTCAGCTCTAGGCTGAGGCTGCTCCAAACGACCAATCCTTTCGCCAAACCCTTCTAGTTGTTTCGATAGGGTTTGCATCATTTGCATCATGAGATTTTGGGGTATGGCTGCGTGTTCTCCCATTATGAGTGTCTAAAAGTATCCTGCACTTAGACAAAAACAACAAAGAAATCAACGTACCACAGAAATCGAAAATGAAAACCTTAGAATTAAGAAACTAACAATCGCTGATGCAATTGCTGAATCAGACAAGAAAATGATTTTTTTTTGTACTCTTTTTTTTAATAAGCTTTAAGATAATTAAACAATACTAGTTGACACAAAAAAAAAAAATTTAAAGCGAAATATTTTTTTTTTGACGAAAACTTTAAACTAGTACAGAAACTAAATCAGAGTCTGAAACAGACGATTTAAGGAAATAATAGTGAAGGACAAATAAAACTAAACAACCTTTAAAAACAAGACTGCAGCAAACTAGGATTCTTAATTTTTTTTTTTTTGAAAATTAAATAAAACAAAACTAGAAATTAAACTATCGAAAGAAGATGGAAAATGTAAACCTGGCAAGGAAAGAGCGTGAGGCTCTGATACCAGATGATACAAGACTCACTGGTGAGCTATATTAGGATAGATATGATGGCTTCACAATATGGCGGTCGCTTATCTCTTGTGAAGGAACGATGGTCGTTGATGTAGATCTGACACGATGGCGGTCTCTTCTCTCGTGTGGGACCGAATGAAGGGGAAGTGTTGGCGGATTGAAGTACACCACAGAGATGTGATTGGTCTCTGATACAGTACACGATCTTAGCCTTGTGGAATCACACACACAAGACAAAGAACAAACTTATTCTCTTAAGAACACTTAAAGGGAAGAAGTGAAGAAATTTCGGTTCTTTATTGATAATCAAGGGTAAAAATCGTACAGCTGCTGAAGGGGGACTTTATAAGAGTCCATCAGCTAGCTCTAGGGCCGAAAATAAATGCAATAAAATACAAAAGGAAAAAAATAAAAGCAAACACAAAACCCATTGTTTTTGGAAAGAAAATGACAAAATAAAGAAACTAATTGTGCACACTTAAACTCACTTGAAGGACACGAATTCTAGCTGTTGTTGGGGCTTAGTGGACCTGAAAATATCGAAAATACTGAATAGAACTTACCTTGATGCGATCTAGGCCCAATCGATGTTCTCTGAACTACGGCTTGTACTACTTCAGGAGTCTTGTCAGGTGCCCGTTTGATTATTGGTTTCTTGAAGTAGATGGCTTATTGGAGTTTCTCTTGGGTAGCTTGATCAGTCTCGTGAAGCTCTTCTAAGTCCTTGATGTCTTGTTCTTGATCTTCTCTCTCTCGATCACTCTCAAAGGTGAATATTGTTTTGCTCGTCTCTTGTAATTCCATTGTCTTCTCTTGGATTCCAGAGGTTTCTTGACCTGTCAAAGGAGAATTCATACCTGGGGAAATGGTATGTTCAAGACTCATTTGGGTGAATGTTTCAGCAAGCTCTTCCTCGGCGATGGGATCATATCCGTCGTGTTGGAGTAAAGGTGGTACAGACCAGTTGACGTAGTTCAGCTCTAGTGAGCTCACAATGTCTTGTACAGATAGGTTGAACCTCTTTCTAAGTTGTTTAGACTTTGAACGAGTCATGGGACCTTAAGGGACGACTGGTACAGGATGTGGTACAAGATCTGGTACTTGATCTAGTTCAGCGGGTTGGACAGGATAATCGATGTCCGCATCAGAAAGTATGTGTAAATTCAACTTTTCAACAAAGAAATGGTAATTGTGCCGGGGAAAATCATGTAACTTAGGTTAAACATACAAGTGGTAAATATTGGAAGTTGAAGCAAATCGAATAAACAATTTCAAGTCACAAAAGAAAATTGAAATCAAAGAATACATTATGTATTAATTTTCTATCAAATAATTAATTTTTAAATACACATACCAGATAAAAAAATAAGTCAAATAAGTTTTATTAGTTTGCATTACATAATCGTATATGGTGAATTCAAATTAAATTTTACAACTTGAGTTATGAGTAAATGTATGAAATTATTTGGTACATATAAATATTCGTCAAACTTCTTAGTTCTTCTTTGCATAAGGATTACAAAAATTTATGTTAATATTTTTCCTACATTCTGCTAAGGTGGGAGAGCATGCGTACGAATGATGCAGACGCAAATCCTTACAGCAATATTTGTTATCATTTGATCTATAGCATGGATCTTTTATAGATGGTTTGGTAAGGTCTTTAAAGAAATTACCTATATATATATTAAACAAAAATTATCATTAGAAAAGATTATGGAGTATTTAGTTGTGATTATAAAGGTGGTGATGATAAACAATGAACAATAAAACCAAACTTACATTCATGAAGGCTAGCCAGAGAAACAAGGACGACACAAAAGATAGTGAGTTTGGAAAATGACATTGTGATTCTTCTGTCTAGAGATAGGTTTTGTTGTTTTAAAGTTAAAAAGCTTACATGAAAACACACACACACACACATGTATATATACAAAATTAAATTCTAAAAGTAGTAACTTATTTGTTTTGGGTAATCCGAAAAAAATGTAGTTAAATTTTCTTTGGTTACTTTTATTTCCTTTTTCTCCTTGAATATCGACGGTTTAGAATTGTTTTTATTTATTTTATTTAAACATATTTTTTTCTTTTTCTTCGATTTAGAACTACCCTAAAAGAAAAATTAACAACATCCACATAGTCATATTCATCATCGACAGATTTAAATAATTTGATCAAATTGATTAGTGATAGATTAGCTACAATTTTTTTAATAATTAATAAAGATAAGAGATAATTAGTTGTTAAATTTAATAATAAGTTATTTTATAGGGGAATTCTTTTAAATACCACTAAAAAGAATTTGGATTATGAGTTTTATTTTCCAAAAAATATCAATAAAATACATTTTTCCCCCAAAAATACCAAAAAAATAAATCTAACATATTTAACATTCAAAACTAAGTTAACAAAAAAAATAACATTGAAAACTAATTTCTAAATCCGAAACATTAAACCCAACCCTTATAACTATACCCTAAATATAAATAGTCAATCGAAACAGAAGAAAAATAATTTTACACCTTCAAAAAATAGATTCTAATTGTTTTGTTCCGAAGTAAAGATATCCACAGAGTGGTTCGCCCTATTCAGATATCCAAGACTAAGAAGTACTGGATTCTTTTTAGGATATGTCGTTTTGTTTATGGTATTTCTGGAAAAAGGTATACATTTTAGTTGTATTTTTGGAATTAAAAAAATTGTGGTATTTTTGGGAAAAAAAAAACCTAAAATGTGCTAATTTCTCTATTTTATATGTAATTAATTAATGACTACTCAATCTCAACTTTTTATTGGTTATTAATTTGAAATGAAAAAATTGAAATTGAGTTATTTCAATAAATTATATAAAATATTTTTTTGATGAATTTCTAACGACGATTTTATATACTGCAAAATTAGGAAGAATGACAAAGTTGAATTCTCCTTGTGTTAAATTGAATTACTGAAGCAGGACACATCGAAGAAATGTTCACTGTGCCCTGAAAAAATCATGTATGCACATATAGGAAACCGAAATGGCATTGATGGAGATGGAGAAATATGGGAACTACATGTACAACAAAGGACAAAGTTTTAGTGTTGATGAGTGACAAGAGTCGTGACTTGGTCTTGAAAGGTCTCAGTTTCGTCTGCATCATCTTTGGTAGAGTTTCTTGATTGCAAGTTCTTCACTTCATCTAACTGCAAACATTAACCATATATTGATTAAGCCAAAGCAGAACAGTTCTGCTGTTTTTTATGACAAAACTAAACAATCCTGATCAATACCTCTCTCAGAGTTTCTTGATGTTTAGCCAAAAGCTCATTGTACTTTATTTGCAGATCAGACTTCTCAGCTTGAAGCTTCTCGCACTCAGAAACAGATGGACCACCTAGCTTTTGTTGAATGAATCTGAAGAAGAAAACCAAAGAAACATATTATATTTAACTGAAGAACTACGGTTTCCGGAAAACTAAAACTAAAGGATCACGTTGCGAGAGAATGCAAGATTTTACATAACCAACTTGATATATATATACGTAAACCGCTAGGGTAATAGTCCATAAACGATATTTTAAATCTGCACTCGTGAACTTGTACTTGGAGATTAACTAATCGAAGATTGACATAAGAGATTGGCAAAGGAATCGTATTGCAAGAACAGAACTACATTCAAAAGCCTCATGAGAGAAGGCTTGTTATTTTGCTCATATAGAGAAATAAGAAACTTACTCTAGAGCAGAGGAAGGCTTGTCGTTCTGTTCATATAGAGAAACCAGAACTACATTCAAATCCCCCATCGTGTTCCAAAACATACAAAAGAGTAGCAAATTATTTGCAAGAACAGCTGATTCAATAATGAAAAACACTTTACAACAGAAATAGAAATTATACCTTTGGTGAGTGAATCAAGAACTCCACTTGACTCCAGATACTTCCTGAAAGCTTCCTTCTTTACCTCTTTCTCCTGATTCATTCAGACACAAAAATATGTTCAAAGCAAACTTACAGGGAAAATAACTTAACTGTACATCACCAGTTTAGGTTAAGAAAAGTTATACCTCTTTGTACCGCATCATCGCCTTGTTCGTGAAAATGCAAAAGACGATATTTTTTCTAGTACCTTTATATTAAACCTATTCTTTTCTCCAGCTTGCTGACAAACTTGGACCTATTTCGATCCTGCAAAGAGTAAAACACACAAACTTCCCTATCATTACACACACTAAAGATCGTACCTTTGCTAAGATAAAATTCAGTTTAACATAGACATAACTAAAGAAGAGCCAAGCTTTAACAAAACGAAGCTCCCACTTTATCTAACTAATTGAGAAAAAAAACTCTGGTTCTCCCATCTTCTTCATACCAAAATATATCATATCTCAACAGCTCATGAACCTCTCAAGTTCAACATCTCATTCCACTCTAACAACTTTTTTCCAAATTTCGATTTTTTTTCTCAAGCAGAAAGCCTTATGATGGCAAAGAATCTCAAAGGATCTATCTTTACACTCCAAATCCAGTGGCACGGATCCATAAATTTCTCAAGCAGCTTCTCTATCACACAATACATCTACTTAACTAACAAACAAGAAACAACGGGCCAGCTTAGTTAAGAAAAAACATAAAATTCAGCTCAATTTAGAGATAAATCAAACAGAGCCAAGCTTCAACTATACCAAGCTCCCACTATATCCAAGAACAGAACCTTTCTACTCTACCATCTTCTTCAATCCAAATATATCATATCTCATCACTTCATTAACCTCTCAAGTTCCTAAACCTATCCACCCTAAGAACTCTTTTACCCAAATTTTGTTATTTTCTTACGCACTAAGCCTTATGATGGCAAAAATTCTATCTTTACACTACAAATCCAGATCTCTCAAGAAGCTTCTTTATCACACAATTCATCTACTTAACTAACAAACAAGAAACAAAAGGCCAACTTTGTTAAGACAAAACATAAAATTCAGCTCAATTAAGCAGAGCCAAACTTCAACAAAACCAAGCTCCAACTATACCAAACTAATTCAGAACACAACCTTTCTACTCTACCATCTTCTTCATTCAACCTCCTCAAGTTCCTAAACCATCCCACTTTAAGAATTTGTTTGAAAGTTTCGATTTTTTTTTGTTTCGTTCTAACGCATAAAGCCCCTTACGATGGCAAGGGATCTCAAAGGATCTATCTTTATTCTCCAAAACTACAACTAGACCAAAGAGATCTAAAACCCAAAATGGGATTTACCTAGCTCTTGAAATTGTTTCAGGCGAGACGCGAAGGAGACGAAGCAATGTCAGAAGTTGTGAATCTGGTTAGATCTGCTGAAGCTCGTTAATGGCAGCGGAAAATAAAAAGTGAAGCTTTAGAAAATCGAACCCACGCTAGGTGAGATTTGTTACCGTCACATTACCACCACTCCAAAAATCTAGTATTAGCGTAAAAACTTTAGGCTTAAAACTGTTAACGGCTGTTAATACTGGTGTAGCATCCGCATCCAAAATTTGAAAATGAGGTATTTTAAAACTAATTATGGCCCCGTTGGTAAACGGCTGTTACTTTTGACTGTACAGACTTCGATTTTAAGATTTTAGTTTCAGAGAATTTGACTGTAAATGTTTTAGCTGTATAAATTTTTACTGTAAAAATCTGATTGGTAATGCACCACTTTTAAAGCCGTGGCTGTTATTTTTATTATTATTATTTTATATTAATGATAAATATAAATTATGTTAGAAATGAAATTATAAAAACAGTTATTATTGAAATGGATCTTAAAAGAACAAGAAAAAAATGAGAATAATTAATTTATAAAAATAAAATATATGTATAAACTTGTGGAAATGTTTTAAATGTAATGGGGATGTGAAAAATAAATATTTTTAAGAGCCATTCTCTAAAATACCATCATTTTTGTTTTTAGGACAAAAATACCACAAAACTTGAATTAAATTTTAAATTTTCAAACTCTAAATTCTAAATTCTAAACATTAAACCCTACCCCCTAAATACTATACCCTAATTTGCAAATAATCAACCCAAACCAAAGATTTAAAATTCCATACCATTGAACAATAATTTGATTTTAGTGGTATTTTTGGAAAGAAAACCAAAATGATGGTATTTTGAGGAATTCCTCTATTTTTAATTGATTAGATTTAAAGTCAGGTTTTTGACGCTTTTAGAAAAATGAGAAAACAAAGAAGGAAAAAATAAAAGTGACTTCAATGATTTAAAAAAAAAAAGCCAAAAATGTTGATTGGGAAATTAATTGCTGTTAAGACTTTAAAAACTTTTAAAGTCTTAAAAGTATCCTACCAATCGGCCACTATATTTGGGAAAAAAACTTAAAAATTCACCATCTATTATTATTTTTGGACGATTAATACATACACTTTTTTAGTTAGACTAAAAAACTTTGTTTATTTATTTTTGTTATAAAAAGTCTTCGTGTCCTACCAAAATAAATAAAAAGTCTTCGTGTATTTAACTTTTGGTAAATTTCTACCCACGATCACAAACCAAAAATAAAATTCCAATTTTACCCTTACCATCTTAATTAATTATTAAAATTTAAATAATGTGATAATAATTATTAATTTTATTTTATAAAAATTAAATTTTAACTCAAAATTAATTTTATTGATATTATGTTTATTTTTATTATTTTATTTATAAATATAAAATACAAAATAGAAAGAAAATCTAACCAATTTATAAAAGTTTAAAGAAAATGTAAATACAAAAAAAATTTTAAAAATTTCAAATCAATTTTGCTTACAAATTAATAAATATATATCCATTACAAATCTTTTTAAGTTATTTCAAATCAGTTTTTGCTTACAAGCTTTATATTCTCCAATAATACTAAAGTAATTTTTAACATTCAAAACTAATTTCTAAATCCTAAACACTAAACCCTAAATATAAATAGTCAAAAATAAAAATTAAAAACTACTACCATATTATTAAATATTAATAATTAATTCAAATGGTAGGGGTAGAATTGGAATTTATTTTTGGTTTGAGATCGTGGGTAGGAATTTACCAAAAATTAAATAAACAGAGACTTTTTATAGCAAAATTAAATAAACAAAGTTTTTGTCCCACTAAAAAGTACATGTATTAATCGTACAAAAAAATAATAGATGTAGATTTAGTGGTTAGTTTCTTTCTCACCGAAAAGCAAATGAAAGGGGACTCGAAAATTGACAAAACAGAGTTTATTCTTTGGTTACTTGTTCATGTGTTAGACAGAACACATTTCTTTGGCTTTGAGGAAGAGTTTATTCTATCAGTTTTGGTTCTATACTTAGCATTATTCAATGCTAACCAATCTAAACTTTAGGAAAAATACCAAACTCAAAATCCTAACAAAGAAAAAAAAACACCAAACTCAAATCCAAACAAAGAATCAAAAACACACTACACCAAACATGCATGCTACGTACCATTGTAGCTATAGGAAAAAAAAAATTCTCAAAAATCTATGAAATTTGACCACAGTCAGCGATCATAACGTTTTTAGAAGGCTTCCTGCTAGGAGTTTCGACCTCTTTCAAAATACTCGCAACCAAATCGAGTCCTTCAATAACTTGACCAAACACAACATGATCATCCAATCCAAGATGCTTCTTTATTAACTATTGTGAAATAGATTTCTCATTATTGAATAAAGTGTACAATGTACAATATATATATGATTACATATAATAGCTAAGCAAAAGGAAACTTATACTATAACATGTATATCATTATATGTTAATACACCCCCCCCCCCTCAAGCTGAATTTCCTTGTGGAAGAAAGAGGTTTGAAACATTTAATCTGTTGAGGATGGAGTAGAATGGACCCGGATGAAAAGGTTTAGTGAGTATATCTGCCAGTTGGTTCTGTGTAGAAACATGTAAGACAGTGAGAAACCCATTCTTAACCTGATCCCGAGTAGTGTGGCAGTCAATTTCCACATGTTTGGTTCTTTCATGGAAGACTGCATTATTAGCAATGTGCATAGCTGACTTGTTGTCACATAATAACTTCTCTTTGGTCTCCACTATGATATGTAAATCCTTGAGCATTTGATTCAGCCATATAAGTTCTTTTGTTGTCATCGCCATGCTCCTATACTCTGCCTCTGTGCTACTGCTGCTAACAACATCTTGTTTATTGGATTTCCATGTAATCAAATACGTACCAAGAAACACACACATACCATAAATAGATCGACGAGTCTCTTTGCAAGTTCCCCAATCAGCATCCGAGAAACCATTAAGACATAGATTAGTCTTAGCTGAATAAAACAATCCTTGTCCTGGATTATTCTTCAAGTATTTCAGAACTCGTAAAGCTGCTTTGTAGTGCACATTCGTGGGGCAAGATAGGGATTGGCTTAACTTATGAACAGCAAAAGTAATATTTGGCCTTGTGATGCAGAGATATAGTAATCTACCAACTAATTCTCTATAGGGAGTAGCATCAGGAAGTAGAATACCTGTATCTTTTAATAAAGGAACTTTAGCATCCATGGGAGTAGATTTAGGCTTGCAGCCAAGTAAACCAGAATCAGCTAGAAGATCTAGACAATACTTTCTCTAACAAACTGAAATTCCCTCTGAATTGCGAGCAATCTCAAGTCCTAAGAAGAAACAAGCTAGACCTAGATCTTTAATTTTGAATTGTCTAGCAAGAGCATATTTAACAGCTATCACAGCTTCATCATTATTGCTAACAATCAGGATGGCATCCACATAGACCAGAACAGCAGCGAAAGAAGTACCTGACAGCTTTGAGAATAATGTGTTGTCTGCATAGGATTGAGTATAGCCATCATCCAACAAAGCTTTAGATAAACACTTGTACCACTGCCTAGAAGCCTACTTCAACCCATATATAGATTTGTGAACTCTGTAGAACGGATTAGATGGTATATCTCCTGAAGCAGTTGTATACCCTTGAGGAAGACTCTTATAGATCTCCTCCTCTAAATCACTATGCAACAAAGCATTAGTGACATCCATCTGAGTTAAACTCCATCCCTGTCTTGCTGCTAAAGTGAGAATTAGTTTCACACTTGCAAGTTTAGCAACAGGGGAAAAGGTATCAAAATAATCAACACCCTCTTGTTGAGTAAAACCTTTGGCAACCAACCGTGCCTTATATCGTTCTATTGTCCCATCAGCATTGTATTTTATCATATAAACCCACTTGCAAACAACAATATTCTTACCCGGAGGTAAAGAGACAACACTCCATGTTTTATTAAGTTCCATAGCACCAAGCTCCACATCCATGGCTTTTGTCCATTGAACAGATTTTATGGCCTCTTTAAAAGTTTTTGGTTCTATCTCAACAGAAATAGAAAGAACATAGGACTGATAGGAAGGATTAATGGAAGAATAAGAGAGAAAAGAAGAAATTGGATAAGGAGTAGTACAAACTTTTGGAGGTGATGATGAATTGGAAATGTGATTGAGGGAGTGATGGTAGTCGGATAAGTAGCGAGGAGCCTTGGAAGTCCGTTTTGGCCTGGCACTTGGTAATGAAACAATAGGTGTCCCTGTAGTGATAGTTTCAGATACAGGAGTAATGATACTAGACTGTGAATTAGTATGTGTAGCACTGGATGATGATGCATGTGAAGTATGCAGTGGATCAGAAGTATGCAGTGAATCAGAAGTATGCTCAGAAACAGAAGATGACAATGATGATGTAGAAACAGGACAATTAACAGATGTATCATCATGAATATCAACAATGTCAACAAGTGTCAATAAAGGTAATATAGAATCACTGAAAAAGTCTAATTTTGGTGAAGGTGAAACTTTTTGTTTGAAAGGGAAAATAGATTCATGAAATACTACATTACGAGAAACATAAACAATATTGGAATCAAGATGTAAAACTTTGTACCCTTTATAACCAGATGAATATCCAAGAAATACACACTCATCAGCCCTAGGACTAAATTTGTGTCTATCTTTCTGTAAAGTAGAAACAAAGCATAGACAACCAAAGGATTTCAAAAAAAAAATCTGGTTTTTTCTTAGCAAGATATTCATATGGTGTAGCATTATCTAGAACAGTAGATGGGGTTCTATTTATGAAAAATATTGCAGTCCTAAGACAATCTGCCCAATATGCTAATGGAATATTGGATTGAAAAAGAAGAGATCTTGATACATTTAAAAGATGCTGATGTTTTCTTTCTACAATTGAGTTATGTTGAGGAGTATAAGCACGTGAAAAGTGATGAAAAATACCATGACTGTTAACTAAATCAGTAAAAGCTAGTTGAGGGGCATTATATGTCCTAATTGTTTTAACAAGAGAACCATATTGAGTCTGAACAAATTTGAGAAATTCTGGAAACTTTATTGAAACATCACTTTTATTATTAAGAAGATATATCCAAGTTACACGACTATAATCATCCACAATTGTGAGAAAATATTGATAACCTTCAACAGACTCTTCATTAAACGGACCCCAAACATCTAAATGAACAAGTGCAAACAGTTCTACAGATCTACTACTACTAGACTGAAAAGGTAACTTTTTCTGTTTTGCTAAAGGACAAACTACACAAAGTGATTCAGCACTGAGAAGACACAGAAATACCAGGAATATGCTTTAACTTGTTAGAAGATGGATTCCCTAGCCTTTGATGCCAGAGATGACCATCAACTTTCAAGGATCCAGTGAAGTGTGAGAGAGATGATGAATGACCAGTGTCCAAGATATACAGATTATGCAGCAAGTATCCTTTACCAATCATCAAGCCCTGAATAGACTCCTGAATATAACAAAAAACAGAAAAGAAATGAGCAGATGACTGATTATGCTTTAACAAACAACTCACTGATATAAGATTGAATTTAAAGGATGGGACATGCAAAACATCATGCAAAACTAAAGATGATGATAATTCCACAGTGCCACAATGTGTGATTGATACTCTAGTATCATTTGGTAATGTTACTGTCACTCCAGAGACTGGCATAGTTTCATGAAAAAGGGCCAAGTCAGAACAAACATGTGTTGTGGCTCCACTGTCAATTATCCAACTACCATGAGGAATATTAGTTGAAAGAGAGGATAAACATTGATGTTAAAAAATAAGCTTTGAGTTTTCAAATCGAAGAGAGGTAGAAGGAAAAAGAAAAGAGCTGGAAACTATACCAGAAGAGGATTGAGCAGCCATAATACCATGTTTTGTTATAGACGCATGATGTGGGGAAGGAGCAGGAGGCTCTGAAGCTTTGACATGTGACTGATAATGTTGAAGTAATGACTGAACTTGTTCTGTAATCAGTTGACTAACATCCAGATTGACTGCATTAGCAATAGGATTTGGTGGAGTTGAACTTGTCACAACATTAGCTATAGCTTGAATCTGTGGCCTTTGTGGATTAGACTGTCCCCTTGGCTGAGGAAAAGAAGCAAATGGTTTTTGTGTTGTCTGAGAATTATTAAGATTGTATCCCGGAATGTAGCCTGGAGGATAGCCATGAAGTTTGAAACATTTCTGGATTACATGACCAAGTTGACCACAGCATGTACAAAGAGGACGAGAAGATGGCCTAGGTCGATAACTGTTCTACATTGCAGCAAAGGCTGTGTGATCAAGAACTCCATTAAAGGAAGACTATGAATAGGACAAAGATGATTGATCAGTTTGATTTCCTGAAGCTTCAAACACAACAATATCTGATTTTGGCTTGATGTTCTTCTGTCGCTCATCATGCTGTACCATATTGAAAACCTCTTCAATTGATGGTATGGGTTTAAGCATAAGAATGTGACGCCGTGTAGATGCAAATGATTCATTAAGACCCATCAAGAACTTAGTAACACGACTCCTCTGTTGAAGCTTTTCCCATAATTCAGCAGCAGCACACTCACATTTTCCACATGTGCATACTGGAAGTTCAACATAGTTCTTATATTCCTCCCACAAAGTAACTAAGGCAGTATAGTAGGAGCTAACATTCATAGAACCTTGATGAATTTGACTTAATCGCTGTTCAATCTCATAAACATAGGGAGCATCATCTTGCTTAAATCTAACAAGTAAACTTTTCCATATACCCTCAGCCGTAGGGATGAACAACAAGCTTTGACCAATTTCTTTACAAACCGAATTGAGTAACCAAGTTGAGACGATATCATTGCAACGAGACCAAGATCCAAAGTCATTATGAGTTTAAGGAGGACGAGGAACAATACCATCGATAAACCCAAGCTTGTTGCGCACATTCAATCCCATACGCACATATCGACGCCATGAATGGAAATCTGCATCATTCGTCAATTGATCCGAGACAAGAGCCATTCTAGCATGAACGAAACTATGGAGGAAGTATGGATTGTTATACTGATCCGTACTCGAGCTGGAAGACTGATTGGACTGTCGAGTTGAAGCATTACGAGATGGAGAACGAGGTGGAGAACAAGTCGCCATGATAATAAGCGAAATCAAAGATCTAAAGACCCAACGAATATCAAAGATTCAGAATCGAAAGAAAAAGAATGAAGAGTAAAGAGGTCAAAGAGTAGCAGATCTTGACAAGATAAGAGAGGAAAATCGCAAGAAAGATGAATAGATCTGACGAAATGAATCACTCATTGAGGAATCAAAGCTCAAAAGAGAGGAATCGAAGCTCAATTCTCAATTGAAGAGATTCGCCATTGAAATTGAAGAAAAGCTTGCGAAGAAGACGAAAAAAAGGAAAAAGTTGTTACGCGGAAGAGAGAGAAATCCTAAAATGCTCTGATACCATTATAACTATTGTGAAATAGATTTCTCATTATTGAATAAAGTGTACAATGTAAAGTATATATACGATTACATATAATAGCTACGCAAAAGGAAACTTATACTATAACATGTATATCATTATATGTTAATATTCTTCATACAAATCATGAACCTAGAATCATTATTGTCTAGACCACCATTGCTCATAGAGAGTACACCAGGGCCGTCATGCGGCATTATAAAGTTCTCATCCTCAAATGTTTCGCCATAGATCGATTCACCTCCCTTACCATCACCAAGAAGGATGTCTCCTCCGCATAACATCAACCCTATGGAGGCAAAGTAGAACCGTATTCCTTTGTAGTAAAGTGGCTTACCAAGTTTCCCTATGCCTTTCTCTCTGGTGCAAAGGGCTCGAAAGTTCTCAGCCGTCCGTGGGGTTATGTCAGCGAAGAGCTCCATCACGATCCGACCAGCAAGTTTCTCGTCGACCGTCATATCAAAGAAAACCTTAGGGTTAGCCATTTTTGGAGATGGATGATTAAATTTAGTGATGAGGTCTTGCGTGTAGTTTTGTTATATATTAGAGAGAGAAGTAGTTTCAATAGATGAGAGATTCTAGGTTAAATAAAAATCTGACTAGAGTTCAGTTAACTATAGAATAGTAAACCGTTTAGATTAACTACAAGTCTACAACAATATCTAACTTTTATTAGTCTTACGCTATCATATATCTTTGACTTATCTCTAACTTTTATATAGCGTTTTGAATTTACAAACGCTATTATTAAACATGATCACAGGTTAATGCAACGGTTTATTAACCACTGGGTAACGGTTATAATTTTTCCTTGACTATAACCTTATCCATTATATCCATTATATATACGGTTTTGGTTAAATACGATTATGTTTATTTGATGATTATGATATATATATATATATATATATATAGTTAACATCATCATAGATGAAATTTTATATTTTTTCCTTTTATAATAAAAACTTAAATGATGATATATTTTAATAATATCTATTTAACGATATGAAATATATTTTTATTAGGGAAACTACAACAGATGTACCCAACTAAAAAAAAATTAAATATCCATACCCCTTAAATTCTTATTTAGCTTCTAAATTTTCAGACAAAAATATCCCTATATATGGTAACAAATAGTTTAGCAAGATAACATAATAAATATCAATAAATTATAGAAATTTTTAATCCAACATTTATACGTTATCTGTTTTTTACTTTTACAATATGATACAATAATTCAACACGATAATAAATTATTTATCATAATAATTTAAAACTTACCATATAACTTATAATTTTATCGCGATACAATATCATTTATACTGTTAATAAATTATTTAGCATATTAAGTGTAACACTAAAAATTATTTAGCATGTTAAGTTTATAAAGTAGTGGTTAGACTTTAGATTTTGTAACTAAATTTGAAGTTATATTTTGGTTTGGGTTGACAAAATATTGGTTAGAGTTTAAATTTTATAATTAAATGAAATTATATTTTGGTTTGGGTTGACAAATAGTGGTTAAGATTTAATTTTTGTAATTAAACGAAATATAATTTCAGTTTGGATTGATTAAATAGTGATTTGGGTTGATAAATTTCCGCGATAACAGATTATTAACATGTTTAAAATTTTGGTTTGGGTTTGGGATTACATGATAACATATTATTAACATGTCATAAAACGAAATATAATTTTGGTTCGGGTTGACAAAGTAGTGGTTAGGGTTTAGATTTTGTAATTAACGGTTTGGGTTGACAAAATTAGAGGTTTGTGGTGATAAATTATCGCAGTAACCGATTATTTAACATGTTTAAAAATAAGTTATCGAATGCTATTAATCACGGATGAACAGTGTTATCGAATTCTATCAATCACAAATGAATAGTGTTAATATTAATTTAACTGATAATATGTAAATTATCGCGATAACAAATTATTTAGCATGTTTAAAAATAATTATAAGATACATTTTAGGCTAGTAAATTTTCAAAATCTAGTATTAAGTTTGAGTAGAGTTAGTTACGTAATTTCAACTAGGAGTAGTAGTAATATCTAATTTTTCAATTATCAAGTATACATTCTTCATTTTTGTGTTATTATAGTATGGATTTTTAAAAAACCCCTTTTATTATATAGTTCAAAAATTTATGGTAGATTAGTTCGATAAATTAGTTTTGTTTTGTTTACTCAAACAAACCTACAAATCATTAATTAAATTAATGGCCATGAAACTACAAATAATTAAATTAAATCATTTTTTATTTACTAGTTCATACATTAAGCCATTTAAACACTATTCTAAAGAAATAATTTATTTTTAAAAATTAACCGTACAGTTAATTTTCTAGTTAAGGGTTCGGAGAACCAACTGTCTTGATATGGCTATGGTTGCTATGGTTAATAATATTTTTCAATAATTATTGTATTTTTATAGAATTTTCCCATTTTAAATTGTCATTTAAGGCATATTTGTTCTATTCTCATTAGAATAGTTTTATTTTTCGACTCTCTCTCACTCATCTTCTCCGACGATCAGACCTCCCCGGCGCTTCTAAACCCCATCCTCCTCATTTTATACTTTCCCCTCCCCATAATCTCCAACAATGGGTGACGAAAAGAAAAGGCGAAACAAGAAGAAGAAGCGTGGTAGTGGTAGCAAGAAGAAGATGAACACTGAGCAAACAGAGGCTTTCAAATCGGTCAGCGATTGGGTCTTCATAGGTTCATCTCCATCTCTCTCCTCTTCCTCTGATGACTTTGCTGTTACCATCAATCATGGTTCTTTGAGATGTGGAGATAAATTGGTGTTCGAGCTTCACTCTCATTCAAATCGCAGTGATGGGTTTTTATCTCCTTCGAAGCTTGTTGAGAGGGCTCATAACAATGGGGTTAGTTTCCAAATTTTTATGGGTTTTTGCTGTGTCTTTTTTGAATTTGATTGATTTGATTTGATGGAAGAATGAATGAGGAGAAAGATCTGAATTAGGGGTTTTTAGAGATACCCTTAAGATTGGCTATTGGTTTGGTTAGATTGTGCAGATGAGAAAGTTCAATGGTTTATAGGTTGAGTTTAACCATAAAGATTATAGCTTTGTGCCTCTGTTGTAGTGGGCTTAAAGTTCATTGCTTTATGTTTATGATTAGGAGTAGTTCGTAGGAATGAAACAAGGGTTTATGTTTAACCATAAAGATTATAGCTTTTTGTACCTCTGTTGTAGTGGGCTCAAAGTTCATTGCTTTATGTTTATGTTTAGGAGTAGTCCGTAGGAATGAAACAAGGGTTTATGTTTAACGATAAAGATTATAGCTTTCTCTCTATTGTGGTGGGCTCAAAGTTCATTGCTTTGGTTTGATGTATGTTTGGTTGTTTTGGTGATCCTGTGGTCTGTACCATGTTTAGGAGTAGGCCGTGGGGAATGAAACAAAGGGCTTATGTTATTCCAGCAACTATACTTTTGATTTGGCAATTGTGCATGAGTTTGCTTTGGAACTTCTGATAGCATCATATCAGTGATTTGATTGCTTCTTAATGTGATCAAAGCAGATGAAAGTTCAATGGTTTTTAGGTATAGTTTAACCATAAAGATTATAGCTTTTGTACCTCTGTTGTAGTGGGCTTAAAGTTCATTGCTTTGGTTTGATGTATATTTGGTTGTTTTTGGTGATTATGTCCTCTGTACTGTATTCTGGAGTAGGATGTGGGGAATGAAACAAAGGGTTTATGTTAGTCCAGCAACTATACTTCTGATTTCGTAATTGTGCATGAGTTTACTTTGGAACTTCTGATGGCATGATATCAAGGATTTGAATGCTTCTCAATGTGATCAAAGCAGGTGAAAGTTCTTTCGCTAACGGATCATGATACAATGGCTGGTATTCCAGAAGCAGTTGAAGCAGGACGTAGATTCGGTGTGAAGATCATTCCGGGTATTGAGATCAGCACATTATTTGGTTTGAGGTATTGTAGGCTTGATTTAAATTATTCTGATTTCTTTGCTCAAAGTATATGAATTCAACTGATAGAGATTTTTTTGCCAAAATCTAGAGACTCTGGTTCTGAGGAGCCAGTACATATACTTGCGTACTATGGCACTTCGGGTCCAGCAATGTATGATGAGTTGGAAGATTTCCTGGTGAAGATAAGGGATGGGCGTTTTGTTCGTGGGAGAGAAATGGTCTTGAAATTGAATAAGTTGAAGATACCTCTAAAATGGGAACATGTCACCAGGATTGCAGGCAAGGATGTTGCTCCGGGTAGGATGCATGTAGCCAGAGCGCTTCTTGAAGCAGGATACGTGGAGAACCTGAGACAAGCTTTCACTAAATATTTACACGATGGTGGACCTGCTTATGCCACGTTAGTGCTGCTTCTTCCTTAGTTTGGCTGGTTTTATGGAACCTTGTTGATTTAAGTGTTTATGATAAACCTTATGTTAGTCTAGTGCAGGAGCATTGTAGTGGATTTAAACTGTGTCAACAGGTTACTAACTGTATTAGAGTAGGTCTGCTAGAGATCTAATATGCTAGAAGAACGTTTAGGCGTTTGGGGTATTCGGGATTGGTCTTGGATCTTACTTTAGGCATTGTTAGAGACTCATAGACTTCTGACGTTAATCAAATATCTTACCTGGTGTATTTTGTTTGTACGATTTAAAGCCTATCAGTATCATACTGTTCTTGCAGAGGGACCGAGCCTATGGCCGAGGAAGCAGTAAAACTTATATGCAAAACCGGTGGTGTAGCTGTGCTTGCACATCCTTGGGCGTTGAAGAATCATGTCGGTGTTATTAGAAGATTGAAAGATGCGGGACTTCATGGGGTCGAGGTTTATAGGAGCGACGGCAAGCTAGAAGGTCTCTCTCGCGCTCTCTCCCTCTCTCTTTCTCCCTCTCTGTTGATCTTATCTGTCTATTTAGGCTCACTGAATTTCAATATTGATTGAACAGTGTTCAGCGAGTTGGCTGATACATACAGTCTGCTGAAGCTAGGAGGATCAGATTATCATGGAAAAGGCGGACGCCATGAATCAGAAGTAGGGAGCGTTAACCTTCCCGTGACAGCACTGCAGGATTTCTTGAACCTTGGACGTCCTATATGGTGTGAAGCCATTAAAGCAACCATGAGAGCATTCCTTGACCAACCATCCGATTCTAACCTCTCCAATATCTTACGATTCGATAGGACAAGGATTCTGAAAGGAAACTCAGCTTGGTCCTGTGGTAAGGAGCTGATAGACCGATGTCTAAGGATTTGGTTGACGAGTGTTGAGAGTGAAAATGAAGAGTTTGAGACTCTCAGAACGAAGCTCTCCTTTGTACCAATCACCTCAAATGGTTCATGTATCACAGTTGGTCCATAAATATTTGTCTCTTCTTAACGAATTAGAATTTCTTGTCTCCCAAGACTCCAACAATGCTACATATTGTCACACATTTGTGGTTTCTCCACTTCACAAACCAAAGATACACAAGCAAGATTCAAATCCTTAAGCAATCTTCATCCAAAAGGCTCATCTAAGTTTTGACAATCTTTGAAACTAAATAAATCGTAAGAGTTGAGTCGTTCAAATTTCAAATAAAGAAAAGATAGGTAGTGATGTAAAGTGCATGAAGGAGTGATTAAAGGAAAAGATTTGCAACTTTACATTCATTTCTTTTGCCACCTTTGTATTCATTCATGGCACTTTATCCACTCCCCCATCATTACACTATGTTTGTGTTACAGTTCATTGTTTCCTAAAATTTATTTATATTTTCTCACAATAACACATTCCAACAGATTTTTAGTTTAGTCACTTTGATAAATACAAACTACAATGTTCTGATATTGTAGTTATGTCAATTTCAGGTTCTGATAGTTACAAAAGTATATAAATATGGTCTTAATTTGTAGATTCAAACTTGGTTACTTAACTAGCCATAGTCTCTTTAATGAGTGATCTTTTAATTGGGTTATAAAGCATGAAAATTGAAAGAGTTCTACACAAGTCCAAATGGATTCAATAGTTTGCTGTAAAATTTATACAAATGGCTGAACGTAAAAAATGTCTAAAAAAACATGAATTTTCAAATTTTGGACATAAAAAGCAAGAAATTTCAAAATTTGTTTGAATTCACGAAAAGGTGGTTAAGTTTCATTGACTTGGCTATTTTAGATAAATTATTAAACTTTTGTAACAAAAATGATCACAAAATTAACTTTCCGTAGAGAGTCAAAACGGCATTATTTTCTAGCTAAAAGAATTACCATTTTTTTACTTATGGTTTGTCATGTTAATATTTTTCCTATACCAATTAACCCTCATAAATATTATAAACCGTATCCACTAAAAGAAAAATATTTTTATTTCTCACATGACGTAAAAAATAATAATAATACTAATATTGGTCAAATTTTATGTCCCTTTATAAAACTGGTATTTTTTTTTTTCATTTTATAACCTTTATAATATAAATATACATACCTTTTAAAAAGAAAAAATGCTACAAATTTGGAATAACGACCGAATTATAAAAAAATCTAATTAATTCCATAAAGCATCAATACACTGAGAAAGCAATGATTCATGTCTTCTCTTTCGGCGAAAACATTAAAAAAATAAAAAACAATAATACATGAAAAAAGGTTAGTCCATTTATTTAGCTCAAAGCTAAGAAGAACCCCAAAAGAGCATTCATCATTCCTCATCACAATGGCGTCTTCTTCAACTACTCTCCTCATGATCTTCGCCGCGGTCGCATTGACCTTGTCCGGCCATAGAGTTCATGCAGCAGTGGACTGTTCGTCGTTGATACTAAACATGGCTGATTGCTTATCATTTGTGACAAGTGGTAGTACAGTGGAGAAGCCAGAAGGGACATGTTGTTCAGGTCTCAAGACTGTGGTTAGGACAGGACCAGAGTGTTTATGTGAAGCATTCAAGAACAGTGCTTCTCTTGGTGTTACTCTTGATTTGTCTAAAGCTGCTTCTCTTCCTACTGTTTGTAAAGTTGCTGCTCCTCCTTCTGCTCGTTGTGGTCGTATGTTTTCGAATCTTTTTTTTTGTTTTCATTTTTTATGGTTTCTGTATATTTTTGTTGAATGTGTTTTGATAAGTTGTTGTGTGTGTTGTAGTTTCTGTCTCTGGATCTCCTCCTGCTACTGCCCCTGGTATGTGAATCTCTCATACTTTGACTAGATTTCAGATCTTTTTTAGTTTAGTTTGAGAATTTTGATTTGATTTTGTTTTTGGTTTGGGTTTTAGATAAGAAATTATAAAAATGACTTTACATTGGTACCCAAAATTTTTTTTTAGAAAAATGAATAATTAGTATTATATATTTATAGACTTTTAAAAAAAATGAATCATAGATATTTATGTGAATCTCATAATTAAAGGCACATATTATATTTTTAGATTTTGATGAATTTTTGTCCAAAAAAAATAAAGATTTTGATTGAATTTATGAAATCTAGTATAGGTTTTTTTTTTTTTTTTTAGTTTTGTTTAAGAATTATGGAGTTTTTTTTTGGTAAATGCTTTATGCTCCATAATTATGGTAGTTTTTGACGAATTTATGTCCAAAATTTGAAAATTGATTGTTTTCTTTTAGTGATAAACAGTTTTATCTTTGAAAATGCTTCTCCTTATAATACAAGAGTTTTAAAGAGTATTACAAAAAGATCAAATAGGTAGTCTTTTCTTTGCCTTCTTAAATAATTATAGATACTAACTGAAAAATTTAATGAATTAGCATTTTGGGTTTAAATGGAGTACGAATTTGATGTTAAAACAAAAATAAGTATTTTAAAGATTATTATAAAAAATATTAAAATTAAGTAATTTTTTTTTCTTTTTCTTCTCAATTATTAATGTACATATGTTAATTATATAGCATCTTGAATTTGGATGTTAACAGGTTTAGCTCCTACGGCCGGAGCAGGTGCACCGGAGTTGTCGAGCGGAGCAAATGCGGCGGCAACTCCAGTTCCGTCCCCGGGGAGTTCGGATGCATCCTTGCTCTCTGTGCCTTTTGCATCTGTCATCTTCATGGCACTCATCTCTTCTTTCTATTGAGCCTTATACAATTTAATTGCTTCTCTTGAGTTCTTTTTGTTTGCTATGTAGCTGAAGAGCTTGGTGTTGATGATCACTTTTAACTTTCATGTATCAATTCTACTGAGAATTCTCTCTTAATTTTAGTTTCTAAGAAAAAATTATATTATTATTACATTTTGAGTTGGCGAAAATCTTCAATTGAACAAACACCACATTATGAACAAAAGACTAACAATATGGTACCGTACTACAAGAAAATAATCGATTTCGTACATCCAGTTTTGTAAGAAAATGGTAGGAAACATACATTTTTCGTATAAGAAATAGTAAATGGTAAGATTTTAGTAGGAAATTTCGAAAATTATCTCGTAGGAACGGAAAATTCTTATTATTTCAATAATATACACCATGGTACAAGAGGTTATTATAGTATAAATTATCTTAGATGATCAACATAACACGAGAAGTGTTTAGCCTAATTGGCATTAGAAGTGGAAGAGAGATAAGTAAAATATTTGGTTCGTGTGTTAAAGAAATTTTGCAGTCTCTTTGATGCTTCAACAATGTCTTCTCTACCTCCAAACCCACTAATCCTCAAATACTCTTCTCCACCGGGACCAAATCCTGATCCTGGTACTGTTATTATATGAGTGTTTTCTAAGATCTCAGCAAAAACGTCCCACGACTTTGATCCTTTAAAGTGAACCCACAAGTATGGAGCATTTACACCACCATAAACCTTGAGGCCAAGTGAGATAAGAGTGTCCATCAGTATCTTCCTGTTCTCTTTGTAGTAATTGTTCACCGACCGTATCTCCTGTCATGTTTTTGAACCAAGAAACATAAATAGAAAGTCGAATAAAACGAAGCAAAAATGTAATAATCAAGAACATATGCCATACTATATATAGACCCTTAACCAAAAACTAGCTTAGAGTAACTTTATAAGGCATTGCTTAGTATCATTCCTAATCAAGTATATAACATATTGTAAGCAAAAGCTATAAAATTTTATTACCTTAAGGCCACCAGAAGAAAGGCATGCTAGTCCACCGGCTTGAGCAATATTTGAAGCACCATTGAAAGAAGTGGTCACAATGCGATGGAAATCGTTGATAACGGGAAAACCATTAGAGTACAAGAGCTCATCAGGGATGACACTCCAACCAAGTCGAACACCGGTGAAACCAGCAAACTTAGAGAATGAGGAAACTTCAATTGCGACCTATTGCAAAGAAAGTAATATGATTAATATGTGTATGTATGGATACATAGATGAAAATGTAAAACTCATCTAACCTCTCTAGCACCAGGGATTTCATAGATAGAACGCGGGCTACCATCTTCGATAAAAGCAGCATAAGCAGAGTCAAAAATAACAATAGAACCATTTCTCTTTGCAAAATCAACTAGTTGACGTAGTTGTGTTCTTGATGCTACATAACCAGTAGGGTTATTAGGAGAACAAAAGAAGATAACATCAGTCCTTGGGGTCATATTCAGATCAGGGAAGAAACTATTGTTCGGTCCACATGGCATGTACACAACGTTTTGATACTTCTTGGTTGATTCATAGAAATGACCAGTCTGACCCATTATCACACTTGAATCTATATAAGCCTGAATCCACAACAACAACAAAGAAGCATAAGAGACAAAACAAAACAGCTTCTCATCTAAACAAGTGAAGACATTAACATAAAACATTACCGGGAAGGTAGGATCTTGCACAGCAATTGTGACATTGGAGCCTAGGAGTATCTAAAGATTATTCAAAACTCAAATCAGCCATAAGGTCAAAAGAATGTATCACATACATAAAAAAACACTCTCTAGCTAAGTAGATGCATACCTGAAGACGAGAAATATCACTTTGTGCACCATCTGATACAAAAACTTCATTGCTTTTTACATCCAAGTCTCTATAAAACGTTTCAGCAATAGCTTTTCGCAGGGTCTAAGAGAAAAATAACTCAATACAAAATTAGCAATAGCATTTATGAATCCGCTATGTAAACGGTATTATAGTGTTTTCTGTATGTTAAGACCATGAATGGATACTGGTTATTAATTCCGATTTTGGATTTGGTTTTAGTTTTTAAATTTTATATTTTTCCATTAAGTTTTTGTTTCAAAAATCTCAAACAATTGGATTTTGGTTTTTTTTAGAAAAATTAACGGATAAAAACTAGATTCCCTATATTATAAGAAACTTAAAAAATCAAAATCTTGAATGGGGACTTACAACAAAAAGTTTTACTAAATTTTAGAGAATCCAAAACTTTAAAATCTTGATCGATTAAAAATGAGTTTTTGAAAAACAAAAACCAAAGTCTCTTTCAAAATTTACAAAACATTCAAGGCCTAAGAATTAATGTTGATATTTCTTGTAGTGACTCACAACTTAACTAGTTTGTATAATGAAAAGATGATCATGTTACCTTATTTCCTTGTTCAAGCCCATACCCTCTATATCCTTCTACGGTCGATAGGCCATGTACAAACTGAACAATCAAAATCCAACACACATTGTTACTAATAACATATAACACTTTAAAATTTTCTCATTTTTTGGTTCAATGACTTTATATAGTACCAATGATTTTTTCAAGTAATTAATTAACAAGAATTTTTTTATTTCTTATCCAAAATTTGCATATCATCCTATCAATATATATACGAAAGAGATGCACATGCACATACATACACGACCAACCAAGCTAATAATTAGCTAGGTAGAGACAAAAAAGAAAAGAAAAGGCCAACACATACGTCGACGACAATTAAAACAAAAATTTGAAGAAAGATAGTTTATTTGCATGAAAACAAAACCGATGATAAATTCAAAATTTTTTGAAAAATCAAGAAGAGGACGACATGTGACTTTTGATTAGTTTAAGTCACGAAGAAGATTTGTATGAGTGGAATAGTTTAAGCATTCATGTAAGTAACAATGGGGTTATTCATATCACGTTGGTAGGAAGATCATCCTTAAGTTTTAGGGCTTAACACAATACACAACACACACACACACACAAAAGATTATATCATACCTTAGACATGTGTGAGGTTATGTGCTCTGGTATAGGCTCTGTTGTATCGCCAGTCCCAAGGCTTATCACTTGTACATTTGGATGCTTTTCAATGTGCTCAAGCCTACGTCTATTGATCTATTTTTGCAACATAATACAAAACTTTTAGTTATATTAAATATGAATATTCCTCAAATATTGTAATACTACAATTTTGGAAAATCAAGAAAGGTGAGAAGATTAAGAAAATTACTTCAGGGAACAAATAGTTGTTCTTTAGTTTCTCCAAATTCGCGTTACGAACAAGTTTTGTTGTGCTACCACCTGAGAAATCAAGCATTAACATAACCAAATATAAAAAGAATATAATTCTTTTTTCGCAAAATTGTAAATATTTCATTAAAAATGAAAATGGTTTACGTTATAATCCAAAGAATTGAAACTTATACGTATGGTTCTTTGTCAAAAACTACTTAGAAGCATAAGACGATAATTAAGCCAAATTTTCGATCCATCTAATCAACCAGGCCAAGAAGTTGTGGGAACAAGATGAAGCGAAGACGTTTAACAAGATGAAACTATATTCTTTTCACAGTTTTAAGAGTCATAATGAAAGAACTTTACCTAGTTTCTTGATCTCGAAGTCCAAACTGTAGACAAAAAAACAGAAGAGTTTATTAGTTAGTGTAATAATAAGCCGATTATGTATCTTTGCATTATAATTTTAATGAACTAGTTACCTAGCCTTGGTAAATTTTGATGGAGAAGAGCATAAGCTTGAGGCCGAACCAACGAACATTAGACTGACCATTCTTGATCACTTCCAAGTTTGTGTGAAAGCAATTCAGAGATGTAGGAAATATATAATACAAACTGATCTGATACGTGCATGTATATATACTCGAACCAAGTGCCAATGACCACTATTAAAATGTGTATATATGTGTCACCTTCAAGTGGATAGAGTGCAGAAATTTCTAAGGCAGCCAATCCATGCACGACTAGTAAGTCAGATGAATTCACACCATGTCTTCATATTGTCCATTTAATGTTGGACCAATATAATATATTAACATATTTTTTGAGAAACTATATATTTTTTTTATATACTCCATGGTTCCATTTTATTAGATGGTTTAGAGATAATATATACTCTCTATGTTCTATTTTATAAGAGTTTTTAGCTAAAACTGAAAGATTAAGAAATAATAAATATTTTTTCGTTTATAAAAATTTAACGACTATAAGAGAATACTGCAAAATTTAATAATTATAAACAATTAAAATTGATATACATTTTACATAGAAACTTCAGCAAATCTAATAAGGTGGAACAAAAAGAAAAGTCTAAACCATATAATTAATTGATACTCCATCCATTCTTATTTAAATGATCTTTTAAGAATTTTATACACATATTAAGAAATGTTTGAATTTTTTTGTTTATTTTTAAACTAAAACATCATTTAATAACTACTTTGGCACAATCAACCATTAAGAAAACAATCCGCATAATATAAATTGTTAGAATCAATAAAAATCTAATTAATTAATTCTGCATAGATTTGTTAGAAAATCATCTACTTTAGAGAAAAATATAAAGTTAAAAAATCATTTAATCAAGAACGGAGGGAATATATTTTTTAATGTATAATGTCAAATGACAAAGCAAACATGATCATTTATGTCATTTAGCTAAAATTGTAAGAATATAAACGGAAAGTTTTAAAAAGATATAACGACATTGACGCTACAACAACTTAAACTTAAACTATCTTTATATTTGTGAATCTGTAATTACACATTAGAAAAATACTTCAACATTTACGACGAAGCAACCTTTAGTATAGGAGTTAGGCTAACATTCAGATTCCCAAGCATCAATGTCATATTCAGTGCATGACTGACTTCGTTAATGCATTTTTGATCACGTACGTGAAGAGCTCCCACGAGTAAGTTGTGCAACGGTTCCTTCGATCGGACCTAGCTAGTGGTTGATGATTTCAATGCATGTGTTTGGACTTTCATGCACTGTGACACCCTGATTTACGAAAAGTTTAAATGAATTGACTACCTATGTCACCAAAGTATATTTATTTTTTTCGGTTAAGGATCTTGACATAATTAAGTGTGTTTATGTTGGAATAGTCCAAGGATGGGTGATTTTCTGGGAAGTGATTATCAGAACTGAGTGAATGAGGCCAAAACACAGGAAAAGATTATTTGGTGATTTTGTAGAGTCGATAAACAAATATTTAGGCCTCGTGACGTGACCAACCGACCATCAGATATGTATGAGCTCACGGGCTTAATAAGAAAACGTGAGATTCATTAAGAAAAATGAATCCATGAGCTAAGAGTGAACATACCACTAGAAAGATGACGGTCGGAGCGTTACACGAACGCATGATATAATTAACTCTAATAACAGATAGCTAGCTACCTAATTTTTGATTCCACACGTAACCTCATTTATATATTTATGTGACAAATGGCTCTAGTACAACCAGACCAAAGTGCAAAACCAATATGACTCTTAAGAGCATGCATGTCTTCATCAGACGTATACTAGTACAAGCTTTATAAAGTATGGCAACTTTTTCGATTCGACAAGTCCTAAGAAATATTCTTTCACCAAAGTAACGAGATTCCTTATTTCACCACTCACCATAACTAAGGCAGAATACAAAGTACCTAAGTAATTATCAGACAAAGTTTGGACCAAATTCTTGTTGTCTTAATCTATGAGAGAAGTCACCTATGAACGTGCATAAGAAATGACTTAGAAGACTCTTAGAAACCTTCATGTTTTTGCCACAAAGTATTGAAAATTCTTGACTAATATATATGTATCTCAACGTCAATATATGCGAATCGCAAAAAAAAAAAAGAATATCACACCTTGACTGTCCAAACCAAATCAGACAAAGGTTTTGTTTCTTTCATGTGAAAAGTCAATATAATCAAAAGAAAGATCAATCAAAATAAGTCAATGTGTAATATTAAAATAAGTTTGGCAGAAAATTTCTCAAAGAGATCAATAATAAAAATTTATAAAGAAGAATATAGTTTTTATTGGCTTACGACTATACCAAATAGAAAACTCAACACATCTTATTGTCCACCCATTTGTGATGAAAATTTATATATAAATATAGGAAGAGAAATAAAATAATAATTCTAACTTATTATAGTATTTGACAATGTGGATAGGAAAACTCCTCAATGAACACGAAAACTCTAAAACTTGAGTTTTAATTATTAGGAGTTGTGGAAATGTTTTTTCTTCTAGAGAGATTAGACAAGGAACAATTAAATTCGTATACGTCAATCAAGTAATTTTTTGGAGGACAAGGCAATTTTCATGGGGCATGTGATAACTAAATGTGATTACCATTGTGAAAGTTACAAAGCAATAATTAAAGTGTCCATATCTTGAAAGCTCAACTTTAACATCTTGTTAAATAGAATGCATAAAGAAAATTAACATGTGTCTAGCTTGTAATTACATATAGAAAATCATTAACTTAAACTTGAAAACTTTTGGTTCGGTGACAAAGGAAATTTTACGATTTTGACGGAAAATGTGAATCTGTGGTTTTGATGGATAAATATAATCTTGTTTTTCAAATGATAATAAAAATGATATATTATAGAAATATTTAGCATTTAATATTAATCTAATTTTTACTTTTTGGTTATTTAATAAAAATATACCCATTTATTTGTGTTAAAAATCATAAAGAAATAAATTTAAACGAATCATTGGTGACTATAATTAAAAATAGAAAATCCTCTTTTAAAATCGTCGCATATTTTATCAGAAGACAAAATTAAAGGTCTCTCCAATTTTTTAGCGATCACAACGAATCCTTTCGATGATCTTGGTGCTGTGGCGGAGCTAAAACTTGTACTTATGGGGTCAAAATGTAAAAAAATTAAAATTATAGATGTTGCTATATAATTATTTTCACCACTTTACTCGTTTATCTTTATCAATAGGTTATACCTCAGTTGCTAAAAATGTTCTTTAGCAAGTAGCAACCATGCCCCAAACAAGACCACATTCCATATTACTGTATGTGATCAATTGCCCATATTAACATCCCTAGTTATTAACAAACAAAACCATAAGATTTTTCCATGAGCTGATTGTATTTCTTATGAAAATATGGGTTCAATCAAGATTTGTTTTTCCAATAGTACCAAAGGTTAGGCGAGCTTCTTTATCATCTAACATTCTTGCGAGTGCGTTATCCTCATTTTGTTCTGGACTGTAATCTCTAATGAAATAAAATATAGTTGTATGAACAATAGCTCATGTCATGATGAATCCTGCAATGGTTAAATAGGAAAGAAGACGGGTGATGTTGTTTTTAATTGGTTTTTAAACAGTTTGCTTAATGTAAGTGGATGGCCAAGAAAGTATCGTAGAGCTAATTAGTGTACTAATGTTCAAAACGTGAATGTGGGTTTTTGCTTCTTACAACTTCACCAATCTATATACTTGTTGAAGAACCCACATGACATGATCCTTAAGGTTATCTTGGACCTGAGGGGTAATCGTTTTCGATAAGGGAATTGGAATTAGGGATGAGCCAGTCAGTGCCAGCATGAGAATAGGCTGGATACTGGAAATCGTGCGTCTGCATCTCCTCGTTTTGCCACTCTTCCCATCTCTGAGCTAAACCATCTCCTTCCAGCATTCTCACTACCTCTGACATCTTGGGACGTTCTAATGCAGAACTTTGAGTGCAGAGCAGAGCCATTTGGATCAACTGCTCCACTTCTGTTTCCACGTAGTTTCCTTCAAGCTCTGCGTCTACAAGGCTTTCCAACTTCTTCTCTTTCAAAACCACTTTCACCTGATTACACCCACAAAAGAAATACTCTTATTCATTGCAAAATGACAATTTTGAACTCAATAAGATGTCTGGGAAAACTATATAAACATACCCAGTCTAGTAACATGATATCACCATCATTTGCTAGCCGAGCTAGATCAAAAGCTTTCTGTCCAGTTATGAGTTCGAGAAGCATAACCCCGTACCCAAAAACATCAGTCTTCTCAGAAGATTTTCCTGTCGAAAGGTACTCAGGAGCTATATGGCCAATGGTACCGCGTACAGCAGTTGTCACATGGGAGTCGTTATAATTCATTAATTTTGCGAGCCCAAAGTCTCCAACAACAGCTTCAAACTCTTCATCTAACAATATATTCGCAGCTTTCACATCACGATGAATGATTTTTTGGTCGCAATGATCATGTAAATATGCAAGCCCCCTTGCTGATCCCAGAGCAATATGCTTTCTCTTTGGCCAATCAAGTGCTGGAGTGCCTTCAGCACGTTCTAAACAAGAAAAAGTTGAAAGATAAGATATTTACCGATTGACGCATTTTTCAGTCAATACAAAACTTTATTGTGATCACTGATCAGAAAATCTTATTAATTTCCGCTACTGACTGCTAAGATATTCTTATGCAGCAGGTTGACCAAAACGTTTATGCAGCAGCTAGAGAGTAGAGCAAACTTTAAGCGCCTAAGGTATGTATATGCAATCGAAAGAAAGATTGAAGAAACTGGAAGGAATAATGACTTTTAGGAGAGAGAATGAGGTACCTCGTAAACAAGAAGCAACACTTCCATTAGCCATGTAGGGATAAACAAGCAATCTTTCAGTTGGTGTCATGCAAAAGCCAGTAAGCCGAAGCAAGTTCCTATGAACGGCCATACTTATCATCTCAACCTCCGTTTGAAACTGCAGCTCCCCACCCTTGGAACGTTCTTCTTTTAGCCTTTTCACAGCCACTAGAGAGCTATTGGCTAAACGTCCTTTATACACTTTACCAAAACCACCTCTACCCAATACATTGTTATTGCTAAAGTTATCTGTAGCAACTAACAGTTCACGCAAGGTAAACCTTTTAAGTTGTCCTAAATGAACCTCTGGGTCTTCTTCAGCTGCAAAATAGGGTTTATCAAAATAGAAAAAAATCAGCCAAAGAAGCTTCAATGAAAAAATAGATGACGAGAGTTGACTAACCAGGTACATCAAAAAAGTTGTCATGTGGTTTTCTTCTCAGCCACCAAACAAGCGCAATCGCTGGAATAGCAAATAGAAGTGCTGCCCCTGCAGCAACTCCCCCTGCTATTGCTGCAGTCATTGGTCTGGCTGAGAGCAGGAGATTAAAAAGAATTGTTAATACAGAACTCAATTGCAATTATGTCATACTGTAAAAATCCTCATACATTGAGGAGTTCTAGGGAAATATTGTTGAATCATAAACCAAGTCGAACGTTTGAGCAAATGTGAAAGAGCTTATACAATTTTCAGATCAAATATTTTTTTTACAGTGTCTATTAACCCTCTTTTACTTATACTTTAGCAAACTAGAAAGTTCACACTTGTTTCATAATTTTTTTCGCTTTTTAGCAATGCCCATGAACTTCTGTTTCTACCAAGTCAAGCTCCCAGTTCAACTCTGTGTCATACTTGTCTTTTTCAACACCAATCATTGGAAATATATTAACAACTCTAAGAAGGCAGCTTCTTTACATTAGCAGGTTATTATTCCGAGTAAAGACATGCCAAATATATTACGGAATACTATAGTAAAATACAGAACATGAAACAGTCAATAAATACAAGATATAAAAAGAATATACTGTCTAGTATCATACAAATGTAGCTAACTTTTCAAAATGTATTTTTGAGCCAACCAGAACGATACGCATAATAAATCTCAGGCTAAATGTGAAAATGCGATTAATAAACATACGAATGTCGAAGAAAGTTAGACATCAAAAATGTAAAAGAACTGACAAGAATCAAAACTAATAGAAGAAAATAGAAGGCCCAAGATTAAAACCTGAAGGTGGTGGTGGCGTAAGAGAGGTAGAAGTAGGCGGAGGTTCAGGAAGCGAGGTCAATTTATTATTTTTAAAACTGCAGATAACCTTCAGACAGTTAGTAGTTCATTCTGACCACTCCATCAAGAATAAAAGCTAGGAACAAGAAGGAGAACCTAATAGGAGTGAAGAGAGAAAAGGAGCCATTAACAGGAATATCTCCACTGAGCCGGTTGTTTGAGATATCTCTGCATTTCAGAATGACATCATCTTTGTCAGAGCTCAAGATACACCAACTAGTATGAACAGAATAATTCAGTAGAGAAAAAGTTACACTCACAGAACTTGCAGCTGCACAGCAGTTAATTCCATTGGAATTCCTCCAGATAAGCTATTGTTGTTAAGACGCCTGACCACATATAGTAGAATGCCAAACATTTATAATAACCACTAAAGAGTTCAAAATGACAATCTTGCAGAAAATACGACATATTAACATAAAAGAAAAACGATAAGAAAAGGAAACATATGTTGTTCTGAAATCTTATCCAACTGCAGAGTACTTTTAGGGCAATGAGTGAATTTATTTGTTGAGTTTTGTACAATCAGACTCTAACTACTTCTGAAGCATTCACACTACACATGTACGCGGAAGTTTTGATAGGACCCAGCATCGTTCTTACAGGCGCGGACCAGTAACATACAACTCAAGTCATCAGTTCAATAGCTACAGTTGAGTATCCCAATATGACAGCGGAGTAAGAAGTATATGTTCCACAGTTAATCAGGGTGACTTCTTTATGTGATGAAATAATAAATACCAATCTATTACTAAAGAATTTGGAGTTCTACTTGATTAAGAGTAGTAAAACAAGGCTGCCTGTACCAAAGCTCTACCAGAAATAATTACACAAGACCGTGATTCAGGCTAGAATGTTAGACGAATATTTTTTTAAATTATAGAATACAACCAAACTTTGAAACTATAAACAGTGAAGCTGCATACTGAAGCTATAAAGAAAAGGAGAGTTGTACATACAAGAATCGGAGTTTCTCTAGTTTGCCAAGAGACGATGGGATGGGACCATTTATGTTATTCGCGTAAAGGTCCAAGCTCACTAGTTCCCTCAAGCCGCCAAGCTCCTCAGGTATCTCCCCAGTAATGTTATTGCTATAAAGCTCCCTGTCATTTAGCTTTACTTAATTATGTTCGTGATTAGAGAATTTTTAGAAAATCTCTACAACTAATTTCCCAGAAATTCATGGTACAGAAATATAAAGAAGCATTGAAGCATGTAGCAAACAAGACACCTAGTAATCATGAACACCACCCAAATTTTAGAGAGCTAAGATACATGACAGTGAAAGCATTTTGCAGTTGGAACACAAATATGCAGAGTTGAGGCCACCAGTAGAGTGTACATAAATACTAGATCCAAACTCTCCAGTTTCTTATCTAATTACTTTAGGAGCATGGAGAATTCAAAAAAAAAATTGTCTTTCATAATGCTATGGTTTTATACACATTAAAAGATGATTGTGAAGGGTTTCAGCATCAATGCTTAAAAAGCCTAGCTAAAGAGATCTATAATGGCATTGTTAACAATTACCAAAAGATATCATAAATAAATCTAAGAAATATCTAAGTGACTCAACCACAGGAGCGCACACACATCTGCGTTTTGAATACAAAGGCACAGCTAAATTTTTCTCCAGAAGAAGTATTGCCAAGATTAAGGAAATCAATGAAGATAGCTTATGTCACCATTAATGTGAACAAACAAAATGAAACAAAGTCATAATAAATCGAAGCATATGCATAGTAAAACCAGAAATCCTGTAAAAGTAATCGACTTTGAGGAAGATATGGCGTACAAGTACTGCAAGTTTAAAAGTTGACCAAGTTCTGGAACCAGTTTCCCAGATAGTTCTGCATTCCCAAGATCACTGATCAAAACCATCAAACAGTAGATGTCAAAAGCTTAAATGATTCATTCAGCAAAAACCAGCAGAGAGAGAGAGAGTAACTTACACACGAGTAACTTTATTCTCATTATTGCAAGTAACATGAAACCATGTACATGGAGTAACAAGAGTAGCATCCCAGCTTTCGAGTACATTGTTTGCTGGGTCAGCTGGTGATAAATTGTTCTTCAGCATAATTAAAGCATCACCTAAAGTACCCAAAACAACAAACAACAAACCAAAAAAGTTATGAACTTTCGAAATCTAACAACACCAAAATCATAATCTCTCTCTCTCTTTCAGACCCATTAATGGCACTAATTGTTTGTAACCAAAGAAAGGGAAAAGTTGAGAACTTTCGAAATCTAACGAACACCAAAATCATATCCTCTCTCTCTCTCTTTCAAACCCATCAATGGCACTAATCATTTGTAACCAAAGGAAAGGAAAAGTTGTGAACTTTCGACATCTAACAACACCAAAATCATAACTTCTCTCTCTCTTTCAAACCCATCAATGGCACTAATCATTTGTAACCAAAGAAAGGCAAAAGTTATGAACTTTCGAAATCTAACAACACCAAAATCATAATCTCTGTCTGTCTCTCTCTCTCTCTCTCTCTTTTAAACCCATCAAAGGCACTAATCGTTTGAAGCCAAAGAAAGGGAAAAAGGAAGAACCTTCAGTGTTCCCAGCAGCTCTGAGAGTAAAATCAAACAGTAGAATCAGCCAAACGAAGCAAAGGAGTGATCTTTGTTCCATTTTTCCCAACTTGTCATCAGAGTAAAAGCAAACCCATTAGAGGGTGATGACCTAGCAAGGTTTATTAAACCTAGCAAGGACCATTTTGTTGATTGATTCACTCGTTGACGAAATTTGACGCGTATTCGAAATTTGACCACATTTTCGAAAGAACCCAAAATCGATACTATCGTGGACCAGAGGATATGAGAAGACTGAAACAGAGTAAAGACTGATGATGGCGATGGCCAGAAAAGGCAAGCATATATATATATGATAATAAAGCTGCTTAATTAGTTTGTCCCCAAAAAAAAAAAAGTTGATATAAGTCCTAAATTTATATGACAGCTCCTCTTCAATTGGAAATCAGTAGAACACTACCATTTAATTATGGAATTTTCCAATAAAATCTTATTCAAATTAACAAATCTAATCTATTTTTTCAAATTAGACATATTCTACAACATGTTCATCTGTTTTTTTTGAATGAAGATTTTCATCTTTTTATTACCAAGCAAACCAAACCTACCATTTTACACCTTCCAAATAATAATTGAAAAAAACCTAAAAATACCCCATCTAATTTTTATTTGGAAGATTAATTTTTATTTGCCCAAGAAGAAGCGAAACTGTGGTCTGAGGCCCAGATTGTGGATTTAAGTACCACAATGCCGATCCCACTTGCTTCTTTCGGACCTCGGAGGCGGTTGGAATTGTTACCCGCGATGGATCATCGATATAGGTGTTATGTGGATGGATCATGGAAGGCGTCGGATACGTTTGCAGGCCTAGGATGGTTCTGTCAGCAGCCTCAGGAATCTTCGACCTGGATGGGGGCCTCGAATCTGCGTCGAAGTCTATCTCCACTACATGCTGAAGTCGAAGCTCTAATCTGGGCAATGCGTTGCATGATTGGTCACAACTTCCGTGATGTGATGTTTTTTACCGACTGTTCAGACCTGGTGAAGATGGTGTCTTCCCCTTCAGAATGGCCAGCTTTTTCTGTTTACCTGGACGATATCGAGATGGATAGGGAAGAATTCTCAACTTTTTCTTTATCTCTTATTTCACGAAATCTAAATGTAAAAGCGGACTCTCTGGCACGACAAGCTCGTTCCTCTCCGCATCTCATTAAGTATGTAAACAACTGTCCTCCTAATTGGCTCACTTGAGCTAATTCTATTTTATTGTTGGAAAAAAAAAGATTAATACTTGGTCTTTTTTGGTTGGAATTTTAATACTTTGTCTAATTTTTGATGTCATTAAAATACCTGACTTATAATCGTGTTGTCTGTTTAGTGCTCCGTGGTTAACCTCCGTTTAATCTCTTAACGGAACTACTAACTCGGGTTAAAATCTCACCCCACGTGTTTAATTAAGTCTAACTAAAGACACTGTTGTCCTTAGGCATTTCCCCCAATTCGAAAGAACCCTAAATCACATTTCCCCCAAATCGAACCCTATTTCGATCTTCTTCATCTTCTCAATCGATATCTGGGCACTGTAAGGAATCGATGATTATGGGTGTTTGATTACTTGCGGATTCGTTGTTTCGTTGTTAGATTGCAATTGAAGAGATGAGGTACGCAATCGTCGATTCAGTTTATCAAATTTTAGGGTTTTTGAGTTTTCTGGGTTGTGGATATTTCGATTTCTGTTGAAATCGAACAACTCTATAGGGAAATTTACTTCTCTAATCTGTTAATTTTGTTGTTGTGCAGTGCTTTCGAAGATCTCAAACTCAATATTCACTTCAGAGGAGATGTCGTGGTGAAGGACGGTTTGTTCGACTACATTGGAGGAGTGGAGGAGAAAGGTATGTTGATTGATCCAGACCTAATGACATGGTCAATCTTCCAAGAGTTCTGCACAAAGAATGACGTTTCGGGTCTAGTTGAGCAAGTGTGGTATAAGCTTGCACATGAAGACATAGCTTCAGCAAGGCTTATCGATGAAGACAAAGATGAGGGGATCAGACAATTGTGCAGTGAAGCTATGGTTAGTGGGGAAGTCGATATATACATCCAGCAAGGAACGAGTGAACCTGAACCATTTCCTTTGTCTCAATCTGTTGAAGAAGCTGCGGAGTGCGATGAGGATGGGGATGAGGAAGATAAAATTGATGAGCCTCCTGAAGAAGAACAGAGAGCACAAGATCATGGAGTTGATCCGGTAGAAGAAGTAGAGACTGTTGATCCACGCTTTAGTGCTTTTTATGAAGAGATTAACAGACAAGATGAAGGTTCTGTTCAAGACAATAACCAATCTGGCTCATCTTTCTATCAATCTACCCAGATCGTGAAGAATGAGCTTTAGGTTTCTTCTTCTTTTCTAATAAATCGATTTGGGAAAGATGAAGGACAACAATGTCTTTAGTTAGGCTTAATTAAACACGTGGGGTGAGATTTTAACCCGAGTTAGTCATGCCGTTAAGAGATTAAACGGAGGTTAACCACGGAGCACTAAACAGACAACACGATTATAAGTCAGGTATTTTAATGACATCAAAAATTAGAAAAAGTATTAAAATTCCAACAAAAAAAGACCAGGTATTAATCTTCCAAATAAAAATTAAATGGGGTATTTTTAGGCTTTTTTCCCCAATCTTAGTCACTTTTCTCAATGAAATAGGAACAATGGCCCGTTAGCCACTCTTTCGGAAAAGAAAATCTCTATTGCCCTCGTTATGTTTCATATTTGACTTAATAAATTTCTTAAAATCGAAACTGTAGCAAATGTCCAAAAACCCAATGAAAAAACAATAAACTACAGATCCAACCAATGATCCATTACTATTTGGGTGGATAATTCAGCCCATGTAAAAACCCTAATAGTAAAAGAGGAAAAAACTTAAAAAATAATAATGTAAAAACAAAAACAACAAAACACGACCATCGCTCTTTCGCCGCCGTTGAGAGAGGAGGAGAGACCGAAACCGATTTGAGGATTTGAGAGAGACACGACCATCTCATCGTCTCCTTCGTCTGTGTTCTTCTTCTCCTTTATTTTTCTTCTTTTCTGACAACGGAAGACTGTTTCCCAGCGTTAACCGGCCATTGATTCAAGCGAACGCTTCATCTTCTTTCTCTTCTTGGTAAGATCTGTCACTTCATTCTCATCTTCTTTCATAATTACCATCTCAACGGCTTGTAAGCTATTTAGGTCTCAAACTTGTTCACTATTCTTTAATTTGGTAACCATGATCTATGCATAAATCGAGATTTCCACAAAAGAAACACTATTTCTCCATCTTTTCTTGTGCGTTTTTCAACCTATTGTGACTATGTTCAAGAGATATGTTCCTTATTTTGGGGGATAAGTTTGAAGTCTTATATTTGATCCTTTGATTTCAGATATTTTCAACTGTTTATTGGAAGTAAAGAATTCGGAATTCTCACATAATCGAATTTATTTTGGTTTGTTTTGGTATGTTGGTTTGAAGGAAATGGTTCGTGTTAGAAGTGGTGGTAGTGTGTATGACACATCAGAAATTCCAGAAAAGGATCGAGAAGCAGTAGGTGATGGCGAAGAGAAATCTCTTGGTAATGGAGATGAAGGAGAGAAGTGGGTGGTGAATTAGGAAAAAGAGAGTGAACAAGAAAAATTGGGTGGTGAATTAGAAGTGGCTGAAAGAGAAGTAGATGATGGGAATGGAGATGATGGAGAGGAAGATAATGAGGATGAAGATGATGGTGAAAATGGCGAAAAGAAATCTCTTGGTGATGGAGAAAAAGAAACTGTAAATGAAGGGGTAGAGGAGACTAAGCATGAAAAATTAGGTGATGGACTAGAAGTGGGTGAAACGGAAGAAGATGATGGGAATGGAGATGATGGAGAGGAAGATAATGAACAAGATGGGGAAAATGGTCAGGTATAAACATTAGTAGGATATGATATTTGGTGGTTATAGAGTAGGTTGGTAATCATAAATATTGTGGTTATAGAGTAGTACCAATACGGATATGATATTAACAGCTTAGTACATCTTGAAATTGTGGTTATAGAGTAGTACAACTTAGGATATGATATTTACATCTAGTACAGCTTAGAAATTGATATTTATAGCTAGTACATCTTAAAAATTGTGGTTATAGATTACTAAAACTTAGGATATGATATGTATAGTTAGTACATATTAGAAAAGAGTAGTACAACTACGAATATGATATTTACAGCTAATACAACTTAGAAATTTTGTTGAATTTTCAGGATAGAGATGATGATGATGATGACGATGATGAAGAAGACCAACCAATGCAGCCAAAGAGGATGTTCTTTAGTTCAACTGAATTCACCAAGAGTTGCAAATTGGGAACAAGGTGTACTGTGACACAGGCAGTGAAGTACATTGATGAATTTGAATCAGAAAGGAAATGGTTTAGAGATCATCCTCAGTTTAAGCATATCTTTCATATGCCTCAGGAGCCAAATCACATGTATCAAGGTATGTGGATGCTTCTCCTTCGGACAGCTTGTACGGATATGGACAGTGAATGTTGGTTTGTGGTGAATGCAGTGCCTATTTGGTATTCCTTAAGAGAACATGCACTCATAACCGGTTTGGATTGTCATGAATATCCGATCCGTTACAAGGATGTAAAAGCACGGACTTTTGAGTTTGTAAAGAAGGTGTTTAAAAGAAGTGATAAAATTAAAATCAGTGATGTGGAAGCAAAACTGAAGGAAATGAAGAGCATGAGAAGCAGTGAGTCCCGGAAGAGGATGTTAATCTTGTATTTCTTAGCCAAGATAGTTCTAGCAAAGTCGAAGGCTGATGGAAACATAGATCCATTTTTTTTAAAGTGTTGTTGATGATTTGGATGCGTGTGAGAAGTTTCCGTGGGGACGTTATTCTTTCAATGAATGTGTGAAAGGGATTCGGTCAGTGATGAAGAACACAAAGGGATCCGTGAAACCAAATGCGCATATCACTTTTTCTGGATTCATTATTCCTCTAGAGGTAACATTCATATTTTAATTTGAATCTTAAGTAATTGGTAGTTGATTTTAATAATTGGATATTACTATGTGTAGATTCTGGCATTTAAGTGTATTCCACATTTTGAACGCACATTTAGAGTACCGGTACCCGCAGAGAAGGGTTGTCCACGGATGTGCAAACACAAATTCAGTGAGAGTTGCATGCGAAAATTCACATTGGAAGAAATTAATGCAGCTCTTAAAAGTATTGAGGTTAGAGTTATGAGTTATGAGTTTGGTATCGTGGAAACAGAATACATTTAACATGATTTATCTATTGCTCATAAGATATTACAAGCATCTTGAAACCGGATGAAGATAAGAACGCTCTTTTGAGGCGCATCATAGACGATTATACAGCTGATGAAGGGATAGGTTTGATAGATCCCATTGTTGATAGTTGGAGAGAGCATCTTATCGTTAAGAAGAAGAATATATTGTGGAAGGATATGTACCAAAGAGACTTACAAATCAGAAATGTCAAAGAGTCTGGTAATGAAGTCCAAGATGACATCCGAGATGAAGTACAAGCTGAAATCGAAGATGAAGTGTCTGCTGATCCTGCTGGTTCTGTCCAAGGTGACCTCCCTGAAACTACATTGTCTCTTTTACAGTTAAACAAGACTATGGATAAAGGGTTTAGTTTGATATCCGCTAAGATTGGTGATATAGAGGGAAAAATCAAGAATATAACTGTGAGAGTGGTTGATCTTGAAAGATGTGTGGCAACAAAATCAGAGAAATTTGAGCAGCAAGCGGCATACACGTACACAAAAATGAATTCACCTCAACCCATTTTTCCTCAATCTCGAGAATTGGCTCTTTATACTGGTATTGTCACTCCCCGAGTAGAAGAAGAAGAAGAAGAAGAAGAAGAAGAAGAAGAAGAAGAAGAAGAAGCTGAGGAGAAAAAGATGAGGAGAAAGAAAGGGAAGAAGAAGAAGCACAGTGGTACAATAATAGAAATTGGGAAGAAGCGACATAGGAAGGAATCAAGGTTGGTACAGCCACCGTTTGTGGGCGAGCTTAAGCGAAATAGTTATGTGGTGCTATTTTCGTTGTGGTTGTTGAACTTTGGTGAAATTGTTTATTTTTGTTGTTGTAATATGGTAAGATTCTGGTTTGCTTTGAAGTTTTACCTTGGTAGGTGAGAATGATCTGTTATGATGTTGTACTTTGGTAGGTGAATGATTTGTTATGATGTTGTACTTTTGTAGGTGAATTTGTTTCTGAAAGTTGGTAAGATTCATGTTTAATTAGTATGAGGTACAACTGGTCACATGGTACAACTGTACACATGGTACAACAATAATCGAAATCGGTACAACATGGTACAACAACAATTGAAATCAGTACAACTGAAAAATAATACAACTACGAATATCAGTACAACTACGAACAAATACAATGGAAATCAGTACAACTGGAAACATGTGAGCATACACATTCATTCATTTTACCATTTAGCAAGCAACTCTTTCAGCCTATCAATCTCGTCTTCTTTCTGGGCTAACCGATTCTTAAGGTCGTCAATTTCAAGGCGCATTACACGCATTGACTCACGTACTGATGCCATTGTTGGATTTGCACCACGTCTAAGTCTGCGTAATTGAAAGCTCCTCATCAACTGCTAAATCCCACCACTTAAATATGTGATCTCCATCATCCTACACACATTAAAGTTTGAGCATACACATAATATTGGAAAATATTATAACTCAAATCTTTCACATAAATATCATCCTTACCACATAAACATGACATTTGTAGTATTTTCGGCCTGGATTCTCTCAAGTGGTTGACACTTGAGGGCGAATTTGTTTACCACAAAAACAAACATATGGAATACCAAATTGTTCCCTATTGCTATCAATACTTGCCGCAGTGTCTGAACTCGAACTCTGACTGTGACTAATTGGCATTATTACCTCCTAAGGAATAGAATATGAAAGATAATTGAAATCTAGAATTCAAAATCGATATAAAAACCTAAAATCTAAAAATCAGTTGAACCAAGAATTAGTGAAATTCGACTTACTTTGTTGAAGATCTCTAAGAGCCCAGATGTCGTGAACCCAGCTCCTCCGCCTACTCGCTCTGATTAAGTCGATTAGGGAAGCGATTTAGTTTTTTTGGGTAGAAAGGAGATGATTACGTTTTATCGACTTTTGAGTTTCTCTAAACCCTAGATCCCCTTTTATAAGAAGAAGGAAAGAAGGATAAAAGAATCCTCAGGATAAAAGAACAAATACGAAAAATAAATTTTTTTATTAAATAGCATCCCACGTGTAGCTTACCTATGACTCTTTGACCTTCAAATAAAATATTGGATAATAGGCAGCGGCAGTATATGTGAAATATTTGTACCGACGTGTACAGTTGTACGTTCTTGCTCATAGTTGGACTCTACTGTTTTTTGTGTAATTGTAGTTGGACTTGAAGATAATTATAATTTTTCTAGTTGGACACATTATGTTACATCATTAACTATGATTTTAAAGGTTTTCATAAGAAAATATTATCAAAACTATAATTTTCAACTCTTTTGGATCAATATGGGTGACCATGTAGTAATTGTTCCTTATATTAGTAGTCCTTATCTGTTTTAATCTTTATAAAATACGGTTTCTTCATAAATTTCAATTTTTTTTTTAAAGTTGTCTTATGAAAACCTTTTAAATGATAATTACTGATGTTAGAAAAAGTGTCCAACTAAAAATAAATATACTCTATTCAAGTCCAACCACAATTACACAAAAATTTCTAAAGTCCAACTATGAACAAAAACGTACAACTGTACACGTCGGTACAACCATTCACATATAGTACCGCCTTTTATATAGTATTTTATTTGATGGTCAAAGGGGAGCCACGTGGGATGAACTTATGCACAAGAACGTACAACTAGACATTAGTTGAACCTGGTTGTACGATTAAATAAAAAGACTGATAAATGCTTAGTTGTACCCAGTCGAACCTGGTTGTACGATTACAAAAAGAATCAAAATAAATTGTACCAAGTCAAATTATAAAAATACAGTTCAATGCAAACACACAAATTTAGTTTCAGGCTGCAACCAATTCTACAAGTTTATGCCAGGTTGGGACTTGTTCTTCCTCTTTCGACGACGTTCTCCCGCGGATGCAAACCGTGTTTCTTGATTTCTTCCATTTTTTGGGGTGTATTCTGGCGGTAAGGCAACCAGTTCACGGATTTCAGAAGGAATACTCCAGCTTGACTCATGGGGCACTAAATAAATTGTCTTGTAATAGGCCAATGCCCATGTTGCTATCAAGTAATATTCTGAGCATAGCTCAAAGATTTGAACCTTATTACTTCTTTCTTCATTCCTCATCAGATTCCTAGTTGCGATAATTGCATGAACACACGGATACTTGTCAATATCAAAACATCTGCATGAACATTTTTTCATCTTCAACTCCACTAAATACGTCTTCTCGTCAACTCCTATAACACTGTATTCAAGGTAGTAGCTGTTTAGCTCTGTAACCTTTTAAAGTGCCGCAGCTTCACAACGACCATGCAATAAATTTTCCACGTACGGCACCAGTTTCTTGGTGTTAGAAGAAAAAGCAGATTCTTTTCTATGTTTGTTAAACCACTCTAAAAACTTTTCAAGAATCGCATCGATCATAGGCAGTAGAGAGTACTTCCTAGCATTCTTAAACACACTGTTCATTGATTCTGCGGCATTGCTAGTGTCGATGTTGTACTTCTCTCCTTTAAAATGACACCTAGCCCATTTCTCTACCCCTATTCTCTCATCCAAATATTTAGCTACTGTTGGAAACCTCTTCCTATAATCAGGATACTCTAGATCAAACGAATTCTTCGTATAACTATGAGCACACTCCCTAAACTTACTCGTAGCCTCATCCTTGTCTGTCTTAGCTTTTACCCTCATGTTTTGAGACAAATGCCAAACACAGTGACCATGTTCTGCCCTCGGGTACACCTCAACTACTGCTTTGATGATGCTTGAATGTCTGTCACTTATAAAGACCAATCCAGGTTCATTCGGTATAACGGTTTTTAGCATTTTAAAAAACCAGCTCCAAATATCATCTTTTTCACCATCAACAACACCAAACGCAATGGGATAATGGTGGTGATTAGGATCCTGAGCTGTTGCAAAAATTAACCTACCACCATATATATTCTTAAGAAATGTTGTTTCTTAATAAGGACTCCCCCGCACATCACTAATATGTTGTTTCTTACCTCTCAAGGCAGTAGAGTATGACAACTGCAAACCAAGTCTTCCTTGTACAATACTCATGATATTTTTAGGAGTAGGAGTGTCGAACTGACCTGGATAGTCTTGATGCAAAACTGATGCTACTAATCGTGGTGTTCCTTTCTGTCTACTAATGCTTGTACTCGCAACACATCGGGAGCATGAATGCATCTTTCAGTGTACTCTAACACTAAAAAAGTCAGAATTCTTACATCTTGCAACTTGTAAATACCGATTACAACCATATGAAGCTTGCGTGCAACGTAGCATAAGTCGATACATATAAGACTTAACAGTTACAACATTAAAGCAGTGCAAATTTGCAGCTTTGTGAATTGAATCTTGCACAGCCTCCTTAGAGCGAAACTCTTGACCTACTTCAAGACCTATACCATCATTCCAGTCTTTAAACTGACTTGCTTCTACACTACTTGGAAGCTCAAAAAATTCATATATGTCATCGAAATCCAACTCCATGTCCAAATCCAAATTCACATCCGCTACCACTGAATCCTTATCTAGTACATTCGCATGTTGTTCATTAACAACACTCTCCCTCAGCTCTTCAATTATCGGCTCATTATCTTGTTCACACGGTCTGAAAACAGTTATTATGCCACCATTTTCTACATCAACAACTTTTCCAGTTGAAAGTAGCTGCCCATAATTCAATCCAACTAAACTTCGTACCTCTACTCTTGAAAGTTGCTCCACCCTCGTGTTTGCTTCCACATCATTCAATAACTCCACATGCAAAACAAGTCTAAAACCTTCAATATCCATTGATGTTAGATAAACAGAAACATCCTCATCATCTACAATATATGTATCTCTCTCCGAGCTTTAGATATTGTAAAGCTCAATTTTAAGTTCTCCTTGGTTTGATATATCCCAATCTTCTGGCATATCTTATCCATAAACACCGAGAAAGTTATCTTCTTCAAAGAAGTAGTCTCAAACGATATGTTGTATAAAGAACTGCTTGAAAGCCATTCATGCTCCTCTGAATACTGCCCTCCATACTCAAAATATACGCTTGTGTATATGTTTTTCATTGTGTCCTGAAAAAAGAATAATAACACGATTCATTATCACACAAGTCATCATAGTTACATGGTACAACTGATAACATTCGTGTACTATTTATACCTTCTCTTCAACATTATTCTAATCGATATTTGATCCAATTTGCTAAGACCACGATTCATCATTTCCAATGGAACTCTTATGAAAATATCGAGTTTTTACTACAACTCATCAAGGCTCATGCCGATTTACTTTTCCCACATTTAGCAAGTAGTATTGATTCACATATCCCACATACACATCTCTTAACATCAAACTTGGAACCTTCGAAAAAGATATAGTTATACCTGGCTGCCAAAGAAGTTCCGATGCACGGTGCAATCAAGGCCACCGACTAATTCCTGACCTCCCTCTTTCTGACCTGAAAATTTTAAACATCATCTAGTTAAAAGTTTCTAATTTTCAGCAACACCAATGACAGGAAGATGAATTAAAAAAGTACTCACCAACGGCTCTATCTGCCAAGAATATAAGTCCCGCGCATGTCCCCCAAACCGGTTTCCCCGTCTTAACAAAGTAACGTAGAGCCGGGAACTTCAAAAGAGCAAATGCAAGAAAATTATAATAGAGAAGGGATTTATGCACTCTCCATTGTCACCACTAAAACTGTATAAGCAATCAAATCTGAACAAGGGGCTTAGTTGAAATAAACGTAAATGACAGCTCCCCCCCCCTTTCCATGATTCTATACTCATCTAAAATACAACTTTGCAAATGTTCACCAGTTCTGTTAAAGATAGGAAATTTCATCAATATTGATCAAAAATCCAAGAGTGGTTTTGGTCGACAGTGCTTAATGTTTTCACTTTTCCAAGGTACAAAACATTAAACAGAAACAGAGAAACCACAAACATTTTTTTTTATATGAATGTTAAATTATATTCATCAAAAAAACTGTTTTACATAGAATGCGTCAATCATTCAAAGTTGAAAACATAGTGAGCCAAAAAAAACAAAGCAGATAATGTTGGAAAAAAAACTTAGGAACTGTGGGTTTGAAACCAATATTGAAGGCCTCCCTCGTACCCTGCGGAAGTTGAGAGAGTGTATAGACGGTTGCGAACAGTTTTGACAATGAAGCTTATCAATTTAGAAGTGGGGGTTGGTGTCTCGCCATGACGCCGAGCGTTCTGTTCTCGCCAAAGACTATAGACCGAGACTTGGAAAACATACCGCAAGACAAACAGTTGCAGGTGCGGCATGGTCTTTTCAATGAGTTTCGGGATGATAGAGTTCCAGTTGGACGTGAAGCTGCTTCCAAGGAGACCATTCGATAAAGCAGACCAGATCGTGGTGGAGTAGGGGCAAGCAAAGAACAGATGGTCCTTAGTCTCCCCTTGTTCCCTGCAAAGCACACACTCACCACACGCACCAACATTCCAGCGGACAAGTTTATCCCCTGTTGTAAGCCTGTTATGCATAGCAAGCCAAGTAATGAAAGAGAATTTAGGGGTAGAGTTAGGGAACCAGACCCCTGAAGACCAGTCACACTTTTCACTTGCACTACGAATAAGGTGCCATGTATCATGAGAAGAAAATTTGCCTTTAAAAGCGCCATTCTTCTGCTTCCAAAGAACACAATCATGCCCTGGGCATAAACCTTTTTGCCTTAACTTATCGAGTTTATCTTCTATTTGGTTGAGAATGAGAACCCGATGACGACGCCGACGGTGTGAGTTTAGAGCCGCTGCTATGGAGCTCTGTTTTTCTATCCCCAAATCAATGTATCCCCGAGCACCAAGCTTATCAAAAAGATAACCAAGAGGGCTCCAATTATCAAACCAAAAAGATGTATTGAAACCAGCCTTCACCTCCATCTTACAAAATTGCTTAGCAAGATCCCGATATTTTAAAATTTTATGCCACATCCAAGAACCCAAACTGCTCGTTTCACTAACCGACCAAAGAGAGCCAGTTTTGAAAAGATTTTGACTCATCCAGTGCACCCATAACGAATTCTTAGCAGAGATTAGCCTCCAAATAAGTTTCAGAATGCACACTGTATTAGTGTCTTTCAGCCGTCTAAGTCCAAGCCCACCTTCCTGTTTAGGTTTACACACATCCAACCAAGCAATCTTCGCCTTTCGCGTATTTAAATCCGGACCAGACCACAAAAAAGCCGAGAATAAACTATCAAGTTCTTGAAGACATTTGCTGGGGAGCCGGAAAGCAGAGAGCCAAAAATTAGTAAGGCTGGAAATGACCGATTTAATCAATTGTAGACGGCCTGCAAATGACAAAAACCAACTTGTCCAAGACGTAATACGCGACCGTATGCGCTCAGGTAGTGGTAAATAATCAGCCGTAGTCATACTTCTCGTAAGGAGAGGAAGACCAAGATATCGAACCGGAAGCGAACCAGCTTCAAAGGGAAAATTCCTCAAAATAGCATGCTTAGACTGCAATGACACACCAGCCATGAAGATGGTGGATTTTTCAAGACTAATTTTAAGACCAGATCCCACAGCAAATTTATCAAAAATCGAGAGTATACCTTCTATTGAGCGAGAACTTCCCTCCGAAAAGATTAGAATATCGTCAGCGAAACAAAGATGAGTAAGATTCAGGGATTTGCACTGGGGGTGTTAGCCAAGTAGATGCTCTTTTGCAGCCTTATCAAGCATTAGAGATAGGATATTCATGCAAATTACAAAGAGGTACGGCGACAGGGAACAACCTTGCCTCAGGCCTCGTTGACTTTGGAAAAAACCGGCGAGCTCACCATTGACTTGGACAGAGAACGAAGCTGTCCCAACACACAGCTCTATCCAGTGAATAAATTCATCTGGGAGATTAATTGCTCTCAAAATGTTGAACATAAAAGGCCACTGAACCGAGTCAAAAGCCTTGGAAATATCAATCTTCATCGTGCATCGACTTGAAATAGAGTTTTTATGATAATCCTTGACTAACTCTGAGGCGAGGAAGAGATTCTCCATCATTAGTCTATCTTTTATGAAGGCCGACTGATTTGGAGCGATAAAAGGAGGAAGAATAGCCTTTAACCGATTGGCTAGAATTTTGGAAATGACTTTATACAACACGTTGCAACATGAAATAGGCCGATAATCCTTCATTTCTTTAACCTCTGACTTTTTAGGAATTAGAGCTAGGATAGTAGTATTTACTCCATTAGGCAGGAAACCCTTTAGAAAGAACGATTGGATAGCCACAACAAAATCATTCCCCACAATAGACCAAGCTTGCTTAAAAAAATCAGAAGTATAACCGTCTGGACCTGGAGCTTTACTTCCCGGAATTTTAAATAGTGTCTGACGAACCTCTTCGGACGTAACTGTCCGCAATAAACCAGCCTGGTCACCAGTCGAACATCGATACTCCACAAGATCAGCTATCTCTTCAATAGTAAACTCCTCGAACTCACTTGGTTTATGCTGAAGAAACTCTTCAAAAAATCGCACAGCTTCTGTCTTAATTTCAGCTTGCGTTTTAGCAATAGAGCCATCATGGCACTTGATCTCCCGAATCGCATTGTGCGCTTGCCTGGATTTGATAGCATTATGAAAGAACTTATTATTCCCATCACCTACATGTAACCAATGCAATTTGGATTGCTGTTGCAGAAATCCCTCCTCAAGTTCCGAAACATGATCCCACTTTTTGTGAGCTAGAGTTTCCTCCTCCATTGAGGCAAGAGAAGGAGTCTCGAGATTAACCAACTGCTTCTCACATAGTGTCTTATGTGCGGCCTCCACTTGCTCGGATAAGTGACTTATATTTCGACGGCTTAACGAGCGAAGAATTGGCTTAAGACCTTTAAGCTTCTTTGAAAATCGATGCATAGCTGATGTAGAATGGTAAAGGACATCCGTACTGTCCCAATAATGTTGAACCGTAGGCAAAAAATCTGGTAATGTCGTAGTGATATTGGAGAATTTAAAAGGGGCTCTCGGCTTCAAGACAACAGTCCCCACATTGAAACGACATCGAAGATGATTAGAACAACCTCCTGATTCAAACACACTATAAGCATCCCCAAACAGCCGCAGGAAATCCTTGTTCACCAACACACGATCAAGTTTTTTGCAAACTAACCCCTCCTCCCTCTTGTTAGACCAAGTGAACAGAGGACCTTGAGCACTCATGTCCGCTAAATGACAATGTTGGACAAGCTCTTGAAAATCTCTCATACCGCTTGTGACAGCCGGAGTAGTCTCATAATTTGAATGCTCTTCACCATCTAAAATCTCATTAAAATCCCCAACAATTAACCATGGCTTCTGACAAAACAATGGTGAATCATGGTGATTTTTAATATCCTCCCACAGCTCCTTTCTCTCTTCTGTACTGTTTGATGCATATACAAAAGAGATCATAAATTCTACCACAGCTCCTGGTAGAAGAATAGAACAAGTGATAAGTTGGCCACTCTTGAAAACAGGAGTAACCCTCACATCCTCCTTCCAAACAACCCAAATTCTTCCCAAACGATTAAACTCATAATTCGTCATAGAGGACCAGCCTCGAAACACTGACGAAGTGATTCGAGAGGCCTTATTTTCCTGGACACGTGTTTCAATTAAGCACCCAAACTGTAGTGATTCACTTCGCACCCAATTCCTAACCACAGAATGTTTTTTAGATTTGTTGAAACCACGCATGTTCCAGAAAAATCCAGACATTAATGGCGTTTCTTGGAGGTCCGTTTGCTCGAGATGCTAGGAGGGACCTCCTTGGCTTGTTGAGAATGGGACTCCGAAAGAGCCCTGCGTGAGGCCTTAGTTTGACGAGGTAAAGGCGCCCGAGATGTGGACAGCTCTACTTCAACAGACTTCAAGATACCGCTGGGAACCACTGGTACGGGCTGAACCAAATTATTATCTAGCTTCTCCAACTCTGCAACGTTTGCAGCTTCCTCTGTATCTTCTAGTATCGAGTAACGGGATGAGGATAAAAGATTCACCGAACTGGTTTGAGGAGGACTTCTACCTTTTTCAGAACTCTTGCATCCCTTCCCTGGAGATACCAGTGACCATCCTTCTTTATCAACAGAGACTGGGAAAGTATTAGTTTCCATAGTCACTTGATCGACATTGATAGTGGGAATTGTTTCTACTGAGACAGGTACTGGAGAAACCAAAGGTTGTGGCTCACTTTCTGCAGCTATCTCACCTTCCTCTACTTCCATCTCTGTAGCTATCACTGGGGAGACTTGCTTAGTCAAACACGAGTCAGCAGAGTGCCCCCATTTACCGCAGCGAGAGCATCGTGGCGGTAGCCAAGGATAGAAAAACTCCACAGTTACCTCCTCTTTCTCATATACCTTAAACCGAAATGTATTTGGTAATGCTTTAGTTAGATTAACCTCAACAAAAACCTTCGCTTCATCAAAGTTACTACAAAGCTCTGTGTCTGGATGAAGTCGGATAGGGTTGCCTATTGGACTGGTGAGGAAGCCAAGACCCGCCTAAGACGTGGGAAAGAAACTTCAAAAACCTAAATCGCCTCTGATATCGCCCTCTTTACTGACGTGGCACTCCCGAAAGCTAAAAATCATATTAAGTAAAACCGAAACCACAAACATTACTTATGTGCTTATAGATGAACTTAACCTAATCCCGGAGTTGCTCCTTTTTCAATCTCAAAGCCAATCTCTTTGGACAATACAAACTGAATTATTCAGGAATGAGAGACGAGACGAGTGACTAAATTGATCTACTGTGCCAAATTAAACAACTAAAAATTCATTTCAAATCCCTAATTTCACTCTCCCAGATTTATGAAAAAACTCACTAAGTTAACGGACAAGAGAGGACAAGAACCCAACCTGAGCAAAAGTAGTTGGTGTAAGAGGAATATGTGGTTTGGATGGAAGAAGGAGGAGCTCCTCTTCATATTGCTAAAGGGGATCGGCGGGATGAGTCGGGAAAAGGAGGAAGAAGATGATCGATTGGGAATTTTTCTTTTACTTTTTTTTTCAATTTTTTTTAAAATAAAATTAATTAAACAATTAACTCTTCATTAAGGTCAATTTAAGTATATCACCTTTGCAATGGCAATGAGATTATAAAGTGGCAGGTCAGATTTTTTTTTACACAAGTAAGGGTTAACCAGACTTTCCCTCAATGAAATAGCATAATTAATCACTTTCCTAAACTGGGGAGATATATGAAAAATATTGTTCTATTTTAGCCTACTAAAGTTCATATATTATCTAAAATGCCATCTAAATAATCTAACTAAATACTTATCATCTCTCTTCCTTCTTACTCTATCGATTATTTCCTTTCTTGTCTTTATCTTTCTCACACATTCTCTTTTTTTTTTCTTTTTAAATCACTTTATATTGTTATTACCAAAGTATTTTAAATTTATTTTTGCACGATACCCAATGATTTTATTTCTTATACATTTTAAAATGCATTTTGTTATATTTTAGGTAAATTATATAATACACTATCCATATATATTTGAACATTTATTCGTTGATAATTGGATGGCCAATTGTTGTATGTGTTTGGCCATGGCCACTTGTTGTCTATAAATTATAAACATGTCACTTATTATAAAGTTTAGTATAAATGAGTGTGTCTATGTACATGTGAACATATGAACCAAAACCGGCTATCCAATGATTAACATAATTTTGGTTTGTGAACTTTAGTTTGGTGGACACAATATGAATCAAGTTAAAATATTCATTCAATAAACTGTTGTCCATAAATTATATAACATGTGGTCACTTGTTACAAAATTTAGTATAAATGAGTGTCTCTGTACATGTGAACATATGGACAATAAGTATATATCCATTGAATGAAATGTGAGTCTTAAGATTGATTGGAAGCATTTCTTTGACAGTATAGGTCATCGGTATCCAAAAAACTTTATCCACATAATCGCAAAGAGCAAACTCACTACCGATATAAATCTATAAAACATAAGCATAAAAAAAAAACTCAAAAGCACTTGCCCAGATCTGTCATCCATACATGTCAATATATGCATAATCAACCAACATATGCATCTATATTTGCTTAATAGATTATACTTAATGGACGTAGTCCATTGATCCTTTACTAATTGTTCACTTGTAGATAAACACATATTTACACATGTGATATATTTACTAGTTGATGAATACATCGTGCGTCCATTTTTCTTCAACCAATTGTTCACTTGTAGATGGAAAAATTTCAGAACATGAGAGGAACATTGGTGTCATCGTCATCAATAACGTGATTGTTCAAAAATAACCACTGTTCAAAAATAAGATCTGCTTTTATCATCAACCCAATTCTCCAGCTTTAAAAAAATCAAAACTAATAAAATTAAAATATAACTAAAAGCTTAACCAAACTTGTAACTAAATCTCTCACTATAGTTACTTTTGATTGTCACTTTATTGGAGCAATATTGTCCTTTTTTAAATCAAACAGTTCAAAAAACTTAGCATGCTTATATACTTACTCTTTTCACATATCTTAACTTAAAAGTCACCATTTATGTAAATCACCCATAATAATTTTACAAGAACCATTTCTTGCTAGATGACTTCGTGGCCCATGTATCAAGTTCAAGCCTAACACCTTTAAAGTTTAAACCAAAAAAGAATTTTTTTTAAAAAAGCAGTTAAATTTGACCACTAAAAAAATTAAACTGTTTGACCAAGAGAATTAATTAAGTAAAACAACCCAATTATAGTTAAATTTCAAATTTAACTTTTGGTTTAGAGAAAATTTGAGAAATATTCTTTTTGATGTATCTCTTTTTAAAAAATTCTCTTTTCATTTACCAATTTTAAAAATACTTTTAAGAAAATCTGAAAATTATAGAGTTTTATATGTTTTATAAGGTACTTTTAGATAATAACTTCTCTCAGTCAAATATTTTAATCTTTTGACAAATGTAGAAAGTTGATTACTACAATCTAAGAGAGTATGCTTGCTCGTTTAGAAGATAAACCCAAAAGCAAAGCTTGAAGCTCGGTTCTGTATCGGGAACAAAAGTACAATTTTATAATAGGGTATACACTATAGTAGAAAGGTATCATTGCTTAGTGTCAGTGGTTCAAATATATAACAAGATCCAATAGATAAAATATAAGTTATAATCCGAACCCGAACCGAAATTCATTTTACCCTGAGGTCTAAGCCCAATCGGATATTTTGCTGGATCCAAAACCGTACCGATACCGTTTTTATCGGTTCAGAACCAATTCGGTTCTTCGATATCGGATTTTATGCCGAGGGCTAGTTATTATTCGATATGGTTCATTCTAAGTCATGTTTAAGGTTTTTTAACACAAACATTATGAAATCATACAATTTACATATTTTCATAAAAACACTATTAACTAAAAGAAAAAAAATTAAATTCAACTAATAAAAATATAATGCAAAATATAATTGATCAAAAAAATATTAAATATATCTAATTTTTGCATAAAAATTAAAATATTATTCAAAGGATCTTTTCTTTTCTATATCGTTGGATGAGCGACTAAGACAAAAAAAAATAGGCATAGACATAAGCATAACAGAACAGTCGCTGCCGCTGTGAAGAAGAGTTGCTTTTATGTTACAAATACTAGCGACTCACTCCCAGCGATACCTTTTCTCACTCAAAGGATCATGTCTATGTTGTTGTCGTCTTATCTTTGCCATTGTCGATTTGATTTTTAGTTAACGTTATTAGACCACCTCCAATGGTAAGCACCCACCATGGATGCTTACCAATTTTTTTAAAATAAATTATGACAATTTGGTATTTAAGCACCTCTACATAATCTTTTACAATTTTGGCAGTCCAATGGTAAGCATCTTTTATGGGTGCTTAAAAATAATTCATTATTATGGTAAGCATACTTGTTAATGATATTCTTCAAGTTGTGCAAAACCTCCATACAAACAACATATCAAAGAATGAAGTAAGTTAACAAAGATGAGTGTGATCATTTAACAAACCTCCCATTTTCAAATCATCTTAGAAAACCAATATAGTGATCATCTTCACAAACAAGTTAGGGAAAGATAAGTGTTGTTTCTAAAAGAAACAAAAATTAGGGAAAAAATGTTTTTTTTAATATATTTTTCCTTTACCCACTTATAAAGTGACATGTAGGCGGTGCTTAGAAAATGCTTAAACACCTAAACTAAGCATCATTGCTTATATATTTTTGGTTGATTTACATTAAATAATTATATTTAATGCTAAGCAAAATTTTAGCAACACCTATCGTTTTTTAGGGACTTAAAAAGGAACAAGACCGAAATGAAACAATTTTGTTTTGCCTAAAACATCACTTAAACTCGAAAATACACGAAATTATATTACAAGAGAAAGAATAAACGTATCATTTTTTATATTTATTTTTTTCCATTTAAATTTTTCTGCTTTTTTAATTGTACTTCATCATTTTTGTTTTTCCTGTCTATAATAACATTACTGCAACATTACTGATCATAATTAAAGAACTATCATATTATATAAAGTTGGGTTTTCAAAGTTAGTCATTAACAAGATCGTGACACGTGTGAATTGAAGTGATAAGATGTTGACACGTGTCAGATAATTAGTGGTAAAAATTATATAAATTAGTTTTCAAAGCAAGAATATTTTCAAAATAGAAAGAAAAAAATAAAAATTCAGAAAATTTAACAATTACTTGGTAGTAATCCTAAACAAAATAGGATAGTAATTATAAAATAAAATTATCAATGAAAATTATAAAAATTAGGTCTAAGACATAAAAAAATAACAAATAAAAAGAAAAATACAATAAGTTAGTCAACTATAAGTTAATCTTATTTCACCAAAAAATAAACTATAAGTTAATCTTAGGAAATATTTGCATTATCGTGAATATTATATAATATTTAAATATTTTTATTAAGTACGTTAATCTAAATAATTTAGTCATTAATGTGACATGTGTCAATTGTATCGGTAAGATATTGACATGTGTAAATTTAAGATGTATTAAAATATTATAATTAATTCTATAAATCTATCATAAAAAGTTCTACATAAGTAATACACATAAAAGTATACCTAATTATAATGGGTTTTTATGTTAAATCAAAAATAAGAATTCTTATTATGCAAAAGTTGGTTTCAGAGTTACTATTTCACGTGATTGTGATATATGTCAAGTAAAATATTAGATGCCGGAATGTGACACATCTAATTTTGTAAATTTACAAAATTAGATAAAAATAGAAATTACAAAAAAAATATTCAGCATTATACTTATAATTAAACTATTAACCTAATTTTTTGTTATGTCGGTTTGGGTTTATCAAAGAGATTAGGGTTTATTATTTACAGTAAAACGAGATTATATGTCGATTTTAGTTTATAAAGAAGGATTAAAAACTAAACATGTTATATGGTTGCATGAATTTATAAATAAAGATTTTAGAAACTAAAAATGAATAAGGTTGAAAAATATATGAGTGATAAATTAAAGCATATGGTAACATGTTACATGACAAAAAATATAATAAAAAGATATAAAATGTGTTTGTGTATAATATTTTCTAGATTTGCTAATATGGTTATGTAACACCCGTGTTCGAAAATGGGTGGTGTCGATCGACACCAAAGAAGGATGTCGACAAACATCAACATTTTTCGGTTGGACCAGTTTGATTTTAATTGCAAAATCGGATTGATTGGGTTGGTTTAACCCTAGGTTTGACTTTTAAAACGAAGAGAAGTCGACCTTGTTGTTCATCAGCCGCTTTTAGCATTTTTTCCAAAGTTGTAAAAGTTTCTAAGGGTTCATGTAAGCCTTTTTGGAGGGGTTTGGTTGCTGTTCTTGGTGGTTCTAGCTTAGAGAGAGGGAGATCTGTGGTTGTTGGTGTTAAAAGAGTCATATCCTTCCTTGTTCTATCTTGTTTCATTGATGTTCATCCCTTTTGAAGAGGTGAGTGCATGACCAAGGCTTATCTAAGCAGTTTGATCATTGTTTTGGGTGTTTTGATGTTGTATGGCCCCTATGAAACCCTCTGGAGATTCGTCATTGACTATGGTGGGTGAAGTGGAGATCCAACGAGAAACTGCAACTCGAGAGACGGGTAAAAGGTAAATTTCAACCTGAACAATTTCAAAAGTGTATTTTTATACCTAAACTTTGATAACGTGTAAATTTCAACCTGAACTAAATATTTTTTTGAATAAACATCATGAACTATATAATTTGTGCCAAAATCAACATTGACCGGAATTATATTGATCAACTATGATGAGTCAGCTGCCATGTATGCAGATTTTGCTGAGTCATATGCCACATGTAAAGATAATAGGTTTGTTTATAAACTACGAAAAACACTAAATAGATGTTGAATAGTCTTTTATCGTTTAGAAAACGAATAGAAAATATAAGAATTCGTATCATAATGAAATAATCTACTGTAGAGATTGTAGAGTGTCGGTGTCGGTGTCGATCGACACCAATGACGAGTGTCGATCGACACCAATGATTTGTACCGCAAAGATAGTTGCGACTCGTGAGTGGATTGTCGAGCTCGGTGTCGAGTGCGAGTGTCGATATGACACCGGTTTTCGCGGTGTATACTAGAAGATTTTATTCCGCGGTGTAACTCGAGATAAATTTTTATTTATTTATTTTAATTTTTAATCTTTTTGGAATTTATTAATTTTATTAGAGTTTGTTTAATAATTGTTAAGATTGCACAATACTAATCTTAATTAAACGAGTTGGTTTGACATGTTGTATATCAATGTTGTTAAAAATAATAAAATAATAATTTAAACCGTATTAAAATATCTGATCAATAATATTTTATTTTTAATATATTAATTCAAACCTGTCGCATCATACAATACGTCTCGTAATATATATAATTTGTCAGTATCTACTATCATTATACACTTTTAATTTGTTTGAATATTTATAATTATGTTATTATAAGTTTAGATAAATGTACCAAGTTGTCTTGGTTTAGTGGTTTCTAGTGAGGAGTTGTTCTGTTGGTCTAGGCCAGGAGATTAGTTCGGGGAAGACCGGCCTAAAATCCGAACCTCTTGGTAAAAAAAAGAAGTAAAAAGTCTAGACAAAGAAAGCAAAATGATCATCCGTTAAGAAAAATATAACCAAAACTGTAAGTTCCAAGACAAATATCACAAAATGGCCACAACTATATGAATGCATCTACCAAATTAAAATAGAGCATGGTTCATTTCCAAATTTGTTAAATCATGGTAACAAACTAACAATGTTCACACTTCACACACATGTTGTTAAAAATAAAAAACAATATAGGGAATTGTGCCCACAACTATATATGGTTTCATGATTAAAACTTTAATTAACATGATTAAAGTAAAACATTTTAAAGAAAAAAACGAGAAATAGAAATAGAAAAGCAAACACTAACACAGTAATCTCTCTAACACTTTACTTCACCATCTCACTTCTCTCTCTCTCTCTTATGATGACGATGGGCGGCGGCGACTCTGATCTCCGTAAACCTACTAATTTCTCCACCGGACCTTTATCTCGTCGACGATCATGGTGTTGCTCTTTCGCCGTACCTCCGGCGAGTCCTGACGCCCTTTCAATCTCATCTCGCAACCACATTCAAGCTAAATCTCATTCTCAGCAGCAAAGACCCAAACCTGGTCCTAAATCGGTTCCTTGCTCACCACAAAGCTCTAAATCTCCTTTAAACATCGTGGGTCGAATCGACCCGCGTCGGATCTTATCACCGGGTCGGGTTTCTCCCATAGATTCGGATCTCGCCATCGATACAATGCAAGAGACTGAGACCACTCACGAAGAAGAGGATCCGGTGGTTGTAGATTCATCTCCGAATCTTCGTTCAGAGAGTTTTAGAGCTCCGAAGATTGACGTTACTGTCTCGGGTCCGGGTTCGGATTCGGGTTCGGGTTCGGGTTCGGGTTACGATGCTAGGTTGAGTTTGAAGGGGAGAAATGGTGGGGTTTTGGTGTTGGAGCTAAGCTCAGAGGTTTTAGCTGCGAATTCAGAAGTTTTTGCTGGTTTGATTGTGGAAGACAAAAAGTGTTCATCTTTAGGGTTGAAGAAGAATACATGCAGGATTGAAGTTTGTGACGTGGAGAATCTTGGTGTGTTTAGGGATACTGTAGAACTTATGTTTGAGGGAAGTGATGGTATTATCAAGAAGTTTATGAAAATGGGTGTTTACAGAGCCATTGATGTACTCGAGGTTTGTGATATGAATCTTTGTTTCTTATTGTATTGTGATGTTAAGATTTGATGGTGTTGTTGTTGTGTTAGTGTATTTGGTTTAGTCACTGTAGCTGATCTTAGTTAAAGACTGCTTTTTTCGCTTCTTAGGCTAAACACTTGAGCCTTAGATATGAATATGATAGGATGTATTAGAGTACATTGTTGACTAAGTATTTAGATTTTATTGCCTTGAGATATGGACTAGTACTTGGTTCATCGTTCTAGCTTCATTTGGTCATTTTAGTGAACTATTGTTGGGGACACTCTTGTGTTCTTGTAGAGGTCCAAAATATGTTTGTGCAAGTTACTCACTTCCAAGTATATCTATGAAGATAGCTTTTCACATTTAAATGTTAGTTTATATGGTTTTTGTTTGTCTTTGAGTATGAACATTGTTGCGCAGAACTTTGATGATTACTCTGCTCTGTATGTTAGATTGATTCTTATTGTTTTCTATGAACATATAGTCGTGATTGGTGGTGCTAACAAAGCTTTTCTTAACCACAAATAGGTAGCGGCTGGAATCAAATTTTCAAGAGCTGTCTTGTCCTGTCTGAAATATCTTGAAGCTGTTCCTTGGACAGAGGACGAAGAGGAAAAACTGAGGAGGCTTCTTGCAATTCATAACTTTGATGATGCTGCAACCAGCGAAATTTTGGCAAGGTTTAATTCAAACGAGACAGAAAACTCACAAGACAGTTTGTCGAAGAAACTTGTTTGGTCAATAACTTCCTGCAGTGATGTAAATCCTAGAAACGAGCTCAGATCTTTGGTGAAGGGTCTTCTTTGCAAAAGTTCAGTGTATGAGAAAGAACAGCCTGAGATCAACAAGGAAGATATATATAGAGCAGGAAAGTGCTGTGTGGATTCACTAGCTAAGCTGTTTGAAGAGGGCAGTAGTGGTAGTAGCAAGAAAGAAAAGCCATTGATTGAAGGTATTTCGAGGGAAGTAGAGAACATAAACTGGCTGCTAGAGATCATGATAGATTGGGAAATAGCAGAGGAATTTGTGGAGATATGGGGGAAGCAAAGAAAGCTAGTGGAGATGCATGAGAATGTATCGCCAATGGTGAGGTATGAAGTAAGCAGAGTAACAGGAGCGATTTTTATTGCAATGGGGAAAAGAAGAGTACAATGCGGAGGAGAAGCAAGGGCGGGGCTAGTAGAAGCGTGGTTCAAGCCAATGTTAGTAGATTTCGGGTGGCTACAAAGATGCAAAAAGGGACTAGACATGAGGGAAGTAGAGGAAGGGATGGGGCAAACACTGTTAACACTGCCAGTAAAGCAACAGTATCAAGTTTTCATGGAATGGTTCAGGTGGTTCTCAAAGCATGGAACTGAGTGTCCTAATCTAAGCAAGGCGTTTCAGATATGGTGGCGTAGGTCATTCCTTAGAGGTGTAGAGTCTTCTTCTTGTAGGTAAACAAATAATTCCAAGTTCATGAGTCTGATGTTAGGTGGTAGCTTTATGGAATTTAGACTGTAATATATAATTCTCCTGATGAGTTATCATCTCCTTTGTCTCCTCCCACTTGCTATGTTTGTATCGGATATTGTTTTGGAGCTAAGCTAGTCGTAAGGTTAGAAAAAAGCAACAGAGTGAAAAACACAAAAGCTATGTTTCTCAAACTAAGAATACCAAAACAATTCAAGAAAATTCGTTTTGTTACATAACCTCAACTGATAATAGAAAATTTGTACTTAAATCTATTGGTAAAGTATTCTCACGATTTATACATGTATATGTTTTTACTGAAAAACAGAGAGGGAGACTTTTTGGTTATACGAACACAAGAAGCAAGAGTTGAGAAAAAGAGTTTGTAAGAGTGCTATAAGAGTGAAGAGGGAAAGGAGTAATCATAGAAATTATACGGAGTCTCATTTCTGTTTCTTACCACCGGCGAGAATACGTTGGATTTGGAGACCACGGCTAAAGGCTTGGTTGAAGAGAAGTCTGGTTTGGAACTCAGAGACGAAAGGGAACCACGCGAGTACGGTGACTGGCATGAAGATAACAACTCCCATAATGTACTCATACCCTCTAGCTAAGGCCTTAACGGATCCCCACATCCCTACTGCTTTCATTAGTTGCCTTCCGACTTGTGATATCTGTAGCAATGCCCATCCTGTCGGTAAGAACGCTAACAGAGACTGCATAATGTCTCCTACCGTTAGCTTCAAGAAGTGGAATAGCATCCCTACGATCACCACTGATCCGATGAACAAAAACAGCTTCAATAGCCTGAACATTAGCTGGAAATCGGCGCTGAACTTCTTTCTCCCCATTGAGACTATCTTTAGGACAATCATCACTGCCACGATCACCAGCCAAGACAGTCCATACACAATGATGCTTTGTTGTTTTCCCATTCGGCTCTCCTTGGTTAGGTTCAAATGGTAAACGATACCGTACTGATAGATGAAAAACCGCAGCGAGAGGAATATTTCCCAGAACTTCCCGAAAAATCCAGAGTGAAGCAAGTGCTCTTGTTCTTCTTCCCACCATGATTCCCAGCTCTTGTTTGCTGGCACTCCGATGCCTCCTCTGCTGCTTATCCACTTGTTCCAATCATCCCAGTCATCAACAATCTTCTGCCACTCGAATCCCGAGGGATTGAAAAAGAACGGGGCGAACAACCAGGAACCCACCAGGAACCATGTTGAGCCCATGACAAGTGCATACGCCACTGAGTCCTCTGCTGCTTTCCCATACAGCCTATAACATATCAGAAGCACCATAAGCTCCATTCCTTTCACAAAGTGACTTCTCGAATACATTCTGTAGTTTTCTGCAAACTTCTCGTGCTTCACCACAAAACCACGCCCTGTTGCTCTGTACTTTGCTCCCCCATGTAGGATGGTCCGACCAAAGTAATGAACCTTTGTCCCAAGCGAGAAGGTGAAGAAGACAGGCGCTAACTGAAGCTGCATTATGATTATATCCGACAAAGCAGTTCTGAATCCTCTTTCTAGCCCAATCTCCATCACCATTGGTAGTGTCATCAGCAGACCCAATTGCACTACGGACTGTGACGCCATTGCTGCCTTGAGGGAACTATCTCCTTTCGCCGCTGCAAACTTTACTATTGCCTCTTCCACTCCACTCAATGACAGATAAAGTCTTCCATACAAAAATGCATAAACTGTGAGGACAACAATCTGCAGTACACATAATTACTCTGTTATGTTTTGTTTTAAGCAAATTTGAGTTAATGATAAACTTAGTTTGACATTTGAAGATCATAAGTTACCATCGAGCTGATGTAGAAGCCTACTGTAGTGAAGTAGCATGACATCATGCGGAAGAAATCGAAACGATGCCCAAGTCTGTAGAGATCCCTACTCAATGTTTGCTCCCCGTTGCCACAAGCAACCTTGGCTTCAAAGAGGGATATCTGGTTCAAACCAACATCTCTTCCTTTTCCTACTTGGATGTACTCATGATGAGTGACATTACCACGCCTCAAAGTTGAGTTGAAACCTAGATACATACATGAATCAATCATAAGTAAATGATGAAGGAACCAACACAATTATTTTCCTTGAAGAAGTAAGGTTCATAATCTAACCAGCAAAGATATCCTCGCTAAGATTTATGCCCCGTGATGCTTTGCTGATGCCACCCCGAGTGATGTGGAAGATTCTATCAAAGACATCAGGGTGACCATAGTGAAACCTTACCCTGAAATCAGAAATATAAGGTGCGTGTGTGAGTTAAATGATATAGGAATTACATTTTTAACAGTTACTAAATTTTAAGTTAAAATGAGATTCATGTGTGTAGAATAAAAGAAGACCATGACATACTTCAGTGGACTTGCCAGGACTCGCTGACCAATGGTCACAAAGCTTGTTTCTTGGTTTGACATAAACCATGCTAAAGAAGAAACACTGCGAGCACCATGCCGAAGTGAAACACATATAAATCAACTAGCAAAAATAAGGGAGTTCTATCCACAACAAAAAATAATAATCAAGTTTCCCAAATACCTGCCAGTAAAAATATGTTCTCTGAAACCGAGAATAGTGGGTGCACGTACTCCATGGTCTTCATTGAACTCTTCCAGCAGATTCCTCATTTTAAGTGCTTCTTCCAAGTAATGGTCCTATTTATTAAGTATTTTGGTAAGTAAAAGTCTTCCAACAAAGACTTTTGTTGTTGTGGAAATTGCCGGTTGGGGGAATGTAGTTTACCTGATTCATGTCAATAGCCTGGAGAGCTTCTCCTCTTGTAAAAATGAGAGCATGATTCTGATTTTCGGGTTTTCCTTCTCCAATTTTTGCTGGACCAGGCAGTTTTATCCGATATATTTCCTTTGAAAAGTAACAAATACAAAGTTCAAATCTAGGGGTTCTCAAATAGGACATAGTGTATAGCCAATCTGATAAGATTTAGAATATTAGAAATACCTGATCAAGATTATCAACAGCCTTGATAAGCACCGAGTAGAACACTTTCTGCACTTTTCCGCCTTCTCGTTCCTCAACCTCATCAATGTATGCTACACGTAGGGCGGGATTGCTGCAGCATTGAATATGAAATTAAGACTCACCAGGGAACTAACCAATGCTGGAATCTATTCAGAAACAAAGATGGAGGAGGGACTTACTTAACCATTAGATTCAAGATATCAGTAGCTCTCCGGTCTCCACTTCGCTTCTGGTTTCCATAGTTCTGACAGGTAGCAACATAAGTAAATTTCAGATCTGCTACTGCCTCTAACTGAGCGTACAAGGATCTCTGACTTTTCTTGTCCTCCTCAGTTGGCTCTGAAATGGCTTTGTACCCTGCTAATATTTCTGTAAACACAAGATATGTTATAAGTACTTATTCGAGATTGTCGAGCGTATGTTCAATATGGAATTATGAATACTTCACACAAATGATTAACACTGTGTCAATATCGTGGTTGTAGAATGTAAGAATGGCATAGTACAGTGAGTTGAAAACACTTGAACGTTTAATCTGTGCAGCTGGTTTTAGTTAAACACAAGTCAAGTAATCAGGCCTCACCTGTTTCATTAGCCATGTCAAGAAAAGCCTGAAGCTTTAGTGCCCGCCTGTAATACATCATTCCTCTAACTGCAGGATACAAATTGGTGTAAGCAAAAAAACAAACTATGTAACAAAATATAAGTAGGCGTGGATGGTATAAGTTACCTGTTCTAGACAAAGTCTGTCCCCTCAAAGAAACCCAATGGCGAAGCTGTAATATATTTTCTTCACTCTCCAAAACAGAAGTTTCATCTTTACAACCAAGCCGCTCCAAGAAGTTAGTCCACTCATCTGAAATGAGGGTTGGGGGATATAAATTACAGAACGCATTGAGAAAAAATTTCAACAAGAAGAGGTCATCAATAAGACATACCTGGAAAGATCTTCTGCAAGTAGTATACAACTGATACACCATCTTCATTCTCCATTTCCAGGTCATTTTTAGAGTACACGGTTTCCTCACTATAGTATGGAGTCAGAACACTGTAAACGCAAAAAGAAAAATCTAAGGTTACTGATAAGGAAGATCTCTGCAGTAGGTTTGCATAAAAGTTTCATAGTATCAGCTACACGGATTTTATACTGTACATTCATTCCAGCCCAAAGGAAAACAGAATGTGAAAAAAACTGGAAAAGATAGATTCCTAAACAGTAGAAAAATATAAATTGGAGAATATAGATAGCACATGGTGTCATTCAAGAAGCATACATTCTGTTCAAAATGGTGATAACCGGAGAACAGACCTGAAGGAGAGCATATTTCTGACACGAGGAGCTCGCGGCATATCCATAAACAGTGAGTTTGTGAAGAAGGCAATCCTTCTTTGCGCTTCAAGGTTTGTCGGAACATCCATTGCAGACTCTTTTACCGTCAAAAGTAAATGAAGGCGACTTATCTACAACAATGAATTAAATCATAATGTTGAAAATGTTTATGGAGACTATTCCTAACAGCTTTATATTTTAGTTTTTGATATTTTTACCTGTTCATCCCATTGAGCTGTTGCCACTGGAGGAAACAGAATAGCAGGTTTTGCGTCAGTTCCAGCAAAGAGTTGCCTTCCAGACTCCTTGTTAGTGTGCCCAAGTTCAACCAATTCACTGGAAAAAGGTGCCACCCATGTTTATTCTTGTTTGGATGTATACTATATACATGCATATTCACGTAGAAACTAAGAAGAATTCTATAGTTCTTTAAATATGAAAAATAGCACACTAACCGGTTTTCATTTTGCATCATATCTCGAGTCACTACTTCCAACATATCTTGCAACAACAGCACCACTGTGTCTCTTTTGGATGGGTCCGCATTTTTCTGCAGCATCATAAGTTATACATAATTATTTTTTTTCCCAGATAACATTAACTTCGCAAGTATTATCACTTCCATCAAAACATGATTCCATACTGAAAGTGGCCTCTAACTTGGGCCACTTGGCTTAGAAAAAAATACAGACCTCAATTAGGGGATTACACCATCTCTGGGGCATTAAAAACTATCCACTACCACAGATAGTCTTAAATCAATACCAATGATTAAACAAGGATGTGATTCACTTACCAAGATTCCGACAAGCTCGACAAATTTACTACAAAGAGCAGGTAAAGGCGCCATTCTGAAATTCGCAAGGAAGGTATTCTTTGATATGTTGCTCTCCACCTCTTTGATGATGATACCAATAATCCTGTGGTATTGTATCTTTTCTTAGTATCATTTAAATAAATTCTAAAACTCAATAAGGGACTGAAATTGCAGGTTGAAGCACATATATTGTGAAAGAATAAATAAACTTTTTTATCATCAAACAGAGGAATGTTGATGCACGTATAAATGCCGTAAATGCATAAAGTCTAAGGAGGAGAGATTTTACTACACTACATCAGCTATATAGAACATCTATGATCAGAACTAATTAGACAGACAGTAGCTTGAATGGAAGAGGAATGTTGGAGTAAGGGTATCCTTTTAGATTTTAATGAATTAAGAACTTTTATAATGAATGAGGAATTACCTTTTCTCATTCTCCCCAATTACCAAGGTGTGCAAGACATGTTTGAATGATTCGTAGCATTCAATGACAGCACATTTCATGTATTCGTCTGCGCATATGCGCTTCCAAAGGTCAGAATCTCTTGTTCGAAATTGAGCTGCCATATCCAATGCTATCGGTATCTGTAACAAGATGAGAACTTTATCAATAAAAAGAAGAAGAAAGGGTATTTGTGATGGCAAAAAAGAAGGATCACAAACCTTGCTTGCAAGCAAAAACGGTGGCCACTGAATTAGTTTCAAACTAGGGTCTGAAGTATAAGGAACAAGCAACAGATCCATTTCCCTGGACAAACAGTTGGTTTTAAGAAACAGAAATTTTGGGATTTATAAAGAAGGTAGTATAATACCTAAGTTGTTACCTGTCACTGATGAGATCTTCCTCACGGAAGCTGCAAATTATTTCATTCCATAGTTGGGAAAATTTTGCCGCTTCAGTTCTTCTTGCAGCAGTGACCTACACACAATTATTATTTAGTAGATGTATGACAACATTCTTTCAACAATCACTTTGTAGACACAAAAGAGCATCAATCGTGTGTAACCTCTGCAAATCTTTTTGACAAGGAAAACCCTCTTCTCCTTGTTTTATCAGAAGGAACAAGGTACGTATTAAATGCTCCAGGTAATGATTGAAACCTTGACCTTAGCATTCCAAGTGTCCGTATCTGGAAGACAAACAGAAATGAGCTTATGTTTTAAAATATTTTAATGACGTTGCATCAATTTCCATAGTTGCGTCTGTGACATCTAATTAATTCTCACAAGCAGATATGCGTTTGAATGAAAGTCAAAAACACTTCTTATAGAGGATCTATCATAGCTACCTTTGGAAACTAGAAAACAACTATTTAGAAACGATACTAGTTTACTGAACCCTTTGGATTACACTACAATAATATTGAGGAGTTAGAAGATTGTGTACTAACTAAAAATAGTAAGAAGACCCTAATGCAAGTATGATAATCGAGAGAGTAGTAACACATATGAGCAATGTAAAAGAAGCATCTCAAACACTATTTGATATCCGGGGTAAGAGAAGTGAGTAGAATGGATCCAGAAAAAACTACCTCTCCCAAACGATCAAAGGCCCCAATGACACCACCACATATAGTGGAGAATATAGCATACCAAATTTGGGTGTCCATAAAATACACCTGAGAAAAAGTGAGGAACATGAGACACCCATAAACTTGCTATCTCATCATTTAGACATGCGGTTAAGAAAAACTTACCAGAATAACTGGTAGCCAGAGGGATACCACTGCTCCATAGTTGTGCTCAGCTACATGGCGAGTCGAAACATTTAGCTTACCCAAAATACTAACACCAAAGTCGAAAAATATAGTTCCGAACGAATGGCAAAATTACCATTGGGGAAAAACTCATGCCATTTGTATTTTACATGGCGAATGCTCATAATTGCGTTAGTTGGCTTCACCAAAAGTTTCACCTGGGAGAGGACGCAAAGAGCGGTATTGAAGGTGAGTACGATTATGATAGTTCAAAATCAGGTCACATAACGTTATACAGTGTCAAACCTGTAGAAAGTAGCTGAATGCAAATTTACAACAGAAAAGCAACAGCCAGAAAATCGTATACCTGGAAATTTCAAGAAACATGTTAGCAAAAAATATTCTATAAGCATTGATATATAATTCATTATGTGCGATCAATTTTTCAGCCGAACTTATTTGACTCCATAAACTCACTTAATGAGTGCAATTTGACTTTCATGCATCCCTCTTCCAACATAAATTCTTGGCTGAAAAGGATAAACATGGGACATCCACATCAGTAAATTATCCAAACAACATGTAATATACCCCCTGAGCATAAGCCGAAATCAAAACTTAATTAAACATTGATATATACAATAAAAATTCAATATTTCCTCTTGACATATATATAAAACTAACCAGCAATACAAGAATAATGATTCTCAGTTGCAGATAGTCTTAACAATCATAATTCAGAGGTCTTTTAACATGCCTAAGGGTTTTGCTGACTAAATAAACTGGAATTTTCATGCAGGATGAATAGAATAGAGGGGAAAATAAAACCCAGCCTTCATACCTGTGACCACCACAAGAGCAATCTGAATATATGCCAGTCTGAATTCTCGATCCAGCGTCGAAGCATTGGAAAAATGAACATGATAGCTGCCAGTACATTTGGAAGCAAGTACAATGCTACAGCCATGATATAAAGCGGAGGAACGCCTTTAACTTGTGGAAGAAATGATAGCCATTGTTTCAGCTTCCCAGGAGCAAAAGAGACAGACTGAGCATAGCAAAGGGGTAATACGACACACCAAGCGAGACTGACAATGATCTTGAGAATATTTCTCAAAACCTCAGTAAATTTCCACCTGTGGAAACCTGGAAAGTTTAAGATAACGTCCAAGACACCTAGCATAAAAGCAAAAAACAAGGTAACCTTTATTATCAAGAAACGTAACCAAATGATGAGCACAAAGAAACTCCATATAAAAATATTTAAAAAGAATCACAGCGTTGAAGTGACATACTTTGAAGGAAGCGTAGAAAAGCCGCGGTAATGAAGATACTGGATAGATTATATAGAACATCCTTGCGTAAGATTTCCTTCAGTTCCACTCGTTCAAATGCAAGAATGATCATTGCCTGTATTGAAAAGTCCAAATATCATTTTGACTGACTCATGTTATGAGGAATCATGCTATAGCTTGGCCAGATTGCTTACCTGGAGTGCTAATAGATAGAATGTCCACAGTCTGTCAAAACTATGATATATGTGCCAAAATGTTCGAGTTTCAGTGAAATTTGATTTTCCTGTACTTCCTGCTTTTCTTATCGATCCCTTTTTCCCCTATCAATAAATATAAAATCGAAATGTACTGATTAGATCAATGGGGGAAGAGAAACAGCTAAGGAAAACTAAAAGAGACTACCTGTGTCGTATCACGGGTTGATTTGAAAAGATCTCCATCATCACGCATTGGCCAGCCAAGAGAGAAGCAATCAGGAGTCCTACATAACAGTAATGCAAAAGTAATAAATTTTTGGTGTCCTCACCAACTCAACGTTCAATTTACAGACTTGAGGTCAAAATTACCAAAAATATTCGTTCAGATCATCATAGTTGGACCAATCTGAGTGAGCAGCCTTGCCATTCGCATTCTTATTTGCTTCCTAGTTCATAAAAAAGTTAGCTGTGGTGTATACAATGTCAGGATTCTTAAAATGTCATCGACCTATCAGTCAAACATGTACCTTTTGAATTACACGGTAGATTGGTGTAATGACCTTCCGTAGAAATGCCTCATCATCTCCACCGTAAGAAGGCTTAATATTTTCTCCAGTAACAATGCTGACATTTCCAGCCAAGAGACCATGGAGTTCATAAGCCATCTGAGCATAACCAAGAGATATAGTTAATTTTTACGCCAGAAAAAAAAGGATTCAAAAAGGAATTAAAAAAGGTAAATGAAGAGAATCACTGACATTGTGGAAAATATAGCATAAGCATTCTGGCATGAAGCGAATATTTGCAGCTTCACCCCAGATGAGAAGATACAAGCCCATATATAGTATCTTCCTCTGTTGTATATCTTGAGCAGCTTGAGGAAGCCTTATCATAAAAACAGAGTGAATCTTGATTAGAATATGAACATCATTCAAAAACATTTCCCATCCAAGGCATTTAAAAAAGAAAATGTTGCCAGCTACCTTAAACTGTGTTTACGTCCTAAAAATTTGCACCAGTTCTTGTAGTTCTTAAAGAGCTTTGTCATGACGGCATCAACGGCTCTGTCATCGAGCTGCATATATAGATTAGTTAGATAGAGCTATTAAAAGTTTTTCTATTTGCATAGGATAATTCTGTTTTCAGGGACCTGGAAAAGAAACCCCTTGATATAAATGAATAACCAGTCTATGGTGTTGTTCACAATTAAGGTCGATGAACTTTAATCAGACCGTACTCAAAGCTTTTAATTATGCACTCTAATCATCACAATAGTACCGGTGGTTCTCAAAGCACATGAAAAAATGCTCTATAGGTGAACGGATGGAACTATCAATGGTACCTTGTTCAGAGGTTCTGGCTTGGGAGTCAGCCTTATGTGATTATCAGCAAGTAAACAAACCAGATGTTCCCTCTGGTTTCTGACATTGTCTCTCTGTGAAAACCAAAGAGATAAGTGGTAAGAAATATGTCTCACTGCTTTAACATCAGTACATCATATCTTCTTGTTACACTTTTTAGATCACCATCTTGCCTGAAATCCGAACATGGCTCTTAACCAGTCAAGAAGATCCAGGTTTCCAGTTTTCTTTCGGTGCTGCTCAAATCCAGATGGCCAGTTCAATCCACGAGTGTTACCCAAGGCAGCTACAGCGGCTTTGATCTAGTCATCAAACAGCGTTAGAGGTATAAGAAGGCAGATATGAAAATTCAGCGGCGATTGGATTACAACATTGGGAGAATCATTCAGATAATAAATACCTCCTCAAGCTGCATAACGGACTGCGAAGCGCCAGCAGAATCTAGTGGAAGAATGTTGTACGGTGCATAAATTTCATTCTTTTCTTGGACATCTCTAGCAGCTGCAATAATCTACACAGAAACACATATGGAAACGTTTTAAACTCCCATCTCCGTAAGGTAATCATTAATGAATCTTTTATAGCTGTCCTGGTTGCTCTGAAGAAATAGAATTTGGACACAAACCTCAGGAGCTACTGCTTCCACTTTCTCGCTCTTGTTAACTGCCATAAGCACTTCAAAGAGCACTCCAGCCGTCTGGTATGCTTTACCAAGCTGAGCTCTGCAAGATGATGATTCAGAAAATCCGTCAGAATAAGAACACTACTTCTTTTATCTTCAAAGCCCCACACACAACAACCATCTTTACCTGTCTGCTTGATCTCCTTGGTCAAGTGCCCTGACATAGTGCTCATAATATTGTTGATAGAAGCTCTCAACTTCCCGCCCATCAGTTTTCTTCACCCTAGAAGCAAGACTTGACGCATTGTCCTGTGTCATAAAAATTTGTTATTATATCTACTCATGCTAGAATAAAATGTCATTATCTGTATCATTTCAAATGGATAATCTCAAAAGTGTAAAACAAATTCTACTCTGTAGCCCACATTTATGAGTAATTTGCAAAGTAGATCTTGTGAATAAAGAAACTTGTCAAGTAGCAGACTGTATCATAAGGTGAAGGCCTGAGATGATGACTTTTTAAACTGGAATTTGAAAACATCCTTTGTGAAAACTACTACACAGAATATCAAGAAAGCTACAGATGGGTTCATCTTAACTCTGGCTATCTATCTATGGTAGGGGTTTAGATGATAAAAGCCTGATTTAAAAGTTCTAATGAATTGCTATATACTGTGCGAATGGAATAGTAAGAGATGATTACCCTTTCTAATCTTTGAAACAGAAGTGTCTTGAACTGCCTCACACCTCTTCCACTAGAGCTTGCATCCAGCCTATGAGCTTTCTCAAATGCATAAAATCGACCTTTACACAAGCACATGGAAATTAAAGTGAGTGACATAAACTGAAGTAGTTCAGATTTATTACTAGAAGCAATCAAATAAGGAAACGCAAAATAATCATACAGAGATAGGCAACACGGGGGCGCTCATGTTCAATCTCTGCAGCAACACGTAGAATAGGTGCAATGGTACCAAGGGAGGCCGGAACCACCTCATGATCAAAAACTTCAATAGACACTGTTGTAGCAGCACTACGAGATGGCCGCCTCATAAGCCCCTGAGGGCCAGAGTCATGAGATGTACTACTCTGTGCCATCTCTCTCCCTGTTACGAAACATTCAATCACAACGATTCCAATCAACAAAACAACAAGAATTTAATTGACCAAAAACAACAAATTTATCAAGAGATTAAGCTGCTACGTTGAAATTACACGTTCTCTCAAACACACACAGCTCCGTAAATACATGAACAATCAAAAACGGAGCTCGATCAAGCGACGAAAACTGAAATCGAGAAGAAGACGAACACGGAAGAGCCAGATACCAAATTCCGCAAACAATTTCACGGGAACTCAAATCGGAATCGTACGGAACACACAAAAGAACCTCAAAATCAGCAACGACGACAAAAAAAATCAAAAATCAGGAGTTCATGCGACGAAGAAGAAGATAACGAAAACGAAAATAAAACATCGATTCAATGTTTCTCATCACATTTCTCACGGAAGCTAAATCGACGTTAAAAAAAAAACCAAGCGAACTCACGTTAGATGCGAAGAGCTTCTAAATCCCCTTCCCTGAAGAAATTGAAGAAACGAATCGTGAGAGTGTAATCGAAGGATACAAAACATGAAGATTGAGATAAAATCGAACGACAATTTCACCAGAAGCAGAGACGAGGTGACTCAATTTCGCGTCGGGGATGAACATAACACACACAAAGAGAAAATTACAAAAAAAAAAAAATGGCGAGAGGAAGAAGATGAAGATGAAGACGAAGAAGAACAAAAGAGAGAAAGAGAGAGAGAAATCAAAAATGGGGGAAAAGTGTTGTATTACGGTTTAAGAGGGAAATGAGAAAATATTTTCAGTTAGAGAAGAGATGACACGTGGCGAAGTAAGAGAGGTTGATAAAATAGCGATGGTGTGTCTCTCATAAATGGACCTCCGTATCTTTCTCCAATTTCTTCTGTTATATTTTTCCAAGTTTTGAGGAGTTTATTATACAGAGAGTGTGGTGTAATTTAAATTTGTAACCATTAACGGATTAAAATAACGAATTGTTGTTTTTTAAAAATTTAATTTAATAAATGTAGTTCATTCTTCGGGTCATTTTCTCAATTTTGGTTATATTTTTTTTGTGTGTTTATCATGTTCATGCATCCATGTGTTATATGATACAACTTATATTGACCAAATTAGTCATTGTTTAAAGTATGAACAAATTAAATAAGGGAAATAATACAATCATACCCAATTTAGAAAGAACAATGTGATATCTTAAAGACTAAAACTATTCAAGAAAAAAATATTTGTTCTTTATTAAGTTTTAGCTTCATTAGTATATATCTTTAATAGTATTAATTTTTTTTTCCTTTCGTCAAAATTGTCAGTTGATTATAAGAAAATGCACAAAATTTGTTTTCCCAAATAAGTAATATTGACATATTGTATGTTTAAAAATTATGTTTTATTGATAAAAAGAAAGAGTTTATACACGATAATAGTAATACTTAGTCAATTAAAAATCAACATATATCTAGTTGGTTACCAAATCACGGTAAATCTATTACATCCACTGTTAAATCAGATTTAGAACAACGATGTTAATGTTCAAGATTAAGGTCAGGTATAAGACGTGATTGATGTTCTGCACATTGATATAAAAGGTATGTCATCAAACTTGCAAACAAGTCATCATTATATACCAAATATCCACATGAGAAAATCTGATCTGAAAGTTATCAAATCAGATTTTCTCATGTGGTTATTTGGTATATACTGATGACTTGTTTGCCTTAAGTTTGATGAGATACCTTTTATATCAATGTGCAGAAAATCCTTATTCAAAATATTTTTAGTTGTTAAATATTTTGTAAACGTGCTACGTAGTGAATGATATACAAATTATAACTTCAAATGATTTATAGGTTCCTCATAACTTTATTTATCGTAAATATATTGTATATATTTTAGGAGAATTAAATTGAGGAATTGATTTTCAGATTAGTTATAGACTGATTTTAGGAATGTTTGGTTTTAAGATAATAACGTTAGCATCAAATTGGTTTCTATGTTCCTTTAAAAACATTAAACTTTGTAAATAGTTTGGAAGTTCATGATTTATTACAAAAACTGCTGCAAAAATGTTAATATAGATAGTAATTTAATCAACTTAATCAAATATGTATAATATTTAAAATAAATAATGAAATGATGATGGCATAACATCTTTTTTTTACTTGTTTCATTTCAAACTAAACTATTTTGTGTGTAGTCAATTTGTAAGAAAAATATAATCATATTTATATAAACTCAGAGTTGCTCTATCACATGAACCCCAAGCATTTAAAATTTCTTTTAGGAAGTGTTTTAATATTTAGAATATATTTATTTTTTTGCTAAAGAGTATTAATTTTTATATGAGATCCTAACTTATATTAGATTTAAATTTATAATATTTTTTGGAAATTAATTTAAAGTATGCTTTAAACTAATTTTGATAGTAAAAATCTTTGTTTAAACTTTAAAGTATATATATATATATATATTGAAGTACAGTTTGTGTTAAAGTCATTGTTTGCAATCAATTTCAATAAAAACCAATGTCTTAAACACTAATCTCAAATCATTATGGTTAGTTTCGTAAATATGTATTCCGGGTAGGTTCAAAATTAAAATAAGATCATATAAAGATATTGGAAAATGATATTTTGGATTTTTAAGAGAGAGATATTACAAAGTTTTGTTAAATGTAATAAATATTGATTTAAAATTTCTGAAATAAATAATATATGACAATGACATAGCATTGTAAATTTGTATTTGCGATTTTGGTATAATTTAATTACAAAACTTATTTTAAAGTTTTGTTAGTTTATTCAAATGACAAAGATTTAATTATGTAAATCTAACAAATAAAAGGTTAGAACAAAAAATATACTTTAAAATGTTAACATTGATACATCATGTCTCTAGCTGCATAAAGTTTATAAAGGATTTGATTAATCTCAATGTTCATGTAGACTAAAGGCAGATATGGCTAGTGGATAGTATTTACACACTATTAGCCAAGAAGGTCAACGGTATGGTAAAAGGCAAAGACCATTATTTGCCAAACTTTGTTTTTGGTGTCAAAATTGCCAAGATTTTAGAGACACACACAACTGTGAATTACTTTTGCCTCTTCCTCCACTAACATTTTTTAGTATAAACAAGATAATTGAAAATATTACTACTAAATTACGAATTTAAATTTTCAAATTACAATAATAATTAAGTTTCCATTATGATATCTTGTCAATATATAAGAGAATTGTGTAACAACTATGAATAATCAAATTAAATGTTAGTTCTATATCTCAAGAGATTACATAATTTAAGCGTAGATGATAAAACTATCCCTAATTTTTTTTTATTATAATTCGTTATTTTGAATGAGTCGAAAATTTAACTTTTGATAATAAATAGCTAATCATTTTATCGAATTTGATAAATAATATATATATATATGTATAATTGTATGGCAATAAATTTATATACAAAATGATTATTATTTTTTTGTTTTTACAGAAAAAGGTTTTAAATAAAAAATTGGAGCAAATTTTACATAAAAGAAGTCCTCTCTCTTTTTTTTGGTAATTAATCCATATAATGTTTAGGCATGTTTGAAATGAGTAGTAATGTATATAAAAAAAAGTTGAGGAGTTTGTCAAGTTTGAAATCCCACTGAGAATTTGTATTTGTTCCAATAATGGAATTTCGTCTAACTTTCGAACCTTTTAAAATTTTAGTAAACCCATAAATAAACGAAATTGGTCTGAAGACTCTGAAATCTGAATGACATTTTTTAGGATTTCTTTTAATTTTCTTCTTGGGGTCAATGCCTTCTCTCTCCCTCGTCTTTTCAGTTTCCCAGTTTCTCTAATTTCTTCAGTATTGTTTGTGTTTTCTTATTCCGGTGACTTGGGTTCAATCAGATCTCGTCTTTGGTTACTTCTGATCCGAAGCTGAATCTCTCTACTTGGAGGTAATTTCTCTATTTGCTGCTACTGAATCTTCTGGGTATTTCGAAAGTTTTGATCTTTGTGCTTGTGAAGCTTACTCTTAACTTGGGTGGGTTTATTATCCTAAAGTTTCTTAACTTTGACCTGCTCCAAGTTCTATGTCAGCGACTTCTTCCATTTGCATCTTATCTTTCAAAAAATTAGAAACTTGCTTAAAAGAGTAGTCTTTGTTGATTCTGTGACTTGGTTTGACCTTTTTTGATCTGCAAGTTAGGGGCTGATGATACTTACTGTCTTCTTCACTCTAGGGTTCTATTCATTTAGGGAATCTCTTGGTTTCCTTGGGACAGCCTGTTGATTTGGAGTTTTGTTACTTCTATTTTCAACCCACTGGAGATTTGAGCTGTAAGTTTCATGAAAATGGCTTCTTAATTAGTCTCCCTAGTTCATTTATAATCTCAAGTCCCAACACTGCGTTTATTTCTCCCTAAGAACTTAAAATCATTTTTCATTCTTTGTGTTGTCTATGTAGATGCGAATTGGATATGATTTGGTTATGTTTTCGATTATTTTAGATCAAGCTGCCACCTTTTAGCTGCTTGCCTTTCGAACTGGAACTGAATTGGTTTATGACGCTTAAGTAAACATATTCCCAGTAAAGTTGTCTTGATATTTGTTAATGAAAAAAATGTTACGCTTTGTGCTGAATTCTGTGTATTGTTAAGAATGGTGGATCTATCTTATCGGTTATTGAACTAGAACAAAGACCACCATTTTTCATTGAATTATTGTTTTGTTAAAAGCTATTGGAAATTAATCTTGCGATGTGATGATGACTGTTACTGAAGTCCGAGTGATTCTATATTTCCTATTTCTCATGTCTAATATTGCAAACTTTCTACTCAGTTAGCTTTATTTCAGAAAGTTCACATGGTTATATGCTTGATAGTTATTATTCTCTCTGGTAGGTCCTAGCTTGCAATGAAACACGATGGAGTTGATTTAGAAGATGGGAAGACAGGAAAATCCGGAGATAAACCATTGCAAAGAAAGATACATAATCGGGCTTTGTTATCGGGTTTAGCTTATTGCATTTCATCATGCAGCATGATTCTTGTGAACAAGTTTGTCCTTTCCAGCTACAACTTTAATGCTGGGATATTTTTAATGTTATACCAGGTACGCTCGTTCGATTTCCCTAGCTCAACAAAAACTGTGGTATCACATTTTGTAGTGATATAACTATTGAAAATTTGTCAGCAATTTGTTTTGTAAAGATGTTTTTGTTTCATATTCTTACCCCTTTGTGTTGAATATTGCAGAACTTCGTCTCAGTGATCATTGTGGTGGTTTTGAACTTAATGGGTCTAATAACTACAGAACCGCTGACCTTGAAGTTAATGAAGGTCTGGTTTCCAGTGAATGTGATATTTGTTGGCATGCTTATTACGAGCATGTTTAGGTAAGAATATGTTCTACACCTTTATTTTTGTTGGTTTATAGATTTCATATTCATGCGAAATATGGGAAACTGGAAAGACTCTGAGATGTATATTATCTGCCTTCTGTTTCTGGGTATTATCCTTAAGCCCATTGGAAGATTGCTAAGTTAGTAAAGTTGGTTAGAGAGCCACAACTTTTTGGAGTACTAGAGGTAGTTATACAAAACTGTACCTCATTTATTTGAGCTCTATAATTAAACTTTACAGTAGATGGAGAGCATAACCTGTAGACACTGAGCTGGAACATATAGTTTTTCCATTCTAAACTGAGACATTCTGGATTTACCCCACAGTATGGATGATATCTGTATCTTATATGAGTATGCAGACGACGTTTGAAGCGCAGATTGAACATGATTATCAATTTCTATTACATTTTTTCTTTGACAGTTTGAAATACATCAATGTAGCAATGGTCACTGTCCTGAAGAATGTGACTAATGTGATAACTGCTGTTGGTGAGATGTATCTATTCAACAAGCAACATGACAACAGAGTGTGGGCAGCTCTCTTCTTAATGGTATGTTGGTTCGCTTCAAAAGTATTTCAAAGTGATTCCGTACTTTTACCTGAGAGAACTATTCCCACGGACCCTATTCCAAGATACGTATAAAAAGCATTTAAACTAGAGTTTTTGTGTGCTTACACAGTTACAATCCTCCTAGAAGCCTTCAGTGATGTGGCATAGCCTAACCTTTCAAACTGTTGGAATATATGTTTTTTTTACTGCTTCCAAAATTAGTCTACCAAGGAAATGTGATCATGTTTTTTTGTCACGGCCACTCATTGTTATTTCTTATAGTATAGATCTTGAATAAGTAGAAGCTAAAATTTTGATTGCCTGTGCTTCTTTTGGCCCTCATTTGCAGATAATTTCCGCAGTTTCTGGAGGGATAACAGACCTATCATTCAATGCTGTTGGCTATGCTTGGCAGATTGCTAATTGCTTCTTAACTGCATCGTACTCTGTGAGTAATCATTTGATCATTTTTGGTTTCTTTTCTCAAAATGTTGGAGTCTTTTGAAGCACTTAATAACCATGCTTACATGTCAAGCATTATATGTTGTTTGTTTAAGACTAAGCCAATAAACGAAATGGTTCTTCTTCACTATAACTAGCACGTTACTGGCTTGATTTTGAGTTTGTAGATACTGTTGAGATGCTGAGATTCTGTTACATTAGAAAATATAATAGACTGCAATCAATTGTCATCAGTGAGCTGAGTACTTAAACTCACTGATAAAGTAGGGATAGCATGGTGGAGATAAGATTTTTGGTGTAAGATTATGAATTCACATTATCAACTTCACACAAGGTTTTCATACCATTTCGTGATTTAGCAACGAAAGTGTTTGGTTCCCATTATTGCATGTCCATAAAAACCAAGACCATGGATAATTCTGCTACCACTTTTGACTAGCTTCTATATTGTTGTTTTGCAGCTAACTTTGAGAAAGACCATGGATACAGCCAAGCAGGTTACTCAATCGGGAAACTTAAACGAGTTCTCCATGGTCTTGCTTAATAACACACTTTCATTACCACTGGGGCTTCTGCTTTCTTTTTCCTTCAACGAGATGGATTATTTGTATCAAACGTGAGTTATCCTTTTTTCCTGTCGATGGAAAATGGTTAGTGTCATTTGAAAGCAAAATGGTTGTCGTATTATATTTGTGCAGGCCTCTTCTGCGATTGCCAGGTTTCTGGATGGTCATGACACTTAGTGGACTTCTAGGATTGGCCATTAGTTTCACTTCAATGTGGTTTCTTCATCAAACTGGAGCAACAACATACAGGTAGCAAATTAGAGCAAGAGAGAGAGACAGTGATAGAGAAACATGCAATTTCAAAACTATACTTTGTAGTGTTGCTCTGCCCAGTCTTGCATTTTTGGTGGTATATTTCTTCTAAACATACATCTTTCATTTTATTCAAAATTCAGCCTGGTGGGATCGCTAAACAAGATACCTTTATCCATTGCGGGGATTGTTCTTTTCAATGTACCAACCAGTTTACAGAACTCAGCAAGCATACTCTTTGGTAAGCGATCTCTTGATCAGTTCCCTTGTCCAACATCTTGAAGAAAACACATATCACTTGTTCTGTGCATTAACCTAAGGTGCCTGAATTGCAGGTCTTGTCGCTGGAGTTGTATTTGCCAGAGCCAAAATGAGGGAGAAGTCCTAATACCCTTCACAACTCCAACACAATTTTCTTACATCAATCAGTATATGACATGGCAAAAGATGACTAAAGCAGAGCAATGATTATATTCACAATACTGCATGTGTTTTTTTTGTAACTACTAAAGCATTCGCTACTCTGTTTGTAGAAAACAATTAGTAAAATATTGATGAATGTATCGATTCTTGAGTGTTAAAAAGAATTTATTTTTTTTGTATGTGTTCTAACATCACCAAAGTTTCTGTATCATCATCTGCAGTTACATTTCTGCAAATATCTAGGAAATATTATGGCACTTTGATTGGCGATCTCTTCAGATTTGAGTTGCAGAGGATGCAGTTGGAGATCAAGTTGGCTTTACTTGTAAGTACTCTCATCAGGTAACTGCATTGAGTAGCCATGGAAACATGTTGAAACTTTAACATGATAGAGAAATGTTTGCGTGTACTTTCCTTCATACTCTCATTGATCTTGGATCAAGATAGCATATCTGATTGTATTCTAAGTTTTAATAAAAAGTTTGGTTTTGCTTATACTTCCATGAACCTGACTTGTAACAGAAAGAAAACCTTTGTCAATGCCAGTTTCTTGGTTGGATCAGTCTCCTTTAGAATGCTTGCTTCAAGATTCTTTATTTGTTTTGTAAACAAGCTCGTAGATTTTGCAGACACCAAAGTTTCATCCAGATCAAACACGATGGCTAAGCATCGATTCATAAGCATCTTCAAACATGACTCATAAACACCAGAGGCAACACTGAACACCCAGAAACAGGGGAAATTGTGATTCCTACTCTGCATTGCAACTAATTGAACTTCCACACCGTTGCCGACTAAAACCGCAACAGTCTGAAAAAGGTAAAAGATATCAAGAATCACCGTCTTAACCCAACAAGAAACATCTAAATCGACAAGTTAGCTAGCATGTTCGCTAATATCTAAAAGACTTACCCTGAATTCGCTGTCACATACTTTCTGGAGTTCCAATATATTTGGGGATTATCTGGAGAAGAAACCTCAAACTTGCAGCGCAAGGCAGAAGAACCGATTGTTTTCAAAATCGAAAGAGGTGGATATTTTGCGTTACTGGCTGCAGAATCATAGATCAGTTTGTGGCCCTCCATATTATAAATAAAATTCAGCCCTTTTTCTTCATAATGTCTTTTTTTATGGTCTAGTGATATAAATAGTTAAGTTATTAGTAAAATATCCCAAGTTCGAGTTCTCATCTCATCCTTGAAAAACCTAAATTCTTGACCGTGGTAATCAACTCTGGCTTCACCCAATTGTGAGTATCCATGGGAATCTTGGAGAAGATCCTTAGGTTAACTTATCGCAAGAATAAAGAAAATCCGATAGATTCTATTTTAGATTGCACAACTTTTCGTGAATTCCTGGGATATTTATAAGCGAGAGAAGAGAGAATAATTTTTTTTTTGTTTGTTAATATTTTGTACGCAAGATTTTTTTTTTTTAACATTTAATAATAACTTAAATTTTCTTCTAGTTATTATTATAAACATTAATAATCACCTAAACTTCTTGTGTATGTGTTCTTAAATTTTTTCTATCAACCGAATATAATTTAAGATTTCATTAAAATATTTATCAAACCCGTTTAGATTTAACCAAAATATAAAAATTTGGACGCCTGATAAATTTAGCTTCTTTCTCATTCTTAGATGGAAGCACGTTATCATATTTATATTGATCTAAAATATTGTCTAAAATATTTTGTAGTCGATGTAGTTAGTTATTCATATACTTATTTTCTTTATTAACTGAGTATACATATGTCTGTGTATTATATGTTTTTAAATTTAAAGTGTATTATATGTCGGTACACCGCGGGTCTTTGTTTTTTATTTTATTTTAGTGAAATAATCAAGATGTCGATATGATTTACATATGTTTTATATTGTGATTTGTGGATATATATTTGCTATTGTTAAATTATAATATTTGGTGTTATGTACTATCTATTAATGTGAGATATAAGACTTAAGTATAAGTGTGTGTTACATGGGGGAGTTTTCGCGGTATACAACGGATAGGGTATATTATTAGTGTAGTTAAGAATTTTTGGATATTTGTAATGTACGTATTCTATAACTAATTATCAGTAGGCGTTGAAAATTAATTCAGACGTTTGATATGAGGTAATGAATATATTCAGAAAATACTATTTTTATAGGTTTTTTTATTGGATAAATAGTTATTATTTAAGTAGTCGATGTTATGTATATTAATTTCGTAGGGTGTTTTGTGTTCCATTTAAAAGTGATAAGTTTTTATTCGTTGTTGTTATGAAACATATTTATTTGTAGCGCCAATTTACATCTCTGTTATACGTGTTTGTTCATTTCTAAAGTGTGTGTCATATTATAATGGGTTGGTTTATCATGAGTGTAGTTAGAAGTTTTAAATACTGCCATATATCATGTCAAATTAGTAAATTACTTCGTAGAAAATGCTTATTGTATCTTCTAATGAAATACAATTTTTTTTTATTTCTTCTAATGAAATACAATTATTAATCTTGATTGTTGATGTTTTGCAAGATTTTTTTAAGAAATATATGTCCTATGGAAATTTAAATAGTTTTGCAAGATTTTTAATATGAGGCTATAATGGGATTTTAATTATATCAAAGCATAAATGACCAAACATGAAGCATATATGTAGTTAACAACCATTCTCGTCTTACAACCCGTCCCATCTTATAATCCCCAACAAATTATACCCATTTTTATAGTCCCCGCATTCGTAGTAGGAAGGTTATCATCTTATTTATAAAGATTCTGAACCATTATCAAAAAAGTTCTACTCGATTCGGGATGTTGTACATATGCAAAAAAAAATTGTAATAGACGTCAATTTAAAAAAAAAAATCAAATTGCAATATATGCAAAAAATTGTATTTTTATTATACATATGTTTTATGTAATAAAATAAATTAAAAAACAAATAAGATCAAATGAAGATTTTGGAGAAATATTTGAGAAAAGGTGGGAATAAAAATGGTGTTATATTTATTAGGGAGAGAATTTATGAATTCTTTTAAAAATGATTAATATTAGTCTTTAAAATATTAACTAAATAATTAAATTTTAGTGGCATTATTTTAAATAGTTTTAACGTCCAAGAATTATTTCAAAAAGTGCTACAAAATGTTAATATAGATTTTTTTTTGTTGTTGTTTTAAGTACCATAAATTGTTTTGGATAAGAAATAGTGAAATACTAACTAAGAAGAGCCATATTGCATATCATTGCGAACTTTCACAAATGTTGAAATGTCGAAATGTAGTACTGTACCACCAAGCACCATGTCTACCCTAACTTCTGTTCTCTAATACAAATGTTTAAAGACAACACAAAATAAATGAAGAGTTGCATATTTTGTAAAAATGTTTATTAAAAAACACAATAAACTCAGCTAAACTTCTAACAAGTAACAACAACAATGTAATTTTGAATGTCACATGGACATACAATTACATGCAAAACATCTAAAACAAATTAACTTGAAAATTAATCAGTTTTGGTAATCAAACACCCAAACTTAATTAGGGGTGTTAATTAAACCAAATTATATATTTCTAAATTACATTTTTAAAGAAAGACATAAAATAAGAAAATGAAAGAGTGTTTGTTTATATAGTTACACAAAATCTGAATATTTGGCTAATTAATTAACGTGGGTTCTCTAAAACATAAGTGGACTTTGTTTCATGTGAGTTTATAGGACTCTCAGGCAAATCCATGTCGTCTTCTTGTGTCCATGACCCAACATACTGTTGAACCACAAGAACTGACACAGTGGCTGCAAAGTCTGATGAAGCAAGCAAATCTCCAATGGCACCAAGCTCAGGACACTCACTCCAATCTGTTAAACCAGCTAAGAGAGGAGATGACATACCTTCTCCTCTTCCAACTATAAACAGATCATGAGAACTGTCCATTGATCTCACTGCTGCAACGGTCTCTTCACCATTGGCCACTAGTTTTTCTATATATACAACTGATTCAAAATCTGCATTTGATGTCCTGAATGCATTGATGTACTCATCATCAAACTGTCTTTGCTTTTTATGGTCCATGTTCATCTTTGGTATCTTTAAGTCAGTGTCATTGGTTGCTCGCGTTGAAGCTGTTTCTAGTTCATCTTGGTCATGGATGAAACGTAAAACGGTTAAAGAGATGCCTGGATGTTGAGCCATTCTCCATGCATAGGCTAAGGCTTCTCTGTCGTCTGGACCGCCGAAAAACAGAACGGCAACTTGGAGTGAGACAGTGTTTGAGTTAAGTCTTGTGGCTCCATTGAGTCCTCTGTCTACGAGTATTCCAACGGAACAAGGCGCGTTTTCGAGTAGGTTTTGGTTGACTAAACGGTAAGCCGGGTTAGTAGCTTCCATCCCTCCATCAACTGTTTGTTGTTTGTGAAATGGTATGATTATGAAGGAGACACGTTTGTCTTCTGCTAAGCTACAAACATCTTCATGCATTGTTGAGTAAGGTGAAATAGCTGTTAAAGGTTGAACAGCAACAAAGGCAGCATGTTGTTCGTAGTTTTCGAAGGCGTTGATGATGTGATCTGATTGAGCTTGTGTTCTGTTAAGTGCTGGTCGTCCTGATTTACGAGTGTTGTGGACAATTAGCATTGCGGATGCTCGTCCCGTGAGCTCAACAAGGTGGAGAACGTAGATGCATATAGGAGATCTCTTTGTAGGATGTGAAGCTTCAAGAAGGTTGATTATAGTAGGAACATTACGTGGTGTGTGGACACAAACCAGTACTCGAAACTCGCTGTCTGGCTTCGTCTGTTGGACTGTTCGTCTTTTGTATGAAACAGATTTCTTCACTGGCCTATAAAGGACAGTTACAATAGGAGTGATGACTCCAGTCATAACCAAGGCCACTAGTACCATGGTTGCAAATGTCTCATCATCTAAAACCTTTTGGTCTTTCCCAACATTTAGCACAATCATTTCAACAAGACCTTTGGTGTTCAAGAGTAGGCCAAGAGTGATTCCTTCACGAACTGGCATTCCATGGAAAAACGCAACGATAACCGTACCGATGACTTTTCCAGCACAAGCTAGAAAGATAACAAAGAAAAGAGTGGCCCAAGTGGCAGGACCTTGGATGGAAGCTATATTAGTCTTGAGACCACTTATAGCAAAGAAAAGAGGTAAAAGAAGGCCAGAGACAAAATCTTCAAGCTTCTCAATGAGTGTGAGACCAAGAGGCCCATTGGGAATCACAAGGCCGAAGACAAAGGCTCCAAAGACTGAATGTGTTCCAATTGCGTCAGTGATAAAACCAGAGATCATAACTCCTGTCAAGATGAGGCATATATAGAACTCACTGAAGTTCTCTCCTTCAGGGGTTTTTCTTATGATCCAAGTGATGCCTGGTCTAACAACAAAGACGCAAATGGCAATGAAACCTGCACTAGAGATCATGACCCAAAGGGAAGCAAATGAAGTTTTGTCACTCTCAGCCAATGCAATGGCTAAGGCAAGAAGAATCCAAGCAAACATGTCATTAACCAAGGCGGCAGACATTGATATCCGTCCAATCTCGGTATTTATGAGCTTTAGCTCAGCAAGAATCCTCGCAAGTACCGGGAATGCAGTAACGGATAGTGCAACACCGAGGAAGAGTATATAGGTTCCTTGCCCCAAGTGATCTTCTGATCGGTGCATAGAGAAAGAAAAGGCAGCACCAATGAGGAATGGTAAGACCATACCACCAATAGCGATAGTTAAAGCTCGCTTTCCCGTCTTGCGAACCACCATGATATCCATCTCTACACCCACCAGGAAAAGGAAGTAGAGTAAACCAACATTAGCCATTGTTTCAAGTACCATCACACTTCTTTGTGGGAAGATGGTGTGTGCAAATTTTTGTGAGCGCCCAAACACTGACGGTCCTAGCACAATTCCACCCTGAGCATTAAGATTAAATGATATGTTTTAAAATGTTAGCAATGTCACATTGGAAATTTTTTTTAAAAAAACTTAAAAGAGTAAAATATATAAAGAATATGTGTTAGTCCACTTATCTTCATTAAAAGAATATTTGTTATAGTCTACTTATTGTCAATTGGTTTTGAGTTTGAAAACTTCTTTATCACGGATAAAAAAGAACTAGACATTAAAAGAGCCTTTGTAGTTTTTACTTACAAGGATCTCGGAGATAACACGAGGTTGGCGAAAGGGCTTGAGGATAAAGACGAAGAAACGAGTGACGACGACAACCAAGGTAAGCTGAAGAACGAAGAGCGGTAGCGAGAAATCGAGAGGGTTATCGCCTTGCCAAACTCCATTGGTGGTGATCATGCTAGGTGCATAACATATTATAGAAGCCTCCGCACCATTTTCTTCACTTGTAGCCATTTTGAGATCCTAAGAAAAACTTGAAGATTGAAAAGGTTTGTTGTGTGTTAACTTGGAGGAATATACATACATACGCATTAAGGTCATATGAGAGGAAAGGAAATGGATTCAAAGTTGGTGGTGTTCCGTGTCATCCTCTTTGCTCAACGAGTCTTCATCATTCTATTTTTGGTCTTCTTTTCTTTTATTAGAAACAATCACAAAATTATTTTCAGGTGCTTTGATAACCTTTACAAAAATTAAATTCTTGATGTTACATGAATAATTACAACCTCTTTTTTAAATGTGTTTTTGCATACACAAAATGTAAATTTTATAGTTACGACATAGATTTTATTGTTTTTTAAAAAATAACCAAAACGACGTAGTTTTGATAAGTTATACACGGAAATGTATTGTTTGCAAAATCTATACACAGTCGAGGGTTATATTGCGGGTGATTTTTGAGGTGATGATATTGATCTGCATTTTCCCCAGTTGAAGGGTTAAGTTGCAAAAAAAATTTGTGTGGAGGGTTTTTTTTGCACAAAACCCTTAAAAAGAACTATGTATTGTAATGGCAATACTTCTGAAATCACATTTTTATATAAATTATAGAACTCAACATCTAGTAATTATATATTTTGAATATAACTAAACATCATATCCATTTTGACTTATAGCTAGCTATTGTGTATCTCATCTTTAAAAAAACTATACATATATAGTTTTATATATATATTTGATATTATTTCATCAATTGTTAAGCATTTGTGATTCAGTAAACTACTAGCTTCAAAAAAAAATTAGATGAATATTAGACTTTTGTTCACGACAATGACACTACGAATAATAAACGATCACGCACACACATATATATATACAATTTTGATACTCTCATTGACGTGTATTCTCATTCACTAATTATTCTTTTGAGGTGTCAATTTTGTGTTACAACCCCAAAATATATTTGTCATTACAATTTTGGATGTTTAACTTGTCAAAAACAAAAGAATTCAGAAAATAAATATTTTTTTTCTCGAAGACGTCGGCAAACTTTTTTAACAAAAATATAAATTCATTTTCATGAAAATCAGAAATGGGTGAAGTCAATCACAAAGTTTTATAATAAAGATATACGAATATGGAAGTAAAAATGAATAAATAATGTTGTACAAAAGGAACACGTGACTCTTCATTTCTTGGAAAAGTTACAGAGAAGCGAGAAGAACAATGGCATGTGAACCAAAACCACTCTCTCTTTCTCTATTTGCTATAAGAAAACAATGGCCCGTGACAAAACTTAACATTTTCAACTCTCTTCACACTTAAATCCAATACAAGTTTACAGAAGTTGAGCTGTCTTTTGAACCATTATGTAATGACCAATCCATAATACTAATCAAAGTTTTATTATAATAACCATACAAGACAACATATATGATCAAAGTTCTATTACTTGTCCTTTTTCTTAAAGCTACTATAGCATTAGAGAAAGAGAGAAAAAGAGAGAGAACAAAGCTTCTTCATCAAATGGAGAAGGAAGGTTGTGAGATTGAAGCTTTAGATATTGATTATAACATCTTTGAAAGGAAGATTAATGTTGATCCTTTCGGGTTCTTTACTCGGAAACCGCGGCCGGAAGCTGACCAGACGGTTAAGACAGAGGAAGAGTCATGGAAGATAGAGGGTGGAACTGGCAACAAAGTCAAGCATGTACTTAAAGGAGTGACTTGTAGAGCCAAACCTTGGGAGATTCTTGCCATTGTTGGTCCAAGTGGTGCAGGGAAGTCTTCCTTGCTTGAAATTCTAGCTGCTAGACTCATCCCTCAAGCCGGGTCTGTTTTTGTTAACAAGAGACCGGTGGATAGAGCCAATTTCAAGAAAATCTCTGGTTATGTCACTCAGAAGGATACTCTGTTTCCTTTGCTTACGGTGGAGGAAACCCTTCTGTTCAGTGCTAAGCTGCGTTTAAAGTTCCCTGCTGATGAGTTGAGATCACGGGTTAAGTCGTTGGTTCATGAGCTTGGGCTTGAAGCTGTAGCTACTGCTCGTGTTGGAGATGATAACGTTAGAGGGATATCGGGTGGAGAAAGACGCCGTGTCTCCATAGGAGTTGAAGTTATTCACGACCCCAAAGTTTTGATCCTTGATGAGCCGACCTCTGGTCTTGATAGTACTTCGGCTCTGCAGATCATAGACATGCTAAAGCACATGGCTGAAACACGAGGTCGGACCATAATTCTGACTATCCATCAACCGGGATTTCGGATAGTCAAACAGTTCAATTCTGTTCTTTTGTTGGCCAATGGCTCGACCTTAAAGCTGGGCTCGGTGGATCAGCTTGGAGTGTACTTACAGTCAAATGGTTTGCAACCTCCACTCCATGAAAACATCGTTGAATTTGCCATTGAATCAATCGAAGCCATCACAAAACAGCAACGTCTACAGGAAACCAGAAGAGAAGCTCAAATCCTAACATCACAAAAAACATTACAAGAGAAGAGATCAGAAGAAAGTCAAGGGGAGAGCAGAAGTGGCAAATTTACACTACAACAGCTGTTTCAACAAACAAGGGTCGCTGATGTAGGAACAATGAATATAGCATCAGAGTTCACTAGAGATTTTGCAAATTCAAGACTGGAAGAAACTATGATACTCACCCACAGGTTCTCCAAGAACATTTTCAGAACCAAGGAGCTTTTCGCTTGCAGGACTGTTCAGATGTTAGGTTCAGGAATTGTCCTAGGTCTGATTTTTCATAATCTCAAAGACGATTTAAAAGGTGCACGAGAAAGAGTCGGGCTCTTTGCATTCATATTGACCTTCCTGCTTACTTCAACAATAGAGGCACTCCCTATATTTCTGCAAGAAAGAGAGATTCTGATGAAGGAAACATCCAGTGGAAGCTACCGAGTGTCCTCATATGCTGTCGCTAATGGACTTGTTTACTTGCCATTTCTTCTCATCCTAGCTATTCTATTCTCCATCCCAGTGTACTGGCTGGTGGGACTGAACCCTAATTTCATGGCATTTCTGCACTTTTTGCTTCTAATATGGTTGATCCTCTACACAGCAAACTCAGTGGTTGTGTGCTTTAGTGCACTGGTTCCTAATTTCATTGTTGGAAACTCGGTGATTTCCGGTGTGATGGGTTCCTTCTTTCTGTTTTCCGGCTACTTCATATCAAACCATGAGATCCCTGGCTACTGGATTTTCATGCACTACATATCCTTGTTTAAGTACCCGTTCGAAGGATTCCTGATTAACGAGTTCTCCAAATCAAACAAGTGTTTGGAGTATGGATTTGGAAAATGCTTGATGACAGAGGAGGATCTACTAAAAGAAGAAAGGTATGGAGAGGAAAATAGATGGAGAAACGTTGTGATCATGCTATGTTTTGTCTTGCTCTACAGGTTCATTTCCTATGTGATTCTGCGGTGTAGATGTTCACAAAGAAGTTTTAAAACCACTCTTGTTTAATATATATGGTAGCAATATATATCTTTTCTGAAAACATTGTGTTACAGGTTTGTTAATGTGTTTAAATATTTACTTCGTACTGCAGCCAAAGATGTTAAAGAAAGTGTTGTTTATGCAAAGGGAAATTTCCATTGATTCTATCGTCTCTCACTTACTACCTGTTTCTATTTCTTTAAGTTTTTTCAAGTAAAGAGAACAAATCCAGCAAAAAGCACTTACATGGCATTGTCCCAAAGAAGACTAGACGATAGTGATCCAGTTTCGGCATGATCTTGTTCCTGTCTCATCTCTGCAATTAGAATATCAAGAAGTGAGTGTATCTGCTTTTTTCGAGGATGCCTTTTGTCTTTAACCATGAAAACATGAAGATGTCCTAGTATCTTTATCCAACTACACCCTGGCTGCTTCGTGACTCCTTCTTTCTTCATCAACTTTCGTACATTTATCACATCCTCCCATTTTCCGACCTCAGCGTACATGTTAGAAAGAAGAACATATGGTCCTGAATTTGACGCCTCTACTTCTAGAAGCTTCTCTGCAACGTATTTACCTATCATGATGTTTCTATGTACTTTACAAGCAGCAAGCAGTGAACCCCATATAACAGAATCTGGTTGCATAGGCATCTCCTCGACCATGCTTTTTGCTTCTTCGAGAAATCCGGCTCGACCAAGCAAATCAACCATGCACGTATAGTGATCCCTAAGAGGAGCCACACCAAAATCTCTGGTCATGGAAGAAAAGTAGTGTCGTCCTTCTTCAACAAATCCAGCATGTCCGCAAGCAGAGAGAACACCAATCATGGTGACGTGATCTGGTTTTTCTCCAGAATCAAGCATTTCTTTGAACAGCTCAAGAGCCTCATTTCCATAACCATTCTGTGCAAATCCAACAATCATCGCGTTCCAGGAAACACAATCTCTTTCCATCATCTTCCTAAATACAAGATAGCCATCTTCTACACAACCACATTTTACATACATATCTATCAAGGAATTGCCAACAAATATATCAGCTTCTTCACCAGATTGAAACTTAAACCCATGCTTCAACACATGGACATGAGCCTGCATGCCTAGATGTAACTCTGCAAGATCTGCACATGCCTTGAGTATATTTGCAAAGGTATAGTGGGTCGGGCATACTGATTCCCTCTTTAAGAGACAAAAAAGACTCAGTGCTTCTTCGTTTTCCCCATTTTGCGTATAGCCAGAAATTAGCGCATTCCATGAAACAATATTCCTCTCCGTCATTTTAGTGAACATGAGTCTAGCTGCCTTAGTGCTTGCAGCCATAGCGTACCCACTGATCATGGAAGTTTCTGCAATTACATTTCTGATAGGCATGCTATCAAATATGAACCTAGCTTCACTTATTTTGCTGCACTTTGCATACATATCCACAAACGCATTGGTTAGAATTATGTCATTCCTTAACTTATCGTTTTTAACAACACGGCCATGAACTTCCTGACCAACCTTAATCGCCGACAAGCTCGCACAGGCACTAATCACACTTGCTAATGTAACCTCATCTGGCTCAACCCAAGATTCCAACATCACTTGGAAAACCTTGAGAGCTTCCACCGCAGGACCATTTTGTTCATAGCATGTAATCAAACTATTCCAAGAAACAACATTTCTATCACCCATCTCATCAAAAACCCGCTGAGCATCATCAACATTACCACATTTCGAATACATATCAACAAGAGCAGAACCTATATACACATCTGACAAACCAGGCGATTTCGCAATCAAAGAATGTATCTGTACACCCCTATTAATATCATTCAAACCCGAACAAGCGCTAAGACCACTAGCAAAACTATATTCATTCAACACAAACCCTTCCTTATGCATCATACCAAAATAACACAAAGCCTCTTCACATCTATCATGCTGAGCAAAACCCGAAACCATGGAATTCCAAGTACACTGATCACGTTCAGGAACTAACCAGAACAAAGAATCAGCTTCATCTAAAAACCCTAACTTGGTCAAAGCCGTCAAAACAGAGTTCCAAGTGTAAACATTTCGTTCAGGCATTTCGTCGAACACTTGGCGACCATTCTCAAGCGACCCACATTTCGCATAAGCGTCAATGAGACGGTTCTGTATAAAGGTTTCATTTTTGAAACCGGATTTGAGAATACAAGCATGGACACAACGGACATCAGTTGCTGATAACTTGGCTCTGATGCATGAATCAAGAAGCTTTGCGAATGGTGAAGAATCCGTGAGAGAAGAGAGATCAGCAGCAAGCTTGAGAAATAATTGTCTTGTCATTACATTATCGTCGTTTGCAGAACATTGAACATGATACTTGTTTCTCTCTAAACATCTTTGTGTGTGGGATTTTGAGTAGAGAAGTAAGTAAAGGCGCGGGATTCTTATGAATCAGATAATGCTCAACCGTACATAACCGGATCAAACTGCTCGACTATTAACCGTACCAAACCGGGATAACTGGACCATAAATATAAAATATTTAACTTTCATATTTATAAAATTATACTTTAAATATTAAAGGGCTGTCTATATCTGGCCCATGTGCTATATGCTTTCAATTAAGATCAACCTAAACTTTAACACTCTACATAATTCCACCTAATTAACCAAAATCGATTAAGCTGTTAAAAATCCTTTAATTTGCGTTTTAAAATTGACTAAACTTGTGTTGATTAGAGGAAGTGGAAGCGTTGAAGCATTTTTGTCAGATTCAAGCATTACCCAGAGAAAAATGTCGTAAGTTTTGTTAATTTCTTTTGGTTGTAACTTGTTATTGATGCTGCTTGGTTCGAATTATTCCACAATTGGATATAATCGGTTCACCATCTTTGTGTTTTCTGGGCCTTACCTTTGTCCTTTCACATTCTTTCTTTCCTTGTTAAAAATCTCTCTTTTTGCTTTAACTATAGGATGTGTGATTTCGAGTTTGTCAATGAGATGTCTAACGATGATGTTGATTATTTTTGGGTAGAGTGTTAAAGTTTAGGTTGATCCTAGTTGAAAGCATATAGTACAGGGGCCAGATATAGGCAGTCCAATATTAAATACACTATAATCTAGAGATATGTAATTACAGAGTTCCTTCCTGTTTAAAAAATTTCCGCCTAGTTCTGACTAATAAACAAAATAACCCTCAAACTAGTTTCCGATTAATCTTCGTTTAATCTCCGAATTTTTGGTTACGCGCTAGGCCTACCTTGACCGCCCGACTAGCGCCTAACGATTTTTGAAATAAGTCCATACCATCTATGATATATGTCCACCTAAGTATCTATTAAAATAACACGTTTTCATCTAATTTAAGTATATTTAATATATATTAATGTTACTTATATTTAATATAAAATTTCATTAATTAAGGAAAATCTCTACATGCAACCTCATGCAAAGTATTTTGGAAGTTACAGAAGCAATAAACGCAAAAATGAAGATAGAAGATAGAAAATAGGCCAAAGCAAATTAAAGTGATGGGCCTTGGACCCACAAATTTAGCTTGATCAAAAGCCTTGAAAGTGTTACTTAGGCCTCATTAAAAACTTTATCAGAAAACCAATTGGGAAAAACTTGACAAGAGAAAAATAGTGCATAAGCAACACTTAACCATTTACCGAACCTCTTGAGCTGTGACCATCATGTGAGAGACTTGAACCAAGACTTCTTCGTTCTTGTTTAACTCTATAAGAAGGCCATTGATTTCTTGGTTGAGCTTCTTGAACCTTGATTGTGTTTGAGAACCCGTCGAAATGATTAATCTTTTCTCCGCTTCGAGCTGCTCCACGACTACGTGCTGCTCCTTATCTTTGTGCTTCTCCTCGTCTTCGTGTTGTTGATATATCATGGTTTTTACGGGTTTTTGGCCATGATATAAGTCTTATTTATAGAGTTTTTATAGTGTTTTCGAGTCTTTTTGAGTCATTTCAGGATTATGAGCTATTTGGCATGGATTGGAGCATTTGGGAGCATTTGGAGAAGATGTGCCGAAAGAAGATACTGGGAGAGCATATTTGGTGTAGGTGTCGATCGACACAACACCTGGTAGATCGACACCAATATCTGACGGCAATTGAATTTCGCGTTTAATTGAAGTTCAGAAGATTTGCAGATTCAGCCAAGAAGTTTCTCTTATTTGCAATTAAGCCCAGTTCGTGGTTTAGACATATATATTGATTTTTTAGGGTTTTGTTGAGACTTACGGATAGAAGAAATTTGTAGAGAACCAGAAGAGAGAGATTTGTAGAGAACCAGGAGAGAAGAATCAAACCCTCCTTCAGAGAAGATTCATAACTCTCTTACTTCTTCTATTGATTTCTTTAATGATATATATTTTATTCATGATGTTTGTTTCATTCACCATGTCTGAGTAGATTTCTTGTTAAGTTGAGGGTTTTCAAAGGAATTCATGAATTGTTAGGTTGTTAGATTGTTAGGATTGAATCAATAGAGTTCTTCATCTAGATTATGGTTAATTTTTTCTAGAGTAGTGAAAGCAACCTAGAATCTGATCTTAGGTTAATTGGTAGACACAAAAGTGTTATTGATTTCCTGAAAATAATCTAGATGAGGAAAATACCTATTCGCAAAGAGATTTGGTTTAGGGATTTTGTGAACTTATCAAACTTGAATTAAATGCATGTCTGAAACTTATAAATTTGGAAAGAGATTTGGAATTTAGGGTTCTAGACATAGATAGTCTTTGCAACAAAAGTTGATTGATTATAATTTTGTGATTTGAGTTCAAGAACGCTGCTTTATAAATCCTGACAATTATTTATTTGAAATTCTAATTCCTGAGAATATCCCTAGGCCTAGCGTTTCCTCATCATTGTTTTAAACCAATCCTTAATTTAATTTGCTGTTTTTATTTAATTTAAAACTTGCTTGCTTAGCTTTATTTAATACCCAATTATTTATTGTGTAATTGTTGAGTCTCTGTGGATTCGATCCCTAAGTATTACAGTGATCTCTTAATTGAGAGAGTAGCGCAGGGCAAATTTGAGCCGATCAAATTTTCGCGCCGCTACCGGAGACTTAATTTTAATTACCATAGATTAATGTTAAAAGTTTAGTCTAAGTTTTTTAATTTTATTTTGTTACTTACGCTTTTCTTTTCTCTTTTCTTTTTGGTGTTTCAGGTTTATGCCTAATACCAGAAGCCAGCTGAACAAAGAGTTAGTTGATCTCAACAATTCAGAACTAGCGGGTTTCGAAAGAGCAAATCCAAAAGCTAAGAAAAAGGCAGCAATGGCACCACCAGTGATTCTGATTCAAGATTCTGAGGGTACTCTTAGAGATGGAGATGGCCATGTGAGAAATGCACAAGGGCAAAAGCTGAATGTTGACGGGACTGTGATTCCTAAACCAGTCGCCGTTGGTGTCGATAGATACCAAGCCGCAGCGGACAATGCACATTTGGCGTTGAATGCTGAAGCATATGATGAGAATCGTACAGTTGGAGAATACAACAGGCCTGCACTGTTCTATTCAAATCGCTCTGCTATACGTCCTCCTACATTTCAGAGGAATAACTTTGAGCTCAAGCATGGGTATTACACTCTTGTAGGACAACACCCGTTCCATGGCCACACTCATGAGCATCCAATGGATCACATTGAGAAGTTTGAAGACTTGGTATCTAGCATCAAAGGTGATGGTGTATCATCGGATTTTCTGCTCTGCAAGCTTTTCCAGCACTCTTTAGCTGGAGAAGCACTATCTTGGTTGAAGGAGTTGAAGCCTGGATCTCTTACGTGCTGGGAAGATGTGAAAGTTACGTTCTTGAACAACTTTTATGATGATGCAAGGTCAGAGGATCTGAGAAACAAGATTTTTACCTTCTATCAAGGAATCTCAGAGGCATTCAAGGCTGCTTGTGTGTGTTTTAAGGGTTATCAGAGAGATTGTCCACACCATGGGTATGACAAATTTCAGCTTTTGGGCATTTTCTATAGAAGATTGGATTAGAGATATTAGATGGCTTTAGATGCTTCAAGTAATGACAACTACAATACAAGGTCTCCATCTCAAGCCACCAAACTGATTGAGAATTTAGCTTCCAGCACCATCACTAAAGTTGCTGATTTTGAGAGGAAGAAACTAGCTCAAAACATGGATGGGGTTCAACTTGCTGACGTTAAGGCCAAGCTTGATTCTGTGCATAACCTTTTTGTTGCCAAGAAGATTGTTAAGTTTGCTACTGAGGTTGAGGCCGTTGAACCATGTGCGGATGAAGAAGAAGGCGTGAACTACGTTAGTGGAGCTGGATATTTGGGACAAAAGTTTGGTAACACACAGGGTAACTGGAACGACAATGGGTATGGTCAGAAAGGCACCAGCAGTTTCGTCAGAACCTATGGAAATTGTTCTTACCAGTCACCTCCTCCTCCATTTGCAGATACTGAGATGAAGTCCATGCTAGAACATATTCTAGCGGGTCAGCAGAACATGACAGTGGATTTCAGCGGGAAGATGCATGCCTTATATACTAATCTAAATGGCAAGATATAAGTTTTGAGCACCTTTACCAACAAGTTGGACGTCAAGGTTGCATAGACTAATGGAACTGTAAAGAAACGAGAAAGATGCAATGCCGTTTTGATTAGAGATGGAGATGATGTTTGGGAGGAGGAAACAAGTGACGATGATGAAACCGCACTTGCACAGCAGGTGTCGCTCGACACCATCTCGCTGTGTCGATCGACACTTTCCATGTGTGGATTGAGACCCCTCACAGACAGAACCAGATTCTCTTGAAACTCTGCGACTATCTACAGAAAAGATCTACAACCCTAAGGTTCCTTTTCCAAAGCCTAGAAAGTGTAAACAAGAAATGGAGGAAGCTCGATGCAAGGGAATGATGGAAAAGGTAATAAATGAGATACATTTAGATCATGGAGATCGGGATTCACCTATGCTTAAACGGTGTGTTAAGAGGATGGTCCAAAATGACGTGAGCCCTGAGGAAGGAGCTTTGCTGGCTAGAAACATGGGTGCTATCTTCTTGAAACAGACCCCACAGAGTAAGAAAGAAAAGAAGAAGAAAGTGTTTGTTTCTGAAAAAGTTAGTGCCATGATTCAGAGCAGGATTCCAGAGAAGTTACCTGATCTAGGAAGTTTCGTGCTAGACTGCTCTATCTTCACAAAAAGGTTTTCTCGCTCTCTTTATGATCTTGGCTCATGTATCAACTTGATACCATGCTCTATTGCTGTGAGACTCGGTATGATAGAATTCAAGCCGACTAGGATCTCTATTATCTTAGCTGATAGATCCAAAAGTATTTTAGAGGATGTTTTGATAAGAGTTGGTGAATGCATGATTCCCGTTGATTTTGTTGTTCTTGAGTATGGTGAATAACCTAAGGTTCCTATTATCCTTGGGAGATATTTCTTGGCTACCGCTGGTGCTCTTATAGATGTTCAAAAAGGAAAGATTGGACTGCATGTGGGTGATTTGGTTATTAACTTTGACATGGACAAGTTGAGGAAGGCACCTACTATTGATGGCCAGACTTTTTCTGTAGAGGAAGCCATGGATGACAAGGCAGTCATAGAGTATTCAGAAGACATTATTGCTAGTGATCATCTATTTAAGACTAAGGATCAGAGCGAAGGTCTAGCTACTGATAAGTTATGGGAGGATGACGTTTTTGTGCTAGAGATGAGGATCGCTGAGACGAATTACAGAAAAAGTGCAGAAACACGAGCAACAGGCTCAGTGTCGAGCGACACCACCATGGTGTCGGTCGACACCCCTCGTCACGACAGTCCAAACTTGCCAAAAACGGATAGTTTTCGGGTTGATCTTACTACTGCAAGATTGAGCCCTGTTCTGATCGGAAAGCTTCACCATCCATACACGAGAGACCTCGAGAAAAGTAAAGGTACGTAACTTCTTTACCCAAACTTTCTCATATGATCAATAAGACTTTCAAAGGTACAAAGACTGTTTTGCAGTTAACCAAGCCACGAGATTATCGTAGAGCGCTTGTTGGTTCTTTTGATGATTTTGCAGGTAGAAGAAGTGTCCCACCCATACTAGATCTTGCCTTGTAGCTGCTCCTCGTGTGCTTGGTCGATTTCCTACACCTAATGCTTATACACCACCTTGGATGATGAGCCCCGACAAAGTCAAGCTAATGACTGAAAACAAGCGCTTAGTGGGAGGCAACCTACTTGTGAGTTTTTCTATTTCTTTTGCATTTTTATTTTAGTTTTATTTTCTTTTATTCGCCAATCTTAGACTTGGTAACACTGGGGACAGTGTTGTTTAAGTATGGGAGAGGCAGTCACTAACCTTGTTTATGTTTTTGGAGTTTTCTTGAGTCAATCCAAAATTTGTTTTATTGAGTAAATTTTTTTGTTGGCAACTATGAACTCAGTCTAACGATTTCTCTGATTTGGATTAACACTCTTATGACTCTTGATTATGCTTGATCTCAGAACCGAAGTTTGGAATGACTATGAGCTGTATCAACAATCATAAAAGCCCTTATTCATTGGATATCCAGTTGATCTAACGTTTTCTCTACTTTTATCAGGACTTAATTGGACTTAGTCTCTTACCTTGGGAGTTGGTATACATTGGACTAGATTTCTTCTTTGAGCCGCACAAGACACTGCACTTCTTCAAAGTATAATTCCTTCCTTCTCTCTTCCCTTCAGCCTTTAAAAGAAACTATGGAAAAGGCTATAGGTAGAAGTGATATGAGGGATGTCGCGTAAACCCGTGCATACTTCGGATCTCATGGATACCCGAGTTAAGAAAAAAGAGTTATAAGAAAAACAGAAAAGAAAGAAAAAAAAAAGAAAGAAAGAAGAAAAAGGAACCGTTGAAAAAATAAAATGATACCCTAGTAGGGAGATGTCGATTACCTTAGAAGTGAGAAAAGGAAGAAGAAGTGAAATCATACGAAGAATGTCTTGGTTTGAGAATAGTCCATATGCTATTAATCGATATTCCCTCGATAAGAATTCACCTTTACTTGTTTTAACTTATGTAAAGAGAAGACAATGGAAAGACTGGAGATTCCTAAGGATTGTGGGATTAGAGTAAGGAATGTTGATGCTTCTCATAGGCAAAGTACATAAAGTAAGTTCTAGAGTCAAGGCGATGAAGAGTGCAAAGAAGAGTTTCCTCCAGTTGAGTGAGTTCCCACGTTTTCAAACTTCTTTCACAGGTTAAGTTTATGTTTTGCTTGAGGGCAAGCAAAGGCTAAGTCTGGGGGAGTTGATTGATTATAATTTTGTGATTTGAGTTCAAGAACGGTGCTTTATAAATCCTGACAATTATTTATTTGAAATTCTGAATTTTCCTGAGAATATCCCTTGGCCTACCGTTTCCTCATCATTGTTTTAAAAACCAATCGTTATTTTAATTTGCTGTTTTTATTTAATTTAAAACATGCTTGCTTAGCTTAATTTAATACCAATTATTTATTGTGTAATCGTTGAGTCTATGTGGATTCGATCCCTTAATTGATCTCTTAATTGAGAGAGTACCTCAGGGCAAATTTGAGCCGATCAGTTGTTCCTCGTCTATGGCTTCCTCCACTACGTGCTCCGGTGTTGTTTGACCATAGTCATATCATGTCCTCCGTCTTGAAAAAGATTTGTTCTTAAATCTGTTTCATCTACAATAAAAGGAGATAGATCAGAAACTTAAAGCTTGAAATAATATTGTACTTACCTTGGAGATCAATTTGATAGGAATTGTCATTGATCCGTTTTGTGATGGTGAATGTTCCATCGATCCTTGGCTTCAACTTGCTACTTCGCTCGGCCGGGAAATCTTTCCTTCCTCAAGTGAATCCATACTTGGTCACATTTCTCGAAGACCATGCGTCGTAATCCCTTGTTAGCTTTCTCCACGTACTTCTTCGTTTTCTCCTCAATGTTTTTTCGAGCGCTCTCATGGATTTGCTGCACCATTTCGGCCTTCCTCTTGCCATCAAAGCTTGGTATTACACTCAAAGGTAAAGGCATCAAATCCAAAGGAGAAGTGTGATTGAACCCATAAATAATTTGAAATGGTGAAAACTTAGAAGCATAATGAACGACATGATCGTATGCAAATTCTACATGAGACAAACATTCTTCCGAAATTCTAAGATTCTTTTTGATCAATGTGTGCAAGAGAGTGTCTAGGGTTCTATTAACCACTTCCGTTGGTCCATCGGTTTGCGGATGGCTTGTAGTAGAGAATAGCTTAGATCCAAGTTTAAACCAAAATGTTTTCCAAAAGTAACTAACAAACTTGGTATCTCTATCTAAAACAATGGTTCTAGGCATGCCATGCAAACGAAAAACTTCCTTAAAGAACAAGTTAGCAATATGAGATGCATCATCAGTTTTATGACAAGCAATGAAATGTGCCATCTTAGAAAACCTATTAATGACCACAAAGATCGAATCTTTTCCAGTTTTATTACTAGGCAAGCGAAGGACAAAATCCATTGATATGTCAGTCCAAGGATGAGAAGGAATGGGTAAAGGAGTATACTAACCATTCATCTGGACTTTGGACTTAGCCTTTTTACATGTGACACACCTTCCACATATACTCTAAACGTCCCTTACCATGTGTGGCCAATGAAATAATCGCGCATCACTTCAAGTGTCTTGACAACGCCAAAATGACCCATAAGTCCTCCTTCTTGTGCTTCCTTAATAAACAAATCTTGAAGAGAACAATAGGAATACACAAACAGTTCCCATAAAAGACAAAACCTTCTTGCCTATGATAGCGACCCAAAGCAAACTTAGAAAAAGCCATATAAACTTCTTGAAAATCCGAATCGGTAGCATAAAGCTCTTTAATTTGCTCAAAACCTAAAAATTTAACATCAAGAGTCGAGAGTAAGGTGAACCTCCAGCATAATGCGTCGGCCACGACATTATCCTTACCTTTTTTATACATGATGACATATGGGAATGTCTGGATGAATTCAACCCACCTTGCATGTCTCTTGTTAAGTTTGTGTTGTCCTTTAAGATGCTTAAGGGATTCGTGATCAATGTGTATGACAAACACCTTCGGCCACAAATATTGTTGCCACGTATGTAAGGCCTGGACCAAATCGTATAGCTCCTTGTCATACGTCGGATAGTTCATTGTGGCACCACCGAACTTCTCACTGAAATATGTTATCGGTTTCTTATCCTACATCAAAACAGCTCTATTACCTATATTAGAGGCATCACATTAGATTTTAAAGGTTTTAAGAAAACCAGGTAAGATCAAAATAGGGGCGTTAGTAAGCTTCTGTTTAAGCGCTTGAAAGGCGTTTTCTTGAGCGTACTCCCATTTAAACCTAACATCTTTCTTGATAACTCTGGTAAGTGGCCCGACTAAGGTACTAAAATCCTTAACGAAGCGCCTATAAAAGCCGGCAAAGCCATGAAAAATCAAAACTTCTCCAACGGTCTTAGGGCTCGGCCATTCTTTGATCGCTTTCACTTTCTCCTCATCCACCTTAACGCCATCTGCGCTTACAAAAAAACCTAGGAAAACAATATTATATATGCAAAAGGTGCACCTCTTGAGGTTTCCAAATAAAATTTCTTCCCAAAGGACTTTCATGACCGATTCAAGATGATCAATATGTTCAACCATGTTCTTGCTATAAATCAAAATGTCATCGAAGTAAACCACATCAAAATGATCAATGAAAGCTCTAAGCACATGGTTCATTAAACGCATGAATGTACTAGGTGTATTAGTCAATCCAAATGGCATAACCAACCATTCATACAAGCCATCTTTCGTTTTAAATGCAGTTTTCCATTCATCTCCTTTTTTCATCCTTATTTGATGATAGCCACTTTTCAAATCAATTTTAGAGAAAATGCAAGAACCATGTAACTCATCAAGCATATTATCAAGTGTAAGAATAGGGTGGCGATACTTCACCATAATGTTGTTGATTGGCCGGCAATCGACGTACATTCGTCAGCTTTTGTCTTTCTTTGGCACAAGTAGGACTGGAACGGTAGAAGAACTCAACGTCAACTTGTCGTTGAAATTCCTTGGTCTCCATCAGATTTGTTTGGTAAGCCATGAGCTCGTCAAATTGTCACTGCAATTCCTTGGTCTCCATCAGATTGGTTTGGTAAGCTGGACGGTTGAGAAGTGTTGGTCCAGGAATAAAGTCGATTTGATGTTTGATTTACCGGATAGGTGGTAAGCCGTCGGGATGTCTTCAGAGAACACAACCTTAGAATCCTGCAAAAAGAGTAAGAGTAGTCTTCTTACCTTTGAACAAGAACGAGTACCGGTTAGTATAGTCGTTGTGGAATACTCTCTGATCTGATTGCCATGGTCGGCCCTAAAGGATATGTCCGACATCCATCAGTAGTATGTCGCATATAACTTGGTAGTTGTAGCTCTCAGTCGCTAATGGCATAACCACTTGGCTCTTAACAATCATCTCTTCATCATCATTAAGCCATTGTAGCTTGTACAACATAGGATGCTGTTGCGGCTTCAATCCAAGCTTCATGATCATTTTCTCACTTGCCACGTTTGTACAACTTTCTCATGGATAAGGCATTGCGAATGAAATAGGTATTCTATTTTCTCTTCTCATTCGGTTTGGGTTTGAATGCTTAACGTTCGTCTTGCCACATAGAGTTCTCCGGACCGTTCTTCATACTCATCCGGAGATGAGATCACATCTAATTCCTCTTCTAGCTCCCTCAAAGACTTTCTGGACATTAATAGCCTTCCACTTGCCGGCTTAGCTAAACATTCTTCGAACGATGAATCTTGCTTTGGCGTGAGCTCATCTTCGGACTCCAACTCGCCATTCTTCCTTATGACCATCACTCTCTTATTAATACACTCATGCACATAGTGCCCACATCCATGACACTTGAAGCATAAAAGGTCACGAGACCTAGTCGTGGCGGAGCTATCAGACTTGGTCTTGTCTCACTCTTGGACGATCAGCTTTCCCTCGGATAGCTCGATCAGTTTGAATCATAACTCGGTCGTGAGGAACTCCGTCTCTTAACTTGTTGTTACACAAGGGTAGCCTTTGTGTAATCTATTCCATCTCCTCGTAATGTTGCATCTCGACATGATCCTGAATTTAACGATTCAATCCTCCTATGAACCTTGACATTGTCACCTCTCGATCCTTCATTTATATGCGCATGCAACATCAAAGTCTCCATCTCTTGGTGGTAGTCTTCTACGGAACGTGTGCCTTGGACAAGGTTCCGGAGTTTGGAGTGGAGCTCTCGGTGATAATGGCTATTGTGCCTATGTCTTATGAGAAGCTTAAATCATGCCCATGTATCGATCGGATACTCTCCATTATGTCGTTTCGTAGTAATGATTTGATTCCACCAACTTAGAGGATAGTCGTAGATATCGGTAGCGGCTATGTTCACTCTGTTAACGTTGAAAATAATTTCCATTTTCTTCTCCCAATCCAAGTAGGCGTCCGGATCATTCCTTCTATGGAACGGTGGAACCTTCATCTTGTAGCCATTCAGATTCTCAACCATGAAATCTCTCTCTTCTCTCGCATGTCTCGGCCTTGGCCTCCTCTGGTGGGATAAGTGACCGCAGCTAGTATTCTTGGGTATTTTAATCAACTATAACCTTCCTCGGGGCTTGGCTAGTCTTCTCCTTTTGATTTTGCTCGCCCTCCGAGATGATAACTTCTTCGGTTGAGACCTTTTCTTGTCCTTAAAGATGTTCCTTGATCGGCTTAAGTTGTTCTTAAGCTTTTTGTCCATCAATTTTTCCATTTGCTTTGTGATAGAATCGATGTTGATTTGGTTGTTAGCACTTCAACCCGAAATTGATGACTCGAACGTCACCATCCCTGCCAATGAAAACAAAACAAAACCAGTAACTAGTTCAAGGAAAGATATCAAAAAAATAAATTTCCTAAGAACATATGAACAAAATTAAGAAACGAAATGTAACAAAATGATGAAATGAAAGTTGGTAGAAACAAAAGAGAACTCAACTTTCAGGCGTGCTCTGATACCACTTGGTAAACATTTATCTTTCTAGAAGAGGAAAAAAATCTACAATTTAGATTAATTATAAACAAAGTGAAATTTTATAATGAACCTTTAAAGTTTAAACGTGAAGAAGAAAATAAAAATACTACTTTAGTATGTTTCTCTTTGAAAAAATAAAAGATACTCCCTTTTATTTAATCAAAAAGTCCATTTTAGTGTAAAACATTAAATTTTATTACACAATTACAGTAAGAAACCACAAAAATTAAATATTTTACTGCTATAAAAATGTAATTGAGTAATTAATAACTTTTATAATCCAATCCATTTTATCAAAATTTAGTAATGATATGTTAGACCTTAACAAAAGTTGTTCAAGTTATATACCATGTGATACACATCTGGATATCGGTTACACATGCCTATGATATAACCTTGTTAGTTCTTTTCGTTGTCAAACACAGTATTAATATGTCTGAGCTACTACACATGTTAACTTTTAAAGCCATAGAAGAGCAAAAGATAAACCACTCTCTTCCGTCTAAAGGAAAACTTCTTTCGTTCCTCATCTTCATCATGACTACTGCATCTTGTTTAATAATCTAGGAAATTTGAGTATTGATAGCATAACAAGATATGCCATCTTTGAATAGCATATGATAATTTTTGAAATACTACCAATTCTTTAAGTCGAGCAGTTGTCGATGTGTTCGATTCTGCATGTGAATTGTTCAAGAGAAGTTTTGTGGTGTTTTGAAAAATAAACAAATTTTGGCATTTTGGGAAAATAAAAAAATTAAAATGTTGTATTCAGGGAATGGTTTTTTTGTTTGTTTAGGAAACGTAAGTTTATGCAGAGCACTTGATAAAATTAGGTGCTACTGATACCACTTTATAAAACTTTCCTAGAATCGACACTCTTGAGGTTGAGAAACATATAGACTTTGCATCTAAGAGATAGTGAGATCACTTGGATCAAAGGATGTGGATCGATTGGTCGCACAAAGGTTGCTAAAAGGCCTTTGATTTACCAAACTAGTTGGAGATTTATGGTAGATTTTCATGGAAAAAAGAAGAAGAGTTTTCTGTTTTTTTTTTTTTTATGTATTTCGAAAGGTACGAAAAAGAAGACTATGAACTTATTTGTATTAGATATGCATAAACATAAACATATAAAAAAGATATGCATAAATAATTTCTTCACGTTTTCACTCTTAGCCAAAAATAATCTCTTCCAAGAACTGCATCAAACAACGTCTCTCCCAACTCAGGACTGGTCGTATGATCTTCTGAATACATCCTCATTTTCATAATCATAAGAAAATCCTCCATGACTTGTTATATCAATACCAGCCACCTCTTCCTCTTGAATCAAAACCCATAAAACAAGGGGACTATTATCAACTTCACCCAAGAAAATATGACAATTATTTCAACTCTCTGTGCTAATACCATCACCGGAATACACCTCATTCACAAACTTCTTGGTAACGAATAGTCATGTGAAGAGTAATACCCATACGCCACAACCACTCATGCAGCCACAAGGCCACACACAATACCAGCCCAGGGATCAACAACTAAATTCGGATCTTAAAATCTTATTCATCCCCCAGATCTATTGCAGATCTAGAAAAGAAGTGAAAAAACAAGGTGGAAGACTTATCGTTTCGCTTTCATAATCCTATGCATATGATTGAGTATAGAAGTTATACATGCATATGTAGTTTCAAACAATAAAATAAAATAGTTTAAATTTCATCCCAAAATTTCTCTACACACATACATTGTTTGAAAGAAATAAATCGATTGGTTAATAATGTCGTTGTCGAAACATGTCATCAAGAATTTTAAAAATGTTTTCAAACAGTTATTACATTTTGTCCTAAAACTTTTTTAAAGACAAACATCAATTGTTTTGAAGCAACAAATCTCTTGGTTAAAACAATATTTGACCCCATGAAATAGTGGCTCAGTTTTAGTACATAATAAAGTATAACAATAAATCATATATAATAAAGTAAAGGATGACAAATAATCGATTGGTTAATAATGTTGTTGTTGATACGTGTCATCAAGAATTTTTAAAAATGTTTTCAAACAGTTATTACATTTTGTCCTAAAATTTGGTTAAAGACAAACATTAATTGTTTTAAAGCAACAAATCTATTGGTTAAAACAATATTTGACCCCATAAAATAGTAGCTCAGTTTTTATTACATAAAGAAGTATAACAATAAATCGATTGGTTAATAATGTTGTTGTCGAAACATATCATCAAGAATTTTTAAAAATGTTTTCAAACAGTTATTACATTTTGTCCTAAAATTTTTTTAAAGACAAACATTAATTGTTTTGAAGCAACAAATCTTTTGGTTAAAACAATATTTGACCCCATAAAATTGTGGCTCAGATTTAGTACATAATGGTGTATAACAATAACTCATATATTTTAAAGTAAAGGATGAAAATATATATATATATATATATATATATATATATATATATATATATATATATTAAAGTTTCATTTGATAATAAGCGTGGAACTTAGTCTTTGTTGTGTTGTTACAATAAGCGTGGAACTTTTCCACGATGTCCAGTTTTCTTATTTCCAAGTTTGTAGGAGGTGTACTCCATTTTTTCTTTCAGTTGTAACTTCCGAGTTGTAGAAGTTGTACTCCAAGTATTTATATCAATGAAAAACCAAAAGAAAAGGTAGTCAAAACTACCACAAAAATCATTGTCTTTGTTATCGCATCAAATACTTTCCCTTATTCTGAAGAGAGACCAACAATATCTTGTTACCTTGAAGTGCAAACACTTTTCCAAAAACTTTTTTAAAAAAAATATTATTTGAATCAACGCAAATAACGAAGATCAACGCAGATCAACAAAGGATACTATAAGCTTAAAAATAAACATTTTACGTTGCACCTTCCTTCGTTATTCTGCAACTAAACTAACTCTGCGTTGATCTCCAGTAATAATTTTTTTGGCAACGAAGGATACTATAAGCTTAAAAATAAACATCCTGTGTTGCACCTTCGTTATTCTGCAACTAAACTAACTCTGCGTTGATCTTTGATAATAACTTTTTTGAATGTTTAGTTGTACCAAATTTATGACTAAACAAATCCAATGAATCGATCAACATTTTTGAATATTTAGTTGTACCAAATTTTCTCTAAGATCAACGCAGAGTTAGAGGCAGCCTACAAGGAGGAGGAGAAATTTTGGAAGCAGAGAAGTCGCCAGCTGTGGCTCAGCCTTGGAGATAAGAACTCAAGTTACTTTCATGCAGTAACCAGAGGAAGAAAGACAATTAATAAGTTCTCTGTTATTGAAAATGATGCCGGAGAACTTGTTTATGAGGAGAATCAGATCACAGAGGTAATTACTTCTTACTTCCAGAATCTGTTTGCTTCGTCAAGAGATACTCAGAGTGGTATGAAGGATATCATTATTGAGGCTTTATCTCCTTGAATCTCGGAGGAATCCAATAGCAGACTTATTGCAGAGCCGTCAGCAGAGGAGATTAAGAAGGCTGTGTTTAACATACATCCCGGGAAGGCTCTGGGGCCATATGGGTTTTCTGCATGTTTCTTTCAATCCAACTAGATGGCCATAGACCCTTCTCTAACAAAGGAAATCCAAGAATTCTTCAGGACAAGAATTATGCCTAGGAATCTTAATGAAACACACATTAGGTTGATTCCTAAGGGTCAAGGACCAAGAACAGTGGCCGATTATAGATCTATTGCTTTGTGTAATGTGTACTACAAAGCTATCTCTAAAATCTTATCGAAAAGGCTTCAGCCACTTCTGTCCTCCATTGTGTATGAGAATCAGTCAGCATTCATTCTAGGGAGAGCTATCTCTGATAATGTGTTGACTACACACGAAGTGCTGCATTATCTCAAGATATCAGAGGCTAGAAAGTATTGCCCTATGGCAGTGAAGACCGATATGAGCAAAGCGTACGACAAAGTTGAGTGGATTTTTATTCAAAAAGCTTTTGAAAGACTTGGCTTTCATCCAATATGGGTTAACTGGATAATGCAATGTATTTCCATTGTTTCTTATTCTTTTCTTATCAATGAGTCTCCTAAAGGGCGGATGGTGCCTTTACGAGGAATTAGACAAGGGGATCCCCTATCTCCTTATATTTTCATTATTTGTAGCGAAGTCCTGTCGGGACTTTGCCAGAAAGCTCAAGTGTCAGGTCAGTTACAAGGGATTACAATTGCTAGAGGTTGCCCCTGGATAAATCATCTTCTCTTTGCGGATGATACGATGTTCTTCTGCAAATTCCATGAAAAATCTTGTCTCTTCTTAAGGCGATTGTTGGAGAAGTATGAGCTAGCTTTTGGTCAGAAGATAAATGCTTTAAAATCGTCAGTTTCTTTCTCAAGGAAAACTCCAGCAGTTGAGCTAGCTGTTGGGCTTACCTTAACATTTTGGAAGAAAAAAGAAAGATTTGTTTGCCTCCATTGTGGATAGGATCAGACAAAGGGCTCTCTCTTGGTCCAATAAATTATTGTCCCAAGCAGGAAAGCTAACCCTTTTGAAGAGTGTTTTGGCAGCCATGCCTTATTAGGCAATGTCATGTTTTCTTCTCTTTGTCTCTTTGTGTAAACAAATCCAGTCAACCCTAACTAGGTTCTGGTGGGACTCAAAGGCAGATAAGAAAAGCATGTGCTTGGTTGCGTGGGATAAGCTGACTTCTGCTAAGCAAGAAGGAGGGCTGGGCTTCAGGGATGTCCAATGCTTTAATACGGATTTGTTAGGCAAATTGGGATGGAGAATCTTCAGCAATCCTACTAGTTTGCTGGCGAGAACCTTACTAGGCAAGTATTGTCCTTCCTCTTCCTCTATAGAGGGTGGCTGTCCTTTTGTAGTCTCTCATGGATGGAGAAGCGTGATTGCTGGAAGAAACCTTTTAAAGAAAAATCTTGGCTGGGTTGTTGGAGACGGAAAGTCAATTAAGGTGTGGGATCAACCTTGACTGTCTTCTTCAGAACTGGTTAGGCCGCTTGGACCAGCTACCTTTTTGCTACCTTTTTGTCAAAGGATCAGCTTGTTTATAATTTGTTTTTCCAGGGTTCTATTGAGTGGGATGAGACAAAAGTTGCGAGAACTTTTCCTATTCAGCGTGCAACTATTTTATGTATAAAACCAAGCAGGTTAGGGGTCAAAGATAAACGAGTTTGGCTTGGATGCCTGTCGGTGTGTATTCAACCAAATCAGGTTATTTTGTAGAGAGGGCATCCCTGACTTTGGTGCAAGACCATCAACTTACTTCAGTAGATTTGGAAGAAAGAGGTGTGGTCAATTCCCACAGCTCCTAAGATTAAAATGTTTCTCTGGAAGACTTTGCATGGTGGTCTGCCAACAAAACAACGACTTTTGTAAGGACATTTGGATGTGGTTGTTGATTGTTGCAGGTGTGGAGCAGCAGAATCTATTCTTCATCTTCTCTTTAGCTGTCCCTTTGCACAGGAAGTCTGGGGACTTGTTCCCTGTAAGCATGCTCTTTCATGCAGCTAGGTGGATAGTGTAAGATCAAGTCTGATCTTGGCAAACTCGCTCATCTGCCTTCCACCCACAAGATTATCTGCTGGACCGTTAGCACCTTGGATCTGTTGGAATCTATGGAAAGCTTGGAGTCAAAGGGTGTTTAATAACCGGTGTTTTAGTGCTAATGAGGCTATGTTAAGAGCGCTCTTGGATGCTAAAGAATGGTGTGAAGCTCAAGTAACTTTGCAGACACCACCTAGTTCAGCCACTTATGTTCTGGCTAGGTCTAACCCTTTGCCTCTTGGTGTTACGAGTGAGACATGTCGGACAGATGCAGTGTGTCGTGAAGACTTAAAGGTAGCAGGCCTGGGATGGACCCGGTTTCCCCATCCTTCAGGTATATCCTCCCACCATTCAGCGGTGTGCGAGAATGTGTCTTCAACTCTCATGGCGGAAAGCCTTGCTTGTAGAGCTGCAATGCAGGATGCAGTTAGTTCAGGGATAGTTCATCTCTCTTTGGAATCTGATTGTCTACAATTGGTTGGAGCAATCAACTCAGGATCAGTTCTGATAGAGCTTCATGGAATCCTTTCAGATATCCTTCTGATCTCTAAGTGTTTTTGAAGCTTTGCATGTCGCTTTATTCCGCGTTCAGCAAATGTTGTTGCTGACGCAATTGCCAAAAACTGTCTAAGTCTGTATGCTCTAAACTTTGGTTAAGCTTCTATTGAATTTTGGTGCACAAAAAAAAAACGAAGTCTTTGTGTTTAATATGAATTGTTTATTTTTAAGCTTATAGTATCCATTTTTTTTTATAAAGACCAACATCTAGTTTATACTATATAGTGTTTTGATGTTGGGTGATGTTATAGCAGTGAGGATTTGGCAAGTCACAACATATTGAGATTTGTTGTGCAACGGTGAGAGAAGTATTGCAGAAATTGGACGTCAAGCACCCGAGCCACAAGGTGCCATCGATTCATTGAATTTGTTTATTCATAAATTTGGTACAACCAAACATTCCAAAATGTTCATATTTCACGAGATCATAATGTAAAATGATGTTATTTTATCTCTTTCATTGTGTAAACTGATTGGTTTTACTCAATTTCTCTTCTTAATTGAGTTTAGATTTTTTATATATAAGGAAAATATGTAATTGTAGTAGATTTGTGTATTAATCGGATCCACACATATAGGGTAAAGTATATATGTGTGGTATAAATGCTTAGTAATATATTTTATAAAATTATTTTCAGATTCTAAATTCACATTATCTGTTTTTTTGTGCTACTAATAATTTTGGCAATTCAAAAGAATATTACACTTGGAGTATGATAATTTAAAAATATTTATTGTGTTTTAAATTATTTAATATTGATTGGGGTTAAAATGATTTAAGAATGATTGTGTTTAAAACTATTTAGTTTGAAACATGATTCACATTATGATAACTGTAAAATATGAAATACAAAGAGTTGTTGGAATATAATATATTACTTAATGTATTAGATACGCATTTCTGTACACCTATTTATTTCTACTATCGGGAATGAGAATATTGAACTATTCTAGAGGAAATACAATATACGGGTTGACAACTTATTCAAACAATTTCTATAGATAACTTAGAATAACGGTGACGAGACATGGAATAACAGAGATGGAAAGGAAACACATAATTCTCAAAATAAAAACCATTATCTAAACTATATCTGATAAAATACGAGACAAAATTTTAGGTAACACAAGTTTTGAGGTAACATGAATTTTAAGTATCAGGAATTCAAGCAGGATAAATGCGGACATACTATTTACTATTATGAACTAGATGAAATAACGAGTATGGGAAGGGAATATGTAATTTGGAAAAGAAAACTATTCTTAATAAATAGGGGTTGGAAATTTAGGGGTAATAATTGAAACAAAACGTATGCAAACATACCATTCACTAATATGTATTATGCGAAATGGATATTTTGCGTGTTAAACATATTTTAATTTGTTGCAGAGCATGCATAGCAAACGATATTTACCTACCTGACATTTATATTTAAGTCTTCCGGGTTAGGAATTTTTGTTGTTGTTGTTGTTTGTATCCAGTTTGATAGTTTAAGTGTTAAATAGAAATTTAACTGATTAGTAATCCGGTTTACACCCAATCCGGGTCTACTATAATCTCGATCAAAAAATTATTGTGAAACGATTATCATTTCAAACATTCACAAACTTAATGAAAGCAAACCAATATAAGTTTATGTTATAAATACTATATCAAATAAACATATGTACAAATAAAACCCTACACATACGTGTAAGTCTAAATTGTTGACCGTTTTTTTTTTATCTGTTAGACTAAAATATACAATCTCAAATGGTTACATTATTATTAAAATAATGATTATGACTTATGAGATAGAAAAATATGACATATCTAGGAGGAGACGGGACGAGATAGAGTTTCGTCCCCAAAATAGACAATTAAATCTCTTTTTTTTTACTACGTATTTTTTTATTTTTTTATGTAGTGTGTCTTTACCGATACCAAAACAAAATCCTATCACTATTTTTGTCTAAACCAAAATAAAAACAAATCAAATACTGAACTGGTATGAGTCTGGATTATGAATTTAAATAACGACATTCCAAAAAATTATTTTTACAAGTATAACCCTGCATATACATAATATATTTGTAAACATGATAGAAAACTTAGTTTTTAAATCAATCCTGCAAGTACGTGCGGGTCCAAATCTAGTAACTAATATAAAAAATGGAAATACAAAAAAATTATAATCATTATAGTAATATTTGTGATAGACAAAATTCATGATTATATTGTTAATTGTTGTAGAAATTTTTTTTCTAACATTAAACAAAGGATAAAATCGTCCAAACATGTCACCACTACCACAACAACGTGGTATAGCGGAAAATAATTGTGAAATGTGGTATTTTACATAAGAGTCCCACCATTATGTGGTAGATAGTTTAAAATTCTCTTTTTATGTTTAGGAACATATGAATGGGCTGGCAAATGAAGTTCAGATAAAAAAATATATTCATTGTCTATATTCGAGTAAACATCTATTTGAAATAGTTTTTCTGAAAATTATTCAGTTTAACACAAATTAGACTAAAAATAACAAGTTTAACATACCATGTTACTAGATTGACACAAATTTTGTGTTAAAAGTCCAGAAACCTTGTAGCCTAATTATTTAATATTTGTACCAATAAAAATGGCAAGTATTATAAAAATCTGCCATAAAAATATTAAATATAGTGTCAAACTAAATACAAAAAAAACATTATACAGAAAAACTTTATTATTTAAAAAAAAATCAATTATAAAGTTTATGGACTCACTTAATATATTGGTTATAAACCTTAATTTATCCCAAAAAAAATGCCAACATAAGAAAAATAGATATATCACTATATGAATTTCAAAACAAAAATGTCAATATATTAAGAAATTTGAAAATATTTGACACAAACTATAACAAATCGATATACACTCGGTTAAAATATTTTTTCATCACAAAACAAATTTGCCATAAAAACTGCAGCTAAATGAATAACAAAACAAATCGGTTATAACATAAATAAAGTCTGTCACAACCTTTAATAAATCTGTAAGCACTATAAAAGTCATTCTAGCAATTTATATTATTTTTAAAAACTAAAAAGGAATTTTGTTATTTCTGCCATTTTTAATTCAAATTTTGATTTTACCACTATTTCCATAACATTTTCCAAAATGTGTGTTTTGTGTTTTGTTGCACTGTGTAGAATGACAGAATTACCCTTCTACATAACAAATTTTTTTACCAGATGAGACATTTTTCTAATTTCTAACATGGAACGAGCATTAACTGTAAAAGGTGAAGACAAATATCCAATGAATATTATGTGAAATTAATGGCTAATCTCCTATATAGTAAAAGAAAAGTAAACTTTTGCATTGGTGATGATGGGTTGGGTCAAAATTAAAAATTAACCCAAAATTAAACAATTGGATACTTCAAAATTGGATATCTAACTGGGTTTGGATATAAATCGGATACTTTCCCAGCGGATTATATTATTTATATATTCTAGATTTTGACTTTCCTAATATTTCTCTAACTAATTAAAAATAAAAATTAAAAATATTTATTATTCTCCTTTCAAATTTATTTGTTCTTATTTTAATTTAATATATTAAAATATATCATATAAATATAGAATAATATTTCATATTTGTTTTAATATGCTGTGATTTGAAACTTTCAAAAGGGATATATATTACTTAATTGACAAAGAAAATATTATTATAAACTTAAAATCTTATTACAATAAAGTTTGGATATCTAAACGGGTTGTTTAAATCTAAGATGATTAGTTAAATATTTTCATGAAATTGTATATTATACTTTATTGATAGAAATAAGTGTAAGACATACCACATCGGTTAAATATTTTGGACAATAGTTTTAAATCATTATAAACATGACCAGTATGCTTCTAACTTATCGGGCTTTCAATTTTAATTTTTTTTGTTCAGATTAATAAAGTTATTTATTTGAGCATATAAAAGTTTAAAAAGTTTCAAAATATTATAATTCAGGGGTTATTTTGTTAAAATCACAATCATATAGTAGAGCGAGTAATTATTATTATTTTTACGAATGCAATCCGTTACAGACTGGTCATTCAAAACATATATTCGTTACATGCATATGTATGATTAACCATAATCAACTCCATTTATTTAACACATCTTCATGTACTAACCATACTCGGTATTGTTTTTGGATAATATTCAGTACAAACTTCTTGGGAAAATTAATTACAAAAATAGCAAAATCATAATAGAAAAATGATATAATTGTGAGGACAAAAAATCTTAAAATACATTTGTATCACTTTTTAAATTAAAACATATTTACAATAGCCCGATTATTTTCGGGAAAATTCCTTAAAAATTCCCCATCTAATTTTAATTTGGAAGTTTAATACCCAATGTTATTTGATTGGAAATAAAATGCATGGTTTATTAAATTTTGGTCTATTAATACATTAAGTATATAAAAATTGTCGAATCGAATAAACCGCTTAATCGGATTGACGGAATCACTAAACCGAAGTTGACGAAATCACTAATCCCTAAACACACGGGTAATTTGGGGTTATCCAAAGACTGCATTGTCCTTTGCTATTACCCCAAATCGAATTGGGATCGATAAACCCTAAGTTTAGTGTAATTCCATTAACCCCGGTTTAGTGATTCCGTCAATCCAATTATCGTTTGTTAAGCGGTTTTTTCGATTCGACAATTTTTATATACTTGATGTATTAATAGGCAACAAATTAATAAACCATGCATTTTGTTTCCAATCAAATAACATTGGGTATTAAACTTCCAAATTAAAATTAGATGGGGAATTTTTATGGAATTTTCCCGATAATTTTCCCCCGCGCTGTAACGCATGTTTGATTCTAGTTATAAAATAAAGCAAAAGCTAAAATCCATATCTGAGATGGATTCATGGAGGACAAAATAACATAGACAATTTCATGAAATGAAATAGGAAAAGCATCAATGGTGGACAATTTTGCGGCAGAGACACAAAGCATAACCAGTAGACATTTTTTACTTCATCTGGTCCATTTATAAAATGTCTATTAGATAGGATAACTCTTGAGTATAACAAATTAGATAAAGAATATGTGTTGTCTACCATTTTCACTAGTTATGGACAAGATAATGTCTACTCGATCTAGTCCACCAAGAATAATACATATTTTGATCTTTGCCGCTAATGTCATCCTATAGTCTATTAGTAGATTTATAAAAATGGACATATTTTGACCGGAAATATGTGTTGTCCATTATTTTCACTAAATCTAGTGGACATTATATGGTCTACTAAATTTAGTCTACGAATATAATACATATTTTGGTCTTCAACACTAGTGTCATCCTCTAATATATTAGTAGATTTCCAAAAATAGACAATATGTAAGAAATTATAGAGTTAAATTTTCCATTAGTGCTGGACATTAATGAATTTGAGTCTAAAATAGAAATTATTATCAGAAGTTATTTTGCTATTAGCAGAAGTTATTATCTAAAATACAAATTAGAATTATTTTCGGAATTTATAAGCTATATTTTAAAATCAATATTTGATGATTTATATAATTTAATTAGAATTATTTTCGGAATTTATAAGCTATATTTTAAAATCAATATTTGATGATTTATATAATTTAATTATCCAATTACCTAAAATTACGTACTAATTTTATTTTAAATTTTATTAACATCTAACAATCTATATTTTAGGAACAAAAATTTAATGGGTTTAGATATTTTTATAATTCAGTTACCTTAATAAACGTTCTAATTTCAAAATTCAAGTTAAATTATTCTATTTGTTATAACTAAAATGATATGTTTTACACCTTTTAATTGTATACACCATGCTCATCTTATACAAAATGCTTCCCTTTTAATAGCATAAAAAATGGACATTTTTTACTTTATCTGGTCCATTTATATAATGTCTATTAGATAAGATAACTCCTGAGCATAACAAATTAGATAAAGAATATGTGTTGTCTACCATTTTCACTAGTTATGGACAAGATAATGTCTACTCGATCTAGTCCACCGAGAATAATACATATTTTGATCTTTGCCGCTAATGTCATCCTATAGTCTATTAGTAGATTTATAAAAATGGACATATTTTGACCGGAAATATGTGTTGTCCATCATTTTCACTAGATCTAGTGGACATTATATGGTCTATTGAATTTAGTCCATCGAAAATAATACATATTTTGGTTTTCAACTCTAGTGTCATCCTCTAATATATTAGTAGATTTACACAAATAGACAATAAATAAAAAATTATAGAGTTAAATTGTCCATTAGTGCTGGACATTGATGAATTTGAGTCTAAAATAGAAATTATTATCAGAAGTTATTTTGCTATTAGCAGAAGTTATTATCTAAAATACAAATTAGAATTATTTTCGGAATTTATAAGCTATATTTTAAAATCAATATTTGATGATTTATATAATTTAATTATCCAATTACCTAAAATTACGTACTAATTTTATTTTAAATTTTATTAACATCTAACAATCTATATTTTAGGAACAAAAATTTAATGGGTTTAGATATTTTTATAATTCAGTTACCTTAATAAACGTTCTAATTTCAAAATTCAAGTTAAATTATTCTATTTGTTATAACTAAAATGATATGTTTTACACCTTTTAATTGTATACACCATGCTCATCTTATACAAAATGCTTCCTTTTTAATAGTATAGATATACTCACACTATGTCAATCTAGCAATTCTTGGGTAGATGCTATAATTTTGATGGAGGAAAAAAGCTATTAAAAATTTAGGGTTGCAGACAATGAGTCGTACGATGGAGATATGTGAGAATATATATGCCATATTTTTTTTTTATTAAAGTTGACTTTTTCGTTTTTTTTCTTTAATTGACCAACCGCAAACGCCCGCAATCGCAAACGCTTGCAGGAAGGAGCTTTTGTAATCCAGCGATTTTGAGCGATCTGAAGCGCTTTGGAGCGTTTTGTGTGAATGGTACTAATCGCTCACAATCGCAATCGCCCGCTACCAACAGCTAGGCGGCTGAAAGCAGGAGAACCAATCAACGCCTTAGTCGGTTGTGGTATTCATTGGTTTGTCAAGTTTTGGTAAGAATTAATATATTAGAATTTGTAAGAGATTTTATTATTTTTAATTAATATGTTAATTATGAAATGCAGGAAATCTTTTGATATATGATTAGACCTACATTTTAGGAAATATATATTTTAAAAAATATACGAAAATAAGGATTTGCAAAGATTTAAATATTTATAAATAATATTAGCAAATGAAATGATCAATCGAGATTAGAATTCGGTTCTATATGAGTGTTACCATAAACATTAGTTATGCACGGAACTACGTTTTAGGAAAAAACATTTTATTGATTAAACTATTCAATTTCCTAAATAATGTACTGATTTAACTATTTGTAATTTAATTTTTCTATTAGCAGAAGTTATTATCTAAAATAGAAATTAAAAAAATATTTTCGGAATTTATAAGCTATATTTTAAAATCAATATTTAATGGTTTATATAATTTAATTATCCAATTACCTAAAATTACATACTAATTTTATTTTAAACTTTATTAACATCTAACAATCTAATTTTTAGGAACAAACATTTAATGGGTTTAGATATTTTTATAATTCAGTTACCTTAATAAACGTTCTAATTTCAAAAATCAAGTTAAATTATTCTATGTGTTATAACTAAAATGATATGTTTTACACCTTTTAATTGTATACACCATGCTTATCTTATACAAAATGCTTCTGTAATGCCCCGACCGCCATCTCTCTTAATGGGCCTCACGTCCTCTCACTAGGCCCATGAGCCCATTAATACCCGACGGCCGGTTAGCTACGTCCGGGAGGCTTAAAGACTTGTTTACCGACCCTACAAATCACCACATGATCTTTCCCTGTGTTTTGGCCTCACTCACACAGTTCCGACAACCACTTCCCGGAAGGTCACCCATCCTTTGACTACTCCAGCATAAGCACGCTTAACTGTGGAGTTCTCTCAGGACCCTTGACCGAAAAGATAAGTGCACTTTGGTGACATAGGTGGCCAAATCAATTCATTTAAACCTCTCCGCAACCGGGGTCTCACAGCTTCACTTTTAATAGTATAGATATACTCACACTATGTCAATCTAGCAATGCTTTTTTATTTTAAAAGTTTGCTACCATTTGACAGATTTTTAAATAAAAAAAGTAATCTGTCGTAATAAAAAAAATTCGTTCATAACTATAAGTCAATCTAGTAATTATTTTTGAGTAAAAAAATCAGCTACGTTACGACGGATTTCTCGTGGCTTACAAAAAACTGTAACCACTAGAATCTCAAAAAACTGTCATATATGTTTAAATGGGTTTTAGATTTTAGTTTTTGGTTTTTGGTTTTTTAAGTTTTTGATTTTTGCTGTAGTGAATAGGATTCTGGAAACAAACCCATAGAATAGGATTTTTATTTGAAAATAAAATAAAAAATGGTTTATAGATTCTATGAAGGAATTGGTAAAATCTCATAGAATCTGATTTTCCTAAATTTAAGGGAATCCATTTTTAGTAAATCATTATTAAATATACTTTAACAAAACCTATCAATTTTTTAAAAATGAATTACAAAGAAAATTCGCGGGTTAAAATCTAGTTGTTTACATAAGTGATACAGCGTAATTCTGTACAAATTCATCATGCCAAATTATCTGCTTTTACGTCTATGCTACGAGAACTCAAAGATAGAGAAAAGAGAAGAATAGTTCTCTATCTATCTTTATATTCTTCCTAGTATATAAAAGAGTTGGCCGGCTACTCGGTAAGAAAAGCTACTTCTCCTTTGTCACCAGTGTTAAGGACATTTTTGTAAGCAGTTTTGAGGCTTATTTATAATATGATTTAGTCTTAGGGTCCTTAATTATGTATCAAATTTTATTTAATCTTTGTTGAAATGTAATAATTAGCCCTACTTCCTATACATCATTTAAAAAAAAAAATCATATCCAAACATAGGTTATAACCAAAAACAACAAACTCCACAAACAATAGGTTTATTTGAATCACTTGTTTATACCAACGTGAACTAGTCAGAGACAAAGATCACTCTGGTTCTCCATCAGCCTGATTTGAAGACCCAACCCTGGCTAATGCTTTTTTGGCCTACCAAAAGAAAAAAATTAGTAAAACAATATTAGCATGGTGATGAATTTGAATCCAAAGTAAATCGTAACAGGTTTATTAGTTTTGCCTCTTTATCAGTTTGTAAGTATGGTAATGAGGGAAAGAGAGATCACTTGAACAACAAGTGCAGTTACAATACCCAGCCAAAGCCCCTGAAGAAACGATATAGCACTACTCAGTATTACTATGTCTGTCATTGATAAACTATATTGTTGTCTTGACATGGTCATGGATGAAGTACTCTCTATAACTACCTTAACTCTTGTGTTGCACTTGAACTCATACATAGACATAGACTATACAATAGCAATAAGAGGATTCAAGAACTGTTTACCCGACCACCGAGATGTAAATGGAAACCAAGAATATGATTTTTTCAGTTTTATTAGATTTTGATAATTAAAGTTGTTGTATATTAGAAATGAAATAGTTAGATTTGTGTTATATTATGTGTGAAATTTGTGTTAGGTTATGATTTATGTAATTTATTGTATTAGGATTTGATGTTTGTATTAAATTATAGTTTATGTTAGATAAATTTTATTGGTTGAAAATGGTTTTTAATTTCGTGGCTTGTTCGTTGATTTATTAAGTATGTAAAATTTATGAATTATATTATTATTCATTTCATTTACTGAATTTTAAATTATTATTGGAAGTAAATACAAATGAATTTAGTAAAAACTATCATATATTGTGATTATATATAATTTATTTAATTTACATTCTTAACAGTTTTTTAGGAACAATGGTAATTATGTTGATTTCTATCTAGTCACTCGACCCAAGTATCAAGGAAAACGGAGAACAAGAAGATGGGTATAAGAAAAAGAAGAAGGATGAGAAGCTGGTGCGTTCATGGTTGAGATGCGGTCAAGGCATCCGTTTTTAGTTAGATTTTTAAAGTTTCTGTTTTTTAAACAATTTCTTTATTTTTTTGTTTTAAAACTAGATGTTAACCCGCGGTACACCGCGGAGCATATTTTTTAATTTTGAAGTTATATTTGTTAATTTTGTTTGTTAATTTCCATAGATAAGCTTTTATAACTATTAATAAAAAATATGAAGTTGTATTTTTTTGTTTGTTTAGTTTTGTATTTAAGTTTGTACAATTATATTTTGATTGTTTATTTTATAATTTAACCCGTGGACCGCGATTTAATTAAATTTTTTCATAATTCTAATTTAATCAACTTAATTAAATATGTATAATAATTAAAACAATGAATTGATGATGACATAACATCTCTTAGTTCAAGTTATTTGATTTCAGACTAAAATATTTTGTATGTAGACAACTCATAAATATATATATATATATATATATATATATATATATATATACTCATACTCACTCTATCACATGATCCATGAACATTGAAATTTTTCTTTTACAATTTACAAAATAATACTATTTTCATAATTATTTTATAAATCATGAATTAAAGATTTTTTGAAAAAATATTACATAATAAAGTTTAGTTTTTAATGCACCTTAGAATGAATATTACATTAACTAATTCATGACTTTAAGTAAATAAATCATGATAATTATTATTCATATCATATTCGTTAGTTGTAAAGTTGTATCTACAATAAATATTATGGTTACCATGTTCTTTCTTAACAGTATATATAAATTAAAATTGATTTCAAGTTGCTAAATAGTTAAATTAAATAAGAATTTTTTTAAAAAAATAACAACATTACAGTTGATTATACTCAAAAATATACATTATTCACACAAAAAATATAGGGCAATCCAAAATATGGGTAAATTATTTTCTGATTTTATGCAAGATCGTGTTTAAAATATTCTTAAATTTTCTATATACGCTTCTTTGGTCAAAATTATATTTAATTAAGTATACCATAAATGTAGGTTTTATACAGATTCTATAGAAATTTTAAATTTAAATTTTAAATCGATTTTTAGGAATATTAAAATGTTTTTTTTAAACAAAAAATTGATTTAGGAAAATTTAATAAATTTAAGAGAGATATTGTAGGAATCAATTTTGTTTGGCGATTTTATACCCATATTATTTTAGGAATATCAAAAATATTATAGAGAGATTTTAGGAGATTTTAAGTATTGGTTTTAAAATTTTATTTTCAAAAACAATTAATATTAATGGCATTCTTTGTAAATACTGTTGAAACCCAAGATTTATTTCATAACTTGCTGCAAAAATGTTAATATAGATAAATTCACTAATTATTTTTAAAATATTCAATTTTAATATTAATGAAGTTTTATACAAATAGAATGAATATTCATTTTAGACAATTCTCAATTATTTTAATTATTTATTTTTTTTTAAAAAAAAATTTGCTATCCGTCGGTATTCCGTTAGTAATGACAGAGATTTTTGGATTTTCTTGTAGTGTGGACTTCGACAATTTCTAGTCCATTCCCGTTTTTAGTCTGGAATACAAAATTTGCATGCAAAAAAAAACAAGATGTTTGCTAGGGAAGAATTAATAGCAATTCCCTCGCAAATTGCCAAGAGCGAGGAAATTGCGAGGTTAATTCAATTATCAAAATCTAATAAAGCTTAAAAAGTTAAAAGTGAAAGTGGAGAAATTACACCAAAATATGAGAATTATTTCTTAAATTCATTTATGCTTATTTTCAGTAATAATTTAAAATTCATTAAATTAAATTAAATTACCAAAATTTATTTTACTTACTTAACAATAAATAAATCAACTAACAAGCAAAAAAAAATCTAAACGATAATTAATCCAGTTCTGTTCTAGTCATGGTCCAACAAATGGGTCATGCTGAATTTTAAAATATTGGTAAAAGCATTACTATTTAAAATATTTAAACATTAAAAAACAAATTGAAACAAAAACAAATTATCAAACTAATATGAGCTAGGTTATAAATTATATATCAAAAATATGTTGACAAACGTACGTGCGGATCTGAACCAAGTATGGTATAAACTGGAATTACAAAACAATATAGATAGAGGCTGAAATGACGTTCAAACCGTATCCAAATCGATTTACCATTTAAGAATATCTGAATATAATATAATGGCATTGCACCCGAAGCATATCTCCATTCATAAATCGTATTGCTCCCGCAATCAAATCGCAATCGCACTTAGAACGGTTTGTCATTTGGGGCCAGACACAAAGATCACTCTGCTGCTCCGTCTGCTTGATCTGAAGGCCCAACCCTGGCTAATGCTTTCTTGGCCTACCAAAAAGAAAAGAGTAAATAAAAGGAACATTAATAAGATTATATTAGTATACAGCGATTTGAAAGCCAAAGTAGCTTCATCTGTCTTACCTCTTTATCCCAATTGGTAAGTATGGTGATGAGGGAAAGAGATATCACTTGAACAACTAGTGCAGTTACAATTCCCAGCCAAAGCCCCTGAAAAAACGAATATAGCACTACACAATATTACTATGTTGAACAGTCATGTAGACTATATGATGTAGTCTATAACTAACATTCTTAACTCTTGTGTTGCACTTGAACTCATACATAGACATAGACTATAAGTAAATAAGAGAATTTGGCACTGCTTACCCGACCACCGAGATGTAAATGGAAACCAAGAAGCAAACCCAAGGGAACTCCAACAAGATAATATGAACCGAGATTCACACACGCTCCGATCTTTTGCCATCCACATCCTTTAGCAACTCCTACAACCAAAATAAGAGAAAAGTACCAGTGTACAGATATTAAGATTGGTAAAACAGACAAAACCAAAGTGCACAAAAACATAAACAATTGTTCCTTAACTTGCAAGGAAAGTAACATAAGGTTTTTTCTTTTCTTTTTTCCGAAACAAATGTGTTAAGGACCTGACAGAACGCATTGAAAGCCATCGAGGAAGTTGCCTGCAACAACAATTGGTATCATTGATGCTACATATTTGATGACTTTTGGGTCGCTGCTGAAAGCATATCCCAAGTTATGCCGCACCAGCAACAAAACTGATCCGATCACAAGACCCTCAGCGATGACAATGGCTACAACCACACGCACAGACAGCTTAGCCACTTCCGGATTCCCTGCTCCAAGCTCGTTAGAGACCCTTGTGCTGCAAAGTGAGAGATAACAGAGGTAAGTTACTTACTTTGTGCAGTTATAAACATTTAATTTTAGGTCGTTTTTGGTTTGTGTGCTTACCTTGCAGTACCACCGAGGCCAACCGGGATCATCCAGACAGTTAAAGAAGTATTTAGACTGTAAAAATGACAGAACCTTATATTTAGTGAAACAGGGTAAGAATGAAAGTGATAAGACTTAGTTAATCCATCTTACCAAATTGAAAGCACTGAAGTCTCCAAAACTGGATTAGGGAGCAATCCTGACAATAGAACCAAAAGCTCGAAAGACCACATCTCAAAACTGTCCATATGCATATATGACTTAATCATGATAATAAACAAGGAATGTGAAGTAAATTTTATGTACATTGGAAATAATGGCTCTCACCAAACCATAACTGCAGAAGGGAAACCAAGCTTCACAAAAGTATAAATATCCTTCAGAGCTTCCTTAGAGAATCCAGTCCAAGTGTGAGAGCAAGAAGGAGAGAACTTGACATAACAGGACAAGAGAACAACATTAGTCCAATACGAGATTAAAATAGCTAGAGCAGCTCCTTTGTATCCTAAACCAGACTTCAATACCAAAACCCAACAAAGAAACACATGAAGTCCAGCTGTAACTCCAGAGCTCACAAACACAGGGAACACATTGTTCTGTGCTTGCAAAAACCTGTTAATACATTGAAGAAGTCCGTAAGCAAAGATGCTAGGGATCATGTATTGTGCATACGATCCTGCAAGCCTCGCGATGGACTTGTCTTGGTGTGCTAATACAAGAATGTGCTCTGTGTTAGCCCAGATAATTGATAGAGGCACAGAGAGCACTAATAAAACACACATGGCTCTCTGCATTAGTATGCCTAAATTTCCAAACTGCCTCGCCCCATATGACTGACCACAAAGTGTTTCCAACGCACCTGCCGTTCCCATCTGTCAAATATGCCCAAATATTTCAGGATTTTGTGATTCTTTGGCTATATTATAAAGAGATTAGATTTAGGTTACTGACCAGAAACGTAAAACCAGTGACAGAAGCAAAGGAGGTGGCGATGGATGCGGCAGAGAGAGGGAGTGAGCCAAGATGCCCTACAAACATGACTGAGATAACTTGGAGCGAATATTGCAGTATGCTGACACCAATCAGTGGTGCAGAGAGCCGTATCTGCTTTTTCACCTCAATCTTCAAACTGTGGTTGTTTCCCTTCTCTGTGATAACATGTTTAGACACAGCAATATCTCGACTCTCGGTTTCAGCCTCCATTGTTTACAACGACACAATGGGAAACAATTTTAACAACTTTTATGACAAAACTTAAACTGTGTCCACAGCTGACAAAGAAGAGCCTCGGTGTGGACCTTGTCTCTCTTAATAAAATAGTTAAATTAGGTCAAACTCGTTTTCATTAATTTTAATTTGTAATGTCAATTTTTGTATTGAAATCTCAAGATTTTATATTCTACTGCACACACTTTTGGCCTTCCCTCTGTTTTTTTTGCCCCAGTAATTTCAGTTTAAGACGTCAATTTGATGTTGGAATTCCAATATTGCTGCTCCTTTTTTTCGAAACTTGTCAGGTCGTTTTCGTTAATTTTAATTTGAGATGTAAACCAAAGGCTATTCGAAATCCAGTGTTTTTAAAAATCCAACTTAAAATTCACGGTTATTCAAAAAAAATTGTGGATTTAATTTTTAATAGATTTGAGAAGATTTAAGAAGTTTTTTTTTTCTTAGTTATAAAAACAGAAATTCAAATCTCATGGTTTCAAGTGAGATTTGAAAAGATTTTACAATAAATCATATATATATATATATATACATATATATCTTATTATATAAAGCGCCACTAACAAAATCGTGACATGTGTTAATTATAAACAATAGGATGTTGACACGTGTCGATTCTAATTTTGTTAATATTAAGATAAAATAGAAATATTATTAACTTTATCAAAAATGAATATATAAAATAAATATTAGAAAGAAATTTTTTTTAATAAAATTAAACAAATAACCTAATTTCAGTTCTGTCAATTTGGTTTATTAATAAGATATAGATTTAAAATTTATAATTAAACGAGAATATATGTCGATTTTTGTTAACAAAAGAGGATTAAGGTTTAAACTTTAATTTTACAATTAAAACAGGTTATTTTTTGGTTTGAGTATATAAATGATAAATTAAAACTATGGTTTATCTTTGTAAATGAAAATTATGGTTTAAGTTTAACAATTAAACAAGATTATATGTCGAAACTTGTTTTTGAAGTTATTAACTCACGTGATCATGATAAGTGTCAAGTAAAACATAAGATGTCGCAATATGTTATATCTAATTTTGTTAATATTAACATAAAAATAGAATTTTTAAACTATATTAAAAAATAAAAAATAAAAAATAATTATATATTCAAAAATTTTTATCCAAAAGGATTAAACTATTAACCTAATTTTTGGTTTTGCCAGTTGAGATTTAACAAAGAGATTAGAGGTTACGACTAAACAAGATTATATGTTGTTTTTGCCAATAAAGAAGGATTAAGACTTAGGTTTTACAATTATAAGGGTTATATGTTGGTTTGAGTTTATAAATTCGCATTATAGTTTAGATTTTATAACTAAACGAGATTATTTATCGGTTTGGGTTTATAAAAGAGGAGTGGGATTTAGGTTTTACAATTAAACAAGGTTATTTATCAGTTTGGGTTCATAAAGGAGAATTAGGATTTACATTTTACAAATAAAATAGATTATGAGTTTAACTAAAGAAATATTTTTATTCATGAATTTTATTTTATAATATGTTATATTTTTTTTAAATTTTTAATTTATATATGAATGTATTATGCCATTGAGCAATTTCATTGTCTAAAACATAAAGGTGAATACAAGATTTTCGAAAATAATATTTTTAGATTAAATTAAAGATAACAAAAGTTCAATATAATTTGTAATTATAGTAATTTAATTATTTTTCAAAAAGAATATGTAGTTTTTTGTAATTCGTATTTGAAAGATTTTTTAATGTTTTCCTCCACGATGCTTTATGTTTTAAATTCTTTATGTTTATTTGCGTTGTTTATATGAAATTATTTACAAATGACTATATTCGCATTTAACATCATATTTTAGATTGATGTAAACCAAAGTTTACTCGAAATCCAGTGTTTTTAAAAATCAAACTTAAAATTCAACGGTTACTAAAAAAAATTGTGGATTTGATTTTTAATAGATTTGAGAAGATTTGAGAAGTTTTTTTTTTCTTAGTTATAAAAACAGAAATTCAAATCTCATTGTTTCAAGTGAGATTTGAAAGGATTTTGGGGGATTTGCACAACTAACAAGTACCCTCTCTAGGTGTCCATTTTCAAAAATACACTAATTATATTATGATTTCGATTGTTTATAGTCTTATGAAACTTAAAACACTTTAATATACAGTGATGTTACAACAACATATATGCATATTTTTACTCTGTTTAATTAAGACTTTTATACAAAATGCAAAAGATTTTGGGAAATTGCATTTCATGGGTTCAGTCGACCATTTAATTAAGAATATAACCTCTAAGTTTTGATATTGTGCTTTCTTTATTTAAGACCTTCTAACCCTGTTAGTCTCTTAAAAAGACTAGGTTATTGATTTGGCTAAAGAACTAATAACAAGATTTTTTTGCTGATTTATTCATTCTCTAGGGAAAAAATAAATAAATGATAACTTGATGAGAGTAAAGAACACAAAAGTGTTTAAAGGAAGAATTATATTAGACTCTCATAAAAATAATTTTACAACTTACAATCTCTTATAAAGAGTTTTAGGATAAACATAAATGTAAATAATATATATTGTGATAATGTTACACGTTTTAAACTCAATATTAACATTTATCAATAATCTTCTAGAATAATATCTTCTCAATTTCCATATTTTGGGGTTGACATTTCGACCGTAGATCTCGGTCAATCTCCGGTCTCTATCTCCCAATACCCCCGGCAAGCTCATACGTGGTAACACGTGTGAGATTGGACAAATCTTCAAAGTAACGGCTTTATACTCGGCCGTCGAGTCATCATCGACGTTTATACCCGGTCGTGGGGTCAAGCGGCAATAACATCCGGCCGTCGGATCGATAACAACGTTTATACCCGGTTGTAGGGTCAAAGCGGCTACAATACCCAGTCGTTAAGTCATCGACGTTTATACTCAGTCGTAAAGTCAAATAAGTGAAAAATACATCTTCGGTATTTCCTATCGATTTAAACCACAAGTGTTGGTTGTTCTTCGAACTTCTTGTTCATGAAGAAACTTGTGAAACCATAGTCAAAATTTAAATCCATCACCACCGGATTAGCATCGTATCCGTCGATATCATCGTCTCTGTCGATATCATCGTCTCCATATCTCCACTGCATCATTGGAGTCATGGTCAACCTCTCATGACCATCATAATAAGTATTAGAACCATCATTGGCTCATAAACGATCGTCACCAACTAGCAAGCTAGCCAATAAAAAAACCAAACCACAAACATGAGTCACTTTCGTCGGTGTAGTCTCCACAACATCAACGTTGTTGGCTTTCCTACACGGCCAAATTGAACACGAACAACCTCGTATTTTTTTATTTTTTTTTTGGTAGAAAGAAAGAAAATAAGGGAAGTATTTCTTTTTAAATGAATGAATAGGAAAAAAAATCAAAACGAAAGAAAAAAAAAACAAGAGAAAATTATAGAAGCGGAAGCAAACGAGAACCCTAACCCATCAGAACATGATCAAGGCTTTGATACCATGATAAGTTTGGAGGAAACCTTAGAAGTGAAATAGCTTCACTGATACCATGATAAATTGATGAGAGTAAAGAACACAAAAGTGTTGAAAGGAAGAATTATATTAGACTCTCATAAAAATAATGTTACAACTTACAATCTCTTATATAGAGTTTTAGGATAAACATAAATGTAAATAATATAGATTGTGATAATGTTACACTTCCTAAACTCAATATTAACATTTATCAATAATCTTCTAGAATAATATCTTCTCGATTTCCATATTTTGGGGTTGACATCTCGACCGTAGATCTCGGTCAATCTCTGCTCTCTATCTCCCAATAATAAAATAAATGATTTTTGAAACTGAATAGTTGCATCCATCATCCAATAAATGAACAGTTGCAACTTTTTAAGAGAATATTAGTTTTATGGGCTGTTGTCTCAGATCTACATTGTTCTTTATTTACATTGTTGTCTAGCCTCCAGCGAATGTGATTCCGTCAGGGTTTTCAGGTACAATTAACCGTAGCACACTATCTCGTTTGTTATACACTAAACTTGCTGCTATGGAGGGAAGGATTATCAAGGATGATGTCGATAACAATGTGATTATCATATATTACACCGCAGACCCCCTTTTGCAATTATGTGATACCATTTCTTTTATTTTCTAAATAGGTCTTATGCAATTATGTTATATTAAGTGATTTGTGCAAGGAAGTGATGATGATGTAGGTGACGAGAAGAGAGCTTTAGAAGGAAAACAAATGGTTAGCATATAAATTCATTGTTATTCAATAGAATTAGTATTATCGACGTCTGAATGATTGTGTGATTTGCTTAGGTTGGCAACAAGAAATGTTATACATGACTCGAAGGCGCTGATGCCGATACTTGTACTATAAAATGATGGTTAGTTGATAATAAGATTGTTATCAAAATAAACAAGACCTTGTTTATATTAGCGGTCATGTAATGCCCGACCGCCATCTTTCTAGTGGGCCCCATGTTCACCACCAGTCCACGGGCCCACCTTTCTTAATAGGCTTCACTTTCTCTCACTAGGCCCGTGAGCCCATCAATATCCGAGGGTCGGTTTGCTACGTCCGGGAGGCTTAAATACTTGTTTACTGACCACTACAAATCACCACATGATCTTTTCCTGTGTTTTGGCCTCAGTCACACAGTTCCGACAACCACTTCCCGGAAGGTGACCCATCCTTTGACTACTCCAGCATAAGTACACTCAATTGTGGAGTTCTCTCAGGACCCTTGGTTATGCTGGAGAACTCCACAGTTAAGGGTGCTTATGCTGGAGTAGTCAAAGGATGGGTGACATTATGGGAAGTGGTTGTTGGAACTGTGTGAGTGATGCAAAAACACAAGGAAAGATCATGTGGTGATATGTAGGGTCAGTAAACAAGTTTTAAGCCTCTCGGACGTAGCAAACCGACCGTCGGATATTGATGGGCTCATGGGCCTAGTGAGAGGACGTGAGCCCATTAAGAGAGGTGGTCCCGTGGGCTGGTGGTGAACATGGGGCCAACGGGAGAGATGGCGTTCGGGGGGTTACAAGTTCGATGCAGCATGTTACTTAAAGTGCTCACTTGATCAATAGGGTCATGACGATTCCTGAACCGCTTCTTTTCTTTTTGTCGTTTGATGTATTAGGGTTTTCCCAAACATTAGAGGTACTCACTTGAGGATGGGATCAGTTAGGTGGAGAGTGTTAGTCTTTTAGGGTGCTTAAGTTAGATTTGTTTGTTTCCTTTCTAGATTAGAGTATTGATGGCTAATTCTTCTCTGATCAAGTGGAATAAGATCCCAAACATTTCAGCACCTACCAAATGTTTGATGAAATGTCTGAACAACTAATACCAGAGATATACTTGCTTAGCCTAAGAGATTAGATGTCTCAAAATTTTATTGACATGAATGGATTTTTTCTTCATGCTTGTTTACTGCATGTTTCATCAAAGAGATTTGAGATTAGGAAGTGCCGTAAACATGATAGTTTCTGCCAAGAGATTTGAGATTAGGAAGTGCCGTAAACATGATAGTTTCTGCCAAGAGATTGGATTGACTAATATTTGATGTTCATTGTCTAGGGATTAGTATGTTTGTCGTTTTTTAAACATCCTAAGTAGATTAGCATGCTCCACCGACATCAATAACCTCATCCTCATGATCTTCTATCCATTTGTGCTTTCTGTTTTATTCACTTGCAATTTACATGTTCTGTTTCGTTTTGTCACCAATATTGATAGTCATTACATTTTAGGTTATACATGATAGTCTATGTTTTGCAGCTTTAGTTTAATTGCATGTTCAACATGTTCGCCTAGGATGTTAGAAAACAAAACCGTTTCATGTTTGGCTTGACTTAATCATTTATGATAACATCTTGATTGTTAGCATCAGACCTGACTCTAGGGTAATTGATAGAAAAATTCTAGTATCAAGTGCATTGGTTATGTGTTGATGGTTGTATGAATAAACGTGGATTGGTTATGTGTGGATGTTGTATGACTGAACAGTTAGTGATGTCTTGATTGTTATATGTATAACGTGGATTGGTTATGTGTGGATGAGTGTATGTATGTATAAACGTGTTGAATAGGGTGATGATGGTCAAAACAATTTTTATTTAATAGATTATTACATTGAAGATGTTTCTATGGATAATAAATAATCACTATTTCTTTGTGTAATGTATTAGCAAAATCTATTTTAAACCAAAATTGGTTATTGTATAATATAATTATGGAGTAATTTCTCAATGACACTTTAACACATTCTTTTTTCATTATACTTTTTAAAAAACTTTCTTTAGAATTTAAATATTAGTAATAATTAAAATTTTAATAGAGCTTAAATATATAAATGTGGCTATCATATTGCCCGTGACGCTCAAGACCTGGAGCTTCAACCAAACCTTATCCCGGATTTTAAATGGAAGGCTGATGTCTGGCATCTTCATGTATCCCCGAAAATCAAATTGTTCTTGTGGAAAGCAGTTAAAGGAACATTGCCAACAGGGGGCATAAATTAATCTTATGTAATCCATAAAAAAAAATATCATATTGTTATTGTTACCCAAGGAAAGATTGCAATAATCTGAATAATTTGTGCACCAAGTAGTTTCACTCTCCCACCCATCAACAAACTGTATGGCTTTCCATTTTTGCCACCATAAACTTCGATTATGTATTGTTTTCTAGCAAACAATCTTGTGAATAGTAACCCTCACATCCCACAACCAAAGTGCACTTGAGAAGCTTGAAGCGGGTCATCAAATTGAAATTTAATAGCGACCAAGTCAAGACTGATCAAAATCTATGATGCCCCAACCGCACATCCGGATGATATATCCACAAGGCCGCCTAGTAAACCGGTGTACACATGCGTAACATTCCAATGGCCAACTAGAAGTCGCCTAGTGAACATAGTGGCTAATGTTGCGGTTCATCCAGATAGAGTCGTTTTGACAATGGTCCTCCCAATGGCGCTCCGTTGACCATAGTAAGAAGGAGACATGATGTAAAAAAATTAAAATGTTTAAGAAATAACCAGTAGTGAACTTATACCATCCCAACCATAAAGTCAAAGTACCAAGCATAACAAGGGTTATGATGTGACCACGTTTTTTTAGAAGCGGTTTTCTCGGTGATCAAACCTACCGATTCTTGGACCTAGAATTAGAGATTACCATAAACCAGTTATCCTACCAGCCATGTGAAGATATGTTGTAAAAAAATTAAAAATGTTTTAAAAATAACCAGTAGTGAACTTGTACCATCCCAACCACAACATCAAAGTACCAAGCACAACAAGGGTTATGTTGTGACCATGAATTTTTGAGGAGCGGTTTCATCGGTGATTGAAACTGCCAATTATTGGACTTAGAATTAAAGATCCCCATAAACAAGTTTATCCACCAGCCATGTGAACCACCAGAACCAGCAAAATCAATGGTACCAGAGCCTAATAAAGGATTGTTGTTGGTATGCGTGGGACTAGCCCATCCATCATTTGACCAAACCAATGTGATATTACCGGATTGACAAAACCGGTTAGAAAAGAAGAATATATAAGGTAACCCTATATATATTACTAGGTAATGTCCCGCGCATATGCGCGGTTGTTGTGTATTAAGTTAATCAAGTTTAATTTATTTATTAGTTATAAAAAATAGAATAAATAATTTTCAATGCTTATAACATTTTTACACTTTATTTATTTAAATCATATAATAGAAGCATACATCCATATCTCTTAAATTTATTCGTTGCTTAATTGTTTAATTTTGATAGTAATTTTCTTTAGTATTTTTTGATAAAAAAATAATATTGTTAATGATAAAAATAGAAATGATATTGGGAGAATTTAAAAAATACCCCTTTTCAAACACCACTTTTTAAATTTACCCCATTTTCAAACTTTATAAAAAAAACCACTAAAATGTTGAAATTTATCCAAATATGTATGTAAGCTTATAAATATATACACAAAGTACCTTTGTTTGTATATAAAATTTTATTTATTTCAATGTCTTACAAATTGGTTTGATAATTATAAAAAAATATTATTTTGCTAAAATAATTACATACTTTTGAAAATAAAATAAATATACATGAATATATGAGAAAGAAACAAGCATCTAAAGTAAAAGAATGAAGATTGTTTCTTTAGCTTGATATATTATGGTGCGATAGTCGGAAATCAATATTTTTGAATCCCATCGATAAAATAATTTTCTTATAGCCATAAAATATTATTATAATATGTATTATACATTTAATAGTATAAAAACAGTGAAGAAATGAAAAAGTACATAAAACAAAGAAGAAATATAATTGAAGACAAAAGTTTAAACCAAATATATAATCAAGTTCTTACAATGATATTTTAATTGAGCTTTCAACCCATGTAAGAACATTAAAAAATAAAACAAAGAAAATATTGAGGGTATCAGATATGGTGGAGGAGGATGTAAGAATAGGTATTTATAGGAAAAAATATGATGTAAGTTACAATTCTAAAATAATTAAATTAGAGGAGTTATAATTGTAATTTATATTGTGTTAATTGAAATTGAATGGAGGAAACAAATAGTCAATTCACAAGTTATATAATTTCAGTTACAATTTAGTAGTAAAGTGTGGATTTCAAGTATGAATTAAAGTAAATATTATAATTAAAAAATAAATGCTGAATGGACCAATAAGGAGAGAGTGAAACCTTAAAAATTCCCAAAGAATAATTTTATTTTTTAATCTCTTTTTATATTCCTCTTAATTTAAGTTATATCTTTAGGTTTAATTATATTTTTTCATCCTTGTAGTATATATAATATATAGAAAATTGAATATCAAATTGTTTTTTAGATAGGAAATCAAGTATAAAATTGAAAGTTAACAAAAACTATAATGTTCTTTATATTATTAAATGTTGAATCATAAACTAAATATAAGGATCATTATTCTTAAAAGAATGTCTTACAAATTGGTTTGATAATTATATAACAAATTTTATTTTGTTAAAAAATTACATACTTTTGAAAATAAAATAAATATACATGAATATGTGAGAAAGAAACAAACATCCAAAGTAAAAGAATGAAGATGGTTTCTTTAGCTTAATTTTCTTATGGTGCGATGGTCGGAAATCAATATTTTTGAATCCCATCAATAAAATCATTTTCTTATAACCATAAAATAGTATTATACATATGTGTTACATTTAAACATATAAATAAACAATGAATAAATGAAGAAATATATAAAAACAAAAAATAAATAAAATTGAAAAGAAAATTTTAAACCAAATATTCAATCAAACTCTTACAATGACATCTTAATTGAGTTTTCACCCCATGGAAGAACTTTTTTTAAAAACAAATAAAATAATGAAGAAATGAGATATGGTAGAGGAGGATGTGAGAATGGCTACTTATAAGATAAAAAGTGATGTAGTAAAGTGTGGATTCAAAGTATGAATTAATGTATATGATTAAATGTCTTTTTTGTTTTAATTAAAATTAAATATTAAATGGACCAATAATGAGAGAGTGAAACCTTACTTTAATATATATGATTTGTTGAAAAAAACTTGCAACCTAAAATAGTATCAACATATAAAAATGTATTAGAAGCTTTGGAGATAGTATCAACATATGAGTGTCAAATAACGGTACCCTTGATTATTACAATCATTGAATTGTTTTAGGGGGAAAAAGTTACATTCCATGGTATGTAAATTATTTTTATGTTACTTTAATTACTTAGCTCGAAAATTATTTTTGTAGAGGTATGTAACACATGAACAATGCCTTTATCACTTCACATACTCAATTATATATTTATATTGTTTAATCAATTATATTGTTTAATCAATTTGTTTTATGGTAAAATATCATAGTTAATTTAAATATTCATTAGTACAAGGAACAAAGACTTCACTGATTAGTATTCACAATCAAATCGTATCACTTTACCAATATACTAATTAACTATCATGGGGGCATCAACTGTCGAAACAAAATATTGGCGGAATCCTACAATAATTATCTCACAAATATTGTTTTATAAAGGTAAAGACTCTAACATCCCTAAATTGGAAGTACGAGAATTGATAAACTAAATAATTTGTCATTTTCTATGCCAAGTTTAAGACAAAACTCAAATATTGTAACTCCCTAATGATTTTTTTATGTATTTGTAAAATCTATGCATGATGTTTCCTCTTTAGTAAAATATCGTTGTAAAACTCAAAAAATCGGACGAGCGAACGTGGTGAAAAGAGAGTAGAGACCAACAACCAAAATTCTAAAGCATGAGAGAAAAAGGTAAATTTTTAATAATTCTTTTTAATTTATAAAATTTTATAAGTTGTTCAGATTTGATATGTAGTTTTTTTTTTTTGAATGTAGATGGTCGCAGTCGAAGGAGTTGTAGCAGATTGGTTAGATCTTTTGAAAACTACAAACAAGAGTATTGGAAAAATTCAAGATCTGGGTATCAAAAAACAGATCGAGAGGATTAAGCCCCGGAAGATGGAATGGCTTATGCAATTGTCTCAAGATATCGTCCTCAATCTATTTAACTCGTGAAGAATCAACCATTTGTGTATTGAGGTATAATTAAATATTTTTTTTATCTATTTATTTATTTCAAATCATTAAGTTTATATTTTTTTAATTTGAAATTCCTTTAACCAAAAGTTGGAGATCTAGTTTAGGAAGTCTTGTGTCACGAGACATGATTATCTCTTCTGTATTTCCTTGAGACAATAAACTTTTAACTAAACTGTCACTCAACCTAATAAAGTTGCACTATTAACTAAACAGTCACTCAACTAAATAGTCACACACTCTCTCCACCATTCTAATCATTATAATTTTTCTTCTTATGCATTTTTTTACTTACACACTCAGTCATTATACATGTAACACCCGTGTTCGAAAATGGGTGGTGTCGACACCAAGGAAGGGTATCGATCGACACAAACATTTTTCGGTTAGACCGCTTTGATTTTAATTGCGAAATTAATTGGGGTTGGGTTGGTTAACCCTAGGTCGTGTTTTAAAAGGAGGAGAAGTTGAGGTTTGTTCTTTTCAGCCGCTTTTTAACATTTCCAGAGAGTGTGAAGGGTTCTCAAAGTTTCTAAAGTTTTATGAGGGTTATGTGAGGCTTTTTGGTGGTGTTTGGTGGCTATTCTTGGTGGTTCTAGGCTAGAGGAAGTGAAATCCGTGATGTGTGGTGTTAGGATCCTTGCTTATTCTTCCTTGTTTTCGTTGTTGTTCATTCATTTCAAAGGTGAGAGCATGACCAAGGACAATATATATATATATTTTTTTTTGGTCAAACAACGCTTTCATTAACTTAAAACCTCAAAATAGGGAAGTTCATACAAAAAGAAGCTAAGAAAATACAAAGCAAATAAGGATAGTGGTTCCATAATTTTTCCAAGTGAATGCTTGACTTGAAGACGTTTGCAATGCTTGAAAAATCCTTTGGGACCAAAGCAGAATTGACCATGAAGACGGGGCTTCGCAAAATCCTCGACCAAACAATGATCTTAGACGGCTCTCGCAATACATGCATATGAGCTTTTAGAAGAGTGCTCCACAAGGGAGGCACATGGTAGTTTTCTCGCCAACAAGAGAAAGTTCAAGAACAAAAGTTTTGGGTTCTTCAAACTATTAGTGTAAAACAAGGTTCAAAGATCTGAATGATTCGATTTATTCACACGTCCAAACCAATACATTATATAGGGAGGAGACGTATCTACAAGATCTCCCAATTAATGTGATAGCTACGCTAAGAATATACGATCATATCTCTAAGAAACAAAAAGAAAGATATACGATAATATACAAGATATGGAAACAAATATGTAAGAGGAATATACTCTTAACAATTAGGCTCAAGACTCAACTCTGTCGGTGAACTTATAACCAGAAATCGCAAAGATATGTGTAATATTGTAACAGAGCAGGTGGGTCCTCCCTCACATGAAGCCATCGACCATGGAGGTTAAGAAATTCCACACAAAGCTTGTAGCCGGATTTACAGTGAAACAATAAAGCATATCCTAGGTTCGAACCATTAGGCCAGTGGAGGTGATCGGGATTGTCGGTTTTGAGAAGTATTTGATACCAGTAATCCAATGATTCTATTCCGCATGAATATATTGTTCTTTTTTAGTGTTGTTCATGTAAAAAGGAACAAGCCAACTTTTTATTTCAATACGAGGGAAAAAATCTATTTAATATATATATATATATATATATATAAGAAAGAACAAGTCAAAATGCAAAACTCAAAATACGACATTTAATAAAACTAAATAATTTTTCATTTTCTATGCCAAGTGTAAGACATTATTCAAATTATAGTAGCCCCTTAACAATTTTGTTTGTCTTTGTGAAAAGTAATGCATGATGTCTCCTCATAAGTAAAATATAAGTACAATGTTGGTTTTTGGGTTCCCCCAAGTAAAAAAAAAACTAAGATGTAAATATTATTTTTTAGCAATGATGTATATTAGATTCTCTCATATCGTTAGGTTGTCAAGGTTATATTTGAAATTATTAAATCCAGCAAACCAAGAAGCATAAAGAAATCAACTTTAGAGAAATCGAATCAGAAGAACTAAATAGAACCCAACGATAGATAAAATAAAACAGAAAAAATGTTGACACAAACGAAGGAATCTTGTTTCCACTCAAGACATTTATATGTTACAGCAAAGAAAAGAAAACAGATTCGAACCTAAAAAACAAGAATCTGCAAGATCAGAAAAAAAAAGAATAGTTCTTTGAGAATGGTCTGCCCTTTAAAGGAAAACACTTTATTTTAATTTATTTGGTACACTAAAAGGAAACACTAAGAAAGACTAGTTCAGCTCAGTGTTATGATTAATAATATATATTAAAAGATAAAAATAAACTATAAAAATAATAAAAGACATCCATAACTATTTTATTACTAGGGGAAACGAATAATCAATATAGTTCTTTCAAAAGAGTGTAAAAGCATCTCCAATGGTAAGAACCCTTGAGGGATTCTAATCATTATTTTAAATATGAATTTTGTAAATTTAAAACTAAGAACCTTATTAGAAGTTGTTAAAGTTTTCCTCTTCCAATGGTAAAACCTCCAAATAGGTTTTTAAAAATGAATAAAAAATTAACCTTATTGATTTCAAATTTGAGTTTTCCTTCATCAAAACTCAAAACAATGGTCACAGTGTTGGAAAATTGAAGTCCCATCGTTTATTCCAGAAATTCCACATCCCACAAACTAAACAAATCTCTTCCATTGACGAGTTTTTTTGGTAAACAAGTAGAAAAATAGTAGATTTACCTAAAATATAGCAAAATACATCTTCAAATGTAGAATAATATAATCATATCATAAAAGAAATTGATAACATGAAAATAATACAAAGTAAAGGGAAATGAGAAAAGAAAAAGAGAGGAGAAAATAAAAATCATAATAAAAAAATATATATTTGTGAGGATGACCACTATTTGACCCAAAATAAAACCACTTTAGCCTTAAAGTGAAATGTTTTGCTCGACGAGAATTCTGGGTTTTTGGTTAGTAAGTAACTTTATTTAACAAACATCAAGTAGTTCTTTCATTTAGATTCTTTTTTTTTTCTCTCTCTCTATCTTTCTCTCTCTTGTTTTTCTTTCTTATTTTTCATATGTCTCCTTTATTCTTTTGTCATCAATTTATGTAGTTAATAAAAAAATATTTTATGTATGTGCAACACATTATAATTGTATCTTCTACATTTTAAGATGCATTTTGCTATAGCTTAGGTTAGTTATTGTATTATAATTTGTCCATTGATATTTGAACATTTGTTCGATGATCAATGGTATAATTATTTATGGTATGATGCATTTAAGAATAGTAGAGTTAGATCACTTATTTATTTTGATGTCAATTTTATGTAGTTACTAAGAAAATATTTTCTATTTATTTGTGTATAATCCATTGTAATTGTAATTTTGCTATATTTTAAGATCTATTTTACTATATTTTAGATGAAGGAATATATTGTCTATATGGACAATAAAAAATGTGTGCCATAATATTTGCGATGGTGATAACAAAAAAGTTAATTTAAAAAAAGAAAAAGAAATAGAAAAACTAAACACTTTACGATTAATGCACGAAAGAAATTGAAAAGAATAAGGAAGAGAGAGAGAGACTTTTGTGGACAAGGAAGCAGAAGAAAAAAAGAATCTCGTTGAAGTGGCAAATTAATTAATATTAGAAATGAGTGGGGGTGGTGTTTATTTGAAAACACCATTAAAGTGCCTCTTCCTTTGAAAATGTGCTAGAGCGTAATTGAGTAATTAATAACTTTTATAATCAAATCCATTTTATCAGAATTTAGTAATAATATGTTAGACCTTAACAAAAGTTGTTTAAGTTATATACTATGTGATATAACCTTGTTAATTCTTTCATTCTTAAAAAATCCAATATTCATTAAACACATTATTAATATGCCTAAGCTACTACACATGCTAAATTTTAAAGCTATAGAAGAACAAAATATAAACCATTCTCTTGCCGTTTAAAGAAAAACTTTTTTTGTTCTTTATCTTCATCATGACTACTGAATCTTGTTCAATACTCTAAGAAATTTGAGTATTGATAGCATAACAAGATATGCTATCTGTGAATGAATTGTGAATTAAATATAGCATTTGGTAGTTTATCAACACTATCAATTCTTTAAGCGTGACGAAATTTTCACGCAGGCCAAAAAATTTAATACCATACCTCTATTGAAAATTTTAAGCGGGACCAAAAAATTAAAACTGTAAAGGCAATAAGAAAAAGAAATGTAAGATCGATTTTCATTTTTCCCTAAAGATTATCACTTGCATTGTTAATCTAAAAAGGAATTTTATGATTGATGGTATTTTTGTAGTTAAAATTAAGAAAGGGAAAATATGATTAAAAAAAGGGTGACAAAAACTAAATATGAAATAAACCACTAGCGATCGTATTCCCCACAGAATCCAGACCGGCATGTGGGGGAGATCGGGCGGAGCTCCGACGGGAAGTTCGATGTAATCATCTCCGTTGGCAAGCTCCTTCACCTTGAAATCGTTTGCCGCCAAGAAATAAATTAGGGAGAAGAATAGAATGGAGACAAAACCCAAATGCCGAACACATATATATGGATTATGGGTCAAGAGAGGCCCAGACAATATGGACAAGTAAAGACTGTTGTTTGCCCCCACCCAAAATAGGAATATTTCACCCATGAGAATATATATTTAATTTTCTTTTAACTGTGTATATAAGATTTATATCACCCAAATTAATAACTACCGTTTGAAGTCCAAAAGTATTTTTTTGAATAACACTGGGTTGTTCTTGCTTTGTTATATTTATCATTATGAGATAGCTTTTTCCCATCTCTTGTTTTTCTCTAAATACCATTTAGCAATGATGGTAGGATATCAAGATTCCATTGGTAAATTACTATTCTCTAGTTTCCCCTAGTTGAAAATGATTTTCCCTCCCACTTTATTTTTTAAGTAAAATGATAGCATGAGATGAAGTTATGCACCATGAAAGATAATTGAATTGTTGGAAATGCATACGATATATTATGAATAATTTAATACAACAACCACTGTTTGTTCATCTATCATAAAAAAATCACAAAGATCAAGGACAATCACCATCAGAGAATAAACAAAAACATTACAATTAAGTAACGTACATCTCTTTGGTGAACATATTATGTAACCATGAAGGGTAGCCAATGTTGATGGCTTTGATTACTATCTTGCTTGCTTCTTGTATAATATCTAGCATTAATAACGCCAATAAATAGATATATGTGTAAATGATGTATTATTTGAGAAAGGAGATAAACAATCTTTTCCTTAGACCATCCTTATCGATGGTATGTTAGGCAGTTCTTAAGTTAATTTTTTTTTTAATTAAATGTAAAATCAGCATTATTAACTAAGGTATGTATCTTGCTTAAGATACAGATTTGTTGGTAAGATACGTCGACGTGGCAGGTGTTGATTGAGCAGTTGCAGGTAGAGACACTAATAGCGGAATTGAGATTGGTTTCACGATTAAAAATTTTCCTTTGTTTACATTAATAATTTTTTAATTTTAACCCCTTCATGTTGTTTATTTATTTATTATTAAAATTTTCTAAATTGTAGATTCGGCCCAGAAGTTTTCCTTATTTGCAATTAAGCCCTGTTCGTGGTTAAGACATATATATTGAGTTTTTAGGGTTTTGTTAAGACTTAAGCTTTATTTTGGGAGAGAGAGATTTGTTGAGAGCTGTGAGAGAAGAATCAAAACCTCATTAAGAGAAGATTCAGAACTCCTTTATTTCTCTATTACTTCTTTTATGATATCTATTTTATTCATGATGTTTGTTTGATTCACCATGTCTGACTAGATCTCTTGTTAGGTTTAGGGTTTTCACAGGAATTCATGAATTGTTAGGTTGTTAGATTGTTAGGATTGAATCAATAGAGTTCTTCATCTAGATTGTGATTAATTTGTTCTAAAGTAGTGAAAACAACCTAGAATCTGATCTTAGGTTAATTGGTAGACACGAAAGTGTTATTGATTTCCTGAAAATAATCTAGATGAGCAAAATACCTATTCGCAAAGAGATTTGGTTTATGGATTTTGTGAACTTATCAAACCTGAATTAAATGCATGTCTGAACTTATAAATTTGCAAAGAGATTTGGACTTTAGGGTTCTAGACATAGATAGTCTTTGCAACGAAAGTTGATTGATTATGCTTTTGTGATTTGAGTTCAAGAACGGTGCTTTATAAATCCTGACAATTATTTATTTGCAATTTTGAATTTCCTGAGAATATCCCTGAGCCTAGCGTTTTCTCATATTGTTTTAAAAACCAGTCTTTATTTTAATTTACTGTTTTTAATATTGAAACCTTGCTTGCTTAGCTAAATTTTAATACCGAATATTTACTGTGTAATCGTTGAGTCTTTGTGGATTCGATCCCTAAGTACTACAGTGATCTCTTGATTGAGAGAGTAGCTCGGGACAAATTTGAGCCGATCAAAGTTTTCTAAAAACTTCTTCAATATATCCTCTCATATAAAACTAGGTCTCCATGAACTCGAGAGGGATTTTGAAATAGGAAAAATAAATTTCTATTAGTTTATTATGAAATCGGGTTGGATTCGATTGAGTTTGGGGGGGGGAAGAAAAATAATTTTCTAATTACTTTTCTACGTTATTTAACAAATTTTGGGTAGGGTAAGAATGAAATTTTTATTGTTTTTGGATAAAAAATTATTCAAACCAAAAATCAGTTTATAGAGGAGACTTTTGAAAATTTAGTTTGAGTTTTAAGAATTTTTAGATGATTTCTCGTGTGGGTTCTTATTTGAGCCGCACTTAAACATTGTCATCGTTACATAACAAATAAATTATCCAAATTTTTAAAGGTTTATATATATATATATATATATATATTTCATGGATAAAGATTAAGATTTTCTCTTTCTTTTTTTGTATTTTGAAAGGTACAAAAAAGAAAATTATGAACTAGATTTTAATAGGCTTTTATTGAAAATTTTATCAAATGGACTACTACTTGCATTATGTGCCAAATCCATTGCAAATCTACCATAACTTTCCAACTAAAAAAATAACAATATAGGCAACCCTCTACATAATAGTTTAACTTTGACTTTGCTAATTTTCATCATAACATTGATAATTTGTAAAATGTATGAATGTAGAGAAAAGAGATGTAAAAATTTTACTTCATCGAGCAACTGTGATCTTTTGCTTTCATAATTCTCATCACAGTTCCTTAAGGGCTTACATGTCATGTATTTCTTCTATGGAGCAGTCCTTTTCTTGACATGCAACTTCTGAATTCAGTTATCATTAACAATCTACTAAAACAAAATTTAATGGTTTACTCTTATTTTTCTTTTCCTATCCTTTTTATTTTTATATATATATATATATAAATAGTTTTTGTTTTTGAAAAAGGCTTTCAATATATATTTATTGTCAAAAATATCACCCACCTTATCCATGGAAGACAAATAGTTCATATCCCTCTCGATGCCCAATTTCCTCCCTCTTTTCTCAATTCGGTTGGCTAAACAAAATCTACAAGCATCCATAAAAATGTGGAGAAGAAGAATAAAAGAAACACAAATGCCAAGGTTATATACAAAATCATTAAATTCAGCAAATAGAGAAGCATAAAGAAATCAACTTTAGAGAAATGAAATCAGAAGAACCAAATAAAACCCAAATAATATTTTGTCTCAAAGGAAAAGCAACAATGTTTCTCCTTAGTACATATTATAAAAAATGAAAAAGTGTCGGTGTATAAGATATTATTTTTTTCTGAAATCGATAAAACAACAAAAAGAAAAAGTTTATGATGAATTGTTAGAAATATTTGCAAAAAAAAAGTAGAGAAAACCATAATCCAGTATAACAACATATTATTTATGTGAAACTTTACTTTAATATATATGATTTATTGATATACTTCATTATTGTTAAAACTGAGCCACTATTTTATGGGGTCAAATATTTTTTTAACCAGAAGATTTATTGCTTTATCTCTGTGGGAAGAACACTCATTCAAGCTTCTCTATGAAAAATTGTGTATCAACACGATGAGGTTGACAAAGATGTTTTTGATGCTTCTGTTCTTGAGGAAGAGATGTGCTCTCTTAGGAATCCAAAAGCATAATACAACCTTAGGAGATCACGAACATGGTGAATATGTGGATTAATTTAGGAATGAGGAAGAGAGGACATAAGTCAATGGAGAAGGCTTTCTTAGAGCTTCAGAAATTCCTGACTGATGATGATGTTCGTGCAAGAGAGGAGGCAAAGAAAACAAGGGAAGACTCCAGGAAGAAGCCAAAACCAAAAACAAGAGAGGAAGAAGCCAAAACCCTAAACCTTAGACTTTGGTATCCAGGAAGTCTCACTACTCCCCCCCCCCACTCTTAGATCGTCATCTTCAAGCCATACCGACTCACTATCAGGCCCTCAGCCTTCAAGCTACGATATCCAGGGAGTATCACTGCTCGCTCTCGGTTTGTCACCCTAAAGCATTCACTCGAATCGTCATCTGAGGCTATCACACATCATCCGAGCAAATAAGTCTAAACTCCCCCAAGCATATCCCTAGATTATTTATAACTCTCATGGTTTCCCTATAGCATTATAATGCTATACTAACCACTAACCCGAAACTTTCCGAAAATAGAACCGTCAAACCTGACACTTTCTATTTTTAAAAACTACGCATATCAAATCCAAGAAATAATCATCTTATTAACTCCAAAGTCATAATCATTACATCCAAACAAAAACACAAAAGAGTTATAACCAAAACCATACATCACTCCAACATGGAGAACAAAATAAGACTAATAGTTTACTCTTCGACCTGCTCGTCGAACCACTTCTGGAACCTTGCCTTCATCCTGGCCTCAGGCTCCCAAGTCTTCTCCAAGATTCCATCACAATCCCACTGCACTCTCATCAAAGGAATCTTCTTACGCTGAAGTTCCTTTACCTGCCTCTCGAGTACCCTCACCGGTCTTGCCTATAGAGTCATGTTGGGCTGAAGATCTGCTGGGATCATAGCCAACACCTTGTCATCCTTATGCAGATACTTCTTCAGCATTGACAAATGGAACACCTTGTGAAACGCCTACAGAACCTCATGTAACTCCAACTGATACACCATAGGTCCAACCCAATCCACAATCCTGAAAGGACCCATATACCTCGGACTTAGCTTATTCTCAGTAAGGCACCTAATAGGACCACGCAACATCGCCATTTTGAGATACACCATATCTCTAACCTCAAACTCCAACCCCTTACACCTCTTCTCAGCATAACTTTTCTGCCGATCTTGCGTCTCCTTCATGTTCAGCTTCCAAACCCAAATCTTTTCTAAAGTCTTCTGAACAAAGTCTCCACCATATATGCTCCTCTCCCCCCCCCACTTGAGTCCAGCAGGAGCCATCCCAATGCTCGCCTGATAGCTATTATTATAAGTAAACTTCACCAAGCTCAAGTGACCTGCCCACTGACCACCCCAATCCAACACACACATCCTCAACAGATCTTCAAGCGTCTTGATTGTCTGCTCTAACTGCCCGTCTATCCAGGATCATAAGTCATACTCATATACACATTTGTACCCATCTCCTTCTAGAAGGTCCTTCATAACGTAGAAGTGAAGTTTGAGTCCCGGTCTGACACAATATTGGTCGGTACTCTATGAAGCCTCACTATCTCCTACACATACTTCCTGGCTAACGTTGTAGCTCCATCAGTCTTCTTGATAGCCAAAAAATGTGCAGACTTGGTCAAACGATCCACAATGATCCAAATGGCATCCTTGAACCGAGACACCGGCAAACCAACCACTAAATCCATTGTGCTCATGTCCCATTTCCACTCTGGAATAGGAAAACTCTACAACAACCCACTCGGCTCCTGATGCTCAGCCTACACTAGCTGACACACGTCACACTAAGACACCCACTTAGCCACGTCTTTCTTCATCCCAAACTAATGATAGTTCATCTTGGTCGCTCCGGATGAATAGAAAACATGCTAGTATGAGCCTCACTCAGAAAACATGTTAATGATAGTCCAATCTCTTTTACCTAACTCTCTATCATTTGAGATCATGCCAAAGGAAAAGCTTTTCCTCTTTCCCTAATTGCGATTTTCCGATTTTTTTGTTAGTAAGCTCTTCTTCCTTAACGTTAATATTTAGTTTTCATGAAATGTTGATGATTGTTAGCGGTTTTGATGTTTCCTTCTGATGTTTGAGGATTTGTTATATTGACAGATCTGGTGGCTTGAGAGAGAGTAGCGGCGACGGATGATGGTACGATGGCGGCAACGATGACGGCAGCGTAGCTCAAAGAACCCTAAATTAAGATGGGTTTAGGTTTGTAAATGGGCTCAAAGCGTTATTAGGCCCATTATCATTTTAGGTGGTTTTGAGCTTTTTATCTTTAATTTGCTAAGTAGGCTTATTATTTTTGGTTAGAAATGTAAGTTTGTTTTATCTAAGCCCAAAATAAGAACTAAGGGCTATTTCAGTTCGAATTAACCGAAATAGGAAAAAATTCGGTTAAATTCGAAACAGTTTTAAAACCTAAAAACCGACCCGAAAAACCCAATTACCGAATAAACCGAACCGATCTTTAATTTGGGTTATTTCGGCAGAATTTTAAGATAACCGAAAAATTGAAAACTGAATAAACCGAACCGGATAAACCGATATAACCGAATGCCCATGGCTACTTAAAAGCATTAACCAGCCCCGCATTCTTCTCCTGAGCCTCCCAAACTCTGGTCAGAAAATCTGCTTGACTAGCTGCTTCTAACCTAAGTGGCTCCTGAGAAGTAGCACACAAACGCAGAGAGCTAATCTCACCCACCAAGGTATCCATATCCTGCCCTCGAGCTGAAGCCGTCCACTTCCTACTCAAGGCATCTGCAACTAGATTAGCCTTACTGGAATGGTAAGCTATCTCCAAATCATAGTCCGCTACCAACTCCATCCACCGCCTCTGCCTAAAATTCAACTTAGTCTGCGTGAATATATACTTTAGACTCTTATGATCTGTAAACACATGAACCTTCGCCCCATACAGATAAGATCTCCAAATCTTCAGGGCGAACACCACTGTTGCCATCTCCAAATCATGCGTAGAGTAATTGCCCTCAAATTTCTGCAAAGCATAAGCAATCACTTTACCCTACTGCATCAACACACAACCCAAACCAATTCCCGAAGCATCTATGTACACCACATAAAGTTCTTTCTGCTCTGCTCTGGTAAAGCCAAGACCGGCGTACTCGTCAAAATCTCCTTCACCATAGTAAAACCCTGCTCAGACTCAGGATTCCACACAAAAGGAACATCCTTCCCCGTCAGCTTTGTCATTTGTTCAGCCGTGCTTGCAAAACTCTTCACAAACCGTCTGTAGTACCCCACCAATCCCAGAAAACTCCTAATCTCCGTCCTTCTTCTCCGGATCCACAGAAACTTCTTTTGTGTCAATGTGACCAGAAAACCCATCTTTCTCTTCTAGAAACTGTATTTGCTCAGCTTAGCATACAACTTCTATTCCCGCAGCTTCTCCAAAACTACCCTCAAGTGCACCTTGTGCTACTCAGGGCTCTTAAAATACACTAGAATATCATCGATAAAGATGATAACAAATTCATTCGAAAAACGCCTGGAACACACTGCTCATCAGCCTCAAGAACGTCGCTGGTGCATTTGTCAACCCGAAAGGCATCACCACGAACTCATAATGCCCATATCTCAGCCAGAACGCCGTCTTACGGATATCCCCCTCGTTGATCAGAATCTGATGGTATCCTGACGCAAAATCTATCTTTGAAAACCACGTAACTCCCCACGCAACTGGTCCAACAACTCGTCAATCCGGGTTCCAACTCAATTGTGAAAGGATCAAATTGAGATAGTGGAAACCCTTTCAACGACTAAAACACAACCTCGAACTCCTCGACCACCTGGATTTTTTCTCACCGCTACCTCTCTGACCGTCTTTGGCATCACAATCGACGCCAAGGAGGATTCCCGCCCCTTCTTAATCATCTTCTCCACCTACATTGCCGAAATCACCAAATTCCTTGAAATCGGTCTCACACCCTAGTAATACAACTTCAGTATGGGCCGCTCAAAGTAGACTCTCCCCCGGAAACAATTCAGATGAACTCAGTGCCGATCCAACCAATCCATGCACATAATAACATCATACAGCTCCATCGGACTGAGTACAGATCAGACGGCGTCGAATCTCCTGCAATCAGCACATCCATACCACTAGCCCGCCCTTGAACAGCTAGGAACGCGCCTCCTGCGAGTCTAACGGCTCTAAAATAACCACCACAATCTCCTCGGATATTACGACCCGCCGTGCACTACGGGGTAATGAAGATATTCATAGCTCCATAATAAAATAGTACGTGGTACGAGAACCCGCCCACCAAATTCTAAAACAATAGAAAAGAACCATATTGAGTCTTAGAATTAAACCTGTGATCGGTCGAACGATGCTTGGCTCTCCCGTCTCCACGATCGAGTAGACTTTTGATCCCTCAATCCGTGCTACTGGCGGCGCTCCCAGCTGCACCCACGATGGCACTCTCGGCTGCGCTCCCGACTACACCCACTGCTGCATCTCAGGCTGCACCACCAACTGCACTACTGCTACTGCCAACTGCTGCGCTTTAGGACACTTCGCCTTAATGTGCCCCGTCTCCTTAAAGTGGAAACATACACAAGTTCCCGACGCGGCTCATTCTTATTCGGACAGCTCACCAGCTTGTGTTCCATGCTCCCTGGTCATGAACTGATGCACCTGCATCTGCTACGGATCTCCGGCACGACCGAGTACACCAAGAGTCTGTTATACTCTGCGTCGTACTCCCGCACCGACTTCTCATCCCGAGTCAATGAAAGAAATTGCGACTCTATGCTGTCCAATACCTCCGCCGGAAAATACATAGCATTAAACTCTGCCAAGAAATCCCCCCACACCATCAATCACTGCTCTCTCCTGGCCAGCACACTCCTCCACCACAAGTTTGTATCACCAGCCAAGTAGTGAGCCGTTAGGTCCACCCGGTACGCCTTTAGACACCTCATAGACTGGAATTACCGCTCTAATCTCAACCGCCACTCATCCGCTACAACCGGATCAGAACCCCCAAAGAACATGGACATCCCGAATAGCTGCAGCTGCTCCATCATCCGCAGATAGTACGGCTGCTCGACAACCGCACCCACCCCTTCTGGCTGCACAACTCTGACACCGAGCTGCACACCGGACCCACCTAGCTGCACACTAGGCCTAGCTGGCCCAACTGGCTGCACCCTTGCAATCCCTAACGGTCTAACTGAAGCCTGCACTGGTAATGCTCCTGGTCCCCACCTAATGGAACATCCCCACAAGGTTTCCAACCACACTAGTACCGTCTCCGGGCAAGCCAGCTCCATCCTGAAACGTCTGAGAATCGCTGACATGTTCGGCCGTAGCACTTAGACCCACACTCGTGTCGCTATCCAAGGCAACTCCACATCCCTTATACGATTGATACCATCCTTTAGCAATCGAAACTGTCCGCGAACAAGCGGTAAGCAGGTGATAGTGGATAAACCTACGATCTAATAAAATATATACAAAAACAAGAGTTCAATAATAAATTAATATTTTGATTCAACCAGTCTAAATTTGTACTCAACAGCTTTTTCTAATTCAATGAAATAACTTATTTCATATATATCAACCCGCGTAAGCGCGGGTCTGTTAACTAGTTATTTGTAGTATTTGTTTAAGTTTTGTTATGTAGATTTTTTAATATATTTCAAGTTTGATATGATTAATTATCATCCCAAATCAGATTGATAATAGTGTAGGGTTTAACCTCCACATCATTTTTATATATTTAATATGCCATATACACTTATGTTTGAGAAAATAACAACTTAGCCTTTCTTTAATTATCATATAGAAAAGGAGAAAATATATATATTAACATTTTGTAGCAGTATTTCAAATAAATCCTGGAGTTCAAACTTATTTACAATCCTATGTCACTGTCATTAATTAAAGGTTTCTCTAAATTTAGAAGAAAAACAAATCGATTACACATGTATTAACCAATAAACATTTAAATAAGTAATAATTCCCTAAATTAGTTCTCATAAAATCTCTCGAATATATTTACAATGCACAAATCCACAAAATAGATTAATTCGAATCCTGAAATATCCAACTGGAAAAAAAAATAAGAGAAATTCTTACTAATAACTTTTTTATGATACATTTTTGCAAAACTATGGTTTTTTTTTTGCCATTTTCATTTTTGCCCTCTCTTAAATATTAATGGCCATTTTACCCTTCGTTGAAAGAATATTATTTCCCAAAGGAAGGAATATTTCTTCCAAAAAGTTTCACCCAAGAAAAAAAATTTACAAAATTTTCCTGCCAAAATTTTTAAAAGGGTTTACAAGGATTTTTAAAGGGTCTTTTAAACGATTTACAAGGGTTTTTAAAGGAATTTACAAGAGTTTTGAAAGTTTTTAAAATATTTGTAATGATTTTTAAAGCATTTTAGAAGCTTACAAAGGTTTTACAAGAGTTTTTAAAGTTTTTCTATGTTTATAACAGTTTTAAAAGGATTTACAAGGATTTTCAAATAGTTTTTTAAAAATTTACAAGGATTTTTAATGGTTTTTTAAAAATTTACAGGGATTTGTAAAGATATTTACAAAGATTTCAAAATAATTTAAAAGGATTTACAAGGGTTTTAAAAGTTTAAAAGGATTTTTAAAGGTATTACAAAGACTTTAAAATGGTTTTTTTAAGGATTTACAAGGGTTTTTAAAAGATTTTAGAAGTTTACAAAAAAAATTATTAAGGGATTTATCACGGTTATAAGGGGGTTAAAGGGATTTACAAGGATTTTTTGTAAATCATTTTATAACATTTTTAAGGGTTTTAAATCCCTTAAAAAACTTTGTAAATATTTTTAAATTCCTTCAAAATCCTTTAAAAAAACCTTGTAAATCTTTTTAAAGTCATCCAAAACCTTTCAAAACTTGAGTAAACCTTTTAAAACCATTGTAAATCATTTAATAACATTTATAAACACTTGTAAATCCCTTTAAACCCCTTATAACCGTGATAAATCATTTAATAAAAACTTTTGTAAACTTCTAAACTCCTTTAAACACCCTTGTAAATCCTTAAAAACCATTTTAAAGAACTTGTAATACCTTTAAAATCTTTTTTTAGACTATTTAAAAACCTCTGTAAACTTCTAAAACCCTTTAAACCCCCTTGTAAATCCATTAAAACTAATTTTAAATCCTTGTATGTCTTTAAAAACACTTGTAAATCCTTTTAAAAACACTTGTAAATCCTTTTCAAAACCTTTAAAAATCCTTGTAAATTTTTTAAAATCTTTAAAAACCTTGTAAATCCTTTTTAAACTGTTATAAACTTATAAAAACTTTTAATAACCATTGTAAATCATTTAAAACTCATTCAAAAACCTTTGTAAGCTTCTAAAACCCTTTAAAAACCATTACAAATCTCTTAAAACCCATTTTAAAACTCTTGTAAATCTCTTTAAAAACTCTTGTAAGCCCTTTAAAAGACCCTTAAAATATTCTTGTAAACCCTTTAAAAAAATTTGGCGGGAAAATTTGTGCGGAAATTTTTTTGGCAGGAAAATTTTTTCTAGGAAATTTTTTTGGCGGGAAAGTTTTTGGCGGAAAATTTTTGAGGGGAAAATTTTTGGAAGGAATATTCCTTCCTTTGGGAAAGAATATTCTTTCAACTAGGGTAAAATGGGCATTAAAATTTAAGAGAGGGCAAAAATGAAAAAGGCAAAAAAAGTGGGTATTATTAAAAGAGGGTATCAAAAAAAGGTATTGGTATCAATTTCTCAAAAAATAAAGTGATTAATTGCTAATTTAAACAATTTTTTTTCTCCTAAATCTCGATATGAAAAAAACTGATGAAGAAACATATTTATGGCTCAGAAAAAAAATGTAACCAAATAAACTTTGTATATCCCCAAAAATCTAAATATTCCGCAAATATTTAGTCACCAATTTGTTGCTATAACAATATATATGTTGTGTGAATAAGAATTAAATCTTAAACCGTAGATATATATATATATATTTTTTTAAAAAAATAACCATATTGTAATGGGTATATCTAGAAATGGTAAAATGTTTAAATTTATGGATATTCAAATTATTAAAAATTTTAAATAAAACAGATGGGTTATATTGCATGACGAATTGTATATAGGATAGGTTTCAATCGATATTACAAAAATAAAAAAAAAATACCAGTCAGCCGATACTCCAATACGGTTAATTTTTATTTTACTATTTTCTTAACAACATCAGTATAAGACATGAATAATCATTCTAATTTAATTAAATTTGATCTTATGAAATCTGAATAATTATTAAACAAACTCCAACAAAATTGGTAAATTGTAAAAATAAATTCAAAATTTAAAAATAAATAAATAAATGTTTTCCCTGCAGTGTACACATATATTGAACCAGTCCAGACATAAGAAAAAAAATATTTACCTTTAACACAATAACATGAAGGAAATATGTTTGTATGTATGGTGTGATTTTAATTTTATTTTCACGTAAACAGAATATTTTCCATTTATAAAAATACTATATACACTCATATTTCATCTATTTAATAATAAATAATAAAAATTACTATTGTCGACAAAAAAAAAAAATTACTATATATTATACTTACAATTATATACTATATATATATTTAGCAATGATTTTCTAAACTACTTATTTGAATGCAAAAAAAAATTAATTTATCAAATCTATTATATATATATATATATATACAAGATAAGGGCCCGCGTAAAACGCGGGTTAAAATTTACGTTTTCACGTATGAACTAAAACTATTGCATGTGTTAAAATTTGGAGAATCATAACATTAAAAAAAAATTAATCAATATGAATTGAATATCATATTTTCTAATATAGATTAGGGCCCGTCTAATAGACGGATTATTTATTTTTAAAATAAAATTAAAATTAAAAAACAATTGTAAGAAGTTATATCAAAAGTATTAAAAAATATATAATTTTTGAAGTTAGTAAATTTTTTTTATCGAACAAAATTATTTATGTATCATACATATTTAAGATCGTTATTAAACATTCATTATAAAATCAAGTACTGTTAAATTAATAATCACCAAAAAAAATTGTGAGCTATTCACCATTTTCATAATATTAGTATTACCAAATTTTTGAAAAAACTTAATTTATATATTATACCCTAAACATGATTATACAATTATTTCTAAAAAAAGGTTATCTCCTAATTTCCAGCTTTTTAAAAAACTATTCTCACATATTTTTTTACTTTGCAATCTAATGTATTTCTTAAATTAAATTAATGAATACAAAATTTGATGGTAAATCTCTTATAAATTAACATCAATCCAAAAAAATGAGTTATATTGTCGTTGAGATAAGCATTAAGAAAAAAAATTTAATATGAAAGTATACAAAATTACATATTTGAAAAAAAATATATATATTTTCGAAACTATTATACTACAAATTGTATTGACTTTGGTTATCTTTATTTAAATTTAATAATGTCTATTTTTTAGTTTCCTTTTATTCACTCCTCTTGTTTTAGCCAAAGAGATTGCACTATGACATATTACATTTAAATATATATAAATATAAATTAAAAATTAAAAAATTAAACATATTAAAAAATTAAAACATTTTATAAACACATTTATTTTGTTAAACTCGTTTAATTGTGCCATCTAAATCTTAATTCTCTTTTATAAATTGAAAAAGACTAGCTAATAACCTTGAATAAATTGTGTAATCTAAACTATACTCCTTATTTATAAACATAAATCTACATAAAACCTTGGTTATTTGTAAATTTAGACCATAATCCTCATTTATAAATCCATGCAACCATATAACATGTTTAGTTTTAAAAACTAAACTTTAATCCTTCTTTATAAACTAAAATTGACATATAATCTCGTTTAATGATAATATTAAACCCTAATCTCTTTGATAAACTCAAACAGACATAACCAAGAATTATAAGTAAAAAATTCTGAATATTTTCATTTTTTTTGTAATTTCAATTTTTATCTAATTTTTTAGATGTGTCACATTCCGGTAATAATTTCACTTTTGGCCAGTGTTAGTGATTAATTTTGTTAACGTGCTATACCATAAAGGCATAAACTAAAACCTCATTCGATAAATTGTGGAGACATGATGGATTAGACATCAACATAACTAATACTCCATATGGCTCAGTTTAAAGGATTTATAAGGTTTTCACACACAAACTAATAAAATACATACCGTAGTTTCGTTTAATTTATCTTTTTTACATAAAATACTACTAAATAAAAAGAATTCAAACATTACGAAAATATAAATAAAATATGATTGGTCAAAGAAAAATACATTTAATTTTAGCATAGAACATTAAAAACATCGCTTAAAATTAAAGAAAAAAAAAACTAAAACAAAATTGAAACCGAAAGAGTAACATAATATGGTTTTTTTTTTCTACAACAATTATTATAAGAGGATATGTGGAAGATATGTAAATCATATTAATGATTTGTAAATATTCTAACTTATTCTACACACTTCTATAATCAATTAAAAACATTATTTGATGACAATATAGTATATCACATGATTGCTATTTTCTTACTATTCATTATTGTTTGGCAAATCATCTAAAAAACAAAAAAAAAGAGCGAGTCGTATGGAGTTCCAAATTTGGTTGGCAAGGTATCTATAAATAGACAAGTTGCCTAGTTTCATGCACTAAGCTTACCCATAAAATCAGATTGATCACATGCTAACATCAATCATAATAACAAATAGAGAGAGAGACATGACTGAAGAGAGCCCAGAAGAGGATCATGGATCTCCTGAAATAGCCGAAACAAATCCAGGAAGCCCTTCTTCAAAGACCAACAACAACAATAACAACAACAACAACAACAACAAAGAACAAGATCGGTTTCTTCCCATAGCTAATGTCGGAAGGATCATGAAAAAGGTTCTTCCAGGTAATGGTAAGATCTCAAAAGACGCTAAAGAAACCGTTCAAGAATGCGTCTCGGAGTTCATAAGTTTTGTCACTGGTGAAGCTTCTGATAAGTGTCAAAGAGAGAAGAGGAAGACCATCAATGGAGATGACATCATTTGGGCCATTACAACTCTTGGTTTCGAAGACTACGTTGCTCCATTAAAGGTTTACCTATGCAAATATAGAGACACCGAAGGAGAAAAAGTTAACAGCCCGAAACAACAACAACAACAAAGACAACAGCAACAACAACAGATTCAACAACAGAATCATCATAATTATAACCAGTTCCAAGAACAAGACCAAAACAACAATAACATGTCATGTACTAGTTACATCTCTCATCATCATCCTTCTCCATTCTTACCAGCCGATCATCAACCATTTCCAAATATTGCTTTCTCTCCTAAACCATTACAGAAACAGTTCCCTCAGCAGCATGATAATATTGATTCCATTCAATAGTGAGAGACTTTTGTTTTAATTTTTTTTCTTTCTTTCTATAAATTATATGCTTTCTTGACCTTTTTGTGAGTACAATCTTGATGGTTATATTAAAGTGTTGCTATATACAGACAGACACATTAGATACGTACACATCTTGATATTTTTTGTGTAACAAAATAACTAATTCTTCTTATATTTTTCGGATTGTGATGAAACTGAATCGCACAATAGGAATATGTAGCAAGACTAGATAAGCTCAAGTGGGTTTAACTCATGGTTTCAAAAGTAGAATCTAATTCCATGTTGATAGTCCAACCTTTTCTACCAAGAAAGTGAAACCTATCACCTTGCTGTTTGAAAGTTAACAAAATGTTATAGCTAAAAAGAATAGTGTTTTGGTTCATCGTCCTTTATTGTTCCTCATAGCCCTGGGCATAAAAACCGGAACAAAAAATCCGAACCATTACCGACCCAAAAATAACTAGTTCGGTTTGGGTATGGTTATTTAGATGGATAATGTTCTCCTCTATCGGTGGATATCGGTTTAGGACCGAGTGTTACACGAGAACTGAATGGGACCCGATTATTCAGAAACTTTATAAACCTAAAATCTAAGTTCTCTAACCTAGCTTCACCTTTCATCATTTCCGCAGCTGCTTAGGATCAATTTTTGTCTTTCTCAATGTGTAAGATTGAAGTTTGAATTCAGATTTTTTATTTTTATTTTTGGGGATTTTGCTACATTTCAGATATAAACATGTCCATTTTACCCGAACGAAATGGATATCCAAGTTTTCTTGAATATAATTTTGTTCAAAAAATGTAGAACCGAACCAACTAGGAACCGAGAAGATCTGAACCGAAATCCAAACCAAAACTTCTCGGGTTTTAAATGGATAAAAATTTTTTATACCCAAGAGCTGGGGAACCGACCAGTTCTTGCCCAAACCCGACCCGCATACCGAATGCACAACCTTAATTCCTCACTTCTAATAGTATCTTTATCTCTCGGAACATGAAGCAATAATATTTGATACAAATCATACACGTAAGGGCTCTGTAAGTAAAATGTTGCTGCTATGAATCAGATTGGAGCAACCCAATTTTTCTTTTTTATATTTTACATATAAATAACAGAAAGTGGGAAACAATGAATCTGATTGGGTAAGAAGCAACCAAATAATCAACATTTTTATTTTTCTTTACATAAAAACAAGAGAGCAGCAACTATGAATCTGCTTGGATATTATGATTATATGAAGCAAAGGCATTATGAATTTTTACATATAAATAAGATAAAAGTAGACTTATTCATTTTTGGGGAACCAGATTTAGTCATCTTTGTAGACCAAAGTCGGATACTCTGGATTCCACATGTTGTTTTCCACGTACTCCATCAGCTCCTCCTGCGAATACACACAAGAACCTCGTCAACATAACTAAACATTTCGGCTTAGTTTTTTGGTTGGTCTTTATAACTAAGCGCATATACATCCTAGGCAGTAGGCCTGGGCGTTCGGGTTCAGTTCAGATATTTTGGATTTTTGGGTTTAGAGATATAGACCCGTTCGGGTATTTTTAGATTTCGGGTTCAGTTCGGGTGTGGATCGGGTATTTCGGGTTCAGATTGGAATTACCCAAAATTCTCAAAACTCAAAATTTGAGGATCCAAATATGTATAAACTACTAAAAAAATCTCAAAACTTGTATAATCTTTTACAAAAGTTTACTTAGAATAGAGTTTCTAACTTAAAAAATCTAAAATATACCAAAAAACTGAATAATTTTGACATTAGATTATTACAATTATATATATTATTAATATTATATATTTATATTATCAGTGTATTTGGGTTTTGGTTCGGATCGGGTTCGGGTTTTTGGGTTTAGATATATATAGACCCCGTTAGGGTATTTCTAGATTTCGGGTTCGGGTTCGGATTGGGTTTTTTGGATCGGGTTCGGATCGAATTTTTGGGTTCGGTTATTTTGCCCATTTTTTCCAATTTAACTATAGCTGGTCATGAGATTACCTCGTTAAGCTTTTGGAGCTCACGAGCATCCATTTCTCTATATCCGCCGACCAAATCCTCCTCAATAGCTTCTGTGATCACCGCAGCTGCTATTCTTTTTGTTATGTCTCGTATCCTGCAATTTTTATTTCCACACGCCAGATATAACATCTCTATCGAAACCTTTTTCTTATGCAACACTAAGAATGTACTTTTTGTTGTGATACCTTGATATTGGAGGATATATAATCCCCTGTAGCACTTCTTCTTCGCTCATATATGCTGCTAGGCTGCAGTTGTTTAGCAGAACAGTGTCATGATTCAACATTCATCAAACATGGGATTTCATTGATTTCAAGGTCTCCTTATAACACGATCTACATCAACTACTGTATGAAACCTCAACCATACTATGGTTGCTGTCTCGTGGGTGTAGTAGTTATGTTATATAGTCCATGAAATCAGTCAAATATATGATCGATAATATTCACACATTCTTTATAAATTTGAATTTGGTCAATAGTTATATATATCATGGCACTCACTTAGCTTAGATGAAGTTAAAATCAGTGATATAAATGCACTAGGTAAGAAAAATAGCTTACCACTCAGCTGCGGCCTGCAGCATCCCATCCGAGACGATGGGAGCACCAGATAGAAGAGTACCAAGTCCAATACTACATAAAAATTACAGGATAAAAAAAAATAATTATCTTCAGGATCATTATTAATGCATCAAGTCAAGAGCATATGCAATTCTTTCCCACGAAAACTAACCCTGGAAATAGGTACATGTTGTTTCCCTGGTTGCAATGTCCTACTTGACCATTTCCTGCCACAAAAAAGGTACTACTATATCAAACCAAAAGCCTTAGAGTGAACAAATATCTAGTGCTTACATAACTGAATATAGGAGCAGTAAGGATTTTCTTCCCATATAAAAAATTGTGTATGACAAATGATGCAGTAGTACATACCAAATTCCACATTCTTGAATGGGCTTCCACTCGCAAAAATCATATTCTCGCCTAATATAGAAAATGCATCTTGAGGCGTGCATTCAGCTGTAATTTTAAGCACAAGTAACTATTACATCGATTCTGACTAGAATCTCAAATAACTGCAAACCACATCTGTAAACGAAGGGGACAAATTACCATTTTTTGTGGGGTTTGACATTGCAAAAATAGCAGGTCTTGTCGAGGTTGAACCTTTCATGGCTTCTAAAACCTTAAAACACAATATCCCAACAATGAGTTTCAATATATCAACTGCTATATGTCCAGAATCATGCAACCAAAACGCAGATATGTTAAGGCGTTTGGCAGCTTTCCTTACCTCTTTTGAGAATAACCCTCCAACTGCAGATAGACCAAGAAGTACATCAGGTTTAACTTCACGAACCTAGCCACAGATGAAACAGAAAACAGTTAGTTTCTTACTAGTATTAAGTAGAATAAATTTTTAAGGAAGAAGTTCTATCAAACACCAGACTCATTGCCAAATTTGATATAGTATACTTGATGAACATATTAGAATAAAGAATCACAGACCACTTCTGCAAGTGTTGCTCCTTCTTTTAATCCCTGACGCTCCATTTCTTTAGTCTTCCTAGCAAAAGGCTGAGCTTCTGGATCAATATTTTCTCGTCCTTCAGTGATAAGACCCTGATTTAAGTGCAACAAAAAGAGTTAACTTCAGATCCTTCAGTTATTGGACGAAAAGGTCCAAAACACATGCCAAAACAAAACGGGTAGGGAAGTGATTTGACAAGCAGCCAAAGGAAACCAGAGGGAAAACGTCTTATCAGCTCCATACACCGAAAATCAGTCACACCGCTATATACAAATATACCTGAGCATCAACCACCCAAAATTGACTTTGAGCACTATCAAATGCAGTTTCAGTATTTCCCAACATCCGTGCCATTGTCTTCCTTGCAGCATTTAGAACACCGATTCCCGCACTGCAAAAATCAAAGATTTTTACAGGAAGCTCAGTATGCAGCTAAAATTTTCCATCTGTTAAATCTCTTTAAACAATCAATACTCAGTACTAATAATACTAAGACCAGTTTTTTACCAATACATCTCTGGTAAACTAGGACCAAAAAAGACTAGAAAATAGCATCAGAGAATGGCTTACCTTCCAGCACCAGCAACAACGATCTTCATCTTTGGAAAATCAATCATAGGCCTCCCCTGTGCTCTAACTGCTCCAAGAAGACCAGCAATCGCAACCCCTGCGGTCCCCTAAGCCAGATGATGAAAACATATTAGTCAACATGAAAAATAAGATTATAATGTAAGCATTTAGATTTCCTATAGTCTCTTTATTGGATCTGGTCGTCTGGAAAAGATTAAGAATAACTATTGTACGATAAGATGATGGTTAGAGCACATGATATATGATAAAAACTGTAGTGCCTAATTATTTCAAACATAGTAGTGCCCGGGCAAATGCCAGGCAAACTTAACTGATACATTGACCTAATATAAATATTTTCAGAATAAAAAATGGCATTTCATCTTCACAATAATCATTCTAAGGCGGAAGACTCATTACCTGGACATCATCATTGAACATCCGATTGGTACATCTATACCTCTGCAATAATTTGAAAGCCCATTTGCTCTGGAAATCCTCAAACTGTAGGTAGAAAAACAATAAAGTTTCTTAATAAGAAACATTTGATATACCAAATATCTATAAAACATTGGTTACCTGCACAATAACATGTGGCCACCGGGTATACACTGCCTCCATAAATTCATCAATAATAGCTATATATTCATCATCTTCTAAACGACGTTGCTGCAGACCCAAATCTGTCAAAATAAAATAGAGAGAACGATTACACGACAGGTATGTATGTATGCATGCACAAATCTCAAAATACGCGTTATCTACTTCCGTATGTTAGAGACAGATAATAAACATGCTTCAGCATACTAAAATCGCAAACATCAGGAAACAGTTATATTATATGTAGTCGGAAAGAAGAAACATGTTATTAACCTATCAGAGTAATATCTTATGAAAATTGACTTTAAAAAGGTAAGAGGTGCAAATGAATCTTACACATGGGGTCCTTGAGTAGTTTTTCATTGTTTGTTCCAACATCAATCATGACAGGTAGTACCTAAACCAGCATTTGCAGACAAGTATTGTATCAAATAATCATATAGAAAAACAGAGATGGGAAAGAAGAATAAGAAAATATTAGATGCTGCAAGTACCCGTTGAGGATTTATTCCAGCTGCGGCAACGTATAAATCAAGCTTCCCTACAGCAATTCCAATTCCATGAACACCAAGATCTCCGAGACCCAAAATCCGGCTTCCATCGGTAACAACAATCATATCAACCTAAATGTATATAAAAACGTTACATCAGGAAACTAATGTTCACTAAAAAATATACCAGTATCTTTAAATACAATAAGAGAACGACGATACAGTAGGTTGGATTAGTCAGCCAAACACAGTTGAGATATCTTAAGCACAGTGTCATATATATCAAGGACCTGTTCAGCTGGCCAGTTGTAAACCATAGACATCATTTCACCACGATCTTCAGCACTAAAATACATTCCTCTTGGCCTCCTAAACAACCCACTGTAGTTCTGGCAGACAAGACCAACCGTAGGAGTGTAGACTATTGGCGCATACTCCTCAATATTATTAATCAAAACCTACAACAACGTACAAATTTCAAGTAAATAGCCTCTTCAGATTACATGGATTCTAACAGCAAATAGAACAAAAACGAAGTGTGTTGTTCACCTTATAGTACATAGTCTCATTTCGGTCATGTAAACGATTAAGAATACGCCACTTAGCCAAAGCATTAGGATCAGAAGGTCCATCTCTTGCTTGCTCCTCTAACCTCTTAAGGTCAGTCACTGTTTAATCAAAAATCAATCATGTCGGTGAGTACAAACACATATATATGTGAGTGAGTTCACAAACAACGTTTTTAAGAAACTCAAGTAAAAACTCACTAAAACGCTGAATTTGCTGCTCAGAATCCATAACATTAGGTGGAAGAAGTCCTCTAAGATCAAGACGGTTTCTCTCCGTCATCGTAAACGCAGTTCCCTAAATCAGATCCAGGTTCGTGTTCACACTCAAAATCACAACAAAGTGAAAGATAAAATGGAGATTCAAGCTCACAAAAAGTACCTTGTTGAACCAAGGATCATGGAGGATATCGAGACCTTGTTTATGGACGATGGTGGGACGGTGACCTTCGGATGTGGTGAAAGATCTGACGGAGGAATAAAGTATCCTCCGGTGGAGAATTCGGCTGAGGGAAGAACTCAGCCGGAGCTTATTAGCCATTCCCATCGTTATCGGAATCTGAAGATCGTAGTACCGATCTAGGAATGGAGAAGAAGAATTTTACACACAGCTCACTGATGAAGAAGACTCTCCGTGTGGGGTTTTTGATTTTGATGATTGAGTAATGAATATTGCAGTCTCTATTATTTATTTATTTTTTATGTTTTTTCCTTTCTTCATTAAATAAAAATTAAATATAATCGTTGACGGAAAAAAAATAATTAAAAGATTCTTATTTCCTTTATCTTCCCGTAATTTAGTCAAACGAATATTAGGACACAGTGTCAATATTCACACTAGGGGGAAAAACAAAAAAAAAAACCAAAAAAGTAGGGGGATGGACATAATCCCAATTTGTTCGTTTTCTTTTTCTTTTACTTTTCAGAATTTTATTAAAAATTAATATTGTCAAGGTACAGTTGATGCTGCAGCCATTTTGGTGGACAAACACCATTACAAAAATAATTTTTATTTAGACAATCTTTGCTAATTAATGGGCAGTTTCGTTACAATAACTTTTTTCAAATACAAAGAAAACTTCAGTAAAATAACTAGTCCAATGATTAATGTCTAGAATAATTCATGCGACCAAACTATGGGGTGTTTATTATGGTTTGTGTATGGCTTGAGATCGTTATGCTACTCGGGCTCAGTTGGAGGTGGACTCGGAAATAGTGGTGGATTTTCTCAAGACAGGGATCAGCGATGCTCATCCGTTGTCTTTCCTGGTACGGATGTGCCATGGCTTCATATCGAGGGACTGGATTGTCCGTATATCTCACGTGTATAGGGAGGCTAATCGTCTGGCGGACGGATTAGCTAACTATGCGTTTGCTCTTGACTTGGGTCTTCAGTTTTTGGGCTCCGGGGTGTGTTGAGGAGATTGTTGAAGAAGATGCTCGTGGAATAGCGTTCTCACGAAGAATTTGTGTTTAGTTTTTTATTTTTTATTTTTTCTTTTATTTTGGGAGGTTTCTTCCCTTTGTATCACCAAAAAAAAAAAATGTCTAGAATAATTCATGCGACCAAAACATTGTGAAGTTTGTCATTAAGTGTATCAATAAGATCAGAGCAATCACTTTTGAAGTATATTTGACGGTAGCCTTTCATCCATACTTGTTGCATTGCAGCTAGAAGTCTTTTTGCCTCATCCTCTAAGGGAGTAAGCGAATTTGGGAGTAAGGAAGATCCCCAATACTTTGAATTTCCTTCATTGTCTCGAATTATCCATCCACATGAAGATCTATAAGTGTAAGGATCAAAAGCCGCATCAACTACATTTAACGAATGGGAAAACTAGCTTATATGAATTGTCTGAATGTCATTCATTAAAATGATTTACAACATATATATATACATGACTAGCTTAGGGTTATTGACTCTTATAATTACATTTAAGTCCTCTCATTTACACTCTCCTTTACACACCCCCTCAAGATGGAGACAAGTACATGACTCCAATCTTGTTCCGAAGAGCCGTGAAGCGAATGTGATGTAGCGGTTTTGTAAGTGCGTCCGCTAACTGATCCATAGTAGAGATATGTGCAACCCGAAGAGCACCCGATTGTATGTGACCCCGGACAAAATGATAATCGACGGCAGTGTGTTTCATCCGGGAGTGAAACACCGGATTTGCACACAAATACGTAGCCCCCATATTGTCACAATAATGAACCGGTGTTGTGGGAAGAACAATGCCAAGTTCGGTCAACAAAGAGCAGAGCCATTGTAGTTCGGAAGCGGCATTAGCAATGGCCCGATATTCAGCTTCCGTCGAAGAGCGAGCCACACTTTTCTGTTTCTTGGACGACCCGATCACCAATATCACCACCCCAATCCGCATCCGTAAACACATGAACTGTAAGCGGCGCGTCGGAGCGAAGAAAGATACCATGAGACTTTGTTCCCGCAAGATAACGTAAGACTCTCTTGGCAGCCTGCCAATGAATATTAGTAGATTGATGCATATATTGGGACAAACGATTTACCGCAAACGCAATATCCGGTCTGGTGAACGATAAGTATTGAAGACTCCCTATCACCATGCGATATTGCTTTGGATCCGGAAGAGGAGTGCCCAGCCGTAACGTGAGCTTCGGTAACTCTGTCATTGGTGTCAGAACAGAGTGTGCATCCTGCATGTTTGTACGAGCCAGCAAATCAGTGATGTATTTGCGTTGCATCAAGTGTAACCCATGACGTGTGCGTGTGGCTTCAATTCCCATAAAATAACTTAGCGGACCAAGATCTTTGAGGGAGAACCGAGCAGCTAGAGAAGCATTGAAGGTTCTGACTAGAGATGGCACACCCGCAATGATTATATCGTCCACATATACAAGAACGTATAGACGATCCTTACCCTTGGTGTATGTGAAGAGTGATGTATCAACAAGTGAATTCGTGAATCCAACTTGAAGTAGAAACGTACGAAGCTCCGGATACCAAGCTCGTGGAGCTTGTTTTAAGCCATAGATTGCCTTATTCAAACGACACACATGGCTAGGTCGATCTCGGTCTACAAATCCCGGCGACTGAGTAACGTAGACTTCATCTTTGAGGGTGCCTTGCAAGAAAGCATTGTTAATGTCCACTTGATGTATGCTCCAATTGTGTTTGACTGCCACTTCTAAGATAACCCGAACTGTGGTTGACTTAATAACCGGGCTGAAAGTCTCAGAGTAATCTAGGCCATACTGTTGATTGAAAACTCTCGCTACAAGTCGTGCTTTGTACCTATCAATGGAACCGTCAAGCTTGTATTTAAGAGTAAAAATCCACTTACAAGAGATGACGTTCTTTGTTGTAGGAGGAGGAACAACATCCCAAGTATGTTCTCGCATTTGTGCATCAATCTCCTCACACATCGCTTTACGCCAATTTGAATTCTTCAGAACCTGGGCCACAGTCGTCGGAATCGTTGGAGTGATTGAGGCGAGAAGGTTCATTTTAGTTTTTGGTTTTGTGATCTGGTTTTTAGCACGTGTTTTCATCGGATGAAGATTTTGTGGTGGTGGTGGATGGTCGGATTGATTTGTTGAGGTGGAGGAAGGTAAGGACGTATGTGTGGTTGTGGTTGTATGTGTTCGAGTTTGGGAAGAAGAAGACGATGACGAGACGGGAGTAGAGGAAGAGGATGATGATAGTGATGGGCTTTTCGTGTTTGGGCCGGATGGAGGTGAGGCTGAAGAATTGGAATTTGATAACGGGCCTGGATTTATTGTTGGACTTGGAGATAATGGGCCTATGGTTTGGTCATGATGAGATGACTGAACAGAGGCTGGAGAAGACGACTATGGCTGTGAGGACAGAGGCGTTGGAGGAGAATGCGACGACGACACCGACGGCGAGACAAGAGAGATTGATGCGACGACGAGACTGGTAATGTTGATGTCGTTGGCGGTGGTGAAGGAGGCGCATACGGGGGCAGAGACGAATGAGCTATAGACGAGGGCACACGAGTAACCGGAGGACTTGCAGTACGAGACGCCGGAGACTCAACACTAATCGGAGACGCCACATTTTCTTGGAAGGGAAAACTTGTTTCCGCAAATTACACATGGCGAGAAACATAAAGACGCCCAGTTGCAATCTCTAGGCATTACTATGCACTTTGAGTGAGTGAATACCCAACAAAGAGACACTTAGCTGATTGTTGCTCAAGCTTGTTGTTGCGATACGGTCGAAGCCAAGGGTAGCAAGCACACCCAAAAACTCTCAGCTTCAAGTAGTTGGGTTTCTGGTTGAACAATTTAACGTAAGGAGATTCTCCGTTCAACACATCGGTGGGCATACGATTGATCAAATACACGGCTGTTGCAAAAGCATACGGCCAGTAACTTGTCGGTACAGCAGCATGAGTAAGAAGTGTGAGCCCAGTTTCGACGATGTGATGATGCTTTCGCTCGGAGATGCCATTGTGCTCCGGTGTATGCGGCGGCGACGTGAAGTGAGATATGTCATGAGCTGCTAAGAAAGATCGCAACACAATGAATTCACCACCATTATCCGAGTAGAGTGTGCGAATACGACTTTGAAACCGGTTCTCAACCAAGGCCTTGAATGCCACAAAAACCTCCTTAACTTGTGACTTTTGCTTCAAAGGATACATCCATGTATACCTTGTAAAATGATCAACAATGACAAGGTAATACTTGAACTGATCAGAGGACATAATTGGTGACATCCACACATCAGTATAGAGGTATTCAAGCAGTTGAGAAGAAGTTATAGTGTTTGCAAAAAACGGCAACTTGTGACTTTTATTGAGCAAACAGTCGGAACACGACAAATTGTTTTGCGGAGAATGTGAAAGAGGTAATGAAAAGCGTGCAACAATAGCTTTGAGAGTAGATAAATTGGGATGCCCAAGACGATGATGCCAACACGAGAAGTCGGTCTTTGGTGATGGTGAAGCAGAGAATGCAGTTGCGGAGTTGAGATTAACCAGCCACTCGTATAGCTCATTCTTAGTCTTGCCTTGGAGTAATCGGACCCCCGTGCTGAGATCCTTCACCTGAAAATGAGCGGGGAAAATTCCACCGAGACTTTATTAGCATTGCAAAGTCTATAAACCGAAATCAAGTTCTTGCACACATTTTGAACATATAAAACATCTTTAAGATGAAGATATCGAGACGGGGTAGGAAGTAAAGCATAACCCGTATGTGTAATCTTTAAACCTGAACCATCTGCAATTGTGACTTCTTCACCGCCATTGTATGATTGGTGAAAAGACAAGTTGGCAAGATCAGAAGTGAGGTGATGCGTTGCGCCAGTATCACACACCCATGGAGCGGCATTGTGCGGAGCCATCATAGCCATGTTTGCTCGTGGCTGCCATGGTGAAACCGAAGCCGGCGAGTAACCACCCCCTTGAGTCGAGTAGCCACCTCCTTGAGGCGAGTAACCACGACCCGAAGCTTGTAACTGATAGCACCATCAAGCATTATGGCCTTGTACGCCACAGATTTGGCATCGGCCTTGGTAGCCTCTCCCAGTGGAACGAGAGTCAGAACGGGGCTGAGAATTCTGTTGTTGTTGCCACATCTGGTTGCCACGATTGTTGCGATTGTTGTTGTTACGATTATTGTGGCTGTTGTTGTTGTTGTTGGAATGCTTGTGAGTAGCCATGTTTGCAGAGACAAGAACAGAGGAGGAAGCAGCATCGAGTAAAGTCTGAAGCTTCAACTCATGATTTATAAGCTTTTCATGAAGGACCGTAAGCGATGGTGGACTGTCACGACCTTCAACTTGGTCGTGAACCTGCTTGTACTCATCCGGGAGACCACCGAGGATGTAATCGATCTGATCCTCATGAGGAATCGGGCTTTCAAGCAACACCAACTGGTCAAACCGAGTTGTAAAACCTTGGAAATATTCATCAATCGTTTTCGTACCCTTCTTCCAATGCTTGAGTTGAGTATGAAATTGTTGAATGTGACCACGGCTAGGGTTGGCATACGTCTCGTTAAGAGTGGTCCAAATCTCAGCTGTTGTCGTAGCCTTGGACATGAGAGGTTGCTTCCCAACAGAAATAGTGCCTAAGAGACTCGAGTAAATGAGTTGATCCTGGCGTTTCCAGTGTTTGTGATCTGGATTCGGAGTGGTGACACCATCATTCGTAACCGTGGCAGTTGGTGTACCAATAGATCCGTCAAGATATCCGGCGAGATCATAGCCATTGCAGAGAGCAAAAACTTGACGCCTCCACATTCGTTGGAGTTAGCTTAGTGACGTTGGACATATTGACGTTGAGAAGAGTGGTTGCATCAATGGTTGCAACAACTTCTGAAGAAGACGACATGGCCAAAAATGATGAAGCGTGGAGAACAAGAGAGTAGAGAAGAGAATGAAGAAGAAGAAGAAGAAGAAGAAGAAGAAGAAAAAGAGAGAGGCGGCCGAAAAAAAAATATTTTAGGTCTTTTAGGATATCAACTGCTCTGATACCATATGAATTGTCTGAATGTCATTCATTAAAATGATTTACAACATATATATATACATGACTAGCTTAGGGTTATTGACTCTTATAATTACATTTAAGTCCTCTCATTTACATTCTCCTTTACAGCCTACACCAGGTCATGGATAGTGACAAAGCTAGTGCGGGAGAACACAATAGAAGGTTGTGCAAGCATTGTAGCCACAATCCATTCAGATACATCAACTTTAGCTTTCATAATTATATGAGCATAAGAAAATCGAGTTTGGTTAAAGGTTAAATCATTTCTTGATTTTCAAAGATGCCACAATAACCAAATAGGAAAGAGTTTATTTTCCGGTGATATTCCTAGCTCATGTTGTAGAAGCAAAATATCAGAAATATGATCCTCTGTAGTATTGGAAGAATTGTACAAAGAAGCTAGAGGAGTAGTCGAATCTTGCCAGGTTAGAGAAGCATAATAGCAGCCGAAAAAAACATGATGTATATCTTCAACTTCAAGTCCACAACGAAGAAAATTAGGATCTAAATGCATTCCCCGAGTATTAAGTCTAACATTAGTAGCTAAAGCCCGAGAAAGGAGGCGCCACAAAAAAATGTTTCAATTTTGGCATTATTGGCAGCTTCCATATCTTTGTCTTTAAAAGGATCAAACCATGGGGGATAATAACTTGATTATGAACATTATCTGGATGATGAGTGATAAACCAATAACTTGATCTGACATTGTATTCTCCGACGTTGAATATGGCCATATTATCTTATCATAAGAGAATGACTGAGGAATGTAAATATTAGATAACCGAGTTTGATCATCTGGATGCACTAAATCAAATATTACTTGATTGTTCAAACATTGATATGTACCCCAAGTCGAGATCAGATCTGAAATTTTAAAAGAAATGTCTGATCTGATGCAACGCACTAGGGTCGGAGGATGAGTTGGAATTAAGTTATCGTGATTTAGGCGAATGGTTTCACATGTTCCCAAATTGTATTGATAACCTGATTTAATGATTTTCAAACCACAAAGAATATGATCATCTTTATAGTAACGGGCCTTCATAACTTTAGCAAATAAAGAATCTGAGAATCTTAGTAGTCGCCATGCTTGTTTAGCAAGTAAGGAGTCATTGAACATCGTAAGATCTTTGAACCCTAGTCCTCCTTCCTTCTTCGATTTTTTGTAGTTTCTTCCAAGCAATCCATGGAATTCCTCGATTATTATTATTACCTTTTTCCCACCAGAACCTCCTAAGCATAGATTCGATTTGAGAAACTACTCCTTGAGGAATTTTAAAACATGACATTATATAAACATGCGTTGCCATAGCCATTGATTTTAGCATGATTTCTTTTCCAGCAGGTGATAGCGTCTTTGAACTCCAGTTAGTTGTCCGATGTTTTACTCTTTCCAAAATATAGTGATGTGACCTTGAGCGGCGACAGAACCGGACGGACGGAAGAGACACCCGGACGGACGGACGGCGACCAAGACGAAATCACGGACGGGTCGACGTTTCCGACGGACCGCTCGACAACACTTGACAGACATGTTCCATGACTCGACCCAAGGTACCGATCATCGACCAAGGAGCGACGAGAAGGAGCTGGCGCATAGAGAAGAACACCCAAGATCAATTCAACCTTTTCCTTCAAGAGTACGTCCATGATCCAGCCTCGATCAAGCTAGCCTTCGAAGATTCATCGAGCCAAGACGAGGGGCCATTGTGGACGGTCTTCACCATCACCATCGGGAGAAGACGTTTAAGTCGTTAGCGAGCGACTGTACTCTTTTCCCCACCTCGGTTTTTATCCCAATGGGTTTTACCGAGGGGGGTTTTAACGAGGCAATAAATCCTAGCGCATTCCCGCGTTTACCCAAGACGCGTGAATCCTATCCTTCTTTCTTTTAAATTTCCGAACGTTATTAAGTTTATCTTTTAGTACTTTGTGTTGTAAGCCGCTCGACCACACACGTGGCCTAGGGCAAGAATAGGCTCCTTCCTCGGATGCGCATATTTAAAGGCTGTTCGACACTTGTAATAGACACGCTTGCTTTGAATTAAAACCTAGGTTTTCTTACTTGCGTCATTTCTTCGTTTCTCTCAAAGGCCTCTCGCCGAACAAATAATCGAAAACCCTCACCGAACGATCGAGCCGGGCTCAATCACCGACGAGTCAACTGTATCACGAGCTTACCATCACTCGTGTGTCGTTGAATCATTCCACCGTTCATACACCGAGAGCTTCGCTCATTCGTACGAGCGAGTTCTTCCATCCGACAACAGCCTCGACGTTCGATCGGCAGATCCTCGAACCGTCCGACGTTTCTTGACCGTACCATCGAGCAGTCGATCGTACCCGGAGGTCGTTCTTATAGTCAAACATTTTTGAATTTTTCCTTCTGAACTCTTCAGGAAGTCCCAAATACTTGCCTCCCCCATGGTCAGGTATTTGAAGAATTGACTTAATACGATTACATATGTTTCCAGGAACACCGAAGCCGAAAGTGATCAGATATTTACTTGTATTAATCATCTGACCCGAGTAATACTCATACACTTCGAAAATTTCTTTTAGAGCTCGACAATTATGACTGTTTGCTTGATAAAAAAATAATGAATCATCTGCAAACTATAAGTGAGTAATAGATGGAACTCTATTTCCGATTCAAATGCCTTGTAAGTCACCAGTTGACGCTCTAGATGTGATGAGGTGACTTAAAATATCTGCACACAGGATGAATAAATAAGGGTAAAGAGGATCCCCCTGACGAATGCCTCGTTCCAAACCAATGTGGCCTTGAGGAGATCCATTAACTAGAACTGAATATCTGACTGATTTAACCATAGCCATAATCCAGTTTATCCAAACATCAGAAAAACCAAAAAGTTTCATAGTTGTTTCCAAGAATTCCCACTCAACTCTATCATAAACTTTACTAACATTTGTTTTAACTGCCATATAGCTTTGAGATACTCTTTTCCTAGATTTCAAAGAATGCATTACTTCATGGGCAATGAGAATGTTATCAGTGATCAAACGCCATAGGAAGAAAGCTGCTTGTGAATCAGATACTATCAAACTTAAATGATTTTTGAGTCTTGAGACTATTCATTTAGAAATTATCTTATAAAGAACATTGCATAAAGCAATAGGTCTGAAGTCAGAGAGCGTTGTAAGAATATCAATATTTGGGATCAGACAGATATTTGTGTGGTTAATATTTGGTTTCATGAAAGCAGTTTCAAAAAACTCTCTAACCTCTTTTACAATGTCCTCACCAATGATGTCCCAGCAGCTTTTATAAAATCTTACAGTCAAACTATCATGTCCAGGGGCCTTATCATCACCTATTGTACACACCGCTTTATAAATCCCAACATTACTAAACTCCTTTGTCATGTCTTCATCGATGGCAGGAGTAACCGTAGCCTTAAAATCACCAAAATCAATCGGAGAAACCCGATGACCAGAAGTGGATAAAATTTTGTTGAAAAAATGCTGAGCACGAACACCTATTTCTGTATCTCCTCTGTAAATATTATCTTCATCATCCTTAATGCTTGTGATATAATTTTTTGGATAACGAATTTTAGTGCTTGCATGGAAGAAACTAGTGTTTCTATCACCGACATGTAACCAAGTATTGCGGCTCTTTAACTTCCAGTAGTATTCCTCATCTAAGTAAGCTTTAGTTAATGGAAAAAGATACTTAGCTACATGAAATATGCTACAATACATGGCCACACATCCGAAGTTTAAAAATGTATTCCTAACTACACAAACTATATGCATCGCATGCCCACATATACGAACTATATGTAGTCATGTCGCCAACATCACGAACATTTTTTCCGGTATACTTTTCGCCGGAATCTGGCGTTGACCAGTTTGACCGGCGTTGACCAACATCAATATTCAAAAAAAAAATAGTTTTAGTTTTTTAATATCTAGAAAATTATGTTATTAAATCATTTATAATATTATAAATTAAAAATATATATATATATAATATTCAATATAAAATTATTTTGTATATATTTACAATGCATTGATTTTTATAATTAGTTAGTTTCGATAATTTCAAAACTAAACTAAAATAAAAAACCAATTAGTTAAAATAATTGTAAATAAAAATAACACGTATAAATAAATAGAAAATCACAATTTTTCTTTTTAATATTTATAAGATAGAAATCTAACGATTTTTATAACTAGTAGAATAAAATTCACACATAACTGGGTTGATTCTAATACTTTAATATTTAAAATTCACATATTATACATTAAATATTCGAATATTAAACCAAATGATACTCATGTCCGAATATTTTTAATTACATCAAAATTTTCTGTTTTTAATTATTTTTCCTAATTGTTTTTTTGTTAGTTTAGCTTTGAAATTATCGTAGCTAACTAATTATAAAAATCAATGCATTGAATATTCATATACAAAATACTTTTATATTAAATTTTTTATATATTTTCTTAATTATAAAATATTATAAATGATTCAAAAACATAATTTTTTAAATATTAAAAACCTAAAAAAAACTTTTTTGAATATTTATGTTGGTCAACGCCGGTCAAACTGGTCAATGACGGATTCCGGCGAAAAGTGTACCGGAAAAAAATGTTCGTGATGTTGGCGACATGACTACATATAGTTCGTATATGTGGGCATGTGATACATATAGTTTGTGTAGTTAAAGATACATTTTTAAACTTCGGATGTGTGGCCATGTATTGTAGCATACTTCATGTAGGTAGGTATCTTTTTTCCTTAGTTAATTGTCGTCGTAGATTTGGAATTAATCTACGCTGCGATCTGATCATGCTCTCCATAGCTCTATTGAGAAGAAACCGAAGATGATCAATGCGTTTTGCTGAGTTGATGTTAGAGTGATGTTTAGATCGAGACATGGCTCTACGACAGTTAGTTATTTGGTCTGAAATTGAATAAAAAGAGCTTGTCTTGCAACAATTCCAACTCTCAGCAACTGCTTGTTTGAAATCTGCTAAACCAAGAAGGCATTTATCAAAACGTAATGGTTTTTTATAAGCAGGATTTGTGATATTTGTTGTGGTAAGAACATGCTTATGGTCAGAGCCATTAAAGTCCAAAAACTCTGCTTCAGAATGGGCAGGTTCAGCATTGGGAAAAGAAGCTGCCCATTCTGAATTTACCATGACTTGATCTAAACAACATTTTATTGTGTGATGGTATCATTCTCCTACCCAGCTAAACTTATCACCTTTTGAACGCAAGTCTTTTATTCCACACGATGAAACCATATGATGTAAATTACGAAAACTCCAGTCATCTCTAAGTGGTCCTCCTTGTTTTTCCGAGTTAGAAAAAATTTCATTAAAATCACCCATTAACATCCAAGGAGCATTACATGTTAAACTAATTCTTTCTAATCTTTCCCAAAGAATGTGTCTTTGATTTTGGACAGGATGTCCATAAACACAAGACAAGTAAAAACTGGAATCATAATATTGCATATGTACATCAATCAAACGATTGTCTTGATACATCTTAGTTACAGAAATATTATCACACCACATAATAGCTAAACCACTACTTCTGCCTTGTGGTGATTCAGTAAGTAAGTTATTGAATCCTAATACAATAGATAAGTCTTGCAATACATTACAATTATTTAGAGTTTCACATAGAAAGAGAAGAGAAGGCTTGAAATATTTACAAAGTCGCTTCAATCGTGATTGCGTTTGTGGTGCAGTGATATACCAAATTCTAAACAATTTTTCAAATTATCTTGTACATCAGCATAGGTAATTGCCGATTAAAATCTAAACATTTTTTTAAAAAAGAGGGTAAAAATTTACAAGTTCCAAAAATTATTATATTTTTCTAAATTTGGACAAATACCGTGAATTTCATGATATATTTATTGTTTCTCTTTTTTTTTTTTACTTAAATTAATTTTAAAAAATAATAGCTTGATTAATATTTTTTAACACTTGAATGATTTAGTTTGTTTTACCAATTTATAGCTACTTTTTGTAATTAGTATCTTTATTATTATTATTATTTTTTTAACTACACCATAATATTTTCTCTTTTTGTAATGTAAACGCTTGGTTGAAAAAAAAAAAATAAAAGAAAAAAAACTAGCAGCTTGTTTGACGAGACAGAGAGAGACATAAGAAACTAGGGCAGTGACCAAAAGCTGAGTGATACAAAAGAGAAAACAAAGGGGGAACTGAAGAAGAAGACGAAGAAGAAGTTCCAAAGATGAGCAATTGGAAAACCCTTCTCCTTCGCATCGGCGAAAAGGGTCCTGAGTACGGCACTTCCTCCGACTACAAAGACCATATCGTCAGTACTCTTCTCCATTCTCACCTTCGCCTCTTAAACCCTAATTTTGTTGTTTACTCAACTTCTCTCCTTTTTTTTCTGGGTAATTACACAGGAGACTTGTTTTGGTGTTATTAGAAGAGAAATCGAGCGTTCTGGAGATCAAGTTTTGCCTGTAAGTTTGACTTCGTTGCTCGATTTTGTAACATTTCACAATTTGGGTTTTGCATTTATGTATAGATGTTTTCTTCTTAACAGTTTCTACTGCAATGTGCTGAACAATTGCCTCATAAGATTCCTTTGTATGGGACTTTGGTAAGTCTTTTATGAACCTTGTTTGAAAAAAAAGCATTCCTTTTGCTTTTCTCGGTATGTGTGGGGATGTTGGGAATGCATTTAGATGTTGTTTTAGGTAGAGGTTTTGATTTGAGTCTTATATGATATCTGTGAACTGATCCTTGTCAAAGAATAGTTAGCTCAGAAGCAATTACCAAAGGTTTTAACTTTAGAAAAAAACACAAGTTATTATGAAAATGACCTTAAGGTGGATCATTTTGTGTCTATTATATCTAAGAGAACACACAGGGTAACATTTCTAAATTCTGAATAATAAGGAAAGTGTTGGAATATTTTGTGTATCTCTTGGTTTTTGTTGAGATGGCTGAATAATTCTTGTCTCTGTGTAAGTATTCATGAAGACATACTTTGGCATTTGGGTTTTGCGTTCAGCATTTGAGCTGAACTGAGATATCCTGTTCCCTGTTATATGTTAGTTCAATTTACATACTTCAAACTTTGATGGATGTCTTTGTACATGTTTAAGATTGGTTTGTTGAACTTGGAGAATGAAGATTTTGTTCGGAGGATAGTAGAAAGTGTCCAAGCTAATTTCCAGGTGAATAATCTAATCTGTACATCAAGGGCAAGGATAAATTGATTAAATAAGTTTTCTCAGTTACTTTTGTTTCTAATGTGACTGCTTTTTATGGGTTGAACATGCCAGGACGCTTTAAATTCTGGCAACTGCAACAGTATCCGTATATTGCTTCGATTTATGACTTCCCTGGTATGGTTACTAATCCTTTTTCATCGTTGCTACGTTAGTTCATGTTTTAAATACACAAAAGAGTCTGAAAAATAAAACTGTGAAGTATATAGAACAGTATATGTGAAATTTTGCGATGTTTTGTCAAATTTTCTAACATATTTACTTGGGTTCTTCAGTTGTGTAGTAAGGTTATTCAACCCGCTTCTTTGATTGTCGTGTTCGAAACATTGTTATCATCAGCTGCCACCACTGTGGATGAAGAGAAAGGAAATCCATCATGGCAGCCACAAGCTGACTTTTACGTCATATGTATCTTGTCCAGCCTCCCGTGGGGAGGATCAGAACTTGCTGAGGTACTATTCTTGGATTAAAGACCTTCCAGAAAATATCTTGGTAACTGTGTTTTAGGAAAATATGTTATTCACAATGAAGGTTATTAGAATACTGGACATATGCGTCCATTTTTTATAAATGATCTCATCCTTGTTGGATGTGCAACCATTGCTAGGATTCTGTATGTATTGTTGTAAACTATTATTTTAATATATGGCCTCTGAATTTCCCTTTGGCTTTCAGCAAGTTCCTGATGAGATTGAAAGAGTGTTAGTTGGTATACAAGCTTATTTGAGCATCCGAAAGAATTCTTCCACCTCTGGGTTAAACGTTTTCCACAATGGAGAATATGAAAGCAGCCTAGCAGAGAAGGTTTGTTTTTAGTATTTACTTCTGGATGTTGTTGCCTTCATTTTGTGTTATCCGCCCTTTTGATTTTATCTCAGTAGATGTCTTGGCAGATGTATAAATAAGATGCATGGGTTTTACTCTATGTGACGTTTCATCCTCTGCTTTTCTATATTTGTCTGATATAGTTTTCTGTTGAATTGTGTATCATGGTGTCGTAACTTTTAGTTTGCCTCGTTTTGTTTTTCTCGATTGTGGTCTCTTTAGGATTTCGTGGAGGACCTATTGGATCGAATACAGTCTCTTGCTTCCAACGGATGGAAACTTGATAGTGGTATGCATATTTTGTAAACTTTTCCGTTCTTTTTGTATCAAGAAAACTGCAATCTTCTACAAACTGTTTATATCTATCTTATTTCGCCTAACAAATTGATTAGTTATGTGACAAGTGATGTAAGTTGTATATTACTATTGATGAAAATTTCATGCAATTTCATTGTGCTAGTACCTAGGCCTCATCTCTCATTCGAAGCTCAGCTTGTTGCTGGAAAGTTTCATGAGCTACAGCCTATTAAATGTATGGAACAACCGAGTCCACCTTCTGATCATTCGAGAACATACAGTGGCAAGCAAAAGCATGATGCATTGACAAGATATCCCCAGAGAATTCGTAGGTTAAATATATTCCCAGCTAATAAAATGGAGGTAATATTCTGGTTTATGATGTCAATGTTCATTTGAGTAGGACATTTATCATGCTGATAGAAGTTTATTAGACTTGCTTCGATTTCAGTAGTCAGCCAAATTTTTTCTCTACCTTATTATATTTGTAGATTGATATATGGGATATATGATGTCGGTTTGTATTCCTTTTCTTTGTTTATCGTTTCTTCTGATCCTTTAACTATTAAACTCGCAGGATATGCAACCTATTGATCGCTTTGTCATGGAGGAGTATTTGCTGGATGTGCTCTTCTTTTTAAATGGATGGTTTGTATTTTCACAAAACTTGAGTTTTTTGATGTCTCTTATGTTTCTTCTATATTTTTCTGCACATTGGACCTCCATGCATGCTGGTTTTGGTGTAGAACTTGGTTTTTTCTTTCCCTCCAACCATTGCAAATTAGTCATGTGCTTTCTGAATTTCAAACCTTAGCTTTGGTGTATAATGCTAAGCTCAAGAATTACTCATTGAATGATATGATCACTGATTTGGGTTACCTAGCACATACTTGTTTAATCTACATCTTAGCTAGGGCTGAGTTTCTTTTTTATTTTCTGGTTACAAAATTTTGTTTGCCATTCTTAAATTCTATGCACTAATTAATTTTTTTGCAAAGCTAGTCGGAAGGAGTGTGCGTCCTACATGGCTAATCTTCCTGTTCCTTTTCGGTATGAGTATCTTATGGCAGAGACACTTTTTTCTCAGGTAAGTTCTCTTGTAGAAATTCTGGGATTTATCTCTCTAACGAGTATTCACATTGTATAGGAAAGCATACCTTTTCTGGCAGATTATGCCATTTAATTCCAGAAATTTATTCTTAGAGCTGTGGTTTTCAGATAATTAGGTCTACTGTTTTTCAGATACTGCTGCTACCACAGCCACCATTCAAGACTCTTTATTATACACTCGTGATTATGGATCTTTGTAAGGTAGCACTGAAGGATTACTCTAATCATCTGATGGTTTTAACTCCCTTGTGTGATAATTTTTTCTACCTGATTCCAAATATTTAATTATTTTAGGCTCTTCCGGGTGCCTTTCCTGCTGTTGTTGCTGGCGCTGTTCGTGCACTATTTGAGAAAATTTCCGACTTAGACATGGAATCCAGGACGCGGCTTATCCTATGGTTTTCACACCACTTGTAAGTATATATTTTCAGTTTTCTTACCTCTGGACTTTTGTGAGGGGAAAGGTGCTGTATTGTCGCATATTTGTGGATATTCCATATATGATAGGAGATTACCTAGCTTATCAGCTTTTGTTAGTCAAGTTCATGATTGAATTATAGAAAAATAAAATATGGATTCTCAGTGGGCATTAGTTTAAATAATGATGATCCATTTACGTAACACAATATGCTCGTCTTTGAGTCTTGATTTGTTGATCAATTTGAGAAATCACTTCTTCATAACATGAAGGTGATTACGAATTTTGTCTACTCTCATGTCTATACTTTCATACTTAACAGATCCAACTTCCAATTCATCTGGCCTTGGGAAGAGTGGGCTTATGTTTTGGATCTTCCCAAATGGGCCCCTAAGCGTGTATTCGTTCAGGAGGTTTTGCAAAGAGAAGTACGATTGTCTTACTGGGATAAAATTAAGCAGGTAACAGATCACCTGCCGAATATGAATTTTATTTTGGTCATGACTAATTGATTATATATATGCTGTTAATTTTGTCCTTGACCTTTTTACGGGATCTGGTGGTGATGCAATATAGAACATGTTAAGATGGTCCCTGTTCCACATTTACAATGGTTTGGCTGAACTGAATGTAGTAAGGTCTTATTGTGGCAGAATATTTGGTGGCTAGGGAGTTAGTACTGTATTAATACTTCAGCATCACCTATCCTTTCGCTTTTCACCATTTGGAAGAAATATATTAATTATTTTGTAAAACTTAAGCATCACATGTCCTTTCGCTTAGCCTTGGGGTGTTTATTTTATTCTAGTTCGTATTCCACATGGAAATATCATTCTAAACTTACGTATCAGATATCCTTTCTCAGGCTATTTTGTTTCCTCTATGTGTGTCTAACAGAGCATTGAGAATGCAAGTGCCCTAGAAGAATTGCTTCCTGCAAAGGCTGGTCAGAATTTTATGTATTCCCTGGAAGAGGGTAAAGAGAAAACAGAAGAACAGAAATTGTCAGCTGAATTGAGTAAGAAGGTCAAAGAAAAACAAACTGCACGTGACATGATGGTGTGGATTGACGAAATGATACATCCAGTTCATGGTTTTGAAGTCACTCTTTCAGTAGTTGTACAAACTTTACTTGACATCGGATCAAAAAGTTTCACTCATCTGGTCACTGTCCTGGAGCGATATGGCCAAGTATTTGCAAAACTTTGCCCTGATAGTGATAAACAGGTGATGCTATTATCTCAAGTGAGTACATACTGGAAAGACAATGTACAAATGACGGCGGTGGCAATTGATAGGATGATGGGTTATAGACTAGTATCTAATCAGGCAATTGTTAGATGGGTGTTCTCTCCGGAAAATGTTGATCAATTTCATGTGTCTGATCAGCCGTGGGAGGTCAGTTGAGTTCTAACTTATTTTTTATGACTCTCCACAGAGATATTTAATGTACTTTCTGCAGAGCATGTTTGGTTATATTCTGATTTTCTGTTTTTTTCCATGCAGATACTCGGCAATGCTCTTAACAAGACTTATAATCGTATCTCTGATTTAAGGAAAGAAATAACAAACATTACGAAAAATGTTTTGGTAGCTGAGAAAGCTTCAGCAAACGCACGAGTAGAGTTGGAGGCTGCTGAAAGCAAACTTTCCCTAGTGGAGGGTGAGCCCGTTCTTGGTGACAATCCAGCGAAAATGAAGCGTTTGAAATCAACAGTGGAAAAGACAGGGGAGGCTGAGTTATCTCTTCGAGAGTCTCTCGAGGCAAAAGAAGCCCTTCTTAACAGAGCTCTCTCTGAAACCGAGGTATTATATTAGCTTGAGTCATTTGTAATGCAGGAGAGGATCTTATTCCTTTTGTTGCTAGAATCTAAATGACTTGGATTGTGCATAGGTTCTACTGCTCCTGCTGTTCCAAAGTTTCTTAGGTGTGTTGAAGGAACGGCTACCAGATTCAACAAAAGTGAGATCAGTGCAGGATCTAAAATCTATAGGTGCGGAAGATGACAACTCATCTGCGATGGAGGTGGACACTGAGAATGGAAACCCAAAGAAGAGTTGCGAAATCGGTGAGAGAGAACAGTGGTGCTTATCAACACTTGGCTATCTCACGGCGTTTACAAGGCAATATGCAAACGAGGTAAACAAATAACTAAGAGAGTTGGATGTTGTTGTAAGAGCTTTAAGATTGAATCTGACTTTGTTTCTCAATGTCGTGCAGATATGGCCTCACATAGAGAAGTTGGAGTCGGAGGTGTTCTCTGGTGAAGATGTGCATCCTCTGTTTCTTCAAGCCATATCATCCGCACTTCAATACCCTTTACAATGAATCTTCCTATTTCCATCTCAAACCTGTTTCTTTTGTTTTTTGTTTTTTTTTGGTATGAGATTCTGATATTCAAGTTATTAGGAAATTTATGAGAATCATAAAACAAGAGTTTATCTCATTTCTGAGCAACAAGATGAGTTAAGAAACACACATTCAAATGTAGAACCAAGCTTTAGGAAACATACATTTGTTTTTAAAAAATTTATATTGATTTTAGTTTATTATTATTATTAAAGAGCTTACAATTTTGACATAATAATAATTAGTATATATATTACTGCAGTTAAATAGCATAATACAATACTCAATTTGGGGATAACGGATATGTAGCATTGAAGCAACAACATAATGGTGTTTTTGGACCTTTTATGAGATAATCACAACCACCTCCAATATAATGTTGTTTTTTACAGTCCATATCACATTTCATATTTCCGTAAACTTGTAGACAATGCTCAATGCAACGATAAGTCATATGATAAGTTTCCTGGTTCGCTGAAAATAGACAAACCCAAGTTTATATATATGTAAGATAAAACAACTAGAAAACTAAACTTCTTTTAATTAAAAAAAATATATTTCAATAATTCTCGGTCAATTGAACAAAGACAGATAGAACAAATAGAAAAAAACAAAACTAACCAGTTTTTGCCAAAATGTTGTTGTTAGAAAACGAAATTGTCAATATTACTAAAAGAATAATAGTTACAAATGTTTTAAAGATATCCATTGTACTATTTTCACTATTGATTCTTTTGAGAAAGAGAATTTTTGTTTTTTGTAATAGTTTATTGATCCTCATCAAAAGCTCTATTTATATGTTTTTTGGTCATTAAGTAAAACCTCAAAATTTAAACAACTCTTTTATTGATTATCATAAATCAATATACTATGATTGACTAGAATTGAATATGAGGTTTGACTAAATATATTATTATCTTAATTATAAATTTGACTAAAATACTTAAAATTAATTATTATTTTTTGGTCAAACAGTAGAATTATTTTATTTAAGAACAAAGATTTCAACAATTCTCTGCAACTGAAAAAAGACAAATAGAACAGAAAAAAAAAATCAGTTTTTGCCAAAATGTTGTTAGAAAACAAAATTGTCAATATTACTACAAGAAAAATAGTCATAAGCAATTTTGGGATATCCATTGTACTATTTCTTTCACTATGAATTCTTTTGAGAAAGTGATTTTTATTTTAAGTTTATAAATCTTAATCAAAAGTTTGGTGTGGGTGTCGATCTACATCAAGTAATATGATCCTCGTTGAGAAGATCAAATCCCTTGAAATCTCTTTGTATGGATTGTGAATGAACGAAGGAAGATCCGTGAATAACAAGACAAATGAGGGTGATATGGTGATATAAGGGATCTGTGGGAGAATGATGATGATGAAAACGAATTGTGAATGTCTTGTGGATCGATTGTAACTTTTAATGGTTGCGGAAAGACTACTGAACTAACGAACTTCCTTAGGCTTGGATATGACACACCAAACGGTCACAAGACGAAGAGATATTACACACCCTTCAAATCAAAAAAACTGGAAAGCGATTTTGATAATAAAAAGTTTTATGAGTTTTCATAAGAGATTACAAAGGATATATGAAGAAGAAAAGAAGCTAGTTTCGAAACAAACAAACCAAGTTCTGAAACAACATTAAAAACATTCAAAATGACAAGAGAATTAAAACTAGAGTTTGAATAAAATAACTCTTCCCCTTCATAAAAACGTGGCTCATTGGCAAAGAAGCAACAATGGGCTTGTGAAAGAGTGTGTGGACTTGCCTCATTAAAAACCTCTCTTGGAAAACCTATTGAGACAAAACCAAGAGGATGGAATAAGAGTGCAAGTCATACACCTCCATTGTTGTTTCTTAATCAACTTAAATCACAACCAAATTAGTTGGATAAGCTTCATGATTAAGACTGCCCTCAATTCTTTGTCGAAGCATGATGATAGCTTGGTTTAGTCGCTTTGTCTTAGACCTCGTCATCGGGCCACTAGGAATGTGCAATGTTGCTTCTTATATAGCTTCATTCTCTTTGGGTTCAAGCTGCTCCTTAACTCCATTCTCTTAAGGTTTAAGTTGCTGGTCCATTATCATATCACCAAGGGTGGGTGTCGCTCGATACAAAACTTTGTCAGGTTATTCGGTTTGATTTCTGATTCTGCAATTGGCTTGGCTTGATTTGGCTAAACCTTAGGGATCGTTTAAAAGGAAAAACTTGACGCCCTAATGTGTTTTAGCTGCCACTTTGTCGTTCTCATAAGAGTTTGGTGGTTGTTCTTGAGAGATCTGAGCCTATAAGTGGAATTATAAGGCTAGATTCATGGGTGAAAGTTGTTGTGGTATGATTATCAGTCGTGGTTGGTCATAATCCTATTATTTCATAGGTGAGTGCATGATGATGGCTTATCTTAGCGGTTTGATCCTTGTTTGTGTGTTTCTATGATTGTGTGGTTTGATTCATTTGCTTGTGCGGTTGTTTCTGTGATACAATGGCTTTGTTTGGATCTTATGAGAGTCTTGATTGTATTTGGGGAGGCTGGAAAAGTAGATCGATCGAGGAGAATTTGTTGCAGCGACCGGGTATTTAATGACCTTGTCGCAAGGATGGTTGTGGGTGATAATCAACACCAAGGGAGGGTACCGATCGACACTGACAGGTGTTATGGAGTTGTTGAGTGCGATTGTCGACAGACACTAGTCCTCAGCAGGCAACTGATGTGTTTGTTTGATGCAAGGTTTGCTTTTGTTGAGAGGATTGCCTCACTAATTATTTTTGGTAGTACCTACACATCTCTTTGTTCGTAGTGGAGATAAAGACAAAGCATGACTGTGGGATCATGGTGTTGAGAAGGAGGATAATCTAGGCATTCATTTGGTGTTGATATTTTTTTGTCATGGCATGTGTTAGGATTTTTAGTTCTTGGAATAATGTTGTTAGAACTGATGCTTAAGTTTTGGCCTAGACAATTTGGCAAAAAAACAAACCGGAAAACTCGAGTTTTTTTATTATCGGTGCGGAAGTGTGAGGTGAAGGGAATCGACCGGTGAAAATATTTTGGGATTTCGGTCTTTAGATCGATTCGGTTCGGCAACCAATAATCAAATGGTTTTCTGGTTCTCTTCTTATCATCACTATAATCCATGAAGATCTCGTTTGCAATTAAGATAGAAGAAACAAGGATGATAAAAGTGTAATCATCCATGGTAAAGCTTCAAGAAGATAGCAAAAACACTAGGGTTGTTGTGTTTTATGTTTTGAGCTAATATGGGATTTTTAATAGAAATTTGTGTTTGAAAATTATATGAATGTTTGATTTGTTAAATTGTCCATTTTGGGCTTATAGTAATGTTATGTCTATGCCAATATTAAATGAATGTTAGGTCAAATCTATCAATTATATTATTTAGAAACACCCTTCAACCCATATCCTCTACACTTAAATAACCTTTACTATGAATTTTCCTATTTTCATTTCAAACTTGTCTCTTTTGTTTTTTTTTTGTTATGAGATTATGATATCCAAGTTATTAGGAAATTTAGAATCATAAAACAAGAGTTTATCTCATTTCTGAGCAACAAGATGAGTTAAGAAACACATCCAATCGTAGAACCAAGCTTTAGGAAACATACATTTTTTCAAAAATCTTACATTAATTTTAATTTATTATTTTCAAATTGAATCTAATTGAGTAAAGTCTGTTTACAATTTTGACACAATAATGATTAGGGTATAGATGACTGCAGGTCAAGACATAAACAGGTAGGTAACAAAGCATAGTATATTACTCAATTTGGGGATAAAGGAATGGTATAATTGTAGCAACAACATAGTGGTGTTGTTGGACCTTTTATGATATAATCGCATTGTCCTCCATCGTAATTTTGTTTTCTACATTCCATGAAACATTTCCTATTTCCATAAAATTGCGGACAGTGATCAATGCAACGATAAATTTGCTGGTCCACTGAAAATAGACAAACCCAAGTTTTATATATATAAGTAAGATAAAAAAAACTAACAACTAAAATACTTATATTCTTTTTATTTCAGAAAAAATATTTCAACAATTCTCGGTCGATTGAACAAAGACAAATAGACAAAAAGAAAAAAACTAACCAGATTTTGCCAAAATGTTGTTGTTAGAAAACGAAATTGTCAATATTACTACAAGGAAAATAGTGACAAATGTTTTCAGGATATCCATTGTACTATTTTCACTATTAATAATTTTGAGGGAAAAAGAATCCTTTTTAATAGTTTCTAAATCTTCATTAGAAGCTCTTTATATATGTTTTTTTTTTCCTTAAGTAAAATCTCAAATTTCAACAACTCATTTTTTCATTATTACATATCAATATTCTATGATTGACTAGAATTTAATATGAGCTTTGACTAATTAAATATATTATCTATCTTAATTATAAATTTGACTAAAATGCTTAAAATTATTTTATATAAGAAAAAGACTTCAACAATTCTCTTCAATTGAACAAAGACAAGCAGAACAAATAAAAAAAACACTAACCATTTATGGCGAAAATGTTGTTGTTAGAAAACGAAATTTCCAATATTACTACAAGGAAAATAGTCATAAATGTTTTTGGGATATCCATTGTACTATTTTCTTTCACCTATTAATTCTTTTGAGAAAAATATTTTATTCTATTTATTTTTTGTAATAATTTATAGATCTTTATCAAAAGCTCTATTTATATGGGTTTTTTTCTTAACTAAAAATTCAAATTTCAGCTACTCTTTTATTTATTATTACCATAAATCAATATTATATATTTATTAAGACTGACTAGAATTTAAGTATGAGGTTTGACTAAATTTACCATCTAGCTTAATTATAAATTTGACTACAAATATATATTATTGTATTGAATTGAATCAATGATAAAAATGAGAGAGATAATATAATTGGTAAAAAAAAAGTTATATTACATAATGAGAATTTGTAGTCAGAGTTTTTCTCAGGTGAAGATGTGCACCATAAAACAAGAGTTTTAAAATAGTCTAAAGTATAAAGTTTATAGATTTGTTAATGCTTTACGAAATCTTATACTATTAGATTTTAATCTTTTTTATCAAATTGAATTTAATTGAGTAAATTCTGTTTACAATTTTGACACAATAATAATTATGGTACAAATTACTACAGGTCAAGACATAAACAACTAGGTTAAAAATCATAATACGGTACTCAATTTTGGGATTAGGGATTTGTATCATTGAAGCAACAACATAATGGTGTTGTTGGACCTTTTAGGTATAATCACAAACACCTCCATGATAATGTTGTTGTTTACATTCCATGTCACGTTTCAAATTTCCGTAAAATTGCAGACATTGCCCAGCACAAATTAGCTTGTTCACTGAAAAAAGACGACCCAAGTATATATATAAATCTATGTAAGATAAAACAACAAAAATACTTAAATTTTTATATTTAACAAAAAAAATTCAACTATTCTCATGAACTTTACAAATACAAATAGAAAAAATATAGAAAAAGACTAACCAGTTTTTGCTGAAATGTTGCTGTTAGAAAACGAAATTGTCAATATTAGTACAAGGAAAATTGTCGCAAATGTTTTCGAGATATCCATTGCTCTATTTTCACTTTTAATTCTTTTGAGAAAGAGAGTTTTTTTTTTATAGTTTCTAGATCTTCATCAAAATCTCAATTTATATGTTTTTTATTCCTTAAGTAAAATCTCAAGTTTCAACAACTCTTTTATTCAATATTACCTTCGATGGCTAGATTTAATATGAGGTTTGACTAAATAAATTATCTATCTTAATTATAAATTTGACTAAAATACCAATATTATTTTATTTATGAAATAAGATTTGAACAATTCTCTTCAATTGAACAAAGACAAATAGAACAAATAAAAAAAGATTTACTAGGTTTTGCCAAAATGTTGTTGTTAGAAAACAAAATTGTCGATATGACTACAAGGAAAATAGTCACAAAATCTTTCCGGGTTGTCCATTTTACTATTTTCACTATTATATTTAAAGAAAAATATTTTTTTAATAGTTTCTAGATTTTCATCAAAATCTCTATTTATATATGTTTTTTGTCCTTAAGTAAAACTGTCAAATTTCAAAAAACATTTCTATTCATTATTACCATAATAAATAGTCTATATTTGTTAAGATTGACTAGAATTTCATATGAGGTTTGACTAAATTAATTATATATATTAAATATAAATATGAATAAAATAATATTATTTTATTTAACTGAATCAATGATAAATATGAGATGAATGAAACAAATAATATAATTGGTAAGCATAATTTATACCACAAAGTTACATAATAATCTTTATATTTCCATTTCAAACATGTTTCTTTTGTTTTTTTTCTTATGAGATTCTAATATTCAAGTTATTAGGAAACTTATATGACTCATAAAACATGAGTTTAAACAATAGTCTCATTTCTTAGCTCGTTTCTTAGTAGCGCCGGAACTAAACTCAAAAGCTTTTTCCTTAAATAAAATTTGTAGATGCAATGAGAGATGAAAATATACATCCAAAAAATAAAGAATTGTTTAATTCTCTACGAAATCTTATATTACCTTTTAATTCATTTTTAGCAAATTAAATTCAATGGAGTAAATGTTGTTTACAATTTTGAGTACAATAGTGATTAGGTTATAAATTATTGTAAGGTCACAAACAGTTAAAAAAAAAGTAGTATAGGAAGTATCTTTTTATTTTATTAAATTCATTAAGAAGAAGAATAAAACAACATTCATATTTTAATATATCATAAGAGAAAAAAAATAATAGAGTGACCAAATCGCCAATTACTATATGAGAGTATCTTCAATTTGAATAATTGTAGCAACAACATTTTGGTTGTGGTAGTGCTTGATCTTTTGAAGCAGCATCACATTGGCCTTCAGCATAGTGTAAACTTCTACACTCCTTGTAACATTCCATATTCCCGTAAAATTGTGAACATTTCCCAATGCAATGAATAGTTTGCCCGTTCGCTGCATTTAGACAACCCAAGTTTTAATATATTTATAAGATATTCTACTAAAATACTAAAATGTTAATAATAGTAAAAAAAATCAACAGCTTTCTTTAATTGATCAAAGAAAACTCTACAAATGATCAAAGAAAAATAGAAAAAAAAAAAACTTACTAGTTCTTGCCAAAATATTGTTGTTAGAAAACGAAACTGTCAATATTACCACAAGGAAAATAGTCACAAAGTTTTTCGTGATATCCATTGTAATAGATTCTTTTGAGAAAGAGATATTTTTGTCTAATAGTTTCTAATCAAAAACTCTATTTATACATATATTTTTGTCTTGAGTAAAATTTCAAATTTAACAACTCTCTCATTCATTATTACCATAAATCAATATTCAACATTCTTGAGGTTGACTACAATTTAATATGAGGTTTGACTAAACTTATTATCTACTTTTATTACAAAATTTGACTACAAATATAATATTGTATTAACTTGAGTCAATGATAAATATGATCATGAATGAAACAAATAGTATAATTGGAAGAAGATTTGTACTTATATATTACATGAATGAATTAAATATGTAACAATCAGGTATCTTCCCACTGGGTACCTTCATCACAACATCTCTACAAGTGTATTTTTGATACGGGTTTTGATATGCAGACCTCTCAAGCTACTGCATGATGGATTATTAGGAATTATGTGGGATAAGCAGTAGTCTGGAGATTTTCAAGGTTAGGATATGCAGATACACCCTTGGAGGCGGAGACAAAAGCATTGTTATCAGCTCTTCAACAAGTTTGGATTCATGGCTTTAAAGATGTATGTTTTAAAGGTGATTGCACTTATCAAAAATCTTACGGAACAATCAACAAATCATATTATTATAAGTCTAATCCGAGACATACATTTCTGGGCTTCAAAATTTTCCTCTGTTTCCTTTTGTTTTGTTAAGAGAGACTCTAATAGTTGAAAAGACCCAACCCAAATTTTTTTTAATTTTTAACCATGCAACCAAATTAACCCATATAAATTTAGACCAACTAAAACCAGCTAAACCAATTTAACTCATTTAATTCTAATTTTAAACTGGTTCACTAGCAATTCCAAGTTAAACCAACCATACACAATAAAATCGTCGGAAGACAGTAAAACAACAATCCAACAAACAATAAAATTAACTTAGTATCCAGCAATCATACCAGAAAATGACATACAAATCAACATATCATGTTTCTAAGTACGAGAACTAACAATTCCTAACATTATTCAGAACAACCAGCGAGCCCCTAGATCATTCTTCTCTCCTCGCCATGATTCCACGGTCACACATTTTCTTTACCTGCATCACAGAAAGAGATGCATAAGTATTTCCATAAATACTTAGTGAGGCACTCATCCCAACTACTGGGCTATACACACAAGCAGTAATAACCATCATTAAGCAAAACAATTGAAAACAAGCAATTAAAACACATAAAACGCCACCGGTGACGATCGGTGTCGATCGACACTCGCCCTCGACACTCACGGTCGACACCGAGCTCGACACTCCATTCGCGAGTCGCAACTATCCTCGCGGAACAAAACGTTGGTGTCGAGCGACACCCACCACTGGTGTCGATCGACACCGACTCTCTACATACGCTCCAGTTGTGTTTCCTCCAACTGCTTCTTCAACTCAGCCATCTCTGTTGGAGCCATCCGGTACGTAGCCTTAGACAACGACGTTGGCCCAAGTTCTAACTCAATCGTGAAAGGATCCGACCAAGATGGTGGTAACCCCTTCAGCAACTGAAACACGTCCTCGAATTCCTGGACCACCCGGATTTTACTCATCGCTACCTCTACGATCGTCTCTGGCACACGATCGCGCCAAGTAGGCTTCCTGCCCCGCCTTAATCATCTTCTCCGCCTGCATCGCCGAAATTACCAGACTCCCCGAAGTCGGTCTCACACCCTGGTAATACAAATTAGGTCCAGACCGCTCGAAGTAGACTCTCCCCCAGTGACAATCTAAATGAACTCTGTGTCGATCCAACCAATCCATGCCAAGAACGACATCATACAGCTCCACGGGACTGATGTACATATATGCCGGCATCGACTCTCCTGCAATCTACACATCCACACCACTAGCCCGTCCATGAACCGCTAGCAACGCGCCTCCTACGACTCTAACAGCTCTGAAATAACCACCATGATCTCCTTACATATTATCACCCGCCGGGGTAATGAAGCTATTCGTAGTTCCAGAAATGAACAACATGTGGGACGAGAACCTGCCCACCAACAGGGTCCCTACACAAACCCTTACACTAAGAACCCCAACCCCACAATCACCAAAAAACAAATTCTAAAACGACAGAAAGGAAACAATTTGAGTCTTAGAATTAAACATGTGATCGGTCGAACGATGCTTGGCTCTCCCGTCTCCACAAATCGAGAGACCCGCGGTCCCTCGATCTCCGCCATTTGCGGCGCTCCCAGCTGAGCCTACGGCTGCACTCTCGGCTGCACTCACAGCTGCACCCACTACTGCACCCTATGCTGCACCACCGACTGCATAGCCGCTATCGCATCTGTTGCGCCTTAGGGCATCTCCAACCCCATATTTTAGAGTCAAAACTCTATTATCGAGTAACATTTGCTCCAACCATACTCTATATCTTACTCTAAAATAGACTATTTTTTTACATTACCTCGCTTTTAGAGTAAGAAATAGAGTAATACATTGGAGCAAAACAATGCTTTATTTTAGAGTTATTCTATTTTAGAGAACAAAAAATAAGGTGATATAGGACATTTACGTTATCACCGTGAACATTAGACAATTTGAGCTGCACATGTAGATTACATCATCGTTTTGACTAGTCTTGTATCTCACACAAAGATGAACAAATACAATAGGTTTTGCATACTCAATCAACTTCAACTACAATTATCTCTACGTCTTTTTCATAACAATGATTTTCCTCATTATAAATACAAGAAACCATAGAACTTGTTGCAGAGATTTATCTACCTCATTGTGAAAAAACAAAACCTCATTTCGACCACGATTTGGAGGTTCACCATTAAACAAAATCATAGTAGATCAAAATATTGAATTCATCATCATAACAATTCATAACTTAATATTCATCATCAAAATGCTTTTTTTTTTTACTAAAACCCTAAAAGCTACAAAAGTGGATTTCCTCCATCTAATATGCTTGTCCAAAGCCATACCGAACTTACAAACTCATGTTTCTCTACTGATGCAACATTCTCAGAACCATCTGCTAAGAGAACTTTGTAACCTCTTGATTGCAAACCATGAAGAACACAAAGGAACTCGAAGTCTTGTGTAATATTTTTCTAGATTGCCATAACATGTTGTATTGCAGATTTCTGTACACGATTGTCTACGGCCCAGAAAAGAACGTTTTTCATCATCCTATTAGCTCTAACAGGTTTATCTCCTTCCAGTATAAACGTGATTCCGGCGAGTAAGAACTGATCTTGATTCACAGATGTTTACTAAATTCTGAAATACAAATTCATTTTTTATATCTTACAAGTATACTCCTATACATTTGGAAAATAACATCATATAATTTTTTTAACGAAAGAACAACTTTATAAAAAAAAATACACAAATATAATCCTGCACGTATGTGCGGGTCCATCCCTAGTATTTAATAACACGACTTGTGTATTTTTTGGCCAATACAAAAAAGGTGTGAGTTTTTCGGATTTTTTCCAAAAAAGATAACGAAGTAACGACGTTGTTCATACTCTTAACGACCGTTACAGTGAAGGTGGAAAATTAGAACAAAAAATAGTTTGTGCTTTGGCTTGTCAGAAATATGACTTATTTAATATTTGTCAGAAAAATACTATAATCATTTTTTTATGCCAGAAAAATACGAAAACTAAGTTATAGTTGATAAAATACATGAAATTTCTGGATTTTCCTGTTTCCCACATATTGTGGTCATAATTTTCAATTAACAAAATCGCAACAATCGTAAACATTATTTGCCCTTTTTTGTTTTTTTTAATCTCTAATCATAACAAAAGCTTAACGATGATATAACATATATATTAAAAAAAATTAAAAATATCGAGAAAGAGAGAAATTTGTTATGATTACGGCTACGACAAAACTGAAACAATTGTAGCAATATTTACGATTGCGTTAACTTAGTTGCAAATGAGGATGTTCCAAAAGTAACTCTATGTAAATTATGCTTATTTATACTGTATAGAGAGAGGCTATAGCCCCATTCCCAACTTTTCAATTTAGTATTTTATAAATTTGCAATCAACAATAAGGTTTTAATTCCTAACAGGAAAGAGGAAAAATGTCATTGAATTCATGAATTTTCTCTAAGATCATTTAAAACATCAAGTTTTGTTGACTATCTTTTTAAAACATCAAATGTTGTTGACGAAGCCAAAATAGACATGTCGTCATATCTGATAACGGAACAACTAAGACCCGTTTATTCCATCGTTAACTAATCTGTTATTGACAAAATGACATCGCTTTGTCAAATTGAGAAAATGCCGTTTAAACCATGAACTTTCAAATTAACGCCGTTTAAACCATAAAATTTTCTGAATGCCATTTAAAACATCAAGTTCTGTTGACGATCTTTTTAAGACACCAAATGTTGTTGATGAAACAAAATTAAACATTTCGTAAAATTAGTATTTGTAAATAATTATAATTTTATGGTAGACTAACTGAAAGATATACAAGAAATTCTAATAATTGAAAAAATAAAATGATAAATTTTGAGAATTAATTTTGAGAATTTTTGAGAAATACCCCTTTTGGAGTATCATTTTTCAAAAATACCTCTTTTATCTAATTAATTTTAAGAAAGTGGTATTTAAAAAAATACCTCTTTTACCTCTTTTATTCTATTTTTGAAAAGTAGTATTTAAAAAAAGATATTTTTGAAATTCCCCAATTAAATTATTGTTACATATGTTAAAAAAGAAAGTTATGTTGAAAAACAATACTCAAGATAATTTAATATATCTGTTGCAAAGATTAAAGATAACTCATTAAACACAAACGAAATAAACTTGGAAAAGACAATGTAGCCCTACGTATGTTAATATTGCTACATATATTAAACTATAATTTTAAAGCAGAGTTGAAATACACATTATCTATTTGTTGATTTTGGTTCTTTATAAAACAAAGAAACATATTTTTCCAAATATATTTCAAAATCCATTCATATATTGTTTTTACCATCACTTATTGTAAAACTTAATTTTGAAATAATTTAAAGATGTATAAGATGTTATCAGGTTTTATGAAATGTTTATATTTGTTTTGTCAACAACATTTAATGTTTTAAAAAGATAGTCCACAATTTGATGTTTTAAATGGTTTTAGGAAAAGTTTGTGATTTAATTGGCGTTTTTGGCTAAAATCATGAATTAAATGACATTTTTCCAAAAAGGTTAAAAGATTATTTACAAATTACCATGGTCGATTTTTAATTTTACAACAATAAAAAAGGGAAACTACACTGCATGTACCCAAATAAAATTTTTATTAGTTATATGTCATTGTTCTTTTCATAATTAGTTATGTATTTTTTAGACAATTTTAACCTCGTATTCCGAGTTAGCTGATAACTAAGTTATCACGATAAATTATATTTATTGTTTTATATAAAATTTTATTATATATCTCTAACAGTAATTATTAATTATTAAGGTAAAATAAGCATGGTAGTATATAAGGTAACTAATATTAATAATAATATTGAAAAATTAATATTTATTACATTTTTTACATAACTCACTTACTTATATATGATATATACTACATGATTTAACATAATGAAACAAAATTTTATCACATAACTTGTAACTTACCGCGATATAATATACTTTACATTGTTAATCAAATAAATATTCAATACATCCCTGTTGATAAATTGCTTTTGGTGATAAATTGTGTTTCCAAACAAAGTAGTCAAAGGCGAAAGAAGCAGTTTTTTTGATATACAATGTCAGAAAATATTAATTTTCAATTTTATAGCTAATAGATATTAATTTAACAGATAATATGTAAATTACCGTGATAACAGATTATTTAACATGTTAAAAAATAAGTTATCGAATGCTATTAATCATTGATGAACAGTGTTATTGAATTCGATCAATCACAGATGAATAATATTAGTATTAATTTAACCGATAATATGTAAGTTATCGCGATAAAAAATTATTTAACATGTTTAAAAATAAGTTATCGAATTCTCTTAATTAGAGATGAACAGTGTTACATATCTTATATATATATATATTTTTTTGCTAAATAAGTTAAGGACATAAACGTAATTTCATGTAGCTAGAACCAATTTTTGGATTATTACCTCCTTATTTTTTGTTTTTTGTTTAAGTAATCACTCATTTTTAAAAGACCCAATAAAAAACACAAACGTTTTTAAATTTTAACTCTTAAGACTTCAGAAACACCACAAACCCCTTTGGTCGACTCTCTCACACTCGACCACGGACCACTCAAAAGTCACAACCACCTCCGCCTTGAGATGAGAGCCACCGCCACCGCTACCGCCTCCGTCAGTCTTCGTCACCTCTGCGGCGGATTTCCTTGTATAGTCCCCTCTCGTTTCTTCTCCTCCTCCTTACCACTTCACTCTCCTCGTCTCTGCGTCTTCCTCCGCCGCAACTTCCGCCCTCGCCAACTCTTCCTTAACCGTACCTACGCTACAAGCTTCAGTTCCTCTTCAGGTTAACACCACCACACTCTCATCATCTCCAATTTTAGACGAACTTATCCAGATTTGTACATTTGCTTAGACGATTAGTAGTAATCTGTAGGTGCTGATTCGACCTATGACGTTATTGTGGTTGGTGCGGGTCATGCTGGGTGCGAAGCGGCGTTAGCCTCTGCTCGATTAGGTGCTAGTACTCTGCTTCTCACATTGAACCTCGATCGAATTGCTTGGCAGGTTCGGATTCTATGGTAATTGTGTGTACATAATTGTTAGAATTATGCTTAGAAATTTATGAGAGTGATCATGTATTGTTATGTGAAGCCTTGTAATCCAGCAGTAGGTGGACCAGCAAAATCACAATTGGTACATGAAGTTGATGCACTTGGTGGTGATATTGGGAAAGTTGCTGATAGGTAATTGTATTCATTTTCTTATCTCAATGAAACTCTTGTTTATGTAGTGATTGTGGGGTTTATACGCATATGCTTTATCTCATCCTAGCTGAGGTTTAGGGATTAGCTCTAGAGGATTTGTTTAATTAGAAGAATTTATTTGACTTGTACCCGCGATAGCATGAGGATTCAGGGTTTTAAGGAGATCAAATTGAGTGTTTTATAACTCTGTCTCAGTGGAATATCTCTGATGTGGTTTCAGTCATCTTCTCAAGCAGCGGCTTAGTCTCATTTCCTATACTACAGTCCCCTATTGTTGTATATAGTTTAGAAAGAAAGAATATCCACCTTCATTCACTTTGTTAACTTATAGGTGAACAACTTATGATATGTGTTCAAATTTTTACCGCTGATGTTGTATTTTAACAGTGCAGATGCTATTTACAGAAGCGTATTCTAAATGTCTCAAGGGGACCTGCTGTAAGATCGTTACGTGCTCAGACCGACAAAAGGGAATATGCCATGGAGATGAAAAAGATAGTGGAAAGGTTAGCTGAAGTTTTACCTGTTGTTTACAGATCTTTTTTGGGGTCAAAATTTTGACTTTTGTGGTATGCTTTAGATATAATTCTCAAGCAAATATAAGATGCCGAAAATTTTGAACTTACTCATTACAAGTTATGGCAAGAATACAATCTTGAATTTCTTATTAACATTTGTTAATGATGTCTTCTACTCTGGCTAATAACTGTAATGTTTCTTGGTATGCCAGCACTGAAAATCTCTGTATTAGAGAGGCAATGGTAACAGATATCCTAGTTGGCAAGAATGACAACGTGGAAGGAGTGGCCACATTTTTCGGGATGAATTTTTATGCGCCTTCCGTTATTCTCACCACTGGAACCTTTATGAGTGGGAAAATTTGGGTCGGTAAAAAGTCTATGCCAGCTGGAAGAGCTGGCGAGTCAGCTTCACAAGGATTGACAGAGAATTTGCAAAAACTTGGATTTGAAACAGATCGCTTAAAGACTGGTACTCCAGCGCGTGTGGATCGCCGGACTATAGACTTTTCCAATTTGGAGGCTCAACATGGAGACGAAGAGGTATACAACTCTAAAAGTAGCCTATCTAGGACCAACATTGCATGGTTACATGGGTTAAAGCATCTCAGTCGGCGAGTAGCCAGCACGCAAAAGTCTTATACACTTTCTTAACGACATCAGTTTGACCAAATTCATTGGCTCCTTATAAATATTCTTCTCACCAATGGAACAATATTTTCATTTCTTTCTCTGGTATTTAACCAAAGGGATTCATATTTGAAGATGCTGAACATTAATTTTCTTTTCCCAGGTCAGCTGGTTTAGTTTCGACCCAGAGTTTCATATTGAGAGAGAGCAAATGTGCTGCTACCTAACTCGCACAACGAAGATTACACACCAGTTGATCCGGGAGAATCTGCATGAGACCCCAACTTATGGTGGATGGGTTGAAGCAAAAGGGCCTAGGTACTGCCCTTCCATTGAAGACAAGGTTAATTCTTTAGCTCTTTTCCTTTGTATTATCTCTGTCTTGGACCAAGGGGAAGTTACATTGGACATGGTTCTTGATACAATTGGTAATATTTGCGCAAAGTGGAATCTAATATTGCACATCCATGGAAACCAAAATTTGCTACTCAAAAGTAACTCTAAGACTGGTTCCCGCTCCAACATGCAAACATACATTGATAAGTCTTTAGAAGGAGACGGCAGTTCAGCTGCTACATATTGGCTAGCAAAATAGCTAGAGCCTTCGATGGAATCATCAATCATGAGTGAAAATAGGGGTCTGGAACAGATCAGTGAGACTTTTGAGTGTTTGGTTGTTTTTTGAGGCCTTTTAGATGGACATTGGGAGAGTTTTGGTTCTCTAGAATAAACCCATGTCCCATTGGTTCCTTGGATTTGTTTTTGGTTCAGTAAGTGTAAGTCAATTGTCAAGGAGTAATAAAGCAGTAATTGTTTCTGATTTCCTGCTAACTGCTCCCTTTTAGTTATTTTTCATTTGAAAAGTCCTGAAGGTCCCCCTATTCAATCCCTTAATTCAATCTTGCATTTGTTGTTTCTACAGTCTGCACAAAGAATGTGTTGAAATCTTTCTCTTAAACTGCTTTTGATGAACTTTATAAATTCTTTTATGAATTTAATAGTCCTAAAATCTTATTTTGTTTCAGATTGTTAGGTTCAAAGACAAAGAGTCCCATCAAATATTCCTCGAACCAGAGGGTCGAGATGTTCCTGAGATCTATGTGCAGGTAATGCATACCTTAGTTATGATTTATCTAGTTCTTATCGTTGTAGTGAAGCCAAAAGATGAGAAAGAAACCTAGCTTGTCTCTGTTAATATCTGCAATGTATGCTTGTCCAGTAATTTTTTTTATATATAGTTAGAGAAAGCCTGAAGTTTGTTACTGCTCAGTATTTTAATGTGAGGGTTTGTAAGTAGAGTTTTTAAGACTAGAGAAAATATATCTTAGCTTGGTTCTAATTATTATGTCTTCTAAGGTGCGTATATATCTTCTTGTGAGTGTTTTGTTAGAGTGTATTATCTTTGGTATCACTGTCTTTTTCATTGGTTGGTAATTTCATAGGGATTTTCAACTGGCCTGCCAGAGAATCTCCAGCTGCCGCTTCTAAGAAGCTTGCCAGGACTTGAAAATTGTTCCATGCTTAGGCCTGCATATGCTGTTGAGTATGATTATTTGCCAGCTCATCAGTGTTCTAGGTCCCTTATGACGAAGAAACTTGAAGGTCTTTTCTTCTCTGGTCAGATCAACGGCACTACTGGTTATGAAGAGGCTGCCGCACAGGTAACTGATCATACGATATTTTAATTTCCTTAATGATGGACCTGGATTATATTAACAGGTTTACTGGGATGAGAAAAAATTAAAATTTTTAGACTTTCTATACATATGGTGGAACCAACCTCTGTTATTTATTTCAAATTAGGGTATTATATCTGGAATCAATGCTGCTAGACACTCAGACGGTAAGAAACACATCGTTCTTGAGAGGGAAAGCAGTTACATAGGTACGTTAATTGATGATTTAGTCACAAAGGACCTCAGAGAGCCATACCGCATGCTAACAAGGTAAATACCATTTCATTTTCTTGCTCAATCTAATTTCTCCTCCATTCTTTGTTTTCATGATCAATCAGGAAATGTTATTTGAGGAAAAGCAGAGACTGGAGAAAGAAAATAAGTCTTTTTAGTAACGGTTATTATGTGGCACCCATTTAAGTATGCTTGATAGTGATGACAGTTGTGTTTTACATAACCAATATTTCTGCCTTAACTATGCTTCTTGTCTGGTGGAACCGAATAAGCAAACCCTTGAGCTGGCATCTTTATATGTTTCTGAAGTTTGATTGGTTAAACTTTTCCGATAACCTTTGCTGACACTCTATCGCCGTAGATAGTTTTCATTTAAACTTGATGTGATTTTGATTTTTATTGTTACTGCTCTATGGCATTGACTTTTTAGACTTCCTTGTTTACTTTCTGGCTACGTAATAGTCTATTACCACTAAAGTTCTAGTTCAGTAAGTATGTATGTTCGACAGTGCGGGATAGTCATATTTGTTTTTTTTTTTTCTGATGACAGCCGCTCAGAACATCGTCTTCTTCTTCGATTCGATAATGCGGATAGTCGACTCACACCTCTAGGACGTGAACTTGGATTGATAGATGATAGAAGATGGAAGCTGTACCAAGAGAAGCAAGCAAGGATTTCAGAAGAGAAGAAGAGATTGAAAACTGTTAAGATTTCAGGTTGTCTATCTATGCTATTCCTCTCACCAGTGAAGTATTATTTTTAGAACGATTTTATGCTGTTGATCCTTGCATCCATTTTAACATCGGATAGTTCTTTGTTAAAGCTATGTTAAATGAGAGTATTTATGCAGAAGAAATTTGACAACTCCATAATTTTTTTGTACCTACTGTTATAACACATGGAGCTCTCTGTCTCTGAGTATCTATTCAGCAAATGTACTAAGACTTGGGAAAACTGAATTTGTTGCATTGCATAATTTGATGATGTATGGCTTGCAGTTGCAGAAGGTGGTTTGGCTGCTGAAGTTTCTAACGTGTCTTCTCAGCCAGTCAAAGAATCTGCAACACTAGAGAGTCTGCTAAAGAAACCCCATATCCACTACAAGCTTCTTGAGAAGCATGGCTTTGGAAATGAAACATTATCTAGAATGGAGAAAGACTGTGTAGAGATCGATATAAAATATGAAGGATTCATTGTGCGTCAGCAAAACCAACTCCAGCAGGTATGTTCTGTCTGCTACATTGTTCCTTTCAATTATCCTTGCATGCTTGGAGATAATGGACATGAATTGAAAATTGAATCCTTAATAGATGGTCCACCAACAACATAGACGACTTCCAGCGGATTTGGATTACTATTCGCTGACAACTCTATCTCATGAAGGGCGTGAAAAACTTTCAAAGGTGTGTTTAGTGTAGTTCTTAGTATAATGAATGTGATCTACCGTATCTTCTTATGATGTGAACGATTATAAATTCAGGTGAGACCAGAGACAATCGGGCAGGCAAGCAGAGTAGGCGGAGTCAGTCCTGCTGACATAACAGCTTTGCTCATAACACTTGAATCGAACCGAAGAAGAAGTCAAGAAGTGAAGAGAGGCAAAATATTAGAGCATGCTTTAGCAGAATCAAATCCACAGTGGGTAGAAGATAGAGAGCAGATTGTTAATGAGTGATCAAGAAGTCGTACAGGTTAGCATCAAAACGTTGATAATGATTTTGATCAACCGAGGTTCTCTCGGGTGGCGAAAAAGTGGCTTTTCTTGCCAAAATTCTCAAGTCACCCTAAACAAAAGAGATTTACTTTCTTACTTTTGTGTAACCTCATCGCTGTTATTTTTGTATGATTCTTTCTGTTTATACGGTTCAAACTCTTTAAACATTATCAACCTTTTTATAAAATAAACGAAAAAAGAGAAAGAACTTGTATGACGATTGTAAATGGAATGGATAAAGGAGATGGATTATTTTGAACGTTCCTTGTTCCTCCATCTTTTTCATTACTATCTCGTTACTTTATTTATTTTTTTACTTCCCTATTTCACACCTTACACAACCTTTCTTCACTCTCTAATGGGTTGATGGGTTGAGCTAGGTCTAGGCATTTGGGTTTTTGGGTCGGTCGGTTTGGATTACAAATTTGAAAACCTTATAAATATCCAATAAAATCGGGTTTCATTTGGTTTGGATAAAATCTGACTCAAATACTTGAAATATCTTAATTACCAAAAAAAATCTTGCAATTTTACCACACTAAATCGGGAAATGACCTAAAAAATACCACATATATTTTTTTTAGAAGTTGAATACCTCAAGTTTTTAAATTAGAATAAAACCTCAATGTTGTTGTTCTAAAATACCTTATCTTTGAATTATTGGTAGATTCGTACCTACAATCTAACATATGTTAATCGACGTTACTGAACTATTTAAGTATGCTTAATAGATAACACTTAATACATATAGATGATTTCGTAAAGTCCGTTAACGGATGTTGATGTTAAGTCGTATGTATGAATCTACCAATAATTTAGAGATAAATTATATTTAGGACAACAACATTTAAATGATGTATTTTATTCCAATTTGAAAACTCTTGGTATTAAACATCCAAATAAAAGATAAATGAGACATTTTTCATTTTTTCCCCTTACAAAATCACATAAAAATTAAACCTTACGACATAGAAACAGGTGTTTAATTTATGTTTTTTGGTTTGAAACTTTGAATAACTCCTAATTGGTGTTTGTCCTAAGACACCAAAAAAAAATAAAAAAATAAACCGGCCTAATTAAACCGGAACCCAACTCAATTAACCCGACCCGAAACCATAATCTGAAAATACCCGACCCAACTTCTCTTCTCTCCACATCAACAGTTCATGGCATAATCTGTAATTTTGTTAAAAACACAAACACAGTCACAAAAATGCTACTAAAGCAACTCTCACCGCCGTTCCCACTCCGCCGCCGTCTCTCCACCCTCTCCTCCTCCGGATCCACACTCAATCTCCCAAAATTCGAACCCTCCCCAGACGCCGAACTAATCTCCCAAATGCTTATAACAAATCACAACCCATTCCATTTCATGGAATCATCTCTACAACTCAACGGCATCTCCCTCTCTCCTAACCTAATCCACCAAACCCTCCTCCGTCTCCGTCACAATTCCAAAATTGCCCTCTCCTTTTTCCAATATTTACGCTCCTTACCCTCTCCGTCACCACCATCACCAACCTCCTTCAATCTCATCATCGATATCCTCGGCCGTGTTCGTCAATTCGACGTCGTTCGACAACTCATCGTCGAAATGGATCAAACCTCTCCGGAGACGTTTTTAATCTTAGTCAAACGGTTAATCGCCGCGGGGCTTACTCGTCAAGCGGTTCGTGCTTTCGACGATGCGCCTTGTTTCCTAGAGAATCGTCGTTTCGGTGTTGTCGAATTCGGGTTTCTTCTCGATACGCTTTGTAAATACGGTCATACGAAGATGGCTGTTGGGGTTTTTAACGAAAGGAAAGAAGAGTTTGGGGTTGATGAGAAGGTTTATACAATTTTAATTGCTGGTTGGTGTAAACTTAGGAGGATTGATATGGCGGAGAAGTTTTTAGCGGAGATGATTGAGTCCGGGATTGAGCCAAATGTAGTTACGTATAATGTTTTGCTCAATGGGATATGTCGGACGGCGAGTTTGCATCCGGAAGAAAGGTTTGAGAGGAATGTGAGGAATGCAGAGAAGGTGTTCGACGAAATGCGTCAAAGAGGGATTGAGCCTGATGTTACGAGTTTTTCGATCGTGCTTCATATGTATAGCCGAGCTCATAAGTCTGAGCTGACGTTGGATAAGTTGAAACTGATGAAGGTGAAAGAGATTAGTCCGACGATTGAAACATACACTTCGGTTGTTAAGTGTTTATGTTCTTGTGGGAGATTGGAGGAAGCGGAAGAGTTGCTTGAAACAATGGTGGGAACCGGGATAAGCCCGTCTTCTGCGACGTACAATTGTTTTTTCAAAGAATATAAAGGGAGAAAAGATGCTAATGGAGCAATGAATCTTTATAGGAAGATGAAGAATGGATTGTGTAAACCAAGTACGCAGACGTATAATGTATTGTTGGGAACGTTTATTAATTTGGGGAAGATGGAGACTGTTAAAGAGATATGGGATGATCTGAAAGGAAGTGAAACTGGTCCGGATTTGGATTCGTATACTTCGTTGATTCATGGGTTGTGTAGTAAGGAGAAATGGAAGGAGGCTTGTGGGTATTTTGTGGAGATGATAGAGAAGGGTTACTTGCCACAAAAGCTAACTTTTGAGACATTGTATAAAGGATTGATACAGTCTAATAAGTTGAGGACTTGGAGGAGGTTGAAGAAGAAACTCGACGAGGAATCTATCACATTCGGGTCTGAGTTTCAGAGATATCCTTTTGAGCCTTACAAGAGATGAAGTAAAGTTATGCAAACTGGCAAATGTAAAGGGCACTGAGTCAAAATCTGATTTACCATGTGTCTCGTTTCTCTTTCGTAAAGTAATAACACATGTTAAATTTTGTCATTTACATTGGCTAAAAATAACTGAAATGACACAATGTAAAAAATCCAAAAAGCCTTTTTTTTTTTTTAACCCAAATAACAATTTTATTAATTTTAAATGTAATCATGATGTAAACAAGAAATTAGAAAAGAGGGTACATAATAATGATAGTACAATGCACTGTTTTCTGGAATAGGTGCCTTAGCCAAAATATCTGCACATTTGTTACCATCTCTTTGTATCCATGAAATGACTCTTAAAAGTATCCAAAAAACTTAAATTCTTAAAAGTATAAATTAACTAATTGTTGATTCGCGCTACGCGCGACAAGTTTATATATTTTTTTTTTTTGCAAAGTTTCTTTTGTTGGGTTTTTATTGCTATCATCTTTTGATATTTTGTTTTGCATATGAGTTGTTTTTAGGTTTATATTAGTTTAGTATTTGAAATGTTTATTGTTGTTTGGTTAACTGTAAATTAGGCTCAATAATAGGTGGTACAACCTTATATTTCAGAAGTCTTCAATTCCCGTAACCCTCACAAATTCTCATAAATTATCAAATTAAATAGCTCACCATATGTATGCATTTAATTAGTTCATCTTGTATAAAAGCAACATTATAGACTGACATAGATATAATTCTTTGCATTTCTTTTTTTTTTCATCAACAACAAATTTTATTAATCATGAATAATGTTATAGAGTCGGTGAGTTAACCAAACTGGTTGGGTTACAAAACTAGTATCAGCAATAAAGTCTGCATCAAAATGATTGACGACATCTGCTAGCGCATGCGCAACATTATTACAATTACGAGATACATAAGAAAAAAACAATGGAATTAAATTTATCTTTCCAGTGATGAATATCATGAAGGAAACTTTCAATATCTATGCGATCCGTCCTACGATTTATAGCATTGATTAAAACCTCACAATCTCCTTCAAAAATGACATTTCGATGACCCCGGAGCCAAACTTGTTGCATCGCCGCTAGTAATCCTTTTGTTTCCGCAATAAGAGGAGATGATGTAAACGGTAAATTGGAGGAACCCCAACCATGCAAAATACCTCGACTATCCCTTAAAATCCAGCCACTAGTAGAAAAATTGTTGGTGTAATCAAATCTTGCATCAAAATTGCATTTGATAAAAGGTTGAGCCGGCCTTGTCCAGATGTTTTGTCGTGGTGGTCTGTAGTTTGTACTGAAAGTCCCAAAGCGATGGGTATTCCATTCGCTCAATTCCGCCTTTGCTTTCAAAAATGTTTGCGATGTAACTTCCCTGAAGTTATTAAAAACAGAATTGTTCCTCGCCTTCCGAATTCTCCATAATAACCATATAGGAAGGAGTTTTTGTTCTCTATAGACATTAGGCGCATATGCAAATTCCACCATATTGTTTATGTTGCCCTCCACATTGGTTGTGAACTGATGAACCCGACTATAATCTGTATTAGAAAGTCGCCAAACCTTTACTAGCAAAAGAACAAGGAATAAAGCATGCTCTATTATTTCATAATCTTGACGGCAACAAGGACATATCGAATCAATATTCATTCCTCGGGGTGGTTAAATGGGAACAAGTAGCGAGGGCTTTTGACATGACACGCCACAAAAAGTGTTTTATCTTCGGTAGTATCAGCAACTTCCATATCTTATTTTTAAGGTCTATGGCAGTCATGGGAGGTTGAGAAGGTTGAGAGTTATAGGGATCATGGGTTAAAAACCAATATCCGGAGCGAACTGAGTAATGGCCATCAGGAGAGTAATGCCAAATGAGTCTATCTTCTAAAACATTTATTGGAAGATGGATGCCTTGAAGGATAATACGATCATTCAGAGATAAAATTGAAGATGCCATGTTAATATTCCAAGAACGCTGAACACCCTAATATTTCGACCAAACTGTTCTGGTAAGCCCTAATATTTACCTCCACCCCCATGGTTTGGAATATTTAAAATGCTTTTGAGATGATTTTGGGTTGTACCATAAACTCTAGAACCAAATGTTATAAACGATTTGGCCATTTTGATTTTCTGTCCCGAATAGTACTCATAAACATCAAAAACTTCCTTTAGAGCCTAACAGTTCTGTTTATTTGCTTGATAGAAGAAAAGCGAATCATCCGCAAACTGAAGATGGGTTTGGTACCCCGAAACCAATCTTTATAATACGAATATCACCGTCTATGCTTCGAGATTTAATGAGGTGACTTAAAGTATCAGCACAAAGAATAAATAAATATGGGGATAGAGGATCGCCTTGGCGGATACCTCGTTGCGGGGTTACTAAACCATGTGGCGTGCCATTAATCAGGATCGAATAGTGTACTGTTTTTACCGTTCTCATAATCCAGTCAATCCATTTATCATAAAAACCAAAAAGGTGGAGCGTAGTTTCCAGGAAATTCCATTCTACTCGATCATACGCTTTGCTAACATCAGTCTTGATTGCCATATAAGTTTGGGATACTCGTTGTTGGGACTTTAAAGAGTGCATAAGCTCATGAGCAATCAAAACATTATCATTTATTACCTGTCCTGGGATGAAAGCTGCCTGAGAGTCTGACACAATGTCATTAAGATGCATCTTTAACCGTGAAACCAAACACTTTGAGATGATTTTGTATAGGACGTTACACAACGCTATTGGTCGATAATCTGATAAAGTCTCTGGGTTTTCTGTCTTCGGAATCATACAAATATTTGTATGATTTAGTGCCGGGTTCATACAAGAAGTTTCAAAATAATTCTTAACCTCTTTTATGACATCTCCACCCACAATATCCCAGCAATGTTTATAAAATCTAGCTGTTAGACCATCCGGGCCTGGATATTTGTCATTACCTATTTGACATATTGCAGCATAAATTTCATCATCGCTGAAATCCCAGGTCAAACTATCATTTGTGTTTGGTGTGAATGACGGTTTAAAATCCCCAAAATCTAAGGTTGTGACATGGTGACCATTGCTTTTGAAAACTTTAGTAAAAATTTCCACAGCATGAGTGCCAATCATTTCAGCTCCAGAAAACACATTTCCAGTGTTATCCTTAATACTCGTAATTGTGTTCTTAGCAAATCAGGTCTTCGTGCAAGTGTGAAAAAACTCGTATTGCGATCACCTTCATCCATCCATTGATTGCGGCTTTTTTGCTGCCAATATATCTCTTCATCATGGTATGCTTTTGCTAGATCAATTTGCAATTGAATAATCTGTTGACGATGTATTCTAAGAGTGCTCGACATTGCTTTATCCAAACAAGCTTGAAGATATTTAATGTGGAGATCAAAATTCATGTTAGAAACGTGTTTAAGTTTCGCCATTGCACAACGACTCTCTCTAACTTGGTCAGAAATCGTCATTTGGGGAGAAAGAGAATATTTGTTCCAACCATCACGAACTATTTCTTTGAAATCTGGTATATCAATCAGTCTCTTATCAAAGCCGAATGGTTTAAATCCTAGAGGTTCAGTATTATCGATGCAAACCAAAAGTGGTTTATGGTTTGAGCCAGTAAACTCTAAAAACTCCACTTCTGAATTTAGAAACAGCCCAGTCCAAGTTAAATTGGAGATAGCTCTGTCAAGGCAACATTTCACTTTGTGTGTATGTCTCTCGCCAACCCAGGAGAACCGATCACTTTTGGATTTGATATCGTGAAAATCACAGTAACTAAACATGTTTCAAAAAATTCTAAAAGTCAACTCTTCACGGTCAGGTCCACCTATTTTTTCATCGTATAATAGATATATTGGAGTGTGAATTGATTTTGAAGACATATCAAAACTATTTTCTCCTTAATAATAGTCCTTTAAAAAGACGTCGCTTTGTTGGGTGCAAGATTCACAAGACGAGTTGTTTTACTCACCCCTCACGCCTTGTCATTGCCACCCTGTCATTTGACTCATCACCGTTAAATGGTCGTTGTTTCGAGAGATGTTGAAATCGGCTAATTTCATATAATTGAGATTGACAATTTGATTTTTTTTTTGTGAGTTTAGGTTGGTATTTACATAGTATCAAAGTTTGGGTATTAAAAAACTGTCAGGGTGAATGAATGAATGAATTTTCAAAGATTTTAATTTATTCATGTGCATAATAATCTTTTCGAGTTTGAGTAAATTATTTTAAACATGTTTGACTACATTTCGAAATTATCCACTATGCACGCATTCCTTTCGACATCTACTTTACTTTCGCTTTTTATTGGCTAACATATACCATATATTAGACTATATTGATTTTATTATATATAAAGTTAGATTTCCTCTCTTCTTAAGCATCCACCTAAGCAACATTTTTGATTTTACACTAAAATAAATTTAAAATATGTATTTAATGCATATTTATGTTAATTATTATTAATAAAAAATTTATATAAAGAAAAAATAAATTATAACTATTAGACTATTGGCTCACATATAACATATATTAGACTATATTGATTTTCAAAACATATTATAACTATTTTCTCTTTAATTACTATCTTTCAATACTCAAATTTGGATTAAAAGCATTTGATTCAATTTATGAAATATCAAATTTGTTTTTTTCTGATTATGTTATAAACTAATATTTCACTTTTAATCTGATTTTCATGTTTAAAATTGTATATATACAATTACATAAATGTTGTTTTATTCTACCATGAATTTTAAATTTACTTCCATTCTAAAATAAAAGATTAATTATATTATTACCATTAATAAAAAAATTATAATATTGTTTTTCTTATTTTAACATTTCATTTATTTTATATAATTTATTTTTTATTTATGTAAACTTTCTATTAATTAAAAGTAACATAAATATGGATTAAATACATATTTCAAATTTATTTTAGTGTAAAATTAAAAATGTTGCTTAAGTGGATGCTTAGGTGGCATCATGAGAAGAGAGAAAAGCTAACTTGTCATACATATACTAAGTGTGTGGTTAGGGATGTCAAAATAGATCAAGGTTTATGGGTTAACTCAACTTAATTCATAAACTTTAATGTGATCCTAATGAGTTCATGAGTCAAATGAGTATTGAGTGAAATAGTTTGATAGATCAAATGAGTTGAGTTATAATGGGTTGATGGTTTAACCATTTAATCCACTAATTCGTGTTCAAATGAGTTAAACCAACTCATATACTTCAACCAATTGAATCATATCATCACCATCACCATCATACCATCATCATCGTCATTAAAATCAGCATCACCTCCCCATAATCATCATCATCATCATCATCATCATCATCACAATAACCATCATAATCACCACCACAATCATAACCATCATTATCATCACCCTCATCATCATCATCATTATGATCATCATAGACATCAATATATATATAATAGATTTTAACCCGTGTTACACCGCGGGTAAATATTTTTCTTTTTAATTCAGATTTTTTTTGAATTTACATAATATTTTTGGAGTTTATTTAATAATTATTAAGATTGCATAATCTTTTTAGGTTATCCTTTTGTACAAATACCCTCTCTTGGTATCCATTTTTAAAATTACCTTATTCTATGTACAAAATGACTAAATTACCATCTTTTAGTGGAACCCATGATGAAGAAATGAATATTTCTTCAAAAAAAAATAATATTCCTTCCAAAATATTTCCCGCTAAAAATTTTCCACAAAATATTTCCCACCAAAAAATTTCGACATAAATTTTTGCGCCAAAAATTTCAGACATAAAAATGTTCCCGCCAAAAATTTTCACCCATAATTTTCCGTAATTCCTTTAAAAATCTTTTATAAATCCTTGTAAATATTTTTAAAACCTTAGAAAATCCTTAAAATCCCTTGTAAATCCTATAAAAGTTATCCAAAATCTTTTAAAACTCTAGTAAACCTTTTAAAAACCTTTGTAAATACTTTTATAATGTTTATGAAGTAATTAAAAACCATTTGAAACCCCTTAGAACCCTTTATAACCGTGGTAAATATTTTTAAAACTTATATAAACACTTGTAAATCCCATTAAAATTAAACTCTTATAAACTTCGTTAAATAAAATCCCTATAAATTGTTAAAAACTAATTAAAACCATTTGAAACCCCTTATAACCCTTTAAAAACTCTTTTAAACGTCAAAAAATATTTGGAAATGCTCGTAAATCACTTTAAAAACCATTTAAAAGCATTGTAAATATTTTTAGAACCATTTAAAAATCCTTGTAAACCCTTTAAAATCTTTTATAAACTTATAAACACCTTTAAAAACAATTGTAAATACTTTAAACACATTTTAAAAACCTTTGTAAAATTGTAAAACTATTTAAAGACCCTTGTAATTTTTTTTAAAACCACTCATAACCTTTCTAAATCCTATAAAAATCCTTGTAAATCCTTTAAAATCATTTTAAAAAACCCTGTAAATCTTTTAATTCAAAAAATAGTGCCTCCGCAAAAAAACAAATTTTACCGTGTAAAATTTTTGTCGGAAATGTTTTTGGCGGGAAAAAATTTGTCTGAAACTTTTTGGCAAGAAAATTTTTTTGCGGGAAAAATTTTAATGAGAAGAATCCAATTTTTCATTTTGTTGACTTAATTAATATTCAACTAGGGTAAAATGGTCATTAAAAATTAAGAGAGAGCAAAAATGAAAATTGTCAAAGAAGAGAATATTTTTGCAAAAGGGTATCATAAAAAGGGCAGTAGTAAGAACTTCTCATTTTTTGGAGTGAGTAAACTCATGGATAATATAATTTATGGAAAAGATGTTTTGGTTTTAAGATTTGAACTATTGTAAAATTTGCTTTCGGTGAATTAGTTTTATAGAATTATGCTGACTAACATTAATTATCAAAACGTGTTTCATTGATCTGATACAAAGAACGAGCTGTGGTATTACATGGTGGGGAAGACGTCAAAGATTGTGTAACTCGAGAGAAATTGATTGTATTTATGAACGACATGTTGTTCGAAGTGGCTGCGGGATTATTCATCGTTAAGCAAGCTTTTCGAAACAATGCTATTTTGATCAACCCTTTTGGCCAACCTATTCTTTCTAATGAAAATGGTGTTACTTTTCAATCTCTCCAAAATGGTGCTGTTTATTATCTTGTGAGTTTCTTTTCTTTCTAAGAAATTAAAGAAAATTTCTAATGGTTTTTAAACTTTTTTTTTTTAAGGATTGCTAAAACAGTTTGTTTTTTGGTTTGCAGATTTAGAAGATAATGAGTGTTATCGTGCTATGGATAGATATATTAATATAATAAAGTATTGTTCTACTTTAGTTATTAATTACATACATTTCTTGTTTCTTATCTTTAAAGTTTATGAAAATTTACAGAACCTTTACATTTTCAAGATTTTGAAAAATAAAATTGAAAGTATGTTATAGCTTCACTAAAATTTGTTCCCAATGTATCCTTTTTCCTTATTCGCGTGTATTGTATTGTATTTTATTGAGACAAGATAACCGAAACCAAAAGAACAGAGAAAATTTAATATTAGTATACATGCTTATTGTGTAAATAATAATATTTTCATTTTGATGTAAATTCTTATGAGTTATTACACTATTACATACTTTTGGTAAAAGTAATGGCAAGAAAACACAATTTTGAGAGAATGTATACTTTTCCTCTTGTTGTGTACGTATTAGGTGTCGGTTTTGTGACAATAATGTCCCATGTTGGACTTCATGTGCATTGTTGTATTACGATGGAAGAAGACATACTATTTAATCAATTTTATATCTTTCACTCTCCCTCCCTATCTTTTCTCCCTCACTCTCTTTACTCTTTTTTTTTTTTTGTTCTAATTTTAGGTTGTCATTTTAGGTGTTTATTATCAAAAATTATCTATTTTTTTTATACAATAACTTATGATTATGTTTTCTGTACATTTTAGGTTATTTCAAATCAGTTTTGCTTACAATTTTTTCCAATAACACTTGAGTAAACTTTGTATTTTTATATTTTTTGTAAGATTTTTTATTTTATTTTATTTTATAAATAAATAATAATAGTAAAAAATAGGAACATATCAAATAAATTTTATTTTTAAGTTAAAATTAGTTTTTATCAAATAAAATTAGAAATTATTGCCACATGATGTAAACATCAATAATTAATTCAAATGGTAAAGGTAAAATTGGAATTTTATTTTTGTTTGAGAGCGTGAGTTGAAAATAAAAAAACCATTAATTAGTTCAATAGTTTCCTATGGACTTGAATCTAAAATAAAATAAAAACTAAACCAAAAATTAAGTTTAGGGTTTAGGTATAAGATTTAGGTTTTCAAGCTAGAGGATTTAGGGTTTAGGTTCTCTTGTTGTAGTTTCGAGTCGATAGGAAGCTATTAAAATGATAATAGTATGACCAGAGCAACCCATATGGGAAGCACATTCAGGTAATCACTCGGTGGCTTCTCTACCAACCTCTCTATCGTCATACTCCAGTCATTGAAAGTCCAAGCACCAGCCTTTAGAACCCTTAACAAGTCAGCTTCCGAATCAAAAAAAAACTGAAACCTATCATTAGGCAAAGCAATACCCCGTGCTCGATTATACACTCTCCAGACCCTTGGCATCTCATGAATCATACTCGACATCTTCTGGTTTTCCGGGCATAGTAGTCGACCGATGATACTACACCCATTCTTCACACATGAACTGAACTTAGCAAGAACTCTCGGTTTCCATCATTACTTGGTATAGTCGATTTCTTGACCTGTTTGCTTTTACTAAAAGTTTGCCATCTCGATCACTTATTGTTAAGAGATCTCCTCGCATCCTTACGTCACAGCCGGAATTAGTAGCCTGTCCAAGCCTTATAATATTACTTCTTAAGCCCGGAATAAAATAGACATCAGCTAGTACCTTATGTTCACCACTCTTGCTCACGAAAAGAATTGATCCTTTCCCTTTTATGTCTATACGGGAATCGTCTCTGAATCTTACTTTCCCTGTGATCGTCTTGTCAATCTTAGAAAAATAAGAAAGATTTCCCGTCATGTGGTTACTTGCTCCATTGTCTAAGTGCCACACATTATCTCCATCAGATGCAGCTTCAAAATCGTTTGGCTTGACATTCCGTTCATTAAGATAGACCACCTCGTGCATCATTAATTTGTCAGCCTCAAGAGTGTCTCCTTCCTCATCCTCATGTGTTTCTTGAAGCTTAAGCAGACGATCTGGACAACCCGATGCATAATGTCCGAGTTTATCACACCGATAACACACCACCTTAGATGTGTCTCTATCTTGTCTATACCCCCCGTTTTGTTGATTGCCGTAACGCCCACGTCCTCTTCCACGTCCATAAAACCGACCACCTTGACTTCTACCACGACCTCGTCCAGAATTATTGTTTGAGTAGGAGTGAGAGTCCATATTAGCATATATAAGCTTTCCTTGATCATCTTGTTGATTGTCTTCACCACTTATCCTTTCTTCATACGCTTTTATTCTTCCAACAATGTCTTCAAAATTTGTGGTTTTTAGATCAAGGACTTGTTCAAGAGCAGCAACAATATGAATGTATCTCCTTCTAGGTAAGCTCTTAAGAAACTTTTTGACAAGTTTCGGTTCTTCAATGATTTCGCCTAATGATGTCGATTTTGAAGTAATTTCGGATAACGTTCCTACGAAGTCATCAACTGTTTCGGAGTCTTTAATCGTCATTCTATCAAACTCGGACATCAAGGTTTGAAGTCTTGCTTCTTTTACTCTCTCAGCTCCCAAATTTCTTGTTTGAATCGCATCCCAAACTTCTTTTGAGGTATCAAGGTTGCCGACTTGTAGGATTAAAGCTTCCGGGATATATTGGAACAAAAGAGCCTTCACCATATCATTCTTCTCAACCTCATCGATTCCTGGTTCAATAGTTTCCCAAACTTTGTGGACTTTGAGTGTTACTTTCATACGTATAGACCACACCGTATAGTTCGAGTTAATCAACATCGGACATTGAATAGAGACATTCTCCTTAGGTCTACTCGCTGGAACTATATCATTCATGTTACTATTACACCAAACAACTACTCTTGCTTAGTGTTGTTTCTTTAAACAAAGAACCAAAACAAATATGATCATTTGCTCTGATACCAAATATAGAATTGCAAAAGAACAAGAACACAAACTTATTCAGAGAACTCTCTTTATTTGCTCAAGGAAAAATAACTCAAAAAACCCTAAGCTTCTCAATCTCTTAAACTCTCTTAAGTTATGACACACACATTAGCATCTCCTTACATAGAGCTTTCACACAAACCCTAATACAAATAACCTAAACCATAACTCGGTTTATAATCTAAACCATAACTCGGTTTAGACGGGCTTTGCTTGGGCCTCAAGTCTTCTTCTTCAAGCTTACTCCAACAATTTCTAGGTCTGAGTAGTGTTAGGGTTCTTGAGGATGGGATATATTAGGTGGATAATGTTAGTCTTTTAGGGTATTTAAGTTAGTTTCGTTTGTTTCCCTTATGGATCAGAGTATTGATAGCTAATTCTTCTCTGATCAAGTGGAATTAGATCCAAGACATTTCAGCATCTACCAAGTGTTTGATGAAATGTCTGAACAACTAATATCAAAGATATACTTGCTTAGCCTAAGAGATTAGGTGTCTAAGAAGTTTATTGACATTGATGGACTGTTTCATCATGCATGTTCACTACATGTTTCATCAAAGAGATTTGAGATTAGGAAGTGTTGTAAACATGATAGTTTCTGCCAAGAGATTGAATTAACTAGTATTTGATGTGTATACAGATTCGTCGAGAGTGGATCTCAGGTGTGTGTTGATGCAACAAGGTAAGGTGATTGTCTCTGCTTCAAGGCAGTTAAGGAAGCATAAGGACAACTATCTTACCTATGACTTGGAGATGGTTGTTGTTGTTTTGCCTTGAAGATTAAGAGATATTATCTTTATGGCTGGAATGTCTAGGTGATGACATATCATCACAGTCTGAAGTACATATTTATGCGGCCATAGTTGAATCTGAGGCTGATGCATTGGATGGAGTTGGTTGCAAGCTATGATCTGGGATAGCATACCACCATGGTAAGGCTAACTTGGTGGTAGATGCTTTTGAGCACGAAGCAGCCGACATCGGCTCAAGAGCGGGATATGGAAGTTCTGGTTGGTGCGATTAGCATGTTGAGGTTGTGTGTTACATCTCAGTAACCGTTGGGATTGGAGGCGGCAAACTAGGCAGACCGTTTTACTATAGTGCGGTTGGATCAAGTGAAGGATGCAGCTCTGGTTAATGTTTCTAAGTATACTAACTCGGAGTATCAGGTCTCTACGAATGGGAAAATTCTTGTTCACGGGTGGGTCTGTGCCTAAGTAATACGATCCTCCTAGAATCGACACTCTTGAAGTTGAGGGAAGGATAGGCTTTGCACCTAAGAGATCGTGAGATCACTTAGACCAAAGGATGTGGGGCTAATGGTCGCACAAAGGTTGCGGAAGAGCCTTTGATTTACCGAACTTGGACTTCACTAAGGATAGTACACACCAAAGAAAGAACAAGAAAGAGTGATCTAACTTGAAAGAGTTTTTGATAAAAAGATAGATGATTACAAATGAGAGGTAGAGGGGGATTATATAGTAGAGGGAGGATGGAGGAGAAGAAGAACATGCAAGAGCATGCACAAGTGTCTTGGAAATTACACTCATGCAAGTTCATGCACCAAGTCTTGGAAATAACAAACACATTAAATGCAAAAACAAAGAGAAAATATAGAAAATGGGCCAATCAAAAGTGATGGGCCTTGGAACCACGAATTGGGCTTGGTAAATGTTCTTGAAAGTGTTACTTAGGCCTCATTAAAAACCTTGTCAAGAAAACCCAATGGGACAAAACTTGACAAGGGAAAAAGAGTGCATAAGCAATACTTATCCCTTTACTGAACCCCTTGAACCGTGATGATCATTGATGAGATTTGAACTAAAGCCATGGCGGTTTGATTAGCTTCTTTACAAGCAATTCCTTAGCTACAAGCGCTTCCTCGGGTACGAGATTCTCCTTGGGTACGAGCTGCTCCTTGGTTACGAGCTGTTATCATTAGGTCGGAATTAAGAAGGATGTTACTAACTGGGTCAAAGAGTGTGATGTGTATCAGTTAGTAAAGGTAGAGCAACAGGTACCGAGCGGTTTGTAGTAGAGTTTGCCCATTCCAAAGTTGTAGTGGGATATGATGAAGATGGATTTCATGGTGGGACTACCGGTTTCTCGGTTTAAGGTTGCTATTTGGGGTCACTATGGACCGGTTGACTAAGTGTGCATATTTTCTAGCCATTAAGAAGAAGTACTGGATTTGTTGAGGATGTGTGTACTGAATTGGGGTGGTCATTAGGTGGATCATTTAACCTAGTTTAAGTGAAGTAATCTGGTTAATTGGTTTAATCTGGTTAATCTTGTTTAGTTGTGTATTGAAAAAAAAACGGGTCGGGTCTTTTCATCCAACGACAAGATACTGACAAAGTGATGGGAATCCGGCAACCTCCATATCAAATCTCTTGGTATGAGGCAAGGCGAAGGAGAAGACATGAATCAGAAACAACACATTTGTGACGGTATTTTGTCATTTAGATTACTGAAAATGAGTATGTAATATTTGTAGCCACAAAACATAAAACCATGATATTTATGAGAATTTCCTTTATAGAAAATATATTTATTTATATCAAGTCAACTTATTTAATACTTTTGTTGCTTTTGAAATTAGATTATATGTAACAGAGATTAAATACGAGGAATTCAAATTTGTCATTAAAAATAAAAGACCATACTTGGACAGTTGCACCATGTCACATTATTTAAATCAATTAAAGTTTAAACTAATAAAAATATTAACAGAGTCATTAACAAAAATACTTACTTAGCTAAACGCAAACCGACATTTAATCTCATTTAATTACAAAATCTAACTTCTTATTCTCCTTTATAATCTCCAAAACATAATGTAATAATGTTTGATGTAAAATTAAATTGTAACCCTCTTTTACAAAGTCAAATAACAATATAATCTCATTCAATTGTGAAATGTAAACCATACTCTTCCGTTATACACACAAATCAACATATATAACCTTGTTTAATTGTAAAATATAAACCTTAATCCTCCTTTATAAACTCAAAACCGCATTTAATTGTAAAATCTAAGCCATAATCCTCATTTATAAACAAAACCGAAATATAACATTGTTTCATTGTAAATGACAACCCTATACCATCATTTATAAACCAAACAGACATATAATCTTAATCTTGTAAAATCAAAATCAATATATTGTAAGCTTTTATATGGATGAAAGTATATTTTTAATTTATTTCTATTTATTATGTAACATATTTAGATTGGTTAAAAAAGGGTGAATAAAATGGTTGACCCAAGGAGTGAACCAAAGATTTTATTTAAAAAAAACACACAAATTAAAATATATTGTGAATAAAATGGTTGACCGCAACAGGTGAACCAAAATTTTTTTTTCAAAAACAAAGCAAATTAATATACAAATTGAATACAAATATTGACCCCAAGAATCTAGATATATATCATTCTAATTAAGTTGTTACCAAGTTAAAATAGTCAATGATTCCTTTTAAGTTAAGTCTCATTTATGATTATTACCTAATACATCCTATTAAATTATGCAAGGATATTAATTGAAACATCTTATTTATATAATGTTCTTGGGTGAACTGATTTTTGATACTTCAATAAAAACAAAAAACAAAAACAGATTATTTAAAATTTGAATACTTTTCTTGTGTTAATTATTGTAACTGCTTTGAGTGTTGGATCGACCAAAGCTAGCATATTGTTTCCAAAAAACAAAGTATATATCATAAACAATCTCAGGAGGAATGATGATGTTCTGAGGGTTCATTGTAGGTCTATTAAAGACGATCTCGGTGTTCACTTAGTGCGTTATCGTTTAGACAATTTACATTTTGAGTTTGGGGACAATATTTTGGGTGGGACAAAGTTTATCTGCACACTATCGCATGGGGCAGGTTTCAGCTCTTCTGTTACTTTTACTGCTTATGAAGAAGGAGGTTCTTTTTACATAAGATTCGGGGCCCTAAAGGTATGGGAGGCTAGAGATGATGGGATATATCTCACAGATGACAATCACCATGCAACATTTATGTATGCTTGGTAATATCTTAGTCTTCAAGAAATGTTGTCTCTTAATTTTGATGTCAATAGACTTCAAAATATAAATTATAAGAAATTAATGATTAATATATTGGATTTTCAAAAGTTTGTGCAAATTGTTTTACGACCAATACGATTAATCAGTAAGTAGTCGCAACCCAGCAGTTTGCGACCATTTAGTGACTGTTATGAAGTCTGTAAATGTGTGTTTTCTTGTAGTTTATAGAAGCCTATCTTTAGAGAAACTAGGTAATGTCCCGCGCATATGCGCGGGTTATTGTGTATTTATTTAATTAATTTTAATTTATTTATTACTTATAAAAATAGATTGAATAAATTTCAATGTTTATGACATTTTTACATTTTATTTATTTAAATCATACAATAGAAGCATACATGTATATCTTTTGAATTTATTCGTTGATTAATTGTTCAATTTTGATAGTAATTTTCTTTAGTACTTTTAAGTATTTTTTGATAAAACAATAATATTGTTAATGATAAAAATAGGAATGATATTGGGAGAATTTTAAAAATACCCTTTAAAAATACCACTTTTAAAATTTATCCCCTTTTCAAACTTTATCAAAACAGCCACTAAAAATGTTGAAATTTATCCAAATATGTGTGTAAACTTATAAATATACACACAAATTGGTTTGAATATAACAAAAAATTATTTTGTTAAAATAATTACATACTTTGAAAATAATATAAATATACATGAATATGTGAAAAAGAAAAAAACATCTAATGTAAAACAATGAAAATGGTTTATTTAGCTTGATTTTCTTATGGTGCGATGGTCAGAAATCAATATTTTTGAATCCCATCGATAAAGTAATTTCCTTATAGCCATAAAATATTATTATACATTTAATAGTATAAAAACAATGAAAAAATGAAGAATAAAATAAAGAAGAAATATAATTGAAAGCAAAAGTTTTAACCAAATATATAATCAAGCTCTTACAATGATATCTTAATTGAGCTTTCAACCCATGCAAGAACATTAAAAATTAAACAAAGAAAATATTAAGAATATCAGATATGGTGGAGGAGAATGTTAAAAAGAGTATTTATAGGATAAAATATGATGTAAGTTACAATTCTAAAATAATTAAATTAGAGGAGTTATAATTATATTTTATAGTGTGTTAATTGTAATTGAATGGAAGAAACAAATAGTCAATTGAAAGGTTATATAATTTAAGTTACAATTTAATAGTAAAGTGTGGATTTCAAGTATGAATTAAAGTATATGACTAAATGTGTTAGATATTTTGTTTAATTTAAAAAAATATTATAATTAAAAAAAATGCTAAATGGAACAATAAGGAGAGAGTGAAACCTTAAAAATTCCCAAGAAATAATTTTATTTTTAACCTCTTTTTATATTCCTCTTAATTTAAGTTATATTTCTAGGTTTAAATATATTTTTTTTATCCTTGTAGTATATATAATAGATAGAAAATGGAATATCAAACTGTTTTTTAGATAGGAAATCAAGTATAAAATTCAAAGTTAAAACAAATTATAATGTTCTTTGTATTATTACATGTTGAATCACATTCTTAAAAGAATGTCTTACAAATTGCTTTGATAATTATATAACAAAAAGTCTATTTTGTTAAAAAATTACATACTTTTGAAAATAAATTAAATATAGATGAATATGTCAGAAAGAAACAAGCATCCAAAGTAAAAGAATGAATATGGTTTCTTTAGCTTGATTATCTTATCGTACGATAATCGGAAATTAATATTTTTGAATCTCATCAATAAAATAATTTTTTATAACCATAAATTATTATTATATATATGTATTACATTTAAAAATATTAAAACAATGAAGAAATGAAGAAATACATAAAAACAAAAAATAAATAAAATTAAAAACAAAAATTTAAACCAAAAATTTAATCAAACTTTTACAATGACATCTTAATTGAGTTTTCATCCCATGCAAGAACATTAAAAAATAAAACAAATAAAATATTGAGGGTATCAGATATGGTGGAGGAAGATGTAAGAATGATTATTTATAGGATAAGAAATTATGTAAGTTACATTTTTAAAATAATTAAATTGTAGGAGTCATAATTATAATTTATAGTGTGTTTAATGGAAATTCAATAAAGAAAATCAATAGTCTTTGAAAATTTATATAATTTTCAGTTACATTTTAGTAGTGAAGTGTGAATTTCAAGTATGAACTAAAGTATATGATTAAATGTGTTAGATATTTAGTTAATTAAAAATAAATATTATAATTAAAAAATAAATGCTAAATGGACCAATAAGGAGAGAGTGAAACTTTAAAAAATTCCCAAAGAATAATTTTATTTTTTAATTTGTTTTTATATTCCTCTTAATTTAAGCTATATCTCTAGGTTTAATTATATTTTTCATCGTTGTAGTATATATAATAGATAAAAAATTGAATATCAAATTTTTTTTTATATAGGAAATCAAGTATAAAATTCAAAGTTAACAAAAATTATAATGTTGTTTATATTATTACATGTTGAATCACAAACTAAATATAAGGATCATTATTCTTAAAAGAATGTCTTACAAATTGGTTTGATAATTATATAACAAAAAGTTTATTTTGTTAAAAAATTACATACTTTTGAAATTAAAATAAATATACATGAATATGTGAGAAAGAAACAAACATCCAAAGTAAAATAATGAAGATGGTATCTTTAGCTTGATTTTCTTATAACCATAAAATATTATTATACATATGTATTACATTTAAAAATATAAAAAACAATGAAGACGTAAAGAAATACATAAAAACAAAAAATAAATAAAATTGAAAACAACAGTTTAAACTAAAATAATTAATCAAACTCTTACAATGATATTTTAAATGAGTTTTCACCCAAGAACTTAAAAAAAACAAAGAGAATAATGAAGATATGAGATATGGTAGAGAAGGATGTGAGAATGGCTATTTATATGATAAGAAGTGATGTAAGTTACATTTTTAAAATAATTAAATTAGAGAAGTTATAATTATAATTAATAGTGTTTTTAATTGGAATTCAATAAAGAAAACCAATAGTCTTTGGAAATTTATATAATTTTCAGTTTCATTTTAGTAGTAAAGTGTGAATTTAAAGTATGAATTAATGTATATGATTAAATGTGTTTTTTTTTGTTTAATTAAAAATAAATATTATATTTTAAAAAATAAATACAAAATGGACCAATAAAGAGAGTGAAACCTTACTTTTATATATATGATTTTAAATAATTTTCCACCAATAAGCCTTATAAAATTTGTTGAATGATATATGATTAAGTCCTTTCATTTTCTTTGCCATTTGATTATAACTTATAGTGTAATTAAGTTTTGTATTGAATGATTTTCATAAACATTTATTTATTTATAAAATTTGTTGAATGATATATGATTAAGTCTTTTCATTTTCTTTGCCATTTGATTATAACTTATAATGTAATTAAATTTTGTATTGAATGATTGTCATAAACATTTATTTATTTATAAAATTTGTTGAATGATATATGATTAAGTCCTTTCATTTTCTTTGCCATTTGATTATAACTTATAGTGTAATTAAATTTTGTATTGAATGATTGTCATAAACATTTATTTATTTATTTATTTTTTAAAAAATTAAAGCCTTAAATATTTTTCCACCAATAAGGAGAGAGTGGAACCTTACTTTTATATATATGATTAATTTTGATTAATTCAAGTTTTTGTAGAAACCATAACATTAAGAAGGGTGAACGCTTGGTTAAAGCAAGACAATGATATTATTTTTTAAACTAACCAAAGTTTGCTAGATTTTTGGATGATGATATGGTGGTAGAAGGATTTTTAAAACGAGTTTGGTACGTATCTTATATTAGAATGCTTGATATATTTGCTTATTTACGTTATTACTTATTACACTCTTCACACATGCAGAAACAAGATTGATATATTTGCTTATTTGTGGACTTGTGGTGTGTTTCCTAATTTTTTCTTTAAATTCATTAGACATTATTTATATTAACGTTATTACTTATTACACTCTTCACACATGCATAAACGAGTTTGGTACGTATCTTATATTTGAAAAGACCTGACCCATTTTTTTTAAAACATGGAAACTGAATTAACCTTATTAACCGGTTTAGCTAGTTTGAATTAACCCTATTAATTCAAACTAGCTAAACCGGTCCTAATCAATTTAAATAATTAATCTAGCTAAACCGGCCCTAATCAATTATAACCAATTAGACCAAACATTTCTATTAAATCAATCCTATCAGCGTTAACCAGCAAAAGACTTAACTAAAAATCCAAATAATAAAATTGTATTAAACCAGCAATCCAACCAAACCAGACATCATCCAGAAATATAAATAATACTCTATCAGGTTTCTAAATTCCAAACTAACATCCTAACAATTCAAACAATATTCCAAGACAACCATCAAGCCCTAGATCATCCTCCTCTCCTCGCCATGATTCCAATGATCACACTTTTCTTTTACCTGCATCACGGAAAAGAGATGCATAAGTATTTCATAAATACTTAGTGAGGGCGATCCTCCCATCTACAAGCTATACACACAAGCAACGAGATAACACCCACATATATAACATAAACAAACCACCCAACAAGCTAAACATCCAATAACACTTTTAGTTCACCTACAAATCATCACAAACAAGTCACTCAATCCCAATCGTTTAGATAAGCTCATGGTCACGCACTCACCTTAACAAGGTGATTTGAATAACAAATACAACGAGGAAAGACTCTCCTCGCGACTGCAACAGCCAAACAACGCCCTACAATAATCCTCACAAACAAAAGTCTCTAAGAACCAAAATGGACAGAAACAATAGAAAAACTACAGCCACATAAACGAAGCCCTAAAACAGAAACCAACTGTTAACTTCTGAGTCCCTTTGGTGGAAAGCACGACCTAAAAATCACGAACCTTCCCACAAAATTTCGTGCGGATCAGATAAACGATGAATCCTCGATCGCGCTTACAAACTCCGCTGATCCCAGTTCGCAACACAGATAAAGCGTCTCACCAAACTGCATATAACTCACTGAGTTTTAATTCGAATTCACTTCTGTGAAAAGTAGAATCAACGTACACTCCTTAAGAACAAACCTACCAAATTTCGTTACCTTTTGTTAAGATTTGATACGTCTATTATACCAAGACGTGACGAATCTGCTTCTCTTGCCTTATACACCAAAGCAAAGCTAACCCTCTCCTTCTCACAAGTGAACTTCTCCTTCTCCTTTTCTCAAACTAAAATCTCAGAAACAAACAGCGACAAAACAAAAGAGAGAAGAGGCGTTCCTTATAAAAGTAGGGTTTTTGGTTTAATCTGATTAAACCAGGATTTACCTAAACCGACATTAATTAAACTTCCTTTGATTCAAGTGTTTGCAACTCATCACGTCTATTGACTCAATCCGTTGGCACTCACGACTTGGACATATTGGGTTTGAGAGTATGAAGACGATGATCACAAAGTAGTTAGTGTCTGTGATGTCAAGGATTGAAGTTGAGAAGGAAACGTGTGGATCATGTTTGCTTGGAAAACAAGTAAGAATTGCTTTCCCTCAAGCAACATCATATCGGGCATCACATGTACTTGAACTCATACATGGCGATCTTTGTGGTCCCATTACCCCTTATACGGCTGCAAAGAAATGGTGGTTTTGAGATTATAAAGGATAATAAGAGGTTAGATTTTGTAATTAAATGAGATTAAGTGTCAGTTTGCGTTTAGCTAAGTTAGATTTTTGTTAATGACTCTTTTAATATTTTTGTTAGTTAAATTTTAATTTTGATTTAAATAATATGACATGGTGCAACTGTGCAAGTATGGTCTTTTATTTTTAATGATGAATTTGAATTCCTCGTATTTAATCTCTGTTACATATAATCTAATTTCAAAATAAAAAAAAAGTATTAAATAAGTTGACTTGATATAAATATATATATATATATATATATATAAAGGAAATTCTCATAAATATAATGGTTATATGTTTTGTGGCTACAAATACTACATACCCATTTTCAGTAATCTAAATGACTAAAATACCGTCACAAATGTCAAACATGTGTTGTTTCCGATTCATGTCTTCTCCTTTGCCTCGTCTCACACCAAGAGATCTGATATGGAGGTTGTCGGATTCCCATCACTTTGTCGTAGCTTGTCGCCGGATGAAAAGACCTGACCCATTTTTTTAATACACAACTAAACAAGATTAACCCAGATTAAACCAATTAACCAGATTACTTCACTTAAACTAGGTTAAATGATCCACCTAATGACCATCCCAATTCAGTACACACATCCTCAACAAATCCAGTACTTCTTAGCCAAAATGGCCGCTCCATGAGTCTTCTTAATGGCCAGAAAATGTGCACACTTAGTCAACCGGTCCATAGTGATCCCAAATAGCAGCCTTAAACCGAGAAACCGGTAGTCCCACCATGAAATCCATCTTCATCATATCCCACTACAACTTTGGAATGGGCAAACTCTACTACAAACCGCTTGGTACCTGTTGCTCTACCTTTACTAACTGATACACATCACACTCTTTGACCCAATTAATAACATCCTTCTTAATTCCGACCTAATGATAACAGCTCGTAACCAAGGAGCAGCTCGTACCCAAGGAGAATCTCGTACCCGAGGATGAGCTTGTAGCTAAGGAATTGCTTGTAAAGAAGCTAATCAAACTGCCATGGTTTTATTTCAAATCTCATCAATGATCATCACGGTTCAAGGGGTTCAGTAAAGGGATAAGTATTGCTTATGCACTCTTTTTCCCTTGTCAAGTTTTGTCCCATTGGGTTTTCTTGACAAGGTTTTTAATAAGGCCTAAGTAACACTTTCGAGAACATTTACCAAGCCCAATTCGTGGTTACAAGGCCCATCACTTTTGATTGGCCCATTTTCTATCTTTTCTCTTTGTTTTTTCATTTAATGTGTTTGTTATTTCCAAGACTTGGTGCATGAACTTGCATGAGTGTAATTTCCAAGACACTTGTGCATGCTCTTGCATGTTCTTCTTCTCCTCCATCCTCCCTCTACTATATAATCCCCCTCTACCTCTCATTTGTAATCATCTATCTTTTTATCAAAAACTCTTTCAAGTTAGATCACTCTTTCTTGTTCTTTCTTTGGTGTGTAATATCCTTAGTGAAGTCCAAGTTCGGTAAATCAAAAGCTCTTCCGCAACCTTTGTGTGACCATTAGCCCCACATCCTTTGGTCTAAGTGATCTCACGATCTCTTAGGTGCAAAGCCTATCCTTCCCTCAACTTCAAGAGTGTCGATTCTAAGAGGATCGTATTACTTAGGCACAGACCCACCCGTGAACAAGAATTTTCCCATTCGTAGAGAGCTGATACTCCGAGCTAGTATCCTTAGAAACATTAACCAGAGCTGCATCCTTCACTTGATCCAACCGCACTCTAGTAAAACGGTCTGCCTAGTTTGCCGCCTCCAATCCCAACGGTTACTGAGATGTAACACACAACCTCAACATGCTAATCGCACCAACCAGAACTTCCATATCCCGTTCTTGAGCCGATGCCGGCTGCTTTGTGCTCAAAAGCATCTACCACCAAGTTAGCCTTACCATGGTGGTATGCTATCCCAGATCATAGCTTGCAACCAACTCCATCCAATGCATCAGCCTCAGATTCAACTATGGCCGCATAAATATGTACTTCAGACTATGATGATCTGTCATCACCTAGACATTCCAGCCATAAAGATAATATCTCCTAATCTTCAAGGCAAAACAACAACAACCATATCCAAGTCATAGGTAAGATAGTTGCCCTTATGCTTCCTTAACTGCCTTGAAGAAGAGACAATCACCTTACTTTGTTGCATCAACACACACCTGAGATCCACTCTCGACGAATCTGTATACACATCAAATACTAGTTAATCCAATCTCATAGCAGAAACTATCATGTTTACAACACTTCCTAATCTCAAATCTCTTTGATGAAACATGTAGTGAACATGCATGATGAAACAGTCCATCAATGTCAATAAACTTCTTAGACACCTAATCTCTTAGGCTAAGCAAGTATATCTCTGATATTAGTTGTTTAGACATTTCATCAAACACTTGGTAGGTGCTGAAATGTCTGGGATCTAATTCCACTTGATCAGAGAAGAATTAGCTATCAATACTCTAATCCAGAAGGGAAATAAACGAATCTAACTTAAACACCCTAAAAGACTAACATTATCCACCTAATATATCCCATCCTCAAGAACCCTAACACTACTCAGACCTAGAAATTGTTGGAGTAAGCTTGAAGAAGAATACTTGAGGCTCAAGCAAAGCCCGTCTAAACCAAGTTATGGTTTAGATTATAAACCGAGTTATGGTTTAGGTTATTTGTATTAGGGTTTGTGTGAAACCTCTATGTAAGGAGATGGTAATGTGTGTGTCATAACTTAAGAGAGTTTAAGAGATTTAGAAGCTTAGGGTTTTTTGAGTTATTTTTCCTTGAGCAAATAAAGAGAGTTCTTTGAATAAGTTTGTGTTCTTGTTCTTGTTCTTTTGCAATTCTATATTTGGTATCAGAGTAAATGATCATATTTGTTTTGGTTCTTTGTTTAAAGAAACAACACGAAGCAAGAGCTGAGAGAGTAAAAGAAGCAAGACTTCAAACCTTGATGTCCGAGTTTGATAGAATGACGATGAAAGACTCTGACACAGTTGATGACTTCGTAGGAACGTTATCCGAAATTACTTCAAAATCGACATCATTAGGCGAAATCATTGAAGAACCGAAACTTGTCAAAAAGTTTCTTAAGAGCTTACCTAGAAGGAGATACATACATATTGTTGCTGCTCTTGAACAAGTCCTTGATCTAAAAACCATAAACTTTGAAGACATTGTTGGAAGAATAAAAGCGTATGAAGAAAGGATAAGTGGTGAAGACGATCAACAAGATGATCAAGGAAAGCTTATATATGCTAATATGGACTCTCACTCCTACTCAAACAATAATTCTGGACGAGGTCGTGGTAGAAGTCAAGGTGGTCGGTTTTATGGACGTGGAAGAGGACGTGAGCGTTACGACAATCAACAAAACGGGGGGTATAGACAAGATAGAGACACATCTAAGGTGGTGTGTTATCGGTGTGATAAACTCGGACATTATGCATCGGGTTGTCCAGATCGTCTGCTTATGCTTCAAGAAACACATGAGGATGAGGAAGGAGACACTCTTGAGGCTGACAAATTAATGATGCACGAGGTGGTCTATCTTAATGAACGGAATGTCAAGCCAAACGAGTTTGAAGCTGCATCTGATGGAGATAATGTGTGGCACTTAGACAATGGAGCAAGTAACCACATGACGGGGAATCTTTCTTATTTTTCTAAGATTGACAAGACGATCACAGGGAAAGTAAGATTCGGAGACGATTCCCGTATAGACATAAAAGGGAAAGGATCAATTCTTTTTGTGAGCAAGAGTGGTGAACATAAGGTACTAGCTGATGTCTATTTTATTCCGGGCTTAAGAAGTAATATTATAAGCCTTGGACAGGCTACTAATTCCGGCTGTGACATAAGGATGCGAGGAGATCTCTTAACAATAAGTGATCGAGATGGCAAACTTTTAGTAAAAGCAAACAGGTCAAGAAATCGACTATACAAAGTAATGATGGAAACCGAGAGTTCTAAGTGTTTGCAACTCATCACGTCTATTGACTCAATCCGTTGGCACTCACGACTTGGACATATTGGGTTTGAGAGTATGAAGACGATGATCACAAAGTAGTTAGTGTCTGTGATGTCAAGGATTGAAGTTGAGAAGGAAACGTGTGGATCATGTTTGCTTGGAAAACAAGTAAGAATTGCTTTCCCTCAAGCAACATCATATCGGGCATCACATGTACTTGAACTCATACATGGCGATCTTTGTGGTCCCATTACCCCTCATACGGCTGCAAAGAAATGGTACATCTTTGTGCTCATAGACGATTACTCTGATACATGTGGACGGTACTCTTGAAGGAAAAAGGTGAAGCTTTTGACAAGTTTAAGAGCTTTAAGGCATTAGTTGAACAAGAGACGAGTTCTACTATCAAGACCTTTCGAACTGATAGGGGTGGTGAATTTTTGTCTCAAGAATTTCAATATTTTTGCAACAAGGTCGGGATCAAAAGACACTTAACAGCACCCTACACTCCTCAACAAAATGGAGTAGTGGAGAGACGGAATCGAACACTTATGGAGATGATAAGAAGTATGTTAAAACATATGCATATGCCAAATTATTTATGGGAAGAAGCTGTGAGGCACGCCACTTATATCATAAATAGAGTCACTACAAGAGCCTTGATCCGACAAACTCCATACAAAGCTTTCAAGGGTAAGAAACCAAATGTTGAGCATCTTCGTGTCTTTGGGTGTGTAATATGCAAAAAATGAGAGTCAACATTTGAAGAAGCTTGATGATAGGACAAGAGTGCTTGTACATCTAGGAACATAACCCGGATCGAAAACTTATCGGTTGTTGGATCCGGTTAACTGTAAGATCATAGTGAGTAGGGATGTGGTCTTTGATAAAAATAAAAGCTGGAAATGGAATAATCAAGGGGGAGAAAGTGATGATTCAGGGATGTTCAAACTCAGATTTGAACATTTTTGTAATAATGGCTTAGGAGAAGCTGAAGTAATTGGAGAAACAGGGGAAAACAATGAGGATTATGAAGAAGAAGTCATAAGTGATACCGAGAATAGTGGTGAGAACGAAGCCGACGATGCTTCTGAGGAACAAGCTGATGTTGAACCTGTGTTACGGAGATCAACAAGGGAAACTAGGAAACCGGGTTACTTAAAAGACTATGCTTTTCTTGTCTTCTACTTTCAGTTAATGAAGAACCGTGGGATTTTAATGAAACTAAAGATGATGAAGTATGGATACAAGCGTGTGAAGAGGAGTTATCATCTATAACTAAGAACAATATGTGGGATCTAGTCGACCTTCCACCCGGAGCGAAGACAATTGGAGTAAATTGGGTCTTTAAAATCAAACAAAATTCCGATGGAAGCATAAACAAGTACAAAGCTAGACTTGTGGCTAAAGGGTATATACAACAACATGGGATTGATATTGACGAAATGTTTGCTCTAGTAGCACGAATTGAAACGGTTCACGTCATCATTGCTTTGGCAGCCTCAAACGCATGGGAGATACATCATTTTGATGCAAAGACTGTGTTTCTACATGGGGAATTGAAAGAAGTAGTCTACGTTACTTAACCCGAAGGATTTGTGATCAAAGGAAGTGAGAACAAGGTTTATAAACTTCACAAATCTTTGTATGGACTACAACAAGCACCAAGAGCATAGAACAACAAGTTTAATCAGATTCTTAAGGAGTTAAAATTTAAAAAATGCTTTAAGGAACCATCCTTGTATCTCAAACAAGAGAAAGAAAGTCTTATTGTTGTGGCCGTGAATGTCGACGACTTTCTTGTCACGGGTTCAAGCCTTGAGGTAATTCTACAGTTCAAGAAGGGAATAACAGCAAGATTTGACATGAGTGATCTTGGAAAGCTAACCTACTATCTCGGCATTGAGGTTCTACAAAACAATGATGGTATCATGTTAAAGCAAGAGAGATATGCGACCAAAATCTTCGAAGAAACCGGAATGGGAGAGTGTAATGCAGTTCACATACCTATGGATTTTGGAGTGAAGTTCTCTAAAGCGCAAGAAGGAAAAAGCATTGATGAAACATAGTTTAGAAGAAATATTGAATGTCTCTGATACTTGATTCACACTCGACCGAATCTTGCTTATAATGTAGGTGTTTTGAGCAGATACATGCATGATCCGAAAGCATCTCATGGGGCGGCATTGAAACATATTTTGAGATACTTGCAAGGAACTCGTGGTTATGGTCTTATCTTTGGATCACAAAAAGATGTGCAAAGAAAAGCTCAAGAATTTGAGAAACCACCTGTACTAGATTGAAGAACATCAAAAACAAGAAACTTGGGTCAAAACGGAAGTGAATTTGGAGTTACAGTTAGGAAGTTATGAAGATTTGAAGATGAGAAATGTAGTAACCAAACCGGATCCGATCTAGACCCGGCTCAGTTCGAACCTGGTCGACCCAACTCGGACCAAGATCTCTTTTTGAGCATTTTTAACATTTTTGTTTACCAGGTTTGGTTATCCAAAGTTGAAATTGGATCTATACACTTGTTGTTGAATCCTTTGGTGATTTGGATGATTGAACTTCATTTTTGTTTTGCATTTTCATATTTGCTTGTGATTTTCTCTTCTCTTTATTCATTTTGCAATTCTCACCATGATTTATTCCATAATCATGTGTGAGTAAACCTAATCTATCGGTCTATAGGATAATGGTAGATTAGGGAGTTTTGATGGTTAGGAATTGGTTCTCAAGGTTAGTAATTAAAGTATCTATCATTAGGAATGGATTTGTGGCTAGGATTTGATTGGAAAATAAAAATCCTTAGCTTAGACATTTCATGCACTCAAGGTGTTTGATGAAATGCCAATTTCAATCCTAAAGAGCAAAATATATTCTAGCCAATGGAAGTTGATGTCTAGAGTGTTTTGGAGGGTGTTTAAGCATGAATTTAATGATCACTAATTTCTTTATTGCATTTGAGGAATCTTAGCATGATTAAGAATAATAGTGAATGAACTAGTGTCATGAAAGTGAATTAGTAAGGATGATTAGATAATCTTTCTAACATTTGATCAATGAAAGGAATAGGAAAATCATATTTCCTAGATGCATCATTCAGTTTTCTGTAATCAATGCACATCCTATGGCATGTGATCGTCCTAGTGGCGATTAATTCATTTTTTCATATTTGTTTATAGTAATTTCTCCCCTCTTAGGTACACAATGAATTGGGGATACCCAAATACTATCTGAGATATGATAGATAACTCTAGCATTCAACAATTTAAGAATTTCCTTTTTCACAACACCCTTAAGATTAGGATTCAGTCTCCTTTGAGGTTCAATACTAATGTATGATTCGATTTCCATATTGATCTTATGCATGCAAAGACTATGTGAGATCCTCTTGATATCATCTAAGGAGTAACCTATGGCATTTCTATATTTTCTAAGCTTAATCACCAACAATTCTAATTCTTCATTGTTCAGATTAGAATTCACAATGACGAGATAAGTAGAATTTGGTCCAAGGAATGCGTACATGAGTCCTAAGGGTAATGGTTTCAGCTCAACCTTGGGAGCTTTTAGCTCTGACTAATCATAAGCTACTGATTTGATAGGATCAGCATCTGGGTGAGTGACGGGGTTGCAGATGATTTCCTTCTCTACTGAGCAGACTTCTTTTATAGACCCAATCTAATTTTCAAAATGTTCTAACTCCTTAGCTAGCTTGTATGTATCTAACAGTGTCTCGTAAACCTTAGTCTCAGCATGAAGACACTCATCTGATCCACTCTTTTTCAAGGATGTCCTGAGATGATCCTCCTCTGCAAGTTCTTCTAAAAGCTCATCAGCCAGCTTATCCATCTCTTCTATCTAGAACACCTTGCCATTGATTATTGGTTTCTTCATAGACTCCTTAATGTCAAACGTCATCTTGAAATCTTCTCCCAAACATAGGTCTATCTTTCCCTTTTTCACGTCAATGATTGCTCTTACAGTCGCTAGGAATGGTCTTCTAAGAATGAAGGGATCCTTAGGTTCTTCATCCATCTCTAGAACCAAGAAATCTGTAGGGACCTAAACAACACCATTCTTTATTGGCAAATCTTCTAAGAGTCCATGCGGAGTCTCACTGATCTGTCAGCTAAGATGAGAGAGAGATTTTACATGCCTAGTATCTGGTGAATCCCAAGCGCTTGGCCACAGAGAATGGCATTAGACTAACTGAAACTCCAAGGTCACATAAGCACCTACTGAATGATAGAGGGCCTAGTGAACATGGTAGAGTGAAGGATCCAGGATCCTTGAGCTTCAAGTGAGTCATCTTCCTCTGGATAATGGCACTGCATTCATTAATCAGTATCAACATGTCTTGGACTTCTTTTGCTCTCTCCATAACCAAATCTTTAAGAAACTTCTGATAAGGAGGAACAAGTGCGAATGCATCCAGCAATTGCATTCTCAGCTCAATCTTCTTCACTTGCTTTTCAAAGATAGCTTTATACTTCTCAGCTTGTTGCTTCTTGAGCTTTCATGGAAATGGCAAAGGTGATAGGAATCAAGATGTATATAAATGATTAAGTCAAGCCAAGAATTAAATGGTTTTTTTTCTAACATCCTATGCGAACATGTTGAACATTCAATAAATTTAAAGCTCCAAAACATAGACAATCATGCATAAGCTAAAACGTAATGACTATCAATATTGACAAGAAGACAGAACAAAACAGGTAAATTGCAAGTGAATAAAACAGAAAGCACAAATGCATAGAAGATCTTGAGGATGAGGTTATTGATGTAGGTGGAGCATGCTAATCTACTTAGAGTGTTTAACAAACGACAAACATACTAATCCCTAGAAAATGAACATCTCTTGGCAGAAACTATCATGTTTACAACACTTCCTAATCTCAAATCTTTTTGATGAAACATGCAGTAAACATGCATGAAGAAACACTCCATTAATGTCAATAAACTACTTATACATCTAATCTCTTAGGCTAAACAAGTATATCTCTCGTATTAGTTGTTCATAAATTTTATCAAACACTTGGTAGATGCTGAAATGTTTAGGATCTAATGCACTTGATCAGAGAAGAATTAGCTATCAATACTCTAATCTAGAAGGGAAACAAACAAATCTAACTTAAACACCCTAAAAGACTAACATTCTCCACCTAATCTATCTTATCCTCAAGAACCCTAACATTACTAAGACTAGAAATCATCCTAAACATCACAAACCCAGAATTCTCCAAAACATACATAATATTAAAGATGACAAGAAGATAAACAACAATGATCATAATGCCAAAAGAGACCTATTTATAGTAATATTGAGAAAACCCTAATACATAAAACGACAAAAGAAAAAACGGTTCACAAAACATGTTGACCCTGTTGGTCAAGTAAGTGCCTCGAGTGACAAGTATAATCTTCTCTGCATCATTTCAGCTTACTCGACCAACTTATTCGATCGTGTGCCTCGAGTAAGACAATCGAGTGACATGCTGATTCTTCTAAACTCCGAGAGCTAACTCGAACGTCTCACTCGATATGTTGGCTCGAGTGGCTTACTCGACCAGTCCGGTCGAGTGACATCTTCAAACACTCTAAACATCTTCGCTTACTCGATCCGTCCCTCAACTAATCCCATCGAGTGACATGGTCGAGTGACTCAAATTCCTTTGATTTGCTCTGCATATCTCCTAAGCAACTGAAAATGCTCCAAAATGCAGAATGTATGGTGCATGATATGCGCAAAATCTACATAACTATGCAAAACATGCAAAAGAGATTGAAAATGGTGCAAATCAATAAGCTAATGATGCTAAAAATATTATAAACACATGCTCATAAGTGGTAAAATATGTACATATCATAGGGACAATGTAAAAAAGGTACCTCTCCGCCATCTAGGTACAATTCTATTCCAGACCCCTGACAAAGTTGGACAGTCCTAGAGAAAGTGAATGATAGATTCGTCACCACTCTTACAAACTTGACATGTACCACTATCAAAGAGATGTCGGTGTTGACGTTCCATATTTGTCATAATCACTTGATTCACTCCCTGCCATAAAAACACTCTCACCTGGTCGGAAACCACAACCCGCCAAATACGAGCAAGAAACAAACCCAAGTACTGGTTTGGAGTGTCATCTTTCGTGAGAAGGCTATAGGTAGAACTGACTGAAAATTACCCATTCCAAACCTCTCCCCAAGACAGCCTATCTTGTATACTAGTAACAGTGTCGACCAGAACAGCAGCTAAGCACAAACGAACAGTCTCAAAAACATAAGGAACAATATTACTTAGGTTCCACCCAGTTTTATTACGCCATAGGTCACACAACCACACTAATTTAGCTCTAACTGGCAGTGGTTATACTCCCAAAGTGGACGGTTCAGTAGCCATTTATCCTCCCAAAATCAGATACTCAAGCTTACCATTCCCCAACACCCAACTAACCCCTGGGTATAACACCTAACTAACCGCAGCACGCTACTAACCCCTGGGTATAACACCTAACTGACCGCATCACCCAACTAAGAAAAAAAAATGATGGTATCTTACATTCTTTTTAAACTCAATTTTAATTATTAATGTCAAATTTTGATAAACTATAAAATATTTTGCTTTTGCAATTTTAAAATACTAGGCATGCCACAACATCATAGACATGTACAAGATTTTGTATAATGATCCATGACATGAAGTAGAGACGATCCGAACTATTTTTGCTAATATAGATAAACATGTTTAGTTTTTAGCAATAAAAAATGAGATTAAGAATGTTTCTACCTACATATCAGTGTATTTAGTGTTTTTAGTATTTTCGATGGTTTTAACTTAGTATTTTATTATAGATTTTTCAAAAATATTTTTTTATATCAATAAAAAGAAAATTTGGTTTAGTCAATAGGTTTCTTAGAATTTTTTTTTATTAAATCTTTGTTTAATTAATATTAATCTTTATATCAATAATACTATGACATAATCATTAATAACCATGTAACATATTCTAATTCAAATAATTTTAACTTATTTTGGTTATCTCTAAATTCAAAAGTTTTCAATCCTAACCCTAAATAAATAAATAAATAAAAAGAATATTGAAATGAGCAGTCCAATATAAATATATACATAAAAAAAGATTTGATTAAAGAGAAATACAAAATAATATTAATCGTCCGATAACCCAATCTCTCTCTTCCCCCAAACACAAATATACGCTTCCTCTCTCTCTCTCTCTCTCTCACTTCAAATCCTCCGAGACCTCTCTTCTTCTCGCAGCCGACGATCCATCCAAAAAAACCAAAACTCGTACGACGGTGATCGTCTTTCACCTACCTCGCCGAACTTTCCTTCATCGGAATTACGATCTACCACCACCAGAATCCGTTTTCTCTCGAGTCCGATACAAACTTCGGAAAAAAATCCCAGAATACGTTTACGAATAGATTACAAACTTATCTTCCCAGTTTTTTTGAATTCGTCTTCGAGGATTAGATTTTCCGGTGAGATTTCTGTTATCGTGCTTGATTTTGAATTTGTTTCTGAAGATGAAACAAAACTTGCCCAGAGTTTATCTTCTCTTATGTGACTGTGTTTGAAATAGCTTCTTCTCTATTACTCCTTTGTGCTCCTTCTTCGACAGCGCTTGGGATAATTTTCTCGATTCGGATACCTAATTCTAGGGTTCATCTACCGTTTTTTTTTGGTTCAATTGAACAATTCGAGATTTAGAGGGCTTTAGGATTCGATTTCGAGTTTTAATCGTTGTTTGCGTGATGGATCTGAGCTCGACCTTGCTTAGATACTGAAATGAGTTTCCTGATTGCTTAGACTTTTTATCCTTTTGTTTTGTTTGTTCTTGCTGAAGAGTAGAGTAGCATCCTACCTTGTTTATCTGAAAATCAGCTTCCGTTAGATCTGCTTTGTTTTGGCATTGATGGAGATGATAAATTCATTCATGTCACATGTTCCTGGGATTATGGAATAAGCTTAATTTCAGTTGAAACATTGCTTTGCTTCTCTCTGCTGTGCTAAGTTTCCTGTTAATCATAAGCAAGTGTGGTTTCTATCAAAATTTTAGCATCATTTTGCTTAATAACTCATTTGTCTTCTTTTTTTTCTTCTTCTTAGTTCTTTTGAGACGTTAGAAGATTGTTGCTGTCTTCGACTGCACAAGAGAGAGCTTACTTTAGTTGCTGACTTCATGTGAGAAGATGGCTTTCTTTAGAAACTACTCAAACGACACTGTCTCACATAATGTTCTGGATGAAAATGAGGAGCGGCAAAATGCTGCCACTTTTCAGAGTTCACCTTTGAATGAAGATGTGGATGGTACCTATAGTGAAAGAGGCTTTGATATGAACATGGATGTACAGTATCAAACTGACCCAGAACCAGGATGTAGTGTTAGGCAGCAAAATCAGACAGCAATTGATGATGTACCTGGTCCTGTGGATTCCCATTATCAACCTTCGGGAAGGAGAATGGGTGTAACAGGGAGGTGGGGTTCCACATTTTGGAAAGACTGTCAACCAATGGGACAGAGAGAGGGCTCTGATCCTGCCAAAGATTCACAATCTGGTTACAAAGAAGCATACCATTCTGAAGATAATCTCTCAAATGAACGGAGTGAAAAGTTAGATTCTGAAAATGAAAATGAGGAGGATAATGAAATGAACAAACATCAAAGTGGTCAAGCTGATGTCCCAGCAGATGAAATGTTGTCTGATGAATATTATGAACAGGATGAAGATAATCAAAGCGACCATGTGAACTACAAAGGGTATAGTAATCCTTCAAATTCTAGATCACTGCCGAAGACAGGATCTTCTATCCATAGCAACTCAAGGGCCTCAAGAGCAATTCACAAAAACATTCACTATACTGAGAGTAATGATGACCACAATGGTGATGCCGATATAGATTATGAAGAGGAGGAAGATGGTAAACTCTTGTAAATTTTATTCATTGATAGATTGACAACATTGTTTGCTAGAACTTGTGTCTATGTTTTTTCCTCTGAGTACTTCCTACGCCAAGTGCTTGGTCTAAACTTCAGTAACATTTTATCTTATTCCTCATCAGAGGATGACCCTGAAGATGCTGATTTTGAGCCCGATGATACTGTTGATGATGGTGGTGCAAGGAAAAAGGTTTGACTTCTTACAATTCTTGTGTTGTGATACATATTCTTCATAATGAAGCTAAAACTGAACAAAATAATGGAGATACTTTTCTGAGATATTTTTTAACTATTCAGAAGAAGTCTTTGCTATAGTAACATTTTGTGTTCTAGCCCTGTAACTTGTTCTAGTTTTGATGGGATTTCTTACAACTGGGTGGTTGTTTGATAGCATGGCCAAGGTTGGGACGTTTCTGATGAAGATCCTGAGAGTGATGATGATATCGATCTTTCTGATTACGAGGATGACTATGGCACAAAAAAGCCCAAGGTTAGGCAACAAGGTAAAGGTTTCCGGAAATCAAGCTCTGGTCTCGAACGAAAATCATTCCATGCTTCTAATCGACAAAAGAGGAAAACGTCATATCAAGTTGACGGCTCAGAGGAGGACTCTGATAATGACAACGATGAGGGTTTTAGAAGCCTGGCCAGGAGAGGCACAACTCTCCGACAAAACAATGGAAGGTCAACCAATAACATAGGACAGTGTAGTGAGGTTCGCAGCTCCACCCGATCAGTTCGTAAAGTCTCTTATGTAGAGAGTGAAGACAGTGAAGATATAGATGATGGGAAAAATCGTAAAAACCAAAAGGTATGTATCTTGTTATTTTTTAAGGTTATACATTTCCGAACCACTCAACGTGCTTATGATTTCCTGTGGGAATCTGATACATTTGATTAAATCTGGGTGCAGTGTCATCAGCCTTTTCTAATGCTGTCTAAATAACTTAAATTTATAGTTATAATCGGCACACTGTACATATTATCTTTATGTTGGAAACATGATAAATTTAGTATATTTCCGTATCTGTGAGCTGCATCTGGAGAATTTATGTTCTTTCGATTTGATTAACTCCAACTATTCGACTGGAACAGCCAGTAATATGAACTACATGACTTCAAGTGAAAGTAACGATCTTTGGAGGCCTTTGCCCTGCTGTTTAATGAACTTATATTCTCGGTTTTTCGCTTTTGTCTGATATATGCTCGTTAGGATGACATTGAAGAGGAGGATGCGGATGCTATTGAAAAAGTGCTCTGGCATCAGCTGAAGGGTATGGGTGAAGATGCTCCAACAAATAACAAATCAACAGTTCCTGTTCTAGTAAGCCAACTGTTTGATTCTGAGCCTGATTGGAATGAAATGGAATTCCTTATAAAATGGAAAGGCCAATCACACTTGCACTGTCAGTGGAAAACGTTGAGCGATCTCCAAAATGTACATCCCTTGGACACCTTTTTTAATTTATGCTTGATCAATCTATTGCATTTCTTTGTGAAAATGCGATTTTCATTTCTAATTTTTGCTTTGTTACCTATGCTCTGTGCTCCTTCAGCTTAGTGGGTTCAAAAAGGTTCTTAACTATACGAAGAAAGTGACGGAGGAGATTAGGTACAGGACAGCACTCTCAAGAGAGGAGGTAAAGTTTGAATGTCTGGGAGATTTTCTGCTTTTTATTATCTTTATATGTACATGGAAGAATGCCATAAGATGCAACACTAATGGTCCAGATCATGGTTATATTTCTTATTTAGTTTGTGAAACCATGTTTACCACGCAAGATGATAACTTTTTGTTTGTATTTTGGCATTATCATATTAAACATGTGATGCTATCGTCTGTATAGGCATATATGTCAAATAGATCTGTCAAAAATCTTATTAGGGTATATAAATCTGAAATTCTTTCACTTGATATATTTTTCAACCTTTTTAGATTGAGGTCAATGATGTGAGCAAAGAAATGGATCTGGACATCATTAAGCAGAATAGTCAGGTAGTGTGTTAGTTCCATCAAACTTGCAATCTCATTTCCGTCTCATCCACTACTGGTTTACAACTATTGCTTTCGCAATTTATATTGGAGTATTCCTCCTGTGGGCTAATTTATTTGTGTTATTTAGGTAGAAAGAATAATTGCAGATCGAATCAGCAAAGATAGTTTAGGGGACGTTGTGCCAGAGTATCTAGTTAAGTGGCAAGGGCTATCTTATGCTGAAGCAACTTGGTATGTTCTCTAACACTCTGGATGGATCTTGAAGCTTGTTTCCTTGTTTTTTCATGGTGATTGAGTGTTGTTTCATAAATTGAGAAGCATGCTATAAAAAGATCTAGAATTTGTACTTATGTATTCCTTTACCTCCCAAGTATCATTTTCTTCCTGTCTTTTTGTTTTTAGGGAGAAGGATGTCGATATAGCATTTGCACAAGTTGCTATTGATGAGTACAAGGTAGAGTCTGATTTTTTTGTTATAATTCTGCTTTAGCTTTACTATTTGGCTTTTATTTTGTAATTCTTTTTCCAACTGTCCTTATTGTGTTCAAATTCTGTGTCAGTTCTTCGAAAAATGCAGTTTACATCTTGTTTTATAGCAAAAAAATATTCTACATGGAAACACAGATTCTTAACAAAATATTATGCAAATTATTTTAGTGAGTCTTAATGTTCAGGTTTTTTAACAGTGCGATTATACTTGTCAATCCCTAATCTATTATTTAGACTAGTGTATACATGGGTCTATTTCTGCAGAATCAGATCCATATAAAAATTTAAGTTGCTTTAATACTTGAGGTAATTTCTATTTATGATTTAGGCTCGTGAAGTATCAATTGCAGTGCAAGGGAAAATGGTGGAACAGCAGCGTACAAAAGGAAAAGGTTTGTCACATAAAATCATTTGTTTTGCAGTTCTTCTTTTTCACATTATATTGTTGACATCTAAATAAATTAATCTTCATTAGAGAAACTACCTTACCTTGTTAACTGGTTCTTTTTTGTTTTGGTCTCTGCATTCTTCATCTCGCCAATCCAAAAGAGAACTCATGTATAATTTGATTATAAACTGCAGCATTTTTGTCTTTTATTCATTCACATAAGAATGTGACTGAGACAGTGTAATAGTAAATTTAACGAAATAATTAAGAGAGGCATCACTTTATTTCTATGGTGTCACTTAGCTATGTTTATGTTGAATGTGGTAATTCTCTGTTGTCTTTCATTCCAAAGTATGCTTCAGTTCCCACTTTATATCTGAGATATAGGGTAGGTGAAAATTCTTTTTCTAATGCTTAGTTGTGGTTACTGTTTTGTGTAGCAAGTTTGAGGAAGCTTGATGAGCAGCCTGAGTGGCTAAGTGGAGGTACTCTGCGGGACTATCAGCTGGAGGGTTTGAATTTTCTTGTCAACAGGTGTGTTACGTATCTCACTTCCTAGTTGCTGATGTTATGCTTTAATTTTTTGTTTGGTCTAATGGTTTGCTTCCTTTCATTTTCCAGCTGGCTTAATGATACTAATGTCATTTTGGCTGATGAAATGGGTCTTGGTAAAACAGTTCAGTCAGTTTCAATGCTTGGGTTTTTGCAGGTGAGAATTCTTTTCGTTTCAAGCGAGTGTGGTTTGCTCATGAGTTGAAAATCTTGTTCTCTTTTTCTTAACATTACCACTTTTCATGAGCTAAGATTTCTCTTCTTTTTTTCTCGCAGAATACCCAACAAATTCCAGGTCCATTCCTTGTTGTTGTGCCTTTGTCAACACTAGCTAATTGGGCTAAAGAATTTAGAAAGTGGCTTCCTTGCATGAATATAATAGTATATGTTGGCACCCGAGCTAGTCGAGAGGTGAGAAACAAAATATATGATGTTCATGTTATATAGCTTCTAACAATATTAAGGGTGTTAAGAGTTCTTCTTGTATCCTCATTGTCTATCTAAATCTTTCACTTATCTAGTCAACCTTTTCTCTATCTGAATTGGATAGGCGCTCTGCAGTAGTTTTTATTTATAGATCTTTGATGTTTTTGTATGACAGTTATATATCTATTTCAACAACAGATATACATCTCTATCCCTCTCTCCCTCTGGTGTTATTGATATTGGTAAATCTCTGGCTTCAGGTATGCCAGCAATACGAATTTTACAATGAAAAGAAAGTAGGACGGCCCATAAAATTCAATGCACTGTTGACTACTTATGAAGTAGTTCTGAAGGATAAAGCTGTCCTCTCCAAGATTAAGTGGATTTACTTGATGGTGGATGAAGCACATCGGCTGAAAAATAGTGAGGCACAGCTCTACACAGCCCTTTTGGTATGTGTGACTTTTTCAAGAATTTTTATTTATTTTCATGGTTCCAATTTCAGTTGTTCAGAATTAGCCCTGTATCTGTTTCAGGAATTTAGTACGAAGAACAAATTGCTTATTACTGGTACTCCACTACAGAATAGTGTTGAAGAGCTTTGGTATGCTTTCTTCCCTTTTAAGCGTTTCTCTGGCTATGGCCTTTTTTCTTATTTCGGATTCATATTAATCCTGAAACTTGCAAGTTTATGTTCTTTGTTTCATTGCTTGTTTATAATCTTTGACAGTGTTGATTTTGGTCTATGTGGTTGATCCACTCTTGACAGTTCTGATGACGTGTTTCTAATGTCACTGACAAAGCTTATATTAGATTTCCTTTCTTTTTATTATTATTTGTTTTTTTTGTTGACATAATGATTCGTTGCTAACACAATAAATGAATTACTTTCTTGTATCATATGCTACTCTTTTTATATTTTTGTTTTCTACAATTATGATGAAGGACTTATTCAATTTTTTGCAGGGCTTTGCTCCACTTTCTTGATCCTGGCAAGTTTAAGAATAAGGAGGAGTTCGTTGAAAACTACAAGAACCTTAGCTCATTTAATGAATCTGAGGTAAGCTTTGTCCATGAATTAGTAGTATGCTGCCTTGATGAAGTATAGTTTAATTTTTATTCAGTTGTCCACTGGCTTATACTTTTGCTGGAATTTAGCTCGCCAATCTTCATTTAGAATTGAGACCCCATATTCTAAGACGAGTAATTAAAGATGTTGAGAAGTCGTTGCCTCCAAAAATCGAACGTATACTAAGAGTTGAGATGTCCCCTCTTCAAAAACAGTAAGCATAACTTCAGCCGACGCTTTTGATTAGATAGCTTTAAATATTGGGACTTATATTCTGTTGTTCTGTTTTAGGTACTACAAGTGGATACTAGAGCGCAACTTCCATGATTTAAATAAAGGGGTGCGCGGTAATCAGGTGGGTGACTCTCATATTTTTGGTTATAAAATAGTTATTTCCTTTTCCCCTGCACTTTAAGTTAGGTGGATTACTTTAATATCCATCCAAATTTTAAAGTTTGCAGGTATTATAATTGTCAAGCTAACAATCTCTGAGTTTCTATCGACAGGTTTCACTTCTAAACATTGTGGTGGAGTTGAAGAAATGCTGCAATCATCCTTTCTTATTCGAGAGTGCAGACCATGGTTATGGGGGTGATATAAACGATAACTCTAAGCTAGATAAAATTATTCTAAGCAGTGGAAAGCTAGTTATCCTAGACAAGCTACTGGTTAAACTGCGTGAGACTAAGCATCGTGTGCTTATCTTTTCTCAGGTGCGGTTCAGTGACTTTTACTCTTTCTAGAGGATATTTTACTTAATTGAAATGAATGTTTTCATTTATCTCCACTATTCTCCTGCTGCTCGCTTGTTAGACTGTATTTTACTACACCTTGTGCTTATCTTCCCGTTATTGCGATTCAGTGACATTTTTCCTTCATTGACATGTATGTGGTTTTCTTTTCTATAGTGTGGGTCCTATCAAAATTTTTTTAACAGTTTCAGTTATGCTTATTTCCATATCTCATCAGATGGTTCAGAAACATACCTATGGTTTATCGTTTGTATAGGATTAGTACTTCACGTTATTTTTGGTTGTACTGCTTAGTTTATTATTGTGTGAAAAAACACTTCCTGGAAAACAAAGTTGGAACGTATGAGACTCCTTTGTTGCTATTACACAGAAGTTACTTTCTCTACAACTGTTTAGAGATCAAGTTTGTTTATGAAAACTGGAGCTCTTTTGGATAGAAGCTCTTTTACCTTGTCGTTAGGCTTTTTGCATTGGTTACTCTTATGAAATCATTTTGTACTGTTTTCCTTGCAGATGGTAAGAATGTTAGATATCCTGGCGGAATACTTGTCTCTTAGAGGTTTCCAGTTCCAGAGACTAGATGGTAGTACTAAGGCAGAACTGCGTCAGCAGGCAATGGATCATTTTAATGCACCTGCTAGTGACGACTTTTGCTTTCTTCTTTCAACTCGAGCTGGTGGACTGGGTATCAATCTTGCTACTGCTGATACAGTCGTCATATTTGATTCTGATTGGAATCCACAAAATGACCTGCAGGTTTGCCTCCAACATAAATTCCTGACCTTTGAATTATTACTCTTTATTACTACTGCTGTTAATGGAATCCCAACCCTATTATATCAGGCCATGAGTCGAGCGCACAGAATTGGTCAACAAGAGGTCGTGAACATTTATAGATTTGTCACTAGCAAAAGTGTTGAAGAAGAGATCCTGGAGCGCGCAAAAAGAAAAATGGTACACTAGTTTTAGACGTATCAATGCTCAGATTATGTTTGCATGAATTATTTATCAGCACCAATGAATTCCTTAGTTCTGCATCCTCACCCTACATGAAATGATTCAACTTTAGCACTGTTGCCAATTCTTAACTTGCAATATTTGTCATTTTTTGTTTTGGGGTTGTTCTATAATATTAGTTTCTCTTGTTCACTTCATTTGTGTCGTAATCTATTCATGTCCTAAGATCTATGTTAGGAAGTCCACCTGTGGTAGATAGGTTCAAAACCCAAACTTTTATTTGTATCGGCTTAGTTATAGCAGGCTGTAACTTTTGTTTGGAACATCATTCTTTAGGTACTTGATCACTTGGTTATTCAAAAATTGAATGCTGAGGGTAGGCTGGAGAAGCGAGAAACTAAAAAAGGAAGTAATTTTGACAAGGTAAGAGCATTTTTTGAATGTTTATTGTGGCTTTTTTATCTCCTTCCAAGGTTTAATTTCTCGAAGTATGGCACATATGTATTCTAGAATGAGCTTTCTGCAATACTGAGATTTGGAGCGGAAGAACTTTTTAAAGAGGAGAAAAATGATGAAGAAAGTAAAAAACGGCTGTTAAGTATGGATATTGATGAAATCTTAGAGAGGGCAGAGCAAGTTGAGGAAAAGGATACTGGTGAAACAGAACACGAACTGTTGGGTGCTTTTAAGGCAAGTTCAGATGTTTTTTGCTCTTTCCGTCTTTAGTTTAAGTGAACCTAATAAATGCAAAGCAGCCTAAGGCTATTGTTTGCTTCGTAGGCAGCTTGGTCTTTATTATGATACTAAAATCTTCATTCAAATGCTCTGCTTTATGTATTTCTTTTGTCCTTCTGGTCGTTGAAACTGGTTCTGGGCATAATTCTCTGAATCCATTTTCTTTTATATTACTGAAATCCTTTACTCTGCTAACTTCTCTTTGCATTTTAGGTTGCCAACTTTTGCAACGCTGAAGATGATGGGTCATTCTGGAGTCGTTGGATAAAACCTGAATCTGTGGTTACGGCCGAAGTAAAAATTCTTCCTTCTATAAAATATGCCTCCTGTGTCATTGGAATCTTTTTCTCACATATTCATATTAGATATTTCAGTTTCTAAACGTGTGTTACCTTTGTGTAGGAAGCTCTTGCACCACGGGCTGCTAGGACTACGAAGAGTTATGTGGATCCTAGCCAGCCTGACAGGACTAGTAAAAGAAAAAAGAAAGGATCTGAGCCTCCGGAGCATACAGAAAGAACTCAAAAGCGCAGAAAAACTGAATATTTTGTTCCTTCGACCCCAATATTAGAGGGGACTTCAGCTCAAGTGAGAGGCTGGTCTTATGGAAATCTTCCTAAGAGAGATGCGCAACGATTTTATCGAACTGTATGTCAAAATTGTTCCTATTTAATGTTTCTTTCTGCATATTTTCTAAGTACTGGAAAAAGGTTTGAATTTAAGGCTCCTCAATTTGTTCTGCTGCAATGATTTCATGATTTCTGTTATGGTTCACTTACTTTTACTTTGATATTATTGAACTGACGCTTGGTACATTTCTCATGTATAATTCAGGTCATGAAGTTTGGGAACCATAACCAAATTGCATGTATTGCAGAAGAGGTGGGTGGTGTTGTTGAAGCAGCTCCGGAGGAAGCGCAAGTTGAGCTGTTTGATGCTTTACTTGATGGTTGTAGGGAATCTGTTGAAACAGAAAATTTTGAACCAAAGGTACCACCTGAAATAAAACATCTGAATTGGAGACTCTTTTGTTTTCCTAGTTGTTCACTTGGATATTTCCAATCTTCCTGTTTTCTACCCTCTGCAGGGTCCTGTGCTGGATTTCTTTGGTGTGCCAGTAAAAGCGAACGAACTATTAAAACGTGTGCAAGGGCTTCAGCTCCTATCAAAGCGCATTAGTCGATATGACGATCCAATTTCACAATTCCGGGTGTTGTCATACCTTAAACCGTCAAATTGGTCAAAGGGTTGCGGTTGGAATCAGAGTATGTGTAACCTAATTCAATATTATCTTATAAGCTGTCTTGTGTATTTTCATCCTAATTCTTTTTATTATTTGTTGTTCTCAGTCGATGATGCGAGATTGCTTCTGGGAATACTTTATCATGGTTTTGGAAATTGGGAAAAGATAAGATTAGATGAGAGCCTTGGACTTACAAAGAAGATTGCTCCTGTTGAACTTCAACACCATGAGACTTTTCTACCTCGTGCTCCAAACTTGAAGGAGCGTGCCACTGCACTTCTGGAAATGGTGCATATTACTTGCTATGATTTCTCTTAGTTATTAATTTTGTAATAACGTTCCTTGAAGAAGAGAATGACAGTATGAAATTTACTTTTACCAGGAACTTGCTGCAGCAGGAGGGAAAAATACAAATGCCAAAGCATCCCGTAAAAATTCAAAAAAGGTTAAAGATAATCTTATGAATCAATTTAAAGCACCTGCCAGAGACCGAAGAGGAAAATCGGGTCCTGCCAATATAAGTTTAGTATCAACAAAAGATGGATCTCGGAAAACACAAAAAGCTGAGCCATTGGTGAAGGAAGAAGGAGAAATGTCTGATGATGAGGAAGTTTACGAGCAGTTCAAGGAGCAGAAATGGATGGAATGGTGTGAAGATGTCTTGGCTGATGAAATCAAAACTCTTGGACGTTTACAAAGATTGCAAACCACGAGTGCAGATCTGCCAAAGGAGAAGGTTTCATTTTTATTGTTCTCTCTTCCATCGTTCATAGTGGCACTTTGATGCGTCTTTATCTGATCTTTCTCAAAATTCCTTGTGTCCACCACACAGGTGCTTTTCAAAATCCGGAGATATTTGGAAATCCTAGGGCGAAGAATAGATGAAATTGTTTTAGAACACGAAGAAGATTTATACAAGCAAGATAGTAAGTAACGCAATCTCTGGTTACTTTTGCAGCCACATTTCTGTTTTTGGGTAAATTTGGAATCAAAAGTTGATGATAGTTGGATAAACCCTGCTAGCCTCTTAAGTCGCAAACTACTTGTTTACTAATGGGAAATCAAAATGCAGGAATGACAATGAGATTGTGGAACTATGTTTCAACTTTCTCAAATTTGTCGGGGGATCGACTCAATCAGATATACTCCAAATTGAAGCAGGAGAAAGAAGAAGAGGAAGGGGTCGGACCATCGCACCTCAATGGCTCATCTGCTGGCTTTGGTTCTAGGAACTTCCAGAAGCAACAAAAATACAAAACAGCAGGGAATTCCCAAGGATCACAACAAGTATTTAAAGGCATTGACACAGCAAAGTTTGAAGCGTGGAAACGGAGAAGAAGAACAGAAAACGACCCGCAGTCTGAGCGACCCCCGGTAACCAACTCTAACTCACTGGGAATACTCGGCCCCGGGCCATTGGATAGAAACCATCGGGCACGTCAAACTGGGTTTCCCCCGAGATAAGTAATACTATGTTCTGGTACCCCATACAATATGCTGTGCATCTGCCGGTTGAACTCTGGTTTTACAATAGATACGCTGAAGATTTCATTTTTTAAACGAAAGTCGGAAACACAGCAGCAATGGTTCGGTTTCGGTTGGCTCAAATTGGAGATTAGCATGCCTCTGACTAGCTGATGCTGACGCTGACGGAATGATATATATACCGGAGAAAGCCATAACTTTTGTTATTGAGCAAAGAGATGAGATAGCACTTACCAGCTTGGTTTGCTTAGGTATAAAAATAGTTGTGGATGTAGTCTGAGTTGCTGAACTCCATTTCCTTTTTTCTTATATATCTATATATATGTTTACCCATTTGGAATAGAGCAAATTGTACATTACCCAATTTTGTTAATTTTAATTTTACATTATATTCTGTGTTTTCTTATGTTTTTACATTTCGAAAGTTTTAATGAAAAGAAGGCACCACACAGTAACACCATCATTTGTATAGTTGTTGCTACTAGTTACTACCTCTACCGGTAAAGTAAACTAATGATGTTGTTGCTACTTGTTACTACCTCATTTGCTATGAAATTTGAATTTTGTTTGAGTTTGGGTATAAATTCGTTTTTTGTACGATACTTTTATAAATTGTACATGTATAAAATGGCTCTTTACCATCCATTATACTTAGGTATTGTAGAAAACTTTAGAACTAATGTTGTATTTTACGAACGAATCAAGAAAAAACTGAGATAGGTTGTCATTTTATACGTGATGGGGAACACAGCTTATGTCTACATCGGTTCAACCTCGCTGACATCGTCACCAAAGCTCTTGGAAAGAAGGAATTCGAACATAAACGTAAGTTTAGTATCAAATGATCACATAAACTTTATTTTTTACAAGAAATTTCTCAAAAATACTATAAGTTTAATTTTTTTTTTGTCAATAGCTATAATTTAAATTGAATCAAATACTATATTTTTCTATTTTTGGTAATACAAAAAATAGCAAATGTTAATTTTTCAAAAATAGCAAATGTTAATTTTTCAAAAATACCATAAACATATCACAGTCGAGTGGAGCTGACTCATTAATAGAATAATCAATCAAGAGGAATTAAAAAATTAATAAATAAGTCTACAAAAATAAATATATATATATATATATATATATATATATATATATATATATATTTGTTATTTTTACCATTTAAGATATTATTTTTCCAATTTAAATTATTTATAATAAAAAAATAATTTTTTAAAGAATTTCAAATAAAATATTAATATTTGGATTGGTAATTTTATAATTTATAAGCCAAAAGTGAAATGTTATCGTTTAAAGATATTGATAAGGAAAGATAAGAAAATATATAAATAAGTGGTAGGAACTAGGAAGACATGATAATCTACGTGTGATGTTTTTAGTAATCATGTCTTGTATATAGGAAGCCTCTTAACCCAAATTAATCAATAAAAAAAATTATTCCTTTAATTTTACAATGTTCTGTGTAGTTTAAAACTCGTTAATAAATCAGATAATTTTTTTTTTTTTTTTGAATAATCAAAGAGGTTTTGGACCGAAGCCCATACATCCCCTTAGGCCCGAAACCAAAGCATGTTATATGGTTTCGTCCCAAGCGCAAATCAGATAATTTTGTCATTTCTTAGTAATACAAATTGTTAATAAATATTTCTAACTCCAACTTTTTTTTTTTTAGTGTGAATGAAAAAATTAAACATCCTAATCGATTTTATTTTACATATATATTCTTAACATTCAATACCTAAATATAGTTTTTTCTGAATATGTATATTGTGTCATCTAGTGTGGCAATACAATCCTAAACCATAAAACAAGAGAGCGAGAGATAGTGAAGAAGTGTCCCCGAGGATTCGGCGTTTGGTCGTGTGGTCTTTGTTACAAAACAAACTTGTGTGGCTCTCTCCCTATTATCTCCTTATCTCTCCCTCTTCCCTTTTCCACCTCTTATCTTTCGTATTTTTTCTTATTACAGTCTCACTCCCTAAGTATTATTATAACTTTTGTTTTGTACCCCCAAACTTTTTTGAAATTAACTCCGTCGCCGATAACCCCACCACAACCCCCACTCTCTCTCATTGTGTTTTTCTTTTATTTTTTTCCTTTGATTTACGACAAACTTCGGAACAAATCCTAATCTGAGTAGGTTTGGTTCGTAAGCAGCTTTTAGTAAATCTGAAATTATTCTAATACTAAAACATTCATCTTTCGAAAAAATCTATTTAGACAAAAAAATAATTTGAACATCAATATTTGCGTTATCACATAATAAACTAATTTTTTAATTTTTTCAGCTTTTCTGATTTTTGTTATTTTATTTACAATAAAAGTTGAGACTCAGAAATCGTTTTAGTATCTACACTATCTCTTTCGAAAATAACTCTCAAACTAGAATTCTCATCTTTCAAATAAACATTATTAGTACTGGACTTAAAAAAACAACTTCATAAGTAATATGATCTATGTCAAAAAATTAAACTAATCGGGAAAATTTTCAAAAGAAAGAAAAAAGAAGGGGCAAATATGCAAAGGTACTACAAATGCATTGTGAGCCATACGTAAGCTCAAAGATTTTTCACGTTGCTCTTATCCGCCACGCGTCTAAGATTCCAATAAGGCAAAGCTACTTGATTGGCATACACAAACTTACAAAACAATAATATACGTACACAAACATGTAAAAATGAAAAAAAAAAATTTAACAAATAATAAAAATTTTAACAAGATATATATTAAAGAGCTTTGTGAAGACGAAGGATTCCTAAAGGCCCCCTCAGGAGCTTCCCCCTTATTCGAAGGTTAACTTCTCTATCTCTCTCTCTTTCTCTGCCTTAGTTTTCTCCGCTTGTTATAAGTATATGATCTTGCCCATGAAAACTTGTTAGAACTCTTTGTAACGTATATATTATTTGTTGGCTTAAATAAGATATGATCTTTGTATTTAATTCTATATACGTTTATTGGAGTTTATAGTAGCCAATAGTCTCCATATGGTTCTATCTTATATTTTTGAGTTTGTGAATATAATTTAGAAGTCTTGTGAAACTTTTGACAGAGAAGAGAAGGAGAGGGTTGAAAAGAAAAAAAGGAGAAAAATGGACTACATGTATGGACCAGGGAGGCACCATCTGTTTGTGCCAGGGCCAGTGAACATACCGGAACCGGTAATCCGGGCGATGAACCGGAACAACGAGGATTACCGGTCACCGGCTATTCCGGCACTTACGAAAACTTTGTTGGAAGATGTGAAGAAGATATTCAAGACAACATCTGGGACACCGTTTCTGTTTCCAACCACAGGGACTGGTGCTTGGGAGAGTGCCTTGACCAACACGCTATCTCCTGGAGACAGGATCGTCTCTTTTCTGATCGGACAGTTTAGCTTGCTCTGGATTGACCAGCAGAAGAGGCTAAACTTCAATGTTGATGTGGTTGAGAGTGATTGGGGACAAGGTGCTAATCTCCAAGTGTTGGCCTCGAAGCTCTCTGAAGATGCGAGTCATTCCATCAAAGCCATTTGCATTGTCCACAACGAGACAGCTACTGGAGTCACCAACGACATCTCTGCTGTCCGAACCCTCCTTGGTTATTAACTCCTCACAATTCATCTCCTTGTCTTTTTGTGTGTTTCCTCTGTTTTAAATCTCACTAACACAAGTGTATAAAACAGATCACTACAAGCATCCGGCTTTGCTGCTTGTGGACGGTGTCTCGTCCATTTGTGCGCTTGATTTCCGAATGGATGAGTGGGGAGTGGATGTTGCCTTGACCGGCTCCCAGAAAGCCTTATCTCTTCCAACAGGACTTGGTATTGTGTGTGCCAGTCCTAAAGCCTTGGAAGCTACCAAAACCTCTAAATCCCTCAAAGTATTCTTTGATTGGAATGACTACCTCAAGTTTTACAAGCTTGGAACCTATTGGCCTTACACACCTTCCATTCAACTCCTTTACGGTCTCAGAGCCGCTCTTGATCTTATCTTCGAGGAAGGACTTGAGAATATAATCGCTCGTCATGCTCGTCTCGGAAAGGCCACCAGGTAAAGTTTAGCTATGCAAAGCGATTTCATTCCATAATCTCTTCTGAAAGAACATTTCAACTTCTCGTGGTCTCGAATAGTTTAATTCTCTAAGAGTCTTGTTAGTACAAAGTCTTGATAACATTATAACTAGAGTTTGATTGTTAAAATGGTCATGTACATATAGGCTGGCGGTGGAAGCATGGGGGCTGAAGAACTGCACACAGAAGGAGGAGTGGATAAGTAACACTGTGACAGCAGTTATGGTGCCCCCAAATATAGACGGCTCAGAGGTAGTGAGAAGGGCATGGCAGAGGTACAACCTAAGTCTTGGTCTTGGTCTCAACAAAGTGGCAGGAAAGGTTTTCAGAATTGGACACCTTGGAAATGTGAATGAGGTAACATAAAGAGCTATACAGCTTAGTGTAATCAAATCTTGATTGATCAAACTCTAAATCAAACACTACAAATCATATATGCAGTTGCAACTTTTGGGATGTCTTGCTGGAGTGGAGATGATACTGAAGGATGTTGGGTACCCGATCGTAATGGGAAGTGGAGTTGCAGCTGCTTCTACTTATCTTCAGAACCACATCCCTCTCATTCCCTCTAGAATCTAATCCATTTCTCCCTTTCTCTCTTCATCTCACTTTCTCTTCTCTCAATGTAAACAACTCTCATGTTTTCTCTTTTCTCCTTCCTATATTTTTACTACATTATCTATGTTTTTATTTGCTATGATCACCAACAAACTTATTAAACAAAAGGTCAAATTATTTATTACTCAGTTAACTTTGTCTCAATCCGTTCGTTTTTATGTGTACGAGGATGGGTGCTCTTTGGGTGTTAAGTGGAACCGAACTTGAGTCCAAAACTATGTTTGGGAAGAGGATATTTTGTAATTTCTCAACCATATTTTAAATATGTATGGATGTTGGTTTAAAACCAAGATGACACTTTAGTTGGTAGAAGGTGTTCAGTTTGTTAAAGCCATTGTGGAAGAATTTATATATATATATATAAATGAGGAGTGATCGTAAAAGCTCTCTAGGCCCAAAATCTAATCTTTTGGGACCGGAGAAAACCATGTTAAATTTTGAATCCTTCTGGTCAATGCTACTCAAATCCAGGTGGCGGGACTTACTTCTCTTTACCACTGGACCAAAGCGACTTGATCTGGAAGATTTATTTCAAGATGAAGGGACATAAGATCTTAGGTATTCAAATCCATTTATAAACCCATAGAATTCATACATATAGTGAACCATGGCATTGGTTATAGGCCTTTACAATTTTTAATTCATACGGTATCTTTTAATATTGGCTTTGATTGGTGATCCGTATCACAATGGTACATAGTGAATCGTTTATGACAATTACCAATCACAAAAACGATATTAAAGTGTTACTAAAAACGTTATATTGTAACAGTTTACCGTTCTAGATTACAGTTAAAAAACTTGTACATCTTTATGTTACCCATCAGACTCATTATTTGCGATCTTTCACTTTCTAAGAACACATCAAAGAGAACCAAGCAGACCTTCCATTTTTTTTCCTAAGTAAATCTCTAATTAAGTAATTGTAACAATAACAAATGTCTAAAAATTCCAGAATTAAGAGAAATATATAACAGAAACTAACCTAAAATAAAATTTCTAAAAAATAGGGAAAGAGAGATCTAAAACTAGTGACAGGAGATTAATGTAAGAAAATAGTAGTCAACGTAAAGTAATGCAATTGATTCGGTGTTCTAAAATAACAAAAACCAGAACCAAAAATAATAATAATAATAAAAAAATAATCCTTTTTTGCTTATTATTATTTTTGGGTATCTTTGTTAATTTGCTTTTCCATTTTCATCTTCATGCATTGCTTTCCTTCGTCGTCCCCTCCAAGGACGACGACGGAACTGTCTTTGTATCAAACCGATAAAAACAAATCTCATTCTCTACATTTCCTTTGATACTTTTTCAGATTTAGTTTTGTAATCAAGAAAATCAAGAAAAATGTCTTTTCTTGCACCTTGCCAAATCTTGGAGCTGAATATTATTTCGGCCCAAGAATTGGCTCCCGTGGCACGGTGTATGAAGACATATGCTATCGCTTGGATCGATCCGGAGCGTAAACTGATGACTCGAGTCGACAATACGGGTGGAACAACACCTACATGGAACGACAAGTTTGTGTTTCGTCTTGATGAGGAAACAATCTACGATGCTACATCAATAGTTGTTATAGAGATCTATGCATTGCATTGGTTCAAAGACATTCATGTTGGAACGGTACAAGCCTTAATAAGTGACCTTGTCACACCTTCTTCAGCTATGAGATTTGTTACCTTAGAGGTTCTTCGTGCGTCTGGCCGCCCTCACGGCCTTTTAAACATTGCCGTGGGGCTTATCGATAACTCGGGCCATAGTATGCCACTTTTGTATGAAGAAGATTTGTTGTTTCACAAGAAAAACATATCTACAAAACCTGTAGGTCTTCGACGATCGAAAAGTGATACAAGCTCAATGGTGGATTCACCAAGGAAGGTGACACAAACCCATATGAGTTCTACTACAAATTCAGGTTTTGAGAAAGATGAGTTTTCATCTGACTCTCAGATGGTTGTGTATGAGCCCCAAAGCAAAACACCAAATACATTGTTGAGGCAAAAGAAGCAACAAATAGTGTATGGGACACCGATGAGGCCAAGGAACACGACAGCATATACTCCTAAAAGGAACCGTATCGAATATGGAACACCAATGAGGTCAAGACCAATAGTTATTACAGAATCTGATTTAGGTCCTTCAGCCTCAGTGGTTGCTGCCCAAATTGCAAAGGAGAAGGCTCTTACAGGGAAACTAGACGCGGAAAGTACTGTAATAAGTGTCGGTGAACGAAGCGTTGAAGGTCTTCGGTCTAAGCTAGAAAGGTGGCAAGCAAATCTACCAGTGGTTGTAGATGTTGGTTCAAGTTATCAACCAAGTTCTGACTACAAAACAAACTCCTTTAATGTCCCTAAATCAAGTTACAAGCCAAATGAAATCGTCCCAAGAAATAATCAGATGATTGTTCCACTCCCAAAGCAACAAGGTGGGAGGAATAAAAAAGGAGGAGATAATGGATTGTTTTCATGTTTTGGTAACATTTGTGGCATTGAGTGTTCCATTGTTTGTGGTGGTGGCTCTAGTGGACAAAAAGCATCCAAGAGGAAGAATAAAAAGAAGTGAAAGAAACTTCAAATTCTATTCCTTCAAAATTCTAAATGATTCATTTCTCATTTGTGTTTATTTTTTTTATTTTTTCAAGCTTGTCGATTTTGATACTTAATAATCAAATTTTATGCTAGTAATTAAGCCAGGGAAAAAGTTACATTTAATATCTCTTTACTTTTATTAGTAATTATGGGAAAAAAAAATTGGTTTAAACCTTTATTATTTCAAGATTATAAAATTCTTATGTCCATCATTCCATTTAAAAATTAGGTGTACATGTATTATTTAAATGAAACGATATTAGATTACTATGTTAAAAAATCTAAAGATTATTATTTGGTTTAAACCTTTATTATTTTTTAAAAATTGGTTTAATCCTTTATTATTTCAAGATTGTAAAATTCTTATGTCCATCATTCCATTAAAAAATTAGGTGTACATGTATTATTTAAATGAAACGATATTAGTTTACTATGTTAAAAAATCTAAAGAGCCTTAGCTTGATATATGATTTGTTCTGTAAATTTTTATTACCATTTTTTTCCCAATCTTCTTGATTTCTTGTTAGTTTTATGGTATTCTATTGACTTTCATTAAAAATGGTAAATGAAGAAACTAATATTTTCTAGTGATTGACCATTTTTGTTTCCTTTATAATTGTGAGATTCGATATTTCTTACATAGAGAAAATGATGAGAACTTAAACACAGACAGAGATTTTGTTGATTTTTAGTTTCTTTCTTTCAATCTATCTATCTTAATCATTATACTTTACTTTGCTGCAAGCATAGTTTTATTATAAATAATACTTAATATGTATTTGGTTAAGAACTAGTTTGTGGTTATAATTCTAATTTTCTTAATCACATTAATTTGGAGTGAGTTGTTCATTTCAGTCGAATAACATTCACTAAAAGTCAAAAATATGACAAATCACTATAATGTATGTGAACATATTACAAAGTACATGCAAAACATTTCTGTTTTCCTCATTTTTTTTCTTATAAAAACAGGAACATGTTACGGTAAAGACTACAATGCAACTAAATTTGAATACAACGGTTGAGAAAGGAATATGTATACGGCCTTATCAGCCAAATTACTTTCGGTAGCCGCGGACCAGGAGAGGCTCGAGCGGCTGTGGCTACGATCACTAGTATTTGGTAATATTGTTTTCTCTGTGGCTTACCTCTTATTTCTCTAGTGCTTTGATTCATATTGAATTCATTTGGTACAAGAGTGGGACTGATGATGATGGTGCACAAGATTGGCTTTGATGGTTGTTGTCCTGGTTTTGTAACGCACCAGAAGTTATGTAAAACACCATATACAGAACATGGGATAAGGATCTATTTCTTATTTATCCGTTGTTTCGGATTTAAGTTTGTGTGACGCCAAAACCTTTTTTTACAAGAAACTACTGCTTCTCTATTTTGTTTTGTACTTAACCTTCAGCTAGGGTTCTCGGAGACAGCCTCCTGGGAGGAGAAACCGAAAGCGAGCAGCATTCTGAATCAAAAAGGCAGGTAGATGTACCGCAGATGCAGAGCGCTGGATGGGTCCGATATTGCTTATCAACTCTTTGAAACTGTATTTTTCAGGAAGCATGTCGAAGAGATCATAACCTTTACATATGTGTCTTTGTATTCTCGGGTAATCCAAAAACTCCTTGCGCTTGACTCGGTCTGCATGACTATAGCCTTTCATCTTGAAAACGAAATCGCTGAGTCGCCTGAAACAGAAGCTGCAATGCCACCCTGCGTCGGATAATATCAAGTCTGTTTGTCGTGAGTGCCTGTATTGAGTCCACTTCCTAGTATATATATGGACAGACGCTCTCCAGCTGCTGAAATCAACTGGGAACTCGAAGGAGTACATGTATTCCCTCATCTCTAGATGCATTACATCTGGTATCCCATCGCACCACTGTAGAAATTTCACAGTATGAGGACTTGGAATCTCGTCAGCATCTGACATTATCACCGCATCTCCATCCGAGATTCCAGCATCTCTAAGCAACCAGTTCATTGCTACCCGCTGTTGCCCCTCCAGCACAAACGGGTCCTCGTATGGCTGCCCCTTGGAACGCTTTTTTCCAGGAAACACTCCATGTACTATCTTACCCTCTGCAAACGCGAATCTCTCCCTATTGGAATCAAAGAAAAGCGGCTTCGGGATCCCCGTAAAAGTCGTGTTCGATTCCAAAATCACAAACTTCGAAACATAAGGCTCCAATTCTCGCCATCTGAGTTCGAGAAGGTCAAGCTCATTGCTGAAAATAATGGCATCAAAGACTTGCCTCGGTTCTGACCGAGGTGTCCACCCATGAAGTTCACAAAGATGCCCCATAGAAACATTCTCTGCATAGTAATGCGGTATCCGTTTGAAAGGTGGCGGCGGCTTATCCCAAAGCGGACGAAAAAGATACGATATGGTTTGCAAATTCGTGAGGATACAAAACAAACATGTCAAGAAAAGTATAATAAGAGTTGGAAACACAAGTTTAACAGGAGGTGGTTTACGCAACGATCGAATCGTCATCTATGCTTCTGAAACTCACCAACTCATAATATTTTTCTCCCTGCATAAAACAAGAACACAACAGTTAAAGAACCAATCAAAGAAACCTGACTAAAGTAATTCATTATCATACTCTAAACTCTATCAATCTCAACAAAAGCTGACCCTAAACAACAAGACAACAACAAATTAAGCCAATCAAACAGTGAGATTAGGTGAAACAAAAATCAAACAATATCATCAAAGGTTCCAACTTTAACATTCAAAACAACTTAATTACTAAACCCTTTAAGCCAATACAGAAGAATCTCAACAAAAGCTGACCCTAAACAACAAGAATCAACAAATTAAGCAAATCAGTACACAAATTCTAAAGCAGAGTCCTTTCTTTGGATCAATGAGAATAGGTGAAGCACAAATCAAACAAAGGTTCCAACTTTAACATTCAAAACAACTAAATTACTAAACCCTTTAACCCAATACACAGAAGAATCTCAAAAACAAACCCACAAAACGGAGATAACAATGTGAAAAAAATGATACCTTTTTGCGAGATTTCTCAAGCTTCAGATTTCGAAATTTCAGAAACGAAAAGAAGAACCCAAGAAGCGTGAATTTGTTATCTGCTCAATTTGATTTGTTTGGTCACATCTCCTCTCTCTCTCTCTCTGTCTATCTCTCACGCTATTAACACCTTTGAGGAGAATGTGAAACGACCGCTAAACCTCTCTAATCTACGCCACAGATATCATCGAAATATTAACAAAAGTTTAAAAGGAACCAAAAGAGAGAGAGACAGTAAAATTATAGTATCAAAACTAATAATAGAATAATTGCTAATAGTTAATTAGGATATTAGTAAGGAAACAATACATCAAATTAATATCACATTTTGAAGAAAAGATTTATTTTTATTTTCTTTTTAAACAATAAATTTTGATGTAAATTTTTATTAATTTTTTCTATATAAAGTTAGTTTAGTCATTAACATTATGGTAATGTGTCAAATCTCTTTATAAGATTTTGACACATATAAAACTTTTCAAATAAATAGATTTAGACATCATGGTAGAAAAACATTGAAATTTCCAATTGTAAAAAAGATATACTCAGACTTAGAAAAAATATTAATAAATAAAATGTATATTCTCATTTTTTTTAACAGCATGTAATCAATTACGGATTTTAAATAAGTGATTTTACACGATATAATGAAATTTTATTTTTACTTATTATATCATGGATGAAAATTTCTGATCTTGTAAATTTTTTAATGATATTCGATATCTTATTTATTTATTGATTAAGTGCATCCACATAAATTTGATTCTCTCAAATCCCATATTCATAGTGTAAAACAATAAAACATATTTACTGTATCGTCATATCTAACATGTTGTTACCACAATGGTTATTTTTATGGTAGTTGTTTTCAAAGAAATATATTAGGTGAAAAACATTATAAATTATTACTCGCGATACACTGCGAAAATTTTTTTGACTCAAAAATTTATAATTAAGCTAGCCAAATTTAGTTGTTTAGATAAAAAATTTCTCTTGTAATGTAATGGTGTTTGCCCACAAAGATGGCTTCAGCATCAATTGTATCTTGACAAAATCAATTCTTAATTAATTCAAATTTCGTTGAAAAAAGCTATATTTGTTAAAAAATTTTAGTGTTTTAAAAATTCTGTAATTGTATTTTGATTGTATATTTTATTACTTAACTAGTTTGATAATTTGGAAGATATTTATTTTTATTTTCTTTTTAAATAATAAATTTTTATGTAAATTTTTATTAATTTTCTATATAAAGATAGTAATTAACATTATGAATGTGTTAAATCTCTTTATAAGATTTTGACATATATAAAACTTTTCAAATAATTAGATTTAGACATTATGGTAGCATAAACATAGAAACTTCCAATTGTAAAAAGATATACTCAGACTTAGGAAAAAATATTAATAAATAACATGTATATTCTCATATTATTATTTTATTAAATCTTGTAATCAATTACTGATTTTAAATAAGTGATTTTACACGAGAAATATTATTTTTACTTATTATATCGTGGATAAAAATTTCTGATCTGTAAAGTTTTTAATGATACCCGATATCTTATTTATTTATTGACTAAGTGCATCTACATGATCAATTTGATTCTCTCAAATCCCATATTCATAGTGTAAAACGATAAAACATATTTACCGTGTCGTCATATCTAACATGTGTTACCACTATGGTTCTTTTTATGGTAGTTGTTTTCAAAGAAACATATTAGGAGAAGAACATTATACATCATTATGATTCTCCCCCACTAACAGGCCGTAACGTCCTAGTTGCGAACAACGATCCGAGGGAGAATTGTGAGACTCCTGTTTGCGGAGAGGTTTAAATAAATTGATTTGGCCACGTATGTCATTAACGTGCACTTATCTTTTCGGTCAAGGATCTTGAGAGAACTCTATAGTTAAGCGTGCTTATGCTGGAGTAGTCAAAGGATGGGTGATATTCTGGGAAGTAATTGTCGGAATTGTGTGAGTGAGGCCGAAACACAGGAAAGATCAGGTGGTTATTTTTAGGGTCGGTAAACAAGTCTTTAAGCCTCCTGGACGTAGCAAACCGGCTGTCGGATATGGATGGGCTCATGGGCCTAGTGAGAGGACGTGAGGCTCTTAAAGAAAAATGGACCCATGGGCTGAGAGTGAACATGAGTCCCACTGGGAGGTGATGGTCGGGGCGTTACAACGGCTCAACCGATGAACAAGCTGGCGGAAAAGGGTGTTCATTTTGTGTGGACTCTAGAGTGTGAACAAATGTTTGCTAAGCTTAAGGAGTACATCAGTCTTTGGCCTTACCAGAGCAGGGGGAGTCTTATGTGGTGTGCACAGATGCTTCGAGAGTTGGCTTGAGTTGTGTGTGTATGTAGCAGAGTAAGGTTATCGCATATGCTTCACGGTAGTTGAGGAAGCATGAGGGCAATTAACCTACTTATGACTTGTAGTTGGCTGATGTGGTTTTCGCTATGAAGATTTAGAGATCCTATTTGTATAGCGTTAAGGTTAAGGTGTTTACATATCATAAAAGCCTGAAGGATATTTTCACTCAGCCAGAGCTAAAGTTGTGGCTGAGGCGGTGGATGGAGTTGGTAGCAGATTATAATATGGAGATAACTAACCATCCCGGTAAGGCTAACTTGATTGCAGATGCTTTGAGTAGTAAGCGGGCGGCTTCAGCTCAAGAGCAAAATATAAATCTCCCACACTAACATGGATTCGTCCTCGAATCCTTCAAAGCCTTCCATCAGTCAAGGACTCCGTGCAACCGTCACCACGGCCCGCACTCCTACAACTGACACCAACCGAGGTTTCTATCTGATCAACATACTCACGTTCCAGACTCTGTATGACCTTTTGGTGACTGTATGACCTTTTGGAGATTCCTCATTGCCTATTGAGTGTAAGGAGATGGAGATCCGTCGAGGAGAAGCGACTAGAGTGATGTTAGGGTTTTGGTGTCGATCGACACCAGTAATATATGTCATGAGGATAGTCACGAGTGACGATCGACATCGGTGGTGGGTGTCAATCGAAACTACTCGTCATTTCGGGTTTTCAGGAGTGAGTGTCGACCGACACCAGTGGTAGGTGTCGATGGACACCAATAACCTGTGTTGTGAGGATTATCGCGAGTGACGATCGATACTACTCGTCATTTGGGTTTTTAGGAGTGAGTGTCGACCGATACCAGTCCTCGGCAGAACCAAAGTTTTCTATTTCTTGATATTTTGTGTGGTGTAATTATTTCAAATGTGATGGACACTGCTTGTGTGTTTAGTCCAGTTGTTGAGATGATTGCCTAGTATTTCTGGAAATACTTATGCATCTCTTTCTATGATGCAAATAAAAGCAAAGTGTCACCGTTGTATCAGGGCGAGGAGAGAAGAATTATCTGTGAGCTCAATAAATGGTTTATAATTTTTGTTTTGATGTTGTTAGTAAAAGAACCCATCCTCCTCTCCTCGCCATGATTCCACAGATCACACTTTGCTTTTACCTGCATCATAGAAAAGAGATGCATAAGTATTTCATAAATACTTAGTGAGACAATCATCCCACTACTGGCTATACACACAAACACATTCAATCATCACCAAGGCAAATAAACCAAACAACCAATAAAATAACAGCTAGCATCGCTACGCTCGGTGTCGATCGACACCCACCGTTGATGTCAATCGACACTCGCGGTCGACACCGAGCTCGACACTCCATTCGCGAGTCGCAGCTATCCTCGCGGAACAAAACATTGGTGTCGAGCGACACCCACCATTGGTGTCAATCGACACCGACACTCTGCAGACGCTCCAGCTGCGTTTTCTCACTGGATCTCCTCTCCAAATCACCCTCATGGTATGAACGAGTCTCCTAGGGGTTTCTCAGGGATCAATCATCACATAAAAAACCAAACAAACAACGAAATCAATCCAACAATCATCAAAACACCCAAAACAATGATCAGAAGTGCTTAGATAAGCCTTGGTCATGCACTCACCTTTTCAAAATTGAACAACAACGAAAACAGGGAAGAACAAGGAAAGATATGCCTCCTCTAACACCACACAGCACGGATCTAGCCTCTACTAGCCTTAAACCACCAAGATCAGCCACCAAACTCCACCAAAAAGCCTCACAGAACCCTCAGAAAACTCTAGAACTTTTCACTCTCTCTGGAAGTGTTAAACAGCGGCTGGAAAGAAACAAAACACGACCTTTCCCCCTTTCAAAATACGACCTAGGGTTAACCAACCCAACTCCAATAAATTTTGCAATTAAAATCGACCCGGTCTAACCGAAAAAGTGCCGGTATCGAGCGACACCCTTCAGTAGTGTCGATCGACACCACCCAATCCGGAACACGGGTGTTACAGTTAGAAATACTAGTTTTAATGGTTTATTAGTATTGGTTATTGGATTGTTTCTTTAATTGTTCTTCCGCTGGTTTTTGGTTGGTTTACTTTGATTGTTCGATTTGTTTTGGTTCAGTTGGTTTAAATTGATTTAGTCTAGTTTAGTTGTTTAGAGTTGTTTAATTTGGTTTAAATTGATTTAGTTCAGTTTAGTTTGTTTGGGTTTGGTTAATCCGGTTTAACTCTTTATAAAAAAACGGGTCTGCTCTTTTCAAGTCCCTATGTCAACTCCTAGCCTGTGGGCCTACCCATATTTGACGATGTGTTTTGTAAGTCGGGAGGCTTTAGTTCAACACATGATCTTTTCCTGTGTTTTGTCCTCACTCACCTATCCTGAAACTACTTTAACATTATCACCCTTAACTGTGAAATTCTTATAGAAGATTTGATTAGAAAGATAAGTGCACTTTAGTAACATAGGTGGCCATATCAATTATTTTAACCCCTAGTAGTGCATAGAACTAAAATCAAATTTTACTATGATGTAATATACTTTTTCACAAGATGGAATGCATGAAATTTAAACCCGATTTTTAAACGTTACTAGATAAATGTGGAATGCGACTGAAAATTTAACATATTTGTCTGATAAAATAAAGTCTTTAGATAATGGTTTATTTATATGATATAGATGATAAAAATGAGTCAATTAAATATATACTAATATTTTGAGAAAGAATTAAGAAAGAAGCAATATATTTTGTCTTTTTGTCGATTAAGAAAGAGAAAGCACGCATCTCATATTTTCATAACGAAAATACCCTCAAGGAAAAACCGACAAATTTTAGGTAATATATAGCACAATATGTAAAATTATAACAAGATTTATTAATATATATCATGATACATAGATATATACCACACATCGTAAAATTGTGTTATTATAGTTACATATGATATATCAATATATATCAGGATATATCGATATATCAGGTATATACTAATATATATCATAACATATATTATTATATGTTAATATATAGTATGATATATGTTAAAATATCGGGATATATCAATAAATTTCATGATATATATCATAACGTATATTATGATATGTTAATATATAGTATAATATATGTTAAAGTATCAGGATACATAAACATATATATCAAAGATATAATTATATATCATGATATATTGATATATGCTATAGTGGTTGTGACGAGAAAAAGAATTTACTGCTAGCAATGAGGGTAAGGACTGAGGTGAATGTGGAGAGTGAGTAAGTAAAGCAGAGATTGTGGTTGTTTTGGTGGATTGTATGTTAGTGACCAAAGAGGTGATGGTGATGTCAATGTAGAATATGGTGGCGGTGAAGAAGGAAATGATGGTGATGATGGGGAAGGAGATTTTGTTCTCGACGACAAAGGTGAAAGAGTGTAACGACGATTGAATCGAGAGAGAAAGATGCTTAACCATCACTAATCTACAATGATATCACTAGTTTGATGGAGTCCCTAATCATCTTAGACATATAAGTCCCTAACCGTACAACGTTTGTATACCACTAATTTTATAAGGTTCATGGAATGCATTTTGATCAAAAAATTAGACCGATCCGATGAATTCAAAATGTCATAATTCATGCTGCAGTCACTTTAAATATTTTTTAAAAATTATTAATTGGTTGGAAGAAAGAAAGAAAATAAATATAAAAAAAAAAAAAAAAACAGAAAAGGAAGAAGGAAGGAAGAATGTAGCATGTGTGGGATGAGAAGGATAGAGGTGTTTCAGTCAGTCTTAACTAATTTTTATTTTTTGGCACGTTATTTACTTTTGCTAGTTAATGATTTTGGCACGTTTTTTAAATTTTACTTGTGAATAGTTATTTTAGCAACTTATTTATTTAGCTATTGAATTAAGAGAAATTTTTACAAATGCCCTTTTCATGATACCCTTTTGCAAAAATACTCTCTTTTTGGCCATTTTCATTTATGCCTTCTCATAATTATTAATGATCATATTACCCATAGTTGAAAATTATTTAAATCAACAAAATGAAAAATTGAATTATTTCCCGCCAAAAAAGATTCCTGAAAAATTTTCCGCCAAAAATATTTCCGTCAAAATTGTTTTTGCAGGGAACTAAAATATTTACAAGGTTTTTAAAAGGATCTACAAGGTTTTTTCAAAGATTTACAAGGAGTGTTAAAGGATTTACAAGGGTTTTTGAATGAGTTGTAAAAATTTTACAAGGTTTTTTAAAAGGTTTTCAAAGGATTTACAATGGTTTTAAAAGGAGTTCAGAAGTTTATAAGGGTTTTTAAAGGGATTACAAGGGTTTTTAAAATATTTGTAAAGGATTTTTAAAACTTTACAAGGATTTTTAAATGGTTTTGAAAATATTTACAAAGGGTTTAAATGGGTTTAAAGTGAACTAAAAGAGTTTTTAATTTTATTTTTTAAGTTAATAAGGGGTTTTAAAGAGTTTACAAGGGTTTTAATATGGTTTTTAAAGATTTACAAGGATTTTTACAAGAATTTTATAAGAGTTTAAAAGGGATTTAAAAGTGTTTATAAATTTTTTGAAAGGATATACCACTGTTATAAAGGTTTTAAAGAGACTTACAAGTGTTTATAAATGTTATAAAATGATTTACAAAAGTTTTTAAAAGGTTTGGATGACTTTTAAAAGATTTACAAGGGATTTTTAAGGATTTTCTAAGGGTCTTAAAACTATTTACAAGGTTTTTAAGACATTGTAGAAAATTATGGCGGACAAATTTTGGCGAGAAATTATTTATTGAATTTTTTTCGCGGGAAACTATTTGTCGTAAATGTTTGGCGGAAATTTTTTTGTCTGAAATTTTTGGCGGAAATTTTTTTGTCGGAAATTTTGAGCGAAAACCTTTTTCAGTAGTAATATTATTTTTGTTGGAAGGAATATTCTTTTCTTCATATGAGTTCTACTAAAAGAGGGAAATTTAGCCATTTTGTACATAGAAGAAGATATATTTTAATATTGACTCCAGTGGATGGTATTCTTGAATTATCTAGGTAAGTTGTCTATTTTTTTTTTTACTTTTTTCTTTTTGTCAACATTGGGCCACAACTGGCCGACCCATTAGCCAAATCCTTACAAATATGTAGAAATAGGACTCGATCCCTGGTGTGATGATGCATGTCTATTAATTAACCTAACTTAACTAAAACAACAATATATAAGCATCATGTACAGTAGAAAAAAACCAAACCAATCATTCAATCACTACAATTTATACCAGCAACCCAGCATATTTCTAATCCAGGTTCCAACAACATAACATAACTATAAACTCAACAACCGAGATCCTAGACCATCCTCCTCCTCATTGCCATGATTCCATGTCATACTTTACCTGCACCCAAAACAAAATGAGATACGTGAGTATCATCACAAATACTCAGTGAAGCGATCTTCCCATCTACTGGACTATACACACAAGAAATTAAGATCATAATCACATAACAATAATACCAAAAAAGCCAAACCATGCAATCAAAAACACAAACTGCACTCACATAAAACTAGTGTCGATCGACACAATATTTGTTTTCTTTATCATACAAAGTTTTTTTTTTTATCATACATTGTTTGGTTTTGAAGAATTTTGGCAAAGAGAGAGTCTGCTCAACGTTCAAATAACAAGAAGACAAAATACATTACTGAATTGGAAAGCATAACAAAATCTTTTGAGAAGGAGAATGCTTTAATCACTAATAAGATGACGATTTTGGAAGTGAGGTATTTGTCATATTCGGAACCATAAAATTTGTTATGTCTAAAGTGTTCATCTTAGGAAATGATTGAATGTATATTATTGTTGCATGCAGAAAGATAAAACATCGCTGGATGATAAGAAGAAGCAATTCAATATTAGACTTGAATCGTTGGAGCAAGAAGAAAAAAATCATAATGGTAAGTCATCTTAATTACTTCTACTGATTTTTTTGGCAAGTTCTTTAGTAATATTTTTGTAGGTATAAACAAAATAATTTGATTTTATACAAAAATCAAAAGGCTAAAGGCAACAATAACATTGACTGAAGAAGTTAGTGTAGATGTCCAATTTTTGAAGGTGGTACAGCCGATAACGAACGATTAAGTCTCGAAGTCCAGCAGCTGAAGATGTCAGCAAAAGAAGTGAAGCAAAGCCACAACCTATTTGAGGTATCAAACAAGCATCAAATTGAACATGCTCCAACAACTCAACGTCAACGAGTCCAATGAGCAAAAGACTAACCCTTGTTTTTATGGACAAAATTAATTAAAGGGAGTTGAGGTGATTTTGAAAATCAAGTGGGATCAAGGATTGAAGTGATATCTAGTATATTTTTTAAGTTTTTTTTTTACTTTATGTAATGTGCAGAGTCATGTTGAGAGTATACAAATCTATCTATATAGTCTTGCTCATGAAATAACGAAATTCAATCGAGTATATAGCTACATAGACATATAGGCCCATGAGGTTTCAAAAAATATGACATTTTTTGTTTTGTTTTTAGTGTTAAAACTTTATGTGTTTCTTTTCTCAATCGCGAACTTTATTCGAAAAGCAAGTGAAGGAGATTGAGTTAATTATGCCATTGCTGGATGCATTCGCACTTGTCCCTGCTTATCAGAAGTTTCTCAAAGATTTGGTTATGGAGAGAGCAAAAAAAGTCCAAGGCATGGTGATATTGAGTCATGAATGCAGTGCCATTATGTAGAAGAAGATTACTCCCTTGAAGCTTAAGGATCCTGGATCCTTCACTCTACCTTTCTCACTAGGACCTCTATCATACAGCAGGTGTCTATGTGATCTTGGAGCTTCAGTGAGTCTAATGCCATTGTCTGTGGCTAAGCGTTTAGGATTCACAAGATACAAGACATGCAACATATCTCTCATTCTAGCTGATCGATCAGTGAGGCTGTCGCATGGACTCTTGGAAGACTTGCCAATAAGGATTGGTGTTGTTGAAGTCCCTACAGATTTCGTTGTTTTGGAAATGGATGAAGAGCCTAAGGATCCCTTGATTCTTGTAAGGCCATTCCTAGCCACTGCAGGAGCTATCATTGATGTTAAGAAGGGAAATATTGATCTATGCTTGGGAGAAGATTTCAAGATGACATTTGACATCAAGGAGTCCATGAAGAAACCAACGATCAATGGCTAAGTGTTCTGTATAGAGGAGATGGATCAGTTAGCTGATGAACTTTTAGAAGAACTTGCTGAGCAGGATTATCTGAAGACAACCTTGACAAAGAGTGGAACAGATGGATTCCTTCATGCTAAGACCAAAGTCTACAAAAATTTGTTGGATACCTACAAGGCAACTGATGACTCAGAATGTTTTGAAGAATTGGATGAAACTGTCAAGGAGGTATGCTCAATAGAAGAGGAAGTCAGTGGCAGCCCGATCACTCATCCAGCTGTTGACCCTATCAATGCGGCTGATGATGACTGGTCAAAGTTAAAAGCTCCCAAGGTTTAGCTCAAACCGCTACCCTCAGGACTGAGGTATGTATTCCTTGGATCCAACTCTACCTATCCTGTCATTGTGAATGCTAGCTTGAATAATGAGGAATTAGAGTTGCTAGTCACTGAGCTTAGAAAATATATAAAGGCCATAGGTTATTCCTTAGATGATATCAAGGGGATCTCACCTAGTCTCTGCATGCATAGGATTAATCTTCAAAATGAATCATACTCTAGTATTGAACCTCAAAGGAGAGTGAATCCTAATCTTAAGGAAATTGTGAAAAAAGAAATTCTTAAACTGTTGAATGCTGTGTTTATCTATTCTATCTCTGATAGTACTTGGGTATCCCCAGTACATTGTGTACCTAAGAAGGGAGGAATTACAGTGATAAAAAATGACAAAGATGAATTGATCCCCACTAGGACTATCACTGGCCATAGGATGTGCATTGATTACATAAAACTAAATGTTGCATCTAGGAAATACCATTTCCCTCTTCTTTTCATTGATCAAATGTTAGAAAGATTAGGCAATTATCCCTACTATTGTTTCCTTGATGGGTATAGTGGATTCTTCCAAATCCCCATCCACCCAAATGATCACTTTCACTTGTCCCTATGGCACATTTGCCTACTGACGCATGCCTTTTGGTTTGTGTATTGCGCCTGCAACATTCCAGAGGTGTATGACCTCTATAATCTCGGATTTGATAGAGGAGATGGTGGAGGTATTCATGGATGACTTTTCCGTGTATGGCTCCTCTTCCCCTCATGTTTATTCAATCTCTGTAGGGTATTGGCAAGATATGAGGAGACAAGCCTAGTGCTCAACTGAGAGAAGTGCCACTTCATGGTGAACGAAGGGATAATGTTGGCACACAAGGTATCAGAGAAAGGGATTGAGGTTGATAAGGGAAATATTGAGGTCATGGTCCAGCTGCAGCCTCTCAAGACAGTCAAGGATATAAGGAGTTTCCTTGGACATGCTGGATTTTACAGAAGATTCATCAACGACTTCTCAAAAATAGTAAGACCCCTTACAAGACTGGTGTGCAAGGAGGTCGAGTTCATAGTTGATGAGAGCTGTCTGGAAGCTTTCAACAAGATCAAGGAAGCTTTAGTCTCAGCACCAATAGTCCAAGCTCCAGATTGGGATCATCCTTTTGAGATAATGTGTGATGCTTCTGATTATGCAGTAGGGGCAGCGAATAGAGAAGAAACTATATGTCATCTACTTTGCAAGCAGAACTCTTGATGAGACACAAGGGAGGTATGCAACAACAGAGAAGGAGCTTTTGGCTGTAGTCTTTGTGTTTGAGAAATTAAAAAGTTACTTGGTGGAATCAAAGGTAGTAGTCTACACGGACCATGTTGCACTGAGGCATATATACTCAAAGAAGGATACCAAGCCGAGACTGTTGACATGGATACTTCTACTCTAGGAATTTGATATGGAGATTGTTGATAAGAAGGGCATAGAGAATGGTGTTGTAGATCGCCTTTCCAAATTGAGAATAGAAGATCCAATCCCTATTGATGATTCTATGCCTGAAGAACCTCTTATGGTCATTGAGATATGCTAGAAGATGCTTCAAACTGGAATGGCTATGAAGGAGCTTCAATGTTTAGTAGTCAATTCAGAGAGTATGTCCTGGTACGCGGATGTTGTGAACTATAAGGTCTGTGGAGAGATTCCTGCAAACATGGATCCTTATAGGAAAAATAAGTTTTTCAGAGATGTCAACCACTACTTGTGGGATGAGCCTTACTTGTACAAGAGGGGTTCAGATGGGCTGTTTAGGAGATGCATAGCAGAAGGGGAAGTGCAGGGAGTGCTTGAGCACTGTCATGGATCCGCTTATGGAGGACACTTCGCCACATTCAAAACAGTTCAGAAGATTCTACAAGCAGACCTTTGGTGGCCAACTTTGTTCAAGGATACAAACAGTTTCATCACCAAGTGTGACGCCTGCCAGAGGATGGGTAACATCAACAGAAGGAATGAGATGCCTCAGAACCCGATTTTGGAAGTAGAAATTTTTGATGTTTGGGGAATTGATTTCATGGGACCGTTCAACCTTCCATCAAATTGCAAAGTCTACATTCTGGTTACGGTTGATTATGTCTGAAAATGGGATGAAGCCATTGCAAGTCCCACAAATGATCACAAGGTAGTTCTCAAACTCTTCAAGAGCATCATCTTTCCCAAATATGGAGTATCAAGAGCAGTGATCAGTGATGGTGGTACACATTTCATCAACAATGTTTTTGAAAGCATGTTGAAGAAGTATGGTGTGAAGCATAAGGTGTCTACAGCCTACTATCCCCAAACCTGTGGACAAGTTGAGGTTTCTAACAAGCAAATAAAAGGAATCTTATCAAGAGTTGTTGGGGCTTCGAAGAAAGATTGGTCTACCAAGTTGGATGAGACTCTGTGGGCGTACAGGACAGCTTTCAAGACACTAATAGGAAGGACACCTTTTCAGTTGGTGTATGGTAAATCATGTCATCTACCTGTGGAGATTGAGTTTAAGCCTCCCAAAGCCTAAAAGGCATAAAAGTCAAACTTAGTGACTTTAAACAAGTTCATTTGGGAGGAAGTCCCAAAGGTATCCTGTAAATATTGCTTAGGATTTTTGTGTTTTTGATTTTAGTTTTTGGTTTTCTGTTGGTCAGGATTTCAGATAGATGGAGTAATGCAATGAATATCAGAGAAGTCAAAAACAGAGTGAGGTGCAAATGCAGAATCGAGTATGACACAATAAAAAATATGGAGTGGGAGACAATTATTTGGTGTGATCTTGTCAAGTGAGACAGAAAAAAAAAAAAAAAATTTCACTCGACTTACAAACACACCACTCGACCCAACGGATATAATGTCTCCCCTTCATCTCACTCGACCCCACATTCCTTTTTCTGTTCATTCACACCACTTATCCTTTCCCTATCTCTTTCTCCCTAACCACACAACATCTTTTCTCTCTCATTCCTCCACACTCGATTTCTTATCCTCTAACACATGATCTCTCACCACTCGATTCTTTGACTCACTCGACTCACCACCACTCACTCGACTCACCACCGCTCGAGTCTTACTTGCCGAGCATCGTCTTCACTTGAACAAAGAAGCTTCACTCGACGCGTTACTCGACAAAGAAACCTCTCACTCGGTCCTCATCGAAGCTCACTCGAGCCGCACTCGGTCCATCGAACGCATCTTTCACTCGACCATGTGCACCTTCCACTCGACCAAACCGTACGGACGACGAACTCACCACTTGACTCAGCTTACAGAGCATTGACACCCCACAACTCACTCGACGGACAAAGCTCCACTCGATCGCCGAATTCAGTCGACCAAAGCTTTTCCTCACTCGACCGTAGAAGCTGTCACTCGATCCGCGATTTCACCTCACTCGACCAAGCTCTACTCAGCCCATCCTTTCACTCAATCGACCATACACGATAAGTGTTACTTCTCTTTGGTTTTGATTTTATATTTGCTATTTTCTCTTGACATTTAGACTCACTAACAAGCTAACATTTAACTTTGAGTTCTAACTGTTTCCGTAGCATAATGTCAAGAGATTTGCTGCATGAAATGCGTGAGAAATATGGTTGTAAACCAACAGAGCGTGCATCTCCTCAGTCTATGTCCAAGGTCTATATGGAGAAGAAGAAAACTGCATATCAGAAAGCGTCTGATGTTGGTCCATCTCTGGCGAGAGGTAGAGGCAATAAGTCTTCGGGTAAGAAACCAATGGAGCTGCAGGATGAAGACAGTATTTACGAGCTCGAAGAGCACCCACCTGTCCCAGCTCGCAAGTGTATGCAGCAGAAGAAGACAGAGAAGTGGTTTGCCCCGGAAGAGTATTACAAGCTGTTTCAGCAGCATGATTTTCAGGGCACGAGGTATCCTTGCTCTGATGATGTCGAGTATATGTTCGAGCACTGTCATCTCAACACTCTCATGACTAGTCCTCACAATGTATACAAAGAGGAGACCATACAGTTCCTCTGTACGCTTGGCATACTTCTTTATGAGGATGATCCAGACATAGAGTCAGATGTAGGATTGGGATACATCACTTTCACTATCCATGATCATGAGTATTTCCTGACGATCAGAGAGCTGGAAGGTTTGTTTGGATTCCCTAATGGAACAGGGACTGGGCAGAAGACTGGTAGAGATGAGTTGTTGGCTCTTTGGGAAACAATTGGGAATAAGAAGAAGTTCGCTTCATCTAGGACCAAGAGCAACCACATCAGAAATCCAGTTATCCGCTACTTGCATCGATCAATTGCGAACGTGCTCTTCGCGAGGGAGACAACAGAGACAATGGGCAACAGGGAGCTGGAGATGATTGATCTTGCACTTAAAAATCTCTTGTTAACCGCAGCAGATGGGACACTACTTCGAGGTGATACAACTGATACATCACCCTCATTCACTTTGCCGCACTAGCTACTCAGTTATAGAACTTGGGTAGTGAAGCTGAGCAGCTGCAGAACTCAAGGAGTTATGTGCATGGGAGGGTTGGTGACTGTCATCTTAGAAGCTTGTAGCGTCCCGCTAAGTTTAGAGTCTATTCCACCGAGATTCATAGACATTCAGAACTTGAGGCAAGCTCAATGGTTACATTGGGAGAAACGCAACGGGTTGTATATGTACTACTTCACTCACCTTGTACTTGGTGACGCGCGGTTTTTGCTTCCTTGTATTGCTTTCACTAGGATACTCGAAGGAAGCAACATTGAGTTCGCACCTCCTGTAGAGGTTCTCTACACAACAAATGGTGAGGAAGCAATCGAGATATCTGAGAAAGAGGATGATTAGATGGAAGAGGATTCAGATGAGTTCAGACCAGAGAGGTACCACTTCAAAGACTACACTGCACCTAGACAAGGCAAGAGCTTGGTAGAGGCTCACAAGCGCATCAATACACTACAAGAGTGGAGCATGCTGCAAGACAAGACCATAAGATCTATGAAGTCGAAGATGAAGAGATTCATGAGTAAGTTCAGTTGCGCCTCCACCACCACAACATTTGCAGATACTACTCCGCAGGATGCCAGACTAGTTCAACGCCGTTTGTCCACGAGTGATGTCCCAACACGCTACAGAACTCCTTCTCTATCACGTCATTCTGCTTATGACTATAGAGAGTAGAACGTTTCTTCCTCTCCTCCGAGACAGTCCTCCCATGAATTCCGGGATAGCAAGAAGAAGGAGAAAAGGAAAAAGAAGAAAGCAGCAAGACGGAAAGCAAAAGCTAGTTCATCAAACTTGCAAGACGAGCGTCACGTTGAGGATTTGACCATGGATCAAGCCGAGGATCACAATGAGGACCTGCCTGTCAATCTAGGTGCGTAGCATTTCCAAGACCTTACCGAGGATCCGGTCGAGCAGAACGTCAACCAGCAGAGGCTCCTCCTATTAAGCCTACACCAGGCGCTTATACAAGCGAGTACATGACTCAATACCTAGACTGCTGAAACAAGCTTTTTCTGTGCTCTTGGAGTTCAATTCCCCAATGCGATGTAGCATAAGGGGTTATCGATCCAAATGGATGATTTGCAAGCAATTAAGATATAGCAGTACTAATAAAGTCAAGCCAAGCAATAGAAGGTTTGGTTTAAAGAACTCTAATGCATAAAAATAAACTACAGAATGTAAACTAAAAAGATCTAAGAATAGAACTGAAAATAAGCTAAAGATGCAGGAACTACAGAAGCAATAATGAAAATATAAATAAAGCAAGTAAATAATCAGATAGAGAGAGGTCTTGAGGATGGGCTAATAGGGTGATGAATCCTCTTAATCTCATGGGGATGCTTAACATGCTCAGATAGATCTAATCCTAGACAATGAACCACTTAACCTAATCAATCCAATCTCTTGGCAAAGACTATCAGATCTATAGCACTTCCTAATCTCAACTTTCATTGATGAAACATACTATAGATAGGCATAAAGAACAAGCTCATTAAAGTCAATCTACTCCTTGCAGCCAATCTCTTGGGCAAGTAAACAGATCTCTGGAATTAGTTGATCAGACATTCCATTTGAACACTTTTTGAGTGCTGGAATGTCTAAGATCTAATCCCACATGGTTAATGCTAAGATAGCATTAAGATCTCCTAATCCAGAAGGTATCTATCTAAATCTATACTTAAGCATCCCTATAAACTAAGATTCCTCATCACCTAACCCATCCTCAAAACCCAGAAAACTACTCAGATCTGGAGTTCATCATGAAGAACACAAACCCAGAAATCCTTGAATCTTGCATAACTAGATAGATAATGATCTAAGGAGCAAGATAATATAAAGAAACAACTCCAAATACTCAATAGATCAAAAGATATAAAGATTACAAGTTTCTGGAAATGTTTGGTGACTACAGAGAAAAACCCTAATAAAACTCGCTTCTCTAGCTTAATGACCCAAGGGGTCTATTTATACTAAGGGCAGGAAGCCCTAAAACAGAAAAAGACAAATTACAAAGACTCGGTCGGGGCCATTGCTTAGTTGAAAATCTGGTAATTCACTCCATCCGATCGGGTCAGATAGTGGCTTGGTCGGGTCAGCTTCAGTCTTCAATCTGGATGTATATACCTTCACTAAAACAGTGATAACTCTTGAACCGCAACTCGGATTGGCTTCACATCACCGGTAATGGAAAGATAACTCAATTTCCAACAAGTTTGATGAAGACCTCGGAAGCTAAAACCCAACTCAAGATCTTCATTCGAGTCGATCTTTGAGGGACGTATACTGCATCCGATCGGATGATTGTTGACGCGGTCGAGTTGGTTGGTCGAGTGCCTCCTTTTTTCATTCTTTATGCTTCCAATTCTCTTGTTTAGTCCCAAAAATGAAAAGAACACCTTCCTTCTCTTTTAGAGCTCCAAAACACCTATTAATGCTCGAACTTCACAAAATATGCAATGCTAATGCAAAAACAACCTAAGAGTGCAAAATGAAGGAAAAGAGACTCTAATGCATATGAAACAAGACTCAAACTATGAAAAACATGCAATAAAAGTATGCCTAAATTGGGTAAAATATGGGGTTATCAACTCCCCCAAACTTATTCTTTGCTTGGCCTCAAGCAAATTCAAAGTTGGAAGAGAGGTTTGAAGGCGGGGACTCATAACTAAAACTTGCTGCAAAAGAGTTTAACATCAATGTCCTAGTTCGTAATTCTAGAATGCAATTCAAAGGCTATACTCTGAAGACTTTAGCCATTCCTATTTCAACACAAGATGTCTTCAGCCACATAACCTAAACAAGCAATCAAGTCAGCCATCCCTTTTAACGTTCATTAAGTGGTAACCGTGAATCTGGTTGAGAATTTGAATTTAAACTCATTTGGCTAGGCAAGTAAAAGGTTTAAGAGATAAAGAGAGTCTCTTTTTGGTGCGGGTTTAATCATTTAAGTGCTGGGATCTCTCTATGAACAAGATTGAGCTTTTGGGAGAATGATAAAGGTAAGGACCAACAAATGCATACATGAATAACATCTTGACTACCCAAAGTACCCAAGTGATATCCTAATCATCTAAACCCATATGATCCTATTCTACCCTTTAACTCTTTTCATCCCAATTTCCCTTTTTGTTCTAAGTCTAAGGAGAGCTCTTTATAATAAACTAGTGGATAGGGGGTTTTCTTTTATAAACACTAAGGTTCTATTTCTTCTTAATTCTTAAGAAATCAAAGCATTTTGCTTTCTTCATACTTTTCTCTCTTTCTTTTAAAATCCAGAACCATTTCTTTTCTATACTTTGCATTCCCCACTTATCTTTCACTAGAACCTTGAACTTTTCTGAAACTCTTACTCTCCTAAAGACTCAACTCATTCCCTTATTCTTTTCTTTTCTTTTCTTTTCACCACCCAAACAAATCCCAAAACCCAAGCAGAATCCATCCTAGTCCTATCTGATCCGAAAGATGCAAATCAGAACTACTCAAGACCCTATTCCTGTCGGCTCAAACCCAACACGTTCTCTTAAAGCTCAATCCCAAAAATAGGCCTTCCACTCAAAATTAAAACAAAGGCTTGAAGGAAAGGTTAAGGTTTTTAGGGTGTGGTTAACTGGTCAAGGTTATGACCAGCTACTTGGATTAACAAGAGAGTGGTAAAAAGAGGGAAAGAAGATCCAAGTATGTATACAAGGTATCCATGAGTTTAAAACAAATCACAACCAGATAATTATCAATTCAAGTTAAGGTTCTTATAAGTAAAGGATGGCATCATATCAAAGCAAGCTTCAGTTTAGACTAGAATTCAAATCATGTGATCAAAGAATGGTGCGGTCTCATTTCAAACTCATATGAAAGCATTAAACAACTATGAACGAGGGCATTGATCTTAAGTCTAATGAAACAGCAAGTTCTTTGGTTATAATCATCATAATCCCCTATGCTAATGCAATGATCCTAAATGCAACATCCCTAAAGCAAGACTAATATGCAAATGCAACTATATGAACACTCTGTTTTTTAAAGGATTTTCTGAAATTTTTCAAATTTTTAGGGGTTTTTAATGCACATAGATGAATGCTAAACTAGATGCTAAAAATTCGAAATAAGAAAAGAGAAAACATGTCAAATGCTATCCTAAGCTCTCCCCCAAACTTAAATTACACAGTCCCTTGTGTAATAAAAATCTCAGGAAGACTTAGGATCAAAATAATAAGAATGCAAGGAAGTATTTACAAAGGTGAGGGTGATAGAATTACCTCTAAGGAGGTCCAAACCACGAACTAAGGATGTCAAGCTTCTCCGCTACAACTTCGTCTTGGACGTTATCGGTGTCAACTGCCATGTGATATGTTGACCCGATCAGGCGTGATGAACCGGCCCGATCGGGTGTGCGATCGGGTGAGGTGCTCGTGTCAGCTCCCGGTTCTCTTCTTGCTCTGAACAGACTTCTCCTTGGATCAATTGAAACTCTGGGTGGGCTAACCGGTAGGTTGGACTTGGTAGGTGTCCTTACTGATGCACTCCTTCCCAAGCTGCTAGGCATGGCTGTCGTGGAGGTCGAGCATCCAACTTTGTTTTGAAGCTCCTTGATCTGCTCCCCCATATCCTTAACTGTTCCGGCAAGATCCTTAACAGTGTTCTTCAATTCCTTGATAGTCTTGCTTTGGAACTTGTTCCACTTCTAAAGGATGCTAATCTTCTTATGAGCTTCCTTTACCCCTCTTGACTGCCTAGAGGACATTTCCCACTCATCAAAATAGAAATCCTCTTCCTGTTCTTCCCTAGCAGGTTTGTCTTCTCTGATTTCGGGTGCATAGGTTTGTTGGGCTGGCTCGAAGCTAGGAACCTGGTCTTGGACTGAGTTCGGGTCATATAGTGCTGAGACGGGTGGCCAAAAGTCGATATTAGCACCCAATCTGATCTTTGTAAGCTCTGTGTTAGGCAACACCATTCTAGCTGCTCCAAGTGAAGGGTGAGTGAACTTATATAGGTAAAACCCGTTGGGACGCTCGCTATCAAGGAAGTGCGTCCTTGTCAAGGTCTCAATGTCAATCCAGCAAGCGTTGTAGACTTTCCCCCGTAATTCAACATCACAAGCTACTAATAAAGGGGTAACTAGTCCACCAATACTGAGCTCTCCTTGCATACCTCTCCTACTAGCCTTGATTACCCAATCCTTGCAGTACATCAACTGGTCTAGCAGAACCGAAACCATGCTACCAATGGTTCTATCTCCTACTAGTTCTCTACCAATCCTAGTACTTGGCAATACTCCACTCAATGCTATATCTATTAGCTGAATCTCACTCTCATTCACATTCCCGGTTTCCTTTCGAGCAAAGATAGTACTAGCCAAGGATTTGTGGAAATACCTCACAACTGGGCTTCGAATTGGACATTCTTGGATTTTGAAGAAGTGTACTCCTTCCCATCTCCAATGGTCTTCCAAACAGCTCTAATTTCCTCTTTTAGCACATCTTGGCTCATTCCACTTGCTTGCAAAAATCCATAGAGCTTCTCCACTTCCTTAAATGTGAGAGAATAGGTAGTACCTCTCACGCTGAAAGTGATGTACCCAAGACAGTCATCCGAGTGAAACTCGGTTTCATCCTCGTAGAAATGGAGCTGAAGCGAGGCTAAAACATAGCACGTCTCCTCATCATACGCTTCCAAAGTCTTGGTCATGAATGATCCAAGCCCGCTTCCCTCGAACAAAAACTCCACATCTCGTGCAATGCCCAGTTCTTTCATCGTTTGCCTGTGAGGGTAACGAGTTCCAACAAACTTTTGGCGCCTAAACATGGCATACAGCTCTTCTGGAGGGGGTAGGTTCTTTGGTTTCTTTGGTATCACCACCCTCCTAGGCTCCACATCTATCATAGGTTCATCATCCTCTTCTTCGGCTGGTCGCTTCCCCATCGAAACCTCTTCTCTGGAAACCAGGAGGGTCTGACCCGATCGACTGACCCGATCGACTGGCCCGATCGGGTGATCAATTTAGAGCTCGGGCTTCTCTTCTCCCACTTCTGACCCGATCGAGTCCGGTTCCGGTGGCTTGGATCGTCAAGAAATTTCTTGCAATTTCTTCAGCGGTTTGGCTGTGGTGAGCTTCTCGTTGTGATCTTGAGAGGCTCTTCCTTCTAGGTTGAGGGATCCTTGAAGACATCCTTGTTTCCTGGGAATGAGAAACTCAAAACTAAAATTTAGTAGGTTAGTAACCCAGAAAATAAGAACACCAAGAACAATCTTGAAAACAATCCCAGAAAATAAGAACACAAGGTTCAATAGACAAACAAACTCAGATAATGTGAAGAATCAAAAACAAGATTAGCAACAAACCAAGGGGAATGAGAAGAACAAGGAGCAAATGAAATCAAACCCAGAAATTGTAACAGCCAAGAATCTAGAGAGAAGGAAGAGAGAATTGTAGAGAGATAAGTAAATTTTTTTTTTTATCAAAATGAGAGAGTGAGAGAGTTTTTGGTCGAGTTTAGGAGTTATAAAGAGGCTGAGAGGGGACAAAAATTTGAAAGAGGAGCGTTTTTGGTCGGGCTAGGTTCAAAATTTGAATTTCAAATCGAGTTGACCATTGACCCGACCGTTACCTTTGACCCGATCGGACGGCTGAGATGAACCCGATCGGGTGGCTCAGATTAATTCGATCGGACGGCCGAGATTGGCTCGATCGAACCGCGTTGACCCGACCGTGTGCGTGTTGACTCGACCGAATGGGCTTGTGAAATTGGGTTTTTAGGCCCAAAATTGACTCCTTCTTCCTTCCTTCCTTATTTTCGACCCAATAACCCCTTTCTTCGCTCACAATCAAACCTGGGAACGCATTAAACTAAAATGCAAAATAATTTAAAACGCACAAAAGAAAGAAATATATACAAGGATACCATTGAGACTTCCTCCCAAGTGAGCTTGTTTAGAGTCACTGAGCTTGACTTTGCAGATTCCTCAAAAGGTGGTAGAACAGTAGAGAGGGTCGGTGATCCTCTCTAAAACCAATGACCAATGTACTTGACCTTTTCGCGAAGCATATCTCTTCTTGAAACTGCGAACCTTCTTAGTTTTTCTTGAAGTTAGGATGCTATTCCTCTTCTTTAACACCACAATCTCCTCGGTTAACCCTTGAATGGTAGTTGCTAGACGCATTAGATCCTTCTTGAGAGTCTTGATCACTTGGAATTCAGTATAGGTTGGAGAGGAGGGCGAGGGTTCTTCTGTTCTGAATGTAGTGCTTTGGTATGGATCTTTCATACTGATTTTCATCTTCGTTCCTCTAGCGAGATCGAGGGTCATGGTCCCCTTTGCTATATCAATCACCGCACCCGCTGAGGCTAGAAATGGTCTTCCAAGAATCAGCTGATATTGCGGTTCTCTCTCCATCTCCAAAATCAGGAAATTCGTGGGAATCTTCACTCCGCCAACTTCGACAAGGAGATCTTCCAATACTCCCACGGGTTGTCGCGAGCTTCTGTCCGCCATCACAATTGTTAAGCTGCATGGTGTAAACGTTGTACAGTAAAACCTCTATAAATTAATAATATTGGGACCAAGATATTTTATTAATTTATAGTGATATTAATTTATCTATAAATTAATATTTATTATTTTATAGTGTAAATTAATAATTATTAATTTATGGTGATATTTTTAGTTTTTCCAATTTTGAAAAATATGAATTGATACAATTTTACAAAAAAAAGCCTAATCTTTTAAATTTTATAAATTATACAGTATTTTGAAAGTGAATATTATACTTAGAAAAAAGAATTTTGACTATAAAAAAAATTATAGATAAATTCACTTACACAAATGATATACATAAATTCAAATGTATATTAATAACCTCAATTGTTATATTTTAACATCCTATATGTTAAAAATGAATATGATGCATATTTGTTTTTTTGTCAACAATATGATGCATATTTAAAAATTGAAAACATAAAGAAAATTTGGTTATTTTTATGACTTGTGATGATATATACTACAAGATTATTGTTTTAAAAAAATACTAACATAAAATTATTTATTGAGGTGAACTCTACGAGAAAATTCATTTTAAAAAAAAAACTAAAAACATATATTTACTTATATGTATATATAAAGTGATTATTAATTTATGATATTATTGGGACTATATTTTATATGGGAATGTCAAAATAATTATTATCTTATTATCTTATCGAATTTGGTCAATTTTTACACTGGCCCGACTTGGGATCAGCAAAATTTATTAATTTATAGTGTTTATTAATTTATAGAGTATTAATTTATAGAGGTTTTACTGTATAGCCTATTCGCTGAGCTATGGAGAGGGGCATTAAGCTAATCGAAGCTCCCGAATCGCATAGACACTCATTGAAGATCGTCGATCTGATTGAGCAGGGGAGTGTGAAAGCTCCAGGATCTCCCGCCTTCTTGGAGAAACTAGAATCTTGAGAGGGTGGAGTCCAACTTTTTCGCTGCTGCATCCTTTCTAGCAAAACTTCTTTGAGGATCTCTCTGTAGGAGGGAATGTTGGCAAAAGCATCTACTAAAGCCTTCATCTGATCGTTCCCTGATAGAGAATCGAGGATGTGGTTATACTCTTCCTTGATTTCAGCCTTGGATTCTTCTGGGTAAAGTAGCGGTCTTCGGTTTGAGGGATTTGGGCCGGAGGTTCTAATCGGACGAAGAGGCTCATCGGAACTTAATTCACACAACCGATCAGGCAAACAGCGTACACGATATCGGGCTCGATCGTATCCATCGTACGCTCGGTCGGGTCCATGGTTGACACGGTCGGTTCAGTATTGGCTCGTTCGTGCCTGCTATGCGCTCGATCAGGTACGTTGTTTGAAATGTATGATTGGCCTGAAACCTCTCCCACTTGAATCTCACTGTCCCAGTGACAGATGGATATGCATTTCCCAAGGTAATCGCATTAGCAGTAGCAAACTCCTTAGGGTTCATGATAGACTTCCCTGGGAGTTGGCCGGAGGAACTGGATATTTGCTTTCCTTCCAAGTGAGCGACCTTGTTACTTAAAACATCGAACTTCTGATTCAGGTCGTTGAGAGAAGTATTAACATAATTGCGAAGCTCAGCTGACTTTTTTGCTTGATCGAGGTTGTTAGCGGTCTGTCCCTGGAGAATTTGATGAAGAATCGCATGCATGTCCTGATCTTGAGGTGCATGAGGAGGCTGTAGATGGAAGCCAGGAGGATGCGCCATAGGCTGTTGATAAGCACCTTGGGATTGGTGTTGGGGGATAAAAGGCTATTTTTGATTGGAGCTGAGAAATGGCTTGTTCTGGAGTTGCTGTTGTTGACGTGGATAGACTTGATCTTGAGGGTTGGCGACGTTGGTGCTTCTATAAGACAGATTCGGGTTGGGTTTATAGTTGTTGTAACCCTTTTGGTAACCTCCTTGATTCTGGATATAGCTCACCTCCTCAGTATTTTCACAATCACCATCATGAAGTTGAATTGTCTCCTCCTCTTGAACAAAGTTAACACTCTTTTGTTGGTTCATCAAAAACTTGTCGAGCTTGTCATTAAGCGCCTTCATATCCTTCTTATATTTATCCTCCGTATCGGTGCTGCCTTGAACGGTTCTATCATAGTCCTCGTTGTACGTGCCATCAGACTGAGCTAGATTCTCCACTAGTTCCCAGCCAGCTTCAACGTCCTTATTGAGGAAAATTCCATTGCTAGCGGTGTCGAGAAGTAGGCGGAACTTGGGTAGGATCGCGCGGTAGAGTGTACTGAGTAGTGACTCATTGCTGAAGCCGTGGTGAGGACATTGGGATTGATAGCTCTTGAATCGCTCCCATGCCTCATAGAATGTCTCATTGTTTCGCTGAGCGAAGCTGGAGATGTCGTTCCTCAGTCTTGCGGTTCGTGCATTGGAGAAGAACTTAGACAAGAAAGCTTTCTTGCACTCCTCCCAGGTCGTGATCGATCCAGCGGGCAATGATTTCTCCCATTGGTGAGCTTTATCACCAAGGGAGAAAGGGAACAACCTCAACTTGAACCCATCTTCGCTAACGACATTGATTTTCGTTAAACCACACATGCGATCGAATTCGTCGAGGTGATCGAGAGGGTCTTCCATAGACAGGCCATGAAACTTGTTGCCCTGAATCATCGAGATGAGGCCACTCTTTATCTCGAAGTTGTTGTTTTGGACTGCAGGAGGGACTATCCCTTGACGAGTGGTATGGGTACGTGGTGCATCTCCTGCTCCAATAAGTGTGGGTACCCTTGGTGGAGGGTCCATCTCTGGTGGCTGAGTGTTTAAGTCTGATGTTTGAACGCGCTGCTTTCATAGTTGGCTGGGCAAGCGGTCAATGTTGTTAAGGTAATTGAGTAGATTCTGGTTGCCTTTGGATCTAGTGTGCATACAAGGTGGCTCGATCAGGAACACGTGGTCAGGCTCGATCGAATTGGTTGGAAGCTCGATCGAGTGCAGAGTGTAGCTCGGTCGAGTGCAGAGTGTAGCTCGGTCGAGCGCAGAGTGTAGCTCGGTCGAGTGTACCTGATATGCAAAATAGACAAGTAGCAAAGGTAGAAATCAGTGATCGAATGTAAACAAAATAGAAAGAACTTGGATCCTAAATGGAACAAATAACATCCAAATGGCAGCGGCGCCAAATTGAAACAAGCTTTTTCTGTGTTCTTGGAGTTCAATTCCCCAATGCGATGTAGCATAAGGGGTTATCGATCCAAATGGATGATTTGCAAGCAATTAAGATATAACAGTACTAATAAAGTCAAGCCAAGCAATAGAAGGTTTGGTTTAAAGAACTCTAATGCATAAAAATAAACTACAGAATGTAAACTAAAAAGATCTAAGAACAGAACTGAAAATAAGCTAAAGATGCAGGAACTACAGAAGCAATAATGAAAATATAAATAAAGCAAGTAAATAATCAGATAGAGAGAGGTCTTGAGGATGGGCTAATAGGGTGATGAATCCTCTTAATCTCATGGGGATGCTTAACATGCTCAGATAGATCTAATCCTAGACAATGAACCACTTAACCTAATCAATCCAATCTCTTGGCAAAGACTATCAGATCTATAGCACTTCCTAATCTCAACTTTTATTGATGAAACATACTATAGATAGGCATAAAGAACAAACTCATTAAAGTCAATCTACTCCTTGCAGCCAATCTCTTGGGCAAGCAAACAGATCTCTGGAATTAGTTGATCAGACATTCCATTTGAACACTTTTTGAGTGCTGGAATGTCTAAGATCTAATCCCACATGGTTAATGCTAAGATAGCATTAAGATCTCCTAATCTAGAAGGTATCTATCTAAATCTATACTTAAGCATCCCTAGAAACTAAGATTCCTCATCACCTAACCCATCCTCTAAACCCAGAAAACTACTCAGATCTGGAGTTCATCATGAAGAACACAAACCCAGAAATCCTTGAATCTTGCATAACTAGATAGATAATGATCTAAGGAGCAAGATAATATAAAGAAACAACTCCAAATACTCAATAGATCAAAAGATATAAAGATTACAAGTTTCTGGAAATGTTTGGTGGCTACAGAGAAAAACCCTAATAAAACTCGCTTTTCTAGCTTAATGACCCAAGGGGTCTATTTATACTAAGGGCAGGAAGCCCTAAAACAGAAAAAGACAAATTACAAAGTCGGTTTGAGGTGAGCTCGGTCGGGTGCATGTTGGGCTCGTTCGGGTCCATCCAAGACTCGGTCGGGGCCATTGCTTAGTTGAAAATCTGGTAATTCACTCCATCCGATCGGGTCAGATAGTGGCTTGGTCGGGTCAGCTTCAGTCTTCAATCTGGATGTATATACCTTCACTAAAACAGTGATAAATCTTGAACCGCAACTCGGATTGGCTTCACATCACCGGTAGTGAAAAGATAACTCAATTTCCAACAAGTTTGATGAAGACCTCGGAAGCTAAAACCCAACTCAAGATCTTCATTTGAGTCGATCTTTGAGGGACGTATACTGCATCCGATCGGATGATTGTTGACGCGGTCGAGTTGGTTGGTCGAGTGCCTCCTTTTTTCATTCTTTATGCTTCCAATTCTCTTGTTTAGTCCCAAAAATGAAAAGAACACCTTCCTTCTCTTTTAGAGCTCCAAAACACCTATTAATGCTCGAACTTCACAAAATATGCAATGCTAATGCAAAAACAACCTAAGAGTGCAAAATGAAGGAAAAGAGACTCTAATGCATATGAAACAACACTCAAACTATGAAAAACATGCTATAAAAGTATGGGGTTATCAACTGCTATTTTCAGTAAGCTACCACTCCAAACCTTCATCTGTATCTACAATTGCATTTTCATATTTTTGTTTGTTTGATTCTCAAGCCACCTCTCAAATTTCTATTACACAAGGACTGTGTAATTTAAGTTTGGGGAGGGTTTAGGATGACATTTGATGTTGCGTTCTCTTTTCTTATTTTGAATTTTTAGCATATAATCTGCATTCATATATGTGCATTGAAAACCCCTAAAAATTTGAAACATTTTCAGAAAAAATCTTTAAAAACAGAGTGATCATGTAGCTTGCATTTGCATATTAGGTTTGAGTCTAGATTGTTTCATGTAAGACTGTTGCATTAGCATAGGGGGCGATGATGATTTACACCTTGTTGACTTGCTATGATTCACTAGTTGAGATCAATGCCCTGGTTTTTAGCTCTTTGATGCATGATGATTGAACCTGAAGTAAGCCTGAAACAAACTTTGAATTCATGAAGAGCATTCTTGAACTTGGTTGAAACATGTGTTGATCTAAACTCATTCCTTACCTTATAATAACTTACTATTGACTTGCAATTATCTGGTTGTGTTTTGCTTGCATACTCATGATCACTATATACATATTTGGATCATCTTTCCCATTTTACCACTCTTGTTGTTTGATCAGTTTGTGATACCCACAACCTATCATTTTCTTTCAAGCCAATTGATAATTTTTGAGTGGTAGGTCTTTTACCCGATTATGCTTGGGGAGAACGTGTTAGGTATGAGCCGACATGATTAAAATCTTGAGTAGTTCTGATTTTCACTTTCAAATGAGATAGGACTAGGTCGGGTTTCTCACTTGGGTTTGGGATTGGAATGATTGTGGAAAGAAAGAAGAGAAACAGAAAAAAATTGTTTCCTTAAGAGGAGAATGTTTTTCAAGAAGTTTACACTCTAGTGATTGATGTCTTCTTTCTTAAGAAGAATACAGAACCATAGTAAGAAAGAAACCCCATATCCACTAGTTTTGATAAGAAACTTCAACTAAGGCAAAAAGAAAAAAATATGGAAATGATGTTGAAGGGTAGACATAGGGAATAAGCGATTGGGAACCATTGGGTAGTCAAGGTTTTATTCCTGTATGCATTTGTGGGTCCTCACCTTTAGCATTCTCCCTAAAGCTCAATCCATTCATTGAGAGATACTTGCCCTGAAGTTGTTTAAACCCCCTTGATTCTCAAAACCTTTTTCTGCCTAGTCAAGTGAGTTTTTAAGCTTTACACAACCAGATTCATATTCTTGAATAATGAATATTAAAAGGATGATTTGAATGCATGTGTAGGTCAAGGGATAGGATCAGTTTCGGATTTGATGAGTTTGTCTAAAGTCTTTAAGTAAAGTTCTCTCAGCATGCATCAAAGACTTAGTAACCAGGACATTGATTTTAACTGCTCTATCTTGCAAGTTACAGGTTCTGAGACCCCATTTTCAAACCTCTCTTCCACATTGTTTCTTTTTCCTTTGCTTGAGGGCAAGCAAAGACTAAGTTTGGAGGAGTTGATAAGTCTGTATTTCATCACTTTTTGAGCATGTATTCATTATCTTTTTAGCATTATTGACTTGTTGATTCGCATCATATTGATCACTTTCTGCATGATTTGCATACTTAGGTAGGTTTTGTGCATATCATGCATGTCTTGAATACATTCTGCATATTGGAGTGTTTCAGGTACTAAGAAGACATGCAGAGCAAAGTAGAGGAACAAGTATCACTTGACAGGCACACGATCGAGTAGGATGATCGAGTAAGCACCAGAGATACATTGCAAAGACATCGACGATCAAGTGAGCAGCAGACGTACACGATCGAGTAGCAGATCGAGTGAGCGGAAGGGACGCGAAGCGCAATCACCTGTCACTCAATGCACACACGCGAGTGACACGATCGAGCAAAGCAAAGGAGTAACAGAAGATTTCACAGATCACTCGACACGCTCACTCGAGAGACATGGTCGAGTAAGCTGTAATGATGTAGAGAAGAAATTATTTGTTACTCGACACGCTCACTCGACCAACATGGTCACTACAACTTTTAAACCGCGTTTTACTTTGTCGTTTTATGTTTTAAGGTTTTCCTAAACATTGCTATAAATAGGTCTCTTTGGCATTGCCCAAGGGATCGAGTTTTTACCCTTAGGTTTTTGTTGTTAGCCACCAAAAAATCCAGAAAATTGTAATTCAGATTTCTTTTAAGTTATTGAGATTTTGCAATTAGTTCTTTAATCATTGTTGTTATTTTTCATGTCATCTTTATTATTATGCATGTTTTGAAGAATTCTGAATTTACGATGTTTAACATGATTTCTGTGTCTGAGTAGTTTTAGAGTTATTAAGGATGGGATAGATTAGGTGGAGAATGTTAGTTTGCTAGAGTGTTCAAGTTAGATTCATTTTTTCCCTTCTCGATTAGAGTATTCATAGCTAATTCTCCTCTGTTTAAGTGGAATCAGATCCCAGACATTTCAGCACCTATCAAGTGTTTGATGAAATGTCTGAACAAGTAATACCAGAGATATACCTACTTAACCTAAGAGATTAGATGTCTAAGAAGTTTATTGACATTAATGGACTGTTTTTTTGTGCCTGTTTACTGCATGTTTCATCAAAGAGATTTAAGATTAGGAAGTGTTGTAAACATGATAGTTTCTGCCAAGAGATTGGATTAACTAGTATTTGATGTTCATTGTCTAGGGATTAGTATATTTGTCGTTTGTTAAACACTTTAAATAGATTAGCATACTCCATCTACATCAATAACCTCATCCTCAGAATCTTATATCTATTTATTTATATCAGAGCAATTCAATAATCACTTTTCTCTTCTCGAGTTTTCATTATTTCCGGGTCCTTTTCTCACAAAGGATCATAATTCTTGAGGGGAGTTATGCTCCCTAGTCCATTTATTCGAGACAAAGAGAGTCTAGGACCGTACGGTTTGATCCCAAACGATAAAGTCCGTTAAATGTGGCTGTTATTTTTCTTATTATTATTAATTTATATTAATAATAAACATAAATTATCTTAAAAATTAATTTATATACCAATTTAATGACTATTTTTTTGTTTATTAATGACTCATTACTCCCTATATAAAAATAAATTTCATAACTCTTTTACATTGTCATTAATGACCGTGCGGTCCTAGACTCTCTTTGTTTTGAGAGTAATTAATTTATAAAAAGAAATTATAAGAATAATTTATAAAATTGTGGAAAGGTTTCCAACCCTTCCAAAAAAATGAGAAACAAAGAAGGGGAAAAGTGACTTTCATTGTCCTATTTAAATAACTTGCCAAAACACCTATTTAAAAAATTAAATTAAATGAGTGCCATAACAACTCACTAGAAAAATTAAATAACGCGTAAAAAACTAAAAATTAATTAAGTTTGACTCAGTCGAGTAAATAAAATATAATTAACATTGAGTCAATAGCAAAAATAATAATAAACTAAGGTTTTGAGTCAATCGCTAAAATAAAATTAATTAAGGTTGAATTGATTGCGAAAATATAAAATAAATAATACTGCGTCAATCGCGTAATTAAAAATTAATTAAGATTTAGTAAATAACCAAAATAAAAAAAAAATTAAAATTTTGAGTCAATAGCATTTTGAGTCAACCGCTGAAATAAAAATTAATTAAGGACGACTCAATTGGAAAATTAAAACTAAGAGAATTTGCAAAAAGAACCTTTTTATGATACTCTTTTCTACAAGTACTCTTTCTAGGTGTCCAATTTCAAAAATACCCTCATCAATGTATAAAATGAATAAATTACCTTCCTTCAATATAACACATGATGAAGAAAAAAATATTTTTTCTAACAGAAAGAATATTCCTTCCGAAAAATTTCCCGCTGAAAATTTCCAAAAAAACATTTCCCGCCTCCGCCAAAAAATTTCCGACAAAATTTTCCCGCCATAATTTTTCCACAATTCCATGAAAAACCTTTTCAAAAACCTTGTAAATATTTTTAAAACCCTTCAAAAAACCTTTAATAAACCTTGTAAATGTTTTAAAAGTCATCAAAAACATTCAAAAACTTTAGTAAACCTTTTTAAGCCTTTGTAAATCATTTTATAACATTTATAAACACTTGTATATCCCTTTAAACCCCTTAGAACCATAGTAAATCCTTTAATAAAACCTTTTGTAAACTTCCAAAACCCATTAAAACCCCTTGTAAATCCTTAAAAACCATTTTAAAGTCCTTGTAATGCCATTAAAAACCTTTGTAAAACCTTTAAAAACCTTTGTAAACTTCTAAAACCCTTTTAAACCCCGTGTAAACCCTTTAAAAAACTATTTTTAAATCTTTGTAAAATATCTTTAAAAATCGTTGTAAATCCTCTTAAAACCATTTTTAGATCCTTATAAATGCCTTTAAAAATACTTGTAAATCCTTTTAAATTACTTTTGAAAATCGTTGTTAATTTTGTAAAACCATTTGAAAATCTTTTAAAAATTCTTGTAAATCCTTTAAAAATCGTTATAAACATATAAAATCTTTTAAAAACCATTCAAAAACCATTGTAAGCTTCTAAAACCCTTTAAAAATCATTACTAATCTTCTCAAAACCATTTAAAAACTAGGGAATATATAATAAATGACTATGGATTTGAAAAGAATTAGGTAAATGACGTTCGATGAATAGCGCATGTCAGAAGGCCACATTAAATTACCTTCCTCGCACTCTACCAGGGGACACAAATTAATAGGCTATCATTGTTATTTTTGAATTTCAAATCTCTTCCGCTATTTATTGAAAAACACATGTTTTATACGAAAATAACATATAATTTCCTTTTTTTAATTATACGCCTGACGATTTAGTTCCATTTCACTCAGTTCCCCAAATATCTCCAAAACCTAAAATTTCCTCTCCTACTCGTCTCCTCCGGAATTTTAATCCCAGTTTTCCTTCATTTTCCTCCAATCTCTTCCTGATTCATCATCTTAAAGTATTTTTGATAAATTTTCTTCTTCACCCATTATCCTGTATTTTTTGTTCGGTTCAGCTGCTAACCCTAAGTTTTTTTCCCTGTAGATGGCGGATCCTCGACTTCCAAAAAGACTGTTTAGACGAGGCGCTGAACCCGCTGGCGAACGAGTTCACTCGTATAGTGATTTGTCCATCATCGATGACCTAGCCGGTATACTAGCGCCGGATGAGTTCGAAAAAATCAGAGCTTCTCAGTTTGGGAAACTGTTTGACATCCCCGAAGGAGCCGCGTATTTAGGCAAGCTCGTCCATTTTTTGCTCTCTAGACAACTCGTCGTGCAAAGACAGCACGAGATCTGGGCTGTCTTTGCGGGTTCGCCGATCCGGTTTGCTCTTGCCGATTTCCACCGGGTTACCGGACTAACTTGCAGTCAACCACCGAAATCTAGAGAGAAGAGATCCAAGAGGAAAAGCGGGCACGGAAAGTTCTGGTATTCTTTGTTCGACCGGTCCGATGTATATGCCGAGTGGGTCGTGAATAGACTGCGGAGGCGTTTGGTTGCCGACCTAGACAACCGCATCCGGTATGCTGTGCTTGCTCTAATAGACGAAGTTTTGTGTCCGTCTTCCGGGAAATGCAAAATTTCCCCGGCCCATGTAGATATGGCCGAGAACTTGAATCAATTTCTCAAATTCCCCTGGGGGACTTATGCATTTCAAATGACAATGCGGAGTATCAAGGCTAGAGGCGCCCAGAAATTAAAGAAAAAATCAATTATACTTCAAGGCTTCCCTCACGCACTCCAGCTGGTGCTCTTGCAATCCGTACCATCCATTAGAGAGCTACAGTTCCCTGAGTCTCATGCCGATGCTGATTCTGAGGACGAGGAAGATGCAGCGATAGAAATTGAGCGCTTTTGGACTTTAAAGTTGGATGTCGTTTGGAAAGTGGACAAGTCTACGGTATGTTTGTTTTCTTACTATTTCGGATATTGGGTTGAAATATTTTGCATTTGTTGTGTTTATGAATTACCCCATGGTTTTTTACAGTTATTTCATCTGGATTGTTTAGCTTGCGTTTCTCTGCTATAATCCATGTTTTATTTAGATAATACATGGGGTTACTTTCAGCTGTTGGCCTTTTATGTTTACGCAAATGTCATCAGAATTCTTTGTAGAACCAGCGTCTTTTTAGAATATACCATGGTTTTTTTTGCTCTAAAAATTGTCTAGTAGTAGCAGAATATACCATGTGTTTTTTTCTCTAAACCTTGTTTTTTCTTTAAACCTTGTTTTTTTTTAGCAGTAGATGATGTACTATAGCTTCTTTTGGCGATACATGCAATGATTTTTCTACAAAAACCATGTTAGTAAACAGCTTTGGTTTGTGGACAGGTTAATGTCATATCCTTGGTGGGTGCCAATGTGGTTGGCGGCGATGCCGATGGCGACGATGGGACGGGAATTACTATGTGGCTTGCTGATGATGATGATGCATGCGTTTCTTACATGCTAGAGCTCATTGATGAAAATTTCAAATTTAAAGCTTTAATGTTTGGTGGGGGTCTTTTGCCAGAGCAAGGTGTGGATGACAACAATGATAACAGTGACATTTGTAGCAACGATGCTGGAGCTAATCCCGGAGAGAATGTTGCTAAAAACATGTTGCATCTACTTCTTCAACCGGCAAGATTAAAGGCAAAACCGTTTTGCCTTTAGGTGTTTCACAATTTGTTGAGCTTAAGGTTAAGCGTTCTGAAAAACGTTTGTTGAAAGCTATAGTTGAATCTGAAGCGAGGCTAACAGAGTTGATCAACATAAATGTTTTGAAATAGGCAGATGTCAAGGGCAGTCAATCTTCATCTATTCCGGAAACGACTGGCTTGTTTAGGGGGGGGCCTGAAACTGGTTCTCTCCCTGCACAACAACCTGAAGCACCTGTTAGACCAAAAGAGCCTGTAATCCCGGATTCTCAAGCATTTAACCAGAGATCAGTACCTCATCCTGCTATGACAGACCCCGTTTCCCCTGTATTCAGAGGTTCTAAACATGGCACATGCCCATCAAGTACCAGTCCTAGGACCCAAAGAAGAGTTTGTGGCTGAGGCAGTTCGTTGATCAGATCTAGGACCCAAAGAAGACTTTGGGGAAGAGGTAGTTCGTTGTTCCAGTATAATTGGTGCTGTTTTGTCCTTCATGAACGTAGACACCCAGCCATTAGGTGTTACTTCCTTTGCTGAGGATACTACGTGGCATATCTCGTTGGTTAGTATCTTTTTTGAGTCTTTCCTTCTAACTTATTGTGGTTTTATACTCCGCTAATTGCTGCTTGCCATATGTGTAGAAGAAAAGAAAACACAGCCATGTTAGTACTGAAGATGCGAATTTAGTGCCGGACCAAAGTGATGAAAATCTCAACTCCGCCAATGTTTGTTGAGTTTTAAATATATTTTATATAGATTTGTAAGCCGAGCCTCTTCATGCTAACACTTTCTTCCTTTACTAGGTATGTGACGTCAATAACACCTTCTCTCTGATCCCTTATGCACCAATTAGATCTGTTCCTTCCACTAACGACCAATCTTACCTTGGCCTTCCTTCACAGATGGGGTCAATATGTTCTGAAAAAGACACTGCCCAGCATCAGCAGCAGGTTTGCGTTCATGTTTTTCCCTTAATTTATGCAACGTGTCACACTTTATAACATGCTTTTAAAATAGAACCCGTGCTATGACAGTATACTTGCTGTGGTTTGTTGTGAACTTGTGTGATTTATATTATATTCCTTTCTCTTTTAGGGGCTTGGTTTGAGTTTAGGCCAACCTGCTGTGATCGTCGCAACAAACAGTACTGGTTATGATCTGTTTCAAGGTGAGAAGGTTTGTAAATGTAATTTCTTTATATAGGGATGTCGACTTTGGATGTGGTAGGATGTTGTCTTCGACAGAACTTCTCGACCTTGTCCGCCAAATTCCTAACTTGTTAGATTCTAGGCGACATGTCCTTAGTTGCTGACATTGTCTTTATTCTTTGTCACTTATTGTTATATGTCATCTAATGATTTTTGTTTTATTACAAGTCATATTGTTTTTTAACAATTAACTTTTTTCGCCTATCTGTTTGCTTCCAGCCACTATGCCCAGCGGTATGGTTCACGCCTTCTGGCCATTAACGCAGTTCGACCTCGTCCTGCAATGTACTCTGCCTATTTTACTAGATGATTCAGTGCCATTAACTGTCATATGATTCAGTGCCATTCATGGTTTTATCTACTGCGACTTCGCCGTTGAAAGTACTCTTGTCTATTCGCGCCACGTTCAAATTTTCAGTTTAATGCGAGCCATTATATTGGTATGTCTTTGTATTAGTTAACTTGGTATATTTTTTTGGGCATGCTGTATATTGAAGTGTTTTTAGGACCAAGTGTTAGTTGGATAACATGCGTTTTTTACAAAAACAATAGTCATGATGACCTACACATGCGTTTGTCCCTCGCCTATGGCCGTAGACTACAAATTCCCGCCGCTTCTATGAGGTTTGTTTTGATTTTTCCTCACCTGCGAAAACGTTAGTTACCAAACTTTTCTGCACCAACGTTATTTACTCAATTCTTTTCCGGTCCAACGTTATCTAACAGTTACGCCCTAAAAAAGTATTGTAATCCCTTTAAAAATCCTTGTAAATCCTTTATAAGACCCTTTAAAAATCCTTGTAAACCCTTTAAAAAAAAATTTGGCGGGAAAAATTTTGTAAATTTTTTTGCGTGAAATGTTTTTTGGCTGGAAAATTTTGTCGGAAAAATTTTTGGTGGGAAAATTTAGGCGGGAAAGTTTTTGCCGGGAATTTTTTGGCGGGAAAATTTTGGATGGAATTTTCTGTCCAAAGGAAATAATATTCTTTCAACTAGGGAAAAAATGGTCATTAAAATTAAGAGAGAGCAAAAATGAAAATGGCAAAAAAAGAAGGTAATTTTGTAAAAGGGTATCTTAAAAAGGTTAATAGTAAGAATTTCTCTTAAAACTAATTAAGATTAAGTCAATTGTGTAAATGAAAGTTAATTAATATTGAGTCAATAGCAAAAATAAAAATAAATTAAGATTGAGTCAATGAAACACAATTCCCTTAACTTTATAAATTTTTATTAAATTGCCTAAATAACACAGAGTTCATTCAAGTGTTTTGACTTCAAAATTTATTTATTAACAAAATAAGATTAAAGTAGGAGAATCATTTTAGTAATTCTTAAGCTATAAAATGAAGCTCGTGGTAACTATCAAAGCGAAGTACCATCAGATTCTACTTTCTTAGACATTTTTTTTTAAAAGGTTGAGTATCTTATTTCTTTGGTTAAAGTTTTAAATTTTTTTCTTCTTTACTTTATTGAAAATAAATGATATTCGATCATTTTAATCGTAGTAAACTTTTATCTTTTTCCCATTCTTATTATCTATTAGATCATTTTTCCAGCCGTAAAAAAAAAAAAGTTATACCTAAAAACATAACTTTGATATTTCTATGCAGATTAGTGGAGGCGACAATACCATTCCTCCCGAACCACGGCCCATGACTCAACAGTCACCTGTTAATTCTTCCTTGCGGCCTTTGAGCCCTTCTCTATCTTCAATCCTTGATCATCCACTAGGTTCAGTGAGCCTTTCTTCATCGAATACTTTGAGTGTGGATAGAAGAGCTGAAGGCGAAAACATTGAAACTTTAAGCGGACACTACCAGAGTGTTTTAATGGAGACCGGTCTCAACGACTTCGTGAACATACCTCTTTCTTGTTGTTATATCTCCTCTACCAATTCATCAGTAGTGTACTCGTTAACAAAGTCGAGGTCAAACGTATTCTCATCTCCATCAACCAAACTGGTAGAGGAGATATAACCAGAAGAAAGAGGTATGTTCAAGAAGTCGTTGAGGCCGTTCTCCATTAAAACACTTTGGAAGTGTTCGCTTAAAGTTTCAATGATTTCGCCTTCAGCTATTCTCTTCACAATCAAAGTAGTCAATGGAGAAAGGCAACTTAATCCTAGTGGATGATTACGAATTGACGACGGAGAAGATCTCAAACGCGGTGAGGAGTTAAAAATTGGCTGCTGAGCATTGACCGTGGTTTGGGAGGAGTGGTATTGTCCCCTCCACTCATCTGCATCAAAATATCAAAGTTATGTTTTTATATATAACTCATTTTTTCTTACAGTTGGAAAAAATAATCTAATATATAAAAATAAATAAAAAAATATAAAAGGTTTTGTTTGGTCAACAAAATAGAAACGAACTCATAGGAGCCAATTTGGCGGACAGTTGTTTACATACTTGACAAAAGGAGATATAGAAAAGGTTACGAGAGTTCGCTTTTACATTCAGGTTACGAGAAATAAGAGATATAGAAAAGGTGGAAAATTCTTCCTTATCCTCCAGGTAAACAGAGAGGGCCGGCCACTCAGACGGAGAAGACACTATCTTCACCATGTTAGAACAGTCAGTAAGGAACATTATGTCCAATCATGCATCTCATCGCCCACACCAAGGCTTTGACTTCAGCATGAAGGGGAGAAAGGCTACGTCTAAGAATTGAGGCTCCCATCGTTGTCAAAGAATCGCGGACATTCTGGCAATACCACCCTAATCCAGCAAACTTGCCCGAATTCTTCCAAGATCCATCAATAAAACACCGATACCTTGTAGACAGCGAGGGCAGATGTCCTACCCTAATAGTTCGACCTACACATGGACCAGACAAGCTGGGCCTCCTGCCACACCGTCGCCTCATCCTTTGCGACCTTAATAATTTCCAAAGGGCTTTCATCCCTATTTTCAAATACTTTGGCGTTCCTCGCCTTCCAAATATACCAACTTAGCCATGAAAAAGAACCAAACCGATCTTCTCCATGGCCAATGTAAAGATATAATTCAAATTTGCAAACACCAATGATGTAGGAAATGATAATATGTCTACCAGAACATTAGCCACAGCCCAAGATTGACGTGCGCGGGGACACTCAAAAATAACATGGTTGACCGTCTCCTCTGATGCTCCACAACGAGCACATTTGGTATCACAACTTATTCCTCTCTTGCAAAAATTAACCGACACTGAAATGCATCCTGTGAACAGTTGCCACATAAAATGTTGAATTTTTGGTGGGCACCTTCCATAACCTATCTAAACGCCATTAATTAGTCCGTCGATCTTTTAAATATCGAATCGGAAGAGAAGGATCCATAAGCGTTCCATTACTCAAAGCTGGTCTCGGGAATTGAGCCGGAACTCTGTGATCTGTCCAAATAGAAACAGAATCACATGTACCGATTAGGCCTGGGCGTTCGGGTTCGGGTCTAGAGATATAGAACCCGTTCGGGTATTTATGGATTTCGGGTTCGGATCAGGTTCGGATCGGGTTCGGTTTCGGGTTACCCGAAATTCTTAAAATTCAAAATTTGAGTATCTAAATATGTCCAAACTACAAAAAAATTTCAAAAACTATATAATGTTTTACTAATATTTATTTAAATAAAAGTTTATAACTTTGAAACAATCCAAAATATACAAAACTGGATAATTTTGACATTAGATTATTATAAATACATATATTATTAATAAATTATTATTATATATTTAAATTATGGGTGTATTCAGATATCCGTTCGGGTTTCGGTTCGGTTCGGGTTCGGATTTTTGGGTTTAGAGATATAGTGCCCGTTCGCGTATTTCTAGATTTCGGATTCGGGTTTGAATCGGGTTTTTCAGGTTGGGTTCGGGTCGGATTTTCGGGTCTGGGTATTTTGCCCAGGCCTAGTCCCTTGGATATCTTCATGATTACTATTGTAACTTTACCACTGTAGATATCCCTTACCCTTTGTCTTCATATGTTACTTATGAGAAACTTTCAGAGGAGTATAAGGCTTATATATATGATGTTACAAAGTTTGCTGAGCCAACAACATTTAAACAAGCTAAACAATTTGATGAGTGGATTCAAGCAATGAATAAGGATCTCATTACTCTTGAAAGTACTCACACTTGGTCCGTTTGCTCTTTACCTCCAGATAAGAAAGCTATTGGCTGTAAGTGGGTATATAAAACCAAACTCAATGTTGATGGTACCCTGAAGCGTTACAAAGCACTTATAGTGGCAAAAGGATCATACTCTGTTTTTGAGGAATGTGCAAGGTAAAAATGTGGTTGTATTGGTTTATGTTGACGATATCATCACTGCAGCTAATGATGATGAAGAGGTACCAAAATAAAGACTGATCTGAAAAATGTTTTCAAGCATAGAGATCTTGGACCATTGCAATATTTCCTTGGGCTGGAAATTGCAAGATCTGCTAAAGGCATATCCATTTGACAGAGGAAATATACACTGGAGTTACTAGAGGAAAGTGGCCTCCTTGCGTGTAAAGATTCTGGTAATAAGTTAGTTGATGACAGTGATGAACCAATACTTCATGCACCCGACGTATATAGATGATTGGTTGGTAGAATGATGTATTTAACCATCACTCGTCTTGACATCACATATGTAGTGAACAGATTATGTCAATTCATTGTTTCTCCAAAGAAATCACATCTCCAAGCTGCTTATATAGTCTTACACTATCTAAAATGCACTACTGGAATCAAATTAATTTTCTCAGCTAGTGCAGACTTGGTTTTAACAGATTTTACAGATGCTAATTGAGGTTCCTGCAAGGACTCACACCGAACAACTTCACAATACTGTATGTTTTTTGGAACTTCTCTTATATCATGGAAATCGAAGAAACAACAGACTGTTTCACTATCTTATGCAGAATCAGAATATCGAGCAATGAATTTGGCCTCTAAAGAAGTCATTTGGCTGGTAAATCTACTTCAAGACTTCAAGTGCCAAAATTAAAAGCTGTTTCTTTCTTCTGTGACTCTACTGCTGCAATTTATATAGCCAACAATGCAGACTTTCATGAGAGAACAAAACATTTTGAACTACATTGTCACAAAGTTCGTGAATATGTTACTCGAGGTTTGATCAAGACTCTATATGTGACAACAAACATTCAGGTGCCAGACATATTACAAAACCATTACCTCCCGAACAGTTTCATACTCACATAAGTAAGTTGGCTTTACTTTCAATATACATGCCATCTTGAGAGGACATATTAGAGTATCTGAGTGTAATTGGTTTATATTGATTATGTTAACCAGATTAATATGTTAACTCAATTATCCGACCTACGACAAGGAGCTTTACGCATTGGTCCGAGCAGTACAAACGTGGCAACACTATCTATGGCCGAAAGAATTTGTCATTCATACAAACCACGAGTCTCTCAACCACTTATAGGGACAACAAAAGCTCAATAGACGTCATGCACGGTGGATTGAATTCATAGAAACTTTTCCATACGTGATTAAGTACAAAAAGGTAAAGATAATGTTAAAGCCGACACATTATCTCGGAGGTATGTTTTTCTTACTTCTTTGGATGCAAGATTGTTGGGTTTTGAGCAAATAAAATACTTGTATGCTAATGATTCTGATTTTAGCAAAATATTTCAACCTTGTGAGAAGCCAGATATTATCGGCATGATGGGTATTTGTTCTTTGAAAATAGACATGTGTGCCTCACTCTTCTTTGCAAGAATTGTTTCTAAGGGAAGCTCATGGAGGTGGCTTAATGGGACACTTTGGAGTTGCTAAGACGTACAAGGTAATGCAAGAACACTTCCATTGGCCGCACATGAAAAGAGATGTCAAGCGACTATGTGAACGGTGCACGACTTGTGAGCAAACTAAGGCTAAGGTTCAACCCCACAGTTTGTATACCCCTTTACCTATTCCTTTGCATCCCTGGAATGATATATCTATGGACTTTGTGGTAGGATTGACTAGGACTAAGTCTGGTAAGGATTCTATATTTGTGGTTGTTGATCGTTTTTCTAAAATGGCGCATTTTATCCCATGTCATAACACCGATGATGCATCTCATGTTGCTAGATGGTTCTTTAGAGAAGTTGTTTGTTTGCATGGAATTCCTAAGACCATGGTTTTTGATCGTGATACTAAGATCCTTAGTTAATTTTAGAAAACTTTGTGGTCGAAGTTAGTAACTAAGTTGCGTTTGCTCATTTAAGAGAACCTTAAGACTTGGGAAGATTGCTTGCCGCATGTTGAATTTTCTTATAATCATTTGATGCATTCTGCGACTAAGTTTTCTCCTTTTGAAATCGTTTCTGGGTTCAATCCCACATCTCCTTTGGATCTAATGCCTTTACCTTTGAGTGAAAGATCAAGTCTTAATGGCAAGAAGAAAGCCGATTTAGTACAATAGGTTCACAAGAAGACTAAGGAAAAGCTTGAGGTCCGGACAAAGCTTTACGAGAAATATGCGAACAAAAGTCTAGAAGAAGTCATCTTCAACTAAGGCGATCAAGTGTGGGTTCATCTTAGGAAGGAACGTTTCCCGGAAGAACGATCATTCAAACTAATGCCAAGAATCAATGGACCATTAAATGTGCTCAAACAGATCAACAACAAGGTCTAAGAACCTTATTTTTTGCAGATAATTCGGATTTGAGGTAAAATCCTTTTCAAGTGGAAGAGGATGATGAGATCATGACCAGTCCAACCAAACCAATTGACCCACACGAAGACGAGGAGCAGCTTCAGTCCTCATTCATAATGATCACGGCTCAAGAGGTTCGGTAAAGGGTTAAATGTTGCTTATGCACTCTTTTTCCCTTGTCAAGTCTTGTCACAATGGGTTTTCTTGACAAGGTTTTTAATGAGGCCAAAGTAACACTTTCAAGCTTCCCTTTATTAGCCCAATTTGTGGTCCATGGCCCACACACAATGTCTTGGCCCATTTTTTTCTCTTCAAACTTTGCATTTATTGCTTTTGTTATTCCCAAGACTCTTTGCATGAGCTTGCATGAGTGTGGACTTGTGCATGCTCTTGCATGTTTTTCTTCTCTCCCCTCTTCTCCTTCGTCCTCCCTCTTCTATATAAACTCATTGTAGCTCTCATTTGCAACTCATCAAACATTTTAATCAAAAACTCTCTCTTTTACTTGTTTGATCCGAAAAGTGTGTAATATCTTTTTAACTTGTTTTCTTCTTAGTGTGTAATATCTAAGTTGAAATCAAGCTCTTGGTCTAAATTTCATCACTCTTGGAGGTACAATTCGTTCTCCACTTTCTTTCCGCTGCTTCCACCCGATCTCGTCTTCATCACCGTTCGTCGCCATTCCGCTGCTTTGTTGAGATTAATCCATTGTTCATCATCAACCACGTCATTTACAAGTTCAAGCTCAAAACCAACAAAGTGTGTCCTTGGAGCATATCCACGTCCAGGAGTCTATCATAGAGGGCTTATGCTGCATATTATTTTATATTTTGTATGATTGATTTGTATTTTTTTAGGATGAATGGTGAAATTGCAAAAATTGGTGATTTGCAGGATTTTGAATTGCCAAAATGATTCTTCTACTTTAATCTTATTTTGTTAATAAAGTAACTTATGAATTTTGAAGTCAAAACACTTGACTGAATTCTGTGTTATTTAGGCAATTTCATAAAAATTTATAAAGTTAAGGGTATTGTGCTTTATTGACTCAATATTAATTAAATTTTTTTTTTCTATTGACTCAATATTAACTAATTTTTATTTACACAATTGACTTAATCTTAATTAGTTTTAGTTTCACAATTGAGTTGTTCTTAATTTATTTTAATTTCCGCGACTGGATCAAAATCTTAATTAATTTTTAGTTTCGCTATTTAATCAATCTTAATTTATTATTATTTTTGCTATTGACTCAATGTTAATTAATTTTTATTTACGCGATTGACTCAATCTTGGTTAGTTTTATTTTGGTATTTAAGACAATCATAAATAAATTTTGTTTTCGCGATTGACTCAATCTTAGGTAATTTTTATCTTTTAGCGCGTTATTTACTTTTGCTAGTGAGTGGTTTTGGCACGTTATTTTAATTTTACTTGTGTGTAGTTATTTTGGCAAGTTATTTATTTTAGCAATTGAATTGTTTTTGTAAGTTGTTTTCTTTTTTTACAAACAAGTTATTGGTTATTTACATATTTCGGCATGCTGATTACTTTAGTAATGTCTTGACAATCTATTTTTTTACTTTGTAAATATTTATAGATCGCCGACATATTTGTCACTTTGAATATCATGTTAATTTCGTAAGATTCTTTAACACTAGTAGTTGCACTGCTATGGAGACATTTATGGGGAAAATTTCTTGCAAGTCGCCAATTTTTGAGATTTTACCATTCATTGTGTTTTTTTGAACAACCATTCATCTTCAACAAAATACAAATCAATCATACAAAATGAAAAATAGTATACATTTTAAGCCCTTTACGTATTTTCTAACTTTGTTGACAAAAACAAAATTATTACTAGCGATTTATATTATAATTGAGAAATAAATTTATATCAAAAGAAACTTGCACATATGTGCAAGTATTGATATATGAGAAAACAAACACATAAATTTTTAACGCAAAAAACAAAACAAAAAAAATGTCATTTTGTTTGAAACCTCATGGGCATATATATGTATCTAGCTATATACTCGATTGAATTAGGTTATTTCATGAGCAAGTGTATATAGATAGATTTTTATACTCTCAACATGACCCTGCACATTACATAAAGTAAAAAAAAACTTAAGAAATATACTATATATCACTTCAACCCTTGATCCCACATGATTCCAAAATCACCTCAACTTCCTTTAACTACTTTTTTCCATAAAACCAAGGGTAAGTCTTTTACTGATTAGACTCGTCGACGTCGAGTTATTGGAGCATGTTTGGATCAGTTTGATGCTTGTTTGATCCCTCAAACAGGTTGTGCCTTTGCATCACTTCACTTTTTGACATCTTTACCTACTGGACTTCTACACTTACTCGTTTGTTATCAGCTTGTACCACCTTCATCAATTAGGCTTCTACACTAACTTTTTCAGTTAACGTTGTTGTTGCCTTTAGCCGTTCAGTTTATCAGATTATTTTTTTATACATAACAAAAACATTACTAAAGAACTTGCCAAAAAAAAATCAATAGAAGTAATTAAGATGACGTACCATTATGAATTTTTTCCACTTGCTCCAACGATTCAAGTCTAATCTTGAATTCCTTCTTTTTATCATCTAGCGCTGTTTTATCTTTCTATATGCAACATTAAAATACGTTCAATAATTTTCTTACATTAACACTTTAGTCATATCATATTTTATGGTTCCCAAAATGAAATATGTCTCACTCTAAAATCATCATATTATTACTTATTAAAGCATTCTCCTTTTTTTTAAAAAAAAATTGTTCTGTTTCTCCATGGGAAGAGATGGTTCACCGGAATTGAATCCTCGGGAAGGTGCACACCGGTAAGATGTTAGCGAAATGAAGTATCTCTTGTGACAATTACATATCTCTCCCACTCACTAGCAAAAGTAAATAACGCGCTAAAATATAAAATTACCTAAGATTGAGTCAATCGCAAAAACAAAAGTTAATTATGATTGACTTAAATACAAAAATAAAACTAACCAAGATTGAGTCAATCGCGTAAATAAAAGTTAATTAACATTGACTCAATAGCAAAAATAATAATAAATTAAGACTGAGTAAATATCGAAACTAAAATTAATTAAGATTTTGAGTCAATCGTGGAAATAAAAATAAAATAAGAACAACTCAATTCCGAAACTAAAACTAATTAAGATTAAGTCAATTGTGTAAATAAAATTTAATTAATATTGATTCAATAGCAAAAATAAAATTTAATTAATGTTGAGTCAATGAAACACAATGCCCTTAACTTTATAAATTTTTATTAAATTGCCTAAATAACACAGAGTTCATTCAAGTATTTTGAATTCAAAATTCATAAGTTAATTTATTAAAAAATAAGATTAAAGTAGGTGAATCATTTTGGTAATTCTTAAGCTATAAAAGGAAGAAGCTCACTTTAATCTAATTGTGGGTTAGAAACATGATAAATGTAAAAAGAGGTTTGAGAAGCTCACTTAACTCACGTGGGTTTCCACTGCAACGCTAGATTCCCGAAATCGAGAAAAAGATATATTTAACAGAAAAATACTGACTGTTAGTGGTTCCCAAGCGGCTGAACCACAAGAATTCAGAAGTTTTTCTTTTGGCTGATCACTAATGTAAGACCAACTATTTGAGCTTATTTGAAATGATGGGTGTGAGGGACATATAGAGTGAAAAAACGTCTAATCATTTTAAGGGCTGACACATTTTTTGTGTTGAATGCCCAAAAATATACACTAAATTCCCATTTAACACCCCACTTGTCATGCTGAGATTAAGAAGGATTGTTGTCTTACAAGAAAACTTTATAAAAGCGGTAAGGAATAATATACATATTATAAAAAATATATATAATCATACAAATAACAATAAAGACACCAAACTCGAATTGTAAAAGATCATATAAACTCTAAAGTAATTGACTTCCACGCAAAGAAGCATTATAAATATAATATCCCTTGCAATATCTATCATCCCCATGCCATGACGAACAAGTCGGTGTTGAAAGCATCTCGGTTGAGGGAAACTTCCAGATGGGTGCAAAGGTGTCTTCCAAAGGAGGATAAAAGTCACCCAAATTATCTACTAGTTTCTCGCACATTGCTTCCAGCTCAAGAGAGTATATATTAACGTGGTGATTACTACCAACAAACCTATCAAAGATTGTTTCAAACACAGCACCAACAATTTCCCCCAACCGGCGCACATTTGGAACATCGCATAAGCTATAGTCGCGTCCCAGTTTGTGGGGACGATATGATCTAGGAGTGTGATTGCTCTGTGTACATCTTGTTCACTAGTTATAAGGCGGAGAGATTCATAATATATTGCCTTCTCATTTTCATAAAACAAACAACGTACAAAAAAAATTCTCCATACCTCCCCTTCGAATATATTACTCGGGAAGGTGCACACCGGTAAGATGTTAGCGGAATGAAGTATCCCTTGTGACAATTACATATCTCTCCCCCATTTGTTATTCCGTATTATTGGGCCCAAAAACCGGTAATCTCCATCACTAAGCTTCTTAATAATGGTGTGATAAATATCATACGGCAAATCTCCAAGTGACATTCCACTTGGCGTTACGAGAATTTATATTTGTGACTCATATGTTATATATTGGCAACCTATCACACACGTGCGCACCCACTTTCCATATAGTTCCCCATTTTATATGATACATACAAAAGGAAGCCTGTACATATATAAGGATGTACACTTGAGTGGGTGTAAATATAAATATATATAGTGATCAGAATGGCGTGTAGTACCATAGTGAGCACAATTAAATATAAACAAGAACGTACGCGTAATTGTATGCACGAATAGCTGTACATATGTATATTTGTACTCACAAGAATATGAGTTGAAAGTATATACCTGTACATAAAATTGTTTGTACAAATGGAATAAACCGTATTTAAAGATAGATGTACACATGAATAACTGTACACATGAATAGCTATACACATGAAAAACATGAATATGAATTTGCATCTATTTCAATAGGGTATGTTTTCGTACACATGAATAACTGTACGGGTATGTATGAGTAGTGTAGCATACTTGTCTGTACAGGTAAGAATGTATGTGTACATACAAGAAAGAATGATTGTACACATGTTTATCTATACGTCTATATATTTGTACATATATGTTCGTGTATTTATCTGTACATAAAATTTACTGTACAAATGTGTGTATATAGCTGTAGACAAAGTTATTTGTGCACATCTATCTGTAAATGTGTGTACACATACATAGTTGTACAAATGTGTATCCACATACATAGTTGTACAAATGTGTGTCCACATACATAGCTGTACAAATATGTATATATATAGCTGTACACATCTATGTATGTACGAATAAAGCATTTTTGAAGATATCGGTGTAATAAATAGATGTACCCATACATAATTATACGGATAGTTGTACGGAGTTCTGTACATATTTTGCTTATATGTACAACGTATATTCTATTAAAACATGGTTGTACATATTCTGTAAATATTAGCTCACAAAGAACATGGTTGTCTATAAAAACTACATATGTTTACATGATGTTTGCAAGTGGAAGGCTAAAAAAATTAAGAACAAGATTAAAACTATACATATAGATAAGGACATAATGTTTGGACAAGGAGAGATATGTAGAAAACAGGGGGATAAAACGTTCACGAACCTAGATAAGACAAGTCCTACAGAAGCAACAAATGTAACAGCAACAAACACGATTAACCACCCTAAGTGTCTTCGTCGTCCCTGCCTTCAACAAACGTAATGTAAGTGTCTATGGCGTAAGACTTCCTAATTATTACATTATCAGCGTCAGTAACGGATGCCATCTATGACAAACCAAGTCCAAATGCATGTATTTCAAGAAATTTCATTGACACAGGTCTGCAGTACCCATCACCCTTGTTGTCGTATATCCCACAGCTCTGTGACCACTGAAAGGGTGCTGTCGAGAAGTCAGCATGCTTTTTTGGATTGCTAAAAGTTTTCAGAAGCCATGGAAAAGATTATGTGCCTAGAGCAATCTGGAAATTTACAACGTGGTCAGGAAATGGTTCCAATAATGGATCAAGGATCTCAATGTGTCGTTCCTTCATATTGATAACCATTCCAACCCAGTGCGTGCGACTCCAATTCATCGAGACGTAAATAACATCAACGTGTTTCAGAAATGCAGAGTTCACTAATCTAGTAATCTTCTCTATCACATAAGCCTTAATTCTTGGACCCCAGTTGAAGTTTAGCTTGTCTTCACACTTGCTAAAGTCTTCATGGTGTGTGACGAGCAAATCAAGAAACCTGTCGAGGAATACGAAGCGTTTAGCGATACACAACTGAACTCTGCGTCTCAGAATCATTTCTGTAATAATCTGGATGTGCTATTATGGAAAACATAGAAGGTTAGCTGGGACAGTATAATAAGCCGTAAGCATTATTTAAACTCTTATCGTAGTTGTTGCATCTTGGGTGTCTTCCACTATTACGGACTCCAAGTTGTTGATCTCTTCGCCAAGATGAGCCGTGTTCCCGGTGTCGTCGCACTTCTCATCGTTGGCTGTTTGAGAAGGCTCACCAGCCAAAACCTCGTGATTTTAATAAAAGTAAAGAACATATGAAGCTCCAGACATAAGGTGTACCAGAAAAGACAAGTGAAAATACTAACCAAGGCAGGGGTGGATTGGGAAGGATAGGGAGGATGGGGGTATGGTAGTTGCTGCATCTTGGGTATCGTCCACTATTTCGGACTCCAAGTTGTTGATCTCTTCGGCATGATGAACCATGTTGTCGGTATCGTCGCACTTCTCATCGTTGGCTGTTTGGGAAGGCTCACCAGCCAAAACCTCTTGAGTTTAATAAAAGTAAACAACATATGAAGCTCTAGACATCACGTGTACCAGGCAAAACAAGTGTAAATACTAACCAGGGTAGGGTTGCATGGTAAAGATGGGGATACCATAATCGATGCATCTTGGGTGTCCTCACTTATTTCATGCTCCACGTTGGTAATGTCATCAACAAATGTGTCAATACAATTCTCGTCGTTGGCTGTTTTGGCATTATTGCCGACCAAAAAATCTTGAGTTGAATAGGAGTCAAAACCATATAAAGCTCAGGTATGATTAGATAATACACAAAAATATCTTTGCAACTGTACGAATGAAATTAACCCTACATAATGATAGATGTACCCAAAAATAGCTGTACACAAAAACTAGCTGTACATAAAACTATCTTTACATAACACTAGTTGTACATAAAACTATCGGTACACAACACTATCTGTACTAGCTGTACACCTAAATATTTGTACTAGCTGTACACAAATATCTGTACTAGCTATACTGATACTGATATCTTTAGCCAGACCACACATATCCCACGAATTGTCAACAAAAGAAGGTCCTACAGCAAAACGGACCTCGGCATTTAAGTTGGAAGGTCCTGCAGTAAAAGGGATGTCATGGCGCTTGCATTTTGTTGGACAGTGACCAGTTGGATGCACTGTAGGGACAAATTCTGATGGATTTCTGGTGGAGCTAGATCTAGCAGTTTTGACAACAGGATGGAGGAGCTCTTTCATGTCTGCGATGATGTTGTTTCGTTGCTTTTCCAGCTGTTGAATAACCCAATCCTTCAGTAGGCATATGTCGGAGTGGGAAATAGAATGTTCTGACATAGATGGAATACTGTCATGAGACCAAGTTGCACTCTGTGGAGGGGCATTGACTGATGTCTTGCTTCTCCTCTTACCAGGGTTGGGGGCTTCATTTGCTCTTCCAGCTGACCGGGTGAAAATTCTACGCACATTAACATTCTTTTCAACCTTAACCTTTTTGGGAGGAGGGTTCCCGGGTGTTATATCCTTAATATCTGAGGGGATATCATTTGTAGTGGTGGGAATCTCATTATCTTGTTCTCTGGGACGCTCCATTGGGCGTCTTTCACCAAAAGGCCATTGGTAGGGAGTGAATTTGTGCTTCTCTAATATCAACCGCAAGACCGTATCTACACGTGAATCACTCTACTCGTCATTCCAGCACAACTCTGTTTCGTTGATATCAGCCAAATGGAATAATGTGTGTTTTACAGTCAACTACAAGAAAATGTGAAAGACTGAATACAATGTAAAAGGAAGTTGAATCATAAACAAATTTGAGGATACAAAATTACATTTGATTGTAGTTAGACGTTGTTGACATCAGACTCTCGGATTATGACAGATAGGGACTCAAATGACCTCTCCATGAAATTCCTAAAATCTGATGAATCCTTAAGCTTGCAACATATGGCAGGAATGCATTTTAGCACTTGCAATGGGAGACCAAGTGGGAACACATAGCAGCAAGATATTTGTTGGGACAGCGTTCTCTTGAGTTAATCAAAGGGGTCATCTTTGCCAAACAGTGATGCAAGCCGAGAGAGGGTTTCGTTGAATGATGGCCGCTGCCCCCATATGTATGCGAGAAAGAACTGGGTGTCGTGCAACATTTTAACAATATCCCCTGATACTCTCCCAGGCCTTGAGTTGTTACAAACACAACACCCTTAACAATTACAATAAAGGTAAGACTAATCCTTTTCAAGTGACAAAGACGGTTCTCGGGACCTGCTAGCAAAACATCCCTGAACATGTCTAGCACTTCTAACACATTGACTAACTTTTTGTATCCAAAAAGCCTATTCCAAACAGACAAGTAAGCTGGATCTTGATGATTTGCGACTTCCGCATCTGAAGGCAGTGGAGCACAACACAAACAAGTAGTAATGTGGAACTCACGTAGTGAAAATCGAAGGGGGAAACCACCATACACAAACCACAATTCGTGTTTTTTCTTCGGCACAAGTTTTCGGGCAAACATACCATGAATTAGTTTCGCGAAGTTAGAGTACCTACCAACTGGAAGGTCGAACAGTTTCCCAAATTACGACTGCCTAATCTGGGTCCATGCATCCATACCGTCTAGAACTTCTACTAACACACCCAAATATTCGAGTTTTGAGTGGATGTTGAGACGAGCACTGCCAGGAAGCTTATTCTGCGGGAACAGTCGCGGAAGATTGGGCTGTGGTCAATGTCCGTGGTCTCAAGTGCGACGACTGAGACCGAAATCGAGTGTTAGTTCATCAAATCCACAGGGTATACTTGGTTCGGGGATTTCAAATCCCTTAGTCTAGGGGTCCAGTCAGGGGCTTTTCCGGCTAGGTTCTCCCTGCAATTTGTTCTGCAATATTCTTGTGCACGGTGAAGTTTGATCGGGGATTTTGATTCCCTCAATCCCTAGGAAAAATCGGGGACTTCTCCAGTTAGATTCTCCGCTGGATTCGACTCGTTTTCCACTGCATTGCGATTTGCTTCTTCTTTTCGTCATTTTTGGGATGAATTTGAAAAGGTAGTTAATCGTACGAAGTGGGAGAGAAGGAAGAAGAGCATGCGTGCTAAGTGTTTAAAGTGGCAGACACCGTAACTGATTGAGTTTTTAGATGTTATAATGGACAGACAGAAAAGGGTCTACAGTGTAATATGTCTACTTTCCTAATTATGAATAGGAAATGTATTAGTTTGCTTAATAAGTTTCAAAAACGTACTATAAATCAAATTATTACATTCTATAATCATCAAATCATAAACAACCATTGAATCAGATTTTTTTTGCTCTTAATTTTCATAACATTATTTAGAGTAACAGATTTTGTCTCCAGCGACATCTTTAGAAGAAAGTCACTATCATCGTCTCCTCCTACGTCACCAACTTCGGATGTTTGAGCTCCTCCGACGAGAAACCGAATCCTGAATATCTCTTTTGCCAGCTGAACTGGTTTATGGTTTTCTCTTCGTCATGTCTTTGGAATTCTTCTATCTCACTCTGTTCCTTTACCTTAGTCTCGATCCTGATTATTGTTTACATGCCTGTCTCCGCCGCCCCTTCCTGTAAAGAAGGTGTTGAGGTGTGTTTAATTTCATTCATCAACTGTCTTAGAAAATTAGAAAGACAGTTGCTGGAGGAAGATGATGCTGGAGACACGATTGCTGGAGGAAAACAATACTAGAGACGAAATCGCTAGACGGAGCCGCATGTTCTCACCAAAAAAGACATTGGAGCATGTCGACGGAGATGATGGATTTAATAGATATACAGTAAAACCTCAATAAATTAAGAGCTATTCTTGGGTTCACCCCTATTGTGAAACTTCTTGCTCACCTCTTATTACTCTAACCAATAAAAATAAAGTATATTGCAATGTCAAACAATATTTAAAAGTAAATAAAAACTAAAATCATAAAAACGAAACAAATTATGGAAACAAAATATGTATACATATAACCACTATTTTGTAAACCCAAACCGACATATAATTTCATTTTAATTGTAAAATCTGAATCCTAACCTCTTCCTTTATAAACCCAAACCAACATATAATTTTGTTTTAATTGTAAAATATAAACCCTAACTACTCCTTTATAAACCCAACCAACATATATATATTTTTTAAAAATTGTAAAATCTAAACCCTAAGCACTCATTAATAAACCCTAAGCACTCATTAATAAACCCAAACCGACATATTATTTTGTTTTAATTGTAAAATGTAAACCCTACCACTCCTTTATAAACCAAACCGACATATATATACTTTTTAATTGTAAAATCTAGACCCTAAGCCCCATTTATAAACTCAAACCGATATATAATTTTGTTTTATTTGTAAAATCTCAACCTCAAAATATATATAACCTCAAAAATCTAAACCTCAAAAATATTTATTTTGTTTTATTATGTAAAACAGATTTTGTTTCTTTAATTGTTTTTATTTTTCTGATTTTAATTTTAGTTTATTTTTTAAACATGCTATGACATGGCATAATACTTTAATTTTATTGGTTCAGATAATAGGAGGTGAAAGAATAGGTTCACCATAGGGGTGAACCCAAGTATTTTTCATCAATTAATAATTTTGGGACACAATATTTTATTAATTTATAGTGATGTTAATTTAACTATAAACTAACATTTTAATTAATTATTAATTTGTAGTAATATTTTTAACTCTCAGTTTTTTTTGAAAATATGATTTGGGACAATGTTACAAAAATAAAATTAGGTTTTTAAAATGATATAAATTTTTCTAGTTTGGTATGAAATTCTATATTTATAAAAAAAAGTTTAACAATAACTTAAAAATATTAAAAATAAATTCACTTTTAAATTATATGCATTGAATCTCCTATTAGTAGTTTTTATATAAAAGTTTCTTATGAACCATATAAAATTTTAAAATAATATTAAACAGGAATATTTTTGAAAATGGATAGATAAAAATAATATTTTTGAACAAAGATACACCAAAAAGGGTGCTTCTCAAAAATTCTCAAAAATGAATGTGATGCATATAAATAGAAAACATAAAAAAAAAATTGGTTATGTTATGATGTTATGGAGTATATTACAAATTAATTCCACATCATTTAAAAATTAATAAACATTATTTTATTTTTGGTTTGAGATCGTGTGTATGAATTTACCAAAATTTAAATAAATGAAAACTTTTTATACCAAAATTAAATAAACCAAATTTTTTATTCTAATAAAAAGTACATGTATTAAACGTCCATAAAATTAATAGATGGCAAATTTTTAGGCTTTTTTACCTTTTAAAATATAACATAAATATTTTTTTTATATAGATGAGGTCTAAGAGAAAATTCATTTTTACAAAAAAGTAAAAGCATATATCAACATAACTACTTATTAATATATATATATATATATATATATATATATATATATATATAGTGATTATTAATTTATGATATTGTTGGGACTATATTTTACATAGGGATTTCAAAAAATTATTATCTTATTATTTTATCGAATTTAGTTAATTTTTACATTGGCACGACTAGAGACCAACAAAATTTATTAATTTATAATGTTTATCCATTTATAAAGTATTAATTTATAGAGGTTTTACAGTATTATTTAAGTTAAATAATAATTAATATTTAAAAATGCTATTCATGGAACAATTGGGAGTGTGTGCTAAGTTTGGGGAAAAAAACTTAAGGGGAAAAAACTTAAGGGGGGGGGGTTTGGTGATTGGATTATTATTGATTTTGATGGATTTGGAAATCCAAACAAAAACCGTATGTTATTAAATCATTGATTTTAAAATAACTATCAAAATCATGTGTTATTAGTTGTATGATTTATAAATCTGTATTAACATTTTTGAAGTACCTTTTCTGTTCTACTCTTTCATTTTGTATTATTTGCATAATTAAATTCTTGCCATTTTAATAAATAACAAAACTTTAAGGTAAATTATGTAATTAAATCATAATAAAATTGCAAAATTAGAAATAAATATTTATTATATTTAAAAAATTTCCTAAAATATAAGTCAAATATTTCTCCAATATCTTTATATGATCTTATTTATTTATATATATATTATTACATAAAACGTATGTATAATAAAAATGTAATTTTTTTTGCATATATTGCAATTTGAATCTTTGAAAACGGACATATATTACTCAAACGATACAAAAATGTATGTTCTAAAGTATTATTGATAATTGTGTAGCACGGGTCATGTGATGTAGCGGGTTATAATTTACATAATTATTATTATAGATATTTTTACGGATTGTCTACTACAGTAAAACTCACAAAATAATTTAATCTGAAATTAGACTATTTATTCGAAAGATGTTATGCCAACATTATTTTGAATATTATACTTATTTAGTTAGGTTGATCAAATGACCATTATTATATAAAAAAAAATTGTCATGAAATGTTACATGGGTTAAATCATATAATTAACAATCAAAATATAGTAGCACAAGTTTTGTTTTTTTTGCCAGCCTATAGTACAATCTTATATAACAAACCAAATTAATAACAAAAAAAGTATTTTAAAATATCTTCCCGCGGTGTACCGCGGGTTAAAATCTAGTACTAATGAAAATCCTATGTGATTTGTTTAGTAATTTGTTTTTTGGATTCTAAAATCCGTAGTATGTTTTAAATAAATTTGAAAGGATTTGATAGTGTAAAATAGAAGGATTCAAATCTAAGGATAAAACATGTTATTTAAAAATCCATGTATTTTGATTTCATAAATAATAAGGATTCATAAATTCTATATGAATTTACAAATCAACAAACCAATAACACCCTCCTCAATTAGTGTCATTAGAGGGTATTTCTCTAAAAAAAAATGGTTATATTGCATATATATTTTTTTTTAATTTCATATGATTTGTTTGCATTTTCTGAACATTGATTGAAAAGTGGCGATTTTTAGTGTTATTCTCAATCAGTTGTGTCGTACTTTATAAAACTTTCATGTTTTTGATTTGTAGAAGAAAAGTAAGACAACGAAGATGAAGATTAATATGAAAACATCGAAACAAGTTGTTACTCATACTTTCTGTTTACAAGCAGTAATATGTCAGTGCAAAGTATCAAAATTTGCTTCCTCTAAACTAAGATGATAGATAGCAAATCAGGTGGTGTCTTAGTTTGTATTGTATGGTTTGAATCTATATACCTGATACTACCTTAGTATACAATCTGCTGGGATGAAAAAATCATCAGCTTTGAGGATCACTCGACGCGATCAATTCACCTGACCTCATCTCATTGATCTCAGCTTTTGCAAGGCGAACCAAGAACAGACCCGCAAAGAAAATTGAAACAATAAGCATGAAAAATACACTGTTCCATCCTCTGCTTGATATGAAACCAGCGAGCAGCGGTCCAAGAGCCGCCCCAACCGATCCAGTACCATCTATAATAGCAGTTACAGTAGCTAATGCCCGAGCATTCCCTTTAATTGAGTCTTGTGTTCCAAGATCAGCTGCAACGGCTGTGGTAATGAGTGCATACGGACCGTTTACTAATAACCCGGATATAAACATCAAGGCGATGTTAATGAACATTGACACACTCCCATAGATTCTGTACATAATGAGGGCAGGAATGGAGAGTGACAAGAATGTGATTGATGTGACGGCACGAGCATTGATTTTATCGGAAATGAACCCTGCTGATATTCCACCAAGCACTCCTCCTATGTCAAAGACTGACGAGAGAATCCCAGCGGTTTTATGCGAGAGATTCACACCCGCAACAGCTGTTTCAATACATAAGAGTAAGAACATAATGCAACTTGAATTATAGCAAACCAACCTGTATGCATAAACTTAAAAGCATACCTGTGTGCCTCAAGTAGTATGGTAACCAATACAAGAACGTGTAAGCGACGAGTTTCGAGAAAAACAAACAGAACGCGTAAGGCGCCACACCAGGCAATCTCCAAGCCTCAATAAACCCAATAGCAAACAAAGAATCATCCGATTCATCTACAGTATTTTCAAGAAGCACTGCATCCTCAGCTTCCTGTTTCCTCAAACTCTCCTCTCCATCATTCTCAGCTAAACTCATCTCAATCTCAATCTGTTTTCCCGGTTCTTCAAACCCCAAATCATTAGGACTAACAACAAGACACATAAACACAAACACCCCAGACACAATCACCATCCCACCAGGCAAAACAAAAGACCATCCCCATCCGAAATCAAGAACCGAAGACGCAATAACCGATCCAAGAATATTCCCAACAGATGTATGAGAATTCCACACACCCATAATCAAACCACGTTTCTCTTTCCCACACCAATTACCAACAACAGAGACAACACAAGGCCACCCAATAGACTGAAACAAACCACAAACAATCTGAACACTCATGTAAAACCAAAGCCTATGAACATCCATCCAATACCCTAACCCAAATACAACAGTGAGAATCCCACTACCCATCATTCCAAACACAAGAAAATATCTCAAATCAATCCTATCTCCTAAATGCCCTGCAAAGTACATACCAAAAGCATACGACGAAAGAAACGCCAAATCAAGCTCACCAAGTCTCTTTGTCCCTTCGGTTCCATTAAACGGAGCCCATCCATTATCAATTGAAGATGCATTAGATACAACAGACGGTGGTCCAAGGACACTCTTGACAATACTGGGAGGTTTACGAGAAGCGTGAAACGAAGCATAAGCTATAAAGGTAATGATGAGAACTGAGATTTGATGGAAAGTGAAGGTTTTGTGAGGTGTGTTTAGGTTAGGGAATAGAGAAAACGCCGGAGCTAATCCGACGATTCTCGATTGCATCTTGCTCAATCTCTGTGTTGAATCATTTGCCAAAAAGAAGAGATCTTTAGATCAGAAAAGCTTGACCCTTTGCGAATGTTTTACTTTTCTCGTTCCGGTTGGTGGCTACTGGCCGGGCAGATGTTAGATCCTGGACGGTCAGGTTTTATTTGGTCGGCGGTCAACTTCTGTTTTTGGGTATTTTAGTTTCCGGACAAAAAAAAAAAACAAGTGTTGGTCTGATCGGACAAGGCATACGATTTATCTATTGATCTCTGTTTGTCTTGGTGGTTTAAAGAGTTTTTTATAATTTTTTATAATCATATACAAATTTCTGAAAATAAATTTTTGATCTAGATTACAAAAATTCGAATTTTTTTATAAATACAAAATTTTACTGTATAGAAAATAATCTATATATATAAAGTTAATTTTTTCTCTCTTCTCCTTAAGCCACATCATCATCCTAATCATCATCCACATCATTTTATTATTTAATTTTAAGAATTAATTATATTATTTTATCATTTAATTTTAAATTATGTAAATAAGTTTTTCTAAAAGACATATGAAAGGTCTTTTCTTATATTTTATATTATAAAACTAAAAAAGATAATTGATTAAAAAATAAAAAAAAACTTACTAATTATCGATTATACTAACTAATATATAAATGATAGATTACCTTATAGTTTTAGAGTGAATATTTTATAATGAATACTATATATATCAATTCAAAATAATATGACACAAAATTTAATTATATTTATACAATGTAAACCTAAATTATAATGGGTTTTAATGGGAATAGAAGAATAAGTAAGAAATTTTGAGAATAAAAATCTATCTCATTTTAAAAACACGTATAAAAATAATATTTTTTTAAAAGTTTCCAATATGAATTTAACTAATTTTTTTCAATACATCACATATGGTAAACTAATAAAACAAAATAAAAATAAACAATATTTCATAAAAATTGAAAATTAAAGGGGGCATTTCAAAAATACATAATTAAATGAAATGAAATAAATAAGTATATATAAAGTAAATTATACTAATATGACACAAAATTTGATTATATTGACACAATGTAAACCTAAATTATAATTGGTTTTAACGGGAATAGAAAAATAAGTAAGAAATTTTGAGAATAGAAATCTATCTCATTTTAAAAACACGTATAAAAATAATATTTCTTTAAAAGTTTCCAATATGAATTTAACTAATTTTTTTCAATACATCACATATGGTAAACTAATAAAACAAAATAAAAATTAACAATATTTCATAAAAATTGAAAATTAAAGGGGGAATTTCAAAAATACATAATTAAATGAAATGAAATAAATAAATATATATATATAAAGTAAATTATACTAATATGACACAAAATTTGATTATATTTACACAATGTAAACCTAAATTATAATGAGTTTTAACGGGAATAGAAGAATAAGTAAGAAATTTTGAGAATAGAAATCTATCTCATTTTAAAAACACGTATAAAAATAATATTTCTTTAAAAGTTTCCAATATGAATTTAACTAATTTTTTCAATACATCACATATGGTAAACTAATAAAACAAAATAAAAATTAACAATATTTCATAAAAATTGAAAATTAAAGGGGGAATTTCAAAAATACATAATTAAATGAAATGAAATAAATAAGTATATATAAAGTAAATTATACTAGTATGTTAATTTTTAAAATTGTTCCATATGAAAATACAAAAATATATAAAACAGAATATCATAAACGAATATATAATAGTATAAAAATGATCTCAACAAGATATAAATTACGTCAAATCCAAAAAATAAAAACGTAAAACAAAAAAATTAAATTACGACAATATATGAAGAGATAATGTAACCAATAGAAAATACAACAATCCGTCCGAAACTCACAAATCATTTTCAACTTTCTGGCCAACATGTTAAAAAGGCCCACAATATTAACATCTAGATTTATATTTGGTAGGAACCTTAATAACACATGTTTCTCTATGATTCTCCATCATACTTAATTTGTCAACTACTAAATGAAGTTCAAAACTCAACAAGTTTTCTATGCAAACACATATATATATATATATGTGTTATAGTGAAAAAAATAAGTAGAAAATAAAATACGAACCAATTACTCATTAACATCATAATAAAACTCACGCGCGTAGTGCGGGCAAGTGACTAGTACTGTATATAAGATAGAAAATACTGCATCAACATTTTGCTCCGGAGGATGTGGTTGTGACTAATACCCTCCTAGTGGGGAACAGGGCTTGGTGAACAAATCTGGAAACTTTGGGTGCACTGGAATTTGATTCGAGTGGGAAATTGATTGTGGTGGTCGAGCTCCCCTTAATCTACCCTCATTTGCTTCCAAAATCTTAGTTTTAGACCCATTTACATCCTTTGAAATTGATGCATTAGTGTGCTGATTGTTTTCTTCAATTCTAAACATATGTCCATCAATTGTTGGCTTCCTTATAGCATCTCTGATATCAAACTTCATCTTGAAGTTAACACCCAAATTGAGGTCGATTATCCCTTTTCTGACATCTATTATTGCTCCAGCAGTAGCTAAGAAGAGTCTTCCCATGATCAATGGATCTTTAGGCTCTTTTGCTATCTCCAAAACAATAAAATCAGTTGGCACTTCCACTTCACCAATCTCTACTGGCATATCTTCTAACAAGCCATGTGGAACCCCTACTGTTCTATCCGCTAAGATGAGACATAGATTACACGCTTTGTACCTCGTGAAACCTAGCCTTCTAGCTACCGAGATAGGCATGAGACTGGCTGAAGCTCCGAGATCGCAAAGACAACTATTGAAAGATAGAGGGCCTACTGAGCAAGGCAAAGTGAATGAACCAGGGTCCTCTAACTTCTTTGGGATATACTCCTTTGGGACTATGGCATTGCTCTCATTGTTTAGTGCTCTTCTTCTCTCATCTTCCTTGGCTTTTTCCTGAGCAGTCTTCTTTGATTCCTTCTTCTCTTGAGTCCTCTCTAAAAGCACTTCCCTGAAGATTGGTCTGTAGGAACGAACATTAGCAAAAGCTTTTATCAAAGCTACTTGTTGCTCAACTCCTCTAAGAGTATCCAGTAATTCTCTATACTCCTGTTTTATTTCTTTCTTGAATCTTCCAGGGAATGGCAATAGCGGTCTATATGGATGGGGATGAAGCGTGGTGTCTTCTTTTCTGATAAGACTGGCTTTTCGAGTGCTGCTAGATCAACTCGATTTACAACTCGATTAGTAACTTGAGTTGCAAATCGAGTCCCCTGATCAAACTGATCTTCTGGAGCAGCTTGAGACTCATTTTGAAAGATATCCTCCCCACCCTGTTCATCACTATCCTCAGGGATTAATTTCTGGTTTTGAAGTGCAGGACGTGGTCCTAAATCAAGAACATGGGTAGTTGTAAACTCCTTGGATGATAGATTGATTTTCTTGGGAGTGCAACTGAAGATATATAAGTCATCTTGTCTTCCAAATACATGGGCGTGTTGTTAAAAGCGTTAAAATTTTGGTTCAGGTTGTGGTATAAAGAAGTCATTGTGTTGCTGACCTCATCGAACATCTTAGCCAATTCCAGATGAGTATCGGCTTCCAGCTGTTGGAACTGTTATAACATGTTCTTGAGTAGTTTGGATTTGCATTTTTCGGATCAGATTGGACTAGGATGGGATTGTACTTGGGTTTTCGATTTGTTAAAAGAAAGAAAAAAAAAGGAAATTAGTAAGGTCTTTAGGAGAGTAAAAGTTTCTGAAAAGTTCAAAGTTCTAGTGAAATATGTGTGGGGAATGCAACGTATAGAATGATGGTTCTGGATTTTAAAAGAAAGAAAGAAAAAGATGAGAATAGCAAAAAGCTTTGATGTTTTAAGTATTAAGAAGAAAGAGAACCATAGTGTTTATTAAGAAAACCCCATATCCACTAATTGGTCATAATAAACTCTCCTAAAACTTAGAAAAAAAAGGAAAATTTGGATAAAAAGAGTTAAAGGGTATAATATATCAATATGGGTTTAGACATTTAGGATACCACTTGGGGCTTTTGGGTAATCAAGATGTTATTTTCTGTATGCACTTTTTGGTCCTTACCTTTATCATTCTCTCTAAAGCTCAATCTTGTTCACTGAGAGATCCATGTACTTAAATGTTTAAACCTTCTCTAAAGGAGACCCTCTTTGTCTCTTGAACCTTTTCATGCCTAGCCAAATGAGTTTGTATTCATTTCACAACTAGATTCATGGTTACTGCTTAAAGAATGTTAAAAGGAATGACAGATCTGAATGCTTGCTTAGGTTCTATGACTGATGACATTTTTTGTTGAGATGAGCATGGCTAAAGTCTTCAGAGTATGGTTCACATGATTTGCATTCTAAAACTAAAGAAAAGGACATTCATTTTAACTGCTTTAACAGCAAGTATTTGTTCTGAATCCTCACCTTAAAATCTCTCTTCCTACTTTGAATTTGCTTGAGGCCAAGCAAAGAATAAGTATTGGACTAGACCAAGCTTGGAGAGGATCCGAATGAGCCCAGCTTGCACCCGGTCAAGTTCACTTAAGATCGACTTAGTATTTTGTCATCTTTTGTTTTAGGGTTTTGAGAACCCATTAAAAATAAGGACCTTGGGTCATTAAGAACAACAATCGAGTTTTCATTAGGGTTTTTCATTTTAGCCACCAAACTTTCCAGAAACTTGTAATCTTATTATATCTTGATCTATTGAGTTTTTGTTGTTGCTTCTTTGTATTATCTTGCTCCTTAGATCATTATCTTTCTGATTATGCAAGATTTAGAGATTTGTGGGTTTATGTTCTTCACTATGATTTCTTAGCTTTTAGGGATGAGGTAGATATGTGTTGAATCCTACTTTCTAGGGGGTGTTTAGGGCTAGAATCTTGTAGATCTCTTCTAGATTAGTAATATTAATGCTGATTTCTTTCTGATCAACTGGAATTAGATCTTAATCATTTCCTGCGCGGAAGGTGTTTGATGAAATGCCTGATCAACTAATGCTAGAGATTAATTTTCTTAACCTTATGGATAAGGTTTCTAGGAGATGTTTTAACATGATTAAGTTGGTTCTTACTGCCTGTTCATTGCATGTTTCATCAGAGCGATCTAAGACTAGGAAGTGTAAGGAGTTTGATAATCTTCACCAAGGGATTGGGCTAGTTAGGTTTAGAAGCTTAATGTTGAGGGATTAGCACTGCTTTCGTTTTGATTGCTCACCCCATAGAGATTATGAGGATTCACATATTGATTACCATATTCTATGAAAGCTATTAATCTTTGATTGATTTCCATGTCATCTTTACTTTGTTTCTGCTCTACTTAGTTCTTGCATCTTAGTTTATCATTCTGTAGTTCTTCGCTCTTTAGATTCATTTATATATTTTCAATCTCATTTATATCTGGCTTCACTTGTTTATCTTTGATCATATCCTAGTTTCTTGCTAGACCAGTCATTTGGTTCGATACCTCAAGTACTACAATTGCTGAGGAAATTGACCTGACTTGTCTTGAGAGTGAAACGATAAAAACCTGTTTCAACTACCAATACTAGCAACAGAACTAAACAGAACAGGTAAATTGTAAGTAAATAAAACAAAAAGCACAAATAGATAGAAGAACCTGAGGATGACCACAGATCAACCTCAAACTTGCATCAGACCAATAACTTTGGCTCAACATTCTCTCGATTATTGCTCAGGTCACGAAAGTGCTTTTTAGGGTTCTTCGTTCTTCTCTTAATATCAATGTTGGGATAAAAGACAAAAGGACAATAGTATAATTCATTATATCTACTTAATCACGTGTGTTTAATATTTAAACCTGGTTAGTGGTTCCGACGTTGGAGTCAACGTTTCTTAACCCAGGAGGATGATTCAACCAACCGAGAAACAAATGATGAATTAATAGGACAAAAAATATTTAAAATCTACAAGTTTCCTACAAATAACTTCCCTTCAATTTTTCTACGAATTTATTTCCGTCGCTTGCTATCTCTACATATTTCTTACGACTTTTCCCACGAAGGAATTTGGAAGGAATATTTCTACCAAAGTCTCTCCACGTGTTTTGCTTCCACATTTCCGTACATTTCCTTCAAGATTTCCTATGAAACTAATAATTAAAGAAATTGGTAGAAAAGTTTCCTTCCACTTTCTTGCATCGTCTGTTGTAGTAAATGTTCTTCCTTTTTCCTATACACTGGCGTTTTTGTAATAAAAGTGGAGTTTTTTTTGTATGAAAACTTTCCTTCCAAATATTTTGTAGGACCATGTTATCTTATAGTGAAACAAACTAAAGAAATATAATAGAAATAACTTCAATCCTTAATCCCATATGATTTCAAAAATCACTTCAACTCCCTGGTTGGACTCGTTGATGTTAAATTGTTCGAGCATGTTTGGACAGTTTGATGCATGTTTGATCCCCCAAACAGGCTGTGGCTTTGAATCACTTCACTTGCTGACATCTTTAGCTGCTGGACTTCTACATTTAATCGTTCGTTATCGGCTTGTACCACCTTCATCAGTTGGGCTTCTACACTCACTTCTTCAGTCAACGTTGTTGCTGCCTTTAGCCTTTCCATTTCTGTATGTAATCAAATTATTATTTTTATACATAAGAAAAACATTACTAAAGAACTTGCCAAAAAATCAACAAAATTAATTAAAATGACGTACCATTATGATTTTTTCCTCTTGCTCCAACTATTGAAGTCTAATCTTGAATTCCTTCTTATTATCATCCAGCACTGTTTTATCTTTCTACATGCAACAATAATATACGTTCAATAATTTCCTTACATGAACACTTTAGGCATAACAAATTTTATGGTTCCTAATATGATATATGTACGTCTCACCTCCAAAATCGTCATCTTATTAGTCATTAAAGCATCCTTCTCAAAAAATTTCGTTATGCTTTCCAGTTCAGTAATGTATTGTGCCTTCCTGTTATTTAAACGTTGAGCTCACTCTATGTTTGCCAAGATTCTTAACAACTCAACATTGTATGATAAAAAACCAAATGTTGTATGATAAAGAAAACCAAAGATTGTATTATTAAAAAAGAAAAAATAAAAGAAAGCTTAGCAATGTAGTCACGCAAACCTTCTAACTTTCTTAGGATCATTTTGAACCCTCGCAAGTTGGGGACACTTTGAAATCTTTTCCAATTCATCAGTAGTGTACACGTCGTTTACAAAGTCGAGGTCAAAAGTATTCTCATCTCCATCAACCTAATTGGTAGAGGAGATATAACCAGAAGAAAGAGGTATGTTCAAGAAGTCATTGAGCCGTTGTCCATTGAAACACTCAGGTAGTGTCCGCTTAAAGTTTTAATGATTGCGCCTTCAGCTGTTCTCTTCACGAATGGAGAAAGGCTACTTGATCCTAGTGGATGATTACAAATTAACGACGGGGAAACACTCAAAGGCGGCGAGGAGGAGTTAACACTTGACTGTTGAGTCATTGACCGTGGTTTGGGAGGAGTAGTCTTGTTGCCTCCACTCATCTGCATCAAAATATCAAAGTTATATTTCTATGTATAACTCATTTTTTCTTACGGTGGGAAAAATAATCTAATAGATAAAAAGAATGGAACAAAAAAGGATCTAATTGATATTCATCTCTTTTTGGCTACGCTTCTTATTCTTGCAAGGAACGTGTTGGGTTTGTTTTTGGTTGTGTAATATGGCTCAACTGGCGTTGAATAAGGGAAAGGCTGTCATGGTTCGTACCGAGTTGGTGAAAATCTCAGGTTCAGCTCTGTCACATCGGATACAGCAGTTCTCTCTTACCTTAATTAGGAGGCTGATGAATCCAAGTATTCAGAGAATGGATAGTTTGGTGGCAAACTTGCCTAAGATTTGGAAATTGGAGGATAGGGTAGTGGGAGCAGACTTGGGCCAAGGAATTTTTCAGTTTAATTTTGAAGCTGAGGAGGAACTTGAGGAGGTTCTGCAGAATGTGCCATATCATTTTGATGGGTGGCTGATATCGTTAGTCCGTTGGGAACCTATTATATCAAGCTCTTATCTATCAACTATCAATTTTTGGGTTAAAGCTTCTGGGATTCCGATGCATCTCGGGGAAGAATCAACTTTACAGGCTATTGGGAAGAAGCTTGGATTAATCCGGGAGATTTATGAAGATACTGGTAGTATCTATGTCACTGATAATGGATTTAATCCCATTATGTTTCAATTGGTGGCTCCTTTTGATACAGGTGATGAAGTAGTCGTCTCTTTAGAATATGAGAAGCTTAATGGTTTCTGTGAACATTGCTTTAGGCTAACTCATGAGGTTGGTGTTTTTCCTGAGTTAAGAAGGATTTCCGGGAAAAGAGGGATTGAGTATCATGCTGATAGGAGGGGGCCTCTTAGACAGCAAGTGTTGGCAAAACAAAACTCCCAAAAGCACGAGGGAGGGTGGGAAAAACCGAGACAAGGAACTGTGAAGAGAGCGCTGGATTTTCAAAGTGAGGACAACAATGGGAGTTTTCAGTATCATCTAGAAGAGGGGAATACCGGAAAGCACAATTATCGTCGTTAAGACAAACATCAAGCTGCTCCTGGGGGAAATAAGAGGAGTTTTGTAGCGACCGTATTCGTGGTACCTAAGGGTATGTTTTCTACCCTTTGCAAGTTGAACACTCGACTTTGGTAGATGGAATCCGAGTATTCTCGACCTTTGGTCGGAGTTTTGAGAATTTATCGATAGCCGATCGATGGGAATCCGAATGTTGCGAGAGAAAGCTGATTGCCGAGCTGAAACCCGTGTTTCTCGCATAAGATGGTCGGTTATTTGGACATCCGAGTTTTTCGGAGAAGCTTGGTCGGAGGGCTGACGTTCGGGGATCGGTGATATGAAGATCCGTGCGTGAAGTCTCGACCCAGAACGATGATCCGCGTGTTTTGTCGAGGATTGGCGAACTGGTTAAGTTTTCTCGAAAGAAAACGCGGGAACGGTTATTTTTTTCGTGAGAGAAAAGACGCGGAGTGAGTTAGTGGACGGTTATTTTTGTCCGGTTCAGTATCATCTAGAAGAGGGGAATACCGGAAAGCACAATTATCGTCGTTAAGACAAACATCAAGCTGCTCCTGGGGGGAATAAGAGGAGTTTCCCTGGGACCTGGGCTGAAAATAGTGGGGAGTTTGGGGGAGGAGTTGTTAAGAAAGATGGTGAGGGGACACAACCGCTGTACCAAGTTAAGCATTATCGAATGTGCACAGTAACGATACAACTTTTAATTCTACGGCAGTGGAGTTGGGAGAAATTCAGGAGGACGTGGAAGTTGAAGAGGAACCAGAAATGGAGAGCAAGGAGCTAACATCTGATCTAGCTTTTACAGAAAGTAAAGATGATTTATTCGAGGATGGAGAATACCAGGATGAGGATCAAGTAATGGCAGAGAAAGATCCTGCAGCTACCGAGCCTCATCTTCATGTGGAGGCGAGTTTCAAGGAAAAATGTATGGCTTATGGCTCTGATTTTTTTTCTATCGACATGGGTAAAGTTAATAAGGCTATGAAAGATATTGATTTGGATAGGAAAAATGTATTGGTTCATAAACCTTCTGGTCCTCAGGGTAGTAAAGGATCTAAGTTAAATAAGAGAAATGCTCTACTTATGGCCTCTCCCGGAAAACGATTATTAGCTAAGGCTTTATTTTCTAAAACTGTAAGAGAAGTTAACAGGCAGAGGATTGTAAGCAGGCAACACAACAAGGTTAAGGAAGGACTCATCCCGGGTGGGGAGAATCGAGTGACGAAGAAGGGACGGTGGCGCTCCCGAAACCACCGGCTCAAACGTGAAGATCATGAGCTGGAACTGTCAGGGCATAGGGGTTGACCTGACGGAGAGCTATTTTAAGGATGTGTGGAAGAAGAATAAACCGGATCTCCTATTCTTATCAGAAACAAAAAAATGTCTTTCTTATTTACAAAAATTTCAAGTTAGTTTTGGTTACAATAAGTTGTATACAATTGAACCACGTGGTTCTAGTGGCGGCTTAGCTTTATTTTATAATGATGAAATAAAATTGGAGGTTCTTTATGAGAGTAATCGGATTATTGATGTTAAAGCCTTTTTGGGACAACAAATGGTGTTTATGATGTTTGTATATGGTGACCCTGTCACCACGTATCGGGGTTTGGTGTGGGATAAGTTAACACAAATAGGTTCTAATAGAAAAGATCCATGGTTCATGGTCGGGGATTTTAACGAGCTTACAGGAAATCAGGAAAAAGTAGGAGGTAACTTGAGGCCTGCATCGTCATTTGTCTTATATAATTCAATGATTCGTGATTGTGGGATGTTAGAGTTTCCGTGTTATGGAGATCAATTATCTTGGAAAGGATACAGAAGGAATAATCAAGTTGTAAGGTGTAGGCTTGATCGAGCGTTAGGAAATGAAGATTCGCATAGTCTTTTTACTTACTCCAAAGTAGATTATATGGATATGATTGGATCTGATCATCGTCCCATTTTAATCAATTGTGAGTATTTTGAAAAGCCTAGACGACAGTTTCGATTTGATAAAAGATGGATTGGCAAGGATGGTCTCTCTGGGGAAGTTGAATCGGGGTGGAACCGGACAAAATTGTAGACATTCTATCTCATGGTGGAGAAAAAATAATATTCCCGCTGGAAAGGAATTAATATCCTCTTTGTAGTCGGCTTAAGAAGAGGCAACAAAAGATGATTCAATCCCTCAGGTGGAAATTAAAAATGTTGAGAATAAATTAAAAGAGGCATATCACGATGAGGAGATATACTGGCAACAAAAAAGTAGGAAATTTGGTTAAAAGTAGGGGATAAAAATACCAAATATTTCCATGCATCCACAAAGCAAAGAAGGGTACATAATAGGATCTTAGGACTATATGGTTTAGATGGTTCATGGGTGGAAACATATGTTGGTATGGAAACTAATATGACTGGTATTTCAGAGATGGTACAAGAGGTAAATCCTTTCATTACAGATAATATTAATCGTTATTTAACCAGGGATATCACTGAGGGTGATGGTTGGAAAGCCTTATTTGCTATGCATCCAGAAAAAAAACACCAGGACAAGATGGAATGACTACTTTATTTTATCAAAGATTTTGGCACTCCTTAAAAGGGGATTTGGTTGATCTGGTTCTAGAATTTTTCCGTTTTGGAAAATTGGATAGAAGATTGAATGAAACTAATATTTGTTTGATTCCAAATGTGGATAAACCACAACGAATGGCAGAATTTAGGCCAATAAGTCTGTGTAATGTGAGTTACAAAATTATTTCTAAGATTCTTTGTCTAAGGCTAAAGAAAGTTTTACCTAAATTAATTTTGGAAACTTAGTCAGCATTTGTGTCTGGTAGACTAATCACTGATAATATTTTAATCGCTCATAAAATGTTTCATGGGTTAAGAACTAACTTATCATGTAAATCGGACTTTCTTGCCATTAAGACCGATATGAGTAAGGCGTATGATAGAGTAGAGTGGGATTTTCATGAGGCTGTTTTGATCCAGCTAGGGTTTGATACAAAATGGGTTTCTTGGATTATGTGGAGTGTGCGATCGGTTTCGTATCAAGTGTTATTAAATGGACAACCCTTGGGACAAATCATTTCTCAGAGGGGTCTAAGACGAGGAGATCTATTATCGCCTTATTTATTTATTCTGTGTACAGAGGTTTTGATTGCTAATATTAAAAAAGCAGAAGCAGATAATAAGTTGACGGGTATAGAATTGGCACGGAAATGTCCGGCTATCACACAGTTACTTTTTGTTGACGATAGATTATTCTATTGTAAAGCGGAGAAGGGTCAATGTAAAACAGTAATGGAAACAGTAATGGATATTATTAGGTGCTATGGAAAAGCTTCAGGGCAAGAAGTCATCGATAATGTTTGGGAAGAAAGTATCACCATAGATCAAAGATAGGTTAAAAACTGTAATCGGTATTGATAAGGAAGGAGTTATGAGCTCCTATTTGGAGATTCATGAAAGCTTAGGTGGATCAAAAAGCAAAATTTTTAATTATGTTGGAGAAAAACTTAATGATTGGGTGAATGATTGGTCAGCTAAGTATTTATCTAAAAGGGGGAAGGAGACTTTAATCAAATCTGTGGCTCTAGCACTACCTACATATGTCATGTCTTGCTTTAAACTCCCTCAAAATTTAATAGCAAAGTTAACGAGTGCCATCTCAAAGTTCTGGTGGAGCTCTAATGGTAGAGATCGCGGTTTACATTGGATGACATGGGAAAAATGTGTAAATCTAAATTTCAAAGAGGTCTGGGTTTTAGAGACTTGGATAAATTTAATGATGCGATGCTAGCTAAACAATATTGGCGGTTAATACTTTATCCGGATTCCATGGTTGCACAGGTGTTACAAGGGAGGTATTTTAGAAATAATCACCCCTTTATGGCAACGAAACCATATTCTCCATCTTTTGGATGGAGAAGTATTTTCTCGACAAAGATTTTGATAGAGAAGGGGGCACGTTGGTCTCTAGGTTCAGGATATAATATTTTGGTGTGGAGAGATTCATGGATACCTGATCTTAATCCGCGTCCAGCTTCTGGACGTGGAAGTTTACTTCATCCAAATCTGATGGTTAACCATTTAATTAATCCAATGAGTAAGGACTGGCATTTACCCATTCTACATGAATTTATGAATCCGGAGAACATTCATATCATTAAAGGCGTGACTATAAGTAAAACTTATAAGCATGATAGATTGATATGGCATTATACAAAATTTGGAAAATATACGGTCAAATCGGGATACTGGCTAGCAAACATTTGGTAGAAGAGGCAGACATGAGTCCAAATTATACTGCTTTAAAGGCGTATGCATGGCATATTCGTGCTCCACCAAAGATCAAACATTTTATTTGGCAAAGTGCCACTGGTACTCTTCCAATCATGGAATGCTTAGCTTCTCGTAGGATTCAATGTGATATGGTATGCAAAACATGTGGTTCAGACGTTTGAGACCATTAATCATGCGCTTTTCGAGTGTGCTCATTAGAGACGAATTTGGGATTTGTCTACGATTCCGATAGTGCTTGGTGGTTTTCCTTATAATTCTAGATTAGCGAATCTGGATTTTATCTTTTGGAGTGTGGTCCCACTTTTAAGGGAGAAGGAGAAGAAACATTTGTTTCTATGGATTTTGTGGTGCATATGGAAGGATAGAAACAAAAAAGTGTTCCAAGGAATTCAGTCATAACCGGTAGATATTATTAATCAGGCTCTAAGTGAACAATTACTATGGGAAAAGGCCCAAATAATACCGGCTGAAGTAAGTGATCCAGTAGAAGATATATCTACTTCTTCGTCAATTTTTCGATGTCGAATCGATGGTTCGTGGAAGTTGGGGGATGCTTTTACTGGCTTGGGATGGTGGTGTTTTAGGGGTGAAGAGCAGACAGTTCTACTAGGTGCTAAGTGTCTTAGAAGATGCCTCTCACCACTTCACTCAGAAATGGCAGCACTTTTATGGGCTATGGAGAGTATTCTTATAAGAAGGACTGAATGTCATACTTTTGAATCAGATTGTGCCAAGCTTATCGAAATGGTGCAAAACCATCAAGAATGGCCAGCTTTCACCAACATGTTAGATGAATTCCTTGTGTTATGTGCGTCCTTTTCCTCATTTTATTTAACTAAGATTTTGCGTTCTTGTAATTCAAAAGCAGACTGTCTTGTTTGTTCTTCCAGATCACTTGATTTAGAAGTTTCTTTTGTAAACGATTTCCCTCCTGATTGGGTTACCAATCATGGAACAGTATTTTAATCAATGTGTGGTTGACAAAAAAAGGACAGTAAAAAAGATAAAAGGTTACTATGATTAAAATTGTCGAAGATCATTTATTTATATTCGAGTAAAGAGGAAAATAGAATTAAAACGTTAACAAAACAAAGAAGATACTCTACCTTTTAAAAACAAAATGTCTAAAAAAATAGAATGTGATGGTTCTTTGCTTTGATAGTTAGCACGAGGTTCCTTTTATAGCTTAAGAATTACTAAAATGATTCTTCTACTTGAATCTTATTTTGTTAATAAAATATCTTATAAATTTTTAAGTCAAAACACTTGAATGAACTCTGTGTTATTTAGGCAGTTTAATAAAAATTTATAAAGTTAAGGTCATTGTGTTTTACAATTGACTCAATCTTAAGTAATTTTTATTTTCACTATTTATTCAATATTCATTATTATTTTTTTACAAAACTGACTTAATCTTAATTTTTTAGTTTCTTAGTTGAGTCATTCCTAATTTATTTTAATTTTTGCGATTGATTCAAAATATTAAATAATTTTTTATTTTCCCTATTAACTCAATCTTAATTAATTTTTATTTACTCGATCGACACAATATTAAGTTTTTTGATTTTCGCAATTGAGTCAATCTTAATTCATTTTTAATTTAGCGATTGACTCAAAATTAATCGCTGAATAAAAATCAATTATGATTGACACAATTGCGAAAATATAGCAAGTGAAAACAAAGCAATTAAGATTGTTTCAATCGAGTAAATAATAATTAATTAATATTGAGTCAATAGCGAAAATAAAAATTATCTACGATTTTGTGTCAACAGCGAAAATAAAAATTAATCAAGAATGACTCAACTGCAAAAATAAAAATAATTAAGATTAAGTCAATTGTGTAAATAAAAATTAATTTAGATTGAGTCGATAGCGAAGATAAAAATTAATTAAGATTAAATCAATCGTGAAACACAATGACCTTAACTTTATAAATTTTCATTAAACTACCTAAATAACACATAGTCTATTCAAGTGTTTGGACTTCAAAATTTATAAGATATCAATATTTTATTGACAATAAAAGATTGAAGAAGGAGAATCATTTCACTAGTTCTTAACCTATAAAAGGAGGCTCGTGCTAACTATCAAAGCAAATAACAATCACATTCCAGTTTCTCAGACATTTTCTTTTTCTAAGGTAGGGTATCGTCATTCTTTGGTTACCGTTTTAATTTTCTTTTCTCTTTAATGTTTTGAAAGTAAATGATCTTTGATAATTTTAATCATAGTAAACTAATTTTTTCCCATTCTCTTTATCGATTAGATTTTTTTCCAGTCGTAAGAAAAAATGAGTTATGCATAGAAACATTACTTTGATGTTTTGATGTAGACGAATGGAGGCGGCAATACCACTCCTCCCAAAGCAAGGTTGATGACTCAGTAGTCACATGTTAACTCCTCCTGCCGCCTATGAGCCCTTCTCCGTTATCAGTCCGACATCATCCACTAGGATGGATGAGCCTTTCTCTGTCGAATACTTTGAGTGTGAAGAGAAGAGTTAAAGGCGAAGTATTGAAACTTTAAGAGGACACTAACAAAAGTGTATTGCTGGACACCTGTCTCAATGACTTATTGAACTTACCTCTTTCTCCTGGTTATATCTCCTCTACTAGTTTGGTTAAAGGAGATGCGAATATTGTTGACCTCGAGTTTGCCAAAGACATGTATACTGCTGATAAATTCGAGAAGATTTTGAAGTGTCCCAAACTTTTAAGGGTTCAAAATGATCATAAAAAGTCACAAGGTTTGTCGTGACTAAATTTTAATTTTTTTTTTCCTTTTCTTTTACCATACAAATGTTTGGTTGTTTAGAATCATGGCAAACAGAGAGTCAGGTCATCATTCAAAAAACACGAAGGCACAATACATTACTGAGTTGGATAGCAGAACAAAATTTTTCAGAAGGATAATGCTTTAATGACTAATAAGATGACGATTTCGGAGATGAGACGTACATAAGCTGGGGGTGCAAAGGTCTACACCAAGATGGATCTAGAAAAGGGTTACTACCAAATTCGGATAGCCGGGGGAGACAAAACCAAAACCGCATGTGCTACTTGGTACATTTGAGAGGTTAGTGATGCCTTTTGGCCTCACAAATGTACCGGCCACGTTCTACACACTCATGAACCAGATCCTTCAGCCCTACCTAGGTCAGTTTGTGGTAGCATACCTCGATGATATTGTCATATACTCCAACTCCATGGAGGAGCACGTCGAGCTTTTGAAGGTAGTATTCCAACTTCTACGAGAGAATGAATTATACATGAAGCGAGAGAAGTGCACGTTTGCAACCAAAGAAGTGCAGTTTTGGGGGCATAGCAATGGAAGAGGGAAGTTGAGAGTGGCTAATGTCAAAGTTTTGACAGATACCGGATGGGAGGCTCCATGCCAAAGTACTTGATTTACGGTCTTTTCTTGGCCTTGTTAGTTATTACCGATGCTTCATCGAGGGTTACTCCATGAGGGCGGCCTCATTGACCAATCTTCTCAAAAAGGGAAAATTGTGGGAGTGGTCAGATCGGTGTAAGGAAGCATTCAAGGAACTTAATTTGGCGATCAGTTGGGAACCAGTACTTGCCCTTCAGGATTTCAGCCAAGCATTCGAGGTACAAACCGATGATTCTGATTTTGCCATTAGTGGTGTTCTTATGCAAGAAGGACACCCAATAGCCTTTGAGAGCCACAAGCTGAATGACACGAGAAGCGGTATACAGTTCAGGAGAAAGAGATAAGAGCCGTTGTGCATTGCTTGCGTGTTTGGCGACATTATCTCTTGGGGTTTCTTTTCTCCATCAAGATGGATAACGTGGCAACGACTTAGTTCCAAACTCAGAAGAAGTTATCACCAAAGAAAACTCGTTGGCAAGATTTTCTAGCTGGTTTTGACATTACAATGGAGTATAAGCGAGGTAAGGCTAATGATGTAGTCGATGCATTAAGTCGGAAGGCCAAACTCGCAAACATCAGTCAAGCCAAGGTTATAATTTTGAGTTATGTTTGGGATTGTCTCGACCATGACCCGATAGTAAAGGAGTTAGTGAGATTGGCTTCAGAGCGCAGAAGATCGCAAAGACATGGAAAGATCATGCGGACTTTTCCCGGGTTTGCATGGCACCGCAAGGGAATGAAGAACTGGGCCGACGAGAAACGTTGGCCATTGGATTTCAAAGTACGTGATCGTGTCTTGGTAAAATTTTCTGGAGTATGCACAAGGGACTTCTCTGAAGATCAGAGGGGATGTTCGAAGTAATAGCCAAGGTAGGAAAATTTTTATACGAACTAGATCTACTTGAAACTTGGAAGATCCATCCGGTTTTTCACGTGAGTATGCTCAAGCCATATCACGGAGACGTTGAGGACAAACATCATAGAGTGTCATCTCGAGCACAACCAATTATGGCGAAGTCTTACGACAAGGAGAATGAGGAAGTACTCTCGTCAAAGGTGATTTGGAAACATGGTGTTCCACGGCGAACACACTTCCTCATCAAATGGAAGGGTTTACCAGAAGCAGAGGTAGGCTTCCTAGTCCATTTATTCAAAACAAAGAGAGTCTAGGGCCACACGGTTTGATCCCAAACGATCAAGTCCGTGACATGCAGCTGTTATTTTTCTTATTATTAGTTTATATTAATAATAAATATAAATTATGCTAGAAATGAATTCATATAGCAAGTTAATGACTAATCTATCTATATATATAAAGTTAGCTTTTTCTCTCTTCTCATGATGCCACCTAAGCATCCACCTAAGCCACATTTTTTTACATTAAAATAAATTTAAAACATTCATTTAGTGCATATTTATGCTACTTATTTAATTAATAGAAAATTTATATAAATAAAAATAAATTATGTAAATAAATGAAATGTTAAATAAGAAATACTTTCATTTTTTATTAGTTAGTGGTATTAATATAATTCAACTTTCATTTTAAATTGATCATAGTTTAAAATATTATATGTGTTACTGAGTTTAAGAATGTAAGTAAATTTTAAATTTATGGTAGAATAGAAACAACATTTATGTAATTGTATATATAAAATTTTAAAGGGAAAAAATAAAATTGAAAGTGAAATATTAGTTTATAACATGATCAATAAGAAAATACTTTTAATCCAAATTTAAATATTGAAACATAATAATTCAAGATAAAATAACTATAATATGTTTTGAAAATCAATTAAAAAATAAATAAAATATTACAATATGAATAAAAAATTAACAAAAAAATTATAAACCTCCCGCGCGCAGCGCGGGTCAACTGCTAGTTTTGTTTATATAAACATGAATTTCATAACTCTTTTACATCATCATGAATGATGATGATGAAAATAAATATAATTATTATTGAGATGGATATTAAAAGAACAAGAAAAAAAAACAAGAGTAATTAATTTATAAAAATAGAATATAAATATATTAATAAACTTGTGGAAAGGTTTCTAACGCTTCCTAAAAAATGAGAAAACAAAGAAGGAAAAAAGTGACTTTCAAAGCTTTAAAAAAAAACTAATAGCAAAAATGTTTGATTGGAAAATTAATGGCTGTAAAGGCTTAAACTGCATAATATTTTGCATTTTGTATGATTGATTGTATTTTTTTTGAAGATGAATGGTTGTTCAAAAAAAACGCAATAGACGAATGGTAAAATTTCAAAAATTGGTGACTTACAAGAATTGTTTCCCTAGAACTCTCTCCATAGCAGTGCCACTATTAGTGTTGAAGAATATTTCGAAAATAACATGATATTCAAAGTGCCAAAGAATATCGACAATATATAACTTTTTATAAACTGAAAAATATATGTTCGACACAATACAAAAAGTAAACAGCTTGCCGAAATAAGTAAATAAAAAAAACTACTTAGTAAAAAAATAAAAATAAACTTACAAAAATAATTCAATAGCTAAAATAAATAACTTGCCAAGATAACTATTCACAAATAAAATAAAATAACTGCCAAAACAAAACACTAGAAAAAGTAAATAACTATCCAAAAAATAAAAAATTAATTAAGATTGAGTCAATCGCAAAAAAAAAAGTAAATTAAGGTTGACTTAATACAAAAAAAACTAATCAAGATTGAGTCAATCTCTTAAATAGTATTTCAATAACATTGAGTCAATAGCCAAAATAATAATAAACTATTAGTGATGAAGAATCTTTCGAAAATAACATGATATTTAAAGTGACAAAGAATATCGACAATATATATATCTTCATAAACTGAAAAAATATCTGTTCGACACAATACAAAAAGTAAACAGCTTGCCAAAATAAGTAAATAAAAAATAACTCCTTTGTTAAAAAAAATAAAAATAAACTTACAAAAATAATTCAATAGCTAAAATAAATAACTTGCCCAAATAACTATTCACAAATCAAATAAAATAAGTGCCAAAAAACTCACCAGAAAAAAAGTAAATAACTCACCAAAAATAGAAAATTAATTAAGATTGAGTCAATCGAAAAAATAAAAGTAAATTAAGGTTGACTTAATACAGAAAACAAAACTAATCAAGATTGAGTCAATCTCTAAAATAGTATTTCATTAACATTGAGTCAATAGCCAAAATAATAATAAACTATTAGTGTTGAAGAATCTTTCGAAAATAACATGATATTCAAAGTAACAAAGAATATCGAAAATCTATAACTCGTTATAAACTGAAAATATATATGTTCGACACAATACAAAAAGTAAACAGCTAAAATCAAAATTTAATTGTAACGCCCATGTTCTGAAAAATAATAGAAGACTTTAGTTTGTATAAGAACTAAGGTGGAGTCGGTTTAATTCCGGGTTGATTTTCTAAGCTGGTCGATTTGTTAATTGAATCAAAGGACAGTTTAATTAATGTCGGTTTAGGTAAATCATGTTTTAGTTTATCAAATTAAACCAAAACCCCTATTTCATAAAGAACGCCACCTCTCTCTTTTTTCTTGTCGTTGTTTGTTTACGAGAAAAGAGTAAGAGAAAAGGAGAAGGACACGTTCACTTCTGAGAAGGAGAGTGTTAGCTTTGCTTTAGTGTAGAAGTCAAAAGAAGCATATTCGTCACATCTAGAAAGAAAAGGGTTATGATGTATCAAATCTTATCCAAAGTTTTGTGAGACACTTCTTCTCTATAGCAAGCTGGGACCAGCTTACCGTGGAGCTTTATGTGAAGACTTTTTTGTTGTGCGGACAACCGACAGGATTGTTGGAGTCGTTACTCGTGCCAGAGAAACCTTGGGAGTCCGTCTCGTTGGTTTTCATAAGTGCCCTAGCAGATTCAGAGAAGTTCGGGTTAAGTATGGCACATTTATTGCACGACAGAGGAGGCATCACGTGGTAAAACTATGGGGATTACCAAAGTATATACTGAGTGATTGGGATCCTCGATTCACTGGGAAGCTTTGGATGGAGTTGGTCAAGAATCTCGGAACAAAGAAAATTTTTTCCAACAAGCTTTAATCCCCAGACCGACCGTCAAACATGACGGGCGAATTCATTGTTGGAGTGTTACCTTCGACACTTCGTAAGTGTAAACCAGGAAGACTAGGTAAAGTTGGTGGATATTGCCCAATTCTCTTACAATATACAACGAAGCGAAGCGACAGGCAAGAGTCTCTTCGAACTTGAGACCGGGCAACAACCAATGACTCCCCATTTGATGGCCATACTAAGTAACAAGACACGAAGTCCGAGAGCGCAGAAGATGGCAAAAACTTGGGAAGATCATGCAAACTTTGCCCGGGTTTTACATGGAAAAATTCCGCAAGCGTATGAAAAAGTGGGCCGACAAGAAACGACGGCCATTAGATTTCAAAGTACGTGATCGAGTCTTGGTGAATCTTCCTCACCAGCAATTCAAAATTTTCAGGAGTATGCACAAGGGACTTCTCCGGAGATATGAGGGGCCGTTCGAAGTAATAGCCAAGATAGGTAAAATTTCGTACAAACTAGATCTACTTGAAACTTTGAAGGTCCATCTGGTTTTCCACGTGGGTATGCTAAAGCAATATCACGGAGTCACCAAGGAAGAACATCGTGGAGTGTCGTCTCGAGCACCACCAATTATGACGAAGTCTTACGACAAGGAGATTGAGGAAGTTCTCTCGTCAAAGGTGGTTTGGAAACATGGTGTTCCCCGGCGAACACACTTCCTCATAATATGGATGGGTTTACCAGAATCATAGACTTAATGGGAACCAAAGGACGAGTTATGGCAATTCCGAGAGAAACTGAAGGCATTCACGACAACGAGGACGTCACCGAATTAGGTGGGGGATGATGTCAAGGCGCATTTACATAATCACCCATTCGGGTCGGACTATGAAGGAAGCCCACTAAACACTTAGCATTTTTCAGCCTTTTTCTGGGAAGAGCTTCGAAGCCACTTAAGGAAAGGCTTGTAGAGGATACTCGAAAGACTTTGTCACCAAGCCAAATCCTTGTATTTCTGACAATATAAATAGGGGTTAGATCCCTCATTTGCAGTCATCCAGCACTTTTATAAATATCATAGCAATTCAGTAATCACTTGTCTTTTCTCGAGTTTTCAATCTTTCCGGGTCCTTTTGTCACAAAGGGTCGGAATTCTTGAGGGGAGTTAGGCTGCCTAGTTCATTTATTCGAAAAAGAGAGTCTAGGGCCGCATGGTTTGGTGCCAAACAATCAAGTCCGTGACATGCAACTGTATTTTTCTTATCATTATTTTATATTAATAATAAATATAAATTATGTTATAAATGAATTTATATAGCAATTTAATGGGGCAAAACATGCGTCAGAGGTAAGGGACCGAGCGATCCAAATGTTAGACCGATCGGTCTAATGCTCCCAGGTTTTACTTCTCTATCAGCTTCAACAACTCGTCAGAATGACCTGTCTTCAGCAAATCGGGTGTAACTCTTGAATGCACCGTTAGATGTCCTTGAAATCACTTGAAAATGAAAGCTAACATCTGTCTTTATCTTGTGTAAAAATATTAGAAAGATCTGACGGTATAAAGTTGTTCATCTGATCCCAAACATCTGACACGTCTACATGAATCTGCATCTCCAAATGTGTGTTTGCATCCCAAAACAGCTCCTTTTATTTCAAAGCAACCTAAAACCTGTTAAGACTCTACAATGGTCTGATAAAGTGTTTTATGTTTGGCGAACAGAGAAGAAATAGGCAGATGCATGTCTTTTGTTAGCTAATTGAGAACCTTGGATTTGAATTGTTTCAATGTATGTGTTATCTGGTATGTTTTTTGGGGGATCCTGGTTTGGTTTTTCGGGGATCATGTATTTTGTTCGAACTAATGACTCTTTCGGATCAATGAAATTAGGAAATTTTCATTGAAAACCAGTGACTAACAACACATTTCATATCACAACAGCAAAGACAAAAACAAAGACAACAATCCCAAACAACAGACTACTTTTTTGCCAACACATACGAGTTCATATCCTCAACATAACCTACTTTTTCCCCATCACAAGGATCATTGCAATTATAACAATGAAACCTCCCCAAGACAACAAGATGAATTGTCGAAGCATTTTCTCCCTTTCATTAGCTTCCCTAAGTTCATTTTCAAGGTTCTTCTTTTCTTCCTCATGTTTGTTCACTAAATCAGTGGAGATAGGCGTCAAACCATTCAAATTTCTTCATTCAATGCCCTTAGAGCATCTTTGAGTTTCTTGATCTCATCTCTCGCTTCCAGTAAACTTATCCTTTGTCAACCGTTTGGCTTCTCTTCATTAGCCCAATTATAGAATTCATGACCACACATCCAAAGAATCTTCTACTTGGATTATCATTTGTCCATGACTTTGCAACGGTTGTAGCTCTACCACAATTGCAAAGAGGACCACAGATCAACCTCAAACTTGCATCAGACCAATAACTTTGGCTCAACATTCTCTCGATTATTGCTCAGGTCACGAAAGTGCTTTTTAGGGTTCTTCGTTCTTCTCTTAATATCAATGTTGGGATAAAAGACAAAAGGACAATAGTATAATTCATTATATCTACTTAATCACGTGTGTTTAATATTTAAACCTGGTTAGTGGTTCCGACGTTGGAGTCAACGTTTCTTAACCCAGGAGGATGATTCAACCAACCGAGAAACAAATGATGAATTAATAGGACAAAAAATATTTAAAATCTACAAGTTGCCTACAAATAACTTCCCTTCAATTTTTCTACGAATTTATTTCCGTCGCTTGCTATCTCTACATATTTCCTACGACTTTTCCCACGAAGGAATTTGGAAGGAATATTTCCTACCAAAGTCTCTCCACGTGTTTTGCTTCCACATTTCCGTACATTTCCTTCAAGATTTCCTATGAAACTAATAATTAAAGAAATTGGTAGAAAAGTTTCCTTCCACTTTCTTGCATCGTCTTTTGTAGTAAATGTTCTTCCTTTTTCCTATACACTGGCGTTTTTGTAATAAAAGCGGAGTTTTTTTTGTATGAAAACTTTCCTTCCAAATATTTTGTAGGACCATGTTATCTTATAGTGAAACAAACTAAAGAAATATAATAGAAATAACTTCAATCCTTAATCCAATATGATTTCAAAAATCACCTCAACTCCCTGGTTGGACTCGTTGATGTTAAATTGTTCGAGCATGTTTGGACAGTTTGATGCATGTTTGATCCCCCAAACAGGCTGTGGCTTTGAATCACTTCACTTGCTGACATCTTTAGCTGCTGGATTTCTACATTTAATCGTTCGTTATCGGCTTGTACCACCTTCATCAGTTGGGCTTCTACACTCACTTCTTCAGTCAACGTTGTTGCTGCCTTTAGCCTTTCCATTTCTGTATGTAATCAAATTATTATTTTTATACATAAGAAAAACATTACTAAAGAACTTGCCAAAAAATCAACAAAATTAATTAAAATGACGTACCATTATGATTTTTTCCTCTTGCTCCAACTATTGAAGTCTAATCTTGAATTCCTTCTTATTATCATCCAGCACTGTTTTATCTTTCTACATGCAACAATAATATACGTTCAATAATTTCCTTACATGAACACTTTAGGCATAACAAATTTTATGGTTCCTAATATGATATATGTACGTCTCACCTCCAAAATCGTCATCTTATTAGTCATTAAAGCATCCTTCTCAAAAAATTTCGTTATGCTTTCCAGTTCAGTAATGTATTGTGCCTTCCTGTTATTTAAACGTTGAGCTCACTCTATGTTTGCCAAGATTCTTAACAACTCAACATTGTATGATAAAAAACCAAATGTTGTATGATAAAGAAAACCAAAGATTGTATTATTAAAAAAGAAAAAATAAAAGAAAGCTTAGCAATGTAGTCACGCAAACCTTCTAACTTTCTTAGGATCATTTTGAACCCTCGCAAGTTGGGGACACTTTGAAATCTTTTCCAATTCATCAGTAGTGTACACGTCGTTTACAAAGTCGAGGTCAAAAGTATTCTCATCTCCATCAACCTAATTGGTAGAGGAGATATAACCAGAAGAAAGAGGTATGTTCAAGAAGTCATTGAGCCGTTGTCCATTGAAACACTCAGGTAGTGTCCGCTTAAAGTTTTAATGATTGCGCCTTCAGCTGTTCTCTTCACGAATGGAGAAAGGCTACTTGATCCTAGTGGATGATTACAAATTAACGACGGGGAAACACTCAAAGGCGGCGAGGAGGAGTTAACACTTGACTGTTGAGTCATTGACCGTGGTTTGGGAGGAGTAGTCTTGTTGCCTCCACTCATCTGCATCAAAATATCAAAGTTATATTTCTATGTATAACTCATTTTTTCTTACGGTGGGAAAAATAATCTAATAGATAAAAAGAATGGAACAAAAAAGGATCTAATTGATATTCATCTCTTTTTGGCTACGCTTCTTATTCTTGCAAGGAACGTGTTGGGTTTGTTTTTGGTTGTGTAATATGGCTCAACTGGCGTTGAATAAGGGAAAGGCTGTCATGGTTCGTACCGAGTTGGTGAAAATCTCAGGTTCAGCTCTGTCACATCGGATACAGCAGTTCTCTCTTACCTTAATTAGGAGGCTGATGAATCCAAGTATTCAGAGAATGGATAGTTTGGTGGCAAACTTGCCTAAGATTTGGAAATTGGAGGATAGGGTAGTGGGAGCAGACTTGGGCCAAGGAATTTTTCAGTTTAATTTTGAAGCTGAGGAGGAACTTGAGGAGGTTCTGCAGAATGTGCCATATCATTTTGATGGGTGGCTGATATCGTTAGTCCGTTGGGAACCTATTATATCAAGCTCTTATCTATCAACTATCAATTTTTGGGTTAAAGCTTCTGGGATTCCGATGCATCTCGGGGAAGAATCAACTTTACAGGCTATTGGGAAGAAGCTTGGATTAATCCGGGAGATTTATGAAGATACTGGTAGTATCTATGTCACTGATAATGGATTTAATCCCATTATGTTTCAATTGGTGGCTCCTTTTGATACAGGTGATGAAGTAGTCGTCTCTTTAGAATATGAGAAGCTTAATGGTTTCTGTGAACATTGCTTTAGGCTAACTCATGAGGTTGGTGTTTTTCCTGAGTTAAGAAGGATTTCCGGGAAAAGAGGGATTGAGTATCATGCTGATAGGAGGGGGCCTCTTAGACAGCAAGTGTTGGCAAAACAAAACTCCCAAAAGCACGAGGGAGGGTGGGAAAAACCGAGACAAGGAACTGTGAAGAGAGCGCTGGATTTTCAAAGTGAGGACAACAATGGGAGTTTTCAGTATCATCTAGAAGAGGGGAATACCGGAAAGCACAATTATCGTCGTTAAGACAAACATCAAGCTGCTCCTGGGGGAAATAAGAGGAGTTTTGTAGCGACCGTATTCGTGGTACCTAAGGGTATGTTTTCTACCCTTTGCAAGTTGAACACTCGACTTTGGTAGATGGAATCCGAGTATTCTCGACCTTTGGTCGGAGTTTTGAGAATTTATCGATAGCCGATCGATGGGAATCCGAATGTTGCGAGAGAAAGCTGATTGCCGAGCTGAAACCCGTGTTTCTCGCATAAGATGGTCGGTTATTTGGACATCCGAGTTTTTCGGAGAAGCTTGGTCGGAGGGCTGACGTTCGGGGATCGGTGATATGAAGATCCGTGCGTGAAGTCTCGACCCAGAACGATGATCCGCGTGTTTTGTCGAGGATTGGCGAACTGGTTAAGTTTTCTCGAAAGAAAACGGGGGAACGGTTATTTTTTTCGTGAGAGAAAAGACACGGAGTGAGTTAGTGGACGGTTACTGAGCAGTTTATCGAGATTAACTGCTTAGACTCGCTTATAAAAGGGGATTGAGCGTCATTCTTTGCGAGTGTGATCGAAAAGCATAAGAACTCCGAAAGTTTGAGAGAATTGTTGAGAAAGTGCGAGTAACCGTCGAGAACCGAGAAAGATTGTCGAAGATCTGTCAGCGTTTGTCGAGAATTCAAGGTAATCATCGAGAAACTTCATGTTTATCGATAATTACTTAGTTTTATCAAAGATCAATCGGTGATCTGTTCTGTTTGTCGTAGATTTCGGGTAAAGAGCGACTCGTTGGAAGATCTGTTCGAAGTATCGTTGAATTGGTCGAGTAATTTGGGTAAGTATCGATAAACTTGGTGTTTATCGATATTTTCTTCGATCTATCATCTAAGGGAACGATGATCTGATCTGTGGTATGGAATTTCAGTGAACTGTTCGAGAAGTTAGCGAGAATCCGAGCATCAAGAGGTGTCAGAATCTGTATCCGAGAGACTACGGTGAGTGCGCGACCGTGGCTATGAATCTTAAGTCGTTTTCGTGCATAGATTCACTTAGTCTTGTTTTTCTGGTTTATTCCGAATGTTTTCTTGTCACGTATCGGTTATCAGTTGCTTAGTCTCGATGATTGGTTCGGTTTACTCGACAATCTAGATCGGCAATGCGCTCGATGAGGCTTGTTCGGTTGCGGGAAGATTGCTCGATAAATCCGGATAGTTATGCTTGACAAGTGTCTGTTCTTGACTTGCAATATAGACTGTTTGTTCTATGTATTGAATGCGATTGTTTGGTTATGGCCTGGTGAGACGGGACGACCGCTCTCACTAAGCAATTCGTTGCTTATGCCTCCTTTGTGATGCAGGAAAGGGTAATGGAAATGTCGGAACCAGTTCGCGAGACTAAGGCAAGAAGGGAAGGATGGTGGTTACTTGGGTAGTTTCATGTTGGTCTAGTATTAAAACGATGTAATAGCCTATAGCAAACTTACCGTTGTACTAGAACCTTTGTTATTAATGAAAGATTTCCGTTTTATGCTTAAAAATGACTTGTCGGAATTTTAGCCGGAAAATGAATAGTGTTCTGATCAGAGTTTCTCGACCGAGTTTTCTCTCGGTATAGTTGAAATCGGGTTGGGGCATTATAAATTGGTATCAGAGCATAAACGATTCTAGGACAGTCATAGCATAAGTGGGTTAGTGGGAAATCCATCCTTCCAATGCCAAGGTCTCGCGGTAAGTCTGGTTTTTCTGTGGGTGTGAAACTAAGTTAGTGTGGGGGCTAACTTAGTATCTGATCTGGTCATTGCAGATGGCTAGAAGTAACCGAAGTCAGAGGAGAAACCGTGTGAATGATGAGAATCCTGAAAATGTCACTAAGCATGTGGAAGCTCAAGGTGATGAGAATCCGGCAAATGGAAATGCCGAGAACATGAATGCTGCTGCTGGTGTGGGTGTCGATGCTGCTCCGGTCGGGTTGGCACAAGTGTTTACTGTGCGTGCGCAAATCTTGGAGCGTTTGCCGATTGTTGCGCCTGCTCCGATGGTACCTCCGCCGGTGGTGAATCCGCCTGTTATGAATCCGCCAGTGGAGGATGCGGAAGAAGTTGCTCCGGTGCGAGTTCCATCGTATCTGAAAGTGATGGATCAGATGCATAAGCTGGGTACTAAGTATTTTCCTGGTGGTAAGCTGTTGGAAGCGAGAGAGTGGATTAAGCGAATGGAAAGAAACTTCAACTCTATTCGGTGTCCGATTGCGTATAAGAAAGATCTTGCGGTTCACTACTTGGAAGAGGACGCGCATGACTGGTGGGAGGAAGTGGTGATACGTTTGGGAAGTCCGGACTGCTCGTGGGAAAATTTTTGTGAAGAGTTTCGCACTAAGTACACACCACCAGAAAAGTTTAATGAGCTTGAGTCGGATTTCTTGGATTTGGTTCAAGGCTCGATGACTTCAAGGGAGTATGAAGTTGAATTCAATCGCCATAAGAAGTATGCTGGTCGTGAACTTGAAGGTGAACAAGTGCAGATTCGTAGATTTATGCGTGGGCAGCGACAGGAACTTCGGACTCTTTGTGGGATTCGAGATTACAGTAGTCTCGATGAGCTTGTGGAGAAGGCCTCTATGTTGGAAGCTGGGCTAAGTAAGGAAGCTATGTTGCGATCTGAGATTGTGCAGAATCAAACTTTTCAATCAGGGAAATCTGGAAATGGTGCGGGACAGAAAAAGAAAGTGTGGGGAAAAGACAATGTTTGGCAAGTCAAAGTGGAGGATCGACTATGGGAAAGTCAAATGCTGGGAGTAATTGGAGAGCTACTGGAGCATGTCTTCGCTGTGGTAGCATGGCTCATAAAGTTCGTGACTGCCCGGAAGAAGACACAAGGGGAAAGAATCATGGAAATGATTCGGGAGCTAAGGTGTGCTACAACTGCAACGAGCCTGGTCATTTCAAGTCTCAGTGTCTAAAACTGGTGCAGCCGAATGGGAAAAGGGCAAGTGATGGATTGCCACCCCCACCGAAGAGGCAAGCTACAATGCCGCGTATGTACGGCATGTCCGAGGAAGCAATGGAACCCAGCACTTCTCGCCCGATCACCGGTAAGCCTATCACTTACCTTAGAAAATTTCTGTGTGAAATTGCATGAAGTGTGCATGCTTGGTTTCTTAGCATTCTAGGTGAATGTGTAGGGACCTTAATCATGGGTGGGGTGGAAACTCATGTTCTGTTTGATTCCGGGGCAACAAATTGTTTTGTTAACCCGGATATGGTTGGGAAAGGTGGGTTCTTGAGAGAACTCGGTGATGATTTTGGGTTGGTACAAGCTGCTGGTGGACAAGTGATGTTAACTTATGGAAAAGTTCCGAATGTCTCGGTGATGATCGGATGGAAGAACATGCCAGCCGACTTGGTGATTTGTCGGGTGAAGTCGTATGATGTGATCCTTGGAATGGATTGGCTCGGAAAGCACAAGGCACACTTGGATTGTCACCGCGGCCGAGTGAAGTTTGAACTCGATGATGGAACATCGATGGAGTATCAAGGCATCAGGCCAACATCGGGAAGCTTGATCGTTTCGGCGATCCAGGCAGAACAAATGATCGATAAAGGATGCGAAGCATACTTGGCCATGACTACTACTGCGGAAGTTGGGCCGGATGCTAAGCTCGATAGAATACTGGTGGTGAATGAATTCGAAGACGTGTTCCGAGCATTGACTGGATTGCCACCAGATCGTGCGGATCCATTCACTATCGAGCTGGAGCCGAGAACTTGTCCGATATCGAAGGCACCGTATCGGATGGCACCAGCCGAAATGGCCGAGTTAAAGAAACAGTTGACCGAGTTGATGGAGAAAGGATTCATGAGACCGAGCAGTTCACCGTGGGGTGCACCGGTACTGTTCGTCAAGAAGAAAGATGGAAGTTTCAGACTTTGCATCGACTATCGAGGGCTGAACCATGTAACAGTAAAGAACAAGTACCCTTTGCCGAGAATCGACGAGTTGTTGGACCAACTCCAAGATGCTACTTGTTTTCCTAAGATCGACTTGGCTTCCGGATATCATCAGATTCCGATTGCTGAGTCGGATATTCGTAAGACTGCCTTTCAGACAAGGTATGGTCATTATGAATTTGTTGTCATGCCCTTCGGGCTGACTAACGCACCGGCTGCTTTCATGAAGCTTATGAATGGGGTATTTCGGGACTGCTTGGATGAGTTTGTAATCATCTTTATAGATGATATTTTGGTTTACTCGAGGAATGCGGAGGAGCATAAGAGTCACTTGAGAACGGTGATGAGTAGACTTCGGGAGCATAAGTTGTTTGCCAAACTTAGCAAGTGTAGCTTTTGGCAAAAGGAGATTGGGTTCTTGGGTCATACGATCTCGGATAAGGGAGTATCCGTTGATCCTGAAAAGATCAAGTCCATCAAGGATGGCCGAGACCATTGAATGCTTCGGAGATAAGGAGTTTTTTCGGTTTAGCTGGATATTATCGACGATTTGTCAAGGGATTTGCAAGCATGGCGCAGCCATTGACTAAGTTGACGGGTAAAGATGTGCCGTTTGTGTGGGCGGCTGAGTGTGAGAAAAGTTTCTCGAAGTTAAAGGAAATGCTCACAAGTACTCCGGTGTTGGCTCTACCGATACCGAATGCACCTTTTGTGGTTTATACCGATGCATCTCGGATGGGACTTGGTTGTGTTCTGATGCAAGAAGGCAAGGTGATTGCTTACGCATCACGACAGTTAAGGAAGCACGACGAAAATTATCCGACGCATGATCTTGAGATGGCTGCTGTGGTTTTCGCGTTAAAAATTTGGCGATCTTACATTTACGGTGGGAAAGTTCAAGTTTTTACGGATCATAAGAGTTTGAAGTATATCTTCACTCAACCAGAATTAAATTTGCGACAATGAAGATGGATGGAACTTGTCACTGATTATGATCTAGACATTGCCTATCATCCGGGAAAGGCAAATCTGGTCGCGGATGCACTTAGTCGGAAGCGGGTTGCGACAAATGTTGAGAAAGAGATGCAAGGGTTGATCAGTATGGTTGGTACGCTTAGGTTAGCTGCTTTGTCGGATGAGTTAGAACCGTTGGGTTTGGGAGCAGCAGATCAAGCAGATTTGTTAAGTCGGGTTCGGTTGGCTCAGGAAAAAGATGAAGATTTGATTAGATGGTCGAAGAATGATAAGACTGAATTTCAGACTTCGAACAATGGGACGATCTTGGTAAATGGTCGTGTTTGTGTACCGAAAGATAAGGAGCTACGAGAAGAAATTCTCAAGGAAGCGCATATGTCCAAGTTTTCGATACATCCGGGGTCGACAAAAATGTATCAAGATTTGAAACGCTATTACCACTGGAAAGGAATGAAGCGAGACGTGGCTAACTGGGTAGCCGGTTGTCCGACTTGTCAGTTGGTTAAGGCTGAACATCAAGTTCCGGGTGGAATGTTGCAAACGTTACCGATGCCCGAGTGGAAATGGGATATGATCACCATGGACTTTGTCACTGGTTTGCCATTAGTTGACAAGAAAGATGCGATATGGGTTGTCGTTGATCGATTAACTAAGTCTGCTCACTTCATTGCGATGAATAAGAAAGATGGAGCCGAGAAGCTTGCTGAGATCTATGTAAAAGAAGTTGTTCGATATCATGGTGTACCGGCAAGCATAGTTTCAGATCGAGACTCCAAGTTTACTTCGGGTTTTTGGAAAGCACTTCAGAAAAGATTCGGTACAAGGTTGAATATGAGTACAGCTCATCATCCTCAGACGGATGGACAGTCCGAGCGAATGATCCGAACACTTGAGGGTTTGTAGCGAGCTATTGTTTTGGATTGGGGCGGTAAGTGGGAGGAGTATTTACCGTTGGCTGAATTCGCTTATAACAACAGTTATCAGTCGAGTACTGGGATGTCACCATACAAAGCGTTGTATGGAAGACCTTGTAGAACACCGCTGTGTTGGACCCAAGTTGGGGAGCGGAGTGTTTATGGTCGAGACTTTGTCGAAGAGACAACAGAAAGAATCAAAGTCTTGAAGATTAAGATGAAAGAAGCTCAAGATTGACAAAAGAGCTATGCCGATAAGCATCGGAGAGAAGTTGAGTTTGATGTAGGAGATATGGTCTATCTCAAGACAGTCACTTATAAGGGAAAGGATCGAGCATCCTTGAACACGAAATTATCTCCAAGGTATATGGGACCGTTCCGGATTCTGGAAAGGATCGGACCTGTCGCATACAAGCTGGAATTGCCAACGGCAATGGATGCTTTTCATAAAGTATTCCATGTTTCGTTGCTAAGGAAATGCATAACGAATCGGGAGAATGTCATATCTAAACCTCCACTGGATTTGCAAGAGAATATGACTATAATGGGAAGACCGGTTCAGATTTTGAGTAAGAAGTTGCGGGCAAGTGGTAAGAAAAAGGTTAAGTTGATTCAGGTCGTTTGGGATTGTGATGGTGAAGAGCAAACAACTTGGGAGCCGGAAGAAGTGATGAAGGTGAACTTCAAGAAATGGTTTGAAAAGCAAAAGGTTCCACAGAAAAAGGCTTAGATTCGAGGACGAATCCATTCTAAGTGGGGGAGAACTGTAGCGACCGTATTCATGGTACCTAAGGGTATGTTTTCTACCCTTTGCAAGTTGAACACTCGACTTTGGTCGATGGAATCCGAGTATTCTCGACCTTTGGTCGGAGTTTTGAGAATTTATTGATAGCCGATCGATGGGAATCCGAATGTTGCGAGAGAAAGCTGATTGCCGAGCTGAAACCCGTGTTTCTCACATAAGATGGTCGGTTATTCGGACATCCGGGTTTTTCGGAGAAGCTTGGTCGGAGGGCTGACGTTTGGGGATCGGTGATACGAAGATCCGTGCGTGAAGTCTCGACCCAGAACAATAATCCGCGTGTTTTGTCGAGGATTGGCAAACTGGTTAAGTTTTCTCGAAAGAAAACGCGGGAACAGTTATTTTTTGTGAGAGAAAAGACGCGGAGTGAGTTAGTGGACGGTTACTGAGCAGTTTATCGAGATTAACTGCTTAGACTCGCTTATAAAAGGGGATCGAGCGTCATTCTTCGCGAGTGTGATCGAAAACCATAAGAACTCTGAAAGTCTGAGATAATTGTCGAGAAAGAGCGAGTAACTGTCGAGATCCGAGAGAGATTGTCGAAGATCTGTCAGCGTTTGTCGAGAATTCAAGGTAATCATCGATAAACTTAGTGTTTATCGATAATTACTTAGTTTTATCGAAGATCAATCGGTGATCTGTTCTGTTTGTCGTAGTTTTCTGCTAAGGAGCGACTCATCGGAAGATCTGATCGAAGTATCGTTGAGTTGGTCGAGTAATTTGGGGTAAGTATTGATAAACTTGGTGTTTATCGATATTTTCTTCGATTTATCATCTAAGGGAACGATGATCTGATCTTTGATATGGATTTTCAGTGAACTGTTCGAGAAGTTAGCGAGAATCCAAGCATCAAGAGGTGTCAGAATCTGTATCCGAGAGACTACGGTGAGTGCGCGACCGTGGCTATGATTCTTGAGTCGTTTTCGTGCATAGTTTCACTTAATCTTGTTTGTCTGGTTTATTCCGAATGTTTGCTTGTCATGTATCGGTTATCTGTTGCTTAGTCTCGATGACTGGTTCGGTTTACTCGACAATCTAGATCGGCAATGCGCTCGATGAGGCTTGTTCGGTTGCGGGAAGATTGCTCGATAAATCCGAATAGTTATGCTTGACAAGTGTCTGTTCGTGACTTGCAATATTGACTGTTTGTTCTATGTATTGAATGCGATTGTTTGGTTATGGCCTGGTGAGACGGGACAACCGCTCTCACTAAGCAATTCGTTGCTTACGCCTCCTTTGTGATGCAGGAAAGGGTAATGGAAATGTCGGAACCAGTTCGCGAGACTAAGGCAAGAAGGGAAGGATGGTGGTTACTTGGGTAGTTTCATGTTGGTCTAGTATTAAAACGATGTAATAGCCTATAGCAAACTTACCGTTGTACTAGAACCTTTGTTATTAATGAAAGATTTTCGTTTTATGCTTAAAAATGACTTGTCGAAATTTTAGCCGGAAAATGAATAGTGTTCTGATCGGAGTTTCTCGGCCGAGTTTTCTCTCGGTAAAGTTGAAATCGGGTTGGGGCATTATAAGTTTCCCTGGGACCTGGGCTGAAAATAGTGGGGAGTTTGGGGGAGGAGTTGTTAAGAAAGATGGTGAGGGGACACAACCGCTGTACCAAGTTAAGCATTATCGAATGTGCACAGTAACGATACAACTTTGTCTTCTAAGTTAGTGGAGTTGGGAAAAATTCAGGAGGACGTGGAAATTGAAGAGGAACCAGAAATGGAGAGCAAGGAGCTAACAACTGATCTAGACTTTACAGAAAGTACAGATGATTTATTAGAGGATGGAGAATACCAGGATGAGGATCAAGTAATGGCAGAGAAAGATCCTGCAGCTACCGAGCCTCATCTTCATGTGGAGGCGAGTTTCAAAAAAAAAGGTATGGCTTATGACTCTAGTCTTTTTTGTATTGAAATGGGTAAAGTTAATAAGGCTATGAAGGATATTGATTTGGATAGGAAAAATGTATTGGTTCATAAAACTTTTGGTCCTTACTCCTTAGGGTAGTAAAGGATCTAAGTTAAATAAGAGAAATGCTTTACTTATGGCCTCTCCAGGAAAACGTTTATTAGCTAAGGCTTAATTTTCTAAAACTGTAGGAGATGTTAACAGGCAGAAAGCTGTAAGCAGGCAACACAACAAGGCTAAGGAAGGACTCATCCCGGGTTGGGAGAATCGAGCGACGAAGAAAGGGACGGTGGCGCTCCCGAAACCACCGGCTCAAACGTGAAAATCATGAGCTGGAACTGTCAGGGCATAGGGGTTGACCTGACGGAGAGCTATTTAAGGGATGTGTTGAAGAAGAATAAACCAGATCTCTTATTCTTATCAGAAACAAAAAAATGTTTTTCTTATTTACAAAAATTTCAAGTTAGTTTTGGTTACAATAAGTTATATATAATTGAACCACGTGGTTCTAGCGGCGATTTAGCTTTATTTTATAATGATGAAATAAAATTGGAGGTTTTTTCTGAGAGTAATTGGATTATTGATGTTAAAGCTTTTTTGGGCCAACAAATTGTGTTTATGACATTTGTATATGGCAATCCTGTCACCACATATCGGGGTTTGGTGTGGGATAAGTTATCACAAATAGGTTCTAAAAGAAAAGATTCATGGCTTATGGTCGGGGATTTTAACGAGCTTACAGGAAATCAGGAAAAAGTAGGAGGTAACTTGAGGCCTGCATCGTCATTTGTCTTATATAATTCAATGATTCGTGATTGTGGGATGTTAGAGTTTCCGTGTTATGGAGATCAATTATCTTGGAAAGGATACAGAAGGAATAATCAAGTTGTAAGGTGTAGGCTTGATCGAGCGTTAGGAAATGAAGATTCGCATAGTCTTTTTACTTACTCCAAAGTAGATTATATGGATATGATTGGATCTGATCATCGTCCCATTTTAATCAATTGTGAGTATTTTGAAAAGCCTAGACGACAGTTTCGATTTGATAAAAGATGGATTGGCAAGGATGGTCTCTTTGGGGAAGTTGAATCGGGGTGGAACCGAACAAAATTGTAGACATTCTATCTCATGGTGGAGAAAAAATAATATTCCCGCTGGAAAGGAATTAATATCCTCTTTGTAGTCGGCTTAAGAAGAGGCAACAAAAGATGATTCAATCCCTCAGGTGGAAATTAAAAATGTTGAGAATAAATTAAAAGAGGCATATCACGATGAGGAGATATACTGGCAACAAAAAAGTAGGAAATTTGGTTAAAAGTAGGGGATAAAAATACCAAATATTTCCATGCATCCACAAAGCCAAGAAGGGTACAGAATAGGATCTTAGGACTATATGGTTTAGATGGTTCATGGGTGGAAACATATGTTGGTATGGAATCTAATATGACTGGTATTTCAGAGATGGTACAAGAGGTAAATCCTTTCATTACAGATAATATTAATCGTTATTTAACCAGGGATATCACTGAGGGTGATGGTTGGAAAGCCTTATTTGCTATGCATCCAGAAAAAAACACCAGGAGAAGATGGAATGACTACTTTATTTTATCGAAGATTTTGGCACTCCTTAAAAGGGGATTTGGTTGATCTGGTTATAGAATTTTCCCGTTTTGGAAAATTTGATAGAAGATTGAATGAAACTAATATTTGTTTGATTCCAAATGTGGATAAACCACAACGAATGGCAGAATTTAGGCCAATAAGTCTGTGTAATGTGAGTTACAAAATTATTTCTAAGATTCTTTGTCTAAGGCTAACGAAAGTTTTACCTAAATTAATTTTGGAAACTTAGTCGGCATTTGTGTCAGGTAGACTAATCACTGATAATATTTTAATCGCTCATAAAATGTTTCATGGGTTAAGAACTAACTTATCATGTAAATCGGACTTTCTAGCCATTAAGACCGATATGAGTAAGGCGTATGATAGAGTAGAGTGGAATTTTCATGAGGCTGTTTTGATCCAGCTAGGGTTTGATACAAAATGGGTTTCTTGGATTATGTGGAGTGTGCGGTCGGTTTCGTATCAAGTGTTATTAAATGGACAACCCTTAGGACAAATCATTTCTCAGAGGGGTCTAAGACGAGGAGATCTATTATCGCTTTATTTATTTATTCTGTGTACAGAGGTTTTGATTGCTAATATTAAAAAAAGCAGAAGAAGATAATAAGTTGACGGGTATAGAATTGGCACGGAAATGTCCGGCTATCACACAGTTACTTTTTGTTGACGATAGATTATTCTATTGTAAAGCGGAGGAGGGTCAATGTAAAACAGTAATGGAAACAGTAATGGAAACAGCTTCTCGTAGGATTCAATGTGATATGGTATGCAAAACATGTGGTTCAGACGTTTGAGACCATTAATCATGCGCTTTTCGAGTGTGCTCATTAGAGACGAATTTGGGATTTGTCTACGATTCTGATAGTGCTTGGTGGTTTTCCTTATAATTCTAGATTAGCAAATCTGGATTTTATCTTTTGGAGTGTGGTCCCACTTTTAAGGGAGAAGGAGAAGAAACATTTGTTTCTATGGATTTTGTGGTGCATATGGAAGGATAGAAACAAAAAAGTGTTCCAAGGAATTCAGTCATAACCGGTAGATATTATTAATCAGGCTCTAAGTGAACAATTACTATGGGAAAATGCCCAAATAATACCGGCTGAAGTAAGTGATCCAGTAGAAGATATATCTACTTCTTCGTCAATTTTTCGATGTCGAATTGATGGTTCGTGGAAGTTGGGGGATGCTTTTACTGGCTTGGGATGGTGGTGTTTTAGGGGTGAAGAGCAGACAGTTCTACTAGGTGCTAAGTGTCTTAGAAGATGCCTCTCACCACTTCACTCAGAAATGGCAGCACTTTTATGGGCTATGGAGAGTATTCTTATAAGAAGGATTGATTGTCATACTTTTGAATCAGATTGTGCCGAGCTCATCTTAATGGTGCAAACCCATCAAGAGTGGCCAACATTCTCCAACATGTTAGATGAATTTCTTGTGTTACGTGCGTCATTTTCCTCATTTTCTATAACTAAAATTTTGCGTTCTTGTAATTCAAAATCAGATTGTCTTGCTCGTTCTTCCAGATCACTGGATTCGAAGTTTCTTTTGTAAACGATTTCCCTCCTGGTTGGGCTACCAATCATGGAGTAATATTTTAATTAATGTGTGGATGACAAAAAAAAAGACAGTAAAAAAGATAAAAGGTTACTATGATTAAAATTGTCGAAGATCATTTATTTATATTCGAGTAAAGAGGAAAATAGAATTAAAACGTTAACAAAACAAAGAAGATACTCTACCTTTTAAAAAGAAAATGGCTAAGAAACTAGAATGTGATGGTTCTTTGCTTTGATAATTAGCACGAACTTCCTTTTATAGCTTAAGAATTACTAAAATGATTCTCCTACTTTAATCTTATTTTGTTAATAAAATATCTTATAAATTGTGAAGTCAAAACACTCGAATAAACTCTGTGTTATTTAGGCAGTTTAATAAAAATTTATCAAGTTAAGGTCATTGTGTTTAACAGTTGACTCAATCTTAATTAATTTTTATTTTTGCTATTGATTCAATATTAATTATTATTTTTTTTTACAAAACTGACTTAATCTTAATTTTTTAGTTTCTTAGTTGAGTCATTCCTAATTTGTTTTAACTTTTGCGATTGATTCAAAATATTAAATAATTTTTTATTTTCCCTATTAACTCAATCTTAATTAATTTTTATTTACTCGATCGACACAATATTAAGTTTTTTGATTTTCGCAATTGAGTCAATCTTAATTCATTTTTAATTTAGCGATTGACTCAAAATTAATCGCTGAATAAAAATTAATTATGATTGACACAATTGCGAAAATATAGCAAGTGAAAACAAAGCAATTAAGATTGTTTCAATCGAGTAAATAATAATTAATTAATATTGAGTCAATAGCGAAAATAAAAATTATCTACGATTTTGTGTCAACAGCGAAAATAAAAATTAATCAAGAATGACTCAACTGCAAAAATAAAAATAATTAAGATTAAGTCAATTGTGTAAATAAAAATTAATTTAGATTGAGTTGATAGCGAAGATAAAAATTAATTAAGATTAAGTCAATCGTGAAACACAATGACCTTAACTTTATAAATTTTCATTAAACTACCTAAATAACACATAGTCTATTCAAGTGTTTGGACTTCAAAATTTATAAGATATCAATATTTTATTGACAATAAAAGATTGAAGAAGGAGAATCATTTCAGTAGTTCTTAACCTATAAAAGGAGGCTCGTGCTAACTATCAAAGCAAATAACAATCACATTCCAGTTTCTCAGACATTTTCTTTTTCTAAAGTAGGGTATCGTCATTCTTTGATTACCGTTTTAATTTTCTTTTCTCTTTAATGTTTTGAAATTAAATGATCTTTGATAATTTTAATCATAGTAAACTAATTTTTTCCCATTCTCTTTATCGATTAGATTTTTTTCCAGTCGTAAGAAAAAATGAGTTATGCATAGAAACATTACTTTGATGTTTTGATGTAGACGAATGGAGGCGGCAATACCACTCCTCCCAAAGCAAGGTTGATGACTCAGTAGTCACATGTTAACTCCTCCTGCCGCGTATGAGCCCTTCTCCGTTATCAGTCCGACATCATCCACTAGGATGGATGAGCCTTTCTCTGTCGAATACTTTGAGTGTGAAGAGAAGAGTTAAAGGCGAAGTATTGAAACTTTAAGAGGACACTAACAAAAGTGTATTGCTGGACACCTGTCTCAATGACTTATTGAACTTACCTCTTTCTCCTGGTTATATCTCCTCTACTAGTTTGGTTAAAGGAGATGCGAATATTGTTGACCTCGAGTTTGCCAAAGACATGTATACTGCTGATAAATTCGAGAAGATTTTGAAGTGTCCCAAACTTGTAAGGGTTCGAAATGATCATAAAAAGTCACAAGGTTTGCGTGACTAAATTTTAATTTTTTTTTTCCTTTTCTTTTTACCATACAAATGTTTGGTTGTTTAGAATCATGGCAAACAGAGAGTAAGGTCATCATTCAAAAAACACGAAGGCACAATACATTACTGAGTTGGATAGCAGAACAAAAATTTTCAGAAGGATAATGCTTTAATGACTAATAAGATGACGATTTTGGAGATGAGACGTACATAATCTGGGGGTGCAAAGGTCTACACCAAGATGGATCTAGAAAAGGGTTACTACCAAATTCGGATAGCCGGGGGAGACAAAACCAAAACCGCATGTGCTACTTGGTACATTTGAGAGGTTAGTGATGCCTTTTGGCCTCACAAATGTACCGGCCACGTTCTACACACTCATGAACCAGATCCTTCAGCCCTACCTAGGTCAGTTTGTGGTAGCATACCTCGATGATATTGTCAGCTACTCCAACTCCATGGAGGAGCACGTCGAGCTTTTGAAGGTACTATTCCAACTTCTACGAGAGAATGAGTTATACGTGAAGTGGGAGAAGTGCACGTTTGCAACCAAAGAAGTGCAGTTTTTGGGGCATAGCAATGGAAGAGGGAAGTTGAGAGTGGCTAATGTTAAAGTTTTGACAATTACCGGATGGGAGGCTCCATGCCAAAGTACTTGATTTACGGTCTTTTCTTGGCCTTGTTAGTTATTACCGATGCTTCATCGAGGGTTACTCCATGAGGGCGGCCTCATTGACCAATCTTCTCAAAAAGGGAAAATTGTGGGAGTGGTCAGATCGGTGTAAGGAAGCATTCAAGGAACTTAATTTGGCGATCAGTTGGGAACCAGTACTTGCCCTTCAGGATTTCAGCCAAGCATTCGAGGTACAAACCGATGATTCTGATTTTTCCATTAGTGGTGTTCTTTTGCAAGAAGGACACCCAATAGCCTTTGAGAGCCACAAGCTGAATGACACGAGAAGCGGTATACAGTTCAGGAGAAAGAGATAAGAGCCGTTGTGCATTGCTTGCGTGTTTGGCGACATTATCTCTTGGGGTTTCTTTTCTCCATCAAGATGGATAACGTGGCAACGACTTAGTTCCAAACTCAGAAGAAGTTATCACCAAAGAAAACTCGTTGGCAAGATTTTCTAGCTGGTTTTGACATTACAATGGAGTATAAGCGAGGTAAGGCTAATGATGTAGTCGATGCATTAAGTCGGAAGGCCAAACTCGCAAACATCAGTCAAGCGAAGGTTATAATTTTGAGTTATGTTTGGGATTGTCTCGACCATGACCCGATAGTAAAGGAGTTAGTGAGATTGGCTTCAGAGGGGAAGCAATCAGGTTTTGGGTAAAAGATGGGCTAATTTACACCAAGGGTCGACGCCTATATGTCCGGAATTTGGAGAGCCTACTACGAGACATTATCCAAGAATGTCATGATACTTAGTGGGTAGGGAATCTGGGAAAAATATGTACGATGGCCTTGGTCGAAGCAGTGTATTATTGGCCAAGGATGCAGGACACCATGGAGCTTTATGTGAAGACTTGTTTGGTGTGCCAACAAGAAAAGTTAGAACACCGACAACCAACATGATTGTAGGAGCTGTTACCCATACCGGAGAGAACATGGGAGTCTATCTCGTTGGATTTCATAAGTGCCCTACCAGATTTGGAGACGTTTGGATCAAGTATGGCACGTTTTTTGCGTGTCCAAGAGTCTGCACAATAGAGGAGGCAACACGTAGTGAAACTATGGGGATTACCGAGGAATATATTGAGTGATCAAGATCCTCGATTCACCGGGAAGTTTTGGATGGAGTTAGCTAAGAATCTCGAAACAAAGCTAAGTTTTTCAACAAGGTTTTTCCCCTGACCGACACTCAGACAGAAAGGGAGAATTCATTGTTGCGGTGCTACCTTCGACACTTTGTGAGTGTAAACCAGGAAGACTAGGAAAAGTTGGTGGATATTACCCAATTCTCTTAAAATTTACAATGCAGCGAAGCGACAGGCAAGAGTCTCTTCGAACTTGTGACTGGGCAAAAAATAAATGACTCCCCATCAGATGACCATACTAAGTAACGTGACACAAAGTTAGGGAGCGCAGAAGATCGCAAAGACATGGAAAGATCATGCGGACTTTTCCCGGGTTTGCATGGTACCGCAAGGGAATGAAGAACTGGGCCGACGAGAAACGTTGGCCATTGGATTTCAAAGTACGTGATCGTGTCTTGGTAAAATTTTCCGGAGTATGCACAAGGGACTTCTCTGAAGATCAGAGGGGATGTTCGAAGTAATAGCCAAGGTAGGAAAATTTTTATACGAACTAGATCTACTTGAAACTTGGAAGATCCATCCGGTTTTCCACGTGAGTATGCTCAAGCCATATCACGGAGACGTTGAGGACAAACATCATAAAGTGTCATCTCGAGCACCACCAATTATGGCGAAGTCTTACGACAAGGAGAATGAGGAAGTACTCTCGTCAAAGGTGATTTGGAAACATGGTGTTCCACGGCGAACACACTTCCTCATCAAATGGAAGGGTTTACCAGAAGCAGAGGTAGGCTTCCTAGTCCATTTATTCGAAACAAAGAGAGTCTAGGGCCACACGGTTTGATCCCAAACGATCAAGTCCGTGACATGCAGCTGTTATTTTTCTTATTATTAGTTTATATTAATAATAAATATAAATTATGCTAGAAATGAATTCATATAGCAAGTTAATGACTAATTTTGTTTATATAAACATGAATTTCATAACTCTTTTACATCATCATGAATGATGATGATGAAAATAAATATAATTATTATTGAGATGGATATTAAAAGAACAAGAAAAAAACAAGAGTAATTAATTTATAAAAATAGAATATAAATATATTAATAAACTTGTGGAAAGGTTTCTAACGCTTCCTAAAAAATGAGAAAACAAAGAAGGAAAAAAGTGACTTTCAATGCTTTTAAAAAAAACTAATAGCAAAAATGTTTGATTGGAAAATTAATGGCTGTAAAGGCTTAAACTGCATAATATTTTGCATTTTGTATGATTGATTTGTATTTTTTTTTGAAGATGAATGGTTGTTCAAAAAAAACGCAATAGACGAATGGTAAAATTTCAAAAATTGGTGACTTACAAGAATTGTTTCCCTAGAACTCTCTCCATAGCAGTGCCACTATTAGTGTTGAAGAATATTTCGAAAATAACATGATATTCAAAGTGCCAAAGAATATCGACAATATATAACTTTTTATAAACTGAAAAATATATGTTCGACACAATACAAAAAGTAAACAGCTTGCCGAAATAAGTAAATAAAAAAAACTACTTAGTAAAAAAATAAAAATAAACTTACAAAAATAATTCAATAGCTAAAATAAATAACTTGCCAAAATAACTATTCACAAATAAAATAAAATAACTGCCAAAACAAAACACTAGAAAGAGTAAATAACTCTCCAAAAAATAAAAAATTAATTAAGATTGAGTTAATCGCAAAAACAAAATTAAGGTTGAGTTAATACAAAAAAAAAAACTAATCAAGATTGAGTCAATCTCTTAAATTGTATTTCATTAACATTGAGTCAATAGCCAAAATAATAATAAACTATTAGTGATGAAAAATCTTTTGAAAATAACATGATATTTAAAGTGACAAAGAATATCGACAATATATATATATATCTTTATAAACTGAAAAAATATCTGTTCGACACAATATAAAAAGTAAACAGCTTGCCAAAATAAGTATATAAAAAATAACTCCTTTGTTAAAAAAAATAAAAATAAACTTACAAAAATAATTCAATAGCTAAAATAAATAACTTGCCCAAATAACTATTCACAAATCAAATAAAATAAGTGCCAAAAAACTCACCAGAAAAAAAAGTAAATAACTCACCAAAAATAGAAAATTAATTAAGATTGAGTCAATCGAAAATATAAAAGTAAATTAAGGTTGACTTAATACAGAAAACAAAACTAATCAAGATTGAGTCAATCTCTAAAATAGTATTTCATTAACATTGAGTCAATAGCCAAAATAATAATAAATTATTAGTGTTGAAGAATCTTTCGAAAATAACATGATATTCAAAGTAACAAAGAATATCGAAAATCTATAACTCTTTATAAACTGAAAATATATATGTTCGACACAATACAAAAAGTAAACAGCTAAAATCAAAATTTAATTGTAACGCACATGTTCTGAAAAATGATAGAAGACTTTAGTTTGTATAAGAACTAAGGTGGAGTCGGTTTAATTCCGGGTTGATTTTCTAAGCTGGTCGATTTGTTAATTGAATCAAAGGACAGTTTACTTAATGTCGGTTTAGGTAAATCATGTTTTAGTTTATCAAATTAAACCAAAACCCCTATTTCATAAAGAACGCCACCTCTCTCTTTTTTCTTGTCGTTGTTTCTTTACGAGAAAAGAGTAAGAGAAAACGAGAAGGACAAGTTCACTTCTGAGAAGGAGAGTGTTAGCTTTGCTTTAGTGTAGAAGTCAAAAGAAGCATATTCGTCACATCTAGAAAGAAAAGGGTTATGATGTATCAAATCTTATCCAAAGTTTTGTGAGACACTTCTCCTCTATAGCAAGCTGGGATCAGCTTACCGTAGAGCTTTATGTGAAGACTTTTTTGTTGTGCGGACAACCGACAGGATTGTTGGAGTCGTTACTCGTGCCAGAAAAACCTTGGGAGTCCGTCTCGTTGGTTTTCCATAAGTGCCCTAGCAGATTCAGAGAAGTTCGGGTTAAGTATGGCACATTTATTGCACGACAGAGGAGGCAGCACGTGGTAAAACTATGGGGATTACCAAAGTATATACTGAGTGATTGGGATCCTTGATTCACTGGGAAGCTTTGGATGGAGTTGGTCAAGAATCTCGGAACAAAGCAATTTTTTCAACAAGCTTTAATCCCCAGACCGACCATCAAACATGACGGGCGAATTCATTGTTGGAGTGTTACCTTCGACACTTCGTAAGTGTAAACCAGGAAGACTAGGTAAAGTTGGTGGATATTGCCCAATTCTCTTACAATATACAACGAAGCGAAGCGACAGGCAAGAGTCTCTTCGAACTTGAGACCGGGCAACAACCAATGACTCCCCATTTGATGGCCATACTAAGTAACAAGACACGAAGTTCGAGAGCGCAGAAGATGGCAAAAACTTGGGAAGATCATGCAAACTTTGCCCGGGTTTTACATGGAAAAATTCCGCAAGCGTATGAAAAAGTGGGCCGACAAGAAGCGACGGCCATTAGATTTCAAAGTACGTGATCGAGTCTTGGTGAATCTTCCTCACCAGCAATTCAAAATTTTCAGGAGTATGCACAAGGGACTTCTCCGGAGATATGAGGGGCCGTTCGAAGTAATAGCCAAGATAGGTAAAATTTCGTACAAACTAGATCTACTTGAAAATTTGAAGGTCCATCTGGTTTTCCACGTGGGTATGCTAAAGCAATATCACGGAGTCACCAAGGAAGAACATCGTGGAGTGTCGTCTCGAGCACCACCAATTATGACGAAGTCTTACGACAAGGAGATTGAGGAAGTTCTCTCGTCAAAGGTGGTTTGGAAACATGGTGTTCCCCGGCGAACACACTTCCTCATAATATGGATGGGTTTACCAGAATCATAGACTTAATGGGAACCAAAGGACGAGTTATGGCAATTCCGAGAGAAACTGAAGGCATTCACGACAACAAGGAAGTCACCGAATTAGGTGGGGGATGATGTCAAGGCGCATTTACATAATCACCCATTTGGGCCGGACTATGAAGGAAGCCCACTAAACACTTAGCATTTTTCAGCCTTTTTCTAGGAAGAGCTTCGAAGCCACTTAAGGAAAGGCTTGTAGAGGATACTCGAAAGAATTTGTCACCAAGCCAAATCCTTGTATTTCTGACAATATAAATAGGGGTTAGATCCCTCATTTGCAGTCATCCAGCACTTTTATAAATGTCATAGCAATTCAGTAATCACTTGTCTTTTCTCGAGTTTTCAATCTTTCCGGGTCCTTTTGTCACAAAGGGTCGGAATTCTTGAGGGGAGTTAGGCTGCCTAGTTTATTTATTCGAAAAAGAGAGTCTAGGGCCGCATGGTTTGGTGCCAAACAATCAAGTCCGTGACATGCAACTGTTATTTTTCTTATCATTATTTTATATTAATAATAAATATAAATTATGTTATAAATGAATTTATATAGCAATTTAATGACTAATTTTTGTCAAAATAAATTTCATAACTCTTTTACATCATCATTAGAACATAAAAATAATTATTATTGAGATGAATATTAAAAGAACAAGAAAAATATGAGAGTAATTAATTTATAAAAAATATAATATATAAAATAAATTTATAAACTTGTGACAAGGTTTCTAACGCTTCCTAAAAAATGAGAAAATAAAGAATTAAAAAAGTGACTTTCAATGCTTTTTTTTAAAAAAACGTTTGATTGGAAAATTAATGGTTATACTTGTAAAGGCTTAAACTGCATAGTATTTTTCATTTTGTATGATTGATTTCGATTTTTTTTAAGATGAATGGTTGTTAAAAAAAAACGTAATAGATGAATGGTAAAATTTCAAAAAATAGGCGACTTACTAGAATTTTTTCCCTAGAACTCTCTCCATAACAGTGCAACTAATAGTGTTGAAGAATCTTACAAAAACAACATGATATTCAAAGTGAAAAGAATGTAGAAAATCTATAAAGAAATTGATAGTAATAACCTTTTTATGATACCCTCTTTTAGAAATACCCTCTTTTTTTTCATTTTCATTTTTGCTCTCTTTTAAATTTTAATAGCCATTTTACCCCTACTTGAAAGATTTACAAGGGTTTTAAAAGGATTTTTTTAAGGGATTTAAAAATATTTATTAGGTTTTTTAAGGAATTGCGGAAAATTTTTGTCATGAATTTTTGGCGGGAAAAATTTTGTCAGGAGTTTTTGGCGGGAAAATTTTTGTCGGAAATTTTTGGCGGGAAAATTTGGTGGGAAATTTTCGGAAGGAATATTCTTTTTGTTAGAAAGAATATTCCTTTCTTCATCATGGGTTATAATAAATGAGGGTAATTTAGTCATTTTGTACATTGAAAAGGGTATTTTTGAAAATAGACACCTAGAGAGGGTATTTGTAGAAAAGGGTATTATAAAAATGTTAGTTGTGCAAATCCCCCAAATCTATAACTCTTTACAGAGTAAAAAAAATATATTGTCGACACAATACAAAAAGTAAACAGCTTGCCGAAATAAGTAAATAAAAATAACTCCTTAGTAAAAAAAAAAAAAACTTACAAAAATAATTCAATAGCTAAAATAAATAACTTGCCAAAATAACTATTCATAAATAAAATAAAATAAGTGCCAAAACAACTCACTAGAAAAAGTAAATAACTCATCAAAAAATTAAAAATTAATTAAGATTGTGTCAATCGCAAAACAAAAGTTAATTTAGGTTGACTTAATACAAAAACAATACTTATCAAGATTGAGTCAATTGCTTAAATAGAATTTCATTAACATTAAGTCAATAGCCAAATAATAGTAAACTAAGATTTTGAGTCAACCCTAGCCAAAATCACGTTTGAAAAAAGCACCATCTAGTCCAATTATAGGCTGACAACAACTTTTCAACTTCTTCTTAATTTCTCAAAACAAACATAAAACTTGTCAAATTGTTGCTTACCATTATCTTGAGGAATGGTGACAATCTTAGTGTGAGTCTCCTTATTAGATTTTAAAAGCTCATACTCATAATCTCATAGCTTTGCAAACTGTTGTTGTAACGCCCCAACCGCCATCTCTCCAGTGCGCCTCATGTTCACAACCAGCCCATGGGTTCACCTTTTTTTATGGGCCTCACGTCCTCTCACTACGTCCATGAGCCTATCAATATCCGATGGTCGGTTTGCTACGTCCGGGAGGCTTAAATACTTGTTTACCGACCCTACAAATCACAAAATGATCTTTCCCTGTGTTTTGGCCTCACTCACAAAGTTCTGACAACCACTTCCCGGAAGGTGACCCATCCTTTGACTACTCCACCATAAGCATGCTTAACTGTAGAGTTCTCTCATGACCTTTAATCGAAAAGATAAGTGCACTTTGGTGACATAGGTACCCAAATCAATTCATTTAAACCTCTCCGCAAACCAGGGTCTCACAATTCTCCCCCACTAACAAGCATTAACGTCCTCGTTGCGCACCAAAATCGTCACTCCTTGACAGTATGAGCCCACCACTCTACACTTGTCTTGGTTTGGCTTTGATACCACTTGTAACACCCGGACCGTCATCTCTCCAGTGAGCCCCATGTTCACGACTGATTACTCGAGTATTGAACCCGATAACTTAACCGAAGTAAAGTATATGCGGGATCGATCACAAGGAGCAATGGTACACTAAAGACTTGCGAGACTCGTTATCAGCTAAAGCGGAAAAGACTTGTTGTTCGGTCTTTGGTTTTTGTAAATAAAAATGCAAATAAAGAGATTAAACTTATGAATTAAAGACATTGGGCAGCACGGTATTTTCAGAGAATCAATGAATAACAAATAATAGCAATAAGAAATTCAAACATGAAGAACCGTTCTTGAACATGAACACAAGTTTAACCCATTCTCTTTCAAGACATTAATCACTAAATTCAACTATTCAATTACTAAACTCGCAATTGTAATTTCCAAGCCAAATTCGCATTATCAAACAGGTTCATTTGGGTCACAAAGCATTCTAACACCAACTCTCGCATGTTAGACATACAATGCTCAGTTTACATTCATTCAGGCATTTTATCGAACATCTCTGAAACACATAAAAGCCTAAGTTCTAAATCAGGGTGATCAATCCTTTCCTAGCATTAAGAACATGTAAATTGAAGAACCTAAAGATTAAGAATTCCCTAAGGCATCTAATCTATCAAATCATTGAATTCTCTTACTTAGAACCCTAAAACCCAATTAAGAGACTACTCAAACATAGCCAAAGAGAAAACAAAAATCATAGATGAAGAAAACATGATGAAATTTCAGAAACAATAAGAAAGTGTTTAGAAATCTTCTCCAAGTGTCAAGAGGATGGATTCTTCTCCCAAAATTGTTCAGAAAGCAAAGAACAATTTTTAGAACTTAGAAAAGTGAAGGATGGCTGCTAAAAAGTCGAGCCTAGGGTATAAATACAATACGAGACGATTTGGGTCGGTTCTGAAGTTTTCTGGATCGAATATGGGGCAAAACATGCGTCAGAGGTAAGGGACCGAGCGATCCAAATGTTAGACCGATCGGTCTAATGCTCCCAGGTTTCACTTCTCCATCAGCTTCAACAACTCGTCAGAATGACCTGTCTTCACCAAATCGGGTGTAACTCTTGAATGCACCGTTAGATGTCCTTGAAATCACTTGAAAATGAAAGCTAACATCTGTCTTTATCTTGTGTAAAAATAATAGAAAGATCTAACGGTATAAAGTTGTTCATCTGATCCCAAACATCTGACACGTCTACATGAATCTGCATCTCTAAATGTGTGTTTGCATCCCAAAACAGCTCCTTTTATTCCAAAGCAACCTAAAACCTGTTAAGACTCTACAATGGTCTGATAAAGTGTTTTATGTTTGGCGAACAGAGAAGAAATAGGCAGATGCATGTCTTTTGTTAGCTAATTGAGAACCTTGGATTTGAATTGTTTCAATGTATGTGTTATCTGGTATGTTTTTTTGGGGATCCTGGTTTGGTTTTTCGGGGATCAAGTATTTTGTTCGAACTAATGACTCTTTCGGATCAATGAAATTAGGAAATTTTCATTGAAAACCAGTGACTAACAACACAGTTCATATCACAACAGCAAAGACAAAAACAAAGACAACAATCCCAAACAACAGACTACTTTTTTGCCAACACATACGAGTTCATATCCTCAACATAACCTACTTTTTCCCCATCACAAGGATCATTGCAATTATAACAATGAAACCTCCCCAAGACAACAAGATGAATTGTCGAAGCATTTTCTCCCTTTCATTAGCTTCCCTAAGTTCATTTTCAAGGTTCTTCTTTTCTTCCTCATGTTTGTTCACTAAATCAGTGGAGATAGGCTTCAAACCATTCAAATTTCTTCATTCAATGCCCTTAGAGCATCTTTGAGTTTCTTGATCTCATCTCTCGCTTCCAGTAAACTTATCCTTTGTCAACCGTTTGGCTTCTCTTCATTAGCCCAATTATAGAATTCATGACCACAAATCCAAAGAATCTTCTACTTGGATTATCATTTGTCCATGACTTTGCAACGGTTGTAGCTCTACCACAATTGCAAAGAGGATCACAGATCAACCTCAAACTTGCATTAGACACATAACTTTGGCTCAACATTCTCTCGATTATTGCTCAGGTCACCAAAGTGCTTTTTAGGGTTCTTCGTTCTTCTCTTAATATCAATGTGGGGATAAAAGACAAAAGGACAATAGTATAATTCATTATATCTACTTAATCACGTGTGTTTAATATTTAAACCTGGTTAGTGGTTCTGACGTTGGAGTCAACGTTTCTTAACCCAGGAGGATGATTCAACCAACCGAGAAACAAATGATGAATTAATAGGACAAAAAATATTTAAAATGTATTTTTCTTCCAATTTGAAAAGTGCAGGTATTAAACTTCCAAATAAAAAATAGAAGGGATATTTTCAAGCATTTCCACATTAACAAAATACGATTGAAGTAGGAGAATCATTTTAATACTTCTTAAGTTATACATGTAAGCTCGTGCTAACTATCAAAACAAAGAACCATCACATTCTAGTCTCTTGACATTTTCTTCTAAAAAAGTAGAGTGTCTCCATTTTTTTGTTAATGTTTTTTTTTTCCTCTTTACTCTATCGAAAATAAATGATCTTCAATAATTTTAATCGTAGTTAACTTTGATATTTTGATGCAGATGAATGGAGGCGACAATACCCCTCCTCCCGAACCACGGACACCGGTCTCAATGACTAGTTGAACATATGATACTAGTATTTAACTACCAATTACCCTAGAGTACTATCATGTCATTGCTGTACAATATGTATCAATCCAATCAGGTGTAATGCTAGCAATCAAGATATATCAGAAATGATTAAGTCAAGCCAATCATATATGATTTTGGTTTTCTAACATCCTAGGCGAACATGTTAAACATACGATAAATGTAAGGCTGCAAAACATAGATTGTCATGCATAAGCTAAAACGTAATGATTATCAATACTGGCAAGAATAAAGAACAAAATAAGTAAATAGCAAGTGAATAAAACAGAAAGCACAAATGGATAGAAGATCCTGAGGATGAGGTTATTGATGTAGGCGGACTATGCTAATCTACTTTGAGTGTTTAACAAACGACAAACATACTAATCCCTAGATAATGAACATCAAATACTAGTTAATCCAATCTCTTGGCAGAAATAATCATGTTTACAACACTTCTTAGATCGATCGGGCCTTTACCCCTAACGCATATTTTGGCCCATATTCGATCCGAAACAGATCCAACTCGTCTCCTATTGTTTTTATACCCTAGGCTCGAATTTTAGCAGCCATCCTTCATATTTTTTAGTTCTAAACATTGTTCTTTGCTTTCAAAAACAATTTTGGGAGAAGAATCCATCCTCTTGACACTTGGAGAAGATTTCTAAACCCTTTCTTATTATATTTGCAGTTTAATCATGTTTTCTTTCATATCTATTTGCTTTGTTTTAATTGCTATGTGTGAGTAGTTCTTCAATTGGGTTTTAGGGTTCTAAGTAGGAGATTCAATGATTAGATGGATTAGATGTCTTAGGGAATTCTTAATCTTTAGGTTCTTCAATTTACATATTCTCAATGTTAGAATAGGATTGATCACCCTGTTTTAGAACTTAGGCTTTTATGTGTTTCAGAGATGTTCGATAAAATGTCTGAATGAATGTAAATTGAGCATTGTATTTCTAACCTGCGAGAGTTGATGTTAGAATGCTTTGTGAACCAAATGAACCTATTTGATAATGCGAATTTGGCTAGGAAATTACAAATGAGAGTTTAGTAATTGAATAGTTAAATTTAGTGATTAATGTCTTGAGAGAGAGTTAGGCTAAACTTGTGTTCATGTTTAAGAACGGTTCTTCATGTTTGAATTCCTTATCGCTTTTGTTTGTTATCCATTGATTCTCTGAAAATACCCTGCTGCCCAATGTCTTTAATTCATAAGTTTAATCACAGTTTATTATTGCATCTTTATTTACAAACTGAAAAACCAAACAAAACACATTTTCCGCTTTAGCTAAGAACGAGTCTCGCAAGTCTTTAGTGTACCATTGCTCCTTGTGATCGATCCCGCATATACTTTACTTCAGTTAAGTTATCGGGTTAAAATACTCGAGAGCACTATCATGTCATTGCAGTACAATAGGTATCAATCCAATCAGGTGTGATGCTAGCAATCAAGATATATCAGAAATGATTAAGTCAAGCAAGCGTAAATGACTTTTGGTTTTCAGTAATCCTAAGCGAACATGTTAAACATGCTATAAATGTAAGGCTGTAAAACATAGACTACCATGCATAAGCTAAAACAAAGCAGAACAAGTGAATAACAAGAGAATTAAACAGAAAGCACAAATGGATAGAAGATCCCGAGGATGAGGTTATTGATGTAGGTGGAGTATGATAATCTACTTCGAGTGTTTATCAAACTGCAAACATTCTAAATCCCTAGACAATGAACTTCTAATACTAGTCAATCCAATCTCTTGGCAGAAACTATCAAGTCTACAACACTTCCTAATCTCAATTCTCATTGATGAAACATGTAGTAAACAGGCATAAAGAAACAGCTCATTCATGTCAATAAACATCTTAGACAACCAATCTCTTGGGCTAAGCGTGTAAATCTCTGGCACTAGTTGGTTCAGACATTTCATCATATACCTTTCGGGTATGAAATGTCTATGACCCAGTTCCAATTGATCAGAGAAGAACCAGCTAATAAAACTCTAGTCCAGAAGGGAAATAACACGAATCTAACATAAACACTCTAGCAAACTAACATCCTCCACCTAATCTATCCCATCCTCAAGAACCCTAACACTACTCAGACGCAGAAATCATGTTAAACATCATGAAACAAGAATCGTTCAAAACATGCATAATAACAAAGATGACAGGAAGAGTAACAACAATGAATCAAGAACTGATTGCAAAATATCAATAACTCAACAGAAATCACGATTACAATTCTCAGGATCCTTTTTGTGGCTAACAACAAAAACCTAATGTAAAAACTCGATCCCCTGGGCAATCCAAATGAGACCTATTTATAACAATGTTTGGGAAAACATTAAAACATAAAACGACAACGTAAAAGCGGTTTTAAAGTTGTAATGGTCCTGTCGGTCGAGTGAGCGTATCGAGTAACACTTAATTTCTTCTCTGCATCATATCATACTCGACCGTGTTCCTCGAGTGAACCTGTCGAGTGACCTGTGAAACCATCAGCTACTTCTTTGCTTTGCTCGTTCATGTCACTCGAGTGACAGGTGGTTCTGCTTCGCTTTCCTTCTGCTCGATCAGCTACTCGATCGTGTACGTCTGCTGCTCACTCGATCATCTTACTCGGTCGTGTCAATCGAGTGAAGTATGTTCCAGCAACGCATCCTTGCTTCTCACTCGATCGTCTCACTCGATCATGTGCAAGTCGAGTAACGCTTGTTCCTCTGCTTCGCTCTGCATGTCTCCTAAGTACCTGAAACACTCCAAATATGCACAATGTATGCAAGATATGCATGATATGCATAAAATCTACCTAAGTATGTAAAACATGCAGAAAGGGATCAATATGATGCGAATCAACAAGTGAATGATGCTGAAAAGATGATGAATGCATGCTCAAAAAGCGATGAAATACAGACTTATCAATAACATCTTGCATGAGACTGAGGATCATGACGTTGATTATATGGATAGAGATATTGTGCTGTATGAGATTAATGGGGATGAAGTTGACTATTTTGTTAAAACTTCTTTAAGACCTGAAATTGATTTTATATTTCCACCAAATGCATTCGATCCTCATGAGCATCAAACAATCAAAGAAGATTTCAAGATATATGCTACATTTGTAGTAAACTTAGTTGATGGTTATTTTGCCTCCTTATCATGGATAATTGTGTGTTACTTTGTGCATATTGTTGTGTGCCGTAACAGGAGAAGGACTAAAGGTGCATTGGCTCAACCTTTTGATTCTTATGATTAATATTTTGTGTTGAGCGGTCAAGCTAAAGACCAAAAATAAGCGCTTTGTGGGAGGCAACCCACCAGATGTCCCAGGTCAGTTTTCTTATTTTTATTCTTCTTTTTTGCATCTTCATTTATTTTTGCTTTTTGGTTGTGACGTTTTCTTTTGGAATTGTTCTCACACCGAGACGGTGTGAAGCAAGTCTGGGGGAGGATGTCACTAGTCTACTGATGCAATTTGCTTTTTCTTATGTTTCATTTTGATGTTTTCTTGAGTCTGTCAGTTTGTTTTATCGAGTCAAATCGTGTCTGTTTTATTGAGTCAAAATGCTGTATGAGAACTATGAGCTTTTCTTAGGGAATTGCACCTTGCTTGATTTCGTTGCCTTGGGACCATTTAGCATTGTTTAAGGATAACTTGGAACTTCAGGAAAATTCATGACTAGATCACTCGTATAATCCCTCACTTCGAAATTTGGATGATTTGAGCTAAACCTTGTTTATTTGAACTTAATCTTGACTTGTTATATCTCACTTAGGGGGTTGGCAATCATGTAATGGATAATACATTCAGAGTTTAATCCGCATTGTTTTACCACTCTTTGTAAACTCTGAATGGCTAGACTCATCTTTAGTCTAGTACCACACCTTTAGCCCTATCCATGCTTATACTACATGCATTCTTGTGCCATTGTCATCATGTGCATTCATGTGCAAAAACTACGGAGTATACAGACCGACATAGCTTTCCTTTAATTAGGATTGTAATTGTAGTTGTTTGGGATGATTGACATTGAGTTCTTGTGGTTATATTGTTATATTCATGAGCATGTGCTGTGAGCGATCATGATTGAGTTTTGTTGATGCAGTTTGTGAGACGAGAACCGGTTCCACTCCCCCGAAAAAAAAAAAAAGCTAAGAAAAAAAAAAGAAAAGAAAAGAGAAAAGAACGGGAAAGGAGAAAGAATGGAACCGGAAAAGTCGATAAGTCTTTGGTTGTATTTGAAAAGCATCTATTATACTTATGATTTGTTTGGGGTTTGATTTGGTTAAGGTGATCCGAGTTAGAGGGAAGTTATGTACCTCCCAATTGGTCTGTGTCTCACTGTGATTTTGCATAATGATTTGCATCCGTTCATTTTATTGCTGAACCTTAAACACTTGAGCCACCTAAACTGCCTTCACACCTAGACCATAACGTGTTCGATATCCCCTTTGTGAGAGTGCACGCAACTGCTAATGAATGTTAAAAGGTTAAGTTATTTGATTCTGCAGTTCTTTGTGATTTAGGGATCTCATGATGTCATGGTGAAGTACATTATTGTACGGTTTGATATAAAATTTGTGATAGTGGTTTGCAGGCAATTGATTAAGAGCATGATCCCAGAGGATATGTGAGTTCTCATGTTTTCAAACCTCTTCTCCTGGTTAAGATTTTTGTTTTGCTTGAGGACAAGCAAGAATCTAAGGCGGGGGGAGTTGATATATCGTGTTTTTATCGGTTTTAAGTATTTCTTTTCTCTTTCATTTTATAACTTTTATTTAGTCAAAGTGTGTTTTTAGAGTCTTTTAGTCCATTATAGAGTCTTTACAGGTTTTAGGTTGCTTTGGAATAAAACGAGTTGTTTTGGGATGCAAACACACATTTGGAGATGCAGATTCAAGTAGAAGTGTCAGATGTTTGGGATCAGATGAACAACTTTCCACCGTTAGATCTTTTTCATATTTTGACACAAGAAGAAGACAGATGTTAGCTTTCATTTACAAGTGATTTCAAGGAAATCTAACGGTGGATTCACGAGTTACACCCGATTTCGTGAAGACAGGTCATTCTGACGAGTTGTTGAAGCTGATGGAGAAGTAAAACCTGGGAGCATTAGACCGATCGGTCTAACATTTAGATCGATCAGTCCTTTACCCCTGATCGGTCCTTTACCCCCGACGCATATTTTGGCCCATATTCGATCCGAAACAGATCCAACTCGTCTCCTATTGTTTCTATACCCTAGGCTCGAATTTTAGCAGCCATCCTTCATATTTTTGAGTTCTAAACATTGTTCTTTGCTTTCAAAAACAATTTTGGGAGAAGAATCCATCCTCTTGACACTTGGAGAAGATTTCTAAACCCTTTCTTATTATATTTGCAGTTTAATCATGTTTTCTTTCATATCTATTTGCTTTGTTTTAATTGCTATGTGTGAGTAGTTCTTCAATTGGGTTTTAGGGTTCTAAGTAGGAGATTCAATGATTTGATGGATTAGATGTCTTAGGGAATTCTTAATCTTTAGGTTCTTCAATTTACATGTTCTCAATGCTAGAATAGGATTGATCACCCTGTTTTAGAACTTAGGCTTTTATGTGTTTCAGAGATGTTCGATAAAATGTCTGAATGAATGTAAATTGAGCATTGTATTTCTAACCTGCGAGAGTTGATGTTAGAATGCTTTGTGAACCAAATGAACCTGTTTGATAATGCGAATTTGGCTAGGAAATTACAAATGAGAGTTTAGTAATTGAATAGTTAAATTTAGTGATTAATGTCTTGAGAGAGAGTTAGTCTAAACTTGTGTTCATGTTTAAGAACGGTTCTTCATGTTTGAATTCCTTATCGCTTTTGTTTGTTATCCATTGATTCTCTGAAAATACCCTGCTGCCCAATGTCTTTAATTCATAAGTTTAATCACAGTTTATTTTTGCATCTTTATTTACAAACTGAAAAACCAAACAAAACACATTTTCCGCTTTAGCTAAGAACGAGTCTCGCAAGTCTTTAGTGTACCATTGCTCCTTGTGATCGATCCCGCATATACTTTACTTCGGTTAAGTTATCGGGTTAAAATACTCGAGTAATCACAAAGAACTAAGTGCAAAATCTTAATAACTTAAAAGAATTTTGAATTACAATTTTCTGGATTGTTTGGTGACTAACAACAAAAACTAAAAGATAAAAACTAGATCCCTTGGGCAATGCCAAAAGAGACCTATTTATAGTAATGTTGGGGAAAATAGTAAAACATAGAACGACAAAGGAAAAAGCGGTTTAAGAGTTGCAGTGACCCTGTTGGTCGAGTGAGCATCTCGAGTGACAGGTAATTTCTTCTATGCATTATTACAGCTTACTCGTCCATGCGCCTCGAGTGAGCATGTAGAGTGATATGTGATTTTGTCTGCAACTCCTTTGCTTTGCTCGATCGCGTCACTCGAGTGAATGCATTAAGTGACAGGTTTTTCTGCTTTGCATTCCTTCGGTTCACTCAATCGCCCTACTCGATCCGCTACTCGACCAGCTACTCGATCTTGTACGTTGAGTGATGGATGTTTCCGAAATGTATCTCTGCTACTCACTCGATCATCCCACTCGATCGTGTGCCTGTCGAGTGACATTTGTTCCTCTGCTTTGCTCTGCATGTCTCCTTAGTACCTGAAACACTCTGAATATGCAGAATGTATGTAAGACATGCATGATATGCACAAAACCTACCTAAGTGTGCATAATATGCAGAAAGTGATCAATACGATGCGAATAATTAAGTTTATGATGCTAAAAGATGATGAATACATGCTCAAAAAGTGATGAAATACAGACTTATCAACATACCTCTTTCTTCTGGTTATAAAAAGATTGGGTTTAACCATACAATGTTTGGTTTTCTTTATCATATAATGTTTGGCTTTTATCATACAATGTTTGGGTTTTAAGAATCTTGGCAAACAGAGAGTTAGCTCAACGTTCAAATAACAGGAAGGTACCATACATTTTTAAATTGGAAAGCAGAGTGAATTGTTTTGAGAAGGAGAACGATTTAATGACTAATAATATGACGATTTTGGAGGTGAGACATATGTCATATTGAGAACCATAAAATTTGTTATGTCTAAAGTGTTCATGTAAGGAAATTTTTGAACGTATTTTTTTGTTGCATGCAGAAAGATAAAACAGCGCTAAAATAATAAGAAGAAGGAATTCAAGATTAGACTTGAATCGTTGGAGCAAGAGGAGAAAAATTATAAAATGGTAAATCATCTTAATTACTTCTATTGATTTTTTTGGGCAAGTTCTTTAATAATATTTTTGTTATGTATAAACAAAATAAATTGATTGCATATAGAAATCCAAAGGCTAAAGGGAACAACAACGTTAACTGAAGAAGTTAGTGTAGAAGCCCAATTGATGAAGGTGGTACCAGCTGATAACAAACGGTTAAGTGTAGAAGTCCAGCAGGTGAAGATGTCAGTAAGTGAAGTGATGCAAAGCCACAACCTGTTTGAGGGACCAAACAAGCATCAAACTGATCTAAACTTGTTCCAACAACTCAACGTCAACGAGTCCAATAAGCAAAAGACTAACCCTTGTTTTTATGGAAAAACTAATTAAAGGAAGTTGAGGTGATTTTGGAAATCATGTAGGATCAAGGATTGAAGTCATATCTAGTATATTTTTTAAGTTCTATTACTTTATGTAGTGTGCAGGGTCATGTTGAGATTATAAAAATCTATCTAAATAGTCTTCCTCATGAATTAACCAAATTCAGTCGAGTATATAGTTAGGTTGATATATATATGCCCATGATTTCAAACAATATGACATTTTTTGTCTGTTTTGATTTTTGTGTTAAACAATTATGTGTTTGTTTTCACATATATCAATACTTGCGCATATGTGAAAGTTTTTTTAATATAATTTTTTTCTCCATTATAATATAAATAGCTTTTATTAATTTTTTGGTCAACAAATTTAGAAGATACGTATAGGGCTTAAACTGTATTGTATTTTTCATTTTATATGATTGATTTGTATTTCTTTGAAGATGAATGGTTGTTCAAAAATAAATTAATGAATGGTAAAATTTAAAAAATTGTTGCAAGAATTTTTCCCCATATCTCTCTCCATAGCAGTGCAACTACTAGTGTTGAAGAATCTTACAAAAATAACATGATACTCAAAGTGACAAATATGTTGGCGATTTATAAATCTTTACAAAGTAAAAAATAGATTGTCAAGACAAAACCAAATGTAAACAGCATGCCGAAATATGCAAATAACAAATAAATCGTTATAACAAAAAACAACTTACAAATATATTTCAATATCTAAAATAAATAACTTGCCAAAATAACTGTACTCAAGTAAAATTAATTAACGTGCCAAAACCAATCACTAGCGAAAGTAAATAACGCGCAAAAAAGAAATTAACTAAGATTGAGTCAATCGCGAAAACAAAAGTTAATTAAGATTGACTTAAATACAAAAATAAAACTAATCAAGATTGAGTCAATCGCGTAAATAAAAATTAATTAACATTGAGCCAATAGCAAGAATAATAATATATTAAGATTTTGAGTCATTCGCTAAAATAAAAATTAATTAAGATTGACTCAATTACGAAAAAAAAAAAAAATAATATTGTGGCAATCGCGTAAATAAAAATTAATTAAGATTGATTCAATAGTGAAAATAAAAACTAATTAAGATTTTTAATCAATCACAAAAATAAAAATAAATTAAAAATGACTCAATTAAGAAACTAAAATTAATTAGGATTAAGTCAATTGTGTAAGTAAACATTAATTAATATTGAGTCAATAGCAAATATAAAAATAAATTAAGATTGAGTCAATGATACACAATGATGTTCCTACCAAAAAAAATGATACACAATGATGTGAACTTATTATATATTTATTAAACTGCCTAAATAACACAGAGTTCATTCAAGTGTTTTGACTTCAAAATTTATAAGATATTTTATTAACAAAATAAGATTAAGGTAGGAATATCATTTTTGTAATTCTTAAGCTATAAAAGGATGCTTGTGCTAACTATCAAAGCAAAATATCATCAGATTCTACTTTCTTAGTCATTTTTTTTTAAAAGGTAGAGTATATTCTTTCTTTAGTTAACATTTTAATTTTTTTTCCTCTATGCTTAATTGAGAATAAATGATCTTTTATCTTTTTCCCCATTCTTTTTATCTAATAGATTATTTTTTCCAGCCGTAAGAAAAATTAGTTATACGTAGAAACATAACTTTGATATTTTGATGCAGATGAGTGGAGGCGACAATACCACTACTCCCGAACCAAGGCCAATGACTCAGGAGGCACCTGTTAAGTCTTCCTTGCGGCCTTTGAGCCCTTCCCCGTCGTTAGTCCTTCATCATCCACTAGGACCAGTGAGCCTTTCTCCATCAACTACTTTGAATGTGAACAGAAGAACTCAAGGCGAAAGCATTGAAAGTTTAAGCGGACACTACAAGAGTATTTCAATGGTCACCGGTCTCAACAACTTCTTGAACATACCACTTTCTTCTGGTTATATCTCCTCTACCAGTTCGGTTGATGGAGATGACAATACTTTTGACCTCGGGTTTGCGGAGGACGTGTACACTGCTGATGAATTGGAGAAGATTTCAAAGTGTCCCAAACTTGCAAGGGTTCAAAATGATCCTAAGAAAGTCAGAAGGTTTGTGTGACTAAATTGCTAATCCTTCTTTTATTTTTCCATTTTTAATCATACAATCTTTGGTTTTCTTTATTATACAAACGTTTGGTTTTTAATCATACATTGTTTGGTTTTAAGAATTGTGGCAAATAGAGAGTCAGCTCAACGTTCATATAACAAGAAGGGACAACACATTACTGAATTGGAAAGTGGAACGAAAATTTTTGAGAAGGAGAATGCTTTAATGATTAATAAGATGACGATTTTGGAAGTGAGACATGTCATATTGGGAACCATAAAATTTGTTATGTCTAAAGTGTTCATGTAAGGAAATTATTGAATGTATATTATTGTTGCATGCAGAAAGATAAAATAGTGCTGGATGATAAAAAGAATGAATTCAAGATTAGACTTGAATCGTTGGAGGAAGAGGAAAAAATTCATAATGGTAAGTCATCTTAATTTCTTCTACTGATTTTTTTTGGCAAGTTCTTTATTAATGTTTTTGTTAGGTATAACCAAAATAATTTGATTACATACAGAAATCGAAAGGCTAAAGGCAACAACAACGTTAAGTGAAGAACTTAGTGTAGAAGCCCAATTGATGAAGGTGGTACAAGCTGAAAACGAAAAATTAAGTGTAGAACTCCAGCAACTGAAGATGTCAGCAAGTGAAGTTATGCAAAGCCACAACTCAACGTCAACGAGTCCAATCAACAAAATTAATTAAAGGGAGTTTAGGTTATTTTGGAAATTTTGGAAATTGAACAAGGATTAAAGTGACATCTATTGTAACTTTATGTAATGTGAGGGTCATGTTTAGAGTATAAAAATCTATCTAAATAGTATCTCTCATGAGTTAACCAAATTCAATCGAGTATATAGCTAGATAGATATATATTCCCATGAGGTTTCAAAATATGACATTTTCTTTTGTTTTGTTTCTTGTGTTAAAATATTATGTGTTAGTTTTCTCATATATCAATAATTGCGCAAATGTGCAAGTTTTTTTCCTATAAATTTATTTCTCAATTATAATATAGATAGCTTGTAAGAATTTTGTTTTTGTCAACAAATTTAGAAGATACGTATAGGGCTTAAACTGCATAGTATTTTTCATTTTGTATGATTGATTTATATTTTTTTGAAGATGAATGGTTGTTAAAAAAAGAACAATGATAAAATTTTAAAACTTGGCAACTTGCAAGAATTTTTCCCCATAACTCTTTCTATAGCAGTGCAACTACTAGTGTTGAAGAATCTTACGAAAATAACATGATATTCAAAGAGACAAATATATAGGCGATGTATAACTCTTTACAAAGTTTTAAAAAAAAAGATTGTCAAGAGAATACAAAAAGTAAACAGCATGCCGAAATAACTAAATAACAAATAACTCGTTAGTAAAAAAAGAAAAAACCTACAAAAATAATTCAATAGCCAAAATGAATAACTTGCAAAAATAACTAGATACAAGTAAAATTAAATAACGTGCCAAAACCACTCACTAGCAAAAGTAAATAACGTACTAAAAATTAAAATTAACTAAGATTAAATCAATCGCGAAAACAAATCAAGATTGAGTCAAACGCGTAAATAAATATTAATTAACATTGAATCAATAGAAAAAATAATAATAAATTAATTAGTTTTATTTTTTCAATTGATTGAATTTTAATTATTTTTATTGAATCAAAATCTTTAGTAAATTTAATTTTCACTATTGATTCAATCTTAATTAATTTTAATTTACGAGTTTGACTCAATATTAATTAGTTTTATTGTTTTCAATTTAGTTAATCTTACTTAATTTTTATTGTCTTTACTGATCAATCTCAATAATTTTATTCTATTAGGCGCATTTTTTTACTTTTTCCAATGAGCGATTTTGGCATGTTGTTTAATTTTACTTGTGAATGGTTATTGTGGCAAGTTATTTATTTTAGCTATTGAAGTATATATTTTGCTATGTTGTTTAAATTTTTACTAATGAGTTATTTGATGTTCAATTTTGGAATTGTGTTGACAATCTATTTCTCAGTTTTTAAAGAGTTATAGATCGTCAACATTATTTTTCACTTTGACTAACTTGCTATTTTCGCAAGATTCTCTAACATTAGTAATGCCATTGCTATGTCTCTAGCCTCTAGTTATGGGGACAAAATCCTGCAAATCACCAATTTTTGCAATTTTACCATTCATCCTCAAAAAATACAAATCAATCATACGAAATAAAAAATAATATGCGCTATAAGCCCTCTATGATTCGTCTAAATTTTCTTGTACATTATATTTTCAAATCCTTAAAGGTAGGCTTGGTTATGTTCCTTTTTGCCCACAACGACTACACTTATGTCTCTTTGACCCTTGTGATATTTGTGATGATTTTATTTTGTCTTCAACTGTTTCACGTCTTTGCTTTCTTTGTCTACCTAGATGTCTTCTTGTTTCTCGTGGTCGTACGATTGCATCTTCAACATGTATTAGGACACGTTATTCTTGTTCGGGAAAACCTATTGGGTTAATAGTTTCCTCGTAATGTGATTTCCATGTTGTATTGGTATAAACATTATCAGCATAAGGATATAGATCTTTGCCTATATCAAAAGCTCCTTTGATTGCGTGTGTGCAAGAAACTTTTCTTATGTCAAATTTTCCACATGAATATGTTCTTTTTTCTAAATCAACAACATACTCTTCTCCATTACCTTTAACCAGCAACGCATATCTGGTAATCGGATATGCTTTGAAATATTGACCTTTCTCTATTCTTCTTGAAATCTTTTTCTCCACCGCAACAGTTAAAGGATCTTTATGCTTTTCACTTATTCTCTACTCTAATAAAATCATCGTGTTAGAATTTCTTTGATGGTATCTAACAAAGGGATTATAGGATACTCTCTAGTTGATCTCAAAGCTGCATTCATCGATTCATCAGCGTTGTTGGTGTTAATATCATATCTATAACAAAGAAAATGCCGGGAGCCCATTTTTTCCGAATTGCCTTGTATAACCCTCTCATTGATTGACCAAATAAATAGATATTTGAATCTACCATCGCAGCCAATTTAATAGTTCGTGTACGTAACATGATTTACTTCTTTTAACATGTGCAAGTATTTTGGTAACTTATCATTGCTTTTCTAAGGAATTCCTCTAAGGTCAAACTCACAAAATTCAGCCAAGCTTGAGTATAAAAAAGTTTGCATCCATACATTGTACGAATGTATGGATGCATGAAGATTATGCTACCACCTTCGCTCGTAAGGGTTTCGCACACAAAGGAAAGACAAGCTCAGCCACCGAGACGACGGATCAACGATAACCCATACCGACTTGTGCTACCATGTGAGCCTTTAATTTCTACTTCCTTCAACGTAATAGACCTATCTCCGTTCGATGTAGGTGACGAAGAGCAGGTTTTGAGGTCAAATCCATTTGAAGGGGGGGGGAGGGATGATGTGACCTTCAGCATCGACAACCTCGGATAGACATACGCGGACCTCGGACGGTGGACGCTGACCAGGATATGGACCACGAACACGTTCGATGACCCGGCCCCGCGTTCCAGCCATTGTTCTTGGATCCACCACAAGGAGCCGACATGCGGAGAAGACCATCCGAGACCACTTCAACCTATTTTTCCAAAAGTATGTCCATGACCAAGCCATGATCGATCAAGCCATCGACAAGTCATCGAGCCGTTGTGGACAGTTTTCACCATCACCATCGGGTAAAGATGTTAAAGACATTAGTGTGAGACTGTACTCTTTTTCATACCTCGGTTTTTATCCCAGAAGGTTTTTACCGAAGAGGTTTTAACGAGGCAGTTAAACCTAGCGCATTCCCGCATCATCAGAAGTCGCGGGATTTCTATCCTTATCTTTAAATTACGAACGTTAGTTTTTTTTGTCTTTTTCTCGTAAGTGTTGTAAGCGCCTTAACCACACACGTGGCTAGGTTAGAATAAACTCCTCTTTATGTCAAGCCTATAAAAAGGCTTCCGCCTTTCACTTTTAACATTACACTTGCTTTGAATAAACCTTAAAAGTTTCTTACATGCGTCATTTCTTCAAATCTTCTATGGCATATGTCGATGAGATCCGGAAACCCTTGAAGACCGTCGAGCTGAGCAATACGAGATTTCCATCCCTTGTGTGTCGTTGGCTCAATCCCCCTTCCACCAATAAAGAGCTTCACTTATTTGTATGAGTGGGTTCTTCCATCCGTCGATAGATGAATCGGAGTATCGAAAGCTTCTGTCCCGCCAAACGTGTCAGCGACCGTACCATTGAGAGTCGACCGCATCTGAGGGTATTTCACAGCGGCTGAGTTATGCGTGTAAGTCATTCGTTTGTTCATAACTCAACCAGATTTTATTAAGTCAACCATAACACTTGTCTGAGTTACGTTCGTACGTCAGCCGTTCGCAAGTAACTCAGCCATTTTTAATAAATCACACACAGCATAGCGCGTTACGGCCGAGTTATTTTAATGCACGCGCAAGCTTTCTGACGTGGCGATGCATTTTATCTGACCTGGCAATGACATTCTTTGTAATTACGTTTTTCCTTACACGCTGGGAATCAAAAAAAAAAACCTGAAATATGTTAGTGATAAAAAAAAAAGATTTGTATGATTCTAGTCATTTCACCTAAATTGTGTAACAGCTAAGTAAATCTCCCTTTCATAAACCAAACATTATTCAATTAAAACACAAGTCTCAATCCAATACTTAAACTATCATCCTTCTATATAATGATGGATAAGATCAAATAAACAAAAGGAGGTAGCATAATCTTCATGCATGCTAATGTTCTCATGATCTAAGGTCCTTGGCATGATCTAAACTCTCTTTGAGAATTTGGAACCCACTACTCCAAAAGTTAGAAGCTCCTTTTTGCCTTTTGAGGATATGATTCGGAGTATCACAAATCGAAACTCCACATAGCCACATAGTTCCAACACAAAAAAAAGATTTTAAGTTTTTATAAGCAAGCTCTCACAAAGTAGAGAAGTGAAACTCTAAAAGTAAGGATATCAATTTATCTTCTTTTTTCAGCCTATCACCAACACACAAATGAATAAGAGAATGAGACACTAACATATATTTTTAGGAAACAAGAGTCAAGAAAAATGTAAAAAAAGAAAAATATAATTAAGAAGTGGATTGTAGAGAAAATGCGAGAAAGTCTCACGAAGAAAACTACCAATTAATGGACAAAAAAATGTGAGAAAGTCTCACAAATATTTTAGAAACCTGCACATTCAAGTAAATTTCAGAACAAATGCAGCAATAAGTGTTTGTAGGTTTTGGATTATAATAACTAAAATTTGAAAGAAAGATGATTTTAACTATTTGTTTCTATATCTTTTATCTTAGCTTTCAATTAACGCTATTATATATAGTAGTCGAAGAAGCATTATCCAATGGAACAAAGAACAAAATGAGTTGAAAGTCAAAGAGGTAGCTAAGAAACAAGAGGAGTTGGAAGTGGCCCTCTCAGCCTTAGTTCCCAGCACGAAACTAATCGAATCTCTCTCACACCATCTAGCAACGGCTTACAAAGAGGAAGAGGCTTTATGGCGTCAGTGTAGTAGAATCCAATGGTTACAAAATGGAGATAAAAACACTAGCTTCTTTCACGCTATTACGAGAAGCAGGAAAACTGTCAATCACTTCTCAGTTCTAGAGAATGATCAAGGAGAGGAAATTTTTGAGGAAAAGCAAATAGCAAATCGCATAGCACCTTACTATGGTAAACTCTTCTTTCTGCGACAGTATCACAAATTCAAGTGGTGGAAGAGGCTATTCAACCTCATATCTTTGCAATTATGAATGAAAAGCTGATCCGCATGCCATCTGAGTTGGAGATTAAAGAATCTGTTTTTGATATATATGCGGACAAAGCGCCGGATCCGGATGGTTTTTCGGCAGGCTTTTATCATTCCTACTGGGAGGTTATAAGAGTTGATATTACAAAGGAGGTCAAGGCTTTCTTCGAAAGTAGTTGACTACACCACCAACACAATGAAACCCACATCCGGCTTATTCCAAAGAAGAAGGGTGCTAAAACAGTCGAGGACTATCGAACGATTGCGCTCTGTAGTGTGCACTATAAGATTATAGCCAAAATCCTCTTCAAGAAATTACAGCCACTACTACCTAAGCTCATCTCTCCACACCAATCGGCATTTGTACCGGGAAGAGATATCTCCGACAATGTTCTTATTACACATGAGGTTTTGCATTTTATTCAAGTTTTGGGAGCTAAAAAGCACTGTGCCATTGCGGTTAAAACAGATATGAGCAAAGTGATAACCCTTTATTTTTATACTTTTAAGCTTATATTTTGTGCATCATTTGCATGTCTAGATCTCCATTTCTTAGGATTTCTAGTCTCTTTTTCATTATATTTCACATCTAGGATCTTTAGCATAGGCATTTGCATATCATCTGCATTTTAGAGTAAAAACAGGCACACGCGGACACTGCAAAGCATAGACCCGATCGAGTGTATCCAACCCGACCATGCGAGCACGATCAAGCACCCGAACTCAGAGGAGGAAGCTGGACTCGGACGAGCCGAGAAAGGACCCGAACGAGCCCAACATGAACCCGACCAAGCTCTCTTTAAACCGACTTTGTAATTTGTCTTTTTTTTATTTAGGACTTCATGCCCTTAGTATAAATAGACCCCTTGGGTCATTAAGCCAAAAATCGAGTTTTTATTAGGGTTTTTCTCTGTAGCCACCAAACATTTCCAGAAACTTGTAATCTTTATAACTTTTGATCTATTGACTATTTGGAGTTGTTTCTTTATAATAACTTGCTCCTTAGATCATTATCTATCTAGTTATGCAAGATTCAAAGCTTTATGGGGTTTATGTTCTTCATGATGAACTCCAGATCTGAGTAGTTTTCTGGGTTTAGAGGATAGGTTAGGTGATGAGGAATCTTAGTTTCTAGGGATGCTTAAGTATAGATTTAGATAGATACCTTCTGGATTAGGAGATTTAATTGCTAGTCTTTGCATTAACCATGTGAGATTAGATCTTAGGCATTCTAGCACAAAAAAAGTGTTCAAATGGAATGTCTGATCAACTAATGCCAGAGATCTATTTGTTTACCCAAGAGATTGGCTGTAAGGAGTAGATTGACATTAATGAGCTTGTTCTTTATGCCTATCTATAGTATGTTTCATCAATGAAAGTTGAGATTAGGAAGTGCTATAGATCTGATAGTCTTTGCCAAGAGATTGGACTGATTAGGTTAAGTGGTTCATTGTCTAGGATTAGATCTATTTGAGCATGTTAAGCATCCCTATTAGCCCATCCTCAAGACCTTTCTTTATCTGATTATTTACTTGCTTCATTTCTATTTTCATTATTGCTTCTGTAGTTCTCTTAGATCCTTTAGTTTATTTTTAGTTATGTTCTTAGATCTTTTAGTTTACATTTTGTAGTTTATTTTTATGCATTAGAGTTCTTTAAACCAAACCTTCAACTGCTTGGCTTGACTTGATTAGTACTGTGATATATTAATTGATTGCAAATCATCCATTTGGATCGATAACCTCTTATGCAACATCGCATTGGGGAAGCGAACTCCAAGAGCAACAAAACGCTTGTTTCAATTTGGCGCCACTGCCATTTGGATGTTATTTGTTCCATTGAAGATCCCAGTTCTATCTATTCAAAAGCTATCAGTCCCAATGTCCTCACCACGGCTTCAGCAACGAGTCGCTACTTAGTACTCTCTACCGAGTGATCCTACCCATGTTTCGCCTCCTTCTCGACACAGCCAGCAATGGCAATATACTCAATAAGGACGTTGAAGCTGGTTGGGAACTCGTGGAGAATCTGGCTCAGTCCGATGGCACGTACAACGGGGACTATGACAGAACCGTTCGTGGAAGCACCGACCCGGAGGATAAATATAAGAAGGATATGAAGGCACTTAATGACAAGCTCGATAAGTTTTTGATGACCCAACAAAAAAGTGTTCACTTTGTTCAAGAGGAGGAGACCATTCAACTTCATGATGGTGATTGTGAAAATACTGAGGAGGTGAGCTATATCCAGAATCAAGGAGGTTACCAAAAGGGTTACAACAACTATAAACCCAACCCGAATCTGTCTTATAGAAGCACCAACGTCGCCAACCCTCAAGATCAGGTATATCCACCTCAACAACAGCAATTCCAGAACAAGCCATTTATCAGCTCCAATCAAAAACAGGCCTTTATTCCTCAACAACAGTCCCAAGGTGCTTATCAACAGCCTATGGCGCAACCTCCTGGCTTCCATCAACAGCCTCCTCATGCACCTCAAGATCAAGACATTCAGGCTATTCTTCATCAAATTCTCTAGGGACAGGCAGCCAACAACCTTGATCAAGCAAAGAAGTCAGCTGAGCTTCGCAATTATGTTAATACATCTCTTAAAAGTTTGATGTTTTGAATAACAAGGTCGGTCACTTAGAAGGAAAGCAAACATCCAGTTCTTCCGGCCAGCTCCCAGGGAAGTCTATCATGAACCCTAAAGAGTTTGCTACTACTAATGCGATCATTTTGGGAAATCCATATCCATCTGTCACTGAGGATAGTGAGATTCAAGTGGGGGAGGTTTCAGGCCAATCATACATTTCAGACAAAGTACCCGATCGGGCATATAACAGGCACGACCGAGCCAACACCGAACACGATCGAGTCTACTATGGAGCCGATCGAGCGTAGGATGGATACGATCGGGCTCGATATCGTGTACGCTGTTTGTCTGACCGGATGTGTGAACTAAGTTCCGACGAGCCTCTTCGTCCGATCAGAACCTCCAGCCCAAAGCCCTCAAACCAAAGACCACTACTTTACATAGAAGAATCAAAGCTGAAATCAAGGAAGAGTATAACCACATCCTCGATTCTCTATCAAGGAATGATCATATGAAGGCTTTAGTAGATGTTTTTGCCAACATTCCCTCCTACAGAGAGATCCTCAAAGAAGTTTTGCTAGAAAGGATGCAGCAAAGGAAGAGTTGGACTCCACCATCTCAAGATTCTAGTTTCTCCAAGAAGCCGGGAGATCCTGGAGCTTTCACACTCCCCTGCTCAATCAAATCGACGATCTTCAATGAGTGTCTATGCGATTCGGGAGCTTCGATCAGCTTAATGCCCCTCTCCATAGCTCAGCGAATGGGCTATACAACGTTTACACCATGCAGCTTAACAATTGTGATGGCGGACAGAAGCTCGCGATAACTCGTGGGAGTACTAGAAGATCTCCTTGTCGAAGTTGGCAGGTGAAGATTCCCACGGATTTCCTGATTTTGGAGAGAGCCGCAATATCAGCTGATACTTGGAAGACCATTTCTAGCCTCAGCATGTGCGGTGATTGATATGGCAAAGGGGACCATGACCCTCGATCTCGCTAGAGGAACGAAGATTAAAATCAGTATGAAGGATCCATACCGAAGCACTACGTTCAGAACAGAAGAACCCTCGCCCTCCCCTCCAACCTATACTGAACTCCAAGTGATCAAGACTCTCAAGAAGGATCTAATGCGTCTAGCAACTACCATTCAAGGGTTAACCGAGGAGATTGTGGTGTTAAAGAAGAAGAATAAAATCCTAACTTCAAGAAAAGCTAAGAAGGTTCGCAGTTTCAAGAAGAGATATGCTTCGCGAAAAGGTCAAGTACATTGGTCATTGGTTTTAGAGAGGATTAATGAGCCTCTCTACTGTTCCACCACTTTTTGAGGATTCTGCAAAGTCAAGATTAGTGACTTTAAACAAGCTCACTTGGGAGGAAGTCCCAATGTATATATTTTTTCCTTGTATATATTTCTCTCTTTTAAGCGTTTTAAATTATTTTGCATTTTAGTTTGATGTGTTCTCAGGTTTGATTGTGAGTGAAAGAAGGTATTATTGGGCCAAGATGCGGAGAGAAGGAAGAAGGAGTCAATTGGGCCTTAAAACCAAATTTTTTGAAGCCCATTCGGTCGAGTTAACACGCGCACGGTCGAGTCAACTTTACCCGATCGGATCAATCTCAGCCGTCCGATCGGATCAATCTGAGCCACCCGATCGGGTTCATCTCGTCCGTCCGATCGGGTCAATGGTAACGGTCGGGTCAATGGTCAACCCGATTTGAATTTCAAATTTTGAACCTAACATGACCAAAAACGCTCCTATATTCGATTTTTTGTCTCCTCTCACCCTCGTTATAAGCCAAAAACTCGACCAAGCCTCTCCCACTCTCTCATTTTGCTAAAAAATACTTATCTCTCTAGAAATTTCTCCTCCTTCCCTCTACTTCTTGGTTTTTATAAATTTTCTGGGTTTATTTTCACATTTGCTCTTTGTTCTTCGCATTCTCTGGGTTTGTTTCTAAACTTGTTCTTGATTCTTCACATTTTTTGGGTTTGTTTTCACAATTGTTCTTAGTATTCTTATTTTCTGGGTTTATTTTCAAATTGTTCTTGGTGTTCTTATTTTCTGGGTTACTAACCTACTAAGGTTGAGTTCTGAGTTTCTGATTCCCAGGAAACAAAAATGTCTTCAAGGATTCCTCAACCCAAAAGGAAGAGCCTCTCAAGAGCACAACGAGAAGCTCATCATAGCCAAACCGCTGAAGAAATTGCAAGAAATTTTATGACAATTCAAGCCACTGGGGCCAGACTCGATCGGGTCAAAGTGGACGAAGAGAAGCCCGAGCTCGAACCCGATCACCCGATCGGGCCAGTCGATCGGGTCAGACAATCCCAGTTTCCAGAGAGGAGGTTTTGATGGGGAAGCGACATGCAAAAGAAGAGGATGATGAACCTATGATAGATGTGGAGCCTAGGAGGGTGGTGGCACCAAAGAAACCAAAGAACCTACCTCCTCCAAAAGAGATGTATGCCATGTTTAGGCGCCAAAAGTTTGTTGGAACTCGTTACCCTCACAGGCAAACGATGAAGGAGCTGGGCATTGCACGCGATGTGGAGTTTTTGTTCGAGAAAAGCGGGCTTGGATCATTCATGACCAAGACTTTGGAAGCGTACGATGAGGAGACGTGCTACGTTTTAGCCTCGCTACAGCTCCATTTCTACGAGGATGAATCCGAGTTTCACTCGGATGACTGTCTTGGGTACATCACCTTCAGCGTGAGAGGTACTACCTATTCTCTCACATTTAAGGAAGTGGAGAAGCTCTATGGGTTTTTGCAAGCAAGTGGAATGAGCCAAGATGTGCTAAAAGAGGAAATCAAGGCTGTTTGGAAGACCATTGGAGATGGGAAGGAGTACACTTCTTCAAAATCCAAGAGTGCTCAAATTCGAAGCCTAGTTGTGAGGTATTTCCACAAATCCTTGGCTAGTACGATTTTTGCTAGAAAGGAAACCGGGAATGTGAATGAGATTGAGATTCAGCTAATAGATATATCATTGAGTGGTGTATTGCCAAGTACTAGGGATGGTAGAGAACTGGTAGGAGATAGAACGGATGGTAGCATGGTTTCAGTTCTATTATACCAGTTGATGTATTGCAAGGATTGGGTGATCAAGGCTAGTAGGAGAAGAATGCAAGGGGAGCTTAGTATTGGTGGACTAGTCACCCCCCTATTAGTAGCATGTGATGTGGAGTTACAGGGGAAGGTCTATAACGCTCGCTGGATTGATATTGAAACCTTGACAAGGACACACTTCCTTGATAATGAGCGTCCTAACGGTTTTACTTGTATAAGTTCACTCACCCTTCACTTGGAGCAGCGAGAATGGTATTGCCCAACACTGAGTTTACAAAGGTTAGATTGGGGGCTAATATCGATTTTTGGCCACCTGTTTCGGCATTATACGACCCACACTCAGTTCAAGACCAAGTCTCTAGCCTTGATCCAATCCAACAGCCATGTTATGAGCCTGAGATTAGAGAAAAAGAGCCTTCTAGGGAAGAATAGGAAGAGGACTTATATTTTGATGAATGGGAAGAGTCTTCTAGACAATCAAGAGGGGTGAAAGAAGCTCACAAGAAGATTAGCATCCTCCAAAAGTGGAACAAGTTCCAAAGCAAGACAATCAAAGCACTAAAGAACACTGTAAAGGATCTTGCTGGTACAGTAAAGGACAGGGGGGAACAGATCAAGGAGCTTCAGAACAAAGTTGGATGCTCGACCTCCACGACAGCCATGCCTAGCAGCTTGGGAAGGAGTGCATCAGTTAGGACACCTACCAAGTCCAACCTACCGCTTAGCCCACCCAGAGTTTCAATTGATCCAAGGAAAAGTCTGTTCAAAGCAAGAAGAGAACCGGGAGCTGACACGAGCACCTCACCCGATCGGGCCGGCTCATCACGCCCGATCGGGTCAACCTATCATCTGGCAGTTGACGCCGATAACGTCCAAGACGAGGTTGCAGCCGAGAAGCTTGACATCCTTAGCTCGTGGTTTGAACCTCCTAGAAGGTAATCCTATCACCCTCACCTTTGTAAATACCGCTTTGCATTCTTATTTGCTTTTGTTTTTTTTTTTAATTCTAAGTCTCCCTTCAGATTTTTATTACACAAGGTATTGTGTAATTTAAGTTTGGGGGAGGGCTTAGGATAGCATTTGACATGTTTTTTATTTTATTATTTCGAATTTTTAGCATCTAGTCTTGCATTCATCTATGCGCATCAAAAACCCCTAAAAATTTTAAAACTTTTCAGAAAATCCTTTAAATAACAGAGTGTTCATATAGTTGCATTTGCATACAAGTCTTGCTTTAGGGATGTTGCATTTAGGATCATTGCATTATCATAGGGGATTATGATGATTATAACCAAAGAACTTGCTGTTTCATTAGACTTAAGATCAATGCCCTCGTTCATAGTTGTTTAATGCTTTCATATGAGCTTGAAATGAGACCGCACCATTCTTTGATCGCATGATTTGAATTCTAGTCTAAACTGAAGCTTGCTTTGATATGATGCCATCCCTTATTTATAAGAACCTTAACTTGAATTGATAATTATCTGGTTGTGATTTGTTTTAAACTCATGGATACCTTTTATACATACTTGGATCTTCTTTCCCTCTTTTTACCACCCTCTTGTTGATCCAAGTAGCTGGTCATAACCTTGACCAGTTAACCACACCCTAAAAACCTTAACCTTTCCTTCTAGCCTTTGTTTTAATTCTGACTGGAAGGCCTATTTTTTGAGATTGAGCTTTAAGAGAACGTGTTAGGTTTGTGCCGACAAAAATAGGGTCTTGAGTAGTTTTTATTTGCATTTTTCGGATCATATAGGACTAGGATGGATTCTACTTGGGTTTTGAGATTTGATGGGATGGTGAAAAGAGAAAGAAAAAAAAAAGAAAAAGGGAATGAGTTGAGTCTTTAGGAGAGTAAAAGTTTCAGAAAATTTCAAGGTTCTAGTGAAAGATGTATGGGGAATGCAAAGTATGAAAAAAAAAAAAAAGATGGTTCTGGATTTTATAAAAAAGAGAGAAAAGTGTGAAAATAGCAAAATGCTTTGATGTCTTAAGTGGTAAGAAGAAAGAGAACCATAGTGTTTATAAAGAAAACCCCCTATCCACTAGTTCATTTTAAGAAACTATCCTAAGACTTAGAACAAAAAGAGAAATTGGGATGAAAACAGTTGAAGGGTAGAATAGGATCAATTGGGTTTAGACAATTAGGATATCACTTGGGTACTTTGGGTAGTCAAGATGCTATTCTTGTATGCATTTATTGGTCCTTACCTTTAGCATTCTCCCAAAAGCTCAATCTTGTTCATTGAGATATCCCAACACTTAGATGATCAAACCCTCACAAAAACAGGAAACCCTCTTTGTTTATTAAACCCTTTTTATGCCCAGCCAAATGAGTTTGAATTCAATTTACAACCAGATTCACGGTTACCACTTAATGAACGTTAAAAGGGATGGCTGACTTGATTGCTTGTTTAGGTTATGTGGCTGAAGACATCTTGTGTTGAAATAGGAATGGCTAAAGTCTTCAGAGTATAGCCTTTGAATTGCATTCTAGAATTATGAACTAGGACATTGATGTTAAACTCTTTTGCAGCAAGTTTTGGTTCTGAGTCCCCACCTTCAAACCTCTCTCCCTACTTTGAATTTGCTTGAGGCCAAGCAAAGAATAAGTTTGGGGGAGTTGATAACCCTTTATTTTTATACTTTTAAGCTTATATTTTGTGCATCATTTGCATGTCTAGATCTCCATTTCTTAGGATTTCTAGTCTCTTTTTCATTATATTTCACATCTTGGATCTTTAGCATAGGCATTTGCATATCATCTGCATTTTAGAGCAAAAACAGGCACACTCGAACACTACAAAGCATGGACCCGATCGAGTGTATCCAACCCGACCAGGCGAGCACGATCAAGCACCCGGACTCAGGAGAGGAAGCTGGACTCGGACGAGCCGAGAAAGGACCCGAACGAGCCCAACTTGAACCCGACCGAGCTCTCTTTAAACCGACTTTGTAATTTGTCTTTTAGTGATTTAGGGCTTCCCGCCCTTAGTATAAATAGACCCCTTGGGTCATTAAGCCAAAAATCGAGTTTTTATTAGGAGTTTTCTCTGTAGCCACCAAACATTTCCAGAAACTTGTAATCTTTATAATTTTTGATCTATTGAGTATTTGGAGTTGTTTCTTTATAATAACTTGCTCCTTAGATCATTATCTATCTAGTTATGCAAGATTCAAAGATTTTTGGGGTTTATGTTCTTCATGATGAACTCCAGATCTGAGTAGTTTTCTGGGTTTAGAGGATGGGTTAGGTGATGAGGAATCTTAGTTTCCAGGGATGCTTAAGTATAGATTTAGATAGATACCTTCTGGATTAGGAGATTTAAATGATAGTCTTTGCATTAATCATGTGGGATTGGATCTTAGGCATTCCAGCACTCAAAAAGTGTTCAAATGGAATGCCAGAGATCTATTTGCTTGCCCAAGAGATTGGCTGTGAGGAGTAGATTGACATTAATGAGCTTGTTCTTTATGCCTATCTATAGTATGTTTCATCAATGAAAGTTGAGATTAGGAAGTGCTATAGATCTGATAGTCTTTGCCAAGAGATTGGACTGATTAGGTTAAGTGGTTCATTGTCTAGAATTAGATCTATTTGAGCATGTTAAGCATCCCCATGAGATTAAGAGGATTCATCATCCTATTAGCCCATCCTCAAGACCTTTCTTTATCTGATTATTTACTTGCTTCATTTCTATTTTCATTATTGCTTCTGTAGTTCTCTTAGATCCTTTAGTTTATTTTCAGTTTTGTTCTTAGATCTTTTAGTTTACATTCTGTAGTTTATTTTTATGCATTAGAGTTCTTTAAACCAAACCTTCAACTGCTTGGCTTGACTTGATTAGTACTGCTATATCTTAATTGATTGCAAATCATCCATTTGGATCGATAACCTCTTATGCTACATCGCATTGGGGAATTGAACTCCAAGAGCAACAAAACGTTTGTTTCACAAAGCATACACAAAATTGAATGGCCATTCCTTCATGGGGTTTTACAACGGTTTGGCTTCCATGCTCTATGGATAAAGCAGATTCTTGAATGTGTTTCTTCGGTTAATTACTCCTTCTTAATTAATGGGGCGCCACAAGGACATGTTTTACCTTCTAAAGGACTATGGCAGGGAGACCCCCTCTCACCTTACCTCTTTATTCTATGTACGAAGGTGTTATCGGGTTTATGTCGAAATGCTCAAAGTAGAGGAACCCTCCTAGGATTGAGAGTAGCAAAAAGAAGCCCTTTGATTAACCACTTTATCTTTGCGGATGATACTATATTTTTTAGTAAAACAAGTGTCAAAAGTTGTGAAACTCTACCCTCTATCCTCAAGAGATATGAGGAGGCATCGCATCAAAGCATCAATGCTTCTAAGTCCGGAATAACTTTTTTTGCCAAAACGCCCTTGGAACTAAAGCAAAGAATGAAAATAACGCTAGGCATCTCTAATGAAGGTGGTATTGGGAAATATCTTGGCCGTCCCGAACACTTTGGGAGACGGAAAAAGGATATCTTCACGGGCATTATGGAAAAAATTCGTCAACGTATTGGTTCGTGGACAACTCTGTTTCTATCAGCCTCATCGAAAGAGGTCATGTTGAAAGCTGTCTTGGCTGCGATGCCGGCCTATGTTATGTCGTGTTTTAAACTACTTTCTTCCTTGTGCAAAAGAATCCATCAACACTGACACGCTTCTGATGGGATACTAAACTTGATGGAAGGAAAATGAGCTGTATTTCTTGGGAGAAACTTACTCAACCAAAAGATGATGGAGGTTTAGGTTTTCGGGAGATAGCTGTGTGCAACGACTCGCTGTTAGCCAAGATTGGATGGAAGTTATTGCAAAAACCAACCTCATTATTGGCAAGAGTTTTGCTACGAAAATACTACCACCCGTCCTCCTTTATGGAGTCAAAGTGCCCTTCTGTTGCATCGCACGGCTGGAGAGGAGTATTGGGTGGGAGAGCTATCCTAGAAAAGGGTTTGGGTTGGGTCATAGGCAATGGGGAGAATGTCAGCCTATGGAACTCCCCCTGGCTGTCCTCTACTGTACCAAAGAAGCCTTTTGGCCCCCCAACCTTGAGCAGCATTAACTTGTCTATAACAGACCTCCTTCTCCCGAATTCTAATGTCGGGAATTTAGAGGCAATCAGACTTCACGTACCTCACCATGAGGAAGAGATTCTTAGCATTGTAATGTGTGCTACCCAAATACCTGAAAAGCAACAAATACCTGACAAGCCTCTGCAAAAGGAAATTTATACCACCAAATCTGGGTATATAGTTGGCAAATCTTCAGTTATATCGTCTGAAGAGGACTCGTTTAGTTGGAGATCTTGTATCGGGAACATTAAGACCTCACCAAAACTAAGAATGTTCTTGTGGAAAGCCTCCCGTAATGCTCTGCCCGAAGGAGCTATTCTCGAACATAGAAGTGTTCAGGCGGATACGACCTTCAAGAGATTTGGAGACAGAGAGGACACTTTACATATCTTTCTAAAGTGCCCCTTTGCTGCAAAAGTATGGGATCTTGTTCCAGCTCTCTAGGAGCCGCAACGGCTACTATTACTTCAGTCAAGGAACTCCTAGGAGTTGTCAAAAATTTGCTCATCCTACCCCCAGTTGGACTAGGTTGGGCTCCCGTCTTCCCTTGGATACTCTGGTTCTTGTGGAAAGCAAGGAATTTACTGTTGTTTGATGATAAGGGTGGCACAGAGGTGGAAATTGTTTTGAGAGCCTTAACCGAAGCTTAGGACTGGGAAAAAGCCAAACTGTTACAGTTTCTAAGAGTCTTAGGCTGAGAAATGAATCATCTCCACCAGTTGTAGAAGAGGCATTCTCCATCTTCTCGTATGCATCTTGGAAGGTTTCCATTCGAGTAGGAGGCTTTGGCTGGATCTTAAAGGATCCACATAAGCACATTGCTCTTTGAGGTTTGTCAAGTAGAACCTTTGTATCTTCGGCTTTGATGGCTGAAACTCTAGCTATGGAAGCTGCTATCAAGTCAGCTTTAGCTTTGGGTGTGTCAAGTGTAGCCTATTTCTCCGAATGCAAGGAACTAGTTCTGCTCCTTCAGTCGAATGGTTATGTCACTGAAATGGATGGAGTCTTGGCTAATATTGCTATGCTCTGTTCTGGTTTTTGCTCTGTTTCTTTCCACTTTATTCCTCGCAGAGATAATTTTTGAGCTGATGCCTTGGCAAGGGCAGCTGCTTCCTCTGCTTTCTTATCCTTTAGTCAAGGATTGTAAATGTTGATTTTTAAAATTGGATAAGTTTCCCCTAAAAATATATATAGTAGCCAAATCGCAAATTTTTCATTCGTAATAGTTTCAGAAACCGTGGTATAGTATAATGTTATCAATGAAGACCTTTTTGTAGTGTTGGATGATTTATCTATAATAAACTGAACTGATTTTTGATGGTTAGTGTTTGGAGTATTTGTTTGATTTAAATTATGTATTTATGGGAATATTAATTTATGATATTGCTGTAAAAAAAGGTTCGAGCTGTTGCAATTGGTATTAGAGCGGTTACGGTTATGATACCAATTGAAACAAACCGAATCTTTATTATAAACCAAACCAAAAGCCAAACCAAAACAGAACCGGAACCAAACCAAAAGCCGGACCAAAACAGAACCGGAACCAAACCAAAATTCAAAAAAAAAACAATGGTTCTTATATTCAACATCTGAAAGTATCCGAAATCGAATCATACCAAACTGAAATCAAACCGAAACCAAAACAAGAACCGAATGGACATCCGAAATATCTAAAATACAGTTAGATACTTAAAATAATTGTTATGTTTAGACCAAAATACTAAAACATTACCTAAAGTATAAAAATATCCGTCAAAATCAAAAAGCTGAAAAAATCCAAAATATGCGTATAGCCAAACCGAAACCGAACCGATAATATCTAAGATATCCAAAAATATCCGATAATTCATGAAATAAAACCAAATATCTAAATTTTTTTAGTTAAAACCGAAACCGAACCGATAATATCTAAGATATCCAAAAATATCCGATAATTCATGAAATAAAACAAGATATCTAAATTTTTTTGGTTAAAACCGAAACCGGAAGAGACCGAATTGAAACCAAAACTAAATTCAAAAAAAAGTCGAATTGATCTTATAGTCAAATTGAAACCAAATCTAATATCCAAATCGAAACCGAATCTAATATCCAAACGCCTAGGACTAGATTTGGCAACGAACACTTTTCACATCACTTAGAAATATAATTCTTTTTTTTTAAAGAACCCTTTATTTTTAAAAATGCCCACTAAAATTGGGTTGGGCCTAAAACTTTACATGACAATAGAAACTAAGAAAATAGTAAAAAGACAACATCGAAAAAGAGGCTCTTGACTTATTGACACCGCTGACCATTAAAATTGGTCGGTACGAGATCCATAACTTTGCTGTGTATCTAAGTATTAGCCAACTACAGGAAGCATCCGACCCACAAAATCCGTTCTTTTCCACTCGAACAACCAACCAACCAAAGATCCACAGGTAAGATCAACCCTTTGGCAACACGACACGTCTTCACGAAACCCGATCCTAGCAAGCTAACAACTTCAGCCGTAAACCCACTTTCCAAGATTTTTTGATTCTCCAAATTCAGCCCTAGAAATGTAAATTTACATAAAGATAACTTCCCTTTTGCATCGGATGATGGATTTTCTTTTCCGGACTATTTTGGTGATTACAGATTTACATGTCAGTAATTCTCATGCAACTACAATGGTATTTCTCCAGTTGTGAGGGATACCAACGAAACTCCTACAATTGTAAATGATAATGTCTCCAATCATGAGAATGCTGGCTCAATTAACTCAGTGCTAATGCAGAAAATGTGTTTATAAACTTCAGGCTATCTGCAAGACAATTACTATAGTATGACTACAATAGATATTCCATTTCCTCTTGTTGCATATTTATCTTATGAAAACTGTCTAAGTCATATCAATCATCATATATATGTGCTCAGGGATATCATCATGAACCTACTAGGATTCATCTAGCTAAGAAATCTATTGTGTAGATAGAAGTAATGAATCATGAATTGGTTGATTTGGAGAATAGTAAGATATGGTTAATATGCACTTTACCACCAAATAAACATGCCATATGATGTAAATAGGTGTATAAGGTGAAGATAAATACAGATGGCACTCTAGAGAGATATAAAGCCAGATTAGTCGCTAAGGGGTATACTCAAGAAGGGAATAGACTGTGTGAATGCTTTTTCTCATGTTGCAAAGGTTGGTTATTGTCAAAACATTATTGTTAGTTTTTGCAGCAAAGAATTGGAGTCTTCATCAATTAGATATCTCTAGTGAATTTTTAAATGGTCTCCAAGATGAGGAGATCTGCAAGCACTTACCACCAAGAGATACACCAAAGGGAGGGGAGGTTTTGCTAGAAAATTCGGTTTTTTACTATGAAAGTCTTTATACATATTGAAACAAGCTTATCGTCAATTTTTCATCAAATTCTGTATAGCTCTAATGACTCTGGAATTAAATAGTCAAGAAAAGATCACACACAGTTTGTAACGAAGATTGATTGGAAACTTGTAGTAGTATTAGTCTGTGTAGACGATATTATCATTGCAAGAAATGATGATGCAAAGATTTCTAATCTAGAAAAGGATTTATAGACGACTTTTAAGCTAAAAGACCTAGGCCAATTGAAATATTTTATATCTTTTGAGATAGCAAGATCAGCCTCAGGGATTTCAATTCGTCAACGAAAGTATATCATGTGATTGTAAGATGATATGGGATTGCTAGCTTGGAAACCATATACCATCCCTTGATGATATGTCAGCATATCAGAGACTTGTGAGCAAACTGATCTATTTGACGATCAAGCATCATGATATTACTTATCTAGTAAACAAGCATTGTCAACTCTCTTGAGAAAAAAAAACTCTCTTGAGCACCTAAGTTTTCTCATATGGAAGCAGGTTATCAAGTGGTCCATTATCTCAAAGGAACCATTGTAAGAGGCTTGTTTTATTCTGAAAAATCTGATCTGGTTATAAAAGTATTTACATATTTAGACTAGGGAGCTTGTACTGATACATAGAGGTCAACATCCGACGTTCTTGTTTTAAAAGTATTGCATTTTTTTGGCGACTCCCTCATCTCATGGAAATCCAAAATGCAGCCAAAACTTCTCATTCCTCTGGTGAGTCAGAAGTAGAGCAATGGCTTATGGTGTTGGTGAACTTAATCCATGAACGTGTTCTAGTTTGTGAGACTATTAAGAAACTTGAGATTCAAACAAAGAATTGCTCTCTTTATTATGCTTTAGAAAACTTACTCAAAAACTAAAGCTCTCAAGATCTCTCTAAACTCTTATGGTTTACCACAACCTTGGTAACTCATATATATATATATATATATAGAGAGAGAGAGAAGATCATCATCATTATCCTAATTTAAATATGAAAATAATACAAGTCCACATAACTCATAAACTTCCTATTCCTAATTCCATATCTCGGTTAGATTAGGATAACTTCCCGCTCAAGTTATCTTTTACTTCAAGCTTATGCCAACAATCTCCCCCTTAAGCTTGAACTCCTTTTTCACCACTTTTTGAACACCTATGAACTCCCTCATTTCTTTGAACTTGTCTCTTGCCAAAGCTTTGGTGAGAATGTCCGCCTTTTGCTCATTTCCAGGAACATGCTCTACTTCGATTTGGCCATTCTCCACACACTCCCTTATGAAGTGATATCTTCTATGAATATGCTTGCTTCTTCCATGAAAAATTGGGTTCTTAGTAAGTGCTATGGCTGACTTGTTATCCATTAAAAGAACAACCTTATCACTAGGTAACCCGGTGACTTCACTAAGAAGATCTTGAAGCCAAATAGCTTGTCTAGCAGCCTCCGTTCCTGCCATAAATTCAGCCTCGCAAGAAGACATCGCTACCGTAGCTTGTTTATGCGAACACCATGAGATCGGGCTTTCTCCTAGATAGAAAATATTTCCAGCCGTGCTTCTTCCATCGTCAAGATCCACATTGTGACTACTATCACTATATCCTATCAACTTCGGAACCTTCGAAACTGACCTCTTAAATGTCAAACCAAGAGTTGTTGTACCTTGTAAATATCTTAAGCATTGTTTCATTGCAGCTCCATGAATGTCTCTTGGACTGTGCATGTAGCGGCTCAAAATTCCAACGCAATAAGATAGATCCGGTCTTGTGTGAAGCAAGTAACGAAGACACCCGACTTATTTTCGTTAAGCTGTAGCATTGATCTCTTCTCTTTCTTCAGCTTTAGACAATTGCAATCCCGACTCCATTGGTGTGAGAACTGAGTTACACTTTGTTAGTCCATCTTCTTCCAATATCTTAAGAGCATACCGATTCTGGTTTAACACTATTCCCTCGTCGTGTTAATCAACCCAATGCCAAGATAGTATGTAAGTTTACCAAGATTACTCATATCAAACTTCATAGACATCTCCCTCTTAAACTCGTTTATGACAAGTAGACTTGGTCTAGTCACAAATAAGTCATCAACGTACACGGCTATGAAGAGAAGAGAGTCTTTTTCCTCTTTACGATAGACAGAAGGTTCCTTTGAACACTTCTTGAACTCGAGTTGCATGAGAATCTGGTTTAACTTATTGTTCCATGCTCTTGGAGCTTGTCTTAAACCATATAATGCTTTGTTAAGCTTATAGACTTTTCCTTCTCCTCCCTCAACTTCAAAACCCTCTGGTTGCATCACATAAACGGTCTCCTTTAACTCTCCGTGAAGAAACGTTGTCTTAACATCAAGATGGTGAATCTCCCAACCATTTGTTGCTGCCAAGTTAACAAGGAGGCTTATAGTCTCAATTCGTGCGACTGGTGCAAAAACTTCTTCGAAATATACTCCATATTGCTGCACATACCCTTTGGCGACAAGTCCAGCTTTGTGTTTGTTTATACTGCCATCGGAGTTCCTTTTGAGCTTGAATACCCACTTTAAACCAATTGGTTTCACATCCTTTGGACAATCAACAAGATCTCATGTGTTGTTCTTCTCGATGGAATCAATCTCATCTACACAAGCGAGTCTCCATTCTTTTATTTCTTTAGCTTCTTGAAAGTTCTTTGGTTTATCATTCAAGCTTAGAAGCAGCATTTCTCCTTCTTCTATGGCCAATAAAACATAATCGACAAGATATTTAAATTTTCCAACTTGTTTTACCGGTTTTCTCAAGGCAATAGGCAGATCAAGATCAGAATAATGTTCATAATCTCCCTCGTGTTCATCTTCTTCTTCCTCGGGTTCGTCTTCTTGTTCTGTTTCAGGTACACTTGTAGAGGATGCACCACTCTTTTCTTGATCGTTTCTTCTCTCATGCTTTGTTTCTGAAGTTCTTTTCTCTTCTTCTATCCCATGATTTCCAAATTTTCCAACAGCAAGACTAAAACTCCCATTACTTTTCTTATCGCCAATTCCACCCCTTTGTTTCATCAAACACAACATCTCTACTTACCACAATTTTCTTCACTTGTGGGTCAAGAAGTCGATATGCCTTGGATCCTGGTTCTATGCCGAGATGAATAAGTACCCTTGATCGATCATCTAATTTTTTAAGACTTGCCTTATCCATCTTTGCATAACTTATACACCCAAAATCTGAAGGTGATCGATCCTTGGCTTCTTCTTTTTAAACGCTTCGTATGGTGTAAGATCCTTAAGTGCTCTTGTTGATATGCGATTGAGAAGATAAGTGCTATGTCGAACTGCTTCTCCCCATAAGTAATTTGGTAATCGCATATGCTTCATCATGCTTCTAGTCATCTCCATCATAGTTCGATTTTGTCTTTCAACGACCCCGTTCTGCTGTGGCGTGTAGGGGGCAGTAAGGTGTCTTTTGATCCCGACTTCATCGCAAAATGAGTTGAACTCTAGGCTTACAAATTCTCCTCCTCTATATGTTCTGAATGTCTTGATGCTAGCCCATGTTTCTTGTTCATTTAGCTGCTTGAACTTCTTAAATTTACCAAACGCATCACTCTTTTCCCTCAAGAAGATTGTCCATATATACCTAGAGTGATCATCTATGAGAACAAAGATATATTTGTTGCCAGCATATGTACTTGGAGTTATAGGGCCACAAAGTTCTCCATGAATCAATTCAAGAATCATATCAGCTCGATATGTTGTTGCTTGAGGAAAGACTTGCTTTGTTTGCTTCCCAAGCAAACATGATCCACAAATTTGTTTCTCAAAGACCACATGCGGAACATCTTGAACAAACTCCTTTTGAAACATGGATTTTATTGTTTCAATGTTTACATGTCCAAGTCTAGCATGCCATCTACTTGATTCGCTGATTCTTGTTAGATTGAGACATGCTTTGTCTTTTATCGCCATAAGTACTTTGTAAAGCCGATTCCGAGACCTTTCTGCCTTCACTTGGAGCTTTCCGTCACGATCATGCATTGTCAAGTACTCGCCTCTCATCCTTATGTCACAACCGGATTCTGTGGCTTGTCCTAAGCTTACAATGTTACTTCTCAAATCTGGGATGAAGTATACATTCGACAATGTCCTTGGCTCACCATTCATGTCAACAAAAAAGATCGATCATTTTCCCTTAATATCAATATGAGAGTGATCTCCGAAATGCTCTTTTCTGAGATGGCATTATCTATTTTTTCGAAATATCTTCTATCACCAGTCATGTGATTGCTTGCTCCGTTGTCGATATACCAAACAAAATCACTGCTTTCGTTTGCCTCATACTTACTTAGTAAACAATCCTTCTCATTCAAATACACAACTTCATGAACCATAAGTTCATCCGCCTCTTGTGTATATGTATTCTCGACTTCTTGTGTCTCGACGTGTCTCTCCCGCCATTAGAACGTCCACCTCGTCCTCTGCCTCTGTAGCGTCCGCCTCCTCTTCCTCTGCCTCCATCATGATTCTGATTTGGTTATGCATCTGACTACATTAATTTGCTTTGATCCTCTTGACTCTCTTCTTCCTCAAAGATACGTTCTTCATATGCTTTTAGTCGCACAATGATGTCTGCAAAACTTGTAGTTTTAAAACCAAGGACTTGTTCTAATGTTGCAACGATATGAATATATTTCTGTCGAGGAAGACACTTGAGAAATTTTTTGACCAACTTTGATTGTTCGATGTTTACACCCAAGGAAGTAGATTTTGAGGAGATTTCAGACAATCATCCAGCAAGATCATCGATTTTCTCATTGTCTTTCATCTTGAGGCGCTCAAATTCAGACATTAAGGTTTGTAACCTTGCATCTTTAACACGTTCAGCTCCGACGTATCTGGTTTTGATTGCTTCCCAGAATTTGTTTGCCGTGTCAAGTGTCCCAACTTGTAGTATGAGTGCCTCCGGGATCGATTGAACCAGCAAGGCTATGGCCATATTGTTCTTCTCCTTGTTCTTCTCTTTAACATCTTCAACTTCTCCATCAACGAGGACTGGTTCTGTTTCGACGACATCCCAAACTTTGTAAACTTTGAGAGTAATTTGCATTCGTATGGCCCATACCGTGTAATTTGTTGGAGTAAGCATAGGGCACATAATCGATGAGGTTCCTCCTCCTTCTCGTGGTTTGGTTGTTGCAACAACTAGGTCACCCATGATGAGATCCGTGAAACAAAACAATAGACAATGGCTCTGATACCAAATCTAGTTTATGAGATTATTAAGAACTTAAGATTCAAACAAAGAATTGCTCTCTTTATTAAGCTTTAGAAAACTTACTCAAAAACTAAAGCTTCTCAAGATCTCTCTAATCTCTTATGGTTTACCACACTTTGGTAACTCATATATATAGAAAAGATTATCATCATTATCCTAATCTAAGTAGGAATAATATAAGTCTAGATAACTCCTAAACCTTCTATTCCTAATTCCATATCTCGGTTAGATTAGGATAACTTCTTGCTCAAGTTATCTTCTTTTTCAAGCTTACGCCAACACGAGTCATCTTCTCATCAACTTTCTTGTAATTTGCACCCTTCTTCTTGTTCTCCGCTTCTCTGATACCTTGAGTCGAGCAAGTAGATAACCGATCATATAATCAACCTCGTTCCTAAAAAATACTAAAAATATGTATATTAACTAAATTATATATTATAACAAAATATGATATATTTTCCTAAATTCATTTATGCTATTTTCAAAAATTATTTAAAATTCAGTTAATTAAATTTAATTACAAAAATACATTTTATACACTTAACAATAAATGAATTAATTAACAAGCCAAAAAACTGATGGGTACGTATAAAGCTATGTTCCTCAAAAATTGATTCGTTTTCGGTCTGTAAAAACAGTCGGTACTTCGGTCAGTTACTCCATTGTTTTCTTGTAGTGCAAGTTATTATCCGCATATGAATTTAAGTATATGATAATATATGGAGTTATAAAATGTAGTTAGTTTGGATGTTGTTTATGAAGGAAAAATTAATTCAACTAATATGAGTAACTACTTTATCAATAAGCAACTAAGACCAGCTTTCGTTGTGAGTTTTAGTGGATTGTTTAAGTTGTAAGTAGACTACAAATAAATGCAAAAATGAGGTGAAACCGTCCAAAAGTTAACATAATATTACTTATGTTAGGAAGAATCACATAAGCAATACGACGTTATTTAATTTGGTTGGTTCGTGAGTAAAATATAAAAAGAAAAAAAAAAATCGTTTTTTTCCCTTTTTTGCCCGACAAACAGTACTTTTTGGTAGCTCCTCTAGTAGAGATGGTATATGTGGACACCGTTTACAACTTGATCGGACACCTCTCATTACGTGTAAGGTTGCTTAATTGTTCGAAAAACAAGTCTAACTTCATAGGATACTGTAATTTGAACATAACAGTAATTGTTCTTTTTTTTTTTTTGGTCAACCTAACAGTAATTGTTCGTTTTTTTTTTGGTCAACCTAACAGTAATTGTTCTTAAAATACTGAAAACACTCACTACTCAACATAGACTTGTTATATCAGTGTAAACACACGTAAGTCAGAACCGACCAATTTGGAGAAAGTACAAGGCACGTGGACTCTGTTGTTCACAACAACATATCAAATTTTTAATGATTCAATTTTGCGAACCTCAAAAAGTGACATTAAAAAAAAAAAAAAAGAAGAGAACAAATTTTAGGAGGCTACAAAATGAATGTAAGAAAAAGCCTCACGTGCCATGCAGAGGATCCAATGTCAACGTTCGTCTTTTTCTTCTGCCACAATTCTCTTTGTGTAGACATTTTTACTTAAACAAGATTATTATAGAGTCATTTGGAAAAATTATTATGACATTTTACTTTAGTTATTTTCCTTTTTTCTTTTTATATATATGTGTGGTTTGGTTTGAGTTATACTGAATATACATTTTATTCAGGATATTCATAACGTTTGTGTAGGTTGAATAATTTTGGATCACTACCAATTTTAAGATTGTTGTTGTAAGTTTATTTCCCTCCATTACGGAATCCGAAATGATCTGTAAAAATTTTGAATTCGTAAAGTTTTTGATTAGTTTTAAATTTAATGGATAAACTCGAAAAAAAATCGATAGATTTCGGTTATAATTTGTGAGTTACTTTGTTGTTTATGCTTAATTACCACTATATATAACATATACTATATATTTTTATTTGTATTTATATTTCATATTAAGATATATATTTATTTAAATTCAGTTTGTATTCAGCAAAGAACTGAATGATATTATTTTGATGTAAACTACCTAAACCAACCTAAGCTGAATGGTATGACAAGTAATATTTTTGTCCGATGTTTTCCTCTTGTAATCTAAACATTCACATTTAAAAAGTGGTCACCACACTATGATCAAGTCTCTTTAATTCTGCTCTCGATCTTAAGCTTTTTATTTGAAGTAGTAGCGTAAGTTTCTTTTAGTTAACATATTTAGTACATGTTGTATACATATTAACATATTAAATTCCTTTATATTAAATTCCTTTTAAAATACCGTACAAATACAAATACAAAGTCTTTATACTTGTTGAGGTTATCAAAACATTTGACAGATCCCAATGTATGATGCTCAAATGTTTTCGTGTCAATGAAGCTTAATGGGTTATGGATAATGGATTCGAGCAATGTTGGTCTTGGGTTTGACACAAATCTCATATAGGTCCCGTTCGTTTCTCCAATATAAACGAGTGTAACAAAAAAATTAAAAGAATATATGCTCATAGAATTCCCCGTTCGTTTTTCCATTTTTCATCTTCATCCAAATAGTCTATTTAAATGATTTATCTAAATGATTTATCTGGAAGCTAAATAACTAAATGAACAAAAAATAAAATAACTCATTTCCATGATCCATTCGGATAGAAATGTGTTTGTTTCTCTATTTTGCATATCCATCTATATCGATTTAATTTTAAAAATGACTAAAATACCCATGATTTGATCTAATAATTTTTTTTCATATTATGTTAACCATAATAATTTTAATTATTAATCTAAAATATATATACACCTTAAAAAATTATAAAGGAATATTTAGACATTTTAAATTTCTAATTTTATAGAATATAAATTTTTGTAAGAGTTAGAATATTTTGCGCTTTTGCCTGGAAAACGTAATTTTGGGTTTTTGGCGGAAAATGTTTTTTTACGACTTTGATTGGAAAACGTAATTTTGCGTTATTAGCGGAAAAATGTGATTTTATATTTTTGGCAGAAAAAAGTGTTTTTGCGGTTTTGACTAGAAAACATAATTTTTGTGTTTTTGGCGGGAAAACGTGATTATGTTTTTTTGGCGGGAAAATGTGATTTTACATTTTTGCTAGTCTAGAGAATTACATAATGCTTTTGCTCTCACTATAATCACTTTTAACGATCTATATATGTCTTTCTTCCCCTAATCTTATACGTTTTCGTCTAGGAAATTAATTTGTAAAAAAATTTTAGTGATTCATTGATCTCTTATGCATCATCGACCCCATAATTTTTGAAAGAACCCATCCCGTTTTTTTTTTAAACATGCAAAGCGGATTAACCCACTAACCCAAACCAGCTAATCTCATTAAGGCAAATGATCAACATTAACAGCGGAAGACTTAATAAAAATCCAATTAAACAATTCCATTAAACCAACAAGTTCAACGAAACATTATTCCAGAAACATAATCATCCTAACATGCTTCTTAATTCCATTCTAACACTTAACAAATCCAACAATAATCCAAAACACCAAGATAAGCGCCTAGATCATCCTCCTCTCCTCGCCATGATTCCACGGATCACACTTTGCTTTTACCGCATCAGAAAAAAGATGCATAAGTATTTCATAAATACTTAGTAAGGCAATCCTCCCACGAGTGGCTATAAACACAAGCACATTCAACCATCATTCAAGGAAAAGAACCAAACAGCCAATAAATGACAAACTAGAATCGCTGTTGACTATCAGTGTCGATCGACACCCACCACTGGTGTCGATCGACACTCGCTGTCGACAGCCCTCGCAGTCGACACCGGGCTCGACACTCCATTCGCGAGTCGTAGCTATCCTCGCGGAATAAAACATTGGTGTCGAGCGACACCCACCACTGGTGTCGATCGACACCGACGCTCTACAGTTGCTCCAACTAACGTTTCTCACTGGATTTCCTCTCCAAATCACCTCTATGATATGAGCGAGTCTCAAAGGAGTTTCACAGGCATCATTCAGCATATAAACAGCCAAACAAGCAAAGGAATCAATCAAACAATCATCAAAACACCCAAAACAATGATCAAACATGCTTAGATAAGCCTGGTCATGCACTCACCTCTTAAACAAAAAAGAACAGCAACGAAACAAGGACTAGCAAGGGTGAAACAACCTCCACAGATACCAAACACCACAGATCTAACCCCCTCTAGCCTTGAAACATCAAGAACAAGCCTCAAACTCACAAAACACTCACTCAAAGGCACCAAAAGATCAACTCACACTCTCTACTCTTTGTTTAACTTCTAAAAGCGGCTACCAAAGAACAAACACGACATTTTTCTCTTTTAAATGCGACCTAGGGTTAAACCCTAACCAACCTCAATCAAAACGCAATTAAAATCGAACCATCCAAACCGAAAAATTGCTGGTGTCGAGCGACACCCATCAGTGGTGTCGATCGACACCACCCAAAACGGAACACGGGCGTTACAATTTTTAACTACGTTTCTTGAATATTTAAGAGTAACATGTATCAAAGAAGGAAAACTTTAGAAGTAAGTCAGAAGGAATAGATGCAGATTTGACAGAGTTCATGAGGTAAGACAAGAAGTGAAGCAACAGTCAAAGAGTAAAAGACAAGCTAAGAAGCTTAAAAACGAAATCACCTAGGTCGATAATTAGAAGACACGAAGCAAGGTGGAGTATCTAGAACACTTCCTTAAAGGAACCAACAAGAAGAATTTTAATTTCCTAAATTAGTAAAGAGAAAATTAACATATTCCTATTGACAAGATTTAGGGAATTGGCCTATTGTGCGAAAATATGCTATTCATATAAATAGGAGAGCTGAGGCTTGAAGACTGTTAAGCACAATCAAGAAAAAAGAATTCATAGCAATTAAGATTTAGCTTCTAAGAAAGAGAGCTATTATCTTAAAGAGGGCATAGGGTTTTGAGCGAGAAGTTCTAGATCGAGTTGTGATCTAGAAACTTAAGATTGAATGATTAAAAAATTTATAGAGAGAAAGAAACCCTGTTTTATTTCATGATTTAGGAAGTAAAACAGGGTTTCTCAAAAAGTTCTTTATTGAATAATAGAAACTCTTACAAGATTCTTTTTCTCTGCAAATTTTCTATTGTTATAGTGTCAGTTGACTATACATCGGACATTTTTTCGTGTTGTATCAATAGCTCTGGTTTTATACTAATAGCGCTACATTTCCAATTGTTATCAGAGTTGCGCTTGTTAAGGTTACTACGGATGAGATCCTGTGGACACTATGGAGAGCTATCAAGAACTTTTGAACCACTCTAAAGTTGTTCTAGATGACGGAAAATACGGTTTTTTGAAGTCAAGGATAAAGTCAGTTATCCGAGGAATTGATGCTTTTGCGTGGAAAGCAGTGTTGGAGAAGTGGGATGAGCCAAAAATTAGAGGTGAAGATGGTGTTATGGTCAACAAGCCTAAGGATGATTGGACTGATGATGAGTTGAAGAAATCTAAGTATAATGCTAGATATCTAACAACTATACATTGTAGTGTTGGAAGAAAGCAATTTGGGTTAATTCAAGGATGTGAAACTATCAAAGAAACATGGGATATTCTTCAAACTCACTTCGAAGGAACAACCAAGGTTCAAAGTTCGAGAAAAGATATGTTGGATTCTAAATTCGAGAATTTGAAGATGGAGGAACAATAATTAATCTCTGACTTTAGCTTTAAACTCAGCTCACTTCATCAAAAAGCTCTACTACTTGGAAAGAAATACTAGGAAAATAAGTTGGTTACCTTAGGTGTCTTCATGCAAGATTCATGGCGTATAAAAATGCTTTGAATGTGTTATCCAACACACACATTCTTAGCTTCGGTGAAGTTGTTGGAATGTTACAAGCACATGAGATGGAGCTTGTAGGTGTTAAGAAGCCAAGAAGTATCGCACTAACATCATGTGAAGACGAAGAAGCAGATGACCCCTGTGAGCTTGTTGGTAAGAATGTTTGATCGAGTTTTGAAAAATTCAGAGCAAGGGCAAAATTCAAGAAGATTTCGCTCTGGAAAAAGAAACTTTGAAGAAAATACGAACACTAAGAAGTCGGGCATGCAATATCATGAATACAAGGAATTTGGTCATTTCATCAGAGAATGTCCCATTATCAAGAAGTGTGAGGCTAAGTGTTGTAAGTATAATGGAATCAGACATACTGAAAAAGAATGTGCGAATAGTTCAAGAAATCCGAAGGACAGATGCATGATGGGTGTTGAAGAAAACTCGGATGGAGATACTGAAAAAGAGATTCTCAATTTTGTTGCCTTAATGGACATAGCTAAATAATTAGTGTGATTTAAATTGTAATCATTAAAATTGTAAAACTCTAGACCCGTCTAATGAGAAATTGAAAAGAAAAAAATTATGGGCCTGTTCGTTTCATCGCCGCAGGTCCCTGCGGCTGCGGCGGCGTTTGGTTGCTGCAGGTTACCGTAGCGGCGAACGCAACGTTCTGCGATTAAAAATTTTGAACGTCGATTTAAATTAGTGGCTAAAAACGTTACGTTCGCCGCAACTGCTACCGCTGCCGCAACCGCTTGCGGTGACCAAACGAACATGCCCGATACCTATCTTTTTATAAATATAAAAGTAAGGAAAAAAAGAATTATAACGAACATAGAAAAATAAAAGAGCTAGGCCTTTGCTAGTTTGGACCTATTCTTATGTACATATATGCATGTGTTATGTGTATAAGATTATAAAGCAGGAATAGGATATAGAATAAGATTTACAAAGATGATGGTCAATATTGTAAGGGGTGGGTGGGAGGTCAATGGTCAAAGATCTATAAAGATGATGATGATGATGATGATGAGTTTTGGGGTGAAGCGAAGAGCACAAATAGCGTGCCGCACGAGGGGATCTCTCTGCCATTCTGACTCAGCCTCACACTTCCTTCTCTGTTCTTTATGATACTTTTTTTTTCTTTGCCTATGAAGCACATGTCGTCTTACTCTCTAAATTTAGCCTTAATTGTATTATCATTTTCTAATTATAGTAATATATAGACATGCATTCGTAAAGTATCCCATAAATATGTATGTGACTAGGAAAAGTTTTATATGATATTTTTGCTTTTTACGTACGTTTTCTTTTTATAAATATAAAAAGTAAACCAAGAAAAAAAAACATAGACAATTCAATTTTGTATGGTTTGGTTTTCTTTGGTTTACGGGTTTTGGTTTTGTCAAAACTTAAAGCATATAAAAGTATAAAACTATATGTAGTATATATATATATATACTGCATATAGTTTGGTTTAATTTGGTTACATTTCCGTTTTTATTTTAGTTATTTATAAGAAAGACAAAAAATTTTTTTAAAGAAAACTGAATGTTTAGTTGAATTATTGATAAAGTGTACATTAAAATGAAATCGAGACTGAGCTTTGATAGGGTCTTAGGGCAACATTAAAGGTAAGATCTTAAGTGTAAGAATTACACTAGAAGCTATCTTATGTAAGATCTTCTAGTGTAATTCTTACACTTAAGATCTTACCAATAATAATGGTCTTATACAATGGTCTAAACAAGCTACATGCATGGTTAAAAAAATTTAAAATAAAAAGAATATGACCGATAGAACTTTAATAACGAATTCGGAAAATAACAAAAACCTTAAGAACTTTAATTATGTGGGGATGTCTGTGGAGTCTCTTGAGGAACTGGTATCGTTTAGATGTTCGACGAGGGAGGAGATAAAAAAGGTTCTGTTATCTGTGCCTTCGGATAAGTCACCAGGGCCAGATGGGTTCTCAACGGAGTTTTAAAAGCCACTTGGGAGAGAATTCATCATAGCAATCCAGTATTTCTTTGCTAAAGGTTTTTTGCCCAAAGGCATAAACTCTACCATTTTAGGTTTGATACCGAAGAAGAAAGAAGCAAGGGAGATGAAAGATTATAGACATATATCTTGCTGCAATGTCCTCTATAAAGTGATCTTGAAAATTATTGCAAATAGGCTGAAGAGGTTGCTACCACAATTCATAGCCAGGAACCAGTCAGCTTTTGTCAAAGACATATTGTTAATTGAAAATGTATTATTGGCAACTAAACTAGTTAACGATTATCATAAAGACAATATTACTGCAAGGTGTGCCATGACGGTTGACATATCGAAAGCGTTTGACTCTCTCCAATGGTCTTTCCTAACAATTGTTTTAACGGCTATGAACTTTCCTAGGAAATTTATTCACTGGATTTCTCTCTGTGTCACCACAGCTTCGTTTTCAGTGCAAGTGAATGGTGAGTTGGCTGGTTTTTTTCAAAGTAATCGGGGAGTACGAAAAGGCTATCCTCTTTCTCCATATATTTTTGTCATTCACATGAACGTAACCTCCAAGATGTTAGATAAAGCTACTGGTGCTAGAGAATTGGGTTATCACCCTCGTTGTAAATCGCTTGGCTTAACACATATTTGTTTTGCGGATTATCTTATGATTCTTACGGATGGTAAAATAAGGTCAGTTGATGGTATCTATTTGCAAACTCCTCGGAAATAACTATGAGTATGGAAAAAAAACGTTATAAATTGCTGGGCTTTTGACTCGGACACGACAGTTGATGACTACCCGTTATCCGTTTGGTATAGGCACACTCCTGGTACAATATTTGGGTCTTCTTGTTATTACCAAGCGGCTTACTCCTACCAATTATGTTTCTTTGATTGATCAAATAAGGTGTCGAGTGGGAACATGGACTGCCAGATTTTTATCTTATGGAGGAAAGTTATATCTCATAAACTATGTTCTATGCAGCATCACCAATTTCTGGATGAGTGCATTTCGATTACCCCGAGCATGCATTTGTGAGATTGATAAGATATATTCAGCTTTTTTGTGGTTGGGACCATCGTTGGACACAAATAAGGCAAATGTATCGTGGGAAGACGCGTGTAAACCAAAGCTTGAAGGGGGACTTGGAATCAGATCTTTAAAAGAGGGAAATGAGGTATGTATGCTAAAGTTGATATGGCATCTCAAATCAGCTAGTGACTCGCTTTGGGTACAATGGTCAAAGGCAAACCTTCTAAAAAAGGAGTCATTTTGGTCAATCAAATCAACCTCAATGCTAGGTTCTTGGATGTGGAAGAAGCTGTTGAAATATAGAGAAAGGGCAAAACATTTTTACAAGGTTGAAGTCCAGAATGGAAGGCAAACTTCTTTTTGGTTTGATAACTGGTCGAGTAAATTAAAGGATGAGACTCAGGAAGTAGTGCAAAAAAACATCAAAATCGTAATGTTGGGAGGGATGATGTCGTTTTGTGGAGAGGTAAGGGGGATGTCTTTAAGACCAGCTTCTCCACAAAAGATACTTGGAATCAAATAAGATGAAGTTCGAAACAGATTGCTTGGTACAAAGGTGTTTGGTCCGGAATTGCCTCACAACAGGAGACCGCATGTTGTAGTGGAACAATGGCGCCAAGCCGATGTGTGTACTATGTTCTACATGCAGTGAGACTCGTGACCATCTGTTCTTCGCCTGGAAATACTCCTCAGAAATCTGGCAAGCTCTTGCTAAGAATGTCTTCAGCACTCGTTTCTCACATGTTTAGTTTGAGATAGTGGAGTATATCTCGGAAACTCACCCCGAATAGAGTTCAGAGCTTCATGCTAAGGTACTTGTTTCAACTACCAACCCACTCAGTATGGAGGGAGCGAAATTCTCGTCGCCATGGAGACGTTCCTACCTCTGCAAGTACGCTCATCACTTGGCTCGATAAATAGATGCAAAATCAGATTATGACAATCAACTCAACGGGTGATCAACGTTATAACATAGCTTTTCAATCTTGGCTAGCATCAAGACTTTAAATTCCAAATAATTCATAAGCTTTTGTAATTTCCTAAGGTTTACTAGTGATCATTTTCAAAAACAGCGGATGTAAAAAGTTATATTTCTTTAGAATATAATTTAACATTTAAGAAAAACAAAAACCTTAAAGAAATTTCTTCTTCTTTACTTTCTGGAAAACATAAAGTAACTATATACCATAAGAGCATCAAGCAAGGTTTCAGCCTTAACAAAACAAAGAATAATAAATATCCAGCGATCTTAGACTATCTTTCTCATCGTTGCCATGATCCCATGCTCACACTTTACTTTACCTGCACTACAACAAGAAGAGATGCATGAGTAGTGAGTCAATTGTCTCATCTACAAGCTATACACACAAGCAACGAGAAAGCAACCATGTATAGAACATAAACAAATGTACAACCAAACTAAACATCCAATGACACCTCCAACACACATGCATGTACATCATCACAAAACAAGTCACTCAATTCCAATCGCTTAGATAAGCTCATGATCACACACTTACCTTAACAAGGTGATTGGTACAACAAACACAACCAGGAGAGACTCTTCTAAAGACTGAGTGAGCCCAGCAATGCCCTACAACAAGCAACACAAACAAAAGCAAACTTGAAGCAAACTGGACGGAAACAGTAGAAAATACAGTCTCATAGATAAAACCCTAAACTGGAAACCAATATCGTTAATTTTTAAAACCCTCTAGTGGAAACCACGCCATGGACGGCACTTAATTTCCCACAATATTTCATGCCCATCAGGTAATAGGCGAGATCAAGATCCCACTTTTAACCTCTGCTGGTCCCAATTCGCGTCTGAGAGAAGTGTCTCACGAAACTGTAAATAACTCACAGAGTTTTAATCCAAATTCACTTCTGTAAAAAGAAGAATCAAGGTACAAAATTAGGTACAACAATACCAAATTTCATTACCTTTGGGTGTGATTTCACTTTTGTAAAAATTAGAATCAAGGTACAAACTTAGGTACAACGCTACCATATTTTATTACCTTTGGGTATGATTCAACACATCGAAACCCTTTCCTCCCAAGAAATGACGATTCTGCTTCCTTTGCCTTATACACCAAAGCAAAGCATGCTCTATTTCTCACAACTAAAAGAGTTCTACTCTCTTTTTCGTTTATGCAGGTCAAGTTAATCAGTCAGGAGGACATAACTTTGATAAAAATAGGGAACTAAACCTGGATTTATCTAAACCAACATTAATTAAATTATCTTTTGATTTAATTAGTAAATCAACCATCTTAATAAATCAGCCGGAATTAAATGTTCCATTATTTTCTCAAATGACTCCACCTCAGTTCCCAACATGAACTCAAATGTTCCATTATTTTCTAGAACACATGCATTACATGGCTTTTGAGAACACTCTCACTTATGCGGATCGAGGTAATGAAAGAGGCGATAATTACAATTTTCACCAACTACATCCACCTTAAGTCGTTGGAGGTAATCGAATGTTGTATGGATGGTATATTTAGTCGTTGAAGCTATACCAAATGCCATATAAATGGTATACTAAGCATCCATGCTAATAATGCGAGACCCTGGTTTGCTAAGAAGTTCGAATGAATTGATTTTAGCCACCTATGTCACTAAAGTGCATTTATCTTCAGTCAAAATTCCTGACAAACCTCCATGTTTAAGGGTGCTTATGCTAGAGTAGCCTAAAGATGGATGACCTTCTGGGAAGTGATTGTCGAAACTGTGTTAGTGAGGCTAAAACACAGGGAAATAACATGTGGTGGTTTGTAGGGTCAGTAAACAAGTCTTTAAAGCCTCCAAGACGTAGCTAACCGGTTGTCGAATATGGGTGGATCCACGGACTATGGCTGGAGCCATGCCAGGACATGGGGCCCACTAAGAGAGTTGGGCCCATGAACCGGAAGAGGACATGGAGCCCACTGAAAGAGGTGATGGTCAGGGCGTTATTAGTAGTATAAGAGCGGAACCAAGACATGTGTAGAGTAGTGGGCTCAAACCATCACGGGGTAACGGTCTTGGTGCGCAATAAGGATGCTGCAGTTTGTTAGTTAGGGATAATTGTTGTACATTAAATAAATATTCTGAAGGATTGTTAGAGAGTTTCATGTAATCTTGTGGATTGTTAGAGAGTTTTCAAATAATCTCTCTACTTTGATGATACTTTTCATGACTTTGTTTTCTAAAGAAAATTGTTTTAAATCATAAACCAATAACATCAAAATTTAATTTATGGGAAATTGGAAATAAGGTACGTTTTTTAAATGTTTGTTCATCTATGCTTTTTTTAAAAATAAATTGTCATTTTTGACTGAACTACCCCTTTTCACATATAAATCAAAATTTAATTATTTTTCAAAGTTAAAAATTAAAAAATCATGTCAATAAGCGATTATGAATTGTATTTGAAGAAGATATTTTGTGATTTGTTTTTTAAAAATGATAGTTTTTATATAGATGATTTTTGTTATGAAAGTTTTAGAATACGTTTTCTTGTTTCTAAAAATTTTAGATTACACATTCTACCATATTCCATGTTCTTAAAATTTTAGATTACACATTCTACCATTTAGTACATGTTCTACGAATTTTAGGATTGAAACATGTTCTACAATTTTCAGAATACAAAATTTGTTCTACGAAATTCAGAATTCATATTCTACATTTTCTCTATATTCTACTAAATTCAAAATATGTATCCTACAATTTACTACATGTTCTGAAAAGACTAGAATATATATCCTAAACTATTTTATAATAGATAATCTAAAAAAAATCAGAATTTCTTAAAAATGGAAACAAAATAAAAAATAAGGAAAGTGAATCAGTTAGTTAATAATTGAATATATGATTGAGATTCTGTATATATGTTTTCGAATTCGCATTCCAATTAGTTTGAAACTACAAAATTTATCCTAATTTGATATAACGAAAATCGCATATGTTACTTCTGGTGTATGGAGGTTAGATGCTAATAAGCAATGGAGATTTATTGATGATGAAGTAAAACGTGCAAGATTAGTAACTTTCCAATCCACTACATCTCTTGAAGAGTTGAGGGTGTTGATTTCAAAAGACTATAAAATACAACAAGGTATGCTCGATGTGGAATTCAGTTATTTACCCACAAAGCTTAGCTTTGGTTCTCCTCCCGTTGTGTTGATCAATGATAGAGGAATGAAAAATTTTCTTGCTTATTTGAAAACGAGAAATATGATTCGGTTGTGTGTTACGTTCAAAGAGAGAGTTAACGACGGTATGAATAGAGTCCATTTTGATCTAGTCACATGATTCAAGTGATGGAATTGATGCTAGTAATGTGCATGAAAAATCAGCAATATTAGTGAATGACGATTTATACAAAAAGTCTAATGATGCTAAGCGTGATAATGCTAAGCATGGTGATGCTAATCTTTGTGATGGTGTGAGTTCAAAGTTGAAGATTCATTGGTAAAGATTGGGTAATACTTCAGAAGTAAGGAACCTTTACAGACACAGACTACTATGGAAATGTATGCGATGAAGTATAACTATGACTATAGAGTTATACGATCTGATAATAGATAGTGGTCTATTTGCTACATAGATAGTGTTTGCAAATGGATTCTTCGTGCGAAGTATTAGAGCAAACTATAAAAAATCAACAGATATGTGGGTAACCATACATGTGCTCCATAAAAAAAAAGCGCATTCTGTAGGACGCCATCTGCGAGAGCAATTGAACATCTCATTATGCAGCAGTCTAAGGGTGTGAAGGAATGTCCTAAACGGAATGATATAATTAATATTATTTGTACATCGTATGGATGCGAACATACTTATTCGCAAGCTTGGGAATTTATTGAGTATGCTATTAACGAAGTTAGAGGAATTCCTGAAAAAAGCTATGTGGTAAGATACCACAATACTTGCACATGTTCAAAGAAGCGAATCCTGGTACGTACACGAACTATGAAATTGATTGCAATGGTAGATTCAAATATCTATTTATTTCTTTTGGTCAATCAATCGCATTTCTATGCAATCGCATTTGTATCCAATTGCATTTGGAAATGCTGATTTTGAGAATATGATTGTTCGTGGGAGTTGTTTTTTTATGCAACTTAAGATTGTTATAGTGGATAAAGAAGGTATTTTTTTTTTTTTTTTCAGATAGACATATGTCCATTGGTAAATCGACTGGAAACATCTACCCATTGGCTAAACATGGTATTTGCATCCACCACTTGATTACTAATGTGATAACATATAATAAATGGAGAAGTGTGGTTGGTATGATTGCAAAAGCGTCTAAAGCTTATAAAGTTGCTGAGTTTGTGAAAAGGTTTAAGCGAATTAACAGTATTAGTCCTTCGATTGGAAGTTAATTAGAGGATGCTGATGTGAGAAAATGGGCTCACTTTCATTTTCCAGGTTATAGATATGATATTAACACCAACAACGCTGCTGAATCGATGAATGCAGCTTTGAGATCAACTAGAGAGTATCCTATAATTGTTTTGTTTGACAACATCAGAGAAATGCTAACACGATGGTAGTTATGTTGATAAGAGGCTTAAGGAGTTGGAGTTTGAGGTGGGAGATAGGGTATATCTCAAGATGGCGATGTTGCATGGTCTTAACAGTTCCCTTAATGAGACTAAGCTGAGTCCGAGGTATATGGGTGCTTTCAGGATTGTGGAGCGAGTTGGACCTTTGGCGTATCGGTTGGCGTTGCCCAAGGTTATGCAGGCATTTCACAAGGTTTTCCATGTGTCGCTGCTGAAGAAGTATCTACATAAGGATGATGAGGTGTTGGCTAAGATTTCAGTAGATCTTCAGCCAAAAATGACTCTAGAGGCGAGGTCGGTGAGGGTTCTCGAGAAGCAAGTTAAGGAACTTCGGCGTAAGAAGATTCCTTTGATTAAAGTCCAGTAGGACTGTGATGGGGTCCTGGAGGAGTCTTGGGAGCCAAAGGCCAGGATGAAGACAAGGTTCCGGAAGTGGTTCGATAAGCATATCGAGGTTTAGATCGGTAGTCTTGTATTTTGTTCTCCATGTTGGAGTTGAGTTTTTGATTTTTGGTTTAACTCTGTCATATTATGACTTTGGAGCTTTATAAAATGAGTATTTGTTGGAGTTGAATTTGTGTGTCATAAGAAAAGAAATATGAGATGAGTTTCTAAAAATAGAAAATGGAAAGTTTCGGGATTGTGGTTAGTATAGCATCGGGATGTTATATGAGAATTACAGGAGGTATATCTAAACTAGAGATATGCTAGGGGCGTTTAGACTTATTTGCTCAGATGATGTGTGGTGGCCTCTAATAACGATCCGAAGCAAGCTTTAGGGTGACGACCAGAGAGCGATAGTGACTCCCTAGATATCGTAGCTTGAAGGCTGAAGGCCTGATAGTGCAAGGAAGAGAAGATCCCTTGATGAAAAGCGACTGGAGCGACGTTAGGGCTTCGATGTCGATCGAAACACCAATTTTCTTTCTCGCGAGGGTGGTCGCGAGTGTCGATCGACACCATTGGTGGGTGTCGATCGACACTGCTCGTCATTTAGGGTTTTTCTGTTGTTGTTTCATTGATTATTTTATGTTGTGACTGGTTATTGCCTGAGTATGCTTCAATGGTGTGTGTATAGCCCAGTAGTTGGGATGCAGGTAAGGAAAAGTTCGACCGGAGATCTTGGGGCTCGTTAAATTGTTTGGAATAATACTTGAATTGTTTAGGAATGGTTAGTTATGGAATTTAGAAACATGTTAGGGTGTGATTCTATTTCCGGATAACGACTGGTTTGGTCATGGTTGTTAATGCTAGTTAAATGCAATTGAATTATTGGATTAGTTGGTTCAGTCTTCAGCTGATATTGCTGATTATTGTTGTGTGGATTGGTTTAATTGTGATTATCTGGTTTAAATTGATTTATCCGGTTTAATTGGTTAAAAATGATTTACGCCGTAGCTAGTTTAGCTGGTTTAAATTGAATGAGTTAATCCGTTTTGCATAATAAAAAAAATTTGGCTGGATCTTTTCACTTTAATTTGATAAATTAAACGATGATTTACCTAAACCGACATCAATTAAAATCTTCCTTTCATTCAATTAACAAATCGACAAGCTTAGAAAATCAATCCGGAACTAAACCAACTCCACCCCAATTCTTATACAAACTCAAGTCTTTTATTTTTTTCCAGAACACGGACATTACAATTAAATTTTATTTTAGCGATTGGCTCAAAATCTTAGTTTATTATTATTTTGGCTATTGACTCAATGTTAATGAAATTCTATTTAAGCGATTGACTCAATCTTGATTAGTTTAGTTTTTGTATTGGGTCAATCTTAATTAACTTTTGTGTTTGCGATTGACTCAATCTTAATTTTTTCTTTTTTTTTTGGTGCGTTATTTACTTTATTAGTGAATTGTTTTGGCACTTATTTTATTTTATTTGTAACTAGTTATTTTGGCTAGTTATAAGAGAGGGGGGGGAGAGTTATTGGATCATTGATTTTGATGGATTTGGAAATCCAAACAAATATCATATGTTATTCAATCATTGATTTTAAAATAACTATCAAAATCATGTGTTATTGGATGTATGATTTATAAATACTAGATTGTGTTATTGGATTTTAATCTAAAACCTCTTTTATCAGTATTAACCTTTGAGCATAATTATAATCATTCAAATTTGAAAAGATAAAAGCTATATAATTAAACACTAAACTAAAATTTTTTAAAGCGATATACAACATATATATTGTTAGCGATGGTGTTTTCTTGACAAATAAATGATTTAATATTATTACATGGTAACAAAGATTACTTGAAAAGATTTGCGAGAAGAGTAAATGGCATCGACGACCAGCTCATGATCCTAATTGTAGATATCATTTATGATTAGATGTTGATACAAATATAACACCGTTCTATATATAACACGAATTTACCGAGCCTCATATACATCATTAAGTGGAAAGATACATATATAATATCATGTTGCTAGAGTAATTTTAGCGAACTTGCTTTATCCATCGGAAAAAGTGCAATGTGGTAAAAGAGAACTCTCGACCAAGTCATGAATGTGTCTATCTTATCTTATTTATAACTAACGGTTAAGTCCGACTTTGAATCTAGTAGTGTGTCTCGAGTTTTAGAAACTCTCTTCATTTCACACAATAAATGAGATCTCAAATATTTCAAAATTTAGTCATATACATTATCGTTTTAAGTTATAGTCATTTATATTCAATCGCTTTTAACTACTAATTCTTTTGTGATCTTCTACGATGCACTCGTTACCTCTCCACATCTAATTTATTCCCACCTTCTATTAACTCTCATATAATATATATTGAAGTGTGAGTTGATTTTTAAGACATATTTGGTTAAAAGCAGTTGATTTTTAAAACTTTTTTTTCTTTTTGATTATGTTAGAAAGTTATAATTCTACTTGAGAATAAGTTAACTTCGTTTTTGAGATATGCTACACAAATTACATATCACTTTACGGCTTACATATGATATTCTATATATTTTATTGTAAAACTCATGAATAATGTGATAATTAATTATTTATTATTTTAGAATATGGATAATAATGTTTTTTATAGTTTTTATATTTTTAATAGAATTCACGGCATAAAGTGTGACCTTTCAAATATTTTCATCTTAGAGTATTTTAAATTAAGTTTAGTAATCTTTTGTTTTTAGTTAAAATTTAATAATAAATAAAAATATGTAATATTTTTTTAGAACTTATGTTCACTTTAAATTTATTTTTTCTCTTTAAAATTCTAAAAGTAAAATTACAAACAATTTGTATTATTCTACCATGCATTTAAAATTTACTTAAATTTTAAAACACATTACCACATTTAAAATTCCAAAGTATGATTATTTTAAAGTTTGTTGATCGAGTTTGAATCATACTATTATTACTAATAAAATTCTCATAGTATTGGTTTTACTATTTTAAATTTAATTTATTTTACATATTTTTATTTTTAATTATTTATTTATTACCATGAAAAGAAATTCTATGTTAACATTATGTAAAATTATTTTTTCTTTATCTTTAATTTTTATTAATTATAAATAACATATTATGCACTAAATGAATGTTAGGAAGTGAGGAAGTTGCAGAGAGGATATGCTAAACTTTTTCGGACTGAACTATAACGCCTATATTATCAAAATAAATGTAAAATCACCGAAACTTAGTTGGGGATAAGAAGCAATGGAATGGAGTTTAGAATTTGTTAATATATGTTAGAATTAACTTACGCATTTAAGTACCTTAGGCGTGGAGATTTGAAAAGCAAGAATCTCATGAGCGATTATTAAATCCGAAAGGGACTGAGTTTCTGAATTCTGATAAGCTTCTCGTTAGACAAATTTGGGCCTTAGCGAATGTCCCAGTTGGGGCTATTGGGTTCCCTACTGAGTCGGTGTTTGCAACATTGATTATATTTTGCGTATATTAGCAAAAGATGAATACAGTTTTTGTCTTTGGTTATTGTGGTACATCTGGAAAGCGAGGAATGATAAAGTTTTTAAAAATTCTGTTAAAAGCCCTATGGAGGTAGTTTGACTTGCAAAAGAGGAAGCACAAATTTGGCGTGATGCATAGATTGCTGAATCTGCTATTCCAAAGGAGGGTCCCTTAGGCGTGGGTGTATAGCCTCGATACCTCAAGTACTACAATTACTAAGGAATTGACCTGACTTGTCCCGAGAGTGACACGTTAAGAAAAACCTGTTTCAATTTGGTGCCGCTGCCGTTTGGGTGTTAATTAGTAACAAATAGGATTTCAGCATTTACAAGATCAAATTCATTTAAATTCCCTTACTGGTTTCTTCCTTTGCTGCTTGTCTGTTTTAAATTTAAGGTACTTGTCTAACACAACTCGAGCCTGACCACTCAGCTCGATCGAGTCATAACAAACCTGATCGATTCTGCTCTTGCTCGACCGTGTCTCACCTCTGGTTTAGTTTATGCACACTCGCTCTAAGGGAAATCAGAGTCTGCTCACCTACCTCAACCATATCGATCGTCTGCCGCGTCAACTATGTAAGCAACATGATCAGTTAAGGGTGGTCCAGCAGGAAGCAACAATGGATCCTCCACAAAGGGAACCAACTAGGATTGGAGCAAGGGATGCTCCAAGGAATCATACTCAGCGCCAAGGGATCGTTCCTCCCGCTGTTCAGAATAACAACTTCGAGATCAAGAGAAGCTTGTAATCAATGATCCAGGGGAATAAATTTTATGGTTTGCCACTTGAGAACTCACAAAGATCAACAACGTTAATGAAGACGGGTTCAAATTATGCCTCTTCCCATTCTCTCTAGGGGATAAGGCTCATCAAAGGGAGAAAGCACTCCAAGCCGGTTCTACTACAACATAGGAAGATTGCAAGCGAGCTTTCCTTTCGAAATCTTCTCTAATTCTCGCACAGCTCGCCTAAGGAATGATATCTCCGGATTCAGCCAGAAGAATGGAAAGACGTTTTGTGAAGCATGGGAAAGGTTCAAGTCTTATCATTCTCAGTGCCCACAACACGGGTTCACTAATGAGTCTCTCTTGAGCAAGTTCTCCCGAGGTATCTGATAACCCTATATTTTTATACTCTTAAGCATATGTTTTGTGCACTATTTGCATGTATATATCTCTACTTCTTAGGATTTCTACTCTCTTTGCATTACATTTCGCATCTAGGATCTTTAGCATAGGGATTTGCATATCATCTGCATTTTAGAGCAAAAACAGGCACACTCGGACACTACCAAGCACGGACCCGATCGAGCGTGTCCACCCGACCAAGCAAGCACGATCAAGCACCCGGACTCACAGGAGGAAGCTGAACACGGACGAGCCGAAGATGGACCCGAACGAGCCCAACATGCATCCGATCGAGCTCACCTCAAACCGACTTTGTAATTTGTCTTTTTGTGTTTTAGGGCTTCCTGCCTTTAGTATAAATAGACCCCTTTGGTCATTAAGCTAAAGGAGGCGAGTTTTATTAGGGTTTTTTCTCTGTAGCCACCAAACATTTCCAGAAACTTGTAATCTTTATAACTTTTGATCTATTGAGTATTTGAAGTTGTTTTTTTATAATATCTTGCTCCTTAGATCATTATCTTTCTAGTTATGAAATATTCAAAGATTTCTGGGTTTATGTTCTTCATGATGAACTCCAGATCTGAGTAGTTTTCTAGGTTTAGAGGATGGGTTAGGTGATGAGGAATCTTAGTTTCTAGGGATGCTTAAGTATAGATTTAGATAGATACCTTCTGGATTAGGAGATCTTAATGCTATCTTAGCATTAAACATGTGGGATTAGATCTTAGACATTCCAGCACTCAAAAAGTGTTCAAATGGAATGTCTGATCAACTAATTCCAGAGATCTGTTTGCTTGCCCAAGAGATTGGCTGTAAGGAATAGATTGACTTTAATGAGCTTGTTCTTTATGCCTATCTATAGTATGTTTCATCAATGAAAGTTGAGATTAGGAAGTGCTATAGATCTGATAGTCTTTGCCAAGAGATTGGATTGATTAGGTTAAGTGGTTCATTGTCTAGGATTAGATCTATCTGAGCATGTTAAGCATCCCCATGAGATTAAGAGGATTCATCACCATATTAGCCCATCCTCAAGACCTCTCTCTATCTTATTGTTTACTTGCTTTATTTCTAATTTCATTATTGCTTCTGTAGTTCCTGCATCTTTAGTTTATTTTCAGTTCTGTTCTTAGATCTTTTTAGTTTACATTCTGTAGTTTATTTTTATGCATTAGAGTTCTTTAAACCAAACCTTCTATTGCTTGGCTTGACTTTATTAGTACTGTTATATCTTAATTGCTTGCAAATCATCCATTTGGATCGATAACCTCTTATGCTACATCGCATTGGGGAATTGAACTCCAAGAGCACAGAAAAACGCTTGTTTCAATTTGGCGCCGCTGCCATTTGGATGTTATTTGTTCCATTTAAGATCCCAGTTCTATCTAGATCAAGTTCTTTCTACTTCGTTTACATTCGATTACTAATTTCTACCTTTGTAGCTTGTCTGTTTTGAATCTCAGGTACACGACTACTCGAGCCCGACCACCCAACCCGATCGAGTTATCCCAAACCCGATCAAGTCTACTCTTAGCTCGACCGTGTCTCGCCTCAGGTTCAGGTCTAAGGGAATTCAGAATCTGCTATGCTGGACCAGTTCATGATGAATATCCACTACAACCACCAACCAACGAAACTCACTACACCCTCTTATCAGTTTCAAGGTGGCTATCATCAACCTTTGGCTCCACAATATGGTTTTACACAGCCCCAACCTCAGATTGCTCCTGCTCAATATGGTTTTCCACATCCACAATTTGATTTTGACTTTGAGGTGAAGAAGATCATGTTGGAGCAGATTCTCCAAGGACAAGCTCATGCTAATCTAGAAAAGGCTAAGATGTTCAATGAGCTCTCCAACTATATAACTTCCTCATTCAATGATCTGTCCCAAAAGTTTGAAGCTTTAAGCAACAAGGTCATGTGTATAGAAGCCAAGGAGTTTGCAACTGCTCATGTTATCACTTTAGGAGAGCTACCTTTACATCAAGACCACAAGGTAATCCCTGCGGACAGTGATGAACAAGAGGGGGAGGATTTCTGTCAAAATGAGTTTCAGGCTGCAAAAATAACACAAGGGAATAGACCCGACCAACCCACCCGACCGGACACTGGAGTGACTGACAGCGTCAAGATCAGCACAGTTGAAAAGCAAGTTTTCACAAAGCAGAAGGAACCACACTACATCCCTCCAACCTACAAGTCTCCATTGCCATTCCCTGGAAGATTTAAGAAAGAAATCAAGGAGGTACCAACTGACTTAATTGTTTTGGAGATGGACAAAGAGCCTCAAGATCAATTGATCATGGGAAGACCATTCTTAGCTACTGCTGGAGCAATAATAGATGTCAGAAGAGGGATAATCGACCTCAATTTGGGTGTCAACTTCAAGATGAAGATTCACATCAAGGATGCTATAAGGAAGTAGAGAATTGATATCGAGACCTTCTGGAATGAAGAAAGCAATCATCACACTAAGGCATCAGTTTCTAAGGGTGTAAATGGGTCTAGCACGAATTTTTTGGAAACAAATGAAGGCAGCTTAAGGGGAGCTCGACCTCGTCAATCGATTTCACACTCGAGTCCCCACTTGAGTCAAGTTCCATCTCGCCCTATATATCCAGACTTAACTCCCCCAAGCCTCTACAGCTGCTTGTGTCAATGAATCCTACATCTGGTGGTTTATCAATATTTCAATCTGTCAACATTCAAGAGGATCCAGTGAGGGAGTTGACACCTACAATGAAGAAGATGAGTGAGCAAATCAATAACTCGAGGGGCAATGCAATGGTTATTCTCCAAAGAAATCCAGAGAAGGTCTAAGTCTAAGGGAGAGGAGTAGTTCTTTTAGCATTGACCCAGGAATAAGCGGAGAAATGCAATTTCAAACTTGTTTGGGTTTAAGAAAAGGAGCACAAGGAGCAGATACTTGTAGCGCGATCGGGTTCGTTAACCTGACCCGATCGGGTCAGTGAAATTGACCCGACCACGCCAGCACCGTTAGCCAAATCCAGGTAACTCTATCACTTTTCTTTGTGCATACCAGTTTGCATTTTGTTTTTTTTTTTGTTGCTTTTTGATTCCTAAATCTTTCTTCAGATTTTTATTACACATGGGACTGTGTAATTTAAGTTTGGGGGAGGGTTTGGGATAGCATTTGACATGTTTTCTCTTTTCTTATTTCGAATTTTTAGCATCTAGTCTTGCATTCATCTATGTGCATTAAAAACCCTTAAAAATTTGAAAAATTTTCAGAAAATCCTTTAAAAATAGAGTGTTCATATAGTTGCTTTAGTCTTGCATTTGCATTTGCATATTAGTCTTGCTTTAGGGATGTTGCATTTAGGATCATTGCATTAGCATAGGGGATTATGATGATTATAACCAAAGAACTTGCTGTTTCATTAGACTTAAGATCAATGCCCTCGTTCATAGTTGTTTAATGCTTTCATATGAGTTTGAAATGAGACCGCACCAATCTTTAATCACATGATTTGAATTCTAGTATAAACTGAAGCTTGCTTTGATATGATGCCATCCTTTACTTATAAGAACCTTAATTTGAATTGATAATTATCTGGTTGTGATTTGTTTTAAACTCGTGGATACCTTGTATACATACTTGGATCTTCTTTCCCTCTTTTTACCACTCTCTTGTTGATCCAAGTAGCTGGTCATAACCTTGACCAGTTAACCACACCCTAAAAACCTTAACCTTTCCTTCAAGCCTTTGTTTTAATTTTGAGTGGAAGACCTATTTTTGGGATTGAGCTTTAAGAGAACGTGTTAGGTTTGAGCCGACAGGAATAGGGTCTTGAGTAGTTCTGATTTGCATCTTTCGGATCGGATAGGACTAGGATGGATTCTACTTGGGTTTTGGGGTTTGTTGGGATGGTGAAAAGAAAAGAAAAGAATAAGGGAATGAGTTAAGTCTTTAGGAGAGTAAAAGTTTCAGAAAAGTTCAAGGTTCTAGTGAAAGATAAGTGGGGAATGCAAAGTATAAAAAAGAAATGGTTCTGGATTTTAAAAGAAAGAGAGAAAAGTATGAAGAAAGCAAAATGCTTTGATGTCTTAAGTATTAAGAAGAAAGAGAACCATAGTGTTTATAAAAGAAAACCCCCTATCCACTAGTTTATTATAAAAAGCTCTCCTTAGACTTAGAAAAAAAAGGGAAATTGGGATGAAAAGAGTTAAAGGGTAGAATAGGATCATATGGGTTTAGATGATTAGGATATCACTTGGGTACTTTGGGTAGTCAAGATGTTATTCCTGTATCCATTTGTTGGTTCTTACCTTTAGCATTCTCCCAAAAGCTCAATCTTGTTCATAGAGAGATCCCAACACTTAAATGATTAAACCCGCACCAAAAAGAGACTCTCTTTATCTCTTAAACCTTTTACTTGCCTAGCCAAATGAGTTTAAATTCAAATTCTCATCCGGATTCACTGTTACCACTTAATGAATGTTAAAAAGGATGGCTGACTTGATTGCTTGTCTAGGTTATGTGGCTGATGACATCTTGTGTTGAAATAGGAATGGCTAATGTCTTCAGAGTACAGCCTATGAATTGCATTCTAGAATTACGAACTAGGACATCGATTTTAAACTCTTTTGCAGCAAGTTTTGGTTCTGAATCCCCACCTTCAAACCTCTCTCCCTACTTTGAATTTGCTTGAAGCCAAGCAAAGAATAAGTTTGGGGGAGTTGATAATCCTATATTTTTATACTTTTAAGCATATGTTTTGTGCACTATTTGCATGTCTATATCTCTACTTCTTAGGATTTCTACTCTCTTTGCATTACATTTCGCATCTAGGATCTTTAGCATAGGGATTTGCATATCATCTGCATTTTAGAGCAAAAACAGGCACACTCGGACACTACCAAGCACGGACCCGATCGAGCATGTCCAGCCCCACCAAGCAAGCACGATCAAGCACCCGGACTCACAGGAGGAAGCTGAACACGGACGAGCCGAAGATGGACCCGAACGAGCCCAACATGCATCCGATCGAGCTCACCTCAAACCGACTTTGTAATTTGTCTTTTTGTGTTTTAGGGCTTCCTGCCTTTAGTATAAATAGACCCCTTTGGTCATTAAGCTAAAGGAGGCGAGTTTTATTAGGGTTTTTTCTCTGTAACCACCAAACATTTCCAGAAACTTGTAATCTTTATAACTTTTGATCTATTGAGTATTTGGAGTTGTTTCTTTATAATATCTTGCTCCTTAGATCATTATCTTTCTAGTTGTGAAAGATTCAAAGATTTATGGGTTTATGTTCTTCATGATGAACTCCAGATCTGAGTAGTTTTCTGGGTTTAGAGGATGGGTTAGGTGATGAGGAATCTTAGTTTCTAGGGATGCTTAAGTATAGATTTAGATAGATACCTTCTGGATTAGGAGATCTTAATGCTATCTTAGCATTAACCATGTGGGATTAGATCTTAGACATTCCAGCACTCAAAAAGTGTTCAAATGGAATGTCTGATCAACTAATTCCAGAGATCTGTTTGCTTGCTCAAGAGATTGGCTGTAAGGAATAGATTTACTTTAATGAGCTTGTTCTTTATGCCTATCTATAGTATGTTTCATCAATGAAAGTTGAGATTAGGAAGTGCTATAGATCTGATAGTCTTTGCCAAGAGATTGGATTGATTAGGTTAAGTGGTTCATTGTCTAGGATTAGATCTATCTGAGCATGTTAAGCATCCCCATGAGATTAAGAGGATTCATCACCCTATTAGCCCATCCTCAAGACCTCTCTCTATCTGATTGTTTACTTGCTTTATTTCTATTTTCATTTATTGCTTCTGTAGTTCCTGCATCTTTAGTTTATTTTCAGTTCTGTTCTTAGATCTTTTTAGTTTACATTCTGTAGTTTATTTTTATGCATTAGAGTTCTTTAAACCAAACCTTCTATTGCTTGGCTTGACTTTATTAGTACTGCTATATCTTAATTGCTTGCAAATCATCCATTTGGATCGATAACCTCTTATGCTACATCGCATTGGGGAATTGAACTCCAAGAGCACAGAAAAACGCTTGTTTCAGTATCCTACCTACGATTCGTATGCTCTTAGATGCTGCCAGCAATGGAAATTTCTTGAACAAAGTTGTTGAAGAGGGTTGGGAACTAGTTAAGAATTTATCTCAATCGGATGGAACTTACAACGAGGATTATGACCGCACAGTTCGGGGAAGTATATGGTCCACCTATGGAGGACACTTTGCTACCTTCAAAACAACTCAGAAGGTGCTACAAGCAGGAATTTGGTGGCCCAAACTGCTCAAAGACATTCATGAGTTCATCACCAAGTGTGACGCTTGTCAAAGAATGGGAAATATTGGAAGAAAAAATGAGATGCCTCAGAACCCGATTATAGAACATGAAGTTTTTGATGTCTGGGGATAGACTTCAGGGGACCCTTTAATCCACCTTCCAATGGAAATGCCTATATACTAGTAGCTATGGAATATGTCTCAAAATGGGTAGAGCCCCTCGCTTGTCCAACAAACAACCACTAAGTAGTCATCAAGATGTTCAAAAGCATAATCTATCCTAGGTCTGGCGTTCTTAGAGAAGTGATCAGCGATGGGGAAAGCATTTTGTCAACAAGGTTTTTGAAGCGATGCTAAAGAAATGTAGGGGAAAACATAAGGTGTCTACAGTTTATCATTCCCAAACTAGTGGGCAAGTATAAGTTTCCAACAAACAGATTAACAAAATCATGTCTAGAATTGTTGGAATCTCCAAAACAGATTGGTCTATGAAGCTATATGAGACCCTCTGGGCATACATGCCGGCTTACAAAACACCGATAGGACGGACTCCATTTTAGTTGGTTAATGGTAAGGCTTGTCACCTCCCCGTGGAGATTGAATATAAGGTATTATGGACAACAAAACTCCTCAACCTAGACATGGATTCAGCCTAGGAAAAGAGAAGCCTTGATCTGCATGAACTAGAATAAATATGGCATGACGCCTATGAAAGCTCAAAAATCTACAAGGAGATAAAAAAGCTTTCCATGACAAAAGATAATGAAGAAAGAACTCAAGGCTGGTGATTAGGCCTTAGTGTTTAGCTCCAGGTTGAAACTCTCTCTTGGAAAACTAAAGGCTAGATGGTCTGGACCGTTTGAAGTAAAAGAAGTTAGGCAATATGGTGAAATCACCCTATGGAATAAAGGAGGTTCCGAATTCATAGTGAATGGTCAGAGAGTTAAGAAGTACTTGGCGAATCAGGAAACAGCAGAGACGATCTCACCCCCTCTCTATGATCCACCAGAAGCTTAAGAACTAATAGTCAAGCTTAGTGACTTTAAACAAGCTCACTTAGAAGGAAATCCCAAAGGTATCTCTGTATATACTACTTTAGTTTTCAGTTCCTATATTTTGTTTGTTTGTTCCTATTTCAAGAGTCTATTCAGAATAATGAGAGAACCCGGCGCAGACACGAGCACCTCACCCGATCGCGCACCTAATCAGGCTGGACCATCGGACCCAATCGGGTCAGCATATCACTTGTCTGTTGATTCCGAGAACGTTCAGGAGGAGGCCGTAGCAGACAAGCTCGATGTCCTTAGCTCGTTCTTAGATCCACCTTGGCGATAACTCCATCACTTTACCATTGTAAATACCGCTTGCATTTTTATTTGTTTGTTTTATTTTAGATCCCAAGTTTTTTTCAGATTTTTATTACACAAGGGACTGTGTAATTTAAGTTTGGGGGAGGGTTTGGAATACCATTTGACATGTGTTTTGTTTTCTTATTTCGAATTTTTAGCATGTAGTCTTGTATTCATCTATGTGCATCAAAAACCTTAAAAATTTGAAAAAAATTCAGAAAAAATATTTTAAAAAAAACAGAGTGATCATAAAGTTGCATTTTCATATTAGTCTTGTTTTAGGATGTTGCATTTGTGATCATTACATTTACATAGGGGATTAGGATGATTATATCCAAAGAGCTTGCTGTTTCATTAGACTTGAATTGAGATTGCTTCATTCTTTGATCGCATTATTTGAATTCTCGTTTAAACTGAAGCTTGCTTTGATTTGATATCATTCTTTATTTATTAGAAATTTAATTTGAATTGAATATTATATGGTTGTGCCTTGTTTATAAACTCATGGATACATAATATACATAGTTAGATCTTCTTTCCCTCTTTTTATGTACCAGCCTTGTTGATCCAAGTAGCAGGTCATAATCTTTGACCAGTTAACCATACCCTAAAACTTAACCTTTCTTTCAAGCCTTGTATTAATTCTGAGTGGAAAACCTCTTTTATGGATTGAGCTTAAACAGAACGTGTTAGGGTTGAGCCAACAGGAATAGGATCTTGAGTAGTTCTGATTCGCTTTTTTCGAATCAGATAGGACTAGGATGGGATTCTACTTGAGTTTTGGGATTTGTTGGGATGGTGAAAAGAAAAAGAAAGAAAAGAAAAGGGGATGAGTTGGGTCTTTAGAAGAGTAAAAGTTTCAGAAAAGTTCAAAGTTCTAGTGAAAGATGTGTGGGGAATGCAAAGTATAGAAAGATGGTTCTAGATTTTAAAAGAAAGAAGGAAAATAATGATAATAGAAAAAAGCTTTGATGTCTTAAGTATTAAGAAGAAAGAGAACCATAGTATTTATCAAGAAAACCCCCTATTCACTAGTTTGTCATAAGAACAAAAAGGGAAATTGGGATAAAAAGAGTTAAAGGGTAGAATAAGACCATATGGGTTTAGACATTTAGGATATCACTTGGGGCTTTTGGGTAGTTAAGATGTTATTCATGTATACATTTTTTGGTCCTCACCTTTAGCATTCTCCCTAAAGCTCAATCTTCTTCATTGAGAGATCCCTATACTTTAAATGTTTAAACCCTCTCTAAAGGAGACCCTCTTTGTCTCTTGAACCTTTTCATACCTAGCCAAATGAGTTTGTATTCCTTTTACAACTAGATTTATGGTTACTGCTTAAAGAATGTTAAAAGGAATGGTTAATCTGAATGCTTGCTTAGGTTCTATGACTGATGACATTTTGTGTTGAGGTAAGCATGGCTAAAGACTCAGAGTATGGTTCATATGATTTGCATTCTAGAACTATACACAAGGACATTGATTTTAACTACTTTAGCAGCGAGTGTTGGTTCTAAATCCCCACCTTCAAACCTCTCTTCCTACTTTGAATTTACTTGAGGTCAAGCAAAGAATAAGTTTGGAGGAGTTGATAACTTGTATTTTCACATTCTTAAGCATACATTTTGTGGACAGTTTGCATGGTTTGAGTCATGTTTCTTAGGAATTTTAGTCTCCTTTTCTTCATATTGCACTTTTATAGGAGATTTAGCATAGGCATTTGCATATTTGTGCATTTTAGAGTTAAAACAGATACATTCGAGACGTTTTGAGCTTTCAAGGAGTCTAACCTGATCGAGTGTACCGGACTCGACCAAGGAGGAAACGACCGAGTGATTGGATGGGATAAGAGAAGGAGACTCACGACTAAGGCATTGGACTCGACCGAGCTTGGATGGACCCAAACAAGTCCAGCTTGCACCCAATCGAGCTCACTTAAGACCGACTTTTTTTTTTTTTTTTGTCATCCAATAATCAAACGATTGACTCAAATGAGCCAATTCGACGGGAAATTGTTTACATACTTGATGATATGCGGACTCAAGCGAGCTTGGCGTGCCAAGTAATCCGCTTTTACATTCAATCTTCGAGGTATTAAAGACAAAGAAAAGGACAAAAATTCTTCCCTATCAATGTTGATATCGTCCAGGTAGGCAGAGAAAGCCACTTAAGACCGACTTAGTATTTTGTCATTTTGTGTTTTAGGGTTTTGAGAACCCACTATAAATAAGGACCATTGGTCATTAAGAAGAAAAATCGAGTTTTCATTAGGGGTTTTCTCTATAGCCACCAAACTTTTCAGAAACTTGTAATCTTAATATTCTTGATATATTGAGTTTTTGCTATTGATTCTTTGTATTATATTTCTGCTTAGATCATTATCTCTCTGATTATCCAAGATATATAGTTTTTTAGGTCTATACTTTTTACTATGATTTGTAGATCTGAGTAGTGTTCTTAGCTTTTAGGGATGAGGTATATTTTGAAATAACTAGAACCTTGAAAGTACTACAGAGATACCACAAATAACTCCAAACTGAGTTTTATTAGAAAATCTTCAAACAACTCTTTTACAAGCTTGTTTGATCAGCTTTACGCAACATCACACACTGTGATTTGCCCCTGATCGATTCCTAATCTACCCAACTTACATGCACAGCAACAGCTATGCTCTCTCGTTTGTTCACTCACCAGATGAACCCACACAAGCCTTCGTCGAAATCTCAGACTCGAACAACAAGAACTCTCACACTTTTTCCTCTCAAAAGTGCTAACCCTAATAAGAAGAAAACTCTCTTCTTATATAGGCAACAAAACAGCTCGCAGCTCTTTTCTTTATCCAGCGGACACTGCGCAGCTTCTTGTCATCATGTTGACTTCGCTAGCTCCCTAGTAGCCAACAACAACTACCTTTTCGACTGACAACTTTACATGCTTTCCTGCACTGGCTGTCACACCATCACTTTGACTTTAATACCACCACTAGGCGCCGAACCTGCTCCTCCTCATCATGATCGAAGTGTTGTGCTGTCATCCAATGCCACGCTGGCATCTTGCTTCTCCAAATTCCTCTGAACGTCATTCAGGGTCTGCTCTGTTGGTTCTTCAGAAACTCTGTTTCTTCATATTTGTGTTGAATCATAGTTTCTAGGTGGTGTTTAGGGCTAGAATATTGTAGATCCCTTTTGGATTAGTGATTTTAATGCTGATTTCTTTCTGATCAATTGGAATTAAATCCCAGGCATTTCCAGCCTGGAAGGTGTTTAATGAAATGCCTGAACAACTAATGCCAGATATTCATTGTCTTAGCCTTAGGGATAAGTTTTTTAGGAGATGTTTTGAAATGAATAAGCTGGTTCATACTGCCTTCATTGCATGTTTCATCAGAGAGATCTGAGATTAGGAAGTGTAATGAGTTTGATAATCTTCACCAAGAGATTGGGCTGTTTAGGTTTAGAAGCTTAATGTTGAGGGATTAGCACTGCTTGTGTTTTGATTGAGCACCCCATAGAGATTAGGAGGATTCACATATTGATTACCTTATTCCCTGAAAGCTATCTTTGATTGATTTTTGTCTCATCTTTACATTATTTTTGCTTTGCTTAGTTCTTGCATCTTAGTTTATCATTTTGTAGCTCTTATTCAGTAGTTCATCATTCTGTAGCTTGTTCTTTATAAATTGATTTATGTAGTTCTTCACTGTTTAGATTCATTTCTTTATTACCATTGCTAGATTCAATTTCATCTTATCTGGCTTGACTTGTTTATCTCTGATCATATCCTAGTTGCTTGCTACACCACTCAGTTGGTTCGATACGTCAAGTACTACAATTGCTGAGGAAATTGACCTGACTTGTCACGAAAGTGACACGATAAAAACATGTTTCAATTTGGCGTCACTGCCATTTGGGTGTTAATTAGTAACAATTAGGATTTCAGCATTTACAAGATCAAGTTCTTTTACATTCCCTTACTAATTTCTTCCTTTGTTGCTTGTTTGTTTTGAATCTCAGGCACCTGTCCGACACAACTCAAGCCCGAACACTTAGCTCGATCGAGTCATACCAAACTCGATCGAGTCTGCTCCTGCTCGACCGTGTCTTGCCTATGGTTCAGTTTATGCACACTCGCTCTAAGGGAAATCAGAATCTGCTCACCTACCCTAACCATATCGATTTTCTGCCGCGTCAACTATGTCAGTAACATGATCAATAAAGCGTATTGCGGCAAGAAGTAACAAGTGATCCTCCACAAAGGGATCTAACTAGGATTGGAGCAGGGAATGCTCCTAGGAAACATACACAGCGCCAAGGGATCGTTCCTCCCTCAGTTCAGAATAACAATTTCGAGATTAAGAGCAGCTTGATTTCAATGATCCAAGGGAATAAATTTCATGGTTTGCCGCTTGAGGACCCTTTGGATCACTTGGCTGAATTTGATCGTCTTTGCGGACTCACCAAGTTCAATGGTGATAGTGAAGATGGATTCAAATTACGCCTCTTCCCATTCTCTCTAGGGGATAAGGCTCATCAATGGGAGAAAGCACTCCCAGCTGGTTCAGTTACCAATGTGGCCAACCCATAGGACCAAGTGTATCCACCCCAATAACAACAATTCCAACAGAAGACCTATGCTCCTGGACCAATGAATCAAGTATTCAATCCAAAGCAGCAAAATAAAGGAGGTTATAAACAGCCTATGGCTCATCCTCCTGGATTTTAACAACAATCTACATAAGTACCTCCAGAAAAGGACCTGCAAAGCATGCTTCATCAGATTCTCCAAGGCCAGGCCAATGGTAACCTTGAGATTGCTAAGAAGATGGCCGAGCTTCATAATCATATTGCTACTTCTTATAATGACTTAAACCAGAAGTTTGAAGCTGTGAGCACCAAGGTTTCCCACTTAGAAGGAAAACATACCTCCACTTCTTCAAGGCAGTTACCAGGCAAGTCTGTCATGAACCCTAAGGAATTTGCCGCTGCTATTGCAATAACTTTAGGGAGCCATATATGAATCTCATTGAGGACAGTGAAGTCCAAGAAGGGGAGGATTCAGTTCAAACAGATATCTCTGAAGACTCATAGGAAAAACTCGTTCAAGCCAATGTTGGATCGGATCGAGCTAATGTCGGATCCAATCGAGCAGGCTATTGACCCGATTGAGTAAGCTATGGGTTTGATCAGATGCATGAAATAACTTCCGACGAACCATTCCGACCAATTAGGGACACTAGTCCTTATCCTTCATCGTCCCGGCGACCATTGCTCTATCCTGAAGAGTTCAAGACCAAAGTCAAGGAAGAATACCGGAACATCCTTGACACTTTCATAGGGAATGAGCAACTATAAGCTCTAGTGATGCCTTTTCAAATATCCCCTCTTACAGAAAAAATATTGAAGGAGCTGCTGCTCGAGCGAATGCAAAAGAAGGGGAGAAGGGACATGCCTAATAAAGATTGTGATTTTCCTAGGAAGTTAGGAGACCCTGGAGCTTTCACGCTACCTTGCTTGATTGGGTCAACAATCTTTGAAGAGTATCTCTGTGATTTGGGAGCTTCGATTATTCTCATCCTTCTCTCGATAGCACAACAAATGAGATACACCAGGTTTACACCTTGCAACTTAACGATAGTAATGGTGGATAGAAGTTTAAGGCGGCGCATATGAGTACTAGAAGATCTCCTAGTTGCAGTGGGTGGAGTCAAGATCCCTAATGATTTCATTATCTGAGAAATGGAAAGCAAACCACAGTACTAGTTAATCTTGGAAAGACATTTCCTAGCTTCAGCGGGCATGGTTATTGACGTGAACAAGGGAACCATGAGCCTCAATCTTGGAAGAGAAACGAAGATGAATATCAACATGGCGGATCCCTATAGAACAATGATGATCGGAACATAAGAAACCTTATCCTCTACTCCCACCTACACAGAACTCCAAGTCATCAAGACTCTTAAAAAGGACCTAATGCGACTTGCAACCACTATTGAAGAACTGGATAAGCATGTCGTGGAGTTGAAAAGGAGGAACTAGAGCCTAATCTCGAGGAAAGCTAAGAAGGTTCTCAGATTCCAAAAGAGATATGCTTCGCGGAATAGGTGTCAAGTCCACTGCTCATTGGTTCTAGAGAGGATTACTAAGCCTCTCTACGGTTCTACCACAACTTGAGAAGCATGCAAAGTCAAGATCAGTGTCTTTAAACAAGATCATTTTATAGGAAGTTCCAATGGTATCCTTGTATATATTTATTTAAGTTTATGTTGTTTTGTTTCTTTGCATTTCGTTTACTTTGTGTTCATGTCTGATTGTGATAAAAAAAAGGGTGTTATTATGCTAGAAGAGGAGAAGAGAAGGAGATAAAGAGGCAACTGGGCCTTAAAGCCCAATATCAATAACCCACTCAGTCGAGTCAACATTGCAACGGTTGAGTCAACATAGCAACAGTCGAGTAATCTCAACCGCACGATCAAGTTCGACCTCAGCCGTCAGATCAAGTCAAAGGGTGCAACGGTCAGGCAACGATCAACACAATTTGAATTTCGAAATTCAAACCTCACCGACTAAGCACGCTCCTCCTTTGCATTTTTTCCCCTCACTCCCTCTATTTAAGGCTAAACTCGACCTCACTCTCCCTCACTCTCTCATTTTGCAAAAGATCACTTCTCTCTCTAAGATTTCTCTCCATCTTCTCTCTAGTTCATTGTTCTTCCTTTTCTGGGTTTGTTCTTGCTTTTGTTCTTGTTATTCTTGTTTTCTGGGTTGCTAACTTGCTAAAGTTCAGCTTTGAGTTCTTGATTCCCATAAATCAAATATGGCTTCACGAGGTGTTTTTTTAAGATGAAAATGTTTATCCAGAGTTCAAAGAGAGGCCCATCACAACCAAACCGCTGAAGATATTGCTAGGAACTTCATGACAGTTTAAGTTTCTGGGACCGGACTCGCTCGAGCAAGAAAGGAGAAAAAAGATGGTCGAGCGGCAGTCGATCGGGTCAAAGCGAATCGCTCTCCAGAGAAGAGATTGCTAGGGGGGAAAGACCAGAAGAAGAAGATTTTAATGAACCAATGGAGGATGTGGAGCCTAGAAGAGCTGCTGTTGCAAGAAAAGGGAAGAAGCATCCTCCTCTTGAGGTGCTTTATGACATGTTTAGGCGCCAAAGTTTCATCGGGACTCGTTACCCTCATCGGAAGACAATAAAGGAGCTGGGGATTGCAAGAGATGTTGAGCTCTTGTTCGAGATGTGCGGGTTGGAATCGTTCATGACTAAGAACTTGGAGGCTTATGATAAAGAGACGTGCTACGTCGTAGCTTCTCTTCAGCTCCATTTCTACGAGGATGAATCCAAATTCTACTCGGATGATTGCCTAGGCTACATCACCTTCAGTGTGAGAGGTACCACCTATTCTCTCCCTTTTAAGGAGATTGATAATCTCTATGGCTTCCGGCAAGCAAATGGGATGAGCCAAGATGTGCTTAAGGAGGAGATCAAGTCAGTTTCGAGAACCATTGGAGATGGGAAGGACTACACTTCCTCTAAGTCCAAGAGTGCTCATATTTAGAATTCCGGTCAAAAGGTACTTCCACGAATCCCTAGCTAGTACAATTTTCGCTAGGAAAGAGACCGGGAATGTGAACGAAAGCGAGATTCAGTTGATAGACATAGCCTTAAGTGGAGTTATGCCTAGCACTAGGGATGGTAGAGAATTGGTTGGAGATAGAGTAGATGATAGCCTTGCTTCGATATTGTTGGATCAGTTGATGTATTATAAGGATTGGTAATCAAGGCATGCAAGAGAGGGGTACAAGGAGAACTTAAGAGCAAAAGACCAGCGGTTGAAATGGCATGATCGTTTATTAAGGATTTTTTGAACATAGAAAGGTCTTTTAAAGAAAGCTTATTTAAAAAATTTTCCTTTGAGTGTAATCATACATGCATCTTAATGTTATGCTTAATATCCTTATTTTATGAGAGAACATGGAGGAAGAAATGTAAAAGTAAGAACTTGTTTTTACTGAAACTAAGAATTATTAAAATTTTGGTTCCCTTTCCCTTGGTACAAGGAGTCTTTATTCTCTTTGTTTAACATTTCTCATTCAACATTAGTACGGTGGGATTTAAATCTCCCTCCGGAACTAACATATGGGGATCTTAGCATGGAATTGTCCAAGCACCGACTGGGGGAGATGTGTCGTATGTTTTCTCCAGGTTTTCTTTTTCTTTCGGAGACAAAAAATGATCTTGCTTATCTTCAAGAACTTCAAGCTACTTTACGGTTTGATTGTCTTAAAACGATTGAACCGTTAGGTACGAGTGGAGGTTTTGCTCTTATGTATTCTAGAGATTATCCGGTTTAATTTCTGTATCTTAGTGATTGTTTAATGGATATTGAAACCATTATTGATGGAAACTGATAACCCTATATTTTTATACTCTTAAGCATATGTTTTGTGCACTATTTGCATGTCTATATCTCTACTTCTTAGGATTTCTACTCTCTTTGCATTACATTTCACATCTAGGATCTTTAGCATAGGGATTTGCATATCATCTGCACTTTAGAGCAAAAACAGGCACACTCGGACACTACCAAGCACGGACCCGATCGAGTGTGTCCAGCCCGACCAAGCAAGCACGATCAAGCACCCGGACTCACAGGAGGAAGCTGAACACGGACGAGCCGAAGATGGACCCGAACGAGCCCAACATGCATCCGATCGAGCTCACCTCAAACCGACTTTGTAATTTGTCTTTTTGTGTTTTAGGGCTTCCTGCCCTTAGTATAAATAGACCCCTTGGGTCATTAAGCTAAAAAAAGCGAGTTTTATTAGGGTTTTTCTCTGTAGCCACCAAACATTTCCAGAAACTTGTAATCTTTATATCTTTTGATCTATTGAGTATTTGGAGTTGTTTCTTTATAATATCTTGCTCCTTAGATCATAATCTATCTAGTTATGCAAGATTCAATGATTTCTGGGTTTGTGTTCTTCATGATGAACTCCAGATCTGAGTAGTTTTCTGGGTTTAGAGGATGGGTTAGGTGATGAGGAATCTTAGTTTCTAGGGATGCTTAAGTATAGATTTAGATAGATACCTTCTGGATTAGGAGATCTTAATGCTATCTTAGCATTAACCATGTGGGATTAGATCTTAGACATTCCAGCACTAAAAAAGTGTTCAAATGGAATGTCTGATCAACTAATTCCAGAGATCTGTTTGCTTGCCCAAGAGATTGGCTGTAAGGAATAGATTTACTTTAATGAGCTTGTTCTTTATGCCTATCTATAGTATGTTTCATCAATGAAAGTTGAGATTAGGAAGTGCTATAAATCTGATAGTCTTTGCCAAGAGATTGGATTGATTAGGTTAAGTGGTTCATTGTCTAGGATTAGATCTATCTGAGCATGTTAAGCATCCCCATGAGATTAAGAGGATTCATCACCCTATTAGCCCATCCTCAAGACCTCTCTCCATCTGATTGTTTACTTGCTTTATTTATATTTTCATTATTGCTTCTGTAGTTCCTGCATCTTTAGTTTATTTTCAGTTCTGTTCTTAGATCTTTTTAGTTTACATTATGTAGTTTATTTTTATGCATTAGAGTTCTTTAAACCAAACCTTCTATTGCTTGGCTTGACTTTATTAGTACTGCTATATCTTAATTGCTTGCAAATCATCCATTTGGATCGATAATCTCTTATGCTACATCGCATTGGGGAATTGAACTCCAAGAGCACAGAAAAAGCTTGTTTCAGAAACCGTGTTTCAGAATATTTGCAAGTCGCCTGAGGAGACTCTTCTGCTAGCCATACATCAACGCAAAGTGTGGCGGCGAGCTATGGAAACAGATGACATGTCAGACCTTCTGCCACCTCATTTTGCTGTCCATAGGCCTCTATGTATTCCACCTTTGGAATGTCAATGTGACGCCTCTTGGCTTGATTCTGACCCTTTTAATGGTCTTGGGTGGATCCTTGTGGAAGATAGAGGACTTTCCTTGAGAGGTCACTCTTGGATTGGCCTCAAGAGCGTCAGAATGTATCATTCACCCCTCCATGCAGAATTGGATTCCATTCTTTGGGCTATTGAGTGTATGTTAGAGATTGGTAAGAATACTGCTTGCTTTGACTCAAACTGCTCGGATATCCTTGCTATTTTGGAGGCGCCCCCGATTTGCCCACATTTGAAACTGAGTATGCTTCCTTTAGAGATTTAAAGTTTTCGTTCCCGAATTTTAGTATCCGCCGCATCCCGCAAAAGGAGAACGGGTGCTAAGATTACCTTGCGAAAAAAGCAAGAAGCCGTAGAGTGCAATTATCCCTCACAAGTACATCGGCTCTGTCGTGGTTCTCCCTAGAGGAGAGTTTGTTTCCAATAAATGTAATTTGGTTGTTGTGATGACAAAGAAAAAAAGTAGAAAGTTTTTATAATTCTTAACAATTCCTTAAACCATCTCCACTAGAGCACCTCATCAAAAGTGCATAAAATTAAAGAAGAGAGAGAAAAGAAAGATCGTAAGAAGAGAGAGAAGAGAGATATTGTAGGGGAAAAAGAGAAAAAATGAGGAAAAAAAGTTTTCTTTTCTATCTTACTCATCGACCAAGCAGAGTGTGCCACGTCACGTTGCTTATGCGATGCTTTTGTGCCCAAGAGAAGCAACGTTTCTTCATCTTGTGGAACCTTCAACATCATTTTACATTTAATTTTGGCTCATTATCACAATAAGCAACCCATTAAATCTTACCACTGGAACTGCCTTTCCTTATCTTTGTTCTTCTTCCTCTATTCGGTTCGACCCATGGTTAGTTCGATCTCGGGGGAAATTGCGATTGAAAGATAAAATAAGAAGAGTTTAATTCCGATTGAGAGATGGATGAGGAGCTCGAAATCGGCTCAAAGATAAATAGAAAAAACAAAATTTAGGTTAATAACAGGAACCGTTAGATCGTCTTTAATCTGCGGTGATTTCCATCGATCAAAGTCAAAAACTATTTGAACCGTCAAACTCTTCTTGGTCTATTTCTCAGCCGTTAGATCTCTCGCGGTTATCATTGATCCGCGTCAAAAACTATCTGAACCATCCAACTCTTCTTTGTCTTGTTTCTCAGCCGTTGGATCTTTCGTGGTTTGTTAATTAACGATTCCACCCTTTATTTTGATTCATACACATGCAAATAAGTGAGGGTAGAAAAGGAAACTTTGGGAAAGTTATCGGGCTATTGTTAATATGTTTTAACCTACTACGTGATACAAATGTATATTATGATATGTTTTTCTTTACAAATATATCATTTTTATATTATGATTTTGCTATTTTTGTAATAAGTTTTGTAATAAGTTTGTATTGAATATTATCCAAAAACAGTAGCGAGTATGATTAATGCATAAAGCTGTATTAAATAAATGGAGTTGATTATGGTGAATCATACATATGTCTATAACAGATAAATGTTTCTAACGACCAATATGTAATGGATTGCATTTGTAAAAATATTATTGATTACTCGCTCTACTATATAATTGCGAGTTTAAAAAATAACCTGTGAATTACCTATTATTTATATAGTTTGATACATAATTAGTTTATCGGCAAAACTTATTCGTGTTATAAATTCGATTTTAATCAATATTTGAATAGTATATTTTGCTAATAAGACTTCGTATGTACCATTGTTAAAATTTGATTTAGTTATGTTCTTTAAGACCCGTAAAAATGAACAATTTTGCATATACTATATGTAATATTTGGTCTTACAAAGTATTTAATTGGAAAACTTAAGTGGTGTGTATCATGTTTAGACCCGTTGCAAAAATATTCTGACACGTATCTAATATTTTCAATATTCTATAATTTTTTTATATTTGAATGTTTTAAAGGTTTCAATATTAAAATATTTTAAACTTTTAAAAAAATTAAAAATTATAATATTCTGAAACTTTTAAAACATTGAAAATGATCATATTTTGTAAATTTTTAATTTTTTATATGCTCAAATAAATAACTTTATTAATCCGAACAAAAAAAAGTACAATACAAAACCCCAATAAGTTAAACTTCATACTCATTCATAGTTAGAAGTATATTGGTCATGTTTATAATGATTTAAAACCATTTCCCAAAACTTTTAACGGATGTGGTATGTCTTACTACTTTTTCTATCAATAAAGTATAATATAAAATTTCATGACCATATTTAACCAACCCCCTTAAATTTAACCAAAATATTTAACCAACCCATTTTATATATCCAAACTTTATTTTAATAAGAGTTTAAGTTTAAAATTATATTTTCTTTGTCAATTAAGTAAAGTATATCCATTTTGAAAAATTCAAATTGCAACATATTCAAAACAAGAGATGAATTGTTATTCTATATTTTTATTATATATTTTAATATAATAAATTAAAACAAGATCAAATAGAGGTGAAAAGAGAATAATAAATGTTTTTAATTTATTATTTTAAATTAGTTAGAGAAACATTAGGAAATCATAAATCTAGATATATAAATAATATAATATGCTGGGAAAGTATCCAATTTATGTCCAAACCTAGTTAAATATCCGATTTTGAAGTATCTAATTGTTTAATTTTGGGTTAATTTTTAATTTTGATCCGACCCATCATCATCTATGGAACAGTGTACTTCTCTTTTACTATATAGGGGATGATCCTTAGAGCATAAGCATTGGTTTGTCCCATTTAATTGTCCCATTAATTTTGTAAGTATATTTTACATGTAGGAAAATTGATTTATTTTGAAGGTTGAGCATTGGTGTATTTTGATTTTTCGTCCCACAATTATAGATATCATATAAGATGGCTGAATGAATGTAAAAAAGGATGACTGACTTGATTGCTTGTCTAGGTTATGTGGCTGATGACATCTTGTGTTAAAATAGGAATGGCTAATGTCTTCAGAGTACAGCCTTTGAATTACATTCTAGAATTACGAACTATGACATCGATTTTAAACTCTTTTGCAGCAAGTTTTGGTTCTGAATCCCCACCTTCAAAGCTCTCTCCCTACTTTGAATTTGCTTGAGGCCAAGCAAATAATAAGTTTGGGGGAGTTGATAACCCTATATTTTTATACTCTTAAGCATATGTTTTGTGCACTATTTGCATGTCTATATCTCTACTTCTTAGGATTTCTACTCTCTTTGCATTACATTTCACATCTAGGATCTTTAGCATAGGGATTTGCATATCATCTGCACTTTAGAGCAAAAACAGGCACACTCGGACACTACCAAGCACGGACCCGATCGAGTGTGTCCAGCCCGACCAAGCAAGCACGATCAAGCACCCGGACTCACAGGAGGAAGCTGAACACGGACGAGCCGAAGATGGACCCGAACGAGCCCAACATGCATCCGATCGAGCTCACCTCAAACCGACTTTGTAATTTGTCTTTTTTGTGTTTTAGGGCTTCCTGCCCTTAGTATAAATAGACCCCTTGGGTCATTAAGCTAAAAAAAGCGAGTTTTATTAGGGTTTTTCTCTGTAGCCACCAAACATTTCCAGAAACTTGTAATCTTTATATCTTTTGATCTATTGAGTATTTGGAGTTGTTTCTTTATAATATCTTGCTCCTTAGATCATTATCTATCTAGTTATGCAAGATTCAATGATTTCTGGGTTTGTGTTCCTCATGATGAACTCCAGATCTGAGTAGTTTTCTGGGTTTAGAGGATGGGTTAGGTGATGAGGAATCTTAGTTTCTAGGGATGCTTAAGTATAGATTTAGATAGATACCTTCTGGATTAGGAGATCTTAATGCTATCTTAGCATTAACCATGTGGGATTAGATCTTAGACATTCCAGCACTCAAAAAGTGTTCAAATGGAATGTCTGATCAACTAATTCCAGAGATCTGTTTGCTTGCCCAAGAGATTGGCTGTAAGGAGTAGATTGACTTTAATGAGCTTGTTCTTTATGCCTATCTATAGTATGTTTCATCAATGAAAGTTGAGATTAGGAAGTGCTATAGATCTGATAGTCTTTGCCAAGAGATTGGATTGATTAGGTTAAGTGGTTCATTGTCTAGGATTAGATCTATTTGAGCATGTTAAGCATCCCCATGAGATTAAGAGGGTTCATCACCCTATTAGCCCATCCTCAAGACCTCTCTCCATCTGATTGTTTACTTGCTTTATTTATATTTTCATTATTGCTTCTGTAGTTCCTGCATCTTTAGTTTATTTTCAGTTCTGTTCTTAGATCTTTTTAGTTTACATTCTGTAGTTTATTTTTATGCATTAGAGTTTTTTAAACCAAACCTTCTATTGCTTGGCTTGACTTTATTAGTACTGCTATATCTTAATTGCTTGCAAATCATCCATTTGGATCGATAACCTCTTATGCTACATCGCATTGGGGAATTGAACTCCAAGAGCATAGAAAAAGCTTGTTTCAATTTGGCGCCGCTGCCATTTGGATGTTATTTGTTCCATTTAGGATCCCAGTTCTATCTTGATCAAGTTCTTTCTATTTTGTTTACATTCGATCACTGATTTCTACCTTTGATACTTGTCTATTTTGCATTTCAGGTACACTCGACCGAGCTACACTCTGCGCTCGACCGAGCTACACTCTGCACTCGACCGAGCTACACTCTGCACTCGATCGAGCTTCCAACCAATTCGATCGAGCCTGACCACGTGTTCCTGATCGAGCCACCTTGTATGCACACTAGATCCAAAGGCAACCAGAATCTACTCAATTACCTCAACAACATTGACCGTTTGCCCAGCCAACTATGAAAGCAGCGTGTTCAAACATCAGCCTTAAACACTCAGCCACCAGAGATGGACCCTCCACCAAGGGTACCCACACTTATTGGAGCAGGAGATGCTCCACGTAACCATACCACTCGTCAAGGGATAGTCCCTCCTGCAGTCCAAAACAACAACTTCAAGATAAAGAGTGGCCTCATCTCGATGATTTAGGGCAACAAGTTTCATGGCCTGTCTATGGAAGACCCTCTCGATCACCTCGACGAATTCGATCGCATGTGTGGTTTAACGAAAATAAATGGAGTTAGCGAAGATGGGTTCAAGCTGAGGTTATTCCCTTTCTCCCTTGGCGATAAAGCCCACCAATGGGAGAAATCATTGCCCGCTGGATCGATCACGACCTGGGAGGAGTGCAAGAAAGCTTTCTTGTCTAAGTTTTTCTCAAATGCACGAACCGCAAGACTGAGGAACGACATCTCCACGAGACATTCTATAAAGCATGGGAGCGATTCAAGAGCTATCAATCCCAATGTCCTCACCACGGCTTCAGCAATGAGTCACTACTCAGTACACTCTACCGCAGCACCAATCCGGAGGATAAATATAAGAAGGATATGAAGGCGCTTAATGACAAGCTCGACAAGTTTTTGATGAACCAACAAAAGAGTGTTCACTTTGTTCAAGAGGAGGAGACCATTCAACTTCATGATGGTGATTGTGAAAATACTGAAGAGGTGAGCTATATCCAGAATCAAGGAGGTTACCAAAAGGGTTACAACAACTATAAACCCAACCCGAATCTGTCTCATAGAAGCACCAACGTCGCCAACCCTCAAGATCAAGTCAATCCACGCCAACAACAGCCCCAAGAACCAGACGTACAAATTCTTCTTCACAAGATCCTCCAAAGTCAAACAGATGGCAACCAACAATCAACCAAAACTTTACTGGAGATCCGCACTCACATGGATCAATCCTACAACACTCTATCCAAACACTTCACCAGCCTCTACCAACGTATTACCCAGTTAGAAGGACAACGAGCACGTACTCCAGCATCAAATGAATTTGCCAATGCAGTCACCCTTCGTAGTGGACGTGTTTTACCGGCGCGTGAAAGAATCTTACCAACCCCTGGGGACAATGTTGACCAAGAGGAGGAGGATTCTAGTCCCTTAACCTTACCCTTAACTGCGGAAATCAAACCGAAAAGCACGCCCGATCGGGTGCATCTCGAGCACGATCGAGTTAACATCAAACCCGATCAAGCTGGAGACACTGAAGGAAGGCGAGATCCTGAAAAGAAACAATTTATCCCGCCTTCATATAAATCTCGATTACCATTTCCCAGCAGGTTTAAAAAGGAGATAACTGCGATATACAAGGCTCAATTTGACAAACAGATTAAAGACATCGAACTAAAGATGCCTTTAGTAGACGCTTTTGCTCTCATACCTCCGTATCAAAAATTCTTGAAGGACGCTATCATGGAGAGATTAAAAGAAGTTCAGGGAGCAGTGGTACTGAACCTTGAGTGCAGTGGCATCGTCCAAAAGAAGGAAGTTCCCGAGAAGCTTAAAGATCCAGGATCCTTCACGCTCCCTTGCTCCCTGGGACCACTCTTCTTTGCTAGATGCCTTTGTGACCTTGGAGCTTCGGTTAGTCTCATGCCGCTCTCCGTTGCTAAGCGACTAGGCTTCAACACGTACAGAGCCTGCAACATATCGCTTATCTTGGCAGACAGATCTGTTCGTCTCCCGCACGGCCTATTAGAAGATATTCCAGTTAAAATCGGGAAAATTTGAAGTACCAACTGATTTCGTAGTCCTCGAAATGGACGAGGAACCTAAAGACCCATTGATACTAGGGCGACCATTTTTAGCTACAGCTGGGGCTATGATAGACGTTCGGAATGGGAAAATTAACTTGAATCTTGGGAAGGACATCACTATGAATTTCGACATAAAGAGTACGATGAGAAATCCAACAATCAATGGACAAGCTTTCATCATGGAGGAAATCGATCAACTAAACAATGAATCTCTAGAAGAATTGACGGAGAAAGATCATTTGAAGACCGCTCTTACGAAGAACAATGGCGACGAATTCTTGTATAAAGAAGCATCAGGGTACAGCGCTTGTTTAGATCTTTACAAAGTTGCGGACCACGCTGAACCACCTGAAGAGCTACGCAAGAAGGGAACAATAGACAAAACGATCTGCAAGGTTGAGTCACCCGAGCTGCCGAGGGAACACCAAACTCGACCGAGTGTAGACACGATCGACCCTTCTCAGCAAAATCCGACCCGATCAAATGAAGATCCGATCGAGCCATCAGTTAATCTGATCGGGTTAAGTCCAACCCGATCGGATGATTGGTCCGAACTGAAGGCGCCAAAGGTTGAACTCAAACCTCTTCCTGTTGGGCTTAGGTACGCATTCCTCGGTCCTAACTCTACTTACCCTGTCATCGTTAATGCCAGCCTAAACAATAATGAATTAGAATTGCTGGTTAGAGAACTTAAGAAATATAGAAAAGTTATAGGGTATTCCTTAGATGATATTAAAGGGATTTCATCCAGTTTATGCATGCATAGGATTAGTCTGGAAAATGAATCTTACACTAGCATAGAACCGCAGAGAAGATTGAATCCTAACTTGAAGGAAGTAGTTAAAAAGGAAATCCTGAAACTTCTCGATGCTGGAGTCATTTATCCCATTTCAGATAGCACTTGGGTTTCTCCTGTCCGTTGCGTTCCTAAGAAAGGTGGAATAACAGTTATTAAAAATGATAAGGATGAGTTAATCCCTACTAGAACCATAACGGGACACAGGATGTGCATAGATTATAGGAAGTTAAACGCTGCCTCTAAGAAAGACCATTTCCCCTTACCATTCATAGATCAGATGCTAGAAAGACTTGCTAACCATCCCTATTACTGTTTCTTAGATGGGTATAGCGGGTTCTTATAAATCCCTATCCACCTAAATGACCAAGAAAAAACAACTTTTACTTGTCCCTATGGCACTTTTGCTTACAGACGCATGCCCTTTGGCCTGTGTAATGCGCCCGCAACCTTTCAACGATGCATGACCTGTATATTTTCGGATCTATTAGAGGAGACGGTAGAGGTATTCATGGATGATTTTTCTGTGTATGGCTCTTCTTTCTCCTCGTGTTTGTTAAATCTTTGCAAGGTGCTAGCAAGGTGCGAGGAGACAAGTTTAGTCCTCAACTGGGAGAAGTGCCACTTTATGGTTAATGAGGGAATTGTGCTAGGACACAAGATATCAGAACGAGGGATAGAAGTAGATAAGGCCAAGATCGAAGTGATGGTTCAACTTCAGCAACCTAAGACAGTAAAGGACATAAGAAGCTTCCTAGGGCATGCTAGTTTCTATAGAAGATTCATTAAAGATTTTTCAAAGATCGCAAGGCCTTTCACAAGACTCCTCTGAAAAGAGCAAGAGTTCATTTTTGATGATGATTGCCTAAGAGCTTTTGAAGAATTAAAGAAAGCCTTGATATCTGCCCCAATTGTCCAGGCCCCGGATTGGAATCAACCTTTTGAGATTATGTGCGACGCCTCTGACTACGCAGTAGGAGCAGTTCTAGGGCAAAAGATTGATAAAAAAGTGCACGTCATCTACTATGCAAGCAAAACGTTGGACGAAACCCAAACTCGCTATGCGACGACAGAAAAGGAACTTTTAGCAGTTGTCTTCGCCTTTGAGAAGTTCAGAAGCTACCTAGTGGGATCTAAAGTGACAGTTTTTACTGATCATGCAGCTCTACGTCACATCTACTCCAAAAAGGACACCAAGCCAAGGCTTTTGAGATGGATTCTTTTGCTCCAAGAATTTGATATGGAAATAGTTGACAAGAAGGGAATAGAAAATGGGGTAGCTGACCACTTATCTAGAATGAGGATTGAAGACACTATCCCAATAGATGATTGTATGCCTGAAGAAAAGCTTTTAGGAATCAAAATATGGAGAGAAACAGCAGACACGGTCGCGTCAGAGTTAGAGTTCTAGTGCAGCTTGATCGGATCAGAACATGTACCCTGGTATGCAGACATTGTTAACTATAAAGTTTGTGGTGAAATACCAGAAGATATGGACCCATACAAAAAGAAGAAATTCTTACGGGACGTTAATCACTTCTTTTGGGATGAGCCCTACCTTTACAAGAGGGGGTCGGATTCGCTATTTAGGAGATGTATAGCTGAAGAAGAAGTGCAGGGAGTGCTTGAGCATTTTCATGGATCCACTTATGGGGGTCACTTTGCCACTTTCAAAACTGCTCAAAATGTGCTACAAGCAGGACTTTGGTGGCCAAAACTATTCAAGGACGCTCATGAATTCATCACCAAGTTCGACGCTTGCCAACGAATGGGGAATATTGGAAAACGAAATGAGATGCCTCAAAATCCGATACTGGAAGTTGAAATTTTTGACGTTTGGGGAATAGATTTCATGGGACCATTCAACCCCCCCCCCTCCAACGGGAACGCCTACATCTTAGTGGCTGTGGATTATGTCTCAAAATGGGTAGAGGCCCTCGCTTGCCCAACCAAATACCACAAGGTGGTTATCAAAATGTTCAAAAGCATAATTTTCCCTAGGTATAGCGTTCCTAGAGCAGTAATCAGTGACGGGGGAACCCATTTCATCAATAAAGTCTTTGATGGCATGTTAAATAAATATGGGGTGAAGCACAAGGTATCTACTGCATATCACCCCCAAACTAGTGGCCAAGTTGAAGTCTCCAAAAAACAGATAAAGAATATCTTGTCTAGGATCGTCGGAATCTCAAGGCGAGACTGGTCTACAAAGCTAGATGAAACCCTTTGGGCATACAGAACAGCCTACAAAACGCCAATAGGAAGAACTCCATTTCAACTGGTATACGGTAAGGCTTGTCACCTCCCCGTGGAAATTGAATATAAGGCTCTATGGGCAACAAAGCTCCTCAACCTTGACATCGAATCAACTCAAGAAAAAAGAAGCCTTGATCTGCATGAGCTTGAAGAGATAAGGCTTGATGCTTATGAAACCTCGAAAATTTACAAAGAGCGAACAAAAGCCTTCCACGACAAGAAAATAATGAAAAAAGAACTCATCGTTGGTGAACAGGCACTAGTTTTCAACTCCAGGCTGAAACTTTTCCCGGGGAAATTGAAATCACGATGGTCTGGACCATTCATAGTGAAAGAAGTCATACCTTATGGAGCAATAACCCTTCTAGATAAAGAAGGGACAGAATTCACAGTAAATGGGCAGCGAGTTAAGAGATATCTTGCAAATGAGGTGATTGCAGAGAGGAGCTCAGTCCCTCTCCAAGATCCACCATCAGCTTAATCATCAACTAGTCAAGCTCAGTGACTTTAAACAAGCTCAATTGGGAGGAAGTCCCAATAGCGCCATTGTATATACCATCCCAGAGTTTCAATTGATCCAAGGAGAAGTCTGTTCAGAGCAAGAAGAGAACCGGGAGCTGACACGAGCACCTCACCCGATCGCACACCCGATCGGGCCGGTTCATCACGCCCGATCGGGTCAACCTATCACCTGGCAGTTGACACCGATAACGTCCAAGACGAAGTTGTAGCGGAGAAGCTTGACATCCTTAGTTCGTGGTTTGGACCTCCTGAGAGGTAATTCTATCACCCTCACCTTTGTAAATACTTCCTTGCATTTTTATTATTTTGATCCTAAGTCTTCCTTCAGATTTTTATTACACAAGGGACTGTGTAATTTAAGTTTGGGGGAGAGCTTAGGATAGCATTTGACATGTTTTCTCTTTTTTTATTTCGAATTTTTAGCATCTAGTTTAGCATTCATCTATGAGCATTAAAAACCCCTAAAAATTTGAAAAATTTCAGAAAATCCTTAAAAAAAAAAAAAAAAAAAAAAAAAAAAAAAACAGAGTGTTCATATAGTTGCATTTGCATATTAGTCTTTCTTTAGGGATGTTGCATTTAGGATCATTGCATTAGCATAGGGGATTATGATGATTATAACCAAAGAACTTGCTGTTTTATTAGACTTAAGATCAATGCCCTCGTTCATAGTTGTTTAATGCTTTCATATGAGTTTGAAATGAGACCGCACCATTCTTTGATCGCATGATTTGAATTCTAGTCTAAACTGAAGCTTGCTTTGATATGATGCCATCCTTTACTTATAAGAACCTTAACTTGAATTAATAATTATCTGGTTGTGATTTGTTTTAAACTCATGGATATCTTGTATACATACTTGGATCTTCTTTCCCTCTTTTTACCACTCTCTTGTTGATCCAAGTAGCTGGTCATAACCTTGACCAGTTAACCACACCCTAAAAACCTTAACCTTTCCTTCAAGCCTTTGTTTTAATTCTGAGTGGAAGGCCTATTTTTTGGGATTGAGCTTTAAGAGAATGTGTTAGGTTTGAGCTGACAGGAATAGGGTCTTGAGTAGTTCTGATTTGCATCTTTCGGATCAGATAGGACTAGGATGGATTCTACTTGGGTTTTGGATTTGTTGGGGTGGTGAAAAGAAAAGAAAAGAAAAGAATAAAGGAATGAGTTGAGTCTTGAGGAGAGTAAAAGTGTCAGAAAAGTTCAAGGTTCTAGTGAAAGATAAGTGGCGAATGCAAAGTATAGAAAGGAAATGGTTCTGGATTTTTAAAAGAAAGAGAGAAAAGTATGAACAAAGCAAAATTCTTTGACGTCTTAAGTATTAAGAAGAAAGAGAATCATAGTGTTTATCAAAGAAAACCCCCTATCCACTAGTAAATTATAAAAAGCTCTCCTTAGACTTAGAACAAAAAGGGAAATTGGGATGAAAAGAGTTAAAGGGTAGAATAGGATCATATGTGTTTAGATGATTAGGATATCACTTGGGTACTTTGGGTAGTCAAGATGTTATTCTTGTATGCATTTGTTGGTCCTTACCTTTAGCATTCTCCCAAAAGCTCAATCTTGTTCATTGAGAGATCCCAGCACTTAAATGATTAAACCCGCACCAAAAAGAGACTCTCTCTATCTCTTAAACCTTTTACTTGCCTAGCCAAATGAGTTTAAATTCAAATTCTCATCCGGATTCACTGTTACCACTTAATGAATGTTAAAAAGGATGGCTGACTTGATTGCTTGTCTAGGTTATGTGGCTGATGACATCTTGTGTTAAAATAGGAATGGCTAATGTCTTTAGAGTACAGCCTTTGAATTGCATTCTAGAATTACGAACTATGACATCGATTTTAAACTCTTTTGCAACAAGTTTTGGTTCTGAATCCCCACCTTCAAAGCTCTCTCCCTACTTTGAATTTGCTTGAGGCCAAGCAAAGAATAAGTTTGGGGGAGTTGATAACCCTATATTTTTATACTCTTAAGCATATGTTTTGTGCACTATTTGCATGTCTATATCTCTACTTCTTAGGATTTCTACTCTCTTTGCATTACATTTCGCATCTAGGATCTTTAGCATAGGGATTTGCATATCATCTGCACTTTAGAGTAAAAACAGGCACACTCGGACACTACCAAGCACGGACCCGATCGAGCGTGTCCAGCCCGACCAAGCATGCACGATTAAGCACCCGGACTCACAGGAGGAAGCTGAACACGGACGAGCCAAAGATGGACCCGAACGAGCCCAACATGCACCCGGCCGAGCTCACCTCAAACCGACTTTGTAATTTGTCTTTTTCTGTTTTAGGGCTTCCTGCCCTTAGTATAAATAGACCCCTTGGGTCATTAAGCTAGAAAAGCGAGTTTTATTAGGGTTTTTCTCTGTAGCCACCAAACATTTCCAGAAACTTGTAATCTTTATATCTTTTGATCTATTGAGTATTTGGAGTTGTTTCTTTATAATATCTTGCTCCTTAGATTATTATCTATCTAGTTATGCAAGATTCAATGATTTTTGGGTTTGTGTTCCTCATGATGAACTCCAGATCTGAGTAGTTTTCTGGGTTTAGAGGATGGGTTAGGTGATGAGGAATCTTAGTTTCTGGGGATGCTTAAGTATAGATTTAGATAGATACCTTCTGGATTAGGAGATCTTAATGCTATCTTAGCATTAACCATGTGGGATTAGATCTTAGACATTCCAGCACTCAAAAAGTGTTCAAATGGAATGTCTGATCAACTAATTCCAGAGATCTGTTTGCTTGCCCAAGAGATTGGCTGTAAGGAGTAGATTGACTTTAATGAGCTTGTTCTTTATGCCTATCTATAGTATGTTTCATCAATGAAAGTTGAGATTAGGAAGTGCTATAGATCTGATAGTCTTTGCCAAGAGATTGGATTGATTAGGTTAAGTGGTTCATTGTCTAGGATTAGATCTATCTGAGCATGTTAAGCATCCCCATGAGATTAAGAGGGTTCATCACCCTATTAGCCCATCCTCAAGACCTCTCTCCATCTGATTGTTTACTTGCTTTATTTATATTTTCATTATTGCTTCTGTAGTTCCTGCATCTTTAGTTTATTTTCAGTTCTATTCTTAGATCTTTTTAGTTTACATTCTGTAGTTTAATTTTATGCATTAGAGTTCTTTAAACCAAACCTTCTATTGCTTGGCTTGACTTTATTAGTACTGCTATATCTTAATTGCTTGCAAATCATCCATTTGGATCGATAACCTCTTATGCTACATCGCATTGGGGAATTGAACTCCAAGAGCACAGAAAAAGCTTGTTTCAACATGCAACATGCGAACCTGCAGGGGTGGGCGTCACCAAGCCTTCAACTTCTGGATTTGTGTCGGTCTCCATGGCCGGCACATCAGCGGTAGTGACTGGCCTCTCCGCACCATTAGTCTGCGGATCAGGAGTTCTCAGTTCCGGCTCTCCAGATTCCTATCCAGGATCCGAAACCGGCCCACGATTTTCAACAGGCACCTCACTCGCCGACGAAGAAGCAGCCGGTTCCACCGCAGCCTAAACCAGAAGAAGAAGAACAAAAAAATCAACACAAATCGAAAACTAAAATAAAAACCCCAGATTTCAAAATCCGGAATTGATCAACCCTATCGTCCGCTCCTCCAAAAATTGGGCAGGAATATTAACCTTGGATCGTTTGGTAGGACGTGAGGATGAAGAAGTTGTTTGGGGGAAGAAGCAGGAAGGCGCTTGGAAGCAGAAGAGCTACGTCTCGTCTCAACCATATCTCTTGTTCTTGAACGCCGCCATCTCCGCCGCTTGATCCAAAGAAGAGAGACGCTTCCAAAGAAAGAGAAAGAAGACACAGAGAGACAGAGAGAGATTTCGCAAGAGAAGAACAAAAGAAATAACTTTTATTGCAAAGGTCTCTCTTTGTTTTATATCTCAATATCTTATACTCCAATGAATCGTTTGACATGTGGCAAGCGGGACGAGTCGGATTTGTCCTGTTTTAACAAACGTATACAAGCATATAATGTGTTATTGATTTAATTTTATCCCAAAAAAACAATGGGACTAAGCGTGATAACGCTAATGTGCTTGCTCTTAACTAACTTTATTAGATAGCTAGCTAGTAATTTGGGTGAAATACGAGCAATACTTAGGGTCACGACATGTCATGACATATTATATTTAAAAAATAAATCAAAAATAAAACAAACCTTAACAACCCAAACGACTATTTAATCAACCCAAACGAAAATAGAATTTCTTCAATTTAAAAGATCTTTACCCTAAACACTAATTTGTCAACCCAAAGCGAAATATACTTTCTTAATAAATATCCTACAGAATTTTTTTCCTTAATTTCCTTAATTTATTTTTTAGTTTTGATTTATTTTTTAAATAAAATGACGTTGTTGTATTTTGTTTGGCTAATTAAGAGGAGGTGGACAAGAGTGGTTCACCCAAATATTTTTTGTGAGATAATATAATTTTATATTCTTATAAACAGATACACTGCAATTAACATGTTAATAACATTTGATCTTAGTTCAAAATTTCATATATTTTGTCTAGGTAAAATGGTTTAAGTAATCGTAGACATAACTTAATAGTTTGTACTATTAACACGTACGACTAATTTTTAAACCATCTTAATGTATACTGTAACAAAAATTACCTATTTAATTAAATAAACAAAACTGTAGCCAAAATTGGAGGAAAACTAGACAAAAATTATAACATAAGTTAACAAAATTGTATCAAATATATTTTAACCCAAAGAAAAAAACAGAACTAAAATCATACAAGTCATTGTATGATAAACTATAATTTCCTTTTGTTTTATTGTAGAAATTATTGACTATTTTTGCAGAATTGATAGTTTCAAAATAATTAGTAGAACATCTAAGATTTTGAAGATCAAGTTAAACTGTAATTTGCAAAATAGGCTTCCTTAATTTGATTAATTAATCTTATCAATTCGGTGACATATAAAATATAAGTAATCTGCTGATAACTCTATATTTTCACATTCTTAAGCATACATTTTGTGCAGAGTTTACATAGTTTAAGTCATGTTTCTTAGGAATTTTAGTCTCTTTACCTTCATATTGCACTTTTAGGAGAATTAGCATAGGCATTTACATATTTGTGCATTTCGAAGTTAAAACAGGTACATTTGAAACGTTTTGAGCTTTCAAGGAGTCTAACCCGATCGAGTGTACCAAACGCGACCAAGGAGGACACGACCGAGTAATCGGATGGGATAAGAGAAGCAGACTCGAGACTCAAGGCAAACGCATTGGACTCGACCAAGCTTGGATGGACCGAACGAGCCCAGCTTGCACCCGATCGAGCTCATTTAAGACCGATTTAGTATTTTGTCATTTTTTGTTTTACGGTTTTGAGAACCCACTATAAATAAGTACCATTGGTCATTAAGAACAAAGATCGAGTGTTCATTAGGGGTTTTCTTTGTAGCCACCAAAATTTCCAAAAAATTTTAATCTTATTATCTCTTGATCTATTGAGTTTTTGCTGTTGCTTCTTTGTACTATCTTTCTCCTTATATCACTATCTCTTTGATTATGCAAGATTTAGAGTTTTCTAGGTATCAACTTTTTACAATGATTTGCAGATCTGAGTAGTGTTCTTAGCTTTAGGGATGAGGTAGATCAGTTTTGGATCCTAGTTTCCAGGGGGTGTTTATGGCTAGAATCTTGTAGATCTCTTCTGGATTAGTGATCTTATTGCTGATTTCTTTATGATCAACTGGAATTATATCCCATGCATTTCCAGCCCGGAAGGTGTTTGCTGAAATGCCTGACTAACTAATGCTTGAGATTCATTGTCTTAGCCTTAGGGATACGTTTCTAGGAGATGTTTTAACATGATTAAGCTGGTTCTTACTGCCTATTCATTGCATGTTTCATCAGAGGGATCAGAGATTAAGAAGTGTAATGAGTTTGATAATCTTCACCAAGGGATTGGGCTGGTTAGGTTTAGAAGCTTAATGTTGAAGGATTAGCACTGCTTGTGTTTTGATTGAGCACCCCATAGAGATTAGGAGGATTCACAGATTGATTACCTTATTCCTTGGAAAGCTATTTATCTTTGATTGATTTCCATCTCATCTTTGTTTCATTTCTGCTCTGCTTAGTTCTTGCATTTTAGTTTATCGTTATGTAGTTTGTTCTTTATAGTTTGCTTTCTGTAGTTCTTCACTTTTTAGATTCATTTATGTATTAGGATTTCTAGATTCAATATCTAATATATCTAGCTTGACTTGTTTAACTCTGATCATATCCTAGTTGCTTGCTAGACCACTCATTTGGTTCGATACCTCAAGTACTACAATTACTAAGGAATTGACCTGACTTGTCCTGAGAGTGAGACGTTAAAAAAACCTGTTTCAATTTGGTGTTGCTGCCGTTTGGGTGTTAATTAGTAACAAATAGGAAGCAACAATGGATCCTCCACAAAGGGAACCAACTAGGATTGGAGCAAGGAATGCTCCAAGGAATCATACTCAGCGCCAAGGGATCGTTCCTCCCGCGGTTCAGAATAACAACTTCGAGATCAAGAGCAGCTTGTAATCAATGATCCAGGGGAATAAATTTTATGGTTTGCCACTTGAGAACTCACCAAGATCAACAACTTTAGTGAAGACGGGTTCAAATTATGCCTCTTCCCATTCTCTCTAGGGGATAAGGCTCATCAATGGGAGAAAGCACTCCAAGCCGGTTCTACTACAACATGGGAAGATTGCAAGCGAGCTTTCCTTTCGAAATCTTCTCTAATCCTAGCACAGCTCGCCTAAGGAATGATATCTCCGGATTCAGCCAGAAGAATGGAGAGAAGTTTTGTGAAGCATGGGAAAGGTTCAAGTCTTATCATTCTCAGTGCCCACAACACGGGTTCACTAATGAGTCTCTCTTGAGCAAGTTCTACCGAGGTATCCTACCTAAGATTCGTATGCTCTTAGATGCTGCCAGCAATGGAAATTTCTTGAACAAAGTTGTTGAAGAGGGTTGGGAACTAGTTGAGAATTTATCTCAATCGGATGGAACTTACAACGAGGATTATGACCGCACAGTTCGGGGAAGTATATGGTCCACCTATGGAGGACACTTTGCCACCTTCAAAACAGCTTAGAATGTGCTACAAGCAGGACTTTGGTGGCCCAAACTGTTTAAAGACATTCATGAGTTCATCACCAAGTGTGACGCTTGCCAAAAAATGGGAAACATCGGAAGAAGGAATGAGATGCTTCAAAACCCGATTCTAGAAGTTGAAATTTTTGATGTCTTGGGGATAGACTTCATGGGACCCTTCAACTCACCTTCCAATGAAAATGCCTATATCCTGGTGGTTGTGGATTATGTCTCGAAATGGGTAGAGGCCCTCGCTTGTCCAACCAACAACCATAAGGTAGTCATCAAGATGTTCAAAAGCATAATCTTTCCCAGGTATGGCGTTCCTAGAGCAGTGATCAGTGATGGGGAACCCATTTTGTCAACTAAGTTTTTGAAGGGATGCTAAAGAAATATGGGGTGAAACATAAGGTGTCTACATCTTATCATCCCCAAACTAATGGGCAAGTTGAAGTTTCCAACAAATAGATAAAGACCATCATGTCCAGAACTGTTGGAATCTCCAGAAGAGATTGGTCTATGAAGCTAGATGAGACCCTCAGGGTATATAAGACGGCTTAAAAAACACCGATAAGACATACTCCATTTCAGTTATTTTATGGTAAAGCTTGTCACCTCCCTGTGGGGATCGAATATAAGGCAATATGGGAAACAAAACTCCTCAAGCTAGACATTGATTCAGACCAGGAAAAGAGAAGCCCTGATCTACATGAACTAGAAGAAATAAGGCATGACGCCTATGAAAGCTCAAAAATCTACAAGGAGACAAAAAAATCTTTCCATGACAAAAGATAATGAAGAAAAAACTCAAGGCTGGTGATTAGGCCTTAGTGTTTAGCTCCAGGCTGAAACTCTCCCTTGGAAAACTAAAGGCTAGATGGTCTGGACCGTTTGAAGTAAAAGAAGTTAGGCAATATGGTGAAATCACCCTATGGAATAAAGGAGGTTCCGAATTCATAGTGAATGGTCAGAGAGTTAAGAAGTATTTGGCGGATCAGGAAACAGCAGAGAGGATCTCACCCCCTCTCTATGATCCACCAGATGCTTAAGAACTAATAGTCAAGCTTAGTGACTTTAAACAAGCTCACTTAGAAGGAAATCCCAAAGGTATCTCTGTATATACTACTTTAGGTTTCAGTTCCTATATTTGTTTGTTTGTTCCTATTTCAGGAGTCTATTCAGAATAAGGACAGAACCCGGCGCAGACACGAGCACCTCACCCGATCGCGCACCTAATCGGGCTGGACCATCGGACCCAATCGGGTCAGCATATCACTTGTCTGTTGATTCCGAGAACGTTCAGGAGGAGGCCGTAGCAGACAAGCTCGATGTCCTTAGCTCGTTCTTTGATCCACCTTGGAAATAACTCTATCACTTTACCATTGTAAATACCGCTTGCATTTTTATTTGTTTGTTTTATTTTAGATCCCAAGTTTTTTTCAGATTTTTATTACACAAAGGACTGTGTAATTTAAGTTTGGAGGAGGGTTTGGGATATCATTTGACATGTTTTTTTATTTCTTATTTCGAATTTTTAGCATGTAGTCTTGTATTCATCTATGTGCATCAAAAACCCTAAAAATTTGAAAAAAATTCAGAAAAAATATTTAAAAAAAACAGAGTGATCAAAAAGTTGCATTTGCATATTAGTCTTGTTTTAGGATGTTGCATTTATGATCATTACACTTACATAGGGGATTAGGATGATTATATCCAAAGAGCTTGCTGTTTCATTAGGCTTAGAATCAATGCCCTCGTCCATAGTTATTTAATGCAGTTGTATGAACTTGAATTGAGACTGCATCATTCTTTGATCGCATTATTTGAATTCTAGTTTAAACTGAAGCTTGATTTGATGTCATTCTTTATTTATTAGAAATTTAATTTGAATTGAATACTATATGGTTGTGCCTTTTTTATAAACTCATGGATACATAATATACATAGTTAGATCTTCTTTCCCACTTTTTACGTACCACCCTTGTTGATCCAAGTAGCAGGTCATAATCTTTGACCAGTTAACCATACCCTAAAACTTAACCTTTCTTTCAAGCCTTGTATTAATTATGAGTGGAAAACCTCTTTTATGGATTGAGCCAACATGAATAGGATCTTGAGTAGTTCTGATTCGCTTTTTTCAAATCAGATAGGACTAGGATGGGATTCTACTTGAGTTTTGGGATTTGTTGGGATGGTGAAAAGAAAAAGAAAGAAAAGAAAAGGGGATGAGTTGGGTCTTTAGAAGAGTAAAAGTTTCAGAAAAGTTCAAAGTTCTAGTGAAAGATGTGTGGGGAATGCAAAGTATAGAAAGATGGTTCTAGATTTTAAAAGAAAGAAGGAAAAAATGATAATAGAAAAAAGCTTTGATGTCTTAAGTATTAAGAAGAAAGAGAACCATAGTATTTATCAAGAAACCCCCTTATTCACTAGTTTGTCATAAGAAATTCTCGTAAGGCTTAGAACAAAAAGGGAAATTGGGATAAAAAGAGTTAAAGGGTAGAATAAGACCATATGGGTTTAGACATTTAGGATATCACTTGGGGCTTTTGGGTAGTTACGATGTTATTCATGTATACATTTGTTGGTCCTCACCTTTAGCATTCTCCCTAAAGCTCAATCTTCTTCATTTAGAGATCCATATACTTTAAATGTTTAAACCCTCTCTAAAGGAGACCCTCTTTGTCTCTTGAACCTTTTCATACCTAGCCAAATGAGTTTGTATTCCTTTCACAACTAGATTTATGGTTACTGCTTAAAGAATGTTAAAAGGAATGGTTAATCTGAATGCTTGCTTAGGTTCTATGACTGATGACATTTTGTGTTGAGATAAGCATGGCTAAAGACTCAGAGTATGGTTCATATGATTTGCATTCTAGAACTATACACAAAGACATTGATTTTAACTACTTTAGCAGCGAGTGTTGGTTCTAAATCCCCACCTTCAAACCTCTCTTCCTACTTTGAATTTACTTGAGGTCAAGCAAAGAATAAGTTTGGAGGAGTTGATAACTTTGTATTTTCACATTCTTAAGCATACATTTTGTGCACAGTTTGCATGGGTTGAGTCATGTTTTTTAGGAATTTTAGTCTCTTTTTCTTCATATTGCACTTTTATAGGAGATTTAGCATAGGCATTTGCATATTTGTGCATTTTAGAGTTAAAACAGATACATTCGAGACGTTTTGAGCTTTCAAGGAGTCTAACCCGATCGAGTGTACCGGACTCGACCAAGGAGGAAACGACCGAGTGATCGGATGGGATAAGAGAAGCAGACTCACGACTAAGGCATTGGACTCGACCGAGCTTGGATGGACCCAAACAAGTCCAGCTTGCACCCAATCGAGCTCACTTAAGACCGACTTTTTTTTTGTCATCCACTATCAAACGATTGACTCAAATGAGCCAATTGGACGGGCAGTTGTTTACATACTTGATGATATGCGGACTAGAACGAGCTTGGCGTGCCAAGTAATCCGCTTTCACATTTAACTTTCTAGGAATAAGAGACAAAGAAAAGGATGAAAATTCTTCCCTATCAATGTTGATATCTTCCAGGTAGGCAGAGAAAGCCACTTAAGACCAACTTAGTATTTTGTCATTTTGTGTTTTAGGGTTTTGAGAACCCACTATAAATAAGGACCATTGGTCATTAAGAAGAAAAATCGAGTTTTCATTAGGGGTTTTCTCTATAGCCACCAAACTTTTCAGAAACTTGTAATCTTAAAATTCTTGGTCTATTGAGTTTTTGCTATTGATTCTTTGTATTATCTTTTTGCTTAGATCATTATCTCTCTGATTATCCAAGATTTAGAGTTTTGTAGGTCTATACTTTTTACTATGATTTGTAGATCTAAGTAGTGTTCTTAGCTTTTAGGGATGAGGTATATTTGTGTTGAATCATGGTTTCTAGGTGGTGTTTAGGGCTAGAATATTGTAGATCCCTTCTAGGTTAGTGATTTTGATGAAATGCCTGAACAACTAATGCCAGAGATTCATTGTCTTAGCCTTAGGGATAAGTTTTTTTAGGAGATGTTTTGAAATGAATAAGCTGGTTCATACTGCCTATTCATTGCATGTTTCATGAGAGGTATCTAAGATTAGGAAGTGTGATGAGTTTGATAATCTTCACCAAGAGATTGGGCTGTTTAGGTTTAGAAGCTTAATGTTGAGGGATGAGCACCCCATAGAGATTAGGAGGATTCACATATTGATTACCTTATTCCCTGAAAGCTATCTTTGATTGATTTTTGTCTCATCTTTACATTATTTTTGCTTTGCTTAGTTCTTGCATCTTAGTTTATCGTTTTGTAGCTCTTATTCATTAGTTCATCATTCTGTAGCTTGTTCTTTATAAATTGATTTATGTAGTTCTTCACTGTTTAGATTCATTTCTTTATTTGCATTGCTAGATTCAATTTCATCTTATCTGGCTTGACTTGTTTATCTCTGATCATATCCTAGTTGCTTGCTAGACCACTCAGTTGGTTTGATACCTCAACTACTAAAATTGCTGAGGAAATTGACCTGACTTGTCTCGAGAGTGACAAGATAAAACCCTGTTTCAATTTTGGCGCCGCTGCCATTTGGGTGTTAATTAATAACAATTAAGATTTCAGCATTTACAAGATCAAGTTCTATTACATTCCATTACTGATTTCTACATTTGCTGCTTGTCTTTTTTGAATCTCAGGTACCTGTCCGACACAACTCAAGCCCGACCACTTAGCTCGATCGAGTCATACCAAACTCGATCGAGTCTGCTCCTGCTCGACCGTGTCTTGCCTATGGTTCAGTTTATGCACACTCGCTCTAAGGGAAATCAGAATCTGCTCACCTACCTTAACCATATCGATTTTCTGCCGCGTCAACTATGTCAGTAACATGATCAATAAAGCGTAGTCCAGCAGGAAGTAACAAGTGATCCTCCACAAAGGGATCTAACTAGGATTGGAGCAGGGAATGCTCCTAGGAAACATACACAGCGCCAAGGGATCGTTCCTCCCTCGGTTTGCCGCTTGAGGACCCTTTGGATTTCAATGATCCAGGGGAATAAATTTCATGGTTTGCCGCTTGAGGACCCTTTGGATCACTTGGCTGAATTTGATCGTCTTTGCGGACTCACCAAGATCAACGGTGATAGTGAAGATGGATTCAAATTACGCCTCTTCCAATTCTCTCTAGGGGATAAGGCTCATCAATGGGAGAAAGCACTCCCAGCTGGTTCAGTTACCAATGTGGCCAACCCATAGGACCAAGTGTATCCACCCCAATAACAGCAATTCCAACAGAAGACCTATGCTCCTGGACCAATGAATCAAGTATTCAATCCAAAGCAGCAAAATCAAGGAGGTTATAAACAGCCTATGGCTCATCCTCCTGGATTTTAACAACAATCTACATAAGTACCTCCAGAAAGGACCTGCAAAGCATGCTTCATCAGATTCTCCAAGGCCAGGCCAATGGTAACCTTGAGACTTCTAAGAATATGGCCGAGCTTTGTAATCATATTGCTACTTCTTATAATGACTTAAACCAGAAGTTTGAAGCTTTTAGCACCAAGGTTTCTCACTTAGAAGAAAAACATACCTCCACTTCTTCAAGGCAGTTACTAGGCAAGTCTGTCATGAACCCTAAGGAATTTGCCGCTGCTATTGCAATAACTTTAGGAGAGCCATCTATGAATCTCATTGAGGACAGTGAATTCAAAGAAGGGGAGGATTCAGTTCAAACAAATATCTCTAAAGACTCATAGGAAAAACTCGTACGAGCCAATGTTAGATCGGATCGAGCTAATGTCGGATCCGATCGAGCATGCTATTGACCCGATCGAGTAAGCTATGGGTTTGATCAGATGCATGAAATAACTTCCGACGAACCATTCCGACCAATCAGGGACACTAGTCCTTATCCTTCATCGTCCCGGCGACCATTGCTCTATCCTGAAGAGTTCAAGACCAAAGTCAAAGAAGAATACCGGAACATCCTTGACACTTTCATAGGGAATGACCAACTAAAAGCTCTAGTGATGCCTTTTCAAATATCCCCTCTTACAGAAAAAATATTGAAGGAGCTGCTGCTCGAGCGAATGCAAAAGAAGGGGAGAAGGGACATGCCTAATAAAGATTGTGATTTTCCTAGGAACTTAGGAGACCGTGGAGCTTTCACGCTACCTTGCTTGATTGGGTCAACAATCTTTGAAGAGTGTCTCTGTGATTTGGGAGCTTCGATTATTCTCATCCTTCTCTCGATAGCACAACAAATGAGATACACCAGGTTTACACCTTGCAGCTTAACGATAGTAATGGTGGATAGAAGTTCAAGGCGGCGCATATGAGTACTAGAAGATCTCCTAGTTGCAGTGGGTGGAGTCAAGATCCCTAATGATTTCATTATCTTAGAAATGGAAAGCAAACCACAGTACTAGTTAATCTTGGAAAGACATTTCCTAGCTTCAACGGGCATGGTTATTGACGTGAACAAGGGAACCATGAGCCTCAATCTTGGAAGAGAAACGAAGATGAATATCAACATGGTGGATCCCTATAGAACAATGATGATCGGAACATAAGAAACCTTATCCTCTACTCCCACCTACACAGAACTCCAAGTCATCAAGACTCTTAAAAAGGACCTAATGCGACTTGCAACCACTATTGAAGAACTGGATAAGCATGTCGTGGAGTTGAAAAGGAGGAACTAGAGCCTAATCTCGAGGAAAGCTAAGAAGGTTCTCAGATTCCAAAAGAGATATGCTTTGCGGAATAGGTGTCAAGTCCACTGCTCATTGGTTCTAGAGAGGATTACTAAGCCTCTCTACGGTTCTACCATAACTTGAGAAGCATGCAAAGTCAAGATCAGTGTCTTTAAACAAGATCACTTTATAGGAAGTCCCAATGGTATCCTTGTATATATTTATTTAAGTTTATGTTGTTTTGTTTCTTTGCATTTCGTTTACTTTGTGTTCATGTCTGATTGTGATAAAAAAAAAGGGTGTTATTATGCTAGAAGAGGAGAAGAGAAGGACATAAAGAGGCAACTGGGCCTTAAAGCCCAATATCAATGACCCACTCGGTCGAGTCAACATTGCAACGGTTGAGTCAACATAGCAACGGTCGAGTAATCTCAACCGCACGATCAAGTTCGACCTCAGCCGTCATATCAAGTCAAAGGGTGCAACGGTCAGGTCAACGATCAACACAATTTGAATTTCGAAATTCAAACCTCACCCGACCAAGCACGCTCCTCCTTTGCTTTTTTCCCCTCACTCCCTCTATTTAAGGCTAAACTCGACCTCACTCTCCCTCACTCTCTCATTTTGCAAAAGATCACTTCTCTCTCTAAGATTTTTCTCCATCTTCTCTCTAGTTCATTGTTCTTCCTTTTCTAGGTTTGTTCTTGCTTTTGTTCTTGTTATTCTTGTTTTCTAGGTTGCTAACTTGCTAAAGTTAAGCTTTGAGTTATTGATCCCCAGAAATCAAAGATGGCTTCAAGAGGTGTTTTTCCAAGATGAAAATGTTTATCCAGAGTTCAAAGAGAGGCCCATCACAACCAAACCGCTGAAGATATTGCTAGGAACTTCATGACAGTTCAAGCTTCTGGGACCGGACTCGCTCGAGCAAGAAAGGAGAAAAAAGATGGTCGAGCGGCAGTCGATCGGGTCAAAGCGAATCGCTCTCCAGAGAAGAGATTGCTAGGGGAAATAGCCAGAAGAAGAAGATTTTAATGAACCAATGGAGGATGTGGAGCCTAGAAGAGCTGTTGTTGCAAGAAAGGGGAAGAAGCATCCTCCTCTTGAGGTGCTTTATGAGATATTTAGGCGCCAAAGTTTCATCGGGACTCGTTACCCTCATCGGAAGACAATAAAGGAGCTGGGGATTGCAAGAGATGTTGAGTTCTTGTTCGAGATGTGTGGGCTGGAATCGTTCATGACTAAGAACTTGGAGGCTTATGATGAACAGACGTGCTACGTCGTAGCTTCTCTTCAGCTCCATTTCTACGAGGATGAATCCGAATTCTACTCGGATGATTGCCTAGGCTACATCACCTTCAGTGTGAGAGGTACCACCTATTCTCTCACTTTTAAGGAGATTGATAATCTCTATGGCTTTCGGCAAGCAAATGGGATGAGCCAAGATGTGCTTAAGGAGGAGATCAAGTCAGTTTCGAGAACCATTGGAGATGGGAAGGACTACACTTCCTCTAAGTCCAAGAGTGCTCATATTTAGAATTCCGGTCAAAAGGTACTTCCACGAATCTCTAGCTAGTACAATTTTCGCTAGGAAAGAGACCGGGAACGTGAACGAAAGCGAGATTCAGTTGATAGACATAGCCTTAAGTGGAGTTATGCCTAGCACTAGGGATGGTAGAGAATTGGTTGGAGATAGAGTAGATGATAGCCTTGCTTCGATATTGTTGGATCAGTTGATGTATTATAAGGATTGGTGATCAAGGCATGCAAGAGAGGGGTACAAGGAGAACTTAGTATAGGTGGAATTGTTACTCCTCTATTGGTTGCTTGCAATGTGGATTTACAAGGGATGGTGTACAATGCTCGCTGGATTGACATTGATACATTGACGAGGACACACTACCCCAGTCACGAGCACCCCAACGGCTATATTTGTACAAGTTCACCCATCCTTCAGCTGAAGCAGCGAGAATGGTGCTCCCCAACAACGAGCTCACAAGGGTTAGGAAGGGGCTTAACATCGACTTCTGGCCTCCTACCTCGGCATTGTATGACCCACAATCAATTTCAGTGCTCATGCCAAGCCATGATCCAGCTCCCCAACCTCATGCAGCACTAGCCATGAGAGAACAAGAGTTTGCTGGGGAAGAACGAGAAGAAGACTTCTATTTCGAGGTGTGGGAAGAGTCAGCAAGGCAGCCAAAAGGCGTCCCATATTGCAACCCGTACTATCAAAAAATTCATTAGAAATATATATAATTTATCTAAAACATAGTTAAAAAATACATAATCAAATTCGATATATTCTCACATTTATTCTCAACCTCTAAATAATTTCAACCTGTAAATTAATCATTTAAAACATTTGATTAAGTTAAGAACTAAACATTATGCTTTAGTAAATTTATGCATGTGTAACCGCAACTACTCTGTTTAAATCAATCAAACTCTATATCACTACGATCAAAAATATTTTTTATAATAAAGTAGCAAAACCATCGTAGTATAACCACTATTGATCTGAAAATTTTAAAATACAAATATTGTTTCGCGGTGTACCGCGGCTTAAATCCTAGTAAATAATTAATACTAATGGTATGCCATTGTAAATAAGTTTAAATCTAAAGGTTTTTTTAAAAAAAATGCTGCAAAAATGTTAATATAGATATATTTTAAATCAAAGAAAGAAACAGAACTAAAATCATACAAGTCATTGTATGATTAACTATATTTTGCTGTTGTTTTATTGTTGAAATTATTGACTATTTTTGCAGAATTGATAGTTTCAAAATATTTAGTAGAACATCTAAAATTTTGAAGATCAAGTTAAACTGTAATTTTGCAAAGTAGGCTTCCTTAATTTGATTAATTAATCTCAATACGGTGACTTATAAAATATAATTATCTGCCATAAACAAGAAGTACCATTAGACTTCTTTTTTTTTTACCGGTACCATTTTAGACGTTTATGACAATATAATAGAACAAGTTGGCGTAAGACAGAAGAATCTTTTTCTTGATGTTTTCTTCTTGGGTATTGTAATTTATTAATTACTACCATTATGATTAACCATATGCTCTGTACATTTCTACTCCTATTAGACAGATAAATATTATATAATCAGGCATAAAATAAGTTCTTAATTAGTAGTTTAGTATTAATACACACAACAACAAGAATATGACGGTGTCTAAGTTTATATCAATCTAACATTGGTTGAACCAAAATACATAAGTTTTTAGTAGATAACATTAACATAATTATTTAATTATAATACAAATTAGTACTATAAGGTAAATTAAAAGGGTTTAAGGATTGTATTACAAAGATTTGTTACGTTCATTTTTTTCTGAATTTAGCCCAAGTAGGTTACATAGCTTCTATTTTGAACACTACTATAATGTATTACTGGCAATAATTTGACTAGTCAATCAATATCAATGTTTATTTAATCAATTTAAGAATCACTAACCATATAAAATATCTATGACAAGCCTATCTAACACGAAAATACTATTATATTCACAATGCTTGGACCGATGATATGTTATAACTTCATAGTAGTTTTGTGTATCTTCTTCCTCAATTGGCTAATGAACACCAATATGAGTGTTAGAACATATCTAAGTAGTGTGGACTCATCTTCATCTACTCTACTCTCATTTGGTAGCTTGATGAAAAAATATAAAATAAAATTGTGGAGAAGTATATATAGAAGAGCTTCTCACGGAGGGTTTAACCTAATTAAGCTCTTAAGCCAAGGAGATGACCAAAATAAATAATATGTTTAAAGTAGGAGACACGGAAACAGCTCCCACGTTCCTCTCTTTTTTCTCCACTCTATCTCTCATCTCACCAACACTAATAAACAAGAAACCAAATTTTTATATATGAAATATTTTTAAAATGTGTAAAAAGAGTTATATCTCCGAGGAATAATCAAATTTAATCATCTTTGTTTTCTCTATCTCTCTCTCCCTTGTGATCCTCCATAAATCCTATCATCTCTAGTCCCCTAATCAATCCCTTTCTCTTCCTAATATTACTCGTTGTAGTGAGTAGTGGCCAAAGTATTCCATCTCCCAAAGCTTAGTTTGAGTTTGTGTGTCCTCATCATGGTAGGTTTTAACTATCTCTTCAATTCTATGTAAGCTTAAGTAGTGAATCTATCAAGTTTCTTTACTATATACTATTCTCAATCATCATCAATCATCAAACCCAATTCCTTAGTACTAAATATAGATTTTAATGGTGGATATAGCTAGTAAACAATTGAATTATGGTATGGAGTTGTTTTTATTTAGCTAAGCTTGTTTTATTTGCTAACTAATCTAGAAATTGTGGAAATGGTGTGGTAGGGAATTCAGAAACCGGCATGGTTGGATGCGCTATACGCGGAAAAGTTCTTCGTCGGATGTTCTTACCACGAGACGGCGAAGAAGAACGAGAGGAACGTGTGTTGTCTTGATTGTTGCATAAGTCTTTGTCCTCACTGTGTTCCTTCTCATAGATTCCATAGGCTCCTTCAGGTTCGTCGTTATGTGTATCATGACGTTGTTCGGCTTGAAGATCTTCAGAAACTCATAGACTGCTCTAACGTTCAAGTAAGTAATGTTTCTTATGTTCCTCTCGTATCTATTATATGTAGATAATTTGATTGGTAAGGGTTTATGAATTATGAACAGGCTTATACAATAAATAGTGCAAAAGTTGTGTTCATTAAGAAGAGACCACAAAATAGACAATTCAAAGGAGCTGGCAACTATTGCACTTCTTGCGACCGAAGTCTTCAAGAACCTTATATCCATTGCTCCTTGGGTTGTAAGGTTATTTCATCTTTACTTATAAAAATACTCAATTCTGCTTACTATAAGATTCTCATTTACCATAAATATTAGGTTGTAATATGATAATATATGTATATAACCAAAATTATATGTTAGTCTGAAGAACTTTAGCTAGAGATGATTCGTTTCTATGATATATAAATAAATAAAAAACCCTTTTGACTCGTCCATAAATAGAAATACAAACACAGCATAGGATACTGTAATTACAAGTTAACTACATAATACCCTGATTTTATTTAATTTTTATTTTTTCAAACATGTCACACTTTTTTTTGTTATTTTAATATAACCTGACCGTCCCTTAAAATGTTTTCAACCCATAAATTTTGTTAGTTTCCGAAATGAGAATCTCAAGAAAGAAAAGGGTTACTAAAATAAACCGTTCCTCGTAAACAAATTATAATATATGGTTATATTTTGAAAACTTGTCCTTTTAAACTAATGTATAATTATTAAATTAAAAAAAAACTTATGTTTATCTTGGAATTATGTTTAAATTTTATAACCTTAAGAAAATCCATAAAGTTGAGGCTAACCTTTTTTTAAGAATAACTCTATTAATTATATCCTCTCATTGACCTTGCCGTTGGAACTTGGAACTATGTTTATATGCATAAATACTCCCATATCATGTGAGCTAGTGCTTTGGTCCAAAGTGGTTTAAGATCCACTACTACACTTAAAACCCCTTCATTGTTTCACTTTGTAATATCATTTTGCCATAAAATATAGTGTGAGTGCACTAGGACAAACATACATATTGTTTTGAAGGTTACAAAAAAATGTAAATAGCTAAAATGTTTTGGTTTATATGCATGTAGGTGGACTTCGTGATGAAACGTTACAGGGACTTAACCCCATTTCTAAAGCCATGTCACACACTAACCCTAGGTCCTGACTATATCATCCCACAAGACTTACTAACGGATGATGATGTTGCGGCCTACGAGACTCCTCGATCAACCGTGTTAGACGGTGATGAGTCCATGAGCTGGTCCTCAGCTTCCTCGGATAACAACAACGCTGGTGCAGCTGCTGCTTATGCTGCTACTACCACTCATGTCGTGAGGAAAAAGCGGACCGGGTTCTGTCTATGTGCCAAGTCGGCTAATAGTTATAAAGAAGTGTCGGAGGATCCTGATGATATCTCCACTTGCATCAATCGGCGAAAGGGCATTCCTCAACGTTCTCCACTATGTTAACGTACTCTTTTGTTTCTTAAATTCTTCTTTATTAGTTTTTTTTCCACAATATAGTCTTATATGTTACATGTATGGATTCTTGTCGTGCGGTCTCTCAAATAAAGTTTATAATCAGCTATTTTTTTTGGTTACATAGAGATTATTTTAGCACACCTTAAACTTTAGAAGCAAAATATAGATTTGATCACATAATAATATGTTTTATATGGATTGGACAGTGACTGTGTGTCCAATATATTGGTTTGAAAAAAGACTCAAATATATCCCTAAAAGGCATAAGCCAATAGTTACTTTTATAACCAATAAATAGCTTTTGTATATTGCCACTTTTGTTCTAATATATATTGTTTTGGTAGAATCGTGGATCCTCTCGAACGGTTGAGTTTGTTTTCCGGTGAAAAGTTTTGGTTGAGAGCTCCCTCAACTGGAGAGTGAGTATATGCAAAACATGTCGTCCCCTCTAGGAATTTGTAACATAACTCCTGTCATGTCTTATAAAATGAAGCTAAGTGACTATTTCTCTAGCTGTAGTTGTTAGAGTAGCTGTCGGAAGGCTGCTGCTGATGGTTCTAGGTGATGTCCATTCTTCGGCTAGTTTGCGAATTGCGATCGGATTTTTCGTTGACCTAGTTTCTTATCTACATGTTGTAAGACGGCAAGATCACGTATTAGAAAAACACGGATAAATCAGGTTAAGCAAAAGCCAAATATATACAATGCGGAGACAAGATTTTATATTTTTCCTTAATTCAATAAATCTACCATAGTATAGTATGATGGTATTATGAGATTACGAATCCTATGTTATAACAAATGTTGACATTATATTTAAACAGTCTATTATATAATCTGTGAACTAGTTATGCAATATAATCTAGGGACTTACTTTTAAATATATTGCATAACAGTAATCTCGCTATATTATTTATATATATATCATTTTGGAACATTTGTTCATATTGATATTTGGTCAAATTATCAGTTTTATAAGCTATCCACTTTTGCCCTTATTTATATTTAAATTATTTTGTTGACATCTAAAATACACGATTTTATATTGATCATTACATGTAATCCAATGACCCTCAAAACATATCAAATATCGATTTCAGTTCGACCACATGTTACAAGACAATTGTGGATTGGGAATTCATTCTAACATATGTACTTTAAAATGGGTTTGATTAAAATAATATGGAGAATCTAAATGAAATTGGATTTGTTTTAGACAGCTTTGTTGGTAACTCACGTGGCTCCTAATTCCGAGTTGTGGGATCTTTCATGCATGCTGTTATTATATTTTTCTAATTATTTTCAATATTATGATTACTTAAACTTGAACCCACAAAATTCCTTGAAGAAAGATGATATATTTTATTATTTATTTAATTTTTTAAATTAATATTTATTTTAATTGTATATATGTACTAAAGAAAACGTAATTTCAACTCGACAAAAAAACATAGTTTCAAAAAATTATGAAAAAATATCAAAAATAAAATCCTGTCAATATTTTGGAACAAATTCATCATTTAAATTATAGTGATGAAACCACCTAAATGTTAAATAATTTTCCATCATCTCATTTAAAATCCGAGATAATCTTTTTAAAAAAGAACTCCAACCCAAGAAAAGAGAAAATAGTAGTTATGAACATGAATGGAACTTGTCCATAATCCTTATATCGGATTAACCAAAGTTCAAATCTTGAAGGTTTACATGTGAAATGTGGAGCAAATGCTTTACTTTCAATACAATGAACAATTGAATTGACTCTAACGTCCTATCCGGTCGGATGAAAGACTTACTACTACAAGGGCAAGTGCCAACCAACAAGAAGGGAGATGGGATAAAAGACATTGGCAGAACCGAGCATTGCCCTTTGGACTAGGATGAAGAGTATTGGTGGAAACTCCTTTAGTCTAGTGGTTGACCAAGAGTTGTTTAAAGCTTTTACACCAAGAGATATGGGATTCGACGCCCAGATAGTACGATTTATTAATTAGAGCCGTTCGCCGTGATTCTACACATGGAGAAAGTGTTACACATGGAGAAAGTGTGTCGCCAGAAAAGGGTGTAATCTATGGTGAGTCTAATAGGATCGGAGAGAATTGTTTGTAATAGAATCGTCATTGTAACAATTCTCATAATTTGCATTACATGCAATATTGAAGAAAATACCTGAATGGAACTGTTTACCATATTGAAGCTTATACCACATTTAAATCTTTATTAGTTTACATTAGTGACTTACAAAAATTTTAACAAAAAAAGGTGTTGAACAACGGATGGTCAGTTCACGGTTGCATCCGCCTACTCGCTTTTGACCAAAGATCATGTTCTTCGCCCTAATATGTCCAAGTTTTTTGATCGGATTTGGAAGGTGTTAGCTTCAGAGAGGGTTCGTACTTTTCTTTGGATGGTTGCTCACCAGGTTAGTATGAAAAATGTGGAGCAGGTTAGACGTCATCTAGGAGACTCGAATGTTTGCCAGGTTTGTAAAGGAGGTGAGGAGACGATCATTCATGTTTTGCGAGATTGCCCCTCCATTAAAGGTATTTGGACCCGGCTTGTTCCAAGGGAGCATTGTTTGAGCTTTTTCTCAAGTACCCTACTTGAATGGTTGTATGTGAATTTGGGAATGACGGCTGGGGGTGCGGATTATGCATGGTCGACACTGTTTGTTATGGTTGTATGGTGGAGCTGGAAGTGGAGGTGTGGTTATGTATTTGGGACAACGGGTAAAAATGTCAGGACAGAATCAAGTTTGTTAAGGATCTTGCCGGAGAAGTTAGCCGACCGCACTCTATTGCCCGTGCGGGAGCTATCCCTTGTGTGAGAATGGAGCGTAACATTAAATGGAAACCACCACTAGGGGGTTGGATGAAGCTAAATACAAATGGTGCGTCCCACGGCAACCCGGGTCTGGCCACGGCGTGGAGGTTTCTCTCTCAATATTGGTTTTTGTACAGCGCCTTTAGAGGAGCTCTGGGGTGTTTACTACGGCCTTTGCATCACTTGGGACAAGAAGATACCAATGCTTAAAGTTGAGATTGATTCAGAGATATTAGTGGGGTTTTTAACGTCATGGGATGTGGATTCTCACCCTTTGTCGTTCCTGGTACATCTGTGCCACGGCTTTATTTCGAGGGACTGGATAGTCCGTTTTTGCCCCAGCTAACTTATGTAGCGTCAAAATTAAATTATGGTTGAACCAAAAACTAAAAGCTATAGATTTTTTTTTTACCGATTTTTCTCTCGTTCTCTCTTTCTTTCTCTCCCCTAGCCTTTATTCCTCTTTTTTTTTTCTTTTTTGTTACTGTCATGTTGGGTGGTTATTACTAAAAAAATATTTATTTTTATATAATAAGTTATGATTATATTTTCTTTACATTTTAAGATGCACATTGATATATTTTAGATGAATTATTATCTTATATACTATCCATCTGTAGTTGAAGTGTTGAACATTTATTCACTGATAAGTGGATGATGTCTGGGATACTAGTTTTCCACGGCAAGTATTTCTTATGTTTTGAATAGAATGCAGGGAGTTTTTCTCCCTGTTTCCTACCAGAAAAATTATCAAATTGAACCCAAACAGATAAATCTCACTCGCGGATTCATTAGTTTAAATTCGATAGACTTGTAGATGGAGTATTTTAGAAGTTTGCTGTTAAAAATCGATATAGTCCCCCAACGTTTGTTAAAATTCCTAACCAACGAGCAACTAGATAATGTGATTATATATCACTTAGCATAGCAAATTCTACTAAACATCCATAATAAGCAAGGTAATAACTAGCATACCAACCCAGATTGGCCTTGCAAATAACCCGGTTGAGCAATTTATTAGTTTATCTACAACTTTCTCCAGCATGATCCACTCTTCAACTAGACTCCTGGGATGCATCTAGCATGGCTAGGTACTCATTTATAGCTTCAATTTCCTTACCAAGACTGATATCGTAAGCCGACAAAGAATCAACTTGGGCGATTTCGTGAGCTATTTCATTTTCTATTTCAGTGTCCCGCACTTCTTCTTCTTCTTTTTCTTCTTCTTCTTCCCCGGATGTGCTTCCTTGGTTTGTTGTAGTCTCATCATTTGTTTCATCATTCATCTCAGAGTCCTGCTCTGCCCCACCATCAATTTCATTGGATGTGCTTTCTCCACCCCCTAAACCACTGCTCTCCGCACCCACATTGTTGGTGCGGTTTGCGTCTGGTGCATATTGTAGTAGCCTTTGGATTATATCTTCTCGGCTGCCACCAACCTGCAAAGCAGAGGTTGCTGCAGTGCAAACCAGACACATAATGGCATTTCATCAAAATTCTATACCATGGGACTTTTAACAATACTATGCAACTGCAGAAACAGCTCAGATAAGAAAATTACCTTGTCCCCGTTCAAAGCCCATAGACATAAGTTCATCAACTGATATGCCTACTCGTTGTTCTTGTCTTTTTCTTTTCCTCGATTCAATGTAAGCCTGTATTGTCGAGTTAACTTGTGGGTTTGTGAGTGTATCAAGGGCTAGCTGGAAATCATTCTCATTTCTCCGGAGGGATTCAGCAGCAAGTTCCCTCGCATATCTGCAAAATTAAACGCTTTTAAGTATACTCAATGCTTAAAACAATCTAAAACGTTTCAAATTCACATATCTGAAAAAAAAATTCCACTCGTAAGCATTGAAAAAATATTATTAGTTATTGGGCAAAAGCCTCATGTTAATATAACTGGAGCTTGAAGGCTTTTGTAACAAACACCAAAAACACCAACGTTTATCTTCAAAGGTACAACACTTTCACATAATCGTTTTGTTCTTCGTTTACCTTTTATCTTAAATATCTTTTCTGATTTTGAAATCTGTATAAGAATTCACAGTACTTTACTTACCCAATAGAGACAAGCCTGTTAAGCATCTGCATATCAACAGCTTTCTTCATGGGTGTGACTCCATACTTTTTCTGCTCACTGAAATATATTTGAAGATCATAAAGTCACTACAGAGTTAAAGACCATAACTAGTATAACTTGAGTAGCAAGAACATACTATATTTCTTGTTGTCTCTGTAGATTCTCTTCCAGCTTTTGGGCTCTTTTTGCCCTCTCTTCGATAAGAAAATCAACAGAACTTGCAATATCCTGATTATTCAGTCGCAAAGCTCTCTTAGCATCCTTCTCTAGGAAGCCCATACCCATAACTAGAGATAGTGTTTCATCAGGAATTTGTAGCTGCATCACAGATTCACAATGCACAACAGAATTAACTTTGTAACAAATGAACAATACTAAGTGGAAATTTATTCCAGTGCAGCTCACTAACCTGCAAGAATTTTGCATGGGCAGACTTAAGTGCATTTAAGGCTTTATCATTCTGACCAGTGTGATATGCCACCACACCTTCTAGTAACTCCAATCTCACATATCTAGCAATTAGACAAACAAAATATTTACTCTATAGGCATATTTCTGGGGTATTCCTCAACACAAAAAAAAAACAAAAAACATTTAAAACGAACTCACAGTGCCATCTCTGGACTTTGACCTGCTTGAAGGAGTCTCACACGAGAAAGATCCTTTCCATGAGCACGCTCGAGTCCTTTCCTTGCTCTCTCAAGGCGAACGCCAGCATCTGAAAGGCATTTGATGTCCCGGAGCAAGAAATAGCACCACACAATGTCTATTTCCATCATAGGGAGGTTGTCAACAAGCTGTAAGAATATAATAGTCATGTGAAAGATACAAATGAGGTTAGTTCAGCATCCCAGAGACTCAGACAACAGTGCTATAAGTTTTTAACCAATTTGCCAAGAGGATCAATATTAAATACTGAAATCTATTCGAAGGAGAGAAAAAAAAAAGACCTCAAGTATCTTGGGATCACAGAGCAAGAATGATTCCTACAAAACAGAAATAAAAGAGGAAGCTGTTGCAGAACCATTCACACAACAAAAACGTACTTGCAACAAAAATAAATATACATTATCGAAACAAAACAAACTGATTCCCAGCAGTAGCAACTAACCTCTGCCATAGCAAGCACTTCTACTGCATCAGAATACATTTCCATTTCAATTAGACCCTTTGCCTTGGTGTGTAACATAAGACCCATCATTGCAGCACTTTAGAACAAAAAGAAAATAAAAAGGACTTCATTAGCATGCATGCTTGGCTAACAATTCCGTATTACAACCTGATTGAGCAAATACCTCTGATCAGTCTCAGTTCCAAATTGTACGTTATGACCTCCCTGATCTTCCAACTCTATGTTATAGTCTTCAATCGGTATTGACCCATCAGCATGTCTTCTGGCCAAAGCTGTAGCTGCAGCTCTAAGACATTCACATACACAGTCACCAATCATTACTACCTCAGACTAACTCTATATAAGATACTGAAAACACATACTTGACATATGAAGTGGCAAAATTAAGACTTTATATTGCACATGGAACCAAATCCATGGTCAAAGACACAGATGATCATTAAACTATGAATCAGAACACAACCAAACCAGAATTGGCAAATTGGGCTATTGCAAACAATCACATGACATATAAAGATTCAAAATTTATAGCCAAATCATAGTCAAAGACACAGATGATCATTACACTATGAATCAGAACACAATCAAAACCAGAATAGACAAATTTGGGTTCTTGCAAACAATCACATGACATATAAAGGTTCAAACTTTATATCAAAAATAAGTTCAAAGACACATATGATCATGACACTATGAATCAGAACACAATCAAAACCAGAATTGGCAAATTGGGTTCTTGCAAACAATCACAAGACATATAAAAATTCAAACTTTATAACTAAATCATGATCAAAGAGACTCACTTGACCCGAGAGAGACGACGGGACCTTTCTTCTTCAGCCATGATCGACTTGCCTTCTTCAGGAGCTGCTCCACGACTAGATAGGATCTTGGAGTTATCTTTAATACCCAATCGGGCAAGCGTAAGAGTAGAGTCGCCGTCGTCTTTGAGGATTTTGCCGGCGAAAATTAGTTTGATTGAGTCAGGATAGAGTCCTGATCGCTTAGCGACTTCGTCTCTCAACATATGTAGAGTCCAATTCTCGAGTTCTACCTCAATTATGCCTCCCCATGTCCCAGCAACTTTGAGTTTCGCCATTGATGAGTTTACTTTTTCTTCCCAACGACTAAACTAGGTTTTACAGAGGAATTGTAAAGTTTTTTTTTACTTATATATATGTAAGTCGGCGAAACTAGAAATATTTAAAGATTTTCTCAAATCTTTCTAAAATATTTATTACTAATTTTTTTTATTAATTACTTGAATATTTTTTTATTAAAGATAAATATAAAAAGTTTTTAGTAATAAAACACTTCTTAATACTTTTTTTTAACTCTTGATTTATTATTTATTCGAGAATTGTTACAATGACGATTTTATTACCGACAATTCTGTCCGACCCTATTAGATTAATCACAGATTACACCCTTTCCTGACGACACCTCCTTCTCTATGCGTAAAATCACGGCGAACGGCTCTAATTGTGCATTGTTGTAGATCTCATGTAAGCTTGTCTCCTTAATATGCAAATTAATAAATCGCATTACCTGAACGTCGAACCCCATACCTCTTGGTATAGAAGCTTTAAACAACCTTTGTCAATCACTGGACTAAAGCAGCTTCCACCACTTCTTAATACTTAATAGTAAGAAAACCGTTTAATTATATTTTAAGAGAAATTCCCTCTCTTACCACACTTTAAAAAAAATTTCAAAAAATATTACAATTTGTTTGTTTTTCAAATACCATAAAAAAAATTATTTTTCAAAAATAACATAAACATTAAAAAATTTGATTTTTGAAGGTGTTGAGTTTTTTTTATATGTTTGTGTTGACTATCTAATATATTAAAAGAGTAGTCCGGAGAGCTCAAGTTCGGTCTGAGAAAAAAATACTAAAGTACTCTTAATAAAAATATTCTCAGGCTTCTAATTCTTTTCTGACTTTTTTTAAAACCAAATAAAAAAATTCGAAAAAAATAAACCAAAATCGAACTTTAAAAAATGTAAAACCAAAAAATATTAGACCAAAATCAGATCCGGTTTAAACTGATCTATTAAGAAATTCAGAATTAGGGTTTTCAAGCAAATGGGCTTACGTATAAAAAAACCGTAAAACTACACATCCTTACTTGAAACACTACATAAGAAATTGTAGTTTGCTTCTATAAATACCTTAATAACTTGTGTCCTCTCTCCATAACTCAAAAAAAAAAAAAATTGTTCCTACGGTTTCTATAATGTTCACAAATTTATATTTGTATGCTAATGTGATTCGTGTTATGCATCTAATTTTTCTATTCCTTTTTGTGTAGTTGTTGTTTGGAAAGCAACATCAAAGAATACTCCACATTTTTCAATGGTTACTTCACCTTTAAAAAGGTATATCATCTCGGTTCATATGTTTTATTCTCAAATTTATATTTTTTTTTGATAAGCTTTGTTTCTAATCATTATATTTGTTACCTATTGTAGATGAACACAAAGAAGATGTCTTGCTCTCTACGAAGTCAAAATCAAAATTCTTTGGCTCGATGGAACACAATAGATTAGATCATCAAGCGAGTCATTTGACATATAAAGAATTTTCAACGAGATTTGTTTGGTGTGCTAAAGAAAATATAAGGAAGCCAAGGTTCAAGCATAGCAAAACAATTTTAAAGATTTGGAAAAGTTCTTAAAAAAATTATAATTGTTGTTTTCTTGATTTTTTATAGGATGGATATACAATTTTAAGGAATTAATATAATCGTTTGAAATATTAAGATTAATTAATAAAATTTACTTCAAAATTATTAATAAATTATTAAATCTAAAGCATCTTGATACGAGCAAATCAAAAGATAATTTAATTAAGCCAAATTATGTCGAGCAAACCCATAATTTATTTATTTTAATGTAAAAAAAGGCCGAGCTTTAGCTTATTGAAAACCTAAAACGTTCAGAAAATCTTAAAAATTATTTAAAATAATACATTCAGAAGTTTGTAATCTTTTTGTACATATGATATGATATGGTTAAAAATGTTTAATTATAAGTAGATTATACGGATATAGATAATTATAAATATACATAGTAGTTATTTTTCTAACTTGATGGTATTAGTTATGCAAATATGTTGATATCTAAAAGTTTTAAAAAGTATAAGATAAAAATAAAATATTGATAAGATCGACGTGATTTAATTGCGTCTCTAATCAATCTAAATTTTAACATAAAATAAAACTATTGATACTTAAATATTTATCTATAAATTGTATTAAGAGAAATACCCTAAGATAGCATCATTTAAGTTTTACTTCCACATATACCACACACTCCTTAATTTGATATTAATATATTTAATTATTAAAACAAAAGACTAATATACCCTTAAATACAAACCCAAAAGTTGTGTGTAGTTTCAACGATTCACTCTTTATTTTCACCGACGTTTATCATCACCGGCGAAATTCTCCAACATTGTCGAAGTCACAGTCTCCATCATCTCTGGCGAGTTTTAACGTCTCTCTAACGTCGTCGATTATCTCCGCCGTCGTTTGTTTCCGATTGTCTACTCCATCGTTCGTCTCGGGTTGTTCGTATCGTTCCTCTCCCTCTTCTTTTGAGTAGTGAATCGATTCTGCTTTGATTAGTGTTTGGAGTAGTGAATCGATTCTTCTTAATCGTTTTGTTTTGATAAGTTTTATGAGAAGTGAATCAGTTGTTCTTTGGTTAGTGCTCGTAGTAGTGAATTGGTTCTCCGTAATCGGTTTTGCTTTCATTATAGTTTAGAGTTTTGAATCGATTATGCTTAATCATTTTTTATTTGATTAGTGTTGGGTGTAGTGAAACAACTGTTCAATCGAAAATAGATTTTGCTTTGATGGAGAATGAACCAGCTTGGTGGAATAAACGTTGCAGAGCCAAATTTGTAAGGTGATTTCACATTTGATTTAGTGTTTAACGAACTGAGAGATATGGTATAGTTTCATTTGTGTATCTCAAGGTTTGGTTGTTTGAATCTCATCAGTATAATTGAGTTATATTCAGCTTGTGGGGAGTGAAAAATAAAATGATAATAGAACCTGAGATTTTACAATCAATTACAACAATGGAGGATCTCTTTGTGAAGTTGATGATAATATCATGTATAAGGTTTTAGCAAAGATGGTGATTGAAGTTCTCAAACTGGATTGTTTAGTCAATGCTATCAAACTTAGTTGTGGACTTCCTCTAAGGATGAAGAGGATGGCATAAGGTTCTTTACCAGTGTATATGGAGAATGATTGTCAAGTTCAGACGTTTTGTGAAGACCCTCCTGAATTTCGTCGAATCTTTCCTGAAGTTCGTGAAATCCTTTCCTAAATTTTAATGGAACCTGAGATTTTACAACCAATTGGAACAATGGAGGATCTCTTTGTGAAGTTGATGATACTATCATGTATAAGGTTTTAACAAAGATGGTGATTGAAGTTCTCAAACTGGATTGTTTAGTCAATGATATTAGTTGTGGACTTCTTCTAAGGAGGAAGAGGATGTCATAAGGTTCTTTACTAGTGTATATGAAAAATGATTGTCAAGTTCAGACGTTTTGTGAAGATCCTCCTGAATTTCGTGAAATCCTTCCTGAAGTTTGTGAAATTCTTCCTAAATTTTATAAATGTGTTTCTTAATTATTTTTTATAATAATTTTGCATCAATGTGTCATAGATTACTCGTTACTAAGAGGTAATAATTTTATTTTTGTGCACACATCCTGTTGTTTTAGCATTGTATCATAAATTCTAACCTTTTATGAAAGTCTGCATGAATAATAAGGAACATTAGTATGTTATATTGAAAGCTTTTCTAAATTTTCAAGAAGTCCTTGAAATTAAAGAGAACATGTAGCAAACTCAATCATCTTGTATAAAAGAAAGTTGTGACACTTTTATATTGCAAAAACATCATATAAATACCAAAATAGTCTAAAAATGTTACACAAACATCATAAATGTCTATGAATGAATGTCATCATGAATATCATCTAATCCTTCTTGAATGTCAAGGAGTTCTTCCTAAATATAAAGAATTTCTTCCTAAATAATAATTATACTACCTATCTCATATAATTATTTTTTTGATCTTGGTTCCTCCCTTCGTTTTTGATCTTAGCTCATCTTCAATGATAAAATATGGCTTAGGGGGTTTGATTTCAAAATCTCTCATATCCTACGATAAAAAAAAACACAGATCGTGTCAATAAAGTCATCCTAAAATATGCATATCCTTTCCTAAATTTTCAACAGTGCTTCCTGAATTTTCGGGAATCTTAATTCAATCAATGTTATGTGAGAAATTGCATGATATGAATGACTCCATGAGTAATCAGAAAGCAAAACAAGTATTCATAGTGAGCCATCTTTTGATGAATGTAAGTTTCTAATACAATTTACAAATGTTCAAGTATAAAATCTTCAAATGAATGAAAACGAATATGAAAACATGTGAGAAAAGAAGACATAATATAGCATACGTAACTTTGGGTCTAATGTACTGTGCTGGTACACATATGCACAACAACAAAAACATGGTATAAGAAAAACAATGACAAAGCAAGGAAAAGTGAAAGAGTTTACGTAATATTCAGCTCATTGTTTTGGCTAATAAAACTCAAAACTCAAAGCAATGAGAAACTATGGAGCTGGATTAAATCTCAAAACAATGAAAAACTATGGAACTGAATCAAAAGGAAAAATAATGAGCTGGTTTTGACGAGGAAAACTTAAAACTCAAGGAAAACTCAAATTAATTAATGGAGCTGTATCAAAACAATGAGTTCTTATGGAGCTTAATCAGATGGAGCTGAATCAAATTGGTTTAAAAAAATGGTGTTGAATCAAATTGGAGTGAATCAACCTGATCAACATAATCGTTCATCTAATGGAGTTGAATCAAATGGAACAGATGGTGGCTACCGCACCGTCAAATTCAACATGAACACCAACAGCAAAACGTGAGGCATGGAAAGGCGACAAGAGACCGATGGATCTACAAGTGACTGGTGCGGTGAGACGACAAGATCCGACAAAACGACGTGATGCACGAGAATCCGGTGAAATAGAGACCGGTGAGCACGAGAATCCGGTGAAATAGAGACCGGTGAGCACGAGAATCCGGCGAGACGACAAGATCCGGTGAGACGGCGTGATGCGTTGAAAAGAGAAAAATCAGATCTTTTGGAGGCTAGGAAGAAGAAGATACGATGGTTTCAACATGGGTATTTTGTCATTTTGTTTAATAAAAAATGTTATAAATGGAAAATGTTGGACGTGATGGTATTTTAGGCCCAAAAACCTAAAATCATGGTATCCTTGTAAATTGCCCTTGTATTAATCTAAAATATTGAAGATATAGAATAACTAATCATTGATATATATCATATATATATATACAATAAATATAAACGGAAAAAGATCTTAATAATTAGCGGAACAATATAGGAAATTTTACAATATGACATATAGTATATATTTACTTATTCATTATCTGATATTTACTCTATCTTTTTTTAAAAAGAGATATTGATACCAATACCCTTTTTATGATGCCCTCTTTTAAAAACACCCTTTTTTGCCATTTTCACTTGTACCATCTCTTAAAATTTTATGACCATTTTACCCTCAGACCAAAATAATTATTTCTCTCTTTCGTCGCTCTTTCTTCGCTCTCGATTTTTTCCTCTCTCTCGTCGCGTCTCTCTTCTTTCGCCGTCGTCGGAATTAAATCTCGTCAGAATCACCGTCATCTCTCTTTCGCCGTCGTTGCCAGGTTCTTATCTCTTATGGAATCGATTTCAAGTTTAACCTTAATGACAATTTTGTATCAAATTTGAAGTTTAGCCTAAATGTCCCGATTTTGAATCGTTTTTGGTGTTGATTATGTGATTATGTGAATCGATTCTTCTGTCATACTGTTTTTGTGATAGATTTTGTGTTTAAACGATTTTTGTGATAGATTATGTCATACTGCTTTTGTGATAGAATGTGTTTTTGTAGATTTTGAATCGTTTTTGGTGTTGATTATGTGATTATGTGAATCAATAGAAAGAGCTCTTATTTTGTATTCTACTAGTTGTGTTTGTTTGTATAGATGATATTGATTGACAGATCTTTGTAATTTTTATGTTCTCAGGTTAATTGATTTAATTGTATTCTATATGTGGGTTTTGGAGTTACATATATAATAATTATGGGGAGTTTGATGTTGATCTAGAAAGGGGAGCTTCTCTTGTCATCATAGATGAGAACATTAGTTTTGCTGAGTTGGTTGAAGTTCTTGTTGATGATTTTCAAATTGATAGGTTGTCAAATCTTGTGAAACTTAGTTATAACCCACACTCTAACTAATTAGAATATTGTTTTCTTTTGTAAAAATCAGAAAACAAAACAAATTATGGAAATAAAAATCTCTATGAATCTTATTAAGGAAATTATATATCGGTTTGGGTTTATAAAAGTGTTGTTAGTGATTACCCGAGTTTTTTAACCCGATAACTTAACCGAAGTAAAGTATATGCGGGATTGATCACAAGGAGCAAGGTTACACTAAAGACTTGCGAGACTCGTTCTTAGCTAAACCGGAAAGGGTTTTTTTGTTTGGTTTTCAGTTTTGTAAATAAAAATGCAAAAATAAATAGAGATTTGAACTTATGAATTAAAGCATTGGACATCAGGGTATTTTCAGAGAATCAATAAATAACAAATAGAAGCAATAAGAATTCTAACATGAAGAATCGTTCTTGAACATGAACAGAAGTTTAGACTAATTCTCTCTCAAGACATTAATCACTAAATTTAACTATTCAATTACTAAACTCTCATTTGTAATTTCCTAGCCAAATTCGCATTATCAAACAGGTTCATTTGGTTCACAAAGCATTTCAACATCAACTCTCGCATTTTAGAAATACAATGCTCAATTTACATTCATTCAGGCATTTTATTGAATATCTCTGAAAAACATAAAAGCCTAAGTTCTAAAACAGGGTGATCAATCCTATTCTAGCATTGAGAACATGTAAATTGAAGAACATGTAGATTAAGAATTCCCTACAACATTTAATCTATCAAATCATTGGATCTCCAACTTAGAACCCTAAAACCCAATAGAATAACTACTCACACATATTGCAGAGAATAACACAAAAGTATATGAAAGAAAACATGATTGAATAAATTACAATAAGAATAGGGTTTAGAAATCTTCTCCAAATTGTCAAAGATGATGGATTCTTCTCTCCAAAATTGTTTTGAAAGCAAAGAACAATGTTTAGAACTGAAAAATATGAAAGATATCTGCTAAAAAGTCGAGCCTAGGGTTTAAAAACAATAGGAGACGAGTTGGGTCTGTTTCGGATTGAATATGGGCCAAAATATGCGTCAAAGGAAAGGGACCGATCGATCCAAATGTAGACCGATCGGTCTAACACTCCCACGTTTTAATTCTGCATCAGCTTCAACAACTCGTCAGAATGACATGTCTTCACGAAATCGGGTGTAACTCTTGAATGAACCGTTAGATTTCCTTGAAATCACTTGTATATGAAAGCTAACATCTGTATCCATCTTGTGTCTAAATATGAGAAAGCTCTAACGGTGAAAAGTTGTCCAACGGATCCCAAACATCTGACACTTCTACATGAATCTGCATCTCCAAATGTGTGTTTGCATCCCAAAACGGCTCATTTTATTCCAAAGCAACCTAAAACCTGTAAAGTCTCTATAATGGACTTAAAAACTCTAAAAACACACTTTGACTCAATAAAAAGTTATAAAATGAAAGAGAAAAGAAAGACTCAAAACCGATAAAAACACAATATATCAGTTAGGGTTTAGATTTTGTAATTAAAAGAAACTGTATTTCGGTTTGGATTTACAAAAATGTGTTTGGGGTTTAGATTTTGTAGCTAAACGAAATTGAATTTTCGTTTGGGTTTATAAAAGAGTGGTTAGGGTTTAGATTTTATACATATATAAACGAAATTATAGTTTGGTTTAGGTTTAAAAAATAGTGGTTAGAATTTTGGTTTGGGTTTAAAAAATAGTGGTTAGGGTTTATATTTTGTAATTAACGAAATTATATTTGGGTTTGCGTTTATAAAACTGTGATTAGGATTTAGATTTGGTAATTAAAAGAAATTGTAATTCGGTTTGGGGTTTATAAAAGAGTGGTTAAAGTTTAGATTTTATACATAAACGAAATTATATTTCGGTTTAGGTTTACAAAATAGTGGTTAGGGTTTAGATTTTGAAATTAAACGAAATTATACGTCGGTATGGGCTTATAAAAAATTTATTTATAGTAATTTTATTACCTAGATAACAATATGTCTTTAATATACTTTACTAGGATTTATCCCGTGGTACATAACGGGTCTATAATTTAATATATTTGTTTGGTTGGTCATTTTCTTAGTTGGTTTATATAGTCTAGTTTTATACGTGTTTATTTCATTTTAATTTTATATAATTTGATGAATTTGTATTATAAGTAGATACATAAATATATGTAGTCAACCCCGCGGTACACCGCAGGACGATATTGTTGTAAATAAAAAAAAATATATTTTATTTTAACCCGTAAAAGATTTTAAATATAGACAATCTGTAAGAAAAATATAATCATATTTATGTAAACTCAAACCCGTTCAATCATATTTATGTACAATATTATTATATTTTATTTTTTTCAGAGTTAAATATTAATATTACTGTAAATTTTTGTATAGTTTAAACATTTTTAATAATTTTAATATTCTATAAAGCTTAAATTAAATATTATAATATTTGAAGCTTTTAAAAGTTTTAATATTTATAATTTTTGAATATAGAACCGGAGTAAACTAAATAAAAATATTAATTTGGATGCCTGGGAAATCAAACTTCATGCTCATTTGTAGTTGGTAGCTTATTAGTCCTAATTTATAATATTTATGAACTAATATCTAAATTTTTTTACCTTATGTAGATGTTGTACATATAGTTTTTCCTTTATCGATTGAGTTATATACGTCAGTTTTCAAAACTTTAAATTGTAAAATGTGCGGAAAAAAATTTCTATTTTTATTGTAAATATTATTTATTTTATAATATAAATTTAAAAAATAAGATTATGTTAATATATTGGAGAGAGATTTGTTTTATTAGGAAGAGATTTTAGGAAATTTTTTTGATGTAATAAATATTTGTTTCCAATTTTGTGATTTAATTATAAATTTTACTTTTAAGTTCTGTTATTTATTCAAATGGCAAGAGTTTGATTATGCAAATATTACAAAATAAAAGGTTATAATCCAAAATAGATTTTAGTATAAAATGTACTTCAAAAATGTTAAGATAGATTATTAAAATATAGAATATATTAGAATCCTTACAAATTTTTATCACGTTGAATCCATGTTTCCCAAACAATAATGTTTTAAAAATAGAGATTTGATGGATCATATTACAATTAATATGGAAATGGTGAAAAACAAGAGAATGAAAAAAAAAATGGGAACAAAGAGTGATTACAAAATAGAATAATGCGATCATATGGTCCATGATCCACTGAAAGTTGTGTACATTTAGTTAATATGTTTATACAATAAGTATTTTGGAATTTAAAATTATTAAGATGCTCATAACTACATGAGATGTTAATAAAATTATAAAATGCTCATAAGTCATTACTATCCGACCAAAGAGCAGACATGAGCAAGCCAGAGACCTATTACATATGAGCTAGCAAATACCTCAGTTTAATTGATAACTTGAATTTAGTGTGGTATTTGAAAAAAATTTAGGGTCAACTTTCTTATTCACTCCCTCTTAATTAGCCAATAAAAATATAACAATATGTTAGTAATGCTATATTTAAAAAAATAAATCAAAATTAAAATGATAAAACAAAATAAGTAAGGAAACAAAATATGTATATAGTTTTTAATTTATATCGATTTGGGTTTATAAATAAGATTTTGGGTTTAGATTTTACACTTAAACGAGGTTATATGTCGGATTGAATACATGTGTCAGAAGATTGGAATTTCGATTAACATTTATAAATTATATCTTAGGTTGAGTTCATAAATGAAGATTAGGGTTTAGATTGTAGTGATACCTCGATTTTATAAAATGTGAAGAGGTTTATAGGAATTGATTTAACCACTTGTGTCACCTAAGTGAACTTATCTTTTCGGTCTAAGGTCATGAGAGAACTTCACAGTTAGGTGTGATTATGCTAGAGTAGTCTAAGAGTAATCTATGGAATAGGTGACTTTCCTAGAAGTGATTGTCAGAACTATGCGAGTGAAGACAAAATACAGGGAAATATCATGTTGTGATTTATAAGGTCAGTAAACAAGTCTTTAAAGCCTCCTGGATGGGCCTACGGACTGGGATTGGATATGGGACCACTAAGAGAGGTAAGCCCATGGATAAGGAGTGGATATGGGGTCCACTAAGAGAGTGATGGACGAGGCGTTACAAGTAGTATTAGAGCCAAACCCATATGAGTTTTAACTCAAGTGGGCTCACACTATCAAAGGGTGACGGTTTTGGTCCGCGACATGGACAATTCTGTCTGTTAATTGGGTTGAATTGTGAGACTACGATTGCAGTGCTGGCAGAGAGGTTTAAGGGAATTGATTTGGCCACCTATGTCACCAAAGTGCACTTATCTTTTCGATCAAGATTTTGAGCACTACAAAAAAAAAGTCTACATTGATAGTAGTAGAAGATATCTTATTGTCTTGTACTACTAAAAAAGATGTGTTTCAGATTTGGGTTACTTTTTAATAGCACATGATAAACGCTAAGATATGATTTCTTTAAGCGGGAATCTAAAACAACTTAATCCGCCAACACTTAGAAAAATATTTCATTTTTCGCTTGTTGGTCTCTCTCTCTCTCTCTTTTCTCTTGACAAAAGAAAAAACCAAACCCAGAAACCCTAGCAATCAAACCACGAAATTCTTCAAATCGAGCTGAAACTCACAACCAGCCACCTTGCTTCTAGCCGAATCAGACACCTTTCTTATCACCGGCCAGAAAATCGTGCTCGTCAATGTACACACTCGCTAGAGCAGCCGTGAAGGAGCTCAAATCGAAGGTATGACTCTGTTACTTACTCTAATTTCATATTAGTTAGATTTCGTATTTGATTTCAGTGTTTTTGAAAGTCTAGAGTTTAGGGTTTTAAGGAATCGACCTAATTTCCTAAAATAGGTCTTTGCAATTCAACATTGTCGACTTAGGGTTTTGGGTTTGATTAAAATTTGAGAACTGTGATTTGGGAATTTATAGATTTGATTAGTGTTCATAAAATTGATACATTTGTTGTCTTAAATCATCTAATTGAGCGTTTATTTAGGATCTTACTGTCATGTTCTTACTTTCTATTAACTTAATTGGATTTGTTTTGCTTATACTGATTAAGATTTTTTTTTCAAGTGTTGGTGATTGCATTGTTTAGGAATTGAAGCTAAATTTTCAAGTGTTGTTGTACTCACAAGACATGTTAGTTCCTTTGAACAAAATTGTTGGCTGTGATTGTCCTCTTATGTCCTTGAATTACTATTTTATAATAGTTAGAGTTTTTGACTGTTGTTGCTTTGGTTCTTTATGGTGAGATAGTGTAATTAGTTATTCAAGTGTTGTTGTACTAAGAAGACAGTTTAGTTTCTTTGAACGTATTTGTATGGATGTGATTGTTTTCTTATGTCTTTGAATTAGTATTGAAACATAGTTAGAGTTGATGGCTGTTGTTGCTTTGTTTATGTTTGCTCAGATAGTGTAATTAGTTATCGTGTTTAGAGTTGCTCACTGTTGTTACTTTGGTTCTTTAATTTTTTTCAAAGTAATTGTGTTGCAGAGATTGTTTTAATATGTTCTTGAATTAGTATTGTATACTAACTAGTTAGAGTTGCTGACTGTTGTTGCTTTGGTTCTTTATATTGAGATAATGTAATTAGTTATTGTATATGTATATATGATGTTTGAGCATGTGTATATGATGTGATATATCTGAAATCGTTTTACAGTAAAAGCTGCAAAACTCTTGTAATGTTGCTTTATGGTTTGAATTGTTGTTATAAAGGTCTTAGTTAAGTGTAGAACATATAATGTTGGACAAGGCATGGGTGCATTTATGCAGGTAAGGAATCAAAAATTTTAGGTTAGGTTTCAGATGGGGTTTGGATACTTTAAGAAGTTTTTTTTCCCTTTTCCCTAATTCCTTGAAGAGATGATCCTGGTTATGAGAGAGGTGCAAGGAAATTTGTATTGGATGTTAATGCGGCTTTAGGTGACTTGGATATGATAATATGTCCCTGTAAAGACTGTCGTAATGTAGTGCGCTAGTGAAGCAGTGATGTGGTTGATCATCTTGTTACAAGAGGTATAGATGAGGCCTACAAGCAGCATAGTGACTCGTATCTGAAAACGCAGGCTCGTTGGTACAGAAACTAATACAGGAACTAACACTGGGTTTTCTCAAAAACACTTTTTTATTGAATGAATAGTAAATCTTACAAGTTGTTTCTCTTATGTAAATTTGCTATCCACTCAATCTCAAGTTCCTAGATCACAACTTGATCTAGAACCTCTCTCGAAAACCCTAAGCTCTCTTTAAGTTCTTAACTCTCTTTTCTTTAGAAGCTAAAACTTAATTGCTCAGAATTCTTCTCGTGATTGAGCTCTCCTTTCTTCAAGTCCGAGCTCTCCTATTTATATGTCTAGGGTATGACCGCACACTAGGTCAAACCCCTAAACCATATCTTTAAGAATATGTTAATTTCCTTTTTACTCTTCAGGAAATTAACATTCTTCTTCTTGTTTCCTTTATCTCCATAAAGGAAGTCTTCTAGACACTTCTCTTTGTTCCGTGTCTTCTAATCACCGCCCTTGGTGATTTCCTTCTTAGTACTCCTTTGCTTGTCCTTTACGCTTCGACTGCTACTTCACTTCTTGTTGTACATTGGTTCTGCTTCACGAACTCTGTCAAGCCTTGTCTTGATGCACTTCTTGTCTGATACATGATCTTGGTCACTCTTGCATCTTCAATCTCCCCCTTTTTAACCTTGTGTCTCCCAAGCACCTGTGATGTTAGCTTCTTCAAAAATATGGAGACTCCACCAATTTAAAATATTACAAACGACATAACATCATAATGTAACACATTGTCTTAAACCGAATTGAAAACAATACTCCCCCGAAATTGTTCATCCAACCAAAAACAAACTTAAGACAAAAACTCCCCCAGAATTCATGCATCCATCAAAAACTCCCCCATAAGCTATGCACTGAATCTTCTGGACACCTTCTCCCCCTGCTTGTGAGAACACAGGTTAAAAACTAACTGCTGACTTAGATCATGCAGGACATAGGATGATTCTCAAGAAGACGCTGAACCACCTCTGTAAGGGTCTTTAAAACCTGAGCTGTATCAACCAATGCATCATACATGACCTCTGGGTTTGCCTGACCAACCTGTGGTACTCGAATGCTTCCCATATGGATAACGTCAACTTCAGAAGAAGACCTCGGCACTGTATCCGGAGCAGTCGGTGAAGCAGGATCTGAAGCAGGTGGTCGAGTAGATGCAGATGCTGAGGCAGTACCTAGGACATAAAAATTTGGCCTCAAAGGAAACTTCTTAGCATAATCAGCCCCAGTCCGTGCATCATTCTTGTAAGCCACTGGTGGAACAGAGACTTCAGCAGCAAATTGCTTAGGCTCTTTCTGGTACATCAACACCTCATAAATTACCCTTGGAAAGATCAACCAACGAGCATCTTTCTTCTGAATTGTGCTTAGCTCCATGACCTGTTCATAGACCAGTTTTCCAAAATCAACCCGAATGCCCTTAAAGATCTTGTAGACCAACCTTTCCCTTTTCTCAGAGATATGATTCTTGTGAGTAGAAGGAATCCAATTTGTAGCAGAAATGATAAGCAAGGCTCCAAACACAGCAGGTAGATCTTTTATATTCAGCTTTTCCCACAAGGCTTCATCCTCTCCAGTGAGAGTGTTGGCTACCTCTTGAAGACTGACTTTATCAGCAACTACTTCAGCCCTCATTTCTTCTCTAGACGGGAAGTCATAATTCATAGCTTCATTATTTGCAGCGGGAGAGAACTCATAGACATGGCCTTGGACAAACACAGAGACTCGATCAGGACCACATTCAACAGGAAGATTTGCATAAAACTCACAGATAGTCTCTTGAACATAGTGAGACAGGTCACTAGCAGTAAATTCCAACCCAACAGCCTTGATTAAACCCAAAGAACCCCAGGTATCCGAGCCAAGAAAATCAACAGATCGTTCAACAATGATTCCCCAAGAAAAGAATTGCGAATACCTTGCTTTAGCTGCTGGTGAATCAAAGGCCACTTCTTTTGAGGATCCATCACCACGGGTTTTCCACAAAGGGATAGCACTCGCTTTTGTGCGGCGAAGATGCTTCCTCTGTTTCGCAATCTTCTCAACCTGCTCCTGAACCGTCGTCTCGAAGTCCGCATCATTCGTATCCATAGTCGGCCTTTTCTTTTTCGGATCACTCGACGCCGAGTCGTCTTCAGCAACAGTCCCCTGCTCCGGTTTATCAGTCGCGACAGCAGCGGCTTCTGCTGGAGCAGAATCTCTGGCGGACTTCTCCGAGGTTGGTGACTCACCCCTCGGTGAGTGATAAACCGTCTCTGCTCCACGGCTTGGTTCGTCCTCTGATTCATCAATCAGATGAGGTCGTGCAGCCTCCGTGGATGCCTTGCGTTTCTTCACCGGCCCAGATCTCGTTGCTCTCACCATGGTCGCTCAACAATCGCCTCTTCTGCTAGGGTTTTTTTTTCAGGCGGAGGCTCTGTTTTGAAAATATCGGGACTTTACAGCTTCTTCTACTCTGCAAATCTTTTAAAAGATTTAAAATCCCTCCTTTTTAAAAAAAAAAAAAAACTTCACTAATACAGCCTCCTTGACATACGACAGTAACTGAATCAACACTTCTTCATCTTTCAATAACCTCTGATTCAGTTCCACTCTTCCTCACACCCTAGAGTGTGCACACACCAATGGAATTTCTCAAAGTAATAAACCGATTGAATATGATCAATTTGCACTTGTTTTCTTTCAACCAATTCTCTGACAAAGTGGTGTCTCATATCAATGTGTTTGGTCCTTGAATGCTGAACTGGATTCTTTGACAGATCAATTGCACTTTTGTTATTATAGTACACTTGGAGTATGTCTGAGAACATCCCATAATCCTCAGACATTTGCTTCATCCACAGTAATTGAGTACAACAACTTCCTAAGGCAATATACTCCAATTGTGCTGTAGATAATGATGCAGAGTTCTGTTTCTTGCTCAACCAAGATATCAGGTTATTTCCAAGAAAGAAACAACCCCCACTAGTACTTTTTATGTCATCTCTACTTCGAGCATAATCTGAATCGCAATAACCCACCAAATTGCAATTAGATCCTTTATACATCCAAATTCCAAGATCCACCGTCCCTTTGACATACTTGATGACCCTCTTCACTGCCTCAAGATGTGGCTGTTTTGGTTTAGCTTGGTATCTGGCACACACTCCTACACTGAAGCACAGATCTGGCCTACTTGCTGTAAGATACAGCAAACTCCCAATCATTCCTCGATATAGCTTGATATCCACATCAACCCCGCTCTCATCTTTTGTTACTTTAACTGAAGAACTCATGGGAGTCTTGGCTTCCTTGCATCGATCAAGTTTAAACTTAGTTAGAAGCTGCTTAGCATACGTACTCTGACATATGAAGATACCTTCATCATTCTGAGTTATTTGTAGCCCAAGAAAGTACTTCAGCTCACCAACCAAACTCATTTCAAACTCTTTTGTCATCTCTTCCACAAACTTGTCAACAAGATGCTGTGATGTGCTTCCAAAGATAATATCATCCACATAAATCTGCACCACCATGATATTCATCTCATGTGTCAATACAAAGAGTGTTTTGTCCACACTCCTTATCTATCAGAAACTTAGTCAGCCTGACATACCAAGCTCCAGGAGCTTGTTTGAGACCATACAAAGCTCTCTTCAGCTTGTACACGTGCTCTGGATGATATGCATCTTTGAATCCTCTGGGCTGCTCAACATATGCTTCTTCTTGAAGAACTCCATTCAAGAATGCACTCTTTACATCCATCTGATACACTTTGAAATTCAGTATACATGCCATCCCCAAAAACAGTCTGATGGATTCAAGTCTTGCTACTCCAGCAAAGGTTTCTTCAAAGTCAACACCCTTAATCTGCGTGTAACCCTGTGCTACCAGTCTTGCTTTATTTCGCACCACGACCCCTTTTTCATCAATCTTGTTTTTGAAGATCCATTTAGTACCGATGATATTAGCCTTCTTAGGTCTTGGTACCAGTTCCCACACATCATGTCTTGCAAATTGTTCAAGTTCCTCTTCCATGGCCAGAATCCATGAACTATCACCAAGTGCTTCCTCATGGTTCTTTGGTTCAACAAACGACACAAAGCATTCAAAGTGAACCTTTTTCCAACTAGCAAAGTTTCCTTGCAGACTCTTGAAATCGATCTTCACTCCTCGAGTCTTCATTCCAGCATCTAGATCCCCAATTATATCTCCACTGGAATGATTCTTATGAACTTGTTGGGTCACTTCATGTTGTTTTTCATCGACTTGTTCAGAGTCTGACTCAGACTCCTTATCTTTAACTTCCTCGAGTACCACCTTCTTCCCTTTGCTATAAACTTCTTCTGTATCACTTTCATCATCTTTTTACTCCACATAGTAAATGAATAGTCATCAAATACCACATTTACCGATTCAACAATTGAGTTGCTCTTCTTGTTGAAAATCCTGAACGTTGTGCTACTCTCTGAGTAACCCAAGAAGATTCCTTCATCACTTTTTGAATCAAACTTACCCAGATAATCCTTGTCATTAAGGATGTAACACTTGCATCCAAAGACATGAAAGTAACTGAGATTAGGACTCTTTCCTTTCCATAACTCGTATGGAGTCTTTGTGGAATCCTTCCTTACATATACTCGATTAATGATGTAACATGCGGTGTTAACTGCTTCTGTCCAAAATCTTATTGGAACTCTGTTTCCATGAATCATTGCACGAGCCATCTCCTGGAGAGTTCTATTCTTCCTTTCAACAACCCCATTCTGCTGTGGTGTTCTAGGCGATGAGAATTGATGAGAAATCCCAAGGTTCTCACAAAAGCTCTTCATTGTCTCATCTTGGAATTCACCGCCATGATCACTTCTGATCTTCTTGATACCTCCTCTTTCATTGATCAACTGAAGCGCCCAGATCCTAAAGCTTTCCCTGGTATCTGATTTTTCACAAATAAACCTCACCCAAGTGTACCGCGAGTAATCGTCGACTAACATAAATGTATATCTCTTCCCTGCAATACTTTCTGTTTGCATTGGTCCCATCAAATCCATGTGGACCAGATCAGGAACATCACTTGACTGTATGTCAGGCACCTTTTTATGTTGTATCTTCACTTGCTTTCCTTGGTTACATGGACCACACACCATCTTTCCTTCATCCTTCAGATTTGGCACTCCACGGACTATTTCTTTGTTAACAAGAGTAGTCAAGTTCCTCATATTCATGTGCCCAAGTCGCTGATGCCACAAGTTGATATCATCCTTGATAGTCAAGCACGCCTCAGACTGTTTCTTCCACATGTAACAGTTGTTCCCAGCTCTCACACCCCTTAGGACAATATTTTCATCTTCATTGATTGCCTTGCAGTCAATCTTAGTACAATCATCCCTTCATCACAAAGCTGACTCACACTGATCAAATTAGCCTTTAACCCTTGAACCATATAGACATTCATGAGCTGAGGAAGATCATTCTCAGCGGTCTTTCCTTTTCCATTAATTGCACCATGTCCTTCATCTCCAAATGTTACGTTTCCTCCTTTGATTTTCTTGAGATCTCGCAGGTTGCTTCTTTTGCCAGTCATATGACGTGAACATCCACTGTCGAAGTACCATGGGCCTGTATTCTCTCCTTCTTCAGTTATTAGAGCCATATTGCACTTTAACTCCAGACTTGAACTACTTGCTGTCTGATGCTTCACTCCTGACTGATACAAGTCTGATTTCTTCACTGAAACTTGTTTTCTTACTTTATTCCAAAAGAACTTCTCTTGATGCTTTAGTTGGAACACTCTATTCCAAAACTTGTAGCAATATCTTTTGTAGTGTCCAATCTTTCCACAATAAAAGCAATTGAAGGTCTTCCTCTGTTCATTAGAACTTTCAGTTTGCTGATTCACTCCTCCTAACACAAATATGGTCTGTCCTGAACCACCTACTCCACGATCATTATACCCAAGTCCTCTGTGTGTCTTCTCAGTTCTTCCATAACTGAGAATCTTGTCCAATTGTTTCGTCCCAGAAAACATGTGGATTTTTTATGCTGATGATCCAGTTCAGACTGTAGCTTAGCTGACTTGTCTTTCCTGTAGTACTTCAACCCTCTTAGACAGATTCAGTTTCTCCTTGATTAACACCAGATTGTCTTGACTAATTACTTTTTATGCTTTCAACTCCTGCTGCAGAGACTAAACTTGAGCAGTTAGTTGAATTTTTTCTTGAAGCAACACTTGGTTTTCTTGTGCAAGCTTGATCAATGTATCGCGCACTTCACTGTAGCTTTCAACAAGATCTACGTCATGTTCTTCTTCAGAATCTGTTCCCTCATTAACATCTTCAACGATGTCCACTAGCGCAACAAAATTGAGAATCTCTTCTTCAGATTCTCCATCAGAGTGTTCTTCAACTCCTAGCATGGATCTTTCCTTCGGATTTCTCCCACCATTTGCACAATCTTCTTCAGTATGTCCTACTCCCTTACACTTTGAACACTTAGCCTCCCGCTTCTTGATTGTAGGATATTCTCTGATGAAATGACCAAAGCTTTTGCATTCATGACATTGCATGTCAGATTTCCTAGTGTTTTTGTTTTCTTCAAGGTTTCTTTTTCCAGAACTAAACCTTCTTGAGTTCTGTCCTTGCTCTACATTCCTCAATGCTCGATCAAACCTTCTGACCAACAAGCCCACAGGATCATCTGCTTCTTCAACTTCGCATGATGTTAGTGCAATACTCCTTGGTTTCTTAACTCCTCCGAGTTCCAATTCATGAGCTTGTAACATTCCCACGACTTCACCATAAATCAAACTGTCGGTATTAGAAGAAACATTCAAGGCGGTTTGATATGCCATGAATCGAGCTGGAAGACACCTAAGGAATATCTTCACCAACTTCTTATCCTTGTACTTCTTTCCCACCAACAGGGCTTCTTGAGCAAGTGAGCTTAGTTTAGAACTAAAATCAGATATTGATTCATGCTCCTCCATCTTTAAGTTCTCAAACTTAGAATCGAGCATGTCTTTTCTTGAGCTCTGAACCTTGGTTGTTCCTTCATAGTGGACTTGCAGAATGTCCCATGCTTCTTTGACAGTTTCACATCCTTGAATCAAATCAAATTGTTTTCTCCAAACACTACAATGTATTGCTGTCAAGGCTCTTGCATTGTATTTAGACTTCTTCAACTCATCATCAATCCATAAGCTCTCAGGCTTGTTGACCATAAACCCATCTTCACTTCTGATCTTGGTTCTTCCCACTTCTCCAGAACAGACTTCCAAGCAAAGACATCAATTCCTTGTATAACTGATTTTATCCGTGATTTCCAGAAACCGTAGTTTCCGTCATCCAGCACCACCTTGGAGTTGTTCACAAGTTCCTGATAGGTTTCCATGACGTCCACAAAATCACACCTGTAGTAACTGTAGCAGGCGCTGCTCTGATACCAATTGAAAACGCTGGCTCGTTAGTACAAAAACTAATACATGAACTAACACAGGGTTTTCTCAAAAACACTTCTTTATTGAATGAATAGTAAATCTTACAAGTTGTTTCTCTTATGTAAATTTGCTATCCACTCAATCTCAAGTTCCTAGATCACAACTTGATCTAGAACCTCTATCGAAAACCCTAAGCTCTCTTTAAGTTCTTAACTCTCTTTTCTTTAGAAGCTAAAACTTAATTGCTCAGAATTCTTCTCGTGATTGAGCTCTCCTTTCTTCAAGTCCGAGCTCTCCTATTTATATGTCTAGGGTATGACCGCACAATAGGTCAAACCCCTAAATCATATCTTTAGAAATATGTTAATTTCCTTTTTACTCTTTAGGAAATTAACATTCTTCTTCTTGTTTCCTTTATCTCCATAAAGGAAGTCGTCTAGACACTTCTCTTTGTTCCGTGTATTCTAATCACCGCCCTTGGTGATTTCCTTCTTAGTACTCCTTTGCTTGTCCTTCACGCTTCGACTGCTGCTTCACTTCTTGTTGTACATTGGTTCTGCTTCACGAACTCTGTCAAGCCTTGTCTTGATGCACTTCTTGTCTGATACATGATCTTGGTAACTCTTGCATCTTCAGTATCATCATGGAGACCTCAACACGGTGGCTGACAGTGAAAGCAAAGTAAAACAATGGAATGAGGAAGTGGTGGAGTTATACAAAGCTGCTGAATATTGTGATGAAGAGTTAGCTAGTAAGATTCTAGGGGCTGACTTGGGTGAGATTGCAGAGGGTGAAGACAAGAGAGAAGATGAGTTCCTTGTAAAGCTTGCCGATGCTGAAACCCCATTATATCCAAGTTGTTCAAAAACAGCAAGCTATCGACTATTGTGTCTCTTTTTAGGCTTAAAACACTTAATGGTTAGTCAGACAACAGCTTCAATGAACTGCTTGAGACATTGCCAGACATGTTGCCAGAGGATAATGTTCTTCACACATCATTTTATGATGTCAAGAATTGTAACAACCCACCCTGTGGGATCCTCCGCCACATGGCACACCCCGCCACATGGCATCCTTACAGCGCTGCAGCGCATCGACCCTAACCTCTCTCCTATGGGTCCAATCTGGCATGTGGGCTCTCTCGTGGCCCACATGCCCTCCTGGCCCACCAGGTAGGTTATTGGTGCGCTTGGCGTTACTCGAACCCAAGACCTTACCCTTTAACAACCTTCCCACCGGACAAGCTGTTACCAATTGACCTGCAAAATTGAAAGAACCCATCTTGTTTTTTTTTTTTAACATGCAAATTGGATTAACCCAATTAATTCAAACTAGTTAAACTGGCCCTAATTAATTAAAATAAATTAAACCAATCAATTCCATCAAAACAAAAGCAATCAACAATTATTTCAGAAACATAATCACCCTATCATGCTTCTAAATTCTAGTCCAACAACCTAACAATTCCAACAATAATTCAAGAACACCAATGAGCCCCTAGATCATCCTCCTCTCCTCGCCATTATTCCACGGATCACACTTTTCCTTTACCTGCATCACAAAAAAGAGATGCATAAGTATTTCATAAATACTTAGTGAGGACGATCCTCCCATATACGAGCTATACACATAAGCAGTGAGATAACACCCACGTATATAAAATAACCAAACCATCCAGCAAGCTAAACATCCGATAACACTTCCAGTTCACCTACAAATCATCACAAACAAGTCACTCAATCCCAATCGCTTAGATAAGCTCATGGTCACGCACTCACCTTAACAAGGTGATTTGAATAACAAATACAGCCAGGAAAGACTTTCTTTGCGACTGAAACAGCCAAACAACACCCTACAACAATCCACACAAACAAAAACTCTTTGAACCAAAATGGACAGAAACATCAGAAAAACTACAGCCACAGAAACGAAGCCCTAAAAAAGAAACCAAGCGTTAAGTTCTGAATCTCTTCGGTGGAAAGCACTAACTAGACGTCACGAACCTTCCCACAAAATTTGGTGCCGATCAAATAAACGATGAAATCACGATCGCACTTACAAACGCCGCTGATCCCAGTTCCCAACAGAGAAGAAGCGTCTCACCAAACTGCATATAACTCACTGAGTTTTAATCCGAAATCACTTCTGTAAAAAGGAGAATCAAGCCTTTCGATAAGATTTGATACGTCGAAACACTGTTCTACCAAAACGTGACGAGTCTGCTTCTTTTTCCTTATACACCAAAGCAAATCTAACCCTCTCCTTCTCACAAGTGAACTTCTCCTTCTCCTTTTCTCAAACTCAAAACTCAGAAACAATAGAAACAAAACAAAAGAGAGAAGAAGCGTTCTTTATAAAACTAGGTTTTTGGTTTAATTCTAATTAAACCAGGATTTACCTAAACCGAAATTAATTAAACCTCCTTTGATTCAATTAACAAAATCGACCAGTTTAGGAAATAAACCAGAATTAAACCGACTCCACCCTAATTCCTATACACACTCAAGTCTCCTATTATTTTCTAGAACACAGGCGTTACAAGAAGTTTTTGAAAAGCTTTGATATGGGATATCAAAAGATTCATGCATGTGTGAATGACTGCTGCCTATACCAAAAGAAATACAAGCAGCTGGAGAATTGTCTCAAATGCAATGCTTCAAGATGGAAGATTAATACGCACACTGGTGTAGTAAAGAAAGGTGTTCCACATAAAGTTTTACAATACTTTCCAATAATACCACGACTGAAGAGAATGTTCAGATCTGAGGAAATGGCGAAAGACATAAGGTGGCATTTTAGTAATAAAAGAAATGATGGAAAACTACTACATCCAGTAGATTATGTTACATGGGATAACATGAATGACAAGTACCTTGATTTTTCATCTAAAGAAAGGAACATGCTTTCATCGAGAGAACTCCACAGTTAAACGTGCTTATGTTGGAGTAGTTTTAAGATGGATGACTTTAGGAGAAATGATTGTCGAAACTATGCGAAAGAAGACAAAACTCAGGGAAAGATCACGTGGTGATTTGTAAGGTTGGTGAACAAGTTTTATCCTCCCGAGCGTAGCAAACCGACTATCAGATAAGGGTGGACCGCTGGGATCAAGTGGACGTGAGACCCATTAAAGCCCATTAGGCAGGAGAGAACATGGATACCACTAAGAGAGGTAATGTTCGGGACGTTACAAGTGGTATGCAAGCTAACGAGTGTGGCGTCATGAGGGCTCCCCCCAGCAGGGGTGACAATTTCGGTGCACAACGAGCACGTTGTGATATGTTAGTGCGGGTGAATTGTTCCGATTTCAAAATATGCGAAGAGGTTTAATGGAATTAATTTGGTCACGTATGTCACCGAATTGCACGTAACTTTTTGGTCAAAAGTTTTAAGAAAACTCCACAGTTAATTGTGCTTATGCTGGAGTAGTGTAAGGATGTGTGACCTTCCGGACGTTATTGTCGAAACTATGCGAGTGATGGTAAAACACATGAAATATCATGTGGTGATTTGTAAGGTAAATTAAAACGATAAAAATAATAAAATCGACGTGATTTATTAGCTTCTTTAATAAATCTAAATTTTACAATAAAACAAAACAACTAATATTTAAAAATTTATCTATAAAATGTATTAATCTAAAATATTCAAGGTATAGAAAACCTAATCTTTGATATATATCATGATTATATATGTATATATAATAAATATAAACCGAGAAAGATGTAAATAATTAGTCGTCCAATTGAGGAAATTTCAAAATATTACATATTCACTAACTGATATTTACTGTATCTTTTTTTAAAAGCATAATTTACGATATATATATATATATATATATACAAATTTTAAAATTTTAAGACGACAAGTATAGGAGTAATTGGTGCTTTATATAATGAATTAACATGAAGTATAGATAAATGTCCATATTTGTATAAGAAATTATTCTTAACTAAAATACTTTTTGAATTTATCTAAATTCCGTGACAATGTGTATAAATATTTAATCTTACATTGCCAATCTTTCATACTTGAATCGAACTTCAAAGGTTCCAACTTTCTTTTCATGCGATTTAATAAAAACTTTATTTGATGTTCATAGTTTATATACTTTAACAAAAAAAATTTGATTTTATTTAGGTTTCGTTATGTGGAAGATATATCCTGTTGATGGTGTCTCATGTGTGACTGGAAAATTCAGGTCAAAGTGTTATGTTTATGGCAAGAGAATTTACTACAACCTCGACCAAGTTTAGAGATGGTATTAACTGATATTCATATTTGTAAGTTAAAAAAGCCTATAGGTTACAAAACTTAAAAAAGCTTCCATGCATGTCCAAAACACATATTTTTCTAAATCTTATAGGTTTTCGGAAAATTGATTTGTAAGCTCATTTAATTTCAATTTAAATTTGTTGCATCAATCTGTGCAAAAACTAGTTGCATCAATCCTCTTAGAAAAAACGCCCAATAATCTTTAGAAAAATGCCCAATAATCTTTTTTTGGTTACATGTTTAAGGGAACAAGAATAGAAGCTCTAGTTCCACATCCTTTCTATTTAAGGGATTTTATTAACGATGTCATTGATGATAGTTGTCATCTCTTAACTTACTTCATGATCATGCCCAATCCGGAATCAGTAAGGAATACTTCCACTCCTTTGTTTATCAAATTCAGTCTCAAAACCACCATGGTGCCATCCCTCGCCATACATGACATGTGTTTACTCAAGTGGGTTTCTTTTTAGGATATCCTGAATGATACTCATGAATCAAAAGAAATCCCAATTGGTATGTTATAACAAAATTGCACTATATATGGATTTGAAGGTAACTTATTATAATTATGTTTATACCCTTTATGTTAATGAAATCAATTTATGTGTAAGTTAAGGCATTTGTTCAGCCATCTCAGCCGAGCTTTGGGGAGTGTACTACGGACTTCATATCGCTTGGGAGAAGAGAGTTACGAGACTTGCTCTACAAGTAGATTCGGAGATAGTGGTCGGCTACTTAACGACAGGGATTATTGATATTCATCCTCTGTCTTTCCTGGTGCGTTTGTGCCATGGCTTCATTTCGAGGGACTGGATAGTCCGTATTTCGCATGTGTATAGGGAAGCTAACCGTCTAGCCGATGGCTTAGCTAACTATGCTTTTTCTTTACCCTTTGGTTTTCAGTTTTTAGATACGGCTCCGATTGATGTCGAGTCGATTATTAAGGATGATATTCGTGGAACTATGTTTCCTAGAAGCATTCGTTTGTAATTTTTTGCATTTATTTAATAAAACAAGACGGGACTTAGTCCCGGTCTTCTACCAAAAAAAAAGTCATGTTTTTAATCTTTAAAGATAACTTATTTCTAAATGTTAGGAAAAAGATGCCTAATCACAACTGGAGGATGCTCAAGAATTTTACTGAATCCGGACATTCTAGGTATCAAAGAAGAAGAGTCTATGTAAATAAGCTAATTTTTTATGAAATAGATTACTAATTTTATATCAAATACATTTATTAATTAATCCATGTTAACACATTCATGCTTACATATGGTTTCTACACTAAGTTGGTGGAGGAAAGTGATAAAGAGATAGATTGGGGATACGAATTCCTAATTGATATTTTCACATCTGGAAGTTACTACAAAATAATAGACCTTGGTCTTTAAATTATCCTATCTATACTTATTTTGATTTCATTTTCAAAACGATTTAGGATTAAAACTAATTGTTTTGTATGTACTCAGTTTAGATATCCCGGTTTACGATTTATATTAGACTTACTGTTTATTCAATTGGACCAATCTAAGCAAAAGGACTTGAAAAGCCATAACATTTTTTAATTGACCTATTAGAGAAGTCTATTAATTTCAATCTTAAATCTAATTAAATTATAGAAATTAAATTTTTCCTTGATCTTACAAAAATGTATTTATGGTGGTGAAATAAAAATGAGCCTAACAATGGTGAGGTTGAAATAGAGATACGAGAAGATTTATTAATAACATGATGTGAGGATCCTATTCGAGCAATTGTTGGTAATATTTATGGTAATTCTTTTGCAGCATAGACGAGCTTTTCAAGAAAAGAGCTAACCTTGATTCAAAAATCATTTACGTTGACAAAATAAATAAATCTATCTTCCCTCAACTACCAGGTATATTATTTTTTACGTAATTTAATTTTTATTATTTTTTATAAAAAGTAGATTAACTAAGGCTTTTACACAGGTGAATAGAGGCAATATCTTACGAGGTATTACGTTTTCTAAATGGCAACTAGATATTAGTGATGGAAAAAACAATGAGCCTAAAGATGGTGAGGTTGAAATAGAGATACCATAAGATTTAATAAAAACTTGATGTGAGGATCCTATTAGAGCAATTGTTGGTAATATTTATGGTAGTCACTTTGCAACAGAGACGGGCATTTCAAGAAAATATATATTCTTAATTCAAGAAATGATGACGTTGATAAAATAAATCATTATATGTTTTCTCAATTACATGGTATATTATTGTTTACGTATTTTAGTTTTTTAAAAAAAGTAAATTAACTAAGACTTTTACGCAGGTAAAGAGAGCCAATATCTTACGAGTTATATTACGTTTTCTAAATGGCTACTCGATATTGGTGATGGAAGAATCAATCAGCCTAACGATGGTGAGGTTTAAATAGAGATACCAAAAGATTTATTAATAACATGATATGAGGATTCGAACAATTGTTGGTAATATTAACGGTAATTCCTTTGCAACAGAGGTGTGCTTTTCAGGAAAATATCTATTCTTAATTAGAGAAACGATGACGTTGATAAAATAAATCAATATACGTTTTCTCAACTACCTGGTATATTACTGTTTACGTATTTTAATTTTTATATATTTTTTGAAAAGTAGATTAACTGTGGCTTTTACGCAGGTGAAGAGAGGCAATATCTTACGAGTTATATAACGTTTTCTAAATGGCTACTCGATATTGGTGATGGAAGAATTAATGAGCCTAACGATGGTGAGGTTGAAATAGAGATACCAAAAGGTTTATTAATTACATGATATGAGGATCCTATTCGAGCAACTGTTTTTGATATTTATGATAATTCCTTTGCAACAAAGACGTGCTTTTCAGGAAAAGAGCTATTCTTAATTCAAGAAACGATGACTTTAATAAAATAAATCAATATATGTTTTCTCAATTACCAGGTATATCATTGTTTACGTATTTTAATTTTATTTATTAAAAAAAAGTAGATTAATTAAGGCTTTTACGCAGGGTAAGAGAGGCAATATCTTACGAGGTATATTACGTTTTCTAATGGCTACTCGATATTGGCGATGGAAAAAATTAATAAGCCTAACGATGGTGAGGTTTAAATAGAGACACCAGAAGATTTTTTAATAACATGATGTGAGGACCCTATTCGAGCAATTGTTAGTGATATTTACGGTAATTCCTTTGCAACAAAGACGTATTTTTTAGGAAAAAAGCTATTCTTAATTTAGAAACGATGACGTTGATAAATTAAGAGCGAATTTCAAAAATACCTTTTTTCCACTACCAGTTTATAGAAATACCCCTCTTTCAAATTTAATCAAAAAGTCACTAAAAATTTGATATATATCAAAAAAAATATGTGTAAGCTTATATATATACAGAAATTATCTTTATATGTCCGTAAATTTATATATATATATATATTTCATAAATATCGTATAAATATCTTTTAAAAACCTTTTAAAAATTATTTAAAACCCAAATAAAAATGTTGTAAACCTCTTAAAAACCTTATAAATGCCTTATAAATGTCGTTTAGAACCTTTCAAAACTTTATAAATATTTGATTTGAGTCTCCCAGTAGTAATGATGATTTAGATGTGCCGTATAAACTATATAAAAGTTTACAATTTTTCATATTTGAAAAGGGATATTTTTTAAAATGGATACTTGTAATGCCCCGACCGCCATCTCTCCAATGGGCCTCTTGTTCTTCACCAACCCATGGGTCCACCTTTCTTAATGGGCTTCACGTCCTCTCACTAGGCCCATGAGCCCATTAATACCCGACGGTTGGTTTGCTACGTCCGGGAAGCTTAAATACTTGTTTACCGACCCTACAAATCACCACATGATCTTTCCATGTGTTTTGGCCTCAATCTGAAAGAACTCATCCCGTTTTTTTTTTAATCATGCAAACTGGATTAACCCAACTAATTGTAAACCAGCTAAACCAGCCCTAAATCAATTCAAATCAATTAAACTACACATAACATAACCAGCAGAAGACTTAACCACAATCCATGAAAATAATTTCATTAAACCAATAAGTTCAACAAACCATTATTCCAGAAACATAAGCATCCTAACATGTTTCTAAATTCCATTCTAACACCCTAACAAATCTTACAATAATCTAACACATCAATGAGTGCCTAGATCATCCTCCTATCCTCGCCATGATTCCACGAATCACACTTTGCTTTTACCCACCACTGGTGTCGATCGACACCGACGCTCCGCAGTCGCTCCAACTAACGTTTCTCGCTGGATCTCCTCTCCAAATCACCATCATGATATGAGCGAGTCTCCAAGAGGTTCCACAGGCATCAATCATCATATAAATATCCAAAAAAGAAAAGGAGTCAATCAAACAATCACCAAAACACCCAAAACAATGATCAAACATGCTTAGATAAGCCTGGTCAAGCACTCACCTTTTACAAGAAAGAAACAGCAACGAAAATAGGGAAGAACAAGGAAAGATTTTCCTCCTCTAACACCACACAGCACGGATCTAGCCTCTACTAGCCTTAAACCACCAAGATCAGCCATCAAACACCACCAAAAGACTCACAAAACCCTCAGAAAGCTCTAAAACTTCTCTCTCTCTGGAATTGTTAAAAAGCGGCTGGAAAAAGACAAAACACGACCTTTCCCTCTTTTAAACATGACCTAGGGTTAAACCCTAACCAACCTCAATCAAAACGCAAATAAAATCGAACCATCCAAACCGAAAAATTGCTGGTGTCGAGCGACACCCCCCAAAACGGAACACGTGCGTTACACACTCACACAGTTCGGACAACCACTTCCCAGAAGGTCACCCATCCTTTGACTACTCCAGCATAAGCACGCTTAACTGTGGAGTTCTCTCAGGACCTTTGACCGAAAAGATAAGTGCACTTTGGTGACATAGGTGGCCAAATCAATTCATTTAAACCTCTCCGCAAATTGGGGTCTCACAAGAAAAATGAGGTATTTTAAAAATGAGCCTAACAATGGTGAGGTTGAAATAGAGATACGAGAAGATTTATTAATAACATGATGTGAGGATCCTATTCGAGCAATTGTTGGTAATATTTATGGTAATTCTTTTGCAGCATAGACGAGCTTTTCAAGAAAAGAGCTAACCTTGATTCAAAAATCATTTACGTTGACAAAATAAATAAATCTATCTTCCCTCAACTACCAGGTATATTATTTTTTACGTAATTTAATTTTTATTATTTTTTAAATAAAAAATAGATTAACTAAGGCTTTTATGCAGGTGAATAGAGGCAATATTTTACGAGGTATTACTTTTTCTAAATGACTACTCGATATAAGTGATGGATTAATCAATGAGCCTAACGATGGTGAAATTGAAATAGAGATACCAGAAGATTTAATTAAAACATGATGTGAGGATCCTATTTGAGCAATTGTTGGTAATATTTATGGTAATCACTTTGCAACAAAGACCGGGTTTTCAAGAAATAGCTATTCTTAATTCAAGAAATGATGCCGTTGATAAAATAAATCATTATATGTTTTCTCAATTACAAGGTATATTATTGTTTACATATTTTAGTTTTTTTTTTAAAGTAGATTAACTAAGGCTTTTACGCAGGTAAAGAGAGCCAATATCTTACGAGTTATATTACGTTTTCTAAATGGCTACTTGATATTGGTGATGGAAGAATCAATCAGCCTAACGATGGTGAGGTTTAAATAGAGATACCAAAAGATTTATTAATAACATGATATGAGGATTCGAACAATTGTTGGTAATATTAACGGTAATTCCTTTGCAACAGAGGTGTGCTTTTCAGGAAAATATCTATTCTTAATTAGAGAAACGATGACGTTGATAAAATAAATCAATATACGTTTTTTCAACTACCTGGTATATTACTGTTTACGTATTTTAATTTTTATATATTTTTTGAAAAGTAGATTAACTGTGGCTTTTACGCAGGTGAAGAGAGGCAATATCTTACGAGTTATATAACGTTTTCTAAATGGCTACTCGATATTGGTGATGGAAGAATTAATGAGCCTAACGATGGTGAGGTTGAAATAGAGATACCAAAAGGTTTATTAATTACATGATATGAGGATCCTATTCCAGCAACTGTTTGTGATATTTATGATAATTCCTTTGCAACAAAGACGTGCTTTTCAGGAAAAGAGCTATTCTTAATTCAAGAAACGATGACTTTAATAAAATAAATCAATATATGTTTTCTTAATTACCAGGTATATCATTGTTTACGTATTTTAATTTTATTTATTAAAAAAAAGTAGATTAATTAAGGCTTTTACGCAGGGTAAGAGAGGCAATATCTTACGAGGTATATTACGTTTTCTAATGGCTACTCGATATTGGCGATGGAAAAAATTAATAAGCCTAACGATGGTGAGGTTTAAATAGAGACACCAGAAGATTTTTTTATAACATGATGTGAGGACCCTATTCGAGCAATTGTTAGTGATATTTACGGTAATTCCTTTGCAACAAAGACGTATTTTTTAGGAAAAAAGCTATTCTTAATTTAGAAACGATGACGTTGATAAATTAAGAGCGAATTTCAAAAATACCTTTTTCCACTACCAGTTTATAGAAATACCCCTCTTTCAAATTTAATCAAAAAGTCACTAAAAATTTGATATATATCAAAAAAAATATGTGTAAGCTTATATATATACAGAAATTATCTTTATATGTCCGTAAATTTATATATATATATATTTCATAAATATCGTATAAATATCTTTTAAAAACCTTTTAAAAATTATTTAAAACCCAAATAAAAATGTTGTAAACCTCTTAAAAACCTTATAAATGCCTTATAAATGCCGTTTAGAACCTTTCAAAACTTTATAAATATTTGATTTGAGTCTCCCAGTAGTAATCATGATTTAGATGTGCCGTATAAACTATATAAAAGTTTACAATTTTTCATATTTGAAAAGGGATATTTTTTAAAATGGATACTTGTAATGCCCCGACCGCCATCTCTCCAATGGGCCTCTTGTTCTTCACCAACCCATGGGTCCACCTTTCTTAATGGGCTTCACGTCCTCTCACTAGGCCCATGAGCCCATTAATACCCGACGGTTGGTTTGCTACGTCCGGGAAGCTTAAATACTTGTTTACCGACCCTACAAATCACCACATGATCTTTCCATGTGTTTTGGCCTCAATCTGAAAGAACCCATCCCGTTTTTTTTTTTATCATGCAAACTGGATTAACCCAACTAATTGTAAACCAGCTAAACCAGCCCTAAATCAATTCAAATCAATTAAACTACACATAACATAACCAGCAGAAGACTTAACCACAATCCATGAAAATAATTTCATTAAACCAATAAGTTCAACAAACCATTATTCCAGAAACATAAGCATCCTAACATGTTTCTAAATTCCATTCTAACACCCTAACAAATCTTACAATAATCTAACACATCAATGAGTGCCTAGATCATCCTCCTATCCTCGCCATGATTCCACGAATCAAACTTTGCTTTTACCCACCACTGGTGTCGATCGACACCGACGCTCTGCAGTCGCTCCAACTAACGTTTCTCGCTGGATCTCCTCTCCAAATCACCATCATGATATGAGCGAGTCTCCAAGAGGTTCCACAGGCATCAATCATCATATAAACATCCAAACAAGCAAAGGAATCAATCAAACAATCACCAAAACACCCAAAACAATGATCAAACATGCTTAGATAAGCCTTGGTCATGCACTCACCTTTTACAAGAAAGAAACAGCAACGAAAATAGGGAAGAACAAAGGAAAGATTTGCCTCCTCTAACACCACACAGCACGGATCTAGCCTCTACTAGCCTTAAACCACCAAGATCAGCCATCAAACACCACCAAAAGACTCACAAAACCCTCTGAAAGCTCTAGAACTTCTCTCTCTCTGGAATTGTTAAAAAGCGGCTGGAAAAAGACAAAACACGACCTTTCCCTCTTTTAAACATGACCTAGGGTTAAACCCTAACCAACCTCAATCAAAACGCAAATAAAATCGAACCATCCAAACCGAAAAATTGCTGGTGTCGAGCGACACCCCCCAAAACGGAACACGTGCGTTACACACTCACATTCAGACAACCACTTCCCAGAAGGTCACCCATCCTTTGACTACTCCAGCATAAGCACGCTTAACTGTGGAGTTCTCTCAGGACCTTTGACCGAAAAGATAAGTGCACTTTGGTGACATAGGTGACCAAATCAATTCATTTAAACATCTCCGCAAATTGGGGTCTCACAAGAAAAATGAGGTATTTTAAAATGGTACACCAAGAACGGCATTTCTAAAAAATTCTCATAAAATAAATAAATAAATATTTTCTCAACTACCATGTATATTATTATTTACGTATTTTTTTTATTTTTTATTTTTTAAAAAGTAGATTAACTGAGGCTTTTACACAGGTGAAGAGAGGCAATATCTTACGAGGTATATTACGTTTTCTAAATGGCTACTCGATATTGGTGATGGAAAAATCAATAAGCCTAACGATGGTAAGGTTGAAATAGGGATACCATAAGATTTATGAATAACATGATGTGAGGATCCTATTTGAGCAATTGTTGGTGATATTTACGGTAATTCATTTGCAACAAAGACGTGTTTTTAAGGAAAAGAGCTATTCTTAATTCAAGAAACGATGACGTTGATAAAATAAATCATTATATGTTTTCTCAACTACAAGGTATATTATTGCTTACGTATTTTAATTTTATTATTTTTTAATAAAAATTAGATTAACTAAGGTTTTTATGCAAGTGAAGAGAGTCAATATGTTAGTTCAGATATCACTGAATATTCAAAGAAGTATTTGATAATGTATAATTATTTTTTCTGAAAAGATTACTCTATGCATGTTGTTCAAAACTTCAAAGTGCGAATAAGCTTTATTTTGCATCATCTTCCCTTTCATTGATCTTTATACTGCAATTTCTTTTTATTTATTATGAAATATTATATGTTTTATTCTTATTAGAACGCTAAGATTTCGTGATATTTTCGTTATCTTAAGTTCATTTATTTGTAAGTGATAAATTTTACTATATGATTTATGCTTGAGTGAGTGATAAATTTAAATAATGACATATATAATATATATGTATACATGCAAACACGTTTTTACTATTACACTTAACCGCGCATGTGCGCGGGTAACTTACCTAGTAGTATTATACGAATCATCAAATCAAAACGCCTACACAAGGAAATAAGTAATATGACTAGGGGATCTCAAGCATAATAGTATTATATGAATCAACAAATCGAAACGGCTACCCATGGAAATGTGTTACATAACGACATGGGAATCTCAAGAAAAATATTAAGCCACTCCGTCTTACCCCAAATCTCATCTTTATGACGCTTCTCTAACTCAATCTTAGCGCACCAAATTTTAACATTCCGGTTCTTGCTATGTTCCTCTGGCCGTTGACTCCACATAACTACAAGTTTCCCACCATAGTTTCTGACCAGTGTCACACCTGGAAAAAGTCCTTCCAAACCCTTGATCTCTCTCCACACTCTACCCTCAGAGTCATACCACTTAATATTCCCCAGGATACCAAAACTGTACATTACATTATCTATCACACAAAAATCAAACAACTCTCCACAACTTGATTCATCTCTTACAACTTTCCATGTACCATCTTTGGGCTCATAAGTGTAGTCCTTTTTACTTGACGCTACGTAAAGCTTTCCTTCAAAAGCATCAGGGTTGACCCTAAAATATTTGCACAACACATGATCAGCACCAGGACTTGGCAAGGCTCTCCAAGTCTGAGTCTTTATGTCCAATACCTCAAACCAATTGTCAATATCGCAACCTCCCATGACGTATATTTTCTGGTCGATGAGAACCGCTTGTGGATTTTTTCGAGCTACCGTCATGTTAGGCCCCTCACGCCATGTGTTACTCTGACAATCAAGGATCTGAACTGAGGAAGTTAGCTCACCCCATCCACCAATTAAATAGATATCCGAACCAACCACTACGGTGGATTTATATGGTGAACGTAAAGGCAGGGGATAAAAATGTATCGGAATCACGGAATAGTCATTTAAAATCTCACCGTCACATGTTTCTTGAGATTTCATCGAAAGAGTGAACCATTGGAGATATATATCCATCTTAACCGATTCTACGCAAAAGTAAAGGCATGGTTCGGTTAAAACGTGTCGTGTAGAGTTCGGGAGAATTGATTAGAGAGAGGAACCTTTTGCATACGAGAGAGAGATTAGGGTAAGCCCATCTCGGGACAAGAGCAAATATCTGCTCTATGAGTTCGTCTGGGAGTGATAACAATGACACTAATGGCTGAGAACTCATAATCGTCTTCTCTTTTTGCGGTAGTTCATCTTTGGAAACTGTCGTTTTCTTCACTCCCAGACATTGTAGAAGAAAGCGCGCTGTTGACATTGTAGCAGCACGCGCGCGGTGACGCTTCTTGTCACTCTGCGGTGGTACTTCAACTTCGGACATTGTAGAAACAAGCGCTGGAGGAGATGAAAGATTATAAATTAGAGCTATATAAGAATTGACTTATATATATACCATTGATTTAAGAAAAGTAAATATATAAGTTTTAAATTTTAACCCTATAAAAAGTTATATAATTAATATGGAGATTGATTATTTTTATTGTACAAGATTTCTTTCTTAGTTTTTTTTTTTTTTAATTATATAGCTCTAAAGACTTCTTTTTAAATGAAATAAGGATATTGACTTAAAATATCTAGAAGATCTTAAAACTCAAAGGATATTTTACAAAATAAGCCAAAATCTAAAAGCACAAGTAAGAAAAAAACAATATACAGTAACATCTCTATAAATTAATAATTTTGTGACAATAATATTTTAATTTCAACTATATATTCATGTTTATCATTCATTCTATAGTATATATTAATTTATAGAGAGGGTTGTCTTGTTTGTTAAATAAAATAGATAATATGAATTGAGAGAAGTCTATATATATAAAACCAGTAAACTAGTATTTTTCTCAGGTTTTATAAATTTTAATAATTTAAGACTTGAAAGTTTAATATGGAGAAAAAATTGAGAAGGATTTATTAAATAAATTATAAATATTATAGATTAACTAGCAGTTGACCCGCGCTCCGCGCGGGAGGTTTATAATTTTGTTTCGTTGATTTTTTATTCATATTGTGATATTTTATTATTATTTTTAATTGATTTTCAAAAAATATTGTAATTATTTTCTCTTTAATTATTATTTTTCAAAACTCAAATTTGGATTAAAAGCACTTGATTCAATTTATGAAATATCATTATTTTTTTCTTTTTGATCATGTTATAAACTAATATTTCACTTTCATTTTTTTTCCTCTTTATAATTTTATATATACAATTACATAAATGTTTTTTTAGTCTACCATAAATTTAAATTTTACTTCCATTCTAAAACTCAGTAACATATTTAAAATATTAAATTATGATCAATTTAAAATGAAAGTTGAATTATATTATTACCACTAATAAAAAAATTAAAGTATTGTTTTTCTTATTTTAACATTTCATTTTTTTTACATAATTTATTTTTATTTATATAAACTTTCTATTAATTAAATAAGTAACATAAATATGCACTAAATGAATGTTTTAAATTTATTTTAATGGTATTTTTAGAAAAATGTATTTTAGTAGTATTTTTGAAAAATAAATTTGATAATTATTTTTTCTTAGAAAAGAATTCAGTTAATGAAAACGCATCGTTTTCCAAAACTAAAAGAAAATGATGTCAACAGAAACAAGGCGAATTGTAAGCAAAAACAACATGTAACACAATAAAGTTTGATGCAATTGCAATTTCGTTCCCTAAAACAAAAGTGTGAAGATAATATTTGTAAGTGATGAACTCTTAAAAAAGATCAGTCTAGTTCTTATAAGTAAGCTGTGTCCTGTGTGTAATCACAAAGGGAGCTTTCGAGGTCAACTCTACATGTTGACATGTGAGCACATAAGTAGTGTTGTGTAATACTTCTTATATTGATCTAGCAAAATACTATTGACATTGCTATTTTACCATGCGTTGGATCATGCTTTAGAAGAGACAAGTTGAATATGCATGTGAAATGAAAGTATAGACTGATCATGACGACTCCTCTATAGATGTTGCTTAAATTCAATCTTACATGCAAATTCAACACTAGTATGAACATAGCCGATCCTGTCAAATTTGGGGCCGAAAGCAAAACAATTTTTTTTTGATAGATTAAAGATAAAATTATAAATAGTGAGACTAAATCTTAAAATTTTAGGGAAATGAGGGCTGTCTTTGCAATAGAAAATAGATAAAAGTTAAAAAAAAATTGAGACAAAATCTTAAAAATTTCCAAAAATGGGGCCTATTTTTACAAATTTTTTTATGGGCCTAATTTTAAAACTTAAAAAAATATCTATATATTGGGAGCCCAATACCTATGTGTCTTAAGAATGTGTGGAAGATCGAACGTAAGTATGAATATATCTAAAGCTAAACTGCGGTACGCTATAATTCATATATATATATATATAGGCAAGCCTTTGATTACTCGGGCTTTCCTTGCTATCATTTTAAAATGTAGTCTTCAGATGTATTGTAAATCTGAAAATTCACAAATTAGATTTCAAAGAAGATGTCAAAAGGAAGCACTTGAATGTTTAACTGTCTACCAAAGTCTCTTCCAAAAGGAACTCAACTTGTATATATGCCTTTGAAATTGAAACTTTTTCATTTGATCAGATTCAGATCATAGCATCAACGAACACTTAGAGATTCCCTATGATTTGTATCTCCAATCTCTCCAAAATTTTATATTCATTCAACCAATTTTTACATGGCAATGTGTTTTTTTTTTTTTTGTATGTTTTGATAAAGGACTGATGATGTGAGATTGTGAGTAAGCCTAACTTTTCCTTTTTATGTTCTACAAATCTCTCAAAATCACCGTAAATGTTTTCTTTAAATCACACCAATCACAATCTGTTTTTCTTTTTTCTTAAAACTAGAAAAGAACATACAATTCCCACCAAAATTATCTTTAAATTCTCTTAAGAAACTAATATTTCCAAAATCTCACAAACTCCTCTCAAATCTTTGTTTCAATACACCCTCCAAAACAAGAAAAGGACAAACTTGCTGACTCATTGTTAAACTAAAGTAAACACTTTGTTCATGTCCGATTAGTGTTCTCCTCCAATCATAGAGACTTTTCCCACTTATTCTTCACCTCTATCTTTAACTATTTGTTTTTGTTAAAGAAAAATAGTTTAGAAGTGGTCTTACACAGGTAAGGAAGATGATAAGCTTATGGTTATAGAAACAATTTTGTAAAACTTTGGTTCTCATTATTTATATTTTAGTCACCCTTTTTAGTTTAGTGTTGCAGGAAACGGTCTGAGCACTTTGAGATCTCAATTTCAAGATTTTGGTGAGTTCATAATACAGTCATCTTTTACGATCTAGAGTTTTCATAAGATCTACTTCTTTGACAAACATTTTTGTTACGCTTTGTAATTTTGTTAGTACTAGTTCTTACAAAGTTGTGTTTACTATCTATAATCTTCAGAAACAAGCTAGTCTACATGTAAATAGAAGTCTAAATTCTAACATAAGCTCACGAAACTATAGAGTACAAAAGGGTTATGGAATTCATAAGTGGGTGAAGTCATAACATAGGCACAACAACATCTATTGTCTTGTTGTTGTGGCTTATGCTCATAAACTGTTTATGTATAAGATTCAGTGAGATTGAACTTAACTTAGAACTTGTTGATTTGTATTTTGACATGTTTCAGATCATGGTATTATTCAAGACTGTTGTAGTGACAATGATGGTGGCATTGGTCACAGTGGTGTATACTTGTAGTTTCGCAAAAGGTTATCCAGAAGACGATTTCGTGGCAAGATTGCCTGGTCAACCAAAGGTCGGGTTCAGACAATTCGCAGGATATGTCAATGTGGACTCGGAGAATGGTCGTAGTCTGTTTTACTATTACGTTGAAGCTGTAAAAGAACCTGAAACTAAGCCCTTAACACTTTGGCTCAATGGAGGTCTCTGTTTTTGTATAGTTCATAAATTTAAGCTAGTTTGTGTGAAGTAAACTTAATATTTGAGAGTTTGTATTGCAGGTCCAGGTTGTTCATCAGTTGGTGGAGGAGCTTTTACCGAGTTAGGCCCATTTTATCCCACAGGCGATGGTCGTGGCCTGCGCGTTAATTCCATGTCATGGAACAAAGGTTTGTTGTTTTGATAATTTTATAGAAACAACAAAGAGCTTTGTGATTCTTAATTTACATGATATTGTCTCTTGTTTTGAAATATGTAGCCTCGAATCTGCTATTTGTTGAGTCACCAGCGAGAGTAGGATGGTCATATTCGAATAGAAGCTCGGATTACAACACCGGGGACAAGTCTACTGGTAAAAATCTAATTTGCATTTTTCCAAACTATATTAGAAGATCGTTGTATCCTGACATTTTTTTTTTGTATTTGAACAGCCAATGATATGCTTGTGTTCTTGTTGAGATGGTTTAAGAGGTTTCCAGAGTTGAAGTCTCGCGAACTCTTTCTCACGGGCGAAAGCTACGCAGGTTTGTCTTCGGTTCTTCTGATTCTTAGTTCAAGGATTGGCTACTAGAACCATAATTTTGCAGTTCTTGATGCAATACTTTTAGTTTAATTTAATTTCCTTAGTATTTACTTGTCCATGGTGATTCCTTTTGTGTAACAAGGATTTGACTTCATTTTCTCGCAGGACATTACATACCTCAGTTGGCTGATGTGATACTAACCTACAATTCACGCTCAAGTGGGTTTAAATTCAACATCAAAGGCATTGCAGTAAGAAAAATAACAATTTTCTTGACGTTTCATCAACCCTTTTGGCTCTCTTGTGATTCCATTGTGTAATTTCTTTTCTTTCTGATCAGATTGGGAATCCACTTCTGAAGCTTGATAGGGACTTTGCAGCTGCATACGATTTCTTCTGGTCGCATGGGATGATTTCTGATGAACTAAGACTCACAATCATGAGCCAATGTGATTTTTCAAGTCCCCAAAACATAAGCAAAGTCTGTACCAATGCTATCATCGAAGCCCGCATCATCACTGAGTATGTCACCTATTATGATGTCCTCCTCGACTTATGCTATCCGTCTATAGTCGAGCAAGAGCTGAAGCTCATGAAAATGGTTAGCTCTTTTTTCAATCGTCCACCTTTTGTTCCACCAAAAGAACTTTTAATCTCTTAATTTTCAAAAATGAATTCAGGCCACTAAGATGAACATGGGAGTCGACGTCTGTATGACATACGAAAGAAGTTTCTATTTTAATCTCCGGGAGGTACAAAAGGCGCTTCATGCAAACCGCACTAGCCTACCTTATGAATGGACCATGTGCAGCAAGTACATTAAACTATCTTACCTTCTTTGAGTTTCATTGACAAAAGATGAAGAAAAATTCTATATAACCATACATTTATTGGATACTTTGACTATGTTACAGCCGGCTAAATTACAGTGGCATCGACTGGAACATCGATATGCTTCCGGTTCTTAAAAGAATTGTACAGAACCAAACTCATGTTTGGATCTTCAGGTAATTAATAATTCTATTAAAGATTTTTTTTGTCTTTATTCTCTAGTATTATGTAGCTAATTAACCACCCGGCTTGCAGTGGAGATCAAGATTCTGTAATTTCACTCCAAAGTACACGAACTCTAGTAGGAGAGCTTGCACACGATCTCAACTTCAAGATTACAATTCCATATAGAGCATGGTTCCACAAAGAACAGGTAGTTCCCATCAACCTTCAAAAATGTGAAGATAAGTTCTTGCGATTGCTAACTTGTAGATGTTTGAATTATGACTAGATTGGTGGTTGGGTCACTGAATATGGAAATCTACTAACCTTTGCAACTGTGAAAGGAGCTGCTCATATGGTGCCGTATGCACAACCCTCACGAGCTTTACATATGTTTAGTAGTTTTGTGAGTGGCAAGAGATTACCCAACAAACCACATTCGTCTATTTATAATTGAAAGAGAAGATAGTGGAGTTTTGTTAGCTCGCTTGAACCTCTTTAGTCTGTTGTGGTTTGCTTGGATCTTCAAGTTCCTTTTAAGTTATTTATTAGAATTATTGTAAACATAATTTGTGCTGCATCTATAAGACCAACATTGTGATAATGATTATAATCACTATATATTTTACCCACACCTTGTGCGTTGGGAAATAAGTAGAAATAAAAATAAAAATTGATATATTATATAAATATAAAATAAATTTAAGAAAAAATAGCACACAGACACCGTTTGTGTCTTTCATATAACACAGACACCGTTTGTGTCTTTCATTTAAGAAAAAATAGCACACAGACACCGTTTTTGTCCGGGGCACCGTTTTTGCTTGTGATTTAACAACTATACCCTTCTAACTAATAAGATTTTATCAACTGAACTCTCGTTAGTTTTGTGTTTTCCTTTTAATAAAATACTATAATTTCTTTTTTTTTACCATCGGCCAAACTCAATTATTACAAGATTTTATCTCCTCGATTACCAAAAAACCTACTTCCTCCATATTCACTCTCTCTCCGCCCCTCTTTCTGAAAAAACCTAGACGGCGGACTTATAGTTGGAACTTCCCAAATCCTCCTCCTTGTAAAAACACCATCACTAGATTTTGCTAGCCCTCCTTCTATTTGAGTTGGGAATTCAATCTCTTTATTCGTTCTTCCTACATTTCGCGTTGTACCCAACCCCAGCCGCCGTGTACTACGCAACAATCCCGACAATGATGAAAGGTACCCATTGTATTATTAGTTTTTTCAAAACCTTGATCTGTTCCCTCTCGGCTTCCAATGCACTCCGGGTTACAGATAATGCAGATGAACCCACCCCAGATAAACACCTTTCTTCTCCAACAAAGTTGTCGGAATCGTCAATCCAACCATGTGTTGAAGTGTTGTTTTGTGGACAAGCCTTAGCAAACGTAGCTTTTGTGGTCATATAATCGTGGACTTGAGTTTTGTGGATTGCACTTATTGGATAAAACGAGTTCCAGAGATCAAATGTCATATTTTGGTTTATTTTGAAATTTGTCTTGGATGGTTTATAGTTAGAAATGCATGTGCAGTGTCATAGTTTTGCTTTGATCAATCATACATGTGCATTTGTATTTTTTATGTTTAACCGGTTTTCTTTTTTTTGCTTTAGCTCAGTTTTAGTTTGTGAAGATTTTTTTTTTTTGTTTGAGGTTTCGAATTATACGGGAGTTTGAATCCATTTGTTTTTTGGAGTTGGTTTGATTTAGGTTCTATTGATTGATCCATGTGAAGTTGGTCGGAGATACAATGGTTTTGCGTATATTTTGGTGAAGTTAATCAATTCCACAACTCAACGATTCATGTTGGATGATGGTTGTATTGTACATGTAGGTCAATTACACTCTTTTGACTTGAATGGTTTAAATATGTAGAATTTGTGTATGTTTTATGTGGTCATTATGTGGAATTGTGGATTCACTATGTGGATTCACTATTATCGGCGTGGTCATGTGGATGGAAGATTACAGATGTTGTAATGTAGATGCGTTCATGTGGTTATGTGTGAAGCGACGAGACGATGCATATGTAAGACATCGATACGTTCATGTGGAAGATATGGTGAAGGAGATTGGAAGTCCTCTGTATTTTTTGAAATCATTGGGCCAGTTGTAAAACAAACTCATAGATTGAAAATAGCTCTCTATAATTAACTATTTTACAAACAAGTTTGCTAGGGTTATGGTAATTTTTGAACAAAAAACATGTTGATCATGGTATACCATTTAGTTATATTATTGTCAATTCAAATTTTTTTTTATCTCTCTGTGTTTTCAATAGCAGATTTTTCTCTCTTGCTACTATGAAAGTTTTTATAAAGCGTTTTAGATTTTTATTTCAATAGCATCTTTCACAAGAGTAGCCACGTTATGATCTCTTTGCTAGGTTCATGTTTTGCCCAAAACTCAAAGAGAGAGTTTTGTACATATCCATCATTATGTAACCAAATGATCAAAGATATTGGAAGTGGTGCATATTACTTATGTAAATATAGAATTTGTGAACTTATATAGTTTGTAAATACAACAAAAAAAATCTTATAAAAAATGTACAACACGTAAAATACATATGTATGATAACGAGTAAAACAATTATATAGTTGCTTCTTCTTCAAACTCTCTTCAAAGAAGCTTAAATTAAATATTAAGACTGTTAATTATAAAGCTTTCACTTTCGAATCCTGATTAATCAAGAACAAAAAATAGTGATACAAATCCTTTTTATTTTTCGTATGTAAGATATATACAAATGAAAACACATCCAAAAGTATGAGATCCATGTGGACAACACTTGGTGGATAAGCTACTGTTGATGATTAACCACAACATAGAATAAAGGGATAAATATCAAATTAATTCATCTTTCACAACACAGTCGTTCTCATACACGTCGTCATACCAACGTTCTCACACACATCGTCATACATTGTCTTGCTTGTGCTTCTTGGTTTTTCTATTCGCTCTTGGTCTTATTTGATTTATTCACAACTTAGTTCTTTCTATTTAGGGTTTATGTGTTTCTCTTGTAAAGTTATGTTCGTTTTATAAATGATTGCTGGTAATGCCACTAAAAGTAAGTAGGGTTGTTTTTGTGTATGTTACTTCTTCTAATTGTTCTTTGATTTGTGTACATTGGTATCCATTGCACAATATCCATGTGATCTCATCCATAACCATCGTCGACGAACGATAACGTTTCTAGGTTCTCCTTTGTTATCTATGTTTATTCTGTTTTACAATAGTTCTCAGACAAGTGATCTGTTTTTATGTTTACCACATCGTAGCCACCAAATTCCAACCATCAAATTCAAGACGTTTCCTTAAATATACTTTAGATGAGAAAGCAACATACATCTTATTATATTCTAAACATCTCGTTGATACTAGCTTCCCCCTTCGATACAATATTAAAACCACCTAAATCAGACTTCCTTGTTAGAAGCCACCTAAGAGGCTTATGTAAATTTTATTTTCTTGGTATAGATGTGTTGTATGCAATATATGACACATATGTGGATATGATTTTGTGGATACGTTCTCGTTGTTACATGTGAGGTAACACAAAAAACCTTGCAAATAGATTATTCCTCAATAAACACATGAACATTAACAACTAGCAAATCCATGACTCAAAAATTCTAATAGAGATTTTTTCTCTAGTTAGAACATCACTAATTTTCATACGTATAACATGTGAACAAGTTTTAGAGAAATAGTCGAACAATAATCTTTTCTAATTTGGGTTATCACATCACTTTGAATCTCAAGAAATCTCTTACCACACCACCACCATCTCTAATGGTGAGCATTATTGCAGCTGTATTTTCACCTTCATCACTAGGAACACTCATCATCACTTCCAAAACTCGTTACCTTCACTCGCAGAGTTCACCTCCGCCACCAATCTCACCGACTCAGAAACTCATCTTCTCGACTCACTTGCACTGCTGCTTCTTCTTCCACCATGTATCACTTCCTCTTCTTCTTCTTCAGTTTAATTAATCGAATTTGGATATTTAAGTTTTTCAAAATTTGCCCAAAGAGGAACAAGAAAGAAGAAATATGGGTCTGGAACGAAGGTTAAATGGGCTGAGAATGGATGGGATTTGTGAGCTTAAGCTTGACAGTGGTCAAGTTCGTCACTGTTAAGGATTATGGATCACTCTCATGGAAATCTGATGATAATCGTGAACTGAAGATTCAAAGGATTTTTTTTTTGGGGGCAAGATGCAAATAATTTAATTGTTAAAAAAAGGAGCACTAAACCTAACAAAAAAACACATATATCTCTAGCCACCCGATCTAAATCCTTTCATTAGCATTAGACTGCTAAGATTTTATTATATCTAACCAGTTTGGTTTGGATTTTGTTTTGATATGTTTAAGTTGAGGGGTATAATTGTCCAAATTGTGTGTCTACAGTGTAAAAGTAAGGCAAAAACGGTGCTTATACACGGAAGGGTGTTAATGTGAAACATAATACACAGAAACGGTGTTACAAAGCAACATTCCCTAAATTTAAATATAATACTATTACATTTTGTGTTGTTTTTATGGTTCGATAGTAAGTTTTTTTATACGATCTATATTAATATTTTTGCAGGAATTTTAGAGAAAACCTTTTGGGTTCAAACTTATTTACAATGACATGACATTAGTATTAATTATTTATTTCAAAATACGAAATATCATTAACAAAATTCCTAAAATCTCTCCATAATAAATACAAATATTATTTTCTTATTTTTTAGTTTATTTTTCTCAAATGATCTTATTTGTTTAATTACATAAAACATATGTATAATAAAGATATAAAAAAAATTCAGGTAAAAAATGTTTTTGACAATGGTTTATAACTTTTATAAATAAGACCATATGCTTCCAAATACGAAAGAGCAGGAAGCTTGATTATATGCGTCCAAATTTAAAAGTTTTATTCGGTTTAATCCAGTATTTTATTTGAACAAATTAAAATTTGATAAAGTATATTTGAACATATATGTTTTAAAAAGGTTCGTATATTATAAATACTTAATTTTTATAGATTGTTTAAAATATTTTAAATTTTTAAACTCACTAAAAAGTAGAAAGTATTATCTATCTTAACATTTTTGAAGTACATTTTGTACTAAAATGTATTGTGGGTTATAACCTAATATTTTGTAATATTTTCATAATCAAACCCTTGCCATTTGAATAAATAACAAAAAATAAAAGTGAATTTTTGTAATTCAATCATAACCAAATCGCAAAATTGGAAACAAATATTATTACATTAAAACAATTTCCTAAAATACCTTTCTAAAAACTCAAATTTCTCTCCAATATATTTATATAATCTTATTTGTCTTCAATTTATGTTATTACATAAAAACTAATTATAATAAAAATACAAATTTGCTTCACACATTTTGCAATTTAAATTTTTGAAAACGGTCGTATATAACTCAAATGATAAAGGGAAATTTTTTATATAAGAGTTCAAAATCATTATAAATAGCACTAATATGTTGCCTACTACAAATGAGCACAAAGTTTAATTTCTTAGGCATCCAAATTAAAAAAATTATTCAGTTTATTCCGGTTTTATATTTAAGAAAAATAATTGTTTCTAAAAAATTTCAAAATATTATAAATTTTAATTTTTTATAAAAGTTTAAAATATTAGAGAAATTCTTACTAATGACCTAATATTATAACATTTAATTTAAAGTATTATTAATATTTGAACTCTAAATTTTTTAAAATATAATAATATTGTAAATAAATATGATTGGACGGATTTGAGTTTACATAAATAGGATTATATTTTTCTTACGGGTTGTCTATGATAAAATATTTTTATGGGTTAAGTTAAAATATATTTTTTTTATTACAAAATTATTATGCGGTGTACTGCGGGTTGACCACATATATCTACAAATCTACTTATAATACAAATTCATAAAATTATATAAAATAAAATAAAATAAACACGTATAAAACTAGACAGTATAAACAAACTATGAAAATGACCAACCAAACAAATATATTAAATTATAAAGTTTTAGATATTATAAATATTTTTTAATTTTTAAAATGTTTAAGTGCTATAATATTTTAACTCTACACCAAGTTTAAACTAACGTATGCCATATTTTAATACGACGAAATGTGATTGTAAGACATGACAGATTGTAAGATGGGTAGAGTTGTTAATTACATATATATAAAGTTTAAAATATTTTTAAACTTATTAAAGTTTAAGTGTTATTACTATTTTAACTCCACACATGTTTAAACTGAAGAATATTGACCTTACTATAATTTTAAAAATGGGTTTAATTTTTTGACGATTATGTAATGCCCCAACCGCTATCTCTCCCAGTGGGCCCACCTCTCTTAATGGGCCTCACGTCCTCTCACGAGGACCATGAGCCCATCAATATCCGACGGTAGGTTTGCTTCGTCCATGAGGCTTAAATACTTCTTTACCGACCCTATAAATCACCACATGATTTTTCCTTGTGTTTTGACCTCTCTCACACAATTTCGACAACTACTTCCCAAAATGTCACCCATCCGTTGACTACTCCAGCATGAGCACACTTAAATTTGGAATTCTTTCAGGACCCTTGACCGAAAAGATAAGTGCACTTTGGTGACATATGTGGCCAAATCAATTCATTTAAGCATCTCCGCAAACTCGGGTCTCACAACTCTTTCCCTCTAACAGGCCGCAACGTCCTCGTTGTGCAACAAGACCGTCACCCCCTAACAGTGTGAGACAACCACTCCACACATGTCTCGGTTCGGCTCTGATACCACTTGTAACGCCTAGATCGCTAGTGGGCCCAAGGTTTACTCTTAGTCCATGGGCCCACCTCTCTTAATGGGCCTCATGTCCTCTGACGAGCCTCATGAGCCCATCAATAACCGACGGTCGTTTTGCTACGTCTGGGAGGTTTAAAGACTTCTTTACCAACCCTACTAATCACCACATGATCTTTCTTTGTGTTTTGACCTCACTCACACAGTTCCGACAACCACTTCCCAAAATGTCACCCATCCTTTGACTACTCCAGCATAAACACGCTTAACTCTGGAGTTCTCTCAAAACACTTGAACGAAAAGATAAGTGCACTTTGGAACCAAATCAATTCATTTAACCTCTCCGCAAACTGAGGTCTCACAGATTATATGACAGAAATGATTGTAATATGTTTCCAATGGATTATATGATGGAACGGGTTGTAAGACGGAACATGTTTGAAATAGTATTAATAAAAAAAATTAAAATATCATTAATATCATACTTCAATACGGGTAAAAATCTTCATTTTACTATTTTCTAATAACAACAATATAGGTATAATAAAATAATTTAGCAAAGTTGATATTAAATAAATACTAACAAAATCTATATATTTTAGAAAATATGAATGAAAAATAAAATGTTTTTCCCGCAGTGTACCGCGGGTTAAAGTCTAGTATTCATTATAAATTGATATAATATATATTTATATTTATGTATAGATACACACACATATATAAGAAGTTTCAATGAATGATTGAATCTGTTAAATCCGTTTCTAAAATATAAATAAATCTTGGAAAATCAATTGTATGTTTAAGTTTGTCTGAACGAAGAAATATGATCAGTTGATCACACTTAATTAGGTAATAAAATCATTCTCTTTAATTTTTTCCCATAATTTAAGAGATAAATTAAAAAAAGATTTGTTTTTGGTTGACCAGAAAAATATAATGTTTCTTAATGACACGTATTATGTGATGAAAGGGTGAAAAAATGATTAACAATAAATAATTTGATATAAATGGATATCAAATCTTTTTATTTAATGTGATAGTATATATATATATATACATATATGTATATGTTTACAGATTTAATAATGTTCTTTTAAATTATTTATTTTATCTTAAATCTATATGTGTTTTATTTATTAATTTATTTAAAAAGGCTAAAGTCCAGTTGCATATTCTCTAAATTTCAAAATTTTCTTAGTTAATTTGTGAAAAAATGATTACGAACTAACAGTATTAATAGATTAAATATAATTTGAAAAAACAATTTTAATTTATAATCATGTTTTAAGAACCTCTTAACATTTTGACCCAAAAAAGAAAAAGAAAAAGAACCTCTTAACATTGTATTAATTCGTTCAAATACTGATTATATACTAAAAGCAGCTGGATCTATCTTTCTAATTTAATTAAAATTAGAAAAATAATTTAACTTTTAAATATATATAATAGAAGAAAATATTATCACACTAATTAATTTTAAAAACAGAATCAAGTGATATAGAATCATCATATTTATTTTCTTTTGATTGCATTTTTGATAGAAAAAATTACATTTTACATATATCATTAATTTTGGAAACAAAATCAAGTAATAGAGAATCATAATATTTATTTTCTTTTGATTGCAATCTTAACTTAAAAAAAATAAATTACCTTTCACATATAACATACTCTATATATATTTATAGCCATTCCGAGGCATAACATATAACACTTCAAAAGCAAAAGATAATAATATTACAACAAAATGGTTTTCACCAAGAATTTGTTCCTCGCAGTAGTTCTTACTATCCTCTTTGTCTTACCTACTATTCATTGCTCTGATAACACTTCCGGTACTAATTATTTATCATACACTCCATTTTTTTTTAATTATCGTCTTGTTTTATCTTTTTTATGAATATGTAATTGTTACGTTTGTATTGTATTTTAACAAAAAAAAAACGTTTGTATTGTAAAATAGGTTTTGGAATAAAGCAAGAGTATAAACAATGCTACACCCCAGATCCGTGTAAGGGAGGGGAGAATGGATGCGAAAGGTTTTGTGCGAGTATAAGCGGTTTACTCTATGGTAAATGTAGACCTAAAGACAACGTATGTTGTTGTATGTCAAAGACGAAATAATTTTAATCAAACATAATAATATGCTAGACCAATAATGTCACAAGTGTTGCAAGTTTTCATATGGTTTTAATAATCTAAACACAAGTTTCAGAGCGCAATACAAAATCATCATACTAAAGAATGATAGTCTGATCAAACTCGAGCAGTAATTTTAACCAGATAGATAATTCTTTAAGGCGATCTCTAGATAGATCGCCTAAAATTACATAAGTTTCATTTTTGTGTATTTTTCTATTTTTAAATGAACTAAATTTTATCTTCATGTATGTAGTTATAAACGTTTATATATGGTTTGATGTAAATTAAATATTTCTTTTTCTAATTCTTGTTTAGATATAATATTTTACTTTTTAAGATATATTATTATATCTGTTTTTGTGTATAATATCATATTTTAATATTATATGGTATAATTGTGTAAACCGCTTAAAGTTGCCTGAGCGTTCTAGGCGCTAACCACTAAATCACCGCCTACATAGCGTCGAACACTTTCTTGAACACTGTTAATTAGCACTTAACCTTAAATTGGTTTAAGATTTTGCATCTTTAAATGACAGTTGATTTATCCGTAAATTAAATGACGATAGTTGTAAACCCATGTATCCAAGCTTTGATATTTGTTTGTTTACAGGGACATTTCAAATATAGCCTTTTGAGTACCTTTTCACAAAAACATATTTTCATGTTGTCTATTTTCAATAATACCCTTTTTCTATATACGAAATAACTAAATTATAAACGGAAAACTCCAAATACTAAACTCTACCCCTCAAAATTATACTCTGAATTAAAAACAAAGAACCCAATTCTAAAATAAATTTTAAAACTTAGTTTAACGTATGTAATTATGTAAATGACGGTAAAAATGAAAATGGCAAAAAAGGTATGTTCGCAAAAGAGTATTAAGGAAAAGGCATTAGTCAAAATTGCTCATGTTTATAAATCTAAATCTTAACATAAATGGATTATTTTTAATTGGGAAAAACCCAAAAAATACAAAATATCAAAAAATTACTTTTTGAGTTAAAATATAATTATTCTCAAATAAAATTAAAAGTTACCATCACATAATTTAAAAGTTACCGCTACATCATTTAAACATTAGTTCAGATGGTATGAGTAAATTTGGAATTTTATTTTTGTTTGGAGATTGTATGTGTAAAAATAACAACCGTTAATTAGTACATATATTTCTTCCAACAAAAAAAGTTCAAGTTTAAACGTCTAAAAAATAATAAACCAAATATTTTAGGGGTTTTTCTCCTTTTTGATTTATTCTTGTATGTATTAGTTGATGATTCAATTTTTTTTTACATAAACAAATGAAAAACGTAAAGACGATGGGTGAATGGAAATGATTACAATTCGTAATATACCCCTCCAGCAAACCATGACAAAAAACCTGGGTCAATTTTCGTTAGCAAATAGTCTGGGTCAATTTTCGCTATTTCTCCGTCTAGTTGGCAACGGTAGCAACAAAAAGCATAAAAGAAAAATAAATTATATAACTAATTTGCCAAACTAGTCCGCTACAGTGCCACTTTTTTTGCTCTGGCAAGACTACACTAAACATAATAATAATTTGAAATATGGTTACTTTTATGGGAAAATAGCGAAAATCAACCAATTTTGGGATTTTAAGGCATCAAATATTACCAAAGATATTGTATCATAAATCTCATCTGCTAATTTATACTAAATTAATCAAAATTGTCGATTTCAAATATTAGGTTACATTCTCTATTCACAATACTCCTCGAATGAACATTGCATATCGGGAATATTCTAAGAACTATGATGACAATTAATTTATAACAACGTAAAATTACCAAAATTTGGAGATTTTTTATTCCCTAAATCAATCATTATTAATAACAAAATCTTTTTATAACTAAATTGATCGCTATAAATTTAATCATTCCTTTAGTTCTAAATCATATTCTCATCGCAACCTAATACAGTTTTTCAAAAAGAAAATGTCTATGGCTCTTCTCCTATCTTTCACACCACTCAACGATCTGAATCCATATCAAAACTCATGGCGTATCCAAGTCAAAATTCTTCATAGTTAGAGAATGTTTTCGGCTAAAGCTGGGGAATCAATAAAATTGATTCTTGCTGATGAAAAAGTATGTCTTTTAAATTTTCTTTAATACATGTACTTTATTTAAACCACATATATCTTTTTAAAGTTCTTATTTTCTGTTATGAATATGGTGACAAAATGGGAGCTTCGATCCAAAAAGATCATATCAAAAGGTTGGAAAACAGTTTGCGTGAGGGCGACTGGAAGATAATGTCAAGTTTTGGCTTGCATCCTTGCACTTTATACCGACCTTCGAAGTTGAAGTACAAGATAACCACACGTTACGGTACCACAATTAATCGGTATCAAAAGGTTTCTGATGATCAATATTTGTCATTCGCTAAGTTTGATGATATTCTTGCTGGAACCCTTGTAAAAAACATTTTGTTTGGTAAGCTTTGATAATGTAATTCAATAGATCATTAAAAAAATTCCCTGATTAAACCTCTAATACTAATTTGAAAGATCTATATTCTTGTAGATGTTATTGGTCAAGTTGTCTCCTTTGGTAGAATTGAAGTGATTCTTAATCGTAACAACAAAGAAACAAAGAAAATAGTGTTTGAGATGAGAGACAATGAGTAATCACATATATTTCCATACAATTATATTTCACTAATATTTATATAGTTAATATCATATTTTCATAATACAAACACTTCTACTACAAAGACATTCGTATCTCATATACTCTATGCGGAAACTATGCTGACTTGCTTAACAAGGCAATACATGAGTCAGAAGATCGCATGATCATTTGTTTGTTGAGGTTCGTCAAGAAAAATATTTTCAAAGATAATAACGGTTTAATTATTTGATAAAGTCATTTTGTTTATGTTTAATGTTGTTAATATATTGATTATGTTTAATAAGTTGGTCATGTTTAAATATTTTTGCAGACACACGATACACTGAAAATGCTTTTCAATCTTCCATTCCGATGATCAGTCCCCAAATAGAAGAGATCGAAGCTTTTAAGAGCATGTATTTAATACATATTTAAAATTGAAAAAAAAAAATTTCTTACATTTTGTCTTAACGTGATGTATATGTAGACTTTTCGGTGATGGCTTGGCTTTAACAATCAATTCCAGATATTAATATATCTTATATCGAATACTTAACAATGCCAAATTATTGTACTTAGAATGTTTGCTACATTTACTTAATTTTGCTAATAATATTGCTAATTTAATTTTATCAAAATTATATTGTAGGCAGGAAATTGTAGATTGATTTGTGCCATCTCTGGAATTGATACTGATATGGGATGGTATTATTTTTGCTGTCGTCCATGTAACAAAAGGGTTTTTAAGGAGTTGCCATCAGATACGAAATTGCCTTTCAAAATGCGAAGAAGACAATTTCCGGTTTCTGTCGCTTTTGCTATGACTATCAACAAGAGTTAAAGTCAATCGATGTCTTATGTTGGTACTTACTTGCCTAGACCGTTTTTTCTCATAGACAGTTATATGTGGCATTGTCAAGGGTGAAATCAAAAGCAGGGTTGAGGTGCTTATTACATATACAAAAGGAAAACCACAGTCGAAAACACTGAATGTGCTATTCAAAGAAGTGTTTCAAAATCTCCGTTAGCAAAATTCATTGGTAAATACTTTTTCGATTATGATTTGCTTAATTTGTTTACTCAAAATCATTTAGTTTAATGCAGTTGATGAATATTTTAATCACTTTATTTTTTCAGGTCATTACAACGATGAAGCAAATAAAGATCTTCAAATTGAGGATGATTTTAAATTCAGCATTTAGTATAACATTTCAAGGTATTTATACTTAACCCGTTTTTAAATTACTTTAGAAATATTTAGTAAATTTGACTATAGAAATGTTGTTTCTTATATAATTTTTTAAAACCTTCATCACAAATGCATATAAAGCTAGAGGATTTCATACCACCACCAATCAAATTCAATAAAACCATTTATTGTATACAATCAATTTTTCCATTAAATTTTTATTTTGAAATCTTAGTTTATCATATGTTTTTCCCCAAAAAAATTATTACATATAATTTACCAAACAAAATTTTCAAAACAGATAAACGTTGCAATTTTTTTTGCAATATTTAATTTTAATATACATGGTTTGAGGTAATTACGGTGCTCTATATATTTTACCGCGTAATCGAAATATATAATATATGCTTCCTTATATTAGGTTCCAAAACGGATTTCAACTGTACAACAATACACACTATTATGTTTACCCTATAATACAAATCTACCATATATTTAGACAATACAGTGTGTATCATTGGTTTATGTGTGTATTATATGAAATTAGCCAAAATCAACATACGCTGAAATGGCGTTAGTTAATCGCCCCGTCAATTGCCATGGTGTCGACTAGCTTATTCACGTTAAGCGATTACTAAACACTGTTTCAGCGTATGTTGATTTTGGCTAATTTCATATAGTTTAGGTTAAAAATTTGAAATTTTGGTGAGTTAGGGTTGATATTTGCCGAATATCATAGTTAAGGTATAAAAACACTGCCTGCAAATAGTCTGGTTTGATTTTTACAGTTTTCCCCATAGACACAACAATTCTCCCATGAAAAGACAAACCTCTTTATACCTCACACTCAAATTCTTCGTGTTGGAAATCCAAGACACGATACATTTGTAACTTTTACTGTTTACTAGGCTTTGAACCCACGCGTATATTCGATATAATTGGTGAAAAATATTTATGTTTGACAATTAGTGAGTTAACTATCTGAAACAACGTCGTCTATCTAAACTTTTAAACTCGAAATTAGATGTTTAATTTCTACGATTACATAGTTTTATGTTTCCAATACTCATACCAAATTTCATAAACAAAAAATTCAAGATATCAATAAATAATAAACAAACAGACATAAAATAAAGTTATAAAAAACATTGGATTGTGGGTTTTACTTTAGCATACCAAATTTCATAAATAAAAAAAAACAAACTAACATACCAAGATATCAATAAATAGTAAACAAACAAACATAAAATAATATATATATATATACCATAGGATTGTGGGTTTCACCCTAGCATACATGTGATTTTTCTAATCAAAAATCCCAATATAGACAATACTCCTTTTACATAAAACAATTAAAAAGGGTTAGAATTTCACTACACAATTAACACACTGCAGAATAATATAACACTATACAAAACACTATTAAACCTCGAAAAGAATAACAAAATCATAAAGGAATGAAAAGCATCGCGAATCACAGAAATCATATTATTAAAACTATGAATTACAAAGAAAGTAAATAATCAGAATAAAAATTTAAGCTGATTGATGCAAATACTATTCTGAAGATCGAGACCCTATATACAGGTTGAATTATAAGGGCGAGCCGTCATAATTATTCATTCGAATTTTACTTTTTGAAATTAGATATTTACTCAATATTTCCATATATTCATATATTTCTTTAATTTTTTTAAATTTTACTTTAAAAAAAATTAAAAATAAATAATAACAAAATTTTAGATTTTGGTTTCTTAGCATCCTCTACCTACCATCATCTCCAATTGCTTCATCAAAAAGTTTTACCAGTCGAAGATCCAATATAGATAATCCTCTTGTTACATAAACCATAAAAAAAAAAGTTAGAATTTCACTAAGCAATCATAACACGGCAAAATAATACAACGTTAAAAAAGACTCAATTATAACCTCGAATGAATTCACAAAATGATAAATGGATGATAAGCAATTCGATATAAAAACAATTCTAAAACGAAAATACAAATAAAATCATATTGTCAAAAATATTAAGTACACCAAAAAAAAACATAACTATGAAAACTAATTGAATTATGAATATAGAGTCTCGATCTTCAGATTAGTATTTGCATCAATCAACTTAAATTTTAACTCTAACTATAAATATAGTATCTAGACCTCTACATTATTAGGACTAACCATCATAATTATCCAACTCGATTTTACTGATTTTTTTTAAATAGTACTTTCCTCAACACAATATTAACAATAAATGTAACTATTAATAATAAATTATGTATTTTCGTTTCTAAAGTTAAGAAAAAATTAAAATTTTTAGATAATTTATTTATTGTAAAATTAAAATATTAAGTTTAGAAATATTTCCATATTTTAAATTATATATTTAGAAAAACTTAATCTAGAAAATGATTGTCATTTTAATCTATGTGGACAGCTTAAATTATACTTATAAAAATAAAATAAAAAGAAATAATAAAAATAGATTTTGGTTTCTTAGCATCCTCCACCTAACATCATCTCCAATTGCTTCATCAAAAGGCTTTACTAGTCAAAGATCCAATATAGACAATACTCTTGTTACGTAAACCATATAAAATAAAAAAGTTAGAATTTCACTAAGCAATCATAACACGGCAAAATAATACAACGTTAAAAAAGACTCAATTATAACCTCGAAAGGAATCACAAAATGATAACCGGATGATAAGCAATTCGATATAAAAACAGTCTACAACTAAAATACAAATAAAATCATATTGTCAAATATATGAAGTACACCAAAAAAAAATCAGAACTATGAAAACTAATGGAACTATGAATATAGAGTCTCCATCTTCAGTTTAGTATTTGCATCAATCAGCTTAAATTATAATTCTGGCTATAAATATAGAGTCTCGACCTCTACATTATTAGGACTAACCATCATAATTATCCAACTCGATTGTACTTTTTTTTTAAGTAGTACTTTACTCAACACAATATTAAAAATGAAATTTTAAGTATTTTAATTTAATAATTAATATAAAAAATTAAGTATTTTCGTTTCTAAAGTAACAAAAATTAAATTTTTATATTTTTGATTAATTTTATATAATTTATTTATTGTGAAATTAAAATATTAAATTTAGAAATATTTCCATATTTTAGATTACATATTTTACTTCCGTATATCTTAAAATTTTCCTTTTTATAAGAAAAACTTAATCTAGAAAACAAATATAATTTTAAAAATGTTAACTAATGAGATGTCTAATCTCGATTGGTCGTTTAAAATCCTATGTGGATAGCTTTAAAAGCTTATAACTTCAACTTTTATATACTATAGACTAGGTTATATAGCGCGGATATACATATATTGATTGTTTCAAAAATGTTTATAGTGTCATATAATATGCAACAATACTATTATTATTATTATTACTAGGTTATTAACCCGCGCTACGCGCGAGTATATTTGTATTGATTGTTTCAAATTGTTATAGATTGAGTAATCATTCAGATAGCGCAAGTATGCTTTTATTGATAATTTTAAAATTGTTTAAGCCTTAGTAATCATTTACATATACATTGATAAATACTATGTTATAACATTTTATTTTTGATTTGTTCTAACATAAATGTTCGTTTATTTATATTTTGAACATCATTTATGTTGTTTAAAAAAATTGTGTTAATAAAAAGGAAAAAGTTATATGTGATTAGTTAAAATATTATTCTTATCTTTTAATTCGTGGATAAAAAAAATACAAATTTTAAAGATTTGAAATATTTCTGATCTTTTTCACCTACATCGATCTGATTGAATCTTATTAGTTAAGTTGTTGTGATATATCAGAAATATATGGTGGGGACTTAACTACTATCCGCAATTTTACTAATATTCATCTTTTCTGCTCACTTTATATTAGACCATCTCCAATGGTTTTTGCTATTTTTTCCTCTATTATAGAGGAACTCTATAATAGAGGTGACTTTTGCTCCAATGGTTTCCTCTATTTTTTCCTCTATAATAGAATATTCCAAATAGATTCTTTTAAAATTTTAATATTAACACCATCTATTTATAAAAGTTGCAAATTAACCCATTTACTTTAACTTTTATAAAATTTTAATAAAATAATTACTTTTATAAAAGATTTTTTCCTTCAATAAAAATAAAATCTATTATTTATATATATTAACTTTTGCAAATGGTAGTCTCAAATTTTAGAATATATATTTATATTAAAACCTTTAAAATATTTTATATTATTATTAGTTATTAAATATATTTATTTTATTTATTTTGGTTATAAATAAAAGAAGTTTGAGATTAAAAGGACTATTTTGCAAGAAAATAGTTCACCTCTATTTATAGAGGAAAAAATAGAGTTCCTCTATATATAGAGATAAAAATAGCAATCTCTATAATAGAGGTGGATATAGAGATGGGTTGGAGTAAAATTTGCTATAAAATAGAGTTTAAAGGAAGAAATAGAGGTGGGTTGGAGATGCTCTTAGCTAGTATAGCTTTTTAAATATAATATTATGAAAAATCTTTTGACTATTTAAACTCAATAAATTCTATTTTGTACAACTACTACATCTCATTGTTATATAATTTATGATCATTAACAATATATTTTAGCACTTTTCATTTTTTCGAGTCTAATCACATTCATAGTTTTATTTCAACCACTCTCAACCATTTCTACATTTGTATACTTTCTTTTAAAAACTCACGTGTTTCCCACATTCGTGTTAATATATATATGATTCTATGATTTCACAAATTTTTGAGATATATCATTTTTAATCGTTTTGCAAGCACTCATTTGTCATCATCTTCTATCCCCACAACCACATCTACTATTCAAGATTCTATATTGTGATATTAAAGATGATGACCGATAATTTACAAGCAATTATTTTTAATCGTTTTGCAAGCACTCATTTACCAACTAAATATTAAAAATAAAATAAAAACATAGGAAAATAAACTATAAACTTTACAGATCTTTTTTTCTTTTCTAAAAATATATATTTTGATAATGCGGATTTATTCAATATTCTATTCATTCAATATTTTGTTACAAAATTTTGAACATGGAATACTAATAGACAGTAGAGTTCTATCTAAAACTCTTCGTAAAATAATTAATTTTTCTAATTTAAAATATAATATGTTTCTTGAAAAGTTTTACTTCATACATGTGCACAAACTTTAAAAATTTAGTGATACTAATATGGATTATGTTATGTATTCAAATTGTAACAAATTATTGAAGATGAAATATCAACCATTTTATTAATTATGATATTATTTTGACAGCACAAGTTTCCATTTCTCGTTTCTTTCATATATAGAAGACTATTATGATTGAAGATTGATTATTAACAAACTTTAATTTATAACCAGTAATATGGTTATTATGGTCAAATGTAGATAATATGATAGATATTTTCATATTCATATTTTTTTTATATCTATCAATAAATTTTAGAGACTGAGAACTTTGCAAAATTTTATATTTAATATTTTTCATATCTTGACATGTTTCTTTTATTTCCATATATAGTTTTCTTTTATACAAAAGTCTTAAAAGTTATAACATATAATTTTTATAAATTTTTTATTTCTCTGATATATTCCTTTTTGAAAGTAAGGGGAAGTTCAAAAATACCCATTTTCCAATACCACTTTTTAGAAATATCCCTTTTTCTAAATTTATCAAAAAGTCACTATAAAAGTTAAAATTTATCAAAAACATATGTGTAAGCTTATATTTATAGACACAAGTTATCTTTATATGTGTGTAAATTTATATATATATTTCGTAAATATTGTATAAATACCTTTTAAAAACCTTTTAAAAATCATTTAAAACCCATATAAAAATTGTGTAAACCTTTTAAAAACCTTATAAAAACCTTATAAAAACCTTATAAATGCCGTTTAGAACCTTTTAAAACCTTAAAAATGTTTGGATTTAGTCTCCCAGTAGTAATGATGATCTTGATGTACCTTATCAACCATATAAAAGTTTATAATTTTTCATATTTGAAAAGGGGTATATTTGAAAATAGATACAAAAGGGGTATTTTTAAAAAGGGCTACACCAAAAGGGGTATTTCTCAAAAATTCTCTTGAAAGTATCTTAATTATAGAAAATATTTTCGTTTATAAACTTAATTATAAACAAATATTTATAAATTTGAAAATCTAATTAGTTTTATACCTTTTATTTAGTTTTAAAACGAAAAAATAAATATTCCATATTTTCAGATTATTCTTATTTCCATATATGGTATTTATTTTTATTTTTACAAAAACAAATATTAATATAGAAAACTATTCTAATTTAAGAAAATAGTTAAATATTGAGATAGAAAATTCCGAGCGTTTTAAATCACACGTGGATAGCTTTAGGAGCTTGTAAAAGTATCAAAACAAACATGATTATACAACAAATAGTGAAATACAATTATACAATTAAAGAAACAGATAAATTAATAAATAATAAAACATAAATAAATAAGAAAAATATTGTTTAAAAAAATCAGATTGTGGTTTTTACTTTAGCATATATCTGCCTAACCTCATATCCAATTCATTGGCTTTGAGAATAAAAAACACCAATAAAAAAAGTATTCCTATTACAAAAATAAAAAAAAAATATAAAAAAGTTAGAATTGGATTAAATAATCAAAACAGTATATTGTTGTTATCTATGTTTTACGACATGAGCGATGTGGGCGATTCTAAAAGACGATTCTCGATCTTTGACGGTTATTTCTCTACCGGTTTCTGACGGTTGCGCCGGCGTAGTAGGGAGTTCCTTCTCTTCGGATCGTGTGGCATCTATCTCCAAGATGTGTTCTTCCCCACTTCGTGATGTTCATCTTGCGATTTTTGGTTCCTTGGTCTATAAAAGCAGATCTTTAGAGCAGTAGCATCGGTAGTCTCTCACACAGTCTCTTGCCACTAAAAATTTTGAAAAGAGAAAAGAAAGGAGAGAGACTTATCAGAAATACAAGAGACGTCTCTTATTTCTGTATTTTTTTATGATTGGTCTGTTAAGCTGTTTTTTAATTAGATATTATTAAGTTATGTTCACATTTAATTTGAGAGATCCAAATGCAGAGACTACCGATGATGTTGCTCTTAGAACTGCTTTTTCACCAAATATTCTCTGTCATTTCTCTCACTACTTTGTTTCCTCTCCGTTTCTACTTGATTCTTCTGCAAATGGCTGATAATCTTCGACGAGCAGTTCAAGACATTGATCTTGGTCCGGATGATGTTCTTGTGGCTAATGCAGTCGCCAAAAACCGTTTTGTTCTCATGGGTCGTCCGGTGTTCCCTCGGCGTCAGAACTTGCGTGAAATCATCGCTTCCATGCCACGAGTCTGGGGTCAATCGGGTTTGGTTCATGGTTGTATTCTTGGTGGGAACCAATTTTAATTCATTTTCCCCTCGGAGGAGTCTTTGGAGATGGTCGTTCGCCGTGGTCCCTGGGCATTTAACGATAGAATGCTTGTTCTTCAGCGCTGGAATCCTTTTGAGAATCCCCCGATTATCAATTTCATTCCTTTCTGGGTTCAAATCAGAGGCATTCCTCTCCAGTTCCTTAACAGAGATGTGATCTCTCACATCGGTCGTTACATTGGTCCTCTTCTCGATGTTGACTATGATGTTAAGGTTGTGGCTCGTGTTGCATTTGTTCGTGTTCAAATAAGTTGGGATATCAACCTTCCTCTCCGATTCCAGCGTCAAATCCAACTCCAGAAAGGTGTTAACACGTTGTTGCGTTTTCGGTACGAGCATCTCCGAGGTTTCTGCGAAGTGTGTGGCATGTTAACTCATGACACAGGGGCTTGTGTCCTTCCCAATGGGGGAGATGATCTGGTTGCTGAGGAGGATGATGATGAAGAACTTTCACCACCGGCTGGCCATCAAAACCGTGGTGTTGTGATTCGTGAAATCGTTGATGAGCCTCATCCAGCGATTCCAGAGGCCAATGTGTTAGAGCCAGAGGTTCAAGCCGTCTCTGATGCGGATGAAGCTCTTGATGATCTGGATCCCAATCATGATTCTCTGGCTCATATTGAAGACCTCCCTGCTGAGATTATTCAGGATCTTCTTGCCAATTTCTCCACTAATCCTCTGATCCATCCCAACTTTGTTCATGAATCTATGGACTCTGATATGGTGATGGCTGCTCTTTCTGACAGTGGGAAGCGTAAGCATGATGATTCTTTTGATTGTGCAGGTTCTAAAGCAAGCTCTAAGGTGTTGAATCGGGGTGTGTGGGAGAGTGCAGTGGAAGCTCGGGTGAAGCTGTTCATCCAACTCGACTTGAAAGAGGCGCGGTGGGCCCAAAACCACCTCTTCCTCCATGAGGACAACTGCTTGGAACTGTAGAGGACTAGGCAATGACCTCGCAAATCGACGTCTGAAGGAGATTAAGAAGAAATTCTCTCCAGACATCATTTGCCTTATGGAAACTAAACAGCAGGATGATGTAGTTAGGGATATTTGTGGTGATATTGGATTTTCTAATGTTGTAACAGTCCCTGCTGCTGGTCTAAGTGGTGGCATAGCCCTAATGTGGAGTAGTTGTGTTTCAGTTTCAGTCATCTCTCTTTCTCCAAACCTTGTAGATACGTATGTTGAAATTAATGGATTTGGTTTCTACTTGTCTTGTGTGTATGGTAATCCAAATCCCATCTATAGCCATTTGGTTTGGGAAAGGCTTGAGAGACTTGCTGCTAACTGATCTGATCCTTGGATGGCCATTGGTGATTTTAATGAGATAAAGAGTAATGCTGAGAAGAAAGGAGGTCCTCCTTGCTCTGAAAACTCTTTTATTGATTTCAGAAATATGCTTCATACTTGTGATTTCCATGATCTCAAGTATACTGGTGATCCGTTTAGTTGGGTTGGTAAGAGACATTCTCATGATGTGGCTTGCTGTTTGGACAGAACTTTGGTTAATAATGAGTGGATTGCTCAGTATCCGGCTTCTCATGCTGAATTTTTAGAATTGATTGAATCCGATCATCGTCCTCTTATTACTACTATCACTAATAACTTTTTGCCCCATCAAGGTCAATTCTGTTTTGATAGAAGATTGGTTGACAAAGATGGTTTTAAAGCTGTTGTTCAAAGGGGTTGGAATGGTTCAGGTTCTAGACAGATTGATATTTCTACTCGTCTTATTTCCTGTCGTAAGGAGATGTCTAAGTGGAAGCGTTTTCACAGATTTAATGCTAAAGAAGACATTGCTGTTTTAAAGAATCGTATTAACACGGCCTGTTCTAATGGTTCTCCTACTCATGAGATTCAGGGTTTACGTAATAATCTCCGACGTGCATATGAAGAAGAATAGGACTTTTGGAGACTTAAAAGCCGTAAAGATTGGATGGCAAAAGGAGATCGAAACACAAAAATTTTCTATGCTTCTGCTAAGAGTAGAGTTGGTCGTAAAAAGCTGTTTTCAAGATCATGAGGGTATTGAGCATCGTGGAGACACTCAAATGGGTTATGTTGCTCAGGATTTTTTCACTAATTTGTTTAAATCTGAGTTATCTCCACATAATAACCATTTTCATGTTTTTAATGAGTTTCAGCCGCGGGTACTTCTGCTATAAACACTGATCTTACTAGAAGGGTTACTGAGGAAGAGATTAAAAGGGCTGTTTTTTCAATAGGTGCTACTAAGGGTCCTGGTCCTTATGGCTTCACTAGTGCTTTTTATCAAACCTATTGGGATGATATTAAATCAGATCTTATTCTAGCGGTGAGAGGTTTTCTGGAAGATGGTAGGTTTGATACCTCTATGAATCACACGAATATCTACGTGGTTTGAAGATGGTTTTTATGTTTTAGACTTGTCTTTGTAAAACGCAGTCGATTTGTCCATCTACGTGGCATCCCAGTTAACTACACTAACGGTCTAATTAACGGCATCATTAGATTTGTAGGTTTTGGCCATATTTTTATAGTTTATGTAGTAAATTCAAATTATAAAGTAGTTCATGTAGTTATAAGCACACTCGAAAATTATGTGTATTAATACGATAAAGCAACTAAGTTCATGGGAGAATTAGCCGTTTTTCCGGAATACACAACAAAACTGCAAGTAGATAAAGCAAAACAAAAGCTACATGCATGATAAACAATGTACAAGATGTCGCTGTAAATAATACAATAAGAAAAATTGCAAAATACTTTTATCATAAACTATAGTGGGCATGTTTACGAGATTGTGTACTTTAATAGTCATGTATTTAGTATATGTTTGTCCTCGGTAATTTTATTTTTTTAGTGTATGTTATGGTTTGGTATACATCTATAATGTATTTTTATTTAATGTACGTCCATAAATCTGTTTTTAATAGAGGCAATAATTGTAATTATGCTGTCATCTTCAACATGGGTAACCTCTTCTGCAACCTTAATATTGGGGATGTTGCTCACAATTTCTCATAAGGCTTGGGTTTTTTTTTTAAATACATTTTTATTGTTTTTACACCTAAATCTTGTAAATTTAATATATCTTAGCATATCTTAAATTAAAAATAAAAATTTCCGAGTCTTCAAAAGTAATTGGTGGTTTAAGTTGATTACATTGAACACAACTTATAGGAAAATGAATAAAACTCTAATTTTCTGATTAGAATTATACTCGTCCAAAAGTAATTTACGGTTTTGAATACGTCCTACAAAGATGAAGAGTTGTTGTTTTAAATCCACTAAATTTCTCGTCTTCCTCTTTGTTTCTTCTATAATAACCAAAAGACCCACTTCTTGCTACCTCTATACTTTTTACTATGAAAATGACTATTAACTCCTTCAAAAGCTTTAACTCTTTTCTTTCCTTTCATTTATCTAATTTTTTAATATTATTATTATAGCAAGATAAAATTAGATCCCTCATATTTTAATTGGCTTCTCTGTTTCTCTCTTTCTCTCAAGTCATTCTCGTCATGGTTCCCACTAGTACCTTTATTGTTTTTCTTCATTAGTTTCTCTCCCTTTTCTTTTACTAATACCTTATTCAATCAAGACAGAGTTTTTTCTGCTCTTTTTCTTTTGTTGGGAGGGAAAAAGTTTCTTTTTTTTTGTTTACTTCAAATTTTTGAGGAATTTCGCATTAGGAAAATCTTAGAGAGAGAGAGAGAGAGAAAGATTTAAACTTTCAAGTGAATTTATAGGATTTCTCAAATGGGAGAAATAGCAATCAGATGGCTCAACAGAGACAACTTCAGATCGAAAGTAATCATAATACTAGTACAAAAAATCTTCGTTGTGGGATTAACCTTGGAGACGTAGAGAGATACAACGACGCAGAGAGATACAATGATACAATGAGGCGTTACTTTGAACAGTTTGGTGACAATAATGGTCCCGCATAGAGAATCAGTTTCATGAGAATTGACCTCTACATGAGAATTGTTGAACTTCGTGAAGAACAAAAATTTGTGAACATGTGGACATTGGCTCGTGGACACCAACAACAGACCAAAGTCACCTCGACACAACTACCACATTGTAGAGAAAGGAAAACACTAAATTGGTATAAGGAGAAAAATATATATATTTCACGAGGATGAGATTTTCTTTTTACTCGCTTTAAGATGTTACCTTATGTGTTAATCTCTCCTACTTATTTTACTGAAATTGTAAACTATAATATTGAATTCATGATAAGCCATCCATAATGCATGGACTTGCTTTTATGGACAGAGATTAAGAAAGTGATCATCAACTTGATCATATATCCATGAGGTTACTATAGCGTGGATATGTTGGGATGCTCATTAATGTGTTTAGAGGTTAGAATGTAGTATATGATTTATTGTTTTGTTTTTAGAGTTAAATATAGTTGTATAAGGCTTTAAGATTTAAGATTCATGTTTTATGTTTACAGTTTAGTGTTTAAGGTTTAGCGATTTGGTTTAGGCTTTAGGTTTTAGGGTTTTGAGTTTAAGATGTTTGATTTAGGGTTTAAGGTATATGATTTAGGGTCTAGACTTTAATGTTTACGGTATAGGGTTTAGGGTTTATGATTATTTATCAAACAACAATTTCTTTAATGAAATAGGTTTTAATATATTTTTGTATGATTAATACATGTAGAATTGACCACTACATTATTTTAGTTTAAAATATTTAGAGGATATGATGTAATATATGATTTATGGTTTTGGTGTTAGAGTTAAGTTAGTTCGATAAGGATTAAGGTATTAAATTCATGTCTTATGTTTAGAGCTTTGTGTTTAAGTTTAGAGAATTTGGGTTTTGGTTTAGGGTTTGAGATATATGATTTAGGTTTTAAGGTATAGGATTTAGGGTTTAGACTTTAAGGTATAGAGTTTAGGGTTTATGACTCACCTTATTTATCAAACCACAAATTCTACGATGGAATATATTTTGATATGTTTTTTATATGATTTAACACAAATAAGTATCTATAAACTATAGTGCAATGTAGAAGCCCCCTTGGTCCAATGGTGTTGACCAAGGGTTTAGTAATGCTTCTACACCAGGAGGTCGAGGTCAGCAAAGGAGTGTTGTCAATAGTGAATCTAATAGGGTCGTAAGGAATTGCTCATGGTAGATTATCTTTGTAATAATTCTCATAATTTGCAATAATTAATAAATCTAAAGACGATAAAAAAAACTATAGTGCAATTGATCATCCATGTATCCATAAATAAATGTTCAACTACATGTGGATAGTGTATAATAAAATTAATTCATAAAAGATATAACAATATGCATCTTAAATTGTAAAGAAAATATAATTATAACTTATTGTATGAAAATAAATAGATATTTTTTGTGTGATAAATACCTAAAATGAGAACAACAAATAAAAATAAATAAAAAGAGGAGAGAGGGAAAGTAAAAGTGGGAGAAAGAGAAAGATAGAATGAGAAATCGAGATATGTTTATGTTTTTTCATTGTAATATCTCAGCCACATAATCTATCCGGAGGGTAAAATAGTCATATTTAAAAACACAACATTGTAAATCAAGAAGGAAAATATACCTCGCTAAGAAAGTGGGTTTTCTTGCTAATACTTTCTCCAAAGGTAGGTTTAGTTGTCAATACTCACTATTTTATAAGAAGTTTGGATGGCTTTGTCAAACCGTGAAAGTAAAATACTTTTTAGGCCATCATTAATAGGGGGATCTTAAAAATATATTCTCTTTGGTAAATTTTACCCCTAAGATCCTCCTAATAATGATTTCTTTAGCGTGTTTTAGTTCAGACCTTGATTTTAAAAATCAACGCAATTTCCTAATTCAACATTTTTGGTATTATTGGGCAGTAAGCAACAAAACTATTTTGCCCCTTTTCTGATTCTTTTGTGTGTTCTTTTCTTTGTGATCAGATCGGGAATCCACTTCTGAAGCTTGGAAGGGATTTTGCATCATAGGAATTCTTTTATTAGTATGGGATGATCTTTAATGAAGTGAGACTCACCATCATGAGCCAATGTGACATTACCAATCCTAAGAACATGAGCAATGCATGTATAGATGCCATCGTTGAATCCAGCGTCCTCACTGAGTATATCAACAGTTATCATGTTCTTCTCGATATATGCTACCCGTCTATTGTCCAGCAAGAGCTGAGGCTCAAGAAAATGGTTAGCCCCTTTTCATTATCCAAATAAACCATGTTTGAAAATTTATGAAAAAATGGTTTCAAGCTACTAAGAAGTGGACGTTTGTATACATACGAAAGAAGTCTATACTTTAACCTCCCAGAGGTACAAAGAGCACTTCACGCAAACCGCACTCGCCTACCCTATGAGTGGACTATGTGCAAGCAAGTAAGAGTTCTCTTTCAGTTTCATTTATCACAAAAAGGAAGCTAACTAATTGCTATTGCCACTATGTCACAGCCAGTTGAACTACAGTGGCATCGACGGGTATATTGACATGCTTTCGATTCTTTAGAGGATTATACAGAACCAAACTCCTGTTTGGATCTTCAGGCATGAATCCTATTAAAGATATATCTTCATATTCTTCTTTTCTTCTATTCTTGTATTTTGCAACTAAATCTCAAGCTTGTTGAAATTGCAGTGGAGATCAAGATTCTGTTATTCCACTTCAAAGTTCAAGAACATTGGTAAGAGAACTTGCTCATGATCTCAACTTCAAGACCACAATTCCCTATGCAGCTTGGTTCCACAAAGAACAGGTACCTTCACCATTAAAAAATGCTAAGGTTTTCAATACTGAGTAGTAAATTTGTAGTGGATGTATTGAGATTGTTACTAGGTTGGTGGCTGGGTCACAGAGTATGGTAATCTACTGACATTTGCAACTGTAAGAGGAGCGGCTCATATGGTGTCGTATGCTCAGCCCTCACGAGGTTTACATATGTTCAGTAGCTTTGTGCGTGGCCAAAGACTCCCAAAAAACTACATCTCAATTCGTCTATCGATGATTGATAGAGAAGATCACACTTGCTTGGTAGACAAGTTTCGTTGTGGTTGATCTTCTCTTTCATTACTTGTATGTTTCTGAATTAATGATGAGACTTATTATATTGGACGTAATGTATTTCTAAGACTCAACAACGTTGACACCAAAACTAAGAAAAAAAAGGCACAAGATATTTTTAGGAGAAAAATAGGGGTGAACCACTTTTGTTCACACCCTCTTAATTAGCCAATCAAAATATCTTAATATGTCACGTCATTTTTAATTTACAAAAGTAAATCAAAATTAAAATAAAAAAACAAATCAAATTATGGAAACAAATTCTGTAAGATTTTTATTAAGAAAATATAGTTCGGTTAGGGTTTATAAAATAGTGGTTAAGGTTTAGATTTTGTATAATTAAATAAAATTATATTTCGGTTTAGGTTGACAAATTAGTGGTTAAGGTTTATATTTTGTAATTAAAAGAAATTAGATTTCGATTTAGGATGACAAATTAGTGGTTAGAGTTTAGATTTTATAATCAAACGAAATTTATTTTTTGGTTTGGGTTGACAAATTAGTGGCTAGGTTTTAGATTTTGTAATCAAACAAAATTTATTTCGGTTTGGGTTGACAAAATAGTGGTTAGGGTTTAGATTTTGTAATTAAACGAAATTATATTTCGGTTTGGGTTGACAAAATAGTGGTTAGGGTTTAGATTTTTGTACAATAAGACAAAATTATATTTCGGTTTGGGTTTATAAAATAGTGGTTAGGGTTTAGATTTTGTAATTAAACGAAATTATATTTTGGTTTGGGTTTATAAAAGAGTGGCTAAGGTTTGCTTCATTTTTGATTTATTTTTTAAATATAATATGACATTGCATATTGTTTTATTTTTATTGGCTAATCAATAGGGGGTGAACAAGTTTGGTTCACCCCTAGGGGTGAACCTAAGGCTCCGAATGGTAACTGCGTTTTTTACTGCGGGAGAAGTGCGGTGCGGTTCAAATAGTAACGAAAATACATAGATATATATGTATATGCAGATATTTTGACACTGTTACAGCACTGTTGCGGTGCGGTTTTGTAGTGCGGTATGGTTACCATTCGAAGCCTTAAGTATTGCTCTTTTTAGGTGCTTTAACACGAGCTAATTAAGGAAATCAATTGTAAGATATTTTCAATATTCTTCTTTTATTTTATTTTCTAAAAATAGAAATTCCCTAGACTAGCATCATTTAACTTCTTCTTCCACAAATACCACACACTCTATAATTTGAGACTTATATCATTAGTTTTTTTGATTAAAAGACTGAAACACCCTTGTGTACAAACCACAACAATTCAATCGAGCATTAAACGATTTGAGTGTGACTGAATCACACAATCTCCGGCAACGACCTCGTGTCATTGTCTCCGGCGACGAGCTCGTCGGTGAGCTTCCAATTAGTATCCGCCGACGAGGTCGTGTCACCATTCTCGTCACACTTCCATCGTCGTCGAAGTAAGGTTCGTTTCTTCACCGTGTTCTTTGCGATTGTTGTTGTCGTCGTTGTCGTCACTGTTTTGTAGATTTAAGTTTCGAGTAGATGTTCTCATCATTTCAACTTCGAATCTAGATTTGATTAGGTGTTGCTTTGGATATGATTACGCGTTGCTCTAGATACGATTAGGTGATTTTCTGGATTTGCGAACTGTCATCAAACTGGTGATTTTTTGTTGCTGTGGATTCGAATCGTTATTTGTGTTGCTGAGGATTTGAGAACGAATCGAATAGTGAATCGGTTCTTCTTAATAGGTTTTGCTTTGATTAGAGTTTAGAGTTTTGAATCGATTATAGTTAATCGTTTTGTTTTGATTAGTGTTGGGTGTACTGAATCGACTATGTTAAATCAAAAATAAATGCTGCTTTGATGGAGAATTAACTAGCTTGGTGAATAAACGTTGCAGATCCAAATTTGAAAGGTGATTTCACATTTGATTAGTGTTTCAAGAACACAGAGATATGGTAAGGTTGCATTAGTGTATCTTAAGCTTTGGCTGTTTGAATATCTTCAGTCTAATTAAATTATACTCAACTTCTGGGGAGTGAAGATAAAATGATAATGGATCCTGAGATTTTGCAATCGATTGGTACAATGGAAGATCTCTTTGTGAAGTTAATGATAATATCAAGTTTAAGGTTTTAGCAAAGATGGTGACTGAAGTTTTCAAACTAGATTGATTAGTCAATGCTATCAAACTTAGTTGTGGACTTCCCTAAGGATGAAGAAGATGGCATGGGGTTCTTACCTGTGTATATGCAGAATGATTGTCAAGTTAAGACGTTTTGTGAAGACCATCCTGAAGTTCGTGGAATCCTTCCTAAAGTTCGTGATATGCTTCCTAAAGTTTTGGTGTCTTTCTTTCTAAGTTGGATTCTCTTAACATTATGTCTTTCTTTCTAATTTGGATTTTTAAATCTTTTATATTATATTTTGTCAAGCAATTCCTCCTAAATACCAACAAGTTCTTAAATATCAAGGAATCCTTCATAAATATCAGCAAGTTCTTCCTAAATATCAATAAGTCCTTCCTAAATGATAAGTAAACTGCATGTCTCAATAATTAGAAACATCCAAAAGGAGTTCCTAAATGCAATGACTCCTTCAAAAGACGATCCAAGTGACGCAACAAATTATCCTTTCATTCATACTTATCATCTTGAGCTTTGCCATTGTAGGATTCAAATTCATATATTTGATAATAGGAGATTGATATGATTACAAATGAGAACAATTAAATATTATCAAAAGTGTTATACATTAACGTCATCTCAAACGTTATAAAATCCTAGATAGATGATTACAAAAAATGTTAAATATTGGTCCTGGTTTTAGCTCTTCTATATGTTGAAATATAGACAAGGCAGTGTGGTATTTGCAAAGAAATAATCTCTCAAGTCTTATTGCAAAAATGAAAATCAATATATTGTTTTATGATAGTCTTCATAAACTATACAAATCTCTTCCTAAACGTTCATTAATGCTTCCTAAATTTTGAACAATGCTTTATCCAGTAAACATATGAGAGAAACTTCACTGTATTCAAAAACTGGTTTCTCTTCGTTTTAGATCTTGGCTCATTTCTAATGTTGAAATGGAGCTTAGGGAGTGTGATATATGTAGGGAAAGACTCTCTCATGTCCTGCAGTATATATAAAAAAATAAGTGCAGATCGTGTCAAGAAAATCATCCTTAAATATAAAGATCTCTTCCTAAATTTTGAACAGTGCTTCCTGAGTTTTATCTGCAGAACTCTGAAAGAGCAATACCACGTTGAAACCTCATTCATCTACATTAGAAAGTAGATTCAAAATTTTATATGCAGAACTCTGAAAGAGTAATACCAAGATCAGTCTAAAGAGTATTGAGCCATAAATCAAAGAACTAGATTCAAAATTTTAGGATTTAAGAAAAAAAAGCTGAGATTGATGACATTGAAAATCAAGCATAAATGAAGCTTAATGACATTGACAAAAGATTAAAGAAACTCTGCTTCTCGATCTGCGATCTGAACTCTCATTTCGGGGAAGAGACGAGACGAGGTGAGGAGGAGGCGAGACGAGGCGAGGTGAGGAGGAGGCGAGACGAGGCGAGGTGAGGAGGAGGCGATGCTAGGCGAGGTGAGGAGGAGGCGAGGCGAGGTGAAGAGAGGAAGAGGGGGCTGAGGCGAGAACACAACGAAGAGAGAACGTGAAACAATGATGCGAGCGAAGACGAAGCAAAGAGATGAGTGTTTTGGTTGAAGGGTACTATTGTCAATAGCTTTAATGATAAATGTTATAATTGGAAATTGTTGGGTTGTATGGTATTTGTATCATAAAAACACAAAATGATGGTGTTTATGAGAATCTCCCTTTATTATTGAGAAAATAATAAATATGTTGTAGATATTTTTTAATCAATTGTAGATATATTTTTAATCAATTGTATAAAATATTTTTAGGAGCCTTACACGAGCTAAGGAAATCAACTGTAAGATATTTTCAATATTCTTCTTTTATTTAATTTTTCAAAACAATAAATAAATTGTAGATAATATTTTTAATCAATTATAGATTTTTATTTTAACAAAAAAGTTGGATGTTATATTATACTGTATAAAAAGGAATACATATGTAATGCATAAAAAAATGTATCCAAATTTTGAATTAACTAAATCAAATCTCTTGGAATTTCAGTAAGGAAATTTAACAGATCCCTATATGTAATAGAGTGAATTACATGAAGACCCACTTTATGGGTAAATGTTTTCATCTACACATACTTTCAGTATTAGGTGTACTTTTTATCTTTTTTTCTCTCTTGTGCATATTTTTTATGACGATATTGACCCTGAATTTGATAGAAAGAGGAAGGAATTAATGGATTTATGGTTATATATATTTTTAGTTTCTCTGTCATCTCACTTTGTTCTATGTCTTTGTTATTACTTTATTTACTTATTATCACATATAAAGTTTTTTATTTTTACACAATAGCTTATGATTATATTTTTTCTTCATTTTAAGATGCATTTTGCTATATTTTAGATGAATTATTATACTTTATATTATCTATTTGTAACTAAACATGTGTTTGTTGATAGATGGATAGTAAATTATAGTATTGTTTATGGATACTTATTTATGTTTGAAAATTTTAAAAACATATGAAAACCGAATTGATCAAAGAGTTTTGCTTTGGTAAATTACTCATAATAACTATCAAATTAACAATTATTCAAAGTTGATGGTCAACTTTATCGACACGTTTTATACATGTTCAAAACATATATATTACATGATATCCACGAATATTTGAACAAATAAACAACTTTATATGGATATAAATTTTGTTCACCATTGTCGATACCGAAAATCCGTATCTTTCTCCACATTATACTAGTTACTTACACAACATGAAATTTCATACTCTTCACAACTCAAAAGCTCCATAGGGACTATGAACTACAACGAGAGAGCTAAAATTATAATCTAAATCCTAAACCCTAAACCCTAACCCTAAATACTAAACTTTAAACATATTATGGTCACCGTAGTCAATACCAAAATGTCGTTGTCTTCCTCCACATCATACTCTAGTTTCTTATCTAACATGAAGTTCCTTACTCATAACGACTCAATAGCTCCATGTGGACTCAAAGTTACAACAAAAGAACTTTAAAACCTAAACCCTAACACCTAAAGCCTAACCCCTAAATCCTAAACCCTAAACCATACATTAACATAATTTAACAAAACTGAAGTAGAGAAATCTTATTATAACTTAAAGAAAAATACTTCATTTTGTTATTGTTTACATCAAAATATTTTTGTTTTATTTGTCCATCAAACTGTAACCACATGGATATATATGATCAATGTAATCATAAAATAAATATTTGGGAGATGAAAACGAATCTAAAGAAAATCATTTGAAGATGAAGACGAATCTAAAGTGAAAGTAAATAAACGGTTTGGAAATAGATTTAAGGAGATACATCATCAAAGTATGAGCTTGCTTTAAGATTTGCTAAAGAATGCCAACTCCATATCCATAAAATCATATCCACTTGTGCATTATAACAACTGTGCATTATGTTCAAAAAAATATAATTTTCTTAATAATATTAAATCCACCTAAACTTATCCATATAGAGTGTTTTTGAAGTTTTTGCAAAAAAAATTTTAAAATGGAACATAACAAAAGTAAAGATATAACAACATAAAAAATACATAAACTATAAATTTGAGAGTTGTGATAAGAAAAATATAAAGTTGTTTACATAAAAGTGTGAAGGAAAAAAAAAATAAAGTTAGAAGTTGTGAGAGAAAAAAACAAATGTAGAAAAAATTGAGAAGTTGTAATTTTTTGGTAAAAGAAAAAGAGATGAAAGAGAAATGTTGTTAAGGGTTAGAATTTAGTAAGGGATTATATTGTCATTTTACATGCTAAAAGTATATGCATAGCATAAAGTGAGTGTATGTGTGATTAAAATGTGGAAAAGTAGGTGTGAGTGCTAATATCTCTATGTAATATCAAGTTATAAGTTATGGCCATTCTTTTTTTTTGTCAACTTCATTCGAATAGATCAACTCAAAGGAGCCAATCGGACGGAACATTGTTTACAAATTTAATCAATTGCGGAGTGACACGAGCTTTTCGTGCCAAACCATCCGCTTTTACATTTGCATTTCTGGAAATTAGAGAGATAGAAAAAGATAAGAACTCTTCCCTGTCCACTTCTATATCTGCCAAGTACGTAGAGAACGCCGGCCATTCGTTAGGGGAAGACACCATCTTCACCAAATCAGAACAGTCTGTATAGAACTTCACTTCCCTGAAGTTATGCCCAATCATGCAACGCATCGCCCAGACAAGTGCTTCTACTTCAGCATGGAGAGGAGACAAACTCCGACGAATTGTATGGGCTCCCATAGTTGTTGGTGCACCCGACGGTTGCTGACAATACCAACCCAATCCTGCATGCTGATCGGTAACCTTCCATGAACCGTCTACAAAAAATCTTGGCCCTTCCACCACAGATGGTAATTCACTGACCACACACCAATTCCTGCCCACCTTATATTAGCATCTCCCTCCTGACACAGGGGCCTCTACTTGCAGGTCGTGGCCTCATTCTTTGCTAACTTAATAACATCCAGTGGACATTCATCTAAATTCTCAAAGCCCTTTGCGTTCCTGGCTTTCCAGATATACCACAAAATCCATGGGAAGCTTACATCCCCATTATGATGCATGTTCATACCAAGAAGGTACGCCATATTGGCATAGACAGACTCTGTCGGAAATAAATTTGGGCTCGTAGGTACATTAGCTAAAGCCCATGCTTGTCGGGCCCAGGGCAATCAAAAACAGCATGGTTTGCCGTTTCCAGCTGATGACCACACCTCGGACAGCCAGGATCAATATTGATCCCTCGCCGTCTAAGATTAGCTGCCACCAAAATACACCCAAAAAGTAATTGCCACATAAAATGTTTAATCTTTGGTGGACATCGTACCTTCCAAACCATAGTAAACAGAGGTGTAAGCTTAGGGCCGCAGACCTCATGTTTACTATAAGTAGAATTCACCATTCGTGTTGTTTGATACCCCGATTTAACTGTATATTTCCCATTTTTTGTAAAGTGCCACCCTAATGAATCCATCACTGGGTGATTGCCCACAGGGATTGCATTAATCAAAGAAACGTCAGCCGAATCAAAATACTCTGTAAGTAAGTCCATACGTCATGTGTTCTGTTGTCGATCAATAAATTGTGTTAACTGAATTGTAGGGTCCATAATTGGCACATTACTGGAAGCTGGTCTCGGAGGTTGAGCTGGAAAACAGCAAATTGTTCCTTATAACAGCACCTTGCTCCTTATTGGCTTTACAAAAGAAAAGACTATCATCAGCAAACAATAGATGAGAAATTGGGGGGGGCTCTTGTTTGTTACCTTTATACCCGAAATTTCTTTCGCCTCTTCCGCACGCCGAATATTCGCAATTAAGACCTCCGTACACAAGATGAATATATATGGAGATAACGGATCCCCCTGCCTTAACCCTCGTTCCGGAATAATAGATCCCTGAGGTTGCCCGTTGATCAGCACACTATATTCCACCGAAGACACGCAAAACATAATCCATGAAATCCATTTCTCCGAAAAGCCAAACTTCCGTAATAGCCTCTCTACAAATTCCCATTCTACTCTATCATACGCCTTACTCATATCTGTTTTAATAGCCATAAACTTACTCTTACATGCCTGATTGGTTCTAAGCCCGTGAAACATCTCTTGAGCTATCAAAATATTATCTGATATCAACCGACCTGGGACAAAGGCCGATTGCGTCTCCGATATAAGACCAGGTAGAACCCGTTTTAACCTCTGACACAGGACTTTTGAAATAATTTTATAGCCCACATTACACAAACTAATTGGTCTGAATTCCGCCATTCGTGTTGGCTGCTCCACTTTTGGAATTAGAAAAATATTCGTCTTATTCAACCTTTTATCAAAAACTCCTTCTTGGAAAAAAGAATTTACTTTAAACAACAAATCTTCCTTCACCACCCCCAAGCCTTCTGGAAAAATAAAGCTGGCATCCCATCCGGTCTCGGAGCCTTCTCCGGATTCATCATAAATAAAGCATCTTTAATTGCCCTCCCCTTCACCGGTTGTGTCTGTAGTCGATTGTCATTATCCGTAATCACCGTCTGTATCCCGCTTAAATTCTCCTCAAACTCATACGGGTTACTTGTGGAGAATAATTCTTTAAAATAATTTGTTGCAATTCCACAAACCTCTTTGTCACCCGAACACCAAATATCCTGGGTATTAAACAACCCGACTATCCTATTGCGTGCACGCCTGCACTTAGTTTGAGCATGAAAGTACTTCGAGTTCATATCTCCGACTTTCACCCACCGATTTCTACTTTTTTGCAGCCAGTAAATCTCTTCCTCATGATAAGCGTCTCGTAATTTCCTCGAAAGATCCCAAATAACAGACGGAATAGAATTATCATCTGCCTGAGCCTCCTCCAATTTCCTTTTAAGATCGTCTATTGTATCCCATCCAAAAGGTACCTCATCTCTCCGCCATTTAGAAATAGCTAGTCGACAGTTATTAATACTATCGACATATGAGCTCGGCAATTTAGGTACAGGATCACCATAAACAAATGTCAAATTAATCATTTTGTCTTTATAAACCGCTTCGATATCAATAAGACGATTAGATTTGAATAAAAGAGAAACATGAAAAATATTATTATTACAAAATAAAGTCAAACCATCACTACAACCAATGGGATCAACCGTTATTAAATTATTAAAACCAAAATTATTAAAGTCAAACCACCACTACAGCCCTTGTCCTTGTCCGTCTCCCTGGGATTCGGGTTTCCTCCATCACTGCTCTTCGTCGCTTGCCGTTTCCGAGGAGTAGACAACATCTGAGCAATAAGTTTCTTTGATCCTGCACCAGCCAAAACTGAGCCACGAACCCGGCGACTGCGATCTCCAGCCTTATCATCTTGCTCCATTGTTTCATCATCAAAGTCATCTATCTTCTCCCACTCCTCCTCACTCGGTTCCTTCTCCGCTTCCAGCTCCACATTCTGTAGTTCCTCTACGACCACCTCAGCAGATTCTAACCTCCCCTTCTCAGCCACTTCAATGCCCATTTGCAGCTCACTCTCCTCTGCATGGGCCTGACCTGTCATCACCTGAGCACAAGCATCCGCAGCTGAAATTGCCAAGACCTCAGGATCAATATCCTGTAACACATGAAGCTCGTTATTATCCGAACAAGTCACAGTCGAATACCCATCCTCAGAAGCCCAATTTACCATTAAGGAGACCGACTCCAAACTGGCCTCCACACTTGCAACCGTTGGATCAGAACCAAGTATCACCGTTTCAACGTCTTGGAATAAAGACTTGCGTACCAGTTTTGGAGGATTCTCGGCCAGCTCTATCTCGAGAGGCTCCACAATTGTTGCCTCTTTAGTTTCTTCATCGTATGTGACCTGTCTGTGGTCATTGAGATGAGAGTAGCTAGAGTAACGTATAGACCGCCACGAGGGGTCACCGTGGTAGTGCCCTGATCAGGCCCTGTTTCCTTCTCCTCCCTAATCTTTTTCCACACCTTTCCCCTTGTCCAAACTCCTCTTCTTATTGTCCTGCTCTAAACCTCTTCTCGTCTCCGTTCCTAATGTTCCTTTGTAGCTATGGTTTCTCCTATCCTTATCTCCCTCAGACGAGTTGGGGCGATCACCTCCAGGACCAGCAGGTTTCCCCTTCTTAATAATCAGCTTTCCACATTCATCCTCATCGTGACAAAGACTGTAACATAACCGAGAAAACCCAAATAGTCGTTCGTATCTCAGATTCACAGGAATCTCCACCCTATTTCCAAAATCCAGCTCTGTATCAAAGCACAACGGTTTTCAACCGTCCATGACCACCTTCACCCGACCGCCATTAATGTCAATCTCCTTGACCTTTCCCAGAGCCTCGCCGATACTCCGAAATGTTGGCTCTGCCCAGAATTGCGAAGGTATTCAGAGCACTCTTATCCAGAAGGTGATTGTTGTCAGATACTCCGGATCAACCGACGGCTCCCAATGCACCATCGCCACCATCCAATGATCGAAATGAAATGGCTCCATGTTCAGCACCTGCAGGATATCCTCTTCATTTTCAAAGTCGAATTGGAATTCGCCCAATCCGAGATCCGCTCCCACAACCTTGTTCTCGATCTGCCATATCCGAGGAAACATGAATAGAAAACCTGCTTCCTTGGATTGAACCACCTTCCAATAATCGGTTTTAGTAACCCTCAACCAAAGGGGTATTGTCAAAAACTGGCAATTTAACTCGCCGCTTTGGAGCCGTGTCCATCACCTTCGTCCCCGAACCACCGTGATTCACCATTGAACCTTGCGTCATCGAACTTGGAACCAAATGAAACTTGAAACCAAAAGAATGCCGAGAGAGAAGTCCCAGAGTGAATCGACAGAAAAAAAGATGTGGAGTCTCGCTCTGGCCAAGAAACAATTTAACCCAAACCTCTTTCCTTGCGTGTGAAGATGCAGTCTGAACACCAGAGTGTACTAGTGCAGAGACTAGTTCAGAAGACTTAAAAAAACAAGAACAACAAATAAGGATAGTGAAGAAAGGCGGTTTGGTTTGGACACAAGACAAAGAAGAAGTGTCTAGAAGCATGAAGACTTTACTTTTATAGGAATAAAAGTAAAAGAAGAAGAGTTGGATAATTTCCTAATCCATAAAAAAAAAGGAAATTATCCTAAAACCTATTTAGAAGTAGAATGAGAATTTCATGTTGTATGGAGATGTCCTAGTTCTATAAATAGGGAGCTTAGGCTTGAGAAAAGCTCAGCACAATTAAGAGAAAGAGATTCTTTCAATAGACTTTAACTTAAGAGAAAAGATAGTTGAGAGCTTCTCGAGTGCATAGGGTTTCTTTGAGTGTTTCTAAGATCAAGTGTGTGATCTTAGAAAGAGAGTTTTTGAGAGATTAGAAATTTGTTTAGGGAAAAACCCATTGTAAACATAATTTCTATGTATCAAAGAAAGCGTTTTTAGAGACCCAGTTTTTACTATTATGATCTAGTTCAATCCGTAAGACTTTTGCTTTTACAGCGTGATCCCGATTGCCCAAATCCCATTTAATGAGATCCTCCTCTTTGATACCCCGAATCAAACCCAAATCTCCCTTATACGACATATTCACCTCCACCAAAATCCGCTGGAATTGAAGATCCGTGATTACCACCATCAAAAATCGCATCCTCCATTGATTTATGTAATATTGCTTCTTACCTTATTAGCCCCAGTCGATCTCTTCCTCCTTTCTGGATACCAAGATCGAAGCCATAGATCCCGGGATACGGAATCCCCTTGCCCCTGCCATAACCAGATTCGTATCCACCCCCAATCCAACAATTTTTCTTCGCCTAAACCACCGACCCATACCTCTACACCAACCGCAAACAGACCATAACGAACCTTCAACTGGAACCATCGAGATCTCACGCTCATTGTCGGGAGAACCCTAGTGTCACCGCCGCCATCGCTTCTTTAGAGAGAGCTTTTCTAAATTAGTTATGACCATTCAAATTAGTAAGATCTCTAATTTATGTTGGAAAACAGTTACAGTATATGTTTTAAATATGTGTTGAAAGAACCCATCCCATTTTTTTTAAAACATGCAAACCGGATTAACCCATTTAAAGCAAACCAGACAATCTCACTAACACAAACCAATTAACGTAACCAGCGGAAGACTTAATAAAAATCCAATTAAACAATTCCATTAAACCAACAAGTTCAACCAACATTATTCCAGAAACTTAATCATCCTAACATGCTTCTAAGTTCCATTCTAACATCCTAACAAATCCTACAATAATCTAAAACACCAATGAGCGCCTAGATCATCCTCCTCTCCTCGCCATGATTCCACGGATCACACTTTACTTTTACCTGCATCAAAGAAAGAGATGCATAAGTATTTCATAAATACTTAGTGAGGCAATCATCCCACCACTGGCTATACACACAAGCAGAAATGAACACATCCAAGTATTAACTCAAACAATCACCAATATAACACAAAACAACACAACATGACCCGTTCTGACGAGTAGTGTCGATCGACACCATCCGATGGTCTCAAGCGACACCGAAACCCTAACTTCGCTCAAGCCGCTTCTCATCGACGGATCCACCAACTCCAGAACTCCATGCCTGATCTATCACCTCCCCAGACTTGTACCAAGACACCATACCACATAAACAAGCATGCAAACACAGAGGAAACACTCAAAATATGCATCAAAACTGCTTAGATCAGCCTAGTCATGCACTCACCTTTCAAAAGGACTGAAACAAGGACGAACAGATCGCAACAACAGCAACCAAAGACTCTCCTAACACCACAGCTACGAGATCTCTCTTCCCAAGGACAGAAACACCAAGAACAAGCCTCCTAACACCCCCAAACCTCACAAAACCTCTCTAGAGACTTAGAAACTTTAGAGAAGAAACAAAAAGCGGCTGCCCTCACCCTAAGTCGACATTTTCCTCTTTTAAACGCAACTTAGGTTAAACCAACCAATAACCACACGGTTTTGCAATTAAAAACGAACCGATCAACCCAGAACACGCTAGTGTCGAGCGACACCCTTCAGTGGTGTCGATCGACACCCCCCAAAATGGGACACGGGCGTTACTTGTGTAAAACAATAAATATTATTATACATTGTTCAAATGTAATTAGGTAAGAAAATCATTCTCTTTATTGTTCTTTTGACTATGATAAAAAGAAATTCTATTCCATGATTTGTTTGCTTTTTGTTTACAAAATTAAAACACCTTTTAGGGATGTTGGTGTTATTATATATCTATACTATTAAAGCTGAAGTACCCATTAGATTTACAAAAAAGTTTTCAAATGAAATCAAATACATTCTTAAATGGATACTTCATTTTTGGAAATATGGGTATGGATAATGAATCAAATATTTCTCCAGCAGATTATATCATTTCCATATTTACTTATGATTTTCCAAAAAAATATCTCTACCTAATTTAATATAATATATTTTTAAAAAATTATTTTATCCTTTCACCTTTATATGATTTTATTTATATTTTATTTATTTTCTCACATTAAAATTTTTTCCGCATATGTTGTAGTTTGCTTTTTTTTTAAACGGGAATATATTACTCAATCGATAAAACAAAAAGGGGGTATGTAAAATGTCCACATCGGTTAGAAAATTTTAGAAATTGGTTCATAATCATTATAATTTTGATTGATATGCTTTAACCTATGAATTAACAGGAAGATTGATTTCTTAAACGTCCAAAATTTAAAAACTTTATTCGGTTTAATCCGGTTTTTTATTTGAAAAAATAGAAAATATATAAAAAATTCAAAATATTATAATATTTAATTATTTTAAATTTGAAAGTATTAGATATATTGAAACTTTAGAATTTTCAATGTTAATTATTTTAGGTGAAACATCAAATATTAGTCTACTAAATTTTTCTAGAGATATTTTTATAAAGAAATTATATATATATATATATATATAATTACACAATAACATACAGAAAATATACATGTCAAATTCAAAAACATGTATTTAATATTTTTAAACACAAATCTGATTTTGAACCAGATTATCGGATCTTCAGATCACTAGGCTAACCGGGTTCGACCACAATCAATTGATTAAAAGTTTTATTTATTTTATATAAACTAGGTTGTGAACCCACGCTACGCGTGAGTTTATTTGATATATTTTGGTAAAATTATATTTGATTGATGATAGTTATAAATTTTTTATACAGAAAGTTAGATTACTATTAAGGCATAAAAATTCATTTCAAATACACATTTTTTTTGTCATCTTCAAAAACACATTTAAAAAAATTATAAAATCATTTTTGTAAAGGAATCAAATAAGATCAAAAGAATCATGAATCAATCTTGTTTTTTCATATTTAATTGGGTACAAACACCTATGTCTTCTTATTTTTCTTTACATTCATCGTTTTCATATTTATCATATATATAAGGGCGAAAATAGTTTATGTCCACACAAATCACTTAGACTATGTATCTATCAAGTCGTTGGTGAGCAAGGGAGGATGTTGGGGTGGGAACTACAGTTGATCACCAGTATTGAGGGTTTGGTGCATTTCCTTGTACTTTTAAGTTTTCTTTCTTAGGCGTTTTTCGGGCTACTAATGGTTTACTTAAACAGAAGTAAATCATGTTGTTTCCTTTTATATAAGGTTTAAAACTGTCACCAGTGCTTATCCTCACCACCTCACATGCATAATGGTGCTCTTGCTTGTCTTTGATCTTTGCAACATCTTTCATTGTCTCATTAGTTTGAGACCTAGAAGGAACGACAAACATGGGCACTATAAAGGTTAATCATTGCTTCATAACTTTATCTGACAGTTGCACATCACATATTTCTTCACAGTAATACTTAATAAGTTGATATAGGTCAGCATGGACTTACATATGAACTCTACATCTAGGGAGGAAGAATGCCTAGTTTCAACATCAATGGCACAAAGCATGTCTTCTTTATGCTTTTTTCACTTATCTTTAATTTCTGCCACTAAACTTGTATTTGGGCCATAACAATCATCTATACTTGATGCAATTTTGCACTTAAATGATACACGACATTCTCTTCGTTTCATCATTTTTTCTTTAAACAATCACGACGCCTTTTTATTACACACGTTCCATATAGAGGAAAAAATATGGAATTAGCTGGAATTAGCTTCAAGTGCAACCCAACAAATAAATGGTGTTTAAGAAAACATAAATTATGTTCAAAATCCAAAAAAAAAATGAAGTTATAGTCCTCCAAGAAAACATACACATCATGCTTAAATTTTTGGGATCATGCTGCTTGACATAGAAACTATGATGATCTAGTGATTTGTGTTGATTCTTAGCATATACTCCAGCTAATACTTTCCCAAAATCAGAGCGACGCCTAGCCAATTTTTCTTGTTTCTACTTTCATTGATATTATTTCTTCATATCCAATACTTTTAGAATAGTAATCAACTTTAATTGTGGCTGACGGCTTGGAATTTACAACTTAAAAATATGATCAAATGTGATGCCTCAACTTATTATTTATACTAAAAAGATGTAGGGTTAATCGAATATATATTTTTGGTAATATTCTTTTTCTGGTTAAAAAATAAGAAGATTAGGAAAATAAGAATAAGAAATGTAAGTTTATATATTTCATATATTGTTTTTCAAAAGTTTACAATTCTCTTTTTTTTTTATATTTCTTTTTCCTTTTTATTAATATCTTTTATAAAAAAAAAAGTTAAAAATGTTAATTAATAAGATGGAAAAATGTTAACTAATTAGATGTCTAATTACTATTGGTTGTTTAAAATCCTATGTGGACGCGTTTAGGAGCTTATAGCCTCAACTTTTATATAGTATAGACTAGGTTATTAACCCGCGCTACGCGCGGGTATATTTGTATTGATTGTTTAAAATTTTTATAGATTTAGTAATCAATTAAATAGCGCAAGTATGTATTTATTGATTATTTAAAATTTGTTTAGACTTAGTAATCATTTATATATACATTGATAAATACTATGCAGAAATACTATAACATTTTAATTTTGATTTGTTCGAACATAAATGTTCGTTTATTTATATTTTGAGTATCATTTATGTTGTTTTAAAAACAATTTGTTAGTAAAGAGGAAAAAATAAAACTATTTGTGATTAGTTAAATATTATTTTATTTTTTATTCGTGGAAAAAAAATAATACAAATTTTAAAGATTTAACTTCTAAGATTTCTTCATTTTAGTATCCGCAATTTTACTACTATTCATCTTTTCTGCTCACTTTATATTAGCTAGTATAGCTTTTTAAATATAATATTATGAACCATCTTTTCAGTATCTAAATTTAATAAATTCTATTTTGTACAACTATTACCTCTCATTGTTATATAATATATGATCATTAACAATACATTTTAGCACTTTTCATTTCTCCGAATCTAATCACAATCATAGTTTTATTTCAACCACTCTCAACCATTTCTACATTTGTATACTTTCTTTTAAAACTCACATTTTTCCAATATTCGTGTTAATATATATATGAATTTATGGTTTCACAAAATTTTTTAAATATATCATTTTTCTACCGTTTTGCAAGCACTCGTTTGTCATCATCTTTTATCCCCACAACCACATCTACCATTCAAGATTCTTCATTGTGGGATATTTATACTACATTATGAACTATAATTTGCCAAAACAATATTAAATATAAAATAAAAACATAAGAAGATAAACTATAAAATTTACATATCTTTTTTTCTTTTCTAAAATATATATTTCTATAATGCGGATGTATTCAATATTCTGTTCATTCAATATTTTGTTACAAAATTTTGAATAGGAAATACTAATTTACAGTAGAGTTCTATCTAAAACTCTTTATAAAATAATTAAAATTTTCTAATTTAAAATGTAATCTATTTCTTGAAAAGTTTTCTTCATATAGGTGCACAAACTTTATAACGTTAGTGACACTAATATGGATTACGTTATGTATTCAAATTCTAACAAATGGTTGAAGATGAAATATCAAACATTTTATTAATAATGATATTATTTTGACAACACAAATTTCCATTTCTCGTTTCTTTCATATATAGATGACTATTATGACTGAAGATTAATTATTAACAAATTTTAATTTTTAATCAGTAATTTTTAATTTTTAATTAGTAATATGGTTATTATGGTCAAAGGGAGATAATATGAGAGATATTTTCAAATAAATCTTTTTGTATATGTATCAATAAATTATAGAAACTGAGAACTTTGCAAAATTTTATATTTAATATTTTTCATATCTTTAAATATTTCTTTTATTTCCATATATAGTTTTTCTTTTATACAAAAGTCTTAAAAGTGTTAACATATAATTTTTATAAAGTTTTAATTTCTCTGATATATTTTGATATTTTCCTTTTTGAAAGTATCTTAAATATAGAAAAATTATTTTCGTTTATAAACTTAATTTAAGAAAAATAGTTAAAATTTAAAAATCTAATTAGGTTTATACCATTTATTTATTTTAAAAACGAAAAAATAATTCTTGAAATATTCCATATTTTCAGTTTTTTCTTATTCCCATATATGGTATTTATTTTTATTTTTACAAAAAAAAAATTGTTAATATTTTAAGAAAATAGTTAAATATTGAGATAGAAAATCCTGATTGGACGTTTTAAATCACACGTGGATAGCTTTAGGAGCTAGTAAAAGAATAAAAAAAAGACATGATTATACAACAAATAGTGAAATCTAATTATACAATTAAAGAAACAAATATATTAATAAATAATAAAACATAAATAATAATTAAAAATATTGTTTTAAAAAATCAGATTGTGGTTTTTAACTTAGCATACATCTGCCTAACCTCATATTCAGTTCCTTCCCTTTTAGAATCAAAGACACCAATATATAAAGTATTCCTATTACAAAAAACAATTAAAAGGTTAGAATTGGACTAAATAATCAAAACAATATAATATTGTAACAAGATAATTAAAAAAGCAATCAAAACTGTACAATAACAACATAATTTAAAAAAAAAATACAGCAAATACAAAAATATCATATTATCAACAATATGAATTACAAAGAAAATAAATAATTAGAGCTACAACTTTAAGCCTATCAATTCATATATATTGTATTCTAGTGTGGTGGTGCAGACCCTATATTTATAGTTAAATTGTTAGGCTAATCTTTGGAAGTTTTACTTTTTAAAATTAGAAATTTACTCAAAAAGAAATATTTAAAATATTTTACATGCATCTTTTATTTCCATATATGGTATTTGTTTTTTTTTTTTACAAAAAATCTTAAAATAGAAAACAAATATAATTTCAAAATTGTAAATTAATGAGATGTCTAATCTCGAATGGTCGTTTAAAATCCTATGTGGACGGCTTTAGGAGCTTATATTTGTATATTTGTATATTTGTATTGATTGTATATCCTACGCGCGAGTATATTTGTATTGATTGTTTAAAAATTTTATAGATTTAGTAATCAATTAAATAACGCAAGTATGTATTTATTGATTATTTAAAATTTGTTTAGACTTAGTAATCATTTAAATATACATTGATAAATACTATGCAAAAATACTATAACATTTTAATTTTGATTTGTTCGAACATAAATGTTCGTTTATTTATATTTTGAGTATCATTTATGTTGTTTTAAAAACAATTTGTTAGTAAAGAGGAAAAAAATAAAACTATTTGTGATTAGTTAAATATTATTTTATTTTTTATTCGTGGAAAAAAAAATAATACAAATTTTAAAGATTTAACTTCTAAGATTTCTTCATTTTAGTATCCGCAATTTTACTACTATTCATCTTTTCTGCTCACTTTATATTAGCTAGTATAGCTTTTTAAATATAATATTATGAACCATCTTTTCAGTATCTAAATTTAATAAATTCTATTTTGTACAACTATTACCTCTCATTGTTATATAATATATGATCATTAACAATACATTTTAGCACTTTTCATTTCTTCGAATCTAATCACAATCATAGTTTTATTTCAACCACTCTCAACCATTTCTACATTTGTATACTTTCTTTTAAAACTCACATTTTTCCAATATTCGTGTTAATATATATATGAATTTATGGTTTCACAAATTTTTTTAAATATATCATTTTTCTACCGTTTTGCAAGCACTCGTTTGTCATCATCTTTTATCCCCACAACCACATCTACCATTCAAGATTCTTCATTGTGGGATATTTATACTACATTATGAACTATAATTTGCCAAAACAATATTAAATATAAAATAAAAACATAAGAAGATAAACTATAAAATTTACATATCTTTTTTCTTTTCTAAAATATATATTTTGATAATGCGGATGTATTCAATATTCTGTTCATTCAATATTTTGTTACAAAATTTTGAATAGGAAATACTAATTTACAGTAGAGTTCTATCTAAAAATCTTCATAAAATAATTAAAATTTTCTAATTTAAAATGTAATCTATTTCTTGAAAAGTTTTCTTCATACAGGTGCACAAACTTAATAACTTTAGTGACACTAATATGGATTACGTTATGTATTCAAATTCTAACAAATGATTGAAGATGAAATATCAAACATTTTATTAATAATGATATTATTTTGACAACACAAATTTCCATTTCTCGTTTCTTTCATATATAGATGACTATTATGACTGAAGATTAATTATTAACAAATTTTAATTTATAATCAGTAATTTTTAATTTTTAATCAGTAATATGGTTATTATGGTCAAAGGGAGATAATACGAGAGATATTTTGAAATAAATCTTTTTGTATATGTATCAATAAATTATAGAAACTGAGAACTTTGCAAAATTTTATATTTAATATTTTTCATATCTTTAAATATTTCTTTTATTTCCATATATAGTTTTTCTTTTATACAAAAGTCTTAAAAGTGTTAACATATAATTTTTATAAAGTTTTAATTTCTCTGATATATTTTGATATTTTCCTTTTTGAAAGTATCTTAAATATAGAAAAATTATTTTCGTTTATAAACTTAATTTAAGAAAAATAGTTAAAATTTAAAAATCTAATTAGGTTTATACCATTTATTTATTTTAAAAACGAAAAAATAATTCTTGAAATATTCCATATTTTCAGTTTTTTCTTATTCCCATATATGGTATATATTTTTATTTTTACAAAAAAAAAATTGTTAATATTTTAAGAAAATAGTTAAATATTGAGATAGAAAATCCTGATTGGGCGTTTTAAATCACACGTGGATAGCTTTAGGAGCTAGTAAAAGAATAAAAAAAGACATGATTATACAACAAATAGTGAAATCTAATTATACAATTAAAGAAACAAATATATTAATAAATAATAAAACATAAATAATAATTAAAAATATTGTTTTAAAAAATCAGATTGTGGTTTTTAACTTAGCATACATCTGCCTAACCTCATATTCAGTTCCTTCCCTTTTAGAATCAAAGACACCAATATATAAAGTATTCCTATTACAAAAAACAATTAAAAGGTTAGAATTGGACTAAATAATCAAAACAATATAATATTGTAACAAGATAATTAAAAAAAGCAATCAAAACTGTACAATAACAACATCATTTAAAAAAAAAAATACATCAAATACAAAAATATCATATTATCAACAATATGAATTACAAAGAAAATAAATAATTAGAGCTACAACTTTAAGCCTATCAATTCATATATATTGTATTCTAGTGTGGTGGTGCAGACCCCTATATTTATAGTTAAATTGTTAGGCTAATCTTTGGAAGTTTTACTTTTTAAAATTAGAAATTTACTCAAAAAGAAATATTTAAAATATTTTACATGCATCTTTTATTTCCATATATGGTATTTTTTTTTCTTTTTTACAAAAAATCTTAAAATAGAAAACAAATATAATTTCAAAATTGTAAATTAATGAGATGTCTAATCTCGATTGGTCGTTTAAAATCCTATGTGGACGGCTTTAGGAGCTTATAGCCTCAACTTTTATATAGTATAGATTTTGCAGTTTTATAAATAGATATTTTTTAAAAATAACCAAATTATGTTAAATAAAATATGTAGTCTAACAATAATAATAAATTGTTTCAATTACATTCAAATAAAATAAAAAGAACACTAATAATACATCAAGAGTTTATGGTAACCAATTTTAATGCTATGTATTATCGTTTAAGAATGAATAAAAATGCTATGACTTCTAAAATCTGGACGGTTCAATTGATTTATATGGTCGCGGATTAACGACAGTTTTGATGGTTGTTTTCAGTCATAAGATTACCAGTTATTTACACTAATCCTAAACCGGAAAAGTATCCAGTTTTCTGGTCGCATATTATCCAGTTAAACTGGTGAGTCCTGTTCACAAGTGAAAACATCTTATTTACCAAACACGTACAACATATAAAAATAAACACAATCTCAAATAACATTTTTAAAATAGATACAATTATAATATATATTAAATCTTTTTTAAAATGGCATTTGTGCAGTAGCACGGGTTATCCTCTAGTATAGATTATAGAACATACATATGGAGTATCAGCAAGAAAATGTTAATCGCATTTGTTCTCACTATCCTCTTAGCCATATCTTCTGTTCGTTGCTCTGATAGAACCTTTGCTATATTAGTTTGCTATCAATTTCATCACAAATTTTTTTCTATGTATGAATTTGCTTATGTATTGATCGTGAATATTGTGTAATTAATGGTTATTGTTTTATAGGTTTTGGTATAAAGCAAGAATATACAAAATGTTACGAGCTAAAGGAGTGTCAAAAACCCAAATTTGACGATGCTGCATGCGAGAGATTTTGTGGAGCTAAAAGCTTTTTATTATATGGTAAATGTGATACTACGACAGGCCAGTGTTGTTGTAGGTCTAAGACTAAATAATCTAACCAAATAATGTATCTGGTTGACAAATAACACCATTGGTTTCTTATGGTTTTGATCATCAATAAAAAAAAAGATCATAGCAAATTAAAATTTAGTTTGATTACATCAAAATTATAATTCTCATTCTTTTTTCTTTCTTTTTTTTTGACATCAATTCTCATTCTAATTATGTGAGAATGAATCAATGACTGTTTCTTGTCAAATCTTTGGTTAACCATTCCTCTTCAAATCGGATATTGTGTCGTTAATGTCTTGATGATATTAACACGAATACTAAAAACCCTTATGCTTCTCCATCGAGTTAGACATGATTGAGTGAGCTTTTTGCATTCCTAATTAAAATTTTAGGTTAAGGGTTTGGGATGTGACTCAAACTCCGGCCTTTTCCTATGGACGAATATATATCTAAAGTAAAATGTCTTTATAATTACAAAACACATGAAAGTAATTGTACCTCGGTGACAACTTGAATTGTCTCTCTTTTTATGCATGCAAGCTATTTTAGATTTAATATAGAGAACACATAACAAGATAATTAATCATGTGAAAGGGCAGAGACTAAGAAGAAGCAAATACACCAAATCATGTGAAATTGAAGACAAATAGACTAATATGATTTTATCAAAGATTATATTAAACAAAAATTGTTCAAATTAAACCTAGTTATTTGTTATGTTTTGATTGAACGTTGATATAAATGAGGTGTCACACTCTTACTATCTTAAAAAGAAGATGTTTCCACACAAGGAGAGAGACAATTGTTTCTTTTTTTTTGGTATTTATGAAGGAATACATTAATATAATTTTTAACTATTTATTATAAATTTAAAATTTGGTTAAATAAAAAAATTTGAAATATATTAATTAAAGATAAAATGAAAAAGATTTATACATGTTATCACAAAAAATAATTTTGAAGCTATTACCATGAATAAATATATTTGAGATGATTTAATTTTTTTAATCAAATTGTATGAGATTTTAAATGATATATTTTTAAAATTTTCAGAGGTAAAAACAAAAAATGTAGCATTTAAATAGATTTGAGTGGGGTTTAATATATTTGACGTTATTTATTTAATTTTTTAAATGATTGCTGATTTCAGGATATATTTTAATCAAATTTTATGAGATTTAAAATGATATTTAAAATAAAATAAAAAAACCGAAAAGGAAAACTTTTGCATTTAAAGGGATTAAATTGCAAGATTTGTTTCCACTATGCTCTTAGCGATATCTTCTGTTCATTGCTACGATAGGATCTCTGGTATATTAGCTTGTTAGCATACTCAATCACACTCTTTTTTTCTAAGTATGAAATTTGCTTTTATCATAATGTAATGATTATTGTTGTTTACTAGGTTTTGGTATGAAGCAAGCGTCTATTTATGGAACATGTTACTACCTAGAGGAATGTCATAGCCCTTCATTTGACGATGGGGCATGCCAAATGTTTTGTCAAACTAAAAACCTTACATTACTCGGTTTATGTAATATTAGAACCGGCCAATGTTGTTGTAAGGCTCATAAGAAATAATCTAATCAAATAACTTATAAGGCCAATACTAATTTCATATGATCCAATGTGAAATACACAAATCATACCAAATTAAAATTAGATTGATTAAACTGTAATTAACCAAATCAGATAACAAATAGATACTACACCATCCCTACGTGAATCAAAATTCAACAATGATTGACTGTGTCATCGTTAGTTTCTTGATGATATAAACAAAATGTTCTCAAACCCGAACCGATCTAGTTTTTGAGTCAAAGGTTAACCGGACGACCATAGATTTATTGATTATTTTTTTTTTTTAATATATTTTGATTGTATAGTTTTATAAATATAAAAATAAACATATCAAGTTTAACAAAATACATAGACTAACAATGATTATAAAGTGATTAAATATTTTAAATCCAAATAAAATCAAAAGAACCGTAACCCGGCCGGTTCCCGGAACAAATAGATTGTACATTTTTTTTTGAATTTAAAGATTTTAAGAGATTTAACTGGAGTTTACTAGTTTTGAGTTGATTTGAATCGTATTTTTCATTTATTTTAAATGATTGGTGATTTCAGGAAATATTATGAATTATTAAATTTGATGAGATCTTATAAAATATTTAAAATTTTCAAAGCAAAATGGAAAACGTTAGCGTTTTAAGGGATTAAATTGCAAGAATTTTTTCCATATTTTTTACAAGATTTTTTCATAGCACGAGTTGAATTTTATATTGAGAATTTGTTAGAAATACCCCCTTTGGGTTACCTCTTTCTAAAAATACCCCTCTTTTTAGTCATTTTTAATTATACCCTCCTAAAAACTTTTAAGACAACTTTACCCTCCTTTATTAAAAACCTAAAACACGCTTCTCTCTTCTTCTCCTCCTCCCTCTCCATCGTCGACATCCTTCTCTGACGTTTCTCACTCGCCGTCGTGTTTCTCTTCTCTCCTTTGTCGTCATCTCTAGTCTTCTTCGTCGTCTTTCCTTTGCAATCATCGCTTCTCTTCTCTCCTTTGCAGTCGTCTCTTCTCTTCTCTCCTTCTCAGTAGATCTTTGTCTGGTTCTCTCTACACTTAATCATCTCATTCCCATCGTATAAGATTGCTATTGAATTTTAATTTCGACTTCAAATTCAGCTCCAACTGCAATTTTTCCTTATCTCTATGTTTTATTTTCAATTTCATATTTGTTCTTTGATGTCAGAATTTTTAGGTCTATCAGTTATTGTGATCTGTTTGTGATATGTTTGTGTTATGTTTGTGATCTGTTTTTGATCTGTTTGTGTATATTAAGTACTTTTATAATGTTGAATTTGGTTCAAATGCAAAGATACGTTCAGATATTATGTTGAATTTGGTTTGGGCAAGTTATAGTTTTCCAATTTCTTGTACTAGATTACCTTTGATGATGTTGGAACCTATTGGTGTGCTTTGTTTCGTGTTATGATGCTTGAAGCTTGGGTTTTGTTAATATATTAGTTCTAAGAAGCTAGATTGTTTCTTTAATTGTAAACCCAACGTAGGTGGACATGGAAATAGATTGTTTTTTCTATCGTACCCTGTTGTACCCTATTGTGGCTTGAAATGATCAGAGAAGAGACCATGTTACTAACAAAAATCTTCTAATCAAGATTGAACATTGTTCATAAAACTTGGAATGTAAAGATCTATGCAAATGACGTATTCTTTGTGTGTGTGTGTGTTTCAGGTGCTCTCATTTGATGAATAGATGCAGGCATTGAGCTGAAGTGCTAAGAATTGGAACCTCTAGTGGAGAAAGTGACCGAAGTTGACTGGTTGCAAAAGCCTCTTCTTAGGAGACTTTGTTTGTTTGTTTTGTGTTGATGTTGATAGGGTGGGATTGACTGGTTGCAAAAGCCTGTTCTTAGGAGTCTTTGTTTGATTGTTTTGTGTTGATGTTAGTGGCTGTGATCTTGCCGATGCTACAATTTTGTTGAAACAATGTTCTTGAGTAGATACATGACGTTTAAGATAACTAAATGCATTTCACCTGAATGGGAACCTCCACGCGCTTGATAAAACTGTTGAGACGTCCAATTTCGAATCTACAGCAGCTTGCCTTTTGTTCTTCCATCGATCAATGTTGGATTCATTTGTGAAAATGACCTGTTGAACATTTAAACTCAGCAACTCTATATAAGAAAGACTATGGAGTATCATAAACTTAGAAGGAATACTATCTGAAAATAAGATACCAGCTTATAATTGTGCAAAAGAACTTGGTTCTACTAGATGACGTAGTTATAAGCTTCTAAAACCTTAATATACATTTACAAACCTTTTAAATATTTTGTAAAACCTTTTAAATAGTTTATAAAAACCTTATAAAAACTTTATAAAAGCTTTATAAAAACCTTTTAAATACATTTTAAAAACCTTATAACTCTTAAATAGTTTTTAAAAACCTTTTAAACCTTACAAAATCTTTTAAATACTATGCAAAAAATAATTTTCAAAAACTTTTTAAAACCCTTATAAAACCCTTATAAAATCTTTATAAAAGCTTTGTAAGACCTTATGAATTTATCAATCATTGTATAAACCCTTTTAAATACTTTTAGTCTTAAAAATTTAAGGTTTAAGAGGTCTATAAAGATTTTATATGGAATTTAAAAGGTTATAAACTGATTTTAAAACTTATGAAAATGTTTTATAAGGTTTTTATAAAGCTTTTATATTGAATTTAAAAGGTTATAAAATGATTTTAAAACGGTTGAAGATGTTTTATAAGGTTTTTATAAATATTTTATATGCTTTTAATAAGGTTTTATAGGACATGAAAGTGAAGGAGTAGCACATTAATAAGCAGAAGTGAATACATAGAGAGCTTCTTGTATATAATAATTGATTGTATTAGGCTATTAGTATTTTCTTTTCTTGGGAAAATCTTGCCTATGAGTTTAAAAACCCCGACGTTATGAAAAGTAAGCCAACATGTTGCTCTTTGTGAGAGCTCTGATCAAATGGTTCCAGCACCAACTAATTTATATAAGTAGTTTTATGGTTACGTATTATGGAACTCAAACAAGGCATTACTCCACAACTCAAAACTATAACCAAACAAGGCAATAATCTATTGCTTAGCTCAGCTCCATTTCTTCTCCTCCACTTGTAATCTCTTCCGCAAGTCTCGTTTCACTTGTCCATTCACCACCCACAAAACTGTAGCAAAAAAAAAAACAAATTCAAGACCTTAACTAAGAAACTAGCATATGTGACAAAGAGGAACAACAAAACTGGAATTTCTTCAGCATATTCATTATTTACTCAGTCATTGCATTAGCTAAATAACAATTTTCAATTTCAGCTCATTAATCCTTTTTAAATACCTTGTAAACCTCTTTAAAACCTTTCTTAGATTGTAAAACTAGAGGTGATATCCCAAATAGCATATATGAAATCTTATAAAAGACTTATAAAATCTTTATAAAGACCTTATAAAAACCTTCTAAAAGCCTTGTAAAAATTTTAAATAGTTTTTCAAAACCTTTTAAAAACCTTATAAACTTTTTAAAAAGCCTTATAAAAGCCTTAAAAGGTGTTAAAAGGTGTTTACAAAGATTTTAAAAGGTTTTTTTTAAAGAATTTACAAGGGTTATAAGATGTTTTAAAAGGTTTTACAATCTTTTGAATACTTCACAAAACTCCATAAAATGCTTGTAAAATCTGTTAAATACTTTTATAAACCTTTTAAAATTCTTTTAAAACCTCTTAAAAAACTTATAAAAGGCTTGTAAAATCTTTTAAATACTTTTAAAAACCTTATAAAATACTTATAAAGTCTGTTAAGTACTTTTATAAACCTTTAACCTTATAAAAGACTTGTAAATTTTTTTTAAAATACTTTTAAAAATCTTAAAACACATTTTAAACACCTTATAATTGTCTTGCAAGACCTTTTAAATACTTTTTAAAAGATTTCCATATGTAGGCTTTCAAAGGTTGTAAGAACTTGTTGCTTTGTATTTGATGTGTAGCATCATAATCATAATATTATTTACTAAGATCTTAACCACATACATATACATCTACATAGAAAAAATAAAAAAAGAGGATAACTATATAATCATAAAGCCAAAAACGTAGATGGGAACAAGCACCACTACAGCTCCACACCACAACCTTTTACAAATGCAAGCAATCACCACCAACAACAATTTTTCCAGTTGAAACCTTGTGAAGAAACAGCCTCGACAGCTGCAATTCTCACACCTCAAATCGCCCACCTCAAAACTGGAACCAAATAAGGGTATATAAAATCCTTATGAAAGATTTACAGTCATCAACATCAAAGTACAAACTCCAAATTGTTTGATACACTTTCTCATAATGTCACAACCAAAAATAAAACAACCAGAGATAAATACAACCCTTTATAATTACTTTTAAAACCCTTTATATACAACCCCTTATAATTACTTTTAAAAGCTTTTTAAACCCTTTTAAAACCTCTTTAAAAGGCCTGTAAAATTATTTGAAACCCTTTCAGTGGCAAGTCACACTAGTTCAATCCTTCACAACCCCAAAATAAGCTCATAAACATTATTTTAGCAAAACACAACATAACGTAATTAAGCAACAACAAAACACAACCCCCAATTTGGTACACTTATAAAGATTATGAAACAAAATCTAAATTTCAGATCCCTATTTAACAAAGACTTGAAAATCACTATACCCTAACGAATCTGTAACTACTAGCATTCTATTCAATTTTACCCAAAATTTATATAGATTTTAAAAAATTAACACAAACCTGAACAATGGATTCAAAAATCCATCACCAACGACGATGACGCTAGATAGAGATAGAGAGAGAGAGAGAGAGAGAGAGAGAGAGAGAGAGAGAGAGAGAGAGAGAGAGAGACGATGGACAGAGAGAGCAAATCGAGGGATGGATGATGCAGAGAGAGAGATGACGGAGATAGAGTAGGGCGAGAGAGATGATGGAGAGAGAGCAAATTGAGAGAGAAGAGATGCAAAAAGAAGGAATCGAGAGAGAAGATGGAGAAGGAAAAAAGAAATTTTGTCATTAGGTTAAATCATTAAGGTTATATTTGTCTTTTTGCCCAAAAATGGGGTATTTTTAAAAATGGTTTCCCTTGTAGGGTATTTTTAAAAATGTACTCCCTAAAAAGGGTATTTTTAAAATTGTCCCTTTTATATTTTAAAATAAAGTTTTGTTATAGTAATAAGTTAAAATAATTTTTTTAGACCCCTATATTTAACATTAAAATGAATATATTTTTATATATAATATTCAGTGATAGATAAAATAATTTTTAGAGATATAGCAACAAAAAAGTAATATCATTTTTAATAAATTTTAACAAGAAATTTATTATGTTAACAACCAAAAAGTGAAATGGTATATAATTCGGAATTTTTGTTTTCATGTTAGAATCCCAATAGTAAAAGAGAAATTGCTACCAATACCCTTTTTATGATACCCTCTTTTAAAAATACCTTCTTTTTTGCCATTTTCATTTTTGCCCTCTCTTAAATTATAATGGTCATTTTACCCCTAGTTCAAAGAATATTCTTTCCTTTGGGATATTCCTTCCAAAAATTTTCCACCCAAAAATTTCCCGCCAAAAAAATTTCCGAGAAAAATTTTCCCGCCAACAAATTTTCCGAGAAAATTTTCCCGCAAAAAAACAATTTTACAAAATTTTACCCCCCAATTTTTTTAAAGGTTTTACAAGATTTTTTAAATGGTCTTTAAAGGGTTTACAAAGGTTTTTTAAAGGGTTTACAAGGGTTTTTAAAGGGATTTACAAGAGTTTTTAAATGGTTTTAAAAAGATTTGTAATGGTTTTTAAAGGGTTTTCAAAGCTTACAAAGGTTTTTGAATGGTTTTTACAAGTTTTTATAAGTTTAAAACAGTTTTAAAAGTATTTACAAGGATTTTTAAAAGATTTTAAACATTTACAAGGATTTTAAAAGGTTTTTTAAAAGGATTTACAAGTGTTTTTAAAAGGATTTATAAGTTTTTTTAAAGGCATACAAGGATTTAAAAATGATTTTAAAAGGATTTACAAGGATTTTGAAAGATATTTACAAAGATTTAAAAATATTTTTAAGGATTTACAAGAGATTTTGAAGGGTTTTAGAAGTTTACAAAGGATTTTAAAGGGTTTACAAAAGTTTTTAAAGGTATTACAAGTTCTTTAAAATGATTTTTAAGGATTTACAAGGGTTTTTAAAGCTTAAAAAAGTTTTTTATTAAATGATTTATCACAGTTATAAGGGGTTTAAAGGGATTTACAAGTGTTTATAAATGTTATAAAATGATTTACAATGGTTGTAAAAGGTTTACTCAAGTTTTGAAAGGTTTTGGATGATTTTTAAATGATTTACAAGGGTTGTTAAAAGATTTTTTAAGGGATTTAAAAATATTTACAAGGGTTTTTAAAAGATTTTTTAAGGCATTGCGGAAAAATTTTGGCGGGAAAATTTTAGTCGGAAATTTTTGGCGGGAAAATTTTTTGTTGGAAATTTTTGGCGGGAAATTTTTCGTAAGGAATATTCTTTTGTTGGAAAAAATATTTCTTTCTTCATCATGAGTTATAATAAAGGAGGGTAATTTAGTCATTTTGTACATTGAATAAGGTATTTTTGAAAATGGACACCTAGAGAGGATATTTGTAGAAAAATGTATCATAAAAAGGTTAGTTGTGCAAATCTCCCATAGTAAAATTGTTTGCATAGTCTATCATTCGTTATTTTTAAAATTGCTTGTATAATCAAATTTTCAAATATTTAAAGGTGTGAAACCTTATTTAAATTTTTATCATCATATCTTAACCCGCCATCTGTTACAAAAATTATAACTTTTTCTATCATATAACACACTATATTTAACCAGTTTGCTATAATTCCTTTTTAAAATACATATGTTTAAAAATTAGAGTATTTATAAAAACAATTTAATCTATCAAATATTTATGATATTCTTACAAAAATATAAGTTAAATTATGTTTAAATGTTCCAAATTAAAATAATTAATTGAAATATATTACTCAAGTTTGAATTTTTGACCCGTTATATTTTTTAATTCATAAATTAAACGGTTTATATTTGTTTTTAAAATTCAAATCATGACATATGCAGGAAAAAAAATCAAAAAATTTTTGTGATTGATGATATAATGATTTTTCTCACAAATATAAGATCATGTAAAGATAAGAGATGAAATATAATGATTAATAATAAGATTTTTATAAGGTTTTTATAAGGTTTAAATATGGATTTTAAAAGGTTTTTAAAATGTATTTATACGATATTTATGAAATATATATGTAAATTTACACACTTATTAAGATAATTTGTGTCTATAAATATAAGTTTACACATATTTTTTTGATAAATTTTAAAATTTATAGTGACTTTTTGATAAAATTAGAAAGAGGGGAATTTCAAAAATACCCCTTTTTAAAAATACCCCTCTTTCTAATTTTATCAAAAAGTCACTATAAATTTTTATAACTGTAAAAATTCTTTATAAAAAAATCATTCTCCCATCAACATTGAGTTTTCTTTCCAAACGTCTATAATATATATTATACACCAAACTAATCTAAATAAATATGTAATTTTGAAACAAACATATATAGTATATATTATGAAAATATTTCTTAATTTAGTTTTTCTTTTTGACAAAAAAAATCATTTGTATATGCTATAAAATCACTATCATGTTAAATTATGGTACTCCTCAATAGTTTATTTATAGTATAACCTTTTTCTTGCACCTTCTTCCTCAGTACTCTCCTTTCTTGAGATTCAACCTGAAAGAGGGACTTGTATTGGAACGTTATACAATATTCAAGACGGAATGTCGCTTTCCTTCTTCAATATTTTTCAAGTACTTGGCAATATTTTTGTGAGTTTTAATATAGTAGACAACCCGTAAAAACATCTATAATCATCTATACTAATAAAAGGGAAGCATTTTGTATAAGTCAATCATAGTTTATACAATCAAAAAAAGTAAAACAAAACCAATGTGATTATAAGAAAACTACATAACCGAACCCCTTTATTATAGAAACAATTATAGAAACAAATTAAACTTGCTCATCAAATTTAATTTGAAACCATCATAACTGAATCCCTTAATTATAGAAACAATTATAGAAACAAATTAAATTCAATTAAATTGGTTTCTTATAAGCATAACATTTTTGTAATGTGTATTGCACACACGATTAATTGGTTGCTTTATTTTAGGAATGTTAGTTAATTATTGATTAATAAAATTCATTAACAATATTAAACATTAGTTGATGAATCCAAACTATGAATATATTCTTAGCTAAGTTTATTCTCCAAAACATTAGTTGTTTCTATAATTAAGGGATTCAAACTAATGAATAAATTATTTGCTATATTTTAGTAATGTATTTTTAAGAGTGATTCTACTATTTAATCTTCTCCAAAATTTTGTGTTGATGAAGGTGTATTTAATTTTATTAGTTTAATTTGTTTCTATATTTGTATCTATAATTAAGGGATTCGGTTATGATAGGGCGAAATTAAATTTGATCAGCTTAATTTGTTTCTATAATTTTTTCAATAATTAGTGGATTCGTTTATGTAGTTTTATTATAAGCATATTGGTTTTGTTTTACTTTTTTTGATTGTATATCATATGATTGTTTGCTATAAATTTTTTGATATATTTTAGTAATTTATTTTAAAGAGTGATTATATTATTAAATTTGATTATTCTAAATTTAAAGCAAGTAAACATTAGTCGATGAAATTAAAGAAATGAATAAATTTTTTTGCTATATTTTAGGAATGTATTTTAAAGAGTGATTATATTATTTAATCTTCTCCAAACTTTTATGAGTTTAATTTGTTATAGTGGGGTAATTGAATGTAACATATCAGTATATTAAGCAATATTTTAATTTATTGAATGCTATATTTAAGGAAAATATGATATATTAGTTGCTTTATCTTATAAATGTAATTTAATTTGTTTCTATAATTATGGGATTATAGAAATCTTGTTTTAATTTGGTTTTGTTTTACTTTTTTTTTTATTGTATAAAGTATGATTGTTTAAAAATTTTATACTTTTTCATCAATCTATTTGTTATGAAATTTATTTATTTGTGAATAAATATTTAGTAATTTATTTTTGGGTTTTAGTTATTAATTATATTATTTGAAAAAAATATTTTGTTATAATAATATAGTTTTTGGTGTTTTTATACATTTTTAAAATTATATTTATATTTATTTTTGATACTTTTCATTTAACCGTTATTGCACCCGCTGGTTCACCGTCGTAAAACTCTCGCAAACACACTCATTTTCAAACGTTAAACCAGTCGTTTAAAATGCTCAATAACGCTAACAACCTCAATCACCCGCTTCCGCAAACTCCCGTAGTCGCAACCGCAATCGCTGTGTTTAAACCAGTCATGTCCTAAATGAAATAAAAAAATTATAACAAGCCAAATCACATTACATTATTTAAGAAAACTAAACCAGCAAACTATGCTTTGAAAATACATCCGCACGTACGTGCGGGTCATCATCTAGTAATTATGTAAATTATAATCCGTGCTACACAATTATAAATAATACTTTAATATACATACATTTTTTTTTGTCATCAACAAAACTAAAAGTTAACTCAAATGAGCCAACTCGACGGACAACTGTTTACAAACTTAATCATAAGCGAACTGGAACGAGCTCTACGTGCCAAATTATCTGCTTTTACATTCAAATTTCTATGAATAAGAGATAAAGAGAAAGAATTCTTCCCTATCAATGTTGATAGCTTCCAGGTAGATAGAGAAAGTCGGCCACTTGTGAGGAGAAGACACTATCTTCACCAAGTCTGAACAATCGGTAAGGGATGCAACATCTCTGAAGTTATGGCCAATCATACAACGCATCGCCTAGACCAGAGCTTCTGCCTCTGAATGAAGAGGAGAAAGACTTCTTCTGAGATTCGAGGCTCCCATCGTCGTAGAAGAATCCTCCGCCTGCTGACAAAACCATCCTAAACCTGCATACATATCGGTGGCCTTCCAAGACCCATCAATGAAACAACGATAACTCGTAAACCGGTCAAGTATAGGTCTTGGCACCCTAAGCATAACGTCGGTTCCTACTTGACCCTCCCTCGTAATATTGGAGTGATTTATCTGTGCATCAACCCAAGTACAAGCTTCATCTATAGCTAGCCGGACCACATCCAAAGGGTTTTTATCTAAATTTTCAGAAACCTTATCATTCCTGGCCTTCCATATGTACCACAAAATCCAAGGACAAAATCTATACTCCTCCTTAACTAGTATACGCAAGATATAGTCCATATTTGCAAAGACTGAAGCAGTAGGAACCCCAATAGGTCCCACTGGAACATTTGCTAGGGCCCACGTAATATACATACATTTTTGTATCGTTTGAGTAATATACGTCCGTTTTCAAAAATACAAATTATAACATATGCTATATATTTTATGTAATAATATAAGTTTTTTTTTAAAATAAGATCATATAAAGATACTGGAGAAATATTTGATTTATAGGGAGAGATTTTAGAAGATTTTGTTAAATGTAATTAATATTGATTTCTAATTTTGCAATTTTATTATGATTCAGTAACATAATTTACCTTAAATGTTATTTATTCATATGGCAAATGATTAATTATGAAAATATTACAAAATAAAAGGTCATATTCTAAAAAGTACTTCAAAAATGATAATATAGATACGTAGTACATCAAAATAAACATCCAAAAAAAAACAAGATTTCTATAAACATCCAAATAAACATCCAAAGAAATCATATAAAAAAATTGGTGTAAGCAAGAAAATGTTAATCGTATTTGGTCTCATTATCCTCTTATACTAATTTGGTATAAGATTTTCTTGCTTATACCAATGTTAATCGTATTTATTCTCACTATCCTCTCATACAAAAAAAAAAAAAAAAAAAAAAAAAAAAAAAAACAGATTAAGAAAAACAAAGTTTGTGTGCTTTTAATTTTGGTAAAATATTAGTTTGAGTTTGTATTTACAATTAAATAATATTATATAACTGTTTAAATGTATAAATGAGCATCAGGTTTGAAGATAGATGAGCGAGGGAGAGAATGTGTTGCAACGCATTTCTCATCGGTAACGCCTCTACAGCGAGCTCAGACGGCACACAAGGACGGTGGGAGGAAGCTTGTACTAAGACCAGACCCGATGGGTTTTTAAGTACCCAGCATGCAGCACTCAATCGAGAGAGCGGGTTCCAAGCAGCATCCACAAAGCAAATATGGGAACCTGGATCATCATAGCCAAATATGGATGCGGGCAGGTGCATAATCGGCTTGGGAATGGCAGCTTGAGCCTCTTGCCATTGTTTGCATCAGAAATTTCTTTGAGCACAACCACCTCTGCAGCAGAGAAGGAACGGTCTTGGAAGATTAGTTGGTTCCTCGCTATCCAAAGATTCCAGAGCAGCCAAGGAGACAGTGGAGTTGATACAATTCCTGATGGGGGAGGCAAACCAGATGCAGAGAGCGTTGCAATAGAGCCTGAGGAGAGGTGATTGAAAAAACAGAGTGTCTGAAGGATCAACAGAGCAGAACCTGAAGCTGTTTAGAAGAACCTATATAAGCAAGATGCCATCGTGGCATCTGAATGTCAGCGCAGCACTTCGATCGTGATGTGAAGGAGCAGTTTCGGTGCCCAGTGGTGGTAACAAAGTCAAAGGGTTGGAGTGACAGCCACATCAAAAGAGTGGAAAGCTGTCAGACTAAAAAGGAGGTTGGTGTCGCCTAGTTGAAGCTAGAAGAGCCAACATGTATAGTGAAGCTGCGCAGTGACCGCTGGGTAAAAAAAGGAGCTGCGAGCTGTTTTGGTCGCCTATATAAGTGAAGAGTTTTCTTCTTATTAGAGTTAGCACTTTTGAGAGAGAAAAAAGTGTGAGGTTATTTCTGTTCAAGTCTGAGTTATCAAAGAAGACTTGTGTGGGTTCTTTTCGTGAGTGAAAAAAAAAGAGAATGCATAGCTGTTGATGTGCGAGTAAGTTGGGTAGATTAGGAATCGTTCAGGGATAAATCACAGCTGTGTAATATTGTGTAAAGTTGGTCAAATAATCTTTGTAAGAGTAGTTATTTGAAGATTGTATAATAAAACTCAGTTTGGAGTTATTTGTAGTATCTTTCAAGGTTCTAGTTATTTCATTTGGTAGCAGAGCGGTAAACCGATCTGTGAGACTTTCTCGTCTCCTAACAGGTTAGATCCTGAACTATGGAACCAACTACTGATGGTGTGGGTATAAGCAAGAAAATCATGCTTGATACAAAGAGATATGGCTAGTGGAATGTTCGAATGACTTAACTTATCAGAGGACAAGGTGAAGACGCATGGACACCGGTTGAAGAAGGATGGGAATTTCCATTCGAGCTAACTGAAGCATGAGCTAAAATACCGAAACAAAAGTCCAGATGGACAACTGATTCGAAAATATGTCTAAATTCAATGCAAAAGCCATGAATGCTATGTTCAGTGGTGTCGATGGGATGAGTTTAAACTGATTCAAGGATGCAAGTCATCCATGCAGGCCTGGGATACTTTTCAGAAGTCTCATGAATGTACGTCAAGTGTTAAGCGTACTAGATTAGATCATTTAGCTACTCAGTTTGAATGTCTCAAGATGGAACCAGATGAGACTATTATTAAGTTTAGCTCAAAGATAAGTGTCATTGCAAATGAGGCTGAACTCCTTGGAAAAACTTACAAATATCAGAAGCTTATAAAGAAATTACTTAGGTATCTTCCAGCTAAGTTTGCTGCTGAGAAAGCTATGATGAGAGTTATGGGTAATACACACTCCATGACTTTTGTTGAATTGGTTGGAATTCTGAAGTCTGAAGAAATATTTGCATAATTAAACACTTGTCATTTGAATAAATAATAAATTTTGTAATTGTAACTAAATCATAAGCAAATCGCAAAATCGGAAACAAGTATTTATTACATCAAAAAAATCCTAAAATCTCCGTCTAATAAATCAAATTTCTCTCAAATATATTTGTATAATTTTATATATTTTTAATTGATATTATTACATAAAACACACCTATAATAAAAATACATCTTTTCCACATATTTTACAATTAAAATTTTTGAAAACGGATATATATTACTCAATCGATGAAGAAAAAAAGGTATATACAACGTCTACATAAAGTAGAAAATTTTAGATTATAGTTCAAAGCCATTATAAATATGACTAATATGCTCTTAACAACAAATGAGCAGGAAGTTTGATATTCCAAGCATACAAATTTAAAATTTGCTGGTTTGGCCAATCATACACTATCTTCACCAAGTCTGAACAATCGGTAAGGGATGCAACATCTCTGAAGTTATGGCCAATCATACAACGCATCGCCCAGACCAGAGCTTCTGCCTCTGAATGAAGAGGAGAAAGACTTCTTCTGAGATTCGAGACTCCCATCGTCGTAGAAGAATCATGCGCCTGCTGACAAAACCATCCTAAACCTGCATACATATCGGTGGCCTTCCAAGACCCATCAATGAAACAACGATAACCCGTAAACCGGTCAAGTATAGGTCTTGGCACCCTAAGCATAACGTCGGTTCCTACTTGACCCTCCCTCATAATATTGGAGTGATTTATCTTTGCATCAAACCAAGTAAAAGCTTCATCTATAGCTAGCCGGACCACATCCAAAGGGTTTTTATCCAAATTTTCAAAAACCTTATAGTTCAAAACCATAATAAATATGACTAATATGCTCTTAACAACAAATGAGCAGGAAGTTTGATATTTCAAGCATACAAATTAAAAGTTTTATTCGGTTTAAAAAATTTTAATATTTTTTTTTTTTAAAGTTTAATATAGTATAAAAATTAAAACTTTAAATATGACTGAACGGGTTTGAGTTTACATAAATATGATTATATTTTTCTTACGGATTGTATATATATATATATATAATATTTTATGGGTTAACTTAAAATATAATTTTTTTATTTTTACAAAAATAGTCTCGCTGTATCCAACAGAGATGATCGAGTCCGGCTGAGGAACATAAACATAAACTCATGATAAAAAAAAATTAATCTACTTATAATACAAACTCATAAAATTATATAATTTTTTTAAAAAAACATGTACAAAAACTAAACTATATAAAACAACTAAGAAAATGACCAACCAAACAAATATATTAAATTGTGAACCTGTCGTGTACCACGGGGTAAATCCTATTTAGCTATATAACTTTAAAAATATTAGTTATTTGAGTTCTTTTTATGCCCAAAGTACCCTTAATGTCTTTGATTGAAAAAAAAACTAAAATACCCTTAATTTATTTTACAAAATTTTCAGATTTGTTTTTAATTTTTTAAAGAAACATGTCGTTCAGTTGCCGCAGATTTGTTTTTGGATGGCATATTTGTTTTGCCACAGGTTTTCTATGATAGACTTATTTTATCTCACATATTTATTGTTTTAGGTTACCACCGATTTATTTTTAATTACAAATTTTTTTTCCATGACAGATTTATTGTCGACGTAATGACAAACTGTCTGATTATACGACAGTTTTTGTTTTAAAAGTGGCTCTAGGTTCCCTTAGTCCTGGGAAAAAATTCGAGCCTGAAGCCCAAACCCGAACCCGGCATGAACGGCCCGTACCTAACCCGAACCTAATATAAGGAGATACTTGATCGGATGTAAAAATGAGTATTTATAGGATAAAATATGATGTAAGTTACAATTATAAAATAATTAAATTAGAGGAGTTATAATTATATTTTATAGTGTGTTAATTGAAATTGAATGGATGAAACAAATAGTCAATTGAAAGGTTTTATAATTTAAGTTACAATTTAATAGTAAAGTTGGATTTCAAGTATGAATTAAAGTATATGACTAAATGTGTTAGATATTTGGTTTAATTAAAAAATAAATATTATAATTAAAAATAAATGCTAAATGGACCAATAAGGAGAGAGTGAAACCTTAAAAATTCCCAAGAAATAATTTTATTTTAATCTCTTTTTATATTCCTCTTAATTTAAGTTATATTTCTAGGTTTAATTATATTTTCTCATCCTTGTAGTATATATAATAGATAGAAAATGGAATATCAAATTGTTTTTTAGATAGGAAATCAAGTATAAAATTCAAACTTACATGTTGAATCACAAACTAAATATAAGGATCATTATTATTAAAAGAATGTCTTACAAATTGGTTTGATAATTATATAACAAAAATTTTATTTTGTTAAAAAATTACATACTTTTGAAAATAAATTAAATATACATGAATATGTGAGAAAAAAACAAACATTCAAAGTAAAAGAATGAAGATGGTTTCTTTAGCGTGATTATCTTATGGTGCGATAGTCGAAAATTAATATTTTTGAATCTCATCAATAAAATAATTTCTTATAACCATAAAATATTATTATATATATGTATTACATTTTAAAAATATTAAAACAATGAAGAAATGAAGAAATACATAAAAAAAATAAATAAAATTGAAAACAAAAATTTAAACCAAATATTTAATCAAACTCTTACAATGACATCTTAATTGAGTTTTCATCCCATGCAAGAACATTAAAAAATAAAACAAATAAAATATTGAGGGTATCAGATATGGTGGAGGAAAAAGTAAGAATGACTATTTATAGGATAAGAAATGATGAAGTTACATTTTTAAAATAATTAAATTATAGGAGTCATAATTATAATTTATAGTGTGTTTAATGGAAATTCAATAAAGAAAATCAATAGTCTTTGAAAATTTATATAATTTTCAGTTACATTTTAGTAGTAAAGTGTGGATTTCAAGTATGAACTAAAGTATATGATTAAATGTGTTAGATATTTGGTTTAATTAAAAATAAATATTATAATTAAAAAATAAATGCTAAATGGACCAAGAAGGAGAGAGTGAAACCTTAAAAAATTCCCAACGAATAATTTTATTTTTTCATTTGTTTTTATATTCCTCTTAATTTAAGCTATATCTCTAGGTTTAATTATATTTTTCATCGTTGTAGTATATATAATAGATAGAAAATTGAATATCAAATTGTTTTTTATATAGGAATTCAAGTATAAAATTCAAAGTTAACAAAAATTATAATGTTGTTTATATTATTACATGTTGAATCACAAACTAAATATAAGGATCATTATTCTTAAAAGAATGTATTACAAATTGGTTTGATAATTATATAACAAAAAGTTTATTTTGTTAAAAAAATACATACTTTTGAAATTAAAATAAATATACATGAATATGTGAGAAAGAAACAAACATACAAAGTAAAATAATGAAGATGGTTTCTGTAGCTTCATTTTCTTATAACCATAAAATATTATTATACATATGTATTACATTTAAAAATATAAAAAACAATGAAGACATAAAGAAATACATAAAAACAAAAAATAAATAAAATTGAAAACAAAAGTTTAAACTAAATAATTAATCAAACTCTTACAATGATATTTTAAATGAGTTTTCACCCCATGCAAGAACTTAAAAAAAAAACAAAGAGAATAATGAAGATATGAGATATGGTAGAGAAGGATGTGAGAATGGCTATTTATATGATAAGAAGTGATGTAAGTTACATTTTTAAAATAATTAAATTAGAGGAGTTATAATTATAATTTATAGTGTGTTTAATTGGAATTCAATAAAGAAAACCAATAGTCTTTGGAAATTTATATAATTTTCAGTTTCATTTTAGTAGTAAAGTGTGAATTTAAAGTATGAATTAATGTATATGATTAAATGTGTTTTTTAGTTTAATTAAAAATAAATATTATATTTTAAAAAATAAATACAAAATGGACCAATAAAGAGAGTGAAACCTTACTTTTATATATATGATTTTAAATAATTTTCCACCAATAAGCCTTATAAAATTTGTTGAATGATATATGATTAAGTTCTTTCATTTTCTTTGCCATTTGATTATAACTTATAGTGTAATTAAATTTTGTATTGAATGATTGTCATGAACATTTATTTATTTATTTATTTTTTAAAAAATTAAAGCCTTAAATATTTTTCCACCAATAAGGAGAGAGTGAACCTTACTTTTATATATATGATTTTAAAAGATCCGCGTGTAAACCGGTTAAGCATGTATTTTATTTCAATTAAAAACTTTGGCATAAATTTAATGGGTACTTTAGCTTTAGTAATATAGATGTAATTTTTGTGCAAATAAAACTTTTAAGTCGTCAATTTTTGCAACTTTACCCTCCATATCCAAAAATGCAAAACAGTCATACCAAGTCAAGAATAATAAGCAATACAACACTTATACCAGATACATTTATTTTGCGAAACGATTTTACAAACACATACATTTATTTTTGATCATTCTAAAGATATATTTGAACTTATAGTCACGAGGACTTCGATTTGATATATTATTTCTAAACTTTTTACAAACATGATAATAGAAATAACGGGCTGTATTGCGTATTTATTTTAACTTTGTAGAATTGACATGCATTTTATGGATTTAGAGGGTAAATTTGCACAAAACCCTTTCTATTAAGTATCATATATATATATATATATATATATATATATAATGTTTTATGTTGTAAATGTTAACCACCTAGCCCCGATTTAGCGTTTTAGGCGATAGGCGTTGCGTTACCACCTAGCGATTACATTTCTCCTATTGATTCTTAAAGAATAGTATTATCCAGGTTATGTATCTTAACCATGAATCCATGATTTATCAGAACAAACACATTTGTAAAATTTCACAACAATAGAAAAGATGAAAACTTTTTTTTTTTTCATTAAGTATCAAAAGGAGCATATACATAAGCTGAATTGTGCTTCAAGACTGATAATACAGAAACTTAAAAACAAGATAGATTAAGAATCCATATAATGAAGCTAATAAAAACTGAACCTTGTAACCATTACAGATGCGTTGTCATCCAATATGATGATAATCAGGGTCGCCATGCACTAATCCAATCCTTCAAACTGGCGACATTGTCAGAGATATCTTCTAGTGTGTTACTTTGTAGCGCGGTGACAATTTCCTCTTCATAACTCTCGTTTGCTTCTTCGAGTAAGACTTGGTACATTTCACATTGAAGGTTGTTGCTAAGCTTGGTTCCTGAATAGCCTCTGCATTGGTCGAGAACAAAATCAGAACCTGCTAAAGCAAAACAACTAAACTAAACTTAATGAAGAGAGATGAAATCGATGCAGACCTCCTGGTTAAACGGTCATACAAAACAGAGTTCTCAGTTTGAAGCACCACAACGCGATCAAACCATCGCTCAGGAAAAAACTCACAGCCATGGTAGTCCACAATGTTACCTCCTTCTTGCATTACATCTTCAAGCTCATCACACACCTGAATCCAAGTTAAATACAATAGCTAAGAATGACTCTCTTCTCATGCCAAGCAAATGATTTGAAATTTTGAATGGTCAAGAAGAAGTTATCAAAAAGTGTAATCCACAATGAACCTAAACCATGCAACTCCAACAATCAAATTTTTGATATCGGATTGTGAAAATTAAACCCTTTTGTAAAAATTTGAGACGCAACCAAGAAACAAGATAGCTAAATAACAAATTACATGTATGGCCAAAGTAGAAACAAGCAGCTCAGATAAATCCAGGCAAAGAAGCTGAGATATAACCAATCAAACGTGACAAGGAAATTAGGAATTAGGGATTAGGTTCGAGTACCAAGTCTTCATTGATAATGTGACAATTGAACTCATTGTCCCAGCCATCATGCAAGTTTTTCTCTTTGACGAGATCTCCGATACAAATATACCGGAGATCCGTGGCTTCTGCCAAAGCAGAAGCCATCGTCGATTTGCCGGTACCAGGAGTCCCTGTAATTAGTAAGTTGGGCCTTTGGCGCCTTACCCCATTGTTAACTCCCGCCATATGCAGCTCTCTCTCTATCTCTATTAGCCTAAAGAAATTAAGCAAACCAGAAGATTCTCTATCAGAATCAAAGACTGATCCTATCAGCAATCCAGAAGATTCTCTATCAAAGAAATTTAGTAATTTAGTAACCGAACCGATCAAAGAACCGATCAAAGAAATTTAGTAAAAGCTATCAGCAATCCAGAAGATTCTCTATCAAAGAAATTTAGTAACCGATCAAAGAAATTTAGTAAAAGCTAACAGCAAAGCAGAAGATTCTCTATCAGACTCAAAGACCGATCCTACACTCGAATATCAAAAGGCAGTGATTATCACAGTGAACAGAGAGGTAAAGACATGAATCTAAAACAAAGCTTATGAGAAGAATCTGAAACTAATCAGCATAGAGAAGACGAAGATCTAAAGGCTAAAGAGGATAGAGAAGATGAAGATCGAAAACTTAAAGAGGGAGGAGTCTCACCTGCAAGTAGGTATCGACGGAGAGAGGTTGCGGCTACGTAAGTGAGAAGTAAGAGAGAGCACACTAATAAAACAGAACGACGTCTAGGGATTTCGCATCCTCCTTGTGGTTCTAGTTTTACTAATTTGCATTTGGTCCTTTTCTAATTTTTTTTTTCTTTGTGATAAATAATTAAAAATGTAAAATTCTCTTTCAACTTATAAATTGTTGTATATATATATTTTTTTACTTTCGATTTTTTTTCAGTGTGAAATTGTATCTCTCTCTTTCAACTTATAAATTGTATATATCTTTTTTTTTTACTTTCCATTTTTTCAATGTGAAATTGTATCTCTAAATCTTATTTGAGCAATACTTGTGTTCACTCTTAAGTCATCTTTAACAGGACATCTTTAGGGATCTTGACTTAACCCAATTAAAAAATACCAAAATATAGAAACAGTGAAATTAGAAGAAGTAAACGGGTGTTAGTTAAGACTCTTTTGGTCTGGGTTCCTCTTAATACGTGAGTGGCTGCATAAATTGGAAATGAAAATTAATCTTTTGTTGGAGAAAATAAAATTCTCAATAAAAATTCCCAAAAGAAAATAAAATTTAATCTTTTGTTGGAGAAAATAAACATAAACTTAATTAATATGTTTGTATCCTTTTATGTTACTCATTTTAATTAATATGTTTGTATCATTTTATGTTACTCATTTTAGTTAATATGTTTGTATCTTTTTATGTTTCTCATTTTTATCTTCATTTTTTTATTTGTTATTAATAATTTTGAATTGAATTCCCAATAAAATTCTCAAAAGAAAATAAAAATTAATCTTTTGTTGGAGAAAATAAACATAAATTTAATTAATATGTTTGTATCTTTTTATGTTACTCATTTTAATTAATATGTTTGTAACTTTTTATGTTTCTCATTTTTATCTTATTGTTTTTTTATTTGTTATTAATAATTTTGAATTGTATTTTCTTTTTATTTTCATTTTCAAACCTGTTTTATGTTTATTTTTATAAGTTTTCAATTTATTAAATATTTATTTAATTTTAAAAATTTCTAATATGTTTTACATTATTATATTATTTAAATTTAAGATCCTAGAGATTCAACCAATAATGAACTTTATATTTGTGGTCCTTAACTTAACCTCTTACAATATTAATATGTTTAAAAATCTCTAAGGTGGGTGTATTCAAAGTGGAATTTCAAGTGATTTGTAAAAAGTTTACAAATCCTATGTTATTCAATCATGGATTTTAAAAAGTCTCTTGAAATCCAGTGTTATTGAACTAATCATTTTAAAATCCACCTTAAAATCCACTGTTATTGAAAACAATTTGTGTGTTTGATTTTAAATGATTTGAGAGGATTTCAGAGGATTTTAGAGAACTTCCTTAGTTAAAAAGACAAGAATCCAAATCTCATAGTTTTAGGTGGGATTTGAAAGAATTTTACAATAAATCATATGAAGTTCCCTAAAATCATTAAAATCTCAATAAAACTCAAATCTCTTACAATGCTACTTTGAATACACCCCCCTAAGAAACATCTTATCACTTATACCTTTAAAGATGCTCTTAGGGTTGAACCTTTCTTATTCACCCCCTATTCATTAACCAATTACAATACAACAATATGTCATGTCATGTTGTATTTAAAAGTAAATTAAAATTAAAATCAGAAAAATAAAACAAACTTTAACCACTCTTTTATAAACCGAAATATAATCATGTTTAATTACAAAATCTAAACTCTAACGACTATTTTATAAACTCAAACCGAAATACAATTTTGTTTATTTCATAATCTAAATCCTAACCATTCTTTTATAAACCAAACAGGAATAAATTTTCTTATTAAGAATCTTACATAATTTGTTTCCTTAATTTACTATATTTTTTATTTTAGTTTTGATTTATTTTTTAAATAAAAATGAAATGGTTATATTTTTATTGGCTAATAAAGAGGGGGTAAACCCAAATATTTTTCTTACTTAATTACATTTTCACATAACAATTTTTTTTAACTTATTTATTAAAAGGCCTAATCCCAAAGGGCTTTTATGGGCATGCAATTACAATGGATCAGAGTTAACAAATAGAAGAAAAAAGGGTTTGCCCTAATCTAGCAGCTGAGATCTTGCTGGGCTGATCAGCCGTCGTAGAAGCTCCGACAACCATTTCTGACATATACGAGGCGGACTACTTTGCTGCTTGATCTTCTGAGGCTACTCAAGGAACCAAAGTATACGGGTCCGACTCTGAGTCGATTCAAAAGATAAGCCGCTCTGCAACACACCTCCCAACTGGCAAGCATCCACGTAATGGAGACTCCCCGACTGAGCAACTCATCCGACACTAACCTAACCCTCGACCACTTTCCTAAAGCTACTAACAACTTCCTTCCGAGACAGACAAACACAGATCCGAGTTAGTTAAACACTATTCATGGTAGTTAAGGAGGAATGATGGCTCGACATCCTTTCAAAACTGAGATCAACTATAGCCGGATACGATCCAAAGATCCACCACTAATTACTAAACGGACATCTCACCCTCCTGTCCGACAAACGACTTCCGCCACGACCATGACAAACAAACACTTGGATGAGCCAAGGGAACCTCTAAAATAGACATCTGTAGTCTTCAACCGAAGGAACCAAGATCAGAGATTCCCAACCAAAGTGAAGAGCCACTGTCACATTGTGCGTTGGATCCCCCACCTCTGCGCTGACGGGTGCGAATGAACGATATTCTCAAGGCTTCATGAAGATCTGGGCAAAGTAAAAGAACAAAAGAAAAAAAACTAGATATGAAAATAAAATCGAGAGAGAGAGAGAGAGAAAAGGGAATAGTAAAAGTGGAACAATTGTCCTTTTTCATATTTGTTTTTTATGAAAAATCTAAATACATATGTATTCACATAACAAAGTTGTTGATTAATAAATTCCTGTAGTCAGATTTATCATAAACAAATACAGATTACGCAAAAAAGTCAAAAATAATCCGTTGAATCATAACTAAAGGAATCTATGATAAATTGGTTTTTCTTACGAATGACTTTTTTATGATATCTTTTGCAAAACTATCCTCTTTTTGTCGTTTTTAATTTTTCCCTCTTTTTAATTTTAATAATTTTACCCCTACTTAAAAAATTATTCATTCCAAAAATAATTTTACCCCTAGTAATGGTTTTTAAAGGGTTTTAGAAGCTTAAAAAGGTTTTTGAATGGTTTTTAAAGAGTTTACAATGGTTTTAAAAAGATTTTATAAGTTTATAACGGTTTTCAAAGGATTTACAAGGATTTTTAAAAGGTTTTCAAATGGTTTTTTTTTAAATTTACAAGGATTTTTAAAGGGTTTTTAAAAGGATTTACAAGTGTTTAAAAGGCATTTACAAGGATTTAAAAATGTTTTTAAAAGAATTTACAAGGAGTTTTAAAGATATTTAGTTATTTACAAAGATTTAAAAATAGTTACAAAGGGTTTTAGAAGTTTACACGGGTTTTTAAAGGGTTTACAAAGGTTTTTAAAGGGTTTACAAAGGTTTTTAAAGGCATTACAAGGACTTTAAAATGGTTTTCGAGGAGATACAAGGGTTTTAAAAATTTACAAAAGTTTTTATTAAAGGATTTACCACGGTTAGAAGGGGTTTAAAGGGATTTACAAGTGTTTATAAATGTTATAAAATGAATTACAAAGGTTTTAAAAGGTTTACTCAAGTTCTTAAAGGTTTTGGTTTACTTTTAAAAGTTTCACAAGGGTTTTAAAATGATTTTTATGGGTTTTAAAAATATTTACAAGGTTTTCTAAAAGGTTTTTAAGGAATTGTGGAAAATGTTTTGTAGGAAATGTTTTGGCAGAAAATATTTTTGGCGGAAAATTTTTTGGAGAGGATATTCTTTTTGTTGGAAAATTTTTCCTTTCTTCATATACTAAAGGAGGGTAATTTAGTCATTTTGTACATTGAAGAAAGTATTTTTGAAAATAGACACCTAGAAAGGGTATCTTAAAAAGGTTATTTGTGCAAATCTCCCTAGACAAGTTTGCTCACATCTCCAACCCTAAACTCCTAAGGGCATCTTCAAGGGGATATGTGAAAGGATGGTGCTTAAGGATAATAAACTATTATAATAATGTAAGAAGTTAAGTTAAGAATCAAAGTTATAGAGTTGATTATTGGTTGAACCTCTAGATTCTTAAAAATTTAATAATTCAATAATGTAAAACATATTAAAAATTTTAAAAATGAAACAAATAACTTTTAAATTGAAAACATAATAAAATAATACTAAAAGTGATTTGAAAATAAAAAGAAACAGAAAATACAATTCTAAATTATTAATAACCAAAAAAAACATGAAAAATTGATACCAATAACCTTTTTATGATACCCTCTTTTAAAAATACCCTCTTTTTTTACCATTTTCATTTTTGCCCTCTCTTAATTTTTAATGGCTATTTTACCCCTATTTGAAAGAATATTCTTTCCCAAAGGAAGGAATATTCCTTCCAAAAATTTCCCGCCAAAAACTTTCCGGCCAAAATTTTCCCGCCAAAAAAGTTTCCGAGAAAATTTTCCCGCCAAAAAATTTCCGCAAAAATTTTCCCGCAAAAAAAAATATTTTTTCAAAATTTTCCCGCCAAATTTTTTTAAAGGGTTTACAAGATTTTTTAAAGGGTCTTTTAAAGGGTTTACAAGGGTTTTTAAAGGGATTTACAAGAGTTTTTAAATGGTTTTTAAAAGATATGTAATGGTTTTTAAAGAGTTTTAGAAGCCTACAAAGGTTTTTAAATGGTTTTTAAATGATTTACAATGGTTTTTAAAAGTTTTTATAAGTTTATAACAGTTTTAAAAGGATTTACAAGAATTTTTAAAGGATTTTAAAAAATTACAAGGATTTTTAAAGGTTTTTTAAAAGGATTTACAAGTGTTTTTAAAAGGATTTAAAAGTATATTTAAAGGCATACAAAGATTTAAAAATAGTTTTAAAGGATTTACAAGAAGTTTTAAAGGGTTTTAGAAGTTTACAAAGGTTTTTGAAGGGTTTACAAAAGTTTTTAAAGATATTACAAGTTCTTTAAAATGGGTTTTAAGGATTTACAAGGGTTTTTAACGGGTTTTAGAAGTTTACAAAAGTTTTTATTAAATGATTTATCACGGTTATAAGTGGTTTAAAGGGATTTACAAGTGTTTATAAATGTTATAAAATGATTTACAATGATTTTAAAAGGTTTACTCAAGTTTTGAAAGGTTTTGGATGACTTTTAAAAGATTTACAAGGGTTTTTAAAGGATTTTTTAAGGGATTTATAAATATTTACAAGGTTTTTTTAAGAAATTGCGGAAAAATTTTGGCGGGAATTTTTTGTCGGAAATTTTTTGGCGGGAAATTTATTTTGGCGGGAAAATTTTTGCCGAAAATTTTTGGCGGGAAAATTTGGCGGGAAATTTTTCGGAAGGAATATTCTTTTTGTTGGAAAGAATATTCCTTTTTTCATCATGGGTTATAATAAAGGAGGGTAATTTAGTCATTTTGTACATTGAAGAGGGTATTTTTGAAAATGAACACCTAGAGAGGGTACTTGTAGAAAAGGGTATCATAATAAAGGTTAGTTGTGCAAATCTCCCAAAAAACATTGACGATAAAAATAAAAAACATAAAGAAAAACAGAAAATACAATTTTAAATTATTAATAACCTAAAAACATTGAAGCACATATACATATTAAAAAGAACAAACATATTAATTAAAGCACACAAACATTTTATTTAATTAATACAAACATATTAATTAAAGCACATATACATATTTCATTTAAATACAAATGTTCAAAAAAAAATTGTAACCACCCACCACATGACATGTGGCTTAAGCACCCACCCAAAAAACATCTTAAATAAGACCCGGATACTTCTTAAAACAGTGTTGTTTTATTATTTTCTGATTTTTTTAAGGGTGTAAGACTCTTGGACATATGCCAATAAAGATGGCCTAAGGAGAGTTAATAACAATATTTTATTATTAAATATTGCTTAAATAAAAGTTAAAAACTTCTTTAAGATTGTGTAAGTTTTTGCTACTCCATTGATGAACCTCATAGAGCTTTTTGAAAATAAATATTTTTATAAAATCAAAAGTGTGATATTTGCTAGAGAATATCAACCCAAACTATTTGATGGCAGTATTTTTATACCCAAACTACGATACTCAGTAAATAAATACTGTTTTGGTATATGTTGATTTTGGATGATTTCATATAGTTTAGGTTAAGAATTTTGAAATTTTTGGGAGTATAGGTTGTTATTTGCTGGATATCACATAATATGATCTCCCTAGGATAGAACTCCGATGAAGGCTGAAGATAGGTGATAGGCGACGTGATCTTGTTGATGATGATGGACGATGAACTTGATTGATGATATGTGAAGATCGAATGATGAAAACAATGGTTTGATGGGGATAGATGTTTAGGTGGTTGTATGGATTGTAACAATGAAGAGTTTCTGAATCACAAAGTGTATAGAAACCCGGAAATCTAGAACGCATTCAAGAATTCGAATTGAGAGAAAAAGTGTGACAATACTTGTTCATACAACTTCTTCGCTAAAGGAGAAAAGAGGCGTAGCTTTGGGTTTTAAATACCCTAGGGCACGACACTCCAAACAACAAGAAGTGCAAAACCAAAACAACAAGACGTTTTAAGGAAATAAGAAAAACAGCAAAATGTCTCGACAACCTGTAGTAGTACAGAAGTCGGCTGAACTAGTACAGACGCTTGACGACCTGTAGTAGTACAGAAGTCGGCTGAACTAGTACAGAAGTACATTATTCCCCTTTGGTAATGATTTCTAGATAACTCGACGTAGTGATCCATTTGCCTCATTAAAAACCATGCTGAGAAAACCCATTGGGACAAAACTCAGCTATGGGAAAAAGAGTACAAACTTCTCACCTAAGTTACCTAGTCATCATCACCGGGTGAAGTCTTCAGGTTAGATATGTTGAAGACTTGGATCCTTGGTAGGTTGAATGACCCGTCAGCTATGAGTGCGTGTGCTTCCTTGGCCATCTCCTTAGCTCTTGAACGAGTGATCCTTCCCACCATCTCCGGTTTCTCTGTAGCCTCTGGCTCCGTGCTGGCCACGATCATATCATCCTCCCCCTCTTCAAAAGGATTTGTCCTCAAATCGGAATCTGCATAGTAAGGGAGCAAGTCAGAAACATTGAATGTTGATGATATAGTATACTTACCTTGAAGATCAATCTGGTATACGTTATCATTGATCTTCTTGATGACTTAAAATGGACCATCAGCTCGTGGTAGAAGCTTGCTCTTCCTCTCTTCTGGGAACCTATCCTTGCGTAAATGAATCCACACTAAGTCTCCTTCTTCAAAAATGAGCTCCTTTCTGCCCTTGTTCGCATGCTTCTCGTATTGCTTGGTTCTTTTCTCTATGTTCTCCTTAGCTTTAGCATGTATCCTCCTGACCTGTTCAGCCTTTTCTTTGCCATCAAAGCTACATTTCACACTTAAAGGTAAAGGGATCAAGTCTAGAGGTGATTGTGGGTTAAAACCATAAACAATTTCAAAAAGAGAGAAGAGAGTAGCAGAATGCTTAGCGTGATTATAGGCAAACTCAACATGTGGTAGACATTCTTCCCATGACTTGAGATTGCTTCTTACTAAGGTCCTGAGGAGTGTAGATAACGTCCTGTTCACCACTTCAGTTTGCCCATCTGTTTGCGGGTGACATGTGGTTGAGAATGATAACTTGGTTCCTAGCTTAGCCCATAACGTCCTCCAGAAGTGTCCTAGAAACTTTGTATCTCGGTCTGAGACGATTACTTGAGGCATTCCATGTAGACGTACTACTTCCCTGAAAAACAAGTTAGCTACAATAACAGCATCGTCCGTCTTGTGACTTGCAATGAAGTGAGCCATCTTGCTAAACCTGTCAACCACCACGAAAATCGAGTCTCTACCATTTCTGGTTTGAGGTAAGCCAAGAACAAAATCCATAGAAATATGAGTCCAAGGTTGAGAAGGGATAGGGAGAGGAGTGTACAAGCCGTGGGGTTGTACCTTACCCTTTGCCATTTTGCAGATATGGCACCTAGAACAAACCTTTTCAACGTCTTTCTTCATTTGAGGCCAATAGAAGTGTTCTTGCAGTCCAAGTAGAGTCTTTGACACTCCAAAATGTCCAGCCAGTCCACCTCCGTGAGCTTCTCTGATCAACAGCTCTCTCAAGGATCCTCTTGGTATGCACATTCGATCCTTATAGAACAGATATCCATCCTGCTTATAATAGTTTTCAAAAGCAAACTTATGGCATTTGCCATAGCTCTCAGCAAAATCAATGTCAGTCTCATAAAGCCCTACTATTTCATCAAAACCTTCTAGTTTAGAAGACAAAGTAGAAATGAGAGTGTACCTCCTTGATAATGCATCTGCGACTACATTATCTTTACCTTTCTTGTACTTAACCGTGTAGGGAAAAGTCTCTATGAACTCCATCCATCTGGCATGTCTCTTGTTGAGCTTCTGCTGTCCTTTGAGATGCTTCAGGGACTCGTGATCAGTGTGAATAACGAACTCCTTGGGCCACAGGTAATGCTGCCATGTTTGAAGAGCCCGAACCAAGGCGTACAGTTCCTTGTCATATGTAGGATAGTTCAACGTCGCTCCTCCTAGCTTCTCACTGAAGTAAGCTACTGGTTTCCTGTCCTGCATCAGAACAGCACCTATACCCACTCCGGAAGCATCACATTCAATTTCAAAAGTTTTCATAAAGTCAGGAAGTAAAAGAATAGGGGCAGTGATAAGCTTCTCTTTTAAGGTTGAAAACGCCTTCTCTTGTGCTTCTTCCCATCTGAATCCTACATCCTTCTTGACTACTTCTGTAAGTGGCGCTGCAATGGTACTGAAGTCTTGGACAAATCGCCTGTAAAATCCTGCTAATCCATGAAAGCTTCTGACTTCTGCCACGTTTTTGGGTGTTGGCCACTCCTTAATAGCTTTGACCTTCTCATCGTCCACTCTAACTCCTTCTGCACTGACAACAAAGCCTAGAAAAACAACCTCAGTAGTACAGAATGAACATTTAGAAAAATTAACAAAGAGGGTTTGAGAACGAAGAACATTTAGAACTTGGCGGATGTGCTCTAAGTGTTTTTCTAGACTTTTACTGTAGATGAGTATGTCGTCGAAGTACACAACCACGAAGATGCCTATGAAAGGTCTGAGAGCATGATTCATTAGTCGCATGAAGGTGCTGGGAGCATTGGTGAGACCAAACGGCATGACTAGCCATTCGTAGAGCCCTTGCTTGGTCTTGAAAGCTGTTTTCCATTCATCTCCTTCCTTCATTCTGATCTGATGATACCCACTGTTCAAATCGATCTTTGAGAAGACTGTTGACCCACATAACTCGTCCAGCATGTCATCTAATCTCGGAATTGGATGTCTATTCTTCACTGTGATATTGTTAATAGCTCTGCAGTCAACACACATCCTCCATGAACCATCTTTCTTTGGTACAAGCAAAACTGGTACTGCACATGGACTAAGACTCTCTCTGATGTGTCCCTTGCTCATTAGTTCTTCTACTTGCTTCTGAAGTTCTTTAGTCTCTACTGGATTAGTTCTGTAAGCGGGTCTGTTTGGTAGTACTGAACCTGGTACCAAATCGATCTGATGCTCTATCCCACGTATTGGCGGCAAACCTGGAGGTATCTCTTCTGGAAATACATCCTTGTACTCCTCTATAATCTCTATCATCTCGTGTGGAAGCTCTTCTGCTGACTTAGTACTGGTGAGTGTCTCCTTATACACAAACATGAATGTGGTCATCTCTGGATCAAATAGCTTGTTGAACTCATTGTGGCTGATGTACAGGCTGTGAGACACTTTCTCTGTATCCTTCCGGTTCATGTGAAGCTGGTCCTTGTAGATTTCGCTGGGTGTGAGTGGTAAAAGAGTGATCTTGCGTCCTTTGAACTCAAATGACTGCTTGTTGGTGTAGCCATCATGAAACACTCTCCTGTCGAACTGCCATGGTCTTCCAAGCAGAATATGACTTGACTTCATTGGGATCACATCACATAGCAACTCATCCTCATACTTCCCAATCGCTAGTTTCACCATCACTTGCTGCGAAACTGTTAAAGCTCCCTTGTTGTTCAGCCACTGTAGCTGATAAGGTCTTGAATGTGAAGTGGTCTTGAGATTTAGCTTCTGTACCATCTCTTCACTGGCTGCATTAGTACAGCTTCCACCATCAACGATCAAGGTGCAGACCTTGTCTTGAACCATACACCTGGTGTGAAACAGGTTCTCACGCTGACCTCTATCATCTGGATGTATCTGAACACTTAAAGCTCTGCGTGCCACTAACATCTCTCCCATGACTGCAGTTTCTCCTTCCTGATCTAGTTCAGGCTCTGGTTCACTTTCTGAACTATCTACAGGCACAATTTCTCCTCCTTCTTGAAGAAGAAACATCTTCCTGTTAGGACAGTCTCTCGAGTAATGCCCCATTCTTTGGCACTTGAAACACCTGATATGACTTGTAGAGGTGCTATTCTTGGGCTTGTAGTCGATCTTAACTTCCTCTTTGACGGTGGCTGTCGCGGGTTTACTATCCTTGGTGAAGGCGGGTTTGCTGAACTCTCTTGGCTTGGACATATTAGGCGTAAATGCTGTTCTCACCCCCTTTCTCTTGATCTGTGATTCAATTAGCTCTGCCTTATGTACCATTTCTTGAACATCTTCATAGTTCTGCAACTCTACCTTGTCTTGAATCTCTCTGTTTAAACCTCCAAGAAACCTTGACATAACCATGTCTTCACTTTCTCTTAGATCAGCCCTGATCATAAGCGTTTCCAACTCTTGATAGTAGTCTCTAACAGACTTAGTACCTTGAATGAGACGCCTAAGCTTGTTAAGAGTCTCTCTTTGGTAGTGTGTGGGTACAAACTTCTTCCTCATTTGCGTGACTAACTGTTCCCATGTAGTGATAGCAGGCTCTCTCTGTCGATGTCTAGTAAGTCCTAGCTGCTCCCACCACAACAAAGCATAGCCATTGAATTCGGATATGGCTATCTTCACCTTGTTCAACTCATAAGTACCCTGAACCTGAAAGTTAGATTCCATCTTCCTTTCCCAGTCTAGATAAGTCTCTGGATCATTGGTACCATGAAAAGAAGGATACTGAATCTTGAGATGATTCAGCTGCTGCTTCAAAGGATCATAGTTCCTACCATGATCTCTGTTTCTATTTCTCCTCACTGTCTCTTGACTATGATCTGAAACTTCATCTTCTTCAGAATACTCTCTATCTGACTCAAGTTATATTCGATGCCCAGCTACTTGTTCAGCTCGTCGTGGACGTGTATGATCTCTGCCAGTCCTACGGTCTCCCCTTTCTGTACTTCGATTATCTCTTCTCTGATTGAAACACGTCTCTCTTCCCCCAATAGGTGACTTAGCTGTTTTGTTCCGTGTATGCTATGAAGTAGCTCCCACGTGAGCCTTTCCTTTAGCTAAACGACGGGCCTCATTAGGGCTAGGTGGTTCTGTAGAACTTTGATCTGAAGCGCTAGATGTTTGAGCTATGTCTTTGATCTGCTTCTCAAACTTGTTACTGAGCTGCTCCATCTGTTGTTGAAACTGAGTAGACATTGTCCTGTTTGCTTCTGTTATTTGCTTAGACATGGCTTGGTTCAAAGGTTCCATAGCTTCTGGAGAGAACTCCATTGTACCTGCAAATTAAAGAAGAAACTCGTAGTAACTTGTTCTTTGAATGAGGAACAAAAGAAACGAAAATAAACTCTAAGACTCTGAATTTTAAACAAGGAACACGACTTGCAGACCTAATGTCAAGCAAAACAACACAAACTCGAACAATACCAAACCCTAAAGCTAACAAACTCGAAATAACTAAACCCTAATTGCTGTCTAAACACCAACGAATTCAGCAAAACACAAAAACAAAACCTTAAAAACTAAACAAACGAATTTAAGCAACAACACAAGAGGATTAGGGTTCTTAGAATCGCTTAGCCTTGGCACAAAGTTGGCTCTGATACCACATAATATGATCTCCCTAGGATAGAACTCCGATGAAGGCTGAAGATAGGTGATAGGCAACGTGAACTTGTTGATGATGATGGGCGATGAACTTGATTGATGATATGTGAAGATCGAATGATGAAAATAATGGTTTGATGGGGATAGATGTTTAGGTGGTTGTATGGATTGTAACAATGAAGAGTTTCTCAATCACAAAGTGTATAGAAACCCGGAAATCTAGAACGCATTCAAGAATTCAAATTGAGAGAAAAAGTGTGACAATACTTGTTCATACAACTTCTTCGCTAAAGGAGAAAAGAGGCGTAGCTTTGGGTTTTAAATACCCTAGGGCACGACACTCCAAACAACAAGAAGTGCAAAACCAAAACAATAAGACATTTTAGGGAAATAAGAAAAACAGCAAAATGTCTCGACAACCTGTAGTAGTACAGAAGTCGGCTGAACTAGTACAGACGCTTGACGACCTGTAGTAGTATAGAAGTCGGCTGAACTAGTACAGAAGTACATTATTCCCCTTTGGTAATGATTTCTAGATAACTCGACGTAGTGATCCATTTGCCTCATTAAAAACCATGCTGAGAAAACCCATTGGGACAAAACTCAGCTATGGGAAAAAGAGTACAAACTTCTCACCTAAGTTACCTAGTCATCATCACCGGGTGAAGTCTTCAGGTTAGATATGTTCAAGACTTGGATCCTTGGTAGGTTGAATGACCCGTCAGCTATGAGTGCGTGTGCTTCCTTGGCCATCTCCTTAGCTCTTGAACGAGTGATCCTTCCCACCATCTCCGGTTTCTCTGTAGCCTCTGGCTCCGTGCTGGCCACGATCATATCATCCTCCCCCTCTTCAAAAGGATTTGTCCTCAAATCGGAATCTGCATAGTAAGGGAGCAAGTCAGAAACATTGAATGTTGATGATATAGTATACTTACCTTGAAGATCAATCTGGTATACGTTATCATTGATCTTCTTGATGACTTAAAATTGACCATCAGCTCGTGGTAGAAGCTTGCTCTTCCTCTCTTCTGGGAACCTATCCTTGCGTAAATGAATCCACACTAAGTCTCCTTCTTCAAAAATGAGCTCCTTTCTGCCCTTGTTCGCATGCTTCTCGTATTGCTTGGTTCTTTTCTCTATGTTCTCCTTAGCTTTAGCATGTATCCTCCTGACCTGTTCAGCCTTTTCTTTGCCATCAAAGCTACACTTCACACTTAAAGGTAAAGGGATCAAGTCTAGAGGTGATTGTGGGTTAAAACCATAAACAATTTCAAAAGGAGAGAAGAGAGTAGCAGAATGCTTAGCGTGATTATAGGCAAACTCAACATGTGGTAGACATTCTTCCCATGACTTGAGATTGCTTCTTACTAAGGTCCTAAGGAGTGTAGATAACGTCCTGTTCACCACTTCAGTTTGCCCATCTGTTTGCGGGTGACATGTGGTTGAGAATGATAACTTGGTTCCTAGCTTAGCCCATAACGTCCTCCACAAGTGTCCTAGAAACTTTGTATCTCGGTCTGAGACGATTACTTGAGGCATTCCATGTAGACGTACTACTTCCCTGAAAAACAAGTTAGCTACAATAACAGCATCGTCCGTCTTATGACTTGCAATGAAGTGAGCCATCTTGCTAAACCTATCAACCACCACGAAAATCGAGTCTCTACCATTTCTGGTTTGAGGTAAGCCAAGAACAAAATCCATAGAAATATGAGTCCAAGGTTGAGAAGGGATAGGGAGAGGAGTGTACAAGCCGTGGGGCTGTACCTTACCCTTTGCCATTTTGCAGATATGGCACCTAGAACAAACCTTTTCAACGTCTTTCTTCATTTGAGGCCAATAGAAGTGTTCTTGCAGTCCAAGTAGAGTCTTTGACACTCCAAAATGTCCAGCCAGTCCACCTCCGTGAGCTTCTCTGATCAACAGCTCTCTCAAGGATCCTCTTGGTATGCACATTCGATCCTTATAGAACAGATATCCATCCTGCTTATAATAGTTTTCAAAAGCAAACTTATGGCATTTGCCATAGCTCTCAGCAAAATCAATGTCAGTCTCATAAAGCCCTACTATTTCATCAAAACCTTCTAGTTTAGAAGACAAAGTAGAAATGAGAGTGTACCTCCTTGATAATGCATCTGCGACTACATTATCTTTACCTTTCTTGTACTTAACCGTGTAGGGAAAAGTCTCTATGAACTCCATCCATCTGGCATGTCTCTTGTTGAGCTTCTGCTGTCCTTTGAGATGCTTCAGGGACTCGTGATCAGTGTGAATAACGAACTCCTTGGGCCACAGGTAATGCTGCCATGTTTGAAGAGCCCGAACCAAGGCGTACAGTTCCTTGTCATATGTAGGATAGTTCAACGTCGCTCCTCCTAGCTTCTCACTGAAGTAAGCTACTGGTTTCCTGTCCTGCATCAGAACAGCACCTATACCCACTCTGTAAGCATCACATTCAATTTCAAAAGTTTTCATAAAGTCAAGAAGTAAAAGAATAGCGGCAGTGATAAGCTTCTCTTTTAAGGTTGAAAACGCCTTTTCTTGTGCTTCTTCCCATCTGAATCCTACATCCTTCTTGACTACTTCTGTAAGTGGCGCTGCAATGGTACTGAAGTCTTGGACAAATCGCCTGTAAAATCCTGCTAATCCATGAAAGCTTCTGACTTCTGCCACGTTTTTTGGTGTTGGCCACTCCTTAATAGCTTTGACCTTCTCATCGTCCACTCTAACTCCTTCTGCACTGACAACAAAGCCTAGAAAAACAACCTCAGTAGTACAGAATGAACATTTAGAAAAATTAGCAAAGAGGGTTTGAGAACGAAGAACATTTAGAACTTGGCGGATGTGCTCTAAGTGTTTTTCTAGACTTTTACTGTAGATGAGTATGTCGTCGAAGTACACAACCACGAAGATGCCTATGAAAGGTCTGAGAGCATGATTCATTAGTCGCATGAAGGTGCTGGGAGCATTGGTGAGACCAAACGGCATGACTAGCCATTCGTAGAGCCCTTGCTTGGTCTTGAAAGCTGTTTTCCATTCATCTCCTTCCTTCATTCTGATCTGATGATACCCACTGTTCAAATCGATCTTTGAGAAGACTGTTGACCCACATAACTCGTCCAGCATGTCATCTAATCTCGGAATTGGATGTCTATACTTCACTGTGATATTGTTAATAGCTCTGCAGTCAACACACATCCTCCATGAACCATCTTTCTTTGGTACAAGCAAAACTGGTACTGCACATGGACTAAGACTCTCTCTGATGTGTCCCTTGCTCATCAGTTCTTCTACTTGCTTCTGAAGTTCTTTAGTCTCTACTGGATTAGTTCTGTAAGCGGGTCTGTTTGGTAGTACTGAACCTGGTACCAAATCGATCTGATGCTCTATCCCACGTATTGGCAGCAAACCTGGAGGTATCTCTTCTGGAAATACATCCTTGTACTCCTCTATAATCTCTATCATCTCGTGTGGAAGCTCTTCTGCTGACTTAGTACTGGTGAGTGTCTCCTTATACACAAACATGAATGTGGTCATCTCTGGATCAAATAGCTTGTTGAACTCATTGTGGCTGATGTACAGGCTGTGAGACACTCTCTCTGTATCCTTCCGGTTCATGTGAAGCTGGTCCTTGTAGATTTCGCTGGGTGTGAGTGGTAAAAGAGTGATCTTGCGTCCTTTGAACTCAAATGACTGCTTGTTGGTGTAGCCATCATGAAACACTCTCTTGTCGAACTGCCATGGTCTTCCTAGCAGAATATGACTTGACTTCATTGGGATCACATCACATAGCAACTCATCCTCATACTTCCCAATCGCTAGTTTCACCATCACTTGCTGCGAAACTGTTAAAGCTCCCTTGTTGTTCAGCCACTGTAGCTGATAAGGTCTTGGATGTGAAGTGGTCTTGAGATTAAGCTTCTGTACCATCTCTTCACTGGCTGCATTAGTACAGCTTCCACCATCAACGATCAAGGTGCAGACCTTGTCTTGAACCATACACCTGGTGTGAAACAGGTTCTCACGCTGACCTCTATCATCTGGATGTATCTGAACACTTAAAGCTCTGCGTGCCACTAACATCTCTCCCATGACTGCAGTTTCTCCTTCCTGATCTAGTTCAGGCTCTGGTTCACTTTCTGAACTATCTACAGGCACAATTTCTCCTCCTTCTTGAAGAAGAAACATCTTCCTGTTAGGACAGTCTCTCGAGTAATGCCCCATTCTTTGGCACTTGAAACACCTGATATGACTTGTAGAGGTGCTATTCTTGGGCTTGTAGTCGATCTTAACTTCCTCTTTGACGGTGGCTGTCGCGGGTTTACTATCCTTGGTGAAGGCGGGTTTGCTGAACTCTCTTGGCTTGGACATATTAGGCGTAAATGCTGTTCTCACCCCCTTTCTCTTGATCTGTGATTCAATTAGCTCTGCCTTATGTACCATTTCTTGAACATCTTCATAGTTCTGCAACTCTACCTTGTCTTGAATCTCTCTGTTTAAACCTCCAAGAAACCTTGACATAACCATGTCTTCACTTTCTCTTAGATCAGCCCTGATCATAAGCGTTTCCAGCTCTTGATAGTAGTCTCTAACAGACTTAGTACCTTGAATGAGACGCCTAAGCTTGTTAAGAGTCTCTCTTTGGTAGTGTGTGGGTACAAACTTCTTCCTCATTTGCGTGACTAACTGTTCCCATGTAGTGATAGCAGGCTCTCTCTGTCGATGTCTAGTAAGTCCTAGCTGCTCCCACCACAACAAAGCATAGCCATTGAATTTGGATATGGCTATCTTCACCTTGTTCAACTCATAAGTACCCTGAACCTGAAAGTTAGATTCCATCTTCCTTTCCCAGTCTAGATAAGTCTCTGGATCATTGGTACCATGAAAAGAAGGATACTGAATCTTGAGATGATTCAGCTGCTGCTTCAAAGGATCATAATCCCTACCATGATCTCTGTTTCTGTTTCTCCTCATTGTCTCTTGACTATGATCTGAAACTTCATCTTCTTCAGAATACTCTCTATCTGACTCAATGTATATTCGATGCCCAGCTACTTGTTCAGCTCGTCGTGGACGTGTATGATCTCTGCCAGTCCTACGGTTTCCCCTTTCTGTACTTCGATTATCTCTTCTCTGATTGAAACACGTCTCTCTTCCCCCAGTAGGTGACTTAGCTGTTTTGTTCCGTGTATGCTTTGAAGTAGCTCCCACGTGAGCCTTTCCTTTAGCTAAACGACGGGCCTCATTAGGGCTAGGTGGTTCTGTAGAACTTTGATCTGAAGCGCTAGATGTTTGAGCTATGTCTTTGATCTGCTTCTCAAACTTGTTACTGAGCTGCTCCATCTGTTGTTGAAACTGAGTAGACATTGTCCTGTTTGCTTCTGCTATTTGCTTAGACATGGCTTGGTTCAAAGCTTCCATAGCTTCTGGAGAGAACTCCATTGTACCTGCAAATTAAAGAAGAAACTCGCAGTAACTTGTTCTTTGAATGAGGAACAAAAGAAACGAAAATAAACTCTAAGACTCTGAATTTTAAACAAGAAACACGACTTGCAGACCTAATGTCAAGCAAAACAACACAAACTCGAACAATACCAAACCCTAAAGCTAACAAACTCGAAATAACTAAACCCTAATTGCTGTCTAAACACCAACGAATTCAACAAAACACAAAAACAAAACCCTAAAAACTAAACAAACGAATTTAAGCAACAACACAAGAGGATTAGGGTTCTTAGAATCGCTTAGCCTTGGCACATAGTTGGCTCTGATACCACATAATATGATCTCCCTAGGATAGAACTCCGATGAAGGCTGAAGATAGGTGATAGGCAACGTGAACTTGTTGATGATGATGGGCGATGAACTTGATTGATGATATGTGAAGATCGAATGATGAAAATAATGGTTTGATGGGGATAGATGTTTAGGTGGTTGTATGGATTGTAACAATGAAGAGTTTCTCAATCACAAAGTGTATAGAAACCCGGAAATCTAGAACGCATTCAAGAATTCAAATTGAGAGAAAAAGTGTGACAATACTTGTTCATACAACTTCTTCGCTAAAGGAGAAAAGAGGCGTAGCTTTGGGTTTTAAATACCCTAGGGCACGACACTCCAAACAACAAGAAGTGCAAAACCAAAACAATAAGACATTTTAGGGAAATAAGAAAAACAGCAAAATGTCTCGACAACCTGTAGTAGTACAGAAGTCGGCTGAACTAGTACAGACGCTTGACGACCTGTAGTAGTATAGAAGTCGGCTGAACTAGTACAGAAGTACATTATTCCCCTTTGGTAATGATTTCTAGATAACTCGACGTAGTGATCCATTTGCCTCATTAAAAACCATGCTGAGAAAACCCATTGGGACAAAACTCAGCTATGGGAAAAAGAGTACAAACTTCTCACCTAAGTTACCTAGTCATCATCACCGGGTGAAGTCTTCAGGTTAGATATGTTGAAGACTTGGATCCTTGGTAGGTTGAATGACCCGTCAGCTATGAGTGCGTGTGCTTCCTTGGCCATCTCCTTAGCTCTTGAACGAGTGATCCTTCCCACCATCTCCGGTTTCTCTGTAGCCTCTGGCTCCGTGCTGGCCACGATCATATCAATTACCCATCTCCAGTCCAGTTACAATAGCAATGACATGACATTGTGTCCCCTCTTCAATCCCATCCATATTGGCAGATAAGCAAGTCGAGACTGTGACACGAGTAGGCTCAACACCTTCCTTCCTCATCAGATAAAAGTCGGATTCCATCAAACACATTCCTAGCATCATCAAAAACACCACATTTCCCATAGCTAAACAACTAGCTAGGAAAATTCTCAGTTTCATGCATCTCAAGAAAACCCATAAAAGCTCTTTCACATAAACCAATCCTACATTTCACGCCAATGATAGCCGCCCAAGAGAAAACATTACAAAACATCAATTTCGAGAAGAGCACCTCAGAAATCTCCAATTCATCGCACTTCGCGTAGAATATCACCAATTTGGTCTCGATCTCCTCGTTCCTACCGTAGAAATCACCATTCTTCAAAATCCGAGCATGAATCTGCTTCCATGTACACAAATTTCTCTTGTAAACGCAACCTTGGAGGATTTCTCCGTATATCTCTAGACCAGTGCGTATGTTTCTGAAATCCATCTCTGTAATCAAAATCAGAGTTTCTTTGATCTCACCGTTCTTACATAGAGATGAACAATCCGACAACTATCCACTTGTGGCGGTGGCGATTCTCGGTCCCAAAATTGGTTTCTCCATCACCGGAAAAGAAGAGAAAGCAAGAAAAGGGAGAAGCGTTGAGAGAGAAAGAGTCGCGGAAACCAAGTGCTAATAGCTCAATTGGTAAAGATCTCTGGTAAAAGCTTAGAGGTCGCCGGTTCGAGTAGCGTTTGGGACGAAATCATATAATTTGCTTTGGTTTCGGGCCTGAAGGGATGTATGGGCTTCGGTCCAGAACCTCTTTGATTATTCAAAAAAAAAAAAGAGTCGCGGAAGGAAATTTGTTTTTTTCTCTAACAGTCTGCAACCACTCACAAGCCGCCATATCACAGTAGGAACCGCCCCTTAGAGTATCTTTATCGGCATCTTTGTGTGGGTCTTATATCTTTAAAAACGGAAATAAGCAAACAGTGACGTGTCAAGATGCATTTGGATCTTCTCCAAGACTCAAGTCTTACGACCACGCGTATCAAGAGTGGAAGTCATTTTTCTTCTCTCTATCTCTCTATCTTTCTCTCTTCTCTCTCTTTTTTATTATAATAATATAAATTCACTAGTCAAATAGATTCGGACCCGCGATACAGCGCAGGGGAAATAATTACGTATATATAACTTTTAATGGATTAAAATATGTTGCATTTTAATTTTATTGCAGTGCAATCGATTACGGTGAATTATATATTTGTATAATAATTTTAAATAAAATAATAACAAAAAAGCGAGTAAATAATCATATATTGAGTTTTGATACAACTAAAAAAAAGTGAAAATTTAACATCACAAAATAATATTTTTCGATAAATTATTCATTTTGACTATTTTGTATTAGAAGTAGGAATATACGTAAAATTACATATTTCCAATATATATTTTGAAGACCAACCCGTAACATAATTTATTTCGTAAAAAATAGTATTCATAACTCGCTTTATCATTATAATTGTGATTTTAAAAATTTACATAGTTTGATATATAATATATTTTATCAATAAAAATTATGTCTCCAAAATTGCATTTATGTCTCCAAAAAAATATTTTCCATATTTTAAATTCTTAAATTTTTATATATTTGAACCTTTTAATTATAATATTTTGAAACTTTTTGAAATTTTAAATATGCTCATGTAACAATAGTTTTAATATTGGTCATACTTACAATGATTTTAAACCATTGTCCAAAATATTTAACCGAGTGTAATTGAGTATTATATGTCCGTTTTGAAAAATTCAAATTGCAACATATGCAAAAAAAAGTTAAGTTTTTATTAAATATTTATATTATATAGTATAATATCATAAATTAAAAATAAGATCAAATAAAAGTGAAAGAAGAATAATAATTTTTTAATAGATTATATTAAATTAGTTAGAGAAATATTAGGAAAATGCTAAAATTAGTTATGGAAATAATACAATCCTAAAATTATATATGGAAAGTATCCGATGTATGTATCCAAACCCAATTTAATATCCAATTTTGAAGTATCCAATTGTTAAAATCGGGTTAATTTTTTAATTTTGACCCGACCCGTATTCTATTTTGTACTTCTCTTTTACTAATATATGATTGCTCGCGCTACACGCGTGAGTTTTATTATGTTGTTTATGAGTAATTGGTTCGTTGTGTTTTTATAGAAAACCTTTTGAATTTTAGCTTCATTAGCAGTTGACAAATTAAGTGTATATAGTATTAAATGAAATGAATTAATAAAGAAATATGTGTGAGTTTAAACAGAAGTGTGGTGGAGAATCATAAAGAAACATGTGTTCCAAATACAGATCTAGATGTCAAAATTGTGGGCCTTTTTAATATGTCGGCTCGAAAGTTGAAAATGGTTTGTGGGTTTCGGGCAGATTGTTGTATTTTTTATTGATTACATTATCTCTTTATATATTTTCATCATTTATTTTTTTGTATACGTTTTTCTTTTTTGGATTTGACGTAATTTATATCTCGTTATGATCATTTTTATACTATTATATATTCATTTCTGATTATATATATATATATATTGTATTTTCATATGGAACAATTTTAAAATTTAACATATTAGTATAATTTACTTTATATTTAGTTCATTTCATTTAATTATGTTTTTTAATTTTTAATTTTTATGAAATATTGTTAATTTTTTATTTTGTATGTGATGTATTGAAAACAATTAGTTAAATTAATATTGGAAACCTTTTAAAGAAATATTATTTTTATTGTTATTATTTTTATACGTGTTTTTAAAATGAGAATTCATGTTTCGTCCCAACATATCTCATTTATGTTGGAGAATTTTGTGAGACATAAATTAGATAGATTTCTGTTCTCAAAATTTCTTACTTTTTGTTTATTGCCGTTAAATCTCATTATAATTTAGTTTTACATTGTGTAAATATAATCAAATTTTGTGTCATATTATTTTTAATTGATATATATATATATATATATATATATATATATATTCATTTTTTTGTTCTATTCCCGTTAAATCCCATTATAAATTAAGTTTACATTGTGTAAATATAATCAAATTTTGTGTCATATTATTTTTAGTTGATATATATATATATATATATATATCCATTATAAAACATTGACTTAAAAACTATAAGCTATTATTTATATATTAGTTAGTATAATCTATAATTAGTAATTTTTTTTAATCAATTATTTTATAATCGGTATTTCTTTCAGAAAACTTATTTATATATATCTAAATCTTAAAATTAAATGATAAATTGGTATAATTAGTTTTTAAAATTACTTAATAAAATGAGGTGGATGATGATTAGAATGATGAGGTGGCTTAAGAAAAAAAAAAGAGAAAAGTTAACTTTATATATATAAATAATAATTATTACTTTATCGAATATTAATTTATAGAGATTTTACTGTATTTTATATATCTTTTTCATCTTTTCTAAATTCCGGTACTAATAAAAAGAGTTATCTGAAGTTGTGTCACGTGTAAGGCGTCAGCACTACATGGCACATGTCATATGGCAAAGATCGTGAGGTTTTAAAATAATTCACGTTGGTCTAGATGTTTGATTAATAAGATGTCTTAACTTGTATGTTGGTGTTTCAAAATGTGAACCATCTATTTTGATATAATAATGATAATAATTTGGCCGGTAGACTCATTGCAGGAAGAACAAAACGCTTTCTTAATTATGGTCGCAAATTTAGTCCTTAAATCTTAAAACACTAAACAATTAGGGAAAAAACTAATAAATTGATTCAAATGAAGCGATTAATTACTAGATTGACTTATAAAATATTTGGGTTATATGGGTATTTTTTGTACCGAAAATACCCTTTTTTGCTTTGATAGGAAAAAAAAGTCAACATTACCCCTCTCAAAATAACCAGGGAATTTTCGAAAATTTGGAAATATTTTATAAAATCTGTCGTTAATGTTGTGACAGAGTTTTTTTGTACGACAGATTAATTGTAGGATGACAGATTTATTTTGAATGACAGATTTGTTTCTAAATAGTTACGACAGATTTAATATGAGTGACAGATTAATTTTTTTATGGCAGATTTTTAAAGGAATAGACGACAGATTTATGTTATATACGACAGATTTTTGTAATGTATGACAGTTTTATGAAAATATCTGACAGATTTATTTTGTTAGTTGTTGCAGATTTTTTCCCAAAATAAAAAAACTGTCGTGTACTGACAGACTTGTTAACAAAAAATTAATTACTAGTTTGGCGTATAGTGATGACAGATTTGTATAAGGTTATGACAGATTTTAAAATTTTACTAAAAAACTGTCACTTGATAACAGATTTGTTAAAAATTGCTGGAATGACCTATGTGTGTTATGACAGATTAATTTTTCTTGTGACAGTTTTTTATTTTTTTTTCTTCTTTTTAATATTTGTTTATGTGACGACAGAATTGTAACATGTAACGACAGAGTTTTTGTTGGGTTATAACAGATTTATATAAATCTGTAGCGACAGTTTTTTTTTCCGTGTAGCAAGAGAGCTGTTGTTTATTTTCCTTTAAAATTAGTTTGTGAGTGATTTTTTATTTACTATGACAGATTTTATATAACATAATGACGTGTTGCGACAGATTTTTTGGTGTGTAGCGACAGATTCTTTACTTATGCTTAGCAACAGATTTTTATAAGGTGTGTGGCGACAGATTTTTTGGGGAATACGTGAAAATTTGATCAATTAAAGCGTTAGTTATTAGGGTTTTTTGAAGTTACGGCTTCTTATCTTTTGCCTCTCTTCCTCCTCTCTCCATCGTGACTTGAATTTTTTTTCCTTCTTAGGTTTAATCAACTACTTAATCACGTATTTCCTTCTTAATCAAATCCTTTTTCTTCCTTCTTGTTCGATTACAGTTAAGGTATTAATGCTTAACAAAAAAAATTTCCTTCTTCTTCTACGTTATTATAGCAGACCATGTGTTTTCTTCTATATTCATTGATTTTCATACAAAACAATCTTGTTCTTCGATTACAAGATTATCTTACTTATTTTCTTATTTTTCTCTTTCAGGATTTGGGTTATATTGGTGTAAGAATGTCACGATCCAAAGGGGCTGATTTGGATACGAAGCAAGTGATCCTTGTTTGTGGTAATTGGTTCTTCGATAACAATAAATGGTTGTTTGCTGTTGATAATAAAAGGGGATCTCGAATCTTAGAATATAACTGTCAAACAAGTTATGATGATTGCATTGGTGTGGTTTGTGAGGATTATGGGTTGGATAACAGATTGTTTGATGTTGTGTTGAGTTACAAAATTTCGAAGATGTTATCTCATAATTTACCGGGTGATACACCACCAGTCATTATTAGAAATTCTAGACAGTTTAACGTTTTTTTGGGTCAATTAGAAAGAGAAACACTTAGCTAAACGTTCAAGTAATGGAAAATCAATATGTTACTGTGAATGAAACTAACACAAACAGTGATCCAAAATCAGAAAACAAAATATAAATGTCTATATGTATATGTGCTTTCGTGCATATGATTAAGGTGTATATAACACAAACGTACTAACACATGCATATAACTAGTGTTGTTAAAATGGGCATGGACCCCCATTTAATAAATGGATACATTGTAAAAAAACAAACCCATTTAGTCCCATTTATCCGATTTTATTATATGGGTATACCTATTTAGACCCATTTATTAATTGGGCTTTGATTTAAATAAATGGGTACCCATTTAAACCCATTTATATTTTTTTTTGTTTTCTACTAACTCAAAACTACGTCGTTTTTGGTTAGGTTTACACAAAACACTAAAATCCATCTTCTCCTTCTCTGAAACTAGCCACACTTCGTCACGCTCCAGTCTCCACTCTCCAATTACTCACGGCAGCGACCCTTCACGGCGGAGCTCTTTGGCGGCGACCCTTCACGGTGGCTTGCTGGTTCGGTTGCTAAGTCCAGCTTTCAGATAACGATGGCCTCTCTCTCTCTCTCTCTCTCTCTCTCTCTCTCTCTCTCTCTCTCTCTCTCTCTCTCTCTCTCTCTCTCTCTCTCTCTTCTGCCATCGCCAAACCTTGTCTTTTGCTTCATGGGTTTTGAAGAAATAAAGAAGACGAAAGTTTTTGAGTCAAACTTCTTAGCTTACCATTATTTTTATGTTACTCTCTGTCTTCATCGATTTCTGTATGTGCTCCGATTTCTTAGAATTAGCTGAACATAAACCAAATCTCACGGCGTCAACAATATTATAGCTAAAAAAGGATCTGTCACAAGCCCTTACCCTTCTGGGTTTTTGGTGAACTGAATGGGAGTGCAGTACGGCTCCGGTGTGGTGACCCTAATCACGGGATCACCGGCGAATGGAAATCCAATTCCACCGTGACATGTTTTAAAAGCGTGGAGGATGCGACGACTTGAATAAAAATTGAACGTACTGCTAATCACACTTAGACCAACATTATTGGCAGGCTTTTATAAGTGAAACATAGTATCTTAGCACAGTGTTTTGTATCTTATATAAGATACAAAACACTGTGCTAAAATATTTTGTTTCACTTATAAGAGTCTGCCAATAATGTTGCCCTTAAAAGCTCCGTTTGTGGTGCGGCAAGGTTACTTCTACTTGTCATTTTACAATTCTGTCCTTGTTAAATTGAAAGTATTACATAACTTCTACAGTTTATTTATCGATGCAAAAAGAAAAAGCTTCTAGCGTTCACAAAAAAAAAAAAAGCTTCTCTCTTCTCAATATTTCTCACGTCGTCACGAGTCACCATAGTTACCATCAACCTCTAGCGTTATCTTCCCCCACCATTGTTACCGATGTCTTCTTCTCAATTTTGAAGCAATTGTTCTCTAATCGGTAAATATATTCAATCTTCGTTTACCAACAATGATTGTAGAATTTGGAATTGGGAAACAGATTTTGTAGTCTATTCAATGATGGATTTGTTAAGTTTTGTAGTTGATTCGTTGATGGATTCATTAGATTTTGTAGTATAGTCAGTAATAGATTTATTAGCTTTTGATTGAATAGAAAAAGCTTACAATATATCGCATATGACATGTTCGATGAAATGTCTTAATGAACTTGCTTCTTTTAGCTGAGTTTTTCAACACTGGTTTCTCAACATGATAAGTTGGCATTTCTCTTTGGTTTTAGATAAGTTTTGTATATGAAGATGTTAAACTGTGATTCTAGATGGGTTTTCAACATGATCATTTGGTGTTTTTTTCTATGGTTTTTGAAAACGTTGAGGAGTAATCTAGTTTAGTAATCTAAGAGATTTCGATATGTTGCTATGTCTTTATTTACTTATTGAACTCTAAAGCTTCAAACTTTGTGCCTGTTGATTCTAATTATGTTGTTTTATATGTTTTAGTGATCTAAGAGGATGACAAAGCAACATAGATCAGAACAAACAGATGATCCATCTATCGATAGTAAAAGATTTAAATGGCCACCTAATCTGGCTCGTGGGCACTTAGAAATTTGTGTAGAAGAGAAAAGTAAAAGGAATTGGCAGAGTAAATGCTTAGCAGAAATTGGTAGGATGAACCTTAGGGCTGAATTTTTTAAGAGGTTTGGGTTAGACTGGAAATATGATAAGTTTAGAAATCGTCTAGACACCGTCAAAAGACAACATGAATCATACAAGTGAGCTATACATGATTCCTCTGGAGTGAGATTTTGTGAACAAACGGGAGCAATTGAAATGCCTTTTTCTTGGTGGGAGAACTTAATCAAGGTATATTCTATAAATTCTATTAAGTAAAGTAAACTCATTTGTATAATCTGTTTCAGACTATTGTTTATGTTTGTCTTTCTCCATTATAGGAAAAACCTGAAGCAAAAACTCTTCGTAACTATCCTATTCGAGATATTCCGCTCATTGAACAACTTTTTTGTGAGGAGTCAATTTCATTAGGTGATGATGGATGGCAACACCATGATGGAGCAAGTCATTTGCCTTTCGAAGCAGATTCTGTTGAAGATATTGAGCTTAACAACACCTCTCCTGTAGCTCAAAATTCTGAGCAACCTTAGAAAAATGGTAAAAGGTCAAGATCAAAGCAACCTAAATCATCTCGAAAGCACTCAAGGGAAGATCAGTGGGATCGAGTCTTAGATCTTATCGAGGACCAGGGAAGATTTTTTATGGGAGGTAGAGAAAGTTTTTATACGTATAGTTCTGCTGCTTGTGTTAAGGAGATGGAAAAGATGGTATTTCTTAATCAACATGGCGAGTTGTATTGGGCAGCCCTTATCTTCCTTGAGAAAAATGAACAAAGGCGACAGATTTTCATGACACTTCCAGATGAGACAAAGAAGATTGGATACCTGGAAAGAATGACAGGAAAAAAAAAACTCATTTCAAGGTAAGTTTAGATGATATTTTAATATTTTTCCCTAGAACATAAAATGATTCTAATTTGCTTATCTGGTTTGTAGAGGAGAAGAGGAAGGATACTCATGGTTCTGCCCAGTTTTTAGAGGAGAAGAGGAAGAAGATTCATGGTTCTACATAGGTCATATATTACAATTTTATTTACATGTAAAACAATTTTTGGATTTAAAAATCTCATTATGATGTAAAGACATATTTGTTATCATATATTACAATTTTATTTTTAGAATGGATGTTGGTTTGCATATATTATTAGTATGTAAATTTAATTTAAGAAATATTTATATATTATTATTAGTCATATATGTACTATAAATTAAATTAATGTGAAAGAAAAATGAAAATACAAAAATAATATAACTAAAGGTTAATTTGGTAATATTGTATTCTAATCACACTCAAATCACATCCTAATCACTTTGCCATTCAACAATACAACGTAACCGCATCGCACCCGAATCGGATTTCCATTCACAATTCTAGCTAATCGCATCGCTCCTAAATCACATCGCTCCAATACTTGAATCGAAATCGCATCCGAAACGGACTGCCATTCGGACCCGACCTCCCACGTCTCCCAGCTGAGTCACGTCCTCTGTTTACAATCAACAACATAATTACACAACCACAAAGAAGAAAACATAAGCTTTAACAAAATAGATTAAATTAGCATTTCTCTAAACGTATGAGTAATGGGATATACTCTGAAATTATGCAATCTCAAAACATGATATGATACTAAGACAATTTCTAAGAAATTGAATTTGAAAATAAAAAATTGAATTTCAGAAAATAAGAAACTGAATTTCTGAAAGCGTAACAAAATTTTAAAAAATCACCTACAGAGAATCGTTAAGGTCTCGACGAGGAAGATATGAAGAGTAATTGAAGAAGAACTTTTGGGTTAGTGACGACGAGTCTATGGGGAAGAGAAGAAGAGCCGATGGGCAAGCAATGGTGGAGACACAAAGAGAAGAAGAACCGATGGGGAAGAGAAGAAGACCCGATGGACCAATCGACGCAGAGAGAGAAGAGGAAGAGTCGACGCAGAGAGAGGAGGGGAAGGAACAAAGACGACGCAGAGCACCGGAGCGGCGAGCCCAAGCCGGAGACGACGCAGAGACCACCGGTGCGGCGCCTCAAACCCTTAATTTTTCTAAAAAAATCCCAAAGTGTTTTGTCGACGTTTTAGTTTTGTTTGTAAATTGTTTGGTTTTCTTTTTTAATTATTTTATATAATTCTAATTCACATTTTTATTTTAAAATTAAAATAGTAAAAACATAAAATTGGGTTTTTGGTAATTCTACAACAAAATTGTGTCAATCTAGTTCTTAAATGTAATGGGGAGTCAATTGAGTTATTTTTCATCAAATTTAGGTTAATCTGGTTCATTTTCACAAACAATTAAACACTAAATTTTACTATACTTATTATAGCTCTATATATAACGACTTTGTCCTGCCAAAACTAAATTACATTGAAACATATGAATCAATAAACTAAATGTTGTTCTAGCCATATAGGGATGCATGTTAACATAATCTAAAGCTAAAATATTACAATCGTCTTCAAAACACACCACTTGGAAATAACGTATCCAAACTACAGAAAATACGTAATATTCAGCAAGTTCAAGACCACGGTTGAGTTTGAACATGTGAGGACCCATTCTCCAAATTCTCGATAGCCTTTCGAATATCACTTATAATCACAAAAATGGATCTGAAGGCTATCGAGAAATCGGAGAATCATCATCTCATGTTCAAACTCAACTTCGGTCGTGAACTTGCTGATCTTTCCCTAACCAAGATTGATAGATTGATAGATTGCTATCATATACTCGTAAGAAAATAATGTATTTCAAGAATGAGATGGATCTTGATCTTATGAGTGTCGACGAGTCATCTCTCGGAGAGTTTTGTTAGTTTGGTTGTTTGCAAGTCAATAAATAATGGGAATGATTGATAAACTTCCAAGTTGCTGGAAAATATTAGCAAATATATTTTATTCATTTCTTATCCCATGGACTTTTTACCACTAATAGCTTTCATGTTTATCATTTTTCACACTTAGTATGGAAAATTTTGTATCACTTGACTAGATATTGTTTCCTTTTTCAAAAAAAAATATTAATATTTTTCTGATACTAACTTTGACTTGATTTACATAAGGCCCAAATGATTTGTTTAATGGAATTTTAAAATAACTGAATGTGAATTACAGAACAAACTGAACATGCTTAAGATTCTCTAAAATAAATATAAAAAGCTAAAAAACTTATTATAGTAGATTAATCATGTTTTCGAGTTATTTATTTTCTCGCTAGAGGTACGGGGATATATGGTCACCAAATAGAAGTAGTCGTGCTTCATATGATTGTTACATCTTTGTATAATATGCTTTGTCTATAACAAAAATTAAGAGAACGGAAAGGTTTTCTATTTTATTTTATTAAGATTATTATAGCGAAAGAAGATTTGACCTTAATAAGATTTAGAGAAACTAGGAACAAACATTTGAAAATAAGACTGAGATGACTCGGACACTTTCATTGTAGTATGAACACCTTGATTTCTCTTTGTTTGGTGAAGTAAATAGAGTTCTTTTGACATCTGTAAAACTCACTAGCTGAAACCGAGAAAAAGTATTGGTTGCCATAACAAATGCATTGTCTCCCAATGACTTAACTTCAACCAGTTTTTCCTATCTCCTCGTCAAACTTATAAACTTTGAAACTGACTGTTTATCACCAAGTGGACGTCCGTAGCAATATATTTTTAAGTTTGGAACTATGCCTCTTGGATCCAATGCGTAAGTTAGCTGTTCGTGTACTACTATAACATCAGAAAACCGATAAGCTAATTTTTTTTTACTTTCCAGTACTTAAGATCACTTAACTGTTCCAGAACGGTCGGTTTCAAAGTTTCCAAGATGGATGAAGAATCAGGAAAATGGATTGCGGTTAAGACCTTGGGAGACAAGGCAACAAGGCGTAGTGATACTTGTTTCTCGGTTTTGGCTCATGAGTGTTATGGATGCCTCAAAAACTCTATTTACTTCACCGAGAAATACATGGACGAAGGTGTTCAAGTTATACAATGGTAAAGGAAGTAGTATTACAGCGCAGTCATCGAAGAATTCTTTTCCGATGTTTTTTTCTAGCTTTCTCTGAATCTTTTTTAGGTGGGAGTCAAAGCTACGTTCTTTATAATTTAGAGTACCAATCATTTGTAATAAAAAGATAATACTATTCATCTCTATAGACAAATCAATGCATATGTTATATTGTAAGAACAACTAAAATATGTTTATTCTTTCGGTATCATCTCGAAGCAATAGTTTATGGCATCAGAAGATTGAGGAGCACATTATTGAATAACCAAACATACTTGCACATTAATGATCTCCAGCTTTCAAGATACTAGAGATTTATATGGAACTAATAAAAGAGTTGTATGGACCAATCTGTCTTCTTCCTCTAAGTATAACAAAGCAATATCTAAACTGATTCCAGTTGTATAACATTCTTAAGAGATACAATTCTGACTTCTGAGGATATAGGATGTTGTGCCATTATCTTGAAGCTGTAAGAGTGTGCTTAAACCATATGAATCGTAACATTAATTAACTGAAAACATTAGAGAGGAAGATCTCTCAACTCGATATAAAAGCTAATAGATAAATATTTACATAAAATAGTTTTATAATTAGCCTAAATATATAAAAGAAATAAAAAAAATATAAAAAGTCAAATCTTTATGGAAATATAAGCTTTTAAATATATTTTTTCAAAACATGGTAGAGGAGTATGACGATGCAGTTTGAACAATAGAGTGTACTAGTTCAGAGACTAGTTCAGACGTCTTAGCAAAAATAGAACAACAAATGAGAAAAGTGAAGAAAGGTGGTTTTACATGGACACAAGACAAAGAAGAAGTGTCTAGAAGCATAAAGACTTTACTTTTATAGGGATAAAAGTAAAACAAGAAGAGTTGGATAATTTCCTAATCCATAAAGAAAAAGGAAATTATCCTAAAACCTATTTAGAAGTAGAATGGGAATTTCCTATTGTATGGAGATGTCCTAGTTCTATAAATAAGGAGCTGCGGCTTGAGAAAGAGAATCTAGCATTAAGCTTTAACTTGAGAGAAAAGATAGTTAAGAGCTTAGAAAGTGCAAAGGGTTTCTTTGAGAGTTTTCTAAGATTGTGTGTATATCTTAGATAGAGAACTTTGAGAGATTAGAAATTTGTTTAGGGAAAAACCCATTGTAAAAAGATTTTATATTTATCAAAGAAGAGTTTGAGAAACCTTGTTTTACTGTTCTGATCTTGATCAATTCGTGCGGCTCTTGCACTTACAATTGGTATCAGAGCGGCGCGTGTTAAGATTACTACAAGCGAGATCATGTGGAGAAGATGGAGAGCTATCATGGACTAGAATTAGGTTCAAGCGTAATATTAGGTGATGGAAACTACGGTTGTGAATGAAGGATGAAGGCGGTTATAAGAGGTATTGATGCGTATGTTTGGAAAGCCATATCAGAAAAGTGGGAAGAACCAAAAATCATGGATGAATCAGGAGTAGAAGTTGCTAAGCCAGAGAAGGATTGGAATAATGATGAATTGAAGAAATCAAAGGACAACGCCAGGGCACTCACAACAATTCACAATTATGTTGGAAAAAGAGAGTTTGAAATGATTCAGGGAAGTGAAACATCAAAAGAAGCATGGGATATCTTGCAAGCTCACTTTGAAGGAACCACTAAGGTAAAAATTTTAAGGAAAGACATGTTAGCTTCAAGATTTGAAAATATAAAGATGGAAGATTATGAGTCAATCTCTGATTTTAGCTCCAAGATATGTTCTTTAGCACAAGAAGCGTTGACTCTTGGGAAAAAGTACAAAGACAAGTAATTAGTAAAGAAATTTCTAAGGTGTCTTCCTACAAGATTCATGGCATACAAGACTGCTTTGAATGTGTCTCATAACACCGAAAATCTTAGCTTTGGAGAAGTGGTTGGTATGCTTAAAACTCATGAGATGGAACTGGAGGGTTTAAAAAACCAGATATTTTTTCTCTTGAAAGAAAAACTCAAGAAGTAGAAGAAAATGATTTAATTGGCTTGTTGGTACAAAAGCTTGGTCGAGTATTAAAAGAAGCATAACAAGAAAAACGTATCGGACATACACAGATGGAATGTGGTCATGAAGATGGATCACAGGAGGACGACAGTGATATGTAAGAGAACTGAATAAGTTTGGAGCATTCTTGGGAATCACATAATTTGCGTAAGGAAAAGAAGTTTCAGAATCTGAATCTGATGTAGGACATGTAGATGATTTGACATAATGTTACAAGGAGGTGCGTGAAGCACTAATTAAGATTGGGCAGGAGAATCAGATCTTAATAAAAGAGAAGCATCGTCTTGATGAACTTGTTAAGTCATTGCATAATGAGTTGAAGGATAAAAATAAAATCAATCAAGGAAGTATAAAATTGATGAAAGATAAGCTGGCTATTTCAACAACATAATTACACAACCACAAAGAAGAAAACATAAGCTTTAACAAAATAGATTAAATTAGATTTCTCTAAGCGTAGGAGTAATGGGATATACTCAGAAATTATGCAATCTCAAAACATGATATGATACTAAGCAAATTTCTAAGAAATTGAATTTGAAAATAAGAAATTGAATTTCTGAAAATAAGAAACTGAATTTCTGAAAGCGTAACAAAATTTTAAAAAATCACCTACAGAGAATCGTTAAGGTCTCGACGAGGAAGATATGAAGAGTAATTGAAGAAGAACTTTTGGGTTAGTGACGACGAGTCTATGGGGAAGAGAAGAAGAGCCGATGGGCAAGCAATGGTGGAGACACAAAGAGAAGAAGAACCGATGGGGAAGAGAAGAAGACCCGATGGACCAGTCGACGCAGAGAGAGAAGAGGAAGAGTCAACGCAGAGAGAGGAGGGGAAGAAACAAAGACGACGCAGAGCACCGGAGCGGCGAGCCCAAGCCGGAGACGACGCAGAGACCACCGGAGCGGCGCCTCAAACCCTTAATTTTTCTGAAAAAATCCCAAACTGTTTTGTCGACGTTTTAGTTTTGTTTGTAGATTTTTTGGTTTTCTTTTTTAATTATTTTCTATAATTCTAATTCACATTTTTATTTTAAAATTAAAATAGTAAAAACATAAAATTGGGTTTTCGGTAATTCTACAACAAAATTGTGTCAATCTAGTTCTTAAATGTAATGGGGAGTCAATTGAGTTATTTTTCATCAAATTTAGGTTAATCTGGTTCATTTTAACAAACAATTAAACACTAAGTTTTACTATACTTATTATAGCTCTATATATAACGACTTTGTCCTGCCAAAACTAAATTACATTGAAACATATGAATCAATAAACTAAATGTTGTTCTAGCCATATAGGGATGCATGTTAACATAATCGAAAGCTAAAATATTACAATCGTCTTCAAAACACACCACTTGGAAATAACATATCCAAACTACAGAAAATACGTAATATTCAGCAAGTTCACGACCACGGTTCAATTTGAACATGTGATGACCCATTCTCCAAATCCTCGATAACCTTCCGAGTATCACTTATACTTACAGAAATGGATCTGAAGGCTATCGAGAAATTAGAGAATCATCATCTCATGTTTAAACTCAATCGTGGTCATGAACTTTCTGATCTTTCCCCAACCAAGATTGATAAATGGCTATCATATACTGGTTAGAAAACTATGTCTTTCATGCGTGAGATGGATCTTGATCCTATGAGTGTCGACGAGGCATCTCTTGGAGGGCTTCGTTAGTTTGGTTGTTTGCAAGTCAATAAATAATGGGAACTATTGATAAACTTCCAAGTTGCTGGAAAATATTAGCAAATATGTTTTATTCATTTCTTATCCCAATGGATTTCTTACCACTAATAGCTTTCATCTTTATCATTTGTCACACTTAGTATGGAAAATTTTGTATGACTTGACTAGATTTTTTTTTCCTTTTTCGAAACAAAAGATTAAGATATTTTTCTGATACTAATTTTGACTTGATTTACATAAGGCCCAAATGATTTGTTTAATGAAATTTTTAAATAACTGAATGTGAATTACAGAACGAACTGAACATGCTTAAGATTCTCTAAAATAAATTGAAAACGCTAAAAACATATTATAGTAGATTAATCAAGTGTTTCGAATTATTTATTTTTAACTCGCTAGAGGTATGGGATATATGGTCACCAAATAGAAGTAGTCGTGCTTCATATGATTGTTACATCTTTGTATAATACGCTTTGTCTATAACAAAAGTTAAGAGAATGGAAAGGTTTTTAATTTTATTTTATTAAGATTATTATAAAGAAAGTACATTTGATCTTAATAAGATTTAGAGAAAATTAGGAATAAACATTTGAAAATAAGACTGAGAAGACTCCGACACTTTCATTGTCTAGTGTGAACACCTTGAATTCTCTTTGCTTGGTGAAGTAAATAGAGTTCTTTTGACATCTGTAAAACTCACTAGCTGAAACCGAGAAAAAGTATTGGTTGCCATAACAAATGCATTGTCTCCCAATGACTTAACTTCAACCAGTTTTTCCTATCTCCTCGTCAAACTTATAAACTTTGAAACTGACTGTTTATCACCAAGTGGACGTCCGTAGCAATAGATTTTTAAGTTTGGAACTATGCCTCTTGGATCCAATGCGTAAGTTAGCTGTTCGTGTACTACTATAACATCAGAAAACCGATAAGCTAATTTTTTTTTACTTTCCAGTACTTAAGATCACTTAACTGTTCCAGAACGGTCGGTTTCAAAGTTTCCAAGATGGATGAAGAATCAGGAAAATGGATTGCGGTTAAGACCTTGGGAGACAAGGCAACAAGGCGTAGTGATACTTGTTTCTCGGTTTTGGCTCATGAGTGTTATGGATGCCTCAAAAACTCTATTTACTTCACCGAGAAATACATGGACGAAGGTGTTCAAGTTATACAATGGTAAAGGAAGTAGTATTACAGCGCAGTCATCGAAGAATTCTTTTCCGATGTTTTTTCCTAGCTTTCTCTGAATCTTTTTTAGGTGGGAGTCAAAGCTATGTTCTTTATAATTTAAAGTACCAATCATTTGTAATAAAAAGATAATACTATTCATCTCTATAGACAAATCAATGCATATGTTATATTGTAAGAACAACTAAAATATGTTTATTCTTTCGGTATCATCTCGAAGCAATAGTTTATGGCATCAGAAGATTGAGGAGCACATTATTGAATAACCAAACATACTTGCACATTAATGATCTCCAGCTTTCAAGATACTAGAGATTTATATGGAACTAATAAAAGAGTTGTATGGACCAATCTGTCTTCTTCCTTTTAGTATAACAAAGCAATATCTAAACTGATTCCAGTTGTATAACATTCTTAAGAGATACAGTTCTGACTTCTGAGGATATAGGATGTTGTGCCATTATCTTGAAGCTGTAAAAGTGTGCTTAAGTCATATGAATCGTAACATTAATTAACTGAAAACATTAGAGAGGACGATCTCTCAACTCGATATAAAAGCTAATAGCTAAATCTTTGCATAAAATAATTTTATAATTAGCCTAAATATATAAAAGAAATATAAGAAAATCTAAAAAGTCAAATATTTATGAAAAAATAAGCTTTTAAATATATTTTTTCAAAACATGGTAGAGGAGTATGACGATGCAGTTTGAACAATAGAGTGTACTAGTTCAGAGACTAGTTCAGACGTCTTAGCAAAAATAGAACAACAAATGAGGAAAGTGAAGAAAGGCGGTTTTACATGGACACAAGACAAAGAAGAAGTGTCTAGAAGCATAAAGACTTTACTTTTATAGGGATAAAAGTAAAACAAGAAGAGTTGGATAATTTCCTAATCCATAAAGAAAAAGGAAATTATCCTAAAACCTATTTAAAAGTAGAATGGGAATTTTCTATTGTATGGAGATGTCCTAGTTCTATAAATAAGGAGCTGCGGCTTGAGAAAGAGAATCTAGCATTAAGCTTTAACTTGAGAGAAAAGATAGTTAAGAGCTTAGAAAGTGCAAAGGGTTTCTTTGAGAGTTTTCTAAGATTGTGTGTATATCTTAGAAAGAGAACATTGAGAGATTAGAAATTTGTTTAGGGAAAAACCCATTGTAAACAGATTTTATATTTATCAAAGAAGAGTTTGAGAAACCTTGTTTTACTGTTCTGATCTTGATCAATTCGTGCGGCTCTTGCACTTACAATTGGTATCAGAGCGGCGCTTGTTAAGATTACTACAGGCGAGATCATGTGGAGAAGATGGAGAGCTATCATGGACTAGAATTAGGTTCAAGCGTAATATTAGGTGATGGAAACTACGGTTGTGAATGAAGGATGAAGGCGGTTATAAGAGGTATTGATGCGTATGTTTGGAAAGCCATATCAGAAAAGTGGGAAGAACCAAAAATCATGGATGAATCAGGAGTAGAAGTTGCTAAGCCAGAGAAGGATTGGAATAATGATGAATTGAAGAAATCAAAGGACAACGCCAGGGCACTCACAACAATTCACAATTATGTTGGAAAAAGAGAGTTTGAAATGATTCAGGGAAGTGAAACATCAAAAGAAGCATGGGATATCTTGCAAGCTCACTTTGAAGGAACCACTAAGGTGAAAATTTTAAGGAAAGACATGTTAGCTTCAAGATTTGAAAATATAAAGATGGAAGATTATGAGTCAATCTCTGATTTTAGCTCCAAGATATGTTCTTTAGCACAAGAAGCGTTGACTCTTGGGAAAAAGTACAAAGACAAGTAATTAGTAAAGAAATTTCTAAGGTGTCTTCCTACAAGATTCATGGCATACAAGACTGCTTTGAATGTGTCTCATAACACCGAAAATCTTAGCTTTGGAGAAGTGGTTGGTATGCTTAAAACTCATGAGATGGAACTGGAGGGTTTAAAAAACCAGATATTTTTTCTCTTGAAAGAAAAACTCAAGAAGTAGAAGAAAATGATTTAATTGGCTTGTTGGTACAAAAGCTTGGTCGAGTATTAAAAGAAGCATAACAAGAAAAACGTATCGGACATACACAGATGGAATGTGGTCATGAAGATGGATCACAGGAGGACGACAGTGATATGTAAGAGAACTGAATAAGTTTGGAGCATTCTTGAGAATCACATAATTTGCGTAAGGAAAAGAAGTTTCAGAATCTGAATCTGATGTAGGACATGTAGATGATTTGACATAATGTTACAAGGAGGTGCGTGAAGCACTAATTAAGATTGGGCAGGAGAATCAGATCTTAATAAAAGAGAAGCATCGTCTTGATGAACTTGTTGAGTCATTGCATAATGAGTTGAAGGATAAAAATAAAATCAATCAAGGAAGTATAAAATTGATGAAAGATAAGCTGGCTATTTCAACAACATAATTACACAACCACAAAGAAGAAAACATAAGCTTTAACAAAATAGATTAAATTAGCATTTCTCTAAGCGTAGGAGTAATGGGATATACTCAGAAATTATGCAATCTCAAAACATGATATGATACTAAGCAAATTTCTAAGAAATTGAATTTGAAAATAAGAAATTGAATTTCTGAAAATAAGAAACTGAATTTCTGAAAGCCTAACAAAATTTTAAAAAATCACCTACAGAGAATCGTTAAGGTCTCGACGAGGAAGATATGAAGAGTAATTGAAGAAGAACTGTTGGGTTAGTGACGACGAGTCTATGGGGAAGAGAAGAAGAGCCGATGGGCAAGCAATGGTGGAGACACAAAGAGAAGAAGAACCAATGGGGAAGAGAAGAAGAGCCGATGGACCAATCGACGTAGAGAGAGAAGAGGAAGAGTCGACGCAGAGAGAGGAGGGGAACGAACAAAGACGACGCAGAGCACCGGAGCGGTGAGCCCAAGCCGGAGACGACGCAGAGACCACCGACGCGGCGCCTCAAACCCTTAATTTTTCTGAAAAAATCCCAAACTGTTTTGTCGACGTTTTAGTTTTGTTTGTAGATTTTTTGGTTTTCTTTTTTAATTATTTTCTATAATTCTAATTCACATTTTTATTTTAAAATTAAAATAGTAAAAACATAAAATTGGGTTTTTGGTAATTCTACAACAAAATTGTGTCAATCTAGTTCTTAAATGTAATGGGGAGTCAATTGAATTATTTTTCATCAAATTTAGGTTAATCTGGTTCATTTTTACAAACAATTAAACACTAAGTTTTACTATACTTATTATAGCTCTATATATAACGACTTTGTCCTGCCAAAACTAAATTACATTGAAACATATGAATCAATAAACTAAATGTTGTTCTAGCCATATAGGGATGCATGTTAACATAATCGAAAGCTAAAATATTACAATCGTCTTCAAAACACACCACTTGGAAATAACGTATCCAAACTACAGAAAATACGTAATATTCAGCAAGTTCACGACCACGGTTGAGTTTGAACATGTGATGAACCATTCTCCAAATTCTCGATAGCTTTCTGAATATCACTTATACTCACAGAAATGGATCTGAAAGCTATCGAGAAATGGGAGAATCTTCATCTCATGTTCAAACTCAATTGTGGTCGTGAACTTGCTGATCTTTCCCTAACCAAGATTGATAGATTGATAGATTGCTATCATATACTCGTAAGAAAATAATGTATTTCAAGAATGAGATGGATCTTGATCTTATGAGTGTCGACGAGTCATCTCTCGGAGAGTTTTGTTAGTTTGGTTGTTTGCAAGTCAATAAATAATGGGAATGATTGATAAACTTCCAAGTTGGTGGAAAATATTAGCAAATACATTTTATTAATTTCTTATCCCATTGGATTTTTTACCACTAATAGCTTTCATCTTTATCATTTGTCACACTTAGTATGGAAAATTTTGTATGACTTGACTAGATTTTTTTTCCTTTTTCGAAAACAAAAGATTAAGATATTTTTCTGATACTAATTTTGACTTGATTTACATAAGGCCCAAATGATTTGTTTAATGAAATTTTGAAATAACTGAATGTGAATTATAGAACGAACTGAACATGCTTAAGATTCTCTAAAATAAATATAAAACGCTAAAAACATATTATAGTAGATTAATCATGTGTTTCAAATTATTTATTTTTAACTCGCTAGAGGTATGGGATATATGGTCACCAAATAGAAGTAGTCGTGCTTCATATGATTGTTACATCTTTGTATAATACGCTTTGTCTATAACAAAAGTTAAGAGAATAGAAAGGTTTTTAATTTTATTTTATTAAGATTATTATAAAGAAAGTACATTTGATCTTAATAAGATTTAGAGAATATTAGGAATAAACATTTGAAAATAAGACTGAGAAGACTCCGACACTTTCATTGTCTAGTGTGAACACCTTGAATTCTCTTTGCTTGGTGAAGTAAATAGAGTTCTTTTGACATCTGTAAAACTCACTAGCTGAAACCGAGAAAAAGTATTGGTTGCCATAACAAATGCATTGTCTCCCAATGACTTAACTTCAACCAGTTTTTCCTATCTCCTCGTCAAACTTATAAACTTTGAAACTGACTGTTTATCACCAAGTGGACGTCCGTAGCAATAGATTTTTAAGTTTGGAACTATGCCTCTTGGATCCAATGCGTAAGTTAGCTGTTCGTGTACTACTATAACATCAGAAAACCGATAAGCTAATTTTTTTTTACTTTCCAGTACTTAAGATCACTTAACTGTTCCAGAACAGTCGGTTTCAAAGTTTCCAAGATGGATGAAGAATCAGGAAAATGGATTGCGGTTAAGACCTTGGGAGACAAGGCAACAAGGCGTAGTGATACTTGTTTCTCGGTTTTGGCTCATGAGTGTTATGGATGCCTCAAAAACTCTATTTACTTCACCGAGAAATAAATGGACGAAGGTGTTCAAGTTATACAATGGTAAAGGAAGTATTATTACAGCGCAGTCATCAAAGAATTCTTTTCCAATGTTTTTTCCTAGCTTTCTCTGAATCTTTTTTAGGTGGGAGTCAAAGCTATGTTCTTTATAATTTAGAGTACCAATCATTTGTAATAAAAAGATAATATTATTCATCTCTATAGACAAATCAATGCATATGTTATATTGTAAGAACAACTAAAATATGTTTATTCTTTCGGTATCATCTCGAAGCAATAGTTTATGGCATCAGAAGATTGAGGAGCACATTATTGAATAACCAAACATACTTGCACATTAATGATCTCCAGCTTTCAAGATACTAGAGATTTATATGGAACTAATAAAAGAGTTGTATGGACCAATCTGTCTTCTTCCTCTTAGTATAACAAAGCAATATCTAAACTGATTCCAGTTGTATAACATTCTTAAGAGATACAGTTCTGACTTCTGAGGATATAGGATGTTGTGCCATTATCTTGAAGCTGTAAGAGTGTGCTTAAACCATATAAATCGTAACATTAATTAACTGAAAACATTAGAGAGGAAGATCTCTCAACTCGATATAAAGCTAATAGATAAATATTTACTTAAAATAGTTTTATAATTAGCCTAAATATATAAAAGAAATAAAAAAATAGAAAAAGTCAAATCTTTATGGAAATATAAGCTTTTAAATATATTTTTTCAAAACATGGTAGAGGAGTATGACGATGCAGTTTGAACAATAGAGTGTACTAGTTCAGAGACTAGTTCAGACGTCTTAGCAAAAATAGAACAACAAATGAGAAAAGTGAAGAAAGGCGGTTTTACATGGACACAAGACAAAGAAGAAGTGTCTAGAAGCATAAAGACTTTACTTTTATAGGGATAAAAGTAAAACAAGAAGAGTTGGATAATTTCCTAATCCATAAAGAAAAAGGAAATTATCCTAAAACCTATTTAGAAGTAGAATGGGAATTTCCTATTGTATGGAGATGTCCTAGTTCTATAAATAAGGAGCTGCGGCTTGAGAAAGAGAATCTAGCATTAAGCTTTAACTTGAGAGAAAAGATAGTTAAGAGCTTAGAAAGTGCAAAGGGTTTCTTTGAGAGTTTTCTAAGATTGTGTGTATATCTTAGAAAGAGAACTTTGAGAGATTAGAAATTTGTTTAGGGAAAAACCCATTGTAAACAGATTTTATATTTATCAAAGAAGAGTTTGAGAAACCTTGTTTTACTGTTCTGATCTTGATCAATTCGTGCGGCTCTTGCACTTACAATTGGTATCAGAGCGGCGCTTGTTAAGATTACTACAGGCGAGATCATGTGGAGAAGATGGAGAGCTATCATGGACTAGAATTAGGTTCAAGCGTAATATTAGGTGATGGAAACTACGGTTGTGAATGAAGGATGAAGGCGGTTATAAGAGGTATTGATGCGTATGCTTGGAAAGCCATATCAGAAAAGTGGGAAGAACCAAAAACCATGGATGAATCAGGAGTAGAAGTTGCTAAGCCAGAGAAGGATTGGAATAATGATGAATTGAAGAAATCAAAGTACAACGCCAGGGCACTCACAACAATTCACAATTATGTTGGAAAAAGAGAGTTTTAAATGATTCAGGGAAGTGAAACATCAAAAGAAGCATGGGATATCTTGCAAGCTCACTTTGAAGGAACCACTAAGGTGAAAATTTTAAGGAAAGACATGTTAGCTTCAAGATTTGAAAATATAAAGATGGAAGATTATGAGTCAATCTCTGATTTTAGCTCCAAGATATGTTCTTTAGCACAAGAAGCGTTGACTCTTGGGAAAAGGTACAAAGACAAGTAATTAGTAAAGAAATTTATAAGGTGTCTTCCTACAAGATTCATGGCATACAAGACTGCTTTGAATGTGTCTCATAACACCGAAAATCTTAGCTTTGGAGAAGTGGTTGGTATGCTTAAAACTCATGAGATGGAACTGGAGGGTTTAAAAAACCAGATATTTTTTCTCTTGAAAGAAAAACTCAAGAAGTAGAAGAAAATGATTTAATTGGCTTGTTGGTACAAAAGCTTGGTCGAGTATTAAAAGAAGCATAACAAGAATCAGATCTTAATAAAAGAGAAGCATCGTCTTGATGAACTTGTTGAGTCATTGCATAATGAGTTGAAGGATAAAAATAAAATCAATCAAGGAAGTATAAAATTGATGAAAGAACAACAAATGAGGACAGTGAAGAAAGGCGGTTTTACATGGACACAGGACAAAGAAGAAGTGTCTAGAAGCATGAAGACTTTACTTTTATAGTGATAAAAGTAAAATAAGAAGAGTTGGATAATTTTCTAATCCATAAAGAAAAAGGAATATCCTAAAACCTATTTAGAAGTAGAATGAGAATTTCTTGTTGTATGGAGATGTCCTAGTTCTATAAATAGGGAGCTGAGGCTTGAGAAAAGCTTAGCACATTAAGAGAAAGAGAATCTAGCATTAAGCTTTAACTTGAGAGAAATGATACTTAGGAGCTTAGAGAGTGAAAAAGGGTTTCTTTGAGAGTTTTCTAAGATTGTGTGTATATCTTAGAAAGAGAGCTTTGAGAGATTAGAAAATTGTTTAGGGAAAAACCCATTGTAAACAGATTTTCTATTTATCAAAAAAGAGTTTGAGAAACCCTGTTTTACTGTTCTGATCTAGTTCAATCCGTGTGGCTCTTGCACTTACAGAGTACTAAACATCACAATTTGACACTCACACAAATTGAAACATTAAGGAGATTATTAAATGGGGGAGCTTGGAAGAGTTTTCTACTGAAGTTTTAATGTTTATTATTATTATTATTATTATTATTATTATTATTATTATTTTGCACCGAAGTAGTAATGTTTATAGATAGAAAAATAACACTCAATTACACATATACAAATTAAAGAAACAATGTTAAGGAGTAAGATTTTGGTATATTTCTAACTTTATACCCTCTTTATCTCTGATCTACTCTGAATCATGGTGTTCCTGTTGCAACAAGAGTACTTCAATTTACATATGTGTGTATTTGAGTGTTAGTTTCCTTGTATATTTTCTTATCTTGCTTGCAACAAGACTGAAAAAATAAGACACCATAAAATGTGTATGAACGACCATAGGAATGTGTATAATAAACATCAAACTACCTCAAAACTAAAAATTTATATTCTCAAAATTTCTTACTTGTTGTTGTATTCCCGTCAATCCCATTATAATTTAGGTTTACATTGTGTAAATATAATCAAAATTTGTGTCTTATTATTTTTAATTGATATATATAAATATGTACTTAAAACTATAATCTATTATTTATATATTAGTTAGTATAATCGATAATTAGTAAGTTTTTTTTTATTTTTAATCAATTATCTTTTTAGTTTTATAATATAAAATGTTAGAAAAGACCTTTTCATATTTCGTTTAGAAAACTTATTTACATATGTCTAAATCTTAAAATTAAATGATAAAATGGTATAATTAATTTTTAAAATTAATTAACAAAATGAGGTGGATGATGATTAGAATGATGAGGTGGCTTAAGGAGAAGACAAAAAAGTTAACTTTATATATATAGATTAAAATATATCTCCACAAATGTGCCGATAAATATGCTCTTAAACCTCTTCTTTAATAACCGCCCCTAAACATTTTATTTCTTTTTGATTTATTTTAAATCTGTTTTAGCCTACCTACTCTACTGATAACCTCCCTTTGGAGATGGCCTAACGTTAATGTACGTGCATGTTATCATTATGTAGCTCTGTGTTGACATATAAAAACAACCTACTATATAGAACGAATTATTTAGCTTGCTTAATCAAATATATTTTCTAGTAGGTTTGGGAGATATGCATACAACTTTTAACATGTCGAGAATAATTATTCTTGTTAAAGACGATCGCACAAACAACGTAGTCGTCCGGCTTCCAAACGTGAAGAGCAGGATCCTTGCGTTGGTGTTAGAGTATTGCTCGAAACACGTCGATGGTGATTCCGCTGAGTTCATGAAGTTCAATGATCAGACCAAACTCTACAATCTCCTCATGGCTGCGTATGACCTTAACATCAAAAGCCTGTGTCAGCTCACTTGCAAAACAGTCGCTGACATGATTTGATATAAATCTGAAGATGAGTTACGTTCATTCTTCAAGGTCAATGATGATTTGACACCATAAGAAAAAGAACAAATTCGCTGGGATAATTCATGGGCGTTTGAATGACCCGGATCACCAGTTTTTTCTTCTTTTTATTTTTAATAAATCTTTATTCAGATGTGTTTTAAAAGATCTAAACAAGTTTGGTTCTTGATTCTATTCTAGTCCGTAATAAACTTTGGCATATGGCTTTTACATCCACTTGTGTAATATCGTCAACCACAAGTGCATGCATCTCCTAACTGGTTTTTGAGAAGCAAACTCTGTAGTTGATATGATCATTTGAACACAAGATATCTATAATATCAACATTGACTGGAAGCCATAATGAATCATTTGACATAGCTTCGGTTATTTGAGACGAAATATATTGAATATGTTTTAGATTTCACCAAATGTTAATAGCTCAATTGGTAAAGATTGAAACCTAACTGGTTTTGACTTTTATTGTAACAACCTGCTCCGTGGGACCCCTACCGTAATCAGATCAACTGGTAACACTTTGTCTTGTGGGAATGTTGTTAAAGGGTGAGGTCTTGGGTTCGAGGAACGCCAAGCGCACCAATAACCTACCTGGTGGGCCAGAGGGCTGGTTGGCCAGATTGGACCCACATGAGAGAGGTTAGGATCGATGCGCTGCAGCGCCAGCTGTTGCCGGGTTAAACTGTGGGTCCCACGGGGCAGGTTGTGCAGATCAATTTGTAACAGCTTGTCATGTGATAAGGTTGTTAAATGGTGAGGTATTAGGTTTGAGGAATGCCAAGCGCACCAAAAACCTACCTGGTGGGCCAGAAGGCCGGTTGGCCAGATTGGGCACACTGGAGAGAGGTTAGGGTCGATGCGCTGCAGCGCCAGCTTGAAATCCCACGGAGCGGGTTGTTACAAGTGCTACCCAGCCGGTTCACCGGATCAAATAGATTATACATTCTTTTTTAGAATTGTAAAAGATTTTAAGAGATTTGGGTGGACTTTAATAATTTTGAGTTGATTTGATTGATATTTTCCATTTAAAATGATTGGTGATTTCAGGAAATATTATAAAGCATCAAATTTTATGAGATTTTATATGAAATTTGTAAAATTTTGCAAAGCAAACGGGAAAATATTAGCATTTTAAGGGATTAAATTGCAGGATTTGTTTCCATATTTTTTACAAATTAGAAATACCTTTTAGGTATGTTGGTGTTGCATATATAAGTAGTACATCAAAATAAACATCCAAAAACACACACAAGAAAATGGGTACCAACAAGAAAATATTGTTAATCGCATTTGTTCTCTCTATCTTCTTAGCCATATCTTATGTTGTTGCTCCGACATAATCTCTGGTATATTAACTTATTATCAAACTTTTTCGAAATATTTTTTAATCCTTTTTCTTTTGTTTGTTATTAACATGAATATGGCGTAATGATTATATATTGTTTACTAGGTTTTGGTGTGAAGCAAGCTTATGGAACATGCAACGAGCTAAAGGAATGTCAAGGCTCTTCATTTGACGATCTCGCATGCCAAATGTCTTGTCAAGCTGAAAGCCCTTTATTATGGGGTGCATGTCATAATATAAACGGCCTATGCTGTTGTCATATTGATCGAACGAAATAATCTAATGAAATATAAATAATGAAAATACTAGGATTCATTCAAGAGAAAATTGTTGCCAATGGCATGAACAGTGTTAAAACTTGTTCCCACTGCCATATTCCTTGTTTTGTTTTCCCGCTTGCCACAAAGACAACATCAAATGACAGCTTTACCCTCAGCATTTGACACTTGCTAAAGTTGATGAGATACTGTTGATGTCAGACAAAAAGTTTTTGCCTTTGTACAATTAAACATAAAAAAAATTATTTTTTATGTTTTTTTTGCCTTTTAATTTTTTTGCCTTGTACAAAAAGTTTTTGCCTTTTTTTTTTGTGTGCGATTCATCTTCTTCCAAGCCTCTGTTCTCCCAAACCTCACTTCAAGTTCATCTTCTTCCAAACCTTAATTCAAGTTCATCTATTTCCAAACCACTGTTATTTGCACACAAATTAGTCCTACCCCCTTCTACTTCAGATCTCATGGATGCTTGACCACATCCCGCAGCGTTTTCAATCGACATCGGTGAACATGGAGGCGACAGTCTTGAATCACCACAAGCCAGAATTTCTCCGTTTCCGGCCGATTTCCTCAAATAACGCAGATGGAGTTGTCCATCAGACCCGTGAATGTATGTTTTTATAAACCAGATCTATACCAAATTATGTCCATCAGTTTTTTTTGTCCACTGTAAGTCGTCTTTTGACATTTATTCTATAGATGGTTCATCGGATCAATAGAACAAAGTTGTCCATTAGTTAGATCAATAGACAATCCTCGTCAGACCAAGTAAACTATGAGATGGACCATTTATATTTTTGTGAGATGTTCTACCATTTGTCCAGTTTATGTTTTTATAGACCAGATGTATACCAAATTGTGTCAATGAGTTTTTTTGTCCATCGTAAGTCGTCCTCTGACATTTATTCTAGAGATTGTTCATCAGATCTACAGAATAAAGTTGTCCATCAGTTAGTCCAATAGACAAACCTCCTCAGCCCAAGTAACTATGAGATGGACCATTTATATTTTTGTGAGATGTTTTACCATTCGTCTAATGTGTGTTTATATTCACCAGATCTATGCCAAATTTTGTCCATGAGTTTTTTTTGTCCATCGTAAGTCGTCCTCTGACATTTATTCTACTGATTGTTGATCAGATCTACAGATCAAAGCTGTCCATCAGTTAGTCAATAGACAATCCTCCTCAGCCCAGGTAAACTATGAGATGGACCATTTATATTTTTGTGAGATGTTCTACTATTCGTCCTTTCCATTTGCTATTTATTGATGGACAAATTTTGATCTTTAGGATCTCTATAGACAACATAGCATATGACACCAATGATGGACAACCGTATGACGAGACAACATAGCAGAGGAAAACATAGCATGTGTTTTTCTCATTTTTCAGCACTCACCACTTCCAGAAAATCTCTGTTACTTGTCCTCCATTAATAATTATCGAGATCTGTTTTTTACTTGTACTCCATTAAAACTCAGACCTAGATCATCCATTAAATCAATTATTCTCTGGATATTAACATACATCAACCCCATTAAATGCTAGTTTTTGCTGTCAGATAACATGTCCCATCTCTTTCATTTTTTTTAACTAAAAGCGAAACTCTACTAAAAGGATAAGGGCAATTCTGTCCTTTTGAATACCTATTATGGCACACCAGAAAATACTTGACAGAAAGTGGCAGTTTTAGTTTTTTGAGTTTTAAAAGTGGCATCTTATTATATAAAGTTGGGTTTTCAAAGTTAGTCATTAACAAGATCGTGACACGTGTTAATTGAAGTGATAAGATGTTGACACGTGTCAGATAATTAGTGGTAAGAAATTATATATATTAGTTTTCAAAAGAAAAATATTTTCAAAATAGAAAGAAGAAATAAAAATTCAGAAAATTTAACAATTATTTAGTAGTAATCCTAAAGGAAAAAGGATAGTAATTATAAAATAAAATTATTAATAAAAATTATAAAAATTAGGTCTAAGGAATAAAAAATTAACAAATAAAGAGAAAAATACAATAAGTTAGTCAAATATAAGTTAATCTTAGAAAATATTTGCATTATCGTGAATATTATTTAATAGTTAAATATTTATATTTAGTAAGTTAGTCATTAATATGACATGTGTCAATTGTATCGATTAGATATTGACATGTGTAAATTTAAGATATATTAAAATATTTTAAAATTAATTTCATAAATCATAAAAAATTTCTACATAAGTAATACATATAAAAGTATACTTAATTATAATGGTTTTTTATGATAATTCAAAAATTCTCAATTCTTATTATGTAAAACTTGGTTTTCAGAGTTATTAGCTCACGTGATTGTGATATATGTCATGTAAAACATTAGATGCCGGAATGTGACAAAATATAAAATTACAAAAAAAAATATTCAGAATTTTTACTTATAATTAAATTATTAACTTAATTTTCGGTTATGTCGGTTTGGGTTTATCAAAGAGATTAGGGTTTAATATCGAGATTATATGTCGATTTTAGTTTATAAAGAAGGATTAAAGGATTAAAGTTTAGTTTTTACAACTAAACATGTTATATGGTTGCCTTGATTTATAAATGAGGATTAAGGTTTTATGTCAACTAAACAAGGTTTTATGTCAATTAAGGTTTATAAGTAAAGAGTACAGTTTAGATTACACAATTTATACAATGTTATTTATTTGTTTCAATTTATAAAAGAGAATTAAGATTTAGATGGTACAACTAAACGAGAGTATGGGTTTAACAACATAAATGTGTTTCTTATATGTTTTTACTTTTTTTTTTAACATGTTATAATTTTTTAATTTTTAATTTATATTTAAATATAATATGCCATAGTGCAATCTCATTGGCTAAAATAAGATGAGTAAACAAATGAGAAACTAAAAGAGACATTATTAGCTTAAAATAAGGATAACAAAAGTCAATATAATTCGTTGTATAATGATTTCTAAAATATATTTTTTCAAAAATGTTATTTTGTATACTTTCATATTTTTTTAAAAAATTAATACTTATCTTAACGACACTATAATTCAGTTTTTGTATTGATGTTAATTTGTAAGAATTTTACCATCAAATTTTGTGATAATTAATAAGTTTGAGAAATACAATATAAGTTTGAGAAATACAAAATAAAAAAAAATATGCGAGAATAGTTTTTGAAAAAATTGGAAGTTAGGAAATAACATTTTTAGGATAATTGTATAATCATGTTTATGGTATAATATCTAAATTACGTTTTCAAAAGATTTGGTAATAGTAATATTATGAAAATAGTGAATACCTCACAATTGTTTTGGTGATTGATAATTTAACATTACTAGATTTTTATAATGAATGTTTAATAACAGTTTTAAATATGTATGGTACATAATTTAATTTGTTCAAAAAAAACAATTTACTAACTTAAAAATTTATCTTTTTTTTAATAATTAGGATAACACTCTTACGATAAAATTTTATTTTATTTTAGAAATAAATAACCCGTCTATTAGACGGGCCCTAATCTATATTAGAAATTTAGAAAATATGATATTTAATTAATATTGATTAAATTTTGTTTGGTTAATGTTATGATTTTCCAAATTTTAACACATGCTATATTTTTAGTACATACATGAAAACATAAATTTTAATCCGCGTTTTTACGCGGGCCCTTATCTAGTAGAATATAAAATTCCCTTCATTCAATAGAATAGAGTAATATGCCACATAATATTGTATTACAAAATAAATCAAAATTAAAATCAGAAAAAAAAAAACAGATTAAGAAAAACACAATTTGTATACTTTTAATTAATCATGGTAAAATCTTAGTTTGAATTTAGATTTTACAATTAAATAAGGTTATATATCTTAAGATTATAAATGAATATCATGATTTTGATTTTAAAATGAAACAAAACTATAGATTATATTGGGTTTGTAAAGAATGATCCGAGTTCAGATTTTACAATCAAAACGAAATTATATGTCGGTTTGGATTTATAAAAGATATTAGGGTTTAGATTTTACAGTTAAAAAGAAATTATATAAAGGTTTGGGTTTATAAAAGAATGGTTAAGATATTATTTTTTTCGTCTTTAGATTTATTAATTATTGTAAATTATGAGAATTGTTACAAAGATAATCTACCATGGGCAATTCTTTCCGACCCTATTAGATTCACTATGTACAATACTCATTTGCTGATCTTGAACGCCTTCTTCTCTATGTTGATCTTGGACACCATATTCTTCTTCAATAGCTAGAATCACGGCGAACGGCTCTAATTGCGCATCACTGGAGATCTCTTGTAAACTTATCACCATTAATCTGCAGAAATATTAATAAATCGCGCTATCTGGGACTCGAACCCCAGACCTCCTGGTGTAGAAGCATTACTAAACCCTTGGTCAACACCATTGGACCAAGGGGGCTTCTACAATGGTTAGGATTTAGATTTTACAATTAAAATAAAATTATATGTCAGTTTGATTTTATAAAAAAGTAGTTTTATACATGTAAAGATTTGGGAATTTTGTTTCCTCTGCCATTTTTAAAACTCAAATTTGTTAAAGTGCCATTAACAAAAACCTCTTTCAAAACATGCCACAAAAAGGAAAGTTCGGACGATTTTGCCCTCGCAGAAAAAGACAAAACAAAACGATAGACAAAATTAAAATAAAAAACGAGATCTCGTCCACAAGATCTGGTCCACTACATCTGATCCACCATAACTAGTCGACCAAAATTGGTTCGCTGAATCTTGTCCATCTACAGAAAAATGTGTCCATAGTGTAATAATTGCATCACTTGTTTCATCGTCTGGCTGGTCCGCCGAATCAGGTCACCATAACTGGTCCGCCGGTTTTTTTCACATAGAACAAGTCTATCTTAACTAGTTTTTGTCCGCCAAAAAATGATTCACGAGATTTGGTTTGCCACAACTAGTCTAACATAACTGGTCTATTTGGTCCGCCAAATATGCTCTTCCGGATCTGGTTAAAGTTCGTAGAAACTGACTATGGTTCGCCTGAACTCGTCCGCCAGATGTGGTCTATCAGAACTCGTCTTTCTGGTTGGTCGAAACTGGTCCGCTGAATCTGGTTATAGTTCATCAGAACTAACTGTGGTCTGCCATAACTCGTCCGCTGGAGTTATGGTCTGTCGGAACTGGTCCGTCGAATCTGGTATGTCGAAACTAGTTATAATCACCGGATATGGTCCGCTGGATTTGGTCTGTTGGAACTGGTCCGTCGGATCTAGACCGTTAGAGTTCGTCCGTCGGAGTTCGTTCGCCGGTTTGGTCCGCCAGAGTTCGTCCGTCGGATATACTATGGTCCGCCGGATCTGGTCTGTTGGATCTGGTCCATCGGATCTGGACTGTCGGAGTTCGTCCATCGGAGTTTGTCCATCGGATCTGGTTCACTGAAACTGTTTGTTGTTAGAAGAAGAAAAAGAAGATGAAGAAGAGAGAGATAATAAATAAAATAAAAAACAGTCACAACATAGAGCAGCCAATTAGAACAGGGGTACAATGGTCTTTTAACAAAGACCTTGTGGCAGGCGGGAGAAGATGTTTCTTATAATGGCACTCCATAAAACTTTTGTTACTGTAGAGGGCATAGCCCACAATTTTCTCTAAAGATTTTGTTTGTATAATGTTTTTGGTTTTTATGATTTTAATTTTAATATATTTTGAAGTATAATGTGACGTGATATATTACTTTATTGTGAATGAGTATGTTCACCCAATCACCCTTAGAAGTAAACCCAAGTACTGTCCAAATATAATGTATCGGTTCACAAAAATAAGACCACTAGTTTCATATGGTTTTGATCATCAATAAAAAGGATCCAGAGTGTAATACACAAACTATTAAATTAAAATTAGTTTGATAAAAGAGGAGCGATACTTTTTTTAATTTATCATTGTAACCAAATCCGATAACAAATCGATACTATACCATCCCTATGTGAATCATAATTCAACAATGATGAGATTAACCACTCCTTAATATTAGAGAATGTATATAGTTGGTTTAGCTTGGTTTAGTCTCTTGTATAGTTTGGTTAGCATAGTGGTTTAGTTTCACTTGTATTTAATCTTAATTTGTAACTCATTTTACACTTGAATGAAGAAATTATCTTTTCCCAGATTCTGTTTCATCTCTCTCGATCTTGTTCATGGGAAAAGCTAATACTTAAATTGAGATATTATGTCACTAATTTATTTGATGAACATAACGTTTTTAAATCCAAACCGGACTACCCTCTGGATCATTGGATTAACGGAGTTTGACCATAAATCTATTGATTTTTTTTTCTAATCTATTTATATTATACAAATATTTAATTTTCTTAAACAAAATATAAAGACTAACACTGATTATAAAGTGATTACAAATCTTAAATAAAAATCAACTAAAAGAACACTATAAAACATCACAAGTTCACAACAACTAATTTTTACCGTGTGTGACTTGTAATAAAAAATAAAAAGTTTTAACTTCTAAAAATAACTGAAACCCTTTACGTTACTCCTAAAATCAAATTGATTAATCCGGTCAGTTTACAGTTCACCATGTCACAGGTTAATGGCGGTGTTATTTGGGGTTTTCGGTTTTAAGATTACCGGTTATTAAAACTAAACCCAATAATAGTACTTCGCCGAGTTTCGAACTTGTACTGTCTCTCGAACTTGATCCATTTAGATTAAATATAGAGAACAAGATAACCATGTGAAAGACGGAGACTAGTAAGAAACATATGTACCAAATCATGTGAAGTTGAAGACAAAGAGTAAGACTAAAGAGAGTCATATAGGTAGAGGTTGGGTTAAAGACAGGTACCACAACTTGGGGCTACCACTATAATGGATCACTTTCGGCCAATAAATTGAGGAGTGGAGCGTTGACTACTGTGCATCTGCTCTACCAAATTAATTTGTTGATTAGTCATACATACTTTGTGGTCCATGTTTCATGAGTTTTAGTTTAGTTTGTTTTTAAGAGCTGGTTTGGTAAATCTTTGATTATTTATGTTTTGAATGGAATCAATGTGGTCCGTTGATTGCGAATTATATGTAGTTTAACTGGTTAATCATACACTATTCTTTTTGAAGAGACACATATATATATATTGAATGATATATTTTTTTGACATCTTTGGATCGACAAGAACCGATCTATAGCCAAATCCCTATTAGGAAGGATAAGACCATCATTATCCACAGTCTTTTAACAAATTTTAAAGTTAAGATTTAATAAGAGAAGGCTCTTATGTAAGAGTATTTCTTAATAAATCTTAGCTTTAAGATTTGTTAAGAGACTATGGTTAATGTTGCTCTAAGGCGACTTAGTGGTGGAGTCTAGTGGACTTAACCACTGGACTTAAGACACATCCCCTTGAATCATATTTTGCCGACTGATTGTCATATTTTGGATACTGATCCAAATTCATTATATATATAGGTTGCAAAAGTATAAAACTAATTAGTAGAAAATAGTGCTAAACAAATATTAATTTAAAAAGAAACTAATCATTATAACATGGAGAAACTTTTAATGTAAACCATGCTCCCATTACAATAGGTTTGTACGTATGTAATTAGGCTTCTCACTCTTTTGCATTATTATTTTTGTAACTCTTTATCATGAATAAAGATTACGTATAGACTAAGAAATTACAACAATATATAGTTTTAAACGATGATGTTAAATCATTCAATATCATATAATGTTTTTCTCTCGAAAACATTAGGAAATGGAGTTGTTGAAAAAGAAATATCTCTTTAGTCACAACTCACAACCACTACATTATTTCTTTAGCAATATAGAAGCCTAAAGCCTTATTTTTCGTTAACTCCTTTATTTGTCCCGTATGTATGTCTTATACATAAAAATAATTTTGATTACCTTTACATTTTCTTTATATATATAATCGAAGCTACTTACACTTTGCGATTTGTAGAGGAGACCAAAAAACATTTAAAGTGTTATCAATATATATGTTATTTAAATTTAAATATTGTTATATTTTCTTGTATGTATAAAGTATGGATGCATATGCCCACCATGAATTCGTTTTGTCAAAAATATAACCCATAAATTGCGCAAGTACACACACACACACATAATATATATTTATGTCGCCTCCAAACTCACATAACATCAGACACAAACACACACACACAATGGATTGGTTCTCATGGCTGTCCAAAACCGATCTTGATCCAACACTAAGCTACGAGTATGGACTCATCTTCGCCCAAAAGAAGCTCCGGAGTGAAGACATCGCTCTTTTCAACCACAACTATCTCCGGCGACTTGGCATTAATGTAGCTAAACACCGAGTAGAGATTCTTAAACTCTCAAAGAGAGAAACTAAAGCACTCAGTTCCAATCATCCTCGTCCTGTCTCGGCCAAACTTATCTCTGTCGTCATCAAAGCCACCAAAAGTGTCGGTGATCGCTTAAACAAGTGGCTTTCTCTAGGAGGAACCGCCGTGGTTAAACCATTGAAGGAGAAGCAGTCGCCGTCGCCGCCAGCCTACCGTACCGGAGCGTTTTTGACTGGTAGGTTAAGATAATGCACCTAACTAATCACTACTTATTGCAACCAAACTAATATTTCGTTCAACAAAACTGCATTTATGATTGAACCAAGAAGTCTAAAAAAGTGTATAGGTAGGAGAAAGAGATAAAGTGATTAGGGTTATGTAACAATTAGGGTTTGGACCGTTTGGTATTAGTTAAAACATCTTTTTACTACGTTGAGAAACTTTAGTTAGAAACTTTCAGGTAACAACAATAAAGTCAATGCTGAAAAAGCTGAGGTACAAGTGGAGAGATTACCTATGATCAAGAAGAAAAGGATTGCAAAATCTGGACCGTTGGATCTAAAACATGGAATGCAAGAGAAAATGACGTTAGTAAGCAACAGAAGCATGAACCTATCAGGACCGTTGGATCGAAGTGTCCAAGAAAGACTCATACTAGCTTATAGAAGTCCTGTTGTGTCGGGACAGTTAGATGGGAACTTAAACGAACGGTTGAGATTATCAGGGCCGTTGAAGGGAAGACCACCAAGCCCAAGTGTGTATGTGGAGTACAATAAAAGATTCGATGATACACAATGGGATGCTATGTTTCATAATTTGAAGCCAACGTAGATAACTTGTTTTTGTTTCATTTTGGGAAAACTTATGTGGATACTTATATGTGGGTATCTATACAACTATATATTACTTCTGGTATTAACTACATGTAGTTTTAAATTATATTTTTTTTTTCTTCTATTTCATGTGAAAATACTTTTACAATAACCATCTCGTTTAAAACCTTTACAGGGAATGTAAAAAACAAAAGGAAATAGAAAGCAATATATCCCATGATAAAGTCAGAACTCAGAAGACAGAAACCATAATATAAAGGTGATAAAGCATATAGGAAATAGGCAAATAGCAACCAGTTTGAAGGGATAAAACTAGACATGGCTCTTGAGTTATACCCAAACCCGGCTTTTTGGCCATATTACCTATAAAATGTATAAGAGAATTCTCATTAACCAAACTATATATAGTTTCTTAATTACATATGTATTTTTATAAGAAGAAGGTAAGCTAAAGGATAAGTTATCCTAATCCATTGAACACTATACACTTGTAATGAACTATGCACTTATAACTATAATACACACTCCTCAAGCAGAATATTCTTTTGGATAGCATAAAAAGGGCATGGGTGTAGAGATTTAGTCAAAATTTCTGCAAGTTGATCACTAGTAGACACATGGATAACCTTTGTAAAACCATTTTTCACTTGATATCTTGTTGTATGGCCGTCTATTTCCATATGTTTTGTTCTCGAAACCTTATTATTTAAAATATGAATTACAGACTTACTGATACACGCTCCAACGAGCTAAACGACCGTACAGACTAGGGTTGATTGAGTTGGCCTTCGCTCTCTCTCGATAAAACCACGAACAAGAAGTAACTCTCAATAACAAGGTAACTTAGGGGCAGTAGGGACTCGCACAACCAAGTAACAAACTCACACGGATCGATTCAAGGGGAAACCACTCAAGAATACTCGTGTAAGGCTCTCAACTTGCAAACGGCGCAAGAGAAGAAAGTTCAGTTTTATTGATCTAGGGTAAAAACGTGACTACAAGGCTGCGAATGGGACTTTATTAATAGTCCTTCAGCCATGACCTTCAAGGGTCGAGATTTAATCTCATGAAACTAATGGTTACAAAAGAAAGTAAAGAAACAACAAAAAAAATGGAAACTTGTGTCATTCGCACAAGTGAACCCTCTCCACAGGTTGGAGGCTTGGATTCGACTCTCTAGGACTTAGACTCAAAGAAATAAAACAAAGATCGGTCGATAGGCCCTGCAAAACAATTAAGAGAAAATGGAAATAATAAAGACCGAACTTACCTTATTCGAAGAAATGAGAGGCCACGTAGTTATCTCTGGTTCTTCGACGTCTTCTTCACCTTGGCTCTTGTTTTCTTGGCTATCCTCAGCTTCGTACGAGCCTACACGGTCAAACCCTCCATTCTCGGTGTTGCGGGTCTTGCTTGTGCCGGTACGGAGGCAATAGGGCTCCTCTCGCCATCTCCCAATCCGTCTCGACCGTGGGCATTTTGGCTTCGATGGTTAGCTCCAGAAACACCACTTATCGAGTGAATATTGAAGCCCAAGCTGTTTGGGTCTACTTGGTTCACGGCTTCACTCCGTACAAGCTTCTCGGCGGCCATGGACGGTACTTTGCGTGCGTCTTCATGTTCTGTGGGGTGTTTCTCCAAACGGTCTCGATAGGAGCTGTTAGAATCATCACTTTTCGATGAGTTTCGATTCCCTTGGCATTTGGTGGTGGGCCGTCTGGGTCGACCGTTCTTGCGCTTGTGTCGTCGGTGCCGGGTGAGGGTGTTCGATCGACTTGTGCTTCTAGGAGGTTTTCTGCAAAACCGACTCGTTCATTAGTCTTAAGGAAAAAAGATACCTACCTACACGAACTATGCTACAATACATGGCCAGACATCCGAAATTTAAAAATGTATCCCTAACTATACAAACTATATGTATCGCATGACTACATATAATCACGAACATTTTTTTCAGGTGCACTTTTCGCCGGAATCCGGCGTTGACCAACATAAATATTTTTTTAAAACATCATTTTAGGTTTTTAATATTTAAAAATTATGTTATTAAATCATTTATAATATTGTATAATTAATAAAATATATATTTTTTTAATACAAAAATATTTCGTATATATATATTCAATGCATTGATTTTTATAATTAGTTAGTTTCGATAATTTCAAAAGTAAACGAAAAAAAAAACAATTACAAAAAATAATTGTAATTAGAAAATTTTCCTATTTTAAAAAATATTTGGACACAAGTATCATTTGGTTTAATATTTGAATATTTAATATATAATATGTGAATTTTAAATATTAAAGCATTAGAATCAATCCAATTATGTGTGAATTTTATTCTACTAGTTATAAAAATCGTTAGATCGTCTATCTTATAAATATTAAAAGGAAACATTGTGATTTTTTATTTATTTTTACGTGTTATTTTTATTTACAATTATTTTACCTAATTGTTTTTTTAGTTTAGTTTTGAAATTATCGAAACTAACTAATTATAAAAATCAATGCATTGAATATATATACAAAATATTTTTACATTGAATATTGTATATATGTTTTTTATCATACAATATTATAAATGATTCAAAAACATAATTTTTTAAATATTAAAAACCTAGAAAAATGTTTTTTTTAAAATATTTATGTTGGTCAACGTCGGTCAAACTGGTCAACGCCGGATTCCGGCGAAAAGTGTACCGGAAAAAATGTTTGTGATGTTGGCGACATGACTACATATAGTTCGTATATGTGGGTATGCGATACATATAGTTTGTGTAGTTAGTGATACCTTTTTAAACTTCGGATGTGTGGTCATGTATTGTAGCATACTTCGTGTATCTAAGTATCTTTTTTCCTAGTCTTAAATATGGACTTGGTCGATGAAACTCACCTTGTTTTCCTCGTGCTCCATCGTTTGGTCGATGGAACTCGTTGATGCTCCTACTCGCGTCCGGGGGTCGAGGGTTGGTCGATAAAATACCGATTTGGGTCGTGGTGTTGATATGTGCTTCAACTCTTTCATTGAACGTCTCTCTTAGCTGCCTTGTACGTGAACGGGTCATTGGTCCAGCTACGACCGTGGGGATTGTAGGTATAGGGTCACCCGTCGCCGGTTCGAGGACATCCGTCGAACACTCGTCTATGTCCGGTCCTATGTCCTCATCACTTACTGTCACATCTGAGCTTAACATGTGATTCTAATGGAATATGCATATCCTGAAGAGTATGTATGCAAACCATAGCAACTCTTTTGTGGCTAAAGCCATGCTTTCGTACTTTGCCTCTTAACTAACGCAACTGACAGTCTCCTACTTTTTTATAACCATAGTTATCGATTTCCTTATGTCATAACAAGTAGTCCAATTAGTATCATCAATATTATAACCATAGTTTTTTAAAGATAGCAAATCGAGATTTAAAAATGCCAAATATTCGTTCGATCACGTTTCTCAGAGCAGCATGACGAAGATTGAATAACTCATACGGAGTTTCAGGATCACGTCCATGACCAGCAAATTCTTGTAGATGATACTTAACACCACGGAATGGGGCTAAAAAGTTGAGACGATTTGCAAATCCGCAATCAACTAGATAGAATTTTCCTGAAATTTTGGATGATGTATGTTACCATAAGACATATGATCTATAGATAAATGTGTGATTGTTTTACCTTTCTGGTACTTGGAAATTGTTTGTTCTTCTAGTCATTGCATCACTTAACACTCTTGAATCATGAGCTGAACCCTCCCATCCACTCAGAACATAGATAAACTCCAGATCAAAGTTGCATACAGCTAAAACATTTTGGGAAATTGTTCCTTTTCTATTGCGATAGCTTGCTCCCTCACGTCCAACTACGGTTGCTGGTATATGTGTACCATCTATTGCTCCAATACAATTCTGTAATAAATGCAAACAAATAATTAGTCCAATTTTGAAGAAACAACTAATAAAATCAAATTGAACAAGGATTAAAATAATGCACCTTAAAATATGGATAAAAGCGTGTACTTTCTCTTATCTTCATTGGCACTAAACCATCAGGTTTCACCATCTGACTTGGAGCTATTATAAGCAACGCTTTTAAAATTTTATTAAAGCTTATGCTCACTGCAAACTTGGACCTATTAAATGTGTCTTTTATGTAGCAATATCTTGCATTTTGGCCAACTGTGAGCATGAAGATAGCAAGCATCTCTTCCACAGATATATGTTTTGTGTTTTGTAAACCAGTTTTGTCTCTGATGATCTGAGATAGCTTCAAAAACTGTTCTGGAAACATACGATACAACACACGAAAGTCTTGTGGATTTTCTTTTAATACCTTTTGTATATATTGTTCTCCGAGCTGTGTGATCGGTCGACGTATCGGACGTTCTATATAATCACCACCAAATCGTGTGTTATAAATTTGAGCTCCTACCATCATCATCACCACCATTAGAGAGATGCTCGTATCAAAATCATCATCTTCCATTCTTGTGTGTTCTTCCTCTTCATGAACATTATGATCCATCAAAGAAAGTAACCTATTAAAAGAAATGACTAATTACGACCATGTGTTTTTCATAATACTTGGATGCAACGAAACTAACAACAAGAATTCAAGAACTAATAAAGATTTAAAAAGAAAATAATTAATCTCTTAGAAGAACTTACAACACTTATTGGGTGATGTGGGCTTCTTCTCTTTTATTGTTTTGATAAGAGAAATGTTCTTTTGGTCGAGAATGATCCAGGAACTCTATCTTTGCGTAAGGTTATATGGATGACTACTGAAATTTTAAATTTTAATAATACGAATATGTAGGGATTTTTATGAGATATACTAGGAAACAATTATACATGATACAATATATATTTTGAATTTAAAAGTTCGTTTTAAAAACTAATTGACTTATATTTTTTCCAATTTTTGGTATCATTGACTCAGCAAAGGCTCATTCTCGTGTAATTTTTTTTTTCATTATAAAGTTGAGTAAATAAAGAATAATGTTTTGAGTCAAAAGGAGTCTTTAATAGCCGTAAATACGTACGTTTTCTTTGTGGAATTATTAAATCCAAGTATACTCGTTATAATTAACTAGATTGTTGTGTATAGAGTTTTTGCTTACACGTACGTGATCAACGTGATCATCATCTTGTTTAAGGAGAAGTGTCATATTTCATAGTTGAAATATTGAAAAAAAAATCGTTAAGAATTCTTGGTCACAATAAATCTGAAACACATACTGAAAACATTATTATTATGAAGAGCAAGAACTATTGGAAGCAGAAAACATTATTATTATGAAGAGCAAGAACTATTGGAAACAGAAACATTATTATTATGAATTATTGGAAGCTTTGCGAAGAACTTACACTAGAAAACATCAAAACTCAAAATATATTATTCTAAACTTAACTATTGTTTTATTAGATGAACTGAAAAGCAAAACCATTAAACGTTACGAGAAATCCAACCCAAGCGTTCTTCAACAGACATACTCACAAATACGTCTTTCATTTTTAACGTGTGAATCTTGGTAACTGCGTCATAACGGATATGATCTTCCAAACCAGGGATCTCTTTGATAGCATCCCAAACATTATCCTTTCTTTTTTGAGTTTCTCTAAACTCAACTTCTTTTTGATGTCTCTCTTCCCTTTGTTGCATGAGATTTATGATATTAGTGCTAACTCCAATCATTTCAGCCATCACCGTCTCTGAAGCATCACCATGATTAGCTGAATCTGATGGACCTCCATTACGACTGTGTTTAGTTCTTTTTCTAGTAGGCAACTTTTCTGTTGGAGGTGTTTCAACATCGTCGTCGTCATTCTCCATATGGCTCACATCTTCTCTTATTTGTAGATCATCTTCTTCTTCAAAAGTTTCTGCTGTTGATTCACTACCAAGTCCAAACGTGTTAATTCCCTTTGCCATTGTAGTTTCACAAATCAATTGTAAATCTTCAAAATCCTCGAAAGTGCTAGTCCTCAAGAGATGATGATTTGTATGCCCCTGAGAAAACATCATGCATTTATTAGTTATCAATATAGTTATAAATTTGTGAATGTTAACCAAAGGAGACGTACAATGGCATAGGCTGCCCACACATCATCTGGAGCTGTAAACTGTTTTGTGATGGGATCCCATCCAAAACCAGAGCTAAAGCGGAAAAGTTCGGAGTACACAGAATATTCTCTTTTCAACGACTTCATTCGACTTAAAAAATTTGTATAAGTCTTACTGCAATGCAGCTTTTTATTTAGAAGAGGTAGTATTTTCGTCTCTACCGTAGCTTTGCTCATAGTACCGTTTTTGTCACGCCATCCCCGTTTGATAGCATCAACTAATATAGTCTTTAACATCTGACTCTCTTGATATGTCCATTGATGATATGGACCTTTCTTAGCTTTTTTTGTTTTTGACGTCTCTCCTGATTCCATTCTGAAGATAAAGAAATAGAAAGTTAAAAAGCAAACAAAGCTTTAACATGTTGAGTGCAGATAATTACATAAAAATGCAGTAGATAAACTTACGAAGATGGTTCTCGTTTTTCCTCAAATTGTTTGTGTGAGATGATCGTTGTTTATTTGTTATGGTTTATGAAGAAACTTCAATATTATATAGCAAAAGCAAGTAAGAAAATACTACTTTTAAGGGATTTGATGATATATAGTTGATATAATTATGGTAAACAATAATTTGAAAATTATCATGCTAGAATATCCATACAGAATATTACAATGCTAGATTATTATTGATTAACGTATAAGATCTTTGCAATTTTGCATATAGATTATTGACTTATGTAAAAAAAAAAAGTTACACGTTGTTTATACATCTATCAAAATCTCAACATAAAAGGTCAGAATCTATTACGCACAATTTCTATCTACGTTTCTAATAAATTCTTCTTAAATCACGTTGTCGTACAAAATTGTATGACAGTGAATAACACTTGAAATTAATAGACATAAAAACTTAACCACTTGAATAACACTAGAATCTAAAGTATTATAAAAGAATGATTAAAAGGGCTTATCCAATAACACATGAATTTAAAAGAATTTATAAAATGCTTAATCGAATAACACTGGAATTCAAGATTCTAATAAATTCTTTAACATTACCGTGTTCAATACCCCCCCCCCTAAAGCACATATGTGTTGATGGAGAAAAGAAAAGATCTTGTCCAAAATTGTTCAATAGTTTGCATAGGAAGTTATATCTGCAAACACATCAAAGCGATTTCAGACTAGTGCGCATTAATTAGCGCAAAAATGAGATTGTGGACAGTGATGAAGCAGATCTCCATAAACAACCTCAAAAACACGATCCTTTGAATGGACTTTTAAGCGATATTTATCGTTTTCCGTGGATAAAGTTCTGAACTAAACCATATAAAACTTGTGAAAGATTTCATCGAGAGAACTAGTTAGTTTTCCAAACCATCCAAACTTTTAACGAGTGTGGGAGAAGTTGTTCGATAATAAGTATTGAGAGGTTTAAGAATCCGAACCACTTGGCAAGTCCGAGTTACTAAGATGAGTGTGTGACACCGATTTTTTAAAAAAACAGTGATGAGTGTGTGACATCGATTTTATAAGAAACAATCGTTTTCTTTTATAGATTCATGAAGTCTTTGATTGCTTGACTCTATAAATTAATTGCTTGTCATGATTACTGTGTTTTAATTTTTATTAGGATCGGTTATTGAATCAGTTGACTCGAAAATCTAAATTGGCAACACGCTTAGGTAGCAACACTCGCTAAAGGTTTGTCAGTTTGCCAAAATATACCTCAGTATCTTTGAATAATCACATGTGACGAATTTTATTGTGATACAAGTAACTTGTATGTGGCCTAGTGAGAAGGGACAACCTGTTTCACTAAGAAACTAGGTCCGGATCCGCGCTATAACGTGGGAAAAGATTATCGGTTTTATTTAGTTTTTTTTTGGTGTTAATGTAGATGTCTTTACTTTATAATTTGTTGTTAGTCTTGCAATATATATATATATATATATATATATATATATATATAAAGTTAACTTTTTCTCTGTTCTCCTTAAACCACATCATCATCCTAATCATCATCCACCTCATTTTATTATTTAATTTTAAGAATTAATTATATTATTTTATCATTTAATTTTAAGATTTAGACATATGTAAATAAGTTTTTCTAAAAGAAATATGAAAGGTCTTTTCTTATATTTTATATTATAAAACTAAAAAAGATAATTGATTAAAAAATAAAAAACTTACTAATTATCGATTATACTAACTAATATATAAATGATAGATTCCCTTGTAGTTTTAAAGTGAATGTTTTATAATGAATATATATCAATTCAAAATAATATGACACAAAATTTGATTATATTTACACAATGTAAACCTAAATTATAATGGGTTGTAACTGGAATAGAAGAATAAGTAAGAAATTTTGAGAATAGAAATATCTCATTTTAAAAACACGTATAAAAATAATATTTCTTTAAAAGTTTCCAATATGAATTTAACTAATTTTTTTCAATACATCACATATAGTAAACTAATAAAACAAAATAAAAATTAACAATATTTCATAAAAATTGAAAATTAAAGGGGGAATTTCAAAAATACATAATTAAATGAAATGAAATAAATAAGTATATATAAATTAAATTCTACTAATATGACACAAAATTTGATTATATTTACACAATGTAAACCTAAATTATAATGGGTTTTAACGGGAATAGAAGAATAAGTAAGAAATTTTGAGAATAGAAATCTATCTCATTTTAAAAACACGTATAAAAATAATATTTCTTTAAAAGTTTCCAATATGAATTTAACTAATTTTTTTCAATACATCACATTTGGTAAACTAATAAAAAATATAAATTAACAATATTTCATAAAAATTGAAAATTAAAGGGGGAATTTCAAAAATACATAATTAAATGAAATGAAATATATAAGTATATATAAAGGAAATTATCCTAATATGTTAATTTTTAAAATTATTCCATATGAAAATACAAAAATGTATAAAACAGAAAATCAGAAACGAATATATAATAGTATAAAAATGATCACAACAAGATATAAATTACGTCAAATCCAAAAAAGAAAAACGTAAAACAAAAAAAAAATTATGACAATATATGAAGAGATAATGTAACCAATAAAAAATACAACAATCCGTCCGAAACTCACAAATCATTTTCAACTTTTGGGCCAACTTGTTAAAAATGCCCACAATATTAACATCTAGATTTATATTTGGTAGGAACCCTAATAACACATGTTTTTCTATGATTCTCCATCATAATTAATTTGTCAACTACTAAATGAAGTTAAAAACTCAACAAGTTTTCTATGCAAACACAATTTAAGATTAATATATATATATATATATATGCTATAGTGAAAAATAAGTAGAAAATAAAATACGAACCAATTACTCATAAACATCATAATAAAACTCACGCTTAGCGCCGTCAAGTGACTATATATATATATATATATATATATATATATATAAAGTAAGGTTTCACTCTCTCTTTATTGCTCCATTTGATATTTAATTTTCTAAAAATTTAATATTTATTTACCAAAAAACACATTTAATCATATACATTAATTCATACTTTAAATTCACACTATACTACTAAAATATAACAAAAAATTATATAAATTTCCAAAGGCTATTGATTTTCTTTATTGAATTCCAATTAAACACACTATAAATTATAATTATGACTCCTATAATTTAATTATTTTTAAAATGTAACTTATATCACTTATTATCCTATAAATAGCCATTCTCACATCATCCTCTACCATATCTCATCTCTTAATTATTTTCTTTGTTTTCTTAAAAAAAGTTCTTGCATGGGGTGAAAACTCAATCGAGATGTCATTGTAAGAGTTTTATTAAATATTTGATTTAAACTTTTGTTTTCAATTTTATTTATTTTTTGTTTATATGTATTTTTTTCAATTCTTCATTGTTTTTTATTTTTTTAAATGTAATACATATGTGTAATAATATTTTATGGTTATAAGAAAGTTATTTTATTGATGGGATTCAAAAAAATGATTTCCGACCATTGCACAATAAGAAAATCAAGCTAAAGAAACCATCTTCATTTTTTACTTTGGATGTTTGTTTCTTTCTCACATATTCATGTATATTTATTTTAATTTCAAAAGTATGTAATTTTTAACAAAAAAAAATTTCGTTATATAATTATCAAACCAATTTGTAAGACATTATTTTAAGAATATTGATCCTTATATTTAGTTTGTGATTCAACAATTAATAATATAAAGAACATTATAATTTTGGTTAACTTTGAATTTTATACTTGATTTCCTATCTAAAAACCAATTTTATATTCAATTTTATATCTATTATATATACTAAAAAGATGAAAAATAATTAAACCTAGAGATATAACTTAAATTAAGAGGAATATAAATGGAGTTTAAAAAATGAAATTATTCTTTGGGAATTTTTAAGGTTTCACTCTCTCCTTATTGGTCCATTTAGCATTTTTTAAGTTATAATATTTATTTTTAATTAAACCAAATATCTAATACATTTAATCATATACTTTAATTCATACTTGAAATCCATACTTTACTACTAAATTGTAACCGAAATTATATAACTTGTGAATTGACTATTTGTTTCCTCCATTCAATTTCAATTAACAGACTATAAATTATAATTATAACTCCTCTAATTTAATTATTCTAGAAATATAAATTACATCATATTTTATCCTATAAATACTCATTCTTACATCCTCCTCCACCATATCTGATACCCTCGATATTTTATTTGTTTTATTTTTAATGTTTTTGCATGGGTTGAAAGCTCAATTAAGATATCATTGATTATATATTTGGTTTAAAATTTTGTTTTCAATTCTATTTTTTCCCAGCTAATAATTACAAAACTGATTTCCCATCATTCACGCCTTGTATGTTAATTATCAGTCATTATATGGTTAACGTATTTAGCATCATTATTAGCAAGAGTTGAAAGCTCAATTCTATATGTTTGAAAAGGGATAAATTTAAAAAGTGGTATTTGAAAAGGGGTATTTTTAAAATTCTCTCAATATCATTTCTATTTTTATCATTAACCATATTATTATTTTTTATCAAAAAATACTCGAAAGTACTGAAGAATCAAATATGAACAATTAATAAACGAATAAATTCAAGAGATATGAATGTATGTTTCTATTGTATGATTTAAATAAATGAAGTGTAAAAATGTCATAAGCATTGAAATTTATTTGTTCTATTTTTTATAAGTAATAAATAAATTAAAACTAATTAACTTAATATACAATAACCCGCGCATATGCGTGGGATATTACCTAGTAAATTATAAAAACTAGTCTTGTAATATAATAATTGCGCGCTACAGTGCAGAGGAAAACTAGCTGATTCTTATTTTTTTATTTTTTAATCTAAATCAGATTATGTTAGGATTGATGAATGATGTTGTATATAGATATGTACATAGTTTTTGAAAGAGAGTATGTATTTAAAGTCGTAAGGGTTTGAGGAAAATTAACAAATATTATGATTAAATGTGTTTTTTGGTTTAATTAAAAATAAATATTATATTTTTAAAAATTAAATCACCAATGGACCAATAAAATTCAAAGTTAATAAATTTTTTAATGATCATTATATTATTAAATGTTGAATCACAAACTAAATTAACGATTTTTTTTTAAAAAAAATGTATTACAAACTTTTGGCAGTAAGAGAAAGTTAAGAAAATTGTTTTCATAATTATATAACAAAATTTTCTTTTGTTAAAAACTTACATACTTTTGAATTAAAATAAATATACATGATTATGTGAGAAAGAAACAAACATCTAAAGTTGAAGAATGAAGATGTTTTCTTTAGCTTGATTTTATTATTGTGCAATGGTCGGGAATCAATATATTTTAAAACCATTGTAAATCATTTTATAACATTTATAAACACCTGTAAATCCCTTTAAACCCTTTATAACCGTGATAAATCCTTTAATAAAAACTTTTGTAAACTTCTAAAACCCTTGTAAATCCTTATAAACCATTTTAAAGAACTTGTAATACCTTTATAAACTTTTGTAAACCATTTTAAAGAACTTGTAATACCTTTATAAACTTTTGTAAACCATTTAAAAACCTTTGTAAACTTCTAAAACCCTTTGTAAATCCTTTAAAAGTGTCTTGAAATCTTTGTAAATATCTTTAAAAACACTTGTAAATCCTTTTAAAAACACTTGTAAATCCTTTTAAGAAACCTTTAAAAATCCTTGTAAATCCTTTTAAAACTGTTATAAACTTATAAAAACTTTTAAAAACCATTGTAAATCATTAAAAAAACATTCAAAAACCTTTGTATGCTTCTAAAACCCTTTAAAACCATTACAAATCTTTTGAAAACCATTTAATAACTCTTGTAAATCCTTTTAAAAACCCTTGTAAACCCTTTAAAAGACCCTTTAAAAATCCTTGTAAACCCTTTAAAAACATTTGGCGGGAAACTTTTGTAAAAAAAAATTTTTCCAGAAATTTTTTTGGCGGGAAATTTTTGGGGGGAAAAATTTTGGATGGAATATTCCTTCATTTGGGAAGAAATATTCTTTCAACAAGGGGTAAAATGGCCATCAAAAATTAAAAGCGGGCAAAAATGAACATGGCAAAAAAAGAGGGTAGTTTTGCAAAAGGTATCATAAAAAGGTTATTAATAAGAATTTTTCATGATTAAATGTGTTTTTGGTTTAATTAAAAATATATATTATATTTTTGAAAATTAAATACCAAATGGACCAATAAGGAGAGAGTGAAACCTTACTTTTTTATATATGATTAAAATCATGTTGCTAAAATTGATCCTCCGTCGTTATTAATACATGGGCAAATTGATGGCCAATTTGAAACCATTACGTAGACCCATTAAGTAAAGTATTACCTAGACCCATTAAGTAGATTAACACGTTTTCTCCGTAGACCCATTAAGTAAAGCGTGAAACAGTTATCAAAGATCATATTAGAATTACCGGGTATATTTTTAAAAAAAATCGACAAAAATCACTTTTGTACTTCTCTTTTAATATATAAGGGATTTATTCACTTGTGTGTCCCTTGTGCATAAAAGGAAACATATTGTTCTAAAAGAGAATCTAAGTGGTCGACTTAACGTTGTATTAGTACCTCAGTTTTAATTCCAATAATCTATGTTTATGCATAGAATGACTTGTCTAAAAAATTAGGAAATTGAAATCTAACTACGTGTTCGGCGCATATGTGTTTTGTGCAATGTAGTTTGAATATGAAAAAAACAGAGAGGACAAAGCTATGATGGGGCAACAAATATGAGAGGTGAACTTAATGGATTGAGGATATTGATATCAAGAGAAAGTAGTTCGATATACTATGTACACTGTTTTTTTCACCAAATTTAATTGGTTGTTGTTTAGATTTCCAAGACACAATGTGAAGTTGGAGATTTCTTCGATAAGATTTCTTTGTTTGTGAATGTGGTTATTGCATAAGAAAGGATATGATGCGGGAAATTTATCGGGATGAAATTGAGAAAGGAATAAGTAGTAGTGAGATTAACACTGGAGAAGGGTTGAATCAAGTGTCTTCACTTCAAACACCTTGAACGACACGTTGGGGATCTCATTATTACAAATTCTTGCGGTTAGTAGAGTTGTTTTCTTCTACGATTAAGGTATTTGAGTATGTCCAAGATAAAGGTATAGACAATGCCCGAAGAAGTCAAACAAATAATCTTCTCAAATACATTCATACTTTTGAGTGTGTATTCTATCTACACTTGATGTTGCTTAGTCTAGGACTAACAGAAAATTTATCGATGGATATTCAAACCCAAAGATCAAAACATCATAAAAGCTATCTCATAAGTTGAATCCACAATGGGAGAACTACCAAAGTTAAGAATAGTGGATGAAATTCTTTTGTGGAAAAGTTTAATTTATAGATTTTTTTGAGAAATAAAACATTGAGATTCTCAACATGGAGGAAAACTTCATTGATTCATGGAAGTCATGTAAAAAGACTAGCATCACCAATTTGCATCATTACCAGGTAACTTGTTTTTATTCCGTTTTAGATATGCAGTTTCAAGAGTTTAATGATTGATTTATGATTTAAATAGGCAAACTCTGAATTATTTATTTGCACATCAGCTTTAAATCTTATTGATTCATTCCATGAGTTTGATAAAAAGAAGTTATTGACTTTGACTGAATTTTATCCTAAAGATTTTAGTCGTATAGAGTGAATATCAACTTGATATTTTCTATTGTTAATGTCTAAAAAGATAAAAATGGTTTTCTAATATGTGAAATCGTGGAGACCTAGCACGGAGAATGTAGAAACCAGAAAAAAACTTTCTCAACCAATTAAGTTGTGAATTTCATTGAGATGGTAAAAACCAGGACACAACTTTGTTGGACACTTGGTTCACCTATTATCAACCTCGCTAATATGGTTTAGAAGCTTGTTGGGTCTTGTCTCATCAATGTAAGGTTTTCCGTTGGGGCTTTTTCTAGTTGTCTCATGGGCATGCGCATCTTGGATTGTTCGGGCAGCCTTCTAAATATTGGGGGATGTGTACCTTTCTGGGTCTTTGGACCGTGTATGTTTTTGGGTTTATGTGCCAATTGTCTTTTTAGCCTTGTAAGTTGTTTGCACTTTATAAAAATTTAAAGCAAAAAGAAAAAAAAAACTTTCTCATCCTCTAGTTTATAAGTTTTTAAAGTTAACTTTAACTTGAACTGTTATTATCGAAAGATATTTTTCAGAAATGAAAATTGTGAAAACTATACGACGTAATTGCAGTAATGATAAGTTTTTAAGATTTTGCTTCATTTTTTTATATCGAAACAAATATATTAGAAGATGTAACCAATGAAACAATGATAAAAAAAAGGTTTCAAGATAATGGGTGAACATAAACTACGTTCGTAAATTTGTTTAGTATCTTTAAGTATGATTTTTGCACCCATCAAAATTTTATTCTTGCTTGGCCACAGTATTTTCCCAAATATTATCAATAATATTAGCTGACATTCACGTAAATGGACAAGTGTGACTACATCGGCGCGCAGCAAGTTAACGCTACATGTGCATTTAGAATTGTTTTTCCAATGAGAAAACAAAAGTAAAGTGTTGTCAGGAAAAAACAAGAATATAAAACAAATTCTATTTAAAAATTTTGAAATACAGATAATTGCGAACATGTTGGTTTTCATAACCAAGTCAACTAAGAAACCTGAATGTTCCTATACAAATAGTCAATCATTCTATTTTATCGTATTGATTAAAAATCAATAGAATTGAGAAGTTCATCACCAAATGGTAAAATCTTTTCTTTTTTTGGTAAGTTCATCACCAAATGTAACATTGAACTTTACACTAAAATTATACACTATCGATCATAGTTTACTAAGTTGACAAAGATAATATAAAAAACCAAAAAAAAACACCTATAAAAAATATGCAGGCTGCACATTATTTAGATAGCTCAATTTTTAATTCTATACTAACTTTCAATCAGCTGAGTTTGCACGTCATGTTCGGTTATAATATGAAATTTGTTTAATAACTAAATTAAGAGAAACATTTCTCTTCCTCTCTCTCTTATTCCCCAAAAAAAAGGAAATTTCAGTCAGCTCTCCCAAAAAAAAAAAAATGTATTGTATATTTTTCTATTTGAGAAAAAAATTATAAAGATTTTTCTGATTTATACCAACGAATCTACATGTTCTAATTATAACTTATAAACTAAATAAACCATGACTTGGTGGTTGAATATCATATGCTAGTTCTCTTGTTTTTTTATATTAGACGCTTAATATATGTTTAAGGTTTTTATTACAATAATATATACACTTCCAATTAATGAAATATCGGATTTCATTACTATGTGGTGGAACAAACTTATAATTAATATTTATTTCATTACATTGTGGTGTAAGAAAACTATAATTATTTGATTTTGAAAATCATGAAGAGCCAATACTTATCCGATACACTTATGACAAGCTTCGAAGATTCTCTACTACTTGTGGAGGCCTTAATCATATGGCTAATCACTGTGAGTATCAGGTTCCACAACCAGAGTATCTTCACCTCTTGAACATACCTCAAAATCCAGCTTCTCAATTACATATGGAGGATGAAGCAGCTGATGACACCATGGGTGAACGAGTTGATTCTAGCGAGTATGGATTTGTCTGATCACCAGCAACAGGTAGCTTCTCAGGCTAAATTCATGGCCTTTCTGCATCCAAGAGACATTCAGGAAAGGAAAACACAACATTTGGTTATCAGGGAGATTGGTGATAGTTCATTGCCTGTTAAAGATCGTGGTACAAAAAGGAAAGCTGAAGAGGATGATAACGAAGACAAAACGTCCACTACCAAGAGAAAAACCAAGATATCAACAAGGATTTGGCTAAAGGGGAGGCGGAAACCCCGAAGCCACCACAACCAGAATGAGAATACTACACTGGAATTGTCAGGGCTTAAGGAACACTCTGACAATTCCCTACTTAAAGGATATCAACCGTAAATATAGTATTGATATCCTGTTCTTTGTAGAAACTAAGAACCAAGATGCATATGTACATGAGCTTGGTAATGATCTCCAGTTCACTAATCACTTTTTGGTATCTCCTAACGGCTTAAGTGGAGGACTAGCTATTTTCTGGTGTAGTACGGTAAAGTGTGATTTCTTATCTTCCCCCACACTTCACTATACAGATATATATATATATATATATATATATATATATATATGTTAAGCAAAATGAGATACCAAGCAATGATGAAAAGCTAGGTGGACCTGAAAAACCAGAATGGCAGTTTAGAAGACTTATGAAGAATGTTGAACATTTCAGGTCTTCATGCAGTTAAGACTTATAGAGGGCCCTATTCTTGTATTGGAAACAGGAGCACTGGTAAAATTAAATCAAAGATTGCTAGAGTTGTGGCTACATCGGATTGGAAAGATAAATTTCCATAAGCTTTTGTCAGATTGCTTGAATGGATAGGCTCAGACCACAAACCAATGTTACTGTTAACAAAAGATAATAAATAGAGAGGAAAAATGCTTTTTCGCTATAACAATCGTTGGAGATTCAATTAAGAAGTTCATCAGGTTATTAAGGATACTTGGTCGCAACATTGTCATCAACTACAGCCACAACATTTCAACGAGGCACTACTAAGATGCAGAAACAGCCTTTCTAGGTGGAAATCAGACCAAATCCTTAACTCCATTAGAAAGATTCAACAACTTCACCAAGACCTTCAAAAAGCATATGATTCAACCTCCCCTGATTTTAATTACATTACCTAGTTAAAAATGCAGCTTCATCACGAATATAGAATGGAAGAGGAGTACTGGCGAGCAAAAAGTAGAATACAATGGATGCAAGCTGGAGATAAAACCACCAGCTTCTTTCATGAAAAAAACAAAACAGAGAAGGAGTTTCAATCGAATTACATCTATTCAAGATTCGAGTGGCAATATTCATCAATCAGAGCAAGATTTTTAAGAAGTTATTCACTCTTATTTCAGAAGAAGAAGTTTACCAAGCTCTTACCCATATGAGCGTTGACAAGGCACCAGGACCTGATGGACTAAACGCAGGCTTTTACAAATATCACTGGAATGCTATCAAGTCCATTACTTACTTCTTTGAAACAGGATATTTAGATCCAAAATTGAATCACACTCACATCTGTCTCATTCCAAAAGTAGAATCTCCAACTCAGGTTAAGGATTTTAGACCAATTAGCTTATGCAATATTGCATAGAAGTTGATATCTAAAATCCTAGCAGATAGACTCAAGCCTTGGTTGCATTCTTTGATATCAGAGTTTCAGAAAGTTTTTATTCTAGGCAGACAGTTTCAGAATAATAATTTAACAGATAATATGTAAATTATCGCGATAACAGATTATCTAACATGTTTACAAATAAGTTATCGAATGCTAACACTATTTATACGTGCGAACCGCCTGTTGACGTCAGAAGACTATCCGTCATCACAGATCTTCCAAACTTAGATTTTCTCTAAGTCACAAACTTGGATTTCTCTAAGTCACAAACTTGGATTTTCTCTTTGTCGTTTATATGACTATACCAAGCTTCATAACATCCACACATGATCAATCAAGGAGAGGAGAGAGTGGATGTGAGAATTTGGAGATTTAACGTTTAATCCATGGTGGTTCCATCACCGTCTTCTCCACCACACCTCCTTTCTCCTCCACCATTTCGATTGCTTGCATCTGACAAACCCAAAAGAGCTTGATTTATGGAAAAGGGTTTGTAAATCTCAAAGTTTTTTTTGTACCCACACATGTTAAATTTTTAGTCCTAAGCTGTTGGCGAAGATGTAGAGAAAGAAATAGAGAGAGTGACTGAGAGACAACATCTTCACATGTTTAATTATTTAGCAGCCATTTCTTTTGTTTTTTATTTATTAAATAACTTTAAATTTCCTAGAGTTGTGAATAGGGTTAAAATAGGTATACAAAATAGAGAGCTAAATAATGAATTATGAGATGTAGATATTTAATAAAAGGGAAAAAAACTTAAAAATACCCCATCTATTTTTAATTTGGACGTTTAATACCTCGTCTTTTTTGATTGGAATAGAAATACTTCATTTAATTATTATTGGTCTAAAAATACTTTATATTCTAATTTTTGGTAATTTCCAACCCGTGAGTCAACCTCCGTTAACAGACGTTAAATGTTCATTAATGTGTGTTAAATTGTAAACTCACATATTTAAATAGATATTAGCAATTTGTTTAAAAGAATTTGATAATGTGTTATTTGGTCTAGTGGTTATATTAAAGATGGTTAGGCTAGAGAACTTGTGTTCAACTCCCAGAATGTACATATCATTTTTTTTTTAAAGTATTTTAAGAAATTTTATTTTTGCTTTCTCGAGTAGAGCAGATAACCCAGATCCATCGCTTGAGAAATTCCATCGTTGATGATAATTGGATCCGAGTTTGGTTCATCAATATGGTGATATTCATGGTATTTTTTAATTTCACATATTCATCCTTCAATGTTGTGTACTTATGGGTATAATTCTTAGTTTCTACATTGTCCAATCAGAAAAAAAATAACTCCAATTCCAATCTCTACTCCTTTGTCGCCTCCCGTTGAAATTTCATCACAACCACCGCGGTTGGTCCAATCGCCGCTGACTCCTCCTTCTTTGTCGCCACTCGCCAATTGGGTATAATTCTTAGTTTCTACATTGGGTATAATTCTTAGTTTCTACATTGTCCAATTAGGTACATAGAATGTAGTTTCCCACAAAAAAAAAAAGTGATTAGCAAAACACCTAATCTACTTTTACATTGTCCATATCAACTAAAGTGTATGAGTACCTTTAGAGCAAGTGCATTGGCGAAGGACCAATCTTGGTCCCTTCAATATTTTTTGAATATTTAGATCATAGGACTTTTAATAATTTTTAGTGTAGGAGCATTAGTGTCCTTTGTGATTTGTCCTTCTATTAAATTAATCATATTATTAATTTTTAAAATTTTTTTTTTAATTATATATAAAAACATGGAAATAAAACATATATCATTAACAGAATTACATTTTAAAATTACAAAATTTAAAAAGTTGAAAAAAGGAATAACATACAATATGTGTAATTTTATCACTTTTTTAAAATACCCCTCTCTCTAATTTTATCAAAAAGTCACTATAAAATTTAAAATTTATCAAAAAAATATGTGTAAGCTTATATTTATAGACACAAATTATCTTTATATGTGTGTAAATTTATATATATATATATATATATATATATATATTTCATAAATACCGTATAAATACCTTTTAAAAAACCTTTTAAAAACCATTTAAAAACCTTATAAAAACTTTGCAAACCTTTTAAAAACCTTATAAATGCCGTTTAGAACCTTTTAAAACCTTATAAATATTTGGATTTAGTCTCCTAGTAGTAATGATGATCTTGATGCACTTTATCAACCATATAAAAATTTATAATTTTTCATATTTGAAAAAAGTATTTTTAAAAATGGATAGAAAAGAAAGGTATTTTTAAAAAGGGATACACCAAAATGAGTATTTTCTCAAAAATCCTCAAAAATATATCACCCTTGATGATAAAAAAAAAAAAGAAAAAAAAATACATAACCCAATCAACATTTGCCACATGGCTGGAAGTACGAGTGAAAAACGTCTCGTTTTAAGAAACGTTTCTTTTGATTAATCGTATTTGTGTTTTATTTTTTGAACAATTATTTAGAGGGACGATGCATAACTACGGCGTTGCACATGCTCTTACATTTTCTTCTTTTAGTTTTCTTTTTTCTTTAAAATTTATTTTTTTTTTCTTGACTATGAACAACTTTTGTCACAAAACAAAAGTGAAAAAAAAAAAGAACATTAGAAGTAACCTAATTAAGAAGGAACACATGTTCATTTCATCCTTCATATTATACTAGCTATTTCCAAATACGTGTTCAGTTCAATCGTTTCTAAAACCTTGTTCATGACCAAGTCCGACAACGACCCGTAAGCCTGTAATAAAGAACACGGCCTAAAGCTATTGAGGAGAAGATAACATACGACTTAAGATCGAACACATGTTCACTTCTCAATGGATTCACAAACAAAAAAAATCTTCTTGGAATAGTCTATTGAATACGAAACTAGACCAGAACAAAAGATGATAACCAAAACAAAAGAAAAAAAAATAGACAGTTGTGACAAAAAAATATAAAATATCTCTGTCACGTCCAACAACAAGTCTTTATTCTCAAAGATTTGCTTTTTGACGCGTGGACATAACTTAGACAAATCATGTGTATGTTTGTAGTAAACTGAATTATAATTATACAATAATTTTTAATTATTTAAACACTAAAACAAAGTCGAAGATCATTTAGTCCAGTGGTTGATAAAGTGTTGTTTAAAGCTTCTACATCAAGAGGTCTGGGGTTCGACGCCCAGGTAATGCGATTTATTAATTTACAGATTAAGAATACAAGCTTACATGATATCTACAACAATGCGCAATTAGAGCCGTTCGCCGTGATTCTACGCATGGAGAAGGAGGTGTCGTCAGGAAAGGGTGTAATCTGTGATGAATCTAATAGGATCGGACAGAATTGTCGGTAGTAGAATCGTCATTGTAACAATTCTCATAATTTGCAATAAATAATAAATCAAGAGTTAAAAAAAAACACTAAAACAAAATATTATATTCCTGATTTGAAACCATATGAAATTAATTATGCTTTATTAAATCATGTTCTGTTTCTAGTAAATTTAATTATATTATATAACAAGTTTTGATTATTTAAACACTAAAACAAAATATTCTATTCCTGATTTGAAACCATATAAAATTAATTATGCTTTATTAAATCATGTGTATGTTTCTAGTAAATTTAATTATATTATACAACAAGTTTCAATTATTTAAACACTAAAAAAAATATTCTATTCCTGATTTGAAACCATATAAAAATTTGAAGCTTTATTAAAAAAATTGAAATTAAATTACCAAAAGAATTAAATTCGCTGGAACATCTTTTTAATAATGAACATTAAAAAACAATTTTAAGAAAATTTATTTGGAACATAAAAAAAAAAAATCAATTATCATCAAAACTCCAGTTGATGGATGATTCGAGGAAGAGAAAAAAAAAAAGAGAACCGCGTCATCTCTCTCAAAATCAATCGTGTTCTTAACGTGACCCCATTGTTTTCTCAAACACGATCATCAAGAATAAAACATTTCTTTTGAAAAAAAAAAAACATAGAGAGTAAGAAAAAAACCAAACATTATGTTGTGTTCCAGATCTAACAAAAGAGAAGTGTTTATACTTGTGTCTTGTGTTCTCTCTTCGTTTCTTCTTGTCGCCGCCACTGGTAATAAGAACACTTTCACAGAATTTTTTTTAATGGACTTCATTTATTATCGTTCGATTCAGTTCTTTAAAAGATTTGTTAATTTGGGTTTGGATTGTTTTAGGGGTTGGTAACGAAGAAGGAAGAGGTGTAGAAGAATGGAGCAGGACAACAAGTGTAATAGAAAGAGTTATTGCAGAGGAAGCTGCAGTAAACTCATCTTTGATTTTGGCTGCAAAGAGAACCAAAAGAAAAGATCCTCAAGATAATTTCAAGCTCTACACTGGTGGATGGAATATAAGCAATTCTCATTATTGGACTGTGAGTGGTCCAAAACTTTTTTCTTTTGTTGGGTGTGTATGTAAAATCTCTCTCTTTCCAAGTTGGGTATGCTTCATTTTGACTTGGGTGGTTCTTGGATTCTTAAAGTTTTCATCTTTAGTAAAGATTTGGCTTAGTGGAGTTTTGATTGTTTTAACTTTTGAGGTGTAATTATGTTTACTATTGAATTAAACAGTGGATTAGGATACAACTAGTTGGGTTTGGTTTGTTTGATTTGGGTTCTTCTTAGACTTATATATTTTGATTTAAAGTTTTCATCTTTACTATCAAATCTCTGGGTAAGTCAAGTTTGATTTTGTTTAAAGGTGTATTTATGTTCAATGACTAGCCTTCTTGATTAGTACAGTTTCTTTTTGAAACCAAATGATAAATTTTTCATCTTAATGAAATTGGAGTAGCCTTCTTGTTTGTATCAGTTTTATGATTATATGAATGAAAGATGTGAGGATATACTTTTGACCAATACAATCTTTCTCATTCTTTGCTTGTGGTGCAGTCTGTTGGTTACACGGCAGCGCCTTTCATTATCATAGCAGGAGTCTGGTTTGTGTTCTTCGGGCTATCGTTGTCTCTGATTTGCCTTTGTTATTGCTGCTGTGCCCGTCAACCTTACGGCTATTCTCGGATTGCTTATGCTCTATCCCTTATCCTCCTCATAACGTTCACAATTGCGGCAATGTAAGTCTCATTCTCTCTGTTACTTTGCTCTTCTGTTGTCATCATTGTTACTATCCCTTATATGTTGTGTTTGATCTTACAGTATAGGATGTATTTTCCTATACACTGGTCAAGGGAAGTTTCATGCTAGTACAACAGATACTTTGGACTATGTAGTGAGTCAGGCAAATCTCACATCAGAAAACCTCAGGAATGTGTCAGATTATCTCAATGCTGCTAAGAAGGTGGATGTGCAAGCCACCATTCTACCACAGGATGTTCTGTCGAGCATCGATAACATACAGGGAAAGATTAACTCCTCTGCTACAACTCTTTCTGTTAAAACAATGGAGAATCAAGACAAGATTCAAAATGTCTTAGACAACATGTAAATATACAGTACCATATTGTTGTTATCTTTCATCTGTATATCACATTCTTGCTTATGATTTGTGTGTCTCTATTTATTACAGGAGACTTGCGCTCGTCATCATCGCTGCTGTGATGCTTTTCCTTGCGTTTATTGGATTTCGTAAGTCGTCTAGACTTATATGCATCAGAAAATGTTTAAGAGTTATTATTGATTACAAACTATCATTGTGATTTTTGTACAGTTCTCTCTATCTTTGGACTGCAGTGCCTTGTGTACACGTAAGTGAATTCTCATTCCTATGTTCTGGTTTAAGTTGGCTCCAGTCTTTGTTGAAATTTTTGTAATTATCAATGTGTAGGTTGGTGATCCTTGGTTGGATTCTCGTCACGGGTACCTTCATCTTGTGTGGTGCATTTCTGCTTCTACACAAGTGAGTTCTGTTCTCTCTTTACCATTAGTCTCTATTCAATGCATTGAAAGCTTTCTCAAAACATTTCTTCTACTTTTTCAGTGTTGTAGGGGATACGTGTGTTGCCATGGACCAATGGGTCCAACACCCAACAGCTCACACGGCTCTAGACGATATCCTACCTTGTGTTGATAATGCAACCGCGAGAGAAACATTGACTCGGTCTAAGCTTGTGACATACCAGTTGGTCAACCTTCTTGACAATGCCATCAACAACATGGCCAACAGGAACCTCCCACCTCAGATGCGGCCCTTGTATTACAACCAGTCCGGTCCTCTAATGCCCCTTTTATGTAACCCCTTCAACGCGGATCTTTCAGACCATCAGTGCCAGCCTGGTGAGGTTCATCTGAACAATGCCACAGAGGTAAATCTAAGTTTCCATCTATATATTTCTGAATTCAGAATCACAACTAGAAACTGAAATCAAAAGATTCAAACAAAACCGAAAACTCTCAAAGCCTTTCTCTCGTTGTCAAACCGATAAACCTCTAAAATTCTCTCTTCATTTAGATGAATCTCACAACAACACTTAATGCAGTTTTGAAATCAAGAAAAGGGAAACCTTATATCACAGTCTGTATTATGTTATGTATTTATGCAGGTGTGGAGGAGCTTCACTTGCCAAATCGTAACACCGGGAACATGTAGCACACAAGGACGTTTGACCCCAAAGCTTTATGACCAGATGGCTGCAGCAGTTAATGTAAGCTATGGTCTATACAAATACGGTCCATTCTTGGCAGACCTGCAAGGGTGTGACTTCGTGAGGTCTACATTCACCGATATAGAAAGAGATCATTGCCCTGGACTGAAGAGATACACAAAATGGATCTATGTGGGTCTTGTCTTGGTATCTGCTGGTGTAATGTTGTCTTTGGTGTTTTGGGTTATATACGCGCGAGAGAGGAGGCACCGGGTTTATACAAAAGACTACAATGCTATGCACTCTGAAGATCCAAGAAGCAAGGGCCATTGAGATGGTTATTATCTTCTTTTGCAGGTTTACTGTGTACATTATGTGTGACAGTTTGGTGGATCTTATGTGTAGTAACTGATGTGAGGAATCTTTGATTGTCATTTATACTGTTTTATATTGCTTTTGTTGAACTACAAGATTTCTCTGTTTTTAAATATTTTTTTTTCTTTCTCGCAAATCTTTAGTGTTATTGGATTACGTTATGACAAAATTTGCTTCCCTGTAGACTTTTAAGTAGATTAGTGTTTCATTTTGTAACTTTAGTTTCCATCACACCAGTATAGTATCATTAGGTTTCCAGTATAACACCTAAAGATTGGTGACTCTTGAGCTATAGTCTCCTTCAAGGAGAACTTGATCATGAGAAGCCATCACCTCCTAATAAGTTATAACCATTGCCAATAAACTTCATGATGTTCTTTTTTCTTTTCTTTTTTTTCTTATTTAGCAGATTTTGGATATTAAGTTTAGTATCAATTCGGTTTTTTAAAAATTTTGGTTTTGTTGGGGTTTGGTTCGTCTTTATTTTGGTTAGTTTGGTTCTTTGAACAAGAAACCAGTTTAGAATCGAAATATTTTTGGGTATCTTTTTGGTTTCGGTTCTTAAAAAAAGTCGAGTATTTGGGATATTTCTGATATGCTTCGGATAATTTCAAGTCTTGCGAAACAAATTTCTAATCTTTTCGCATTCAAATAGATATAATAGGGTTTTCGGTTCGGTTATTCAGATGTTTTCAGTTTTTCGAGATTTTTTTTGTTTTTTTGTTTTGTTTTGTTAACATCAATAATAGAGATTTAAAAGAGTCAAGAGCTAGGAATGTTGTTTACATACAAACAAATCAGCGGCTCAACACGTACTCTACGTGCTAACATATCTGCTTTAAGATTAGAACTACGAGGAACTTCAACCATAGAAAAAGAAGAAAAAAAATACCTATATTATTAATTATGAAAAATTTTATGGTTATTTAAAATTTTATATTTGACAAAATTTTTTTTTCAAGGATAGTAGATAAGTATCTCAAATATACTCTTAATAAGCTTCCCAATTTGTTTTTTTTTTAATTAGTGATATTTCAATTATTTACAAAATAAAATTTATTCTTTAAAATATAATTCAAAAATACTAATATAGATACAAAAAAACTAATTATTTAATTTTCTTAAATAATCAGGATAAAAATATAGATTTCACTAATAAATAAAAAACTTAATTTTCTTCAATAATCAGGATAAAAATATAGATTTCACTAATCAAAAAACCAAATGTTCTTAAATAATCAGCATAAAAATCTAGATTTCACCAATCGAAAAACTTCTTATCATATGTCGACATAGCAATTAATCTGTCTATAAATCAAATCTTACCTCAAAGACAAAAAAAAACCCTAGTCGTACCAAAATCTAGGGTTTACCTTGACCGGATCTAGACACATAAGCTATTCAGGTTCTCTCCTCTCCCTGTCTCTTGGTCTCCTGTAGAAAGCTTTTGTTAAAGTTTAACACTTTCTGTCTTCTCTTACAAGAGTGTTTTTGTCTTCAATTTTGAGTAGATATGGAAGTGGTTGCTGCTGGGTCAATGGTAACGCAGAGTCAACAGACATGGGCTTGCTCTGTCACTGAGTCTCTTCTCATCCTCGTCGGAAAGAATCTGGCTTGTCTGCTCTTTGTGGTAAAGACAAGTTTTTTTGGTTTTTGGTTTTTTTATCAGTCTCCTTGTAGATTTGCTTTGTTTCTCTGTTAGGATTTGTAGTTGTGGTTGTTGTGCTGTATTGATTTGCAAAGAACATTAGGGATTCTTCTTCTCTTGTTTTGTACTTCCTGTTCTGTTGGAATTGTCTTAATTTAAGGTTTATAGATTGAGAAATTGCTTTGTGCTAAGCTTGTCCTAGGGTCTAGACTTTGTGCTGATGTTGTTTTGGTTTGAAGTTAGCTATGTGCAAGTTTAAAGCACTCTCTGCTACTATGGTCTTGTGTTTTAACGGTTCTAGAGGAGTCTTTTGACTATGAAGTTGAATGTAGCTTAGTAACAAATGTGCAGTGCCACTCTTTTTTGTTAATTGGTCACTTTTATCTTGTGGGTTTAGCCAATTGTTGTTCATTCATTGTTTGTTTCTTTGTAATGAGGATGTGTTATTCGAGTTGGGTAATTAATAAAGCAGAACACAAATGAAGTTCTTCTTTGCAAGTTTAGATCCTTACACAATGAATGCAAGTTTAGGTTTTTTTTAGTGTTGGTTGTTGTTATTTGCTTACCTTTTTGGAGCATGAACTTCGCTTTTCGATGATTCTTGCATTAATGCATCATATCTTTATCATATTCTTCCTATTTTAACAAGCATTCTTGTGTAATTGTCTCAGGCAGAATCTTTGCTGATGGGTTTGATTGCTGTTGACCAGAGGTGAGTCTGGGACAGTCCTTTTCTTGTCTTCCCCTTTGTATTTTCAGAGGTGAAAGATTTGTATCATATATGAAACAATCTGTATTCATGTTTTCTCTAGGTTGTCTCTGAAGGAGGGTTACAAAAGAGGAAGCCGTGTTGAGGAAAACAAAGATGGCAGTGACAGTGACGACGATGATGATGATGATGATGAAGACGCTGATGAGGATGACGACGATGAGGATGATGCTAATGATGAAGATTTCTCAGGTGATGAAGGGGAAGAAGCTGATCCAGAGGATGATCCAGTGGCCAACGGTGGAGGAGGAGAAAGTGATGATGATGATGACGACGATGATGAGGAGGGTGATAATGATGACGATGGAGATGAGGACAACGAGGATGAGGAAGAAGACGAGGATGAGGAAGACGATGACGATGTTCGTCAGCCTCCTTCTAAGAAGAGAAAATGAAATCATGAGTTTAACAAATGTTTGCGCTTTGGATATGGTTAAGACTTGAAGAGGATGATGATTCTATGTGTTGGTTTAAGTAGTCTAGGGATACTTCTTGTCCTCTTATTGAAATTTCATCTTGTGTTGGTTATGTGTGATTTTTCTATGTGGATTTTTAGTTACCTTATGTGTTTAGAATGTTTTTGGTCTCTTCTTGTTTTCTTGTTTCTTCTACATCTGCCTACGGTTAGAGGTATGAATGCCCACCGTGCTTGGTATTGTCTTGGTTGCTGTTGCTGTTTCTCTTGCCATTGTTGCGCAGTTGTTTAGTCGTTAACACCAAAACGAAACCTAGTAGCCTTTATAATTTGAGCATTCAAGTGGGAGAATTCTAAAGTAGACTTTTCACTACCGAGCGCCTTAGCCTTTATAAATACACAAGGGACACTTGTGCCAAAAGGTTCTGTCGTTTCATTACCGAGCGCCTTAGCGAACAAAACACATATCGTTAGTGTTTGCGGAAATTTGATCCAGTGCAGTTTTTACCGCTGTTATGCTATAATGATCCATATTCTTTCTATTTACCAATTTTGGAAACTGTTAGAGTTTTCCGTAATCCACAAAATAACCCCGGAAACAAAAGCCCAGGGAAGCAAGATGATATAAAAGATAGACAAACCCCATAAAAGATGAACCATAAAACAAAAGACTAAACCGAAACTCTACGGATTAAGAACCAAAATCCCAAGCTACTTGGGACCAAGATAAACTGATATCCTAAGGTACTTGGGACAAAGATAATCAAAGCCAATAAGTGCAATCACTTACCAACGCAACTAACAAAACCTCGTATAGCAAAGCAATACTACCTCCCAAGGTAAGTGAACCTAGACTTCTATTCCGTCAAGGAAGAACCAAGTCATATAGTCTCATCCTACACAAATCTTCAGAACGCTACAATGTCGAAAGCAACAACCTTGAACGCCTATTTTGAAGCCTTTGAACTGGCCAGACATCGATCAGGTCTTTATTTGTAGAGACAAGAAACGAGACAACCCTCCAACTAGCTGAAGATCGAACCAAACAAATGCAAACACATAAGGGGCCTTTTTGAATTTTATTACAGCTGTTCAACGAATCCTAATCTAAACCCTTCATTTTGTCTCCATCATTAGGTTCTCTCTATGTAAAGTGTTAACATTTGTCGTCCCATAGGTGCAAAAGTTTTGGTTGAAATTAAATTTACAGAAAGAAAAAGACATTGAAACAATCCTTAAACTTGGAGAGAATGACAAAGACATTGAGAAATGGTACAATGTGATCATCTAGTTCAATAGTAATTATTCTTGCAGATGGCAATCGATTTAAAGTTAATCATGCTGATGCCCAAAATCCATGAACCAAGAAGCCATTCTTCTTCCCACCTATTCAACACACAACACAGTAAATTAGATCACATGGAACCAAACAAGATAAACCAAAATTGTATGAGTCTCTTCAAAGCATTCTACAAAATGGATATGAAGATATTTAGCAATACATATTGATAGAAGAGTTAAACCAGTTTTGGCGTCTCTGACATATACATGACTCAGGATATAGCATATACACATCAAGATGCAAACTTTGGTCCATCAGACCAGCAAACAAACTAACAAGACATCATACTGAAACGTTTTAGACGTATCTATAAAATGAAAATTTTCACAAAATGAAACCAAACAAGGTAAACCAAAATTGTATCAAAGCATCCATATGAAGATTCCACAAAGCAATCCACAAAATGGATATGAAATTATTTAGCAATACATATTAATAGAAGAGTTACACCAGTTTAGGCATCTCTGACAGATATATGAATCAGAATTGTAGTATATAACTATATACACATCAAGATGCAAACATTGGTCCTTCAGACCAAGCAAACAAACTAACAAGACATCATACTGAAATGTTTAAGACGTATCTATAAAAAGGACACTCTATACAATAATCTAATGGAAAAATCAATTCTTCAAAACCCCAACTTGACTTCAAAAGATAACACTCTAGCGTTTACTAACATGTTCAATCGAAACATCGAAAGCTAACCATTCTATACTAGAAACCATTTCTTAAAAATCCAATCTTGACTTCAAAAGATTAAGTACTAATACAACAAACAAACAAGCTAACCACAGAGATTAAGAGAGACTAACCATGTCAAGGAAGCTTTCCTGAACGAAAAACAGCAAACTTGGTCATGTCCGAATTCGAAAACTCAATCTTGCTCTCTGTAAGAAACTCCTCAATCATAGTCTTAACACGTTCTGGTTCCTCTGTTTCACATTCAATCTCAAAACATTTCCCAAAAGCATACTTAGTCTCATCAACCTCAAGTTTCACACCTCTCCACTCATACACATTCCTAACATTCTCAAACCCACCTAAACAAACAAACCCTAGAAAGTCTTTAAACCCATACTCCTCTTGAACCCTTTTCAAAACCCTAGATCCAACGGCTGAGAGCTTATCTGGTGAATCAACACATTCTTCACCAATCCCATAATCAATCTCCTCTTCATCTTCCTCCACACGGCTAATCCCATCAGCCAGAGTTGGTTTCGCCTTGAGAGATACGATACAACGAGGCGGAGTCGAAAGGGCTGCGTTTTGGAGGAAGCGGAGACGGAGGACGGCGCGGCGGAGGGAGAGATCGTTTTTGGGTGTGTCGAAGAAGATGTTGCGTTGGTGAAGGGTTTTGAGGTGGAAAGGAGTTAGAAGAGTGGTGAGACGGAGATGAGCAGCGGCGGTCAAAAGACGGAGCTTGACTTCGACTTCCATGGAGGTTTTTCAAGAGAGACCGATTCTGTCGGATTTGGAAGATGGGATTTTGTGTTTTGGGTCTATAAGGTGGAGGAGAGAGGAGGATGAAGCTACGGCGGTGGTGGTGGTGGTGGGTGGCTGAGATTTGCGTGACTGTTCAAGCTCGTCGCGGTCTTCGATTTTGAGTTGGATTTTTGTGGGTTTTCTTCTCAACATTTCAGAACCAATCAAGCGACCTGACCGACCGAACCACACTCTGTAATCTCATGTTTTTGTTATTTTGTTATGGTCTTGAATAAAGTTGCTATATGGATTTGTCTCGGCCCGTTTTAAAACCAGCCCGTTTTGAAATATGAAATGAAAAAAGAAAAAAAAAAGGAAACTAGCACATATATTGTGGTTAATAACCGATTAACCACACTAGCCCATCAAAATTTGTTAGAATTAAAATAGTCCAATAAGGAAATGATAAAGAAAAACTAAATAATTAACAAAATCGAGAAGAGAAATTTTAAGTAAACAAACCCTAATCTAAACGGAAACCGAAGTGTTGATTCTCTCGTTTGGATGGCGAGATTTTTGCGACTTTTGAAGCGATTCCGAAAGCCGAGAGAAAAGTTCTGTGTAGTTTCCGGTAAGATGTCGGTTGAATAGGTTATTGTATGACTCTGTTGATGTGAGTAGAGAAACTAAATTGACAAATGTTAATCTCATGTTTTTCATGTTTTTGTTATGGTCTTGAATAAAGTTGCTATTACGGATTTGTCTCGCCGCGTTTTAAAACCGGCCTGTTTTTAAATGTGAAATGAAAAATGTGATAAAACTAATAACGTATCAACACAGCCGTGACAAACTTTTATTTATTTACTTTTCAACTTTTATGTATTTTTAAAGTTTACTGATTTTATTGATATATATTTAATAATTATTAATATTATGTAAGTCAATCTTAACTCAATTGGTTTATTCGACATATTTTATATTGGTATAGTTAAATGTAATAAAATGAGAATTTCACCGGTGTTTAAATATTAGATTAATGATATTCTAATTTTTAGTAATATCGATCCAAACCGTCTCATCATACAATCCTTCATGCAATACAACATATCTATGTTATTTTAAAATTTTATTGATTTTATAGAATTATATTTATTTCATATATTGTACGATGATTAAAAAAAACAAAGATGTAAGTGAAACCAATTTTTAATTTTTTTAAAAAATTACCTTGATTAGTTTTTAATTATTTTTTTAATTAAATAGAATCAAGAGTTAAATATATATTAATGAATATTTTAGGTAAAATGGCTTTAACAATAAATTAAATGAGAGTGTTGTAATAAATATGGCCTATAGAATTTCTTTTGCAAAAATACTATAGTAGACTATGATTTAGGATTCAACTCAACAAAGAAAACTGCACATTCACTTTTTCAAGAAAGAGTAAAACATGAAGTTTCTTGATACATGCGAGAGATTAATGCTTATATGATAAAAGAAATTAATGTAAATCATTTCAATTAACCAAATGGTACAAATATTTTGTTTTTATTTTGTTTTTCGACACATGCTATTTTAGATTTTTTTCAGCAAGAAAATCAACCTAATTTAGTTTGGAGTTGTCCAGTTTTAGGTATGACTTATGAAGAATTTTGCGTATGCAAAACAAGTAGTCTTTCTAGTAAGATTAGATGTAAGAATTGGTCAATTGAGAAAAAAAAGCTGAGATATGTGTGAGAGGAAGGCCATAGAAGAGAAGAAGAAGAAGATAAATAATGAGAAGAGGAAGAAGGAGAAGGAGCCTAAGTGATGCAAGAAAAGTATTAAATAATATGATTTTTTTTTTAGTTTATCGGCTTTTTGATTCTATTCATGTTTGATCATTTCAAGGAATTTGTGATGTTATTCCTTTTTTAATTAGTCGTTTTAGAGAATCTCCAACCCACTTCTATTTTTGCTTTTAAACTCTACTTTAAAGTAAACTTTGCTCCAATTTTGTTCCAACTCACCTCTAATTTCATATCCATAATATAGACTGCTATTTTTTCTCCATAAATAGAAGAACTCTATTTTTTCCTCTATATTAGAGTTGAACTATTTTATTTGCAAAGTAGTTTTTTAAAATCTTTTATCTTTCATTTATTATATTATAATTATTTTAACAAAATGATTAATTATTTAATACTCTGGAAAATTATTATTTTTAATGATGCGATGTATTTTTAATATTTCAAACCTAGGTTATCAAGTTGTTATTTCTTTAGTAGGATCGGGACCAAATGTATCTCTAGTCAAAAAGAAAACCTATGTTTGTGACATGACCAACCATACCATACTACTGGTAAAAGTTTAGTGATCATCTTTTCATATATCCCCTCAAATATCTTGTTAAATAACAACGAACATGTAAATGATCCACAACCAAAACCAAATAACTAGAGAGAAAAAGATTAAAGTATCCTAGTACTAGACCAAATATTCAAAACATAAATCCATTAAAGCACATAACAAGCAATAGCAAATGTGATGGACAAACATATATGAATCTTAAAAATGAACAATCAAACAATGATAAAGCACTAGAAAATATATACAATATTGAGAAACGAGGGAAACCTATAGGCTAAGAAAGAAGTAGTCAGTAGGAAAAATCACTAAAGACTGGAATGCGTTGCTGTTGTTGCTCAGATAGATGATGGATATCCTTGACGATGTCGAACACGGCCTCGGGTTGTGCCAACTTAAGAGCATTCTCCGACATACTTTTTAATTCATCTTTATTGCTGCTGAACCAATCGGCCACAATTCTTGCAGTTTCTTTGGGACTTCGGGTGAAAACTCCAGCCCCGTTATCCACAACATACGGTACATTGCCTTTTTCCTTTAAGAGTTACATTCGCAAGAGTTAGTTTATGGATCAATCCCAAAGGTGAAGCAGAAAAAAGTGAATTTGTACCTGTCCAGGAATATAGTCATTGAGGATAATTGGGAGACCGCATATTAATGCTTCCGCGATAGTACCTGGACCGGCCTGTTTGATGTTATAAACACTTGTTAAACTTATAAGTAGTAACAAGGAGTATAGACTTCAAACTTATGACTTACCTTGGTGATGATACAATCACAAGCTCCCATCCATTTTTCCATTTGTGTTTCAAACCCACGAACCTATAAACATCACGAATACATATTACTAATATAAGCTAGTGGTTATAAATATATATACATCACTATGTAGTGAAAAAATCACATTTTAATGTGTACCTTGAAAGGAATCTTCCATTCATGGGATGCTAATGTAGAAGCAAGAACTTTGTTCCGGCCGCATATGACAATCAATTGTCCTATTGGCTTTCTTTCTTTAGAGTTGTATAAAGAATCTCCAAGGGCTTTAGCAGTTTTCTGAACCGGACCCATTCCTTCACCGCCTCCCATTAATAGAACCGCTGGTAAAGTTAAGTCTATTTCAAGCTCTCTCCTTAGTTCATCCTGACAAAACACACAATATTGATCTTCCGGGACCAAAACAAAAATCTCGAAATGTTTTGAATGGTTACCTTGTTGATAATAGTGCGAGGGAAAGATGGGCGGACGGGTAAGCCAAAGACACGGATTTGAGAGTCATCAAGGCCGTCTACTAATGCTCTCTTTGCGACCTCTTTGGACGGACAATAACATCTACTGACTCCATGATGGAACCTATTACATCATTTGGTTAATTTCAAATATGTTAATCATCTATAGTCATCCGTGGAAACATAATAGGATTCTTATGAACAAGTAACATGTTAACGAGTGCATTAAACTGTTTAGGTACTTATACAAAGACTTTGTATATAATTTATAAGTATCAAACATCCTTACCATGTACGGTGACAAGTGTTTAAATCAGTGATGACCGTCACAAAAATGACTTTCTTATGAAGTTCTTGCCGTTTCATTACCCACAATGGGATATGTTGCATCAAAGGATGTACGCTAATAATAATGTCCGGTTTGTACTCCATTAAACCGGTCTCTATTTCTCTGTTCAACCAAAAGAAGAATAGTCTCCATTATATTGCTAATTGGTGACACTAATTAAGGGATCATATTTAAGAAACAAAACTTAAGAAGAAGGTTAACATATAAGTACTTGGCATAATAAGCGGCAAGAGCACTGAGATAACTTTTGTGGATCCATTTGGGAGAGGTACCATGAAACGCTACTGACCAAAGACCAACATGTTTCACCATGAACTTGTACTGTCTCTCCATGTCGTTCAATGGCCAGCCAGTGTATTCTTTCCAAACATCTTTTATGATTATCTATAATGCAAAAAAAAAAAAACTATTTTAATATCAGAGTCAAAGGTAGAGATAAAATAGTCAAAACTAGAGAAAATAATAATAATGCAATTTTTTTTTAACTAATCCTGGGACTTGTTTCCTTTTGTTAATTCCGTTCTTTAAGTTTTTTTTTTGAGTTTTTAAAATCTTGCCAAAATTAACCAAAACAAATTAAGTTCGGTTTTGAGATTTACAAACCAGATCTAACCCAAGTTTCGTGTTTTTTTTTTCCTGAAAATCCGTTTTTTTCGTTTATTTTAAAATAATTCTGTGTAATTCTTTTAATTCGGTTCTTCGATTAATCCGGTATTAACCAAAATTAGTCTAATTTATTGTATAACCGATATAATCTGGTTCTTAGAAAAGATCGATCCATCGAGAACCGAACAAACTAATTGAAATCTTTGGTTGACCGAACTAACCTTAGTGACCAATAACCAAAACTGAACCGAATACCCAAAATCTCGGTTCGGTTCGATTTCATTATCCCAGCTCAAATTTTGACAAACAAAAAAACTAACGTGGGACGGATTTTAAGACATAAAATGCTGACATCATAACGTATCTCCGACACCCTGGCAAACTCCAAGATCCATACTAGGCTACAAAACTTCCAAGTAGATATGTCTTTTCAAAATCAAGACGACAGCTCTAATATTGGCGGCTGAGATTCATCTAGTTTTTTTTTGTTAGAATCAGAAAACTCCTCTACGATATATTTTAGCATAATCTATTGGAACAAAATATGTCATATTCGAATTCGATGTACATATTTACCAGCTTTGAAATTTTCTAATTGAACACTTCAAAATGTTTTTTTTTTAGCTCCTTTAAATCAAAACTAAAAGAGACATGTAACTATGTAAGCCTGTGTTTTGTAGCTTACATAATCATTTTTTGTAAGTTATATGTTATAGGAAGCATGTTATTTGCTCCACCCTATGCGTTAGATTCAAGGCAAAGATTATTATGTAAATGACAAATAAAAAATAAAAATATTACTAATATTAATTACCCGGTAATCATCTCCGAACTCGATCTTGAAAGCGTCACGGATAGCCTCGGCGGAGGCACGGTGGCCACCACCTGTATCACTCATGAGAATAAGAACAGTTTTGACTCTCTCAGCTCCCATCTGCTCCATCTCCATAACCTCTTCTTTATCTTCAAACCCTTTCTTTCTTAGTCTCTCTTTCTCGTAATCACTTGATCTACGACTATGTATGTAGTCATCTTCGACCGTGGAGATGTTAAAATTGCTGTAGACTCGTCTGAACACCTTCTCAGTGATTGAATCCGACCGTGTACGAGGAGAAGCCACTTGCATCATGATGAGTGTTTGGTCTTGTAATAAGAAGAACGATGGTTGTGGCTGGTTGGTGTGATGTTTTTGGGGTTTTAAGAAAAAATTTTGAAGCGAAAAAATTGGGAGACCAAGTTGATGGTTTTTAAATAATTGGTTATTAAAATTTGTGAGGAATGATGCTGGAATGATTCTTTTTTTATTTTAGTTTCTGTTCCTATAGTTTTGCTTGTGTAATTTATATTTCGTGTCTATGTTGTGGGGTTTAATGTAGTGGTAGAGTAACGAGGGTATAAAGGCAGGTTTGAGCCGTTGGATCTGTCTTTTGGTTTTGGAATCTTTGGGAATGAAGATTCGGATCTTTCGTTTTATCTTAAAAGTATTTTAAAACAACTTGACTTTTTATTTTTACATTTTTTTTAATCACATGGATGTTGGTCTTTTTTGTTTTGTTTGTGACATTGTAAAATGATTTTTTTTTTGTTTCTGGTTATGTTAGATTTGAGGATGATTGGTTTGTACTCCAAAAGCTTTTTAATTTAGCTATAAATAATAGTATTATTTATAACTACGTATTTATATTTTGTGATATTTGATCTTTAAAGTATTTGTTTGTAAAATTTAATTGGTGGTAAAGATGTATTTTTGTAACTTTTATAATCTTGATACTTGATTCGGACCTGCACGTCATTGATTTCAAAAACAAAATTTGTTATTAAATTTTGAAATATATTATGTACGTACAGGATTATGTTTGTCAACGTAACTTTTAGGAATGTTATTAACATTTATAATCTAAGTTTATACCAATTCAATATTTGATTTGTTTTTAAATAAGGTTAAACAAAAAGAACAATACAATTTGGTTTTATTAAAGATTCTTATATATATTATCCACATCCCATATTCTTTTACTATACTGTCCATATATTCACATGTATAGAGACACACTCATTTACACTCATTTTTATTGGAATGTTCTCATGTACATATGCACTCATTTATACTAAAACATGTAAGAAGTAACCACAAGTTGTTAAAATGTCCAAACACAAGTATGTATATCCAGAAACGATATTACAATTGACCATCCAATTATCAGCGAATAAATGGTCAACTACAAATGGATAATATATATAATATAATTCATCCAAAAATATAGTAAAATGCATCTTCAAATATAAGAAATATACTAATTTCTCAATCACTTTGGATGACAGATCTAGGTAAGTGCTTCTGAGTTTTTTATTTTTTGTTTTTCGTTTTTACAGATTTAAATCGGTAGTGACGATGCTCTTTGTGATCATGTGGATGAGGTTTTTTGGATACCGATGACCTATTCTGTCCAAAAAATGCTTTCAGTCATTCTTAATATTCTCATCTTCATCGTTGGATAGACGATTACTGTCCATAAGTTCACATGTATAGAGACACACTCATTTACACTCATTTTTATTGGAATGTTCTCATGTACATATGCACTCATTTATACTAAAACATGTAAGAAGTAACTACATGTTGTTAAAATGTTCAAACACAAGTATGTATATCCAGAAACGATATTACAATTGACCATCCAATTATCAACGAATAAATGGTCAACTACAAATGGATAGTATATATAATATAATTTATCCAAAAATATAGTAAAATGCATCTTCAAATATAGGAAAAATATAAATATTGAGTATTGTACAAAAATAAATATAAAATATTGTTATAGTAACAAGATAAAGTGATTATAAAAAGGAAAAATAAAAAAATGAGAAAGAGAAAGAGGAAAAAAGGAAAAAATCGAACATGAAGAGGAGGAAGAAGAGGAAAGGAAGAGAATGTAAGTGTTTAGTTGTGTGGTATTTTAGTTAGGATGGCAAACGACTTAATATGTTGAATCAGTGAGGGTGAGAGAGTAAACAAACTTACCTAAAGTCCACCATAACTTTATAAGTGTGTCATCGTCCTATGTAGAATCAATCTGGCTCCTAACCGCTTTTGGTCCTTTTCAAGAACGCTTGGATCGACTTGGTGAATCTGCACCATATAGCCTACAAGCTTGGTACGCATATGGCCTATTTCTCATATGTTGTGGAGCTTATGAAGATGGGCGTTTGTCAACAACGTCTCACACTTTAATGAAGCTCTAACAATTGCTGAGCGGCTTGAGGTATTGGTTCGTGGTATGCATATCACTGGATATCGCCTTTTTAAAGGCTATTACCATTTCGATACCATCCCTATATGTGAGTTAAACCACGACACATCAGCTCCCACATGCAAACATTGCTTCGCATGGGAGTACTCTATGAGAATGGTACGAATGTATTGAAAGGTATGGTAACTCTATTTTCCCAATGTTTAATCTATGGTCCCAATGTTTAATATATGTAGTTATGTTATGTTGTTTAATAGAAAGGTTATGTATAGGAGTACTCGATGATCCCAATTTGTAATATTACTGTAAGCTAATGTATGGGAGAACCGTATGATCCCAATGTGTAATATTATAACTTAAGTCAAATGTGTTATCTAAGATTCAGAGTATGCCATTTGTTGTCCACACACATTCTTAATAGATATTACACAATACTTAACGAAGTTACTGATTACATAACTAGCCAATACGGAATGTTAACTCAATTACCCCATGTGGTAAATGAGTTAGTCATAAGACAATAACATCCCCACTATTTAGTAGAGATACAGAATTGAGTTACAGGGTAGAGTTGCAAATAAGAGTTAGGTTTGAGAGATACAAGTTACCAGTTATATGCTATAGAAACCTGGTAGACTTAAGAAGGCTGCATGTTCCATATAACCAGATTCTGAACATGCGACGTTCTTTAGTGCACAAAAAATTACTTTGCCCAAAAAGTGACCTTTCCAAGCTTCATGTTTAAGCTTGGGATAGGAACTCAACACCACCTGTCTCTGACCCACGAGGGTTCGGATCCGAAAGCTGAATGAAGCAATCTATATCTGGTACCTCAGCCAATATCTCTGCTGCCAGCTTCAAACGCATTGCTGGTACTGCTTCATCACATAACCCTTCAAAATTTATACCTATTGCCAAGCACTCAATATATTTTATAGCGTAAACACCACAGCCTCCTTGCTGATAGTTCTGTGGAGTTCGCTTCACCCTGTAAGTTGTGAAAGCTTTTGTAGTCAGGTTTTTCTTGTCTTCTAGTTTGGCAATAATCTTGATCATGGCAAGAATCATCCGGGTGTATGGTTTGCATGACTCATAAACTTCTTTATCCGTGTAGAGGCTGGTAATGCTATCCCACATTTTGATCCTTCTCTTTTTCAAGTTAACTTCAAGAGCCACCCAATGATCACTGTTCATGTTGTGTGTAAGATAGAGAAGGTCAACTTTCTCCACCCATTTCTTCAGAGTCTGTCCATAGGTTGGTTGCAGTCCTTTGTATACCTTGAAATAGATTTTAGGGAACAAAAAGTTTTTCTTAGTATCAAACTTCTTGTAATCATGACCCCATTGGTTAACAAACCACGGGTCTAGGAATGCAATCCGATCACTTCTGAAGGGAGAAACATATTGCATTGATAGTTTTCTAAGCATGTGCATTGCTGCATACATATGCTGTGACAATAAAAGGAAAAGTTGTGTTAGTTACATAATTGAGGCATATAAACATTGTAAAAGACTCATCCAAATCTGCAAAATTGTGGTACAGTTTCATACCGCATCTTTCAACCAACCAAATTTATTTTCTTTCTTAGGCCACAAAGCTTTATGAGTCAATATCGTTAGGTAGAAACTTGAAAAGGAGCTAGATTCATCAAATAAACACTCCCTATAAGGCAAAAAACAATATATGTTAGTGAGAGTTAAGTACCATAAAAAAAAATAGTTTTGTCATATGAAAATAAATAACATGTGCACTTACAAATCTTTGTCGATAAAGTGCATCAGTTTTTCAACCAATCCAGTCGTGACCTTCTCAAATGGATCATAATGGGCTGGTGACAGCTTTTTCCTCTTAAGTATACACTTCACCACTGAAATGCCAATGTAAGGATGTAGTTGGGTAGCAGCAAGTGTTTTTGACCGGCCTTTTCGTACCACTTCTACATCTCCTTCAGCCTTGCAGAACATATACAACTTTCCTAAAGAGAAATCAAGGTTTTTCCTAGCCTCAACCTCACACGGCGACCCATGTGACCTTCGAAACTTTCCTGAGATGAAGGTGTCTTTTAAAAGAATAACGAAGTCAGACCTTTTCTTTTCAGGAGCAGATGAAGGATCCCTCTTCATCTTTGTTGAAACTTTACTTACTTCCTTCAAAGAGAGTCTTGATTTCTCACTAGGAATTCTGACCACACATGAAATTCAAAACTCATCCTGAGACGTTTGCTTCTGTTGTAAAGTCCAAGACTAAAAGGAGGAGATTAAGATATCAATGAAATATCAGATAGACTTAAGTAGCAAATAATCATTTGAATAATAAATAACATCTCAAATACATAGACTTAAGTAGCAAATACGAGATACATAAGTTTCCATGTCTTTAAAAATATTAAACAAACCCTTAGAAGAAAAAGATAGAAGCAGAAAATACAGTGACTTATTTAGCTTCACATGTTTTGCCCACCAACTAAGCATAGTTCTGCATACAAAATAAGTATAATTTTACCATATTTTGTACTCAATCGTTCCAATGCATAAAACATAATAAGAGAGAAATTCATACATCTTCAATAGCCCCTGAACCACCAGCATCGTCAGTTTTATAATCCTCATCATTTTCACCCGCCCCTATCTTCACTTCTTTTCCCTTCTTACTTGCTGTAGTCTCATTAGGTTTCTTCAATTGTCCCACATCTCCCTCAAGAACTGTCACTTTCTTCTCAGTCTCCTTCACTTGACTCCCTAGCATATTGAGTTGCACTCCAAAGTTTGAATTCATAGAATCCATCTTGCCAGACAAACTTAGGAGCAACTTCATCACTCCCGGCATTGACACTTCTTCTTCCTTCTTACCAGTCTCGGTCTCCTCTCCACTATCATCACTCACATCTTTCAACTTGATAGGCCCTCTTACTCTCTTGAAGCTAGTCTTTGTTTTTTTCAGTGGAGGAGGCTCAAGAGTATCATCAGTTTGCACTATCTCCTTTCTCTTCTCCTTCATCTTCTCCTTCATCTTCTCACCTGCAACCTTCTCTTTACCAAGTTCCCATTGTGTTGAATCTACACGGCCAAGGAAGATGTCTTGGACTTTATTGTCGAGGAGCTTGATTCCCACTGATCCTTCCGGATACAAACCTTCTTCATTTGGCCAGAAAGGGTATATATCCTCTTCAGATTGCCAAGCCACATTAGTTACTTCTATTAGGGATACAATATCCCACATTGGAAGTTGAGTAGGATCCTGACTAGTATATAAGATATATGGGCCTCTCTACTCATTGTCAATTGGTTTTAGGTTGCAAGCCCACAATCTAATATGGTATCAGATCTCGGTCCGCACATACTCAACCCAATCTACAATCGGTCTGGTCTAATAGTTGGCCCACCGATTCATGCCCAAACATATCGAAATTTATGGCAAAAAGAGCCATCATCTTGAGGGAGCGTATCAGGGATAAATATCTCACATTGGAAGTTGACTAAGGACCTTAAGTACTATATATAAGATATGGGCCTCTCCACTCATCGCCAATTGGTTTTGAGTTGGAAGCCCATAACAAACCCTAATTTAATATGGTATCAGAGCCTGGACCGCACATACTCAACCCAAACCATTATCGGTCCGGCCCAATAATTGGCCCACCGATTCATGCCCGAAAATAACGAGATTTATGGTTAGAAGATCCATCATCTCGAGGGGGCGTATTAGGGATAAATATCCCATATTGGAAGTTGAGTGGGATCTTAAGTGATATATATAAGATAAGGGCCTCTCCATTCATTGCCAATTGGTTTCAAGTTGGAATCCCACAATCTAATATGGTATCAGAGTCTGGTCCGCACATACTCAACCCAATCCACAATCAGTCCGGCCCAATAGGTTGCTTACTGATTCATGCCCGAACATACCGAGATCTATGGCCAGAAGAGCCATCATCTCGAGGGGGCATATTAGGGATACAATATCCCACATTGGAAATTGAGTAGGATTCTGACTAGTATATAAGATATATGGGCCTCTCCATTCATTGCCAATTCTTTTAGGTTGGAAGCCCACAACCTAATAACTTCAAGCTACATAAAGGATAAGTCTGTGAGAACATAAATAATACTTTGCATTTACTCTCTCAGAACATAACAGATATATGTTAATAACTCTATTACGACATACCAATAGACATAAATGGAAATAAATACATATGAGATGGGGATAAAGTTTGTGAAACACCTTTTTCTTCATTTTTTTCTCTGTGGCAAAAAACTCCTCTATATCGATTCTTGGACGGCCTCCATTCCACTCCAAGTGTGGGACAACATCTTCAGCCTGAGCGTCATCCTTATCTATCTTCTTTTTGTTTCCATACTTTTTCCCCAGCTTATGAAGACTCTCCATAGCCCATATCATAAGCACATGCACAAATTCGTGGAGTGCATAACTGTTATTCTCATAGGACACCACTTTGATGGACTTAATGAGCTCTTTAAAACCAATCCTTCCCCAAGGCAATCTTTCTAAAAAACCAGTATCCAGCAGTGTTTTAGCATACTCAAGTGGAATCCTACTTGATCTCGAGATTCCCAAAATCCCTACATAGACCACAAATAAGAGTCCAAGCATCTTTCTCTTCTCAGCAGACCAAGTCCTACAACTCTTCAAAGCTTCGTCCAAGTCGTACCAGTTCGGCCCTACACCTCATACTTCCTCTCTATTGCCAACTGACGAGTTAAGATGTAATGAATAAGCTTTCCCCATCAAACATAATCAGAATCCGCAAGCTTCAATACAAATCCAACTTGTTAATGATCTCGGATGTCATTATACACATCTTCACCTATGCATTCTTTCATAAATCCAAATCTGGCCAGTGTGCAATTATGGTGCATGCTCCTTTTCTGGAAAGGAGCTTTTCCTTCAGGATACTACCTTGGAGGGTACCTCGGACCCTTCCCAACACTTGTAGATGCGTTTCCTGCAAATTACAACAATTATAAGGTCAGAAACTCTAACAATTAATAAATAGGGCCTCATATGATAAATGCATTTATGTCAATCATCAACTGACTGGCATGCCATTGAAAGGTAACCTACTGACCTGTTTATACTTCCACAAAAAAAATTTGTATTGACATGTTTATACTTGCATACACTCACGTTTTTTCTGTCACAGGTTGGTGAATTTTCTGGTGATTTTCTACAACTCAACTTTGGTTGTTTCTGCTTCCACCAGCTTGAATGCGCACAAGTGCTATGGTGAAATTGTTACAATAGAGAGGAACCTCTCATTTCTGACTAACAGCAGAGATGATGACTTGAAGAACAAAGCTGGTGACATGTTGAAGAAGTTTCTGAAGTATTAGGATGGAATGAATAATATCAACAAGATGCTGATCATTGCAACTGTATTTGATCCAACACAGAAGTTAAAGTTTGCCAAGATGTGTTTTGAGAAGCTTTATGGTGAAGATTCTGTTGACTTCAAGGCTATGGGTGATTCAGTCTTCTATGTTCTTCACTCAATGTATAAAGAGTATGCTGCTGAGAAGATGGATCTGGTTCCAAAGACTAAACAACATCAATCACCTGAGATTCCTGAGAAGATGGATTTGGTTGATGATCTAGGTTATCAGAGAATGGATATGGCGTATAAGGAGATGGTTGCTGACAATACAGATGAAGTAGTAAGGCGTGAGTTAGAAGTTTATCTCACAGATCCTATTGAGAATCCACAGCTTATGAGGGGTGCATAATTTGATGTGTTGTCTTGGTGGAGGGTGAATTATGTCAAGTATCCTATCTTGGCTGAAATGGCTGAAGATGTACTTGCTATGCAAGTTTCATCTGTTGCATCAGAGAGTGCTTTTAGCACCAGTGGTCAGATTCTGGATTCTAATAGGTCTTGCTTGACTCATTACATGATAGAGGTCCTCATGTGTACTGAGCAATGGATGAGGCAAGATATTCAGAATGGGACTGACCCGACATTGATCACAAGTGCTCAACTACTCTCAGAGTTTGAAATGTTTGATCAGCTTGAGAAAGGTAATCTTTAACAACTTTTGTTATTGAGAAATCACAATAGTTTGTTTTATAATTATGTTTGTAACTTACTTTTAAAATTGTTTGGCAGAATTTGGTTTTGGAGATGCAACTAATCCTTCACCTTAGTTATTCTCATCAAAGAAAAGGTAAATAATCTCCTCTGATTTGATATTTGTTACAATGTTAATGGTAGATCTCTGTTTTTGATGTTTTGAAGGTGTCTTTGTATTGGTCTTCTTGTGTGGTGTTTTCTTAAGTCATGGATTGCGGCAATAGTTAAGATAAATTGGAACTTCATATGTCTTTATGTGTACTCTCTTTGTGTTTACTTTGCTGAATGATCCATCTTGTTATGTGACAAGGACATGGAGTAGCAGTGCTCTTTTTCACCATGGATGCTTCTTCATTGTTCCCACTTCCCAGTTTTTTTATCGGCTACTTGATCAATCTTTTGTTCTGTTTGAAACTATGTTAAACTTATGGTTCAACTTTGCTTGTTAAGTTGTTGTTTTGGTTAATGTTATGCTACTTATTGGTTTTTAAGTTGTTGTTTATGGTTAATGTTATGCTACTTATTGGTTATTTTGTTTTTGTTTTTGGTTATTAGTCAGTTATTTTTGGTTTGAATCGGTTTTTTAAATACTTTGATTACAAAAAAAACCGAACCGATCATAACCCGAAAATATTTCAATATATTCGAACCGACCCGAACCCAACCAGTTACTAACCGAACTGAACTGAATTTATTGTAATATACAGAATGGTATCTATATGTCTAATACCGAATTACCCAATATCCGATTGGGTCTACCCGATACCCGATTGCCCTGGGCTACGTGGAAGCCTGAAAGCTAATCACCATTTAATCAGAATGGGATTAGTGTTATATACACTAATCCAGAAGCAAATCTAAACATTTCTACCTATGGGCAACCTAGCTACCTAAAGTTCTCCACCTACACATCTTACTCATCCCCAAAACCTAATGAATCTACTCAGATCTGAGATTCATCATCAATAACACAAACCCAAAAATCTCTAAATCATGCATAACTAGATATATCTAAGAGAGATAAGCAAAATAATTCAAAGAAGCAACACAAAATACTCAATAGATCAAAAGATATGAAAGTTACAAGATTCTGGAAATTCTATAGCAAAATAAAGATAAACCCTAATACAACTCGAGATACCAAGTCATTAGGCAAAGACCCTATACATAGTGAGATTAGGTAGCCCTAAAACACTAACAGACAAAATAGAAAGTCGGTTTGAAGGTGCTCGATCAGTTAGCTCGGCCGGGCACTTGATCGGTCTGGTCAGATGGCTCGATCGGATGGCGGGTCGATTGCTTCTCTGGTTCACTCGGACACTCGATCGTTTCCCCTGCTCGGATCCTCATGCTCGATCGGACGCATCATCTACACTTGGTCGATTAAGCCTAAAATGCATGCAATGCAAGGCCTAAATTCTACAAGTGAAGCAAAATAAGGCAATATGCATAAATGATCAAGTAATGAGACCTAGAATGACAAAAACAATGTATAAAACTATTGCTAAAATGAGTAAAATCTAGACACATCACTAAGCAATCGAATAATCTATTTTCCCCAAATGTCGAAACCTAAATTTCACAAATCAGACTCTCCAATACTTGTTTCTTTCACCAATCATGCTTACAAATCAACAACACACTCAAACATCCCTCTAATTGCCCTAATTATACACTAAACAACGAATAACAAGTTTTCCCCAATTTTTGAAACCCTAATTTTCGAAATCCCACAAACCCTACTTTATTTTTTCATAAATAACATCAATTAACACAATTAGATCGACAAACATACCTTCAACAACCGATTATTGCTCGCAAAGACTCCGGTTTTGATCCCATAAACCCGATTTCAAAACCCAATTCGGACTTCTCGTCACTTTCTTCTCATAAGAGAGAGAGAGAGAGAAAAAAAATGAAATAAACCGTTTTTTCTTTATATATTTCTTTCCCTAGCCACTCAAATTTTGCCACGTGTCCGTATTACCATTAAGTTATGGACTTAACTCAAAGATTATTCAAAAATGTTACCAATCAAGAGAAAAACTAAATTTTTGAAGTTAACTTTGAGTTGCAATGTGTTATGGTTGAATTAAAAGTTTGAGTTATGTCCTCTGAAAAATTGCTGACTCAAAAGATCATGCAACATCATGAAAAATTCCATGTGTTAGTGTTGAAGTATCCATTTATTTCAGACTTTTGAAGAACTTATTTATTTTTATTTTTTTTTGTGGACGGAAGAACTTATTTTTTCTTCAAAATAACTTGGTCAAATATCGCCCTGTAGTATTCTCGAAACAACTTTGTCAAATATCTGTAGGCTATGTTTATCTTTTTTTTTACTAGCCGAACTATAGATTTATTTTAAAATTTAAAATTTGTTAGATTTGTTTCTATGTTTATGGTCAAAGATTTTTCTGAAATTTTATAGTTTTTATTTGACTCATTTAAACTAAAGTTTTTCCTTCTATTATTTGTTTTTAATTTCGGTAATCAAAACTTACAAGAATTTATTGTCAAATAAAGAACACTTCGAAGAAATAGTAGTATGAGTTTTCTTTCTCTACTCTTTATCCATCGATTTTATATGTTTAAAATATTAGTGCATAATACTAATCTATTTTATTTGTTTTTTTTATGAAGATTTCAAATGAAGGTGGTGCAGCTGATGGCGATGATGTTGGTGGGAGTGGAAGTCTCCATCGTAACGTAATGAATATGTCACATGCTCAATTTTGAAACGTTGAATGTTTAGTATTTAATATTTTAATGTATATAATAGAAACAAATTGTATGGAATGATGAGTATATCAGAATATTCTTGGAGCTTCTTGATGTTGAATTGGCCAAAATTATATACAAGCAAAAGATTCCAAAAGAGATCGGACGAGTGTGGATCTATGAAAAGTTTTTGGAAAAAACTAATATAAGTCTTCCATGGGATTCTTTCAAGAGAATATTCGACAATTTGAGAAATAAGTGGAGTTTTTATATGAGGCTGATAAATTACACTAGAATACACTATGATCAGAAGACTGGTGCATGTGATTGATATGGATCCTGAATGGTGGGATGACCGTGAAAAGGTGTTTTTTTGCTCTGTTTAAATTAGTTATATTATTTTGTTAGCTATCATATTAATAATTTTAATTATTGTGCACGAGATACAATATGCCAAAAACATCCGTGAAAACGGAATACCTCATATGGAGCTGATGAGATGCATATTTGGTCGTCAAAGCAGTAACCCAGAAGCTATGTACCCAACTCATAAGCAACATGCAAACAATACTGAGGTAGATCAGAGGGAACCACTGGATAAGTTCATTCCGATAACCATAGATGATGATGGAGATGATTCAAACCTTACTTCTACAAAGGATGCACATCTACAATCTCAAACGATCACTCAAGAATGTCCTCCATTGTCACCAATTGGTCCAGCGAAGCGATCAACTAAAAAGCAATCATGTGTTACTCCATACCCAAGTAATCGAGGGAAAAATGTACTATGGAGTGGGGAAAAAAACATACCACGAAGAAGAACTGCATTTGACACAGAGTTTGGTGGACACTTTAAAGAAATGATGGAATTTTGCCGTGCTCAAGTAGCAGATGCAAGAGAACGTAGAGAAAAGAATGAAGGTACGCCATATAAAGAGGCATATGGAGTCTTGCAATAAATTCAGGGTTTGACAAGGTGGAATGATTTTTGGTAGGCTTGTATCAAAGTACTAATGGAGGATCTCTTTGCCTGAGAAATGATGGTCTCTACTGAAAATGATCATGATAAGATAACATTTTCGGAGGGTTATACGAGATATGATCGTAATGGATATTTCATTGGAGATCGTCTCAATAAACTAAAAAGTTGCAAAGGTGGTCCTCCAAGTGTCAACCTAGAGCAAAACTTCTGTAACACAAATATGGAGACACACGAAGAATTCAAGGCCACATCTCATACAAAGCTCATGTCATTATTAAGAGAAATAGGATATGAAGGAAGAACCAAGAAAACGGGTTGTGATGGAGAATCGAGTCAGACGAAGATTAATCTAGAAGATTAAATATTTTCTTTTCCTCTTTCTATGGATTTTAGGTTTATGATTTTTTTTTTCGGCTCATGCTAATAAATTAGTTCTATTTTCTGTTTCTTTACGTATGCATGTTTTATTAATATTAAAATAAATCTTAATCCCCATTTCTTTTTTTGTCTTTTTCTATTTATAGGTCTTACGATTAAACGAGTTGTATGCTCGAGGTTTAGAGAATCTTACAGAAGACGAGTTGCTAGAGCTGTACAATCTGCAAGATGATGAGTATATGGATACAATAGTGCAACCTTTGATGGAGTATTACAATCGTTATTTTTCTATACAACCAATGGCGACAGAACGAGGATTGGGTTGGCGAAACTTTGAAAGTCATATTCATAGTAGCCCTAGAAATTGTATCAACATGTTAGGTTGCATCCGGAAGCATTCAAGAACCTATGCACAACACTTGAGCAACGTTGCAACTTACGAAGCATCGATGAGATGGTGGCAATATTTCTGGTTACATGCGCTCAGAATGATACTCAACGCTTTGTTGGGATGGCTTTTGGTCATTCCCAAGAGACTACTTATCGAAAGTTCCATGCTGTACTGGACGCAGTAGAGAGTCTTGCATGCGAGTATTTAAAAACTCCAACAACTACATCACTCCAGCATTATCCTCGTAAGTTACAAGAAGATTCAAGATATTGGTCTTTTTCAGTAGATTGGAGCACTAGATGGAACACATGTCAAAGTAATGGTTGGAGGTAGTGATGCAGTTGGGTATTGGGATAGAAATGGAAAGAAAAGCTTGAACATAATGGCCATTTGCAATTTAAACATGATTCTCAAGTATGCATGGCTAGGCGCAGCTGGATCCACGCATGATTCATTGGTGTTGCAGTACGCAATAGATGGAGATCCTATGTTCCTGAAACCTCCTATAGGTAAGTATTATCTCGTCGATTCTTGATATGCAAACAAGCGTGAATTTCTAGCTTCATATAGAGGAAGCAGCAGAGAAAATATCAGATATCATCTTTCAGAATTTGATGCTGGTACTCCAAGGAACAAACAGGAATTGTATAATAGGTGGCATGCATCACTTTGTTTTGTGATTGAACAAACATTCAGGGTTTGGAAAAAAAAATGGATGATAGTTGACAATTTGCCTCGTTATGATGTAAAGACTCATAATAGAATTGTGCAAGCTACTATGGTTCTTCACAATTTTATCAGGCTTTATAAAATTCTAGATGCTGATTTTGAAGAAGAAAATATCACTGCTCGAGATAATAGGGGACGACGATTTGCAGAAGAGGAGTTTAATCGACTTGAGGAAGAAGAGACAACAACTGATGGCCAACATATGAATAATGTAATAGATGAGATAGCAAATATGCTATGGAATGTACGTCATTAGTCATAAATGTTTTACCTTTTCAAAAACAAAGTATTATTTTATTAATTTATTTATAATTATTATATTTGAAAAATGTTATTATTCTTAATAATTATTTAATTTATATTTATGATAGATACTGCACATAATACATCAAATATGTTACCAGTCAGTTGTTTTTGAGAAAATGTTACTTCAAATTTTTACTGCAAAATTACTACATCAAACTGCCGTTCATACCACATAATTTTTACTGCAACTTACTGCAGCTCGTACCACTTACTGCAGCTCGTACCACTTACTGCAACTCGATATCTTATGCAAGATACGTATCTTGCTAATTAACCTTCATTTTACATTTTAATTAAACGTTTAATTACCTAAGATATGATTTAAATCCTATCAATGAGGATGCTCTTTGATTTTTAATTTAGTTGTACAAATCACACATATATAAATCAAAAGCAAATGAATTAGGGTTTTCTTTTAGCAAATGCAGCCGCTTTTGCTCTTCTTCCTCTCTTCTTCACTTGCTCGTCGCGCCGTTCTCCTCCTATGCTGTCGCCATTCTCCTTCGCTGTCGCCATTCTCCTCCTCCACTTTCGCCGGCTTCGTCGTCTCTACCACCGTAAATTTTCTTTTAATGCTTCAAATTTTAAAAGCTAGATCTCTTCTTTTTGCACTGTCTCCTTCAAATTATTTATGTACATAGTTGCTCGACCTAACAAACACAAAAGACTTCATCTTAATTCATTGATTGGTTATGTGGTGTCGCTATTGGTACATGATTTTCTTCCTATCTGTTATCAACTGAATTTAATAGCTTTTTGTTTCAAATTTTGATTTTTTTTCCCAGATCTTATATCAAGAACAAAAGCAAATGCTCCCATGTCTATGATGGTTCTCCAGCTCCCATGTATTTCTCTGATGGTCGAAGAGGAACACTCCATAAAAAGGAAAATCAAAGAAGCGTGTAGATTTAATTTTAACAAGTATTGTATTTTTTAAAATTTTATTGTTTCTTTTCATAAATATTGTATTTCTATTATTTATTTAATAAAACCCATTTATAAAAATATAAATTTTCTTATCTGTATTATTTGAAATTTTGGATTAATAATAGTTTTTTTTATTTTAGTTTAATTTTTAAAATTAATATAATTATAAAAACTAAATTTTATTAAATTTTATTTATAATAAATGTGTAGGAAAGTCTAAGGAAATCTTTGGTAGGAAAAAAGAAGGAACTTGTTTCCTTGTAAAGTTTTAGTGGGAAAATAGTAATAAATGTTGTTTCCATTTACCTACAAAATTTCTTACGAAAGTATTTTCGTAGGAAATTTGAAGGAATTTTCCTATTAAATTCTTACCAAACTCGATTTCTTACGAGAGATATCCTACCAAATTCTTACTAAACTCGATTTTCTACGGAAATAAATACTTGTTTCCTACCATTTCTCTATGATATATGCGGTAGGAAAACGATCATTTTCTTGTAGTTTGGTTAGGCTAAAGATAGTTAATACACTGGTCATTATATATACACTGGTCATTATATATACACTGGTCATGATATATACACTGGTCATTATATATACATTTTCTTGTATATATATACACTGGTCATTATAATTTTGTTAGGCTAAAGATATTTCTTGGATGTTGTGTAATATAAATTTATAGGGAGCTATTGAGTCGTGAAAAGTAAGGACTTTCATGTTATGTAATAAACAAGAGTATGATCTAGAGAAGGATATGGAATTTCAGTTTCGACAATGGTGAACAATATATTATATCCATATAAAGTTGAATAAATATACAACTTTTCATGAATATCATCTAATATATATGTTTTGAACATGTAAAAAACTTGTCAATGAGTTCACTATTAACCTTGAACATGTAAATCATGGCTAACTTACCAAAGCAGAAGCTTTTGAGCAATTCAGTTTTCATATATTTTTATAATTTTCAGACACAAGTCTATCAATAAATAATACAGCAATTGACTATCCATTAATCAATGAACACATGTTTCATTTCAAATATATAATGTAAAGTAAAATAATTTACTTATCATATAGCAAAATACATCTTAAAATGTAGAGAATATAATCATAACCTATAATAAAACCATATATGTAAGAATAACTAAATAAATTAGGGAATTTTGTTTAGAATGCCAGTTTCGAAACTCGATTTTCTGAAACTGCCATTAACAAAAGCTTCTTTCAAATCATGCTACAAAGAGAGTTACAATGATGATTTTGCCCTTGGCATTGGAGAGTGAAACTTTGCTTTTTATGTTGGCAGCAATAGCCATTAATTGTTGGGATGTAGTGTAACATCCTGTGGGTAATGGACCATGTCAAAAATAACGGACGAGTAAGTAATATATAATGGACAAAATATATAAAGTAGATGTGGTCCATCGAAATCTCACTTTGACAGAATTCAAGAGACAACTCCGATGCGTGTCCTCTAACTCCGATGCGTGTCCACCACAGACGTTCTATAGAAGGACACAAATAAAGTTTTGATTTATTTAGGGGCACAATCATGTAAACCAGATCTGTACAAGTAGAGAGATTTTGTGGAAGTTGTGGGTGGCGAAGGAGCAGAGACAAAAAAACGATAGACAAAATCAAAATAAAAAAAAAGATCTCGTCTACAAGATCTGGTCCATTACATCTGATCCGCTATAACTAGTCGACCAAAATTGGTTCGCCGAATCTTGTCCATCTACAGAAAAATGTATTGTCCATAGTGTAATAACCGTATCACTTGTTTCATCGTCTGGTTGGTCCGCCGAATCAGGTCACCATAACTGGTCCGCCGGATTTTGTCACCTAGAACAAGTCTATCATAACTAGTTTTTGTCCGCCGGAAAATGATTCGCCGGATCTGGTTTGCCACAACTAGTCTATCGTAACTGGTCTATCTGGTTCGCCGAATCTGCTCTGCCGGAGCTGGTTAAAGTTCGTAGGAACTGACTATGGTCCGCTTGAACTCGCCCGCCATATCTGGTATATCAGAACTCGTCTTCCTGGTTGGTCAAAACAGGTCTGCTTGAACTGGTTATAGTTCATCAGAACTGACTGTGGTCTGCCAGAACTCGTCCGCTCGAGTTATGGTCTGTCGGAACTGGCCTGTAGAATATGGTCTGCCGAATCTGGACCAGAATTGCTATGGTCCGCCGGATCTGGTCTGTCGAATCTGGTCCGTCGGATCTGGTAAGTCGAATCTGGTCCGTCGGAGTTCGTCCGTCGGATCTGGTCCGCTGGAATTGTTTGTTGTTGGAAGAAGAAAAAGAAGATGAAGAAGAGAAAGAGATAAAGAAAAAAAATTGAACAGTCACGAGACAGAGCAGCCCATTTCATCCAGGGATATGTTGGTCTTTTTACATGGCTCTTGTGGCAGGCGGGAGAAGATGTTTATGGAAATGGCATTCCTTATGAGTTTGGTCACTGTACATGGCAGAATTAACAATTTTCTCAATAAATTAAGTACTAATATATAAAGGAAAATGAGATGAGAGAGAAACGAAAAATATATTATTATAACATACATATACACAAACGCATTTTTCTCTATCTAAACATATATACATACTCGTTCTAGAGAGATTTAATCTCACCTCCACGATCTACTCTCTACTTATTGGTGGAAAAATATTTAAGGCTTTAATTTTTTAAAAAAAAAATAAATAAATGTTTTTTTTTTTTTTTGTCGGCAACGAAACAGTAGAGGACTCAATCGAGCCAACTCAAAGGACACTTGTTTACAAACTTGATAGGATGCGGACTCGCACGCGCTCGGCGAGCCAAAGAGTCCGCTTTTACATTTAAACTAGAGTATGACCCGCACTACAGCGCGGGGGAAAAGTCAGCATATCTGATTTGGATACTTAATTAAGCCAGTCGGAGTGTGTGCTAATTACTTTGCATTCGTTAGTCCATCATATGTAGTTTTTTTTTAAACATTGTCTATAGAAGAGTCCCTAAATAACCAATGGTCATGTCGTCGTATCTGCTAGACATTTTGTATTTTGTTAAATGGGCTTGGGAATTACATATGTTAATATCCAAGTCTTGCTACACTAACAATTTAAGGGCCCAACAGGAATAATTTTGGCCGTTCATTTCCTCCTCTGAGAAAGCAAAAAATTTGACAAAAAAACAAACAATTCGACGTCTGTGACACCAAGAAATTTTCATCTGATTCATCTATTTTCTACAATTCCCTCTATCGTCTCACATCAACGTTGTCTCCCTTATTTTTTTGAAGCCCATTATTTCTTTTCAACTGAAACAAAAAGACCAAACTATTTTATTTTCACGATATTAAAGAGGCTGTGATTCATATTAATTCTAATTCGACCTAAGAACAATATGAGGCTGAACTTTAAATGTGATATGGCGTTCATTTTTTTTGTTTTCGAAGCCCAATTTATATCGTGAAAAGTTCAGCCTTGTTTCTTACCATATAGTAGTGGCTACTGAGTTTGCATTCGAAGTCCATTTTACTCGAGCTCAACAGCTTTGATTGTTAATGAATAATTGTGGCTAGTACCCAATTACAAATTTTCGGGTTATGTTGATTAAAATAACCCGACCCGTTTCGTGAATTTTGTCTTTTTTACCCTTAATGAAAGAACAAAGGGTATTCATAGTTGAAGGTTTTCAGTAATTTTACATTAATTTTTTTTTGAAGAAAAAGTATACTTCTCTTTTACTATATAAGGGATTTCTAGAAATTAGAGAGAGAGAGAAAAAGTTGAAAATTCCTCCAACTATAAATAAATGTTGATGACAATCATTCAATACAAAATTTAATTACACTATAAGTTATAATCAAATGGCAAAGAAAATGAAAGGACTGAATCATATATCATTCAACAAATTTTATAAGGCTTATTGGTGGAAAATTATTTAAAAATATATATATAAAAGTAACGTTTCACTCTCTTTATTGGTCCATTTTGTATTTATTTTTTAAAATATAATATTTATTTTTAATTAAATCAAAAAAACACATTTAATCATATACATTAATTCATACTTTAAATCCACACTTTACTACTAAAATGAAACTGAAAATTATATAAATTTTCAAAGACTATTGGTTTTCTTTATTGAATTCCAATTAAACACACTATAAATTATAATTATAACTCCTCTAATTTAATTATTTTAAAAATGTAACTTACATCACTTCTTATCATATAAATAGCCATTCTCACATCCTTCTCTACCATATCTCATATCTTCATTATTCTCTTTGTTTTTTTTTAAAGTTCTTGCATGGGGTGAAAACTCATTTAAAATATCATTGTAAGAGTTTGATTAATTATTTAGTTTAAACTTTTGTTTTCAATTTTTTTTTTTATGTATTTCTTTATTTCTTCATTGTTTTAATATTTTTCAATGTAATACATATATATAATAATATTTTATGGTTATAGGAAATTATTTTATTGATGAGATTCAAAAATATTAATTTCTGACTATCGCACCATAAGATAATCAAGCTAAAGAAACCATCTTTATTCTTTTACTTTGTATGTTTGTTTCTTTCTCACATATTCATGTATATTTAATTTATTTTCAAAAGTATGTAATTTTTTAACAAAATAAACTTTTTGTTATATAATTATCAAACCAATTTGTAAGACATTCTTTTAAGAATAATGATCATTATATTTAGTTTGTGATTCAACATGTAATAATACAAAGAACATTATAATTTGTTTTAACTTTGAATTTTATACTTGATTTCCTATCTAAAAAACAATTTGATATTCCAATTTCTATCTATTATATATACTACAAGGATGAAAAAATATAATTAAACCTTGAAATATAACTTAAATTAAGAGGAATATAAAAAGAGATTAAAAATAAAATTATTTCTTGGGAATTTTTAAGGTTTCACTCTCTCCTTATTGGTCCATTTAGCATTTATTTTTTAATTATAATATTTATTTTTAATTAAACCAAATATCTAAAACATTTAGTCATATACTTTAATTTATACTTGAAATCCACACTTTACTATTAAATTGTAACTTAAATTATATAACCTTTCAATTGACTATTTGTTTCCTCCATTCAATTTCAATTAACACACTATAAAATATAATTATAACTCCTCTAATTTAATTATTTTAGAATTGTAACTTACATCATATTTTATCCTATAAATACTCATTTTACATCCTCCTCTACCATATCTGATATTCTCAATATTTTCTTTGTTTAATTTTTAATGTTCTTGCATGGGTTGATGGCTATAAGGAAATTACTTTATCGATGAGATTCAAAAATATTGATTTCTGACCATCGAACCACAAGAAAATCAAGCTAAATAAACCATCTTCATTGTTTTACTTTAGATGTTTTTTTCTTTCTCACATATTCATGTATATTTATTTTATTTTCAAAGTATGTAATTATTTTAACAAAATAAATTTTTGTTATATTCAAACCAATTTGTAAGACATTGAAATAAATAAATTTTTATACACAAATAAAGGTAATTTGTGTGTATATTTATAAGTTTACACACATATTTGGATAAATTTCAACATTTTTAGTGGTTGTTTTGATAAAGTGTGAAAATGGGGTAAATTTAAAAAGTGGTATTTTTAAAGGGGTATTTTTTAAATTCTCCCAATATCATTCCTATTTTTATCATTAACAATATTATTGTTTTATCAAAAAATACTTAAAAGTACTAAAGAAAATTACTATCAAAACTGAACAATTAATCAACGAATAAATTCAAAAGATATGGATGTATGCTTCTATTGTATTATTTAAATAAATAAAATATAAAAATGTCATAAACATTGAAATTTATTTAATCTATTTTTTATAAGTAATAAATAAATTAAAATTAATTAAATAAATATACAACAACCCGCACATATGCGCGGGACATTACCTAGTAACTAACAAAAGTATACATTCCTCTTAAAGAGGATGTATTTGCAAAAGTTTTCACACAGTAGGTGTGTGTGTTAATAACTCAAATTAAAATCATAAAAATAAAATAAACCTTAACCACTCTTTTATAAACCCAAACCAAAATATAATTTTGTTTAATTATAAAATCTAAACCCTAACCACTATTTTATCAACCCAAACTGAAATATAATTTCGTTTAATTGCAAAATCTAAACCCTAACTACTATTTTCATTAATTACAAAATCTAAACCCTAACCACTATTTTGTCAACCCAAACCAAAATATAACTTCGTTTAATTTCAAACCGAAATATAACCGCTATTTATAAACCCAAACCGAAATATAGTTTTTTTGATTTATAAAATCTTAAACTCTTTCTTTTATAAAGCCACCAAAATATATGTCTTTAATAAAAATCCTACATAATTTATTCCCTTAATTTGCTTTATTTTTATTTTTATTTTAGTTTTGATTTATTTTTTTAATAAAAAAATGACATGACATATTGCTATATCTTCATTGGCTACTAAAGATGGGGTGACCAAGAGTGGTGAACCCTAAGTATTTTTCTTAATATTGGGATATTTCTTGTTTTAAATTGTTATATTATAAAAGGTTTTATTTTTAAATAATTATTGAAATTTAAGATTATTATTATATAGTTGTAAGCATAATTAAATTTAAATTTACGATTATTATTATATAGCTGTAAGCATAATTAAAACTACTAAAACATGCTCAACACAAAAGAAAGGGGTTTTCGATTACTTGACATGTATTGTATCCGGATACAAATACCAAAATACAAACCGAACATAACTACATTCAAATATAATTTCTGTACACATATTCCAAAAACCAAGCGAACATTATTTGGATAGTGCATTCAAATACAGCGATCAGATACTGTATCTTGATAACCCATCTACCTCACCCAACGAACAGTACCTTATCTATAGGTATCATAGATAAAAGATAAATCATATTATCCAATAATGAAGATAATAACATGGATGATTATTCATTTTATAACACAAATCACTTGAAATACTAGAATCAATATATTCCTCTGTTTTCTAGAATAATAAAACCAAATGGTTCGTAAATGCTGGTTCGGTTTCAGTTTTAACATTATTGCCCACACCTTTAATGCACAATGTTTACTTCTTTTAACTTAGAACTCTGAGTTCTACAATTGTTCATGCGTCGTGCGACAATCTCAATTATGAATCAGACATCTCATTTCAAATCAACAAACTCTCGCAATAAAGACAGTGAAAAAAAAAAAGTGGTATGAAGGCAAATTGTAAAAGAAGTAATATTATCTAACAAGAGAGTCTAGCAGTTCTGTTTTGGACGTGTGAAAGGCATTTATTTCATCTTTATACCATTGAGCGCCTAAGATAACTAGACCTTATAGCCCAAAGCTGCTTCCCGACAGCTTCCATGTCCGGCCGCTCTTTTTTCGTAGGAGCAGCACATTGAAATGCCAAACTGAACATCTTCCTTAGTATCTTCTCGTCAACCCGTTCCCTCGCGTTTGGATCCACCAGTTCAAACACTTTTCCTTCATTGTATTTCTCGAATGCCTGCAAGAATTTTGAAATTACCCCGCAAAGTCGGTTTCGTAAGGGATGCAAGTTTTGAGAAGAAATATTAAATGGCTTACCCATCGAACGGTAATCCTTTCGTCATGAGGTCGCTTGGCTTCTACAGGGCGACGACCTGTGAGTATTTCTACAAGCAAAATCCCGAACGAGTAAACGTCGCTTTTGGCAGTGAGCTGATAAGTCCTCATGTACTCGGGATCGAGATAACCAACTGTTCCTTTCACTTGGGTTAAAATGTGGGTCTGGTTCGAGTCAGTAGGACCGCCTCTTGCAAACCCGAAGTCTGCCACTTTAGCTCTCAAGCTATCCGTAAGGAGAATGTTCGAGGATTTTATGTCACGGTGAATTATCTGTCTTTCTGTTTCAAAGACAAAAATAATCATAGAATCTTGAATAAGATCCTCACAATATTTTATAGTTTTATAACCACGGAAGCACACCTGCATAGGAATGGAGATAGGTCAATCCATGGCAGACATCGATCACAATCTCCAACCTTTGATTGAAATTAAGTTTGGTTCCACTAGTACCTGCAATAACACAAGAGCCTTTATTGTTTACTTATACGTTTTTATAGCCAGAACAAGCTCAGGAAGATGTAAATAAGTGTCTTACCATCCAAGTGTTCCCGGAGTGTACCATTTCTGACATACTCAGTTATGATAAGCTTCTCGTCTCCTTTATCAACATAGCCAAGAAGCTTCACTAGATTTCGATGGCCTATTTTAGACAAAAGGTCAACTTCACTTTTGAATTCTGTTCGCAGATTCTCGAAATGTTCCTGCATGAAAAATTATAATTTAGAACTGAAAAATAGTTAAGGTGTATAGTACAAATGAGCAGATGGAGATATTATTCATCTTAACCTACTAATTACTGTACAACAGACCAAGTGCTAGAACTTTTATCTTCAAGTTTAAAAACCAAGAATTGATAGCTTTATTAGTTTCCTCCATAATAACTCCATTAGTTCGACTACAAATCTCGAAGTCACAAAGCACCATTACTCAGTAAGACTAGACCACATATAACTAGAGTGCGAACATGATTTCCCAACACAATAAGACCAAAGCTCAGGAACTATATTACCAAGAAATTATGGTCGATATAAAGGTTCTATTATTAGCTTATGTCAACATTATAGGACTTTGACTGACTAAACTATAATAAAAATTTAATACCAAGAGAAAATTAAAGAACTATAAAAGTACCTTTTTTGCTCGTTTAATGGCAACCACCTGGCCATCATCTAAATAGCCCTTATATACTACCCCAAAGCCTCCTTCACCAATTTGATGACCTTCAGAGAAATTGTTGGTGGCTGTAGCAATCTGACTCATGTTCAGGTTCAAGGGTCCTAATCTACTAGGTCTCGGGGACATAGCATATCTAGATGGGCTTTGCGGTACACGGGATGGACTTGGTGGTGCGCGGAATGGACTTGACGGGATCTTCTCAGAAGAAGGGCTCATTTCAAAAGAGGAAAGTTGGTGCACTGTGATACGATATATGAGCCTCAATGTCAAATGTTATTCCAAAATGTACAATCTACATAAGAATGATAAATACTTCTCAACGTAAAATGTAATCTTTAGGGTCTAATAATGCAATATACACCACCAGTAAGGTAAAAAAATTGTTGTTTCCTAAGTCAATGACTATGTGCCTTAATAAAATCAAAAAATTGAGTGAAACCATTCTGGTCTCTGCACATTATCACCAATGGACTGAAACTGTATTATGTGTATATAAATGAGAGTGAGACACTTAGTCACCTGAGTTAGATTCCTTGGGTAGAACTTCATGGCTATTTGCTTTCCTCTCCTTGTGGAAACAAGGACAACAAAGCGCGCAACAAAAGAGTAGAAACCCGCTTGCTGCCATGCTGACTTTAACTTGACCATATTCAAATCCAGCCTCATTACTTTTGGAAACTTTTACAAGTTTTTCTTCCAAAAATCTTCTCCCTATATAAAATCAAAAGCTGATTAATGATGACACACATAACCAAATAACCAACCAAAACTATATATATAAAATTGTGTAACCGATCCAAGAAGCATTACCTAGTAGATGGTGAACTGTGCAGATATCATCACTAAAAGAATCCTCAAAGATACAGCCTTTGGCTTTATGAAACCGCAAAGCTTCGCAAAACCGGACTTTGTCCACTGGATTCCCATTGATAGTGAACAAACTCCCTTGTTGATAAGGCTTAGTGTATGTCAAATGATCAGAGCCACAAACACTAGAGCCAACAAAAGAAGTTGATGCAGAAGTATCCTTGGTTTGCAATAACATTAACAAACCCAACAACAAAGTAGTAAACACCAATCTTGTGAAGCTCAAATCATCTCCACCCATAATTTGGCTTTTTATTATTAACAAAATTCTCAATAGCAAAGACTCAAACTTCAATAAGCCATTTACAAAACCCAAATAAGCTTTTCCCTAAACCTGCAAAAACAAAAAAAAACTCAGCTTTTTAGAAAGCTTTTAACTTTAGGGTTCCATTTTCAGTTGAATTCTTGAAACCCTTTTTAGCTCAATACCAACTAAACTATAGCAAAGATCCAAGCAAGAGACTCAAAACCTCAATTTCAAGAATCAAAAACGTCTTTAAGCAAACCCAAGAAAACAAAATCAAAACTTTAAAGCTATATAACAAAGGACACACGAATAATTGCAAAATCAGAATCAAAACTGATTTAGAGAGAAACCCAAAAGAATTTAAAGCGAGAGAGGAAAGACCCAAACCTGGAACAAGATCTTGTAGCTTTGACTTGACTGTACAGTATATTTGAATCAGTTTTGACCGAAAATACAAAGCTTTTGAATTCTGTTTCAGACAAGTATGTGAAAGAAAGAAGACTAAAGAAGGCAAAGAAAGTATTTGTCTGAAGGATGAGGAGTCAGGGACGTGGTTACGATCTCATGGAAGACAATCTTGTGGAAAACTTTGAAAATTCGTGTTCTGTTTTTTTTTTTTTCCGCGTCAGGAAAATTCGTGTTATTTTCTTTCTTCTTTTTCTACTAGATGATAAACGATGGTAATGAAAAAAAAAATATAAACAAAACAAAACAAAATAGAGGAAAAAAACAAAATCAATTATTAGTATACAATTTAGACTAATGTTTTCAAATGAAATAGAATAATATGCTCACACGGATTAACACGCGGATCTATTTAAAATTTCGGATCTTTTCATCGGGTTATAATACTTAATCACCATTGTTAATCATAAAGATTTAATAACTACCGTCCATTCAAATAAACTAAACATGATTCGCAAGAACTGTATCGAATGAGATGATTATCTTTTAAAATCTTACCTAAAATATATGGTGTAATTTATGACGGTACCAACAGTTGCAGAAATTTTTAGCATCAAAGATTAGCAAAGATATTGTATCGTAAATCCCTTCCGCTAATAACGTTGGTTTTAAAAATTTAGTTACAGTCTCTATAGACAATTATTCTCGAATGAACATTTAGGGAATATTCTAAGAACCATGATGACAACTAATTTATAACGACGTAAAATTAACAAATTTTGGGGATTTTATATTCCCTAAATCAATCTATATTGTTAACAAAATATTTTCAACTCCATAATCATGTCTATAAATTTAATCCTTCCTTCCCTTCTAAATTATATTCTCATCGCATCAAAAATATTGTTTCTCACTAAGAAAATGTCTATGGTTCTTCCCCTCTCTTTTACACCACTCAAAGATCTCAAGCCATATAAGAACTCATGGTGTATCCAAGTCAAAATTCTTCATAGTTGGAGAATGTTCTCAGCTAAAGCTGGTGAATCAATAGAATTGATTCTTGCTGATGAACAAGTATGTCTTTTTAATTGTTTTAATACATGTACATTATTTCAACCGTATATACCTTTTAAAAGATTTTATTTTGTCTTATGAAATAGGGTGTCAAAATGGGAGCTTTGATCCGAAAAGATCATATCAAAAAGTTTGAAACCAATTTGCATGAGGGCAACTAGAAGATAATGACAAGTTTTGGATTGCATCCTTGCACTGGTTTATTCCGACCTTCAGAGTTATTGAACGTCCACTACAAGTAGATAGTAACTTCTTCTTCTTTTGACAAAACTACAATTAGATAGTAACTAAAGTTCAATTTTTTAACTTTTTTTCTTCTTCTTAATCTTTTTTGTTTGTTAAGATTTAATTAAAGTTCAATAAAATTAGATTATTGTATGATTAATGGATATGAGACAAAAAAAAACCTGTTACTTCATTATTTATAGCTCAAATTAATCCTTTCATGTTTATTGAAACTTTTAAAAATTCAAATATAAAAATATATATAATATTTAAAATATTAGAAACGGCTCAGAATATTTTTGCAACGGGTCATAACATGATACACACCACTTAAATTTTACAGTTAAATACTTTGTAATACCAAAAATAAATATTATGCAAACTTGTTCATTTTACGGGTTTTAAAGAACATAATCAAATAAAAAATTTACAATGGTACATACAAAGTCTTATTAAAAGTTTTACTGATAAACTATATTATGTATCAAACTATATAAATTACAGTAATTCACGGGTATTAACTGTCATACTTTTGAATCAGATTGTGCCGAGCTTATTGCAATGGTATAAGACCCACAAGAGTGGCCAGCATTCTCCAACCTCTTAGACGATTTTCTACTGTTACGTGCATCATTTCCGTCATTTTCTTTAACTAAGATTTCTCGTACTTGTAATTCAAAAGCAGATTGTCTGGCTCGTTCTTCCAGATCTCTTGATTCGGAAGTTACTTTTGTAAACAACTTTCCTCCAGTTTGGGCTACCAACCATGGAGTACAATTTTAATAAATGTGTGGTTGATAAAAAAAAAATAGTAGAACGAGTAATCAATAGTATTTTTATGAATGCAATATGTTACATATAGATCATTCAAAATATATATTTGTTACAGACATATATGATTTACCATAATCAAATCTATTTATTTAACACAGCTTCATGCACTAACCATACTCTCTATTGTTTTTGGATAATATTCAATACAAACTTATAAGAAAAATTAGTTACGAAAATAGCAAAAACATAATATAAAAATGATACATTTGTAAAGAATCTAAATCTTAAAATACATTTGTATCACTTAGTAAACTAAAACATGTTAATAATAGTCTGATAACTTTTCCCTGCATTGTAGCGCGGATCCGATTCTAGTTAACTTATTATAAAGAAAGTCACCAAGAAAAGTAATACGGATAAGAAAAAAAAAGTCTAAAGACAAAAGGAACAATTTTATAAGATAGATTTAGATAAGCAAAATAAAACAAAATGGTAGAAACAACATAAATTGAAGTCTTGTAATGGTTTTCACTTGAGAGGGATAAACCTAGAGGAATGTGTAGCACCCTGACCAGGCCTACCGTGCTTAACCGGTTTGTAAGAGATTGAGAATTCCGCAAGGTAATGTCCGATCATCTCCGGTTTGATCTCGATTTGGTTAAAAGTTTTACCGTTGTACACTCCGATGATGCTTCCAATCATTTCAGGCATAATCACCATGTTCCTTAGGTGTGTTCTCACTACTTCTGGCTTCTCACCGGCTGGTGCTTCTAGTTTCTAGTTTGGAGTAAAGCAGAGTGTTGTTATAATAATCGAACTAAACCAAAAAGCAGACCCTAACTAATTAGTAATAATAATGTCCGGGAGATCACAGATTAATAACAAATGTGACACGCTAACAATATATTAAATTTGCAAACTAAGAGTTTTACCGCTTTGCGCAATTTCTTGATGAGAGCCATTGGCTTCCTTGTCATTCCTCTATTCAACCTACAAAATGATCAACACAAGCAAAACCAATAATCATTCAGAACCAAATACATATCATCTACTAAAACTGAGACAAATATTTTGGGTGAGAATATCGAAACCTTCTTCGAATACGGGAAGGGAAGACCTCGACAAGATCATTAGTGGGCATGTCGAGAAGAGCATCAAGATCGACTCCTTTGAAGGAAAACTTCTTGAACGTTCTCTTTTTCGCAAGAGCAGCTGTGGGAACATCTAATTCGACTTGATCAGCCTACAGATTCCGACAGAAATCTTTAAGATCATGATGATGTAAAAACCTATCAATCTAATAATTATGGTTATAGAGATGGAGATCGAGAAACTAACCATTGTTTGAGAAGCTTTGGAAGTGACTGTTGCTAGGTTTTGCTATGGAAGAGATACGACAAGAAACATATACTTGGCACCTTTATTTATATAGAGATGCATTATAGATCTACAAAGTTTTTGTTTAAGGAAACTTCAATAAATATTCCAAAATATTAGACTATTGAGTTTTTAAAATATAATATGAATTGATATTTTTCTTCCCTTGTAATACACAAACTTCTACTTTTTTTTCAGTAACAATAGGCAACATGTGATATATAAACCTTTAAAAGATATATTATATATATACAATTAAATATTATGGATAAAGTTTTCCCATTAAAATCAAAGCTTAATTATTTAAATCTAATGTAAGAAGATTAATTTAGGATAAAATTGGTTATATATATCTCAAAACTCTGTGCTGTATTATCTTAAAATCCCAAGAAATTATGTATCTTTCTAGAGTTGATGAATTTTCCATTTTTTGATAGAATTTTCTTCTATTTGTAAATAGGTTCATTGTGTTATTTTTTATAATTTTGATTACTCAAAATTAAAGTCAAAGATATATCTATCTTAACATTTTTAAAGTACATTTTGTACTAAAATCTAATTTGGGTTATAACCTTTTATTTTGCAATATTTACATAATCAAACTCTTGCCACTTGAATAAATAACAAAATTTAAAATTAGATTTTGTAATTAAATCACAAGCAAATCGCAAAATTGGAAACAAATATTTATTACATTAAAAAAATTTCCTAAAATCTATCTTTAATAAATCGAATCTCTCTCCAATACATTTATATAATCTTATTTGTTTTTAACTTATATTATTACTTAAAATATATTTATAATAAAAATAAAAATTTGTTTCACACATAAAAATTTTATAATTTTTCAGGTATCCAAATTAAAATTTTTATTCAGTTTTATCCGGCTCTTTATTTAAGAAAAATAAAACTTTTAAAAAGTTTCAAACTATTATAAATTTTAATTTTAAAAAGATTTAAAATATTATAAATAAAATAACTTTTAAAAGCTGCAAATTATAATATTAATTTAAGTTTTATAGAATATTTAAAATATTTAAACTCTACAAAAGTATTATTAATATTAGAATTATAAAAATATTTAGAATATAATAATATTGTACATAAATATGATTGAACGGGTTTGCATTTACATAAATATGATTATATTTTTCTTACAAATTGTCTATATTTAAAATCTTTTACGGATTAAGTTAAAATATAATTTTTTATTTACAACAAAATCGTCCCCGTGGTGTACCGCAAGTTGACCTCATCTACTTATAATACAAATTCATAAAATTATATAAATTTAAAATGATATAAACACGTATAAAACTAAACTATATAAACCAAGTACGAAAATGATCAACCAAACAAATATATTAAATTATGGACCCGTGGTATATGGGCTAAATTCTAGTGTAAAATCAAAAAAGAATTGGTGCAAGTCTAGATTATTTTCTAAATTTACGAAGTATGCAACTAAATAATCAACAAACAGAGCTAAGTTTATGAAATGTCAAAATAAAAAGTGCTCTGTATTATTAAAACGCCTGAACAAGAGTTTGAACAAAATCTTAAGAAGAGAACATAAAAGCAGAGACAAAACTTGGAAAGGATAAGAAACGAAAGACAGTAATAACTTGGAGCATAAGACTGACGACTCTGTGATAAGAAAGTTGATCTTTCACTTGAGAGGGAGGAATTGGTAGCACCAACACCAGGCCTACCGTGCTTAACCGGCTTATATGAGATTGAGAACTCAGCCAAGTAATGTCCAATCATCTCTGGTTTGATCTCGACTTGGTTAAAAGTCTTCCTGTTATACACACCGATGATGCTTCCAATCATTTCAGGGACAATGGCCATGTTCCTTAATTAGGTGGGTTCTCACCAGCTGGTATAAGGATTGTTACTATATATTGTATATGTAAAGGGATATTGTTGTAATTAGTTAACATTAGGTACTCTAGGTTTCTCTTCACTCTCTTTATAAATACTTGTAACCTTCCTAATAATAAACTTAACACTTATTCGCTATATGGTATCAGAGCAGAACGCTCCTCTAACCTAAAATTTTCTCTCTCAGCCGCCATCATCATTTACCTTCACTCATATCATGTCGACCTCCCAAGAAACCTCCATTAATGGTGCCGAAACCGTTGTCACAACAACAAACAATCAAACGCTGCTTCACATCAACACCTCCAACATCACTAAGCTTACGACAACCAACTACCTCCTCTGGAAGCTTCAAGTTCACGCTCTCGTTGATGGCTATGGGCTTGTTGGCCATCTTGATGGATCTGGTCCAATCCCACCCACGACAGTCACAGTGGCTACTGTGGTGTCCCCAAACCCGGATTTTGTCCTCTAGAAGCGTCAGGATCGTCTTCTGTACAGTGCAGTCTTTGGTTCGGTCTCGCCTTCAGTTCAATCGGTTCTCTCTCGTACCACGACTGCAGCTGAAATTTGGTCTACACTGGCTGAGACGTATGGCAAGGCAGTTCGTGGTCATGCTCGTCAGGTTAAGGATCAGCTGAAGTTCATAAAGAAAGGTGCACGTACCATTGATGAGTATCTACATGATCTCACGACACGTTTTGATACTTTGGTAAGCCTTGAGAGTGCACTAGCGCATGATGATCAAATTGAAACGATTCTCGATGGGTTACCCGAAGAGTATCAACCCATTATTGATCAAGTTTCGAATAAGGATACTTCACCTACCATTGCTTATGTGCATGAGTACCTCCATAACCACGAAGCTAAACTCCTCGCCAAAGCTGCTGCCTCGTCATTGGTTCTTCCTGCTAGTGCTAACGTCGCTGCTCAACATCACAACAACAACAACAACAGTCGCAACAATCAACACTACAACAACAAAAAGAAGCAGTACAATGCTGGGAATGGGTACGTTTCTCAGCCTCAATTTGATGGTCGTTCTCAAGACACTTGTGGCTACAAGCCTTACTTGGGAAAATGCCAAATATGCAACACACAAGGCCACAGTGCACGGCGGTGTCCCCAATTTCAGTCTCGTGTGATGCCGAGCTATCCAACTCAAAACAGTCTGTTTCGTCCATGGCAACCTCGTGCTAATTTCGCCATTGGTTCTCCCTATGATCCCAATCCGTGGCTGCTAGATAGTGGAGCCACTCATCACATGACATCCGACTTGAACAACTTGTCTCTTCATGAGCCGTATGCGGGTAGTGATGACGTCGTTGTCGCTAATGGCTCTCCGCTGCCCATTACGCACACTGGTTCAACATTTCTTCCCTCTCAATCTCGTGCTCTTATTTTGAACAAAATCTTATGTGTTCCTGATATCCATAGAAATCTTATTTCGGTGTATCGTCTTTGCAACGCTAATCGTGTCTCTGTGGAATTCTTTTCGGCTTCGTTTCAGGTGAAAGATCTCAGTACGGGGGTTCCACTTCTACAGGGCAAAACTAGAGCTGAGCTCTACGAATGGCCGGTCTCACCAAATCAAGTGACCGCTCTATCAACATTTACTAGTCCGAAAGCATCTGTTCCGGTTTGGCACTCTCGGCTCGGTCATCCATCTCTTCTGTTTTAAACACTATGCTTTCTATTTTTCAACTTCCAGTTTCGGGTTCCCACAAACATTTACCTTGTTCTGATTTTCATCTTAATAAGAGTCACAAACTCCCTTTTTCAAACACTAAAATTCTTTCTACTCGACCACTTGAATACCTTTATTCCGATGTTTGGATGTCGCCCGTTCTATCAGATGATAATTACAAATACTACCTTCTAATTGTTGATCATTTCACCCGTTATACTTGGCTATACCCACTAAAAAGAAAATCGGATGTTAAAGATTTTTTTGTTGCTTTCAAGATGTTGGCTGAGAAGAAGTTTCAACACCAGATAGGCACACTATTTTCAGATAATGGGGAGAGTTTGTTGCGCTTCGGGGTTTCCTTGCTGCTCATGGTATTGCTCATCTCACCTCACTGCCACACACGCCAGAACATAATGGGATAGCCGAACGCAAACATCGTCACGTTGTTGAGACGGGACTCACACCAGTCTCGAAGGCTTCCGTCCCGACAACTTATTGGCTGTATGCTTTTACCACGGCCGTCTATCTTATAAATTGGATGTTCACACCAGTTCTAGCTAACCAGTCTCCATACTCCAAGCTGTTCAATGCTCGACCAAACTATGACAAGCTGAAAGTTTTTGGATGTCTTTGCTTTCCTTGGCTAAGACCGTACACGGATCACAAACTTCAGCCTCGTTCTCAGCCGTGTGTGTTCTGAAGGTATTCTTTGACTCAAAGTGCGTATTATTGCTTACATGTTCCTACTGGTCGCATATATACGTCTCGACATGTTCAGTTTGACGAGAACACGTTTCCGTTCTCTACGCCGCCAGCTCCTATGACTGAACCGTGCTCTGCTCCCATGTCTCCGTCACCGGTTGCAACTTCTGTCCCTCTCTCGTTACAATTGCAACGGCCTTCTAATGAACCCCCGCACTCGGACCTTCACCAACATGAATCCTCTGCCGCGATGCCTTCACCGCTGCAATCTCAGGTATCGTCCCCTATCTCTACTTCTTCTTCTTCTGAAATTGAGCCCACTGCTCACCAAAATGGGCCTAACTCCCCGGCCCAACACTGCTCCACTTCCAATGAGCCCACTGCTCACACACAAAATGAGTCGATACCCACGACTCAGTCTCAGCCTTCCCCATCAACCTCCATAAATCGACAAATATGATCCCCTGTTTCGACACCTCCCCCCCCACCAGCTCAGCCACAACAACCAGAAATTCCTATTCCCCCTCAGCCACCGCAAACTAGAGCCAAAAATAATATTACCAAACCAAACCGGAAACTCAATCTTCATGTTGCTCGTCATAGGAAAACCAGAGAACCAGCTACTGTAATTCAAGCTCTTAAAGATGTTGAGTGACGTCGTTCCATTTCACGCCCAACTCGCCAATCATTCCTGGGACTTGGTCCCGCCTCACCCGCGACAGAACATGATTGGCTCACGTTGGGTTTACACCATGAAGTATCATCCTAATGGACAGCTCAATCGCTACAAGTCTTGTTTGGTTGCAAAAGGATTTCATCAACAACACGGTGTTGATTATGCTGACACCTTCAGCCCGGTTATCAAAACCACAACAATTCTCTCGTACTGGATGTTGATGTTGCTCAGGATTGGCCCATTAAACAACTTGATCTCAATAATGCGTTTTTGCAAGGGGAGTTAACTGAGGAGGTGTATATGGTTCAGCCGCAAGAGTTTATTGATAAGGACCGACCGGATTATGTCTGTCGCTTGCGCAAGCCTATCTATGGCCTCAAACAAGCTCCACGTGCATGGTATATGTCTCTTAAACAACATCTTGCTCACCATGGTTTTAAAAACTCTCTTGCCGACACGTCTTTGTTCATCAAACACACCGGTGCGTCTATTGTCTATGTCCTTGTGTATGTCGATGACATTCTTGTCACAGGGAATGATTCCAAACTCATACATCATGTTCTCACCTCTTTTGTTGAGCGCTTCTCCATCAAAGATCCTACTGATCTTAACTATTTTTTGGGTATCGAAGCCACTCGCACCAAGGCTGGTCTTCATCTCATGCAACATAAGTATATTGATGACCTTCTTCACAAGACTAATATGCATGATTCGAATCCGGTATCCACTCCACTACCGACCACTCCCAAGCTCACCTTACAAGGCACGGCTCTGTCGGATCCGTCACAATACCGTTCCGTCGTTGGGAGTCTTCAATATTTGTCATTCACGTGACCGGATATTTCTTATGTCGTTAACCGTCTTTCTCAGTTCATCCATCGTCCGACAGAGGATCATTGGAAAGCCGCTAAGCGTGTACTTCGGTATCTTGCGGGTACACCTACACATGGTATTTTTCTTTGCACGCCTTCTCTGATCGCCCTTCATGCCTTCTCGGATGCGGACTGGGCTGGTGATGTTGATGACTATGTTTCTACCAATGCCTTTGTCATCTACTTAGGTCGCAATCCTATCTCATGGCAGTCTAAGAAACAACGTGGTGTCGCTACGTCTTCCACCGAGGCTGAGTATCGGGCTGTTGCCAATACAGCTTCTGAAGTTCGTTGGCTTACGTCTCTACTTCAAGAGCTTGGTTTCACTAACTCCTCACAACCGGTAATCTACTGTGATAACATTGGTGTTACTTATCTTTGTGCTAATCCGGTGTTCCATTCCCGAATGAAACACATTGCTCTCGACTATCACTTTACAAGGAATCAAATCGAATCCGGTCTCTTACGGGTCTCTCACGTCGCCTCTAAAGATCAATTGGCCGATGCTCTTACAAAACTTTTGTCTCGCCCGCAGTTTCATGATGCTCGTTCCAAGATTGGTGTGACTGAAGTCCCTCCATCTTGAGGGGGTGTATAAGGATTGTTACTACATATTGTATATGTAAAGGGATCTTGTTGTAATTAGTAAACATTAGGTACTCTAGGTTTCTCTTCACTCTCTGTATAAATACTTGTAACTTTCGTAATAATAAACTTAACACTTATTCGCTATAGCTGGTGCTTCAATTTCCTACTCAAAACAGAGAAAGTTACAAATCTGTTAGTGTTTTAATAAAGCCATTTGGTTGCAAGATAATTGTATAGAGAGGCATGAATCTGAGAAGACACGTTCCAGGGGATGGTAGAATCAAAGGTTTGGACTCTTACTGTTCAAGAAAGATGTAATTATAGAGAGAGTTTTTATACTGCTTTGCGCAATTTCTTGATCAAAGCCATAGGCTTCCTCGGATTTTACTGATCAGTCTGAGAAACCAAGAGACAGATCTACGAAATCAAGACATAGCTTTAAGACTCTTTATAACCTTCTACGAATACGGGCAGGGAAGAGCTTGACAAGATCATCGGTAGACATGTCTAGAAGAACATCAAGATCGACTCCTCTGAACGAAAACTTTTTGAACTCCGCCTAGATATATTACCATTACGAGAAATTATAAACAAGATGTCAGAAAATCTAATCACGAGAATATGAGAGAGAGAAAGAGATCCAATGAGACTTACCATTGTTTGTATGGAATTGTTGAACACCTAAGATCACAGAACCTGATCAGCTCAAACAATGTCTGCGCAAACGACAAACAACTTAACTTAGAGACGAGCCTGATGGAAGACGATGTTCATTCTTCTTCGACCAAGAAGATCCCCTTCGTTTACAATCATTCCAGGAATTCTTAGTTCGCTTAGATTTTATTGATTTTCTCACATAACTACGATCATGGAGTAATGAGACCTCGCTGTGTACTTGAATAGAAACATGTCTTTAAAGTAAATAGGATATTCCATTAAAAAAGTATATCAAATACAACAAAATATGTATGGAAACATACAATACAAATATAACAACAGAATACAAGTATAAGTGTGTAAGTATAAACCTTCACCCAAAAAAGCAAGAACAACTATGACTATGAGACCAAACCATTAACGAATAGACCGACAGAAGTGTGCATATCTGCAAACAGGCAAATATAGAAGGGGTGAAATGTTACTTTTAAAGATCGTGGGATGGGGCTACGTAGTAGTAGCTGTGACATGGTCTTCTTCTGGTTCAATAAGAATTTAAAAAGTTCCGGGAACTTTTGGGAATTCCGGCATCTTGGGAAGTTCAGGCATCTTCGGTAGCTCAGGCTTTGGGATCTCTGGAACCTTTGGTAGGTCAGGCTTCGGGATCTCTGGAACCTTTGGTAGCTCAGGTTTTGGGATCTCTGGAACCTTTGGTAGTTCAGGCTTTGGAATCTCTGGGAGCTTTGGCAACTCAGGCTTCTGAATCTCTGGCACCTTAGGAGCCTCAGGCTTTTGGATCTCTGGCATCTTGGGTAACTCAGGCTTTGGAACCTCTGGTACCTTAGGCAACTCCGGTTTCTTAATCTCCGGCATCTTTGGCAGCTCCGGTTTCTGAATCTCTGGCATCTTAGGTAACTCAGGCTTTGGAATCTCTGGTATCTTTGGTAACTCAGGCTTTGAAATCTCTGGCAACTTAGGAGCCTCAAGCTTCGGAACTTCCGGCATCTTTGGCAACTCGGGCTTTGGAACCTCCGGCACCTTGGGAGCTTCAGGCTTTTCAGTCTCCATCAACTTAGGCACTTGAGGCTTAGAAGTCTCTGGAAACTTTGGTAACTCGGGTATATGAATCTCTGGAAACTTGGGCAACTCAGGCTTTGGAATCTCCGGAATCTTTGGTAGCTCAGGCTTTGGAAACTCTGGTAACTTAGGCATCTCTGGTTCAGGAAACTTGGGAACTTCAAATTTGGGTAGCTCAGGCAATTTTGGTGTCTCCAGTTTAGGATCCTCCAATAACCTTCGAGCTTCGACTGAAACCGGGTCAGCGAGCAATGCAATAAGACATACGATCAAAAGTGGTGATGAGAGAAGAGCAGCAGAGAGACTCTGCTTCACAACTGCCATGTATGCGTTTGCTTTGAGAACTCTTGCCCTTCTTTTTTTCTTCTTGTGTTGCTTCTTTTGCTTTTCTAGTGTTTGTTGTTGGTTTGTGTTTGTGATGAGATGATTATGGTCTTTATAAGTGTTTTGAGGAAGAAGAAAGATAGAGTTTGGTGGGAAATTTATGTAGAGAGATTTGAATATAATAAAGTTTGTTTAACCTCTCCATTTTCAATATAGTTGAGTTTTAGGTTTTAGTGCTTACGTGTTCATGTTTTAGCTACACGTAAGGTTTAGCTTTGTAACACTAGAATCTCCCAATTTTGAAAAAAATACATATGAGTCGTAAAAGACTCGAGTTATTTGGATAATTGATTTTGAAATATATAAATAAAAAAAACTCCAATGAATTGAAACTAGTTCCAATACATAAATTTTGGTGATTTGAAAGTATGAAAACACCATTTAATTAAAAATTATAATGTTTAGGTTTGGCCGGTAATCTACACAACGACTTGGATCGATTTTTTTGGTTGTGTGTATGTTTGCTCTTTGTCATCAAAGTCATATTTGTACAATGTATTATTGGATACTTACTAATCTTTAAAAACTTATAACCGTAATCGTTGTTGTAATGATATAGAGGATTACATACAGAGTTTAACATGTGCAACATTTGCCTTCTTGTTTTTCCTTGCATCATCAATATCATCATCAGAAATTGTCATATATATCTCATCATCATCAGAAATTGTCATATATATCTCATCATCATCAGAAATTGTGACATATACTTCATCATCATCGTAAACTGTTTTCTTTTCTTCTTCATCAGCCAAATGTTCTTAATTTAATGTCATCTTTGGTTTTATAATCTGGTGAAGCTCTACGCGGAATCTTTGGCTCGATTCCAAGGAGGATCTCCTTATATTTATCCATTATACGGAGTAGGAGAGTTGCCACGGGTCTTGTTCACTCTATTCTCATGAGTCATAATACATACCAGGTTTCTTCTTAATTTAATACATTTTCCTCTGTCTCGAATATATGTTTCAATTTCATGCGTTTGCGCGTTTAAGCGCTGTGTATGGTGGGACTTACATGCTCAACAAGCCTGCATGCAAGGCTATAAACTACTTATAATCTCTTATGTTATATGTAATAATAATTGGTGAAAAAAAGATAATAGAATAAAAGTTGTATTATTTGTGTGTTCAGATTAACTAGATTATATCGCTAGTAGTTTTACTAACACAAGATTATATCGACTCTTAATATTATATAGTGAAGGTTAACACTAGTAGTTTGTTGGTAAAATATTATACAAGACTAAATCTAAAACAAAGGGGGGGGGGGCGCATGTAATTAGTACTCCTTTTTCTCTTTATCTTCAGTTTTTTTTATTTTTTTTTGTTAATTTAATTTGAGAGAGCAACTCTCAAGTTACTCCCACTAAGACCATGTACAATGGTGATTTACAAAGTGTGCTAAAGTAAAACTTAGAATATAATAACAAAATTTAATGTAAATGTTGGTCTAATAATTAGGATTTGGATCGTAAATAAGACACATTTGACACTTTAAGACCCGATGACGTGGTAAATTTCTATTGGTCGGGGAAAAATGAATAAATATTTTTTTAAGATTAAGATTTCTATTATGTTTTAAAATGTATAAATGTTTTTTAAAATGAATAAATATTTAAAAAATGAATAATTAAGATTTCTATATGTTTTTAAAATATATAAATATTTTTTTAAAATGAATAAATATTTTAAAGATGAATAATTAAGATTTGTATTGTGTTTTAAAAATGTGTAAATAATATTTTTAATGGATAAAATATTTTAAAAATGAAATTAAGATTTGTTTATATTTTTAGAAATGAATAAAAATTGTTTTTTATTAAAAATGAAGAAATATTTTGAAAATGAATAATTAATATTTGTATCTATACTATTAAAAGGGAAGCATTTTATATAAAGTTTGCATAGTATATACAATTAGAAAGAGTAAAGCAAAACAATTACTATTTATACTAATTAAAGGATACTTAAAAATAATAATAACAACTGTCTATATTTATGGGAATAACATTGATTTGGTTACCATAAAAATGAACAATTAAATTCGAAATTAAATATATCTAAACATATTTAATCTAAATTATATATTTTTGTGAAATTTTCAAAACAATAATTTATGTTAAATTATATATTTTTGTGAAATTTTCAAAACAATAATTTATGTTTATAAAATCTAAGTTAGTAAGTTATCATATATTTTAGAAAAAGAAGATGATATTTTAGGAAAAATAAAAAGAAAAAAATTATTGTTAGATTAGAAAATAATCGACTGATCAAATTTTACATAGCATAAAATGTGGAGAAATATACAACATACTTAATAATATCATCAAATTTTCAAAATTATATAATCTTAAAAACAATTACATTTTATGTAAATTTAAAACTTATATAATCTTAAAAACTAATTATATTTTATGTAAACCTAAATTTGTAGTCAAACACCCTTAAAAACATATCTATCCTATATTGTTTTTAAAAAGTTTAGATCTTTCAGTTGTCAAAATCTTTTGTTTGGATCTTCCCAACTTAAACAAATCAATATAAAAAATCTATAAAAAAATTATACCTATATAACAGCTTAATCAATAAAATACTAACCATATTTGAGATATTTTAAATATTTAGCAATACAAAACATCAGAATCCAAATCTTAATAAAATATGATATTAAATGTACTAACCATATTTTGAATTTTTAAAATATCAATTAATTAACCATGTTTACTTATCAAATGTGCACACAATAATAATTACTATCACCTAAAATATAGATATTTTTAATTAAAAAACATAATTATAGGAACAAAAAAAATTACGAATGCAATTAAAAAACATTGTTAAGGTAGACCATAATCGTGATTAGGTTTACCTCAAAAATAATATTGTATATGGTTTCACACTTATAAGGAAAAAAAATTGGTAGTTATATTTTTGCTATCAAAAATTCACTAATTTGGTAAGAGTCAACTTTGAGACGTTTAAGTCTGTACTTTGGGATGATTATTTTAAAATTTCCAAGTATTTTTTTATAGCATGTATATGATGTTATTTATAAAACAAATCTAATCTTATTGGAAATAATGGGTACGAGGCGAGAGCCGGTAATTCAAAAAAAATAAAATATTATCCAAACTATTTTCATAAAAAACATAATGAGAAATAAAAGTAACGAAAGGAGATCATAAAATCAAGAAACTAAATTCAATTTCAATTTTCAAATATCAAATAACATGTATGATACATGAACATGAAATTTGAATTGTTAAATTTAGTTTTTTTCAATTTTATTTCAAATATCGGAACATGAAATAACATGTATGGGTAATTTGAAAGATAAAAAATATCATCTAAACTATTCATTATAGAATATGGGACGAAAATTTTGAGTAACGTGAATTTAAGAAGAACAAATGTTAACATCACCTATTTGAATTGATGTAAAAGTTAATATCGTTTAAAACAACCGATTCAAATTTTATAATATTTGCATCGATTTTCAATGAAACGATGTAAATTATTTGCATCACCAATTTTAACATCATCTAAATAAATGATGAAAAATTCTTTTACATCATTTATAAGTAATACAAAAAATCAAAATAAATGATACTAGATGGTCATTTTTTTGTAGTGAGACATACTATTTACTAATATGAATTACAGTAAATGTATTTTTTGCGGGTTAAATATTTTAATCTGTATTCGGTTAAAAATATTTTGAGTGTGGAGCATGCATAGCGGACGTGTTTGATCACGTTGACAAATATATTTAGTCCATCCGGGACCAGATGTTTTAATTTTTTTTTTATTATGTTTGATAGCTCACGGGTAACATTCAATCTCGATCCGCTATCATGTCTATCCGACATTCACAAAAGCAAACCAATATTAGTTTATGGTATAAATGTTATAGCAAATAAATATATCTACAAATACAACCCTATATTTATGTGTAAGTCTAAATCGTTGACCCATTTTCTTATATGTTTGACTAAAATATACAATCTCAAATGGGTAAATAATTAAAATGCTTATGGGATGTAAAAACATGACATGTTAGGACGCACGGGACAAAATTTATGTCCCAAAATTGCCAAACCACATTTCTTTTACTATTTTTAAAGGTACAACTGTCTTTAATAAAACCAAATCGTATCGTTTTTTTGTGTAACCTGATTTAAAAACAAATCAAATATTGAATTAGTACGGTTTTAGATTATAAATGTTAATAACATTCCTAAAATTTACGTTTACAAACATAATCCCGTATGTGCATAATATATTTCAAATTTTAATAACAAATTTTGTTTTCAAATCAATCCCGCACGTACGTGCGGGTCCGAATCTAGTTATGTTTTAAAAATGTATAAAGATTTTTTTAGACACTTTTATTGAATGTCTCTATTGGATGGGTAATTACTTAGTGTAGTATCTAAAAATTCAAATTTACATAAAACTTAATAATTAATTCTTTTTCACACCCTTAATGGGTGTCACCATTGAACATGCTCTATGCCTAATAGAATATGAACCCAACCCCGATTTCACCACCTGGTTGTTTCTTCTTCTCATCATTCATCATTCATCATTCATCATTCATCATCGTCCTCTGTATCAAATCTTTTGTCTTCTTCGCTGCCAAGATCCTCTAGAACTTAGAAAGAAAGACTCAAGATTATAAAAGCACTTCTTTTATTAGCTTTGAAAAATAACTCAAAAACAAAGCTTCTTAATTCTTTCTCTCTAATCTCTTAAGGTTAACCACATCATTGGTAACTCATATATATAGAGAGAACTTGAAACCTTTTCCTAGTAAAACTTGTATCTAGATAACACCTAAACACCAACTATTCCAAATCCTAACTCAACTTGGAATAGTGATATGATCGTGGCCAGCACGGAGCCAGAGGGTACAGAGAAACCGGAGATGGTGGGAAGGATCACTCGTTCAAGAGCTAAGGAGATGGCCAAGGAAGCACACGCACTCATAGCTGACGGGTCATTCAACCTACCAAGGATCCAAGTCTTCAACATATCTAACCTGAAGACTTCACCCGGTGATGATGACTAGGTAACTTAGGTGAGAAGTTTGTACTCTTTTTCCCATAGCTGAGTTTTGTCCCAATGGGTTTTCTCAGCATGGTTTTTAATGAGGCAAATGGATCACTACGTCGAGTTATCTAGAAATCATTACCAAAGGGGAATAATGTACTTATGTACTAGTTCAGCCGACTTCTGTACTACTACAGGTCGTCAAGCGTCTGTACTAGTTCAGCCGACTTCTGTACTACTACAGGTTGTCGAGACATTTTGCTGTTTTCTTATTTCCTTAAAACGTCTTGTTGTTTTGGTTTTGCACTTCTTGTTGTTTGGAGTGTCGTGCCCTAGGGTATTAAAACCCAAAGCTACGCCTCTTTTCTCCTTTAGCGAAGAAGTTGTATGAACAAGTATTGTCACACTTTTTCTCTCAATTCGAATTCTTGAATGCGTTCTAGATTTCCGGGTTTCTATACACTTTGTGATTCAGAAACTCTTTATTGTTACAATCCATACAATCACCTAAACATCTATCTCCATCAAACCATTGTTTCATCATTCGATCTTCACATATCATCACTCACGTTCATCGCCCATCATCATCAACAAACTCACGTCGCCTATCACCTATCTTCAGCCTTCATCGGAGTTCTATCCTAGGGAGATCATATTAAATAGATAACTTACTTCCTAAGCTTTCTTCTTTTTCAAGCTTATCCCAACAATCTCCCCTTTAAGCTTGAAGTCTTTCCTTGACAAACAATGAACTCCAATGTGATTCCTCATCTCCTTGAACTTATTCTTATCAAGCGTCTTAGTTAAAATGTCAGCCCGAGGAGCTTGCTTAAGCCCGTAGAGCGCCTTGTGTAATTTGTAGACTTTCTCTTCTCTGTCTTTGATCACAAATCCCTTAGGTTGTGTTACATAAACGCCTTCTATCAAATCCCCATGGAGAAAAGCAGTCTTCACATCTAGATGGTGCACTTCCCACCCGTTTGATGCCGCTAAAGCAATTATGAAACGGATTGTTTCAATACGAGCTACATGTGCAAATACTTCATCGAAGTCAATACCATGTCGCCGTACATAGCCCTTTGCCACAAGCCTTGCTTTGTGCTTGCTAATGCTATTATCCAAATTTTGTTTGAGCTTGAAGACCCACTTTAAACCAATCGGTTTAACTCCAAAAGGTAGATCAACTAAACTCCACGTTCTGTTTTTGTTAATCGACATGATTTTTTCCTCACAAGCATTTTTCCATACTTTGTGTTTACTTGCTTCCTGAAAATCCCACGGTTCTTTATTGATTGCTAGGAAGAGATGTTCTCCTTCGATTTCTGATAGAAGTACGTAATCGCTTAAGTATTGAGGTGCCCTTGTTATTTTCTCTGATTTTCTCAAAACTGGTTCAGTTTGAGGTTGCTCGTGTTCATCGTTTTGTTCATCGTCTTGTTCTTCCTCGGTTTGTGAGTTATCACGTTCTTCTCCTTGAATGCTATTGTTGTCGATACTAGACTTCTCTCTATTCTCCTCTGTTTCTTCGACAGCTTCACATCTTGGAATCACATTGTTTCCAGAATCTCCAAAATCAACTATAAACATTTCGGGTTCTGTAGAGGATTTCTCCGAGTTCCACTTCCAGCTTTTGAGTTCATCAAACACTACGTCTCTGCTTACAACTACTTTTCTTTTTGATGGATCTAAGAGACGGTAAGCTTTGGAACCTGGTTCTGTTCCAAGATGCACAAGCATTCTTGATCTGTCATCTAACTTCTTGAGATGAGGTGTTTCAACCTTTGCATAACACACGCAGCCAAATACCCTAAGATGTCCTACATTTGGTTTCTTGTTCTTGAAAACTTCATAAGGTGTTTGACTTGTTAATGCTCTCGTTCCCACTCGGTTGATGATATATGTTGCATGCCTTACCGCTTCTCCCCACAAATAATTAGGCATGTTCATATGCTTTAGAATGCTTCGAGTCATCTCTAGTAACGTTCTGTTCCGTCTCTCAACTACGCCATTTTGTTCTGGTGTGTAGGGTGCAGTTAAGTGCCTATTGATACCTTCGTTTTCACAAAATTCTTGAAACTCTTGAGATAGAAACTCTCCTCCTCTATCTGTTCGGAATGTTTTAATGGTAGCTCTGGATTCTTGTTCTACCAATGCCTTGAATCCTTTAAACTTTCCAAACGTTTCACTCTTTTCCCTTAAGAGAATGGTCCACATATAACGAGAGTAGTCATCAATTAGCACAAAAATATACCTCTTGTTTGCAGCTGTTGGAGGTGAAATTGGTCCACAAAGGTCCCCATGAACCAGCTATAGTACTTGTGATGCTCGATAAGAGGTTGCTTTTGGAAAAGCTTGTCTTACTTGTTTTCCAAGCATGCATGATCCACAAGTCTCTTTCTCCTTTGATACACTCGATATCCCAGCAACGAGTTCTTTTGTCATCATCGATCTAATTGTCTCAAGATTAATATGTCCCAGCCGAGCATGCCACAAAGTTGAATCATTCGTTTCCATAAGTTGAAAGCACTTCGGTTTTGCGACTTCCAAACTCACTTTGTACAACCTGTTTTGTGATCGACTTGCTTTCACCAAAATATTTCCATCTCGATCACACAAAGTGAGGTAGTTTCCTTTCATCCTAATATCACATCCTGACTCGGTAGCTTGCCCTAAACTTATGATATTACTCTTAAGATCGAGAATGTAGTAAACATATGCCAGTACCTTTTGCTCTCCTTCTTTGGTTAAAAACAGAATTGATCCTTTGCCTTTAATATCTATGCATGAATCATCGCCGAATATAACCTTTCCGGTGACCATAGGATCAAGTTTGCAAAACCATTCACTGTTTCCCGTCATGTGATTACTAGCACCGTTGTCAAGGTACCACACATTCGCCAAGCACTCCTCAAACTTTTGTGGTTTCACATTCTTCTCATTGAGATACACGACCTCGTGCATCATGAGATATTCGGCTTCTCGAGTTTCATCCTCTTCATTCTCTTGAGTCTTGTTGGCCTTGATCAGCTTAAGTAGTCGATCCGGACACTCAGATGCGTAATGACCGAGCTTGTCACACCGATAACATGTCACTTTCGATTTGTCTCTTTGTTGATAACCAGACCATCCTCGTCCTTGTCCTCTACCACGGTTCCATCCTCGACCTCTGCCTCCTTCATGAGAAGATTCATGTGGTTGTGAATCGGTATTTGCATACATTAGTTTGCTTTGGTTGTCGTGTTCATCCTCTTCTTCACGAATCCTTTCTTCATAAGTCTTTAATCTCCCAATAATGTCTTCAAACGATGTTGTTTTGAGATCAAGTACTTGCTCAAGCGTAGCAACTATATGTATGTACTTCTTCCTTGGCAAACTCTTAAGAAACTTCTTAATAATTTTAGTTTCCTCAATAGTTTCACCCAAAGTGGCTGATTTTGTAGATATCTCTGCAAGTTTACAAAACAAAATCATCAATTGAGTCGGTCTCTTTCATCTTTAATCTATCAAATTCAGCCATGAGTGTTTGAAGCCGTGCTTCTTTCACACGTTCAGCACCAAGGTTTCTTGCTTTGATGTTATCCCACACGGCTTTGGAAGTGTCTAGGTCGTCGACTTGCAAGATCATGTTTTCTGGTATGGATTGGAATATGAGGGCTTTAGCCAAAACGTTTTTCTCTATCTCCTCCAATCCTGGTTCTATGGTTTCCCAAACCTTGTGAACACTGAGCATGAGTTTCATTCTCATTGCCCACACCACGTAGTTGGTTTGAGTTAGCATAGGACATTGTATGGATGACGAGACGTTCTCTTTTGGCTTGTTCGTTGCTGCGACTAGTTCATACATGTTTTTGATTATCTTCGTTGTTACTTACTCTCTGTGGGATCAAGAACCTGGAAGCTCTGATACAAAATCTAGAACTTAGAAAGAAAGACTCAAGATTATAAAAGCACTTCTTTTATTAGCTTTGAAAATAACTCAAAAACAAAGCTTCTTAATCCTTTCTCTCTAATCTCTTAAAGTTAACCACATCATTGGTAACTCATATATATAGAGAGAACTTAAAACCTTTTCCTAGTAAAACTTGTATCTAGATAACACCTGAACACCAACTATTCCAAATCCTAACTCAACCTGGAATAGATAACCTACTTCCTAAGCTTTCTTCTTTTTCAAGCTTATCCCAACAAAACCGACTATTTTACCCCAATTGGATCCGAATCTCGAATCTGCACTCGCCCTTTAATTTCCTTTTACACGGTAAGTTTCTTCCTTTGTCTCTCTCTCTTTCCCTCTTGCCCACTATCATCTCATTGCACTGTGAGTTAATTCGAGCTTGTTCCCGAATGTGGTTTTCTTGGTTGCGGTCATTACTTGTGTAAATCGAATCAATTTTTCCAATTAGTGTATGTTGGGCAGTCTTCAATTTGGTTCAATTTTTCCAACTTCTTCTCCGTTTTCTTCTTCTTCTTCCTCATCTTTTGCTTCTTCCGCTTCCGCAAGTTACAACATTCCGTCCATGGCGGTTCTTTCAGGCGTTTTGTTTCAGCTCACTTGGTTCTTCTTCAGGTATGGATCTTGTCCCTCTAGCTTACAGTTACAGGACTACTGCTTACTCTCAGATCGCTGCTGGAAACAGCCATGTCTGTGCAGTTAGAGGAGCTTACTATTCTGATCACGATTCTAGAACTGTCGACTATTGTGAGATAAAAAGAACTAGGAATAACAACAGCTTGGTGGCTAGAGAGAATCCAAACTTCTATGATCAGATTGTTAGTAATCTCGTCTTCAACAACATCGTTTCTGGTGATGGCTTTAGCTTTGGTGGAATCAGAGATGGTGGATTGCTCTGTTTTGGCCCCAATTCTTCTAATTTGAGGTTTAACACGACTTCTGATAACTTCCACGTCTTAGCAGCCGGGTGATACAAGACTCGGTGGTGAGCTTGTATTAGGATAGATATGATGGCTTCACAAGATGGCGGTCGCTTCTCTCGTGTGGGATCGAATGAAGGGGAAGTGCTGGCGGATTGAAGTACACCACAGAGATGTGATTAGTCTCTGATACAGTACACGAACTCAGCCTTGTGGAATCACACACAAGATAAAGAACAAGCTTTTCTCTTAAGAACACTTAAGGAGAAAAATTGAAGACAATTCGGTTTCTTTATTGATAATAGGGTGAAAAACTCGTACAACTGCTGCAGGGGGACTTTATAAGAGTCCTTCAGCTAGCCCTAAGGCTGAAATAAATGTAAAAAAATGCAACAAAGGAAACAAATAAACTACAAACACAAATCCATTGTTTTTGGAAAGAAAATAAGTAAAATACTAAAGCAAACTTGAAACCTCGTGATGAGCACGTCTTCTAGCCGTTGTTGGGGCTTAATGGACCTGCCAATATCGAAAATATTGAATAGAACTTACCTGGATGCGATCTAGGCCCAATAGCTGTTCTCTGAACTACGTCTTGTACTACTTCAGGAGTCTTGTCAGGTGCCCGTTTGTTTGTTGGTTTCTTGAAGTAGATGGCTTCTTGGAGTTTCCACAAATCCATTGTTTTTGGAAAGAAAATAAGTAAAATACTAAAGCAAACTTGAAACCTCGTGATGAGCACGTCTTCTAGCCGTTGTTGGGGCTTAATGGACCTGCCAATATCGAAAATATTGAATAGAACTTACCTGGATGCGATCTAGGCCCAATAGCTGTTCTCTGAACTACGTCTTGTACTACTTCAGGAGTCTTGTCAGGTGCCCGTTTGTTTGTTGGTTTCTTGAAGTAGATGGCTTCTTGGAGTTTCTCTTGGGTAGATTGACCAGACTCTTGAAGCTCTTCCAAGTCTTTGATGTCTTGTTCATGATCTTCACTCTCTCGATCACTCTCAAAGGTGGAGCTTGTTTTGCTCGTCTCTTGTAACTCCATTGTCTTCTCTTGGATTCTAGAGGTTTCTTGACCTGTCAAAGGAGAATTCATACCTGGGGAAATGGTATGTTCAAGACTCATTTGGGTGAATGCTTCAGCAAGCTCTTCCTCGGCGATGAGATCATATCCGTCGGGATGGAGTAAAGGTGGTACAGACCAGTTGCGTAGTTCAGTTCTAGTGAGGTCACAATGTCTTGTACAGCTAAGTTGAACCTCTTTCTAAGTTGTTTAGACTTTGAATGAGTCATGGGACCTTCTGGGACGACTGGTACAGGGTGTGGTATAAGATCTGGTACTTGATCTAGTTCAGCGGGTTGGACAAGATAATCGATGTCCGCATCATTCCCTCCCTCTTCAAAAGGTTTTGCCCTCAAAACTGAATCTCATGGATCATAAGCAGACAAGTCAGCAACATTAAAAGTATGAGAAATTTTTACCTCATTAGGTAGCTCCAAACGGTAAGCATTGTCATTGATCTTCTCGAGGATCCTAAATTGACCGTCGCCTCTTGGTGATAGCTTGGATCCTCTTTGTGTTGGAAACATCTCAGGCCTCATATGTAACCAGACCCAATCTCCTGGTTCAAATAAGACTTCTTTTCTTCCTCGATCAGCTTTGCGTTTGTTGTCGACGACCTTCTTCTCTAAGTTGGCTTTGGCTTTTTTATGCAACTTCTTGATGATTTATCCTCGTCTTAATCCATCTTGACAAGCCTGTTCTATCTGAGGTAAAGCTGCTAAGTCTATGGGAGATAAAGGGTTAATTCCATAAACTATCTCGAAGGGAGATAGTTTTGTAGCCGAGTGAACGACACGATTATAAGCAAACTCAATAAAAGGAATGCAATCAAGCCATGTAGCCATATTCCTACCAAGAGTGGCTTTAAGTAAAGTTGAGAGAGTTCGGTTTACCACTTCGGTTTGTCCATCCATTTGAGGATGACAAGTTGTAGAGAATAGAAGCTTGGTACCTAACTTTCTCCACAGTGTCTTCCAAAAGTGTCTTCCAAAAGTGACTCAAGAACTTGGTGTCACGATCAGAGACTATGGTCCTCGGAACCCCATGGAGGCGCACCACTTCCTTGAAGAACAAATCTGCGGCTTGAGTCGCGTCATTGGTCTTGTCACATGGGATGAAGTGTGCCATCTTGGAAAACCGGTCCACGACGACAAATATTGAATCTTTGTGTCTAATCTTAGGCAATCCTAAGACAAAGTCCCTAGAAATATCTACCCAAGGGGCGTTAGGAATAGGTAATGGTAAATAAAGACCATGAGGATGTAACCTGGATTTTGCCTTGTGGCAAACAATGCATCGAGAACAAAATCTCTCCATGTCTTTCTTGAGATGGAGCCAAAAGAAGTGATCTGTTACCATGGCCAATGTTTTGTCAACACCAACCGCTTGAGGGATGCACAACCGCTCCTTTGCCATGCTCTTTGTAACACTCGCCTAATTCTGGATCATCCTTGTACAACTCCTTGATATGCTCATGATGCGGACATCAGAACCTTGAGGGATGCACAACCGCTTGTTTTTGAACAAGAACCCATCTTGCAAGTAGAATGCTTGATAAGCTCCTTTGCCATTCTCTTTGTAACACTCGCCTAATTATGGATCATCCTTGTACAACTCCTTGATATGCTCATGATGTGGACATCAGAACTACATCAAACCGGGAGCACACCAAACCAATTGGTCCACACACCAAACCGGTCTATATGGAGAGTTTTGGAGAATCTTTGCCTAAATGGAGTTCTGATCAAGTACAAGGGGAAGGGTTAATTATTCACGATGATATTAACCCTAAGAAGTCCTATAGTTCAAGAGGGATCAAAAACCAGCAAGTCAAATCACCTTATCATTGGGATATGACTGCTGCACTCTTTTTCCCTTATCTAGGGTTTGTCCCAATGGGTTTACCTAGAAAGGTTTTTAATGAGGCAACACCAAGTCATCAAGGAATCATTCACCATCCATATGATTCAAAGATGATAGCTGATGTACATTCTGATCTACTCACGGACAAGCATGCTGAACTACTCGCTGACAAGCATGCTGAACTACTCGCTGACCGACTGGCTGAACTACATCAGATTGCGAGTTGTGAGGGTTTCAAGTCTTTTAACACTTGGATCAGCCATGAAGAGAGCCCACACACTCATTTGATTCACCACAAGGCCCCAGCCCATGGAGAACAGCCCAAGAGAAGACCCAAGTCTAAACCACCCTTTGAATCAAGGCCATTGATCAACTTGGAGCAAGATAAGGAAACTCTCCTTTACCTTCATATGGACGTGTCTCAAAGCTACATATGGAAACCAGGAGAACCTTTACAGCCATCGGAGAATAGGTGGAGGATATTCACGCACAATAATAGCCTTCGGATGAGGAGGATTCAATCATATTATTACTCGCCTTTTTCGGAGTCGGACATCATCAATGCACAACGACTCTTTCCTACTAAGTTCATGTGTGTGATACAGCATCTACTAGTGCACAAGAAGCTTCCAAGACGTCACAACTACCTCCCCAAGTTAACAAGATACAAGGCACATCTCACTTGCCTTATTTGGACCGATTTCACACTTAATGGTCCAACAGCCATATTTTCATTAATTGCTGCGATTTGTTTCTTCTTTCTAGGTTTAGGACGTGTGTACTGAGCCTATATAAGCTCATTAGATTATTCATTTGTAATTACCCTTGATCAATTAAAAGTAATAAAAAGTTTTCTTCTTGTCAAAGTTTGAGTCTTTGTCAATCTTCTTCTTTAGTTCTTTGTGAGTGAGTCACTTAGTTCTTTAGAAACCTGCGGATTAAGCTTGTTGTGTGATTCAACAACCTTCATTCGTCCATTGATCGAGTGAGTCGATTATCCCACCGATTGAGCGAGTCAATCACCTGTACTATCCCCTGTACCACCCACTGATTCACGAGAGAGTGCTTCTGGCCAGCTCGTGAATTCCACCTTCCGCAAGCTAAGCTTGGAATCTCTTGATCATCAAGTGATCATCAAGTGATCTAAAGTTTGGAGTGATTCCAATCTTGCATCAGCTCAAAACCCATTACTTTAGCCTCCATTGTAGCTATAAGGGCATGTCTCCTCGACAAGGCATCAGCTACCACGTTCTCCTTTTCCTTCTTGTACTTGATCACATATGGGAACGTCTCAATGAACTCCAACCACTTTGCATGTCTCCTCTTAAGTGAAGTCTGGCCCTTGAGGTGCTTCAAAGTTTCATGGTCGGTATGAATGATGAATTCCTTGGACAACAAGTAATGTTGCCATGTCTCAAGTGCTCGTACTAAGGCATAATGATCTTTGTCGTAGGTCGGGTAATTCAATGCTGTTCCACTTAGCTTTTCACTGAAAAATGCTACTAGTCTTTTTCTCTGATGTAGTACAGCTCCAATTCCCAAACCTGATGCATCACACTCCACTTCAAACATAATTTCAAAATCTGGAAGTGCTAAAACTGGTGCTTGTGTGAGCCTCTCCTTCAGCGTGTTGAATGACTGTTCTTGAGCTTCTCCCCATGAGAATGGTACATTTTTCTTGATGACAGCAGTCATTGGTGCAGCCACTGTGCTGAAGTCTCTGACAAACCTCCTGTAAAAGCTTGCTAGTCCATGAAAACTGCGAACATGTCCAATGGATGTTGGAGTAGGCCATTCGCGGATCGCCTTGATCTTTTCTTCATCTACCTGTAGGCCATTTTTACTCACTACAAAACCTAAGAACACACACTTGTCAGTACAAAATGAGCACTTCTTTAGGTTAGCATAAAGGCCTTCCTTCCGAAGCGTTTTCAGAATTAACTCTAAGTGTTTAGTGTGATCAGAATAGCATTTACTGTAAATAAGTATGTCATCAAAGTAGACAACAACAAATTTACCAATAAATGACCTTAGAACCTGGTTCATCAATCGCATGAAGGTGCTTGGTGCGTTGGTTAGCCCGAATGGCATAACGAGCCATTCATAGAGACCTTGCTTGGTCTTGAAGGCGGTCTACCACTCGTCGCCTTCCCTCATTCGGACTTGGTGATAGCCGCTTCGCAAGTCGATTTTGGAGAAGATGATTGCACCACTTTGCTCGTCCAACATGTCGTCTAGCCTCGGAATAGGATGTCGGTATTTGATGGTGATGTTGTTGATTGCTCGGCAGTCTACACACATCCTCCATGTGCCATCCTTCTTTGGTACCAAGAGAACTGGTACAGCACACGGGCTAAGGCTCTCTCTGATGTACCCTTTGTCCATCAAGTCGCGCACTTGCTTTTCTAACTCCTTAGACTCTTCTGGATTCATTCGTTAAGCTGGTTTGTTAGGTAGAGCAGAACCCGGTACAAGATCGATCTGATGTTCGATACCACGAATAGGGGGTAACCCTGGTGGAATTTCCTCTGGAAATACGTCTGTGTACTGATCTAGTACAGCTCGTACGTCAGCAGGTAATTCAAGTTCACCTAAACCTGTACTTAAACATTCTTTGAAAACCATTAGTAGCACGGTGCCATGGGCACTCATAGTTTTACAAATTTGACTTGAACTTAAGTAAAGACTAGAAGTTCTTACCTCGACCTCTTCGTTCATGTGTTTTTGCAACTCATGAACTTCTGATGGACTTAGAGGGGCAAGGTTAAACTTACGGTCATTGTGGGTGAAAGAGTAGTGGTTTGTGCGACCATCATGATTGCCACGGTCTTCCGAGGAGAAGATGTCCGGCTCTCATTGGAACGACGTCACAAACAACTTGGTCTTGGTACTTTCCAACGCTGAATGATACAGTCACTTGTTCAGCAATCTTCAGCTCAGCATCATCGTTCAGCCACCTAAGTTTGTATGGTCTCGAATGCTTTCTCTTTTGAAGACCTAACCTGTCTACCATATACTTGCTAGCAACATTAGTGCAAGAACCTCCATCAATAACCAAATTACATACCTTGTTATTGATTGTGCACCGAGTGTGGAAGATATTTTCTCTTTGAACTTTCTCCTCGGGGTTGACATACACGCTCAACATACGTCGGATCACAAGGAGCTCTCCTACATCAGGATACTCCACATCTCCCTCTGGATCATTCAGGTTCTCATCTTGCTCGTCTTGAGACTCGTAGTCTCCACTAGGAGTGAGAATCATCACACGTTAGTTCGGACACTCTCTCACCATGTGTCCCCTACCTTGACATTTAAAACAAGTAATGTCACGGGTACGAGATTGACTAGTGCTAGGAAACTTACCTGGTTCAGGCTTGGTGATCTTAGGCGCTTCACTAGACTTATTCTTAAATCGAGAATCGTTGTCTATAGCTTTGCCTTTGTCCATGCCTCGGTTGTTACTTGCATTCCAAGGTGTACTACTTCTGGTACGATTGCTCAGAGACATCTTACGTTTGATTTATTGCTCCACTTGTACAGCCTTGTGAAGTAGTTCATGTAGACTGCTGTAGTTGGACGTCTCCACTTTTCGGGCTATACGCTCTTGCAACCTGTCAATGAATTGAGCCATCAATGACTCGCTGGATTCTTCTAACTCCAAGGCGTTCATGAGCTTCTCAAATTCCTCAAAATACTCGTCTACGGTCCTTGTTCCCTGAGACAATTTTCTAAAACGTTTTTGTAAGTCTCGATGATAGTGATCAGGAACATACCTCAACCTCAAGAGGTACTTCATGTCTTCCCAATTGTTGATCGGAGCGAATCTTTGTCTCCTCCTCTCGGCCACTATCCTATCCCACCAAGATAAGGTGTTGTCGGTGAGTTGTGCCGATGCTAAGGCTACCTTTCGGGTCTTAGCATGTAAACCACCAGAGGTTTCTCCCAATCCATGTAAACCTCTGGATTTGATTTTCCTGCAAAAGTAGGAGGTGTTAGTTTAACATCTCGGTTCTGGTCACGTATGTTCATCTCTCGCGCGCGGTTCCTCATCAAGGGATCTTCACTCCGCTGATGTTGACGCCTTAATGGATCAGGTGGTGGATCGTCGTCGTCATCCAGGTCAAAGGAGTCTTCTTCCTCTTCACGGGCATGCCTTCGAACCTGAACTGGTTCAGCTTCAACTCTGGGCTGAGGTTGCTCCAAACGACCTATCCTTTCGCCAAACCCTTCTAGTTGCTTCGAGAGGGTGTGCATCATTTGCAGCATGGCATCTTGGGGTATGGTGTTCTCCCATTGTGTCTAAAAGTATCCTGCACTTAGACAAAAACAACAAAGAAATCAACGTACCACAGAAATCGAAAATGAAAACTTTAGAAACATGAAACTAACAATCGCTGATGCACGTGCTGAATCAGACAAGAAAATGAAAACTTTTTTTTTTAGGCTTTAAGATACTTAAACAATACTAGCTAACAAAGATAATGACACAAAAATTTAAAAGCGAAATATTTTTTTTTTTTTACGAAAACTTTGAACTAGTACAGAAACTAAATCAAAGACTGAACCAGACGATTTAAGGAAAGAATAGTGACGAATTCTTTTTTCTTTTTTTCAGGGCAAATAAATCTAAACACCCTATAGAAACAAGACTGCAGCAAACTAGGGTTCTTAATTTTTTTTTTTTTTTGAAAATTAAATAAAACAAAACTAGAAATCAAACTATCGAAAGAAGATGGAAAAGGTAAACCTGGCAAGGGAAGAGCGTGGGCTCTGATACCAGATGATACAAGACTCGGTGGTGAGCTTGTATTAGGATAGATATGATGGCTTCACAAGATGGCGGTCGCTTCTCTCTTGTGAAGGAAAGATGGTCGTTGATGTAGATCTGACACGATGGCGGTCGCTTCTCTCGTGTGGGATCGAATGAAGGGGAAGTGCTGGCGGATTGAAGTACACCACAGAGATTTGATTAGTCTCTGATACAGTACACGAACTCAGCCTTGTGGAATCACACACACAAGACAAAGAACAAGCTTTTCTCTTAAGAACACTTAAGGAGAAAAATTGAAGAAAATTCGGTTTCTTTATTGATAATAGGGTGAAAAACTCGTACAACTGCTGCAGGGGGACTTTATAAGAGTCCTTCAGCTAGCCCTAAGGCCGAAATAAATGTAAAAAAATGCAACAAAGGAAACAAATAAACTACAAACACAAATCCATTGTTTTTGGAAAGAAAATAAGTAAAATACTAAAGCAAACTTGAAACCTCGTGATGAGCACGTCTTCTAGCCGTTGCTGGGGCTTAATGGACCTGCAAATATCGAAAATATTGAATAGAACTTACCTGGATGCGATCTAGGCCCAATAGCTGTTCTCTGAACTACGTCTTGTACTACTTCAGGAGTCTTGTCAGGTGCCCGTTTGTTTGTTGGTTTCTTGAAGTAGATGGCTTCTTGGAGTTTCTCTTGGGTAGATTGATCAGTCTCTTGAAGCTCTTCCAAGTCCTTGATGTCTTGTTCTTGATCTTCACTCTCTCGATCACTCTCAAAGGTGAAGCTTGTTTTGCTCATCTCTTGTAACTCCATTGTCTTCTCTTGGATTCTAGAGGTTTCTTGACCTGTCACAGGAGAATTCATACCTGGGGAAATGGTATCATATCCGTCGGGATGGAGTAAAGGTGGTACAGACCAGTTGACGTAGTTCAGCTCTAGTGAGCTCACAATGTCTTGTACAGCTAAGTTGAACCTCTTTCTAAGTTGTTTAGACTTTGAACGAGTCATGGGACCTTCTGGGACGACTGGTACAGGGTGTGGTACAGGATCTGGTACCTGATCTAGTTTAGCGGGTTGGACAGGATAATCGATGTCCGCATCACCGGGAAAAACTCACTCTACGCGATCCTAAACTCATCCCTAGAAGTGAAATGATGGGGAGAAGATGAATCTTTCGCCAATTCTCCTACAGATGATTCTTGATTCGTCGCCTTAACCGCATGTCCTCGCCATTTCTGTGGAATCCGTGAGGATAATCATGATGCTGAATGTTGGGGGCTGTCTCAGCTTCTTCCACCATCTTTTCGTTTCGAAATCACTTCTCCCAGGCTAGCTTGTGTATTTGTGGTTTTGGTTACTTTGTTCTGGTACGAGGTTTTGATGCCTCAGCTATCTACTTGGCGGGTGCGGAGAAATGCACGTCTTAGGGAGAGACGTTTGGATAAACCTTTTCACGTTAATCTTTTTAACAACTACTTTATCTTCTCATCTCACGTTAAACTCTTTCATCTTCTCAGTTCTCACAATAGTTTTTCTTTTATTCTCTGTTTCAGACTTATGGCTTCAACTATTGCTCTTTCTCTCTTTTTTAAATGATAAATCCACATTTTTATTGGTTCTTACATGGTTTTAAACTCACACATGGTGTTAACATGCTTTAGAGATCAATGAATATAACTAACCTCATGTTATCTTTGTGTGGTTGTGCCTCAAATACCAAAGGTTCAGAGCGAAGTGCAGCGAAGTGCGCCCAGGCTCATGGCTCAAACCAGCCCTTCATCGCCTTACCTCGCCTCGCGCCATTTAAAACACAGGTTCTGTCTCGGTTTCACATTGTGTTGAATTGTACTCAACTGTGTTTTGTCCAAGTGTGTTAACTCAATGATTTGAATTGTTATTTTCAGCCGCGTAGTCGCCAGGATTTCCTCCGACACATGGCTGAAGATCAACGTCGTTATGATAATATCAAGATAAGTAATTAGTAACGTATGCATGACCAACTCTACACTCGTTTGGTGTTTAACATTTGGTTTCTAACTTATGCAATCTAGTTAACAATTTTTTAACTAATGAACACGTGCCTTCCAAAAACGTGTACTCTTTATGCATACTAGTTATTATGAAGATTTCTTTAACTAGCTACCACTTGTTAAGTAATATTTTTGTAGTTTAACATTTTCAGTTAACAAGATTGACTAATCAATCTCCTATTGTTTTGTATGTCATGTGTTAGCCAAGTGAGTTAGCCAACTAATATTTCTTGTCATGTTTCTTATCATAAACAGATGGATTTTTGTGATGGTTTTATTTAAGGCGTTTTTTTTTGTTTGTTTGGGATTTGATGTCAAAAGAGAAGAACATTATTGCCTTATAGGAGTTTTGAAAGAATATAACAAACACAAGGGCGAAATTGATATTATTTATAAACTTTAAGTTGTTCAATGCAATTAATCCAATTATATCCGCTTCCTTCAGTATCTCAGTCGTTAACCTTACCAAAATCTCAGCACTCGATGAATTTCCGGCGATTCTCCGGGAGAGTTCTGCCGGCGGTTTCTTACTCTTATAAACCTCGATTCAAGGCTAATCGGAGTTTTCGATCCGATGCGGCGCTCGAAGCCATAGCTAATGCGTTGGAAGAGAAAGTACCAAACTTAGTGCTATACAATTATCCTTCTTTCTCCGGCGCTTTTTCTGCTCTCTTTGCTCATCGCTACCACTCTCGCCTCCATCTTCCCTGTCTCATCTTACCCTATTCTTCCATCATACCTTTTAGGTAAACATTTCTCACCAAATGACTCAATAGGTTTTAAGGTTTATCGTATGATGTTACTGGTAAATCTTCTAGGGTTGAGGATCTGTGTTTGGAGGGGTTCAGGAGGTGTTATCTGCTCGATTTTGTTCTTCCGAAAGACTTTGCTTGCCAGAGTACAGCTTGCGAGTATGGGTCAGTTCAGTGAGATGTTGTTATTTTTACAACTATTTTGGTTCAAAAATTAAAGTCCTTTGCGGTTCAATTTTGTTCTTTTGGGTTTTAGGATCATATGCTTTGATCATCGGAACTCGGCATTGACAAGGATTGGCTCGATAAAGGAAGAGCATAAGAAGAGGCTTAAGATTAAAGTTGATAGTGAAGTGAGTAGCTCAAAGGCTGTGTACAAGTACTTCTCCAGTAAACTCATAGATCAAACATCTTCTGAGGTTAGTCAGGAAAATGATGATGAGTAATGGACTCTACTTTGATTAGTATTTACACAAGAGTCATGTATATTTTTATGTATTGGCTAGGTAGAAGCTCCTAGTTTGCTAAGTGTGGAAGACGAAGCTCGGATTGAATTAGTTCTTGATTACATTGAAGATATTGATCTTCGACGATGGAGGTTACCAGATATCAAAGCTTTCAGCTTCGGTCTCCAGGATTGGCGTTCAAGGATCAATTATATCACCAATCCTTACATGTACGAACAGGTCTGAATATCTGATGCTTCATTTCGATTTTTTTTTGGGATACTTTGCCTCTACATATTCTTCCTCGTTGTGAATCAGTAAGCTTGAATCCGAGCATATCCTTATACCATATATCAGTGAATGATTTCTTGTCTCTATATTACAGTTGTTAAAAATGAGTTTGGAGGATCTCATTGCTTATGGGAATTCATATTTTTCATCTCGGCTTACTGATGCAAAGAAAGTGCTAAAGTTGAATAAGGCTTCCAAGATCAGATTGGGAAGAGGGCTATATGGAGAGTGTTTGGTAATTAGTTTTCTCTTTTGTTGCATCAAAATCCTCTTTTTGTTTGGAATTCATTGATCGAGACAGACTAGATTTTGTTTTATTCATAGGGGATTCACGCAGATGGTAACATTCAACTAAGTGATGAACTTGGCAAGTTACTTAGTCTACAAAGTTCTGCAGCTGGTCTAAGGTTAATTTAATTTCCTTATGACTCTGTTTGCTTGTAATAAAAATTAGTGTGGATAGTAAAGTGGTAACATCTCTTTGATATCAGGCCAATAGGAGTTGTTACATATATGCAAAGGAACAATCTGAAAATGTGCTTGAGAAGTACTGATGATATAACTGATACATCTGAAGTTGCCAAGGTTTGTTAGGTTTTAAAAAATGACTGTAACTTCTTGTTTTCTAATGGATCAGTTAGACTTATATGTATTCCATGTGTTTATAATTTGGAAAAAGGCTTATGGAGGAGGTGGAACATCTAGTTCAAGCTCATCTATCATAAGAATGGATGAATATAATCAATGGATTTCGACGAATCCACCATGAAAACACTCCTCTGCGTCTGCGACCAATCTAAAGGCCAAGTCTCTGAAATTAGACGGCAAATTCAAGACTCCAGTGACAAGTTTGGTCATCAGAGAGGGCTGCTTTAAAGAAGGATTAAGGAAGCACTCATTTCCTTTCTTGAGCCGGTTTTGTTCGTAGTACATAAACCGAATAGCATTTTGGATAACTCTTTGGTAATAAATTTTGGTTAAGTTTGGTCTAATAACACTTTACTAGTTGATCGAGTATTAATATTCGATTTGATTTTTGGCAAGAAGAATATTTACTTTTGATTTAATTAACTTATATATTAATATTATATTCAATTGGGCTTGTTTTTGTATTGGGCCTAAAATAATGGTTTCGTTTTGTATGGGTAACATTTGTTTTGCAATTGATTTATTGGGCCTTCGCAAAGATTCACACTGCTGTTTTATCAACAGAGGTAACGTTGTCCGATAGTGGGTCAGTCATCTGTAGGCATGTCAAAATGAGCCGGCTCGCTCAGCTCGGCTCAGATTATGACGAGCTCGAGTATTTCATGAGCTAGCTCAGCTCACCTTATTTAATATATGAACTTCAATATTCAATATGTAAACTCGAACTCGAATCATGTTGATCACGAGTTAAATGGCGCGAGCTAATGTGGATTTGTTAAACTCCCACGTCACCGTTAACACGCGAGCTAATATAAAAATATAATAATAATAATAATTCAGATTATTTATAAAGTCACCATATATATCACTATTGTTCCTCACGTTTGCCAAACACAACCATTGAATCTACAAACTGAAGTTACGTTTACGAACATGACAGTTTTTAATCAAATATGGAAATCGCCCTTCTTGCTAGACTGTCGAGCCCCATCTTGATAAAAACGTGGGAGTCTCGGACATAACACGGCTTCTTCTTCTTCTCCCTAGTGGCGATAAAGTGCTACAGTGTCTCACTTTTCTTCTCTACTCCGTCGCCATTCTCGGCGGCGGAAGCCTCCTCCGGTTTTTCTTTCAGGCCCTCCCCTCCTTATGGGGAAGAACAAAAACACCAAGATAAGACCCCAAGGATGGATCTCTCCAGCCCTGAATTCCTCCTCCCCTTCTCCCCCCATCTCTGTTATGAACTCCAAAGGTAAGGATTTAAAGCAGCCATTTTTACTGACAGTGCCTTCTTCCCCTTCAATTAATGCCTCAGCTGAAGCACAGTCTCCAGTCTTAGCCATTGTCGAAACAGATCCATCATGCCCAGCCTGGCCATTGTAGATCTGAGTAGTCTTGATGCAATAGCGACATCTGAGTCCTCAGACAACCCTGTACCATCTCCAAAAGCTCTTATTGCCGACAAACTTCCTTCCGACGAAGTAGTCGCCAAAAATTCTGCGAACGTTGTAAGCTCAACGAACCTAGTGAAACCCAATCCAAAAAGTGTACCCACGACGCCTGAGGAAAAAGGCTCACCGGCTACAAATGCAAAAAACCCACGAGATGATAACTGGTTAAAGCTTTTCAAAGGAGAAGGTAAGCCATTATCAAAGAAAGGAAAGGCGTTTTTATTACCGTCAGGAGAGGCGTGTGTAGAGATGCCAAATTCAGAAATTGAAAGCCAGTGCAGTCTTCTTCTCAAGCAGTCTACCGTATTAAGCCAGTGCAGTCTTCTTCTCAAGCAGTGGTTCAACCAATGATTCAAGCAAAGGTCCAAGTAGAAATTCAACTAGTGATTCAAGTAGTGGTTCAGCCAGCAAAGCAGACTTCTTTTGTTTCTCTCCCGGGTCAGAAAAGTCAAGAGATCCAAAAGTCAAGGACCATATCAGTTTCTCCCTCACCTATGACTGTGGGTGAAGCAAGTGGTTCAGCTGGTACTAGCTTATCAACAGATGTTTCTGGGGCTGAGGAGGACTCATCTGATGTGTCCTCAAGCGACTCAGCTAGCTCTGGTGGATTGGCTAGCTCTGAGGAATATGATGATTTTCAGTTCACAAAAGTGCTGTTGAACCGGCAACGCAAGCGTGAACGAGGCAAAGGCCTCAAAATAAACTAATATCTATGTGTATAGATACTTTTTTTTTGAATGTCCGAGGCTTTAACAAGCTATTCCATCGTACCGGATTTGAGAAATGGCTTCGTAGAAATAAGCCTCTTTTTGGTAGTATCATTGAGACTCATGTGCAGCAGCACAAGCGCAATAAACTCATCAATAGCTTACTACCCGGATGGCTATATGATGATAACTACTCCTTCTCGAGTTTGGGGAAGATTTGGGTCCTTTGGCACCCTAGTGTCAAGGTCTCCTTTATATCTAAATCCCTTCAGATGATTACATGTGAGGTTCAGCTGCCTAGCTCCTCCTCTCCTATGGTGGTCTCGTTTATTTACGCTTCAAATGAGGAAGCAGAGAGAACCTTGCTCTGGGATGAAATTGTCACTCTTTCGACTAGCCAATCGATTCAAGGAAAGGCTTGGTCTCTTCTGGGAGATTTCAATCAGACCTTAAACCCGGCTGATCACTCAAAATCTGATGGGTTCTCAGTTGACAGAGCTACTAGAGAGTTTAGAGAGTGTCTCATAAATGCAAGTCTCCATGATCTTAGTTACAAAGGTTGCTCCTTTACTTGGTGGAATAGAAGGAAGGCTGATCCAATTGCAAAAAAAAATTGGATAGGGTTCTAAAAAATGTCCAGTGGGCTTTGAGCTTCCCTCTTTCTTTTGCAAATTTTGGTGAACCTGACTTCTCGGACCATGCGTGTTCCTCTGTCAGTCTCTCTCTTCTAGAGTTGAAAAAACATAAACCGTTCAAGTTATATACTTATCTTCTCTTGGATCAAAGCTTCATCATGCTAATTCTGGAAAACTGGTTCTCTTTCAATTTTGTGGGCTCAGACATGTTCAGGGTTTCGAGAAAGTTGAGAACGTTAAAGAAAATGATCAGGGATTTCAGCAGTTTGCACTATTCAGGGATTGAGAAGAGAGTTTCAGAGGCTCATGAGGTAATGATTCAAAATCAGAATATTTTGTTCTCCTCCCCTTCTCCTCAAAATGCAGATTCTCTCCTACAAGCTGAGTGTCGGTGGCAGTTTTTGGTAAAGGCTGAGGAAAATTTCTTTAGACAAAGGTCTAGCATAACTTGGCTGGCAGATGGTGACTGCAACTCAAGCTTTTTCCATAGAATGGCAAACTCAAGACGGGCAATTAATCATATTCACTTTCTGGAAAACGCATTAGGGCAACGAGTTGATTCCCAAGAAGGGATCCGAGAGATTTGTGTTGATTACTTTGCGGATTTGTTAGCTAGTGATGTCTCCCCACCTTTGTCAACCCAAGAGGACATCACTATGCTGTTGAACTATAGATGCTCAGAGGAACAGCAAAATCAGATGATTGCTGCCTTCTCTTCAATGGAAATCAAAGAAGCTTTCTTCTCTCTTCCCAAGAACAATTCAAGCGGCCCTGATGGCTACCCGGTTGAGTTCTTCACAAAGTGTTGGAATATAGTGGGTGGAGAGGTCACTTCAGCTGTCAAGGAATTCTTTTCCTCCGGGAAATTGCTAAAACAATGGAATGCAACCACTCTGGTATTAATTCCCAAGATCTCCAACGCTTCAAAGCCCTCTGAGTTTAGACATATTGCGTGCTTAAATACCCTTTACAAGGTTATTTCTAAGCTTCTTGCAAATAAGCTCAAAGCTCTCCTGCCAGATCTCATCTCCCCAGCCCAATATGCTTTCATCAAAGGTAGAAACCTTTCAGAAAATGTTCTTCTAGCTACAGAGATTGTGCATGGTTACAATAGGAGAAACATAGACCCTCGGGGTATGCTTAAAGTGGACATGCGGAAAGCTTTTGATTCTATTAGATGGGACTTTGTTATCTCAACTCTGAGGGGAATCAACTTACCATAAATATTTGTGAATTGGATTGAGGAATGCATCACTACCCCCTCTTTTTCTATTGCTATTAATGGTGTTTCGGGGGGCTTTTTTAAAAGCAAAAGAGGACTGCGCCAAGGCGACCCTCTTTCCCCTTACCTTTTTGTTTTAGCAATGGAAGTCTTTTCAAAGCTTCTCTCCTCAAGGTATTCCTCAGGCTATATATTCTATCATCCTAAAACATCAGAGTTGAATTTGTCACATTTGATGTTTGCGGATGATGTGATGATATTTTTTGATGGAGGAAGCTATCAGAGTTGAATTTGTCACATTTGATGTTTGCGGATGATGTGATGATATTTTTTGATGGAGGAAGCTCTTCTCTGCACAATATTAATGAAACTTTGGATGATTTTGCTGGCTGGTCGGGATTAGTAATGAACAGAGAAAAGAAAGAAATCTTCTTAGCTGGAGTAAATGACACTAGCGATGGACCCGCACGTACGTGCGGGGTTGGTTGCAAAAATTAAATTTATCATAAAGTTTCAAAATATTTGGATCGACAGGATAAGAGACCCGTATCGAGCGTGAACCGAATGAGTGATATGTTAGAAATCAATTAAATTTATGAACTATCTCATCACATAAACCAATGAACAACATTAAAACTTTTGAATAAAATAACATAAATATAGATATTAGGAGAGTCAAACCCGTTAACGATGCATGCCCTACAACAAATTGATATATTTTGGTACACCCACATGAATAAATAGTATGTTTTCAGCTTGCTGTTACCCATAATTTCCTTTTGTATATTATTCGAATTAGTTAAGATAATAGTTTTTATTTTCTAAATTACCCGTTCTCTTTCCGTATCAGTTATTTCTTGTCACGATATTTGAAATATTTAAGTAATTTGAAACTTACTTTTGCTATTAAAAATTTTCATATTCCTGTATCATATCCGTCATTTGATATTTGAAAGTTAAAATTGAATTTAATTAATACAAATTTTTTATATCGGCTTGTTTTTGATGAGAAATAGTTTAGATAGTTTTTTTTTGAATTACCCATTCCCTTTTTATTGCCGTTCTTTCTCTCTAAGATAAGATCATATATATTTTCATATATGTTATTTCTTGTCCCGATTGAAATATTTAAGTAATTTAAAACATACTTTTGCTATTTAAATTTCATATTTTGTATCATACCCGTCATTTGATATTTAAAATTTGAGTTTGAATTTAAGTTTCCAAATTTTTTATCTCGTCCTTTTTTAAGAGAAATAGTTTAGATAATTTATTTTTAGAATTACCTATTCCCTTTTTGTACCCGTATTTTCCCTCTAAGATATGATTGTATATTTTTTTAATAAATGAAATCATTTACATTTTTTTTAAAACAACATTATATAGCTTGTAATTAACTAATTAAATTACTCGTTCTCTTTTTGTATCCATTATTTCTTGTCATGATATTTGAAATTATTAAGTAATTTGAAACTTACTATTGTTATTTAAATTTCATACTCATGTATCATACCCGTCATTTGATATTTGAAAGTTGAAATTGAATTTTAAGTTTCCAAATTTGTTATATCCTCTTGTTTTTGATGAGAAATAGTTCTATATTTTTTTTTGTATTACCGGATGGTTATGAGAAATAGTTTTAGATCTTACTATTTTATTTGAAGGAAATATATTAATATCTTTTTTGCTATATTTTCGAAAAACATTTTCAATATGAAGATTTTTAATTTGAAAATAAGAGATTGTATGTGATACAAAATATTTATGCAATTGATTTTTGAAAGAAAAATTATTATTGATCTTTGAAAGAATTTTTTATTTAAAATTTTAATTATTTATATAAGACTTTATCATTTTTAAATTTTTTTAAGATAATATCAATTTTGTTGAATATTTCTCCATATTTTATACTATTGTAAAATATATAACATATTTATTTTTCGTTTTATTTTTCCTAAAATATCAATTTTAAATAAAAATATATATGATGATTTTTGTAGCGCAAAATAAATATATATCATATCACAAGAATTATACAAAATACAAATAACATAAACACTTGAATAAAATCATTAACCAAATAAAAAATACTATAAATTAGATTTTATTAAGTTTTAAATTATTGTTTTAAAATATCTCAAAATTTTAAATATCTTATATATGGAGATTTTCGAATTTAATTGTCCACTTTTTTTTGGCAACAAAATTAGTATGATCTATAAATATAGATAGTTTCTGTTTTTTATTATTTATTTTTAAATAAAAAATTACTGTCTTTTATTCTGTTTGGCAACAGGTTTTAATTTCATGACATTTTTTAAAAAAAATTGGGTCTGTTTGGACACAGCTTGTCCTTCTGTTTTAATAGTATAGATTGAAGAGGCTGCGATTGAACATTATGGCTTCCCTAAAGGCACGCTACCAATAAGGTACCTGGGTTTACCGTTAATGTGTCGTAAACTGAAGATATCAGAATATGCTCCTCTTGTGGACAAAGTGAAGGGTAAGCTTCTTAGCTGGACTGTTAGAGCTCTCTCATTCGCGGGAAGGCTTCAACTGATCTCCTCCGTTATCTCAGGCATTGTGGTTTTCTGGATTTCAACCTTCAGGATTCCAAAAGGATGTATTAGAGAGATTGAAACACTGTGTTCTCGGTTCCTTTAGTCGGGCGGTATTGAAAACCATCACAAATCAAAGGTCTCTTGGGCTAAAGTTTGCTTACCAAAAGATGAAGGAGGCCTTGGAATTAGAAGATTCTCTGAATGGAACTTGACTTTAGGGCTTAAATTTGTGTGGCTGCTATTCTCTAACAGTCAATCTCTCTGGGTCGCTTGGCATAAGTTTCATCACTTCCCTGATGTTTCATCTCCTTGCTCGGCTTTCTAGTCTTTGAAAGAAAAAAATACTGACACATGGAACTGGCAAACTATACTTCGATTAAGACCTTTAGCAGAGAGATTCTTGCTATGCTCCTTGGGTAATGGTCTCACAACAAAGTTCTGGCTGGATTCATGGAGCCTTCTAGGTCCATTATTCAAGCTCTTGGGTGACATGGGCCCTAGAAATCTGAGAATCCCAATTAATGCCTTTGTAGTTGATGCAACTGCAGGACCAAACTGGATTTTGCCTCCTCCTCGCTCCCAACAAGAACTAGAGCTTCACGCTTTTCTCACCACCATTCATCTTCCTCTGCAACAATCTGAAGACGTTTATGGCTGGTTTGTGAATAAGGTTGACTGCAATGGCTTCTCTTCTCCGAATACTTGGGAGGCGATTAGGCAAAGAGAAGATAAAAAAGATTGGTCAAATCTGATTTGGTTCAAAGGAGCAATCTCGAGAAACTCTTTTCACATGTGGATCGCTAATCTAAACAGGTTGCCTACTCGCTCTAGATTGGTTGCATGGGGCTTGCAGGTTTCGCCAAATTGTGTCCTCTGTTCTTCCTCTGAGGAAACTAGAGACCACTTGCTTATTACTTGTGATTTCAGCACTGATATTTGGAGGCTTGTACTGTCCAGGTTAAGGCTTCCACATATCCTCTTCAGGAACTGGGATAACCTTCCGGCCTGGATGAGACTAAGCATAGCTTCCTCTCCATGCCTGCTGAGAAAGATAGCTGCACAAGCCACAATCAATGCCATATGGAAGCAGAGGAACAATCTCCTTCATAACCTCCAAGTCGTTCAACCTTCCACCATCTTCAGGATTCTGTAAACACAATCTCCGCAAGGAGAAATCGAAAGAGTTTCAGAAAGTGAATGGGTCTTTGGATCAGATGATCAATCTCTGAGATCTTTGCTTCCTTGTTTTTTCTTTAGTTTTGCCAAGGAACCATTATCTGGTTTAACTTTTTGTAACACCAAACTGTTTTCATTCTAAATGATATTTACAATTTAGCAAAATAAAAACGTGGGAGTTTATATGAGAATTCAAACAAAGAACTGGAGATCGTGTTATTTTTCTTTTTTTAATAAATATGTTAATAAGAAAAGGTTGAAAAAAATATAAGAGAATAAAATTGTTTAGAAAATCTATGCACGATCGTGTTTGTTTAGTTTTTTTTTTTGAAATAAAATCTGACGTGGCCAAATATTATTGGACAGGTGACTTGTGTTTTATAGTGTAAAGGATTTTATTTTTTTACCTTAAACATATGTATAAAAAAATTGATTTTTCCGCATATGTTGCAATTTTTTTTAAAATGAATGTATATTACTCAATCGATAAAACAAAAAGATGTATGAACAACATCCCACGTCAGCTAGAAAAATTTAGACAATGTTTCAGAACCATTATAAATAAGACTAATATGCTTCCAACTACGAATGAGCAGGAAGTTTGATTTCTCAATCATCCAAAATTTAAGAGTTTTATTCGGTTTAATCTGGTTCTTTATTTGAGCAAATTAAAACTTTTAAAAACTTTAAAAATATTATAATATTAAAATTTTTTAAAAATTGAAAATATTATAAGTATTAAAACTTTTAAAATAAGCTTATTTCAAAATATTACAAATTTTAAACTTTAAAAATTTAAAAAATTATAAACATTAAAAATTCAAAATATAAGAGAAAACACTATAACGTAACTGACGAATACATAAAACTCAAATATAAATATATCTTATCAATAAATTATGTTTTATTGTAAATCAAAAGTCTTAACAATAGCTCAAAATTTTTCCTTTTTGCAATTATATTTTCCACTATTAAAGTTCTCTCTAAACATATTTCTTAAATATATTTTCAGTTACAAAAAGATATACAAACAAAAAATATACATGTCAAATTCAAAAACATGTAATTAATGTTTTTTAAACTCAAACCAGATTATGAACCAGATAACCTTCCGGGTCATCATATCACTATTTAACCGGGTTCAACCACGGTCGACTAATTAAAAGTTATATATATATATATATATATATATATAGATTATGCAGTTTTAAACATGGGGTAGCACTAGATATCCTGTAGTACAAAGATTATTCGACTCTTAATATTTTATGAGTATTTTATTGTGAAGGTTAACACTGACAAGATTAAACCTAAAACGAAGGAAAGGCACCACCGACTAATAGAATAGGTACCCATCCCCGATTCACCACCTGGTTGTTTCTTCTTCTCATTTCTCATCATCATTCATCATCGTCCTCTATATCAAATCTTTCGTCTTCTTCGCTTCCAACGATACGCTATTTTACCCCAATTGGATCCGAATCTCGAATCATTTGGAGCTACAGTGACCGTTTCTAGTGCTTAGAAAGAGAGATAGAGAGAGGCCGCTTTTGATTTGTGGGAGATTAGGATTCTTCGATTTTCAGATTCTCCGCTAGGGATTCTGAATCGCTTACCAGCAAGTTGTTCCGTTTCGTTATTCCACCGGTGGTTTTCTATGGTTGGATCTTTTGTTCTCTTTCGTCTCCGAAGCCGGTTTCTGTTGTTTTTCCCCTTTGTTTTCCTCTGTTTCGTACAACTGCAATATATGATGAGATTATATTTTACGCTTTGCCGGTTTCTGTGTCTACTACGGTCATTTTGACGACGACAGTGATGATCTTCTTAGCCCACTCGCATCTCAATTTGAATTTCATTTCATCTTCTTAGCCCACTCGCATCTCAATTTGAACTATAATAAGATCATGAACCGGGTGGAACCTAGCTTGTGTATTTGTGCTTGTGTAATCAAAAGGATGTTGTCTTGTGTATAAGCATCTCGTCTAGGGTTTTTGGTTTGATTACGGTCTGATAACAAGAAGAAGGAAAAGAATTGGTTTGAGATGATAATGTGTATATTGTGTGTGATTCAAAAGTGGTCTCAACGATGCTGCCTTGGTTGGTCTTACCTTTGATTGGACTCTGGGCTCTGTCTCAGCTTCTTCCACCAGCTTTTCGTTTAGAAATCACTTCTTCCAGGCTAGCTTGTGTAATTGTGCTTTTGGTTACTTTGGCTCTGTCTCAGCTTCTTTCATCTTCTCAGTTCTCACAATAGTTTTTCTTTTATTCTCTGTTTCAGACTTATGGCTTCAACTATTGCTCTTTCTGTCTTCTGTTAATGATAATCCACCATTTTTATTGCTTCTTACATGGTTTTAAACTCACACATTGTTTAGAGATCAATGAATATAACTAACCTCATGTTTTCTTGTGTAGTAGCGCCTCAGATACCAAAGGTTCGGAGCGAAGTGCGCCTAGGCTCATGGCTCAAACCAGCCCTTCATCGCCTTACCTCGCCTCGCGCCATTTAAAACGCAGGTTCTGTCTCGGTTTCACATTGTGTTGAATTGTGTTCAACTGTGTTTTGTCCCAGTGTGTTAACTCAATGATTTGAATTGTTATTTTCAGCCAGGATTTCCTCCAACACATGGCTGAAGATCAACGTCGTTATGAAAATATCAAGATAAGTAATTAGTAATGTATGCATGACCAACTCTACACTCGTTTGGTGTTTAACATTTGGTTTCTAACTTATGCAATCTAGTTAACAATTTTTTAACTAATGAACACTTGCCTTCCAAAAACGTGTACTCTCTATGCATACTAGTTATTATGAAGATTTCTTTAACTAGCTACCACTTGGATTTCCTCCAACACATGTTTCTTATCATAAACCGATGGATTTTTGTCATGGTTTTATTTAAGGCGTTTTTTTTGTTTGTTTGTTTGGGATTTGATGTCAAAAGAGAAGAACATTATAGCCTTATAGGAGTTTTGAAAGAATATAACAAACAAAAGGGCTAAATTGAGAATATTTATAAACTTTAAGCTGTTCAATGCAATTAATCCAATTATCTCTGCTTCCTTCAGTATCTCAGTCGTGAACCTTACAAAAATCTCAGCACTCGATGATTTTCCGGCGATTCTCCGGGAGAGTTCTGCCGGCGGTTTCTTACTCTTATAAACCTCGATTCGAAGCTAACCGGAGTTTTCGATCCGATGCGGCGCTCGAAGCCATAGCTAATGCGTTGGAAGAGAAAGTACCAAACTTAGTGCTATACAATTATCCTTCTTTCTCCGGCGCTTTTTCTGCTCTCTTCGCTCATCGCTACCACTCTCGCCTCCATCTCCCCTGTCTCATATTACCCTATTCTTCCATCGTACCCTTTAGGTAAACATTTCTCAATTGACTCAATAGGTTTTAAGGTTTATTGTATGATGTTACTGGTAAATCTTCTAGGGTTGAGGATCTATGTTTGGAGGGGTTCAAGAGGTGTTATCTGCTCGATTTTGTTGTTCCGAAAGACTTTGCTTGCCGGAGTACAGCTTGCAAGTATGGTTCAGTTCAGTGAGATGTTGTTATTTTTTACAACTATTTTGGTTCAAAAATTAAAGTCCTTTGCGGTTTAATTTTGTTCTTTTGGGTTTTAGGATCATATGCTTTGATCATCGGAACTCGGCATTGACCAGGATTGGCTCGATAAAGGAAGAGCATAAGAAGATGCTTAAGATTAAAGTTGATACTGAAGTGAGTAGCTCAAAGGCTGTGTACAAGTACTTCTCCAGTAAACTCATAGATCAAACATCTTCCGAGGTTAGTCAGGACAATGATGATGAGTAACGGACTCTGCTTTGATTAGTATTTACACAAAAGTCATGTATATTTTTATGTATTGGCTAGGTAGAAGCTCCTAGTTTTCTAAGTGTAGAAGACGAAGCTCGGATTGAATCAGTTCTTGATTACATTGAAGATATTGATCTTCGACGATGGAGGTTACCAGATATCAAAGCTTTCAGCTTCGGTCTCCAGGATTGGCGTTCAAGGATCAATTGTATCACCAATCCTTACATGTACGAACAGGTCTGAACATCTGATGCTTCATTTCGATTTTTTTTTATTTATACTTTGCCTCTACATATTCTTTCTCGTTGTGAATCAATAATCTTGAATCCGAGCATGTACTTATACCATATATCAGTGAATGATTTCTTGTCTCTATATTATAGTTGTTAAAAATGAGTTCGGAGGATCTCATTGCTTATGGGAATTCATATTTTTCATCTCGGCTTACTGATGCAAAGAAAGTGCTAAAGTTGAATAAGGCTTCCAAGATCAGATTGGGAAGAGGGCTATATGGAGAGTGTTTGGTAATTAGTTTTTTTCTTTTGTTTCATCAAAATCCTCTTTTTGTTTGAAAATCATTGATTGAGACAGACTAGATTTTGTTTTATTCATAGGGGATTCGCGCAGATGGTAACAATCAACTAAGTGATGAACTTGGCAAGTTACTTAGTCTACAAAGTTCTGCAGCTGGTCTAAGGTTAATTTAATTTCCTTATGATGCTTTTGCTTGTAATAAAAATTAGTGTGGATAGTAAAGTGGTAACATCTCTTTGATATCAGGCCAATAGGAGCTGTTACATATATGCAAAGGAACAATCTGAAAATGTGCTTGAGAAGTACTGATGATATAACTGATACATCTGAAGTTGCCAAGGTTTGTTTGTTTTTAAAAAATGACTGTAACTTCTTGTTTTCTAATGGATCAGTTAGACTTATATGTGTATTCCATGTGTTTATAATTTGGAAAAAGGCTTATGGAGGAGGTGGAACATCTAGTTCAAGCTCATTTATCATAAGAATGGATGAATATAATCAATGGATTTCGACGAATCAACCATGAAAACACTCCTCTGTGTTTGCGACCAATCTAAAGGCCAAGTCTCTGAAATTAGACGGCAAATTCAAGACTCCAGTGACAAGTTTGGTCATCAGAGAGGGCTGCTCTAAAGAAGGATCAAGGAAGCACTCATTTCCTTTCTTGAGCCGGTTTTATTCGTAGTACATAAACCGAATAGCATTTTGGATAACTTTTGGTAATAAATTTTGGTTAAGTTTGGTCTAGGCACCGCTACGCTTGAGGCGGTGAGATCGAACGGCCTAAAATTCAGGAAGTGTAAATGTCTAGTAACACTTTACTAGTTGATCGAGTATTAATCTCCGATTTGATTTTTGGCAAGATGAATATTTACTTTTGGTTTAATTAACTTAGATATTAATGTTTTATTCAATTGGGTTTGTTTTTGTATTGGATCTAAAATAATGGTTTTGTTTCATATGGGTAACATTTGTGGGTCAGTCATCTGTAGCCATGTCAAGATGAGCCGGCTCGCTTAGCCCGGCTCAGATTATGACGAGCTCGAGTATTTCATATGCCAGTTCAGCTCACCTCATTTATTATATGAACTTCAATATTCAATATGTAAACTCGAACTCGGATCATGTTGATCACGAGTTAAACGAGCAAGCTCGCGAGCTAATATAAACAAATATTATAATAATAATAATTCAAACTTTATTAAAAAAATCATAATAAATCTGATAACATAATACAAAAGTTAAACATGAAACATAAATCAAAATAAAATAAATTTTAATTCTCAAATCGTAGATAAAACCAACTACTAAAAGTTAAAATTAATTAAAATAATAGAATGATAAAAAAACTATTTTGGGTGAGAGTTTTGCTCTTGAAATGATCAAGAGCAACATCTTCAACGTCTTCATCTGATAAGGTAGTTAGTTTCAAGATATTCTCGAGTTTCTTGTTAATGTTTTATGAATTTGAAGAATCGTAATTGTGATTCGATCCAAAAAAGCTAAAGAAAATTATAGATCTTTTGATGTATTTGATTTTTAGACATAGAGTTGTTTGGTTAACTCTAAAGACAAAACTTGTAAAAGTATTTCAGATTGTGGTAAATTGTCCTAGAACCTTATTTGGTATTTATATAACTTAATTTAACCAAAACCGCATGGAGTAGTGTCCTAGGAGTATTGTATAGTATATAATCATTTTCAGATTAAGATTATGTGAGAGTGCCATATATGATAGACTTTTTGATTGTTTATGCTCCAATTTGCAGAAAGTTCAACTTTATCTGAAGGTACCGGTCTCCTTATATGACAGTAATTGTAAATGGTTTGCGTATTTCATACACTATAATTTCATATATACTTTAGTCATCACTATCATGTATAGTAAGCATATGTATATTCATCAATGTTATCGTCTTAGAAATGATTTATAGATATTAAAGGAACAATCCAAAATATGATAGTGTTAACCATTTAGTAAAGGAAAATTAACTAACAAAGCCATGTTATGGATGGACTGCGAATAAAAAATTTATTTGACTAAATCAAACAAATAAAGACTGGATGCAATATATTCCTATCATTTTCCTCTTATTGAACTATTTGCTTCTCATCTAAAGCATGCTTGCTTTTTCTTCTAAAGTTCTGAAACTTTATTGCGTGTATTGAGATTACAATTTAAAGTTTGTAGTAGATTACAATTTATAACTTGTAGTAGATTACAATTTAAAACCAAATAGTACTTAGAATCTATATTAACTAGGTCCTGACCCGCGCTGATTTTGTTTTTATTTTTTTTCTTCACTAAAATATGTCACAATTAATTTGTTCTTGGATCGAATTCGAAGATTAAAATTGTGTGGTCGAAATTCCCCTACTGAATTAAAACGCATATTCGACATTTTAGTGTTTAACACTAAATTTTATAAAATACGGTAGCTTAAGTAGACGGATGTGTTAAACAAACAATCAAAAATATATTTTCAATAAGTAAAAATTGTGTGCTTTTAGTATATCGTACCATTTTTGGTTTATTAAAAATGGGAAAGGTGGATAATTGGTTATATAGGTTGCGTCGGACCCGCGCTATAGCGCGGGGGAAAAGTTTCGATTTGTTTTTTTTTTTATATTAACGAAAACATTTTCTTAGGGAGAAATTTTTCTAGTTGTATTGATAATTTTTCATGATAAATAAATATTATTGATTAAATAGTTGCAATTGGGAATGGGGGTAATTATTCTGTTTTCGTTAATCCATATAGTTTAAATTTTGGTGGGTACATAACTAATATATTTTTTAATAATAAGTGTTCACTAAAAGTGAATAAATTTTCTATATGATTTGAAATCATATTTATATAAGATTTGGTATTACAAAGTATTTGGTTGTACAACTTAAGTGGTGTGTAATATAATCTGACCCGTTGCAAAATTATCAGTTAATATTTATAATATTGAATTTTTTAATATTTATAATATTTTATACATTTTAAAATTTAACTATTATGATATTTTGAAGCTTTTATAAAAAATTAATTTGTTCAAACTTAAAACCGGTTTATACCAAATAAAACTTTAAATTTGGATGCATGATAAATTAAGTTTATTGTTCATCGTAGTTTGAATCATGTTGGTCTTATTTATAATGATTTGAACTATTGCCAAAAATATTTTAGCCGATGTGGGACGTTGTGCATACACTTTATTTTTGTCAATCGAGTAATATATGTCCGCTTTGAAAATTTCAAATTGCAACGTATGTAAAAAAAAAATGTATTTTTATTGAGAATTTGTTAGTAATACCCCTTTTGAACTACCTCTTTTTAAAAATGTCCCTTTTTCTAACCATTTTTATTTATACCCCTTTTTAATTTTTAATTCCAACTTTACCCTCTCTTCTCCAAACCTAAATCACGACATCTTCTCTCTACTTTTCTCTTCGCCGTCTACGATCTCGCTGTGTGTCGATCTGCTCCGTCGTCGAAATCTGGAACTCGCCATCTTCTTCTTTCTTCTTCTTCTTCTTCGATTCGCCGATCTTGTCGTTGTTGAATCTGGGCAACTCGTCGTTGCTATAATTAGGAAGCAATCATTCAAGTTTAGGCTCGTGTTTATCAAGTGATGGTTTTGTAAGTATCGTCCTCTTTAAACTTGTCGAGCATAGATCTCGCTGGAATTTATTACTTTTCTAGGAATTGAACTGGCTGTTGGAAGGAATCTTCCTACTGTTGATATTTGTCACGTTAAGAGGCTTAGTTCAAATTTGTTAGGTTTTTGGTTTAGAATCTGTAAGCTTTTGAGAAACTTGACTCTATCAATGGCTCATGTAAAATGACATTTGATAAGAGAAAGGGTTACGTCTTCTCTGGTTTTAAAAATATTGGTTTTGGCTGAGATATCTATGTTCTATTGTGTCATTTCCAATAAGAAATTTTAGTTCCTTTGGTGTTCTGCTTTTGTAATTGACATTTACTTGTTCTCATGATTTCCTTATCTTGACATAATTGAGTTCATGTGTGGTTAAGAAGGTACACAATTTGATACATCGTGATGTGATTGGTCGTTGTTGTTTAACTAGTCTTCATTTATTAGTGTTATTGGATGTGATCTTGCCGATGCTACGATTCTGTTAGTTCCGTCGTAGTTATAACTCGTTGGTCCACATGGCTATTGGTTTTCAGGTTTTTACATGTGATTTTGCATATAAGATTAAACTGATTTTGACTGCACAATGCATATAGTAGTTATGCATAATCAATTATAATAGCTCTGTTTGCTGATACTAACATGTTCATTGACTTTCACTTACGTGTGTCTTAGGTTTTGGGAGTGAGTGAGTAATGAGTATCGGTGGAGTGAGCTAAATTGTCTAGCTATGATTTGTTAGATGTTTGTTCTACATTGCATCACCGTTGATTTTTTAAAAAACTTTTGATTAGTGGAATGCTATGATGGAACTTAGGTTGTATGAGACTAGTTGATTACCTTTTATGTATCTTCATTCCCAACTTCCACATCATCGTGCGTCTTCACACGTCTTAGGAGAGGAATTGAATTGTTTGTTTTGTGTTGATGTTGATAGGATGGAATTGACGAAGCTGAAGATCCAAGAGCTGCAGTCATGAGAGAGCTTGAAGAAAGACTGAAGTTCATGATTATAATACTCATCCATATTTGTAAAAAACAAGACCAAGTATTTGTGTGTGTGTATTGATCATAATATATTTACTAGTGGAACGTAACTGCCTGTTGTAACATAAAAAAATAACAGTGTCTACATATATGAGAGCTTACAGTTACTACAACGGAAATTCATGTTTTTATAAGGTTATAATAAGGTTTTTAAAAGAATTTATTTTGTTAAATCTTTTAAAAACTTTATAAAATCCTTGTAAAAGCCTTATAAAAACCTTATAAAGCTTAATAAGACTTTTAAATAGTTTTAAAAAGATTAATATACATTTTAACACCTTATAAAACCTTGTAAACCCATTTTAAACACATTCTTCAATCTTTTAAATATTTTTCAAAACCTTTTAAAAATCTTATAAAAACCATTTAAAAACTTTATAAAAACCTTTTAAATACTTCTTAAAAACTTTTAAAAACTTATAAACCTTGTAAAACCTTTTAAAAACCTTATAAAATCTTTATAAAAGCCAAATAAGACTTTTAAATAGTTTTCAAAAGTTTAATATACATTTTAACACCTTATAAAATCTTGTAAACCCATTTAAAAGCTTAAATATGGTTTTTATAAGGTTTTATAAGTTTAAATATGGTTTTTATAAAGATTTTATAAGGTTTTTATATGGTTTTTTATAAGGTTTTATAAGTTTAAATATGGATTTTATAAGGTTTTTAAAAGAGTTTTTATGATTTTCAAGTAGTTAATTATAATAGTTTATAAGGTTTTTATATGGTTTCTATAAGGTTTTATAAGATGATTTTAATAAGTATTTAAAAAGCCTTGTTAAAACTTTTAAATACTTTTTAACACTTTAATACACATTTTAAACTTCTTATAAAAATCTTATAAAAACCTTATAAAAGCCTTGTAAAAACTTTTAAATACTTTTTAACACTTTAATACTCGTTTTTAACACCTTATAAAAATATTGTAAAACCTTTTAAATATTTCACAAAACCTTATACAAGCCTTGTAAAACCTTTTAAATATTTTTTAAACCCTTATAAATGTCTTGTAGAACCTTATAAAAACCTTATAAAAGCCTTGTAAAAGCGTTATAAAAACTTTCAGAGTGTGTTCACATTCACAATGCTTCAGCTTATGTGTTCACATTCATAATGCTTCAGCTTATGTGTTAGGGTCACTTAAGACCCACAAATTTTGTATATAAAAGGGTTTACAATCTTTTGAAAACCTTAGAAAATGTTTTACAAGCTTTTTAAAATGTTTTACAAACTTTATAAAATCTTTTTTCAATATTTTAAAAGGATTTTAAATGGCTTTTAAAAGAATTTATAAAGGTTCTAATATGTTCCCCATGCCCAACATCAATCCAAAATGGGCAAAACCAATACAAAGCTTGAATCTCTTGTACTCTCACGTTTGTCTTATAACCTAATGTGATCTAAAGTGAACAATTAACATCTTTTAAGCACTTTGAGCATAGTGACACCAAATGAGCAAAGCCGTAAAACCTTCAAACTTGGTAACTCTTTTATTTTTTCCAGAGATTAACACAAACAAAATTAAAAAATGGTACACTGCTACGTTACTTGTAAAACCAAATACTAACAAAAAAAACAACACCGATAGCCAAAGCCTCAGAAACTCCATCATCAAACACTCACAATCGATTGTACTGTAACTTCTTCTTCTCTCTTATATCTGATTGTTTCTTCTCCTCCCCTTCAAGATTCACAGTTTCTTAAGATGATATCACATTGAATAATATCCAACAAAGACATTGACAGTAGTGAGTGACTTAGAGAACCAACAGACTATTCATGCATTTAGTCAAACAGATGGTGGGAGCTTAAAACAGAGTTCCCAAACTAAACTAGTTACATTCGACGGCTAGATTCGGCAAGATCTATATACTCTACAAAAGGTATCTCCTTACTTATATAGAACCACTGAACCAGAATTGTGTATAAGGCAGACTGAATAACGACATCACATTCACGGTGGCTGATCGAGACAGAGAGCTGTGCGGTGGCGAAACTCAACGACATATCAAGACAAAAATTGGATCTCTCAACAGAAATTGACAAACCCAAACAGAGGGACTTCGTCCTTAGTTTTCAAAGAAGAAGAATAAACGAAGAAGAAGAAGATGATGGAGAAGAAGAAACAAAGAGAGAGATGAGTAGCTGTCGGCGTCGACAGAGACGATTCGGAGTCGGAGTCGGAGTCAAAGTCGCCGTCGCCGTCGACAGAGATAGATGAGTCACCGTCGCCGGAGAGAGAGAGAAGTCGGAGTCGATGTCGCCATCGAGAGAGAGGATTCGTAGTCGGAGTCGGAGTCGGAGTTAGAGTCGCTGTCGAGAGAGATGGGTGAAGAGATAGATTTTTTAGGTTAAAACAAATGAGGACAGAATCGTCTTTTTGCACCAAAACAGGGGTAGTTTTAAAAATGCTCTCCCTTGTAGGGTATTTTTAAAAATGTGATCCCCCAAAGGGGTATTTCTAAAATTGTCCCATTTTTATTATACATTCGTATTATATATTTGAATATCATAAATTAAAAAGAAGATCAAATTAAGATGAAAGGAGAATGATAATAGTTTTTAATATTTTTTTAATTGCATCAATTGTCATTTGACATCACTTTTAATTGTCATTTGATTCTATTGCTAAATCTAAACAATGTTGCCTAAATTTCGAAAATCCCCTAGTAATTAGTTGCTATCAATTAGAAAATATTCTTTAGTAATTGTTGGAGATACGATTAACTAATCGAGTTATTCAATTGCTATAACTAAACTGTGCAGCATAATTTTGGTATGGAATATTCTAATTTGAGAAAACAGGATTTTAATTATTCGTAATATAGTTATGTAAAGTAATAATGTTAGTCTGTTTTGGTTTCTTTTGCGGATGTTATGGCCAGAGAAGCGGCGAAATTATTGGGGTTTACACATTTGTCTCCAAATATCTGGGCCTTAAACATTTGTTATTTGTCATGAAAAAGCCCAATACGAAAACGAAAGCAATTAATGAGAAAGTCGGATCTGAAGTCAGATTTTTTAAAAAAAAAAACCGACCCGAGAGAGTATTTGTACTTCTCTTTTACTATAGTAGGGATATATTTGCAGCAGTTTTTGAAATAATTCATGGAGTTCAATAGTATTTACAAAGAATGCCACTGGTATTTATTATTTAGTTAAAATTTTGAAAACTAATAATATTCATTTTAAACAAAATTCCTAAAATCTCTCCCTAACAAATATAATATCATTTCTTAATTTCCACATTTTCTCAAATATTTCTCCAAAATCTTTATATGATCTTATTTGTTTTTAATTTATTTTATTACATAAAACATATGTATAATAAAAATACAAATTTGTTTTCGCATAGCAATTTGAATTTTTTAAATGGACGTATATTACAATTTATTTTACCATATGTACAACATCCTATATCGAGTAGAAATTTTTGGATAATGGTTCAAAATCTTTATAAATAAGATTATAACATTCTAGCTATGAATGATGGGACTATAAACATGGGTTTAATTTTTTGTCGAATATATGACGGGACGGGTTGTAAGACGGGAATGGTTGTTAACTACATATAAAGTTTAAAATATTTTGAACTTTTTAAAGTGTTATTAATATTTTAGCTCTACACCAAGTTTATACTAAAATATTATTAACTTTGCCATTTTTTAAAACATGAATTTATTTTTTTGGTGATTATATGACATGACGGGATATAAAACGTGGAAGGTTGTAATATGCTTCCAACAGATTATATGACGGGACGGGTTGTAAGAAGGAACGAGTTTGAGTTGATATTACTAAAAAATTATAATATTATTAATCTCACAGTTCAATACGGATCATTTTACTATTTTTTTAACAACACCGATCTAAAATATGTATAATTAAACAAATTTAATAAAGTTTGATATCATGCAATCTTGATAATTATTAAATAAACTACAACAAAATCTATAAAATTTTAAAAACATGAATTACAAAGAAAATGTTTATTTTGCGGTGTACCGCGGGTCAAAATCTAGTATAGAGTAAGACATTAGATTAACTGTAGATTTTACTATAATAGACACTTAAGAGGCAAAAATATAAATAGTTAACATTTTAATTAATATGTTGGTTCTATAACTCTACTAAAAGACGTTAATCACGAAAAAATGAAGCTTGAATAACAAACTTTAAAAAATAAACTATGAAAAGAAGTAAATTGGCAGCAAAGTATTGTTTCCATAGTCTTATGGTCTTAACTTTATTCTCCACATGTTCTTAAACGGTTTCAAGTCAGAAACACTGTTGAAAGATGCCATGGAAAAATAAAAATGGACTGCTTAAAAACTCTATTATTGTTTTCTTGGTGATGCGAATAATTAAAAAATGAGACGATTCAATATTTATACTGAATGGAGATCGTGAGAATGTATAACCCTAATGATCCCGCTTAGAATCCTTTATATTATATATTAAAAGGGAAGTACAAAAGTACTTAGGTAGGATTATTAAAAGAATTATACCTGGTTAATTCAATTTCGGATCTTTACACGTTTTCAAAAGAAAACTAAACGTAAACGTGATAGTAACATGGCCCAACAAATTTAAGCATAATTTCGGCCCTTTACATAGAACAATCGCTGATCCTAACTGAAATCACTAATGGGCCATAGACTCGGCCATTTATTAATAATAGTTTAAGCTTAATAATCGTAAACATATCTTTTTCAAAAAACAATCTTAACTATACATTCCTAAAACTTATATTTGGTATTCAATCAAGATTAATTAAAATAATAGTATTAGGGGATTTTTGTAACATATATTTAACAAAAACCAATATCCCTATATTAGTAAAAGAGAAATACAAAATAGAATAAGGGTTGGGTTAAAATTAAAAAATTAACCTGATTTTAACAATTGGATACTTCAAAATTGGATACTTCAAAATTGGATATTAAATTTGGTTTGGATACATACATCGGATACTTTCCATATATAATTTTCGGATTGTATTATTTCCATAACTAATTTTAGCATTTTTCTAATATTTTTCGAACTAATTTAATATAATCTATTAAAAAAATATTATTCTTCTTTCACTTTTATTTGATCTTATTTTTCATTTATGATATTATACTATATGATATAAATATTTAATAAAAACTTAACTTTTTTTTTGCATATGTTGCAATTTGAATTTTTCAAAACGGACATATAATACTCAATTACAGTCGGTTAAATATTTTGAACAATGGTTGAAAATCATTGTAAGTATGACCAATATTAAAACTATTGTTACATGAGCATATTTAAAATTTCAAAAAGTTTCAAAATATTATAATTAAAAGGTTCAAATATATTAAAATTTAAAAATTTAAAATATGGAAAATATTTTTTTGGAGACATAAATGCAATTTTGGAGACATAATTTTTATTGATAAAATATATTATATATCAAACTATGAAAATTTTATATAGTTCACGGGTAGTTTCTAAAAGAGAATTTTTGAGAAATGCCCCTTTTGGTGTACCCCTTTTTAAAAATACCCCTCTTTTCTATCCATTTTCAAAAATACCCCTTTTCAAATATGAAAAATTATAAACTTTTATATGGTTGATAAGGTACATCAAGATCATCATTACTACTGGGAGACTAAATCCAAATATTTATAAGGTTTTAAAAGGTTCTAAACGGCATTTATAAGGTTTTTATAAGGTTTTTAAAAGGTTTACACAGTTTTTATAAGGTTTTTAAATGGTTTTTAAAAGGTATTTATATGGTATTTATGAAATATATATTGAAATTTACACACATATAAAGATAATTTGTGTCTATAAATATAAGTTTACACATATTTTTTTGATAAATTTCAAATTTTATAGTGACTTTTTGATAAAATTAGAAAGAAGGGTATTTTTAAAAAGTAGTATTGGAAAAGGGGTATTTTTGAAATTCCCCCTTTTTAAAATCACAATTATAATGATAAAGCGAGTTATGAATAATATTTTTTTACGAAATGAATTCTGTTACGGGTTGGTCTTCAAAAAATATATTGTAAATATGTAATTTTTACGTATATTCCTACCTCTACTACAAAAATGGTCAAAATAAATAATTTATCCAAAAATATTATTTTGTGATGTTAAATTTTCACCGTTTTTTAATTGTATCAAAACTCAATATATGATTATTTACTCGCTTATTGTTATTATTTTATTTAAACTTATTATACAAATATATGATTCACCGTAATCGATTGCACTGTAATAAAATTAAAATGCAACATATTTTAATGCATTAAAAGTTATATATACGTAATTATTTCCTACGTGCTGTAGCGCAGGTGCGAATCTACTTTAACTACGAGATTCAATCACGCTGATTGTGCTCCATCATTATAGCTTTCAAAAACAGATCTTTAGTATTCAATCACGATTCAATCAGCGTGATTGATTTTTGTTTAGATTATTAAAAAAGAAGCTTACCATTATCTATTGATTTCTACTGAATTTGGTTTGCCCAGAGGTCTTTGCCTTTACCAAAGCACAGAAATACATAACCGAACCATCATCATCTTCTCTTCCTCTCCATAGTGAATACCTTAAGCCAATAATCGTCCATGTTCGGTTACGAGAAAGATGCAAACGGGGAAGATTAAACACTTTCAGACATGAGATTGTCGATGGAAATTTTGGTACGACATTGAATCCGTAGAAAACGATACAAATACATTTCCTGGTATATTGAGCTTCTAACTCTTCGGTTAATTGAAAAAAAAACAAACAAACAACCAAATGTAGATTGCTTGTAGTGTAACACGTGATGGGAGGCTGACTTCTTATATGGCTTTAGGAGGACCATCGTGGTTACAAGACCGCATTGAGCGCGACAGAAGACGGGTTTTTTTAATTTTGTTTTTATGTTTTATTATATTTCATTGTTGTATTAAGCTATTTTTTCTTATTAATCGAATCATTCAGCGTTAAAAAAAAATGTCATTGTTTCCAAATATGGGCTGCGATTCACTATGTCTCACGGACAAGCTAGCCCATTTGCAGCTTTCTTACTAATTTAAAAATATTTGAAATTAATATTATTTTGTTAATAAAATAAAAAATAAGCATCAACAAACCATATTATAAAAAAAAACATATACCTACAAATATACAAACAAATTAAAATACAAAATATACAAACACAATTGCTTTACTAAATGACAAATCGTCCAATAAGTACACATAGTTGTGTTAATATTACACAATATGTTTCTTTCTTTAAGAATAAATCTTACATGCATAGAACACAATATATTTTAATGCTTTTACCAAACACATATTACAATTTGACTTATAAATGCTTTACAACATAAAATAATTACCATCTAATTGCAAAACTAAAACCAACTTATAAAATACAAACCAAAAGAAAATTAAAACCAAATAAACAACAAAAAAAAACCAAGTAATCTTTCCCCGCGCTGTAGCGCGGGTCCGGACCTAGTTAAATTCAAAAATAAATGACATCATAATAATTATACTATGTGATTAGTATATTTAATAAGATATTATGTGACTTTGAAATTAGTTTAAATCGAATATACGCTTCCGCTTAATCAGCTTGCATTCATTATATAAACCAAATTTAACGTAAATGCCTTTATATTATGCACATATTTGGTTTTTAATTTATGGTAGATAATTTTAAAATTAAAAGCCAAAACTATAATTGCGGGTATATCCCTATTATAGTAAAAGAGAAGTACACAAATGTAATCGGGTCGGGTTAAAAATTTTAGTTAACCCGAAATTTCAAATCGGATATTTAGCAATGGATTATCCGATTTCAAATGGACAAACCCGTATCTACACAAAAAGGAAACAAACTACTTTAATTTGTGAGTCATTTCCTATAACAAAAATCGGATATTTGCTAATCAATTAAAATATTCTCCACATACCTTATTTACGTATTTTCCTTCAAATAGTTAAGATTGTGGGGTGAACAAAAAAAAAAAAAGAGGTTAAGATTGTTCAATAAATAGTTACGAGTTATCAATTTTTTTTGGTAAGAAGTTACGATTTATTATTTGAATCAATCGAATATGCCCTCACGATCTCATAAATTTTTTCTTTTGTTTTATCTAGCTGTCGTTTGAAAAAAAATATATATTTTCAATAAGTAAAATTGTGTGGTTTTAGTATATCAGACCATTTTCGGTTTATTTAAAATGGGAAAGGAGGATAATTGGTTAATCATATATCAATATATATGTTTTGTAACTGTTTTTCAACGTTATAAATATATGTGTAATATTTGCAACACTGTTTCATTTTTTTTGTTTTCGAAAATATTATACATGAATCTAAGCTTCAGGCAGACCTAGACACGCAGCTCAAGTATTTAAATTTTATTTGGAAACCGTGTATGATGGCAAAGCACTTACATCATAAGCGATCGTAATGTGAAAGCAGGATTTTATATGTAGTTATGTAAAGTAATAATATTATTCTGTTTTTGAATCTTATAGGATGGAATAGCCGGAGAAGCGGAGAAAATTTCTGGGCTTTACACATTACGATCGCCTATTTAATACCCAATTATGTTTACTTATTTGTCTCCAAATATCTGGGCTTTAAATATTAGTTATTTGTCTCGAAATAAAGCCGAATACGAAAACAAAACCAATTAATGAGAAGATCCGGATCTGAAGTCGGGTTATTATTTTTTTTTAAACCGACCCGAAAACCACTTGTACTTCTGTTTTACTATAGTAGGGATTACAACGTATATATAATATTTCCCAAATAATAAAATACACTTGGATAATTTTCACATAAATTTTATATACAGATTAATTGCAAATTATTCATTTAATCCAAAATATTTAGTTGATTCCATAATTAGTATAATTAATAATTAATATGAATGATACAAATCTCATTATAAATTTCATAATAAACAGCCGATTTTAATGATAATTTAAAAAGGCTCATATAGATTATATTAACCTTCTCCCACTCTGTAGCGCGGGTCCGTGTCCGGTACTGCAAAACTAACACCTGTTATGTTAGGATAATTTCATAACATTGTACTTTTACTTTTCAATTATTACTCATTTTTCAAGATTCTTTTTAAAATACACGGGTCTTTACGGGTTGGTTTTTTTATACACGTTCTTTTATTTATTTTGTTTAAATTTTGTATTTCATTTCCGAATAATCACTTTTCCCAAGGAATTGAAACCAAACATACATTTCAAAATAATAATTATTGATACTAAAATAAACAAAACTAGGTTTTAACCCACGGTACACCGCAGAACGATTGTTTTGACTAAAAATATATATATTTAAGTTATATTTGTTAATTTTATTACCTTTTTAATGTTTAAGATTGTGTAACTGTATTTTTGATTGTTATTTTTATTACTTAACTCGCGAGATTTTTTTTGTAACTCGCGGGACTAAAAAAGTTATGTTTAAGTTATATTTGTTATTTTTATTTTTTTGTTTTGTTAACCCATAAGGAAAAAAAAATAAAAATCAAACCCGTTAAATCATATTTATGTAAAATATAAACCTTGAATGTGTTATAGATTTCAAGAGAAATTTTGGTTTTTGTTTTCTTAAAACTCATTTTTAACCAATCAAGATTTTAAAATTTTGGATTCCCTAAAATTTAGTAAAACATTTTTTGTTGTAATCTTCCATTCAAGATTTTAGATTTTTAAGTTTCATATTAGTCATATTTATAATTGTTCCGAACCATTGTTTAAAATTTTCTACCCGATGTGGGACGTTATACATATATGTTTTTTCTTTTATCGATTGATTAATATACGTCTGTTTTCAAAAATTCAAATTGCTACATATGCGAAAAAAAATTTGTATTTTTATTATACTTATGTTTTATGTAATAATGTAAATTTTAAAACAAATAAGATCATATAAAGATATTGGAGAGATATTCAATTTATTAGGGAGACATTTTCGGAAATTTTGTTAAATGTAATAAATATTAGTTTCTAATTTTGTGATTCTGGTGTAATTTAATTACAAATTTTATCTTAAAAGTTTTTTATTTATTTAAATGGAAATAATTTATTATGCAAATAATACAAAATAAAATGTTATTTTCCAAAAGTTACTTCAAAAATGTTAATATAGATAATAACACATACGCCAAAACACGTTAAAAGTAAAATCAATCCGAAAACATTCCCACGCGCTGTAGCGCGGGTCCGAACCTAGTTTACTAATTAAGATCGCAATCATCAATATATCTAACAAACTGTTGTGAATATGGAATAATCGGAGAATTTGTATGTACAGTCATTTCATTGAAATTAACCCATAATTTTTTTAAATCAGACTCGTCATTTTTGGAATCCTACCATAATGATTAAAATCGATATTGTGCAGATAAAATGATTATAATCCAATCGGGAATGAATGATTTTTGAAATACCAATATTTTTAATATTGCACTACATTATAAACGGTAAAAGGAGGTTTTAGGCTAAAATCAAACAATATCAATTGTATTAAACTATAGTTGGTTGATTTCTTGATAATTAGAAAAAATCTTTAACATGTGAAAATGAGCTTGATAAAAACAATTTATAGTTTAATTTATTCGGAAACAAACTTTTTAGCATCCCAAACAAACTTGTGAGGAGGGTCATGGTGTAAGTACAGCTTAGCAAACTCATTGTTTCTTTTGTCCTTTTTCTGATCATTTGTATATGAATCCATTTAGGAAGATGTAAGAGATTTTGATTCCGGTTTGAAAAAGAAGTAAAGGTTATGAATATAGACAACAGTACACCGCGGGTTTGTGTTTTTACTTATATTTATAGGAAATACTATTTTATTTATGTGGTATGTTTTAGCGGATATATACTTACAAAAAGACGTAGTTGATGTTGTGTTCATCTGACTTGTATAGTAATTTGTGTTACAGTTCAAAATTGAATAGTATTTATTCATCTTAATTTTTGGTATGAATTTTTTTTCTTTTGTTAAGAAAAATAACATCTCTGTTTTTAGGGTGTGTGTTCATTCAGCATGGTATGTAAATATAAATTTTTAGCTATTGGAAGGCTTTATAGTTTATATCAATGGTAAGGAATATGAGTTACTATGATTTTACGTAGGTAATGATTTTCAGCTTATATTTTTTCCAACTTGATTATAGGATAAAATCTGATTATATTTTGAGCCCGCGGTACACCGCATGACTAATTTTTAGATATTATATTTTGAATAATACTTTTAAAGTTATTAAATTTTTAATCCAGTGATTTAATCTAATATCTAATTAATATATTATTTGTTTATACATGTGCTATACCACGGAACAATGATTTTTTCCTTATATTTATATAGTTTACAACTTAAAATGTGCTTATTTTTAGTTGAATTCTTTTGGATAAAATAAAAAATATAGATTTTTTTTTGTAGATTAATATTTATTTATTTGGTAGGTTAGTGAAAATTTTTTAGTTTAATGTATATACAAATTAAATATTTTGTTTGGAAATTTATCAAGTAAAAAATTTAATTGTTTAAAAGTATATGTATATATAATATTTTGTAATTCATATAATAGATGTGGATATAATTGTTATGTTACATAATTTGAAAATACGATCAGAAAACTATAATATATGATGAGTTTATAATTTTAGTGTTTGTTTGATAGTTCAATCCCGCCATGCTACTCATGTCTCACAACGGGTATAAAGATTATAAAATTTTGTCCTTAAAATTTTTTTTACAAAAGGTTTATAACATTCATTTGAAAATAATATTTAAACATTAGTTTGGTCCAAAAAAAAAATATTGAAACAAAGGCCATAATTTTATTTCATTTTTAACTCAAAGAAACCAAAAACTTTTTTGTTTTGTTTGACGTAACCAAAGACTAAGTACCAATCAACCAACATTCATCAATCATTATTGATGTCAAATGAAAAAAAAAAACTGTAGCAAGCAAAAATCTATAACATAAGTTGGTAAGATCAAATCTTAAGTAAAGAAAAAAAACCAGTAAATAAAACCAAACTCCATTAGTTTTCACAAAATTACATTTTAAAACAAATCATCATGAACTGATGATTTTGGCCAACTTCACTTTATTCCTTGCCATGTTTTCTAGCTGGAATAAAAAAAAATAACACAGACTTAAATTTTGGATATAATCAAGGGTGAATTGCGAGACTAGCACATGAATACTGGTTAAATACCAAAATGGAGGGGGAAGTTTCAAATAAAAAAATGGCAAGTTTGTCCTTTTGTTAGAGTTATAGGAAAAAACATAATTACGAAACATGCCATTAAAAAGGAATGCCACTTAGGAGAGAGAAGACGTTTATCGGCACAGTTTTGGGGGGGGGGGGAAAACTCCCGCAATATGATAAGTCTTCGAGTTAGTTATGGTAGAGTTTCAAATATTTGTTAGAGTTGTGTGGGAGACTAAATGATTTTTGGTATACTTGTTTAGTAGAGTCATATTTAGTGGTGGGAGAGTCAGTGGATAGATAGACTTATTCGGTACATTAACCATACATGGTGGGAGACTTATAGTTAAGCAATAGAGTAAGGTGACACTTAAAGTTGTTCCATAGAGTAACTGTAATGGTGGTAGGTTTTGGAGAAAACTTTCTTAGAGTTATGGAATCGGGTAGAGTAGTAACGTAGAGTTAGAAGAAGACTGGAAGAGTTATGTTATTGATAGAGATCTGTGATAGAGTTTTTACCAGTTACGATAGAGATTTGATGTCGAAAAGAGGTTTTGTGAGGCCAATCCCTTGACGGGAGAGTTGTTGTAGTGATGGTAGACTAATAAAAACAAAATAGAGTTAGCGTCCAGTTACCACAGACTTACTATGACCAGACTAGCATAAGTTTGTTAGAGATATAGTAATAAGATAGAGTAAGTTGTTTCAATTAACTCTTTCAGTTACAACTCTATGTCAACGTTAGTAGATTATCGTGGTAGTGAGATTGTTTTTAAGGTTTTCTAAGGACGAACGTGTACCTAAAAAACCCTAATTACCCTTACGTTTTGCTGCAATTACGGAAACCAAACTCTTTCTTCTTTGTTCTTGCGCAGCCATAGACTGTTCACGAAACAACCAAAACAAGAAAAAATCAAAGTTTGAGCAAGCAATTCTTGAAGATTAATGGAGGATATTCCATTGGTTTGTGGGAAGTGGAAATTTTGGCAAAAACGATGGGTATTCATGGTTGATGATAAAAGAGGTAGCAGGATGTTATCTGCAACAAGGAAAGTGTCGTATGAGGAGTATCTTCGAATATTATACGAAGATTTCGGCGTTAATAGAAGCTTATATGAGGTGCACCTATCTTACAAATTATCCACGAAGAAGAGGTCTGTATCATTACCTTAGGATACGCCCCCTGTATTTGTTTGTAATGGGCGACAATTTCAAGGATTTCTTAGGCAGTTTAAAAGCGAATCTGTAAGACGTTTGTGTGTGCAAATCGAAGATATAGTGCCGACTATTCCATCAAATTCAGGTGAGCAAACTGAACCTGAAGTGAAAACAAGAAAGAGGAACGATGGTGATAATTTGAAGAGGAAGGCAACTGAAAAAGGGCCTATTACGGAAGAGGATTTTGAAGAAGATGATGATGATGATGAAGGAGATGAAGAACATGATGGAAGGTTCGATTGTTGTGAGGATCCGGATGGAGCAAGTTCAGGTGATGAAGAGTTTGGTAGGCCTTGTAAGTTTGTATTAGAGGAATTACAGGATGACGACGATGAGGTTAATGTTGGAAGGAGAGAAGAAACCAACGGATTAGAAGCTCCCAAGAGTAATATGAAGATGTCAAATGTGTTGCAACAATTAGATATGCGTGAATTTCAGTTAGCTGTTGGGCAAACATTTGATTCGAAAGAGGCTTTAGAGAGTACATTGAAGATGATAAGTGTGTTTCAAAAGTTTGACTTCATTGTGGATCGGTCAAGGCCTCATTTGTATGTCGATAAATGTTGGATTCCTGGATGTAAATGGAGACTGCGTGCAACAAGGAAAGGTGAATCCGGGATATTTCAAATTCGCATATATGCAAGGCTACATACTTGTTCTTCCACTGAACGTTCTGCACGACATCAAAAAGCAACACCAACAATATTGGCTGAAAATTACAAGGATTATGTTGGAAGTGTTGGAACAGGTGTTGTGCCAAATCATGTGGGAGGGGCTCTTAATCTACGTTATGGCATCAAGGTTAGGGAATTAAATCAATAAACTTAATCCTTAAATAGATAATAAGATCCTTCATTTTCAATGTAACTTACACTATTTATTACCAATGTAGGTTGATTATTGGAAAAGCCGTCGTACTCTTAGGTGTGCCCGTGAGTTAGTTAGGGGAAGTTTTGAAGATGGATATAGAGAACTACCTTTATATTTATACATGATCCACAGAGCTAATCCTGGGACTCTAACAAGGTTAGAAGTCGATGAGTTTGATAGGTTCAAGTCAGTATTCATTGCTTTTGGTGCTAGCATAGATGGATTCCCGTTTATGAGGAATGTTATAGTTGTTGATGGTACTTTTTTGAAGGGAAAGTATCTTGGAACCTTGTTATTAGCGACTATACAAGATGGAAATTATAACATATTTCCCTTAGCTTTTGTTGTTGTTGATAGTGAGAACGATGACTCTTGGGAATGGTTTTTTAGAGAACTTAGTTGTGTTATTCCTGATGATGAAGGACTAGCCCTAATCTCTGATAGACATAAATCTATCGGTAAAGCCATAGCATAAATCTATCCGATTGTTCAATTACTAGATGAGATAAGGTTGATGTTGACAAGGTGGTTTGCAGCTAGGAGGAGACAAGCTTCTAAAATGGAAACTGAGCTTACAACCGGTGTTGAGAAGCTCCTAGAGGTACTCTTTCTTAAATTAATCTAAGTTATTCATTAAATAAGGTGTTTTATACTAGTAATGTATGTTTGGTATTTATAGGCTCGTGTTGCAAGAGCAAGTAATTTACATGTTCAAGAGATTGATCCCCATCAATACGAAGTTCAGAGCGGGACGTCTATGAATGTTGTAAACCTATCACAGAAAAAGTGTACATGTCGTATGTTCGACATCGACAAACTTCCTTGCATTCATGCGATAGCAGCAGCAGAATCGGCCAAGGTGTCTAGGATTTCCAAGTGTCATCCATACTATCGGACCGACTACCTCCGCCATGGGTATTCAAAATCAATTATGCCAAAGGATGAGTCCATCCCTGTACCAAATGCGCTTCATTCAAAAAAATGCAATCCACCGGTTGTACGAACTCAGTCAGGCCGGCCAAAGCATAGTAGAGTCAAAGGTGTCATGGAAGTGGTAATGGAGAGTAAGAGACCAAGAAAAGCGAACGCATGTTCACAATGTGGTGAGGTGGGACACAATCGACAAACATGTATTAAGTAATTTGTATTTTCCTTCTTATGTCGTTGGTGTTTTGGTGATTAAATTGACTTGGCCATGTAGTACCAGTACTTTGACTTCATTGCTTATGTTTTCGTATAAGTCTAAAGCGTTGTGTGTAAGTCTACTAACATCATATAAGTCTATCGCTTTTTATATTTGCTTAGTTTAACTCTGTCGTACATAATTATTACCGGAACTCTACGGATGTCCATTAAGTCTATAGGCATAAGTCTGTCTTCCATTGAAGTTGTGTGTAAGTCTATTTTGTTTACAATTAATTGGTGATAGTTAAACACCTAACCACCACACCAACCTCTTCACCAACCTTAACAATTACTTAAAAAGAGCCAACCACACAACCTACTTCATTTATTGTCATCACCGAAAGTGGGATACTAGGTTAACAAATCCATTTCATTATAAAACAAAACCCTTCGATTTCTCCTCACCCACCATCAAACAACCTTTCTCCATTTTTAACCTAAAACTACAAATGACCTACATTCCCATTCCTTTGGTGACAAAGATAATAAGATGTGTAGGAAAGAAGGGTTTTCGATACCTTGGGCCTTTCATTGCGGCGAGAGGTGCTTACGCGGAGCTTGTCAACACCGAGGTCGTGTTGAAAGACGTTGATTTGCTTGACTCTGTAAATTGTGAAAGCTTTTGTAGTGAGGTCTTTCTTGTCTTCTGGTTCGGCAATAATCTTGATCAACGTAGGAATCATCCGAGTGTATGGTTTGCATGACTCATAAACTTCTTCATCCGTGTAGAGGCTGGTAATGCTATCCCACACTTTGACCCTTCTCTTTTTCAGGTTAACTTCAAGAGCCACCCAATGATTATTCTTGATGTTGTGTGCAAGATAGAGAATGTCAACTTCCTCCACCCATTTCTTCAAAGTCTGTCCATAGGTGGGCTGCAGACCATTGTAAACCTTGAAATAGATTGAAGGGAACATGTAGTTTTTCTCAGTATCAAACTTCTTGTAATCATGACCCCATTGGTTAACAAACCACGGGTCTAGGAATGCAATCTGATCACTTCTAAAGGGAGAAACATACTGCATTGACCGTTTCCTAAGCATATGCATGACTGCACACATATGCTGTAACAAGGAAAGGAAAAGGTCTGTTAGTTACATACTTGAGGCATATACAGATTGTAATAGAGTTGTATAAATCGAGAAACTTGTGGTAGAGTTTCATACCGCATCCTTCAACCAACCAAACTTTGTTTCTTTCTTAGGCCACAAAGCTTTAGGAGTCAAAATCCTTAGGTAGAAACTTGAAGAGGAGCTTGATTCATCAAAAAAACACTCCCTATAAGGCAGAAAACAATACATGGTAGTGAGAGTTAAGTACCATTAAAGATGAATTATTTTGTCATATAAATTACATCTTCACTTACAAATCTTTGTCGACAAACTGCATGAGTTTGTCAACCAATCCAGTCGTCACCTTCTCAAATGGATCATAATGGGCTGGTGACAGCTTTTTCCCCTTAAGTATACGCTTCACCACTGAACTGCCAATGTAAGGATGCACTTGGGTAGCCGCAAGTGTTTTAGACCGGCCTTTTCGTACAACTTCTACATCTCCTTCAGCCTTGCAGAACATATACAACTTTTCTAAAGATAACCCAAGATTTTTCCTAGCCTCAATCTCACATGGTACAGATATGTCAGAATCAGTTGATGCATCATCTAATTCAGTACATAAGTCTACCACGGGTGATTTTCGGCTGCATTCACCATCGCCTTTGCCCTTCACGACAGATTTATACTCAGAATCTGGTACCCTTTGCTGTTGAGTTTCAGGGACTAACCAAAATCAATCCTCCTCTGGAGAGGTGGTGAACCATGTGACCTTCGAAGCTTTCCTGAGATGAAGGTGTCTTTTAAAGGAATAACGAAGTCAGACCTTTTCTTTTCAGGAGCAGATGAAAGATCTCTCTTCATCTTTGTTGAAACTCCACTTACTTCCTTCAAAGAGACTCTTGATTTCTTAGTAGGAATTCTGACCACACATGAGATTGGAAACTCATCCTGAGACGTTTGCTTCTGCTGTAAAGTCCAAGATTAAAAGGAGGAGATTAAGATATGAATGGAAAATCAGATAGACTTAAGTAAGAAATAAAATAACATCTGAAATACATAGACTTAAGTAGCAAATACGAGATACATAAGTTTCCATGTCTTTAAAAATATTAAACAAACCCTTAGAAGAAAAGAAAGATAGAAGCGGAAAATACAATGAGTTAATTAGCTTCACATGTTTTGGCCACCAACTAAGCTTAGTTCTGCATACAAAACAAGTTTAATTTTACCTTAATTTGTACTCAATCGTTCCAATTCATAAAACATAATAAGAGAAGATTTCATACCTGTTCATTAGCCCCTGAACCACTAGCATCGTCAGTTTTTTTAGATTCCTCATCATTTGCACCCTGCCCTATCTTCACACAAGTCCCATCCTTCACTTCCTTTCCCTTCTTACTTGCTGTAATCTCATCAGGTTTCGTCCCACATCTCCCTTAAGAACTGTCACTTTCTTCTCAATCTCCTTCACATGAGTCCCTAGCATATTCAGTTGCACTCCAAGGAAGATGTCTTCGAACAAATTGTCGAGGAGCTTGATTCCCACTGATCCTTCTGGATAGAAACCTTCCTCATCTGGCCAGAAAGGGTATATATCCTCTTCAGATCGCCAGGCCACATTAGTTATTGAAACCTACATAAAGGATAATTTTGTGAGAACATAACTCTATGAGAACATAACAGATTATATACAAGAACTCCGTGACAACATAACAGATTATATACAAGAACTCCGTGACAACATACCAGTAGACATAAAAGTAAATAAATACATTTGAGATGGGGAAAAAGTTTGAGAAGCACCTTTTTGTTAATTCGTTTCTCTGTGGCAAAAAAACTCCCCTATATCGATTCTTGGACGCCCTCCACTCCACTCTAACAATGGGACAACATCTTCAGCCTGAGCCTCATCTTCATCTTTCTTCTTTTTGTTTCCATACTTTTTCCCCAGCTTATGAAGACTCTCCATTGCCCATATCATAAGCACATGCACCAATCCGTGGATTGCATAACTGTCATTCTCATAGGACACCACTTTGATGGACTGAATGAGCTCTTTAAAACCAATCCTTCCCCAAGGCAATCTCTCAAAAACACCACTATCCATCACAGTTTTAGCATACTCAAGTGGAATCCTACTTGACCTCGAGATTCCCAAAATCCCTACATGGACCACAAATAAGAGTCCAAGCATCTTTCTCTTCTCAGCAGACCAAGTCCTACAACTCTTCAAAGCTTCATCCAAGTCGTACCAGTTCGGCCCTACACCTCCTTCAAAATTAAGCTCAGCCCAAAAATCTCTGTGACCAGCCTCCACTATATCATCATCTACAAATGGAGCACAGTTGAGGCCGGTTATGTCTTCATATTCATGGAGGGAGAACCTAATGGGACTACCTTCAATCAAGGCCCATATCTCATACTTCCTCTCAATTGCCAACTGCCGAGTTAAGATGTAATGGATAAGCTTTCCCCACCAAACATAATCAGAATCCGCTAGCTTCAATACAACTCCAACTTGTGAATGATCCCGGATGTCATTATACACATCTTCACCTATGCACTCTTTCATGAATCCAAAACTGGCCAGTGTGCAATTATGGTGCATGCTCCTTTTCTGGAAAGGGGATTTTCCTTCCGGATACTGCCTTGGAGGGTACCTCGGACCCTTCCCAACACTTGTAGATGCGTTTCCTGCAAATCACAACAATTATAAGGTCAGAAACTCTTACAATCAATAACTAGGGCCTCATATGATATATGCATTTATGTCAATCATCATACAAATAGATTTTATAACACTATAATATACATGCTCAAACTATACATTACCACACAACTCTAATTACTAACTCTGTCTATATTCTCTGTCACACACTCACATCTCATTTCAATTACACTTTAACAGGATTGATTGCTACTTCAATAATAAACCACCAAAGCAAATCACTTTTACATCAAACTACTCAAACTTACACTTCTATATACACACTTATAAATACGAGATACTATTACCATTTATGCAAGCAAAATGATACTCTTAAATCAATGTCATTAGCATAGCAAACACATTAAACCTAATCTACAAACATTCTACTATTTTCACTTATGTTTACTATGGTCAAACTAACAAAACATTCCCATTTTTACTCTGCCAATCAACTCTAATTAATACCTCTGTCTATATTCTCTGTCACACACTCACATCTCATTTCAATAACACTTTAACAGAACCGATTTCCATATCAATATAAAACCACCAAAGCAAATCAGTTTTACATCAAACTACTCAAACTTACACTTCTAAATACACACTTATAAATGCGAGATACTATTAAATAAATGTCATTACCATAGGAAACACATAAAACCATATCTACAACATTCAACTATTTTCACTTATGTTTTCTATGCAAAAACTAACATTCCTTTGCCATTTTAACTCTGCCAAGCAACTCTATTTTCTTACTCTGTCTATGGTCTCAATGAGACACAAATGTCATTTACATTACACTTTAACCGAACTGATTTCCAATTAAATGCCAAACCACTAAACCAAACCAAATTTTCCATCAAACTACTATACCATAGAGTTCTACATAATTCCAAACTCTATCAAACAAAACACCAACCCGCCAAATTCGAATATAATTATCATTTACCACATTTGGTCTTATCAAAATAGATGATCAAAGTGTCATAACCCAGACAAGCATATCTAAAACCCAGAAATTATACATACAATCTCCTTGTTTGAGATATACACTAACCTTACATTGCTAATACTCGGTTCTCTTCAATCAACACCGCTTTCTTCCCAGAAATCTACCCTCTCCTCGCCGTCCTTTCAAAACTTTCAAAAAACAATCACACTTTATTTCCATTTCATTTTCGAGCATACTTACAGGAAATAAACTCTACAAATCAATCTAACCGGAACTTTAAACAAACCACAAACCTTCGACAGTAGAGACGACTCAGAATACGAATCGTCGTCCTCTTCTAACCAACCGCCTTTTCGTCTTCCCAAACAACGACGGTTTTTTACCCGTGAAGGAAACCTCACCGACGATTGCCAGTCGCCCACGCCTCAACGCCGTCGTCGATTGAAAACCTACAACAAAACTACTTCCGTCACATTTCTATTACTTCTCTTATATCTAATACTCTTTCAAAGAACAACCAAACAAATCTACTTGCTTCTTACCATATATTACCCAGAAACGCCGCCGTAGCCACCGGAGAATCACGAACAAGGTCTCGCCGGAATCGCCACTGAATCACCGATAAAAAGAGCGAAAAGTTGAAAAGGAAACCGAGAATAACAAATGAGATTAGGGTTAGAATTTTCTTTTTTAGCTTTTCTTTTATTTTTTTCGGTTAAAATTAAATTAAATGGCACAATTGTAATAAACATTAAATACGGGTGGGTTTGAGTCTTTTAACATTTTTTTTGGGCTAATTTAGTCGATCCAATTTTGTATGGGCCAAAACAGTTCGGATCCACTATTGATGTGTTAGATAAATCTATTTTCTTTATAATCAAAACAATTAGGCCACTAGTATGTAATTAAATGAGATGTAAGAAAATGTTTGGCAAAGAACTAATTTTATAAAACAAATTGCGATTCAGGTCGTCATACTTCCTATTGTAGTCAATGCTCCATCTTCTCTTCCTCTCTTCTCAAAGCTTTCACTTTTTTTCTTTCTTTCCTTCTATCTCTCCTCCGAGTTCTCATAATCTCTAATGGATAAATCAAATCAAACCCATCTTTAATCTCTCCTCGTATCTCAAAACCCTTTTGTCTCTCACCCTGATTTCGACAGTAAAGTTCACACCTTTCTCTCTATAAAGAAGATAAGAGGATTCGTAATTCGTAATACTCTATAAAAATTGACTTTACCTGCAAATTCAAGTATCCTCCATCTTCCGTAAGCTCTTGAATTTCAAAAAAACCATGGCTACAGCAGCTCTCCTCCGCTCAATCCGACGCCGAGAAGTCGCGTCCGCTCCTTTCTCAGCTTACAAATTCGTAAGTCTTTCTTTCTTTACACGATCTGTAACTACATGATCCGATTTGACTAATTCTTATTGAAATTTGGTGTTGTGGAATCTCGTTTAGTTTCTGTCTTTGCTTCTTCATGATTTACCCATATGAGCTCTTCTTAGTTTTCGTTTCAGGGAATGAAACGAATTTTATATACATCCATTTGCAGAATTTAATGTATCATGTGTTTAATCATCTCATATACACAAAAATTTTAGAACATGAGATTTGTTGTGTGTGCCTGCGTTTGTGTAAGTAGACGCAAATCTTGAGACTGTTAGGAAGAACACAAATGAACTAATAATGGCGAGACTGTTAGCAATATCTGAGAGTTGTGCTTCTGGTTAATTGAAAAGCTTGTAATTGAATTTAATATGGGATGAAGAAGAGAAGAGGGCTAGCTCTGTATTCAAATGTATTTGCGTAGAGTAAGTGTTTGTCTTAACTGCTCTTGAAACGTTCTTGTTTTGCAGCTTGCTGGTAATGCTCAGCCTTCATGGGGTAGTTCATGCCCCGGTCAAAACTATGCAAGTTTGTATAGAGCTTTCGGGTAGGTCTCTTTTGTTTCTTGATGATGCTAATACCTACCTATTAGATATCTTTTTTACTATGTTCTGTTTTCTATCATAGGTCGAAACCTGTTGTGAATGACATTCTTGGGACTGGTTTGGGCACTAACAACACAAGCAATGCCATTAGAGAGGAGAGAGAGGTAGGAGGACTTTGTCCATGTTTTGTTGGTTGCTTTACTTTTGTGATGTTTAAGAGCAGCTTAACTTATACTTTTTGCCTGGTGATCATTGTCTCGATTTTTCCAGCAGTCAAAAGCTACTGAAACTGTAACTTTTGGAGCTCAATTTACTCGATCTTTCCGAGCTCTTGATGTGGGAACATCGAGACGCTTGTTCTCTACAATCTCAGGGGATATAAAGACAACACACGAGGAACCGAAAACCAAAAGCTTTCGCCCTTTATCTCCTCACCTTCCCGTTTATCAGCCTCAGATGAACTCAATGTTATCGATCTTCAACAGAATCTCAGGGGTTTACTTGACCGGAGTCACTTTCGCTGGCTACCTTCTCTACCTGAAAATGGGTATGATTTGCCTCTCCTACCCTAGCTTCTACCAAGTCCTTTACCATACACAACAGCAACTTCCAATCATCACCTCGGTTACTGCATTAGCCGCTATTTACCATACTATCAAGAGTACTCACTCACTCCTGACCCATTAAAAATACCTTCCCCAAAGTTCTTTCGATGAAGCCGCCAAAGTCTCCAGTAAGAGTGTCTTTGATATGAACAAGATTAATAAAGAGACTGAGACAAGAAACATTTGTCAAACTCTGTCTTGAGAAGGCAAAGATTTCACACCTGTTTTTGGATTTTAGGCTTTTTAAGGCTATGTTTGTTTGCTTTACTTTGTTCTCAGACCATTTTGAAGGGGTTAAATCGTGTAATAAATTTTTCCCAGTGTTCTGTTTCTACGTTATACTCCTCATGTCTAACTTCATGAAATTTCTCAACTTCAAATCTGTTCTCTTCCATTCGCTTGTTATCCTAAAATCATAGAGTAATTGTCTCATTTTGGCCTTCAATACACAATACAAAGTACACAGGCTAATGATTCAGTTAAAATACCTTTTTTTATCTGCTGTCAAAATGTTTATATATTTCGAATGCAAAAAGAAAATCAAGAACATGAATCTGATTTTTTTCTCTCTAAAAGTTTATTAATTCTGTAGAAGCTAGTATATAAAAAGAAGATACAGTACTACCAAAGTAGTATCTCCAAATCCGATATGACTTAGGATCAAAGCTCTTATCTCTATAGCTCCAGCGATTCCTATTGCATCTCCAAACGCACAATCTCCTCTTCACTATATAACAAACCCTCGCAAACACTTCTGCAACACACAATCTCTTCTTCTTCTTTAACAGATCACATTCTTTGTTTTCTTGAAATCCAAGCTATGTCGAACGACAATGGCAAAAACCCTATGCCCAACGACAAGGAAAACGATGATCTTGTTTTCACCGCTTTCAAGAATATGGATCTCTATAGCAACTATAACCATTACCAACCAGGAGAAGATCATAACGTTCTATCAGGACTGTTGGGCATGATGCAAAAGTTCCTGTGAGTTCCAAAAGTTCCTCCAACGTCTCGATACGTATCCAACGGCTGAGAGGGAGAGCCACTTGTTTGAGATAGGATCATTGTTAACCACAAACAACTGCGCTTTTCTTGACTTGGCTACGAACCAAAGCGGCTCGCATGCTTTACGAACCCTCTTTAGACGCAGCCCTGCCTTAGACCATCTCATATTCCTCGCCGTCTGTATAAACTTCTTCTCGCTCATGACCAGTAAGTACAGTCGTGGCTTGATTAACTCGGCTATACGAGTCGTCGGTAAAACCAAGAAAGAGACGCTCTACAAGCTCACTTACGAATGCACTCTAGACCTCGCCAGGCTAGAAACCGGTTGCCTTGCCCTAAACGAGGTGTTTCAAGATATCAGAGGCAAATACAGAGACCTAATCTTCAAGCGAGTGGCCAAGAACGCGGACTGGTTATCTTTTGATCACTACGGAACACACGTTGTTCCGAACTTTCTGACACTTGAGAACCCGGGTGCAACAGCCGCAATCGCGGAGAGGCTCTGTGGATGTTTCTTCAGGTTGGCCAAGGAGAGACAAGGAAGCTATGTGGTGGAGAAGTGTCTCAAGTCGTGTTTTGCGAGAGAGATAGTGTTGGAGGAGTTTAGAGGGAATGATCAAGAATGGGTGAGAATGGCCAATGACAAGTTTGGCAACTTTGTGGCACAGTGTGCGTTGAAAGTGATGAAGGAGGAAGGAATGACTCCACTGTTGAGAGAGTTTATTGAGATGCTTAACAAGGGTGTTAACAAAAAGAAAAATGTAAAATAGTAAAAAAAATAAGAAAGATAAAATAGAAAGACTCTAGAAGTGCTAATTTAAAGAACGGGTGCTGATGCTATTTCTCTGACAGAGTATACATGTATCTTTGTGAATGGTCCAATTTTATTAAAAAATTAAATCGTAATTATATAATTAAAATATTATTAAGAAAAATTTTACCTAAGGCATTACTTTTGTACGATGAAGATTGGGTATGGGAAGAATATATTAAGACTGATTCAAGAAGATATCGAGGGATGTCTTTAATTAGTTTTCTTTTTGGTTAGTTTTCTGATGGTTCTTTCATTGTCTGTCCATCGTAGTGGTGTTACGGTTTTTGTGTTTTTTATTGGATTTTGGTTTCTAATAAGACACCTGCTATTTTATGCCAAAACTTTAAAATATTTGTCTTGCTTTTTCATTTTTTTTTTATATAATCAAATCAAAATTTTGGAGGACTTTGCTAGCAAATATCCGAATTAGAAACCAATCTGATTGTACATGCATTGATGATGTAAAGACAAGAAATAAAAATTTGATAAGACAAATTTGGGAGCAGGGGGGAAGAGAAGGATATCAATTTGAATCCAAATGTCAAAGACAAGATAACTTTATTTACATGGACACCTGGTTTCTGGATTGAGACATGTAATTTAATTTGGCAACAAAATAATGAGGACAAAGACTTGAGATGATCATAATGGTGATTGACAATATAATGATTGTCGATTAGTAAAATGACCACAAAAAAAATGAATGACATGGTAAGTATGGTCATATGTATGTGGATTAGTTAGTTTAGTACGAGAGAGCAAGTCTCTGCTTTCTCACCTAACACACGCTGGTAGTATTACACGTGATGGGCGGCTGACTTCATACATGGCTCTAGGAGGCCCGTCTTGGTTACAAGACCGCATCGAAAGAGACAGAAGGCGTGGCTTTTAATTTCCGGTTTATGGTTTTATCATGTTTTCTTTGTGTATCGAACTATTTCTTCTTATAAATCGAATCATCCAACGTTAAAAAAAGAAAGAATGAAGCAATGTGAAAAAAAATTATTTAGAAGGTAATGGTTTTCATGGATATTACCTTTTTTGGTTTAAGTTAATTTTTACATAGTATTTTTGTATTACATATAATATATAAAACTTATCAAATAAAAAAAATGTCATGGCTTTTAATACAATATTTTTTTTAAAATTTCAATAGACAATAGTTAAAAATAAAAAATAAATAGAAACAATATAGATATTAAGAAGATTTTTTCAAGATTTTCAAATTCTAACTCTCCTAAGACAAGCCGCAAGGACTCTCCGCAACAAGTGCAACACTGGAGCTCTCCGAGAGTAATGATTCATATCCTCGATTAACAAATAAGAGCTCGCCGTCAATTTGCCGCGCACCAAAGAAATTAGCACTGGAGCTCTCCGAGAGTGCATCTTCTCGGGTTAGGATTTTGGAAAATAATATTGTTCTGAAGAATCTAACATTTCCCGCGATCTTCGCTTTAGATAAAATTAAAAGCATAATATAGAGATACCTAAAGAATAAAAATAAAACAGAACACATTCTATATATTGTTCCGAAGAACCTCTATTCCTATAGAAAAGGTGGCGGATGAAAAAAACCACAGCATATCATGTCCTTCAATTCAAGTCGCACGTTGCTTTCATGTTCCTGTAAAAGAAAATAAAATATATTAATGTATATGACATATGATAAAAATAATAATATAAATGCACATATCGATTTGATCTATTAAACAAATAGCTATCTAAAGTTATTGAAAACATGTAAATCATATTATTTGATTTAAAAATAATATGATAAATTCTACTATATAATATAGATGAACAAGAAAAAAAAAATTGAGGAACGATAAAAGAGATAGAGAGAGAGAGGAAGAGAGTATGTTACCCTCATATAAGTACTGACACATATTTGCCTATATTTATATGGAGAAGAAAGTGTGTCTAACAATCTAAGTTTAACTAAAAATCTAATTATATATTTTTAAAATCTGCACATTTATTAATAGCACTAATATGAAAAAGTTACCATAAAAATTGACTATTTATTATGATAATTATTCTTTTCTTTAAATTTTAAATATTTTAAAAACAGAAAAAGAATGAGAATATATTGGCTATTTAATCGGCTATTTATACTAATTCAACATTGCTATAAGATTTTTATAGCCATAATTTAGTTAATTATTGTAATTTTGTGAAATTTACCTAATATAAGTTTTCAATTAAATGTATTTCCATTTTAATGTGGATTGAAATCTCGAGAGAATATTGTTTCTCCAATAAAAGTTAATTTCGGAAATCTTGATAGAATATTATAAGAATCAAATATTTGGTGATTTTATTGCTGAAACGGAAATTATTTCTTACCCCACAAAACTACAGGGAAAAAATCATATATATAAAAGTAAGGTTTCACTCTCTCCTTATTGGTGGAAAAATATTTAAAACTTTATTTTTTAAAAAAATGAATAAATAAATAAATGTTTATGACAATCATTCAATACAAAATTTAATTACACTATAAATTATAATCAAATGGCAAAGAAAATGAAAGGACTTAATCATATATCATTCAACAAAATAAATAAATAAATAAATGTTGATGACAATCATTCAATACAAAATTTAATTACACTATAAGTTATAAACAAATGACAAAAAAAATGAAAAAACTTAATCATATATCATTCAACAAATTTTATAAGGCTTATTGGTGGAAAATTATTTAAAAACATATATATAAAAGTAAGGTTTCACTCTCTTTATTGGTCCATTTTGTATTTATTTTTTGAAATATAATATTTATTTTTAATTAAACCAAAAAAACACATTTAATCATATACATTAATTCATACTTTAAATTCACACTTTACTACTAAAATGAAACTGAAAATTATATAAATTTCCAAAGACTATTACTTTTTTTTATTGAATTCCAATTAAACACACTATAAATTATAATTATAACTCCTCTAATATAATTACTTTAAAAATGTAACTTACATCACTTCTTATCATATAAATAGCTATTCTCACATCCTTCTCTACCATATCTCATATCTTCATTATTCTCTTTGTTTTTTTTTTTTAAGTTCTTGCATGGGGTGAAAACTCATTTAAAATATCATTGTAAGAGTTTGATTAATTATTTAGTTTAAAATTTTGTTTTCAATTTTATATATTCTTTTTTTTTTTATGTATTTCTTATGTCTTCATTATTTTTTATATTTTTAAATGTAATACATATGTATAATAATATTTTATGGTTGTAAGAAAATCAAGCTAAAGAAACCATCTTCATTATTTTACTTTGGATGTTTGTTTCTTTCTCACATATTCATGTATATTTATTTTAAATTCAAAAGTATGTAATTTTTTAACAAAATAAACTTTTTGTTATATAATTATCAAACCAATTTGTAAGACATTCTTTTAAGAATAATGATCCTTATATTTAGTTTGTGATTCAACATGTAATAATATAAACAACTTGATATTCAATTTTTCTATCTATTATATATATACTACAACGATGAAAAATATAATTAAACCTATAGATATAGCTTAAATTAAGAGGACTATAAAAACAAATTAAAAAATAAAATTATTCTTTGGGATTTTTTTAAGGTTTCACTCTCTCCTTATTGGTCCATTTAGCATTATTTTTTAATTATAATATTTATTTTTAATTAAACCAAATATATAACACATTTAATCATATACTTTATTTCATACTTGAAATCCACACTTTATTACTAAAATGTAACTGAAAATTATATAAATTTTCAAAGACTATTGATTTTCTTTAATGAATTTCCATTAAACACACTATAAATTATAATTATGACTCCTATAATTTATTTATTTTAAAAATGTAACTTACATCATTTCTTATCCTATAAATAGTCATTCTTACATCTTCCTCCAGCATATCTGATATCCTCAATATTTTATTTGTTTTATTTTTTTAATGTTCTTACATGGGATGAAAACTCAATTAAGATGTCATTGTAAGAGTTTGATTAAATTTTTGGTTTAAATTTTTGTTTTCAATTTTATTTATTTTTTGTTTTTATGTATTTCTTCATTTCTTCATTGTTTTAATATTTTAAATGTAATACATATATATAATAATATTTATGGTTATAAGAAATTATTTTATTGATAAGATTCAAAAATATTAATTTCCGACTATCGCATCATAAGATAATCAAACTAAAGAAACAATCTTCATTCTTTTACTTTGTATGTTTGTTTCTTTCTCACATATTCATGTATATTGAATTTATTTTCAAAAGTATGTAATTTTTTTAACAAAATAAACTTTTTTGTTATATAATTATCAAACCAATTTGTAAGACATTCTTTTAAGAATAATGATTCTTATATTTAGTTTGTGATTCAACATGTAAATACAAAGAACATTATAATTTGTTTTAACTTTGAATTTTATACTTGATTTCCTATCTAAAAAAAAATTTGATATTCCATTTTCTATCTATTATATATACTACAAGGATGAAAAAATATAATTAAACCTAGAAATATAACTTAAATTAAGAGGAATATAAAAAGATTAAAAATAAAATTATTTCTTGGGAATTTTTAAGGTTTCACTCTCTCCTTATTGGTCCATTTAGCATTTATTTTTTAATTATAATATTTATTTTTAATTAAACCAAATATCTAACACATTTAGTCATATACTTTAATTCATACTTGAAATTCACACTTTACTATTAAATTGTAACTTAAATTATATAACCTTTCAATTGATTATTTGTTTCCTCCATTCAATTTCAATTAACACACTATAAAATATAATTATAACTCCTCTAATTTAATTATTTTAGAATTGTAACTTACATCATATTTTATCCTATAAATCCTCATTTTTACATCCTCCTCCATCATATCTGATATTCTCAATATTTTCTTTGTTTAATTTTTAATGTTCTTGCATGGGTTGAAAGCTCAATTAAGATATCATTGTAAGAGCTTGATTATATATTTGGTTAAAACTTTTGTTTTTAATTATATTTCTTCTTTATTTTATGTACTTCTTCATTTTTTCATTGTTTTTTATACTATTAAATGTATAATACATATGTATAATAATATTTTATGGCTATAAGGAAATTACTTTATGATGGGATTCAAAAATATTGATTTCTAACCATCTCACCATAAGAAAATCAAGCTAAATAAACCATCTTCATTGTTTTACTTTAGATATTTTTTTCTTTCTCACATATTCATGTATATTTATTTTATTTTCAAAGTATGTAATTATTTTTAAAAAATAATTTTTTGTTATATTCAAATCAATTTGTAAGACATTGAAATAAATAAAATTTTATACACAAATAAAGGTACTTTGTGTGTATATTTATAAGTTTACACACATATTTGGATAAATTTCAACATTTTTAGTGGATGTTTTGACAAAATTTGAAAAGGGAGTAAATTTAAAAAGTGGTATTTTTAAAGGGGTATTTTTTAAATTCTCTCAATATCATTCATATTTTTATCATTAACAATATTATTGTTTTATCAAAAAATACTTAAAAGTACTAAAGAAAATTACTATAAAAATTGAACAATTAATCAACGAATAAATTCAAAATATATGGATGTATGCTTCTATTGTATGATTTAAATAAATAAAATGTAAAAATGTCATAAGCATTGAAATTTATTTAATCTATTTTTATAGGTAATAAATAAATTAAAATTAATTAAATAAATATACAACAACCCGAGCATATGCGCGGGATATTACCTAGTCTATACTATATAAAAGTTGAGCTAAAAGCTTTTGAGAGCGTCCACATAGGATTTTAAACGACCAATCGGGATTAGACATCTCACTAATTAACATTTTTTCTATCTCATTAATTAACATTTTTAAATATAATATTTTATATACAAAAATATTAATAAAAAGGAAAAAGAATATACTGAAAATAGAAATATTAATTAATGAAAAATAATATATGGAATATATGAATTTACAATCTAAGTATATAATACTGAATATAAATGTTAGCCCTCGATTAACTATATTTCTTACACCAAATAAAGGTAAATTTGTGAATATTAGTTGTGATAATGGCGAGTCGTGTCTTTTTAAAATATTAATTTTCTTATTTTGTGTGTTACTGGAAATCATAAAAAAACATTCCCTAAATCATACACATCTTAAGTTCTTATAAATACTTTCTATTAGATAAACGATATGCATAAAGCGTTGTTAGAGCAAGAAGCTGCATACAAGACGCTGACCCGAGAGCACAAATAGATCAACGGTTTGTTTGGAAAAGCAATAATCAAGAAGCTAAAAGATGATTACAACTAAGCCTGAGAGATGTTGGAAGAGTACAATACTGAGGAGAAAGAAAAGATAATGCAAGAGACTAGTAAAAATGTTGCGTCGAGGGAATCCACGTAATGAAGTAGAGATGAAAAGAGAGGAGATAGCGAGCTTGATGGATAAATACCCAACCAAGTGTTATAGAGAAAGAAGAAGAGTTTAAGAGAAGATAAGCTAAGCATTTAGAGGAACAAGCAGCGACGGACCTATGTATAAATTAGGGGGGTCGATTGACCCGGGTAATATCTTAAATTTTTTTTTTTTGCATGTAAAATATGAAAGTTCCAGCAGGAAAGTTGGTTTTCTATAGCATATTGACACCCCTAAACCCAAGTTCAATACTCCTATGTTACATTTAGTGCATATTCTTTTTGTTTTTTCTAATATTTAACTGCTAAAAAAATTTATCGACCCGGGTAAATTTTTCTCCTGGGTCCGCCACTGGGAACAAGTATTGCTTAGTGAGAAGATTACAATGACAAATGAAATATATTGAGGTATGATCAAAGAGATCGGAGAGAGTGAATTCAAAAATACTAAATAGATTATAATTTCTGTATGAAATACTTAATGAGAAGCACAAAAGGTATGTGGAGACGGTGGCTAATGTGACAAAGATGCTTTTGACAGCGAAGAAGTATGTGGTAAAGATGAAGAAGGAGAAAGAAGAGGTGGAGAAGAAGCTTGAAGGTCATGTAAGGTAGAGGAAAGAGTGACGATGAGAAGTTGAAGGAGACATTGTTGGGATTAGGATGAGAAGTTGAAGGAGACATTGTTGGGATTGGGATAAGAGAAAAGAGGAGCGATAAGACAGTTGTGTGTATGGATCAAACAACATATATAGAGGCCATTGTGAGTATCTTGAAGAGGTTTTGTCCAAAATGGTTATGGCAATAGGACAAAGACGACCGCTACTAGCAATACAACTAACTGGTTTTCTTTTCAGTATCTAGATACCACTTTTATTTATTTTTATAAAAATATATAAAGATACATAAATATGAAAGAATATGTCTTAAACGAATAAAAAATGAGACATTATAGTACTTTTGCATATAATATGGTACTATATACTTCCTTGAAAACAATCGATATAAATATACCCGCGCGTGCGCGGATTAATAACCTAGTATATGTAAAAGAAAGAAATGAAAAATATTAAACACAAAACTGTAAGAAAACAAGAAAAAAAACAAAACAAAAAAAAACAAAAAAAAAAAACAAAAAAACTGCTTGGGTGGCCTTGTTCTTCATTCTCACAAAGTATTTGGTGTTTTAGAGGCAACTAAATCTTCTCTCCGTCAGCTTGGGTGTGGCTTCTCCTCCTTCTTTGGCGTAGATCTAGTCTCGGTGTGGCGGTAAGAGAGCGGTGCTACAGACCTCTGGTTTGAGGGCATTGGTAGGTGTAGCTGTCCGTCTCTCGTGGCTCGCCCGTTGTGCCGGAGATGGATCTACGGCGGAAGCCAAAGGAGGAGACGGTGGGTGGCTGAAGCGTCTTGGAGATTAACGGTGGATCCTTTGGATCTTGCCGGCCGTCGCGGAGTCTGTGCGTCTGGGCTTCCAATCGAGCCGTTGGCCCTACTTGCCGCCGCGACTTGCTTTCTCCGGGTCGGTTCGAGGAGATTTGGTGAAGAAAATTGGAGACTCGCCGGTTCAAGAGAGGTGAGGTTATGTCCGAAGTTGGCTGCTTGCTTGGTCTCGGAGTTGTAAACAACATGCTGCGTAGTCGGAGGTCGGCCATATCGGGAGGTTTGTGGCGGGTTGATAGATCGAGGGAGAAAAAATGGCGACGGGGTTGAATGCTTCCATCCCGCTCTCTACTTCCCTTGGTGGTTTGCAAAGCTTTGGTCCTCGCATTCACCGGTGCTAATGGTCATGTCTCTCTGCTCGTGGTGTCAATACGACACGAGTTACTTTTCCGGCGCCGGCGGTCTAGGTTTCCGATTTGGTTCTGTTACTGTTCCCTTGTTTTTGTGACCTGGCCCATTTGGGGGTTTTCAATAATATGGCCCGTTTAAAAAAAAAAAAAAAAAAGAAGTACATTGAGACATAACACACTATAGGAAGATGGTAATGAATTCAACGAAAGAGTCAAAAAAAAAAAAAAAGATGGACACAACGAAAGGTGTGTCGTGATTATAAATTAAATAAAAAACATTACTAAGAGATGATAATAAAATTAATTATATTATTTGGATGGGAATTTAATGAAAAAAACCCTCAACATTGGCCGGATCCATTTTTAAACCCTCGACTATTTTTTTAGTAAATATAACCCTGAACTAAAAAATATTAACAAATTTAATACTACGTCTATAAAAACATACATTTATACTGTTAAAAGTCTCGTATACTCTAGTAGAACAGTAAAACAAGAACGAGTAGGCATTTTTTTAAAACACATCACAATCACAACACAATCTTTTCGATTATAATATTCTGCAATTCTTGAAAGAAAATATGAAAATTTTCTCATATTTTATGCAAAATGTTTTTTCAGAAAAATATTTACAACAACAAACAGATGAAATAAACATATGTTCTCTCAAAACCACACTCCAATAATGGAGACTCGATGAGTTAATGTCATTCATCTTCGAATTTAGTTATGTGTCTCACCCTTGATTAGCTCTGTGTCAATCGCCTACTAAACCTACTTTAGTTTCTTTTTTCACTAACCGTTCAATATTTTGGAATTTTGAGGTTTTAGGATTTCACGATTTGAGAGTTTTTTTTTGTTGATATATTATTCACGTGTTTTATGGAAAACAAAGGTTCCTAAGAAAAGATTTGTGTTAATTTGTGTATTTAAAAACTAATGCTTAGTCGTTTTTGTTTCAGTTAAACAAACGTTGATTGTTTAGAAGAGACTATTATGGGTGTGTAGATTTTTATAGGTGCAGGGTTAAATTTGTTAATGTTTTTTAGTTCATGGTTTTATTTACTAAAAAAATAGCTGAGGGTTTAAAAATTGATCTCACCAATGTTGAGGGTTTTTTCATTAAATTCCCTATTTGGATTGAAGAGAGTGAGTTGGTAGCTTGGCATCTTTAAATATTTAATTTTTAATAATATATAGAACATTAGAATTTTTGTTAACTTTGAATTCTATACTTGATCTCCTATCCAAAAAACAATTTGATATTCAATTTTCTATCTATTATATATACTACAAGGATGAAAGTATAATTAAACCTAAATATATAACTTAAATTAAGTGAAATATAAAAAGAGACTAAAAAATAAAATTATTCTTTGGAAATTTTTAAGGTTTCACTCTTTCCTTATTGGTTCATTTAGCATTTCTTTTTCAATTATAATATTTATTTTTAATTAAACCAAATATCTAACACATTTAATCATATACTTTAATTCATACTTGAAATCCACACTTTACTACTATATTGTAACTAAAATTATATAACTTGTGAAATTGACTATTTGTTTCTCCATTCAATTTCAATTAACACACTATAAATTATAATTATAACTCCTTCAATTTAATTATTTTTGAATTGTAACTTACATAATATTTTATCCTATAAATACCCATTCTTACATATTCATCCACCATATCTGATACCCTCAATATTTTCTTTGTTTTATTATTTAATGTTCTTGCATGGGTTGAAAGCTTAATTAATATATCATTGTAAGAGTTTGATTATATATTTGGTTTAAACTTTTGTTTTGAATTAAATTTCTTCTTTGTTTTATGTACTTCTTCATTTCTTAATTGTTTTCTTATACTATTAAATGTATAATACATATGTATAATAATATTTTATGGCTATAAGAAAATTACTTTATCGATGGGATTCAAAAATATTGATTTCCGACCATCGCACCATAAGAAAATCAAGCTAAAGAAACCATCTTCATTCTTTTACTTTATATGTTTGTTTTTTCTCACATATTCATGTATATTTATTTTATTTTCAAAAGTATGTAATTATTTTAACAAAATAATTTTTTGTTATATAATTATCAAACTAATTTGTAAGACATTGAAATAAATAAAACGTATAAACAAATAAAGGTAATTTGTGTGTGTATTTATAAACTTACACACATATTTGGATAAATTTCAACATTTTGAGTGGTTTTTTTGATAAATTTTGAGAAAGGGGTAAATTTAAAAATTGTATTTTTTAAATTCTCCCAGTATCATTCTCTTTTTATCATTAACAATATTATTGTTTTATTAAAAGAAACTCAAAAGTACTGAAGAAAATTACTATTAAAATTGAACAATTAATCAAGGAATAAATTTAAGAGATATGATGTATGCTTCTATTGTATGATTTAAATGAATAAAGTGTGAAAATGTTAAAAACATTGAAATTTATTTATTCTATTTTTCATAACTAATAAATAAATTAAAAATTAATTAACTAAATATACAACAACCCGCACATATACGCGGGACATTACCTAGTAAAGAAACAAAGTATACTTGTAGTCAATTAAATGTCTAAATTTTTATTAAATTTCTAAATAAATTACAATTTTTTTAACTTTACTAAATAAAATACTATTCTTACGGTTTAATTAAGCTGATAAGATTATTTAACAGTTTAGTTATCTGTTAAAAAATTTCATTTTGAAAATAATGTTGTTTCTAACTAAATTATGTTTTTCTAACTTTTAAAGTTTTTAACCCTAAACCGACTCTCGATATCGAAAAAAAATCCTAGAAACTGATTTAATCCGTTTTTTTTGGAATTTCTGTGATACTAAGTATCAATGCATTTTGTAAGACGAAAAAGCTTTCAACGCATCCGTCAAAACATTTGAAATCACATTTGAATTAGCATTACAATATTTAAAACGCCATTTACTGTTTATAAATATATCAACTTGGATCGTACCCGCGCTACAGTCCAAGGGAATGTTTTCGATTTTGCTTATTTTAAATATAACACTTGTGAGAGACTTATAATTTTATTATGGAAAAAAAGATTGCAAGCTACACCAACTATTAGAGAATGCATGATCATACATGTCAAGTATACTATTGTACATTCAGCTACACGAAATAGATGTATTGCATGGTCACATGCATCAACTATACGACATCATGTAGTCAACACTATAGACTTAAATTCTGGTACATCAGTCAACTAATTCTGGCAAAGACCCGTGTTGACTCCAGCGTTTACCGATTGTTGACCAATTTTTTTATTTCTTTTATTTTGTACTATTAGAAAATAAAAACAATAAAAATTTTATATTGAATTGTTTATGATTTTGTATGATTAAAAATATATTTTATATCCAATATCTAAATATTAATTTTGTATATATATTTAATGTATTCATTCTTATAACAGTTAGTTATTTTTAAATTTTAGAGCTAAACTAATAGTATAATAATTCAAGATATTAAAATTTAAATTAAAACTGGAAAAAATCCTATCATAGTCCCAAAATCAACCCAGACTCTTCCCAAAAGGGATTTTTATACCCCAACTCGACTACTCCGTATTTTACTACCCAAACCAACCTTAAATTCAAATAACCTACCTAAACCACATGTAATTTTGTCGATTTCAACCTCTACCCTAACAGTGTTAAATCGAGTTTTGACGGTGCTGACTCAAATGCAGACGTGGCAACGGCTAGAGGAAACGACGTCATTTTGTTAAGTTCAGTGTGTTGAATTGATATCAAAACGACATCGTTTCTCATTTGGGGGAAAATCGATTTAGGGTTCTAAATCTTCTCTTCTTCTCTTTCGTTTTGTAAAACAGAGAATCGATTGTGTGATGGACGAGCTTGGAAGAGGGTTCCCAAGGAGATGCAGATGCGGTGAAGCTATACGGATGGGTATGTCAAGGACTGCCAAAAACCCAGGAAGATTGTTTCACTCTTGTCCAAGAGGATCAGAAGAGGTAGTGTACTGATTTTAATCTACTTAAGTTATGTTGTGTATGAAATTTATGTATTGTTGTAGAGTTCATGGTATCACACCTTTAAATGGACTGATGAGTGTATGGTGGAAGAAATTGAGGATTTGAAGTTGAAAATGGATACTGTTGATGAAGATTCAATCACATTACAAAAGAGTTTTAATGCCTTTGAATCAGAGATTGAAACGCTCGAAATGGAAACTCGTGTATGTGAAGCTGTCGTTGAAAAAGAGTTAAGAGAGTGCAAAATGGAGCTTAAAAGCTTGAAGAATATGATCGGATGTGTTTTGGTGATGACATTGGTTTACATGTTTCTGTTTTGAGCTTTTATGGATGTAATAATTGTGTTATCTTGTACTTATGTAACCGATTATGTAAAAGTTTGAATTGTTAATTAGAAAAGAGATTCTTGAGTCAATGAAATTGATAGAATGTCATACATACTGAAAATTTTACAAAACGATTAGTTATCATCCTCATGGTCCTAACATTAACATACTAAAGCTAAGCCAAAAACATCAAAGCTCCATGCTCCAAAAAATGATCCAATGCATAGCTTTATGCTCCAAAAAATGATCCAATGCATAGCTCCATGCTCCAAAAACCTACCAAAAATCATGTTAATGTCAGAAAACTGTTTACAAACTCAAAGTGAGGTTTTAGAGAAGAAGCTAACCGTATCTATTGTTGTGTTGTACGAGTTGGATCTTGTGACTGACTGAGATCTTGTGACTGACTCGGATCTTGTGACTGATTTGGAGTTTTCTTCTTTGGCTCAAGAACCATATTCTTACACTTGGTAACATTGTGTCCAGCTTCTCCACATCGTCCACAGTGCATAATTCTTTTCTTCCTTGAAGCTTTCTTTGTTGGAGATTCATGTCTAGGCTTCTTCCTCTTTGGCTTTGGCTTTCTGCCTTTCATATTTTTGATTTCTTCAACCATAGATGGAGGCGGTTTGATCACATCTCCAGATTTTCTCCAAAAACGCAAACCATTGACTGCTTCTATGTTGGAAGCATATATATGTCTCTGCTTAGCATTCGAGTACCATTCAGATGTGTAGTCCTCATGGTTAAGGTGTTTCTTGGCAATGATACATAATGCATGCTGACAAGGTAGGCCACTCATCTCCCATTTCCGGCAAGCACAAGTTCGCATTCCCATGTGTAAGCTAACAGATTTTCCACAATCAAGAACTTCACATTTACCTTGTGAGGAGCCTGAGACATACTTAGTGAACTTCAGCTTGTCTTGCTCCGCAGCTATGAATGCGGCAGCTCGCTTTGTGAATCTACCTTTGTGCTTTGCTGCTTTCTTTTTCCTCAGTTCAATACGCTGCATTGCTCTTCTCCGGATTGTCTCCAACATCTCAACCATTGGCAAATACCTCGAAGGATCAATTGCATTGTTGAATGACTCTGACATGTTGTTATGCACATCTATACAAGAGGCTGTTGGGCTACAGAAAACAAGACTGCAATTCTCAGGATTCCTCTGCATTATTGCTTCATACAGCCGCAAATCATAAGCTTTTACCCTTTCTAGATTTGCTTCATACTCTGACAATACGTAACTCTCAGCAACCCTCCAAAACAACCCTTTCATGTCATTTTGACATGGAAATTGCTTTTTCAGATTCCCATATATGTGTCTAGCACACATTCTGTGTTCAACCTTAGGCAACTCTCTATCCACAGCATTCAATAACCCCTGCAAAATTAAAACAAAATTGCATTCAGTGAATGTGTTAAAAAAAGATTACAAAACTTTAACAAAATTATGGTTCTAACCTTTTGCCTATCAGATATTACTGTATATCCTTGTCCTTCTTGAAGGTTTGGACAATCAACCTTCAGTTTCTGTAAAAACCATGTCCAGTTCTCTTCATTCTCAACATCCACCACGGCCCAAGCAAATGGATACATACCATTGTTTGCATCTCTCCCCACTGCTGCCAATAATTGCCCTTTTAGAGTACTTTTGAGAAAACATCCATCAAGTCCAAATATAGGATGACACCATGTACTCCACTGTTTTTTGAGATTTGCAAAACACACATAGAACCTGTGAAAAAGTTCTGATCCTTCATCATCTAAAACTGTATTCAACTCGACAGTTGATCCAGGATTTGAACTAGCAAAGACGAAAAGCAAAGCATCACCAAACAGTCACAAACATAATTTAAATAATCACACAAATATTCAACACAAACACTTACCGAATCAGTTCTGTCCGGTAGTCTTTCAGCCTACTAAACTGCTCCTCATGCTCTTTTTTGATGATGTCCAAAGCTTTATTCTTTCCATCTCTACACTTGTCAATTGTGACAATTATATTGTAGTTCTTCAATATAGTCTCTTCAATCATCTTCGGTTTAAACTCAGGATCAGACCTTATTTCATCCAAAAACAACTTAGCAATCACTCTTGATTTCAATATCTTGCAATACCCATCTGGAGTGCAAGAGTGTTCATCCTCAAATGTCTTCACTTGATACTTTCCAATCGGTTCTTCAAAGGAGCAATAGATCCTCCAATCACAAGGGATTTCATCATCTTCTACTCCACACACATCACAACATTTATCTTTTCCCCATCGATTTATCTTGATATTCCAGCCACCTTTAAGAGCATAATCAACTAATGCATCTCTGAATTCATCCAAGCTTTCAAACACTTGATGCATCTTTAACTCACCACTTCCTGGCTTGCATCTCACAAAATTCTCCTCATCGCCTTCATCATCAGAATTAGGAGGAGTATTGTGATAGTCAAAATCTTCATCCTCATCTTCATCAGCAAAAGAAGCCACATCTCTTTCAACTCTCAGTTCTTCTTCACATAAATCACCTCCAATCTCAGCATCTTCTTCGTCTTCCTCCATTGATTCCACCAAAAACACATTAACAACTTTAACCCATCGAGCCCCTTCACACATCTTCAGTAAATTCCCACCATTCAATTCCTTCCGATCCTTAGCTTCTTCAAAAGGGTAAGAGTACGACATCTTCTTCCCATAAAACGACTCACCCAATTGATTCCCCAAAACTGTAAAAAATTCTTCAGGCTGACACTCAACGGTTGACATTTCACCACCAGTATAAACATCTTCTTCATCATTACTTGTCCAATTCCCACCATAGTACACAAAGAATGTTACTTCACTGCAAATCCAAAATGATATCAAAATTAACACCAAAAATACGAAATCAAAATCATGATATCAAAAGTCACAACTTGAAAAAACATTACCTCATTATATCTCATCAACGACCTAGATTTACGCTTCTCGATTCCAGAAAACGAACCCAGAAAATGAACCCAGAAAATGAACCCAGAAAACGAACCTAGAACACGAACCCAGAACACCAACTCAAACGAAATCGAGCCAACCAAAAACGATCCCTTCAGAACCACAGCACACGAAACAAAAGAGAAGAAGAGAAGAGACGATGAAGACAAACTCTAATTAGGTGAAGAACCCTAATCTACAACAGCTCATAATCTCACACAATCGATTGATTCTCTGTTTCCCGAAAACAAAGAGAAAAGATTTAGAACCCTAAATCGATTTTTCCCCCAAATGAGAAACGATGTCGTTTTGATATCAATTCAACACACTGAACTTAACAAAACGACGTCGTTTCCTCTAGCCGTTGCCACGTCTGCAGCTGAGTCAGCACCGTCAAAACTCGATTTAACACTGTTAGGGTAGAGGTTGAAATCGACAAAATTACATGTGGTTTAGGTAGGTTATTTGAATTTAAGGTTGGTTTGGGTAGTAAAATACGGAGTAGTCGAGTTGGGGTATAAAAATTCCTTCTAGGAAAAGTTTGGGTTGATTTTCCCCGTTTTCCCCATAGTCAATTAGTAAAGAAATTGTTTATTTTTCACATTTACTATATTAAACATTAATTTATTATTTTAATTTAAATACATTAAAACATTAAAACATTAGTAATTCCAGTCTTAAATAAGTAATATTATTTAGTAGTTAGTAATGAATATAAACAGTGAAGGTATACGTATTAACTAATTGAAATAGTCAAAACTCAAAACTATGGCTTTTGTTTGTTGTCTCTCAAACACGCTATTAAATTTAAAACACTACTAATTGGGCCCCACAAAAATGCCGCAAAAGTCCAGCTAACCAATGACATTTAGCTAACCTCACACCCCCGTCACCGCAATTCTTATCACTTCCAACCAATACTTTACTCCCACGTGTACTCAACCAAAGGAGTTCACGCCAAAACCACTAAACACTATCCCAAAACCACCACCGTGATAAAATAGCCATCTTCCTAGTCTTCTCCATTTCTACTCTGATTTTTTTGCTTTCATGTATTAAGCAAGAAGAAGGGAAGATATTTAAAAATGGATAAATTCTCATACAACTCGTATCCAGATTCAGCTGAATCTTCGCCTAGATCTCGCGACGTCGACTTTGAAAATCCGCCGCCGTGGGAGGACCAGCAACAACAAAGCTACAAGGTGAAGCTCATGTGCAGTTACGGCGGAAAGATCCAACCGCGACCACATGATAACCAGCTCACTTATGTTAACGGAGATACCAAAATCATGTCCGTCGATCGCGGCATCAGATTTCCCGCTTTGGCTTCCAAACTCTCCGTCGTCTGCACCGGCGGAGGAGGTGAAGTATCGTTCAAGTATCAGCTTCCTGGTGAGGATTTAGATGCGTTGATCTCAGTGACTAACGATGAAGATCTAGAGCACATGATGCATGAGTACGATAGGTTGCTTCGTCTATCCTCTAAACCAGCTAGGATGCGTTTGTTTCTCTTCCCTTCTTCTCCCATCTCCGGCGGATTTGGCTCTGAAGGTTCGACTAAATCGGATCCAATCCCTAGCCGACCTGAATCAGAGAAATCTGTATCCGCTGCTGAGTTTTTGTTTGGATCGGAGAAATCTGCTCCAATTCCTCCGTCTCCATTGAAGGTGGCTCAGCCTGTACCGGAACCGGTGGTGATCGAACCGCCGCCGCAGATGTTCGTAGATCAACGGATGTTACAACCGGATCACGGCATAAATCCAGCAGAGATTCAAAGACAAATCCAGGAATTTCAAATCAGAGATCAAGAGCAACAACAGCAGCAAATGTTACATCAGAATCAGCTTCATCAACAACAACAACAGCAACAAGAGGCTATACATCAGAATCAGATACTTCAACACCAACTGCAACAAGAGGCTTTACATCAGAATCAGCTACTTCAACACCAACAACAACAAGAGGCTATGTACAGAAGAAAAAGTGAAGATGAAGGTGGACGTTACTATTCTCCAACATACGCTCAAAATCCGACGCCGGCGACTGTATCTCAGACGAATCCACAACCTCCGATTAGCTACTGGCAAGGAAACAACAACATTCCAGGGAACGTATTCACAACCACCACGACACAGAATATACCAGAGCAGCAGCAAGTGTATATGATTCCAGCTCAATCACAAGCTCAAGGGACAATATACCAAAGCGTCATGAGACCACCGACGGTACAGGGAAACCAAGGCTATTACCCACCTGTTCAGAGAATGCATCATCCTGATGCATACATGGAGCAGCAGAAATACAACGTGGTTCAACCACAGTCACCTTATTCAGGTGGTACACAAGTTATGGCTAGTGTTGGTCCCCCGATGGGAGGGTTACAGGAACCATATTCACAGATGGGTAAACCTGTGTACTACACGGTGGCTGGTGAAGGCATGATGGTCCAACCGCAACCACCTCAACCTCAGTCTCAGCAGCAGTACCAGGGAATGGGTCAACCGACTGAGCTGAGAACCGGACCGGATGGGAAACTTGCAGTTAACATGGCTGCACCAAAAGTGACAGATTCGGTGTGAGTGTGAAATTGAGATTAACTCATTTATCCACCTCCAAGTATTTTATAATATATATGTGTAAAAGTGTTTTAGAGATCAAATTGGAATCTTTGATTTCTGATGAATCAATAGAATCACTTTCTGATGTTTTTTATTTAATTTTTGAGAGTTCTGTCTTAACTTTTGAAGTAGTGTATGCTGTTTTGGACGTTTTCGTCTCCTGTGTCTTGTTCACCCACCCGTTTAGTGGTGTATAAAGATTATTATCCGATTACATATTCATTTTATGGACCTTTTATTCACTCACACTGAAACAGAGTTTTTTTTTTCTCTAAAATACTAGGTTATTAACCCGCGTATATTTGTATTGATTGTTTCAATTTGTTATAGATTTATTAATAATTTAAATAGCGCAAGTATGTATTTATTGATGATTTTAAAATTGTTTTAGACTTAGTAATCATTAATATATACATTGATTTTGATCAAAAAAAAAATATAATTTATATACATTGATAAATACTATGCAGAAGTTCTATAACATTTTATTTTTGATTTGTTCTAACATAAATGTTCGTTTATTTATATATCGAGTATCATTTATGTTGTTTAAAAAAATTGTGTTAATAAAAAGGAAAAAGTAAACAATTATATGTAATTAGTTAAAATATTATTTTTATCTTTTAATTCGTGGACAAGAAAATACAAATTTCTAAGATTATTTTTATCTTTTGATTTGGTCTTTTTCACCTACAACGTTCTGACTAAATCTTATTACTTAAGTTGTTCTGATAAATCAGAAATATATGGTGGAGACTTAATCTTTTCTACTATTCATCTTCCTCATTTTAGTATCCGCAATTTTACTCCTATTCATCTTTTCTGCTCACTTAACTTCTAAAACTTCCTCATTCTTGACAGGCTAACTTTTAGAAGTTTTATTTTTTAAAATTAAAAATTTACTAAAAAAGAAATATTTAAAATATTTTACATGCATCTTTAATATCCATATATCGTATTTTTCCTTTTTTTACAGAAACTCTAAAAATAGAAAACAAATATAATTTCAAAATTGTTAATTAATGAGATGTCTAATTATTATTCCTCGTTTAAAATCCTATGTGGACGGCTTTTGGAACTTATAGCTTCAAATTATTATAGATTTAGTAATTATTTAAATAACGCAAATATGTATTTATTGATTATTTTTTAAAAAAATAAGACTTACTAACCATTTAAATATGGTAGATTGATGGATACTATGCGTTTTAATTTTAATTTTCTTAACATAAATATATATATTTTTTTTTTTGTTAACTAGGAGGAGTTCGGGCCTGGGCCTTAATCTCCCCCATGGCCCGGGACCAGCCATTGCTAATACCTTATGACATGGCGTAAAGCATCCCTTCCACCGGGAATCGAACTAGGGAGCACATGGATCCAACTCCTGCACTTAAACCACTAGCCCACTGCACCGGTGGTAACATAAATATTATTTGATTTAGTTTTTTGAGTATCATCATTTATGGTCTTTAAGAAATTGTGTTAATAAGAAAGAAACATTAGTTCATTTGTATATAAAATATAAGTTTTAATAAGGTGGACAAAAACTAAAATTTGAAAAATTTGAAATATTTCTGGTCCTTTTTTAGCCTACAAACGTTCTGATTGAATCTTATTAGTTAAGTTGTTGTGATATATCAGAAATATATTGTGAGGACTTAACTTCTACGACTTCCTCATTTTAGTATCCGCAATTTCACTATCATCCGTCTTTTTTACTCACTTTATTTTAGTTAGTATAGTTCTTTTAAATATAACATTATGAAAAGTCTTTTGACTATCTAAACTCATAAACATTAGTTCATAAATTATATCTAAACTCATAAATTATATAATATATGATCTTTAACAATATATTTTAGCACTTCTCAATTCTCCGAATCTAATCATAACCATGTTTTTATTTTATCCACTCGCAACCATTTCTACATCTCTATACTTTTTTTTAAAACTCATGTTTTTCCCACATTCGTTTATATATATGAATTTCTTATTTTACAAAAAAATTTGAGAGCTATCATTTTCTATCGTTTTGCAAGCACTAATTGTCATTGTCATCATTTTCTATCTACACAACTACATTTACCATTCAAGGTTCTCCACTGTGGGATATTTATACTGCATTATGAACTATAATTTGCCAAAACAATATTAAAAATAAAAACATAGGATGATGAACTATAAGCTTTACGGATTTTATTTTCTTTTCTAAAACATATATATATATATATATATATAAGAATATTTGTATTTCTATTAATATTAAATGTTTTCATATCTTTGAATATTTATTTTATTTCCATATATACATATATATATATATATATATATATATATATATATTTTTACAAAAGTCTTAAAAGGTTTTAAATATTATATTAAAAAAAAAATCATTTCTCTGATTTCTATATATCTTGATTTTTTTTTCCTTTTTCAAAATTATCTTAATTATAGAAAATAATTATTTTCGCTAATTAAAAAAAACTTTGATTAGTTTTATAACATTTTGTTTATTTTGAAAAAAAAATTAGAAATATTCCATATTTTCAGTTTTCTTTTATTTCATATATGGTATTTTTCTGTTTTCCAAAAAAATGTTAATATAGAAAAATATTGTAATTTTTTTAAAAAAATATTGAGATGGAAGATCCCGATTGGTCATTTTAAATACTACGTGGAGGGTCTTAGGAGCTTTTAAAAGAATAAACACAAATATGATCATACAACGAATAGTGAAATCTAATTCTACAATTAAATAAACCAATATATTAATAAATAATAACAAAAAAAAGAATTAAAAAAAAATAGATTGAGGTTTTTATCTTATCATACGTCTACTTAATCTCATATCCAATTCCTTCGCTTTCATGATCAAATACACCAATATACAAAGTACTCCAATCATATTACAAAATAATAATAAATAATCAAAATAGCTCAATAATACAATATAATAAAAACTCAATTTGACTTTGAATATAATCACAAAATCATAAGCAAATGATAAGCATCTCGAGAAAACGTAAATACAAAAAAATCATATTATCAAAAAGTATATCAGTTTCAACTATACTGTATTCTAATGTGGTGGTGGCGACCTTTTATTTTACATTTTAGGCTAACTTTCAGAAATTTTACTTTTTAAAATTAGGAATTTACTTAAAAAAAAAATATTCAAAATATTTTTCATATGTCTTTTATTTCCATATATCTTATTATTTTCCTTTTTACAAAAAAAAAAATTAATATAAAAATTATCATAATTACAAAATGTTAAATATTGAGTTGTTTATTCATGATTGGTCATTTAAAATGCTATGTGGTCGTGCTTAAGAGCTTATAGTTTCAACTTTTATATAGTATAGACTAAAACCCCTTAATGGGCTGGGCCCTTAAAGGGCCGGTTTCGGATTACAAAAACGAACATCGGTTACCCAAGAAGGAAATCGGAAAACTCGCCGAAAAAAGGTCAGTGGATCGGATCTTGCTGTATAACCGGAGGCAGAGAATCAGGACACTAGCACCGGCGAATTCGAGGAGCACGGCGTTGCGGCAAGGTCGAGGGGATGAGGTACTCCGATGAGAGAATCCGAAACCCACCATTGAAACCAAACCGCCGACTCACCAATCTGCTACACTCCTCCCGGAATACCCAACTAGTGATATAACTAGTGATCCATTTGACATAATCTGTACAGGTTAAGACTAAAAAATTCGATTTGTGTAATGTTCATTGCATGTGGTCCGCAATCGAAGTGAAATAGTATGGACAAGTGTTGTTGGAAGAAAGAAGAATGTTGGGACTACATTATTTTATTAATTTATAGTGATATTAATATTTATTATTTTATAGTGTAAATTAATAATTATTAATTTATAGTAGTATTTTTAACTCTTAAAGTTTTTTTGAAAATATGAATTGGGACAATTTTACAAAAATAAGATTCGTTTTAAAATTATATATTTTTGTAGTTTAGAATTGAATTCTATATTTAGAAAAATAATTTAACAATAAATTAAAAATATAAAAAATAAATACAGTTATATACAAAAAATTCAAATATATGATTAAAACCTCAATTGTTATCTTTTAACATCCTATAAAGCAAAACAAAAAATGAATATGTTATAAGATTATGGAGTATATTATAAGATTATGGAGTATATTATAAGATTATAGTTTTAAAATATAACATAAATATTATTTATAGAGATGAGATCTAGGAGCCAATTCATTTTTACAAAAAAGTAAAAGCATATTTCAACATATGTACTTATATATATACATACATATATGGTGAGGTTTTAATCTTATATTTGAATTTTATGTATATATATAGTGATTATTAATTTATGATATTACTGGGAGTATATTTTACATAGGAATGTCAAAAAAAATATTATCTTATTATCTTATCGAAATTTAGGTCATTTTATTAATTTATTAATTTATAGTGTTTATTAATTTATAGAGGTTTTACTGTAATCCACATACATATGATCCATACTTGCCACGTCATTCATTTTTTTTTGGTCATTTTACTAATCGACAATCTTTATATTGTCAATCACCATAATGATCATCTCAAGTCTTTGTCCTCATTATTTTGTTGCCAAATTAAATTACATGTCTCAATCCAGAAACCATGTATCCATGTAAATAAAGTTATCTTGTCTTTGTCAATCGGATTCAAATCGATATCCTTCTCTCGTTTGTCCTCGTTTTTGGTATAGAACTTCATACGTTTGAAGAGAAAACAATAACCAAAGGGAGATTATAAGTGGCATTTATGGAACACGATTTGGTGGTAATAAAAACTACTATGCAACATCTATATTGTGTCAAAAATATTAGCCTTTTAGTATGGGGAGCTTATATATTCACTTTTTGTAATTTGTTTAGAACTCATGAGATTAATATGACCAATTGATTATTTACGTTTATAAAAGATGGAATATGATGTTCTAAACTTTTCAAGTTCTTTGCACCAGAAAAAGTGCAAAAAGTTTATATATATATATATATTATATATTTAAGTTTTTCTGATTTCATATAAAAGTGCAACAATTATAATACATTTTTTAACTTTTACTTTTTTCAAATTGAGTTTGGTAATCGTTTTCTAATATTTAACTGAAAATTTAGTAATAAATAAAATCTCTTAGTAATGTACTATTCTTTGGAAATGATATTTCACTTTAAACTTTTCTGGTTTATAAGTTTTATATATAGGCAGATATTTTTTTTACGCTACCATACATTTTTTTTTCTTCTATTATAAATCTCATTAACACATTAAATCATTGAAAGTAACATCATTTTTGAAAAAAAATTCAGCTACAAATTATATTACTATAACATTTTAACAATATTTTTTTGTGATTTTTAAATTTAATTTATTAAAGTCAATTCGTTTTTGTTTAATTAAATGCATTATTAATTATAAGTACATATACTAAATAAATTTTTTAAATATACTTAATTTTTAAAAATATTTGATGAGGTAGATGCTGATGTGAATATCGGTGAAAGAACTCTTCTTTCTACAATGAGTTTTAGACCATTGATAAACCTCTGGCTCGTTTGGCGGATTTCTCCCGTGAATTCGAACTTTAATTCATTGGTGCTAATAAGTAGTATAAATCTTGAAACCACCGCACTGGATTAGCATAACATAGGTACCCGTTCTTTGGTTAATAAAGTGACAAACTCTTAAAAACTTGTCCTTCACCATCACATTACATAACAAAGATCTTTTCTTTTTAGCAGAGAAACATGAAGTTTCGTTCCCTGACAAAAAGCTTATTCCAGAAAGAGATCTATTGCTCGCTGTTCTAAAGGCAAAAGTTTCTTGGGACATAGAACTCACCATCATCTAACCTAATCACTTCAAATCCAAGAGGCAAGAATTTACGAAATCTAGTTACTTCATTCACTTTTTCACTTCCTCGTATTCTGCCTCTGGAGCTTGATCACTGCCTCCCTGGGACGATCCTCCTCCTGGTGCAGAGCCGCCATCAGAACCACCAGACATGTGCTCTCCAATCTTCGAAAGAGCTTTGTTTGCCGCGTCCATCTTGGCCTTGATCTCATTAACATCATCCCCAGATGAAGCACTCCTTAGATCCGCCACAGCATCTTCGATCTCCTTAGCGACTTCACTTGGGATCTTCTCTCTGTATTCACCAAGACTCTTCTCTATGCTGTAAATTGTTGTGTCAGCTGTGTTCTTGGTGTCAATCAACTCTTTCCTCTCTTTGTCCTTCTGAGCATGCAACTCTCCTTCTCTCACCATCTTCTGGATATCCTCCTCTGAGAGCCCACCAGAGGACCGGATTGTGATCTGTTGTTCTTTACCAGTCATCTTGTCCTTAGCGGAAACAGTGACAATGCCATTGGCATCAATGTCAAATGTCACTTCGATCTGAGGGATTCCTCTTGCAGATGGTGGAATGCCTACTAGATCAAATTCTCCCAAGAGCTTGTTGTCTGATGCCATTTCACGCTCACCTTGAAGCACCCTGATCCCAACTTGAGTCTGATTATCGGCTGCAGTTGAGAACACCTAAAAAGAATAAAACGAGAAAATCAACATTTTAGCAGAAACTTAACCAAAACAATCGTTGCTTCGAATAGCTTATCACTTAGTATATCACAAAAATGTGCTATGATGACCATTAAATTAAGACAGTGGAATTATTTAAGAATCAAAGCCAAGACAAGTAACTCGAGCATGCCTTGCTAAGCACTACATATCAAACTCTCATAGGTGCCTCATACTACCCTAGTTATGCCTTACTCCAATGTAATCGTCAGGGATCCCCTAGTTAGTAATTTTCCATCAAAAGATCAAACCTTGAAGGACATACCTGACTCTTCTTTGTGGGGATAGTTGTGTTTCGGCTGATCAGTCTTGTAAAGACACCACCAAGTGTTTCAATACCGAGAGATAGAGGTGTGACATCCAGAAGCAACAATTCTTTGACATCACCACGAAGGATACCACCTTGAAGTGCAGCTCCCATAGCAACAGCCTCATCAGGATTAACACCTTTGCTTGGACTCTTGCCAAAGATCTCTGCGACAACAGATTGTACCTTGGGGACACGAGTCATTCCTCCAACTAGAAGAACCTCATCAACTTCCTTGGCACTTATACCAGCATCCTTGAGACAATTCTTGCAAGGATCACGGGTCTTCTCAATCAAGTGATTCACCAGTGTCTCGAACTTTGACCTTGTTAGGGTGATGTTGAAATGCTTTGCTCCAGATGCGTCAGCTGTGATAAATGGGAGATTAATTTCAGTTTGAGAAGTAGATGATAGTTCAATCTTTGCTTTCTCAGCAGCTTCACGAAGCCTCTGCAGAGCAAGTCTGTCTTTGGCGAGATCTATTCCCTCAGTGGTCTTGAATTCATTTACCAAGAAGTCTAGCAGAGTATTATCAAAATCCTCTCCTCCCAAGAAGGTATCACCATTGGTGGCTTTCACCTGAAAAAAGAAAAGAATATTCATAATAAGAAAGGTCCTTTAGAAAAAAGTAACAGAAGGTCTGAAATACATAAAACTACTTGGGAGATATATACCTCGAAAACCCCATTGGAAATCTCCAAAACAGATACATCAAAAGTCCCACCACCAAGATCAAACACAGCAATCAAACCCTCCTTGTTGGTCATTCCATAGGACAGAGCAGCAGCCGTCGGTTCATTTATGATTCTCTCGACATCAAGACCAGCAATTCTCCCGGCATCTTTTGTTGCTTGCCTCTGAGCATCATTAAAGTAAGCTGGAACAGTGACAACGGCTTTCTTGACTGATCTTCCAAGGTAAGCTTCGGCTGTCTCTTTCATCTTTGTCAACACAAACGCTCCAATCTGACTAGGAGAATACTGCTGACCATTGGCTTCAACCCAAGCATCGCCATTAGGTGCACGCACAATCTTGTAAGGCACCATCTTCATTTCTTTCTGTGTTTGTGGATCGTCGAATGGTCTCCCAATCATACGTTTTGTTCCAGATATTGTGTTTGTTGGGTTCGTGACAGCTTGTCGTTTGGCTGGTGTACCCACAAGAAGCTCTCCTTTGGAGTTGAACGCTACAACTGATGGTGTGGTTCGAGCACCTTCAGCATTTTCAATGACTTTGGGATTCTACAAACACACGAAAGTAAGCTCAAACAATAAAAGAGCTCATAAATATAAATCAAAATCATACAAATCATCAACTCTCACCTTCCCCTCCATGACTGCAACACAAGAATTAGTAGTACCCAAATCAATACCGATGACATCATTCCCAGCAGGCTTCGAGCTGCACCAAATAGAAGAAAAACTTCAGAACAGAAACATAGCAAAATCTTGGCTCTAACAAACAGATGGAGAACTCAATACCTAAATGCTCTGGAAAAACTTCTCAAATTCTGACCAAGATACCAACTGTTCAATGATGTTTTCCCACTGCTCGACAGCTGCAACAAAATAGAGCCCGACGAGATTCCACAAACACCAAATTTCAATAGAATTAGTCAAATCGGATCATGTAGTTAGAAACTCTGATATCGTTTACAGATCGTGTAAAGAAAGAAAGACTTACGAATTTGTAAGCTGAGATAGGAGCGGACGCGACTTCTCGGCGTCGGATTGAGCGGAGGAGAGCTGCTGTAGCCATGGTTTTTCTCGAAATTCAAGATCAAGAGCTGCTAGATCAGAGTTTAAGGAAGACGCAAAATGATGCGGATGAAATCGCGGTAGGGTTTAGGGTTTTTGAAGGTACGAAAGCTGTTTTCTAGAGAAAGATGGAAGCTTCTCGACGGTGATACTTCTCGACGTCGCCGCCCAAATATAATTTGCTTAACCTCGACAAACGGTGTCGTTCGTTAACTCATAAAGCGAGGAGGTGATGTTGCCACGTGGAAGAGGAGGATACTTGAATTTGCAGGTAAAGTCAATTTTATAGAGTATCACTAGGTTGACCGCGTTACGCGTAGGAGTTTTATTATGTTGTTTATAGGTAATTAGTTTATATTTTAATTTTTTTTTATATTAAAAAATTGTTAAATTTTAGCATTATTAGTAGTTGATGTGTAGGTGGGTCTAAACGAAAGTGCAGTGGAGAATCATAGAGAAACATGTGTTATTAGGGTTCCCATCGAATATAAATCTAGATGTTAATATTGTGGGTCTTTTTAATATGTTGGCCTCAAAATTGAAAATGATTTGTGGGTTTCATGCAGATTGTTGTAATTTTTATTGGTTACCTTATCTCTTTATATATTAATTGTCATAATTTGATTTTTTGTTTTACGTTTCTCTTTTTGGGATTGGACGCAATTTATATCTCGTTATGATCATTTTTAATACTATTATATATTAGTTTTCAATTTTCTGTTTTATACATTTTTCATATTTTCATATGAAACAATTTTAAAATTTAACATATTAGTATAATTTACTTTATATTTAGTTCATTTCATTTAATTATGTTTTTAAATTTCAATTTTCAATTATTATGAAATATTGTTAATTTTGTTTTGTTTATTAGTTTACCATATGTGCTATATTAGAAAAAATTAGTTAAATTCATATCAAAACCCTTAAAGAAATATTATTTTTATTGTTACCCTTTTTATACGTGTTTTAAAAATGAGAATTCATGTTTCGTCCCAACCTATCTTATTTATGTTGGAGAACTTTGTGGGACATAAATTTGATAGATTTATATTCTCAGAATTTCTTACTTTTTGTTCTATTCCAGTTAAATCCCATTGTAATTTAGGTTTACATTGTATAAATATAATCAAATTTTTTGTCATATCATTTTTTGATTAATATATATATATATATATATTCATTATAAAATATTCACTTAAAAACTATAGTCTATTATTTATATATTAGTTAATATAATCAATAATTAGTAAGTATTTTATTTTTAATAAATTCTCTTTTTTAGTTTTATAATATAAAATATAAGAAAAGACCTTTCATGTTTCTTTTTGAAAAACTTATTTGCATATGTCTAAATCTTAAAATTAAATGATAAAATTGTATAATTAATTTTTAAAATTAAATAATAAAATGAGGTGGATGATGATTAGGATGTTGAGGTGCTTAAGGAGAAGAGATCAAAATTAACTTTATATATATAGATTACGAATTACGAATCCTCTAATATTGTTCATAGAGAAAAACAAAATTATAGAGAAAAAGGTGTGAACTTTACGGTCGAAATCAGGGTGAGAGACAAAAGAGGAGTACGGGTTTTGAGATACGAGGACAAATTAAAGATGGGTTTGATTTATCCATTAGAGATTATGAGAACTCGGGGGAGAGATAGAAGGAAAGAAAGAAAAAAAGTGAAAGCTTTGAGAAGAGAGATCAAGAAGAGAGGAAGAGAAGATGGAGTATTGACTACAAATATCACGTTTAGGAAGTATGAGGACCTGAATTGCAATTTGTTTTATAAAATTAGTTCGATCAAAGTATCCCCTATATATTAATAGAGAAGCATTCTAAAGAGAAAAAGCTGATGTGGCACTCTCACAATGCTTCTCACAATTCTTGAGATACGAAGACAGATTAAAGATGAGTTTGATTTATCCGTTAGAGATTATGAGAACTCGGGGGAGAGATAGAAGGAAAGAAAGAAAAAAAACGGATTAGACCAACCGGTTGAATAGAGTGAAAGTTGAACCAAGTATCAGATGAGTCAACGTAACAATTGGTGAGGTAACAAAGAAGCAACAACTGATCAAAGCTTTGGGTGCCAAATGACTACTTAACTAAGCAACAAGTAGTTCACAATCGATTAGAAACATAATCAGATCTTTGTGTGTATACCTACGAGAGTAGACGACGGTAAAAGCCACGGCCAGACCGGCCATGACGGTGACAGCGACAGCTAAACCAACATTGGAAGGAACAACAGCCGACGACCATAATCCGCCGGAGTAGTCATCATCCTTAAGCTTCCATTTACGAAAAAAACAATAAGTATAATCTATAACTGTTGTCTCAACTAATTAAAGGATAAATTAAAATATTCACCAACAAGCTAACTTATATGATGAGAGCTAACTTATGTAATTCACCAATTCAATTAAACTCCTTATTATCACCCAACTCATCCCCTATATCCCCTATATAGTAAAAAAGAAGTACACTTTCTCTTTAAAAAAAAAAATTTGCAATTACGAAAAACATTCATAAAAAATTACCCTTCAGCCTTTCATTAAGGGTAGAAATATCTATACATGCGTATCGGGTCGGGTTAATTTCAAAATGCGTAACCCGAAATTTCTACTTGGATAGTAGCAACAAGTCTTCTTTTCAGACGCCTAATATTGCTAATGGGTTGCGATTTCGAGTGGGCCTGGAATAAAAAAATACATGAAGGATCCGTTATCGACCAATGCTTCTACTCTTTTAGAAATAAAGTGGAATTGGAAAATGAATCAATTTGTTTCATATCCTGATTCAGCGGAAAATTTGTCAATTATCATTCGAAAATGATTACCACAACCAACTTTAGAAACAAATTCAATTCCATATAATACATAAACTAACATATTTTTTTTTCTAGAATGGCAACAGTCATCACGAATCTTTGATCGGACGGTCATTACACGGCGATGAGAAGACGGAGGAATCGAGGAGCGGAATACGACAATGCGGATGGAAGGGGATATTGAGGAAGCAAATGAAATGTTGGATTTGGAATTGGTGAGTGAAGCTGTCGATAGAAACGAAAATGAAGAAACCGCCATTGTTGAATCACAGAGATATATATATATATATAGAGAGAGAGAGAGAGAGAGTGAGAGAGAGAGAGAAAGAGAGATTTAGAGAGAGAGAGAGAAAGAGAGATTTAGAGAGAGTAGAGTGGAAGGAGAAGACGAGGTTAAAGTTCGTTAAGCGTCTTCACCTACATTTGTATTGTATGTCATGTACCAGTTGGGATTTTAATAACCGAATAATTTATTAAACCAGTTCAATTTGTATATATTTCTTGTTAAGATTAGTCCATCTAGAAACAAAATTAGATGCTTCTCAATGATAATGCTTCTAAAACGGGTTGATTCAAATTTTTTAATGAAATTTTATATTATACTTAATTGATAGAAAAATGTGTAAGACATACCACATCAAATAAATATTTTGGACAATGGTTTTAAATCATTATAAACATGACCATACTATGTGAATGAACATTAAGTTTAACTTTTTGGGCTTCCAATTTTAAAATTTTTGTTTGGATTAGTAAAGTAATTTATTTGAGCATATAAATTTTTTAAAAGTTTGAAAATATTATAATTTATAAATGTTTTGAAAAGTTTAAAATATTTTAATATTTTTGAAACCTTTAAAATTTTCAAATAAAAAAAATTATAGAATATTTACAATATTATGCAACGGTTAAAATTTTTTGCAACATGTCAGAACATGATACACACCACTTAAAATTTTCATTCTTACGGGTCTTAAAGAACATAACTAGCTCAAATTTTAAAAATGGTACATACAAAGTCTTATTAACAAAACATACTATTCAAATATTAATTAACTCGAATTTATAATACGAATAAGTTTTACCTATAAACTATATTGAGCTATATAAATCACAGGTCATTCACGGGTTATTTTGTTAAACTCACAATTATATAGTATTATGAGTAATCAATAATATTTTACTAATGTAATACGTTACAGATTGGTCATTAAAATATATATCGGTTACATACATGTATGATTCACCATAATTAACTCCATTTACTTAACACATCTTCATGCACTAACCATACTCGCTACTTTTTTTGGATAATATTCAATGCAAACTTATTAGAAAAATTAGTTACCAAAATAACAAAATCATAATATAAAAATGATATATTTGTAAAACAAACAAATCATCAAATACATTTGTATTACTTAGTAAAGTAAAACTTATTAACAATAGCCCGATAATTTTCCTCCGCGATGTAGCACGGGTCCGATTCTAGTAGTAAATAAAAGAGAAGTACACTTTTCTTAAAAAAAAAATGGAAAGTAAAAACTAAATCCTAACATTCACTCTTCATTGTAATTAGGAAAAACAATATGTGTCCCCTTATTAACTTTCATATAGCATCACAACCACACACATTTTCAATCTCAATCTCAGTCCACCTAAAATGAAAGTTAAATTCCAGTTTCCACCCATTTTTAAAGTTCGAACCCTCATGCCCCATATCGCAACTTCAGTCCCCATATCGAAACTCATAATACAAAATTCTTGGCTTATCATTGGTTTATGACATCAATTTGATACAAAACCAAAAGAAACCGAATTGAAAACCCAATTCGAATATCCCCAAACTCAAAATAAATTCCCACTCAAAAATCCCTAAATTGAGTTCTTAAGAACCCTAATTTCAATTTCTTATTTTAGGGATCTTGTGATTTTTGGGGTTATTGGGATAGTTAATCGGGTTAATCGAGTTAGTTTATGGGTAGATCTAGTGTATTTTGTTTTTTTTTTTGGTTAATGATGAATTCGGAATAGTAAACCAATGATAAACTAAAAATTTGGTATTATGGATTTCGATATGGAGACTGAAGTTACGATATGGGGCCTGAGGTTTCAAACTTTAAAATGGGTAGAAACTGGAGTATAATTTTCATTTTAGGTGGCCTCAGATCGGGATTGAAAATGTGTGTGGTTGTGATCATATATGAAAGTTAATGGGGGGGACACGGATCGTTTTCCCTCGTAATTAAGGATATACAGGTAATTTAAACTGTCTCGGATCGGGTCAATTGCTCAATTGTAACCCAAAATTGACAATTGGATCTTTTACAATTTGGTGCTTATTATTGTTCGGGTACTATATGATTCATTAAATACGATTCATTTAATGCAAATTTATACGTTTAAAAAAAAAACTTGAAAGGAAAGAAAAACATAATATTCCTCTCTTATTCCTTTTTCAAACGAATACACCATATCAATTCCCTATAATTTCGAGTTTTTAAATATTTCAAAATATTCTTTACAACCAAATTTAGCAACAAATGAAATAACAATCTAAATTCGAACCTTCATATTTTTAGAAAGTTGATAAAAACTGATACTAACAAATATAACGTTTTGATAATTGAATATGCCTTATTATTCTCAAGATTTTTAACCTAAATGCTAGCTATGAATGAGCATGACTAAAGATTGTCGGTCGGATTGATTACAAATTTTTCATGAAATTTTATATTATACTTAATTGATAGAAAAATATGTAAGACATACCACATCGGTTAAATATTTTGGGCAATATTTTTAAATCATTATAAACATGACCAGTATGCTTCTAACTATGAATGAGCATGAAGTTTACTTTTTTCGGGCTTTCAATTTAAAAATAATAATTTAGGATTAGTAAAGTTATTTATTTGAGCATATAAAATTTTTAAAAGTTCCAAAATATTATAATTTTAAATGGTTTTACAAGTTTAAAATATTTTAATATTTTTGAAACCTTTTAAATATTCAAATATAAATTATTATTGAATATTTAAAATATTAGAAACGGGTCTCTTTGCAACGGGTCAAAATATTTTTGCAACGGGTCAGAACATGGTACACACCACTTAAGTTTTACGATTAATTACTTTGTAATATCAAAAATAAATTATATGCAAAAGTTCATTTTTACGGGTCTTGAAGAACATAACTAAATCAAATTTTAAGACTGGTAAATACAAAGTCTTTTAAACAAAATATACTATTTAAATATTGATTAAATCGAATTTCGAATCCGAATAAGCGTTACTGATAAAATATATTATGTATTAAGCTATATAAATCACAGGTAATTCACGGGTTATTTTGTTAAACTCACAATTATATAGTAAAGCGAGTAATCAATAATATTTTTACGAATGCAATCCGTTACAGATTGGTCATTCAAAACATATTACAGACATGTATGATTCATCATAATCAACTCCATTTACTTAACACATCTTCATGCACTAATAATATTTGCTACTGTTTTTGGATAATATTCAATACAAACTTATTAGAAAAATTAGTTACAAAAATAGCAAAATCATAATATAAAAATGATATATTTGTAGAGAAAACAAATCTTAAAATACATTTGTATCACTTAGTAAATTAAAACATATTAACAATAGTCTGATAACTTTCCCCCATGTTGTAGCGCGGATCCTATTCTAGTTATAAAATAAAAGCTTAAAACATAGCAAATTCATGTAAAATAAAGTTAATTGAACTAATCAATACTATTAAAGGAAAAGCGATTTGCACTTGTTGCCAAACAAAAACATTTAAATTTTCATATCAATACTATAGTATAAAAATCTTAAAACTATTGCTAAACTACTTAAAACGAATAAACGCGCGGATCTTTTTGACCCGCTAAACAGACTAGCTATCAGACACAATATATAAAATAAGCGTTAGAGCCACATGTTAAAAAGATTCGCTAGGTATGCTGGTTATGTACATGCATATTGACTTTATTACAATATCAATACAATTCAAACTCAATCAATTGCTTTAATTACTACCACATAATTACCAAATTCATACATTCTCCAACTACAAAAGATAGCAATATAGTTGTTACTTCATGTTATTTACCAAATTTTAAAAAAATCGAACTCCTAGCCCCCAAAAAAAAAATCCGACTCGATCGCTCTATAGGAGACCACCACCCACATGGCAATAGTCGTCGTCTGCTTTTTCCAACAACCTAACGTACAACCAATGTTTACCAGATAAACCCACAAGGTATTTACAAACTGTCTTCAAGTGTATTGCGTTTCTTATATTCGTATATTATTTTTTAATTATTTTTTTCCGTTTCTTAAAAAACCTATGAATATAAGATAATGAAAAAATAATATCAAAAATACGGTCTGTAATTGTAAGTTTTTTCTTTTTGTAATTTTTGGATTCTGGTGGTTTTCAAAAAAGCAAAACAAAGATCAAGAGTGTCACTTGTGTTCTCTGTAACCGTTTCATTTGCTCAATCACCCATCCACACCAGTAAACACAACTCTGCCACTTCAGTTGAAAACAGAAACAATGTAAATGCTGTTAATGTAAGAAAAGTGGTGTGGAATCAAAGTTTTAACTAATCCCCTATATAGTAAAAGAGAAGTACATCTTTTAAATTGTCTAGAACTACCCTTTAATTTTGACACATGCTTAATAATTAAAGAGTCTTTTTTTGAATCATTAAGGTTAAAGTTGGAAAAAAATATGATTTGGATCGGGTCAGTTTTTTCAATTTAACCCGAGAAATCAATTTGGATACTAATCTGATGGATTATCCCTTTAAATTAGATAACAACCGATAATATAAATGCGTACCTTAAAGAGTTAAAGGTAATATTCTGTTCCCAAAACGCTTAACGTTGGCATTACTTATCGTTGAGCAACTAAAATTTAAGAAATATTTTCTGCTTATGATCTAACTGGAGAATAAACGTTTTGATTAGGCTTTGTGGACCTTTTTCAAAATTGTTTAAGCACGTGTTTGATCATTTATATGGACCAATGGAAGTTGATGAGGTTAATATATAATCATATATCTAAGTAATGTTTTTACATTTACGTTTGAACCTTATAACAAAACAGAAAAAGGCAAAAAAATCCAAATTACTCATGCAGATTTTGGGTATATCCGATTTTGTTGGACTTTTTTTTTGTCAACTAATTTTGTTGGACTTATAACAGAAATAATTCATAGATTTCTGATTTTTTACTTTTTATTAAGAAATTAACCCGGTTTTTTCAATTTGGATCTTTTCATTAATCATTCACCGAAAATTTTGTCATGTTTAATCGGGCAACATTATATTACTCTCAAATGGGCCTCAGTTTCGGCCTTCCATAAACATTTAACAACACTCCGTCATTTACGTCATTATTAATATATGCGTCAATATTAATATAAAAAATTTCTTTTTTTGTGGTATCAAAATTCATTATGTTACCGTTTACTCGCTTTTTCTAATATTTTATTCAAATTCATTACACAATATATATGATTCATTGTGATCGACTGCAGTGAAATAAAAATGTCACATATTCTAATCCGTTAAAAGTTGTATATATATAAAATTTTCCTCCGTGCTGTAGCGCGGGTCCGATTCTAGTTATAATTATTAGACGTTTCCGCAAAACAAATCTTAATATTATTAATGCATAATAATATATTTAAGGAAACTATTATTATGCATTAGTTACGTTGACTCACACTTGTGTATCATCTGATACTTGGTTCATTTTTCAAGTTTCACTCTATTAAACCGGTTGGTCTAATCCGGTTAATAATAAAAACGCTGTAAAAGCCTCAACACGCTTATTAGCTAAACATTAGCCACGTTCTGACCACTGCGTTTGCTATATTGTCTTCACTTCAATTCTTTTGATTTTTGGTTTTACTCTCAACTTCTTTCTTTCAATATGTGTTTTAATGTTCAAGTCTCACTAAGGAAGCAGAGAAAATGAGAAACGACCTTAGCTTCCTCGTCTTAGTTCTATTGACCATCTTCTCCATTGTTGATGCGTCTTTGCTTGTCAAGTATCTTCCTGGTTTTGAAGGTCCTCTTCCTTTTGAGCTCGAGACTGGGTAAAAATTAACAAACTCCATCTCTTTCTTTTAATATGTACTCAAGATCAGAAGCAAAAACCACCAGAACAGTTAAGAATCCTTAGTTAGGTTTTAACATGTCTCTTTCTTCTTTTGCATGTGGGGCTTTTTTTACAAAGATATGTGAGTATTGGTGAATCTAAAGATGTTGAGCTCTTTTACTACTTTTTAAAATCAGAGAGAAATCCAGAAAATGATCCTCTCATGATCTGGCTCACTGGTGGCCCTGTGGATTGCTTTTTGCAAACGGTAACAAATATAGTTTAATCACTAATGAGTCTTAATAAATAGTTTAACTGATGCATGTGGTTTTAATGACAAGTCTAATACTATATGTAATGTTTATTGATTGTTGGAGGATTAAAGACAAGTCTTAACAAGTTATAATTTTTATTGTTTTGTCTTAATCAGGTCCTCTAGCCTTTAAAGGGGATGAGTATAATGGAACAGTGCCTCCTTTAGAGTTAACATCTTTTTCATGGGCAAAGGTTAAGAGATATTACGACAGTTTCTTTTTTTTAGAACTACATTTTGGATTTGTATCAATGTACTAAAATATTTTTCAGGTGGCTAACATTTTATATTTGGAATCTCCTGCTGGCTCTGGATATTCTTATGCAAGAACTCGGCATGCTTTAGAATCAAGCGACACCAAACAAATTTACCAAACAGATCAGTTTCTTAGGAGTGTTAAGTGTTGTTGTTTTTGCTTTGTTGATGAAATCTCTTGTGTGTATTCTTGTTCTCTCAACTCAAGTGCTTTTGATCTTGATTACTTGCAGTGGTTTGTGGATCACCCAGAGTTTATATCGAATCCATTTTACGTTGGTGGAGATTCATATTCTGGGAAAGTTGTTCCAGGAGTTGTGCAGCAAATTTCACTTGGTAGCCTTTTTAAATCAGCACATTCCATTGTTTTCCTATCTGAGTTCAAAGCTTACAATCACATTCTACAATTATGAAAACAGGAAATGAGAAAGGCCTCACACCACTCATAAATATTCAGGTGTCAAATAGTCTATTCAGACAATCATATGGATACTGATAATTTTGGTTGAGAAAAGAAATTATATGTTTTCTACTTACATATTCCTAAATTTTTTTGAGCAGGGTTATGTTCTTGGAAACCCTTTGACAGATAAAAACTTGGAATCTAACTACAGAATTTCATTTGCTCATGGGATGGGACTTATTTCAGATGAGCTCTTTGAGGTATTTTTATCTTCATCAATCATCATCATATATGATTTGTTAAGATATTTGGTTATAACCAAGTGCTAATAGCTCAATTGGTAAAGATCTTTGGCAAAAGTTCAGAGGTCATCGGTTCGAGTAGCGCGTAGGACGAAACCATATAACATGTTCTTGTTTCGGGCCTGGTTATAATCTTTCTTTTTTCAATACGTTTTGCAGTCACTTGAAAGAAGTTGTGAAGGCAAATTCTTCAACGTAGACTCAAGTAATGCAAGATGCTCAAACAATCTTCAAACTTATGACCATGTAAAGACTTTATATACCGCACACATCACTTGTGTATCTATCTTATCTGCTTCTATTTCCAAACACTAATTGGCTCATTGTTTTTTTGAGTTCGTATATAGTGTATGTCAGAGATATACACAGAGCATATTTTGTTACGAAACTGCGAAGTAGATTACGTCCTGGGAGACACACTACAGACCTTACCAAACATTAGAGCCGACAGAAGAAGAGAACTGAAGGAGTTTTCAGGAAATGATTCATCATCATTGCCACCTCCTAGCTGCTTTGTAACAATTCTCTCCTTGCTTCATTTTTAAAAAAAATATTTCTGGGTTTGGAAATTTCTGATATGTCTTACATTTTATCATTCTCTCAGACATATAAGTATTTTCTATCTGCCTTTTGGGCAAACGATGAAAATGTACGTAAAGCTCTAGGCGTGAAGAAGGTACCTATTTGGTTGGCTGGCCCTAGGCAAAACATAACACAATGCACACAAACTCACCAAATTCAATGTTAATGTGATGCAGGAACTAGGAAAATGGAATCGATGCAACATCCAAAACATACCATATACATATGATATTTCCAATGCATTTCCATATCACGTGAACAATAGTCGTAAAGGCTTTCGCTCTCTCATCTACAGGCAAGAATCCTTAATATTGCCAAACTAGTTTTTTTTTTTTTTTTTTTTGTATCTTTATAGTTTGACAAAATCATGTATTTGGAAGTTTTGGAACAGTGGTGATCATGATTCTATGGTACCTTTCTCTTCAACTCAAGCTTGGATCAGAGCTCTCAACTATTCTCTTGTTGAGGACTGGAGACCTTGGATGATGCATAGCGATCAAGTTGCTGGGTAAACAAAAAAACCATTGTTTCAAACTCCAATCTCACCATTTTCAAATTATGACACACTGTTTTCATCTGTGTTTGTAGATATACAAGAACTTACGCGAATAAAATGACATTTGCAACCGTCAAGGTAAACCCTTTCTTTCTTGTATTGGCCAAAGTTTCTGCAGGATAAACAAAAAAGTCATACAGAGTGTCTTTTACTGTGGTTTTGTAGGGAGGAGGACACACAGCTGAGTATAATCCAGATCAATGTTCACTTATGTTCAGAAGATGGATTGATGGAGAACCTCTTTGAACATTCTCACTCACTTCTCTCTCTTTCTCTCCTTGCTTTTTGTTGGATAATATCATATAAAATTGCAATTTTGCTACAGGTTGTTCTGTAATCGAAATGGTTACTCATAAAAGTTATATTGCTTTTAGCCTTTTACTGGTTTCTCTCTAAAGCCTAAAATCTTTTAAACTTTGAGTTATTGCAGTGTCGCACTCTAAAAACAGAGAAGCTCTGTTCCATGGCAAGTCACAGACCCTGTTTCATGTTCCATTTTAAATATTTCCACAGCAGAATGTCATTTTATTACTTATCAGTCATCAATGGTGAAAATAAAATCCCAATGTTTAGAACTCAATCGAAAGAAAAACAAGAATGATGTAGGACTCTTGAGTCTGTTCATTATTTGAACTCAGAAGTGGACATTGCAAGATATGTTCAGAAAAGTGAAAGGTCTCCAGCATCAACTGATCTCTTCACAAGTTTAGCCCATGATTCATTTGTTTCATGGATGATCTTCAAAGCATATTCCTGTAAAGACAGCTTTTCTCAGTTATAGTACCAAACGTAAAGTACCACCGCTAGAGAAATGATAAAACGAAGAACTTACTTTGTTTGCTGGTTTGTCTCCAAGACCAAATCTGTTAGCAGGCTTCCCATCTGGGATCTTGTAATCTCTAAACCAGTCTCTAATGGCTGTTAGTGTACCCTGCTCACCACATATAGGGTCAGAAACAAAATTCATGTATTGTGTTTTGCATAAACGTAAGGTAATTTGTTTCTACTTTCTACTACTAGATTTGCTCGTACCGGGAAATGTTTCTCAACATCTTCAACATCATTCACAAGATGAGCTTTTGGGTCATCCAAAGAAATGGCAACAATCTTCCAGTCCAGCTCTCCTTCATCAATCATAGCTAAAGCAGCCAAAGGCTTGATTTTAAGAACATCTCCTATCTTCCTTTGTGTTTCACCAATCTCAACAACATCAACTACAAATCCAAACCAAGAATAAGCACACTCCTTTTGTTCCAAAGTGATATCATTCTCCATTACATTAACAGAGTATCACAGTTTCACCTGGATCGTTGTCCCCAAAACATCCTTCAACTTCAGAATTTGCATGAGATGGATCTTCCCAGGTCTGTGGAAGCAACCCATAGTTCCAGTTTATGTTGTACCTGAATAACAAGTAGTACTGTTAATCATCAAGAAGGTAAGAGCAAAGCAAAACTCAAGAAAGATAAAGCTATATACTTACGGATAATATCTGAGCTTGCCCTTCTTAGTATCTTGCTTAATAGGAGTGAAATCTTCATCAGTAGCAATCTCCATTTTTGCTTTCGACTCTTTAGGTATTTCAACTATAAAGTTGAAAACTCCATCTCCTAAGGTCAATGGTATATCATGCCATGGAGAAACCTATATACAAATGCATACAATCCTTATCCAGCCTTTACAATAACACATAATAGAGTGATGAACCAAAAGCATTTCAATTAACATTCAAATTGTAGATCTCTAGAAACGTTGGTTGCAAACTCCATCTCCTAAGGTCAATGGTATATCATGCCATCGTGAAGCAATGATTTACTGCAGTCGGTTTCTTCACGTATGTGTTGTCAGTATTTTCTAAGAAATCTGAGCATATGATGGTTCAAAGAAGGAAGTTAAACATGTGGAGCTCACTGTTAAAAGAAGAATCATGGAATTTTCGTGAGGAAGAAAGACCAAGAGATCAAGAACAGGGGATTATCAAAAGGGTCAAGCTGTGTATGGTCTCATTTGATGACAAAGAAGAGGTGTTATCGGGTATGATAAGAAGCTTGAGATTTTGATAAAGTGTATTGAAGTACTGCTGGATCTCTAAAGATTCAGAGTTTATACAAAGTATGTTTTGTTTTTGAGACGAGGTACATTCAAAGTTCTCAATTCGTTCTTTTAAAGAGAATTTGGGAAGAGAAAGTGAAAGAAACAGTTGCAAGTGATCAATGCAAGGATTGTTTCAGAGTTAATCACTTCAAGAAGAATGAAGCTGTTGTGCTTAAAGCACGATAAAAGTGTGGTCTTAAATACTGGGAGATACAACTGGGATTTATGGAAATGCAGAAGTCATACTGCATTTGGAGTCTAGAAGAAAATCCAGATTGTTGTGTCTAGTTGCATCGAAGAAGACCAATTTGGATTTGCTTTCTCAAAGAATCACTTGCAGGAAATTTTTCAAGGGAGTTTTTCCATCAGGTTTTGCAGTATGAGTCTGATGAATAAGGAGAAGTTCAGGTTCAAGGTTTAAAGAACAGTCACAGTGAGGGTCTCTGAAGCATCGTCACAAGTGAAGGTGATGGTTGACGAGAGATTCAAGACATGTTAGTATTGGTCATTGATGCAGATGTCAAGTTGGTTTTCAAAGCATACCGAGTTCAGGTTTTGCAGTGTATTTTTTGGCATGAGTAAGTGACATCATATTCTTAAGAAGTGATGTGGAAGATTGCTGCAAAGGTTTATCACAAGTGTTGGTGATAAGCGACAAAAATCAAAGATAGCTACTAGTATGTTAGTATACTGGTGGAGCATCTTTTGAGAGCATGTGACTGTAAATTCAGATATGATCTGAGATGGATCAAGCTTGGAAGAAAAATGCTTGGTCTTAGCAGCACGTTCAAGTATCAGTTGCAGGTTCATGGAACAGTTGCAGGCTCTAAAATTTTAAAAAAGAATAAGGGAATGTGGCTTGAAATGTCAAAGTATTGAAGTTAATCAGTGAAAAATGCTTAAAGGATAAGAAAGCTTCAGTCTTGAGAGGTTACAAAAACCTTAACTATAGTATAACCAAATCTAACCACAAGAGTATTCCAACTAACATTTCCTCAGAACTTAGGTTGGCAGACCAATCCATTTCCTCAAATTCTGTCCTAGTGACCAACCTTAAAACGCTAACCAGAGTGATGAACTAAAAGCAATTCAAAGCAAATTAACAATGCAGATCCTAAGATCATTGACTGCAATCTCAAAGAAGAGTTTTTCAATAACAAAATCTAACCAAAGAGTATTCAAAATAAAAATGTGAAAGATCCCAAAACTCAGAATTTTGGTAAAAAGACATAACTCGTGACTTTGAAAACAGAGAGACACAGTGTTAGAAACAATAAAAGGTACCTTCTTTCCAGAACCATCGAGGAAGAAAACACGATAATCAAGCGAGTCGGGTGGGCCTTCTTCTTGAACCTTAACCTGAGGGTTGTAAATGGCACTGCAGGAGAAGGGTCTCTTAGATTTCAACACCAAAGCTCTTCTGCTGAAGCAGAGAGCTCCAAATCCGTTGCAGGATTTCTTTACCGGCAGAGCAAAAGCTCGTTTGGCCAGGAAACAAGCGGTGGTTTGGGTTACGGCCGTCGCTGCAGTTATCACTCTAGTAGCCGCCATTATTGTGGAAAGATTGAAGAAAGTAGTGGCCTTTCGTTTTTACTCTGCCTAGCTTCTTTATTCTCTCTTCTCTCTCTCTCTCAGACACACAGATTATAAAATTAAAAAACGAAGCGAATAGATCACGTGGGGTTCTGTCTGTAGAGTAGGTCTTACCAACTTTTTTAAGATCATATAAATTAGTGAAATTTGGAAACATTAACGCAAAGGTTTCGTGGTGTAGTTGGTTATCACGTCAGTCTAACACACTGAAGGTCTCCGGTTCGAACCCGGGCGAAGCCATTTTTTTTTCCATAATCTTTTTTTTTTCTTCATATTAACACTGTTGCTTCTTGAGGATGTAAATCAATGGAATACGTTGAGTTTCTCAATCTTAAAATTTGATTTGTTTTGTCAATTCAAGGCTAATAAACATGGTTACTTGAAACATTCTCTCATCTGTTTCGAAAGATTGCTCTAGGATCATCGAAATTCATAGATAAAGTACGTTGAAAAGGTCACAGAGTACACAAACTGATAAGGAATTTACAAAGTTGGAGAAGCAGAGTGAGACAGAGGACAGGCATGATGATGAGTACATTATCAAATATTTTTAGGGGAAAGGATCTTGTTGAAAGGATGAAAGGGAGTGAAGAGTCTTTTCCAAAAGATGAAAATAACTGAAAAGTCTTTTCAAGATTCACCTGTGAAGCAACAAAAGAGCACTCTATGACATTCGCATCTCCTCTTAACCCGCGAAGGCAAGCATCTGCAAACTTAGATGCAGCATATGCCTGTGGTAGTATATATAAATGGATTCAGTACACCGTTACGGGGAAAAACAAGTGTTAAGATGATGTCTTTAAAGTGATTTGGTTTAGGATCAAGCTCCAGCTTTTGCCTCCACAACTTCAGTTCCACCATTCTGAATCCGGTTTGTGAGGTACTCAACTTCTTGAGGTGTGAAGCTGCTGGGAGGTTTAACCTGCGGAAAAAATATTATGCAAAACCATCGATTAGCGGATAAGCTGATGTAATGTAAACGACTTGCACACTTGCACTTTCTGTTTATATGAAACCTGTGACAATAGTGGCAAAATTGTGACTCCGGCGTGTCCCCCTACGACTGGTACATCAACTTCTCTTGGATCAAGGCCAAGAACTTCTGCCTGCACAAGATTGAAAATATTCACTAATTGATTGTAGTAATGACAAGGAGGAAAGTAAAATCATATGGAGTGAGAAATCACATTATTACCACAAAGGTGTTGGCACGAGCAACATCGAATGTAGTAACTCCAAGGAGCTTCTTGGGATCATAAGTTCCAGCTTTCTTGAAAACCTCAGCGGCAATGGGGACAGTAGAGTTGACAACCGCATTTGGACAACATTTTGCTACACCTTCACATAGTGTCTTAACAATCCCAGCATTGATTTTAAACAGATCATCACGGGTCATCCCTGGTTTCCTCGGTATACCGGCTGGTATGATCACAAGATCCATACCCGTTAGTGCGTCCTCAACCTTTTTCGCTCTGCAGTTTTCTCGTCCCATTACCGAATTCTTTCCGTCCACCTAATGATTGACTAATCACACACAAAAAAAGATAACATCTTAACTGTCAGTCCTAGAAGGCTTCAATGGAGACAAAAACAATTTGTTCTCACTCTCTAGTGTCATCAGAAATCTTCAGTTATTAGAAATGGAAGTTCACTTTGTAGAAAGCCTTCCTTATCCCATTTAATAAATGGGATGCTCTTGTCTCTTTACCGTTGTGGCTCTCAAATTTTCCATAGAAAAATGGTTTTTTACGTGAACCTAGAAATTGTTCGACAATTGTATTCGGTGATTGTAAAGAAGCCCACTAAAGGCCCATAACGGAGCTTGCTAACTCGGTTCGAACACTGTTAAGTGGAAAAAAATAAGAAGCACAAGACATTGGGTTTTGAGTGATCGGTTTAGATGACAAAGAGCTACATAACCGGGTACAAACAAAAAGCCAATAAAACCAAAACGACTCAAGAAATGTACAAAGGATCCCCACATATATATGATATACCTTGACACATTTTACAGCTTTACACAGGTTTTGCTGAGATGGTGACATTTTTACCAAACATATGACTTTCAGTCTCGACCTATGGAGCCACCAAGTAAAGACATTACTAGCCCGCCTCCGTGAACTCTCTCCTCCGGAACCATAAAGTCAAAGATGTTTGTTTCTCCTTCATTTGAGGTACTTGGAGATTTCATTGATGAAGGCACAAGAACCTGCATTGGTATCATCATCGTCTTCTTCTTATGTCTATTCTCAAACTGTATACGATCAACAGAATCAGTACAATCAGAGACGGTGCTAACTCCAGACTGAGAATAATCAGAAGCAGACCCAAGAACAAGTCCACTGAACAGTCCCGGTCCAATCAAACCGCTCATGCTTCCATCTCCTTTCTCTCGAGACATAGCAGTGTTATGTGCAGCGCATAAACCGCTTTTTCCTCTAGCAAATTTCTCGCATTTTCCATCTTCCCAAGAACATCGTTTCCCACCACCGTGAGCTTTACAGAAATCAGTACTACCTTGAGCACTCTTCTCACAATCAACAACCTTACAACGTTTCCCACCACCATGCTTAACACAACAGTCAGTGCGACCACGCGCACTCTTTGTACACCCCACTACAGCACATCTTTTCCCGCCACCATGAGCAACACAGAAGTTAGTCCCACCATGTACGCTTTTAGAGCAAATCCCGCCTCCATCTGCTAGACAGCGTTTCCCACCTCCGTGTGCTTTACATAGAGGAGTACTCCCTTCTGCTCCTTTGCTACATCCTGAAAATATGCAGCGTTTTCCACCTCCATGAGCTTTACAGTAGTTAGTACTTCCTTGAGCTCCTTTCTCACAACCTGAAATAAACTGACATCGTTTTCCACCACCATGGGATATACAAAGACCAGCTTGTCCTTCAGCACTTCGTGTACAGCTTTTGATATTACATCTTTTACCACCACCATGTTTGATGCAGAGGCCCGATCTGCCACGGGCAGCTTTGTCACATCCTTCAAGGAACTCGCAACGTCTTCCACCACCATGAGATATACAGAAATCAGTTTTTCCTTCAGCACTCTTTGTGCATCCCAAGTGCTCACATCTATTCCCTCCACCATGGGTTTTGCAAAAGGTAGTTTTACTCTCTGCACCTTTGTTGCAGCCTGTTTTTTGACATCTCTGTCCTCCTCCATGGCTGATACAGAGTCCTGATGCCCCTCGAGCTCCTTTCACACATCCCATAAATTTGCACTTCCTAGGATTGCTAGCCCTCTGCTGTACAGAGAATGTTGTGGGAGGTGATGGCTCTAGGCTAACTCGTGAATGTATGCCGGTTCCAAAACGATTAAGTTGTTGCATCTGTGAAGGATTATTAATATTCGAATCTAATAGAAGTGATGGCATGTAGCCACCTGATCTTTTTGCAGAAGTAGAACCTTCATCAATAACAGGAACCACATGTTGTCGACCATTATTGATAGTAACTCGAGGCATAGTAACATCTGTATATGTAGACAATGAACAATCAAGTCCACTGAACGTGTCTATGCTTACAGCAGGAAGACCAAGTTGCAGAACTGAATCCCCGAGTTCTTGAGTAAATCCAGAAGCAGAATCTTTGTTGTTATTATTAGCACTAAAACAATATGAAGATGAAGTTGGACCCAATCCAAGGACCAACCGGCAGCCATCATCCGTGCAATTGGAAATATCGGAACAAAAATGGTTTTGAGAGCCCCCAAAACACTTCAGGCTAAGATCGGTATCACCCATATTAATGCTGGTGACGGTAGAGAGATGAACTACACCGGCGTACAAATTCATATGAAAATGGAAAAGAATATAGATAAAAGAGAACCCCCAAAAAACTACCACTTAGCACATCACACTTGTAGTTATAAGCTTACAGTGGAGCAACTTGAGAGACGAACAACTTACACCACTTACAAAGCCCGATGTATCAGCCCTGTCCATCTTCAAGAATGGGAAAGCAGAACTATTCTGCTGGTGTAATACCGTAAGCCGAATATTTGTTGGAGATTATCAGGTTCTGCAGGAAAGCAATGATCTTTGTTGGAAGTTTCCACAGGACTGAAAAAAGTCCAGTAAACATGCAACTTGAGAGTTAAAGAGATGCAAGAAGAGCAAAAACATTGTAGTTGTGAATGCAATTTAACAGAATCAGGAAAATTGGATGTGGCTTAAGGCTAACCGAGACAAAGAACAATCAAGGACACTATATTCTTAAAACTAAGCAATTGAAGTTAGCAGCACAAGTTTGGAAGCTAAAGTACTCTGACTGAGACAGAGACAGGAACTAAGTACCAACAAAATGATTTTGTGGATGAATACGTAACAGTAAGGTGAGATGTAACTATACTCATATAAGCACAAAATAACAGATTTAAGCAACAATGATCAATGATATCATCGCAAAGTCCAAAGTCAAGATTTTATCGTTTGTAATTGCATTAGAATTATGACTGAATTGAAGATCCACGCACAAGATCCCAAAATCTGAGAAAAGATGTGTGTCTTAGAGGTTTGACTATAGAAAGCAGGAGATAACACCAGAAAAGATGAACTCATCCTAGTATCAGCAAGTTTCTGAACAAGCCAATAATAATAATAAAAAAAGAACCTAAATCACAACTTCGGCAAAGAAGAAGATTTAAAAAATAGAAGATAGATTCATCATGTATTGCTAATTCTCTGCATACTTCACATAACAAAAGATGTCATAAACCAAAACTGAATACAAAACAAAGTTTAACGATAGAATAAAAAATCAAAACAAAACCCTTTAATTGAGAGTGAAACGATTGAAGAACAAGTGGTGGGAATAACTAAAAATCAAAGGCTAATTTCACAAAACAGTCATGCATTGATCAAGCAATTCAATGAAAATTCCTGAAGAAAATTATTAGATGTGCGGTGAGTGAGAGCAAAAAAGAATCAAAGAAGAGAATTCAATACCTGGTGGATCTGATACTCGGGCTCCAGATAGAATCGAAAGGAGAAAAACAAGAAGACGAAAAAAATCAGAAACAGGTGTCCCAACAAAGAAGACAAAGATTATTATTGGCAAAAAAATGATAGTGTCATCATTATAATAAGCGTATGGACGGACGAGTCAGGTTTTGTCTTTAACATGCAATACCTAAACTACCCTCAGTTTTTGTCGGAATCTCATTGGGCAGAAAAAAACAAAATCACTTTGTTCTTGATTTGCCCTCTTTGTGATTGGGTAATGGTAATTGGTAAGTCATCATAGTTTGATACAAACAATACTTGTAAATTGTAATGGAACATTGACTTGAGATTAACTTGGGGCAAGGGCAATCACATATTGTAAACAAATATTTAACTTAGGGACAGTCACATATTGTGATGAATTATTCTCTGGAAGCTTTGAATATATTGACATCAATGAGTTTAAACAAAAGTCTAATACACAGTACATATATAATGATCAGCGTTTTCATTTCAAGAATTAGAATGTAAAACACTATCTAAATTCTTATTGACTTGTAAATACCTACCTCTACACGAGTATATAAGATCATCTCAGCCTTTTAGTAAATAGTAATTAGTCTTCTTGTTTCTTCACTTTGGTCTCGTCCAAAACTCCAACAAGGCATTTCTCAAGTAAGATATCGAAATTGACCCAAGCATGGTATTTGTTGAACAAGAGCGTACCATCTCTTCCAACCGCTTTCATCAGCATATCAACACCTCCGGGATGAAAATTCATATAAGGTGATATGTTGTAGACACGACCTTTCAAAACAGTCCACATAGAATCTCCTGATCTGTGCTTCTTTACTTCATCCATTGGAATAAGCCTCCTGTTTGACTCTCCCTTCAGTCCTGCAAAACACATTGCCGCTTCATGTATGTAACACATAAAAAATGTGGTCTAGGAAAAGACGATTAAAGAAAGATTTGCTTACCCGCAAGATCAGGATGTGTTCGTGTAAGTTTCATCCAATCCATTTGGCTATAACCCTTTTCGAAGGAAACTTTAGTACGAGTTATAGGCTTTCTAGCTGGAGTTTTGAAAGTCTCAGATGATTCATTGGACGGCTTTTTTGAAGATGAAGAATCAATCACCGTGAAAGACAAAGAACCTATTTTCTCTTCCTTTGGAGGAAGAGACTTATGTTTCCAAATAAGACCATTGCTTGGTTGATCTAATCCATCGTCAAGGATAATACTTCCCACATTTGATGCAAGTTCTTTTGCCTCAAGAGCAACTTCACTATCTGGTCCCGCAACCTTTCAAGATGGAGCAAACCAAGCATCAAATCATAAATTCTAAAACTTTCATGTTTGTATAAACTGAAATCCTCAAGAAAATGGGTGGAAACTTGCCTTTGAGAATGTGAATTCATCATCTCTAGTAGTATCCATCTTGAGCTAAAACTGAGCTTGGAGCAATTAGTTTCAAAACAATCTGCAACCAATTTTTAGAACAATTTGTATCAGTTAAAAAAGAACTAACTAAGAGGAAGAAGACGAAGATCTAAAAAAGACTCATCATTTATTTCACTTCTCTGGTAACTTCACAAATCAAAGACAATAATTAGAGACAAAAAAAAAGTCTAAAGATGCCAAAGTTAGGGACTTTAGGTCAAAATCTAATAGCTCAGAGAAAGCAAATAGCATAACCCTAAGAAGAACATATGTTAGGTTTAACAACCATCAAAGTGGTATCAGAGCACAGGTTAGTGCTGAAAAACTCAAGCTTCATGAGACAGATCCAAGTTTTGTCAAGAAGGTCTCACCTTTGGAAGCAATCAACAATGGCTTCTGGAAAACGCAGCTCTAGAGTAACGGTGGGTTTGGAGATGACTTCTCAAGGAAGACGGCGTGTCTTGTCCATCTTAAAAAGATCTATACCTGCTTGAAGCGTTGAGAGAAGCAGATGGAGGAAGATAGAAATCTTGAGAGAAGCAGATGGAGGAAGAAAAGAGATTTCTGTTGAAATCTTGGATTTAGGCAGAGGAAGCTTGTCGTTAGCCCTAGTGTTGTTCAGGGGTTGAAGACAAGGACGTCGGAGAGATTCTCACCGGGAAAGGCTGAGATTCCGGCGGAGTGGCTTGGGATTCCTAACGGCGGCCAAAGAGAAGATGACGTCGTTGAGAAGAGCGATTCGAGAAGAAGAGATTCCAGCGGAGTGGCTTGGGATTCCTAATGACGGTGAAGAGAAGAGAAGATGGAGGTCCGTCAAATTCTTTTGTTCTATTGGGACCAAGATGGGCCTTTTCTCTAATTAATGAAATTGTATTGGGCCTGGAGTTTCTTAATGCTCAAAAGTTAACAAAAAGAAGAGAAACGTGCCTTGTTGTTTCTCTGGTTGCGTCTCTTTCGTTCAAGTTCGAGACTGAGGGTCTGACTGGTTTAAACGCAGCAATTGCGGTTGCAGCTGCGGAAATTTGCGGAAGTGGACGATTGCTGTTGTTAGCGTTATTGAACGTTTTAAACGACTGGTTTAACATTTGAAAATAAGTGTGTTTGCGGGAATTTTACGACTGCTGAACCAACGGGTGCAATAACGTTTAAATGAAAAGTATCAAAAATATATATAAATATAATTTTAAAAATGTATAAAAACACCAAAAACTATATTATTATGACAAAATATTTTTGTCAAATAATATAATTAATAACTAAAAACCAAAAATAAATTACTAAATATTTATACACAAATAAGTAATTTCATAACAAATAAATTTATGAAAAAGTACTAGATTTTAACCCGCGGTTAGCCCTGGGACTTAAAATCCGTGATCCGTGCTCCGATCCGGGAACCGCTCTGCTCCGCTCCGAAAAATAGGATATCCGGTACAGGCGGATCCGGATCCGGATATTATATTTACGGATCCGGGCGGATCCGGATCCGGATTCGGATAGTTAACAAAATAAAACCGGATATTCGGATATCCGGGTAGTTAAAGTATATGTGAGTTTTGGACTTTTGGCCTTTATGTTTTAAAAATATATACATATATAAATGTCCAATTGTTTTTAGTAAAGCCCATAAGCCCAACTAACCTCATCTCTTTGCAAAAAAAGAATGGTCTGTCATCGAGACATTTTTTAGAATTAGGTTATGTCGTTTGTTGTCACCAGTCGGCGACTCGGCGTCACCACTCACCACCACCCAGACTCAAACACTCTCTCTGAAGCTTGCTTCTTCTACATTCATCATTGAGCCACCAATTTAATCAATTTTTTCGGAGCTTCTTTCAAAGGTAACCATACTCTCTCACTGGTAGGCAAAGAAAACAAACTCTTTCACCATTCATAGGTTCAACTACTGTATTTTCCCTTTTCTCAAAAAACCTCTGGTTATTCATTTAATCTCCATGGATATTAGGTGTATCACTAGATAGACTTGATTGAATAATTTTATCTTGCTTATTTTTTGTTTTGATTTCAATTTGTTTCATACTTTGAATACGTTGTCTTTAAGAGTCAAACACTTATTTTTGTATGGCATGAAAATAGACGTAGGTAGTAAGTGTGAAAACAATTGGAATTAGTTATTCTAAGGAAAACAATTGGAACTTTTCTACGTGTGATTTAATTTGTTGTGGTGATGCTTGAATTGAACGTGTGTTGACATGTATGTGTGCTTTGTTTTGGTGGAGTTTTTTTATTACTTTGAATATTAATTTGAACGTAGGTGTTGTTGATATATGTATGTGTTTTTGTTTTGTTTTGCATAGATGGAAGATGAGACTACAAAATCCACAGCCAATTGTGGTACTACCAATGTGAGTGCTGAACCTGAGTTGCATGAAACCACTCACGAGACAGATTTTTCAACAGCTTCTGGGCCTGACCAAACAAAGAAAAAGTCTCATGTCTGGTTGCATTTTGTGCAGTCTGAAGTTTTTGGTAAGGCTAAGTGTTTGCATTGTTCTGGATTGATTAGTTGTAGAACTAAGGATGGTGTCACAACTAGTGCAATGGGAGGTCACATTAAGACATGTAAAATGATGCCTCGGGAAGTACTTGATGGTGAAAGGGATGGAAAGAAGATGAAACAGCCAACCTTATTTAATCAGAATCAAGTAGATGGTAGAGTTGGGAGTAATGTGTCGTCCTTGTTAGCATTTAGTCAATCTGCAAGTCGCAAAGCATTAGTGGAAATGATTATCATGGATGAGTTGCCTTTCCGATTTGTTGAGCATAAGGGATTTATACGTTTCATGCAGATTTCTCAACCTCTTTTTGTGATGCCTTGCCGTAAAACTGTGACTAGAGATGCATTAGAGATTTTTGAGGAAGAAAGAAGCAAGCTTAGAAAGATTTTTAGGAAATATAAAGGTAGCATCTCTTTGACTACGGACTGCTGGACATCTATACAAAATATGAGCTATATGTGTCTAACTGCTCACTATGTAGATGATGCTTGGAGGCTACACAAACGAATCATCAATTTCTGCATTGTTGATAATCATGCTGGTGAGACCATTGGTAAGATGATTGAAAAGTGCTTGGTTTTTTGGGGAATTACTAAAGTGTTCACCATTACTGTTGATAATGCAAGTTCTAATGATCTTGCATTAAAATACTTGAGAAGGAAGCTTACTTCATGGGGAACAACTGTCTTGAATGGAGATTTTCTTCACATGAGATGTGGTGCTCATATTTTGGGTTTAATTGTTAGAGATGGTCTTCAAGAGGTACATGGTTCAATCTTAAGGATACGATCAGCTGTTAGGTATGTTAGATCTTCACCTAGTAGGCTGAAAAGGTTTAAGGAATGTTTAGAGCATCAAAAGGTTGAGACAAAAGCTGGTCTTTGCTTAGATGTTGAGACAAGATGGAATTCAACATTTTTAATGCTACAATCTGCTGTGGCTCTTAAGAAAGGGTTTGATATGTTGGAGCTAGAAGATGAAAAGTATGTTGTAGAGCTTACTAAGATCTGCAAAGCTGTACCAAGTGAAAGTGATTGGGCTTATGCTGCTGCTTTATCACCTATTTTGCAGTATTTTTATGATGCAACAGTGAATATTTCTGGATCTAAATATGTAACTGGGAATACATATATGAAAGAAATATTTGGAGTGGGCTGGATGATTATGAAGATGGACACAATGGGGGACGAGTACAAGAAAGCTATGGCTGATAAAATGAAGCTCAAGTTTTATAAGTATTGGGGCAACTTTGACAATACAAACATGTTGATCTATGTTGCTGCAGTTCTCGACCCACGATACAAATTGAGATGGGTAAAGTGGATGATTCAAGGTACTTACCCTAACATTGATGCTAATTGTTTGATTGCCAAGATCACACATACTTTGGACAGATTTTTCAGTTACTATGCATCTTTGAAATCACAAGATTTAATGGAATCTGAGGAGAAAGTAAACTCAGGGTCAAGTCATTCTAAGGATAAAGAGAAGAGACATTCACTGATGGATGAAATGTTTGAGGATGCTGAGCAAAGTGAAGAGACTGATTTAATAAAATCAGAGCTCGAGTACTATTTGGATGATATCCGAGAGGATCGAAAGAATCCAAGTTTTGATATCTTGCATTGGTGGAAGACAACAGGATCTAAGTATAAGGTTTTGTCATTGATGGCAAAGGATATGTTAGCTATACCTGTTTCAACGGTCGCATCAGAATCTGCGTTTAGTGCGGGTAGTCGGGTGCTAGATCGTTTTCGTAGTTCGTTGACACCAAGAGTTGTAGAAGCTTTGATTTGTACTCAAGATTGGTATCGAGACAATGATGAAGATTTAAGAGTAGAAGAAATGGTTGCTGAGCTTGAGCATATTGAATCTGGTATTCACTTTTTTTGGGTTATATATCTTATAGTCTTACAAATTTTATAGCTTTTTCAAGTACTAATGTTTGTTATTTTTTTGTAGATGTGAAAACTTTTGAAGTACAGCCATGACCAAGGTTTGAATGAGTGTGTGAAGATGGGAAGAATATGAAGATGAATGGGAATGACTTATGCGTACGACATAAGTTATTTCACTTGAATCTTTTGAATATTTTGCTATTTCTTTAAACTTTTGGTGATTTAATGTATCAAACATAAAACTTATGTATCTTTAGTGTCATTTATGTTCCTACAATTTGTGAAATGATATTTAAATTGTGATGATGATTTGCACAGGTTCGGATCCGGATATCATCCGGATATCCGCGGATATCCAAAATTTTAGCGGATATCCGGATATTCAGATATCCGGTTTTTCGGAGACGGATCCGGATAGTAGAATAGTGTATCCGGCCGGATCCGGATACGGATACGGATACACCCATTTTGGGCGGATATCCGGCTCCGTCTCAGGGCTACCCGCGGTACACCGCGGGACGATATTCTAAAAAAATATATTTTTATTAATTTTGTTTGGTATATAAGAGTGTACTACTATATTTTGATTCTTAATTCTATAATTTAACCCGTAAAATATTGTATGACAATTTATCTTTTATATAATCGTAATTTTGATCAACTTGATTAAATAAGTATAATATTTAAAATAATGAAATGATGTTAAGATAACATTTTTTGTTTAAATAGTATAGTTTCAAATTAAAATATTTTGTGAGTTATACTATAGCAGACAACCTGTAAAAACATTTATAATCATAATTATGTAATTTATAACTTGTTCCATCACATGACCCGTGCTACACAATTACAAATAATACTTTAATACATACATTTTATGTATCGATTAATATATGTCCGTTTTCAAAAATTCATATTGCAACATATGCGGGAAAAAATTTGTATTATTATGATACATATGTTATATGTAAGAATATAAATTTTTAAAAAAAATTAGATCATTTAAAGATATTTAAGAAATTTTCAGTTTATTAGAGAGATATTTTAGGAAATTGTGTTAAATGTAATAAATACTGATTTCTAATTTTGTAATTTAATTATGATTTATTTACACAATTTACTCTAAATTTTGTTATTTAATTAAATAGCAATGATTTAATTATGTAAATATTACAAAATAAAAGGGTAGAACTCAAAAGGTACTTCAAAAATATTAATATAGATAAAAAAAATTAAACATGATTAATAATTAAAAAACATAAAAAATACTAAATATAAATACTAAATAATTATTCAAATGGTAAACAAATAATTTTTATAGTGAAAAATAAATAATTAATAATATTGGAAAAATAATTTAGAGAATATTTTTGTTTGAGAATTAATGTGAATATATATATATATATATATGTAAATTTACAGATTTTCCATTTTTAGATACTTTCCTTTTTTAGACCAATCGCAAACGCTTGCGGGAAGGAGCTTTTGAAATCCAGCGATTTGATTTCGAGCGATCGGAAACGGTGCTAAGCGTTTTCTACGATTGGTACCAAACGCTAACAACCGTAAATACCCGCTAGCAACCGCTAGGCGGGTGAGAGCGGAAGAACCAATCAACACCTGAAGGTCGAAGGGTCATGTCAATAGCGATTGAAGTATCGCCATAGCTGCTGAGTCTCTGGTTCAATGCTGCTTCAGTTATTGTCCGTGTTATCAGGAAGGGTAGCTCCAATTTGTGAAGACCATAGCTTAAATCGCGGTTTTGGGATTTATAGCTGGGAGTGGTTATGTTCGACAGTAAAATCGAAGATGGAGCATTGTCCGAAAACCACAGCGAGATTCTCATCGTCGGAGAAGTTACGATTGAAGAAGATTTATCTCGAGATCTCCTGTTAGCTAAGTAAACGTGAAGGCTGGAGGTTAATCGAAGTTGTGGAGGTCAGAGTCAAAGCCTTCCGGTGAATCCAAAGTTTCTAATGTTCTGTAAAGAAATTGGAGGTTGCAGTGAGTAATACAAGACAACAGTCACAAGTATGTCTTTGTTTACTCTTGATTTGGAAAGGAAGGGACATGGATGCAAGAAGCTATGATCAATGATAGATGCTTGATAACTCACACTCACTTAATGTAATCGAACAGTGACAAAGAAGAAAGGAAGAGAGAAGATAATGCGCCGTTAGGCGGAGAAGATATAAGATAAGAGAGAAATGATATATTGATAATTTAAGACTTAAGCCAAAACCCTAATTGGGTAGCTTCCTTAAATACAACCATAAGATAAGACATAATGTAAAACGACAACACCTTAACTTAATTTAGCTTATAAAGTGAAGCCTCCTTTCCAGCCCCAGTCTTACTCACACTTAGCCACTTTTCTCAACCTTCTTCCTTAAAAACCTCTCCATTGTTCTTCATCAAGGCCAAAGGAACCCTTAATCTATCAATACTCCCCCGTAGAAGACTGACCTTGTCCTCAAGGTCAAAATCAGGAAATTGGATGACCAAGGTGGAGAGAGGTTCCCACGTCGCTTCTGAGGCTGGTAGCTCTGTCCATTGAACCAAAACTTCTGTCTCATTACCTTTCATAGCTCTCCTAATATCCAGCAGTTTCTCTGGTTCAGTTGCCCACTCAAGAGATGGAGTCAAAATGCGAGGCACTTCTTGAGGTGTGAAGGTTGGAGGAACCGCTCCTTTGAGTTGGGACACGTGAAAAACCGGGTGAATCAAGCTATGATCTGGAAGTTGTAGCTTGTAAGCCACTCGGCCAATCCTTTCCAATATTTGATAAGGACCAAAATACCTTTGTGACAACTTCTCATTTCTGCGATAAGCCACTGAACTCTTCCTGTATGGTCTCAACTTTAGGTACACCCAATCCCCAACTTGGTGTTCCACATCGCGTCGGTGCTTGTTGGCTGAGGTCTGCATTTTTTTGCTGTGCTACTTCTAGATTCTCCCTCAGTTCTCTCAAAATGCTATCTCTGTCTTTCAGCAACTCTTCCACACTAGCATTAGGAGTTGGAGTATCCCCATACTTGAGCAAGCGTGGTGGTTCTCTGCCATAAACCGCCAAGAATAGAGTCATTTGAGCTGAGGAATGATACGAGGTGTTATACCAGTACTCAGCCCAAGGAATCCACTGGTTCCAAGTAGTGGGGCGCCTTCCAGTGAAGCATCTCAGGTAGGTTTCTAGGCATCTGTTCACCACTTCTGTCTGACCATTTGACTGTGGATGGTAAGCAGTGCTTTTGCACAGTTGAGAACCCTGCATCTTGAACAACTGAGACCAAAAACTGCTAAGGAAGATTCTGTCCCTGTCTGAAACCACTGTCTCTGGAAACCCATGCAATCTCACTACTTCTCTGATAAATGCTTCAGCCACTGCTTTTGCTGTAAACGGGTGCTTCAGGGGTATAAAGTGTGCGTACTTGCTGAGTCTGTCCACCACCACCAGGATTGAATTGTAACCTCGAGAGACTAGTAAGCCTTCGACAAAGTCTAAACTGATGTCTGTCCAGATTTGCTTTGGGATGGGTAAGGGTGATAACAGACCAGCGGGAGAAAGAGTTGCATATTTATTTTCCTGACATACCTGGCACCCTTTGATGAAGTTCACCACATCCTTTCGCATCCCTCGCCAAAACACTTCTTGTGTCAACCGTTTAAAAGTTTTCAGGGCTCCTTCATGTCCCCCAACAGAACTGGTGTGAAACTGTTCCAGCAACTTCGGAATGAAGGGAGATCCCGAGGGAATTACCAAACATCCATTTCTGTAAAGCATCTCTTGCCCTATGCTGTACTCACTGCCCTTAAGCGTTCCTGCTACCACAGCTTTGTAAACTGGTCCCCATTCCTTGTCTGCCTTAACTTCCTGCAACAAAGAAGCCTTATCCAAGGTGAGAGGAGCTGTGAGTGTTAACTGGAAACATGCCTCACCGTGTGGTCTTCTTGATATGACGTCAGCTACTGGGTTTTCAACCCCGGGCTTGTACTCAATTCGATATGTTAACCCGATGAGCTTCGCTGCCCATCTCTGCTGAATAGTGGAAATCGCCTTTTGATCTAACAGGTGTTTCAAGCTGCGTTGATCAGTTTTAATCACAAACTCTTTGCCTGCTAGGTAATGCTTCCATTTAGTGACAGCCTTCACTATGGCTAGCAGCTCCCTTTCGTAAAGCGACTTAATTCTGCCTTGAGGAGAGAAGGCTTGGCTAATGAAAGCTATTGGACGCTTGTTTTGGGAGAGGACTCCACCTATTCCCGCTCCTGAGGCGTCAGTTTCCACTGTGAATTCTTGCTGGAAATCAGGCAGCACTAATACAGGAAGGCTTGTAACCGCCTGTTTCAAGGCTTGAAAAGCTGTAGTAGCCTCCTCCTGCCACACAAATCCGGTTTTCTTCAACAGCTCGGTAAGTGGCCGTGCAATCTGTCCATAATTCCTCACGAACCTTCTGTAATAACCAGTTAACCCGAGAAACCCTCTTAGCTCAGTCACATTCTTGGGTAATGGCCACTCCACCATTGCAGCTATCTTTTCCGGATCAGCTGCTACCCCTTCTTTATATATCTTGTGTCCCAAGTAAGAGATCTCATTTTCCCCAAAAGAGCACTTCTTTGAATTAACAAAGAATTTGTTACTTTGCATCACCTTCAGAACCACAGCCAAATGCTCCAAATGTCTGGCCTCATCGGGACTGTAGACTAATATGTCATCAAAAAACACCAGCACAAACTTTCGTAGAAAAGGTCTGAAAATATCATTCATCACACATTGGAACGTGGAGGGAGCGTTAGTTAGCCCAAAAGTTATAACTAGAAACTCATAGTGCCCTTGGTGAGTCTTGAACGCTGTTTTTTCAACATCCTCATCTCTCATTCTGATCTGATGGTATCCCGACCGGAGATCTAACTTGGAGAAGATCGCTGCCCCATGAAGTTCATCCAACAATTCTTCTATCACAGGTATCGGATACCTGTCCGGAATGGTGGCCTTATTAAGCGCTCTATAATCCACACAAAAACGCCACCCCCCCCCCATCTTTTTTCTTTACCAATAACACTGGGCTAGAGTAAGGACTTATGATGGGTCTGATTACCTGAGCCTCTAACATTTCCTGCACCAACCTCTCAATTTCATTCTTTTGAGCAAAACTATACCGATAAGGATGCGCATTCACTGGCCCTGTGCCCTCATATAAGGTGATAGCGTGAGCACGGTTCCTTACTGGTGGTAGCCCTTGCGGTGTCTCAAAGACTCCTTGGTGTTGCCTCAACAGTTGTGTGATCTGGGCACTGGTCTCTCTTTTCTGCTCTTGTTTCTGCTCTTCAAACAAGGCTGTTAATTCCAAACAATATCCTTCCCTTGTTTGGGAGATCACCTTCTCCATCGTTCTGAGTGACACTTGTTCTTTGCTCAATGCGGGATCTCCTTCTATAGTAACCCAGTAATTCCCTATTTGCCAACTGATCCTCAAGAGTTCCCAGTTTGTTTTAGTCTCTCCTAAGGAAGCCAACCATGAGAAGCCCAGGACAACATCAATAGACCCCAGATCAAATACCAAGAAGTCCCCCAATATCTCTACTCCCTGTATTTCCAACAACATGTTATTACATCTGCCTTTACCCTTCAGGATCTGTCCTCCACCCACACGAACACCAAAACGTCTCTGATCATTAACCTGCCAGTTCATTTCAGCTACCAACCTTTCGTCTATGAAATTGCGAGTGGCTCCAGAATCAATGAGCACCACAACTTCCCGTCCTTTGATGTTTCCTCGCAGCTTCATGGACTTTTCATCCGGCAGACCAGCTTTAGAATTCAAGGATAGAGTGACCAGCTCTTCCTCTTGTTCTTCGTCCTCTTCCTGAACCTCAGCTTCCTTAGCGGCTTGTTCTTCTTCACACTCTTCCACCGCTATTTCATGAGCCTTAAGGCGTGGTTGCCTACACCGATGCCCAGGAAACCATTTATCACCACAGCTTCTGCAGGGGTTGGAGTTACGGACTTCTCCTCCAGGAACTTTTCTAGTGTCCTTAACCGTCTCAATTGCTTTCTTTGGTTGGTTGTAGTCAACTGCCTTCCCTGCACTGCTGCTTGTGATTAGACCTTGTGGTTGATATGCGCGTGAGAAGGGTCTGGAATGAAAACTTGAGGTCTCTTTCTCCTGTGATTCAATCAACCTCGCAGTCTCTACCATATCGTCAAAACTAGTCGGTCTGCTCCAAACCACTTGGTCCTTAATGCTCTTCTTTAGCCCGTTCAAGAATGCGGCTTCGAGCACATCCACAGTCACATGAGGTAACTCCACCGCTAGCTCCTCAAACCTGTCACGAAAATCATCAACAGAACCAGTTTGTTTGACCGTGAATAGATGGTCCATCGAGGTGTTACCCCGACCTGGCTTGAACCGTATCACACAACGCTCTTTAAACTCTTCCCAGTTGCCAACACTCCATCGCACATGGGAATAGCGCCACCAAGTAATGGCTTGCCCAGTTAAACAAGCTAAGGCACGGTCGATTTTGTCACATTCAGGCACTTGGTTGGCAGCAAAGTATCTTTCCAACCTAAAAATCCAATCTTTCGGGTTCCTTCCATCGAACAGAGGCAGATCCATCGGTTTCCATGGCCAACCCGCAGTCGCTTGAGCCGCTGGTGGGTAGGGCACACGTGGAGGAGAGTGCTCACGCTGCACGACAGATATGGGTGGGTTCGCCGGGCAAGGAGTTGGTAAGAGAGGAGGTTGCGGTGTTCTTTCAGGTACAGGGACTGGCGTTACCGAGGTCTGAAACTGAATCGACGAGATCGGGCTCTCAAACTCCGACGTCATCTCACGACGACTCGCTTCGCTGTTCTGGTTTTTTATGATGACTCGCAGTGCTTCACGGATATAGAGAAGCTTTTTTCAAGACTAGTAACACGAGACTCCAACGAGGGTGTCTCGGTGGACTCAGGGGGAGGTGTCTCAAGCTCCGGTGTTGTGGGTCGGGATTCCGGAACGACGGCTGGTTTGGGTTGTGGAGCCATCGCACTCTCAATGAAAGCACCCAATGATAACTCACACTCACTTAATGTAATCGAACAGTGACAAAGAAGAAAGGAAGAGAGAAGATAATGCGCCGTTAGGCGAAGAAGATATAAGATAAGGGAGAAATGATATATTGATAATTTAAGACTTAAGCCAAAACCCTAATTGGGTAGCTTCCTTAAATACAACCATAAGATACAAATGCGATACAAATGTAATCACTAGTCAGTCAGTCACACATTACAAATTACAATCACCATATTAACATTGCCAGCGAGAAGAGAACAGAGGGACCCGAAAACAAGCTCTGCTCCTCTGCCCTCTCTTGTCATTAAGATCCAATGAGCCCTCTAAACCGAGGGTACCACAGTATAATCACGAACAAGACTACGCAAAACGTTCCCGTGAGACTCACGACCTTCAACAACAACAACAACAACAAAAAACATAAACCAAATGATATCAGGCTGAATCGACCAATCTAGTGATGTTTCTTTCTTTCTTTTCCTGGTAACTATAATGTGATTCTTCCCCATTTGAACATGTATCTATGGTCGTTGTTCCATGTGTTTGGAATGTTCATGCCGAATATTCTGGCGATCATTGAGTACATCGATACACACACAGTTCCAGAGCTTAACATTAGCTCTAACTGCAGAGACGCTTATATTTTTTTTTATACGCATAAAAAATTTGAAAAAGAAAAAGATATTATCAATCCTGAGCTTCCTTCTGTATTTACTCACCTGAATCAACTGATTTCGATGATTGTCTAACTGCAAATCAAAAGTGATCATAGTTTGCATTAGCCTATATGAGAGATTACATTCTTAATAACATTTAGGAAACTGAGTTTTCATTTTGGTTATCTGGATGTTAACGTAATCCTCTGTGTCATCAATGTATTCACGTAGCTACATCATGTTTAATTGTTCTTTCTATCTTAGAGGTATATATCACAAAGATTAACCATTAGAAAAGAAATATGAACAAGACGATGCAATATCTCATTTAATTTGTTCAAAGTGCTATCTATTTGCATAAAGTATGACTGTTTAACAAAATATCAAATTTAATGGTTATGTAAATTTCATGAAAACATATATAATGGTAGACATATATGCTAAAAATCAACCTCGAGCAACATTTCAAGTTCTTTAACATCATTTTCGTCATCCCCGCGAATCGTGGCTAAACTTACTCTACTTGCTCAGGAAATCTTAGAACCAATTGTTGGAGAAGTAGGATACCAAATAGGCTCATCAGAAACGTTAGGCGATGAAGATACCCCAACAAGCTTCCTCGTAAGGTAGAGATCAGCCATATCACCATCATCATCCAACAATTGTTCGAGCTCATCCCTTACCTGCAAAAAAAGTGATGGTTTTTTCTTTTAGCGAGTCTTTTTTTGCTAGAGGTTGACATTAGATATGTGAAGAGGGATAATACTCAAAGTACAAAATGAGTCTATGACTCACTTTATTACACAGTTCATTGTCACGAGGCTGAAGTATCATTCATAAATATATTTACTTTCTAGACATAGACTCTGTTTCCCATTGGTATATGCTCACCTTTTGGACCCGAGCTGTCAATCTGGTCATGGCACTCTTCAATTTACGAACCCTTCCCAAGTTACGGCTACTGATCTACAAAATGAAACAATCCTCATAAAACTGAAATAAAGTTAAAATGTAGTTGGAAATGGATTAGTGATAACAATAATTGATGACATAAAGTATGCCTGTTAAACAAAATATCAAATTTTATGGTTATGTAAATTTCATGAAAACATATATTATGGTAGTCATATATGCTAAAAATCAAACAAACATCAACATCAAGATTCTTTAGCATAACCACCATTTTTAGATGCATCAAGATTCATGAGTGGCGTCAATGTAGCCGGAAGGATCCTTGATCGCTTGACTCTGATCATGTCGAATCGCTGGTTCCATTGTGTCGTCTTTGTTTCGCAAAGAGTAGAAAGATAGAGAAAAAGAAAGAAAAAATATTAATCTCTGTAACCAATCACAATCTGCCACGTCGACGTCTCTTAAGCCACTCTTTGACGTATCTTAGCACATAATTAGGTTTTTGATTTAAATTTAAATGTTAAATTCCATAAGATCCCTTTGAAATCTCCTTGATAATGATGGTCTTAGGACTACATCACGCATTGGAGGAGTCTTAAAGTTTAAACCTTCTTTTTTGTTTTCAATAGATAACGTTAAATGTGGTGTGACAAAACGTCAGGTGATGGCTAATCTAACGCTGCTGTTGTATATAAAGTTATGTCATTCATTGTGATTGTAAACATTCGTTTTGCTTTAGAAAAAAAATATTTGTTAGTTTCGATTCGATTGCATCATACATACGTGTAACGTAAAACACTATATAAACGTTTCTACATATAAAGTAGATATTTTAAAATAAGAAAAACAAACAAAGGTCAGTCAAAGCTCAAATTCTCTGTGTTTTTCTTATTTTATCGGAGAACAAAAAAGGAAACTAATTTTGGGTATGGAGAGCATGAAACTGACGGGCAAGATGGATATCTGACAACATTGTTTTACGGTTTATGTTTGGTGGTTGCGAGGAAGAAATTGATTTTTTAATTTTTTTTTTAGTGTGCAGGAAGATCATCTGGTTACCGTCCTTCTCGACCTACAGCTGTACGGAGCTCTCCTCCTCCTCAGACTGGTAAAATTTAATTAATAATCCAGTGGTTTTATTGTGTGTAGTTTTGTGGAGTTGCTCTGTTATGTAACTATGGTTTTGTTTTTCTGGGGTTTTCCAGTTAATCGTGCACCTCCTCCAGCAACAGCTCAGCCTAGTGGTGGTCGTTCTATCTTAGCGGTCTTGGCGCAACCAGAGCTGATGGTATGTGCTTTTATTTGATTTTTGTAAGCATCTTATTTCATTGATTAGTAGTGGTGGTTTTGGTTTCTTATTGCGTTTTTGGAAAACTAGGTATGGCTTTTGGTACTGGAAACGTAGTTGGACACAGGGTTACATATTCTTTGCTTGGCCCACGAACCATTAGGCACGAAACCATTGCTTCTCAGGCTGCCCCTGCTTCCACTGTTGCAAATAGCATGAGTGCTTGTGACATTCACTCCAAGGCCTTCCAAGATATAATTAAGCTAAATACTTTTAGTTTATACTCGTTCGTTGAGCATGTTAGGTTGATGATGCCAATCTTTCCTTAGCATTTTTTTTAAAATAGACGTAGCTAAAGTGATTGTTTACGAAATATTAGTGTTGATGAATGTGAATCAGAAGCTAGATCTTCATTGCCCTTGTTTTGGTTAGGTTATCTTTTCACAAAAATCATTGAAAGTTGTTTTTCATCATCTTACTCTTGTAGATTCTATAAAGGGGATGCGTACAATAGAATGTGATGTGTTGATGTGCTTTTAGCTTATTCTTAAACTCGGAAGACTCTAGATGTGATGATTCTTTTTGAGTTTGTTTGTTGATCATTGTTGAAAACTAGTGTATCCTGAGGTTATCTAGTTGACATTGGCTGTTTATCTTATTATTTTTTTATTTCTGTGTAGTGCGTCAACAATTTTGGAAGCGACATCAGTAAGTGCTAATACTACATGGACATGTTGAGTGAATGTAACAAGAATTCTTGTTCCGTGATGGCTGCTTAAGTGTGTGGTCTGCATCAAAACTAGTCGAGATGTCTGTGCTAGCTAAGAAACAGCTTCCGGTGGTGTCTTTAATAATAAGTAGTTGAAGTCTGATATGGTTTTCCTTTTTCTTGTTGTAAGATTTGGGATCTTTTATGTTAATGAACTCCTTTTTAATCAATGGAAAACTATAACCTATTTATTTCCAAGATCAACTAATTATTGGTGTTTAATCTGTTTGTGTCATCCTCCCTCTTTGTTGTTGTTAATCTTGAGATGTATATATACGGTGGGTTCTCAAATCTAATATATGTTCTGTCTGTTTTAAATTTAAAGGAATAGTTTACTTGAGAGGAAACACAATGGTAACAAATTTTATATGGTTTTGGTGGTGATTTTTGTAAGAGGAAAAAGAAAAATGACAATCAAAGCTATTAATTTTGTTTTCACTGCTACAAATTGAAATGCTGAGCTTGTTTTCCTGCATCACATCCAATGAGTTATTTTGACGTTTGGTTCTCCCATTTGTTAAGAATATGATATTTATTGAATGCATTGGGAACTTATTAATAAGTACTGCATATGGATAGAAACAACTACTATGGAGGAGAGTCAACCTCTCTCAACCTCACTCAGCTATGGAAGCGTTTCAAGGGAAGTGATACTCCTCAAGAAAATCTCGGAGCTAGCAGAGAATACAATGTCGATATGATCCCAAAGGTACATTAACTATTAATGCATGATTATATATATATATATATATATATATATATATATATATATGTAATTTGAATTGGTTATTAATGGTGACTACGGTTTCTTGATCTGCAGTTTATAATGGCTAATGGACTCCTTGTCCAAACCCTGATCCACACCGATGTTACCAAGTATCTTAACTTTAAGCCCGTCGATGGTAGCTTTGTCTACAAGAAAGGCAAGGTAGTCATTTAAGTATAGTAGTTTATCCTGTTTTTTTTTGTTTGGTAAAGTTAGACTACTCTGAGATTCTGATCAAGTGTTATACGTGTGCCCAATTTATAAAGTCCCAGCCACTGATGTGGAAGCCCTAAAATCTCCATTGATGGGTCTTTTCGAGCAGCGACGTGAAAGAAAATTCTTTATTATGTGCAAGATTACGATGAGAAAGATCCTAAGTCTCACGAAGGTCTTGACCTCAGCAAAGTCACTGCTAGAGAGATCATCTCGTACGTACAACAAGTTTTCCTCCATCTCTTAAGTTACTTCGTTACAGTTTCGTGCGTTACAGGCTTTCTATTGTTTCGTTTCCCTAATAGGAAGTATGGACTTTAAGATGATACAATCGACTTTATAGGCCATGCCTTAGCGTTGCACAATGATAATGACTACTTGGATCAACCAGCCATTGATTTTGTTAAGAGAATCAAGGTAAACTATTTTCTTTTCTTCTTCAACAGCCAAAGGTTCTGAATTGTAATGTCATTTTTGGTTTTATTAACTAGTGAAGCTCTACGCGGAATCTTTGGCTCGATTCCAAGGAGGATCTCCTTACATCTATCCACTATACAGACTAGGAGAGTTGCCACAGGTTCTCGTTTACTCTATTATCATAAGTCATAATACATATCAGGTTTCCCCTTAATTTACTGACAATTTTTCCTCTGTTTCTATCTCAGGCTTTTGCGCGTTGAAGCGCTGTGTATGGTGGGACTTACATGCTCAACAAGTCTCTTATTTCTCTGTTTTGTCTATTGGATAGGATAGGTCTAATCTAGTATATAAATATGATACTTATTAGCACTTTTACAGATAAAAATCATGAATCTTTTATGATTATCTCTAACAAGTAGATTTTGATAGTTCTGGAAAATCTATTTGTGTCACTTCTGCAAAAGAAACTGCTAAATGCAGGAAAGTTGTCTGTGATCCTTCTTACTTATCTAACAAGGTAACAATAAACCAATTTCACCAGCAGAAACTGGTTAGTTCTTGTACAGCTTAGCTACCTTCTTATGACTGTTTCCTTGTCTTTCAGGTAAAAAAAGTTGGGAAAGTGACTCGAGCGGTATGTATAATGAGCCATCCTATTCTAGACACCAATGATGCTCACTCGGTCCAAATCATTCTTCCTCAGAAGCAACTCGGTCGCAAATCAGACATGTAAGAGATTGTAATACATATTAATTTATAGAAACATGGATGTCACTTGTTTATACTTTGAAATAGTTGAAGATAAATCTCTTAAGTTTCTTCTTTTGGATTTTTCAGGTACTTGTTTTGTTGCTCATACGCTCACAATGTGGCACCAAAGGGCAAATACATAGCTTTTGTATCTACAGCAGCTGAAACTGATAACCAAGAAGATGAGCTTAAACCTGGAATCGAATTGCTTGGACCTGTTGATGAGATATTCTATCATTCTTATGACACATACGTACTAACCAATAATCAAGAAGAAGATAACTGTTTCATCTCTGCTGTAAGAGAGAATATCAGAATCGATAAGTAATGTGTTTTTTTTTTTGCTTACATGTCTTGTTGTTGTCCTATCGGACTTATGATGCAACAACACATTTCGAGAGTACAATTATGGATGTGCTTGAGATGTACACCAAGATCACTGGAAATGTAGAAGTAGAACCTTCTTAGTACTATGTTTCTTGGTTCACAAGTAAACGCAACATTTTGAATACTGAGTTTAAGTAACTGCTGTCTTCTTCTTTTTTGGCAGACTCTTGCTTAATCTGTGGACTTGAGTGCTGCTGCAGAGAACTGATAATTTTCAAATGTCTTAGTTCTATGAGTGTTCTTTAAACTGCAAGTGATTGTTTATTTTTCTATTAAATACATTACAGTTCAAAGTAACACAAGTTTACGTTTTTGTTCATCTTACTTAAAATATGGGTTAATTTTGCTTGCTTTCTTTTGTAATTTTCTTTGAGAAATACTCACCTTTCTAATTAGTCTATAATATTATGATATTTAGTCCTGTCCTTGATTTACATTCCCAAAATTTCAAAATTCTTAATGTAATTGAAAAGTCCGAACAAATGTAACTACATATTCAATATTTTGTTACATCCAAATAATTTCTCTATAAACCAAACTTATTGTGTTTCTGCTTATTTAAAATTTTTGTACCATGTTTTGATCCATACGATATTTGAGAAAATTAGGTTGTTCGACTTTTCCCGGTTTACCTCACTCTTTCTTAGCGAACCAAAAACCGATTTGAAAGCTTGTGTAAACAAATACAATTGTATCTCATTTAAGCTCGGATTATGTATTGTTTTGTCAATTCAGTCTATCTCGGTTCGCATTAATTCTAAAAATAGAAATATGAACCGTTCGTTGGTTCGATTCAGATACTGAATAAATCCCCAATCCTTTATACGTACGCAAAACCGTTGGAATTTTCATTCTTTCTTCCTCAAGAAGTGTCGTTATAGAGAGAGAGAGTGAGAGAGTGAGAGAGAGAGAGAGAGAGAGAGAGAGAGAGAGAGAGAGAATGGAGGGAAAGAAGTTCGAATCTACCGCTTGTGGGCCGCTGCAGTCGTCACTGGAACCGCTGGCGGAATATGTAGTGTTTCGCATTCTCTGTGACGTGTCTATAGATCTTGAAAGAAAGATTTAAGATTATAAAAGATCACTCCTTATTAGCTTTGAAACTTACTCAAAACAAAGCTTCTTAAAACTCTCTCTCTAATCTCTTAAGGTTATCACAACTTTGATAACTCATATATATAGAGAAGAGATAACACCTAATTCTAATATGAATTGCATCTAGATAACTCCTTAACACATTCTAATCCTAAATCATAACTTGACTAGGAATAGATAACTTGCTGCCTAAGTCTTCTTCTTCAAGCTTATCCCAACATTCTCCCCTTTAAGCTTGAACTCCTTCTTAGACAAACAATGAACTCCAATATGATTTCTCATTTCTCTGAACTTGATCTTGTCAAGTGCTTTGGTGAGAATGTCAGCCCTTCGCTCGACTCCCGGAACATGTATTACCTCGACTTGTCCATTCTCGACACATTCCCGTATAAAATGATATCGTCGATGAATGTGTTTGCTACGACCATGAAAGACCGGATTTTTGGTAAGAGCAATAGCAGATTTGTTATCTACTCGAATTGTTACCTTCTCACATGTTGTTCCAGTGATCTCAGCAAATAACTCTTGTAACCAGATAGCTTGCTTAGCTGCTTCCGTTGCTGCCATAAACTCAGCCTCGCAAGATGATAATGCCACTACTTGTTGCTTTTGAGAACACCATGTAATAGGACATTCGTTAAAATAGAAGACATGCCCTGCAGTACTTCTCCCATCATCAACATCGACACTATGACTGCTGTCGCTATACCCAATCAAACCTGTTTGGATTCCTCTTTGGAAGTGAAGTCCATGTGCAAGCGTTCCTTGAAGATATCTTAAAATTTGTTTTAGCTCAGCACCATGTTCTTCTCGTGGCTCGTGTAGGTAACGACTCAAGATTCCAACAGGGTATGAAAGATCCGGCCGTGTATGAATTAAGTACCTCAAACAACCGATACTTCTTCTGTATTGTTGCTCGTCAATCCGGTCCGGGTCTCGTGTTTTAGAGAGTTCCAGCCCTGGTTCCATAGGAATAAGAACACCATTACACTTACTCATCCTTGTTTCTTCTAAAATCTTCTTTGCATATCTTTCTTGACTTAACATGACTCCTTCGTTGCCTTGAAGCATTTCGAATAGTAAGTGAGTCTTCCCAAATCACTCATTTCAAACTTGCCCGCCATTCCTCTTTTGAACTTAAGAATTAAATCCAAGTTAGAACCTGTGACAAGCAAGTCATCTACATAAACAGCAACTATTAGTAGATCATGTTCCTTTTCTTGCTTTATGTACAAAGAAGGTTCCTTTGAGCATTTAACAAACTTCAGTTCTCCAAGAATCCCATTCAATTTGATGTTCCATGCTCGAGGTGCTTGATTGAGGCCGTAAAGGGCTTTATGCAACTTATACACTTTTTCTTCTTTGCCTTTGATCTCATAACCCTCTGGTTGAGTAACAAAAACATCTTCTTTTAGGTCTCCATGGAGAAACGCAGTTTTGACATCGAGATGGTGTACTTCCAAACCATGTGACGCGGCTAGAGCAATAATGAAACGTATTGTTTCAATGCGAGCAACTGGTGCAAATACTTCTTCAAAATTAATATCATGCCTCTGAACATATCCTTTAGCTACGAGTCTCGCTTTATACTTACTTATGCTATTGTCGGAGTTACGTTTCACTTTGAAGACCCACTTTAAACCTATCGGTTTAACTCCAAAAGGCAAATCGACTAAGCTCCAGGTCTTATTCTTTGTAATAGACATAAGCTCTTCATTACAGGCATCTCTCCAAATTTTTAGTTCTTTTGCGAGCTTATAATGCAAGGGTTCATCATTTATTGCCAACAGAAGACGTTCTCCTTCTGCTTCTACAAGTAACACATAATCACCTAGATAGGCTGGTCTTCGAGTTTGACTTTCTGACCTTCTAAGAACTGGTTGCTCTTCTTCCTCATCTTCTCTGTCTTCATCGTGACCAGATTGATCCACAGCTTCTTCTTCACCAATGATATCTCCATTTTCTTCGATCCCTCTGTTTTGATCAATTTCTCTGTTTTGTTCAACACTTCTATTTTCACCAATTCCATCACTCTCCTCACTTCTGTTTATGCCATGATTCCGCTGTGGGATATTAGTTTGTATTCCAATACTCCCCCTTAAACCAATATCCACTCCCCTAGGTCCACAATTTTAACCTAGGCTCTGATACCAATTGTTGGGATTTCTAAATCCAAGCCAACTTTCCATTAGTATGATATTGTCCGCTTTGGGCTTATAACTCAAGCCCGCACAGATTTATTGGGCTACTTCCCAAATTCACCAAGATTAAGAGTGAAGGTTCCTGATTTGAACATGTGTCCCTCTGTCTTGCTCCAATTCCAGGTTTTGTGCTCATTAAACACCACATCTCTGCTCACTATGGTTCTTCGGTTTGTTGGGTCGAGAAGCTGGTATGCTTTGGAACCAGGTTCTGTTCCGAGATTCACAAGCATTTTCGATCTGTCCTCTAGCTTCTTAAGATGTGGAGACACGACTTTAACAAAGCTAATGCAACCAAACACACGTAGATGCTCAACATTCGGTTTCTTGTTCTTGAAGGCTTCATAGGGAGTTTGATTCTCTAACACCCTTGTCCCCACTCTATTTATGATATATGTTGAGTGTCTGACTGCTTCTCCCCACAAATAGTTTGGCATGTTCATGTGCTTCAAGAGGCTTCTAGTCATCTCCAATAGAGTCCTATTCCTTCTTTCAACAACTCCATTTTGTTGTGGTGTGTATGGTGCAGTCAAGTGTCTGTTCATTCCTTCTTTTTCACAAAAAGCTTCAAATTCATGAGACACAAATTCTCCGCCTCTATCGGTTCGAAATGTTTTGATAGTACTCCCGGATTCTTTCTCAACTAACACCTTGAATCCTTTAAATTTCTCAAACGCCTCACTCTTTTCCTTCAAGAGAATAGTCCACATATAGCGTGAGAAATCATCAATTAAAACAAAGATATACCTTTTGTTTGCAGCTGTAGGAGGTGTAATTGGTCCACAAAGATCCCCATGTACAAGTTCCAAGACTTGTGATGCACGATAAGAGGTTGCTTTTGGAAAGACTCTCCTAGCTTGTTTTCCAAGTAAGCATGATGCACAAGTTCCCTTTTCTTTTGGTACACTAGAAATTCCTGTGACTAGCTTCTTTGTTACCATTGTTTTAATGGTGTCATTGTTGATATGCCCAAGTCGCAAATGCCACAAACTTGAATCATCCATAGCATCAAGTTGTAGACACTCCGTTTGATCAACCTCAAGCTTAACCTTTTAAAGCCTGTTTTGTGACCTTCTTGCTTGTACCAATACGTTTCCAGCTTGATCGCAAAGAGTAAGGTAGTCATTTTTCATTCTAATGTCGCATCCTGATTCAGTAGCTTGCCCCAAGCTAATGATATTACTCTTTAGATCCGGTATATAATAAACATCTGCTAGTACCTTTCTTTCACCGTTCTTGGTTAAGAACAAGATTGATCCCTTTCCTTTTATGTCTATTCGTGAATCATCACCGAAACGAACTTTTCCGGTGACTGTTGGGTCGATCTTGTGGAACCAACTGTGGTTTCCCGTCATATGGTTACTAGCCCCTTTATCAAGATACCAAGTCTTTTCTCCGAAATCTTCGTATTCTTGTAGCTTCACGTTCTTTTCATTGAGCTATACTACCTCATGCACCATAAGAGACTCGGCTTCGTGTGTATCATCTTCATGTTTTTCTTGAGTTTCTTGTACTTGAATGAGCTTGAGCAAACGATCGGGACAGTTTGATGCATAGTGTCCAATCTTATCACACTGGTAGCATGTTACATTGGATTTGTCTCGCTGTTGGTTAGTACGGCCATGTCCTCTTCCTCTTCCTCGGTTCCCTCCGCGTCCTCTTCCCCCTCCTTGAGAACTTTCTTGGGACTGTGAATCCGAGGTAGCATACATAAGCTTCCCTTGTTCTTCTTCTGGATCTTCTTCATCACGGATTCGTTCCTCATAAGCTTTCAGTCTTCCAACTATATCTTCGAATGGTGTTGTCTTGAGATCCAGCATTTGTTCAAGCGAAGCAGTCATATGTATGTATTTTCTCCTTGGTAAACTTTTAAGAATCTTCTTAACAAGTTTAAATTCATCAATGATTTCACCTAGTGCTGATGATTTTGTTGCTAACTCAGAGAGTTTACCAACGAAATCGTCAATGGTGTCGGTTTCTTTCATCTTTAGTCTTTCAAATTCTGACGTGAGTGTTTGAAGTCTTGCTTCTCTTACTCTTTCAGCACCAAGATTCCTTGTTTTGATGGAGTCCCAAATCGCCTTGGAGGTGTCGAGGTTACCAACTTGCAGAATCATTGACTCTGGTATAGATTGGAATAGGAGAGCCCTCGCCATGTTATTCTTGTCTTGATCTTCTGAACCCGGTTCAATCGTATCCCATACCTTGTGAACCTGAAGGGTTACCTTCATCTTCATTGTCCACACGGTATAGTTAGTTTGGGTCAGAAGCGGACATTGAATGGTTGATGGCACGCTCTCTTTTGGTTTGTTTGTTGTCTCTACCAACTCGCTCATCCTTCCGATGATCTTCGTGATTGTTTTCTGTTTGTGATTTCGAAACCTAGTAGCTCTGATACCAAATATAGATCTTGAAAGAAAGATTTAAGATTATAAAAGATCACTCCTTTTATTAGCTTTGAAACTTACTCAAAACAAAGCTTCTTAAAACTCTCTCTCTAATCTCTTAAGGTTATCACAACTTTGATAACTCATATATATAGAGAAGAGATAACACCTAATTCTAATATGAATTGCATCTAGATAACTCCTAAACATATTCTAATCCTAAATCATAACTTGACTAGGAATAGATAACTTGCTGCCTAAGTCTTCTTCTTCAAGCTTATCTTAACAGTGTCTCAGGTCGGTTAAATGATCGAAAAATCTGGAAGAAAGCATAAGCAGCTTCAAAACTCAACGAAATCCAGAATCTGGGTCGAGACGACTCCTCTTGATTCTTAATACAGAGTCATCATGATTCTCGCTCATGTAGGTTCGACGTCTAGGTTAAACTTCGGTGTTACTACTGTTAGTAATGATGCTAGCAACATGGAGAAGAAGGAGGTGCAAGAAGAAGTAGTTGAAGTCTCAAGAGCACAATACGCATTGATTAGGGTTTTTGAAGCTCTAAATGTCGTCCAAGTCCAGACTAGTAGTACGGTATCGTGTAGGCTGTTGATGGAAGGGATCCATATGGTTACCATGATAGGTGAGAGTGGTGAATTTCTGGAGAAGATATGGAGAGAAACTGATGGTAATGTTGTAATAAAGACGCAAGATTTGCCAAGTTGTGCGAAGCCTAATGATGTGATCGTGAAGGTACGAACTTGTTATTTCAGTAATTTGCTTTCTTGATATTGGTACCGACTAGCTAGCTAATTTCTTTTCAGTTTTTAGTAACTGTTCTTTTTGTTTGAAGGATTGTGTACTAGTCTAAATTTATTTTGTAGATATGCTTGTGTTATCACTTATCAGAATCTTTGCCAAATGTGTGCTGAGTGTACGTCACGTCTTACCAAATGTGGCAGATGGAAGGAAATGTTTTGGCAGTGAAGAAAGCTCTAGTATCTATATCCAGTCGCATGCAAGCTTGTAAGCCGATTTCTATAGCGTCTTTGCCCAAGCATTCTGAGGCAATTTCCGATGCTTTACCCAGGTTTAGGGACATGGTTCCACGAGGTAGGTCTTTTGGAACAATCACTCAGACAAGGATATATTCTCTTTCACACTGCAGTTCTGATCACATACTCATTGCTTCTACTTCAGAGAATCACCCTGGAGTCACCATTAAGCAGCCTCACCAAGAATCAGACGATGATATCCGAAAAGTGGTTCTGAAGATACTCTGTCCGAAACAGAGTGATAGTGCTGTAATCAGGACTCTTCAATCTAGTTTGTGAGATTGTAATAAGAACTTAAGATGTTATAAAAAATTGCTCTCTTTATTTTGCTTTAGAAAACCCTCTCAAAAACTAAAGCTCTCAAGTTCTCTCAAAACCTCTTACAATATGTCATGACTCAACATATGTATTTATATAAAATACCACTCCTAATCCTATAAGGAAACACCCATGTTTAGATAACTCCTAAACATATAACCTTAGGGGGTGTTATTGGTTTGTGAGTTATATGGAGTTTTAATAACTTTAGATGTTAGGTAGAATCAGTTGTTATTCAATCAAGATTTTACTAGACTCTTTTAAAGTTTGGAGTTATTAGTTATTGATTTGTAAAAAGTCATTCAAAATCTTCATAAATATGGGGTTATTGGATTAAAAGTTTTACTAAGTCATTAAAAGTTCTGTGTTATTCAATTAAAACAAAAGAATCTCTGATTGTTAATGAATTTAAATTTTATGTTATTGGTTTATGATTTTAAACACTCTTCTTTACAAAACAAAATCATGAAAGTATCTTATAAATATAGAGATTGTTTGAGAGACTTTAAAAGACTTTAAAAAAACTAATCAACAAGATTATATAAAACTCTCAAACAATCCTTTAAAATCATACAATCTATGATTTTAGTAGAGTCATCTAAATTCTTTATAAGTTAGAATCTAATAACACCCCCTTAACTATAATAACCATATTATGACTAGGATAAGGATAGCTTCTATCTCAAGCTATTGTCAAGCTTAAACCAACATTCTCCCCCTTAAGCTTGAAGTTTCTGTTTTTCATGTCTTGAACTCCTATGAACTCTCTCATCTCTTGAAACTTGTCTCTTCCAAAAGACTCTGTAAGAATGTCCGCCTTTTGCTCATTTCCGGGAACATGTGTCACTTCAATTTGGCCATTCTCCACACATTCTCTTATGAAGTTGAAGTCTCTATGCTATTAAAGCTGAATTACCCATTAGTTTTACACCAAATTTTTTAATTGAAATAAAAAATACATCAATTTTGGATCATTAACTAAATAAGGATAATAAATCGGATATATCTGCAACATATTATATCATTTCCATATTTAATTTTGATTTTCCTAAAATATCTCTACCTAATTTAATTCTAATATATTATTATTACTATTAATATGTTGGAACCTTTATATTATCTTATTTATATTTTATTTTATCTTTTTACATTAAACATATGTATAAAAAATAAAAAACTTTCCCACATATATTGCAATTTGAATTTTTCTAAACGGTTGTATATTACTCAATCGATAAAACAAAAAGATGTATGTACAACGTCCCACATCGCCTAGAAAAATTTAGACAATGTTTCAGAACCATTATGTATAGGACTAATATGCTTCCAACTATGAATGAGTAGGAAGCCTTATTTCTCAAGTGTCGAAAATTTAAGAGTTTTATTCGGTTTAATCTGGTTCTTGATTTGAGGAAATTAAAACTTTTAAAAAGTTTTGTTATATTATAATATTTAAATTTTTAAAAAGTATAAATTCTTATAAATATTAAAACTTTTAAAATAAGCTTTTAAAAAGTTTGAAAATGTTACAATTTTTTAACTTTAAAAGTTAAAAAATATTATAAACATCAAAAATTCAAAATTAAAAAAATATATATTATAACGTAACTAAAGAATACAGAAAACTTAAATATAAATATATCTTATCAGTAAATTACAGTTATTAAAAATCAAAAGTCTTAACAATAGCTCAAAAATTTTCCCTTTTGCAATTTTATTTTCCACTATTAAAGTTCTCTCTAAACATATTTATTTAAAATATATATATATATATATATATATATATATATTAATCTACACAAAAACATACCAACAAAATATACATGTCAAATTCGAAAACATATATATATTTTTTTAAATTCAAACCAGATTGTGAACCGGATTACCTTCCGGGTCATCATATCACTATTTAACCGGGTTCAACCGCGGTCAGTTGATTAAAAAATTTATATGTATTTATATAGATTATGCAGTTTTATAAAATAAATAAAAACGTCCCCGCACGGGTTATCCTCTAATATTTATTATATTATATATTTTATTGACATCATAAATATGTATTTGTTTGTTTGGTTTTATATATGTGTATGATATAAAATTTATAGTGCATATACTATATATTTGCTTTTGAATCTTCCATTCTGATGATGAATCCCCAAACTGAAGAGATGGAAGCCTTTAAGAGCATGTACGTAATATCATATTTAAAATTTAAATTTGTTTTTGATATGTCTTTGGCTTAACGTCATCTATATGTAGACTTCCTGGTGATGGCTTGGCTATGACACTCAATTCTTCCAGTGATAAAGGGATTTATATCCACAGAAATGACAATGAAGGCATTGACTACCCTAGGGTTACAATCTCTGATATGCTAGCTTACTCTCATGTATTAATATATCTTTCATCGATTACTTAATTAAGATTGCTAATTTAATTTTATCAAAATTATATTGTAGGCAGGAGATTGATTTGTACCATCTCCGGAATTGATACTGATATGGGATGGTATTATTTTTGCTGTCGTCATGTAACAAAAAGGTTTTTAAGAATGATTCAGTGAAAATCAAAGATGTTAAAAAAACAATCAAACCAAAGTTTTGGTGTAAAGAATGTGAGAGTTGGGCCAAGATAGTTCCAAAGTACGTAAATCCATTTGCTTAAATTAATATTTACAAATCTATTCTTGCTTAAGATTTCTCATTATATATGAATTTCTAATTTTTAAATTTTAGGTACAAATTGCATTTGTCCATCATGGATCACACTGGTGAAAGCAAATGTTTGTTGTTTGATAGTTATGCTAAAAAGATCCTTGGAGGTGTTCCTGCTTCTGAATTCCTAAATGGTTCCCGTGATGAGGTATGGTTATATTGTTGGATTAAGCTTGAAGGAAACTTGAAGTTCAAGTCAAAAGAAGATTAGGATTAGGCTTTATATTTAGGAGATTATCTAAATATATAATTGTGAGTTTTCCTAAAAGGTTTAGGAAATAATGTCTAGTTCTTTTCTTATATAAGGAGATGCTAAGCTTGTGGCATAACTTAAGTTTTTTGAGAAAAGAGATTGAGAACTTTAGGTTTTGAGAGATTTTCCTAAAGAAATAAAGAGAGTGATTCTTTATAATTTGTTCTTAATCTTCTTCTTCTCTAAAACTAGATATATGACGAAAATTATATACTTCGTGGAATAAATCTATATTTTTCTAACTATTCAAGTTTTACTTTATATAGATTGAGGATCCTAATGCAATTCCTGAACAAATTAAAGCATTGGTTGGCAAAACTTTTCAATTTCTGATGACTGTAGGATCAGAAAATGTTTATGGTGGCTATGAGACTTACAAAAATTACTAATGTCTGGTCCGGCCAAAAATTCCTTGAAATTGCTAATAAAGAATAAGAAAGTTATTTAGAACATAACAGTACTATGTCTTCTGATCAGGTTTAAAATCTTTATTTATATAGATTGTTATGTATTGATTCATCCATAATTCATTATTATTTACTTATACATCTTCTTTAGTATTATTTGCTTATTCATCCATAATTTATCTCACTTACTATTTTCAGGCTTCACTTATGATTACCAATGGTACTGAACCTTATGAAACAGATTTGAGTTCAACTTCAACTCCTTCATCAAAGAGGAAGTCTGACGCCAGTGTTGATGGCATAGATCTTTCAAGTTCAACAAAAAAACAATGCTCCAAGATTGAAACTATTGAGGGTGAAGGACCAGAAGTTGGAAACATTTGAATGAAGAGATTAGAGGAGAAGGAGAAGATCAAGATAATTAGTAGCGATGAACTACTGATTAATATTTTCAACTTATATTCACTCTTCCTTTTACATGCTTTAATTCAAAAAATTTCAGTTTTTTTTTAAAAGATTATATTCAGTTGATTTATTTTTGCTGAATTCTGCTTTTTAATCTTATTATTTTCAATAAAAGTCATAAAATTTACACAGATATAGATTGCTTATGATATTGAAATATCGCTTAACATGCTTATTTGATAAAGACTTTTGGTGTTTGATCAAATCATCGTTTAGGTTTTTTTTTTTTTTTTAAAACACATTTTTATACAAATATAGATTAGATAAAAATCTTATTTTTCAGATTAACTAAGCCCACTAGAACTATAGTGGTCCAACTTAACGAAGATGTTATATAATTGAGCCCGTTATTTCTTAATAAGAATTTAATTGAACCAAAAAATGAAAGCCATATATAATAGCTACACTAATAGTTTAAAATTTAATAAATATCTATACAACTATGTAGCAAGGAACGAATATTCATTCGTAAATTATTATGGAAATAATACATATTGGAAATCCAAAATTCGAAATGTATATTATGTTCCCCTTATTCGTAGTCTAATGCCATGACTATAATTTAATTAAATGAAACAACCATATGTATAAATCTAAAAAGAAACTTAATATTTTCTTCAACATGTTAATCATTATTAGTATAGATTCTAGGGAAAGTGAAAATTGAAAAGAATATATCTTCCTAAATAAAATATTAAAAATCTCTTCTTTTGCATGTTTTGATTTGAAATGCATGCAAAGAAAATCGTGAAAGATATCTCCTTCAAAAAAAAATTATGATAACCAATTTTTAATAATCTAAATAAAGAAATCAGATTCATCTTCTTCTTCTAAACTCTCCATATCTATCAAAAATAACATTAACTCAAATATTCTTTAACTTTTACCAAAAAATATGGACGAAAACGAAGAGTTCCTCTTTGAGATTGAGTCTCTTTGCGATCTAACTCCATAAAATATTTCCTGGTTCATCTTCGTCAAGATTTTGAGCAAGTGGAGGCCTCCAATCGATTGTTTAGGCCAAATGACAGAGATGATCCTTTGTGATGAAACGGTAAAAATCCCTAACTTTTATGCTAAACATTCATATAAGCTTCTTCTTTTAAATAGATTATAAGCTTTTGTACAAATATATCAGGGAAAAAGGATTGATGCAACTATTCCACCTACTACTTACATGTTTGACTTCGAAAGGGATTTAATCGAAGGAAATTGGTACCTCATGTCCAACTTCCGAGTGATCAAGCCTCCAAGATGGAACAGAACATCTAACCATATGTCTCTATGAAATAAACATGTATCCGGTGGACCGAAGGTTTGAAAGCAACTTCTTTGATTTTACTTCGTTTAGCAACATAAACGCAAACCAGATCATGGTAACCTATCTATTTCAGATTATTGTTTTCAGTATTTGGTTTATTTATTTCATATTTGCTTATAAAAACATTACTTTTTTTTGGTAGATGCTTATGGTTGCGTGTGAAGTGTCTCTGAGATTAAGAGAATTCCTTTTGTTGAGAAGGAAGATGCTATACAACCAGAATGTCCACTGGTAGAGATTGAGCTAAAGGATTCCACGTAAGTTTTTGTTAATCTAATGTGTCTTGATAAACATTAATTGTTAGTTTATTGAGAAGCTTTATGTTTAGTGGTTACATTTTGAACATATTTGCAGTGGTGAAATCGTAAAGTGTTGTGTTGTTGGTGAATATTGTGATCGTTTTATGCATATGTGGAGGAACAAAGGATATGATGTTGGTTATAGATATCAGTTTGATAACGACCCAGTTGTATGTGTGTTTCGCCATTGGAAAGTTTCAACTTATGAAGGTTAAATAAATCAGCTATATAATTATTTTCTATTCATCTTTGATTCTACTTAGATTTCTACTATAACTAATCTCTTTTTTATGAAATGTATAGGTAAACCATGTCTCATTTCTGGTTTTGGATGTTCAAGGATATTCATGGACCATGACTTCCCTGAAATCGACAAAGACAATTTAATGTAATAGCCATCGACCATTTCTTACCAATGTTCAATACTTTAACAAGGTCAATCATTTTAACTGTGTTTTCGTTCCAGCCTTGGCTTATTAGCAGATGTTATTGAGGATATCCATGAAGATGATGCTGAAGGAGACATCCGCTAGATTGTTACTTCGTGGTTTGGGTTTGTTGATGGATAAACTTGGTTTAGTAACTCTCTACATGCTTCTGCTATATGTTTAATTATGTAAAAGACTTAGTCTCTGTAATATTTTCGAATGCTATGTATTTTCGACACTATAATTATGCTATGTTTTTTAACATCTTCAGTTTTGTTTCATAAACAAAAAGTATGAAACCAAATCACATAAAATCATACAACGGCAATAGATTTAGCATAGCATAAACACTAATTGACTTTGTAATTGGGCCATTATATGTACTTGGTTATCTATGAATAACTCAAGTAACATAATTTCGACTAACATAGTTTCAGCCTTTCTAAAATTCATTGCTTACTTTAGTTTACATAGCATAAACACTAATGGACTTTGTAATTGGGCCATTAGATATACTTGGATAAATATGCATAACTCAAGTAACATAATTTCTACTAAAATTGGCCTTCAAATATGTAGTTCTTTATAAATTCAAAGCCACTAAAATCTGTGTGCTACCGAATGTCAAAAGAATGTAATAAAAAATATTGATTCTCTATACATTTGTTAAGATTTAATTTAATATAATATATCAATAACAATGTAAATTAAAAGCGAATGGATTGTATCCATATTTTTCTTAATGTGCTAAACTACCTTCTAAACAAAGAACATTTTGCAAGTAATAAAGAAAGTTTAGGGCAGAAAGCTACGATTCTAACATGAAACGGAAGAAACATGTTTAAGAAAATGAAAACAAAGGATTACCAACTCATGGAAGTACTTCAAAGAAATCTCGAAAGCTTGATAATTCCTAAAACATAGATCCAATAACTCCATCCATTGGATCTAATCAGACAGTCCCTATTAGATCTGCCTTTGTAAGAGTGCTTACCGATAAAACAAATGTACAAGATTGCAATTCAAAGGAAAATAATAGAACACCTAATAGGGCATCATTCGATACTCTTTCTACCATATCATCTTTATCTCCTCCCAGTATAACAAAGCCAGTCCCTGGTATGTAAACTAATTTTATTCTTTGTTTCTTTAATAGAATATTTTACAATACAAAATTATTATCATATTATTTATATTGACAATTGATATATGTTTTCTATGTCACATTTTCCTCTATTGTTGGTAAAGTCAAACAAGCCTCAAATGTCTTCGGAGATATTAGAAATCAGATAACACCTAATTCTAATGTTTCTCCAATACGTCGCCTATCTACTATTAAAAAAATTGCAAGAAAACAACTATACACAACATGTAATTAATCAAATACAATAAGTTTTTCTTAATTTCAAATTTCATGGTTAATATATATTGCTATCTTTTTTTTCTGAAAATTTAACACAAATTATAATTACTCCAAAAATTTATGGACCGGAGAAAGTACCAATGAATGCAAAGGAATCTGTTATCCTTTGTTCACTCAGAGGAAATACCAATGAATCAATCATTACTGATGACATATCAATAGTAAGAAAGGAGAAAAAACACACAACTAGAGCTGGTATGGTTTCAAACTCATTATTTTATCTTACATTTTTATTACATTATGTGTTCTATTTAAGTTTCTCATATGATTATATTTCTCTTTATTTGTTCTCTAGGAACCATTAATCTTTGAAGTTCATATCCTTCAGTTGATGTCAGTTCTATAAGTAAATTCAAAGATTTGGATAATGAATCAGACAACTCAGACACTTCCCAAAGTTGATGATTCTGAAAGTGGTATATTAAAATTTAATATTATTTAAGTTAAACAAAATCTTTTATTTACATATTATTTAAATATTTCAAAATAATAAATAGTTTGTTTTAATAGTATAGATATCAAATTAACTAAATTATTTTTTTAATATTTCTAGTAGATTCCGAAGACTATGATGATCAAGTTTTTGATTGTACTAGTCAAGAAGATGAACCTTATTATTCTTCTGACAATGAAAAATCAACGAAGGATATACATAACCAAGCCAAAACCAATGAAGATTTGTTTAAATTTATTGACGACAGCTTTGAAAAGTTTTTTGGGACAACAACAACAACTGGAAAAAAAGAAAAACAAACAAACAAAAGATGGTATGTATGTATTTCAATATTTATTACTTACAGATTTCCAGTTGTTTTTAAATATTTTTTTTTAACATTTATCCTAGCTTATGTTGATGATGGTGACCTTGTGCATGCATGCCAACACTGTGGTGCACTATTTTGGTGTGGTGAAAGACTTAATAGAAGGAGGAATACAAATAACCCAGTATACAGCAGATGTTGTATGCATGGGCAAATTGTTCTAGCAGAGTTGAAAGAACCACCTGAATTATTGTTGTGGCTGCTAACTTCAGATGATGAACTAGCCTAGCATTTCGGGGAAAATATAAGAGCTTACAACATGATATTCTCATTTACCTCAATTGGTGGAAAGGTTGACCGATCAGTTAAAAAGGGACATGGACCTTCTATGTTTGCATTACAAGGCGAAAACTATCATCTAATGGGCTATTTGAAACCTAAAGATGACGATCATGCAAAATTCCAACAATTATATATTGTTGATACTGAAAACGAAGTGGCAAATCGAATGAATATAATGAGGTAAGTTTACTCGTTTGACATCTATAAATAACATTATTTCTTAACTGATTTAATATACTAACTGAACATATCCTTTCTATAATATATTTTAGCAAAGGAAAGGACGATGAGAGTATATCAAAGAGGAAAAAGTTCAGAAAGGAATTGGTGGAAAAAATTCTCAAGATATTGGATGATATTAATCCTCACGTACAAGCTTTTCGATTTGCCCGACATAGATTCGAAATGGAGAAAGAACAATCAAATTTCCGTATGCGTATTGTCTCCTCATGTGAGAAAGATGGCCGCGTATATAACCTTCCAATAGCTTCAGAAGTCGGTGCACTAATACCCGATTACATGGAAGAAAACTTGAACAAACTTGACATAGTCTTACAAAGATCATCTGGTAAGTTGAAAAGAATTGATGAATGTCATATTGCTTATATTGCCTTGCAATATCCCCTTTTGTTTCCAAGGGGAGAAGATGGTTATAGGCTTGGGATTATAATTATGAGACAGTGGTTTGCTTATAGGCTTCATGAGCGGAAAGATAAGAAACATACACTCTTCCGGTCCAAGTGTTTATTGCAGAAGTTTATGGTTGATGCATATACGATGATTGAGTTTAACCGGCTCAGATATATTAAAAAGAACCAGAAGAAACTTTGCAGCTCTAATATTCAAGTTGTTCAAAACGCAGCAAATGCAGCAGATGAAAGTCTCATTAACCAAGGAAATAGAGTTGTTCTGCCACCTTCTTTCACTGGTGGACCAAGTTATATGAGGCAGAATTATTTGGATGCTATCGCGTCATGTAAACATTTTGGATTCCCATACCTCTTTACAACGTTCACGTGCAACGCCAAGTGGCCGGAAATAACAAGATTTTTCAATGAGAGAAAGCTAAAGGCAGAAGATAGGCCTGACGTCATATGCTGGATTTTAAAAATGAAACTTGATAATCTTATGGATGATTTGACGAAGAAACATAATTTGGGGAAAACTATATCAGGTATTTTGGTACCGTATTATATTTTTAATCATCTCATTTGGTCAAAAGTGATAATTTAAATATTTTTATGCAGCCATCTATCAGACTGAGTTTTAAAAAAAACTGCCTCATGCGCATATAATTATGTGGATGGACCAAAAACATAAATTCCCTACATCTGATCACATTGACAATATCATTTGTGCAAAGATTCCAGATAAAGACAAAGATCTCGAGCTCTACGTGTATGGTTGACGGCAAATGTTCAAAAAAATTTCCAAAGGATTTTGTTGAAACAACCAATCTAGACGGAGATGGCTTTCTAATCTACAGAAGAAGGAATGATGGTCGCTATATTGAAAAGTCTGGTTTCAAGTGCGATAATCGATATGTTGTTCCATATAACAGAATGTTGTCTTTTAAGGTATCGAGCTCACATAAATGTGCAGTTGTGTAATCAAAATGGATCCATTAAATACTTATTTTAAGTATGTCCACAAAGGTCCTGACCGTGTAACAATTTCTGTGGAGGTTGGGGATGAAGCGGATCCAGAAGGTGACACTAATACTGAAAAACAAATAGTGATGATGTTCAAGATTATTTTGTCTGCAGGTAATTTTATATAGTTAACATTTTTATATTTTATTTTGGTTTAAAGCATGGTTATATTAAAAGTGTGGCTTATAACATTATTATTTTTACAAAAACAACTTTCACATATGTTTTTGCATGTGAAGCGTAGTGGAGAATACAAAAGTATCCTATACATTTTAGAACAACACCAGTATTGAAGCTTAGCTTTCATGAAGAAGGGAAGCAACCTCTGTTTTTCAAAGACAATGAGACTCCAGAAAATGTATTGATGATACCATGTTTACGGGTTGGTTTGAGCTAAATCGGAGGGATGTTGATGCAAAGAAAGTGTTATATGAACAAATTTCAAACAACTACATTTGGGATAAGAAGAAAAAACTGTTTCGTCGAAGAGGAAAAACATGATTTTCTATTGGGAGCATAAATTTTGTCCCATATAATTTAGAAGATTCCTACCATTTGCGAATTCTACTCAACAATGTAGCTGGACCAACCTGTTTTGATGACATTAAAACAGTGAAAGGTATTGTTCATGACACATACAGAGATGCATGTTATGCTCTAGGTTTGTTAGATGATGATAAAGAGTATATTGAAGGTATATAGGAAGCCAATTTTTGGTGTTCTTCGAAATTTTGTTAAAGATTATTCGTTATAATGCTTTTGTCTGAGAGTTTAAGCGATCTACAAAATTTATGGGAAGAAACATGTCATATTTTGTCCGAAGATGTCGAAAGGAAACTAAGGCAAAAGACAAAATGTCAAAGTATGATCTTAATCTTTATACATGTGTATCGTTTATAAACATAATTTTAACTATTCTATGTTTGTCTACGTTTTTTTAGATCTTATCTTGACGGACAAGGAGAAAATAAACTTCACCCTAAGAGAGATACAAAAGCTTTTGAAGAGAAATGGATCATCGCTTAAAAAATTTTCAGTCTTGCCTCAGCTATCTCGAGAAGATGCACCCACACATAATCAGTTGATATTGGATGAACGCAACTATAACCGCGAAAATTTGGCTACAAAGCATGCATGTTGGTTGCAGATGTTAACCGAAGAACAGAAGAAATGTTATGATGGGATCGTACAAGCTGTTGAAAAAGACAATGGTCGTGTTTCTTTTCTTATATGGATTTGGAGGAACTGGTAAAATATTTATTTGGAAAGTATTGTCTGCAGCTATCAGATCAAAAGGAGATATTGTTCTAAATATTGCATCAAGCGGCATTGGATCTTTGTTATTGGAAGGTGGAAGAACATCCCACTCTAGGTTCACACTTCCTTTGATTCCAACTGAAAAAAGTACATGCAACATGTCCCGTGAATTAGAACTTGGTGGATTAGTGAAAGAAGCAAAGTTAATAATATGGGATGAAGCTCCAGTGATGAGTAAGTACTGTTTTGAGACTTTAGATAGGAGCTTGAGAGATATTATGCAAAATGCAGAACTACTGTTTGGAGGAAAAGTTGTGTTATTTGGAGGTGATTTGTTAGTGCTTCATTAAACTCTTCCGCCTTATGGAATCACTGCAAAGTCTTGAGGTTGACAAAAAAACATGAGACTCATACAAAACAATGCTTCAACCGAAGCTCGAGAGATTGAAGAGTTCACCAAATGGATTCTTGCTATTGGAGAAGGAGAGATTAATGAGCCTAATGATGGAGTTGCTGAGATTTATATACCATAAGAAATTCTGATTTATGAGGCAGAGTCTCCTTTGGAATCAATTATAGAAGTTGTTTATGGAACAACCTTTGCAGTGGAGAATGATCCGAAAATTTTCCAAGAACGAGCTATTTTTGCTCCAACCAATGAGGAAATTAACTCTATAAACTAACTCAACGGTTAGTATATATTTTATACACCTTTACTTACAAAATTTTAAAGTATTATGAATTCAAAAAATACCTATATTGATGAAAATAATCACTTCTTTTTGTTTACTGGTGAAGAAAGAATCTATCTAAGTTCTGATTCAATCGACCCTCAAGATAAATGTTCTCACAAAAATCCGGTATATTCACCAGATTTCCTAAATACTATCAAGGTTTCTGGATTGCCCTACCATAGACTTCGTCTTATAATTGGTTTTCCAATAATGTTGATGCGCAATATTGATCCTCATGGTGGTTTGATGAATGGTACACGACTTCAAATTATCGATATGGCTGAACATGTTTTACAAGCTCAGATTTTAACAGGAACAAGAGTTGAGAAAATTGTTCTAATACCTAGGATGTTGATTGTACCATCAGATTCGAGATTGCCTTTCAAAATGCGAAGAAGACAGTTTCTGGTTTCTGTCGCTTTTGCTATGACTATAAACAAGAGTTAAGGACAATCGCTGTCTTATATTGGTATATACTTGCCTAGACCGGTTTTTTCTCATGCGCAGTTATATGTGGCATTGTCAAGGGTGAAATCAAATGCAGGGTTGACCGTGCTTATTATAGATACAAAAGGAAAACCACAATCGAAAACAATGAATGTGGTATTCAAGGAAGTTTTCCAAAACCTCCGTTAGCAAAATTCATTGGTAAATACTTTTTTGATAATGATTTGCTTAATATGTTTATTCAAAATCATTTACTCTAATGCAGTTGATGAATATTTTAGGTAATTACAATGATGAAGCAAATAAAGAACCTCTCATTGAGGATTATTTCAAATTCAGCATTTTATTTTAACCTTTCAAGGTATTTATACTAAACCCAGGTTTAAATTACTTAAGATATATTTATTATATTTGACTATATATGTAGAGAATGTAACACATTCGTATTAAGGACCTTTATGTAATTTATTAATCCCTAGTTAGCTCTCTTGTATCTTCATATAAATAGTTGTAAACTCTTAATCAATATAATTAATTTCTTCTTTATACATGGTATCAGAGCCACACGATACTAAAATCCTAAACACATAAAAAATGAAATAATGGCATCGTGACACCGTTTTCTACTTTGATATGTCACGCTAACACCGTTCAACAATACACATCCTTTCCCCCTTGATTTTTCTCCTTTATACCCCTAGAACTAAATGCATCCTTCTAACCAAACTAGATGTCATTGTATCGATTTTCTCCCTTTTTAAGATAACTATTTCTTTTGTTTTTTAAATTTAAATATCATAACAAAACCAATTAAAATCTAATCTTTTATTTTCCAAAGTAAAAACCCTAATCTGCCGTTTCTTCTCTCCATCCATCGCAGTTTTCTCCGAACCTCAATTCGGTTCTGTACTATCGTTTTTTCTTCGGAAAACCTAACATAAAAGCTTATATATGTCGTATTCTGTCTTTTGGTACACATTGGCATTCGGTGAACATGACTGGAAAAGTTAGATCACTCTCTGAAGTTTCATTTGTGCAGTTTTCATGGGTGAAAATGTTCTAGGAGTCTCCTTTGTCGAAGCTAATAGATGTGAGTTATATAATTGATATTGTTGAGATTTTTCAATCCAGTTTTTCAATCGAATTCATGGATGTGGTCATTTGGATACGTTCATGTGGATGCAATATCATGAGTGTGGTCATGTGGATATGTTCATGTGGTTACAAACATTTTTGTTTGGTTTATGGTGATGTTTCATTTGCATCTTCACAAGGATAACCATCTTATGATATGTGAGGAGCTTATTTTATTTTTCTAAGTCCATTTTATTTTATTTTTCCAACTAAAACCGGTATGTGAGAAGTTTTATAAGTTTTTTCTGGATTTAACCAAACAAAGATACATTACCATGGATATTGTGTAATGGACAAATATGTGGATATTTAAAAATTGTGAAAAAGAAAGTTTTCTTTTTTTGTTGGTGCTTTCACCTACGATGATCTTGCTGCATTATGAATCAATTGAAACACACGCACAATTATTAAAAAACCAAAAATTAAACCAACATAATCGAGTAATCAATCAGCAAACAAAAGAAATAACCAACAACAAAAGATTCAAGATGTATTTAATTAGGAACTGATGAAAGTCAAGTGTAAACAACAACATTCTTTATTCAGATGTTTTTGTCGGCACGAGACCTCATCACTTGCGCACAAAGGACTAGAGAGAAGAAGGAAGGGAGAGAAGAAAAAAAGAAGAACAGTGAAATGGAAAGGGAGAGAGAAATAATAAAGGAATCGAGAAAAACTGAATTATCATCTCTTTAGTTAAGGGTATAATTGGCTTAAAAAATGAACAATGTAAAAGGGTGGTCAAAAACGGTGCCTAAAGCTTAAATGGTGTTAGAGTGGAAAGAAACCTACAAAAAGGGTGTCTCTATGTAACATTCCCTAAATAAATTTCTTTCACGATAACCAGCCGCCATGTCTGCACCACTTGACGACAACACTATCCCAAGAACAACAGATACTATTCCCATCAACAAAATTGTCACACACCAATTTTCTCATGTGGAAGCTCCAAGTCCGGGCTCTTGTCGCTGGTTATGGCCTTTTTGGTCATCTTGATGGATCCACTGTGAAACCACCCACAACGGTTACTACCTGTGGTGTTGCTGCTCCAAACCCGGCCTTTATAATTTGGCAACATCAAGACCAACTCCTCTACAGCGCTCTTCTGGGCTCCATTTCTCTTGACGTTCAGCCTTCTCTTTCTTAAACCACAACATATGCTGTGATCTGGAACACACTTGCAGAAATGCTAAACATAGCCGTGGCCACATTCAACAACTAAAAGATCAGCTCAAATTCATCACTAAAGGAAGCAGCAAACTTGTATTTATAGTTTTTAAGTGATCTAATTACATTTAAAAGTAAATGACCGATCTGTTTTCCTTCCTTTGAGAACTAGAAAACTATCATAGTTAAAGAAGATTAGTATTTAGTTAATGAGAGTTGATAGTGATTTGATTGAGGTAGGTAATTGTTAGCTTTGACTTAACTCTATTAACTCTAAGCCAAAGGCTCTTGATGTACATATTTTAATTATCTTCTTTCATCTACCTTCTTTACTTCTGGATTTGATCCTCTCTCTTATTTCCCTTCTATCATCTCTCTTCTATCATCTCTCTTTTATCATTTCTCTTCTATCATCTCTTTGTTATCATCTCTCTTTTATCATCTCTCTTCTATAATCTCTCTGTTATCATCTCTCTGTTTTACTTCTTCATTTCAACCAATCTTTTGTTATGGATTCAAATAATAATCCATATGGTGGGTCTCCCGGATACTTTACCCTACATAACTTTCCTTATGACAGCTTATCTACCAATGTTAACTTTGGGTCTTCTCAAACCGGCCAAATCTCTGCTTTTAGCCAGCAAGATAGTCATGGTGCACCATCTCAAGCCAGCGAAATCCCTTCTATCCCTTCTTTTAGCCAGCAACAGAGTCATGTTCCAACTCAATCTCAAGCCACACCAACTGCTATTAGGGAGAGAAGGCAATGGAACAGGGCAGATGATCTAGTCTTGATTAGCGGCTGGTTAAACACATCCAAGGATGTCATTGTTGGCAATGACCAAAGGTCAAGGAACTTCTAGAAAAGGATTGCAGACTACTATGCACCTTGTGATCATGTCTTGAATGGTGGTGAAGCAAGGCTGGCTGACCATTGCAAGCAAAGGTGGGGAAGAATCAGCATGGAGGTGAGCCATTTTAGTGGAGCATATGCATCTACAAAGGGTGAAAAAGCTAGTGGAACGAATGATATTGACATTCTCAAGAATGCTCATCAAATCTACTTGACACTTTACAAGAAGAAGTTTACCCTAGAGCATGCATGGGTTGAGTTGAAAAATGAACATAAATGGTGCAGTTTAGGATTAATGAATCCTACTAGCAACACATCAAGCAAGAAAAGAAAAGGTGAGGATGTTGCACAGTCTTCTGGATCTTGCAAATGAACAAGAGAGCAGGCATGCGGGTGTAAAGGCAATGAAAGCAAAAAAGTACAAGGGAAAAGAAAAGGTTGCACCTTTTGCAGAGTATCCCATGCTTTGGGAGAACAAGCAGAAGGATAATGAGGCCAAGAAAAAACTCCAAAAGATGTCCATTCTTGACACTCTCATTGCCAAAACACAACCACTTGATGAAGAGAAAGTTGCTTTTAAGAAGAAGCTAATGGTTGAATTGTTCTAAGTATTATCTGTCTAATTATTATCTCTAAATGTATCACTGTTTTATGTTAAGTAGCTAAGTTTGATATTTTGGATTCAGTATTATCTCTTAAATATCTTAATGTATCAGTTCTTTGAAATTTCTTAATGTATCAGTTGTTTGAAATATTTTTATGTATCAGTTGTTTCATATAAACACTCTTCTTTGCTATCTGTCTAAGTACTTATCTCTTGTTTTCTTTATGAAATTGATATATTATAGGTTAAGTTAATATGATCTCCCTAGGATAGAACTCCGATGAAGGCTGAAGATAGGTGATAGGCGACGTGAGTTTGTTGATGATGATGGGCGATGAACGTGAGTGATGATATGTGAAGATCGAATGATGAAACAATGGTTTGATGGAGATAGATGTTTAGGTGGTTGTATGGATTGTAACAATGAAAGGTTTCTGAATCACAAAGTGTATAGAAACCCGGAAATCTAGAACGCATTCAAGAATTCGAATTGAGAGAAAAAGTGTGACAATACTTGTTCATACAACTTCTTTGCTAAAGGAGAAAAGAGGCGTAGCTTTGGGTTTTAAACAACAAACAACAAGAAGTGCAAAACCAAAACAACAAGACGTTTTAAGGAAATAAGAAAAACAGCAAAATGTCTCGACAACCTGTAGTAGTACAGAAGTCGGCTGAACTAGTACAGACGCTTGACGACCTGTAGTAGTACAGAAGTCGGCTGAACTAGTACAGAAGTACATTATTCCCCTTTGGTAATGATTTCTAGATAACTCGACGTAGTGATCCATTTGCCTCATTAAAAACCATGCTGAGAAAACCCATTGGGACAAAACTCAGCTATGGGAAAAAGAATACAAACTTCTCACCTAAGCTACCTAGTCATCATCACCGGGTGAAGTCTTCAGGTTAGATATGTTGAAGACTTGGATCCTTGGTAGGTTGAATGACCCGTCAGCTATGAGTGCGTGTGCTTCCTTGGCCATCTCCTTAGCTCTTGAACGAGTGATCCTTCCCACCATCTCCGGTTTCTCTGTAGCCTCTGGCTCCGTGCTGGCCACGATCATATCATCCTCCCCCTCTTCAAAAGGATTTGTCCTCAAATCGGAATCTGCATAGTAAGGGAGCAAGTCAGAAACATTGAATGTTGATGATATAGTATACTTACCTTGAAGATCAATCTGGTATGCGTTATCATTGATCTTCTTGATGACTTCAAATGGACCATCAGCTCGTGGTAGAAGCTTGCTCTTCCTCTCTTCTGGGAACCTATCCTTGCGTAGATGAATCCACACTAAGTCTCCTTCTTCAAAAATGAGCTCCTTTCTGCCCTTGTTCGCATGCTTCTTGTACTGCTTGGTTCTTTTCTCTATGTTCTCCTTAGCTTTAGCATGTATCCTCCTGACCTGTTCAGCCTTTTCTTTGCCATCAAAGCTACACTTCACACTTAAAGGTAAAGGGATCAAGTCTAGAGGTGATTGTGGGTTAAAACCATAAACAATTTCAAAAGGAGAGAAGAGAGTAGCAGAATGCTTAGCGTGATTATAGGCAAACTCAACATGTGGTAGACATTCTTCCCATGACTTGAGATTGCTTCTTACTAAGGTCCTGAGGAGTGTAGATAGCGTCCTGTTCACCACTTCAGTTTGCCCATCTGTTTGCGGGTGACATGTGGTTGAGAATGATAACTTGGTTCCTAGCTTAGCCCATAACGTCCTCCAGAAGTGTCCTAGAAACTTTGTATCTCGGTCTGAGACGATTACTTGAGGCATTCCATGTAGACGTACTACTTCCCTGAAAAACAAGTTAGCTACAATAACAGCATCGTCCGTCTTGTGACTTGCAATGAAGTGAGCCATCTTGCTAAACCTGTCAACCACCACGAAAATCGAGTCTCTACCATTTCTGGTTCGAGGTAAGCAAAGAACAAAATCCATAGAAATATGAGTCCAAGGTTGAGAAGGGATAGGGAGAGGAGTGTACAAGCCGTGGGGCTGTACCTTACCCTTTGCCATTTTGCAGATATGGCACCTAGAACAAACCTTTCCAACGTCTTTCTTCATTTGAGGCAAATAGAAGTGTTCTTGCAGTCCAAGTAGAGTCTTTGACACTCCGAAATGTCCAGCCAGTCCACCTCCATGAGCTTCTCTGATCAGCAGCTCTCTCATGGATCCTCTTGGTATGCACATTCGATCCTTATAGAACAGATATCCATCCTGCTTATAATAGTTTTCAAAAGCAAACTTATGGCATTTGCCATAGCTCTCAGCAAAATCAATGTCAGTCTCATAAAGCCCTACTATTTCATCAAAGCCTTCTAGTTTAGAAGACAAAGTAGAAATGAGAGTGTACCTCCTTGATAATTCATCTGCGACTACATTATATTTACCTTTCTTGTACTTAACCGTGTAGGGAAAAGTCTCTATGAACTCCATCCATCTGGCATGTCTCTTGTTGAGCTTCTGCTGTCCTTTGAGATGCTTCAGGGACTCGTGATCAGTGTGAAAAAGAACTCCTTGGGCCACAGGTAATGCTGCCATGTTTGAAGAGCCCGAACCAAGGCGTACAGTTCCTTGTCATATGTAGGATAGTTCAACGTCGCTCCTCCTAGCTTCTCACTGAAGTAAGCTACTGGTTTGTTGTCGTGCATCAGAACAGCACCTATACCCACTCCGGAAGCATCACATTCAATTTCAAAAGTTTTCATAAAGTCAGGAAGTAAAAGAATAGGGGCAGTGATAAGCTTCTCTTTTAAGGTTGAAACCGCCTTCTCTTGTGCTTCTTCCCATCTGAATCCTACATCCTTCTTGACTACTTCTGTAAGTGGCGCTGCAATGGTACTGAAGTCTTGGACAAATCGCCTGTAAAATCCTGCTAATCCATGAAAGCTCCTCACTTCTGCGACGTTTTTGGGTGTTGGCCACTCCTTAATAGCTTTGACTTTCTCATCGTCCACTCTAACTCCTTCTGCACTGACAACAAAGCCTTTGCTGTAGATGAGTATGTCGTCGAAGTACACAACCACGAAGATGCCTATGAAAGGTCTGAGAGCATGATTCATTAGTCGCATGAAGGTGCTAGGAGCATTGATGAGACCAAACGGCATGACTAGCCATTCATAGAGCCCTTGCTTGGTCTTGAAAGCTGTTTTCCATTCATCTCCTTCCTTCATTCTGATCTGATGATACCCACTCTTCAAGTCGATCTTTGAAAAGACTGTTGACCCACATAACTCGTCTAGCATGTCATCTAGTCTCGGAATTGGATGTCTGTACTTCACTGTGATATTGTTAATAGCTCTGCAGTCAACACACATCCTCCATGAACCATCTTTCTTTGGTACAAGCAAAACTGGTACTGCACATGGACTAAGACTCTCTCTGATGTGTCCCTTGCTCATCAGTTCTTCTACTTGCTTCTGAAGTTCTTTAGTCTCTACTGGATTAGTTCTATAAGTGGGTCTGTTCGGTATTACTGAACCTGGTACCAAATCGATCTGATGCTCTATCCCACGTATTGGCGGCAAACCTGGAGGTATCTCTTCTGGAAATACATCCTTGTACTCCTCTATAATCTCTATCATCTCGTGTGGTAGCTCTTCTGCTGACTTAGTACTGGTGAGTGTCTCCTTATACACAAACATGAATGTGGTCATCTCTGGATCAAATAGCTTGTTGAACTCACTGTGGCTAATGTACAGGCTGTGAGACACTTTCTCTGTATCCTTGCGGTTCATGTGAAGCTAGTCCTTGTAGATTTCGCTGGGTATAAGTGGTAAAGGAGTGATCTTGCGTCCTTTGAACTCAAATGACTGCTTGTTGGTGTAGCCATCATGAAACACTCTCCTGTCGAACTGTCATGGTCTTCCCAGCAGAATATGACTTGACTTCATTGGAATCACATCACATAGCAACTCATCCTCATACTTCCCAATCGCTAGTTTCACCATTACTTGCTGCGAAACTGTTAAAGCTCCCTTGTTGTTCAGCCACTGTAACTGATAAGGTCTTGGATGTGAAGTGGTCTTGAGATTAAGCTTCTGTACCATCTCTTCACTGGCTGCATTAGTACAGCTTCCACCATCAACGATCAAGGTGCAGACCTTGTCTTGAACCATACATCTGGTGTGAAACAGGTTCTCACGCTGACCTCTATCATCTGGATGTATCTGAACACTTAAAGCTCTGCGTGCCATTAACATCTCTCCCATGACTGCAGTTTTTCCTTCCTGATCTAGTTCAGGCTCTGGTTCACTTTCTGAACTATCTACAGGCACAATTTCTCCTCCTTCTTGAAGAAGAAACATCTTCTTGTTAGGACAGTCTCTCGAGTAATGCCCCATTCCTTGGCACTTGAAACACCTGATATGACTTGTAGAGGTGCTACTCTTGGGCTTGTATTCGATTTTAACTTCCTCTTTGACGGTGGCTGTCGCGGGTTTACTATCCTTGGTGAAGGCGGGTTTGCTGAACTCCCTTGGCTTGGATATATTAGGCGTAAATGCTGTTCTCACCCCCTTTCTCTTGATCTGTGATTCAATTAGCTCTGCCTTATGTACCATTTCTTGAACATCTTCATAGTTCTGCAACTCTACCTTGTCTTGAATCTCTCTGTTTAAATCATAATTCTGCAACATAACCATGTCTTCACTTTCTCTTAGATCAGCCCTGATCATAAGCGTTTCCAGCTCTTGATAGTAGTCTCTAACAGACTTAGTACCTTGAATGAGACGCCTAAGCTTATTAAGAGTCTCTCTTTGGTATTGTGTGGGTACAAACTTCTTCCTCATTTGCGTGACTAACTGTTCCCATGTAGTGATAGCAGGCTCTCTCTGTCGATGTCTAGTAAGTCCTAGCTGCTCCCACCACAACAAAGCATAGCCATTGAATTCGGATATGGCTATCTTCACCTTGTTCAGCTCATAAGTACCCTGAACCTGAAAGTTAGACTCCATCTTCCTTTCCCAGTCTAGATAAGTCTCTGGATCATTGGTACCATGAAAAGAAGGATACTGAATCTTGAGATGATTCAGCTGCTGCTTCAAAGGATCATAATCCCTACCATGATCTCTGTTTCTGTTTCTCCTCATTGTCTGTTGACTATGATCTGAAACTTCATCTTCTTTTGAATACTCTCTGTCTGACTCAATGTATATTCGATGCCCAGCTACTAGTTCAGCTCGTCGTGGACGTGTATGATCTCTGCCAGTCCTACGGTCTCCCCTTTCTGTACTTCGATTATCTCTTCTCTGATTGAAACACGTCTCTCTTCCCCCAGTAGGTGACTTAGCTATTTTGTTCCGTGAATGCTTTGAAGTAGCTCCCACGTGAGCCTTTCCTTTAGCTAAACGACGGGCCTCATTAGGGCTAGGTGGTTCTGAAGAGCTTTGATCTGAAGCGCTAGATGTTTGAGCTATGTCTTTGATCTGCTTCTCAAACTTGTTACTGAGCTGTTCCATTTGTTGTTGAAACTGAGTAGACATTGTCCTGTTTGCTTCTGCTATTTGTTTAGAAATGGCTTGGTTCAAAGCTTCCATAGCTTCTGGAGAGAACTCCATTGTACCTGCAAATTAAAGAAGAAACTCGCAGTAACTTGTTCTTTGAATGAGGAACAAAATAAACGAAAATAAACTCTAAGACTCTGAATTTTAAACAAGAAACACGACTTGCAGACCTTTGTCAAGCAAGACAACACAAACTCGAACAATACCAAACCCTATAGCTAACAAACTCGAAATAACTAAACCCTAATTGCAATCTAATTTCGAACCAACACAAACTAAACCCTATTCGATCTAGACACCAACGAATTCAACAAAACACAAAAACAAACCCTAAAAACTAAACAAACGAATTTAAGCAAAAACACAAGAGATTAGGGTTCTTAGAATCGCTTAGCCTTGGCACAGAGTTGGCTCTGATACCACATAATATGATCTCCCTAGGATAGAACTCCGATGAAGGCTGAAGATAGGTGATAGGCGACGTGAGTTTGTTGATGATGATGGGCGATGAACGTGAGTGATGATATGTGAAGATCGAATGATGAAACAATGGTTTGATGGAGATAGATGTTTAGGTGGTTGTATGGATTGTAACAATGAAGAGTTTCTGAATCACAAAGTGTATAGAAACCCGGAAATCTAGAACGCATTCAAGAATTCGAATTGAGAGAAAAAGTGTGACAATACTTGTTCATACAACTTCTTTGCTAAAGGAGAAAAGAGGCGTAGCTTTGGGTTTTAAATACCCTAGGGCACGACACTCCAAACAACAAGAAGTGCAAAACCAAAACAACAAGAAGTTTTAAGGAAATAATAAAAAAAGCAAAATGTCTCGACAACCTGTAGTAGTACAGAAGTCGGCTGAACTAGTACAGACGCTTGACGACCTGTAGTAGTACAGAAGTCGACTGAACTAGTACAGAAGTACATTATTCCCCTTTGGTAATGATTTCTAGATAACTCGACGTAGTGATCCATTTGCCTCATTAAAAACCATGCTGAGAAAACCCATTGGGACAAAACTCAGCTATGGGAAAAAGAGTACAAACTTCTCACCTAAGTTACATAGTCATCATCATCGGGTGAAGTCTTCAGGTTAGATATGTTGAAGACTTGGATCCTTGGTAGGTTGAATGACCCGTCAGCTATGAGTGCGTGTGCTTCCTTGGCCATCTCCTTAGCTCTTGAACGAGTGATCCTTCCCACCATCTCCGGTTTCTCTGTAGCCTCTGGCTCCGTGCTGGCCACGATCATATCATAAGTATTATCTTGTTTGTTGTATTATCTCATAATATATGAACTGTCTATATGTTTCTTTTCAGGTTAACTATGGGACAAGATTATAGCTACTCACAAGATTCCACTTCAGATCTGAGTGACCACTACACACAAGACACTGCAGACATAGATACAAAAGCATACATTCTTATGGATGAAGCTCAGAGTAGGTTTCACATTGCTCATCCTGTTAGAATAGGAATATAGAATATTTTTATTATTCTCATAATGTTAAATATATGCTTGGAGACTACTCTAACACAGCCGACTCAACATGAGGTTGAGGTTGGAATCCCCAAAATATGTTATTGTGGTGGTCAGCCTATTCTTCATAACTCTTACACCATAAATGATCCGGGGAGAAGGTAAGTTCCAACTTTTCTTATTTCTATTTTATGTATCCACTTAATTGTAATGTATAAGTGTTATTTTAGGTTGTAATTGTTATTGTTAGTGCAGGTTCTACACATGTGAGAATGTTGATGATGGAGAGATGCATGTTCACAAGTGGTGGGATGTGGTAGTTATGGAGATGAGAGAAAGGGCCAGATTATATGAATTGGACCTTAACCAAGTGAGAGAACAAGAGACTAAAACTGATGAAAAGGTTGAGGCCCTTGAGAAAATTGTTGATGAGCTGCAGAAGAGTAGGTTTATAGTAAGATATGAGTTGGTTGTTCCTATTTCTGTCAATAGTTCTGATAAGTAGGAGAGATTAGGTTTGAAGAGTATGCATAACTTCTTCTAATATAGAATGACTTCTGATTACTATAGTTTGATTATTCACTTTCTTGTAATAGAAGATATGCTATCATCGATTATTGTATGGTTGGATTTTTGTGATTCACATGAGTTTGTTATCATGTGTGACAGGAAAGTGAATGAATCACATGTTTTTGTATTGCTTATATTTGTGACAGCTTTTGTTTTGTTGTTTTATATTTTACATGTTTTGTTGTTTTATAGTTCACATGAGTTTGTGGGTTTCTCAACAAACATTTCTATATAATACAAGGTAAGTTTTCATTCATCATTATAACTCAAAATCGCTCATTTGATCTCATTCCAACACAACAATCTCTTCCAATACACAATCTCTTCTCCCTCTCATTTTCTCTCAAATTATATCACTCACAAACACAACAATCTCTTCCAATACACAAGCTCTCCTCTCTCTCATTTTCTCTAAAATTATATCACTCACAAACACAACAATCCTTTCTATATTTCCTCTTGATCAACCTCAACTTTAATTTTTTCATGGCTTCCTCTTCCAACCATTTTTACTATATTATAACTCTAATAATGATGATAGTTTTGATGAATATTATTTAGACCTATTTGTTAATCAAGTAGATGCTACCTTAGAGGATATTTCGCCGGAAAGAAAAAAAACGTACATATATCAAAAGAAATCGGGAAGAAGGCCACGAACGTGTGTGGAACGATTAATTTAGTTAAAATCCTATTTACCCGGATAAGCTATTTCGAAGACGGTGTTTTCCAAGGATGGTTGGCAGCATCGATTGTATGTATTGGGGTGGAAAAATTGTCCAACCGCATGGAATGGTATGTATTCACGAGGTACCGGAAAACCAACTATTATTTTAGAGGCGGTAGCTTCACAAGATCTCTGGATATGGCACACTTTTTTTGGAGCGCCAGGTACTTGTAACGATTTAAATGTTCTTCATCAATCACAGGTATTTAATGACTACTATGTCAACGGAAGGAAGTATAATATGACTTACTATCTAACAGTTGGTATTTACCCCGTTTGGGCGACATTTATTCAATCCATCTGACTACCACAGAGCCCGAAACATTTTTTGTTTGCAACACGTCAAGAATCTGCACGAAAAGATGTTGAGCGTGCATTTGGAGTCCTCCAAACAAGATTCGCAATGATTAAGAATCCATGTCTTTTATGAGAAAAAGGCAAAATATTATATATTATGAGAGCATGTCTCATACTCCATAATATGATTGTCGAAGATGAACGACATTCTTACACTCTCTTTGATGAAGAAGAATTCCAAGAAGGTGCCACGTATCTTACGTTTTCAAACAATATGACTACAAATCTCGAGGGTATAGGTGATCGTCGCAGAACAATACGTGATAAACAAGCATATCACCAATTGAAAGAGAATTTGATTGAGAATATTTGGACTAAAATTGGACATCTTTCAAATGATTAACAAGATTATAAACTTCGTATTAATTTAATAAAATGTTTGTGTGCTTTAATTAATATGTTTGTATCTTTTTATGATTCTCATTTTAATTATTATGTTTGTATCTTTTTATGTTTCTCATTTTTATCTTCATTGTTTTTTTTGTTATTAATATTTTTGAATTGTATTTTCTGTTTCTTTTTATTTTTAAAATCAATTTTATGTTTATTTTTAAAAAATTTCAATTTATCAGTTATTTATTAAATTTTTAAAATTTATAATATGTTTTACATTATTATATTATTTAATTTTTAAGATCCTAGAGGTTCAACCAAAAATCAACTCTATATTTTTGGTTCCTAACTTAACCTCTTACATTATCAATATGCTTAAAAATCCCTAAGTTACATCTTCCCACTTATCCCTTTACAGATGCTCTTAGGAACTTTACATAGATTTTCCAATCATTCCTCCATGAATGAATATCATGAATCCTGTCGAAATGAACCATCGTAGAGACACGTTTTGAGAAAGAGTTTGACGTTACAATCGAGAGTAGGGAGGCGTAAAGTAGTTGTAAGAAGCCCTTTATATAGATAAGAAAGGGTACAAATTAGGTTTAACTAAAGAGTCACGTCGATAAAGAAATAACTGTTTAGGATTCAGTTTGCAACTGTTAAGGTAAATGAATAATTCGATATATCGGTTGAACAATTTTGGTTATATTAATTTTTAACAAAATGGATATATTCTTATTTTATGCGGATATTATCTTCCATACTTCATGATTGAATAAAATGTAATTTACCAAAACCTTAGAAAAATAACTACATGTCATTTGAATTGTCAATTTAATTCAGTATATAGTGTTATTTTTGGCTATATTAAATATATAAAATACCATAATTTTCTATAATTGATTTAGAAATTGCAGTTCACAATGGAACATTATGTCTGTATAAAGCTTAGCCATAAAGTTGTTGTTGGTCTAGAGTTTTTTTTGTCTCTTTGACTCCTTGCATGAAGTGGTTACATTAAACTTAATATAAAGAGATAACTGTCAGTTGAATTGAAACTTTATAAAACTCTTAAATGCAATACTCTTTTATAAATTTACATGTTTATTCTTCCAAATTTGATTGATGCTCCTTAAATTATTGATTTCCAAATATTGTCGACTAAGGAAGTCTTTCCAAACATCTAACAAAGTTGATTACTTTTTTTTAATATAGATATGGAGATAGTATATGATACAAATGGCGAAATATCAAAGAGGTAAGAATTACTCTAGCAGAATTATTTATTTAAGGTATGCCTCTTATCATTAAGTTTGGTTTGTATAGGAATGATCCCCTATATTATTCTGTATGATCATGACACATTTAAAATCTGTAAAAACACAATTATAATGAAAGGTTTTTAATGAAATTAAAACAAACGAAAGCAAATTCAAAAAGTAGTCCAAAACATAAAAATAAAGGTTTACAAAACATAGGATAATTAAACAGAAAGTTAAAAATATTAATCATCGTCCTCATCGCTAGGTCCTTCCCAAGTATACTCAGCCAATCTTTCACTTCCCCTATATGTTCAGAAAAACACAATATATAACAATGGATACTCTAATGCGTTTGGTTCAATAAAAATGTATTATAGGTAATAGGAGTGTGTCTAAGTTTGTATACTACTAGAATAACACAAACACAATTGAACTTACAGTAAAGTGAATAGATTCATTTCGTCATACTCTTTGTCCAAAAACATTTTAGAAGATCCATACTGAGACATAATACATGGATTACCAATTGAATAGAAACAACCAAGTATACACGTTTAATTATTCATTCACTATTATTCTAAATATAGGGACCTAAAAAATTGGTGAAGGAATTTTACTTACCTTCAAATTCAGTCATTCTTCAAAACCGAAGAACACACATTATAGGTCTATCAACAAAGTCTCCCTCAAAAATAAGATTTGTCCACTCTTTATGAAATTGTCTAGTAGCTTTGCCTACTGCTACACATTGGATTTCTTTATTCCTATAAAATTTTTAAATGTTAGGGTACACTTTAATAGAAATCCATAGTTGTATATATATGGTAAAGAAAAGTTGAAAAATCAAATGGTGTATACGTTTCATCTGACAATGTAAATGTCACAACACTCTCACCATTAGCATAACCATATTCCCCATCAACGAAATTAATTTCTTGCATCTCTGAAACGTTTGACATAATACCCTTTGCATCTCTATTGAGATTGTTACACATTATAACATAATTAAAGTTAAACTCAGTTAAATTTGAATACAATATCAGTATATAAACAAATTAGTGAACATATAAACTATACTAATACATACCAACACAGTACTTGCGGTACTCTTCATGTGAAGTGTCAATTTTTTATGCACAAGCAAAATTGAAAAACTCACTATCTATTCTCAGAGACACATCATGCATAGTTGTCCCGGGCACCATTGTTATTGTGAGATGATTGTGTGAGTTTCTAATAGGTAATCGATTTTCAAGTAGCTGGAAGTTAGTCAACTGGTACCATGTACCCTGTAGAAGGCGATTATGGAAAGGAGATGGATATTGTATGTAGGATATTGTAGCATCAATCCTACACTTCTGAAATAAACATCATAGATCAACATATAGTTAAGAAGGAGCAATATACTTCAGTAAATACCTAATTTAGATGTAAGTATAATACAAAAATCTGACATTCACTTCAACTAATATCATCTCCTTCCCCTTTCCATTGGAATCATGTTTAGGCTTCCATATTGATAGAAGCTTAACAAAGATACTCCAATTAGTTCTATTGAGAGTGAGATCAGAAAAGTAGGTTGTGGTGGCCATTTCTTGTTAAGTTTAGGTTGTTTTGTGAATATACTTATCTGTGTGTTGAGAGCTATGTAGATGTCCTTTATATCAAAGTAAATATTAGGTCTAGTGTCGTGTAAATACTTTTGTACTATAAATATATAAAGAAAGATGTGCTTAAAAATAATATATGAGTTAATTATAGATTCTATAGAAGTTGTCTATCGACAAAAACTGCAAGCGCCACTGTTCTTTTGCTAAATCTGAATTGGATGCATAGTAATATTGTTTTGTTCGAAATTGGAGTCAAAGAAAAGCACTTGTTACATGTGTGGTCAGATCGTTTTCATTTTCCAATAAATACAGTATTAATACTTCTGACTGAAGAAGCATAACATTAGCCCTTTGCCAGAAAAGTATTTCATTTGGATTGACAACACACCAACATACATAACCTACTTGTAGAGCCAATATAATTGTATCTTCTGCATGCCATATAATATATATAAGACGAATATACTAAGAGTAAAAAAAAAGAGGCTTTATTTTATTAAAAACTTGAAAAACATAACTAAGCAATTCAAACTTCAAAAAAAATCAAACAACAACCAAAAACCCAACAATCAAACTCAATCCAAAAACCAAACTTAAATGAAAACAAAAATGTATCTTATTGGAGGAAAATAAAATAGCAGATAAAATTTGGCATCTTGAACAACTGTAATGCAATCTAACGACTACTCCTTTATTTCTTTCATCTTTTCAATCTTCTCAAGCTTAGCCTTGACATGACAAATCTTCTTGGAAGTAGATGAATGTTCTTCAGTGTCTACTGTCGCCTTTGGAGTAGCAATTTTGCGTTTAGACTGACTTGAATCTGGTGAAATAGATGATCCAGATGGTCCTTCAACATCAGTTAACATTAGGGTACCCTGTAGATCAAAATTTGATATCTGGATCATTTGACATTAGTGGATATTAATTTATTAGTTATATACATAGATTAATAATACATTACCTCACTTGGAGCAGAAACAAATGAACCACCACCACCAATACAACCCACAGTGTCAACTGTGTCGTATAATATAATATAGAATTGGTTAGGTATTAATATATTACTAATTCTTGTGAGTAAAAACATGAATCAAGGAAAAATACACATACATTAACTAAACTGATTCTTTATCACTAAACTCAATTATTAGGTCCATGTCAGTGATACTCTTCTGAATCTTATATGTGTCATGCTTGTAGATAATAGTTTCCTTAACAATGCAAATCTTGAAGAGAAATGTTTGACCAACAACATTTGTAACAGCACCCGGGATTAAGTCATCATCTTGAATCTGTTATAGTTAGTTTGAAGTTAGTTGTTAGTTTATTGAAAGTACTGTGATCTAAAAGTCATAGTAAATAAAACTCAATAATTAGAAACCTCATTCTGCTCGGGTGGAGCTAACTAAGTAGTTGTTTGACCAATAATCTGTTGTGCAAAATTATCAAACAGCATAAAGGTTGTCGTCCCAGTGTTATCAATTACACGAATGTGTAACTTAAACCTGAAATTAGTAAATGGACAAAATAAATGCATATTCCAGAAGTGCATAATTTCTTAATGAAAGAACCAATCCCATTTTTTTTTAAAACATGCAAACTGGATTAACGCATTAACTCAAACCAGCTAAGCCATTAAAGCATCAATCAACATTAACAGCGGAAGACTCAACAAAAAATCCAGTTTAAATAATTCCATTAAAACATCAATCTCAACCAAACTTATTCCAAGACAAGATCATCCTAACATGCTTCTAAATTCCATTCTAACACCCTAACAAATTTAACAATAATCCAAAACACCAAGATAAGCGCCTAGATCATCCTCCTCTCCTCGCCATGATTCCACGGATCACACTTTGCTTTTACCTGCATCAGAGAAGGAGATGCATAAGTATTTCATAAATACTTAGTGAGGCAATCATCCCACCACTGGCTATACACACAAGCAGAAATGAACACATTCAAGTATTAACTCAAACAACCACCAATATAACACAAAACAACACGAAATGACCCGTTCTGACGAGTAGTGTCGATCGACACCATCCGCTGGTGTCGCTCGACACTCGCGACCATCCTCACGCGAAAGAAAGTTGGTGTCGATCGACACCCACCACTGGTGTCGAGCGACACCGAAACCCTAACATCGCTCCAGCCGCTTCTCATCAACGAATCCCACGCCTCTTGCACGCCATGACCGATTAGTCACCTCCTCAGGCTCGTACCAAGACCCCCAAACACATAAAACAAGCATACAAAACAAATGAATCAATCATCAATCAAAGAAAACACCCAAACATGCATCAAAACTGCTTAGATCAGCCTAGTCATGCACTCACCTTCAAAAATGGCAGAAACAAGGACGAACAGATTACAACAACAGCAACCAAGGACCCTCCTAACACCACAGCTACGAGATCTCTCTTCCCAAGGACAGAAACACCAAGAACAAGCCTCAAAACACTCTCAAACCTCACAAAACCTCTCTAGAGAACTTAGAACTTTAGAGAAGAAACAAAAGCGGCTGCTCTCACCCTAGGTCGACCTTTTCCTCTTTTAAACGCAACCTAGGTTAAACCAACCAATAACCACACGATTTTGCAATTAACAACGAACCGATCAAACCAAAATACGCTGGTGTCGAGCGACACCCTTCAGTGGTGTCGATCGACAACCCCCAAAACGGGACACGGGCGTTACAATTAATTATGAAATCAGTATTGAATGGGAATTTGCTAGTCTCACCTTGGCACTAAGACAATGTTGTCAATATTGCACTTGCAGCAATGGAATGTGAGAGGCAAAATGTCACATGCACTGCAAGTCCAGTAAAACCATCCCATATCCTCATCAATTGATAAAATTGTAGCCATGATAATACATTTGGCTACCTAGTTGTACATTCCACAAAATACACATATATTACTGTTAAATTATAATTAGCCAAAGATTAGCGAATTATCTAAAATATAGTAAAGGTAATAACTGACCTACGCGACCATTTAACTTCACAAATTGATCTTCTAGGCGTATGGAAAAAGAAATCTACTCTGTCAGACACACCACCAGCCACTGATAGAGGGTTAGAATTGACGACATCTAAGGAGAGTTCATCTTTGGGGAGGCTGCATTGTGACCATTTAATATGGTTAGTATACTTAACGTGGAATGATCTATAACATTTTATTGTAAGTATTCTTACCGAGATTTAAATTCAATCACTCTGTTTACTTTAGGGTTAAGAACAACAGCGGAGCAATTCTACGCATTGGAAAGTGATCGATTGTCTGCAGCATTATAACATCAATGTATGTAATTTAATAAATATAATAGTATAAAATTTTTGTTAAAAGATCCTAACATTTCCAAACTTTAATTTTACCAAATTAGACAGCGCATAGAACAATGGTTCCAGGGGCAGCTTGGATGTTGTTGTTGATATGCTCAGCAAATGCACCCCAAAGCACAACAGATAGACGTTGGTCACTACATTTTGACATATACAATATGACAATAGCGAATAGGAGTTTGAAGAGTTCAGAAAATAAATAATAAAGTAAAGTAATAAGCTAGAGTTATTACAGTTCATCACGCAATTCTAAAATAATTTTTTTGGTGTCTTTCCCATTGACAGGTATATCTTCAAGCTGAGTGACGTTGACCTATCGTCCAAAAACATCTAATAATGTAAGGCAGCTTAATCATATCATAGTGTATTTAATTATTCTTGTATAAATAGCTTATTTGATAATATCAACAAATTTAAAAACTTACCAATCAAGAAGTTGTTATCTAGAATAGCATCAAGAATATCACCAAACTTGACAGTAGAGAACCCATCCAACTCATAAGGCAAAGGTATGTCGCACTTTCTAACTTTGGTGTTAGGAATAAAAGCAATCTGGTAAGGATGATTAGTTGTCCGGTACATGCCTAGAACGTGGAACTGTAACGCCCGTGTTTCGTTTTGGGTGGTGTCGCTCGACACCAGCATTTTTTGGTTTGATAGGTTCGTTTTTAATTGAAAAATTGTGTGGTTATTGTTTGATTTAACCTAAGTTGTGTTTTAAAAGAGAGAAAGGTCGACCAAGGGTTAGAACAACCGCTTTTATTCTTCTTTAAAAGTTTTTAAGTTCTTCAAAGAGGTTTTTGTGAGGTTTAAGGGTGATTTGAGACTTGTTCTTGGTGCTTCTATCCTAGAGAAGAGAAATCTCGTAGCTGTGGTGTTAGGAGGGTCTTTTGTTGCTGTTGTTGTGAGGTTTTCGTCCTTGTTTCAGTCCTTTTCAAAGGTGAGTGCATGACTAGGCTGATCTAAGCAGTTTTGATACATATTTGGGTGTTTTCTCTGATTGATGATTGATTCATTTAATTGTATGCTTGTTTTATGTGTTTGGTGTCTTGGTATGAGCCTAAGGAGGTGATTAATCGGTCATGGTGTGCAAGAGCCATTGGATCCGTCGATGAGAAGCGACTGGAGCGAAGTTAGGGTTTTGGTGTCAATCGACACCAGTGGCGAGTGTCGATCGTCACCACTTTCTTTTTCGCAAGGATGGTCGCGAGTGTCGAGCGACACCAGTGGATAGTGTCGATCGACACTACTTGTCAGAACGGGTCATTTTGTGTTGAAACATGATTTATTTGTGGTTGTTTGAGTTAATACTTGAATGTGTTCATTTTTGCTTGTGTGTATAGCCAGTAGTGGGATGTTAGGATGATTATGTTCCTGGAATAATGTTTGGATGAATTTGTTGGTTTAATGGAATTTTTTTATTGGATTTTTGATTAAGTCTTCCGATGGTTAACGTTGATTGGTTTGGTTTAATGAGATTGTCTTGTCTAATTGTTTTGATTCATTTAGAGGCGGTTTAGCTGGTTTGATTTAAATGGGTTAATCCGGTTTGCATGATATAAAAAAAACGGGATGGGTTCTTTCAGGAACAATCCGAAGTTGATAAGAATTCTAGTCTCGCCTTCACCAAGCTGGTCACGGAACAACCCGGTAAGTGAATTCTTGATGGTTGCCTGGATTTTGTGACCCTATAATATATACAAAGGTTTATGAATCTTGAAAAATATATAGTTAACCTAAATAAATTATAATGAAATGTAGAGTATCACTTAGTTATCAAATGTAGCAATGAGAACTAAGTGTCACAAAACCGTTAGTTTTTGTCATATAAATCTCATAATACTTTTGAACAAAAAAAAATCTCATAATACTGAAATAAATATGTACTCTAGATGGGTATAAAAATAAAAATTGAAATACAAAATAAAAAATAGATCGACTAAGAATTATTCATATTCGTGTAAAATTTATACAAACATGTGCATCTATTAAGATCAAATAAATCTCATAATACATTAATAAATATTTACTATAAAAAGTTTTAAAAATATAAATCAAAACACAAAATATAACAGAACGACTAAGAATTGTATATACTATGTAAAATATATACTACCTTTAGCATCAATTATTATCATATAAATCTGACATTACTTAAATAAAGGTGTGGTATAGAAGTTAATAAAACATATCAAATAAGGATTTAATATACTGTGTAAAATATATACTCACTTTTCCATCAATTAAGATCATTTCAATGGTTTCACCATTAGCAACAGAGTATTGTTTCCAAAGTCTTATGATCTGAACCTTTATTTTCCCCATGTTCTTAAATGGTTTCAAGTCTGAAACAGAGGAGAAAGATGCCATGGGAACATAAAAGCTAGTTTGATTTAAATGGGTTAATCCGGTTTGCATGATATAAAAAAAAAATGGGATGGGTTCTTTCAATTTGGTATCAGAGCATCTACGGTTTTAGGAAGGGATTAAATTGGTGAATTGTGATGTGATGTGTGAATTTCATTGATGAGAAATGATGATGTTGATTGCATGCTGATTGATTTGTGTGTTAATCAATTGTGTGAGCATGGAGACCTAGATCATCCTTTCGAGCTTTCAATGAGATTCCACTGTAAGTTGTGTGGTTTGGTGTCTTTTTTTTTGGTGTTCTTAGCCTTCTGTTGTGATGCAGATGGTTAGAGGTAGAGCTGTCGGTCGTGGTCGTGGTCGTGGGTGTGGTCGCGGTAGGGGGCGTGGTGTTGCCACGGGTAGCGACACGAGTGTGGGCCGGAGTGCTACCGCCGATCCTGTCAGCGAGTCCTAGTCACATCAGGAGGGACCCTTGGGCGGTGCGAGTGTGAGTGCCGTGGGAGCCGATTTGTCCGGGAACAGTACTACTGTGGCTGGAAACCCGGTTGGGGGTGTTCCAGCAGGTGGAGCCCAGGGTCAGGATGATCGACTTGCTAATCTGCTAACGCATCTCTTGAAGCGATTACCGGGAGCGGTACCGGTACATGCTCCTATTGGGCCTGGTGTGTAGGCCCTTGTTGGGCCTGGTGTTCAGTCCGTTGTCGGGGTTGTACAGTGAAACAAGCTTTTTATTGCTCTTGGAGTTCAATTCCCCAATGCGATGTAGCATAAGAGGTTATCGATCCAAATGGATGATTTGCAAGCAATTAAGATATAGCAGTACTAATAAAGTCAAGCCAAGCAATTGAAGGTTTGGTTTAAAGAACTCTAATGCATAAAAATAAACTACAGAATGTAAACTAAAAAGATCTAAGAATAGAACTGAAAATAAACTAAAGATTGAGGAACTACAGAAGCAATAACGAAAATAGAAATGAAGCAAGTAAACAATCAGATAAAGAAAGGTCTTGAGGATGGGCTAATAGGGTGATGAATCCTCTTAATCTCATGGGGATGCTTAACATGCTCAAATAGATCTAATCCTAGACAATGAACCACTTAACCTAATCAATCCAATCTCTTGGCAAAGACTATCAGATCTATAGCACTTCCTAATCTCAACTTTCATTGATGAAAAATACTATAGATAGGCATAAAGAACAAGCTCATTAATGTCAATCTACTCCTTACAGCCAATCTCTTGGGCAAGCAAATAGATCTCTGGCATTAGTTGATCAGACATTCCATTTGAACACCTTTTGAATGCTGGAATGTCTAAGATCTAATCCCACATGGTTAATGCTAAGATAGCATTAATATCTCCTAATCCAGAAGGTATCTATCTAAATATATACTTAAGCATCCCTAGAAACTAAGATTCCTCATCACCTAACCCATCCTCTAAACCCAGAAAACTACTCAGATCTGGAGTTCATCATGAAGAACATAAACCCAGAAATCTTTGAATCTTGCATAACTAGATATTATAAAGAAACAACTCCAAATACTCAATAGATCAAAAGATATAAAGATTACAAGTTTCCGGAAATGTATGGTGGCTACAGAGAAAAACCCTAATTAAAACTTGATTTTTAGCTTAATGGCCAAAGGGGTCTATTTATACTAAAGGCAGGAAGCCCTAAAACACAAAAAGACAAATTACAAAGTCGGTTTAAAGAGAGCTCGCCCGGGTGCATGTCGGGCTCCTACGGGTCCTCTCTCGGCTCGTCCGTGTTCAGCTTCCTCCTGTGAGTCCGGTTGCTTGATCGTGCTCGCTTGGTCGGGCTGGACACACTAGATCGGGTCCATGTTTTGCAGTGTCTGAGTGTGCCTGTTTTTGCTCTAAAATGCAGATAATGTGCAAATCCCTATGCTAAAGATCCTAGATGCGAAATATAATGCAAAGAGACTAGAAATCCTAAGAAGTAGAGATCTAGACATGCAAATAATGCACAAAACATATGCTTAAGAGTATAAAAATATAGGGTTATCAACTCCCCCAAACTTATTCTTTGCTTGGCCTCAAGCAAATTCAAAGTAGGGAGAGAGGTTTGAAGGTGGGGACTCAGAACCAAAACTTGCTGCAAAAGAGTTTAACATCAATGTCCTATTCGTTATTCTAGAATGCAATTCAAAGGCTGTACTCTGAAGACTTTAGCCATTCCTATTTCAACACAAGATGTCATCAGCCACATAACCTAGACAAGCAATCAAGTCAGCCATCCTTTTTAACATTCATTAAGTAGTAATAGTGAATCCGGATGTGAATTTGAATTTAAACTCATTTGGCTAGGCAAGTGAAAGGTTTAAGAGATAAAGAGAGTCTCTTTTTGGTGGGGTTTAATCATTTAAGTGCAGGGATCTCTCTATGAACAAGATTGAGCTTTTGGGAGAATGTTTAAGGTAAGTACCAACAAATGCATACATGAATAACATCTTGACTACCCAAAGTACCCAAGTGATATCCTAATCATCTAAACCCATATGATCCTATTCTACCCTTTAGCTCTTTTCATCCCAATTTCCCTTTTTGTTCTAAGTCTAAGGAAAGCTATTTATAATAAACTAGTGGATAGGGGGTTTTCTTTTATAAACACTATGGTTCTCTTTCTTCTTAACCCTTAAGACATCAAAGCATTTTGCTTCTTTTCTTTTCACCATCCCAACAAATCCCAAAAGCCAAGTAGAATCCATCCTAGTCCTATCTGATCCGAAAGATGCAAATCAGAACTGGTCAAGGTTATGACCAGCTACTTGGATCAACAAGAGAGTGGTAAAAAGAGGGAAAGAAGATCCAAGTATGTATACAAGGTATCCATGAGTTTAAAACAAATCACAACCATATAATTATCAATTTAAGTTAAGGTTCTTATAAGTAAAGGATGGCATCATATCAAAGCAAGCTTCGGTTTAGACTAGAATTCAAATCATGCGATCAAAGAATGGTGCGGTCTCATTTCAAGCTCAAATGAAAGCATTAAACAACTATGAACTAGGGCATTGGTGTTAAATCTAACGAAATAGAAAGTTCCTTGGTTATAATCATCATAATCCCCTATGCTAATGCAATGATCCTAAATGCAACATCCCTAAAGCAAGACTAATATGCAAATGCAACTATATGAACACTCTGTTTTTAAAGGATTTTCTGAAATTTTTCAAATTTTTAGAGGTTTTTGATGCACATAGATGAATGCAAGACTAGATGCTAAAAATTCAAAATAAGAAAATAGAAAACATATCAAATGCTATCCTAAGCTCTCCCCCAAACTTAAATTACACAGTCCCTTGTGTGATAAAAATCTGAAGGAAGACTTAGGATCAAAAAGAAAATAAAAATGCAAGGCGGTATTTACAAAGGTGAGGGTAATAGAATTACCTCTTGGGTGGTCTAAACCACGAGTTCATAAAGTCGAGGTTCGCTGCTACATGCTTTTCTTGGACGTTGTCAGTGTCGACTGCGAGGTGATAGGTTGACCCGATCGGGTGTGCGATCGGGTGAGGTGCTCGTGTCAGCTCCCGGTTCTCTTCTTGCTCTGAACAGACTTCTTTTTGGATGTAGCTAAAATTCGAGAATGGTATATAAAATGGTGCTATTGGGACTTCCTCCCAATTGAGCTTGTTTAAAGTCACTGAGCTTGACTTGTAAATGATTAAGCTGATGGTGGATCTTGGAGAGGGACTGAGCTCCTCTCTGCAATTACCTCATTTGCAAGATAACTCTTAACTCGCTGACCATTTACTGTGAATTCCGTCCCTTCTTTATCTAGAAGGGTTATTGCTCCATAAGGTCTGACTTCTTTCACTATAAATGGTCGAGACCATCGTGATTTCAATTTCCCCGGAAAAAGTTTCAGCCTGGAGTTAAAAACTAGTGCTTGATCACCAACGATGAGTTCTTTCTTCATTATCTTCTTGTCGTGGAAGGGTTTTGTTCGCTCTTTGTAAATTTTTGAGCTTTCATAAGCATCAAGCCTTATCTCTTCTATCTCTTCTAGCTTCTTTTTTCTTGAGCTGATTCGATGTCAAGGTTGAGGAGCTTAGTTGCCCATAGAGCCTTATATTCAATTTCCACAGGGAGGTGAAAAGCTTTACCGTATACCAATTGAAATGGAGTTCTTCCTATTGGCGTTTTGTAGGCTGTTCTGTATGCCCAAAGGGTTTCATCTAGCTTTGTAGACCAGTCTCGCCTTGAGATCCCGACGATCCTAGATAAGATATTCTTTATCTGTTTGTTAGAGACTTCAACTTGGCCACTAGTTTGGGGGTGATATGCAGTAGATATCTTGTGCTTCACCCCATATTTCTTTAACATGCCATCAAAGACTTTATTGATGAAATGGGTTCCCCCGTAACTGATTACTGCTCTAGGAACGCCATACCTAGGGAAAATTATGCTTTTGAACATTTTGATAACTACCTTGTGGTCATTGGTTGGGCAAGCGAGGGCCTCTACCCATTTTGAGACATAATCCACAGCCACTAAGATGTAGGTGTTTTCGTAGGAAGGAGGGTTGAACGGTCCCATGAAATCTATTCCCCAAACGTCGAAAATTTCAACTTCCAGTATCAGATTTTGAGGCATCTCATTTCGTTTTCCAATATTTCCCATTCGTTGGCAAGCGTCGCACTTGGTGATGAATTCATGAGCGTCCTTCAATAGTTTTGGCCACCAAAAACCTGCTTATAGCACCTTTTGAGCAGTTTTGAAAGTGGCAAAAAGACCTCCATAAGTGGATCCATGACAATGCTCAAGCACTCCTTGTACTTCTTCTTCAGCTATACATCTCTTAAATAGCGAATCTGACCCCCTCTTTTAAAGGTAGGGCTCATCCCAAAAGAAGTGATTGACTTCCATATCTCCTGGGATTTCACCATAAACTTTATAGTTAACAATGTCTGCATAGCAGGGTACATGTTCTGATCCGATCAAGCTGCACTGGAACTCCAACTTTCACGCGACCGTGTCTGCTGTTTCTCTCCATAATTCAATTCCTAAAAGCTTTTCTTCAGGCATGCAATCATCTATTGGGATAGTGTCTTCAATCCTCATTCTAGATAAGTGGTCAGCTACCCCATTTTCTATACCTTTCTTGTCAACTATTTCCATATCAAATTCTTGGAGCAAAAAAATCCATCTCAAAAGCCTTGACTTGGTGTCCTTTTTGAGTAGATGTGGCGTAGAGCTGCATGATCCGTAAAAACCGTCAATTTAGATCCAACGAGATAGCTTCTGAACTTCTCAAAGGCGAAGACAACTGCTAAAAGTTTCTTTTCTGTCGTCGCATAGCGAGTTTGGGTTTCGTCCAATGTTTTGCTAGCATAGTAGATGACGTGCAGCTTCTTATCAATCTTTTGCCCTAGAACTGCTACTACTGCGTAGTCGGAGGCAACGCACATGATCTCAAAAGGTTGATTCCAATCCGGGGCCTGGACAATTGGGGCAGATATCAAGGCTTTCTTTAATTCTTCAAAAGCTCTTAGGCAATCATCTTCAAAAATGAATTCTTGCTCTTTGCAAAGGAGTCTTGTGAGAGGCCTTGCGATCTTTGAAAAATCTTTAATGAATCTTCTATAGAAACCAGCATGCCCTAGGAAGCTTCTTATGTCCTTTACTGTCTTAGGTGGCTGAAGTTGAACCATCACTTCGATCTTGGCCTTATCCACTTCTATCCCACGTTCTGATATCTTGTGTCCTAGCACAATTCCCTCGTTAACCATAAAGTGGCATTTCTCCCAGTTGAGAACTAAACTTGTTTCCTCGCACCTTGCTAGCACCTTGCAAAGATTTAACAAACACGAGGAGAAAGAAGAGCCATACACAGAAAAATCATCCATGAATACCTCTACCGTCTCCTCTATTAGATCCAAAAATATAGTGGGCATGCATCTTTGAAAGGTTGCGGGCGCATTACATAGGCCAAAGGGCATACGTCTGTAGGCAAAAGTGCCATAGGGAAAAGTAAAAGTTGTTTTCTCTTGGTCATTTGGGTGGATAGGGATTTGGAAGAACCCGCTATACCCATCTAGGAAACAGTAATAGGGATGGTTAGCAAGTCTTTCTAGCATCTGATCTATGAATGGTAAGGGGAAATGGTCTTTCCTAGAGGCAGCGTTTAACTTCCTATAATCTATGCACATCATGTGTCCTGTTATGGTTCTAGTAGGGATTAACTCATCCTTATCATTTTTAATAACCGTTATTCCACCTTTCTTAGGAACGCAATGGACAGGAGAAACCCAAGTGCTATCAGAAATGGGATAAATGACCCCAGCATCGAGAAGTTTCAGGATTTCCTTCTTAACTACTTCCTTTAAGTTAGGATTCAATCTTCTCTGTGGTTCTATGCTGGTGTAAGATTCATTTCCCAAACTAATCCTATGCATGCATAAACTGGGTGAAATCCCTTTTATATCATCTAAGGAATACCCTATAGCTTTTCTATATTTCTTAAGTTCTCTAACCAGCAATTCTAATTCATCATTATTTAGGCTGGCATTAACGATGACAGGGAAATTAGAGTTAGGACCGAGGAAGGCGTACCTTAGCCCAACGGGAAGAGGTTTGAGTTCAACCTTTGGCGCCTTCAGTTCGGACCAGTCATCCGATCGGGTCGGACTTAACCCGATCGGATTTACTGATGGCTTGATCGGATCTTCACTTGGTCAGGTCGGGATTTGCTGATTGGGCTCGATCGGATCTTCACTTGGTCGGGTCGGGATTTGCTGATTGGGCTCGATCGGGTCTACACTCAGTCGAGTTTGGTCCCTTGGCAGCTCGGATGACTCAACCTTGCAGATCGTTTTGTCTATTTTTCCCTTTTGGCGTAGCTCTTCAGGTGGTTTAGCGTGGTCCGCAACTTTGTAAAGATCTAAACAAGCGCAGTACCCTGAGGCTTCCCTATACAAAAATTCATCGCCATTGCTCTTCGTGAGAGCGGTCTTCAAATGGTCTTTCTCCGTCAATTCTTCTAGAAATTCACTGTTTAGTTGATCCATTTCCTCCATTATGAAAGCTTGCCCATCGATGGTTGGGTTTCTCATCGTATTCTTTATGTCGAAATTCATAGTGATGTCCTTCCCAAGATAAGGTTAATTTTCCCATTACAAACATCTATCATAGCCCCAGCTGTAGCTAGAAATGGTCTCCCTAGTATCAATGGGTCTTTAGGTTCCTCGTCCATTTCAAGGACTACGAAATCAGTGGGTACTTCAACTTTTCTGATTTTAACTGGAATATCTTCTAGTAGGCCGTGCGGGAGACGGACAGATCTGTCTGCCAAGATAAGCGATATATTGCAGGCTCTGTATTTGTTGAAGCCTAGTCGTTTAGCAACAGAGAGCGGCATGAGGCTAACTGAAGCCCCAAGGTCACAAAGGCATCTAGCAAAGAAAAGTGGTCCTAGGGAGCAAGGGAGCGTGAAAGATCCTGGATCTTTAAGCTTCTCGGGAACTTCCTTCTTTTGGATAATAGCACTGCACTCAAGGTTCAGTACCACTGCTCCCTGAACTTCCTTTAGTCTCTCCATGATAGCATCCTTCAAGAATTTTTGATAAGGAGGTATGAGAGCAAAAGCGTCTATTAAAGGCATCTTTAGTTCGATGTATTTAATCTGTTTATCAAATTGAGCCTTGTATCTCGCGGTTATCTCCTTTTTAAACATGCTGGGGAACGGTAATCAAGGTTTATATGGAGGCGGGGTAAATTGTTTCTTTTAGGATTTGCCTTCCCTCAACATCTCCAGCATGGTCGGGTTTGATGTTGGCTCGATCGTGCTCGATATGCACCCGATCGGGCGTGTTTTTCGGTTTGATTTCCGCAGTTGAGGGACTAGAATCCTCCTCCTCTTGGTCAACACTGTCCCCAGGGGTTGGTAAGAGTCTTTCACGCGGCGATAAAACACGGCCACTGCGTAGGGTGACTTCATTGGCAAATTCATTTGGTGCTAGAGTATGTGCTCGGTTACCTTCTAACTGGGTATACGTTGGTAGAGGCTGGTGAATTGTTTAGATAGTGTGTTGTAGGAATGATCCATGCGAGTGCAGATCTCCAAAAAAGTTTTGGTTGATTGTTGGTTGCCATCTGTTTGACTTTGTAGGATCTTGTGAAGAAGAGTCTGTACGTTTGGTTCTTGGGGCTGTTGTTGAGGTGGATAGACCTGATATTTAGGGTTGGCGACGTTGGTGCTTCTATAAGACAGATTCGGGTTGGTTTATAGTTGTTGTAACTCTGTTGGGAACCTCCTTGATTCTGGATATAGCTCACCTCCTTAGTATTTTCACAATCACCATCATGAAGGTGAAAGGTCTCCTCCGCTTGAACAAAGTGAACACTCTGTGGTTGGTTCATCAAAAATTTATCGAGCTTGTCATTAAGTGCCTTCATATCCTTCTTATATTTATCCTCCAGGTCGGTGCTTCCACGAACGGTTCTGTCACAGTCCTCGTTGTACATGCCATCGGACTGAGCCAGATTCTCTACGAGTTCCCAACCAGATTCAACGTCCTTGTTAAGGAAATTTCCATTGCTGGCGGTGTCAAGAAGGAGGCGAAACTTTGGTAGGATCCCTCGGTAGAGAGTACTGAGTAGTGACTCGTTGCTGAAGTCGTGGTGAGGACATTGGGACTGATAGCTTTTGAATCGCTCCCATGCTTCATAGAATGTCTCGTTGTTTCGCTGAGCAAAGCTAGAGATGTCGTTCCTCAGTCTTGCGGTTCGTGCATTTAAGAAGAACTTAGACAAGAAAGCTTTCTTGCACTCCTCCCAGGTCGTGATCGATCCAGCGGGCAATGATTTTTCCCATTGGTGAGCTTTATCGCCAAAGGAGAAAGGGAACAACCTCAGCTTGAACCCATCTTCACTAACTCCATTGATTTTCTTTAAGCCACACATGCGATCGAATTCGTCGAGGTGATTGAGAGGGTCTTCCATGGGTAGGCCATGAAACTTGTTGCCCTGAATCATCGAGATCAGGCTACTCTTTATCTCGAAGTTGTTGTTTTGGACTGCTGGAGGAACTATCCCTTGACGAGTGGTATGGGTACGTGGTGCATCTTCTGCTCCAATAAGTGCGGGTACCCTTGATGGAGGGTCCATCTCTGCTGTTTGAGTGTTTATGTCTGATGTTTGAACACGTTGCTTTCGAAGTTGTGTGGGCAAGCGTTCAATGTTGTTGAGGTAATTGAGTAGATTCTGGTTGCCCTTGGATCTGGTGTGCATGCAAGGTGGCTCGATCAGGAACACGTGGTCAGGCTCGATCGAATTGGTAGGATTCTTGGTCGAGTGCAGAGTGTAGCTCGGTTGAGTGCAGAGTGTAGCTCGGTCGAGCGCAGAGTGTAGCTCGGTCGAGTGTACCTGAAATGCAAAACAGACAAGTAGCAAAGGTAGAAATCAGTGATCGAATGTAAACAAAATAGAAAGAACTTGATCTAGATAGAACTGGGATCTTAAATGGAACAAATAACATCCAAATGGCAGCGACGCCAAATTGAAACAAGCTTTTTATTGCTCTTGGAGTTCAATTCCCCAATGCGATGTAGCATAAGAGGTTATCGATCCAAATGGATGATTTGCAAGCAATTAAGATATAGCAGTACTAATAAAATCAAGCCAAGCAATTGAAGGTTTGGTTTAAAGAACTCTAATGCATAAAAATAAACTACAGAATGTAAACTAAAAAGATCTAAGAATAGAACTGAAAATAAACTAAAGATGCAGGAACTACAGAAGCAATAATGAAAATAGAAATGAAGCAAGTAAACAATCAGATAAAGAAAGGTCTTGAGGATGGGCTAATAGGGTGATGAATCCTCTTAATCTCATGGGGATGCTTAACATGCTCAAATATATCTAATCCTAGACAACGAACCACTTAACCTAATCAATCCAATCTCTTGGCAAAGACTATCAGATCTATAGCACTTCGTAATCTCAACTTTCATTGATGAAACATACTATAGATAGACATAAAGAACAAGCTCATTAATGTCAATCTACTCCTTACAGCCAATCTCTTGGGCAAGCAAATAGATCTCTGGCTTTAGTTGATCAGACATTCCATTTGAACACCTTTTGAGTGCTGGAATGTCTAAGATCTAATCCCACATGGTTAATGCTAAGATAGCATTAAGATCTCCTAATCCAGAAGGTATCTATCTAAATCTATACTTAAGCATCCCTAGAAACTAAGATTCCTCATCACCTAACCCATCCTCTAAACCCAGAAAACTACTCAGATCTGGAGTTCATCATAAAGAACATAAACCCAGAAATCTTTGAATCTTGCATAACTAGATAGATAATGATCTAAGGACCAAGATATTATAAAGAAACAACTCCAAATACTCAATCGATCAAAAGATATAAAGATTACAAGTTTCTGGAAATGTTTGGTGGCTACAGAGAAAAACCCTAATTAAAACTCGATTTTTGGCTTAATGACCAAAGGGGTCTATTTATACTAAAGGCAGGAAGCCCTAAAACACAAAAAGACAAATTACAAAGTCGGTTTAAAGAGAGCTCGCTCGGGTGCATGTCGGGCTTGTTCGGGTCCTCTCTCGGCTCGTCCGTGTTCAGCTTCCTCCTGTGAGTCCGGTTGCTTGATCGTGCTCGCTTGGTCGGGCTGGACACACTCAATCGGGTCCATGTTTTGAAGTGTCCGATTGTGCTGCAGATGATATGCAAATCCCTATGCTAAAGATCCTAGATGCGAAATATAATGCAAAGAGACTAGAAAATCCTAAGAAGTAGAGATCTAGACAAGCAAATAATGCACAAAACATCTGCTTAAGAGTATAAAAATATAGGGTTATCATACAGCCCGAGGGGGTAGGTGCGGTGGTCGAGCAGTCGTACTACCTACGGATGTTGGAGCAGCTGCAGCGGTTTGAGATGTTTTTGGTCTTCGGAGGTTCCGATCCGGCTGTAGCGGATGAGTGGCGGGTGCTATTGGAGCGGTATTTCCTGTCGATGAGGTGCCAGAGGCGTATCGGGTGGGCATGGCGGCTTACTACTTGGCCGGTGATGCACATTTGTGGTGGCGGAGTGTGCTGGCCAAGAGGGAGCAGGGATTGACGGTATGGGGGGATTTCTTATCAGAGTTTAATGCCAAGTATTTCCCGGCGGAGGCACTAGACCGGATGGACTCGCAGTTTTTGGCGTTGACTCAGGGAGAGCGGTCAGTGTAGGAGTACGACACGGAGTTTAGCCGACTCTAGGTGTACTCGGGTCGTGCGGGAGGTCCTGAGGAGATGTAGGTGCGTCGGTTCATGAAGGGTCTCAGCCACGATGTGAGTGTACGGTGCAAAGTGCAAGCCTATGCATCGCGTGTGGAGTTGATTGAGGTGGCGGCGGAGATCGAGGATGAGTTGAGGAGTCCTAGTCCGTCGGTGCTACCGAAGAAGGCCCAGCCGCAGTTGGTTCTGAGTAGAGGTGGCAAACCTGCTCAGGGACAAAAGAGGAAGTGGGTTGACTCTTTCAGGGCTGGTCAAGGTGATCGTATGATATGATCATGGATAGCACTAAACAATTGGAGCATGAACCGGAGCTGGAACTTGAAGAAGCTAAGCTCGTAGCTGAGGAGAAGCAGCTCAGAGAGGAGGATAAGCAGCTAGGAGAGGAGGATAAGCTTTGTAGCCGAGGATGCTCTTGTCACACCAAGTGGTCCAATGACTCGTTCAAGAGCTAAACTGTTTAAGGAAGCTGTTGGAGGATTACTTAATCAAATCCGGAGCCAACATGATCAAGACATCAAGTATGAAGGAAAAGCTTGTCAAACCACTTTGGTTTTGATCCAAGCTAAGTGATTCAACAATGGGAAAAGTGTCATGGTTGCACTCTTTTTCCCTTGTCAAGTTTTGTCCCACTGGGTTTTCTTGACAAGGTTTTTAATGAGGCAGCTGTTTCAGTTCACCATTGCCCATTTGTTGAATCAAAAGCCCAAGGCCTTTTATGCACTTAAGGAGCCACGACCAAGAAGAGGAAGAGGGTCAATCTATCTTTTAAATTTCAAGTTTTTAATTTATTGCTTTGTATTTTTGAGATCAGCCTTGTAACTTGTTCCAAGGCTTGTTCTTTCTCTTTTTTATAAACCCCCTTTGTAATCTCTTTGAGAACTCAACCTTTCTTTTTATCAAAACCTTTTATTTCTCTAAGGAGATCTTTTCGTTGGTGTGTATATCCATCGATCCTCTTGTTGGTGTGTATACCCTTAGCTTCTTTGGTGCGTATATCCAAAGGATCTAAGTTCGGTATCGTGAAGCTATTCCGCAAGCTTCTTGTGATATCCATCGACCATTCAACTTCTATTCCGCACCACGGCTTTCCAGCCAAATCTATCCTTGCTCAACTTAAGAATGCCGAATCCTAGGGAGATTCTCATCAAGTGGTATCAGAGCACGCTCTGAAGTTGAGTACTCTATTCCTTTCATCTTTGTTCATCTTTGTCTGTTCATCTTCTGTATCGCCCAGTCATATTGTTTTAATTCTCATAAATTATTGGCTCGTTAGAAAATTGCGAAATCAATTGCATATGAGTCTAGAATGAGTCTAGTTTTTTATAAAACTATTTCTGGAATTTTTCGGCATCGTGTGATAATTTATTTGGTCCGATAAATTCAGACTGTCGTGAATAGGGTTTCAGAAAAGTTTGGTGTCATTTGAAGGGTCATTTGTTTTTGTTGTGTTCAATCATTTTTATTTCAAAAAGAACTTGTTACTGGTGATTTGTGTGGTGATTTGTTTCAGGAAAAATGGTTGAAAGTGATGAAGAAGAAGCTATTCGCAGTCGCAACAACAAGATGTTGATGGAAGCAATGACCTCTCAGCTGAAGAAAATGTTACAAAACGAACTAAATGCTTTTCGTCAAGAGTTACAACCAAGTTCAGATCATGGTAAAAATTTGCTGAGAAGAAGGGAACAAAGGAGATCCCCAAGAAGGAATAAAGAACCACGTGAACATGCTAGAGATGAAGCAGCTAATGAATACTATGGACATCATAGTAGTTCTTCTCAAAGTAGCCAAAGGAGGCAAAGACGTACGAGAGAAGGTAGGAATCTTCAACAAGAAAATCTTGGAGGTCTAAAGCTTAAAATTCCACCATTCCATGGGAAAAATGATCCAGATGCATATTTAGAATGGGAGAAGAAGATAGAGTTGATTTTCAATGTTCAACACTACACGGTCATGAATAGAGTGAGAGTTGCTGTTACTGAATTTTATGACTGCGCTCTTAGCTGGTGGGATCAACTAGGAAACGTTTTGTTCCAAGTCATTACCACCGTGAGCTGCACCTTAAGCTAAGGAGACTCACACAAGAAAGCCGATCTGTTGAGGAATATTACAAGGAGATGGAGACCTTAATGTTGCGGGCTGATATTTCAAAAGATAGAGAAGCGACAATGTCAAGGTTTCTTGGGGGTTTGAATAGAGAAATTCAAGACAGATTGGAGACGCAACATTATGTGGAGCTAGAGGAGATGTTGCATAAAGCAATTCTATTTGAGCAGCAAGTTAAGAGAAAAAGTTCTTCACGTTCTAGTTACGGTCAAGGATTTTCTACTAGTAAGGCAAGTTACCCCGAAGAGGAGAGGCCGAGCTACTGATAAGTTTGTATTTCATCACTTTTTGAGCATGCATTCATCATCTTTTCAGCATCATTCACTTGTTGATTTGCATCATATTGATCCCTTTCTGCATGTTTAACATACTTAGGTAGGTTTTATGCATATCATGCATGTCTTGCATACATTCTGCATATTTGGAGTGTTTCAGGTACTTAGGAGACATGCAGAGCGAAGCAGAGGAACAAGCGTTACTCGACATGCATATGATCGAGTGGGACGATCGAGTGAGAAGCAAGGATGCGTTGCAGAAACATACTTCACTCGACGGACGTGATCGAGTAGGGTGATCGAGTAGCGGATCGAGCGGTTGATCGAGTAGGGTGATCGAGTGAACCGAAGGAATGCAAAACAACCGTCACTCGACGTGCACACTCGAGTGACACAATCGAGCAAAGCAGAGAAGATGCTCACTCGAGATGCTCACTCGACCAACTTAGTCACAACAACTTTTAAACCGCTTTTACGTTATCGTTTTATGTTTTAAGGTTTTCCCAAACATTGTTATAAATAGGTCTCATTTGGATTAACCAAGGGGATCGAGTTTTTACATTAGGTTTTTTTTTGTTAGCCACCAAACAATCCAGACAATTGTAATTTAGATTTCTTTGAAGTTATTTTGATTTTGCACTTAGTTCTTTGATCATTGTTGTTTATCTTCCTGTCATCTTTATTATTATGCATGTTTTGAACGATTCTTGTTTCATGATGTTTAACATGATTTCTGCGTCTGAGTAGTGTTAGGGTTCTTGAGGATGGGATAGATTAGGTGGAGGATGTTAGTTTGCTAGAGTGTTTATGTTAGATTCGTTTTGTTTCCCTTCTGGATTAGAGTTTTATTAGCTAGTTCTTCTCTGATCAATTGGAACTAGGTCATAGACATTTCATGCCCGAAAGGTGTATGATGAAATGTCTGAACCAACTAGTGCCAGAGATTTACATGCTTAGCCCAAGAGATTGGTTTTCTAAGATGTTTATTGACATTAATGAGCTGTTTCTTTATGCCTGTTTACTACATGTTTCATCAATGAGAATTGAGATTAGGAAGTGTTGTAAACTTGATAGTTTCTGCCAAGAGATTGGATTGACTAGTATTAGAAGTTCATTGTCTAGGGATTAGTATGTTTGCAGTTTGATAAACACTCAAAGTAGATTAGCATACTCCACCTACATCAATAACCTCATCCTCAGGATCTTCTATCCATTTGAACTTTCTGTTTTATTCACTTGCTATTTACTTGTTTTGTCGTGTCTTCTTGCTAGTATTGATAATCATTACGTTTTAGCTTATGCATGGTAGTCTATGTTTTGCAGCCTTACATTTACCGCATGTTTAACATGTTCGCTTAGGATCATTGAAAACAAGATCAATTACACTTCGCTTGACTTAATCATTTCTGATAGATCTTGATTGCTAGCATCACACATGATTGGATTGATACCTATTGTACTGCAATGACATGATAGTACCCTAGGGTAATTGATAGAAAAATCCTTATATCAGCTACTCAAAAGAAATCAAGTCATCAACCAGCCCAAAAGTATAAGCCAAACCTTATGCAACAACTCAAGATTACTAAGGTAAAGCAGTGGCTTCCACGTCTAGAACTCGTGATGTGAGGTGTTACAAATGTCAAGGAAAGGGACATTATGCGAATGAATGCCCCAACAAGAGAATCATGATTCTTCTAGAGAATGGAGATATAGAATCCGAGGAAGAGAAGCTAGATTCACCTTTGGAAGAGAATGTAGAGCTGCCGCCTAAAGGAGATTTATTGGTCGCTAGGAGATCTTTGAGCATCCAATCTAAGACCGAGGAGCAAGACGAAAGAGAAAATTTGTTTCACACGCGTTGTCACGTTCAAGGAAAAATTTGCAGCCTCATCATTGATGGAGGAACGTTTACAAATGTGGCGAGTGATACAATGGTCAAGAAGCTGGGATTGAGTGTAAAGATGCATCCAAGACCGTATGATCTTCAATGGCTTATAGACAGTGGAGAAATGAAGGTTAAAAATCAAGTGGTTGTCCCCATTGTCATCGGCAAATATGAGGATGAGATTTTGTGTGATGTGTTACCAATGGAAGTTGGGCATATTCTTCTCGGGAGACCATGGCAATCTGATCGGAGGGTGATGCATAATGGTTACACCAATCGGTATTTCATTGAGCCTAAAGGCAGAAAAACTGTTTTGGTCCCGATGACTCCACATGAGGTTTATCGCGACCAGATACATCTAAAACAAAAAGAAAAACGAACTACCAAGCAACCAAGTTTCTTTGCAAAGGCTAGTGAGGTTAAGCAAGCTTTGAGTTCTGATCAACCAATGCTTTTATTTATTTTTAAAGAAGCTCTTACGAATTTAGCTAACCTTGCACCGGTGCTGCCGAGTGAGATGACTAACCTTTTGCAGGAATTTGAGGATGTATTTCCAGAGGATATTCCAAAAGGTCTACCACCAATCCGTGGGATTGAGCACCAAATCGATTTTGTACCCGGAGCTTCACTTCCAAACCGACCAGCCTATAGAACCAATCCGATGGAGAAAAAAGAGCTACAAAGACAAGTGGACGAGCTCATGGAGAAAGGACACATTAGAGAGAGCATGAGTCCCTGTGCTGTTCCGGTCTTGCTTGTGCCTAAGAAAGATGGTAGTTGGCGCATGTGTGTTGATTGCCGAGCCATCAACAACATAACAGTGAAGTATCGACACCCTATCCCTAGATTAGATGATATGCTTGATGAATTGCATGGTTCTAGCATATTTTCTAAAATTGATCTTAAAAGTGGATATCATCCAATTAGGATGAAAGAAGGGGATGAATGGAAAACTGCATTTAAAACTAAGCATGGGTTGTATGAGTGGTTAGTTATGCCATTTGGGTTGACAAATGCACCTAGTACATTCATGAGGTTAATGAATCATGTGTTAAGAGCTTATATTGGAATATTTGTTGTAGTTTACTTTGATGACATCTTAGTCTACAATAAAAGCTTAATTGGGCATATAGAGCATCTAGAATTTGTTTTGAATGTCCTTAGAAAGGAAAATCTCTATGCCAACCTAAAGAAGTGCACATTTTGCACCGATAATCTTGTGTTTCTAGGCTTTGTTGTGAGTGCAGATGGATGTAAGGTTGACGAGGAGAAAATTAATGCTATTAAAGATTGGCCAAGTCCTAAGACTGTGGGAGAAGTTAGAAGTTTTCATGACCTTGCTGGATTTTATAGGAGATTTGTTAAGGACTTCAGTACTATTGCTGCACCACTCAAGGAGGTTATCAAGAAGGATGTGGGATTCAAATGGGAGCAACCTCAAGAAAACGCTTTTCAGTCCCTTAAAGAAAAGCTCACTAACGCACCTGTTTTGATATTGCGTGTATTTCTTAAAACATTTGAAATTGAGTGTGATGCCTCATGTATAGGTATTGGAGCTGTCCTAATGCAAGATAAAAAGCCTATTGCCTATTTCAGTGAGAAACTTGGAGGAGCAACGCTGAACTATCCAACGTATGACAAGGAGTTGTACGCCTTGGTCCGAGCTCTCCAAACATGGCAACACTACTTGTGGCCTAAAGAATTCGTCATTCATACTGATCATGAGTCGCTTAAGCACTTGAAAGGCCAACAGAAACTTAACAAAAGACACGCTAGGTGGGTTGAATTCATTGAGACATTTCCATATGTCATCAAATACAAAAAAGGTAAAGATAATGTAGTTGCTGATGCATTATCTCGAAGGTACACCCTACTCTCTACTCTTGATGTTAAGCTTCTTGGATTTGAACAAATAAAAGAACTTTATGCGACTGACCTTGATTTTCAAGAAATTTATAAAGCTTGTGAGAAGTTTTCCTCAGGTCATTATTTTAGACAAGACGGGTTTCTCTTTTATGAGAACCGTTTGTGTGTGCCTAACTGCTCTCTTCGAGACTTGTTTGTCAGGGAAGCTCATGGAGGTGGACTAATGGGACATTTTGGTATCGCTAAGACTTTAGAAGTCATGAAAGACCACTTCCACTGGCCACACATGAAACGTGATGTTGAAAGAATCTGTGGGAGATGTCCTACTTGTAAGAAAGCCAAATCTAAGGTTCAACCCAACGGTTTGTATACTCCTTTGCCAATTCCTACTCACCCTTGGACTAATATTTCAATGGATTTTGTGATGGGATTGCCTAGGACTAGAAATGGAAAAGATTTAATATTTGTTGTGGTTGATAGGTTTTCGAAATGGCTCATTTCATTGCTTGTCATAAAACTGATGATGCATTGCATGTAGCTGATTTGTTCTTTAAGGAGATTGTTCGTTTGCATGGGATGCCTAGGTCCATAGTTTCTGATAGAGACACTAAGTTCCTTAGCTATTTTTGGAAGATTTTGTGGTCTAAATTGGGAACTAAGCTCATGTTTTCTACTACATGTCATCCGCAAACTGATGGTCAAACTGAAGTAGTTAATAGAACATTAGGGACTCTCTTACGTGCATTAATTAAGAAGAATTTGAGAACTTGGGAAGAATGCTTGCCTCATGTTGAATTTGCCTATAATCATGCTGTGCATTCTGCTTCTAAGTATTCTCCTTTTCAAATTGTTTATGGGTTCAATCCCATCTCACCTTTGGATCTAATCTCTTTGCCTTTGAGTGAAAGAGTTAATATTGATGGGAAAAAGAAGGCCGAGCTTGTACAACAGATTCATGAAAGTGCTAAGAAGAACATAGAAGAAAAGACCAAACTCTATGCTAAGCAAGCTAACAAAGGGAGACGTGTACTGATTTTTCAAGCCGGAGACCAAGTTTGATTCACTTAAGAAAGGAGCGGTTTCCAAAAGAAAGGAAATCCAAACTCATGCCTAGAATCGATGGTCCATTTAAGATAGTCAAACGGATCAATGACAAGGCCTACCAACTCGACTTGCAAGGTAAGTACAATGTGAGTTCTAGCTTCAATATTTCTGACTTAGTCCCATTTATTGCAGATTAAATGGATTTGAGGTCAAATCCTTTTCAAGAGGGAGGGGATGATATGATCATGGATAGCACTAAAGAATTGGAGCATGAACCGGAGCTGGAACTTGAAGAAGCTAAGCTCGTAGCTGAGGAGAAGCAGCTCGGAGAGGAGGATAAGCAGCTAGGAGAGGAGGATAAGCTTGAAGCCGAGGATTCTCTTGTCACACCAAGTGGTCCAATGACTCGTTCAAGAGCTAAACTGTTTAAGGAAGTTGTTGGAGAATTACTTAATCAGATTCGGAGCCAACACGATCAAGACATCAAGTATGAAGGAAAAGCTTGTCAAACCACTTTGGTTTTGATCCAAGCTAAGTGATTCAATAATGGGAAAAGTGTCATGTTTGTACTCTTTTTCCCTTGTCAAGTTTTGTCCCACTAGGTTTTCTTGACAAGGTTTTTAATGAGGCAGCTGTTTCACTTCACCATTGCCCATTTGTTGAATCAAAAGCCCAAGGCCTTTTATGCACTTAAGCAGCCACGACCAAGAAGAGGAAGAGGGTCAATCTATCTTTTAAATTTCAAGTTCTTAATTTATTGCTTTATATTTTCGAGAACAGCCTTGTAACTTGTTCCAAGGCTTGTTCTTTCTCTTCTTTATAAACCCCTTTGTAGTCTCTTTGAGAACCAACCTTTATTTTTATCAAAACTTTTTATTTCTCTAAGGAGAACTTTTCGTTGGTGTGTATATCCATCGATCATCTTGTTGGTGTGTATATCCAGCAAAACCCTTAGCTTCTTTGGTGCGTATATCCAAAGGATCTAAGTTCGGTATCGTGAAGCTATTCCGCAAGCTTCTTGTGATATCCATCGATTATTCAACTTTTATTCCGCACCACGGCTTTCCAGCCAAATCTATCCTTGCTCAACTTCAGAGTGCCAAATCCTAGGGAGATTCTCATCATTGGAGGTGCTTCAGGTGTAGGAGAACGGATCATAGAGTGGCGAGCTATCCGAAGAAGGGCGAGCGTGGGTGGGCAGATCTAATGATACTAGGATTTTACTACCAATTACCCTAGAGTACTATCATGTCATTGCAGTACAATAGGTATCAGTCCAATCAGGTGTGATGCTAGCAATCAAGATATATCAGAAATGATTAAGTCAAGCGAAGATGATGAATGCATGCTGAAAAAGTGATGAAATACAGACTAATCATCTGTATATTAGTCCGGTGGAGCAGTATGATGTTATTCTTGGCATGGATTGGTTGGATTGGCATAGAGTTCATCTGGATTGTCACCGGGGGAGAGTTTACTTTGAGCGGCCCGGACCGAAGTTGTATTACCAGGGCGTGAGACCGATTTCGGGGAGTCTGGTGATTTCGGCAATGCAGGCTGAGTAGATGATTCGTAAGGGGCAGGAAGCCTACTTCGCGACGATCATGATGCCAGAGACAATCGAAGAGGTATCGGTGGATAAGATCTGGGTGGTCCAAGAGTTTGGGGATGTGTTTTAGTCGTTGAAAGGGTTACCACCATCTCAGTCTGATCCCTTCACGATTGAGTTAGAGCCCGAGACAACACCGTTGTCTAAGGCTCCGTACAAGATGGCTCCAGCAGAGATGGCTGAGTCGAAGAAGCAGTTGGAAGATATGTTGGGTAAGGGTTTCATCCGTCCGAGTGTTTCACCGTGGGGAGCCCCAGTGTTGTTCGTGAAGAAGAAGGATGGGAGTTTCTGGCTTTGCAATGATTACCAGGGACTTAACCGAGTCACGGTGAAGAACAAGTATCCTCTGCCGCGGATTGACGAGTTGTTGGATCAGTTGAGGGGAGCTACGTGGTTCTCTAAGATTAATTTGGCGTCGGGGTACTGATAAGTCTGTATTTCATCACTTTTTGAGCTAGCATTCATCATCTTTTCAGCATCATTCACTTGTTGATTCGCATCATATTGATCCCTTTTTGCATGTTTTACATACCTAGGTAGGTTTTATGCATATCATGCATGTCTTGCATACATTCTGCATATTTGGAGTGTTTCAGGTACTTAGGAGACATGCAGGGCGAAGCAGAGGAACAAGCGTTACTCGACATGCATACGATCGAGTGGGACGATCGAGTGAGAAGCAAGGATGCGCTGCAGGAACGTACTTCACTCGATGGAGCTGATCGAGTAGCAGATCGAGCGGTTGATCGAGTAGGAGGATCGAGTGAACCGAAGGAATGCAAAACAACTGTCACTCGACGTGCACACTCGAGTGACACGATCGAGCAAAGCAGAGAAGATGCTCACTCGAGATGCTTACTCGAGATGCTCACTCGACCAACATTAGTCACAACAACTTTTGAACCGCTTTTACGTTGTCGTTTTATGTTTTAAGGTTTTCCCAAACATTGTGATAAATAGGTCTCATTTGGATTGCCGAGGGCATCGAGTTTTTACATTAGGTTTTTGTTGTTAGCCACAAAAGGATCCTTAGAATTGTAATCGTGATTTCTGTTGAGTTATTGATATTTTGCAATCAGTTCTTGAATCATTGTTGTTACTCTTCATTATTATGCATGTTTTGAACGATTCGTGTTTCATGATGTTTAACATGATTTCTGCGTCTGAGTAGTGTTAGGGTTCTTGAGGATGGGATAGATTAGGTGGAGGATGTTTGTTTCCTAGAGTGTTTATGTTAGATTCGTTTTGTTTCCCTTCTGGATTAGAGTTTTATTAGCTAGTTCTTCTCTGATCAATTGGAGCTGGGTCATAGACATTTCATACCCGAAAGGTATATGATGAAATGTCTGAACCAACTAGTACCAGAGATTTACATGCTTAGCCTAAGAGATTGGTTGTCTAAGATGTTTATTGACATTAATGAGCTGTTTCTTTATGCCTGTTTACTACATGTTTCATCAATGAGAACTGAGATTAGGAAGTGTTGTAAACTTGATAGTTTCTGCCAAGAGATTGGATTGACTAGTATTAGAAGTTCATTGTCTAGGGTTTAGAATGTTTGCAGTTTGATAAACACACAAAGTAGATTAGCATACTCCACCTACATCAATAACCTCATCCTCGGGATCTTCTATCCATTTGTGCTTTCTGTCTAATTCTCTTGTTATTTACTTGTTCTGCTTTGTTTTTCTCGCTAGTATCAATAATCGTTACGTTTTAGCTTATGCATGGTAGTCTATGTTTTACAGCCTTACATTTATCGCATGTTTAACATGTTAGCTTAGGATCACTGTAAACCAAAAATCATTTATGCTTGCTTGACCTAATCATTTTTAATATATCTTGATTGCTAGCATCACACCTGATTGGATTGATACATATTGTACTGCAATGACATGATAGTACTCTAGGGTAATGGATAGAAAAAACTTAGTATCAGGTACCATCAGATTCCTATCGATGAGGCGGACATCCGTAAGACGGCGTTCAAGACGAGGTATGGCATTATGAGTTCGTGGTGATGCCTTTTGGGTTGACTAATGCACCAGCAGCGTTCATGAGGCTGGTGAACAGTGTGTTCGAGGCGCTTCTGGATGAGTTTGTTATCATCTTCAACGATGATATTCTGGTGTATTCGAAGAGTCCTGAAGAGCACGAGGGACACTTAAGGGCAGTGTTAGAGAAGTTGCGAGAGGGAGAAACTGTATGCTAAGCTTAGCAAGTGCAGTTTCTGGCAGAGGGTGATGGGTTTTCTGGGTCATATCGTGTCTGCAGAGGGAGTTTTAGTGGATCCAGAGAAGATTGAGGCTATCAGAGATTGGCCTAGACCGCAGAATGCCACGAAGATTCGGAGTTTTCTGGTATTAGCAGTTTACTACAGACGGTTTGTGAAGGACTTTGCTAGCACAGCTCAGCCGATGACCAAGCTGACGGGGAAGGATGTTCTTTTCGTGTGGACTCCTAAGTGTGAGCAGGGCTTTGCTAAACTAAAGGAGATGTTGTCGAGTACGCCGATGTTGGCTTTACTGGAGCAGGGGGAGGCATATGTGGTGTACACGGATGCTTCGGGAGTTGGTCTGGGTTGTGTGTTGATGCAGCAAGGTAAGGTGATTGCTTATGCTTCGCGGTAGTCTTCGCTCTTAAGATTTGAAGATCTTATCTGTATGGGGCAAAGGTTCAGGTGTTTACAGATCATAAGAGTCTGAAGTATATATTGATGCAGCTTGAGTTGAATTTGAGGCAGAGGCGATGGATGGAGTTATTTGCAGACTATGATCTAGAGATAGCTTACCATCCCGGTAAGGCTAATCTGGTTGCAGATGCTCTGAGCAGCAAGCGGGCGGCTTTAGCTCGACGGCAGGATATGGAGACCTTGGTGGGAGAACTTAGCACCTTGCGGTTGTGTGCTATTTCTCAGGAGCCACTAGGGTTAGAAGCAGCTAACCGAGCAGATCTTCTGACCAGAGTTCGAGCGGCTCAGGAGAAGGATGCGGGGCTGGTTAATGCTTCTAAGGATACTGAGTCGGAGTATCAGGTTGCAGCCAATGGTACTATCCTTGTGCATGGGCGGGGTTGTGAGCCCAAGGATGAGGAGTTGAGACGGGAGATCTTGAGCGAGGCTCAAGCGAGCAGGTTCTCTATTCATCCAGGAGCGACCAAAATGTACAGAGATCTGAAGAGGTACAATCATTGGGTTGGGATGAAGAAGGACATGGCTAAGTGAGTCTCTTAGTGTGATGTATATCAGCTAGTGAAGGCTGAGCACCAGGTGCCAAGTGGTTTATTGCGGAGTCTCCCTATCCCAGAGTGGAAATGAGACATGATCACGATGGGTTTCTTGGTGGGTTTGCCAGTGTCTCGGTTCAAGGATGCCATTTGGGTCATTGTGGACCATTTGACTAAGTCTGTACATTTCTTGGCTATCAAGAAGACTGATGGAGCGGCAGTTTTACCTAAGAAGTATGTGCTGGAGATTGTGAGACTTCATGGAGTACCTGTCAACATTGTGTCAGACCAGGTTTCGAAGTTCACTTCGGCGTTCTGGAGGGCTTTCCAGAAGGAGATGGGCATTAATGTGCATATGAGTACGGCTTACCATCCTCAGACAGACGGGCAGTCAGAGCGGACCATCCAGACGCTTGAGGATCTGTTGAGGATGTGTGTGTTGGATTGGGGTGGTCAGTGGGCAGATCACTTGAGCTTGGTGGAGTTTGCCTATAATAATAGCTACCAGGCGAGTATTGGGATGGCTCCTTATGAGGCGTTGTATGGGAGGCCATGTCGGACACCTCTATGCTGGATTCAAGTGGGGGAGAGGAGCATTTATGGTGCAGATTTTGTTCAGGGGACTTCAGAGAAGATTCGGGTTCTGAAGCTGAACATGAAGGAGGCGCAGGATCGGCAGAAGTGTTATGCTGATAAGAGGCGCAAGGAGTTGGAGTTTGAGGTTGGAGATATGGTGTATCTCAAGATGGCGATGTTGCGTGGTCCTAATAGGTCCCTTACTGAGACTAAACTAAGTCTGAGGTTTATGGATCCTTTCAGGATGGTGGAGAGGGTTGACCGGTGGCTTATCAGTTGGAGTTACCAATGTTATACATGCATTTCATAAGGTGTTCCATGTGTCGATGCTGAAGAAGTGTCTTCATAAGGATGATGAGGTGTTGGCTAAGATTCCGGCAGATCTTCAGCCTAGCATGACTTTAGAGGCGAGACCGGTGAGGGTTCTCGAGAGGCGGGTAAAGGAACTTCGGCGTAAGAAGATTCCTTTGATGAGAGTCCACTGGGACTGTGATGGAGTCTTAGAGGAGACTTGGGAGCCACTGGCCAGGATGAAGGCAAGGTTCCGGAAGTGGTTTGATAAGCAAGTCGGGGAGTAGACTGTTCGCTTGTTTTCTTGTGTGTTTGATTTTGGATGTATCTCTTTTATATTTTTTTCATTGTGGTGTAATGATTATGACATTGGAAATTAATAAGATGAGTATTTCTTGGATTTGACTTGTTGTGTCATGTGTAAGAGAAATATGTGCGAGTTTCTAAAAATGGAAAAAGTCGGGTTTGACGGTTCTATTTTTGGGAAGTTTCAGGATTGTGGTTAGTATAGCATTGCGATGCTATAGGGGAACCACGGGAGGTATATCTGATCTAGAGATATGCTCGGGCGTTTAGACTTATTTGCTCGGATGTTATATGATGGCCTCGGATGACGATTCGAGAGCACGATTAAGGGTGACGACCCGAGAGCGAGCGTGAAACTTCCCGGATACTGTAGTTTGAAGGCTGGTGGCCTAATAGTGAGCCGGTATGGCTTGGAGGTTGCGACCTGAGAGCGGGGGAGTGGTGAGACTTCCTAGATATCATAGTCTAAGGCAGAGGCCTGAGGACGAGCCGGTATGATTCATTCGTTGCGACCTGTGGACGGGGGAGGTGGGTGTGTATGAGCAAATATGGTATGGAACGTGAGTATATTGGATTAGATAGGTGCCTCGGAGAGGTCAGTTGTGGACTAACGGACGTTATCGAAGGATTCAAGGACGAATCCTAATTAGTGGGGGAGAATTGTAAAGCCCGTGTTCTGTTTTGGGTGGTGTCGATCGACACTAACACTTCTTGGTTTGATCGGTTCGTCTTTAATTGAAAAATCGTGTGGTTATTGTTTGGTTTAACCTAAGTTGCGTTTTAAAAGAGAGAAAAGTCGACCTAGGGTTAGAACAGCCGCTTTTGTTCTTCTCTAAAAGTTATTAAGTTCTCCAGAGAGGTTTTGTGAGGTTTGAGGGTGATTTGAGGCTTGTTCTTGGTGCTTCTATCTTAGAGAAGAGAAATCTCGTAGCTGTGGTGTTTGGAGTGTCTTTTATTGCTGTTGTTGTGAGCTTTTTCGTCCTTGTTTTAGTCCTTTTCAAAGGTCAGTGCATGACTAGGCTGATCTAAGCAGTTTTGATGCATATTTGGGTGTTTTCTCTGATTGATGATTGATTCATTTGTTTGTATGCTTGTTTTATGTGTTTGGTGTCTTGGTATGAGCCTGAGGAGGTGATTAATCGGTCATGGTGTGCAAGAGGCATTGGATCCGTCGATGAGAAACGACTGGAGCGAAGTTAGGGTGTCGATCGTCACCACTTTCTTTCTCGCGAGGATGGTCGCGAGTGTCGAGCGACACCAGCGGATGGTGTCGATCGACACTACTTGTCAGAACGGGTCATTTGTGGTTGTTTGAGTTAATACTTGAATGTGTTCATTTCTGCTTGTGTGTATAGCCAGTAGTGGGATGATTGCCTCACTAAGTATTTATGAAATAGTTATGCATCTCTTTCTATGATGCAGGTAAAAGCAAAGTGTGATCCGTGGAATCATGGCGAGGAGAGGAGGATGATCTAGGCGCTCATTGGTGTTTTGAATTATTGTTGTATTTTTTAGGGTGTTAGAACGGAATTTAGAAGCATGTTAGGATGATTATGTTCCTGGAATAATGTTTGGTTGAACTTGTTGCTGTAATGAAATTGTTTTATTGGATTTTTGGTGAAGTCTTCCGCTGGTTAACGTTATTTGGTTTGGTTTAATGAGATTGTCTTGTCTAATTGTTTTGATTCATTTAGAGGCGGTTTAGCTGGTTTAGCTGGTTTGATTTAAATGGGTTGATCCGGTTTGCATGATATAAAAAAAACGGGATGGGTTCTTTTAGGAACAATCCAAAGTTGATGAGAATTCTAGTCTCGCCTTCACCAAGCTGGTCACGGAACAACCCGGTAAGTGAATTCTTGATGGTTGCCTGGATTTTGTGACCCTATAATATATACAAAGGTTTATGAATCTTGAGAAATATATAGTTAACCTAAATAAATTATAGTGAAAAGTAGAGTATCACTTAGTTATCAAATGTAGCAATGAGAACTAAGTATCACAAAACCATTAGTTTTTGTCATATAAATCTCATAATACTTATGAACAAAAAAAAACTCATAATACTGAAATAAATATGTACTCTAGATAGGTATGAAAATAAAAATTGAAACACAAAATATAACAGATCGAATAAGAATTATTCATATTAGTGTAAAATTTATACAAACATGTGCATCTATTAAGATCAAATAAATCTCATAATACGTAAATAAATTTTTACTATAAAAAGTTTTAAAAATATAAATCAAAACACAAAATATAACAGAGCGACTAAGAATTGTATATACTATGTAAAATATATACTACCTTTAGCATCAATTATTATCATATAAATCTGACATTACTTAAATAAAGGTGTGGTATAGAAGTTATGAAATTATTAATCAAAACACACAATAAAACATATCAAATAAGGATTTATTATTCTATGTAAAATATATACTCACTTTTCCATCAATTAAGATCATTTCAATGGTTTCACCGTTAGCAGCAGAGTATTGTTTCCAAATTCTTATGGGTTTTTTTTGTTTGTAATAGGAGTACTTTCTTTATTGGTACCTTTGAAAGCAATCAAATTGGATATGAGGTTAGATGGTTGTATTCTAAGGTAAAAACCACAACCCAATTTTTGTAAAATATATTCTTTCTTTATTTTTTATGTTTTTTCTATTTATTATTATTAATATGTTAGTTTGTTTACTTGTACAATTAGATTTCACTATATGTTGTAATGTTTGTGTTGACTCTTTTATAAGCTCCAAAGGTCGTCCACTTGGATTTAAAATGACCAATTAGGATTTTTCATCTCAATATTTAACTTTTTTTTTTGAAATTTACAATATATCTATAGTATTTTTCTTTGTAAATATAAAAGGAATATGGAAGGAATTTAAAAAAATTTGAAAATATGGAATATTGCTAAGATATTTTTTTTACTTTGAAAATAGGTAAATGGTATAAAACTAATCAAAATATTAATTTATATTTTTTTAAAAAAATATAAACGAAAATAATTAGTTTCTATAATTAACATACTTTCAAAAAGGAAAAACCAATATATATATATATATATATATATATACAGTATATAGTAATCAGAGAAATGAAAACATTTAAAAATAATATGTTAAAACTTTGAAGATTTTTGTAAAAAAGCAAAATATATATATGGAAATAAAATAAATGCTCAAAGATATGAAAACATTTATATATAAAATTTTGTAAAGTTCTCAGTTTCTAAAATTTATTATTACAAATACAGTAATATTTATTAGAAACTATATATCTATCATTATCTCACTAAATGTTTTATTATTCAAGCTTTAATCACAATAATCATATATATATATATATATATATATATATATATATGTATATGTATATGTATAGTCCATTTGATATTTGTTTTTCAAATAAGAAAATATTAATTTTAGATAGAACTCTATTGTCAATTAGTATTTCATAAAAATTTTGAATAGAATATTAAATGACCTCCGTAATCTTAAAAAAAAAATACTTAATCAAGTTTAAATAAAGTAAATATAGTAAGGATAGTAAGTGAATTAATTGGTAGTATCTACAAAAATCAATGATGAGACTACATACGCATTATCGAAATTAATACTATTAAAGTAAAAGCGATTTAACCCTGTAGCCAAACAAAAACATTAAATTTTCGTATCAATACTATAGTATAAAAAATCTTAAAACTGTTGCCAAACAACTCAAAATACGGATAAACGCGCGGATCTTTTGACCCGCTAATCAAACCCGGAAATTTTATGTTCTAATCTTAGCCGTTCGTTTATAAGTGGAAGCTTATAATCCTCACCGTCTAATTTTTCTTCCGAGAATCATAACGGTTAATTTCAGTCGTTCGTTGTAAGAGCAAGCTTTTAATCCTCACCGTTTAATTTAATTACAAACCATACAATTCTATGGCCCTTTTTATCAATTTTTTTCATTTTGGCCTTATAAACGCAACAAAAACATAGCCCTATAAACTCTTGCTCTAATCGATTCGTTAATTTTTTCCGAATATTGGCCGATATCGCATCATTAGTTTGGATAATTTTTATGGCATAAAATCGTATATTCTTAATATGGTTGGAATCATTATTTCCACCCTAATATTCGGTTTTCAATATTTACTTAAAGGTTCACTGATTTGTTCGATTTAATTAATGAAAATTAATTATAATTGTAATCGTGAACTAAGATCTTAAATTGATAAAGAGCATACCATAACTACCCTCTAATTGATGAGGAGAATATACGATTTTCTATTTTAATCCAAAACAATGACAAACTTTGTGAGCAAGATTATTATTTTAAATATATTCGTAATAATCGAAATCAAATTAGGTAATCTTAAAGGGATTCGAAATCTTCCCTAACCTAAATTTCAATGACGATACCATTACACTATAAATAAACCAATTCTTATTTATACCTATCATAACTAAACGATTAAATAAAATTGGAGAATCAAAAGATGTTAGCCTCTACACTCCCCATCACTTCTCTTAATTCGCTAAAACCTTACAAAGTGAATTGGTGTATTCAAGTGAAGGTTTTGCATATTTGGAAGCAATATTCCACCAAATTTGGTGAATTAATCGAGAAGTTTTGGGTCGACATTTCTGTAAGTTACAATAAGGTTCATTTTTATAGTTTTGATTTTAATTAGTTAAGTTTGATGCTGAAGTTTCTTTCCGTTTAACTTTTCATAGGGTCATAAGATTGCTACTAACATCAAAAAGGAGCATATCAAAAAGTTTGAAAATTTTTTGATCCCAAATTCTTGGATCATTATTTCTATTTTTGGTTTAACTCCTTTTTATGGAGCATATAAAATATCGGACATAAAGTTTAAGATTGGTTTCATGTCAAAAACAATTGTCACCGCTTATGAAAACATTTCCGACGACATGTTTCTTCAATTGGCCAGTTACGATGACGTTCTTTCTGGGAAACAAAACAAGATTTTTTTATTTGGTTAGTAACTTTTTATTATTTTTAAACTAAATGAAATGTTTATCATCATTACTAACAAATTTTCTTGGTTGCAGACTTTATGGGCCAAGTCGATGATTGTGGTGAGATTCAAGATATCCCTACTTCTACTAAGCCTACCAAGAAGATCGACTTTCACTTGAGAAACAAGGAGTAAGCTTACTAATTTTAAAGTCTAAATTTCCAATTCATGAAAATACTTGGTAGGACATATTTCTAATTGATTACTATTATTAATCATTCGCAATACTAGGGGTACTCGGGTGTTATGTACACTGTGGGAAAAATTTGCTGAATCACTAAGTCAAGCATGTCAAGAAACGACGGATGGTATTGTAATTTGTTTGATACGATTTGCCAAAGTCAATGTTTTCAACGGTAACATAACAATTTACGTGACATAATCTTTTACATCAAAATATATCCTACATACAAACTAAAAGACTTTCACAATTACAATCATATATATTTATTCACTAATTCAGATGTTTGGAGTGTTTCTAATTCTTATGACTCATCACAATTGCTTACTAATATGGCCATACCAATGATTGAAGACATTAAGAAAAGGTATGTTCTCGGAAAAGATTGATATTAGTAATTATCTACATTATAAATGTTATAACTAATACCATTTTATTTTTAATTTTATGTAAACAGCCTTACCATTGATGGTGCGGAATTGACTGTCGTGGGTAACTTACAGACAACTGTCTTCTTTGGTCGTACTAAAAAAGAAGACATGGATGAGTTTCCTATCATGACTATTGAGGAACTGCTTCAAGCAACTGAGGTTATTTATATTTTCGTTTAACAATTTTTTAGATGTTTTATCTTACAATCCATTCACTTCTCATTTCCATTTACACGATTTTAGGTAGGATCGGTTCGCACTCTTTGTACGATTAAAGAAAATGATACCGAGTATTCTTAGTTCTATTATGCATGTATAAAATGCAACAAAAAACTATCAAGGAGGACGTCATTAAGCTGGAAGATTTTAAAACAAAACCTATACCAAGATTCTGGTGTGAGGTCTGTAAAGATTACGCTAAAGGCGTCTTCCAAAGTGAGTTTTTTTAAAACAAAATCTTTATAAATTCTGATGAAAGTTGTATTCATTTTATTTTCTATCCATCTGTTTTATATTATCATATTTTTAGGTTTTGGATTCACCTTAATGTCATCGACCATACTGGTGAGATAAGAATTATGATGTTTGATAGTTTTGCTACTGAAATCATAACTAAAGGATCATTTGATCTGATATATTATATAATAACATTATATTATTAAATAAAAATTTTACTATCTGGAATTATTACTAACTCAATGCTTATATAGTTTGAAGATCCCACAGATTTGCCAGATCCGATCAAAGCTTTAGTTGGGAAATCATTTGTTTTCCTTCTTTGCATCGAGCCCAAACATATTCATGGAAAATGTGACATTTATACGGTTGCACAAGTTGCTGACATCATCTAACCCTGAAATATCCTTATCAGATACATATGTTGATAAATCATCATTTTACTCGGCTGATCAGGTTAGTAGTAGTTTAAAAAAAGTTAATCAAAACTATAGTAATGTCAATAAATTATGCTATGTACATGCGGTTTAGGTTTCATATCATCTCTTAGGGTTCTCTCATGATAAGTGATGGTATAGAGACGTCTGAAGTAGGTATCTCTACTTCCTCGACTCCATTATCAAAAAGAGATTCGAGTAACCTGAAAGAAGGAGATGTCCAGTCATCAACATCCAAAAAGCAATGTTCTAAGATGGGTGGACTAGATGAAGTCAATGTTGCTACAAAGGATGAGAAGGAGAAACATAAAACTTACTAATTTTCAAGATCGATTTTACAAACATTTTAAGTTTTTTTTTTTAATTTTTCGTTTCATAACTCTTTCCTTGGTTGGCTGAATTTATTTTGTTTGGATTTTCGTATTCTTTAATATATTTTGCTTGGTTTTTAATTTTTATAAATTATAAAAATTTAAAGAAGGAAAGGTTAAAAACACCCAAAACGAAGGCCCAACATTGGCCCAAATTTAAACGTTGATTTGCTGATACAATTTGTATTAAAAATGGGTTTAAATAATATACAAAGGAAAAAACCAAGTTCCAATAAATGTTTTGCATAGGAAAAATAAAATTACTCATGATTATCATTACTCTATCCTAGGAGTAGATCAGTTTTTTGATGGAATACATCTCTTAAAAATTTCCAATTGACAAAAAAACATGAGAATAAAAATGGAAATTGTAGTTATGTATTGTACTTTTAATTTGTTTATAAATCCTAATTACTGACATTATTATTTTATGAGAACTTACTATTATACTTACCAAATATTCTAAAATTATTGAAAATTATTTTTTGCACACACTTATACCAAATTATCAGACACCTCATAGATCATTGAAAGAATAAAACTGACATATACTTATCTTACATATATATACCAAATTGTCAACATTTATACAGAACCTAAAGGCTATGATGTGATTTATATGGAAACCAAAACACACTAATATCTTTTTTATTGATCTCAATAGATTCTAAAATATTTTAATATTGCGAAAAGACATTATTCTTTTCTCTTAACCATCGAAACGATAAATATCAAAATTCGCATATATTCACTATATTAAAAACCTTCTTTTTTCGACTTCCAATAACATAACCTCAACGAAGACGAAACAATTCAACCCTAACTCCTTCGTAAATTTTCTCTTGCCAAACCAAACTCATGTCGACCATGAAGATCGATGCAGTAGCTGATTTAACCCTAAGAAGTAGTGGTTCCATCATAACGGTCAAGGTTTTAAGTACTTGGCATACTTGTGATTTCTTTATGAAGAGGGTTATGGTACTCGCTGATATAAAGCTAATTCATTTTCTTAAAGTCACGTTTAAGTTTATATTTGTGGATTACTTACTCAATTAGGTTAAATTAAGAAAATGAACTATTTTTGTAGGGTGATAGAATAGAGTTAACGATTCCTCCCGGGTTGAAGAATCCTGAAATACCACGACACGTCTATGATGGTGAGTGGTATTTTATAAGGGACTTCAAAGTCATCCCTGCTGTTCTTAAAGAGAGGAATACAAATCATCTGTACCAAATAAAGGTAACGGAGAAGACTGACATGATGGAGATTAGTCCTGATTCACCCAAGAAGTTTTATAGGTTTAAAGATTTCCACCATGTTGTTAGAGAGTTGCTTCCATCTAACAACTCTTATGGTTAGTAATCTTTACTTTTATTTATTTCCATAGAACAAAAATATAAGTGGTAGAAAATAACATCCTTACAATTAATAGCACTTAGTCATAAGATTGTATTTTGGGTTTTTGTTAGATTTCTATGGCTGCATTGTTGATGTTGGTCAAGTAAAAGAAGAGGAGTTTACTGACCAAAAAAATTGAACGACTTCAAGGATCAATGGATTAGTAATCAAGTTGATCAATGGGAGGTTAGCTTTGTATAAACTTATTTACCATTTGCTATACAAATTCAGGGATGACTTGAAGTATTTGTTAACATGTTTCATCTTTGCAGGAATGAACAACTATTTTGCCATATTATTGGCGGTGCTGTTCAATTCTTCAACAACCTTTGGCAAGAAGGTGGGTACCATCTGACATACAAAACGGATCCTGTGTTTTGTATCTTTCGTTTCTGGCGAGTGTCTAAGTATGAAGGTAAGTTTTGTATCTTTTGTTTAGTTAATTTCCTCTCTTTGTAAGGTTCTTAACTGACGTATGTTTTTAATAAACCCACATGTACAATGTAGGAGTCTCTTGCATTACCAATGATACACATATTGGTAGTGGAGCAACAAGGATTTACCTAAATGTTCAAGAAGAAGGTCTCCAAAGTCATCGTACCATGTAAGTTCTCTTATGTTTTGATTCGTTTATTTCTGTTTATGACAATATTTTGCTAATAATCTAACTTTCAATTCACAGTGCCGAGTTCGCTGCTAGGCATTATTTCAGAAATCAAGAATGAAGATGAAGCCAGGGAACGAAGAATCAAGCTCCAAAGTCCTCCTTCTTTTGTATTTTCTTTTAGGTTTGCTAATTACTTATGGTTGTAAAAAATATGTAAGGACAAGTTTAATTGAATTATAATTATATCACCTTTAATATGTAAGTAATGTAGTTCCAATTTATTAATGTAACACATCGTAAATGATTTAACGAAAGATGTTGATCATTGGTAAACGAAATCAACACATTTTTTATAAGAATTCTCATGTCATTCAGTTGTAATAAATTTTACTTACTATTTGTTATAGATAGACTGAAATTATATCGCATGAGCAAATGTACAGATTTTCCATTGCATTAATCATTTGAATCTTAACAAAATTATGGGTTTGTAAAAAACAAAAATATGAGTTTTTGGGCCTTTTAGATATTGATGGCCCTATATATTACCCCGTTCAACTGAAGTGTTAACGCACAAGGCCTATCAACATATTTTAAAAATCCAAAATAGGCTACTTATATATTAATCATTTATAGATTCTAATTGGGCATCCAATATGAAAATAAATACTATCTAGGCTTCTATATATGTAATCATTTTCGAAACTAAAAAAATACATGGTTAAAAGATGACAATTCAAAGAACTATAATTTATCCCAAACCCTCATTCTACATTGAGAAATGAGAAAATGTTTGCATTTGTTACCCAGCATTACTCATTTGAAGGTAAAAAAAACGATGGTACTGTAAAGAACCAAAATATGAGATTTTGTTTCGTTAAAATATAGATGGCCCTATATAAACTTTACGTTTAACTAAAGTGTTCAACACACAAGGCCCGTCTACTTATATTATAAATACTAACTAGGTTCAGATTGATTTTACTTGTAACGTGTTTTGTTGTGTGTGTTACTATTTTTTTATTTTAGTATCAATAATTATTATCGAAATGTATATTTGGTTTCAATTCATTGAGAAAAGTGTGTATTCAGAATTGAAATACAAAATTTAAATAAAACAAATAAAAGAACGCGTATAAAAGAACAAACCCGTAAAGACCCGTGTATTTTAAAAAGAATCATGAAAAATGAGTAATAACTAAAAAGTAAAAGTATAATGTTATGAAATTATCCTAACATAACGGGGGTTAGTTTTGCAGTTTTATACGTATTCATTTAAATACATGTTTGTAATATGAGGTCTATAACGAATTGGAATATTTTTATTTTCTTATAATGCATTTAATTAGGGTAAATCATATATTTGTATAATGAGTTTGGATAAGATAGTAGAAGAAAAAAGCGGGTAAATAGTAATAAAATAAGTTTTAATATAATAAAAAAAAATATAATTTCGTGAGTGAAGATTTATCGATATATAATTCAATTTGAAATTTTTTTGTACTAGAAGTAGGAATATACGTAAAGCAAATATGAAGGATTTGCATCCATAAAAAGTACATATTTTTACAATATACGTTCTGACAAAATTTGATTTAGTCATCCACAATAAGTATACATTATTGCATATAGTTTAAATAATATTTACGTAAAATTTGGTGTTACAAAGTAGTTGGTTGCATATTTATGTAAAATTTGGTGTTACAAAGTAATTGGTTGTAAAACCTAAGTGGTGTGTATCATGTTTTCACCTGGTGCAAGATTACATTTATGTTCTCCATATTTTTAAAAAAATGTTTTAAACATTCTATATAATACATATATATATACGACTATACCTTCTGATCTGAATAACCTTGATCTCATTAGAGACATATGTGATGGAGACTGGTTAGACATATGAGACATCAGATTAATCACTCCTGTGATAATCTCTTACACAGATACATTTTTATGCAGGAATGAGTTACTTCTTTGTCATTTAATTGGAGAGTTTGCTGAGTGTTTTATGAACTATTGGGAGTTAAAAGGATACCATCTCACATATAAATCAGATCCTTTGTTTTGTGTTTTGCGGTTCTGGAGAGTTTCTAAATACCGAGGTAAGTAACTTTTCCTTACACTTGAATGATGCATCTCTAATAAATAGGTAGTCAATATATAAATAAGGTATATTTGGATCCATTTATGTATTATTATACATTATAAATCTTAATCGATCAGGAATTGAACTATGTAGGTATTCCTTGCATTATAAATGATACTCCTAATGGAATTGGAGCTACTAGGATATATTCGGTCACAAACAATGGTTCACTCAGAAACCATAAGTCAATGTGAGTGTTTACTTTTTAATGGATAAGTAATTTACTATTTTGTAAAAAGTTTGGACTTCATATCAAAATTATATCTCAGATCCGAGTTCGCTGCAAGGTATTATTTCAGAAACAACCAGGACGAATAAGCAAGGTCAACAAGTTCTTCATAAATTGTAGTTCTAATGCTATATTCAATGTCTACACTATTTAGCAATATCATTTTTGTATGTATTGTATATAATGTATTTATGTCTAATATATGTAACTAAGTTTTTGTTTAGCTTTTCTAAAACCCTATTAGAAATTTTAAATTTTAAATGTTAAAACGTTTCTTTATCTATTTGAAAAGGTTAGATGAATTTTTAACCACGTCCATACAATCCGTGCTACAACATTGCCGGAGAGTTTGAGTCCAACGTACCGAGGGTTTACTGTCTCAAGGACATTTTTAGTGTAAGTTGGCCCGAGGTATTTGTAGGAAATCCCAAACATACATAATATTCAAAATACATTCCATAAACACATAAATTAACTACACCAAATCGCTCGTGTCGTGGCACGGGTTACTGCCTAGTATATGTTTAAGAATATAAAAAAAAGTTGTAAACTATAGTTTATTTTCCTATGTTTTCATTTTTAATATTGCGTTGGTAAGTAATAGTTCATAATTCAGTATAAATATCCCACAATAGAAATCTTGAATGATAGATGTCGTTATGTGGATAGAAAATGATGACAAAGATAATGTGCTTGAAAAACGGTAGAAGAATTATAGATCTCAAAATATTTGTTAAATCATAAAATTATATTAATAAATATATATGTGTAAATTATATTAATAAATATATATGTGTAAATGGTATATATATAATATAATTACAAATAGAAGATACATATATAAATTTATATACATAATGACGTTAGTATGAATATAAGTATTAAGGATTAATTCAGTAACAAAGTTGATGATAGCTCAATTGGTGGGAAAATAGCGAAAATCAACCTAGACTATTTGCTAGCAGGATTTTTATACCCAAACTACGATACCCGGAAAATAGCAACCTACACTCACAAAAAAATTCAAATTCCCGATCTAAACTATATGAAATCAGCCAAAATCAACATATACCGATACCGTGGCAATGACGGAACATCAGAGTTGAGTAATATGACGTCGTTTTGTGAGTTTAGGGTTCTTAAATCAAAGAACTGCTAAAGCAAACACTCATCGAATCTTCAATTCGAGAACCCTAAACTCACGAAACGACTTCGTTTTTCTCAACTTCGATGTCCCGTCACTGCCACGGTGTCGGCTGACTCATCGCTGTTAAGTGGTTAACTAACACTGTTTCGGTGTATGTTGATTTTGGCCGATTTCATATAGTTTAGGTCGAGAATTTAATTTTTTGGTGAGTTTAGGTTGCTATTTGTCGGATATCATAGTTTGGGTATAAAAATCCCACTAGCAAATAATTTGGGTTGATTTTCGCTATTTTCCCCTCAATTGGTATTAGGCATTCGTTTGTGTCAATGAGTTCACGGGTTCAAAACTCTGGTATCACGATTTTTTTGAAAAATTAAATCTCCAAACATTAAAACAACGTCGTTTAATGCCACGTCATCGAATACGTGTCAGCTGAGTCAGCATCCGTAACAGTTGACTAACAGCAGTTAACGACGACTCTGAAATATACACGGAATGGAAAGTTTGGGTTTGTAATTTAAGCTTTTTAAAGAATTAGGTTGAAATTTACACTACACATTTGTACGGGTTGGAAAATACACTTTTGAAATTGTTGGGGTTGAAATATACCCTTTTCCCGCTAGACGCCCAGCTCAGATTATAAAAGAGATTCAGACTCTTGTCAGAGCGCGTCTTGGTCCTTTGGCGAGGGCGCAAAATTTGGCTCAACCAGGTACCTCTCTTCTGGCTACTTGGTTCACCTTTTTCCAGCTTCGCTAGCTTGCCCTTGGTTCCTTTCCTTCAGTTAAGGCCTGTTTTGGGCCGCTTTTGGGCTAGTGTTCTTCCTCTCCCCCCCCCTCTTTTTTTTCTTCTATTTTTTTTTCTCTCTTTGGCATGCGTGCCTTTTTAGGATGTTGGAAGCCTTGTACATATTTGGGCATGCGTGCCATTCTAGGCTGTTGGTAGCCTTGTATGTTGGGCATGTGTGCCTTGTTGGGCTTCGGCCATGTATGTTTTTAGGGCATGCGTGCCACTGGGCTTCGTTTTTGCAAGGTATTTGCTTCTATTAGAAATTTAAGAGTACAAAAAAAAACTTTATTTTGTCATTTATATAAGAAATGATGAAAGTACAAAAAAACAACAAAAAACAAAAAAAAAAAAAATAATAATAATAAAAAATAAAATTAAAATTAAAAAATAAAAAGAAAAAATCTTAAAAAAGGTAAACCTTAAATCATGAATGCCTCTTAAGGTCTTATAAATACTTTCTATTAGATAAACAGTGTGGAGAAAGCGTTGTTAGGACAAGAAACTAAACCAAGAACACAAACAGATCAATGATTTGTTCGGAAAAAGAATAATCAGGAAGCTAATAGATTATTACAATTTACAACCAAGCCCGAGAGATGTTGGAAGAGTGCAAGGCCAAGGAGGAGAAGAGAATACAAGAGACCGGTAAAGATGTTGCAACGAGGGTATCCACGATTGTAGATCTAGAAGAAACGGTAGAGAGTTTAGGTAATGAAGTAGAGACGAAAAAAGAGAAGATATAGAGCTTAATGGATAAATAACTGAAAAAGTGTTACGGAGAAAAGATAACTGAAGAGAATATATAGAAGCTAGGGATTTAGAGGAACAAGCATTGCTCGAGGAGAATATTGCAATGATAAATTAAACATATCGAGGTATGATTAAAGAGATTAGAGTGAGTGAAGCAATACTAAATTGATTCTAATCTATGTCTGAAAAACTTTAGGAGAAGCACAAAAGGTATGCGGAAACGGTGGTTAATGTTTTGACGAATATGATTTTGACCGCAAAGAAGTGTGTGGTAAAAATGAAGAATGAGAAAGAAGATGTGGAGAAAAAGCTTGAAGGTCATGTTAAGATAAGAGGAAAGAGACAATGAGAAGCTGAAGGAGACATTGTTGGGATTAGGAGAAGAGAAAATAAGTGTGATAAGACAATTGTGTGTATGGATCGAACACCATAGAGACCATTGTGAGTATCTTGAAGAGGTTTGTTTAGTAAAAATTAGTTATCGCAAGAGGACAAAGACGAGCACAACGAGCAATTCAAGTAAATATTTTTTTTCATTATCCATATACGATTTTTGTTTTTTTTCTATCAAAAATATTTTTGAGAAAAAGAAAAATGATACTTAAATATAAATGGAATAATATTTATCTTGAAAGAATTAATAAAAAAAAATTATAGTACAGTTGCATACTATATGACATTACAAACCTAGTTGAAAAAATCGATATACATATACCCGCATTAGCCTAGTAGTAAAGTAAAATATAGTTCTTTATTCATTAACTAGGATCGGACCCGCGCTACAGCGCGGAGGAATATTCTCTAATATATCAATAAAATTTAAAATAAAAATAGAAATTGAATATATGATAACTTTAAATAATTTTACCAATTATATTTTTAATAATACACGGGTTAGTTTGTTAACTCATAATTATATAGTAGAAGGGGTTATGATTAATATTTTTTTATATACACTTTTTACGAGTCGGTCCATCAAAATTAAATGCATAATATTTGCATTTTAGAATCCATCATGAATATAAATGTAGATGAAACTATTAAAAATATGATAATAAAAATACAGGAACTAAATTAGTAAAAAAATTTGAAATTTTAAACGGATCTTTCTTAATGTGAGTGTTGATTTATTGACACATCAAACCGATCTTCCGTCCAATATAGTTGATAAACTCATATTAGTTATATATATTCATTTTTTTAGAAGTTAGTTTTTAAAACTAAAATATTAGAGTTTGATAAAATTGGTATTTTTTTAATGTTCCTGTAAAATAATAAAAACAATAATATAAATGACATTAGATTAAAAAGATTATTGTAAACACATTGTTTTGGTTGATGAAGGGTATATGAATTAAACAAAAAATATATCAAAAGTGATTGGAAAAATTAACATGAAAATCCTATTTAATCGATTAAAAACCAGGTTACCTTAAGAAAATTGGGTTGCTTTGTACATTACCTGAAAAAGAATTATCCAATGAAAGTGATCAGAAACGCCAATATATACTAAACAATGAGAATAATAAATCATTTGCATGCAAATTTAAAAATAACAAAAATGCAAATGATAAACTTTTTGGTATAGATGAACAACTATGTTAATAGAAAATGAGGAAGAGAGAATTTGGATAGGGAAAACGGGAAAAATCAACCCAGACTCTTCTCCGAAGGGATTTTCATACTCCAACTCGAGTAATCTGTATTTTACAACCCAAACCAGCTTAACATTCAACTACTCCAACTCGATGTCGTTTTGTCTTCGATTCAACACGCAAAACTAAACTAAACGACGTCGTATACTCTTTCCGTTGCCATGTCTGCGCCAACGAGTCGGTTGACTCAGCACCGTCAAAACTCGATTTAACACTGATTGCGTAGAGGTTGAAATCGACCAAATTTGATGTGGTTTAAAATTGGATATAGAAATTAAGTAGTTTTTGGATTTAGGTTGATATTCTTTAAAAATAATTTTCCTAAAATATTGTTAGGATTAATTTATTTTTTGAACTGATTTTGGTAAGCATTTATTATAAAATATATTTTGGAATCCTATAGAAATTTCAAAATTATGTGATGGAATATATAATTAAGATTTGGAAATATAATTTTCATGTAAACAGATTTTATTATGATTACTTATTATATTAAACTTAAATTTATTGATTTTAAATGATTTTTAAAATTTAATTTGTTATTGTAAAACGTAAATTACGTAATCCCTATATTAGTCAAAGAGGAGTACAAAAAATTAATAGGTCGGGTTATTTTGAAAAAATTAAGAAAAATGACCCGATTAGAACTAAATGGATACTTTTAAAATTGAATCACTTAAAGAGTATGGTTATCACTATGTTATTGTATCTACGAAATAATAACACGTACAATAAAACACGTTAAAATAAAATAAACCCTAAAATTTTCCCCCGCGCTGTAGCGCGGATCCGAATTTAGGAGTTCTATTAGTTGCTACAGCTGTTGATGGTAACTCTAATTTGTATCTAATCGCATTTGGAATTGCTGATTCCGAGAATGATTGTTCGTGGGAGTGGTTTTTTTTGCAACTTAAGATGGTTATAACGGATGAAGAAGGTTTAGTTGGTATTTGCATCCACCACTTGATTACTAATGTGATAACATATAATAAAGGAAAAGGTGTGGCTGGTATGGTTGCAAAAGCGTCTAAAGCTTATAGAGTTGTTGAGTTTGAGAAACAGTTAGCGCGAATTAATAGTATTAGTCCCTTGATTGGAAGATATTTAGAGGATGCTGATGTGAAAAAATGGGCTCGTTGTCATTTTCCCGGTTCTAGGTATGATATTAACAGCAACAATGCAGCACAATCGATCAATGCAGCTCTTAGATCACCTAGAGAGTATCCTATAATTCCTCTATTAGACAGCATCAGAGAAATGCTAACACGATGGTTTTATGAGAGTAGAGAATTAAGTGCAAAACATAAAGATCCTTTAACTGTTGCGGTGGAGACAAAGATTTTAAGAAGAATAGAGAAAGGAAAATATTTGAAAGCATATCCGATTACCAGATATGTGTTGCAGGTTAAAGGTAATGGAGAAGAGTATGTTGTTGATTTAGAAAAAAGAACATGTTCATGTGGGAAGTTCGAAATAGGGAAAATTCCTTGCACGCACGCTATCAAAGCAGCTTTTGACATAGGCAAGGATCTATATCCTTATGCTGATGATGTTTATACCACGACAGCATGGAGATCACATTACGAGGAAACTATTAGCCCAATAGGTGTTCCCAAACGAGATTGGCGTGTCCCAAAACATGTTGAAGATGCAATCGTTCAACCACCAGAAACAAGAAGACATCCAGGTAGACGAAGAAAGCGAAGACATGAAACAGCTGAAGACAAAATAAAATCATCACAGAGATCAAAAGGGTCAAAGAGACATAGCAGAACCACTTGTGATATAGCAATATAACAATGGTTTGTGCAAACCCCTTAACATTAATTTTACTGAATTTTGTATTTTATTCCACTCTTATTCATTGTAATTTTTTAACTTGCAGGTTAATGGTGCTAGATGCTGCAGCAGTCCAGAGGGTTTGGTTCTTCTTTCTAATTTATATTAATGGACGTCTTAGTTTATTACATGTTTTAAAGGAATATTTTTATAATTTATTACATGGAGTGTCTGCATTTTCCACGTTTTAAAGTTCTATAGTTTGTAGTGCTTCACCAATCTTCGTTGTGGTGTGGCTAGAGTGGGGAAATTAATTATCCCAAACTCGAGTCTCTTGATATTGTTTTGTGGGTTTGTATGGTTCTTTATATATGTTCTCGTGTCTGAATCTCAAACCATAGAGTGTTTGTGTTTATTTATATCTTCCGTTTCTCGATCATGTTTCTGGACGTCAAAGACAAGTCATCAACATATATCTTATGGTTCATCTTTACTAGAGACTTTTACAAAAGAAAAACACAAAGGTAATTGTCACTCCCCCACAATTGTCATTAAAAATCCAATAAGAATGAAGAAAATAAACCATAAACTCCAATATTATTGCTAAATCAGCTAGTAAAATTAAGCTTCAACCAAGAACAATTGTCACAAAGATAATTGAGTAAACGTGGAAAGTAGCTACTAAAATTATTGTTAAAACGTGGAAACAAAAAAAAACCATGATTCCATATTATTGGTAAATCAGCTACTAAAATTAAAATTTAAAAGACAAAAAATATCAACTAACGTCTAAAATATCAGAAGAATTATTATGAGGTTCGTACTTCTCCATTCGATCAATTAGGGGGGGGTTATTGGTTTATGGATTTGTAAATCCAACTAGAATTTGTGAATCCTTATTATTTTTGAAATCAAAATACATGGATTTTGAAATAACATGTTTTATCCTTGGATTTGAATCCTTCTATTTTACACTATCAAATCCTTTCAAATCCATTTAAAACATACTGCGGATTTTAAAATCCAAAAACAAATCACTAAATGAATAACATAGGATTTTAACTAGTATTTATAAATCATACAACCAATAAGACATGATTTTGATAGTTATTTTAAAATCAATGATTGAATAACATATGACTTTTGTTTGGATTTCCAAATCCATCAAAATCAATGATCCAATAACCCCCCCTTAGTACAGGATCTTTCGATGCTGCCCAAAGATCAACAGCAATCTTGAGACAGCCTTCTCTTATGTTGTCATCGTTGATCAAATCCAAAGGTAGATTAAGCATGTGACACTCGATGTATTTTAGCGCATAAACACCACAATCACAACATGAGCGATTTAAGTTAGGCGGCAAAGAGTGGTGTATGATCTGATATTGTGTCAACAACGAAACTTTCCCATCAACCTTACTGTGAATTTCCTTTACAATACGAGGGATAACAGCTGCGAATGATTCCACATGTCTTCTATTGTAGTGTCGTTCACAGTCAAATACTTCAACTGTTTTAAGAATGAAGTTAATGCAAACTGAAATCCAATGATTACCATTAACGAAGACCGGAGCATAAATTCTATCAAAATCTGTGGCCCATCTTTTTCGCGTCTTTCCATGCGATGGTAATTCACCGTTTGCGTAATCTAAAAGATCAATACTCCACTTGTGGCTTCGTCTATCTTTCAAGTACTTCGCGTATTCGGTCTTTATTAGCATGCTAAACATACAATTCATAAAACCAACACGAATTGACGGTAATCGGCCTAATGATGTATGCTCTCGAAAGATATACATCATAGCATCAATTTCCTGAAAATATTAAATTGTTAAGAAAATATAATTTTATTTTTTAAAAGAATGTTAATAATTCAAAGGTAGAGACTTACATCGTTTTGAAGCCAGTAGTTGTTCATCATGATTCTATCAAGCAACTTGTTATTAAGTAAAGTCGAGCCCAACTTAAGAACTCTGTAAGCAAAATCATTGGTTATCATAAAATTAAAAAATTATTAAAAATGATTGGTTATTCTAAAAAATACTTACTCGAAACGCAAACACCGAAAACTCCAAGCTTCATAAGCATCCCATAAATCATCAGAAACGAACGTCAATAAAGCATCTATACTGTCTATACCAGCGTTTCGTTGAGTTATTTTTTTCTTGTCAACTGATAAATCAACCTCTTTTTTGGTTGCTTGTCAATATCTCCACTAAGAAAACATTGTGATGGATCAAATCCAGGCACCGTTGTTTTTTGAGATAAATGACCTAATTCTTGTGAATCTAAGTTGAGGTCTATGTCAAAAGGGGAGGTGCCCATATCGTCAAATAATAATGTTTCAACCTGTCAAAAGAAACAAAAACATCACTGTTTACATAATATATGTTTAAGTTTTACAATACAAATATTATTTTACAAATGTCATATACCCATGGGCTACAAATACAACATAAGGGAGAGAAGAGACAAAGCAATTACACTGAAATTAGATCATACAATACATAGAGCTATTTTTTACTTACCGTAGATTTAGGCTCCACTTCTGGAGGATTGGACGGTGGCATAGTCGGAGCTCTTCTAGCTGCACATATCAACTCCTTGATTTATGAAACATCTTCCTCCATCTTTTTAAATCTCTTTTCAAAGCTCTCTGTAAAAGCCGTAAAAGAGGATTCAATCACTCCCTTGACAAATGACTTCATTTCTTCATCAAAAGTACAATTGGCCGTTGATGCACGCTGACATAGCAAACTCCTTTTCCGTGCCTCTGTTCCGACATCACCGTCCTTCTTCTTCCTCTTCTTCAAACCAGACACTTCAACCTTATCGGTTTGCTTCTCAGTACTCTGCAAACCAGACAATTCGTTGTCTTCATCACTAAGATGAGTGTTCACATTCTCATCTTCAGACACTACAACATCGTCAGCATTTTCATCATGTAGATCATCTCGTTCAACACTTTCCCAAATATGATCTCCAAAATTATATCCACTTTAACCAAGGCATTCAAGTTATCCACTTTACCATCTTCTGTTTCATCAACTCTAAGAAATTCTATGTGGTCAAATACATCATAATTTCCTGTGGAGGAAATGTATGCGTAAACAACATCCTGAAAAAAGTGGAAAAATAAAAGTACATGTTAGATAACACCATACACATACACGTTCAATAACACTATAGACACTATACACATACACGTTTAATTTCACGTTCAATAACAACTAAGTGAAGACACTACACACATACACGTTCACTAACACTATAGACACTATACACATACACGTTTAATTTCACGTTCAATAACAACTAAGTGAAGACACTACACACATACACGTTCACTAACACTATAGACACTATACACATACACGTTTAATTCCACGTTCAGTAACAACTAAGTGAAGACACTACACACATACACGTTCACTAACACTATAGTTAAATAAAAGTACATGAGTTAACTAACCTTTGTTCCAATTGACTTTTCTATTACAATAAGTTCATCATATGATACTTTTGCAGCGCCTTTCCAATTAGAACATCGAGCAAAATATTTCTTATCAATCTTCTCTCCCAACAGTTCTCCAATGACATGAATTGCTTCCATAACCCATATTTGAAGTGCATATGAGAAACCATCGAGGATATAACTTGTGTTGTTCCTCAATTTTGATCTTGCCTTCCCAATAGACTTAACTAAATGGTCAAAAGCTAAAAGACCCCAAGGATAAGTCCTAACCTTCTCAAGATCCATCACCAACTTGATCTAAGTGACCGGTATAACCTTCTTCTCATCCATAGCCATTACCAACCCACAAATCACAGAAATATACACAAATCGAATTCTATCAACTTCACTCCAGTTGGGAGCTGCTACAAGGTGGATCTTCATCAACTTCACCATGGTAATAATCTCATCTCCATCCAATAATTTACTCCAAAACCCCTTGTCTTTTTTCCAAGTTTCTAAATCACCACAGAAGTCATCCTTGCACTTTAGCCCAGTAACTGCATAAAATTAGAAAATCTGAGTGGCTTCTTTCCAAACACAAACCAGAGCTCATGTTTTTTCTTTGTAACCAATTGCCTACACATTATGATGTGTATCAATCGAGCCGAATAACCGAGACCGTTTTCACGTATTGCAAACATATGTGCGAAGACAGGATCACTCTTCACTATATCATACTCAGCTGGTAATGCCTTCTTGATCTTGTCTAAAATAGACATTCGACAAGAATTGTTAATCTGACTCACTTTTGGTTCATTTCCAGCTCTCATAAAACGGTTTGGATACTCTTGTGCCATGCCTATAAAAAATAGATCAATACAAGAGAACAGATTCAATGATTTTATCTAAAACAGCTTAGTTTTATCTTAAGCAGAGAAGCAAAGGGAACTTGGAGCAAACTATTATAAGCGAGATAAAGAATTAGTGGCAAAATAAGACAGCAGATATTAAAGTACTCCCACTACCCACATCCAATGTTACTTTGAGGATGACAATTCATGTTGACAATTCATGAGAATTCGAAAGAAAGAAGGCACTCACAAGTCTTAGAATAACTCATCTAAAGACTAACGTTTCATCTAAAGACAATTGTTTCATTACAATAACTCATTACACTCAAACATATACACACACATAAGAGACGAACTGTAGATGAGACAGAGCTTATAAACGAACAAAAGTGGATTAACACACACACTTTAACAATCAAACATATACAAAATTGAATATAAGCCTATAATAAAGTATCAAAAACGTTAATACACACACACTTTAACAATCGAACATCTAAAAAAATTGCATATAAGCCTATAATAAAGTATCAAAAAACGTTAATACACACACACTTTAACAATCAAACAAAAGAGAGAGTAAAACTACTTAGCCAAAGAGATGCAACAGATCAAGACTTGATGAGTAAGAGGATCAACCTGTAGAAAGAGACCAGGAGTACTAATTAAGAAAGAAAGAATCAAGAGATGAAACCAAACATAGAAGAAATAATGATTAAAACTACGAATTAACAAAAACTTACTTGTTTCGTAGAACAAAGGATCTCACTTCGCAATTGTACAGACAAAAGATCTCGAAAACGATTCAGTTGCCGGCGAGAGAAGAACAATCCAACACCTAGTACAAAAATCAACAACAAAAGACAAATCTTAAATGGATTGTGCAAGAGAATTAAATTTCAGTGAGAAAGAAGAAGAAGGAGGAGAACATACACAATCGGAGAAGGAGAAGCAGAGCAGGCTCGGCGGAGCAGGCGCGGCGGAGCAGGCACGGCGGAACAGACGAGGCGGAGAAGGCAAAGTGGAAGAAGCAGAAGAGGGTTTTGTTCTTTTCTTAATAAATGGGTCGATTTTACCTTTATTAATTAAGGTTTTTGTTTTTTTTTCCCTATGCTTAAATTTATACATAATATAGTTTTAAAAATTTACCTTAATTTTACTTTGAGGGTATAAATAGATTTTAATCTACATTAAATCTTAATTCACCAAACTTTTAGAAAAAGGTGCAAATGGTTGCACAATTTAAGAGATGGAAGAAGTTGAAAAATACTATTCAGCCAACTTTCACCATTTGAGTGAAGAGGTTGAAAAAATTGTTCAATACATTCAACCTAAAAAACTAAAAAATTAAACTTCTTATAAAGAAAAAACTAGGTTCGGACCCGCGCTACAACGCGGGGGAATATTATCATATCAATTTTTTAATATAATATAATTGTATAATATGTTATTAAAAGTAGGTAAATCTGTATTTTACTAATATATATATATATATATATAGTTGGTGTGTAGAAGGATATTGATAGTGTGTAGTGAGTTTTCTTTGTCAATAATAGTTAACGGAGAAGAAGGAAACGATGATTTTTTTAAAAAATATTTTGCGGAAGTATATATAAGTCATAACTATCCAAATAGTTAATATTCGTATTACTTGATTTAAAATGTAAGGATCATTTTTTGAGAAACACATATGGTTTTTAAAAACTTATTTTACTGGGTAGAAATGTATGTTTTAAATTTTGTATTTCAATTATTTTTATTATGAAAATGATTTTCTTTTAATATCAGACTATGTGTGAAGGCTTGTTAATTGGTCTTTTTGGGCTGCTGTTTAATAAGTGATATTTCGAGAATTTGGATAACTGGGCCTTGTAAATGTCAGCCCGAAATTTTGTCCTGCTTGTTAACAGTCGACGCATGAACCAAAAGACTTTCACTTTCATCTTCCTTCTTCTTCTGTCTCTTTACCCTTATCCTAACCGATTCATTCCAAAAGCTTGAAACTCCAAGAATGTTTTCCAACAAATTTTTAACCAAAACCCAAATTATGTCTGTCCTATCGATTACCAATTCAGTTAAGTATGGTCGGCGCTGTACTCAATCTGTATCGAAATGTTCAAGGAAGTCCAAGATAGCAAACTCTAAATTTGGGCAAGCTAAAGATGATTAATTGCAGTGTTGATCTACCTGGTTCGTGGAATTTTATATGGGTAATGATCTATAATTGTAGATTTCTTTAGTTATATCATATTTTTAGCGGAAATTCAAATCATCTATTTACGTTTCCGTAAACAAAACTTTAAGTAGGCTTATCGACATTTAAGCATAAAAGTAGTAAGGGACATCATTTAACAGTTTTCTTATTTTTCCGATTGATATATGTTTAATCAATTGTTTTATAACGATACTTCTTACAATGCTTTCTTCGTTTACCTTCAGGATACACGTTCTCCGTGCCTTAACGGTTCACAAACTATTGATATCCGTTGGATTTGCGTCTTGATCACTAATGTCAATTTGACTATATTCTGAACTACTTGAGATGTTATATATTTAGATTGTTGAAGCATAGGTTTAGTTATTAAATGACTGTATGAAATCGTTAAGTCTAAACCATGATAGATTGGGAACAACACTTTTATTGATTATTATTGTGAACATGAAATATCTGTTGCAGACATTGTAAACGGAAATAGAAATAGGGAAATAGAAATGGGGATACTGAATTTGAATGTAAAACTAAAAAATTGAAAACATATCAATCTTCCAATAAGCCTCTTGCCACACAAGCTTCGTTGTAGGACTCATATACCACACCCTCCACCTTCCTCAAGTCTTCATCACATGTTGGACCTTTGAGGAAACGGAAAAGCAGTTTTAAACTCATATTACGATCAAACTTACTTGGAATATAAGATGCTCTCCTACTTGTGTTGATTCTCAATCTTCTTCTCCAGCGTTTTTCTTTTGGGTCCCAAGTAAAGTATGATGGGATCTCTTCAAAAGATAATTCCCTAGCTTGTGGAATAGTGACGTTTAGATCGAACCAAGCTTGTAGCATCGGGTCTTTGAAATCTTTCATTGCTTGGTCATTCACCATTTTTCCAAAGGGATTGTTTGTTGTAGTGCAGAAATGTTTGGCTGCTTTGTTGTGTATCAATTGATAGGTTTGTAGGCTGCGTCCCTTTACTTTATATAGATTTTTAAGGTAGGGTTTTGTGTATCTCGGGATCCCTGGTTTAATGCGTTTAATTGGTACTTTGATTGAGTATATTTCTGTTTTTTGGTTCATATTAAAATATGCAAATCAGGGAATATTTTCCAGATCAATTCAGCTATAATTTTAAAATATGATACTTAATTATAAAATTATGTTTAAATTAGTACAAATATATTCTTAGGTTCGTATATATAAAATCTTCCCTCAAACCTCGACAATGTTGACTCATAACCTGCAATCTGAGCCTAATTTTTTGTAAATGATCTTTTTATACCATTTGTGATAATTATGAAATGTGAAATGTTTCCAAAGTCTTGTACATAGTAAATAGAACTATAATATCAAACTGGTTGCAATCAATACAATGACGTTTTAATTGTTTATGCAAAAAAAGAGTAACGATGCAAATCTTTTAAGATAGTAGCCATAAAACTTGTTGAGCTCTCGGTCTACACATGCTTTCCTGCCATGTACCTGTAAAATTTATAATGAAACTAATAAGGTACATTATTGTGGTAAACATTCATGTATCACATCGTCAAATTAATAATTATAGATAGAAGGAAAATACCACTGGACTACCACTGAACATCTTTACTTTTCCAAATTCTGAAAAACCTCTTTGAAAACAACATTCATCGTTTTCGTTTCGGGGTTTCCATCCTTGTCAAGTATTAAAACTTTGAGACCACTCTTTGAAGTAACTCTTGACAATGCAATATACAACTGGCCATGAGAGAATACTGGTCGAGGCAAAAAGAGGCCCACTTCTTTCAATGACTAGCCTTGACTCTTGTTCATGGTCATAGCAAAAGCAACAGTTAGTGAAAATTGTCTTCGCCTCATCTTGAATGGAAGTTTTGTGTCTGATGGCTTAATAAACATTTGAGGAATTAACACTAAATCACCACTCCTATCTCCAGTAATAACCATTGCCTCTATAACATGGTAAGCCATTTGAGTGATTTGAAGCCTTGTTCCATTGCATAACCCCCCTTTTGGATCAATATTTCTCAGCAACATAACATGAGCACCAATCTTTAACCGCAAACTGTGATGTGGTAACCCCGATAATTTGATGCGGTTCAAAAAATCTGGAGTGAAAATACGATTGTCTGCTGAATCTAAATCAATAGGATCAATACTATCACTGCTGTAGTAAATTTTCTCTTCACCTGCAATTTAAGATAGTAAACTCTTTAGATGTTAGAATTGTCCGAACCTTGAAGATCCATCCTATTTACAGTTGTAATTAATTGAATTGAAGCAATAGAATAGCTTACCAGATAACTTATCAAGCATGCTTTGATTGATAGTGTTCACATCTTCATTTGTTGGTGCTAGTATTGCTCTCTGTTGGAAAAACTTTGGATCATTAATCTCTTTCAATGCTTTAACATCACCATATATTTCCCTACAAATCGCCTCTATAGGGTCCTCCACATCCTTTATTAGAAACTCGTCGGGAATGTCAATAAGTGCCTCTCCATCATTTGGTTCTGCAATCTTTCCATCACCAACATCCAAAATCCAGTTAGAAAACTTTTCAATGTCTTTAGCCTCTTCCAAACTTAAGTTGTTGCTGAGAAGCCGCATATTCTTGGTTAGCTTTAAGACTTTGCAATGGTCCCATATGTAAGAAGCATTCAACGATGACAACACAATCTCAGCTCTACTTCCCCCATTAATAACTGGTAGTATTTTCTGAAATCTCCAACAAAGACAACATTGGAGGTTCATCCCATATGATTAAAGAAGCTTCTTCCATCAGTCTAGCTAAATCGGAATTAGGAGTCATAGTACATGATGTGTTATCATCAGGAACAATTGGAATGCCAAACCTAGAATGAGCAGTCCTTCCACCAGGAAGCAGGAGAGAAGCAATGCCGCTAGATGCCGTATTTATTACTATCATGCCTCTATATCTAACTGCAGCAGATAGAGTCTTCCAAATGAATGTTTTTCCTGTGCCACCAAATTCGTAAACGAAAAAACTCCCCTTTGTCATTAAGTACAACATCCAGAATTTCTTCAAATACTGCCTTCTGTTCCACTGTTAACATCTGCACCCATTTGTCATGGTTTTCTTTCTGCTCTTGCCGATTGTATTTCATTTCTTCAACAATCAAATGATTAGAAATATCAATACTCTCTCTTTCAGGCTGCGGCATTTTTTCTATGGTAGCTAGAGATCCCCCGTTCATTATAAGTAGGTTCTCCACTTCAATGAGAGTGTAGTTTCTTTTGTCTGAATCAGACAACTTCAGCTCTGCACAATAAGTTTGGATTTTTAGTTTTGTTAACTCCAAAAACGTATAAAACAAAATATGTATATGATGATATTTTTAAAATTCGTTTTTTAAAAAGCAATTAAGTACTGATATTTACCTGGATTGTTGTACTCTTCTTGTTTTCGTCTCTCAATATCTTCTGATAGAAATAACCATGTTTCTTCCCAAACATGTTCTGGACGCGATAATGATTCAGACAGAATCATATTAGCAAACAAATTCCTTAAATGGTCCCCAAAACACCATAGACTTGCATCTATCAAACAGTCAATGAATATTTGATCATCATCCAGAATACCTCTTGCAAAACACGCTTCTTTATACGTTTTATAGACAACACCATTATATGTCCTGAGGTCATCAAAGGATTTTGGCCCACGAACTATGTTTAAGAGGATACGCATGTAATACTCTGCTTCCATTCTACGAGGAACATAGTTAATCCTACCTAAAGAGAAACCTCTTTTCCTTTCTTGCCATTGCTTTTTCTGACCTTGCCATGTAAAATGAGCCGGTATTTCCGAATAAAGCCACTGATTAGCTGAAGGATTGGTCCGATTGAGGTAGAACCAAGCAGTCAATTGAGAATCTTCATTTACTGATTTTTGCAAAACTTCTTCAATGTCATCATCCTTTTTAAAGTAGCAAGGTTTCTTACCTTCTATATGGAAAGATAGCTTTTGAACCGGTGTAGTTCTATACTGAATTGGGAATTTGAATATTCTCCAAATAGCTTCAGATGCAAAAACATACCTACAAATTTTTATTCACAAGTGAGCATATAAATACATGTTAACAAAAACGTGATTTAACGTAGATGGTATAATGATAAACTTCGTACATACATATAACGTTGATTTCATTAAAAAGAGAGGGTCAAGTAACGCACCTACAATCAAAGTAATCTTTGATTTCATTTTTCTTCTTTTGTTTCGGGTTGGAGTTATCAACCTTTGATGAACTTGTAGTCTCGGTTGAATTTTTTGGCTCCACAACAAAAGCTACTCTATCCGGTCCCTTGTTTATGTACTTGAACAAATATTTGATTGATCCTGTTTGGTTGCACCACTCGACATTGATATGTGCTCTGTACCGTAGACATAGCTTCTCATTGTAAGGAACTACATAACGGTTATCACACTTGAATCCACCTTTTCCACATAATTGGTTGACTGTTGTCTTCTATAAGTAGGGAAACCATCTTTCCCTATTCTAGTGAACTCAACATAAGACTTTGGAAACATCTTAGAACACTTACCATCAACCATACATGGTGAGTTCTTATTAGCAGCTCCACAAGGACAGTGAATCATAGAGTCTTTTATGATTTCATACAACTCTGGTTTTTCCTCTTTATTTGGGATCTCTGCACAAATGATGTTATTGATTTCCTCTAATGTAGGTAGCTTACTTTTATTGACCATGAAGAGTAGAATGTGAGCATGAGGCAATCCTCTTTTCTAAAACTCTACTGTATACATAGCTGAAAGAATAAAGGATAGTTAGGTGATAAAAACTCAGCAAACATAAATAATTACGTGCTAGCTCTGTGGCCAGCGAATTAGTATATTAAAATATATCAAACGTTTAGTATACCTGCCAATGTTTTTCCCAAAAACTTATTCTCAGTTAAGTCAACCATCAATGAGTCAAACTTGATTTTGAATATGTGGCATATGATGTCAGGCCTATCATTTGCAGTAAGACCGCGTGCTTTACCGAGTTATCTCTGGCCACTTTGGATTACATGTTAATGTAATAAAAAGGTCTGGGAAGCCATAATGTTTGCATATAGCCATAGCGTCATAATAGCTTTGAACCATATAACGTGGACCACCAATAAAGGAAGATGGGATTGAAACCGGATTACCTTGCTCACCCAGATTGTTAACTCATGAATTTGATGCTTCTTTTATGGAGCTGTAATTTTCGCACCTTAACTTAGAGTGGTTAAACTTAATGTATTTCAGTCTATTTGCCTCTATAGCCGTGTACGCATCCACAACATACTGCTGGAACAACCTTCTAGATAGTAACAATGGGCGAGTCTAATTCTCTCTCTTGAATGCGGAACACAAACCATTGTCTCATACTTATGTACTTGATCTTCTTAGTTTTAACTTTGTCGGTGTAACCTTTCTGAATTCCTGGTCTGAATCCATCTTCCCCAAAGATGTGAATCAAGGGATATTGTAATGCAAGATATGAGGGATGAATCTCACTGATTCTTTGTAGCAGTCCATTATATTTTTCCTCAATAATTATATCGCGTTCTGGCATCTGTTTGACAAAATCCCCAAGAATAAGTGCAGCTATCTCCCCAGCCGTAGGATTAGTGTAATTCCTACCATCAATCCCGAGACGGTCACTTATTATCCTCATGTGGAAAGTCTCATCAGCATTGTTTGCAAACCGGTCTCTAGCCATTCGAAAATGTTCAACATATGGATTAGCATCATCCAACATCTTTATCAGTGGCTCAATTATTTCCTTTTTCAGCATCTTCTTCCCAACTGTTTCATTAGTAGTTTTCGTTTTGCTGCATATGAAAGGGATTTTTTTATTCACAAATTGTATAATGAATCACAATCGTATGTGTGATAAATTAGACAAAGTTATACTAACCTCATAATTGTTTCTCTATTGGAAATCTCATTTTCTGTGTCAACAATATAAAGTTGAGAGAACTTTGCATGATCATTGGCTTTAGGCTTCATACTACCAATAAGATGATAGTTAGCTCCTTGTAGTTGAAACATGTTTGGGCCAGTTCCCAGCTTTACCGTTTTATCAACTTTTCAGACCGAGAACAGACATAGGCCGTATGATCATCCTCATCTGGCAAATGTTAAATGAAATCAAAGTAGATGCTGATTAATAAGCAGCTGAGCAATAGGTGTGTACGTTCTATTAAAATCATTTTTCATACCAATTTCTTTTCCTTTGCGTGATGTGTTTTGTTGGTTTGATTGAGAATCTCTCCTGAAAGCTATGTTCCTTTCTCTGTTTTTTTCAAATATGGAATGAGAAGAAAGTGTGCTCTTTGAGGCACTGATATTTGTATGTGGATAATGAGGTGTATATTGATTCTCTAAACCTGGTGCTGTATGTGAAAAGATACAGGTTGTTTGTTAGGTTATTTTACTATAAATTATAGAATGTTAAATTGTTGGTATTATATTAATACTGACTAAACTCTTCTTACTAGGTTGAAAAACAAAATTGCTAGAGCATGGTAGATGTTGTTGTGGAGTTGTTTCAACACTGTGAGGTCTTGCTTTTGGTAAGTTTGTAACGTCTTGGAAGACTCTGGAAAACATTGACTGTACTGGAATTGTAGAATTGCTGCCACTTTGATTTTCATTAGTAACTGCACACTGAGGAGTAGAACTTGACAATATTCTGCTCCTTTTCGTTGATCTTGGAATACTTTCATCCTGATTAGCTATGTCATTCCTCTTGTTCATCTTCTCTACTTGAATTAGAGAAGCTATAGCATTATCACAATTCAATATAACTTGTAAGGTCTTTTCCGATTCTTAATAATTCAGTGGCCAATTTATGTAGATATTCTCAATATAAACTTAACGTGATTTGTGGTAAATCTAGGATCCTATTGTATTTTTAAAATTTTTAAAATTATTAAATTCCAACATTTTCAAATAAGGCAAGTAAATAATATGTGATATTATATGTGGCTGATTATTAGAAATTTTCGGCCCGTAATGGTATGTGATTAAAAACGTCTCAGTTTTTAACGCAACTTGACTTAGTCGATATATCAAATAATATTCATTATTTGCTTATATGCTGCTCAAAATGAGTCAATATGGTTGGGTTTGGTAGGATTATTATTAAGTATATAAAAGCAATTTAATCATACAATAGACTTTTAAAAGATATTTAAAATTTTTTTTCGTATAATATGTTACAGCACGGCTTAAGTGTCATTTTTTGGTCGTGAATATTTCACGTCATTCAATGAACGAACATATTTGTTTTCTGGTCCGAGACATTTCTTTTTTTGCCTATCATCGACAAATTTTCGTTAACTATTTTGTTTTAGCACCAGACTTTGGAGAAAACATTACTAATATACCGAAAAAATATATGAGTATGATTAGGAATCATATTTTATTAAAAACGAAATAAAACGAAATAAAGTTAAGTAAAGCAACCTTGATTATTGTCTACTAAGATAAACATCTCAGCTTATTAAAATGAAGGAAAGAACAAATGCTTTAAAATTTGAAATAGTGCATGAATCCTCTTTGTAAAATTCATGAGATAGATGATCAAACATTTTGGACGTCGCCTCCAACATTTTCTTCCTCAATAGCCTTGGTGATAGAAGCAACACACACTTTTTAGACGATGATGTTTGATCGTCTAGACCATCAAACGCGTCATCTTTGCGTTTGGAAGATAGAATAGTTGAATACGAAGCAGATGCGTCATTGTTATTAAGAGAGTCAGATAACATAATTGTCTCCTATAAAATTAGAATAAATTGATTCAGTATTATAAGAAAATACTAATATGATGGTATGTAAAAGATAGCAAAAAATAAATTTACACCTGATCACCACTCACAATAGCTTCTAGATCGTCAGACCCCAACGATGGTTCTTCCACATTATTGATCTCATCATCCAGCCCCACGAAAACGTGAGAGACCTTGTAAGTATCATTCAAATCTCTGATGTTATCTTTCTCAACACTAACTACAAACTGAAAGGTCTTCCCTACCAAGTTCAGGAATGGTTGAGAGATTTTTGTTAGGTCTTGTATCTTAAAGCAATGGAAAGTGATACAATTAGCACCTTCCTCAAGAATTATATAGAATGTACACATTTAAATGAAATTAAAATCTCACCTCATCATAATTACCATCGAGCATCTGAAGAGAAGATTGGAGTGTAAGACTTGTTGCATCGGTCTCGAATAGCACAAATTTGTATCTAGAATATTAAAAATGAATTATTAGGAGTCCATGTGAAATTATGTGATATAAATAATCTTTTAAAAAAATAACTGAGAATATATACCTTGGTTCAACCTTTGTATGGATCTCAGTACATCCTCTGCATGAGAAAAATGTTATTTTTTTTGTTTTTCTTCACAACATCGTTCTCAACTTTAGGGACCTTGTAAGCTGTTTTGTTGCACTTCAAACAGACAAAGTAATACCAAGCAAACTCGATATTAATTGCATAAATTATTGCCACGACCCTAAATTTTCATTCCTACATTTTATGTGAATCCAAACATACATAAGACAACAATATTATATATATAATATGAAAAGGATGTAAGCGTTTACATGAGTTTACCTCATAATAATTTAAGAGATTAGCAATTGTTTGGATTGGGTGACGTTGATTTTCCTCAGCTTTTTGCTTACTTTTATCCACTTTAGGAACACTTGCTTTAACAGTCAAAGCAAGACCATCTTTGGGGAGACTACAAAATAAAATGAGTTAAATATATCAATTTGAACCAAACAATATGCTATGGACATATTAGTAATCTATATACAAATGTCTTACTTGCCAACAAAGTCGAAAACGGTCGGCAAGTCAGGAATGGTATTTGATATTGATCTTTCAAAAGCATTGGATATTGATCTTTCACATACATTACATTAGTGTTAGTGCTAATTATTTTAATTGGAATTTGGAAGACATAGTTTGTGTTCTGAAATGTTACCTTTGAAGGAGTTGATTTTTGCAAATCTCAACAAACAAATGACTTTGTTTACACCATTGTTAGCACAAGCATCAAAAATGGTCTCAATAAACGTCCCCCAAAGGGTGCAGGACAAACGATGATCCCTTTATAAAAAAACAGAAACATGTACGACAATGGTTAAGTTAAATTATAAAGCAGATGCTCATGCAAAAAAATTAAATGGTCACCTAAAATCTCTTACAATTCGTAGACTAACAATATTCCATCACAAATATCACGTAATAACTATTGTGTAAAAGCGAAACTATTCTACTGATAACAACCCTGGTTTATTGATAACGATATTAGTTGCTGATTAATAAGCAAACAACCGTTAACGCCTCTGCTATCTATATTAAAGCAAAACTATTCTACTGATAAGAACCGTGGTTTATTGATAAGAAACGTGGTTTTTATGCTTCTAGCAATACTAACAGAGATTAATATAGACGGACTTCTCTATAGAAGTTTCAACATTATCTAAAAGTACATCGTGTCTCTTAGTTCAAACTCCAATTTTTTTTCTTTGTTTTTCACCACATGAGTTTTCATTTCACCAAAGTTGACAACTTGTCCAATAACATCTGTAACATGTAAAAACCATTAAAGAAGCCAAAAAGAATCTATGATGAAAGTCTGCGAATATTATTAGTAAGAGCTTATAATAAAACTTACCAATCAAGATGTTTTCAGTTAAAGTTCCATCATTATGAATTCGGCCGAAATCCACCAAATCCAAGTACATGTCATCTGACAGAAAGGCACAAGGAACAATAGATGTAATGTTCATTACAGCCATTCGGTAAGCATGTTTGGTAACCCTAAAGCGCCCCATCGCTTTAGTCAAGGTGAAGTTCTCAAAGATTCTCCATTCACCAGGGACTATCAATCTCTGGAATTTAGAGAGCTGTTGTTTCTTGATAGTAGCATGAATGAGAGTACCCTACGAAGAAAAAAAAAACCATTACCAAAACGTTTTAGTATAAGCAAGATTTCCATGTATGAATATGAAGAAGAATAACTTACAGAGACGTCTGCTAACACCATTTCGAGGGTCTCGCCAGAGTAGTCTCTATTCTGCTTCCAAGAGTGGACAATCTTCACTTGAATGCGCCACCCCATTTTGTAAAGTTTGATGCTAAGCAAATCAGTGATGACGGTATTAGTAGCCATTTCGATTTAGTTTGTAAAGTAGAGAAAGACGACAGCGTATAATGTTAGGTTATCGTTGTTTATATAGATGAACCTTAGGTACGCACAATTAGGTATTGGTATTACGGCATATTTGGTCCGTAATTGTCGTCTAAAAGGCTAGATATTAAATGGCTAATATTTAGTTACCAAATATGATACTCGTAAAGGAATAATTTAGAAGACTAAGGATATGAATTTCGAATATTGTTCGGTATTGAGATTTTCGGTTGTGATTTGGAATTATACGCACATATGATCGTAATCTTAGCTATTTATTGACATATACGAATTTATATAATTACCAAATATGATCCGCCTAACTTGATTGCGAGGGTTTTTGAAAATTTCGTTTTAAAAGACATAAGTTGAGATTAATGAGGCAATAAGTTGCGATTATTGAGGCAATAGGCAAAAACCGAATCCATTGGTTAACCCATTTCATAGAGGATCCAACAATGAGATTTCGGGTCAATGTTTTAAAAAAATCCGACCCAGATATATTAGATGTACTCCTCTTTTACTAATATAGAGATGTTCAACTTGTTCATCCACAATTCTGGAGATGAATGAGTTGTATGACATTCAACCTAATTTTATTCAACTTAATATTTCCAACTTATTCAATTTTGTGCAACCATTTGTAGCCAAAAGGTATATATGGACAAAGTTTTGAAAATATGTCTCTTATTTCCAATTTTCCTTTTAAACAAATACTGGATTCAATAATACATAATTTTAATAGATTTTAAACCATAATTATTAGGGGTATCTTAGAATGATAAGATACCCCGGGTTTTGCAAAGAAAATATCTTATATAAGATATGAATAAATTGCTTAAAAAATACAAATCATCACAAATCACCGAAAATACTTAGTTGGGAAAAAAAAACAGAGGATCCGACCCGGAAATTACCCTAAACGGCCCAGGCAAGTGTGCAATCGCGAAAGACGAGACTCACACCAGAAGTAGCAAAACCATTCGGTAAGCATGTTTTCAGTTAAAGTTCCATCATTATGAATTCGGCCGAAATCCACCAAATCCAAGTACATGTCATCTGACAGAAAGGCACAAGGAACAATAGATGTAATGTTCATTACAGCCATTCGGTAAGCATGTTTGGTAACCCTAAAGCGCCCCATCGCTTTAGTCAAGGTGAAGTTCTCAAAGATTCTCCATTCACCAGGGACTATCAATCTCTGGAATTTAGAGAGCTGTTGTTTCTTGATAGTAGCATGAATGAGAGTACCCTACGAAGAAAAAAAAACCATTACCAAAACGTTTTAGTATAAGCAAGATTTCCATGTATGAATATGAAGAAGAATAACTTACGGAGACGTCTGCTAACACCATTTCGAGGGTCTCGCCAGAGTAGTCTCTATTCTGCTTCCAAGAGTGGACAATCTTCACTTGAATGCGCCACCCCATTTTGTAAAGTTTGATGCTAAGCAAATCAGTGATGACGGTATTAGTAGCCATTTCGATTTAGTTTGTAAAGTAGAGAAAGACGACATCGTATAATGTTAGGTTATCGTTGTTTATATAGATGAACCTTAGGTACGCACAATTAGGTATTGGTATTACGGCATATTTGGTCCGTAATTGTCGTCTAAAAGGCTAGATATTAAATGGCTAATATTTAGTTACCAAATATAATACTCGTAAAGGAATAATTTAGAAGACTAAGGATATGAATTTCGAATATTGTTCGGTATTGAGATTTTTGGTTGTGATTTGGAATTATACGCACATATGATCGTAATCTTAGCTATTTATTGACATATACGAATTTATATAATTACCAAATATGATCCGCCTAACTTGATTGCGAGGGTTTTTGAAAATTTCGTTTTAAAAGACATAAGTTGAGATTAATGAGGCAATAAGTTGCGATTATTGAGGCAATAGGCAAAAACCGAATCCATTGGTTAACCCATTTCATAGAGGATCCAACAATGAGATTTCGGGTCAATGTTTTAAAAAAATCCGACCCAGATATATTAGATGTACTCCTCTTTTACTAATATAGAGATGTTCAACTTGTTCATCCACAATTCTGGAGATGAATGAGTTGAATGATATTCAACCTAATTTTATTCAACTTAATATTTCCAACTTATTCAATTTTGTGCAACCATTTGTAGCCAAAAGGTATATATGGACAAAGTTTTGAAAATATGTCTCTTATTTTCAATTTTCCCTTTAAACAAATACTGGATTCAATAATACATAATTTTAATAGATTTTAAACCATAATTATTAGGGGTATCTTAGAATGATAAGATACCCCGGGTTTTGCAAAGAAAATATCTTATATAAGATATGAATAAATTGCTTAAAAAATACAAATCATCACAAATCACCGAAAATACTTAGTTGGGAAAAAAAAAACAGAGGATCCGACCCGGTAATTACCCTAAACGGCCCAGGCAAGTGTGCAATCGAGAAAGACGAGACTCACACCAGAAGTAGCAAAACCCCCCAAAACCGATTCGCTTCGATTCGAGAGAGAGAAGCAAAAACAGAGCTCCTAGGGCGATTCACAAGTTCCTGTACAACCAACGATGCAACCACATAGTGACGAAGACTCGTCTTCGATTCATCACGATTCTATCCCTTCCGGTGATACCTCCGTCTGGGCCGATGTTTCGCCTCTCCTCTCCGCCGCCTGCTCTGGTACTCTCTCTCTCTCTCTCTCTCTCTCTCAGGAATTAGAGTTGTGTTCATAGTATGCTTTTGATTCGATGGTTGAGTATTATGTGATTATATCAAGTTGTTTGAGTCTCGATGAAGTTATGTAAGTTACCTTACATGGAGATATTTTTCTGATTTTGAGTATTGTTTCTTTTGCAGATCTTCAAGAAGGACAACTTATTAATGGAGATAATTTCAATCTTTTTGCTGCAATGTCTGCTTTGGAGGTTTCACACCTTTTAATCTTATAATATCTCCCCTGTAATCCTTATTTCTACAAAATATAGCTTTTGTTTCCATACTTAGCTTGTGAGGTTGCAGTACTTGTAGCACAAATTGTGTCTGATTGGTTTTAGTGTTGCAATCTACTCGAAATTTTTAATCTGTTTTCTTGATTTATTGTAGATAATGGACCCAAAGATGGATTCTGGAATGGTATCTACCTTTTATTCTATAGATGAAGCTATTGAAAGTGGTTTTGCGCCTGTTCCTATAAGCTCTGATAGTACTGTTAATGTGCAATCCATTATTGACATTATGGACCATCTTCTAGCTTGCGAGGTAATCTCTGTTAAAGATGTGCTAATATAATACTACGTGAGTTGTAAGATGGAAACTTGAGTATATAGCCTCTCATATTTCCTTTTCCGTAAAGAATTAATCACTTTGCTCATTGAAATTTCTGATAAAGAATTTCTGATAAAGAGTTTATAAGAATTAATCACATCGTCGATTTGTTGCTTTATCCACAATTTGTTTCTTTTGTGTCTTTCTTATAAACTCTCTGCTTTTTGCAGGCAACATGGCACATGGGTCATTCGTTGGCCCAAACTGTGTTTTCATGCATCTATGTTCTGAGGCCTGAGAGGACATCTTCACAGGCTCTATTGCATTCTTATTGTAGGGTCATCCGATCAACTTGCAGGGCAGTTGTTTCTGTAGTTTCAGATGCACGTACAAATGAAGTAATTAACTTTTAACAATTCTCTGGTCCTCTTTTACTCTTGCGGTACTAAGAACATGTTTCTGTGTGTATTTTTTTTATTAATGGTTTAGTTTGTGCCCAATGTTTGCTTCTTAGATCTTTTAATCTGTCCAACATTTTGTTTTCTGGCATAAAGAAAAGCAGGTGTTTACCCATTTTGACATTTCATAGTTGTCAGTAACCATAAGCTTATCTGAGTTAATATGTTAATTTTCCCCAGTTTAGTTTAGAAGCCACATTCCGTGCTTGGTGACATCAGAGATGAAAACGGGATTCACTTTACTCTCCTATCTTGATGAAGTCTTTGCATTTGTTCTCATCTAGTCTAGGCAGTTATTTTTTAAATCTTGAGGTGATTAGCAGAGGGTAGTACTTATTTGTTTAGAAAATTTCCACCATTGCCCACCACTAAATGCAGATGAAAACTTAAGAATATATGTTGTGATATATTTTGGATAGAAGTTTCTCTTGACTAGAGAAAGGCTGTCATGAATATTTTACACTGAATGATTCACCTGTTAGCTGCTTGTTAACAGGAAGAGGATCTTTTTACAATGACTTATGGACTTCCATTTAGTGGAGATGAAGATGCCAAAGGCTTGTTACTCTTAAATGCGGTCGAAGAAACAATCTGTCGTCAGCTGCGTGCTTGTAAGGCTACAAGAAGGAGAGCGTTAGAAGGTACTATTTTCTTTGCATATCTTCCTTTTCTATTTTGCATGCACACACATGCAGAATAGATATACAAAGAGAGTATTCGTATGATGGGATTGAAGATTCTTCTGTTGCCTCTTTTCATTTCTGTATTGTTCACACATATAATGGTGATTTTGAATTTGAAGACAGTCTAATGCATTGCACTTAGATATTCTGCAACTGCTTTCTAAGAGTATACAACAACGTAAATCATCCCCTCTCGCCTATATATGATAACTTTGAGTCTTCTGCTGCATAATGATTTATATGTAGAGTCCGCTGATCATTGCAATTGATTTTTTTCTTTGGAACTTTGGCCATTAATTGTAACACTGTTCCACAGCAGCACAAACTGGGTCCAATAAGTTTTTTTTTTTTCCTAAAGATGCAGAATTGGAACCTTTACAAACTAATCCCCACCTGGAAGAAAGTTTTTGCAAAGCTCTATTATGCCGGATACGCTTCCGTAAGGTCTCATGCTTTATTTATTCTTTCTTTGATAAATGTTGTTACATTTATTTGCTCGTTTTCTCAACTCTAGTGTTTAGATGTCATGTTAACCGGTGTATCATATACTCTCGAGTTTATTCCTTTGTGATAATGTATTCTGGTGCCCATCGGTGAACACAAGTTCTATCCTACTTACTTTGAAGAAGGAATTACTACAATTGGTAGTTAAGATATACATTTGGTATTTTCTAGAGTGTTCAATTTGTCTGGTTAACGAATTACACAGAACATGAGTATGATTAAGTTGCTTTTCCTCACACTGGGTAGTGATAAACAGAGTTACATATGTTTCTTCGTGTCATATATTGTAAGTAGTGTATTTCCCACTTTTTCGTTACCTATTTACCCTCATTTATGGTTAGAAATACTCCCCAAACATGTGAGTCGCGATGTAGATATTATTTTATTTCTTAAGCCATTTTTTCTTACCTCAGTAGCTGTTATGCACTTATGCATTGCTAGTTGTTTTAACATTTTCTCAATAATTTTCAGCATTTTCTACACGCTATTAATTGTATGAAACGACCACAAGGACGAGGCCTTGAATTGGCAAGGAAACACATAGTCTATTGCATAACAGAGCTAGATTCTGTTCTGGAGTCTGCGGAATATTTAAGATTAGATATTGTTGAAAATGGCGAAAACGGGATAGAAGAAAGTACAACTGCTTCTGGTCGTTCCCCAATTGGATTTGATCCTACTTTAAACAAAAGATTATCAGCTCCAACCCCACCGCGTGCTATTAAACTTCTTTCTTGGAAAAAGGTTGGAACTTTCAAATTCGGTATTCATAATATATTGTGTGTCTATATATACACACACTGACATAGAGAGATAGAGAGAGATAGGCGGAAATAACTTTTGGTTATTAACTTTTTTTTCTTCAAATTTTGCTTCTCCAGGCTATTGACTATTATGTGAAACTTCTTCATAATCTGGATCAGATCTGTGTATTCTCATTGGAACCAGATTTAGATCACGTCTTGCAGTTTGCGATTCAGTTTCAAAAGTCTCGTCCTGATTTGGTTGCTAGGGCTCATCTTCAGGTGCCTTACTTTTAACTGAATACATCAATATCTTGCAGTTTTGTGCTTTCGAACACCCATAGACCATTTTATTCTTGTTTTGCGTAAATTGTTTTGGCTGTCTCTGCACTGAAGATGTTCACGTACATCCACTAGGGTGGGTATACATAATTGCTTCTTTTTTTGCCCGCTTCCTTGCTTTGCATTTTTGTATTTGGTAATACTCTTTTCCAACTCATTTTCTGACTTAAGAGTGGAGTGACCGAACCATATGAATATAGTCAACTCTCCCGAACCTCCTTTCTCTGCTCAAGTCCCCTTCCTCAACAGACCTGTTAAATCCTCTACTTATTCTCATTGTTGACTCTTTATTATATTGTTTCTATCTAGATGTTAATAGTGGCGTCGTGGGAATATTAGAACATATATCCAATATGTGTAGTTGAAGTTGATTCGTGTTGTAAATTTTGTATATATGCAATATTTGTGAATAAATTTATGTTTTAAGCTAGCATAATGCCTGTTTGCCCAAAAAAAATAGCTAGCATAATGCCTTATCTTATATACTCAAAATTCTATCTTGTTCTACAGCTTCTCCTTGTGCAAGATGGAAAACTTTACGGCCGTGATACCTTTTTGACTATATGTGCCAGATCTCTTGCGTTGGATGTCTCGAAAAACCATGGCCTTCATATGAATGAGTACATTCTTCATCTTAATCAGGTGCTTTATTAGAAAAATACATTGGGTTCGTTTTTTTATCCACAAACTTGTCTGAGGTAACTCTTTATTTTTCCTAGTGAGATACTCTCTAAAAATTTCCGGTTTGTATTAGTTATTAATTAGACTAAGACAAATAGATGGCCAAATTCCTTGACAAGGGTTTGAAACTTGGTAAAACCTTGAAAAGAATATTTTTTCATTGGTTTTGTTTAATATTTGGTGTTTGCCTTGTAAGCCGCAATATCAGAGAATTTTGGCATGTGTGGATGTAAGTAATTTGCATTCATCAAGAAGACTTTTATTATATAAAAAATACTGGTTTTGTAGAGTTTGATCAGAATACTTGATCTTAACGTCTTAGTGTTTTGTGTTTGTCCTAGCATCTGGATCCTGATAAGTAATAAATGGATCATTTATATATTTAGCTGAATTTTTCCTTAAATAATCTCTATCTGATCTCTTATCTCATTTTGTGGTGCAGTTGATGATTAATCTACTTAAAATTCTCTGTGCTAATACCCCATGGCAGAGGCGTAAGCTTGGGAAAATCTTAAACGACTGGAGAGTATTCCATGTGCAGGTTATACCATTTGTGCCTTTGTTGGAACTGTATTATTCTTTACTTAGCTATATGTAAGCAAGCTTACCCTAAAATTTTGTGCATACTGATTTGGGTTTTTTTGGCAAGATCTCATTGAGTTATGGTACTTTGTTTGGCAGATGGGGATTACTGTTGGTCAAATGATGCAGGGTGATTCATCACGAGCATTGAAAAATGGGGTAGGTTTACTACCATCACTGTTCCTTGCAAAGACGCCAGGTCCATTTGATCAAACCTCTATCTGAATCTAGTTGACGGCTGTTTATTCATTGTTTGAAGCAGGAACAAACCAGTAGTCTAAATTCCTACAAATTTTGTTTTTTTCCTTCCAAATTTTTTGGCTCTATTGATAAGCAGATATCAAATATTGTCTTAACTTGCATCTATGTACCTTTCAGGATAAGTCTCTCATCATTTTAAATCATATATATGGTTGGTTAGATGAGCAAATTAACTGGGTGGCCATTCGCTTTCTCATGCTGGGGTTTGACCTAGACCTCTACTCTTCTAGTGAATATTGCATGGTATACTGGTACATGTATATTATACTCTGGAAGCTTGCTGAAAGAGCACGTTTCAGGGTCTTAATCATTGTCAACACTGGTAAGCATTCATTTACCCATTGTTTTTTTTGTGGTATCCTAGTGTTTCAGAGATGAACCATCTGTACAATAATTGGTTTGGCATAACTGCACAACGTATTTGTATCTGTGTATAGTACACTTATGTGTCATCATCTGTGTCAGAGGAAAGAAAAGCAAAGAGGAATAAGGAGTATTCTAGGGACATGGTTCGGGAAGATCGGATTAGTCTATGGGTATTGTTTCTCCAATGTCAGACTTCCCTTGCACAAGGCCTCGCAGTGGTACTTTCTGTTTTCAGTATCTTGCTTTTAAGCTCCTTTGATATTATCAAGTACTTCAAACCTGACCAAACCTATTGTATTTACCCATAGATGATTGCTGCTTTGAGAAATGAAGGGATGTGTTTAAAGACTGAAGGACCATTTAATAGCGAAAATGAGGTAAAGATAAGTCCCTTTATCTTTTACTTAGTTGTGGAATTAAGGTGTAAGATACAAACTCTCAGCTTTAGTAATAGGTCAGGGTGATATCCCTTCCGGTGTATGACTTCGATTTCCCATTTTCCTCAACATGCAGAAATTTATCCAGCATTTTGAACTCCTCCAGAAGGCATCGCTTCCCGAATATGACGCATATGAATCATTCTCAGAATCTACATCTCATGCTCGTCTTGACGTAAGTGTACTCTATACAACTTTTTCTTATGCTTAACTTTATTTACTTTGTTAGATGAATTATAGTAGTAGGCGTGTAATAGTAGGTAAGGTTGGATATGGGTATTTCAGCTATCTAAATCTAATACCTGATGGCTGAAGTATACATGTAAAAAATGGGCCGGATGATTCGTGAATTGAGTAGTGTAAACTTGGTTAATAAGGATTTACTATACATTTAGAATATGTCCATGGTAGATTTATCATTTTAACTATCCGATTAAAAGCAATAACTTGGTTGATAAATGAACACAAAATGTTTTGAGATCCCAATCTTCATTGAGCACATAATAACATAGGTAACGTTCACTATCTTCTAGTGATGAGTGATGACTGTGTACATGTATAATTTACGTTGTTGGCTCCATGTGAACATGTGAAAAGAGTTGTATCCATTACTTTTGATGCAGTATCTTCCGATGTATGAGTACTTTCACGATGCTCAAAAGATCGCTAAGGACATAAAAGTTGGTTACGCTAACGATCCTGATAAATTGGCTGAAGTAAGGGGATTAGAGAAAGTCGCAGAACACAATATTGTTGCTGTGAACCTTTTCTGTCAGGACCGTTCCCTTAAGGTGTCGTTTGAGTTCACACACCATCCTTATTTTGCCACTGCTGTTGTCCGTAGATCTTAAAACTCGGTTTCTCTCATTCACTTGTTACTATACAAATCCAATTTTTGGACATACCCTATTTAGTTGTGGAAACAAGTTTGGTTTAATTAGTTCTCTCAGCTTTTTGTTCAATTTATATAAACTTTTGTTGTACAATTTTGTTGCTCTAAGAAATTTAGCTATTATAAATCTTCAACTTGCTTGTTTAAGTATTGTTTTGCAAGACACGTGCCTTGTTTAAGTATTGTTTAAGCTGTACATGAGTTGAGTTCTTCAATTTATAAAAAGTTTTGTTGTACACGTGCCTCGTTTAAGTTGTACATGAGTTGGTTGAGTTCTTTATCCTCCATCTCAAAAGTTAATATCCTAGTTCTTATAAACCTATAACTAAAGAAAACACGCTTTATTGAACATTTACATAATGGCTTGTTATTACTCTTCTCATGTATACAAACCAATCAATATTGTATAACCTTAGATCACCACACAGCCACTTCATCAACTGCATCAGAGTTGGTTAAGGCTGCTCTTTCTCTTGCCATGGAGAAGGCAGTCCATACGCTGCTTCTCATCGGTTCCCCAAACGAAACCATGCTTCAAAAGTTGTATGGAAAACTATAAAGATTTTGTAGCCGAGGGGCAATAGCAGGCAGAGTGGTCGACATAGAAAGTAATTAATGTCGATCATGGATGTGGATGTGTATAATCATATTACGTTTGTGATGAGCGTAGGAGACTCTTGTTGTAGAACAATCTCGAAATTGCATTCAATTTTACAATATGTTTTGTGTATTACAGTCATTCGTATGATCGTAGAATTTATTCTTGTCTATTCTTGTTATATTGAGATAAACACATTTTTTATGGGTCTGATTCGTAACATGAGTGAGAAAATTTTTAAACTAACACACACACACTCATTGTCGTCGGAGATAGTCAATCTTAGTTTTGCAAATCGAGAAACTTGCTAACACAAAACATAAGCTTTGTGATAAACTCAATTGTCTTTTCACAATTTTCAATGTATGAGTAAGCCTTACAATTATTTGATTAGCCTATTCGCTCCGATTTAAGTTGCACACAAGTTGAAACGCCAACCAATTGGTTTTGTCCATTGATTTTGTTTATCTGGTCAATCGAATTTATAAACCGGCTCATACTATAGATAATAATGATTATTGAGCTTAACTAGTCAACATCATACATATGTTATTGAGTTTTACTTCAAGATCCACTAAACAACATTATAAATATAAATAAAATTATTAAAAATGTTGCATTATATATTAGGGACTAAAATATTTTGTGTCTTTTGACCCAAAAACTATATTCTACGTGACTTTATTATGTTTTTAGTAACCTTGGATTTTATATTGACTATAATAGGATTAAAATCTCAATGGCCCCTTTCGGTCTAATCAATCACAAAACGTCCACGTATTCTCACTATCCCAATTCCTTATTAATATAGTTAAAATCCTACTCTACCCTTTTATTTTATATAATAAATTTAAATCTAAAAAAAATAAAACGTAACTAATAATACACATTCTCTTTTTATGCACGCTTTTCGAGACTCCTAAATAAAACAAATAGGTTCAAAGATAGTAGATCTTACTTACTTTTAACTGCAAAATATGGCAATAATTTTCAACCCTCCCGGTCTCTTTTACCGACGATTTTATCCTCTACAATGAAGCTTTCTTCTTCATTTCCTCCCTCCCCCTCATTCTCCATCGTTCCCAGCTTGTCCTGAAAGTTGTCTCAACCTTTTAACCTATCTAGGTGCTCTTTCCTGACTCTGCCCTTGAATACTTTCACCTCCAAATCAGTTAGTCTCTGGTCGAAACTCCTTGTCTCCTTTCACCACATCTCGCCTCCCCCGAACTAGCTGGTACAGAGACTCCCCCTCTCCTCCTCCTGCTCCCCTTCTAGTTTGAGAAGACGAAGATGACGAGGTGGTGATGCTCCCTCACTCGGAAAATTTGGCTCTCCTCGCCTGCCTGAACCTATGTCTTGTTGGACGAATGTTTCACCGTGGGGGGAAGAAGCATGGCAGCCCTTGTTGCGATGCTTCCCCAAGAACATATCTGGGATATGGAAAGTCGAATTTGAGGAGCCTTGCAAGGTGACTCCCGGTTCCAGTTCTACTTCATTCTCGGACTTTATGATCTTTTCGATTTGTGTGGATGGTATCCCTTCAGAGTTATGTGGCCTTGAACCTCTCATTTATTTTGGTGCTTCTCTTGGTATGGTCCACTCAGTGGATACTGCCAATGGTTGAATTCAACTCTCTGTTAGGGCTGACAACCTCTAAAATTTCAGAAGCAAGCTAAACTCCCTTTTGTTGAAACGGTTCTAGTCTCTCTCTTCTATGAGAAACTCCACCGATGGTGTAATTATTGTCGCCAGACCTGTCCTGAAGCTGAGTCTTGCCCTCTTCTTGATAAGGAACAGAGCATTATGTATCAAAACAAATATGAACAAGAGAAGGCCATAAGAGCTTCTTTGGGTGAGGGAAATCTGAAGCCTCGCTCTTCTCATCTTTATCAGGCCCTTGCTGGAGGAAGCAAGGGTTCGAGGGGTCGTTACACTAGAGGATCCTTTAACTCGGCTACTGTCCATGACTCCCCACCGGAAAGGGTGGTGAGAAAAGACAAATCCGGGTGTGATGGCTCGTACCAAGTTCCCCCAGCCAAAATGGGACTCCCTTTGTGAACCATCACTCTCAATCTCGTCAGGACCTAAACCCTAGGGATATGAAGGCAAAAGGAATATTGTGGATGATGGAAAAAGGATAAAGGTTGACAATTTGTCTTGCCAAAAAGACCGTTCCGTTCCGATATTTATTTATCTATACTACATAAAGGAGTGATCCATGCCTCCAACTATTTGAACCTAAGATGCTTTACTGAGTCCATATCCATTATAATTAAATAAAAAGTCCCACAAAAAACTGTAACAATTAATCTTCAATAATAATTCACCTCTCACGACACATTAACCTAGTACATCTCTTTTCGCAGCGAATTTTTTTTCTTTGTTCACAAAAATTCAGTTTCCAACAACTAAAACCTTTTTTAAATTGTTTCTCTTTTGGCTTTTTCTTAGTTTCCGAGGCATCTAATATCAAATATGTCTACGGTAAGTATTTATGTTTAATTTATTATGATTGCTAAGTATGAACTTTGATGTTTTGTTAATTTTAGAATACATCATGTAGTTTGATGACTTTGGATGCTATGGTTTTAAATCGACATTTCATTCATGCGTCAAATTTTAATCTAAATTTAGTTTTAATATGTTAATACAATCATTCAATTTTAGGTATCAATCAAAAGGTTTTTCAAAAGAAAGTTTGAACCGACGTCTGAACAAGATTTAGAAGATTTTCCTTGGGATCCTGCAGATAGGAAAATAATATTGGAGTATCATTCTAATGAAAGAGATAATGTAAGATACAAATATCTTATCAATGGTTATTGTCAAACTCGCGGTCATGATTTTCCTAAAACACCATCAGGAAACAAAATGAGACGATTCAATCCAGAATGGTTTGATCTCTATGGCAGTTGATTGGAATATAGTGTGAAAAAGACAAAGCTTACTGTTTGTTTTGTTACTTGTTAAGAGATTACACAGAAAATAAAGGTGGAAGTGTTGCATTTTTGACAAAAGGTTTTGATACTTGGAAAAATCCTCAGAGTTTGCAAGAGCAGTAGGATCGGTGAATAGTTTTCACAATAATGCATTAGAAAGGGCTGATGATTTGATCAGGCAAGGTCAATCATTCGTTCATGCTTTTCATAAGCAAGATGACATAGTAAAGAATGAATACAAAATCATATGGAATGCTTCAATTGATTGTTGTAGATATTTACTACGCCAAGGATTACCTTTCAGAGGTCATGATGAGTCAGTGGAATCAGCTAATAGAGGAAATTTCTTTGAGCTTGTGAAATATACCGCAGGACAAAACGAGCTTGTAAGTAAAGTTGTGTTGGAAAATGCTCCAAAAAATAATCAGATGGTGTGTCCTAAAATTCAGAAAGATGAAGTTACTGGATCTATAATTCAAGAAGTTAAGCATGATATATTTTGTTTGTTGTGGATGAATCTGCATATGTTTCAGATAAAGAGCATATGGCGGTGGTTTTCGTTTTGTTAATAAGCATGGGACATTCAAAGAAAAATTTATTGATCTTATACATGTTAAAGAGACATCTTCTGCATCTCTGAAATGTGCTATTGATTCATTATTTACTAATCATGGTTTGAGTATGAAACAATTAAGGAGACAGGGGTATGATGGAGCAAGTAACATGAAAGGTAAATTCAATGGGTTGAGATCTCTAATTTTGAGAGAAAATAATTCTGCTTATTATATCCACTTTGCTAAGAAACCTTTTAAAGTCAGAGAGTTCTTTGAAATAATTTCTGTCTTGGTAAATGTGGTTGGGGCTTCTTGTAAAAGAAAGGACATGCTCCGAGAAGAATACAGAAAAAGATCGAGGAAGAAATCAGTCAAGGTGAAATTAAGACAGGAAAATGATTGAATCTAGAGCTCTCACTACAGAGACCTGGTAATACTTGTTGGGGTTCTCACTACACAACATTACTCCGGTTTGTTGATTTATTTTCTTCTATCATTAAAGTTCTTGAATATATCGAAACGGAAGGGACTGTTTGTACCAAAAGACGACAAGCTAATGGTCTTTTCAAGTACTTTAATACCTTTGATTTTTTTTTCTACTTAAAGCTTATGTTGTCTCTTCTCGAAATCACGAACAATTTATCAGTGACACTACAAAAGAAAGACCAAGACATTTTGAATGCTATGTCATTAGTGAAGTCCACCAAGCATCAATTATGCAAGCTTAGGGATGATGGATGGGATTCTTTTCTTAATAAAGTTTCATCTTTTTGTGAGAACCATGAAATTGAGTTGGTCACTATGGATAGAGAATTTGTTTATCCAGAAGATTTTGTTCATGTCGATCGTATAGCACTCGAGCATCAACTTGGTTTATACATCGACAATATTTGGGAAGATGAAAGATTTGCTAATTTAAAGAGCTTAGGACATCTTGCACGTGTAATGATGGAGACAAGGAAATATCTTTCACATCCTCAGGTTTATCGACTTTTAAAGATAGCTTTGACTTTACCTATAGCTACAGCTACCGTTGAAAAATGCTTCTCTGCGATGAAAATTGTGAAGACTAGTTAGCCTAATCGTATAGGCGATCAGTTTATGAACAATTGTCTATTTTGTTTTATAGAAAGGGAATTAGTTGATCAAGTGATTTGTCTCGATTTTACTCATTTTAATACTAGTTTTATGCATTGTTTTAGTCATTTTAGGTCTCATCGCTCGTTCGTTTACGCACATTCCCGTTATTTTACTTCACTTGTAGACGGTTTGGTTTGCATTTGCATGCATTGTAGTTTTCATTGTCCAAGGCTCCAAGCAGGTGTTTCTCAGGGAAAAAGGAGCAAAATGTAGCAAACCGACTGAGTGATTATCTTGCATCCGATCGAGCCGAGGGATCTGATTTGAGGAATCGAATGAGTACACGAGTAGACCAGAAGTCAACCCGACCAACCACCCGATCATGCAGTCCGACCAGACCAATTGAGTGCAAAACCGAGCTGGCTGATCGAGCACTTGCAATAGACTTTCTATTTTGTCTTCTAGTGAACTAGGGTTCCCCTCTCTCACTATAAATAGACCTCTTCTCCTTATTTTTGAACTCTCGATTTTTCTCTAAGTTTTTGTAAACTCTCGATTTTTCTCTAAAACTCTAGAGACTCCTACGTTTTCCAAACTCCCTTTTAAGTAGAGCTCTTTGCGGAAGATATGCTTTAGTGATCCTCTTAAGGTGAAAAGGCCAATCGTCCCTCATATGGATGGAGGAGTATCTTTGCAGCTAAGCTATTAATCGTTTTCGGCCTATCGTTGAACAATTGGCTATAGGATGTTAACTCGAGTTTGGTTGGATCTTTGGATCCCTATGACTCCTCCTCAACTGGCAAAGAGGATTCTTGACTCCTCCTATGGATAGGAATTTAGCTCTAGCCCAAACTACCCCCTCTATTTGTTCAGTCTCTCCCAAAATCCCCCTTGGGCTTAGAATGTCAATAGTTGCCTCCTACCTCTGTTCAGAATCGTTATGTGGCTTTGGTTGGATTCTTATGGAGTATTATCCAACATTTAGTTTTCAAGAGTATTAGACATAGTTTAACCTCCCTCTATCCTGAGTTGGATGCTCTTTTATGGGCAATGGAATGTATAATCTCACTAGGACACACTTTCGTCAGTTTTGCTTCTGATTGTACTAACCTCTTGGCCATGATTGATAACCCCTCAGATTGGCCTTCTTTCACGGCAGAATTGGCTTCTTTCAAGTCTCTGAAAGCTTCCTTTTAGGCTTTCCGTTTATGTTATCTACCCTGACTCTCAATTTTACTAGGCTGACTGTTTAGCAAAAAAAATCAAGATCTTGTCCTTGTCTATTCGCCCATACACGAGTACTTCGGCTCCCGTGAAAGTTAGTTACTTTTCATCTCATTTACAAACTATAAGGAAATAACAAATCATATTTGAGATGATGAAGATGTTGTGTGTTATTTAAAGGATGTGAGTAAAGAAGGGTGTCAAAGTGTTTTGCATGTCGAAGTGACCATAATGATGAACCAAATCAGGGGATCGGTGAAAATGAGCGGTTTAATCAAGTTTTAAGAGAATTCGTTGCAAGTAATGAAGAGATTCTTCTAATTGGTGGAGTGGATGATAATGGTGGTGGTGGTATCCTTGATATGTATGTAAGAGAACCATCACAAAAACAATTAGTGGTGGTGGAGAATGACGATAGAAATGTAGAAGGAAATGAGTCTAGAATTCATTTATGGGAAGATGGTCAAGATATTACGGTAGGCCAAGAATATGGAGCAATTAAGATCATGATCACACATCAATAATACCGAAAACAGGAAAAATAGGCAATCAAAACTGCAATTACAGAAAACTGGTGTGGGTCGAAATCAAAACATGGCGTTGGTCGACACCACCAAGAAAATGCACTGCACACAACCGAATGGGGCCGATCAACACCCCACCTTTGGAACACCTTCAACAAAGATCTCATCCACAAGAGAACCCTAGATCACCACCACATCATCTTTCATGATGTCACAACCAAGGAACAGCCACACAAGGCCATACAAACACCAAAAAAATATCACAAAACACAAAGGAGTCAATCAACAAATCACATAAACAGAAATCAGATAAAGTTAATGCTTAGATAAGCCATGGTCACACACTCACCTTTGATGGGGAAAAAGAACCGTGACAAAAACACAAGATTAAAGGAAGAACATGACTCTCCTAACACCAACAGCCACAAAACTCTCCTCCTCTAGTCTATAACCCCCAAGAAAAATGCACAAAACTCATCAACAATCCCTTTGAAAGCACTTAGAATCAACCTCACACTCTCTGCTCTTTTCTATCAACTTTCAGACAAACTCTATAAAAGTGAAAGAAAACAGCTTCCTCGACATGTTAAGTCGTTCTAGGTCTTCCCCAAACCAACAGTTTAATTGAACTGACAATTTAAAAATAAAATCGTTAACCTGAATCCTTCAACAACGTCTATTAGTCTAGGACTCTGTGCAACCATCACTATGGCTCGCACTCCTACAAATAACCCATCCGAGGTCTCTATCCAGTCAATATACTCATGTTCCAAACCCTATTTGTTCATACTCAACTACTTCCCCTATGAATCATACCTGCTCGTCATCAAGCCTCAGACTTCAAAGTTTGGTATCGAGGAAGTCTCAGTGCTTCCCCCGCTCTAAACTCGCAACCTTCAAGTCATTCCGCCTCACTATCGGGCCCTCAGCCTTCAAACTACGGTATCTAGGAAGTCACTCTTTCTCTCTCGGATCGTCACCCAATAAGCGTGCTTTTAGATTGTCATCCGAAGCTATCACATATCATCCGAGCAAATAAGTCTAAACACCCCCGAGCATATCTCCTGATCAAATATACCTCTGGTTCCATTATAACATCACAATGTCATACTAACCACTATACCAACATTTTCCAAAAATGGAAAAGTCCAAAACCGCAAAATTTCCATTTTAGAAACTGACACATATGTTTCTTTTTCTATGGTTACACAAGTCAACTCCATAAACGAAAAACAAAAGAAATACAACCAAAACCAAACACTCAACTCCCACATGGAGAACAAATCAAGGCAACAAGCCTAAACCACGACCTGCTTGTTGTATCACTTCCTGAACCTTGCCTTTATCTTCGACTTAGGCTCCCTAGTATGTCTAAGAATCCATCACAATCCCACTGGACTCACATCAAAAAAATCTTCTTGCGCTGAAGTTCCTTAAACTCCAACTTATTTTGTCTCTTACCATCATAATGCTTCTACCACTCTTGAACCTTTTTCATGTCCAGCTTCAGCACCCAGATTTTTTCTAAGGGGTCTTGAACATAATCGAGACCATCTATGCTCATCTCCCTTGCTTGAGTCCAGTATAACGACGTACGACATGGCATACCAATACTCACTTGGTAGCTATTTTTAAACATAATCGAGACCAACTATGTTCCTCATAAGGAGTCATCCCAATACACGCTTGGTAGCTATTGTTGTAGGCAAACTCCACCAATCTCAAGTCATCCACCTAGTGACCACCCAAATCCAACACACACATCCTCAACTACTCAAGCGTCTGAATAGTCCTCCCGGATTGACCATATACTTGAGAATGATACGCTATACTCAAATGCACATTCCATCCCTCGTCCTTCTGGAAAGTCCTCCAAAACTTAGAAATGAACTTCGAATTCCGATCTGACGCAAATATTGCTGGAACACTATGAAGCTTCACTATCTCCTACAGATACTTCTTGGCTAACACTACAAATTTATTAGTCTTCTTAATCGCCAAGAAATGTGGAGACTTGGTCAAACGATCCACAATAACCTAAATGGCATCCTTAAAGTAAGACATCAGTAAACCAAGCACGTAAAACATCATGATCATGTCCCATTTCCACTTCTATTCCCAGTCTATACGCATCCGTATACATCGTATCTCGCTCACCCTGCTCTGATAAAGCAACCACTAGAGTACTAGTCAACCTCGCCTTCAAGTCTATGAATCTTTGCTAACACTTTAGTACCACAAAAGAGAGATCCTTCATGTCAGCTTAGTTATTACCTGAGCCATACTCGCAAAAATCTTGACAAACTTACGGTAATAATCCGCTAACCAAGAAAACTTCGGATCTTGGTAGCACACGTCAGCCTCGGCTAACCTTTGATGGCCTTAAACGTCTCTAGATGCACATAAACCCCCTCCGCTGAGATAATGTGACCCTGAAAACCAACTTCTCGCTGCTAGAAACTGCACTTGCTTAGCCTAGCATACAACTTATGCTCAGGTAGATTCTCCAACACGGTCCGCAAACGAACCTCGTGCTCCTTTGTTCTCACAGAATTAACCAAAATGTTGTCAATGAAGATAATCACAAACTCGTCCAAATACTCCTCGTTTGAGACGTCGTCTTTTGGAGATCCGCCTCATCTATCAGGATCTGATGATAACTCGACGAGAAGCCAATCTTGGAGAATAAAGAAGCCCCTACCAACTGATCCAACAACTCATCAATCTGCGGCAAGAGACACTTGTTCTTCAGAGTGACCCAATTCAGCCCTTAGTAGTCGATACATAAACAAAAACTATCGTCCTTTTTCTTGACAAAAAACAACGGTGCTCCCCAGAGTTAAGTACTCGGCCGAATCAAACTCTTGTCCAGGAACTGCGTTTTAATCGATTCTAACTTAATCTTGAAAGGATCCAAAAATTCTCGACCCCCACTACTCCAATTGTCTCTAGAGTACTAATTGTTACCATGTAAGCGTCATGACCCTTCCCGATCAACTTATATGACTACATAGTCGATATCACAAGACTCCTGGAAGTTAATCTCACTCCATAATAAACAAACATTCCCTCTTCTCGCTCGAACACGACGCGACCCTACAACAATCCACGTACACTCTGTATTGAACCAGCCAATCCATACCCAGGATGACATCATACAGCTCTACCGCCACCTAAATATCTACATCTCTGGCCCATTCGTGGATAGTGCGAAGTCCACCTCAACCAACCTAAACAACCTCCCTTTACCCGCTAAAAACCCATAGAACCTTCCCTGCTCTACTATCTCCAGTGTCACAATGCTATGCGACGCTCCGGATCCAAATACTTTCCACAACCAAGGTCCCTACACACACTTTCAAGCTAAGAAACCCTAACAACTGTCCCTACTCATCTTAGGAAAAATCGCCCATGCAACCACACCCATATCACCCACGACCACTTTGACCTCCCCCAAAAGTGCTCTACCACTTCCTGTATTGTCCTGATGCAGGCTTCCCACCCCTCCTCGGAACTACCTGCTATTGAGTCTTCTTCGGCTGGACCGTCGGACTAGCACCCACCATCTTACTCTTCATGTCATCCTCGATACCCGTTGCAGTCTTGACCAAATCCACCCGCCTAGAATAGGTCTTCACCTTGTAGCGCACCCTCAAGTCTGAATTGAAACCCTTCTGGAAGCGAGCACCTGAAGTACCTCTACATCACCTGCCCGACCGGGGTACACTAGGAGCTTGCTTAACTCAGCATCATACTGCGACTCCATCCGATCAAGTGCCTCCTTCAGAAAATACTTGGCGTTAAACTCCACAAGAAATCCCCCACACCCCTAAAAATCCCTCACACCATCGGGCACTACACCGTTGTGGGAGCCAAACTCCTCCACTAGAGATGGGCCTTACTCGCAAATAATGAACCGCCAGATCCACCCAGTACGCCTTCGGGCACCTCAAAAAATCAAAAGAAGCCCTCCCGCTTCAATCACCACTAATTAGCTATAGAAGGGTCAGTACCTCCAAGAAACGCACTCATACTGAGCCTTCGCAAACTGCTCCAACATCCTCACATCGTACGGTTACTCAAGTGCCGCACCTACCCCAAATTACAGACCCACAACATCTGACTCCACAGCTAGGACACATTGCTGCAAACCCGCATCCCTTCGTTGTTCCACTGGAGCGTGCACTAACACTGCACCCAATAAATGCTTCACTAACTGTGCTAGCAAATCCGCCAAGCTAACATCTTGACCCTGGGCACCAACCAGCTGAAACACCCCCAACTGGGTTCCCAGCCACGCAACAAGAAAATAATTCACCAGTTAAATTTCTATATCGTTTTAAATATCACTCTTCAACCGATGAAATTCACGAACTATCCATAATTACCCATTTAACCCAGCCCTAGAACCGTAAGGGCTCTGATACCAAATTGAAAAAATCCTATCCATTTTTAATTTTTTTTAACCAACTAATCTAGATTAAACCAACTAATCTAGATTAAACCAGCTAATCTAGATTAAACCAATTAATCTAGATTAAACTAACTTATCTAGATTAAACCAACTAACCATATTAAACCAATCCAATTTAAATTAACTAACTAAACCAGCAGAAGAATATACAGGAAACTAGTCCAATAAACAAGTATCACTAAACTAGAAAATATCCAACAATGATCTAAATAATTCATCATGCAAAGTGGAAACAAACCAAACAAACTCCTTTAACCAATCGTAATATTAATTAATTGTGAGACTTTGGTTTGCGTAGAGGCTTAAATGAATTGATTTGTCGTAAATGTGTGAATGATGCCAAAATACAGGAAAAGATAGCGGTCGGGGTGTTACAGTTACTCTATACGAACACATAATAATATTCAACATTCTCTCTGTCAACATAGAAAAAGGTAAAGTTTAAGTACTTATTCTACGCATTCGGAGTTTCCATTGAAGGGTTCTGAGTCATGATAAAAGTGAGCATCATGGATGGAACCAACCTTAAGAATGCATTTTGTGGAGTGCTAATTGTTGATACAGCTAAAGATCCTTATCATCACCATTGTCCGCTTTTCTTTTGGTGTAGTGGATGGTGAGAAAATGAAAGTCGGACTTGGTTTTTCAAAAAGCTCAAATCCCTTATACGAGATAGTCCAGAAATTGTGTTTGTTTCTGATATAATCCAAAGCCTCATCAAGGCAAAACCTCTGGTCTATCCATTAACTAACCATGGACATTGTATGTATCGTTTGTCGCAATATGTGAACAAAGGTTTTGGTGTAAACAAAGCTGTATGTGTAAAAAAATTCAGGCAGTGTGCTCGAGCCTACACAGAGGCAGAGTTCTTACAACTTTATGGTGAATTTTTGTCAACATATCCTTAGGCACGTTTTTATCTAGATGAGTATAAAAATATGACTAAATGGGCTAGATGTTATTTTCAAGGAGAAAGATACAACCTAGACACAAGCAATGATGTTGAATCTATTATTGGTGTTTTAGAAAATCAAGGAACTACTCATTGTATGATAGATGCGATTATCGAGAAAAGATTGAGAGGTCAAACATAGAAACTTCTAGAGAATTATCAAGTGTATAGATGATGGATGCTTTTGTGAAGAATGAACTACACAATACATGTAAAGAAGCAAAACTATTGGTGGTAAAATAGGTAAACAATTAACAACTAGAGTATAGTGGGACGCGATGGTCTTATGTATTTGGTTAGTTTGAGAAGCAAAACTTGCAGTTGTAAACGTTTTGATATAGACAAACACCATGTGTGCATGCAATAGGGCCTGCAACAGAAGCAAAGAAAGAAACATATCCTTCCTTGCAAATACATGACTTGTGGTCAAAATATTGCTGGATTAAGCTTTGGGTTTTGGCGTATTCGAGGACGATTTATTCCGTACCCCATAGTTGTCAATAGATTGTTCCCGAGTAGATATTGAAATTGTTTGTCTTGACTTTAGATTATGATGTAAACAAAGGAAGAAGACAAGAAACAAGGTACGTATATGTTAGAGAACATTGTGGAAAGGAAGGTAAGAAGATGTAAAAAGAGGTGAAAGAGGTCAAGTGATCTAGGCGAGTGGTTTAACAATGATGGTGACCAAAGTTGATTTCTGATTGTATTTGTATTTGTCCATGAAACTTATATGTTCTATTTCGTACAACTAAGTTTTACGAGGTACAAGTTTGGTTAATTCCCTTTCGTATTTGTACCCATTTTGAGTTGGTTTGTTTTGGTACAACTATCGTTTGTTGTCTTGAGGAACTGCACATGCGACGTCCTTACAAATTGTCTAAACAACAATGTTGCAACACTCACTATTTTTATAAAATTATATGTTTTTAAACCAAATTAAATATATAGAACATGTGGGTATATTGATAATAATATAATTTTTTTTTATCAATTAAGACATTTATTATGTTGATAAATTATTTTTTCTCAATAAAATTATAAATTATGTTTAATGTAAATTATTTACTAATAATATGTAATCTAAAATTTTGTATTAAAGTTTCCAAAACACTATGTTGATAGTAATAAACAACATAATAATGCATTGTAACATAAGTTTAACATAAATCCACTTCATATGTTAATACAAAAATCTAAATCCTAGTATCAACCTTAGTACCAGGTTACTTTGTATATAACAACCATAAATTATGAGAAAAAAAATAAATAATGGTTGTTGGAAACATTTAGGTACATGATGACGTAGTAAATGTATATTGAAAAACCTAATACCGTAAGTACAACTACAAAAAGGATTCTCAGAAGTGAACAACTAATTTTAAGTACAACTACAAAAAGGATTCTCAGAAGTGAACAACTAATTTTTGTGATTTTTAGAACAAAGAACAACTATGTTTCTTTTACTATTGATTTAGTTTTCACGTAATGTCTTAAGATTTACTTGATATTTATATTAAAACTATTTTTCTATGTCAATACATTGTAAGAATATTAAAATTAATATATTATAACATTATAATATTCTTAATAAACATAATTTTAATTTTTTTTTAAATGGAAAACAAAATTTACCCTCTGTTCTGTTTTTTTGTTCCATTTGTTCCTCATCGATTTTGGGTAGAAACATTTTTGTTCTATTGTTCCTCAATTCATGAGGAATGGTGAAGATGAGATGAAGAAGATATTTTTTTTCATTAGGTTTTCTCGAAATGGCTAAGTGCCTTACAAATACTCAGTTGTACCAGCCGTAAACCAAATTAGAAAATTGAACCGGACAACCTAACTCGATCAAAAGATTAAACCAAGAGTCTAATTGGTTTATCCTTTTACAATACTCCCCTGTTGAGAACATCCTTGTCCTCAAGGATGATAATATGAGTACATGCCAATAAAAGCTTGAAAAAAACTGATATGGAGGATGCTCTGTCCATTGAACGGAAGCCTTAGTCACAAACTTCGGATTTCCTTAAATATTAATCAGCTCGGGTGGCATTTGCAAATGGAACACTTTTCTTGTCATTGGTGTATTGTAAAACCAATTTTCTATGATGGTAAGGTTGACTAGTCTCTCAACTCCAGTTTGCAGGTTGGAACAAGTGAAAAATTCATGAGCACCACCAACAAATGAGATTCCAAAACTTATATGACCAGCTTCACAACTACAATATAAGGCTTGGTTCCATATGAGAATCAAAGAAGTGAAGTAGTTCAGACCTGAACAACTTTGAAGCTCAATGTTGAGCTTCTCCGAATCATCGTATCGAGTACAAAATCCAGCTTTATAATGTAACCACTTGTGGTTCTTGGTGAACAATAGCTTGATAGAATTTATGATTTTGTACAAAATATTCCACACAATATTCCCGTCGTGAAGGTGTTTGTAATATCCTAGATTTCCACTTGTGCTTCAGGTAAAACTTTACATTGCCTCATATCAAACGACCATTTCACCTTTTCGAGAAATGTATCCCCAGAACATAAGAACGACCATTTCACATTTTCTACGAGTTATATGTTCCAAACACTTTCTAGTAACAATTTTCTTGGCTAATTCTTGAGACAATTTCTCCATTGTCACCACCAGCTCCTTAAGCTCAAGATTCTCTTCAATCTCAGTCGTATGAAGAACCATGAGGAAAGTGAAGTCATTAAAAACGAACATTGAGTTTCACAGTGGTGTAGCCTTCTTAGAATCATCATTTATAATCCCAATCAGAACATTACGAGTACTCACTTGTGTGGCAACAATAAACAGATTTTTGCATGAACAACAAAATTAGAACAAGTCCCTTCCCGGCATCTTTTGGCTTGCAGCTAATAACTCTGTTTTGCTACTCCCAAAATCAGCAAAATTCATTCTTAACATAACACAACCATCACAAACTGATCCTTTAGAACATAAATTAACATGTGCATTCAGTACTCCACCAAGTTCCCAAATTCGGTTATTCCAAGTTGAAATGAATTATATTACCTGTTTTTGCTCATGTTTATCCTCTTGTTCGATTCTTTCTCAAGCAAGCCCCAAAGATCCAGTAAACCGCCTGGTTCCCATACACGATCAACTTGAGATATCTTAAATCCGTCTGTCCCAAATTCTCTGCTTAAGATCTTTACTAAGAAAAGCAGTTTCCACCACCAAAGAGAACTTATCATCCATCAATCTACTCCTCTTTGAAGTGGTTTTGAACTTGAACTTCCACCCCTTAAGAGACTTCCTCTGTTTTTCTTTACTTGTTACTCTTAAAGGAATTTTATCGAACACTTGGTGTGTGACATCTGTGCCATTACCATTCATTGATTGCTGAGGCGATTCCTCCACTTTCTTGACATGGCAATCCACTTTAGAAACTATCAACACATCAGAAACGGAATCTAGAACCAGAAAATGAATCCTTAATTTGATGAACGGAATCTTAGGCAAGCTCCAATGATTTGATGAAGGAATCTGAATCCTTAGTAGTTTCTATGATCGACTATAGATTAGTCACTGTTTCCATGAACGTTTTAGGATTCTTCAAAGCATGCTGGATTTGGTGAGCTTCTTTTATATCACCAGAAGCTAGATCATCGTCACGGTCCATCATGATGATCCGTAATCGCTTGTGCTTTAACTGTTGATGACTAAGAATGTCTTGTTCTTCACAAAAGATGCATAAACCTTTTCTATTCGCTCATACACCTCCTCACATGAATACTTTAGCGGAATCATGTTTGTGTGAGGATGATTTTGGTCAGAAAAAGGAAATGTTCTGATACCAATGAAACAATATGAAATGAGTTAGTACTCTCAAACCAAAAACCCACCATGAATCTAGGATTTGAGTAAACCTCACACCAAAGATGGTTATAGAATAAGAAACACCACCTTAGAAGCGAGTTGGTTTGGTAATGGAAGATAATTTAGTAACGGTGCACAGAGAGAGAGTGAGAAGAAGATGAGATGAAGATGATATGTTTTTCATTAGGTTTTCTTGAAATGGCTAAGTGCCTTACAAATACTCAGCTGTACCAGCAATAAACCGAATAAGAAAATTTAACCGGACAAGATTCTAATTGATTTATTCGTGTTACAAATATCTTCCTCAGTTCTTCTTCCTCTTCAAAATCTTTCATGAGAACCATTACAGATCTTAGATCCACCGCCGCCGTCCTAAAGCATCACCATTAAGACCTAGATTTGAGGTACACTTTGGTGTGTCTTTCATTCTCATCTCTTCGCCGCCACTTCTTGAGAATAGCTCGTCGTTTTCAGAGAATTATCCCCTTTGATCTGAGTTCTTTCTAAGGATTATTTTTTCAGAGTTTTAGCCTCTTCATATATACGTCTTGTTTTCTTTCTCCCAAATTTCTCAGTGTTCAACTTTCTATGTTTTAGGGTTTCAATTGATCGATTATCGACATAACCAAGATGGTGTAACCGCCTCGCTTCTGGATCGATCGATCATTGTGTCAAGCTCTACAAGTTCCCAAGTATCAAATCTCTTCTTATCATTTTCAATTTCGTGTTTATAAGTTTTGGGTATTCTGTGGCGATAAAATTATATTAATTGTAAGCTTTAATTTTAGGGAAATTTGAAATTAAAGGATAACGCTATAAGAAACCAACTTTGAGAAAAGCTTCCCGTCAAACCATAAAGAACCAGAACATGATCTTTATATCTTTGAAAAAATCCCAATATCTAGTTTTCAGAACAAATTTAAGAGTTAAAATCCGAATTCTGCAGCCAAAGAAATCAGAAGTAAAAACTTGTCAAGTTCGAATTTCAATTGAAGATGTAGGTAAGCAGATCATTGTGGAGAGCAATTGAATTGTTTACCCCAAACTCTTGGTTTCCTTTACTTTTCTGTTAACTCTCTCTTTCACGTTTGTTATTCTCAATTAGTGAGATTTGGCTTGCTTCTGTTTATATACGACCTATAACTAACAATTGCTGTAATTAATTATATTTCACCAATTTCATTTAGTTAAATTACTGGTAAGAGGGTGAATGATATTGTTTGGATACAAATGTTTCAAGTGTTTTTTTTTTGTTCATCGAAATTGGTTTAGCATCGATGTTATATGATATTCACTAATTAGAAAAGCCCGTTCTTTATACTGGTGATCTCTGCTTACATTCAGTTGGTTAAACACAAAATAGTGACAATAGAGTCAGCCGTATTCCTTTTCAAATTTTCTATTCATGGCCATGTTTGGAAATCTTAGATATTTGTTTGGTAGTTGCAGGAGGCAACCAGATGGTGAAACTACAATGAACAAATTTCCTGCAAACTGTCTCACCGATGGCCAAAGAAACTTCATTCATACGATTGAAGGTAATTTCACTATACACTAATGTTCTGGAACTATAATATATCTCTGTTTTCATTCATGAGGAAGCTTACACAGATTTGTTCATCGTAAAAATCAGACCACAGTAAAATAATAAGAAGCCTTTTATTAATGTTGAGTTTGATCCAGATAGATTAGAAAGAACAGAACTTGCATTGAGTTTAGAAAGTGCAGATAAAATACTGAAAAAAATGAGACTTAAGGAGTTTTCATTCTTCTATTAGACCTCTAGCTAGGCATGCCTCCTGGTATGAATCATAAAGCACACCTCTGTGTGTCCTCAGCTCTTCATCACTTCTTGCTCCCTTTAAATACCTAAAAAGAAGTTTCAGACTTACATTACGATCAATAACACTTGAAACATTTGTAGTCCTACGATTCCTGAGTGTCATTATTCGCCTTTGGAATTTCTTTGTTTCATGATCCTAAGTATAAAACTGAGGAACTTCCTCAAAAGTTAGATGCCTAGCTTCAGAACATTTTCTATTAAGATCAAACCAAGCTAGAATGAGAGGACTTTGGACATTTTTCTGGTTAGTAAGAGTACCCATGTTAACCATTGGTAGAAAAGAAAACTACAGAAAATGTATTGAAGTGTAATATGCTGCTTTGTTCAATCGTGTAGGTACAACATATGTCTACGTATATCTCTTTTATATATACTATCACACAGGTCAACATGAGGGGTTTTGTGTATTACCAAACTATTTATAGGAAAGCAGATCCTTAAATTTAAGTAAAACTCTACTAATTGACGCAGAATGACATACTTTTTAAGCAGAAAGAATCAATTTATCATATTAGGAAGATACTAATTGAATGTTCCTGATCACATTATCCTAATTAATTTTGCAGAATCGCTTGTATGTTGGAGGGGATTCTGAGGGCATTTTTATTCATGGTAAGTAGTAGGCCTATGCTATTTTCCTTCGTATATAATTTCTTAATGAGGAATATGAAATTGGAGAGATGCACAACTACTGCAAACTATACTGTATGTTAATAATAGATATATATATATATATATATATATATATATATATACATCTTCTTCACGAATTAAGATATTAATATAGTTTGAAAAGGTTTAAAACCCATTAATGTTTAAATTGTTTAAAGTTAAAACCACAACGTTATGAAAATAAAAAACACGTTAGTCGTGCATTTTCGATGTAGTTGACAACATCTAAACACAAATAACTCTATAAATATCCTAAACTAATACCATATTAGTGAGACACTAATAACACAGAGGATACAGTTCATTGTAACGTGAAATGAATAAGATGAAATGGTAATGTGTAATGAAATGTTTACCTTTTACATGACGAAATGGTTGGTCATTTGTTTTACTGCACCAAATTCTGGAAAACTTCTTTGAACACCACATTCATAGTTTGTGATTATGGTTCACATTCATAGTTTGTGATTGTGGTTCACCTTCATCCATGATAAGCACTTTCAACCCTTTCTTTGATGTAACTCTAGATAATGCAACATATAGCTGACCGTGAGAAAACACAGGCCGAGGAAGGTAGAGGCCAACTTCTTTCAGAAATTGGCCTTGACTCTTATTTATAGTCATTGCGAAAGCCACGGCTAGTGGAAACTGTCTTCTCCTCATTCTAAATGGCAATTTAGTATCTGACGGTTTTATTAACACTTTTGGGATCAAAACTCTATCTCCTACTCTGTCTCCAGTAATGATCCATGCTTCTAAGACATGGTTACTCGTCTGAGTAATTTGCAATCTAGTACCATTACACAACCCTCCTTTAGGATCTATATTTCGGAGCAACATAACTGGTGCACCAATTTTCAGAGTTAAACTGTGGTTTGGCAAGCCTGAGAGCTTAGTACTATACAGGAAGTCTGACATAAAGATTGGTTTTGACATTGCATCTGTATCTTGAGGATATATACTATCTGCACTCAAGTAGACCATTGGTTCACCTGTATGTAGAAGTGTAACGTATATCATAATCTAAATACCATCTGAATAAGTGTTACATAATCTCAATATGTAAGTGTATTAGAACGCTTACCTTCAATCTTTTCAAGAAGTCGTTCATTGATAGTATTGACATCATTATCCCATCCCAAGTGAAATATTTTGGAATTTCTCCATAAGTAAACTTCCTAACAAACTTGTTTACCTTATTGACGTAAATGCAAATAGCATATTGTATGCTCTAATATTTTAACAAAAATGTCTGCTAAAGGCATCGTCCTTACCAAGCAATTCCCTAATAAGGTCTGGTGCTTGTTGGAGGAATGGCAATTTGACTGTCCCTTGTAAGCAACATAGAGAAAATTTTGGCTTCTTCGTGTTTCTACGCTTATTAATTCTCTCATCATACCACATCAAAGCTCCACAGTAATTACACTTGAATGTGGGAACACCATGATCCAAGTATCCTTCATTGTAAATTGTAGTTCCTGCAAATATTATACACGAATGTCAAAACTGTGTGCAGCCAGTCACTACTTTAACTAATAGAATGTTATATGTAGTAGATACCTTTCTTATTTTTCCTTCCTTTAGCTTTTCCCAATGGCTTTAAAGAGGCCAGCCCTGCATGACGCCTGTTTTTAAGATTATATCCTTTACGCCGTTTATATTCTGCACAGTTTTGTTGCTGAGTCGTCTGACCAAAAAGTCTCTCTTGTGGTTCTTCATTGTCAGTATGAGAATTATCTGAATCAATCTCCTCTTGACTACTAACATCATAATCCTGATTATGATCAGAATTCCCTTCATCTATACAAAGTTTGAGCAACATTCTTTTAAAATTCGTTTAGCACATAATAAAGCTAAAGTTGAGGAAGGTATTGTACTGGTTTGGTTACCATCAGTTGAGGATGCATAATTCCTCTGTTGAGGAAACGCTTCCAAATTTGGTGGTTCATTTGTGTTCTTTGTCCCCACTGACGTAAACTTAATCTTCAAAGACAAATCTGCTAAATCTCAATAAAGTTAATCCTATACAGAATTGTAGTACAAATTACACATGACATAAATTTATTGATAGATCTTAGATCAGGTTTACTTTGACCTTGGGTGTTGGATTTGGGACGTCTAGTTAAATTTTCATGGTTTGTTATGTCTTTTAATACAAACTCCGCGGTTCTCTTGCAACGACTTTTAGATTTCCCCTTAGAGTTATTCATTTGGGGAAGCACACCAGAAGTTAAGAAAGTGTAATAGAACATGACCATGTAGTACTCTAAAATACTAAGTATTTGAGTATGTAAGAAGAGCAATTTAAACCTACAAATTACCTGTAACAATATCTTTATAAATAGGTCCAAGTTGCGCTCCACCAGTAGGATGAGTAGAGCTTGTATTTGTCATCGGTGTGGTAGGTGTGGTTGATGCAGAATTAGGGTAGGCTGTAAAGATTTAATAACAGTTGCTGAATTTATATATCACTTTATAGCTGCTGCATATATGCATATTGACCAATTTATATTTGAAAGTAGTTATGAGTGAGTTGCTTATCATACAGCTAAGCAAAGCATCACTGATTTGTCGGTCGTAATTTTTCTTTCCTAGTGGTGCAGATGATTGAAATATGTTTACTGGCTATAGGTTTGTCATGTCATAATTGTACTTCGAATCTACAGAAAAATACAAAATTGCATCAAATAAAGAGATCTGTATATATGTAAACTAATATTTGGCCTAAATGTTGTAAATAATGAATTGCAGTTTACACAATTGGGACTCTCTTCTTATTTCAGATAAGAAATCAGTGGAGCCAGGGGAAGTGTACGACTGCTTGATTAGGACAGTAGTGGTAGAACCAATGATGTCCTCGGCTGTAAACTCTTGTAAACAATAAAAGGTAACTTGCATTACAACCAATAGAAAAGAAACTCTGTACCACTAAGTTGCATAATATTGGCAGTGATAGTTTATTAAACCAATGAGATTCAAACTTACGATTTTGCATGGGTGATGGAGTGCTTAATAACAGTGGACCATTCAGCAAGTTTCTATTGTTTGGATTTAATAAATCAGATAACCATGGGGATAAGTAAGTCTGATTCACTCTCACATGTGTCTAATTTTCAACAACATTTGGTAGTTGCACCATATGTACTGATTGCTGTTTTGCCCTGTCAGCAATGTATCTTGTAGCTGCGCACCATAATGTAGGTATGTGAAGATTATAATTGATTAGTCAAATACAGGAAACGACATAAATCTTTTCAACAATGAAAGCTATGCTTATACAATTGAGATTCTCTTCTTATTTCAGTTATGAAATTTTGTGAGGCTGGGGAAGCATACGACTGTTTGATTGGAACCTGAACGTTGTTAGAAATGACGTCCTTGGCTGTATAATCTACTACAAACATAAGGTAAATTGCTTAAAATCAATAGTATATAAACAACCAACTGGATGTTGCATAAACATCATTCACACATGTGCCATGTAAAAGAAATTTCATTTCATTCAACATACGCTTATGGTTGGGGGATGTAGTGTTTGTTAGCAACATATCATTCATTAAGTTTCTATTTATTGGAATAAAGCATTCAGATGACCCTGGGGATGAGTAGGTCTAATTCACTATCATAGATGTTTCGCTCACTCCAACATTTGATGGTGTGAAATCTCCTATAAAACTCAATTTGAATTAGTACAGTCAAACTCGGTTGGCAGATTTATTCTCAAATAAATAATGTTTGTGATCCTTGCACATAAGAAAATACCGTACCATTATATGATGGAGTGTCAATTATCTTTCTGCTTGTGTCTTTAGGAGAAGGGTTTATACCAAACTCTTCTGTGTTGGTTATTGTTGAATTAAAGGTCTGTATGATTTTGACTGGAGTAAAACAGGAAGAATCATCAAAATTTTCTGAACTTCCTGCAGGTTGAGGAATTTTTTGGAAATTTGGTGTTAGTGAGCATATTTTCTTCCACAGAAAAGTGCAAATATTCACAGGTACGTATATATAATTGACTTCAGAAGAGACCTGATTGCTTTAACCTACGACTTATAACTGTAGGCTGGATGTTGGCTTCTACTTCTACTTCTGTGAATTTAGTGGTATCTGCTAGAATCCTTGCAAACACTCGTTTTAGAAAAACAAGCTGACCATCCTTTGACAGTTTGGGATTAGTCACTCTTGACCGCTGTGATTTAATGGTCTTAGAACGGTTTCTCTTGTTTGAAACATTTCTATTATAGATCTCTATCTGTAGCTTCTCTTTTTCTCTTCATATGAGTGTACTGCTACTTAGAGGTTGTATATCTTACAATGGAAGTGTATAGAGATGGATGATTCTTCACCCTTATTATAAACTTAATGTTTTTAGATTGTATGTAGTGGGTTGTAGACATAATTTAGGCAGAATGATCCATTAATGTATGCCTTTGTCTTAACTATCGAAGAATCTTTGTATATAATCGTATCAATCAAATTATGTCCAACTTATTTCACTGTGGTAATTGATTTCGTTTTCCCAGCTGTTGTTCTGACATTCTACATACATTGATGTTAAAAGGAAAGTAATCAAATTACATGCATTATTTAAGGTATGTTTTATGCTAGGTTCTTCGATCTCTATTAAACATATTTGAAGTATACGTGTCCCGTTGGTTAATTGATTAGAATAGGATACATGACAATATTATATTAAGGAAACACTCACATGGCTTATTTTGACTTTAATGAAACCGGCCATAGTAGATAACTTTAGGAACTACATTCACGTTAAAGATAGACCTTCTGATTGAATCGTCTTATATACAATCTCCTTATATAATGTTTGCTTGTGGGAGGTCATTTGTTCTTAGATAAGGATTTTATTAAGAAGTAGACAGTATATGTAAATTATATGAATCAGAAAGTTGGATTATTGATAAACTCGGTATTTTATTATTGATGCAATTCAGAAGTAGTAAACATATGGATTCACATCCACAAATACAATGCTGGAAAAACTTAAAGAGGGATTCAATGTTGGGATATACACAGCCCCAGGATATCCTTTATTGAACAGGAAAAAAAGTGAAAGAAACCGAGCTACTGTCCTTTAGTCACCATTGTTATGCCAATGCTTTTGCAGGATCTTTCCCACCCTTCCCCTTTGCACCGTTTAAATCTCCTTTTTTGGCCGTCTTTGCTGCTGCCATTACTTCTTGCTTGGTAAGTTTTTCTTGCTTAATCTTCACCAACTGTATTGTATCCAAACATAGTTTCTTAGTGGTAGAAGATTGTGTTAGGGGAGATGCAAAATCCTCATTGGACCTCTTAGAAGAAGGAGTGGTAGTAGTACTACCATCCTGACTACTGGTAAGCAAAAGGCTAGCCTATAAAAGGTTTTAATAGAAATTCAGTCAATGAGATGGTTTTGTTAACATATGTCCTGTTATAAGGGTTCTATTTTGTACCTGATCACTAGTGCTGTCATCTAGAGGGTTATGTCCACCGTTTGACTCCTCCTCAGTTGGCTCATCCTCCTTTGTCTCACTGGACAAAACCCTCAAAACTTTGTAGATGTCCAAATCATTCCATAGGTTCTCATGTTCGACAGACACCAAAAACTGGTAAGTCTTCCCGCATAGATTTTTAATAGCATCAGGGTAGACTTGCTCATCATCAATCTATTAGGCATTGCATACGTTAATCATAATGTACATATCTTTAGCTCTGTTTAATATGTAATAGTTCTAGAACCTCAAACCTGGTCAAGATGTCCCTCTAGTAGACTGTTTGCTGTACTACCAACAACTTCAGTAGCGATGCTGTCAAACAACATCAGTTTGATCTCACCCGTGGTATCCATCGCTTGAATATGCAGTTTGAACCTTTTTGAGCATAGGTAACAGATTAGTTAATTTGCAATGAAACTCCAATCTTACAATAGTATGCTTCAAGAACCCTAAACTAACCTTGCTTGCACATTCGATGCTAGTGAGCGACAGGAATCACACCAATATTGAGGTCTCAATGTTGTGGATTGTCCACCATTGCCCAAAGAGTTCACCTTTGTCACCTTTCGGTTACATTTTTACATTTCTTACAGGAAATGTAAAACCAAGACCAGTCACTGTCAAGCGCGTAAATGGTACAAATAACCTTCACTCTCCCAATCTACATAAAAAAATTACTCATATATACGTATCCAATAATTATGTATGATCATAAATTTCACAATAATAGTATATAAACTACCTCGATCATGGAGGAGATTTCTCTGATAGTCCTGGTAGGAAATTGTTGATAGTACTCAGCACCCATGGCTAGCTCATTGTCACGTCTAGGTTGATTTTAAAGTAGAGTTAATGCCAATCCATCGTTTGGTAGGCTGTAACTTACACAAACAAAAAGTAGTCAAACATATTGTTCTTGACATATGCATAGGATTTAGGTACTGAGTAGAAGTAAAGACGACATACTTATTCTTGAACTCGACAATCTGCACAAAATCTGGATTAATCTCCACTAAGGATGCATTGAAAGCATTAGAGACACTTCTAACATCTACAATACCAAAAAATATATGTTTAGTGGTTTGTAAAGGTAATTAAAGTTCAGCTAAGCGTTATTGTCTGAATTTAGTACCTTTATAGGTTTTGATTTTGGCAAATCTGACAAGACATATAACTATTTCGAGGTCAGTGTTTTCACATGCTGCAAAGACCTTTTCAGCAAAGGAACCCCATAGAGTACATGATAATCGGGAATCACTACATTTAAACACATTGATGGTTATATAAGATTTTTCGATTTAGAATAGAAAGGTGAAATAGTTACATTACTTACTCCTCATCCCTGAGTTCAAAGTCCAACTTTTTGGTTGGCATGTTATTCACATCAATGATTTCCATCTCTCCAACATTAACAACTTGCCCCACAATATCTGTCAAGAAAATTTCGGTTAGTTTGATGTTGTTAATAGTATATGAATAACCAAATTTCATATCAATATTGTCACGCTTACCAACTAAGAAATTTGGATTCATATTCCCTGAGGTGATTGAATCAAACCAAGTGATATTCAGGTATGGATCATCGGACAGAGATTCCATTCTGGTTACAATGGTTTGAGTCATGAATGACATTTTGTAACGATGACTTGTGGACTTAAATTGTCCACTGGCGATACTCAATCCGAAATTCTCAATAGTCCTCCATTCACCTGGTTTGATCTTGTTTTCAAATCGGTTAATGAACTCCTTCTTCATAGATGCATGAATCTTTGTTCCCTGTGAAGACAATAAAGAATAGAAAATGAGTTAATCTGTTGATAAAAACACAACACATAATCTACACGTTAACTGAGACTTACATTTGAATCAGCAAGCACCATGTCAAAGGTTTCTCCAAACTTTGTTGTGTAGGTTTTCCAGGTATGCAGCACCCTCACTTGGATTTTCCAAGTCGTCTTGTAGGGCTTGACGTCGTTGAGTAAAGCGTAAGAGGCAGACATCTTGAAAGTTTTTTTCTAAGCGAGAACGATAAAGGTGAGAGAAGGTATGATGTATCTTAAGGTGTACAAAATGTCGATATTTATAGGTAGAAGCCATAGGTCAAAGTTTAGGGATGAATTAGTTCTTTGCTTGGGGATGAGGTTTAGCCGTGATTGGCATTTGAATAAATTGCTATAACTGATTTTGGATATTTACATATGAACAAGGACAGTGAAATCCGCCGTTGTGTAGTATTTCCATGCAATTAAAGTATATGCTACGATTTAGGTAATGAAATATGTTTGATTTGTGTCATTGAGCGTAAATTTAGTAGTGAGACAATCATAAAATATCATAATTCCAACGATTATTTAGGCATAACAAAGATTTGTAGTAATTGCGGATACTTAATGCGAACCTAGATACGATAACGTAATAAATGATTTTTCTACAAATTAGGCCCATTAGGAATTATGGTAGTGGAGTCGAAAATAGTCAGTTTTGGGGACTAATCTTTATAAGCCCATTACAAAAACGTATGTTAACGTTTTTCCCGATGATCGAACCTGAGGCTCTAGGATCCAAGTAATTAACGGGCACACGCGCGGATCTCCTTGTAATTGGGTTTCATTTTCGATTTCAATTTGTCATAATGACTAAAATTACCCTCTTAATTTTAATAAAAAGCCTCTGAACTAACAAATTGATAGGCAATTTTGTAACTTTTAGCAATCAATTAGCAATGTTCAAATGTGTACTCCTCTTTTAATATATAAGGAGATTGTAGTATAAATGGCTTTATCGATCCATAAGGACGCGTGCAAACCGTTCAGATGCAATCAATATTTAACAAGTTACGCCAAGTAAGAAAGGTCTTAAACTATCAACTACTGAATTGAAAACAAGCAAGATCTAAGCAAAAGAAAACATTAAACTGAAACAGAAATGAAACTACAGAAACAATAATATTCAGTGAACTAGAAATGCAAGAACAGAAATGAAGCAAGGTAAACCAATCAATAAAAAGGGAGGTTCTGGGGATGAGATGGTGACTTCAGTGGAGATCTTTAAGTTCACTAGGTTGCTAAATAAATCAAACACAAACAATAATGTTTCCTAGACAACACGCTCATAAGCTAACCAGTTCAATCTTTTGACAAAGGCTATCAAACTCAAATCACTTCCTAATCTCAACTTCTGGTTGATGAAACATAAAATGAATAGGCATGAAGATTCAGCTCATTAATGTCAAATAACACTTTAGACAACCAATCTCTTGGGCTAGACATGAAATTCCGTGGTATTATATTATTTGGTATTCCATCGAACACCTCTCGGGCGTGGAAGCCTGAAAGCTAACCACCACTTGATAATAATGGGATTAGTGTTATATACACTAATCCAGAAGGAAATTTAAACATTTTTGTTCTATTGTTCCTCAATTCATGAGGAATGGTGAAGATGAGATGAAGAAGATATTTTTTTCATTAGGTTTTCTCGAAATGGCTAAGTGCCTTACAAATACTCAGTTGTACCAGCCGTAAACCAAATTAGAAAATTGAACCGGACAACCTAACTCGATCAAAAGATTAAACCAAGAGTCTAATTGGTTTATCCTTTTACAATACTCCCCTGTTGAGAACATCCTTGTCCTCAAGGATGATAATATGAGTACATGCCAATAAAAGCTTGAAAAAAACTGATATGGAGGATGCTCTGTCCATTGAACGGAAGCCTTAGTCACAAACTTTGGATTTCCTTAAATATTAATCAGCTCGGGTGGCCTTTGCAAATGGAACACTTTTCTTGTCATTGGTGTATTGTAAAACCAATTTTCTATGATGGTAAGGTTGACTAGTCTCTCAACTCCAGTTTGCAGGTTGGAACAAGTGAAAAATTCATGAGCACCACCAACAAATGAGATTCCAAAACTTATATGACCAGCTTCAGAACTACAATATAAGGCTTGGTTCCATATGAGAATCAAAGAAGTGAAGTAGTTCAGACCTGAACAACTTTGAAGCTCAATGTTGAGCTTCTCCGAATCATCGTATCGAGTACAAAATCCAGCTTTATAATGTAACCACTTGTGGTTCTTGGTGAACAATAGCTTGATAGAATTTATGATTTTGTACAAAATATTCCACACAATATTCCCGTCGTGAAGGTGTTTGTAATATCCTAGTTTTCCACTTGTGCTTCAGGTAAAACTTTACATTGCCTCATATCAAACGACCATTTCACCTTTTCGAGAAATGTATCCCCAGAACATAAGAACGACCATTTCACATTTTCTACGAGTTATATGTTCCAAACACTTTCTAGTAACAATTTTCTTGGCTAATTCTTGAGACAATTTCTCCATTGTCACCACCAGCTCCTTAAGCTCAAGATTCTCTTCAATCTCAGTCGTATGAAGAACCATGAGGAAAGTGAAGTCATTAAAAACGAACATTGAGTTTCACAGTGGTGTAGCCTTCTTAGAATCATCATTTATAATCCCAATCAGAACATTACGAGTACTCACTTGTGTGGTAACAATAAACAGATTTTTGCATGAACAACAAAATTAGAACAAGTCCCTTCCCGGCATCTTTTGGCTTGCAGCTAATAACTCTGTTTTGCTACTCCCAAAATCAGCAAAATTCATTCTTAACATAACACAACCATCACAAGCTGATCCTTTAGAACATAAATTAACATGTGCATTCAGTACTCCACCAAGTTCCCAAATTCGGGTATTCCAAGTTGAAATGAATTATATTACCTGTTTTTGCTCATGTTTATCCTCTTGTTCGATTCTTTCTCAAGCAAGCCCCAAAGATCAAGTAAACCGCCTGGTTCCCATACACGATCAACTTGAGATATCTTAAATCCGTCTGTCCCAAATTCTCTGCTTAAGATCTTTACTAAGAAAAGCAGTTTCCACCACCAAAGAGAACTTATCATCCATCAATCTACTCCTCTTTGAAGTGGTTTTGAACTTGAACTTCCACCCCTTAAGAGACTTCCTCTGTTTTTCTTTACTTGTTACTCTTAAAGGAATTTTATCGAACACTTGGTGTGTGACATATGTGCCATTACCATTCATTGATTGCTGAGGCGATTCCTCCACTTTCTTGACATGGCAATCCACTTTAGAAACTATCAACACATCAGAAACGGAATCTAGAACCAGAAAATGAATCCTTAATTTGATGAACGGAATCTTAGGCAAGCTCCAATGGTTTGATGAAGGAATCTGAATCCTTAGTAGTTTCTATGATCGACTATAGATTATTCACTGTTTCCATGAACGTTTTAGGATTCTTCAAAGCATGCTGGATTTGGTGAGCTTCTTTTATATCCCCAGAAGCTAGATCATCGTCACGGTCCATCATGATGATCCGTAATCGCTTGTGCTTTAACTGTTGATGACTAAGAATGTCTTGTTCTTCACAAAAGATGCATAAACCTTTTCTATTCGCTCATACACCTCCTCACATGAATACTTTAGCGGAATCATGTTTGTGTGAGGATAATTTTGGTCAGAAAAAGGAAATGTTCTGATACCAATGAAACAATATGAAATGAGTTAGTACTCTCAAACCAAAAACCCACCATGAATCTAGGATTTGAGTAAACCTAACACCAAAGATGGTTATAGAATAAGAAACACCACCTTAGAAGCGAGTTGGTTTGGTAATGGAAGATAATTTAGTAACGGTGCATAGAGAGAGAGTGAGAAGAAGATGAGATGAAGAAGATATGTTTTTCATTAGGTTTTCTTGAAATGGCTAAGTGCCTTACAAATACTCAGTTGTACCAGCAATAAACCGAATAAGAAAATTTAACCGGACAAGATTCTAATTGATTTATTCGTGTTACAAATATCTTCCTCAGTTCTTCTTCCTCTTCAAAATCTTTCATGAGAACCATTACAGATCTTAGATCCACCGCCGCCGTCCTAAAGCATCACCATTAAGACCTAGATTTGAGGTACACTTTGGTGTGTCTTTCATTCTCATCTCTTCGCCGCCACTACTTGAGAATAGCTCGTCGTTTTCAGAGAATTATCCCCTTTGATCTGAGTTCTTTCTAAGGATTATTTTTTCAGAGTTTTAGCCTCTTCATATATACGTCTTGTTTTCTTTCTCCCAAATTTCTCAGTGTTCATCTTTCTATGTTTTAGGGTTTCAATTGATCGATTATCGACATAACCAAGATGGTGTAACCGCCTCGCTTCTGGATCGATCGATCATTGTGTCAAGCTCTACAAGTTCCCAAGTATCAAATCTCTTCTTATCATTTTCAATTTCGTGTTTATAAGTTTTGGGTATTCTGTGGCGATAAAATTATATTAATTGTAAGCTTTAATTTTAGGGAAATTTGAAATTAAAGGATAACGCTACAAGAAGCCAACTTTGAGAACAGTTTCTCGTCAAACCATAAAGAACCAGAACGTGATATTTATATTTTTGAAAAGATCCCAATATCTAGTTTTCAGAACAACTTTAAGAGTTAAAATCCGAATTCTGCAGCCAAAGAAATCAGAAGTAAAAACTTGTACTTAAACTTTTTTAAAACAAAGAACTTGTGACTGAAACATTTTTATATGTCTTATGCAAAGAACAATAAAACGACCAAAACCATAAATATTTTGGTGTAAATAAAAATAAGTTGACACGTAAAAGGATCACTAATCAATCGCTACCATATCATAATCTAATTGTGGAGGCTCATATTTTGCCATTCGGTCAATGAATACAAGATCAGTTGCTGCTTCCCATATATCAACTGCAATCTTGTGACGCGCTTGTCGAATGTTATCATCGTGCAACATATCTATGGGCGGACCCAAAAAATGACACTCTATGTATTTGAGCGCATACACTCCACAATCACTCTTTGATTTGTTTTGTCCAGGCGGCACCGACACATGGACGAGAGTATATGGAGACAATAGTGGACTTTTCCCATTTGATTTTGTGTGAATTTCCTTGACAATTCGTGGGATGGCTTGTGCAAATGGATTCACATTTCTTCTCTGTGGTAATGACCAGCACAATCAAAAATTTCAACTGTTCTTTGAATGAAGTTAATGCACAACGAAATCCAATGATTACCGTTAACGAAGAGCGGCACATAAATACGGTCGAAATCTTATCTCCATTTTTTTCTGGTCTTACCATGAGAAGGTAACTTAGCATTGGCGTAAGTTTCTATAAAACTACTCAATTTGTAGTTGCGATTATTGTTTAAAAACTTCTGGTATTCGATTTGGAGTTGCATGCCAAAATTACAATTCATAAACCCAACACGAGCTAACTGCAATTGGCCTAAAGAAGCTTTCTCCCGAAATAAATACATTGTGGCATCCATATCCTGGAAAGTATATATTACCTTGTTAAATCTCAGTGATTAGGAGATGTTCGTAACATTAACTAATGCAACATTAAAATTCACCTCGTTGCCAAGCCATTTTTTTGGTGTCAAGAGTCGACCAAGCAATGCTTGATTAATAACACTTGGGCCAAAATTTAAGTCTCTAAACAAGTAAAACAAGAAGCATTTTATATTTCGCTCAACATAGAATTTTCCTTATATAAGAATAGAGATAAATAATTGAACCCTAACTTGTGAAACATATTCCATTCCATAAAAGCTTGCCATTTAGCCTCAGGAATGAACACCAAGACAGCAGCTTCATCCGTTTTACCCGCGTTATTAATAAGTTTATCTTCATTTTTATTTTTTTCGACTGCAAGAGGACCTCTTTGCGAAAAAAATTCTGTGTAGCATCGACCAATCATATGAAAGATTATTTATGATTTCAATCAAGATTTGAGGACAAATCTTTTTCAAGATGGAGAGTATGACGTGTCCATAAAAATTAAGATCTTCAACATCCTCACAAAACTTCCAAGAGTGCATAACTTCATGTCCAAGCTGTCTAGATACAAGGAATCTTAATTTTTCCTCATTTGGCCAAATCGAGCATTAAAGACAATATCAATCAAGTATATGATTGATTTATCACTAAGCTTGATTTTTATGCATTTATGTTGATTTATTTCCCTATTAATTGTCATAAATTTAGCTATGCACGAGCCTATATAATAAGACAGGGTTTTTCTCAACTTCTCCTGAGAAGATGACACTAGGCTGGCTATTTATCTGACACATGTACTTACTTAAATTCAATTCCATCGTTTTCTATCTTCACATCCATTATGGACCAAATTCATTTTCTAAAATACAGGTCCAAGTCACTAAACCAAACCAAAACAACTCTTACACTAAACCTAATAAAAAAACTCTTACACCCTCTTCTTCCTCCCTTCTTCATCGGTTGACATCATAAATACTCTTTGATATAAAGAACTTCATAAGATCGGTTGAGCGAGTGGAAGCATACGGTCGAGCACACAATCGAGCACACAATCGAGCACACAATCGAGCAGGGAATCTAACACAAGTTTCAAACTCGGATTTGTGATGGAACCAGATAGGGATAGAACTAAACAACTGGTCGTACGACTCTCTTTGTTTAGTTGATGAATGGATGCGACGTGGAGCGAGATGGAGCTTGTTCAATGATAACATGTTTTCTACGCTTTCGGTGTCAATCACCTAGTATAACTAGGTTTAAACCGCGGTACACTGCGGGACTATTTCTTCACATATTTTTTAAACTAATTTGGTTACATTTGGTTTATAGTTGTTGTTAATTTGTATTCCTCGGATGGTTATGAATGTTTAGAAGTACACATCTAAACACCTGAGCATTGTGTATGTGTATAGTGGTTTCCGTTGTGTAAAGATTGGTATTAAGTTTTAAATGTGTAATGTAAGATATGAATTTTCGATATTTTTATTTTGAACCTGCTTCTAAAGGTTCTGGATTATAAAGGTCTAATCTTTAATCATGCAAATAGATGTTTAATATAAGCATTTGTTTTTTTTTTAATTGTTTTGTAGGTACTTTAATCTATGGGCCGCCGCTGTACGTTTCCAATTTGATATTGGGCCAAGTTTCTAGACGTGTCATATTTTGTTGTTTTAGTTACAACGTTTTACGGTCCTTCTTGACAAATTTGTTTCCAAGATAAAGAAAGTTAAACGACATATGCTAGCAACGGTCCTTACCGACAAAATCTTTGAACAATTTGTTTCTCTGTGAATATCAATTTGATGTTTACCTTCTCTCCCACTATCAAATTTAATAAGTGAAGTCATCAAGACTTTTGTTGGATCCGATCGGTGCTCTGGGTTCAAAATCGTAGGACCATAAGCGCTGCGGTGTGAAGCTAAGAGGTTTCTGGTTTCACAAAACCTGCATCATTGTCGATCCACTCTGAAGCAGACCATAAAAGAAACCAATCATTTTGGTTTGTCAAGTTCGAATTTCAATTGAAGATGTAGGTAAGCAGATCATTGTGGAGAGCAATTGAATTGTTTACCCCAAACTCTTGGTTTCCTTTACTTTTCTGTTAACTCTCTCTTTCACGTTTGTTATTCTCAATTAGTGAGATTTGGCTTGCTTCTTCTGTTTATATACGACCTATAACTAACAATTGCTGTAATTAATTATATTTCACCAATTTCATTTAGTTAAATTACTGGTAAGAAGGTGAATGATATTGTTTGGATACAAATGTTTCAAGTGTTTTTTTTTTGTTCATCGAAATTGGTTTAGCATCGATGTTATATGATATTCACTAATTAGAAAAGTCCGTTCTTTATACTGGTGATCTCTGCTTACATTCAGTTGGTTAAACACAAAATAGTGACAATAGAGTCAGCCGTATTCCTTTTCAAATTTTCTATTCATGACCATGTTTGGGAATCTTAGATATTTGTTTGGTAGTTGCAGGAGGCAACCAGATGGTGAAACTACAATGAACAAATTTCCTGCAAACTGTCTCACCGATGGCCAAAGAAACTTCATTCATACGATTGAAGGTAATTTCACTATACACTGATGTTCTGGAACTATAATATATCTCTGTTTTCATTCATGAGGAAGCTTACACAGATTTGTTCATCGTAGTTTCTATGATCGACTATAGATTATTCACTGTTTCCATGAACGTTTTAGGATTCTTCAAAGCATGCTGGATTTGGTGAGCTTCTTTTATATCCCCAGAAGCTAGATCATCGTCACGGTCCATCATGATGATCCGTAATCGCTTGTGCTTTAACTATTGATGACTAAGAATGTCTTGTTCTTCACAAAAGATGCATAAACCTTTTCTATTCGCTCATACACCTCCTCACATGAATACTTTAGCGGAATCATGTTTGTGTGAGGATGATTTTGGTCAGAAAAAGGAAATGTTCTGATACCAATGAAACAATATGAAATGAGTTAGTACTCTCAAACCAAAAACCCACCATGAATCTAGGATTTGAGTAAACCTCACACCAAAGATGGTTATAGAATAAGAAACACCACCTTAGAAGCGAGTTGGTTTGGTAATGGAAGATAATTTAGTAACGATGCACAGAGAGAGAGTGAGAAGAAGATGAGATGAAGATGATATGTTTTTCATTAGGTTTTCTTGAAATGGCTAAGTGCCTTACAAATACTCAGCTGTACCAGCAATAAACCGAATAAGAAAATTTAACCGGACAAGATTCTAATTGATTTATTCGTGTTACAAATATCTTCCTCAGTTCTTCTTCCTCTTCAAAATCTTTCATGAGAACCATTACAGATCTTAGATCCACCGCCGCCGTCCTAAAGCATCACCATTAAGACCTAGATTTGAGGTACACTTTGGTGTGTCTTTCATTCTCATCTCTTCGCCGCCACTTCTTGAGAATAGCTCGTCGTTTTCAGAGAATTATCCCCTTTGATCTGAGTTCTTTCTAACGATTATTTTTTCAGAGTTTTAGCCTCTTCATATATACGTCTTGTTTTCTTTCTCCCAAATTTCTCAGTGTTCAACTTTCTATGTTTTAGGGTTTCAATTGATCGATTATCGACATAACCAAGATGGTGTAACCGCCTCGCTTCTGGATCGATCGATCATTGTGTCAAGCTCTACAAGTTCCCAAGTATCAAATCTCTTCTTATCATTTTCAATTTCGTGTTTATAAGTTTTGGGTATTATGTGGCGATAAAATTATATTAATTGTAAGCTTTAATTTTAGGGAAATTTGAAATTAAAGGATAACGCTATAAGAAACCAACTTTGAGAAAAGCTTCCCGTCAAACCATAAAGAACCAGAACATGATCTTTATATCTTTGAAAAGATCCCAATATCTAGTTTTCAGAACAAATTTAAGAGTTAAAATCCGAATTCTGCAGCCAAAGAAATCAGAAGTAAAAACTTGTCAAGTTCGAATTTCAATTGAAGATGTAGGTAAGCAGATCATTGTGGAGAGCAATTGAATTGTTTACCCCAAACTCTTGGTTTCCTTTACTTTTCTGTTAACTCTCTCTTTCACGTTTGTTATTCTCAATTAGTGAGATTTGGCTTGCTTCTGTTTATATACGACCTATAACTAACAATTGCTGTAATTAATTATATTTCACCAATTTCATTTAGTTAAATTACTGGTAAGAGGGTGAATGATATTGTTTGGATACAAATGTTTCAAGTGTTTTTTTTTTGTTCATCGAAATTGGTTTAGCATCGATGTTATATGATATTCACTAATTAGAAAAGCCCGTTCTTTATACTGGTGATCTCTGCTTACATTCAGTTGGTTAAACACAAAATAGTGACAATAGAGTCAGCCGTATTCCTTTTCAAATTTTCTATTCATGGCCATGTTTGGAAATCTTAGATATTTGTTTGGTAGTTGCAGGAGGCAACCAGATGGTGAAACTACAATGAACAAATTTCCTGCAAACTGTCTCACCGATGGCCAAAGAAACTTCATTCATACGATTGAAGGTAATTTCACTATACACTGATGTTCTGGAACTATAATATATCTCTGTTTTCATTCATGAGGAAGCTTACACAGATTTGTTCATCGTAAAAATCAGACCACAGTAAAATAATAAGAAGCCTTTTATTAATGTTGAGTTTGATCCAGATAGATTAGAAAGAACAGAACTTGCATTGAGTTTAGAAAGTGCAGATAAAATACTGAAAAAAATGAGACTTAAGGAGTTTTCATTCTTCTATTAGACCTCTAGCTAGGCATGCCTCCTGGTATGAATCATAAAGCACACCTCTGTGTGTCCTCAGCTCTTCATCACTTCTTGCTCCCTTTAAATACCTAAAAAGAAGTTTCAGACTTACATTACGATCAATAACACTTGAAACATTTGTAGTCCTACGATTCCTGAGTGTCATTATTCGCCTTTGGAATTTCTTTGTTTCATGATCCTAAGTATAAAACTGAGGAACTTCCTCAAAAGTTAGATGCCTAGCTTCAGAACATTTTCTATTAAGATCAAACCAAGCTAGAATGAGAGGACTTTGGACATTTTTCTGGTTAGTAAGAGTACCCATGTTAACCATTGGTAGAAAAGAAAACTACAGAAAATGTATTGAAGTGTAATATGCTGCTTTGTTCAATCGTGTAGGTACAACATATGTCTACATATATCTCTTTTATATATACTATCACACAGGTCAACATGAGGGGTTTTGTGTATTACCAAACTATTTATAGGAAAGCAGATCCTTAAATTTAAGTAAAACTCTACTAATTGACGCAGAATGACATACTTTTTAAGCAGAAAGAATCAATTTATCATATTAGGAAGATACTAATTGAATGTTCCTGATCACATTATCCTAATTAATTTTGCAGAATCGCTTGTATGTTGGAGGGGATTCTGAGGGCATTTTTATTCATGGTAAGTAGTAGGCCTATGCTATTTTCCTTCGTATATAATTTCTTAATGAGGAATATGAAATTGGAGAGATGCACAACTACTGCAAACTATACTGTATGTTAATAATAGAAATATATATATATATATATATATATATTTATACATCTTCTTCACGAATTAAGATATTAATATAGTTTGAAAAGGTTTAAAACCCATTAATGTTTAAATTGTTTAAAGTTAAAACCACAACGTTATGAAAATAAAAAACACGTTAGTCGTGCATTTTCGATGTAGTTGACAACATCTAAACACAAATAACTCTATAAATATCCTAAACTAATACCATATTAGTGAGACACTAATAACACAGAGGATACAGTTCATTGTAACGTGAAATGAATAAGATGAAATGGTAATGTGTAATGAAATGTTTACCTTTTACATGACGAAATGGTTGGTCATTTGTTTTACTGCACCAAATTCTGGAAAACTTCTTTGAACACCACATTCATAGTTTGTGATTATGGTTCACATTCATAGTTTGTGATTGTGGTTCACCTTCATCCATGATAAGCACTTTCAACCCTTTCTTTGATGTAACTCTAGATAATGCAACATATAGCTGACCGTGAGAAAACACAGGCCGAGGAAGGTAGAGGCCAACTTCTTTCAGAAATTGGCCTTGACTCTTATTTATAGTCATTGCGAAAGCCACGGCTAGTGGAAACTGTCTTCTCCTCATTCTAAATGGCAATTTAGTATCTGACGGTTTTATTAACACTTTTGGGATCAAAACTCTATCTCCTACTCTGTCTCCAGTAATGATCCATGCTTCTAAGACATGGTTACCCGTCTGAGTAATTTGCAATCTAGTACCATTACACAACCCTCCTTTAGGATCTATATTTCGGAGCAACATAACTGGTGCACCAATTTTCAGAGTTAAACTGTGGTTTGGCAAGCCTGAGAGCTTAGTACTATACAGGAAGTCTGACGTAAAGATTGGTTTTGACATTGCATCTGTATCTTGAGGATCTATACTATCTGCACTCAAGTAGACCATTGGTTCACCTGTATGTAGAAGTGTAACGTATATCATAATCTAAATACCATCTGAATAAGTGTTACATAATCTCAATATGTAAGTGTATTAGAACGCTTACCTTCAATCTTTTCAAGAAGTCGTTCATTGATAGTATTGACATCATTATCCCATCCCAAGTGAAATATTTTGGAATTTTTCCATAAGTAAACTTCCTAACAAACTTGTTTACCTTATTGACGTAAATGCAAATAGCATATTGTATGCTCTAATATTTTAACAAAAATGTCTGCTAAAGGCATCGTCCTTACCAAGCAATTCCCTAATAAGGTCTGGTGCTTGTTGGAGGAATGGCAATTTGACTGTCCCTTGTAAGCAACATAGAGAAAATTTTGGCTTCTTCGTGTTTCTACGCTTATTAATTCTCTCATCATACCACATGAAAGCTCCACAGTAATTACACTTGAATGTGGGAACACCATGATCCAAGTATCCTTCATTGTAAATTGTAGTTCCTGCAAATATTATACACGAATGTCAAAACTGTGTGCAGCCAGTCACTACTTTAACTAATAGAATGTTATATGTAGTAGATACCTTTCTTATTTTTCCTTCCTTTAGCTTTTCCCAATGGCTTTAAAGAGGCCAGCCCTGCATGACGCCTGTTTTTAAGATTATATCCTTTACGCCGTTTATATTCTGCACAGTTTTGTTGCTGAGTCGTCTGACCAAAAAGTCTCTCTTGTGGTTCTTCATTGTCAGTATGAGAATTATCTGAATCAATCTCCTCTTGACTACTAACATCATAATCCTGATTATGATCAGAATTCCATTCATCTATACAAAGTTTGAGCAACATTCTTTTAAAATTCGTTTAGCACATAATAAAGCTAAAGTTGAGGAAGGTATTGTACTGGTTTGGTTACCATCAGTTGAGGATGCATAATTCCTCTGTTGAGGAAACGCTTCCAAATTTGGTGGTTCATTTGTGTTCTTTGTCCCCACTGACGTAAACTTAATCTTCAAAGACAAATCTGCTAAATCTCAATAAAGTTTATCCTATACAGAATTGTAGTACAAATTACACATGACATAAATTTATTGATAGATCTTAGATCAGGTTTACTTTGACCTTGGGTGTTGGATTTGGGACGTCTAGTTAAATTTTCATGGTTTGTTATGTCTTTTAATACAAACTCCGCGGTTCTCTTGCAACGACTTTTAGATTTCCCCTTAGAGTTATTCATTTGGGGAAGCACACCAGAAGTTAAGAAAGTGTAATAGAACATGACCATGTAGTACTCTAAAATACTAAGTATTTGAGTATGTAAGAAGAGCAATTTAAACCTACAAATTACCTGTAACAATATCCTTATAAATAGGTCCAAGTTGCACTCCACCAGTAGGATGAGTAGAGCTTGTATTTGTCATCGGTGTGGTAGGTGTGGTTGATGCAGAATTAGGGTAGGCTGTAAAGATTTAATAACAGTTGCTGAATTTATATATCACTTTATAGCTGCTGCATATATGCATATTGACCAATTTATATTTGAAAGTAGTTATGAGTGAGTTGCTTATCATACAGCTAAGCAAAGCATCACTGATTTGTCGGTCGTAATTTTTCTTTCCTAGTGGTGCAGATGATTGAAATATGTTTACTGGCTATAGGTTTGTCATGTCATAATTGTACTTCGAATCTACAGAAAAATACAAAATTGCATCAAATAAAGAGATCTGTATATATGTAAACTAATATTTGGCCTAAATGTTGTAAATAATGAATTGCAGTTTACACAATTGGGACTCTCTTCTTATTTCAGATAAGAAATCAGTGGAGCCAGGGGAAGTGTACGACTGCTTGATTGGGACAGTAGTGGTAGAACCAATGATGTCCTCGGCTGTAAACTCTTGTAAACAATAAAAGGTAACTTGCATTACAACCAATAGAAAAGAAACTCTGTACCACTAAGTTGCATAATATTGGCAGTGATAGTTTATTAAACCAATGAGATTCAAACTTACGATTTTGCATGGGTGATGGAGTGCTTAATAACAGTGGACCATTCAGCAAGTTTCTATTGTTTGGATTTAATAAATCAGATAACCATGGGGATAAGTAAGTCTGATTCACTCTCACATGTGTCTAATTTTCAACAACATTTGGTAGTTGCACCATATGTACTGATTGCTGTTTTGCCCTGTCAGCAATGTATCTTGTAGCTGCGCACCATAATGTAGGTATGTGAAGATTATAATTGATTAGTCAAATACAGGAAACGACATAAATCTTTTCAACAATGAAAGCTATGCTTATACAATTGAGATTCTCTTCTTATTTCAGTTATGAAATTTTGTGAGGCTGGGGAAGCATACGACTGTTTGATTGGAACCTGAACGTTGTTAGAAATGACGTCCTTGGCTGTATAATCTACTACAAACATAAGGTAAATTGCTTAAAATCAATAGTATATAAACAACCAACTGGATGTTGCATAAACGTCATTCACACATGTGCCATGTAAAAGAAATTTCATTTCATTCAACATACGCTTATGGTTGGGGGATATAGTGTTTGTTAGCAACATATCATTCATTAAGTTTCTATTTATTGGAATAAAGCATTCAGATGACCCTGGGGATGAGTAGGTCTAATTCACTATCATAGATGTTTCGCTCACTCCAACATTTGATGGTGTGAAATCTCCTATAAAACTCAATTTGAATTAGTACAGTCAAACTCGGTTGGCAGATTTATTCTCAAATAAATAATGTTTGTGATCCTTGCACATAAGAAAATACCGTACCATTATATGATGGAGTGTCAATTATCTTTCTGCTTGTGTCTTTAGGAGAAGGGTTTATACCAAACTCTTCTGTGTTGGTTATTGTTGAATTAAAGGTCTGTATGATTTTGACTGGAGTAAAACAGGAAGAATCATCAAAATTTTCTGAACTTCCTGCAGGTTGAGGAATTTTTTGGAAATTTGGTGTTAGTGAGCATATTTTCTTCCACAGAAAAGTGCAAATATTCACAGATACGTATATATAATTGACTTCAGAAGAGACCTGATTGCTTTAACCTACGACTTATAACTGTAGGCTGGATGTTGGCTTCTACTTCTACTTCTGTGAATTTAGTGGTATCTGCTAGAATCCTTGCAAACACTCGTTTTAGAAAAACAAGCTGACCATCCTTTGACAGTTTGGGATTAGTCACTCTTGACCGCTGTGATTTAATGGTCTTAGAACGGTTTCTCTTGTTTGAAACATTTCTATTATAGATCTCTATCTGTAGCTTCTCTTTTTCTCTTCATATGAGTGTACTGCTACTTAGAGGTTGTATATCTTACAATGGAAGTGTATAGAGATGGATGATTCTTCACCCTTATTATAAACTTAATGTTTTTAGATTGTATGTAGTGGGTTGTAGACATAATTTAGGCAGAATGATCCATTAATGTATGCCTTTGTCTTAACTATCGAAGAATCTTTGTATATAATCGTATCAATCAAATTATGTCCAACTTATTTCACTGTGGTAATTGATTTCGTTTTCCCAGCTGTTGTTCTGACATTCTACATACATTGATGTTAAAAGGAAAGTAATCAAATTACATGCATTATTTAAGGTATGTTTTATGCTAGGTTCTTCGATCTCTATTAAACATATTTGAAGTATACGTGTCCCGTTGGTTAATTGATTAGAATAGGATACATGACAATATTATATTAAGGAAACACTCACATGGCTTATTTTGACTTTAATGAAACCGGCCATAGTAGATAACTTTAGGAACTACATTCACGTTAAAGATAGACCTTCTGATTGAATCGTCTTATATACAATCTCCTTATATAATGTTTGCTTGTGGGAGGTCATTTGTTCTTAGATAAGGATTTTATTAAGAAGTAGACAGTATATGTAAATTATATGAATCAGAAAGTTGGATTATTGATAAACTCGGTATTTTATTATTGATGCAATTCAGAAGTAGTAAACATATGGATTCACATCCACAAATACAATGCTGGAAAAACTTAAAGAGGGATTCAATGTTGGGATATACACAGCCCCAGGATATCCTTTATTGAACAGGAAAAAAAAAGTGAAAGAAACCGAGCTACTGTCCTTTAGTCACCATTGTTATGCCAATGCTTTTGCAGGATCTTTCCCACCCTTCCCCTTTGCACCGTTTAAATCTCCTTTTTTGGCCGTCTTTGCTGCTGCCATTACTTCTTGCTTGGTAAGTTTTTCTTGCTTAATCTTCACCAACTGTATTGTATCCAAACATAGTTTCTTAGTGGTAGAAGATTGTGTTAGGGGAGATGCAGAATCCTCATTGGACCTCTTAGAAGAAGGAGTGGTAGTAGTACTACCATCCTGACTACTGGTAAGCAAAAGGCTAGCCTATAAAAGGTTTTAATAGAAATTCAGTCAATGAGATGGTTTTGTTAACATATGTCCTGTTATAAGGGTTCTATTTTGTACCTGATCACTAGTGCTGTCATCTGGAGGGTTATGTCCACCGTTTGACTCCTCCTCAGTTGGCTCATCCTCCTTTGTCTCACTGGACAAAACCCTCAAAACTTTGTAGATGTCCAAATCATTCCATAGGTTCTCATGTTCGACAGACACCAAAAACTGGTAAGTCTTCCCGCATAGATTTTTAATAGCATCAGGGTAGACTTGCTCATCATCAATCTATTAGGCATTGCATACGTTAATCATAATGTACATATCTTTAGCTCTGTTTAATATGTAATAGTTCTAGAACCTCAAACCTGGTCAAGATGTCCCTCTAGTAGACTGTTTGCTGTACTACCAACAACTTCAGTAGCGATGCTGTCAAACAACATCAGTTTGATCTCACCCGTGGTATCCATCGCTTGAATATGCAGTTTGAACCTTTTTGAGCATAGGTAACAGATTAGTTAATTTGCAATGAAACTCCAATCTTACAATAGTATGCTTCAAGAACCCTAAACTAACCTTGCTTGCACATTCGATGCTAGTGAGCGACAGGAATCACACCAATATTGAGGTCTCAATGTTGTGGATTGTCCACCATTGCCCAAAGAGTTCACCTTTGTCACCTTTCGGTTAGATTTTTACATTTCTTACAGGAAATGTAAAACCAAGACCAGTCACTGTCAAGCGCGTAAATGGTACAAATAACCTTCACTCTCCCAATCTACATAAAAAAATTACTCATATATACGTATCCAATAATTATGTATGATTATAAATTTCACAATAATAGTATATAAACTACCTCGATCATGGAGGAGATTTCTCTGATAGTCCTGGTAGGAAATTGTTGATAGTACTCAGCACCCATGGCTAGCTCATTGTCACGTCTAGGTTGATTTTAAAGTAGAGTTAATGCCAATCCATCGTTTGGTAGGCTGTAACTTACACAAACAAAAAGTAGTCAAACATATTGTTCTTGACATATGCATAGGATTTAGGTACTGAGTAGAAGTAAAGACGACATACTTATTCTTGAACTCGACAATCTGCACAAAATCTGGATTAATCTCCACTAAGGATGCATTGAAAGCATTAGAGACACTTCTAACATCTACAATACCAAAAAATATATGTTTAGTGGTTTGTAAAGGTAATTAAAGTTCAGCTAAGCGTTATTGTCTGAATTTAGTACCTTTATAGGTTTTGATTTTGGCAAATCTGACCAGACATATAACTATTTCGAGGTCAGTGTTTTCACATGCTGCAAAGACCTTTTCAGCAAAGGAACCCCATAGAGTACATGATAATCGGGAATCACTACATTTAAACACATTGATGGTTATATAAGATTTTTTGATTTAGAATAGAAAGGTGAAATAGTTACATTACTTACTCCTCATCCCTGAGTTCAAAGTCCAACTTTTTGGTTGGCATGTTATTCACATCAATGATTTCCATCTCTCCAACATTAACAACTTGCCCCACAATATCTGTCAAGAAAATTTCGGTTAGTTTGATGTTGTTAATAGTATATGAATAACCAAATTTCATATCAATATTGTCACGCTTACCAACTAAGAAATTTGGATTCATATTCCCTGAGGTGATTGAATCAAACCGAGTGATATTCAGGTATAGATCATCGGACAGAGATTCCATTCTGGTTACAATGGTTTGAGTCATGAATGACATTTTGTAACGATGACTTGTGGACTTAAATTGTCCACTGGCGATACTCAATCCGAAATTCTCAATAGTCCTCCATTCACCTGGTTTGATCTTGTTTTCAAATCGGTTAATGAACTCCTTCTTCATAGATGCATGAATCTTTGTTCCCTGTGAAGACAATAAAGAATAGAAAATGAGTTAATCTGTTGATAAAAACACAACACATAATCTACACGTTAACTGAGACTTACATTTGAATCAGCAAGCACCATGTCAAAGGTTTCTCCAAACTTTGTTGTGTAGGTTTTCCAGGTATGCAGCACCCTCACTTGGATTTTCCAAGTCGTCTTGTAGGGCTTGACGTCGTTGAGTAAAGCGTAAGAGGCAGACATCTTGAAAGTTTTTTTCTAAGCGAGAACGATAAAGGTGAGAGAAGGTATGATGTATCTTAAGGTGTACAAAATGTCGATATTTATAGGTAGAAGCCATAGGTCAAAGTTTAGGGATGAATTAGTTCTTTGCTTGGGGATGAGGTTTAGCCGTGATTGGCATTTGAATAAATTGCTATAACTGATTTTGGATATTTACATATGAACAAGGACAGTGAAATCCGCCGTTGTGTAGTATTTCCATGCAATTAAAGTATATGCTACGATTTAGGTAATGAAATATGTTTGATTTGTGTCATTGAGCGTAAATTTAGTAGTGAGACAATCATAAAATATCATAATTCCAACGATTATTTAGGCATAACAAAGATTTGTAGTAATTGCGGATACTTAATGCGAACCTAGATACGATAACGTAATAAATGATTTTTGTACAAATTAGGCCCATTAGGAATTATGGTAGTGGAGTCGAAAATAGTCAGTTTTGGGGACTAATCTTTATAAGCCCATTACAAAAACGTATGTTAACGTTTTTCCCGATGATCGAACCTGAGGCTCTAGGATCCAAGTAATTAACGGGCACACGCGCGGATCTCCTTGTAATTGGGTTTCATTTTCGATTTCAATTTGTCATAATGACTAAAATTACCCTCTTAATTTTAATAAAAAGCCTCTGAACTAACAAATTGATAGGCAATTTTGTAACTTTTAGCAATCAATTAGCAATGTTCAAATGTGTACTCCTCTTTTAATATATAAGGAGATTGTAGTATAAATGGCTTTATCGATCCATAAGGACGCGTGCAAACCGTTCAGATGCAATCAATATTTAACAAGTTACGCCAAGTAAGAAAGGTCTTAAACTATCAACTACTGAATTGAAAACAAGCAAGATCTAAGCAAAAGAAAACATTAAACTGAAACAGAAATGAAACTACAGAAACAATAATATTTAGTGAACTAGAAATGCAAGAACAGAAATGAAGCAAGGTAAACCAATCAATAAAAAGGGAGGTTCTGGGGATGAGATGGTGACTTCAGTGGAGATCTTTAAGTTCACTAGGTTGCTAAATAAATCAAACACAAACAGTAATGTTTCCTAGACAACACGCTCATAAGCTAACCAGTTCAATCTTTTGACAAAGGCTATCAAACTCAAATCACTTCCTAATCTCAACTTCTGGTTGATGAAACATAAAATGAATAGGCATGAAGATTCAGCTCATTAATGTCAAATAACACTTTAGACAACCAATCTCTTGGGCTAGACATGAAATTCCCTGGTATTATATTATTTGGTATTCCATCGAACACCTCTCGGGCGTGGAAGCCTGAAAGCTAACCACCACTTGATAATAATGGGATTAGTGTTATATACACTAATCCAGAAGGAAATTTAAACATTTTTGTTCTATTGTTCCTCAATTCATGAGGAATGGTGAAGATGAGATGAAGAAGATATTTTTTTTCATTAGGTTTTCTCGAAATGGCTAAGTGCCTTACAAATACTCAGTTGTACCAGCCGTAAACCAAATTAGAAAATTGAACCGGACAACCTAACTCGATCAAAAGATTAAACCAAGAGTCTAATTGGTTTATCCTTTTACAATACTCCCCTGTTGAGAACATCCTTGTCCTCAAGGATGATAATATGAGTACATGCCAATAAAAGCTTGAAAAAAACTGATATGGAGGATGCTCTGTCCATTGAACGGAAGCCTTAGTCACAAACTTTGGATTTCCTTAAATATTAATCAGCTCGGGTGGCCTTTGCAAATGGAACACTTTTCTTGTCATTGGTGTATTGTAAAACCAATTTTCTATGATGGTAAGGTTGACTAGTCTCTCAACTCCAGTTTGCAGGTTGGAACAAGTGAAAAATTCATGAGCACCACCAACAAATGAGATTCCAAAACTTATATGACCAGCTTCACAACTACAATATAAGGCTTGGTTCCATATGAGAATCAAAGAAGTGAAGTAGTTCAGACCTGAACAACTTTGAAGCTCAATGTTGAGCTTCTCCGAATCATCGTATCGAGTACAAAATCCAGCTTTATAATGTAACCACTTGTGGTTCTTGGTGAACAATAGCTTGATAGAATTTATGATTTTGTACAAAATATTCCACACAATATTCCCGTCGTGAAGGTGTTTGTAATATCCTAGATTTCCACTTGTGCTTCAGGTAAAACTTTACATTGCCTCATATCAAACGACCATTTCACCTTTTCGAGAAATGTATCCCCAGAACATAAGAACGACCATTTCACATTTTCTACGAGTTATATGTTCCAAACACTTTCTAGTAACACAACCATCACAAGCTGATCCTTTAGAACATAAATTAACATGTGCATTCAGTACTCCACCAAGTTCCCAAATTCGGTTATTCCAAGTTGAAATGAATTATATTACCTGTTTTTGCTCATGTTTATCCTCTTGTTCGATTCTTTCTCAAGCAAGCCCCAAAGATCAAGTAAACCGCCTGGTTCCCATACACGATCAACTTGAGATATCTTAAATCCGTCTGTCCCAAATTCTCTGCTTAAGATCTTTACTAAGAAAAGCAGTTTCCACCACCAAAGAGAACTTATCATCCATCAATCTACTCCTCTTTGAAGTGGTTTTGAACTTGAACTTCCACCCCTTAAGAGACTTCCTCTGTTTTTCTTTACTTGTTACTCTTAAAGGAATTTTATCGAACGCTTGGTGTGTGACATCGGTGCCATTACCATTCATTGATTGCTGAGGCGATTCCTCCACTTTCTTGACATGGCAATCCACTTTAGAAACTATCAACACATCAGAAACGGAATCTAGAACCAGAAAATGAATCCTTAATTTGATGAACGGAATCTTAGGCAAGCTCCAATGGTTTGATGAAGGAATCTGAATCCTTAGTAGTTTCTATGATCGACTATAGATTATTCACTGTTTCCATGAACGTTTTAGGATTCTTCAAAGCATGCTGGATTTGGTGAGCTTCTTTTATATCCCCAGAAGCTAGATCATCGTCACGGTCCATCATGATGATCCGTAATCGCTTGTGCTTTAACTGTTGATGACTAAGAATGTCTTGTTCTTCACAAAAGATGCATAAACCTTTTCTATTCGCTCATACACCTCCTCACATGAATACTTTAGCGGAATCATGTTTGTGTGAGGATGATTTTGGTCAGAAAAAGGAAATGTTCTGATACCAATGAAACAATATGAAATGAGTTAGTACTCTCAAACCAAAAACCCACCATGAATCTAGGATTTGAGTAAACCTCACACCAAAGATGGTTATAGAATAAGAAACACCACCTTAGAAGCGAGTTGGTTTGGTAATGGAAGATAATTTAGTAACGATGCATAGAGAGAGAGTGAGAAGAAGATGAGATGAAGAAGATATGTTTTTCATTAGGTTTTCTTGAAATGGCTAAGTGCCTTACAAATACTCAGCTGTACCAGCAATAAACCGAATAAGAAAATTTAACCGGACAAGATTCTAATTGATTTATTCGTGTTACAAATATCTTCCTCAGTTCTTCTTCCTCTTCAAAATCTTTCATGAGAACCATTACAGATCTTAGATCCACCGCCGCCGTCCTAAAGCATCACCATTAAGACCTAGATTTGAGGTACACTTTGGTGTGTCTTTCATTCTCATCTCTTCGCCGCCACTACTTGAGAATAGCTCGTCGTTTTCAGAGAATTATCCCCTTTGATCTGAGTTCTTTCTAAGGATTATTTTTTCAGAGTTTTAGCCTCTTCATATATACGTCTTGTTTTCTTTCTCCCAAATTTCTCAGTGTTCATCTTTCTATGTTTTAGGGTTTCAATTGATCGATTATCGACATAACCAAGATGGTGTAACCGCCTCGCTTCTGGATCGATCGATCATTGTGTCAAGCTCTACAAGTTCCCAAGTATCAAATCTCTTCTTATCATTTTCAATTTCGTGTTTATAAGTTTTGGGTATTCTGTGGCGATAAAATTATATTAATTGTAAGCTTTAATTTTAGGGAAATTTGAAATTAAAGGATAACGCTACAAGAAGCCAACTTTGACAACAGTTTCCCGTCAAACCTTAAAGAACCAGAACGTGATATTTATATTTTTGAAAAGATCCCAATATCTAGTTTCCAGAACAAATTTAAGAGTTAAATTCCGAATTTTGCAGCCAAAGAAATCAGAAGCAAAAACTTGTCTTTAAACTTTTTGAAAACAAAGAACTTGTGACTGAAACATTTGTATATGTCTTATGCAGAGAACAATAAAACGACCAAAACAACCCATAATTTGGTGTAAATAAAAATGAGTTGACACGTAAAAGGAACACTAATCAATCGCTACCATATCAGAATCTAATTGTGGAGGCTCATATTTTGCCATTCGGTCAATGAATACAGGATCAGTTGCTGCTTCCCATAGATCAACTGCAATCTTGTGACGGGCATGTCGAATGTTATCATCGTGCACCATATCTATGGGCAGACCCAAAAAATGACACTCTATGTATTTGAGCGCGTACACTCCACAATCACTCTTTGATTTGTTGAGTCCAGGCGGCACCGACACATGGACAAGAGTATATGGAGACAATAGTGGACTTTTCCCATCTGATTTTGTGTGAATTTCCTTGACAATTCGAGGGATGGCTTGTGCGAATGGATCCACATTTCTTCTGTGGTAATGACCAGCACAATCAAAAATTTCAACTGTTCTTTGAATGAAGTTAATGCACAGCGAAATCCAATGATTACCGTTAACGAAGAGCGGCACATAAATACGGTCGAAATCTGATCTCCATTTTTTTCTTGTCTTACCATGAGAAGGTAACTCACCATTGGCGTAAGCTTCGATAAAACTACTCCACTTGTAGTTGCGTTTATTGTTTAAAAACTTCTGGTATTCGTTTTGGAGTTGCATGCCAAAAATACAATTCATAAACCCAACACGAGCTAACTGCAATTGGCCTAAAGAAGCTTTCTCTCGAAATAAATACATTGTGGCATCCATATCCTGAAAAGTATATATTACCTTATTAAATCTCAATGATTAGTAGATGTTTATAACATTAACTAATGCAACATCAAAACTCACCTCGTTGCCAAGCCATTTTTTCGGTGTCAAGAGTCGACCGAGCAATGCTTGATTAATAACACTTGGACCAAAATTTAAGTCTCTGGACAAGTAAAACCAGAAGCAATTTATATTTCGCTCAGCATAAAATTTTCCTTATATAAGAATAGAGATAAATAATTGAACGCTTACTTGTGCAACATATTCCATTCCATAAAAGCTTGCCATTTAGCCTCAGGAATGAACACCAAGACAGCATCTTCATCCGTTTTACCCGCGTTATTAATAAGTTTATCTTCATTTTTATTTTTGTTCGATTGCGAGAGGACCTCTTTGCGAAGAAAATTCTGTGTAGCATCGACCAATCATATGAAAGAGTATTTATGATTTCAATCAAGATTTGAGGACAAATCTTTTTCAAGATGGAGAGTATGACGTGTCCATAAAAATTAAGATCTTCAACATCCTCACAAAACTTCCAAGAGTGCATAACTTCATGTCCAAGCTGTCTAGATACAAGGAATCTTAATTTTTCCTCATTTGGCCAAATCGAGCATTAAAGACAATATCAATCAAGTATATGATTGATTTATCACTAAGCTTGATTTTTATGCATTTATGTTGATTTATTTCCCTATTAATTGTCATAAATTTAGCTATGCACGAGCCTATATAATAAGACAGGGTTTTTCTCAACTTCTCCTGAGAAGATGACACTAGGCTGGCTATTTATCTGACACATGTACTTACTTAAATTCAATTCCATCGTTTTCTATCTTCACATCCATTATGGACCAAATTCATTTTCTAAAATACAGGTCCAAGTCACTAAACCAAACCAAAACAACTCTTACACTAAACCTAATAAAAAAACTCTTACACCCTCTTCTTCCTCCCTTCTTCATCGGTTGACATCATAAATACTCTTTGATATAAAGAACTTCATAAGATCGGTTGAGCGAGTGGAAGCATACGGTCGAGCACACAATCGAGCACACAATCGAGCACACAATCGAGCAGGGAATCTAACACAAGTTTCAAACTCGGATTTGTGATGGAACCAGATAGGGATAGAACTAAACAACTGGTCGTACGACTCTCTTTGTTTAGTTGATGAATGGATGCGACGTGGAGCGAGATGGAGCTTGTTCAATGATAACATGTTTTCTACGCTTTCGGTGTCAATCACCTAGTATAACTAGGTTTAAACCGCGGTACACTGCGGGACTATTTCTTCACATATTTTTTAAACTAATTTGGTTACATTTGGTTTATAGTTGTTGTTAATTTGTATTCCTCGGATGGTTATGAATGTTTAGAAGTACACATCTAAACACCTGAGCATTGTGTATGTGTATAGTGGTTTCCGTTGTGTAAAGATTGGTATTAAGTTTTAAATGTGTAATGTAAGATATGAATTTTCGATATTTTTATTTTGAACCTGCTTCTAAAGGTTCTGGATTATAAAGGTCTAATCTTTAATCATGCAAATAGATGTTTAATATAAGCATTTGTTTTTTTTTTATTGTTTTGTAGGTACTTTAATCTATGGGCCGCCGCTGTACGTTTCCAATTTGATATTGGGCCAAGTTTCTAGACGTGTCATATTTTGTGGTTTTAGTTACAACGTTTTACGGTCCTTCTTGACAAATTTGTTTCCAAGATAAAGAAAGTTAAACGACATATGCTAGCAACGGTCCTTACCGACAAAATCTTTGAACAATTTGTTTCTCTGTGAATATCAATTTGATGTTTACCTTCTCTCCCACTATCAAATTTAATAAGTGAAGTCATCAAGACTTTTGTTGGATCCGATCAGTGCTCTGGGTTCAAAATCGTAGGACCATAAGCGCTGCGGTGTGAAGCTAAGAGGTTTCTGGTTTCACAAAACCTGCATCATTGTCGATCCACTCTGAAGCAGACCATAAAAGAAACCAATCATTTTGGTTTGTCAAGTTCGAATTTCAATTGAAGATGTAGGTAAGCAGATCATTGTGGAGAGCAATTGAATTGTTTACCCCAAACTCTTGGTTTCCTTTACTTTTCTGTTAACTCTCTCTTTCACGTTTGTTATTCTCAATTAGTGAGATTTGGCTTGCTTCTTCTGTTTATATACGACCTATAACTAACAATTGCTGTAATTAATTATATTTCACCAATTTCATTTAGTTAAATTACTGGTAAGAAGGTGAATGATATTGTTTGGATACAAATGTTTCAAGTGTTTTTTTTTTGTTCATCGAAATTGGTTTAGCATCGATGTTATATGATATTCACTAATTAGAAAAGTCCGTTCTTTATACTGGTGATCTCTGCTTACATTCAGTTGGTTAAACACAAAATAGTGACAATAGAGTCAGCCGTATTCCTTTTCAAATTTTCTATTCATGGCCATGTTTGGGAATCTTAGATATTTGTTTGGTAGTTGCAGGAGGCAACCAGATGGTGAAACTACAATGAACAAATTTCCTGCAAACTGTCTCACCGATGGCCAAAGAAACTTCATTCATACGATTGAAGGTAATTTCACTATACACTGATGTTCTGGAACTATAATATATCTCTGTTTTCATTCATGAGGAAGCTTACACATATTTGTTCATCGTAAAAATCAGACCACAGTAAAATAATAAGAAGCCTTTTATTAATGTTGAGTTTGATCCAGATAGATTAGAAAGAACAGAACTTGCATTGAGTTTAGAAAGTGCAGATAAAATACTGAAAAAAATGAGACTTAAGGAGTTTTCATTCTTCTATTAGACCTCTAGCTAGGCATGCCTCCTGGTATGAATCATAAAGCACACCTCTGTGTGTCCTCAGCTCTTCATCACTTCTTGCTCCCTTTAAATACCTAAAAAGAAGTTTCAGACTTACATTACGATCAATAACACTTGAAACATTTGTAGTCCTACGATTCCTGAGTGTCACTATTCGTCTTTGGAATTTCTTTGTTTCATGATCCTAAGTATAAAACTGAGGAACTTCCTCAAAAGTTAGATGCCTAGCTTCAGAACATTTTCTATTAAGATCAAACCAAGCTAGAATGAGAGGACTTTGGACATTTTTCTGGTTAGTAAGAGTACCCATGTTAACCATTGGTAGAAAAGAAAACTACAGAAAATGTATTGAAGTGTAATATGCTGCTTTGTTCAATCGTGTAGGTACAACATATGTCTACGTATATCTCTTTTATATATACTATCACACAGGTCAACATGAGGGGTTTTGTGTATTACCAAACTATTTATAGGAAAGCAGATCCTTAAATTTAAGTAAAACTCTACTAATTGACGCAGAATGACATACTTTTTAAGCAGAAAGAATCAATTTATCATATTAGGAAGATACTAATTGAATGTTCCTGATCACATTATCCTAATTAATTTTGCAGAATCGCTTGTATGTTGGAGGGGATTCTGAGGGCATTTTTATTCATGGTAAGTAGTAGGCCTATGCTATTTTCCTTCGTATATAATTTCTTAATGAGGAATATGAAATTGGAGAGATGCACAACTACTGCAAACTATACTGTATGTTAATAATATATATATATATATATATATATATATATATATATATATTTATATATATATATATATATATATATATTTATACATCTTCTTCACGAATTAAGATATTAATATAGTTTGAAAAGGTTTAAAACCCATTAATGTTTAAATTGTTTAAAGTTAAAACCACAACGTTATGAAAATAAAAAACACGTTAGTCGTGCATTTTCGATGTAGTTGACAACATCTAAACACAAATAACTCTATAAATATCCTAAACTAATACCATATTAGTGAGACACTAATAACACAGAGGATACAGTTCATTGTAACGTGAAATGAATAAGATGAAATGGTAGTGTGTAATGAAATGTTTACCTTTTACATGACGAAATGGTTGGTCATTTGTTTTATTGCACCAAATTCTGGAAAACTTCTTTGAACACCACATTCATAGTTTGTGATTGTGGTTCACATTCATAGTTTGTGATTGTGGTTCACCTTCATCCATGATAAGCACTTTCAACCCTTTCTTTGATGTAACTCTAGATAATGCAACATATAGCTGACCGTGAGAAAACACAGGCCGAGGAAGGTAGAGGCCAACTTCTTTCAGAGATTGGCCTTGACTCTTATTTATAGTCATTGCGAAAGCCACGGCTAGTGGAAACTGTCTTCTCCTTATTCTAAATGGCAATTTAGTATCTGACGGTTTTATTAACACTTTTGGGATCAAAACTCTATCTCCTACTCTGTCTCCAGTAATGATCCATGCTTCTAAGACATGGTTACCCGTCTGAGTAATTTGCAATCTAGTACCATTGCACAACCCTCCTTTAGGATCTATATTGCGGAGCAACATAACTGGTGCACCAATTTTCAGAGTTAAACTGTGGTTTGGCAAGCCTGAGAGCTTAGTACTATACAGGAAGTCTGACGTAAAGATTGGTTTTGACAATGCATCTGTATCTTGAGGATCTATACTATCTGCACTCAAGTAGACCATTGGTTCACCTGTATGTAGAAGTGTAACGTATATCATAATCTAAATACCATCTGAATAATTGTTACATAATCTCAATATGTAAGTGTATTAGAACGCTTACCTTCAATCTTTTCAAGAAGTCGTTCATTGATAGTATTGACATCATTATCCCATCCCAAGTGAAATATTTTGGAATTTCTCCATAAGTAAACTTCCTAACAAACTTGTTTACCTTATTGACGTAAATGCAAATAGCATATTGTATGCTCTAATATTTTAACAAAAATGTCTGCTAAAGGCATCGTCCTTACCAAGCAATTCCCTAATAAGGTCTGGTGCTTGTTGGAGGAATGGCAATTTGACTGTCCCTTGTAAGCAACATAGAGAAAATTTTGGCTTCTTCGTGTTTCTACGCTTATTAATTCTCTCATCATACCACATGAAAGCTCCACAGTAATTACACTTGAATGTGGGAACACCATGATCCAAGTATCCTTCATTGTAAATTGTAGTTCCTGCAAATATTATACACGAATGTCAAAACTGTGTGCAGCCAGTCACTACTTTAACTAATAGAATGTTATATGTAGTAGATACCTTTCTTATTTTTCCTTCCATTAGCTTTTCCCAATGGCTTTAAAGAGGCCAGCCCTGCATGACGCCTGTTTTTAAGATTATATCCTTTACGCCGTTTATATTCTGCACAGTTTTGTTGCTGAGTCTTCTGACCAAAAAGTTCTTCTGACCAAAAAGTCTCTCTTGTGGTTCTTCATTGTCAGTATGAGAATTATCTGAATCAATCTCCTCTTGACTACTAACATCATAATCCTGATTATGATCAGAATTCCCTTCATCTATACAAAGTTTGAGCAACATTCTTTTAAAATTCGTTTAGCACATAATAAAGCTAAAGTTGAGGAAGGTATTGTACTGGTTTGGTTACCATCAGTTGAGGATGCATAATTCCTCTGTTGAGGAAACGCTTCCAAATTTGGTGGTTCATTTGTGTTCTTTGTCCCCACTGACGTAGACTTAATCTTCAAAGACAAACCTGCTAAATCTCAATAAAGTTAATCCAATACAGAATTGTAGTACAAATTACACATGACATATATTTATTGATAGATCTTAGATCAGGTTTACTTTGACCTTGGGTGTTGGATTTGGGACGTCTAGTTAAATTTTCATGGTTTGTTATGTCTTTTAATACAAACTCCGCGGTTCTCTTGCAACGACTTTTAGATTTCCCCTTAGAGTTATTCATTTGGGGAAGCACACCTGAAGTTAAGAAAGTGTAATAGAACATGAACATGTAGTACTCTAAAATACTAAGTATTTGAGTATGTAAGAAGAGCAATTTAAACCTACAAATTACCTGTAACAATATCCTTATAAATAGGTCCAAGTTGCACTCCACCAGTAGGATGAGTAGAGCTTGTATTTGTCATCGGTGTGGTAGGTGTGGTTGATGCAGAATTAGGGTAGGCTGTAAATATTTAATAACAGTTGCTGAATTTATATATCACTTTATAGCTGCTGCATATATGCATATTGACCAATTTATATTTGAAAGTAGTTATGAGTGAGTTGCTTATCATACAGCTAAGCAAAGCATCACTGATTTGTCGGTCGTAATTTTTCTTTCCTAGTGGTGCAGATGATTGAAATATGTTTACTGGCTGTAGGTTTGTCATGTCATAATTGTACTTCGAATCTACAGAAAAATACAAAATTGCATCAAATAAAGAGATCTGTATATATGTAAACTAATATTTGGCCTAAATGTTGTAAATAATGAATTGCAGTTTACACAATTGGGACTCTCTTCTTATTTCAGATAAGAAATCAATGGAGCCAGGGGAAGTGTACGACTGCTTGATTGGGACAGTAGTGGTAGAACCAATGATGTCCTCGGCTGTAAACTCTTGTAAACAATAAAAGGTAACTTGCATTACAACCAATAGAAAAGAAACTCTGTACCACTAAGTTGCATAATATTGGCAGTGATAGTTTATTAAACCAATGAGATTCAAACTTACGATTTTGCATGGGTGATGGAGTGCTTAATAACAGTGGACCATTCAGCAAGTTTCTATTGTTTGGATTTAATAAATCAGATAACCATGGGGATAAGTAAGTCTGATTCACTCTCACATGTGTCTAATTTTCAACAACATTTGGTAGTTGCACCATATGTACTGATTGCTGTTTTGCCCTGTCAGCAATGTATCTTGTAGCTGCGCACCATAATGTAGGTATGTGAAGATTATAATTGATTAGTCAAATACAGGAAACGACATAAATCTTTTCAACAATGAAAGCTATGCTTACACAATTGAGATTCTCTTCTTATTTCAGTTATGAAATTTTGTGAGGCTGGGGAAGCATACGACTGTTTGATTAGAACCTGAACGTTGTTAGAAATGACGTCCTTGGCTGTATAATCTACTACAAACATAAGGTAAATTGCTTAAAATCAATAGTATATAAACAACCAACTGGATGTTGCATAAACGTCATTCACACATAAATAGAAACTTAATGAATGATATGTTGGGGGATGTAGTGTTTGTTAGCAACATATCATTCATTAAGTTTCTATTTATTGGAATAAAGCATTCAGATGACCCTGGGGATGAGTAGGTCTAATTCACTATCATAGATGTTTCGCTCACTCCAACATTTGATGGTGTGAAATCTCCTATAAAACTCAATTTGAATTAGTACAGTCAAACTCGGTTTGCAGATTTATTCTCAAATAAATAATGTTTGTGATCCTTGCACATAAGAAAATACCGTACCATTATATGATGGAGTGTCAATTATCTTTCTGCTTGTGTCTTTAGGAGAAGGGTTTATACCAAACTCTTCTGTGTTGGTTATTGTTGAATTAAAGGTCTGTATGATTTTGACTGGAGTAAAACAGGAAGAATCATCAAAATTTTCTGAACTTCCTGCAGGTTGAGGAATTTTTTGGAAATTTGGTGTTAGTGAGCATATTTTCTTCCACAGAAAAGTGCAAATATTCACAGGTACGTATATATAATTGACTTCAGAAGAGACCTGATTGCTTTAACCTACGACTTATAACTGTAGGCTGGATGTTGGCTTCTACTTCTACTTCTGTGAATTTAGTGGTATCTGCTAGAATCCTTGCAAACACTCGTTTTAGAAAAACAAGCTGACCATCCTTTGACAGTTTGGGATTAGTCACTCTTGACCGCTGTGATTTAATGGTCTTAGAACGGTTTCTCTTGTTTGAAACATTTCTATTATAGATCTCTATCTGTAGCTTCTCTTTTTCTCTTCATATGAGTGTACTGCTACTTAGAGGTTGTATATTTTACAATGGAAGTGTATAGAGATGGATGATTCTTCACCCTTAGTATAAACTTAATGTTTTTAGATTGTATGTAGTGGGTTGTAGACATAATTTAGGCAGAATGATCCATTAATGTATGCCTTTGTCTTAACTATCGTAGACATAATCGTATCAATCAAATTATGTCCAACTTATTTCACTGTGGTAATTGATTTCGTTTTCCCAGCTGTTGTTCTGACATTCTACATACATTGATGTTAAAAGGAAAGTAATCAAATTACATGCATTATTTAAGGTATGTTTTATGCTAGGTTCTTCGATCTCTATTAAACATATTTGAAGTATACGTGTCCCGTTGGTTAATTGATTAGAATAGGATACATGAAAATATTATATTAAGGAAACACTCACATGGCTTATTTTGACTTTAATGAAACCGGCCATAGTAGATAACTTTAGGAACTACATTCACGTTAAAGATAGACCTTCTGATTGAATCGTCTTATATACAATCTCCTTATATAATGTTTGCTTGTGGGAGGTCATTTGTTCTTAGATAAGGATTTTATTAAGAAGTAGACAGTATATGTAAATTATATGAATCAGAAAGTTGGATTATTGATAAACTCGGTATTTTATTATTGATGCAATTCAGAAGTAGTAAACATATGGATTCACATCCACAAATACAATGCTGGAAAAACTTAAAGAAGGATTCAATGTTGGGATATACACAGCCCCAGGATATCCTTTATTGAACAGGAAAAAAAAGTGAAAGAAACCGAGCTACTGTCCTTTAGTCACCATTGTTATGCCAATGCTTTTGCAGGATCTTTCCCACCCTTCCCCTTTGCACCGTTTAAATCTCCTTTTTTGGCCGTCTTTGCTGCTGCCATTACTTCTTGCTTGGTAAGTTTTTCTTGCTTAATCTTCACCAACTGTATTGTATCCAAACATAGTTTCTTAGTGGTAGAAGATTGTGTTAGGGGAGATGCAGAATCCTCATTGGACCTCTTAGAAGAAGGAGTGGTAGTAGTACTACCATCCTGACTACTGGTAAGCAAAAGGCTAGCCTATAAAAGGTTTTAACAGAAATTCAGTCAATGAGATGGTTTTGTTAACATATGCCCTGTTATAAGGGTTCTATTTTGTACCTGATCACTAGTGCTGTCATCTGGAGGGTTATGTCCACCGTTTGACTCCTCCTCAGTTGGCTCATCCTCCTTTGTCTCACTGGACAAAACCCTCAAAACTTTGTAGATGTCCAAATCATTCCATAGGTTCTCATGTTCGACAGACACCAAAAACTGGTAAGTCTTCCCGCATAGATTTTTAATAGCATCAGGGTAGACTTGCTCATCATCAATCTATTAGGCATTGCATACGTTAATCATAATGTACATATCTTTAGCTTTGTTTAATATGTAATAGTTCTAGAACCTCAAACCTGGTCAAGATGTCCCTCTAGTAGACTGTTTGCTGTACTACCAACAACTTCAGTAGCGATGCTGTCAAACAACATCAGTTTGATCTCACCCGTGGTATCCATCGCTTGAATATGCAGTTTGAACCTTTTTGAGCATAGGTAACAGATTAGTTAATTTGCAATGAAACTCCAATCTTACAATAGTATGCTTCAAGAACCCTAAACTAACCTTGCTTGCACATTCGATGCTAGTGAGCGACAGGAATCACACCAATATTGAGGTCTCAATGTTGTGGATTGTCCACCATTGCCCAAAGAGTTCACCTTTGTCACCTTTCGGTTACATTTTTACATTTCTTACAGGAAATGTAAAACCAAGACCAGTCACTGTCAAGCGCGTAAATGGTACAAATAACCTTCACTCTCCCAATCTACATAAAAAAATTACTCATATATACGTATCCAATAATTATGTATGATCATAAATTTCACAATAATAGTATATAAACTACCTCGATCATGGAGGAGATTTCTCTGATAGTCCTGGTAGGAAATTGTTGATAGTACTCAGCACCCATGGCTAGCTCATTGTCACGTCTAGGTTGATTTTAGAGTAGAGTTAATGCCAATCCATCGTTTGGTAGGCTGTAACTTACACAAACAAAAAGTAGTCAAACATATTGTTCTTGACATATGCATAGGATTTAGGTACTGAGTAGAAGTAAAGACGACATACTTATTCTTGAACTCGACAATCTGCACAAAATCTGGATTAATCTCCACTAAGGATGCATTGAAAGCATTAGAGACACTTCTAACATCTACAATACCAAAAAATATATGTTTAGTGGTTTGTAAAGGTAATTAAAGTTCAGCTAAGCGTTATTGTCTGAATTTAGTACCTTTATAGGTTTTGATTTTGGCAAATCTGACCAGACATATAACTATTTCGAGGTCAGTGTTTTCACATGCTGCAAAGACCTTTTCAGCAAAGGAACCCCATAGAGTACATGATAATCGGGAATCACTACATTTAAACACATTGATGGTTATATAAGATTTTTCGATTTAGAATAGAAAGGTGAAATAGTTACATTACTTACTCCTCATCCCTGAGTTCAAAGTCCAACTTTTTGGTTGGCCTGTTATTCTCATCAATGATTTCCATCTCTCCAACATTAACAACTTGCCTCACAATATCTGTCAAGAAAATTTCGGTTAGTTTGATGTTGTTAATAGTATATGAATAACCAAATTTCATATCAATATTGTCACGCTTACCAACTAAGAAATTTGGATTCATATTCCCTAAGGTGATTGAATCATACCGAGTGATATTCAGGTATGGATCATCGGACAGAGATTCCATTCTGGTTACAATGGTTTGAGTCATGAATGACATTTTGTAACGATGACTTGTGGACTTAAATTGTCCACTGGCGATACTCAATCCGAAATTCTCAATAGTCCTCCATTCACCTGGTTTGATCTTGTTTTCAAATCGGTTAATGAACTCCTTCTTCATAGATGCATGAATCTTTGTTCCCTGTGAAGACAATAAAGAATAGAAAATGAGTTAATCTGTTGATAAAAACACAACACATAATCTACACGTTAACTGAGACTTACATTTGAATCAGCAAGCACCATGTCAAAGGTTTCTCCAAACTTTGTTGTGTAGGTTTTCCAGGTATGCAGCACCCTCACTTGGATTTTCCAAGTCGTCTTGTAGGGCTTGACGTCGTTGAGTAAAGCGTAAGAGGCAGACATCTTGAAAGTTTTTTTCTAAGCGAGAACGATAAAGGTGAGAGAAGGTATGATGTATCTTAAGGTGTACAAAATGTCGATATTTATAGGTAGAAGCCATAGGTCAAAGTTTAGGGATGAATTAGTTCTTTGCTTGGGGATGAGGTTTAGCCGTGATTGGCATTTGAATAAATTGCTATAACTGATTTTGGATATTTACATATGAACAAGGACAGTGAAATCCGCCGTTGTATAGTATTTCCATGCAATTAAAGTATATGCTACGATTTAGGTAATGAAATATGTTTGATTTGTGTCATTGAGCGTAAATTTAGTAGTGAGACAATCATAAAATATCATAATTCCAACGATTATTTAGGCATAACAAAGATTTGTAGTAATTGCGGATACTTAATGCGAACCTAGATACGATAACGTAATAAATGATTTTTCTACAAATTAGGCCCATTAGGAATTATGGTAGTGGAGTCGAAAATAATCAGTTTTGGGGACTAATCTTTATAAGCCCATTACAAAAACGTATGTTAACGTTTTTCCCGATGATCGAACCTGAGGCTCTAGGATCCAAGTAATTAACGGGCACACGCGCGGATCTCCTTGTAATTGGGTTTCATTTTCGAATTCAATTTGTCATAATGACTAAAATTACCCTCTTAATTTTAATAAAAAGCCTCTGAACTAACAAATTGATAGGCAATTTTGTAACTTTTAGCAATCAATTAGCAATGTTCAAATGTGTACTCCTCTTTTAATATATAAGGAGATTGTAGTATAAATGGCTTTATCGATCCATAAGGACGCGTGCAAACCGTTCAGATGCAATCAATATTTAACAAGTTACGCCAAGTAAGAAAGGTCTTAAACTATCAACTACTGAATTGAAAACAAGCAAGATCTAAGCAAAAGAAAACATTAAACTGAAACAGAAATGAAACTACAGAAACAATAATATTCAGTGAACTAGAAATGCAAGAACAGAAATGAAGCAAGGTAAACCAATCAATAAAAAGGGAGGTTCTGGGGATGAGATGGTGACTTCAGTGGAGATCTTTAAGTTCACTAGGTTGCTAAATAAATCAAACACAAACAGTAATGTTTCCTAGACAACACGCTCATAAGCTAACCAGTTCAATCTTTTGACAAAGGCTATCAAACTCAAATCACTTCCTAATCTCAACTTCTGGTTGATGAAACATAAAATGAATAGGCATGAAGATTCAGCTCATTAATGTCAAATAACACTTTAGACAACCAATCTCTTGGGCTAGACATGAAATTCCCTGGTATTATATTATCTGGTATTCCATCGAACACCTCTCGGGCGTGGAAGCCTGAAAGCTAACCACCACTTGATAATAATGGGATTAGTGTTATATACACTAATCCAGAAGGAAATTTAAACATTTTTACCTATGGGAAACCTAGCTACCTAAAGTTCTCCACCTACACATCTAACTCATCTCCAAAACTTAATGAATCTACTCAGGTATGGGATTAGTCATCAAGAACACAAACCCAGAAATCTCTAAATCATGCAAAACTAGACTGAGCTGCGGATTTGAGCACTCTTGGTCTTTGTTGAAGCATAGACTTCATTGTTTCCAATTGTTGCCCATAGAGCTCTCAACTCCTCCTTATCAATTCGCTGGTTACGCCCTGAATCCATAAAGCGTTTTGATTTCTTTTAATGAAATCCTGTTCTCTCGACCTCTAACTATGAATGTGATGTAGCCTAAACCATCCTCCAAAAATCTCTCAGCAAAATCATCATAGAAGTGAACCTGCAGAGAACTAAAAAAACTGGCAAGTTTTTCTGTGTTCATCTTCATAAAGTCGGCCAAACCAATCATCTCAAATAGTTACTCAACATCTCTAGCAATTCCCAACTTAACTATTGTCTCCTTATGCGGGAAACGAGTTCCTGAAAGCTTCATCTCCTTAAAGATTCTGTAAAGTTCTGCAGGATTGGTTTCTCTTCTTCTACATCTTCCTCAGTTTCCTCAACCATAGGCTCGGTCGTGTGGTCAAACGAGCTACTGCAAGTTCTTCTCCATCAATCTCTATTGATATGAAACTTTGTTCTTAAGCTTGGGATGAAGAATCAAACTCGATTTCAGCCCCAGAGGATCGAGTGTGAGAGATCTTCTTAACCTTCTTCTTCTCTTGATTCTTCTTCATTCTTTCCCCTGAAAATATGAAACTTAAAGCTAAAATTCAGTTGGTTGGTAGCAAAATTCAGTTCTTTGATGTTTCTTGAGAGTTTGAACTCGATTTTAGCCTTACGAAGAGGAAGAAAATGGAATTTAAGCTCTAAACCCATAAACTAGAGAAGATATAGAGGAGAAAGAAGCAAAATCAGTAAATTATGGTGGTGAAGCTTGAAAATTTTCAAAAATGGAGGTGAGGTGAGTGAAATGGCGGATTTGCTCTTTTGGAGGAGGAGAATCGAGTTTGTGGTGATAAGAGAAAAAGATAGGGCAAACTCGGGTAGTAAACGGGTAAGGAAACAGTTGGGCCGGGTGCTAGATCGAGTGTGTGATCGGATGAGCCTCAAATGGGCTTGAAGTGGCATTGTTGATAACTTGCTCGATTCTAGGCCTTTAGTGGATCTGATCGGATGGGGATTAATCAATCTACTAGAAGGTCTTCTAGCACTCTTATGGGCTGCCTCGAACTCCTATCTGCCATTACAAATGTTAGGCTACAAGGCGTAAATTTTTTATATCCCATTTTGTGCTATAGAATGAGGCATAAGGCTGATTGAGGCTCCTGAATCGCAAAGGCATTCATTGAAGATTGTTGATCTGATCGAACAAGGTAGCATGAAAGCTCTGGGATCTCCTATCTTTCAAGAAAAGCTTGGATCTCGAGTGGGTGAGTTCCATCCCTTCTTCTACTACATCCTCTCGAGCAACACTTCCTTAAAAAATTCCCTATTGGAGGGGATATTAGGAAAAGCATCAACCAAGGCCTTCAGCTGGTTATTCCCAGTTAGAGAGTGAAGGATCTTCTTGTATTCTTCCTTGATTTCAGCCTTGTGCTCCTTTGGATGAACTAATGGCCTTCAAGATAAAGATTCTGGATTAGCGTCTCTGATGGGAAGAAAAGGTTCGTCAGAAGCTAACTCAGATGTCCTTTCAAACACACGACATGCTCGATCGGATTCATCACTTGTTTGATCAGATTCATCTCCTGAGTCTTCAAGCTTGGCTGGTATGTTGATTGTGGTGATCTCCTGAGAACCCTCATTCTCTGTACTCTTCTTATGAATCCTCTCGAGAAGAACCTGTTTTAGAATCACCTTCTAGGTTAGAAAGGCTTCAAGGCTTCAACTAGAATCTCTTTTAGAATCACCTTCTAGGTTCATGTCCAGTTAGAGAGTCAAGGATCTTATTGTATTCTTCCTTGATCTCTTCCTTGAATCTTCCTGGAAATGGGAGTGGTTCTCTGAAAATTGGGGCCTTGACCTGAGATGCAACTATTTGGGGAGTGTTAGAAGGCACTCGATTAGGCACTCGATTGAGCACTCGATTGGCTGGTCGATTTCTTGGTCGAGTAGCCTGGTCGATCTGCATTAAATCCCCCCAACTTGATCTTCACTGTCCTCAAGAAGCAAACTCTTTGGGGTTGACAATAGAATTTTCTAGTAGCTGACCAGAAGAAGTGCAGGTTACTCTTCCTTCTAGAGATGTTACACGGGTGGATATGGCATCGCACTTCAGATTGAGGTTATTGAAATTCGATATCATTTGGTTTTGAATTGCAGCTAGCATCTTCGATGTCTCCAAGGCGAATGTAGCTTGGTTTTGTACCATTTGTTGAATCGTTATCTTCAAGTCAATATCTTGTGGTGAGGCCATTTGTTGCAGTTGAAAACCCGGTGGAGATGCGGAGTAAACTTGCTGGAATTGTTGCTTGGGGAGAAATTCTCGTTGTTGATTGAAGGGAACAAAAGGCTTGTTCTGAGCTTGTTGTTGCTCTTGCGGGTAGACTTGGTCTTGAGGATTTGCTACGTTTGTGCTTCTGTAGGAGAGGTTTGGGTTCACCATGTAGGTTGTAAAACCTTTTCGAAATCCTCCTTGATTCAAGTAACTAACTTCCTATCAATCTTATCACTCAGAGACTTGAAGTCCTTCTTATACTTTTCGTCATGGTCTGGGCTCCTCCTATTTGTTCTATCATACTCCTCATTATAATTCGCATCAGACTGGGCAAGGTTCTCAACCAGCTCCCATCCATCATCCACATCTGTGTTTAAGAAATTTCCAGGACTTACGGTGTCGAGCAACATGCGGATCTTGGGAAGCACTCCCATGTATAGTGTGCTGAAAAGGGACTCCTTAGTGAACCCATGGTGTGGGCATTGAGATTGATATCTCTTAAACCGTTCCCATTCTTCACACAACGTTTCCCTGTTCTTCTGGGCGAAGCTTGAGATTTCATTCCTAAGACAGGCTGTGCGGGAGTTGGAAAAGAACTTGGACAGGAAAGCACGCTTACACTCCTTCCAAGTGGTTATAGAACCAGCAGGCAAACCCTTTTCCCATTGGTGAGCCTTGTCTCCGAGTGAGAAAGGAAAGTGGCGAAGCTTGAATTCGTCTTTACTTACGCACTTGATCTTAGTAAATCCACAAAGGCGGTCGAACTCGTCCAAGTGGTCCAACGGGTCTTTCACTGGTAAACCGTGAAACTTATTGCTTTGAATCATGGATATTAGGCTATTCTTGTTTTCAAAATTATTATTTTGAACAGCTGGTGGTACTATCCCGGACCTCTGGACATGGCTATTAGGAGCATCTCCTGCACCTATGCATGTTGCACGCCTTTGATTCACATTTTGTTGAGGTTCCATCTCAACGTTTGTTGTATCCTTTCTTAACTCATCTCTTTGCTGTCTCAAAGTTTTAGGAAGTCTGTCGATGTTGTCGAGATACCTGAGAAGATTCTGACTGCCTTTAGACTTTGTGTGCATACACGGAATCGAACAGTTGCTCGATCAGTGCCATTGATTGGACCAATCGAGTGCTTCGGTTGATTGCTTGATCAAGTGGTACCTGAAAAGCAAGACAGACAAGCAGACAAGCAAACCAAATCAGTATTCAAAGTGAAAATGTTATAGAACTTAATCTTGCTAAATTGAAATCCAAACTGGAACAACTTAAGCGCCCAAATGGTAGCGGCACCAAATTGATAACATGTTTTCTACGCTTTTGGTATAAATCACCTAGTATAATTGTAGTATAAAGGGCTTTATCAATCCATAAGGACGCGTGCAAACACTTCAGATGCAATCAATCATATGCCAAGCAGGAAAGGTTTTAAACTATCAACTACTGAATTTAAATCAAGCAGGAACTAAGGAAGACACAACATTGAACTAAAACAAAAATGAAACTACACAGATAAGAACATGCAGTGACCTACAAATGCAAGAACAATAATGAAGCAAGGTAAATCAATCAATTAAAGGGAGGTTTTGGGGATGAGATGGTGACTTCTATGGAGACCTTTAAGTTCACTAGGTTTCTAAATCAATCAAACACAATCAGTGATGTTTCCTAGACAACAAGCTCATAAGCTAACCAGTTCAATTTCTTAACAAAGGTTATCAAATTCAAATCACTTCCTAATCTCAACTTCTGGTTGATGAAACATGAAATGAACATGCATTAAGACTGAACTCATTAATGTCAAATAACACTCTAGACAACCAATCTCTTGGGCTAGACATGAAATTCTCTTGTATTAGATTATCTGGCATTCCATTGAACACCTCTCGGGCGTAGAAGCCTGAGAACTAATCACCACTTGATCATAATGGGATTAGGGTTATATACAGTAATCCAAAAGGAAAACTAAATATTTCTAACTATGGGCAACCTTGCTACCTAAAGTTCTCCACCTACACATGTAACTCATCCCCAATACCTTGAAGCAACAGAAAATACTCAATAGATCAAAAGATATGGAGTTGACCAGATTCTTAAAATTCTAAAGTAAAATAAAGAAAAACCCTAATACAACTCGAGATGATAAGTCATTAGGCAAATAGTCTTTTTATACAAGAAAAAGGAATTACAAGCCGAGATGAAGCATTACAAGAAGGACATATAACAAGTAAAAGCTCTTCTCCAATTGATGCATACCCTAGAGAATCTTTAGTCATTTGTGGACTACAAAAATTTAGCAGCCGTAGAAATCCAGCAAGTACCAGAGAAAATTATTTGCCAACTACCTACTGCGGCCAATGTGAGTTTAACTTTTACACAATCTATCACTCTAAATTTAAACTCATATATAATGCACTTGCTTTTGTCTATAAAAGATCATATAGGTATAAACCAGACAAAGGAGATCAAAGTACAAGAGAGTTTGAAGATAAGACCAGAATTGAACCGACTCATATGTGCATATCAAGCAAACATAGAGCATAGAAGGGTCAAGAGAGCTAATTTAAACGAAAATAACCTCAAAGAGAAACCACCAAACCAAGCTAAGAACACGGAGTGTGTTAGTAAAGTAATCTCTCTTTGACTTCATTTGTTAAGGAAACAAATTGCTTACAACCGCTAGTAGAAGAACATAATTTTGCTAAAGCTAGTGCACTTGTCTCTTGTCCAAAATGTTGAGATTATTACAGGAACTAAGGAATTAAAACATAATTACGCTAAACCAGTGGAGAACATGTTGTTAAACCAAGCACAAAACAAAGGCTACAAGGCAAAGGAGCCACGCAAGCAGAGGCGTAATACTATTTTATCTACTCAAATGAGAGCCTTCTGATGAGCCACACATCACCAAACAACTACAACGCCAAGGTAAGAGTCTAAGCTCACAAAGAAGAGTGAAAACTAACTTATTTTCTCTTGAGGCAGGATATATAGTTTCAAGGTCGAAACCTTTTCAAGAGAGAAAGTATGATGAGGTCATCAATTCAGAATCAACCAAAGAGCATGGAGGAGATACCAATGAAACGACCAAGATCCTTGGTGATATGATTATCGCCGAAAAAAACCTGAAGCTCGTAGCCGAGGAACAATCCGTAGAAGAGGAGCAGCTCGTAGCAAAGGAGCAGCTCGTAGCAAAGGAGCAGCTCATAACCAAGGAGCAGCTCGTACCCAAGGACCATCTCGTACCCGAGGATGAGCTTGTAGCTGAGGAAATGCTTGTAAAGAAGCTAATCAAACCGCCATGGTTTTATTTCAAATCTCATCAATGATCACGACGGTTCAAGAAGAAAAGAGAATGGTACCGGATTTCTTTAACAAGGCAAGCGACCTTATAAAGGCCTCCAAATCAAACTTCCTCACCACTTCTCCATAGGCCGCGATCATGGCTGCCTCTTCTCCTTGCTTGGTCGAACCGGAACTGGTTGCTTTATTCACTTCTTGGGAGAGATTCACTTTGACCTTGGCCGGCTTGAGGTGAGGGTGAAGAATCCAACATTTGTCCTTCACATGGCCCTTCTTTTTGCAATGGTCACCCACAGTCACCTTCCTTTTTTCTTGCTTGTAAGCTCCCTTGTTAGCCATGATGAGCTGTCCCTTACCACCAAAGAGGCCAAGTGAACCTTGTCGGCTTGATGAGATCATTATACACCGGGTTGATAGTAAGAAGAAGGCCAAAGACTTTATCTTGTTCCTTTCTCTCATTGAGGATGGACGGATCCATGGTGCTAGGACGAAGAATCTCGAGTTTGACCCAAAAGACCGATACTTTCCAAAGTACTTTGTAAATACCAAGTCTTCTTGACTTAGGTTGTTGATAGCCTTCTTGAATTCAAACACACGGGTCAAGTTGGACACATTCCCATAGATATTCTTGAGCATGTCCCAAAGTAACTTTGCGGTTTCACAATAGGAGGAAGCTTCGAGTATGGAGGGTTCAAGGGAGTTTTGAAGGATGGCTAACATGGTTTGATCTTCTTGGAACTATTTAGCTTCCTTTTCAAGCTTGTCTGCCTTCTCTTCTTCCCTCGGTCTCCTTTTCATCTTTCTTTGTGACTTCTTGAGTGGTATGGTTGACCTCTACGTGACTCCAAAGCCCTAGGCCACAAAGAGTTGTTCTTGTGGTTCTTGTCCACAAAAGATAATTCACATCCTTAAGAACGACCATATTGACAATCGGTTTTGGGTTCTCCATGGTGAGAAGTTGAAGATCTAACAAGATAAGATTTATTACCCAATGGAAGAAAAAGTAGATCTAGAGAACAATATTTTACCCAATGGACAATAAAACCAGATCTGATGAAAAACAAGAAAGATTGGATCTAAGAATGAAGAAGAGACTAAGAGAATAGAGAGAATTAGATGAGATTAAGAAGAAGAAGGATCAATTGCTCTGATACCATGTTAGATTTGAGGAACGGGAATGAGAGAGAGATTGGGAGAGAAGATGAATAGTAACCAAGAATAGAAAAGAGAGATAATTACTCTTCTTACTTCATTAGGGTTTACAACCACACTGATATAAATAATGCTAATCTATTTTTCCTTTAACATCACCCGTATGTATAGTATAGACCAATGTAGAGACAAGCATAATGGTCTATACTATCCTATACTATCCTATCCTATCCAAACTGATGACGAGATCAAACAAGAACCACCAGACCTTTTTGGAGACACCACAAGCAACTATGAAGGCTATGAAGAATAATACCATGAACACAATTCATGGAGTGGGGAGAATGAATTTTGTTTCAGTGAAGAAGGAGAGGACAAGAGATGTGATTACACATCCAATCCCTTAACTTTTCCAGGTTCTAGCGAGGACCCTGAGGTTTACTTGAGATGGGAAACCAACATCAAGCAGTTGCTGCGAGCACACAACATCCTTAAAGAAGTGAAGTTATCATACGCTGATGATAAGCTTGTTGAAGATGCTTATAAATGGTGGTTAAAAGAGGATGCATGAAACCTTCTACAATAGAACAAGAAGTGATTGGGGAGACCTGAAGTCAAGGATGATGTGGCCATAAAAATTGAGATCTTTTACATCCTGAAGAAGTTTCCAAGAGTACATAACTTCATTACCAAGCAGTCTATATACAAGGAACCTCAATATTTCCTCATTTGGCCAAATCGAGCATTAAGGACAATATCAATCAAGAATTTGAATTATTTATCATTAAGCTTGATTTTTATGCATTTATGTTGATTTATTTTCTTGTTTATTGTCATAAAATTATTTATGCATGAGCCTATATAAGCTCACCTTATTCCATTGTAAGAGATATCCTTGAATTTGAAAGAAATAAGAAAAACAAGAAGTTTTCTTTCTTTTGAAGCTTAGATTTCTTAGGCTTGTCTTTACTATTGTGTGTGATACCTTTAGAAAGAAAGTTGGATCTTTATCTTTGTGTGTGATTCAATCAGATTTATCATCAACCTGGCTCTGATTCCAAATGATATAGTCTCGTGGATAGCTAAGTTTATGACAATAAATAGGAAAATAAATCAACATAAATGCATAAAAATCAAGCTTAGTGATAAGTCAACCAAATACTTGATTCATATTGTCCTTAATGCTCGATTTGGCCAAATGAAGAAAGATCGAGGTTCTTTTTGATATTTTGATATACCTTCTTGTGATATTTCATTCTTTAAACACGTACCAATTATGGATCCATATGAGCATCTCCTTTGCTGGTTGGTTTCCACGCCGAATCCTCTTTGGTAATCGACAAGTTTGTGTAACTCAATCGGCGAGAGTCTGGTCCAAATTTCCGAGTTCTTTCAACAAATTGGTAAGTTCATTTAAGGATTGGTTAATCGTGGGATGAATTGATGAAATTCGAGTGGTTACCAATTAGGGTTCAAATATTGAATTTATGGTTTTCGAATTGGTTTGAAGATCTTTTATAAATGGTTGAGCTTGACGATTGTATGTGTATTTACGCATGGTTTTAACATTTATTGGACATGTTTGTTTCAAAATGTGAACATTGTGTGTTTGGGAAGCTGCATCGTCGTAAGTTCACTACAGCTGTTCATATAACTAAAGGCACGTTAGATTATATTCACTCTGATTGTTGGGGTCCAGCTCGTGTTGAGTCTTTAGGAGGTCACAGATATTTTGTTTCAATGATTGATGACTACTCCAGGAAGACGTGGGTGATCATGCTACAGAACAAAAGTGAAGCTTTTAAGAACTTTAGAGAGTGGAAAACGTTGGTGGAAAATCAAACAGGAAAGAAGATCAAGCGGCTGCGGACAGACAATGGTCTGGAGTTTTGTTCATCAGAGTTCAATCAGTTGTGTAAGGACGAAGGGGTTGCTCGACATCATACAGTAAGACATACACCACAGCAGAATGGTGTAGCTGAACGGATGAATCAGACTTTGTTGGAGAGAGCAAGGTGTATGCTTTCTAATGCTGGTTTGGAGAAGAGGTTTTGGGCTGAAGCTGTAAATACAGCATGTTACTTGATCAATCGTGGACCTCACACAGGTATCAAGTGCAAGACACCTACAGAGATGTGGTCGGGTAAAGCTGCTGATTACTCTAATCTTAAGGTTTTTGGCTGTACAGCTTATTATCATGTCAGTGAAGGTAAACTAGAGCCAAGGGCAAGGAAGGGAGTATTTATGGGTTATGGAGATGGAGTTAAGGGATATAGGATTTGGTCTCCATCAGAGAATAGAGTTATTTTGAGCAAGGAAGGGATATCACCAGTTGAGGGAGTTAAGTATAAGGCTCGAGTTGTTGCAAGAGGGTTCAGTCAGAGAGAGGGAGTGGACTACAATGAGATATTTTCCCCTGTTGTTAGACACACTTCCATCAGAGCGTTGCTAGCGATAGTGGCTCAGCAGGATTTGGAACTTGAACAGCTAGATGTTAAAACAGCTTTCCTTCATGGAGAGTTAGAAGAAGAAATATATATGACTCAACCTGATGGTTTCCAAGTTCCTGGAAAAGAAGATCACGTCTGCAAGTTGAACAAGTCTCTGTATGGACTTAAGCAGTCCCCTAGACAGTGGTACAAGAGGTTTGACAGTTATATGATGAAGCTTGGCTATGTTAGAAACTCATATGATTGTTGTGTTTACACTAGCAAGCTGAAAGATGAATCTTACGTTTACTTGGTGCTTTATGTGGATGATATGTTGTTAGCTGCGAAACAGATGTGTGATATTCAGGGATTGAAGGATCTGCTCAGTTCTGAGTTTGAGATGAAGGATTTGGGTGCAGCAAAGAAGATTTTGGGAATGGAAATTTTTAGAGATAGAAGTCAGAGAAAACTTTTTTTGTCACAAAAAGGTTACATTCAAAAGATATTAAACAGGTTTGGTATGTCATCATCAAAACCTGTTGATACTCCATTTGCTGCAAATCTTCATCTGACAATGTTTGCTCATCAATCTAAGGAGGAAAAAGACTATATGTCTCGGGTGCCCTACTGTAGTGTTGTTGGAAGTTTGATGTATGCAATGGTCTGCACTAGGCCAGATCTTGCACATGCAGTCAGTGTTGTCAGCAGGTTTATGGGACAACCAGGAAAAGAGCATTGGCTGGCTGTGAAGAGAATTTTCAGATATCTGAAAGGTACAGCTGATGTTGGTCTCATATATGGAGGTGAGGCTCCTAGTCTGGTTGCAGGCTATTCAGATTCTGATTATGCATGTGATGTAGACAACAGAAGATCAATGACTGGTTACGTGTTTACCTTAGGTAATTCTGTAATTAGCTGGAAAGCAACCTTGCAACCAACTGTGATGTTATCAACTACTGAAGCAGAGTATATTTGGTTAAAGAGGGTATTTGGTTAAAAGGGTTGATCAGTGATCTGGGTTTGCGTCATGAACAGGCTACAGTATACTGTGACAGTTTGAGTGCAATCTGTTTAGCCAAGGATCAGGTTCATCATGAGAGAACCAAGCACATTGATGTGAGATATCATTTTCTGAGAAATGAGAAGAGGATTCAAGTGAAGAAGATTGGGACTGCAGATAATCCTGCTGATATGTTCACTAAGCCTGTTCCTCATAGCAAGTTTAAACATTGTTTAGACTTGCTGAATATCTCAAGCTGTTGATCGCCCTGTAGGGCGAACAGGCCCCTGATGGGGTGTTAGGCCTCTGATGAGGCGGCAGGGTCCCTGGTGGGACAGACGGTCTCTGTTGAGACTACAGGCTCCTGATGGAGCATTTGGCCTCAGTGAGGCAGTTTGGTTTGATGCAGGTTCCTGTAGGAACATCTGGCCCTAGTAGGGCATTTGGCTCAACAAAGCAACTGGTTTGACTAAGTAGTTGGCTTGAAGGAGCATCTGGTTTCTGTTAGGACTTTTGGAGCAAAGAAGAAATGTACGTTTGTCTGCTATTGTGTGTGGTACACCTGGCGTTGTGTTGATGCTTTTGGTACAACAGTTTGGAAGCAGAAAATTTGGTACAGTAGTCTGGTGGAGAAGTCTGGTACGGAAGTCTGTTTCAGCTAACGCTGCGAACAGTGCATCCTGTACAACTGTTTGGAGGTTTCAAGTCAAGGTGGAGATTTGTTGGATATGACTTGAATAGGATTGGGCCCATTACTTTAGGCCCAATCCGTTTAGGTTAACTAGGGTTTATTCCTAGACTATTCCCTATAAGTATTCTCCTTAACCTAGCCTCCTATTGTATTCTGAATTATCTGTTGTTTCTCCAGTAATAAAGTCTCTCTTTGCCCGTGGACGTAGCCAACAGCAAGTGTTGGTGAACCACGTTAAATCTGTGTTGTGTTCTTACGTTTATGCTATCTTACTCACATCAGTTATAACAATGTTTTTGTAGAAAAAAATATTACAAAGCCAAATCTAATAACAGCAACCCAATTAACAAAACTAAAAGGCCAAACCCAATAATAACAACCCAATTAGCAAATTACAAACTTAGAAAAATTGCAAAGCCCAAACTAATCTAATCTAGGGTTTTTACTTTTGACAAATTGATGGTTAACCACAAAGGTGACGACGTCGGCGGCCGTTTTTTGGCTGTGCCGCATGAACTGCCGTTGATCTGACATTTCATGTTCTTCTTCCTTTGACTCTTTGTTGTCGTATAAGCCATCTACAAAAATCAGAACTTTTTAGGATTAAATATGGACAAAAACACTTCTACAACGAAGATATATGTAGAAATAAACAAAACTATCTAAAGTAATACATCTGGAAATACCAATAGAAGAAATATACAAAGTAAAATCAGAACAAGAACACCAAAACAATCAATTTTAAAAAAACTTAAGGTTCGGTTTTAAACTTTGAACACGTTTAAAAGAAGTCATACGAAGAGCTTACCAATAAGAAATGAGTGATTAGGGTTTGAAGTCATCAAACAAAGAAGTTTATTCTTCTAGGTCGATTCAGAGCAAGAGATGAGTTGTAGAAGATGATGATAGAGAAGAGATGTGAGGATACTGAGTGATTGAATTATCAAAGGTTTGTCTTTATAGATTACCAACGGATTTGTCTCTGTTGTTTTTTCGCAGAGAGAGTTAGAGAGGCAGCCACAAGGAGAGAAATGAAGACATTAGGGTTAATGACCATATATATACTTCGGTTTAGATAAAACCGATCGGTTATGCCCTGCCGAACCGAACCGAACCGCTAACCAAATTATCAAATTAATTTCGCCGATCGGTTTTCTCTCTTTCACCCTTTCGGCGCCGAAAACCGAATTTTTCGGTTTTCTCTCTTTCACCCTTTCGGCGCCGAAAACCGAATTTTTCGGTTTTCTCGGTTCGGTTTAATCGGGTTTAGCCGAATGCCCAGGGATAGAAAAAGCCATAAAAATCATTTTTTTGTTATAACCAGAAAAGAAAATAAAAACTGAATTTTTCCTTTTTCTATTTGAATTTCTCGGATTTACTAAAAAAAATAATAATAATATATTCATTTCTATTTTTTTTAAAAGTATTTTCCTTATTTGTTGATTTACTTTTTGATACATCTTTCTTTTGCTTGTGCAAGATTCTTCTATCACGAAGACGAGAGCAAATATGGAGTTTATTGAGTTTTACTCAGATGAAGAACTTCAAGGAGAAGATCCCTATCAAGTCACGTCGGATGATACGAATCTCCTAGAATCGACACTCTTGAAGTTGAGGGAATGATAGGCTTTGCACCTAAGGGATCGGATGATCACTTAGACCAAAGGATGTGGAGCGAATGGTCGCACAAAGGTTGCGGAAGAGCCTTTGATTTACCGAACTTGGACTTGCCTATGGATATTACACACCAAAGAAAAGAACAAGAGAGAGTGATCTAACTTAGAAAGAGTTTTTGATAAAAGATTAGATGGATTACAAATGAGAGGTAGAGGGGGATTATATAGTAGAAGGGGATGAAAGAGAAGAAGAACAAGAGCATGCACAAGTGCCTTGGAAATACACAAGTGCCTTGGAAATACACAAGTGTCCTCGAAATACACTCATGCAAGTCCATGCACCAAGTCTTGGAAATAACAAAAACATTAAATGCAAGAATAAAGAGAAAAGATAGAAAATGGGCCAAGGCAAAGTGTTGGGCTTTGGACCAACGAATTGGGCTTGGTAAATGGCCTTCAAAGTGTTACTTAGGACTCATTAAAAACCTTGTAAAGAAAACCCAATGGAACAAAACTGGACAAGGGAAAAAGAGTTCATAAGCAACACTAATCCCTTTACCGAACCTCTTGCGCGGTGATCTTCATGAGGGAGTCTTGAACCACGTCTTCTTGCTTCTTATCAAGCTCCCTAAGTAAATTCTTGATTGCTTGGTTGAGCTTCCTAAGCCTTGATACTTCCTTCGCTTCAAGCTGCTCCTCGGCTACGAGCTGTTCCTCTGCTACAAGTTGCTCCTCGTCTTTGAGCTCCGGATCTTGTTCGACCATAGTCATATCATCGGATGAGGAAGACAACTATGGAACGATCTCGTGGCGACGAGATGATAGTTCAGCTTCTGATTCAAGAGATGAACCAGGCCATGAAGCACCAGAACTAGAACCGCCTGACTCATACAACAGCAATAAAGGCTATTCTAAACCATGGATTAAATTTACCGATAATTTTTCCAGCCATGGTTCAAAATCTCCATTGACCCAAATTATGTCTTTTTCAGGAAAAGATGATTATCTTAAGCGAAAAGAAGACATGGGGAATAAAAGAGCAACAACGAAGAACTACCATTATCGACGTCTTCCAAGGCATGAAGAGAAGACCGACAATCACTTCTTATTACACCGAGCACCTACAGCCTCACGTCAAGCAAAATCAAGAGACAAGTACTTCTGTACAAACCCACGAGTAGTACACGAAGTGAGTCAACGAACATCAATTCGTTTTGAACCACATCCAAGTGGTAGACGTGATCCCTTAGCTGAGAGAGACGCAAGGACCAGTAAACTAAGAGGAGGCGAGCTAAAATATGGTTCTAGAAGAGACCCGTTCCTATCCAATCCCAACCGAATCCACAAGACAAAATTCAGGTTATCTCTAGACAATGGTTCTGAGTATTTTGGACCTGAATGTTTTAAGTTTGCAGGACATGAAAGAGATTATCTACAATGGGAACTCAACATGGACAAGTACTTTAGATACTATGCCATTCCCAAAGAAGAGAGGCTCACCTACTGTCTTGAACAATTCATGGAAAGCGAAAAACATTGGTGGAACCAAGTGGAAAAAGATAGAGTATGGTACAAGGAGCCATCACTTAAAACGTGGGGACAACTAAAGTTGCTTATTAGGGAGAGATATGCACCTCAACTGATGTCCCAGCCCGGTCAAAACACTTATCCCTCAAAGGAACCAAGCCGAGAGAACACAACACATCAACGTGTTAGTTCCAAACACAACGCGGATATATCACCCGCCAAGGTAAGTGCCACAACTTCTAAGCGTAATGTTTATCAACAAGTTGAGCACGTGATACACTTGCTTTCATCCAAGAAGAATGAGAAAGTTACAGGTGAAAAGGAAGAGTCACGCCCAACACCTTTACTTAAGCCGCAAGATGAACCCGAGCAAGGTAAGTCCTCTAAGTCTTTAAAATCAAATGCAACAACATGTTATAGATGCCATAAGAGAGGTCATTTTGCTGCAACCTGTGATGAAAGAAAAATAGAAGTTATCACATCAATAGAGTTAAACTTCAATGCATTGAACTCAAATGATTGTCTAGTGAAATCAAGTTTAGAGATTCCCAATTCTAGATTAATGCACTTGTCTTTGCCAAAGGTTATTGATGTAGGTCTAAGCCATATGATGGATGACAAGGCTGAAGAACTTAACCACCATGTAGCAACTCCAAGGGAAGTTGAGAATGACATAAGCCTTAAGGAACAACTTTGAGAAACAACATCATCACAAGTTTGCGAAAATAAGATGTGTGAGCAAGCAACTGTTGAAGCACGTGGGAAGGCACAACTATGTTCAACGTCATCTGATCTTGCTTCCAAGATCACACTCATTAAGGTTGAGTTAATGCCAAACACCTTAAATAGTATCCTAGTAAGTGAAACCTACGATCTTGTTCGATATTGGAATAACTTAATAATTAATCGTAGCTTCAAACACTTTGTTTTAAATGATTATATTTCAAGTATAATGCACTTGATTTTATTCTGAAGTGTCAAGAAAGATACAGCTACCATAGAAGAGTATCATGATGAACGACAGACCACATCCCAAAGGATATTGAATGTGGAGCAAACTGAGAAACTAGCAAAGAGTGATAACATGCATCCAAATCAAGAGCTTAAGATGTGTTCACCAGCTACTAAAGATGATGAAGTTAGCACCAACAACATTCAAATGCAAGAAGAACCACCGGACCAGTCATCAAATCAATCAACCTTGTTGATTTTGAAAGATACACTCACCGAAGAACCATGTCAAGTAAGTAACTCTTTCTTTCGATTTATTTCTAATAATTTGAATGATATGATTATGAACTTGTTAAGCTTTAAAAAGTGTGACAAAAACGTAGGTCTCTTAAATAAATCTATGTAATCAGTTTCTTGCTTTAAATCATATCGATTAGTTGATTCATTTTGTGACAAACTTATTGATTCACTTTGTGACATACTTATTGATACACTTTATGAAAAAGAAATGGTTCAGGCCATCTTTGTTTTACATGATTATATTGGTCCCATGACTGTATGAATGCACTTGTTCTTTGCCAAAAGTGTCAATAACATTGCAGGTACGAGTAAGGACCATAAAGACGAATTTTTGGAGATGAAGAAAAGCTTGAATCAAAATCGGAACCGGAGTAAACCAGCGCCATTGGTGGCCACACCATCCCTAATGGAGACTAGGAGAGTCCCAAGTTCTTTTTTAATCAAAGAGGAACCACCAGATCTCAAAGCTCAAGCAAAAACCCGAGAAGGAGCTAAACATGTTACACCATCAACCGTTGTACTAGATCAAAACCAAGGAGTGATCTTACCTTTCTTGCTGAAAGGAGAGCCACCAGATGCACCATGCATCATAAAGACACAACAACACCAAGGTAAGACATTAAACTCTCAAAATTGCATGAAAGCTAACTTGCTTTCTCTTGGTGCAGATTGTACAGTTTCGAGGTCAAAACTTTTTCAAGGGAGAGGATATGATGCGGACATCAGAACTACATCAAACCGGGAGCACACCAAACCAATCGGTCAACACACCAAACCGGTCTACATAGAGCATTTTAGAGAATCTTTTTCTAAATGGAGTTCTGATCAAGTACAAGGCGAAGGGTTAATTATTCACAATGATATTAACCTTAAGAAGTCCAATAGTTCAAGAGGGATCAAAAATCAGCAAGTCAAATCACCTTATCATTGGGATATGACTGTTGCACTCTTTTTCCCTTATCTAGGGTTTGTCCAAATGGGTTTACCTAGAAAGGTTTTTAATGAGGCAACACCAAGTCATCAAGGAATCATTCACCATTCATATGATTCAAAGATGATAGCTGTTGTACATTTTGATCTACTCGCGGACAAGCATGCTGAACTACTCGCTGACAAGCAAGCTGAACTACTCGCTGACAAGCAAGCTGAACTACTCGCTGACAAGCATGCTGAACTACTCGCTGACAAGCATGCTGAACTACTCGCTGACCAAGCATGCTGAACTACTCGCTGACCAACTGGTTGAACTACACCAGGTTGAGAGCTGTGAGGATTTTAAGTACTTTGACACTTGGATCAGCCGTGAAGGGAGCCCACACAGTCATTTGATTCACTACAAGGCCCCAGCCCATGGAGAACATCTCAAGAGAAGACCCAAGTCCAAACCACCCTTTGAATCAAGGTCGTTGATCTACTTGGAGCGAGATAAGGAAATTATCCTTTTCTTTGATTTGTACGTGCCCCAAATTCATATATGGAAACCAGGTGAATATCTAGGCCACACAAGACTTGTGCAACACGACATTTGGTACACCTTTGCACACAAGAACCCGATGAGTCACTACTTACCATCCATGGAGCCAAAGGAAATCAAGGTGCAAAGACTCCTTCCTTATTCATTTATGCACGTCTTGAAGCTTCTTACAATGAACCTAGACACTCCAAGGAGTCATGGATTCGCACCCAAGCTTTCAAGACTCAAGGCATCTCTCTACTTGCCTTATTTTGCCGATTTGGTTCATAAAGTCCCAACGGCAAGTGTAATTAATTTTGTGCGATTTATTTCTTGTTTTACATTATTAGGACGTGTAGCTGAGCCTATATAAGCTCATTAGCTTGTTCATTGTAAAGGACCCTTGATCATTCTAAAGTAATAGCAAAGTTTCTTCTTGTCAAAGTTCAAGTCTTTGTCATTGTTCTTCTTTAGTTCTTTGTGAGTGAGTCACTTAGATCTTTAGAAACCTGCGGATTAAGTTTGTTGTGTGATTCAACGACCTTCATTCGTCCATTGATCGAGTGAGTCGATTATCCCACTGATTGAGCGAGTCAATCACCTGTACTATCCCCTGTACCATCCACTGATTCACGAGAGAGTGCTTCTCGCCATCTCGTGAATTCCACCTTCCGCAAGCTAAGCTTGATATCTCTTGATCATCAAGTGATCTAAAGTTTGGAGTGATTCCAATCTTGCATCATCTGGTATCAGAGCTTCAAAAGCTCCTATCCCCATGGTTGTATCTTTTCAACCTATATTTGTTTTTTTAATTTTCTTATTAGTTATATTTATATATATTAAAAACTGAAATAAAAATATCGAGCGTGCTTTTGGAGTCTTTAAAGCTTGATTTACCATTGTCAAAAGTCTTGCTTTTTTTTTAGATAAGGAAAAAATAGGTAAAATTATGAGAGTATGTATCATCTTACACAATATGATAGTAGAAGATGAACGAGAAGGACACATTCAGTTTGATGTTTTAGAATTTCCAGTAGTAAAAGAAAATAGAACTTCACATGTGGATTTTACTTATCTATAAATATGCCGACAAATCTTGGCAATAAGATGGTCATGCAGAGTCGAGTTTGTGATCGAATAATACATCAACAATTGAAACAAACTTAGTTGAGAATATATGGCCGAAATTTGGAATTAATCAACATAATTAATGTATTAATTTTCTTGTATGATTTTCATATTTAAAACTCATTTTTATTTAAAACTTTATGAAATGCAATAATTTATAAATTATGTCTTTTTAAAAAAATAATTAATTTTTTTTAAGAACCCCATGGTTCTTACTATTGGAGGACAACAAATTTAAAAACCCCAAAATCATATCTTCTCTTAAAATTTTACAAGCTTAATACTAAAAATAATACCAAGAGCACCAAATGAGTCTCTCTTATTGTGAATGCTCTAAGGTAGCTGGTGTAGAGAAGAGAGAGTCAATATATTTTAAGCAAAGATGCCAGAAGATCAATGAAATGGTGTGCAAATTTGTAAGAAGCTATGAAGGTGAAACAAAACAAAAAAAAAGTGCCAGAATGATGATGGTGTAAAGAATTTGGCTTACCAGATCTTCTACAATGATCACAAGGTGAAGTTCACCTTGGAGCATGCTTAAAGGAACGACTATGATGTACTTTGAGTAGATGTGGGAAATCAAGCAGAAGGATTTGGCAATGAAGCACATGCTCGAAAAACTGAACCACTTTCTTATATGGAAGTGGAGTTGAAGGACAAGCTAATAACTGAGATGTGGTCAAATGCTTGAATGAATAAGTGCTTGTGTCATAAATTAGTTTAAAATGACTTTTTTGTTTCTGTAATGAACTTAACTATGTTGTCTGCTTTTGTTTGTGTCAAGATCTTGTTTTGTTTCTATTTTGATTTTGATATGAATCCCTTTTTGTATTGGTCTTGATCTTCTTTCTATTTTGGTATTAATCTACGAAGTAGTATATTTGTGTTATTTGATCTTGTTATTGTTTTGTTTCATGTGACTTAGTTCTAAATTAATTGTTGTGTTATTAGATCTTGTTCCGGTTCTGTTTCATGTGACCCAGTTTTGAATTAATGTTATCAGGTGAATGAGACAACAAGAATCAAAATGATCTTCTAGATGTAATCAGATTTGGTTCTTGATCTTGTGCTAACTTTTGGTCTTTCATATTCAAAAATATGAACACGTATTGTTGTCTTTGATAGTTTTATAATCTTTTTTTTTTTTGTTAAAGACCTCAACCATTGAAGGTTAAAATTTGTAACATTTTTTAAGTAGGTCCTTAATTTTGAAAAATGTTTCCGATTGAAAAAAAAAGTTAGCACCTCTAATAAGGACTGCACCATTGTAGGTGCTCCAAGTCATTTGAATTGCGAGTCGAAACTAGAAATGTCTCTAGAGGCAGCTTGTGTTTGGATGTTGTCAATTGTTGGAATTCAACTTATTTTATGTTGAGTGCAGCACTTAAGTTATGGGTTGCTTTCTAGAAGATGTTAGAAGAAGACTTGCCATACAATGAATACTTTTTTGAGAATGAAACAGATGTTGATGGAATTGTGAGATAGTTACCGCCAAAGAAATGGAATGGACCAGTATCTTATGCTGACTAGGACGATGTGGAAAAGATTGTAAAGTTTTTAGAAAAAACGTTAACTGCACATTAGCGTTTTCTGCATCTAAATTTGTGACTTCTAGCATGTGTTACAATAAGATTTTCATAGTGGAAAAGAATTTGATTGCAATAAGTATCCACAACGATGAACAAGTAAGGAATGAAGCACAAAGTATAAGGGCGAAGTTCGATAAATTTTGGGATGGTCTTTAGGAATATGAATACACTAGTGATTATTGCAAGTGTGATGGACCCAAGAAACAAGATGGAGTTTGCTTCAATTTGTATTGACAAACTCTATGGAAAAGACAGCATAGAAGGTATCCATCTCAAATCATCGATTAAAATAATGACTGTTTTTATATTTTTCTCAACCAGTAATATTACTAACATCATAACATATATGTCCCAAGTTTTTCATTTATTTCTGCAAGTGGATAACCTTTCATCAAAAAGTCTTTTATGTTTTTCTTGAACATCAATGGACAGCCATCACTAACGCCTCTTACCGCCTCTTACCACCTCTTGATATTCTTTGGACAGCTAAAGAATGCACTCAAACGCCAAAACCTGTCAAATACATTATTACACTTTCAATAATGTTAATGCATTGAAAATAAACAGAATTATTAAAGTCTTTATGTTTTTACCTCAAGAGAAATTATGAACCCTCGAAACACAATTTGATCTAGCACTTTTCCTTTGTAGTGATCCATCTCGTGAAATATTAATTTTATATTATCTTAAAATCATAATCCCTCAAGGAAATGTTTCTACCGCTTTCAAATCATCCACTATTCTGAGAATGAAAACCACTATTTTAAAAATTTTCTTTCCTCCTATTACCATTTCTAAGAAAAGAATGACAACCACTTATCAAATTGTGTTTCACATCCCTCACTGAATCTAGTTTTTTTTTCCACATCCCTCACTGTGACATTTATAGCACCAGAGATCCTTTCCACAAGTCAAATTTACCATACTTCTTCTCATAAAATCTTATATAATATTCATGGAAATCAAAACAAGTGATAAGGCCATGTTCTCTCAAAACAAGTGATAAGCAGACTTTCCGTTTCCCTGTACAACCAGTCCTTAACAGAAGCATCCACATTGCTTTTTTTGCCTAGGCATGTGCCATATGTGCTTGAACTAGTTGTGTTTTTAAGTCATGCCCTTTCTAATGGTTGAATAGGTTCATCTTAATCTTCCTCCATATCCATCTCTGTTTCCTAAATAACAAATTCAGTTTTACAAAATAGTATCACAAGCACAATTGTACCTAGTTGTAATCTGTTATAATAAAAATCATAAATGATGCATACACTAATTACTGCATGGTTAGAGATGAAAAGATTTGACCCATTTTTTTTTAATCATGCAAACCGAATTAACCCTATTAATTCAACCCATCTAAACCAGCTAAACCGATCTGATTCATTTTAAACTAAATAATCACAGTTAAACCAATCCACATAACAATAACCAGCAATAACCAGCGAAAGACTTAACCAAACAATCCTAACAATTCAATTGCATTAAACCAGCGTTTCAACCATAAACAAACCAGTCATAATCCAAAAATAGCAGCACTCCCTACCAGTTTTCTAAATTCCAGAACTAATTCCTAAGCAATTCTAGCAATATTCCAAACAATTCAACGAGACCCTAGATCATTCTTCTCTCATTGCCATGATTCCACGGTCACACCTTTCCTTTACATGAATCACAGAAAGAGATGCATAAGTATTTCCATCAATACTTAGTGAGGTACTCATCCCCACTATTGGCTATACACACAAGCAACACAATTTACTTTCAAGCAATAATCAAACAAACACCAAACATTAACAAAAATGATCACAGTAACTGAAATGACGAGTAGTGTCGATCGTCACCTACCACTGGTGTCGATCGACACACCCCTCTGGAGTCGATCAACACTGATACCCTAACATCACTTTAGCCGCTTTTCATCGACGGATCTGTTCCTCCATCCACTCCATGGCCGCATAAACTCTCCATGCACTATAACACAAGAAAAAAGCATACAAGCAAGAAAAATCAATTAACAACCATAGAAATCACGAAAACATGAATTAAACTGCTTAGATAAGCCTAGGTCCAACCCTCACCTCTTCAAATGGATTATACAGCAACAAAACAGAGAGGAAATGGAAGGATCGAACTCTCCTAACACCAAGCAACCACAAATCTCTCTTCCTCTAGCCTAAAATCACAAAGAACCAGCCTCAAACTTCACTAGAATCTCACAAAACTTCACTAGAGAACTAAGAGGGGGATATTGAATTTGTTATTATAAGGATTTCGTAGGATTTTTTTTGTCGACTTCATACTAAAAGATCAAGTCAAATGAGCCAATCGGACGGGAAATTATTTACAAATTTAATTGGATGCGGACTAACACGAGCTTTCCGTGCTAACATATCCGCTTTTACATTTGCATTTCTGGAAATAAGAGACAAAAAAAAAAGATGAGAATTCTTCCCTGTCCACCTTTATGTCCTCCAAATAAGTAGAAAAAGCTGACCATTCCTTTGGAGAAGAAAACCATCTTCACCAAATCGGAATAGTCTAAGTAGAACTTAACCTCGCTGAAGTAGTATCCAATCATGCAACGCATCGCCCAAACAAGTGCTCCGACTTCTTCATGAAGGGGAGAAAGACTTCGACGGGTAGTTTTAGCCCCCATAACTGGTAGTTCGCTCTGTGATTTCTGGCAATGCCATTCTAGTCCCGTGTGTTGATCTGTGTCTTTCGATGTGCCGTCCATATAACACCGACATCCCTTAGCAACATGGTGCAAATCACGTAATAAATCATTTACCCCCACATTTTGGCGGGTAGACGGATCAACCCGTTCGGAGTCCTCAGTTTGCGCCTGATTCTAGGCCATAGCCTCATCCTTTGCTAGCCTAATAACATCCATCGGGCATTCATTTAATTTTCCAAAAACTTTTGCATTTCTAGCTTTCCATGGATAACTATCATCCCAACTACCAGGATTGTTTAAACCAAAAAGATATGCCATATTTGCATAGCCATAATCTGTTCGGAAAAAGTTGGGACCCATAAGGTATATTAGTAAGAGCCCATGCTTCACTTGTCGGCGGACAATCGAAAATAGTATGGTTCACTGCTTCCATGTGGATACCACACCACACACAACTAGGGTCAATATTTATTCCCCGCCTGCGTTAATTAGCTAATACAGATATACACCCAGTCAGCATCTGCCACATAAAATATTAAATCTTTGGGAGACAACCGACCTTCCAAACCTTAGCAAACAAAGGTGTAAGCTCAGGCCCTTATAACGCAGTTTGGACCTGAGGATCCACCATCCTTGCTGTATGATACCCTGACTTTACCGTATATTTCCCATTTTTAGTGAAATGCCAACCGATAGAATCCTCCACTGGGTTACTCCCAATAGGGATTGCATTAATTAAGAAGATATCTGACTGAGCAAAATGTTCTAAAAGTATTTCCCTGTGCCACGAGTTACTTTGACGATCAATCAGTTGTGTTATCTGAAGTAATGGGTCCCTGATTTGGCCACTACCTAACGCTGGTCTCGGGAATTGAGCTGGGATCCAAGGGTCATTCCAAACTGAAATAGACTCCCATGTCCAAACTTTTTTAATAAGCCCTCTATTCACTAGAGATCTAGCAGAAATAATACTCCTCCACCCATAAGAAGGGGAGTATGTTCGAATCAGCCCCATTGGATTGGAATTCTGATCATATCGACTCTTGAAAGCCCTTGCAAAAAGTGAATCCAAAAACTCCATAAGTCTCCACAATTTCTTAGCCAACAAAGCTGAATTGAAATCTTGAACATCTCGGAACCCCAAACCTCCCAGTTGTTTACTGTCACATAGTTTCGCCCAAGACCACCAATGCATTCAACCTGAATTACCGTTTGTACTCCACCAGAAGTTTGCTACTGCACTATTTGATTATTTTTTGAGCTTTTATAATTTTTCTTTAAAAAAATGAGATATGATTATGTGAGATTTTATTATTAACTTTGGGTAATTTTAGAATATTCTATAACATAAAAAAGGAAAATCTGGTTTAAAGTCTCAACTCACATTACCATTGAAATACGATCATCAAGCTTATCAATAACAACTTGCCATCTTCCAAAAACAATCTTCACATTCTCTTTCTCTCTCCCAACCAGATTAAATCATATGCTTATAAACTTCAGGATGAGCTTCGATGATCGTGTATTTTCTCGGACTATACTATGGGATCGTTGTATTGGCTAGTCCCATACCAAATCCAACGTTCAAAATATGACATCCATTGGTATTAGTGTGTGCTTCCACAGTATATGTACAAGCCGCCAGGTTGTGATCCGGAGTAATCGTGACTACATACGTGAAGCACAATATCAATACGTTTGACTATATATTTACATTGCCTAATACCAAACATGCGTAAAGTACAAGTCAATTCTTGTATAAAATATATATATTTCTGAAGCAAATGTGAAATGTTTATTTCAGTTGGAGGGAACAAGTGTTTATATATATAAAAAATTACCCATCAGTAAGAACGAAAAAAATCTAAATAAAGCATAGTCGTAATATTGCATTATGACTCCATATTCATAGCATCAGTCCACATGCTTGCAGCTATATTTGCTCTCCAGTTATTTGCATGTCCTCTTTGTTGTTCTTGAGTACCATGAAGTTGTTCTTCCTCATCATTCTCGTCATCATTTCTTTCATCAACACTAGTTTCTTCGATAACATCTTCTTCTGGAAGAAACACATCCGAACGACATTCTTTACGGAGATAGTTATGTAAAACTACGCATGCAAGTACTAACTCCGCTTGCGTTTTATACGGAAAGGGTGGTGCATATTTGAAGATGAGAAATCTTGACTTGAAGATGCCCAAAATCCTCTCTATTACATTCCGCAAACTAGAATGACGATTGTTGAACAACTCATTTGGATTTATAGGGTCTTTTACTTGTCCTCGAAAGTCTTGAAGATGATAGCGATTACCTCAAAATGGAGCTAAGAAATTTCGTCGATTGGCGAATCTACAATCAACTAAATAAAATTTTCCTGGAGTTTAAAATGGATAAAATAATAGGTGATAAATTGTGAATTAACAACTTAATAATTTAGTTTTATAAAAATATAAGTGATGCATACCTTCGGAAACTATCAATTTGTTTGTGTTTCTTATCAAAGCATCGTGTAATACCTTCGCATCGTGAGCTGAACCTTCCCATCCACTAAGAACATATATAAATTCTAAATCAAAATTACATGCGGCCAAAACATTTTGCGATAATTGTCCTTTTCGGTTACGATAACTAGCTGTGTCTTCTCCTGGTACCATTGCAAGGATATGTGTTCCATCAATAGCTTTCACACAATCCTAAGAATGCAAGAAAAAATATCAGTCATCATAGTTTTTGAAATACTTGAAAAAAGAAAAAATAATTCTCATACCTTAAAATAAGGATAAAATTTTGTGCTGTCTTTTATTTTTGTAGGAACTGCACGTCTAGGTTTAGCCATAAAACTTGGAGCAAGAAGTTTTAACACCTTCAGAATTGTGTTAAAGCTCGTATTTATTGAGAATTTTGATCTCTGGAATCTATTTTTAGCTACAACGTACCTCGCATTTGGACCAACGATGAATAAAAATGTGGCAAGCATTTCTTCAACATAATCATATGTTGTGTCTCTTAAATCCATCTTCAATCTAAAAATAGAGCATAGTTTCAGAAATATTTCTGGATACATAAGATATAGCTGTCGAAAATGATCACAATCATCTTCAACCAACGCATTTTGTATATATTCATGTCCAAATGTTGTTTTTGATTTTCTAATCTGACGTGGTATCTTCGGTACAAAGTTTCGAAGTTTCCCGGACAAGACCAGTAACATGATATCAACATCTAACTTCAGATTTCTCATTCTTTTTCTTTTTCTTCTTGATTGTATCGCTTCACTCTCTTGAACGATACGATCCATTGACGAAATCCTACACAAAAAACACAACTATAAATCATAACAAAAAGCTCTTAATCAAAAGAGAAAAAAGAAGAAGCATCAAATATATAAGACGTGTATTGTACAATACATACATAAAAGAAATGATAATAAGAAAAACTTTGAACTTACGAGAGATAGAAGTGACGGCTAGTGGAGAGGAAAAAATGAAGGAGAGCAACATATAAATATATATATTAACCCTAACCCTAACATAAAGTCACACGAGTATTTAACCCGGCAAAAACGAGTCATCACTCATGTTTTTCTAATGATTTACCCGCCACATATTTATGTTACCCGGCAAAAATGTATGTTAGTTAAATAATGCAAACATATCAAAAAGCTAAACGCATAAATATATAAGTAGGGAACCTTAACGTGCGTATGTTACTTCAAAAATATATATAAGTATATAAGTATGGAACCTTAAACGCATAAATTATTATAAATTAAGAAGAAAATAAACCAAATCTCAAATAAATAACAAATAAGAAGACAAGTGCATGAATTTCTAAAATGAAAACAAAAAGGTATAAGATATCCAATATTAAAAACAGCTTCATTCCATGTTGATGCAGTCAACTTCATTTTAATGGTTTATGAAGGTTTCGTAAAATTCATCCCTTGCGCGCTGCTATCGACATATGAACAAACCCAAATTTCATACCTAAGCTGTGAACGAGTGTCATGGCTTCGTAACAAATCTTTCTCCAAATCAGGAATTTCTTTGATAGCATCCCACACATTATTAGCCTTGTCCTTGGCTTTTTTTTTCTTCAGATTCTTTTTCCCACCTTTTCTGTATCATGTCAACAATATGGTGACTAATTTATGTCGCTGTGTTTCCTTCAACAGAATTCTTGTTTGAATTCAGTACAGCAGTTCTAGGTTTCTTTCTAGGAGGTAGCTTTTCCCCTCTTCTACTCTCCAATGAAGCGAAAACTTCCTGAACATAATTTTCTTCGTACGCCATTTCCTCTACAACATCTTCTATTTGAGCGCCATTTGAATCATTTCTCCTTTCATTGTCTCCAACCGGATATGTATCTCCATCAATGGTTTCACCTAATCCCACAACATTTTTACCAATTGCAACAGTTGATGAAAATGTCTTGTGTAAATCTCCGAAATCTTCAAATGAGTCATCACGCAGATGAGTTTTTAATGGATGAGTCTATTAAAAAAATAAAATCATTTTAGTAACTTTGGTACATAAGCAGCACTGCTATATTCACAAATTTTATGATAACTTAACCGAAGCAAAGTATATGCGGGATCGATCACAAGGAGCAATGGTACACTAAATACTTGCAAGACTCGTTCTTAGCTAAAGCGGAAAAGGTTTTTGTTTGGTTATCAGTTTTGTAAATAAAAATGCAAATAAAAGAGAGATTAAAACTTATGAATTAAAGCATTGGAAATCAGGGTATTTTCAGAGAATCAATTAATAACAAATAGAAGCTATAAGGAATTCTAACATGAATAACCGTTCTTAAACATGAACACAAATTCAGATTAATTCTCTCTCAAGACATTAATCACTAAATTTGACTATTCAATTACTAAACTCTCATTTGTAATTTCCTAGCCAAATTCGCATTATCAAACAGGTTCATTTGGTTCACAAAGCATTCTAACATCAACTCTCGCAGGTTAAAAATACAATGGTCAAATTACATTCTTTCAGGCATTTTATCGAACATCTCTGAAACAAATAAAAGCCTAAGTTCTAAAACAGGGTGATCAATCCTATTATAACATTGAGAACATGTAAATTGAAGAACCTAAAGATTAAGAATTCCCTAAGACATCTAATTCATCAAATCATTGAATCTCCTACTTAGAACCCTAAAACCCAATAGAAGAACTACTCACACATATTGCAGAGAAAACACAAAAGGATATGAAAGAAAACATGATTGAATAGATTAAAATAAGAATAGGGTTTAGAAATCTTCTCCAAATTGTCAAAGAGGATTGATTCTTCTCCCCAAAGTTGTTTAGAAAGCAAAGACCAATTTTTAGAACTGAAAAATATCAAGGATAGCTGCTAAAAAGTCGAGCCTAGGGTTTAAAAACAATAGGAGACGAGTTGGGTCTGTTTTGGATCGAATATAGGCCAAAACATACGTCAGAGGTAAGGGATCGATCGGTCCCGGGTGTGGACCGATCGGTCTAGCACTCTCAGGTTTCAATTCTGCATCTGCTTCAGTTACTCGTCAGAATGACCTGTCTTCATTAAATTGGGTCTACCTCTTGAATGCACCATTAGATTTCCTTGAAATCACTTGAAGATTAAAGATAACATCTATCTCCATCTTGTGTCAAAATTTGAGAAAAATCTAACGGTGGAAAGTTTTCCATCTGACACCAAACATATGAGACTTCTACATGAATCTGCATCTCCAAATGTGTGTTTGCATTCCAAAACGGCTCATTTTATTATAAAGCAAGCTAAAACCTATAAAGACTTTATAATGGACTAAAAGACTCTAAAAACACACTTTGACTCAATAAAAGTTATAAAATGAAAGAGAAAAGAAATACTTAAAACCGATAAAAACACGATATATCAAAAACCTTCATTGACCGCATCCACTAGCAGTCGCACCAACATCTTACTTTCAGGTTTTAACTAATGATTATATGGATTTTTAGGTTTCACAACCTGTGAGTCTGTTTCCATAACCTGTGAATTTTTCATGGTCTTGTGGCTACACAATACAAAAAAAACCCAAAGATATTCATATGAGTTATCATAGATCCCAATAATATCTCAAATAAGTATTAGTATTCAATGGTTATTGATACTTTAAGTTTAACTAGATATGAAGTTGCTTTCGATGGTAATTACTACTATCAACATGTTCTCTTGTAAATATGAAATTGCTGTCTCCTTCGTCACATGTTCTAAAGCTTCTTGCTTTTTTATACAAAATGTGAAAATAAACAACATTAAAGTATAAAATACTCACCTTGGCAGCACAGAGATGCACCTTTAAGTATGAAAGCAATTTTGCAGAGGAGAAGAAAGCAGGGGAGAAGAAACCAACTGATCATAGTATATATATGCACTAATACGATAACCCTAATAATAAAAAACAAGATAAAAAGCCCATATATTATAACAATTTTTCTTTCAAAAAGAACAGCCCATTAAAAATACCATAATGCTCTTGTCAATATCACGTTTCTATAAAAGTAAAAAATCAGTTGATGATATCACGTTCCTAAAGGCTCTACTAACAAAGCAATGTAAGTCTAGACAATTCATAGCCACCAAATTCAAGCAAGGATTTATTGACGTGATGTTATGTTCTCTGCAATTTCAATTATTCATAACTTTTTATTGACTTAGAATATAGAAGATGCATTAGTGTTTACCTCTGGAGAAGAGACATATATGAAGTTAGCAAAAATCGATAAGTAATAAAAAAAAAACCTTCAACATTCGAGCCAATTCTTCGTCTGATTTCACCATCTCCGCATATGGGATCTCATTAGAACCTTCTCCACCAATTGAAACCAATTGAAGTCTTTCAGATATATAAGCTAAATCATACTCATCTGATACCAATCTATCACCATCTTCCGCAACGATCTATTAACCAATTCGATAACAACCATCATCATTAAAGATTCCATTCCAAAAACGCAGATGAAGAAGAAAAAAGTAATCTTTTGTTCTTCAAGAGGAACCAAAGTGAGGGAGAAAATTTGAAATTGCGAAACATGTCAGATAAGCATGAGAGCAACATCGATCAATGGCGGAATAGTAAATATCAGATCATCGAAGAAGAGAGTGGAGAGAGAAGGGAAGAGAACTCAAGGCCATCTTCAGTTTATCTATCTTCTCTTTAGCGATAGTGTTTTTCTTTTTCTACAAAATATTTTAAAATTCTACCCCAAGAGGTATGATTTTATTACTCATATTTTTCAACTAAAAATTAAAATTAAGTCTCGTATAATCATTCAAAGTAGCATTTTAACAAAAGATTGTGATATTTTGAATAACAATAGATTTCAAGTATGATTTATAAATTATTGATTGAATAACAAGAGATTTTGAATTATTTTAAATGATTCTACCTAAATTCCAAGTTGAATAACATAGGATTTTCAAAAATAATTTTAAAATGATTAATTGAATAACAAGAGATTTAAAGAATACTCTAAAAACTTCTAAAATAAACAGTGAAGAGGCTGAGAAACAACAAAGTCGACTTCTCTCCCTTTAAAAGTCGAGCCCTAGGTTAAACCATCCTCAAACCGGTCTAACCAAAAAATGTTGGTGTCAATTGACACCCTTCCTTGGTGTCGATCGACACTATCCATTTTTGTTCGAACACGGGTCTTACAATTCTCACCCACTATCATGGATTCGTCCCGAATCCTTCAACACCGTATGTGAGTCTAGGACTCCGTGCAACCGTCATCACTGTCCGCACTCCTACAACTGCCTCATATGAGGTGCCTATCTAATCAATATACTCATATTCCTGACACTATTTGCTAATGCACAAACACCTCCCCCATCCAGAGGTCGCAACCCATAAATAAAATTGGCTCGTCATCAGGCATCTGCCTTTAGACTTCTGTATCCAAGAACTCTCACTAGTCCCCCCGCTCTTAGATCGTAATCTTCAAGCCATACCCTCTCTAAAGGAGACCCTCTTTGTCTCTTGAACCTTTTCATACATAGCCAAATGAGTTTGTATTTATTTCAAAACCTGATTCATGGTTACTGCTTAAAGAATGTTAAAAGGAATGGTTGATCTGAATGCTTGCTTAGGTTCTATGACTGATGACGTTTTGTGTTGAGATTATCATGGCTAAAGTCTTCAGAGTATGGTTCATATGATTTGCATTCTAGAACTATAGACAAGGACGTTGACGTTGATTTTAACTACTCTAGTAGCAAGTATTTGTTCTGAATCCCCACCTTCAGACCTCTTTTCCTACTTTGAATTTGCTTGAGGTCAAGCAAAAATAAGTTTGGAGGAGTTGATAACTCTATATTTTCACATTCTTAAGCATACATTTTGTGCTAATTTGCATAGTTTTAGTCATGTTTCTTACAAATTCTAGTCACTTTTCCTTCATATTGCACTTTTAGGAGATTTAGCATAGGCATTTACATATTTGTGCATTTTGAAGTTAAAACAGGTACATTCGGGACGTTTCTGAGCATTCAAGGAGTCTAACCCAATCGAGTGTACCGAACCCGACCAAGGTGGACACAATCGAGTGATCAGATTAGATAAGAAGAGCAGATTCACAGCTAAGGCATTGGACTCGACCGAGCATTGGATGGACCCGAACGAGCCCAGCTTGCACCCAATCGAGCTCACCTAAGACCGACTTAGTATTTTGTCATTTTATGTTTTAGGGTTTTGAGAACCCGATATAAATAAGGACCATTGGTCATTAAGAACAAAAATCGAGTTTTCATTAGGGTTTTTCTTTGTAACCACCAAAATTTCTAGAAACTTGTAATCTTATTATCTATTGATCTATTGAGTTTATGCTATTGCTTCTTTGTATTGTCTTTCTCTTTAGATCATTGTCTCTCAGATTATGCAAGATTTAGAGTTTTCTGGGTTTATACTTTTAAGGATGAGGTAGATCCGTGTTGAATCCCGATTTCTAGGAGGTGTTTAGGGCTAGAATCTTTTAGATCTCTTCTGGATTAGTGATCTTAATGCTGATTTCTTTCTGATAAACTGGAATTAGATCCCATGCATTTCCTGCCCGGAAGGTGTTTTATGCAATGCCTGACATTCATTGTCTTAGCCTTAGGGATAAGATTTCTAGGAAATGTTTTGACATGATTAAGCTGGTTCATACTGCGTATTATTGCATATTTCTTTAGAGGGATCTGAGATTAGGAAGTTAATGAGTTTGATAATCTTCACCAAGGGATTGGGCTGGCTAGGTTTAGAAGCTTAATGTTGAGGGATTAGCACTGCTTGTGTTTTGATTAGGAGGATTCATAGATTGATTACCTTATTCCCTGAGAGCAATTTATATTTGATTGATTTCCATCTCATCTTTATTTCATTCCTGCTTTTTTTAGTTCTTGCATCTTAGCTTATCATTATGTAGCTCTTATTCAGTAGTTTATCATTCTGTAGCTTGTTCTTTGTAGTTTGCTTTATGTAATTCTTCACTCTTTAGATTCATTTCTGTATTAGGATTGCTAGATTCAATCTCATATATATCTGACTTGACTTGTTTATCTCTGATCATATCCTAGTTGCTTGCTAGACCACTCATTTGGTTTGATACCTTAAGTACTAAAATTGTTGAGGAAATTGACCTGAGTTGTCTTGAGAGTGACACGAAAAAATCCTGTTTCACTCCCGCACCCGAAGCATATCTGACCACCCTGACCGGCCCTCGGAGTATCATCACACTTCCTCTTCTGTCCCTGAGCAGGTTTGTCGCCTCTCCTCGGGACCGACTGCGGCTCGCCCTTCTTCGGCTGCACTGACGGACTAGAAACCACCACCTGACTCCTCAACTCGTCCTCAATACCCGCCACCACCTCAACCAGCTCCACACAAGAAGCGCAGGTTTGCATCTTGCATCGCACCCTCATGTCGTGGTTAAGACCCTTCATGAACCATTTAACCTACATTTGCTCCGGATCTCCCGCACGACCTGAATACACAGAGTCTCCTAAACTCTACGTCGTACTCTCAAACTAACCTCTCACCTTGAGTCATCGCTAGAAACTATAACTCTATGCGATCCAATGCCTCTGCCAGGAAATTTTTGGCATTCAACTCCGCCAAAAAGTCCCCCCACACCATCAACCTCTACTCTCTCTTGGCGAGCACACTCCTCCACCACAAGTGTGTCATCGGCCAAGTAATGAGTTGCTAGGTTCACCTGGTACGCCTCCGGGCACCTCATAGACTGGAAGTACCGCTCCAGTCTCACCCACCACTCATTCGCTACAGCATGATTGGAACCCCCAGGATTGGAACCCCTGAAGAACATGGACATCCCAAACCTCTACAACTTCTCCATCATCCGCAGGTAGTATGGTTGCTCACAACTGCACCTACCCCTCTGGCTGCACAGCCCCGACATCTGGCTGCATACCGGGCCCACATGGCTGCACACCAGACCCAATTGCCTGCACACCCGCAACCCCTAGTAGTACAGCTGGAGCATGCACTGGTACCGCTCCCGATAACCGCTCTAAAAGGTTCGTTAGCAGATCCGCAAGACGATCAATCTGACCCTGGGCCCTACCTGCTGGAACACCTACAACCGGGTTCCCAGCCACACCAGTACTATCTTCGAGCAAGCTGGCTTCACTGGCACTCACACTCACATCACCCTTGGATCCAACCTGAAACGCCTGAGAATGACTGACATGCTCGGCCGTAGCACCTAGGTCCACACTCGTGTCATTACCCGAGGCAACACTACGCCTCTTACCGCGACCACGCCCACGACAACGATCACCAACTCCACCTCTAGCCATCTGTAATACACAACAGAAGGCTAAGAAAACAAGAGCAAAAAACCACAAAAAAAAAACACAGCTTACCTTGAAATGTCATTGAAGGATCGAGAGAATGATCTAGGTCTCCATGCCCACACAATTGATTAAACACATACAATCAATTAGGCATGCAATTCACTTCATCATTCATCAGCAATGCAATTCACACATCATACCACAATCACCCATTTAACGCAGCCCTAGAACCGTAAGGGTTCTGATACCAAATTGAAAAAGACTCGACCCATTTTTTGTTTTTTATCATGAAACCAGATAATCACAGTTAAACCAATCCACATAACAATAATTAGCAATAACCAGTGAAAGACTTAATTAAACAATCTAAATAATTAAATTGCATTAAACTAGCGTTTCAACCATAAACAAACCAGTCATCATCCAGAAATAACATAACACCCTAACAGATTTCTAAATTCCAGAACTAGCAATTCCTAAACAATTTTAACATTATTAAAAACAATTCAACGAGCCCATAGATCATTCTTCTCTCCTCGCCATGATTCCACGGTCACACTTTTCCTATACCTGCATCAGACAAAGAGATGTATATGTATTTCCATAAATACTTAGTGAGGCACACATCCCCACCACTGGTGTCGATCGACACTCGCGACCATCCTCGCGATACAGAAGATTGGTGTCGATCGACACACACTTCTGTTGTAGATCGGCACCGATACCCTAACATCACGCTAGTCGCTTCTCATTGACAGATCTGCTCCTCCATCCACTCCATGGCCGAATAAACTCTCCACAAGACTCGTCCAGAGGCACCACAACTCAAGAAATAAGCATACAAGTAAGGATGGTCGATAAAACTATGTACACCACATATGGCTCACCCTACTTTGGTAACGTCAACATTGGAGTTCTAGTCAACATCGCCTTTAGGTCTGTGAAACTCTGCTCTTACTCCGGTAACCACACAAAAGAAACATCTTTCCCCGTCAGCTTACTCATCGCCTGAGCCATACCCGTAAAATCCTTGAAAAACTTCCAATAATAACTTGCTAACCCGAGCAAAACTCCATATCTTGTTAGCATTCCTCGGCCTCGGCCTATCTTTGATGGGCTTAATCTTCTTTGGATCCATATAAACCCCACCTATGAGATAATGTGACCTAGAAAACCAATTTCCCGCTACCAAATACTGCACATGCTCAACTTAGTATAATGCTTCTGCTTTCGCAGCTTGTCCAACACGATATGCAAATGAACCCTTTGCTCCTTAGCACTCTACGTATACACAAAAAAGTTGTCAATGAAGATGATCACAAACTCATCCAGGTACTCTTAAACACAGTGTTCATCAACCTCATGAATGTCGCGGGTGCATTCGTTAACCCGAATGACCTCACTACAAACTCGTATTGTCCAAACCTAGTCTGAAATACCGTCTTTCAAACATCCACCTCACCGATCATGATCTGATGATAACCCGACGCTAAGGTATTCTTGGATGACCAAGTAGGCCCCCCTCAATTTATCTAACAACTCATGAATCCGCGGCATAGCGTATTTGTTCCTCACAGTGACCCGTTTCAACCCTCGGTAGTCGATACAAAACCAAAAATTACCGTCCTTCTTCTTCACAATCAACATCGGTGCTCCCTATAGTGAAGTACTCGACCAGATACTTGAACACGACGCGACCCCCGCTACAATCTAAGTGCACTCTGTACCGAACCTGCTAATCCATACCCAGGATGACATCGTACAACTCCACTACACACAACAACAAGTCCACCGGCATTGACTCACCCGCCATTTAAAATCTACATCTCTAGCTCGACTATAGATAGTCAGAATTCCACTTCCATCCACCTAAACAGCCTCGCGCGACTCATTGAAAACCCACATAACTTCCCCTACTCTATATCTCTGGTGTCAAACATCACTTGAAATTAAAAAACCTTTCACGGCTAGGGTTCCTACAAAATTTCACAAGCTAAGAAAGCCCAACAACTGTCCCTACTTCTTTTGGAACAACTCGCAAATCTATGAATCATGCTAGCACAGTTATAGCATCTACGAGCACTGTGACTCCCTCCAGAAGTGCTCTCCCACTTCCGCTTATGCCCTGATGCATGCTTACCTTCTTTGTTCAAACCACCTATTGTTGAGTTCGCTTCAGCTTAACTGCCGGTCATCCTCGATAACCACTACATTCTTGACCAACTACACCTGCGTGGCAGAAGTCCTCACTTTGTAGCACACCCTCAAGTTAGGTTGCAGACCATTCAGGAAACGGTGCACATGAACCACCTCTGAATCTCGCCCCCCTCCCCCCCCCCCACACCATCGGCACCCTCTTGGCAGTCTCACCCGCCAAGTAAAGAGCTGCCAGATCCATCCAGTACGCCTTAAAGCACCTCCAAGATCAAAGGATGCCCTAGAGCTTGAATCTCCACTCATTAGCTACAGACGGGTCGATACCCACGCACTGATATCGAGCCTCTGCAGCTGCTTCCACATCCTTAGGAAATACGGCTGCTCAACTATCGCACCTACCTCATGCTGCAAACCCGCAACATCCCATTGCACAGCCCCAAAATATGGCTGCTCAACTATCGCACCTACCTCATGCTGCAAACCCGCAACATCCCATTGCACAGCCCCAAAATATGGCTGCACACCAACTCCAACTGGCTGCACTCCCGCAAGACCCGGTTGCAAACCCGCAACCCTTGGTGGTCCCGTTGGAGCCTACACTGGTACTGCAATCGGTATCCGCTCCACCAACTATGCTAGTACCCCCAACCGGGTTTCCAGCCAAACCTGCTGGAACACCCCCAATCGGATTCCCAGCACCGCCTCTAGCCAAACCTGGCCCGCGGCGCTCACACTATTCTCACCGGCTTTACCGCGACAACGCACACGACCCTGACCACACCCACTATCTCGAACACCAGCAACTCTACCCATCTACACTAACACAATAAAGGTTAAAAACACAAGGCAAAACAAATTACCATAAACACTTACTGTGGAATCTCATTAATGGCTCGAGGAGAATGATCTAGGACTCCATGCCCACACATTGATTAAACCTCTATTGTTATATGTTTACGGGTGATGTTATAAATCAATCTAGATTCGGACCCGCACGTACGTGCAGGATTGATTTCAAAACAAAATTTGTTATTAAATTTTGAAATATATTATGTACGTACGGGATTATGTTTGTAAACGCAATGGCGGACCCAGACATAAAATTTAGGAGGGTCAAAAAATAATAAAAAGACTAAGAGGGGTGTATTCAAAATGGAATTTTAAGAGATTTAAGTTTTATTGAGTTTTTAAATGATTTTGATGATTTTAGGGAAGTTCATATGACTTTTGTAAAATTCTTTCAAATCTCACCAAAAACCATGAGATTTGGATTTCCGTATTTTTAACTAAGAAAATCCTCTCAAATCCTCAGAAATTCATCAAAATCATTAAAAGCCAAATCCACAAATTGTTTTCAATTATAGTGGATTTTAAAGTGAGTTTGAAATTATTAATTCAATCACAGTGTATTTCACGAGACTTTTTAAAATTCATGTTTGAATAACACTGCATTTATAAGTTCTACACAAATCTACTAAAATTTCATTTACCCATTTGAGTCCAACATATTAGAAAATAGGTCAACGATTTAGACTTACACATAAACATAGGGTTGTATTTTTAGATATATTTATTTGCTATAGCATTTATAACATAAACTAATATTGGTTTGCTTTTTTGAATGTCGTAGCGACACTATATATTTGTCAACGTGATTAAACACGTCCGCTATGCATGCTCCACACTCAAAATATTTTTAGCCTAATACAGATTAAAATATTTTAACACGCAAAAAATACATTTTCTGTAATCCACATTAGTAAATAGTATGTCTCCATATGTTCTTCTTAAATTCACGTTACTCAAAAATTCCGTCCCATATTCTATCATGAATAGTTTATATGATATTTTTTATGTTTCAAATTACCCATACATGTTATTTCATGTTCCGATATTTGAAATAAAATTGAAAAGTTAGAACTAAATTTAACAATTCAAATTTCATGTTCATGTATCATACATGTTATTTGATATTTGATAATTGAAATTGAATTTAGTTTCTTGATTTTATTTTTTTGAATTACCGGCTCTCGTGTCGTACCGATTATTTCCAATAAGATTAGATTTGTTTTATAAATAACACCATTTACATGATATCAAAAAAATACTTGAAAATTTTTAAATTATCGTCCCAAAGTACAGACTTAAACGTCCCAAAGTTGACTCTTACCAAATTAGTGAATTTTTGATTGCTAAAATATAACTGCCAAATTTTTTGCTTATAAGTGTGAAACCATATACAGTATTATTTTTGAGGTAAACCTTGACAATGTTCTTTAATTGCATTCATAATTTTTTTTGTTCCTATAATTACGTTATTTTTTAATTAGAAGTATCTATATTTTAGGTGATAGTAATTATTATTGTTTGCACATTTGATATGTAAACATGGTTAATTAATTTATATTTAAACAAATCAAAATATGGTTAGTACATTTAAAATTATATTTTATTAAGATTCGGATTCTCAAGTTATTTAAAAGATCTCAAATATGGTTAGTATTTTATTGATTGAGCTGTTATATAGGTACAATTTTTTTTATAGATTATTTTTTTATATTGCTTTATTAGTTGGGAAGATCCAAACAGAAGATTTTGACAACTGAAAGATCTGAACTTTTTAAAAACAATATAGGATAGATATGTTTTTAAGGGTGTTTGACTACAAATTTAGGTTTACATAAAATGTAATTAGTTTTTAAGATTATATAAGTTTTAAATTTACATATAATGTAATTATTTTTTAAGATTATATAATTTTTGAAAAATTTGATGATATTATTAACTATGTTGTACATTTCTCCACATTTTATGCTATGTAGAATTTGATTAGTCGGTTATTTCCTAATCTAACAATAATTGTTTTTCTTTCCTAAAATATCGTCTTCTTTTTCTAAAATATATGATAACTTACTAACTTAGATTTTATAACCACAAATTATTGTTTTTGAAAATTTCACAAAAATATATAATTTAGATTAAATATGTTTAGATATATTTAATTTCGAATTTAATTGTCTATTTTTACTGTAACCAAATCAATATTATTTCCATAAATATAGATAGTTATTATTATTATTTTTAATTATCCTTTGATTCGTATAGATAGCAATTGTTTTGCATTACTCTTTCTAATTGTATATAATATGCTCACTTTATACAAAATGCTTCCCTTTTAATTTAGACTAAAGTCGGATCCGCGCTACAGCGTGGGGGAAAAGTTTCGACTTGTTTTTTTATTAACGAAAACATTTTCTTAGGGAGAGATTTTTTTAATTGTATTGATAATTTTTCATGATAAATAAATATTATTGATTAAATAGTTACAATTGGGAATTGGGGGTAATTATTCTGTTTTTGTTAATCCATACAGTTTAAATTTTGGTGGGTACATAACTAATATATTTTTTAATAATAAGTGTTCACTAAAAGTGAATAAATTTTCTATATGATTTGTAATCATATTTATATAAGATTTGGTATTACAAAGTATTTAGTTGTAAAACTTAAGTGGTGTGTATTATATTCTGACCCGTTGCAAAATTATCAATAATTTTAATATATGTTTTGACCGTTGCAAAATTATCAGTTAATATTTATAATATTCAAATTTTTTAATATTTATAATATTTTATACATTTTAAAATTTAACTATTATGATATTTTGAAGCTTTAAAAAATTTTTTTTGCTCAAACTTAGAACCGGTTTATACCAAATAAAACTTTTAAATTTGGATGCATGATAAATCAAGTTTACTGTTCATCGTAGTTCGAAACATGTTGGTCTTATTTATAATGATCTGAACTATTGCCAAAAATATTTTAGCCGATGTGGGACGTTGTACATACACTTTATTTTTGTCAATCGAGTAATATATGTCCGCTTTGAAAATTTCAAATTGCAACATATGTAAAAAAAATGTTAAATTTTTATTATACATTTATATTATATATTGTAATATAATAAATTAAAAATAAGATCAAATTAAGATGAAAGGAGAATAATAATTGTTTTAAATATTGTTTTTTAATTAGTTAGAGTAATATTAGGAAACCCGAATTTGGATTTGGAAATAATATAATTTGCAGGGAAAATATCCGATTTTATATCCAAACTTAATCAAATATCCAATTAAAAAGTATCCAATTGAAAATTTCGGGTCAATTTCTTTACAAAACCCGACCCGAGAAGTTTGTGTACTTCTCTTTTACTATAGTAAGGATTTTTTACAAAACCCGACCGGAGAAGTTTGTGTACTTCTCTTTTACTATAGTAGGGATTAAATTTAATATATACTTTAGATTGAATATGTTTAGATATATTTAGTTTCGAATTTAACTGTCCATTTTTATGGTAACCAAATCAATATTATTTCCATAAATATAGATAATTATTATTATTATTTTTAATTATCCTTTTTTAATTATCCTTTTAATAGTATAGATAGTAATTGTTTTGCTTTACTCTTTCTAATTGTATATACTAAGAAAATAGGTCAACGATTTAGACTTACACATAAACATAGGGTTGTATTTGTAGATATATTTATTTGTTATAGCATTTATAACATAAACTAAAATTGGTTTGCTTTTGTGAATGTCGGATCGACATGATAGCGGATCGAGATTGAGTGTGAACCGTGAGCTATCAAACATAATAAAGAAAAAGATTTAAACATCTGGTCCCGGATGGACTAAATATATTTGTCAACGTGATCAAACACGTCCGCTATGCATGCTCCACACTCATAATATTTTTAACCTAATACAGATCAAAATATTTTAACCCGCAAAAAATACATTTTCTGTAATCCACATTAGTAAATAGTATGTCTCCATATGTTCTTTTTAAATTCACGTTACTCAAAATTTTTGTCCCATATTCTATCATGAATAGTTTATATGAGATTTTTTATGTTTCAAATTACCCATACATGTTATTTCATGTTCCGATATTTGAAATAAAATTGAAAAGTTAAAACTAAATTTAACAATTCAAATTTCATGTTCATGTATCATACATGTTATTTGATATTTGATAATTGAAATTGAATTTAGTTTCTTGATTTTATGATCTCCTCTCCTTACCTTTATTTCTCATTATGTTTTTTATGAAAATAGTTTGGATGATATTTTATTTTTTCGAATTACCGGCTCTCGTGTCGTACCGATAATTTCCAATAAGATTGGATTTTTTTTATAAATAACACCATTTACAAGATATAAAAAAAATATACTTGGAAATTTTAAAATAATCGTCCCAAAGTACAGACTTAAACGTTCCAAAGTTGACTCTTACCAAATTAGTGAATTTTTGATAGCTAAAATATAACTACCAATTTTTTTGCTTATAAGTGTGAAACCATATACAATATTATTTTTGAGGTAAACCTTGACAATGTTCTTTAATTGCATTCATAATTTTTTTTGTTCCTATAATTACGTTATTTTTTTAATTAGAAATTTCTATATTTTAGGTGATAGTAATTATTATTGTTTTCACATTTGATAAGTAAACATGGTTAATTAATTTATATTTAAACAAATCAAAATATGGTTAGTACATTTAAAATCATATTTTATTAAGATTCGGATTCTGAAGTTATTTAAAAGATCTCAAATATGGTTAGTATTTTATTGATTGAGCTGTTATATAGGTACAATTTTTTTATAGATTTTTTTATATTGATTTTTTTAGTTGGGAAGATCCAAACAGAAGATTTTGACAACTGAAAGATCTGAACTTTTTAAAAACAATATAGGATAGATATGTTTTTAAGGGTGTTTGACTACAAATTTAGGTTTACATAAAATGTAATTAGTTTTCAAGAATATATGAGTTTTAAATTTACATAAAATGTAATTATTTTTTAAGGTTATATAATTTTTGAAAATTTTGATGATATTATTAACTATGTTGTACATTTCTCCACATTTTATGCTATGTAGAATTTGATTAGTCTGTTATTTCCTAATCTAACAATAATTGTTTTTCTTTCCTAAAATATCGTCTTCTTTTTCTAAAATATATGATAACTTACTAACTTAGATTTTATAACCACAAATTATTGTTTTTGAAAATTTCAAAAAAATATATAATTTAGATCAAATATGTATAGATATATTTAATTACGAATTTAATTGCCCATTTTTATTGTAACCAAATTAATATTATTTCCATAAATATAGATAGTTATTATTATTATTTTTAATTATCCTTTGATTAGTATAGATAGCAATTATTTTTCATTATGTATATACTATGCTCACTTTATACAAAATGCTTTCCTTTAAATTTAGACTAGTGATGGACCCGCACGTATGTGCGGGGTTATTTTTGCAAAACTACAATTTTTTATGTAGATACGATTTTGGTTAAAGTTTGTTATATAAGTTTATTTGAAAAACTATACATAGGCATACAGTTGGAAAATATAGATATTGTTTACTTAATATAGTTTGGAATGAGAAACCTGTCCCGTCCCTTTCCGTCTCGTTCCGACCCGTCCCTTCCCGTCTCGTCCCAACCCGTCCCATCCCAACCAGTCTCGTCCCGTTCCGTTCGGACACGTCCTGTCCGTATCGTCCTCTATCCATCATATATTTCTGTCCCACAATCGTTTCCTTTTAAAAACATAATCATTTGCTAATGTTTATTATAAGAAACTTGGTAAGAGATCTAGACGGAATACTCGTATTCCTCGTTTAAATATTTATTTTTATCACATTAATAAAAATCTAATTATAAATCTAAGTCACATGCTCCCACCATTTTCATTCACAAGGCACTGCCTCTAATCCGAGCATACACAACCCTTGTTCAATTTTTAATGTTATTGATCGTTCAATTTCATCTTTATTTCCCATTACTTTCTTCAATTCAAAGATTCAAGTTTAGCCTTTTTGTTTCCTACAGATTTAGGTATTTCTATTTTTTTAATTCATGGGTTTATTGTAGTTTTGCTGACTTAGCTCTCAGGGTTTTGTTTGTTTCACTTGAATTGTATGTGAGTATCTTTATATACGATATAATATAATAATGAATTACAAAAATAATTGACTTCTTTATTCTTATTATTATATATTTAGTTCATCCATATTGGTTATGTTTCTTTGTTTTAAATATTTTAACTATTATCGAACATACTTTAAGATTTTTTAATTTTCACTTTGAACATTTTTATGCTAGATGATGTAAACAAAATTACATATAAAACTGCAAGCGTTAATTAATTTTAATTGTAACATGTTCTAAGACTTTTGTATGAAAATATATGCTTACATTCCGTTCGGATCTCTTTCCATCCCGTTCCCATCTTGTATAATATTTTTACTCTTGTTGCATAAGATTAAAATCATTTTGCAGAAAGTGATCACACAATCATGTATCGATTTGATTAAAAATAAAATAATGTGTTTAATGCAATAAAATAATTCAATTTTTATTATTTTGGCTAGATATGATATTTATTTATAATACGGTTGAAAAATATATTTCATTTTATACAATTACAATTTTGATTAGTGACATATATATTCAAAATAATGAAATCAGCCCTTTTTGTTGAATAAATTATTTTAAGACTTTATATTATTTTGAATATAATTATATCAGTTGTACCTATATATGTGGGATAATGTTTTTAGATATTTATAGTTTGGATTCATACCAGTTTGACATTTAGTTTGGTTTCAGTTAGATAGTTAAGGATTTTGCTCTTAACTACTTTATTGTTTTTTTCGAAACTTATTTAAAAGATGTAGAAATTAAATCATAAAAATATAATCCATTTATTATTTAGAAAATGCTAATAAGACATAACAATTATTTAAATTTGATATATCCACTTATTATTTTAGTTTTAATTTAGTAGTTAATGAGGTACCAAAATATATGAAATCTTGAATTTATAACGATCAAACTATTACGATGTAATTAAACTTTTATTTTTTATTTTTGGATAGTTTGTAAATTTGAAATTGCATTATAGTTAGGAAAAAAATTATCGAATTCAATATTTTTCTAACTGTCGATTGGTTATGTCAAGTAATTAGGGTGATTGAATTAATTCTGTATTTCTGAATAATTTTTAAAAAAATTGGATTATTGGTTTATTTTAAAGGAAAAACGGAAATATCTCATATCTAATCAATATATTTCAAATTCTTTTATTTTTTGTGCTATATTTTTGAGATTGCTTTTTTAATATGAAGACTTTATGTGAAAATAAGAGATTTTATGTGATATATAATTTTTCGCATGATTTTAGCCAACAAATTTCTAATTATTGATTTAATTAAGATTTTTTATTCAAATATTTTTAGTTATTTTTTAAGATTAGAATTTTTAAAATTTGATGATATAATTAATTATGTTGTATATTTCTCCGCATTTTATGATACGTATTTTTATAATCAAACATTTTTTCATCTATATTTTTCTTAAATATATATTATTATTTTCAAAACATACTCTAAAATATATAACTAATATTAAATCTGTTTGCATATGTTAAATTTCGAATTTAATTGTCCATTCTTTATGGTAACAAAATTAAAATGATTTCCATAAATATAGATAGTTTTTTTTTTTTTTTTAATTTTTTTTTGCTGTCTTTTAGTGTGTTTGGCTGCAGGGTTTAGATTGTATATTTTATAATATTTTTTTTGATGTTTGTTTGGCTACAAAGACAAATAATGCTCCCTAATTAATAGTATATATTAAATTTAATATATACTTTAGATTATATATGTTTAGATATATTTAGTTTCGAATTTAATTGTCCATTTTTATGGTAACCAAAACAATATTATTTCCATAAATATAGATAGTTATTATTATTATTTTTAATTATCATTTTTTTAATCATCCTTTTAATAGTATAGATAGTAATTCTTTTGCTTTAGTCTTTATAATTGTATATACTATGCTCACTTTATACAAAATGCTTCCCTTTTAATAATATAGATAACAAAGAAAATAATAAAATGGGTTGTTAAAAATGTTTGATATTCAATATATTATTGTTATCTGCTTCTTCTGTATGTCAGTAATTGAAATACTATACACTTTACTTAATTTTATTTTACCTATTTTTATATGAGTATGAGTTGGATACCATATCAAAACTCGAAGATAGGTATTAATATCCACTAACAAATCCATGGTTTATTTAGGTTATTTAAGAAAACAAAGAGTTTAAAATTTCATAACTATTATTTGAAAAGTAATTTTACCAATAACTACTTTCGTTTCATTAAGAGACAACTCTAAACATTTATAATTTGTAAGAAATTGTAGTGTCGTTATTTACATCACTAGGAAATGATATAATGATATTTAGAGCTGTCAATTGGGCGGGCCGTCCGTGGGCTAGTCCAGTTCAAACGATTACGGACGGACCATGGACACGCCCAAATAAAACTTTGTCCAATTGGACTAAAGACTCATTTGTCCGCGGATGGTTTGGATGTGATTCGTGGAGCTTTGAAGAAAATTAGGGATAGTGTGAAGTATGTGAAGAGATCTGAAACTCGAAACAACATGTTTCAAAGTTGTATGGAGACAGTTGGAATTCAGTCTGAAGCTGGTCTAGCTATAGATGTCTCAACCCATTGGAATTCTACCTTTATGATACTCTCTAGAGCAATACTATTTAAGGATGTTTTACGTAATCTTGCAGAGGTAGATAAGAGTTACATGAGTTTCCCATCAGATTTGGAATGGGAAAGAGCAGAATCGATATGCAACCTTTTAAAGCCCTTTGCTGAAATTACAAAGATGATTTCTGGTTCTTCATACCCAACATCGAATATGTACTTCATGCAAGTATGGGCGATTAAATGCTGGCTGAGAGATCATGAAGATTCAAGTGACATGATCATTTGTGAATTGGTGGAGGATATGAATGAGAAATTTAACAAATCTTGGGAAGAATTCAGTGACATACTTGCTATTGTTGTGGTGCTTGATCCAAGACTGAAGTTCGTATTTCTAGAATACTGTTACAATACTTTGGATCCTTCAACAAGCAAGTCGATGTTGCTCATGTCCGCAGCAAAATGGATAAGCTTTTCACAGCTAACAAGAGAAATACAAGAAACATTACCGCAACCACTTCACAAGTTTCTGGAAAAAACGTTCCTTTTGGATATGATGTAAGTATATTCTCCTTATGTTCCTTTTGCTACTGTTTTTGATTATCCTTATACATTTGCTTGGTTTGCTGAATCATTATATGTGATGGATGCTTTGGACTCTTTTGCTTGGTCTAATTATGTAGATTGTATTTTTGCTGGATTGTTCTTTGCTGGAATGTATTTGCTGAATTGTTCTTTGCTGGAATGTATTTGTTGGATAGTTTTTGCTAGACTGTTTTTGCTGGATTAGTCTTCGCTGGACTGTTTTGAACTAGTGGATTGTTTTTTGATGTATTGCTTGGTTTGCTGAACTCATCTGGACTGTTTTTTGATGTATTGCTTGGTTTGCTGAACTCATTTATTGGACTGTTTTTGTGATCATATCTCAGGGGTTTTATTCTTATATTTCTCAAAAAAGTGGTGGTAATGGAAAATCACCACTAGATATATATTTGGATGAGCAATCGTTAGATATTGTGTCGTTTAGAAGTTTAAATGTCATTGCGTACTGGAAGGATAACACAAGTATATTTAAGGAGCTAGCATCAATGGCATGCGATGTCTTGAGTATTCCTATAACTGCGATTGCATCAGAATCTTCATTTAGTATTGGTAGTCGTGTTCTCAACAAGTATAGGAGTTGCCTTTTACCGACAAATGTTCAGGCTTTGATCTGGGCAAGAAATTAGTTTCGGGGATTTCAAGAAATACGTAAAAATTATATGTTTTATTTGCACATTGACTTTGTAGGTGATGAATCTAACTATACTAATTTGAATGTTGTAGGTGACGAGTTTGACTTTGTTGAGGAGGAACAGAACATTGTTCATGCTTAAGCATGCATCGGAATCATCATCATCATTTAGTTATGCTTATGCTTATGGATATTAATTCTTATGTTTTATGTTATGTATTGCTACTAAATTCGATTTTTGGATATTTATTATAATTAATTCTTGTGGATATATTGTTTTTTTTTGGACAAACTAATTTGATTAAAACTTAAAAAGTTTTACACTCCATCGATGGAGGAACTGAAAATAACCACCACAAGGGCTAGCAAAGATAAGCAGTAAGCTGAACAAAAACAGCCGTGAACAACAATTTCCGATTCTGCATTAAGCAGATCAGTTTTAAAAGCAATGTTCCAAAAAACACTACCACCAAACACAAGTGAAGTAGTTAGGAGGATGATAAGCTCCGTAAAGGAGAGATGAGAGTTGTGAAAGCCCCAATGAACCAGCTTAAATGGCCGATTGAAATTGCCCAAAGATCTCTGTCTAAGTTGCCACGAGACAAGAGACAAATCGAGATAGAATATGCATACTGTGGTAAATGAATGCATCAAAGCGATAAGGGTGCTGCAAGAGAGCATTAAAGAAGACACAACAGTATCTAAGCTCATCGAAACAGAATAAGCTACTACCTTCGAGTTCCACAAAACCAGATCCACAAACTCAACAAGCCTCCAAAACACTCCCAACTCAGAAGAATTAGTGGGCGAAGAGCAAGCGCGTACCTGGGGAAACATCTGAGGAGGTAAGATGAGCGCATCAGCTGTGGCTGAAGAAGACGTACAAAGCCAAGTATCACGCTCTTCAAACCAGATTACAAAGAGAGAATCATTGGGAAGCAACACCCCAACGAGAAGGGGAGATTTTGTTGGAAAGAGAGTCAACCTTGTTGGCGGCAGAAAAACACTTAAGACGGAGGAGAGGTGAAGGATGAGCGATTCATACACTTTGAAGGAAGAAGAAATCAACGATTGGGTAAGAAGATTTGTAAAGAACAAGCAGATCTGAAGGTCCGGTGGATCTGGTGGTTCCGGTGGAGTCGGCGGAGACAGAGGCTCTGGGTGTGGAGCACGAGGAGGCCTCAGAGCAAGGAAAACAACCGAAGACATCGGTAAGTGGCGAGAATGGCTCGAAATTGACAGAAACAAGGAAGACATCAAGTGTGGAAAACTCGCCGGGAAAACGGTTTTGTCGCTGGAAACAAGATCCACCAAGGAGAGGTCTCACCTTAGCAGTAATCACCGATCAGAAGAGGAACTTGCCGGAGGAGCACCGTTGGAGGAAGAAGCTTATTGTTGATGAAGGAGCGGCTCCTTGGGTTTTGCTCTTTCTGGATATTTGTTACTATTAATTCTTATTACTATATATAAAGTAATAGTATAGTATAGAAAATTAAAAGTAAAATTACTTAATAGGTTAATTTTTAGATTATCATGATTAGCTTCTCAATAAAAAGTAATAGTATAGAATATAAAAATTTATCTTTGAATCTAGATTTTATGAAGAGAAATAATAAAAATGAAAATAGGTTGTCCATGGGTATTGGTACATTGCAATGAAACCGAAAACAAGAAGATAATCATCTCACAAAAGATAATCCACCGAGGCAATCTAATCAGAGTTTTGGTTCTCATTCGATTTTACTCATTTTTTTATTCTAGTAAAATACGTATTAAAGTTTTTAAGGTGATTTACCATATAAGTCACTTTCAAATTGTGATATTTGGAAAAAAGTAAGTATATAAGCAATAGGAGAATTTTCAACTGTTTGTCCCCCAAAAAGGCTATTTTAGCCATGAAAAGTTAAATCCAACAAGTAACAAATACTTGGATTTTAGTTATATTTCAACTAACGATTCTAAGTTTTATTATAGGAAACAAAGTTGCTTCCACAAATATTTTCCTAACCACTAACGTGTCTGCAGTGGTCTCTTCTCGTGTGTTAGAAATTTTTAAAAAATATTTTTCTGATTTTAAATTGTAGAAGAAGGAGCAGTTAATTAGGCCTTGCTCTATATTTGAACAATAATCACTTTTGAACAACCGCGTTCCTCACATGCCCACGAATAATTTAACAAACCACAAACTCTTTAATCAATTAGGTTTTTGTTTTTAAAAAAAAATAATCAAACACAAGTATGTATATCCATAAAATTAGATACTTCAATTGACAATTCAATTATGAACGAATAAATGGTCAACTCCAAATGGATAATGTATAATATATTAATTCATTCTAAAATATAGTAAAATGCATTTTAAAATGTAGAAAAATCATAACCATTTTGTATAAAAATAAGTATAAAATATTTTAATATTTACAATATAAAGTGATTAAAAACTAAAGAGAAAGAGTGAGAAAGAGAAAGAAAAATAAAGGGAAAATTGATTTTAAAGGATATTTTTTTTTCAATTTGTCCATCTATGCTTTTTTTTTTCCAAAGTTTGGTATATTAGGTTTTAGAATAGAAAAATATTCAATTATACCCTTAGTTTGATTTTTATGGAAATAAAATTAAAAACTTTATTGTATAAAGAAAATGAAAAAATTAAGAAAATATTCCTTAAATCTTATAAAAATTATAAAATATATATTTTTGTCCTTTTTACAAAGCTCTTCTTCTACAAAGATGAACCAATTGTTATGAGTTTTTTTCTCTCGTAAGAGTAGCTAGTTATTTGATATAAGTTATTCAATAAACACTAATCAATACGTATAAATAATGAAAGAAAAGCAAAATAATGATTTTTTTAGGTGATGAGTATTTGTTGGTGTCGCTTATTTGTTGTTTATAAACGTGTTCTAAATTGATTTGTCTTTATGAACGTGTTCTGAAGTTGTTTATAAAACACAATTGATTTGTCTGTGTTTCTCTTATGTGTGTTTCTTCTTCTTTAATGTTTCAACAATGTCTGTTTTTAACAGTGTCATCACTTCTACAAAGAACGTAATAAGTTTTTGGTTCATTAGTCAAAGTAGACATGATTTGTGTTTGATCAGTTTGTAACACAAACTTTTTTGGTTCTCGTTTGATGTGCGTTTGTAGTTGGTATACACTGTTCTAGTATCATCGAGAGGTTGATTGATGTGCACTTACATGTAGTTCACACATGGAGTCAAGCAGATAAAATTCGATTGGTATATCTTTTTATGATAGATGGGTTGATAAAAGCTTCAGGTTCTTTGTATAACATAATTCTAAAACTTTGTACGATTTTCTAAACTATAAAGAACATAGAGTAAAGTGTAGAATTAGTTTTCTAACTTATGCAGAACACAAGGTAAAATGTAGAATTCATATTCTAACTTCCGTAGATCATAGTGTTAAGCGTAGAAAACAAACTCTGACATTTGTAGAATATAAAGTAATGTGTAGAATACATATTCCAAATTTTGTAGAACACATACAAAATTCGAGTTCAAAATTTTAGAAGATATATCTATTCTAAAATTTGCAGAACAAGTGCAATGCGAAGAATATATAATCTACAATTTTTAGAACATGTACAATATGCAGAATTCATAATCTAATATCTTCAGAATACAGAAAATGTATTCTAAAAATAGCAGAATGATTTTTTTCAATGTCAAAATCAAAATATTTTCATCCAAAACTCTTTTTCTAACTTTAAATATTATTAATCTTTATTTGTTGATATATTTTTACTTTAATTTTTTTTAAATAGATTTTGTTTATTTAAAAGGCAATTTAGGTATAAGTGACAATTTATCGCATAAGGCCTAGATGGACAAATTCAAAAAAAAATTATCCTCTTAAATCAAAACCCCCAAAAATAAATAATGTTAAGTATTAGTTAGATGGCATTTTGGTTATTAAGAGAACTTTTAAAAGTTACTAGGTAATGTCCCGCGCATATGTGCGGGTTGTTGTATATTTATTTAATTAATTTTAATTTATTTATTACTTATAAAAATAGATTAAATAAATTTTAATGCTTATGACATTTTTACATTTTATTTATTTAAATCATACAATAGAAGCATACATCCATATCTTTTGAATTTATTTGTTGATTAATTGTTCAATTTTGATAGTAATTTTCTTTAGTACTTTTAAGTATTTTTGATAAAACAATAATATTGTTAATGATAAAAATAGAAATGATATTGGGAGAATTTAAAAAATACCCCTTTAAAAATACCATTTTTTAAATTTACCCCATTTTCAAACTTTATCAAAAGAACCACTAAAAATGTTGAAATATATCCAAATATGTGTGTAAACTTATAAACATACACACAAATTACCTTTATTTGTGTATAAAATTTTATTTATATCAATGTCTTACAAATTGGTTTGAATATAACAAAAAAATATTTTGTTAAAATAATTACATACTTTGAAAATAAAATAAATATACATAAATATGTGAGAAAGAAAAAAACATCTAAAGTAAAACAATGAAAATGGTTTATTTAACTTGATTTTCTTATGATGCAATGATCAGAAATCAATATTTTTGAATCCCATCGATAAAGTAATTTCCTTATAGCCATAAAATATTATTATACATATGTATTATACATTTAATAGTATAAAAACAATGAAAATATGAAGAAATACATAAAATAAAGAAGAAATATAATTGAAAACAAAAGTTTTAACCAAATATATAATCAAGCTCTTACAATGATATCTTAATTGAGCTTTCAACCCACGCAAGAACATTAAAAATTAAACTAAGAAAATATTGAGAATATCAGATATAGTGGAGGAGGATGTAAAAATGAGTATTTATAGGATAAAATATGATGTAAGTTACAATTCTAAAATAATTAAATTAGAGGAGTTATAATTATATTTTATAGTGTGTTAATTGAAATTGAATGGAGGAAACAAATAGTCAATTGAAAGGTTATATAATTTAAGTTACAATTTAATAGTAAAATGTGGATTTCAAGTATGAATTAAAGTATATGACTAAATGTGTTAGATATTTGGTTTAATTAAAAATAAATATTATAATTAAAAAATAAATGCTTAATGGACCAATAAGGAGAGATTGAAACCTTAAAAATTCCCAAGAAATAATTTTATTTTTAATCTCTTTTTATATTCCTCTTAATTTAAGTTATATTTCTAGGTTTAATTATATTTTTTCATCCTTGTAGTATATATAATAGATAGAAAATGGAATATCAAATTCTTTTTTAGATAGGAAATCAAGTATAAAATTCAAAGTTAAAACAAATTATAATGTTCTTTATATTATTACATCTTGAATCACAAACTAAATATAAGGATCATTATTCTTAAAAGAATGTCTTACAAATTGGTTTGATAATTATATAACTAAAAGTTTATTTTGTTAAAAAATTACATACTTTTGAAAATAAATTAAATATACATGAATATGTGAGAAAGAAACAAACATCTAAAGTAAAAGAATTAAGATAGTTTCTTTAGCTTGATTATCTTATGCTGCGATAGTCGGAAAGTAATATTTTTGAATCTCATCAATAAAATAATTTCTTATAACCATAAAATATTATTATATATATGTATTACATTTAAAAATATTAAAACAATGAAGAAATGAAGAAATACATAAAAACAAAAAATAAATAAAATTGAAAACAAAATTTTAAACCAAATATTTAATCAAACTCTTACAATGACATCTTAATTGAGTTTTCATCCCATGCAAGAACATTAAAAAATAAAACAAAATAAATATTGAGGGTATCAGATATGGTGGAGGAAGATGTAAGAATGAATATTTATACTATAAGAAATGATGTAAGTTACATTTTTAAAATAATTAAATTATAGGAGTCATAATTATAATTTATAGTGTGTTTAATGGAAATTCAATAAAGAAAATCAAAAGTCTTTGAAAATTTATATAATTTTCAGTTACATTTTAGTAGTAAAGTGTGGATTTTAAGTATGAACTAAAGTATATGATTAAATGTGTTAGATATTTGGTTTAATTAAAAATAAATATTATAATTAAAAAATAAATGCTAAATGGACCAATAAGGAGAGAGTGAAACCTTAAAAAATTCCCAAAGAATAATTTTATTTTTTTAATTTGTTTTTATATTCCTCTTAATTTAAGCTATGTCTCTAGGTTTAATTATATTTTTCATCATTGTAGTATATATAATAGATAGAAAATTGAATATCAAATTGTTTTTTATATAGGAAATCAATTATAAAATTCAAAGTTAACAAAAATTATAATGTTGTTTATATTATTACATGTTGAATCACAAACTAAATATAAGGATCATTATTCTTAATAGAATGTCTTACAAATTGGTTTGATAATTATATAACAAAAAGTTTATTTTGTTAAAAAATTACATACTTTTTAGCTTGATTTTCTTATAACCATAAAATATTATTATACATATGTATTACATTTAAAAATATAAAAAACAATGAAGACATAAAGAAATACATAAAAACAAAAAATAATTAAAATTGAAAACAAAAGTTTAAACTAAATAATTAATCAAACTCTTACAATGATATTTTAAATGAGTTTTCACCCCATGCAAGAGCTTTAAAAAAAAACAAAGAGAATAATGAAGATATGAGATATGGTAGAGAAGGATGTGAGAATGGCTATTTTTATGATAAGAAGTGATGTAAGTTACATTTTTAAAATAATTAAATTAGAAGAGTTATAATTATAATTTATAGTGTGTTTAATTGGAATTCAATAAAGAAAACCAATAGTCTTTGGAAATTTATATAATTTTCAGTTTCATTTTAGTAGTAAAGTGTGAATTTAAAGTATGAATTAATGTATATGATTAAATGTGTTTTTTTGGTTTAATTAAAAATAAATATTATATTTTAAAAAATAAATACAAAATGGACCAATAAAGAGAGTGAAACCTTACTTTTATATATATGATTTTAAATAATTTTCCACCAATAAGCCTTATAAAATTTGTTGAATGATATATGATTAAGTACTTTCATTTTCTTTGCCATTTGATTATAACTTATAGTGTAATTAAATTTTGTATTGAATGATTGTCATAAACATTTATTTATTTATTTATTTTGTTGAATGATATATGATTAAGTCCTTTCATTTTCTTTGCCATTTGATTATAACTTATAGTGTAATTAAATTTTGTATTGAATGATTGTCATAAACATTTATTTATTTATTTTTTTAAAAAAAAATTAAAGCTTTAAATATTTTTCCACCAATAAGTAGAGAGTAGAACCTTACTTTTATATATATGATTAGTGCACAATATTTTCTTTGTATTTCCCCAAGTTTTGAAAGTTACTAATAATGCAATTTGTTTAAAAAAAAGTAATTGTTAATGGAAATAACTCAAGTTTTTATTCACCAATCATCCTCGTTTATCTCTTAAAATTAAAGAAGAAAACTATTTCAAAATTTAAGAATAATATCATATTTAGGTTACTAATTATCTGATGATAATTTCAATAACCCACAATTTTAATACTCTTTTCAAACTCCATTTACATTTTCCTACCAAAAAAAATCCTTTTATATTTATCCTTCCACTACAAAAAAAAAAAAAAAAACTAATACAATATACAATTTTGAATAAGTAAAATAAATTTCACCATAATCATGTCAAAAATTCTCAAATCGATATTCGATACCTTCCAAAACGCACCGTTCTCTCTTCGTAACCCCAAAAATCTGTATTTGTTTTGAAATTGGCACAAAAACCTGAAAACCCAAATTTTTTAACCTTCCTCACTCGTAAAACAATGTCGTGGCTCTTCAAATCTCGCGGCGATGAAGACGATCCCGAACCTTCTTCTCCCACCACTACTCACGGCGGTGTAAAAGAAGATCTATCTTCCTTACTCCGCGGCGTTGCAGCTTTCCTCGCACCTCCTCCGTCTGCTTCTCATGTAGACGAACGCCACCGTTCATCTGATTCACCAACTCAGCAAGCACTCGTCGGGATCCGCAACGATCTGGCTGAGATTCGTGGGAATTTCACAAATTTCGCATCGAATTTGCTTCAGTTCCCTAGTAAAAGTAGTAGTAGTAGTAGTAAAAGATCTGTGATTGAGGTTGAGGGTTTGGATCAAGTTCCTGGGATTTCTGAAGAAGTTGTCGATTTCGCGATTAAAATCGCTACTAGACCAGGTTGCTGGACAGATTTTCCATTGTCACTCAATACTGGTAATCATCTCCATTGAAGAACTGAATCTATTTTGTTGTGTATAGGAATCATAACAAGTTAAAGCTGCATTGATATAGTTGACTTACTCTTGGGAACAAGCCTGGGTCTTTAGGTTTTTAGTTTCCAATTATCTTAGTAGATCACAATTTTTAATGCCACTTATTGTGTCAGAGCTTAAATTTTTGTTGTTTTGTTTTCACTTTTAGTGGTATATCTTTGTTCTGTGCAACTTAGTTTATTTAGCTTGGAATTGTGAAACCAGTTAGATGAAATTACATCGGTGGTTTCGTTTTTTTCGAAACAAAGCTGTGGAAAGTCTTAGTTAGTGAATTATGCTGAAGATTAGTTATGATTTCTTACCGTGTTTGTTAGGGAAAGATTGGTTGTTTCTACTCTTGATTTGTTGTAGTATTCATTGTTTTAGAGTGTTTTGCTAGGGTTCTAGATTTAGGATAGACCGTCAACATTCACCTCGTGGGTTATATTAATCTAAGCCTGGGACTTTAGGATCTCTAACTTCCTATTATCTCTGTAGATCTCATTTCCATTTGGCACTTTTGTCTTAGAGCTCAAATCTTTGTTGTTGTTTTTTTGAAAAATATCCAATTGGATATATTCGTTCTGTAGAACCCAATATGTAATCTTGGTTAGCTTGGAAATATTGTCAAAGAACTTATGGGAAACACATAATTGTGCTTGCATATAGTTGATGTTTTCAGTTGCCAAACATGTTGTACTTTAGTCTTCCCCTCTTGTTGTGTTATATTATAGACCTTTTTGGATAGTCTTTTGATTGTTTCTACTATTGATTGGTTGTAGACGACCCTGTTCTTTAGATGGATCTCTAGAGGGATTAAGATTAGGCTTGACCGGTTCAGCATCTCTTGGGATACATTTCTTCAATCCCAGATCTTTAGGATCTCATGCTTCCTATTACTGTCTGTGGATCACATATCCATTTGCCACTTTAAATCTTTGTTTTTTATTTTGAAAAGCATATATTCATTCTGTACAACTTAGTACACATGCTTCATTAGCTTGAAAATAATTTTGTAGCACTTACACATAAGAACCTATATTCTTGCTGTACAACCTAGTTAATAGGCAACGTTTGCTTGGAAATACTGTCTAAGCACTTCCAGTAGAAAAGCATTGGTGGTTTATAATTTTGCCTACTGAATTATGCTGAAGTTAATCTTTGACGTTTTGTGTCCGCATTGCAGAATTCGAATTGTCTGAGGCTCAGAAGGCACATGCATCAGCCATTGAACATCTGGTTCCTGACCTTGTAGCTGTGAAGAATGAAGTTAGCAGTTACATGGATGATGAACACTTCTGGCTGATTTATTTTATTTTGCTGATGCCAAGACTGAATGGACATGATTTTGAACTCTTAGCAACCTGCAAGGTAAGAATTTTTACTGGACATGCACCCTGCTGAATGTTCAGTAGTATCTGATTCTATTTTTTAATTCGTAATCGAAAAACAAGGCTATGATATAATGACTCCTTCAACCGATTGCACTAAGAATAAGTTTCGCATCTGGAAAAACTGTATATGCATTAAGTTTTTGTCTGATGCTTTTGAAACTGGATGGTTCTAATCTTTTATTTGCTCTGCATTTTTTACATGTTACTATGGTACCATTTTCTAAATCTTTGATAGCTATATTGCGTGGCGACAGGTATTTGAAACAAGGGACCAACTTTTACTAAAGCTGCAAAACAAAGAGACAGGGTCAAGCAAGAGCTCTGTTGGTCATGAAACTCCTGAAGAAGGCAGCAGTAGTAAGGCAACAGAAACCGTGGAGGGAGTCATCGACAAAATAGAGACACTAAAAATTGAACAGAGAGAGACAAGTGATGAATCATCTGAAGAGAGACGAAGGAGTTTCAGAGATGAAGAAGTAATCTCCTTTAGTGATTTAGATGTAGACGACCTCTCAGAGAAGCCAAGTTCGAACAGGAGTACACTGAAACGACCAGCATCAAATGCAAGCGGTTCAAGCTGGGTTCAGCTGAGCCGGAGTCAAGCTGGACATAGCAAGGATTCGGAAGGTGAGTCCAGTGACTGGCTTCCGATTGGCGATTCTGATTAATGTTGAAGGTATAAATTGGTGATATTACTTGTAAAGTTGTGACTATTGAACTAAAACCTAGCACATTTTTAGTAACTTGATGTTTAAAGTTGGAAAAGAAAAAAAAAAACTAGCCCTAGTATAAAACACCAAACCGAGCCGAACTAAAATTTTGGGAGTTTGCTTCGGGTACGGTTATTAGGTGTAAACCGATTGGTAGAAAAAAAAAAATTTTGGAAAACGAAATATTTCGGTTACTTTGGTTTGGTTATCAGTTAAGGTTAACTGATTTTTTTTACCTTTTTAAAAAACTGATATTCACCCCTAAAATAACCTAACTCTCCAAAATAACCAAATCTGAAATAACAAAAAAAAGATTGATATAAACCCGAAAAACCAAAAAAACCCGAAATTATCCTTAAATAACCGGAAAATCCATATTTTTTTAAAAGCTAAATTTTTGTTATCAAATTAACCAAACAAACTGATAACAGAACCGGGTTAATGTGGCAAGATTTTCAAAATACAAGAAAACCGAAAAACCAAAATAATCTAACCAAAATTTCCGAAATAACCAAAGTCATGGCTAAAAAAAAACAGTCCTACATATCGCCTTTACATATATATAGCTTCAGTTCAGACATTATCACGTACAGATATGGGTTGTTGATTAGTGACCACAAATCACAACCCCAGAACAACAGTTCTATCTATCTACAAGTAGAAAGAAGCAGTGGATCATAACTCATTTTAGAACATAAGAGATGAACTTGTGGTCGGCCATTGGATGTGTTGGAAGAATCTAAACCATTGAAATGAAAACTATAGCACCTCTCAAGGGTCGTTAGCATACATTGCAGCTGGCAAAAGTTACGAATTAATGACTCATACATCTGTCATTTGGAATTTACGACCGGCCATATACACTGACCACTGGCTCTTGTTGGACTGATACATGTTACTACGATTCGTATCCTTCCCGAGGAGGAAAAAAAGAATAACTTAGATAGGTTTTGAATCTGGTTAATAGTATCATTACTCAATTATTCATTTGATAAAAAGGATAGGGTACCACATTATCACTCCATGATTTATAGAGATATTTGTTTTTAGTTATTTATGCATTATTTTGATGTTAGTACACTATTCACATAATTACATATAATCATGTATACACATAAGTTATTTAGTTATGCTAGATAACTATATTATTTTTCATTTGGAAGAAGATAAAATAAAAAATTGAGGGCTAAAAGAAAAGGAAAAACAAATCTTGAACAATGTTTTTAAAATAACATTCTATTTTAGTATTTAGTAAAATAGTAAATACTATGGATTTCTCCAAACTAAAGTACCATGTTATTTAATAATATAGCAAGTTATATATAAAAGTTTTGATTGGTTGTGACTTTAGAATCTTTCCACAACAATTTTTTTTTCTACATTGCTGAATTCAAAGCAATCAAACTTTAGAAAATTTTTATTTTATTTTTTAATTTCTTAATATTTCCTTAATTATTATTTTTTGGCAGTATAAAAAACTTTTTCCTAAAGCACATAATAATCTACAGCTTAAAAACAGCCAAAATACTACAACAATAAAATCTACAACTACAATAAAATAATACACAGCTTAAAATCTACAGTCAAAAAATTTAAAGCTACAGCTGTAATCAATTAGGTCCTAATTAAACAAACAATCAAGAATTTTGAGAAAATCGTTTGATTTCAAAAAGCTTAGGGTTACTTAAATAATTTATAGATGTATATGGTCAATTAGATTGATACGAGAGAGCTTATGGGTGGTACACGTTCATTAAATGGTCAATTCGGACTCTTTGTAGATATGGTAAAAAAAGGAAGAGAGTGGTGAAAAGAGAAGAAGTTTGGAGAAAGTAAAAAAAACAAGAAGATGGTCCACGCACACATGATCTTTTCTTTTATGACACTATGTAACAAAACCACCAAACAACAAAAGAGTGTCCTGAATTTCACATGTCAGTCTTGCTTCTTTACCTCTGGAAGTATATTTTGGATATAACTATATATATGCTATTTGTTCCTGAATTTGTATTATAATTCTTATATGATATCATTTTTTAAGTATAGGATTGATTGATAGACTGTCGTTGGCCATGAATTGGCCATTACCATCTTTAGTTTTTTTGCTTATACGCTTCATCTTCAATTATAAGTAAACTATCTCTCCCCCGGTCTGCCGTACACTCCCTAGAGGCCCAGACCGTCCCGGAGGGGTAATCTTTGAACTGAAGTCAAATAATAAGGATGCCTAGAGAAATGCTTGTTACTTTATCTAAGATTGTGTGCTAGCTACTATTTTGGTGTCTTAGAACAACCACATTTCAGCTCATGTTGTTGTTCCCTAACCTAAACACTTTGGGATTGCATTCGAACTTGAGTATCCGAAGGTCCTCAGAAGGCACAACATTATTTCGAATAGTCTTAACCCTCTTCTCTATGCATGGTGCAGAAGTATTCCTTCGCGGCTGACTTGTGGAGATGCTTAGGAACACACATGGCTGACCTTTGAAAATCATACTAGTCATTGTGCTGTCTCGCTAGTTTGATTCATTACATTTCCTCTATTGTTTAACTAGAAGGAGCCAAGATCCCAAATGATTGTACAGTGTTAATTGAAACTGAAGTTACCTTTGTTAAAAACTGTAGTTAACACAAGACAAAGAGGCAATTACAAAAGGAGTGAAATTTTTTTGGGGGACATGTGATGAGATATAGCGATGGGTCATGAAGGGAATCTTGTATTCTTATGATAATTGCCAACCATGCTTATTTTGGGGTGTCTCTTCTTATTGCAGAAGTAGCCCCCATCTACACGTGAACCCTTCTTCCCATTCTTTCTTTATATATTCCTACACTCTTTCGTATAGTTACCTCCATCCACTCTAACTCAACATGGACTCGTTCAAACTCTCATCTCTCTCTCTTTGCCTCTTTCTCATTTTCATTATCTCTTTCCCCCAACATTCCCTCTCATGTGGCTCATGCAATCCCCCCAAGGGCGGCGGAAAGCCCTCCAAGAAACCCCCTGTACACGTCCCTAAGCTACCGGTGCCTCCAGTGACCGTCCCAAAGCTACCCGTTCCTCCGGTGACAGTCCCTAAGCTACCAGTTCCTCCAGTGACAGTCCCTAAGCTACCAGTTCCTCCAGTGACAGTCCCTAAGCTACCAGTTCCTCCAGTGACAGTCCCTAAGCTACCAGTTCCCCCAGTGACCGTTCCTAAGCTACCTGTTCCCCCAGTGACCGTCCCTAAGCTACCCATTCCTCCAGTGACTGTCCCAAAGCTACCAGTTCCCCCGGTAACCGTCCCTAAGCTACCTGTTCCCCCGGTGACAGTCCCTAAGTTACCTCTTCCTCCAGTGTCAGGGCTACCCATACCTCCAGTGGTAGGCCCAAATCTTCCATTGCCACCTTTGCCAATTGTTGGTCCTATCCTTCCACCCGGGACAAACCCACCCGCCCCAGGAGGTGGTGATTGTCCTCCACCTCCAGGGGGCGATAAGGCTACATGTCCAATAAACACACTAAAATTGGGTGCGTGCGTGGACTTATTGGGTGGTTTAGTAAAGATAGGCCTTGGGGATCCAGCAGTTAACAAATGCTGTCCGTTACTTAAAGGCCTTGCAGAAATCGAAGCCGCCGCTTGTCTCTGCACTACCCTCAAGATCAAAGCTCTTGACCTTAAACTTTACGTCCCTGTTGCTCTTCAGCTTCTTCTTACCTGTGGCAAAAACCCACCTCCAGGCTACACTTGTTCCATATAAGATTAAAACTCACTGCACTTGAAGGGTATGCTATTTTTCCCTCTCATTTTTTTATATTAAAACTTGAACTTGAAACGTATTTACTACGGCATTACCAAAAAACGTCTTCAGTCCAATTATTCAACTAAAGTTTTACGTTCAAATATTTAAATATTGTATTATATATTCATATAGATAACATGAAGCCATAACGAAAATTTATTTGTTATCCTAATTTTACGCAGATATTTTGGAGAAAAAAGTGAGAAGAGCTCCAATATATTATCTTTATTGGTTTATCAAATCATATCATATCCCGTTGATTCTTTCCTCTATTGTTCATGTCTGCTTGTATCATCAATTAATGTGTGCTTTTTAGATTAATGATTCTTCTCTTTGTATTAAAGTATGATTTGAAATCTTTTTTATTTATTTATTTGAGTTATCGAATGAGTTGAATGAGAATATAGCTAAGGCTTCTACATAATTATCTCATTAGAAAACTTAAACTCTAATGAGTAAAACTACTCACATACGAACAAAAACCAACAAAATAATTGAGAAGAAGAGATTGTATAATTGCAATATAATATCAAAGATCTAGAATTTGTTTTTACAAATAATGAAATATCTAAGTAAAACCTTTAAAAACTAAGAAAATCACACACAATTAATTATGTGGCTCGCGAAGTCGAAAACTTATGTTTGTAGTACAAAAGAGAAACACTAATATAAATGGAAAACTCTAAACAAAATCAAAGCGCCTACCGATCGGTTATACGTTATGTACCGCCCATATGTACCGCCCAGCTATTTTTTTTTATTTGAATAATCAAAGAGGTTCTGGGCCGAAACCCATACATCCCCTCATGCCCGAAACCAGAACATGCTATATGGTTTCGTCCCAAGCGCTACTCGAACCGGTGACCTCTGAGCTTTTGCCAGAGATCATTACAACAACAAGTATAAAAATCTACAAAGACTTTTAAGCATTCAAAGCTACATTATTCTTAATTTAAAGAATCGAGAGATACAATGTTAAATCGGCTCTAAGGAGGGTTATTGGGAGCTTGATTTTAAAAGAGTTTGTGGATTTTAAAAGTTTAGAGATTTTAAGATTCTTAAAAACATTTGTAGATTCTAAAATAATGTTTACCCAAATTTTTAGAGTTTAGTAGATTCTTCAAATGATAGATTTTACAAATACTTATGATAAGTGCAGTATTTTGTAAGTTGTTTTTAATGACCAAATATGTAAGAATCACTTTCCCAATAACACTAGAATTTGATAGAATTGGAAAATCAATAAATACTAAATTTTTTGAATAACAAAGAATTTTAAATAGAATTACAAAATACATACACCAATAACAAGAGATTTTATTAAGAATCTAAGAATTCATAAACCAATAACAATAGAATCTTAAACTCTAAAAATCTTTAAAAATCATTATCCCAATACCTAAAATGAAAATAAAGGAGGTTATATCAAGCTGAATGATAAAAACTCTTAGGATTCGGTAATCTTATGTTGAGCAAGGATAAATGGGGCTGGAAAGTCGTGGTGCATAATATAATTTGAATGGTCGATGGATATCACAAGAAACTTGCAGAATAGCTTCACGATACCGAACTTAATATCTTTGGATATATGCACCAAAGAGACTATGGATTTTGCTGGATATGCACACCAACAAGATGATCTTCTTAGAAACTGTTTTTGATAAAAAGAAAGATAGGTTCTCAAAGATATTACAAGAGTTTATAAAGAAGAGAAAGAACAAGCCTTGTAACTTGTTCCAAGGCTGTTCTCGAAAATACAAAAGAAATAAACATAGAATTTGAACGTTTAATACCTAAACTTGGCTTCTAAGTTGAATCAAGAAGCCACGACCAAGAAGAGGAAGAGGGTGAATTTAAAAATAAACTAAGTATTGTTGAATCACTTAGCATGGATCAAAACCAAAGTGGTTTAAGATTCTTGATCGTGTTGGCTCCAAATCTGATTAGGTAATCCTCAAACGGCTTGGTTAAACGTTTTAGCTCTTAAGCGAGTCATTGGACCAGTTGGTGTAACAAGAGAATCCTTGGTTACAAGCTTGTCCTCCACTCCGAGCTGCTTCTCCTCAGCAACGAGCTCAGCTTCTTCAAGTTCCAACACCGGTTAATGCTCCAATTCCTTAGTGCTATCCATGATCATATCAATTCAGTATAGTGAATGAAGCTCATACTCCGTAAGCTAAATTATTTTCAATCTTGTGAGAAACATGTGCATATTTTTCTCATCTGCCTGTACAAAGCAAAGTCAAATCTTTTCATAAGAGTGTTGAAGAATATCAAAGTAAAAAGTAAAATCACTGTTAAGCATGAATGTAACATCAAAGGCACAACCTTGTGCTTATATGCCTATGAATCACATGGAACTTCCGTCTCTCCCGCTCAAAAGGCTGGCATTTCGCTTCTTCAAGTTTGTAGAGAGTTGTCTTGAGGTCTATCGAGATAAAATTTGTTGTGAAGAAGAGGGCATGTACGTATTTTGATAAATAAGAGAATTGCTTTCTCAGTTAAAAGATACTGTTTTTTTATCAAAAGCAAATAAGTCTGATAAGGGTCGTGTTTGTTTGGTAGCCGCAGAAGTTGCGGTGGCGGCAGTGGCAGACGCTATGTTTTGATCTCTGAATCAAATCGATGTTCAAAAATTTTAACCGTAGAACATTGCGTTTGCCGCGGCGGCAACTTACGGTAACCAAACAAACAACAATACATGCGGTCACTGCAGCCACAGATACCTGGGGGACCAAACGAACATGCCCAAGGTGTCTTCTTCTTCAAATGAACATAAATTGTATCAAACTATTTTGTAAATCACTAAGCATTGTTTTTTTTTACCTCAAAACAATCATTAAGCATTGTTTAGAGATCTTTATTGTTCAAAACACTACATTGGACATCGATAGCACAATTTCTGTAACTATTATTAGAAAGGGTATACTAAATTAGAGTATTTTATTATATTCTTATCTTCTTACTAGGATTGGAGCAGCGCTGCAGCGCATGTGAATGTTTTACATATACGTACGAATTTTAACGGATTAGAATATGTTAAATTTTTATTTCTTTGCATTGTAGTTGATTACAATAAATCATATCTTTTGTGTAATGAGTTTGAACTAAATAGTAGAAAAGAACTAGTAAATGGGGACTAAAATCTCTTGTGCCCTTTGACCAAAGTCTTTATACACACATACCCTTCTATGTTCTTAGTACCCTTTGACCATATATTGACCAATTTAATCCCATATTTTGCCCCTTCTATTATTGATTTAATTTAAACAAAAAAGAAAAAGAAAAAACAGACATGGACCCCACTTAAAAATCTTAATCTTCTCTCTCTCCTTCAACAACGATCCACCACTATCCTCCATAGCTCCTCCTCGATTAAACTCACCATCGTCTCTCTCATCAACACGAGAAGGAACCCAACAACTGAGGTAATACACTTATTCATACCCATTGTTGAATTCATAACTCGTTGGCTTGAAGTAGACTTGTTGTGGATTGGATTTGTTCATCTCTATTGAACTATTAACAATGCAATTGGAGATATTGTAGATTTGGATTTGATTGGATTTTTCTTATCCTCATTGTCAATTAGGGATATGAGTCGAATTGGGTCGACTATTGTTCATAATGTGTGCACTGTTGCAGTTCAATCGAATTGAATCGTAGGAAAGTAATTCGAAAATTAGTGGTGGCTGTAGTACATCTGGTAGAACTTGGTATAACTATTTGGTTACAACGGGTAGAACTATAATGGTAAAACTAGTAGTACAAATGGATACTCTTTGGTATAACTATGAACACGACAGAGATTATACTGTGAGGTTTCCTATTCTATTTCAGGCCACAATGAATAAAAACCATCAAAAATCATAATATATGTTTATGGGGGATATTATGCAACAAGGGAAAATGAACCAAGATGGAATTCAAGAGATAAAGTTCATCAATCTCTTAGAATGGAGACAGAGGAGGTCACTTATTCTGCAGTGGTGAACAAGATATGCAGGAAGGTGAATGTTGATGAAACAACGACTGAGCTGAAATTGAGTTACGTTCCAAAATCAGTGGAGCCTAAGAGACCAATATACATATTTGATGATGATGATGTTATGTGTAATATGGATATGAATGAAGATCATTTCGAAGTTTTGCATGTCGAAGTCGTTAAGGGTATGAGAAGGGTCGAGGAAGTGTAGGTTGTTCACTCAGTGAGGAGCATATTTCAAGTAGTATAGCGACATATGGGACCATGTTCCTTGATTGAAGCGAGCCATTTGAACGTCTTGAGATGGTGGAAAATAGTGATGGGAGAGATGGAAACATGATTCGTTATGAAGAACAGCCCGAAGAATAAGCAATAGTAGAAGATGGCACACATGTTGCTGAGATCACACCGGCTGTAAACCGTAAATGGGAAGATGGATTGTATGTGACTATCCGGCAAGAATTTGAAAGCAAGCAAGCAATTAAAGATTTAGTTGAAAAAGCTGCGCACAAGAACTGTTTTGAGTTTGTTATACTAAAGTCGGATCCTATGTTGTTTGTGCTTAAATAATTAGAATTTAGAAAGGGCTGCAAGTTAGCTTTACGAGCAGCAAGGAATGGGAATGCAGACAGATTCTTGGTCAGAACTTACACTAAGATACATACATGCTTACGGTCAGAAACAAGTACAATGAGTAAAACAAAGGAGAGGCACATCTCATTTAGTTGCATCTGTTTTGCGTGAAGATTTCCCATGTCTGATAGACACTCCAACTCCTAAAAATCTCATCCCTTTGGTTCAATCAAATGTTGGTATCAAAGTGTCATACTTAACCGCAAATAGAGGGAAAAGCTATCTGCAGCTGACCTTAGCGGTACCGCAGAGGATAGTTACAAGTTGGTTTATTGTTATATGCACATGTTGGGGAAGATGAATCCAGGTACAATTTCATATGTTGAATTGGATGAAGCCCGGAGGTTTAAGTATTTGTTCTTTGCCTTGGGGCGTGCATTGAAGGCTTCAATGCCATGAGAAAGGTGATCATTGTGGATGCAACCAGTATTAAAAGTGTATATGGTGGAGTACTAATCATGGCTTCAACTCAAGATCCGGATCACCACCATTATCCGATTGCATTTGGTGTAGTTGATAGTGAGAATAATGCAAGTTGGACTTGGTTTTTCAGTAAATTGAAATCAGTTATACCAAATTGTACAAAGTTGGTCTTCTGTTCTGATAGACATCAAAGCTTGATAATGTCAATAAGTACGGTGTACCCGTTGTCTCACCATGGGTATTGTATTTATCACTTGTCTCAGAATGTTAAATTTAGTTGTAAGAACGTGAACAAAGATTTAGTTGCGACGACGTTCATGGAAGTTGCGAAGGCTTACACCGAGTCTGAGTTTGAGAAACTCTATGCTGATTTCATTAATAGGTTTCCAGCTGCGGGTACTTATCTTGATAAACACGTAGGACAACATAAATGGGTGCGATGTTTTTTTCCAAGAGTTACATACAACATTGATACAACTAATACATTTGAATCTATTAATGGTGTCTTTAGATTCTTATGGGCATACGCGTTACTACCAATGATAGGTGTGTTTGTTGCTAAACTAGCTGAATGGTTTAATAAATATAGGAAAATATCATTAGAGACACCAATAGAGCAAAAGTTAGTCCCTTTTGTTGAGAAGTTGATGCACCATAGATGTTCAGACGCAAAACTCTTACTGGTGACTGAACTAAACAACTATTTTCTGGAATACAGTGTGACTGGAGTTGATGGTAGTAGTTATGTGGTTGATCTGGAAAAAAAAACTTGCTACTGCAAGCAATTTGATATTGATAGATATCCGGGTGTGCACACTATTGCTGCGGCCATGGAAGCAGCAAAAAACGCTGGTAATGAAATCCAATTGCATGAGCTGTGCAGTAAGTATTATTGGATGGAGCATTGAGCATTGGGAGATTCAAGGACGATATATCCAGCTCCTATCATGTCTATGTGGATTGTTCCGGACGATATGCATGATTTGGTTGTCTTTCCTAAGTTTTATGTCATAAAAAGAGTAAGAAAACCAACAAAAAGGATTAAATCAACATGAGAACATGGACGCAGGAAGAAGAAATCTACCATCGTGAGCTGGTTTGAGAGTCAAGGTTCCCAAAGTTGATTGATTGTATTTTTATGTAATATCCTATTTGAACAATTAGGTACAACTTGTTTTCGTTATGATACAACTTGAGTAATTTGAATTTGATTTTCGGACTTTCTTAAGTCAACTTGTTTTTTTATAAACATGAATTGGAAAAAAATAGAGAAAACTAAATAAATATAAACATGAATTTGTTATAAATAATAACGTAAATATATATAATATTATTATATGTATATATGTATATATGTATACATATGTTATATTATATGAAAAGTAGTAATATAACAAAGAAAGAAGAAGAATGACGAGAGAGTGAAGGAGTAGTACTTTATTGCTTCTTCTCTTATGTTTACAAATGAACAAAACAACGTATATATAGTGCAGTAACTTAGAGACTAAGCTAAACCAAAAATGGATAAACATTATCTTCTATCATATAGATAAAGATGAATGATACTATCTAATAGTGATGAATAGTCATTATTATGATTATCTATTTCATAACAGAATTGAATTAAAATTTCATCATGGTATCCAATATATATATAATACGGAATAATTATTTTTATTATTATACTTCACTACAGATATCTTCATGTTCTAGGTTTATCATGAAATACCTTACACATTAAGGGTCACTTTCTCATTGCAAACAACATATAATTAGAAAAGCTAAGAAACGAATGTTTTCAAAAATATTTAGGCATGTACATGTGGTATATGTACCTCAATTAATTAAAATCATGTGTACAACTAAAAATATTTCTTTTAAACATGGTATAACTAATTACCATAAAAAATGAAAATGTACAACTTGCCAAAACTAGTACAACTTGGAAACTTGGTACAACTAGTGCATTTTGGCGGCTACACGTGTCTAATGTGGGTGACGTGTTTGTTGTTTGGTCATTTTTTATTTTTTATTTTTATTTTTCTTATACTTTAGAATTTTCAAAAAAATTTCAACTTGAAAATGAAATTGAAAGAGAGAATCGGTGGATCTTGTCCATAGCTAGGGTTTCGAATTACTGTCCTCTTTTACTCTCTTCACTTTCTCACTTCTTCTCCTTCTTTATGGGTTTGTTTGCGATTTCTTCCGTTTTTTTTTGGTTTGCGATTTCTGATCATCAACAACTTCTTCTCTTTCCCTCTTTTCTCCTTTCTCCTTAGCTTGTTCTTTCTCCCCATCTTCCATCTCAACATCTTCCTTTTGGCCTTCTTCAGTTGTCCCAGTTTGCTCTATCTCGGCCTTCTCTTTCTCGGCCTGCTCCATCTCGGCCTTATCCTTCTCAGCTTGCTCCTTGTCAGACTACCCAACCATGACCACTTCTTATATCCGTCACTAATCAAGAACTGTCGGTAAATCATACTAGCGCATCAAGCTGTGGGTGTCCTACTTCAACACAAACCACGCCCTCCTCTAGTGTATCACCTTTTGAATTCACTTTTCTCCATGATGCTTCTTCAAGTGTTGCCTTACTCCCTGAATCAGGTGGTGACTCCACCATATTCTCAAAAATCTTTTTGTTCCTTGCTTTCCATATGAACCACACATACCATGGAAAAATTCTCGAACTCTCTTCTATGGCACCACCTAACTTCCCTCTTCAGAAAAGGAAATCCAAATTACTATAAATGAGGGACATGGTAACATCAAGGGTGCCGAGGGAATAGTCGATAGAGCCCACACCTGTCTAGCTGGAGGGCATTTAAAAAATACATAATTAATTTTTTCCTCCTAAACCCCATAACGAGGGCATTGTTTCTCTCTTTTGAGTGCCGTAACACTGGGTCCATTGCCCATTTTGAGTGCTGTAACACTAGGTCCCTTAATAGGGTATTCGCTAGCTTGGCGAGAGAGAGATCTCGGGGTTTCATAACCAGATTTGACTGTATAGTTCCCAGACATAGTCAATTTCCAATTATATCCATCTCGTGATCTGGTTAGGCTCGGTTTAATCCCCATAATAAGGGTAATTTCGTTTGGTGAGAAGAGTTCCTGAAGTTGCTCAACTCTCCATGTTCTAGACACGGGATCAATAAGTGAATTGACACACACCAATGGGTCCCTGTTTCGAGAAAGTCCCTCGGAAGTTTTGCCAATATGTTTGGAAACCAAGTATCCGTTCAAACGTTGGTGTTATATCCAGACCATATAGTTTTCCGTATAACATATTTTAGAACTTCCTTGGCTACAAGTAAGCTTCTCCATCCATAAGACTGAAGATTTGACACCTTAATTTCCAAAGGGCTACTGTAACAAAAGTAACGGCCCTTGAGAACCCTACTAAGAAGACATTCTGGGAAACAAAATAACCTCCACAGTTGTTTCGAAAGGAGGGCGAGGTTAAAATCTTCTAATACCCAAAATCCTAGACCTCCTTCTGAAAAGTGAGAGCAAATTTGGTCCCATGAAATTTTATAGATACCTCTGGAATCTCCTTTATTAATCCACCAAAAACGCGCCTTTGCACTATTTAATTTGGTACAAATCTCTTTCGCAGTAAAAATACGACATTACATACGTCGGATGAGTTTAGGCTTGAGATTTGAGAAGAACTTATTTGCCTCCATTCGATAGATATTCAGAAAACTAGGAATTGACTCGACTATTCATTTGATCCCTAACAAAAGCACAGACTTGGGACTTAGATCCATGGATCTTCTGTAGTAATCCCAAATAAGTCCCCATCCCTCCATCTTGAGAGATCTGTAGAATTGACTTTATCTCTTGGCGAAAGGCAGTAGTCACCATAATTCCAAACATGATAAAGGACCTAGAAATTTTTTTTCCCCTAGGCACAACCATATAGGGGAATCATATCTATCACTTCTTTACGTTGTTGTACATTAGCTTTGTAAAATAATAAGCTATCATCCGAGAAAAGAAGATGTGACATTCTAGGACTTGCGCACCCACACGTAGGCCTTGAATCGTGCCTTACTTCTCAGCCTGCTTGTGTTGTGCAATGAAAGCTTTCGTACATAAATAAATAAGTTTGGAGAAATAGGGTCTCCTTGTCGGATGCCTCGATTTGGTCTAATTCGTCCCTGAGGGTCACCATTGATTGTGATACGGTTGGACACTAAGGTAATACACTGCATAGTTCAGACTATTTATCTTTAATCAAAACCCATTTTTTCCATTAAAGCACTGAGAAAGTTTCATTCAACTCTATCACAAGCTTTACTCATATCAGTTTTGATGGCCATATAGGCAGATTGGTGGAAATTCTCTTGTGCAATGAGGATATTATCCGTACTCAATCATCCTGTCACAAAGTCAGATTGCGCCTCAAATTTTAGCTCCAGGAGTAACCTTTTAATGCAGAGGCTCAAGATATTTGATATTACTTAGTACCTAACATTACATAAGCTAATAGGCAGGAATCCTGCCATCTCCCTCGGTCTTTCACCCTTAGGTATTAGACATATATTGGTTTTATTTAAACAGCTAATGAAGATTCTCGAGATAAAGAAATCTTCGTCATTGTGGTGAGATCATCTTTTACTATATCCCATAAGTTCTGGAAGAAAAAGGCTGTCATGCCATCCGACTATGGACTATTTGTCAGATCGTACTCTTCCTTCCACATCCTAGATACCAGCACTTTTCATATCTGCTAGAAAAGCCTCCATGCTTCTTCCACCAGCATAAAAGACTCTTCCAATCAATGTGAAGCTAAACCTCCTTAAAAGAGCTTCATTGTCCAAGGCTAGCAGGAGGACAGGTTCATCTTCCTCAGCCATGAGAGTTAACTTTCTTCATCTTCAATAGCATTAGGTAAGACATGACAAAATTTGAATGCCAAAACACACAACTAAAGGATGGGGGAAAAGCAAAAATAGACTAAAAAGGTGAAATGAGCATAAAGGAGATGGGAGAAGAGAGTTCTAATAGCACATCACCAGGAAAGTTGTGGAGGGGAAGTAAGATTAATCACAACAGATATGTTGGATATAAGGAAATAACATCGGTTTGACCGTAGGGTACAAAGGACTTAGCCAAAAAAGGAAGTTAAGTGTTGATGAGAACCATTTTGATTTGAAATCTTGAATGTTATGAGATAGTTTGACAACTGACTCTGACTATTCATCATCTATTTATTGTTTTCCTTAGAAAATAGATGAATCATTTATTGATGAGAATGAATTTTGTTACTTTCAAGATTCTTGCTATCGGGTTAATTCTTGCTATCAAGAAATAATAATTAGAAGAATCCTCATGATATTGTTGACTAAAAAAATTGAACATGCATTGGGTAATGATGTTGTTGTGTAAAAATACAGTCAATATATATATACTTTTAAAATACGGTATATGTAACAAACATAGCACATGAAGATAGCTCAGTTTTCGTAATTGCTATCTAAATTGATGCTACAAAGTTATGCCTATATAACAACATTTTTAAAACGCTAAACATAAACAATAAAACGGAAACTAAAAATCACAAAATTTCTACCAATATTTATCAAAATTTACTTAAGCTTCAAAGTAAAACAAACTGAAGTTATATAAAAACCAAAACCTAATTAACACACTCTTTCTCGTTGCCGTATATGTTTCTCATCCAGCATTTTAATGGTAATAGCAGCTATCTCTTTTCTCTTCACACTTGAACATTTTCTCTCATCTCCTCCTCTACAAAGTTCATGGTCTCGGTTTCCTCCTTCCTCAATCGCTGCTCCTCCAAAAAAATATGGTTACTCACTTATCATGTCATTAGTTTGTCTATAATCATAAATGGTACTACATGTAGTCAATCTCTGTTGATTTTACTTACATTATCAATTCCCATATTCTTATTATTTGATTGGGTGCTTCCGTGACTTTTGAGATTTTTGTAAATCTTTTCACAACAGTTCATAATCCTCTCGCCAACAGGCGCACGTCAAAACTTGCCAACATCATGTACATAATGTATATTGTTCTAAAGTTTGTTATTTTGAAAAGTTTTGTATTATGGAAACTGCATATCCAAACAGATCTCAAGTTGGTTGTCGGGTTGCCGTGCAAGAGGGCTGGAGTGATCAATGGGGCGATGGATTGTGGAATAAATGTCATCGAGTATTATAAGTTATGAAGAGCGTAAAAGATAGCACCCATTTTGTTATTGTTTGCCTAGGGTTATGCATGATATATTGGTTGTTTAACTTCCGTAGTAAAAGTACATGTTTAGGAGATCCTCATTGTTCGAATGGTTGGTTATTAATTTGTGGTTGAGGAGGTTATTCATAAGTTTTCCTTGTTATTGTTGAGTTGGTCTGTGAGATCTACTTAGATCCTGAACTATTTATTAAAAATAAAATAAAATTAAAATTATCAATTTAAGAAAACTTAATAATTATTGAAATTTTAAATTTTATAGGATACATAAGATACAATTTAAAACATAAATAACTTAAAGCACAATAATTTTAAACTTGATTTATGGAAAACAAATTTCCATATATACTCGACCAAATTCTTCTTAAATTGTAGATACATAACTCAATCGCGAAGTCAAGCTCTATTGGCCATCATATCGACGATATTTGAAGAGATCTGAAGGCATTAGGTGAACTTTTGGCAGATTCTGCTTGTTCAAAATCGGTTACATCAAATTGAGTATACCGATCTCGTTCGTCTTTTTCTATCATATTGTGAAGTATTATATATGCTCGGATAATATTCCTTATTTTTACCTTATCCTAAATAAGAGTCAGATTTTTTGCAATGGCAAATCAAGTTTGCAAAACTCCAAAAGCACGCTCGACATCTTTATGATAAGCTTCTTGATTGCTTGCAAATAAAGATGCTTTGTCTGTTTTAGGAAGTGAAATAGATTGGATAATATTAGTCCATTTATTACCCATTAAAGAAAAATAGCAATTAAGTCAGGTTTAGGAAACCGAATTTGATCGTCGGGCAGGTGAACCGATTGGTCTGTTGTTGGACCAATCGATCATCTCGTTTCTGGTCTTGTCCGTGTGCGTAGATCAATCGATCCATCCATTTGTTTCTGATCTGGTCCGGGCGAGTGGATCGATCAATCCAAGGATAGGATCGATCGATCTCTTTGCTCCTGGAATGTGTCGTCGGTTGGGATCGATCGGTCTGAAGTTGGACCGACCGGTTTTTGCTTTGCATCTGATAATCTTGCACTTCCTTGCCCGAAAATGGTCCAAAATGCGCCAATTCCGATCCAATTGCTTAGCTCGCTCATGACTCAAAACATGACTTGAAAGACACCAAAGATGGACAAAAACATGACAAACGACTCAAAATGGACATAAAAAAAGGGTGAAAGACTCTAAAAACACTGTATATCAACTCTCCCGACTTCGATTCTTGCTTGCCCTCAAGCAAAACAAAATCTTAACCTAGAGAAGAGGTTTGAAAATGAGAGAACTCACATATTCTTTTGGGATCATGCTCTTAATCAAATGCCTACAAACCACTATCACAAAGTTTATATCAAACCATACAATAATGTACTTCACCATGACATCATGAGATCCCTAAATCACAAAGAACTTCATAATCAAATAACTTAACCTGTTAACATTCATTAGCAGTAGCGTGCACTCTTACAAAGGGGATCGAACACGTTATGGTCTCGGTGTAAATGCCGATTTAGGTGGTTCAAGTGTTTAAGGTTACGAACGTATGCAAATCATTATGCAAAATCACAGTGAGACACAAACCAATTGGGAGGTACATAACTTCCCTCTAACTCGGATCACCCTAACCTCATCGAATCCAAAGCAAAATCAGATCACCTTAACGAAATCAAATCCCAAGCAAAATCATAAGTATAGTAGATGCTTTGACGATAGATCCAAAAATAATAACTTTTCCGGTTCAATTCTTTCTCCTTTCCCTTTCTTTTTTCTTTTTAATTGTTTCTTTTTTTTTGCGGGGGGGTTGAACCGGTTCTCGTCGCACAAACTGCATCAACAAAACTCAATCATGATAGCTCAGCACATGCTCATAAATATAACAATATAACCGCAAGAACTTGAATATATGATCCATTACCAATCCCCTACATGATTACCAATCCCCTATGTGAGATATAATACGTCGAGATTAAGTTCAAATAAGCAAGATTAAGCTCAAATCATCCAAATTTGCAAGTGAGGGATTATACAAGTGATCTAGTCAATAATTTTCCTAAAGTTCCAAGTCATCCTTGAACAATGCTAAATGGTCCCAAGGCAATGAAATCAAGCAAGGTGTAATTTTCTAAGAAAAGCTCATAGTTCACATACATCATTTTAATTTAATAAAACAGACATGGTTTGACTCGATAATACAAACTGAGAAACTCAAGAAAACATCAAAATGAAACATAAGAAAAGCAAACTGCATCAGTAGACCAATGACACCTCCCCCAGACTTGCTTCACACCGTCTCGGTGTGAAAACAATATCAAGAAAAGCGTATGACTGACTCAATGGTGATGTGATGGACTCTCACTAGAGTGTTACGCTGCTCAATGGTGATGCGATGGACTCTCACTAGATTTGTGCAACTGTCCTGGCTCCCTCCTGCTTTTACTGAGACGGACGTCTACAGAATGGTCCGCTGTCCCACTTGGGGCAGAAGTATCCTCACTATGCTTGCGGCGGTTCCCCCGTCCAACGGAAACTCCAGGTGTGCCCTGAACCGTTGTGGCTTCTTCCTCTGTGTATGCTGAACTCTCATCTCATGTAGCCTCTGAACCCTCATCATCTGTATCATCTTCTTGTGTACATGAACTAGAAGCACAAACACATGGTCTAATCCTCATGATCGTTCTCCACATCTTAGAGTTGTTAGTCTTCTGAGACTCAACAACCCACTGCAACTGTGCAGACATATCCTCATGTGGAGGAGCAGGCTGTAACCGGTATCGCCCAGGACCGTGAGGGAGGAGCCTGTGGGGCTGAGGAGAGTACTCCTGTGAGGGATCCTCCTCGTGTATCTCATCATCACTAGGCTCTGCTGCTTATGCAGGCTGGGAAACTGTTGTAGATCCTCTGCATCGAGCAAGCATGGGAGGGGTTGTCTGAACAGGGTTGGGAACTAACTATGCAGAACTAGGTAGAAACTCCAAGTTCTCTCGACAGAGAAGCGCAATAATAGCCGGATTGGGGAGTGTATAGAACGCTGGTAGACCGTCAAGATCCCAAAACTTGTAAACATATATATCACTCGGAATATGGCAATGCATCAAGTACTTGATATCCACGGTCACCATATTCTCATTCACTTCTGAGGTAGATAAATCAATACGACAATGAATAAACAAGGGAGTCAGAAAAGTAACTGGTCTATGTTCTGAAACAATGTCTTTGCATCCTCAAGTAACCCAAGATGTCTTAATGCGTTTGGATAACCACATTGAGTGAGATGAATTTTGACCAAGCTCGGAGCTGCCAAACACTTAGTATCAACAGAATCCTATTTCTTTGTGTTAGGCCTTTTATTCGGATTAACACTCTGGTACTCTGTCCTCGGCATATTCCAGCAGATTCCCTTGTCCGCCCGATCACCTATAAAACATGATATTTGGACTCATTAATAAAGCATTACAAACTTGGAAAATCATGGTTTAAAAAGTATAAGTAGAGATAGCAAGGCACAAAGAGACGAGATTCAAGCTCTAAAATCCACATTCTCTTTCACTTCTTCCAAATTTCGTTTTTGCTCTAAATCATGAAAAATCCCTACTCCAAATTTCTAGTAATCCATCAATGAAGCATAATTGGGACATATGAGAATGCAAGATTGAACTATTGATACTTGAACTTAAGCATAGCACAAGAACCTAGCAACAAAGCTATCAAAATCGAATTCCTCTTCCAATTTTAAAGCCATGGCCGATTTTACATAATGGTGAAAAATCAAACTCTCAATTTGCAAATAATTTAGAAATTGAATACCATAAACAAGCTTCCCAACCTAGTATAAACTAGAATCTAGCAGAATTTCATCATTTAACACAAAGAAGCTCAAAGTATTGGAGTTCAGAGACAAACCATATGTGAAAATCGAACTGTAAATAAGGAATTTCGAACCCATACCTTTGCAGATCGACCAAAAACCCAGCACAAACTGAAAGAGGCAAAAAATCGAGTGTGTTAGAGCCAAAAATCGTCAAAATCCGTTACGAATCAAGAGAGTTATCAACAAATCAATTTTAGTGTTCTAAGTGTTCAGCAAGAAGAAAAAAAACAACAAAATCAAAAAATTATGAAGCTTGAATCTCTTGTTGCTCGATTTCAAGTGTTGTAGCCGGTTTAGACCGGTTTGATTTTAGTAAACTTGGTTCAATTTTGATTTTTGGTCAATTTTGGTTTCGAAAACATACCTCATACCGATTGATCGGCTGCTTCCTGGTTTAGCAGAACGAGTTGGATCGATCTAATTATGGATCGATCGATCCGCTTCTCCTACACATAGAATACTAAGAAGCCGCATTAAACAGTATGGATTGATCGGTCTAGAGTTGGACCGATCAAATCTTCACTCCCAGCAGAGTGGAATCAATGCAAAAAGATGAAAAAAAGTTTGAAAACAATTAAACATAAATATATACAACATACCTGGTGGGTTGCCTCCCACAAAGCGCTTGTTTAAGGTCGTTAGCTTGACCGTAATGAGTTCTTAAGCTTGATCGGAGTCTGTAAGAAACCGTAGTGACCTCTTTAGAATTAGACTCCACGAGATACATTTTCAGTATCTATCCATTTGCAGCAAATGGTTCACCGTCGTTACTCAAGAGTACCACATAACCATTAGGCCTTACTTCCTTAATGACAAAAGGACCAGACCATCTTGAGCGAAGTTTTCCAAGGAATACCTTAAGCCTTGAGTTGAATAGGAGCACCTTATCACCTTCAGTGAACTTCTTCAAGATTAACTTCTTCTCATGAATTGCTTTGGTTCTCTCTTTGTAGATGCGAGAGCTCTCTTAAGCATTCAAACGAATCTCATCTAACTTATTAAGCTGAACCAAACGTCAATCTGTTGCAGGCTTAATGTCGAAGTTCATCAGTTTTGTTGCCCACAAAGATTTGTACTCCAACTTTATCGGTGACTGACAAGAATTTCCATATATGAGGTTGAACAGTGTAGTTCCAATGGGAGTTTCGAAGGGGGTTATATATGCCAAAAGAGCTACCTTGTGCTTGACACCATGTTTCACCAACAAGTTTGCAAAAACTTTATTAATGAAATGCTTTCCTCCATCACTATTCATCATTCTTGGAATCTCGAATCTTGGGAAGATGATCTTCTTAAACATCTTAAGCACCACTGTAGCATCATTCTTTGGACTGACTATAGCTTCCACTCATTCCCATAAGATGATGGAAAAGGACCCATGAAGTCAATTCCCCACACGTCAAACACCTCCACTTCGAGAATGAAATTCCGAGGCAGTTCATTTCTTAGGCTTATATTACGTTTGTGCTGGCAAGCATCACACCTTGCAACAAACCCATGAGCGTCTCTGAACAAAGTAGGCCACAAAAAGCCAGCTTGGAGAACCATAGTAGCAGTCTTGAAAGAAGCAAAGTCTCCTACATAATCTGAGGAGTGCCAATGGTGAAGGACGCCATCAACTTCACTCTCTGGAATACATCTTCCGAAAAGGTTGTCAGTCACACTTCTTCTATAGATAAGGCTCGTCCCAGTAGTAATGCCGAACATCTCTCAAAAACTTCTTCTTTGTGTAACCAGTGAAGTTAGGAGGTGGAACATCACAAGACAAGTAATTAGCAAAATAAGCATATCACGGCAAATTACTCTCCCTAGTGTGTAGTGTCATAAGCTCAAGGGTGGTTGTGGCCATGTTCGTTTGATAATCGCAAGCGACTGCGACTGCGATTTTAAAATTGCATGATGTTGTTCGTTTCGTAATCGCGCGACTGACCATATATATGTTCGTCTCGTAGTCGCGTGGTCAATCGCTGCGACTGGTTACTAGGTTGTTTGTTTATTGCTGCGACTGAAATTTTTTATAAGTAATTTTTAAAATCATTTACTATTTTATATATGAAGTGAAACATAAACAAATCTCAAGCAAAATAAAGTAAATAAACCAAAAGATAATAAAGTTAAAAAAATAAATTATTTCAAGTAAAATAAAGTTAATAAACCACAATGAAACAAAGTTATAAAGTTAAATTATTTCTAACAAAATAAAGTTAACATGCCAAAATGAAACAAGATTGAAAAATTAAATTAATATTTAATAAGGTAGTCGACGTCCTCTACTCATCTCACTTGTAATGGTGTCACGTATACCTTCCATAACTCTATCACTGGTCGGCTCATATAAAACATGTCCACCACCACCACCACCACCTTCACCATCCTCATAACCATCATCATCATCACCGGCACCACCACTACCACTAGCACCACCACCATCATCATCGTCTTCATCATGATTACCATGACTATGATATTCCTTCGTTCTCTGCCAGCGCATGAAATCAGAATCATCTCGATGTGAATCGCTTATGAAGTTATGTAGTGTCATTGTTGCTGTTACAATCTTTATCCCCTTAGTCAATCCATATTTTGAGATGTTTACGATCTAGAATTCTCCACTTTGCTTTCCATACTCCAAATGTCCGCTCAATCACTGTCCGCAAACCTGAATGTCTCCAGTTAAACAATTCTCGGGTGTTCGTTGGTGGTCCTCCTTTAACATACTAATCCAGATGATATCAAATTCAACGATGAGGACCAAGATAGCATGTCCTAGTAGGATATCCAGAATCAACTAAGTAATACTTTCCATTTGGCGGATGTGGAAAAGAAACTTCATTCTTTGCACAATAAGTCAATACTTTTGTATCGTGTGCTCTTCCTGTTACACCAACATATGCGTATATGAACTTTATGTTGAAGTTACATATAGCTAGAAAATTCATTGTAGGTTCCATTTTTCTTCCTCTATAAGCTTCTGCATTTGCACTGGGAGGACGAACTGGGATATGAGTTCCATCAAGTGCTCCAATACAGTCCTTAAAATAAGGCCAATATCGATCATCATTCCTCAAAACCGGACATACTCTTGCAAATTTCTTCTCGGGGCTTTAGTGTATCTGCTGCAAACCTGAGGAGAACACTCAAAACTTCATCAACCAACTCGATCTTTCAGTAATAACCCGTATTGTCTTATCATGACCAACCAACTCGAGAAACATTGCAACACCTTCCTCAACATAAATATTGTGAGTCTCTTGTAACCCATATCGTATAGTTAACATTCCACACAAATCTTCAAAAGTTCTTTGATTCATCCTTAGAATATCATAGCATTGCTGATTTGATCCATGCACAAGTTGTTGAACATGACGCCATCCTGCACCTCGATCTGTTCTATGAATCACTCTCTTGGCATTAACCATGTCAAACAAATAATCATCATCATCATCATCCATAAACTAATTAAGAATCTGCAATAATAAACATAAAACAACTCAACATTTATAAAGATTCGAAGTTCAAAATGTTAAGACAAAAATAATAAATCAGTCATAAACCTTTGTTCCAGTCCTGTGCTCTAGATATCTAATCTTGTCTTCTTCACTAGAAAATGCTAAAAATCCCCGTCGCTAATAGATGATCAACTGCTGCCACATGAAATGGTGACCACATCGTCACTCCAGGTAGACCATTTAGAACCTTAACTACATTTTCCACGTTGTATTTTCTTTCTAACTGAACCTGCTCCAACATCTGTTTCGCCAATGTATTTTTCTCTGCAACAATCGCATTCCGTGCAGACTGAGTCTCTATAACCGGATCTACCTCCTTATGCCTCTTTCTTTTGGATCTTGAACTTCCAGCTCCAAATTCTGTACTAGTAGATCTAATTTATGTTTCCTCTTGCCTTGATGTATCCATCATATCAACTGAATCACCTTCAGCCCCTTCTATACTTATATCTAGAATCCAAACTTGCTTCTCCAGTTTGTGCGCTCCATCCTTCTGCTCCACTGATAGAAATAGCACCATACTCAGCGTGATACATGTCCATGTTTGGGTGAATCTTGGTTTTATAATTTCTCGCACCTGACCATTCCTATAACTGAAACTGAAGCTAAAGCAAACTGAAAGTAAAGCAAACTAAAGTTAAAAGCTAACTAAAACTGAAGTTAAAAGCAAATTGAAACTTACTGCTATGCGATCTTTCCACCAATGTTGAGACATATTAATACTCCCAAAATCATCATAGCTAATTCCAGTGAAGCTAGTTAACTTCTTATACTTGAGATGTATTCTTCTACAAGTATCATATTTGTTTTTGAATGTTTGCCATGTGTGTCTTTCACCATATTGCTCTTCAAACTTTTTTACTATAAATTATTTTCCAGTTTGATTCATTCCAGCTTTTGTTTTGTTTCCTTTCTTTTTCTCTTCCGCATATAGATGAAAAAAGTATCTACATTGCTCATCGGTCCAATTCTAAAGTGTAACTACACATTAGCCACTAAACTAGCTAGCAAAAAACAGTTACAAAATCAATTAAAAAGAGAACTTACATCACTAGTCATCCTTGTTATTTAACTGTGATTCTTGATATAACCTGACAAATCAAAAGATGAATATGAACTCATTGCACAGTTTACACTAATGAATGAGCTAACGTTTCTTAGATAGTGTAATAGTTAGTTGAATAGTATCGACAAGAGCAAACCAGTTTTCATCAAATTATATTTGTTTTGTTTCATTTACAAACCAGTTCTAACCTAGTTCCAAAACCAGTCCAAAACCAATTGCAAACGTAGACTTCTATTGTTAGACTAGCAGCAGCAACAACAACAACACATCAACACCATAAAACTTAGTCTAGCACAAATAAAACAACAACAACAATAACACAAACTACTAATTAAATACAAATACAAACTTAGCCCTATTGTTAGCCTAGCAAAAATAAAACTTTACACTCCCCCTACACTATACACACATCTCAACGGGTTCTCTTCTCTCTTCTCTCTCGCTCCCACCATTACTTATTGAGATTCACACACACACATACCAGAACCCATGTTTTTTAGATAGTGTAATAGCTATATATACTAGTAAAAAAAATCAATATAGCCACTTAAATGTTCATGGCTGACCCTTCAAATTCGTAGCTATTAACGAATATAGTCACGAGTGTTCACGAAAATTAATCGTGGCTATAGCTTCGGTAGCTTATTTAAACTCGTGGCTTTTCCTGGCTACATAGCCACGAATTTTTCACTCGCATGATGTGGCAAAAATTAGTCGTCAAACCGTGACATGTTGAATAAGCTACGTTTACTAAACACAGCTAGGTCGTGGCATTTGGAGCCACAACCGTTTTGAAGAAATCGTTGCTATATTGGTTGTTTCTATTTACGAAGTTGACAACTAAAATTCGTGGCTAATAATATATTTAGCAAAAATATATATTTTTAAATCAAAATAAATATTATAGAATTAAAACCTGAATTTGAAAAATAGAATTGAACAATTTTCAAATTAAATCCTAATATTAGATTAGCAAATTAAGAAACGTAGTTTACAATAGTACCAAAAAGTTTCAAAAGACCTAAAACATTACAATATATCCAAAGAGTTTCAAAAGGCCTAAAACATACTACTTATAATACTAGTGAATAACACCAATCTTGATAAGAACCACGAGCAGCTGCGGCAGGGACTAAACTGGGAACAGCGGAAGCAGTAGGTTGAGAGATGAGTGGAGGTGGAGAGACAGCCATAGTAAGAGAGCCAACAGCACAAGACAAACCATCAGAGGTAGGAGAAGGAGCAGCTGCCCGAGCAGGAGGAGGAGGAGCAGCAGCAGGAGGTACATGGACTCCCAAAGACTTTAAAACGTTAGAGAAAAACTGTCGTTGGGCAGCCAACTCGTCCACTACCTTGTCCATGCCAGCCTTCAACACGTTAATGTCACTCTTGAGTTCTTCATTATGTTCCATGAGGGCCTCATTGTTTTTCTCCAAACCAATGATGCGCATCTCATTGTCAAGGTTGTGAGCCATAGAAACGCTTGCTTTCTCGGACAGAATCATTTCTCGGTATTGTACGCTGCCTAATCTGTAGATATATCCACTTTTGGACTTGCTTATCTGTGAAAGAAACAGAATATATAAGACTCAACAAACATTGAAAATCAAACACAGCTTAATGGATAAACCAAACTGAACCAATCAAATAGGTGAACCAATTCCAAATCTAACAAAGATATTAATAAACGATACTGCACCAATTCTGAATCAAACAAATAAGAATAACTAAACTGAACCAACTCACAATCAAAATGAGAATAAAGCAAACTGCACCAATTCCAAAATAGAGAAATGAGAATAACCAAACTGCACGTATTCCAAATCAAGACAACCAAACTGACCAATTCAAAATGAAAATGAGAAAACAAAACTGCACCTATTCAAAATAAGAGAAATGAATACCTTAAGATATTCTTTATTCAGCACAACTCGAGAGGGGATGAAGTCAGATGAGGCTCCATCGGTTGAATCATCTTCTTCCATAGCATGTTTAGCCGCTTCTTCTGCTCCAAGTACAAGTGATTCAGCTTTCGGATCAATGAAAGTACCATCTTTACGCGTGTGAGTCGCTCTCACAAGATCTGCGAAGGAAGGTGGTTCATCCATACCAGACTCAACCATCTACAAAAACAATGATGAATGTTAGTCTAAACTTGAGAGAAGTATAATAATAACAAACAAAGCCAGAAGAGAAAGACTTACGAGCTTATACTCAATACTTGCAAATGCTCGAGGGCCGGTACAATGCTTGTGAATACCTCGATTTAGAGGATCAGACATGCGGCTCTCAGCTGCGGACTTGCTCTTCTTTTGAGCTGGTTCTGAATCACAATACTCCATTAGGAGGTCCCAATGAGCTTGAGTAAAGTATTTGGATTTCTTGTTCATCCCCTTCTTCTTGCTGATACGGTCACCAATATATTTCATTGTCTCTTTCTTCCATTGTAAGTAGACTTCACCGTAGAATTGTTTTTCCTAGTAGAATTGTTGTTACAAAAAAAAATTAGAGATTAATAGTTGAAGGAAAGTAAAGAAAACCCTTAACTTAGAGAAAATATATAATAATTACTACAAAAGTGGGCCACCAAACTTTTTGCCTATCCTCAGGTACATCTGACCAGTTCTTCCATGGTCCCATGAAATTGCTTTGCCATATTGTGCGAACTGATTTGTATACAGAGGGATCAACACCAAACCTGAGAAAATAAATTGAAAAAGATAGTGAAGAACCTTTGCAGATTATACAACCAAACAAGCATATTTTATGTTCTTATGAACTTACCATAAAACTCCATTGATCTTTCTTGGGTGGAGGTGTGGCTGAGATTCTCTTGCAGGAGCTGAAAGTAGCGCATCAAGCATTCTTTGACTGTAATTGTTTGAATGTGAAAAACCAGGGCTTCTAGGAGAATCTGTGGGTGTTGCAGCTTGATTTGGGACAGCTCCAAGCGGTGTCCTTATCCTTCTTAGAAGCAGCTTTTGGAAAAAAGACAGAAAGCAAAAGAAAGTTAGAATCAGTTTAAATCATCATCTCAAACAAAAGTTAAGACACATAACTTAGAATACGACCTATCCAATCTGCAACACAAAACCAAACATGTGAACCCATACGACACAAAACCAAACATGTGAACCCATACAACACAAGACATGAATCTCTAACCAAGCATGTAATTGAGAGTAAGAACGGTCTAGGCCTTATAAGCAATACAAAACTCCCCACAAGCAAACATGTCTCAAGTTCAATAGTCCAACAAAAGTCTCTTCCTCTGCAACAAAACAAAGAAACTTCCGTACAGAGGAGGCAACATAAGATGATGACAAGACCAGCAGAAAAGAGTAGTGCCCTTGTCTTAGCTAATTTATATAACTCACTTGTAACATTAGGAAGTGAGTAGATTGAAGACACTTGCCTAACAAAATAAGGAAGAAAGAGTTAAAAGTTACAGTCTTAAAAAATCCCTCTTTTGTTTCTTTACAGTAATCACTTTTGCAGTTTAAAAATCAGACATAATCAATACAAAATCATCTAAAGCTAAGTTTAACTCTGCTCTTAACAGGGAATCAAACTCAAACAACCTTAACAGGGACCCAAACTCAAACAACCTTTAAAAAGCAACTATATTGTCAATTAATGTTAAACCAACGATCAAATTACATGTTAGAGACGAGGTAAACTAAGAAGAATTGATTTTTCTAGCTATAGCAGCGTCATCAACAAGCAGGGATTTGAAGAGAAAATTTTCTCACATCAAAAATCCAGCGACAAGAAAAAGGGAAAAGTAAGTGTAAATTTCAGTTGTCGAACATGTCACCAGTGACATAGAAAAGAACATGGCCACAATGAAATCGATCAAACAAAACCAGACTACTAACAACAGTAAAACAACGAGGGAATAAACTAATATCGAGAAGAAGAGAAAAACCTGCTGAATCAGAATCGAATGGCAGTGGACGACGCCGGTCTTGAGGTTGACTAGAGATAGGCATAAAGATTCGAGCACAGAGAGATAGAATTGAGCAAGAGAAGAGACGAGTTGAGGAAGAGAAGACTCGGAGCCAGTGTTGAGGAAGAGAAGAATCGGAAACGGCGTGAGTAAGAGAGGAACGAGTGTGTTAGGGTTTCTCAGTTTTTTTCTAATTCTCAGATGTTTTCTAAGTGTCGTGACATAGTATTGTGAGAGAGAAGCTTAAGAGGGTAATGGACTGTTAAATTAGTGGGCCTAATTTGGTCTAGAGGGAAATCTTAATAATTTCCAAAATTTTGGTGGGAAGCTGAAAAATTCCCAAAATCATTTTGGTGGAAATTTTTTAGTACTTCCCAAAAGCTTAAAATTGTACATACTAGGTAATGTCCCGCGCATATGCGCGGGTTGTTGTATATTTATTTAATTAATTTTAATTTATTTATTATTTATAAAAATAGATTAAATAAATTTCAATGCTTATGACATTTTTACATTTTATTTATTTAAATCATACAATATAAGCATACATCCATATCTTTTGAATTTATTCGTTGATTAATTGTTCAATTTTGATAGTAATTTTCTTTAGTACTTTTAAGTATTTTTGATAAAACAGTAATATTGTTAATGATAAAAATAGGAATGATATTGGGAGAATTTAAAAAACACCCCTTTAAAAATACCACTTTTTAAATTTACCCCCTTTTCAAACTTTATCAAAAAAACCACTAAAAATGTTGAAATTTATCCAAATATGTGTGTAAACTTATAAATATACACACAAATTACCTTTATTTGTGTATAAAACTTTATTTATTTCAATATCTTACAAATTGGTTTGAATATAACAAAAAATTATTTTGTTAAAATAATTACATACTTTGAAAATAAAATAAATATACATGAATATGTGAGAAAGAAAAAAACATTTAAAGTAAAACAATGAATATGGTTTATTTAGCTTGATTTTCTTATGGTGCGATGGTCAGAAATCAATATTTTTGAATCCCATCGATAAAGTAATTTCCTTATAGCAATAAAATATTATTATACATATGTATTATACATTTAATAGTATAAAAACAATGAAAAAATGAAGAAGTACATAAAATAAAGAAGAAATATAATTGGAATCAAAAGTTTTAACCAAATATATAATCAAGCTCTTACAATGATATCTTAGAGCTTTCAACCCATGCAAGAACATTAAAAATTAAACAAAGAAAATATTGAGAATATCAGATATGGTGGAGAAGGATGTAAAAATGAGTATTTATAGGATAAAATATGATGTAAGTTACAATTCTAAAATAATTAAATTAGAGGAGTTATAATTATATTTTATAGTGTGTTAATTGAAATTGAATTGAGGAAAAAAATAGTCATTTGAAAGGTTATATAATTTAAGTTACAATTTAATAGTAAAGTGTGGATTTCAAGTATGAATTAAAGTATATGACTAAATGTGTTAGATATTTGGTTTAATTAAAAATAAATATTATAATTAAAAAATAAATGCTAAATGGACCAATAAGGAGAGAGTGAAACCTTAAAAATTCCCAAGAAATAATTTTATTTTTAATCTCTTTTTATATTCCTCTTAATTTAAGTTATATTTCTAGGTTTAATTATATTTTTTCATCCTTGTAGTATATATAATAGATAGAAAATGGAATATCAAATTGTTTTTTAGATAGGAAATCAAGTATAAAATTCAAAGTTAAAACAAATTATAATGTTCTTTGTATTATTACATGTTGAATCACAAACTAAATATAAGGATCATTATTCTTAAAAGAATGTCTTATAAATTGGTTTGATAATTATATTAAAAAAAGTTTATTTTGTTAAAAAATTACATACTTTTGAAAATAAATTAAATATACATGAATATGTGAGAAAATAACAAACATCCAAAGTAAAAGAATGAATATGGTTTCTTTAGCTTGATTACCTTATGGTGCGATAGTCAGAAATTGATATTTTTGAATCTCATCAATAAAATAATTTCTTCTAACCATAATATATTATTATATATATATGTATTACATTTAAAAATATTAAAACAATGAAGAAATGAAGAAATACATAAAAACAAAAATAAATAAAATTGAAAAAAAAAAATTAAACCAAAAATTTAATCAAACTCTTACAATGACATCTTAATTGAGTTTTCATCCCATGCAAGAACATTAAAAAATAAAACAAATAAAATATTGAGGGTATCAGATATGGTGGAAGAAAATGTAAGAATGACTATTTATAGGATAAGAAATGATGTAAGTTAAATTTTTAAAATAATTGAATTATAGGAGTCATAATTATAATTTATAGTGTGTTTAATGGAAATTCAATAAAGAAAATCAATAGTCTTTGAAAATTTATATAATTTTCAGTTACATTTTAGTAGTAAAGTGTGGATTTCAAGTATGAACTAAAGTATATGATTAAAGGTGTTAGATATTTGGTTTCATTTAAAATAAATATTATAATTAAAAAATAAATGCTAAATGGACCAATAAGGAGAGAGTGAAACCTTAAAAATTCCCAAAGAATAATTTTATTTTTTAATTTGTTTTTATATTCCTCTTAATTTAAGCTATATCTCTAGGTTTAATTATATTTTTCATCGTTGTAGTATATATAATAGATAGAAAATTGAATATCAAATTTTTTTTTATATAGGAAATCAAGTATAAAATTCAAAGTTAACAAAAATTATAATGTTGTTTATATTATTACATGTTTAATCACAAACTAAATGTAAGGATCATTATTCTTAATAGAATGTCTTACAAATTGGTTTGATAATTGTATAACAAAAAGTTTATTTTGTTAAAAAATTACATACTTTTGAAATTTAAATAAATATACATGAATATGTGAGAAAGAAACAAACATCCAAAGTAAAATAATGAAGATGGTTTCTTTAGCTTGATTTTCTTATAACCATAAAATAATAGTATACATATGTATTATATTTTAAAATATAAAAAACAATGAAGACATAAAGAAATACATAAAAACAAAAAATAAATAAAATTGAAAACAAAAGTTTAAACTAAATAATTAATCAAACTCTTACAATGATATTTTAAATGAGTTTTCACCCCATGCAAGAACTTTAAAAAAAAAACAAAGAGAATAATGAAGATATGAGATATGGTAGAGAAGGATGTGAGAATGGCTATTTATATGATAAGAAGTGATGTAAGTTACATTTTTAAAATAATTAAATTAGAGGAGTTATAATTATAATTTATAGTGTGTTTAATTGGAATTCAATAAAGAAAACCAATAGTCTTTGGAAATTTATATAATTTTCAGTTTCATTTTAGTAGTGAAGTGTGAATTAAAGTATGAATTAATGTATATGATTAAATCTGTTTTTTCGGTTTAATTAGAAATAAATATTATATTTTAAAAAATAAATACAAAATGGACCAATAAAGAGAGTGAAACCTTACTTTTATATATATGATTTTAAATAATTTTCCACCAATGAGCCTTATAAAATTTGTTGAATGATATATGATTAAGTCCTTTTATTTTCTTTGCCATTTGATTATAACTTATAGTGTAATTAAATTTTGTATTGAATGACTGTCATAAACATTTATTTATTTATTTATTTTGTTGAATGATATATGATTAAGTCCTTTCATTTTTTTTGCCATTTGATTATAATTTATAGTGTAATTAAATTTTGTATTGAATGATTGTCATAAACATTAATTCATTTATTTATTTTTAAAAAAAGTTAAAGGAGAGAGTGGAACCTTACTTTTATATATATGATTTTATATTTTAAATAAACTAAAAATGATTTAATTCCAGTCTAATTTGTTTATCCAAATTTAAAATGATATAATTTGACAAATTTTCAAATTATTAAATAAAATCTACTCTTTATACATTAATGGTTATCCATACTCTATAATTATTTATAAATTAATAATTTGAATAACATAACGACTAAACTTTGATGCATATCCATCTGGAAAGCGTAACTCCTTTTTCATCAACAACAGAAATATTCTTTTTTTTTTCATTTGACAACCTAAAGATTGACACCAGCATTTTTCCATCTCGGGTAAGATGTAGTTCATTTCTTCTACATAACGCGGCAAAATCCATCCTTGATTTTATATTATCTTTGGTTTTCCCCGGAACATTTAAAACTGTGTTGATGAGATTATCGAAGAAATTCTTCTCAATATGCATGAAGTCAAGGTTATGTCGAAGAAGTAGATGTTCCCAGTAATGTAACAGTCTTCAATTGATGCTCGCATGGGGATATCTTCTTCAACTCTTAGTCTTGACAAATTATCAGCTACCCCGTTTTCAATACCTTTCTTGTTTTTGATTTCCAAGTCAAACTCATGCAGTAAGAGTATCTATCTCAATAATCTTGGCTTGGCATCTTTTTTAGACAACAAGTATCTCAAAGCAGCATGATTTGTGTGAACAATGACTTTAGACCTAACCAGATATGGTATGAACTTCTCAAAAGCAAACACAATTGCAAGGAGCTCTTTCTCTATGGTGGCATAATTTACTTGTGCTCCATCAAGAGTGTGACTGGCATAGTAAATAATATGTAACTTCTAATCTTTTCGTTGTCCCAAAACAGCGCCCACAGCATAGTCACTGGCATCACACATCACCTAAAAAGGTAGCTCCTAATCTGTTAGTTGCACAATGGGAGCACTCACCAAAGATTCTTTATCGTTTTGCATGCCTGCCAAAAGCTCTCATTGAACTCAAACTTCTCTTCCTTGCACAACAACTGCATGAGAGGTCTAGCAATCTTGGAAAAATCTTTGATGAACCTCCTGTAGAACCCATCATGTCCTAGAAAGCTCCTGAACTCATCATGACTTCAATCTTAGCTCCGTCAACCTTAATACCCTTTTCAGAAATCTTGTGCCCAAGTAAAATGCCATCCCGCACCATGAAATGACACTTCTCCCAATTTAAGACCAATTGTTTGTCCTCGCAACGCTGAAGCACTCTGCAAAGATTAGATAAACAAGCAGCAAAAGACATCCATAAAATCATCAATCATATCACTCATATCACTAAAGATGCACGAAAAAATCATCCATAAAATCTTCAATCATATCACTAAAGATAGATATCATGCAAAATCATATCACTAAAGATAGATATTATGCAACGCTAAAAGTAGCTGGGGCATTACATAATCCAAAAGGCATTCTAAGATAAGCAAAAGTACCATAAGGACAAGCAAAGGTGGTTTTCTCTTGATCATCGGGATGGATCGGGATTTTGATTGAATCCCAAATACCCGTCAAGAAAGCAATAATATGGATGGTTTGATAGTCTTTCAAGCATTTGATCAATAAAGGGTAGTAGGAAATGATCATTACGGGTTGTAGAGTTAAGTTTTCGATAATCAGTGCACATACGGTGTCCTGTGATAGTTCTTGTTGGTATCAGTTCATTCTTGTCATTTTTAATCAAGTGACACAACCTTTCTTGGGCACTACATGGACCAGGCTCACCCAAGTACTATAAGAGATAGGATAGATGACACCCGCATCTAGAAGTTTCATTATCTCTTTCTTTACAACATCTCTGAGATTCGGGTTTGCACAAGAAAACGCACAGATCGACTAGCAAGTATTAATAACATTTTGGTTGTAGTGAAATTAGTGATTCTTAATCTTTTTGAAACCAGGAATGGCATAAAACTTACTTCTGCTCCCAAATCATAGAGACATCTATCAAAGCGTGTTCTCCAATCCTGCCAGGTAAAACAAAATGAGTTAGAATATTGATAAAGAAAAAAAATTATACAGCAGGTTAATAAAAATATTAAACAATGAGCAAAAAAAAGTGTATGATGCTGTGATCGATTCAATTGACCATCAAAAAGGAAATATTTTTTTCCTCAATGCATCAGGTGGAACATGAAAAATGTACGTGTATAACAATATCATATCAAGGTTAAGATTACAGAAAAATAGTACTACAAGTAGTTTCATTCCGGAATTGCATCAACAGTTTTAACAGATCGCGTTCATAATTTCCTAATTAAAAGTAAATTTATCGTAGAAATATGTTTAACACTATTTTTATACTGATGCAATTCGACAAATTAAACACATTAACAAATATGATGTTCATGGTACTACTACACCGACCTTAAGAAAGGTGACTTTGACTTTGTTATTAGAAGGGTAAGTTTGATGCATCTGTGATTTTTAATTAGCTTTATAATTAATGAATTTAAATAAAATGCATCAGTTTATATTAATCAATCTTACGTGATGTAGTGGAAGTGAAATATCAGTAACATTATGGGCTGAACAAGCAGAACTCTTGGAAGACAAATATCATGGACTTGAAAATAATAATATTGTACTCATCATGACGAGCGTTTTGGTCAAGACATATGAAAGAGTAATTTATTTGTCAGCATCTTCAAGCACAAAATATTACTTGAATCATAATTTTGATTCGGTTGAAGTGTTTCGTAAGAGGTGCTCGCTCTCAAAATATATATATATATATATATATATATAATCAGTTTTGTAAAATTATGTGAGGATTCCCATGAGGTGGGCTTAGGTACTTCTTTTTCACTTAAAGGGTTTCAACTCTAGTGAAGAAAGCTTTGAATAACCGGAAATATTCCATTTTTTGCCGGATTTGATCAAATCTTTTCTGTTTTTGAGGATTTTGTTAGTGTTTGCGTTCAAGTTTTAACCTAGTTCATCGTGTTCTTACACCGTCCATGTTGTTTCCAAAGTAGAGTTTCATTTTTTGCACATCTAACATCATTGGTTTGCAATTCTTCCAGGTGCATCCTGATATACATCATGAACATTATGTTAGTTGTGCAGGAATAAGTATATTAAATGACAGCATTTAGTGGTGAACTTACTCTACATATGGAGTCATCAATTCTATGTTCATCAGGACGTAACGATGGGTTATGTCTCGCTCTTTATCAGTTAGCTTAATTTCTGGACCCTTCTGCAATGGACGACCTTCAAGTATGGATACATTACTTGTCTCAATATCTTCATTACGATTAACTGTTTCTTCAACCAGCACAAAATTACATAGGAACTCTAAGCAGAATCCTATACATTCACCAGCCAAATATCTTTCAGCCATACAGGCTTCAGGCCTTGCAAAGTTCTTCACATATGACTTTAGTGTTTTCATGTACCTGTACATCTAATCATTTACTTAACAGAACAAGGCCTAAATAGATAAAAAAAATAAAGGAAAAATTGATTACCTTTCAAATGGATACATCCATCTGAAGTGCACAGGTCCCCCAAGTCTTGCCTCTCTTTCTAAATGTATTGGCAGGTGGAAAATTATATCAAAAAGGGAAGGAGGAAAATATCTCTCTAATTGGCACAATGTCTCTACTAACTCAGCCTCTAATGTGATAAGTTTCTGAGGGTCAATAACACGCTGACATTTTCTGTTAAAGAAGTAGCACAATCTAGTTACAACAACTCTAGGTCCATCAGGTAGCAAGCCTCTAAGCGCAACAGGTAACAGGTTCTGAAGAAGAACATGATGGTCGTGAGATTTCAAACCACCAATCATAGGAGGATCCACATAAACACAATTTGCAATATTTGCACAATATCCGTCAGGCCCTTTGAATAAACTTAACCTCTTGCAGAAAATCCTTTTCTCCTCCTTTGTCAGCCAATATGAAGCATGAGGTAGGTAAGTTCTCTTACCCCCTTCTTGAACGTGTAACTTCTCTCGAATCCCAATATCTTCCAAGTCTTTCCGTGCTTTGACACCATCTTTTGACTTTGCACTTTGCATCAGAATAGCCAAGAGAGCATCAGACACGTTCTTCTCGACATGCATAACATCAAGGTTGTGGCGAACCGGCATATCCTGACAAAAGAAACAAGTTAAGGAACTTAGTTTTGATTTAAATGAAATTATAACAAATGAAGGTACTTGTGTAATATTTTTGTATAAATTGCTTACCTTCCATAGACCAGATCAAAGAGAATTGACCTTTTCTTCCATCTCCAACTATCGTTGTCCTCTTCATACTCTTCATCCTCAATCTCCTCATCATCACACAAAGATTTTCTTTTCTTTCTGCTTATTTTCGGTAAAGGCTTACCAAAATCATTTCTGAAATCTTTAAGTGCCTCAAATATTTCTGCTCTAGTTTGAATTCTACATGCTCTCCCTTCTTCCACAGTATTATCAAACCATTTCTTTCTTCTTCTATATGGATGATCAGGTTTGAGTCTCTTTCTGTTTCCTAAATACACATGCTTTCTACTAAACTTCTACCATCTGAAAGGTGTATCTTTTCCACACACGTTGCACGCTTGTTTACCTTTGACTTTACACCCAGCCAATGTCCCTAATCCTGGATAATCACTAATACTCCACATCAACATTGCTTTCAGTGTAAAATGTTCCTTCATAAAAGAGTCATAGACCATAATACCTTCATTCCAGAGATCATTTAGATCATCTATCAATCGTGCAAGGTAGACATCGATGTTGTTGCTTGGTGCAGTTGGACCAGGGATCAACAGTGTCAACATAATATTATATGCATTCATACACTTGGTTGGATGCATGTTATAGTTAACCAATAACACTGGCCATGTACTGTACTTGTAATTCTGAATCAAGAAAGGATTCATTCCATCAGTACAAAGACCTAGTCGGAGGTTTCTTGGTTCAGCTGAAAACTCAGGCCATTTATGATTCATATTGGCCCAAGTTATTGAATCCACTGGATGACGCATTGTACCATCTGAGCTACCTCCATTGATATGCCAACGCAACTCTTCTGCAATCCTCTTTGATCTAAACATACGCCTGAATCTGTCTTTGATTGGAAAATACTGTAACACCTTAGCTGGAATCCCCTTCTTTTCCTTGCCACTTTGCTTATCCCTTTCCCATCTAGAAACATTACACCTTGGACAGCTTTCCATATCTTTGTATTGCTTCCGGTATAAGATACAGTCATTCTTGCAAGCGTGAATCATGTCGTAGCCAAAACCAAACAGTTTCAAGAATCTCTTCATCTCATCTGTTGATCTTGGAAGTATGTTATCTACAGGAAGCATGTCATGAACTAATCTCGGCAGCTGATCAAAGTATTTTTCAGACATCCCACTCTTCACTTTGATTCGATAAAGTCCCATAATCGCAGAAACCTTTGTGTACTTGGAACATGTGGAGTATAATGGAGTTTCAGCATCTTCTAACTTCTTCTTAAACTCATATTCTTCTGCTTCATCTCCCTTATGTGGCTCTGTACTGTCATCACCATCAAAGAATGATGTTCTGATTAGATCATAAGCTTCAAATTCATAGCTCGAACCATCACTTGCCTTATCAGTCTTTACATCACCATGCAAACTCCAACAAGAATTCCTTTTGTATCTCTGATCCATACCCCTAATCACTAAGTGATCCTCCACTGTATATACCGGTTGATGGCATACATTGCGGCAATCAATACACGGACATAGCATCTCAGTAGGATTACCCAATCTCACTGACGATGCTTTAACAAAATTAGATACCCCTCTCTGATACTCTACACTAGCCCTGTGATGCAAAAACGTTATAAATTTTCAGTCTAATAATTTACAAAAACATGTAATTATCAAACCAATGAAGATAACAAACAAATCCATACCTTGGATGCCAGACCCAAGACTTGTCCATGTTTATACATCACCAAATCTCCACGATCAAGTATATATACATATAAAGTAAGAACATGCAAGTAGATCAGTTAGAGAAATAATGTTAAAACGGTCACTCAAAACACTATACCATTCAACACAGAGAATAAGAGAAGAAATTAGTGAATGACTCACTTGATAAATTTGTGTTTTCCTTTGTTGACTGCAAACCCAAAGCTCTCTGCAAAAAATTGAAAGCATCGACAGTTTCAACCCGAAAAGCAAACTTCTAACTCGATTGCGAATTTGAAACAGTGGCTAACACATATTCAAAAGGAAATCGAATGAAACAATGGCTCAAAAGGACAGATTCAAATGGAAATCGACTTAATTTTACATATCTCTGCAACTATTAAAGTGATGAGAGTGAGCGACGATTCAACTGCGGAATTGAGATTCAACACGAATTAAGGTTTTTGGGTGATAAAGGAAAGTGATTCGAGATAGAAATTAAAGTTTCAAGTGGGTAATTAGGATTTTGATCTCAAAAGGATTCAAAGACTTCGTGAGAATTGTATCGAGCTCAAAAGAGAAAAAGATGACTTTTGATTGTTTTCCCCCTTTGTTATTTTTAGGTTTTCTCCAAAGGCGGGGACAAAAAAATTAATAATCCCGCGACACTATCAATAGCATTTTCAAATATTAATGCTATCTAAAGACAGACGCGAAAACGAAAACACACCCGTGTATGAAACCATAGCATTTCATTTTTATAAACGCTATCTATTTTAGCGGTTTAGTTAAAGATAGCATATCTTACCAAAACGCTATATTTTTGTGCTATTAATACTCAGTTCTCTTATAGTGTCTGCATCCTTTCAACATTCTTGGCTTGGAAACTACTGTTTTCGGCTTTGTAGTGATGGAGTATGCTTTAGATAAGGCTTTGAAGGAGATGTCGTTGGATGATGATCAACCAAGCGTGTTGAAGGATGAGGCTAAGTTCAATTCGTATGTGAGGAATGAGTGTAGCCTCACTGGGAGGCTTCTTTGTCCTGAAAAGCAAAAGATGTCGAGTATGATTCACGAGATGACGCGGTTATGGCGAGTCTACAACCGTGATAGAGGGATCGCACTGCCAAACGATAGATTTCATTTTCTCTTTGACTCTGAGAATGATATTAAGATGGTTTTGGATGCTGGAACGTGAACGTTCAATGACTTCTCTATGACTTTGGAGCGTTGGGTGGAAAAACCACCAAACAAATTTTTAAATGTTCTGCCTTTTTGGATCCGTATCCGGAACATCCCAGTCTCAGTTCAAACAGTGGATACGATCACGGAAATTGCAAGTTGTATAGGTCAAGTAACTGATATGGCTTTTGATCCGTTAAAGCCACAAAGCAGGGGATATGTTCGAGCAAGAATTCTTTTCGATGTTAGTCGACCATTAAGGAAAAAACACGAGTTACAACTCCCTTCGAGAGAGAAGGTTGATATCGGGATTGAGTATGAATGTATACGGCGAAGATGTTATCAATGTCAACGTCTTACGCATGACAAGGAAAGATGCCTGCTTAACCCTAATAACCGGCAATTTGTTGCTACCGGGGGGGGGGTTAAAACTCACAACATAATTTCACAGCGGCTACTTCCAAAAATAAGTAAAGACGATCCATTATATGGAGTCTTAACTGATGATGATGTGGGTATTGATATGGTTTTTGGCAAACCAAAAATCGCAAAAGAAGTGTTGGATGAGATGAGACAATACTTATCAGTTGCGGACCCAGCTATGAAGAAAAGTCACATTGAAAGAGTTAGAAAAGTTAGTTTGGGACTGCGAAAGAATCATAAGGTACATGAAAGTCTCTCATCACTATAACATAATATGTAATGTTAGATGTGTTTTGGAAGCATATTTTACAGACTAAGAAATGAAATTTATTTATTTAAAAATTAACCTCTCATCCCTCAGCTCAAATTCAAGTTTACTGGTTGTTTGTTGTTAATTTCAAGAGTCACCATCCTGACAATGTTAACAACATCTATATATGAAGATATTAAAGCATATAAGCAGGCTGTTGGTAATTACGAATTTATATATTTCAGCTATGTAGATAATTAAAATAGAGAAATATTGACAAACAGTTATAAAGCTTACCATTCAACAAACACGGATTAAGATCACCATTGCTGATTTTGTTTGGAACTTTTCCAAAGTTAAAAAGTTGGAGTCAGATATCGGATCACTGTGAGTAACCATTGTCCCATTCACGAAACTCATCTTGTAAAGATGATTGGTTGGACGAAACTGTCCAGCAGCATGAGATAAAGAGAAAGTCTCTATGAATCTCCAAGAACCTATGGGGAGATGATTCAAGTAACGGGTAACCAAATCCTTTTTGACTGTTGCATGAATTTTCATTCCCTAATACAATGAAAAGTAAGTATTTAGTTTTTAAAACAAATGTTTGTATTACAATGTTCATTACTTATGATACTCATAGTTTCATCGGCCAAAATGAGCTCAAGATTCTCGCCGGTGTTGGCAGTGTATTGACACCAGTAATGGAGAACTTTCACTTGGACACGCCACACGGTTTTGTACGGACAAATGTCTCTCAGGAATGCAAATAAAGCAGCCATATTGATTGAAATACCTTGTAGGTTGTATGTTGGATGCTTTGTTTATAGAGGTGTGTATAGTGGCGTGTATGTTATTTGTTTAGTATTTATAGCTGTGAGTAAGGGGGAAAATGCTTAAGGTTTAAACTGGTATCTCATTAGAATGTTCTCTTATTAAGTGCGATATTTGTTTAGTTAAAATGCCAAGAAATCAGAAGTGTATCTAGTTTGTTAACATTTTAGGGTTTGTTAACATTTTAGGGTTTATTCAGCTTTCAACTTCGTGCATGTAGTGGCGATGAAATAAATGGGATTGATGTTAGGTAAGATTTTGTGGTTATTGTTTTGATTTTTGTCCTATCTCGATTGTATGGTAAAAAAATCAAAGTAGTTGTATATCTTTTACAAATTTAAACCTTATAGTTTAAAAAATTAAAGAAAAACAAGGAGTTATGATTGCAAATTAAACAAAATAAAAGGATATAACACAAAAGGTACTTCAATAATGATAAATTAGATTTGATTAAGCACCTCATTGGAGGTGCTTTTATAGTTTACCTTTCCAACCTAAAAACATAATTTTCTACCTTTTTTTTGGGGTTGAAATATAACTTTCTACTTAAAACAATACTCTAATTCTAAAAACTGTGGTCATTCAAAAGCTTCGATCAATAAAAACTCAAATGTATGCTTTTGTAAACAACATGTGATGTGAGATAGCCAAAGTTTCTAGATTTCTAATAATTTCAGCGACGAGGGACAGTGATACTTGTGTTTGTTCTCACAAAAACTTAAACATATATGCTCATTAATAAAAAAAAGAATCGTCTAAGATTGAACAAGATCGGTTAGTTAAACACATTCAAAATTTTAAGACCCAGTCTAAATTAGACAACCAATGACATATACATTCATATATTAATAACGTATCTATATATATTCTTGATTCGATCCACTAATTTAGCAACAAAAAAATCTATTAAAATATTAAGCATGCATAACATGCATTACAAAATTGAAACTATTAGTTTATATATAGTACTATAAATTGAGATTAATATATAGGGTTGAATCATCCACTAGGTAAGCAAGATTATTAAAATACATAGTCTATATATAAATAGTTGGCAATAATTGAACTAAGCACGTAATATATATAAGACAAACTTCTTTCTCAAACCAAACATACATTACTCTTTTCTTATCTTTCAAAGATCTAATCCATGGCGATATCTCATGCCCAACCTGTTCTTTTACTCCTCACATCACTCTTTTTCTTACCAACTTTGCGGGCGGGTGTCATCAATTTTGGAAACTGCAAAGGTAAGTATCGGATTGTTAAGTCTTATAGATTGTAGTTTGCTCATATCTATGTTTCTTTTGTTGTATTACCAAGTAAACCTTAAACTGAAACTCACATTAATCATCAGTTATATAAATCAAAACTGAGTATTTTGCTACTTGTTAAAAAGTTTATATAGAAATAAGAGAACAGTAAAGAACTTCCATCTATAAAGTATCTCAATAATATTGAAGTTTCAGTGAAGACTATACATTAGTTTTTCTCTTCAATGTGGTTTTCAAGAGCTGTGGTGTATATGAGTTCAGAATCGAGAATTATAACTACTAGATTGCAGATCCAGAGTCCATCTAAAATTTCAAAGATTTATCAAAGTAATTTGAAATTTGACCAAAAATTAGAATAGAATTATCTTTTGTTAAGTCTATAAATATTTTTTTTTAAAACACCTAACCTTATCAGTTGACTTACCAATGTCTCCACACAAAAAAAAAGGATTTATTTTTCTAAGAAATTAAGATGTAGATCCAAGTTTTTATTTCTTTCAGAAATAACTAAGACATTTCAAATTCAGAAAGAGCAAGTGGGCTAGTGGTTCTCACCTCTGTTGCCTTCTCATCAGATCCAGGTTCGAGCCCGGTTCCTCTCAAACAGAGACTTATAATTTGTAATGATGTCAAAAAAAAAAGACATTTCAAACTTAAGTCGATAAAACATACTTTCTGTTCTAAATTATAAAATGTTTAGCTAAAACCACAAAGATTATGAAAATAATTGAAAATAAATAAATATTATTTAATAATTAACTAAAAATAAAATTTACTGCAGAATTTAAAGAGTTAAAATACCAAAACAACATTAAAATCTTATCTATAAATTTCTAAAAATATCTTATAAAAAAAATCCTTAAATATCATTTATTATGGAACAAAGAGAGTAATATTTTAAACGAATTTCGCCTAAATGCCACTCAAACTGACAATTTTCCCAAAAACATATTTACGTGCACATGACTCACTCATTTATTTTTTTTTAAAAAACATTTACCTGCACATGACTAACTCATTTATACTCATTTTTCTTAAAAAGAATAAAATTTACCTGCAACTCACTAATTTTTTTTTTCTGGTCAAACACCAAATTTTCTTTTTGTCCATGACTCACAAATAACTTCTACAATTGTTAACATGATCTAAATCTCTGCGATTAAAGATGCAAACATTGACTACAATTATGGCATCACCAACGTCACACAAGTGGAGATCTCTCCGTACCCTGTTGGGCCTAACGACGAGCCAACCATTACGATATCCGGCTTTACAAGTGACGATAGTACGTAACGTAACATTTTCTATTTTTCAATTTTGTTTCCTTTTAGTTTTCCACTATGTTCTCCTATAAGAAAGTATCTTTTTGTATACAGGCTACATCATATATAAAGCTACTATACATGTGTTGTATAAATATGAAAATGTGACAAGCACTATAAGAAATTACAACCTTAGTGATGTTATGGATGAAGATCCATGCTCGATTGAACCTGGTGAAAAATTTGTGTTAACTCTTTCCAAAGTCCCTGGTTTGCAATCACTCCCTCATGTAAGTATTTTTTTTAAATATAATTTCATTAATTTTATAACTAAGATTGTGATTATTCCTTTTTAATATATAGGAAAATTTACAGTAAAACGTTTATAAATTAATAACATCGAAATTATGATAATTTATCAATCTATAGAATTATAGTTTATCTATATATAAATTGAATCGACAAATAATTAGGATCCAAAAAATAAATTGATTTATTTAAGTATTAGTTTGTATAAGTTATATTGTAATTTTTTCATCATGCCAATGCTAGTTTCTGATTAGTCACTAGTCTAAGAATGCTGCGACAGAAAATTTCGATAGAACCCAAAATTAGAAAGTTTTTGTGTCTTTTAGTAACTGAAAATGCAAGAAAAAAAAAACAGAAATTGAAGTGAAATGAACTTTTAATTTTTCATTCAACCGACTGAATTGTACCAAACCAATATATACCAACCACAATAGTATATTTACTTGGTTTGCCTGACTGGATTTTTTGTTTTTTTTTTTAAAACTAATTAGAAGGATAAGTCCAAGATCGTTGTATCCCTTGTTGATGAATATGGTGATGATGCTGAAGTGCCACTGCTAAAAATGTGCGTTGAGTTCGATAACCCTGCTCCAACTACAACTACAACATCGTTCTCTGCTTAGTTAAATCATATTATCGGATGTTCTCTTTTCTTGTTGTCCAACATATAAAAGAAATAGTGAATATTTATAAGTTAATTACCTCTTTTTATATTTCAATAACTTTATATAAAAAAACTATCTAACGTATTTGGTAGAAATTAACTACAACACAAATCTGTCGCTATGTTTTTTAATCGCAAACACCGCCTTGTAACTAAATTGTAGTAACTTGCTTCAACAATATTATGTTTTTAATATGTACATGACACCATATTTGGTCTTCTCGTCGGTGTTATAAGCATTTGAAGATAGAATACTAAATTTGGTGTCATGTTCGTATGACATCGTCTAGTAAAGAATAAAAATGGACAGCGTTGTTAGTTTATTTTTAATATAAAATGACTTGAAACATGTTCCTGATATACATGTTATAAAATGGATTCTGCTAATTTTAGAACCAAAATGAGTAATATCATTTATAAAATTCCTTGATTTAAAATGCTGAATATATATAAAATGATAACTAAAGTATATGATTATTTATAACATTAAATCAGTAAATAAAGCAAAGAGAATATACTAAATAAAGAAAGACAAAAGAAGAATAAGGAACTCTTAACACATGATATTCAAGAACATACAATAAAACATGAGACGATGGTATGAATCCATTAACCTTTACAATGACTCAACGGAGAGCCACAGAGACAGTCGTTGCTGGCAAAAACACTTTCTGGAAACTTAGTCGCTGGAAGTTTTCCACAAAGATGGTTTTGACTCAAGTTTAGTGTCTTTAATGCGGCCACGCTCGCCGGCACTTTACCGACCACTAAGTTCCTTGACAAATCAAGTGTCTCAAGCGTCTTCGAGAAACTCAGCTTCCTTAAATCGAATCGGAGTTTGTTCCCCGACATCTGAAAATCTCGTAGTTGCACTTCTTCCTTCAAGAATCTCACCGGACTCCCTGAGATCTCGTTGTCCGAAAGATCAATGGAATCGTAGAGATCAGTTTGCCTTGTTTTCCATTCGTCTAAGCTCATCTTGATTCCGCATTTAGCTAGCTTTAAAGAGCTGAGTAACGACGCCGAGGTCACCCATTCCGGGATCTTTTCCATGTGGAAGTTGTTGTACGACAGATCTAGAGTCAAAATGTAATTCTTCACATTCAAAACAGGGAATGGATCGGTTAGAAGATTGTGAGAGAGATTGATATTAGCTATTTTAGTCAGCTTGGCCAAACTCTTCGGCACGGTTCCGGAGAAATGGTTCTTGGAGAGATCAAGTGTGTCGAGCAATGTGAATCTTGATAAATAGCTTGGTATCGACCCCGAGAGATTGTTATGACTTAGCTCGAGGAACGCAAGAACCGGTGCGAGCGATGCGATCGAAGGAGGGAGCTTCCCGGAGAATCTATTGCGAGAAAGAGTGAGGATTCTGAGCTTAGTCATGGATTTGAAAATATTTGGGATGGTTCCAGAGAGATGGTTATCATCAAGATTCAGATTCGACATTACCTTGAGATTACCAATCCCTAATGGTATGGTCCCGGTTAAGAGATTATCCCCAAGATTGAGGTAATTTAAACGAGTTAAATTGGATATAGAACTTGGGATTGAACCGCTGAACCGGTTTCCTTTAACGGTTAATGTATCTAAGCGGTTTAGCGCGCCGATGTTTGCCGGAAGAGGACCGGAGAGACTTGAATTTTCGAGATAAACATACTTTAGATGTGGTAATCGAAATAGAAATGGTGGAAATGGTCCAGTGATGTTTTTGAGATTGATAAAGACTACCCCTTCCAAATGTTGGAGTTTGGCCAGTGATGGGGAGATAGTGCCAGAGAGAAAGATATCGGCATCATGGGGATCTATGCGGATAGTGAGTACGACGACGCGGTTGCCGTTAGAGCAACTAACACCGTCCCAAGAGCAGCAATCAGTTCCTTTCTTCCAGGTGCTTAGAATACCCGAAGGGTCTTCGGTTATACCCGATTTAAAAGCTAAAAGACCCGCATCATCATCAGGATGACACGAGGCAGCTGTGGTGATATTTAAACACCTGAGAAAGATCACGACGGTGAAGATGAAGATATGGTAGAAAGAACGAGAGTTCATTTTTGTAGTGAGGCTGAAAAAAGCAATAAGATTGAATATCTAATAATCGAAAGAGTGAGTCGAGTCGACCACCTATTAATACGTAATTAGTCAAAGTTGACCCATATGGACTAATCCATTTGCGTGTGGCCATTAATACAGCATAAAATTTCTAAATGAAAAAATAAAACGTGGCAAGAATAGTTGATATTTAAATGAATTTAAATAGGCTATTCCATTATCTTATGTCAAAAGGTTAAAGGTTAGTTACATAAAAAGTTCTCTTTTGACGTTACATATTCTATATATCATTTTGTTGTGGGAGATGTGAAATATTGACCGTTAGGTTATAGTATAAAACACGATTTGAGGTGTGTGCATATGTTATTGGAAACTTCGTAGGAAAAAGTATTCTTAGCTAGCAGTGACTTTTGTGGTAAGGTAACACATTAAAACACGATTTGAGGTGTGTGCATATGTTTTCGTTATCACTTTGTCTACTTCTGGAGTCACCGCGCCTATGTGTCTCTGCGACTTAGTCCTCCTTGCATTAAACCAACGAGTTAACATTGATCTTATAAACCTTATTAACTCAATTATATGTGATCCCCTCTCTTTCATCAAAGCCTTGTTTAATGACTTAGCAATATTGCTTGTCATTAGATTATAACGCATCCCCTGGAAATAAACCCTTGTCCAATGCGCCATTCCAACTTTCTCTAACAATTTCCCACAAGCCTGTTTTGACGATTGGATTTGCTGAAACAACTCCTTGAATTCCTTGACCCTGAACTCATAGGCAGCATTCTTGACAAGTTGTGTCAGTCCTTTCGTTTTAAATTTTGCTTGCACATTCCGACATATGTGAATAATACATGCTCCATGGTGAGCCAGTGGGTATATAGATGAATGTCTATCTGATATAATAGTCAATGTTTTGCTATTGGCAATGATCCTCTCTAACTTTCTGAAAAACCATGTCCAAGACTCGTCATTTTCACTATCAACCACAGCAAAAGTCAACGGGAAGACTTGGAAGTTGGCGTCTTGACCACTAGCTGTTAGCAACACCCCTTTGTATTTCCCTTTCAAATGAGTACCATCGAGAACCAACATTCTTCTTAGATGCTTAAATCCATCGATTGATGCACCGAAAGCTAAAAACAAATATAGAAACCTTTCCTTCCCTTCGGTTGATGCATCCTTCTTTGTTTCAATATCTGCCACTGTCCCCGAATTCGCTAGCTTCAACAAATGTAAGAATTGTGTCAACTCGTCGAAAGACTCTTCATACGTCCCGTGGACATCTTCGAGTACATGTTCCCTAGCCCTCCAACACTTCGAGTATGAAGCAGAAATTCTCAAATCTTCCAATACTAGTTGTTGCAAGTCACCAGGGTTAGGACCTTTAGAGGGATCACCATATTTTGACTTGAAAACGAACGCAATCACCTTTGATGTTGCCTTCTTAGAATAGTCCCCTCTTGTATCAGTGGTACAAGAATGTGTTAGGTTAGCTTTTCGTATATGATAGTATCCAGTACCTTCAACTTCGTGGCCCATGACCCTCCAATCACACCGGTCGTCTGCACATGTAAGGATGAAATAATGCCTCTTTGTTGTTGACTGTTTGAAGTTGAATTGGTTTTTAATTGCAAAAATTGCAAGAGCTATCTGACAATCCTCTTTGCTTGCAAAAGTTTTCCCTTTGTATATTCCTTTATCATCGTCATCTATATCCAAATCTGGTAGATCTTCCCTTGCATAATCAAATTCTTCGTACATAGGCGGAATATCAAACTCCTCGTCATCGATTTCCTCGAGTTTCACCGCTTGTCGTGCATGTCCACTCCCATCTGTCCACTTATCCTTCGATTTCTGTTCATCTTTCACCGATGCTGACCCCTTTCCTCCTACATTTATAAGCACAGTGTGGTCAAATACGCCATTGCCAGTACAAGCAACATGCATCTGAGTGTCACTTTCATCCTCTTCAACTTTATCTTCGGATTTCGTACTACCTGTAAACATAATATCCGCCGCATTTGAACCGCCGTATGACTCCTCCAAAAAGTTAGACCAAAAATCTTTATCATATCCACAAGGTCTGATGTTTTCAAGATCAATTAGGTATGTTTCATGTTCATAAGGTTCATCCTCTTCATTACCCCAATCATCATCTTCCTCTGAATCTTCACACTTTTGTTTTTTTCCCTTGCTCTCGTCAATACTTGCTTCCACTTCTTCTAACTCAGCCATAAAGTCCTCATCTAATGGTGTCAACACAACATCATTTGTTTTAGAGATGTATTTGGATTTGGACCGCCCTGTAGATGTCTCACCCACAGCAAACCCATTTTCAGTGATTCCTCCCTTTTCTAAATCACACATAGTTTTGGGCGTCCCTCTAGAAGAACTTGTTACACCTCGATACCCATCATAACTCCCAGAAATGTTCATCCGTCTCAATGGCATCTCAAACTTGACAAACACATTCATGGCTCTGTCTACTCCATGCGCCTGAAGAAAGAACTTAAAACCGACATCGCTGGTAACAAGGATTGGAGGAGTCATACTACCTGTGGCTGTCATTTGGCACCCTGACGGCAAGTAGCTAAGACATGCCTTTCCCGTTGTCACGTCAAATTCTACCTTCACCGCTTCTAAAAATTGTGTAAGATCTAAACCAGGTTGTATTGGAACAACCTCGACACCTTGTTGTTGTCCACCTCAAACTTCCATCTACCATCCCTAGAAAAACGCCACCTCCCACAAATGACTATCGTGTAATCGTCCACAGGAGCCTGAACAAGTGTACGAAACGTAGAGGTTATCGTAATCATTACAAAAAAAATCATTTAAATTGCAGAAAAATGTAATATACCTCCGTCGTCGTCATTCCTCAACAAATTTCTCAAAAGCTTCTGTCGCCGTGATTTTGTGTTCTCTATTCAAGTGATACGGGAAGACATATCGTCGATATGTTGGAGAAAACGAAACAGCTATTTACCACTAAGTTTTTTTCTATGCTTGGCTAATATATTTAATTAATTGTAACTAGATATGCCAACGAAGTTAGTTATCAACTAACTGAAACCTGTGAAAATGACGACGAGAGAAAAGAAACGTATGAGAGATGATGTTTACTTTATTAGGCCAATTATGTCTTTTTTTGCCAAACAGTGGCCAAAGTACACCATGAATCGGAAAGTGTGTTTTGTGTAAGTGCTACCCCTCAAAGTGTGTTAATAAGTAATTCACTCTTTTTTTTATTTAGGTCAGTTCATCGCTTTCACAGAGAAAAGAGAGAGGGAGAGGGCTCATTAAACATGGAGAAGACGAAGAGCAGTAAACATGGAGATCATAGGTGTGCCCACGTGAGAGATGGGTATTCCTGCTTGTGTTCGATAGTATAAAAAATCGACTATATAACAATTATATTGAAATTTAAACAAATGTGTGTAACCTTATAAATATACACACATAGTACTTTTATTTGTGTATAAATTTTTATATATCTTTCATAAATAGCAAACAAATAACTTATAAAAACTTTATAAACCCCTTTATAAACCTTTTAAAAACCTTGTAAACCTTGTAAAAGCTATTTAAAACATTTTAAAATGCTAAAAATTATTTTTATTGAACCTCTCAATAGTAATTATTATATAGAATGAAGATGCAGTTTGAACAATAGAGTGTACCAGTTCAGAGACTAGTTCAGACGTCTTAGCAAAAACAGAACAACAAATGAGGAAAGTGAAGAAAGGCAATTTTACATGGACACAAGATAAAGAAGAAGTGTCTAGAAGCATGAAGACTTTACTTTTATAGGGATAAAAGTAAAACAAGAAGAGTTGGATAATTTCCTAATCCATAAAGAAAAAGGAAATTATCCTAAAACCTATTTAGAAGTAGAATGGGAATTTTTTGTTGTATGGAGATGTCCTAGTTCTATAAATAGGGAGCTGAGGCTTGAGAAAAGTTCAGCACATTAAAAGAAAGAGAATGTAGCATTAAGCTTTAAATTGAGAGAAAAGATAGTTAAGAGCTTAGAAAGTGTAAAGGGTTTCTTTGAGAGTTTTCTAAGATTGTGCGTATATTTTAGAAAGAGAGCTTTGAGAGATTAGAAAATTGTTTAGGGAAAAACCCATTGTAAACATATTTTCTATTTATCAAAGAAGAGTTTGAGAAACCATGTTTTCCTGTTCTGATCTAGATCAATCTGTGTGGCTCTTGCACTTATAATTGGTATCAGAGCGGCACTTGTTAAGATTACTACATGCGAGATCATGTGGAGAAGATGGAGAGCTATCATGGACTAGAATTAGGTTCAAGCGTAATATTAGGTGATGGAAATTACGGGTTTTGGAAATCAAGGATGAAGGCGGTTATAAGAGGCATTGATACGTATGCTTGGAAAGCCATATCAGAAAAGTGGGAAGAACCAAAAATCATGGATAAATCAGGAGTAGAAGTTGCTAAGCCGGAGTAGGATTGGACTAATGATGAATTGAAGAAATCAAAGTACAACGCCAGAGCACTCACAACAATTCACAATTATGTTGGAAGAAAGGAGTTTGAACTGATTCAGGGAAGTGAAACAACAAAAGAAGCATGAAAGATCTTGCAAGCTCACTTTGAAGGAACCACTAAGGTGAAAAATTTAAGGAAAGACATGTTAGCTTCAAGATTTGAAAATTTATAGATGGAAGATTATGAGTCAATCTCTGATTTTAGCTCCAAGATATGTTCTTTAGCACAAGAAGCGTTGACTCTTGGGAAAAAGTACAAAGACAAGAAATTAGTAAAGAAATTTCTAAGGTGTCTTCTTACAAGATTCATGGCATACAAGACTGCTTTAAATGTGTCTTATAACACCGAAAATCTTAGCTTTGGAGAAGTTGTTGGTATGCTTAAAGCTCATGAGATGGAACTGGAGGGTTTGAAAAAACTAGATATTTTTTTCTCTTGAACGAAAAACTCAAGAAGTAGAAGAAAATGATTTAATTGGCTTGCTGGTAAAAAAGCTTGGTCGAGTATTAAAAGAAGCAGAACAAGAAAAACGTATTGGACATACTCAGATGGAATGTGGTCATGGTTCAGAGGAGGACAGCAGTGACGATGGAAGAGAACTGAATAAGTTTGGAGCATTATAGGGAATCACAGAATTTGCTGAAGGGAAAGAAGTTTCAGAATCTGAATCTGATGTAGGACAGGTAGATGATTTGACAGAATGTTACAAGGAGGTGCGTGAAGCACTGATTAAGATTGGGCAGGAGAATCAGATCTTAATAAAAGAGAAGCATCGTCTTGATGAACTTGTTGAGTCATTGCATAATGAGTTGAAGGATAAAAATAAATTCAGTCAAGGAAGTATAAAATTGATGAAGGATAAGCTGGGTGTTTCTACTAGAGCAGAAAAATCTAATAGAGATTTGGGGTATACTGGACAAGGAAGATCTCAAACCGGACCAATCAAGTTTGTAGCTGAAGGTGTGTCTGTACCAGATCAAAACAAGTCCGAAAGGAGTAATACAACCAAGAGATTTGGTTGTTATTTTTGTGGAAAGAATGGGCATATTAAAGCGTATTGCTACAGCTTCAGAGTAAGAGTAAGAAGACTCAAACAACAAGGAAAGTTTTCTTAGAATGGATTCCGTAATTAAATATGGGTGAGAAAGTCTGATCTGTATCAGACTGCATCAAGTATGCCAGGAAAGAAATCGACTTGGGTATCGATGTAGTATGACGTGTGAGAGAAAGAAGCATCAAAATAGAGTTTCAAGTTACTTTGATAATAGGAGTTCTCATTATATGACAAAACCCTTGAGCAAACTACCGAGTTTTAAGGAAAGGATAGGATTCATTAAAATCATTCTCAAGGAAAAGGTTAAGAACTCTACATCAGAATCTGCAACTGTGTCAGAACCTGCAACTGCATCAGAACCTGCAATTACGTCAGAACCTGCAACTGCATCAGAATCTGCAACTGCATCAGAACCTGCAACTGCATCAGAACCTGCAGCTAAATCAGAATTTGCCACTACATCGGAACGTACAACAGAAGCTTGTGGCATGGTAAAGAATGACAATTACATGATGTTATATGCACGATGGCTTGAATTAGTTGAGGAAAATTCAGTGTTGAAGAGGGAGAAACTCATGTTAGAGTCTAAGGTTGTAAAATCACAAAAATATGCTGTTGAGAAAGAAGAAGAAGAAGCATCATTAGCTAGAGTACAACTTGAAGAAACTCAATGAAATTTGGGAATGCTTAAAAATGGCACGAAACAGTTAGATCATATTCTGAACATTGGCAAGATTGATCGACATGGTCTTGGATTTAAAGGAAATCTTTCTGAATCAGATCCAGTGTTTGTCTCTGCTGGTTACTAAAGAAAGCTAAATCCATGGGAGAGTGTTTTTAACTTATGTGTGCTCACAAGCAGGGGAGAAGAAGGTAGTTAAAAGAAGAATGTTGAGATAAAGTGCCTCAGGATGGGGATGATAGTGCAGAAGCATCATATATGGCTTTGGTTGACACGGCTGTAGTTCTTCAGAAGCTCATTGATGTAGTTCATAGGCTGATTCAGAATCATCCATTGACTAAGAGAATTTGATGTGGTTTTTAACTTGTGTTGTCTCAAGCAGAGGGAGAAGAGTGAGTATTGCAGGATTATGGGGGAGTAATACTAAAGTTTTCCAGTTGCTTGATTATGGAGGAGCATGGTTTTTGAAGTTTTTTGGAATACGGGAGAGTTTCAATGTGACTTGTGCAATTTGCTTCCGTTTTAGAGTTTCAGAATTTCAAGACAGTTCAAGAATTTGAAAACTTATGTTTAGACCTACTTACAAGATTAAGTCACCAGGTGCTTGAGAACTACAAGGTTAAAAAGGGGGAGATTGAAGATGCAGTCTGAAAAACAGAGTGTACCAGTTCAAAGACTAGTTCAGACGTCTTAGCAAAAACAAAACAACAAATGAGGAAAGTGAAGAAAGGTGGTTTTACATGGACACAAGATAAAGAAGAAGTGTCTAGAAGCATGAAGACTTTACTTTTATAGGGATAAAAGTAAAACAAGAAGAGTTGGATAATTTACTAATCCATAAAGAAAAAGGAAATTATCCTAAAACCTATTTAGAAGTATGGAGATGTCCTAGTTCTATAAATAGGGAGCTGAGGCTTGGGAAAAGTTCAGCACATTAAAAGAAAGAAAATCTAGCATTAAGCTTTAACTTGAGAGAAAAGATAGTTAAGAGCTTAGAAAGTGCAAAGGGTTTCTTTGAGAGTTTTCTAAGATGTGTGTTTTCTAAGATGTGTGTATATCTTAAAAAGAGAGTTTTTAGAGATTAGAAAATTGTTTAGGGAAAAACCAATTGTAAACAGATTTTTTTATTAATCAAAGAAGAGTTTGAGAAACCCTGTTTTACTGTTCTGATCTAGATCAATCCGTGAAGCTCTTGCACTTACATAGAAGGCCCTTATAAATCATAATTTTTTATTATTTTTCATATTTAAGCAGGGGTATTTTTGAAAATGGATAGATAAAAGGGGTATTTTAGAAAAGGGGTACACCAAGAGGAGTATTTCTCAAAAATGCTCAAAATTATAGAATAGCCAATATTTTTAATATTTTTATTTATTCAAACTTCTATATAATCATTATTTACAATACAATATATAGATTTTCTTAATTTGATTTAATTATCGAATATTTAGTTACAAAGATTGGTTAAATTTTTAAATTTTAGTAACTTCTAAATTTAGTTTACATTAGTTTTACTAAATTTATGTAAATCATGATTAATTGATAAACATGATAGTTTTCATTTTTAGTTTAAAAAGAATAGTTTTCAAATAACAGTAATATTAAAGGTAGTTTTCAAATTTCTTATAAAATTTAGTGTGTTTTTAAAAATGTCATCCATTTCTCGTGTTTTTTGAAAATGTGCAGCTTGAAGTAGATATCTAGTCCAATGTATACTAAGTCCTAGCTAAGGCAAGAAATTAAGTCCACTTCAACCGAATATAAGTTTTGATAAAAGTTAGAGACAATGTTAGATCAACCAAATATCTAATGAATAAGGACTTTTGGGATTGTTCAGTCAGCTAATAGTTGTACCAAGCTTCAGCACGAATCTTAGGGCAACATTATTAGGAGTATCTTAGCCCCTTAAGATACCCCCGATAATGTAGGTCTCACACTCTAGAAACCACACATAAAGAACATTCTTCCCTGTTAGCTTAGTCATAGCCTGAGTCATACTCTCAAAACCCTTGATGAATATCTAGAAATAACTCGATAACCCAAGAAAACTCTTGATCTCAATCGCATGTGTTGGATATGACTTGAATAGGATTGGGCCCATGACTTTAGGCCCAACCTGTTTAGGTTAACTAGGGTTTATTCCTAGTTTGTTCCCTATAAGTATTCTCCTTAACCTAGCCTCCTATTGTATTCTGAAACTTATGTTCTCCCTAGTAATAAAGCTTCTCTTTGCCCGTGGATGTAGCCAACAAGTGTTGGTGAACCACGTTAAATCTGTCTCGTTTATCTTTACGTTTATATCATCTTCCTCACATTTGTTATAACAAACTGGTATTAGAGCACAAGGTTTTCTTGTTCTGTGTTGTTCGTGCAAATTTCGTGCAGTTTTTAGATTCGTGCAAAATATTTGTGTTAGGGCACATGTGTTTTTCTTTCTGGGTTTTTGTGATTTTCAGGTCGAATTAGTTTTGGCAAATCTCGGGAAGAAACAGATTCGTGCAAAATCAGTGTAGAAGAAGAACAGTGCAAAATTTGTGCAGAAGAAGATTTGTGCAGAAGAAGGTTCTGGGAAATTCCGCTTTTGTAATTTGGTGAGGAGATGTGTGTGAAGAGCGTGAAGATTGACAAGAATTTTGGGAGAAGCAGTTTCAGTTTCAGGTCCAAGTTAGGGCATCTGGTCCGGTGGACGTTTGGCTCATTGGGTGATTTGGTCCAGTGAACTTTCAGGCCTTGGAGAGGCAGCAGACTCATGTTGAGCATCCGGTCCGCGTTGGACAGTTGGTCCTTGTTGGACATCTGGTCCGTGTTAGACAGTAGGCTTATGTTGGTCTTTTGTTCAAATAAGTATCAGGCGGTTGATACTGTTACAGAGAAACAAGCTTCTGAGATAGTTACTAGTGGCAGTAAAGAGCTGGGACATCAAAAGAAGAAAAGAAACAGTGTGTTGTTTTCTGTTGGTCCTGAGTTAGATGATTTCTGTAATTGCTACACGGAGAGTAAGTATTGGAAGTCAGATTGTCTTCAGAGGAGAAAATCAGAGTCTGTTGATGTAATAGAAGATGACACGAAGTCAGAACAGGTTTTTGCTTTAGTTGCTGATGGAAACACACATCTGTTTAATGTATGGATTCTTGATACTGGAGCATCGTTTCATATGTGTCCAAGGAGAGAGTGGTTCGCAACATATATAGTGGTAGAAAAGAGTTGTGTGAAGATGGCTAGTGATTATGTCTGTCACGTTGTTGGAATTGGTTTAGTAAAGATCAGGACACATGATGATAGATTATGCACACTAAACGATGTTAGACATGTTCCGTCGATGGAGAATAATTTGATATCTGTAAGTCTGCTTGATAGTAGAGGCTTGAAATTCTCAGGTGAAAACGGAGTTCTGAAAATCGTTCAAGGTTCTGATGTGGTTCTGAAGGGTGTCATATGTGGTACCTTGTACGTGTTACAAGGGTTCACTGTTACAGAATTGGCTAATGTTGCATCTATAGAGGTTCACAAGGGAGACATGACTAAGCTATGGCATATGAGGCTTGGTCATATGGATGAAACGGGGACGCAAATTTTGTCAAAGGAAGACTTTTTTGTGGCCACGAGGTCAAGAATTTGGAGTTCTGTGAACATTGTGTGTTTGGAAAGCTTCATCTCACTCAGTTCCCTAAAGCTGTTCACAGAACTAAAGTTCGGTTAGATTATATCCATTCAGATTGTTGGGGTCCAGCTCCTGTTGAGTCTCTAGGAAGAAATAGGTATTTTGTGTCTATGATTGATGATTACTCAAGGAAGAGGTGGGTGATTATGTTGAAGCATAAAAGTGAAGCTTTCAGAAGCTTCAAGAAGTGGAAACAGTTGGTGGAAAATCATACAGGAAAGAAGATTAAGCGGCTGCGGACAGACAATGGTTTGGAGTTTTGTTCATCAGAGTTCAATCAGTAGTGTAAGGATGAAGTGGTTGCTCGACATCATACAGTAAGACACACACCACAACAAATGGGTATAGCTGAACGGATGAATCAGACGTTATTGGAGAGAGCGAGGTGTATGCTCTCTAATGCTGGTTTGGAGAAGTTGTTTTGGGCTGAAGCTGTAAGTACAGCCTGTTATTTGATTAACCGTGGACCGCACACGGGTATCAATTGTAGGACGCCTACAGAGATGTGGTCTGGTAAATCTGCTAATTACTTTAATCTTAAGATCTTTGGCTGCACAGTTTATTATCACGTTGGTGAAGATAAATCAGAGCCAAGAGTGAGAAAGGGAGTATTTGTGGGCTATGGAGATGAAGACAAGGGATATAGAATTTGGTCTCCATCAGAGAAAAGAGTGATTCTAAGTAAGAATGTTGTCTTTGATGAAAATTCAATGCTTAGAAGTTCAGTAAAGTTCACAACTACAACAGAGAATGGTAGCTTTGATAAATAGGTGGAGTAGCAGGATGATCAGGGAGCTGAGTCACAGCAACACAAAGAGATGTTGGTGCAGCAGAACCTATCCAAACAGATAGTACACCATCTGAGAGTACACCCTAGAGGTACGGTATCGCTTTGCATAGAACAAAAAGAACTGGTGTTGGACCACCTTAGAGGTACGGTTTTGAGGATACTGTTAGGCGTCATACCTCTGAAGAGGCGACAGACCCCTGATGGGGTGATAGGCCCTTGATAGGGCAAACAGTCCCTGGAGGGACATCTGGTCTCTGATGAGACATCAGACTCCTGATGGAGTATTTGGCCTCAGTGAGGCAGTTTGATTTCTGAAGAAGAAGCGAGTTCCTGATGGAATGTTTGGCCCCAGTGGGGCATCTGGCTCGACGGAGCATTTGGGTTCTGAAAGAGCAGCATGTTTCTGGTGAAACAACTGGCTCTAGTAAGGCATTCGGGTTTTGAAACAACAGCATATTTCTGGTGAAACATCTGGCTGTAGTAAGGCATCTGGCTCGTTGGAGTATTCGACTTTTGAAACAGCAGCATATTTCTGGTGAAACAGCTGGCTGTAGTAAGGCATCTGGCTTGACGAAACATCTGGCTTCAGAAAAAGCAGTATGTTCATGATGGAACATCTGGCTCTAGTAGGAGCATCTGGCTCAACAAAGCATTTGGCTTGACTAAGCAATTGGCTTTTTTTAGGAGCATCTGGTCCCTGATGGGATATCTGAAGTAGAGAAGAAGTCTGCAAGCTGGTGGAGAAGTCTGGTACAGAAGACTGATACAGCTGAAGCTGTGAACAGTGCATCTGGTACAGCTGTTTTGGAGGATTCAAGTCAAGGTGGAGATTTGTTGGATATGACTTGAATAGGATTGGGCCCATGACTTTAGGCCCAGCCCGTTTAGGTTAACTAGGGTTTATTCCTAGTTTGTTCCCTATAAGTATTCTCCTTAACCTAGCCTCCTATTGTATTCTGAAACTTGTGTTCTCCCTAGTAATAAAGCTTCTCTTTGCCCGTGGATGTAGCCAACAACAAGTGTTGGTGAACCACGTTAAATTTGTCTCGTTTATCTTTACGTTTATATCATCTTGCTCACATCTGTTATAACAGCATGTTTTGGACTTTGCCATTCTCTAAAAACAGCATGTTACTTGAACTTTGACAAGAATAAACTTTGCTATTACTTTAAAATGATCAAGGGCGTTTTTACAATGATACTAATGATCATCTTATCAAGGGCTGAGTACAATTTTCTAAAATCTAAACAAAGAAAGAAGATATGGGATGTTAATCAAAAACTAGTCGTTGGAGTCTTTATGGTGAAATTTTTGGCCAAAGAGATGAGATATGATTTAGCTTGTATCTGGATCGTTTTGAGGGATATGTGGAGTGTGTTGAAAGCTTCTTGATTTTAGTGAGAACCTTAAATACACACTCAAACAAAGAAGGAAGGAGCTGTTGTGTATTAAGGCCAAACAGGTATAAATATGGTAAGTAAAGCTCGAATTAAGTGTGGTTTGGTGAATCCTAGAGGGTGTAGTGAAGCCTCTAAGTTATATGGAAAGTTTCCAAGTTGCCAAGTGAAGATTAGGAATGAGCCATTCGCATGTCCATTTTACGCTCCATAGAGATCATGTGAGTTGAGTTTCACCAAGTCTTGTGTAGTATGGGCTTTGAATGGTTTAAAGTGTCTTCTAGGTTCCAATTTTAGTCTCAATACACACCATTACGTGCTAATAGAAAGCCTACTTGTACTACATCACGTTCGTAAACGAGTAGTTTAGCTAGTACATCAGGATGTAGCATCATAGTTGCTTGGTAAATGATTCCTCCTAAACCATTAGTCTTCTTAGGGTTTATTTTCTGAACTCCATATAGGCAAGTGGAACGCCCCGACCGTCACCTCTCCAGTGAGCCCCATGTTCACTCTAAGCCCATGGGTCCACCTCTCTTAATGGGCCTCACGTCGTCTCACTAGGCCCTTGAGCCCGTCTATATCTAACGGCCAGTTTGCTACATCTGGGGCGCTTAAAGACTTGTTTCCGACCCTACCAATCACCACATGATCTTTCCCTGTATTTTGGACTCACTCACACAGTTCCGACAATCACTTCTCCGAAGGTCCCCCATCCTTTGGCTACTCCAGCATAAGCATACTTAACTGTGGAGTTCTATCATGACCTTAGGCCAAAACGATAAGTGCACTTTCGTGACATAGGTGGCCAAATCAATTCATTTAAACATCTCCGCAAACTAGGGTCTCACAATTATCCTCCACTAGTATACTTGGAATATAAGTTAACTCTATAACTTACAAGACCCGCATCTATATCAACTGATATACCTACAAGAATTTTGTCCACCTTCTTTGTGATATTTTCCGCGGTTGCATTTTTGTACTACAGCAAACCTATGTCTAATGGCGTACACTTTATCTGCCCAACCCTACCAAATATATACAATATCAAATATAAGGGAAAACATATATAAATTAAGAATATATGTCAATGTGCAGACTAATATATAAATTGTAGAGAAGCAGTATATAAAAAAAAAGACAAACAAACAAATAGTAATTTAAGTATATGTCTATATTCTATATAAAGATATATTTACCTTTTTCCTTCCATCAACCTTTTGGATTCCCTTGAGAAATATATGGTCCATTACTTTCCTTAGAGAACCAACAGCCATATCCTCCGTTTCCAACTTCTTAAAGTATCTCTCCGAATGTGATATTTATTTTCTCTGTTTCCATCTTCCAAATAATCCAAATCAAAAGTAAGTGCGTGACCATGACTGATCTAATCATGTTTAATCGTTCTGATGTGTATTTGATTAGAGTAGATGGTTGGAAATTTTTTTTTTTGTTGTTGCTTGTTTGTATGCTTGGGTTGCTGTGTTTGCATAAAGGTTGGTTAGGGTTCAAAGTGGTTGAACTTTGGTGTGTAGTGTCGGTCGCACTAGGCAGATGTGTGTGGTCGCACCAGGTAGGTGTCGGTCGACACCAGCTCTGATGAGTGAAACTGTTCATCGATTCGCGGGTGACGATCGACACCAGTTAAGGATAGCGAGTAGTAAGTATCTTTTTATGAGTGGTTTGTTTTGATTGGTTAATATTATGCATGTTTATTTAGTTTGATATGGTTGTATGTATAGCCTAGTAGATGGAATAATCGCTTAACTGAGTATTTATGATAATATTCAGTTAAATTGAAGAATATTGATCTCTTCTACCATCTTGATAACTCCTCATCTATTTCAACTTCTTCCAGTTCCTCTTATTCACTATATACTAGGTTATTTTTAATTAAACCGTGACCTATATCTTCATCATGCCAATGGTATAGTAATCTACTAAGTAGTTGCTTGAATAACACACAGTAGGACATATAAGTTGATATGATCATGCCTAGCACAACACACTTGGAACTTCATTAAGAGCTTGTAGTCGAGGAGGAACTTGAAGCAGAGGAGCAGCTCAAATCTGAGGAACCGTTTGAACCAGAAAGTGAGCTTATAACGGAGAAAGAGTTGGGAAAGATATTATCTTAACCTCAATGGTTTTGATACATGATCATCAAATGGGCATGTGTCTCATTTGTACTCTTATTCCCTTGTCAAGTTTTGTCCCAATGGGTTTTCTTGACAAGGTTTTTAATGAGGCAAATGAATCACATCCAAATTACCTATTTGATGATCCAAACCATGGCATAACATTCAAAAGTTGGCCCTATAGAATATATATGAAGTCTAGCTTGTTTTATGCCTATTACAAGCCCAAGAAGAGCCCAAACCAAGTGGGTTATTTGATGGTCAAGAGGTGTGACGAAAATAGCATTTCAAGAGTCATTTTGGAGCCAAGAAGTGGAAGGGTTATTTTTCAACTTTCAAACTAGTCTTTATTTCTTTTCATATTCCAAAGTAGTCTTGTGAGTGTGTTCCAAGACTTTCTTCTTCTTTATAAACCCCTTGTAATCTCTTTTGAGAACTCATCAAACATTTTAATCAAAAACTCTCTCATTACTTGTTTGATCCGAAAAGTGTGTAATATCTTTTCAACTTGTTTTCTTCTTAGTGTGTAATATCTAAGTTGGCTTCAACCTTGTAGTCTAAGAGTTTCTCATCACTCTTGGAAGTACATCTCATTCCCCCCCCCTTCAATCCGCTGCATCCATCCAATCTCGTCATCATCGTATTTCCGCTGTTTTGTTCAAGATCTATCCTTCATTCACCATCAATCTCACCACTTCCAATTCAAAACCATCAAAGTGGTCCTTGGAGCATAGATCCACTTCTGAATGTTATGCCATGGTTTGGATCATCAAATAGGTGATTTGGATGTGATTCATTTGCCTCATTAAAAAGCTTGTCAAGAAAACCCATTGGGACAAAACTTGACAAGGGAAAAAGAGTACAAATGAGACACATGCCCATTTGATGATCATGTATCAAAACCATTGAGGTTAAGATAACATCTTTCCCATACCCTTTCTCCGTTATAAGCTCATTTTCTGGTTCAAACGGTTACTCAGGTTTGAGCTGCTCCTCTGCTTCAAGTTCCTCCTCGGCTACAAGCTCTTTATCAAATCAAATTCATTCGTTCTCCAACCTCAAAAATCATCCTGAAACGAGCATAAGGTTTCTTATCATGCGTGAAAACATCTCCAATTCCCGTCTTCACAAAGAGATTCAGTGAGAGAACTTCTAAATCTGGTGGCTCCTCTTTTGTAACTGCAATATTTTCAACACCTTTGACCAAGAACAAGTGTGTTATTACAGTCATGAAGTCATTATAAACATGTAAACAAATCTCAGCTTGGACCAAATCAATGTCCTCATAATGTTCCTCTTTTAGTTGCACCTTAAGACAATAATTTGATTCCAAATATTCTTTCAATAAGCCTGATTTATTCTCAATGATTTCCTGATGTAATAAAATTATAATCATAGCCCTTAAATCATGAGAAATAAATCGAGTCGAGGAATTACTTACCTGGATAGGGTCCTTGACATGTTCGGTGTTTGTTATTATTTTTGGATCTGGAGGTTCTTCTTTGATCAATGCGTTGGTGATGACCAAATCATCTTCTTTTAAGGTTATCTTGCACAATGAGAACTCAGAATGTTGCAATATATAATCTTGCACGGTCATGTTCTCCCCCTTTTGATATCTTCTCCCTCCAAATATGTTGTGCCTTGACTTTAGCTTGAATGTGGCATCTGGTGGTTTATCTTTGAACCTTGAAGAAGGCTTGACTACTTTTCGGTGCTTCGAGTTTGAATGTAAGAAGGCAAGATCTGCTACATCAAAAGGAAACAATTTAGACACAAAGAAAAAGATTAAGAAGTTATTCATATAGAAGTTATAAAAGTAGAATTTTAGAATGGAGCATCCTTGGGCGATTGAAGTTGTTTTTCTCAGATATTTCCAGCTCCAAATTCAACAATGATAAGTCTTTCTTTTGTAGTTATCTGGCGGATTCTATTTGACTTGAATAAAACACGTGAGTGCTTTTCTAAAGTACTTATACGTCTCCATGTCACCTGTTCTTTTTTGAGCACTTATGGGACAGAACATATGCATTATACTTGGAATAGAGAAATCAATAACATGATCTTTCATCGTTGGTTTGCAAAGCTTTTTGAACAAAACTGATTCATTCATCACGCTTTCAAGCAAATGAAACATTTCAGAAAAATATTTAACCAATACATTCTCAGTTTTAGAAGAGTTAAAATCACAAAGCTCATCAAATAGCACATCTTTTGGTTTAAAGAACTTTTCAAACGCAAATGTTTCAAAAGTTGGGATCATATTGTCAAAAACAGATTTTGAAACACAAAATTCTTTCATATTTTCCAAACCAAAACGTTTTTCATCTTGAGGATAAATCAACACAAACAAATTAGGACCTTTCCTAACAAAATCAATTTCCTTACTGTGCTTTCTTGGATAGTCACAAGGAAATGGCATAGGAACATTTTCTGGCTCAAAGTTAGAAAGCGGTTCCAACTCACAATTCAACGATATACTCCTTTATGTTTTTTCTAGCGTTGCTTCTTTATGAACCTGTGAAAAGGAAACAATGCTACTCGGTTGCTCCGGTTCAAAATTTGTTAGTTTATCAAGCACAAACTCATATTGGAAAGAGAAATTAGTACACTTAGCTTGCAACGAGGCGATATACTCTAAAGTTTTGTTTTCACTTTGTTCATCCTTGTTGCATAAGCGTTGCTGGTTTTGAACGATTACGAGTGGTTGAATCTCTTCATTCCCTTTATCGTTGTTCTTATCGTCTTCTTGGAGCATCATTGGTTTCTGTTTTAATGCCTTTTTAGTTTGCTCATTCTCATGCTCCGTACTATGACATTGCTTCGCTTCACCGCATGATTCAAATGATGGTTTTAGACTTTTCTTGTGAATGACAACTTGTTTGGTGACCTTCTTCGGTTGAGATGTTGGCGTATCCTCCATTTTCTTATTTTTATAGTGCTTGATCAACTTCTCAACAAGGGCTGGCTGCGTCTTAGCCTCCACGGGTGCTGGGATTTTCTTTTGATCTTGGAATAAGGCTGGTTTCTTAGCATTGGCTTGTGGAGCATATTTATTCCTTAGCAGCTTCTTAAGATCTCTCCACGAGGTGATACTCGGCTCCTTGTAGTACCAGCGATAATCAACTTCTTGCAACCACCATTGGCGAGCATCTCCCACAAGTTGGCTAACGGCATAAGCTAATCTCTTCTCTCTCAAGATGTTGTTGTAGTGAAACCACTCGTTCATGCATTCCTCCCATTTTATGTAGTCAATTTTTCCTGAAAATTTATAGGGTTCATTGGCCGGTTGAGAATCGGAATAAAACACATATTTGGATTTGGGAGTGTGAGTGTGAGAGATTTTATGGGGGCTGCTCCATGTTGATCTCATTGTGTTGTCTGGTGCTTTTGGTTCCGGGTTGACTTGATGCAATTGTAGAGCCCAATCTTTTCATCGATCATTGTTGCCATGGCGGTGGTGACTGATTCCAAAATCCTCCTTTCAAGGCTAGATGTAGATGACTCTTCTTCTTCTTCACTTGTCACCATTGTACCTGAAAAAATCAACACTTTAACAAGTAAACAGTCCAAAAACACACATAACTAAACGGATCTGGAAAATATAAAATCGACTCTAAAATTTCCGAAATTAATTTCAGAACAAAATAGACTCTTCACGGGTTCTAATGTAATTGGTTTCACAATTTTTGAACGAGCCAATTAGTTTATAATATTCACGCAAAATCTGGAAAACGGAAATTTCGGGATGGAACTTCAAAATCTGGTTACAAAGTTGCTCTGATACCACATGATAGACTCCACGACGTAGATCTATGCTCCAAGGACCACTTTGATGGTTTTGAATTGGAAGTGGTGAGATTGATGGTGAATGAAGGATAGATCTTGAACAAAACAGCAGAAAGACGATGATGACGAGATCGGATGGAGGCGGCGGATTGAAGGGGGGGAATGAGATGTACTTCCAAGAGTGATGAGAAACTCTTAGACTAAAAGCTTGAAGCCAACTTAGATATTACACACTAAGAAGAAAACAAGTTGAAAAGATATTACACACTTTTCGGATCAAACAAGTAAAGAGAGAGTTTTTGATTAAAATGTTTGATGAGTTCTCAAAAGAGATTACAAGGGGTTTATAAAGAAGAAGAAAGTCTTGAACACACTCACAAGACTACCTTGGAAAATGAAAAGAAATAAAAGACTACTTTGAAAGTTGAAAAATAACCCTTCCACTTCTTGGCTCCAAAATGACTCTTGAAATGCTACTTTTGTCACTCCTCTTGACCATCAAATTAACCACTTGGTTTGGGCTTTTCTTGGGCTTGTAATAGGCATAAAACAAGCTAGACTTCATATATATTCCATAGGGCCAACTTCTGAATGTTATGCCATGGTTTGGATCATCAAATAGGTGATTTGGATGTGATTCATTTGCCTCATTAAAAACCTTGTCAAGAAAACCCATTGGGACAAAACTTGACAAGGGAAAAAGAGTACAAATGAGACACATGCCCATTTGATGATCATGTATCAAAACCAGTGAGGTTAAGATAACATCTTTCCCATACTCTTTCTCCGTTATAAGCTTATTTTCTAGTTCAAACGGTTTCTCAGATTTAAGCTGCTCCTCTGCTTCAAGTTCCTCCTCGGCTACAAGCTCTTTATGAAGTTCCAAGTCTGTTGTGCTAGGCATGATCATATCATATGTCCCCTCTGTTTTGTATATATTTATGTAACGGTATTTTTAATTTTGATTTTTTGTACGGCGGATAATTTTGATGGTTTAGATAAAGTAAATTGTATTTTTGCAAAAATATTAATTGCAAAGTTGATACTTTATGTAGCAATTTCGGTAATATGGTTAATTTTAATATTTCTATCGTGGATGTTAAAATAGCTACTATTATACATTTGATGTTCAAATCACTATGTAGTAGGAGGAATCCATTATTTCGCTTGCCGCTATATTCCAAATGGGCTGCTAAAGCCCAATACGTACTCGAGATGGACCTACTGTCGAACTAAACTAAATTAAATTTTGTAAACGGCCTCTCTCTTTCTTCTTCTCCTCGGTATTATTGTTCCATTTTCCCAATTACTCTCTTCATAATTCGTTAGATAAGTGCCTTCATCTTCTCTTTGGTTAATATTAATCCTTCGCCGTACAAACTGTAACATATTTTATATCTGTTGATCACACAGGTCTTATAATCTATGGGATGAAGGATATGACCAGATTTATTCGTCAAAGATCCTAGTCAGCGAAGGTTACCAAGTCCCTCCAGAAATTGGAAAGGCAAGGTATAAGTCGCTTAATTATCGGTTTTATTAATGATCAATTTCTTGTTCTGAGTTTTTGAGGGTTAAAATATATTTTCCCCTAAAGCAATCATTTTTGTTATATATGTAATAACTACTTATAATTCAACAAATTAACATGTAATGATGCATAACAAATAAGAGTTTAATGCAGAACTATTATGTGTAAAATTATTTATAAAATAGGAATAGGTTCAGACTCCCTACGAATGGTGTTACCATATTCCGTAAAATGTGTTGGTTCATCGACAAAGTAAATACTTATATGAATAGATAGGTAACTAAGAACTTGATCATTCTCCTTTTTGTTTAAAGTAATAGATGGATGATCGACATTTTAAATCGTTAACAGGTGGCGAAATCAATGGTCTGCTTGTATTTGAAGACTAATACTTTCAAATTCCATGTCCAAATCCGCATAAATTAACTCGCAGAATAAAATCAAAAGGCATGTTTACTATAGTTTCAGCTTTGACAGTCGTGATCTAAAATTTGTTTGTTCTTTGGTCAGCAGTCTAATGGAATCTACTTCCTACAAACACTTTTCTAATAAAAAAAATGTTTTATTGATTTTGAGTGCGAAAGGAAAGGAACTAAAACATTTAAAGATGAAATCTAAAGATAGATGAAACTGATTAAAAATATTGCGTTAAGTTTGCTCATTCTTCTAGAAAACCATTCGCCAAACATGCTTCCTTGTATGAGTCGTAAAGCACACCATTATGAGCCCTCAGATCTTCATCACTTGTTGGTCCCTTCAAGTACCTGAAAAGAAGCTTTAGACTTATGTTACCATCAACACTACTTGGAAGATATGATGTTCTTCAATGGATGATTGTGGAATGATTTAGTTTTCTCATCCATGAAAAAAGTGAGGAATTTCTTCGAAAGTTAGATATCTAGCATCTTCACAATTGTTATTAGCTCAAACCACACAAGGATGAAAGTGTTTATACACTTTTCTTACTTGATGGTATATTGTTTATTATTAAATACATTGAAAATTTATATATAAACATACCTTAAATATATTGCTTGCCAAATTCATGAAAATAGATAGCATTATGACCGAATCAATTAATAGCTGAACCTAAGGCTACAAATTAGTTAAATAGTAACTAATCTACTTATACCAAAAGCTAGTACACAACTGTTAGTACATAATTTTACATATCATGTGATTACTGTAACAACCCGCCCCGTGGGAGCTACACAACAAGCGCTGCAGCGCATCGACCCTAACCTCTCTCTTGTGGGCCCAATCTGGCATGCAGCCAATTGGCCCACAGGAGAGATATTAGGGTCGATGCGCCAGCTGAGGTCCCTCGGGGCGGGTTGTTACAATTACTTTCGTGCATCCTCTTATATAAGTGATAATTTTGGCCATTATAAAAGACTAAACCATTAAGTATGCAAGTTCTGATAAAAAGATTTTCAAATGTTGATCGACATATGCAAACATGTCACTTTGGATTATAATAATGTATGAAATAGTATGTTGTAATAAAAAAAAGGATCGTACATTTAGTCTTTCCAAAAGAAAATATCCAAAGGATTAAACACATTCGACCCAATAATAGTTTGTTTGACAAATATAGTAGTCATATAGGCTAAGACTTAATAATGTTTAACAATATACGACCCACTTGATAACTTGAAAGCCGCAACAATTACTGAAAATACACATGCGACAATGTAATGTAAAATTTAGTATAAGATTGAAGTTAAAGTAAATTGTGGCAATTTTATAAAGTAAAGAACACTTGGAAACTGATTACTTTGATGGAATGCTATTTTCACGACATAGCATTATTGCACCAAATTCTGAAAAACTTATTTGAACACTAAATTCATTGTTTCTGATGCTGGTTACCCTTCCTTATCAATAATCATCACTATTAATCCTTTCTTTGATGTGACCCTAGTCAACGCAACATATAATTGACCATGAGAGAAAACGGGTCGAGGAAGATAAAGACCAACTTCTTCTAAAGATTGCCCTTGTCTTCTTCTCATCCGGAATGGAAATTTAGTATCAGATAGTTTTATAAGCACTTTTGGGATCAACACTATATCTCCCACTTGATCACCAGTAATGACTCTGGCTTCTACGACATTGTTACCTATTTGAGTAATTTGTATTCTAGTTCCGTTGCATAATCCTCTTTTAGGATCTAAATTCCTGAGTAACATTATTGGTGCTCATATCTTCAAAGATAAACTGTAATTTGGTAAGCGAGAAAGTCTAAATTTGTTAAGGAAGTCAGATGTGAAGACTGCTGGATTGCTCCAAGAATCAGTATCTTGAGGGTCAATGCTGTCTGCACTTAAGTAAACCATAGCTTCATCTGAAAACGGACAATAAAGAACTTAATAATAATCATGGAACGAATCAGTGTTTATGTACTGTACGTGTACACATATAAAATCTAGACTTGGTATATATGTTTCTTTACCTTCAATCTTTTCTAGAAGTCTTTCGTTGATAATGTTGACATCATTATTTGTTGGATAGAGTATAGCTTTTTGTTGAAAAAACTTTGGATCAGTTTTATGTTGCAACTCATTTAAATCTCCATAAACTGCATTTCTTATTGCGTCAATTGGGTCATCATCATATCTGATAATCAAATCCTCATGAATATCAATGAGAGCTTGTCCATCATTAGGTTCAACTACCTCACCATCACCAACAGCTAGAATCCATTCAGAAAATTCTCTAATCTCTTTTGCATCATCTTAAGAAATATTGTTTGAGAAAAGACGCATGTTTTTTGTCAACGTTAGAACTTTACAATGTTCCCATAGGTAAGATGAGTTCAATGCTGCTAACACTATTTCAGCCGTGCCAACACCATTGATTACAGACAATACTTGCCGGAAATCACCACCAAACACGACCGTCTTACAACCAAAAGGCTTATTATCCTCATTTTTCATAATATCTGACAAACTTCTATCAAGAGATTCAAGACAGTACCTACTCATCGTAGGTGCTTCATCCCATATAATCAACGAAGCCTCTTTAAACATCTTTCCAAGATCTGAGGCATGATTAATATTACACATGGTGAAATCATCAGGATTAATAGAAATGAGAAACCTCGAATGGGCTGTCCTCCCGCCTTCAAACCACTAGATGCAACATCAATAGCAATTAAACCTCGGAATCTCACAGGGTCAGAAAGAGTAAACGTTTTGCCAGTACCACCAAATCCATAAACAAAGAATATGCCGCCAGATTTTTCTAAAACCGCACCCATTCTCTCATCGTAAATTGATCTTTGTTTGTTAGTCATCTTTTGAATCCACTTGACGTGTCTAGATTTTACTCATTTTAACACTAGTTTTATGCATTGTTTTTGTCATTCTAAGTCTCATTACTTGATCATTTTTGCATATCTGCCTTGTTTTGCTTCACTTGTAGAATCTAGGCCTTGCAATGCATGCATTGTAGTTTTTGTGCATAAACATGTGTTTACCCAAGGGAAGATAAGCAAATCAGGACAAATCGATCAAGTGTAGATGTTGCATCCGATCAAGCAGGGGGATCCGAGCCATGAAATCGATCGAGTGTTCGAGTGGACCAAAGAAGTAGCTCGACCAACCATCCGATCATGTCATCTGACCAGACTGATCGAGTCCACGACCGAGCAGACCGATCGAGCACTGTTAAACCGACTTGTCTGCTAGTGTTTTAGGGCTATCTAACTTGCTATAAAGAGGCTCTTTGCCTAATGACTTATCATCTCGAGTTGTATTAGGGGTTTTCTTCATTTTGCTCTAGAATTCCTAGAATCTTGTAAACTTCATATCTTTTGATCTATTGAGTATTTGGTGTTGCTTCTTTGTATTATTTTGCTTATCTCTCTTAGATCTATCTAGTTATGCATGATATGGAGATTTATGGGTTTTGAGTTCTTAAGTATGTTTGATAGATCTGAGTAGATTCTTAAGGTTTTGGGGATGAGTTAGATGTGTAGGTGGAGAACTTTAGGTAACTAGATTGCCCATAGGTAGAAATATTTAGATTTCCTTCTGGATTAGTGTATATACCACTAATCCCATTCTGATCAAGTGGTGATTAGCTTAAGAGATTGGTTGTCTAGAGTGTTATTTGACATTAATAAGCGGAGTCTTAATGCCTATTCATTTCATGTTTCATCAACCAGAAGTTGAGATTAGGAAGTGATTTGAATTTGATAGCCTTTGTCAAGATATTAAACTGGTTAGCTTATGAGCTCGTTGTCTAGGAAACAGCACTGTTCGTGTTTGATTGATTTAGCAACCTATTGAACTTAATGATCTCCACTGAGGTCACCATCTCATCCCCAGAACCTCCCTTTAATTGATTGATTCACCTTGCTTCACTATTGTACTTGCATTTGTAGTTCACTGCATGTTCTTATTTCTGTAGTTTCACTTCTGTTTTAGTTTAATGGTGTATCTTAGCCCTGGACAAAAAGCTCGCACCCGAAGCCCGTACCCGAACCCGGCCTGTTAGGCCCGTACCAAACCCGAACCCGACTAAAGAGGATACCCGATCGGGTTTTGGTTTTAAAAATTCCGGGTTTGGGTTCGGGTTCGGGTAAACCTGAAAACCCGACCATACCCGAAAACCCGATTTTGAAGATTGTAAACCCGATTTTCATTGTGAAGAATGTGAAGAATCGATTTCAAATTTGGGTGAATATTCTAAACCCGATTGTGAATATTTTCATTCCCAAATTCTTCAGTTAACGAAATCATAGGAGTCGATTTAGCTTCCATACCCAATTTTTTTTTTCCCTTCAAAAGCTCTCAACAACACACAAACTGGATTCACAACATCCCAGAGAAGCTCCTCCTCCCTCTGAGGTTTCAAAGAAATATTCTGAGGTAAGTTTTCCATCTATGTCTCTCTCTCTCTCTCACGTACGTATCTCTCTCTCTATCCCTCTCTCTCTAACGCTATGTGACTTGTGTGTTTGGAATCGTCTGTTTGGCTTCTTAGTTTGAGAATGGAATAATGGCATCGTGTGTTTGAAATAATGGAATCGTCTCTCTCTCTCTAACATTTACGCAGTCTGATAATGGAGTAATGGAATCGTGTGTGTGTTTTACTAGTTTGAAGCTTGTGTTTTATAGTTTTTAGATTCTTTCAATTTAGCTTTTAAGAAACGTTTTCTCATAGTTACTATTAAATAAATATATTCTTCGATTGTTCAAACGTCATCTAGTGTTATTAGAGTAGTAGTTCATTGCTCGGAACTTCGGAAGGTTCTTAATTACGTGACTAATTTGGCTAAAGAGGATATTAGTGGCGGCTAAGGTTTGTTCTTGGATAATAGAGTCTTTCTCGTGGTCGTCATGATGGTGATGCTCTTGGTGGTGTCTTTCTCTTATCTTCTTCTTTGTCTTGATCCCTCCTTTCTTGGATGTTGATGAAGTTGACGTGGAGGAACCGAAGCAAGAGAGAGATGGTAAAAATGTCCCGCGTCGGAAAGATGGTATCAGCGACAGCCTCCGGACGTGTTTCTCGGAGCTATTACCGTTGACGACGGTGCTTGGTTTCTTTTGGTTCGGATCTTGTTGTTGTGATATGCATCTTAAAGAGTTTCCCATTTTTTAATTTCTGTGTAATGTGTAAACACGTTTGTATGTGTGTGTTTATATATATGCAGCTTGTTCGTGCTTGCATGTGTATAGTTTTGATTTTATGATGGGCAAATCAAGTTTGTCAAGGACGTGAATTACGTGAATATGTAGTATTATTAACAATTATTTTAAATTATTTTTAGTCAAGGAGAAGAAGTTTGATATAAGTATGATTATGAACTTGTTAGTTGTTGTGTGAGTGTCTATAAAGTTTGTTGTTTGTTCAATTCGTATTCTTCACTTGAATATTTATAAAATAATACTAACTTTTTTTGTATGTTGTTCTACTATTTTTTTTTTCTCTATTTCTTTGTGTGACTATATGGGTTTGGTTTCTAAAGATCTAGGAGTACGTGAGAAGAGCTTTGTTGTTTGAATTATTTCGTATTATTTATTTTTCATAAAGAAGCGTGTGTTCTTAACAATGGGTCTTTTCTCTGTTTCAGATGGATTCATCATCATTTCCAAATGGTGAGGGACATGACAACGAAGCAACTGATTCTAGCAAACGAAAAGCAACAGATGACCAAAGTGGAGCTACTTCTCAACCAAAAACACAAAAGGAGCACGGCGAGAGGGCTGAAGTATGGGAGCATTTCACAAAACATAAAGACAATCGTGATATGTGTGACTGTCACTATTGCCAACATAGTTTATCATGCCCTACAAAATCAGGGACTTCACATCTGAAAAGGCATTTGAAAACGTGTAAGGCTTACTTGGCATGGCTGGATGGTAATCAAGACAATACACAACAACAAAAACAGATTAATCAAGAAGGAGGTTTGAAGGATGCAAGAGTTTCTAAATCTGTTTTTGATGAAGCTTGTGATATGATGCTTGTGATAGGAGAGTTGCCATTGTCTTTCATTGAAAGTGAGGCTTTTAAGAACTTATGTAGTATAGTTAGCTCTTTATCTCTTCTTTGCTTTTTCATAAGAAAAATATAGTTCTTTCTTTATGTTTATGACCTTTTTTTTGTCTTTCATACCAGTGTAACTTGTACCAGCCTCATTCAAGAAGGACAGCAACAAGAAACATAGTTGAGATGTATGTGCAGAGAAAAGCAGCTTTAAAGGAATTGTTCTTGAGTAACAAGCAAAGAGTCTCACTTACCACATACATTTGGGTGGCTTCCCCAACAGATAAGAATGAGAAACGGCTAGTTTACATTGGTTGTTATATTGGTTGGTAAAATCGGTTGTGTAATGATGTTATTTGCAGGTGCTAGTTATATGGTAATCACAACACATTACATTGATACACACTGGCGGTTGAAGAAGCTTATCATTGGGTTTAAATCCGTAACATATCACAAAGGTCAGGCAATATTAAATGTTCTTCTAGAATGCTTAGCTGAGTGGGGAATAAAGAAAGTTTTCTGTGTCACGGTTGACAATGCAAAGTCCAATAGTTCAGCTTTGAGAAATTTTGAGAAGAGTTTTGCTGAAGTATCTCATGATTCTTTAGTGTTAAGTGGAGAATTCTTACATATGAGATGCAGTGCCCACATTATTAATTTGATTGTGAATGATGGATTTGCTGAAGTGAGTAACAGTGTGGCTGCAATACGTAATGCTGTCACGTATGTTAGATCCAATACAAATAGGCTAAATTCATTTGATCTGAAAGGTGATGCTGCGAGAATTAAAAGAGGTAGCTTGCCAATGGATGTAAGAACTCGTTGGAATTCTACATATTTAATGTTGACAAAGGCGATTTAGTTTAAAGCGGCATTTCACAAGATGTATGCAGAGGATAAGCCATACAACGATTATTTTTTGGAGCTTGATAATGGAAAAAAGAAGATTGGACCTCCTGAGATGCTTGATTGGTCAAAAGTTGAAAGGTTAGAAAAATTCCTTGCCATTTTCTACGAGTCAACATTAGTTGTTTCAGGTTCTACTTCTGTGAATTCATTCAAGTGTTATGGTGAGATTGTGGACATGTGCACAAGTCTAAGAGAACTGAGTTACAGTTTTGATCAAGAATTGAAGAAAACTGCAACTGAAATGTTAAAGAAGTTTGATAAGTATTGGGAGGGCCTGAAAAATATGAATAAAATGTTGATTGTGGCCACTGTGTTTGATCCTAGAAAGAAGTTGAAGTTTGCTGAGTTTTGTTTTGATGATCTATTTGGGAAAGAAACTGTAGAGAATAAGGAAATGTAGACATCAGTGAAAGATATTTTGTGTTCTTTGTTTGATGAATACAGTTTACGATTGGGTACGACTACAACCTCTGAAAACTGTCAGTTTTCTCAGACATCTCAGTGCAATCAAGAGCAGTCAACTGAAAGATGGGATGACGATCTCGACCTAGTTTCTAGTCGTAAAAGAAGAAAGGTGGAATCTAGATTTACAGAGATGCAGAATGAGAAAGGAGTTAAAGTATCAAAGGATGAGCTCGATGTGTATCTAAAGGAAAGTTGTGAGACTCCAGATGTGATGCATGGAATGGAGTATGATGTACTGTCTTGGTGGAAGGTCAATGCCCACAAATATCCAGTTTTAGCAGAGATAGCTCGTGACGTACTTGCAGTCCAAGTGTCATCGGTTGCATCTGAGAGTGCATTCAGCACGAGTGGAAGAATCATATCGCCAGCAAGGAGTTCTCTAACTCATTATATGGTGGAGGTTTTGATGTGTTTAGAGCAGTGGATGAAACAAGATATTTCATTGTCATCAAAAGTGCTTACAATTTCACAAATACTTGCTGACATAGAATATGATGAGAAGCTTGAGAAAGGTACATTTGATTTATGTTATGATGATGCGTTTTGAAGTTTCTTTTATACATGTTTATTCACATTTTTTCTTGTTTCACCACTTTACAGAGTTTGAAATTCCTTTCATAATAGGCGATTAAACTCCAATGCAACAATGTATGAAGGTAATATAAGTTCAATTATTGCTCATGGACTTGTTAGTTGTTACATTTCTGACTTTTGGTTATGATTTATTAAACATCGCAAAAAAATAGGAACTTGAACTTGAGGATGGAGGCATGGAGAAAAGAGCTAAAGATGATTGAATTTGGACATGTACTTGTTCTCATTTGAAGTCTTTAAAAAAAAAAACGTTCATGGACGTATTGTCATTTGTTGCTTTGTTTTAATCTTTTTTTTTTTTCTCTTTAACGTTCCTAAACTCCAATGTTACTTATCTACTATTTGCTTCCTATTTGGATAATGATTTTGGTGAGATTTCAATAAAATTTCTATTTTTTGTTTAAGATTTTATTGGTTACTACGGTTATTAAGAACCCGAAACAAAACCGAACCCGAACCTGAAAAACTCGGCTCGAACCCGAGCCCGCCCGAAAATATATATATATCCCGAATGGGCTTTAGAAGTCTAAACCCGAAAACCCGAAAACCCGAAAAGCCTGGCCCGAACCCGAACGGGCCCCCGAACGCCCAGGGCTAGTGTATCTGGCTTAGTTTCTGCTTGATTTAAATTCAGTAGTTGATAGTTTAAAACCTTTCATGCTTGGCTTAACTTGTTAAATATTGATTGCATCTTAACTGCTTGCACGCGTCCTTATGGATCGATAAAGCCCTTTATACTACAATTAAACTCGTGATTGATACCATATGCACCAAAAACTTAGTATCACCACTCATCATGCTTTTCTCTCAAATACTCACGATCATAGTTTAATTCTTCTGTAATAAACATGTTCGCATGATCTATGTTCATGTTTGTTGACTGAGGCATGGCCGTAACTGACTTTAGAGTACTACCATTGCATAACATCAATTCTGCAATTGTTTGTAGGGTGTAATTCTTCTTATCATCGTGAGATAATATTAATTCTGCAAGGGGGAAAAACATCCAACCATTTATATATAGTAGACATAAAATTAGTACAATAAAAATGGAAAAATAAGTAAATGTAATTATTTAACATTCGAAAAAAGTCCGAACCTAGATTATTAAGTTCCTCGCGCATCTTCGTCAGGATATCTTCTGATAAACCTACCCATGTTTTTTCCCAAACATTATCGCGTCTCGATAAAAAACCATCTAGCAGCATCATAGTGAAGAAGTTATGTAGTTGTAGACCATAAAACTAAACGCTGGCTTCAAGAATACTATCAATATAAGCTTGATCATCTTCAAGGATCCCTCGAGAAAAACATGCCTTCTTGTATGTCTCGTAGACAACTGCTTTATATGATCTGATATCATCATCACACGTTGGACCATGGACTATTCCAAGTAAAATCCTCATTGATACAAGACTCGGTGGTGAGCTTGTACTAGGATAAAGTTGATGGCTTCACAAGCTGGCGGTCACTTCTCTCTTGTGAAGGAAAGATGGTCATTGATGTAGATCTTACACGATGGTGGTCTCTTCTCTCGTGTGGGATCGATTGGAGGGGAAGTGATGGCAGATTGAAGTACACCACAGAGATGTGATTATTCTCTGATACAGTACACAAACTCAGCCTTGGTGAATCACACACAAGACAAAGAACAAGCTTATTCTCTCAAGAACACTTAAAGAGAAAAGTGAAAAAATCGGTTCTCTCAACAACTACTGCAGGGGGACTTTATAATAGTCCTTCAGCCAGCCCTAAGGCCGAAATAAATTTAAAAGTGTAACAAGGAAACAAATAAAATCATAAACACAAATCCATTGTTTTTGGAAAGAAAATAAATCACAAACTAAAGCAAACTTAAAATCTCGTGATGAGCACGTCTTCTAGCCGTTGATGGGGCTTACTGGACCTGCAAAGATCGAATATACTGAATAGAACTTACTTGGATGCGATCTAGGCCCAATAGCTATTCTCTGAACTACATCTTGTACTACTCTCTGATCTACTTCAGGAGCCTCGTCAGGTACTCGTTTGTTTGTTGGTTTGTTGAAGTAGATGGCTTCTTGAAGTTTCTCTTGTACAGCTTGATTAGTCTCTTGAAGATCTTCCAAGTCCTTGATGTCTTGTTCTAGAGCTTCATTCTCTCGATCACTCTCGAAGGTGAAGCTTTTTATGATCGTTTCTTGTAACTCCATTGTCTTCTCTTGGATTCTAGAGGTTTCTTGACCTGCCCAAGAAGAATTCATACCAGGGAAAATGGTATGTTCAAGACTCATTGGGTGAATGCTTCAGCAAGCTCTTCCTCGGCAATGGGGACACATTCGTTATGATAGAGTAAAGGTGGTACAGACCAATTGACGTCATTCAGCTCTAGTGAACTCAAAATGTCTAATACCGCTAAATTGAATCTCTTTCTAAGCTGTTTAGACTTTGAACGTGTTATTGGACCTTCTGGGATGATTGGTACAGGATGTGGTACATGATCTGGTTCAGCGGGTTGGACAAGATAATCTATGTTCGCATCATTCCCTCCCTCTTTAGAAGGTTTTGCCCTCAAAACGTAATCTCCTGGATCATAAGCAGACAAGTCACCACCATTAAAAATATGAAATTTTTTTACCTCATTAGGTAACTCCAAACGGTAAGCATTGTCATTGATCTACTCGAGGATCCCAAATGGACCGTCGCCTCTTGGTGATAGCTTGGAGGCTTACCTCTTAGGCCTCATACGTAACCAGACCTAATCTCCTGGTTCGAATAACATCTCCTTTCTTCCTCGATCAGCCTTGCATTTGTTATTGGCAACCTTCGTTTCTAAGTTTTCCTTGGCTTTTTGCTTGCAACTTCTTGATGATTTCTCCTCGCCTTCGTCCATCTTGACAAACATGTTGTATCTGAGGTAAATGTGCTAAATCTATGGGAGATTCCATAGACTATCTCGAAGGGAGATAGTTTTGTAGCCGAGTGAACGGCACAATTCTACGCAAACTCAATAAAAGGAATGCAATCAAGCCATGTAGCCATATTTCTAACAAGTGTGGCTCTAAGTAAAGTTGAGAGAGTTCGCTTTACCACTTCGGTTTATCCATCCGTTTGAGGATGACACGTTGTAGAGAATGCTTGGTACCTATCTTTCTTCAAAGTGTCTTCCCAAAGTGACTAAAGAACTTGGTGTCACGATCAGAGACTATGGTCCTCGTAATCCAATGGAGACGCATTTTCCATGAAGAACAAATCTGCGGTTTGAGTTGCATCATTGTTCTTGTCACACGGGATGAAGTGTGCCATCTTGGAGAACCAGTCTATGACAACAAAGATTGAATATTTGTGTCTAATTTTGGGCAATCCTAATACAAAGTCAATAGAAATATCTACCCGAGGGGCTTTAGGAATAGTTAAGGATGAATAAAGACCATGAGGATGTAATCTGGATTTTTCCTTGTGGCAAATAATACATCGTGCACATAATCTCTTAACTACTTTTTGAGATAGGGCCAAAAGAAGTGATCTATTACCATGGCCAAGGTTTTGTCAACACCAAAGTGACCCATCAAACCTCCACCATGTGCTTCGGTGAGTATCAACTCTCGCATCGAACCTTGATGGATACACAACCGCTTATCTTTGAACAAGAACCCATCTTGCAAGTAGAAGGCTTGATAAGCTCTTTTTCCATGCTCTTTGTAGCACTCTCCTAAGTCTGGATCATCCTTGTAGAACTCCTTGATATGCTCAAACCCATTATTTTAGCCTCCATTGTAGCTATAAGGGCATGTCTCCTCGACAAAGCATCAACTACTAGGTTCTCCTTTCATTTCTTGTACTTGATCACAAATGGGAACGTCTCAATGAACTCCAACCATTTTGCATGTCTCCTTTTAAGTGAAGTCTGACCCTTGAGATGCTTCAGGGTTTCAAGGTCGGTATAAATGACGAATTCCTTGGACAACAAGTAATGTTGCCATGTTTCAAGTGCTCGTACTAAGGCATAAAGCTATTTGTCATAGGTCGGGTAGTTCAAGGCTGCTCCACTTAGCTTTTCACTGAAAAATGCTACAGGCCGTTTCCTCTGATGTAGTACAGCTCCAATTCCCAAACATGATGCATCACACTCTACTTGAAACATAACTTCAAAATCTGGAACTGCTGATATTGGTGCTTGTGTGAGCCTCTATTTCAACGTGTTGAATGACTCTTCTTCAGCTTCTCCCCATGACGTATATTTTCTTTATTATAACAGTCATTGGTGCAGCCACTGTGCTGAAATCTCTGACAAACCTCTTGATAAGCTTGCTAGTCCATGAAAACTGTGGACGTGTCCAATGGATGTTGGGGTAGGACATTCACAAATTGTCTTGAACTTTTCCTCATCTACATGTAAGCCATTTTTACTCACTACAAAACCTGAGAACACACATTTATCAATACAAATATGCGGTTGAGAAAAAAGAAGAAGAAGCATCATTAGCTAGAGTACAACTTGAAGAAACTCAATGAAATTTGAGAATGCTTAATAATGGCACGAAACAGCTAGATCATATTCTGAATATTGGCAAGATTGATCGACATAGTCTTGGATTTAAAGGAAATCTTTCTTAATCAGATCCAATGTTTGTCTCTGCTGGTTACTAGAGAAAGCTACATCCATGGGAGAGTGTTTTTAACTTATGTGTGCTCACAAGCAGGGGAGAAGAAGGTAGTTAAAAGAAGAATGTTGAGATAAAGTGCCTCAGGATGGGGATGATAGTGCAGAAGCATCATATGTGGCTTTGGTTGACACGGCTGTAGTTCTTCAGAAGCTCATTGATGTTGTTCATAGGCTGATTCAGAATCATCCATTGACTAAGAGAGTTTGATGTGGTTTTTAACTTGTGTTGTCTCAAGCAGAGGGAGAAGAGCGAGTATTGCAGGATTATGGGGGAGTAATACTAAAGTTTTCCAGTTGCTTGATTTTGGGGGAACATGGTTTCTGAAGTTTTTTGGAATACGGGAGAGTTTCAATGTGACTTGTGCAATTTGCTTCCGTTTTAGGGTTTCAGAATTTTAAGACAGTTCAAGAATTTGAAAACTTATGTTTAGACCTACTTACAAGATTAAGTCACTAGGTGCTTGAGAACTATAAGGTTAAAAAGGGGTAGATTGAAGAAGCAGTCTGAACAACAGAGTGTACCAGCTCAGAGACTAGTTCAGACGTCTTAGCAAAAACAGAACAACAAATGAGGAAAGTGAAGAAAGACGGTTTTACATGGACACAAGACAAAGAAGAAGTGTCTAGAAGCATGAAGACTTTACTTTTATAGGGATAAAAGTAAAACAAGAAGAGTTGGATAATTTCCTAATCCATAAAGAAAAAGGAAATTATCCTAAAACCTATTTAGAAGTAGAATGGGAATTTTCTGTTGTATGGAGTTGTCCTAGTTCTATAAATAGAGAGCTGAGGCTTGGGAAAAGTTCAGCACATTAAAAGAAAGAGAATCTAGCATTAAGCTTTAACTTGAGAGAAAAGATAGTTAAAAGCTTAGAAAGTGCAAAGGGTTTCTTTGAGAGTTTTCTAAGATGTGTGTATATCTTAGAAAGAGAGTTTTGAGAGATTAGAAAATTGTTTAGGGAAAAACCCATTGTAAACAGATTTTTTATTAATCAAAGAAGAGTTTGAGGAACCCTGTTTTACTGTTCTGATCTAGATCAATCTGTGTGGCTCTTGCACTTATATAGAAGTCCCTTATAAATCATAAAAAAATTATTATTTTTCAAAATTAAACAGGGGTATTTTTGAAAATGGATAGATAAAAGGGATATTTTTGAAAAGGGGTACACCAAGAGGGGTATTTCTCAAAAATGCTCAAAATTATAGAATAGCCAATATTTTTAGTATATTTATTTATTCAAACTTCTATATAATCATTACTTACAATACAATATATAGATTTTCTTAATTTGGTTTAATTATCGAATATTTAGTTACAAAGATTGGTTAAATTTTTAAATTTTAGTAACTTTTAAATTTAGTTTACATTATTTTTACTAAATTTATGTAAATCATGATTAATAGATAAACATGATATTTTTCATTTTTAGTTTAAAAAGTGTAGTTTTCAAATAACAGTAATATTAAAGGTAGTTTTCAAATTTCTTATAAAATTTAGTGTGTTTTTAAAAATGTCATCCATTTCTCGTGTTTTTAAAAAATGTGCAGCTTGAAGTAGATATCTAGTCCAATGTAAACTAAGTCCTAGCTAAGGCAAGAAATTAAGTCCACTTCAACCAAATATCCAATGAATAAGGACTTTTGGGATTGTTCAGTTAGCTAATAGTTGTACCAAGCTTCACCACAAATCTTAGGGCAACATTATTGGGAGTATCTTAGCCCCTTAAGATACCCCTGATAATGTTGGTCTCACACTCTAGAAACCACACATAAAGAACATTCTTCCCTGTTAGCTTAGTCATAGCCTGAGTCATACTCTCAAAACCTTTGATGAATATCTGGTAATAACTCGATAACCAAAGAAAACTCTTGATCTCAATCGCATGTTTTGGACTTTGCCATTCTCTGATAGCAGAGTAAATGTGATCCATTAAACTCAATCAGCAGAGTTAAATGTGATCTAGGAAGCCGATTTATAGTTGCTAGATACTACATTTGGTTAACTTAGCAAACAAATTCTACTCCAACAACAACTCCATAACAACCAACAACTAATCGTCGTGTTCCTTGGCACTCTTCTAATACACCAAAACGAACTTATACAGATCCTCTGGAGCACTCCATTCATGAACTGAATGAATTCAACTAGTGCAGTTTTCAACACAAATGACACCACCAGAAACTTTTAATGTCTATTTCTCATCCGAAAGATGACTTCTGAACATTTGCCGGATCTATCGATATGGGATGATACCTAGATGCCAAGTCCATCTTGGAGAACCAAGTAGCCCCTCTCAACTGATCCAAAAACTTATTAATATGCAGTAGAGGATACTTGTTCTTATCAATGATCTAGTTCAGTTCCTGGTAATCGATACACAACAAGATACTCCCATCCTTCTTCTTAAGAAACAACACCAAATTTTTCTATAGTGAACTACTTGGTCGGATAAAACCCTCACACATCATCTCTTCCCCCTGCTTTCAACTATACCATCTCTAGTGGAGCCATCTTGTTGGGTACCTAATATAAGATTGAAATTACTCCAAATTTAGATAACACTAGGATCAAGAGATTCCAAGATTAGCTTGCGGAAGGTGGAATTCACAAGTTTGATATGAAGGATTCTCTCGTGAATAAAGGGGTGGTACATGGGATATATGAGGTGATTGAATCGCTCCATCAATGTGGTAATCGACTCACTCGATCAATTGAAAAATGAAGGATTTTGAATCACTCAACAAATTCAGTATGTAGGGTTCTAAAGCACTAAGTAACTCACTCACAAAGAACTAAAGAACAAAGATGACAAATACTTGAACTTTGACAAGAATTAAAACTTTGCTATTACTTTAAAATGATCAAGGGTGTTTTTACAATGATACTAATGATCATCTTATCAAGGGCTGAGTACAATTTTCTAAAATCTAAACAAAGAAAGAAGATATGGGATGTTAATCAAAAACTAGTCGTTGGAGTCTTTATGCTGAAATTCTTGGCCAAAGAGGTGAGATATGATTGAGCTTGTATCTGGAACGTTTTGAGGGATATGTGGAGTGTCTTGAAAGCTTCTTGATTTTAGTGAAAACCTTAAATACACACACAGACAAAGAAGGAAGGAGTCGTTGTGTATTGAGGCCAAACGGGTATAAATATGGTAAGTAAAGCTCGGATTAAGTGTGGTTTGGTAAATCCTAGAGGGTGTCGTGAAGCCTCTAAGTTATATGGAAACTTTCCAAGTTGCCAAATGAAGATTAGGAATGAGCCATTCGCATGTCCATTTTAGGCTCCATAGAGACCATGTGAGTTGAGTTTCACCAAGTCTTGTGTAGTATGGGCTTTGAATGGTTTAAAGTGTCCTCTAGGTTCCAATTTTAGTCTCAATACACACCATTACGTGCTAAAAGAAAGCCTACTTGTACTACATCACGTTCGTAAACGAGTAGTTTAGCTAGTACATCAGGATGTACCATCGTAGTTGCTTGGTAAATGATTCCTCCTAAACCATTAGTCTTCTTAGGGTTTATTTTCTAATTGGTAATTCATCCTAGGCATGGAGCTTGTTCTAAACTCCATATAGGCAAGTGGAACGCCCCGACCGTCACCTCTCCAGTGAGCCCCATGTTCACTCTCAGCCCATTGGGCCACCTCTCTTAATGGGCCTCACATCGTCTCACTAGGCCCCTGAGCCCGTCTATATCTAACGGCCAGTTTGCTACATCTAGGGGCGCTTAAAGACTTGTTTCCAACCCTACCAATCACCACATGATCTTTCCCTGTATTTTGGCCTCACTCACACAGTTCCGACAACCACTTCTCGGAAGGTCCCCCATTCTTTGGCTACTCCAGCATAAGCATACTCAACTATGGAGTTCTATCATGACCTTATGCCAAAACGATAAGTGCACTTTCGTGACATAGGTGGCCAGATCAATTCATTTAAACATCTCCGCAAACTGGGGTCTCACAATTATCCTCCACTAACATACCACAACCTCCTCGTTGCACACCAAGACCGTCACCCCCTGAAGGTGTAGCCCACTACTCCACACACGTCTGGGTTCGGTTCTGATGCAACTTGTAACACTCCGACCGTCACCTCTCCAATGGGCCCCATGGTCACCGTAGTCCATGCCCCCATCTGGGAAGAAATGCCAAAAACAGATGCCAACATCTTGGAAGCTGTAGAAGGAGCGTGATAGGAGCCTAGGTTAAGGTTTGGAGAGGCTATAAAAGCTATGCATTTGGTATTGAGATAGGCAGCAAGAAAGTGTGAGAACAAATACAGAGTGTAAGCATTTTCTTTGTTCTTGGGGAAACAGTTTGAGTGTAAGAGAGTGAATCCTAGAGAGAGCTTTTGTAAAGGGGCATTGTGGGTGAGAGATCTCTTGTTAACTCAGTGATATAGTGGATTCCGGGAGACAATTCCCGGCCCAGACGTAGCCTCGGTTTGACGTGAACTAGGTTAACAATGTGTGTGTGTGCTCTGCTTATTTTGCTCTATTTGCTGGCTCATGAATCTATTGTTTTGGTTGTGGTTGTGTTGAAGTTTCTTTTCAGGTATCAAGCTTGGTTGTCTACAGAATCCTTGGTTTGTGTTTATTCAAGCTAAAGGTGGAAACTTTAGCCTCTATTTACTTCACACTAACAATTGTATATATCATTTATGAATATATGTTGATACAAATATAACAATATTCCATATAAAAATGAAAATATTGAGTCTTATGGACATTATGTAGTGTAAACATACTTATATAATACTATGTCGTTAGAGTAGTTTTATCGAGCTTGTTTTATCCATTGAAGAAAATGTAGCTTGCTCTAACGCCCATGTCCATGTTTTGGACGGGTGTCGATCGACACTAAGGAAGGGTGTCGATCGACTTCGGTATTTGAGGCAGTTAATCGGTTCAATTATGTAATTGATCAGTTTGGTGAAATTTCTTGGAAAACCCTAAGCATTACTTAAAACTTGTGGAGCAGCATTTTCTTCTCACTTTTGGCTTTTGTCGTTTCTGATAAACTAAGAGAGAGAGAGAAAGATGTTGTGAGTGATCTAAGGTGATGTGGTGTTGCTCCGAAGGGTTTCTGGTGGTTTATGTGGTTGGTTCTTGTGAGTTCTAAAAAGAGAGTTTGTGGCTGTTGTATGAAGATTGGTTGATCTCTATGGAGCCCAAATACTTTGGTATTTATCCCTTGATGGTGTTTCATGGTTACTGAGTTATGTTTCTTTAAACTCTTTTGGTGGAGCATTGAGTGGGGAGCTATACTATCAGATAATACGGTCTGATCATTATAATATAGATTGTTGTTGATTAGCAACTTTGATGATGATTAATGGCATTTTGAATTTCATTTGGATTGGGTAATCAAAGAGTTTGTTACTGAAACCAGTTTAACATGAGCAACATATGCAAAGACGTTCCAAAAGAGATTACTTGATAAAAGAAAGGGAAATATGATTAGGAAAACCAGACATAGTCATTGCTATCTTTATATTTCAAATTTTTTTAAACAATTAAGCTAGAGAGCGTTTTCTTTCTTCTTCTTTTTGTTGTCAATCACTTCATCTAGGTAGAACATATCACAAGTGTTTGTAATTATCATCCTGCCATAGCCAGCATCTCCCCAAGTGGTCCTCCATGGTGTTATGCACAATAAAAAAAACAACTCATCCTCTTTAGTCATCCCATACCCTACAATGGTAACGACATGTTTGAGTTTTCCATCTCATGGCTTGGTTACAATGTAAATTTCCTGAAACAAAATTGGCATAAACTGAAGTTTTAGCTAGTTGTTACAAATACATAATATAGTATACTTGGAATATAAGTTAACTCTATAACTTACATCCTTAAGTGCATTAAGACCCGCATCTATATCAACTGATATACCTACAAGAATTTTGTCCACCTTCTTTGTGATATCTTCCGCGGTTGTATTTTTGTACTTCAACAAACCTATGTCTAATGGCGTACACTTTATCTGCCCAACCCTACCAAATATATACAATATCAAATATAAGGGCAAACATATATAAATTAAGAATATATGTCAATATGCAGACTAATATATCAACTGTAGAGAAGCAGTATATAAAAAAAAAAAAGACAAACAAACAAATAGTAATTTAAGTATATGTCTATATTCTATATAAAGATATATTTACCTTTTTCCTTCCATCAACCTTTTGGATTCTCTTGAGAAATATATGGTCCATTACTTTCCTTAGAGAACCAACAGCCATATCCTCCGTTTCCAACTTCTTAAAGTATCTCTCCGGATGTGATATTTATTTTCTATGTTTTCATCTTCCAAATAATCCAAATCAAAAGTAAGTGCGTGACCATGACTGATCTAAGCATGTTTAACTGTTCTGATGTATATTTGATTAGAGTAGATGGTTGAAAATTGTTTTTTTGTTGTTGCTTGTTTGTGTGCTTGGGTTGCTGTGTGTTTGCATAAAGGTTGGTTAGGGTTCGAAGTGGTTGAACTTTGGTGTTTAGTGTCGGTCGCACCAGGCAGGTGTGTGTGGTCGCACCAGGTAGGTGTCGGTCTACACCAGCTCCGATGAGTGAAACTGTTCATCGATTCGCGGGTGACGAGTAGTAAGTGTCTTTTATGAGTGGTTTGTTTTGATTGGTTAATGTTATGCATGTTTGTGTTAGTTTGATATGCTTGTATGTATAGCCTAGTAGATGGAATGATCGCTTAACTGAGTATTTGTGATGATACTCAGTCAAATTGAAGAATATTGATCTCTTCTACCATCTTGATAACTCCTCATCTATTTCAACTTCTTCCAGTTCCTCTTATTCACTATATACTAGGTTATTTTTAATTAAACCGTGACCTATATCTTCATCATGCCAATATTATACAACTGTTACAGTAAAATTTTGATTTTTGATTTTAGTGTGTTGATGGTATAGTAATCTACTAAAAAGTTGCTTAAATAACACATAGTAGGACATATATGTTGATATGATCATGCCTAGCACAACAGAATTGGAACTTCATTAAGAGCTTGTAGCCGAGGAGGAACTTGAAGCAGAGGAGCAGCTCAAGTCTGAGGAACCGTTTGAACCAGAAAATGAGCTTATAACGGAGAAAGAGTATGGGAAAGATGTTATCTTAACCTCAATGGTTTTAATACATGATCATCAAATGGGCATGTGTCTCATTTGTACTCTTTTTCCCTTGTCAAGTTTTGTCCCAATGGGTTTTCTTGACAAGGTTTTTAATGAGGCAAATGAATCACATCCAATTCACCTATTTGATGATCCAAACCATGACATAACATTCAGAAGTTGGCCCTATGGAATATATATGAAGTCTAGCTTGTTTTATGCCTATTACAAGCCCAAGAAGAGCCCAAACCAAGTGGGTAATTTGATGGTCAAGAGGAGTGACGAAAATAGCATTTCAAGAGTCATTTTGGAGCCAAGAAGTGGAAGGGTTATTTTTCAACTTTCAAACTAGTCTTTATTTCTTTTCATTTTCCAAGGTAGTCTTGTGAGTGTGTTCCAAGACTTTCTTCTTGTTTATAAACCCCTTGTAATCTCTTTTGAGAACTCATCAAACATTTTAATCAAAAACTCTCTCTTTACTTGTTTGATCCGAAAAGTGTGTAATATCTTTTCAACTTGTTTTCTTCTTAGTGTGTAATATCTAAGTTGGCTTCAAGCTTGTAGTCTAAGAGTTTCTCATCACTCTTGGAAGTACATCTCAGTCCCCCCCTTCAATCCACTGCATCCATCCGATCTCGTCTTCATCATCTTTTTGTTGTTTTGTTCAAGATCTATCCTTCATTCACCATCAATCTCACCACTTCCAATTCAAAACCATCAAAGTAGTCCTTGGAGCATAGATCCACGTCGTGGAATCTATCATGTGGTATACTCGTTCATGCATTCCTCCCATCTCCCACGAGTCTATCATGTGGTATCAAAACCATCAAATCCTTTTCAAGTGGGAGAGGATGATGAGATTATGGCCAGTCCACTTGAACCACACGAAGACGAGGACCTGCTTGAAGCCGAGAACACACGTCAACCAAACTCGCTAGTTTCAGAACAGCTCGTACCAGAGGAAGCATTTATCGTCCCGGTGGGTCCTTTAACAAGATCAAGAACTAAGAAGTTCAACCAAGCCATCAATGGACTTCTAAAGGAGCTAAACAAGACTCAAGAAGACGTCGTTCAATCCTCACTCATAGTGATCACGGCTCAAGAGGTTCGGTAAAGGGTTAAGTGTTGCTTATGCACTCTTTTTCCCTTGTCAAGTTTTGTCCCAATGGGTTTTCTTGACAAGATTTTTAATGAGGCCTAAGTAACATTTTCAAGCCCCTTTATCAATCCAATTCGTGGTCCAAGGCCCACTCACAAAGCCTTGGCCCATTTTCTCTTTTCTCTTCAAACTTTGCATTTATTACTTTTGTTATTTCCAAGACTCTTGCATGAGCTTGCATGAGTGTAATTTCCAAGACACTTGTGCATGCTCTAGCATGTTTTTCTCCTCTTTCCTCCTCTCCTTCGTCCTCCCTTCTCTATATAAACCCCATGTATCTCTCATTTGCAAACCATCAAACATTTTAATCAAAAACTCTCTCTTTACTTGTTTGATCCGAAAAGTGTGTAATATCTTTTCAACTTGTTTTCTTCTTAGTGTGTAATATCTAAGTTGGCTTCAAGCTTGTAGTCTAAGAGTTTCTCATCACTCTTGGAAGTACATCTCATCCCCCCCCTTCAATCCACTGCATCCATCCGATCGAGCCTACCACGTGTTTCTGATCGAGCAACCTTGCATGCACACTAGATCCAAGGGCAACCAGCACCTACTCAATTACCACAACAACATTGACCGCTTGCCTAGACAACTCAGAAAGCAACGCGTTCAAGCATTAGACATCAACCCTCAGCAAGTGGAAATGGAGCCTCCACCACGCGCCCCAACCCTAATCGGAGCCGGTGATGCCCCACGAAACCACACCACTAGACAAGGGATAGTCCCGCCAGCAGTACAAAACAACAACTTCGAAATAAAAAGCAGCCTCATTTCAATGATACAAGGAAATAAATTCCATGGATTATCAATGGAGGATCGTCTCGATCACCTCGATGAGTTTGATCGAATGTGTGGCTTAACAAAAATCAACGGGGTGAGCGAAGACAGGTTCAAGCTGAGATTGTTCCCTTTCTCCTTAGGCGACAAGGCTCATCAATGGGAGAAGTCCTTGCCAGCCGGATCGATCACGACCTGGGAGGAATGTAAGAAAGCATTCCTATCAAAATTCTTCTCCAATGCATGAACCGCCAGATTGAGGAACGATATCTCTAGCTTCGCTCAGCGCAACAACGAAACCTTTTATGAAGCATGGGAGAGATTCAAAAGCTATCTGTCACAGTGTCCTCACCACGGTTTCAGCAATGAGTCGCTGCTTAGTACTCTCTATCAAGGGATACTACCTAAGTTTCGCCTACTTCTTGATACTGCCAGCAATGGTAATTTTCTAAACAAGGATGTTGAAACTGGTTGGGAACTTGTGGAGAACCTAGCTCAGTCCGATGGAACGTACAACGAGGATTATGACAGAACCGTTCGGGGCAACACAGACCAAGAGGACAAGTATAAGAAGGATATGAAGGCACTTAACGACAAGCTCGATAAGTTTTTTGACGAACCAGCAGAAGAATGTTCACTTTGTTCAAGAGGAGGAGACCTTCCAACCTAATGATGGTGATTGTGACAAAACTGAGGAGGTGAACTATATCCAGAATCAAGGAGGTTACCAAAAGGGTTACAACAACTATAAACCCAACCCGAATCTCTCTTATAGAAGCACCAACGTCGCAAACCCTCAAGATCAAGTCTATCCGCCTCAACAACAACAGTTCCAGAACAAGCCATTTGTTGGCTTTAATCAAAAACAAGCTATTTAACCTCAACAACAATCCCAAGCACGGGACGTCTAAGCAATTGTCAACAAAATCCTACAAAGTCAAATAGACAGCGATCAACAATATAGCAAACTACTGATGGAGATCCGAAATGAAATGACCCAATCTTTCACCGCGCTAACTGATAAGTTTACCACCCTCTACCAACGTATTATCAAACTAGAGGGGCAAACCACTTCTGCATCCCCGTCTGCACACGGTACCAAACCGCATAATCCAACACCGAACAAATTTGCCAATGTCGTTACCTTGCGTAGTGGCCATGTTCTACTACCTTGTGAAGGAGTCCAACCAACTCCTAAGGACAGTGTTGACCAAGAGGGGGAGGATTCCGAGCTGACAAACAAGCCCGATCGGGTTCATCTAGAACACAATCGGGTCAAAATCAAACCCGACCAAGTTAGTGATGTTGAGGAAAGGCAAGACCCCGAAAAGAAACGATTCCTCCCACCTCCATATAAACGTCGACTACCCTTTCCTAGCAGGTTTAAAAAGGAAATAACTGCAAGATACAAGGCTCAATTCGACAAACAAATTAAAGACATCGAACTGAAGATGCCCTTAATAGATGCCTTTGCTCTCAAAAATTCTTGAAGGACGCAATCATGGAAAGACTAAAGGAAGTTCAAGGAGCGGTAGTATTAAACCTTGAGTGCAGTGCTATTATCCAAAAAAAGGAAGTCCCCGAGAAGCTTAAGGATCCAGGATCTTTTACACTCCCTTGCTCTTTGGGACCACTCTTCTTTGCTAGATGCCTCTGTGACCTAGGATCCTCAGTTAGCCTCATGTCGCTCTCCGTAGCCTCATCCTGGCAGATAGATCTGTCTGTCTCCCACATGGCTTGCTAGCAGACCTTCCAGTCAGAATCGGAAAAGTTGAGGTACCTACGGATTTTGTAGTCCTTGAAAATGGATGAGGAACCTAAAGATCCCTTGATACTTGGGAGACCATTCCTAGCCACAGCTGGTGCTATGATCGATGTTCGTAATGGAAAGATTAACCTGAATCTTGGGAAGGACATAACTATGAATTTCGACATAAAGAGCACAATGAGAAACCCAACCATCAATGGGCAGGCCTTCATAATGGAGGAAATGGATCCACTAAATAGTGAATTTCTGGAAGAATTGACGGAAGAAGATCATTTGAAGACTGCTCTCACGAAAGGCAATGCTGACAGTTTCTTGAATAAAGAGACATCAAGCTATAGTGATGGCTTAGACCTTTACAAAGTTGCTGACCACACAGAACCATTTGAAGAGCTACCCAGAGCGGGAAGATTAGACAAGACGATCTACAAGGTTGAGTCATCTGAGTTGTTAATGGAGAATCAGACCCGACCAAGCAAAGACCCGATCGAGTCACCTCAACCAAATCAGACCTGACCAAGTAATGATCCGGTCGAGCCTATAAGCTCGATCCAGCAATTGGTAAGCCCGAGCGGATTAAGTCCGATCCGATCGGATTACTGGTCCGTGCTCAAGGCACCAAAAGTTGAACTCAAACCTCTTCCTGATGGGCTCAGGTATGCCTTCCTCGGTCCTAACTCTATATACCCTGTTATAGTTAATGCTAGCCTGAATAACAATGAATTAGACTTGCTAGTACAAGAGCTTAAGAAGTATAGGATATTCCTTAGATGACATCAAAGGAATTTCTCCCAGTTTATGCATGCATAGGATTAGTTTAGAAAATGAATCTTATACCAGCATAGAACCTCAGAGAAGATTGAACCCTAATTTAAAGGAAGTTGTTAAAAAGGAAATCCTGAAACTTCTTGATGCTGGGGTGATTTATCCTATTTCCGATAGCACTTGGGTTCCTAAGAAGGGAGGGATAACAGTTATAAAAAATGATAAGGATGAGTTAATCCCTACTAGAACCATAACAAGACACAGAATGTGCATAGATTATAGGAAGTTAAACGCCGCTTCAAGAAAAGACCACTTCCCCTTGCCATTTATTGATCAAATGTTAGAAAGATTTGCAAACCATCCCTACTATTGTTTCCTCGATGGGTATAGCGAGTTCTTTCAGATCCCTATCACCCAAATGACCAGGAAAAAACAACTTTCACCTGTCCCTATGGCACTTTTGCTTATAGGCGCATGCCCTTTGGTCTATGTAATGCACCCGCAACTTTCCAAAGATGCATGACCTCTATATTTTTGGATTTAATAGAGGAGACAGTGGAGGTATTCATGGATGATTTTTCTGTGTATGGCTCTTCGTTCTCCTCGTGTTTATTGAATCTTTGCAAGGTTTTAGCAAGGTGTGAGGAAACAAGCTTAGTCCTCAACTGGGAGAAGTGCCATTTTATGGTTACAGAAGGAATTGTGTTGGGATATAAGATCTCAGAACGAGGGGTAGAAGTAGACAAGGCAAAGATCGAAGTTATGGTTCAACTGCAGCCACCTAAAACAGTGAAGGACATAAGAAGCTTCCTTGGACATGCCGGGTTCTATAGAAGATTCATTAAAGATTTCTCGAAAATAGCAAGGCCTCTCACTAGGCTTCTATGCAAAGAGCAGGAATTCCTTTTTGATAACGATTGCCTAAGAGCCTTTGAAGAGTTGAAGAAAGCATTGGTATCAACTCTAATTGTTCAAGCCCCAGATTGGAGTCAACCTTTTGAGATCATGTGTGACACCTCCGACTATGCAGTAGGAGCAGTTTTAGGGCAAAAGATTGATAAGAAGGTCCATGTCATCTACTATGCTAGCAAAACATTGGAAGAGACCCAAACACGGTATGCAACAACAGAAAAACAACTTCTAGCGGTTATCTTCGCCTTTGAGAGGTTCAGGCGATGTATAGCTGAAGAGGAGGTACAAGGAGTGCTTGAGCACTGTCATGGATCCGCTTATGGAGGTCACTTTGCCACCTTCAAAACCGCTCAAAAAGTGCTACAAGCAGGACTGTGGTGGCCAAAACTATTCAAAGACGCTCACGAGTTCATCACAAAGTGTGATGCTTGCCAACGAATGGGAAACATTGGAAAACGAAACGAGATGTCCCAAAACCCAATACTAGAATTTAAAATTTTCGACGTATAGAGAATAGATTTTATGGTACCGTTCAACCCTCCTTCCAATGGTAACACCTACATCTTAGTGGCAGTGGATTATGTCTCAAAATGGGTAGAAGCTCTCGCGTGCCCAACCAATGATCACAAGGTCGTCATCAAGATGTTCAAAAGCATAATTTTCCCTAGGTACGGCGTTCCTAGAGCAGTGATCAGCGACGGAGGAACCCATTTCATAAACAAAGTCTTCGACGGGATGTTAAGGAAGTATGGGGTAAAACATAAAGTATCCACCGCATACCACCCCCGAACCAGTGGCCATGTCGAAGTCTCTAACAAACAGATAAAGAATATCTTATCTAGGATCGTCGGAACTTCAAGGCGAGATTGGTCTGTGAAGCTAGACGAAACCCTTTGGGCATACAAAACCGCTTACAAGACACCGATAGGAAGAACTCCATTCCAATTAGTATACGGGAAAACTTGTCACCTCCCCGTAGAAATTGAATACAAAGCTCTATGGGCAACAAAGCTCCTCAACCTCGACATCGAATCAGCTCAAGAAAAGAGAAGCCTTGATCTGCATGAGCTAGAAGAAATAAGGCTTGACGCTTATGAAAGTGCAAAAATATACAAGGAGCGAACAAAAGCCTTCCACGACAAGAGGATAATAAAGAAAGAACTCAAAGTTGGTGATCAAGCACTAGTCTTTAACTTCAGGCTGAAACTGTTTCCCGGGAAATTGAAATCAAGGTGGTCTGGACCGTTTATAGTAAAAGAAGTCAGACCTTATGGTGCAATAACCCTGCTAGACAAAGAAGGGACAAAGTTCACAGTGAATGGTCAGCGAATCAAGAGATATCTAGCAAATGAGGAAATTGCAGAGAGGTGCTCAGTACCTCTCCAAGATCCACCATCAATTTGAAGATTTAAAAGTCAAGCTGAGTAACTATAAACAAGCTCAACTGGGAGGAAGTCCCAATAGCACCACTGTAAATACCATTCCAGCATTCTATCTATCATTTGATCCAAGGAGAAGTCTGTTCAGAACAAAAAGAGAACCGGGAGCTGACACGAGCACCTCACCCGAACGTACACCCGATCGGGCCGGCTCATCACGCCCGGTCGGGTCAACCTATCACCTCGCATTCGACACTGACAACGTCCAAGACGAGCATGTAGCAGCGAACCTCGACTTCATGAGCTCGTGGTTTGGACCACCCAAGAGGTAATTCTATTACCCTCACCTTTGTAAATACCGCCTTGCATTTTTATATTTTCTTTTTGATCCTAAGTCTTCCTTCAGATTTTTATTACAGAAGGGACTGTGTAATTTAAGTTTGGGGGAGAGCTTAGGATAGTATTTGACATGTTTTCTATTTTCTTATTTCGAATTTTTAGCATCTAGTTTTGCATTCATCTATGTACATCAAAAACCCCTAAAATTTTGAAAAATTTCAGAAAATCCTTTAAAAACAGAGTGTTCATATAGTTGCATTTGCATATTAGTCTTGCTTTAGGGATGTTGCATTTAGGATCATTGCATTAGCATAGGGGATTATGATGATTATAACCAAGGAACTTGCTGTTTCATTAGATTTAACACCAATGCCCTAGTTCATATTTGTTTAATGCTTTCATTTGGGCTTGAAATGAGACCGCACCATTCTTTGATCGCATGATTTGAATTCTAGTCTAAACCGAAGCTTGCTTTGATATGATGCCATCCTTTACTTATAAGAACCTTAGCTTGAATTGATAATTATCTGGTTGTGATTTGTTTTAAACTCATGGATACCTTGTATACATACTTGGATCTTCTTTCCCTCTTTTTACCACTCTCTTGTTGATCCAAGTAGCTGGTCATAACCTTGACCAGTTAACCACACCCTAAAAACCTTAACATTTCCTTCAAGACTTTGTTTTAATCCTGAGTGGAAGGCCTATTTTGTTGGGATTGAGCTTTAAGAGAACGTGTTAGGTTTGAGCCGACAGGAATAGGGTCTTGAGTAATTCTGATTTGCATCTTTCCGATCAGATAGGACTAGGATGGATTCTACTTGGGTTTTGGGATTTGATGGGATGGTGAAAAGAGAAAGAAAGAAAAGGAAAAGGGAATGAGTTGAGTCTTTAGGAGAGTAAAAGTTTCAGAAAAGTTTAAGGTTCTAGTGAAAGATGTGTGGGGAATGCATAGTATGAAAAAGATGGTTCTGGATTTTATAAGAAAGAGAGAAAAGTGTGAAAATAGCAAAATGCTTTGATGTCTTAAGTGTTAAGAAGAAAGAGAACCATAGTGTTTATAAAGAAAACCCCATATCCACTAGTTTATTTTAAGAAACTCTCCTAAGACTTAGAACAAAAAGAGAAATTAGGATAAAAAAGAGTTGAAGGATAGAATAGGATCATATGGGCTTAGACAATTAGGATATCACTTGGGTACTTTGGGAAGTCAAGAAGTTATTCTTGTATGCATTTATTGTCCTTACCTTTAGCATTCTCCCAAAAGCTTGATCCCGTTCATTGAGAGAGCCCATCACTTAAATGATTAATCCCTCACTAAAAAGAAATCCTCTTTGTTTCTTAAACCCTTTTTACGCCAGCCAAATGAGTTTGAATTCAATTTACAACCAGATTCACGGTTACCACTTAATGAACGTTAAAAGGGATGGCTGGCTTGATTGCTTGTTTAGGTTATGTGGTTGAAGACATCTTGTGTTGAAATAGGAATGGCTAAAGTCTTCAGAGTATAGCCTTTGAATTGCATTCTAGAATTACGAACTAGGACATTGATGTTAAACTCTTTTGCAACAAGTTTTGGTTCTGAGTCCCCACTTTCAAACCTCTCTCTCTACTTTGAATTTGCTTGAGACCAATCAAAGAATAAGTTTGGGCGAGTTGATAACCCTATATTTTTATACTCTTAAGCATATGTTTTGTGCATTATTTGCATGTCTAGATCTCTACTTCTTAGGATTTCTACTCTCTTTGCATTATATTTCGCATCTAGGATCTTTAGCATAGGGGTTTGTATATCATCTGCATTTTAGAGCAAAAACAGGCACACTCAGACACTGCAAAGCATGGACCCGATCGAGTGTGTCCAGCCCGACCAAGCGAGCACGATCAAGCACCCGGACTCACAGGAGGAAGCTGAACACGGACGAGCCAAGAGAGGACCCGAACGAGCCCAACATGCACCCGACCGAGCTCTCTTTAAACCGACTTTGTAATTTGTCTTTTTGTGTTTTAGGGCTTCCTGCCTTTAGTATAAATAGACTTCTTAGGTCATTAAGCGAAAAACGAGTTCTAATTAGGGTTTTTCCCTTTAGCCACTAAACATTTCCAGAAACTTGTAATCTTTATAACTTTTGATCTATTGAGAATTTGGAGTTGCTTCTTTATATTATTTTGCTCCTTAGATCATTATCTATCTAGTTATGCAAGATTCAAAGATTTCTGGGTTTGTGTTCTTCATGATGAACTCCAGATCTAAGTAGTTTTTCTGGGTTTAGAGGATGGGTTAGGTGATGAGGAATCTTAGTTTCTAGGGTTGCTTAAGTATAGATTTAGGTAGATACCTTCTGGATTAGGAGATCTTGATGCTATCTTAGCATTAACCATGTGGGATTAGATCTTAGACATTCCAGCACTCAAAAGTGTTCAAATGGAATGTCTGATCAACTAATGCCAGAGATCTATTTACTTACCCAAGAGATTGGTTGTTAAGGAGTAGATTGACATTAATGAGCTTGTTCTTTATGCCTGTTTATAGTATGTTTCATCAATGAAAGTTGAGATTAGGAAGTCCTATAGATCTGATAATCTTTGCCAAGAGATTGGAGATTGGACTGATTAGGTTAACTGGTTCATTGTCTAGGAATAGATCTATCTTAGCATGTTAAGCATCCCAAAGAGACTAAGAGTATTCATCACCCCATTAGCCCATCCTTAAGACCCTTTGTCTATCTGATTGATTATCTGCTTTTACTTATTGCTTTCGATATTGCTTCTTTAGTTTACTTTTATGCATTAGAGTTCTTTAAACCAAACCTTCAATTGCTTGGCTTGACTTGATTAGTTCTGCTATATCTTGATTGTTTACAATACATCCATTTGGATCGATAATCTCTTATGCTACATCGCATTGGGGAATTGAACTCCAAGAGCAACAAAACGCTTGTTTCACCCTTCCACTTCTTGGCTCCAAAATGACTCTTGAAATGCTATTTTTGTCACTCCTCTTGACCATCAAATTACCCACTTGGTTTGGGCTCTTCTTGGGCTTGTAATAGGCATAAAACAAGCTAGACTTCATATATATTCCATAGGGCCAACTTCTGAATGTTATGTCATGGTTTGGATCATCAAATAGGTGAATTGGATGTGATTCATTTGCCTCATTAAAAACCTTGTCAAGAAAACCCATTGGGACAAAACTTGACAAGGGAAAAAGAGTACAAATGAGACACATGCCCATTTGATGATCATGTATTAAAACCATTGAGGTTAAGATAACATCTTTCCCATACTCTTTCTCCGTTATAAGCTCATTTTCTGGTTCAAACGGTTCCTCAGATTTGAGCTGCTCCTCTGCTTCAAGTTCCTCCTAGGCTACAAGCTCTTTATGAAGTTCCAAGTCTGTTGTGCTAGGCATGATCATATCATCCTCTCCCTCTTGAAAAGGATTTGACCTCAAATCCAACTCATTTGTTCTCCAACCTCAAAAATCATCATGAAACAAGCATAAGGTTTCTTATTCTGCGTGAAAACATCTCCAATTCCCGTCTTCACAAAGAGATTCAGTGAGAGAACTTCTAAATCTGGCTCCTGTTTTGTACCTGCAATATTTTCAACACTTTTGACCAAGAACAAGTGTGTTATTACAGTCATGAAGTCATTATAAACATGTAAACAAATCTCAGCTTGGACCAAATCAATATCCTCATAATGTTCCTCTTTTAGTTGCACCTTAAGACAATAATTTGATTCCAAATATTCTTTCAATAAGCCTGATTTATTCTCAATGATTTCCTGATGTAATGAAATTATAATCATAGCCCTTAAATCATGAGAAATAAATCGAGTCGAGGAATTACTTACCTGGATAGGGTCCTTGACATGTTCGGTGTTTGTTATTATTTTTGGATCTGGAGATATGATTGAGCTTGTATCTGGAACGTTTTGAGGGATATGTGGAGTGTGTTGAAAGCTTCTTGACTTTAGTGAGAACCTTAAATACACACTCAAACAAAGAAGGAAGGAGCCGTTGTGTAGCTATTTGGCGGATTCTATTTGACTTGAATAAAATACGTGAGTGCTTTTCTAAAGTATTTGTACGTCTCCATGTCACCTGTTCCTTTTTGAGCACTTATGGGACATAACAAATGCATTATACTTGAAATAGAGAAATCAATAACATGATCTTTCATAGTTGGTTTGCAAAGCTTTTTGAACAAAATTGATTCATTCATCACGCTTTCAAGCAAATGAAACATTTCAGAAAAAGATTTAACCAATACATTCTAAGTTTTAGAAGAGTTAAAATCACAAAGCTCATCAAATAGCACATCTTTTGGTTTAAAGAACTTTTCAAGCGCAAATGTTTCAAAAGTTGGGATCATATTGTCAAAAACAGATTTTGAAACACAAAATTCTTTCATATTTTCCAAACCAAAACGTTTTTCATCTTGAGGATAAATCAACACAAACAAATTAGGACCTTTCCTAACGAAATCAATTTCCTTACAGTGCTTTCTTGGATAGTCACAAGGAAATGGCATAGAAACATTTTCTGGCTCAAAGTTAGAAAGCGGTTCCAACTCACAATTCAAAGATATACTCCTTTGTGTTTTTCCTAGCGTTGCTTCTTTATGAACCTGTGAAAAGGAAGCAATGCTACTCGGTTGCTCCGGTTCAAAATTGGTTAGTTTATCAAGCACAAACTCATATTGGAAAGAGAAATTAGTACACTTAGCTTGCAACGAGGCGATATACTCTAAAGTTTTGTTTTCACTTTGTTCATCCTTGTTGCTTAAGCGTTGCTGATTTTGAACGATTACGAGTGGTTGAATCTCTTCATTCCCTTTATCGTTGTTCTTAGCGTCTTCTTGGAGCATCACTGGTTTCTCTTTTAATGCCTTTTTAGTTTGCTTATTCTCATGCTCCGTACTATGACATTGCTTCGCTTCACCGCATGATTCAAATGATGGTTTTAGACTTTGCTTGTGAATGACAACTTGTTTGGTGACTTCTTCGGTTAAGATGTTGGCGTATCCTCCATTTTCTTATTTTTATAGTGCTTGATCAACTTCTCAACAAGGGCTGGCTGCGTCTTAGCCTCCACGGGTGCTAGGATTTTCTTTTGATCTTTGATCGGCTCAAATTTGCCCTGAGCTACTCTCTCAATTAAGAGATCACTGTAGTACTTAGGGATCGAATCCACAGAGACTTAACGATTGCACAATAGATATTCGGTATTAAGCTAAGCAAGCAGGTTTTAAATCAAATAAAAACAGCAAATTAAATTAAAGATTGGTTTTAAAACAATAATGAGGAAATGCTAGGCTAAGGGATATTCTCAGGAAATTCAGAATTGCAAATAAATAATTGTCAGGATTTATAAAGCACCGTTCTTGAACTCAAATCACAAAAGCATAATCAATCAACTTTCATTGCAAAGACTATCTATGTCTAGAACCCTAAATTCTAAATCTCTTTGCAAATTTATAAGTTCAGACATGCATTTAATTCAAGTTTGATAAGTTCACAAAATCCATAAACCAAATCTCTTTGCGAATAGGTATTTTTCTCATCTAGATTATTTTCAGGAAATCAATAACACTTCCGTGTCTACCAATTAACCTAAGATCAGATTCTAGGTTGCTTTCACTACTCTAGAACAAATTAACCACAATATAGATGAAGAACTCTATTGATTCAATCCTAACAATCTAACAACCTAGCAATTCATGAATTCCTTTGAAAACCCTAAACCTAACAAGTGATCTACTCAGACATGTTGAATGAAACAACATCATGAATAAAATAGATATCATAAAAAAGTAATAGAAGAAGTAAAGGAGTTCTGAATCTTCTCTGAAGGAGGTTTTGATTCTTCTCTCCTGGCTCTCTACAAATCTCTCTCTCAAAAATAATAAAGCTTAAGTCTTAACAAAACCCTAAAAACTCAATATATATGTCTTAACCACGAACTGGGCTTAATTGCAAATAAGGGAAACTTCTGGGCCGAATCTGCAAATCTTCTGAACTTCAATTAAGCGTGAAATTCAATTGCCGTCAGATATTGGTGTCGATCGACACCAGAAGTTGTGACGCTCGACACTCACACCAAATATGCTCTCCCGGTACGTTCCTTCGGCACATCTTCTCCAAATGCTCCCAAATGCTCCAAAAAGCTCCAATCCATGCCAAATAGCTCCTAATCCTGAAATGACTGCAAAAGACTCGAAAACACTATAAAAGCTCTATAAATAAGACTTATATCATGGCCAAAAACCCGTAAAAACCATGATATATCAACTCCCCCAGACTTAGCCTTTGCTTGCCCTCAAGCAAAACAGAAACTTAACCTGTGAAAGAAGTTTGAAAACGCGGGAACTCACTCAACTGCAGGAAACTCTTCTTTGCACTCTTCATCGCCTTGACTCTAGAACTTTATGTACTTTGCCTATGAGAAGCATCAACATTCCTTACTCTAATCCCACAATCCTCAGGAATCTCCAGTCTCTCCATTGTCATCTCTTTACATAATTTAAAACAAGTAAAGATGAATTCTTACCGAGGGAATATCGATAAATGGCATATGGACTCTTCTCAAACCAAGACATTTTTCGTATGATTTCACTTCTTCTCCCTTTTCTCACTTCTAAGGTAATCGACATCTCCCTACTTTTCTAGGGTATCATTTTATTTTTTCAACGATTCCTTTTTCTTCTTTGTCTTTTTTTTTCTTTCTATTCTGTTTTTTTTTATACCTCTTTTTTTCTTATTTGGGTATCCATGAGATCCGAAGTATGCACGGGTTTACGCGACATCTCTCATATCACTTCTACTTATAGGCTTTTCCACTGTTTCTTTTAAAGGCTGAAGGGAAGAGAGAAGGAAGGAATCATACTTTGAAGAAGTGCAGTGTCTTGTGCGGCTCGAAGAAGAAGTCTAGTCCAATGTATTCCAACTCCCAAGGTAAGAGACTAAGTCCAATTAAGTCCTGATAAAAGTAGAGACAACGTTAGATCAACTGGATATCCAATGAATAAGGGCTTTCAGGATTGTTGATACAGCTCATAGTCGTTCCAAACTTCGGTTCTGAGATCAAGCATAAAAATGTAATCATAAGAGTGTTAATCCAAATCAGAGAAACCATTAGAATAAGTTCATTGTTCCCTACAAAAATTTTGACTCAATAAAACACAAAAAATAAAAATAAAAATTTGGACTGACTCGATAAAACTCCAAAAGAATAAACAATGTTAGTAACTACCTCCCTCAGACTTAAACAACACTGTCCCTAGTGTTGCCAAGCCTAAGATTGGCAAATAATAGAAAACAAAACTAAGAAAAATACAAAAGAAATAGAAAAACTCACAAGTGGGTTGCCTCCCAGTAAGCACTTGTTTTCAGTCATTAGCTTGACTTTGTCGGGACTCAAGCATCCGGTGGATCGGGAAGTGGCACTAAATACCTCCGAAAATAGTGTTTCATCATCCAAGGTGGTGTATAAGCATTAGGTGTATGAGATCGACCAAGTACACGAGGAGCACCAGCAGGACGAGAGCTAGGTATGGGTGGGACACTTCTTTTACCTGCACCATCATCTTAAGAACCAACAAGCGCTCTACGATAATCTCGTGGCTTGGTTAACTGCAAAACAGTCTTTGTACGTTGGAATTTTTATTGATGATATCGGAAGGTTTGGGTAAAGAAATTGCGTACCTTTGCTTTTCTCGAGGTCTCTAGAGTATGGGTGGTGAAGCTTTCCGATTCAGAACAGGGCTCAAGCTTGCAGCAGTAAGATCAACCCGAAAACCATTTGTTTTTGACAAGTTTGGACTATCGTGACGAGGGGTGTCGATCGACACCATGGTGGTGTCGCTCGACACTGAGTCTGGTGCTCGTGTTTCTGCACTTTTTATGCAATTCGTCTCAGCGATCCTCATCTCTAGCACAAAAACGTCATCCTCCAATAACTTATCAGTAGCTAGACCCCCGCTCTGGTCCCTAGTCCTAAACAGATGATTACTAGCAATAATGTCTTCCGAATACTTTACGACTGCCTTGTCATCCGTGGCTTCCTCTACAGAAAAAGTCTGGCCATCAATAGTAGGTGCTCTTCTCAACTTATCCATGTCAAAGTTCATAACCAAATCACCCACATGCAGTCCAATCGTTCCTTTCTGAACATCTATAAGAGCACCAGCGGTAGCCAAGAAAGATCTCCCAAGGATAAGAGGATCTTGAGGTTCTTTGCTATACTTCAAAACCACAAAGTCTGTAGGAATTATGCATTCACCAATCCTTATTAGAACATCCTCTAAAAGACCTTCGGGAATTCTTTTGGACCTATCAGCTAGGATAAGAGAGATCCTAGTCGGCTTGAAATCTGTCAACCCAAGTCTCACAGCAACAGAGTATGGTATCAAGTTGATACCTGAGCCAAGATCACAAAGAGAGTGAGGAAATCTTTCTGTGAAGATAGAGCAGTCTAGCACGAAACTTCCTGGATCAGGTAACTTCTCTGGAATCTTGCTCTGAATCATGGCACTAACTTTTTCAGAAACAAACACTTTCTTCTTCTTCTCTTTCTTACTCTGCGGGGTCTGTTTCAAGAAGATAGCACCCATGTCTCTAGCCAGCAAAGCTCCTTCCTCAGGGCTCACGTCATTTTGGACCATCCTCTTAACACACCGCTTAAGCATAGGTGAATCACGATCTGCATGATCTAAATGTATCTCATTGATCACCTTTTCCATCATTGCCTTGCATCGAGATTCCTCTATCTCCTGTTTAGACTTCCTAGGCTTTGGAAAAGGAACCTTAGGCTTGTAGATATTTTCTGCAGATAGTCGCAGAGTTTCGGGAAAATTCGGTTCTGTTTGTCTAGGGTGTCGATCGACACAGGGATGGTGTCGGTCGACACTGTGCTCTGGTGTCGATACCTTGGTGTCGATCGTGGTCGATATCTGTTCGTCAGGTACCGAATCTACGAGAACTGGTGTTAGTGTCGATCGACACCGTGAGATGGTGTCGAGCGACACCTGCTGTGCAAGTGCGGTTTCATCATCGTCACTTGTTTCCTCCTCCCAAACATCATCTCCATCCCTAATCAAAATGGCATTGCATCCTTCTCGTTTATTTACAGTTCCAGTAGTGTGTGCAACCTTAACGTCCAACTTGTTGGTAAAGGTGCTCAAAGCTTTTACCTTGCCATTTAGATCAGTATATAATGCATCCATTTTCCCGTTGAAATCCACTGTCATGTTCTGCTGACCCGCTAGAATCTGTTCTAGCATGGATTTCATCTCAGTATCTGCAGATGGAGGAGGAGGCGACTGGTAAGAAGAATTTCCATAGGTTCTGATGAAACTGTTGTTGCCTTTCTGACCATACCCATTGTCGTACCGGTTACCATGTGTGTTACCAAACTTCTGACCCAAATATCCAGCTCCACTGACGTAGTTCACGCCTTCTTCTTCATCCGCACCTGGTTCAACTGCCTCAACCTCAGCAGCAAACTTAACAGTCTTCTTGGAAACAAGAAGGTTATGCACAGAATCGAGCTTTGCCTTAACTTCAGCAAGTTGAACACCATCCATGTTTTGAGCTAGCTTCTTCCTCTCAAAATCAGCAACTTTAGTGCTGTTGCTGGAAGCTAAATTCTCAATCAGTTTGGTGGCTTGAGTTGGAGACCTTGCATTGTAGTTGCCAGTACTTGCAGCATCTAAAGCCATCTGATATCTCCAATCCAATCCTCTATAAAAGATTCCCAACAGCTGAAATTTGTCATAACCATGGTGTGGACAATCTCTCTGATACCCCTTAAAACGCACCCAAGCAGCCTTGAAAGCCTCTGAGATCCCTTGAGAAAAGGTAGAAATCTTTTTCCGCAGCTCCTCGAACCTCGCATCATCATAAAAGATGCAGGCTTCAACTCCTTGAGCCAGGATAGTGCTTCTCCAGCTAAGGAGTGTTGGAAAAGCTTGTAGAGAAGAAAATCTGAAGATCCACCATCAGCCTTGATGCTAGATACCAAGTCTTCAAACTTCTCAATATGGTCCATTGGATGCTCATGAGTATGGCCATGGAACGGGTGTTGTCCTACAAGAGTGTAGTACCCAGGCTTCAACTCAAAGTTGTTCCTCTGAAATGCAGGAGGACGTATAGCAGAGCGGTTTGAATAGAACAGTGCAGGCCTGTTGTATTCTCCAAGTGTACGGTTCTCATCATCTACTTCAGCATTCAACGCCAATTGTGCATTGTCCGCTGCGGCTTGGTGTCGATCGACACCAACGGCGACTGGTTCAGGAATTACAGTCCCGTCAGCATTCAGCTTCTGCCCTTGTGCATTCCTCACATGGCCATCTCCATCTCTGAGAGTACCCTCAGCATCTTGAATAAGAATCACTGGTGGTGCCATTGCTGCCTTTTTCTTAGCTTTGCAAATTCCTCTTCTAAACCCGCTAGTTCGGAATTGTTGAGATCAACTAACTCTTTGTTTTGCTGGCTTCTGGTATTAGGCATAAACCTGAAACACCAAAAAGAAAAGAGAAAACAAAAGCGTAACAAAATAAAATAAAAAATTTAAACTAAACTTTTAACCTTAATCTAATGGTAATTAAAACTGAGTCCCTGGCAGCGGCGCCAAAATTTGATCGGCTCAAATTTGCCCTGAGCTACTCTCTCAATTAAGAGATCACTATAGTACGTAGGGATCGAATCCACAGAGACTTAACGATTGCACAATAGATATTCGGTATTAAAATTAAGCTAAGCAAGCAGGTTTTAAATCAAATAAAAACAGCAAATTAAATTAAAGATTGGTTTTAAACAATAATGAGGAAATGCTAGGCTAAGGGATATTCTCAGGAAATTCAGAACTGCAAATAAATAATTGTTAGGATTTATAAAGCACCGTTCTTGAACTCAAATCACAAAAGCATAATCAATCAACTTTCGTTGCAAAGACTATCTATGTCTAGAACCCTAAATTCCAAATCTCTTTGCAAATTTATAAGTTCAGACATGCATTTAATTCAGGTTTGATAAGTTCACAAAATCCCTAAATCAAATCTCTTTGCGAATAGGTATTTTGCTCATCTAGATTATTTTCAGGAAATCAATAACACTTTCGTGTCTACCAATTAGCCTAAGAACAGATTCTAGGTTGCTTTCACTACTCTAGAACAAATTAACCACAATCTAGATGAAGAACTCTATTGATTCAATCCTAACAATCTAACAACCTAGCAATTCATGAATTCCTTTGAAAACCCTAAACCTAACAAGAGATCTACTCAGACATGGTGAATGAAACAACATCATGAATAAAATAGATATCATAAAAGAAAGTAATAGAAGAAGTAAAGGAGTTCTGAATCTTCTCTGAAGGAGGTTTTGATTCTTCTCTCCTGGCTCTCTACAAATCTCTCTCTCAAAAATAATAAAGCTTAAGTCTTAACAAAACCCTAAAAACTCAATATATATGTCTTAACCATGAACTGGGCTTAATTGCAAGTAAGGGAAACTTCTAGGCCGAATCTGCAAATCTTCTGAACTTCAATTAAGCGTGAAATTCAATTGCCGCCAGATATTGGTGTCGATCGACACCAGAAGTTATGACGCTCGACACTCATACCAAATATGCTCTCCCGGTACGTTCCTTCGGCACATCTTCTCCAAATGCTCCCAAATGCTCCAAAAAGCTCCAATCCATGCCAAATAGCTCCTAATCCTGAAATGACTGCAAAATACTCGAAAACACTATAAAAACTCTATAAATAACACTTATATCATGGCCAAAAACCCGTAAAAACCATGATATATCAATCTTGGAATAAGGCTGGTTTCTTAGCATTGGCTTGTGGAGCATATTTATTCCTTAGCAGCTTCTTAAGATCTCTCCACGAGGTGATACTCGGCTCTTTGTAGTACCAGCGATAATCAACTTCTTGCAACCACCATTGGCGAGCATCTCCCACGAGTTGGCTAACGGCATAAGCTAATCTCTTCTCTCTCAAGATGTGGTTGTAGTGAAACCACTCGTTCATGCATTTCTCCCATTTTATGTAGTCACTTTTTCCTGAAAATTTATAGGGTTCATTAGCCGGTTGAGAATCGGAATAAAACACATATTTGGATTTGGGAGTGTGAGTGTGAGAGATTTTATGGGGGCTGCTCCATGTTGATCTCATTGTGTTGTCTGGTGGTTTTGGTTCCGGGTTGACTTGATGCAAGTGTAGAGCACCAATCTATTCATCGATCATTGTTGCCATGGCGGTGGTGACTGATTCTAGAATCCTCCTTTCAAGGCTAGATGTAGATGACTCTTCTTCTTCTTCACTTGTCACCATTGTACCTGAAAAAATCAAAACTTTAACAAGTAAAAAGTCCAAAAACACACAAAACTAAACGGATCTGGAAAAATATCAAATCGACTCTAAAAATTCCGAAATTAATTTTAGAACAAAATAGATTCTTCACGGGTTCTAATGCAATTGGTTTCACAAATTTTAACGAGCCATTAGTTTATTAAATTCACGCAATATTGAACAAAAATCTGGAAAACGGAAATTTCGGGATGGAACTTCAAAACCTGGTTACAAATTGGCTCTGATACCACATGATAGACTCCACGACGTGGATCTATGCTCCAAGGACCACTTTGATGGTTTTGAATTGGAAGTGGTGAGATTGATGGTGAATGAAGGATAGATCTTGAACAAAATAGCAGAAAGACGATGATGACGAGATCGGATGGATGCAGCGGATTGAAGGGGGGGGGAATGAGATGTACTTCCAAGAGTGATGAGAAACTCTTAGACTAAAAGCTTGAAGCCAACTTAGATATTACACACTAAGAAAAAAACAAGTTGAAAAGATATTACATACTTTTCGGATCTAACAAGTAAAGAGAGAGTTTTTGATTAAAATGTTTGATGAGTTCTCAAAAGAGATTACAAGGGGTTTATAAAGAAGAAGAAAGTCTTGAACACACTCACAAGACTACCTTGGAAAATGAAAAGAAATAAAGACTAGTTTGAAAGTTGAAAAATAACCCTTCCACTTCTTGGCTCCAAAATGACTCTTGAAATGCTACTTTCGTCACTCCTCTTGACCATCAAATTAACCACTTGGTTTGGGCTCTTCTTGGGCTTGTAATAGGCATAAAACAAGCTAGACTTCATATATATTCCATAGGGCCAACTTCTGAATGTTATGCCATGGTTTGGATCATCAAATAGGTGATTTGGATGTGATTCATTTGCCTCATTAAAAACCTTGTCAAGAAAACCCATTGGGACAAAAGTTGACAAGGGAAAAAGAGTACAAATAAGACACATGCCCATTTGATGATCATGTATCAAAACCATTGAGGTTAAGATAACATCTTTCCCATACTCTTTCTCTGTTATAAGCTCATTTTCTGGTTCAAACGGTTCCTCAGATTTGAGCTGCTCCTCTGCTTCAAGTTCCTCCTCGGCTACAAGCTCTTTATGAAGTTCCAAGTCTGTTGTGCTAGGCATGATCATATCATATGTCCCCTCTGTTTTGTATATATTTATCTAATGATATTTTTAATTTTGATTTTTTTGTACGGCGGATAATTTTGATGGTTTAGATAAAGTAAATTGTATTTTTGCAAAAAAATTAATTGCAAAGTTGTTACTTTATGTAGCAATTTCGGTAATATTGTTAATTTTAATATTTCTATCGTGGGTGTTAAAATAGCTACTATTATACATTTGATGTTGAAATCACTATGTAGTAGTAGGAATCCATTATTTCGCTTGCCGCTATATTCCAAATGGGCTGCTAAAGCCCAATACGTACTCGAGATGGACCTTCTGTCGAACTAAACTAAATTAAATTTTGTAAACGGCCTCTCTCTTTCTTCTTCTCCTCGGTATTACTGTTCCATTTTCCCAGTTACTCTCTTCATAATTTGTTAGATAAGTGCCTTGATCTTCTCTGTGGTTAATATTAATCCTTCGCCGTACAAACTGTAACATATTTTATATCTGTTGATCACACAGGTCTTATAATCTATGGGATGAAGGATATGACCAGTGTAATCCGTCAAAGATCCTAGTCAGCGAAGGTTACCAATTCCCTCCAGAAATTGGAAAGGCAAGGTATAAGTCGCTTAATTATCGGTTTTATTAATGACCAATTTCTTGTTCTGAGTTTTTGAGGGTTAAAATATATTTCCCCCTAAAGCAATTATTTTTGTTATATATGTAATAACTACTTATAATTCAACAAATTAACATGTAATGATGCATAACAAATAAGAGTTTAAAGCAGAACTATTATGTGTAAAATTATTTATAAAATAAAAATAGGTTCAGACTCCCTACGAATGGTGTTACCATATTCCGTAAAATGTGTTGGTTCGTCGACAAAGTAAATACTTATATGAATAGAAAGGTAACTAAGAACTTGATCATTCTCCTTTTTGTTTAAAGTAATAGTTGGATGATCGACATTTTAAATCGTTAACAGGTGGCAAAATTAATGGTCAGCTTGTACTTGAAGACTAATACTTTCAAATTCCATGTCCAAATCCGCATAAATTAAATCGCAGAATAAAATCAAAAGGTATGTTCACTATAGTTTCAGCTTTGACAGTCGTGATCTAAAATTTGTTTGTTCTTAGGTCAGCAGTCTAATGGAATCTACTTCTTACAAACACTTTTCTAATAAAAAAAAAATGTTTTATTGATTTTGAGTGCGAAAGGAAAGGAACTAAAACATTTAAAGATGAAATCTAAAGATAGATGAAACTGATTAAAAATATTGCGTTAAGTTTGCTTCATTCTTCTAGAAACCATTCGCCAAACATGCTTCCTTGTATGAGTCGTAAAGCACACCATTATGAGCCTTCAGATCTTCATTACTTGTTGGTCCCTTCAAATACCTGAAAAGAAGCTTTAGACTTATGTTACCATCAACACTACTTGGAAGATATGATGTTCTTCAATGCATGTCCTCATCCATGAAAAAAGTGAGGAATTTCTTCGAAAGTTAGATATCTACATCTTCCCAATTCTTATTAGCTCAAACCACACAAGGATGAAAGTGTTTATACACTTTTCTTACTTGATGGTATACTGTTTATTATTAAATAAATTGGAAATTTATATATAAACATACCTTAAATATATTGCTTGCCAAATTCATGAAAATAGATAGCATTATGACCGAATTAATTAATAGCTGAACCTAAGGCTACAAATTAGTTAAATAGTAACTAATCTACTTATAGCAAAAGCTAGTACACAACTGTTAGTACATAATTTTACATATCATGTGATTACTGTAACAACCCACCCCGTGGGACCTACGCAACAAGCGCTGCAGCGCATCGACCCTAACATCTCTCTTGTGGACCGAATCGGGCACGCAGTCAATTGGCCCACAGGAGAAATATTAGGGTCGATGCGCCAGCTGAGGTCCCTCGGGGTGGGTTGTTACAATTACTTTCGTGCATCCTCTTATATAAGTGATAAATTTGGCCATTATAAAAGATTAAACCATTAAGTATGCAAGTTCTGATAAAAAGATTTTTAAATGTTGATCGACGTATGCAAACATGTCACTTTGGATTTATAATAATGTATGAAATATTATGTTGTAATAAAAAAAAGGATCGTATATTTAGTGTTTCCAAAAGAAAATATCCAAAGGATTAAACACATTCGGCCCAATAATAGTTTGTTTGACAAATATAATAGTCATATAGGCTAAGACTTAATAATGTTTAACAATATACGACCCACTTGATAACTTGAAAGCCGCAACAATTACTGAAAATACACATGCGACAATGTAATGTAAAATTTAGTATAAGATTGAAGTTAAAGTAAATTGTGGCAACTTTATAAAGTAAAGAACACTTGGAAACTGATTACTTTGATGGAATGCTATTTTCACGACATAGCATTATTACACCTAATTCTGAAAAATTTCTTTGAACACTAAATTCATTGTTTCTGATGCTGGTTACCCTTCCTTATCAATAATCATCACTCTCAACCCTTTCTTTGATGTGACCCTAGTCGACGCAACATATAATTGACCATGAGAGAAAACGGGTCAAGGAAGATAAAGACCAACTTCGGAATGGAAATTTAGTATCAAATAGTTTTATAAGCACTTTCGGGATCAACACTGTATCTCCCACTTGATCACCAGTAATGACTCTGGCTTGCTCCAAGAATCAGTATCTTGAGGGTCAATGTGAAGACTGCTGGATTGCTCCAAGAATCAGTATCTTGAGGGTCAATGTTGTCTGCACTTAAGTAAACCATAACTTCATCTGAAAACGGACAATAAAGAACTTAATAATAATCATGGAACGAATCAGTGTTTATGTACTGTACGTGTACACATTTAAAATCTAGACTTGGTATATATGTTTCTTTACCTTCAATCTTATCTAGAAGTCTTTCGTTGATAATGTTGACATCATTATTTGTTGGACAGAGTATAGCTTTTTGTTGAAAAAACTTTGGATCAGTTTTATGTTGCAACTCATTTAAATCTCCATAAACTGCTTTTCTTATAGCGTCAATTGGGTCATCATCATATCTGATAATTAAATCCTCATGAATATCAATGAGAGCTTCTCCATCATTAGGTTCAGCTACCTTACCATCACCAACAGCTAGAATCCATTCAGAAAATTCTCTAATCTCTTTTGCATCATCTTAAGAAATATTGTTTGAGAAAAGACGCATGTTTTTGTCAACGTTAGAACTTTACAGTGTTCTCATAGGTAAGATGAGTTCAATGCTGCTAACACTATTTCAGGCGTGCCAACACCATTGATTACAGACAATACATGCCAGAAATCACCACCAAACACGACCGTCTTACAACCAAAAGGCTTATTATCCTCATTTTTCATAATATCTGACAAACTTCTATCAAGAGATTCAAGACAGTACCTACTCATCGTAGGTGCTTCATCCCATATAATCAACGAAGCTTCTTTAAACATCTTTCCAAGATCTAAGGCATGATTAATATTACACATGGTGAAATCATCAGGATTAATAGAAATGGCAAACCTCGAATGGGCTGTCCTCCCGCCTTCAAACCACTAGATGCAACATCAATAGCAATGAAACCTCAGAATCTCACAGGGGCAGAAAGAGTAAACGTTTTGCCAGTACCACCAAATCCGTAAACAAAGAATATGCCGCCAGGATTTTCTAAAACTGCACCCATTCTCTCATCGTAAATTGATCTTTGTTTGTTAGTCATCCTTTGAATCCACTTGACGTGTCTGGATTTTACTCATTTTAATACTAGTTTTATGCATTGTTTTTGTCATTCTAAGTCTCATTAATTGATCATTTTTGCATATCTGGCTTGTTTTGCTTCACTTGTAGAATCTAGGCCTTGCAATGCATGCATTGTAGTTTTTGTGCATAAACATGTGTTTACCCAAGGGAAGAGAAGCAAATCAGGACAAATCGATCAAGTGTAGATGTTGCATCCGGTCAAGCAGGGGGATTCGAGCCATGAAATCGATCGAGTGTTCGAGTGGACCAAAGAAGTAGCTCGACCAACCATCCGATCATGTCATCTGACCAGACTGATCGAGTGCACGACCGAGCAGACCGATCTAGCGCTGTTAAACCGACTTTCTATTTTGTCTACTAGTTTTTTAGGGCTACCTAACTTGCTATAAAGAGGCTCTTTGCCTAATGACTTATCATCTCGAGTTGTATTAGGGTTTTTCTTCATTTTGCTCTAGAATTTCCAGAATCTTGTAAACTTCATATCTTTTGATCTATTGAGTATTTGGTGTTGGTTCTTTGTATTATTTTGCTTATCTCTCTTAGATCTATCTAGTTATGCATGATTTAGAGATTTCTGGGTTTGAGTTCTTAAACATGTCAGATCAGAGAAGATTCTTAAGGTTTTGGGGATGAGTTAGATGTGTAGGTGGAGAACTTTAGATCGCAAGGTTGCCCATAGGTATAAATATTTAGCTTTCCTTTTGGATTAGTGTATATAACACTAATCCCATTCTGATCAAGTGGTGATTAGCTTTCAGGCTTCCACGCCAAGAGGTGTTCGATAATCTAATACCAGAGAATTTCATGTCTAGCTCAAGAGATTGGTTGTCTAGAGTGTTATTTTACATTAATAAGCTGAGTCTTAATGCCTATTCATTTCATGTTTCATCAACCAGAAGTTGAGATTAGGAAGTGATTTGAATTTGATAGCCTTTGTTAAGATATTAAACTGCTTAGCTTATGAGCTTGTTGTCTAGGAAACAGCACCGTTCGTGTTTGATTGATTTAGCAACCTATTGAACTTAAAGATCTCCACTGAAGTCACCATCTCATCCCCAGAATCTCCCTTTAATTGATTGAATCACCTTGCTTTATTATTGTACTTGCATTTGTAGTTCACTGCATCTTCTTATTTCTGTAGTTTCACTTCTGTTTTAGTTTAATGGTGTGTCTTGCTTAGTTTCTGCTTGATTTAAATTCAGTAGTTGATAGTTTAAAACCTTTCATGCTTGGCTTAACTTGTTAAATATTGATTGCATCTAAATTGCTTGCACGCGTCCTTATGGATCGATAAAGCCCTTTATACTACAATTAAACTCGTGATTGATACCATATGCACCTAAAACTTAGTATCACCACTCATCATGCTTTTCTCTCAAATACTCACGATCATAGTTTAACCCTTCTGTAATAAACATGTTCGCATGATCTATGTTCATGTTTGTTGACTGAGGCATGGCCGTAACTGACTTTAGAGTACTACCATTGCATAGCATCAATTCTGCAATTGCTTGTAGGGTGTAATTCTTCTTATCATCGTGAGATAATATTAATTCTGCAAGGGGGAATTCATAAAATTAATACAATAAAAATGGAAAATAAGTAAATGTAATTATTTAACATTCGAAAAAAGTCCAAACCTGGATTATTGAGTTCCTCGCGCATCTTCGTCAGGATATCTTCTGATAAACCTACCCATGTTTTTTCCAAAACATTATCGCGTCTCGATAAAAAACCATCTAGCAGCATCATAGTGAAGAAGTTACATAGTTGTATACCATAAAACCAAACGCTGACTTCAAGAATACTATCAATATAAGCTTGATCATCTTCAAGGATCCCTCGAGAAAAACATGCCTTCTTGTATGTCTCGTAGATAACTGCTTTATATGATCTGATATCATCATCACACGTTGGACCAGGGACTATTCCAAGTAAAATCCTCATTGATACAAGACTCGGTGGTGAGCTTGTACTAGGATAAAGTTGATGGCTTCACAAGCTAGCGGTCACTTCTCTCTTGTGAAGGAAAGATGGTCGTTGATGTAGATCTAACACGATGGTGGTCGCTTCTCTCGTGCGGGATCGATTGGAGAGGAATTGCTGGCAGATTGAAGTACACCATAAAGATGTGATTGGTCTCTGATACAGTACACAAACTCAGCCTTGGTGAATCACACACACAAGACAAAGAACAAGCTTATTCTCTCAAGAACACTTAAAGAGAAAAGTGAAAAAACTCGGTTCTCTCAACAACTACTGCAGGGGGACTTTATAAGAGTCTTTCAGCTAGCCCTAAGGCCGAAATAAATGTAAAAGTGCAACAAGGAAACAAATAAAATCATAAACACAAATCCATTGTTTTTGGAAAGAAAATAAATCACAAACTAAAGCAAACTTAAAATCTCGTGATGAGCACGTCTTCTAGCCGTTGCTGGGGCTTACTAGACCTGCAAAGATCGAATATACTGAATAGAACTTACTTGGATGCGATCTAGGCCCAATAGCTATTCTCTGAACTACATCTTGTTTTACTCTCTGATCTACTTCAGGAGCCTTGTGAGTTACTCGTTTGTTTGTTGGTTTGTTGAAGTAGATGGCTTCTTGAAGTTTCTCTTGTATAGCTTGATTAGTCTCTTGAAGAACTTCCAAGTCCTTGATGTCTTGTTCCAGAGCTTCACTCTCTCGATCACTCTCGAAGGTGAAGCTTTTTTTGATCGTCTCTTGTAACTCCATTGTCTTCTCTTGGATTTTAGAGGTTTCTTGACCTGCCAAAGAAGAATTCATACCAGGGAAAATGGTATGTTCAAGACTCAATTGGGTGAATGCTTCAGCAAGTTCTTCCTCGGCAATGGGGACACATCCGTTATGATAGAGTAAAGGTGGTACAGACCAGTTGACGTCGTTCAGCTCTAGTGAACTCAAAATGTCTAATACTGCTAAATTAAATCTCTTTCTAAGCTGTTTAGACTTTGAACGTGTTATTGGACCTTCTGGGATGATTGGTACATGATGTGGTACATGATCTAGTTCAGCGGGTTGGACAAGATAATCTATCTTCGCATCATTCCCTCCCTCTTTAGAAGGTTTTGTCCTCAAAACTAAATCTCCTGGATCATAAGCAGACAAGTCACCACCATTAAAAATATGAAATTTTTTTACCTCATTAGGTAACTCCAAACGGTAAGCATTGTCATTGATCTACTCGAGGATCCTAAATGGACCGTCGCCTCTTGGTGATAGCTTGGAGGCTTACCTCTCAGACCTCATACGTAACCAGACCTAATCTCCTGGTTCGAATAACATCTCCTTTCTTCCTCGATCAGCCTTGCGTTTGTTATTGGCAACCTTCGTTTCTAAGTTTTCCTTGGCTTTTTGTTTGCAACTTCTTGATGATTTCTCCTTGCCTTCGTCCATCTTGACAAACATGTTGTATATGAGGTAAAGGTGCTAAATCTATGGGAGATTCCATAGACTATCTTGAAGGGAGAGAGTTTTGTAGCCGAGTGAACGGCACGATTCTACGCAAACTCAATAAAAGGAATGCAATCAAGCCCTGTAGCCATATTTCTAACAAGGGTGGCTCTAAGTAAAGTTGAGAGAGTTCGCTTTACCACTTTGGTTTATCCATCCGTTTGAGGATGACACGTTGTAGAGAATGCTTGGTAGGTATCTTTCTTCAAAGTGTCTTCCCAAAGTGACTCAAGAACTTGGTGTCACGATCAGAGACTATGGTCCTCGTAATCCAATGGAGACGCACCACTTCCATGAAGAGCAAATCTGCGGTTTGAGTTGCATCATTGGTCTTGTCACACGGGATGAAGTGTGCCATCTTGGAGAACCAGTCTATGACAACAAAGATTGAATATTTATGTCTAATCTTGGGCAATCCTAATAGAAAGTCAATAGAAATATCTACCCGAGGGGCTTTAGGAATAGTTAAGGATGAATAAAGACCATGAGGATGTAATCTGGATTTTGCCTTGTGGCAAATAATACATCGTGCACAAAATCTCTTAACTACTTTTTGAGATAGGGCCAAAAGAAGTGATCTATTACCATGGCCAAGGTTTTTTCAACACCAAAGTGACCCATCAAACCTCCACCATGTGCTTCGATAAGTATCAACTCTCGCATCGAACCTTGAGGGATACACAACCGCTTGTCTTTGAACAAGAACCCATCTTGCAAGTAGAAGGCTTGATAAGCTCTTTTTCCATGCTCTTTGTAGCAATCTCCTAACTCTGGATCATCCTTGTACAACTCCTTGATATGCTCAAACCCATTATTTTAGCCTCCATTGTAGCTATAAGGGCATGTCTCCTCGACAAAGCATCAACTACTAGGTTCTCCTTTCATTTCTTGTACTTGATCACATATGGGAACGTCTCAATGAACTCCAACCATTTTGCATGTCTCCTTTTAAGTGAAGTATGACCCTTGAGATGCTTCAAAGTTTCAAGGTCGGTATGAATGACGAATTCCTTGGACAACAAGTAATGTTGCCATGTTTCAAGTGCTCGTACCAAGGCATAAAGCTCTTTGTCATAGGTCGGGTATTTCAACGCTGCTCCACTCAGTTTTTCACTGAAAAATGCTACATGCTGTTTCCTCTGATGTAGTACAGCTCCAATTCCCAAACCTGATGCATCACACTCTACTTGAAACATAACTTCAAAATCTGGAAGTGCTGATATTGGTGCTTGTGTGAGCCTCTATTTCAACGTGTTGAATGACTCTTCTTCAGTTTCTCCCCATGATAACGTATATTTTCTTTATTACAACAGTCATTGGTGCAGCCACTGTGCTGAAATCTCTGACAAACCTCCTGATAAGCTTGCTAGTCTATGAAAACTATGGACGTGTCCAATGGATGTTGGGGTAGGACATTCACAAAATGTCTTGATCTTTTCCTCATCTACCTGTAAGCCATTTTTACTCACTACAAAACCTGAGAACACACACTTATCAGTACAAAATGAGCACTTTTTAAGGTAAGCATAAAGGCCTTCTTTCCGAAGTGTAATTCAAATAGCATTGACTGTAAATATGTATGTCCTCAAAATAGAAAACAACAAATTTACCAAATAAATGACCTTAGAACCTGGTTCATCAATCGTATGAAGGTGCTTGGTGCATTGGTTAGCCTGAATGGCATGACAAGCCACTCATTGAGGCCTTGCTTGGTCTAAGCAATTTTCCACTCGTCGCCTTCCCTCATTCGGACTTGGTGATAGCCACTCCGTAAATCAATTTTGGAGAAGATGATTGTACCACTTAGCTCGTCCAACATGTCGTCTAGCCTCGGAAAAGAATGCCGATACTTTGTCCATCAAGTACCTTTTGTCCATCAAGTCGCGCACTGGTACGAGACTAAGAAAGGCCTCAATGAGTGGTTTGTGCGACCATCATGATTGGTAGCTCGATCGAACTGCCATGGTCTTCCAAGGAGAAGATGTCCGGCTCTCGTTGGAACTACGTCACAAATAAATTAGTCTTGGTACTTCCCAATGCTGAATGGTACAATAACTTGTTCAGCAATCTTCACCTCAACATCATCGTTCAGCCACCTAAGTTTGTATGGCCTCGGATGCTTTATCTTTTAAATACCTAACATGTCTACCATATACTTGCTAGCAACATTAGTACAAGAACCTCTGGTTCGATTGCTTAGAGAGACATCTTACGCTTGATTTATTGCTACACTTGTACAACCTTGTGAAGTAGTTCATGTAGGCTACTGTAGTTGTACGTCTCCACTTTTTGGTCTATACGCTATTGCAACCCATCAATGAATTGAGCCACCAATAACTCGCTGGATTCTTCTTACTCTAAGGAGTTTTTGAGCTTCTCAAACTCCTCAAAATACTCATCCACGGTCCTTATTCCTTGAGACAATTTTCTAAAACGTTTTTGTAATCTCGGTGATAGTGATCTAGAACATACCTCAACCTCAATTTCATGTCTCCCCAGCTGTTTATGGAAGAAAATCTTTGTCTCCTCCTCTCGGCCACTGTCCTATCCCACCAATATAATGCGTTGTATGTGAGTTGAGCTGATGCTAATGCTACCTTTTGGGATTCTCCATATCCATGACATTGGAATATGTATTCCATCATTCTCTCCCAAACCATGTAAATCTCTGGATTTGATTTTCTTGCAAAAGTAAGAGGTTTTATTTTAACATCTAGTTTTTTTTCACGGGTGTCCGTGTCTCGAGCGCGGTGCCTCATCAAGGGATCTTCCATCGTGAGTGTCTAAAAGTAACCTGCGATTAGACAAAAACAACAAAGAAATCAACGTACCACAAAAATAAAAAATGAAAATTTAGAAACACGAACTAACAATCGCTGAAACACTTGCTGAATCAGATAAGCAACTTTTTTTTTTTTTGCCTTAAACTTTGAACTAGTACAGAAACTGAATCAAAGACTAAAGGAGACGATTTAAGGAAAAACAAGTGAAGAATTTTTTTTATGGATTTTCTAGGGTTTAAAGACACACAAATAAAACTAAACAACATATAGAGACAAGGCTGCAACAACCTAGGGTTCTTATTTTTTTTTAATCCAATAAAACAAAAAAACTAGAAATCAAAACTATTGAAAGAAAAATGAAAAAGATAAACCTGACAAGGGAAGAACGTGAACTGTGCTCTGATACCAGATGATACAAAACTCGGGAAGTGCTGGTGGATTAGAATACACTACAGAGATGTGATTGGTCTGATACAGGTTACGAACTCAGCCTTGGTGTATCGTGCTTTTCAACACTTAATCTTGACCGTCCATTCACTTTGTTTTGTCCGTTCCTTCGTGTTTCGAAAATTTCTTGGTCGTTCGGGCCATTTGGTCTCTTATCGCACTCACCGTTCTCTCTGATCGGCCGTTACAATTTTATTCAAAATATTTGTTAAATTCGGTCATTAGTCACAAAAACTTAAATTATATCCAAAAAATCTTGATAATTTAACCTTGTATTTCTAACCATTTCTCGATATCTCTTTACCGATTATCTCGACCTTCCTTCGTCAATTCTTCATATTCCAACACTTAGCCCTTTCCATAACTTTGGCCTGAGAAATTTTGAAAATTTTCTCGTCCGGCCATAGCGTCTGGATTTCTACCCGTGATACGGGTTATCACACCGCCGGTATTGGCCTTCCCAAAACTGAATAAACCTTATATGCGCTATACAGATACAACAAGGATGGGACTTGGTTGTGTCTTAATGTTTATGCCTCTCGGCATGTAAGGAAGCATGAAGCAAATTACCCTACTCACGACTTGGAAATGGCAGCTCTCAAGTATATTTTCACTAAACCGGAGTTAGTTGCCGACTACGATGTTTATACTGAATACCATTCGGGTAAGGTAAACCTTGTGGCCGGTGCGTTAAGCCGGAAGAGAGTTGCTTCAAGTACTGAGAAATAGATGGAAAGTTTGTTAGCTTGGTTGGAACTTTGCGGTTAGGAGCGATATCAGGGGAGTTAGAACATCAGAGTGATATCAAGCTAATTTGTTGACTCGTGTCCAGATGGCACAAGAAAAAGATGAGCATCTCATTAAGTAGTCGAAGACTGAAAATTTCCAAGTTTTAGAACTCGAGTAATGGGACAATATTGGTAAAGGGTCGTGTGTGTGTTACGAAGGATAAAGAACTTCGAGAAGAAATTCTGAAGGAAGCACATCAATCTAAGTTTTTGATACATCCGGGATCGACAAAAATGTATCGTGATTTGAAATGATACTACCATTGGCAAGGGATGAAAAAGGATTTTGCTAGATGGGTTACTACTTGTCCAACTTGTCAAAGAGTTAAGGCTGAACATTAATTTCCAGGAGGAGTGTTACAAAGTTTACTAATTTCCGAAAGGTAATGGGACATGATAACCATGGACTTTGTCACTAGGTTGTTTGTGTGCGAGGAGAATGATTCAGTTTGGGTTATTGTTGATCGTTTGACAAAGTCCGCACGTTTTCTACTCATGAATAACAAAGATGGTGTCGTGAAGCTTGTAAAGCTTTATGTGGAGAATATTGTTCGGTTTGATTCAGTGCCAGCAAGTACAGTATCGGATCGTGACTATATGTTTACTGCAGGATTTTGGAAAGTTCTTCAAAAGCGATTTGGTACAAGGCTGAATATGAGTACAGCTTATCATCCGCAAAAAGACGGGCATTCCGAGAGAACAATCCAAAACTTGAGGACTTGTAGAGAGCGAGTGTTCTGGATTAAGGAGTTTACTTATAACAATATTTATCAAAGCATTGGAATGTCATAATATGAAGCGTTGTTGGACACAAGTGGGGGAGCGAAGTATCTATGGTTGACTATTCGTGGAGGAAACGACCGAGAAGATTTAAGTGTTAAAGGTTACGATGAAAGAAGCTTTAGAATGATAGAAGAGTTATGCCAATAAACGTCACCTAGAGTTTGATAAGATCCTTCTAGAATCGACACCCGAGAAGATGATAAAATGATAGACTTTGCACCTAAGAGATCATGAGCTTTGGGTCATATCATCTTGGTATCAGAGCCAATTGATTCCATGGCTGAGGAAACTATGACACCGTCACGGTTTGAGCAGCTCAAACAAATGATTCAGGAGATGAGGAACAACTAGAGGACAAACATGGACAAAACTGTTGCCTTGGTGCAAGCCGCCATAGGTGAGCTTAAGGAAGCTTCGACTTCCCAACAAGCAGACCTCGTAGCGACCATTGACGCTAAGCGGGAGGAACGTGCGCAAACCCAATCCCTGGTGGAAGAGCTTTGTGCCGAACAACATAAATTTCAAAAGGAAGTGGTGTTAGAGCGAGAAGAAATTTGAGAAAAATTTTTCCTTTATCTGCGAGTTCAGGAGTTGAGATCGAAGGGACTAAGGAAACTGGATCAGTTTCTCGGACAAAGACAGGAGATCGCGAACAGAGGCTGGTTTAATCACGAGGTGCCTGGGCGAAACGTTCTGTAAGCATGGACATGGGATATCGCCTAACTAATGGAGGAGGAGAGTGCCCAGTACGGCATATTGGAATTATGCCACTCGAGGAGAAATCTGGGTCTGAAACAGGTCATCCTCGTTGTTACAAAAAAGAACAGCAATGGGAAGAATGATTCTAAGGGAAAAGAAGGTGGAGGCAGAGGAACCGAGGACTATGCAGTAAGCGCATTTAAGATGGAATTTCCACCTTAGATGGAAAAACGAATGCAATTGAATGGTTGTAGAAGTGTGAAGATTATTTCTATGACCAAGGCATATTTGATGATGACGCAATAGTACGACAGACCACCTTTGTGTTGATAGAAAAGGCTACCATTGGAATGCCAATCTGCGAAGACTTATCACACACAAACTAGGATGGTTAAGAGTTCAAACGCATTTGCAAAAGCAGATTTGGAAGGGCTGTTGCTGTTAATCCAGCTGGAGAATTGAACAATTTACGACACATAGGGACTGTTGATGAGTATTGTAACCAGTTTGAAGAGTGTTTGGGAAGGCAAACGCCACTAACCGGAGCTCAGCAGCTGTGGCAGTTTTGTGCTGTACTTACTGATAGTTTAAGGAAGGAAGTCGAGTATCTCCGTCTCGAAACAATCTTTGAAGCTATAGAATATGCCCGAGATAAAGACTATAGAATTGATGGTGACAAGCGGATGCAAATTTTTGGAGGACATCTGGCTCCAAAACCTCGATACTCAGTCCTGTTTGCTAGACCAATAATGACAGGAGATGGTGGGAGGCAAAACGGAAAAGACGCAGACGCTTTGTTGCCTCCGCCAGTAGAAGTGAAACAAGCTACTCCACAACTGTTTTTGAAGAAATTGACCAACGCAGAGATGGCAGAGCGAAGTGCAAAAGGTCTCTTCTTCAACTGTGATGAAAACTTCACAGGAGGACATGTTTGCAAACCAGTCCTTTTTCAAATCACGGTAGTCAACGATGGAGCTAACTAGAGAGATGAACCAATTAAAGACGAAGACATGGTGGAATATGTGAGACGCTGCACGGAAGCTTCTAGGGACACACCATGAACTGAAGCTTGAGTACAAGCTTCAAGTCGAGGAGGGGAATAAGGATACACGATATGTCATCAAGTATCGTCTAGAAAGCATCATGGTTGAGAAGCTTCATAATCGTTCTTTTAAGTATTTCCTTTTTATGCTAAACTAGGAGATTTAGATAGTTACTTCTTTCACGATGCTTAAGTCGGTTTGTAAGAGTCTATATAAAACTCTCAAAATCATCAATAATAATTAACTTCCAACAACTAACCTAATTCTCTAAGAGAGGCTTGGGTTAAAGAGAAGCTTGCTTTTAATCTTCTTGTTCTCTAAGTTTAGGCTACACTTCTAATCTAGTCATTGCAGAGAGAGTAGAGGGTCCATTAACAAGAGCAAAAGCAAGGGCTTTGGCTCATATCAATTCCTTACAATGCTTTCTGAGGTAGTTACAAGGAAATGACGTAGGGACATGTTCTGGCTCAAAGTTAGATGACGGTTCCAATTCATAGTGTAACGACAAACTCCTTTGTGTTCTTCCTAGCGATGCTTCTTCATAAACCTGTGAAAAGGAAACAATGCTACTTGGTTGCTCCAGTTCTATATTTATTAATTTATCAAGCACAATATCATATTTGAAAGAGGAAAGAGTACACTTTGCTTACAAGGAGGAGAGATTTTCCATAAATTTGGTCTCACTTCGTTCTTCCTTCTTGCTTGAGCATTGCTGATTTCGAACGGCTACAAGTGGTTGAATCTCTTCTCTCGCACGTCTCGGCCTCTGACTGCTCTGGTGAGATGAGTGACCGCCTACTTTAGTTTTCTTGGGCATTTTTATCGACCGGAACCTTCTTCGGGGCTTGGCTAGTCTTCTCCTTTTGATTTCTCTTGCCCTCCAAGATGATAATTTGTTTGGCCGACACATTTTCTTTTCTGTTAAGTTCTTCCTTGATTGGCTTAAGCTTTTAGTCCATCACTCTCTCATTTTTTTTGGTGATAGCATCGATAAGGAGTTGGTTCTTGGCACCACTTCTCAAACTTGTGTACTTGGACGTCTCTTCCCTTGCCATTGAAACAACACAAACCAGTCATTAGTTCAAAGTAAAAAACATGAAAATTATTCCTAAAAACAAATGAACTCGATATAACAAAATAAATAATGAAATCAAGTTCACAAATTTGAGAAATAATTTTTTTAAAATACTAGACACGTCCTAGTTTCAGAATCAATTGAGTTTAAAATTTTATGATAAGCCAAGTAATTATGAAAATTCTGATAAGATGACAAACAATTCCAGAAAATAAAAACAAAAATGAAATGGAAAGATGAATGAAGATGGAATGAAATGATGAAAGATGGTAGAAAGGATCAACTTTTGTAGTACTCAACTTTTCAGAGTGTGCTCTGATAACACATGATAAGATCCTCCTAGAATCGACCCGAGAAGTTAAGAAAGGCATAGACTTTTCACCTAAGGGATCGTGAGATCACTTAGACCAAAAGATGTGGAGCGAGTGGTCGCACAAAGGCTGCGGAAGAGCCTTTGATTTACTGGACTTGGACTTGTCGTTGGATATTACACACCAAAGAAAAGAACAAGAGAGTGATCTAACTTGAAAGAGTTTTTGATAAAAAAGATAGATGAGTTACAACTTACTAACACTACAAGAAATATGTGTATTAATAGCACAGCGAAAACGTTATTATAAGCATATGATAGCGTTTCCATAAACGCTATCTTTGCCGCTGCTATCTTAAACCCCTGGTCTAATATAGCGTTAAATTTACGTGCTATCGTAAATTAATATACGATTGCATTAAAGGAATGATGTAATATATGTTTTTATATCACATTTGTATCGCTATTTCATATTGTATTGTAGCATTTAGTATTTGCTGTATTTGATTTACTTATAACTGTTATTTTATTATCAAATATATTGTTTTGTGCTATTATATTTAATATACTTGAACCTGTATTTGTATTTCATAACTTATTTAATTGGATTTAAATAAATAATTTTATTGCACTAATTATCCAAAATATACATTCCAAATCTCATAGTACATTAAACCAAGTCTTATAGCAACTAACACTACTAGCTAACTCCAACCCAAGTTGAGGAGAGGTCATGTGAAGTTCCTCAGCTTGGATCTTCAAGACTTCCTTTTCCTGTTGCTGCCTCTCAAATCATGTCTGCACTTGCCCAAACTGAAAAACAATAAATTCAAGAAATCACACTTGTTAGACATAAATAAAGAAACCCTCTGCATACCTTATTAGTTGTAGAAAAAACGAACGATCACGCAGCACACATAACATTTGTTGTAAATCACACAGTTAGCAAGTAAAAACCCTCATAGACTTTATTAAACGTTTGGACTCATGAACTACAAACAAGAAGAGAGAGAGAGTAATTATAAACATACATGAATGTGAAGCCCAACCTTTCAACCAAACAAGTCGTTTCTTTGTTGTTCTAAGTGCTCAAACTGTTGTCTTGGGTTGTTGTGCATCTGATTTTCTAGTTCTCTACTCTTCTACAAGTTAGTGACCTGGAGAGTGTAATCATAAAAAAAAATCTCTTTAAAATGGAAACATAGGACATACTTTTTAAAGACTCCAACAAGGCAAATGACTCAACTGCTGGATATGAATAAACTAGCTATATGAACACAAGACATGTAAGAAGTCCCCAAACAACAAACCTGCTGAAATAACCACAATGTCAACTTTCGAAGAGTCTAGTTGTTTTCTAAATCAAAATCCTTTCCTCACTGTAATCTAATACCTTTAGAATGTTTCATCTTTATAAGTCTCAAGTCTAAACGTGCAAAACCTGCAACAACCAAAAGTATCAACCTTTTACAATCTGGTCTGACAAAAATAGTCACAAGAGTGCAAAAAAATTATTTTCCCAACCATGACAAGTAAAAACGTTTGTCTACAGTTCCCCACCTAAGGCAAATTGAGTAATTGAGTAGTCTCAATCAGTTTTTCTCACCTTAATACCAGATCCAACCCATCAATTCCAGTTGGAAGTGCAAGAGACATCTGAAATCAACAAAGGGAAGAATCATAATAAAACAAAAAGAAGGTCTTATAATTTCTGGTAACCGTCGGCTTTAAGATACAGGCATCGAATCTGGGAGTCGGATTTCTCAGGACTGAACTCAGGCTAAGCTTATCGCTCTTCTAACAGGTCCACGCAAGCGTTCTGCTGAGGAGCTTGATAGATCTATGCTTGGTGGCGTTTTCGAGAGATTTGCGGGACTCGTTACAGAGATGACTCGAGGTGGAGTTCGTCTACGGTTTCCGAAGATGGGATAAGTAGACGGATGGATTTAGTGGCCATGAATCTAGTAGGGTTTTGTATCCTTCACGTGCAGACAAGGATGATATTTGCGGTGCCACAAAGAAACCAATTGGAGAAAACATGTTCGAGAAGAGAGAGAGAGATTTGAAGTCCAAGGCTGAAGAAGTGGATAACTGGGTCTCCAGCCATTGAAGGCCCGGAGATTCGTTTCTAGCAACGGCGGTGGTGATAGATTCGATGAAAGGCGAAGTTTTGAATCTTTCTTTTTGATTTAGGGTTGAGGAAAAGAGAGACAATGGAAGAGAGGAAGGATTTTTTTTCCGTAAAGTGCGAAAATGTTTTTGTTTTAAATCCTTTTAAGTTTTGCCAGTTTTTAATGATATAGGTTCAAAGCAACAATTTAATTTCACCGCTTATAGCTATTAAAAGGCTTAGCTATGTTTAAGTGCTATTATACTCAAACCCAATTCACCAAAATATATTTAATAGCACTTATGAAAACTGAGCTATCCTAATATGCTATCAATACACATTTTTCTTGTAGTGTAATGAGAACTACAAGGGGATTCATATAGGAGAACATGATGAAGGAAAAGAGGGGAGAGAAGAAGAACATCCAAGAGAATGCACAAGTCCACACTCATGCAAGCTCATACAAAATGTCTTGGAAATTACAAAAGCATTAAATGTAAAAATGAAGAGAAAAGATAGAAAATGGGCCAAGGCAAAGTGTTGGGCCTTGAAAGTGTAACTTAAGCCTTGAAAATGTAACTTAGGCTTTATTAAAAACCTTGTCAAGAAAACCCATTGGGACAAAATTTAACAAGGGAAAAACAGTACATAAGCAACACTTAACCTTTTACCAAACCTCTTGAGCCGAGACCATTACGAGGGAGACTTGAGCCACTTCTACAATCTTTTTTTACTCCCTAAGAATGACATTGAGTGTTTGTTTGAGCTTCTTGAGCCTTGATCTTGGAAGAGGCACTTCAGCGATGACTAGTGCTTCCTCCGCTTCAAGCTGCTTCTCGGCCACGTGCTGCTCCTCGTCTTTGTGTTTCTTCTCGTCGCCTTCGAGATGCTCCTCGTCAACGAGTTCCTCCACTATTTGCTCCGGGTCTTGTTCGACCATAGTCATATCAGTGTTAAAATTTCAGGTTGGAGACATGGTTTACCTTAAGACGGTTACTTATAAGGGTAACGACCGTGCAGCCTTGAACATGAGTTAACTCCGATGTACATGAAACCGTATCAAATTATGGAAAGAATCAAAGCAGTTGCTTATTGACTGGAATTTCCTCTCGCAATGAAAGCGTTTCACAAAGTATTTCATGTGTTTATGCTAAGGAAACGCATAACACCTCCAAATATTTTCTCATCGAAACTTTCGGCGGATTTACAAGCGAACTTAACTATTAATGGAAGACTGGTTCAGATTATTGGGAGGACGTTGAGTGCAAACAGGAAAAAAAATGTTAAGTTAATTCAATGTTTTTTGGATTGTGATGGACAAAAAGAAACTACTTGGGAACGAGAGGAACTGATGAAGGTGAATTTCAAGTTATGGTTTTAAAAGCGAGAAGTCTCAAAAGAGAAAGCTTAGATTCGAGGACGAATCTACTCTAAAGAAAGGGATAGCTGTAGCGCTCGTCTCCTACGGTTCTTAGCTGATACTGGACGTCCCAATGGTCGAGCGAACTTAAGTTGGTCGATGAATTTCATCAAATGGTCGAGGATTTATAGGTACGATCAAAGTTTATCGAGAAAGATCAATATAAGCTGTTGGAAATCCGAACGATCGATGGAAAAGTTGAGTGCTCAGACAGTCTTTCTACAATAAAGGATTTTCCGACATGTTTGTCAGAAGATTATCGACAATTGCGAGATTATCATACTGTCTTTCGGGAAGCTATCGAGCTGCAATCAGTGATACAAATATCCGCATGTTAGTTTACGACCCAATTCGGTAATCCGTGAGAGTTGGTAAGACGAGATACTTGGGATTGGATTTTCTTGATGAGTGTTCGTATCGATGGATATTCCTATCGAATATTCTCAAAGGATCGGAATAGTTTATAAACGGGACTACGACCATTTGTTAGTGTTTTCATGCGTAAAAACTCAGAGAGCGATTGGAAACCTTTTCATCGAGAGATTTAGAAGTTTGTCTTGAATCCATAAGTGAAGGTTGAGAAGATCGAATAGATTGTCAAGAATCTTGGTAAGTATCGACTGAAGTCTGTCTTTTTGATAGTTTATTGAGGCCGTTTATTGAGTATCGTCGGTAAGGGAACGATGATCTGTTATGTATGTGTTGATCCGTAGATTTTTTGAGTGCTTGGTTAGTATGTTCAAGTGAGGTAAGCGACAAGAGGTGTCATAAAGTGAATCCGAGTAAAAAAAGTGAGAGTGTGACCGTGGCCGAGTCTTGAGTTGTTTGTATTGATTGATTCATTGATATTGCGTACTTGTCATTGTTTATATGTCTTATCGCGATAATGTCTTGATAGTTAATCAATGGTGGTTCCGATAATTATCTTGACGGTATGTTATGTTTATGACTTGCTTATTTAACTTCTTGAATCGGTAAAATGATTGTGATTTCTTTGTTCAGCTTAGTGTGACACTACAAGAAAACATGCGAAAAGCGACTACGGTTAGCGACTATATTCATAGTCGCTATTTTAGCGACTACACGGCTACTAAATAGCGACTATGTACCGACCAAATATAAAGTAGTCGTTAAGTAATCGCCAAATAGCGACTACACGTATTAGTCGTCACGTAGTCGGTAATAAGCGACTAAAAGGCGACTATAATTTGTAAGTCGGTACTTTGTCGTCAATTAGTCGGTAATTGGCGACAATTTCGCGATCAAATATATTAATCGTTGCGTTAACGACTATTTGGCGACTACATATGTTAGTCGTCTGGAAGTCAGCAACTAGTCGCTATTTAGCGACTATTTTACGACTAAAATGGCGGGTCGTATATTTAACGACTATATGCCGACTATTATTACGAGTTTGTCTGTAGTCGTTAGCCGGTCGCTTAAGTTCGGTTAAACACGTTTTTATCGTTCGTGGTAGGTGTACCTAACTCGGGTGGTTGGTATACCTAACTCGGGCGACTATGGTTTGTAGTCGCTATATAGTCGCCTAGTAGTCGCTATATAGTCGGAAACAAAGTCTATATAAGCATCACTCGTCCATTACTTCTCCACACCATCCAAACACCAATCATTAAACGCAAAAAAAACTTTTGGGACGAAAGAAAAACGTTTAAGAGTGAAAAAAAAGGTTTGAGAGAAAAATCAAACGTTTGAAACAGAAAAAAAAAAGTTCGAGAGAGTTTGAAAACGTTTTGGAAAGTTTTTTTTATTTTTGGTAATGGCTGGAAATTACAATTATGGTGGTAATGGCGGTAATTATCGGGAGTGGATGTACAAGAGGTTTGATGAAATGACGGGAAATTTCTCAGCGGAGTTTGAAGCGGGGGTAGAGCAATTCATGACATATGCAAATAGACAGCCTATCGTTCAAAATAATGGGGGTAAGTTTTATTGCCCTTGTAATTCTTGCAAGAACGAAAAATTTATCTCGGGTAGAAAAGTTGTGAGTCATATTTTTAGTAGAGGATTTATGCCAGATTATTATGTTTGGTATAAACATGGGGAAGAGATCAATTATATGGATTTAGGAACGAGTAATTATAATGATACGACATATATAAGTGGGAGTTATGAAGAAGTGGGTAATGTAGTAGAAGATCCATATGTGAATATGGTGAATATGGCATTTCGTGATCACGTAAATTTCAATGATAACTATCATCCGGATGATAGTTATCAGAATGTCGAAGAAGAACCTGTGCGTAACCATTCCAAGAAATTCTACGACTTGTTAGAAGGTGCCAAAAATCCATTATATGATGGTTGTCGTGAAGGTCACTCCCAGTTATCATTAGCTGCTCGAGTCATGCAAAATAAGGCGGAGTATAATTTGAGTGAAAAGTGTGTGGATTCAGTTTGTCACATGTTGACAGATTATTTACCTGAAGGAAACCAATCTACTGGTTCACATTATGAGACCGAAAAATTGATGCGCAATTTAGGTCTACCATATCATACAATAGACGTTTGTATTAACAATTGTATGATATTTTGGAAAGAAGACGAGAAGGAAGATAAATGTCTCTTTTGTGGTGCACTAAGATGGAAGCCGAGGGACGACAGACGGAGAACCAAAGTACCATATAGTCGTATGTGGTATTTACCAATTGCTGACAGATTGAAAAGATTGTATCAAAGCCATAAGACTGCAGCAGCAATGAGATGGCATGCCGAGCACCAATCAAAGGAGGAAGAAATGAATCATCCTTCAGATGCCGCAGAGTGGAAATATTTCCAAGAGCTAAATCCTCAGTTTGCCGAAGAACTTCGTAATGTTTATCTTGGATTATGTACAGATGGGTTTAATCCATTTGGCATGTCGCGAAATCATTCTTTGTGGCCTGTGATATTGACTCCATATAACTTACCCCCAGGTATGTGCATGAACACATAGTACTTATTTCTTACAATTCTGAATTCTGGGCCACATCATCCACGAGCTAGTCTTGATATTTTTCTCCGACCACTTATTGAGGAGTTAAAAGAGTTGTGGTCAACTGGAGTCGATGCGTATGATGTATCGTTGAGTCAAAATTTTACTCTAAAGGCGGCGTTGTTGTGGACGATAAGCGACTTTCCTGTGTATAGCATGTTATCAGGATGGACCGCCCATGGTAAATTGTCTTGTCCAGTTTGCATGGATGAAACAAAATCTTTTTATCTACCTAATGGTCGTATAATATCATTTAGCGACTATGCAGCGACTATTGCTGTAGTCGGATTATGCCTGTTTTCTTGTAGTGTGATGAGAAGATCGCTCCACTAAGCAAATTCGTTTTCTTACGCCTCCTTTTGGATCAAGGAAAGGAAATTAATCTAAGTGGTTGAACAAGCTCGTGAGACGAAGACAAAGAAACGGAAAGATGGTGGATTGGGTAGTTTAATAAGACGATCTAGTATGTTAAAAACGATCTAATAAATTATTAGCAAACTTGCCATTTGTACTAGAAACTTATTTGAATTTAAGTGATATGTTTTGCATTATTTGAGTTTTCGATCGATCTATCGCGCATATGTTAGGTATTTATCAAGAAAACAATCGAACTTGAATGAAATTTTGAAAAATTCGGGTTAGGGTCTTTCACTTATCGCCCTTTCTCGGAACCACCTGTTGCTGAGCCCGATGCGGCAGAACTGTAGGACTAGCAACCGCGTGTTGACCATTAAGGTCATCCTCGATACTCGCTGCAATCTAAACCAACTCCGCCCTTGTGGCGTAAGTCATGGCCTTGCAGCGCACCTCAAGTCTGGCTGCAGACCGTTCAAGAACCTCTTCACCTGAAGCGCCTTTACATTTCCCGCCCAACCCGAGTAAACAAAGAGTTTGTTGAACTCTGCAACATACTCCCGCACTGATTAATCTCCCTGAGTCAACACCAAGAAATGCGACTCCATTTGATCCAGTGCCTCACCTGGGAAATACTTTTTAATTCATCAATATTAACTCCATAATTAACATTAAATAACAAATTAAACCAGCAACAAACAACGGAAACCAACCAATAATCCAGAAACCAACCAATTTGATAATTCTACCAGCAATAATTCATCAAACATCCTATAACCAAATTAAACCAGCAATCCTAACATGCTTCTAATTCCAAGGTTCAAAAAATAAAAATAAAACAATAATTCTAAAACACCAAACAGCGACCCTAGATCATCGCCCTCTTCTTCGCCTTGATTCCACGACCACACTTTATTTTTACCTACATCACAAACACAATGAGATGCAAGAATATTATCTTAAATACTTAATAAACGGCCCTCTCATCTACCGGGTTATACAGACATGCATAATAAGACCATCAAAAATAAATAAGATTAATCAACAAAATAAACCATGTATAAAAAGATATGAAATATTCGCTGTCCATAAATTATTGTCAAGAAATTGGTGTCGACCGACACTAGAAACCGGTATCAACCAACACAGACACCAGGTTGGTGTCGACCCACACCCGAACTAGTGTCGATTGACACTAGCTCCGCAGAAACCCTCAAATCGCATCTTCTCACCACAGAGATCGAGTCAGCCACCTCGAGGTTCCAAACTCGAACCCTAAACCACAAGTAGACATGAAACAACATCCATAACACACACAAAATCAAAATATAATAATTACAGCCACTCAAATCCATTAAACACACATAAGAAAGGTCTTATACTCCCAAATCAACCATGGTCATACACTCACCTTGATGTGGATTGAAGGAATGGACGAAAATAGAGAAGATGAGCACTCTAGCAACCTCTCTTCATACCACAGCCACAAACTCAGCAAATCTCTCGCTTGAACACCAAAGAACAGCCACGTAAACCTTTAGGAAACCCTGCAGAATCACTCCTTAGCATGTTTGGACCACTCACAAGATCTCTCTCTTTTTCTCTTCGCTTTTCAAAAGCGACAAAAGCCAAAAAGTAAAGAGAAAAGGCTGCTTCACGAGTTTTATTTCGTGCGTAGGGTTTCCTCAAATTAATTTCCAATTAAACCCAACACTAGTGTCGATCGACACCACCCAGATTTCAGACACGGGTGTTACATAATCTCAAGTAGGTACCAAAGCAAGTAAGCGAATAAGAATTTATCTCATAATCTTTGCAAAAAGCTTAGAAGGTTCCGATTCGATTAAGGCTTGGGACGAGACCATATAATATGCTCTGGTCTCGGGCCTGAGGGGATGTATGGGTTTCTGCGCATAACCTCTTAGTTAGTCAAAAAATAATAAGAAGAAAATCAAAATACACGAAATAATATAGAGCATACAAATTTAAAGTTTGAAACTATAATAATGACCACTAATATATATCATATCGATATTTATATAACCAAAGTATTTCTTTTAGTTGTGTCTCATAATTATTTGAAATATGTAAAATAATAAATAAAATAATTTGATATTTATAAATTTAGATTACTATTAACAAAAAATATAAAAACCTCATAAAATATATAAAATAACATATTTAAATATTGTTGTGTTATGAATTATTTTTAATTTTAGTGATACTTCTTTAAAGATAATAGTATTGTTTTTTAGTATATTTAGTATATAGATTTGTATATTGTTATTATGATTTTTTTTGTGTCTTTTACTATCAAGAAAAGAAAATGATATAAATATTGTAAGTTATAAAGGTGAAAATACTGAAATAATTTTTAAAAACTAATAAGTCAATTGCATATGTCGATATCTCGATGAAAACCCTGGGTTAGATAGATGAAGGGCCCCAAAGTAGACATAGGAGGTTACAAATTTCCCATCTTATTGGGTGTAGAAAACGAATCATAATCTTGATGTTAATTACAGTCTTATCTTTTTTAGTTCATGGAGAGTTCAAGTAAAGATGCTTCATTCTTGGCGCCCATACACACAAAACACTGGTGAAACGTTAGAGACGGTTCTCTCTGCTGAACTGGTAAGTATTTTGTAATATATCATTACATGCTTCTAAATTTTTAAAAATATGCTTCCGGAAAACTAATTTACTTTAACTAACACTCAAAAACAGGGAAAAATATCCACGTTAGCGTGAAAAAAGACTCCCAAGTATGTCAACATGCTACATGAATATGACTGGGTCTTTATTGAGAATTTTGGTCTCAGCTACGCAACCGGTCAATTCAGACCAACCATCCATCTTTATAAGATGGCTTTCATCACTGGAACAGTCGTGATGCATTGTGATCCGATATCTGACTTTTTCTTTTTGTCCTTGGTAAAGTTTCAAAAAATTCAAAGTTGGGAACTCAATCAACATATGTTGGTTGGTAAGTTTCTCTTTCAATTTTTGAACTATAGAAGCTAATACGCATAATAATTAGATCCCTATAATAATAATTACATCTATGACGCATATGTTATTGGCCATATTGTAATTATTGGAGTGCTAGAGAATCTCAAAGCAAACAACAAACCAACCACCAAAATTGATTTTGAACAAAGAAACGACAAGTAAGCATTAATCGTTTTATGAGTAATTTATATAGTGTTCAATATCGTCATACTGCATATTAATTAGCCTTTTGAAAATGCATTATTAATCCCGGTGGCTGGGAGGAAAGGCTAGCATGTACTTTCATTTTTGGGAACTTTGGCAGAACAGGTTCATAGCTAGGGCATGCGAAGAATCTGATGGCTCGAAGGTAGTTGTCATGCTACGCTTCGTGAAGATTAAAGCTTACAAAGGTACTTAGTTTGGCAAAAAATCTGAATAATTTGAAATGGTTCTAAATTATATATTCCATATATATCGATTAAAAAGCTTTATATATGAAAGGTGTTAGGATTGTAACAAATTCATATGACACTTCTTTCCCTGAAGTCAAATTATTCATAAATTCGTTAAGTTTTCTAAACTTTGTTACTATTTACATTCTGATGATTAAACCAGTTCATTGTATTAAAACCATTCATATATTATGACAGACTACCCACGGATGGTTTGGTGTTGGTTTTCCGTGAAAGGTGTCCATGATTGGAGATGGTTAGGGTCAACAATGAGGCTTACGTGGAACTCCCAATGAGAACTATTGAGGAGATCAAGACTTCTCTTAAGGTAAAATATATGAAAGGATTTGCTTACTCTAGATTACTAGGTTGATAAATAGGTTGATAAATAGGTTGGAAGGGTGAGACTGCTCTGTACAATCTACGGGATCGATACGGACTGGGCATGGTACTACATTAGCTGTAGATCATGCAACAAAAATGTTAACCATATCCACTCTGGTGTGAATAGTGTCAACAACAAAGGTTTCAAACCAAGGTTATGGTGTGACACATGTAAAAGTGTTGTGACAAATGTGGTCGCTAGGTACATAATTGTGTTTGTTTAATTTTAGTACTTTGTTTTAATCTTACACATATTAATCATTTTATAGATGTCTATGTTGAAAATATCTTTTTTTATTTCTCTTAGGTTTATGCTTTAGGCTAATTTCATAGACACTACTGGAGAGGCCAAATTGTTACTATTTGACTCAATTTGCACCGAAATCATAGGACAGTCCGCTCCATCAGTACTCAGTCTACTGTAGATGAGGTAAGCTTCTCTGTATTTTTGAATGTTTATTCTACTATTCAGACATATGAATCTTCGTATATTACTAACCAATTTATTTATTTTAAATTGCTCAGATTGAGGATCCAGACAATTTACCAGATCCTCTCAATAATCTCATTGGGAAAACATTCATTTTCTCCTATGTGTTGAGAAAGAGAATATCTGGGATGAGAAACAAATCTACAATGTTTCTAAAGCATGGTCTTCTTGAAGAAGAATTGTTGGAGTATTCCACATAAACGAGCAATACTAGAACATTATAAGACAACTTCTGAGTTCTATAATGGGAAAAATGCCATTAAAATCATGGAGAATACGATTTCATTGATTTAAATCCTATTCTCTCCAACTGTTGATTTAAATCACAAACCTTTTGTTGACTTTCTATATATTATGAAACTTTGGTTGACTTTACAAATTTAGGCACATAGTTAAATAGTCAGACGGAGAAATTAAACAAGGTTAATTCTGGCGATTTAACGATGTGCCTAAATTGGCAAAGTCAACCAAAGTTTCACAATAAATAGAGAATCAACAAAAAGTTTGTGATTTAAATCAACAGTTGGAAAGTACATGATTTAAATCAACGAAATCGTACTCTGCATGATTTTAATGGCATTTTTCCCGCTCTTTAATTGTTATTATAGATAAATCAATAAAAGACATAAGTGTTCATTTGCAGGGTCTTCTCATACTGGAAAATATGCAAGACACATCAGACTCAATGACTCCTTTTTCCAAACGTGTTTATGGTTCTAAAGATGGCCCAGCGGACCAAACATCTACTTCTAAGAAGTTGTGTGTTCAACCAATCTACTTGGAAAAATTAAATCATGAATTCAATGAGCACCGTGAACTAAGAGATCCTGGAGATGAAGCTAACACTAAAGGGATCATTGAAAAGGAAGCAGATTGTGGAAAAAAGGAGGAAGACACAACAGGAAAAACTGTTCCCAAATCAGAGGACAATGGAGCAAAGCCTATGGTTGGAGTGAATATCAAGATTGAAAAGAAGTAGGAGACCTACATTTACTTTAGTAGGATACAAATAAAATCTTCTACTTACTTTAGGAGTTAATTATTTCAAAATTTACAAACTCTTTTTGCATTTCCATTTCCTGAATAAGTGTTGTTTTCATACACTTCTGTTTTATGTTTCAGTTTCTTAATAAAGTATTTCGAGTTGTAATAAAATTTATGTTTTCGTTATTAATATTAACCTTCAAATATTATAATCTTGGTTCAAATTTAAAAGTATACAAAGGGAATATACCTTCTAAATGCTTCAGCTCCGTGTATCAAGTGACATCTTCAATGGAGACATATGTTTAGCTATCTATAATTTAAAAATAGATGTATTAAATCACTTGAATGAAAACAATTTTGAGCAGAAAAATGTAACTTCAAGAATTTACAGTGTAATATTATAATCAGTTAAGAGGATGTTCTTATTCCCTGTTAATATCCATTCTGAAATTCATTTGTCTGTGATATTATTTTAAAATCATTTTAAGACAACACCAAAAACACTATCTCAACAGAAAAACGCAAACTGAAACTAAGGTTTTGGTTTTAAAGAATCTAACCTTCATTATGTGCCTTTAAACACTACCACCGTCATACATTGACCTGAGAATTATGTTTTCCTGCACCTGCAATTTAAAATATAACCAAGACAATCATAATCTTCATGATTGCGCATATAAGCTCATTCATATAGTCTACAAAAAATCAAGTTTATACATTGAACTAAAACAAAAGTATGACCTTATGTAAGCGCATAAGATGAGCTATATTATTGAAAGTATAGTCCAACAAATAGTAAAGCGATATATTCTCAAATATTGCTAAAGAAACAAAACATTGGTAAGTCTGTTTCCACTATATGATACGGTGAAGACATGTGGTAGCCAAATCTTAAAACAATCTCCAGTAACAAAACGACTCGATATCTAGATATGGTAATTTAAAATATATAAAAAAAAAACTTTGTTGACAAACACTTCAATGAACCAACATCATCTACAATCGACATAAGCATACAAATATGTTCAATGGCTGATTCCCGAACACTAAAAAGCTTACTTCACTACTCATAAAAGAATTATCCAATTACCTATTATGTCATAAAGTAAATTAAACGATCTCGAATCAGACAAATCCATTACAAACCTCAGTAGTAACCCAATAAGATGGGAAATTTGTAACATTCAGGAATTTATCCTTTAAACTCACCATTCATCAGCTGCAACACAACGAAATAAAGGTTCAGGAATTTATCCTTTAAACTGTAGTCTGTTTAAGTTGTCAGTGTAGACACATTGTACTTAAGTGTCCGCTTATTTCACACTGCAAACTATGTTGAGTGTATTAACAAGAGACGCAACCAAAAGGAACCTACGTTCAAACTATGTTGTGGACAAGGACAAGTTAAATTGCCTATTCTGAAGGACTCTCCAGATTTAATAAAGAAGCTTCTAACTGGTAATGATGCTCTTAGTAGACATTACAGGGAGAATATGCGAATCTTTAACATGATTTTTGTAATGACATCACTTAGGTGGGAACGTGGACAAATCTTTGACAAAAGGGAAATGACCTACAACCTTCCGCTTACAAGGGGGAAACTGTCACCTTATTGGTAGTTTAAAGCTAGACCCTGGTGATTATGCTAAATATTCACAACTATATATAGTTGACACTGAACATAAAGTGTAGAACAGAGCTACTGTCATAAAGTACTAAATCTATATTATAAATTAAAATAATCTGCAAATCTTAACACATTGTACATTCCCTAACTTATCTGATTTGTTACCCATCCTATTGCAGCAAGGGAAACACTAAACCACAACCAACTACTGGGAAAAACAACTAAAAAAAGAGGTCATAGAAGCACTTATTAAAATGCTAAACTACCACAATCCGTATGTGAAGAACTTCAGGATAGCTAGAGAGAGGTTTGAATCTAATAATGATGGGCCGTTTCACATGCATATTGTCGCAGATCGCAAGGGTGTAGATGGAAGGACATATAGTATGCCTACTTCATCAGAAGTAGCTGCTTTAATTCCAGGAGATTTTATCAAACAAGTGCCTGACCGTGACATAGTTATCCAAGAAAAGAGTACTGGTCATTTACAGAGGATAAGCCAAATTCATATATCTTACTTAGCACTACAATATCCTCTAATTTTCTGCTATGGTGAAGATGGCTATAGACCTGGAATAGAAAAATGCAATATTCCAGCAAAGACAAAGAAGAAGAAGAAAAAATGCATTAGCATGAGACAGTGGTTTGCATTCCGGTTACAAGAGAGGGAAAACGAGTGTCATACACTTTTGCGTTCAAAGAGGTTGTTTCAGCAGTTTTTGTGTGATGCTTACACCACAATAGAATCAAACCGGCTATCGTACATCAAATTTAACCAGTCAAAGCTTCGGTGTGAGAATTTTGAGTCCATCGAAAAGGCAGCTGAATCAGGAACAACTTCTGTGAGTGAAGAAGGTAACCAATTTTGATTCCTTCTTCGTTCACTGGTGGTCCTCGGTATATGGTTCATAGTTACTATGACGCAATGACAATCTGTAAGCATTACGGATTCCCAGACCTATTCATCACGTTCACATGTAACCCTAAGTGGTCAGAGATAACTAGATATTGCCAAGCACGAGGATTAACAGATGAAGATAGACCGGATATTGTTGCGAGGATTTTTAAAATAAAGCTTGACTCTTTAATGAGAGATTTGACAGAAAGGAAAAAGCTTGGGAAGACAGTTGCATGTATGTGTTTTATTTTCTTAAATTAGCCTCTTATATTACAAATTGTGGCATGATCTGACTTAATAATATTGATCTTTATGTATTGCAGCTATGTATACCGTTGAATTTTAGAAAAAAGGATTACCACATGTTCACATTTTGTTATTCATGGATGCTAAAAGTAAAATGCCAACAGCAGACGACATAGAGAAGATGATTTCTGCTGAGATTCCAGATAAAGAAAAGGAACCAGATCTCTATGAAGAAATTAAAAACTCAATGATATATGGACCATGTGGTGCAGCAAATCCAAATTCACCGTGTATGGTTGATGGATCCTGCTCAAAGCAATATCCTAAAAAGCATCAAGAGATTACTAAGGTTGGTAGTGATGGTTACCCTATCTATAGGAGAAAGGATACACATGATTATATTCAGAAGGGTGGCTTTAAATGTGACAATAGGTACGTGGTTCCATATAATAAGATGCTTTCACTACGATATCAGACTCATATCAACGTGGAATGGTGCAATCAGAATGGTTCTATAAAATACTTATTTAAGTATATAAACAAAGGTTCAGATCGGGTTACATTTATTGTTGAGCTTGTTAATCAGCCTACAACTAACTCAAGTGACACTCCAGTGCAAGAATCAAGTCCTACTAAGAAAAAGAAAAATGAAATCAAAGGCGCGTTTGATTGTAGGTAATTATGTTAAAATTATAGTATACAGTATTTAAAAGTTTATATTTGTTTCCATTTTTAATGAAGTTCTTTTCAAATATCTATAGATATGTTTCAGCCTTAGAGGAAATTTTGAGGATTTTCAAGTTCCCCCTACAGCATAGGTCTACACCAGTTCAGAGGTTATCTTTTCATGATGAAGGGAAGCAACCTGGTTATTTTGATTCAGAAGCACACATTGATGATGTTCTTGACCGTATCTCCAACCAAGATTCTCTATTCATGGCTTGGTTAACAATGAATAGAATTAATGCTGTTGGGAAGAAAAGGAAACATGCAAGACACCTTTTGTATGCTGAATTCCAGCTTATTTTACTTGGGATGGAAACAATAAGAAGTTCAGTAAGAGATCGAGAGGTTGGTCATTGGGTCGTATTAACTACGTCCCAAGAAAAATGAAAGATGAATACTATCTTCGTGTGCTTCTTAATATTGTCAGAGGTCCAATGAAATTTGACAATATCAAAACATATAATGGTATAGTATATAAATCTTACAAAGAAGCATGTTTTGCACGTGGAATTCTAAATGATGATCAAGTGTTCATAGACGGTCTGGTCGAAGCTGGACAATTTTATTTTGGGGACTATATGAGAAATTTTTTTGCAATGCTGATCTTATCAGATTCTCTAGCTAGACCGGACCACGTATGGTGAGAGACGTGGCAACTATTAAGCCATGATATTGAGAAAAAATCAAGAAAACTTCAATAATCCAGGTAATGAGAATAATATACTAACGTCTTCATGCATTTGTATAGCAAACTGTAATTAAGTTTCATATTTTCGTTTTTGTATGTGTAATTTGATTTTTAATGTCCTCCACAGATCTGATACTAACAGAAGCTGAGGTAAATAACTACACTCTTTAAGAAATAGAAAAGATTATGTTGTTTAGTGGTGGAAGTATCAAAGACATTGATAATTCTCCACAGCCCTCAAGAAAAGGTATAAACAAGTCCAACCGTTTAGTTGTTGATGAGATGAGATATGATCGAGAGGACTTGGAAGAGAAAGATGTTGAATGGGTTCAAATGCTAACTACTGAACAGAGAGCTATATACAACGAAATCACAGGTGATGTATTCAATGATTTAGGAGGTGTTTTCTTTGTATATGGATTTGGAGGAACATGGAAAACGTTTTTGTGAAAAACTCTTGCAGCTGCTATTAGATCTAGAGGACAAATTGTGTTAAATGTCGCATCCAGTGGTATAGCCTCTTTGTTGTTAGAAGGAGGAAGAACAACACACTCAAGGTTTGCAATTCCTTTGAACCCTGATGAATTTGTTGTTTGCAAAATAAAAATTAAATCTGATTTAGCTAATTTGGTTAACGAAGCGCCTATGATGAGCAGATTCTGCTTGGAAGCTTTAGATAAGAGCTTTTCAGCTATTATCAAGAACAAAGACAATAACGTGTTTGGTGGTAAGGTTGTTGTGTTTGGAGGTGATTTCAGGCAGGTTCTTCCAGTAATAACCAGAGCAGGAAGGGCAGAAATTGTGATGTCTGCACTAAATGCTTCTTATCTTTGGGATCATTGCAAAGTGTTAAAGCTGACCAAAAACATGAGACTCCTATCTGGCAACTTAAGTGCCGCAGAAGCAACAGAAATCCAACAGTTTTCAGATTGGCTATTAGCAGTTGGTGATGATAGGTTAATGAGCCTAATGACGGTGAGGCACTTATCGATATTCCTGAAGATTTGTTGATAACAGATGCAGGGAATCCTATTGAAGCAATTACTAGAGAAGTTTATGGAGATCCAACTAAACTGCACGAGATAAGAGGGCCTAAATTCTTTTAAAAGAGAGCTATTTTAGCTCCAACAAATGACGATGTGAACACAATCAATGAGTACATGCTGGAGCATTTGGAAAGTAAGTCAATTAATACAATTAAGTTAATGTTTTGATTTTCTCTAAACATAAAATGTCAGGAACCATATAGTTCATTTTACACATTGTATGTTTTAAATTTTAGGTGAAGAAAGGATATATCTAAGTGCGGATAGTATAGATCCGACATATTTAGTTCATTAAAGAATCTTGTCATCATTCCAGATTTTTTGAATTCTATAAAACTATCTGAAACCACATCATGCATTGCGTTTGAAGATTGAAGCACCGGTGATGTTGCTGACACAAGGCTATAGATTACTGAGCTAGCTACTCACTTAGTTTAAACTAGAGTAATAACAGGCGAGATGAGTGGTGACATTGTTTTGATTCCCAACATAACCTAACACCTTCTGATACGAAGCTGCCGTTAAAGATGCGTAGAAGATAGTTTCCCCAATCTGTTGCATTTGCTATGACCATCAACATGTAGGTAGACTTACCTAAACCCGTTTTCTCTCATGGTCAGCTTTATGTTGCATTGTCTAGGGTTACAGCGAAGAAGGGATTATAAATAATAAACCAAGTGCTAATAACTCAATTGGTAAAGATCTGTGGCAAAAGCTTAGAGGTCTCCGGTTCGAGTAACGCTTGGGACAAAACCGTATAACATGTTTTGGTCTCGGGTCTGAGGAGATGTATGGGTTTCTGCCCAAAACCTCTTTGATTATTTAAGAAAAAAAAAGAAAATAATAATTCTAGACAAAGAGGGGAGGATTCAGAAACAAACAAAAAATGTTGTTTTCAAGGAATTTTCGAGAATATAAACTGATAAACATAAGTCTATAATTTCGGGTACACTACATGCCATAATAGAGTAAAACAAATCCATATTAAACACCACGTTGACTAAAAAGATTCTAATTGTTTACTAGGTTCAGCTAGCACATTCATAGGACATAAATGGAGTTAACTAATAAAGCATAATGACCAATATTGAACAAACGATTCTATTATTTACACTTCAAACAAAACTTTTCAAGTTTGATACCATGGGACACACACGTTAGAGCAAACACATCGGCGTAAGTATCTACTATCCTACATATTTTTTTAAAGAAAATAAATAAAAAAAAAATGATGGGTCGTTAACTAAAACGGGACGGTACCGTGCTTCTTTCCTTCACTAATCGCGGGCCCCACTGACACGTGGCGGCCCGCGATTGGTTACTTTCTCTATATTTTTTTTTTAAAATCATAAAATTAAAAAAAAAAAAAAACAAACTTTTTTTTTGGGGGGACGAAACGACCGATGCCCTTGCTCTTAATATTAACTTTTTTAAGAGGATGTTCATCTTATTCCCTGTCAATATCCATTCTGAAATTCATTTGTCCGTGATACTGTTTTAAAATCATTTTCAGACAACACCAAAAATACTATCTCAACAGAAAAATGCAAACTGAAACTAAGGTTTTGGTTTTAAAGAATCTAACCTTCATTATGCGCCTTTAAACACTACCACCATCATACATTGACCTGAAAATTATGTTTTCCTGCACCTGCAATTCAAAATATAACCAGGACAATAAGAACTTTCATGATTGTGCAAATAAGCTCATTCATATAGTCTACAAAAAATCAAGTTTATACATTGAACTAAAACAAAAGTATGACCTAATGTAAGCGCATAAGATGAGCTATATTACTGAAAGTATAGTCCAACAAATAGTAAAACGATGCATTCTCAAATATTGCTAAAGAAACAAAACATTGGTAAGTCTGTTTCCAGTATATGATACGGTGAAGACATGTGTTAGCCAAATCTTAAAACAATCTCCACTAACAAAACGACTCAATATCTAGATATGGTAATTTAACATATCTGTAGAAAACTTTGTTGACAAACACTTCAATGAACCAACATCATCTACAATCGAGATAAGTATTTAAATATGTTCAATCGCTGATTCCCGAACACTGAAACGCTTACTTCACTACTCATAAAAGAATTATCCAATTACCTATTCTGTCGTAAAGAAAATTAAACGATCTCAAATCAGAAAAATCCATTACAAACCTCAGTAGTAACCCTAACTGTACCGTCGAGACAGAACCCATTCCTCACCATTCATCATCTGCAACACAAAGATATAAAGGTTCAGGAATTTATCCTTTAAATTGTAGTCTGTTTAAGTTGTTAGTGTAGACACATTATACTTATGTATCTGCTTATTTCACACTGCAAATTTAATTTCATAATCCAGGTTCAAGCTCAAAGTTATGCATGCCGTCATTCAACAATCAGGGTTGCTTAGATGGCCAAAAAATAGTCAACCATGTAGTTCAAGACATTACCAATTTAGCTAACCGTTCAACTCCACTAGATCACATATCTAATCTAGCTGACACACAAAAGTCAGCTACAATACAAGGAAGTTTATGTAAGTTTTGAATTAATCATTCTTCTTTTACACTTTCATATAACTCATTAACTTTATTCCAACTGTTGCGAGATTTTGTAAGCAGCAATTCAATATGGTTTGGGGACGTCTTGCTTTACCAATACCAATCAAAAACTACACTTCAAAGCAATAAGGTTGCCTCCAAAAAACTTATGTGCTGCTTTTGAAAAGGAATATGTCTCTACTGATTTTCATGGTAATAGTCTATATCTAGTTTTATTTATTTTTGTAAAGCCTCGATTTTCATATCTTGGTGAACTCCACGTCCTCTCACGGCTTGTAGACCTTACTTCCTCTCTTGGCCTGTGGACCTACTCTTCTCTGACGGGCGGTTCGTTATGTCCGAATCTGATATTTCCTACTACACCACGGGATGCAATATTTTATATACAATTTAAAAGTTGAAATCTAAATTAGTTATAACACCATTACGTTACCTAAATATCTTGTCCCATAATTTAGCGAGAATAACTAAAAACAAAATTATCGATTAAGATTTTTTTGACCCATTATTCATGTCTCTATATTTCAAGTAAATATGAATATCAAAATTGTAATTAACGCATTCTACACATTAGTTTATGTTAACGCATTCTACCCAGTATTTGATATTTAAGATTTGGAATTGAATTTATCTGTCCAAATTTCTGATCTCTTAAACCGCTACATAAAGTTTCTTTCATGTATTCAATAAAAAATAGTTTAAATATTTTTTTTTAATTTTATGAATTAACGTGTTTTTGTTTCATACCTAGTATTTAATGTCATGTTTTTCAAAGAAATAGAAAAGTGGATCTTCAGTTTAGCTCTCTAAATTCTACTTTCCCGTCTCATTTAAAAAAATATATTTTTAATAATAAGTTTTTATTTTTTAAATTACTAGTCCATGTGTTCTACTTGTTTTTTACTGTTTTTTTTGTCAACATCTTTTATAAAGACTCAGTTGAGCCAAGAGGTGGGAACATTGTTTACATAGAGACAAAGTAGCGGTTCAACACGCACACGGCGTGCCAACTTATCCGCATAAATATTAGAACAACGAGAGACTTTTACTAAAGAGAAAGAGGAAAACACTTCTCTATCTGCTTGGATCTCCTGAAGATATGTCGCGAACGCTGGCCATTCTGTTGGAGAAGACACCGTCTCCACCAAATCTGCGCACTCTGTTATGAACGTCACTTCACTCCGGGATGCATCAATCATTCTTCATCGCCCACACCAGTGCTTCAACTTCCATATGTAGCGGTGAAAAACTTCTTCGTAGATTAGCCGCACCCATAGTAGCTGGTCCTCCTGAGGAAGTACAAAACCAGCCGAGTCCAGCGAATTTATCATGGTCCTTCCAAGAGCCATCAAACAAGCATGTATACGCTATATCCCTTACCATACGACCCTCCCCTTAAAAAGATGGTTGTCTTAGGATCCCCTGATTCTCCATAATTGCAACCTCTGCTTGTGCTATTACCCATAAACCAGCTTCACTTGCAGCCTGACGCAGCACATCCCTAGAATCCCTACTCACATTCTCAAATACCTTGTCATTCCTGGTCTTCCAAATGTACCATAAATACCTTGAAATATCCACCCCCTTGGGTTCCGCCATAATAAATAATCCATATTCGCATAAATCGAATCAAATGGGAACATCCCAACTGTCGACGGTACTGCCGATAGAGCCCATACCTGTAGTGCTGGCGGACATTGGAAAAGTGCAAGATTAACCGACTCAATATCCCCACATCTACTACATCATGGATCACAATTTAAACCTCTAATGGCTAGATTTTGTTTACCGAAATACAGGCAGTAACCACCAGCCACATAAAATGGTGTATCTTGGGTGGACACTCAACTTTCCATACAAATGCCTGTAACTTATGTATATCTGGGCCAAGTCGTCTATCATTCCTAGTTTTCCGGAAGTACTCTCGACCAGTATAATAACCTGATTTAACCGTATATTTACCTGTTTTGGTAAAATACCAAAACTTCGAATCAGAATCCTGAGGAAATCTTAACGGGATTGCACTTATTAAGGAGACATCCTCTTGACTGAACAAGGCTTGGAGCATAGTTATCTTCCATGAGCATGTCTGAGAATCAATCAGAGAATCAAATGAATCAGTACGGTGAGCTGGCATCGGGAATCGAGCTGGTATCCATGGATCTTCCCATATTGTAATGGTATCTCCATTACCAACTCTTTTAATAAGTCCTTTACTAACAAGAGGTCGAGCAGAGACAATACTACGCCATCCATAAGATGAAGAGTATGATTTAGTCAGTCCCATCGGATCTGATTTCCGATAATACCTTCCTTTTAAAAACCTTTGCAAACAAATGATCTGGTACGCTTATGAAGAGCTAAAGTTGTTTAGACAATAATGCCGTATTGAACTCCTCAATATGTTGAAATCCTGCACCATCAACAGATTTACTATTACAAACTGTTTCCCATGCCAACCAATGCATCCCTCCTAAAAGACCATTAGAACTTCACCAATATTTTGCAACCGCACTTGTGAGCTTAGTTGTCACTGTCTTGGGTAGCCAGAAACATGACATTATGTAGGTAGGCAATGCTATTACTACCAATTTTATCATCACTTCCTTACCATCTTTCGACAACAACTTAGCTGACCAGCCATTTATCCTCGATTGATGCCTATCCTGAACGAAGGCAAAAACCTTTAGTTTCGATCCTCCCAAACTCTCCGGTAACCCCAAGTAGGATCCCATGCCGCCTAAATTTGTACTCCTTTTTTAAGTTATTTCAACTGTATGACCAAATTGTACAGTGACAACTAAGCTCAAAAAAAAACAAAAACAAACTATCATCTGAAACCTTCTCGTACTGCTAGCCACTTTAATGCCCGTAATGTGTTTTGCAGCTTCCGCCCTTTGAATATTGACTTAGTTGTCACAATTTTGAGGAAAAGTATTCACCAGAAATACAAGATCAGCCTTACTAACCTCCCAATATTTCTGATAGAAAAGGGTTGTCATCTTTTAATGCCTATATTCCTCTTTATCATGATATGCCGCTCTTAGACGAAGATAAACTTCTGTAATTTCTTCTGGGGATTTGGAATCATTAGTTTGCATCTCTTCCAATTCCTTTTTAAAATCCTCAATTGTTGTCCGCCCACCATGTACCATTGCCTTGCGCCCTTGGGAAATTGTTCGTCGGTAATTTGTAATTCTGCCAACAAAACCAATATCCCCAGAACCCGAATTATTGTTCTATCCTTCATTTATTGCTTCTGTCAAGCCATCTTTGCCTATCCACCTCTTATCAAATTTAAAATTTCTTCTCCTCCGAGGAACCTTATCCAATAACATGGCAAGAATTGGTTTATGATCTAATGCGATCATTGGTAAATATTCCGTAAACAATTGACAAAATAGATCATGCCAATCTTCATTCTCGAGAGCTCTGTCTAACCTGCACCGGGTTGGTTTCTTATCTCGCCACCCCCGCCAAGATAAAAAATCTCCAATAAACGGAAATTCAAGAAGTCCACAATTTTGAATCATTTGATTAAATGATAGAAATGACGAAGCGTGTCTTAACACCCCCTCCTTTTTCATGATTCCCTCACAATTCATTAAAATCACCTGTTAACTTTTTCTAAACATAATCCTGGTTTTTAGGAACCGGATCTCCAAAAACAAAAGATTAAAAAAATTGTTTTGCCTTTGAAGATAGCTTCTATATCGAATAGTCGATTACTCGTGTATGAAACCAAAATATTATAATAATTATTATAAAATAAGGCTAAACCGCCACTACAACCGATAGAGTCCACCGTAATTAAATTGTGATAACCAAAATGACTTTTAAATTTTTTCGAAAAAGAACAATATTTTTTTGTTTCCGCTAAAAATAACTCGGACGATATTGCTTTCATAGATCCTGAAGATACCCAATTGTTGCCTTGTTTCCCAATCCCGAAGATAACCAATTTTTACATGTCTAGATATTTGAAATAGATAAATCTATAAAATATTTTGTATGTATTACAAACCCAACTCATCTCATTTCTATCATAAAATAAAATATTAAGAATGCTTTAGATAACCTAAAAATTAATAAATAAAAAAATGCCAATGTAAATCAAAATTCATTTTGAAAGTTAAAATTTGCGTCATAATAAGAAATAATATTAAAAAAAATTATTCATACTCGTATCATATAAAAATATATGAATTGGATACAATTACAATTTTTTCATGTTTCTGTAAAAGAAAATAAAATACATTAATATATATAACATATGATAAAAAAAATATATTACTGTAAATGCACGTATCAGTTTGCTCTATTAAACAAATAGCTATCTAAAGTTATCAAAAACATGAAAAACATATTGTTTGATTAAAAAAATATATAAAATATGTAACACTATTATATTAAAATATGTAACTGTGCTAGATTATATTTTGCTGCATAATGTAGATGCACAACAACTGTAACACCTATGTCTGGAAAACCGGGTGGTGTCGAGCGACACCAAGAAAGGGTGTCGATCGACACCAGTAATTTTTGGTTCGACGGTTTAGTTTTTAAATCGTCGGTTTGATTGAGGTTTGGTTTGAGGGAAAACCTAGGTCCATTTAAGTGTTAAGAAGCGCTGTTTCTCTCATTTCTTTCTTCATTTGTTGCTTTATGAGTTTGAGAGAAAACAGAGAGTGAGTTTGATCTTTTTGGTGCCTTTGAGTGAGTTTTGGGAGAGATCAAAGCTTGTTCTTGGTGGTTCAAGGCTAGGGAAAACTTGATCTGTGGTGTGTGGTGTTAGAAGAGCTTGTTTTCACCCATGTAGTCTCTGTTTTTGTTGCTGTTCAGTCCATTTTAAAGGTGAGTGCATGACCTAGGCTTATCTAAGCTGTTTGATTCATGCTTTGGTGATTTCTATGGTTGTTGATTGATTATCCTTGGTTGTATGCGTGTTTCTTGTGTTATGGTACCTCTGGACGAGTCCTATGGAGTGGTTACACGGCCTTGGAGGGCTTGCAAAGGCGGATCCGTTGATGAGAGGCGATTGGAGTGATGTTAAAGCATCGGTGTCAATCGACACTACACTAGTGGTGTGTGTCGAGCGACACCAATTTTTTGTATCGTGAGGATAGTCGCGAGTGTCGATCGACACCAGTGGCGAGTGTCGATCGACACTACTCGTCTGATTGGATTGTGTATTTATTGTAATAGCCTTTTATGATTGATATATGATACCTGAATGTGAACTATGCAGCTTGTGTATATAGCCTGTTGTGGGGATGAATGCCTCACTAAGTATTTATGAGATACTTATGCATCTCTTTTTGTGATGCACGTAAAGGAAAAGTGTGAACTGTGCAATATTTGGTTTTTGTTTAATGTAATTGTGTGGTCTAATTGGTTTAAATGGATTAGGACCGGTTTAGGTAGTTCATCTGGTTTAAAATGATTCGAACCGGTTTAGCTGGTTTGGATGAAATAGGTAATCCAGTTTTCATGCTGATAAAAAGAAAACAGGTAGGGTCCTTTCAATTTGGTATCAGAACCCTTACGGTTCTAGGGCGGGATTAAATTTGTGATTTTTATGTGATGTGTGAATTTCGTTGATGAGAAATAATGAAATGGATTGCATGCTGATTGATTTGTGTGTGCAATCATCCTCTCGAGCCTTCAGTGAGATTCCACGATAAGTTGTGTGTTTTGTGATTTTTTCTCGGTGTTTTTAGCCTTCTGTTGTGGTGTAGATGGTTAGATGTGGAGCTGTCGGTCGTGGTCGTGGTCGTGGGCGTGGGCGTGGTCGCGGTGGGGGCGTGGTGTTGCCTCGGGTAGTGACACGAGTGTGGACCAGAGTGCTACGGCCGAGCATGTCAGCGATTCTTAGTCGCATTAGGAGGGATCCTTGGGTGATGCTAGTGTGAGTGCCACGGGAGCCGCGTTGTCTGGAAATGGTACTAGTGTGGATGGAAACCCGGTTGGGGGTGTTCTAGTAGGTGGGGCACCAGATATGAATGATCAGCTTGCGGATCTGCTGGCGCAGCTTTTGGAGCGGTTACCAGGAGCAGTACCAGGACAAGTTCCAGTTGGACCGCCATAAGTGGCAGGAGTGCAGTCTGTTGGGCCCGGAGTGCAGCCTGGTGTTGGGGTTGTGCAGCCCAGTGTTGGGGTTGTGCAGCCCGAGGGGGTAGGTGCAGCGGTTGAGCAACCATACTACCTCCGGATGTTGGAGCAGCTGCAGCAGTTTAGAATGTCTTTGTTCTTTGGGATTCCGATCCGGGTGTAACGGATGAGTGGCAGGTGCGATTGGAGAAGTACTTCCAGTCGATGAGGTGCCCGAAGGTGTACTGGGTGGACCTAGCGGCTTACTGCTTGGCTGGTGATGCACACTTGTGGTTGAGAAATGTGTAGGCCAAGAGGGAGCAGGGATTGATGGTGTGGGTAGACTTCTTGGCAGAGTTTAATGCCAAGTATTTCCCGACGGAAGCACTAGACCGGATGGACTCGCAGTTTTTGGCATTGACTCTGGGTGAGCAGTCAGTGCGGGAGTACGACTCAGAGTTTAACCTACTCTTGGTGTACTCGGGTTGTGCGGGAGATCTTGAGCAGATGCAGGTGCGTCGTTTCATGAAGGGTCTCTTCCACAACATGAACGTGCGTTGCAAGGTGCGAGCCTATGTGTCGTGTGTGGGAGTCATAGGATGATTCCTAGTTCGTCGGTGTAGCCAAAGAAGGGCCAGCCGCAGTGAAATTCGAGCTAGGGTGGCAAACCTGCTTAGGGACAGAAGAAAAAGTGGGATGACACTTCCAGGGCAGGACAGAGTGGTCGAGGCTGCTTCATGTGTGGAGGCATGGATCACAAGGTGGCGGACTGTCCGAAGAAGAGCGAGCGGTGGGTGGATGCTCCTGTATGTTACCACTACAGAGAGACGAGCAAATCAAGGCGAGGTGTCCTAAGATGCAGCAGATGGCGGTAGGAGCTGTGCACTCTGTGGTGCAGCCGGGGGTGCAGAGTGGGTGCAGCCAGGGTGCAGTAGTGGGTACAGCCAGGAGTGCAGCCGGGAGGGCAGTCTTGGGCTCAGTTGGGAGCACCGCCGACGGCTCATATCGAGGGATCGCGGGAATACTCGATCGTAGAGACAGGACAGCCAAACACTGGACGGCCGATCACAGGTTTAATTCTAAGACTCAGTCTGTTCCTTCTCTCATTTTAGAATTTGTATTATATGATTGTGGGATTGGGTGTTCTTAGTAAAAAGGGTTTGTATAGGGACCCTGTTGGTGGGTGGATTCTTGTCCCACGTGATGTTTGATTATAGAGCGTGGCGGATGGTAACATCCGAGGAGATCTTGGTGGTTGTTTCGAAGCCGTTAAATCTGAACATTAGTCTGCTGTAGCTGTATGATGTCATTCAAGGCATGGATTGGTTGCATCGGCACAGAGTTCATCTGGATTGTCAACGGGGGAGAGTCTACTTTGAGCGGTCCTGACCAAAGTTGTACTACCAGGGTGTGAGACTGATTTCTTGGAGTTTGTTTATTTCGGCGATGCAGGCGGAAAAGATGATACGGAAGGGGCGAGAAGCCTAGTTGGCGACAATCGTGATGCCAGAGACAGTCGGGTGGTCCAGGAGTTCAAGGACGTGTTTCAGTCGATAAAGGGGTTACCACCATCTTGGTCTGATCCCTTCACGATTGAGTTAGAGCCCGGGACAACGCCGTTATCTAAGGCTCCATACCGGATGGCTCCAGCAGAGATGGCTGAGTTGAAGAAGCAGTTGGAGGATCTGCTGAGTAAGAGTTTCATACGTCCTAGTGTTTCACTGTCAAGAGCACCAGTGTTGTTTATTAAGAAAAAGGATGGGAGTTTTCGGCTTTGCATCAATTACCAGGGACTTAATCGAGTCACGATGAAGAATAAGTATCCTCTAACGCGGATTGGTGAGTTATTGGACCAGTTGATGGGAGCTACGTGGTTCTCTAAGATTGATTTGGCGTCAGGGTATCATCAGATTTCTATTGACGAGGCGGACATTCGTTAGACGGCATTTAGAAAATGGTATGGGCATTATGAGTTCGTGGTGATGCCTTTCGAGTTGACCAATGCACCAACAACGTTCATGAGGCTGATTAATCATATTCTGGTGTATTCCAAGAGTCCTAAGGAGCATGAGGGGCATTAAGGGCAGTTCTAGAGAAGTTGCGGGAGCAGAAGTTGTATGCTAAGCTTAGCATGTGCAGTTTCAGACAGAAAGAGATGGGTTTTCTGGGTTATAAAGTGTCTGGGGAGGGACTTTCTATAGATCCAGAGATGATCGAGGCCATCAGAGATTGGCCTAGACCGCTGAATGCCACTAAGATCCGGAGTTTTCTAGGATTGGCGGGTTACTACAGACTGTTCGTGAAGGGCTTTGCTAGCACAGATTAACCGATGACCAAGCTGACGGGGAAAGATGTTCCTTTTGTGTTAAGTCTTGAGTGTGAGCAGGGTTTAGCTAAGCTCAAGGAGATGTTGACGAGTACGCCGATATTGGCTTTACAAGAGTAGGGGAGCCGTATGTGGTGTACACAGATGCTTCAGGAGTTTGTTTGGGTTGTGTGTTGATGTAGCAGGGTAAGGTGATTGCATATGCTTCGTGGCAGTTGCGGAAGTATGAGGTTAACTATCCTACTCATGTGGAGATGGCAGCAGTAGTCTTCGCTCTGAAGATTTGGAGATCCTATCTATATGGGGCGAAGGTTCAGGTGTTTACAAATCATAAGAGTCTGATGTATATATTCACGTAGCCTGAGTTGAATTTGAGACAGAGGCAATGGATGGAGTTGGTTGCAGATTATGATTTGGAGATAGCTTACCAGCCCGGTACGGCTAACCTGGTTGCAGATGCCTTGAGTAGGAAGCGGGCGGCTTCAGCTCGAGGGCATGATATGGAGACTTTGGTGGGAGAAATAAGCAACTTTCGGTTATGTGCTACGTTCTGACCAGAGTTCGTGCGGCTCAGAAAAAGGATGCAGGGTTGGTTAATGCTTCTAAGAAAACTGAGATGGAGTATTAGGTTGCAGCTAACGGTACTATCCTTGTGCATGGGCGGGTTTGTGTGCCCAAGGATGAGGGTTTGAAGCGGGAGATTCTTAGCGAGGCTCATGCGAGCATGTTCTCTATTCATCCAGGAGCGACCAAGATGTACAGAGATCTGAAGAGGTACTATCACTGGGTTAGGATGAAGAAAGACGTGGCTAAGGGGGTGTTTGAATGTGATGTGTGTCAGCTAGTGAAGATTGAGCATCAGGTGCCAAGTAGACTAATGCGGAGTCTTCCTATTCCAGAGTGGAAGTGGGACATGATCACGATAGATTTCGTGGTGGGTTTGCTAGTGTCTCGGTTCAAAGATGCCATTTGGGTCATTGTGGACCGTTCGACCAAGTCTGCACACTTTTTGGCTATTAAGAAGACTGATGGAGCGCAGTTTAGCCAAGAAGTATGTGGAGAAGATTGTGAGGCTTCATGGAGTACCAGCCAGTATTGTGTCAGACTAGGATTCAAAGTTCACTTCAGCGTTCTGGAGGGCTTTCCAGAAGGAGATGGGTACTAAGGTGCATTAGAGTACTACGTACCATCCTCAGACGGACGGGCAGTCAGACCGGACCGTTCAAACGCTTGAGGATCTATTGAGGATGTGTGTGTTGGATTGGGGTGGTCAGTGGGTAGATCACTTGAGCTTGGTGAAGTTTGCCTACAAAAATAGCTATCCGGTGAGTATTAGGATGGCTCCTTATGAGGCGTTGTATGGGAGGCCATGTCGGACACCTCTATGTTGGACTCAAGTGGGGGAGAGGAGCATTTATGGTGCAGACTTTGTTCAGTAGACTTCAGAGAAGATTCGGGTTCTGAAGCTCAACATGAAGGAGGCGCAAGATCGGCAGAAGTGTTATGCTGATAAGAGGCGCAAGGAGTTGGAGTTTGAGGTTGGAGATATGGTGTATCTCAAGATGGCGATGATGCAGTGTTCTAACAGGTCCCTTACTGAGACTAAGCTGAGTTCGAGGCATATAGGTCCATTCAGAATTGTGGAGCGGGTTGGATCGGTGGCGTATCGGTTGGAGTTACTTGAGGTTATGCATGCGTTTCACAAGATGTTCCATGTGATGATGCTGAAGAAGTGTCTTCATAAGGATGACGAGGTGTTGGCTAAGATTCCGGCAGATCTTCAGCCCAGCATGACTTGAAAGGCAAGACCGGTGAGGGTTTCGGGAGTCGGGTAAAAGAACTTCAGCGTAAGAATATTCCTTTGATGAGGGTCTAGTGGAACTATGATGGAGTCTTGGAGGAGACTTGGGAGCCAGTGGCCAGGATGCAGGCAAGGTTCCGGAAGTGGTTTGACAAGCAGATCGAGGAGTAGACTGTTGGTCTTGTTTTGTTTTGAGTTTGATTTTGGTTGTATCTCGGTTTTATTTTCGTTTTGGTTGTAACGATTTGGATATTGGCGATTAATAAGATGAGTATTTCTTGGATTTGACTTTTTTTTTTTCATGTGTAAGAGAAATATGTGTGAGTTTCTAAAAATAGAAAGTGTCGGGTTTGACGGTTCTATTTTTAGAAAGTTTCGGGATTGTGGTTAATATAAGTGTTTAGAAGCGCTATTTCTCTCATTTCATTCTCCATTTGTCGTTTTGTGAGTTTTAGAGAAAGCAGAGAGTGAGTTTGATCTTTTTGGTGCCTTTGAGTGAGTTTTTGGAGAGATCAAAGCTTGTTCTCTGTGGTTCAAGGCTAGGGAAGACTAGATTCGTGGTGTGTGGTGTTATAAGAGCTTGCTTTCACCCTTGTAGTCTCTGTTTTCATTGTTGTTTAGTCCATTTTAAAGGTGAGTGCAAGACCTAGGCTTATCTGAGCTGTTTGGTTCATGTTTTGGTGATTTTTATGATTATTGATTGATTTTCCTTGGTTGTATGCGTGTTTCTTGTGTTACGATACCTCTGGACGAGTCCTATGAAGTGGTTACAGGGCCTTGGAGGGCTTGCAAAGGCGGATTTTTTGATGAGAGGCGACTGGAGTGATGTTAGGGCATCAGTGTCAATCGACACCAATGGTGTGTGTCGATCGACACCAATTTTCTGTATCGCAAGGATGGTCGCGAGTGTCGATCGACACCAGTGACGAGTGTCGATCGACACTACTCGTCTGATCGGATTGTGTGGTTATTGTTATGGTCTTTATGATTGATATATGTTACCTAAATGTATTGTGTGGTTATTGTTATGGTCTTTAATGATTGCTATATGTTACCTAAATGTGAACTATGCAACTTGTGTGTATAGCCTATTGTGGGGATGATTGCGTCACTAAGTATTTATGAAATAATTATGCATCTTTTTTTGTGATGCAGGTAAAGGAAAAGTGTGAATTGTGAAATCATGGCTAGGAGAGGAGGATGATCTAGGGGCTCGTTGATGTTTTGAATTATTGTTGGAATTGGTAGGTTTTAAAACTGGAATTTAGAAGCATGTTAGGGTGATTAGGTTTTTAGAATAATGGTTGGTTGAACTTGCTGGTTTAATGCAATTGTGTTATTGGATTTCCGGTTAAGTCTTATGCTGGTTATGGATGTTTGGTTTTTGTTTATGTAATTGTGTGGTCTAATTGGTTTAAATGGATTAGGATCGGTTTAGCTGGTGTGGATGAAATGGGTTAATCTGGTTTGCATGCTGACAAAAAAAAAACAAAAACAAAAGATGAACGATAAGAGAGATAGAGAGAAAGAAAGAAATAGAGTATGTTACCCTTATGATTGGAGTGACACATATTTGCCTATATTTATATGGAGAAGAATGTGTGTCGAACAATCTAAGTTTAACTAAAAAATCTAATTATATATTTTTAAAAGGGCAATTTAAAAGTATATATCTAGATAAATAAAAAATTAAGAATCTAGCATCACTTTTTTTTATTAATTAGTTCTCTTTCCTCATTTTTTATAATGACAAAAATACCCTTTTGTATCTAACAAATGATTTATCGAAATAATAAAATAAGTATCGAAAATATTAGTCATCAAAGATATAAGTAAAAATATGTGATAAGTTGGTTGAATAACTATTAAATTACCATGATGACAAAAATATATATCAATAACTTAATAAATATATCGTGTGAAACTATATTGTATCGCGATAAGTTATGATTTATGTGATAAATTTATATTTACCGTATTAACTTATTTACTATATCACATACAAAACATAATTAATTTTATGTTAAACCCTACTATATAATCATGAATATCAACAATAGGAATAACATGTTAATAATATTATATACCGCTAATTATGATAAGATAAAAGTATAATTACTCTATCAAAATTGGGTTAGACAATATGGTAAAGATAACAATAACAGTAATGAAAAAAAATTGAAGACTCATAAATATAACACAACATGGTGAATCATATTGTATCACGTTACATTACAATTTATATGGTAAATTTATAATTATCATGTTAAATCATTTGTTATCATGTTATGTTATACCGTTAAAGTAAAAAGAAACAAACATATAATTTATCGATATCTATTTTGTTATACTGCTAAAAGATTTGTCAACCCGTCTAAGGCTATTTTGGTCCATTTTATACTACTAGGAGAGAGAACTAATTAAAAAAGACTATGGCTATTTAGTTAATTTTTTGATCTTTTACTACCCTTTTTAAAATCATCAAATTTATTAAAATATGCACATTTATTAATAGCACTAATATGAAAAAGTTACCATAAAAAGTTGACTATTTATTATGATTATTATTCTTTTTCTAAATTTTAAATATTTTAAAAATTGAAAGGAATGAGAATATATTGACTATTTAATCGGCTATTCATAGCCATATTTTAGTTAATTATTGTTATTTTGTAAAATTTACTAAGTATAAGTTTTCGATTAAAAATATTTTTGAAATCTAAGTTTTCAGTTAAATGTATTTCCATTTAATGTGGATTGAAATTTCGAGAGAATATTGTTTTTCCGTAAAACTTTTCGATTAAAAAACTTTTCAATTAATAATAGTGATATTTAATGATTTTTTAGTATATAATTAATTATTTTTTATGTATATATTTTGATGTAATAAGTTTAAAACTTCTATATCTAATAATAGTATTATTTGATGACCTATTAATTAAGAATCTAACAACTATAATTCAATATTTAGCTCCATTTTTTAAGACTGTTCTAGCCCTATCTCTTCTCTCTCTCGTCTGTATCCCTAATTCTTAAAGTCTATTTTGCTTCAGTTTTGTCACACACTATTCGCTTGCCTTCTCTCTCTATTTATCAATCCACTTTTCTTTCTCTATGTTGTTCTTCTCTTTATCAAATCTCATAACCTAACTCAAAAGAAATATATAATGAGGAACATAATCTTAATTTCTCATATTAGCTTATTTACTTCTCTTCCTATCCACCACCGCCGATGCCATCAACGTCACCGCCGTTCTTTCTTCTTTCCCTAACCTCTCTTCTTTCTCCAACCTCCTCGTCTTTTCCGGTGACGCCGCCGTTACCCATTATTTCCACGTCTCTTTCTTACCCATTCCCTCCACCGCAATCTTCGTACGTTACCTCAGATTCTCCGCCGTCGTTGACTCACGTTTCTCTGTCCACGCCGCCTTCAAGGTCCAATCAGTGTGCAGAAAGGGCACCAGAGGAGTGATTACGATGGCGAAGAAGAGGATCTTACTTCAACTAATTATAAAGTTACTGCTATACATTATAAGTTATTTGATAAATTCATAGTTATTTAGTTAAATTATTAATAGTTAATCATACGTTACCGCTATAAATTATAACTTATTTGATAATCTCATCATTATCTAGTTAAACCATTTATTATATATTCACATACATCCATATTTATTGTTTTTCGTGTTTCGAAACAGTGTAGTCGTAGACGAAAGAAACAGTTTTTTGATATACAATGTCAGAAAATATTAAATTTCACTTTTCCAACAATAGATATTAATTCAACGGATAATATGTAAATTACCGCGATAACAGATTATTTAACGTGTTTAAAAATAAGTTACCGAATGCTATTAATCACTGATGAACAATGTAATCGTACCCGTGAAATATATATCGGTTTGGGGTTTATAAAAGAGTGGTTAGGGTTTAGATTTTATAAAAAAAATATTGTATTTCGGTTTGGGTTTATAAAATAGTGGTTAGGGTTTAGATTTTGTAATTAAACAAAATTATATTTTGTTTTGGGTTGACAAAACAGTGGTTAGAGTTTATATTTTGTAATTAAAAAAAAGTATATTTTAATTTGGGTTGATTAAATAGTAGTTAAAATAATTTTTAGTTAAAATACAGTTACTTAATAAATATATTGTTAAAATGAAAAGCAGTGGTTAAAATACAGTTGCTTGATAACAATATATTGTTAAAATGATTTTTAGTTACCTGATAACAATGTATATATATTATTGTAATTGTAAGTGTAATTTGATCATATCATATAAAATAATTGTTAACTGGTTATTACTGTTACTTGAAAAGAAGGTATCGTCCAAACTTTCTTTTGTTACCTGATAACAATATTTTGTTTTGCATATCTCTCTCTTCCCAAAGACCCGTTTGTTGGTAATTGTCAGATGATTCATATGCTTTTTTTTTAACTGAACTTAGGGATACTAACGTAATTTTGTGTGTGTCCAACCAAGAAAACTAATTTTTTTTATTGAATCTAAATTCTTTATTTTTTTGTTTATTTGAATTTTCAAATTTAACTAACCCTTTAAAATATTTAAATAAATTTAAAATTGACATATATTAATTTTTTATTTATTTAATTCACACGTATCATACTTTAGCGACTAATTTTAAAAACCAAATTTTTTATAGTAAGCTCGTAAATCCTACAACCACCTAGATGAAAAATAGTAGTTACAAAATTCAAGGATTGTTGGAAAAAAAATACATAAATAAAAAGTCTACGAAATACAAAAAGCTTACAGCTTTGTGATCGTGAATAATCGATCCAAACACTTAACTTTATGTGGAACGCCAAAAAAAAACAATAAAAGTAAAAAATAAAATAATAAAAGAAGAAGAGAGAGTCCGGGGATGAAGGGTAGACAAAGAGACCTCCGTCCCGGCAAAGACGGGCTGTAACCTTCTTTTCCTACTACATTGACCCTACCACCCACATGCCTCCATGTTCTCTTTTTTCTCGTCCCAACATTTTTTTTTTTTTTGTACATTTCTTCATTATTTATTCCTTTATTAACATTAAAAGTAAAACCTTATAAAACAAATTTATAATACGAACATTTTTCGTTAAGCTTTTAAAAATATTCTTAAGAAGACATGTTGTTTCCAAACAAAGTTTAGTTCTCTTTCACAAAAAAATGTCGACACAATGCACACAAATTAATAAAACAATACATTATATTATATGTTTCTATCTAATATATATTTAATAATTTAATTAATTTTACATTAAGAGTAAAATTAGGAAATTTTTTGTTAAAATGCATTGAAAATATATAGTGACATTCGTTGTGAAACAAATTTAAAACTCTAGAATGACATTTTTTGTGAAACAGAAGAAATAGTAATCAGTAACAAATAACTTAACCAGTAAAGATTTAAATAGTTTTTGAGACAAAATCATATAATTTGCTTTGGTTTCGGATGCTGGAGACTATACGAACTTAAAACCTAAATCCTAATAATTATTAGAAAAAATGAGCGGTAAGATTAGTTAAGAAATAATATGTAACAAACCAAACTCAATAAATTGCACTGAAGTTTCTTTATCTTTAGTGAAAATAACAAAAAATGCTGACATGATTCCTATGTACGGATTTAATCAACCAAAAGAAAATTTCAGAGCACGTATGTATGTATCCGATGCATAACTTGTATGAGGGAAAAGATTCTTTTTCCAAAAGAGGATTGAATTTTGACCAAACAATATGTCCTAATAAGTAATAATGTCATTCTGCAAAATGAATGACTTATCCTCAAGAAACAAAATCACAAAATTATTTTTAAAATACCATATTTATTTATAAAATGTCAAAATATTGTAGCATACTAAAGTACACCTACTCTAACCAAAAACCAAAAAGAAATACGCCTAGAACCATATATACAAGATGATATTCCAAAGACAAATCCGGGGTTACATTGGAATGAAGATGAAGAAAATGGCTTGGACACAATGGTAAGATTAATATAGGATCAATAGCAAAACTGCCATATCTTTCTCCAAAATAGCAAAAACGTGAATGATTAATCTCTTTTATGATTAAATTAAATTTCAGCGAAAATCGGCTAAATAAAAATGCATTTGTCAATAACTGAAGCTCATGCTTCTTCTTATCCTTACTGGCTTTCATGGATATGGAGATGGCCTGCAAGAAAAGTTCATCCCCATCATCAACACACTAGTAAGATTTAATGCTAAATCTATTTAATAGGAGAAGCATGTGCACATGTACTTTATCGTAGGAAAAGCATTTTGTATCATTTCTTACGTTCGGTTTCTTGAGGTAACGACTGGGGTTAGGATCAAGTCTAGAAAAGGTCAAATAACTAGATGGATAAAGTCACAATTTGTTTGGATCATTGACACTATACACACTAGTTGGCGAAGTCATGCTAATGCCACTTAATAAGTGCACATTGAAGATTATTTCATACATGAAAGCCAATTTATTTTCGTTTATTGAGTCTATCCTTAGCTAGCTATATACTATATATTTTTTTCATTATTTTTATTAATTATTTTTATTTCATATTTGGTATCTAGCTATGATTTGACTAAACAATACACTACCAACGTTTACAACCAAAAATAAGAACTATCAGTTAATTCATATTTTTATGTTATTTTAGTTTTAATCATCTAAAGTATCTAAACACGTTTAAACATAAGATTAATTCATTAGCTTCAGTATCATTTTCTATTTTTTTTTAAACTCCATTTCTCTTATTTTTTCATCAGTTATATATTTTGAATTATGTAAAAGTGAATTATTATTATTCTTGTTCAAACTTAAAGTCAGTTTAATTCAAATTTAAAACCATATCAAATATTAGTAACTTAAAGTCATCAATGTAAATACTTCTGTTGTTAACATGACTACGAATTTTTTTTTTCTATCAAATATTAGTAACTTAGACACGAATGACCAACAAGAAAAATATCATTTATTTGTCACCATGTTATTATTTAAAATCATATCAAATAAAACCAATATATATATTAAAAAAATCTGAATTTTGTACACTTCCCTGTATAGTCTCGTACTACACCAATACAACACATGCAAATGCAATGAAACATAAATGAGAAATGTTAAATTAATCATATGAATAACAAATCTTACACCCAAAAAAAAAAATGTGTTAAGAAGCCAATATTCTCCTAGGGATTGGTGCTGTAAAAAGAATGACCCCTTCTCTTCTCTTGTCCCTATAAATATCTTTCCATCGAACAACTTCCTTCTCACAATTTCAACCTCTCTCCTTTTTATTTTTCTGATACAAAAAAAAAAAAAAAGAATCTGTCTCTAATTACCGTTTTGCCCTCACTCTCTTCTTCATCTATTAGGGTTTCGTCTATTCTACAATGACCTTCTCTGTATTCTTCCACAGCTTTCTTGAACTGCAACACTTCTTCAGATTTGTTTTGTTTTTTTGCCTTATGGTTATATTGATTTTATTACACATCTGCTCGATTGATTTTGCGGTTCAATAAAGCTGTGGGAAGATACAGACAGAGTCAAATAGTTTCATATATATAAACACAATTCTATTAATCAGATCTTCTCCCAGATCTTTCATACGTATAGTGAATATTTTTTTGTTAATTTGATTTGTTTTAGAAACACCCTAATTTTCTTTATATGCTTGTGTTAACGAATACAATAAATATAAATCTGTTTTTTAAAAATGGGATCTATAACTTTTTTCTTCTAATTTATAGTAGTGGTGGTATGGGAAGATTGTATTGGTTGTCTGATGGAAATGGTTTAGATCTAGCTATGACCTGTAGATCTGTAATGTTTAAGATACATATATTTTATTAAGGATCAGTTCATAATTTAGTTGCATGATATGGATCTCTCTATATTTTTTGACCACTTAGCTTTTGCTGTCAAATCTTGTCATAAGATAGCTAGCATTGATATGAAAATTGTGGTTTTTGGTTTGATGTGCTAATAATGTGTTGCTGGACCACATTTTAGATATTCATGATGTAAAGGAAGTAGTAACAAAGTAGGTTCTTGGGTCGATCCACATTATTTGGATTGCTTTCATCATCATATATATATTTTGAGATAATGATTTAATGGTGGAGAAGGGATTGAAATTGATTGGCTAATTTATAGAACTAATAAAGAACAATGAGATCTTTGGATTCTTCGAATAGTTTAACTCTTTAGTCACAAGTTGTCATATAAATTTGATATTTTGGTTCTAGTTTTAATACAACTTCAAGAGGTTAATTTCTATATAGCTTATATTCAATCTTTTGTCAGTTCTAGGTAAATCATATATATAGTTGGTTAATATAAAGATAGTTCTGTTTACAAATAAATTAAATAAATGAATTCACTAATCCACAAAAAAATAACTATACAAAATCTCAATAAAAAGTGTGTTAGATGAGTTAGAGGAATGAGAATAACTAAAATTAAGATAGGTGAGATGAGGATTAGTTATAGAAGTTATAGTTTATTCCATTTGTGTCTCTTGAATATAGTTTTTTTTTTTGTTTCCTGAACAAACGAATATAGTTAAAAATTCAATAATCTCCTAAGGACTAAAAAAAAAACAATTTTTTTCAACATTTTTTTTTCTTGTAATCAGAACTATTCAACATCAAATCCACCATCAACTAAAAAACTAGCTTCTGATCTGATCGATCGAGTAGATACTTAAGACATATATTTTTCTAGAAACTGAAACAATCAAAGCTAAGATAGGTTCTGATCGATAGAGTATAGATAGCTTATAAATTCGATACCTCTAATTTGAATTGTACAGTAGGTAGTTGGAAATTAATCAAACCATCATTACAATATTCTAGAAAAAATTGATAGAATTAATACTAAAGTAAAAGATAATAACAAGCATAATGGGTACAATGGCCCCTTAATTACGTGATAAGATGTCTTACTGTCGGCATCTAATCCAGCACACTCTAAATTGTTTTTTCTTTACAAAATTATAATTTTTTTAAAGTGCAATCTTCTTCTTTATTTTCTTTATATATATTTTCTATCTTCTTCTTGGTCCTATTAGTTTTATTTTAAAGTGTTTGGATGGTTACTGGTATGTCTTTATTGCTTGCCAAGTCGCCATGTTGTTCTTTATATGTTTAGTGGTATATGCTTTACTTTTTATTCTTTACTCAATTCGTTTGTCTTATTTTTTTCCAAATTTAACAACTTTTAAAGCAAAGCATATGCATTGTAATGGATATTTTGATTGGATCCCACTCAGTTTAGTGACTTTAGTCAATAAGTTAAAGGTCCCATAAGTCGTATATCCTATATTTAATTACAACTACATTTAAAAACCATCACACAAACCCTTATAATTAATAGTTTTAGTTGAATCTTTCTTAAAAATAGTTTTTACTCTCTCTCTCTCTCTCTCTCTCTCTCTCTCTATATATATATATATATATATTAGATAGTTATATATAATCTGGTTGATACAAATTAATATAAAGGACCAATGTAATTTGGCATTATTGAACTGAAATATTTTTGTCTTTTAGTTTAGATTATTTAATATAATTAAAGTAAGAATCCACTTTTCTTTTTCTCCCTGCAATGCTTGGCTGTTCAATGAAATGAAAAAGCTTTTTTCGCATATATAATAAATTAATTGTTATAGGTGAGAGATATGTAAAGTCCTTGATCCAAAAGCCTCTTTTGAAAGAAGTTGGGAGACGGGTGTTACAATTTTCATAAAAATAATATTAAATGAGGTAATTTGTGTATTAAGCTGATATTTTATTTTTGAGGAGACGTTATGCATACTTTTCACAAAGACATAAAGAAAACTGATAAGAGGTTATATTAATTTTAATCATGTCTTACACTTAGGCATGTCACTCGGGCTAGTCCGGCCCGGCCCAAAACCCGTAAAGTCCTCATATACTTGAGTCTGGTCTGGCCTGACCCGAAAATTTCTGAGCTTATATTTTAAAGTCTGAGCCCGGCTTAACAAGGCTACAGGGCTTTCGGGCTTTTTTGGACTTTGCTTATCGATAAAAAAAAAATCAATTTCTAAGTTCGTAATAGTTTTTAAAAACAATATTTAAAGGTTCACTATAAGAAGTCTCTTCGGTCCAATAGTGTTGACCAATGGTTTAGTAATGCTTCTACATCAGGAGGTTTGGAGTTCGAGCCCCAAATAATGCGATTTATTATTATTATTTAAGAAGATGGTGTCCAAGATCATCAAAGGAATTGTCAATAGTGAATCTAATAGGGTCGGAAGGAATTGCCCATGGTAGATTATCTTTGTAACAATTCTTATAATTTGCAATAATTAATAAATCAGAAGATGATTAAAAAAAGGTCTACTATAAAAATAATGCATTGAATTTTAAATAACTTATCAATATTCAATAAAACTAACTTAATTTAAGAGAAAAAATGAAAACCAAATAAATTATTTACACTATAACCCAATAAAACATGGAACTAAAATACTTTAAAGTAGATGATAGAGTCAAAATTTAATATATTTTGATGATTTCAAAATCAAGATACTTATATATATAGTTTTAGATTTGTTCAGTTTTGACATATATCATAGATAAAGATTTTAAAAGTATTAAGTAAGACGAGTAGGTAAATATGAAAACTAATTCATTAATCAAAATTTTCTAATCAAACAAAAATATTTAAAAAATTCAAAATATTTGTTTAAAGGCTTTTCGGGCCGGCCAGAGCCCAAGCGGGTTAAGCCCAAAAAACCCTTTAACCCGAATGAAAAATGAAAAATTATTTAGTTGATAAAATATCGTAATCTGAGTTGTGTATTTTACTTGTACTTTCTCATATATATTAAATAGAGTTTCCCCCGTATTGAAATAAAATTTTGATTTGTTCTTTTCTTTTTAGAAGAAATTCAGCTCTATAGTACATTTTTAAAAATAAGTAATATAGGATACATGTATGGGGAAAATTGTAGAAGGGGTACATATATTTCTAAATACCAGCGTTACCCTTATAATATATAGACAATCCGCTGATATACGGATATCTAACTACTCATATTTTTTAATGTATCGTAGGCAGAGGAACAATAGACAATCGGCAAACGTATACCTAGCTTATGGACATGCATGGAACACGCTTGTTTGTGTGCCAATTTTTCCAGCTGAACCGGCTCCATTGTGTGGTACATTAAGCCTTTGGTTTGTAAAATATTATAATGATCGTACTATATTATAATATTGAACTACATATCTTAACTTACATTACAGTACTTAACTTTCATTCATAATATTTCATTGCATCCATAAAGAGTTCACATCTGCAGACCTTGGCTGGTTGTACTAATGTCCTCCCTGACATCAGAAACACTATCTTTTTGGGCCATAAAAAAGACGGTAATAAGTTTCTAAATGGCCCAGTAGTTAATAGCTTTTGAATAATTAAGATGTATAAAATGTCCCATATGTACAAGTATGTAAAGGTGTTGGAATATTCCACACCACCAAAACCCTATCAAGACCCCCGTCAAACAAATTGTCTATAAAATGAAACATAGGACACATTTAACACTTTTGTTGTGTTTAAATAAGACGACAACTTCTTTAAAAAATTAAAAACATGTACCTTGATGACTTATCTGATGATATTTTCCAAAAAGTAGTAAATAAGCTTAGAGATGAAGATTGCAATTCCCTTGGTCCCATTATTCGAAACAACAAACGTGAAAGAGATATTGGTTTGTCTAGAGAGGTTTTACATTCTTCCAACATTTCACCGATGTGCATCAGCCTGGGCAACTTATGCAAAGGTCAGATTTGGAGAATTTTTTTACTCGTTGTTTGAATTTTGATAATGGAAAAGCTCTATATTATGACTCGTTTCGTCTCATCACTCAAGCACTAGATGTCAAAGGAGCGTTATCGCTGCTTGAAAGAATTGTATCTATGAATGGTGATGTAACCTTAGGGTATGCCATGTTTCAAATGTGCGCTGGGCGGAGCGATTTAGCTGGTGCTGCCTTTCGAAATAATCCGGGATTTTTTTTTTGGTGACCGCACCCACGAAATCTACTCCATTGATCTAGAAGATATGTGTGAAAGGCTAATAGACAATCTCATTAACTTTTGTCCCTCGTGTTTTGGATGTTTTAGGCAGGTGTGGCAATTATTAAAAAAATCAGACTGCTCAGCGACGCATGGCGATGATGTTCACTACGAAGGATGTTATTTTTACAACTGTGATGTGCGTGTATGTGAGTTGCTTTAGTTGGCAATGATGTTTACTGCGAAGGCATAGTGATAATGTTTAGTGCGAAGGATGTTATTTTTACAACTGTGCTATGCGTGTATGTGAGTTGCTTTAGCTGGGAATTATAATATGGTCATTAGTTTTTTTTTGGCTTTTGTTAGTCTCGTATTCACTTGGTCAATCGTATTGTAATTTCATGTTTAATGTATTACTATACTACCACGAAGGATGAGGGAATTTATATAACTTTCTTATCCACCCACAATTGGAAGAAATTACTAACAAGTACTAGAGATGCATGAAGAATGTTTAGAAGTGTGAAGAAAGACTTGTTGAAATTTGGTCTCAAATAGGATAGGAACCCACAACCATTTTTTTGAGGCAGTAAATGGCTTGTCTAGAGTAGTTTAAGGTTAGAATTTGTTATAATACAATGAACTTGATTGATTACAAGTGCTAGAGATGCATGAATAATGTTTGGAAGTGTGAAGAAAGACTTGTTAAAATTTGGTCCCAAATGGGATAAGAACCCATAACCATTGCTTTGAGGTATTAAATGGCTTATCTAGAGTTCTTAAGGGTTATAATATATTATAATACAATGAATTTTGATTGATTACAAGTGCTAGAGATGCATGAATAATGTTTAGAAGTGTGAAGAAAGACTTGTTGAAATTTGGTCCCAAATGGGCTAAGAAGCCACAAACATTGCTTTGAGGCAGTAAATGTGTTGTCTAGAGTTGTTTGGGGTTAGAATATGTTATTATACAATGAATTTGATTGATTATAACTGCTAGAAATGCATGAAGAATGTTTAGAAGTGTAAAGAAAGACTTGTCGAAATTTGGTCCCAAATTGGATAAGAACCCACAACCATTGCTTTGAGGCGGTAAATGGCTTGTCTAGAGTTGATTAGGGTAATAATATGTTATAATACAATGAATTTAATTGATTTTAGGTACTAGAGATGCTTGAAGAATGTTTAGAAGTGTGAAGAAAGACTTGTTGAAATTTGGTCCCGAATGGGATAGGAACCCACAACCATTGCTTTGAGGTATTAAATGGCTTGTCTAGAGTTGTTTAAGGTTAGAATATGTTATAATAAAATAATTTTGATTGATTACAAGTGTTAAAGATGCATGAAGAATGTTTAGAAGTGTAAAGAAAGATGTGTTGAAATTTGGTCCCAAATGGGATATGATATGACCATGGTCGAACAAGACCCGGAGCACATAGTGGAGGAAGCCGTTGACGAGAAGAAGCACGATGACAACGAGGAGAAGCACAAAGGCGACGAGGAGAAAGAAGAAGATGACGAGGAGCACGTAGCTGAGGAGAAGCTCGAAGTTGAAGACGCATTAGTCATCCCGGAAGGTCCTCTAACAAGATCAAGGCTCAAGAAGCTTAAACAGTCTATCAATGGCGTTCTTAAGGAGTCAAAGAAGATTGAAGAAGTGGCTCATGTTTCACTCGTAATGGTCTCGGCTCAAGAGGTTCGGTAAATGGTTAAGTGTTGCTTATGCACTCTTTTTCCCTTGTCAAGTTTTGTCCGAATGGGTTTTCTTGACAAGGTTTTTAATGAGGCCTAAGTAACACTTTCTAAGCCTTTTATCAAACCAAATTCGTGGGTCCAAGGCCCAACATTTTGCCTTGGCTCATTTTCTATCTTTTCTCTTCATTTTTGCATTTAATGTTTTTGTTATTTCCAAGACTTGGTGCATGAACTTGCATGAGTGTATTTCCAAGGCACTTGTGTATTTCCAAGGCACTTCTCTCTCTTTCTCTTCTACTATATAATCGCCCTCTACCTCTCATTTGTAACTCATCTAATCTTTTATCAAAAACTCTTTCTAAGTTAGATTACTCTCTCTTGTTCTTTTCATTGGTGTGTAATATCCATAGGCAAGTCCAAGTTTGGTAAATCAAAGGCTCTTCCGCAACCTTTGTGCGACCATTCGCTCCACATCCTTTGATCTAAGAGATCCCCTGATCCCTTAGGTGCAAAGCCTGTCCTTCCCTCAACTTCAAGAGTGTCGATTCTAGGAGGATCGTATTATGTGGTATCAGAGGACACTCTGAAAAGTTGAGTATTCTATCTTCTTTACCATCTTTCATCTTTTCCATTCCATCTTCATCCATAATCCATTGCATTTTTCGTTTTGTATTTTCGTCAGTTTTTTTTTCTCGATTTTCTGTCAACTTGTCGGAATTTTCAAAAATAACTGGCTCATCGTAAAATTATAATTTCAACTGATTCTGAAACTAGAGCGAGTCTAGTGTTTTTAAAAATTATTTCTAGAATTTTTGAACTAGAGGTGCATGGTGTGGCATCTTGGATTGTCTCTAGATGATAAAGAAGTTCTACAGGTCGCCAAACATAAGCCTCGAAGGAATCAAATAAGGAAAGTTCCATTTTTGGTAACATATGGCCCTCGGGTAAGGCCGAATGAGCAACTACTAAACGAACTCTAACCATGGGTGTTTTGGCTCGATAAATATGCTCCAAATAGTTGATTTTCTGGTGAATAATGAAACCGAGATCAAATGGACGAGTGAATTCTCCAAACTGCGGCGTAGCTCGCCAATGAACATATCCGAGAACGCTCTCATGGCCATCTCTCAAAATACCTCGATGGGGGACTAATGTTGCTCGTTCATTAATTTTAAAATACCCATTTGGCAGTAAATGGCTTGTTTAAAGTTGTTTAGGGTCAGAATATGTTATAATACAATGAATTTGATTGATTACAGGTGTTAGGATGCATGAAGAATGTTTAGAAGTGTGAAGAAAAACTTGTTGAAATTTAGTCCCAAATGGGATAAGAACCCAAAACCATTGCTTTGAGGCATTAAATGGCTTTTCTAAAGTTGTTTAGGGTTAGAATATGTTATAAGACAATGAATTTGATTGATTACAAGTACTAGCAATGCACGAAGAATGTTTAGAAGGGTTAAGAAAGACTAGTTGAAATTTGGTCCCAAAAGAACCCAAAACCATTGCTTTGAGGGAGTAAATGGCTTGTCTAAAGTTGTTTAGGGTTAGAAAATGTTATAATACAATGAATTTGATTGATTACAAGCGCTAAAGATGCATGAGGAATGTTTAGAAGTGTGAAGAAAGACTTGGTCAAATCTGGTCCCAAATGGGATAAGAACCCACAACTATTGCTTTGAGGGAGTAAATGGCTTGTCTAAAGTTGTTTAGGGTTAGAATATGTTATAATACAATGAATTTCATTAATTACATGTGCTAGAGATGCATGAAGAATGTTTAGAAGTGTGAAGAAAGACGTGTTGAAATTTGGTCCCAAATGGGATAAGAACCCACAACCATTGGTTTGAGGCATTAAATGGCTTGTTAAAAGTTGTTTAGGGTTAGCATATGTTATATTATAATGAATTTGATTGATTACAAGTGCTAGCAATGCACGAAGAATGTTTAGAAGTGTGAAGATAGACTAGTCGAAATTTGGTCCAAAAAGAACCCAAAACCATTGCTTTGAAGCAGTAAATGACTTGTCTAAATTTATTTAGGGTTAGAAATTCTATAATACAATGAATTTGATTGATTACAAGTGCTAGGGAAGCATGAAGAATATTTAGAAATGTAAACAAAGACTTGTTTGAAATTTGGTCCCAAATGGGATAAGAAACCACAACCATTGCTTTGAGGTATTAAATGGTTTGTCGAAAGTTGTTTAGGGTTAGAATATGTTATAATACAATGAATTTGATTGATTACAAGTTCTAGAGATGCATGAAGAATGTTTATAACTGTGAAGAAAGACTAGTCAAAATTTGGTCCCAAAAGAACACAAAACCATTGCTTTGAGGCGGTAAATGGCTTGTTTAAAGTTGTTTAGGGTTAGAATATGTTACAATACAATGAATTTGATTGATTACAAGTGCTAGCGATGCATGAAGAATGTTTAGAAGTGTGAAGAAAGACTAGTCGAAATTTGGTCCCAAAAGAACTCAAAACCATTTCTTTGAGGGAGTAAATGGCTTGTCTAAAGTTGTTTAGGGTTAGAAAATGTTATAATACAATGAATATGATTGATTACAAGTGTTAAAGATGCATGAAGAATGTTTTGAAGTGTGAAGAAAGACTTGTTGAAATTTGGTCCCAAATGGGATAAGAAACCACAACCATTGCTTTGAGGCATTAAATAGCTTATCTAAAGTTGTTTAGGGTTAGAATATGTTATAATACAAAGAATTTGATTGATTACAAGTGCTAAAGATGCATGAAGAATGTTTAGATGTGTGAAGAAAGACTTGTTGAAATTTGGTCCCAAATGGGATAAGAACCCACAACCATTGCTTTGAGGCATTAAATGGCTTGTCTAAAGTTTATAGGGTTAGAATATGTTATAATACAATGAATTTGATTGATTACAAGTGCTAGAAAAGCACGAAGAATGTTTAGAAGTGTGAAGAAAGACTAGTCAAAATTTGGTCCTAAAAGAACCAAAACCATTGCTTTGAGGCACTAAATGGCTTTCGAAAGTTGTTTAGGGTTAGAATATGTTATAAAACAATGAATTTGTTTGATTACATTTTCTAGAGATGCACGAAGAATGTTTAGAAGTTTGAAGATAGACTTGGCCAAATATGGTCCCAAATGGGATAAGAACCCACAACCATTGCTTTGAGACGGTAAATGGCTTGTTTAAAGTTGTTTAGGTTAGAATATGTTATTATACAATGAATTTGATTGATTACAGGTGCTTAAGATGCATGAAGAATGTTTAGAAGTGTGAAGAAAGACTTGTTGAAATTTGGTACCAAATGGGATAAGAACCCAAAACCATTGCTTTGAGCCATTAAATTTCTTGTCCAAAGTTGTTTAGGGTTAGAATATGTTACAATACAATGAATTTGATTGATTACAAGTTCTAGAGATGCACGAAGAATGTTTAGAAGTGTGAAGAAAGACTAGTCAAAATTTGGTCCCAAAAGAAACCAAAACAATTGCTTTGAGGCAGTAAAAGGCTTGTTTAAAGTTGTTTAGGGTTAGACTATGTTATAATACAATGAATTTGATTGATTACATGTGCTAGAGATGCATGAAGAATTTTAGAAGTGTGAAGAAATACGTGTTGAAATTTGGTCCCAAACGAGATAAAAACCAACAACCATTGCTTTGAGGCAGTAAATGGCTTGTCTAAAGTTGTTTAAGGTTAGAATATGTTATAATACAATGAATTTCATTAATTACATGTGCTTAAGATGCATGAAGAATGTTTAGAAGTGTGAAGAAAGACTTGTTGAAATTTGGTCCCAAATGGGATAAGAACCCACAACCATTGCTTTGAGGCATTAAATGGCTTGTTAAAAGTAGTTTAGGGTTAGCATATGTTATATTATAATGAATTTGATTGATTACAAGTGCTAGCAATGCACGAAGAATGTTTAGAAGTGTGAAGATAGACTAGTCGAAATTTGGTCTCAAAAGAACCCAAAACCATTGCTTTGAAGCAGTAAATGACTTGTCTAAAGTTATTTAGGGTTAGAAATTCTATAATACAATGAATTTGATTGATTACAAGTGTTAGGGAAGCATGAAGAATATTTAGAAATGTAAACAAAGACTTGTTTGAAATTTGGTCCCAAATGGTATAAGAAACCACAACCATTGCTTTGAGGAATTAAATGGCTTGTCGAAAGTTGTTTAGGGTTAGAATATGTTATAATACAATAAATTTGATTGATTACAAGTTCTAGAGATGCATGAAGAATGTTTAGAAGTGTGAAGAAAGACTAGTCAAAATTTGGTCCCAAAATAACCCAAAACCATTGCTTTGAGGTAGTAAATGGCTTGTTTAAAGTTGTTTAGGGTTAGAATATGTTATAATACAATGTATTTGATTGATTACATGTGCTAGATATGCATGAAGAATTTTAGAAGTGTGAAGAAAGATTTGTTGAAATTTGGTCCCAAATGAGATAAAAACCCACAACCATTGCTTTAAGGCAGTAAATGGTTTGTCTAAACTTGTTTAGGGTTTGGATATGTTATAATAAAATGAATTTGATTGATTTAAAGTGCTAGAGATGCACGAAAAATGTTTATAAGTGTGAAGAAAGACTAGTCAAAATTTGGTCCAGAAGAACCCAAAACCATTGCTTTGAGGCGGTAAATGGCTTGTTTAAAGTTGTTTAGGGTTAGAATATGTTACAATACAATCAATTTGATTGATTACAAGTGCTAGCGATGCATGAAGAATGTTTAGAAGTGTGAAGAAAGACTAGTCGAAATTTGGTCCCAAAAGAACTCAAAACCATTTCTTTGAGGGAGTAATTGGCTTGTCTAAAGTTGTTTAGGGTTAGAAAATGTTATAATACAATGAATATGATTGATTACAAGTGTTAAAGATGCATGATGAATGTGTTGAAGTGTGAAGAAAGACTTGTTGAAATTTGGTCCCAAATGGGATAGGAAACCACAACCATTGCTTTGAGGCATTAAATAGCTTATCTAAAGTTGTTTAGGGTTAGAATATGTTATAATACAAAGAATTTGATTGATTACAAGTGCTAAAGATGCATGAAGAATGTTTAGATGTGTGAAGAAAGACTTGTTGAAATTTGGTCCCAAATGGGATAAGAGCCCACAACTATTGCTTTGAGGCATTAAATGGCTTGTCTAAATTTTATAGGGTTAGAATATGTTATAATACAATGAATTTGATTGATTACAAGTGCTAGAAAAGCACGAAGAATGTTTAGAAGTGTGAAGAAAGACTTGTCAAAATTTGGTCCTAAAAGAAACAAAACCATTGCTTTGAGGCACTAAATGGCTTGTCGAAAGTTGTTTAGGGTTAGAATATGTTATAAAACAATGAATTTGTTTGATTACATTTTCTAGAGATGCACGAAGAATGTTTAGAAGTTTGAAGAAAGACTTGTTGAAATTTGGTCCCAAATGGGATAAGAACCCACAACCATTGCTTTAAGACATTAAATGGCTTGTCTAAAGTTGTTTAGGGTTAGAATATGTTATAATACAATGAATTTGATTGATTACAGGTGCTTAAGATGCATGAAGAATGTTTAGAAGTGTGAAGAAAGACTTGTTGAAATTTGGTACCAAATGGGATAAGAACCCAAAACCATTGCTTTGAGCCATTAAATTTCTTTTCCAAAGTTGTTTAGGGTTAGAATATGTTACAATACAATGAATTTGATTGATTACAAGTTCTAGAGATGCACGAAGAATGTTTAGAAGTGTGAAGAAAGACTAGTCAAAATTTGGTCCCAAAAGAAACCAAAGCAATTGCTTTGACGCAGTAAAAGGCTTGTTTAAAGTTGTTTAGGGTTAGACTATGTTATAATACAATGAATTTGATTGATTACATGTGTTAGAGATGCATGAAGAATTTTAGAAGTGTGAAGAAATACGTGTTGAAATTTGGTCCCAAACGAGATAAGAACCAACAACCATTGCTTTGAGGCAGTAATTGGCTTGTCTAAAGTTGTTTAGGGTTAGAATATGTTATAATACTACGAATTTGATTGATTACAAGTGCTAAAGATGCATGAAGAATGTTTTGAAGTTTAAAGAAAGGCTTGTTGAAATTTGGTCCTAAATGGGATAAGAACCCAAAACCATTGCTTTGACGCAGTAAATGGCTTGTCGAAAGTTGTTTAGGGTTAGAATATGTTATAAAATAATGCATTTGTTTGATTACAATTTCTAGAGATGCACAGGGAGTGTTTAGAAGTTTGAAGAGAGACTAGTCGAAATTTGGTCCCAAAAGAACCCAAAACCATTGCTTTGAGGCAGTAAATGACTTGTCTAAAGTTGTTTAGGGTTAGAATATGTTATAATAGAACGAATTTGATTAAAAACAAGTGCTTAAGATGCATGAAGAATATTTTGAAGTGTGAAGAAAGACTTGTTGAAATTTGGTCCCAAATGGGATAAGAAACCATAACCATTGCTGTGAGGCATTAAATGGCTTGTCAAAATTTGTTTAGGGTTAGAATATGTTATAAATACAATGAATTTGATTGATTAAAGGTGCTTAAGATGCATGAAGAATGTTTAGAAAGACTTGTTGAAATTTGGTCCCAAATGGGATAAGAACCCACAACCATTGCTTTGAGGCATTAAATGGCGTGTCTAAAATTTTTTAGGGTTAGAATATGATATAATACAACGAATTTGATTGATTACAAATGCTAGCAATGCAGGAAGAATATTCAGAAAAGTGAAGAAAGACTTGTTGAAATTTGGTCCCAAATGGGATAAGAACCCACAACCATTGCTTTGAGGTATTAAATGGCTTGTCGAAAGTTGATTAGAGTAATAATATATTATACTACAATGAATTTGATTAAATACAAGTTCTAGAGATGCATGAAGAATGTTTAGAAGTGTGAAGAAAGACTAGTCAAAATTTTGTCCCAAAAGAACCCAAAACCATTGCTTTGAGGTAGTAAATGGCTTGTTTAAAGTTGTTTAGGGTTAGAATATGTTATAATACAATGAATTTGATTGATTACATGTGCTAGAGATGCATGAAGAAATTTAGAAGTGTGAAGAAAGACTAGTCGAAATTTGGTCCCAAAAGAACCCAAACCATTGCTTTGAGGCAGTAAATGGCTTGTCTAAAGTTGTTTAGGGTTAGAATATGTTATAATACAATGAATTTGATTGATTACAAGTGCTAAAGATGCATGAAGAATGTTTAGAAGTGTGAAGAAAGACTTGCTGAAATTTTGTCCCAAATGGTATAAGAATCCACAACCATTGCTTTGAGGCAGTATATGGCTTGTCTAAAGTTGTTTAGGGTTAGAATATGTTATAATACAAAGAATTTGATTAATTACAAGTGCTAAAGATGCATGAAGAATGTTTAGATGTGTGAAGAAAGACTTGTTGAAATTTGGTCCCAAATGGGATAAGAACCCACAACCATTGCTTTAAGGCATTAAATGGCTTGTCTAAAGTTGTTTAGGGTTAGAATATGTTATAATACAATGAATTTGATTGATTACAAGTGCTAGTAGTGCACGAAGAATGTTTAGAAGTGTGAAGAAAGACTAGTCAAAATTTGGTCCTAAAAGAACCAAAACCATTGCTTTGAGGCACTAAATGGCTTGTTGAAAGTTGTTTAGGGTTAGAATATGTTATAAAACAATGAATTTGTTTGATTACATTTTCTAGAGATGCACGAAGAATGTTTAGAAGTTTGTAGATAGACTTGGCCAAATATGGTCCCAAATGGGATAAGAACCCACAACCATTGCTTTGAGACGGTAAGTGGCTTGTTTAAAGTTGTTTAGGTTAGAATATGTTATAATACAATGAATTTGATTGATTACAGGTGCTTAAGATGCATGAAGAATGTTTAGAAGTGTGAAGAAAGACTTGTTGAAATTTGGTACCAAATGGGATAAGAACCCAAAACCATTGCTTTGAGCCATTAAATTTCTTGTCCAAAGTTGTTTAGTGTTAGAATATGTTACAATACAATGAATTTGATTGATTACAAGTTCTAGAGATGCACGAAGAATGTTTAGAAGTGTTAAGAAAGACTAGTCAAAATTAGGTCCCAAAAGAAACCAAAACAATTGCTTTGAGGCAGTAAATGGCTTGTTTAAAGTTGTTTAGGGTTAGAATATGCTATAATACAATGAATTTGATTGATTACAGGTGCTTAAGATGCATGAAGAAAGTTTAGAAGTGTGAAGAAAGACTTGTTGAAATTTGGTCCCAAATGGGATAAGAACCCACAACCATTGCTTTGATGATTTAAATGGCTTGTTAAAAGTTGTCTAGGGTTAGAATATGTTATACTACAATGAATTTGATTGATTACAAGTGCTAGCGATGCACGAAGAATGTTTAGAGGTGTGAAGAAAGACTTGTCAAAATTTGGTCTCAAAAGAACCAAAACCATTGCTTTGAGGCAGTAAATAGCTTGTCGAAAGTTGTTTAGGGTTAGAATATGTTATAAAACAATGAATTTGTTTGATTACAATTTCTAGAGATGCACGAAGATTGTTTAGAAGTTTGAAGAAAGAATATGTTATTATACAATAAATTTGATTGATTATAACTACTAGAGATGCATGAAGAATGTTTAGAAGTGTAAATAAAGACTTTTCGAAATTTGGTCACAAATTGGATAAGAACCCACAACCATTGCTTTGAGGCGGTAAATGGCTTGTCTAGAGTTGATTAGGGTAATAATATGTTATAATACAATGAATTTAATTGATTACAAGTACTAGAGATGTATGAAGAATATTTAGAAGTGTGAAGAAAGACTAGTCAAAATTTGGTCTCAAAAGAAACCAAAACCATTGCTTTGAGGCAGTAAATAGTTTGTTTAAAGTTGTTTAGAGTTAGAAAATGTTATAATACTATAAATTTGATTGATTACAAGTGCTAGGGATGCATGAAGAATATTTAGAAATGTGAAGAAACACTTGTTTGAAATTTGGTCCCAAATGGGATAAGAATCCACAACCATTGCTTTGAGGTATTAAATGGCTTGTCGAAAGTTGTTTAGGGTTAGAATATGTTATAATCAATGAATTTGATTGATTACAAGTTCTAGAGATGCATGAAGAATTTTTAGAAGTGTGAAGAAAGACTAGTCAAAATTTGGTCCCAAAATAACCCAAAACCATTGCCTTGAGGTAGTAAATGGCTTGTTTAAAGTTGCTTAGGGTAAGAATATGTTATAATACAATGTATTTGATTGATTACATGTGCTAGATATGCATGAAGAATTTTAGAAGTGTGAAGAAAGATTTGTTGAAATTTGGTCCCAAATGAGATAAAAACCCACAACCATTGCTTTGAGGCAGTAAATGGCTTGTCTAAACTTGTTTAGGTTTTGAATATGTTATAATAAAATGAATTTGATTGATTAAAAGTGCTAGAGATGCACGAAAAATGTTTATTAGTGTGAAGAAAGACTAGTCAAAATTTGGTCCCAAAAGAACCCAAAACCATTGTTTTGAGGCGGTAAATGGCTTGTTTAAAGTTTTTTAGGGTTAGAATATGTTACATTACAATCAATTTGATTGATTACAAGTGCTAGCGATGCACAAAGAATGTTTAGAAGTGTGAAGAAAGACTAGTCAAAATTTGGTCCCAAAAGAACTCAAAACCATTGCTTTGAGGGAGTAAATGGCTTGTCTAAAGTTGTTTAGGGTTAGAAAATGTTATAATACAATGAATATGATTGATTACAAGTGTTAAAGATGCATGAAGAATGTTTTGAAGTGTGAAGAAAGACTTGTTGAAATTTGGTCCCAAATGGGATAAGAAACCACGACCATTTCTTTGAGGCATTAAATAGCTTATCAACAGTTGTTTAGGGTTAGAATATGTTATAATACAAAGAATTTGATTGATTACAAGTGCTAAAGATGCATTAAGAATGTTTAGATGTGTGAAGAAAGACTTGTTGAAATTTGGTCCCAAATGGGATAAGAACCCACAACCATTGCTTTGAAGCATTAAATGGCTTGTCTAAAGTTTTTAGGGTTAGAATATGTTATAATACAATGAATTTGTTTGATTACAAGTGCTAGAAAAGCACGAAGAATGTTTAGAAGTGTGAAGAAAGACTTGTCAAAATTTGGTCCTAAAAGAACCAAAACCATTGCTTTGAGGCACTAAATGGCTTGTCGAAAGTTGTTTAGGGTTAGAATATGTTATAAAACAATGAATTTGTTTGATTACGATTTCAAGAGATGCACGAAGAATGTTTAGAAGTTTGAAGATAGACTTGGCCAAATATGGTCGCAAATGGGATAAGAACCCACAACCATTGCTTTGAGGCGGTAAATGGCTTGTTTAAAGTTGTTTAGGTTAGAATATGTTATAATACAATGAATTTGATTTATTACAGGTGCTTAAGATGCATGAAGAATGTTTAGAAGTGTGAAGAAAGACTTGTTGAAATTTGGTCCCAAACGAGATAAGAACCAACAACCATTGCTTTGAGGCAGTAAATGGCTTGTCTAAAGTTGTTTAAGGTTAGAATATGTTATAAATCAATGAATTTGATTAATTACAGGTGCTTAAGATGCATGAAGAATGTTTAGAAGTCTGAAGAAAGACTTGTTGAAATTTGGTCCCAAATGGGATAAGAACCCACAACCATTGCTTTGAGGCATTAAATGGCTTGTTAAAAGTTGTTTAGGGTTAGCATATGTTATATTATAATGAATTTGATTGATTACAAGTTCTAGCAATGCACGAAGAATGTTTAGAAGTGTGAAGATAGACTAGTCGAAATTTGGTCCCAAAAGAACCCAAAACCATTGCTTTGAAGCAGTAAATGGCTTGTCTAAAATTATTTAGGATTAGAAAATTCTATAATACAATGAATTTGATTGATTACAAGTGCTAGGGATGCATGAAGAATATTTAGAAATGTGAACAAAAACATGTTTGAAATTTGGTCCCAAGTGGGATAAGAACCCACAACCATTGCTTTGAGGTATTAAATGGCTTGTCGAAAGTTGTTTAGGGTTAGAATATGTTATAATACAATGAATTTGATTGATTACAAGTGCTAAAGATGCATGAAGAATTTTTAGAAGCATGAAGAAAGACTTTTTGAAATTTGGTCCCAAATAAGATAAAAACCCACAACCATTGCTTTGAGGCTGTAAATGGCTTGTCTAAAGTTGTTTAGGGTTTGAATATGTTATAATACAATGAATTTGATTGATTACAAGTGCTAGAGATGCACGAAAAATGTTTATAAGTGTGAAGAAAGACTAGTCGAAATTTGGTCCCAAAAGAACCCAAAACCATTGCTTTGAGGCGGTAAGTGGCTTGTTTAAAGTTGTTTAGGGTTAGAATATGTTACAATACAATCAATTTGATTGATTACAAGTGCTAGCGATGCATGAAGAATGTTTAGAAGTGTGAAGAAAGACTAGTCGAAATTTGGTCCCAAAAGAACTCAAAACCATTGCTTTGAGGGAGTAAATGGCTTGTCTAAAGTTGTTTAGGGTTAGAAAATGTTATAATACAATGAATATGATTGATTACAAGTGTTAAAGATGCATGAAGAATGTTTTGAAGTGTGAAGAAAGACTTGTTGAAATTTGGTCCCAAATGGGATAAGAAACCACGACCATTTCTTTGAGGCATTAAATAGCTTATCAACAGTTGTTTAGGGTTAGAATATGTTATAATACAAAGAATTTGATTGATTACAAGTGCTAAAGATGCATGAAGAATGTTTAGATGTGTGAAGAAAGACTTGTTGAAATTTGGTCCCAAATGGGATAAGAACCCACAACCATTGCTTTGAAGCATTAAATGGCTTGTCTAAAGTTTTTAGGGTTAGAATATGTTATAATACAATGAATTTGATTGATTACAAGTGCTAGAAAAGCACGAAGAATGTTTAGAAGTGTGAAGAAAGACTAGTCAAAATTTGGTCCTAAAAGAACCAAAACCATTGCTTTGAGGCACTAAATGGCTTGTCGAAAGTTGTTTAGGGTTAGAATATGTTATAAAACAATGAATTTGTTTGATTACGATTTCAAGAGATGCACGAAGAATGTTTAGAAGTTTGAAGATAGACTTGGCCAAATATGGTCGCAACTGGGATAAGAACCCACAACCATTGCTTTGAGGCGGTAAATGGCTTGTTTAAAGTTGTTTAGGTTAGAATATGTTATAATACAATGAATTTGATTTATTACAGGTGCTTAAGATGCATGAAGAATGTTTAGAAGTGTGAAGAAAGACTTGTTGAAATTTGGTCCCAAACGAAATAAGAACCAACAACCATTGCTTTGAGGCAGTAAATGGCTTGTCTAAAGTTGTTTAAGGTTAGAATATGTTATAATACAATGAATTTGATTGATTACAGGTGCTTAAGATGCATGAAGAATGTTTAGAAGTGTGAAGAAAGACTTGTTGAAATTTGGTCCCAAATGGGATAAGAACCCACAACCATTGCTTTGAGGCATTAAATGGCTTGTTTAAAGTTGTTTAGGGTTAGAATATGTTATAATACAATGAATTTGATTGATTACAAGTGCTAGCGATGCACGAAGAATGTTTAGAAGTGTGAAGAAAGACTAGTCGAAATTTGGTCCCAAAAGAACCCAAAACCATTGCTTTGAAGCAGTAAATGGCTTTTCTAAACTTATTTAGGGTTAGAAAATGTTATAATACAATGAATTTGATTGATTACAAGTGCTAGGGATGCATGAAGAATATTTAGAAATGTGAACAAAGACTTGTTTGAAATTTGGTCCCAAGTGGGATAAGAACCCACAACCATTGCTTTGCGGTATTAAATGGTTAGAATATGTTATCATATAATGAATTTGATTGATTACAAGTTCTAGAGATGCATGAAGAATGTTTAGAAGTGTGAAGAAAGACTAGTCAAAATTTGGTCCCAAAAGAACCTAAAACCATTGCTTTGAGGTAGTAAATGGCTTGTTTAAAGTTGTTTAGGGTTAGAATAAGTTATAATACAATGTATTTGATTGATTACATGTGCTAGATATGCATGAAGAATTTTAGAAGTGTGAAGAAAGATTTGTTGAAATTTGGTATCATATAATGAATTTGATTGATTACAAGTTCTAGAGATGCATGAAGAATGTTTAGAAGTGTGAAGAAAGACTAGTCAAAATTTGGTCCCAAAAGAACCTAAAACCATTGCTTTGAGGTAGTAAATGGCTTGTTTAAAGTTGTTTAGGGTTAGAATAAGTTATAATACAATGTATTTGATTGATTACATGTGCTAGATATGCATGAAGAATTTTAGAAGTGTGAAGAAAGATTTGTTGAAATTTGGTCCCAAATGAGATAAAAACCCACAACCATTGCTTTGAGGCAGTAAATGACTTGTCTAAAGTTGTTTAGGGTTTGAATATGTTATAATAAAATTAATTTGATTGATTAAAAGAGCTAGAGATGCACGAAAAATGATTATAAGTGTAAAGAAAGACTAGTCAAAATTTGGTCCCAAAAGAACCCAAAACCATTGCTTGGAGGCGGTAAATGGCTTGTCTAAACTTGTTTAGGGTTATAATATGTTATAATACAAAGAATTTGATTGATTACAAGTGCTAAAGATGCATGAAGAATGTTTAGATGTGTGAAGAAAGACTTGTTGAAATTTGGTCCCAAAAGAACTCAAAACAATTGCTTTGAGGGAGTAAATGGCTTGTCTAAAGTTGTTTAGGGATAGAAAATGTTATAATACAATGAATATGATTGATTACAAGTGTTAAAGATGCATGAAGAATGTTTTGAAGTCTGAAGAAAGACTTGTTGAAATTTGGTCCCAAATGGGATAAGAAACCACAACCATTGCTTTGAGGCATTAAATAGCTTATCTAAAGTTGTTTAGGGTTAGAATATGTTATAATACAAAGAATTTGATTGATTACAAGTGCTAAAGATGCATGAAGAATGTTTAGATGTGTGAAGAAAGACTTGTTGAAATTTGGTCCCAAATGGGATAAGAACCCACAACCATTGCTTTGAAGCATTAAATGGCTTGTCTAAAGTTTTTAGGGTTAGAATATGTTCTAATAAAATGAATTTGATTGATTAAAAGTGCTAGAGATGCACGAAAAATGTTTATAAGTGTGAAGAAAGACTAGTCAAAATTTGGTCCCAAAAGAACCCAAAACCATTGCTTTGAGGCGGTAAATGGCTTGTTTAAAGTTGTTTAGGGTTAGAATATGTTACAATACAATCAATTTTATGATTACAAGTGCTAGTGATGCACAAAGAATGTTTAGAAGTGTGAAGAAAGACTAGTCGAAATTTGGTCCCAAAAGAAATCAAAACCATTTCTTTGAGGCAGTAAATGGCTTGTCTAAACTTGTTTAGGGTTTGAATATGTTATAATACAATGAATATGATTGATTACAAGTGTTAAAGATGCATGAAGAATGTTATGAAGTGTGAAGAAAGACTTGTTGAAATTTGGTCCCAAATGGGATAAGAAACCACAACCATTGCTTTGAGGCATTAAATAGCTTATATAAAGTTGTTTAGGGTTAGAATATGTTATAATACAATGAATTTGATTGATTACAAGTTCTAGAGATGCATGAAGAATGTTTAGAAGTGTGAAGAAAGACTAGTCAAAATTTGGTCCCAAAATAACCCAAAACCATTGCTTTGAGGTAGTAAATGGCTTGTTTAAAGTTGCTTAGGGTTAGAATATGTTATAATACAATGTATTTGATTGATTACATGTGCTAGATATGCATGAAGAATTTTAGAAGTGTGAAGAAAGATTTGTTGAAATTTGGTCCCAAATGAGATAAAAACCCACAACCATTGCTTTGAGGCAGTAAATGGCTTGTCTAAACTTGTTTAGGTTTTGAATATGTTATAATAAAATGAATTTGATTGATTAAAAGTGCTAGAGATGCACGAAAAATGTTTATAAGTGTGAAGAAAGACTAGTCAAAATTTGGTCCCAAAAGAACCCAAAACCATTGCTTTGAGGCGGTAAGTGGCTTGTTTAAAGTTGTTTAGGGTTAGAATATGTTACAATACAATCAATTTGATTGATTACAAGTGCTAGCGATGCATGAAGAATGTTTAGAAGTGTGAAGAAAGACTAGTCGAAATTTGGTCCCAAAAGAACTCAAAACCATTGCTTTGAGGGAGTAAATGGCTTGTCTAAAGTTGTTTAGGGTTAGAAAATGTTATAATACAATGAATATGATTGATTACAAGTGTTAAAGATGCATGAAGAATGTTTTGAAGTGTGAAGAAAGACTTGTTGAAATTTGGTCCCAAATGGGATAAGAAACCACGACCATTTCTTTGAGGCATTAAATAGCTTATCAACAGTTGTTTAGGGTTAGAATATGTTATAATACAAAGAATTTGATTGATTACAAGTGCTAAAGATGCATGAAGAATGTTTAGATGTGTGAAGAAAGACTTGTTGAAATTTGGTCCCAAATGGGATAAGAACCCACAACCATTGCTTTGAAGCATTAAATGGCTTGTCTAAAGTTTTTAGGGTTAGAATATGTTATAATACAATGAATTTGATTGATTACAAGTGCTAGAAAAGCACGAAGAATGTTTAGAAGTGTGAAGAAAGACTAGTCAAAATTTGGTCCTAAAAGAACCAAAACCATTGCTTTGAGGCACTAAATGGCTTGTCGAAAGTTGTTTAGGGTTAGAATATGTTATAAAACAATGAATTTGTTTGATTACGATTTCAAGAGATGCACGAAGAATGTTTAGAAGTTTGAAGATAGACTTGGCCAAATATGGTCGCAACTGGGATAAGAACCCACAACCATTGCTTTGAGGCGGTAAATGGCTTGTTTAAAGTTGTTTAGGTTAGAATATGTTATAATACAATGAATTTGATTTATTACAGGTGCTTAAGATGCATGAAGAATGTTTAGAAGTGTGAAGAAAGACTTGTTGAAATTTGGTCCCAAACGAAATAAGAACCAACAACCATTGCTTTGAGGCAGTAAATGGCTTGTCTAAAGTTGTTTAAGGTTAGAATATGTTATAATACAATGAATTTGATTAATTACAGGTGCTTAAGATGCATGAAGAATGTTTAGAAGTCTGAAGAAAGACTTGTTGAAATTTGGTCCCAAATGGGATAAGAACCCACAACCATTGCTTTGAGGCATTAAATGGCTTGTTAAAAGTTGTTTAGGGTTAGCATATGTTATATTATAATGAATTTGATTGATTACAAGTGCTAGCGATGCATGAAGAATGTTTAGAAGTGTGAAGAAAGACTAGTCGAAATTTGGTCCCAAAAGAACTCAAAACCATTGCTTTGAGGGAGTAAATGGCTTGTCTAAAGTTGTTTAGGGTTAGAAAATGTTATAATACAATGAATATGATTGATTACAAGTGCTAAAGATGCATGAAGAATGTTTAGATGTGTGAAGAAAGACTTGTTGAAATTTGGTCCCAAATGGGATAAGAACCCACAACCATTGTCTAAAGTTTTTAGGGTTAGAATATGTTATAATACAATGAATTTGATTGATTACAAGTGCTAGAAAAGCACGAAGAATGTTTAGAAGTGTGAAGAAAGACTAGTCAAAATTTGGTCCTAAAAGAACCAAAACCATTGCTTTGAGGCACTAAATGGCTTGTCGAAAGTTGTTTAGGGTTAGAATATTTTATAAAACAATGAATTTGTTTGATTACAATTTCAAGAGATGCACGAAGAATGTTTAGAAGTTTGAAGATAGACTTGGCCAAATATGGTCGCAAATGGGATAAGAACCCACAACCATTGCTTTGAGGCGGTAAATGACTTGTTTAAAGTTGTTTAGGTTAGAATATGTTATAATACAATGAATTTGATTTATTACAGGTGCTTAAGATGCATGAAGAATGTTTAGAAGTGTGAAGAAAGACTAGTCAAAATTTGGTCTCAAAATAACCCAAAACCATTGCTTTGAGGTAGTAAATGGCTTGTTTAAAGTTGTTTAGGGTTAAAATATGTTATAATAAAATGTATTTGATAGATTACATGTGCTAGATATGCATAAAGAATTTTAGAAGTGTGAAGAAAGATTTATTGAAATTTGGTCCCAAATGAGATAAAAACCCACAACCATTGCTTTGAGGCAGTAAATGGCTTATCAAAACTTGTTTAGGGTTTGAATATATTATAATACAATGAATTTGATTGATGAAAAGTGCTAGAGATGCACGAAAAAAGTTTAGAAGTGTAAAGAAAGACTGGTCAAAATTTGGTCCCAAAAGAACCAAAACCATTGCTTTTAGGCAGTAAATGGTCTGTCGAAAGTTGTTTAGGGTTAGAATATGTTATAATACAATGAATTTGTTTGATTAAAAGTTTAAGAGATGCACGAAGAATGTTTAGAAGTTTGAAGAAAGACTAGTCGAAATTTAGTCCCAAAAGAACCCAAAACCATTGCTTTGAGACGGTAAATGGCTTGTTTAAAAGGGTTTGAATATGTTACAATACAATCAATTTGATTGATTACAAGTGCTAGCGATGCACACAGAATGTTTAGAAGTGTGAAGAAGGCTAGTCGAAATTTGGTCCCAAAAGAACTCAAAACCATTGCTTTGAGGGAGTAAATGGCTTGTCTAAAGTTGTTTAGGGTTAGAAAATGTTATAATACAATGAATATGATTGATTACAAGTGTTAAAGATGCATGAAGAATGTTTTGAAGTGTGAAGAAAGACTTGTTGAAATTTGGTCCCAAATGGGATAAGAAACCACAACCATTGCTTTGAGGCATTAAATAGCTTATCTAAAGTTGTTTAGGGTTAGAATATGTTATAATACAAAGAATTTGATTGATTACAAGTGCTAAAGATGCATGAAGAATGTTTAGATGTGTGAAGAAAGACTTGTTGAAATTTGGTCCCAAATGGGATAAGAACCCTCAACCATTGCTTTGAGGCATTAAATGGTTTGTCTAAAGTTTTTAGGGTTAGAATATGTTATAATACAATGAATTTGATTGATTACAAGTGCTAGAAAAGCACGGAGAATGTTTAGAAGTGTGAAGAAAGACTAGTCAAAATTTGGTCCTAAAAGAACCAAAACCATTGCTTTGAGGCACTAAATGGCTTGTCGAAAGTTGTTTAGGGTTAGAATATGTTATAAAACAATGAATTTGTTTGATTACTATTTCTAGAGATGCACGAAGAATGTTTAGAAGTTTGAAGATAGACTTGGCCAAATATGGTCCCAAATGGGATAAGAACCCACAACCATTGCTTTGAGGTGGTAAATGGCTTGTATAAAGTTGTTTAGGTTAGAATATGTTATAATACAATGAATTTGATTGATTACAAGTGCTAGGGAAGCATGAAGAATATTTAGAAATGTGAACAAAGACTTGTTTGAAATTTGGTCCCAAATGGGATAAGAAACCACAACCATTGCTTTGAGGTATTAAATGGCTTGTCGAAAGTTGTTTAGGGTTAGAATATGTTATAATATAATGAATTTGATTGATTACAAGTTCTAGAGATGCATGAAGAATGTTTAGAAGTGTGAAGAAAGACTAGTCAAAATTTGGTCCCAAAAGAACCTAAAACCATTGCTTTGAGGTAGTAAATGGCTTGTTTAAAGTTGTTTAGGGTTAGAATAAGTTATAATACAATGTATTTGATTGATTACATGTGCTAGAAAAGCACGAAAAATGTTTAGAGGTGTGAAGAAAGACTTGTCAAAATTTGGTCTCAAAAGAACCAAAACCATTGCTTTGAGGCAGTAAATAGCTTGTCGAAAGTTGTTTAGGGTTAGAATATGTTATAAAACAATGAATTTGTTTGATTACAATTTCTAGAGATGCACGAAGATTGTTTAGAAGTTTGAAGAAAGAATATGTTATTATACAATAAATTTGATTGATTATAACTACTAGAGATGCATGAAGAATGTTTAGAAGTGTAAATAAAGACTTTTCGAAATTTGGTCACAAATTGGATAAGAACCCACAACCATTGCTTTGAGGCGGTAAATGGTTTGTCTAGAGTTGATTAGGGTAATAATATGTTATAATACAATGAATTTAATTGATTACAAGTACTAGAGATGTATGAAGAATATTTAGAAGTGTGAAGAAAGACTTGTTGAAATTTGGTCCCAAATGGGATAAGAACCCACAACCATTGCTTTGAGGCATTAAATGGCTTGTTAAAAGTTGTTTAGGGTTAGCATATGTTATATTATAATAAATTTGATTGATTACAAGTGCCAGCAATGCACGAAGAATGTTTAGAAGTGTGAAGATAGACTAGTCGAAATTTGGTCCCAAAAGAACCCAAACCATTGCTTTGAAGCAGTAAATGGCTTCTCTAAAGTTATTTAGGGGTAGAAAATTCTATAATATAATGAATTTGATTGATTACAAGTGCTAGGGAAGCATGAAGAATATTTAGAAATGTGAACAAAGACTTGTTTGAAATTTGGTCCCAAATGGGATAAGAAACCACAACCATTGCTTTGAGGTATTAAATGGCTTGTCGAAAGTTGTTTAGGGTTAGAATATGTTATAATACAATGAATTTGATTGATTACAAGTTCTAGAGATGCATGAAGAATGTTTAGAAGTGTGAAGAAAGACTAGTCAAAATTTGGTCCCAAAATAACCCAAAACCATTGCCTTGAGGTAGTAAATGGCTTGTTTAAAGTTGCTTAGGGTAAGAATATGTTATAATACAATGTATTTGATTGATTACATGTGCTAGATATGCATGAAGAATTTTAGAAGTGTGAAGAAAGATTTGTTGAAATTTGGTCCCAAATGAGATAAAAACCCACAACCATTGCTTTGAGGCAGTAAATGGCTTGTCTAAACTTGTTTAGGTTTTGAATATGTTATAATAAAATGAATTTGATTGATTAAAAGTGCTAGAGATGCACGAAAAATGTTTATAAGTGTGAAGAAAGACTAGTCAAAATTTGGTCCCAAAAGAACCCAAAACCATTGTTTTGAGGCGGTAAATGGCTTGTTTAAAGTTTTTTAGGGTTAGAATATGTTACATTACAATCAATTTGATTGATTACAAGTGCTAGCGATGCCCAAAGAATGTTTAGAAGTGTGAAAAAAGACTAGTCAAAATTTGGTCCCAAAAGAACTCAAAACCATTGCTTTGAGGGAGTAAATGGCTTGTCTAAAGTTGTTTAGGGTTAGAAAATGTTATAATACAATGAATATGATTGATTACAAGTGTTAAAGATGCATGAAGAATGTTTTGAAGTGTGAAGAAAGACTTGTTGAAATTTGGTCCCAAATGGGATAAGAAACCACGACCATTTCTTTGAGGCATTAAATAGCTTATCAACAGTTGTTTAGGGTTAGAATATGTTATAATACAAAGAATTTGATTGATTACAAGTGCTAAAGATGCATGAAGAATGTTTAGATGTGTGAAGAAAGACTTGTTGAAATTTGGTCCCAAATGGGATAAGAACCCTCAACCATTGCTTTGAGGCATTAAATGGTTTGTCTAAAGTTTTTAGGGTTAGAATATGTTATAATACAATGAATTTGATTGATTACAAGTGCTAGAAAAGCACGGAGAATGTTTAGAAGTTTGAAGAAAGACTAGTCAAAATTTGGTCCTAAAAGAACCAAAACCATTGCTTTGAGGCACTCAATGGCTTGTCGAAAGTTGTTTAGGGTTAGAATATGTTATAAAAAAATGAATTTGTTTGATTACTATTTCTAGAGATGCACGAAGAATGTTTAGAAGTTTGAAGATAGACTTGGCCAAATATGGTCCCAAATGGGATAAGAACCCACAACCATTGCTTTGAGGTGGTAAATGGCTTGTATAAAGTTGTTTAGGTTAGAATATGTTATAATACAATGAATTTGATTGATTACAAGTGCTAGGGAAGCATGAAGAATATTTAGAAATGTGAACAAAGACTTGTTTGAAATTTGGTCCCAAATGGGATAAGAAACCACAACCATTGCTTTGAGGTATTAAATGGCTTGTCGAAAGTTGTTTAGGGTTAGAATATGTTATAATATAATGAATTTGATTGATTACAAGTTCTAGAGATGCATGAAGAATGTTTAGAAGTGTGAAGAAAGACTAGTCAAAATTTGGTCCCAAAAGAACCTAAAACCATTGCTTTGAGGTAGTAAATGGCTTGTTTAAAGTTGTTTAGGGTTAGAATAAGTTATAATACAATGTATTTGATTGATTACATGTGCTAGAAAAACACGAAGAATGTTTAGAGGTGTGAAGAAAGACTTGTCAAAATTTGGTCTCAAAAGAACCAAAACCATTGCTTTGAGGCAGTAAATAGCTTGTCGAAAGTTGTTTAGGGTTAGAATATGTTATAAAACAATGAATTTGTTTGATTACAATTTCTAGAGATGCACGAAGATTGTTTAGAAGTTTGAAGAAAGAATATGTTATTATACAATAAATTTGATTGATTATAACTACTAGAGATGCATGAAGAATGTTTAGAAGTGTAAATAAAGACTTTTCGAAATTTGGTCACAAATTGGATAAGAACCCACAACCATTGCTTTGAGGCGGTAAATGGCTTGTCTAGAGTTGATTAGGGTAATAATATGTTATAATACAATGAATTTAATTGATTACAAGTACTAGAGATGTATGAAGAATATTTAGAAGTGTGAAGAAAGACTTGTTGAAATTTGGTCCCAAATGGGATAAGAACCCACAACCATTGCTTTGAGGCATTAAATGGCTTGTTAAAAGTTGTTTAGGGTTAGCATATGTTATATTATAATAAATTTGATTGATTACAAGTGCCAGCAATGCACGAAGAATGTTTAGAAGTGTGAAGATAGACTAGTCGAAATTTGGTCCCAAAAGAACCCAAACCATTGCTTTGAAGCAGTAAATGGCTTCTCTAAAGTTATTTAGGGGTAGAAAATTCTATAATATAATGAATTTGATTGATTACAAGTGCTAGGGAAGCATGAAGAATATTTAGAAATGTAAACAAAGACTTGTTTGAAATTTGGTCCCAAATGGGATAAGAAACCACAACCATTGCTTTGAGGTATTAAATGGCTTGTCGAAAGTTGTTTAGGGTTAGAATATGTTATAATACAATGAATTTGATTGATTACAAGTTCTAGAGATGCATGAAGAATGTTTAGAAGTGTGAAGAAAGACTAGTCAAAATTTGGTCCCAAAATAACCCAAAACCATTGCCTTGAGGTAGTAAATGGCTTGTTTAAAGTTGCTTAGGGTAAGAATATGTTATAATACAATGTATTTGATTGATTACATGTGCTAGATATGCATGAAGAATTTTAGAAGTGTGAAGAAAGATTTGTTGAAATTTGGTCCCAAATGAGATAAAAACCCACAACCATTGCTTTGAGGCAGTAAATAGCTTATCAACAGTTGTTTAGGGTTAGAATATGTTATAATACAAAGAATTTGATTGATTACAAGTGCTAAAGATGCATGAAGAATGTTTAGATGTGTGAAGAAAGACTTGTTGAAATTTGGTCCCAAATGGGATAAGAACCCTCAACCATTGCTTTGAGGCATTAAATGGTTTGTCTAAAGTTTTTAGGGTTAGAATATGTTATAATACAATGAATTTGATTGATTACAAGTGCTAGAAAAGCACGGAGAATGTTTAGAAGTTTGAAGAAAGACTAGTCAAAATTTGGTCCTAAAAGAACCAAAACCATTGCTTTGAGGCACTCAATGGCTTGTCGAAAGTTGTTTAGGGTTAGAATATGTTATAAAACAATGAATTTGTTTGATTACTATTTCTAGAGATGCACGAAGAATGTTTAGAAGTTTGAAGATAGACTTGGCCAAATATGGTCCCAAATGGGATAAGAACCCACAACCATTGCTTTGAGGTGGTAAATGGCTTGTATAAAGTTGTTTAGGTTAGAATATGTTATAATACAATGAATTTGATTGATTACAAGTGCTAGGGAAGCATGAAGAATATTTAGAAATGTGAACAAAGACTTGTTTGAAATTAGGTCCCAAATGGGATAAGAAACCACAACCATTGCTTTGAGGTATTAAATGGCTTGTCGAAAGTTGTTTAGGGTTAGAATATGTTATAATATAATGAATTTGATTGATTACAAGTTCTAGAGATGCATGAAGAATGTTTAGAAGTGTGAAGAAAGACTAGTCAAAATTTGGTCCCAAAAGAACCTAAAACCATTGCTTTGAGGTAGTAAATGGCTTGTTTAAAGTTGTTTAGGGTTAGAATAAGTTATAATACAATGTATTTGATTGATTACATGTGCTAGAAAAACACGAAGAATGTTTAGAGGTGTGAAGAAAGACTTGTCAAAATTTGGTCTCAAAAGAACCAAAACCATTGCTTTGAGGTAGTAAATAGCTTGTCGAAAGTTGTTTAGGGTTAGAATATGTTATAAAACAATGAATTTGTTTGATTACAATTTCTAGAGATGCACGAAGATTGTTTAGAAGTTTGAAGAAAGAATATGTTATTATACAATAAATTTGATTGATTATAACTACTAGAGATGCATGAAGAATGTTTAGAAGTGTAAATAAAGACTTTTCGAAATTTGGTCACAAATTGGATAAGAACCCACAACCATTGCTTTGAGGCGGTAAATGGCTTGTCTAGAGTTGATTAGGGTAATAATATGTTATAATACAATGAATTTAATTGATTACAAGTACTAGAGATGTATGAAGAATATTTAGAAGTGTGAAGAAAGACTTGTTGAAATTTGGTCCCAAATGGGATAAGAACCCACAACCATTGCTTTGAGGCATTAAATGGCTTGTTAAAAGTTGTTTAGGGTTAGCATATGTTATATTATAATAAATTTGATTGATTACAAGTGCCAGCAATGCACGAAGAATGTTTAGAAGTGTGAAGATAGACTAGTCGAAATTTGGTCCCAAAAGAACCCAAACCATTGCTTTGAAGCAGTAAATGGCTTCTCTAAAGTTATTTAGGGGTAGAAAATTCTATAATATAATGAATTTGATTGATTACAAGTGCTAGGGAAGCATGAAGAATATTTAGAAATGTGAACAAAGACTTGTTTGAAATTTGGTCCCAAATGGGATAAGAAACCACAACCATTGCTTTGAGGTATTAAATGGCTTGTCGAAAGTTGTTTAGGGTTAGAATATGTTATAATACAATGAATTTGATTGATTACAAGTTCTAGAGATGCATGAAGAATGTTTAGAAGTGTGAAGAAAGACTAGTCAAAATTTGGTCCCAAAATAACCCAAAACCATTGCCTTGAGGTAGTAAATGGCTTGTTTAAAGTTGCTTAGGGTAAGAATATGTTATAATACAATGTATTTGATTGATTACATGTGCTAGATATGCATGAAGAATTTTAGAAGTGTGAAGAAAGATTTGTTGAAATTTGGTCCCAAATGAGATAAAAACCCACAACCATTGCTTTGAGGCAGTAAATGGCTTGTCTAAACTTGTTTAGGTTTTGAATATGTTATAATAAAATGAATTTGATTGATTAAAAGTGCTAGAGATGCACGAAAAATGTTTATAAGTGTGAAGAAAGACTAGTCAAAATTTGGTCCCAAAAGAACCCAAAACCATTGTTTTGAGGCGGTAAATGGCTTGTTTAAAGTTTTTTAGGGTTAGAATATGTTACATTACAATCAATTTGATTGATTACAAGTGCTAGCGATGCACAAAGAATGTTTAGAAGTGTGAAGAAAGACTAGTCAAAATTTGGTCCCAAAAGAACTCAAAACCATTGCTTTGAGGGAGTAAATGGCTTGTCTAAAGTTGTTTAGGGTTAGAAAATGTTATAATACAATGAATATGATTGATTACAAGTGTTAAAGATGCATGAAGAATGTTTTGAAGTGTGAAGAAAGACTTGTTGAAATTTGGTCCCAAATGGGATAAGAAACCACGACCATTTCTTTGAGGCATTAAATAGCTTATCAACAGTTGTTTAGGGTTAGAATATGTTATAATACAAAGAATTTGATTGATTACAAGTGCTAAAGATGCATGAAGAATGTTTAGATGTGTGAAGAAAGACTTGTTGAAATTTGGTCCCAAATGGAATAAGAACCCACAACCATTGCTTTGAAGCATTAAATGGCTTGTCTAAAGTTTTTAGGGTTAGAATATGTTATAATACAATGAATTTGTTTGATTAGAAGTGCTAGAAAAGCACGAAGAATGTTTAGAAGTGTGAAGAAAGACTAGTCAAAATTTGGTCCTAAAAGAACCAAAACCATTGCTTTGAGGCACTAAATGGCTTGTCGAAAGTTGTTTAGGGTTAGAATATGTTATAAAACAATGAATTTGTTTGATTACGATTTCAAGAGATGCACGAAGAATGTTTAGAAGTTTGAAGATAGACTTGGCCAAATATGGTCGCAAATGGGATAAGAACCCACAACCATTGCTTTGAGGCGGTAAATGGCTTGTTTAAAGTTGTTTAGGTTAGAATATGTTATAATACAATGAATTTGATTTATTACAGGTGCTTAAGATGCATGAAGAATGTTTAGAAGTGTGAAGAAAGACTAGTCAAAATTTGGTCTCAAACGAGATAAGAACCAACAACCATTGCTTTGAGGCAGTAAATGGCTTGTCTAAAGTTGTTTAAGGTTAGAATATGTTATAATACAATGAATTTGATTAATTACAGGTGCTTAAGATGCATGAAGAATGTTTAGAAGTCTGAAGAAAGACTTGTTGAAATTTGGTCCCAAATGGGATAAGAACCCACAACCATTGCTTTGAGGCATTAAATGGCTTGTTAAAAGTTGTTTAGGGTTAGCATATGTTATATTATAATGAATTTGATTGATTACAAGTTCTAGCAATGCACGAAGAATGTTTAGAAGTGTGAAGATAGACTAGTCGAAATTTGGTCCCAAAAGAACCCAAAACCATTGCTTTGAAGCAGTAAATGGCTTGTCTAAAATTATTTAGGATTAGAAAATTCTATAATACAATGAATTTGATTGATTACAAGTGCTAGGGAAGCATGAAGAATATTTAGAAATGTGAACAAAGACTTGTTTGAAATTTGGTCCCAAATGGGATAAGAAACCACAACCATTGCTTTGAGGTATTAAATGGCTTGTCGAAAGTTGTTTAGGGTTAGAATATGTTATAATACAATGAATTTGATTGATTACAAGTTCTAGAGATGCATGAAGAATGTTTAGAAGTGTGAAGAAAGACTAGTCAAAATTTGGTCCCAAAATAACCCAAAACCATTGCTTTGAGGTAGTAAATGGCTTGTTTAAAGTTGCTTAGGGTTAGAATATGTTATAATACAATGTATTTGATTGATTACATGTGCTAGATATGCATGAAAAATTTTAGAAGTGTGAAGAAAGATTTGTTGAAATTTGGTCCCAAATGAGATAAAAACCCACAACCATTGCTTTGAGGCAGTAAATGGCTTGTCTAAACTTGTTTAGGTTTTGAATATGTTATAATAAAATGAATTTGATTGATTAAAAGTGCTAGAGATGCACGAAAAATGTTTATAAGTGTGAAGAAAGACTAGTCAAAATTTGGTCCCAAAAGAACCCAAAACCATTGCTTTGAGGCGGTAAATGGCTTGTTTAAAGTTTTTTAGGGTTAGAATATGTTACATTACAATCAATTTGATTGATTACAAGTGCTAGCGATGCACAAAGAATGTTTAGAAGTGTGAAGAAAGACTAGTCAAAATTTGGTCCCAAAAGAACTCAAAAACCATTGCTTTGAGGGAGTAAATGGCTTGTCTAAAGTTGTTTAGGGTTAGAAAATGTTATAATACAATGAATATGATTGATTACAAGTGTTAAAGATGCATGAAGAATGTTTTGAAGTGTGAAGAAAGACTTGTTGAAATTTGGTCCCAAATGGGATAAGAAACCACGACCATTTCTTTGAGGCATTAAATAGCTTATCAACAGTTGTTTAGGGTTAGAATATGTTATAATACAAAGAATTTGATTGATTACAAGTGCTAAAGATGCATGAAGAATGTTTAGATGTGTGAAGAAAGACTTGTTGAAATTTGGTCCAAAATGGGATAAGAACCCACAACCATTGCTTTAAGTTTTTAGGGTTAGAATATGTTATAATACAATGAATTTGATTGATTACAAGTGCTAGAAAAGCACGAAGAATGTTTAGAAGTGTGAAGAAAGACTAGTCAAAATTTGGTCCTAAAAGAACCAAAACCATTGCTTTGAGGCACTAAATGGCTTGTCGAAAGTTGTTTAGGGTTAGAATATTTTATAAAACAATGAATTTGTTTGATTACAATTTCAAGAGATGCACGAAGAATGTTTAGAAGTTTGAAGATAGACTTGGCCAAATATGGTCGCAAATGGGATAAGAACCCACAACCATTGCTTTGAGGCGGTAAATGACTTGTTTAAAGTTGTTTAGGTTAGAATATGTTATAATACAATGAATTTGATTTATTACAGGTGCTTAAGATGCATGAAGAATGTTTAGAAGTGTGAAGAAAGACTAGTCAAAATTTGGTCTCAAAATAACCCAAAACCATTGCTTTGAGGTAGTAAATGGCTTGTTTAAAGTTGTTTAGGGTTAAAATATGCTATAATAAAATGTATTTGATAGATTACATGTGCTAGATATGCATAAAGAATTTTAGAAGTGTGAAGAAAGATTTATTGAAATTTGGTCCCAAATGAGATAAAAACCCACAACCATTGCTTTGAGGCAGTAAATGGCTTATCTAAACTTGTTTAGGGTTTGAATATATTATAATACAATGAATTTGATTGATGAAAAGTGCTAGAGATGCACGAAAAAAGTTTAGAAGTGTAAAGAAAGACTGGTCAAAATTTGGTCCCAAAAGAACCAAAACCATTGCTTTTAGGCAGTAAATGGTTTGTCGAAAGTTGTTTAGGGTTAGAATATGTTATAATACAATGAATTTGTTTGATTAAAAGTTTAAGAGATGCACGAAGAATGTTTAGAAGTTTGAAGAAAGACTAGTCGAAATTTGGTCCCAAAAGAACCCAAAACCATTGCTTTGAGACGGTAAATGGCTTGTTTAAAAGGGTTTGAATATGTTACAATACAATCAATTTGATTGATTACAAGTGCTAGCGATGCACACAGAATGTTTAGAAGTGTGAAGAAGGCTAGTCGAAATTTGGTCCCAAAAGAACTCAAAACCATTGCTTTGAGGGAGTAAATGGCTTGTCTAAAGTTGTTTAGGGTTAGAAAATGTTATAATACAATGAATATGATTGATTACAAGTGTTAAAGATGCATGAAGAATGTTTTGAAGTGTGAAGAAAGACTTGTTGAAATTTGGTCCCAAATGGGATAAGAAACCACAACCATTGCTTTGAGGCATTAAATAGCTTATCTAAAGTTGTTTAGGGTTAGAATATGTTATAATACAAAGAATTTGATTGATTACAAGTGCTAAAGATGCATGAAGAATGTTTAGATGTGTGAAGAAAGACTTGTTGAAATTTGGTCCCAAATGGGATAAGAACCCTCAACCATTGCTTTGAGGCATTAAATGGTTTGTCTAAAGTTTTTAGGGTTAGAATATGTTATAATACAATGAATTTGATTGATTACAAGTGCTAGAAAAGCACGGAGAATGTTTAGAAGTGTGAAGAAAGACTAGTCAAAATTTGGTCCTAAAAGAACCAAAACCATTGCTTTGAGGCACTAAATGGCTTGTCGAAAGTTGTTTAGGGTTAGAATATGTTATAAAACAATGAATTTGTTTGATTACTATTTCTAGAGATGCACGAAGAATGTTTAGAAGTTTGAAGATAGACTTGGCCAAATATGGTCCCAAATGGGATAAGAACCCACAACCATTGCTTTGAGGTGGTAAATGGCTTGTATAAAGTTGTTTAGGTTAGAATATGTTATAATACAATGAATTTGATTGATTACAAGTGCTAGGGATGCATGAAGAATATTTAGAAATGTGAACAAAGACTTGTTTGAAATTTGGTCCCAAGTGGGATAAGAACCCACAACCATTGCTTTGAGGTATTAAATGGCTTGTCGAAAGTTGTTTAGGGTTAGAATATGTTATAATACAATGAATTTGATTGATTACAAGTTCTAGAGATGCATGAAGAATGTTTAGAAGTGTGAAGAAAGACTAGTCCCAATTTAGTCCTAAAAGAACCTAAAACCATTGCTTTGAGGTGGTAAATGGCTTGTTTAAAGCTGTTTAGCGTTAGAATATGTTATAATACAATGAATTTGATTGATTACATGTGCTAGAGATGCATGAAGAATTTTAGAAGTGTGAAGAAAGACTTGTTGAAATTTGGTCCCAAATAAGATAAAAACCCACAACCATTGCTTTGAGGCTGTAAATGGCTTTTCTAAAGTTGTTTAGGGTTTGAATATGTTGTAATACAAAGAATTTGATTGATTAAAAGAGCTAGAGATGCACGAAAAATGATTATAAGTGTAAAGAAAGACTAGTCAAAATTTGGTCCCAAAAGAACACAAAACCATTGCTTGGAGGCGGTAAATGGCTTGTTTAAAGTTGTTTAGGGTTAGAATATGTTACAATACAATCAATTTTATTGATTACAAGTGCTAGCGATGCACAAAGAATGTTTAGAAGTGTGAAGAAAGACTAGTCAAAATTTGGTCCCAAAAGAACTCAAAACAATTGCTTTGAGGGAGTAAATGGCTTGTCTAAAGTTGTTTAGGGATAGAAAATGTTATAATACAATGAATATGATTGATTACAAGTGTTAAAGATGCATGAAGAATGTTTTGAAGTCTGAAGAAAGACTTGTTGAAATTTGGTCCCAAATGGGATAAGAAACCACAACCATTGCTTTGAGGCATTAAATAGCTTATCTAAAGTTGTTTAGGGTTAGAATATGTTATAATACAAAGAATTTGATTGATTACAAGTGCTAAAGATGCATGAAGAATGTTTAGATGTGTGAAGAAAGACTTGTTGAAATTTGGTCCCAAATGGGATAAGAACCCACAACCATTGCTTTGAAGCATTAAATGGCTTGTCTAAAGTTTTTAGGGTTAGAATATGTTATAATAAAATGAATTTGATTGATTAAAAGTGCTAGAGATGCACGAATAATGTTTATAAGTGTGAAGAAAGACTAGTCAAAATTTGGTCCCAAAAGAACCCAAAACCATTGCTTTGAGGCGGTAAATGGCTTGTTTAAAGTTGTTTAGGGTTAGAATATGTTACAATACAATCAATTTTATGATTACAAGTGCTAGTGATGCACAAAGAATGTTTAGAAGTGTGAAGAAAGACTAGTCGAAATTTGGTCCCAAAAGAAATCAAAACCAATTCTTTGAGGCAGTAAATAGCTTGTCTAAACTTGTTTAGGGTTTGAATATGTTATAATACAATGAATATGATTGATTACAAGTGTTAAAGATGCATGAAGAATGTTATGAAGTGTGAAGAAAGACTTGTTGAAATTTGGTCCCAAATGGGATAAGAAACCACAACCATTGCTTTGAGGCATTAAATAGCTTATATAAAGTTGTTTAGGGTTAGAATATGTTATAATACAAAGAATTTGATTGATTACAAGTGCTAAAGATGCATGAAGAATGTTTAGATGTGTGAAGAAAGACTTGTTGAAATTTGGTCCCAAATGGGATAAGAACCCACAACCATTGTCTAAAGTTTTTAGGGTTAGAATATGTTATAATACAATGAATTTGATTGATTACAAGTGCTAGAAAAGCACGAAGAATGTTTAGAAGTGTGAAGAAAGACTAGTCAAAATTTGGTCCTAAAAGAACCAAAACCATTGCTTTGAGGCACTAAATGGCTTGTCGAAAGTTGTTTAGGGTTAGAATATTTTATAAAACAATGAATTTGTTTGATTACAATTTCAAGAGATGCACGAAGAATGTTTAGAAGTTTGAAGATAGACTTGGCCAAATATGGTCGCAAATGGGATAAGAACCCACAACCATTGCTTTGAGGCGGTAAATGACTTGTTTAAAGTTGTTTAGGTTAGAATATGTTATAATACAATGAATTTGATTTATTACAGGTGCTTAAGATGCATGAAGAATGTTTAGAAGTGTGAAGAAAGACTAGTCAAAATTTGGTCTCAAAATAACCCAAAACCATTGCTTTGAGGTAGTAAATGGCTTGTTTAAAGTTGTTTAGGGTTAAAATATGTTATAATAAAATGTATTTGATAGATTACATGTGCTAGATATGCATAAAGAATTTTAGAAGTGTGAAGAAAGATTTATTGAAATTTGGTCCCAAATGAGATAAAAACCCACAACCATTGCTTTGAGGCAGTAAATGGCTTATCTAAACTTGTTTAGGGTTTGAATATATTATAATACAATGAATTTGATTGATGAAAAGTGCTAGAGATGCACGAAAAAAGTTTAGAAGTGTAAAGAAAGACTGGTCAAAATTTGGTCCCAAAAGAACCAAAACCATTGCTTTTAGGCAGTAAATGGTTTGTCGAAAGTTGTTTAGGGTTAGAATATGTTATAATACAATGAATTTGTTTGATTAAAAGTTTAAGAGATGCACGAAGAATGTTTAGAAGTTTGAAGAAAGACTAGTCGAAATTTGGTCCCAAAAGAACCCAAAACCATTGCTTTGAGACGGTAAATGGCTTGTTTAAAAGGGTTTGAATATGTTACAATACAATCAATTTGATTGATTACAAGTGCTAGCGATGCACAAAGAATGTTTAGAAGTGTGAAGAAAGACTAGTCAAAATTTGGTCCCAAAAGAACTCAAAACAATTGCTTTGAGGGAGTAAATGGCTTGTCTAAAGTTGTTTAGGGATAGAAAATGTTATAATACAATGAATATGATTGATTACAAGTGTTAAAGATGCATGAAGAATGTTTTGAAGTGTGAAGAAAGACTTGTTGAAATTTGGTCCCAAATGGGATAAGAAACCACGACCATTTCTTTGAGGCATTAAATAGCTTATCAACAGTTGTTTAGGGTTAGAATATGTTATAATACAAAGAATTTGATTGATTACAAGTGCTAAAGATGCATGAAGAATGTTTAGATGTGTGAAGAAAGACTTGTTGAAATTTGGTCCAAAATGGGATAAGAACCCACAACCATTGCTTTAAGTTTTTAGGGTTAGAATATGTTATAATACAATGAATTTGATTGATTACAAGTGCTAGAAAAGCACGAAGAATGTTTAGAAGTGTGAAGAAAGACTAGTCAAAATTTGGTCCTAAAAGAACCAAAACCATTGCTTTGAGGCACTAAATGGCTTGTCGAAAGTTGTTTAGGGTTAGAATATTTTATAAAACAATGAATTTGTTTGATTACAATTTCAAGAGATGCACGAAGAATGTTTAGAAGTTTGAAGATAGACTTGGCCAAATATGGTCGCAAATGGGATAAGAACCCACAACCATTGCTTTGAGGCGGTAAATGACTTGTTTAAAGTTGTTTAGGTTAGAATATGTTATAATACAATGAATTTGATTTATTACAGGTGCTTAAGATGCATGAAGAATGTTTAGAAGTGTGAAGAAAGACTAGTCAAAATTTGGTCTCAAAATAACCCAAAACCATTGCTTTGAGGTAGTAAATGGCTTGTTTAAAGTTGTTTAGGGTTAAAATATGCTATAATAAAATGTATTTGATAGATTACATGTGCTAGATATGCATAAAGAATTTTAGAAGTGTGAAGAAAGATTTATTGAAATTTGGTCCCAAATGAGATAAAAACCCACAACCATTGCTTTGAGGCAGTAAATGGCCTATCTAAACTTGTTTAGGGTTTGAATATATTATAATACAATGAATTTGATTGATGAAAAGTGCTAGAGATGCACGAAAAAAGTTTAGAAGTGTAAAGAAAGACTGGTCAAAATTTGGTCCCAAAAGAACAAAAACCATTGCTTTTAGGCAGTAAATGGTTTGTCGAAAGTTGTTTAGGGTTAGAATATGTTATAATACAATGAATTTGTTTGATTAAAAGTTTAAGAGATGCACGAAGAATGTTTAGAAGTTTGAAGAAAGACTAGTCGAAATTTGGTCCCAAAAGAACCCAAAACCATTGCTTTGAGACGGTAAATGGCTTGTTTAAAAGGGTTTGAATATGTTACAATACAATCAATTTGATTGATTACAAGTGCTAGCGATGCACACAGAATGTTTAGAAGTGTGAAGAAGGCTAGTCGAAATTTGGTCCCAAAAGAACTCAAAACCATTGCTTTGAGGGAGTAAATGGCTTGTCTAAAGTTGTTTAGGGTTAGAAAATGTTATAATACAATGAATATGATTGATTACAAGTGTTAAAGATGCATGAAGAATGTTTTGAAGTGTGAAGAAAGACTTGTTGAAATTTGGTCCCAAATGGGATAAGAAACCACAACCATTGCTTTGAGGCATTAAATAGCTTATCTAAAGTTGTTTAGGGTTAGAATATGTTATAATACAAAGAATTTGATTGATTACAAGTGCTAAAGATGCATGAAGAATGTTTAGATGTGTGAAGAAAGACTTGTTGAAATTTGGTCCCAAATGGGATAAGAACCCTCAACCATTGCTTTGAGGCATTAAATGGTTTGTCTAAAGTTTTTAGGGTTAGAATATGTTATAATACAATGAATTTGATTGATTACAAGTGCTAGAAAAGCACGGAGAATGTTTAGAAGTGTGAAGAAAGACTAGTCAAAATTTGGTCCTAAAAGAACCAAAACCATTGCTTTGAGGCACTAAATGGCTTGTCGAAAGTTGTTTAGGGTTAGAATATGTTATAAAACAATGAATTTGTTTGATTACTATTTCTAGAGATGCACGAAGAATGTTTAGAAGTTTGAAGATAGACTTGGCCAAATATGGTCCCAAATGGGATAAGAACCCACAACCATTGCTTTGAGGTGGTAAATGGCTTGTATAAAGTTGTTTAGGTTAGAATATGTTATAATACAATGAATTTGATTGATTACAAGTGCTAGGGAAGCATGAAGAATATTTAGAAATGTGAACAAAGACTTGTTTGAAATTTGGTCCCAAATGGGATAAGAAACCACAACCATTGCTTTGAGGTATTAAATGGCTTGTCGAAAGTTGTTTAGGGTTAGAATATGTTATAATATAATGAATTTGATTGATTACAAGTTCTAGAGATGCATGAAGAATGTTTAGAAGTGTGAAGAAAGACTAGTCAAAATTTGGTCCCAAAAGAACCTAAAACCATTGCTTTGAGGTAGTAAATGGCTTGTTTAAAGTTGTTTAGGGTTAGAATAAGTTATAATACAATGTATTTGATTGATTACATGTGCTAGATATGCATGAAGAATTTTAGAAGTGTGAAGAAAGATTTGTTGAAATTTGGTCCCAAATGAGATAAAAACCCACAACCATTGCTTTGAGGCAGTAAATGACTTGTCTAAAGTTGTTTAGGGTTTGAATATGTTATAATAAAATGAATTTGATTGATTAAAAGAGCTAGAGATGCACGAAAAATGATTATAAGTGTAAAGAAAGACTAGTCAAAATTTGGTCCCAAAAGAACACAAAACCATTGCTTGGAGGCGGTAAATGGCTTGTTTAAAGTTGTTTAGGGTTAGAATATGTTACAATACAATCAATTTTATTGATTACAAGTGCTAGCGATGCACAAAGAATGTTTAGAAGTGTGAAGAAAGACTAGTCAAAATTTGGTCCCAAAAGAACTCAAAACAATTGCTTTGAGGGAGTAAATGGCTTGTCTAAAGTTGTTTAGGGATAGAAAATGTTATAATACAATGAATATGATTGATTACAAGTGTTAAAGATGCATGAAGAATGTTTTGAAGTCTGAAGAAAGACTTGTTGAAATTTGGTCCCAAATGGGATAAGAAACCACAACCATTGCTTTGAGGCATTAAATAGCTTATCTAAAGTTGTTTAGGGTTAGAATATGTTATAATACAAAGAATTTGATTGATTACAAGTGCTAAAGATGCATGAAGAATGTTTAGATGTGTGAAGAAAGACTTGTTGAAATTTGGTCCCAAATGGGATAAGAACCCACAACCATTGCTTTGAAGCATTAAATGGCTTGTCTAAAGTTTTTAGGGTTAGAATATGTTATAATAAAATGAATTTGATTGATTAAAAGTGCTAGAGATGCACGAAAAATGTTTATAAGTGTGAAGAAAGACTAGTCAAAATTTGGTTCCAAAAGAACCCAAAACCATTGCTTTGAGGCGGTAAATGGCTTGTTTAAAGTTGTTTAGGGTTAGAATATGTTACAATACAATCAATTTTATGATTACAAGTGCTAGTGATGCACAAAGAATGTTTAGAAGTGTGAAGAAAGACTAGTCGAAATTTGGTCCCAAAAGAAATCAAAACCAATTCTTTGAGGCAGTAAATAGCTTGTCTAAACTTGTTTAGGGTTTGAATATGTTATAATACAATGAATATGATTGATTACAAGTGTTAAAGATGCATGAAGAATGTTATGAAGTGTGAAGAAAGACTTGTTGAAATTTGGTCCCAAATGGGATAAGAAACCACAACCATTGCTTTGAGGCATTAAATAGCTTATATAAAGTTGTTTAGGGTTAGAATATGTTATAATACAAAGAATTTGATTGATTACAAGTGCTAAAGATGCATGAAGAATGTTTAGATGTGTGAAGAAAGACTTGTTGAAATTTGGTCCCAAATGGGATAAGAACCCACAACCATTGTCTAAAGTTTTTAGGGTTAGAATATGTTATAATACAATGAATTTGATTGATTACAAGTGCTAGAAAAGCACGAAGAATGTTTAGAAGTGTGAAGAAAGACTAGTCAAAATTTGGTCCTAAAAGAACCAAAACCATTGCTTTGAGGCACTAAATGGCTTGTCGAAAGTTGTTTAGGGTTAGAATATTTTATAAAACAATGAATTTGTTTGATTACAATTTCAAGAGATGCACGAAGAATGTTTAGAAGTTTGAAGATAGACTTGGCCAAATATGGTCGCAAATGGGATAAGAACCCACAACCATTGCTTTGAGGCGGTAAATGACTTGTTTAAAGTTGTTTAGGTTAGAATATGTTATAATACAATGAATTTGATTTATTACAGGTGCTTAAGATGCATGAAGAATGTTTAGAAGTGTGAAGAAAGACTAGTCAAAATTTGGTCTCAAAATAACCCAAAACCATTGCTTTGAGGTAGTAAATGGCTTGTTTAAAGTTGTTTAGGGTTAAAATATGTTATAATAAAATGTATTTGATAGATTACATGTGCTAGATATGCATAAAGAATTTTAGAAGTGTGAAGAAAGATTTATTGAAATTTGGTCCCAAATGAGATAAAAACCCACAACCATTGCTTTGAGGCAGTAAATGGCTTATCTAAACTTGTTTAGGGTTTGAATATATTATAATACAATGAATTTGATTGATGAAAAGTGCTAGAGATGCACGAAAAAAGTTTAGAAGTGTAAAGAAAGACTGGTCAAAATTTGGTCCCAAAAGAACCAAAACCATTGCTTTTAGGCAGTAAATGGTTTGTCGAAAGTTGTTTAGGGTTAGAATATGTTATAATACAATGAATTTGTTTGATTAAAAGTTTAAGAGATGCACGAAGAATGTTTAGAAGTTTGAAGAAAGACTAGTCGAAATTTGGTCCCAAAAGAACCCAAAACCATTGCTTTGAGACGGTAAATGGCTTGTTTAAAAGGGTTTGAATATGTTACAATACAATCAATTTGATTGATTACAAGTGCTAGCGATGCACAAAGAATGTTTAGAAGTGTGAAGAAAGACTAGTCAAAATTTGGTCCCAAAAGAACTCAAAACAATTGCTTTGAGGGAGTAAATGGCTTGTCTAAAGTTGTTTAGGGATAGAAAATGTTATAATACAATGAATATGATTGATTACAAGTGTTAAAGATGCATGAAGAATATTTTGAAGTCTGAAGAAAGACTTGTTGAAATTTGGTCCCAAATGGGATAAGAAACCACAACCATTGCTTTGAGGCATTAAATAGCTTATCTAAAGTTGTTTAGGGTTAGAATATGTTATAATACAATGAATTTGATTGATTACAAGTGCTAAAGATGCATGAAGAATGTTTAGATGTGTGAAGAAAGACTTATTGAAATTTAGACCCAAATGGGCTAAGAACCCACAACCATTGCTTTGAGGCATTAAATGGCTTGTCTAAAGTTTTTAGGGTTAGAATATGTTATAATACAATGAATTTTATTGATTACAAGTGCTAGCAATGCACGAAGAATGTTTAGAAGTGTAAAGAAAGACTGGTAAAAATTTGGTCCTAAAAGAACCAAAACCATTGCTTTGAGGCACTAAATGGCTTGTCGAAAGTTGTTTAGGGTTAGAATATGTTATAAAACAATGAGTTTGTTTGATTACTATTTCTAGAGATGCACGAAGAATGTTTAAAAGTTTGAAGATAGACTTGGCCAAATATGGTCCCAAATGGGATAAGAACCCAAAACCATTGCTTTGAGCCATTAAATGGCTTGTACAAAGTTGTTTAGGGTTAGAATATGTTACAATACAATGAATTTTATTGATTACAAGTTCTAGAGATGCACGAAGGATGTTTAAAAGTTTGAAGAAAGACTAGTCAAAATTTGGTCCCAAAAGAAACCAAAACCATTGCTTTGAGGCAGTAAATGGCTTGTTTAAAGTTGTTTAGGGTTAGAATATGTTATAAGACAATGAATTTGATTGATTACAAGTACTAGCAATGCACGAAGAATGTTTAGAAGTGTTAAGAAAGACTAGTCGAAATTTGGTCGCAAAAGAACCCAAAACCATTGCTTTGAGGGAGTAAATGGCTTGTCTAAAGTTGTTTAGGGTTAGAAAATGTTATAATACAATGAATTTGATTGATTACAAATGCTAAAGATGCATGAGGAATGTTTAGAAGTGTGAAGAAACACTTGGTCAAATCTGGTCCCAAATGGGATAATAACCCACAACTATTGCTTTGAGGCAGTAAATGGCTTGTATAAAGTTTTTTAGGGTTAGACTATGTTATAATACAATGAATTTGATTGATTACATGTGCTAGAGATGCATGAAGAATTTTAGAAGTGTAAAGAAAGACTTGTTGAAATTTGGTCATAAACGAGAAAAGAACCAAGAACCATTGCTTTGAGGCAGTAAATGGCTTATCTAAAGTTATTTAAGGTTAGAGTATGTTATAATACAATGAATTTGATTAATTACATGTGCTTAAGATGCATGAAGAAAGTTTAGAAGTGTGAAGAAAAAGTTGTTGAAATTTGGTCCCAAATGGGATAAGAACCCACAACCATTTCCTTGAGGCATTAAATGGCTTGTTAAAAGTTGTTTAGGGTTAGAATATGTTATATTATAAATAATTTGATTGATTACAAGTGCTAGCAATGCACGAAGAATGTTTAGAAGTGTGAAGATAGACTAGTCGAAATTTGGTCCCAAAAGAACCCAAAACCATTGCTTTGAGGAATTAAATGGCTTGTCGAAAGTTGTTTAGGGTTAGAATATGTTATAATACAATGAATTTGATTGATTACAAGTTCTAGAGATGCATGAAGAATGTTTAGAAGTGTGAAGAATGACTAGTCAAAATTTGGTCTCAAAATAATCCAAAACCATTGCTTTGAGGTAGTGAATGGATTGTTTAAAGTTGTTTAGGGTTAGAATATGTTATAATACAATGTATTTGATTGATTACATGTGCTAGATATGCATGAAGAATTTTAGAAGTGTGAAGAAAGATTTGTTGAAATTTGGTCCCAAATGAGATAAAAACCTATAACCATTGCTTTGAGGCAGTAAATGGCTTGTCTAAACTTGTTTAGGGTTTGAATATGTTATAATACAATGAATTTGATTGATTAAAAGTGCTAGAGATGCACGAAGAATGTTTAGAAGTGTAAAGAAAGACTGGTAAAAATTTGGTCCCAAAAGAACCCAAACCGATTGCTTTGAGGCATTAAATGGCTTGTCTAAAGTTGTTAGGGTTAGAATATGTTATAATACAATGAATTTTATTGATTACAAGTGCTAGCAATGCACGAAGAATGTTTAGAAGTGTAAAGAAAGACTGGTAAAAATTTGGTCCCAAAAGAACCAAAACCATTGCTTTTAGGCAGTAAATGGCTTGTCAAAAGTTGTTTAGGGTTAGAATATGTTGTAATACAATGAATTTGTTTGATTACAAGTTCAAGAGATGCACGAAGAATGTTTAGAAGTTTGAAGAAAGACTAGTCGAAATTTGGTCCCAAAAGAACCCAAAACCATTGCTTTGAGGCGGTAAATGGCTTGTTTAAAGTTGTTTAGGGTTAAAATATGTTACAATACAATCAATTTGATTAATTACAGGTTCTTAAGATGTATGAAGGATGTTTAGAAGTGTGAACAAAGACTTGTTGAAATTTGGTCCCAAATGGGATAAGAACCAAAAACCATTGCTTTGAGGCATTAAATGGCTCGTCTAAAGTTGTTTAGGGTTAGAATATGTTATAATACAATGAATTTGATTGATTACAAGTGCTAGAGATGCACAAAGAATGTTTAGAAGTTTGAAAAAAGACTAGTCGAAATTTGGTCCCAAAAGAACTCAAAACCATTGCTTTGAGGGAGTAAATGGCTTGTCTAAAGTTTTTTAGGGTTATAATATGTTATAATACAATGATTTTGATTAATTATAAGTGCTAGAGATGCATGAGGAATGTTAAGATGTGTGAAGAAAGACTTGGTCAAATCTGGTCCTAAATGGGATAAGAACCCACAACCATTGCTTTGAGACTTTAAATGGCTTGTCTAAAGTTGTTTAGGATTATAATATGTTATAATACAATGATTTTGATTGATTACAAGTTCTAGAGATACATGAATAATGTTTAGAAGTGTGAAGAAAGACTAGTCAAAATTTGGTCCCAAAAGAAACCAAAACAATTGCTTTGAGGCAATAAATGGCTTGTTTAAAGTTGTTTAGGGTTAGAATATGTTATAATACAAAGTTGTTTAGGGTTAGAATATGATATAATACGATGTATTTGATTGATTACATGTGTTAGATATGCATGAAGAATTTTAGAAGTGTGAAGAAAGATTTGTTGAAATTTGGTCCCAAATGAGATGAAAACCCACAACCATTGCTTTGAGGCAGTAAATGGCTTGTCTAAACTTGTTTAGGGTTTGAATATGTTATAATACAATGAATTTGATTGATTAAAAGTGCTAGAGATGCACGAAAAATGTTTATAAGTGTGAAGAAAGACTAGTCAAAATTTGGTCCCAAAAGAACCCAAACCGATTGCTTTGAGGCAGTAATTGGGTTGTCTAAAGTTGTTTCGGGTTAGAATATGTTATAATACAACGAATTTGATTGATTACAAGTGCTAAAGATGAGTGAAGAATGTTTTGAACTGTGAAGAAAGGCTTGTTGAATATTGGTCCCAAATAAGATAAGAACCCCCAACCATTGCTTTGAGGTAGTAAAGCTTGTCTAAAGTTGTTTAGGGTTAGAATATGTTATAATACAATCAATTTGATTGATTACAGGTGCTTAAGATGCATGAAGGATGTTTAGAAGTGTGAAGAAAGACTTGTTGAAATTTGGTCCCAAATGGGATAAGAACCAAAAACCATTGCTTTGAGGCATTAAATGGCTAGTCTAAAGTTGTTTAGGGTTAGAATATGTTATAATACAATGAATTTGATTGAGTACAAGTGCTAGCGATGCGCAAAGAATGTTTAGAAGTGTGAAGAAAAACTAGTCGAAATTTGGTCCCAAAAGAACTTAAAACCATTGCTTTGAGGGAGTAAATGGCTTGTCTAAAGTTTTTTAGCGTTATAATATGTTATAATACAATGATTTTGATTAATTATAAGTGCTAGAGATGCATGAGGAATGTTAAGAAGTGTGAAGAAAGACTTGGTCAAATCTGGTCCCAAATGGGATAAGAACCCACAACCATTGCTTTGAGACATTAAATGGCTTGTGTAAAGTTGTTTAGGATTAGAATATGTTATAATACAATGATTTTGATTGATTACAAGTTCTAGAGATACATGAAGAATGTTTATAAGTGTGAAGAAAGACTAGTCAAAATTTGGTCCCAAAAGAAACCAAAACCATTGCTTTGAGGCAGTAAATGGCTTGTTTAAAGTTGTTTAGGGTTAGATTATGTTATAATACAATGAATTTGATTGATTACAGGTGCTTAAGATGCATGAAGAATGTTTAGAAGTGTGAAGAAAGACTTGTTGAAATTTGGTCTCAAATGGGAAAAGAACCCAAAACCATTGCTCTGAGCCATTAAATGGCTTGTCCAAAGTTGTTTAGGGTTAGAATATGTTACAATACAATGAATTTGATTGATTACAAGTTTTAGGGATGCACGAAGAATGTTTAGAAGTGTGAAGAAAGACTAGTCAAAATTTGGTCCCAAAAGAAATCAAAACCATTACTTTGGGGTAGTAAATGGCTTGTTTAAAGTTGTTTAGGGTTAGAATATGTTATAATACAATGAATTTGATTGATTACAAGTGCTAGGGATGCATGAAGAATATTTAGAAATGTGAAGAAAGACTTGTTGAAATTTGGTCCCAAATAGGATAAGAACCCACAACCATTGCTTTGAGCCATTAAATGGCTTGTCCAAAGTTGTTTAGGGTTAGAATATGTTACAATACAATGAATTTGATTGATTACAAGTTCTAGAGATGCACGAAGGATGTTTAAAAGTTTGAAGAAAGACTAGTCAAAATTTGGTCCCAAAAGAAACCAAAACCATTGCTTTGAGGCAGTAAATGGCTTGTTTAAAGTTGTTTAGGGTTAGAATATGTTATAATACAATGAATTTGATTGATTACAGGTGCTTAAGATGCATGAAGAATGTTTAGAAGTGTGAATAAAGACTAGTTGAAATTTAGTCCCAAATGGGATACGAACCCAAAACCATTGCTTTGAGGCATTAAATGGCTTCTCTAAAGTTGTTTAGGGTTAGAATATGTTATAAGACAATGAATTTGATTGATTACAAGTTCTAGAGATGCATGAAGAATGTTTAGAAGTGTGAAGAAAGAGTAGTCAAAATTTGGTCCCAAAAGAACCTAAAACCATTGCTTTGAGGTAGTAAATGGCTTGTTTAAAGTTGTTTAGGGTTAGAATATGTTATAATATAATGAATTTGATTGATTACATGTGCTAGAGATGCATAAGGAATTTTAGAAGTGTGAAGAAAGACTAGTCGAAATTTGGTCCCAAAAGAACTCAAACCAATTCTTTGAGGCAGGAAAAAGCTTGTCTAAAGTTGTTTAGGGTTAGAATATGTTATAATACAACTAGATTTGGACCCGCACATACGTGCGGGATTGATTTCAAAAACAAAATTTGTTATTAAATATTGAAATATATTATGTACGTACAGGATTATGTTTGTCAACGTAACTTTTAGGAATGTTATTAACATTTATAATCTAAACTCATACCAATTCAACATTTGATTTGTTTTTAAATTAGGTTAAACAAAAAGAACGATACGATTTAGTTTTATTAAAGACAACTATATCTTAAAACAAATAGTAAAAAAAATGTGGTTTGTCAATTTCATGACAGAAACCTTGTCCCGTGCGTCCTAATATGTCATGTTTTTCCATCCCATAACCATTTTAATAATTTACCCATTTGAGATTGTATATTTTAGTCAAACATTTAAGAAAATAGGTCAATGTTACAGACTTACACATAAATGTAGGGTTTTATTTGTAGATATATTTATTCGCTATAGCATTTATAAAATAAACTAATATTGGTTTGTTTTCATGAACTTTGTGAATGTCGGATCAACATGATAGAGGATGCAGATTGAGAGTGTGAACAGACATAATAATCTAGACATAATAATCTATAATCTATGATAACCAAATCAATATTACTTCCATAAATATAGATAGTTATTAGTTTTTTTTAATTATCCTTTTAATAATATAGATCATAATTGTTTTGCTTTACTTTTTTTAATTGTATACACTATGCTCACTTTATACAAAATGCTTCCCTTTTAATAGTATAGATGAATTTGATTGATTACAAGTGCTAAAGATGCATGAAGAATGTTTAGAAGTGTGAAGAAAGACTTGTTGAAATTTGGTCCCAAATAGGATAAGAACCCACAACCATTGCTTTGAGACAGTAAATGGCTTGTCTAAAGTTGTTTAGGGTTAGACTATGTTATAATACAATGAATTTGTGTAACAACCCATCCCGGTGCGAACCCTGCCACATGGCATACCCCGCCACATGGCAGCTACAAGCGCTGCAGCGCATCGACCCTAACCTCTCTCCTGTGAGCCCAAACTCTGCATGTAGGCACTCTCCTGGCCCACATGCCTTCCTGGCCCACCAGGTAGGTTATTGGTGCGCCTGGCGTTCCTCGAACCCAGGTCCTCACCCTTTAACAACCTTCCCACCGGACAAGTTGTTACCAATTGACCTGCAGTTGGTAACAGCTTCCACGGTGGGAAGGTTGTTAAAGGGTGAGGACCTGGGTTAGAGGAACGCCAGGCGCACCAATAACCTACCTGGTGGGCTAGGGAGGCTGCGAGCAGAGGGCTGCGCAGTTTGGGCCCACAGGAGAGAGGTTAGGGTCGATGCGCTGCAGCGCTTGTAGCTGCCATGTGGCGGGGTGTGCCATGTGGCAGGGTTCCCACCGGGATGGGTTGTTACAATTTGATTGATTACATGTGCTAGAGATGCATGAAGAATTTTAGAAGTGTGAAGAAGACTTGTTGAAATTTGGTCCCAGATGAGATAAGAACCCACGACCATTGCTTCGAGGCAGTAAATGGCTTGTCTAAAACTGTTTAGGGTTAGAACATATTATAATACAATGAATTTGATTGATTACAAGTGCAAGAGATGCACGAAGAATGTTTATAAGTGTGAAGAAACACTAGTCGAAATTTGGTCCAAAAAGAACCCAAACCCCATTGCTTTGAGGCAGTAAATGGCTTGTCTAAAGTTATTTAGGTTTAGAATATGTTATAATACAATGAATTTGATTACAAGTGCTAAAGATGCATGAAGAATGTTTTGAAGTGTGAAGAAAGACTTGTTGAAATTTGGTCCCAAATGTGATAAGAACCACAACCATTGCTTTGAGGTAGTAAATGGCTTGTCTAAAGTTGTTTAGGGTTAGAATATGTTATAATACAATGAATTTGATTGATTACAAGTGCTAAAGATGCATGAAGAATGATTAAAAGTGTGAAGAAAGAATTGTTGAAATTTGGTCCCAAATGGGAAAAAACCCACAACCATTGCGTTGAGACATTAAATGGCTTGTCTAAAGTTTTTTAGGGTTATAATATGTTATAATACAATGAATTTGATTGATTACAAGTGCTAAAGATGCATGAAGAATGTTTAGAAGTGTGAAGAAAGACTTGTTGAAATTTGTCCCAAATGGTATAAGAACCCAAAACCATTGCGTTGAGGCAGTAAATGGCTTGTCTAAAGTTTTTTAGGGTTAGAATATGTTATAATACAATGAATTTGATTGATTACAAGTGCTAAAGATGCATGAAGAATGTTTAGATGTGTGAAGAAAGACTTGTTGAAATTTGGTCCCAAATGGGATAAGAACCCACAACCATTGCTTTAAGGCATTAAATGGCTTGTCTAAAGTTGTTTAGGGTTAGAATATGTAAAAATAAAATGAATTTGATTGATTACAAGTGCTAGCAATGCACGAAGAATGTTTAGAAGTGTGAAGAAAGACTAGTCAAATTTAGTCCCAAAAGAACCCAAACCATTGCTTTGAGGCAGTAAATGGCTTGTCTAAAGTTGTTTAGGGTTAGGATATGTTATAATACAATGAATTTGATTGATTACAAGTGCTAGAGATGCATGAAGAATGATTAGAAGTGTGTAGAAAGACTTGGTCAAATCAGGTCCCAAATAGGATAAGAATCCACAACTATTGCTTTGAGGCAGTAAATGGCTTGTATAAAGTTGGTTATGGTTAGAATATGTTATAATACAATTAATTTGATTGATTACAAATGCTAGAGATGCAAGAAGAATGTTTAGAACTGTGAAGAGAGACTAGTCGAAATTTGGTCCCAAAAGAACCCAAACGCATTGCTTTGAGACAGTAAATGCCTTGTAACAAGTTATTTAGGGTAAGAATATGTTATAATACAACGAATTTGATTGACTACAAGTGTAAAGATGCATGAAGAATGTTTAGAAGTGTGAAGAAAGAATTGTTGAAATTTGGTCCCAAATGGGAAAACCACAACCATTGCTTTGAGGCATTAAAAGGTTTGTCTAAAGTTGTTTAGGGTTAGAATATGTTAGAATACAATGAATTTTATTGGTTACAAGTGTTAAAGATGCATGAAGAAATACAATGAATTTGATTCATTACAAGTGCTAGAGATGCACGAAGAATGTTTATAAGTGTGAAGAAAGACTAGTCGAAATTTGGTCCCAAAAGAACCCAAACCCATTGCTTTGAGGCAGTAAATGGCTTGTCTAAAGTTTTTTAGGTTTAGAATATGTTATAATACTATGAATTTGATTGATTACAAGTGCGAAAGATGCATGAAGAATGTTTTGAAGTGTGAAGAAAGACTTGTTGAAATTTGGTCCCAAATGGGATAAGAACCCACAACCATTGTTTTGAGGTAGTAAATGGCTTGCCTAAAGTTGTTTAGGGTTAGAATATGTTATAATACAATAAATTTGATTGATTACAAGTGCTAAAGATGCATGAAGAATGTTTAGAAGTGTGAAGAAAGACTTGTTGAAATTTGGTCCCAAAAGAACCCAAACCATTGCTTTGAGGCAGTAAATGGCTTGTCTAAAGTTGTTTAGGGTTAGAATATGTTATAATACAATGAATTTGATTGATTACAAGTGCTAGAGATGCACGAAAAATGTTTATAAGTGTGAAGAAAGACTAGTCGAAATTTGGTCCCTAAAGAACCCAAACCCATTGCTTTGAGGCAGTAATTGGCTTGTCTAAAGTTGTTTAGGGTTAGAATATGTTATAATACTACGAATTTGATTGATTACAAGTGCTAAACATGCATGAAGAATGTTTTGAAGTGTGAAGAAAGACTTGTTGAAATTTGGTCCCAAATGGGATAAGAACCCACAACCATTGCTTTGAGGTAGTAAATGGCTTGTCTAAAGTTGTTTAGGGTTAGAATATGTTATAATACAATGAATTTGATTGATTACAAGTGCTAGAGATGCACGAAGAATGTTTAGAAGTGTGAAGAGAGACTAGTCGAAATTTGGTCCCAAAAGAACCCAAACCCATTGCTTTGAGGCAGTAAATGGCTTGTAACAAGTTATTTAGGGTAAGAATATGTTATATTACAACAAATTTGATTGATTACAAGTGTAAAGATGCATGAAGAATGTTTAAAAGTGTAAAGAAAGAATTGTTGAAATTTGGTCCCAAATGGGAAAACCACAACCACTGCTTTGAGGCATTAAAAGGCTTGTCTAAAGTTGTTTAGGGTTAGAATATGTTACAATACTATGAATTTGATTGATTACAAGTGCTAAAGATGCATGAAGAATGTTTTGAAGTGCGAAAAAAGACTTGTTGAAATTTGGTCCCAAATGGGATAAGAACCACAACCATTGTTTTGAGGTAGTAAATGGCTTGTCTAAAGTTGTTTAGGGTTAGAATATGTTATAATACAATAAATTTGATTGATTACAAGTGCTAGAGATGCACGAAGAATGTTTAGAAGTGTGAAGAGAGACTAGTCGAAATTTGGTCCCAAAAGAACCCAAACGCATTGCTTTGAGGCAGTAAATGGCTTGTAACAAGTTATTTAGGGTAAGAATATGTTATAATACACCGAATTTGATTGATTACAAGTGCGAAAGATGCATGAAGAATGTTTAGAAGTGTGATGAAAGAATTGTTGAAATTTGGTCCCAAATGGTATAAGAACCCACAACCATTGCTTTAGGCCAGTAAATGGCTTGTCTAAAGTTGTTTAAGGTTAGAATATGTTATAATACAATGAATTTGATTGATTACAAGTGCTAAAGATGCATGAAGAATGTTTAAATGTGTGAAGAAAGACTTGTTGAAATTTAGTCCCAAATGGGATAAGAACCCACAACCATTGCTTTAAGGCATTAAATGGCTTTTCTAAAGTTGTTTAGGGTTAGAATATGTTATAATAAAATGAATTTAATTGATTACAAGTGCTAGCAATGCACGAAGAATGTTTAGAAGTGTGAAGAAAGACTAGTCAAAATTTGGTCCCAAACGAACCCAAACCATTGCTTTGAGGCACTAAATGGCTTGTCTACAGTTGTTAAGGGTTAGAATATGTTATAATACAATGAATTTGATTGATTACAAGTGCTACAGATGCATGAAGAATGATTAGAAATGTGTAGAATGACTTGGTCAAATCAGGTCCCAAATGGGATAAGAATCCACAACCATTGCTTTGAGGCAGTAAATGGCTTGTATAAAGTTGGTTAGGGTGATAATATGTTATAATACAATTAATTGGATTGATTACAAATGCTAGAGATGCACGAAGAATGTTTAGAAGTGTGAAGAGAGACTAGTCGAAATTTGGTCCCAAAAGAACCCAAACGCATTGCTTTCAGACAGTAAATGGCTTGTAACAAGTTATTTAGGGTAAGAATATGTTATAATACAACAAATTTGATTGATTACAAGTGTAAAGATGCATGAAGAATGTTTAAAAGTGTAAAGAAAGAATTGTTGAAATTTGGTCCCAAATGGGAAAACCACAACCACTGCTTTGAGGCATTAAAAGGCTTGTCTAAAGTTGTTTAGGGTTAGAATATGTTATAATACAATGAATTTTATTGATTACAAGTGCTAAAGATGCATGAAGAACGTTTAGATGTGTGAAGAAAGACTTGTTGAAATTTGGTCCCAAATGGGATAAGAACCCACATTGCTTTGAGGCATTAAATGGCTTGTCTAAAGTTGACTAGGATTATAATATGTTATAATACGATGAATTTGATTGATTACAAGTGCTAGCAATGCACGAAGAATGTTAAGAAGTGTGAAGAAAGACTAGTCAAAATTTGGTCCCAAAAGAACCCAAACCATTGCTTTGAGGCAGTAAATGGCTTGTCTAAAACTTTTTAGGGTTAGAATATGTTATAATACAATGAATTTGATTGATTACAAGTGCTAAAGATGCATGAAGAATGTTTAGAAGTGTGAAAAAAGACTAGTTGAAATTTGGTCCCAAATGGGATAAGAACCCACGACCATTGCTTTGAGGCATTAAATGGCTTGTCTAAAGTTTTTTAGGGTTAGAATATGTTATAATACAATAAATTTGATTGATTACAAGTGCTAAAGATGCATGAAGAATGTTTAGAAGTGTGAAAAAAGACTAGTTGAAATTTGGTCCCAAATGGGATAAGAACCCACGACCATTGCTTTGAGGCAGTAAATGGCTTGTCTAAAGTTGTTTAGGGTTAGACTATGTTATAATACAATGAATTTGATTGATTACATGTACTAGAGATGCATGAAGAATGTTTAGATGTGTGAAGAAAGACTTGTTGAAATTTGGTCCGAAATGGGATAAGAACCCACATTGCTTTGAGGCATTAAATGGCTTGTCTAAAGTTGTTTAGGGTTAGAATATGTTATAATACAATAAATTTGATTGATTATAACTGCTAGAGATGCACGAAGAATGTTTAGAAGTGTGAAGAGAGACTAGTCGAAATTTGGTCCCAAAAGAACCCGAACGCATTGCTTTGAGGCAGTAAATGGCTTGTAACAAGTTATTTAGGGTAAGAATATGTTATAATACACCGAATTTGATTGAGTACAAGTGCTAAAGATGCATGAAGAATGTTTAGAAGTGTGAAGAAAAAATTGTTGAAATTTGGTCCCAAATGGGAAAAGAACCAACAACCATATCTTTGAGGCATTAAATGGCTTGGCTACAAATTTTTAGAGTTAGAATATGTTATAATACAATAAATTTGATTGATTACAAGTGCTAAAGATGCATGAAGAATGTTTAGAAGTGTGAAGAAAGACTTGTTGAAATTTGGTCCCAAATGGTATAAGAACCCACAACCATTGCTTTGACGCAGTAAATGGCTTGTCTAAAGTTGTTTAGGGTTAGAATATGTTATAATACAATGAATTTGATTGATTACAAGTGCTAAAGATGCATGAAGAATGTTTAGATGTGTGAAGAAAGACTTGTGAAATTTGGTCCCAAATGGGATAAGAACCCACAACCATTGCTTTAAGGCATTAAATGGCTTGTCTAAAGCTGTTTAGGGTTAGAATATGTTATAATAAAATGTATTTGATTGATTACAAGTGCTAGCAATGCACGAAGAATGTTTAGAAGTGTGAAGAAAGACTAGTCCAAATTTGGTCCCAAAAGAACCCAAACCATTGCTTTGATGAACTAAATGGCTTGTCTAAAGTTGTTAAGGGTTAGAATATGTTATAATACAATGAATTTGATTGATTACAAGTGCTAGAGATGCATGACTAATGATTAGAAATGTGTAGAATGACTTGGTCAAATCAGGTCCCAAATGGGATAAGAATCCATAACCATTGCTTTGAGGCAGTAAATGTCTTGTATAAAGTTGGTTAGGGTTACAATATGTTATAATACAATTAATTTGATTGATTACAAATGCTAGAGATGCACGAAGAATGTTTAGAAGTGTGAAGAGAGACTAGTCGAAATTTGGTCCCAAAAGAACCCAAACGCATTGCTTTGAGACAGTAAATGGCTTGTAACAAGTTATTTAGGGTAAGAATATGTTATAATACAACGAATTTGATTGATTACAAGTTCTAAAGATGCATGAAGAATGTTTAGAAGTGTGAAGAAAGACTTGTTGAAATTTAGTCCCAAATGGGATAAGAACCCACAACCATTGCTTTGAGGCAGTAAATGGCTTGTCTAAATTTGTTTAGGGTTAGACTATGTTATAACACAATGAATTTGATTGATTACATGTGCTAAAGATGCATGAAGAATTTTAGAAGTGTGAAAAAAGACTTGTTGAAATTTGGTCCCAAATGAGATAAGAACCCACAACCATTGCTTTGAGGCAGTAAATGTCTTGTCTAAAATTGTTTTGGGTTAGAATATGTTATAATACAATGAATTTGATTGATTAAAAGTGCTAGAGATGCACGAAGAATGTTTATAAGTGTGAAGAAAGACTAGTCAAAATTTGGTCCCAAAAGAACCCAAACCCATTGCTTTGAGGCAGTAAATGGCTTGTCTAAAGTTGTTTAGGGTTAGAATATGTTATAATACTATGAATTTGATTGATTACAAATTCTAAAGATGCATGAAGAATGTTTTGAAGTGTGAAGAAATACTTGTTGAAATTTAGTCCCAATTGGGATCAGAACCACAACCATTGCTTTGAGGTAGTAAATGGCTTGCCTAACGTTGTTTAGGGTTAGAATATGTTATAATACAATAAATATCATTGATTACAAGTGCTAGAGATGCACGAAGAATGTTTAGAAGTATGAAGAGAGACTAGTCGAAATTTGGTCCCAAAAGAAGCCAAACGCATTGCTTTGAGGCAGTAAATGGCTTGTAACAAGTTATTTAGGGTAAGAATATGTTATAATACAACGAATTTGATTGACTATATGTGCTAAAGATGCCTGAAGAATGTTTAGAAGTGTGAAGAAAGAATTGTTGAAATTTGGTCCCAAATGTTAAAAGAACCCACAACCATTGCTTTGAGGCATTAAATGGTTGTCTAAAATTTTTTAGGGTTAGAATATGTTATAATACAATAAATTTGATTGATTACAAGTGCTAAAGATGCATGAAGAATGTTTAGAAGTGTGAAGAAAGACTTGTTGAAATTTGGTCCCAAATGGTATAAGAACCCACAACCATTGCTTTGAGGCAGTAAATGGCTTGTCTAAAGTTGTTTAGGGTTAGAATATGTTATAATACAATGAATTTGATTGATTACAAGTGCTACAGATACATGAAGAATGTTTAGATGTGTGAAGAATGTTTTGAAGTATGAAGAAAGACTTGTTGAAATTTGGTCCCAAATGGGATAAGAACCACAACCATTGCTTTGAGGTAGGAAATGGCTTGTCTAAAGTTGTTTAGGGTTAGAATATGTTATAATACAATAAATTTGATTGATTACAAGTGCTAGCAATGCACGAAAAATGTTTAGAAGTGTGAAGAAAGACTAGTCAAAATTTGGTCCCAAAAGAACCCAAACCATTGCTTTGAGGCCCTAAATAGCTTGTCTACAGTTGTTAAGGGTTAGAACATGTTATAATACAATGAATTTGATTGATTACAAGTGCTAGAGATGCATGAAGAATGATTAGAAATGTGTAGAAAGACTTTGTCAAATCAGGTCCCAAATGGGATAAGAATCCACAACCATTGCTTTGAGGCAGTAAATGGCTTGTATAAAGTTGGTTAGGGTTAGAATATGTTATATACAAATATTTTGATTGATTACAAATGTTAAAGATGCATGAAGAATGTTTAGAAGTGTGAAGAAAGAATTGTTGAAATTTGGTCCCAAATGGGATAAGAACCCACAACCATTGCTTTGAGGCATTAAATGGCTTGTCTAAAGTTGTTTAGGGTTAGACTTTGCTATAATACAATGAATTTTATTGATTACAATTGCTAAAGATGCATGAAGAATGTTTAGATGTGTGAAGAAAGACGTTGAAATTTGGTCCCGAATGGGATAAGAACCCACAACAATTGCTTTGAGGCCTTAAATGGCTTGTCTAAAGTGTTTTGGAGTTAGAATATGTTATAATACAATGAATTTGATTGATTACAAGTGCTAGCAATGCATGAAGAATGTTAAGAAGTGTGAAGAAAGACTAGTCAAAATTTGGTCCCAAAAGAACCCAAACCATTGCTTTGTGGCAGTAAATGGCTTCTCTAAAGTTGTTTAGGGTTAGAATATGATATAATACAATGAATTTGATTGATTACAAGTGCTAAAGATGCATGAAGAATGTTTAGAAGTGTGTAGAAAGACTTGTTGAAATTTAGTCCCAAATGGGATAAGAACCCACAAGCATTGCTTTGAGGCAATAAATGGCTTGTCTAAATTTGTTTAGGGTTAGACTATGTTATAACACAATGAATTTGATTGATTACATGTGCTAAAGATGCATGAAAAATTTTAGAAGTGTGAAAAAAGACTTGTTGAAATTTGGTCCCAAATGAGATAAGAACCCACAACCATTGCTTTGAGGCAGTAAATGGCTTGTCTAAAGTTGTTTTGGGTTAGAATATGTTATAATACAATGAATTTGATTGATTAAAAGTGCTAGAGATGCACGAAGAATGTTTATAAGTGTGAAGAAAGACTAGTCAAAATTTGGTCCCAAAAGAACCCAAACCCATTGCTTTGAGGCAGTAAATGGCTTGTCAAAATTTGGTCCCAAAAGAACCCAAACCCATTGCTTTGAGGCAGTAAATTGCTTGTCTAAAGTTGTTTAGGGTTAGAACATGTTATAATACTATGAATTTTGAATGATTACAAATTCTAAAGATGCATGAAGAATGTTTTGAAGTGTGAAGAAATACTTGTTGAAATTTAGTCCCAATTGGGATCAGAACCACAACCATTGCTTTGAGGTAGTAAATGGCTTGTCTAAAGTTGTTTAGGGTTAGAATATGTTATAATACAATAAATTTCATTGATTACAAGTGCTAGAGATGCACTAAGAATGTTTAGAAGTATGAAGAGAGACTAGTCGAAATTTGGTCCCAAAAGAAGCCAAACGCATTGCTTTGAGGCAGTAAATGGCTTGTAACAAGTTATTTAGGGTAAGAATATGTTATAATACAACGAATTTGATTGACTATATGTGCTAAAGATGCCTGAAGAATGTTTAGAAGTGTGAAGAAAGAATTGTTGAAATTTGGTCCCCAATGGGAAAAGAACCCACAACAATTGCTTTGAGGCATTAAATAGCTTGTCTAAAGTTTTTTAGGGTTAGAATATGTTATAATACAATAAATTTGATTGATTACAAGTGCTAAAGATGCATGAAGAATGTTTAGAAGTGTGAAGAAAGACTTGTTGAAATTTGGTCCCAAATGGTATAAGAACCCACAACCATTGCTTTGAGGCAGTAAATGGCTTGTCTAAAGTTGTTTAGGGTTAGAATATGTTATAATACAATGAATTTGATTGATTACAAGTGCTACAGATACATGAAGAATGTTTAGATTTGTAAAGAAAGACTTGTTGAAATTTGCTCCCAAATAGGATAAGAACCCACAACCATTGCTTTGAGGCAGTAAATGGCTTGTAACAAGTTATTTAGGGTAAGAATATGTTATAATACAACTAATTTGATTGACTACAAGTGCTAAAGATTCCTGAAGAATGTTTAGAAGTGTGAAGAAAGAATTGTTGAAATTTTGTCCCAAATGCGAAAAGAACCCACAACCATTGCTTTGAGGCATAAAATGGCTTGTCTAAAGTTTTTTAGGGTTAGAATATGTTATAATACAATAAATTTGATTGATTACAAGTGCTAAAGATGCATGAAGAATGTTTAGAAGTGTGAAGAAAGACTTGTTGAAATTTGGTCCCAAATGGTATAAGAACCCACAACCATTGCTTTGAGGCATTAAATGGCTTGTCTAAAGTTGTTTAGGGTTAGACTTTGTTATAATACAATGAATTTTATTGATTACAAGTGCTAAAGATGCATGAAGAATGTTTAGAAGTGTGAAGAAAGACTTGTTGAAATTTGGTCCCAAATGGGATAAGAACCTACAACCATTGCTTTGAGACAGTAAATGGCTTGTCTAAATTTTTTTAGGGTTAGACTATGTTATAATACAATGAATTTGATTGATTACATGTGCTAGAGATGCATGAAGAATTTTAGAAGTGTGAAAAAAGACTTGTTGAAATTTGGTCCCAAATGAGATAAGAACCCACAACCATTGCTTTGAGGCAGTAAATGGCTTGTCTAAAGTTGTTTTGGGTTAGAATATGTTATAATACAATGAATTTGATTGATTAAAAGTGCTAGAGATGCACGAAGAATGTTTATAAGTGTGAAGAAAGACTAGTCAAAATTTGGTCCCAAAAGAACCCAAACCATTGCTTTGAGGCAGTAAATGGCTTCTCTAAAGTTGTTTAGGGTTAGAATATGTTATAATACAATGAATTTGATTGATTACAAGTGCTAAAGATGCCTGAAGAATGTTTAGAAGTGTGAAGAAAGAATTGTTGAAATTTGGTCCCAAATGGGAAAAGAACCCACAACAATTGCTTTGAGGCATTAAATGGCTTGTCTAAAGTTTTTTAGGGTTAGAATATGTTATAATACAATAAATTTGATTGATTACAAGTGCTAAAGATGCATGAAGAATGTTTAGAAGTGTGAAGAAAGACTTGTTGAAATTTGGTCCCAAATGGGATAAGAACCCACAACCATTGCTTTGAGGTAGTAAATGGCTTGTCTAAAGTTGTTTAGGGTTAGAATATGTTATAATACAATGAATTTGATTGATTACAAGTGCTACAGATACATGAAGAATGTTTAGATGTGTGAAGAAAGACTTGTTGAAATTTGGTCCCAAATGGGATAAGAACCCACAACCATTGCTTTAAGGCATTAAATGGCTTGTCTAAAGGTTTTTAGGGTTAGAATATGTTATAATAAAATGAATTTGATTGATTACAAGTGCTAGAGATGCACGAAGAATGTTTAGAAGTGTGAAGAAAGACTAGTCAAAATTTGGTCCCAAAAGAACCCAAACCCATTGCTTTGAGGCAGTAAATGGCTTGTCTAAAGTTGTTTAGGGTTAGAATATGTTATAATACTATGAATTTAATTGATTACAAGTTCTAAAGATGCATGAAGAATGTTTTGAAGTGTGAAGAAAGACTTGTTGAAATTTGGTCCCAAATGGGATCAGAACCACAACCATTGCTTCGAGGTAGTAAATGGCTTGTCTAAAGTTGTTTAGGGTTATGATATGTTATAATACAATAAATTTCATTGATTACAAGTGCTAGAGATGCACGAAGAATGTTTAGAAGTATGAAGAGAGACTAGTCGAAATTTGGTCCCAAAAGAACCGAAACTCATTGCTTTGAGGCAGTAAATGGCTTGTAACAAGTTATTTAGGGTAAGAATATGTTATAATACAACGAATTTGATTGACTACAAGTGCTAAAGATTCCTGAAGAATGTTTAGAAGTGTGAAGAAAGAATTGTTGAAATTTGGTCCTAAATGCGAAAAGAACCCACAACCATTGCTTAGAGGCATAAAATGGCTTGTCTAAAGTTTTTTAGGGTTAGAATATGTTATAATACAATAAATTTGATTGATTACAAGTGCTAAAGATGCATGAAGAATGTTTAGAAGTGTGAAGAAAGACTTGTTGAAATTTGGTCCCAAATGGTATAAGAACCCACAACCATTGCTTTGAGGCATTAAATGGCTTGTCTAAAGTTGTTTAGGGTTAGACTTTGTTATAATACAATGAATTTTATTGATTACAAGTGCTAAAGATGCATGAAGAATGTTTAGAAGTGTGAAGAAAGACTTGTTGAAATTTGGTCCCAAATGGGATAAGAACCTACAACCATTGCTTTGAGACAGTAAATGGCTTGTCTAAATTTGTTTAGGGTTAGACTATGTTATAATACAATGCATTTGATTGATTACAAGTGCTACAGATACATGAAGAATGTTTAGATGTGTGAAGAAAGACTTGTTGAAATTTGGTCCCAAATGGGATAAGAACCCACAACCATTGCTTTAAGGCATTAAATGGCTTGTCTAAAGGTTTTTAGGGTTAGAATATGTTATAATAAAATGAATTTGATTGATTACAAGTGCTAGAGATGCACGAAGAATGTTTAGAAGTGTGAAGAAAGACTAGTCAAAATTTGGTCCCAAAAGAACCCAAACCCATTGCTTTGAGGCAGTAAATGGCTTGTCTAAAGTTGTTTAGGGTTAGAATATGTTATAATACTATGAATTTAATTGATTACAAGTTCTAAAGATGCATGAAGAATGTTTTGAAGTGTGAAGAAAGACTTGTTGAAATTTGGTCCCAAATGGGATCAGAACCACAACCATTGCTTCGAGGTAGTAAATGGCTTGTCTAAAGTTGTTTAGGGTTATGATATGTTATAATACAATAAATTTCATTGATTACAAGTGCTAGAGATGCACGAAGAATGTTTAGAAGTATGAAGAGAGACTAGTCGAAATTTGGTCCCAAAAGAACCCAAACTCATTGCTTTGAGGCAGTAAATGGCTTGTAACAAGTTATTTAGGGTAAGAATATGTTATAATACAACGAATTTGATTGACTACAAGTGCTAAAGATTCCTGAAGAATGTTTAGAAGTGTGAAGAAAGAATTGTTGAAATTTGGTCCCAAATGCGAAAAGAACCCACAACCATTGCTTTGAGGCATAAAATGGCTTGTCTAAAGTTTTTTAGGGTTAGAATATGTTATAATACAATAAATTTGATTGATTACAAGTGCTAAAGATGCATGAAGAATGTTTAGAAGTGTGAAGAAAGACTTGTTGAAATTTGGTCCCAAATGGTATAAGAACCCACAACCATTGCTTTGAGGCATTAAATGGCTTGTCTAAAGTTGTTTAGGGTTAGACTTTGTTATAATACAATGAATTTTATTGATTACAAGTGCTAAAGATGCATGAAGAATGTTTAGAAGTGTGAAGAAACACTTGTTGAAATTTGGTCCCAAATGGGATAAGAACCTACAACCATTGCTTTGAGACAGTAAATGGCTTGTCTAAATTTGTTTAGGGTTAGACTATGTTATAATACAATGCATTTGATTGATTACATGTGCTAGAGATGCATGAAGAATTTTAGAAGTGTGAAAAAAGACTTGTTGAAATTTGGTCCCAAATGAGATAAGAACCCACAACCATTGCTTTGAGGCAGTAAATTGCTTGTCTAAAGTTGTTTTGGGTTAGAATATGTTATAATACAATGAATTTGATTGATTAAAAGTGCTAGAGATGCACGAAGAATGTTTATAAGTGTGAAGAAAGATTAATCAAAATTTGCTCCCAAAAGAACCTAAACCCATTGCTTTGAGGCAGTAAATGGCTTGTCTAAAGTTGTTTAGGGTTAGAATATGTTATAATACAATAAATTTGATTGATTACAAGTGCTAAAGATGCATGAAGAATGTTTAGAAGTGTGAAGAAAGACTTGTTGAAATTTGGTCCCAAATGGTATAAGAACCCACAACCATTGCTTTGAGGCATTAAATGGCTTGTCTAAAGTTGTTTAAGGTTAGACTTTGTTATAATACAATGAATTTTATTGATTACAAGTGTTAAAGATGCATGAAGAATGTTTAGATGTGGGAAGAAAGACTTGTTGAAATTTGGTCCCAAATGGGATAAGAACCCACAACAATTGCTTTGAGGCATTAAATGGCTTGTCTAAAGTTCTTTGGGGTTAAAATATGTTATAATACAATGAATTTGATTGATTACAAGTGCTAGCAATGCACGAAGAATGTTAAGAAGTGTGAAGAAAGACTAGTCAAAACTTGGTCCCAAAAGAACCCAAACCATTGCTTTGAGGCAGTAAATGGCTTCTCTAAAGTTGTTTAGGGTTAGAATATGTTATAATACAATGAATTTGATTGATTACAAGTGCTAAAGATGCATGAAGAATGTTTAGAAGTGTGAAGAAAGACATGTTGAAATTTGGTCCCAAATGGGATAAGAACCCACAACCATTGCTTTGAGGCAGTAAATGGCTTGTCTAAATTTGTTTAGGGTTAGACTATGTTATAATACAATGAATTTGATTGATTACATGTGCTAGAGATGCATGAAGAATTTTAGAAGTGTGAAAAAAGACTTGTTGAAATTTGGTCCCAAATGAGATAAGAACCCACAACCATTGCTTTGAGGCAGTAAATGGCTTGTCTAAAGTTGTTTTGGGTTAGAATATGTTATAATACAATGAATTTGATTGATTAAAAGTGCTAGAGATGCACGAAGAATGTTTATAAGTGTGAAGAAAGACTAGTCAAAATTTGGTCCCAAAAGAACCCAAACCCATTGCTTTAACGCAGTAAATGGCTTGTCTAAAGTTGTTTAGGGTTAGAATATTTTATAATACTATGAATTTGATTGATTACAAGTTCTAAAGATGCATGAAGAATGTTTTGAAGTGTGAAGAAAGACATGTTGAAATTTGGTCCCAAATGGGATCAGAACCACAACCATTGCTTTGAGGTAGTAAATGGCTTGTCTAAAGTTGTTTAGGGTTAGAATATGTTATAATACAATAAATTTCATTGATTACAAGTGCTATAGATGCACGAAGAATGTTTAGAAGTATGAAGAGAGACTAGTCAAAATTTGGTCCCAAAAGAACCCCAAACGCATTGTTTTGAGGCAGTAAATGGCTTGTAACAAGTTATTTAGGGTAAGAATATGTTATAATACAACGAATTTGATTGACTACAAGCGCTAAAGATGCCTGAAGAATGTTCAGAAGTGTGAAGAAAGATTTGTTGAAATTTGGTCCCAAATGAGATAAGAACCCACAACCATTGCTTTGAGGCAGTAAATTGCTTGTCTAAAGTTGTTTTGGGTTAGAATATGTTATAATACAATGAATTTGATTGATTAAAAGTGCTAGAGATGCACGAAGAATGTTTATAAGTGTGAAGAAAGATTAATCAAAATTTGCTCCCAAAAGAACCTAAACCCATTGCTTTGAGGCAGTAAATGGCTTGTCTAAAGTTGTTTAGGGTTAGAATATGTTATAATACAATAAATTTGATTGATTACAAGTGCTAAAGATGCATGAAGAATGTTTAGAAGTGTGAAGAAAGACTTGTTGAAATTTGGTCCCAAATGGTATAAGAACCCACAACCATTGCTTTGAGGCATTAAATGGCTTGTCTAAAGTTGTTTAAGGTTAGACTTTGTTATAATACAATGAATTTTATTGATTACAAGTGTTAAAGATGCATGAAGAATGTTTAGATGTGGGAAGAAAGACTTGTTGAAATTTGGTCCCAAATGGGATAAGAACCCACAACAATTGCTTTGAGGCATTAAATGGCTTGTCTAAAGTTCTTTGGGGTTAAAATATGTTATAATACAATGAATTTGATTGATTACAAGTGCTAGCAATGCACGAAGAATGTTAAGAAGTGTGAAGAAAGACTAGTCAAAACTTGGTCCCAAAAGAACCCAAACCATTGCTTTGAGGCAGTAAATGGCTTCTCTAAAGTTGTTTAGGGTTAGAATATGTTATAATACAATGAATTTGATTGATTACAAGTGCTAAAGATGCATGAAGAATGTTTAGAAGTGTGAAGAAAGACATGTTGAAATTTGGTCCCAAATGGGATAAGAACCCACAACCATTGCTTTGAGGCAGTAAATGGCTTGTCTAAATTTGTTTAGGGTTAGACTATGTTATAATACAATGAATTTGATTGATTACATGTGCTAGAGATGCATGAAGAATTTTAGAAGTGTGAAAAAAGACTTGTTGAAATTTGGTCCCAAATGAGATAAGAACCCACAACCATTGCTTTGAGGCAGTAAATGGCTTGTCTAAAGTTGTTTTGGGTTAGAATATGTTATAATACAATGAATTTGATTGATTAAAAGTGCTAGAGATGCACGAAGAATGTTTATAAGTGTGAAGAAAGACTAGTCAAAATTTGGTCCCAAAAGAACCCAAACCCATTGCTTTAACGCAGTAAATGGCTTGTCTAAAGTTGTTTAGGGTTAGAATATTTTATAATACTATGAATTTGATTGATTACAAGTTCTAAAGATGCATGAAGAATGTTTTGAAGTGTGAAGAAAGACATGTTGAAATTTGGTCCCAAATGGGATCAGAACCACAACCATTGCTTTGAGGTAGTAAATGGCTTGTCTAAAGTTGTTTAGGGTTAGAATATGTTATAATACAATAAATTTCATTGATTACAAGTGCTATAGATGCACGAAGAATGTTTAGAAGTATGAAGAGAGACTAGTCAAAATTTGGTCCCAAAAGAACCCCAAACGCATTGTTTTGAGGCAGTAAATGGCTTGTAACAAGTTATTTAGGGTAAGAATATGTTATAATACAACGAATTTGATTGACTACAAGCGCTAAAGATGCCTGAAGAATGTTCAGAAGTGTGAAGAAAGAATTGTTGAAATTTGGTCCCAAATGGGAAAAGAACCCACAACCATTGCTTTGAGGCAGTAAATGGCTTGTCTAAAGTTGTTTTGGGTTAGAATATGTTATAATACAATGAATTTGATTGATTAAAAGTGCTAGAGATGCACGAAGAATGTGTATAAGTGTGAAGAAAGACTAGTCAAAATTTGGTCCCAAAAGAACCCAAACCCATTGCTTTGAGGCAGTAAATGGCTTGTCTAAAGTTGTTTAGGGTTAGAATATGTTATAATACTATGAATTTGATTGATTATAAGTTCTAAAGATGCATGAAGAATGTTTTGAAGTGTGAAGAAAGACTCGTTGAAATTTGGTCCCAAATGGGATCAGAACCACAACCATTGCTTTGAGGTAGTAAATGGCTTGTCTAAAGTTGTTTAGGGTTAGAATATGTTATAATACAATAAATTTCATTGATTACAAGTGCTAGAGATGCACGAAGAATGTTAAGAAGTATGAAGAGAGACTAGTCAAATTTGGTCCCAAAAGAACCCAAACGCATTGCTTTGAGGCAGTAAATGACTTGTAACAAGTTATTTATGGTAAGAATATGTTATAATACAACGAATTTGATTGACTACAAGTGCTAAAGATGCCTGAAAAATGTTCAGAAGTGTGAAGAAAGAATTGTTGAAATTTGGTCCTAAATGGGAAAAGAACCCACAACCATTGCTTTGAGGCAGTAAATGGCATGTCTAAAGTTGTTTTGGGTTAGAATATGTTATAATACAATGAATTTGATTGATTAAAAGTGCTAGAGATGCACGAAGAATGTTTATAAGTGTGAAGAAAGACTAGTCAAAATTTGGTCTCAAAAGAACCCAAACCCATTGCTTTGAGGCAGTAAATGGCTTGTCTAAAGTTGTTTAGGGTTAGAACATGTTATAATACTATGAATTTGAATGATTACAAATTCTAAAGATGCATGAAGAATGTTTTGAAGTGTGAAGAAATACTTGTTGAAATTTAGTCCCAATTGGGATCAGAACCACAACCATTGCTTTGAGGTAGTAAATGGCTTGTCTAAAGTTGTTTAGGGTTAGAATATGTTATAATACAATAAATTTCATTGATTACAAGTGCTAGAGATGCACTAAGAATGTTTAGAAGTATGAAGAGAGACTAGTCGAAATTTGGTCCCAAAAGAAGCCAAACGCATTGCTTTGAGGCAGTAAATGGCTTGTAACAAGTTATTTAGGGTAAGAATATGTTATAATACAACGAATTTGATTGACTATATGTGCTAAAGATGCCTGAAGAATGTTTAGAAGTGTGAAGAAAGAATTGTTGAAATTTGGTCCCAAATGGGAAAAGAACCCACAACAATTGCTTTGAGGCATTAAATGGCTTGTCTAAAGTTTTTTAGGGTTAGAATATGTTATAATACAATAAATTTGATTGATTACAAGTGCTAAAGATGCATGAAGAATGTTTAGAAGTGTGAAGAAAGACTTGTTGAAATTTGGTCCCAAATGGTATAAGAACCCACAACCATTGCTTTGAGGGAGTAAATGGCTTGTCTAAAGTTGTTTAGGGTTAGAATATGTTATAATACAATGAATTTGATTGATTACAAGTGCTACAGATACATGAAGAATGTTTAGATGTGTGAAGAAAGACTTGTTGAAATTTGCTCCCAAATGGGATAAGAACCCACAACCATTGCTTTAAGGCATTAAATGGCTTGTCTAAAGGTTTTTAGGGGTAGAATATGTTATAATAAAATGAATTTGATTGATTACAAGTGCTAGAGATGCACGAAGAATGTTTAGAAGTGTGAAGAAAGACTAGTCAAAATTTGGTCCCAAAAGAACCCAAACCCATTGCTTTGAGGCAGTAAATGGCTTGTCTAAAGTTGTTTAGGGTTAGAATATGTTATAATACTATGAATTTAATTGATTACAAGTTCTAAAGATGCATGAAGAATGTTTTGAAGTGTGAAGAAAGACTTGTTGAAATTTGGTCCCAAATGGGATCAGAACCACAACCATTGCTTCGAGGTAGTAAATGGTTGTCTAAAGTTGTTTAGGGTTAGGATATGTTATAATACAATAAATTTCATTGATTACAAGTGCTAGAGATGCACGAAGAATGTTTAGAAGTATGAAGAGAGACTAGTCGAAATTTGGTCCCAAAAGAACCCAAACTCATTGCTTTGAGGCAGTAAATGGCTTGTAACAAGTTATTTAGGGTAAGAATATGTTATAATACAACGAATTTGATTGACTACAAGTGCTAAAGATTCCTGAAGAATGTTTAGAAGTGTGAAGAAAGAATTGTTGAAATTTGGTCCCAAATGCGAAAAGAACCCACAACCATTGCTTTGAGGCATAAAATGGCTTGTCTAAAGTTTTTTAGGGTTAGAATATGTTATAATACAATAAATTTGATTGATTACAAGTGCTAAAGATGCATGAAGAATGTTTAGAAGTGTGAAGAAAGACTTGTTGAAATTTGGTCCCAAATGGTATAAGAACCCACAACCATTGCTTTGAGGCATTAAATGGCTTGTCTAAAGTTGTTTAGGGTTAGACTTTGTTATAATACAATGAATTTTATTGATTACAAGTGCTAAAGATGCATGAAGAATGTTTAGAAGTGTGAAGAAACACTTGTTGAAATTTGGTCCCAAATGGGATAAGAACCTACAACCATTGCTTTGAGACAGTAAATGGCTTGTCTAAATTTGTTTAGGGTTAGACTATGTTATAATACAATGCATTTGATTGATTACATGTGCTAGAGATGCATGAAGAATTTTAGAAGTGTGAAAAAAGACTTGTTGAAATTTGGTCCCAAATGAGATAAGAACCCACAACCATTGCTTTGAGGCAGTAAATTGCTTGTCTAAAGTTGTTTTGGGTTAGAATATGTTATAATACAATGAATTTGATTGATTAAAAGTGCTAGAGATGCACGAAGAATGTTTATAAGTGTGAAGAAAGATTAATCAAAATTTGCTCCCAAAAGAACCTAAACCCATTGCTTTGAGGCAGTAAATGGCTTGTCTAAAGTTGTTTAGGGTTAGAATATGTTATAATACAATAAATTTGATTGATTACAAGTGCTAAAGATGCATGAAGAATGTTTAGAAGTGTGAAGAAAGACTTGTTGAAATTTGGTCCCAAATGGTATAAGAACCCACAACCATTGCTTTGAGGCATTAAATGGCTTGTCTAAAGTTGTTTAAGGTTAGACTTTGTTATAATACAATGAATTTTATTGATTACAAGTGTTAAAGATGCATGAAGAATGTTTAGATGTGGGAAGAAAGACTTGTTGAAATTTGGTCCCAAATGGGATAAGAACCCACAACAATTGCTTTGAGGCATTAAATGGCTTGTCTAAAGTTCTTTGGGGTTAAAATATGTTATAATACAATGAATTTGATTGATTACAAGTGCTAGCAATGCACGAAGAATGTTAAGAAGTGTGAAGAAAGACTAGTCAAAACTTGGTCCCAAAAGAACCCAAACCATTGCTTTGAGGCAGTAAATGGCTTCTCTAAAGTTGTTTAGGGTTAGAATATGTTATAATACAATGAATTTGATTGATTACAAGTGCTAAAGATGCATGAAGAATGTTTAGAAGTGTGAAGAAAGACATGTTGAAATTTGGTCCCAAATGGGATAAGAACCCACAACCATTGCTTTGAGGCAGTAAATGGCTTGTCTAAATTTGTTTAGGGTTAGACTATGTTATAATACAATGAATTTGATTGATTACATGTGCTAGAGATGCATGAAGAATTTTAGAAGTGTGAAAAAAGACTTGTTGAAATTTGGTCCCAAATGAGATAAGAACCCACAACCATTGCTTTGAGGCAGTAAATGGCTTGTCTAAAGTTGTTTTGGGTTAGAATATGTTATAATACAATGAATTTGATTGATTAAAAGTGCTAGAGATGCACGAAGAATGTTTATAAGTGTGAAGAAAGACTAGTCAAAATTTGGTCCCAAAAGAACCCAAACCCATTGCTTTAACGCAGTAAATGGCTTGTCTAAAGTTGTTTAGGGTTAGAATATTTTATAATACTATGAATTTGATTGATTACAAGTTCTAAAGATGCATGAAGAATGTTTTGAAGTGTGAAGAAAGACATGTTGAAATTTGGTCCCAAATGGGATCAGAACCACAACCATTGCTTTGAGGTAGTAAATGGCTTGTCTAAAGTTGTTTAGGGTTAGAATATGTTATAATACAATAAATTTCATTGATTACAAGTGCTATAGATGCACGAAGAATGTTTAGAAGTATGAAGAGAGACTAGTCAAAATTTGGTCCCAAAAGAACCCCAAACGCATTGTTTTGAGGCAGTAAATGGCTTGTAACAAGTTATTTAGGGTAAGAATATGTTATAATACAACGAATTTGATTGACTACAAGCGCTAAAGATGCCTGAAGAATGTTCAGAAGTGTGAAGAAAGAATTGTTGAAATTTGGTCCCAAATGGGAAAAGAACCCACAACCATTGCTTTGAGGCAGTAAATGGCTTGTCTAAAGTTGTTTTGGGTTAGAATATGTTATAATACAATGAATTTGATTGATTAAAAGTGCTAGAGATGCACGAAGAATGTGTATAAGTGTGAAGAAAGACTAGTCAAAATTTGGTCCCAAAAGAACCCAAACCCATTGCTTTGAGGCAGTAAATGGCTTGTCTAAAGTTGTTTAGGGTTAGAATATGTTATAATACTATGAATTTGATTGATTATAAGTTCTAAAGATGCATGAAGAATGTTTTGAAGTGTGAAGAAAGACTCGTTGAAATTTGGTCCCAAATGGGATCAGAACCACAACCATTGCTTTGAGGTAGTAAATGGCTTGTCTAAAGTTGTTTAGGGTTAGAATATGTTATAATACAATAAATTTCATTGATTACAAGTGCTAGAGATGCACGAAGAATGTTAAGAAGTATGAAGAGAGACTAGTCAAATTTGGTCCCAAAAGAACCCAAACGCATTGCTTTGAGGCAGTAAATGACTTGTAACAAGTTATTTATGGTAAGAATATGTTATAATACAACGAATTTGATTGACTACAAGTGCTAAAGATGCCTGAAAAATGTTCAGAAGTGTGAAGAAAGAATTGTTGAAATTTGGTCCTAAATGGGAAAAGAACCCACAACCATTGCTTTGAGGCAGTAAATGGCATGTCTAAAGTTGTTTTGGGTTAGAATATGTTATAATACAATGAATTTGATTGATTAAAAATGCTAGAGATGCACGAAGAATGTTTATAAGTGTGAAGAAAGACTAGTCAAAATTTGGTCTCAAAAGAACCCAAACCCATTGCTTTGAGGCAGTAAATGGCTTGTCTAAAGTTGTTTAGGGTTAGAACATGTTATAATACTATGAATTTGAATGATTACAAATTCTAAAGATGCATGAAGAATGTTTTGAAGTGTGAAGAAATACTTGTTGAAATTTAGTCCCAATTGGGATCAGAACCACAACCATTGCTTTGAGGTAGTAAATGGCTTGTCTAAAGTTGTTTAGGGTTAGAATATGTTATAATACAATAAATTTCATTGATTACAAGTGCTAGAGATGCACTAAGAATGTTTAGAAGTATGAAGAGAGACTAGTCGAAATTTGGTCCCAAAAGAAGCCAAACGCATTGCTTTGAGGCAGTAAATGGCTTGTAACAAGTTATTTAGGGTAAGAATATGTTATAATACAACGAATTTGATTGACTATATGTGCTAAAGATGCCTGAAGAATGTTTAGAAGTGTGAAGAAAGAATTGTTGAAATTTGGTCCCAAATGGGAAAAGAACCCACAACAATTGCTTTGAGGCATTAAATGGCTTGTCTAAAGTTTTTTAGGGTTAGAATATGTTATAATACAATAAATTTGATTGATTACAAGTGCTAAAGATGCATGAAGAATGTTTAGAAGTGTGAAGAAAGACTTGTTGAAATTTGGTCCCAAATGGTATAAGAACCCACAACCATTGCTTTGAGGGAGTAAATGGCTTGTCTAAAGTTGTTTAGGGTTAGAATATGTTATAATACAATGAATTTGATTGATTACAAGTGCTACAGATACATGAAGAATGTTTAGATGTGTGAAGAAAGACTTGTTGAAATTTGCTCCCAAATGGGATAAGAACCCACAACCATTGCTTTAAGGCATTAAATGGCTTGTCTAAAGGTTTTTAGGGGTAGAATATGTTATAATAAAATGAATTTGATTGATTACAAGTGCTAGAGATGCACGAAGAATGTTTAGAAGTGTGAAGAAAGACTAGTCAAAATTTGGTCCCAAAAGAACCCAAACCCATTGCTTTGAGGCAGTAAATGGCTTGTCTAAAGTTGTTTAGGGTTAGAATATGTTATAATACTATGAATTTAATTGATTACAAGTTCTAAAGATGCATGAAGAATGTTTTGAAGTGTGAAGAAAGACTTGTTGAAATTTGGTCCCAAATGGGATCAGAACCACAACCATTGCTTCGAGGTAGTAAATGGTTGTCTAAAGTTGTTTAGGGTTAGGATATGTTATAATACAATAAATTTCATTGATTACAAGTGCTAGAGATGCACGAAGAATGTTTAGAAGTATGAAGAGAGACTAGTCGAAATTTGGTCCCAAAAGAACCCAAACTCATTGCTTTGAGGCAGTAAATGGCTTGTAACAAGTTATTTAGGGTAAGAATATGTTATAATACAACGAATTTGATTGACTACAAGTGCTAAAGATTCCTGAAGAATGTTTAGAAGTGTGAAGAAAGAATTGTTGAAATTTGGTCCCAAATGCGAAAAGAACCCACAACCATTGCTTTGAGGCATAAAATGGCTTGTCTAAAGTTTTTTAGGGTTAGAATATGTTATAATACAATAAATTTGATTGATTACAAGTGCTAAAGATGCATGAAGAATGTTTAGAAGTGTGAAGAAAGACTTGTTGAAATTTGGTCCCAAATGGTATAAGAACCCACAACCATTGCTTTGAGGCATTAAATGGCTTGTCTAAAGTTGTTTAGGGTTAGACTTTGTTATAATACAATGAATTTTATTGATTACAAGTGCTAAAGATGCATGAAGAATGTTTAGAAGTGTGAAGAAAGACTTGTTGAAATTTGGTCCCAAATGGGATAAGAACCTACAACCATTGCTTTGAGACAGTAAATGGCTTGTCTAAATTTGTTTAGGGTTAGACTATGTTATAATACAATGCATTTGATTGATTACATGTGCTAGAGATGCATGAAGAATTTTAGAAGTGTGAAAAAAGACTTGTTGAAATTTGGTCCCAAATGAGATAAGAACCCACAACCATTGCTTTGAGGCAGTAAATTGCTTGTCTAAAGTTGTTTTGGGTTAGAATATGTTATAATACAATGAATTTGATTGATTAAAAGTGCTAGAGATGCACGAAGAATGTTTATAAGTGTGAAGAAAGATTAATCAAAATTTGGTCCCAAAAGAACCTAAACCCATTGCTTTGAGGCAGTAAATGGCTTGTCTAAAGTTGTTTAGGGTTAGAATATGTTATAATACAATAAATTTGATTGATTACAAGTGCTAAAGATGCATGAAGAATGTTTAGAAGTGTGAAGAAAGACTTGTTGAAATTTGGTCCCAAATGGTATAAGAACCCACAACCATTGCTTTGAGGCATTAAATGGCTTGTCTAAAGTTGTTTAAGGTTAGACTTTGTTATAATACAATGAATTTTATTGATTACAAGTGCTAAAGATGCATGAAGAATGTTTAGATGTGTGAAGAAAGACTTGTTGAAATTTGGTCCCAAATGGGATAAGAACCCACAACAATTGCTTTGAGGCATTAAATGGCTTGTCTAAAGTTCTTTGGGGTTAGAATATGTTATAATACAATGAATTTGATTGATTACAAGTGCTAGCAATGCACGAAGAATGTTAAGAAGTGTGAAGAAAGACTAGTCAAAATTTGGTCCCAAAAGAACCCAAACCATTGCTTTGAGGCAGTAAATGGCTTCTCTAAAGTTGTTTAGGGTTAGAATATGTTATAATACAATGAATTTGATTGATTACAAGTGCTAAAGATGTATGAAGAATGTTTAGAAGTGTGAAGAAAGACATGTTGAAATTTGGTCCCAAATGGGATATGAACCCACAACCATTGCTTTGAGGCAGTAAATGGCTTGTCTAAATTTGTTTAGGGTTAGACTATGTTATCATACAATGAATTTGATTGATTACATGTGCTAGAGATGCATGAAGAATTTTAGAAGTGTGAAAAAAGACTTGTTGAAATTTGGTCCCAAATGAGATAAGAACCCACAACCATTGCTTTGAAGCAGTAAATGGCTTGTCTAAAGTTGTTTTGGGTTAGAATATGTTATAATACAATGAATTTGATTGATTAAAAGTGCTAGAGATGCACGAAGAATGTTTATAAGTGTGAAGAAAGACTAGTCAAAATTTGGTCCCAAAAGAACCCAAACCATTGCTTTGAGGCAGTAAATGGCTTCTCTAAAGTTGTTTAGGGTTAGAATATGTTATAATACAATGAATTTGATTGATTACAAGTGCTAAAGATGCCTGAAGAATGTTTAGAAGTGTGAAGAAAGAATTGTTGAAATTTGGTCCCAAATGGGAAAAGAACCCACAACAATTGCTTTGAGGCATTAAATGGCTTGTCCAAAGTTTTTTAGGGTTAGAATATGTTATAATACAATAAATTTGATTGATTACAAGTGCTAAAGATGCATGAAGAATGTTTAGAAGTGTGAAGAAAGACTTGTTGAAATTTGGTCCCAAATGGTATAAGAACCCACAACCATTGCTTTGAGGCAGTAAATGGCTTGTCTAAAGTTGTTTAGAGTTAGAATATGTTATAATACAATGAATTTGATTGATTACAAGTGCTACAGATACATGAAGAATGTTTAGATGTGTGAAGAAAGACTTGTTGAAATTTGGTCCCAAATGGGATAAGAACCCACAACCATTGCTTTAAGGCATTAAATGGCTTGTCTAAAGGTTTTTAGGGTTAGAATATGTTATAATAAAATGAATTTGATTGATTACAAGTGCTAGAGATGCACGAAGAATGTTTAGAAGTGTGAAGAAAGACTAGTCAAAATTTGGTCCCAAAAGAACCCAAACCCATTGCTTTGAGGCAGTAAATGGCTTGTCTAAAGTTGTTTAGGGTTAGAATATGTTATAATACTATGAATTTAATTGATTACAAGTTCTAAAGATGCATGAAGAATGTTTTGAAGTGTGAAGAAAGACTTGTTGAAATTTGGTCCCAAATGGGATCAGAACCACAACCATTGCTTCGAGGTAGTAAATGGCTTGTCTAAAGTTGTTTAGGGTTATGATATGTTATAATACAATAAATTTCATTGATTACAAGTGCTAGAGATGCACGAAGAATGTTTAGAAGTATGAAGAGAGACTAGTCAAAATTTGGTCCCAAAAGAACCCAAACTCATTGCTTTGAGGCAGTAAATGGCTTGTAACAAGTTATTTAGGGTAAGAATATGTTATAAAACAACGAATTTGATTGACTACAAGTGCTAAAGATTCCTGAAGAATGTTTAGAAGTGTGAAGAAAGAATTGTTGAAATTTGGTCCCAAATGCGAAAAGAACCCACAACCATTGCTTTGAGGCATAAAATGGCTTGTCTAAAGTTTTTTAGGGTTAGAATATGTTATAATACAATAAATTTGATTGATTACAAGTGCTAAAGATGCATGAAGAATGTTTAGAAGTGTGAAGAAAGACTTGTTGAAATTTGGTCCCAAATGGTATAAGAACCCACAACCATTGCTTTGAGGCATTAAATGGCTTGTCTAAAGTTGTTTAGGGTTAGACTTTGTTATAATACAATGAATTTTATTGATTACAAGTGCTAAAGATGCATGAAGAATGTTTAGAAGTGTGAAGAAAGACTTGTTGAAATTTGGTCCCAAATGGGATAAGAACCTACAACCATTGCTTTGAGACAGTAAATGGCTTGTCTAAATTTGTTTAGGGTTAGACTATGTTATAATACAATGCATTTGATTGATTACATGTGCTAGAGATGCATGAAGAATTTTAGAAGTGTGAAAAAAGACTTGTTGAAATTTGGTCCCAAATGAGATAAGAACCCACAACCATTGCTTTGAGGCAGTAAATTGCTTGTCTAAAGTTGTTTTGGGTTAGAATATGTTATAATACAATGAATTTGATTGATTAAAAGTGCTAGAGATGCACGAAGAATGTTTATAAGTGTGAAGAAAGATTAATCAAAATTTGGTCCCAAAAGAACCTAAACCCATTGCTTTGAGGCAGTAAATGGCTTGTCTAAAGTTGTTTAGGGTTAGAATATGTTATAATACAATAAATTTGATTGATTACAAGTGCTAAAGATGCATGAAGAATGTTTAGAAGTGTGAAGAAAGACTTGTTGAAATTTGGTCCCAAATGGTATAAGAACCCACAACCATTGCTTTGAGGCATTAAATGGCTTGTCTAAAGTTGTTTAAGGTTAGACTTTGTTATAATACAATGAATTTTATTGATTACAAGTGCTAAAGATGCATGAAGAATGTTTAGATGTGTGAAGAAAGACTTGTTGAAATTTGGTCCCAAATGGGATAAGAACCCACAACAATTGCTTTGAGGCATTAAATGGCTTGTCTAAAGTTCTTTGGGGTTAAAATATGTTATAATACAATGAATTTGATTGATTACAAGTGCTAGCAATGCAGGAAGAATGTTAAGAAGTGTGAAGAAAGACTAGTCAAAATTTGGTCCCAAAAGAACCCAAACCATTGCTTTGAGGCAGTAAATGGCTTCTCTAAAGTTGTTTAGGGTTAGAATATGTTATAATACAATGAATTTGATTGATTACAAGTGCTAAAGATGCATGAAGAATGTTTAGAAGTGTGAAGAAAGACATGTTGAAATTTGGTCCCAAATGGGATATGAACCCACAACCATTGCTTTGAGGCAGTAAATGGCTTGTCTAAATTTGTTTAGGGTTAGACTATGTTATAATACAATGAATTTGATTGATTACATGTGCTAGAGATGCATGAAGAATTTTAGAAGTGTGAAAAAAGACTTGTTGAAATTTGGTCCCAAATGAGATAAGAACCCACAACCATTGCTTTGAGGCAGTAAATGGCTTGTCTAAAGTTGTTTTGGGTTAGAATATGTTATAATACAATGAATTTGATTGATTAAAAGTGCTAGAGATGCACGAAGAATGTTTATAAGTGTGAAGAAAGACTAGTCAAAATTTGGTCCCAAAAGAACCCAAACCATTGCTTTGAGGCAGTAAATGGCTTCTCTAAAGTTGTTTAGGGTTAGAATATGTTATAATACAATGAATTTGATTGATTACAAGTGCTAAAGATGCCTGAAGAATGTTTAGAAGTGTGAAGAAAGAATTGTTGAAATTTGGTCCCAAATGGGAAAAGAACCCACAACAATTGCTTTGAGGCATTAAATGGCTTGTCCAAAGTTTTTTAGGGTTAGAATATGTTATAATACAATAAATTTGATTGATTACAAGTGCTAAAGATGCATGAAGAATGTTTAGAAGTGTGAAGAAAGACTTGTTGAAATTTGGTCCCAAATGGTATAAGAACCCACAACCATTGCTTTGACGCAGTAAATGGCTTGTCTAAAGTTGTTTATGGTTAGAATATGTTATAATACAATGAATTTAATTGATTACAAGTGCTACAGATACATGAAGAATGTTTAGATGTGTGAAGAAAGACTTGTTGAAATTTGGTCCCAAATGGGATAAGAACCCACAACCATTGCTTTAAGGTATTAAATGGCTTGTCTAAAGGTTTTTAGGGTTAGAATATGTTATAATAAAATGAATTTGATTGATTACAAGTGCTAGAGATGCACGAAGAATGTTTAGAAGTGTGAAGAAAGACTAGTCAAAATTTGGTCCCAAAAGAACCCAAACCCATTGCTTTGAGGCAGTAAATGGCTTGTCTAAAGTTGTTTAGGGTTAGAATATGTTATAATACTATGAATTTAATTGATTACAAGTTCTAAAGATGCATGAAGAATGTTTTGAAATGTGAAGAAAGACTTGTTGAAATTTGGTCCCAAATGGGATCAGAACCACAACCATTGCTTCGAGGTAGTAAATGGCTTGTCTAAAGTTGTTTAGGGTTATGATATGTTATAATACAATAAATTTCATTGATTACAAGTGCTAGAGATGCACGAAGAATGTTTAGAAGTATGAAGAGAGACTAGTCGAAATTTGGTCCCAAAAGAACCCAAACTCATTGCTTTGAGGCAGTAAATGGCTTGTAACAAGTTATTTAGGGTAAGAATATGTTATAATACAACGAATTTGATTGACTACAAGTGCTAAAGATTCCTGAAGAATGTTTAGAAGTGTGAAGAAAGAATTGTTGAAATTTGGTCCCAAATGCGAAAAGAACCCACAACCATTGCTTTGAGGCATAAAATGGCTTGTCTAAAGTTTTTTAGGGTTAGAATATGTTATAATACAATAAATTTGATTGATTACAAGTGCTAAAGATGCATGAAGAATGTTTAGAAGTGTGAAGAAAGACTTGTTGAAATTTGGTCCCAAATGGTATAAGAACCCACAACCATTGCTTTGAGGCATTAAATGGCTTGTCTAAAGTTGTTTAGGGTTAGACTTTGTTATAATACAATGAATTTTATTGATTAAAAGTGCTAAAGATGCATGAAGAATGTTTAGAAGTGTGAAGAAAGACTTGTTAAAATTTGGTCCCAAATGGGATAAGAACCCACAACCATTGCTTTGAGGCAGTAAATGGCTTGTCTAAATTTGTTAAGGGTTAGACTATGGTATAATATAATGAATTTGATTGATTACATGTGCTAAAGATGCATGAAGAATTTTAGAAGTGTGAAAAAAGACTTGTTGAAATTTGATCCCAAATGAGATAAGAACCCACAACCATTGCTTTGAGGCAGTAAATGGCTTGTCTAAAGTTGTTTTGGGTTAGAATATGTTATAATACAATGAATTTGATTGATTAAAAGTGCTAGAGATGCACGAAGAATGTTTATAAGTGTGAAAAAAGATTAATCAAAATTTGGTCCCAAAAGAACCTAAACCCATTGCTTTGAGGCAGTAAATGGCTTGTCTAAAGTTGTTTAGGGTTAGAATATGTTATAATACAATAAATTTGATTGATTACAAGTGCTAAAGATGCATGAAGAATGTTTAGAAGTGTGAAGAAAGACTTGTTGAAATTTGGTCCCAAATGGTATAAGAACCCACAACCATTGCTTTGAGGCATTAAATGGCTTGTCTAAAGTTGTTTAAGGTTAGACTTTGTTATAATACAATGAATTTTATTGATTACAAGTGCTAAAGATGCATGAAGAATGTTTAGATGTGTGAAGAAAGACTTGTTGAAATTTGGTCCCAAATGGGATAAGAACCCACAACAATTGCTTTGAGGCATTAAATGGCTTGTCTAAAGTTCTTTGGGGTTAAAATATGTTATAATACAATGAATTTGATTGATTACAAGTGCTAGCAATGCAGGAAGAATGTTAAGAAGTGTGAAGAAAGACTAGTCAAAATTTGGTCCCAAAAGAACCCAAACCATTGCTTTGAGGCAGTAAATGGCTTCTCTAAAGTTGTTTAGGGTTAGAAATGTTATAATACAATGAATTTGATTGATTACAAGTGCTAAAGATGCATGAAGAATGTTTAGAAGTGTGAAGAAAGACATGTTGAAATTTGGTCCCAAATGGGATATGAACCCACAACCATTGCTTTGAGGCAGTAAATGGCTTGTCTAAATTTGTTTAGGGTTAGACTATGTTATAATACAATGAATTTGATTGATTACATGTGCTAGAGATGCATGAAGAATTTTAGAAGTGTGAAAAAAGACTTGTTGAAATTTGGTCCCAAATGAGATAAGAACCCACAACCATTGCTTTGAGGCAGTAAATGGCTTGTCTAAAGTTGTTTTGGGTTAGAATATGTTATAATACAATGAATTTGATTGATTAAAAGTGCTAGAGATGCACGAAGAATGTTTATAAGTGTGAAGAAAGACTAGTCAAAATTTGGTCCCAAAAGAACCCAAACCATTGCTTTGAGGCAGTAAATGGCTTCTCTAAAGTTGTTTAGGGTTAGAATATGTTATAATACAATGAATTTGATTGATTACAAGTGCTAAAGATGCCTGAAGAATGTTTAGAAGTGTGAAGAAAGAATTGTTGAAATTTGGTCCCAAATGGGAAAAGAACCCACAACAATTGCTTTGAGGCATTAAATGGCTTGTCCAAAGTTTTTTAGGGTTAGAATATGTTATAATACAATAAATTTGATTGATTACAAGTGCTAAAGATGCATGAAGAATGTTTAGAAGTGTGAAGAAAGACTTGTTGAAATTTGGTCCCAAATGGTATAAGAACCCACAACCATTGCTTTGACGCAGTAAATGGCTTGTCTAAAGTTGTTTATGGTTAGAATATGTTATAATACAATGAATTTGATTGATTACAAGTGCTACAGATACATGAAGAATGTTTAGATGTGTGAAAAAAGACTTGTTGAAATTTGGTCCCAAATGGGATAAGAACCCACAACCATTGCTTTAAGGCATTAAATGGCTTGTCTAAAGGTTTTTAGGGTTAGAATATGTTATAATAAAATGAATTTGATTGATTACAAGTGCTAGAGATGCACGAAGAATGTTTAGAAGTGTGAAGAAAGACTAGTCAAAATTTGGTCCCAAAAGAACCCAAACCCATTGCTTTGAGGCAGTAAATGGCTTGTCTAAAGTTGTTTAGGGTTAGAATATGTTATAATACTATGAATTTAATTGATTACAAGTTCTAAAGATGCATGAAGAATGTTTTGAAGTGTGAAGAAAGACTTGTTGAAATTTGGTCCCAAATGGGATCAGAACCACAACCATTGCTTCGAGGTAGTAAATGGCTTGTCTAAAGTTGTTTAGGGTTATGATATGTTATAATACAATAAATTTCATTGATTACAAGTGCTAGAGATGCACGAAGAATGTTTAGAAGTATGAAGAGAGACTAGTCGAAATTTGGTCCCAAAAGAACCCAAACTCATTGCTTTGAGGCAGTAAATGGCTTGTAACAAGTTATTTAGGGTAAGAATATGTTATAATACAACGAATTTGATTGACTACAAGTGCTAAAGATTCCTGAAGAATGTTTAGAAGTGTGAAGAAAGAATTGTTGAAATTTGGTCCCAAATGCGAAAAGAACCCACAACCATTGCTTTGAGGCATAAAATGGCTTGTCTAAAGTTTTTTAGGGTTAGAATATGTTATAATACAAGAAATTTGATTGATTACAAGTGCTAAAGATGCATGAAGAATGTTTAGAAGTGTGAAGAAAGACTTGTTGAAATTTGGTACCAAATGGTATAAGAACCCACAACCATTGCTTTGAGGCATTAAATGGCTTGTCTAAAGTTGTTTAGGGTTAGACTTTGTTATAATACAATGAATTTTATTGATTAAAAGTGCTAAAGATGCATGAAGAATGTTTAGAAGTGTGAAGAAAGACTTGTTGAAATTTGGTCCCAAATGGGATAAGAACCCACAACCATTGCTTTGAGGCAGTAAATGGCTTGTCTAAATTTGTTAAGGGTTAGACTATGGTATAATATAATGAATTTGATTGATTACATGTGCTAAAGATGCATGAAGAATTTTAGAAGTGTGAAAAAAGACTTGTTGAAATTTGATCCCAAATGAGATAAGAACCCACAACCATTGCTTTGAGGCAGTAAATGGCTTGTCTAAAGTTGTTTTGGGTTAGAATATGTTATAATACAATGAATTTGATTGATTAAAAGTGCTAGAGATGCACGAAGAATGTTTATAAGTGTGAAGAAAGATTAATCAAAATTTGGTCCCAAAAGAACCTAAACCCATTGCTTTGAGGCAGTAAATGGCTTGTCTAAAGTTGTTTAGGGTTAGAATATGTTATAATACAATAAATTTGATTGATTACAAGTGCTAAAGATGCATGAAGAATGTTTAGAAGTGTGAAGAAAGACTTGTTGAAATTTGGTCCCAAATGGTATAAGAACCCACAACCATTGCTTTGAGGCATTAAATGGCTTGTCTAAAGTTGTTTAAGGTTAGACTTTGTTATAATACAATGAATTTTATTGATTACAAGTGCTAAAGATGCATGAAGAATGTTTAGATGTGTGAAGAAAGACTTGTTGAAATTTGGTCCCAAATGGGATAAGAACCCACAACAATTGCTTTGAGGCATTAAATGGCTTGTCTAAAGTTCTTTGGGGTTAAAATATGTTATAATACAATGAATTTGATTGATTACAAGTGCTAGCAATGCAGGAAGAATGTTAAGAAGTGTGAAGAAAGACTAGTCAAAATTTGGTCCCAAAAGAACCCAAACCATTGCTTTGAGGCAGTAAATGGCTTCTCTAAAGTTGTTTAGGGTTAGAATATGTTATAATACAATGAATTTGATTGATTACAAGTGCTAAAGATGCATGAAGAATGTTTAGAAGTGTGAAGAAAGACATGTTGAAATTTGGTCCCAAATAGGATATGAACCCACAACCATTGCTTTGAGGCAGTAAATGGCTTGTCTAAATTTGTTTAGGGTTAGACTATGTTATAATACAATGAATTTGATTGATTACATGTGCTAGAGATGCATGAAGAATTTTAGAAGTGTGAAAAAAGACTTGTTGAAATTTGGTCCCAAATGAGATAAGAACCCACAACCATTGCTTTGAGGCAGTAAATGGATTGTCTAAAGTTGTTTTGGGTTAGAATATGTTATAATACAATGAATTTGATTGATTAAAAGTGCTAGAGATGCACGAAGAATGTTTATAAGTGTGAAGAAAGACTAGTCAAAATTTGGTCCCAAAAGAACCCAAACCATTGCTTTGAGGCAGTAAATGGCTTCTCTAAAGTTGTTTAGGGTTAGAATATGTTATAATACAATGAATTTGATTGATTACAAGTGCTAAAGATGCCTGAAGAATGTTTAGAAGTGTGAAGAAAGAATTGTTGAAATTTGGTCCCAAATGGGAAAAGAACCCACAACAATTGCTTTGAGGCATTAAATGGCTTGTCCAAAGTTTTTTAGGGTTAGAATATGTTATAATACAATAAATTTGATTGATTACAAGTGCTAAAGATGCATGAAGAATGTTTAGAAGTGTGAAGAAAGACTTGTTGAAATTTGGTCCCAAATGGTATAAGAACCCACAACCATTGCTTTGAGGCAGTAAATGGCTTGTCTAAAGTTGTTTAGGGTTAGAATATGTTATAATACAATGAATTTGATTGATTACAAGTGCTACAGATACATGAAGAATGTTTAGATGTGTGAAGAAAGACTTGTTGAAATTTGGTCCCAAATGGGATAAGAACCCACAACCATTGCTTTGAGGCATTAAATGGCTTGTCTAAAGTTGTTTAGGGTTAGAATATGTTATAATACAATGAATTTGATTGATTACAAGTGCTAGAGATGCACGAAGAATGTTTAGAAGTGTGAAGAGAGACTAGTCGAAATATGGTCCCAAAAGAACCCAAACCCATTGCTTTGAGGCAGTAAATGGCTTGTCTAAAGTTGTTTAGGGTTAGAATATGTTATAATACAATGAATTTGATTGATTACAAGTGCTAAAGATGCATGAAGAATGTTTTGAAGTGTGAAGAAAGACTTGTTGAAATTTGGTCCCAAATGGGATCAGAACCACAACCATTGCTTTGAGGTAGTAAATGGCTTGTCTAAAGTTGTTTAGGGTTAGAATATGTTATAATACAATAAATTTCATTGATTACAAGTGCTAGAGATGCACGAAGAATGTTTAGAAGTATGAAGAGAGACTAGTCGAAATTTGGTCCCAAAAGAACCCAAACTCATTGCTTTGAGGCAGTAAATGGCTTGTAACAAGTTATTTAGGGTAAGAATATGTTATAATACAACGAATTTGATTGACTACAAGTGCTAAAGATTCCTGAAGAATGTTTAGAAGTGTGAAGAAAGAATTGTTGAAATTTGGTCCCAAATGCGAAAAGAACCCACAACCATTGCTTTGAGGCATACAATGAATTTGATTAATTACAAGTGCTAAAGATGCATGAAGAATGTTTAGATGTGTGAAGAAAGACTTGTTGAAATTTGGTCCCAAATGGGATAAGAACCCACAACCATTGCTTTGAGGCAGTAAATGGCTTGTCTAAAGTTGTTAAGGGTTAGAATATGTTATAATACAATGAATTTGATTGATTACAAGTGCTAGAGATGCACGAAGAATGTTTAGATGTGTGAAGAAAGACTAGTCAAAATTTGGTCCCAAGAGAAACCAAAACCATTGCTTTGAGGCAGTAAATGGCTTGTCTAAAGTTGTTTAGGGTTAGAATATGTTATAATACAATGAATTTGATTGATTACAAGTGCTAGAGATGCACGAAGAATGTTTAGAAGTGTAAAGAAAGACTAGTCAAAATTTGGTCCCAAAAGAAACCAAAACCATTGCTTTGAGGCAGTAAATGGCTTGTCTAAAGTTGTTTAGGGTTAGAATATGTTATAATACAATGAATTTGATTGATTACAAGTGCTAAAGATGCACAAAGAATGTTTAGAAGTGTGAAGAAAGACTAGTCAAAATTTGGTCCCAAAAGAAACCAAAACCATTGCTTTGAGGCAGTAAATGGCTTGTTTAAAGTTGTTTAGGGTTAGAATATGTTATAATAAAATTAATTTGATTGATTACAAGTGCTTAAGATGCATGAAGAATGTTTAGAAGTGTGAAGAAAGACTTGGTCAAATTTTGTCCCAAATGGGATAAGAACCCACAACCATTGCTTTGAGGGATTAAATGTCTTGTATAAAGTTGTTTAGGTTTAGAATATGTTATAATACAATGAATTTTATTGATTACAAGTGCTAGAGATGCACGAAGAATGTTTAGAAGTGTGAAGAAAGACTAGTCGAAATTTGGTCCCAAAAGAACCCAAAACTATTGCTTTGAGGCAGTAAATGGCTTGTCTAAAGTTGTTTAGGGTTAGAATATGTTATAATACAATGAATTTGATTGATTACAAGTGCTAAAGATGCATGAAGAATGTTTAGATGTGTGAAGAAAGACTTGTTGAAATTTGGTCCCAAATGGGATAAGAACCCACAACCATTGCTTTGAGGCATCAAATGGCTTGTCTAAAGTTGTTTAGGGTTACAATATGTTATAATACAATGAATTTGATTGATGACAAGTGCTTGCGATGCACGAAAAATGTTTAGTAGTGTGAAGAAAGACTAGTCAAAATTTGATCCCAAAAGAACCCAAACCATTGCTTTGAGGCAGTAAATGCCTTGTCTAAATTTGTTTAGGCTTAGAATATGTTATAATACAATGAATTTGATTGATTACAAGTGCTAAAGATGCATGAAGAAAGTTTAGAAGTGTGAAGAAAGATTTGTTGAATTTTGGTCCCAAATGGGATAAGAACCCACAACCATTGCTTTGAGGGATTAAATGTCTTGTATAAAGTTGTTTAGGTTTAGAATATGTTATAATACAATGAATTTTATTGATTACAAGTGCTAGAGATGCACGAAGAAATTTTAGAAGTGTGAAGAAAGACTAGTCAAAATTTGGTCCCAAAAGAAACCAAAACTATTGCTTTGAGGCAGTAAATGGCTTGTCTAAAGTTTTTTTAGGGTTAGAATATGTTATAATACAATGAATTTGATTGATTACAAGTGCTAAAGATGCATGAAGAATGTTTAGATGTGTAAAGAAAGACTTGTTGAAATTTGGTCCCAAACGGGATAAGAACCCACAACCATTCCTTTGAGGCAGTAAATGGCTTGTCTAAAGTTGTTTAGGGTTAGAATATGTTATAATACAATGAATTTGATTGATTACAAGTGCTAGAGATGCACGAAGAATGTTTAGATGTCTGGAGAAAGACTAGTCAAAATTTGGTCCCAAGAGAAACCAAAACCATTGCTTTGAGGCAGTAAATGGCTTGTCTAAAGTTGTTTAGGGTTAGAATATGTTATAATACAATGAATTTGATTGATTACAAGTGCTAGAGATGCACGAAGAATGTTTAGAAGTGTGAAGAAAGACTAGTCAAAATTTGGTCCCAAAAGAACCCAAAACCATTGCTTTGAGGCAGTAAATGGCTTGTCTAAAGTTGTTTAGGGTTAGAATATGTTATAATACAATGAATTTGATTGATTACAAGTGCTAAAGATGCATGAAGAATGTTTAGAAGTGTGAAGAAAGACTAGTCAAAATTTGGTCCCAAAAGAACCCAAAACCATTGCTTTGAGGCAGTAAATGGCTTGTTTAAAGTTGTTTAGGGTTAGAATATGTTATAATACAATGAATTTGATTGATTACTGGTGCTTAAGATGCATGAAGAATGTTTAGAAGTGTGAAGAAAGACTTGTTGAAATTTGGTCCCAAATGGGATAAGAACCCACAACCATTGCTTTGAGGGATTAAATGTCTTGTATAAAGTTGTTTAGGTTTAGAATATGTTATAATACAATGAATTTGATTGATTACAAGTGCTAGAGATGCACGAAGAATGTTTAGAAGTGTGAAGAAAGACTAGTCGAAATTTGGTCCCAAAAGAACCCAAAACCATTGCTTTGAGGCAGTAAATGGCTTGTCTAAAGTTGTTTAGGGTTAGAATATGTTATAATACAATGAATTTGATTGATTACAAGTGCTAAAGATGCATGAAGAATGTTTAGATGTGTGAAGAAAGACTTGTTGAAATTTGGTCCCAAATGGGATAAGAACCCACAACCATTGCTTTGAGGCATTAAATGGCTTGTCTAAAGTTGTTTAGGGTTAGAATATGTTATAATACAATGAATTTGATTGATGACAAGTGCTTGCAATGCACGAAAAATGTTTAGTAGTGTGAAGAAAGACTAGTCAAAATTTGATCCCAAAAGAACCCAAACCATTGCTTTGAGGCAGTAAATGCCTTGTCTAAATTTGTTTAGGCTTAGAATATGTTATAATACAATGAATTTGATTGATTACAAGTGCTAAAGATGCATGAAGAAAGTTTAGAAGTGTGAAGAAAGATTTGTTGAATTTTGGTCTCAAATGGGATAAGAACCCACAACCATTGCTTTGAGGGATTAAATGGCTTGTCTAAATTTGCTTAGGCTTAGAACATGTTATAATACAATGAATTTGATTGATTACAAGTGCTAAAGATGCATGAAGAATGTTTAGATGTGTGAAGAAAGACTTGTTGAAATTTGGTCCCATATGGGATAAGAACCTACAATCATTGCTTTGAGGCATTAAATGCTTTGTCTAAATTTGTTTAGGGTTAGAATATGTTATAATACAATGAATTTGATTGATTACAAGTGCTAAAGATGCATGAAGAAAGTTTAGAAGTGTGAAGAAAGATTTGTTGAATTTTGGTCCCAAATGGGATAAGAACCCACAACCATTGCTTTGAGGGATTAAATGGCTTGTCTAAAGTTGTTTAGGGTTAGACTATGTTATAATACAATAAATTTGATAGATTACATGTGCTAGTGATGCATGAAGAATTTTAGAAGTGTGAAGAAAGACTTGTTGAAATTTGGTCCCTAATGAGATAAGAACCCACAATCATTGCTTTGAGGCAGTAAATGGTTTGTCTAAAGTTGTTTAGGGTTAGAATATGTTATAATACAATGAATTTGATTGATTACAAGTGCTAGATATGCACGAAGAATGTTTAGAAGTGTGAGGAAAGACTTTTTGAAATTTGGTCATAAAAGGAATAAGAACCCACAAACATTGCTTTGAGGTAGTAAATAGCTTGTCTAAAGTTTTTAGGGTTATAATATGTTATAGTACAATGGTTTTGATTGATTACAAGTGCTAGAGATGCATGAAGATTGATTAGAAGTGTGCAAAACGACTTGGTCAAATCTGGTCCCAAATGGGATAAGAACCCACAACCATTGCTTTGAGGCAGTAAATGTCTTGTATAAAGTTGTTTAGGGTTAGAATATATTATAATACAATGAATTTTATTGATTACAAGTGCTAGGGATGCATGACGAATATTTAGAAATGTGAAGAAAGACTTGTTGAAATTTGGTCCCAAATGAAATAAGAACCCACAACCATTGCTTTGAGGTATTAAATGACTTGTATAAAGTTGTTTAGGGTCAGAATAAGTTATAATACAATGAATTTGATTGATTACAAGTGCTAAAGATGCATAAAGAATGTTTAGAAGTGTGAAGAAAGACTTGTTGAATTTTGGTCCCAAATGGGATAAGAACCCACAACCATTGCTTTGAGGCATTAAATGGCTTGTCTAAAGTTGTTTAGGATTAGAATATGTTATAATACAATGAATTTGATTGATTAAAAGTGCTAGAGATGCATGAAGAATGATTAGAAGAGTGAAGAAAGACTTGTTGAAATTTGGTCCCAAATGGGATAAGAACTCACATCCCTTTCTTTGAGGAAGTAAATGGCTAGTCTAAAGTTGTTTAGGGTTAGAATATGTTATAATACAATGAATTTTATTGATTACAAGTCCTAGGGATGCATGAAGAATATTTAGAAGTGTGAAGAAAGACTAGTCGAAATTTGGTCCAAAAAGACCCCAAAACCATTGCTTTGAGGCAGTAAATGGCGTTTCTAAAATTGTTTAGGGTTAGATTATGTTATAATACAATGAATTTGATTGATTACAAGTGCTAAAGATGCATGAAGAATGTTTAGAAGTGTGAAGAAAGACTTGTTTAAATTTGGTCCCAAATGGGATAAGAACCCACAACCATTGCTTACAGGCAGTAAATGGCTTGTCTTAAGTTGTTTAGCGTTAGACTATGTGATAATACAATAAATTTGATAGATTACATGTGCTAGTGATGCATGAAGACTTTTAGAAGTGTGAAGAAAGACTTGTTGAAATTTGGTCCCAAATGGGATAAGAACTCACATCCCTTTCTTTGAGGAAGTAAACAGCTTCTCTAAAGTAGTTTAGGGTTAGAATATGTTATAATACAATTAATTTGATAGATTACAAGTGCTAGATATGCATGAAGAATGTTTAGAAGTGTAAAGAAAGACGTCTTGAAATTTGGTCCAAAATAGGAAAAGAACCCACAAACATTGCTTTGAGGCAGTAAATCGCTTGTCTAAAGTTGTATAAGGTTAGAATATTTTTTAATACAATGAATTTGATTGATTACAAGTGCTAGAGATGCATGAAGAATGATTAGAAGTGAGAAGAAAGACTTGGTCAAATCAGGTCCCAAATGGGATAAGAATCCAAAACGATTGCTTTGAGGCAGTAAATGGCTTGTATAAAGTTGTTTAGGGTTAGAATATGCTATAATACAATGAATTTTATTAATTACAAGTGCTAGGGATGCATGAAGAATATTTAGAAGTGTGAAGAAAGACTAGTCGAAATTTGGTCCAAAAAGAACCCAAACCCACTGCTTTGAGGCAATAAATGGCTTGTCTTAAATTGTTTAGGGTTAGAATATGTTATAATACAATGATTTTGATTGAATACAACTGCTAAAGATGCATGAAGAATATTTAGAAGTGTGAAGAAAGACTTGTTGAAATTTGGTCCCAAATAGGATAAGAACCCACAACCATTGCTTTGAGGCAGGAAATGGCTTGTCTAAAGTTGTTTGGGGTTAGACTATGTTATAATACAATGAATTTGAATGATTACATAAGCAAAAGATGCATGAAGAATTTTGGAAGTGTGAAGAAAGACTTGTTGAAATTTGGTCCCAAATGAGATAAGAACCTACAACAATTGCTTTGAGGCAGTAAATGGTTTGTCTAAAGTTGTTTGGGTTAGAATATGTTATAATACAATGAATTTGATTCATTACAAGTGCTAGAGATGCACGAAGAATGTTTATAAGTGTGAAGAAAGACTAGTCGATATTTGGTCCCAAAAGAACCCTATCCCATTGCTTTAAGGCAGTAAATTGTTTGTCGATAGTTGTTTAGGGTTAGAATATTTTATAATACTACGAATTTGATTGATTACAAGTGCTAAACATGCATGAAGAATGTTTTGAAGTGGGAAGAAAGACTTGTTGAAATTTGGTCCCAAATGGGATAAGAACCCCCAACTATTGCTTTGAGGTATTAAATGGCTTGTTTAAAGTTGTTTAGGGTTAGAATATGTTATAATAGAATGAATTTGATTGATTACAAGTGCTAGCGATGCAGGAAGAATGTTTAGAAGTGTGAAGAAAGACTAGTCAAAATTTGGTCCCAAAAGAACCCAAATCCATTGCTTTGAGGCAGTAAATGGCTTGTCTAAAGTTGTTTAGGGTTAGAATATTGTTATAATACAATGAATTTGATTGATTACAAGTGCTAAAGATGCATGAAGAATGTTTATAAGTGTGAAGAAAGACTTGTTGAATTTCGGTCCCAAATGGGATAAGAACCCACAACCATTGCTTTGAGGCAGTAAATGTCTTGTATAAAGTTGTTTAGGGTTAGAATATGTTATAATACAATGAATTTGATTGATTACAAGTGCTAAAGATGCATGAAGAAAGTTTAGAAGTGTGAAGAAAGATTTGTTGAATTTTGGTCCCAAATGGGATAAGAACCCACAACCATTGCTTTGAGGGATTAAATGTCTTGTATAAAGTTGTTTAGGTTTAGAATATGTTATAATACAATGAATTTGATTGATTACATGAGCTAGAGATGCATGAAGAATTTTAGAAGAGTGAAGAAAGACTTCTTGAAATTTGGTCCCGAATGGGATAAGAACCCACAACCATTGCTTTGAGGCATTAAATGGCTTGTCTAAAGTTGTTTATGGTTAGAATATGTTATAATACAACAAATTTGATTGATTACAAGTGCTTAAGATGCATGAAGAATGTTTAGATGTGTGAAGAAAGACTTGTTGAAATTTGGTCCCAAATGGGATAAGAACCCACAACCATTGCTTTGAGGCATTAAATGGCTTGTCTAAAGTTGTTTAGGGTTAGAATATGTTATAATACAATGAATTTGATTGATGACAAGTGCGTGCGATGCACGAAAAAATATTTAGTAGTGTAAAGAAAGAGTAGTCAAAATTTAATCCCCAAAAGAACCCAAACCATTGCTTTGAGGCAGTAAATGTGTTGTCTAAAGTTGTTTAGGGTTAGAATATGTTATAATACAATGAATTTAATTGATTACAAGTGCTAAAGATGCATGAAGAAAGTTTAGAAGCGTGAAGAAAGACTTCTTGAAATTTGGTCTCGAATGGGATAAGAACCCACAACCATTGCTTTGAGGCATTAAATGGCTTGTCTAAAGTTGTTTAGGGTTAGAATATGTTATAATACAATGAATTTGATTGATTAAATGTGCTAGAGATGCATGAAGAATGATTAGAAGTGTGAAGAGAGACTTGTTGAAATTTGGTCCCAAATGGGATAAGAACTCAAAACCATTGCTTTGAGGCAGTAAATGGTTTGTCCAAAGCTGTTTAGGGTTAGAATATGTTATAATACAATGAATTTGATAGATTATAAGTGCTAGATATGCATGAAGAATGTTTAGAAGTGTAAAGAACGACTTCTTGAAATTTGGTCCTAAATGGGAAAAGAACCCACAAACATTGCTTTGAGGCAGTAAATGGCTTGTCTAAAGTTGTATAAGGTTAGAATATGTCATAATACAATGAATTTGAAGAAAGACTTGGTCAAATCAGGTCCCAAATGGGATAAGAATCCACAACCATTGCTTTGAGGCAATAAATGGCTTGTATAACGTTGTTTAGGGTTAGAATATGTTATAATACAATGAATTTTATTGATTACAAGTGCTAGGGATCCATGAAGAATATTTAGAAGTGTGAAGAAAGACTAGTCGAAATTTGGTCCAAAAAGAACCCAAAACCATTGCTTTGAGGCAGTAAATAGCTTGTCTAAATTTGTTTAGGGTTAGAATATGTAATAATACAATGAATTTGATTGATTACAAGTGCTAAAGATAAATGAAGAATGTTTAGAAGTGTGAAGAAAGACTTGTTGAAATTTGGTCCCAAATGAGATAAGAACCCACAACCATTGCTTTGAGGTATTAAATGGCTTGTCTAAAGTTGTTTAGGGTTAGAATATGTTATAATTTTGTTTGATTACAAGTGCTAAAGATGCATGAAGAATGTTTAGAAGTGTGAAGAAAGACATGTTCAATTATGGTCCCAAATGGGATAAGAACCCAGATCTATTGCTTTGAGGTAGTAAATGGCTTGTCTAAAGTTGTTTAGGGTTAGAATATGTTATAATACAATGAATTTAATTAATTAAAAGTGCTAGAGGTGCATGAAGAATGTTAAGAAGTGTGAAGAAAAACTTGTTGAATTTTTGTCCCAAATGGGATAAGAACCCACAACCATTGCTTTGAGGCAGTAAATGTCTTGTATAAAGTTGTTTAGGTTTAGAATATGTTATAATACAATGAGTTTGATTGATTACAAGTGCTAGAGATGCACGAAGAATGTTTAGAAGTGTGAAGAAAGACTAGTCGAAATTTGGTCCCAAAAGAACCCAAAACATTTGCTTTGAGGCAGTAAATGGCTTGTCTAAAGTTGTTTAGGGTTAGACTATGTTATAATACAATGAATTTGATTGATTACAAGTGCTAAAGATGCATGAAGAATGCTTAGATGTGTGAAGAAAGACTTGTTGAAATTTGGTCCCAAATGGGATAAGAACTCACAACCATTGCTTTGAGGCATTAAATGGCTTGTCTAAAGTTGTTTAGGGTTAGAATATGTTATAATACAATGAATTTGATTGATGACAAGTGCTTGCAATGCACGAAAAATGTTTAGTAGTGTGAAGAAAGACTAGTCAAAATTTGATCCCAAAAGAACCCAAACCATTGCTTTGAGGCAGTAAATGGCTTGTCTAAAGTTGTTTAGGGTTAGAATATGTTATAATACAATGAATTTGATTGATTACAAGTGCTAAAGATGCATGAAGAATGTTTAGATGTGTGAAAAAAGACTTGTTGAAATTTGGTCCCAAATGGGATAATAACCCACAACCATTGCTTTGAGGCATCAAACGGCTTGTCTAAAGTTGTTTAGGGTTACAATATGTTATAATACAATGAATTTGATTGATGACAAGTGCTTGCGATGCACAAAAAATGTTTAGTAGTGCGAAGAAAGACTAGTTAAAATTTGATCCTAAAAGAACCCAAACCATTGCTTTGAGGCAGTAAATGTCTTGTCTAAAGTTGTTTAGGGTTAGAATATGTTATAATACAATGAATTTAATTGATTACAAGTGCCAAAGATGCATGAAGAAAGTTTAGAAGTGTGAAGAAAGACTTGTTGAATGTTGGTCCCAAATGGGATAAGAACCCACAACCATTGCTTTGAGGCAGTAAATGGCTTGTCTAAAGTAATTTAGGGCTATAATATGTTATAATACAATGCATTTGATTGATTACATGTGCTAGAGATGCATGAAGAATTTTAGAAGTGTGAAGAAAGACTTGATGAATTTTTGTCCCTAATGGGATAAGAACCCACAACCATTGCTTTGAGGCAGTAAATGTATTGTCTAAAGTTGTTTGGGTTAGAATATGTTATAATACAATGAATTTGATTGATAACAAGTGCTATAGATGCACGAAGAATGTTTTGAAGTGTGAAGAAAGACTAGTCGAAATTTGGTCCCAAAAGAACCCGAAACCATTGCTTTGAGGCAGTAAATGGCTTGTCTAAAGTTGTTTAGTGTTAGAATATGTTATATTACAATGAATTTGATTGATTACAAGTGCTAAAGATGCATGAGGAATGTTTAGAAGTGTGAAGAGAGACTTGTTGAATGTTGGTCTCAAATGGGATAAGAACTCAAAAGCATTGCTTTGAGGCAGTAAATGGCTTGTCTAAAGTTGTTTAGGGTTAGAATATGTTATAATACAATGAATTTGATAGATTATAAGTGCTAGATATGCATGAAGAATGTTTAGAAGTGTGAAGAACGACTTCTTGAAATTTGGTCCTAAATGGGAAAAGAACCCACAAACATTGCTTTGAGGCAGTAAATGGCTTGTCTAAAGTTGTATAGGGTTAGAATATGTTATAATACAATGAATTTTATTGATTACAATTGCTAGAGATGCATGAAGAATGATAAGAAGTGTGAAGAAAGACTTGGTCAAATCAGGTCCTAAATGGGATAAGAATCCACAACCATTGCTTTGAGGCAATAAATGGCTTGTATAACGTTGTTTAGGGTTAGAATATATTATAATACAATGAATTTTATTGATTACAAGTGCTAGGGATCCATGAAGAATATTTAGAAGTGTGAAGAAAGACTAGTCGAAATTTGGTCCAAAAAGAACCCAAAACCATTGCTTTGAGGCAGTAAATAGCTTGTCTAAATTTGTTTAGGGTTAGAATATCTAATAATACAATGAATTTGATTGATTACAAGTGCTAAAGATAAATGAAGAATGTTTAGAAGTGTGAAGAAAGACTTATTGAAATTTGGTCCCAAATGAGATAAGAACCCACAACCATTGCTTTGAGGTATTAAATGGCTTGTCTAAAGTTGTTTAGGGTTAGAATATGTTATAATTTTGTTTGATTACAAGTGCTAAAGATGCATGAAGAATGTTTAGAAGTGTGAAGAAAGACATGTTCAATTATGGTCCCAAATGGGATAAGAACCCAGATCTATTGCTTTGAGGTAGTAAATGGCTTGTCTAAAGTTGTTTAGGGTTAGAATATGTTATAATACAATGAATTTAATTAATTAAAAGTGCTAGAGGTGCATGAAGAATGTTAAGAAGTGTGAAGAAAAACTTGTTGAATTTTTGTCCCAAATGGGATAAGAACCCACAACCATTGCTTTGAGGCAGTAAATGGCTTATTTAAAGTTTTTTAGGGTTAGAATATGTTATAATAAAATGAATTTGATTGATTACAGGTGCTTAAGATGCATGAAGAATGTTTAGAAGTGTGAAGAAAGACTAGTCGAAATTTGGTCCCAAAAGAAACCAAAACCATTGCTTTGAGGCAGTAAATGGCTTGTCTAAAGTTGTTTAGGGTTGGAACATGTTATAATACAATGAATTTGATTGATTACAAGTGCTAAAGATGCATGAAGAATGTTTAGATGTGTGAAGAAAGACTTGTTGAAAGTTGGTCCCAAATGGCATAAGAACCCACAATCATTGCTTTGAGGCATTAAATGGCTTGTCTAAAGTTGTTTAGGGTTAGAATATGTTATAATACAATGAATTTGATTGATGACAAGTGTTTCCAATGCACGAAAAATGTTTAGTAGTGTGAAGAAAGACTAGCTAAAATTTGATCCCAAAAGAACTCAAACCATTGCTTTGAGGCAGTAAATGCCTTGTCTAAATTTGTATAGGGTTAGAATATGTTATAATACAATGAATTTGATTGATTACAAGTGCTAAAGATGCATGAAGAAAGTTTAGAAGTGTGAAGAAAGATTTGTTGAATTTTGGTCCCAAATGGGATAAGAACCCACAACCATTGCTTTGAGGGATTAAATGGCTTGTCTAAAGTTGTTTAGGGTTAGACTATGTTATAATACAATGAATTTGATTGATTACATGAGCTAGAGATGCATGAAGAATTTTAGAAGCGTGAAGAAAGACTTCTTGAAATTTTGTCTCGAATGGGATAAGAACCCACAACCATTGCTTTGAGGCATTAAATGGCTTGTCTAAAGTTGTTTAGGGTTAGAATATGTTATAATACAACAAATTTGATTGATTACAAGTGCTTAAGATGCATGAAGAATGTTTAGATGTGTGAAGAAAGACTTGTTGAAATTTGGTCCCAAATGGGATAAGAACCCACAACCATTGCTTTGAGGCATCAAATGGCTTGTCTAAAGTTGTTTAGGGTTACAATATGTTATAATACAATGAATTTGATTGATGACAAGTGCGTGCGATGCACGAAAAAATATTTAGTAGTGTAAAGAAAGAGTAGTCAAAATTTAATCCCCAAAAGAACCCAAACCATTGCTTTGAGGCAGTAAATGTGTTGTCTAAAGTTGTTTAGGGTTAGAATATGTTATAATACAATGAATTTAATTGATTACAAGTGCTAAAGATGCATGAAGAAAGTTTAGAAGCGTGAAGAAAGACTTCTTGAAATTTGGTCTCGAATGGGATAAGAACCCACAACCATTGCTTTGAGGCATTAAATGGCTTGTCTAAAGTTGTTTATGGTTAGAATATGTTATAATACAACAAATTTGATTGATTACAAGTGCTTAAGATGCATGAAGAATGTTTAGAAGTGTGAAGAAAGACTTGGTCAAATCTGGTCCCAAATGGGATAAGAACCCACAACCATTGCTTTGAGGCAGTAAATGTCTTGTATAAAGTTGTTTAGGTTTAGAATATGTTATAATACAATGAATTTGATTGATTACAAGTGCTAGAGATGCACGAAGAATGTTTAGAAGTGTGAAGAAAGACTAGTCAAAATTTGGTCCCAAAAGAAACCAAAACCATTGCTTTGAGGCAGTAAATGGCTTGTTTAAAGTTGTTTAGGGTTAGAATATGTTATAATAAAATGAATTTGATTGATTACAGGTGCTTAAGATGCATGAAGAATGTTTAGAAGTGTGAAGAAAGACTAGTCAAAATTTGGTCCCAAAAGAACCCAAAACCATTGCTTTGAGGCAGTAAATGGCTTGTCTAAAGTTGTTTAGGGTTAGAATATGTTATAATACAATGAATTTGATTGATTACAAGTGCTAAAGATGCATGAAGAAAGTTTAGAAGTGTGAAGAAAGACTTGTTGAATGTTGGTCCCAAAAAGGATAAGAACCCACAACCATTGCTTTGAAGAAGTAAAAGGCTTGTCTAAAGTTGTTTAGGGCTATACTATGTTATAATACAATGAATTTGATTGATTACATGTGCTAGAGATGCATGAAGAATTTTAGAAGTGTGTAGAAAGACTTGTTGAATTTTTGTCCCAAATGGGATAAGAACCCACAACCATTGCTTTGAGGCAGTAAATGTCTTGTATAAAGTTGTTTAGGGTTAGAATATGTTATAATACAATGAATTTGATTGATTACAAGTGCTATAGATGCACGAAGAATGTTTAGAAGTGTGAAGAAAGACTAGTCGAAATTTGGTCCCAAAAGAACCCGAAACCATTGCTTTGAGGCAGTAAATGGCTTGTCAAAAGTTGTTTAGGGTTAGAATTATAATAAAATGAATTTTATTGATTACCAGTACTAAAGATGCATGAGGAATGTTTAGAAGTGTGAAGAAAGACTTGTTTAATGTTGGTCTCAAATGGGATAAGAACCCACAACCATTGCATTGAGGCATTAAATGGCTTGTATAAAGTTGTTTAGGATTAGAATATGTTATAATACAATGAATTTGAATGATTAAATGTGCTAGAGATGCATGAAGAATGATTAGAAGTGTGAAGAGAGACTTGTTGAAATTTGGTCCCAAATGGGATAAGATCTCAAAATAATTGCTTTGAAGCAGTAAATGGCTTGTCTAAAGTTGTTTAGGGTTAGAATATGTTATAATACAATGAATTTGATAGATTATAAGTGCTAGATATGCATGAAGAATGTTTAGAAGTGTGAAGAACGACTTCTTGAAATTTGGTCCTAAATGGCTTGTCTAAGGTTAGAATATGTTATAATACAATGAATTTGATTAATTACAAGTGCTAGAGATGCATGAAGAATGATAAGAAGTGTGAAGAATGACTTGGTCAAATCAGGTCCCAAATGGGATAAGAATCCACAACCATTGCTTTGAGGCAATAAATGGCTTGTATAACGTTGTTTTGGGTTAAAATATGTTATAATACAATAAATTTTATTGATTACAAGTGCTAGGGATCCATGAAGAATATTTAGAAGTGTGAAGAAAGACTAGTCGAAATTTGGTCCAAAAATAACCCAAAACTATTGCTTTGAGGCAGTAAATAGCTTGTCTAAATTTGTTCAGGGTTAGAATATATAATAATACAATGAATTTGATTGATTACAAGTGCTAAAGATAAATGAAGAATGTTTAGAAGTGTGAAGAAAGACTTGTTGAAATTTGGTCCCAAATGAGATAAGAACCCACAACCATTTGCTTTGAGGCATTAAATGGCTTGTCTAAAGTTGTTTAGGGTTAGAATATGTTATAATACAATGAATTTGATGATGACAAGTGCTTGCAATGCACGAAAAATGATTAGTAGTGTGAAGAAAGACTAGTCAAAATTTGATCCCAAAAGAACCCAAACCATTGCTTTGAGGCAGTAAATGCCTTGTCTAAAGTTGTTTAGGGTTAGAATATGTTATAATACAATGAATTTGATTGATTACAAGTGCTAAAGATGCATGAAGAATGTTTAGATGTGTGAAGAAAGACTTGTTGAAATTTGGTCCCAAAAGAACCCACAACCATTGCTTTGAGGCAGTAAATGGCTTGTCTAAAGGTGTTTAGGGTTAGAATATGTTATAATACAATGAATTTGATTGATTACAAGTGCTAAAGATGCATGAAGAATGACTTCTTGAAATTTGGTCTCGAATGGGATAAGAACCCACAACCATTGCTTTGAGGCATCAAATGGCTTGTCTAAAGTTGTTTAGGGTTACAATATGTTATAATACAATGAATTTGATTGATGACAAGTGCTTGCGATGCACGAAAAATGTTTAGTAGTGTGAAGAAAGAGTAGTCAAAATTTGATCCCAAAAAAACCCAAACCATTGCTTTGAGGCAGTAAATGTCTTGTCTAAAGTTGTTTAGGGTAAGGATATGTTATAATACAATGAATTTAATTGATTACAAGTGCTAAAGATGCATGAAGAAAGTTTAGTAGTGTGAAGAAAGATTTGTTGAATTTTGGTCCCAAATGGGATAAGAACCCACAACCACTGCTTTATTGTATGAAGAATTTTTAGAAGTGTGAAGAAAGATTTGGTCAAATCTGGTCCCAAATGGGATACGAACCCACAACCAATGCTTTTATGCAGTAAATGGCTTGTCTAAAGTTTTTTATGCTTAGAATATGTTATAATACAATGAATTTGATTGATTACAAATGTTAGAGATGCATAAAGAATGTTTAGAAGTGTGAAGAAAGACTAGGTCAAATTAGGTCCCAAATGGGATAAGAACCTAAAACCATTGCTTTGAGGCACTAAATGGCTTGTCTAAATTTGTTTAAGGTTAGAATATGTTATAATACAATGAATTTGATTGATTACAAGAGCTACAGTTACATGAAGAATGTTTAGAAGTGTGAAGAAAGACTTGATCAAATCAGGTCCTAAATGGGATAAGAACCCAAAACCATTGCTTTGAGGAACTAAATGGCTTGTCTAAAGTTTTTTAGGGTTACGATATGTTATAATACAATGAATTTTATTGATTAAAAGTGTTAGAGATGCATGAAGAATGTTTAGAAGTGTGAAGAAAGACTTAGTCAAATTACGTCACAAATGGGATAAGAACCCAAAACCATTGCTTTGAGGCAGTAAATAGCTTGTCTAAAGTTTTTTAGGGTTAGAATATGTTATAATACAATGAATTCGATAGATTACAAGTGTTAGAGATGCATGAAGAATGTTTAGAAGTGTGAAGAAAGATTTGGTCAAATCTGGTCCCAAATGGGATAAGAACCTAAAACCATTGCTTTGAGGCACTAAATGGCTTGTCTAAAGTTTTTTAGGGTTAGAATATGTTATAATACAATGAATTTGATTAATTACAAGAGCTAGAGATGCATGAAGAATGTTTAGAAGTGTGAAGAAAGACTTGGTCAAATCAGGTCCTAAATGGGATAAGAACCCAAAACCATTGCTTTGAGGAACTAAATGGCTTGTCTAAAGTTGTTTAGGGTCACGATATGTTATAATACAATGAATTTTATTGATTAAAAGTGTTAGAGATGCGTGAAGAATGTTTAGAAGTGTGAAGAAAGACTTGGTCAAATTACGTCCCAAATGGGATAAGAACCCAAAACCATTGCTTTGAGGCAGTAAATGGCTTGTCTAAAGTTTTTTAGAGTTAGAATATGTTATAATACAATGAATTCGATAGATTACAAGTGTTAGAGATGCATGAAGAATGTTTAGAAGTGTGAAGAAAGATTTGGTCAAATCTGGTCCCAAATGGGATAAGAACACACAACCATTGCTTTGAGGCAGTAAATGGTCTGTCTAAAGTTGTTTAGGGTCGGAATATGTTATAATACAATGAATTTGATTGATTATAAGTGTTATAGATGCATGAAGAATGTTTAGAAGTGTGAAGAAAGACTTGGTCAAATCGGGTCCCAAATGGGATAAGAACCCAAAACCATTGCTTTGAGGCACTAAATGGCTTGTCTAAAGTTGTTTAGGGTTAGAATATGTTATAATACAATGAATTTGATTGATTATAAGTGTTAGAGATGCATGAAGAATGTTTAGATGTGTGAAGAAAGACTTGGTCAAATTAGGTCCCAAATGGGATAAGAACCCAAAACCATTGCTTTGAGGCAGGAAATGGCTTGTCTAAATTTTTTAGGGTTAGAATATGTTATAATACAATAAATTTGATTGATTATAAGTGCTAAAGATGCATGAAGAATTTTTAGAAGTGTGAAGAAAGATTTGGTCAAATCTGGTCCCAAATGGGATACGAACCCACAACCAATGCTTTTATGCAGTAAATGGTTTGTCTACAGTTTTTTATGGTTAGAATAAGTTATAATACAATGAATTTGATTGATTACAAGTGTTAGAGATGCATAAAGAATGTTTAGAAGTGTGAAGAAAGACTTGGTCAGATTAGGTCCAAAATGGGATAAGAACCCAAAACCATTGCTTTGAGGCACTAAATGGCTCGTCCAAAGTTGTTTAGGGTTAGAATATGTTATAATACAATTAATTTGATTGATTACAAAAGCTAGAGATGCATGAATAATGTTTAGAAGTGTGAAGAAAGACTTGGTCAAATGAGGTCCCAAATGGCATAAGAACCCAAAACCATTGCTTTGAGACACTAAATGGCTTGGCTAAAGTTGTTTAGGGTTATAATATGTTATAATACAATGAATTTGATTGATTAAAAGTGTTAGAGATGCATGAAGAATGTTTAGAAGTGTGAAGAAAGACTTGGTCAAATTACGTCCAAATGGGATAAGAACCCAAAACCATTGCTTTGAGGCAGTAAATGGCTTGTCTAAATTTTTTTAGGGTTACAATATGTTATAATACAATGAATTTGATAGATTAAAAGTGTTAGAGATGCATGAAGAATGTTTAGAAGTGTGAAGAAAGATTTGGTCAAATCTGGTCCCAAATGGGATAAAAACACACCACCATTGCTTTGAGGCAGTAAATGGTCTGTCTAAAGTTGTTTAGGGTCAGAATATGTTATAATACAATGAATTTGATTGATTATAAGTGTTATAGATGCATGAAGAATATTTAGAAGTGTGAAGAAAGACTTGGTCAAATCGGGTCCCAAATGGGATAAGAACCCAAAACCATTGCTTTGAGGCACTAAATGGCTTGTATAAAGTTGTTTAGGGTTAGAATATGTTATAATACAATGAATTTGATTGATTACAAGTGCTAAAGATGCATGAAAAATGTTTAGATGTGTGAAGAAAGACTTGTTGAAATTTGGTCCCAAATGGGATAAGAACCCACAACCATTGCTTTGAGGCATCAAATGGCTTGTCTAAAGTTGATTAGGGTTACAATATGTTATAATACAATGAATTTAATTGATGACAAGTGCTTGCGATGCACGAAAAATGTTTAGTAGTGTGAAGAAAGACTAGTCAAAATTTGATCCCAATAGAACCCAAACCATTGCTTTGAGGCAGTAAATGTCTTGTCTAAAGTTGTTTAGGGTTAGAATATGTTATAATACAATGAATTTAATTGATTACAAGTGCTAAAGATGCATGAAGAAAGTTTAGAAGTGTGAAGAAAGATTTGTTGAATTTTGGTCCCAAATGGGATAAGAACCCACAACCACTGCTTTATTGTATGAAGAATTTTTAGAAGTGTGAAGAAAGATTTGGTCAAATCTGGTCCCAAATGGGATACGAACCCACAACCAATGCTTTTATGCAGTAAATGGCTTGTCTAAAGTTTTTTATGCATAGAATATGTTATAATACAATGAATTTGATTGATTACAAATGTTAGAGATGCATAAAGAATGTTTAGAAGTGTGAAGAAAGACTTGGTCAAATTAGGTCCCAAATGGGATAAGAACCTAAAACCATTGCTTTGAGGCACTAAATGGCTTGTCTAAAGTTGTTTAGGGTTAGAATATGTTATAATACAATGAATTTGATTGATTACAAGAGCTACAGATACATGAAGAATGTTTAGAAGTGTGAAGAAAGACTTGGTCAAATCAGGTCCTAAATGGGATAAGAACCCAAAACCATTGCTTTGAGGAACTAAATGGCTTGTCTAAAGTTGTTTAGGGTTACGATATGTTATAATACAATGAATTTTATTGATTAAAAGTGTTAGAGATGCATGAAGAATGTTTAGAAGTGTGAAGAAAGACTTAGTCAAATTACGTCACAAATGGGATAAGAACCCAAAACCATTGCTTTGAGGCAGTAAATAGCTTGTCTAAAGTTTTTTAGGGTTAGAATATGTTATAATACAATGAATTCGATAGATTACAAGTGTTAGAGATGCATGAAGAATGTTTAGAAGTGTGAAGAAAGATTTGGTCAAATCTGGTCCCAAATGGGATAAGAACCTAAAACCATTGCTTTGAGGCACTAAATGGCTTGTCTAAAGTTGTTTAGGGTTAGAATATGTTATAATACAATGAATTTGATTAATTACAAGAGCTAGAGATGCATGAAGAATGTTTAGAAGTGTGAAGAAAGACTTGGTCAAATCAGGTCCTAAATGGGATAAGAACCCAAAACCATTGCTTTGAGGAACTAAATGGCTTGTCTAAAGTTTTTTAGGGTTACGATATGTTATAATACAATGAATTTTATTGATTAAAAGTGTTAGAGATGCATAAAGAATGTTTAGAAGTGTGAAGAAAGACTTGGTCAAATTAGGTCCCAAATGGGATAAGAACCTAAAACCATTGCTTTGAGGCACTAAATGGCTTGTCTAAAGTTGTTTAGGGTTAGAATATGTTATAATACAATGAATTTGATTGATTACAAGAGCTACAGATACATGAAGAATGTTTAGAAGTGTGAAGAAAGACTTGGTCAAATTACGTCCAAATGGGATAAGAACCCAAAACCATTGCTTTGAGGCAGTAAATGGCTTGTCTAAATTTTTTTTAGGGTTACAATATGTTATAATACAATGAATTTGATAGATTAAAAGTGTTAGAGATGCATGAAGAATGTTTAGAAGTGTGAAGAAAGATTTGGTCAAATCTGGTCCCAAATGGGATAAGAACACACAACCATTGCTTTGAGGCAGTAAATGGTCTGTCTAAAGTTGTTTAGGGTCAGAATATGTTATAATACAATGAATTTGATTGATTATAAGTGTTATAGATGCATGAAGAATGTTTAGAAGTGTGAAGAAAGACTTGGTCAAATCGGGTCCCAAATGGGATAAGAACCCAAAACCATTGCTTTGAGGCACTAAATGGCTTGTCTAAAGTTGTTTAGGGTTAGAATATGTTCTAATACAATAAATTTGATTGATTATAAGTGCTAAAGATGCATGAAGAATTTTTAGAAGTGTGAAGAAAGATTTGGTCAAATCTGGTCCCAAATGGGATACGAACCCACAACCAATGCTTTTATGCAGTAAATGGTTTGTCTAAAGTTTTTTATGGTTAGAATAAGTTATAATACAATCAATTTGATTGATTACAAGTGTTAGAGATGCATAAAGAATGTTTAGTAGTGTGAAGAAAGACTTGGTCAGATTAGGTCCCAAATGGGATAAGAACCCAAAACCATTGCTTTGAGGCACTAAATGGCTCGTCCAAAGTTGTTTAGGGTTAGAATATGTTATAATACAATTAATTTGATTGATTACAAAAGCTAGAGATGCATGAATAATGTTTAGAAGTGTGAAGAAAGACTTGGTCAAATGAGGTCCCAAATGGCATAAGAACCCAAAACCATTGCTTTGAGACACTAAATGGCTTGGCTAAAGTTGTTTAGGGTTATAATATATTATAATACAATGAATTTGATTGATTAATAGTGTTAGAGATGCATGAAGAATGTTTAGAAGTGTGAAGAAAGACTTGGTCAAATTACGTCCAAATGGGATAAGAACCCAAAACCATTGCTTTGAGGCAGTAAATGGCTTGTCTAAATTTTTTTAGGGTTACAATATGTTATAATACAATGATTTGATAGATTAAAAGTGTTAGAGATGCATGAAGAATGTTTAGAAGTGTGAAGAAAGATTTGGTCAAATCTGGTCCCAAATGGGATAAGAACACACAACCATTGCTTTGAGGCAGTAAATGGTCTGTCTAAAGTTGTTTAGGGTCAGAATATGTTATAATACAATGAATTTGATTGATTATAAGTGTTATAGATGCATGAAGAATATTTAGAAGTGTGAAGAAAGACTTGGTCAAATCGGGTCCCAAATGGGATAAGAACCCAAAACCATTGCTTTGAGGCACTAAATGGCTTGTATAAAGTTGTTTAGGGTTAGAATATGTTATAATACAATGAATTTGATTGATTACAAGTGCTAAAGATGCATGAAAAATTTTTAGATGTGTGAAGAAAGACTTGTTGAAATTTGGTCCCAAATGGGATAAGAACCCACAACCATTGCTTTGAGGCATCAAATGGCTTGTCTAAAGTTGATTAGGGTTACAATATGTTATAATACAATGAATTTGATTGATGACAAGTGCTTGCGATGCACGAAAAATGTTTAGTAGTGTGAAGAAAGACTAGTCAAAATTTGATCCCAATAGAACCCAAACCATTGCTTTGAGGCAGTAAATGTCTTGTCTAAAGTTGTTTAGGGTTAGAATATGTTATAATACAATGAATTTAATTGATTACAAGTGCTAAAGATGCATGAAGAAAGTTTAGAAGTGTGAAGAAAGATTTGTTGAATTTTGGTCCCAAATGGGATAAGAACCCACAACCACTGCTTTATTGTATGAAGAATTTTTAGAAGTGTGAAGAAAGATTTGGTCAAATCTGGTCCCAAATGGGATACGAACCCACAACCAATGCTTTTATGCAGTAAATGGCTTGTCTAAAGTTTTTTATGCTTAGAATATGTTATAATACAATGAATTTGATTGATTACAAATGTTAGAGATGCATAAAGAATGTTTAGAAGTGTGAAGAAAGACTTGGTCAAATTAGGTCCCAAATGGGATAAGAACCTAAAACCATTGCTTTGAGGCACTAAATGGCTTGTCTGAAGTTGTTTAGGGTTAGAATATGTTATAATACAATGAATTTGATTGATTACAAGAGCTACAGATACATGAAGAATGTTTAGAAGTGTGAAGAAAGACTTGGTCAAATTACGTCCAAATGGGATAAGAACCCAAAACCATTGCTTTGAGGCAGTAAATGGCTTGTCTAAATTTTTTTTAGGGTTACAATATGTTATAATACAATGAATTTGATAGATTAAAAGTGTTAGAGATGCATGAAGAATGTTTAGAAGTGTGAAGAAAGATTTGGTCAAATCTGGTCCCAAATGGGATAAGAACACACAACCATTGCTTTGAGGCAGTAAATGGTCTGACTAAAGTTGTTTAGGGTCAGAATATGTTATAATACAATAAATTTGATTGATTATAAGTGTTATAGATGCATGAAGAATGTTTAGAAGTGTGGAGAAAGACTTGGTCAAATCGGGTCCCAAATGGGATAAGAACCCAAAACCATTGCTTTGAGGCACTAAATGGCTTGTCTAAAGTTGTTTAGGGTTAGAATATGTTATAATACAATGAATTTGATTGATTATAAGTGTTAGAGATGCATGAAGAATGTTTAGATGTGTGAAGAAAGACTTGGTCAAATTAGGTCCCAAATGGGATAAGAACCCAAAACCATTGCTTTGAGGCAGGAAATGGCTTGTCTAAAGTTTTTTAGGGTTAGAATATGTTATAATACAATAAATTTGATTGATTATAAGTGCTAAAGATGCATGAAGAATTTTTAGAAGTGTGAAGAAAGATTTGGTCAAATCTGGTCCCAAATGGGATACGAACCCACAACCAATGCTTTTATGCAGTAAATGGTTTGTCTAAAGTTTTTTATGGTTAGAATAAGTTATAATACAATCAATTTGATTGATTACAAGTGTTAGAGATGCATAAAGAATGTTTAGAAGTGTGAAGAAAGACTTGGTCAGATTAGGTCCCAAATGGGATAAGACCCCAAAACCATTGCTTTGAGGCACTAAATGGCTCATCCAAAGTTGTTTAGGGTTAGAATATGTTATAATACAATTAATTTGATTGATTACAAAAGCTAGAGATGCATGAATAATGTTTAGAAGTGTGAAGAAAGACTTGGTCAAATGAGGTCCCAAATGGCATAAGAACCCAAAACCATTGCTTTGAGACACTAAATGGCTTGGCTAAAGTTGTTTAGGGTTATAATATGTTATAATACAATGAATTTGATTGATTAAAAGTGTTAGAGATGCATGAAGAATGTTTAGAAGTGTGAAGAAAGACTTGGTCAAATTACGTCCAAATGGGATAAGAACCCAAAACCATTGCTTTGAGGCAGTAAATGGCTTGTCTAAATTTTTTTAGGGTTACAATATGTTATAATACAATGAATTTGATAGATTAAAAGTGTTAGAGATGCATGAAGAATGTTTAGAAGTGTGAAGAAAGATTTGGTCAAATCTGGTCCCAAATGGGATAAGAACACACAACCATTGCTTTGAGGCAGTAAATGGTCTGACTAAAGTTGTTTAGGGTCAGAATATGTTATAATACAATGAATTTGATTGATTATAAGTGTTATAGATGCATGAAGAATGTTTAGAAGTGTGGAGAAAGACTTGGTCAAATCGGGTCCCAAATGGGATAAGAACCCAAAACCATTGCTTTGAGGCACTAAATGGCTTGTCTAAAGTTGTTTAGGGTTAGAATATGTTATAATACAATGAATTTGATTGATTATAAGTGTTAGAGATGCATGAAGAATGTTTAGATGTGTGAAGAAAGACTTGGTCAAATTAGGTCCCAAATGGGATAAGAACCCAAAACCATTGCTTTGAGGCAGGAAATGGCTTGTCTAAAGTTTTTTAGGGTTAGAATATGTTATAATACAATAAATTTGATTGATTATAAGTGCTAAAGATGCATGAAGAATTTTTAGAAGTGTGAAGAAAGATTTGGTCAAATCTGGTCCCAAATGAGATACGAACCCACAACCAATGCTTTTATGCAGTAAATGGTTTGTCTAAAGTTTTTTATGGTTAGAATAAGTTATAATACAATCAATTTGATTGATTACAAGTGTTAGAGATGCATAAAGAATGTTTAGAAGTGTGAAGAAAGACTTGGTCAGATTAGGTCCCAAATGGGATAAGACCCCAAAACCATTGCTTTGAGGCACTAAATGGCTCATCCAAAGTTGTTTAGGGTTAGAATATGTTATAATACAATTAATTTGATTGATTACAAAAGCTAGAGATGCATGAATAATGTTTAGAAGTGTGAAGAAAGACTTGGTCAAATGAGGTCCCAAATGGCATAAGAACCCAAAACCATTGCTTTGAGACACTAAATGGCTTGGCTAAAGTTGTTTAGGGTTATAATATGTTATAATACAATGAATTTGATTGATTAAAAGTGTTAGAGATGCATGAAGAATGTTTAGAAGTGTGAAGAAAGACTTGGTCAAATTACGTCCAAATGGGATAAGAACCCAAAACCATTGCTTTGAGGCAGTAAATGGCTTGTCTAAATTTTTTTAGGGTTACAATATGTTATAATACAATGAATTTGATAGATTAAAAGTGTTAGAGATGCATGAAGAATGTTTAGAAGTGTGAAGAAAGATTTGGTCAAATCTGGTCCCAAATGGGATAAGAACACACAACCATTGCTTTGAGGCAGTAAATGGTCTGTCTAAAGTTGTTTAGGGTCAGAATATGTTATAATACAATGAATTTGATTGATTATAAGTGTTATAGATGCATGAAGAATATTTAGAAGTGTGAAGAAAGACTTGGTCAAATCGGGTCCCAAATGGGATAAGAACCCAAAACCATTGCTTTGAGGCACTAAATGGCTTGTATAAAGTTGTTTAGGGTTAGAATATGTTATAATACAATGAATTTGATTGATTACAAGTGCTAAAGATGCATGAAAAATGTTTAGATGTGTGAAGAAAGACTTGTTGAAATTTGGTCCCAAATGGGATAAGAACCCACAACCATTGCTTTGAGGCATCAAATGGCTTGTCTAAAGTTGTTTAGGGTTACAATATGTTATAATACAATGAATTTGATTGATGACAAGTGCTTGCGATGCACGAAAAATGTTTAGAAGTGTGAAGAAAGACTAGTCAAAATTTGATCCCAATAGAACCCAAACCATTGCTTTGAGGCAGTAAATGTCTTGTCTAAAGTTGTTTAGGGTTAGAATATGTTATAATACAATGAATTTAATTGATTACAAGTGCTAAAGATGCATGAAGAAAGTTTAGAAGTGTGAAGAAAGATTTGTTGAATTTTGGTCCCAAATGGGATAAGAACCCACAACCACTGCTTTATTGTATGAAGAATTTTTAGAAGTGTGAAGAAAGATTTGGTCAAATCTGGTCCCAAATGGGATACGAACCCACAACCAATGCTTTTATGCTGTAAATGGCTTGTGTAAAGTTTTTTATGCTTAGAATATGTTATAATACAATGAATTTGATTGATTACAAATGTTAGAGATGTATAAAGAATGTTTAGAAGTGTGAAGAAAGACTTGGTCAGATTAGGTCCCAAATGGGATAAGAACCCAAAACCATTGCTTTGAGGCACTAAATGGCTCGTCCAAAGTTGTTTAGGGTTAGAATATGTTATAATACAATTAATTTGATTGATTACAAAAGCTAGAGATGCATGAATAATGTTTAGAAGTGTGAAGAAAGACTTGGTCAAATGAGGTCCCAAATGGCATAAGAACCCAAAACCATTGCTTTGAGACACTAAATGGCTTGGCTAAAGTTGTTTAGGGTTATAATATATTATAATACAATGAATTTGATTGATTAATAGTGTTAGAGATGCATGAAGAATGTTTAGAAGTGTGAAGAAAGACTTGGTCAAATTACGTCCAAATGGGATAAGAACCCAAAACCATTGCTTTGAGGCAGTAAATGGCTTGTCTAAATTTTTTTAGGGTTACAATATGTTATAATACAATGATTTGATAGATTAAAAGTGTTAGAGATGCATGAAGAATGTTTAGAAGTGTGAAGAAAGATTTGGTCAAATCTGGTCCCAAATGGGATAAGAACACACAACCATTGCTTTGAGGCAGTAAATGGTCTGTCTAAAGTTGTTTAGGGTCAGAATATGTTATAATACAATGAATTTGATTGATTATAAGTGTTATAGATGCATGAAGAATATTTAGAAGTGTGAAGAAAGACTTGGTCAAATCGGGTCCCAAATGGGATAAGAACCCAAAACCATTGCTTTGAGGCACTAAATGGCTTGTATAAAGTTGTTTAGGGTTAGAATATGTTATAATACAATGAATTTGATTGATTACAAGTGCTAAAGATGCATGAAAAATTTTTAGATGTGTGAAGAAAGACTTGTTGAAATTTGGTCCCAAATGGGATAAGAACCCACAACCATTGCTTTGAGGCATCAAATGGCTTGTCTAAAGTTGATTAGGGTTACAATATGTTATAATACAATGAATTTGATTGATGACAAGTGCTTGCGATGCACGAAAAATGTTTAGTAGTGTGAAGAAAGACTAGTCAAAATTTGATCCCAATAGAACCCAAACCATTGCTTTGAGGCAGTAAATGTCTTGTCTAAAGTTGTTTAGGGTTAGAATATGTTATAATACAATGAATTTAATTGATTACAAGTGCTAAAGATGCATGAAGAAAGTTTAGAAGTGTGAAGAAAGATTTGTTGAATTTTGGTCCCAAATGAGATAAGAACCCACAACCACTGCTTTATTGTATGAAGAATTTTTAGAAGTGTGAAGAAAGATTTGGTCAAATCTGGTCCCAAATGGGATACGAACCCACAACCAATGCTTTTATGCAGTAAATGGCTTGTCTAAAGTTTTTTATGCTTAGAATATGTTATAATACAATGAATTTGATTGATTACAAATGTTAGAGATGCATAAAGAATGTTTAGAAGTGTGAAGAAAGACTTGGTCAAATTAGGTCCCAAATGGGATAAGAACCTAAAACCATTGCTTTGAGGCACTAAATGGCTTGTCTAAAGTTGTTTAGGGTTAGAATATGTTATAATACAATGAATTTGATTGATTACAAGAGCTACAGATACATGAAGAATGTTTAGAAGTGTGAAGAAAGACTTGGTCAAATTACGTCCAAATGGGATAAGAACCCAAAACCATTGCTTTGAGGCAGTAAATGGCTTGTCTAAATTTTTTTTAGGGTTACAATATGTTATAATACAATGAATTTGATAGATTAAAAGTGTTAGAGATGCATGAAGAATGTTTAGAAGTGTGAAGAAAGATTTGGTCAAATCTGGTCCCAAATGGGATAAGAACACACAACCATTGCTTTGAGGCAGTAAATGGTCTGACTAAAGTTGTTTAGGGTCAGAATATGTTATAATACAATGAATTTGATTGATTATAAGTGTTATAGATGCATGAAGAATGTTTAGAAGTGTGGAGAAAGACTTGGTCAAATCGGGTCCCAAATGGGATAAGAACCCAAAACCATTGCTTTGAGGCACTAAATGGCTTGTCTAAAGTTGTTTAGGGTTAGAATATGTTATAATACAATGAATTTGATTGATTATAAGTGTTAGAGATGCATGAAGAATGTTTAGATGTGTGAAGAAAGACTTGGTCAAATTAGGTCCCGAATGGGATAAGAACCCAAAACCATTGCTTTGAGGCAGGAAATGGCTTGTCTAAAGTTTTTTAGGGTTAGAATATGTTATAATACAATAAATTTGATTGATTATAAGTGCTAAAGATGCATGAAGAATTTTTAGAAGTGTGAAGAAAGATTTGGTCAAATCTGGTCCCAAATGGGATACGAACCCACAACCAATGCTTTTATGCAGTAAATGGTTTGTCTAAAGTTTTTTATGGTTAGAATAAGTTATAATACAATCAATTTGATTGATTACAAGTGTTAGAGATGCATAAAGAATGTTTAGAAGTGTGAAGAAAGACTTGGTCAGATTAGGTCCCAAATGGGATAAGACCCCAAAACCATTGCTTTGAGGCACTAAATGGCTCATCCAAAGTTGTTTAGGGTTAGAATATGTTATAATACAATTAATTTGATTGATTACAAAAGCTAGAGATGCATGAATAATGTTTAGAAGTGTGAAGAAAGACTTGGTCAAATGAGGTCCCAAATGGCATAAGAACCCAAAACCATTGCTTTGAGACACTAAATGGCTTGGCTAAAGTTGTTTAGGGTTATAATATGTTATAATACAATGAATTTGATTGATTAAAAGTGTTAGAGATGCATGAAGAATGTTTAGAAGTGTGAAGAAAGACTTGGTCAAATTACGTCCAAATGGGATAAGAACCCAAAACCATTGCTTTGAGGCAGTAAATGGCTTGTCTAAATTTTTTTAGGGTTACAATATGTTATAATACAATGAATTTGATAGATTAAAAGTGTTAGAGATGCATGAAGAATGTTTAGAAGTGTGAAGAAAGATTTGGTCAAATCTGGTCCCAAATGGGATAAGAACACACAACCATTGCTTTGAGGCAGTAAATGGTCTGTCTAAAGTTGTTTAGGGTCAGAATATGTTATAATACAATGAATTTGATTGATTATAAGTGTTATAGATGCATGAAGAATATTTAGAAGTGTGAAGAAAGACTTGGTCAAATCGGGTCCCAAATGGGATAAGAACCCAAAACCATTGCTTTGAGGCACTAAATGGCTTGTATAAAGTTGTTTAGGGTTAGAATATGTTATAATACAATGAATTTGATTGATTACAAGTGCTAAAGATGCATGAAAAATGTTTAGATGTGTGAAGAAAGACTTGTTGAAATTTGGTCCCAAATGGGATAAGAACCCAAAACCATTGCTTTGAGGAACTAAATGGCTTGTCTAAAGTTGTTTAGGGTTACGATATGTTATAATACAATGAATTTTATTGATTAAAAGTGTTAGAGATGCATGAAGAATGTTTAGAAGTGTGAAGAAAGACTTAGTCAAATTACGTCACAAATGGGATAAGAACCCAAAACCATTGCTTTGAGGCAGTAAATAGCTTGTCTAAAGTTTTTTAGGGTTAGAATATGTTATAATACAATGAATTCGATAGATTACAAGTGTTAGAGATGCATGAAGAATGTTTAGAAGTGTGAAGAAAGATTTGGTCAAATCTGGTCCCAAATGGGATAAGAACCTAAAACCATTGCTTTGAGGCACTAAATGGCTTGTCTAAAGTTGTTTAGGGTTAGAATATGTTATAATACAATGAATTTGATTAATTACAAGAGCTAGAGATGCATGAAGAATGTTTAGAAGTGTGAAGAAAGACTTGGTCAAATCAGGTCCTAAATGGGATAAGAACCCAAAACCATTGCTTTGAGGAACTAAATGGCTTGTCTAAAGTTTTTTAGGGTTACGATATGTTATAATACAATGAATTTTATTGATTAAAAGTGTTAGAGATGCATAAAGAATGTTTAGAAGTGTGAAGAAAGACTTGGTCAAATTAGGTCCCAAATGGGATAAGAACCTAAAACCATTGCTTTGAGGCACTAAATGGCTTGTCTAAAGTTGTTTAGGGTTAGAATATGTTATAATACAATGAATTTGATTGATTACAAGAGCTACAGATACATGAAGAATGTTTAGAAGTGTGAAGAAAGACTTGGTCAAATTACGTCCAAATGGGATAAGAACCCAAAACCATTGCTTTGAGGCAGTAAATGGCTTGTCTAAATTTTTTTTAGGGTTACAATATGTTATAATACAATGAATTTGATAGATTAAAAGTGTTAGAGATGCATGAAGAATGTTTAGAAGTGTGAAGAAAGATTTGGTCAAATCTGGTCCCAAATGGGATAAGAACACACAACCATTGCTTTGAGGCAGTAAATGGTCTGTCTAAAGTTGTTTAGGGTCAGAATATGTTATAATACAATGAATTTGATTGATTATAAGTGTTATAGATGCATGAAGAATATTTAGAAGTGTGAAGAAAGACTTGGTCAAATCGGGTCCCAAATGGGATAAGAACCCAAAACCATTGCTTTGAGGCACTAAATGGCTTGTATAAAGTTGTTTAGGGTTAGAATATGTTATAATACAATGAATTTGATTGATTACAAGTGCTAAAGATGCATGAAAAATTTTTAGATGTGTGAAGAAAGACTTGTTGAAATTTGGTCCCAAATGGGATAAGAACCCACAACCATTGCTTTGAGGCATCAAATGGCTTGTCTAAAGTTGATTAGGGTTACAATATGTTATAATACAATGAATTTGATTGATGACAAGTGCTTGCGATGCACGAAAAATGTTTAGTAGTGTGAAGAAAGACTAGTCAAAATTTGATCCCAATAGAACCCAAACCATTGCTTTGAGGCAGTAAATGTCTTGTCTAAAGTTGTTTAGGGTTAGAATATGTTATAATACAATGAATTTAATTGATTACAAGTGCTAAAGATGCATGAAGAAAGTTTAGAAGTGTGAAGAAAGATTTGTTGAATTTTGGTCCCAAATGAGATAAGAACCCACAACCACTGCTTTATTGTATGAAGAATTTTTAGAAGTGTGAAGAAAGATTTGGTCAAATCTGGTCCCAAATGGGATACGAACCCACAACCAATGCTTTTATGCAGTAAATGGCTTGTCTAAAGTTTTTTATGCTTAGAATATGTTATAATACAATGAATTTGATTGATTACAAATGTTAGAGATGCATAAAGAATGTTTAGAAGTGTGAAGAAAGACTTGGTCAAATTAGGTCCCAAATGGGATAAGAACCTAAAACCATTGCTTTGAGGCACTAAATGGCTTGTCTAAAGTTGTTTAGGGTTAGAATATGTTATAATACAATGAATTTGATTGATTACAAGAGCTACAGATACATGAAGAATGTTTAGAAGTGTGAAGAAAGACTTGGTCAAATTACGTCCAAATGGGATAAGAACCCAAAACCATTGCTTTGAGGCAGTAAATGGCTTGTCTAAATTTTTTTAGGGTTACAATATGTTATAATACAATGATTTGATAGATTAAAAGTGTTAGAGATGCATGAAGAATGTTTAGAAGTGTGAAGAAAGATTTGGTCAAATCTGGTCCCAAATGGGATAAGAACACACAACCATTGCTTTGAGGCAGTAAATGGTCTGTCTAAAGTTGTTTAGGGTCAGAATATGTTATAATACAATGAATTTGATTGATTATAAGTGTTATAGATGCATGAAGAATATTTAGAAGTGTGAAGAAAGACTTGGTCAAATCGGGTCCCAAATGGGATAAGAACCCAAAACCATTGCTTTGAGGCACTAAATGGCTTGTATAAAGTTGTTTAGGGTTAGAATATGTTATAATACAATGAATTTGATTGATTACAAGTGCTAAAGATGCATGAAAAATTTTTAGATGTGTGAAGAAAGACTTGTTGAAATTTGGTCCCAAATGGGATAAGAACCCACAACCATTGCTTTGAGGCATCAAATGGCTTGTCTAAAGTTGATTAGGGTTACAATATGTTATAATACAATGAATTTGATTGATGACAAGTGCTTGCGATGCACGAAAAATGTTTAGTAGTGTGAAGAAAGACTAGTCAAAATTTGATCCCAATAGAACCCAAACCATTGCTTTGAGGCAGTAAATGTCTTGTCTAAAGTTGTTTAGGGTTAGAATATGTTATAATACAATGAATTTAATTGATTACAAGTGCTAAAGATGCATGAAGAAAGTTTAGAAGTGTGAAGAAAGATTTGTTGAATTTTGGTCCCAAATGGGATAAGAACCCACAACCACTGCTTTATTGTATGAAGAATTTTTAGAAGTGTGAAGAAAGATTTGGTCAAATCTGGTCCCAAATGGGATACGAACCCACAACCAATGCTTTTATGCAGTAAATGGCTTGTCTAAAGTTTTTTATGCTTAGAATATGTTATAATACAATGAATTTGATTGATTACAAATGTTAGAGATGCATAAAGAATGTTTAGAAGTGTGAAGAAAGACTTGGTCAAATTAGGTCCCAAATGGGATAAGAACCTAAAACCATTGCTTTGAGGCACTAAATGGCTTGTCTAAAGTTGTTTAGGGTTAGAATATGTTATAATACAATGAATTTGATTGATTACAAGAGCTACAGATACATGAAGAATGTTTAGAAGTGTGAAGAAAGACTTGGTCAAATTACGTCCAAATGGGATAAGAACCCAAAACCATTGCTTTGAGGCAGTAAATGGCTTGTCTAAATTTTTTTTAGGGTTACAATATGTTATAATACAATGAATTTGATAGATTAAAAGTGTTAGAGATGCATGAAGAATGTTTAGAAGTGTGAAGAAAGATTTGGTCAAATCTGGTCCCAAATGGGATAAGAACACACAACCATTGCTTTGAGGCAGTAAATGGTCTGACTAAAGTTGTTTAGGGTCAGAATATGTTATAATACAATGAATTTGATTGATTATAAGTGTTATAGATGCATGAAGAATGTTTAGAAGTGTGGAGAAAGACTTGGTCAAATCGGGTCCCAAATGGGATAAGAACCCAAAACCATTGCTTTGAGGCACTAAATGGCTTGTCTAAAGTTGTTTAGGGTTAGAATATGTTATAATACAATGAATTTGATTGATTATAAGTGTTAGAGATGCATGAAGAATGTTTAGATGTGTGAAGAAAGACTTGGTCAAATTAGGTCCCAAATGGGATAAGAACCCAAAACCATTGCTTTGAGGCAGGAAATGGCTTGTCTAAAGTTTTTTAGGGTTAGAATATGTTATAATACAATAAATTTGATTGATTATAAGTGCTAAAGATGCATGAAGAATTTTTAGAAGTGTGAAGAAAGATTTGGTCAAATCTGGTCCCAAATGGGATACGAACCCACAACCAATGCTTTTATGCAGTAAATGGTTTGTCTAAAGTTTTTTATGGTTAGAATAAGTTATAATACAATCAATTTGATTGATTACAAGTGTTAGAGATGCATAAAGAATGTTTAGAAGTGTGAAGAAAGACTTGGTCAGATTAGGTCCCAAATGGGATAAGACCCCAAAACCATTGCTTTGAGGCACTAAATGGCTCATCCAAAGTTGTTTAGGGTTAGAATATGTTATAATACAATTAATTTGATTGATTACAAAAGCTAGAGATGCATGAATAATGTTTAGAAGTGTGAAGAAAGACTTGGTCAAATGAGGTCCCAAATGGCATAAGAACCCAAAACCATTGCTTTGAGACACTAAATGGCTTGGCTAAAGTTGTTTAGGGTTATAATATGTTATAATACAATGAATTTGATTGATTAAAAGTGTTAGAGATGCATGAAGAATGTTTGGAAGTGTGAAGAAAGACTTGGTCAAATTACGTCCAAATGGGATAAGAACCCAAAACCATTGCTTTGAGGCAGTAAATGGCTTGTCTAAATTTTTTTAGGGTTACAATATGTTATAATACAATGAATTTGATAGATTAAAAGTGTTAGAGATGCATGAAGAATGTTTAGAAGTGTGAAGAAAGATTTGGTCAAATCTGGTCCCAAATGGGATAAGAACACACAACCATTGCTTTGAGGCAGTAAATGGTCTGTCTAAAGTTGTTTAGGGTCAGAATATGTTATAATACAATGAATTTGATTGATTATAAGTGTTATAGATGCATGAAGAATATTTAGAAGTGTGAAGAAAGACTTGGTCAAATCGGGTCCCAAATGGGATAAGAACCCAAAACCATTGCTTTGAGGCACTAAATGGCTTGTATAAAGTTGTTTAGGGTTAGAATATGTTATAATACAATGAATTTGATTGATTACAAGTGCTAAAGATGCATGAAAAATGTTTAGATGTGTGAAGAAAGACTTGTTGAAATTTGGTCCCAAATGGGATAAGAACCCACAACCATTGCTTTGAGGCATCAAATGGCTTGTCTAAAGTTGATTAGGGTTACAATATGTTATAATACAATGAATTTGATTGATGACAAGTGCTTGCGATGCACGAAAAATGTTTAGTAGTGTGAAGAAAGACTAGTCAAAATTTGATCCCAATAGAACCCAAACCATTGCTTTGAGGCAGTAAATGTCTTGTCTAAAGTTGTTTAGGGTTAGAATATGTTATAATACAATGAATTTAATTGATTACAAGTGCTAAAGATGCATGAAGAAAGTTTAGAAGTGTGAAGAAAGATTTGTTGAATTTTGGTCCCAAATGGGATAAGAACCCGCAACCACTGCTTTATTGTATGAAGAATTTTTAGAAGTGTGAAGAAAGATTTGGTCAAATCTGGTCCCAAATGGGATACGAACCCACAACCAATGCTTTTATGCAGTAAATGGCTTGTCTAAAGTTTTTTATGCTTAGAATATGTTATAATACAATGAATTTGATTGATTACAAATGTTAGAGATGCATAAAGAATGTTTAGAAGTGTGAAGAAAGACTTGGTCAAATTAGGTCCCAAATGGGATAAGAACCTAAAACCATTGCTTTGAGGCACTAAATGGCTTGTCTAAAGTTGTTTAGGGTTAGAATATGTTATAATACAATGAATTTGATTGATTACAAGAGCTACAGATACATGAAGAATGTTTAGAAGTGTGAAGAAAGACTTGGTCAAATTACGTCCAAATGGGATAAGAACCCAAAACCATTGCTTTGAGGCAGTAAATGGCTTGTCTAAATTTTTTTTAGGGTTACAATATGTTATAATACAATGAATTTGATAGATTAAAAGTGTTAGAGATGCATGAAGAATGTTTAGAAGTGTGAAGAAAGATTTGGTCAAATCTGGTCCCAAATGGGATAAGAACACACAACCATTGCTTTGAGGCAGTAAATGGTCTGTCTAAAGTTGTTTAGGGTCAGAATATGTTATAATACAATGAATTTGATTGATTATAAGTGTTATAGATGCATGAAGAATGTTTAGAAGTGTGAAGAAAGACTTGGTCAGATTAGGTCCCAAATGGGATAAGACCCCAAAACCATTGCTTTGAGGCACTAAATGGCTCATCCAAAGTTGTTTAGGGTTAGAATATGTTATAATACAATTAATTTGATTGATTACAAAAGCTAGAGATGCATGAATAATGTTTAGAAGTGTGAAGAAAGACTTGGTCAAATGAGGTCCCAAATGGCATAAGAACCCAAAACCATTGCTTTGAGACACTAAATGGCTTGGCTAAAGTTGTTTAGGGTTATAATATGTTATAATACAATGAATTTGATTGATTAAAAGTGTTAGAGATGCATGAAGAATGTTTGGAAGTGTGAAGAAAGACTTGGTCAAATTACGTCCAAATGGGATAAGAACCCAAAACCATTGCTTTGAGGCAGTAAATGGCTTGTCTAAATTTTTTTAGGGTTACAATATGTTATAATACAATGAATTTGATAGATTAAAAGTGTTAGAGATGCATGAAGAATGTTTAGAAGTGTGAAGAAAGATTTGGTCAAATCTGGTCCCAAATGGGATAAGAACACACAACCATTGCTTTGAGGCAGTAAATGGTCTGTCTAAAGTTGTTTAGGGTCAGAATATGTTATAATACAATGAATTTGATTGATTATAAGTGTTATAGATGCATGAAGAATATTTAGAAGTGTGAAGAAAGACTTGGTCAAATCGGGTCCCAAATGGGATAAGAACCCAAAACCATTGCTTTGAGGCACTAAATGGCTTGTATAAAGTTGTTTAGGGTTAGAATATGTTATAATACAATGAATTTGATTGATTACAAGTGCTAAAGATGCATGAAAAATGTTTAGATGTGTGAAGAAAGACTTGTTGAAATTTGGTCCCAAATGGGATAAGAACCCACAACCATTGCTTTGAGGCATCAAATGGCTTGTCTAAAGTTGATTAGGGTTACAATATGTTATAATACAATGAATTTGATTGATGACAAGTGCTTGCGATGCACGAAAAATGTTTAGTAGTGTGAAGAAAGACTAGTCAAAATTTGATCCCAATAGAACCCAAACCATTGCTTTGAGGCAGTAAATGTCTTGTCTAAAGTTGTTTAGGGTTAGAATATGTTATAATACAATGAATTTAATTGATTACAAGTGCTAAAGATGCATGAAGAAAGTTTAGAAGTGTGAAGAAAGATTTGTTGAATTTTGGTCCCAAATGGGATAAGAACCCGCAACCACTGCTTTATTGTATGAAGAATTTTTAGAAGTGTGAAGAAAGATTTGGTCAAATCTGGTCCCAAATGGGATACGAACCCACAACCAATGCTTTTATGCAGTAAATGGCTTGTCTAAAGTTTTTTATGCTTAGAATATGTTATAATACAATGAATTTGATTGATTACAAATGTTAGAGATGCATAAAGAATGTTTAGAAGTGTGAAGAAAGACTTGGTCAAATTAGGTCCCAAATGGGATAAGAACCTAAAACCATTGCTTTGAGGCACTAAATGGCTTGTCTAAAGTTGTTTAGGGTTAGAATATGTTATAATACAATGAATTTGATTGATTACAAGAGCTACAGATACATGAAGAATGTTTAGAAGTGTGAAGAAAGACTTGGTCAAATTACGTCCAAATGGGATAAGAACCCAAAACCATTGCTTTGAGGCAGTAAATGGCTTGTCTAAATTTTTTTTAGGGTTACAATATGTTATAATACAATGAATTTGATAGATTAAAAGTGTTAGAGATGCATGAAGAATGTTTAGAAGTGTGAAGAAAGATTTGGTCAAATCTGGTCCCAAATGGGATAAGAACACACAACCATTGCTTTGAGGCAGTAAATGGTCTGTCTAAAGTTGTTTAGGGTCAGAATATGTTATAATACAATGAATTTGATTGATTATAAGTGTTATAGATGCATGAAGAATGTTTAGAAGTGTGAAGAAAGACTTGGTCAAATCGGGTCCCAAATGGGATAAGAACCCAAAACCATTGCTTTGAGGCACTAAATGGCTTGTCTAAAGTTGTTTAGGGTTAGAATATGTTATAATACAATGAATTTGATTGATTATAAGTGTTAGAGATGCATGAAGAATGTTTAGATGTGTGAAGAAAGACTTGGTCAAATTAGGTCCCAAATGGGATAAGAACCCAAAACCATTGCTTTGAGGCAGGAAATGGCTTGTCTAAAGTTTTTTAGGGTTAGAATATGTTATAATACAATAAATTTGATTGATTATAAGTGCTAAAGATGCATGAAGAATTTTTAGAAGTGTGAAGAAAGATTTGGTCAAATCTAGTCCCAAATGGGATACGAACCCACAACCAATGCTTTTATGCAGTAAATGGTTTGTCTAAAGTTTTTTATGGTTAGAATAAGTTATAATACAATCAATTTGATTGATTACAAGTGTTAGAGATGCATAAAGAATGTTTAGAAGTGTGAAGAAAGACTTGGTCAGATTAGGTCCCAAATGGGATAAGACCCCAAAACCATTGCTTTGAGGCACTAAATGGCTCATCCAAAGTTGTTTAGGGTTAGAATATGTTATAATACAATTAATTTGATTGATTACAAAAGCTAGAGATGCATGAATAATGTTTAGAAGTGTGAAGAAAGACTTGGTCAAATGAGGTCCCAAATGGCATAAGAACCCAAAACCATTGCTTTGAGACACTAAATGGCTTGGCTAAAGTTGTTTAGGGTTATAATATGTTATAATACAATGAATTTGATTGATTAAAAGTGTTAGAGATGCATGAAGAATGTTTGGAAGTGTGAAGAAAGACTTGGTCAAATTACGTCCAAATGGGATAAGAACCCAAAACCATTGCTTTGAGGCAGTAAATGGCTTGTCTAAATTTTTTTATGGTTACAATATGTTATAATACAATGAATTTGATAGATTAAAAGTGTTAGAGATGCATGAAGAATGTTTAGAAGTGTGAAGAAAGATTTGGTCAAATCTGGTCCCAAATGGGATAAGAACACACAACCATTGCTTTGAGGCAGTAAATGGTCTGTCTAAAGTTGTTTAGGGTCAGAATATGTTATAATACAATGAATTTGATTGATTATAAGTGTTATAGATGCATGAAGAATATTTAGAAGTGTGAAGAAAGACTTGGTCAAATCGGGTCCCAAATGGGATAAGAACCCAAAACCATTGCTTTGAGGCACTAAATGGCTTGTATAAAGTTGTTTAGGGTTAGAATATGTTATAATACAATGAATTTGATTGATTACAAGTGCTAAAGATGCATGAAAAATGTTTAGATGTGTGAAGAAAGACTTGTTGAAATTTGGTCCCAAATGGGATAAGAACCCACAACCATTGCTTTGAGGCATCAAATGGCTTGTCTAAAGTTGATTAGGGTTACAATATGTTATAATACAATGAATTTGATTGATGACAAGTGCTTGCGATGCACGAAAAATGTTTAGTAGTGTGAAGAAAGACTAGTCAAAATTTGATCCCAATAGAACCCAAACCATTGCTTTGAGGCAGTAAATGTCTTGTCTAAAGTTGTTTAGGGTTAGAATATGTTATAATACAATGAATTTAATTGATTACAAGTGCTAAAGATGCATGAAGAAAGTTTAGAAGTGTAAAGAAAGATTTGTTGAATTTTGGTCCCAAATGGGATAAGAACCCGCAACCACTGCTTTATTGTATGAAGAATTTTTAGAAGTGTGAAGAAAGATTTGGTCAAATCTGGTCCCAAATGGGATACGAACCCACAACCAATGCTTTTATGCAGTAAATGGCTTGTCTAAAGTTTTTTATGCTTAGAATATGTTATAATACAATGAATTTGATTGATTACAAATGTTAGAGATGCATAAAGAATGTTTAGAAGTGTGAAGAAAGACTTGGTCAAATTAGGTCCCAAATGGGATAAGAACCTAAAACCATTGCTTTGAGGCACTAAATGGCTTGTCTAAAGTTGTTTAGGGTTAGAATATGTTATAATACAATGAATTTGATTGATTACAAGAGCTACAGATACATGAAGAATGTTTAGAAGTGTGAAGAAAGACTTGGTCAAATTACGTCCAAATGGGATAAGAACCCAAAACCATTGCTTTGAGGCAGTAAATGGCTTGTCTAAATTTTTTTTAGGGTTACAATATGTTATAATACAATGAATTTGATAGATTAAAAGTGTTAGAGATGCATGAAGAATGTTTAGAAGTGTGAAGAAAGATTTGGTCAAATCTGGTCCCAAATGGGATAAGAACACACAACCATTGCTTTGAGGCAGTAAATGGTCTGTCTAAAGTTGTTTAGGGTCAGAATATGTTATAATACAATGAATTTGATTGATTATAAGTGTTATAGATGCATGAAGAATGTTTAGAAGTGTGAAGAAAGACTTGGTCAAATCGGGTCCCAAATGGGATAAGAACCCAAAACCATTGCTTTGAGGCACTAAATGGCTTGTCTAAAGTTGTTTAGGGTTAGAATATGTTATAATACAATGAATTTGATTGATTATAAGTGTTAGAGATGCATGAAGAATGTTTAGATGTGTGAAGAAAGACTTGGTCAAATTAGGTCCCAAATGGGATAAGAACCCAAAACCATTGCTTTGAGGCACTAAATGGCTCATCCAAAGTTGTTTAGGGTTAGAATATGTTATAATACAATTAATTTGATTGATTACAAAAGCTAGAGATGCATGAATAATGTTTAGAAGTGTGAAGAAAGACTTGGTCAAATGAGGTCCCAAATGGCATAAGAACCCAAAACCATTGCTTTGAGACACTAAATGGCTTGGCTAAAGTTGTTTAGGGTTATAATATGTTATAATACAATGAATTTGATTGATTAAAAGTGTTAGAGATGCATGAAGAATGTTTAGAAGTGTGAAGAAAGACTTGGTCAAATTACGTCCAAATGGGATAAGAACCCAAAACCATTGCTTTGAGGCAGTAAATGGCTTGTCTAAATTTTTTTAGGGTTACAATATGTTATAATACAATGAATTTGATAGATTAAAAGTGTTAGAGATGCATGAAGAATGTTTAGAAGTGTGAAGAAAGATTTGGTCAAATCTGGTCCCAAATGGGATACGAACCCACAACCAATGCTTTTATGCAGTAAATGGTTTGTCTAAAGTTTTTTATGGTTAGAATAAGTTATAATACAATCAATTTGATTGATTACAAGTGTTAGAGATGCATAAAGAATGTTTAGAAGTGTGAAGAAAGACTTGGTCAGATTAGGTCCCAAATGGGATAAGAACCCAAAACCATTGCTTTGAGGCACTAAATGGCTCGTCCAAAGTTGTTTAGGGTTAGAATATGTTATAATACAATTAATTTGATTGATTACAAAAGCTAGAGATGCATGAATAATGTTTAGAAGTGTGAAGAAAGACTTGGTCAAATGAGGTCCCAAATGGCATAAGAACCCAAAACCATTGCTTTGAGACACTAAATGGCTTGGCTAAAGTTGTTTAGGGTTATAATATGTTATAATACAATGAATTTGATTGATTAAAAGTGTTAGAGATGCATGAAGAATGTTTAGAAGTGTGAAGAAAGACTTGGTCAAATTACGTCCAAATGGGATAAGAACCCAAAACCATTGCTTTGAGGCAGTAAATGGATTGTCTAAATTTTTTTAGGGTTACAATATGTTATAATACAATGAATTTGATAGATTAAAAGTGTTAGAGATGCATGAAGAATGTTTAGAAGTGTGAAGAAAGATTTGGTCAAATCTGGTCCCAAATGGGATAAGAACACACAACCATTGCTTTGAGGCAGTAAATGGTCTGTCTAAAGTTGTTTAGGGTCAGAATATGTTATATTACAATGAATTTGATTGATTATAAGTGTTATAGATGTATGAAGAATATTTAGAAGTGTGAAGAAAGACTTGGTCAAATCTGGTCCCAAATGGGATAAGAACCCAAAACCATTGCTTTGAGTTAGAATATGTTATAATACAATGAATTTGATTAATTACAAGTGCTAAAGATGCATGAAGAATGTTTAGATGTGTGAAGAAAGACTTGTTGAAATTTGGTCCCAAATGGGATAAGAACCCACAACCATTGCTTTGAGGCATCAAATGGCTTGTCTAAAGTTGATTAGGGTTACAATATGTTATAATACAATGAATTTGATTGATGACAAGTGCTTGCGATGCACGAAAAATGTTTAGTAGTGTGAAGAAAGACTAGTCAAAATTTGATCCCAATAGAACCCAAACCATTGCTTTGAGGCAGTAAATGTCTTGTCTAAAGTTGTTTAGGGTTAGAATATGTTATAATACAATGAATTTAATTGATTACAAGTGCTAAAGATGCATGAAGAAAGTTTAGAAGTGTGAAGAAAGATTTGTTGAATTTTGGTCCCAAATGGGATAAGAACCCACAACCACTGCTTTATTGTATGAAGAATTTTTTGAAGTGTGAAGAAAGATTTTGTCAAATCTGGTCCCAAATGGGATACGAACCCACAACCAATGCTTTTATGCAGTAAATGGCTTGTCTAAAGTTTTTTATGCTTAGAATATGTTATAATACAATGAATTTGATTGATTACAAATGTTAGAGATGCATAAAGAATGTTTAGAAGTGTGAAGAAAGACTTGGTCAAATTAGGTCCCAAATGGGATAAGAACCTAAAACCATTGCTTTGAGGCACTAAATGGCTTGTCTAAAGTTGTTTAGGGTTAGAATATGTTATAATACAATGAATTTGATTGATTACAAGAGCTACAGATACATGAAGAATGTTTAGAAGTGTGAAGAAAGACTTGGTCAAATTACGTCCAAATGGGATAAGAACCCAAAACCATTGCTTTGAGGCAGTAAATGGCTTGTCTAAATTTTTTTTAGGGTTACAATATGTTATAATACAATGAATTTGATAGATTAAAAGTGTTAGAGATGCATGAAGAATGTTTAGAAGTGTGAAGAAAGATTTGGTCAAATCTGGTCCCAAATGGGATAAGAACACACAACCATTGCTTTGAGGCAGTAAATGGCTTGTATAAAGTTTTTTAGGGTCAGAATATGTTATAATACAATGAATTTGATTGATTATAAGTGTTATAGATGCATGAAGAATGTTTAGAAGTGTGAAAAAAGACTTGGTCCAATCAGGTCCCAAATGGGATAAGAACCCAAAACCATTGCTTTGAGGCACTAAATGGCTTGTCTAAAGTTGTTTAGGGTTAGAATATGTTATAATACAATGAATTTAATAGATTACAAGTGTTACAGATGCATGAAGAATGTTTAGAAGTGTGAAGAAAGACTTGGTCAAATTAGGTCCCAAATAGGATAAGAACCCAAAACCATTGTTTTGAGGCAGGAAATGTCTTTTCTAAAGTTTTTTAGGGTTAGCATATGTTATAATACAATAAATTTGATTGATTATAAGTGCTAAAGATGCATGAAGAATTTTTAGAAGTGTGAAGAAAGATTTGGTTAAATCTGGTCCCAAATGGGATACGAACCCACAACCAATGCTTTTATGCAGTAAATGGCTTGTCTAAAGTTTTTTATGGTTAGAATATGTTATAATACAATGAATTTGATTGATTACAAGTGTTAGAGATGCATAAAGAATGTTTAGAAGTGTGAAGAAAGACTTGGTCAAATTAGGTCCCAAATGGGATAAGAACCCAAAACCATTGCTTTGAGGCACTAAATGGCTTGTCCAAAGTTGTTTAGGGTTAGAATATGTTATAATACAATGAATTTGATTGATTACAAGAGCTAGAGATGCATGAATAATGTTTAGAAGTGTGAAGAAAGACTTGGTCAAATAAGGTCCCAAATGGCATAAGAACCCAAAACCATTGCTTTGAGACACTAAATGGCTTGGCTAAAGTTGTTTAGGGTTATAATATGTTATAATACAATGAATTTGATTGATTAAAAGTGTTAGAGATGCATGAAGAATGTTTAGAAGTGTGAAGAAAGACTTGGTCAAATTACGTCCAAATGGGATAAGAACCCAAAACCATTGCTTTGAGGCAGTAAATGGCTTGTCTAAAGTTTTTTAGGGTTAGAATATGTTATAATACAATGAATTTGATAGATTACAAGTGTTAGAGATGCATGAAGAATGTTTAGAAGTGTGAAGAAAGATTTGGTCAAATCTGGTCCCAAATGGGATAAGAACACACAACCATTGCTTTGAGGCAGTAAATGGTCTGTCTAAAGTTGTTTAGGGTCAGAATATGTTATAATACAATGAATTTGATTGATTATAAGTGTTAGAGATGCATGAAGAATGTTTAGAAGTGTGAAGAAAGACTTGGTCAAATCGGGTCCCAAATGGGATAAGAACCCAAAACCATTGCTTTTAGGCACTAAATGGCTTGTATAAAGTTGTTTAGGGTTAGAATATGTTATAATACAATGAATTTGATTGATTACAAGTTCTAGAGATGCATGAAAATTGTTTAGAAGTGTGAAGAAAGATTTGGTCAAATCTGGTCCCAAATGGGATAAGAACCCAAAACCATTGCTTTGAAGCAGTAAATGGTCTTGTATAAAGTTTTTTAGGGTTAGAATATGTTATAATACAACGTATTTGATTGATTACAAGTGTTAGAGATGCATGAAGAATGTTTAGAAGTGTGAAGAAAGACTTGGTCAAATTAGGTCCCAAATGGGATAAGAACCTAAAACCATTGCTTTGAGGCACTAAATGGCTTGTCTAAAGTTGTTTAGGGTTAGAATATGTTATAATACAATGAATTTGATTGATTACAAGAGCTACAGATACATGAAGAATGTTTAGAAGTGTGAAGAAAGACTTGGTCAAATCAGGTCCTAAATGGGATAAGAACCCAAAACCATTGCTTTGAGGAACTAAATGGCTTGTCTAAAGTTGTTTAGGGTTACGATATGTTATAATACAATGAATTTTATTCATTAAAAGTGTTAGAGATGCATGAAGAATGTTTAGAAGTGTGAAGAAAGACTTAGTCAAATTACGTCACAAATGGGATAAGAACCCAAAACCATTGCTTTCAGGCAGTAAAAGGCTTGTCAAAAGTTTTTTAGGGTTAGAATATGTTATAATACAATGAATTTGATAGATTACAAGTGTTAGAGATGCATGAAGAATGTTTAGAAGTGTGAAGAAAGATTTGGTCAAATCTGGTCCCAAATGGGATAAGAACACACAACCATTGCTTTGAGGCAGTAAATGGTCTGTCTAAAGTTGTTTAGGGTCAGAATATGTTATAATACAATGAATTTGATTGATTATAAGTGTTATAGATGCATGAAGAATGTTTAGAAGTGTGAAGAAAGACTTGGTCAAATCGGGTCCCAAATGGGATAAAAACCCAAAACCATTGCTTTGAGGCACTAAATGGCTTGTCTAAAGTAGTTTAGGATTAGAATATGTTATAATACAATGAATTTGATTGATTATAAGTATTAGAGATGCATGAAGAATGTTTAGAAGTGTGAAGAAAGACTTGGTCAAATTAGGTCCCAAATGGGATAAGAACCCAAAACCATTGCTTTGAGGCAGGAAATGGATTGTCTAAAGTTTTTTTAGGGTTAGAATATGTTATAATACAATAAATTTGATTGATTATAAGTGCTAAAGATACATGAAGAATTTTAAGAAGTGTGAAGAAAGATTTGGTCAAATCTGGTCCCAAATGGGATACGAACCCACAACCAATGCTTTTATGCTGTAAATGGCTTGTCTAAAGTTTTTTATGGTTAGAATATGTTATAATACAATGAATTTGATTGATTACAAGTGTTAGAGATGCATAAAGAATGTTTAGAAGTGTGAAGAAAGACTTGGTTAGATTAGGTCCCAAATGGGATAAGAACTCAAAACCATTGCTTTGAGGCACTAAATGGCTTGTCCAATTTTTTTAAGGGTTAGAATATGTTATAATACAATTAATTCGATTGATTACAAGAGCTAGAGATGCATGAATAATGTTTAGAAGTGTGAAGAAAGACTTGGTCAAATGAGGTCCCAAATGGCATAAGAACCCAAAATCATTGCTTTGAGACACTAAATGGCTTGGCTAAAGTTGTTTAGGGTTATAATATGTTATAATACAATGAATTTGATTGATTAAAAGTGTTAGAGATGCATGAAGAATGTTTAGAAGTGTGAAGAAAGACTTGGTCAAATCAGGTCCCAAATGGGATAAGAACCCAAAACCATTGCTTTGAGGCAATAAATGGCTTGTCTAAAGTTTTTAGGGTTAGAATATGTTATATTACAATGAATTTGATAGATTACAAGTGTTAGAGATGCATGAAGAATGTTTAGAACTGTGAAGAAAGATTTGGTCAAATCTGGTCCCAAATGGGATAAGAACACACAACCATTGCTTTGAGGCAGTAAATGGCCTGTCTAAAGTTGTTTAGGGTCAGAATATGTTATAATACAATGAATTTGAGTGATTATAAGTGTTAGAGATGCATGAAGAATGTTAAGAAGTGTGAAGAAAGACTTGGTCAAATCGGGTCCCAAATGGGATAAGAACCCAAAACCATTGCTTTGAGGCACTAAATGGCTTGTCTAAAGTTGTTTAGGGTTAGAATATGTTATAATACAATGAATTTGATTAATTACAAGTGTTATAGATGCATGAAGAATGTTTAGAAGTGTGAAGAAAGACTTGGTCAAATCGGGTCCCAAATGGGATAAGAACCCAAAACCATTGCTTTGAGGTAGTAAATGGCTTGTCTAAAGTTGTTTAGGGTTAGAATATGTTATAATACCATGAATTTGATTGATTACAAATGTTAGAGATGCATAAAGAATGTTTAGAAGTGTGAAGAAAGACTTGGTCAAATCGGGTCCCAAATGGGATAAGAACCCAAAACCATTGCTTTGAGGCACTAAATGGCTTGTCTAAAGTTGTTTAGGGTTAGAATATGTTATAATACAATGAATTTGATTGATTACAAGAGCTACAGATACATGAAGAATGTTTAGAAGTGTGAAGAAAGACTTGGTCAAATCAGGTCCTAAATGGGATAAGAACCCAAAACCATTGCTTTGAGGAACTAAATGGCTTGTCTAAAGTTGTTTAGGGTTAGAATATGTTATAATACAATGAATTTTATTGATTAAAAGTGTTAGAGATGCATGAAGAATGTTTAGAAGTGTGAAGAAAGACTTAGTCAAATTACGTCACAAATGGGATAAGAACCCAAAACCATTGCTTTCAGGCAGTAAATGGCTTGTCTAAAGTTTTTTAGGGTTAGAATATGTTATAATACAATGAATTTGATAGATTACAAGTGTTAGAGATGCATGAAGAATGTTTAGAAGTGTGAAGAAAGATTTGGTCAAATCTGGTCCCAAATGGGATAAGAACACACAACCATTGCTTTCAGGCAGTAAATAGCTTGTCTAAAGTTTTTTAGGGTTAGAATATGTTATAATACAATGAATTTGATTGATTATAAGTGTTATAGATGCATGAAGAATGTTTAGAAGTGTGAAGAAAGACTTGGTCAAATCGGGTCCCAAATGGGATAAAAACCCAAAACCATTGCTTTGAGGCACTAAATGGCTTGTCTAAAGTAGTTTAGGGTTAGAATATGTTATAATACAATGAATTTGATTGATTATAAGTGTTATAGATGCATGAAGAATGTTTAGAAGTGTGAAGAAAGACTTGGTCAAATCGGGTCCCAAATGGGATAAAAACCCAAAACCATTGCTTTGAGGCACTAAATGGCTTGTCTAAAGTAGTTTAGGGTTAGAATATGTTATAATACAATGAATTTGATTGATTATAAGTGTTAGAGATGCATGAAGAATGTTTAGAAGTGTGAAGAAAGACTTGGTCAAATTAGGTCCCAAATGGGATAAGAACCCAAAACCATTGCTTTGAGGCAGGAAATGGATTGTCTAAAGTTTTTTTAGGGTTAGAATATGTTATAATACAATAAATTTGATTGATTATAAGTGCTAAAGATGCATGAAGAATTTTTAGAAGTGTGAAGAAAGATTTGGTCAAATCTGGTCCCAAATGGGATACGAACCCACAACCAATGCTTTTATGCAGTAAATGGCTTGTCTAAAGTTTTTTATGGTTAGAATATGTTATAATACAATGAATTTGATTGATTACAAGTGTTAGAGATGCATAAAGAATGTTTAGAAGTGTGAAGAAAGACTTGGTTAGATTAGGTCCCAAATGGGATAAGAACCCAAAACCATTGCTTTGAGGCACTAAATGGCTTGTCCAAAGTTGTTTAGGGTTAGAATATGTTATAATACAATGAATTTGATTGATTACAAGAGCTAGAGATGCATGAATAATGTTTAGAAGTGTGAAGAAAGACTTGGTCAAATAAGGTCCCAAATGGCATAAGAACCCAAAACCATTGCTTTGAGACACTAAATGGCTTGGCTAAAGTTGTTTAGGGTTATAATATGTTATAATACAATGAATTTGATTGATTAAAAGTGTTAGAGATGCATGAAGAATGTTTAGAAGTGTGAAGAAAGACTTGGTCAAATCAGGTCCCAAATGGGATAAGAACCCAAAACCATTGCTTTGAGGCAGTAAATGGCTTGTCTAAAGTTTTTTAGGGTTAGAATATGTTATAATACAATGAATTTGATAGATTACAAGTGTTAGAGATGCATGAAGAATGTTTAGAAGTGTGAAGAAAGATTTGGTCAAATCTGGTCCCAAATGGGATAAGAACACACAACCATTGCTTTGAGGCAGTAAATGGCCTGTCTAAAGTTGTTTAGGGTCAGAATATGTTACAATACAATGAATTTGAGTGATTATAAGTGTTAGAGATGCATGAAGAATGTTTAGAAGTGTGAAGAAAGACTTGGTCAAATCGGGTCCCAAATGGGATAAGAACCCAAAACCATTGCTTTGAGGCACTAAATGGCTTGTCTAAAGTTGTTTAGGGTTAGAATATGTTATAATACAATGAATTTGATTGATTACAAGTGTTATAGATGCATGAAGAATGTTTAGAAGTGTGAAGAAAGACTTGGTCAAATCGGGTCCCAAATGGGATAAGAACCCAAAACCATTGCTTTGAGGCAGTAAATGGCTTGTCTAAAGTTGTTTAGGGTTAGAATATGTTATAATACCATGAATTTGATTGATTACAAATGTTAGAGATGCATAAAGAATGTTTAGAAGTGTGAAGAAAGACTTGGTCAAATTAGGTCCCAAATGGGATAAGAGCCCAAAACCATTGCTTTGAGGCACTAAATGGCTTGTCTAAAGTTGTTTAGGGTTAGAATATGTTATAATACAATGAATTTGATTGATTACAAGAGCTAGAGATGCATGAAGAATGTTTAGAAGTGTGAAGAAAGACTTGGTCAAATCAGGTCCTAAATGGGATAAGAACCCAAAACCATTGCTTTGAGGAACTAAATGGCTTGTCTAAAGTTGTTTAGGGTTACGATATGTTATAATACAATGAATTTGATTGATTAAAAGTGTTAGAGATGCATGAAGAATGTTTAGAAGTGTGAAGAAAGACTTGGTCAAATCAGGTCCCAAATGGGATAAGAACCCAAAACCATTGCTTTGAGGCAGTAAATGGCTTGTCTAAAGTTTTTTAGGGTTAGAATATGTTATAATACAATGAATTTGATAGATTACAAGTGTTAGAGATGCATGAAGAATGTTTAGAAGTGTGAAGAAAGATTTGGTCAAATCTGGTCCCAAATGGGATAAGAACACACAACCATTGCTTTGAGGCAGTAAATGGACTGTCTAAAGTTGTTTAGGGTCAGAATATGTTATAATACAATGAATTTGATTGATTATAAGTGTTAGAGATGCATGAAGAATGTTTAGAAGTGTGAAGAAAGACTTGGTCAAATCGGGTCCCAAATGGGATAAGAACCCAAAACCATTGCTTTGAGGCACTAAATGGCTTGTCTAAAGTTGTTTAGGGTTAGAATATGTTATAATACAATGAATTTGATTGATTACAAGTGTTATAGATGCATGAAGAATGTTTAGAAGTGTGAAGAAAAACTTGGTCAAATCAGGTCCCAAATGGGATAAGAACCCAAAACCATTGCTTTGAGGCAGTAAATGGCTTGTCTAAAGTTTTTTAGGGTTAGAATATGTTATAATACAATGAATTTGATTGATTACAAGTGTTAGAGATGCATAAAGAATGTTTAGAAGTGTGAAGAAAGACTTGGTCAAATTAGGTCCCAAATGGGATAAGAACCCAAAACCATTGCTTTGAGGCACTAAATGGCTTGTCTAAAGTTGTTTAGGGTTAGAATATGTTATAATACAATGAATTTGATTGATTACAAGAGCTAGAGATGCATGAAGAATGTTTAGAAGTGTGAAGAAAGACTTGGTCAAATCAGGTCCTAAATGGGATAAGAACCCAAAACCATTGCTTTGAGGAACTAAATGGCTTGTCTAAAGTTGTTTAGGGTTACGATATGTTATAATACAATGAATTTGATTGATTAAAAGTGTTAGAGATGCATGAAGAATGTTTAGAAGTGTGAAGAAAGACTTGGTCAAATTACGTCCCAAATGGGATAAGAACCCAAAACCATTGCTTTGAGGCAGTAAATGGCTTGTCTAAAGTTTTTTAGGGTTAGAATATGTTATAATACAATGAATTTGATAGATTACAAGTGTTAGAGATGCATGAAGAATGTTTAGAAGTGTGAAGAAAGATTTGGTCAAATCTGGTCCCAAATGGGATAAGAACACACAACCATTGCTTTGAGGCAGTAAATGGCTTGTCTAAAGTTGTTTAGGGTCAGAATATGTTATAATACAATGAATTTGATTGATTATAAGTGTTAGAGATGCATGAAGAATGTTTAGAAGTGTGAAGAAAGACTTGGTCAAATCGGGTCCCAAATGGGATAAGAACCCAAAACCATTGCTTTGAGGCACTAAATGGCTTGTCTAAAGTTGTTTAGGGTTAGAATATGTTATAATACAATGAATTTGATTTATTACAAGTGTTATAGATGCATGAAGAATGTTTAGAAGTGTGAAGAAAGACTTGGTCAAATCAGGTCCCAAATGGGATAAGAACCCAAAACCATTGCTTTGAGGCAGGAAATGGCTTGTCTAAAGTTTTTTAGGGTTAGAATATGTTATAATACAATAAATTTGATTGATTATAAGTGCTAAAGATGCATGAAGAATTTTTAGAAGTGTGAAGAAAGATTTGGTCAAATCTGGTCCCAAATGGGATACGAACCCACAACCAATGCTTTTATGCAGTAAATGGCTTGTCTAAAGTTTTTTATGGTTAGAATATGTTATAATACAATGAATTTGATTGATTACAAGTGTTAGAGATGCATAAAGAATGTTTAGAAGTGTGAAGAAAGACTTGGTCAGATTAGGTCCCAAATGGGATAAGAACCCAAAACCATTGCTTTGAGGCACTAAATGGCTTGTCCAAAGTTGTTTAGGGTTAAAATATGTTATAATACAATTAATTTGATTGATTACAAGAGCTAGAGATGCATGAATAATGTTTAGAAGTGTGAAGAAACACTTGGTCAAATGAGGTCCCAAATGGCATAAGAACCCAAAACCATTGCTTTGAGAAACTAAATGGCTTGGCTAAAGTTGTTTAGGGTTATAATATGTTATAATACAATGAATTTGATTGATTAAAAGTGTTAGAGATGCATTAAGAATGTTTAGAACTGTGAAGAAAGACTTGGTCAAATTAGGTCCCAAATGGGATAAGAACCCAAAACAATTGCTTTGAGGCAGTAAATGGCTTGTCTAAAGTTGTTTAGGGTTAGAATATGTTATAATACAATGAATTTGATAGATTACAAGTGTTAGAGATGCATGAAGAATGTTTAGAAGTGTGAAGAAAGAGTTGGTCAAATTAGGTCCCAAATGGGATAAGAACCCAAAACCATTGCTTTGAGGAATGAAATGGCTTGTCTAAAGTTTTTTAGGGTTAGAATATGTAATAATACAATAAATTTGATTGATTATAAGTGCTAAAGATGCATGAAGAATTTTTAGAAGTGTGAAGAAAGATTTGGTCAAATTTGGTCCCGAATGGGATAAGAACACACAACCATTGCTTTGAGGCAGTAAATGGCCTGTCTAAAGTTGTTTAGGGTCAGAATATGTTATAATACAATGAATTTGATTGATTATAAGTGTTAGAGATGCATGAAGAATGTTTAGAAGTGTGAAGAAAGACTTGGTCAAATCGGGTCCCAAATGGGATAAGAACCCAAAACCATTGCTTTGAGGCAGTAAATGGCTTGTCTAAAGTTGTTTAGGGTTAGAATATGTTATAATACAATGAATTTGATAGATTACAAGTGCTAGATATGCATGAAGAATGTTTAGAAGTGTGAAGAAAGATTTGGTCAAATCTGGTCCCAAATGGGATAAGAACACACAACCATTGCTTTGAGGCAGTAAATGGCTTGTCTAAAGTTGTTTAGGGTCAGAATATGTTATAATACAATGAATTTGATTGATTATAAGTGTTATAGATGCATGAAGAATGTTTAGAAGTTTGAAGAAAGATTTGGTCAAATCGGGTCCCAAATGGGATAAGAACCCAAAACCATTGCTTTAAGGCACTAAATGGCTTGTCTAAAGTTGTTTAGGGTTATAATATGTTATAATACAATGAATTTGATTGATTATAAGTGTTAGAGATGCATGAAGAATGTTTAGAAGTGTGAAGAAAGATTTGGTCAAATCAGGTCCCGAATGGGATAAGAACCCAAAACCATTGCTTTGAGGCACTAAATTGCTTGTCTAAAGTTGTTTAGGGTTAGAATATGTTATAATACAATGAATTTGATTGATAACAAGAGCTAGAGATGCATGAAGAATGTTTAGAAGTGTGAAGAAAGACTTGGTCAAATCAGGTCCTCCATGGGATAAGAACCCAAAACCATTGCTTTGAGGAACTAAATAGCTTGTCTAAAGTTGTTTAGGGTTACGATATGTTATAATACAATAAATTTGATTGATTAAAAGTGTTAGAGATGCATGAAGAATGTTTAGAAGTGTGAAGAAAGACTTGGTCAAATTAGGTCCCAAATGGGATAAGAACCCAAAACCATTGCTTTGAGGCAGTAAATGGCTTGTCTAAAGTTTTTTAGGGTTAGAATATGTTATAATACAATGAATTTGATAGATTACAAGTGTTAGAGATGCATGAAGAATGTTTAGAAGTGTGAAGAAAGATTTGGTCAAATCTGGTCCCAAATGGGATAAGAACACACAACCATTGCTTTGAGGCAGTAAATGGCTTGTCTAAAGTTGTTTAGGGTCAGAATATGTTATAATACAATGAATTTGATTGATTATAAGTGTTATAGATGCATGAAGAATGTTTAGAAGTTTGAAGAAAGATTTGGTCAAATCGGGTCCCAAATGGGATAAGAACCCAAAACCATTGCTTTGAGGCACTAAATGGCTTGTCTAAAGTTGTTTAGGGTTATAATATGTTATAATACAATGAATTTGATTGATTAGAAGTGTTAGAGATGAATGAAGAATGTTTAGAAGTGTGAAGAAAGATTTGGTCAAATCAGGTCCCAAATGGGATAAGAACCCAAAACCATTGATTTGAGGCACTAAATGGCTTGTCTAAAGTTGTTTAGGGTTAGAATATGTTATAATACAATGAATTTGATTGATAACAAGAGCTAGAGATGCATGAAGAATGTTTAGAAGTGTGAAGAAAGACTTGGTCAAATCAGGTCCTACATGGGATAAGAACCCAAAACCATTGCTTTGAGGAACTAAATGGCTTGTCTAAAGTTGTTTAGGGTTACGATATGTTATAATACAATAAATTTGATTGATTAAAAGTGTTAGAGATGCATGAAGAATGTTTAGAAGTGTGAAGAAAGACTTGGTCAAATTAGGTCCCAAATGGGATAAGAACCCAAAACCATTGCTTTGAGGCAGTAAATGGCTTGTCTAAAGTTTTTTAGGGTTATAATATGTTATAATACAATGAATTTGATAGATTACAAGTGTTAGAGATGCATGAAGAATGTTTAGAAGTGTGAAGAAAGACTTGGTCAAATCTGGTCCCAAATGGGATAAGAACACACAACCATTGCTTTGAGGCAGTAAATGGCTTGTCTAAAGTTGTTTAGGGTCAGAATATGTTATAATACAGTGAATTTGATTGATTATAAGTGTTATAGATGCATGAAGAATGTTTAGAAGTTTGAAGAAAGATTTGGTCAAATCGGGTCCTAAATGGGATAAGAACCCAAAACCATTGCTTTGAGGCACTAAATGGCTTGTCTAAAGTTGTTTAGGGTTATAATATGTTATAATACAATGAATTTGATTGATTATAAGTGTTAGAGATGCATGAAGAATGTTTAGAAGTGTGAAGAAAGATTTGGTCAAATCAGGTCCCAAATGGGATAAGAACCCTAAACCATTGCTTTGGGCACTAAATGGCTTGTCTAAAGTTGTTTAGGGTTAGAATATGTTATAATACAATGAATTTGATTGATAACAAGAGCTAGAGATGCATGAAGAATGTTTAGAAGTGTGAAGAAAGACTTGGTCAAATCAGGTCCTACATGGGATAAGAACCCAAAACCATTGCTTTGAGGAACTAAATGGCTTGTCTAAAGTTGTTTAGGGTTACGATATGTTATAATACAATAAATTTGATTGATTAAAAGTGTTAGAGATGCATGAAGAATATTTAGAAGTGTGAAGAAAGACTTGGTCAAATTAGGTCCCAAATGGGATAAGAACCCAAAACAATCGCTTTGAGGCAGTAAATGGCTTGTCTAAAGTTTTTTAGGGTTATAATATGTTATAATACAATGAATTTGATAGATTACAAGTGTTAGAGATGCATGAAGAATGTTTAGAAGTGTGAAGAAAGATTTGGTCAAATCTGGTCCCAAATGGGATAAGAACACACAACCATTGCTTGTCTAAATTTGTTTAGGGTCAGAATATGTTATAATACAATGAATTTGATTGATTATAAGTGTTATAGATGCATGAAGAATGTTTAGAAGTTTGAAGAAAGACTTGGTCAAATCGGGTCCCAAATGGGATAAGAACCCAAAACCATTGCTTTGAGGCACTAAATGGCTTGTCTAAATTGTTTAGGGTTAGAATATGTTATAATACAATGAATTTGATTGATTATAAGTGTTAGAGATGCATGAAGAATGTTTAGAAGTGTGAAGAAAGACTTTGTCAAATGAGGTCCGAAATGGCATAAGAACCTAAAACCATTGCTTTGAGGCACTAAATGGCTTGGCTAAAGTTCTTTAGGGTTATAATATGTTATAATACAATGAATTTGATTGATTAAAAGTGTTAGAGATGCATGAAGAATGTTTAGAAGTGTGAAGAAAGACTTGGTCAAATTACGTCCCAAATGGGATAAGAACCTGAAACCATTGCTTTGAGGCATTAAATGGCTTGTCTAAAGTTTTTTAGGGTTAGAATATGTTATAATACAATGAATTTGATAGATTACAAGTGTTAGAGATGCATGAAGAATGTTTAGAAGTGTGAAGAAAGATTTGGTCAAATCTGGTCCCAAATGGGATAAGAACACACAACCATTGCTTTGAGGCAGTAAATGGTCTGTCTAAAGTTGTTTAGGGTCAGAATATGTTATAATACAATGAATTTGATTGATTATAAGTGTTATAGATGCATGAAGAATGTTTAGAAGTGTGAAGAAAGACTTGGTCAAATCGGGTCCCAAATGGGATAAGAACCCAAAACCATTGCTTTGAGGCACTAAATGGCTTGTCTAAAGTTGTTTAGGGTTAGAATATGTTATAATACAATGAATTTGATTAATTACAAGTGCTAAAGATGCATGAAGAATGTGTAGATGTGTGAAGAAAGACTTGTTGAAATTTAGTCCCAAATGGGATAAGAACCCACAACCATTGCTTTGAGGCATCAAATGGCTTGTCTAAAGTTGATTAGGGTTACAATATGTTATAATACAATGAATTTGATTGATGACAAGTGCTTGCGATGCACGAAAAATGTTTAGTAGTGTGAAGAAAGACTAGTCAAAATTTGATCCCAAAAGAACCCAAACCATTGCTTTGAGGGAGTAAATGTCTTGTCTAAAGTTGTTTAGGGTTAGAATATGTTATAATACAATGAAAATAATTGATTACAAGTGCTAAAGATGCATGAAGAAAGTTTAGAAGTGTGAAGAAAGATTTGTTGAATTTTGGTCCCAAATGGGATAAGAACCCACAACCATTGCTTTATTGTATGAAGAATTTTTAGAAGTGTGAAGAAAGATTTGGTCAAATCTGGTCCCAAATGGGATACGAACCCACAACCAATGCTTTTATGTAGTAAATGGCTTGTCTAAAGTTTTTTAGGGTTAGAATATGTTATAATACAATGAATTTGATAGATTACAAGTGTTAGAGATGCATGGAGAATGTTTAGAAGTGTGAAGAAAGATTTGGTCAAATCGGGTCCAAAATGGGATAAGAACCCAAAACCATTGCTTTGAGGCACTAAATGGCTTGTCTAAAGTTGTTTAGGGTTAGAATATGTTATAATACAATGAATTTGATTAATTACAAGTGCTAAAGATGCATGAAGAATGTTTAGATGTGTGAAGAAAGACTTGTTGAAATTTGGTCCCAAATGGGATAAGAACCCACAACCATTGCTTTGAGGCATCAAATGGCTTGTCTAAAGTTGATTAGGGTTACAATATGTTATAATACAATGAATTTGATTGATGACAAGTGCTTGCGATGCACGAAAAATGTTTAGTAGTGTGAAGAAAGACTAGTCAAAATTTGATCCCAAAAGAACCCAAACCATTGCTTTGAGGGAGTAAATGTCTTGTCTAAAGTTGTTTAGGGTTAGAATATGTTATAATACAATGAAAATAATTGATTACAAGTGCTAAAGATGCATGAAGAAAGTTTAGAAGTGTGAAGAAAGATTAGTTGAATTTTGGTCCCAAATGGGATAAGAACCCACAACCATTGCTTTATTGTATGAAGAATTTTTAGAAGTGTGAAGAAAGATTTGGTCAAATCTGGTCCTAAATGGGATACGAACCCACAACCAATGCTTTTATGTAGTAAATGGCTTGTCTAAAGTTTTTTATGCTTAGAATATGTTATAATACAATGAATTTGATTGATTACAAATGTTAGAGATGCATAAAGAATGTTTAGAAGTGTGAAGAAAGACTTGGTCAAATTAGGTTCCAAATGGGATAAGAACCCAAAACCATTGCTTTGAGGCACTAAATGGCTTGATTAAAAGTGCTAAAGATGCATGAAGAATGTTTAGATGTGTGAAGAAAGACTTGTTGAAATTTGGTCCCAAATGGGATAAGAACCCAAAACCATTGCTTTGAGGAACTAAATGGCTTGTCTAAAGTTGTTTAGGGTTACGATATGTTATAATACAATAAATTTGATTGATTAAAAGTGTTAGAGATGCATGAAGAATGTTTAGAAGTTTGAAGAAAGACTTGGTCAAATTAGGTCCCAAATGGGATAAGAACCCAAAACCATTGCTTTGAGGCAGGAAATGGCTTGTCTAAAGTTTTTTAGGGTTAGAATATGTTATAATACAATAAATTTGATTGATTATAAGTGCTAAAGATGCATGAAGAATTTTTAGAAGTGTGAAGAAAGATTTGGTCAAATCTGGTGCCAAATGGGATACGAACCCACAACCAATGCTTTTATGCAGTAAATGGCTTGTCTAAAGTTTTTATGGTTAGAATATGTTATAATACAATGAATTTGATTGATTACAAGTGTTAGAGATGCATAAAGAATGTTTAGAAGTGTGAAGAAAGACTTGGTCAGATTAGGTCCCAAATGGGATAAGAACCCAAAACCACTGCTTTGAGGCACTAAATGGCTAGTCCAAAGTTGTTTAGGGTTAGAATATGTTATAATACAATTAATTTGATTGATTACAAGAGCTAGAGATGCATGAATAATGTTTAAAAGTGTGAAGAAAGACTTGGTCAAATGAGGTCCCAAATGGCATAAGAACCTAAAACCATTGCTTTGAGGCACTAAATGGCTTGTCTAAAGTTCTTTAGGGTTATAATATGTTATAATACAATGAATTTGATTGATTAAAAGTGTTAGAGATGCATGAAGAATGTTTAGAAGTGTGAAGAAAGACTTGGTCAAATTACGTCCCAAATGGGATAAGAACCCGAAACCATTGCTTTGAGGCATTAAATGGCTTGTCTAAAGTTTTTTAGGGTTAGAATATGTTATAATACAATGAATTTGATAGATTACAAGTGTTAGAGATGCATGAAGAATGTTTAGAAGTGTGAAGAAAGATTTGGTCAAATCTGGTCCCAAATGGGATAAGAACACACAACCATTGCTTTGAGGCAGTAAATGGTCTGTCTAAAGTTGTTTAGGGTCAGAATATGTTATAATACAATGAATTTGATTGATTATAAGTGTTATAGATGCATGAAGAATGTTTAGAAGTGTGAAGAAAGACTTGGTCAAATCGGGTCCCAAATGGGATAAGAACCCAAAACCATTGCTTTGAGGCACTAAATGGCTTGTCTAAAGTTGTTTAGGGTTAGAATATGTTATAATACAATGAATTTGATTAATTACAAGTGCTAAAGATGCATGAAGAATGTTTAGATGTGTGAAGAAAGACTTGTTGAAATTTGGTCCCAAATGGGATAAGAACCCACAACCATTGCTTTGAGGCATCAAATGGCTTGTCTAAAGTTGTTTAGGGTTACAATATGTTATAATACAATGAATTTGATTGATGACAAGTGCTTGCGATGCACGAAAAATGTTTAGTAGTGTGAAGAAAGACTAGTCAAAATTTGATCCCAAAAGAACCCAAACCATTGCTTTGAGGCAGTAAATGTCTTGTCTAAAGTTGTTTAGGGTTAGAATATGTTATAATACAATGAAAATAATTGATTACAAGTGCTAAAGATGCATGAAGAAAGTTTAGAAGTGTGAAGAAAGATTTGTTGAATTTTGGTCCCAAATGGGATAAGAACCCACAACCATTGCTTTATTGTATGAAGAATTTTTAGAAGTGTGAAGAAAGATTTGGTCAAATCTGGTCCCAAATGGGATACGAACCCACAACCAATGCTTTTATGTAGTAAATGGCTTGTCTAAAGTTTTTTATGCTTAGAATATGTTATAATACAATGAATTTGATTGATTACAAATGTTAGAGATGCATAAAGAATGTTTAGAAGTGTGAAGAAAGACTTGGTCAAATTAGGTTCCAAATGGGATAAGAACCCAAAACCATTGCTTTGAGGCACTAAATGGCTTGTCTAAAGTTGTTTAGGGTAAGAATATGTTATAATACAATGAATTTGATTGACTACAAGAGCTAGAGGTGCATGAAGAATGTTTAGAAGTGTGAAGAAAGACTTGGTCAAATCAGGTCCTAAATGGGATAAGAACCCAAAACCAATGCTTTGAGGAACTAAATTGCTTGTCTAAAGTTGTTTAGGGTTACGATATGTTATAATACAATGAATTTTATTGATTAAAAGTGTTAGAGATGCATGAAGAATGTTTAGAAGTGTGGAGAAAGACTTGGTCAAATTAGGTCCCAAATGGGATAAGAACCCAAAACCATTGCTTTGAGACAGGAAATGGCTTGTCTAAAGTTTTTTAGGGTTAGAATATGTTATAATAAAATAAATTTGATTGATTATAAGTGCTAAAGATGCATGAAGAAATTTTAGAAGTGTGAAGAAAGATTTGGTCAAATCTGGTCCCAAATGGGATACGAACCCACAACCAATGCTTTTATGCAGTAAATAGCTTGTCTAAAGTTTTTATGGTTATAATATGTTATAATACAATGAATTTGATTGATTACAAGTGTTAGAGATGCATAAAGAATGTTTAGAAGTGTGAAGAATGACTTGGTCAGATTAGGTCCCAAATGGGATAAGAACCCAAAACCATTGCTTTGAGGCACTAAATGGCTAGTCTAAAGTTGTTTAGGGTTAGAATATGTTATAATACAATTAATTTGATTGATTACAAGAGCTAGAGATGCATGAATAATGTTTAGAAGTGTGAAGAAAGACTTGGTCAAATGAGGTCCCAAATGGCATAAGAACCTAAAACCATTGCTTTGAGGCACTAAATGGCTTGGCTAAAGTTCTTTAGGGTTATAATATGTTATAATACAATGAATTTGATTGATTAAAAGTATTAGAGATGCATGAAGAATGTTTAGAAGTGTGAAGAAAGACTTGGTCAAATTACGTCCCAAATGGGATAAGAACCCGAAACCATTGCTTTGAGGCATTAAATGGCTTGTCTAAAGTTTTTTAGGGTTAGAATATGTTATAATACAATGAATTTGATAGATTACAAGTGTTAGAGATGCATGAAGAATGTTTAGAAGTGTGAAGAAAGATTTGGTCAAATCTGGTCCCAAATGGGATAAGAACACACAACCATTGCTTTGAGGCAGTAAATGGTCTGTCTAAAGTTGTTTAGGGTCAGAATATGTTATAATACAATGAATTTGATTGATTATAAGTGTTATAGATGCATGAAGAATGTTTAGAAGTGTGAAGAAAGACTTGGTCAAATCGGGTCCCAAATGGGATAAGAACCCAAAACCATTGCTTTGAGGCACTAAATGGCTTGTCTAAAGTTGTTTAGGGTTAGAATATGTTATAATACAATGAATTTGATTAATTACAAGTGCTAAAGATGCATGAAGAATGTTTAGATGTGTGAAGAAAGACTTGTTGAAATTTGGTCCCAAATGGGATAAGAACCCACAACCATTGCTTTGAGGCATCAAATGGCTTGTCTAAAGTTGATTAGGGTTACAATATGTTATAATACAATGAATTTGATTGATGACAAGTGCTTGCGATGCACGAAAAATGTTTAGTAGTGTGAAGAAAGACTAGTCAAAATTTGATCCCAAAAGAACCCAAACCATTGCTTTGAGGGAGTAAATGTCTTGTCTAAAGTTGTTTAGGGTTAGAATATGTTATAATACAATGAAAATAATTGATTACAAGTGCTAAAGATGCATGAAGAAAGTTTAGAAGTGTGAAGAAAGATTTGTTGAATTTTGGTCCCAAATGGGATAAGAACCCACAACCATTGCTTTATTGTATGAAGAATTTTTAGAAGTGTGAAGAAAGATTTGGTCAAATCTGGTCCCAAATGGGATACGAACCCACAACCAATGCTTTTATGTAGTAAATGGCTTGTCTAAAGTTTTTTATGCTTAGAATATGTTATAATACAATGAATTTGATTGATTACAAATGTTAGAGATGCATAAAGAATGTTTAGAAGTGTGAAGAAAGACTTGGTCAAATTAGGTTCCAAATGGGATAAGAACCCAAAACCATTGCTTTGAGGCACTAAATGGCTTGTCTAAAGTTGTTTAGGGTAAGAATATGTTATAATACAATGAATTTGATTGACTACAAGAGCTAGAGGTGCATGAAGAATGTTTAGAAGTGTGAAGAAAGACTTGGTCAAATCAGGTCCTAAATGGGATAAGAACCCAAAACCAATGCTTTAAGGAACTAAATTGCTTGTCTAAAGTTGTTTAGGGTTACGATATGTTATAATACAATGAATTTTATTGATTAAAAGTGTTAGAGATGCATGAAGAATGTTTAGAAGTGTGAAGAAAGACTTGGTCAAATTAGGTCCCAAATGGGATAAGAACCCAAAACCATTGCTTTGAGACAGGAAATGGCTTGTCTAAAGTTTTTTAGGGTTAGAATATGTTATAATAAAATAAATTTGATTGATTATAAGTGCTAAAGATGCATGAAGAATTTTTAGAAGTGTGAAGAAAGATTTGGTCAAATCTGGTCCCAAATGGGATACGAACCCACAACCAATGCTTTTATGCAGTAAATAGCTTGTCTAAAGTTTTTATGGTTATAATATGTTATAATACAATGAATTTGATTGATTACAAGTGTTAGAGATGCATAAAGAATGTTTAGAAGTGTGAAGAATGACTTGGTCAGATTAGGTCTCAAATGGGATAAGAACCCAAAACCATTGCTTTGAGGCACTAAATGGCTAGTCTAAAGTTGTTTAGGGTTAGAATATGTTATAATACAATTAATTTGATTGATTACAAGAGCTAGAGATGCATGAATAATGTTTAGAAGTGTGAAGAAAGACTTGGTCAAATGAGGTCCCAAATGGCATAAGAACCTAAAACCATTGCTTTGAGGCACTAAATGGCTTGGCTAAAGTTCTTTAGGGTTATAATATGTTATAATACAATGAATTTGATTGATTAAAAGTGTTAGAGATGCATGAAGAATGTTTAGAAGTGTGAAGAAAGACTTGGTCAAATTACGTCCCAAATGGGATAAGAACCCGAAACCATTGCTTTGAGGCATTAAATGGCTTGTCTAAAGTTTTTTAGGGTTAGAATATGTTATAATACAATGAATTTGATAGATTACAAGTGTTAGAGATGCATGAAGAATGTTTAGAAGTGTGAAAAAAGATTTGGTCAAATCTGGTCCCAAATGGGATAAGAACACACAACCATTGCTTTGAGGCAGTAAATGGTCTGTCTAAAGTTGTTTAGGGTCAGAATATGTTATAATACAATGAATTTGATTGATTATAAGTGTTATAGATGAATGAAGAATGTTTAGAAGTGTGAAGAAAGACTTGGTCAAATCGGGTCCCAAATGGGATAAGAACCCAAAACCATTGCTTTGAGGCACTAAATGGCTTGTCTAAAGTTGTTTAGGGTTAGAATATGTTATAATACAATGAATTTGATTAATTACAAGTGCTAAAGATGCATGAAGAATGTTTAGATGTGTGAAGAAAGACTTGTTGAAATTTGGTCCCAAATGGGATAAGAACCCACAACCATTGCTTTGAGGCATCAAATGGCTTGTCTAAAGTTGATTAGGGTTACAATATGTTATAATACAATGAATTTGATTGATGACAAGTGCTTGCGATGCACGAAAAATGTTTAGTAGTGTGAAGAAAGACTAGTCAAAATTTGATCCCAAAAGAACCCAAACCATTGCTTTGAGGGAGTAAATGTCTTGTCTAAAGTTGTTTAGGGTTAGAATATGTTATAATACAATGAAAATAATTGATTACAAGTGCTAAAGATGCATGAAGAAAGTTTAGAAGTGTGAAGAAAGATTTGTTGAATTTTGGTCCCAAATGGGATAAGAACCCACAACCATTGCTTTATTGTATGAAGAATTTTTAGAAGTGTGAAGAAAGATTTGGTCAAATCTGGTCCCAAATGGGATACGAACCCACAACCAATGCTTTTATGTAGTAAATGGCTTGTCTAAAGTTTTTTATGCTTAGAATATGTTATAATACAATGAATTTGATTGATTACAAATGTTAGAGATGCATAAAGAATGTTTAGAAGTGTGAAGAAAGACTTGGTCAAATTAGGTTCCAAATGGGATAAGAACCCAAAACCATTGCTTTGAGGCACTAAATGGCTTGTCTAAAGTTGTTTAGGGTAAGAATATGTTATAATACAATGAATTTGATTGACTACAAGAGCTAGAGGTGCATGAAGAATGTTTAGAAGTGTGAAGAAAGACTTGGTCAAATCAGGTCCTAAATGGGATAAGAACCCAAAACCATTGCTTTGAGGAACTAAATTGCTTGTCTAAAGTTGTTTAGGGTTACGATATGTTATAATACAATGAATTTTATTGATTAAAAATGTTAGAGATGCATGAAGAATGTTTAGAAGTGTGAAGAAAGACTTGGTCAAATTAGGTCCCAAATGGGATAAGAACCCAAAACCATTGCTTTGAGGCAGGAAATGGCTTGTCTAAAGTTTTTTAGGGTTAGAATATGTTATAATACAATAAATTTGATTGATTATAAGTGCTAAAGATGCATGAAGAATTTTTAGAAGTGTGAAGAAAGATTTGGTCAAATCTGGTCCCAAATAGGATACGAACCCACAACCAATGCTTTTATGCAGTAAATGGCTTGTCTAAAGTTTTTATGGTTATAATATGTTATAATACAATGAATTTGATTGATTACAAGTGTTAGAGATGCATAAAGAATGTTTAGAAGTTTGAAGAAAGACTTGGTCAAATCGGGTCCCAAATGGGATAAGAACCCAAAACCATTGCTTTGAGGCACTAAATGGCTTGTCTAAAGTTGTTAAGGGTTAGAATATGTTATAATACAATGAATTTGATTGATTATAAGTGTTAGAGATGCATGAAGAATGTTTAGAAGTGTGAAGAAAGACTTTGTCAAATTAGGTCCCAAATGGGATAAGAACCCAAAACCATTGCTTTGAGGCAGTAAATGGCTTGTCTAAAGTAATTTAGGGTTATAATATGTTATAATACAATGAATTTGATAGATTACAAGAGCTAGAGATGCATGAAGAATGTTTACAAGTTTGAAGAAAGATTTGGTCAAATCTGGTCCCAAATGGGATAAGAACACACAACCATTGCTTTGAGGAACTAAATGGCTTGTCTAAAGTTGTTTAGGGTTACGATATGTTATAATACAATAAATTTGATTGATTAAAAGTGTTAGAGATGCATGAAGAATGTTTAGAAGTGTGAAGAAAGACTTGGTCAAATCGGGTCCCAAATGGGAAAAGAACCCAAAACCATTGCTTTGAGGCACTAAATGGGTTGTCTAAAGTTGTTTAGGGTTAGAATATGTTATAATAAAATGAATTTGATTGATTATAAGTGTTAGAGATGCATGAAGAATGTTTAGAAGTGTGAAGAAAGACTTGGTCAAATTAGGTCCCAAATGGGATAAGAACCCAAAACCATTGCTTTGAGGCAGGAAATGGCTTGTCCAAAGTTTTTAGGGTTAGAATATGTTATAATACAATAAATTTGATTGATTATAAGTGCTAAAGATGCATGAAGAATTTTTAGAAGTGTGAAGAAAGATTTGGTCAAATCTGGTCCCAAATGGGATACGAACCCACAACCAATGCTTTTATGCAGTAAATGGCTTGTCTAAAGTTTTTTATGGTTAGAATATGTTATAATACAATGAATTCGATTGATTACAAGTGTTAGAGATGCATAAAGAATGTTTCGAAGTGTGAAGAAAGACTTGCTCAAATTAGGTCCCAAATGGGATAAGAACACAAAACCATTGCTTTGAGGCACTAAATGGCTTGTCTAAAGTTGTTTAGGGTTAGAATATGTTATAATACAATGAATTTGATAGATTACAAGTGTTAGAGGTGCATGAAGAATGTTTAGAAGTGTGAAGAAAGACTTGGTCAAATTAGGTCCCAAATGGGATAAGAACCCAAAACCATTGCTTTGAGGAATGAAATGGCTTGTCTAAAGTTTTTTAGGGTTAGAATATGTTATAATACAATAAATTTGATTGATTATGAGTGCTAAAGATGCATGAAGAATTTTTAGAAGTGTGAAGAAAGATTTGGTCAAATTTGGTCCCGAATGGGATAAGAACACACAACCATTGCTTTGAGGCAGTAAATGGCCTGTCTAAAGTTGTTTAAGGTCAGAATATGTTACAATACAATGAATTTGATTGATTATAAGTGTTAGAGATGCATGAAGAATGTTTAGAAGTGTGAAGAAAGACTTGGTCAAATCGGGACCCAAATGGGATAAGAACCCAAAACCATTGCTTTGAGGCACTAAATGGCTTGTCTAAAGTTGTTTAGGGTTAGAATATGTTATAATCCAATAAATTTGATTAATTACAAGTGTTACAGATGCATGAAGAATGTTACGAAGTGTGAAGAAAGACTTGGTCAAATCAGGTTCCAAATGGGATACGAACCCACAACCATTGCTTTTAGGCAGTAAAAGGCTTGTCTAAAGTTTTTTATGGTTAGAATATGTTATAATACAATGAATTTGATTGATTACAAGTGTTAGAGATGCATAAAGAATGTTTAGAAGTGTGATGAAAGACTTGGTCAAATGAGGTCCCAAATGGGATACGAACCCATAACCAATGCTTTTATGTAGTAAATGGCTTGTCTAAAGTTTTTTAATGGTTAGAATATGTTATAATACAATGAATTTGTTTGATTACAAGTGTTAGAGATGCATAAAGAATGTTTAGAAGTGTGAAGAAAGACTTGGTCAAATTAGGTCCCAAATGGGATAAGAACCCAAAACCATTGCTTTGACGCACTAAATGGCTTGAATAAAGTTTTTTAGGGTTAGAATATGTTATAATACAATTAATTTGATTGATTATAAGTGTTAGAGATGCATGAAGAATGTTTAGAAGTGTGAAGAAAGACTTAGTCAAATTAGGTCCCAAATGGGATAAGAACCCAAAACCATTGCTTTGAGGCAGGAATGGCTTGTCTAAAGTTTTTTAGGGTTAGAATATGTTATAATACAATAAATTTGATTGATTATAAGTGCTAAAGATGCATGAAGAATTTTTAGAAGTGTGATGAAAGATTTGGTCAAATCTGGTCCCAAATGGGATACGAACCCACAACCAATGCTTTAATGCAGTAAATGGCTTGTCTAAAGTTTTTTATGGTTAGAATATGTTATAATACAATGAATTCGATTGATTACAAGTGTTAGAGATGCATAAAGAATGTTTCGAAGTGTGAAGAAAGACTTGCTCAAATTAGGTCCCAAATGGGATAAGAACCCAAAACCATTGCTTTAACGCACTAAATGGCTTGTCTAAATTTGTTTAGGGTTAGAATATGTTATAATACAATGAATTTGATATATTACAAGTGTTAGAGGTGCATGAAGAATGTTTAGAAGTGTGAAGAAAGAGTTGGTCAAATTAGGTCCCAAATGGGATAAGAACCCAAAACCATTGCTTTGAGGAATGAAATGGCTTGTCTAAAGTTTTTTAGGGTTAGAATATGTTATAATACACTAAATTTGATTGATTATGAGTGCTAAAGATGCATGAAGAATTTTTAGAAGTGTGAAGAAAGATTTGGTCAAATTTGGTCCCAAATGGGATAAGAACACACAATCATTGCTTTGAGGCAGTAAATGGTCTGTCTAAAGTTGTTTAGGGTCAGAATATGTTATAATACAATGAATTTGATTGATTATAAGTGTTAGAGATGCATGAAGAATGTTTAGAAGTGTGAAGAAAGACTTGGTCAAATCGGGTCCCAAATGGGAAAAGAACCCAAAACCATTGCTTTGAGGCACTAAATGGCTTGTCTAAAGTTGTTTAGGGTTAGAATATGTTATAATAAAATGAATTTAATTGATTATAAGTGTTAGAGATGCATGAAGAATGTTTAGAAGTGTGAAGAAAGACTTGGTCAAATTAGGTCCCAAATGGGATAAGAACCCAAAACCATTCCTTTGAGGCAGGAAATGGCTTGTCTAAAGTTTTTTAGGGTTAGAATATGTTATAATACAATAAATTTGATTGATTATAAGTGCTAAAGATGCATGAAGAATTTTTAGAAGTGTGAAGAAAGATTTGGTCAAATCTGGTCCCAAATGGGATACGAACCCACAACCAATGCTTTTATGCAGTAAATGGCTTGTCTAAAGTTTTTTATGGTTAGAATATGTTATAATACAATGAATTTGATTGATTACAAGTGTTAGAGATGCATAAAGAATGTTTAGAAGTGTGAAGAAAGACTTGGTCAAATTAGGTCCCAAATGGGATAAGAACCCAAAACCATTGCTTTGAGGCACTAAATGGCTTGTCTAAAGTTGTTTAGGGTTAGAATATGTTATAATACAATGAATTTGATAGATTACAAGTGTTAGAGGTGCATGAAGAATGTTTAGAAGTGTGAAGAAAGACTTGGTCAAATTAGGTCCCAAATGGGATAAGAACCCAAAACCATTGCTTTGAGGACTGAAATGGCTTGTCTAAAGTTTTTTAGGGTTAGAATATGTTATAATACAATAAATTTGATTGATTATGAGTGCTAAAGATGCATGAAGAATTTTTAGAAGTGTGAAGAAAAATTTGGTCAAATTTGGTCCCAAATGGGATAAGAACACACAACCATTGCTTTGAGGCAGTAAATGGCCTGTCTAAAGTTGTTTAAGGTCAGAATATGTTACAATACAATGAATTTGATTGATTATAAGTGTTAGAGATGCATGAAGAATGTTTAGAAGTGTGAAGAAAGACTTGGTCAAATCGGGTCCCAAATGGGATAAGAACCCAAAACCATTGCTTTGAGGCACTAAATGGCTTGTCTAAAGTTGTTTAGGGTTAGAATTTGTTATAATACAATAAATTTGATTTATTACAAGTGTTATAGATGCATGAAGAATGTTTAGAAGTGTGAAGAAAGACTTGGTCAAATCAGGTTCCAAATGGGATACGAACCCACAACCATTGCTTTTAGGCAGTAAATGGCTTGTCTAAAGTTTTTTATGGTTAGAATATGTTATAATACAATGAATTTGATTGATTACAAGTGTTAGAGATGCATAAAGAATGTTTAGAAGTGTGATGAAAGACTTGGTCAAATGAGGTCCCAAATGGGATACGAACCCATAACCAATGCTTTTATGCAGTAAATGGCTTGTCTTAAGTTTTTTATGGTTAGAATATGTTATAATACAATGAATTCGATTGATTACAAGTGTTAGAGATGCATAAAGAATGTTTCGAAGTGTGAAGAAAGACTTGCTCAAATTAGGTCCCAATTGGGATAAGAACCCAAAACCATTGCTTTGAGGCACTAAATGGCTTGTCTAAAGTTGTTTAGGGTTAGAATATGTTATAATACAATGAATTTGATGGATTACAAGTGTTAGAGGTGCATGAAGAATGTTTAGAAGTGTGAAGAAAGAGTTGGTCAAATTAGGTCCCAAATGGGATAAGAACCCAAAACCATTGCTTTGAGGAATGAAATGGCTTGTCTAAAGTTTTTTAGGGTTAGAATATGTTATAATACAATAAATTTTATTGATTATGAGTGCTAAAGATGCATGAAGAAGTTTTAGAAGTGTAAAGAAAGATTTGGTCAAATTTGGTCCCAAATGAGATAAGAACACACAACCATTGCTTTGAGGCAGTAAATGGCCTGTCTAAAGTTGTGTAGGGTCAGAATATGTTATAATACAATGAATTTGATTGATTATAAGTGTTAGAGATGCATGAAGAATGTTTAGAAGTGTGAAGAAAGACTTGGTCAAATCGGGTCCCAAATGGGATAAGAAACCAAAACCATTGCTTTGAGGCAGTAAATGGCTTGTCTAAAACTGTTTAGGGTTAGAATATGTTATAATACAATGAATTTGATAAATTAAAAGTGCTAGATATGCATGAAGAATGTTTAGAAGTGTGAAGAAAGATTTGGTCAAATCTGGTCCCAAATGGGATAAGAACACACAACCATTGCTTTGAGGCAGTAAATGGCTTGTCTAAAGTTGTTTAGGGTCAGAATATGTTATAATACAATGAATTTGATTGATTATAAGTGTTATAGATGCATGAAGAATGTTTAGAAGTTTGAAGAAAGACTTGGTCAAATCGGGTCCCAAATGGGATAAGAACCCAAAACCATTGCTTTGAGGCACTAAATGGCTTGTCTAAAGTTGTTTAGGGTTAGAATATGTTATAATACAATGAATTTGATTTATTACAAGTGTTATAGATGCATGAAGAATGTTTAGAAGTGTGAAGAAAGACTTGGTCAAATCAGGTTCCAAATGGGATACGAACCCACAACCATTGCTTTTAGGCAGTAAATGGCTTGTCTAAAGTTTTTTATGGTTAGAATATGTTATAATACAATGAATTTGATTGATTACAAGTGTTAGAGATGCATAAAGAATGTTTAGAAGTGTGATGAAAGACTTGGTAAAATGAGGTCCCAAATGGGATACGAACCCACAACCAATGCTTTTATGCAGTAAATGGCTTGTCTAAAGTTTTTTAATGGTTAGAATATGTTATAATACAATGAATTTGATTGATTACAAGTGTTAGAGATGCATAAAGAATGTTTAGAAGTGTGAAGAAAGACTTGGTCAAATTAGGTCCCAAATGGGATAAGAACCCAAAACCATTGCTTTGAAGCACTAAATGGCTTGTATAAAGTTTTTTAGGGTTAGAATATGTTATAATACAATGAATTTGATTGATTATAAGTGTTAGAGATGCATGAAGAATGTTTAGAAGTGTGAAGAAAGACTTGGTCAAATTAGGTCCCAAATGGGATAAGAACCCAAAACCATTCCTTTGAGGCAGGAAATGGCTTGTCTAAAGTTTTTTAGGGTTAGAATATGTTATAATACAATAAATTTGATTGATTATAAGTGCTAAAGATGCATGAAGAATTTTTAGAAGTGTGAAGAAAGATTTGGTCAAATCTGGTCCCAAATGGGATACGAACCCACAACCAATGCTTTAATGCAGTAAATGGCTTGTCTAAAGTTTTTTATGGTTAGAATATGTTATAATACAATGAATTTGATTGATTACAAGTGTTAGAGATGCATAAAGAATGTTTAGAAGTGTGAAGAAAGACTTGGTCAAATTAGGTCCCAAATGGGATAAGAACCCAAAACCATTGCTTTGAGGCACTAAATGGCTTGTCCAAAGTTGTTTAGGGTTATAATATGTTATAATACAATGAATTTGATTGATTACAAGAGCTAGAGATGCATGAATAATGTTTAGAAGTGTGAAGAAAGACTTGGTCAAATAAGGTCCCAAATGGCATAAGAACCTAAAACCATTGCTTTGAGACACTAAATGGCTTGGCTAAAGTTTTTTAGGGTTATAATATGTTATAATACAATGAATTTGATTGATTACAAGTGTTAGAGATGCATGAAGAATGTTTAGAAGTGTGAAGAAAGATTTGGTCAAATCTGGTCCCAAATGGGATAAGAACACACAACCATTGCTTTGAGGCAGTAAATGGCCTGTATAAAGTTTTTTAGGGTCAGAATATGTTATAATACAATGAATTTGATTGATTATAAGTGTTAGAGATGCATGAAGAGTGTTTAGAAGTGTGAAGAAAGACTTGGTCAAATCGGGTCCCAAATGGGATAAGAACCCAAAACCATTGCTTTGAGGCAGTAAATGGCTTGTGTAAAGTTGTTTAGGGTTAGAATATGTTATAATACAATAAATTTGATAGATTACAAGTGCTAGATATGCATGAAGAAAGACTTGGTCAAATATGGTCCCAAATGGGATAAGAACCCACAACCATTGCTTTGAGGCAGTAAATGGCTTGTATAAAATTATTTTGGGTTAGAATATGTTATAATACAATGAATTTGATTGATTACAAGTACAAGAGATGGATGAAGAATGTTTAGAAGTGTGAAGAAAGACTTGTTGAAATTGGGTCACAAATGGGATGAGAACCCAAAACCATTGCTTTGAGGTAGTAAATGGATTGTATAATGTTATTTAGGGTTAAACTATGTTATAATACCATGAATTTGATTGATTACAAGTGCTAGAGATGGATGAAGAATGTTTAGAAGTGTGAAGAAAGACTTGTTGAAATTTGGTCCCAAATGGGATAAGAACCCAGAACCATTGTTTTGAGGCAGTAAATGGCTTGTATAAAGTTATTTTGGGTTAGAATATGTTATAATATAATGAATTTGATTGATTACAAGTTCTAGAGATGGATGAAGAATGTTTAGAAGTGTGAAGAAAGACTTGTTGAAATTAGGTCCCAAATGGGATAAGAACCCTCAACAATTGCTTTGAGCCAGTAAGTGGCTTGTATAAAGTTATCTTGGGTTAGAATATGTTATAATACAATGAATTTGATTGATTACAAGTGCTAGAGATGGATGAAGAATGTTTAGAAGTGTGAAGAAAGACTTTGTTCAAATTTTGGGTCACAAATGGGATAAGAACCCAAAACCATTGCTTTGAGGCAGTAAATGGCTTGTCTATAAAGTTATTTAGGGTTAGACTATGTTAGAATATGTTATAATACAACAAAGTTGATTGATTACAAGCCATTAAGATGGATGAAGAATGTTTACAAGTGTGAAGAAAGACTTGTTGAAGAATTTGGTCCCAAATAGGGATAAGAACCCAGAACCATTGCTTTGAGGCACTAAATAGTCTTGTATAAAGTTATTTTAGGGTTTAGAATATGTTATAATATAATGAATTTGATTGATTACAAGTTCTAGAGATGGATGAAGAATGTTTAGAAGTGTGAAGAAAGACTTGTTGAAATTGGGTCCCAAATGGGATAAGAACCCACAACAATTGCTTTGAGCCAATAAAAGGCTTGTATAAAGTTATTTTGGGTTAGAATATGTTATAATACAATGAATTTGATTGATTATGAGTTCTAGAGATGGATGAAGAATGTTTAGAATTGTGAAGAAAGACTTGTTCAAATAGGGTCCCAAATGGGATAAGAACCCAAAACCATTGCTTTGAGGCAGTAAATGGCTTGTATAATGTTATTTAGGGTTAAACTATGTTATAATACCATGAATTTGATTGATTACAAGTGCTAGTGATGGATGAAGAATGTTTAGAAGTGTGAAGAAAGACTTGTTGAAATTAGGTCCCAAATGAGATAAGAACCCACAACCATTGCTTTGAGCCAGTAAGTGGCTTGTAAAAAGTTATTTTGGGTTAGAATATGTTATAATACAATGAATTTGATTGATTACAAGTGCTAGAGATGGATGAAGAATGTTTAGAAGTGTGAAGAAAGACTTGTTCAAATTTGGTCCCAAATGGGATAAGAACCCAAAACCATTGCTTTTGAGGCAGTAAATGGCTTGTATAAAGTTATTTTGGGTTAGAAAATGTTATAATAAAATGAATTTGATTGATTACAAGTGCTAGTGATGGATGAAGAATGTTTAGAAGTGTGAAGAAAGACTTGTTGAAATTAGGTCCCAAATGGGATAAGAACCCACAACAATTGCTTTGAGCCAGTAAGTGGCTTGTAAAAAGTTATTTTGGGTTAAGAATATGTTATAATACAATGAATTTGATTTGATTACAAGTGCTAGTGATGGATGAAGAATGTTTAGAAGTGTGAAGAAAGACTTGTTGAAATTATGGTCCCAAATGGGATAAGAACCCAGACAATTGCTTTGAGCCAATAAAAGGCTTGTATAAAGTTATGTTTAGGGTTAGAATATGTTATAATACAATGAATTTGATTGATTACAAGTTCTAGAGATGGATGAAGAATGTTAAAAAGTGTGAAGAAAGACTTGTTCAAATTTTTGGGTCCCAAATGGGATAAGAACCCAAAACCATTGCTTTCAGGCAGTATATATGGCTTGTATAAAGTTATTTAGGGTTTAGAACTATGTTATAATACCAATGAATTTGATTGATTACAAGTGCTAGAGATGGATGAAGAATGTTTAGAAAGTGTGAAGAAAGACTTGTTAAAATTTGGTCTCAAATGGGATAAGAACCCACAACCATTTGCTTTGAGGCAGTAAATGGCTTGTATAAAATTATTTTAGGGTTAGAATATGTTATAATACAATGAAATTTGATTGATTACAAGTACTAAGAGATGGATGAAGAATGCTTTAGAAGTGTGAAGAAAGACTTGTTGAAATTTTGTCACAAATGGGATGAGAACCCAAAACCATTGCTTTGAGGTAGTAAATGGATTGTCTATAATGTTATTTAGGGTTAGAACTATGTTATAATACCAATGAATTTGATTGATTACAAGTGCTAGCAGATGGATGAAGAATGTTTAGAAGTGTGAAGAAAGACTTGTTGAAATTGGGTCCCAAATGGGATAAGAACCCACAACCAATTGCTTTGAGCCAATAAAAGGCCTTGTATAAAGTTATTTTAGGGTTAGAATATGTTATAATACAATGAATTTGATTGATTACAAGTTCTAGAGATGGATGAAGAATGTTTAAAATGTGTGAAGAAAGACTTGTTCAAATTTGGGTCCCAAATGGGATAAGAACCCAAAGCCATTGCTTTCAGGCAGTAAATGGCTTGTATAAAGTTATTTAGGGTTAAACTATGTTATAATACCATGAATTTGATTGATTACAAGTGCTAGAGATGGATGAAGAATGTTTAGAAGTGTGAAGAAAGACTTGTTAAAATTTGGTCTCAAATGGGATAAGAACCCACAACCATTGCTTTGAGGCAGTAAATGGCTTGTATAAAATTATTTTGGGTTAGAATATGTTATAATACAATGAATTTGATTGATTACAAGTACAAGAGATGGATGAAGAATGTTTAGAAGTGTGAACAAAGACTTGTTGAAATTGGGTCACAAATGGGATGAGAACCCAAAACCATTGCTTTGAGGTAGTAAATGGATTGTATAATGTTATTTAGGGTTAAACTATGTTATAATACCATGAATTTGATTGATTACAAGTGCTAGAGATGGATGAAGAATGTTTAGAAGTGTGAAGAAAGACTTGTTGAAATTTGGTCCCAAATGGGATAAGAACCCAGAACCATTGTTTTGAGGCAGTAAATGGCTTGTATAAAGTTATTTTGGGTTAGAATATGTTATAATATAATGAATTTGATTGATTACAAGTTCTAGAGATGGATGAAGAATGTTTAGAAGTGTGAAGAAAGACTTGTTGAAATTAGGTCCCAAATGGGATAAGAACCCTCAACAATTGCTTTGAGCCAGTAAGTGGCTTGTATAAAGTTATCTTGGGTTAGAATATGTTATAATACAATGAATTTGATTGATTACAAGTGCTAGAGATGGATGAAGAATGTTTAGAAGTGTGAAGAAAGACTTGTTCAAATTGGGTCACAAATGGGATAAGAACCCAAAACCATTGCTTTGAGGCAGTAAATGGCTTGTATAAAGTTATTTAGGGTTAAAATATGTTATAATACAATTAATTTGATTGATTACAAGTGCTAGAGATGGATGAAGAATGTTTAGAAGTGTGAAGAAAGACTTGTTGAAATTTGGTCCCAAATAGGATAAGAACCCAGAACCATTGCTTTGAGGCACTAAATAGCTTGTATAAAGTTATTTTGGGTTAGAATATGTTATAATATAAAGAATTTGATTGATTACAAGTTCTAGAGATGGATGAAGAATGTTTAGAAGTGTGAAGAAAGACTTGTTGAAATTGGGTCCCAAATGGGATAAGAACCCACAACAATTGCTTTGAGCCAATAAAAGGCTTGTATAAAGTTATTTTGGGTTAGAATATGTTATAATACAATGAATTTGATTGATTATGAGTTCTAGAGATGGATGAAGAATGTTTAGAATTGTGAAGAAAGACTTGTTCAAATAGGGTCCCAAATGGGATAAGAACCCAAAACCATTGCTTTGAGGCAGTAAATGGCTTGTATAATGTTATTTAGGGTTAAACTATGTTATAATACCATGAATTTGATTGATTACAAGTGCTAGTGATGGATGAAGAATGTTTAGAAGTGTGAAGAAAGACTTGTTGAAATTAGGTCCCAAATGAGATAAGAACCCACAACCATTGCTTTGAGCCAGTAAATGGCTTGTAAAAAGTTATTTTGGGTTAGAATATGTTATAATACAATGAATTTGATTGATTACAAGTGCTAGAGATGGATGAAGAATGTTTAGAAGTGTGAAGAAAGACTTGTTCAAATTTGGTCCCAAATGGGATAAGAACCCAGAACCATTGTTTTGAGGCAGTAAATGGCTTGTATAAAGTTATTTTGGGTTAGAAAATGTTATAATAAAATGAATTTGATTGATTACAAGTGCTAGTGATGGATGAAGAATGTTTAGAAGTGTGAAGAAAGACTTGTTGAAATTAGGTCCCAAATGAGATAAGAACCCACAACCATTGCTTTGAGCCAGTAAGTGGCTTGTAAAAAGTTATTTTGGGTTAGAATATGTTATAATACAATGAATTTGATTGATTACAAGTGCTAGAGATGGATGAAGAATGTTTAGAAGTGTGAAGAAAGACTTGTTGAAATTGGGTCCCAAATGGGATAAGAACCCACAACAATTGCTTTGAGCCAATAAAAGGCTTGTATAAAGTTATTTTGGGTTAGAATATGTTATAATACAATGAATTTGATTGATTACAAGTTCTAGAGATGGATGAAGAATGTTTAAAAGTGTGAAGAAAGACTTGTTCAAATTGGGTCCCAAATGGGATAAGAACCCAAAACCATTGCTTTCAGGCAGTAAATGGCTTGTATAAAGTTATTTAGGGTTAAACTATGTTATAATACCATGAATTTGATTGATTACAAGTGCTAGAGATGGATGAAGAATGTTTAGAAGTGTGAAGAAAGACTTGTTAAAATTTGGTCTCAAATGGGATAAGAACCCACAACCATTGCTTTGAGGCAGTAAATGGCTTGTATAAAATTATTTTGGGTTAGAATATGTTATAATACAATGAATTTGATTGATTACAAGTACAAGAGATGGATGAAGAATGTTTAGAAGTGTGAAGAAAGACTTGTTGAAATTGGGTCACAAATGGGATGAGAACCCAAAACCATTGCTTTGAGGTAGTAAATGGATTGTATAATGTTATTTAGGGTTAAACTATGTTATAATACCATGAATTTGATTGATTACAAGTGCTAGAGATGGATGAAGAATGTTTAGAAGTGTGAAGAAAGACTTGTTGAAATTGGGTCCCAAATGGGATAAGAACCCACAACAATTGCTTTGAGCCAATAAAAGGCTTGTATAAAGTTATTTTGGGTTAGAATATGTTATAATACAATGAATTTGATTGATTACAAGTTCTAGAGATGGATGAAGAATGTTTAAAAGTGTGAAGAAAGACTTGTTCAAATTGGGTCCCAAATGGGATAAGAACCCAAAACCATTGCTTTCAGGCAGTAAATGGCTTGTATAAAGTTATTTTGGGTTAGAATATGTTATAATATAATGAATTTGATTGATTACAAGTGCTAGAGATGGATGAAGAATGTTTAGAAGTGTGAAGAAAGACTTGTTAAAATTTGGTCTCAAATGGGATAAGAACCCACAACCATTGCTTTGAGGCAGTAAATGGCTTGTATAAAATTATTTTGGGTTAGAATATGTTATAATACAATGAATTTGATTGATTACAAGTACAAGAGATGGATGAAGAATGTTTAGAAGTGTGAACAAAGACTTGTTGAAATTGGGTCACAAATGGGATGAGAACCCAAAACCATTGCTTTGAGGTAGTAAATGGATTGTATAATGTTATTTAGGGTTAAACTATGTTATAATACCATGAATTTGATTGATTACAAGTGCTAGAGATGGATGAAGAATGTTTAGAAGTGTGAAAAAGACTTGTTGAAATTTGGTCCCAAATGGGATAAGAACCCAGAACCATTGTTTTGAGGCAAAAAATGGCTTGTATAAAGTTATTTTGGGTTAGAATATGTTATAATATAATGAATTTGATTGATTACAAGTTCTAGAGATGGATGAAGAATGTTTAGAAGTGTGAAGAAAGACTTGTTGAAATTAGGTCCCAAATGGGATAAGAACCCTCAACAATTGCTTTGAGCCAGTAAGTGGCTTGTATAAAGTTATCTTGGGTTAGAATATGTTATAATACAATGAATTTGATTGATTACAAGTGCTAGAGATGGATGAAGAATGTTTAGAAGTGTGAAGAAAGACTTGTTCAAATTGGGTCACAAATGGGATAAGAACCCAAAACCATTGCTTTGAGGCAGTAAATGGCTTGTATAAAGTTATTTAGGGTTAAAATATGTTATAATACAATTAATTTGATTGATTACAAGTGCTAGAGATGGATGAAGAATGTTTAGAAGTGTGAAGAAAGACTTGTTGAAATTTGGTCCCAAATAGGATAAGAACCCAGAACCATTGCTTTGAGGCACTAAATAGCTTGTATAAAGTTATTTTGGGTTAGAATATGTTATAATATAAAGAATTTGATTGATTACAAGTTCTAGAGATGGATGAAGAATGTTTAGAAGTGTGAAGAAAGACTTGTTGAAATTGGGTCCCAAATGGGATAAGAACCCACAATTATTGCTTTGAGGCAGTAAATGTCTTGTATAAAGTTGTTTAGGTTTAGAGTATGTTATAATACAATGAATTTGATTGATTATAAGTGTTAGAGATGCATGAAGAATGTTTAGAAGTGTGAAGAAAGACTTGGTCAAATTAGGTCCAAAATGGGATAAGAACCCAAAACCATTGCTTTGAGGCAGGAAATGGCTTGTCTAAAGTTGTTTAGGGTTAGAATATGTTATAATACAATGAATTTGATTGATTACAAGTGGTAAAGATGCATGAAGAATGTTTAGATGTGTGAAGAAAGACTTGTTGAAATTTGGTCCCAAAAGAACCCAAAACCATTGCCTTGAGGCAGTAAATGGCTTGTCTAAAGGTGTTTAGGGTTATAATATGTTATAATACAATGAATTTGATTGATTACAAGTGCTAAAGATGCATGAAGAGTTTAGATGTGTGAAGAAAGACTTGTTGAAATTTGGTCCCAAATGGGATAAGAACCCACAACCATTGCTTTGAGGCATCAAATGGCTTGTCTAAAGTTGATTAGGGTTACAATATGTTATAATACAATGAATTTGATTGATGACAAGTGCTTGCGATGCACGAAAAATGTTTAGTAGTGTGAAGAAAGACTAGTCAAAATTTGATCCCGAAAGAACCCAAACCATTGCTTTGAGGCAGTAAATGTCTTGTCTAAAGTTGTTTAGGGTTAGAATATGTTATAATACAATGAATTTAATTGATTACAAGTGCTAAAGATGCATGAAGAAAGTTTAGAAGTGTGAAGAAAGATTTGTTGAATTTTGGTCCCAAATGGGATAAGAACCAACAACCATTGCTTTATTGTATGAAGAATTTTTAGAAGTGTGAAGAATGATTTGGTCAAATCTGGTCCCAAATGGGATACGAACCCACAACCAATGCTTTTATGCAGTAAATGGCTTGTCTAAAGTTTTTTATGCTTAGAATATGTTATAATACAATGAATTTGATTGATTACAAATGTTAGAGATGCATAAAGAATGTTTAGAAGTGCGAAGAAAGACTTGGTCAAATTAGGTCCCAAATGGGATAAGAACCCAAAACCATTGCTTTGAGGCACTAAATGGCTTGTCTAAAGTTGTTTAGGGTTAGAATATGTTATAATACAATGAATTTGATTGATTACCTGAGCTAGAGATGCATGAAGAATGTTTAGAAGTGTGAAGAAAGACTTGGTCAAATCAGGTCCTAAATGGGATAAGAACCCAAAACCATTGCTTTGAGGAACTAAATGGCTTGTCTAAAGTTTTTTAGGGTTACGATATGTTATAAGACAATGAATTTTATTGATTAAAAGTGTTAGAGATGCATGAAGAATGTTTAGAAGTGTGAAGAAAGACTTGGTCAAATTACGTCCCAAATGGGATAAGAACCCAAAACTATTTCTTTGAGGCAGTAAATGGCTTGTCTAAAGTTTTTTAGGGTTAGAATATGTTATAATACAATGAATTTGTTAGATTACAAGTGTTATAGATGCATGAAGAATGTTTAGAAGTGTGAAGAAAGACTTGGTCAAATCAGGTCCCAAATGGGATAAGAACCCAAAACCATTGCTTTGAGGCACTAAATGGCTTGTCTAAAGTTGTTTAGGGTTAGAATATGTTATAATACAATGAATTTGATTGATTATAAGTGCTAAAGATGCATGAAGAATGTTTAGATGTGTGAAGAAAACTTGGTCAAATTAGGTCCCAAATGGGATAAGAACCCAAAACCATTGCTTTGAGGCAGGAAATGGCTTGTCTAAAGTTTTTTAGGGTTAGAATATGTTATAATACAATAAATTTGATCGATTATAAGTGCTAAAGATGCATGAAGAATTTTTAGAAGTGTGAAGAAAGATTTGGTCAAATCTGGTCCCAAATGGGATACGAACCCACAACCAATGCTTTTATGCAGTAAATGGCTTGTCTAAAGTTTTTTATGGTTAGAATATGTTATAATACAATGAATTTGATTGATTACAAGTGTTAGAGATGCATAAAGAATGTTTAGAAGTGTGAAGAAAGACTTGGTCAGATTAGGTCCCAAATGGGATAAGAACCCAAAACCATTGCTTTGAGGCACTAAATGGCTTGTCCAAAGTTGTTTAGGGTTAGAATATGTTATAATACAATTAATTTGATTGATTACAAGTGCTAGAGATGCATGAATAATGTTTAGAAGTGTGAAGACAGACTTGGTCAAATGAGGTCCCAAATGGCATAAGAACCCAAAACCATTGCTTTGAGACACTAAATGGCTTGGCTAAAGTTGTTTAAGGTTATAATATGTTATAATACAATGAATTTGATTGATTAAAAGTGTTAGAGATGCATGAAGAATGTTTAGAAGTGTGAAGAAAGACTTGGTCAAATTACGTCCCAAATGGGATAAGAACCCAAAACCATTGCTTTGAGGCAGTAAATGGCTTGTATAAAGTTTTTAAGGGTTAGAATATGTTATAATACAATGAATTTGATAGATTACAAGTGTTAGAGATGCATGAAGAATGTTTAGAAGTGTGAAAAAAGATTTGGTCAAATCTGGTCCCAAATGGGATAAGAACACACAACCATTGCTTTGAGGCAGTAAATGGTCTGTCTAAAGTTGTTTAGGGTCAGAATATGTTATAATACAATGAATTTGATTGATTATAAGTGTTATAGATGCATGAAGAATGTTTAGAAGTGTGAAGAAAGACTTGGTCAAATCGGGTCCCAAATGGGATAAGAACCCAAAACCATTGCTTTGAGGCACTAAATGGCTTGTCTAAAGTTTTTTAGGGTTAGAATATGTTATAATACAATGAATTTGATTGATTACAAGTGTTAGAGATGCATAAAGAATGTTTAGAAGTGTGAAGAAAGACTTGGTCAAATCAGGTCCCAAATGGGATAAGAACCCAAAACCATTGCTTTGAGGCACTAAATGGCTTGTCTAAAGTTGTTTAGGGTTAGAATATGTTATAATACAATGAATTTGATTGATTATAAGTGCTAAAGATGCATGAAGAATGTTTAGATGTGTGAAGAAAACTTGGTCAAATTAGGTCCCAAATGGGATAAGAACCCAAAACCATTGCTTTGAGGCAGGAAATGGCTTGTCTAAAGTTTTTTAGGGTTAGAATATGTTATAATACAATAAATTTGATTGATTATAAGTGCTAAAGATGCATGAAGAATTTTTAGAAGTATGAAGAAAGATTTGGTCAAATCTGGTCCCAAATGGGATACGAACCCACAACCAATGCTTTTATGCAGTAAATGGCTTGTCTAAAGTTTTTTATGGTTAGAATATGTTATAATACAATGAATTTGATTGATTACAAGTGTTAGAGATGCATAAAGAATGTTTAGAAGTGTGAAGAAAGACTTGGTCAAATTAGGTCCCAAATGGGATAAGAACCCAAAACCATTGCTTTGAGGCACTAAATGGCTTGTCCAAAGTTGTTTAGGGTTAGAATATGTTATAATACAATGAATTTGATTGATTACAAGAGCTAGAGATGCATGAATAATGTTTAGAAGTGTGAAGACAGACTTGGTCAAATGAGGTCCCAAATGGCATAAGAACCCAAAACCATTGCTTTGAGACACTAAATGGCTTGGCTAAAGTTGTTTAGGGTTATAATATGTTATAATACAATGAATTTGATTGATTAAAAGTGTTAGAGATGCATGAAGAATGTTTAGAAGTGTGAAGAAAGACTTGGTCAAATTACGTCCCAAATGGGATAAGAACCCAAAACCATTGCTTTGAGGCAGTAAATGGCTTGTCTAAAGTTTTTAAGTGTTAGAATATGTTATAATACAATGAATTTGATAGATTACAAGTGTTAGAGATGCATGAAGAATGTTTAGAAGTGTGAAGAAAGATTTGGTCAAATCTGGTCCTAAATGGGATAAGAACACACAACCATTGCTTTGAGGCAGTAAATGGTCTATCTAAAGTTGTTTAGGGTCAGAATATGTTATAATACAATGAATTTGATTGATTATAAGTGTTATAGATGCATGAAGAATGTTTAGAAGTGTGAAGAAAGACTTGGTCAAATCGGGTCCCAAATGGGATAAGAACCCAAAACCATTGCTTTGAGGCACTAAATGGCTTGTCTAAAGTTGTTTAGGGTTAGAATATGTTATAATACAATGAATTTGATTGATTATAAGTGTTAGAGATGCATGAAGAATGTTTAGAAGTGTGAAGAAAGACTTGGTCAAATTAGGTCCCAAATGGGATAAGAACCCAAAACCATTGCTTTGAGGCAGGAAATGGCTTGTCTAAAGTTTTTTAGGGTTAGAATATGTTATAATACAATAAATTTGATTGATTATAAGTGCTAAAGATGCATGAAGAATTTTTAGAAGTGTGAAGAAAGATTTGGTCAAATTTGGTCCCAAATGGGATACGAACCCACAACCAATGCTTTTATGCAGTAAATGGCTTGTCTAAAGTTTTTTATGGTTAGAATATGTTATAATACAATGAATTTGATTGATTACAAGTGTTAGAGATGCATAAAAAATGTTTAGAAGTGTGAAGAAAGACTTAGTCAGATTTGGTCCCAAATGGGATAAGAACCCAAAACCATTGCTTTGAGGCACTAAATGGCTTGTCTAAAGTCGTTTAGGGTTATAATATGTTATAATACAATGAATTTGATTGATTATAAGTGTTAGAGATGCATGAAGAATGTTTAGAAGTGTGAAGAAAGACTTGGTCAAATTAGGTCCCAAATGGGATAAGAACCCAAAACCATTGCTTTGAGGCAGGAAATGGCTTGTCTAAAGTTTTTAGGGTTAGAATATGTTATAATACAATAAATTTGATTGATTATAAGTGCTAAAGATGCATGAAGAATTTTTAGAAGTGTGAAGAAAGATTTGGTCAAATCTGGTCCCAAATGGGATACGAACCCACAACCAATGCTTTTATGCAGAAAATGGCTTGTCTAAAGTTTTTTATGGTTAGAATATGTTATAATACAATGAATTTGATTGATTACAAGTGTTAGAGATGCATAAAGAATGTTTAGAAGTGTGAAGAAAGACTTGGTCAAATTAGGTCCCAAATGGGATAAGAACCCAAAACCATTGCTTTGAGGCACTAAATGGCTTGTCCAAAGTTGTTTAGGGTTAGAATATGTTATAATACAATGAATTTGATTGATTACAAGAGCTAGAGATGCATGAATAATGTTTAGAAGTGTGAAGAAAGACTTGGTCAAATAAGGTCCCAAATGGCATAAGAACCCAAAACCATTGCTTTGAGACACTAAATGGCTTGGCTAAAGTTGTTTAGGGTTATAATATGTTATAATACAATGAATTTGATTGATTACCTGAGCTAGAGATGCATGAAGAATGTTTAGAAGTGTGAAGAAAGACTTGGTCAAATCAGGTCCTAAATGGGATAAGAACCCAAAACCATTGCTTTGAGGAACTAAATGGCTTGTCTAAAGTTGTTTAGGGTTACGATATGTTATAAGACAATGAATTTTATTGATTAAAAGTGTTAGAGATGCATGAAGAATGTTTAGAAGAGTGAAGAAAGACTTGGTCAAATTACGTCCCAAATGGGATAAGAACCCAAAACCATTGCTTTGAGGCAGTAAATGGGTTGTCTAAAGTTTTTTAGGGTTAGAATATGTTATAATACAATGAATTTGTTAGATTACAAGTGTTAGAGATGCATGAAGAATGTTTAGAAGTGTGAAGAAAGATTTGGTCAAATCTGGTCCCAAATGGGATAAGAACACACAACCATTGCTTTGAGGCAGTAAATGGTCTGTCTAAAGTTGTTTAGGGTCAGAATATGTTATAATACAATGAATTTGATTGATTATAAGTGTTATAGATTCATGAAGAATGTTTAGAAGTGTGTAGAAAGACTTGGTCAAATCGGGTCCCAAATGGGATAAGAACCCAAAACCATTGCTTTGAGGCACTAAATGGCTTGTCTAAAGTTGTTTAGGGTTAGAATATGTTATAATACAATGAATTTGATTGATTATAAGTGTTAGAGATGCATGAAGAATGTTCAGAAGTGTGAAGAAAGACTTGGTCAAATTAGGTCCCAACTGGGATAAGAACCCAAAACCATTGCTTTGAGGCAGGAAATGGCTTGTCTAAAGTTTTTTAGGGTTAGAATTTGTTATAATACAATAAATTTGATTGATTATAAGTGCTAAAGATGCATGAAGAATTTTTAGAAGTGTGAAGAAAGATTTGGTCAAATCTTGTCCCAAATGGGATACGAACCCACAACCAATGCTTTTATGCAGTAAATGGCTTGTCTAAAGTTTTTTATGGTTAGAATATGTTATAATACAATGAATTTGATTGATTACAAATGTTAGAGATGCATAAAGAATGTTTAGAAGTGTGAAGAAAGACTTGGTCAAATTAGGTCCCAAATGGGATAAGAACCCAAAACCATTGCTTTGAGACACTAAATGGCTTGGCTAAAGTTGTTTAGGGTTATAATATGTTATAATACAATGAATTTGATTGATTACAAGAGCTAGAGATGCATGAAGAATGTTTAGAAGTGTGAAGAAAGACTTGGTCAAATCAGGTCCTAAATGGGATAAGAACCCAAAACCATTGCTTTGAGGCACTAAATGGCTTGTCCAAAGTTGTTTAGGGTTAGAATATGTTATAATACAATTAATTTGATTGATTACAAGAGCTAGAGATGCATGAAGAATGTTTAGAAGTGTGAAGAAAGACTTGGTCAAATTGGGTCCCAAATGGGATACGAACCCACAACCAATGCTTTTATGCAGTAATCGGCTTGTCTAAAGTTTTTTATGGTTAGAATATGTTATAATACAATGAATTCGATAGATTACAAGTGTTAGAGATGCATGAAGAATGTTTAGAAGTGTGAAGAAAGATTTGGTCAAATCTGGTCCAAAATGGGATAAGAACACACAACCATTGCTTTGAGGCAGTAAATGGACTGTCTAAAGTTGTTTAGAGTCAGAATATGTTATAATACAATGAATTTGATTGATTATAAGTGTTATAGATGCATGAAGAATGTTTAGAAGTGTGAAGAAAGACTTGGTCAAATCAGGTCCCAAATGGGATAAGAACCCAAAACCATTGCTTTGAGGCACTAAATGGCTTGTCTAAAGTTGTTTAGGGTTATAATATGTTATAATACAATGAATTTGATTGATTATAAGTGTTAGAGATGCATGAAGAATGTTTAGAAGTGTGAAGAAAGACTTGGTCAAATTAGGTCCCAAATGGGATAAGAACCCAAAACCATTGCTTTGAGGCAAGAAATGGCTTGTCTAAAGTTTTTTAGGGTTAGAATATGTTATAATACAATAAATTTGATTGATTATAAGTGCTAAAGATGCATGAAGAATTTTTAGAAGTGTGAAGAAAGATTTGGTCAAATCTGGTCCCAAATGGGATACGAACCCACAACCAATGCTTTTATGCAGTAAATGGCTTGTCTAAAGTTTTTTATGGTTAGAATATGTTATAATACAATGAATTTGATTGATTACAAGTGTTAGAGATGCATAAAGAATGTTTAGAAGTGTGAAGAAAGACTTGGTCAAATTAGGTCCCAAATGGGATAAGAACCCAAAACCATTGCTTTGAGGCACTAAATGGCTTGTCCAAAGTTGTTTAGGGTTAGAATATGTTATAATACAATTAATTTGATTGATTACAAGTGCTAGAGATGCATGAATAATGTTTACAAGTGTGAAGACAGACTTGGTCAAATAAGGTCCCAAATGGCATAAGAACCCAAAATCATTGCTTTGAGACACTAAATGGCTTGGCTATAGTTGTTTAGAGTTATAATATGTTATAATATAATGAATTTGATTGATTAAAAGTGTTAGAGATGCATGAAGAATGTTTAGAAGTGTGAAGAAAGACTTGGTCAAATTACGTCCCAAATGGGATAAGAACCCAAAACCATTGCTTTGAGGCAGTAAATGGCTTGTCTAAAGTTTTTTAGGGTTAGAATATGTTATAATACAATTAATTTGATTGATTACAAGTGCTAGAGATGCATGAATAATGTTTTAGAAGTGTGAAGAAAGACTTGGTCAAATGAGGTCCCAAATGGCATAAGAACCCAAAACCATTGCTTTGAGAAACTAAATGGCTTGGCTAAAGTTGTTTAGGGTTATAATATGTTATAATACAATGAATTTGATTGATTAAAAGTGTTAGAGATGCATGAAGAATGTTTAGAAGTGTGAAGAAAGACTTGGTCAAATCAGGTCCCAAATGGGATAAGAACCCAAAACCATTGCTTTGAGGCAGTAAATGGCTTGTCTAAAGTTTTTTAGGGTTAGAATATGTTATAATACAATGAATTTGATAGATTACAAGTGTTAGAGATGCATGAAGAATGTTTAGAAGTGTGAAGAAAGATTTGGTCAAATCTGGTCCCAAATGGGATAAGAACACACAACCATTGCTTTGAGGCAGTAAATGGTCTGTCTAAAGTTGTTTAGGGTCAGAATATGTTATAATACAATGAATTTGATTGATTATAAGTGTTATAGATGCATGAAGAATGTTTAGAAGTGTGAAGAAAGACTTGGTCAAATCGGGTCCCAAATGGGATAAGAACCCAAAACCATTGCTTTGAGGCACTAAATGGCTTGTCTAAAGTTGTTTAGGGTTAGAATATGTTATAATACAATGAATTTGATTGATTATAAGTGTTAGAGATGCATGAAGAATGTTTAGAAGTGTGAAGAAAGACTTGGTCAAATTAGGTCCCAAATGGGATAAGAACCCAAAACCATTGCTTTGAGGCAGGAAATGGCTTGTCTAAAGTTTTTTAGGGTTAGAATATGTTATAATACAATAAATTTGATTTATTATAAGTGCTAAAGATGCATGAAGAATTTTTAGAAGTGTGAAGAAAGATTTGGTCAAATCTGGTCCCAAATGGGATACGAACCCACAACCAATGCTTTTATGCAGTAAATGGCTTGTCTAAAGTTATTTATGGTTAGAATATGTTATAATACAATGAATTTGATTGATTACAAGTGTTAGAGATGCATAAAGAATGTTTAGAAGTGTGAAGAAAGACTTGGTTAGATTAGGTCCCAAATGGGATAAGAACCCAAAACCATTGCTTTGAGGCACTAAATGGCTTATCCAAAGTTGTTTAGGGTTAGAATATGTTATAATACAATTAATTTGATTGATTACAAGAGCTAGAGATGCATGAAAAATGTTTAGAAGTGTGAAGAAAGACTTGGTCAAATGAGGTCCCAAATGGCATAAGAACCCAAAACCATTGCTTTGAGAAACTAAATGGCTTGGCTAAAGTTGTTTAGGGTTATAATATGTTATAATAAAATGAATTTGATTGATTAAAAGTGTTAGAGATGCATGAAGAATGTTTAGAAGTGTGAAGAAAGACTTGGTCAAATAAGGTCCCAAATGGGATAAGAACCCAAAACCATTGCTTTGAGGCAGTAAATGGCTTGTCTAAAGTTTTTTAGGGTTAGAATATGTTATAATACAATGAATTTGATAGATTACAAGTGTTAGAGATGCATGAAGAATGTTTAGAAGTGTGAAGAAAGATTTGGTCAAATCTGGTCCCAAATGGGATAAGAACACACAACCATTGCTTTGAGGCAGTAAATGGCCTGTCTAAAGTTGTTTAGGGTCAGAATATGTTACAATACAATGAATTTGAGTGATTATAAGTGTTAGAGATGCATAAAGAATGTTTAGAAGTGTGAAGAAAGACTTGGTCAAATCGGGTCCCAAATGGGATAAGAACCCAAAACCATTGCTTTGAGGCACTAAATGGCTTGTCTAAAGTTGTTTAGGGTTAGAATATGTTATAATACAATGAATTTGATTAGTTACAAGTGTTATAGATGCATGAATAATGTTTAGAAGTGTGAAGAAAGACTTGGTCAAATGAGGTCCCAAATGGCATAAGAACCCAAAACCATTGCTTTGAGACACTAAATGGCTTGGCTAATGTTGTTTAGGGTTATAATATGTTATAATAAAATGAATTTGATTGATTAAAAGTGTTAGAGATGCATGAAGAATGTTTAGAAGTGTGAAGAAAGACTTGGTCAAATCAGGTCCCAAATGGGATAAGAACCCAAAACCATTGCTTTGAGGCACTAAATGGCTTGTCTAAAGTTGTTTAGGGTTAGAATATGTGATAATACAATGAATTTGATTGATTACAAGTGTTAGAGATGCATAAAGAATGTTTAGAAGTGTGAAGAAAGACTTGGTCAAATCGGGTCCCAAATGGGATAAGAACCCAAAACCATTGCTTTGAGGCAGTAAATGGCTTGTCTGAAGTTTTTAGGGTTAGAATATGTTATAATACAATGAATTTGATAGATTACAAGTGTTAGAGATGCATGAAGAATGTTTAGAACTGTGAAGAAAGATTTGGTCAAATCTGGTCCCAAATGGGATAAGAACACACAACCATTGCTTTGAGGCAGTAAATGGTCTGTCTAAAGTTGTTTAGGGTCAGAATATGTTATAATACAATGAATTTGATTGATTATAAGTGTTATAGATGCATGAAGAATGTTTAGAAGTGTGAAGAAAGACTTGGTCAAATCGGGTCCCAAATGGGATAACAACCCAAAACCATTGCTTTAAGGCACTAAATGGCTTGTCTAAAGTTGTTTAGGGTTAGAATATGTGATAATACAATGAATTTGATTGATTACAAGTGTTAGAGATGCATAAAGAATGTTTAGAAGTGTGAAGAAAGACTTGGTTAAATTAGGTCCCAAATGGGATAAGAACCCAAAACCATTGCTTTGAGGCACTAAATGGCTTGTCCAAAGTTGTTTAGGGTTAGAATATGTTATAATACAATTAATTTGATTGATTACAAGAGCTAGAGATGCATGAATAATGTTTAGAAGTGTGAAGAAAGACTTGGTCAAATGAGGTCCCAAATGGCATAAGAACCCAAAACCATTGCTTTGAGAAACTAAATGGCTTGGCTAAAGTTGTTTAGGGTTATAATATGTTATAATACAATGAATTTGATTGATTAAAAGTGTTAGAGATGCATGAAGAATGTTTAGAAGTGTGAAGAAAGACTTGGTCAAATCAGGTCCCAAATGGGATAAGAACCCAAAACCATTGCTTTGAGGCAGTAAATGGCTTGTCTAAAGTTTTTTAGGGTTAGAATATGTTATAATACAATGAATTTGATAGATTACAAGTGTTAGAGATGCATGAAGAATATTTAGAAGTGTGAAGAAAGATTTGGTCAAATCTGGTCCCAAATGGGATAAGAACACACAACCATTGCTTTGAGGCAGTAAATGGCTTGTCTGAAGTTGTTTAGGGTCAGAATATGTTACAATACAATGAATTTGAGTGATTATAAGTGTTAGAGATGCATGAAGAATGTTTAGAAGTGTGAAGAAAGACTTGGTCAAATCGGGTCCCAAATGGGATAAGAACCCAAAACCATTGCTTTGAGGCACTAAATGGCTTGTCTAAAGTTGTTTAGGGTTAGAATATGTTATAATACAATGAATTTGATTAGTTACAAGTGTTATAGATGCATGAATAATGTTTAGAAGTGTGAAGAAAGACTTGGTCAAATGAGGTCCCAAATGGCATAAGAACCCAAAACCATTGCTTTGAGACACTAAATGGCTTGGCTAAAGTTGTTTAGGGTTATAATATGTTATAATAAAATGAATTTGATTGATTAAAAGTGTTAGAGATGCATGAAGAATGTTTAGAAGTGTGAAGAAAGACTTGGTCAAATCAGGTCCCAAATGGGATAAGAACCCAAAACCATTGCTTTGAGGCACTAAATGGCTTGTCTAAAGTTGTTTAGGGTTAGAATATGTTATAATACAATGAATTTTATTCATTAAAAGTGTTAGAGATGCATGATGAATGTTTAGAAGTGTGAAGAAAGACTTGGTCAAATCGGATCCCAAATGGGATAAGAACCCAAAACCATTGCTTTGAGGCAGTAAATGGCTTGTCTGAAGTTTTTTAGGGTTAGAATATGTTATAATACAATGAATTTGATAGATTACAAGTGTTAGAGATGCATGAAGAATGTTTAGAAGTGTGAAGAAAGATTTGGTCAAATCTGGTCCCAAATGGGATAAGAACACACAACCATTGCTTTGAGGCAGTAAATGGTCTGTCTAAAGTTGTTTAGGGTCAGAATATGTTATAATACAATGAATTTGATTGATTATAAGTGTTATAGATGCATGAAGAATGTTTAGAAGTGTGAAGAAAGACTTGGTCAAATCGGGTACCAAATGGGATAACAACCCAAAACCATTGCTTTGAGGCACTAAATGGCTTGTCTAAAGTTGTTTAGGGTTAGAATATGTGATAATACAATGAATTTGATTGATTACAAGTGTTAGAGATGCATAAAGAATGTTTAGAAGTGTGAAGAAAGACTTGGTTAGATTAGGTCCCAAATGGGATAAGAACCCAAAACCATTGCTTTGAGGCACTAAATGGCTTGTCCAAAGTTGTTTAGGGTTAGAATATGTTATAATACAATTAATTTGATTGATTACAAGAGCTAGAGATGCATGAATAATGTTTAGAAGTGTGAAGAAAGACTTGGTCAAATGAGGTCCCAAATGGCATAAGAACCCAAAACCATTGCTTTGAGACACTAAATGGCTTGGCTAAAGTTGTTTAGGGTTATAATATGTTATTATACAATGAATTTGATTAATTAAAAGTGTTAGAGATGCATGAAGAATGTTTAGAAGTGTGAAGAAAGACTTGGTCAAATCAGGTCCCAAATGGGATAAGAACCCAAAACCATTGGTTTGAGGCAGTAAATGGCTTGTCTAAAGTTTTTTAGGGTTAGAATATGTTATAATACAATGAATTTGATAGATTACAAGTGTAAGAGATGCATGAAGAATGTTTAGAAGTGTGAAGAAAGATTTGGTTAAATCTGGTCCCAAATGGGATAAGAACCCACAACCATTGCTTTGAGGCATCAAATGGCTTGTCTAAAGTTGATTAGGGTTACAATATGTTATAATACAATGAATTTGATTGATGACAAGTGCTTGCGATGCACGAAAAATGTTTAGTAGTGTGAAGAAAGACTAGTCAAAATTTGATCCCAAAAGAACCCAAACCATTGCTTTGAGGCAGTAAATGTCTTGTCTAAAGTTGTTTAGGGTTAGAATATATTATAATACAATGAATTTAATTGATTACAAGTGCTAAAGATGCATGAAGAAAGTTTAGAAGTGTGAAGAAAGATTTGTTGAATTTTGGTCCCAAATGGGATAAGAACCCACAACCATTGCTTTATTGTATGAAGAATTTTTAGAAGTGTGAAGAAAGATTTGGTCAAATCTGGTCCCAAATGGGATACGAACCCACAACCAATGCTTTTATGCAGTAAATGGCTTGTCTAAAGTTTTTTATGCTTAGAATATGTTATAATACAATGAATTTGATTGCTTACAAATGTTAGAGATGCATAAAGAATGTTTAGAAGTGTGAAGAAAGACTTGGTCAAATTACGTCCGAAATGGAGTAAGAACCCAAAACCATTGCTTTGAGACACTAAATGGCATGGCTAAAGTTGTTTAGGGTTATAATATGTTATAATAAAATGAATTTGATCGATTAAAAGTGTTAGAGATGCATGAAGAATGTTTAGAAGTGTGAAGAAAGACTTGGTCAAATCAAGTCCCAAATGGGATAAGAACCCAAAACCATTGCTTTGAGGCAGTAAATGGCTTGTCTAAAGTTTTTTAGGGTTAGAATATGTTATAATACAATGAATTTGATAGAATACAAGTGTTAGAGATGCATGAAGAATGTTTAGAAGTGTGAAGAAAGATTTGGTCAAATCTGGTCCCAAATGGGATAAGAACACACAACCATTGCTTTGAGGCAGTAAATGGTCTGTCTAAAGTTGTTTAGGGTCAGAATATGTTATAATACAATGAATTTGATTGATTATAAGTGTTATAGATGCATGAAGAATGTTTAGAAGTGTGAAGAAAGACTTGGACAAATCGGGTCCCAAATGGGATAAGAACCCAAAACCATTGCTTTGAGGCACTAAATGGCTTGTCTAAAGTTGTTTAGGGTTAGAATATGTTATAATACAATGAATTTGATTGATTACATGTGCTAAAGATGCATGAAGAATGTTGAGATGTGTGAAGAAAGACTTGTTGAAATTTGGTCCCAAATGGGATAAGAACCCACAACCATTGCTTTGAGGCATCAAATGGCTTGTCTAAAGTTGATTAGGGTTACAATATGTTATAATACAATGAATTTGATTGATGACAAGTGCTTGCGATGAACGAAAAATGTTTAGTAGTGTGAAGAAAGACTAGTCAAAATTTGATCCCAAAAGAACCCAAACCATTGCTTTGAGGCAGTAAATGTCTTGTCTAAAGTTGTTTAGGGTTAGAATATGTTATAATACAATAAAAATAATTGATTACAAGTGCTAAAGATGCATGAAGAAAGTTTAGAAGTGTGAAGAAAGATTTGTTGAATTTTGGTCCCAAATGGGATAAGAACCCACAACCATTGCTTTATTGTATGAAGAATTTTTAGAAGTGTGAAGAAAGATTTGGTCAAATCTGGTCCCAAATGGGATACGAACCCACAACCAATGCTTTTATGCAGTAAATGGCTTGTCTAAAGTTTTTTATACTTAGAATATGTTATAATACAATGAATTTGATTGATTACAAATGTTAGAGATGCATAAAGAATGTTTAGAAGTGTGAAGAAAGACTTGGTCAAATTAGGTCCCAAATGGGATAAGAACCCAAAACTATTGCTTTGAGGCACTAAATAGCTTGTCTAAAGTTGTTTAGGGTTAGAATATGTTATAATACAATGAATTTGATTGATTACAAGAGCTAGAGATGCATGAAGAATGTTTAGAAGTGTGAAGAAAGACTTGGTCAAATCAGGTCCTAAATGGGATAAGAACCCAAAACCATTGCTTTGAGGAACGAAATGGCTTGTCTAAAGTTGTTTAGGGTTACGATATGTTATAATACAATGAATTTTATTGATTAAAAATGTTAGAGATGCATGAAGAATGTTTAGAAGTGTGAAGAAAGACTTAGTCATATTACGTCACAAATGGGATAAGAACCCAAAACCATTGCTTTGAGGCAGTAAATGGCTTGTCTGAAGTTTTTTAGGGTTAGAATATGTTATAATACAATGAATTTGATAGATTACAAGTGTTAGAGATGCATGAAGAATGTTTAGAAGTGTGAAGAAAGATTTGGTCAAATCTGGTCCCAAATGGGATAAGAACACACAACCATTGCTTTGAGGCAGTACATGGTCTGTCTAAAGTTGTTTAGGGTCAGAATATGTTATAATACAATGAATTTGATTGATTATAAGTGTTATAGATGCATGAAGAATGTTTAGAAGTGTGAAGAAAGACTTGGTCAAATCGGGTCCCAAATGGGATAACAACCCAAAACCATTGCTTTGAGGCACTAAATGGCTTGTCTAAAGTTGTTTAGGGTTAGAATATGTGATAATACAATGAATTTGATTGATTATAAGTGTTAGACATGCATGAAGAATGTTTAGAAGTGTGAAGAAAGACTTGGTCAAATTAGGTCCCAAATGGGATAAGAACCCAAAACCATTGCTTTGTGGCAGGAAATGGCTTGTCTAAAGTTTTTTAGGGTTATAATATGTTATAATACAATAAATTTGATTGATTATAAGTGCTAAAGATGCATGAAGAATTTTTAGAAGTGTGAAGAAAGATTTGGTCAAATCTGGTCCCAAATGGGATACGAACCCACAACCAATGCTTTTATGCAGTAAATGGCTTGTCTAAAGTTTTTTTATGGTTAGAATATGTTATAATACAATGAATTTGATTGATTACAAATGTTAGAGATGCATAAAGAATGTTTAGAAGTGTGAAGAAAGACTTGGTTAGATTAGGTCCCAAATGGGATAAGAACCCAAAACTATTGCTTTGAGGCACTAAATGGCTTGTCCAAAGTTCTTTAGGGTTAGAATATGTTATAATACAATTAATTTGATTGATTACAAGAGCTAGAGATGCATGAATAATGTTTAGAAGTGTGAAGAAAGACTTGGTCAAATGAGGTCCCAAATGGCATAAGAACCCAAAACCATTGCTTTGATACACTAAATGGCTTGGCTAAAGTTGTTTAGGGTTATAATATGTAATTATACAATGAATTTGATTGATTAAAAGTGTTAGAGATGCATGAAGAATGTTTAGAAGTGTGAAGAAAGACTTGGTCAAATCAGGTCCCAAATGGGATAAGAACCCAAAACCATTGCTTTGAGGAACTAAATGGCTTGTCTAAAGTTGTTTAGGGTTACGATATGTTATAATACAATGAATTTGATTGAATAAAAGTGTTAGAGATGCATGAAGAATGTTTAGAAGTGTGAAGAAAGACTTGGTCAAATTACGTCCCAAATGGGATAAGAACCCAAAACCATTGCTCTGAGGCAGTAAATGGCTTGTCTAAAGTTTTTTAGGGTTAGAATATGTTATAATACAATGAATTTGATAGATTACAAGTGTTAGAGATGCATGAAGAATGTTTAGAAGTGTGAAGAAAGATTTGGTTAAATCTGGTCCCAAATGGGATAAGAACCCACAACCATTGCTTTGAGGCATCAAATGGCTTGTCTAAAGTTGATTAGGGTTACAATATGTTATAATACAATGAATTTGATTGATGACAAGTGCTTGCGATGCACGAAAAATGTTTAGTAGTGTGAAGAAAGACTAGTCAAAATTTGATCCCAAAAGAACCCAAACCATTGCTTTGAGGCAGTAAATGTCTTGTCTAAAGTTGTTTAGGGTTAGAATATATTATAATACAATGAATTTAATTGATTACAAGTGCTAAAGATGCATGAAGAAAGTTTAGAAGTGTGAAGAAAGATTTGTTGAATTTTGGTCCCAAATGGGATAAGAACCCACAACCATTGCTTTATTGTATGAAGAATTTTTAGAAGTGTGAAGAAAGATTTGGTCAAATCTGGTCCTAAATGGGATACGAACCCACAACCAATGCTTTTATGCAGTAAATGGCTTGTCTAAAGTTTGTTATGCTTAGAATATGTTATAATACAATGAATTTGATTGATTACAAATGTTAGAGATGCATAAAGAATGTTTAGAAGTGTGAAGAAAGACTTGGTCAAATTACGTCCCAAATGGAGTAAGAACCCAAAACCATTGCTTTGAGACACTAAATGGCTTGGCTAAAGTTGTTTAGGGTTATAATATGTTATAATAAAATGAATTTGATTGATTAAAAGTGTTAGAGATGCATGAAGAATGTTTAGAAGTGTGAAGAAAGACTTGGTCAAATCAGGTCCCAAATGGGATAAGAACCCAAAACCATTGCTTTGAGGCAGTAAATGGCTTGTCTAAAGTTTTTTAGGGTTATAATATGTTATAATACAATTAATTTGATAGATTACAAGTGTTACAGCTACATGAAGAATGTTTAGAAGTGTGAAGAAAGATTTGGTCAAATATGGTCCCAAATGGGATAAGAACACACAACCATTGCTTTGAGGCAGTAAATTGTCTGTCTAAAGTTGTTTAGGGTCAGAATATGTTATAATACAATGAATTTGATTGATTATAAGTGTTAGAGATGCTTGAAGAATGTTTAGAAGTGTGAAGAAAGACTTGGTCAAATCGGGTCCCAAATGGGATAAGAACCCAAAACCATTGCTTTGAGGCACTAAATGGCTTGTCTAAAGTTGTTTAGGGTTAGAATATGTTATAATACAATGAATTTGATTGATTACATGTGCTAAAGATGCATGAAGAATGTTGAGATGTGTGAAGAAAGACTTGTTGAAATTTGGTCCCAAATGGGATAAGAACCCACAACCATTGCTTTGAGGCATCAAATGGCTTGTCTAAAGTTGATTAGGGTTACAATATGTTATAATACAATGAATTTGATTGATGACAAGTGCTTGCGATGCACGAAAAATGTTTAGTAGTGTGAAGAAAGACTAGTCAAAATTTGATCCCAAAAGAACCCAAACCATTGCTTTGAGGCAGTAAATGTCTTGTCTAAAGTTGTTTAGGGTTAGAATATATTATAATACAATGAATTTAATTGATTACAAGTGCTAAAGATGCATGAAGAAAGTTTAGAAGTGTGAAGAAAGATTTGTTGAATTTTGGTCCCAAATGGGATAAGAACCCACAACCATTGCTTTATTGTATGAAGAATTTTTAGAAGTGTGAAGAAAGATTTGGTCAAATCTGGTCCCAAATGGGATACGAACCCACAACCAATGCTTTTATGCAGTAAATGGCTTGTCTAAAGTTTTTTATGCTTAGAATATGTTATAATACAATGAATTTGATTGATTACAAATGTTAGAGATGCATAAAGAATGTTTAGAAGTGTGAAGAAAGACTTGGTCAAATTACGTCCCAAATGGAGTGAGAACCCAAAACCATTGCTTTGAGACACTAAATGGCTTGGCTAAAGTTGTTTAGGGTTATAATATGTTATAATAAAATGAATTTGATTGATTAAAAGTGTTAGAGATGCATGAAGAATGTTTAGAAGTGTGAAGAAAGACTTGGTCAAATCAGGTCCCAAATGGGATAAGAACCCAAAACCATTGCTTTGAGGAACTAAATGGCTTGTCTAAAGTTGTTTAGGGTTACGATATGTTATAATACAATGAATTTGATTGAATAAAAGTGTTAGAGATGCATGAAGAATGTTTAGAAGTGTGAAGAAAGACTTGGTCAAATTACGTCCCAAATGGGATAAGAACCCAAAACCATTGCTCTGAGGCAGTAAATGGCTTGTCTAAAGTTTTTTTAGGGTTAGAATATGTTATAATACAATGAATTTGATAGATTACAAGTGTTAGAGATGCATGAAGAATGTTTAGAAGTGTGAAGAAAGATTTGGTTAAATCTGGTCCCAAATGGGATAAGAACCCACAACCATTGCTTTGAGGCATCAAATGGCTTGTCTAAAGTTGATTACGGTTACAATATGTTATAATACAATGAATTTGATTGATGACAAGTGCTTGCGATGCACGAAAAATGTTTAGTAGTGTGAAAAAAGACTAGTCAAAATTTGATCCCAAAAGAACCCAAACCATTGCTTTGAGGCAGTAAATGTCTTGTCTAAAGTTGTTTAGGGTTAGAATATATTATAATACAATGAATTTAATTGATTACAAGTGCTAAAGATGCATGAAGAAAGTTTAGAAGTGTGAAGAAAGATTTGTTGAATTTTGGTCCCAAATGGGATAAGAACCCACAATCATTGCTTTATTGCATGAAGAATTTTTAGAAGTGTGAAGAAAGATTTGGTCAAATCTGGTCCTAAATGGGATACGAACCCACAACCAATGCTTTTATGCAGTAAATGGCTTGTCTAAAGTTTTTTATGCTTAGAATATGTTATAATACAATGAATTTGATTGATTACAAATGTTAGAGATGCATAAAGAATGTTTAGAAGTGTGAAGAAAGACTTGGTCAAATTACGTCCCAAATGGAGTAAGAACCCAAAACCATTGCTTTGAGACACTAAATGGCTTGGCTAAAGTTGTTTAGGGTTATAATATGTTATAATAAAATGAATTTGATTGATTAAAAGTGTTAGAGATGCATGAAGAATATTTAGAAGTGTGAAGAAAGACTTGGTCAAATCAGGTCCCAAATGGGATAAGAACCCAAAACCATTGCTTTGAGGCAGTAAATGGCTTGTCTAAAGTTTTTTAGGGTTAGAATATGTTATAATACAATGAATTTGATAGATTACAAGTGTTAGAGATGCATGAAGAATGTTTAGAAGTGTGAAGAAAGATTTGGTCAAATATGGTCCCAAATGGGATAAGAACACACAACCATTGCTTTGAGGCAGTAAATGGCCTGTCTAAAGTTGTTTAGGGTCAGAATATGTTATAATACAATGAATTTGATTGATTATAAGTGTTATAGATGCATGAAGAATGTTTAGAAGTGTGAAGAAAGACTTGGACAAATCGGGTCCCAAATGGGATAAGAACCCAAAACCATTGCTTTGAGGCACTAAATGGCTTGTCTAAAGTTGTTTAGGGTTAGAATATGTTATAATACAATGAATTTGATTGATTACATGTGCTAAAGATGCATGAAGAATGTTTAGATGTGTGAAGAAAGACTTGTTGAAATTTGGTCCCAAGTGGGATAAGAACCCACAACCATTGCTTTGAGGCATTAAATGGCTTGTCTAAAGTTGATTAGGGTTACAATATGTTATAATACAATGAATTTGATTGATGACAAGTGCTTGCGATGCACGAAAAATGTTTAGTAGTGTGAAGAAAGACTAGTCAAAATTTGATCCCAAAAGAACCCAAACCATTGCTTTGAGGCAGTAAATGTCTTGTCTAAAGTTGTTTAGGGTTAGAATATGTTATAATACAATGAAAATAATTGATTACAAGTGCTAAAGATGCATGAAGAAAGTTTAGAAGTGTGAAGAAAGATTTGTTGAATTTTGGTCCCAAATGGGATAAGAACCCACAACCATTGCTTTATTGCATGAAGAATTTTTAGAAGTGTGAAGAAAGATTTGGTCAAATCTGGTCCTAAATGGGATACGAACCCACAACCAATGCTTTTATGCAGTAAATGGCTTGTCTAAAGTTTTTTATGCTTAGAATATGTTATAATACAATGAATTTGATTGATTACAAATGTTAGAGATGCATAAAGAATGTTTAGAAGTGTGAAGAAAGACTTGGTCAAATTACGTCCCAAATGGAGTAAGAACCCAAAACCATTGCTTTGAGACACTAAATGGCTTGGCTAAAGTTGTTTAGGGTTATAATATGTTATAATAAAATGAATTTGATTGATTAAAAGTGTTAGAGATGCATGAAGAATGTTTAGAAGTGTGAAGAAAGACTTGGTCAAATCAGGTCCCAAATGGGATAAGAACCCAAAACCATTGCTTTGAGGCAGTAAATGGCTTGTCTAAAGTTTTTTAGGGTTAGAATATGTTATAATACAATGAATTTGATAGATTACAAGTGTCAGAGATGCATGAAGAATGTTTAGAAGTGTGAAGAAAGATTTGGTCAAATATGGTCCCAAATGGGATAAGAACACACAACCATTGCTTTGAGGCAGTAAATGGCCTGTCTAAAGTTGTTTAGGGTCAGAATATGTTATAATACAATGAATTTGATTGATTATAAGTGTTATAGATGCATGAAGAATGTTTAGAAGTGTGAAGAAAGACTTGGACAAATCGGGTCCCAAATGGGATAAGAACCCAAAACCATTGCTTTGAGGCACTAAATGGCTTGTCTAAAGTTGTTTAGGGTTAGAATATGTTATAATACAATGAATTTGATTGATTACATGTGCTAAAGATGCATGAAGAATGTTTAGATGTGTGAAGAAAGACTTGTTGAAATTTGGTCCCAAGTGGGATAAGAACCCACAACCATTGCTTTGAGGCATTAAATGGCTTGTCTAAAGTTGATTAGGGTTACAATATGTTATAATACAATGAATTTGATTGATGACAAGTGCTTGCGATGAACGAAAAATGTTTAGTAGTGTGAAGAAAGACTAGTCAAAATTTGATCCCAAAAGAACCCAAACCATTGCTTTGAGGCAGTAAATGTCTTGTCTAAAGTTGTTTAGGGTTAGAATATGTTATAATACAATGAAAATAATTGATTACAAGTGCTAAAGATGCATGAAGAAAGTTTAGAAGTATGAAGAAAGATTTGTTGAATTTTGGTCCCAAATGGGATAAGAACCCACAACCATTGCTTTATTGTATGAAGAATTTTTAGAAGTGTGAAGAAAGATTTGGTCAAATCTGGTCCCAAATGGGATACGAACCCACAACCAATGCTTTTATGCAGTAAATGGCTTGTCTAAAGTTTTTTATACTTAGAATATGTTATAATACAATGAATTTGATTGATTACAAATGTTAGAGATGCATAAAGAATGTTTAGAAGTGTGAAGAAAGACTTGGTCAAATTAGGTCCCAAATGGGTTAAGAACCCAAAACCATTGCTTTGAGGCACTAAATGGCTTGTCTAAAGTTGTTTAGGGTTAGAATATGTTATAATACAATGAATTTGATTGATTACAAGAGCTAGAGATGCATGAAGAATGTTTAGAAGTGTGAAGAAAGACTTGGTCAAATCAAGTCCTAAATGGGATAAGAACCTAAAACCATTGCTTTGAGGAACGAAATGGCTTGTCTAAAGTTGTTTAGGGTTACGATATGTTATAATACAATGAATTTTATTGATTAAAAGTGTTAGAGATGCATGAAGAATGTTTAGAAGTGTGAAGAAAGACTTAGTCAAATTACGTCACAAATGGGATAAGAACCCAAAACCATTGCTTTGAGGCAGTAAATGGCTTGTCTGAAGTTTTTTAGGGTTAGAATATGTTATAATACAATGAATTTGATAGATTACAAGTGTTAGAGATGCATGAAGAATGTTTAGAAGTGTGAAGAAAGATTTGGTCAAATCTGGTCCCAAATGGGATAAGAACACACAACCATTGCTTTGAGGCAGTAAATGGTCTGTTTAAAGTTGTTTAGGGTCAGAATATGTTATAATACAATGAATTTGATTGATTATAAGTGTTATAGATGCATGAAGAATGTTTAGAAGTGTGAAGAAAGACTTGGTCAAATCGGGTCCCAAATGGAATAACAACCCAAAACCATTGCTTTGAGGCACTAAATGGCTTGTCTAAAGTTGTTTAGGGTTAGAATATGTGATAATACAATGAATTTGATTGATTATAAGTGTTAGACATGCATGAAGAATGTTTAGAAGTGTGAAGAAAGACTTGGTCAAATTAGGTCCCAAATGGGATAAGAACTCAAAACCATTGCTTTGAGGCAGGAAATGGCTTGTCTAAAGTTTTTTAGGGTTAGAATATGTTATAATACAGTAAATTTGATTGATTATAAGTGCTAAAGATGCATGAAGAATTTTTAGAAGTGTGAAGAAAGATTTGGTCAAATCTGGTCCCAAATGGGATACGAACCCACAACCAATGCTTTTATGCAGTAAATGGCTTGTCTAAAGTTTTTTATGGTTAGAATATGTTATAATACAATGAATTTGATTGATTACAAGTGTTAGAGATGCATAAAGAATGTTTAGAAGTGTGAAGAAAGACTTGGTTAGATTAGGTCCCAAATGGGATAAGAACCCAAAACCATTGCTTTGAGGCACTAAATGGCTTGTCCAAAGTTGTTTAGGGTTAGAATATGTTATAATACAATTAATTTGATTGATTACAAGAGCTAGAGATGCATGAATAATGTTTAGAAGTGTGAAGAAAGACTTGGTCAAATGGCATAAGAACCCAAAACAAATTGCTTTGAGACACTAAATGGCTTGGCTAAAGTTGTTTAGGGTTATAATATGTTATTATACAATGAATTTGATTGATTAAAAGTGTTAGAGATGCATGAAGAATGTTTAGAAGTGTGAAGAAAGACTTGGTCAAATCAGGTCCCAAATGGGATAAGAACCCAAAACCATTGCTTTGAGGAACTAAATGGCTTGTCTAAAGTTGTTTAGGGTTACGATATGTTATAATACAATGAATTTGATTGATTAAAAGTGTTAGAGATGCATGAAGAATGTTTAGAAGTGTGAAGAAAGACTTGGTCAAATTACGTCCCAAATGGGATAAGAACCCAAAACCATTGCTCTGAGGCAGTAAATGGCTTGTCTAAAGTTTTTTAGGGTTAGAATATGTTATAATACAATGAATTTGATAGATTACAAGTGTTAGAGATGCATGAAGAATGTTTAGATGTGTGAAGAAAGATTTGGTTAAATCTGGTCCCAAATGGGATAAGAACCCACAACCATTGCTTTGAGGCATCAAATGGCTTGTCTAAAGTTGATTAGGGTTACAATATGTTATAATACAATGAATTTGATTGATGACAAGTGCTTGCGATGCACGAAAAATGTTTAGTAGTGTGAAGAAAGACTAGTCAAAATTTGATCCCAAAAGAACCCAAACCATTGCTTTGAGGCAGTAAATGTCTTGTCTAAAGTTGTTTAGGGTTAGAATATATTATAATACAATGAATTTAATTGATTACAAGTGCTAAAGATGCATGAAGAAAGTTTAGAAGTGTGAAGAAAGATTTGTTGAATTTTGGTCCCAAATGGGATAAGAACCCACAACCGTTGCTTTATTGTATGAAGAATTTTTAGAAGTGTGAAGAAAGATTTGGTCAAATCTGGTCCCAAATGGGATACGAACCCACAACCAATGCTTTTATGCAGTAAATGGCTTGTCTAAAGTTTTTTATGCTTAGAATATGTTATAATACAATGAATTTGATTGATTACAAATGTTAGAGATGCATAAAGAATGTTTAGAAGTGTGAAGAAAGACTTGGTCAAATTACGTCCCAAATGGAGTAAGAACCCAAAACCATTGCTTTGAGACACTAAATGGCTTGGCTAAAGTTGTTTAGGGTTATAATATGTTATAATAAAATGAATTTGATTGATTAAAAGTGTTAGAGATGCATGAAGAATGTTTAGAAGTGTGAAGAAAGACTTGGTCAAATCAGGTCCCAAATGGGATAAGAACTCAAAACCATTGCTTTGAGGCAGTAAATGGCTTGTCTAAAGTTTTTTAGGGTTAGAATATGTTATAATACAATGAATTTGATAGATTACAAGTGTTAGAGATGCATGAAAAATGTTTAGAAGTGTGAAGAAAGATTTGGTTAAATCTGGTCCCAAATGGGATAAGAACACACAACCATTGCTTTGAGGCAGTAAATGGTCTGTCTAAAGTTTTTTAGGGTTAGAATATGTTATAATACAATGAATTTGATTGATTACAAGAGCTAGAGATGCATGAAGAATGTTTAGAAGTGTGAAGAAAGACTTGGTCAAATCAGGTCCTAAATGGGATAAGAACCCAAAACCATTGCTTTGAGGAACTAAATGGCTTGTCTAAAGATATTTAGGGTTACGATATGTTATAATACAATGAATTTTATTGATTAAAAGTGTTAGAGATGCATGAAGAATGTTTAGAAGTGTGAACAAAGACTTGGTCAAATTACGTCCCAAATGGGATAAAACCCAAAACCATTGCTTTGAGGCAGTAAATGGCTTGTCTGAAGTTTTTTAGGGTTAGAATATATTATAATACAATGAATTTGATAGATTACAAGTGTTAGAGATGCATGAAGAATGTTTAGAAGTGTGAAGAAAGATTTGGTCAAATCTGGTCCCAAATGGGATAAGAACACACAACCATTGCTTTGAGGCAGTAAATGGTCTGTCTAAAGTTGTTTAGGGTCAGAATATGTTATAATACAATGAATTTGATTGATTATAAGTGTTATAGATGCATGAAGAATGTTTAGAAGTGTGAAGAAAGACTTGGTCAAATCAGGTCCCAAATGGAATAACAACCCAAAACCATTGCTTTGAGGCACTAAATGGCTTGTCTAAAGTTGTTTAGGGTTAAAATATGTGATAATACAATGAATTTGATTGATTATAAGTGTTAGACATGCATGAAGAATGTTTAGAAGTGTGAAGAAAGACTTGGTCAAATTTAGGTCCCAAATGGGATAAGAACCCAAAACCATTGCTTTGAGGCAGGAAATGGCTTGTCTAAAGTTTTTTAGGGTTAGAATATGTTATAATACAATAAATTTGATTGATTATAAGTGCTAAAGATGCATGAAGAATTTTTAGAAGTGTGAAGAAAGATTTGGTCAAATCTGGTCCCAAATGGGATACGAACCCACAACCAATGCTTTTATGCAGTAAATGGCTTGTCTAAAGTTTTTTATGGTTAGAATATGTTATAATACAATAAATTTGATTGATTACAAGTGTTAGAGATGCATAAAGAATGTTTAGAAGTGTGAAGAAAGACTTGGTTAGATTAGGTCCCAAATGGGATAAGAACCCAAAACCATTGCTTTGAGGCACTTAATGGCTTGTCCAAAGTTGTTTAGGGTTAGAATATGTTATAATACAATTAATTTGATTGATTACAAGAGCTAGAGATGCATGAATAATGTTTAGAAGTGTGAAGAAAGACTTGGTCAAATGGCATAAGAACCCAAAACCATTGCTTTGAGACACTAAATGGCTTGGCTAAAGTTGTTTAGGGTTATAATATGTTATTATACAATGAATTTGATTGATTGAAAGTGTTAGAGATGCATGAAGAATGTTTAGAAGTGTGAAGAAAGACTTGGTCAAATCAGGTCCCAAATGGGATAAGAACCCAAAACCATTGCTTTGAGGAACTAAATGGCTTGTCTAAAGTTGTTTAGGGTTACGATATGTTATAATACAATGAATTTGATTGATTAAAAGTGTTAGAGATGCATGAAGAATGTTTAGAAGTGTGAAGAAAGACTTGGTCAAATTACGTCCCAAATGGGATAAGAACCCAAAACCATTGCTCTGAGGCAGTAAATGGCTTGTCTAAAGTTTTTTAGGGTTAGAATATGTTATAATACAATGAATTTGATAGATTACAAGTGTTAGAGATGCATGAAGAATGTTTAGATGTGTGAAGAAAGATTTGGTTAAATCTGGTCCCAAATGGGATAAGAACCCACAACCATTGCTTTGAGGCATCAAATGGCTTGTCTAAAGTTGATTAGGGTTACAATATGTTATAGTACAATGAATTTGATTGATGACAAGTGCTTGCGATGCACGAAAAATGTTTAGTAGTGTGAAGAAAGACTAGTCAAAATTTGATCCCAAAAGAACCCAAACCATTGCTTTGAGGCAGTAAATGTCTTGTCTAAAGTTGTTTAGGGTTAGAATATATTATAATACAATGAATTTAATTGATTACAAGTGCTAAAGATGCATGAAGAAAGTTTAGAAGTGTGAAGAAAGATTTGTTGAATTTTGGTCCCAAATGGGATAAGAACCCACAACCATTGCTTTATTGTATGAAGAATTTTTAGAAGTGTGAAGAAAGATTTGGTCAAATCTGGTCCCAAATGGGATACGAACACACAACCAATGCTTTTATGCAGTAAATGGCTTGTCTAAAGTTTTTTATGCTTAGAATATGTTATAATACAATGAATTTGATTGATTACAAATGTTAGAGATGCATAAAAAATGTTTAGCAGTGTGAAGAAAGACTTGGTCAAATTACGTCCCAAATGGAGTAAGAACCCAAAACCATTGCTTTGAGACACTAAATGGCTTGGCTAAAGGTTTTAGGGTTATAATATGTTATAATAAAATGAATTTGATTGATTAAAAGTGTTAGAGATGCATGAAGAATGTTTAGAAGTGTGAAGAAAGATTTGGTCAAATCAGGTCCCAAATGGGATAAGAACTCAAAACCATTGCTTTGAGGCAGTAAATGGCTTGTCTAAAGTTTTTAGGGTTAGAATATGTTATAATACAATGAATTTGATAGATTACAAGTGTTAGAGATGCATGAAGAATGTTTAGAAGTGTGAAGAAAGATTTGGTTAAATCTGGTCCCAAATGGGATAAGAACACACAACCATTGCTTTGAGGCAGTAAATGGTCTGTCTAAAGTTTTTTAGGGTTAGAATATTTTATAATACAATGAATTTGATTGATTACAAGAGCTAGAGATGCATGAAGAATGTTTAGAAGTGTGAAGAAAGACTTGGTCAAATCAGGTCCTAAATGGGATAAGAACCCAAAACCATTGCTTTGAGAAACTAAATGGCTTGTCTAAAGATATTTAGGGTTACGATATGTTATAATACAATGAATTTTATTGATTAAAAGTGTTAGAGATGCATGAAGAATGTTTAGAAGTGTGAACAAAGACTTGGTCAAATTACGTCCCAAATGGGATAAGAACCCAAAACCATTGCTTTGAGGCAGTAAATGGCTTGTCTGAAGTTTTTTAGGGTTAGAATATGTTATAATACAATGAATTTGATAGATTACAAGTGTTAGAGATGCATGAAGAATGTTTAGAAGTGTGAAGAAAGATTTGGTCAAATCTGGTCCCAAATGGGATAAGAACACACAACCATTGCTTTGAGGCAGTAAATGGTCTGTCTAAAGTTGTTTAGGGTCAGAATATGTTATAATACAATGAATTTGATTGATTATAAGTGTTATAGATGCATGAAGAATGTTTAGAAGTGTGAAGAAAGACTTGGTCAAATCGGGTCCCAAATGGAATAACAACCCAAAACCATTGCTTTGAGGCACTAAATGGCTTGTCTAAAGTTGTTTAGGGTTAGAATATGTGATAATACAATGAATTTGATTGATTATAAGTGTTAGACATGCATGAAGAATGTTTAGAAGTGTGAAGAAAGACTTGGTCAAATTTAGGTCCCAAATGGGATAAGAACCCAAAACCATTGCTTTGAGGCAGGAAATGGCTTGTCTAAAGTTTTTTAGGGTTAGAATATGTTATAATACAATAAATTTGATTGATTATAAGTGCTAAAGATGCATGAAGAATTTTTAGAAGTGTGAAGAAAGATTTGGTCAAATCTGGTCCCAAATGGGATACGAACCCACAACCAATGCTTTTATGCAGTAAATGGCTTGTCTAAAGTTTTTTATGGTTAGAATATGTTATAATACAATGAATTTGATTGATTACAAGTGTTAGAGATGCATAAAGAATGTTTAGAAGTGTGAAGAAAGACTTGGTTAGATTAGGTCCCAAATGGGATAAGAACCCAAAACCATTGCTTTGAGGCACTAAATGGCTTGTCCAAAGTTGTTTAGGGTTAGAATATGTTATAATACAATTAATTTGATTGATTACAAGAGCTAGAGATGCATGAATAATGTTTAGAAGTGTGAAGAAAGACTTGGTCAAATGGCATAAGAACCCAAAACCATTGCTTTGAGACACTAAATGGCTTGGCTAAAGTTGTTTAGAGTTATAATATGTTATTATACAATGAATTTGATTGATTAAAAGTGTTAGAGATGCATGAAGAATGTTTAGAAGTGTGAAGAAAGACTTGGTCAAATCAGGTCCCAAATGGGATAAGAACCCAAAACCATTGCTTTGAGGAACTAAATGGCTTGTCTAAAGTTGTTTAGGGTTACGATATGTTATAATACAATGAATTTGATTGATTAAAAGTGTTAGAGATGCATGAAGAATGTTTAGAAGTGTGAAGAAAGACTTGGTCAGATTAGGTCCCAAATGGGATAAGAACCCAAAACCATTGCTTTGAGGCACTAAATGGCTTGTCTAAAGTTTTTTAGGGTTAGAATATGTTATAATACAATGAATTTGATAGATTACAAGTGTTAGAGATGCATGAAGAATGTTTAGATGTGTGAAGAAAGATTTGGTTAAATCTGGTCCCAAATGGGATAAGAACCCACAACCATTGCTTTGAGGCATCAAATGGCTTGTCTAAAGTTGATTAGGGTTACAATATGTTATAGTACAATGAATTTGATTGATGACAAGTGCTTGCGATGCACGAAAAATGTTTAGTAGTGTGAAGAAAGACTAGTCAAAATTTGATCCCAAAAGAACCCAAACCATTGCTTTGAGGCAGTAAATGTCTTGTCTAAAGTTGTTTAGGGTTAGAATATATTATAATACAATGAATTTAATTGATTACAAGTGCTAAAGATGCATGAAGAAAGTTTAGAAGTGTGAAGAAAGATTTGTTGAATTTTGGTCCCAAATGGGATAAGAACCCACAACCGTTGCTTTATTGTATGAAGAATTTTTAGAAGTGTGAAGAAAGATTTGGTCAAATCTGGTCCCAAATGGGATACGAACCCACAACCAATGCTTTTATGCAGTAAATGGCTTGTCTAAAGTTTTTTATGCTTAGAATATGTTATAATACAATGAATTTGATTGATTACAAATGTTAGAGATGCATAAAGAATGTTTAGAAGTGTGAAGAAAGACTTGGTCAAATTACGTCCCAAATGGAGTAAGAACCCAAAACCATTGCTTTGAGACACTAAATGGCTTGGCTAAAGTTGTTTAGGGTTATAATATGTTATAATAAAATGAATTTGATTGATTAAAAGTGTTAGAGATGCATGAAGAATGTTTAGAAGTGTGAAGAAAGACTTGGTCAAATCAGGTCCCAAATGGGATAAGAACTCAAAACCATTGCTTTGAGGCAGTAAATGGCTTGTCTAAAGTTTTTTAGGGTTAGAATATGTTATAATACAATGAATTTGATAGATTACAAGTGTTAGAGATGCATGAAAAATGTTTAGAAGTGTGAAGAAAGATTTGGTTAAATCTGGTCCCAAATGGGATAAGAACACACAACCATTGCTTTGAGGCAGTAAATGGTCTGTCTAAAGTTTTTTAGGGTTAGAATATGTTATAATACAATGAATTTGATTGATTACAAGAGCTAGAGATGCATGAAGAATGTTTAGAAGTATGAAGAAAGACTTGGTCAAATCAGGTCCTAAATGGGATAAGAACCCAAAACCATTGCTTTGAGGAACTAAATGGCTTGTCTAAAGATATTTAGGGTTACGATATGTTATAATACAATGAATTTTATTGATTAAAAGTGTTAGAGATGCATGAAGAATGTTTAGAAGTGTGAACAAAGACTTGGTCAAATTACGTCCCAAATGGGATAAGAACCCAAAATCATTGCTTTGAGGCAGTAAATGGCTTGTCTGAAGTTTTTTAGGGTTAGAATATATTATAATACAATGAATTTGATAGATTACAAGTGTTAGAGATGCATGAAGAATGTTTAGAAGTGTGAAGAAAGATTTGGTCAAATCTGGTCCCAAATGGGATAAGAACACACAACCATTGCTTTGAGGCAGTAAATGGTCTGTCTAAAGTTGTTTAGGGTCAGAATATGTTATAATACAATGAATTTGATTGATTATAAGTGTTATAGATGCATGAAGAATGTTTAGAAGTGTGAAGAAAGACTTGGTCAAATCGGGTCCCAAATGGAATAACAACCCAAAACCATTGCTTTGAGGCACTAAATGGCTTGTCTAAAGTTGTTTAGGGTTAGAATATGTGATAATACAATGAATTTGATTGATTATAAGTGTTAGACATGCATGAAGAATGTTTAGAAGTGTGAAGAAAGACTTGGTCAAATTTAGGTCCCAAATGGGATAAGAACCCAAAACCATTGCTTTGAGGCAGGAAATGGCTTGTCTAAAGTTTTTTAGGGTTAGAATATGTTATAATACAATAAATTTGATTGATTATAAGTGCTAAAGATGCATGAAGAATTTTTAGAAGTGTGAAGAAAGATTTGGTCAAATCTGGTCCCAAATGGGATACGAACCCACAACCAATGCTTTTATGCAGTAAATGGCTTGTCTAAAGTTTTTTATGGTTAGAATATGTTATAATACAATAAATTTGATTGATTACAAGTGTTAGAGATGCATAAAGAATGTTTAGAAGTGTGAAGAAAGACTTGGTTAGATTAGGTCCCAAATGGGATAAGAACCCAAAACCATTGCTTTGAGGCACTTAATGGCTTGTCCAAAGTTGTTTAGGGTTAGAATATGTTATAATACAATTAATTTGATTGATTACAAGAGCTAGAGATGCATGAATAATGTTTAGAAGTGTGAAGAAAGACTTGGTCAAATGGCATAAGAACCCAAAACCATTGCTTTGAGACACTAAATGGCTTGGCTAAAGTTGTTTAGGGTTATAATATGTTATTATACAATGAATTTGATTGATTAAAAGTGTTAGAGATGCATGAAGAATGTTTAGAAGTGTGAAGAAAGACTTGGTCAAATTACGTCCCAAATGGGATAAGAACCCAAAACCATTGCTCTGAGGCAGTAAATGTTTTGATTGATCAAATCAGGTCCCAAATGGGATAAGAACCCAAAACCATTGCTTTGAGGAACTAAATGGCTTGTCTAAAGTTGTTTAGGGTTACGATATGTTATAATACAATGAATTTGATTGATTAAAAGTGTTAGAGATGCATGAAGAATGTTTAGAAGTGTGAAGAAAGACTTGGTCAAATTACGTCCCAAATGGGATAAGAACCCAAAACCATTGCTCTGAGGCAGTAAATGGCTTGTCTAAAGTTTTTTAGGGTTAGAATATGTTATAATACAATGAATTTGATAGATTACAAGTGTTAGAGATGCATGAAGAATGTTTAGATGTGTGAAGAAAGATTTGGTTAAATCTGGTCCCAAATGGGATAAGAACCCACAACCATTGCTTTGAGGCATCAAATGGCTTGTCTAAAGTTGATTAGGGTTACAATATGTTATAGTACAATGAATTTGATTGATGACAAGTGCTTGCGATGCACGAAAAATGTTTAGTAGTGTGAAGAAAGACTAGTCAAAATTTGATCCCAAAAGAACCCAAACCATTGCTTTGAGGCAGTAAATGTCTTGTCTAAAGTTGTTTAGGGTTAGAATATATTATAATACAATGAATTTAATTGATTACAAGTGCTAAAGATGCATGAAGAAAGTTTAGAAGTGTGAAGAAAGATTTGTTGAATTTTGGTCCCAAATGGGATAAGAACCCACAACCATTGCTTTATTGTATGAAGAATTTTTAGAAGTGTGAAGAAAGATTTGGTCAAATCTGGTCCCAAATGGGATACGAACCCACAACCAATGCTTTTATGCAGTAAATGGCTTGTCTAAAGTTTTTTATGCTTAGAATATGTTATAATACAATGAATTTGATTGATTACAAATGTTAGAGATGCATAAAAAATGTTTAGAAGTGTGAAGAAAGACTTGGTCAAATTACGTCCCAAATGGAGTAAGAACCCAAAACCATTGCTTTGAGACACTAAATGGCTTGGCTAAAGTTGTTTAGGGTTATAATATGTTATAATAAAATGAATTTGATTGATTAAAAGTGTTAGAGATGCATGAAGAATGTTTAGAAGTGTGAAGAAAGATTTGGTCAAATCAGGTCCCAAATGGGATAAGAACTCAAAACCATTGCTTTGAGGCAGTAAATGGCTTGTCTAAAGTTTTTTAGGGTTAGAATATGTTATAATACAATGAATTTGATAGATTACAAGTGTTAGAGATGCATGAAGAATGTTTAGAAGTGTGAAGAAAGATTTGGTTAAATCTGGTCCCAAATGGGATAAGAACACACAACCATTGCTTTGAGGCAGTAAATGGTCTGTCTAAAGTTTTTTAGGGTTAGAATATGTTATAATACAATGAATTTGATTGATTACAAGAGCTAGAGATGCATGAAGAATGTTTAGAAGTGTGAAGAAAGACTTGGTCAAATCAGGTCCTAAATGGGATAAGAACCCAAAACCATTGCTTTGAGGAACTAAATGGCTTGTCTAAAGATATTTAGGGTTACGATATGTTATAATACAATGAATTTTATTGATTAAAAGTGTTAGAGATGCATGAAGAATGTTTAGAAGTGTGAACAAAGACTTGGTCAAATTACGTCCCAAATGGGATAAGAACCCAAAACCATTGCTTTGAGGCAGTAAATGGCTTGTCTGAAGTTTTTTAGGGTTAGAATATGTTATAATACAATGAATTTGATAGATTACAAGTGTTAGAGATGCATGAAGAATGTTTAGAAGTGTGAAGAAAGATTTGGTCAAATCTGGTCCCAAATGGGATAAGAACACACAACCATTGCTTTGAGGCAGTAAATGGTCTGTCTAAAGTTGTTTAGGGTCAGAATATGTTATAATACAATGAATTTGATTGATTATAAGTGTTATAGATGCATGAAGAATGTTTAGAAGTGTGAAGAAAGACTTGGTCAAATCGGGTCCCAAATGGAATAACAACCCAAAACCATTGCTTTGAGGAACTAAATGGTTTGTCTAAAGTTGTTTAGGGTTAGAATATGTGATAATACAATGAATTTGATTGATTATAAGTGTTAGACATGCATGAAGAATGTTTAGAAGTGTGAAGAAAGACTTGGTCAAATTTAGGTCCCAAATGGGATAAGAACCCAAAACCATTGCTTTGAGGCAGGAAATGGCTTGTCTAAAGTTTTTTAGGGTTAGAATATGTTATAATACAATAAATTTGATTGATTATAAGTGCTAAAGATGCATGAAGAATTTTTAGAAGTGTGAAGAAAGATTTGGTCAAATCTGGTCCCAAATGGGATACGAACCCACAACCAATGCTTTTATGCAGTAAATGGCTTGTCTAAAGTTTTTTATGGTTAGAATATGTTATAATACAATGAATTTGATTGATTACAAGTGTTAGAGATGCATAAAGAATGTTTAGAAGTGTGAAGAAAGACTTGGTTAGATTAGGTCCCAAATGGGATAAGAACCCAAAACCATTGCTTTGAGGCACTAAATGGCTTGTCCAAAGTTGTTTAGGGTTAGAATATGTTATAATACAATTAATTTGATTGATTACAAGAGCTAGAGATGCATGAATAATGTTTAGAAGTGTGAAGAAAGACTTGGTCAAATGGCATAAGAACCCAAAACCATTGCTTTGAGACACTAAATGGCTTGGCTAAAGTTGTTTAGAGTTATAATATGTTATTATACAATGAATTTGATTGATTAAAAGTGTTAGAGATGCATGAAGAATGTTTAGAAGTGTGAAGAAAGACTTGGTCAAATCAGGTCCCAAATGGGATAAGAACCCAAAACCATTGCTTTGAGGAACTAAATGGCTTGTCTAAAGTTGTTTAGGGTTACGATATGTTATAATACAATGAATTTGATTGATTAAAAGTGTTAGAGATGCATGAAGAATGTTTAGAAGTGTGAAGAAAGACTTGGTCAGATTAGGTCCCAAATGGGATAAGAACCCAAAACCATTGCTTTGAGGCACTAAATGGCTTGTCTAAAGTTTTTTAGGGTTAGAATATGTTATAATACAATGAATTTGATAGATTACAAGTGTTAGAGATGCATGAAGAATGTTTAGATGTGTGAAGAAAGATTTGGTTAAATCTGGTCCCAAATGGGATAAGAACCCACAACCATTGCTTTGAGGCATCAAATGGCTTGTCTAAAGTTGATTAGGGTTACAATATGTTATAGTACAATGAATTTGATTGATGACAAGTGCTTGCGATGCACGAAAAATGTTTAGTAGTGTGAAGAAAGACTAGTCAAAATTTGATCCCAAAAGAACCCAAACCATTGCTTTGAGGCAGTAAATGTCTTGTCTAAAGTTGTTTAGGGTTAGAATATAATATAATACAATGAATTTAATTGATTACAAGTGCTAAAGATGCATGAAGAAAGTTTAGAAGTGTGAAGAAAGATTTGTTGAATTTTGGTCCCAAATGGGATAAGAACCCACAACCATTGCTTTATTGTAGGAAGAATTTTTAGAAGTGTGAAGAAAGATTTGGTCAAATCTGGTCCCAAATGGGATACGAACCCACAACCAATGCTTTTATGCAGTAAATGGCTTGTTTAAAGTTTTTTATGCTTAGAATATGTTATAATACAATGAATTTGATTGATTACAAATGTTAGAGATGCATAAAGAATGTTTAGAAGTGTGAAGAAAGACTTGGTCAAATTACGTCCCAAAGGGAGTAAGAACCCAAAACCATTGCTTTGAGACACTAAATGGCTTGGCTAAAGTTGTTTAGGGTTATAATATGTTATAATAAAATGAATTTGATTGATTAAAAGTGTTAGAGATGCATGAAGAATGTTTAGAAGTGTGAAGAAAGACTTGGTCAAATCAGGTCCCAAATGGGATAAGAACTCAAAACCATTGCTTTGAGGCAGTAAATGGCTTGTCTAAAGTTTTTTAGGGTTAGAATATGTTATAATACAATGAATTTGATAGATTACAAGTGTTAGAGATGCATGAAGAATGTTTAGAAGTGTGAAGAAAGATTTGGTTAAATCTGGTCCCAAATGGGATAAGAACACACAACCATTGCTTTGAGGCAGTAAATGGTCTGTCTAAAGTTTTTTAGGGTTAGAATATGTTATAATACAATGAATTTGATTGATTACAAGAGCTAGAGATGCATGAAGAATGTTTAGAAGTGTGAAGAAAGACTTGGTCAAATCAGGTCCTAAATGGGATAAGAACCCAAAACCATTGCTTTGAGGAACTAAATGGCTTGTCTAAAGATATTTAGGGTTACGATATGTTATAATACAATGAATTTTATTGATTAAAAGTGTTAGAGATGCATGAAGAATGTTTAGAAGTGTGAACAAAGACTTGGTCAAATTACGTCCCAAATGGGATAAGAACCCAAAACCATTGCTTTGAGGCAGTAAATGGCTTGTCTGAAGTTTTTTAGGGTTAGAATATGTTATAATACAATGAATTTGATAGATTACAAGTGTTAGAGATGCATGAAGAATGTTTAGAAGTGTGAAGAAAGATTTGGTCAAATCTGGTCCCAAATGGGATAAGAACACACAACCATTGCTTTGAGGCAGTAAATGGTCTGTCTAAAGTTGTTTAGGGTCAGAATATGTTATAATACAATGAATTTGATTGATTATAAGTGTTATAGATGCATGAAGAATGTTTAGAAGTGTGAAGAAAGACTTGGTCAAATCGGGTCCCAAATGGAATAACAACCCAAAACCATTGCTTTGAGGAACTAAATGGCTTGTCTAAAGTTGTTTAGGGTTAGAATATGTGATAATACAATGAATTTGATTGATTATAAGTGTTAGACATGCATGAAGAATGTTTAGAAGTGTGAAGAAAGACTTGGTCAAATTTAGGTCCCAAATGGGATAAGAACCCAAAACCATTGCTTTGAGGCAGGAAATGGCTTGTCTAAAGTTTTTTAGGGTTAGAATATGTTATAATACAATAAATTTGATTGATTATAAGTGCTAAAGATGCATGAAGAATTTTTAGAAGTGTGAAGAAAGATTTGGTCAAATCTGGTCCCAAATGGGATACGAACCCACAACCAATGCTTTTATGCAGTAAATGGCTTGTCTAAAGTTTTTTATGGTTAGAATATGTTATAATACAATGAATTTGATTGATTACAAGTGTTAGAGATGCATAAAGAATGTTTAGAAGTGTGAAGAAAGACTTGGTTAGATTAGGTCCCAAATGGGATAAGAACCCAAAACCATTGCTTTGAGGCACTAAATGGCTTGTCCAAAGTTGTTTAGGGTTAGAATATGTTATAATACAATTAATTTGATTGATTACAAGAGCTAGAGATGCATGAATAATGTTTAGAAGTGTGAAGAAAGACTTGGTCAAATGGCATAAGAACCCAAAACCATTGCTTTGAGACACTAAATGGCTTGGCTAAAGTTGTTTAGAGTTATAATATGTTATTATACAATGAATTTGATTGATTAAAAGTGTTAGAGATGCATGAAGAATGTTTAGAAGTGTGAAGAAAGACTTGGTCAAATCAGGTCCCAAATGGGATAAGAACCCAAAACCATTGCTTTGAGGAACTAAATGGCTTGTCTAAAGTTGTTTAGGGTTACGATATGTTATAATACAATGAATTTGATTGATTAAAAGTGTTAGAGATGCATGAAGAATGTTTAGAAGTGTGAAGAAAGACTTGGTCAAATTACGTCCCAAATGGGATAAGAACCCAAAACCATTGCTCTGAGGCAGTAAATGGCTTGTCTAAAGTTTTTTAGGGTTAGAATATGTTATAATACAATGAATTTGATAGATTACAAGTGTTAGAGATGCATGAAGAATGTTTAGAAGTGTGAAGAAAGATTTGGTTAAATCTGGTCCCAAATGGGATAAGAACCCACAACCATTGCTTTGAGGCATCAAATGGCTTGTCTAAAGTTGATTAGGGTTACAATATGTTATAATACAATGAATTTGATTGATGACAAGTGCTTGCGATGCACGAAAAATGTTTAGTAGTGTGAAGAAAGACTAGTCAAAATTTGATCCCAAAAGAACCCAAACCATTGCTTTGAGGCAGTAAATGTCTTGTCTAAAGTTGTTTAGGGTTAGAATATATTATAATACAATGAATTTAATTGATTACAAGTGCTAAAGATGCATGAAGAAAGTTTAGAAGTGTGAAGAAAGATTTGTTGAATTTTGGTCCCAAATGGGATAAGAACCCACAACCATTGCTTTATTGTATGAAGAATTTTTAGAAGTGTGAAGAAAGATTTGGTCAAATCTAGTCCCAAATGGGATACGAACCCACAACCAATGCTTTTATGCAGTAAATGGCTTGTCTAAAGTTTTTTATGCTTAGAATATGTTATAATACAATGAATTTGAATGATTACAAATGTTAGAGATGCATAAAGAATGTTTAGAAGTGTGAAGAAAGACTTGGTCAAATTACGTCCCAAAGGGAGTAAGAACCCAAAACCATTGCTTGGAGACACTAAATGGCTTGGCTAAAGTTGTTTAGGGTTATAATATGTTATAATAAAATGAATTTGATTGATTAAAAGTGTTAGAGATGCATGAAGAATGTTTAGAAGTGTGAAGAAAGACTTGGTCAAATCAGGTCCCAAATGGGATAAGAACTCAAAACCATTGCTTTGAGGCAGTAAATGGCTTGTCTAAAGTTTTTTAGGGTTAGAATATGTTATAATACAATGAATTTGATAGATTACAAGTGTTAGAGATACATGAAGAATGTTTAGAAGTGTGAAGAAAGACTTGGTTAAATCTGGTCCCAAATGGGATAAGAACACACAACCATTGCTTTGAGGCAGTAAATGGTCTGTCTAAAGTTTTTTAGGGTTAGAATATGTTATAATACAATGAATTTGATTGATTACAAGAGCTAGAGATGCATGAAGAATGTTTAGAAGTGTGAAGAAAGACTTGGTCAAATCAGGTCCTAAATGGGATAAGAACCCAAAACCATTGCTTTGAGGAACTAAATGGCTTGTCTAAAGATATTTAGGGTTACGATATGTTATAATACAATGAATTTTATTGATTAAAAGTGTTAGAGATGCATGAAGAATGTTTAGAAGTGTGAAGAAAGACTTGGTCAAATTACGTCCCAAATGGGATAAGAACCCAAAACCATTGCTTTGAGGCAGTAAATGGCTTGTCTAAAGTTTTTTAGGGTTAGAATATGTTATAATACAATGAATTTGATAGATTACAAGTGTTAGAGATGCATGAAGAATGTTTAGAAGTGTGAAGAAAGATTTGGTCAAATCTGGTCCCAAATGGGATAAGAACACACAACCATTGCTTTGAGGCAGTAAATGGTCTGTCTAAAGTTGTTTTGGGGTCAGAATATGTTATAATACAATGAATTTGATTGATTATAAGTGTTATAGATGCATGAAGAATGTTTAGAAGTGTGAAGAAAGACTTGGTCAAATCGGGTCCCAAATGGGATAAGAACCCAAAACCATTGCTTTGAGGCACTAAATGACTTGTCTAAAGTTGTTTAGGGTTAGAATATGTTATAATACAATGAATTTGATTGATTATAAGTGTTAGAGATGCATGAAGAATGTTTAGAAGTGTGAAGAAAGACTTGGTCAAATTAGGTCCCAATTGGGATAAGAACCCAAAACCATTGCTTTGAGGCTGGAAATGGCTTGTCTAAAGTTGTTTAGGGTTCGAATATGTTATAATACAATGAATTTGATAGATTACAAGTGTTAGAGATGCATGAAGAATGTTTAGAAGTGTGAAGAAAGATTTGGTCAAATCTGGTCCCAAATGGGATAAGAACACACAACCATTGCTTTGAGGCAGTAAATGGTCTATCTAAAGTTGTTTTGGGGTCAGAATATGTTATAATACAATGAATTTGATTGATTATAAGTGTTATAGATGCATGAAGAATGTTTAGAAGTGTGAAGAAAGACTTGGTCAAATCGGGTCCCAAATGGGATAAGAACCCAAAACCATTGCTTTGAGGCACTAAATGGCTTGTCTAAAGTTGTTTAGGGTTAGAATATGTTATAATACAATGAATTTGATTGATTATAAGTGTTAGAGATGCATGAAGAATGTTTAGAAGTGTGAAGAAAGACTTGGTCAAATTAGGTCCCAAATGGGATAAGAACCCAAAACCATTGCTTTGAGGCAGGAAATGGCTTGTCTAAAGTTGTTTAGGGTTAGAATATGTTATAATACAATGAATTTGATTGATTACAAGTGCTAAAGATGCATGAAGAATGTTTAGATGTGTGAAGAAAGACTTGTTGAAATTTGGTCCCAAAAGAACCCAAAACCATTGCTTTGAGGCAGTAAATGGCTTGTCTAAAGGTGTTTAGGGTTAGAATATGTTATAATACAATGAATTTGATTGATTACAAGTGCTAAAGATGCATGAAGAATGTTTAGATGTGTGAAGAAAGACTTGTTGAAATTTGGTCCCAAATGGGATAAGAACCCACAACCATTGCTTTGAGGCACTAAATGGCTTGTCCAAAGTTGTTTAGGGTTAGAATATGTTATAATACAGTTAATTTGATTGATTACAAGAGCTAGAGATGCATGAATAATGTTTAGAAGTGTGAAGAAAGACTTGGTCAAATTAGGTCCCATATGGGATAAGAACCCAAAACCATTGCTTTGAGGCAGGTAATGGCTTGTTGAAAGTTTTTTAGGGTTAGAATATGTTATAATACAATAAATTTGATTGATTACAAGTGTTAGAGATGCATGAAGAATGTTTAGAAGTGTGAAGAAAGACTTGGTCAAATTAGGTCCCAAATGGAATAAGAACCCAAAACCATTGCTTTGAGGCAGGAAATGGCTTGTCTAAAGTTGTTTAGGGTTAGAATATGTTATAATACAATGAATTTGATTGATTACAAGTGCTAAAGATGCATGAAGAATGTTTAGATGGGTGAAGAAAGACTTGTTGAAATTTGGTCCCAAAAGAACCCAAAACCATTGCTTTGAGGCAGTAAATGGCTTGTCTAAAGGTGTTTAGGGTTAGATTATGTTATAATACAATGAATTTGATTGATTACAAGTGCTAAAGATGCATGAAGAATGTTTAGATGTGTGAAGAAAGACTTGTTGAAATTTGGTCCCAAATGGGATAAGAACCCACAACCATTGCTTTGAGGCATCAAATGGCTTGTCTAAAGTTGATTAGGGTTATTATATGTTATAATACATTGAATTTGATTGATGACAAGTGCTTGCGATGCACGAAAAATGTTTAGTAGTGTGAAGAAAGACTAGTCAAAATTTGATCCCAAAAGAACCCAAACCATTGCTTTGAGGCAGTAAATGTCTTGTCTAAAGTTGTTTAGGGTTAGAATATGTTATAATACAATGAATTTAATTGATTACAAGTGCTAAAGATGCATGAAGAAAGTTTAGAAGTGTGAAGAAAGATTTGTTGAATTTTGGTCCCAAATGGGATAAGAACCCACAACCATTGCTTTATTGTATGAAGAATTTTTAGAAGTGTGAAGAAAGATTTGGTCAAATCTGGTCCCAAATGGGATACGAACCCACAACTAATGCTTTTATGCAGTAAATGGCTTGTCTAAAGTTTTTTATGGTTAGAATATGTTATAATACAATAAATTTGATTGATTACAAGTGTTAGAGATGCATAACGAATGTTTAGAAGTGTGAAGAAAGACTTGGTCAAATTAGGTCCCAAATTGGATAAGAACCCAAAACCATTGCTTTGAGGCACTAAATGGCTTGTCTAAAGTTGTTTAGGGTTAGAATATGTTATAATACAATGAATTTGATTGATTACAAGAGCTAGAGATGCATGAAGAATGTTTAGAAGTGTGAAGAAAGACTTGGTCAAATCAGGTCCTAAATGGGATAAGAACCCAAAACCATTGCTTTGAGGAACTAAATGGCTTGTCTAAAGTTGTTTAGGGTTACGAAATGTTATAATACAATGAATTTTATTGATTAAAAGTGTTAGAGATGCATGAAGAATGTTTAGAAGTGTGAAGAAAGACTTGGTCAAATTACGTCCCAAATGGGATAAGAACCCAAAACCATTGCTTTGAGGCAGTAAATGGCTTGTCTAAAGTTTTTTAGGGTTAGAATATGTTATAATACAATGAATTCGATAGATTACAAGTGTTAGAGATGCATGAAGAATGTTTAGAAGTGTGAAGAAAGATTTGGTCAAATCTGGTCCCAAATGGGATAAGAACACACAACCATTGCTTTGAGGCAGTAAATGGTCTGTCTAAAGTTGTTTAGGGTCAGAATATGTTATAATACAATGAATTTGATTGATTATAAGTGTTATAGATGCATGAAGAATGTTTAGAAGTGTGAAGAAAGACTTGGTCAAATCGGGTCCCAAATGGGATAAGAACCCAAAACCATTGCTTTGAGGCACTAAATCGCTTGTCTAAAGTTGTTTAGGGTTAGAATATGTTATAATACCATGAATTTGATTGATTATAAGTGTTAGAGATGCATGAAGAATGTTTAGAACTGTGAAGAAAGACTTGGTCAAATTAGGTCCCAAATGGGATAAGAACCCAAAACCATTGCTTAGAGGCAGGAAATGGCTTGTCTAAAGTTTTTTAGGGTTAGAATATGTTATAATACAACGAATTTGATTGATTACAAGTGCTAAAGATGCATGAAGAATGTTTAGATGTGTGAAGAAAGACTTGTTGAAATTTGGTCCCAAATGGGATAAGAACCCACAACCATTGCTTTGAGGCATCAAATGGCTTGTCTAAAGTTGATTAGGGTTACAATATGATATAATACAATGAATTTGATTGATGACAAGTGCTTGCGATGCACGAAAAATGTTTAGTAGTGTGAAGAAAGACTAGTCAAAATTTGATCCCAAAAGAACCCAAACCATTGCTTTGAGGCAGTAAATGTCTTGTCTAAAGTTGTTTAGGGTTAGAATATATTATAATACAATGAATTTAATTGATTACAAGTGCTAAAGATGCATGAAGAAAGTTTAGAAGTGTGAAGAAAGATTTGTTGAATTTTGGTCCCAAATGGGATAAGAACCCACAACCATTGCTTTATTGTATGAAGAATTTTTAGAAGTGTGAAGAAAGATTTGGTCAAATCTGGTCCCAAATGGGATACGAACCCACAACCAATGCTTTTATGCAGTAAATGGCTTGTCTAAAGTTTTTTATGCTTAGAATATGTTATAATACAATGAATTTGATTGATTACAAATGTTAGAGATGCATAAAGAATGTTTAGAAGTGTGAAGAAACACTTGGTCAAATTAGGTCCCAAATGGGATAAGAACCCATAACCATTGCTTTGAGGCACTAAATGGCTTGTCTAAAGTTGTTTAGGGTTAGAATATGTTATAATACAATGAATTTGATTGATTACAAGAGCTAGAGATGCATGAAGAATGTTTAGAAGTGTGAAGAAAGACTTGGTCAAATCAGGTCCTAAATGGGATAAGAACCCAAAACCATTGCTTTGAGGAACTAAATGGCTTGTCTAAAGTTGTTTAGGGTTACGATATGTTATAATACAATGAATTTTATTGATTAAAAGTGTTAGAGATGCATGAAGAATGTTTAGAAGTGTGAAGAAAGACTTAGTCAAATTACGTCACAAATGGGATAAGAACCCAAAACCATTGCTTTGAGGCAGTAAATGGCTTGTCTAAAGTTTTTTAGGGTTAGAATATGTTATAATACAATGAATTTGATAGATTACAAGTGTTAGAGATGCATCAAGAATGTTTAGAAGTGTGAAGAAAGATTTGGTCAAATCTGGTCCCAAATGGGATAAGAACCCACAACCATTGCTTTGAGGCATCAAATGGCTTGTCTAAAGTTGATTAGGGTTACAATATGTTATAATACAATGAATTTGATTGATGACAAGTGCTTGCGATGAACGAAAAATGTTTAGTAGTGTGAAGAAAGACTAGTCAAAATTTGATCCCAAAAGAACCCAAACCATTGCTTTGAGGCAGTAAATGTCTTGTCTAAAGTTGTTTAGGGTTAGAATATGTTATAATACAATGAAAATAATTGATTACAAGTGCTAAAGATGCATGAAGAAAGTTTAGAAGTGTGAAGAAAGATTTGTTGAATTTTGGTCCCAAATGGGATAAGAACCCACAACCATTGCTTTATTGTATGAAGAATTTTTAGAAGTGTGAAGAAAGATTTGGTCAAATCTGGTCCCAAATGGGATACGAACCCACAACCAATGCTTTTATGCAGTAAATGGCTTGTCTAAAGTTTTTTATGGTTAGAATATGTTATAATACAATGAATTTGATTGATTACAAATGTTAGAGATGCATAAAGAATGTTTAGAAGTGTGAAGAAAGACTTGGTCAAATTAGGTCCCAAATGGGATAAGAACCCAAAACCATTGCTTTGAGGCACTAAATGGCTTCTCTAAAGTTGTTTACGGTTAGAATATGTTATAATACAATGAATTTGATTGATTACAAGAGCTAGAGATGCATGAAGAATGTTTAGAAGTGTGAAGAAAGACTTGGTCAAATCGGGTCCTAAATGGGATAAGAACCCAAAACCATTGCTTTGAGGAACTAAATGGCTTGTCTAAAGTTGTTTAGGGTTAGAATATGTTATAATACAATGAATTTGATAAATTACAAGAGTTATAGATGCATGAAGAATGTTTAGAAGTGTGAAGAAAGACTTGGTCAACTTACGACACAAATGGGATAAGAACCCAAAACCATTGCTTCGAGGTAGTAAATGGCTTGTCTAAAATGTTTTAGGGTTAGAATATGTTATAATACAATGAATTTGATAGATTACAAGTGCTAGATATGCATGAAGAATGTTTAGAAGTGTGAAGAAAGATTTGGTCAAATCTGGTCCAAAATGGGATAAGAACACACAACCATTGCTTTGAGGCAGTAAATGGCTTGTCTAAAGTTGTTTAGGGTCAGAATATGTTATAATACAATGAATTTGATTGATTATAAGTGTTATAGATGCATGAAGAATGTTTAGAAGTGTGAAGAAAGACTTGGTCAAATCGGGTCCTAAATGGGATAAGATCCCAAAACCATTGCTTTGAGGCACTAAATGGCTTGTCTAAAGTTGTTTAGGGTTATAATATGTTATAATACAATGAATTTGATAGATTACAAGTGTTACAGATGCATGAAGAATGTTTAGAAGTGTGAAGAAAAATTTGGTCAAATTAGGTCCCAAATAGGATAAGAACCCAAAACCATTGCTTTGAGGCATGAAATGGCTTGTCTAAAGTTTTTTAGGGTTAGAATATGTTATAATACAATAAATTTGATTGATTATAAGTGCTAAAGATGCATGAAGAATTTTTAGAAGTGTGAAGAAAGATTTGGTCAAATCTGGTCCCAAATGGGATACGAACCCACAACCAATGCTTTTATGCAGTAAATGGCTTGTCTAAAGTTTTTTATGGTTAGAATATGTTATAATACAATGAATTTGATTGATTACCAATGTTAGAGATGCATAAAGAATGTTTAGAAGTGTGAAGAAAGACTTGGTCAGATTAGGTCCCAAATGGGATAAGAACCCAAAACCATTGCTTTGAGGCACTAAATGGCTTGTCCAAAGTTGTTTAGGGTTAGAATATGTTAAAATACAATTAATTTGATTGATTACAAGAGCTAGAGATGCATGAATAATGTTTAGAAGTGTGAAGAAAGACTTGGTCAAATGAGGTCCCGAATGGCATAAGAACCCAAAACCATTGCTTTGAGACACTAAATGGCTTGGCTAAAGTTTTTTAGGGTTTGAATATGTTATAATACAATGAATTTGATAGATTACAAGTGTTAGAGATGCATGAAGAATGTTTAGAAGTGTGAAGAAAGATTTGGTCAAATCTGGTCCCAAATGGGATACGAACCCACAACCAATGCTTTTATGCAGTAAATGGCTTGTCTAAAGTTTTTTATGGTTAGAATATGTTATAATATAATAAATTTGATTGATTACAAATGTTAGAGATGCATAAAGAATGTTTAGAAGTGTGAAGAAAGACTTGGTCAAATTAGGTCCCAAATGGGATAAGAACCCAAAACCATTGCTTTGAGGCACTAAATGGCTTGTCTAAAGTTGTTTACGGTTAGAATATGTTATAATACAATGAATTTGATTGATTACAAGAGCTAGAGATGCATGAAGAATGTTTAGAAGTGTGAAGAAAGACTTGGTCAAATCAGGTCCTAAATGGGATAAGAACCCAAAACCATTGCTTTGAGGAACTAAATGGCTTGTCTACAGTTGTTTAGGGTTACGATATGTTATAATACAATGAATTTTATTGATTAAAAGTGTTAGAGATGCATGAAGAATGTTTAGAAGTGTGAAGAAAGACTTAGTCAAATTACGTCACAAATTGGATAAGAACCCAAAACCAATTCTTTGAGGGAGTAAATGACTTGTCTGAAATTTTTTAGGGTTAGAATATGTTATAATACAATGAATTTTATGGATTACAAGTGTTAGAGATGCATGAAGAATGTTTAGAAGTGTGAAAAAAGATTTGGTCAAATCTGGTCCCAAATGGGATAAGAACACACAACCATTGCTTTGAGGTAGTAAATGGTCTGTCTAAAGTTGTTTAGGGTCAGAATATGTTACAATACAATGAATTTGAGTGATTATAAGTGTTAGAGATGCATGTGGAATGTTTAGAAGTGTGAAGAAAGACTTGGTCAAATCGGGTCCCAAATGGGATAAGAACCCAAAACCATTGCTTTGAGGCACTAAATGGCTTGTCTAAAGTTTTTTAGGGTTAGAATATGTTATAATACAATGAATTTGATAAATTACAAGAGTTATAGATGCATGAAGAATGTTTAGAAGTGTGAAGAAAGACTTGGTCAACTTACGTCACAAATGGGATAAGAACCCAAAACCATTGCTTCGAGGTAGTAAATGGCTTGTCTAAAGTTGTTTAGGGTTAGAATATGTTATAATACAATGAATTTGATTGATTATAAGTGTTAGAGATGCATGAAGAATGTTTAGAAGTGTGAAGAAAGACTTGGTCAAATTAGGTCCCATATGGGATAAGAACCCAAAACCATTGCTTTGAGGCAGGTAATGGCTTGTCGAAAGTTTTTTAGGGTTAGAATATGTTATAATACAATAAATTTGATTGATTACAAGTGTTAGAGATGCATAAAGAATGTTTAGAAGTCTGAAGAAAGACTTGGTTAGATTAGGTCCCAAATGGGATAAGAACCCAAAACCATTGCTTTGAGGCACTAAATGGCTTGTCCAAAGTTGTTTAGGGTTAGAATATGTTGTAATACAATTAATTTGATTGATTACAAGAGCTAGAGATGCATGAATAATGTTTAGAAGTGTGAAGAAAGACTTGGTCAAATGAGGTCCCAAATGGCATAAGAACCCAAAACCATTGCTTTGAGACACTAAATGGCTTGGCTAAAGTTGTTTAGGGTTATAATATGTTATAATACAATGAATTTGATTGATTAAAAGTGTTAGAGATGCATGAAGAATGTTTAGAAGTGTAAAGAAAGACTTGGTCAAATCAGGTCCCAACTGGGATAAGAACCCAAAACCATTGCTTTGAGTCAGTAAATGGCTTGTCTAAAGTTTTTTAGGGTTAGAATATGTTATAATACAATGAATTTGATAGATTACAAGTGTTAGAGATGCATGAAAATGTTTAGAAGTGTGAAGAAAGATTTGGTCAAATCTTGTCCCAAATGGGATAAGAACACACAACCATTGCTTTGAGGCAGTAAATGGCCTGTCTAAAGTTGTTTAGGGTCAGAATATGTTACAATACAATGAATTTGAGTGATTATAAGTGTTAGAGATGCATGAAGAATGTTTAGAAGTGTGAAGAAAGACTTGGTCAAATCGGGTCCCAAATGGGATAAGAACCCAAAACCATTGCTTTGAGGCACTAAATGGCTTGTCTAAAGTTTTTTAGGGTTAGAATATGTTATAATACAATGAATTTGATAAATTACAAGAGTTATAGATGCATGAAGAATGTTTAGAAGTGTGAAGAAAGACTTGGTCAACTTACGTCACAAATGGGATAAGAACCCAAAACCATTGCTTCGAGGTAGTAAATGGCTTGTCTAAAATGTTTTAGGGTTAGAATATGTTATAATACAATGAATTTGATAGATTACAAGTGCTAGATATGCATGAAGAATGTTTAGAAGTGTGAAGAAAGATTTGGTCAAATCTGGTCCAAAATGGGATAAGAACACACAACCATTGCTTTGAGGCAGTAAATGGCTTGTCTAAAGTTGTTTAGGGTCAGAATATGTTATAATACAATGAATTTGATTGATTATAAGTGTTATAGATGCATGAAGAATGTTTAGAAGTGTGAAGAAAGACTTGGTCAAATCGGGTCCTAAATGGGATAAGATCCCAAAACCATTGCTTTGAGGCACTAAATGGCTTGTCTAAAGTTGTTTAGGGTTATAATATGTTATAATACAATGAATTTGATAGATTACAAGTGTTACAGATGCATGAAGAATGTTTAGAAGTGTGAAGAAAAATTTGGTCAAATTAGGTCCCAAATAGGATAAGAACCCAAAACCATTGCTTTGAGGCATGAAATGGCTTGTCTAAAGTTTTTTAGGGTTAGAATATGTTATAATACAATAAATTTGATTGATTATAAGTGCTAAAGATGCATGAAGAATTTTTAGAAGTGTGAAGAAAGATTTGGTCAAATCTGGTCCCAAATGGGATACGAACCCACAACCAATGCTTTTATGCAGTAAATGGCTTGTCTAAAGTTTTTTATGGTTAGAATATGTTATAATACAATGAATTTGATTGATTACCAATGTTAGAGATGCATAAAGAATGTTTAGAAGTGTGAAGAAAGACTTGGTCAGATTAGGTCCCAAATGGGATAAGAACCCAAAACCATTGCTTTGAGGCACTAAATGGCTTGTCCAAAGTTGTTTAGGGTTAGAATATGTTAAAATACAATTAATTTGATTGATTACAAGAGCTAGAGATGCATGAATAATGTTTAGAAGTGTGAAGAAAGACTTGGTCAAATGAGGTCCCGAATGGCATAAGAACCCAAAACCATTGCTTTGAGACACTAAATGGCTTGGCTAAAGTTGTTTAGGGTTATAATATGTTATAATACAATGAATTTGATTGATTAAAAGTGTTGGAGATGCATGAAGAATGTTTAGAAGTGTGTAGAAAGACTTGGTCAAATTACGTCCCAAATGGGATAAGAACCCAAAACCATTGCTTTGAGGCACTAAATGGCTTGTCTAAAGTTTTTTAGGGTTAGAATATATTATAATACAATGAATTTGATAGATTACAAGTGTTAGAGATGCATGAAGAATATTTAGAAGTGTGAAGAAAGACTTGGTCAAATCGGGTCCCAAATGGGATAAGAACCCAAAAACATTGCTTTGAGGCACTAAATGGCTTGTCCAAAGTTGTTTAGGGTTAGAATATGTTATAATACAATGAATTTGATTGATTACAAGAGCTAGAGATGCATGAATAATGTTTAGAAGTGTGAAGAAAGACTTGGTCAAATGAGGTCCCAAATGGCATAAGAACCCAAAACCATTGCTTTGAGATGCATGGAGTGTGAAGAAAGATTTGGTCAAATCTGGTCCCAAATGGGATAAGAACACACAACCATTGCTTTGAGGCAGTAAATGGTCTGTCTAAAGTTGTTTAGGGTTAGAATATGTTATAATACAATGAATTTGATTGATTATAAGTGTTATAGATGCATGAAGAATATTTAGAAGTGTGAAGAAAGACTTGGTCAAATCGGGTCCCAAATGGGATAAGAACCCAAAACCATTGCTTTGAGGCACTAAATGGCTTGTCTAAAGTTGTTTACGGTTAGAATATGTTATAATACAATGAATTTGATTGATTACAAGAGCTAGAGATGCATGAAGAATGTTTAGAAGTGTGAAGAAAGACTTGGTCAAATCAGGTCCTAAATGGGATAAGAACCCAAAACCATTGCTTTGAGGAACTAAATGGCTTGTCTAAAGTTGTTTAGGGTTACGATATGTTATAATACAATGAATTTTATTGATTAAAAGTGTTAGAGATGCATGAAGAATGTTTAGAAGTGTGAAGAAAGACTTAGTCAAATTACGTCACAAATTGGATAAGAACCCAAAACCAATTCTTTGAGGGAGTAAATGGCTTGTCTGAAATTTTTTAGGGTTAGAATATGTTATAATACAATGAATTTGATGGATTACAAGTGTTAGAGATGCATGAAGAATGTTTAGAAGTGTGAAAAAAGATTTGGTCAAATCTGGTCCCAAATGGGATAAGAACACACAACCATTGCTTTGAGGTAGTAAATGGTCTGTCTAAAGTTGTTTAGGGTCAGAATATGTTATAATACAATGAATTTGATTGATTACAAGTGCTAGAGATGGATGAAGAATGTTTAGAAGTGTGAAGAAAGACTTGTTGAAGTTTGGTCGCAAATGGGATAAGAACCTACAAACATTGGTTTGAGGTAGTAAATGGCTTGTCTAAAGTTATTTTGGGTTAGAATATGTTATAATACAATGAATTTGATTGATTACAAGTGCTAGAGATGGATGAAGAATGTTAAGAAGTGTGAAGAAAGACTTGTTGAAGTTTGGTCCCAAATAGGATAAGAACCCACAAACATTGGTTTGAGGTAGTAAATTGCTTGTATAAAGTTATTTTGGGTTAGAATATGTTATAATACAATGAATTTTATTGATTACAAGTGCTAGAGATGGATGAAGAATGTTTAGAAGTGTGAAGAAAGACTTGTTGAAGTTTGGTCCCAAATGGGATAAGAACCCACAACCAATGCTTTGAGGCAGTAAATTGCTTGTATAAAGTTATTTTGGGTTAGAATATGTTATAATACAATGAATTTTATTGATTACTAGTGCTAGAGATGGATGAAGAATGTTTAGAAGTGTGAAGAAAGACTTGTTGAAGTTTGGTCCCAAATGGGATAAGAACCCACAACCAATGCTTTGAGGCAGTAAATGGCTTGTATAAAGTTATTTTGGGTTGGAATATGATATAATAAAATGAATATGATTGATTACAAGTGCTAGAGATGGATGAAGAATGTTTAGAAGTGTGAAGAAAGACTTGTTGAAGTTTGGTCCCAAATGGGATAAGAACCCACAAACATTGCTTTGAGGTAGTAAATGGCTTGTATAAAGTTATTTTGGGTTAGAATATGTTATAATACAATGAATTTGATTGATTACAAGTGCTAGAGATGGATGAAGAATGTTTAGAAGTGTGAAGAAAGACTTGTTGAAGTTTGGTCCCAAATGGGATAAGAACCCACAACCAATGCTTTGAGGCAGTAAATGGCTTGTATAAAGTTATTTTGGGTTAGAATATGTTATAATACAATGAATTTGATTGATTACAAGTGCTAGAGATGGATGAAGAATGTTTAGAAGTGTGAAGAAAGACTTGTTGAAGTTTGGTCCCAAATGGGATAAGAACCCACAACCAATGCTTTGAGGCAGTAAATGGCTTGTATAAAGTTATTTTGGGTTAGAATATGATATAATACAATGAATTTGATTGATTACAAGTGCTAGAGATGGATGAAGAATGTTTAGAAGTGTGAAGAAAGACTTGTTGAAGTTTGGTCCCAAATGGGATAAGAACCCACAAACATTGGTTTGAGGTAGTAAATGGCTTGTCTAAAGTTATTTTGGGTTAGAATATGTTATAATACAATGAATTTGATTGATTACAAGTGCTAGAGATGAATGAAGAATGTTTAGAAGTGTGAAGAAAGACTTGTTGAAGTTTGGTCCCAAATGGGATAAGAACCCACAACCAATGCTTTGAGGTAGTAAATGGCTTGTATAAAGTTATTTTGGGTTAGAATATGTTATAATACAATGAATTTGATTGATTACAAGTGCTAGAGATGGATGAAGAATGTTTAGAAGTGTGAAGAAAGACTTGTTGAAGTTTGGTCCTAAATGGAATAAGAACCCACAACCAATGCTTTGAGGCAATAAATGGCTTGTCTAAAGTTATTTTGGGTTAGAATATGTTATAATACAATGAATTTGATTGATTACAAGTGCTAGAGATGGATGAAGAATGTTTAGAAGTGTGAAGAAAGACTTGTTGAAGTTTGGTCCCAAATGGGATAAGAACCCACAACCAATGCTTTGAGGTAGTAAATGGCTTGTATAAAGTTATTTTGGGTTAGAATATGTTATAATACAATGAATTTGATTGATTACAAGTGCTAGAGATGGATGAAGAATGTTTAGAAGTGTGAAGAAAGACTTGTTGAAGTTTGGTCCCAAATGGGATAAGAACCCACAAACATTGGTTTGAGGTAGTAAATGGCTTGTCTAAAGTTATTTTGGGTTAGAATAAGTTATAATACAATGAATTTGATTGATTACAAGTGCTAGAGATGAATGAAGAATGTTTAGAAGTGTGAAGAAAGACTTGTTGAAGTTTGGTCCCAAATGGGATAAGAACCCACAACCAATGCTTTGAGGCAGTAAATGGCTTGTATAAAGTTATTTTGGGTTAGAATATGTTATAATACAATGAATTTGATTGATTACAAGTGCTAGAGATGGATGAAGAATGTTTAGAAGTGTGAAGAAAGACTTGTTGAAGTTTGGTCCCAAATGGAATAAGAACCCACAAACATTTGTTTGAGGTAGTAAATGGCTTGTCTAAAGTTATTTTGGGTTAGAATATGTTATAATACAATGAATTTGATTGATTACAAGTGCTAGAGATGGATGAAGAATGTTTAGAAGTGTGAAGAAAGACTTGTTGAAGTTTGGTCCCAAATGGGATAAGAACCCACAACCAATGCTTTGAGGCAGTAAATGGCTTGTATAAAGTTATTTTGGGTTAGAATATGTTATAATACAATGAATTTGATTGATTACAAGTGCTAGAGATGGATGAAGAATGTTTAGAAGTGTGAAGAAAGACTTGTTGTAGTTTGGTCCCAAATGGGATAAAAACCCACAACCAATGCTTTGAGGCAGTAAATGGCTTGTATAAATTATTTTGGGTTAGAATATGTTATAATAAAATGAATTTGATTGACTACAAGTGCTAGAGATGAATGAAGAATGTTTAGAAGTGTGAAGAAAGACTTGTTGAAGTTTGGTCCCAAATGGGATAAGAACCCACAACCAATGCTTTGAGGCAGTAAATGGCTTGTATAAAGTTATTTTGGGTTAGAATATGATATAATACAATGAATTTGATTGATTACAAGTGCTAGAGATGGATGAGGAATGTTTAGAAGTGTGAAGAAAGACTTGTTGAAGTTTGGTCCCAAATGGAATAAGAACCCACAACCAATGCTTTGAGGCAGTAAATGGCTTGTATAAAGTTATTTTGGGTTAGAATATGTTATAATACAATGAATTTGATTGATTACAAGTGCTAGAGATGGATGAAGAATGTTTAGAAGTGTGAAGAAAGACTTGTTGTAGTTTGGTCCCAGATGGGATAAGAACCCACAACCAAGCTTTGAGGTAGTAAATGGCTTGTACAAATTTTTTTTGGTTTAGAATATTTTATAATACAATGAATTTGATTGATTACAAGTGCTAGAGATGGATGAAGAATGTTTAGAAGTGTGAAGAAAGACTTGTTGAAGTTTGGTCCCAAATGAGATAAGAACCCACAACCAATGCTTTGAGGCAGTAAATGGCTTGTATAAAGTTATTTTGGGTTAGAATATGTTATAATACAATGAATTTGATTGATTACAAGTGCTAGAGATGGATGAAGAATGTTTAGAAGTGTGAAGAAAGACTTGTTGAAATTTGGTCCCAAATAGGATTAGAACCTACAACCAATGCTTTGAGGAAGTAAATGGCTTGTATAAAGTTATTTTGAGTTAGAATATGTTATAATGCAATGAATTTGATTAATTACAAGTGCTAGAGATAGATGAAGAATGTTTAGAAGTGTGAAAAAAGACTTGTTGAAGTTTAGTCCCAAATGGGATAAGAACCCACAAACATTGGTTTGAGGTAGTAAATGGCTTGTCTAAAGTTATTTTGGGTTAGAATAAGTTATAATACAATGAATTTTATTGATTACAAGTGCTAGAGATGGAAGAAGAATGTTTAGAAGTGTGAAGAAAGACTTGTTGAAGTTTGGTCCCAAATGGAATAAGAACCCACAAACATTTGTTTAAGGTAGTAAATGGCTTTTCTAAAGTTATTTTGGGTTAGAATATGTTATAATACAATGAATTTGATTGATTACAAGTGCTAGAGATGGATGAAGAATGTTTAGAAGTGTGAAGAAAGACTTGTTGAAGTTTGGTCCCAAATGGAATAAGAACCCACAACCAATGCTTTGAGGTAGTAAATGGCTTATATAAAGTTATTTTGGGTTAGAATATGATATAATACAATGAATTTGATTGATTACAAGTGCTAGAGATGGATGAAGAATGTTTAGAAGTGTGAAGAAAGACTTGTTGAAGTTTGGTCCCAAATGGGATAAGAACCCACAAACATTGGTTTGAGGTAGTAAATGGTTTGTCTAAAGTTATTTTGGGTTAGAATATGTTATAATACAATGAATTTGATTGATTACAAGTGCTAGAGATGGATGAAGAATGTTTAGAAGTGTGAAGAAAGACTTGTTGAAGTTTGGTCCCAAATGGGATAAGAACCCACAACCAATGCTTTGAGGTAGTAAATGGCTTGTATAAAGTTATTTTGGGTTAGAATATGTTATAATACAATGAATTTGATTGATTACAAGTGCTAGAGATGGATGAAGAATGTTTAGAAGTGTGAAGAAAGACTTGTTGAAGTTTGGTCCCAAATGGGATAAGAACCCACAACCAATGCTTTGAGGCAGTAAATGGCTTGTATAAATTATTTTGGGTTAGAATATGATATAATACAATGAATTTGATTGACTACAAGTGCTAGAGATAAATGAAGAATGTTTAGAAGTGTGAAGAAAGACTTGTTGAAGTTTGGTCCCAAATGGGATAAGAACCCACAAACATTGGTTTGAGGTAGTAAATGGCTTGTCTAAAGTTATTTTGGGTTAGAATATGTTATAATACAATGAATTTGATTGATTACAAGTGCTAGAGATGGATGAAGAATGTTTAGAAGTGTGAAGAAAGACTTGTTGAAGTTTGGTCCCAAATGGAATAAGAACCCACAAACATTGGTTTGAGGTAGTAAATGGCTTGTCTAAAGTTATTTTGGGTTAGAATATGTTATAATACAATGAATTTGATTGATTACAAGTGCTAGAGATGGATGAAGAATGTTTAGAAGTGTGAAGAAAGACTTGTTGAAGTTTGGTCCCAAATGGGATAAGAACCCACAACCAATGCTTTGAGGCAGTAAATTGCTTGTATAAAGTTATTTTGGGTTAGAATATGATATAATACAATGAATTTGATTGATTACAAGTGCTAGAGATGGATGAAGAATGTTTAGAAGTGTGAAGAAAGACTTGTTGAAGTTTGGTCCCAAATGGAATAAGAACCCACAAACATTTGTTTAAGGTAGTAAATGGCTTGTCTAAAGTTATTTTGGGTTAGAATATGTTATAATACAATGAATTTGATTGATTACAAGTGCTAGAGATGGATGAAGAATGTTTAGAAGTGTGAAGAAAGACTTGTTGAAGTTTGGTCCCAAATGGGATAAGAACCCACAACCAATGCTTTGAGGTAGTAAATGGCTTGTACAAATTTATTTTGGTTTAGAATATTTTATAATACAATGAATTTGATTGATTACAAGTGCTAGAGAAGGATGAAGAATGTTTAGAAGTGTGAAGAAAGACTTGTTGAAGTTTGGTCCCAAATGGGATAAGAACCCACAACCAATGCTTTGAGGCAGTAAATGGCTTGTATAAAGTTATTTTGGGTTAGAATATGATATAATACAATGAATTTGATTGACTACAAGTGCTAGAGATGGATGAAGAATGTTTAGAAGTGTGAAGAAAGACTTGTTGAAGTTTGGTCCCAAATGGGATAAGAACCCACAAACATTGGTTTGAGGTAGTAAATGGCTTGTCTAAAGTTATTTTGGGTTAGAATAAGTTATAATACAATGAATTTGATTGATTACAAGTGCTAGAGATGGAAGAAGAATGTTTAGAAGTGTGAAGAAAGACTTGTTGAAGTTTGGTCCCAAATGGAATAAGAACCCACAAACATTTGTTTAAGGTAGTAAATGGCTTTTCTAAAGTTATTTTGGGTTAGAATATGTTATAATACAATGAATTTGATTGATTACAAGTGCTAGAGATGGATGAAGAATGTTTAGAAGTGTGAAGAAAGACTTGTTGAAGTTTGGTCCCAAATGGGATAAGAACCCACAACCAATGCTTTGAGGCAGTAAATGGCTTGTATAAAGTTATTTTGGGTTGGAATATGATATAATACAATGAATATGATTGATTACAAGTGCTAGAGATGGATGAAGAATGTTTAGAAGTGTGAAGAAAGACTTGTTGAAGTTTGGTCCCAAATGGGATAAGAACCCATAAACATTGGTTTGAGGTAGTAAATGGCTTGTCTAAAGTTATTTTGGGTTAGAATAAGTTATAATACAATGAATTTGATTGTTTACAAGTGCTAGAGATTGATGAAGAATGTTTAGAAGTGTGAAGAAAGACTTGTTGAAGTTTGGTCCCAAATGGAATAAGAACCTACAAACATTGGTTTGAGGTAGTAAATGGCTTGTCTAAAGTTATTTTGGGTTAGAATATGTTATAATACAATGAATTTGATTGATTACAAGTGCTAGAGATGGATGAAGAATGTTTAGAAGTGTGAAGAAAGACTTGTTGAAGTTTGGTCCCAAATGGGATAAGAACCCACAACCAATGCTTTGAGGCAGTAAATGGCTTGTATAAAGTTATTTTGGGTTAGAATATGATATAATACAATGAATTTGATTGATTACAAGTGCTAGAGATGGATGAAGAATGTTTAGAAGTGTGAAGAAAGACTTGTTGAAGTTTGGTCCCAAATGGGATAAGAACCCACAACCAATGCTTTGAGGCAGTAAATGGCTTGTATAAATTATTTTGGGTTAGAATATGATATAATACAATGAATTTGATTGACTACAAGTGCTAGAGATGGATGAAGAATGTTTAGAAGTGTGAAGAAAGACTTGTTGAAGTTTAGTCCCAAATGGGATAAGAACCCACAAACATTGGTTTGAGGTAGTAAATGGCTTGTCTAAAGTTATTTTGGGTTAGAATAAGTTATAATACAATGAATTTTATTGATTACAAGTGCTAGAGATGGAAGAAGAATGTTTAGAAGTGTGAAGAAAGACTTGTTAAAGTTTGGTCCCAAATGGAATAAGAACCCACAAACATTTGTTTAAGGTAGTAAATGGCTTTTCTAAAGTTATTTTGGGTTAGAATATGTTATAATACAATGAATTTGATTGATTACAAGTGCTAGAGATGGATGAAGAATGTTTAGAAGTGTGAAGAAAGACTTGTTGAAGTTTGGTCCCAAATGGGATAAGAACCCACAACCAATGCTTTGAGGCAGTAAATGGCTTGTATAAATTATTTTGGGTTAGAATATGATATAATACAATGAATTTGATTGACTACAAGTGCTAGAGATAAATGAAGAATGTTTAGAAGTGTGAAGAAAGACTTGTTGTAGTTTGGTCCCAGATGGGATAAGAACCCACAAACATTTGTTTAAGGTAGTAAATGGCTTTTCTAAAGTTATTTTGGGTTAGAATATGTTATAATACAATGAATTTGATTGATTACAAGTGCTAGAGATGGATGAAGAATGTTTAGAAGTGTGAAGAAAGACTTGTTGTAGTTTGGTCCCAGATGGGATAAGAACCCACAACCAAGCTTTGAGGTAGTAAATGGCTTGTACAAATTTTTTTTGGTTTAAAATATTTTATAATACAATGAATTTGATTGATTACAAGTGCTAGAGAAGGATGAAGAATGTTTAGAAGTATGAAGAAAGACTTGTTGAAGTTTGGTCCCAAATGAGATAAGAACCCACAACCAATGCTTTGAGGCAGTAAATTGCTTGTATAAAGTTATTTTGGGTTAGAATATGATATAATACAATGAATTTGATTGATTACAAGTTCTAGAGATGGATGAAGAATGTTTAGAAGTGTGAAGAAAGACTTGTTGAAGTTTGGTCCCAAATGGAATAAGAACCCACAAACATTTGTTTAAGGTAGTAAATGGCTTGTCTAAAGTTATTTTGGGTTAGAATATGTTATAATACAATGAATTTGATTGATTACAAGTGCTAGAGATGGATGAAGAATGTTTAGAAGTGTGAAGAAAGACTTGTTGTAGTTTGGTCCTAGATGGGATAAGAACCCACAACCAAGCTTTGAGGTAGTAAATGGCTTGTACAAATTTTTTTTGGTTTAGAATATTTTATAATACAATGAATTTGATTGATTACAAGTGCTAGAGAAGGATGAAGAATGTTTAGAAGTGTGAAGAAAGACTTGTTGAAGTTTGGTCCCAAATGGGATAAGAACCCACAACCAATGCTTTGAGGCAGTAAATGGCTTGTATAAATTACTTTGGGTTAGAATATGATATAATACAATGAATTTGATTGACTACAAGTGCTAGAGATAAATGAAGAATGTTTAGAAGTGTGAAAAAAGACTTGTTGAAGTTTAGTCCCAAATGGGATAAGAACCCACAAACATTGGTTTGAGGTAGTAAATGGCTTGTCTAAAGTTATTTTGGGTTAGAATAAGTTATAATACAATGAATTTTATTGATTACAAGTGCTAGAGATGGAAGAAGAATGTTTAGAAGTGTGAAGAAAGACTTGTTGAAGTTTGGTCCCAAATGGAATAAGAACCCACAAACATTTGTTTAAGGTAGTAAATGGCTTTTCTAAAGTTATTTTGGGTTAGAATATGTTATAATACAATGAATTTGATTGATTACAAGTGCTAGAGATGGATGAAGAATGTTTAGAAGTGTGAAGAAAGACTTGTTGAAGTTTGGTCCCAAATGGGATAAGAACCCACAACCAAGCTTTGAGGTAGTAAATGGCTTGTACAAATTTTTTTTGGTTTAGAATATTTTATAATACAATGAATTTGATTGATTACAAGTGCTAGAGAAGGATGAAGAATGTTTAGAAGTGTGAAGAAAGACTTGTTGAAGTTTGGTCCCAAATGAGATAAGAACCCACAACCAATGCTTTAAGGCAGTAAATGGCTTGTATAAATTATTTTGGGTTAGAATATGATATAATACAATGAATTTGATTGATTACAAGTGCTAGAGATGGATGAAGAATGTTTAGAAGTGTGAAGAAAGACTTGTTGAAGTTTGGTCCCAAATGGAATAAGAACCCACAAACATTTGTTTAAGGTAGTAAATGGCTTGTCTAAAGTTATTTTGGGTTAGAATATGTTATAATACAATGAATTTGATTGATTACAAGTGCTAGAGATGGATGAAGAATGTTTAGAAGTGTGAAGAAAGACTTGTTGTAGTTTGGTCCCAGATGGGATAAGAACCCACAACCAAGCTTTGAGGTAGTAAATGGCTTGTACAAATTTTTTTTGGTTTAGAATATTTTATAATACAATGAATTTGATTGATTACAAGTGCTAGAGAAGGATGAAGAATGTTTAGAAGTGTGAAGAAAGACTTGTTGAAGTTTGGTCCCAAATGGGATAAGAACCCACAACCAATGCTTTGAGGCAGTAAATGGCTTGTATAAATTATTTTGGGTTAGAATATGATATAATACAATGAATTTGATTGACTACAAGTGCTAGAGATAAATGAAGAATGTTTAGAAGTGTGAAAAAAGACTTGTTGAAGTTTAGTCCCAAATGGGATAAGAACCCACAAACATTGGTTTGAGGTAGTAAATGGCTTGTCTAAAGTTATTTTGGGTTAGAATAAGTTATAATACAATGAATTTTATTGATTACAAGTGCTAGAGATGGAAGAAGAATGTTTAGAAGTGTGAAGAAAGACTTGTTGAAGTTTGGTCCCAAATGGAATAAGAACCCACAAACATTTGTTTAAGGTAGTAAATGGCTTTTCTAAAGTTATTTTGGGTTAGAATATGTTATAATACAATGAATTTGATTGATTACAAGTGCTAGAGATGGATGAAGAATGTTTAGAAGTGTGAAGAAAGACTTGTTGTAGTTTGGTCCCAGATGGGATAAGAACCCACAACCAAGCTTTGAGGTAGTAAATGGCTTGTACAAATTTTTTTTGGTTTAGAATATTTTATAATACAATGAATTTGATTGATTACAAGTGCTAGAGAAGGATGAAGAATGTTTAGAAGTGTGAAGAAAGACTTGTTGAAGTTTGGTCCCAAATGAGATAAGAACCCACAACCAATGCTTTGAGGCAGTAAATGGCTTGTATAAATTATTTTGGGTTAGAATATGATATAATACAATGAATTTGATTGATTACAAGTGCTAGAGATGGATGAAGAATGTTTAGAAGTGTGAAGAAAGACTTGTTGAAGTTTGGTCCCAAATGGGATAAGAACCCACAACCAATGCTTTGAGGCAGTAAATGGCTTGTATAAATTATTTTGGGTTAGAATATGATATAATACAATGAATTTGATTGACTACAAGTGCTAGAGATAGATGAAGAATGTTTAGAAGTGTGAAAAAAGACTTGTTGAAGTTTAGTCCCAAATGGGATAAGAACCCACAAACATTGGTTTGAGGTAGTAAATGGCTTGTCTAAAGTTATTTTGGGTTAGAATATGTTATAATACAATGAATTTGATTGATTACAAGTGCTAGAGATGGATGAAGAATGTTTAGAAGTGTGAAGAAAGACTTGTTGTAGTTTGGTCCCAGATGGGATAAGAACCCACAACCAAGCTTTGAGGTAGTAAATGGCTTGTACAAATTTTTTTTGGTTTAAAATATTTTATAATACAATGAATTTGATTGATTACAAGTGCTAGAGAAGGATGAAGAATGTTTAGAAGTATGAAGAAAGACTTGTTGAAGTTTGGTCCCAAATGAGATAAGAACCCACAACCAATGCTTTGAGGCAGTAAATTGCTTGTATAAAGTTATTTTGGGTTAGAATATGATATAATACAATGAATTTGATTGATTACAAGTTCTAGAGATGGATGAAGAATGTTTAGAAGTGTGAAGAAAGACTTGTTGAAGTTTGGTCCCAAATGGAATAAGAACCCACAAACATTTGTTTGAGGTAGTAAATGGCTTGTCTAAAGTTATTTTGGGTTAGAATATGTTATAATACAATGAATTTGATTGATTACAAGTGCTAGAGATGGATGAAGAATGTTTAGAAGTGTGAAGAAAGACTTGTTGTAGTTTGGTCCCAGATGGGATAAGAACCCACAACCAAGCTTTGAGGTAGTAAATGGCTTGTACAAATTTTTTTTGGTTTAGAATATTTTATAATACAATGAATTTGATTGATTACAAGTGCTAGAGAAGGATGAAGAATGTTTAGAAGTGTGAAGAAAGACTTGTTGATGTTTGGTCCCAAATGGGATCAGAACCAACAACCAATGCTTTGAGGCAATAAATGGCTTGTATAAAGTTATTTTGGGTTAGAATATGTTATAATACAATGAATTTGATTGATTACAAGTGCTAGAGATGGATGAAGAATGTTTAGAAGTGTGAAGAAAGACTTGTTGAAGTTTGGTCCCAAATGGGATAAGAACCCACAACCAATTCTTTGAGGCAGTAAATGGCTTGTATAAATTATTTTGGGTTAGAATATGATATAATACAATGAATTTGATTGACTACAAGTGCTAGAGATAGATGAAGAATGTTTAGAAGTGTGAAAAAAGACTTGTTGAAGTTTAGTCCCAAATGGGATAAGAACCCACAAACATTGGTTTGAGGTAGTAAATGGCTTGTCTAAAGTTATTTTGGGTTAGAATATGTTATAATACAATGAATTTGATTGATTACAAGTGCTAGAGATGAATGAAGAATGTTTAGAAGTGTGAAGAAAGACTTGTTGTAGTTTGGTCCCAGATGGGATAAGAACCCACAACCAAGCTTTGAGGTAGTAAATGGCTTGTACAAATTTTTTTTGGTTTAAAATATTTTATAATACAATGAATTTGATTGATTACAAGTGCTAGAGAAGGATGAAGAATGTTTAGAAGTATGAAGAAAGACTTGTTGAAGTTTGGTCCCAAATGAGATAAGAACCCACAACCAATGCTTTGAGGCAGTAAATTGCTTGTATAAAGTTATTTTGGGTTAGAATATGATATAATACAATGAATTTGATTGATTACAAGTTCTAGAGATGGATGAAGAATGTTTAGAAGTGTGAAGAAAGACTTGTTGAAGTTTGGTCCCAAATGGAATAAGAACCCACAAATATTTGTTTGAGGTAGTAAATGGCTTGTCTAAAGTTATTTTGGGTTAGAATATGTTATAATACAATGAATTTGATTGATTACAAGTGCTAGAGATGGATGAAGAATGTTTAGAAGTGTGAAGAAAGACTTGTTGTAGTTTGGTCCCAGATGGGATAAGAACCCACAACCAAGCTTTGAGGTAGTAAATGGCTTGTACAAATTTTTTTTGGTTTAGAATATTTTATAATACAATGAATTTGATTGATTACAAGTGCTAGAGAAGGATGAAGAATGTTTTGAAGTGTGAAGAAAGACTTGTTGATGTTTGGTCCCAAATGGGATCAGAACCAACAACCAATGCTTTGAGGCAATAAATGGCTTGTATAAAGTTATTTTGGGTTAGAATATGTTATAATACAATGAATTTGATTGATTACAAGTGCTAGAGATGGATGAAGAATGTTTAGAAGTGTGAAGAAAGACTTGTTGAAGTTTGGTCCCAAATGGGATAAGAACCCACAACCAATGCTTTGAGGCAGTAAATGGCTTGTATAAATTATTTTGGGTTAGAATATGATATAATACAATGAATTTGATTGACTACAAGTGCTAGAGATAGATGAAGAATGTTTAGAAGTGTGAAAAAAGACTTGTTGAAGTTTAGTCCCAAATGGGATAAGAACCCACAAACATTGGTTTGAGGTAGTAAATGGCTTGTCTAAAGTTATTTTGGGTTAGAATATGTTATAATACAATGAATTTGATTGATTACAAGTGCTAGAGATGGATGAAGAATGTTTAGAAGTGTGAAGAAAGACTTGTTGAAGTTTGGTCCCAAATGGGATAAGAACCCACAACCAATGCTTTGAGGCAGTAAATTGCTTGTATAAAGTTATTTTGGGTTAGAATATGATATAATACAATGAATTTGATTGATTACAAGTGCTAGAGATGGATGAAGAATGTTTAGAAGTGTGAAGAAAGACTTGTTGAAGTTTGGTCCCAAATGGAATAAGAACCCACAAACATTGGTTTGAGGTAGTAAATGGCTTGTCTAAAGTTATTTTGGGTTAGAATATGTTATAATACAATGAATTTGATTGATTACAAGTGCTAGAGATGGATGAAGAATGTTTAGAAGTGTGAAGAAAGACTTGTTGTAGTTTGGTCCCAGATGGGATAAGAACCCACAACCAAGCTTTGAGGTAGTAAATGGCTTGTACAAATTTTTTTTGGTTTAGAATATTTTATAATACAATGAATTTGATTGATTACAAGTGCTAGAGAAGGATGAAGAATGTTTAGAAGTGTGAAGAAAGACTTGTTGATGTTTGGTCCCAAATGGGATCAGAACCAACAACCAATGCTTTGAGGCAATAAATGGCTTGTATAAAGTTATTTTGGGTTAGAATATGTTATAATACAATGAATTTGATTGATTACAAGTGCTAGAATTTGATTGATTACAAGTGCTAGAGATGGATGAAGAATGTTTAGAAGTGTGAAGAAAAACTTGTTGAAATTTGGTCCCAAATGGGATAAGAACCTACAACCAATGCTTTGAGGCAGTAAATGGCTTGTATAAAGTTATTTTGGGTTAGAATATGATATAATACAATGAATTTGATTGATTACAAGTGCTAGAGAAGGATGAAGAATGTTTAGAAGTGTGAAGAAAGACTTGTTGATGTTTGGTCCCAAATGGGATAAGAACCCACAACCAATGCTTTGAGACAATAAATGGCTTGTATAAAGTTATTTTGGATTAGAATATGTTATAATACAATGAATTTGATTGATTACAAGTGCTAGAGATGGTTGAAGAATGTTTAGAAGTGTGAAGAAAGACTTGTTGAAGTTTGGTCCCAAATGGGATAAGAACCCACAACCAATGCTTTGAGGCAGTAAATGGCTTGTATAAATTATTTTGGGTTATAATATGACATAATACAATGAATTTGATTGACTACAAGTGCTAGAGATAAATGAAGAATGTTTAGAAGTGTGAAAAAAGACTTGTTGAAGTTTAGTCCCAAATGGGATAAGAACCCACAAACATTGGTTTGAGGTAGTAAATGGCTTGTCTAAAGTTATTTTGGTTTAGAATAAGTTATAATACAATGAATTTTATTGATTACAAGTGCTAGAGATGGAAGAAGAATGTTTAGAAGTGTGAAGAAAGACTTGTTGAAGTTTGGTCCCAAATGGAATAAGAACCCACAAACATTTGTTTAAGGTAGTAAATGGCTTTTCTAAAGTTATTTTGGGTTAGAATATGTTATAATACAATGAATTTGATTGATTACAAGTGCTAGAGATGGATGAAGAATGTTTAGAAGTGTGAAGAAAGACTTGTTGTAGTTTGGTCCCAGATGGGATAAGAACCCACAACCAAGCTTTGAGGTAGTAAATGGCTTGTACAAATTTTTTTTGGTTTAGAATATTTTATAATACAATGAATTTGATTGATTACAAGTGCTAGAGAAGGATGAAGAATGTTTAGAAGTGTGAAGAAAGACTTGTTGAAGTTTGGTCCCAAATGAGATAAGAACCCACAACCAATGCTTTGAGGCAGTAAATGGCTTGTATAAATTATTTTGGGTTAGAATATGATATAATACAATGAATTTGATTGATTACAAGTGCTAGAGATGGATGAAGAATGTTTAGAAGTGTGAAGAAAGACTTGTTGAAGTTTGGTCCCAAATGGGATAAGAACCCACAACCAATGCTTTGAGGCAGTAAATGGCTTGTATAAATTATTTTGGGTTAGAATATGATATAATACAATGAATTTGATTGACTACAAGTGCTAGAGATAGATGAAGAATGTTTAGAAGTGTGAAAAAAGACTTGTTGAAGTTTAGTCCCAAATGGGATAAGAACCCACAAACATTGGTTTGAGGTAGTAAATGGCTTGTCTAAAGTTATTTTGGGTTAGAATAAGTTATAATACAATGAATTTTATTGATTACAAGTGCTAGAGATGGAAGAAGAATGTTTAGAAGTGTGAAGAAAGACTTGTTGAAGTTTGGTCCCAAATGGAATAAGAACCCACAAACATTTGTTTAAGGTAGTAAATGGCTTTTCTAAAGTTATTTTGGGTTAGAATATGTTATAATACAATGAATTTGATTGATTACAAGTGCTAGAGATGGATGAAGAATGTTTAGAAGTGTGAAGAAAGACTTGTTGTAGTTTGGTCCCAGATGGGATAAGAACCCACAACCAAGCTTTGAGGTAGTAAATGGCTTGTACAAATTTTTTTTGGTTTAAAATATTTTATAATACAATGAATTTGATTGATTACAAGTGCTAGAGAAGGATGAAGAATGTTTAGAAGTATGAAGAAAGACTTGTTGAAGTTTGGTCCCAAATGAGATAAGAACCCACAACCAATGCTTTGAGGCAGTAAATTGCTTGTATAAAGTTATTTTGGGTTAGAATATGATATAATACAATGAATTTGATTGATTACAAGTTCTAGAGATGGATGAAGAATGTTTAGAAGTGTGAAGAAAGACTTGTTGAAGTTTGGTCCCAAATGGAATAAGAACCCACAAACATTTGTTTGAGGTAGTAAATGGCTTGTCTAAAGTTATTTTGGGTTAGAATATGTTATAATACAATGAATTTGATTGATTACAAGTGCTAGAGATGGATGAAGAATGTTTAGAAGTGTGAAGAAAGACTTGTTGTAGTTTGGTCCCAGATGGGATAAGAACCCACAACCAAGCTTTGAGGTAGTAAATGGCTTGTACAAATTTTTTTTGGTTTAGAATATTTTATAATACAATGAATTTGATTGATTACAAGTGCTAGAGAAGGATGAAGAATGTTTAGAAGTGTGAAGAAAGACTTGATGATGTTTGGTCCCAAATGGGATCAGAACCAACAACCAATGCTTTGAGGCAATAAATGGCTTGTATAAAGTTATTTTGGGTTAGAATATGTTATAATACAATGAATTTGATTGATTACAAGTGCTAGAGATGGATGAAGAATGTTTAGAAGTGTGAAGAAAAACTTGTTGAAATTTGGTCCCAAATGGGATAAGAACCTACAACCAATACTTTGAGGCGGTAAATGGCTTGTATAAAGTTATTTTGGGTTAGAATAAGTAATAATACAATGAATTTAATTGATTACAAGTGCTAGAGATGGATGAAGAATGTTTAGAAGTGTGAAGAAAGACTTGTTGAAGTTTGGTCCCAAATGGGATAAGAACCCACAACCAATGCTTTGAGGTAGTAAATGGCTTGTATAAATTATTTTGGGTTAGAATATGATATAATACAATGAATTTGATTGACTACAAGTGCTAGAGATAAATGAAGAATGTTTAGAAGTGTGAAAAAAGACTTGTTGAAGTTTAGTCCCAAATGGGATAAGAACCCACAAACATTGGTTTGAGGTAGTAAATGGCTTGTCTAAAGTTATTTTGGGTTAGAATAAGTTATAATACAATGAATTTTATTGATTACAAGTGCTAGAGATGGAAGAAGAATGTTTAGAAGTGTGAAGAAAGACTTGTTGAAGTTTGGTCCCAAATGGAATAAGAACCCACAAACATTTGTTTAAGGTAGTAAATGGCTTTTCTAAAGTTATTTTGGGTTAGAATATGTTATAATACAATGAATTTGATTGATTACAAGTGCTAGAGATGGATGAAGAATGTTTAGAAGTGTGAAGAAAGACTTGTTGAAGTTTGGTCCCAAATGGGATAAGAACCCACAACCAATGCTTTGAGGCAGTAAATTGCTTGTATAAAGTTATTTTGGGTTAGAATATGATATAATACAATGAATTTGATTGATTACAAGTTCTAGAGATGGATGAAGAATGTTTAGAAGTGTGAAGAAAGACTTGTTGAAGTTTGGTCCCAAATGGAATAAGAACCCACAAACATTTGTTTGAGGTAGTAAATGGCTTATCTAAAGTTATTTTGGGTTAGAATATGTTATAATACAATGAATTTGATTGATTACAAGTGCTAGAGATGGATGAAGAATGTTTAGAAGTGTGAAGAAAGACTTGTTGTAGTTTGGTCCCAGATGGAATAAAAACCCACAACCAAGCTTTGAGGTAGTAAATGGCTTGTACAAATTTTTTTTGGTTTAGAATATTTTATAATACAATGAATTTGATTGATTACAAGTGCTAGAGAAGGATGAAGAATGTTTAGAAGTGTGAAGAAAGACTTGTTGATGTTTGGTCCCAAATGGGATCAGAACCAACAACCAATGCTTTGAGGCAATAAATGGCTTGTATAAAGTTATTTTGGGTTAGAATATGTTATAATACAATGAATTTGATTGATTACAAGTGCTAGAGATGGATGAAGAATGTTTAGAAGTGTGAAGAAAGACTTGTTGAAGTTTGGTCCCAAATGGGATAAGAACCCACAAACATTTGTTTAAGGTAGTAAATGGCTTGGATAAAGTTATTTTAGGTTAGAATATGTTATAATACAATGAATTTGATTGATTACAAGTGCTAGAGATGGATGAAGAATGTTTAGAAGTGTGAAGAATGACTTGTTGAAGTTTGGTCCCAAATGGAATAAGAACCCACAACCAATGCTTTGAGGCAGTAAATAGCTTGTATAAAGTTATTTTGGGTTAGAATATGATATAATACAATGAATTTGATTGATTACAAGTGCTAGAGATGGATGAAGAATGTTTAGAAGTGTGAAGAAAGACTTGTTGAAATTTGGTCCCAAATGGGATAAGAACCTACAACCAATGCTTTGAGGCAGTAAATGGCTTGTATAAAGTTATTTTGGGTTAGAATATGTTATAATACAATGAATTTGATTGATTACAAGTGCTAGTGATGGATGAAGAATGTTTAGAAGTGTGAAAAATGACTTGTTGAAGTTTGGTCCCAAATGGGATAAGAACCCACAACCAATGCTTTGAGGCAGTAAATGGCTTGTATAAATTAGTTTGGGTTAGAATATGTTATAATACAATGAATTTGATTGATTACAAGTGCTAGAGATGGATGAAGAATGTTTAGAAGTGTAAAGAAAGACTTGTTGAAGTTTGGTCCCAAATGGGATTAGAACCTACAACTAATGCTTTGAAGTAGTAAATGGCTTGTATAAAGTTATTTTGGGTTAGAATATGTTATAATACAATGAATTTGATTGATTACAAGTGCTAGAGATGGATGAAGAATGTTTAGAAGTGTGAACAAAGACTCGTTGAAGTTTGGTCCCAAATGGGATAAGAACCCACAACCAATGCTTTGAGGCAGTAAATGGCTTGTATAAAGTTATTTTGGGTTAGAATATGTTATAATACAATGAATTTAATTGATTACAAGTGCTAGAGATGAATGAAGAATGTTTAGAAGTGTGAAAAAGAATTGTTGAAGTTTGGTCCCAAATGGGATAAGAACCCACAAACATTGGTTTGAGGTAGTAAATGGCTTGTCTAAAGTTATTTTGGGTTAGAATAATTTATAATACAATGAATTTGATTGATTACAAGGGCTAGAGATGAATGAAGAATGTTTAGAAGTGTGAAGAAAGAGTTGTTGAAGTTTGGTCCCAAATGGGATGAGAACCCACAACCAATGCTTTGAGGCAGTAAATGGCTTGTATAAAGTTATTTTGGGTTAGAATATGATATAATACAATGAATTTGATTGATTACAAGTGCTAGAGATAGATGGAGAATGTTTAGAAGTGTGAAGAAAGACTTGTTGAAGTTTGGTCCCAAATGGAATAAGAACCCACAACCAATGCTTTGAGGCAGTAAATGGCTTGTATACAGTTATTTTGGGTTAGAATATTATATAATACAATGAATTTGATTGATTACAAGTGCTAGAGATGGATGAAGAATGTTTAGAAGTGTGAAAAATGACTTGTTGAAGTTTGGTCCCAAATGGGATAAGAACCCACAACCAATGCTTTGAGGCAGTAAATGGCTTGTATAAAGTTATTTTAGGTTAGAATATGTTATAATACAATGAATTTGATTGATTACAAGTGCTAGATATGGATGAAGAATGTTTAGAAGTGTGAAGAAAGACTTGTTGAAGTTTGGTCCCAAATGGGATAAGAACCCACAACCAATGGTTTGAGGTAGTAAATGGCTTGTATAAAGTTATTCTGGGTTAGAATATGTTATAATACAATGAATTTGATTGATTACAAGTGCTAGAGATGGATGAAGAATGTTGAGAAGTGTGAAGAAGGACTTGTTGAAATTTGGTCCCAAATGGGATAAGAACCTACAGCCAATGCTTTGAGGCAGTAAATGGCTTGTATAAAGTTATTTTGGGTTAGAATATGTTATAATACAATGAATTTGATTGATTACAAGTGCTAGAGATGGATGAAGAATGTTTAGAAGTGTGAAGAAAGACTTGTTGAAGTTTGGTCCCAAATGGGATTAGAACCTACAACCAATGCTTTGAGGTAGTAAATGGCTTGTATAAAGTTATTTTGGGTTAGAATATGTTATAATACAATGAATTTAATTGATTACAAGTGCTAGAGATGGATGAAGAATGTTTAGAAGTGTGAACAAAGACTCGTTGAAGTTTGGTCCCAAATGAGATAAGAACCCACAACCAATGCTTTGAGGCAGTAAATGGCTTGGATAAAGTTATTTTGGGTTAGAATATGTTATAATACAATGAATTTGATTGATTACAAGTGCTAGAGATGGATGAAGAATGTTTAGAAGTTTGAAAAAAGACTTGTTGAAGTTTGGTCCCAAATGGGATAAGAACCTACAACCAATGCTTTGAGGTAGTAAATGGCTTGTATAAAGTTATTTTGGGTTAGAATATTTTATAATACAATGAATTTAATTGATTACAAGTGCTAGAGATGGATGAAGAATGTTTAGAAGTGTGAAGAAAGACTTGTTGAAGTTTGGTCCCAAATGGGATAAGAACCCACAAACATTGCTTTGAGGTAGTAAATGGCTTGTCTAAAGTTGTTTTGGGTTAGAATATGTTATAATACAATGAATTTGATTGATTATAAGTGTTAGAGATGCATGAAGAATGTTTAGAAGTGTGAAGAAAGACTTGGTCAAATTTGGTCCCAAATGGGATAAGAACCCAAAACCATTGCTTTGAGGCACTAAATGGCTTGTCTAAAGTTGTTTAGGGTTAGAATATGTTATAATACAATGAATTTGATTGATTACAAGTGCTAGAGATGCATGAAGAATGTTTAGAAGTGTGAAGAAAGACTTGGTCAAATCAGGTCCCAAATGGGATAAGAACCCACAACCATTGCTTTGAGGCACTAAATGGCTTGTCTAAAGTTGTTTAGGGTTAGAATATGTTATAATACAATGAATTTGATTGATTACAAGTGTTAGAGATGCATGAAGAATGTTTAGAAGTGTGAAGAAAGACTTGGTCAAATCAGGTCCCAAATGGGATAAGAACCCAAAACCATTGCTTTGAGGCACTAAATGGCTTGTCTAAAGTTGTTTAGGGTTAGAATATGTTATAATACAATGAATTTGATTGATTACAAGTGTTAGAGATGCATGAAGAATGTTTAGAAGTGTGAAGAAAGACTTGGTCAAATCAGGTCCCAAATGGGATAAGAACCCAAAACCATTGCTTTGAGGCACTAAATGGCTTGTCTAAAGTTGTTTAGGGTTAGAATATGTTATAATACAGTGAATTTGATTGATTACAAGTGTTAGAGATGCATGAAGAATGTTTAGAAGTGTGAAGAAAGACTTGGTCAAATTAGGTCCCAAATGGGATAAGAACCCAAAACCATTGCTTTGAGGCACTAAATGGCTTGTCTAAAGTTTTTTAGGGTTAGAATATGTTATAATACAATGAATTTGATTGATTACAAGTGTTAGAGATGCATGAAGAATGTTTAGAAGTGTGAAGAAAGACTTGGTCAAATCAGGTCCCAAATGGGATAAGAACCCAAAACCATTGCTTTGAGGCACTAAATGGCTTGTCTAAAGTTGTTTAGGGTTAGAATATGTTATAATACAATGAATTTGATTGATTACAAGTGTTAGAGATGCATGAAGAATGTTTAGAAGTGTGAAGAAAGACTTGGTCAAATCAGGTCCCAAATGGGATAAGAACCCAAAACCATTGCTTTGAGGCACTAAATGGCTTGTCTAAAGTTGTTTAGGGTTAGAATATGTTATAATACAATGAATTTGATTGATTACAAGTGTTAGAGATGCATGAAGAATGTTTAGAAGTGTGAAGAAAGACTTGGTCAAATCAGGTCCCAAATGGGATAAGAACCCAAAACCATTGCTTTGAGGCACTAAATGGCTTGTCTAAAGTTGTTTAGGGTTAGAATATGTTATAATACAATGAATTTGATTGATTACAAGTGTTAGAGATGCATGAAGAATGTTTAGAAGTGTGAAGAAAGACTTGGTCAAATCAGGTCCCAAATGGGATAAGAACCCAAAACCATTGCTTTGAGGCACTAAATGGCTTGTCTAAAGTTGTTTAGGGTTAGAATATGTTATAATACAATGAATTTGATTGATTACAAGTGTTAGAGATGCATGAAGAATGTTTAGAAGTGTGAAGAAAGACTTGGTCAAATCAGGTCCCAAATGGGATAAGAACCCAAAACCATTGCTTTGAGGCACTAAATGGCTTGTCTAAAGTTGTTTAGGGTTAGAATATGTTATAATACAATGAATTTGATTGATTACAAGTGTTAGAGATGCATGAAGAATGTTTAGAAGTGTGAAGAAAGACTTGGTCAAATTAGGTCCCAAATGGGATAAGAACCCAAAACCATTGCTTTGAGGCACTAAATGGCTTGTCTAAAGTTGTTTAGGGTTAGAATATGTTATAATACAATGAATTTGATTGATTACAAGTGTTAGAGATGCATGAAGAATGTTTAGAAGTGTGAAGAAAGACTTGGTCAAATCAGGTCCCAAATGGGATAAGAACCCAAAACCATTGCTTTGAGGCACTAAATGGCTTGTCTAAAGTTGTTTAGGGTTAGAATATGTTATAATACAATGAATTTGATTGATTACAAGTGTTAGAGATGCATGAAGAATGTTTAGAAGTGTGAAGAAAGACTTGGTCAAATCAGGTCCCAAATGGGATAAGAACCCAAAACCATTGCTTTGAGGCACTAAATGGCTTGTCTAAAGTTGTTTAGGGTTAGAATATGTTATAATACAATGAATTTAATTGATTACAAGTGTTAGAGATGCATGAAGAATGTTTAGAAGTGTGAAGAAAGACTTGGTCAAATCAGGTCCCAAATGGGATAAGAACCCAAAACCATTGCTTTGAGGCACTAAATGGCTTGTCTAAAGTTGTTTAGGGTTAGAATATGTTATAATACAATGAATTTGATTGATTACAAGTGTTAGAGATGCATGAAGAATGTTTAGAAGTGTGAAGAAAGACTTGGTCAAATCAGGTCCCAAATGGGATAAGAACCCAAAACCATTGCTTTGAGGCACTAAATGGCTTGTCTAAAGTTGTTTAGGGTTAGAATATGTTATAATACAATGAATTTGATTGATTACAAGTGTTAGAGATGCATGAAGAATGTTTAGAAGTGTGAAGAAAGACTTGGTCAAATCAGGTCCCAAATGGGATAAGAACCCAAAACCATTGCTTTGAGGCACTAAATGGCTTGTCTAAAGTTGTTTAGGGTTAGAATATGTTATAATACAATGAATTTGATTGATTACAAGTGTTAGAGATGCATGAAGAATGTTTAGAAGTGTGAAGAAAGACTTGGTCAAATCAGGTCCCAAATGGGATAAGAACCCAAAACCATTGCTTTGAGGCACTAAATGGCTTGTCTAAAGTTGTTTAGGGTTAGAATATGTTATAATACAATGAATTTGATTGATTACAAGTGTTAGAGATGCATGAAGAATGTTTAGAAGTGTGAAGAAAGACTTGGTCAAATTAGGTCCCAAATGGGATAAGAACCCAAAACCATTGCTTTGAGGCACTAAATGGCTTGTCTAAAGTTGTTTAGGGTTAGAATATGTTATAATACAATGAATTTGATTGATTACAAGTGTTAGAGATGCATGAAGAATGTTTAGAAGTGTGAAGAAAGACTTGGTCAAATCAGGTCCCAAATGGGATAAGAACCCAAAACCATTGCTTTGAGGCACTAAATGGCTTGTCTAAAGTTGTTTAGGGTTAGAATATGTTATAATACAATGAATTTGATTGATTACAAGTGTTAGAGATGCATGAAGAATGTTTAGAAGTGTGAAGAAAGACTTGGTCAAATCAGGTCCCAAATGGGATAAGAACCCAAAACCATTGCTTTGAGGCACTAAATGGCTTGTCTAAAGTTGTTTAGGGTTAGAATATGTTATAATACAATGAATTTGATTGATTACAAGTGTTAGAGATGCATGAAGAATGTTTAGAAGTGTGAAGAAAGACTTGGTCAAATCAGGTCCCAAATGGGATAAGAACCCAAAACCATTGCTTTGAGGCACTAAATGGCTTGTCTAAAGTTGTTTAGGGTTAGAATATGTTATAATACAATGAATTTGATTGATTACAAGTGTTAGAGATGCATGAAGAATGTTTAGAAGTGTGAAGAAAGACTTGGTCAAATCAGGTCCCAAATGGGATAAGAACCCAAAACCATTGCTTTGAGGCACTAAATGGCTTGTCTAAAGTTGTTTAGGGTTAGAATATGTTATAATACAATGAATTTGATTGATTACAAGTGTTAGAGATGCATGAAGAATGTTTAGAAGTGTGAAGAAAGACTTGGTCAAATCAGGTCCCAAATGGGATAAGAACCCAAAACCATTGCTTTGAGGCACTAAATGGCTTGTCTAAAGTTGTTTAGGGTTAGAATATGTTATAATACAATGAATTTGATTGATTACAAGTGTTAGAGATGCATGAAGAATGTTTAGAAGTGTGAAGAAAGACTTGGTCAAATCAGGTCCCAAATGGGATAAGAACCCAAAACCATTGCTTTGAGGCACTAAATGGCTTGTCTAAAGTTGTTTAGGGTTAGAATATGTTATAATACAATGAATTTGATTGATTACAAGTGTTAGAGATGCATGAAGAATGTTTAGAAGTGTGAAGAAAGACTTGGTCAAATCAGGTCCCAAATGGGATAAGAACCCAAAACCATTGCTTTGAGGCACTAAATGGCTTGTCTAAAGTTGTTTAGGGTTAGAATATGTTATAATACAATGAATTTGATTGATTACAAGTGTTAGAGATGCATGAAGAATGTTTAGAAGTGTGAAGAAAGACTTGGTCAAATCAGGTCCCAAATGGGATAAGAACCCAAAACCATTGCTTTGAGGCACTAAATGGCTTGTCTAAAGTTGTTTAGGGTTAGAATATGTTATAATACAGTGAATTTGATTAATTACAAGTGTTAGAGATGCATGAAGAATGTTTAGAAGTGTGAAGAAAGACTTGGTCAAATTAGGTCCCAAATGGGATAAGAACCCAAAACCATTGCTTTGAGGCACTAAATGGCTTGTCTAAAGTTTTTTAGGGTTAGAATATGTTATAATACAATGAATTTGATTGATTACAAGTGTTAGAGATGCATGAAGAATGTTTAGAAGTGTGAAGAAAGACTTGGTCAAATCAGGTCCCAAATGGGATAAGAACCCAAAACCATTGCTTTGAGGCACTAAATGGCTTGTCTAAAGTTGTTTAGGGTTAGAATATGTTATAATACAATGAATTTGATTGATTACAAGTGTTAGAGATGCATGAAGAATGTTTAGAAGTGTGAAGAAAGACTTGGTCAAATCAGGTCCCAAATGGGATAAGAACCCAAAACCATTGCTTTGAGGCACTAAATGGCTTGTCTAAAGTTGTTTAGGGTTAGAATATGTTATAATACAATGAATTTGATTGATTACAAGTGTTAGAGATGCATGAAGAATGTTTAGAAGTGTGAAGAAAGACTTGGTCAAATCAGGTCCCAAATGGGATAAGAACCCAAAACCATTGCTTTGAGGCACTAAATGGCTTGTCTAAAGTTGTTTAGGGTTAGAATATGTTATAATACAATGAATTTGATTGATTACAAGTGTTAGAGATGCATGAAGAATGTTTAGAAGTGTGAAGAAAGACTTGGTCAAATCAGGTCCCAAATGGGATAAGAACCCAAAACCATTGCTTTGAGGCACTAAATGGCTTGTCTAAAGTTGTTTAGGGTTAGAATATGTTATAATACAATGAATTTGATTGATTACAAGTGTTAGAGATGCATGAAGAATGTTTAGAAGTGTGAAGAAAGACTTGGTCAAATCAGGTCCCAAATGGGATAAGAACCCAAAACCATTGCTTTGAGGCACTAAATGGCTTGTCTAAAGTTGTTTAGGGTTAGAATATGTTATAATACAATGAATTTGATTGATTACAAGTGTTAGAGATGCATGAAGAATGTTTAGAAGTGTGAAGAAAGACTTGGTCAAATCAGGTCCCAAATGGGATAAGAACCCAAAACCATTGCTTTGAGGCACTAAATGGCTTGTCTAAAGTTGTTTAGGGTTAGAATATGTTATAATACAATGAATTTGATTGATTACAAGTGTTAGAGATGCATGAAGAATGTTTAGAAGTGTGAAGAAAGACTTGGTCAAATCAGGTCCCAAATGGGATAAGAACCCAAAACCATTGCTTTGAGGCACTAAATGGCTTGTCTAAAGTTGTTTAGGGTTAGAATATGTTATAATACAATGAATTTGATTGATTACAAGTGTTAGAGATGCATAAAGAATGTTTAGAAGTGTGTAGAAAGACTTGGTCAAATCATGTCCCAAATGGGATAAGAACCCAAAACCATTAATTTGAGGCACTAAATGGTTTGTCTAAAGTTGTTTAGGGTTAGAATATGTTATAATCCAATGAATTTGATTGATTACAAGTGTTAGAGATGCATGAAGAATGTTTAGAAGTGTGAAGAAAGACTTGGTCAAATCAGGTCCCAAATGGGATAAGAACCCAAAACCATTGCTTTGAGGCACTAAATGGCTTGTCTAAAGTTGTTTAGGGTTAGAATATGTTATAATACAATGAATTTGATTGATTACAAGTGTTAGAGATGCATGAAGAATGTTTAGAAGTGTGAAGAAAGACTTGGTCAAATCAGGTCCCAAATGGGATAAGAACCCAAAACCATTGCTTTGAGGCACTAAATGGCTTGTCTAAAGTTGTTTAGGGTTAGAATATGTTATAATACAATGAATTTGATTGATTACAAGTGTTAGAGATGCATGAAGAATGTTTAGAAGTGTGAAGAAAGACTTGGTCAAATCAGGTCCCAAATGGGATAAGAACCCAAAACCATTGCTTTGAGGCACTAAATGGCTTGTCTAAAGTTGTTTAGGGTTAGAATATGTTATAATACAATGAATTTGATTGATTACAAGTGTTAGAGATGCATGAAGAATGTTTAGAAGTGTGAAGAAAGACTTGGTCAAATCAGGTCCCAAATGGGATAAGAACCCAAAACCATTGCTTTGAGGCACTAAATGGCTTGTCTAAAGTTGTTTAGGGTTAGAATATGTTATAATACAATGAATTTGATTGATTACAAGTGTTAGAGATGCATGAAGAATGTTTAGAAGTGTGAAGAAAGACTTGGTCAAATCAGGTCCCAAATGGGATAAGAACCCAAAACCATTGCTTTGAGGCACTAAATGGCTTGTCTAAAGTTGTTTAGGGTTAGAATATGTTATAATACAATGAATTTGATTGATTACAAGTGTTAGAGATGCATGAAGAATGTTTAGAAGTGTGAAGAAAGACTTGGTCAAATCAGGTCCCAAATGGGATAAGAACCCAAAACCATTGCTTTGAGGCACTAAATGGCTTGTCTAAAGTTGTTTAGGGTTAGAATATGTTATAATACAATGAATTTGATTGATTACAAGTGTTAGAGATGCATGAAGAATGTTTAGAAGTGTGAAGAAAGACTTGGTCAAATCATGTCCCAAATGGGATAAGAACCCAAAACCATTGCTTTGAGGCACTAAATGGCTTGTCTAAAGTTGTTTAGGGTTAGAATATGTTATAATACAATGAATTTGATTGATTACAAGTGTTAGAGATGCATGAAGAATGTTTAGAAGTGTGAAGAAAGACTTGGTCAAATCAGGTCCCAAATGGGATAAGAACCCAAAACCATTGCTTTGAGGCACTAAATGGCTTGTCTAAAGTTGTTTAGGGTTAGAATATGTTATAATACAATGAATTTGATTGATTACAAGTGTTAGAGATGCATGAAGAATGTTTAGAAGTGTGAAGAAAGACTTGGTCAAATCAGGTCCCAAATGGGATAAGAACCCAAAACCATTGCTTTGAGGCACTAAATGGCTTGTCTAAAGTTGTTTAGGGTTAGAATATGTTATAATACAATGAATTTGATTGATTACAAGTGTTAGAGATGCATGAAGAATGTTTAGAAGTGTGAAGAAAGACTTGGTCAAATCAGGTCCCAAATGGGATAAGAACCCAAAACCATTGCTTTGAGGCACTAAATGGCTTGTCTAAAGTTGTTTAGGGTTAGAATATGTTATAATACAATGAATTTGATTGATTACAAGTGTTAGAGATGCATGAAGAATGTTTAGAAGTGTGAAGAAAGACTTGGTCAAATCAGGTCCCAAATGGGATAAGAACCCAAAACCATTGCTTTGAGGCACTAAATGGCTTGTCTAAAGTTGTTTAGGGTTAGAATATGTTATAATACAATGAATTTGATTGATTACAAGTGTTAGAGATGCATGAAGAATGTTTAGAAGTGTGAAGAAAGACTTGGTCAAATCAGGTCCCAAATGGGATAAGAACCCAAAACCATTGCTTTGAGGCACTAAATGGCTTGTCTAAAGTTGTTTAGGGTTAGAATATGTTATAATCCAATGAATTTTATTGATTACAAGTGTTAGAGATGCATGAAGAATGTTTAGAAGTGTGAAGAAAGACTTGGTCAAATAAGGTCCCAAATGGTATAAGAACCCAAAACCATTGTTTTGATGCACTAAATGGCTTGTCTAAAGTTGTTTAGGGTTAGAATATGTTATAATACAACGTATTTGATTGATTACAAGTGTTAGAGATGCATGAAGAATGTTTAGAAGTGTGAAGAAAGACTTGGTCAAATTAGGTCCCAAATGGGATAAGAACCCAAAACCATTGCTTTGAGGCACTAAATGGCTTGTCTAAAGTTGTTTAGGGTTAGAATATGTTATAATACAATGAATTTGATTGATTACAAGTGTTAGAGATGCATGAAGAATGTTTAGAAGTGTGAAGAAAGACTTGGTCAAATCAGGTCCCAAATGGGATAAGAACCCAAAACCATTGCTTTGAGGCACTAAATGGCTTGTCTAAAGTTGTTTAGGGTTAGAATATGTTATAATACAATGAATTTGATTGATTACAAGTGTTAGAGATGCATGAAGAATGTTTAGAAGTGTGAAGAAAGACTTGGTCAAATCAGGTCCCAAATGGGATAAGAACCCAAAACCATTGCTTTGAGGCACTAAATGGCTTGTCTAAAGTTGTTTAGGGTTAGAATATGTTATAATACAATGAATTTGATTGATTACAAGTGCTTAGAGATGCATGAAGAATGTTTAGAAGTGTGAAGAAAGACTTGGTCAAATCAGGTCCCAAATGGGATAAGAACCCAAAACCATTGCTTTGAGGCACTAAATGGCTTGTCTAAAGTTGTTTAGGGTTAGAATATGTTATAATACAATGAATTTGATTGATTACAAGTGTTAGAGATGCATGAAGAATGTTTAGAAGTGTGAAGAAAGACTTGGTCAAATCAGGTCCCAAATGGGATAAGAACCCAAAACCATTGCTTTGAGGCACTAAATGGCTTGTCTAAAGTTGTTTAGGGTTAGAATATGTTATAATACAATGAATTTGATTGATAACAAGTGTTAGAGATGCATGAAGAATGTTTAGAAGTGTGAAGAAAGACTTGGTCAAATCAGGTCCCAAATGGGATAAGAACCCAAAACCATTGTTTTGATGCACTAAATGGCTTTGTCTAAAGTTTTTAGGGTTAAAATATGTTATAATGCAATGAATTTGATTGATAACAAGTGTTAGAGATGCATGAAGAATGTTTAGAAGTGTGAAGAAAGACTTGGTCAAATGAGGTCCCAAATGGGATAAAAACCAAAAACCATTGCTTTGAAGCACTAAATGGCTTGTCTAAAGTTGTTTAGGGTTAGAATATGTTATAATACAATGAATTTGATTGATTACAAGTGTTAGAGATGCATGAAGAATGTTTAGAAGTGTGAAGAAAGACTTGGTCAAATCAGGTCCCAAATGGGATAAGAACCCAAAACCATTGCTTTGAGGCACTAAATGGCTTGTCTAAAGTTGTTTAGGGTTAGAATATGTTATAATACAATGAATTTGATTGATTACAAGTGTTAGAGATGCATGAAGAATGTTTAGAAGTGTGAAGAAAGACTTGGTCAAATCAGGTCCCAAATGGGATAAGAACCCAAAACCATTGCTTTGAGGCACTAAATGGCTTGTCTAAAGTTGTTTAGGGTTAGAATATGTTATAATACAATGAATTTTATTGATTACAAGTGTTAGAGATGCATGAAGAATGTTTAGAAGTGTGAAGAAAGACTTGGTCAAATCAGGTCCCAAATGGGATAAGAACCCAAAACCATTGCTTTGAGGCACTAAATGGCTTGTCTAAAGTTGTTTAGGGTTAGAATATGTTATAATACAATGAATTTGATTGATTACAAGTGTTAGAGATGCATGAAGAATGTTTAGAAGTGTGAAGAAAGACTTGGTCAAATCAGGTCCCAAATGGGATAAGAACCCAAAACCATTGCTTTGAGGCACTAAATGGCTTGTCTAAAGTTGTTTAGGGTTAGAATATGTTATAATACAATGAATTTGATTGATTACAAGTGTTAGAGATGCATGAAGAATGTTTAGAAGTGTGAAGAAAGACTTGGTCAAATCAGGTCCCAAATGGGATAAGAACCCAAAACCATTGCTTTGAGGCACTAAATGGCTTGTCTAAAGTTGTTTAGGGTTAGAATATGTTATAATACAATGAATTTGATTGATTACAAGTGTTAGAGATGCATGAAGAATGTTTAGAAGTGTGAAGAAAGACTTGGTCAAATTAGGTCCCAAATGGGATAAGAACCCAAAACCATTGCTTTGAGGCACTAAATGGCTTGTCTAAAGTTGTTTAGGGTTAGAATATGTTATAATACAATGAATTTGATTGATTACAAGTGTTAGAGATGCATGAAGAATGTTTAGAAGTGTGAAGAAAGACTTGGTCAAATCAGGTCCCAAATGGGATAAGAACCCAAAACCATTGCTTTGAGGCACTAAATGGCTTGTCTAAAGTTGTTTAGGGTTAGAATATGTTATAATACAATGAATTTGATTGATTACAAGTGTTAGAGATGCATGAAGAATGTTTAGAAGTGTGAAGAAAGACTTGGTCAAATCAGGTCCCAAATGGGATAAGAACCCAAAACCATTGCTTTGAGGCACTAAATGGCTTGTCTAAAGTTGTTTAGGGTTAGAATATGTTATAATACAATGAATTTGATTGATTACAAGTGTTAGAGATGCATGAAGAATGTTTAGAAGTGTGAAGAAAGACTTGGTCAAATCAGGTCCCAAATGGGATAAGAACCCAAAACCATTGCTTTGAGGCACTAAATGGCTTGTCTAAAGTTGTTTAGGGTTAGAATATGTTATAATACAATGAATTTGATTGATTACAAGTGTTAGAGATGCATGAAGAATGTTTAGAAGTGTGAAGAAAGACTTGGTCAAATCAGGTCCCAAATGGGATAAGAACCCAAAACCATTGCTTTGAGGCACTAAATGGCTTGTCTAAAGTTGTTTAGGGTTAGAATATGTTATAATACAATGAATTTGATTGATTACAAGTGTTAGAGATGCATGAAGAATGTTTAGAAGTGTGAAGAAAGACTTGGTCAAATCAGGTCCCAAATGGGATAAGAACCCAAAACCATTGCTTTGAGGCACTAAATGGCTTGTCTAAAGTTTTTTAGGGTTAGAATATGTTATAATACAATTTGATTGATTACAAGTGTTAGAGATGCATGAAGAATGTTTAGAAGTGTGAAGAAAGACTTGGTCAAATCAGGTCCCAAATGGGATAAGAACCCAAAACCATTGCTTTGAGGCACTAAATGGCTTGTCTAAAGTTGTTTAGGGTTAGAATATGTTATAATCCAATGAATTTGATTGATTACAAGTGTTAGAGATGCATGAAGAATGTTTAGAAGTGTGAAGAAAGACTTGGTCAAATCAGGTCCCAAATGGGATAAGAACCCAAAACCATTGCTTTGAGGCACTAAATGGCTTGTCTAAAGTTTTTTAGGGTTAGAATATGTTATAATACAATGAATTTAATTGATTACAAGTGTTAGAGATGCATGAAGAATGTTTAGAAGTGTGAAAAAAGACTTGGTCAAATCAGGTCCCAAATGTGATAAGAACCCAAAACTATTGCTTTGAGGCACTGAATGGCTTGTCTAAAGTTGTTTAGGGTTAGAATAGGTTATAATACAATGAATTTGATTGATTAAATGTGTTAGAGATGCATGAAGAATAATTAGAAGTGTGAGGAAAGACTTGGTCAAATCAGGTCCCAAATGGGATAAGAACTCAAAACAATTAATTTGAGGCACTAACTGGCTTGTTTAAAGTTGTTTAAGGTTAGAATATGTTATAATCCAATGAATTTTATTGATTACAAGTGTTAGAGATGCATGAAGAATGTTTAGAACTGTGAAGAAAGACTTGGTCAAATCATGTCCCAAATCGGATAAGAACCCAAAACCATTGCTTTGAGGCACTAAATGGCTTGTCTAAAGTTGTTTCAGGTTAGAATATGTTATAATGCAATGTATTTGATTGATTACAAGTGTTAGAGATGCATGAAGAATGTTTAGAAGTGTGAAGAAAGACTTGGTCAAATTAGGTCCCAAATGGGATAAGAACCCAAAACCATTGCTTTGAGGCACTAAATGGCTTGTCTAAAGTTTTTTAGGGTTAAAATATGTTACAATACAGTGAATTTGATTGGTAACAAGTGTTAGAGATGCATGAAGAATGTTTAGAAGTGTGAATAAAGACTTGGTCAAATCAGGTCCCAAATGGGATAAGAACCCAAAACCATTAATTTGAGGCACTAAATGGCTTGTCTAAAGTTGTTTAGGGTTAGAATATGTTATAATCTAATGAATTTTATTGATTACAAGTGTTAGAGATGCATGAAGAATGTTTAGAAGTGTGAAGAAACACTTGGTCAAATTCGTCCCAAATGGGATAAGAACCCACAACCATTTCTTTGAGGCAGTAAATGGCTTGTCTAAAGACGTATAGGGTTAGAATATGTTATAATACAATGAATTTGATTGATTACAAGTGTTAGAGATGCATGAAGAATGTTTAGAAGTGTGAAGAAAGACTTGGTCAAATCAGGTCCCAAATGGGATAAGAACCCAAAACCATTGCTTTGAGGCACTAAATGGCTTGTCTAAAGTTGTTTAGGGTTAGAATATGTTATAATACAATGAATTTTATTGATTAAAATTGTTAGAGATGCATGACGAATAATTAGAAGTGTGAAGAAAGACTTGGTCAAATCAGGTTCCAAATGGGATAAGAACCCAAAACCATTGCTTTGAGGCACTAAATGGCTTGTCTAAAGTTTTTTAGGGTTAGAATATGTTATAATACAATGAATTTGATTGATAACAAGTGTTAGAGATGCATGAAGAATGTTTAGAAGTGTGAAGAAAGACTTGGTCAAATCAGGTTCCAAATGGGATAAGAACCCAAAACCATTGCTTTGAGGCACTAAATGGCTTGGCTAAAGTTGTTTGTGGTTATAATATGTTATAATACAATGAATTTGACTGATAACAAGTGTTCGAGATGCATGAAGAATGTTTAGAAGTGTGAAGAAAGACTTGGTCAAATCAGGTCCCAAATGGGATAAGAACCCAAAACCATTGCTTTGAGGCACTAAATGGCTTGTCTAAAGTTGTTTAGGGTTAGAATATGTTATAATCCAATGAATTTGATTGATTACAAGTGTTAGAGATGCATGAAGAATGTTTAGAAGTGTGAAGAAAGACTTGGTCAAATCAGGTCCCAAATGGGATAAGAACCCAAAACCATTGCTTTGAGGCACTAAATGGCTTGTCTAAAGTTGTTTAGGGTTAGAATATGTTATAATACAATGAATTTGATTGATTACAAGTGTTAGAGATGCATGAAGAATGTTTAGAAGTGTGAAGAAAGACTTGGTCAAATCAGGTCCCAAATGGGATAAGAACCCAAAACCATTGCTTTGAGGCACTAAATGGCTTGTCTAAAGTTGTTTAGGGTTAGAATATGTTATAATACAATGAATTTGATTAATTACAAGTGTTAGAGATGCATGAAGAATGTTTAGAAGTGTGAAGAAAGACTTGGTCAAATCAGGTCCCAAATGGGATAAGAACCCAAAACCATTGTTTTGAGGCACTAGATGGCTTGTCTAAAGTTCTTTAGGGTTAGAATATGTTATAATACAATGAATTTGATTGATTACAAGTGCTAGAGATGCATGAAGAATGTTTAGAAGTGTGAAGAAACACTTGGTCAAATCTGGTCCCAAATGGGATAAGAACCCACAACCATTGCTTTGAGGCAGTAAATGGCTTGTCTAAAGTTGTTTAGGGTTAGAATATGTTATAATACAATGAATTTGATTGATTACAAGTGTTAGAGATGCATGAAGAATGTTTAGAAGTGTGAAGAAAGACTTGGTCAAATTAGGTCCCAAATGGGATAAGAACCCAAAACCATTGCTTTGAGGCACTAAATGGCTTGTCTAAAGTTGTTTAGGGTTAGAATATGTTATAATACAATGAATTTGATTGATTACAAGTGTTAGAGATGCATGAAGAATGTTTAGAAGTGTGAAGAAAGACTTGGTCAAATCAGGTCCCAAATGGGATAAGAACCCAAAACCATTGCTTTGAGGCACTAAATGGCTTGTCTAAAGTTGTTTAGGGTTAGAATATGTTATAATCCAATGAATTTGATTGATTACAAGTGTTAGAGATGCATGAAGAATGTTTAGAAGTGTGAAGAAAGACTTGGTCAAATCAAGTCCCAAATGGGATAAGAACCCAAAACCATTGCTTTGAGGCAATAAAGGGCTTGACTAAAGTTGTTTAGGGTTAGAATATGTTAGAATACAATGAATTTGATTGATTAAAAGTGTTAGATATGCATGAAGAATGTTTAGAAGTGTGAAGAAAGACTTGTTTAAATCAGGTCCCAAATGGGATAAGAACCCAAAACCATTGCTTTGAGGCACTAAATGGCTTGTCTAAAGTTGTTTAGGGTTAGAATATGTAATAATACAATGAATTTGATTGATTACAAGTTCTAGAGATGTATGAAGAATGTTTTGAAGTATAAAGAAAGACTTGGTCAAATCAGGTCCCAAATGGGACAAGAACCCACAACCATTGCTTTGAGGCAGTAAGTGGCTTGTCTAAAGTTTTTTAGGGTTAGAATATGTTATAATACAATGAATTTGATTGATAACGAGTGTTAGAGATGCATGAAGAATGTTTAGAAGTGTGAAGAAAGACTTGGTCAAATCATGTCCCAAATGGGATAAGAACCCAAAACCATTGCTTTGAGGCACTAAATGGCTTGTCTAGAGTTTTTTAGGGTTAGAATATGTTATAATACAATGAATTTGATTGATTAAAAGTGTTAGAGATGCATGAAGAATGTTTAGAAGTGTGAAGAAAGACTTGGTCAAATCAGGTCCCAAATGGGATAAGAACCCAAAACCATTGCTTTGAGGCACTAAATGGCTTGTCTAAAGTTGTTTAGGGTTAGAATATGTTATAATACAATGAATTTGATTGATAACAAGTGTTAGAGATGCATGAAGAATGTTTAGAAGTGTGAAGAAAGACTTGGTCAAATCAGGTCCCAAATGGGATAAGAACCCAAAACCATTGCTTTGAGGCACTAAATGGCTTGTCTAAAGTTGTTTAGGGTTAGAATATGTTATAATACAATGAATTTGATTGATTACAAGTGTTAGAGATGCATGAAGAATGTTTAGAAGTGTGAAGAAAGACTTGGTCAAATCAGGTCCCAAATGGGATAAGAACCCAAAACCATTGCTTTGAGGCACTAAATGGCTTGTCTAAAGTTTTTTAGGGTTAGAATATGTTATAATACAATGAATTTGATTGATTACAAGTGTTAGAGATGCATGAAGAATGTTTAGAAGTGTGAAGAAAGACTTGGTCAAATCAGGTCCCAAATGGGATAAGAACCCAAAACCATTGCTTTGAGGCACTAAATGGCTTGTCTAAAGTTGTTTAGGGTTAGAATATGTTATAATGCAATTAATTTGATTGATTACAAGTACTAGAGATGCATGAAGAATGTTTAGAAGTGTGAAGAAACACTTGGTCAAATTTGGTCCCAAATGGGATAAGAACCCACAACATTTGCTTTGAGGCAGTAAATGGCTTGTCTAAAGTTGTTTAGGGTTAGAATATGTTATAATACAATGAATTTGATTGATTACAAGTGTTAGAGATGCATGAAGAATGTTTAGAAGTGTGAAGAAAGACTTGGTCAAATCAGGTCCCAAATGGGATAAGAACCCAAAACCATTGCTTTGAGGCACTAAATGGCTTGTCTAAAGTTGTTTAGGGTTAGAATATGTTATAATACAATGAATTTGATTGATTACAAGTGTTAGAGATGCATGAAGAATGTTTAGAAGTGTGAAGAAAGACTTGGTCAAATCAGGTCCCAAATGGGATAAGAACCCAAAACCATTGCTTTGAGGCACTAAATGGCTTGTCTAAAGTTGTTTAGGGTTAGAATATGTTATAATACAATGAATTTGATTGATTACAAGTGTTAGAGATGCATGAAGAATGTTTAGAAGTGTGAAGAAAGACTTGGTCAAATCAGGTCCCAAATGGGATAAGAACCCAAAACCATTGCTTTGAGGCACTAAATGGCTTGTCTAAAGTTGTTTAGGGTTAGAATATGTTATAATACAATGAATTTGATTGATTACAAGTGTTAGAGATGCATGAAGAATGTTTAGAAGTGTGAAGAAAGACTTGGTCAAATCAGGTCCCAAATGGGATAAGAACCCACAACCATTGCTTTGAGGCAGTAAATGGCTTGTCTAAAGTTTTTTATGGTTAGAATATGTTATAATACAATGAATTTGATTGATTACAAGTGTTATAGATGCATGAAGAATGTTTAGAAGTGTGAAGAAAGACCTGGTCCAATCAGGTCCCAAATGGGATAAAAACCCAAAACCATTGCTTTGAGGCACTAAATGGCTTGTCTAAAGTTGTTTAGGGTTAGAATATGTTATAATACAATGAATTTAATAGATTACAAGTGTTACAGATGCATGAAGAATGTTTAGAAGTGTGAAAAAAGAATTGGTCAAATTAGGTCCCAAATAGGATAAGAACCCAAAACCATTGTTTTGAGGCAGGAAATGTCTTTTCTAAAGTTTTTTAGGGTTAGCATATGTAATAATACAATAAATTTGATTGATTATAAGTGCTAAAGATGCATGAAGAATTTTTAGAAGTGTGAAAAAAGATTTGGTTAAATCTGGTCCCAAATGGGATACGAACCCACAACCAATGCTTTTATGCAGTAAATGGCTTGTCTAAAGTTTTTTATGGTTAGAATATGTTATAATACAATAAATTTGATTGATTACTAGAGCTAGAGATGCATGAATATTGTTTAGAAGTGTGAAGAAAGACTTGGTCAAATAAGGTCCCAAATGGCATAAGAACCCAAAACCATTGCTTTGAGACACTAAATGGCTTGTCTAAAGTTGTTTAGGGTTAGAATATGTTATAATACAATGAATTTGATTGATTACAAGTGTTAGAGATGCATGAAGAATGTTTAGAAGTGTGAAGAAAGACTTGGTCAAATCAGGTCCCAAATGGGATAAGAACCCAAAACCATTGCTTTGAGGCACTAAATGGCTTGTCTAAAGTTTTTTAGGGTTAGAATATGTTATAATACAATGAATTTGATTAATTACAAGTGTTAGAGATGCATGAAGAATGTTTAGAAGTGTGAAGAAAGACTTGGTCAAATCAGGTCCCAAATGGGATAAGAACCCAAAACCATTGCTTTGAGGCACTAAATGGCTTGTCTAAAGTTGTTTAGGGTTAGAATATGTTATAATACAATGAATTTGATTGATTACAAGTGTTAGAGATGCATGAAGAATGTTTAGAAGTGTGAAGAAAGACTTGGTCAAATCAGGTCCCAAATGGGATAAGAACCCAAAACCATTGCTTTGAGGCACTAAATGGCTTGTCTAAAGTTGTTTAGGGTTAGAATATGTTATAATACAATGAATTTGATTGATTACAAGTGTTAGAGATGCATGAAGAATGTTTAGAAGTGTGAAGAAAGACTTGGTCAAATCAGGTCCCAAATGGGATAAGAACCCAAAACCATTGCTTTGAGGCAGTAAATGGCTTGTCTAAAGTTGTTTAGGGTTAGAATATGTTATAATACAATGAATTTGATTGATTACAAGTGTTAGAGATGCATGAAGAATGTTTAGAAGTGTGAAGAAAGACTTGGTCAAATCAGGTCCCAAATGGGATAAGAACCCAAAACCATTGCTTTGAGGCACTAAATGGCTTGTCTAAAGTTTTTTAGGGTTAGAATATGTTATAATACAATGAATTTGATTGATTACAAGTGTTAGAGATGCATGAAGAATGTTTAGAAGTGTGAAGAAAGATTTGGTCAAATCTGGTCCCAAATGGGATAAGAACCCACAACCATTGCTTTTAGGCAGTAAATGGCTTGTCTAAAGTTTTTTAGGGTTAGAATATGTTATAATACAATGAATTTGATTGATTACAAGTGTTAGAGATGCATGAAGAATGTTTAGAAGTGTGAAGAAAGACTTGGTCAAATCAGGTCCCAAATGGGATAAGAACCCAAAACCATTGCTTTGAGGCACTAAATGGCTTGTCTAAAGTTGTTTAGGGTTAGAATATGTTATAATACAATGAATTTGATTGATTACAAGTTCTAGAGATGCATGAAGATTGTTTAGAAGTGTGAAGAAAGAGTTGGTCAAATTTTGTCCCAAATGTGATAAGAACCCACAACCATTGCTTTGAGGCAATAAATGGCTTGTCTAAAGTTTTTTAGGGTTATAATATTTTATAATACAATGAATTTGATTGATTAAAAGTGTTAGAGATGCATGAAGAATGTTTAGAAGTGTGAAGAAAGACTTGGTCAAATCAGGTCCCAAATGGGATAAGAACCCAAAACCATTGCTTTGAGGCACTAAATGGCTTGTCTAAAGTTGTTTAGGGTTAGAATATGTTATAATACAATGAATTTGATTGATTACAAGTGCTAGAGATGCATGAAGAATGTTTAGAAGTGTGAAGAAAGACTTGGTCAAATCAGGTCCCAAATGGGATAAGAACCCAAAACCATTGCTTTGAGGCACTAAATGGCTTGTCTAAAGTTGTTTAGGGTTAGAATATGTTATAATACAATGAATTTGACTGATAACAAGTGTTAGAGATGCATGAAGAATGTTTAGAACTGTGAAGAAAGATTTCGTCAAATCTGGACCCAAATGGGATAAGAACCCACAACCATTGCTTTTAGGCAGTAAATGGCTTGTCTAAATTTATTTAGGGTTAGAATATGTTATAATACAATGAATTTGATTGATTACAAGTGTTAGAGATGCATAAAGAATGTTTAGAAGTGTGTAGAAAGACTTGGTCAAATCAGGTCCCAAATGGGATAAGAACCCAAAACCATTGCTTTGAGGCACTAAATGGCTTGTCTAAAGTTGTTTAGGGTTAGAATATGTTATCGTACAATGAATTTGATTGATTGCAAGTGCTAGAGATGCATGAAAAATTTTTAGAAGTGTGAAGAAACATTTGGTCAAATCTGGACCAAAATGGGATAAGAACCCACAACCATTGCTTTTAGGCAGTAAATGGCTTGTCTAAAGTTGTTTAGGGTTAGAATATGTTATAATCCAATGAATTTGATTGATTACAAGTGTTAGAGATGCATGAAGAATGTTTAGAAGTGTGAAGATAGACTTGGTTAAATCAGGTCCCAAATGGGATAAGAACCCAAAACCATTGCTTTGAGGCACTAAATGGCTTGTCTAAAGTTTTTTAGGGTTAGAATATGTTATAATACAATGAATTTAATTGATTACAAGTGTTAGAGATGCATGAAGAATGTTTAGAAGTGTGAAGAAAGACTTGGTCAAATCAGGTCCCAAATGGGATAAGAACCCAAAACCATTGCTTTGAGGCACTAAATGGCTTGTCTAAAGTTGTTTAGGGTTAGAATATGTTATAATACAATGAATTTGATTGATTACAAGTGTTAGAGATGCATGAAGAATGTTTAGAAGTGTGAAGAAAGACTTGGTCAAATCAGGTCCCAAATGGGATAAGAACCCACAACCATTGCTTTGAGGCAGTAAATGGCTTGTCTAAAGTTGTTTATGGTTAGAATATGTTATAATACAATGAATTTGATTGATTACAAGTGTTAGAGATGCATGAAGAATGTTTAGAAGTGTGAAGAAAGACTTGGTCAAATCAGGTCCCAAATGGGATAAGAACCCAAAACCATTGCTTTGAGGCACTAAATGGCTTGTCTAAAGTTGTTTAGGGTTAGAATATGTTATAATACAATGAATTTGATTGATTACAAGTGTTAGAGATGCATGAAGAATGTTTAGAAGTGTGAAGAAAGACTTGGTCAAATTAGGTCCCAAATGGGATAAGAACCCAAAACCATTGCTTTGAGGCACTAAATGGCTTGTCTAAAGTTTTTTAGGGTTAGAATATGTTATAATACAATGAATTTGATTGATTACAAGTGTTAGAGATGCATGAAGAATGTTTAGAAGTGTGAAGAAAGACTTGGTCAAATCAGGTCCCAAATGGGATAAGAACCCAAAACCATTGCTTTGAGGCACTAAATGGCTTGTCTAAAGTTGTTTAGGGTTAGAATATGTTATAATACAATGAATTTAATTGATTACAAGTGCTAGAGATGCATGAAGAATTTTAAGAAGTGTGAAGAAAGATTTGGTCAAATTTTGTCCCAAATGGGATAAGAACCCACAACCATTGCTTTTAGGCAGTAAATGGCTTGTCTAAATTTGTTTAGGGTTAGAATATGTTATAATACAATGAATTTGATTGATTACAAGTGTTAGAGATGCATAAAGAATGTTTAGAAGTGTGAAGAAAGACTTGGTCAAATTAGGTCCCAAATAGGATAAGAACCCAAAACCATTGCTTTGAGGCACTAAATGGCTTGTCTAAAGTTGTTTAGGGTTAGAATATGTTATAATACAATGAATTTGATTGATTACAAGTGTTAGAGATGCATGAAGAATGTTTAGAAGTGTGAAGAAAGACTTGGTCAAATCAGGTCCCAAATGGGATAAGAACCCAAAACCATTGCTTTGAGGCACTAAATGGCTTGTCTAAAGTTGTTTAGGGTTAGAATATGTTATAATACAATGAATTTTATTGATTAAAAGTGTTAGAGATGCATGACGAATAATTAGAAGTGTGAAGAAAGACTTGGTCAAATCAGGTCCCAAATGGGATAAGAACCCAAAACCATTGCTTTGAGGCACTAAATGGCTTGTCTAAAGTTGTTTAGGGTTAGAATATGTTATAATACAATGAATTTGATTGATTACAAGTGTTAGAGATTGATGAAGAATGTTTAGAAGTGTGAAGAAACACTTGGTCAAATCATGTCCCAAATGGGATAAGAACACACAAGCATTACTTTGAGGCAGGAAATGGCTTTTCTAAAGTTGTTTAGGGTTAGAATATGTTATAATACAATGAATTTAATTGATTACAAATGCTAGAGATGCATGAAGAATTTTAAGAAGTGTGAAGAAAGATTTGGTCAAATTTTGTCCCAAATGGGATAAGAACCCAAAACCATTGCTTTGAGGCACTAAATGGCTTGTCTAAAGTTGTTTAGGGTTAGAATATGTTATAATACAATGAATTTGATTGATTACAAGTGTTAGAGATGCATGAAGAATGTTTAGAAGTGTGAAGAAAGACTTGGTCAAATCAGGTCCCAAATGGGATAAGAACCCACAACCATTGCTTTTAGGCAGTAAATGGCTTGTCTAAATTTTTTTAGGGTTAGAATATGTTATAATACAATGAATTTGATTGATTACAAGTGTTAGAGATGCATGAAGAATGTTTAGAAGTGTGAAGAAAGACTTGGTCAAATGAGGTCCCAAATGGGATAAGAACCCAAAACCATTGCTTTGAGGCACTAAATGGCTTGTCTAAAGTTGTTTAGGGTTAGAATATGTTATAATTCGAATTTGATTGATTACAAGTGTTAGAGATGCATGAAGAATGTTTAGAAGGGTGAAGAAAGACTTGGTCAAATTAGGTCCCCAATGGGTTAAGAACCCAAAACCATTGTTTTGAGGCACTAAATGGCTTGTCTAAAGTTTTTTAGGGTTAGAATATGTTATAATACAATGAATATGATTGATTATAAGTGTTAGAGATGCATAAAGAATGTTTAGAAATGTGAAGAAAGACTTGGTCAAATCAGGTCCCAAATGGGATAAGAACCTAAAACCATTGGTTTGAGGCACTAAATGTCTTGTCTAAAGTTTTTTAGGGTTAGAATATGTTATAATACAATGAATTTGATTGATTACAAGTTCTAGAGATGCATGAAGAATGTTTAGAAGTGTGAAGAAAGACTTGGTCAAATCAGGTCCCAAATGGGATAAGAACCCAAAACCATTGCTTTGAGGCACTAAATGGCTTGTCTAAAGTTGTTTAGGGTTAGAATATGTTATAATACAATGAATTTGATTGATTAAAAGTGTTAGAGATGCATGAAGAATGTTTAGAAGTGTGAAGAAAGACTTGGTTAAATCAGGTCCCAAATGGGATAAGAATCCAAAACCATTGGTTTGAGGCACTAAATGTCTTGTCTAAAGTTTTTTAGGGTTAGAATATGTTATAATACAATGAATTTGATTGATTAAAAGTTCTAGAGATGCATGAAGAATGTTTAGAAGTGTGAAGAAAGATTTGGTCAAATAAGGTCCCAAATGGGATAAGAACCCAAAACCATTGCTTTGAGGCACTAAATGGCTTGTCTAAAGTTTTTTAGGGTTATAATATGTTATAATACAATGAATTTGATTGATTACAAGTGCTAGAGATGCATGAAGAATGTTTAGAAGTGTGAAGAAAGACTTGGTCAAATCAGGTCCCAAATGGGATAAGAACCCAAAACCATTGCTTTGAGGCACTAAATGGCTTGTCTAAAGTTGTTTAGGGTTAGAATATGTTATAATACAATGAATTTGATTGATTACAAGTGTTAGAGATGCATGAAGAATGTTTAGAAGTGTGAAGAAAGACTTGGTCAAATCAGGTCCCAAATGGGATAAGAACCCACAACCATTGCTTTTAGGCAGTAAATGGCTTGTATAAAGTTGTTTAGGGTTAGAATATGTTATAATACAATGAATTTGATTGATTACAAGTGTTAGAGATGCATGAAGAATGTTTAGAAGTGTGAAGAAAGACTTGGTCAAATCAGGTCCCAAATGGGATAAGAACCCAAAACCATTGCTTTGAGGCACTAAATGGCTTGTCTAAAGTTTTTTAGGGTTAGAATATGTTATAATACAATGAATTTGATTGATTACAAGTGTTAGAGATGCATGAAGAATGTTTAGAAGTGTGAAGAAAGAGTTGGTCAATTTTTGTCCCAAATGGGATAAGAACCCAAAACCATTGCTTTGAGGCACTAAATGGCTTGTCTAAAGTTGTTTAGGGTTAGAATATGTTATAATACAATGAATTTTATTGATTAAAAGTGTTAGAGATGCATGAAGAATGTTTAGAAGTGTGAAGAAAGACTTGGTCAAATCAGGTCCCAAATGGGATAAGAACCCAAAACCATTGCTTTGAGGCACTAAATGGCTTGTCTAAAGTTGTTTAGGGTTAGAATATGTTATAATACAATGAATTTGATTGATTACAAGTTCTAGAGATGCATGAAGATTGTTTAGAAGTGTGAAGAAAGAGTTGGTCAAATTTTGTCCCAAATGGGATAAGAACCCACAACCATTGCTTTGAGGCAGTAAATGGCTTGTCTAAAGTTGTTTAGGGTTAGAATATGTTATAATACAATGAATTTGATTGATTACAAGTGTTAGAGATGCATGAAGAATGTTTAGAAGTGTGAAGAAAGACTTGGTCAAATCAGGTCCCAAATGGGATAAGAACCCAAAACCATTGCTTTGAGGCACTAAATGGCTTGTCTAAAGTTGTTTAGGGTTAGAATATGTTATAATACAATGAATTTGATTAATTACAAGTGTTAGAGATGCATGAAGAATGTTTAGAAGTGTGAAGAAAGACTTGGTCAAATCAGGTCCCAAATGGGATAAGAACCCAAAACCATTGTTTTGATGCACTAAATGGCTTGTCTAAAGTTGTTTAGGGTTAGAATATGTTATAATACAATGAATTTGATTGATTACAAGTGCTAGAGATGCATGAAGAATGTTTAGAAGTGTGAAGAAATACTTGGTCAAATCAGGTCCCAAATGGGATACGAACCCACAACCATTGCTTTTAGGCAGTAAATGGCTTGTCTAAAGTTTTTTATGGTTAGAATATGTTATAATACAATGAATTTGATTGATTAAAAGTGTTAGAGATGCATAAAGAATGTTTAGAAGTGTGAAGAAAGACTTGGTCAAATGAGGTCCCAAATGGGATAAGAACCCAAAACCATTGCTTTGAGGCACTAAATGGCTTGTACAAAGTTGTTTAGGGTTAGAATATGTTATAATACAATTAATTTGATTGATTACAAGAGCTAGAGATGCATGAATAATTTTTAGAAGTGTGAAGAAAGATTTGGTCAAATCTGGTCCCAAATGGGATACGAACCCACAACCAATGCTTTTATGCAGTAAATGGCTTGTCTAAATTTTTTATGGTTAGAATATGTTATAATACAATGAATTTGATTGATTACAAGTGTTAGAGATGCATAAAGAATGTTTAGAATTGTGAAGAAAGACTTGGTCAAATTAGGTCCTAAATGGGATAAGAACCCAAAACCATTGCTTTGAGGCACTAAATGGCTTGTCTAAAGTTGTTTAGGGTTAGAATATGTTATAATACAATGAATTTGATTGATTACAAAAGCTAGAGATGCATGAAGAATGTTTAGAAGTGTGAAGAAAGACTTGGTCAAATCAGGTCCCAAATGGGATAAGAACCCAAAACCATTGCTTTGAGGCACTAAATGGCTTGTCTAAAGTTGTTTAGGGTTAGAATATGTTATAATACAATGAATTTGATTGATTACAAGTGTTAGAGATGCATGAAGAATGTTTAGAAGTGTGAAGAAAGACTTGGTCAAATCAGGTCCCAAATGGGATAAGAACCCAAAACCATTGCTTTGAGGCACTAAATGGCTTGTCTAAAGTTGTTTAGGGTTAGAATATGTTATAATACAATGAATTTTATTGATTAAAAGTGTTAGAGATGCATGACGAATAATTAGAAGTGTGAAGAAAGACTTGGTCAAATCAGGTCCCAAATGGGATAAGAACCCAAAACCATTGCTTTGAGGCACTAAATGGCTTGTCTAAAGTTTTTAGGGTTAGAATATGTTATAATACAACAAAATTTGATTGATTACAAGTGCTAGAGATGCATGAAGAATGTTTAGAAGTGTGAAGAAACACTTGGTCAAATCTGGTCCCAAATGGGATAACAACCCACAACCATTGCTTTGAGGTAGAAAATGGCTTGTCTAAAGTTGTTTAGGGTTAGAATATGTTATAATACACTGAATTTGATTGATTACAAGTGCTAGAGATGCATGAAGAATTTTTAGAATCGTGAAGAAAGATTTGGTCAAATCTGGTCCCAAATGGGATAAGAACCCACAACCATTGCTTTTAGGCAGTAAATGGCTTGTCTAAACTGTTTAGGGTTAGAATATGTTATAATACAATTAATTTGTTTGATTACAAGTGTTAGAGATGCATAAAAAATGTTTAGAAGTGTGAAGAAAGACTTGGTCAAATCATGTCCCAAATGGGATAAGAACCTAAAACCATTATTTTGAGGCACTAAATGGCTTTTCTAAAGTTGTTTAGGGTTAGAATATGTTATAATCCAATGAATTTGATTGATTACAAATGTTATAGATGCATGAAGAATGTTTAGAAGTGTGAAGAAAGACTTGGTCAAATCAGGTCCCAAATGGGATAAGAACCCAAAACCATTGCTTTGAGGCACTAAATGGCTTGTCTAAAGTTGTTTAGGGTTAGAATATGTTATAATACAATGAATTTGATTGATTACAAGTGCTATAGATGCATGAAGAATGTTTAGAAGTGTGGAGAAAGATTTGGTCAAATTTGGTCCCAAATGGGATAAGAACCCACAACCATTGCTTTTAGGCAGTAAATGGCTTGTCTAAAGTTGTTTAGGGTTAGAATATGTTATAATACAATGAATTTGATTGATTACAAGTGTTAGAGATGCATGAAGAATGTTTAGAAGTGTGAAGAAAGACTTGGTCAAATGAGGTCCCAAATGGGATAAGAACCTAAAACCATTACTTTGAGGAACTAAATGGCTTGTCTAAAGTTGTTTAGGGTTAGAATATGTTATAATCCAATGAATTTGATTGATTACAAGTGTTAGAGATGCATGAAGAATGTTTAGAAGTGTGAAGAAAGACTTGGTCAAATCAGGTCCCAAATGGGATAAGAACCCAAAACCATTGCTTTGAGGCACTAAATGGCTTGTCTAAAGTTATTTAGGGTTAGAATATGTTATAATACAATGAATTTGATTGATTACAAGTGTTAGAGATGCATGAAGAATGTTTAGAAGTGTGAAGAAAGACTTGGTCAAATCAGGTCCCAAATGGGATAAGAACCCAAAACCATTGCTTTGAGGCACTAAATGGCTTGTCTAAAGTTGTTTAGGGTTAGAATATGTTATAATACAATGAATTTGATTGATTACAAGTGCTAGAGATGCATGAAGAATGTTTAGAAGTGTGAAGAAACACTTGGTCAAATCTGGTCCCAAATGGGATAAGAACCCACAACCATTGCTTTGAGGCAGGAAATGGCTTGTCTAAAGTTGTTTAGGGTTAGAATATGTTATAATACAATGAATTTGATTGATTACAAGTGCTAGAGATGCATGAAGAATGTTTAGAAGTGTGAAGAAACACTTGGTCAAATCTGGTCCCAAATGGGATAAGAACCCACAACCATTGCTTTGAGGCAGTAAATGGCTTGTCTAAAGTTGTTTAGGGTTAGAATATGTTATAATACAATGAATTTGATTGATTACAAGTGCTAGAGATGCATGAAGAATGTTTAGAAGTGTGAAGAAAGACTTGGTCAAATTAGGTCCCAAATGGGATAAGAACCCAAAACCATTGCTTTGAGGCACTAAATGGCTTGTCTAAAGTTGTTTAGGGTTAGAATATGTTATAATACAATGAATTTGATTGATTACAAGTGCTAGAGATGCATGAAGAATGTTTAGAAGTGTGAAGAAAGACTTGGTCAAATCAGGTCCCAAATGGGATAAGAACCCAAAACCATTGCTTTGAGGCACTAAATGGCTTGTCTAAAGTTATTTAGGGTTAGAATATGTTATAATACAATGAATTTGATTGATTACAAGTGTTAGAGATGCATGAAGAATGTTTAGAAGTGTGAAGAAAGACTTGGTCAAATCTGGTCCCAAATGGGATAAGAACCCAAAACCATTGCTTTGAGGCAGTAAATGGCTTGTCTAAAGTTTTTTAGGGTTAGAATATGTTATAATACAATGAATTAGATTAATTACAAGTTTTAGAGATGCATGAAGAATGTTTAGAAGTGTGAAGAAAGACTTGGTCAAATCAGGTCCCAAATGGGATAAGAACCCAAAACCATTGCTTTGAGGCAGTAAATGGCTTGTCTAAAGTTGTTTAGGGTTAGAATATGTTATAATACAATGAATTTGATTGATTACAAGTGCTAGAGATGCATGAAGAATGTTTAGAAGTGTGAAGAAAGACTTGTTGAAATTTGGTCCCAAATGGGATAAGAACCCAAAACCATTGTTTTGATGCACTAAATGACTTGTCTAAAGTTTTTAGGGTTAGAATATGTTATAATACAATAAATTTGATTGATTACAAGTTCTAGAGATGCATGAAGAATGTTTAGAAGTGTGAAGAAAGACTTGGTCAAATCAGGTCCCAAATGGGATAAGAACCCAAAACCATTGCTTTGAGGCACTAAATGCTTGTATAAAATTTTTAGGGTTATAATATGTTATAATACAATGAATTTGATTGATTACAAGTGCTAGAGATGCATGAAGAATGTTTAGAAGTGTGAAGAAAGACTTAGTCAAATCAGGTCCCAAATGGGATAAGAACCCAAAACCATTGCTTTGAGGCACTAAATGGCTTGTCTAAAGTTGTTTAGGGTTAGAATATGTTATAATACAATGAATTTGATTGATTACAAGTGCTAGAGATGTATGAAAATGTTTAGAAGTGTGAAGAAAGACTTGTCAAATTGGTCCCAAATAGGATAAGAACCCAAAACAATTGCTTTGAGGCACTAAATGGCTTGTCTAAAGGTTTTTAGGGTTAAAATATGTTATAATACAATGAATTTGATTGATTACAAGTGCTAGAGATGGATGAAAATGTTTAGAAGTGTGAAGAAAGACTTGTTGAAATTTGGTCCCAAATGGGATAAGAACCCACAACCATTGCTTTGAGGCACTAAATGGCTTGTCTAAAGTTGTTTAGGGTTAGAATATGTTAAAATACAATTAATTTAATTGATTACAAGTGCTAGAGATGCATGAAGAATTTTAAAAAGTGTGAAGAAAGACTTGGTCAAATGGGGTCCCAAATGGGATAAGAACCTAAAACCATTACTTTGAGAAACTAAATGGCTTGTCTAAAGTTTATTTGGGGTTAGAATATGTTATAATACAATGAATTTGATTGATTACAAGTGCTAGAGATGCATGAAGAATGTTTAGAAGTGTGAAGAAAGACTTGGTCAAATCAGGTCCCAAATGGGATAAGAACCCACAACCATTGCTTTGAGGCAGTAAATGGCTTGTCTAAAGTTGTTTAGGGTTAGAATATGTTATAATACAATGAATTTGATTGATTACAAGTGTTAGAGATGCATGAAGAATGTTTAGAAGTGTGAAGAAAGACTTGGTCAAATAAGGTCCCAAATGGGATAAGAACCCAAAACCATTGCTTTGAGGCACTAAATGGCTTGTCTAAAGTTGTTTAGGGTTAGAATATGTTATAATACAATGAATTTGATTGATTACAAGTGTTAGAGATGCATGAAGAATGTTTAGAAGTGTGAAGAAACACTTGGTCAAATCTGGTCCCAAATGCGATAAGAACCCAAAACCATTGTTTTGAGGCACTAGATGGCTTGTTTAAAGTTTTTAAGGGTTAGAATCTGTTATCATACAATGAATTAGATTGATTACAAGTGCTAGAGATGCATCAAGAAGTTTTAGAAGTGGGAAGAAACACTTGGTCAAATCCGGTCCCAAATGGGATAAGAACCCACAACCATTGCTTTGATGCAGTATATGTCTTGTATAAAGTTGTTTAGGTTTAGAATATGTTATAATACAATGAATTTGATTGATTACAAGTGCTAGAGATGCATCAAGAAGTTTTAGAAGTGGGAAGAAACACTTGGTCAAATCCGGTCCCAAATGGGATAAGAACCCACAACCATTGCTTTGAGGCAGGAAATGGCTTGTCTAAAGTTGTTTAGGGTTAGAATATGTTATAATACAATGAATTTAATTGACTAAAAGGGTTAGAGATGCATGAAGAATATTTAGAAGTGTTAAGAAAGACATGGTCAAATCAGGTCCCATATGGATAAGAACCCAAAACCATTGCGTTAAGACACTAAATGGCTTGTCTAAAGTTATTTAGGGTTAGAATATGTTATAATCAATGAATTTGATTGATTACAAATTCTACAGATGCATGAAGATTGTTTAGAAGTGTGAAAAAAGAGTGGGTTAAATCTTGTCCCAAATGGGATAAGAACCCACAACCATTGCTTTTAGGCAGTAAATGGGTTGTCTAAAGTTTTTTTCGGGTTAGAATATGTTATAATACAATGAATTTGATTGATTACAAGTGTTAGAGATTGATGAAGAATGTTTAGAAGTGTGAAGAAAGAGTTGGTCAAATCAGGTCCCAAATGGGATAAGAACCCAAAACCATTGCTTTGAGGCACTAAATGGCTTGTCTAAAGTTGTTTAGGGTTAGAATATGTTATAATACAATGAATTTGATAGATTACAAGGGCTAGAGATGGATGAAGAATGTTTAGAAGTGTGAAGAGAGACTTGTTGAAATTTGGTCCCAACTGGGATAAGAACCCACAACCATTACTTTGAGGCAGTAAATAGCTTGGATAAAGTTATTTAGGGTTAGAATATGTTATAATACAATGAATTTGATTGATTACAAGTGATTGAGATGGATGAAGAAATTTTAGAAGTGTGAAAAAAGACTTGGTTAAATTTGGTTCCAAATGGGATAAGAACCCACAACCATTGCTATGAGGCAGTAAATAGCTTGGATAAAGTTATTTTGGGTTAGAATATGTTATAATACAATGAATTTGATTGATTACAAGTGCTAGAGATGGATGAAGAATGTTTAGAAGTGTGAAGAAAGACTTGTTCAAATTGGGTCCCAAATGGGATAAGAACCCAAAACCATTGCTTTCACGCAGTAAATGGCTTGTGTAAAGTTATTTAGGGTTAGAATATGTTATAATACCATGAATTTGATTGATTACAAGTGTTAGAGATGGATGAAGAATGTTTAGAAGTGTGAAGAAAGACTTGTCAAATTGGGTCCCAAATGGGATAAGAACCCAAAACCATTGCTTTGAGGTAGCAAATGGCTTGTATAAAGTTATTTAGGGTTAGAATATGTTATAATACATTGAATTTGATTGATTACAAGTTCTAGAGATAGATGAAGAATTTTTAGAAGTGTGAAGAAAGACTTGTCAAATTAGGTCACAAATGGGATAAGAACCCAGAACCATTGCTTTGCGCCAGTAAGTGGCTTGTATAAAGTTATTTTGAGTTAGAATATGTTATAATACAATGAATTTTATTGATTACAAGTGCTAGAGATGGATGAAGAATGTTTAGAAGTGTGAAGAAAGACTTGTTCAAATTGGGTCCCAAATGAGATAAGAACCCAAACCCATTGCTTTGAGGCAGTAAATGGCTTGTATAAAGTTATTTTGAGTTAGAATATGTTATAATACAATGAATTTTATTGATTACAAGTGCTAGAGATGGATGAAGAATGTTTAGAAGTGTGAAGAAAGACTTGTTCAAATTGGGTCCCAAATGAGATAAGAACCCAAACCCATTGCTTTGAGGCACTAAATGGCTTGTATAAAGTTATTTAGGATTAAAATATGTTATAATACCATGAATTTGATTGATTACAAGTGCTAGAGATGGATGAGGAATGTTTAGAAGTGTGAAGAAAGACTTGTTAAAATTTGGTCTCAAATGGGATAAGAACCCACATTGCCAGTAAATGGCTTGTATAAAATTATTTTGGGTTAGAATATGTTATAATACAATGAATTTGATTGATTACAAGTGCTTGAGATGCATGAAGAATTTTAAAAAGTGTGAAGAAAGACTTGGTCAAATGGGGTCCCAAATGGGATAAGAACCCAAAACCATTGCTTTGAGGCAGTAAATGGATTGTATAAAGTTATTTAGGGTTAGAATATGTTATAATACAATGAATTTGATTGATTACAAGTGCTAGAGATGGATGAAGAATGTTTAGAAGTGTGAAGAAAGACTTGTTGAAATTTGGTCCCAAATGGGATAAGAACCCAGAACCATTGCTTTGAGGCACTAAATGGCTTGTATAAAGTTATTTTGGGTTAGAATATGTTATAATATAATGAATTTGATTGATTACGAGTTTTAGAGATGGATGAAGAATGTTTAGAAGTGTGAAGAAAGACTTGTCGAAATTAGGTCCCAAATGGGATAAGAACCCACAACAATTGTTTGAGCTAGTAAGTGGCTTGTATAAAGTTATTTTGGGGTAGAATATGTTATAATACAATGAATTTGATTGATTACAAGTGCTAGAGATGGATGAAGAATGTTTAGAAGTGTGAAGAAAGACTTGTTCAAATTGGGTCCCAAATGGGATAAGAACCCAAAACCATTGCTTTGAGGCAGTAAATGGCTTGTATAAAGTTATTTTGGGTTAGAATATGTTATAATACAATGAATTTGATTGATTACAAGTGCTAGAGATGGATGAAGAATGTTTAGAAGTGTGAAGAAAGACTTGTTCAAATTGGGTCCCAAATGGGAGAAGAACCCAAAATCATTGCTTTGAGGCAGTAAATGGCTCGTATAAAGTTATTTAGGGTTAAAATATGTTATAATACCATGAATTTGATTGATTACAAGTGCTAGAGATGGATGAAGAATGTTTAGAAGTGTGAAGAAAGACTTGTTAAAATTTGGTCTCCAATGGGATAGGAACCCACAAGCCAGTAAATGGCTTGTATAAAATTATTTTGGGTTATAATATGTTATAATACAATGAATTTGATTGATTACAAGTACTAGAGATGGATGAAGAATGTTTAGAAGTGTGAAGAAAGACTTGTTCAAATTGGGTCCCAAATGGGATAAGAACCCAAAACCATTGCTTTGAGGCAGTAAATGGCTTGTATAAAGTTATTTTGGGTTAGAATATGTTATAATACAATGAATTTGATTGATTACAAGTGCTAGAGATGGATGAAGAATGTTTAGAAGTGTGAAGAAAGACTTGTTCAAATTGGGTCCCAAATGGGAGAAGAACCCAAAACCATTGCTTTGAGGCAGTAAATGGCTCGTATAAAGTTATTTAGGGTTAAATATGTTATAATACCATGAATTTGATTGATTACAAGTGCTAGAGATGGATGAAGAATGTTTAGAAGTGTGAAGAAAGACTTGTTAAAATTTGGTCTCAAATGGGATAAGAACCCACAACCATTGCTTTGAGGCAGTAAATGGCTTGTATAAAATTATTTTGGGTTAGAATATGTTATAATACAATGAATTTGATTGATTACAAGTACTAGAGATGGATGAAGAATGTTTAGAAGTGTGAAGAAAGACTTGTTGAAATTGGGTCCCAAATGGGATAAGAACCCAAAACCATTGCTTTGAGGCAGTAAATGGATTGTATAAAGTTATTTAGGGTTAAAATATGTTATAATACAATGAATTTGATTGATTACAAGTGCTAGAGATGGATGAAGAATGTTTAGAAGTGTGAAGAAAGACTTGTTCAAATTGGGTCCCAAATGGGATAAGAACCCAAAACCATTGCTTTGAGGCAGTAAATGGCTTGTATAAAGTTATTTAGGGTTAAAATATGTTATAATACAATGAATTTGATTGATTACAAGTGCTAGAGATGGATGAAGAATGTTTAGAAGTGTGAAGAAAGACTTGTTGAAATTTGGTCCCAAATGGGATAAGAACCCAGAACCATTGCTTTGAGGCACTAAATGGCTTGTATAAAGTTATTTTGGGTTAGAATATGTTATAATATAATGAATTTGATTGATTACAAGTTCTAGAGATGGATGAAGAATGTTTAGAAGTGTGAAGAAAGACTTGTTGAAATTGGGTCCCAAATGGGATAAGAACCCAAAACCATTGCTTTGAGGCAGTAAATGGCTTGTATAAAGTTATTTTGGGTTAGAATATGTTATAATACAATGAATTTGATTGATTACAAGTTCTAGAGATGGATGAAGAATGTTTAGAAGTGTGAAGAAAGACTTGTTCAAATTGGGTCCCAAATGGGATAAGAACCCACAACCATTGCTTTGAGGCAGTAAATGGCTTGTATAAAGTTGTTTAGGGTTATAATATGTTATAATACAATGAATTTGATTGATTAAAAGTGTTAGAGATGCATGAAGAATGTTTAGAAGTGTGAAGAAAGACGTGTTTTATTGGTCCCAAATAGGATAAGAACCCACAACCATTGTTTTGAGGCAATAAATGGCTTGTCTAAAGTTGTTTAGGGTTAGAATATGTTATAATACAATGAATTTGATTGATTACAAGTGTTAGAGATGGATGAAGAATGATTAGAAGTGTGAAGAAAAACTTGGTCAAATCGGGTCCCAAATGGGATAAGAACCCAAAACCATTGCTTTGAGGCACTAAATGGCTTGTCTAAAGTTTTTTAGGGTTATAATATTTTATAATACAATCAATTTGATTGATTACAAGAGCTAGAGATGCATGAAGAATGTTTAGAAGTGTGAAGAAAGACTTGGTTAAATCAGGTCCTAAATGGGATAAGAATCCAAAACCAATGCTTTGAGGAACTAAATCGCTTTTCTAAAGTTGTTTAGCGTTACGATATATTATAATACAATGAATTTGATTGATTAAAAGTGTTAGAGATGCATGAAGAATGTTTAGAAGTGTGAAGAAAGACTTGGTCAAATCAGGTCCCAAATGGGATAAGAACCCAAAACCATTGCTTTGAGGCAGTAAATGGCTTGTCTAAAGTTTTTTAGGGTTAGAATATGTTATAATACAATGAATTTGATTGATTACAAGTGTTAGAGATTGATGAAGAATGTTTAGAAGTGTGAAGAAACACTTGGTCAAATAAGGTCCCAAATAGGATAAGAACCCACAACCATTACTTTGAGGCACTAAATGGCTTGTCTAAAGTTATTTAGGGTTATAATATGTTATAATATAATGAATTTGATTAATTACAAGTGTTAGAGATGTATGAAGAATGTTTAGAAGTGTGAAGAAAGATTTGGTCTAATTAGGTCCCAAATGGGATAAGAACCCAAAACCATTGCTTTGAGGCACTAAATGGCTTGTCTAAAGTTGTTTAGGGTTAGAATATGTTATAATACAATGAATTTGATTGATTACAAGTGTTAGAGATTGATGAAGAATGTTTAGAAGCGTGAAGAAAGAGTTGGTCAAATCAGGTCCCAAATGGGATAAGAACCCAAAACCATTGCTTTGAGACACTAAATGGCTTGTCTAAAGTTATTTAGGGTTATAATATGTTATAATATAATGAATTTGATTAATTACAAGTGTTAGAGATGTATGAAGAATGTTTAGAAGTGTGAAGAAAGACTTGTCAAATTAGGTCCCAAATGGGATAAGAACCCAAAACCATTGCTTTGAGGCACTAAATGGCTTGTCTATAGTTCTTTAGGGTTAGAATATGTTATAATACAATGAATTTGATTGATTACAAGTGTTAGAGATTGATGAAGAATGTTTAGAAGCGTGAAGAAAGAGTTGGTCAAATCAGGTCCCAAATGGGATAAGAACCCAAAACCATTGCTTTGAGACACTAAATGGCTTGTCTAAAGTTGTTTAGGGTTAGAATATGTTATAATACAATGAATTTGATTTATTACAAGTGTTAGAGATTGATGAAGAATGTTTAGAACTGTGAAGAAAGAGTTGGTCAAATTTTGTCCCAAATGGGATAAGAACCCACAACCATTGCTTTTAGGCAGTAAATGGCTTGTCTAAATTTTTTTAGGGTTAGAATATGTTATAATACAATGAATTTGATTGATTAAAAGGGTTAGAGATGCATGAAGAATATTTAGAAGTGTGAAGAAAGACATGGTCAAATCAGGTCCCATATGGGATAAGAACCCAAAACCATTGCGTTAAGACACTAAATGGCTTGTCTAAAGTTATTTAGGGTTAGAATATGTTATAATCAATGAATTTGATTGATTACAAATTCTACAGATGCATGAAGATTGTTTAGAAGTGTGAAAAAAGAGTGGGTTAAATCTTGTCCCAAATGGGATAAGAACCCACCACCATTGCTTTGAGGCAGTAAATGGCTTGTCTAAAGTTGTTTATGGTTAGAATATGTTATAATACAATGAATTTGATTGATTACAAGTGCTAGAGATGCATGAAGAATGTTTAGAAGTGTGAAGAAAGATTTGGTCAAATCAGGTCCCAAATGGGATAAGAACCCACAACCATTGCTTTTAGAAGTGTGAAGAAAGACTTGGTTAAATCATGTTTCAAATGGGATAAGAACCCAAAACAACTGTTTTGAGGCACTAAATGTCTTGTCTAAAGGTTTTTAGGGTTAGAATATGTTATAATACAAAGAATTTGATTTATTACAAAGGCTAGAGATGCATGAAAAATGTTTAGAAGTGTGAAGAAACACTTGGTCAAATAAGGTCCCAAATGGGATAAGAACGCAAAACCATTGCTTTGAGGCACTAATTGGCTTTTCTAAAGTTGTTTAGGGTTAGAATAGGTTATAATACAATGAATTTGATTGATTACAAGTGCTAGAGATGCATGAAGAATGTTTAGAAGTGTGAAGAAACACTTGGTCAAATCTAGTCCCAAATGGAATAAGAACCCACAATCATTGCTTTGATGCACTAAATGGCTTGTCTAAAGTTGTTTAGGGTTAGAATATGTTATAATACAATGAATTTGATTGATTACAAGTTCTAGAGATGCATGAAGATTGTTTAGAAGTGTGAAGAAAGAGTTGGTCAAATTTTGTCCCAAATGTGATAAGAACCCACTACCATTGCTTTGAGGCAGTAAATGGCTTGTCTAAAGTTGTTTAGGGTTAGAATATGTTATAATACAATGAATTTGATTAATTACAAATGTTATAGATGCATGAAGAATGTTTAGAAGTGTGAAGAAAGACTTGGTCAAATCAGGTCCCAAATGGGATAAGAACCCAAAACCATTGTTTTGAGGCACTAAATAGCCTATCTAACGTTTTTTAGGGTTATAATATGTTATAATATAATGAATTTTATTTATTAAAAGTGTTAGAGATGCATTAAGAATTTTTAGAAGTGTGAAAAAAGACTTTGTCAAATATGGTCCCAAATGGGATACGAACCCACAACCATTGCTTTTAGGCAGTAAATGGCCTATCTAAAGTTGTTTATGGCAAGAATATGTTATAATACAATGAATTTGATTTATTAAAAGTGTTAGAGATGCATGAAGAATATTTAGAAGTGTGAAGAAAGACTTGGTCAAATCAGGTCCCAAATGGGATAAGAACCCAAAACCATTGCTTTGAGGAACTAAATGGCTCGTCTAAAGTTGTTTAGGGTTAGAATATGTTATAATACAATGAATTTGATTGATTACAAGTTCTAGAGATGCGTGAAGATTGTTTAGAAGTGTGAAGAAAGAGTTGGTCAAATTTTGTCCCAAATGGGATAAGAACCCACCACCATTGCTTTGAGGCAGTAAATGGACTATCTAAAGTTGTTTATGGCAAGAATATGTTATAATACAATGAATTTGATTTATTAAAAGTGTTAGAGATGCATGAAGAATATTTAGAAGTGTGAAGAAAGACTTGGTCAAATCAGGTCCCAAATGGGATAAGAACCCAAAACCATTGCTTTGAGGAACTAAATGGCTCGTCTAAAGTCGTTTAGGGTTAGAATATGTTATAATACAATGAATTTGATTGATTACAAGTTCTAGAGATGCGTGAAGATTGTTTAGAAGTGTGAAGAAAGAGTTGGTCAAATTTTGTCCCAAATGGGATAAGAACCCACCACCATTGCTTTGAGGCAGTAAATGGCTTGTCTAAAGTTGTTTAGGGTTAGAATATGTTATAATACAATGAATTTGATAGATTACAAGTGCTAGAGATGCATGAAGATTGTTTAGAATTGTGAAGAAAGATTGGTCAAATTTTGTCCCAAATGGGATAGGAACCCACAACCATTGTGTTTAGAAGTGTGAAGAAAGACTTGGTTAAATCATGTTTCAAATGGGATAAGAACCCAAAACAACTGTTTTGAGGCACTAAATGTCTTGTCTAAAGGTTTTTAGGGTTAGAATATGTTATAATACAAAGAATTTGATTTATTACAAAGGCTAGAGATGCATGAAAAATGTTTAGAAGTGTGAAGAAACACTTGGTCAAATAAGGTCCCAAATGGGATAAGAACCCAAAACCATGGCTTTGAGGCACTAATTGGCTTTTCTAAAGTTGTTTAGGGTTAGAATAGGTTATAATACAATGAATTTGATTGATTACAAGTGCTAGAGATGCATGAAGAATGTTTAGAAGTGTGAAGAAACACTTGGTCAAATCTAGTCCCAAATGGAATAAGAACCCACAATCATTGCTTTGATGCACTAAATGGCTTGTCTAAAGTTGTTTAGGGTTAGAATATGTTATAATACAATGAATTTGATTGATTACAAGTTCTAGAGATGCATGAAGATTGTTTAGAAGTGTGAAGAAAGAGTTGGTCAAATTTTGTCCCAAATGTGATAAGAACCCACTACCATTGCTTTGAGGCAGTAAATGGCTTGTCTAAAGTTGTTTAGGGTTATAATATGTTATAATACAATGAATTTGATAGATTACAAGTGCTAGAGATGCATGAAGAATGTTTAGACGTGTGAAGAAAGATTTGGACAAATCTGGTCCCAAATTGGATATGAACCCATAAACATTGCTTTTAGGCAGAAAAAAGCTTGTCTAAAGTTGTTTAGGGTTTTAATATGTTATAATACAATGAATTTGATTCATTACAAGTGTTAGAGATGCATGAAGAATGTTTAGAAGTGTGAAGAAAGACTTGGACAAATCAGGTCCCAAATGGGATAAGAACCCAAAACCATTGCTTTGAGGAACTAAATGGCTCGTTTAAAGTTGTTTAGGGTTAGAATATGTTATAATACAATGAATTTAATTGATTACAAGTTCTAGAGATGCGTGAAGATTGTTTAGAAATGTGAAGAAAGTGTTTGTCAAATTTTGTCCCAAATGGGATAAGAACCCACCACCATTGCTTTGATGCAGTAAATGGTTTGTCTAAAGTTGTTTATGGTTAGAATATGTTATAATACAATGAATTTGATAGTACCCAAAATCATTGCTTTTAGGCAGTAAAAGGCTTGTCTAAAGTTGTTTAGGGTTATAAAGTGTTATAATACAATGAATTTGATTGATTACAAGTGTTTAGAAGTGTGAAGAAAGACTTGGTCAAATAAGGTTCCAAATGGCATAAGAACCCAAAACCATTGCTTTGAGACACTAAATGGCTTGGCTAAAGTTGTTTAGGGTTATAATATGTTATAATTAAATGAATTTGATTGATTAAAAGTGTTAGAGATGCATGAAGAATATTTAGAAGTGTGAAGAAAGACTTGGTCAAGTAAGGTCCCAAATGGCATAAGAACCCAAAACCAATGCTTTGAGGAACTAAATGGCTTGTCTAAAGTTGTTTACGGTTAGAATATGTTATAATACAATGAATTTGATTGATTACAAGTTCTAGAGATGCATGAAGAATGTTTAGAAGTGTAAAGAAAGATTTTGTCAAATCTGGTCCCAAATGGGATAAGAACCAACAACCATTGCTTTTAGGAAGTAAAAGGCTTGTCTAAAGTTGTTTAGGGTTAGAATATGTTATAATACAATGAATTTGATTGATTACATGTGCTAGAGATGCATGAAGAATGTTTAGAAGTGTGAAGAAAGACTTGGTCAAATCAGGTCCCAAATGGGATAAGAACCCAAAACCATTGCTTTGAGGCACTAAATGGCTTGTTTAAAGTTGTTTAGGGTTAGAATATGTTATAATACAATGAATTTGATTGATTAAAAGTGTTAGAGATGCATGAAGAATATTTAGAAGTGTGAAGAAAGACTTGGTCAAATAAGGTCCCAAATGGCATAAGAACCCAAAACCATTGCTTTGAGGAACTAAATGGCTTGTCTAAAGTTCTTTACGGTTAGAATATGTTATAATACAATGAATTTGATTGATTACAAGTTCTAGAGATGCATGAAGAATGTTTAGAAGTGTGAAGAAAGATTTTGTCAAATCTGGTCCCAAATGGGATAAGAACCCACAACCATTGCTTTTAGTAAGTAAAAGGCTTGTCTAAAATTGTTTAGGGTTAGAATATGTTATAATACAATGAATTTGATTGATTACAAGTGTTCGAGATCCATGAAGAATGTTTAGAAGTGTGAAGAAAGACTTGGTCAAATCAGGTCCCTAATGGGATAAGAACACAAAACCATTGTTTTGAGGCACTAAATGGCTTGTCTAAAGTTTTTTAGGGTGAGAATATATTATAATACAATTAATTTGATTGATTACAAGTGCTAGAGATGCATGAAGAATGTTTAGAAGTGTGAAGAAAGACTTGGTCAAATCAGGTCCCAAATAAGATAAGAACCCAAAACCATTGCTTTGAGGCACTAAATGGCTTGTCTAAAGTTGTTTAGGGTTAGAATATGTTATAATACAATGAATTTGATTGATTAAAAGTATTAGAGATGCATGAAAAATATTTCGAAGTGTGAAGAAAGACTTGGTCAAATCATGTCCCAAATGGGATAAGAACCTTAAACCATTGCTTTGAGGCAATAAATGGCTTGTCTAAAGTTGTTTAGGGTTAGAATATATTATAATACAATGAATTTGATTTATTACAAGTGCTAGAGATGCATGAAGAATGTTTAGCACTTTGAAGAAACATTTGGTCAAATTTGTTCCCAAATGGGATAAAAACCCACAACCATTGCTTTGATGCACTAAATGGCTTGTCTAAAGGTTTTTAGGGTTAGAATATGTTATAATACAATGAATTTTATTGATTACAAGTTCTAGAGATGAATGAAGATTGTTTAGAAGTGTGAAGAAAGAGTTGGTCAAATTTTATCCCAAATGGGTAAGAACCCACAACCATTGCTTTGAAGCAGTAAACGGCTTGTCTAAATTTGTTTAGGGTTAGAATATGTTATAATACAATGAATTTGATTGATTTCAAGTGCTAGAGATGCATGAAGAACTTCTAGAAGTGTGAAGAAAGATTTGGTCAAATCTAGTCCCAAATGGGATAAGAATCAACAACCATTGCTTTTAGGCTGTAAAAGGCTTGGCTAAAATTGTTCAGGGTTAGAATATGTTATAATACAATGAATTTGATTGATTACAAGTGTTAGAGATGCATGAAGAATGTTTAGAAGTTTGAAGAAAGACTTGGTTAAATCAGGTCCCAAATGGGATAAGAACCCACCACCATTGCTTTGAGGCAGTAAATGGCTTGTCTAAAGTTGTTTAGGATTAGAATATGTTATAATACAATGAATTTGATTGATTACAAGTGCGAGAGATGCATGAAGAACTTCTAGAAGTGTGAAGAAAGATTTGGTCAAATCTAGTCCCAAATGGGATAAGAATCCACAACCATTGTTTTTAGGCTGTAAAAGGCTTGTCTAAAGTTGTTTAGGGTTAGAATATGTTATAATACAATGAATTTGATTGATTAAAAGTGTTAGAGATGCATGAAGAATGTTTAGAAGTTTGAAGAAAAATTGGTTAAATCAGGTCCCAAATGGGATAAGAACCCACCACCATTGCTTTGAGGCAGTAAATCGCTTGTCTAAAGTTGTTTAGGGTTAGAATATGTTATAATACAATGAATTTGATTGATTACAAGTGCGAGAGATGCATGAAGAACTTCTAGAAGTGTGAAGAAAGATTTGGTCAAATCTAGTCCCAAATGGGATAAGAATCCACAACCATTGCTTTTAGGCTGTAAAAGGCTTGTCTAAAGTTGTTTAGGGTTAGAATATGTTATAATACAATGAATTTGATTGATTAAAAGTGTTAGAGATGCATGAAGAATGTTTAGAAGTTTGAAGAAAAATTGGTTAAATCAGGTGCCAAATGGGATAAGAACCCAAAACCATTGATTTGAGGCACTAAATGGTTTGTCTAAAGTTTTTCAGGGTTAGAATATGTTATAATACAATGAATTTGATTGATTACAAGTGCTATGGATGCATGAAGAATGTTTAGAAGTGTGAAGAAACACTTGGTCAAATCTGGTCCCAAATAGGATAAGAACCCACAACCGTTGCTTTGAGGCAGGAAATGGCTTGTCTAAAGTTTTTGTAGGGTTAGAATATGTTATAATACAATGAATTTGATTGATTACAAGTGCTAGAGATGCATGAAGAATTTTTAGAAATGTGAAGAAAGATTTGGTCAAATTTGGTCCCAAATGGGATAATAACCCACAACAATTGCTTTTAGGCAGTAAATGGCTTGTCTAAATTTGTTTAGGGTTATAATATGTTATAATACAATGAATATGATTTATTACAAGTGTAACAGATGCATAAAGAATGTTTAGAAGTGTGAAGAAAGACTTGGTCAAATCAGGTCCCAAATGGGATAAGAACTCAATGTTATTGGAATGATTTCCCTTGAATTATACATTGATGTTCATGACTTTAAATAGCCAAAGAGGTTACAAGTAGTTCCACATTATATGGGATATACAAAACAATATATACGAGAATAACTAGAGATTGTAACAGAATATGAATATATTCTATCACCCTCCCTCAGGTGAAGCATCGGGTGCCCTAATGGTTAAGCTGTCTCTAAACTCATTAAATAAAGACGTTGGAAGACCCTTGGTGAAAATGTCTGCATATTGAAGTGAAGATGGCACATGAATGACTTTAACCTCTCCTATAGCAACCTTTTCTCGAACAAAGTGGATGTCAAGTTCAATATGTTTGGTTCGTTGATGTTGAACTGGATTGGAAGCCAAATATATTGAACTTATGTTGTCACAGTAAACCACTGAAGCCTTTACTACCGAGAGATGAAGTTCACGCAGCAAATTTCGTAACCAAGTGAGTTCAGCAACTGCATTTGCAACTCCTTTGTACTCAGCCTCTGAACTTGATCTTGAGACTGTAAGCTGGCGTTTTGCTGACCAAGAAACCAAGTTTTGACCAAGGAAGACACAATACCCGGAAGTAGAACGCCGAGTGTCTGGACATCCACCCCAGTCCGCGTCAGAGTACGCAGTTAGATTATTCACATCCGAGTAAGCTGTAAGAGTGTTGATACTGCCGCGATATAATTGCAGGCCATGAGCTTTTGTGCCTTGTAAGTATCTGATGATTCTCTTGAGAGCATTCATATGCGGTGTTCTTGGATCATGCATATACAAGCATATTTGATAAACTGCATATGCTATATCGGGACGAGTGAATGTTAAATACTGCAGAGCTCCAGCTAGACGTCGATAAGTAGTCGGATCAGGGACTGGTTCACCTTTTGTTGCAGAAAGTTTAGACTTGAGATCAACTAGCGTTCCACATGGTTTACAGTCTACCATTCCAGCCCTTGTGATGATATCTTGAGCATAGACGTGCTGGCTGAGGAACAACCCTTTCTTATTGAAATCAGCCTTAACACCAAGAAAGTGATGTAACTTGCCGAGGTCTGACATTGGGAACTCATTCTTTAGCTTCTCTATAATCTGTTGCAGTAGACTCTTAGAAGAAGTTGTTAGCATTATATCATCAACATACAGCAAAATATAAGCTAAGTGATTCCCGTGGTTAAACACAAAAAGAGAATTGTCTGCTTTGCTCATCACAAACCCAAGCTGCAGCAAAAATTTTGTGAAACGAGAATTCCAAGCTCGCGGTGCTTGTTTTAGACCATAGATAGCTTTTTGCAGTTTGCAAACATGATTTGGGTATTCTTTGTTGACGAATCCCGGAGGCTGGTGCATATGTACTGTCTCATTTAAGTCACCTTGGAGAAAGACATTTTTCACATCAAGCTAATGCATAGGCCAGTCCATTGCAACACCAACATTAAGCACCGCTCTAATAGTGGCTGGTTTTACTACAGGACTGAACGTCTGTGTGTAGTCAACACCTTCCTCTTGAGATTTACCATTTGCGACCAGTCTTGTTTTATGTCTTGTAAGCACACCATCTGCATCATATTTGTGCCTGAAAAGCCACATAGATCTAACAATATTGACCTTTGGAGGTCTAGGCACCAAATTCCAACTTTTAGTCTTAATCATAGCATCATACTCATCTGTCATAGCTGGATTCCAATTTGGATCCTGAAGAGCTTGATTATGGCCGGCTGGAAGAGGAGATTTGGTTGAATGAATCAGAGAAATAACCTTCTTTTGCTTAGTTATTCCTGATTTTGATCGAGTTGTCATATTGTGGCGAGGAAGAGAAGGCACGTTTGGTGTAGCGTTTTGGGGAGGAAGAGGCACAGATTCAGCTTGTGTTATCGGAGTTTGAAGAATAGCTTTGAACACAGGAGAAGGATCAGCAATATCATCAAGAAAGGTATACGATGTAGATTGATTTAAAAGAGTTTCAGCTGCTGGGAATTTTTCTTCATCAAAATTCACATGACGTGAAATTATGATTTTGTTTGTTTTTAAATCAAGACATCGATAACCTTTGTGATGAGATGGATAGCCAAGAAACAAACATGGTGTTGTTCTTGGAGAAAGTTTGGAAAGATTGGAATTGTTCAAATTTGGAAAACAAAGACATCCGAAAACGCGAAGATGATCGTAGTTTGGATTTTTGTTGAAGAGAAGGCTGTAAGGAATCTTGTTTTTAATGGCTGTGGAAGGGATTATGTTTAGGATATGAACAGCATCATTTAGAGCCTCAATCCAATAGGAAGGAGCTAGACGTGCTTGAAAAAGAAGAGCACGAATAGCATTGTTAATGGTTCGTATCATCCTCGCAGATTTGCCATTTTGTTGAGAGGTATGAGGACATGAGGATCTTACTTGAATTCCATTCTTATCAAAATAATCATGAAAGTTTTTGTTGTTATATTCTCCACCATTATCACATTGAAAAGAGATTATTTGGCTTTGGAATTGAGTTTTTATTATGTTTGTGAAGTGAAGAAATTTGGAATAAACATCACTCTTTCTACGTATTGGATACGCCCAAAGATAGTGAGTGTATTCATCAAGAAACAAAACATAATACTTAATTCCACTTATGCTTGGAACTGGAGAAGTCCAAACGTCAGAGTGAATGATTTCAAACGGTTTGGTAACACTGGACATGGAAGAAATAAACGGCAATTTTATTTGTTTCCCCAAATAACAAGGTTCACAGGAAGTAGGAAGCTTGTTTTTATTACAATGAACCAAAGAGTTTGATAAAATCGATTGAAGAGAAGCGTTATTGATGTGAGCTAATCTCTTGTGCCATAGCGATGGAGTAGAGGCGAAAAGGGCAGTGGAAGAAGAGCTGTTGTTGTTCTGTGAAGCTGGAAGGAAGTAAAGGTCACCTTGGCTATCACATCGGATCAGAGTTGTCCGAGTTTGAAGGTCCTTCACAGAAAAACCAAAAGGATCAAATTCAACCGAGCACCAGTTATCTTTAGTAAATTGACGAACGGAGATTAAATTTTTGACAATTTTGGGTGTGACAAGGACATTACGAAGATTTAAGGGTCGGGAAAGGCTTTTTATGGAGGAAGAGCCAACACAAGTGACAGGAATTTTGGAACCATTACCCACTATGACAGATTGAGAGTTGTTATGACTAAGAATAGATTGGAGGTTACCTGCAGAGGAGGATAAATGTGCAGTTGAACCGGAGTCCATCACCCAAGGAGCACTTGTTGGATCTACTAGCGTCTCCGTCATGTAACCTAGTTGTATCTCCATTAAATGAGCTTGCTGGTATTGAGGGGTCGAAGGAGACGACATGTGTGGCCTGTAGGATGGGCTTTGTTGATAAGGAGACCAATTTCCAAAATAGTTGGGCCATGCTGGAAACGGGCCTTGCCAAAATGGAGAAGGGGCCCAATTGGTGTAATTAGGTCGTTGTTGAGAGTTTTGTCGACCTCCACCTCTGTTCTTGGTACGCTTGTTGCCCCTGTTGTTGTTGTTGTAGGTGTGGTTTTGTTGATTCGATGGTGTGGAGTTCGGTGGTGTGGCAGCAACAGTGAGAGCAGTGGTGGAAGAGGAGTGGTCTGTGTGTGTCGCCGTGTGTCGATGAGTCTTTTTGAGACGACTCTCTTCCATTTCTAGCATCGATTTGGCTACATCAAAGGTTGGAAAGGGATCCTTGTGTTTGATTACATTTATGATGTAATCATACTTCTCGTTCAGCCCGTTGAGCAGATACATGACCAAAGTTCTGTCATTAACTGGAGCGTCCACATTGTTGAGTAAATCGGCAAGCGATTTGATCTTCTGGCAGTACTCTTAGATTGTTCGATCCCCAATCTCTTGAGTACGGAGTTCATTGTCAAGCTGAATGGCTCTTGCTTCTTTGTTGTTCCAGAATTGATTTTCCACCTGCAGCCAAATATCACGCGACGTGCCACTTGTTTGGAACGAGGAACGGAACAGAGGAGGAGCTAGAGTACCATAAATCCAGAGCTTGACCAGTCCATCACGTTTGTACAAGGCTGCATCATTGGCATTCTCTGGAAGCAAAGTGCCATCTAAGTGCCCAAGTACATCGAACGTGAGACAATGAGTGAGAAACTATTCACGCCAAGCGTCGTAATTGTGGTCATCAAGATCGAGTATGAGAGGGATATGCGATTTGATATTGGTAACACCAAATGCCCTCTCGTGTGCTGCAGGTGCAGCCATTGAAAAAGAATGAAAGAGAGAAGAGAAGCGAGAAGAGAAAGAAAAGAAAAAGAAGAAGCAGAAGAAGCGTAAGCGAAGGAAACAATCAGGAGCGTATAAGCTCTGATACCATGTTATTGGAATGATTTCCCTTGAATTATACATTGATGTTCATGAATTTAAATAGCCAAAGAGGTTACAAGTAGTTCCACATAATATGGGATATACAAAACAATATATACGAGAATAACTAGAGATTGTAACAGAATATGAATATATTCTATCACTCAAAACCATTACTTTGAGGCACTAAATGGCTTGTCTAAAGTTGTTGAGGGTTAGAATATGTTATAATCCAATAAATTTGATTGATTACAAGTGTTAGAGATGCATGAAGAATGTTTAGAAGTGTCAAGAAAGACTTGGTCAAATCAGGTCCCAAATGGGATAAGAACCCAAAACCATTGATTTGAGGCACTAAATGGCTTGTCTAAAGTTTTTTAGGGTTAGAATATGCTATAGTACATTTAATTTGATTGATTACAAGTGCTATAGATGCATTAAGAATGTTTAGAAGTGTGAAGAAACACTTGGTCAAATCTGGTCCCCAATGGGATAAGAACCCACAACCATTGCTTTGATGCAGGAAATGGCTTGTCTAAAGTTTTTTTAGGGTTAGAATATGTTATAATACAAATAATTTGATTGATTACAAGTGCTAGAGATGCATGAAGAATTTTTAGAAGTGTGAAGAAAGATTTGGTCAAATTTGGTCTCAAATGGGATAAGAACCCACAACAATTGCTTTTAGGCAGTAAATGGCATGTCTAAATTTGTTTTGGGTTAAAATTTGTTATAATACAATGAATATGATTGATTACAAGTGTAAGAGATGCATAAAGAATGTTTAGAAGTGTGAAGAAAGACTTGGTCAAATTAGGTCCCAAATGGGATATGAACCCACAACCATTGCTTTAAGGCAGTAAATGGCTTGTCTAAAGTTGTTTAGGGTTAGAATATGTTATAATCCAAGGAATTGGATTGATTACAAGTGTTAGAGATGCATGAAGAATGTTTAGAAGTGTGAAGAAAGACTTGGTCAAATCATGTTCTAAATGGGATAAGAACCCAAAACCATTGCTTTGAGGCACTAAATGACTTGTCTAAAGGTTTTTAGGGTTAGAATATGTTATAATACAATCAATTGGATTGATTAAAAGTGTTAGAGATGCATGAAGAATGTTTAGAAGTGTGAAGAAAGACTTGGTTAAATCAGGTCCCAAATAGGATAAGAACCCAAAACCATTGCTTTGAGGCACAAAATTGCTTGTCTAAAGTTGTTTAAGGTTAGAATATGTTATAATACAATGAATTTGATAGATTACAAGTTCTAGAGATGCATGAAGATTGTTTAGAAGTGTGAAGAAAGAGTTGGTCAAATTTTGTCCCAAATGGGATATGAACCCAGAACCATTGCTTTGAGGCAGTAAATGGCTTGTCTAAAGTTGTTTAGGGTTAGAATATGTTATAATACAATGAATTTGATTGATTACAAGTGCTAGAGATGCATGAAGAATGTTTAGAAGTGTGAAGAAAGATTTGGTCAAATCTGGTCCCAAATGGGATAAAAATCCACAACCATTGCTTTTAGGCAAAAAATGGCTTGTCTAAATTTTTTAGGGTTAGAATATGTTATAATACAATGAATTTGATTGATTAAAAGTGTTAGAGATGCATGAAGAATGTTTAGAAGTGTGAAGAAAGACTTGGTCAAATTAGGTCCCAAATGGGATAAGAACCCAAAACCATTGCTTTGAGGCACTAAATTGCTTGTCTAAAGTTGTTTAAGGTTAGAATATGTTAGAATACAATGATTTTGATTGATTACAAGTGTTAGAGATGCATGAAGAATGTTTAGAAGTGTGAAGAAAGACTTGGTCAAATCAGGTCCCAAAAGGGATAAGAACCCAAAACCATTGCTTTGAGGCACTAAATTGCTTGTCTAAAGTTGTTTAAGGTTAAAATATGTTATAATACAATGAATTTGATAGATTACAAGTTCTAGAGATGCATGAAAATTGTTTAGAAGTGTGAAGAAAGAGTTGGTCAAATTTTGTCCCAAATGGGATATGAACCCAGAACCATTAATTTGAGGCACTAAATGGCTTGTCTAAAGTTGTTTAGGGTTAGAATATGTTATAATCTAATGAATTTTATTGATTACAAGTGTTAGAGATGCATGAAGAATGTTTAGAACTGTGAAGAAAGATTTCGTCAAATCTGGACCCAAATGGGATAAGAACCCACAACCATTGCTTTTAGGCAGTAAATGGCTTGTCTAAATTTATTTAGGGTTAGAATATGTTATAATACAATGAATTTGATTGATTACAAGTGTTAGAGATGCATAAAGAATGTTTAGAAGTGTGAAGAAAGACTTGGTCAAATCAGGTCCCAAATGGGATAAGAACCCAAAACCATTGCTTTGAGGCACTAAATTGCTTGTCTAAAGTTGTTTAAGGTTAGAATATGTTATAATACAATAAATTTAATTGATTACAAGTTTAGGAGATGCATGAAGATTGTTTAGAAGTGTGAAGAAAGAGTTGGTCAAATTTTGTCCCAAATGGGATATGAACCCACAACCATTGCTTTGAGGCAGTAAATGGCTTGTATAAAGTTGTTTAGGGTTAGAATATGTTATAATACAATGAATTTGATTGATTACAAGTGCTAGAGATGCATGAAGAATGTTTAGAAGTGTGAAGAAAGATTTGGTCAAATCTGGTCCCAAATGGGATAAAAACCCACAACCATTGCTTTTAGGCAAAAAATGGCTTGTCTAAATTTTTTAGGGTTAGAATATGTTATAATACAATGAATTTGATTGATTAAAAGTGTTAGAGATGCATGAAGAATGTTTAGAAGTGTGAAGAAAGACTTGGTCAAATTAGGTCCCAAATGGGATAAGAACCCAAAACCATTGCTTTGAGGCACTAAATTGCTTGTCTAAAGTTGTTTAAGGTTAGAATATGTTATAATACAATGATTTTGATTGATTACAAGTGTAAGAGATGCATGAAGAATGTTTATAAGTGTGAAGAAAGACTTTGTCAAATCAGGTCCCATATGGGATAAGAACCCAAAACCATTGCTTTGAGGCACTAAATTGCTTGTCTAAAGTTGTTTAAGGTTAGAATATGTTATAATACAATGATTTTGATTGATTACAAGTGTTAGAGATGCATGAAGAATGTTTAGAAGTGTGAAGAAAGACTTGGTCAAATCAGGTCCCAAATGGGATAAGAACCCAAAACCATTGCTTTGAGGCACTAAATTGCTTGTCTAAAGTTGTTTAAGGTTAGAATATGTTATAATACAATAAATTTAATTGATTACAAGTTTAGGAGATGCATGAAGATTGTTGAGAAGTGTGAAGAAAGAGTTGGTCAAATTTTGTCCCAAATGGGATATGAACCCAGAACCATTGCTTTGAGGCAGTAAATGGCTTGTCAAAAGTTGTTTAGGGTTAGAATATGTTATAATACAATGAATTTTATTGATTACAAGTGCTAGAGATGCATGAAGAATGTTTAGAACTGTGAAGAAAGATTTGGTCAAATCTGGTCCCAAATGGGATAAGAACCCACAACCATTGCTTTTAGGCAGTAAATGGCTTGTATAAAGTTTTTTAGGGTTAGAATATGTTATAATAAAATGAATTTGATTGATTAAAAGTGTTAGAGATGCATGAAGAATGTTTAGAAGTGTGAAGAAAGACTTGGTCAAATCAAGTCCCAAAAGGGATAAGAACCCAAAACCATTGCTTTGAGGCACTAAATTGCTTGTCTAAAGTTGTTTAAGGTTAGAATATGTTATAATACAATAAATTTAATTGATTACAAGTTTAGGAGATGCATGAAGATTGTTTAGAAGTGTGAAGAAAGAGTTGGTCAAATTTTGTCCCAAATGGGATATGAACCCACAACCATTAGTAAATGGCTTGTGTAAAGTTGTTTAGGGTTAGAATATGTTATAATACAATGAATTTGATTGATTACAAGTGCTAGAGATGCATGAAGAATGTTTAGAAGTGTGAAGAAAGATTTGGTCAAATCTGGTCCCAAATGGGATAAAACCCCACAACCATTGCTTTTAGGCAAAAAATGGCTTGTCTAAATTTTTTAGGGTTAGAATATGTTATAATACAATGAATTTGATTGATTAAAAGTGTTAGAGATGCATGAAGAATGTTTAGAAGTGTGAAGAAAGACTTGGTCAAATTAGGTCCCAAATGGGATAAGAATCCAAAACCATTGCTTTGAGGCACTAAATTGCTTGTCTAAAGTTGTTTAAGGTTAGAATATGTTATAATACAATGATTTTGATTGATTACAAGTGTTAGAGATGCATGAAGAATGTTTATAAGTGTGAAGAAAGACTTTGTCAAATCAGGTCCCATATGGGATAAGAACCCAAAACCATTGCTTTGAGGCACTAAATTCCTTGTCTAAAGTTGTTTAAGGTTAGAATATGTTATAATACAATGATTTTGATTGATTACAAGTGTTAGAGATGCATGAAGAATGTTTAGAAGTGTGAAGAAAGACTTGGTCAAATCAGGTCCCAAATGGGATAAGAACCCAAAACCATTGCTTTGAGGCACTAAATTGCTTGTCTAAAGTTGTTTAAGGTTAGAATATGTTATAATACAATAAATTTAATTGATTACAAGTTTAGGAGATGCATGAAGATTGTTTAGAAGTGTGAAGAAAGAGTTGGTCAAATTTTGTCCCAAATGGGATATGAACCCACAACCATTGCTTTGAGGTAGTAAATGGCTTGTCTAAAGTTGTTTAGGGTTAGAATATGTTATAATACAATGATTTTGATTGATTACAAGTGTTAGAGATGCATGAAGAATGTTTATAAGTGTGAAGAAAGACTTTGTCAAATCAGGTCCCAAATGGGATAAGAACCCAAAACCATTGCTTTGAGGCACTAAATTGCTTGTCTAAAGTTGTTTAAGGTTAGAATATGTTATAATACAATGATTTTGATTGATTACAAGTGTTAGAGATGCATGAAGAATGTTTATAAGTGTGAAGAAAGACTTTGTCAAATCAGGTCCCATATGGGATAAGAACCCAAAACCATTGCTTTGAGGCACTAAATTGCTTGTCTAAAGTTGTTTAAGGTTAGAATATGTTATAATACAATGATTTTGATTGATTACAAGTGTTAGAGATGCATGAAGAATATTTAGAAGTGTGAAGAAAGACTTGGTCAAATCAGGTCCTAAATGGGATAAGAACCCAAAACCATTGATTTGAGGCACTAAATGGCTTGTCTAAAGTTTTTTAGGGTTAGAATATGTTATAATACATTTAATTTGATTGATTACAAGTGCTATAAATGCATTAAGAATGTTTAGAAGTGTGAAGAAACACTTGGTCAAATCTGGTCCCCAATGGGATAAGAACCCACAACCATTGCTTTGATGCAGGAAATGGCTTGTCTAAAGTTTTTTTAGGGTTAAAATATGTTATAATACAAATATTTTGATTGATTACAAGTGCTAGAGATGCATGAAGAATTTTTAGAAGTGTGAAGAAAGATTTGGTCAAATTTGGTCTCAAATGGGATAAGAACCCACAACAATTGCTTTTAGGCAGTAAATGGCATGTCTAAATTTGTTTAGGGTTAGAATTTGTTATAATACAATGAATATGATTGATTACAAGTGTAAGAGATGCATAAAGAATGTTTAGAAGTGTGAAGAAAGACTTGGTCAAATCAGGTCCCAAATGGGATATGAACCCACAACCATTGATTTGAGGCAGTAAATGGCTTGTCTAAAGTTGTTTAGGGTTAGAATATGTTATAATCCAAGGAATTGGATTGATTACAAGTGTTAGAGATGCATGACGAATGTTTAAAAGTGTGAAGAAAGACTTGGTCAAATCATGTTCTAAATGGGATAAGAACCCAAAACCATTGCTTTGAGGCACTAAATGACTTGTCTAAAGGTTTTTAGGGTTAGAATATGTTATAATACAATCAATTGGATTGATTAAAAGTGTTAGAGATGCATGAAGAATGTTTAGAAGTGTGAAGAAAAACTTGGTCAAATCAGGTCCCAAATGGGATAAGAACCCAAAACCATTGCTTTGAGGCACTAAATGGCTTGTCTAAAGTTGTTTAGGGTTAGAATTTGTTATAATACAATGAATTTGATTGATTACAAGGTCTAGAGATGCATGAAGATTGTTTAGAAGTGTGAAGAATGAGTTGGTCAAATTTTGTCCCAAATGGGATATGAACCCACAACCATTGCTTTGAGGCAGTAAATGGCTTGTCTAAAGTTGTTTAGAGTTAGAATATGTTATAATTCAATGAATTTGATTGATTACAAGAGCTAGAGATGCATGAAGAATGTTTAGAAGTGTGAAGAAAGATTTGGTCAAATCTGGTCCCAAATGGGATAAGAACCCACAACAATTGCTTTTAGGCAGTAAATGGCTTGTCTAAAGTGTTTTAGGGTTAGAATATGTTATAATACAATGAATTTGATTAATTAAAAGTGTTAGAGATACATGAAGAATGTTTAGAAGTGTGAAGAAAGACTTGGTCAAATCAGGTCCCAAATGGGATAAGAACCCAAAACCATTCCTTTGAGGCACTAAATTGCTTGTCTAAAGTTGTTTAAGGTTAACATATATTATAATACAATGAATTTGATTGATTACTAGTTCTAGAGATGCATGAAGATTGTTTAGAAGTGTGAATAAACACTTGGTCAAATCAGGTCCCATATTGGATAAGAACCCAAAACCATTGCTTTGAGGCACTAAATGGCTTGTATAAAGTTGTTTAGGGTTAGAATATGTTATAATACAATGAATTTGATTAATTACAAGTGTTAGAGATGCATGAAGAATGTTTAGAAGTGTGAAGAAAGACTTGGTAAAATAAGGTCCCAAATGGGATAATAACCCAAAACCATTGCTTTGAGGCACTAAATGGCTTGTCTAAAGTTTTTTAGGGTTAGAATATGTTATAATACAATGAATTTGATTGATTACAAGTGCTAGAGATGCATGAAAAATGTTTAGAAGTGTGACGAGAGATTTGGTCAAATCTAGTCCCAAATGGGATAAGAACCCACAACCATTGCTTTTCGGCAGTAAATGGCTTGTCTAAAGGTTTTTAGGGTTAGAATATGTTATAATACAATGAATTTGATTGATTAAAAGTGTTAGAGAAGCATGAAGAATGTTTAGAAGTGTGAAGAAAGACTTGGTCAAATCATGTCCCTAATGGGATAAGAACCCAAAACCATTGCTTTGAGGCACTAAATGGCTTGTCTAAAGTTGTTTAGGGTTAAAATTTGTTATAATACAATGAATTTCATTGATTACAAGTTCTAGAGATGCATGATGATTGTTAAGAAGTGTGAAGAAAGAGTTGGTCAAATTTTGTTCCAAATGGGATATGAACCCACAACCATTGCTTTGAGGCAGTAAATGGCTTGTCTAAAATTGTTTAGGGTTAGAATATGTTATAATACAATTAATTTGATTGATTACAAGTGCTAGAGATGCATGAAGAATGTTTAGAAGTGTGAAGAAAGTTTTGGTCAAATCTGGTCCCAAATGGGATAAGAACCCACAACCATTGCTTTTAGGCAGTAAATGGCTTGTCTAAAGTGTTTTAGGGTTAGAATATGTTATAATACAATGAATTTGATTAATTAAAAGTGTTAGAGATACATGAAGAATGTTTAGAAGTGTGAAGAAAGACTTGGTCAAATCAGGTCCCAAATGGGATAAGAACCCAAAACCATTGCTTTGAGGCACTAAATTGCTTGGCTAAAGTTGTTTAAGGTTAGAATATGTTATAATACAATGAATTTGATTGATTATTAGTTCTAGAGATGCATGAAGATTGTTTATAAGTAGGAAGAAAGAGTTGGTCAAATTTTGTCCCAAATGGGATATGAACCCACAACCATTGCTTTGAGGCAGTAAATGGCTTGTCTAAAGTTGTTTAGGGTTAGAATATGTTATAATACAATGAATTTGATTGATTACAAGTGCTAGAGATGCATGAAGAATGTTTAGAAGTGTGAAGAAAGATTTGGTCAAATCTGGTCCCAAATGGGATAAGAACCCACAACCATTGCTTTTAGGCAGTAAATGGCTTGTCTAAAGTTTTTTAGGGTTAGAATATGTTATAATACAATGAATTTGATTGATTAAAAGTGTTAGAGATGCATGAATAATGTTTAGAAGTGTGAAGAAAGACTTGGTCAAATCAGGTCCCAAATGGGATAAGAACCCAAAACCATTGCTTTGAGGCACTAAATTGCTTGTCTAAAGTTGTTTAAGGTTAGAATATGTTATAATACATTGACTTTGATTGATTACAAGTGTTCGAGATGCATGAAGAATGTTTAGAAGTCTGAAGAAACACTTGGTCAAATCAGGTCCCATATGGGATAAGAACCCAAAACCATTGCTTTGAGGCACTAAATGGCTTGTCTAAAGTTGTTTAGGGTTAGAATATGTTATAATACAATGAATTTGATTGATAACAAGTGCTAGATATGCATGAAGAATTTTTAGAAGCGTGAAGAAACACTTGGTCAAATCCACTCCCAAATGGGATAAGAACCCAGAACCATTGTTTTGAGGCACTAGATGGCTTGTCTAAAGTTATTTAGGGTTAGAATATATAATGAATTTGATTGATTAGGAGTTCTAGATATGCATGAAGATTGTTTAGAAATGTGAAAAAGAGTTGGTCAAATTTTGTCCCAAATGGGATAAGAACCCACCACTATTGCTTTGAGGCAGTAAATGGCTTGTCTAAAGTTGTTTATGGTTAGAATATGTTATAATCCAAGGAATTGGACTGATTACAAGTGTAGGAGATTCATGAAGAATGTTTAGAAGTGTGAAGAAAGACTTGGTCAAATCAGGTCCCAAATGGGATAAGAACCCAAAACCATTGTTTTGAGGCACTAGATGGCTTGTATATTGTTTTTTAGGGTTAGAATATGTTATAATACAATGAACTTGATTGATTACAAGTGTTAGAGATCCATGAAGAATGTTTAGAAGTGTGAAGAAAGACTTGGTCAAATCACGTCCCAAATGGGATAAGAACCCAAAACCATTGTTTTGAGGCACTAAATGACTTGTCTAAAGGTTTTTAGGGTTAGAATATGTTATAATACAATCAATTGGATTGATTCAAAGTGTTAGAGCTGCATGAAGAATGTTTAGAAGTGTGAAGAAAGACTTGGTCAAATCAGGTCCCAAATGGGATAAGAACCCAAAACCATTGCTTTGAGGAACTAAATGGCTTGTCTAAAGTTGTTTAGGGTTAGAATTTGTGATAATACAATGAATTTGATTGATTACAAGTGCTAGAGATGCATGAAGATTGTTAAGAAGTGTGAAGAAAGAGGTGGTCAAATTTTGTCCCAAATGGGATATGAACCCACAACTATTTCTTTGAGGCACTAAAGGCTTGTCTAAAGTTGTTTAGGGTTGTAATATGTTATAATACAATGAATTTGATTGATTCCAAGTGTTAGAGATGCATGGAGAATGTTTAGAAGTGTGAAGAAAGACTTGGTCAAATTAGGTCCCAAATGGGATAAGAACCCAAAACCATTGCTTTGAGGCACTAAATGGCTTGTCTAAAGTTGTTTAGGGTTAGAATATGTTATAATACAATGAATTTGATTGACAACAAGTGTTAGAGATACATGAAGAATGTTTAAAAGTGAGAAGAAAGACTTGTTGATATTTGGTCACAAAAGGGATAAGAACCCAAAACCATTGCTTTAATGCAGTGAATGGCTTGTATAAAGTTATTTTGGGTTAGAATATGTTATAATACAATGAATTTGATTTATTACAAGTGCTAGAGATACATGAAGAATGTTTAGAAGTGAGAAGAAAGACTTGTTGATATTGGGTCCAAAATGGGATAAGAACCCAAAACCATTGCTTTGAGGCAGTGAATGGCTTGTATAAGTTTCTTTTGGGTTAGAATATGTTATAATACAATGAATTTATATGATTACAAGTGCTAGAGATACATGAAGAATGTTTAGAAGTGAGAAGAATGACTTGTTGATATTTGGTCCCATATGGGATAAGAACCCAAAACCATTGCTTTGAGGCAGTGAATGATGACTTGTATAAAGTTGTTTTGGGTTAGAATATATTGTAATACCATGAATTTGATTGATTACAAGTGCTAGAGATACATGAAGAATGTTAAGAAGTGTGAAGAACGTCTTGTTCATATTTGGTCCCAAATGGGATAAGAACCCAAAACCATTGCTTAGAGGCAGTGAATGGCTTGTATAAGTTTATTTTGGGTTAAATATGTTATAATACAATGAATTTATTTGATTACAAGTGCTAGAGATACATGAAAAATGTTTAGAAATGAGAAGAAAGACTTGTTGATATTTGGTCCCAAATGGGATAAGAACCCAAAACCATTGCTTTGAGGCAGTGAATGGTTTGTATAAAGTTAATTTGGGTTAGAATATTTTATAATAGAATGAATTTGATTGAATACAAGTGCTAGAGATGCATGAAGAATGTTTAAAAGTGTGAAGAACGACTTGTTGATATTTGGTCACTAATGGGATAAGAACCGAAAACCATTGCTTTGAGGCAGTGAATGGCTTGTATAAAGTTATTTTGGGTTAGAATATGTTATAATACAATGAATTTGATTGATTACAAGTGCTAGAGATACATGAAGAATGTTTAGAAGTGAGAAGAAAGACTTGTTGATATTTGGTCCCAAATGGGATAAGAACCCAAAACCATTGCTTTGAGGCAGTGAATGGCTTGTATAAGTTTCTTTTGGGTTAGAATACGTTATAATACAATGAATTTATTTGATTACAAGTGCTAGAGATACATGAAGAATGTTTAGAAGTGAGAAGAATGACTTGTTGATATTTGGTCCCATATGGGATAAGAACCCAAAACCATTGCTTTGAGGCAGTGAATGACTTGTATAAAGTTGTTTTAGGTTAGAATATGTTATAATACGATTAATTTATTTGATTAAAAGTGCTAGAGATACATGAAAAATGTTTAGATGTGAGAAGAAAGACTTGTTGATATTTGGTCCCAAATGGGATAAGAACCCAAAACCATTGTTTGAGGCAGTGAATGGTTTGTATAAAGTTAATTTGGGTTAGAATATGTTATAATAGAATGAATTTGATTGATTACAAGTGCTATAGATGCATGAAGAATGTTTAAAAGTGTGAAGAACGACTTGTTGATATTTGGTCACAAATGGGATAAGAACCCAAAACCATTGCTTTGAGGCAGTGAATAGCTTGTATAAAGTTATTTTAGGTTAGAATATGTTATAATACAATGAATTTGATTGATTACAAGTGCTAGAGATACATGAAGAATGTTTAGAAGTGAGAAGAAAGACTTGTTGATATTTGGTCTCAAATGGGATAAGAACCCAAAACCATTGCTTTGAGGCAGTGAATGGCTTGTATAAGTTTCTTTTGGGTTAGAATATGTTATAATACAATGAATTTATTTGATTACAAGTGCTAGAGATACATGAAAAATGTTTAGAAGTGAGAAGAAAGACTTGTTGATATTTGGTCCCAAATGGGATAAGAACCCAAAACCATTGCTTTGAGGCAGTGAATGGCTTGTATAAAGTTATTTTGGGTTAGAATATGTTATAATACAATGAATTTGATTGATTACAAGTGCTAGAGATACATGAAGAATGTTGAGAAGTGAGAAGAAACACTTGTTGATATTTGGTCCCAAATGACATCAGAACCCAAAACCATTGCTTTGAGGCAGTGAATGGCTTGTATAAAGTGATTTTGGGTTAGAATATGTTATAATACAATGAATTTGATTGATTACAAGTGCTAGAGATACATGAAGAATGTTTAGAAGTGAGAAGAACGACTTGTTGATATTTGGTCCCAAATGGGATAAGAACCCAAAACCATTGCTTTGAGGCAGTGAATGGCTTGTATAAGTTTCTTTTGGGTTAGAATACGTTATAATACAATGAATTTATTTGATTACAAGTGCTAGAGATACATGAAGAATGTTTAGAAGTGAGAAGAAAGACTTGTTGATATTTGGTCCCAAATGGGATAAGAACCCAAAACCATTGCTTTGAGGCAGTGAATGGCTTGTATAAGTTTCTTTTGGGTTAGAATATGTTATAATACAATGAATTTATTTGATTACAAGTGCTAGAGATACATGAAGAATGTTTAGAAGTGAGAAGAATGACTTGTTGATATTTGGTCCCATATGGGATAAGAACCCAAAACCATTGCTTTGAGGCAGTGAATGACTTGTATAAAGTTGTTTTGGGTTAGAATATATTGTAATACCATGAATTTGATTGATTACAAGTGCTAGAGATACATGAAGAATGTTAAGAAGTGTGAAGAACGACTTGTTCATATTTGGTCCCAAATGGGATAAGAACCCAAAACCATTGCTTAGAGGCAGTGAATGGCTTGTATAAAGTTATTTTGTGTTAGAATATGTTATAATACAATGAATTTGATTGATTACAAGTGCTAGACATGCATGAAGAATGTTTAAAAGTGAGAAGAAAGACTTGTTGATATTTGGTCCCAAATGGGATAAGAACCTAAAACCATTGCTTTGATGCAGTGAATGGCTTGTATAAGTTTATTTTGGGTTAAATATGTTATAATACAATGAATTTATTTGATTACAAGTGCTAGAGATACATGAAAAATGTTTAGAAATGAGAAGAAAGACTTGTTGATATTTGGTCCCAAATGGGATAAGAACCCAAAACCATTGCTTTGAGGCAGTGAATGGTTTGTATAAAGTTAATTTGGGTTAGAATATTTTATAATAGAATGAATTTGATTGATTACAAGTGCTAGAGATGCATGCAGAATGTTTAAAAGTGTGAAGAACGACTTGTTGATATTTGGTCACAAATGGGATAAGAACCCAAAACCATTGCTTTGAGGCAGTGAATGGCTTGTATAAAGTTATTTTGGGTTAGAATATGTTATAATACAATGAATTTGATTGATTACAAGTGCTAGAGATACATGAAGAATGTTTAGAAGTGAGAAGAAAGACTTGTTGATATTTGGTCCCAAATGGGATAAGAACCCAAAACCATTGCTTTGAGGCAGTGAATGGCTTGTATAAGTTTCTTTTGGGTTAGAATACGTTATAATACAATGAATTTATTTGATTACAAGTGCTAGAGATACATGAAGAATGTTTAGAAGTGAGAAGAATGACTTGTTGATATTTGGTCCCATATGGGATAAGAACCCAAAACCATTGCTTTGAGGCAGTGAATGACTTGTATCAAGTTGTTTTAGGTTAGAATATGTTATAATACGATTAATTTATTTGATTAAAAGTGCTAGAGATACATGAAAAATGTTTAGATGTGAGAAGAAAGACTTGTTGATATTTGGTCCCAAATGGGATAAGAACCCAAAACCATTGCTTTGAGGCAGTGAATGGTTTGTATAAAGTTAATTTGGGTTAGAATATGTTATAATAGAATGAATTTGATTGATTACAAGTGCTATAGATGCATGAAGAATGTTTAAAAGTGTGAAGAACGACTTGTTGATATTTGGTCACAAATGGGATAAGAACCCAAAACCATTGCTTTGAGGCAGTGAATAGCTTGTATAAAGTTATTTTGGGTTAGAATATGTTATAATACAATGAATTTGATTGATTACAAGTGCTAGAGATACATGAAGAATGTTTACAAGGGAGAAGAATGACTTGTTGATATTTGGTCCCATATGGGATAAGAACCCAAAACCATTGCTTTGAGGCAGTGAATGACTTGTATAAAGTTGTTTTGGGTTAGAATATATTGTAATACCATGAATTTGATTGATTACAAGTGCTAGAGATACATGAAGAATGTTAAGAAGTGTGAAGAACGACTTGTTCATATTTGGTCCCAAATGGGATAAGAACCCAAAACCATTGCTTAGAGGCAGTGAATGGCTTGTATAAAGTTATTTTGTGTTAGAATATGTTATAATACAATGAATTTGATTGATTACAACTGCTAGAGATGCATGAAGAATGTTTAAAAGTGAGAAGAAAGACTTGTTGATATTTGGTCCCAAATGGGATAAGAACCCAAAACCATTGCTTTGATGCAGTGAATGGCTTGTATAAGTTTATTTTGGGTTAAATATGTTATAATACAATGAATTTATTTGATTACAAGTGCTAGAGATACATGAAGAATGTTTAGAAGTGAGAAGAATGACTTGTTGATATTTGGTCCCATATGGGATAAGAACCCAAAACCATTGCTTTGAGGCAGTGAATGACTTGTATAAAGTTGTTTTAGGTTAGAATATGTTATAATACGATTAATTTATTTGATTAAAAGTGCTAGAGATACATGAAAAATGTTTAGATGTGAGAAGAAAGACTTGTTGATATTTGGTCCCAAATGGGATAAGAACCCAAAACCATTGCTTTGAGGCAGTGAATGGTTTGTATAAAGTTAATTTGGGTTAGAATATGTTATAATAGAATGAATTTGATTGATTACAAGTGCTATAGATGCATGAAGAATGTTTAAAAGTGTGAAGAACGACTTGTTGATATTTGGTCACAAATGGGATAAGAACCCAAAACCATTGCTTTGAGGCAGTGAATAGCTTGTATAAAGTTATTTTGGGTTAGAATATGTTATAATACAATGAATTTGATTGATTACAAGTGCTAGAGATACATGAAGAATGTTTAGAAGTGAGAAGAAAGACTTGTTGATATTTGGTCCCAAATGGGATAAGAACCCAAAACCATTGCTTTGAGGCAGTGAATGGCTTGTATAAGTTTCTTTTGGGTTAGAATATGTTATAATACAATGAATTTATTTGATTACAAGTGCTAGAGATACATGAAGAATGTTTAGAAGTGAGAAGAATGACTTGTTGATATTTGGTCCCATATGGGATAAGAACCCAAAACCATTGCTTTGAGGCAGTGAATGACTTGTATAAAGTTGTTTTGGGTTAGAATATATTGTAATACCATGAATTTGATTGATTACAAGTGCTAGAGATACATGAAGAATGTTAAGAAGTGTGAAGAACGACTTGTTCATATTTGGTCCCAAATGGGATAAGAACCCAAAACCATTGCTTAGAGGCAGTGAATGGCTTGTATAAAGTTATTTTGTGTTAGAATATGTTATAATACAATGAATTTGATTGATTACAAGTGCTAGAGATGCATGCAGAATGTTTAAAAGTGAGAAGAAAGACTTGTTGATATTTGGTCCCAAATGGGATAAGAACCTAAAACCATTGCTTTGATGCAGTGAATGGCTTGTATAAGTTTATTTTGGGTTAAATATGTTATAATACAATGAATTTATTTGATTACAAGTGCTAGAGATACATGAAAAATGTTTAGAAATGAGAAGAAAGACTTGTTGATATTTGGTCCCAAATGGGATAAGAACCCAAAACCATTGCTTTGAGGCAGTGAATGGTTTGTATAAAGTTAATTTGGGTTAGAATATTTTATAATAGAATGAATTTGATTGATTACAAGTGCTAGAGATGCATGAAGAATGTTTAAAAGTGTGAAGAACGACTTGTTGATATTTGGTCACAAATGGGATAAGAACCCAAAACCATTGCTTTGAGGCAGTGAATGGCTTGTATAAAGTTATTTTGGGTTAGAATATGTTATAATACAATGAATTTGATTGATTACAAGTGCTAGAGATACATGAAGAATGTTTAGAAGTGAGAAGAAAGACTTGTTGATATTTGGTCCCAAATGGGATAAGAACCCAAAACCATTGCTTTGAGGCAGTGAATGGCTTGTATAAGTTTCTTTTGGGTTAGAATACGTTATAATAAAATGAATTTATTTGATTACAAGTGCTAGAGATACATGAAGAATGTTTAGAAGTGAGAAGAATGACTTGTTGATATTTGGTCCCATATGGGATAAGAACCCAAAACCATTGCTTTGAGGCAGTGAATGACTTGTATCAAGTTGTTTTAGGTTAGAATATGTTATAATACGATTAATTTATTTGATTAAAAGTGCTAGAGATACATGAAAAATGTTTAGATGTGAGAAGAAAGACTTGTTGATATTTGGTCCCAAATGGGATAAGAACCCAAAACCATTGCTTTGAGGCAGTGAATGGTTTGTATAAAGTTAATTTGGGTTAGAATATGTTATAATAGAATGAATTTGATTGATTACAAGTGCTATAGATGCATGAAGAATGTTTAAAAGTGTGAAGAACGACTTGTTGATATTTGGTCACAAATGGGATAAGAACCCAAAACCATTGCTTTGAGGCAGTGAATAGCTTGTATAAAGTTATTTTGGGTTAGAATATGTTATAATACAATGAATTTGATTGATTACAAGTGCTAGAGATACATGAAGAATGTTTAGAAGTGAGAAGAAAGACTTGTTGATATTTGGTCCCAAATGGGATAAGAACCCAAAACCATTGCTTTGAGGCAGTGAATGGCTTGTATAAGTTTCTTTTGGGTTAGAATACGTTATAATACAATGAATTTATTTGATTACAAGTGCTAGAGATACATGAAGAATGTTTAGAAGTGAGAAGAATGACTTGTTGATATTTGGTCCCATATGGGATAAGAACCCAAAACCATTGCTTTGAGGCAGTGAATGACTTGTATAAAGTTGTTTTAGGTTAGAATATGTTATAATACGATTAATTTATTTGATTAAAAGTGCTAGAGATACATGAAAAATGTTTAGATGTGAGAAGAAAGACTTGTTGATATTTGGTCCCAAATGGGATAAGAACCCAAAACCATTGCTTTGAGGCAGTGAATGGTTTGTATAAAGTTAATTTGGGTTAGAATATGTTATAATAGAATGAATTTGATTGATTACAAGTGCTATAGATGCATGAAGAATGTTTAAAAGTGTGAAGAACGACTTGTTGATATTTGGTCACAAATGGGATAAGAACCCAAAACCATTGCTTTGAGGCAGTGAATAGCTTGTATAAAGTTATTTTGGGTTAGAATATGTTATAATACAATGAATTTGATTGATTACAAGTGCTAGAGATACATGAAGAATGTTTAGAAGTGAGAAGAAAGACTTGTTGATATTTGGTCCCAAATGGGATAAGAACCCAAAACCATTGCTTTGAGGCAGTGAATGGCTTGTATAAGTTTCTTTTGGGTTAGAATATGTTATAATACAATGAATTTATTTGATTACAAGTGCTAGAGATACATGAAGAATGTTTAGAAGTGAGAAGAATGACTTGTTGATATTTGGTCCCATATGGGATAAGAACCCAAAACCATTGCTTTGAGGCAGTGAATGACTTGTATAAAGTTGTTTTGGGTTAGAATATATTGTAATACCATGAATTTGATTGATTACAAGTGCTAGAGATACATGAAGAATGTTAAGAAGTGTGAAGAACGACTTGTTCATATTTGGTCCCAAATGGGATAAGAACCCAAAACCATTGCTTAGAGGCAGTGAATGGCTTGTATAAAGTTATTTTGTGTTAGAATATGTTATAATACAATGAATTTGATTGATTACAAGTGCTAGAGATGCATGAAGAATGTTTAAAAGTGAGAAGAAAGACTTGTTGATATTTGGTCCCAAATGGGATAAGAACCCAAAACCGTTGCTTTGATGCAGTGAATGGCTTGTATAAGTTTATTTTGGGTTAAATATGTTATAATACAATGAATTTATTTGATTACAAGTGCTAGAGATACATGAAGAATGTTTAGAAGTGAGAAGAATGACTTGTTGATATTTGGTCCCATATGGGATAACAACCCAAAACCATTGCTTTGAGGCAGTGAATGACTTGTATAAAGTTGTTTTAGGTTAGAATATGTTATAATACGATTAATTTATTTGATTAAAAGTGCTAGAGATACATGAAAAATGTTTAGATGTGAGAAGAAAGACTTGTTGATATTTGGTTCCAAATGGGATAAGAACCCAAAACCATTGCTTTGAGGCAGTGAATGGTTTGTATAAAGTTAATTTGGGTTAGAATATGTTATAATAGAATGAATTTGATTGATTACAAGTGCTATAGATGCATGAAGAATGTTTAAAAGTGTGAAGAACGACTTGTTGATATTTGGTCACAAATGGGATAAGAACCCAAAACCATTGCTTTGAGGCAGTGAATAGCTTGTATAAAGTTATTTTGGGTTAGAATATGTTATAATACAATGAATTTGATTGATTACAAGTGCTAGAGATACATGAAGAATGTTTAGAAGTGAGAAGAAAGACTTGTTGATATTTGGTCCCAAATGGGATAAGAACCCAAAACCATTGCTTTGAGGCAGTGAATGGCTTGTATAAGTTTCTTTTGGGTTAGAATACGTTATAATACAATGAATTTATTTGATTACAAGTGCTAGAGATACATGAAGAATGTTTAGAAGTGAGAAGAATGACTTGTTGATATTTGGTCCCATATGGGATAAGAACCCAAAACCATTGCTTTGAGGCAGTGAATGACTTATATCAAGTTGTTTTAGGTTAGAATATGTTATAATACGATTAATTTTTTTGATTAAAAGTGCTAGAGATACATGAAAAATGTTTAGATGTGAGAAGAAAGACTTGTTGATATTTGGTCCCATATGGGATAAGAACCCAAAACCATGACTTTGAGGCAGTGAATGACTTGTATAAAGTTGTTTTGGGTTAGAATATATTGTAATACCATGAATTTGATTGATTACAAGTGCTAGAGATACATGAAGAATGTTAAGAAGTGTGAAGAACGACTTGTTCATATTTGGTCCCAAATGGGATAAGAACCCAAAACCATTGCTTTGAGGCAGTGAATGGCTTGTATAAGTTTCTTTTGGGTTAGAATATGTTATAATACAATGAATTTATTTGATTACAAGTGCTAGAGATACATGAAGAATGTTTAGAAGTGAGAAGAATGACTTGTTGATATTTGGTCCCATATGGGATAAGAACCCAAAACCATTGCTTTGAGGCAGTGAATGACTTGTATAAAGTTGTTTTGAGTTAGAATATATTGTAATACCATGAATTTGATTGATTACAAGTGCTAGAGATACATGAAGAATGTTAAGAAGTGTGAAGAACGACTTGTTCATATTTGGTCCCAAATGGGATAAGAACCCAAAACCATTGCTTAGAGGCAGTGAATGGCTTGTATAAAGTTATTTTGTGTTAGAATATGTTATAATACAATGAATTTGATTGATTACAAGTGCTAGAGATGCATGAAGAATGTTTAAAAGTGAGAAGAAAGACTTGTTGATATTTGGTCCCAAATGGGATAAGAACCTAAAACCATTGCTTTGATGCAGTGAATGGCTTGTATAAGTTTATTTTGGGTTAAATATGTTATAATACAATGAATTTATTTGATTACAAGTGCTAGAGATACATGAAAAATGTTTAGAAATGAGAAGAAAGACTTGTTGATATTTGGTCCCAAATGGGATAAGAACCCAAAACCATTGCTTTGAGGCAGTGAATGGTTTGTATAAAGTTAATTTGGGTTAGAATATTTTATAATAGAATGAATTTGATTGATTACAAGTGCTAGAGATGCATGAAGAATGTTTAAAAGTGTGAAGAACGACTTGTTGATATTTGGTCACAAATGGGATAAGAACCCAAAACCATTGCTTTGAGGCAGTGAATGGCTTGTATAAAGTTATTTTGGGTTAGAATATGTTATAATACAATGAATTTGATTGATTACAAGTGCTAGAGATACATGAAGAATGTTTAGAAGTGAGAAGAAAGACTTGTTGATATTTGGTCCCAAATGGGATAAGAACCCAAAACCATTGCTTTGAGGCAGTGAATGGCTTGTATAAGTTTCTTTTGGGTTAGAATACGTTATAATACAATGAATTTATTTGATTATAAGTGCTAGAGATACCTGAAGAATGTTTAGAAGTGAGAAGAATGACTTGTTGATATTTGGTCCCATATGGGATAAGAACCCAAAACCATTGCTTTGAGGCAGTGAATGACTTGTATCAAGTTGTTTTAGGTTAGAATATGTTATAATACGATTAATTTATTTGATTAAAAGTGCTAGAGATACATGAAAAATGTTTAGATGTGAGAAGAAAGACTTGTTGATATTTGGTCCCAAATGGGATAAGAACCCAAAACCATTGCTTTGAGGCAGTGAATGGTTTGTATAAAGTTAATTTGGGTTAGAATATGTTATAATAGAATGAATTTGATTGATTACAAGTGCTATAGATGCATGAAGAATGTTTAAAAGTGTGAAGAACGACTTGTTGATATTTGGTCACAAATGGGATAAGAACCCAAAACCATTGCTTTGAGGCAGTGAATAGCTTGTATAAAGTTATTTTGGGTTAGAATATGTTATAATACAATGAATTTGATTGATTACAAGTGCTATAGATACATGAAGAATGTTTAGAAGTGAGAAGAAAGACTTGTTGATATTTGGTCCCAAATGGGATAAGAACCCAAAACCATTGCTTTGAGGCAGTGAATGGCTTGTATAAGTTTCTTTTGGGTTAGAATATGTTATAATACAATGAATTTATTTGATTACAAGTGCTAGAGATACATGAAGAATGTTTAGAAGTGAGAAGAATGACTTGTTGATATTTGGTCCCATATGGGATAAGAACCCAAAACCATGGCTTTGAGGCAGTGAATGACTTGTATAAAGTTGCTTTGGGTTAGAATATATTGTAATACCATGAATTTGATTGATTACAAGTGCTAGAGATACATGAAGAATGTTAAGAAGTGTGAAGAACGACTTGTTCATATTTGGTCCCAAATGGGATAAGAACCCAAAACCATTGCTTAGAGGCAGTGAATGGCTTGTATAAAGTTATTTTGTGTTAGAATATGTTATAATACAATGAATTTGATTGATTACAAGTGCTAGAGATGCATGAAGAATGTTTAAAAGTGAGAAGAAAGACTTGTTGATATTTGGTCCCAAATGGGATAAGAACCCAAAACCATTGCTTTGATGCAGTGAATGGCTTGTATAAGTTTATTTTGGGTTAAATATGTTATAATACAATGAATTTATTTGATTACAAGTGCTAGAGATACATGAAAAATGTTTAGAAATGAGAAGAAAGACTTGTTGATATTTGGTCCCAAATGGGATAAGAACCCAAAACCATTGCTTTGAGGCAGTGAATGGTTTGTATAAAGTGAATTTGGGTTAGAATATTTTATAATAGAATGAATTTGATTGATTACAAGTGCTAGAGATGCATGAAGAATGTTTAAAAGTGTGAAGAACGACTTGTTGATATTTGGTCACAAATGGGATAAGAACCCAAAACCATTGCTTTGAGGCAGTGAATGGCTTGTATAAAGTGATTTTGGGTTAGAATATGTTATAATACAATGAATTTGATTGATTACAAGTGCTAGAGATACATGAAGAATGTTTAGAAGTGAGAAGAAAGACTTGTTGATATTAGGTCCCAAATGGGATAAGAACCCAAAACCATTGCTTTGAGGCAGTGAATGGCTTGTATAAGTTTCTTTTGGGTTAGAATACGTTATAATACAATGAATTTATTTGATTACAAGTGCTAGAGATACATGAAGAATGTTTAGAAGTGAGAAGAATGACTTGTTGATATTTGGTCCCATATGGGATAAGAACCCAAAACCATTGCTTTGAGGCAGTGAATGACTTGTATAAAGTTGTTTTAGGTTAGAATATGTTATAATACGATTAATTTATTTGATTAAAAGTGCTAGAGATACATGAAAAATGTTTAGATGTGAGAAGAAAGAGTTGTTGATATTTGGTCCCAAATGGGATAAGAACCCAAAACCATTGCTTTGAGGCAGTGAATGGTTTGTATAAAGTTAATTTGGGTTAGAATATGTTATAATAGAATGAATTTGATTGATTACAAGTGCTATAGATGCATGAAGAATGTTTAAAAGTGTGAAGAACGACTTGTTGATATTTGGTCACAAATGGGATAAGAACCCAAAACCATTGCTTTGAGGCAGTGAATAGCTTGTATAAAGTTATTTTGGGTTAGAATATGTTATAATACAATGAATTTGATTGATTACAAGTGCTAGAGATACATGAAGAATGTTTAGAAGTGAGAAGAAAGACTTGTTGATATTTGGTCCCAAATGGGATAAGAACCCAAAACCATTGCTTTGAGGCAGTGAATGGCTTGTATAAGTTTCTTTTGGGTTAGAATATGTTATAATACAATGAATTTATTTGATTACAAGTGCTAGAGATACATGAAGAATGTTTAGAAGTGAAAAGAATGACTTGTTGATATTTGGTCCCATATGGGATAAGAACCCAAAACCATTGCTTTGAGGCAGTGAATGACTTGTATAAAGTTGTTTTGGGTTAGAATATATTGTAATACCATGAATTTGATTGATTACAAGTGCTAGAGATACATGAAGAATGTTAAGAAGTGTGAAGAACGACTTGTTCATATTTGGTCCCAAATGGGATAAGAACCCAAAACCATTGCTTAGAGGCAGTGAATGGCTTGTATAAAGTTATTTTGTGTTAGAATATGTTATAATACAATGAATTTGATTGATTACAAGTGCTAGAGATGCATGAAGAATGTTTAAAAGTGAGAAGAAAGACTTGTTGATATTTGGTCCCAAATGGGATAAGAACCCAAAACCATTGCTTTGATGCAGTGAATGGCTTGTATAAGTTTATTTTGGGTTAAATATGTTATAATACAATGAATTTATTTGATTACAAGTGCTAGAGATACATGAAAAATGTTTAGAAATGAGAAGAAAGACTTGTTGATATTTGGTCCCAAATGGGATAAGAACCCAAAACCATTGCTTTGAGGCAGTGAATGGTTTGTATAAAGTTAATTTGGGTTAGAATATTTTATAATAGAATGAATTTGATTGATTACAAGTGCTAGAGATGCATGAAGAATGTTTAAAAGTGTGAAGAACGACTTGTTGATATTTGGTCACAAATGGGATAAGAACCCAAAACCATTGCTTTGAGGCAGTGAATGGCTTGTATAAAGTGATTTTGGGTTAGAATATGTTATAATACAATGAATTTGATTGATTACAAGTGCTAGAGATACATGAAGAATGTTTAGAAGTGAGAAGAAAGACTTGTTGATATTTGGTCCCAAATGGGATAAGAACCCAAAACCATTGCTTTGAGGCAGTGAATGGCTTGTATAAGTTTCTTTTGGGTTAGAATACGTTATAATACAATGAATTTATTTGATTACAAGTGCTAGAGATACATGAAGAATGTTTAGAAGTGAGAAGAATGACTTGTTGATATTTGGTCCCATATGGGATAAGAACCCAAAACCATTGCTTTGAGGCAGTGAATGACTTGTATAAAGTTGTTTTAGGTTAGAATATGTTATAATACGATTAATTTATTTGATTAAAAGTGCTAGAGATACATGAAAAATGTTTAGATGTGAGAAGAAAGAGTTGTTGATATTTGGTCCCAAATGGGATAAGAACCCAAAACCATTGCTTTGAGGCAGTGAATGGTTTGTATAAAGTTAATTTGGGTTAGAATATGTTATAATAGAATGAATTTGATTGATTACAAGTGCTATAGATGCATGAAGAATGTTTAAAAGTGTGAAGAACGACTTGTTGATATTTGGTCACAAATGGGATAAGAACCCAAAACCATTGCTTTGAGGCAGTGAATAGCTTGTATAAAGTTATTTTGGGTTAGAATATGTTATAATACAATGAATTTGATTGATTACAAGTGCTAGAGATACATGAAGAATGTTTAGAAGTGAGAAGAAAGACTTGTTGATATTTGGTCCCAAATGGGATAAGAACCCAAAACCATTGCTTTGAGGCAGTGAATGGCTTGTATAAGTTTCTTTTGGGTTAGAATATGTTATAATACAATGAATTTATTTGATTACAAGTGCTAGAGATACATGAAGAATGTTTAGAAGTGAAAAGAATGACTTGTTGATATTTGGTCCCATATGGGATAAGAACCCAAAACCATTGCTTTGAGGCAGTGAATGACTTGTATAAAGTTGTTTTGGGTTAGAATATATTGTAATACCATGAATTTGATTGATTACAAGTGCTAGAGATACATGAAGAATGTTAAGAAGTGTGAAGAACGACTTGTTCATATTTGGACCCAAATGGGATAAGAACCCAAAACCATTGCTTAGAGGCAGTGAATGGCTTGTATAAAGTTATTTTGTGTTAGAATATGTTATAATACAATGAATTTGATTGATTACAAGTGCTAGAGATGCATGAAGAATGTTTAAAAGTGAGAAGAAAGACTTGTTGATATTTGGTCCCAAATGGGATAAGAACCCAAAACCATTGCTTTGATGCAGTGAATGGCTTGTATAAGTTTATTTTGGGTTAAATATGTTATAATACAATGAATTTATTTGATTACAAGTGCTAGAGATACATGAAAAATGTTTAGAAATGAGAAGAAAGACTTGTTGATATTTGGTCCCAAATGGGATAAGAACCCAAAACCATTGCTTTGAGGCAGTGAATGGTTTGTATAAAGTTAATTTGGGTTAGAATATTTTATAATAGAATGAATTTGATTGATTACAAGTGCTAGAGATGCATGAAGAATGTTTAAAAGTGTGAAGAACGACTTGTTGATATTTGGTCACAAATGGGATAAGAACCCAAAACCATTGCTTTGAGGCAGTGAATGGCTTGTATAAAGTTATTTTGGGTTAGAATATGTTATAATACAATGAATTTGATTGATTACAAGTGCTAGAGATACATGAAGAATGTTTAGAAGTGAGAAGAAAGACTTGTTGATATTTGGTCCCAAATGGGATAAGAACCCAAAACCATTGCTTTGATGCAGTGAATGGCTTGTATAAGTTTCTTTTGGGTTAGAATACGTTATAATACAATGAATTTATTTGATTACAAGTGCTAGAGATACATGAAGAATGTTTAGAAGTGAGAAGAATGACTTGTTGATATTTGGTCCCATATGGGATAAGAACCCAAAACCATTGCTTTGAGGCAGTGAATGACTTGTATAAAGTTGTTTTAGGTTAGAATATGTTATAATACGATTAATTTATTTGATTAAAAGTGCTAGAGATACATATAAAATGTTTAGATATGAGAAGAAAGACTTGTTGATATTTGGTCCCAAATGGGATAAGAACCCAAAACCATTGCTTTGAGGCAGTGAATGGTTTGTATAAAGTTAATTTGGGTTAGAATATGTTATAATAGAATGAATTTGATTGATTACAAGTGCTATAGATGCATGAAGAATGTTTAAAAGTGTAAAGAACGACTTGTTGATATTTGGTCACAAATGGGATAAGAACCCAAAACCATTGCTTTGAGGCAGTGAATAGCTTGTATAAAGTTATTTTGGGTTAGAATATGTTATAATACAATGAATTTGATTGATTACAAGTGCTAGAGATACATGAAGAATGTTTAGAAGTGAGAAGAATGACTTGTTGATATTTGGTCCCATATGGGATAAGAACCCAAAACCATTGCTTTGAGGCAGTGAATGACTTGTATAAAGTTGTTTTGGGTTAGAATATGTTATAATACCATGCATTTGATTGATTACAAGTGCTAGAGATACATGAAGAATGTTAAGAAGTGAGAAGAAAGACTTGTTCATATTTGGTCCCAAATGGGATAAGAACCCAAAACCATTGCTTTGAGGCAGTGAATGGCTTGTATAAAGTTAATTTAGGTTAGAATATGTTATAATACAATGAGTTTGATTGATTACAAGTGCTAGAGATGCATGAAGAATGTTTAAAAGTGAGAAGAAAGACTTGTTGATATTTGGTCCCAAATAGGATAAGAACCCAAAACCATTGCTTTGAGGCAGTGAATGGCTTGTATAAAATTATTTTGGCTTAGAATATGTTATAATACAATGAATTTGATTGATTACAAGTGCTAGAGATACATGAAGAATGTTTAGAAGTGAGAAGAAAGACTTGTTGATATTTGGTCCCAAATGGGATAAGAACCCAAAACCATTGCTTTGATGCAGTGAATGGCTTGTATAAGTTTCTTTTGGGTTAGAATACGTTATAATACAATGAATTTATTTGATTACAAGTGCTAGAGATACATGAAGAATGTTTAGAAGTGAGAAGAATGACTTGTTGATATTTGGTCCCATATGGGATAAGAACCCAAAACCATTGCTTTGAGGCAGTGAATGACTTGTATAAAGTTGTTTTAGGTTAGAATATGTTATAATACGATTAATTTATTTGATTAAAAGTGCTAGAGATACATATAAAATGTTTAGATATGAGAAGAAAGACTTGTTGATATTTGGTCCCAAATGGGATAAGAACCCAAAACCATTGCTTTGAGGCAGTGAATGGTTTGTATAAAGTTAATTTGGGTTAGAATATGTTATAATAGAATGAATTTGATTGACTACAAGTGCTATAGATGCATGAAGAATGTTTAAAAGTGTGAAGAACGACTTGTTGATATTTGGTCACAAATGGGATAAGAACCCAAAACCATTGCTTTGAGGCAGTGAATAGCTTGTATAAAGTTATTTTGGGTTAGAATATGTTATAATACAATGAATTTGATTGATTACAAGTGCTAGAGATACATGAAGAATGTTTAGAAGTGAGAAGAATGACTTGTTGATATTTGGTCCCATATGGGATAAGAACCCAAAACCATTGCTTTGAGGCAGTGAATGACTTGTATAAAGTTGTTTTGGGTTAGAATATGTTATAATACCATGCATTTGATTGATTACAAGTGCTAGAGATACATGAAGAATGTTAAGAAGTGAGAAGAAAGACTTGTTCATATTTGGTCCCAAATGGGATAAGAACCCAAAACCATTGCTTTGAGGCAGTGAATGGCTTGTATAAAGTTAATTTAGGTTAGAATATGTTATAATACAATGAGTTTGATTGATTACAAGTGCTAGAGATGCATGAAGAATGTTTAAAAGTGAGAAGAAAGACTTGTTGATATTTGGTCCCAAATAGGATAAGAACCCAAAACCATTGCTTTGAGGCAGTGAATGGCTTGTATAAAATTATTTTGGCTTAGAATATGTTATAATACAATGAATTTGATTGATTACAAGTGCTAGAGATACATGAAGAATGTTTAGAAGTGAGAAGAAAGACTTGTTGATATTTGGTCCCAAATGGGATAAGAACCCAAAACCATTGCTTTGAGGCAGTGAATGGTTTGTATAAAGTTAATTTGGGTTAGAATATGTTATAATAGAATGAATTTGATTGATTACAAGTGCTATAGATGCATGAAGAATGTTTAAAAGTGTAAAGAACGACTTGTTGATATTTGGTCACAAATGGGATAAGAACCCAAAACCATTGCTTTGAGGCAGTGAATAGCTTGTATAAAGTTATTTTGGGTTAGAATATGTTATAATACAATGAATTTGATTGATTACAAGTGCTAGAGATACATGAAGAATGTTTAGAAGTGAGAAGAATGACTTGTTGATATTTGGTCCCATATGGGATAAGAACCCAAAACCATTGCTTTGAGGCAGTGAATGACTTGTATAAAGTTGTTTTGGGTTAGAATATGTTATAATACCATGCATTTGATTGATTACAAGTGCTAGAGATACATGAAGAATGTTAAGAAGTGAGAAGAAAGACTTGTTCATATTTGGTCCCAAATGGGATAAGAACCCAAAACCATTGCTTTGAGGCAGTGAATGGCTTGTATAAAGTTAATTTAGGTTAGAATATGTTATAATACAATGAGTTTGATTGATTACAAGTGCTAGAGATGCATGAAGAATGTTTAAAAGTGAGAAGAAAGACTTGTTGATATTTGGTCCCAAATAGGATAAGAACCCAAAACCATTGCTTTGAGGCAGTGAATGGCTTGTATAAAATTATTTTGGCTTAGAATATGTTATAATACAATGAATTTGATTGATTACAAGTGCTAGAGATACATGAAGAATGTTTAGAAGTGAGAAGAAAGACTTGTTGATATTTGGTCCCAAATGGGATAAGAACCCAAAACCATTGCTTTGATGCAGTGAATGGCTTGTATAAGTTTCTTTTGGGTTAGAATACGTTATAATACAATGAATTTATTTGATTACAAGTGCTAGAGATACATGAAGAATGTTTAGAAGTGAGAAGAATGACTTGTTGATATTTGGTCCCATATGGGATAAGAACCCAAAACCATTGCTTTGAGGCAGTGAATGACTTGTATAAAGTTGTTTTAGGTTAGAATATGTTATAATACGATTAATTTATTTGATTAAAAGTGCTAGAGATACATATAAAATGTTTAGATATGAGAAGAAAGACTTGTTGATATTTGGTCCCAAATGGGATAAGAACCCAAAACCATTGCTTTGAGGCAGTGAATGGTTTGTATAAAGTTAATTTGGGTTAGAATATGTTATAATAGAATGAATTTGATTGACTACAAGTGCTATAGATGCATGAAGAATGTTTAAAAGTGTGAAGAACGACTTGTTGATATTTGGTCACAAATGGGATAAGAACCCAAAACCATTGCTTTGAGGCAGTGAATAGCTTGTATAAAGTTATTTTGGGTTAGAATATGTTATAATACAATGAATTTGATTGATTACAAGTGCTAGAGATACATGAAGAATGTTTAGAAGTGAGAAGAATGACTTGTTGATATTTGGTCCCATATGGGATAAGAACCCAAAACCATTGCTTTGAGGCAGTGAATGACTTGTATAAAGTTGTTTTGGGTTAGAATATGTTATAATACCATGCATTTGATTGATTACAAGTGCTAGAGATACATGAAGAATGTTAAGAAGTGAGAAGAAAGACTTGTTCATATTTGGTCCCAAATGGGATAAGAACCCAAAACCATTGCTTTGAGGCAGTGAATGGCTTGTATAAAGTTAATTTAGGTTAGAATATGTTATAATACAATGAGTTTGATTGATTACAAGTGCTAGAGATGCATGAAGAATGTTTAAAAGTGAGAAGAAAGACTTGTTGATATTTGGTCCCAAATAGGATAAGAACCCAAAACCATTGCTTTGAGGCAGTGAATGGCTTGTATAAAATTATTTTGGCTTAGAATATGTTATAATACAATGAATTTGATTGATTACAAGTGCTAGAGATACATGAAGAATGTTTAGAAGTGAGAAGAAAGACTTGTTGATATTTGGTCCCAAATGGGATAAGAACCCAAAACCATTGCTTTGAGGCAGTGAATGGCTTGTATAAGTTTATTTTGGGTTAAATATGTTATAATACAATGAATTTATTTGATTACAAGTGCTAGAGATACATGAAAAATGTTTAGAAATGAGAAGAAAGACTTGTTGATATTTGGTCCCAAATGGGATAAGAACCTAAAACCATTGCTTTGAGGCAGTGAATGGCTTGTATAAGTTTATTTTGGGTTAGAATACGTTATAATACAATGAATTTATTTGATTACAAGTGCTAGAGATACATGAAGAATGTTTAGAAGTGAGAAGAATGACTTGTTGATATTTGGTCCCATATGGGATAAGAACCCAAAACCATTGCTTTGAGGCAGTGAATGACTTGTATAAAGTTTTTTTAGGTTAGAATATGTTATAATACGATTAATTTATTTGATTAAAAGTGCTAGAGATACATGAAAAATGTTTAGATGTGAGAAGAAAGACTTGTTGATATTTGGTCCCAAATGGGATAAGAACCCAAAACCATTGCTTTGAGGCAGTGAATGGTTTGTATAAAGTTAATTTGGGTTAGAATATGTTATAATAGAATGAATTTGATTGATTACAAGTGCTATAGATGCATGAAGAATGTTTAAAAGTGTGAAGAACGACTTGTTGATATTTGGTCACAAATGGGATAAGAACCCAAAACCATTGCTTTAAGGCAGTGAATAGCTTGTATAAAGTTATTTTGGGTTAGAATATGTTATAATACAATGAATTTGATTGATTACAAGTGCTAGAGATACATGAAGAATGTTTAGAAGTGAGAAGAAAGACTTGTTGATATTTGGTCCCAAATGGGATAAGAACCCAAAACCATTGCTTTGAGGCAGTGAATGGCTTGTATAAGTTTCTTTTGGGTTAGAATATGTTATAATACAATGAATTTATTTGATTACAAGTGCTAGAGATACATGAAGAATGTTTAGAAGTGAGAAGAATGACTTGTTGATATTTGGTCCCATATGGGATAAGAACCCAAAACCATTGCTTTGAGGTAGTGAATGACTTGTATTAAGTTGTTTTGGGTTAGAATATGTTATAATACCATGCATTTGATTGATTACAAGTGCTAGAGATACATGAAGAATGTTAAGAAGTGAGAAGAAAGACTTGTTCATATTTGGTCCCAAATGGGATAAGAACCCAAAACCATTGCTTTGAGGCAGTGAATGGCTTGTATAAAGTTAATTTGGGTTAGAATATGTTATAATACAATGAGTTTGATTGATTACAAGTGCTAGAGATGCATGAAGAATGTTTAAAAATGAGAAGAAAGACTTGTTGATATTTGGTCCCAAATAGGATAAGAACCCAAAACCATTGCTTTGAGGCAGTGAATGGCTTGTATAAAATTATTTTGGCTTAGAATATGTTATAATACAATGAATTTGATTGATTACAAGTGCTAGAGATACATGAAGAATGTTTAGAAGTGAGAAGAAAGACTTGTTGATATTTGGTCCCAAATGGGATAAGAACCCAAAACCATTGCTTTGAGGCAGTGAATGGCTTGTATAAGTTTATTTTGGGTTAAATATGTTATAATACAATGAATTTATTTGATTACAAGTGCTAGAGATACATGAAAAATGTTTAGAAATGAGAAGAAAGACTTGTTGATATTTGGTCCCAAATGGGATAAGAACCCAAAACCATTGCTTTGAGGCAGTGAATGGTTTGTATAAAGTTAATTTGGGTTAGAATATGTTATAATAGAATGAATTTGATTGATTACAAGTGCTAGAGGTGCATGAAGAATGTTTAAAAGTGTGAAGAACAACTTGTTGATATTTGGTCACAAATGGGATAAGAACCCAAAACCATTGCTTTGAGGCAGTGAATGGCTTGTATAAAGTTATTTTGGGTTAGAATATGTTATAATACAATGAATTTGATTGATTACAAGTGCTAGAGATACATGAAGAATGTTTAGAAGTGAGAAGAAAGACTTGTTGATATTTGGTCCCAAATGGGATAAGAACCCAAAACCATTGCTTTGAGGCAGTGAATGGCTTGTATAAGTTTCTTTTGGGTTAGAATATGTTATAATACAATGAATTTATTTGATTACAAGTGCTAGAGATACATGAAGAATGTTTAGAAGTGAGAAGAATGACTTGTTGATATTTGGTCCCATATGGGATAAGAACCCAAAACCATTGCTTTGAGGCAGTGAATGACTTGTATTAAGTTGTTTTGGGTTAGAATATGTTATAATACCATGCATTTGATTGATTACAAGTGCTAGAGATACATGAAGAATGTTAAGAAGTGAGAAGAAAGACTTGTTCATATTTGGTCCCAAATGGGATAAGAACCCAAAACCATTCCTTTGAGGCAGTGAATGGCTTGTATAAAGTTAATTTGGGTTAGAATATGTTATAATACAATGAGTTTGATTGATTACAAGTGCTAGAGATGCATGAAGAATGTTTAAAAATGAGAAGAAAGACTTGTTGATATTTGGTCCCAAATAGGATAAGAACCCAAAACCATTGCTTTGAGGCAGTGAATGGCTTGTATAAAATTATTTTGGCTTAGAATATGTTATAATACAATGAATTTGATTGATTACAAGTGCTAGAGATACATGAAGAATGTTTAGAAGTGAGAAGAAAGACTTGTTGATATTTGGTCCCAAATGGGATAAGAACCCAAAACCATTGCTTTGAGGCAGTGAATGGCTTGTATAAGTTTATTTTGGGTTAAATATGTTATAATACAATGAATTTATTTGATTACAAGTGCTAGAGATACATGAAAAATGTTTAGAAATGAGAAGAAAGACTTGTTGATATTTGGTCCCAAATGGGATAAGAACCCAAAACCATTGCTTTGAGGCAGTGAATGGTTTGTATAAAGTTAATTTGGGTTAGAATATGTTATAATAGAATGAATTTGATTGATTACAAGTGCTAGAGGTGCATGAAGAATGTTTAAAAGTGTGAAGAACAACTTGTTGATATTTGGTCACAAATGGGATAAGAACCCAAAACCATTGCTTTGAGGCAGTGAATGGCTTGTATAAAGTTATTTTGGGTTAGAATATGTTATAATACAATGAATTTGATTGATTACAAGTGCTAGAGATACATGAAGAATGTTTAGAAGTGAGAAGAAAGACTTGTTGATATTTGGTCCCAAATGGGATAAGAACCCAAAACCATTGCTTTGAGGCAGTGAATGGCTTGTATAAGTTTCTTTTGGGTTAGAATATGTTATAATACAATGAATTTATTTGATTACAAGTGCTAGAGATACATGAAGAATGTTTAGAAGTGAGAAGAATGACTTGTTGATATTTGGTCCCATATGGGATAAGAACCCAAAACCATTGCTTTGAGGCAGTGAATGACTTGTATTAAGTTGTTTTGGGTTAGAATATGTTATAATACCATGCATTTGATTGATTACAAGTGCTAGAGATACATGAAGAATGTTAAGAAGTGAGAAGAAAGACTTGTTCATATTTGGTCCCAAATGGGATAAGAACCCAAAACCATTCCTTTGAGGCAGTGAATGGCTTGTATAAAGTTAATTTGGGTTAGAATATGTTATAATACAATGAGTTTGATTGATTACAAGTGCTAGAGATGCATGAAGAATGTTTAAAAATGAGAAGAAAGACTTGTTGATATTTGGTCCCAAATAGGATAAGAACCCAAAACCATTGCTTTGAGGCAGTGAATGGCTTGTATAAAATTATTTTGGCTTAGAATATGTTATAATACAATGAATTTGATTGATTACAAGTGCTAGAGATACATGAAGAATGTTTAGAAGTGAGAAGAAAGACTTGTTGATATTTGGTCCCAAATGGGATAAGAACCCAAAACCATTGCTTTGAGGCAGTGAATGGTTTGTATAAGTTTATTTTGGGTTAAATATGTTATAATACAATGAATTTATTTGATTACAAGTGCTAGAGATACATGAAAAATGTTTAGAAATGAGAAGAAAGACTTGTTGATATTTGGTCCCAAATGGGATAAGAACCCAAAACCATTGCTTTGAGGCAGTGAATGGTTTGTATAAAGTTAATTTGGGTTAGAATATGTTATAATAGAATGAATTTGATTGATTACAAGTGCTAGAGATGCATGAAGAATGTTTAAAAGTGTGAAGAACGACTTGTTGATATTTGGTCACAAATTGGATAAGAACCCAAAACCATTGCTTTGAGGCAGTGAATGGCTTGTATAAAGTTATTTTGGCTTAGAATATGTTATAATACAATGAATTTGATTGATTACAAGTGCTAGAGATACATGAAGAATGTTTAGAAGTGAGAAGAAAGACTTGTTGATATTTGGTCCCAAATGGGATAAGAACCCAAAACCATTGCTTTGAGGCAGTGAATGGCTTGTATAAGTTTATTTTGGGTTAAATATGTTATAATACAATGAATTTATTTGATTACAAGTGCTAGAGATACATGAAAAATGTTTAGAAATGAGAAGAAAGACTTGTTGATATTTGGTCCCAAATGGGATAAGAACCTAAAACCATTGCTTTGAGGCAGTGAATGGCTTGTATAAGTTTATTTTGGGTTAGAATACGTTATAATACAATGAATTTATTTGATTACAAGTGCTAGAGATACATGAAGAATGTTTAGAAGTGAGAAGAATGACTTGTTGATATTTGGTCCCATATGGGATAAGAACCCAAAACCATTGCTTTGAGGCAGTGAATGACTTGTATAAAGTTTTTTTAGGTTAGAATATGTTATAATACGATTAATTTATTTGATTAAAAGTGCTAGAGATACATGAAAAATGTTTAGATGTGAGAAGAAAGACTTGTTGATATTTGGTCCCAAATGGGATAAGAACCCAAAACCATTGCTTTGAGGCAGTGAATGGTTTGTATAAAGTTAATTTGGGTTAGAATATGTTATAATAGAATGAATTTGATTGATTACAAGTGCTATAGATGCATGAAGAATGTTTAAAAGTGTGAAGAACGACTTGTTGATATTTGGTCACAAATGGGATAAGAACCCAAAACCATTGCTTTAAGGCAGTGAATAGCTTGTATAAAGTTATTTTGGGTTAGAATATGTTATAATACAATGAATTTGATTGATTACAAGTGCTAGAGATACATGAAGAATGTTTAGAAGTGAGAAGAAAGACTTGTTGATATTTGGTCCCAAATGGGATAAGAACCCAAAACCATTGCTTTGAGGCAGTGAATGGCTTGTATAAGTTTCTTTTGGGTTAGAATATGTTATAATACAATGAATTTATTTGATTACAAGTGCTAGAGATACATGAAGAATGTTTAGAAGTGAGAAGAATGACTTGTTGATATTTGGTCCCATATGGGATAAGAACCCAAAACCATTGCTTTGAGGTAGTGAATGACTTGTATTAAGTTGTTTTGGGTTAGAATATGTTATAATACCATGCATTTGATTGATTACAAGTGCTAGAGATACATGAAGAATGTTAAGAAGTGAGAAGAAAGACTTGTTCATATTTGGTCCCAAATGGGATAAGAACCCAAAACCATTGCTTTGAGGCAGTGAATGGCTTGTATAAAGTTAATTTGGGTTAGAATATGTTATAATACAATGAGTTTGATTGATTACAAGTGCTAGAGATGCATGAAGAATGTTTAAAAATGAGAAGAAAGACTTGTTGATATTTGGTCCCAAATAGGATAAGAACCCAAAACCATTGCTTTGAGGCAGTGAATGGCTTGTATAAAATTATTTTGGCTTAGAATATGTTATAATACAATGAATTTGATTGATTACAAGTGCTAGAGATACATGAAGAATGTTTAGAAGTGAGAAGAAAGACTTGTTGATATTTGGTCCCAAATGGGATAAGAACCCAAAACCATTGCTTTGAGGCAGTGAATGGCTTGTATAAGTTTATTTTGGGTTAAATATGTTATAATACAATGAATTTATTTGATTACAAGTGCTAGAGATACATGAAAAATGTTTAGAAATGAGAAGAAAGACTTGTTGATATTTGGTCCCAAATGGGATAAGAACCCAAAACCATTGCTTTGAGGCAGTGAATGGTTTGTATAAAGTTAATTTGGGTTAGAATATGTTATAATAGAATGAATTTGATTGATTACAAGTGCTAGAGGTGCATGAAGAATGTTTAAAAGTGTGAAGAACAACTTGTTGATATTTGGTCACAAATGGGATAAGAACCCAAAACCATTGCTTTGAGGCAGTGAATGGCTTGTATAAAGTTATTTTGGGTTAGAATATGTTATAATACAATGAATTTGATTGATTACAAGTGCTAGAGATACATGAAGAATGTTTAGAAGTGAGAAGAAAGACTTGTTGATATTTGGTCCCAAATGGGATAAGAACCCAAAACCATTGCTTTGAGGCAGTGAATGGCTTGTATAAGTTTCTTTTGGGTTAGAATATGTTATAATACAATGAATTTATTTGATTACAAGTGCTAGAGATACATGAAGAATGTTTAGAAGTGAGAAGAATGACTTGTTGATATTTGGTCCCATATGGGATAAGAACCCAAAACCATTGCTTTGAGGCAGTGAATGACTTGTATTAAGTTGTTTTGGGTTAGAATATGTTATAATACCATGCATTTGATTGATTACAAGTGCTAGAGATACATGAAGAATGTTAAGAAGTGAGAAGAAAGACTTGTTCATATTTGGTCCCAAATGGGATAAGAACCCAAAACCATTCCTTTGAGGCAGTGAATGGCTTGTATAAAGTTAATTTGGGTTAGAATATGTTATAATACAATGAGTTTGATTGATTACAAGTGCTAGAGATGCATGAAGAATGTTTAAAAATGAGAAGAAAGACTTGTTGATATTTGGTCCCAAATAGGATAAGAACCCAAAACCATTGCTTTGAGGCAGTGAATGGCTTGTATAAAATTATTTTGGCTTAGAATATGTTATAATACAATGAATTTGATTGATTACAAGTGCTAGAGATACATGAAGAATGTTTAGAAGTGAGAAGAAAGACTTGTTGATATTTGGTCCCAAATGGGATAAGAACCCAAAACCATTGCTTTGAGGCAGTGAATGGCTTGTATAAGTTTATTTTGGGTTAAATATGTTATAATACAATGAATTTATTTGATTACAAGTGCTAGAGATACATGAAAAATGTTTAGAAATGAGAAGAAAGACTTGTTGATATTTGGTCCCAAATGGGATAAGAACCCAAAACCATTGCTTTGAGGCAGTGAATGGTTTGTATAAAGTTAATTTGGGTTAGAATATGTTATAATAGAATGAATTTGATTGATTACAAGTGCTAGAGGTGCATGAAGAATGTTTAAAAGTGTGAAGAACAACTTGTTGATATTTGGTCACAAATGGGATAAGAACCCAAAACCATTGCTTTCAGGCAGTGAATGGCTTGTATAAAGTTATTTTGGGTTAGAATATGTTATAATACAATGAATTTGATTGATTACAAGTGCTAGAGATACATGAAGAATGTTTAGAAGTGAGAAGAAAGACTTGTTGATATTTGGTCCCAAATGGGATAAGAACCCAAAACCATTGCTTTGAGGCAGTGAATGGCTTGTATAAGTTTCTTTTGGGTTAGAATATGTTATAATACAATGAATTTATTTGATTACAAGTGCTAGAGATACATGAAGAATGTTTAGAAGTGAGAAGAATGACTTGTTGATATTTGGTCCCATATGGGATAAGAACCCAAAACCATTGCTTTGAGGCAGTGAATGACTTGTATTAAGTTGTTTTGGGTTAGAATATGTTATAATACCATGCATTTGATTGATTACAAGTGCTAGAGATACATGAAGAATGTTAAGAAGTGAGAAGAAAGACTTGTTCATATTTGGTCCCAAATGGGATAAGAACCCAAAACCATTCCTTTGAGGCAGTGAATGGCTTGTATAAAGTTAATTTGGGTTAGAATATGTTATAATACAATGAGTTTGATTGATTACAAGTGCTAGAGATGCATGAAGAATGTTTAAAAATGAGAAGAAAGACTTGTTGATATTTGGTCCCAAATAGGATAAGAACCCAAAACCATTGCTTTGAGGCAGTGAATGGCTTGTATAAAATTATTTTGGCTTAGAATATGTTATAATACAATGAATTTGATTGATTACAAGTGCTAGAGATACATGAAGAATGTTTAGAAGTGAGAAGAAAGACTTGTTGATATTTGGTCCCAAATGGGATAAGAACCCAAAACCATTGCTTTGAGGCAGTGAATGGTTTGTATAAGTTTATTTTGGGTTAAATATGTTATAATACAATGAATTTATTTGATTACAAGTGCTAGAGATACATGAAAAATGTTTAGAAATGAGAAGAAAGACTTGTTGATATTTGGTCCCAAATGGGATAAGAACCCAAAACCATTGCTTTGAGGCAGTGAATGGTTTGTATAAAGTTAATTTGGGTTAGAATATGTTATAATAGAATGAATTTGATTGATTACAAGTGCTAGAGATGCATGAAGAATGTTTAAAAGTGTGAAGAACGACTTGTTGATATTTGGTCACAAATTGGATAAGAACCCAAAACCATTGCTTTGAGGCAGTGAATGGCTTGTATAAAGTTATTTTGGGTTAGAATATGTTATAATACAATGAATTTGATTGATTACAAGTGCTAGAGATACATGAAGAATGTTTAGAAGTGAGAAGAAAGACTTGTTGATATTTGGTCCCAAATGGGATAAGAACCCAAAACCATTGCTTTGAGGCAGTGAATGGCTTGTATAAGTTTCTTTTGGGTTAGAATATGTTATAATACAATGAATTTATTTGATTACAAGTGCTAGAGATACATGAAGAATGTTTAGAAGTGAGAAGAATGACTTGTTGATATTTGGTCCCATATGGGATAAGAACCCAAAACCATTGCTTTGAGGCAAGGAATGACTTGTATAAAGTTGTTTTGGGTTAGAATATGTTATAATACCATGCATTTGATTGATTACAAGTGCTAGAGATACATGAAGAATGTTAAGAAGTGAGAAGAAAGACTTGTTCATATTTGGTCCCAAATGGGATAAGAACCCAAAACCATTGCTTTGAGGCAGTGAATGGCTTGTATAAAGTTAATTTAGGTTAGAATATGTTATAATACAATGAGTTTGATTGATTACAAGTGCTAGAGATGCATGAAGAATGTTTAAAAGTGAGAAGAAAGACTTGTTGATATTTGGTCCCAAATAGGATAAGAACCCAAAACCATTGCTTTGAGGCAGTGAATGGCTTGTATAAAATTATTTTGGCTTAGAATATGTTATAATACAATGAATTTGATTGATTACAAGTGCTAGAGATACATGAAGAATGTTTAGAAGTGAGAAGAAAGACTTGTTGATATTTGGTCCCAAATGGGATAAGAACCCAAAACCATTGCTTTGAGGCAGTGAATGGCTTGTATAAGTTTATTTTGGGTTAAATATGTTATAATACAATGAATTTATTTGATTACAAGTGCTAGAGATACATGAAAAATGTTTAGAAATGAGAAGAAAGACTTGTTGATATTTGGTCCCAAATGGGATAAGAACCCAAAACCATTGCTTTGAGGCAGTGAATGGCTTGTATAAGTTTCTTTTGGGTTAGAATACGTTATAATACAATGAATTTATTTGATTACAAGTGCTAGAGATACATGAAGAATGTTTAGAAGTGAGAAGAATGACTTGTTGATATTTGGTCCCATATGGGATAAGAACCCAAAACCATTGCTTTGAGGCAGTGAATGACTTGTATAAAGTTGTTTTAGGTTAGAATATGTTATAATACGATTAATTTATTTGATTAAAAGTGCTAGAGATACATGAAAAATGTTTAGATGTGATAAGAAAGACTTGTTGATATTTGGTCCCAAATGGGATAAGAACCCAAAACCATTGCTTTGAGGCAGTGAATGGTTTGTATAAAGTTAATTTGGGTTAGAATATGTTATAATAGAATGAATTTGATTGATTACAAGTGCTATAGATGCATGAAGAATGTTTAAAAGTGTGAAGAACGACTTGTTGATATTTGGTCCCAAATGGGATAAGAACCCAAAACCATTGCTTTGAGGCAGTGAATGGCTTGTATAAGTTTATTTTGGGTTAAATATGTTATAATACAATGAATTTATTTGATTACAAGTGCTAGAGATACATGAAAAATGTTTAGAAATGAGAAGAAAGACTTGTTGATATTTGGTCCCAAATGGGATAAGAACCCAAAACCATTGCTTTGAGGCAGTGAATGGTTTGTATAAAGTTAATTTGGGTTAGAATATGTTATAATAGAATGAATTTGATTGATTACAAGTGCTAGAGATGCATGAAGAATGTTTAAAAGTGTGAAGAACGACTTGTTGATATTTGGTCACAAATGGGATAAGAACCCAAAACCATTGCTTTGAGGCAGTGAATGGCTTGTATAAAGTTATTTTGGGTTAGAATATGTTATAATACAATGAATTTGATTGATTACAAGTGCTAGAGATACATGAAGAATGTTTAGAAGTGAGAAGAAAGACTTGTTGATATTTGGTCCCAAATGGGATAAGAACCCAAAACCATTGCTTTGAGGCAGCGAATGGCTTGTATAAAGTTGTTTTGGGTTAGAATATGTTATAATACCATGAATTTGATTGATTACAAGTGCTAGAGATACATGAAGAATGTTTAGAAGTGAGAAGAAAGACTTGTTCATATTTGGTCGCAAATGGGATAAGAACCCAAAACCATTGCTTAGAGGCAGTAAATGGCTTGTATAAATTTATTTTGTGTTAGAATATGTTATAATACAATGAATTTGATTGATTACAAGTGCTAGAGATACATGAAGAATGTTTAGAAGTGAAAAGAAACACTTGTTGATATTTGTTCCCAAATGGGATAAGAACCCAAAACTATTGCTTTGAGGCAGTGAATGGCTTGTATAAGTTTATTTTGGGTTAGAATATGTTATAATACAATGAGTTTATTTGATTACAAGTGCTAGAGATACATGAAAAATGTTTAGAAGTGAGAAGAAAAACTTGTTGATATTTGGTCCCAAATTGGATAAGAACCTAAAACCATTGCTTTGAGGCAGTGAATGGCTTGTATAAAGTTAATTTGAGTTAGAATATGTTATAATACTATGAGTTTGATTGATTACAATTGCTAGAAATGCATGAAGAATGTTTAAAAGTGAGAAGAAAGACTTGTTGATATTTGGTCCCAAATGGGATAAGAACCCAAAACCATTGCTTTGAGGCAGTGAATGACTTGTATAAAGTTATTTTGGGTTAGAATATGTTATAATACAATGAATTTGATTGATTACAAGTGCTAGAGATACATGAATAATGTTTAGAAGAGAGTAGAAAGACTTGTTGATATTTGGTCCCAAATGGGATAAGAACCCAAAACCATTGCTTTGAGGCAGTGAATGGCTTGTATAAGTTTATTTTGGGTTAAATATGTTATAATACAATGAGTTTGATTGATTACAATTGCTAGAGATGCATGAAGAATGTTTAAAAGTGAGAAGAAAGACTTGTTGATATTTGGTCCCAAATGGGATAAGAACCCAAAACCATTGCTTTGAGGCAGTGAATGGCTTGTATAAAGTTATTTTGGGTTAGAATACGTTATAATACAATGAATTTGATTGATTACAAGTGCTAGAGATACATGAAGAATGTTTAAAAGTGAGAAGAAAGACTTGTTGATATTTGGTCCCAAATGGGATAAGAACCCAAAACCATTGCTTTGAGGCAGTGAATGGCTTGTATAAGTTTCTTTTGGGTTAGAATACGTTATAATACAATGAATTTATTTGATTACAAGTGCTAGAGATACATGAAGAATGTTTAGAAGTGAGAAGAATGACTTGTTGATATTTGGTCCCATATGGGATAAGAACCCAAAACCATTGCTTTGAGGCAGTGAATGACTTGTATAAAGTTGTTTTAGGTTAGAATATGTTATAATACGATTAATTTATTTGATTAAAAGTGCTAGAGATACATGAAAAATGTTTAGATGTGATAAGAAAGACTTGTTGATATTTGGTCCCAAATGGGATAAGAACCCAAAACCATTGCTTTGAGGCAGTGAATGGTTTGTATAAAGTTAATTTGGGTTAGAATATGTTATAATAGAATGAATTTGATTGATTACAAGTGCTATAGATGCATGAAGAATGTTTAAAAGTGTGAAGAACGACTTGTTGATATTTGGTCACAAATGGGATAAGAACCCAAAACCATTGCTTTGAGGCAGTGAATAGCTTGTATAAAGTTATTTTGGGTTAGAATATGTTATAATACAATGAATTTGATTGATTACAAGTGCTAGAGATACATGAAGAATGTTTAGAAGAGAGAAGAAAGACTTGTTGATATTTGGTTCCAAATGGGATAAGAACCCAAAACCATTGCTTTGAGGCAGTGAATGGCTTGTATAAGTTTCTTTTGGGTTAGAATATGTTATAATACAATGAATTTATTTGATTACAAGTGCTAGAGATACATGAAGAATGTTTAGAAGTGAGAAGAATGACTTGTTGATATTTGGTCCCATATGGGATAAGAACCCAAAACCATTGCTTTGAGGCAGTGAATGACTTGTATAAAGTTGTTTTGGGTTAGAATATGTTATAATACCATGCATTTGATTGATTACAAGTGCTAGAGATACATGAAGAATGTTAAGAAGTGAGAAGAAAGACTTGTTCATATTTGGTCCCAAATGGGATAAGAACCCAAAACCATTGCTTTGAGGCAGTGAATGGCTTGTATAAAGTTAATTTGGGTTAGAATATGTTATAATACAATGAGTTTGATTGATTACAAGTGCTAGAGATGCATGAAGAATGTTTAAAAATGAGAAGAAATACTTGTTGATATTTGGTCCCAAATAGGATAAGAACCCAAAACCATTGCTTTGAGGCAGTGAATGGCTTGTATAAAATTATTTTGGCTTAGAATATGTTATAATACAATGAATTTGATTGATTACAAGTGCTAGAGATACATGAAGAATGTTTAGAAGTGAGAAGAAAGACTTGTTGATATTTGGTCCCAAATGGGATAAGAACCCGAAACCATTGCTTTGAGGCAGTGAATGGCTTGTATAAGTTTATTTTGGGTTAAATATGTTATAATACAATGAATTTATTTGATTACAAGTGCTAGAGATACATGAAAAATGTTTAGAAATGAGAAGAAAGACTTGTTGATATTTGGTCCCAAATGGGATAAGAACCCAAAACCATTGCTTTGAGGCAGTGAATGGTTTGTATAAAGTTAATTTGGGTTAGAATATGTTATAATAGAATGAATTTGATTGATTACAAGTGCTAGAGATGCATGAAGAATGTTTAAAAGTGTGAAGAACGACTTGTTGATATTTGGTCACAAATGGGATAAGAACCCAAAACCATTGCTTTGAGGCAGTGAATGGCTTGTATAAAGTTATTTTGGGTTAGAATATGTTATAATACAATGAATTTGATTGATTACAAGTGCTAGAGATACATGAAGAATGTTTAGAAGTGAGAAGAAAGACTTGTTGATATTTGGTCCCAAATGGGATAAGAACCCAAACCATTGCTTTGAGGCAGTGAATGGCTTGTATAAAGTTGTTTTGGGTTAGAATATGTTATAATACCATGAATTTGATTGATTACAAGTGCTAGAGATACATGAAGAATGTTTAGAAGTGAGAAGAAAGACTTGTTCATATTTGGTCCCAAATGGGATAAGAACCCAAAACCATTGCTTAGAGGCAGTAAATGGCTTGTATAAATTTATTTTGTGTTAGAATATGTTATAATACAATGAATTTGATTGATTACAAGTGCTAGAGATACATGAAGAATGTTTAGAAGTGAAAAGAAACACTTGTTGATATTTGGTCCCAAATGGGATAAGAACCCAAAACTATTGCTTTGAGGCAGTGAATGGCTTGTATAAGTTTATTTTGGGTTAGAATATGTTATAATACAATGAGTTTAGTTGATTACAAGTGCTAGAGATACATGAAAAATGTTTAGAAGTGAGAAGAAAAACTTGTTGATATTTGGTCCCAAATGGGATAAGAACCTAAAACCATTGCTTTGAGGCAGTGAATGGCTTGTATAAAGTTAATTTGAGTTAGAATATGTTATAATACTATGAGTTTGATTGATTACAATTGCTAGAGATGCATGAAGAATGTTTAAAAGTGAGAAGAAAGACTTGTTGATATTTGGTCCCAAATGGGATAAGAACCCAAAACCATTGCTTTGAGGCAGTGAATGGCTTGTATAAAGTTATTTTGGGTTAGAATATGTTATAATACAATGAATTTGATTGATTACAAGTGCTAGAGATACATGAATAATGTTTAGAAGAGAGTAGAAAGACTTGTTGATATTTGGTCCCAAATGGGATAAAAACCCAAAACCATTGCTTTGAGGCAGTGAATGGCTTGTATAAGTTTATTTTGGGTTAAATATGTTATAATACAATGAGTTTGATTGATTACAATTGCTAGAGATGCATGAAGAATGTTTAAAAGTGAGAAGAAAGACTTGTTGATATTTGGTCCCAAATGGGATAAGAACCCAAAACCATTGCTTTGAGGCAGTGAATGGCTTGTATAAAGTTATTTTGGGTTAGAATATGTTATAATACAATGAATTTGATTGATTACAAGTGCTAGAGATACATGAATAATGTTTAGAAGAGAGTAGAAAGACTTGTTGATATTTGGTCCCAAATGGGATAAGAACCCAAAACCATTGCTTTGAGGCAGTGAATGGCTTGTATAAGTTTATTTTGGGTTAAATATGTTATAATACAATGAGTTTGATTGATTACAATTGCTAGAGATGCATGAAGAATGTTTAAAAGTGAGAAGAAAGATTTGTTGATATTTGGTCCCAAATGGGATAAGAACCCAAAACCATTGCTTTGAGGCAGTGAATGGCTTGTATAAAGTTATTTTGGGTTAGAATATGTTATAATACAATGAATTTGATTGATTACAAGTGCTAGAGATACATGAAGAATGTTTAGAAGTGAGAAGAAAGACTTGTTGATATTTGGTTCCAAATGGGATAAGAACCCAAAACCATTGCTTTGAGGCAGTGAATGGCTTGTATAAGTTTCTTTTGGGTTAGAATACGTTATAATACAATGAATTTATTTGATTACAAGTGCTAGAGATACATGAAGAATGTTTAGAAGTGAGAAGAATGACTTGTTGATATTTGGTCCCATATGGGATAAGAACCCAAAACCATTGCTTTGAGGCAGTGAATGACTTGTATAAAGTTGTTTTGGGTTAGAATATGTTATAATACCATGCATTTGATTGATTACAAGTGCTAGAGATACATGAAGAATGTTAAGAAGTGAGAAGAAAGACTTGTTCATATTTGGTCCCAAATGGGATAAGAACCCAAAACCATTGCTTTGAGGCAGTGAATGGCTTGTATAAAGTTAATTTGGGTTAGAATATGTTATAATACAATGAGTTTGATTGATTACAAGTGCTAGAGATGCATGAAGAATGTTTAAAAATGAGAAGAAAGACTTGTTGATATTTGGTCCCAAATAGGATAAGAACCCAAAACCATTGCTTTGAGGCAGTGAATGGCTTGTATAAAATTATTTTGGCTTAGAATATGTTATAATACAATGAATTTGATTGATTACAAGTGCTAGAGATACATGAAGAATGTTTAGAAGTGAGAAGAAAGACTTGTTGATATTTGGTCCCAAATGGGATAAGAACCCAAAACCATTGCTTTGAGGCAGTGATTGGCTTGTATAAGTTTATTTTGGGTTAAATATGTTATAATACAATGAATTTATTTGATTACAAGTGCTAGAGATACATGAAAAATGTTTAGAAATGAGAAGAAAGACTTGTTGATATTTGGTCCCAAATGGGATAAGAACCCAAAACCATTGCTTTGAGGCAGTGAATGGTTTGTATAAAGTTAAGTTGGGTTAGAATATGTTATAATAGAATGAATTTGATTGATTACAAGTGCTAGAGATGCATGAAGAATGTTTAAAAGTGTGAAGAACGACTTGTTGATATTTGGTCACAAATGGGATAAGAACCCAAAACCATTGCTTTGAGGCAGTGAATGGCTTGTATAAAGTTATTTTGGGTTAGAATATGTTATAATACAATGAATTTGATTGATTACAAGTGCTAGAGATACATGAAGAATGTTTAGAAGTGAGAAGAAAGACTTGTTGATATTTGGTCCCAAATGGGATAAGAACCCAAAACCATTGCTTTGAGGCAGTGAATGGCTTGTATAAAGTTATTTTGGGTTAGAATATGTTATAATACAATGAATTTGATTGATTACAAGTGCTAGAGATACATGAATAATGTTTAGAAGAGAGTAGAAAGACTTGTTGATATTTGGTCCCAAATGGGATAAGAACCCAAAACCATTGCTTTGAGGCAGTGAATGGCTTGTATAAGTTTATTTTGGGTTAAATATGTTATAATACAATGAGTTTGATTGATTACAATTGCTAGAGATGCATGAAGAATGTTTAAAAGTGAGAAGAAAGATTTGTTGATATTTGGTCCCAAATGGGATAAGAACCCAAAACCATTGCTTTGAGGCAGTGAATGGCTTGTATAAAGTTATTTTGGGTTAGAATATGTTATAATACAATGAATTTGATTGATTACAAGTGCTAGAGATACATGAAGAATGTTTAGAAGTGAGAAGAAAGACTTGTTGATATTTGGTTCCAAATGGGATAAGAACCCAAAACCATTGCTTTGAGGCAGTGAATGGCTTGTATAAGTTTCTTTTGGGTTAGAATACGTTATAATACAATGAATTTATTTGATTACAAGTGCTAGAGATACATGAAGAATGTTTAGAAGTGAGAAGAATGACTTGTTGATATTTGGTCCCATATGGGATAAGAACCCAAAACCAATGCTTTGAGGCAGTGAATGACTTGTATAAAGTTGTTTTGGGTTAGAATATGTTATAATACCATGCATTTGATTGATTACAAGTGCTAGAGATACATGAAGAATGTTAAGAAGTGAGAAGAAAGACTTGTTCATATTTGGTCCCAAATGGGATAAGAACCCAAAACCATTGCTTTGAGGCAGTGAATGGCTTGTATAAAGTTAATTTGGGTTAGAATATGTTATAATACAATGAGTTTGATTGATTACAAGTGCTAGAGATGCATGAAGAATGTTTAAAAATGAGAAGAAAGACTTGTTGATATTTGGTCCCAAATAGGATAAGAACCCAAAACCATTGCTTTGAGGCAGTGAATGGCTTGTATAAAATTATTTTGGCTTAGAATATGTTATAATACAATGAATTTGATTGATTACAAGTGCTAGAGATACATGAAGAATGTTTAGAAGTGAGAAGAAAGACTTGTTGATATTTGGTCCCAAATGGGATAAGAACCCAAAACCATTGCTTTGAGGCAGTGAATGGCTTGTATAAGTTTATTTTGGGTTAAATATGTTATAATACAATGAATTTATTTGATTACAAGTGCTAGAGATACATGAAAAATGTTTAGAAATGAGAAGAAAGACTTGTTGATATTTGGTCCCAAATGGGATAAGAACCCAAAACCATTGCTTTGAGGCAGTGAATGGTTTGTATAAAGTTAATTTGGGTTAGAATATGTTATAATAGAATGAATTTGATTGATTACAAGTGCTAGAGATGCATGAAGAATGTTTAAAAGTGTGAAGAACGACTTGTTGATATTTGGTCACAAATGGGATAAGAACCCAAAACCATTGCTTTGAGGCAGTGAATGGCTTGTATAAAGTTATTTTGGGTTAGAATATGTTATAATACAATGAATTTGATTGATTACAAGTGCTAGAGATACATGAAGAATGTTTAGAAGTGAGAAGAAAGACTTGTTGATATTTGGTCCCAAATGGGATAAGAACCCAAAACCATTGCTTTGAGGCAGTGAATGGCTTGTATAAAGTTGTTTTGGGTTAGAATATGTTATAATACCATGAATTTGATTGATTACAAGTGCTAGAGATACATGAAGAATGTTTAGAAGTGAGAAGAAAGACTTGTTCATATTTGGTCCCAAATGGGATAAGAACCCAAAACCATTGCTTAGAGGCAGTAAATGGCTTGTATAAATTTATTTTGTGTTAGAATATGTTATAATACAATGAATTTGATTGATTACAAGTGCTAGAGATACATGAAGAATGTTTAGAAGTGAAAAGAAACACTTGTTGATATTTGGTCCCAAATGGGATAAGAACCCAAAACTATTGCTTTGAGGCAGTGAATGGCTTGTATAAGTTTATTTTGGGTTAGAATATGTTATAATACAATGAGTTTATTTGATTACAAGTGCTAGAGATACATGAAAAATGTTTAGAAGTGAGAAGAAAAACTTGTTGATATTTGGTCCCATATGGGATAAGAACCCAAAACCATTGCTTTGAGGCAGTGAATGACTTGTATAAAGTTGTTTTGAGTTAGAATATGTTATAATACAATGAATTTGATTGATTACAAGTGCTAGAGATACATGAAGAATGTTAAGAAGTGAGAAGAAAGACTTGTTCATATTTGGTCCCAAATGGGATAAGAACCCAAAACCATTGCTTTGAGGCAGTGAATGGCTTGTATAAGTTTCTTTTGGGTTAGAATATGTTATAATACAATGAATTTATTTGATTACAAGTGCTAGAGATACATGAAGAATGTTTAGAAGTGAGAAGAATGACTTGTTGATATTTGGTCCCAAATGGGATAAGAACCCAAAACCATTGCTTTGAGGCAGTGAATGGCTTGTATAAAGTTATTTTGGGTTAGAATATGTTATAATACAATGAATTTGATTGATTACAAGTGCTAGAGATACATGAATAATGTTTAGAAGAGAGTAGAAAGACTTGTTGATATTTGGTCCCAAATGGGATAAGAACCCAAAACCATTGCTTTGAGGCAGTGAATGGCTTGTATAAGTTTATTTTGGGTTAAATATGTTATAATACAATGCATTTATTTGATTACAAGTGCTAGAGATACATGAAAAATGTTTAGAAGTGAGAAGAAAGACTTGTTGATATTTGGTCCCAAATGGGATAAGAACCCAAAACCATTGCTTTGAGGCAGTGAATGGTTTGTATAAAGTTAATTTGGGTTAGAATATGTTATAATACAATGAATTTGATTGGTTACAAGTACTAGAGATACATGAAGAATGTTTAGAAGTGAGAAGAAAGACTTGTTGATATTTGATCCCAAATTGGATAAGAACCCAAACCATTGCTTTGAGGCAGTGAATGGCTTGTATAAGTTTATTTTGGGTTAAATAAGTTATAATACAATGAATTTATTTGATTACAAGTGCTAGAGATACATGAAAAATGTTTAGAAGTGAGAAGAAAGACTTGTTGATATTTGGTCACAAATGGGATAAGAACCCAAAACCATTGCTTTGAGACAGTGAATGGCTTGTATAAAGTTATTTTGGGTTAGAATATGTTATAATACAATGAATTTGATTGATTACAAGTGCTAGAGATACATGAAGAATGTTTAGAAGTGAGAAGAAAGACTTGTTGATATTTGGTCCCAAATGGGATAAGAACCCAAAACCATTGCTTTGAGGCAGTGAATGGCTTGTATAAAGTTATTTTGGGTTAGAATATGTTATAATACAATGAATTTGATTGATTACAAGTGCTAGAGATACATGAATAATGTTTAGAAGAGAGTAGAAAGACTTGTTGATATTTGGTCCCAAATGGGATAAGAACCCAAAACCATTGCTTTGAGGCAGTGAATGGCTTGTATAAGTTTATTTTGGGTTAAATATGTTATAATACAATGAGTTTGATTGATTACAATTGCTAGAGATGCATGAAGAATGTTTAAAAGTGAGAAGAAAGACTTGTTGATATTTGGTCCCAAATGGGATAAGAACCCAAACCCATTGCTTTGAGGCAGTGAATGGCTTGTATAAAGTTATTTTGGGTTAGAATATGTTATAATACAATGAATTTGATTGATTACAAGTGCTAGAGATACATGAAGAATGTTTAGAAGTGAGAAGAAAGACTTGTTGATATTTGGTTCCAAATGGGATAAGAACCCAAAACCATTGCTTTGAGGCAGTGAATGGCTTGTATAAGTTTCTTTTGGGTTAGAATACGTTATAATACAATGAATTTATTTGATTACAAGTGCTAGAGATACATGAAGAATGTTTAGAAGTGAGAAGAATGACTTGTTGATATTTGGTCCCATATGGGATAAGAACCCAAAACCAATGCTTTGAGGCAGTGAATGACTTGTATAAAGTTGTTTTGGGTTAGAATATGTTATAATACCATGCATTTGATTGATTACAAGTGCTAGAGATACATGAAGAATGTTAAGAAGTGAGAAGAAAGACTTGTTGATATTTGGTCCCAAATGGGATAAGAACCCAAAACCATTGCTTTGAGGCAGTGAATGGCTTGTATAAAGTTAATTTGGGTTAGAATATGTTATAATACAATGAGTTTGATTGATTACAAGTGCTAGAGATGCATGAAGAATGTTTAAAAATGAGAAGAAAGACTTGTTGATATTTGGTCTCAAATAGGATAAGAACCCAAAACCATTGCTTTGAGGCAGTGAATGGCTTGTATAAAATTATTTTGGCTTAGAATATGTTATAATACAATGAATTTGATTGATTACAAGTGCTAGAGATACATGAAGAATGTTTAGAAGTGAGAAGAAAGACTTGTTGATATTTGGTCCCAAATGGGATAAGAACCCAAAACCATTGCTTTGAGGCAGTGAATGGCTTGTATAAGTTTATTTTGGGTTAAATATGTTATAATACAATGAATTTATTTGATTACAAGTGCTAGAGATACATGAAAAATGTTTAGAAATGAGAAGAAAGACTTGTTGATATTTGGTCCCAAATGGGATAAGAACCCAAAACCATTGCTTTGAGGCAGTGAATGGTTTGTATAAAGTTAATTTGGGTTAGAATATGTTATAATAGAATGAATTTGATTGATTACAAGTGCTAGAGATGCATGAAGAATGTTTAAAAGTGTGAAGAACGACTTGTTGATATTTGGTCACAAATGGGATAAGAACCCAAAACCATTGCTTTGAGGCAGTGAATGGCTTGTATAAAGTTATTTTGGGTTAGAATATGTTATAATACAATGAATTTGATTGATTACAAGTGCTAGAGATACATGAAGAATGTTTAGAAGTGAGAAGAAAGACTTGTTGATATTTGGTCCCAAATGGGATAAGAACCCAAAACCATTGCTTTGAGGCAGTGAATGGCTTGTATAAAGTTATTTTGGGTTAGAATATGTTATAATACAATGAATTTGATTGATTACAAGTGCTAGAGATACATGAATAATGTTTAGAAGTGAGAAGAAAGACTTGTTGATATTTGGTCCCAAATGGGATAAGAACCCAAAACCATTGCTTTGAGGCAGTGAATGGCTTGTATAAGTTTATTTTGGGTTAAATATGTTATAATACAATGAGTTTGATTGATTACAATTGCTAGAGATGCATGAAGAATGTTTAAAAGTGAGAAGAAAGACTTGTTGATATTTGGTCCCAAATGGGATAAGAACCCAAAACCATTGCTTTGAGGCAGTGAATGGCTTGTATAAAGTTATTTTGGGTTAGAATATGTTATAATACAATGAATTTGATTGATTACAAGTGCTAGAGATACATGAATAATGTTTAGAAGAGAGTAGAAAGACTTGTTGATATTTGGTCCCAAATGGGATAAGAACCCAAAACCATTGCTTTGAGGCAGTGAATGGCTTGTATAAAGTTATTTTGGGTTAGAATATGTTATAATACAATGAATTTGATTGATTACAAGTGCTAGAGATACATGAATAATGTTTAGAAGAGAGTAGAAAGACTTGTTGATATTTGGTCCCAAATGGGATAAGAACCCAAAACCATTGCTTTGAGGCAGTGAATGGCTTGTATAAGTTTATTTTGGGTTAAATATGTTATAATACAATGAGTTTGATTGATTACAATTGCTAGAGATGCATGAAGAATGTTTAAAAGTGAGAAGAAAGACTTGTTGATATTTGGTCCCAAATGGGATAAGAACCCAAAACCATTGCTTTGAGGCAGTGAATGGCTTGTATAAAGTTATTTTGGGTTAGAATATGTTATAATACAATGAATTTGATTGATTACAAGTGCTAGAGATACATGAAGAATGTTTAGAAGTGAGAAGAAAGACTTGTTGATATTTGGTTCCAAATGGGATAAGAACCCAAAACCATTGCTTTGAGGCAGTGAATGGCTTGTATAAGTTTCTTTTGGGTTAGAATACGTTATAATACAATGAATTTATTTGATTACAAGTGCTAGAGATACATGAAGAATGTTTAGAAGTGAGAAGAATGACTTGTTGATATTTGGTCCCATATGGGATAAGAACCCAAAACCAATGCTTTGAGGCAGTGAATGACTTGTATAAAGTTGTTTTGGGTTAGAATATGTTATAATACCATGCATTTGATTGATTACAAGTGCTAGAGATACATGAAGAATGTTAAGAAGTGAGAAGAAAGACTTGTTGATATTTGGTCCCAAATGGGATAAGAACCCAAAACCATTGCTTTGAGGCAGTGAATGGCTTGTATAAAGTTAATTTGGGTTAGAATATGTTATAATACAATGAGTTTGATTGATTACAAGTGCTAGAGATGCATGAAGAATGTTTAAAAATGAGAAGAAAGACTTGTTGATATTTGGTCTCAAATAGGATAAGAACCCAAAACCATTGCTTTGAGGCAGTGAATGGCTTGTATAAAATTATTTTGGCTTAGAATATGTTATAATACAATGAATTTGATTGATTACAAGTGCTAGAGATACATGAAGAATGTTTAGAAGTGAGAAGAAAGACTTGTTGATATTTGGTCCCAAATGGGATAAGAACCCAAAACCATTGCTTTGAGGCAGTGAATGGCTTGTATAAGTTTATTTTGGGTTAAATATGTTATAATACAATGAATTTATTTGATTACAAGTGCTAGAGATACATGAAAAATGTTTAGAAATGAGAAGAAAGACTTGTTGATATTTGGTCCCAAATGGGATAAGAACCCAAAACCATTGCTTTGAGGCAGTGAATGGTTTGTATAAAGTTAATTTGGGTTAGAATATGTTATAATAGAATGAATTTGATTGATTACAAGTGCTAGAGATGCATGAAGAATGTTTAAAAGTGTGAAGAACGACTTGTTGATATTTGGTCACAAATGGGATAAGAACCCAAAACCATTGCTTTGAGGCAGTGAATGGCTTGTATAAAGTTATTTTGGGTTAGAATATGTTATAATACAATGAATTTGATTGATTACAAGTGCTAGAGATACATGAAGAATGTTTAGAAGTGAGAAGAAAGACTTGTTGATATTTGGTCCCAAATGGGATAAGAACCCAAAACCATTGCTTTGAGGCAGTGAATGGCTTGTATAAAGTTATTTTGGGTTAGAATATGTTATAATACAATGAATTTGATTGATTACAAGTGCTAGAGATACATGAATAATGTTTAGAAGAGAGTAGAAAGACTTGTTGATATTTGGTCCCAAATGGGATAAGAACCCAAAACCATTGCTTTGAGGCAGTGAATGGCTTGTATAAGTTTATTTTGGGTTAAATATGTTATAATACAATGAGTTTGATTGATTACAATTGCTAGAGATGCATGAAGAATGTTTAAAAGTGAGAAGAAAGACTTGTTGATATTTGGTCCCAAATGGGATAAGAACCCAAAACCATTGCTTTGAGGCAGTGAATGGCTTGTATAAAGTTATTTTGGGTTAGAATATGTTATAATACAATGAATTTGATTGATTACAAGTGCTAGAGATACATGAAGAATGTTTAGAAGTGAGAAGAAAGACTTGTTGATATTTGGTTCCAAATGGGATAAGAACCCAAAACCATTGCTTTGAGGCAGTGAATGGCTTGTATAAGTTTCTTTTGGGTTAGAATACGTTATAATACAATGAATTTATTTGATTACAAGTGCTAGAGATACATGAAGAATGTTTAGAAGTGAGAAGAATGACTTGTTGATATTTGGTCCCATATGGGATAAGAACCCAAAACCAATGCTTTGAGGCAGTGAATGACTTGTATAAAGTTGTTTTGGGTTAGAATATGTTATAATACCATGCATTTGATTGATTACAAGTGCTAGAGATACATGAAGAATGTTAAGAAGTGAGAAGAAAGACTTGTTCATATTTGGTCCCAAATGGGATAAGAACCCAAAACCATTGCTTTGAGGCAGTGAATGGCTTGTATAAAGTTAATTTGGGTTAGAATATGTTATAATACAATGAGTTTGATTGATTACAAGTGCTAGAGATGCATGAAGAATGTTTAAAAATGAGAAGAAAGACTTGTTGATATTTGGTCCCAAATAGGATAAGAACCCAAAACCATTGCTTTGAGGCAGTGAATGGCTTGTATAAAATTATTTTGGCTTAGAATATGTTATAATACAATGAATTTGATTGATTACAAGTGCTAGAGATACATGAAGAATGTTTAGAAGTGAGAAGAAAGACTTGTTGATATTTGGTCCCAAATGGGATAAGAACCCAAAACCATTGCTTTGAGGCAGTGAATGGCTTGTATAAGTTTATTTTGGGTTAAATATGTTATAATACAATGAATTTATTTGATTACAAGTGCTAGAGATACATGAAAAATGTTTAGAAATGAGAAGAAAGACTTGTTGATATTTGGTCCCAAATGGGATAAGAACCCAAAACCATTGCTTTGAGGCAGTGAATGGTTTGTATAAAGTTAATTTGGGTTAGAATATGTTATAATAGAATGAATTTGATTGATTACAAGTGCTAGAGATGCATGAAGAATGTTTAAAAGTGTGAAGAACGACTTGTTGATATTTGGTCACAAATGGGATAAGAACCCAAAACCATTGCTTTGAGGCAGTGAATGGCTTGTATAAAGTTATTTTGGGTTAGAATATGTTATAATACAATGAATTTGATTGATTACAAGTGCTAGAGATACATGAAGAATGTTTAGAAGTGAGAAGAAAGACTTGTTGATATTTGGTCCCAAATGGGATAAGAACCCAAAACCATTGCTTTGAGGCAGTGAATGGCTTGTATAAAGTTGTTTTGGGTTAGAATATGTTATAATACCATGAATTTGATTGATTACAAGTGCTAGAGATACATGAAGAATGTTTAGAAGTGAGAAGAAAGACTTGTTCATATTTGGTCCCAAATGGGATAAGAACCCAAAACCATTGCTTAGAGGCAGTAAATGGCTTGTATAAATTTATTTTGTGTTAGAATATGTTATAATACAATGAATTTGATTGATTACAAGTGCTAGAGATACATGAAGAATGTTTAGAAGTGAAAAGAAACACTTGTTGATATTTGGTCCCAAATGGGATAAGAACCCAAAACTATTGCTTTGAGGCAGTGAATGGCTTGTATAAGTTTATTTTGGGTTAGAATATGTTATAATACAATGAGTTTATTTGATTACAAGTGCTAGAGATACATGAAAAATGTTTAGAAGTGAGAAGAAAATCTTGTTGATATTTGGTCCCATATGGGATAAGAACCCAAAACCATTGCTTTGAGGCAGTGAATGACTTGTATAAAGTTGTTTAGAGTTAGAATATGTTATAATACAATGAATTTGATTGATTACAAGTGCTAGAGATACATGAAGAATGTTAAGAAGTGAGAAGAAAGACTTGTTTATATTTGGTCCCAAATGGGATAAGAACCCAAAACCATTGCTTTGAGGCAGTGAATGGCTTGTATAAGTTTCTTTTGGGTTAGAATATGTTATAATACAATGAATTTATTTGATTACAAGTGCTATAGATACATGAAGAATGTTTAGAAGTGAGAAGAATGACTTGTTGATATTTGGTCCCAAATGGGATAAGAACCCAAAACCATTGCTTTGAGGCAGTGAATGGCTTGTATAAAGTTATTTTGGGTTAGAATATGTTATAATACAATGAATTTGATTGATTACAAGTGCTAGAGATACATGAATAATGTTTAGAAGAGAGTAGAAAGACTTGTTGATATTTGGTCCCAAATGGGATAAGAACCCAAAACCATTGCTTTGAGGCAGTGAATGGCTTGTATAAGTTTATTTTGGGTTAAATATGTTATAATACAATGAATTTATTTGATTACAAGTGCTAGAGATACATGAAAAATGTTTAGAAGTGAGAAGAAAGACTTGTTGATATTTGGTCCCAAATGGGATAAGAACCCAAAACCATTGCTTTGAGGCAGTGAATGGTTTGTATAAAGTTAATTTGGGTTAGAATATGTTATAATACAATGAATTTGATTGGTTACAAGTACTAGAGATATATGAAGAATGTTTAGAAGTGAGAAGAAAGACTTGTTGATATTTGATCCCAAATTGGATAAGAACCCAAACCATTGCTTTGAGGCAGTGAATGGCTTGTATAAGTTTATTTTGGGTTAAATAAGTTATAATACAATGAATTTATTTGATTACAAGTGCTAGAGATACATGAAAAATGTTTAGAAGTGAGAAGAAAGACTTGTTGATATTTGGTCCCAAATGGGATAAGAACCCAAAACCATTGCTTTGAGGCAGTGAATGGTTTGTATAAAGTTAATTTGGGTTAGAATATGTTATAATACAATGAATTTGATTGGTTACAAGTACTAGAGATACATGAAGAATGTTTAGAAGTGAGAAGAAAGACTTGTTGATATTTGATCACAAATTGGATAAGAACCCAAACCATTGCTTTGAGGCAGTGAATGGCTTGTATAAGTTTATTTTGGGTTAAATAAGTTATAATACAATGAATTTATTTGATTACAAGTGCTAGAGATACATGAAAAATGTTTAGAAGTGAGAAGAAAGACTTGTTGATATTTGGTCCCAAATGGGATAAGAACCCAAAACCATTGCTTTGAGGCAGTGAATGGTTTGTATAAAGTTAATTTGGGTTAGAATATGTTATAATACAATGAATTTGATTGATTACAAGTGCTAGAGATGCATGAAGAATGTTTAAAAGTGAGAAGAACGACTTGTTGATATTTGGTCACAAATGGGATCAGAACCCAAAACCATTGCTTTGAGGCAGTGAATGGCTTGTATAAAGTTATTTTGGGTTAGAATATCTTATAATACAAAGAATTTGATTGATTACAAGTGCTAGATATACATGAAGAATGTTTAGAAGTGAGAAGAAAGACTTGTTGATATTTGGTCCCAAATGGGATAAGAACCCAAAACCATTGCTTTGAGGCAGTGAATGGCTTGTATAAGTTTCTTTTGGGTTAGAATATGTTATAATACAATGAATTTATTTGATTACAAGTGCTAGAGATAGATGAAGAATGTTTAGAAGTGAGAAGAAACACTTGTTGATATTTGGTCCCATTTGGGATAAGAACCCAAAACCATTGCTTTGAGGCAGTGAATGACTTGTATAAAGTTGTTTTGGGTTAGAATATGTTATAATACCATGAATTTGATTGATTACAAGTGCTAGAGATACATGAAGAATGTTAAGAAGTGAGAAGAAAGACTTGTTCATATTTGGTCCCAAATGGGATAAGAACCCAAAACCATTGCTTTGAGGCAGTGAATGACTTGTATAAAGTTGTTTTTGGGTTAGAATATGTTATAATACCATGAATTTGATTGATTACAAGTGCTAGAGATACATGAAGAATGTTAAGAAGTGAGAAGAAAGACTTGTTCATATTTGGTCCCAAATGGGATAAGAACCCAAAACCATTGCTTTGAGGCAGTGAATGGCTTGTATAAAGTTAATTATGGTTATCATATGTTATAATACAATGAGTTTGATTGTTTACAAGTGCTAGAGATGCATGAAGAATGTTTAAAAGTGAGAAGAAAGACTTGTTGATATTTGGTCCCAAATGGGATAAGAACCCAAAACCATTGCTTTGAGGCAGTGAATGGCTTGTATAAAGTTATTTTGGGTTAGAATATGTTATAATACAATGAATTTGATTGATTACATTTGCTAGAGATACATGAAGAATGTTTAGAAGTGAGAAGAAAGACTTGTTGATATTTGGTCCCAAATGGGATAAGAACCCAAAACCATTGCTTTGAGGCAGTGAATGGCTTGTATAAGTTTCTTTTGGGTTAGAATATGTTATAATACAATGAATTTATTTGATTACAAGTGCTAGAGATACATGAAGAATGTTTAGAAGTGAGAAGAAAGACTTGTTGATATTTGGTCCCATATGGGATAAGAACCCAAAACCATTGCTTTGAGGCAGTGAATGACTTGTATAAAGTTGTTTTGGGTTAGAATATGTTATAATACCATGAATTTGATTGATTACAAGTGCTAGAGATGCATGAAGAATGTTTAAAAGTGAGAAGAAAGACTTGTTGATATTTGGTCCCAGATGGGATAAGAACCCAAAACCATTGCTTTGCGGCAGTGAATGGCTTGTATAAAGTTAATTTGGGTTAGAATATGTTATAATACAATGAATTTTATTGATTACAAGTGCTAGAGATGCATGAAGAACGTTTAAAAGTGAGAAGAACGACTTGTTATATTTGGTCACAAATGGGATAAGAACCCAAAACCATTGATTTGAGCATTGAATGGCTTGTATAAAGTTATTTTGGGTTAGAATATCTTATAATACAATGAATTTGATTGATTACAAGTGCTAGAGATACATGAAGAATGTTAAGAAGTGAGAAGAAAGACTTGTTCATATTTGGTCCCAAATGGGATAAGAACCCAAAACCATTGCTTTGAGGCAAAGAATGGGTTGTATAAAGTTAATTATGGTTATCATATGTTATAATACAATGAGTTTGATTGTTTACAAGTGCTAGAGATGCATGAAGAATGTTTAAAAGTGAGAAGAAAGACTTGTTGATATTTGGTCCCAAATGGGATAAGAACCCAAAACCATTGCTTTGAGGCAGTGAATGGTTTGTATAAAGTTCATTTGGGTTAGAATATGTTATAATACAATGAATTTGATTGGTTACAAGTACTAGAGATACATGAAGAATGTTTAGAAGTGAGAAGAAAGACTTGTTGATATTTGGTCCCAAATGGGATAAGAACCCGAAACCATTGCTTTGAGGCAGTGAATGGCTTGTATAAATTTATTTTGGGTTAAATATGTTATAATACAATGAATTTATTTGATTACAAGTGCTAGAGATACATGAAAAATGTTTAGAAATGAGAAGAAAGACTTGTTGATATTTGGTCACAAATGGGATCAGAACCCAAAACCATTGCTTTGAGGCAGTGAATGGCTTGTATAAAGTTATTTTGGGTTAGAATATCTTATAATACAATGAATTTGATTGATTTCAAGTGCTAGATATACATGAAGAATGTTTAGAAGTGAGAAGAAAGACTTGTTGATATTTGGTCCCAAATGGGATAAGAACCCAAAACCATTGCTTTGAGGCAGTGAATGGCTTGTATAAGTTTCTTTTGGGTTAGAATATGTTATAATACAATGAATTTATTTGATTACAAGTGCTAGAGATAGATGAAGAATGTTTAGAAGTGAGAAGAAACACTTGTTGATATTTGGTCCCATTTGGGATAAGAACCCAAAACCATTGCTTTGAGGCAGTGAATGACTTGTATAAAGTTGTTTTGGGTTAGAATATGTTATAATACCATGAATTTGATTGATTACAAGTGCTAGAGATACATGAAGAATGTTAAGAAGTGAGAAGAAAGACTTGTTCATATTTGGTCCCAAATGGGATAAGAACCCAAAACCATTGCTTTGAGGCAGTGAATGACTTGTATAAAGTTGTTTTTGGGTTAGAATATGTTATAATACCATGAATTTGATTGATTACAAGTGCTAGAGATACATGAAGAATGTTAAGAAGTGAGAAGAAAGACTTGTTCATATTTGGTCCCAAATGGGATAAGAACCCAAAACCATTGCTTTGAGGCAGTGAATGGCTTGTATAAAGTTAATTATGGTTATCATATGTTATAATACAATGAGTTTGATTGTTTACAAGTGCTAGAGATGCATGAAGAATGTTTAAAAGTGAGAAGAAAGACTTGTTGATATTTGGTCCCAAATGGGATAAGAACCCAAAACCATTGCTTTGAGGCAGTGAATGGCTTGTATAAAGTTATTTTGGGTTAGAATATGTTATAATACAATGAATTTGATTGTTTACATTTGCTAGAGATACATGAAGAATGTTTAGAAGTGAGAAGAAAGACTTGTTGATATTTGGTCCCAAATGGGATAAGAACCCAAAACCATTGCTTTGAGGCAGTGAATGGCTTGTATAAGTTTCTTTTGGGTTAGAATATGTTATAATACAATGAATTTATTTGATTACAAGTGCTAGAGATACATGAAGAATGTTTAGAAGTGAGAAGAAAGACTTGTTGATATTTGGTCCCATATGGGATAAGAACCCAAAACCATTGCTTTGAGGCAGTGAATGACTTGTATAAAGTTGTTTTGGGTTAGAATATGTTATAATACCATGAATTTGATTGATTACAAGTGCTAGAGATGCATGAAGAATGTTTAAAAGTGAGAAGAAAGACTTGTTGATATTTGGTCCCAGATGGGATAAGAACCCAAAACCATTGCTTTGCGGCAGTGAATGGCTTGTATAAAGTTATTTTGGGTTAGAATATGTTATAATACAATGAATTTGATTGATTACAAGTGCTAGAGATACATGAAGAATGTTTAGAAGTGAGAAGAAAGACTTGTTGATATTTGGTCCCAAATGGGATAAGAACCCAAAACCAATGCTTTGAGGCAGTGAATGGCTTGTATAAAGTTAATTTGGGTTAGAATATGTTATAATACAATGAGTTTGATTGATTACAATTGCTAGAGATGCATGAAGAATGTTTAAAAGTGAGAAGAAAGACTTGTTGATATTTGGTCCCAAATTGGATAAGAACCCAAACCCATTGCTTTGAGGCAGTGAATGGCTTGTATAAGTTTATTTTGGGTTAAATAATTTATAATACAATGAATTTATTTGATTACAAGTGCTAGAGATACATGAAAAATGTTTAGAAGTGAGAAGAAAGACTTGTTGATATTTGGTCCCAAATGGGATAAGAACCCAAAACCATTGCTTTGAGGCAGTGAATGGTTTGTATAAAGTTAATTTGGGTTAGAATATGTTATAATACAATGAATTTGATTGATTACAAGTGCTAGAGATGCATGAAGAATGTTTAAAAGTGAGAAGAACGACTTGTTATATTTGGTCACAAATGGGATAAGAACCCAAAACCATTGCTTTGAGCAGTGAATGGCTTGTATAAAGTTATTTTGGGTTAGAATATCTTATAATACAATGAATTTGATTGATTACAAGTGCTAGAGATACATGAAGAATGTTAAGAAGTGAGAAGAAAGACTTGTTCATATTTGGTCCCAAATGGGATAAGAACCCAAAACCATTGCTTTGAGGCAGTGAATGGGTTGTATAAAGTTAATTATGGTTATCATATGTTATAATACAATGAGTTTGATTGTTTACAAGTGCTAGAGATGCATGAAGAATGTTTAAAAGTGAGAAGAAAGACTTGTTGATATTTGGTCCCAAATGGGATAAGAACCCAAAACCATTGCTTTGAGGCAGTGAATGGCTTGTATAAAGTTATTTTGGGTTAGAATATGTTATAATACAATGAATTTGATTGATTAGATTTGCTAGAGATACATGAAGAATGTTTAGAAGTGAGAAGAAAGACTTGTTGATATTTGGTCCCAAATGGGATAAGAACCCAAAACCATTGCTTTGAGGCAGTGAATGGCTTGTATAAGTTTCTTTTGGGTTAGAATATGTTATAATACAATGAATTTATTTGATTACAAGTGCTAGAGATACATGAAGAATGTTTAGAAGTGAGAAGAAAGACTTGTTGATATTTGGTCCCATATGGGATAAGAACCCAAAACCATTGCTTTGAGGCAGTGAATGACTTGTATAAAGTTGTTTTGGGTTAGAATATGTTATAATACCATGAATTTGATTGATTACAAGTGCTAGAGATGCATGAAGAATGTTTAAAAGTGAGAAGAAAGACTTGTTGATATTTGGTCCCAGATGGGATAAGAACCCAAAACCATTGCTTTGCGGCAGTGAATGGCTTGTATAAAGTTAATTTGGGTTAGAATATGTTATAATACAATGAATTTGATTGATTACAAGTGCTAGAGATGCATGAAGAACGTTTAAAAGTGAGAAGAACGACTTGTTATATTTGGTCACAAATGGGATAAGAACCCAAAACCATTGATTTGAGCATTGAATGGCTTGTATAAAGTTATTTTGGGTTAGAATATCTTATAATACAATGAATTTGATTGATTACAAGTGCTAGAGATACATGAAGAATGTTAAGAAGTGAGAAGAAAGACTTGTTCATATTTGGTCCCAAATGGGATAAGAACCCAAAACCATTGCTTTGAGGCAAAGAATGGGTTGTATAAAGTTAATTATGGTTATCATATGTTATAATACAATGAGTTTGATTGTTTACAAGTGCTAGAGATGCATGAAGAATGTTTAAAAGTGAGAAGAAAGACTTGTTGATATTTGGTCCCAAATGGGATAAGAACCCAAAACCATTGCTTTGAGGCAGTGAATGGTTTGTATAAAGTTCATTTGGGTTAGAATATGTTATAATACAATGAATTTGATTGGTTACAAGTACTAGAGATACATGAAGAATGTTTAGAAGTGAGAAGAAAGACTTGTTGATATTTGGTCCCAAATGGGATAAGAACCCGAAACCATTGCTTTGATGCAGTGAATGGCTTGTATAAGTTTATTTTGGGTTAAATATGTTATAATACAATGAATTTATTTGATTACAAGTGCTAGAGATACATGAAAAATGTTTAGAAATGAGAAGAAAGACTTGTTGATATTTGGTCACAAATGGGATCAGAACCCAAAACCATTGCTTTGAGGCAGTGAATGGCTTGTATAAAGTTATTTTGGGTTAGAATATCTTATAATACAATGAATTTGATTGATTTCAAGTGCTAGATATACATGAAGAATGTTTAGAAGTGAGAAGAAAGACTTGTTGATATTTGGTCCCAAATGGGATAAGAACCCAAAACCATTGCTTTGAGGCAGTGAATGGCTTGTATAAGTTTCTTTTGGGTTAGAATATGTTATAATACAATGAATTTATTTGATTACAACTGCTAGAGATAGATGAAGAATGTTTAGAAGTGAGAAGAAACACTTGTTGATATTTGGTCCCATTTGGGATAAGAACCCAAAACCATTGCTTTGAGGCAGTGAATGACTTGTATAAAGTTGTTTTGGGTTAGAATATGTTATAATACCATGAATTTGATTGATTACAAGTGCTAGAGATACATGAAGAATGTTAAGAAGTGAGAAGAAAGACTTGTTCATATTTGGTCCCAAATGGGATAAGAACCCAAAACCATTGCTTTGAGGCAGTGAATGACTTGTATAAAGTTGTTTTTGGGTTAGAATATGTTATAATACCATGAATTTGATTGATTACAAGTGCTAGAGATACATGAAGAATGTTAAGAAGTGAGAAGAAAGACTTGTTCATATTTGGTCCTAAATGGGATAAGAACCCAAAACCATTGCTTTGAGGCAGTGAATGGCTTGTATAAAGTTAATTATGGTTATCATATGTTATAATACAATGAGTTTGATTGTTTACAAGTGCTAGAGATGCATGAAGAATGTTTAAAAGTGAGAAGAAAGACTTGTTGATATTTGGTCCCAAATGGGATAAGAACCCAAAACCATTGCTTTGAGGCAGTGAATGGCTTGTATAAAGTTATTTTGGGTTAGAATATGTTATAATACAATGAATTTGATTGATTAGATTTGCTAGAGATACATGAAGAATGTTTAAAAGTGAGAAGAAAGACTTGTTGATATTTGGTCCAAATGGGATAAGAACCCAAAACCATTGCTTTGAGGCAGTGAATGGCTTGTATAAAGTTAATTTGGGTTAGAATATGTTATAATACAATGAGTTTGATTGATTACAATTGCTAGAGATGCATGAAGAATGTTTAAAAGTGAGAAGAAAGACTTGTTGATATTTGGTCCCAAATTGGATAAGAACCCAAACCCATTGCTTTGAGGCAGTGAATGGCTTGTATAAGTTTATTTTGGGTTAAATAATTTATAATACAATGAATTTATTTGATTACAAGTGCTAGAGATACATGAAAAATGTTTAGAAGTGAGAAGAAAGACTTGTTGATATTTGGTCCCAAATGGGATAAGAACCCAAAACCATTGCTTTGAGGCAGTGAATGGTTTGTATAAAGTTAATTTGGGTTAGAATATGTTATAATACAATGAATTTGATTGATTACAAGTGCTAGAGATGCATGAAGAATGTTTAAAAGTGAGAAGAACGACTTGTTATATTTGGTCACAAATGGGATAAGAACCCAAAACCATTGCTTTGAGCAGTGAATGGCTTGTATAAAGTTATTTTGGGTTAGAATATCTTATAATACAATGAATTTGATTGATTACAAGTGCTAGAGATACATGAAGAATGTTAAGAAGTGAGAAGAAAGACTTGTTCATATTTGGTCCCAAATGGGATAAGAACCCAAAACCATTGCTTTGAGGCAGTGAATGGGTTGTATAAAGTTAATTATGGTTATCATATGTTATAATACAATGAGTTTGATTGTTTACAAGTGCTAGAGATGCATGAAGAATGTTTAAAAGTGAGAAGAAAGACTTGTTGATATTTGGTCCCAAATGGGATAAGAACCCAAAACCATTGCTTTGAGGCAGTGAATGGCTTGTATAAAGTTATTTTGGGTTAGAATATGTTATAATACAATGAATTTGATTGATTAGATTTGCTAGAGATACATGAAGAATGTTTAGAAGTGAGAAGAAAGACTTGTTGATATTTGGTCCCAAATGGGATAAGAACCCAAAACCATTGCTTTGAGGCAGTGAATGGCTTGTATAAGTTTCTTTTGGGTTAGAATATGTTATAATACAATGAATTTATTTGATTACAAGTGCTAGAGATACATGAAGAATGTTTAGAAGTGAGAAGAAAGACTTGTTGATATTTGGTCCCATATGGGATAAGAACCCAAAACCATTGCTTTGAGGCAGTGAATGACTTGTATAAAGTTGTTTTGGGTTAGAATATGTTATAATGCCATGAATTTGGTTGATTACAAGTGCTAGAGATGCATGAAGAATGTTTAAAAGTGAGAAGAAAGACTTGTTGATATTTGGTCCCAGATGGGATAAGAACCCAAAACCATTGCTTTGCGGCAGTGAATGGCTTGTATAAAGTTATTTTGGGTTAGAATATGTTATAATACAATGAATTTGATTGATTACAAGTGCTAGAGATACATGAAGAATGTTTAGAAGTGAGAAGAAAGACTTGTTGATATTTGGTCCCAAATGGGATAAGAACCCAAAACCATTGCTTTGAGGCAGTGAATGGCTTGTATAAAGTTAATTTGGGTTAGAATATGTTATAATACAATGAGTTTGATTGATTACAATTGCTAGAGATGCATGAAGAATGTTTAAAAGTGAGAAGAAAGACTTGTTGATATTTGGTCCCAAATTGGATAAGAACCCAAACCCATTGCTTTGAGGCAGTGAATGGCTTGTATAAGTTTATTTTGGGTTAAATAATTTATAATACAATGAATTTATTTGATTACAAGTGCTAGAGATACATGAAAAATGTTTAGAAGTGAGAAGAAAGACTTGTTGATATTTGGTCCCAAATGGGATAAGAACCCAAAACCATTGCTTTGAGGCAGTGAATGGTTTGTATAAAGTTAATTTGGGTTAGAATATGTTATAATACAATGAATTTGATTGATTACAAGTGCTAGAGATGCATGAAGAATGTTTAAAAGTGAGAAGAACGACTTGTTATATTTGGTCACAAATGGGATAAGAACCCAAAACCATTGCTTTGAGCAAAGAATGGCTTGTATAAAGTTATTTTGGGTTAGAATATCTTATAATACAATGAATTTGATTGATTACAAGTGCTAGAGATACATGAAGAATGTTAAGAAGTGAGAAGAAAGACTTGTTCATATTTGGTCCCAAATGGGATAAGAACCCAAAACCATTGCTTTGAGGCAGTGAATGGCTTGTATAAAGTTAATTATGGTTATCATATGTTATAATACAATGAGTTTGATTGTTTACAAGTGCTAGAGATGCATGAAGAATGTTTAAAAGTGAGAAGAAAGACTTGTTGATATTTGGTCCCAAATGGGATAAGAACCCAAAACCATTGCTTTGAGGCAGTGAATGGCTTGTATAAAGTTATTTTGGGTTAGAATATGTTATAATACAATGAATTTGATTGATTACATTTGCTAGAGATACATGAAGAATGTTTAGAAGTGAGAAGAAAGACTTGTTGACATTTGGTCCCAAATGGGATAAGAACCCAAAACCATTGCTTTGAGGCAGTGAATGGCTTGTATAAGTTTCTTTTGGGTTAGAATATGTTATAATACAATGAATTTATTTGATTACAAGTGCTAGAGATACATGAAGAATGTTTAGAAGTGAGAAGAAAGACTTGTTGATATTCGGTCCCATATGGGATAAGAACCCAAAACCATTGCTTTGAGGCAGTGAATGACTTGTATAAAGTTGTTTTGGGTTAGAATATGTTATAATACCATGAATTTGATTGATTACAAGTGCTAGAGATGCATGAAGAATGTTTAAAAGTGAAAAGAAAGACTTGTTGATATTTGGTCCCAGATGGGATAAGAACCCAAAACCATTGCTTTGCGGCAGTGAATGGCTTGTATAAAGTTATTTTGGGTTAGAATATGTTATAATACAATGAATTTGATTGATTACAAGTGCTAGAGATACATGAAGAATGTTTAGAAGTGAGAAGAAAGACTTGTTGATATTTGGTCCCAAATGGGATAAGAACCCAAAACCATTGCTTTGAGGCAGTGAATGGCTTGTATAAAGTTAATTTGGGTTAGAATATGTTATAATACAATGAGTTTGATTGATTACAATTGCTAGAGATGCATGAAGAATGTTTAAAAGTGAGAAGAAAGACTTGTTGATATTTGGTCCCAAATTGGATAAGAACCCAAACCCATTGCTTTGAGGCAGTGAATGGCTTGTATAAGTTTATTTTGGGTTAAATAATTTATAATACAATGAATTTATTTGATTACAAGTGCTAGAGATACATGAAAAATGTTTAGAAGTGAGAAGAAAGACTTGTTGATATTTGGTCCCAAATGGGATAAGAACCCAAAACCATTGCTTTGAGGCAGTGAATGGTTTGTATAAAGTTAATTTGGGTTAGAATATGTTATAATACAATGAATTTGATTGATTACAAGTGCTAGAGATGCATGAAGAATGTTTAAAAGTGAGAAGAACGACTTGTTATATTTGGTCACAAATGGGATAAGAACCCAAAACCATTGCTTTGAGCAGTGAATGGCTTGTATAAAGTTATTTTGGGTTAGAATATCTTATAATACAATGAATTTGATTGATTACAAGTGCTAGAGATACATGAAGAATGTTTAGAAGTGAGAAGAAAGGCTTGTTGATATTTGGTCCCAACTGGGATAAGAACCCAAAACCATTGCTTTGAGGCAGTGAATGGCTTGTATAAGTTTCTTTTGGGTTAGAATATGTTATAATACAATGAATTTGATTGATTACAAGTGCTAGAGATACATGAAGAATGTTTAGAAGTGAGAAGAAACACTTGTTGATATTTGGTCCCAAATGGGATAAGAACCCAAAACCATTGCTTAGAGGCAGTGAATGGCTTGTATAAAGTTATTTTGTGTTAGAATATGTTATAATACAATGAATTTGATTGATTACAAGTGCTAGAGATACATGAAGAATGTTTAGAAGTGAGAAGAAAGACTTGTTGATATTTGGTCCCAAATGGGATAAGAACCCAAAACCATTGCTTTGAGGCAGTGAATGGCTTGTATAAGTTTATTTTGGGTTAGAATATGTTATAATACAATGAGTTTATTTGATTACAAGTGCTAGAGATACATGAAAAATGTTTCGAAGTGAGAAGAAAAACTTGTTGATATTTGGTCCCAAATGGGATAAGAACCCAAAACCATTGCTTTGAGGCTGTGAATGGCTTGTATAAAGTTAATTTGGGTTAGAATATGTTATAATACAATGAGTTTGATTAATTACAAGTGCTAGAGATGCATGAAGAATGTTTAAAAGTGACAAGAAAGACTTGTTGATATTTAGTCCCAAATGGGGTAAGAACCCAAAACCATTGCTTTCAGGCAGTGAATGGCTTGTATAAAGTTATTTTGGGTTAGAATATTTTATAATACAATGAATTTCATTGATTACAAGTGCTAGAGATCCATGAATAATGTTTAGAAGTGAGAAGAAAGACTTGTTGATATTTGGTCCCAAATGGGATAAGAACCCAAAACCATTGCTTTGAGGCAGTGAATGGCTTGTATAAGTTTATTTTGGGTGAAATATGTTATAATACAATGAATTTATTTGATTACAAGTGCTAGAGATACATGAAAAATGTTTAGAAGTGAGAAGAAATACTTGTTGATATTTGGTCCCAAATGGGATAAGAACCCAAAACCATTGCTTTGAGGCAGTGAATGGTTTGTATAAAGTTAATTTGGGTTAGAATATGTTATAATACAATGAATTTGATTGATTACAAGTGGTAGAGATACATGAAGAATGTTTAGAAGTGAGAAGAAAGACTTGTTGATATTTGGTCACAAATGGGATAAGAACCCAAAACCATTGCTTTGAGGCAGTGAATGGCTTGTATAAGTTTATTTTGGGTTAAACAAGTTATAATACAATGAATTTATTTGATTACAAGTGCTAGAGATACAAAAATGTTTAGAAGTGAGAAGAAAGACTTGTTGATATTTGGTCCCAAATTGGATAAGAACCCAAAACCATTGCTTTGAGGCAGTGAATGGTTTGTATAAAGTTAATTTGGGTTAGAATATGTTATAATACAATGAATTTGATTGATTAAATGTGCTAGAGATGCATGAAGAATGTTTAAAAGTGAGAAGAACGACTTGTTGATATTTGGTCACAAATGGGATAAGAACCCAAAACCATTGCTTTGAGGCAGTGAATGGCTTGTATAAAGTTATTTTGGGTTAGAATATCTTATAATACAATGAATTTGATTGATTACAAGTGCTAGAGATACATGAAGAATGTTTAGAAGTAAGAAGAAAGACTTGTTGATATTTGGTCCCAAATGGGATAAGAACCCAAAACCATTGCTTTGAGGCAGTGAATGGCTTGTATAAAGTTAATTATGGTTATCATATGTTATAATACAATGAGTTTGATTGATTACAAGTGCTAGAGATGCATGAAGAATGTTTAAAAGTGAGAAGAAAGACTTGTTGATATTTGGTCCCAAATGGGATAAGAACCCAAAACCATTGCTTTGAGGCAGTGAATGGCTTGTATAAAGTTATTTTGGGTTAGAATATGTTATAATACAATGAATTTGATTGATTACATTTGCTAGAGATACATGAAGAATGTTTAGAAGTGAGAAGAAAGACTTGTTGATATTTGGTCCCAAATGGGATAAGAACCCAAAACCATTGCTTTGAGGCAGTGAATGGCTTGTATAAGTTTCTTTTGGGTTAGAATATGTTATAATACAATGAATTTATTTGATTACAAGTGCTAGAGATACATGAAGAATGTTTAGAAGTGAGAAGAAAGACTTGTTGATATTCGGTCCCATATGGGATAAGAACCCAAAACCATTGCTTTGAGGCAGTGAATGACTTGTATAAAGTTGTTTTGGGTTAGAATATGTTATAATACCATGAATTTGATTGATTACAAGTGCTAGAGATACATGAAGAATGTTAAGAAGTGATAAGAAAGACTTCTTCATATTTGGTCCCAAATGGGATAAGAACCCAAAACCATTGCTTAGAGGCAGTGAATGGCTTGTATAAAGTTATTTTGTGTTAGAATATGTTATAATACAATGAATTTGATTGATTACAAGTGCTAGAGATACATGAAGAATGTTTAGAAGTGAGAAGAAACACTTGTTGATATTTGGTCCCAAATGGGATAAGAACCCAAAACCATTGCTTTGAGGCAGTGAATGGCTTGTATAAGTTTATTTTGGGTAAGAATATGTTATAATACAATGATTTTATTTGATTACAAGTGCTAGAGATACATGAAAAATGTTTAGAAGTGAGAAGAAAAACTTGTTGATATTTGGTCCCAAATGGGATAAGAACCCAAAACCATTGCTTTGAGGCAGTGAATGGCTTGTATAAAGTTAATTTGGGTTAGAATATGTTATAATACAATGAGTTTGATTGATTACAATTGCTAGAGATGCATGAATAATGTTTAAAAGTGAGAAGAAAGACTTGTTGATATTTGGTCCCAAATTGGATAAGAACCCAAACCCATTGCTTTGAGGCAGTGAATGGCTTGTATAAGTTTATTTTGGGTTAAATAATTTATAATACAATGAATTTATTTGATTACAAGTGCTAGAGATACATGAAAAATGTTTAGAAGTGAGAAGAAAGACTTGTTGATATTTGGTCCCAAATGGGATAAGAACCCAAAACCATTGCTTTGAGGCAGTGAATGGTTTGTATAAAGTTAATTTGGGTTAGAATATGTTATAATACAATGAATTTGATTGATTACAAGTGCTAGAGATGCATGAAGAATGTTTAAAAGTGAGAAGAACGACTTGTTATATTTGGTCACAAATGGGATAAGAACCCAAAACCATTGCTTTGAGCAGTGAATGGCTTGTATAAAGTTATTTTGGGTTAGAATATCTTATAATACAATGAATTTGATTGATTACAAGTGCTAGAGATACATGAAGAATGTTTAGAAGTGAGAAGAAACACTTGTTGATATTTGGTCCCAAATGGGATAAGAACCCAAAACCATTGCTTTGAGGCAGTGAATGGGTTGTATAAAGTTAATTATGGTTATCATATGTTATAATACAATGAGTTTGATTGTTTACAAGTGCTAGAGATGCATGAAGAATGTTTAAAAGTGAGAAGAAAGACTTGTTGATATTTGGTCCCAAATGGGATAAGAACCCAAAACCATTGCTTTGAGGCAGTGAATGGTTTGTATAAAGTTAATTTGGGTTAGAATATGTTATAATACAATGAATTTGATTGATTACAAGTGCTAGAGATGCATGAAGAATGTTTAAAAGTGAGAAGAACGACTTGTTATATTTGGTCACAAATGGGATAAGAACCCAAAACCATTGCTTTGAGCAGTGAATGGCTTGTATAAAGTTATTTTGGGTTAGAATATCTTATAATACAATGAATTTGATTGATTACAAGTGCTAGAGATACATGAAGAATGTTTAGAAGTGAGAAGAAACACTTGTTGATATTTGGTCCCAAATGGGATAAGAACCCAAAACCATTGCTTTGAGGCAGTGAATGGCTTGTATAAGTTTATTTTGGGTTAGAATATGTTATAATACAATGATTTTATTTGATTACAAGTGCTAGAGATACATGAAAAATGTTTAGAAGTGAGAAGAAAAACTTGTTGATATTTGGTCCCAAATGGGATAAGAACCCAAAACCATTGCTTTGAGGCAGTGAATGGCTTGTATAAAGTTAATTTGGGTTAGAATATGTTATAATACAATGAGTTTGATTGATTACAATTGCTAGAGATGCATGAATAATGTTTAAAAGTGAGAAGAAAGACTTGTTGATATTTGGTCCCAAATTGGATAAGAACCCAAACCCATTGCATTGAGGCAGTGAATGGCTTGTATAAGTTTATTTTGGGTTAAATAATTTATAATACAATGAATTTATTTGATTACAAGTGCTAGAGATACATGAAAAATGTTTAGAAGTGAGAAGAAAGACTTGTTGATATTTGGTCCCAAATGGGATAAGAACCCAAAACCATTGCTTTGAGGCAGTGAATGGTTTGTATAAAGTTAATTTGGGTTAGAATATGTTATAATACAATGAATTTGATTGATTACAAGTGCTAGAGATGCATGAAGAATGTTTAAAAGTGAGAAGAACGACTTGTTATATTTGGTCACAAATGGGATAAGAACCCAAAACCATTGCTTTGAGCAGTGAATGGCTTGTATAAAGTTATTTTGGGTTAGAATATCTTATAATACAATGAATTTGATTGATTACAAGTGCTAGAGATACATGAAGAATGTTTAGAAGTGAGAAGAAAGGCTTGTTGATATTTGGTCCCAACTGGGATAAGAACCCAAAACCATTGCTTTGAGGCAGTGAATGGCTTGTATAAGTTTCTTTTGGGATAGAATATGTTATAATACAATGAATTTGATTGATTACAAGTGCTAGAGATACATGAAGAATGTTTAGAAGTGAGAAGAAACACTTGTTGATATTTGGTCCGAAATGGGATAAGAACCCAAAACCATTGCTTAGAGGCAGTGAATGGCTTGTATAAAGTTATTTTGTGTTAGAATATGTTATAATACAATGAATTTGATTCATTACAAGTGCTAGAGATACATGAAGAATGTTTTGAAGTGAGAAGAAAGACTTGTTGATATTTGGTCCCAAACGGGATAAGAACCCAAAATCATTGCTTTGAGGCAGTGAATGGCTTGTATAAAGTTATTTTGGGTTAGAATATGTTATAATACAATGAATTTGATTGATTACAAGTGCTAGAGATACATGAAGAATGTTTAGAAGTGAGAATAAAGACTTGTTGATATTTGGTCCCAAATGGGATAAGAACCCAAAACCATTGCTTTGCGGCAGTGAATGGCTTGTATAAGTTTCTTTTGGGTTAGAATATGTTATAATACAATGAATTTGATTGATTACAAGTGCTAGAGATACATGAAAAATGTTTAGAAGTGAGAAGAAAGACTTGTTGATATTTGGTCCCAAATGGGATAAGAACCCAAAACCATTGCTTTGAGGCAGTGAATGGCTTGTATAAGTTTCTTTTGGGTTAAAATATGTTATAATACAATGAATTTATTTGATTACAAGTGCTAGAGATACATGAAGAATGTTTAGAAGTGAGAAGAAAGACTTGTTGATATTTGGTCCCAAATGGGATAAGAACCCAAAACCATTGCTTTGAGGCAGTGAATGGTTTGTATAAAGTTAATTTGGGTTAGAATATGTTATAATACAATGAATTTGATTGATTACATGTGCTAGAGATGCATGAAGAATGTTTAAAAGTGAGAAGAACGACTTGTTGATATTGGGTCACAAATGGGATAAGAACCCAAAACCATTGCTTTGAGGCAGTGAATGGCTTGTATAAAGTTATTTTGGGTTAGAATATCTTATAATACAATGAATTTGATTGATTACAAGTGCTAGAGATACATGAAGAATGTTTAGAAGTAAGAAGAAAGACTTGTTGATATTTGGTCCCAAATGGGATAAGATCCCAAAACCATTGCTTTGAGGCAGTGAATGGCTTGTATAAAGTTAATTATGGTTATCATATGTTATAATACAATGAGTTTGATTGATTACAAGTGCTAGAGATGCATGAAGAATGTTTAAAAGTGAGAAGAAAGACTTGTTGATATTTGGTCCCAAATGGGATAAGAACCCAAAACCATTGCTTTGAGGCAGTGAATGGCTTGTCTAAAGTTATTTTGGGTTAGAATATGTTATAATACAATGAATTTGATTGATTACAAGTGCTAGAGATACATGAAGAATGTTTAGAAGTGAGAAGAAAGACTTGTTGATATTTGGTCCCAAATGGGATAAGAACCCAAAATCATTGCTTTGAGGCAGTGAATGGCTTGTATAAGTTTCTTTTGGGTTAGAATATGTTATAATACAATGAATTTATTTGATTATAAGTGCTAGAGATACATGAAGAATGTTTAGAAGTGAGAAGAAAGACTTGTTGATATTTGGTCCCAAATGGGATAAGAACCCAAAACCATTGCTTTGAGGCAGTGAATGGCTTGTATAAAGTTATTTTGGGTTAGAATATGTTATAATACAATGAATTTGATTGATTACAAGTGCTAGAGATACATGAAGAATGTTTAGAAGTGAGAATAAAGACTTGTTGATATTTGGTCCCAAATGGGATAAGAACCCAAAACCATTGCTTTGCGGCAGTGAATGGCTTGTATAAGTTTCTTTTGGGTTAGAATATGTTATAATACAATGAATTTGATTGATTACAAGTGCTAGAGATACATGAAAAATGTTTAGAAGTGAGAAGAAAGACTTGTTGATATTTGGTCCCAAATGGGATAAGAACCCAAAACCATTGCTTTGAGGCAGTGAATGGCTTGTATAAGTTTCTTTTGGGTTAAAATATGTTATAATACAATGAATTTATTTGATTACAAGTGCTAGAGATACATGAAGAATGTTTAGAAGTGAGAAGAAAGACTTGTTGATATTTGGTCCCAAATGGGATAAGAACCCAAAACCATTGCTTTGAGGCAGTGAATGGTTTGTATAAAGTTAATTTGGGTTAGAATATGTTATAATACAATGAATTTGATTGATTACATGTGCTAGAGATGCATGAAGAATGTTTAAAAGTGAGAAGAACGACTTGTTGATATTGGGTCACAAATGGGATAAGAACCCAAAACCATTGCTTTGAGGCAGTGAATGGCTTGTATAAAGTTATTTTGGGTTAGAATATCTTATAATACAATGAATTTGATTGATTACAAGTGCTAGAGATACATGAAGAATGTTTAGAAGTAAGAAGAAAGACTTGTTGATATTTGGTCCCAAATGGGATAAGATCCCAAAACCATTGCTTTGAGGCAGTGAATGGCTTGTATAAAGTTAATTATGGTTATCATATGTTATAATACAATGAGTTTGATTGATTACAAGTGCTAGAGATGCATGAAGAATGTTTAAAAGTGAGAAGAAAGACTTGTTGATATTTGGTCCCAAATGGGATAAGAACCCAAAACCATTGCTTTGAGGCAGTGAATGGCTTGTCTAAAGTTATTTTGGGTTAGAATATGTTATAATACAATGAATTTGATTGATTACAACTGCTAGAGATACATGAAGAATGTTTAGAAGTGAGAAGAAAGACTTGTTGATATTTGGTCCCAAATGGGATAAGAACCCAAAATCATTGCTTTGAGGCAGTGAATGGCTTGTATAAGTTTCTTTTGGGTTAGAATATGTTATAATACAATGAATTTATTTGATTATAAATGCTAGAGATACATGAAGAATGTTTAGAAGTGAGAAGAAAGACTTGTTGATATTTGGTCCCATATGGGATAAGAACCCAAAACCATTGCTTTGAGGCAGTGAATGACTTGTATAAAGTTGTTTTGGGTTAGAATATGTTATAATACCATGAATTTGATTGATTACAAGTGCTAGAGATGCATGAAGAATGTTTAAAAGTGTGAAGAAAGACTTGTTGATATTTGGTCACAAATGGGATAAGAACCCAAAACCATTGCTTTGAGGCAGTGAATGGCTTGTATAAAATTATTTTGGGTTAGAATATGTTATAATACGATGAATTTGATTGATTACAAGTGCTAGAGATACATGAAGAATGTTTAGAAGTGAGAAGAAAGACTTGTTGATATTTGGTCCCAAATGGGATAAGAACCCAAAACCATTGCTTTGAGGCAGTGAATGGCTTGTATAAGTTTATTTTGGGTTAAACAAGTTATAATACAATGAATTTATTTGATTACAAGTGCTAGAGATGCATGAAGAATGTTTAAAAGTGAGAAGAACGACTTGTTGATATTTGGTCACAAATGGGATAAGAACCCAAAACCATTGCTTTGAGGCAGTGAATGGCTTGTATAAAGTTATTTTGGGTTAGAATATCTTATAATACAATGAATTTGATTGATTACAAGTGCTAGAGATACATGAAGAATGTTTAGAAGTAAGAAGAAAGACTTGTTGATATTTGGTCCCAAATGGGATAAGATCCCAAAACCATTGCTTTGAGGCAGTGAATGGCTTGTATAAAGTTAATTATGGTTATCATATGTTATAATACAATGAGTTTGATTGATTACAAGTGCTAGAGATGCATGAAGAATGTTTAAAAGTGAGAAGAAAGACTTGTTGATATTTGGTCCCAAATGGGATAAGAACCCAAAACCATTGCTTTGAGGCAGTGAATGGCTTGTCTAAAGTTATTTTGGGTTAGAATATGTTATAATACAATGAATTTGATTGATTACAAGTGCTAGAGATACATGAAGAATGTTTAGAAGTGAGAAGAAAGACTTGTTGATATTTGGTCCCAAATGGGATAAGAACCCAAAATCATTGCTTTGAGGCAGTGAATGGCTTGTATAAGTTTCTTTTGGGTTAGAATATGTTATAATACAATGAATTTATTTGATTATAAGTGCTAGAGATACATGAAGAATGTTTAGAAGTGAGAAGAAAGACTTGTTGATATTTGGTCCCATATGGGATAAGAACCCAAAACCATTGCTTTGAGGCAGTGAATGACTTGTATAAAGTTGTTTTGGGTTAGAATATGTTATAATACCATGAATTTGATTGATTACAAGTGCTAGAGATGCATGAAGAATGTTTAAAAGTGAGAAGAAAGACTTGTTGATATTTGGTCCCAGATGGGATAAGAACTCAAAACCATTGCTTTGAGGCAGTGAATGGCTTGTATAAAGTTATTTTGGGTTAGAATATGTTATAATACAATGAATTTGATTGATTACAAGTGCTAGAGATACATGAAAAATGTTTAGAAGTGAGAAGAAAGACTTGTTGATATTTGGTCCCAAATGGGATAAGAACCCAAAACCATTGCTTTGCGGCAGTGAATGGCTTGTATAAGTTTCTTTTGGGTTAGAATATGTTATAATACAATGAATTTGATTGATTACAAGTGCTAGAGATACATGAAGAATGTTTAGAAGTGAGAAGAAAGACTTGTTGATATTTGGTCCCAAATGGGATAAGAACCCAAAACCATTGCTTTGAGGCAGTGAATGGCTTGTATAAGTTTCTTTTGGGTTAGAATATGTTATAATACAATGAATTTATTTGATTACAAGTGCTAGAGATACATGAAGAATGTTTAGAAGTGAGAAGAATGACTTGTTGATATTTGGTCCCATTTGGGATAAGAACCCAAAACCATTGCTTTGAGGCAGTGAATGACTTGTATAAAGTTGTTTTGGGTTAGAATATGTTATAATACCATGAATTTGATTGATTACAAGTGCTAGAGATACATGAAGAATGTTAAGAAGTGATAAGAAAGACTTCTTCATATTTGGTCCCAAATGGGATAAGAACCCAAAACCATTGCTTAGAGGCAGTGAATGGCTTGTATAAAGTTATTTTGTGTTAGAATATGTTATAATACAATGAATTTGATTGATTACAAGTGCTAGAGATACATGAAGAATGTTTAGAAGTGAGAAGAAAAACTTGTTGATATTTGGTCCCAAATGGGATAAGAACCCAAAACCATTGCTTTGAGGCAGTGAATGGCTTGTATAAAGTTAATTTGGGTTAGAATATGTTATAATACAATGAGTTTGATTGATTACAATTGCTAGAGATACATGAAGAATGTTTAAAAGTGAGAAGAAAGACTTGTTGATATTTGGTCCAAAATGGGATAAGAACCCAAAACCATTGCTTTGAGGCAGTGAATGGCTTGTACAAAGTTATTTTGGGTTAGAATATGTTATAATACAAAGAATTTGATTGATTTTAAGTGCTAGAGATGCATGAAGAATGTTTAGAAGTGAGAAGAAAGACTTGTTGATATTTGGTCCCAAATGGGATAAGAACCCAAAACCATTGCTTTGCGGCAGTGAATGGCTTGTATAAGTTTCTTTTGGGTTAGAATATGTTATAATACAATGAATTTGATTGATTACAAGTGCTAGAGATACATGAAGAATGTTTAGAAGTGAGAAGAAAGACTTGTTGATATTTGGTCCCAAATGGGATAAGAACCCAAAACCATTGCTTTGAGGCAGTGAATGGCTTGTATAAGTTTATTTTGGGTTAAACAAGTTATAATACAATGAATTTATTTGATCACAAGTGCTAGAGATACAAAAATGTTCAGAAGTGAGAAGAAAGACTTGTTGATATTTGGTCCCAAATGGGATAAGAACCCAAAACCATTGCTTTGAGGCAGTGAATGACTTGTATAAGTTTCTTTTGGGTTAGAATATGTTATAATACAATGAATTTGATTGATTGCAAGTGCTAGAGATACATGAAGAATGTTTAGAAGTGAGAAGAAAGACTTGTTGATATTTGGTCCCAAATGGGATAAGAACCCAAAACCATTGCTTTGCGGCAGTGAATGGCTTGTATAAGTTTCTTTTGGGTTAGAATATGTTATAATACAATGAATTTGATTGATTACAAGTGCTAGAGATACATGAAGAATGTTTAGAAGTGAGAAGAAAGACTTGTTGATATTTGGTCCCAAATGGGATAAGAACCCAAACCCATTGCTTTGAGGCAGTGAATGGCTTGTATAAGTTTATTTTGGGTTAAATAATTTATAATACAATGAATTTATTTGATTACAAGTGCTAGAGATACATGAAAAATGTTTAGAAGTGAGAAGAAAGACTTGTTGATATTTGGTCCCAAATGGGATAAGAACCCAAAACCATTGCTTTGAGGCAGTGAATGGTTTGTATAAAGTTAATTTGGGTTAGAATATGTTATAATACAATGAATTTGATTGATTACAAGTGCTAGAGATGCATGAAGAATGTTTAAAAGTGAGAAGAACGACTTGTTGATATTTGGTCACAAATGGGATAAGAACCCAAAACCATTGCTTTGAGCAGTGAATGGCTTGTATAAAGTTATTTTGGGTTAGAATATCTTATAATACAATGAATTTGATTGATTACAAGTGCTAGAGATACATGAAGAATGTTTAGAAGTGAGAAGAAAGACTTGTTGATATTTGGTCCCAACTGGGATAAGAACCCAAAACCATTGCTTTGAGGCAGTGAATGGCTTGTATAAGTTTCTTTTGGGTTAGAATATGTTATAATACAATGAATTTGATTGATTACAAGTGCTAGAGATACATGAAGAATGTTTAGAAGTGAGAAGAAACACTTGTTGATATTTGGTCCCAAATGGGATAAGAACCCAAAACCATTGCTTAGAGGCAGTGAATGGCTTGTATAAAGTTATTTTGTGTTAGAATATGTTATAATACAATGAATTTGATTGATTACAAGTGCTAGAGATACATGAAGAATGTTTAGAAGTGAGAAGAAAGACTTGTTGATATTTGGTCCCAAATGGGATAAGAACCCAAAACCATTGCTTTGAGGCAGTGAATGGCTTGTATAAGTTTATTTTGGGTTAGAATATGTTATAATACAATGAGTTTATTTGATTACAAGTGCTAGAGATACATGAAAAATGTTTCGAAGTGAGAAGAAAAACTTGTTGATATTTGGTCCCAAATGGGATAAGAACCCAAAACCATTGCTTTGAGGCAGTGAATTGCTTGTATAAAGTTAATTTGGGTTAGAATATGTTATAATACAATGAGTTTGATTAATTACAAGTGCTAGAGATGCATGAAGAATGTTTAAAAGTGACAAGAAAGACTTGTTGATATTTAGTCCCAAATGGGGTAAGAACCCAAAACCATTGCTTTCAGGCAGTGAATGGCTTGTATAAAGTTATTTTGGGTTAGAATATGTTATAATACAATGAATTTCATTGATTACAAGTGCTAGAGATACATGAAGAATGTTTAGAAGTGAGAAGAAACACTTGTTGATATTTGGTCCCAAATGGGATAAGAACCCAAAACCATTGCTTTGAGGCAGTGAATGGCTTGTATAAGTTTATTTTGGGTTAGAATATGTTATAATACAATGATTTTATTTGATTACAAGTGATAGAGATACATGGAAAATGTTTAGAAGTGAGAAGAAAAACTTGTTGATATTTGGTCCCAAATGGGATAAGAACCCAAAACCATTGCTTTGAGGCAGTGAATGGCTTGTATAAAGTTAATTTGGGTTAGAATATGTTATAATACAATGAGTTTGATTGATTACAATTGCTAGAGATGCATGAAGAATGTTTAAAAGTGAGAAGAAAGCCTTGTTGATATTTGGTCTCAAATGGGATAAGAACCCAAAACCATTGCTTTGAGGCAGTGAATGGCTTGAATAAGTTTCTTTTGGGTTAGAATATGTTATAATACAATGAATTTGATTGATTACAAGTGCTAGAGATACATGAAGAATGTTTAGAAGTGAGAAGAAAGACTTGTTGATATTTGGTCCCAAATGGGATAAGAACCCAAACCCATTGCTTTGAGGCAGTGAATGGCTTGTATAAGTTTATTTTGGGTTAAATAATTTATAATACAATGAATTTATTTGATTACAAGTGCTAGAGATACATGAAAAATGTTTAGAAGTGAGAAGAAAGACTTGTTGATATTTGGTCCCAAATGAGATAAGAACCCAAAACCATTGCTTTGAGACAGTGAATGGTTTGTATAAAGTTAATTTGGGTTAGAATATGTTATAATACAATGAATTTGATTGATTACAAGTGCTAGAGATGCATGAAGAATGTTTACAAGTGAGAAGAACGACTTGTTGATATTTGGTCACAAATGGGATAAGAACCCAAAACCATTGCTTTGAGCAGTGAATGGCTTGTATAAAGTTATTTTGGGTTAGAATATCTTATAATACAATGAATTTGATTGATTACAAGTGCTAGAGATACATGAAGAATGTTTAGAAGTGAGAAGAAAGACTTGTTGATATTTGGTCCCAACTGGGATAAGAACCCAAAACCATTGCTTTGAGGCAGTGAATGGCTTGTATAAGTTTCTTTTGGGTTAGAATATGTTATAATACAATGAATTTGATTGATTACAAGTGCTAGAGATACATGAAGAATGTTTAGAAGTGAGAAGAAACACTTGTTGATATTTGGTCCCAATTGGGATAAGAACCCAAAACCATTGCTTAGAGGCAGTGAATGGCTTGTATAAAGTTATTTTGTGTTAGAATATGTTATAATACAATGAATTTGATTGATTACAAGTGCTAGAGATACATGATGAATGTTTAGAAGTGAGAAGAAAGACTTGTTGATATTTGGTCCCAAATGGGATAAGAACCCAAAACCATTGCTTTGAGGCAGTGAATGGCTTGTATAAGTTTATTTTGGGTTAGAATATGTTATAATACAATGAGTTTATTTGATTACAAGTGCTAGAGACACATGAAAAATGTTTCGAAGTGAAAAGAAAAACTTGTTGATATTTGGTCCCAAATGGGATAAGAACCCAAAACCATTGCTTTGAGGCAGTGAATGGCTTGTATAAAGTTAATTTGGGTTAGAATATGTTATAATACAATGAGTTTGATTAATTACAAGTGCTAGAGATGCATGAAGAATGTTTAAAAGTGACAAGAAAGACTTGTTGATATTTAGTCCCAAATGGGGTAAGAACCCAAAACCATTGCTTTCAGGCAGTGAATGGCTTGTATAAAGTTATTTTGGGTTAGAATATGTTATAATACAATGAATTTCATTGATTACAAGTGCTAGAGATCCATGAATAATGTTTAGAAGTGAGAAGAAAGACTTGTTGATATTTGGTCCCAAATGGGATAAGAACCCAAAACCATTGCTTTGAGGCAGTGAATGACTTGTATAAGTTTCTTTTGGGTTAGAATATGTTATAATACAATGAATTTGATTGATTACAAGTGCTAGAGATACATGAAGAATGTTTAGAAGTGAGAAGAAAGACTTGTTGATATTTGGTCCCAAATGGGATAAGAACCCAAAACCATTGCTTTGAGGCAGTGAATGGCTTGTATAAGTTTATTTTGGGTTAAATATGTTATAATACAATGAATTTATTTGATTACAAGTGCTAGAGATACATGAAAAATGTTTAGAAGTGAGAAGAAATACTTGTTGATATTTGGTCCCAAATGGCATAAGAACCCAAAACCATTGCTTTGAGGCAGTGAATGGTTTGTATAAAGTTAATTTGGGTTAGAATATGTTATAATACAATGAATTTGATTGATTACAAGTGGTAGAGATACATGAAGAATGTTTAGAAGTGAGAAGAAAGACTTGTTGATATTTGGTCACAAATGGGATAAGAACCCAAAACCATTGCTTTGAGGCAGTGAATGGCTTGTATAAGTTTATTTTGGGTTAAACAAGTTATAATACAATGAATTTATTTGATTACAAGTGCTAGAGATACAAAAATGTTTAGAAGTGAGAAGAAAGACTTGTTGATATTTGGTCCCAAATGGGATAAGAACCCAAAACCATTGCTTTGAGGCAGTGAATGACTTGTATAAGTTTCTTTTGGGTTAGAATATGTTATAATACAATGAATTTGATTGATTGCAAGTGCTAGAGATACATGAAGAATGTTTAGAAGTGAGAAGAAAGACTTGTTGATATTTGGTCCCAAATGGGATAAGAACCCAAAACCATTGCTTTGAGGCAGTGAATGGCTTGTATAAGTTTATTTTGGGTTAAATATGTTATAATACAATGAATTTATTTGATTACAAGTGCTAGAGATACATGAAAAATGTTTAGAAGTGAGAAGAAATACTTGTTGATATTTGGTCCCAAATGGGATAAGAACCCAAAACCATTGCTTTGAGGCAGTGAATGGTTTGTATAAAGTTAATTTGGGTTAGAATATGTTATAATACAATGAATTTGATTGATTACAAGTGGTAGAGATACATGAAGAATGTTTAGAAGTGAGAAGAAAGACTTGTTGATATTTGGTCACAAATGGGATAAGAACCCAAAACCATTGCTTTGAGGCAGTGAATGGCTTGTATAAGTTTATTTTGGGTTAAACAAGTTATAATACAATGAATTTATTTGATTACAAGTGCTAGAGATACAAAAATGTTTAGAAGTGAGAAGAAAGACTTGTTGATATTTGGTCCCAACTGGGATAAGAACCCAAAACCATTGCTTTGAGGCAGTGAATGGCTTGTATAAGTTTCTTTTGGGTTAGAATATGTTATAATACAATGAATTTGATTGATTACAAGTGCTAGAGATACATGAAGAATGTTTAGAAGTGAGAAGAAACACTTGTTGATATTTGGTCCCAAATGGGATAAGAACCCAAAACCATTGCTTAGAGGCAGTGAATGGCTTGTATAAAGTTATTTTGTGTTAGAATATGTTATAATACAATGAATTTGATTGATTACAAGTGCTAGAGATACATGAAGAATGTTTAGAAGTGAGAAGAAAGACTTGTTGATATTTGGTCCCAAATGGGATAAGAACCCAAAACCATTGCTTTGAGGCAGTGAATGGCTTGTATAAGTTTATTTTGGGTTAGAATATTTTATAATACAATGAGTTTATTTGATTACAAGTGGTAGATATACATGAAAAATGTTTCGAAGTGAGAAGAAAAACTTGTTGATATTTGGTCCCAAACGGGATAAGAACCCAAAACCATTGCTTTGAGACAGTGAATGGCTTGTATAAAGTTAATTTGGGTTAGAATATGTTATAATACAATGAGTTTGATTAATTACAAGTGCTAGAGATGCATGAAGAATGTTTAAAATTGACAAGAAAGACTTGTTGATATTTAGTCCCAAATGGGGTAAGAACCCAAAACCATTGCTTTCAGGCAGTGAATGGCTTGTATAAAATTATTTTGGGTTAGAATATGTTATAATACAATGAATTTCATTGATTACAAGTGCTAGAGATCCATGAATAATGTTTAGAAGTGAGAAGAAAGACTTGTTGATATTTGGTCCCAAATGGGATAAGAACCCAAAACCATTGCTTTGAGGCAGTGAATGGCTTGTATAAGTTTATTTTGGGTTAAATATGTTATAATACAATGAATTTATTTGATTACAAGTGCTAGAGATACATGAAAAATGTTTAGAAGTGAGAAGAAATACTTGTTGATATTTGGTCCCAAATGGGATAAGAACCCAAAACCATTGCTTTGAGGCAGTGAATGGTTTGTATAAAGTTAATTTGGGTTAGAATATGTTATAATACAATGAATTTGATTGATTACAAGTGGTAGAGATACATGAAGAATGTTTAGAAGTGAGAAGAAACACTTGTTGATATTTGGTCCCAAATGGGATAAGAACCCAAAACCATTGCTTAGAGGCAGTGAATGGCTTGTATAAAGTTATTTTGTGTTAGAATATGTTATAATACAATGAATTTGATTGATTACAAGTGCTAGAGATACATGAAGAATGTTTAGAAGTGAGAAGAAAGACTTGTTGATATTTGGTCCCAAATGGGATAAGAACCCAAAACCATTGCTTTGAGGCAGTGAATGGCTTGTATAAGTTTATTTTGGGTTAGAATATTTTATAATACAATGAGTTTATTTGATTACAAGTGGTAGATATACATGAAAAATGTTTCGAAGTGAGAAGAAAAACTTGTTGATATTTGGTCCCAAACGGGATAAGAACCCAAAACCATTGCTTTGAGACAGTGAATGGCTTGTATAAAGTTAATTTGGGTTAGAATATGTTATAATACAATGAGTTTGATTAATTACAAGTGCTAGAGATGCATGAAGAATGTTTAAAATTGACAAGAAAGACTTGTTGATATTTAGTCCCAAATGGGGTAAGAACCCAAAACCATTGCTTTCAGGCAGTGAATGGCTTGTATAAAATTATTTTGGGTTAGAATATGTTATAATACAATGAATTTCATTGATTACAAGTGCTAGAGATCCATGAATAATGTTTAGAAGTGAGAAGAAAGACTTGTTGATATTTGGTCCCAAATGGGATAAGAACCCAAAACCATTGCTTTGAGGCAGTGAATGGCTTGTATAAGTTTATTTTGGGTTAAATATGTTATAATACAATGAATTTATTTGATTACAAGTGCTAGAGATACATGAAAAATGTTTAGAAGTGAGAAGAAATACTTGTTGATATTTGGTCCCAAATGGGATAAGAACCCAAAACCATTGCTTTGAGGCAGTGAATGGTTTGTATAAAGTTAATTTGGGTTAGAATATGTTATAATACAATGAATTTGATTGATTACAAGTGGTAGAGATACATGAAGAATGTTTAGAAGTGAGAAGAAAGACTTGTTGATATTTGGTCACAAATGGGATAAGAACCCAAAACCATTGCTTTGAGGCAGTGAATGGCTTGTATAAGTTTATTTTGGGTTAAACAAGTTATAATACAATGAATTTATTTGATTACAAGTGCTAGAGATACAAAAATGTTTAGAAGTGAGAAGAAAGACTTGTTGATATTTGGTCCCAAAGGGGATAAGAACCCAAAACCATTGCTTTGAGGCAGTGAATGGTTTGTATAAAGTTAATTTGGGTTAGAATATGTTATAATACAATGAATTTGATTGATTACAAGTGCTAGAGATGCATGAAGAATGTTTAAAAGTGAGAAGAACGACTTGTTGATATTTGGTCACAAATGGGATAAGAACCCAAAACCATTGCTTTGAGGCAGTGAATGGCTTGTATAAAGTTATTTTGGGTTAGAATATCTTATAATACAATGAATTTGATTGATTACAAGTGCTAGAGATACATGAAGAATGTTTAGAAGTAAGAAGAAAGACTTGTTGATATTTGGTCCCAAATGGGATAAGAACCCAAAACCATTGCTTTGAGGCAGTGAATGGCTTGTATAAGTTTCTTTTGGGTTAGAATATGTTATAATACAATGAATTTATTTGATTACAAGTGCTAGAGATAGATGAAGAATGTTTAGAATTGAGAAGAAAGACTTGTTGATTTTTGGTCCCAAATGGGATAAGAACCCAAAACCATTGCTTTGAGGCAGTGAATGGCTTGTATAAAGTTAATTTGGGTTAGAATATGTTATAATACAATGAGTTTGATTGATTACAATTGCTAGAGATGCATGAAGAATGTTTAAAAGTGAGAAGAAAGACTTGTTGATATTTGGTCCCAAATTGGATAAGAACCCAAACCCATTGCTTTGAGGCAGTGAATGGCTTGTATAAGTTTATTTTGGGTTAAATAATTTATAATACAATGAATTTATTTGATTACAAGTGCTAGAGATACATGAAAAATGTTTAGAAGTGAGAAGAAAGACTTGTTGATATTTGGTCCCAAATGGGATAAGAACCCAAAACCATTGCTTTGAGGCAGTGAATGGTTTGTATAAAGTTAATTTGGGTTAGAATATGTTATAATACAATGAATTTGATTGATTACAAGTGCTAGAGATGCATGAAGAATGTTTAAAAGTGAGAAGAACGACTTGTTGAGATTTGGTCACAAATGGGATAAGAACCCAAAACCATTGCTTTGAGCAGTGAATGGCTTGTATAAAGTTATTTTGGGTTAGAATATCTTATAATACAATGAATTTGATTGATTACAAGTGCTAGAGATACATGAAGAATGTTTAGAAGTGAGAAGAAAGACTTGTTGATATTTGGTCCCAACTGGGATAAGAACCCAAAACCATTGCTTTGAGGCAGTAAATGGCTTGTATAAGTTTCTTTTGGGTTAGAATATGTTATAATACAATGTATTTGATTGATTACAAGTGCTAGAGATACATGAAGAATGTTTAGAAATGAGAAGAAACACCTGTTGATATTTGGTCCCAAATGGGATAAGAACCCAAAACCATTGCTTAGAGGCAGTGAATGGCTTGTATAAAGTTATTTTGTGTTAGAATATGTTATAATACAATGAATTTGATTGATTACAAGTGCTAGAGATACATGAAGAATGTTTAGAAGTGAGAAGGAAGACATGTTGATATTTGGTCCCAAATAGGATAAGAACCCAAAACCATTGCTTTGAGGCAGTGAATGGCTTGTATAAGTTCATTTTGGGTAAGAAAATGTTATAATACAATGAGTTTATTTGATTACAAGTGCTAGAGATACATGAAAAATGTTTCGAAGTGAGAAGAAAAACTTGTTGATATTTGGTCCCAAATGGGATAAGAACCCAAAACCATTGCTTTGAGGCAGTGAATGGCTTGTATAAAGTTAATTTGGGTTAGAATATGTTATAATACAATGAGTTTGATTAATTACAAGTGCTAGAGATGCATGAATAATGTTTAAAAGTGACAAGAAAGACTTGTTGATATTTAGTCCCAAATGGGGTAAGAACCCAAAACCATTGCTTTCAGGCAGTGAATGGCTTGTATAAAGTTATTTTGGGTTAGAATATGTTATAATACAATGAATTTGATTGATTATAAGTGCTAGAGATCCATGAATAATGTTTAGAAGTGAGAAGAAAGACTTGTTGATATTTGGTCCCAAATGGGATAAGAACCCAAAACCATTGCTTTGAGGCAGTGAATGGCTTGTATAAGTTAATTTTGGGTTAAATATGTTATAATACAATGAATTTATTTGATTACAAGTGCTAGAGATACAAAAATGTTTAGAAGTGAGAAGAAAGACTTGTTGATATTTGGTCCCAAATGGGATAAGAACCCAAAACCATTGCTTTGAGGCAGTGAATGGTTTGTATAAAGTTAATTTGGGTTAGAATATGTTATAATACAATGAATTTGATTGATTACAAGTGCTAGAGATGCATGAAGAATGTTTAAAAGTGAGAAGAACGACTTGTTGATATTTGGTCACAAATGGGATAAGAACCCAAAACCATTGCTTTGAGGTAGTGAATGACTTGTATAAAGTTATTTTGGGTTAGAATATCTTATAATACAATGAATTTGATTGATTACAAGTGCTAGAGATACATGAAGAATGTTTAGAAGTAAGAAGAAAGACTTGTTGATATTTGGTCCCAAATGGGATAAGAACCCAAAACCATTGCTTTGAGGCAGTGAATGGCTTGTATAAGTTTCTTTTGGGTTAGAATATGTTATAATACAATGAATTTATTTGATTACAAGTGCTAGAGATAGATGAAGAATGTTTAGAAGTGAGAAGAAAGACTTGTTGATTTTTGGTCCCAAATGGGTAAGAACCCAAAACCATTGCTTTGAGGCAGTGAATGGCTTGTATAAAGTTAATTTGGGTTAGAATATGTTATAATACAATGAGTTTGATTGATTACAATTGCTAGAGATGCATGAAGAATGTTTAAAAGTGAGAAGAAAGACTTGTTGATATTTAGTCCCAAATTGGATAAGAACCCAAACCCATTGCTTTGAGGCAGTGAATGGCTTGTATAAGTTTATTTTGGGTTAAATAATTTATAATACAATGAATTTATTTGATTACAAGTGCTAGAGATACATGAAAAATGTTTAGAAGTGAGAAGGAAGACTTGTTGATATTTGGTCCCAAATGGGATAAGAACCCAAAACCATTGCTTTGAGGCAGTGAATGGTTTGTATAAAGTTAATTTGGGTTAGAATATGTTATAATACAATGAATTTGATTGATTACAAGTGCTAGAGATGCATGAAGAATGTTTAAAAGTGAGAAGAACGACTTGTTGATATTTGGTCACAAATGGGATAAGAACCCAAAACCATTGCTTTGAGCAGTGAATGGCTTGTATAAAGTTATTTTGGGTTAGAATATCTTATAATACAATGAATTTGATTGATTACAAGTGCTAGAGATACATGAAGAATGTTTAGAAGTGAGAAGAAAGACTTGTTGATATTTGGTCCCAACTGGGATAAGAACCCAAAACCATTGCTTTGAGGCAGTGAATGGCTTGTATAAGTTTCTTTTGGGTTAGAATATGTTCTAATACAATGAATTTGATTGATTACAAGTGCTAGAGATACATGAAGAATGTTTAGAAATGAGAAGAAACACCTGTTGATATTTGGTCCCAAATGGGATAAGAACCCAAAACCATTGCTTAGAGGCAGTGAATGGCTTGTATAAAGTTATTTTGTATTAGAATATGTTATAATACAATGAATTTGATTGATTACAAGTGCTAGAGATACATGAAGAATGTTTAGAAGTGAGAAGAAAGACATGTTGATATTTGATCCCAAATGGGATAAGAACCCAAACCCATTGCTTTGAGGCAGTGAATGGTTTGTATAAAGTTAATTTGGGTTAGAATATGTTATAATACAATGAATTTGATTGATTACAAGTGCTAGAGATGCATGAAGAATGTTTAAAAGTGAGAAGAACGACTTGTTGATATTTGGTCACAAATGGGATAAGAACCCAAAACCATTGCTTTGAGGCAGTGAATGGCTTGTATAAAGTTATTTTGGGTTAGAATATCTTATAATACAATGAATTTGATTGATTACAAGTGCTAGAGATACATGAAGAATGTTTAGAAGTAAGAAGAAAGACTTGTTGATATTTGGTCCCAAATGGGATAAGAACCCAAAACCATTGCTTTGAGGCAGTGAATGGCTTGTATAAGTTTCTTTTGGGTTAGAATATGTTATAATACAATGAATTTATTTGATTACAAGTGCTAGAGATAGATGAAGAATGTTTAGAAGTGAGAAGAAAGACTTGTTGATTTTTGGTCCCAAATGGGTAAGAACCCAAAACCATTGCTTTGAGGCAGTGAATGGCTTGTATAAAGTTAATTTGGGTTAGAATATGTTATAATACAATGAGTTTGATTGATTACAATTGCTAGAGATGCATGAAGAATGTTTAAAAGTGAGAAGAAAGACTTGTTGATATTTGGTCCCAAATTGGATAAGAACCCAAACCCATTGCTTTGAGGCAGTGAATGGCTTGTATAAGTTTATTTTGGGTTAAATAATTTATAATACAATGAATTTATTTGATTACAAGTGCTAGAGATACATGAAAAATGTTTAGAAGTGAGAAGGAAGACTTGTTGATATTTGGTCCCAAATGGGATAAGAACCCAAAACCATTGCTTTGAGGCAGTGAATGGTTTGTATAAAGTTAATTTGGGTTAGAATATGTTATAATACAATGAATTTGATTGATTACAAGTGCTAGAGATGCATGAAGAATGTTTAAAAGTGAGAAGAACGACTTGTTGATATTTGGTCACAAATGGGATAAGAACCCAAAACCATTGCTTTGAGCAGTGAATGGCTTGTATAAAGTTATTTTGGGTTAGAATATCTTATAATACAATGAATTTGATTGATTACAAGTGCTAGAGATACATGAAGAATGTTTAGAAGTGAGAAGAAAGACTTGTTGATATTTGGTCCCAACTGGGATAAGAACCCAAAACCATTGCTTTGAGGCAGTGAATGGCTTGTATAAGTTTCTTTTGGGTTAGAATATGTTCTAATACAATGAATTTGATTGATTACAAGTGCTAGAGATACATGAAGAATGTTTAGAAATGAGAAGAAACACCTGTTGATATTTGGTCCCAAATGGGATAAGAACCCAAAACCATTGCTTAGAGGCAGTGAATGGCTTGTATAAAGTTATTTTGTATTAGAATATGTTATAATACAATGAATTTGATTGATTACAAGTGCTAGAGATACATGAAGAATGTTTAGAAGTGAGAAGAAAGACATGTTGATATTTGATCCCAAATGGGATAAGAACCCAAAACCATTGCTTTGAGGCAGTGAATGGCTTGTATAAGTTCATTTTGGGTTAGAAAATGTTATAATACAATGAGTTTATTTTATTACAAGTGCTAGAGATACATGAAAAATGTTTCGAAGTGAGAAGAAAAACTTGTTGATATTTGGTCCCAAATGGGATAAGAACCCAAAACCATTGCTTTGAGGCAGTGAATGGCTTGTATAAAGTTAATTTGGGTTAGAATATGTTATAATACAATGAGTTTGATTAATTACAAGTGCTAGAGATGCATGAATAATGTTTAAAAGTGACAAGAAAGACTTGTTGATATATAGTCCCAAATGGGGTAAGAACCCAAAACCATTGCTTTCAGGCAGTGAATGGCTTGTATAAAGTTATTTTGGGTTAGAATATGTTATAATACAATGAATTTCATTGATTATAAGTGCTAGAGATCCATGAATAATGTTTAGAAGTGAGAAGAAAGACTTGTTGATATTTGGTCCCAAATGGGATAAGAACCCAAAACCATTGCTTTGAGGCAGTGAATGGCTTGTATAAGTTTATTTTGGGTTAAATATGTTATAATACAATGAATTTATTTGATTACAAGTGCTAGAGATACATGAAAAATGTTTAGAAGTGAGAAGGAAGACTTGTTGATATTTGGTCCCAAATGGGATAAGAACCCAAAACCATTGCTTTGAGGCAGTGAATGGTTTGTATAAAGTTAATTTGGGTTAGAATATGTTATAATACAATGAATTTGATTGATTACAAGTGCTAGAGATGCATGAAGAATGTTTAAAAGTGAGAAGAACGACTTGTTGATATTTGGTCACAAATGGGATAAGAACCCAAAACCATTGCTTTGAGCAGTGAATGGCTTGTATAAAGTTATTTTGGGTTAGAATATCTTATAATACAATGAATTTGATTGATTACAAGTGCTAGAGATACATGAAGAATGTTTAGAAGTGAGAAGAAAGACTTGTTGATATTTGGTCCCAACTGGGATAAGAACCCAAAACCATTGCTTTGAGGCAGTGAATGGCTTGTATAAGTTTCTTTTGGGTTAGAATATGTTCTAATACAATGAATTTGATTGATTACAAGTGCTAGAGATACATGAAGAATGTTTAGAAATGAGAAGAAACACTTGTTGATATTTGGTCCCAAATGGGATAAGAACCCAAAACCATTGCTTAGAGGCAGTGAATGGCTTGTATAAAGTTATTTTGTATTAGAATATGTTATAATACAATGAATTTGATTGATTACAAGTGCTAGAGATACATGAAGAATGTTTAGAAGTGAGAAGAAAGACATGTTGATATTTGATCCCAAATGGGATAAGAACCCAAAACCATTGCTTTGAGGCAGTGAATGGCTTGTATAAGTTCATTTTGGGTTAGAAAATGTTATAATACAATGAGTTTATTTTATTACAAGTGCTAGAGATACATGAAAAATGTTTCGAAGTGAGAAGAAAAACTTGTTGATATTTGGTCCCAAATGGGATAAGAACCCAAAACCATTGCTTTGAGGCAGTGAATGGCTTGTATAAAGTTAATTTGGGTTAGAATATGTTATAATACAATGAGTTTGATTAATTACAAGTGCTAGAGATGCATGAATAATGTTTAAAAGTGACAAGAAAGACTTGTTGATATTTAGTCCCAAATGGGGTAAGAACCCAAAACCATTGCTTTCAGGCAGTGAATGGCTTGTATAAAGTTATTTTGGGTTAGAATATGTTATAATACAATGAATTTCATTGATTATAAGTGCTAGAGATCCATGAATAATGTTTAGAAGTGAGAAGAAAGACTTGTTGATATTTGGTCCCAAATGGGATAAGAACCCAAAACCATTGCTTTGAGGCAGTGAATGGCTTGTATAAGTTTATTTTGGGTTAAATATGTTATAATACAATGAATTTATTTGATTACAAGTGCTAGAGATACATGAAAAATGTTTAGAAGTGAGAAGAAATACTTGTTGATATTTGGTCCGAAATGGGATAAGAACCCAAAATCATTGCTTTGAGGCAGTGAATGGTTTGTATAAAGTTAATTTGGGTTAGAATATGTTATAATACAATGAATTTGATTGATTACAAGTGGTAGAGATACATGAAGAATGTTTAGAAGTGAGAAGAAAGACTTGTTGATATTTGGTCCCAAATTGGATAAGAACCCAAAACCATTGCTTTGAGGCAGTGAATGGCTTGTATAAGTTTATTTTGGGTTAAACAAGTTATAATACAATGAATTTATTTGATTACAAGTGCTAGAGATACAAAAATGTTTAGAAGTGAGAAGAAAGACTTGTTGATATTTGGTCCCAAATGGGATAAGAACCCAAAACCATTGCTTTGAGGCAGTGAATGGTTTGTATAAAGTTAATTTGGGTTAGAATATGTTATAATACAATGAATTTGATTGATTACAAGTGCTAGAGATGCATGAAGAATGTTTAAAAATGAGAAGAACGACTTGTTGATATTTGGTCACAAATGGGATAAGAACCCAAAACCATTGCTTTGAGGCAGTGAATGGCTTGTATAAAGTTATTTTGGGTTAGAATATCTTATAATACAATGAATTTGATTGATTACAAGTGCTAGAGATACATGAAGAATGTTTAGAAGTAAGAAGAAAGACTTGTTGATATTTGGTCCCAAATGGGATAAGAACCCAAAACCATTGCTTTGAGGCAGTGAATGGCTTGTATAAGTTTATTTTGGGTTAAATATGTTATAATACAATAAATTTATTTGATTACAAGTGCTACAGATACATGAAAAATGTTTAGAAGTGAGAAGAAATACTTGTTGATATTTGGTCCGAAATGGGATAAGAACCCAAAACCATTGCTTTGAGGCAGTGAATGGTTTGTATAAAGTTAATTTGGGTTAGAATATGTTATAATACAATGAATTTGATTGATTACAAGTGGTAGAGATACATGAAGAATGTTTAGAAGTGAGAAGAAAGACTTGTTGATATTTGGTCCCAAATTGGATAAGAACCCAAAACCATTGCTTTGAGGCAGTGAATGGCTTGTATAAGTTTATTTTGGGTTAAACAAGTTATAATACAATGAATTTATTTGATTACAAGTGCTAGAGATACAAAAATGTTTAGAAGTGAGAAGAAAGACTTGTTGATATTTGGCCCCAAACGGGATAAGAACCCAAAACCATTGCTTTGAGGCAGTGAATGGTTTGTATAAAGTTAATTTGGGTTAGAATATGTTATAATACAATGAATTTGATTGATTACAAGTGCTAGAGATGCATGAAGAATGTTTAAAAGTGAGAAGAACGACTTGTTGATATTTGGTCACAAATGGGATAAGAACCCAAAACCATTGCTTTGAGGCAGTGAATGGCTTGTATAAAGTTATTTTGGGTTAGAATATCTTATAATAAAATGAATTTGATTGATTACAAGTGCTAGAGATACATGAAGAATGTTTAGAAGTAAGAAGAAAGACTTGTTGATATTTGGTCCCAAATGGGATAAGAACCCAAAACCATTGCTTTGAGGCAGTGAATGGCTTGTATAAGTTTATTTTGGGTTAAATATGTTATAATACAATAAATTTATTTGATTACAAGTGCTAGAGATACATGAAAAATGTTTAGAAGTGAGAAGAAATACTTGTTGATATTTGGTCCGAAATGGGATAAGAACCCAAAACCATTGCTTTGAGGCAGTGAATGGTTTGTATAAAGTTAATTTGGGTTAGAATATGTTATAATACAATGAATTTGATTGATTACAAGTGGTAGAGATACATGAAGAATGTTTAGAAGTGAGAAGAAAGACTTGTTGATATTTGGTCCCAAATTGGATAAGAACCCAAAACCATTGCTTTGAGGCAGTGAATGGCTTGTATAAGTTTATTTTGGGTTAAACAAGTTATAATACAATGAATTTATTTGATTACAAGTGCTAGAGATACAAAAATGTTTAGAAGTGAGAAGAAAGACTTGTTGATATTTGGTCCCAAATGGGATAAGAACCCAAAACCATTGCTTTGAGGCAGTGAATGGTTTGTATAAAGTTAATTTGGGTTAGAATATGTTATAATACAATGAATTTGATTGATTACAAGTGCTAGAGATGCATGAAGAATGTTTAAAAGTGAGAAGAACGACTTGTTGATATATGGTCACAAATGGGATAAGAACCCAAAACCATTGCTTTGAGGCAGTGAATGGCTTGTATAAAGTTATTTTGGGTTAGAATATCTTATAATACAATGAATTTGATTGATTACAAGTGCTAGAGATACATGAAGAATGTTTAGAAGTAAGAAGAAAGACTTGTTGATATTTGGTCCCAAATGGGATAAGAACCCAAAACCATTGCTTTGAGGCAGTGAATGGCTTGTATAAGTTTCTTTTGGGTTAGAATATGTTATAATACAATGAATTTATTTGATTACAAGTGCTAGAGATAGATGAAGAATGTTTAGAAGTGAGAAGAAAGACTTGTTGATATTTGGTCCCAAATGGGATAAGAACCCAAAACCATTGCTTTGAGGCAGTGAATGGTTTGTTTAAAGTTAATTTGGGTTAGAATATGTTATAATAGAATGAATTTGATTGATTACAAGTGCTAGAGATGCATGAAGAATGTTTAAAAGTGTGAAGAACGACTTGTTGATATTTAGTCCCAAATGGGGTAAGAACCCAAAACCATTGCTTTCAGGCAGTGAATGGCTTGTATAAAGTTATTTTGGGTTAGAATATGTTATAATACAATGAATTTCATTGATTATAAGTGCTAGAGATCCATGAATAATGTTTAGAAGTGAGAAGAAAGACTTGTTGATATTTGGTCCCAAATGGGATAAGAACCCAAAACCATTGCTTTGAGGCAGTGAATGGCTTGTATAAGTTTATTTTGGGTTAAATATGTTATAATACAATGAATTTATTTGATTACAAGTGCTAGAGATACATGAAAAATGTTTAGAAGTGAGAAGAAATACTTGTTGATATTTGGTCCGAAATGGGATAAGAACCCAAAACCATTGCTTTGAGGCAGTGAATGGTTTGTATAAAGTTAATTTGGGTTAGAATATGTTATAATACAATGAATTTGATTGATTACAAGTGGTAGAGATACATGAAGAATGTTTAGAAGTGAGAAGAAAGACTTGTTGATATTTGGTCCCAAATTGGATAAGAACCCAAAACCATTGCTTTGAGGCAGTGAATGGCTTGTATAAGTTTATTTTGGGTTAAACAAGTTATAATACAATGAATTTATTTGATTACAAGTGCTAGAGATACAAAAATGTTTAGAAGTGAGAAGAAAGACTTGTTGATATTTGGTCCCAAATGGGATAAGAACCCAAAACCATTGCTTTGAGGCAGTGAATGGTTTGTATAAAGTTAATTTGGGTTAGAATATGTTATAATACAATGAATTTGATTGATTAGAAGTGCTAGAGATGCATGAAGAATGTTTAAAAGTGAGAAGAACGACTTGTTGATATTTGGTCACAAATGGGATAAGAACCCAAAACCATTGCTTTGAGGCAGTGAATGGCTTGTATAAAGTTATTTTAAGTTAGAATATCTTATAATACAATGAATTTGATTGATTACAAGTGCTAGAGATACATGAAGAATGTTTAGAAGTAAGAAGAAAGACTTGTTGATATTTGGTCCCAAATGGGATAAGAACCCAAAACCATTGCTTTGAGGCAGTGAATGGCTTGTATAAGTTTATTTTGGGTTAAATATGTTATAATACAATAAATTTATTTGATTACAAGTGCTAGAGATACATGAAAAATGTTTAGAAGTGAGAAGAAATACTTGTTGATATTTGGTTCGAAATGGGATAAGAACCCAAAACCATTGCTTTGAGGCAGTGAATGGTTTGTATAAAGTTAATTTGGGTTAGAATATGTTATAATACAATGAATTTGATTGATTACAAGTGGTAGAGATACATGAAGAATGTTTAGAAGTGAGAAGAAAGACTTGTTGATATTTGGTCCCAAATTGGATAAGAACCCAAAACCATTGCTTTGAGGCAGTGAATGGCTTGTATAAGTTTATTTTGGGTTAAACAAGTTATAATACAATGAATTTATTTGATTACAAGTGCTAGAGATACAAAAATGTTTAGAAGTGAGAAGAAAGACTTGTTGATATTTGGTCCCAAATGGGATAAGAACCCAAAACCATTGCTTTGAGGCAGTGAATGGTTTGTATAAAGTTAATTTGGGTTAGAATATGTTATAATACAATGAATTTGATTGATTAGAAGTGCTAGAGATGCATGAAGAATGTTTAAAAGTGAGAAGAACGACTTGTTGATATTTGGTCACAAATGGGATAAGAACCCAAAACCATTGCTTTGAGGCAGTGAATGGCTTGTATAAAGTTATTTTAAGTTAGAATATCTTATAATACAATGAATTTGATTGATTACAAGTGCTAGAGATACATGAAGAATGTTTAGAAGTAAGAAGAAAGACTTGTTGATATTTGGTCCCAAATGGGATAAGAACCCAAAACCATTGCTTTGAGGCAGTGAATGGCTTGTATAAGTTTATTTTGGGTTAAATATGTTATAATACAATAAATTTATTTGATTACAAGTGCTAGAGATACATGAAAAATGTTTAGAAGTGAGAAGAAATACTTGTTGATATTTGGTTCGAAATGGGATAAGAACCCAAAACCATTGCTTTGAGGCAGTGAATGGTTTGTATAAAGTTAATTTGGGTTAGAATATGTTATAATACAATGAATTTGATTGATTACAAGTGGTAGAGATACATGAAGAATGTTTAGAAGTGAGAAGAAAGACTTGTTGATATTTGGTCCCAAATTGGATAAGAACCCAAAACCATTGCTTTGAGGCAGTGAATGGCTTGTATAAGTTTATTTTGGGTTAAACAAGTTATAATACAATGAATTTATTTGATTACAAGTGCTAGAGATACAAAAATGTTTAGAAGTGAGAAGAAAGACTTGTTGATATTTGGACCCAAATGGGATAAGAACCCAAAACCATTGCTTTGAGGCAGTGAATGGTTTGTATAAAGTTAATTTGGGTTAGAATATGTTATAATACAATGAATTTGATTGATTACAAGTGCTAGAGATGCATGAAGAATGTTTAAAAGTGAGAAGAACGACTTGTTGATATATGGTCACAAATGGGATAAGAACCCAAAACCATTGCTTTGAGGCAGTGAATGGCTTGTATAAAGTTATTTTGGATTAGAATATCTTATAATACAATGAATTTGATTGATTACAAGTGGTAGAGATACATGAAGAATGTTTAGAAGTGAGAAGAAAGACTTGTTGATATTTGGTCCCAAATTGGATAAGAACCCAAAACCATTGCTTTGAGGCAGTGAATGGCTTGTATAAGTTTATTTTGGGTTAAACAAGTTATAATACAATGAATTTATTTGATTACAAGTGCTAGAGATACAAAAATGTTTAGAAGTGAGAAGAAAGACTTGTTGATATTTGGTCCCAAATGGGATAAGAACCCAAAACCATTGCTTTGAGGCAGTGAATGGTTTGTATAAAGTTAATTTGGGTTAGAATATGTTATAATACAATGAATTTGATTGATTACAAGTGCTAGAGATGCATGAAGAATGTTTAAAAGTGAGAAGAACGACTTGTTGATATATGGTCACAAATGGGATAAGAACCCAAAACCATTGCTTTGAGGCAGTGAATGGCTTGTATAAAGTTATTTTGGGTTAGAATATCTTATAATACAATGAATTTGATTGATTACAAGTGCTAGAGATACATGAAGAATGTTTAGAAGTAAGAAGAAAGACTTGTTGATATTTGGTCCCAAATGGGATAAGAACCCAAAACCATTGCTTTGAGGCAGTGAATGGCTTGTATAAGTTTCTTTTGGGTTAGAATATGTTATAATACAATGAATTTATTTGATTACAAGTGCTAGAGATAGATGAAGAATGTTTAGAAGTGAGAAGAAAGACTTGTTGATATTTGGTCCCAAATGGGATAAGAACCCAAAACCATTGCTTTGAGGCAGTGAATGGTTTGTTTAAAGTTAATTTGGGTTAGAATATGTTATAATAGAATGAATTTGATTGATTACAAGTGCTAGAGATGCATGAAGAATGTTTAAAAGTGTGAAGAACGACTTGTTGATATTTAGTCCCAAATGGGGTAAGAACCCAAAACCATTGCTTTCAGGCAGTGAATGGCTTGTATAAAGTTATTTTGGGTTAGAATATGTTATAATACAATGAATTTCATTGATTATAAGTGCTAGAGATCCATGAATAATGTTTAGAAGTGAGAAGAAAGACTTGTTGATATTTGGTCCCAAATGGGATAAGAACCCAAAACCATTGCTTTGAGGCAGTGAATGGCTTGTATAAGTTTATTTTGGGTTAAATATGTTATAATACAATGAATTTATTTGATTACAAGTGCTAGAGATACATGAAAAATGTTTAGAAGTGAGAAGAAATACTTGTTGATATTTGGTCCGAAATGGGATAAGAACCCAAAACCATTGCTTTGAGGCAGTGAATGGTTTGTATAAAGTTAATTTGGGTTAGAATATGTTATAATACAATGAATTTGATTGATTACAAGTGGTAGAGATACATGAAGAATGTTTAGAAGTGAGAAGAAAGACTTGTTGATATTTGGTCCCAAATTGGATAAGAACCCAAAACCATTGCTTTGAGGCAGTGAATGGCTTGTATAAGTTTATTTTGGGTTAAACAAGTTATAATACAATGAATTTATTTGATTACAAGTGCTAGAGATACAAAAATGTTTAGAAGTGAGAAGAAAGACTTGTTGATATTTGGTCCCAAATGGGATAAGAACCCAAAACCATTGCTTTGAGGCAGTGAATGGTTTGTATAAAGTTAATTTGGGTTAGAATATGTTATAATACAATGAATTTGATTGATTAGAAGTGCTAGAGATGCATGAAGAATGTTTAAAAGTGAGAAGAACGACTTGTTGATATTTGGTCACAAATGGGATAAGAACCCAAAACCATTGCTTTGAGGCAGTGAATGGCTTGTATAAAGTTATTTTAAGTTAGAATATCTTATAATACAATGAATTTGATTGATTACAAGTGCTAGAGATACATGAAGAATGTTTAGAAGTAAGAAGAAAGACTTGTTGATATTTGGTCCCAAATGGGATAAGAACCCAAAACCATTGCTTTGAGGCAGTGAATGGCTTGTATAAGTTTATTTTGGGTTAAATATGTTATAATACAATAAATTTATTTGATTACAAGTGCTAGAGATACATGAAAAATGTTTAGAAGTGAGAAGAAATACTTGTTGATATTTGGTTCGAAATGGGATAAGAACCCAAAACCATTGCTTTGAGGCAGTGAATGGTTTGTATAAAGTTAATTTGGGTTAGAATATGTTATAATACAATGAATTTGATTGATTACAAGTGGTAGAGATACATGAAGAATGTTTAGAAGTGAGAAGAAAGACTTGTTGATATTTGGTCCCAAATTGGATAAGAACCCAAAACCATTGCTTTGAGGCAGTGAATGGCTTGTATAAGTTTATTTTGGGTTAAACAAGTTATAATACAATGAATTTATTTGATTACAAGTGCTAGAGATACAAAAATGTTTAGAAGTGAGAAGAAAGACTTGTTGATATTTGGTCCCAAATGGGATAAGAACCCAAAACCATTGCTTTGAGGCAGTGAATGGTTTGTATAAAGTTAATTTGGGTTAGAATATGTTATAATACAATGAATTTGATTGATTAGAAGTGCTAGAGATGCATGAAGAATGTTTAAAAGTGAGAAGAACGACTTGTTGATATTTGGTCACAAATGGGATAAGAACCCAAAACCATTGCTTTGAGGCAGTGAATGGCTTGTATAAAGTTATTTTAAGTTAGAATATCTTATAATACAATGAATTTGATTGATTACAAGTGCTAGAGATACATGAAGAATGTTTAGAAGTAAGAAGAAAGACTTGTTGATATTTGGTCCCAAATGGGATAAGAACCCAAAACCATTGCTTTGAGGCAGTGAATGGCTTGTATAAGTTTATTTTGGGTTAAATATGTTATAATACAATAAATTTATTTGATTACAAGTGCTAGAGATACATGAAAAATGTTTAGAAGTGAGAAGAAATACTTGTTGATATTTGGTTCGAAATGGGATAAGAACCCAAAACCATTGCTTTGAGGCAGTGAATGGTTTGTATAAAGTTAATTTGGGTTAGAATATGTTATAATACAATGAATTTGATTGATTACAAGTGGTAGAGATACATGAAGAATGTTTAGAAATGAGAAGAAAGACTTGTTGATATTTGGTCCCAAATTGGATAAGAACCCAAAACCATTGCTTTGAGGCAGTGAATGGCTTGTATAAGTTTATTTTGGGTTAAACAAGTTATAATACAATGAATTTATTTGATTACAAGTGCTAGAGATACAAAAATGTTTAGAAGTGAGAAGAAAGACTTGTTGATATTTGGACCCAAATGGGATAAGAACCCAAAACCATTGCTTTGAGGCAGTGAATGGTTTGTATAAAGTTAATTTGGGTTAGAATATGTTATAATACAATGAATTTGATTGATTACAAGTGCTAGAGATGCATGAAGAATGTTTAAAAGTGAGAAGAACGACTTGTTGATATATGGTCACAAATGGGATAAGAACCCAAAACCATTGCTTTGAGGCAGTGAATGGCTTGTATAAAGTTATTTTGGGTTAGAATATCTTATAATACAATGAATTTGATTGATTACAAGTGCTAGAGATACATGAAGAATGTTTAGAAGTAAGAAGAAAGACTTGTTGATATTTGGTCCCAAATGGGATAAGAACCCAAAACCATTGCTTTGAGGCAGTGAATGGCTTGTATAAGTTTCTTTTGGGTTAGAATATGTTATAATACAATGAATTTATTTGATTACAAGTGCTAGAGATAGATGAAGAATGTTTAGAAGTGAGAAGAAAGACTTGTTGATATTTGGTCCCAAATGGGATAAGAACCCAAAACCATTGCTTTGAGGCAGTGAATGGTTTGTTTAAAGTTAATTTGGGTTAGAATATGTTATAATAGAATGAATTTGATTGATTACAAGTGCTAGAGATGCATGAAGAATGTTTAAAAGTGTGAAGAACGACTTGTTGATATTTGGTCACAAATGGGAAAAGAACCCAAAACCATTGCTTTGAGCAGTGAATGGCTTGTATAAAGTTATTTTGGGTTAGAATATCTTATAATACAATGAATTTGATTGATTACAAGTGCTAGAGATACATGTAGAATGTTTAGAAGTGAGAAGAAATACTTGTTGTTATTTGGTCCCAACTGGGATAAGAACCCAAAACCATTGCTTTGAGGCAGTGAATGGCTTGTATAAGTTTCTTTTGGGTTAGAATATGTTATAATACAATGAATTTATTTGATTACAAGTGCTAGAGATAGATGAAGAATGTTTAGAAGTGAGAAGAATGACTTGTTGATAGTTGGTCCCATATGGGATAAGAACCCAAAACCATTGCTTTGAGGCAGTGAATGACTTGTATAAAGTTGTTTTGGGTTAGAATATGTTATAATACCATGAATTTGATTAATTACAAGTGCTAGAGATACATGAAGAATGTTAAGAAGTGAGAAGAAAGACTTGTTCATATTTGGTCCCAAATGGGATAAGAACCCAAAACCATTGCTTAGAGGCAGTGAATGGCTTGTATAAAGTTATTTTGTGTTAGAATATGTTATAATACAATTAATTTGATTGATTACAAGTGCTAGAGATACATGAAGAATGTTTAGAAGTGAGAAGAAAGACTTGTTGATATTTGGTCCCAAATTGGATAAGAACCCAAAGCCAATGCTTTGAGGCAGTGAATGGCTTGTATAAGTTTATTTTGGGTTAAATAATTTATAATACAATGAATTTATTTGATTACAAGTGCTAGAGATACATGAAAAATGTTTAGAAGTGAGAAGAAAGACTTGTTGATATTTGGTCCCAAATGGGATAAGAACCCAAAACCATTGCTTTGAGGCAGTGAATGGTTTGTATAAAGTTAATTTGGGTTAGAATATGTTATAATACAATGAATTTGATTGATTACAAGTGCTAGAGATGCATGAAGAATGTTTAAAAGTGAGAAGAACGACTTGTTGATATTTGGTCACAAATGGGATAAGAACCCAAAACCATTGCTTTGAGGCAGTGAATGGTTTGTATAAAGTTAATTTGGGTTAGAATATCTTATAATACAATGAATTTGATTGATTACAAGTGCTAGAGATGCATGAAGAATGTTTAAAAGTGAGAAGAACGACTTGTTGATATTTGGTCACAAATGGGATAAGAACCCAAAACCATTGCTTTGAGGCAGTGAATGGCTTGTATAAAGTTATTTTGGGTTAGAATATCTTATAATACAATGAATTTGATTGATTACAAGTGCTAGAGATACATGAAGAATGTTTAGAAGTAAGAAGAAAGACTTGTTGATATTTGGTCCCAAATGGGATAAGAACCCAAAACCATTGCTTTGAGGCAGTGAATGGTTTGTATAAGTTTCTTTTGGGTTAGAATTTGTTATAATACAATGAATTTATTTGATTACAAGTGCTAGAGATAGATGAAGAATGTTTAGAAGTGAGAAGAAAGACTTGTTGATATTTGGTCCCAAATGGGATAAGAACCCAAAACCATTGCTTTGAGGCAGTGAATGGTTTGTTTAAAGTTAATTTGGGTTAGAATATGTTATAATAGAATGAATTTGATTGATTACAAGTGCTAGAGATGCATGAAGAATGTTTAAAAGTGTGAAGAACGACTTGTTGATATTTGGTCACAAATGGGATAAGAACCCAAAACCATTGCTTTGAGGCAGTGAATGGCTTGTATAAAGTTAATTTGGGTTAGAATATGTTATAATAGAATGAATTTGATTGATTACAAGTGCTAGAGATGCATGAAGAATGTTTAAAAGTGTGAAGAACGACTTGTTGATATTTGGTCACAAATGGGATAAGAACCCAAAACCATTGCTTTGAGCAGTGAATGGCTTGTATAAAGTTATTTTGGGTTAGAATATCTTATAATACAATGAATTTGATTGATTACAAATGCTAGAGATACATGAAGAACGTTTAGAAGTGAGAAGAAATACTTGTTGATATTTGGTCCCAACTGGGATAAAAACCCAAAACCATTGCTTTGAGGCAGTGAATGGCTTGTATAAGTTTCTTTTGGGTTAGAATATGTTCTAATACAATGAATTTATTTGATTACAAGTGCTAGAGATAGATGAAGAATGTTTAGAAGTGAGAAGAATGACTTGTTGATATTTGGTCCCATATGGGATAAGAACCCAAAACCATTGCTTTGAGGCAGTGAATGACTTGTATAAAGTTGTTTTGGGTTAGAATATGTTATAATACCATGAATTTGATTGATTACAAGTGCTAGAGATACATGAAGAATGTTAAGAAGTGAGAAGAAAGACTTGTTCATATTTGGTCCCAAATGGGATAAGAACCCAAAACCATTGCTTAGAGGCAGTGAATGGCTTGTATAAAGTTATTTTGTGTTAGAATATGTTATAATACAATGAATTTGATTGATTACAAGTGCTAGAGATACATGAAGAATGTTTAGAAGTGAGAAGAAAGACTTGTTGATATTTGGTCCCAAATTAGATAAGAACCCAAACCCAATGCTTTGAGGCAGTGAATGGCTTGTATAAGTTTATTTTGGGTTAAATAATTTATAATACAATGAATTTATTTGATTACAAGTGCTAGAGATACATGAAAAATGTTTAGAAGTGAGAAGAAAGACTTGTTGATATTTGGGCCCAAATGGGATAAGAACCCAAAACCATTGCTTTGAGGCAGTGAATGGTTTGTATAAAGTTAATTTGGGTTAGAATATGTTATAATACAATGAATTTGATTGATTACAAGTGCTAGAGATGCATGAAGAATGTTAAGAAGTGAGAAGAACGACTTGTTGATATTTGGTCACAAATGGGATAAGAACCCAAAACCATTGCTTTGAGCAGTGAATGGCTTGTATAAAGTTATTTTGGGTTAGAATATCTTATAATACAATGAATTTGATTGATTACAAGTGCTAGAGATACATGAAGAATGTTTAGAAGTGAGAAGAAAGACTTGTTGATATTTGGTCCCAAATTGGATAAGAACCCAAAGCCAATGCTTTGAGGCAGTGAATGGCTTGTATAAGTTTATTTTGGGTTAAATAATTTATAATACAATGAATTTATTTGATTACAAGTGCTAGAGATACATGAAAAATGTTTAGAAGTGAGAAGAAAGACTTGTTGATATTTGGTCCCAAATGGGATAAGAACCCAAAACCATTGCTTTGAGGCAGTGAATGGTTTGTATAAAGTTAATTTGGGTTAGAATATGTTATAATACAATGAATTTGATTGATTACAAGTGCTAGAGATGCATGAAGAATGTTTAAAAGTGAGAAGAACGACTTGTTGATATTTGGTCACAAATGGGATAAGAACCCAAAACCATTGCTTTGAGGCAGTGAATGGCTTGTATAAAGTTATTTTGGGTTAGAATATCTTATAATACAATGAATTTGATTGATTACAAGTGCTAGAGATACATGAAGAATGTTTAGAAGTAAGAAGAAAGACTTGTTGATATTTGGTCCCAAATGGGATAAGAACCCAAAACCATTGCTTTGAGGCAGTGAATGGTTTGTATAAGTTTCTTTTGGGTTAGAATATGTTATAATACAATGAATTTATTTGATTACAAGTGCTAGAGATAGATGAAGAATGTTTAGAAGTGAGAAGAAAGACTTGTTGATATTTGGTCCCAAATGGGATAAGAACCCAAAACCATTGCTTTGAGGCAGTGAATGGTTTGTTTAAAGTTAATTTGGGTTAGAATATGTTATAATAGAATGAATTTGATTGATTACAAGTGCTAGAGATGCATGAAGAATGTTTAAAAGTGTGAAGAACGACTTGTTGATATTTGGTCACAAATGGGATAAGAACCCAAAACCATTGCTTTGAGGCAGTGAATGGCTTGTATAAAGTTAATTTGGGTTAGAATATGTCATAATAGAATGAATTTGATTGATTACAAGTGCTAGAGATGCATGAAGAATGTTTAAAAGTGTGAAGAACGACTTGTTGATATTTGGTCACAAATGGGATAAGAACCCAAAACCATTGCTTTGAGCAGTGAATGGCTTGTATAAAGTTATTTTGGGTTAGAATATCTTATAATACAATGAATTTGATTGATTACAAATGCTAGAGATACATGAAGAACGTTTAGAAGTGAGAAGAAATACTTGTTGATATTTGGTCCCAACTGGGATAAAAACCCAAAACCATTGCTTTGAGGCAGTGAATGGCTTGTATAAGTTTCTTTTGGGTTAGAATATGTTCTAATACAATGAATTTATTTGATTACAAGTGCTAGAGATAGATGAAGAATGTTTAGAAGTGAGAAGAATGACTTGTTGATATTTGGTCCCATATGGGATAAGAACCCAAAACCATTGCTTTGAGGCAGTGAATGACTTGTATAAAGTTGTTTTGGGTTAGAATATGTTATAATACCATGAATTTGATTGATTACAAGTGCTAGAGATACATGAAGAATGTTAAGAAGTGAGAAGAAAGACTTGTTCATATTTGGTCCCAAATGGGATAAGAACCCAAAACCATTGCTTAGAGGCAGTGAATGGCTTGTATAAAGTTATTTTGTGTTAGAATATGTTATAATACAATGAATTTGATTGATTACAAGTGCTAGAGATACATGAAGAATGTTTAGAAGTGAGAAGAAAGACTTGTTGATATTTGGTCCCAAATTAGATAAGAACCCAAACCCAATGCTTTGAGGCAGTGAATGGCTTGTATAAGTTTATTTTGGGTTAAATAATTTATAATACAATGAATTTATTTGATTACAAGTGCTAGAGATACATGAAAAATGTTTAGAAGTGAGAAGAAAGACTTGTTGATATTTGGGCCCAAATGGGATAAGAACCCAAAACCATTGCTTTGAGGCAGTGAATGGTTTGTATAAAGTTAATTTGGGTTAGAATATGTTATAATACAATGAATTTGATTGATTACAAGTGCTAGAGATGCATGAAGAATGTTTAAAAGTGAGAAGAACGACTTGTTGATATTTGGTCACAAATGGGATAAGAACCCAAAACCATTGCTTTGAGCAGTGAATGGCTTGTATAAAGTTATTTTGGGTTAGAATATCTTATAATACAATGAATTTGATTGATTACAAGTGCTAGAGATACATGAAGAATGTTTAGAAGTGAGAAGAAAGACTTGTTGATATTTGGTCCCAACTGGGATAAGAACCCAAAACCATTGCTTTGAGGCAGTGAATGGCTTGTATAAGTTTCTTTTGGGTTAGAATATGTTATAATACAATGAATTTATTTGATTACAAGTGCTAGAGATAGATGAAGAATGTTTAGAAGTGAGAAGAAAGACTTGTTGATATTTGGTCCCATATGGGATAAGAACCCAAAACCATTGCTTTGAGACAGTGAATGACTTGTATAAAGTTGTTTTGGGTTAGAATATGTTATAATACCATGAATTTGATTGATTACAAGTGCTAGAGATACATGAAGAATGTTAAGAAGTGAGAAGAAAGACTTGTTCATATTTGGTCCCAAATGGGATAAGAACCCAAAACCATTGCTTAGAGGCAGTGAATGGCTTGTATAAAGTTATTTTGTGTTAGAATATGTTATAATACAACGAATTTGATTGATTACAAGTGCTAGAGATACATGAAGAATGTTTAGAAGTGAGAAGAAAGACTTGTTGATATTTGGTCCCAAATGGGATAAGAACCCAAAACCATTGCTTTGAGGCAGTGAATGGCTTGTATAAGTTTACTTTGGGTTAGAATATGTTATAATACAATGAATTTATTTGATTACAAGTGCTAGAGATACATGAAGAATGTTTAGAAGTAAGAAGAAAGACTTGTTGATATTTGGTCCCAAATGGGATAAGAACCCAAAACCATTGCTTTGAGGCAGTGAATGGCTTGTATAAGTTTCTTTTGGATTAGAATATGTTATAATACAATGAATTTATTTGATTACAAGTGCTAGAGATACATGAAGAATGTTTAGAAGTGAGAAGAATGAGTTGTTGATATTTGGTCCCATATGGGATAAGAACCCAAAACCATTGCTTTGAGGCAGTGAATGACTTGTATAAAGTTATTTTGGGTTAGAATATCTTATAATACAATGAATTTGATTGATTACAAGTGCTAGAGATACATGAAGAATGTTTAGAAGTGAGAAGAAAGACTTGTTGATATTTGGTCCCAATTGGGATAAGATCCCAAAACCATTGCTTTGAGGCAGTGAATGGCTTGTATAAGTTTTTTTGGGTTAGAATATGTTATAATACAATGAATTTATTAGATTACAAGTGCTAGAGATAGATGAAGAATGTTTAGAAGTGAGAAGAATGAATTGTTGATATTTGGTCCCATATGGGATAAGAACCCAAAACCATTGCTTTGAGGCAGTGAATGACTTGTATAATGTTGTTTTGGGTTAGAATATGTTATAATACCTTGAATTTGATTGATTACAAGTGCTAGAGATACATGAAGAATGTTAAGAAGTGAGAAGAAAGACTTGTTCATATTTGGTCCCAAATGGGATAAGAACCCAAAACCATTGCTTAGAGGCAGTGAATGGCTTGTATAAAGTTATTTTGTGTTAGAATATGTTATAATACAATGAATTTGATTGATTACAAGTGCTAGAGATACATGAAGAATGTTTAGAAGTGAGAAGAAACACTTGTTTATATTTGGTCCCAAATCGGATAAGAACCCAAAACCATTGCTTTGAGGTAGTGAATGGCTTGTATAAGTTTATTTTGGGTTAGAATATGTTATAATACAATGAGTTTATTTGTTACAAGTGCTAGAGATACATGAAAAATGTTTAGAAGTGAGAAGAAAAACATGTTAGTATTTGGTCCCAAATGGGATAAGAACCCAAAACCATTGCTTTGAGTCAGTGAATGGCTTGTATAAAGTTAATTTGGGTTAGAATATGTTATAATACAATGAGTTTGATTGATTACAATTGCTAGAGATGCATGAAAAATGTTTAAAAGTGAGAAGAAAGACTTGTTGATATTTGGTCCCAAATGGGATAAGAACCCAAAACCATTGCTTTGAGGCAGTGAATGGCTTGTATAAAGTTATTTTGGGTTAGAATATGTTATAATACAATGAATTTGATTGATTACAAGTGCTAGAGATACATGAATAATGTTTAGAAGTGAGAAGAAAGACTTGTTTATATTTGGTCCCAAATTGGATAAGAACCCAAAACCATTGCTTTGAGGCAGTGAATGGCTTGTATAAGTTTATTTTGGGTTAAACAAGTTATAATACAATGAATTTATTTGATTACAAGTGCTAGAGATACAAAAATGTTTAGAATTGAGAAGAAAGACTTGTTGATATTTGGTCCCAAATGGGATAAGAACCCAAAACCATTGCTTTGAGGCAGTGAATGGTTTGTATAAAGTTAATTTGGGTTAGAATATGTTATAATACAATGAATTTGATTGATTACAAGTGCTAGAGATGCATGAAGAATGTTTAAAAGTGAGAAGAACGACTTGTTGATATTTGGTCACAAATGGGATAAGAACCCAAAACCATTGCTTTGAGGCAGTGAATGGCTTGTATAAAGTTATTTTGGATTAGAATATCTTATAATACAATGAATTTGATTGATTACAAGTGCTAGAGATACATGAAGAATGTTTAGAAGTAAGAAGAAAGACTTGTTGATATTTGGTCCCAAATGGGATAAGAACCCAAAGCCATTGCTTTGAGGCAGTGAATGGTTTGTATAAAGTTAATTTGGGTTAGAATATGCTATAATATAATGAATTTGATTGATTACAAGTGCTAGAGATGCATGAAGAGTGTTTAAAAGTGTGAAGAACGACTTGTTGATATTTGGTCACAAATGGGATAAGAACCCAAAACCATTGCTTTGAGTCAGTGAATGGCTTGTATAAAGTTATTTTGGGTTAGAATATGTTATAATACAATGAATTTGATTGATTACAAGTGCTAGAGATACATGAAGACTGTTTAGAAGTGAGAAGAAAGACTTGTTGATATTTGGTCCCAAATGGGATAAGAACCCAAAACCATTGCTTTGAGGCAGTGAATGGCTTGTATAAGTTTCTTTTGGGTTAGAATATGTTATAATACAATGAATTTATTTGATTAGAAGTGCTAGAGATACATGCAGAATGTTTAGAAGTGAGAAGAATGACTTGTTGATATTTGGTCCCATATGGGATAAGAACCCAAAACTATTGCTTTGAGGCAGTGAATGACTTGTATAAAGTTGTTTTGGGTTAGAATATGTTATAATACCATGAATTTGTTTGATTACAAGTGCTAGAGATACATGAAAAATGTTTAGAAGTGAGAAGAAAAACTTGTTGATATTTGGTCCCATATGGGATAAGAACCCAAAACTATTGCTTTGAGGCAGTGAATGACTTGTATAAAGTTATTTTGGGTTAGAATATGTTATAATACAATGAATTTGATTGATTACAAGTGCTAGAGATACATGAATAATGTTTAGAAGTGAGAAGAAAGACTTGTTGATATTTGGTCCCAAATTGGATAAGAACCCAAAACCATTGCTTTGAGGCAGTGAATGGCTTGTATAAGTTTATTTTGGGTTAAACAAGTTATAATACAATGAATTTATTTGATTACAAGTGCTAGAGATACAAAAATGTTTAGAAGTGAGAAGAAAGACTTGTTGATATTTGGTCCCAAATGGGATAAGAACCCAAAACCATTGCTTTGAGGCAGTGAATGGTTTGTATAAAGTTAATTTGGGTTAGAATATGTTATAATACAATGAATTTGATTGATTACAAGTGCTAGAGATGCATGAAGAATGTTTAAAAGTGAGAAGAACGACTTGTTGATATTTGGTCACAAATGGGATAAGAACCCAAAACCATTGCTTTGAGGCAGTGAATGGCTTGTATAAAGTTATTTTGGATTAGAATATCTTATAATACAATGAATTTGATTGATTACAAGTGCTAGAGATACATGAAGAATGTTTAGAAGTAAGAAGAAAGACTTGTTGATATTTGGTCCCAAATGGGATAAGAACCCAAAACCATTGCTTTGAGGCAGTGAATGGTTTGTATAAAGTTAATTTGGGTTAGAATATGCTATAATATAATGAATTTGATTGATTACAAGTGCTAGAGATGCATGAAGAGTGTTTAAAAGTGTGAAGAACGACTTGTTGATATTTGGTCACAAATGGGATAAGAACCCAAAACCATTGCTTTGAGTCAGTGAATGGCTTGTATAAAGTTATTTTGGGTTAGAATATGTTATAATACAATGAATTTGATTGATTACAAGTGCTAGAGATACATGAAGAATGTTTAGAAGTGAGAAGAAAGACTTGTTGATATTTGGTCCCAATTGGGATAAGAACCCAAAACCATTGCTTTGAGGCAGTGAATGGCTTGTATAAGTTTTTTTGGGTTAGAATATGTTATAATACAATGAATTTATTAGATTACAAGTGCTAGAGATAGATGAAGAATGTTTAGAAGTGAGAAGAATGACTTGTTGATATTTGGTCCCATATGGGATAAGAACCCAAAACCATTGCTTTGAGGCAGTGAATGACTTGTATAATGTTGTGTTGGGTTAGAATATGTTATAATACCTTGAATTTGATTGATTACAAGTGCTAGAGATACATGAAGAATGTTAAGAAGTGAGAAGAAAGACTTGTTCATATTTGGTCCCAAATGGGATAAGAACCCAAAACCATTGCTTAGAGGCAGTGAATGGCTTGTATAAAGTTATTTTGTGTTAGAATATGTTATAATACAATGAATTTGATTGATTACAAGTGCTAGAGATACATGAATAATGTTTAGAAGTGAGAAGAAAGACTTGTTGATATTTGGTCCCAAATGGGATAAGAACCAAAAACCATTGCTTTGAGGCAGTGAATGGCTTGTATAAAGTTAATTTGGGTTAGAATATGTTATAATAGAATGAATTTGATTGATTACAAGTGCTAGAGATGCATGAAGAATGTTTAAAAGTGTGAAGAACGACTTGTTGATATTTGGTCACAAATGGGATAAGAACCCAAAACCATTGCTTTGAGCAGTGAATGGCTTGTATAAAGTTATTTTGGGTTGAAATATCTTATAATACAATGAATTTGAATTATTACAAGTGCTAGAGATACATGAAGAATGTTTAGAAGTGAGAAGAAATACTTGTTGATATTTGGTCCCAAATGGGATAAGAACCAAAAACCATTGCTTTGAGGCAGTGAATGGCTTGTATAAAGTTAATTTGGGTTAGAATATGTTATAATAGAATGAATTTGATTGATTACAAGTGCTAGAGATGCATGAAGAATGTTTAAAAGTGAGAAGAACGACTTGTTGATATTTGGTCACAAATGGGATAAGAACCCAAAACCATTGCTTTGAGGCAGTGAATGGCTTGTATAAAGTTATTTTGGGTTAGAATATCTTATAATACAATGAATTTGATTGATTACAAGTGCTAGAGATACATGAAGAATGTTTAGAAGTAAGAAGAAAGACTTGTTGATATTTAGTCCCAAATGGGATAAGAACCCAAAGCCATTGCTTTGAGGCAGTGAATGGTTTGTATAAGTTTCTTTTGGGTTAGAATATGTTATAATACAATGAATTTATTTGATTACAAGTGCTAGAGATGCATGAAGAGTGTTTAAAAGTGTGAAGAACGACTTGTTGATATTTGGTCCCAAATGGGATAAGAACCCAAAACCATTGCTTTGAGTCAGTGAATGGCTTGTTTAAAGTTAATTTGGGTTAGAATATGTTATAATAGAATGAATTTGATTGATTACAAGTGCTAGAGATGCATGAAGACTGTTTAGAAGTGAGAAGAAAGACTTGTTGATATTTGGTCACAAATGGGATAAGAACCCAAAATTGCTTTGAGGCAGTGAATGGCTTGTATAAAGTTAATTTGGGTTAGAATATGTTATAATAGAATGAATTTGATTGATTACAAGTGCTAGAGATGCATGAAGAATGTTTAAAAGTGTGAAGAACGACTTGTTGATATTTGGTCACAAATGGGATAAGAACCCAAAACTATTGCTTTGAGCAGTGAATGGCTTGTATAAAGTTATTTTGGGTTAGAATATCTTATAATACAATGAATTTGATTGATTACAAGTGCTAGAGATACATGAAAAATGTTTAGAAGTGAGAAGAAAAACTTGTTGATATTTGGTCCCAACTGGGATAAAAACCCAAAACCATTGCTTTGAGGCAGTGAATGGCTTGTATAAGTTTCTTTTGGGTTAGAATATGTTCTAATACAATGAATTTGATTGATTACAAGTGCTAGAGATAGATGAAGAATGTTTAGAAGTGAGAAGAATGACTTGTTGATATTTGGTCCCATATGGGATAAGAACCCAAAACCATTGCTTTGAGGCAGTGAATGGCTTGTATAAGTTTATTTTGGGTTAAACAAGTTATAATACAATGAATTTGATTGATTACAAGTGCTAGAGATACAAAAATGTTTAGAAGTGAGAAGAAAGACTTGTTCATATTTGGTCCCAAATGGGATAAGAACCCAAAACCATTGCTTAGAGGCAGTGAATGGCTTGTATAAAGTTATTTTGTGTTAGAATATGTTATAATACAATGAATTTGATTGATTACAAGTGCTAGAGATGCATGAAGAATGTTTAAAAGTGAGAAGAACGACTTGTTGATATTTGGTCACAAATGGGATAAGAACCCAAAACCATTGCTTTGAGGCAGTGAATGGCTTGTATAAAGTTATTTTGGGTTAAATAATTTATAATACAATGAATTTATTTGATTACAAGTGCTAGAGATACATGAAAAATGTTTAGAAGTGAGAAGAAAGACTTGTTGATATTTGGGCCCAAATGGGATAAGAACCCAAAACCATTGCTTTGAGGCAGTGAATGGTTTGTATAAAGTTAATTTGGGTTAGAATATGTTATAATACAATGAATTTGATTGATTACAAGTGCTAGAGATGCATGAAGAATGTTTAAAAGTGAGAAGAACGACTTGTTGATATTTGGTCACAAATGGGATAAGAACCCAAAACCATTGCTTTGAGTCAGTGAATGGCTTGTATAAAGTTATTTTGGGTTAGAATATGTTATAATACAATGAATTTGATTGATTACAAGTGCTAGAGATACATGAAGAATGTTTAGAAGTGAGAAGAAAGACTTGTTGATATTTGGTCCCAATTGGGATAAGAACCCAAAACCATTGCTTTGAGGCAGTGAATGGCTTGTATAAGTTTTTTTGGGTTAGAATATGTTATAATACAATGAATTTATTAGATTACAAGTGCTAGAGATAGATGAAGAATGTTTAGAAGTGAGAAGAATGACTTGTTGATATTTGGTCCCATATGGGATAAGAACCTAAAACCATTGCTTTGAGGCAGTGAATGACTTGTATAATGTTGTGTTGGGTTAGAATATGTTATAATACCTTGAATTTGATTGATTACAAGTGCTAGAGATACATGAAGAATGTTAAGAAGTGAGAAGAAAGACTTGTTCATATTTGGTCCCAAATGGGATAAGAACCCAAAACCATTGCTTAGAGGCAGTGAATGGCTTGTATAAAGTTATTTTGTGTTAGAATATGTTATAATACAATGAATTTGATTGATTACAAGTGCTAGAGATACATGAATAATGTTTAGAAGTGAGAAGAAAGACTTGTTGATATTTGGTCCCAAATGGGATAAGAACCAAAAACCATTGCTTTGAGGCAGTGAATGGCTTGTATAAAGTTAATTTGGGTTAGAATATGTTATAATAGAATGAATTTGATTGATTACAAGTGCTAGAGATGCATGAAGAATGTTTAAAAGTGTGAAGAACGACTTGTTGATATTTGGTCACAAATGGGATAAGAACCCAAAACCATTGCTTTGAGCAGTGAATGGCTTGTATAAAGTTATTTTGGGTTAGAATATCTTATAATACAATGAATTTGAATTATTACAAGTGCTAGAGATACATGAAGAATGTTTAGAAGTGAGAAGAAATACTTGTTGATATTTGGTCCCAAATGGGATAAGAACCAAAAACCATTGCTTTGAGGCAGTGAATGGCTTGTATAAAGTTAATTTGGGTTAGAATATGTTATAATAGAATGAATTTGATTGATTACAAGTGCTAGAGATGCATGAAGAATGTTTAAAAGTGAGAAGAACGACTTGTTGATATTTGGTCACAAATGGGATAAGAACCCAAAACCATTGCTTTGAGGCAGTGAATGGCTTGTATAAAGTTATTTTGGGTTAGAATATCTTATAATACAATGAATTTGATTGATTACAAGTGCTAGAGATACATGAAGAATGTTTAGAAGTAAGAAGAAAGACTTGTTGATATTTGGTCCCAAATGGGATAAGAACCCAAAACCATTGCTTTGAGGCAGTGAATGGTTTGTATAAGTTTCTTTTGGGTTAGAATATGTTATAATACAATGAATTTATTTGATTACAAGTGCTAGAGATAGATGAAGAATGTTTAGAAGTGAGAAGAAAGACTTGTTGATATTTGGTCCCAAATGGGATAAGAACCCAAAACCATTGCTTTGAGGCAGTGAATGGTTTGTTTAAAGTTAATTTGGGTTAGAATATGTTATAATAGAATGAATTTGATTGATTACAAGTGCTAGAGATGCATGAAGAATGTTTAAAAGTGTGAAGAACGACTTGTTGATATTTGGTCACAAATGGGATAAGAACCCAAAACCATTGCTTTGAGGCAGTGAATGGCTTGTATAAAGTTAATTTGGGTTAGAATATGTTATAATAGAATGAATTTGATTGATTACAAGTGCTAGAGATGCATGAAGAATGTTTAAAAGTGTGAAGAACGACTTGTTGATATTTGGTCACAAATGGGATAAGAACCCAAAACCATTGCTTTGAGCAGTGAATGGCTTGTATAAAGTTATTTTGGGTTAGAATATCTTATAATACAATGAATTTGATTGATTACAAATGCTAGAGATACATGAAGAACGTTTAGAAGTGAGAAGAAATACTTGTTGATATTTGGTCCCAACTGGGATAAAAACCCAAAACCATTGCTTTGAGGCAGTGAATGGCTTGTATAAGTTTCTTTTGGGTTAGAATATGTTCTAATACAATGAATTTATTTGATTACAAGTGCTAGAGATAGATGAAGAATGTTTAGAAGTGAGAAGAATGACTTGTTGATATTTGGTCCCATATGGGATAAGAACCCAAAACCATTGCTTTGAGGCAGTGAATGACTTGTATAAAGTTGTTTTGGGTTAGAATATGTTATAATACCATGAATTTGATTGATTACAAGTGCTAGAGATACATGAAGAATGTTAAGAAGTGAGAAGAAAGACTTGTTCATATTTGGTCCCAAATGGGATAAGAACCCAAAACCATTGCTTAGAGGCAGTGAATGGCTTGTATAAAGTTATTTTGTGTTAGAATATGTTATAATACAATGAATTTGATTGATTACAAGTGCTAGAGATACATGAAGAATGTTTAGAAGTGAGAAGAAAGACTTGTTGATATTTGGTCCCAAATTAGATAAGAACCCAAACCCAATGCTTTGAGGCAGTGAATGGCTTGTATAAGTTTATTTTGGGTTAAATAATTTATAATACAATGAATTTATTTGATTACAAGTGCTAGAGATACATGAAAAAATGTTTAGAAGTGAGAAGAAAGACTTGTTGATATTTGGGCCCAAATGGGATAAGAACCCAAAACCATTGCTTTGAGGCAGTGAATGGTTTGTATAAAGTTAATTTGGGTTAGAATATGTTATAATACAATGAATTTGATTGATTACAAGTGCTAGAGATGCATGAAGAATGTTTAAAAGTGAGAAGAACGACTTGTTGATATTTGGTCACAAATGGGATAAGAACCCAAAACCATTGCTTTGAGCAGTGAATGGCTTATATAAAGTTATTTTGGGTTAGAATATCTTATAATACAATGAATTTGATTGATTACAAGTGCTAGAGATACATGAAGAATGTTTAGAAGTGAGAAGAAAGACTTGTTGATATTTGGTCCCAACTGGGATAAGAACCCAAAACCATTGCTTTGAGGCAGTGAATGGCTTGTATAAGTTTCTTTTGGGTTAGAATATGTTATAATACAATGAATTTATTTGATTACAAGTGCTAGAGATAGATGAAGAATGTTTAGAAGTGAGAAGAATGACTTGTTGATATTTGGTCTCATATGGGATAAGAACCCAAAACCATTGCTTTGAGACAGTGAATGACTTGTATAAAGTTGTTTTGGGTTAGAATATGTTATAATACCATGAATTTGATTGATTACAAGTGCTAGAGATACATGAAGAATGTTAAGAAGTGAGAAGAAAGACTTGTTCATATTTGGTCCCAAATGGGATAAGAACCCAAAACCATTGCTTAGAGGCAGTGAATGGCTTGTATAAAGTTATTTTGTGTTAGAATATGTTATAATACAATGAATTTATTTGATTACAAGTGCTAGAGATAGATGAAGAATGTTTAGAAGTGAGAAGAAAGACTTGTTGATATTTGGTCCCAAATGGGATAAGAACCCAAAACCATTGCTTTGAGGCAGTGAATGGTTTGTATAAGTTTCTTTTGGGTTAGAATATGTTATAATACAATGAATTTATTTGATTACAAGTGCTAGAGATAGATGAAGAATGTTTAGAAGTGAGAAGAAAGACTTGTTGATATTTGGTCCCAAATGGGATAAGAACCCAAAACCATTGCTTTGAGGCAGTGAATGGTTTGTTTAAAGTTAATTTGGGTTAGAATATGTTATAATAGAATGAATTTGATTGATTACAAGTGCTAGAGATGCATGAAGAATGTTTAAAAGTGTGAAGAACGACTTGTTGATATTTGGTCACAAATGGGATAAGAACCTAAAACCATTGCTTTGAGGCAGTGAATGGCTTGTATAAAGTTAATTTGGGTTAGAATATGTTATAATAGAATGAATTTGATTGATTACAAGTGCTAGAGATGCATGAAGAATGTTTAAAAGTGTGAAGAACGACTTGTTGATATTTGGTCACAAATGGGATAAGAACCCAAAACCATTGCTTTGAGCAGTGAATGGCTTGTATAAAGTTATTTTGGGTTAGAATATCTTATAATACAATGAATTTGATTGATTACAAATGCTAGAGATACATGAAGAACGTTTAGAAGTGAGAAGAAATACTTGTTGATATTTGGTCCCAACTGGGATAAAAACCCAAAACCATTGCTTTGAGGCAGTGAATGGCTTGTATAAGTTTCTTTTGGGTTAGAATATGTTCTAATACAATGAATTTATTTGATTACAAGTGCTAGAGATAGATGAAGAATGTTTAGAAGTGAGAAGAATGACTTGTTGATATTTGGTCCCATATGGGATAAGAACCCAAAACCATTGCTTTGAGGCAGTGAATGACTTGTATAAAGTTGTTTTGGGTTAGAATATGTTATAATACCATGAATTTGATTGATTACAAGTGCTAGAGATACATGAAGAATGTTAAGAAGTGAGAAGAAAGACTTGTTCATATTTGGTCCCAAATGGGATAAGAACCCAAAACCATTGCTTAGAGGCAGTGAATGGCTTGTATAAAGTTATTTTGTGTTAGAATATGTTATAATACAATGAATTTGATTGATTACAAGTGCTAGAGATACATGAAGAATGTTTAGAAGTGAGAAGAAAGACTTGTTGATATTTGGTCCCAAATTAGATAAGAACCCAAACCCAATGCTTTGAGGCAGTGAATGGCTTGTATAAGTTTATTTTGGGTTAAATAATTTATAATACAATGAATTTATTTGATTACAAGTGCTAGAGATACATGAAAAATGTTTAGAAGTGAGAAGAAAGACTTGTTGATATTTGGGCCCAAATGGGATAAGAACCCAAAACCATTGCTTTGAGGCAGTGAATGGTTTGTATAAAGTTAATTTGGGTTAGAATATGTTATAATACAATGAATTTGATTGATTACAAGTGCTAGAGATGCATGAAGAATGTTTAAAAGTGAGAAGAACGACTTGTTGATATTTGGTCACAAATGGGATAAGAACCCAAAACCATTGCTTTGAGCAGTGAATGGCTTATATAAAGTTATTTTGGGTTAGAATATCTTATAATACAATGAATTTGATTGATTACAAGTGCTAGAGATACATGAAGAATGTTTAGAAGTGAGAAGAAAGACTTGTTGATATTTGGTCCCAACTGGGATAAGAACCCAAAACCATTGCTTTGAGGCAGTGAATGGCTTGTATAAGTTTCTTTTGGGTTAGAATATGTTATAATACAATGAATTTATTTGATTACAAGTGCTAGAGATAGATGAAGAATGTTTAGAAGTGAGAAGAATGACTTGTTGATATTTGGTCTCATATGGGATAAGAACCCAAAACCATTGCTTTGAGACAGTGAATGACTTGTATAAAGTTGTTTTGGGTTAGAATATGTTATAATACCATGAATTTGATTGATTACAAGTGCTAGAGATACATGAAGAATGTTAAGAAGTGAGAAGAAAGACTTGTTCATATTTGGTCCCAAATGGGATAAGAACCCAAAACCATTGCTTAGAGGCAGTGAATGGCTTGTATAAAGTTATTTTGTGTTAGAATATGTTATAATACAACGAATTTGATTGATTACAAGTGCTAGAGATACATGAAGAATGTTTAGAAGTGAGAAGAAAGACTTGTTGATATTTGGTCCCAAATGGGATAAGAACCCAAAACCATTGCTTTGAGGCAGTGAATGGCTTGTATAAGTTTACTTTGGGTTAGAATATGTTATAATACAATGAATTTATTTGATTACAAGTGCTAGAGATACATGAAGAATGTTTAGAAGTAAGAAGAAAGACTTGTTGATATTTGGTCCCAAATGGGATAAGAACCCAAAACCATTGCTTTGAGGCAGTGAATGGCTTGTATAAGTTTCTTTTGGATTAGAATATGTTATAATACAATGAATTTATTTGATTACAAGTGCTAGAGATACATGAAGAATGTTTAGAAGTGAGAAGAATGAGTTGTTGATATTTGGTCCCATATGGGATAAGAACCCAAAACCATTGCTTTGAGGCAGTGAATGACTTGTATAAAGTTATTTTGGGTTAGAATATCTTATAATACAATGAATTTGATTGATTACAAGTGCTAGAGATACATGAAGAATGTTTAGAAGTGAGAAGAAAGACTTGTTGATATTTGGTCCCAATTGGGATAAGATCCCAAAACCATTGCTTTGAGGCAGTGAATGGCTTGTATAAGTTTTTTTGGGTTAGAATATGTTATAATACAATGAATTTATTAGATTACAAGTGCTAGAGATAGATGAAGAATGTTTAGAAGTGAGAAGAATGAATTGTTGATATTTGGTCCCATATGGGATAAGAACCCAAAACCATTGCTTTGAGGCAGTGAATGACTTGTATAATGTTGTTTTGGGTTAGAATATGTTATAATACCTTGAATTTGATTGATTACAAGTGCTAGAGATACATGAAGAATGTTAAGAAGTGAGAAGAAAGACTTGTTCATATTTGGTCCCAAATGGGATAAGAACCCAAAACCATTGCTTAGAGGCAGTGAATGGCTTGTATAAAGTTATTTTGTGTTAGAATATGTTATAATACAATGAATTTGATTGATTACAAGTGCTAGAGATACATGAAGAATGTTTAGAAGTGAGAAGAAACACTTGTTTATATTTGGTCCCAAATCGGATAAGAACCCAAAACCATTGCTTTGAGGTAGTGAATGGCTTGTATAAGTTTATTTTGGGTTAGAATATGTTATAATACAATGAGTTTATTTGTTACAAGTGCTAGAGATACATGAAAAATGTTTAGAAGTGAGAAGAAAAACATGTTAATATTTGGTCCCAAATGGGATAAGAACCCAAAACCATTGCTTTGAGTCAGTGAATGGCTTGTATAAAGTTAATTTGGGTTAGAATATGTTATAATACAATGAGTTTGATTGATTACAATTGCTAGAGATGCATGAAAAATGTTTAAAAGTGAGAAGAAAGACTTGTTGATATTTGGTCCCAAATGGGATAAGAACCCAAAACCATTGCTTTGAGGCAGTGAATGGCTTGTATAAAGTTATTTTGGGTTAGAATATGTTATAATACAATGAATTTGATTGATTACAAGTGCTAGAGATACATGAATAATGTTTAGAAGTGAGAAGAAAGACTTGTTTATATTTGGTCCCAAATTGGATAAGAACCCAAAACCATTGCTTTGAGGCAGTGAATGGCTTGTATAAGTTTATTTTGGGTTAAACAAGTTATAATACAATGAATTTATTTGATTACAAGTGCTAGAGATACAAAAATGTTTAGAATTGAGAAGAAAGACTTGTTGATATTTGGTCCCAAATGGGATAAGAACCCAAAACCATTGCTTTGAGGCAGTGAATGGTTTGTATAAAGTTAATTTGGGTTAGAATATGTTATAATACAATGAATTTGATTGATTACAAGTGCTAGAGATGCATGAAGAATGTTTAAAAGTGAGAAGAACGACTTGTTGATATTTGGTCACAAATGGGATAAGAACCCAAAACCATTGCTTTGAGGCAGTGAATGGCTTGTATAAAGTTATTTTGGATTAGAATATCTTATAATACAATGAATTTGATTGATTACAAGTGCTAGAGATACATGAAGAATGTTTAGAAGTAAGAAGAAAGACTTGTTGATATTTGGTCCCAAATGGGATAAGAACCCAAAGCCATTGCTTTGAGGCAGTGAATGGTTTGTATAAAGTTAATTTGGGTTAGAATATGCTATAATATAATGAATTTGATTGATTACAAGTGCTAGAGATGCATGAAGAGTGTTTAAAAGTGTGAAGAACGACTTGTTGATATTTGGTCACAAATGGGATAAGAACCCAAAACCATTGCTTTGAGTCAGTGAATGGCTTGTATAAAGTTATTTTGGGTTAGAATATGTTATAATACAATGAATTTGATTGATTACAAGTGCTAGAGATACATGAAGACTGTTTAGAAGTGAGAAGAAAGACTTGTTGATATTTGGTCCCAAATGGGATAAGAACCCAAAACCATTGCTTTGAGGCAGTGAATGGCTTGTATAAGTTTCTTTTGGGTTAGAATATGTTATAATACAATGAATTTATTTGATTAGAAGTGCTAGAGATACATGCAGAATGTTTAGAAGTGAGAAGAATGACTTGTTGATATTTGGTCCCATATGGGATAAGAACCCAAAACTATTGCTTTGAGGCAGTGAATGACTTGTATAAAGTTGTTTTGGGTTAGAATATGTTATAATACCATGAATTTGTTTGATTACAAGTGCTAGAGATACATGAAAAATGTTTAGAAGTGAGAAGAAAAACTTGTTGATATTTGGTCCCATATGGGATAAGAACCCAAAACTATTGCTTTGAGGCAGTGAATGACTTGTATAAAGTTATTTTGGGTTAGAATATGTTATAATACAATGAATTTGATTGATTACAAGTGCTAGAGATACATGAATAATGTTTAGAAGTGAGAAGAAAGACTTGTTGATATTTGGTCCCAAATTGGATAAGAACCCAAAACCATTGCTTTGAGGCAGTGAATGGCTTGTATAAGTTTATTTTGGGTTAAACAAGTTATAATACAATGAATTTATTTGATTACAAGTGCTAGAGATACAAAAATGTTTAGAAGTGAGAAGAAAGACTTGTTGATATTTGGTCCCAAATGGGATAAGAACCCAAAACCATTGCTTTGAGGCAGTGAATGGTTTGTATAAAGTTAATTTGGGTTAGAATATGTTATAATACAATGAATTTGATTGATTACAAGTGCTAGAGATGCATGAAGAATGTTTAAAAGTGAGAAGAACGACTTGTTGATATTTGGTCACAAATGGGATAAGAACCCAAAACCATTGCTTTGAGGCAGTGAATGGCTTGTATAAAGTTATTTTGGATTAGAATATCTTATAATACAATGAATTTGATTGATTACAAGTGCTAGAGATACATGAAGAATGTTTAGAAGTAAGAACAAAGACTTGTTGATATTTGGTCCCAAATGGGATAAGAACCCAAAACCATTGCTTTGAGGCAGTGAATGGTTTGTATAAAGTTAATTTGGGTTAGAATATGCTATAATATAATGAATTTGATTGATTACAAGTGCTAGAGATGCATGAAGAGTGTTTAAAAGTGTGAAGAACGACTTGTTGATATTTGGTCACAAATGGGATAAGAACCCAAAACCATTGCTTTGAGTCAGTGAATGGCTTGTATAAAGTTATTTTGGGTTAGAATATGTTATAATACAATGAATTTGATTGATTACAAGTGCTAGAGATACATGAAGAATGTTTAGAAGTGAGAAGAAAGACTTGTTGATATTTGGTCCCAATTGGGATAAGAACCCAAAACCATTGCTTTGAGGCAGTGAATGGCTTGTATAAGTTTTTTTGGGTTAGAATATGTTATAATACAATGAATTTATTAGATTACAAGTGCTAGAGATAGATGAAGAATGTTTAGAAGTGAGAAGAATGACTTGTTGATATTTGGTCCCATATGGGATAAGAACCCAAAACCATTGCTTTGAGGCAGTGAATGACTTGTATAATGTTGTGTTGGGTTAGAATATGTTATAATACCTTGAATTTGATTGATTACAAGTGCTAGAGATACATGAAGAATGTTAAGAAGTGAGAAGAAAGACTTGTTCATATTTGGTCCCAAATGGGATAAGAACCCAAAACCATTGCTTAGAGGCAGTGAATGGCTTGTATAAAGTTATTTTGTGTTAGAATATGTTATAATACAATGAATTTGATTGATTACAAGTGCTAGAGATACATGAATAATGTTTAGAAGTGAGAAGAAAGACTTGTTGATATTTGGTCCCAAATGGGATAAGAACCAAAAACCATTGCTTTGAGGCAGTGAATGGCTTGTATAAAGTTAATTTGGGTTAGAATATGTTATAATAGAATGAATTTGATTGATTACAAGTGCTAGAGATGCATGAAGAATGTTTAAAAGTGTGAAGAACGACTTGTTGATATTTGGTCACAAATGGGATAAGAACCCAAAACCATTGCTTTGAGCAGTGAATGGCTTGTATAAAGTTATTTTGGGTTAGAATATCTTATAATACAATGAATTTGATTGATTACAAGTGCTAGAGATACATGAAGAATGTTTAGAAGTGAGAAGAAATACTTGTTGATATTTGGTCCCAACTGGGATAAAAACCCAAAACCATTGCTTTGAGGCAGTGAATGGCTTGTATAAGTTTCTTTTGGGTTAGAATATGTTATAATACAATGAATTTATTTGATTACAAGTGCTAGAGATAGATGAAGAATGTTTAGAAGTGAGAAGAATGACTTGTTGATATTTGGTCCCATATGGGATAAGAACCCAAAACCATTGCTTTGAGGCAGTGAATGACTTGTATAAAGTTGTTTTGGGTTAGAATATGTTATAATACCATGAATTTGATTGATTACAAGTGCTAGAGATACATGAAGAATGTTAAGAAGTGAGAAGAAAGACTTGTTCATATTTGGTCCCAAATGGGATAAGAACCCAAAACCATTGCTTAGAGGCAGTGAATGGCTTGTATAAAGTTATTTTGTGTTAGAATATGTTATAATACAATGAATTTGATTGATTACAAGTGCTAGAGATACATGAAGAATGTTTAGAAGTGAGAAGAAAGACTTGTTGATATTTGGTCCCAAATTAGATAAGAACCCAAACCCAATGCTTTGAGGCAGTGAATGGCTTGTATAAGTTTATTTTAGGTTAAATAATTTATAATACAATGAATTTATTTGATTACAAGTGCTAGAGATACATGAAAAATGTTTAGAAGTGAGAAGAAAGACTTGTTGATATTTGGTCCCAAATGGGATAAGAACCCAAAACCATTGCTTTGAGGCAGTGAATGGTTTGTATAAAGTTAATTTGGGTTAGAATATGTTATAATACAATGAATTTGATTGATTACAAGTGCTAGAGATGCATGAAGAATGTTTAAAAGTGAGAACAACGACTTGTTGATATTTGGTCACAAATGGGATAAGAACCCAAAACCATTGCTTTGAGCAGTGAATGGCTTGTATAAAGTTATTTTGGGTTGGAATATCTTATAATACAATGAATTTGATTGATTACAAGTGCTAGAGATACATGAAGAATGTTTAGAAGTGAGAAGAAAGACTTGTTGATATTTGGTCCCAACTGGGATAAGAACCCAAAACCATTGCTTTGAGGCAGTGAATGGCTTGTATAAGTTTCTTTTGGGTTAGAATATGTTATAATACAATGAATTTATTTGATTACAAGTGCTAGAGATAGATGAAGAATGTTTAGAAGTGAGAAGAATGACTTGTTGATATTTGGTCCCATATGGAATAAGAACCCAAAACCATTGCTTTGAGGCAGTGAATGACTTGTATAAAGTTGTTTTGGGTTAGAATATGTTATAATACCATGAATTTTATTGATTACAAGTGCTAGAGATACATGAAGAATGTTAAGAAGTGAGAAGAAAGACTTGTTCATATTTGGTCCCAAATGGGATAAGAACCCAAAACCATTGCTTAGAGGCAGTGAATGGCTTGTATAAAGTTATTTTGTGTTAGAATATGTTATAATACAACGAATTTGATTGATTACAAGTGCTAGAGATACATGAAGAATGTTTAGAAGTGAGAAGAAAGACTTGTTGATATTTGGTCCCAAATGGGATAAGAACCCAAAACCATTGCTTTGAGGCAGTGAATGGCTTCTATAAGTTTACTTTGGGTTAGAATATGTTATAATACAATGAATTTATTTGATTACAAGTGCTAGAGATACATGAAGAATGTTTAGAAGTGAGAAGAAAGACTTGTTGATATTTGGTCCCAAATGGGATAAGAACCCAAAACCATTGCTTTGAGGCAGTGAATGGCTTGTATAAGTTTCTTTTGGATTAGAATATGTTATAATACAATGAATTTATTTGATTACAAGTGCTAGAGATAGATGAAGAATGTTTAGAAGTGAGAAGAATGAGTTGTTGATATTTGGTCCCATATGGGATAAGAACCCAAAACCATTGCTTTGAGGCAGTGAATGACTTGTATAAAGTTGTTTTGGGTTAGAATATGTTATAATACCATGAATTTCATTGATTACAAGTGCTAGAGATACATGAAGAATGTTAAGAAGTGAGAAGAAAGACTTGTTCATATTTGGTCCCAAATGGGATAAGAACCCAAAACCATTGCTTAGAGGCAGTGAATGGCTTGTATAAAGTTATTTTGTGTTAGAATATGTTATAATACAATGAATTTGATTGATTACAAGTGCTAGAGATACATGAAGAATATTTAGAAGTGAGAAGAAACACTTGTTGATATTTGGTCCCAAATGGGATAAGAACCCAAAACCATTGCTTTGAGGCAGTGAATGGCTTGTATAAGTTTATTTTGGGTTAGAATATGTTATAATACAATGAGTTTATTTGATTACAAGTGCTAGAGATACATGAAAAATGTTTAGAAGTGAGAAGAAAAACTTGTTGATATTTGGTCCCAAATGGGATAAGAACCCCAAACCATTGCTTTGAGGCAGGGAATAGCTTGTATAAAGTTAATTTGGGTTAGAATATGTTATAATACAATGAGTTTGATTGATTACAATTGCTAGAGATGCATGAAGAATGTTTAAAAGTGAGAAGAAAGACTTGTTGATATTTGGTCCCAAATGGGATAAGAACCCAAAACCATTGCTTTGAGGCAGTGAATGGCTTGTATAAGTTTATTTTCGGTTAAATATGTTATAATACAATGAATTTATTTGATTACAAGTGCTAGAGATACATGAAAAATGTTGAGAAGTGAGAAGAAAGACTTGTTGATATTTGGTCCCAAATGGGATAAGAACCTAAAACCATTGCTTTGAGGCAGTGAATGGTTTGTATAAAGTTAATTTGGGTTAGAATATGTTATAATACAATGAATTTGATTGATTACAAGTGCTAGAGATACATGAAGAATGTTTAGAAGTGAGAAGAAAGACTTGTTGATATTTGGTCCCAAATTGGATAAGAACCCAAACCCATTGCTTTGAGGCAGTGAATGGCTTGTATAAATTTATTTTGGGTTAAATAAATTATAATACAATGAATTTATTTGATTACAAGTGCTAGAGATACATGAAAAATGTTTAGAAGTGAGAAGAAAGACTTGTTGATATTTGGTCCCAAATGGGATAAGAACCCAAAACCATTGCTTTGAGGCAGTGAATGGTTTGTATAAGTTTATTTTGGGTTAGAATATGTTATAATACAATGAGTTTATTTGATTACAAGTGCTAGAGATACATGAAAAATGTTTAGAAGTGAGAAGAAAGACTTGTTGATATTTGGTTCCAAATGGGATAAGAACCTAAAACCATTGCTTTGAGGCAGTGAATGGTTTGTATAAAGTTAATTTGGGTTAGAATATGTTATAATACAATGAATTTGATTGATTACAAGTGCTAGAGATACATGAAGAATGTTTAGAAGTGAGAAGAAAGACTTGTTGATATTTGGTCCCAAATGGGATAAGAACCCAAAACCATTGCTTTGAGGCAGTGAATGGCTTGTATAAGTTTATTTTGGGTTAAATATGTTATAATACAATGAATTTATTTGATTACAAGTGCTAGAGATACATGAAAAATGTTGAGAAGTGAGAAGAAAGACTTGTTGATATTTGGTTCCAAATGGGATAAGAACCTAAAACCATTGCTTTGAGGCAGTGAATGGTTTGTATAAAGTTAATTTGGGTTAGAATATGTTATAATACAATGAATTTGATTGATTACAAGTGCTAGAGATACATGAAGAATGTTTAGAAGTGAGAAGAAAGACTTGTTGATATTTGGTCCCAAATTGGATAAGAACCCAAACCCATTGCTTTGAGGCAGTGAATGGCTTGTATAAGTTTATTTTGGGTTAAATAAATTATAATACAATGAATTTATTTGATTACAAGTGCTAGAGATACATGAAAAATGTTTAGAAGTGAGAAGAAAGACTTGTTGATATTTGGTCCCAAATGGGATAAGAACCCAAAACCATTGCTTTGAGGCAGTGAATGGTTTGTATAAAGTTAATTTGGGTTAGAATATGTTATAATACAATGAATTTGATTGATTACAAGTGCTAGAGATGCATGAAGAATGTTTAAAAGTGAGAAGAACGACTTGTTGATATTTGGTCACAAATGGGATAAGAACCCAAAACCATTGCTTTGAGCAGTGAATGGCTTGTATAAAGTTATTTTGGGTTAGAATATCTTATAATACAATGAATTTGATTGATTACAAGTGCTAGAGATACATGAAGAATATTTAGAAGTGAGAAGAAAGACTTGTTGATATTTGGTCCCAATTGGGATAAGAACCCAAAACCATTGCTTTGAGGCAGTGAATGGCTTGTATAAGTTTTTTTGGGTTAGAATATGTTATAATACAATGAATTTATTAGATTACAAGTGCTAGAGATAGATGAAGAATGTTTAGAAGTGAGAAGAATTAATTGTTGATATTTGGTCCCATATGGGATAAGAACCCAAAACCATTGCTTTGAGGCAGTGAATGACTTGTATAATGTTGTTTTGGGTTAGAATATGTTATAATACCTTGAATTTGATTGATTACAAGTGCTAGAGATACATGAAGAATGTTAAGAAGTGAGAAGAAAGACTTGTTCATATTTGGTCCCAAATGGGATAAGAACCCAAAACCATTGCTTAGAGGCAGTGAATGGCTTGTATTAAGTTATTTTGTGTTAGAATATGTTATAATACAATGAATTTGATTGATTACAAGTGCTAGAGATACATGAAGAATGTTTAGAAGTGAGAAGAAACACTTGTTTATATTTGGTCCCAAATCGGATAAGAACCCAAAACCATTGCTTTGAGGTAGTGAATGGCTTGTATAAGTTTATTTTGGGTTAGAATATGTTATAATACAATGAGTTTATTTGTTACAAGTGCTAGAGATACATGAAAAATGTTTAGAAGTGAGAAGAAAAACATGTTGATATTTGGTCCCAAATGGGATAAGAACCCAAAACCATTGCTTTGAGTCAGTGAATGGCTTGTATAAAGTTAATTTGGGTTAGAATATGTTATAATACAATGAGTTTGATTGATTACAATTGCTAGAGATGCATGAAAAATGTTTAAAAGTGAGAAGAAAGACTTGTTGATATTTGGTCCCAAATGGGATAAGAACCCAAAACCATTGCTTTGAGGCAGTGAATGGCTTGTATAAAGTTATTTTGGGTTAGAATATGTTATAATACAATGAATTTGATTGATTACAAGTGCTAGAGATACATGAATAATGTTTAGAAGTGAGAAGAAAGACTTGTTTATATTTGGTCCCAAATTGGATAAGAACCCAAAACCATTGCTTTGAGGCAGTGAATGGCTTGTATAAGTTTATTTTGGGTTAAACAAGTTATAATACAATGAATTTATTTGATTACAAGTGCTAGAGATACAAAAATGTTTAGAAGTGAGAAGAAAGACTTGTTGATATTTGGTCCCAAATGGGATAAGAACCCAAAACCATTGCTTTGAGGCAGTGAATGGTTTGTATAAAGTTAATTTGGGTTAGAATATGTTATAATACAATGAATTTGATTGATTACAAGTGCTAGAGATGCATGAAGAATGTTTAAAAGTGAGAAGAACGACTTGTTGATATTTGGTCACAAATGGGATAAGAACCCAAAACCATTGCTTTGAGGCAGTGAATGGCTTGTATAAAGTTATTTTGGATTAGAATATCTTATAATACAATGAATTTGATTGATTACAAGTGCTAGAGATACATGAAGAATGTTTAGAAGTAAGAAGAAAGACTTGTTGATATTTGGTCCCAAATGGGATAAGAACCCAAAACCATTGCTTTGAGGCAGTGAATGGTTTGTATAAAGTTAATTTGGGTTAGAATATGCTATAATATAATGAATTTGATTGATTACAAGTGCTAGAGATGCATGAAGAGTGTTTAAAAGTGTGAAGAACGACTTCTTGATATTTGGTCACAAATGGGATAAGAACCCAAAACCATTGCTTTGAGTCAGTGAATGGCTTGTATAAAGTTATTTTGGGTTAGAATATGTTATAATACAATGAATTTGATTGATTACAAGTGCTAGAGATACATGAAGACTGTTTAGAAGTGAGAAGAAAGACTTGTTGATATTTGGTCCCAAATGGGATAAGAACCCAAAACCATTGCTTTGAGGCAGTGAATGGCTTGTATAAGTTTCTTTTGGGTTAGAATATGTTATAATACAATGAATTTATTTGATTAGAAGTGCTAGAGATACATGAAGAATGTTTAGAAGTGAGAAGAATGACTTGTTGATATTTGGTCCCATATGGGATAAGAACCCAAAACTATTGCTTTGAGGCAGTGAATGACTTGTATAAAGTTGTTTTGGGTTAGAATATGTTATAATACCATGAATTTGTTTGATTACAAGTGCTAGAGATACATGAAAAATGTTTAGAAGTGAGAAGAAAAACTTGTTGATATTTGGTCCCATATGGGATAAGAACCCAAAACTATTGCTTTGAGGCAGTGAATGACTTGTATAAAGTTATTTTGGGTTAGAATATGTTATAATACAATGAATTTGATTGATTACAAGTGCTAGAGATACATGAATAATGTTTAGAAGTGAGAAGAAAGACTTGTTGATATTTGGTCCCAAATTGGATAAGAACCCAAAACCATTGCTTTGAGGCAGTGAATGGCTTGTATAAGTTTATTTTGGGTTAAACAAGTTATAATACAATGAATTTATTTGATTACAAGTGCTAGAGATACAAAAATGTTTAGAAGTGAGAAGAAAGACTTGTTGATATTTGGTCCCAAATGGGATAAGAACCCAAAACCATTGCTTTGAGGCAGTGAATAGTTTGTATAAATTTAATTTGGGTTAGAATATGTTATAATACAATGAATTTGATTGATTACAAGTGCTAGAGATGCATGAAGAATGTTTAAAAGTGAGAAGAACGACTTGTTGATATTTGGTCACAAATGGGATAAGAACCCAAAACCATTGCTTTGAGGCAGTGAATGGCTTGTATAAAGTTATTTTGGATTAGAATATCTTATAATACAATGAATTTGATTGATTACAAGTGCTAGAGATACATGAAGAATGTTTAGAAGTAAGAAGAAAGACTTGTTGATATTTGGTCCCAAATGGGATAAGAACCCAAAACCATTGCTTTGAGGCAGTGAATGGTTTGTATAAAGTTAATTTGGGTTAGAATATGCTATAATATAATGAATTTGATTGATTACAAGTGCTAGAGATGCATGAAGAGTGTTTAAAAGTGTGAAGAACGACTTGTTGATATTTGGTCACAAATGGGATAAGAACCCAAAACCATTGCTTTGAGTCTGTGAATGGCTTGTATAAAGTTATTTTGGGTTAGAATATGTTATAATACAATGAATTTGATTGAATACAAGTGCTAGAGATACATGAAGAATGTTTAGAAGTGAGAAGAAAGACTTGTTGATATTTGGTCCCAATTGGGATAAGAACCCAAAACCATTGCTTTGAGGCAGTGAATGGCTTGTATAAGTTTTTTTGGGTTAGAATATGTTATAATACAATGAATTTATTAGATTACAAGTGCTAGAGATAGATGAAGAATGTTTAGAAGTGAGAAGAATGACTTGTTGATATTTGGTCCCATATGGGATAAGAACCCAAAACCATTGCTTTGAGGCAGTGAATGACTTGTAAAATGTTGTTTTGGGTTAGAATATGTTATAATACCTTGAATTTGATTGATTACAAGTGCTAGAGATACATGAAGAATGTTAAGAAGTGAGAAAAAAGACTTGTTCATATTTGGTCCCAAATGGGATAAGAACCCAAAACCATTGCTTAGAGGCAGTGAATGGCTTGTATAAAGTTATTTTGTGTTAGAATATGTTATAATACAATGAATTTGATTGATTACAAGTGCTAGAGATACATGAAGAATGTTTAGAAGTGAGAAGAAACACTTGTTGATATTTGGTCCCAAATGGGATAAGAACCCAAAACCATTGCTTTGACGTAGTGAATGGCTTGTATAAGTTTATTTTGGGTTAGAATATGTTATAATACAATGAGTTTATTTGTTACAAGTGCTAGAGATACATGAAAAATGTTTAGAAGTGAGAAGAAAGACTTGTTGATATTTGGTCCCAAATGGGATAAGAACCCAAAACCATTGCTTTGAGGCAGTGAATGGCTTGTATAAGTTTATTTTGGGTTAGAATATGTTATAATACAATGAATTTCATTGATTACAAGTGCTAGAGATCCATGAATAATGTTTAGAAGTGAGAAGAAAGACTTGTTGATATTTGGTCCCTAATGGGATAAGAACCCAAAACCATTGCTTTGAGGCATTGAATGGCTTGTATAAGTTTATTTTGGGTTAAATATGTTATAATACAATGAATTTATTTGACTACAAGTGCTAGAGATACATGAAAAATGTTTAGAAGTGAGAAGAAATACTTGTTGATATTTGGTCCCAAATGGGATAAGAACCCAAAACCATTGCTTTGAGGCAGTGAATGGTTTGTATAAAGTTAATTTGGGTTAGAATATGTTATAATACAATGAATTTGATTGATTACAAGTGCTAGAGATACATGAAGAATGTTTAGAAGTGAGAAGAAAGACTTGTTGATATTTGGTCCCAAATTGGATAAGAACCCAAAACCATTGCTTTGAGGTAGTGAATGGCTTGTATGAGTTTATTTTGGGTTAGAATATGTTATAATACAATGAGTTTATTTGTTACAAGTGCTAGAGATACATGAAAAATGTTTAGAAGTGAGAAGAACGACTTGTTGATATTTGGTCACAAATGGGATAAGAACCCAAAACCATTGCTTTGAGGCAGTGAATGGCTTGTATAAAGTTATTTTGGATTAGAATATCTTATAATACAATGAATTTAATTGATTACAAGTGCTAGAGATACATGAAGAATGTTTAGAAGTAAGAAGAAAGACTTGTTGATATTTGGTCCCAAATGGGATAAGAACCCAAAACCATTGCTTTGAGGCAGTGAATGGTTTGTATAAAGTTAATTTGGATTAGAATATGTTATAATATAATGAATTTGATTGATTACAAGTGCTAGAGATGCATGAAGAATGTTTAAAAGTGTGAAGAACGACTTGTTGATATTTGGTCACAAATGGGATAAGAACCCAAAACCATTGCTTTGAGTCAGTGAATGGCTTGTATAAAGTTATTTTGGGTTAGAATATGTTATAATACAATGAATTTGATTGATTACAAGTGCTAGAGATACATGAAGAATGTTTAGAAGTGAGAAGAAAGACTTGTTGATATTTGGTCCCAAATGGGATAAGAACCCAAAACCATTGCTTTGAGGCAGTGAATGGCTTGTATAAGTTTATTTTGGGTTAAATAGGCTATAATACAATGAATTTATTTGATTAGAAGTGCTAGAGATACATGAAAAATTTTTAGAAGTGAGAAGAAAGACTTGTTGATATTTGGTCCCAAATGGGATAAGAACCCAAAACCATTGCTTTGAGGCAGTGAATGGTTTGTATAAAGTTAATTTGGGTTAGAATATGTTATAATACAATGAATTTGATTGATTACAAGTGCTAGAGATACATGAAGACTGTTTAGAAGTGAGAAGAAAGACTTGTTGATATTTGGTCCCAAATGGGATAAGAACCCAAAACCATTGCTTTGAGGCAGTGAATGGCTTGTATAAGTTTCTTTTGGGTTAGAATATGTTATAATACAATGAATTTATTTGATTAGAAGTGCTAGAGATACATGAAGAATGTTTAGAAGGGAGAAGAATGACTTGTTGATATTTGGTCCCATATGGGATAAGAACCCAAAACTATTGCTTTGAGGCAGTGAATGACTTGTATAAAGTTGTTTTGGGTTAGAATATGTTATAATACCATGAATTTGTTTGATTACAAGTGCTAGAGATACATGAAAAATGTTTAGAAGTGAGAAGAAAAACTTGTTGATATTTGGTCCCATATGGGATAAGAACCCAAAACTATTGCTTTGAGGCAGTGAATGACTTGTATAAAGTTATTTTGGGTTAGAATATGTTATAATACAATGAATTTGATTGATTACAAGTGCTAGAGATACATGAATTATGTTTAGAAGTGAGAAGAAAGACTTGTTGATATTTGGTCCCAAATGGGATAAGAACCCAAAACCATTGCTTTGAGGCAGTGAATGGCTTGTATAAGTTTATTTTGGGTTAAATATGCTATAATACAATGAATTTATTTGATTAGAAGTGCTAGAGATACATGAAAAATTTTTAGAAGTGAGAAGAAAGACTTGTTGATATTTGGTCCCAAATGGGATAAGAACCCAAAACCATTGCTTTGAGGCAATGAATGGCTTGTATAAGTTTCTTTTGGGTTAGAATATGTTATAATACAATGAATTTATTTGATTACAAGTGCTAGAGATAGATGAAGAATGTTTAGAAGTGAGAAGAAAGACTTGTTGATATTTGGTCCCAAATTGGATAAGAACCCAAACCCATTGCTTTGAGGCAGTGAATGGCTTGCATAAGTTTATTTTGGGTTAAATAAGTTATAATACAATGAATTTATTTGATTACAAGTGCTAGAGATACATGAAAAATGTTTAGAAGTGAGAAGAAAGACTTGTTGATATTTGGTCCCAAATGGGATAAGAACCCAAAACCATTGCTTTGAGGCAGTGAATGGTTTGTATAAAGTTAATTTTGGTTAGAATATGTTATAATACAATGAATTTGATTGATTACAAGTGCTAGAGATGCATGAAGAATGTTTAAAAGTGAGAAGAACGACTTGTTGATATTTGGTCACAAATGGGATAAGAACCCAAAACCATTGCTTTGAGGCAGTGAATAGCTTGTATAAAGTTATTTTGGGTTAGAATATCTTATAATACAATGAATTTGATTGATTACAAGTGCTAGAGATACATGAAGAATGTTTAGAAATGAGAAGAAAGACTTGTTGATATTTGGTCCCAAATGGGATAAGAACCCAAAACCATTGCTTTGAGGCAGTGAATGGCTTGTATAAGTTTCTTTTGGGTTAGAATATGTTATAATACAATGAATTTATTTGATTACAAGTGCTAGAGATACATGAAAAATGTTTAGAAGTGAGAAGAAAGACTTGTTGATATTTGGTCCCAAATGGGATAAGAACCCAAAACCATTGCTTTGAGGCAGTGAATGGCTTGTATAAAGTTATTTTGTGTTAGAATATGTTATAATACAATGAATTTGATTGATTACAAGTGCTAGAGATACATGAAGAATGTTTAGAAGTGAGAAGAAACACTTGTTGATATTTGGTCCCAAATGGGATAAGAACCCAAAACCATTGCTTTGAGGTAGTGAATGGCTTGTATAAGTTTATTTTGGGTTAGAATATGTTATAATACAATGAGTTTATTTGATTACAAGTGCTAGAGATACATGAAAAATGTTTAGAAGTGAGAAGAAAAACATGTTGATATTTGGTCCCAAATGGGATAAGAACCCAAAACCATTGCTTTGAGGTAGTGAATGGCTTGTATAAGTTTATTTTGGGTTAGAATATGTTATAATACAATGAGTTTATTTGATTACAAGTGCTAGAGATACATGAAAAATGTTTAGAAGTGAGAAGAAAAACATGTTGATATTTGGTCCCAAATGGGATAAGAACCCAAAACCATTGCTTTGAGTCAGTGAATGGCTTGTATAAGTTTATTTTGGGTTAAATAGGCTATAATACAATGAATTTATTTGATTAGAAGTGCTAGAGATACATGAAAAATTTTTAGAAGTGAGAAGAAAGACTTGTTGATATTTGGTCCCAAATGGGATAAGAACCCAAAACCATTGCTTTGAGGCAGTGAATGGTTTGTATAAAGTTAATTTGGGTTAGAATATGTTATAATACAATGAATTTGATTGATTACAAGTGCTAGAGATACATGAAGACTGTTTAGAAGTGAGAAGAAAGACTTGTTGATATTTGGTCCCAAATGGGATAAGAACCCAAAACCATTGCTTTGAGGCAGTGAATGGCTTGTATAAGTTTCTTTTGGGTTAGAATATGTTATAATACAATGAATTTATTTGATTACAAGTGCTAGAGATAGATGAAGAATGTTTAGAAGTGAGAAGAAAGACTTGTTGATATTTGGTCCCAAATGGGATAAAAACCCAAAACCATTGCTTTGAGGCAGTGAATGGCTTGTATAAAGTTATTTTGGGTTAGAATATGTTATAATACAATGAATTTGATTGATTACAAGTGCTAGAGATACATGAAGAATGTTTAGAAGTGAGAAGAAAGACTTGTTGATATTTGGTCCCAAATGGGATAAGAACCCAAAACCATTGCTTTGAGGCAGTGAATGGCTTGTATAAGTTTCTTTTGGGTTAGAATATGTTATAATACAATGAATCTATTTGATTAGAAGTGCTAGAGGTACATGAAGAATGTTTAGAAGTGAGAAGAATGACTTGTTGATATTTGGTCCCATATGGGATAAGAACACAAAACCATTGCTTTGAGGCAGTGATTGACTTGTATAAAGTTGTTTTGGGTTAGAATATGTTATAATACCATGAATTTGATTGATTACAAGTGCTAGAGATACATGAAGAATGTTAAGAAGTGAGAAGAAAGACTTGTTCATATTTGGTCCCAAATGGGATAAGAACCCAAAACCATTGCTTAGAGGCAGTGAATGGCTTGTATAAAGTTATTTTGTGTTAGAATATGTTATAATACAATGAATTTGATTGATTACAAGTGCTAGAGATACATGAAGAATGTTTAGAAGTGAGAAGAAACACTTGTTGATATTTGGTCCCAAATGGGATAAGAACCCAAAACCATTGCTTTGAGGTAGTGAATGGCTTGTATAAGTTTATTTTGGGTTAGAATATGTTATAATACAATGAGTTTATTTGATTACAAGTGCTAGAGATACATGAAAAATGTTTAGAAGTGAGAAGAAAAACATGTTGATATTTGGTCCCAAATGGGATAAGAACCCAAAACCATTGCTTTGAGTCAGTGAATGGCTTGTATAAGTTTATTTTGGGTTAAATATGTTATAATACAATGAATTTATTTGATTACAAGTGCTAGAGATACATGAAAAATATTTAGAAGTGAGAAGAAATACTTGTTGATATTTGGTCCCAAATGGGATAAGAACCCAAAACCATTGCTTTGAGTCAGTGAATGGCTTGTATAAAGTTAATTTGGGTTAGAATATGTTATAATACAATGAGTTTGATTGATTACAATTGCTAGAGATGCATGAAAAATGTTTAAAAGTGAGAAGAAAGACTTGTTGATATTTGGTCCCAAATGGGATAAGAACCCAAAACCATTGCTTTGAGGCAGTGAATGGCTTGTATAAAGTTATTTTGGGTTAGAATATGTTATAATACAATGAATTTGATTGATTACAAGTGCTAGAGATACATGAAGAATGTTTAGAAGTGAGAAGAAAGACTTGTTGATATTTGGTCCCAAATGGGATAAGAACCCAAAACCATTGCTTTGAGGCAGTGAATGGTTTGTATAAAGTTAATTTGGGTTAGAATATGTTATAATACAATGAATTTGATTGATTACAAGTGCTAGAGATACATGAATAATGTTTAGAAGTGAGAAGAAAGACTTGTTGATATTTGGTCCCAAATGGGATAGGAACCCAAAACCATTGCTTTGAGGCAGTGAATGGCTTGTATAAGTTTATTTTGGGTTAGAATATGTTATAATACAATGAATTTCATTGATTACAAGTGCTAGAGATCCATGAATAATGTTTAGAAGTGAGAAGAAAGACTTGTTGATATTTGGTCCCAAATGGGATAAGAACCCAAAACCATTGCTTTGAGGCAGTGAATGGCTTGTATAAGTTTATTTTGGGTTAAATATGTTATAATACAATGAATTTATTTGATTACAAGTGCTAGAGATACATGAAAAATATTTAGAAGTGAGAAGAAATACTTGTTGATATTTGGTCCCAAATGGGATAAGAACCCAAAACCATTGCTTTGAGTCAGTGAATGGCTTGTATAAAGTTAATTTGGGTTAGAATATGTTATAATACAATGAGTTTGATTGATTACAATTGCTAGAGATGCATGAAAAATGTTTAAAAGTGAGAAGAAAGACTTGTTGATATTTGGTCCCAAATGGGATAAGAACCCAAAACCATTGCTTTGAGGCAGTGAATGGCTTGTATAAAGTTATTTTGGGTTAGAATATGTTATAATACAATGAATTTGATTGATTACAAGTGCTAGAGATACATGAAGAATGTTTAGAAGTGAGAAGAAAGACTTGTTGATATTTGGTCCCAAATGGGATAAGAACCCAAAACCATTGCTTTGAGGCAGTGAATGGTTTGTATAAAGTTAATTTGGGTTAGAATATGTTATAATAGAATGAATTTGATTGATTACAAGTGCTAGAGATGCATGAAGAATGTTTAAAAATGTGAAGAACGACTTGTTGATATTTGGTCACAAATGGGATAAGAACCCAAAACCATTGCTTTGAGGCAGTGAATGGCTTGTATAAAGTTATTTTGGGTTAGAATATGTTATAATACAATGAATTTGATTGATTACAAGTGCTAGAGATACATGAAGAATGTTTAGAAGTGAGAAGAAAGACTTGTTGATATTTGGTCCCATATGGGATAAGAACCCAAAACTATTGCTTTGAGGCAGTGAATGACTTGTATAAAGTTGTTTTGGGTTAGAATATGTTATAATACCATGAATTTATTTGATTACAAGTGCTAGAGATACATAAAAAATGTTTAGAAGTGAGAAGAAAGACTTGTTGATATTTGGTCCCAAATGGGATAAGAACCCAAAACCATTGCTTTGAGGCAGTGAATGGCTTGTATAAAGTTATTTTGGGTTAGAATATGTTATAATACAATGAATTTGATTGATTACAAGTGCTAGAGATACATGAAGAATGTTGAGAAGTGAGAAGAAACACTTGTTGATATTTGGTCCCAAATGAGATCAGAACCCAAAACCATTGCTTTGAGGCAGTGAATGGCTTGTATAAAGTTATTTTGGGTTAGAATATGTTATAATACAATGAATTTGATTGATTACAAGTGCTAGAGATACATAAAGAATGTTTAGAAGTGAGAAGAAAGACTTGTTGATATTTGGTCCCATATGGGATAAGAACCCAAAACTATTGCTTTGAGGCAGTGAATGGCTTGTATAAAGTTATTTTGGGTTAGAATATGTTATAATACAATGAATTTGATTGATTACAAGTGCTAGAGATACATGAATAATGTTTAGAAGTGAGAAGAAAGACTTGTTGATATTTGGTCCCAAATGGGATAAGAACCCAAAACCATTGCTTTGAGGCAGTGAATGGCTTGTATAAGTTTCTTTTGGGTTAGAATATGTTATAATACAATGAATCTATTTGATTAGAAGTGCTAGAGATACATGAAGAATGTTTAGAAGTGAGAAGAATGACTTGTTGATATTTGGTCCCATATGGGATAAGAACACAAAACCATTGCTTTGAGGCAGTGAATGGCTTGTATAAAGTTATTTTGGGTTAGAATATGTTATAATACAATGAATTTGATTGATTACAAGTGCTAGAGATACATGAATAATGTTTAGAAGTGAGAAGAAAGACTTGTTGATATTTGGTCCCAAATGGGATAGGAACCCAAAACCATTGCTTTGAGGCAGTGAATGGCTTGTATAAGTTTATTTTGGGTTAGAATATGTTATAATACAATGAATTTCATTGATTACAAGTGCTAGAGATCCATGAATAATGTTTAGAAGTGAGAAGAAAGACTTGTTGATATTTGGTCCCAAATGGGATAAGAACCCAAAACCATTGCTTTGAGGCAGTGAATGGCTTGTATAAGTTTATTTTGGGTTAAATATGTTATAATACAATGAATTTATTTGATTACAAGTGCTAGAGATACATGAAAAATGTTTAGAAGTGAGAAGAAATACTTGTTGATATTTGGTCCCAAATGGGATAAGAACCCAAAACCATTGCTTTGAGTCAGTGAATGGCTTGTATAAAGTTAATTTGGGTTAGAATATGTTATAATACAATGAGTTTGATTGATTACAATTGCTAGAGATGCATGAAAAATGTTTAAAAGTGAGAAGAAAGACTTGTTGATATTTGGTCCCAAATGGGATAAGAACCCAAAACCATTGCTTTGAGGCAGTGAATGGCTTGTATAAAGTTATTTTGGGTTAGAATATGTTATAATACAATGAATTTGATTGATTACAAGTGCTAGAGATACATGAAGAATGTTTAGAAGTGAGAAGAAAGACTTGTTGATATTTGGTCCCAAATGGGATAAGAACCCAAAACCATTGCTTTGAGGCAGTGAATGGCTTGTATAAAGTTATTTTGGGTTAGAATATGTTATAATACAATGAATTTGATTGATTACAAGTGCTAGAGATACATGAAGAATGTTGAGAAGTGAGAAGAAACACTTGTTGATATTTGGTCCCAAATGAGATCAGAACCCAAAACCATTGCTTTGAGGCAGTGAATGGCTTGTATAAAGTTATTTTGGGTTAGAATATGTTATAATACAATGAATTTGATTGATTACAAGTGCTAGAGATACATGAAGAATGTTTAGAAGTGAGAAGAAAGACTTGTTGATATTTGGTCCCATATGGGATAAGAACCCAAAACTATTGCTTTGAGGCAGTGAATGGCTTGTATAAAGTTATTTTGGGTTAGAATATGTTATAATACAATGAATTTGATTGATTACAAGTGCTAGAGATACATGAATAATGTTTAGAAGTGAGAAGAAAGACTTGTTGATATTTGGTCCCAAATGGGATAAGAACCCAAAACCATTGCTTTGAGGCAGTGAATGGCTTGTATAAGTTTCTTTTGGGTTAGAATATGTTATAATACAATGAATCTATTTGATTAGAAGTGCTAGAGATACATGAAGAATGTTTAGAAGTGAGAAGAATGACTTGTTGATATTTGGTCCCATATGGGATAAGAACACAAAACCATTGCTTTGAGGCAGTGAATGACTTGTATAAAGTTGTTTTGGGTTAGAATATGTTATAATACCATGAATTTGATTGATTACAAGTGCTAGAGATACATGAAGAATGTTAAGAAGTGAGAAGAAAGACTTGTTCATATTTGGTCCCAAATGGGATAAGAACCCAAAACCATTGCTTAGAGGCAGTGAATGGCTTGTATAAAGTTATTTTGTGTTAGAATATGTTATAATACAATGAATTTGATTGATTACAAGTGCTAGAGATACATGAAGAATGTTTAGAAGTGAGAAGAAAGACTTGTTGATATTTGGTCCCATATGGGATAAGAACCCAAAACTATTGATTTGAGGCAGTGAATGACTTGTATAAAGTTGTTTTGGGTTAGAATATGTTATAATACCATGTATTTATTTGATTACAAGTGCTAGAGATACATGAAAAATGTTTAAAAGTGAGAAGAAAGACTTGTTGATATTTGGTCCCAAATGGGATAAGAACCCAAAACCATTGCTTTGAGGCAGTGAATGGCTTGTATAAAGTTATTTTGGGTTAGAATATGTTATAATACAATGAATTTGATTGATTACAAGTGCTAGAGATACATGAAGAATGTTTAGAAGTGAGAAGAAAGACTTGTTGATATTTGGTCCCATATGGGATAAGAACCCAAAACTATTGCTTTGAGGCAGTGAATGGCTTGTATAAAGTTATTTTGGGTTAGAATATGTTATAATACAATGAATTTGATTGATTACAAGTGCTAGAGATACATGAAGAATGTTAAGAAGTGAGAAGAAAGACTTGTTCATATTTGGTCCCAAATGGGATAAGAACCCAAAACCATTGCTTAGAAGCAGTGAATGGCTTGTATAAAGTTATTTTGTGTTAGAATATGTTATAATACAATGAATTTGATTGATTACAAGTGCTAGAGATACATGAAGAATGTTTAGAAGTGAGAAGAAACACTTGTTGATATTTGGTCCCAAATGGGATAAGAACCCAAAACCATTGCTCTGAGGCAGTGAATGGCTTGTATAAGTTTATTTTGGGTTAAATATGTTATAATACAATGAATTTATTTGATTACAAGTGCTAGAGATACATGAAAAATGTTTAGAAGTGAGAAGAAATACTTGTTGATATTTGGTCCCAAATGGGATAAGAACCCAAAACCATTGCTTTGAGGCAGTGAATGGTTTGTATAAAGTTAATTTGGGTTAGAATATGTTATAATACAATGAATTTGATTGATTACAAGTGCTAGAGATACATGAAGAATGTTTAGAAGTGAGAAGAAAGACTTGTTGATATTTGGTCCCGGGATAAGAACCCAAAACCATTGCTTTGAGGCAGTGAATGGCTTGTATAAGTTTATTTTGGGTTAAACAAGTTATAATACAATGAATTTATTTGATTACAAGTGTTAGAGATGCATGAAGAATGTTTAAAAGTGAGAAGAACGACTTGTTGATATTTGGTCACAAATGGGATAAGAACCCAAAACCATTGCTTTGAGGCAGTGAATGGCTTGTATAAAGTTATTTTGGGTTAGAATATCTTATAATACAATTAATTTGATTGATTACAAGTGCTAGAGATACATGAAGAATGTTTAGAAGTAAGAAAAAGACTTGTTGATATTTGGTCCCAAATGGGATAAGAACTCAAAACCATTGCTTTGAGGCAGTGAATGGCTTGTATAAGTTTCTTTTGGGTTAGAATATGTTATAATACAATGAATTTATTTGATTACAAGTGCTAGAGATAGATGAAGAATGTTTAGAAGTGAGAAGAAAGACTTGTTAATATTTGGTCCTAAATGGGATAAGAACCCAAAACCATTGCTTTGAGGTAGTGAATGGTTTGTATAAAGTTAATTTGGGTTAGAATATGTTATAATAGAATGAATTTGATTGATTACAAGTGCTAGCGATGCATGAAGAATGTTTAAAAGTGTGAAGAACGACTTGTTGATATTTGGTCACAAATGGGATAAGAACCCAAAACCATTGCTTTGAGGCAGTGAATGGCTTGTATAAAGTTATTTTGGGTTAGAATATGTTATAATACAATGAATTTGATTGATTACAAGTGCTAGAGATACATGAAGAATGTTTAGAAGTGAGAAGAAAGACTTGTTGATATTTGGTCCCAAATGGGATAAGAACCCAAAACCATTGCTTTGAGGCAGTGAATGGTTTGTATAAAGTTAATTTGGGTTAGAATATGTTATAATAGAATGAATTTGATTGATTACAAGTGCTAGAGATGCATGAAGAATGTTTAAAAGTGTGAAGAACGACTTGTTGATATTTGGTCACAAATGGGATAAGAACCCAAAACCATTGCTTTGAGGCAGTGAATGGCTTGTATAAAGTTATTTTGGGTTAGAATATGTTATAATACAATGAATTTGATTGATTACAAGTGCTAGAGATACATGAAGAATGTTTAGAAGTGAGAAGAAAGACTTGTTGATATTTGGTCCCAAATGGGATAAGAACCCAAAACCATTGCTTTGAGGCAGTGAATGGTTTGTATAAAGTTAATTTGGGTTAGAATATGTTATAATAGAATGAATTTGATTGATTACAAGTGCTAGAGATGCATGAAGAATGTTTAAAAGTGTGAAGAACGACTTGTTGATATTTGGTCACAAATGGGATAAGAACCCAAAACCATTGCTTTGAGGCAGTAAATGGCTTGTATAAAGTTATTTTGGGTTAGAATATGTTATAATACAATGAATTTGATTGATTACAAGTGCTAGAGATACATGAAGAATGTTTAGAAGTGAGAAGAAAGACTTGTTGATATTTGGTCCCAAATGGGATAAGAACCCAAAACCATTGCTTTGAGGCAGTGAATGGCTTGTATAAGTTTCTTTTGGGTTAGAATATGTTATAATACAATGAATTTATTTGATTACAAGTGCTAGAGATAGATGAAGAATGTTTAGAAGTGAGAAGAAAGACTTGTTAATATTTGGTCCTAAATGGGATAAGAACCCAAAACCATTGCTTTGAGGTAGTGAATGGTTTGTATAAAGTTAATTTGGGTTAGAATATGTTATAATAGAATGAATTTGATTGATTACAAGTGCTAGAGATGCATGAAGAATGTTTAAAAGTGTGAAGAACGACTTGTTGATATTTGGTCACAAATGGGATAAGAACCCAAAACCATTGCTTTGAGGCAGTGAATGGCTTGTATAAAGTTATTTTGGGTTAGAATATGTTATAATACAATGAATTTGATTGATTACAAGTGCTAGAGATACATGAAGAATGTTTAGAAGTGAGAAGAAAGACTTGTTGATATTTGGTCCCAAATGGGATAAGAACCCAAAACCATTGCTTTGAGGAAGTGAATGGCTTGTATAAGTTTCTTTTGGGTTAGAATATGTTATAATACAATGAATTTATTTGATTACAAGTGCTAGAGATACATGAAGAATGTTTAGAAGTGAGAAGAATGACTTGTTGATATTTGGTCCCATATGGGATAAGAACCCAAAACCATTGCTTTGAGGCAGTGAATGACTTGTATAAAGTTGTTTTGGGTTAGAATATGTTATAATACCATGAATTTGATTGATTACAAGTGCTAGAGATACATGAAGAATGTTAAGAAGTGAGAAGAAAGACTTGTTCATATTTGGTCCCAAATGGGATAAGAACCCAAAACCATTGCTTAGAAGCAGTGAATGGCTTGTATAAAGTTATTTTGTGTTAGAATATGTTATAATACAATGAATTTGATTGATTACAAGTGCTAGAGATACATGAAGAATGTTTAGAAGTGAGAAGAAAGACTTGTTAATATTTGGTCCTAAATGGGATAAGAACCCAAAACCATTGCTTTGAGGTAGTGAATGGTTTGTATAAAGTTAATTTGGGTTAGAATATGTTATAATAGAATGAATTTGATTGATTACAAGTGCTAGCGATGCATGAAGAATGTTTAAAAGTGTGAAGAACGACTTGTTGATATTTGGTCACAAATGGGATAAGAACCCAAAACCATTGCTTTGAGGCAGTGAATGGCTTGTATAAAGTTATTTTGGGTTAGAATATGTTATAATACAATGAATTTGATTGATTACAAGTGCTAGAGATACATGAAGAATGTTTAGAAGTGAGAAGAAAGACTTGTTGATATTTGGTCCCAAATGGGATAAGAACCCAAAACCATTGCTTTGAGGCAGTGAATGGTTTGTATAAAGTTAATTTGGGTTAGAATATGTTATAATAGAATGAATTTGATTGATTACAAGTGCTAGAGATGCATGAAGAATGTTTAAAAGTGTGAAGAACGACTTGTTGATATTTGGTCACAAATGGGATAAGAACCCAAAACCATTGCTTTGAGGCAGTAAATGGCTTGTATAAAGTTATTTTGGGTTAGAATATGTTATAATACAATGAATTTGATTGATTACAAGTGCTAGAGATACATGAAGAATGTTTAGAAGTGAGAAGAAAGACTTGTTGATATTTGGTCCCAAATGGGATAAGAACCCAAAACCATTGCTTTGAGGCAGTGAATGGCTTGTATAAGTTTCTTTTGGGTTAGAATATGTTATAATACAATGAATTTATTTGATTACAAGTGCTAGAGATAGATGAAGAATGTTTAGAAGTGAGAAGAAAGACTTGTTAATATTTGGTCCTAAATGGGATAAGAACCCAAAACCATTGCTTTGAGGTAGTGAATGGTTTGTATAAAGTTAATTTGGGTTAGAATATGTTATAATAGAATGAATTTGATTGATTACAAGTGCTAGAGATGCATGAAGAATGTTTAAAAGTGTGAAGAACGACTTGTTGATATTTGGTCACAAATGGGATAAGAACCCAAAACCATTGCTTTGAGGCAGTGAATGGCTTGTATAAAGTTATTTTGGGTTAGAATATGTTATAATACAATGAATTTGATTGATTACAAGTGCTAGAGATACATGAAGAATGTTTAGAAGTGAGAAGAAAGACTTGTTGATATTTGGTCCCAAATGGGATAAGAACCCAAAACCATTGCTTTGAGGAAGTGAATGGCTTGTATAAGTTTCTTTTGGGTTAGAATATGTTATAATACAATGAATTTATTTGATTACAAGTGCTAGAGATACATGAAGAATGTTTAGAAGTGAGAAGAATGACTTGTTGATATTTGGTCCCATATGGGATAAGAACCCAAAACCATTGCTTTGAGGCAGTGAATGACTTGTATAAAGTTGTTTTGGGTTAGAATATGTTATAATACCATGAATTTGATTGATTACAAGTGCTAGAGATACATGAAGAATGTTAAGAAGTGAGAAGAAAGACTTGTTCATATTTGGTCCCAAATGGGATAAGAACCCAAAACCATTGCTTAGAAGCAGTGAATGGCTTGTATAAAGTTATTTTGTGTTAGAATATGTTATAATACAATGAATTTGATTGATTACAAGTGCTAGAGATACATGAAGAATGTTTAGAAGTGAGAAGAAAGACTTGTTAATATTTGGTCCTAAATGGGATAAGAACCCAAAACCATTGCTTTGAGGTAGTGAATGGTTTGTATAAAGTTAATTTGGGTTAGAATATGTTATAATAGAATGAATTTGATTGATTACAAGTGCTAGCGATGCATGAAGAATGTTTAAAAGTGTGAAGAACGACTTGTTGATATTTGGTCACAAATGGGATAAGAACCCAAAACCATTGCTTTGAGGCAGTGAATGGCTTGTATAAAGTTATTTTGGGTTAGAATATGTTATAATACAATGAATTTGATTGATTACAAGTGCTAGAGATACATGAAGAATGTTTAGAAGTGAGAAGAAAGACTTGTTGATATTTGGTCCCAAATGGGATAAGAACCCAAAACCATTGCTTTGAGGCAGTGAATGGTTTGTATAAAGTTAATTTGGGTTAGAATATGTTATAATAGAAGGAATTTGATTGATTACAAGTGCTAGAGATGCATGAAGAATGTTTAAAAGTGTGAAGAACGACTTGTTGATATTTGGTCCCAAATGGGATAAGAACCCAAAACCATTGCTTTGAGGCAGTGAATGGCTTGTATAAAGTTATTTTGGGTTAGAATATGTTATAATACAATGAATTTGATTGATTACAAGTGCTAGAGATACATGAAGAATGTTTAGAACTGAGAAGAAAGACTTGTTGATATTTGGTCCCAAATGGGATAAGAACCCAAAACCATTGCTTTGAGGAAGTGAATGGCTTGTATAAGTTTCTTTTGGGTTAGAATATGTTATAATACAATGAATTTATTTGATTACAAGTGCTAGAGATACATGAAGAATGTTTAGAAGTGAGAAGAATGACTTGTTGATATTTTGTCCCATATGGGATAAGAACCCAAAACCATTGCTTTGAGGCAGTGAATGACTTGTATAAAGTTGTTTTGGGTTAGAATATGTTATAATACCATGAATTTGATTGATTACAAGTGCTAGAGATACATGAAGAATGTTAAGAAGTGAGAAGAAAGACTTGTTCATATTTGGTCCCAAATGGGATAAGAACCCAAAACCATTGCTTAGAAGCAGTGAATGGCTTGTATAAAGTTATTTTGTGTTAGAATATGTTATAATACAATGAATTTGATTGATTACAAGTGCTAGAGATACATGAAGAATGTTTAGAAGTGAGAAGAAACACTTGTTGATATTTGGTCCCAAATGGGATAAGAACCCAAAACCATTGCTCTGAGGCAGTGAATGGCTTGTATAAGTTTATTTTGGGTTAAATATGTTATAATACAATGAATTTATTTGATTACAAGTGCTAGAGATACATGAAAAATGTTTAGAAGTGAGAAGAAATACTTGTTGATATTTGGTCCCAAATGGGATAAGAACCCAAAACCATTGCTTTGAGGCAGTGAATGGTTTGTATAAAGTTAATTTGGGTTAGAATATGTTATAATACAATGAATTTGATTGATTACAAGTGCTAGAGATACATGAAGAATGTTTAGAAGTGAGAAGAAAGACTTGTTGATATTTGGTCCCAAATTGGATAAGAACCCAAAACCATTGCTTTGAGGCAGTGAATGGCTTGTATAAGTTTATTTTGGGTTAAACAAGTTATAATACAATGAATTTATTTGATTACAAGTGCTAGAGATGCATGAAGAATGTTTAAAAGTGAGAAGAACGACTTGTTGATATTTGGTCACAAATGGGATAAGAACCCAAAACCATTGCTTTGAGGCAGTGAATGGCTTGTATAAAGTTATTTTGGGTTAGAATATCTTATAATACAATTAATTTGATTGATTACAAGTGCTAGAGATAGATGAAGAATGTTTAGAAGTGAGAAGAAAGACTTGTTAATATTTGGTCCTAAATGGGATAAGAACCCAAAACCATTGCTTTGAGGTAGTGAATGGTTTGTATAAAGTTAATTTGGGTTAGAATATGTTATAATAGAATGAATTTGACTGATTACAAGTGCTAGCGATGCATGAAGAATGTTTAAAAGTGTGAAGAACGACTTGTTGATATTTGGTCACAAATGGGATAAGAACCCAAAACCATTGCTTTGAGGCAGTGAATGGCTTGTATAAAGTTATTTTGGGTTAGAATATGTTATAATACAATGAATTTGATTGATTACAAGTGCTAGAGATACATGAAGAATGTTTAGAAGTGAGAAGAAAGACTTGTTGATATTTGGTCCCAAATGGGATAAGAACCCAAAACCATTGCTTTGAGGCAGTGAATGGGTTGTATAAAGTTAATTTGGGTTAGAATATGTTATAATAGAATGAATTTGATTGATTACAAGTGCTAGAGATGCATGAAGAATGTTTAAAAGTGTGAAGAACGACTTGTTGATATTTGGTCACAAATGGGATAAGAACCCAAAACCATTGCTTTGAGGCAGTGAATGGCTTGTATAAGTTTCTTTTGGGTTAGAATATGTTATAATACAATGAATTTATTTGATTACAAGTGCTAGAGATAGATGAAGAATGTTTAGAAGTGAGAAGAAAGACTTGTTAATATTTGGTCCTAAATGGGATAAGAACCCAAAACCATTGCTTTGAGGTAGTGAATGGTTTGTATAAAGTTAATTTGGGTTAGAATATGTTATAATAGAATGAATTTGATTGATTACAAGTGCTAGAGATGCATGAAGAATGTTTAAAAGTGTGAAGAACGACTTGTTGATATTTGGTCACAAATGGGATAAGAACCCAAAACCATTGCTTTGAGGCAGTGAATGGCTTGTATAAAGTTATTTTGGGTTAGAATATGTTATAATACAATGAATTTGATTGATTACAAGTGCTAGAGATACATGAAGAATGTTTAGAAGTGAGAAGAAAGACTTGTTGATATTTGGTCCCAAATGGGATAAGAACCCAAAACCATTGCTTTGAGGAAGTGAATGGCTTGTATAAGTTTCTTTTGGGTTAGAATATGTTATAATACAATGAATTTATTTGATTACAAGTGCTAGAGATACATGAAGAATGTTTAGAAGTGAGAAGAATGACTTGTTGATATTTGGTCCCATATGGGATAAGAACCCAAAACCATTGCTTTGAGGCAGTGAATGACTTGTATAAAGTTGTTTTGGGTTAGAATATGTTATAATATCATGAATTTGATTGATTACAAGTGCTAGAGATACATGAAGAATGTTAAGAAGTGAGAAGAAAGACTTGTTCATATTTGGTCCCAAATGGGATAAGAACCCAAAACCATTGCTTAGAAGCAGTGAATGGCTTGTATAAAGTTATTTTATGTTAGAATATGTTATAATACAATGAATTTGATTGATTACAAGTGCTAGAGATACATGAAGAATGTTTAGAAGTGAGAAGAAACACTTGTTGATATTTGGTCCCAAATGGGACAAGAACCCAAAACCATTGCTTAGAAGCAGTGAATGGCTTGTATAAAGTTATTTTGTGTTAGAATATGTTATAATACAATGAATTTGATTGATTACAAGTGCTAGAGATACATGAAGAATGTTTAGAAGTGAGAAGAAACACTTGTTGATATTTGGTCCCAAATGGGATAAGAACCCAAAACCATTGCTCTAAGGCAGTGAATGGCTTGTATAAGTTTATTTTGGGTTAAATATGTTATAATACAATGAATTTATTTGATTACAAGTGCTAGATTTACATGAAAAATGTTTAGAAGTGAGAAGAAAGACTTGTTGATATTTGGTCCCAAATGGGATAAGAACCCAAAACCATTGCTTTGAGGCAGTGAATGGTTTGTATAAAGTTAATTTGGGTTAGAATATGTTATAATAGAATGAATTTGATTGATTACAAGTGCTAGAGATGCATGAAGAATGTTTAAAAGTGTGAAGAACGACTTGTTGATATTTGGTCCCATATGGGATAAGAACCCAAAACCATTGCTTTGAGGCAGTGAATGACTTGTATAAAGTTGTTTTGGGTTAGAATATGTTATAATACCATGAATTTGATTGATTACAAGTGCTAGAGATACATGAAGAATGTTAAGAAGTGAGAAGAAAGACTTGTTCATATTTGGTCCCAAATGGGATAAGAACCCAAAATCATTGCTTAGAAGCAGTGAATGGCTTGTATAAAGTTATTTTGGGTTAGAATATGTTATAATACAATGAATTTGATTGATTACAAGTGCTAGAGATACATGAAGAATGTTTAGAAGTGAGAAGAAAGACTTGTTGATATTTGGTCCCAAATGGGATAAGAACCCAAAACCATTGCTTTGAGGCAGTGAATGACTTGTATAAAGTTGTTTTGGGTTAGAATATGTTATAATACCATGAATTTGATTGATTACAAGTGCTAGAGATACATGAAGAATGTTTAGAAGTGAGAAGAAAGACTTGTTGATATTTGGTCCCAAATGGGATAAGAACCCAAAACCATTGCTTTGAGGCAGTGAATGGTTTGTATAAAGTTAATTTGGGTTAGAATATGTTATAATAGAATGAATTTGATTGATTACAAGTGCTAGAGATGCATGAAGAATGTTTAAAAGTGTGAAGAACGACTTGTTGATATTTGGTCCCATATGGGATAAGAACCCAAAACCATTGCTTTGAGGCAGTGAATGACTTGTATAAAGTTGTTTTGGGTTAGAATATGTTATAATACCATGAATTTGATTGATTACAAGTGCTAGAGATACATGAAGAATGTTAAGAAGTGAGAAGAAAGACTTGTTCATATTTGGTCCCAAATGGGATAAGAACCCAAAATCATTGCTTAGAAGCAGTGAATGGCTTGTATAAAGTTATTTTGGGTTAGAATATGTTATAATACAATGAATTTGATTGATTACAAGTGCTAGAGATACATGAAGAATGTTTAGAAGTGAGAAGAAAGACTTGTTGATATTTGGTCCCAAATGGGATAAGAACCCAAAACCATTGCTTTGAGGCAGTGAATGGTTTGTATAAAGTTAATTTGGGTTAGAATATGTTATAATAGAATGAATTTGATTGATTACAAGTGCTAGAGATGCATGAAGAATGTTTAAAAGTGTGAAGAACAACTTGTTGATATTTGGTCCCATATGGGATAAGAACCCAAAACCATTGCTTTGAGGCAGTGAATGACTTGTATAAAGTTGTTTTGGGTTAGAATATGTTATAATACCATGAATTTGATTGATTACAAGTGCTAGAGATACATGAAGAATGTTAAGAAGTGAGAAGAAAGAGTTGTTCATATTTGGTCCCAAATGGGATAAGAACCCAAAACCATTGCTTAGAAGCAGTGAATGGCTTGTATAAAGTTATTTTGTGTTAGAATATGTTATAATACAATGAATTTGATTGATTACAAGTGCTAGAGATACATGAAGAATGTTTAGAAGTGAGAAGAAACACTTGTTGATATTTGGTCCCAAATGAGATAAGAACCCAAAACCATTGCTCTGAGGCAGTGAATGGCTTGTATAAGTTTATTTTGGGTTAAATATGTTATAATACAATGAATTTATTTGATTACAAGTGCTAGAGATACATGAAAAATGTTTAGAAGTGAGAAGAAATACTTGTTGATATTTGGTCCCAAATGGGATAAGAACCCAAAACCATTGCTTTGAGGCAGTGAATGGTTTGTATAAAGTTAATTTGGGTTAGAATATGTTATAATACAATGAATTTGATTGATTACAAGTGCTAGAGATACATGAAGAATGTTTAGAAGTGAGAAGAAAGACTTGTTGATATTTGGTCCCAAATTGGATAAGAACCCAAAACCATTGCTTTGAGGCAGTGAATGGCTTGTATAAGTTTATTTTGGGTTAAACAAGTTATAATACAATGAATTTATTTGATTACAAGTGCTAGAGATGCATGAAGAATGTTTAAAAGTGAGAAGAACGACTTGTTGATATTTGGTCACAAATGGGATAAGAACCCAAAACCATTGCTTTGAGGCAGTGAATGGCTTGTATAAAGTTATTTTGGGTTAGAATATCTTATAATACAATTAATTTGATTGATTACAAGTGCTAGAGATAGATGAAGAATGTTTAGAAGTGAGAAGAAAGACTTGTTAATATTTGGTCCTAAATGGGATAAGAACCCAAAACCATTGCTTTGAGGTAGTGAATGGTTTGTATAAAGTTAATTTGGGTTAGAATATGTTATAATAGAATGAATTTGACTGATTACAAGTGCTAGCGATGCATGAAGAATGTTTAAAAGTGTGAAGAACGACTTGTTGATATTTGGTCACAAATGGGATAAGAACCCAAAACCATTGCTTTGAGGCAGTGAATGGCTTGTATAAAGTTATTTTGGGTTAGAATATGTTATAATACAATGAATTTGATTGATTACAAGTGCTAGAGATACATGAAGAATGTTTAGAAGTGAGAAGAAAGACTTGTTGATATTTGGTCCCAAATGGGATAAGAACCCAAAACCATTGCTTTGAGGCAGTGAATGGGTTGTATAAAGTTAATTTGGGTTAGAATATGTTATAATAGAATGAATTTGATTGATTACAAGTGCTAGAGATGCATGAAGAATGTTTAAAAGTGTGAAGAACGACTTGTTGATATTTGGTCACAAATGGGATAAGAACCCAAAACCATTGCTTTGAGGCAGTGAATGGCTTGTATAAGTTTCTTTTGGGTTAGAATATGTTATAATACAATGAATTTATTTGATTACAAGTGCTAGAGATAGATGAAGAATGTTTAGAAGTGAGAAGAAAGACTTGTTAATATTTGGTCCTAAATGGGATAAGAACCCAAAACCATTGCTTTGAGGTAGTGAATGGTTTGTATAAAGTTAATTTGGGTTAGAATATGTTATAATAGAATGAATTTGATTGATTACAAGTGCTAGAGATGCATGAAGAATGTTTAAAAGTGTGAAGAACGACTTGTTGATATTTGGTCACAAATGGGATAAGAACCCAAAACCATTGCTTTGAGGCAGTGAATGGCTTGTATAAAGTTATTTTGGGTTAGAATATGTTATAATACAATGAATTTGATTGATTACAAGTGCTAGAGATACATGAAGAATGTTTAGAAGTGAGAAGAAAGACTTGTTGATATTTGGTCCCAAATGGGATAAGAACCCAAAACCATTGCTTTGAGGAAGTGAATGGCTTGTATAAGTTTCTTTTGGGTTAGAATATGTTATAATACAATGAATTTATTTGATTACAAGTGCTAGAGATACATGAAGAATGTTTAGAAGTGAGAAGAATGACTTGTTGATATTTGGTCCCATATGGGATAAGAACCCAAAACCATTGCTTTGAGGCAGTGAATGACTTGTATAAAGTTGTTTTGGGTTAGAATATGTTATAATATCATGAATTTGATTGATTACAAGTGCTAGAGATACATGAAGAATGTTAAGAAGTGAGAAGAAAGACTTGTTCATATTTGGTCCCAAATGGGATAAGAACCCAAAACCATTGCTTAGAAGCAGTGAATGGCTTGTATAAAGTTATTTTATGTTAGAATATGTTATAATACAATGAATTTGATTGATTACAAGTGCTAGAGATACATGAAGAATGTTTAGAAGTGAGAAGAAACACTTGTTGATATTTGGTCCCAAATGGGACAAGAACCCAAAACCATTGCTTAGAAGCAGTGAATGGCTTGTATAAAGTTATTTTGTGTTAGAATATGTTATAATACAATGAATTTGATTGATTACAAGTGCTAGAGATACATGAAGAATGTTTAGAAGTGAGAAGAAACACTTGTTGATATTTGGTCCCAAATGGGATAAGAACCCAAAACCATTGCTCTAAGGCAGTGAATGGCTTGTATAAGTTTATTTTGGGTTAAATATGTTATAATACAATGAATTTATTTGATTACAAGTGCTAGATTTACATGAAAAATGTTTAGAAGTGAGAAGAAATACTTGTTGATATTTGGTCCCAAATGGGATAAGAACCCAAAACCATTGCTTTGAGGCAGTGAATGGTTTGTATAAAGTTAATTTGGGTTAGAATATGTTATAATACAATGAATTTGATTGATTACAAGTGCTAGAGATACATGAAGAATGTTTAGAAGTGAGAAGAAAGACTTGTTGATATTTGGTCCCAAATTGGATAAGAACCCAAAACCATTGCTTTGAGGTAGTGAATGGCTTGTATAAGTTTATTTTGGGTTAAACAAGTTATAATACAATGAATTTATTTGATTACAAGTGCTAGAGATGCATGAAGAATGTTTAAAAGTGAGAAGAACGACTTGTTGAAATTTGGTCACAAATGGGATAAGAACCCAAAACCATTGCTTTGAGGCAGTGAATGGCTTGTATAAAGTTATTTTGGGTTAGAATATCTTATAATACAATTAATTTGATTGATTACAAGTGCTAGAGATACATGAAGAATGTTTAGAAGTAAGAAAAAGACTTGTTGATATTTGGTCCCAAATGGGATAAGAACCCAAAACCATTGCTTTGAGGCAGTGAATGGCTTGTATAAGTTTCTTTTGGGTTAGAATATGTTATAATACAATGAATTTATTTGATTACAAGTGCTAGAGATAGATGAAGAATGTTTAGAAGTGAGAAGAAAGACTTGTTAATATTTGGTCCTAAATGGGATAAGAACCCAAAACCATTGCTTTGAGGTAGTGAATGGTTTGTATAAAGTTAATTTGGGTTAGAATATGTTATAATAGAATGAATTTGATTGATTACAAGTGCTAGCGATGCATGAAGAATGTTTAAAAGTGTGAAGAACGACTTGTTGATATTTGGTCACAAATGGGATAAGAACCCAAAACCATTGCTTTGAGGCAGTGAATGGCTTGTATAAAGTTATTTTGGGTTAGAATATGTTATAATACAATGAATTTGATTGATTACAAGTGCTAGAGATACATGAAGAATGTTTAGAAGTGAGAAGAAAGACTTGTTGATATTTGGTCCCAAATGGGATAAGAACCCAAAACCATTGCTTTGAGGCAGTGAATGGTTTGTATAAAGTTAATTTGGGTTAGAATATGTTATAATAGAATGAATTTGATTGATTACAAGTGCTAGAGATGCATGAAGAATGTTTAAAAGTGTGAAGAACGACTTGTTGATATTTGGTCACAAATGGGATAAGAACCCAAAACCATTGCTTTGAGGCAGTGAATGGCTTGTATAAAGTTATTTTGGGTTAGAATATGTTATAATACAATGAATTTGATTGATTACAAGTGCTAGAGATACATGAAGAATGTTTAGAAGTGAGAAGAAAGACTTGTTGATATTTGGTCCCAAATGGGATAAGAACCCAAAACCATTGCTTTGAGGCAGTGAATGGTTTGTATAAAGTTAATTTGGGTTAGAATATGTTATAATAGAATGAATTTGATTGATTACAAGTGCTAGAGATGCATGAAGAATGTTTAAAAGTGTGAAGAACGACTTGTTGATATTTGGTCACAAATGGGATAAGAACCCAAAACCATTGCTTTGAGGCAGTGAATGGCTTGTATAAAGTTATTTTGGGTTAGAATATGTTATAATACAATGAATTTGATTGATTACAAGTGCTAGAGATACATGAAGAATGTTTAGAAGTGAGAAGAAAGACTTGTTGATATTTGGTCCCAAATGGGATAAGAACCCAAAACCATTGCTTTGAGGCAGTGAATGGTTTGTATAAAGTTAATTTGGGTTAGAATATGTTATAATAGAATGAATTTGATTGATTACAAGTGCTAGAGATGCATGAAGAATGTTTAAAAGTGTGAAGAACGACTTGTTGATATTTGGTCACAAATGGGATAAGAACCCAAAACCATTGCTTTGAGGCAGTGAATGGCTTGTATAAGTTTCTTTTGGGTTAGAATATGTTATAATACAATGAATTTATTTGATTACAAGTGCTAGAGATAGATGAAGAATGTTTAGAAGTGAGAAGAAAGACTTGTTAATATTTGGTCCTAAATGGGATAAGAACCCAAAACCATTGCTTTGAGGTAGTGAATGGTTTGTATAAAGTTAGTTTGGGTTAGAATATGTTATAATAGAATGAATTTGATTGATTACAAGTGCTAGAGATGCATGAAGAATGTTTAAAAGTGTGAAGAACGACTTGTTGATATTTGGTCACAAATGGGATAAGAACCCAAAACCATTGCTTTGAGGCAGTGAATGGCTTGTATAAAGTTATTTTGGGTTAGAATATGTTATAATACAATGAATTTGATTGATTACAAGTGCTAGAGATACATGAAGAATGTTTAGAAGTGAGAAGAAAGACTTGTTGATATTTGGTCCCAAATGGGATAAGAACCCAAAACCATTGCTTTGAGGAAGTGAATGGCTTGTATAAGTTTCTTTTGGGTTAGAATATGTTATAATACAATGAATTTATTTGATTACAAGTGCTAGAGATACATGAAGAATGTTTAGAAGTGAGAAGAATGACTTGTTGATATTTGGTCCCATATGGGATAAGAACCCAAAACCATTGCTTTGAGGCAGTGAATGACTTGTATAAAGTTGTTTTGGGTTAGAATATGTTATAATATCATGAATTTGATTGATTACAAGTGCTAGAGATACATGAAGAATGTTAAGAAGTGAGAAGAAAGACTTGTTCATATTTGGTCCCAAATGGGATAAGAACCCAAAACCATTGCTTAGAAGCAGTGAATGGCTTGTATAAAGTTATTTTGTGTTAGAATATGTTATAATACAATGAATTTGATTGATTACAAGTGCTAGAGATACATGAAGAATGTTTAGAAGTGAGAAGAAACACTTGTTGATATTTGGTCCCAAATGGGATAAGAACCCAAAACCATTGCTCTGAGGCAGTGAATGGCTTGTATAAGTTTATTTTGGGTTAAATATGTTATAATACAATGAATTTATTTGATTACAAGTGCTAGAGATACATGAAAAATGTTTAGAAGTGAGAAGAAATACTTGTTGATATTTGGTCCCAAATGGGATAAGAACCCAAAACCATTGCTTTGAGGCAGTGAATGGTTTGTATAAAGTTAATTTGGGTTAGAATATGTTATAATACAATGAATTTGATTGATTACAAGTGCTAGAGATACATGAAGAATGTTTAGAAGTGAGAAGAAAGACTTGTTGATATTTGGTCCCAAATTGGATAAGAACCCAAAACCATTGCTTTGAGGTAGTGAATGGCTTGTATAAGTTTATTTTGGGTTAAACAAGTTATAATACAATGAATTTATTTGATTACAAGTGCTAGAGATGCATGAAGAATGTTTAAAAGTGAGAAGAACGACTTGTTGATATTTGGTCACAAATGGGATAAGAACCCAAAACCATTGCTTTGAGGCAGTGAATGGCTTGTATAAAGTTATTTTGGGTTAGAATATCTTATAATACAATTAATTTGATTGATTACAAGTGCTAGAGATACATGAAGAATGTTTAGAAGTAAGAAAAAGACTTGTTGATATTTGGTCCCAAATGGGATAAGAACCCAAAACCATTGCTTTGAGGTAGTGAATGGCTTGTATAAGTTTCTTTTGGGTTAGAATATGTTATAATACAATGAATTTATTTGATTACAAGTGCTAGAGATAGATGAAGAATGTTTAGAAGTGAGAAGAAAGACTTGTTAATATTTGGTCCTAAATGGGATAAGAACCCAAAACCATTGCTTTGAGGTAGTGAATGGTTTGTATAAAGTTAATTTGCGTTAGAATATGTTATAATAGAATGAATTTGATTGATTACAAGTGCTAGCGATGCATGAAGAATGTTTAAAAGTGTGAAGAACGACTTGTTGATATTTGGTCACAAATGGGATAAGAACCCAAAACCATTGCTTTGAGGCAGTGAATGGCTTGTATAAAGTTATTTTGGGTTAGAATATGTTATAATACAATGAATTTGATTGATTACAAGTGCTAGAGATACATGAAGAATGTTTAGAAGTGAGAAGAAAGACTTGTTGATATTTGGTCCCAAATGGGATAAGAACCCAAAACCATTGCTTTGAGGCAGTGAATGGTTTGTATAAAGTTAATTTGGGTTAGAATATGTTATAATAGAATGAATTTGATTGATTACAAGTGCTAGAGATGCATGAAGAATGTTTAAAAGTGTGAAGAACGACTTGTTGATATTTGGTCACAAATGGGATAAGAACCCAAAACCATTGCTTTGAGGCAGTGAATGGCTTGTATAAAGTTATTTTGGGTTAGAATATGTTATAATACAATGAATTTGATTGATTACAAGTGCTAGAGATACATGAAGAATGTTTAGAAGTGAGAAGAAAGACTTGTTGATATTTGGTCCCAAATGGGATAAGAACCCAAAACCATTGCTTTGAGGCAGTGAATGGTTTGTATAAAGTTAATTTGGGTTAGAATATGTTATAATAGAATGAATTTGATTGATTACAAGTGCTAGAGATGCATGAAGAATGTTTAAAAGTGTGAAGAACGACTTGTTGATATTTGGTCACAAATGGGATAAGAACCCAAAACCATTGCTTTGAGGCAGTAAATGGCTTGTATAAAGTTATTTTGGGTTAGAATATGTTATAATACAATGAATTTGATTGATTACAAGTGCTAGAGATACATGAAGAATGTTTAGAAGTGAGAAGAAAGACTTGTTGATATTTGGTCCCAAATGGGATAAGAACCCAAAACCATTGCTTTGAGGCAGTGAATGGCTTGTATAAGTTTCTTTTGGGTTAGAATATGTTATAATACAATGAATTTATTTGATTACAAGTGCTAGAGATAGATGAAGAATGTTTAGAAGTGAGAAGAAAGACTTGTTAATATTTGGTCCTAAATGGGATAAGAACCCAAAACCATTGCTTTGAGGTAGTGAATGGTTTGTATAAAGTTAATTTGGGTTAGAATATGTTATAATAGAATGAATTTGATTGATTACAAGTGCTAGAGATGCATGAAGAATGTTTAAAAGTGTGAAGAACGACTTGTTGATATTTGGTCACAAATGGGATAAGAACCCAAAACCATTGCTTTGAGGCAGTGAATGGCTTGTATAAAGTTATTTTGGGTTAGAATATGTTATAATACAATGAATTTGATTGATTACAAGTGCTAGAGATACATGAAGAATGTTTAGAAGTGAGAAGAAAGACTTGTTGATATTTGGTCCCAAATGGGATAAGAACCCAAAACCATTGCTTTGAGGAAGTGAATGGCTTGTATAAGTTTCTTTTGGGTTAGAATATGTTATAATACAATGAATTTATTTGATTACAAGTGCTAGAGATACATGAAGAATGTTTAGAAGTGAGAAGAATGACTTGTTGATATTTGGTCCCATATGGGATAAGAACCCAAAACCATTGCTTTGAGGCAGTGAATGACTTGTATAAAGTTGTTTTGGGTTAGAATATGTTATAATATCATGAATTTGATTGATTACAAGTGCTAGAGATACATGAAGAATGTTAAGAAGTGAGAAGAAAGACTTGTTCATATTTGGTCCCAAATGGGATAAGAACCCAAAACCATTGCTTAGAAGCAGTGAATGGCTTGTATAAAGTTATTTTGTGTTAGAATATGTTATAATACAATGAATTTGATTGATTACAAGTGCTAGAGATACATGAAGAATGTTTAGAAGTGAGAAGAAACACTTGTTGATATTTGGTCCCAAATGGGATAAGAACCCAAAACCATTGCTCTGAGGCAGTGAATGGCTTGTATAAGTTTATTTTGGGTTAAATATGTTATAATACAATGAATTTATTTGATTACAAGTGCTAGAGATACATGAAAAATGTTTAGAAGTGAGAAGAAATACTTGTTGATATTTGGTCCCAAATGGGATAAGAACCCAAAACCATTGCTTTGAGGCAGTGAATGGTTTGTATAAAGTTAATTTGGGTTAGAATATGTTATAATACAATGAATTTGATTGATTACAAGTGCTAGAGATACATGAAGAATGTTTAGAAGTGAGAAGAAAGACTTGTTGATATTTGGTCCCAAATTGGATAAGAACCCAAAACCATTGCTTTGAGGTAGTGAATGGCTTGTATAAGTTTATTTTGGGTTAAACAAGTTATAATACAATGAATTTATTTGATTACAAGTGCTAGAGATGCATGAAGAATGTTTAAAAGTGAGAAGAACGACTTGTTGATATTTGGTCACAAATGGGATAAGAACCCAAAACCATTGCTTTGAGGCAGTGAATGGCTTGTATAAAGTTATTTTGGGTTAGAATATCTTATAATACAATTAATTTGATTGATTACAAGTGCTAGAGATACATGAAGAATGTTTAGAAGTAAGAAAAAGACTTGTTGATATTTGGTCCCAAATGGGATAAGAACCCAAAACCATTGCTTTGAGGCAGTGAATGGCTTGTATAAGTTTCTTTTGGGTTAGAATATGTTATAATACAATGAATTTATTTGATTACAAGTGCTAGAGATAGATGAAGAATGTTTAGAAGTGAGAAGAAAGACTTGTTAATATTTGGTCCTAAATGGGATAAGAACCCAAAACCATTGCTTTGAGGTAGTGAATGGTTTGTATAAAGTTAATTTGGGTTAGAATATGTTATAATAGAATGAATTTGATTGATTACAAGTGCTAGCGATGCATGAAGAATGTTTAAAAGTGTGAAGAACGACTTGTTGATATTTGGTCACAAATGGGATAAGAACCCAAAACCATTGCTTTGAGGCAGTGAATGGCTTGTATAAAGTTATTTTGGGTTAGAATATGTTATAATACAATGAATTTGATTGATTACAAGTGCTAGAGATACATGAAGAATGTTTAGAAGTGAGAAGAAAGACTTGTTGATATTTGGTCGCAAATGGGATAAGAACCCAAAACCATTGCTTTGAGGCAGTGAATGGTTTGTATAAAGTTAATTTGGGTTAGAATATGTTATAATAGAATGAATTTGATTGATTACAAGTGCTAGAGATGCATGAAGAATGTTTAAAAGTGTGAAGAACGACTTGTTGATATTTGGTCACAAATGGGATAAGAACCCAAAACCATTGCTTTGAGGCAGTGAATGGCTTGTATAAAGTTATTTTGGGTTAGAATATGTTATAATACAATGAATTTGATTGATTACAAGTGCTAGAGATACATGAAGAATGTTTAGAAGTGAGAAGAAAGACTTGTTGATATTTGGTCCCAAATGGGATAAGAACCCAAAACCATTGCTTTGAGGCAGTGAATGGTTTGTATAAAGTTAATTTGGGTTAGAATATGTTATAATAGAATGAATTTGATTGATTACAAGTGCTAGAGATGCATGAAGAATGTTTAAAAGTGTGAAGAACGACTTGTTGATATTTGGTCACAAATGGGATAAGAACCCAAAACCATTGCTTTGAGGCAGTAAATGGCTTGTATAAAGTTATTTTGGTTTAGAATATGTTATAATACAATGAATTTGATTGATTACAAGTGCTAGAGATACATGAAGAATGTTTAGAAGTGAGAAGAAAGACTTGTTGATATTTGGTCCCAAATGGGATAAGAACCCAAAACCATTGCTTTGAGGCAGTGAATGGCTTGTATAAGTTTCTTTTGGGTTAGAATATGTTATAATACAATGAATTTATTTGATTACAAGTGCTAGAGATAGATGAAGAATGTTTAGAAGTGAGAAGAAAGACTTGTTAATATTTGGTCCTAAATGGGATAAGAACCCAAAACCATTGCTTTGAGGTAGTGAATGGTTTGTATAAAGTTAATTTGGGTTAGAATATGTTATAATAGAATGAATTTGATTGATTACAAGTGCTAGAGATGCATGAAGAATGTTTAAAAGTGTGAAGAACGACTTGTTGATATTTGGTCACAAATGGGATAAGAACCCAAAACCATTGCTTTGAGGCAGTGAATGGCTTGTATAAAGTTATTTTGGGTTAGAATATGTTATAATACAATGAATTTGATTGATTACAAGTGCTAGAGATACATGAAGAATGTTTAGAAGTGAGAAGAAAGACTTGTTGATATTTGGTCCCAAATGGGATAAGAACCCAAAACCATTGCTTTGAGGAAGTGAATGGCTTGTATAAGTTTCTTTTGGGTTAGAATATGTTATAATACAATGAATTTATTTGATTACAAGTGCTAGAGATACATGAAGAATGTTTAGAAGTGAGAAGAATGACTTGTTGATATTTGGTCCCATATGAGATAAGAACCCAAAACCATTGCTTTGAGGCAGTGAATGACTTGTATAAAGTTGTTTTGGGTTAGAATATGTTATAATATCATGAATTTGATTGATTACAAGTGCTAGAGATACATGAAGAATGTTAAGAAGTGAGAAGAAAGACTTGTTCATATTTGGTCCCAAATGGGATAAGAACCCAAAACCATTGCTTAGAAGCAGTGAATGGCTTGTATAAAGTTATTTTGTGTTAGAATATGTTATAATACAATGAATTTGATTGATTACAAGTGCTAGAGATACATGAAGAATGTTTAGAAGTGAGAAGAAACACTTGTTGATATTTGGTCCCAAATGGGATAAGAACCCAAAACCATTGCTCTAAGGCAGTGAATGGCTTGTATAAGTTTATTTTGGGTTAAATATGTTATAATACAATGAATTTATTTGATTACAAGTGCTAGAGATACATGAAAAATGTTTAGAAGTGAGAAGAAATACTTGTTGATATTTGGTCCCAAATGGGATAAGAACCCAAAACCATTGCTTTGAGGCAGTGAATGGTTTGTATAAAGTTAATTTGGGTTAGAATATGTTATAATACAATGAATTTGATTGATTACAAGTGCTAGAGATACATGAAGAATGTTTAGAAGTGAGAAGAAAGACTTGTTGATATTTGGTCCCAAATTGGATAAGAACCCAAAACCATTGCTTTGAGGCAGTGAATGGCTTGTATAAGTTTATTTTGGGTTAAACAAGTTATAATACAATGAATTTATTTGATTACAAGTGCTAGAGATGCATGAAGAATGTTTAAAAGTGAGAAGAACGACTTGTTGATATTTGGTCACAAATGGGATAAGAACCCAAAACCATTGCTTTGAGGCAGTGAATGGCTTGTATAAAGTTATTTTGGGTTAGAATATCTTATAATACAATTAATTTGATTGATTACAAGTGCTAGAGATACATGAAGAATGTTTAGAAGTAAGAAAAAGACTTGTTGATATTTGGTCCCAAATGGGATAAGAACCCAAAACCATTGCTTTGAGGCAGTGAATGGCTTGTATAAGTTTCTTTTGGGTTAGAATATGTTATAATACAATGAATTTATTTGATTACAAGTGCTAGAGATAGATGAAGAATGTTTAGAAGTGAGAAGAAAGACTTGTTAATATTTGGTCCTAAATGGGATAAGAACCCAAAACCATTGCTTTGAGGTAGTGAATGGTTTGTATAAAGTTAATTTGGGTTAGAATATGTTATAATAGAATGAATTTGATTGATTACAAGTGCTAGCGATGCATGAAGAATGTTTAAAAGTGTGAAGAACGACTTGTTGATATTTGGTCACAAATGGGATAAGAACCCAAAACCATTGCTTTGAGGCAGTGAATGGCTTGTATAAAGTTATTTTGGGTTAGAATATGTTATAATACAATGAATTTGATTGATTACAAGTGCTAGAGATACATGAAGAATGTTTAGAAGTGAGAAGAAAGACTTGTTGATATTTGGTCCCAAATGGGATAAGAACCCAAAACCATTGCTTTGAGGCAGTGAATGGTTTGTATAAAGTTAATTTGGGTTAGAATATGTTATAATAGAATGAATTTGATTGATTACAAGTGCTAGAGATGCATGAAGAATGTTTAAAAGTGTGAAGAACGACTTGTTGATATTTGGTCACAAATGGGATAAGAACCCAAAACCATTGCTTTGAGGCAGTAAATGGCTTGTATAAAGTTATTTTGGGTTAGAATATGTTATAATACAATGAATTTGATTGATTACAAGTGCTAGAGATACATGAAGAATGTTTAGAAGTGAGAAGAAAGACTTGTTGATATTTGGTCCCAAATGGGATAAGAACCCAAAACCATTGCTTTGAGGCAGTGAATGGCTTGTATAAGTTTCTTTTGGGTTAGAATATGTTATAATACAATGAATTTATTTGATTACAAGTGCTAGAGATAGATGAAGAATGTTTAGAAGTGAGAAGAAAGACTTGTTAATATTTGGTCCTAAATGGGATAAGAACCCAAAACCATTGCTTTGAGGTAGTGAATGGTTTGTATAAAGTTAATTTGGGTTAGAATATGTTATAATAGAATAAATTTGATTGATTACAAGTGCTAGAGATGCATGAAGAATGTTTAAAAGTGTGAAGAACGACTTGTTGATATTTGGTCACAAATGGGATAAAAACCCAAAACCATTGCTTTGAGGCAGTGAATGGCTTGTATAAAGTTATTTTGGGTTAGAATATGTTATAATACAATGAATTTGATTGATTACAAGTGCTAGAGATACATGAAGAATGTTTAGAAGTGAGAAGAAAGACTTGTTGATATTTGGTCCCAAATGGGATAAGAACCCAAAACCATTGCTTTGAGGAAGTGAATGGCTTGTATAAGTTTCTTTTGGGTTAGAATATGTTATAATACAATGAATTTATTTGATTACAAGTGCTAGAGATACATGAAGAATGTTTAGAAGTGAGAAGAATGACTTGTTGATATTTGGTCCTATATGGGATAAGAACCCAAAACCATTGCTTTGAGGCAGTGAATGACTTGTATAAAGTTGTTTTGGGTTAGAATATGTTATAATATCATGAATTTGATTGATTACAAGTGCTAGAGATACATGAAGAATGTTAAGAAGTGAGAAGAAAGACTTGTTCATATTTGGTCCCAAATGGGATAAGAACCCAAAACCATTGCTTAGAAGCAGTGAATGGCTTGTATAATGTTATTTTGTGTTAGAATATGTTATAATACAATGAATTTGATTGATTACAAGTGCTAGAGATACATGAAGAATGTTTAGAAGTGAGAAGAAACACTTGTTGATATTTGGTCCCAAATGGGATAAGAACCCAAAACCATTGCTCTGAGGCAGTGAATGGCTTGTATAAGTTTATTTTGGGTTAAATATGTTATAATACAATGAATTTATTTGATTACAAGTGCTAGAGATACATGAAAAATGTTTAGAAGTGAGAAGAAATACTTGTTGATATTTGGTCCCAAATGGGATAAGAACCCAAAACCATTGCTTTGAGGCAGTGAATGGTTTGTATAAAGTTAATTTGGGTTAGAATATGTTATAATACAATGAATTTGATTGATTACAAGTGCTAGAGATACATGAAGAATGTTTAGAAGTGAGAAGAAAGACTTGTTGATATTTGGTCCCAAATTGGATAAGAACCCAAAACCATTGCTTTGAGGAAGTGAATGGCTTGTATAAGTTTCTTTTGGGTTAGAATATGTTATAATACAATGAATTTATTTGATTACAAGTGCTAGAGATACATGAAGAATGTTTAGAAGTGAGAAGAATGACTTGTTGATATTTGGTCCTATATGGGATAAGAACCCAAAACCATTGCTTTGAGGCAGTGAATGACTTGTATAAAGTTGTTTTGGGTTAGAATATGTTATAATATCATGAATTTGATTGATTACAAGTGCTAGAGATACATGAAGAATGTTAAGAAGTGAGAAGAAAGACTTGTTCATATTTGGTCCCAAATGGGATAAGAACCCAAAACCATTGCTTAGAAGCAGTGAATGGCTTGTATAATGTTATTTTGTGTTAGAATATGTTATAATACAATGAATTTGATTGATTACAAGTGCTAGAGATACATGAAGAATGTTTAGAAGTGAGAAGAAACACTTGTTGATATTTGGTCCCAAATGGGATAAGAACCCAAAACCATTGCTCTGAGGCAGTGAATGGCTTGTATAAGTTTATTTTGGGTTAAATATGTTATAATACAATGAATTTATTTGATTACAAGTGCTAGAGATACATGAAAAATGTTTAGAAGTGAGAAGAAATACTTGTTGATATTTGGTCCCAAATGGGATAAGAACCCAAAACCATTGCTTTGAGGCAGTGAATGGTTTGTATAAAGTTAATTTGGGTTAGAATATGTTATAATACAATGAATTTGATTGATTACAAGTGCTAGAGATACATGAAGAATGTTTAGAAGTGAGAAGAAAGACTTGTTGATATTTGGTCCCAAATTGGATAAGAACCCAAAACCATTGCTTTGAGGAAGTGAATGGCTTGTATAAGTTTCTTTTGGGTTAGAATATGTTATAATACAATGAATTTATTTGATTACAAGTGCTAGAGATACATGAAGAATGTTTAGAAGTGAGAAGAATGACTTGTTGATATTTGGTCCTATATGGGATAAGAACCCAAAACCATTGCTTTGAGGCAGTGAATGACTTGTATAAAGTTGTTTTGGGTTAGAATATGTTATAATATCATGAATTTGATTGATTACAAGTGCTAGAGATACATGAAGAATGTTAAGAAGTGAGAAGAAAGACTTGTTCATATTTGGTCCCAAATGGGATAAGAACCCAAAACCATTGCTTAGAAGCAGTGAATGGCTTGTATAATGTTATTTTGTGTTAGAATATGTTATAATACAATGAATTTGATTGATTACAAGTGCTAGAGATACATGAAGAATGTTTAGAAGTGAGAAGAAACACTTGTTGATATTTGGTCCCAAATGGGATAAGAACCCAAAACCATTGCTCTGAGGCAGTGAATGGCTTGTATAAGTTTATTTTGGGTTAAATATGTTATAATACAATGAATTTATTTGATTACAAGTGCTAGAGATACATGAAAAATGTTTAGAAGTGAGAAGAAATACTTGTTGATATTTGGTCCCAAATGGGATAAGAACCCAAAACCATTGCTTTGAGGCAGTGAATGGTTTGTATAAAGTTAATTTGGGTTAGAATATGTTATAATACAATGAATTTGATTGATTACAAGTGCTAGAGATACATGAAGAATGTTTAGAAGTGAGAAGAAAGACTTGTTGATATTTGGTCCCAAATTGGATAAGAACCCAAAACCATTGCTTTGAGGCAGTGAATGGCTTCTATAAGTTTATTTTGGGTTAAACAAGTTATAATACAATGAATTTATTTGATTACAAGTGCTAGAGATGCATGAAGAATGTTTAAAAGTGAGAAGAACGACTTGTTGATATTTGGTCACAAATGGGATAAGAACCCAAAACCATTGCTTTGAGGCAGTGAATGGCTTGTATAAAGTTATTTTGGGTTAGAATATCTTATAATACAATTAATTTGATTGATTACAAGTGCTAGAGATACATGAAGAATGTTTAGAAGTAAGAAAAAGACTTGTTGATATTTGGTCCCAAATGGGATAAGAACCCAAAACCATTGCTTTGAGGCAGTGAATGGCTTGTATAAGTTTCTTTTGGGTTAGAATATGTTATAATACAATGAATTTATTTGATTACAAGTGCTAGAGATAGATGAAGAATGTTTAGAAGTGAGAAGAAAGACTTGTTAATATTTGGTCCTAAATGGGATAAGAACCCAAAACCATTGCTTTGAGGTAGTGAATGGTTTGTATAAAGTTAATTTGGGTTAGAATATGTTATAATAGAATGAATTTGATTGATTACAAGTGCTAGCGATGCATGAAGAATGTTTAAAAGTGTGAAGAACGACTTGTTGATATTTGGTCACAAATGGGATAAGAACCCAAAACCATTGCTTTGAGGCAGTGAATGGCTTGTATAAAGTTATTTTGGGTTAGAATATGTTATAATACAATGAATTTGATTGATTACAAGTGCTAGAGATACATGAAGAATGTTTAGAAGTGAGAAGAAAGACTTGTTGATATTTGGTCCCAAATGGGATAAGAACCCAAAACCATTGCTTTGAGGCAGTGAATGGTTTGTATAAAGTTAATTTGGGTTAGAATATGTTATAATAGAATGAATTTGATTGATTACAAGTGCTAGAGATGCATGAAGAATGTTTAAAAGTGTGAAGAACGACTTGTTGATATTTGGTCACAAATGGGATAAGAACCCAAAACCATTGCTTTGAGGCAGTAAATGGCTTGTATAAAGTTATTTTGGGTTAGAATATGTTATAATACAATGAATTTGATTGATTACAAGTGCTAGAGATACATGAAGAATGTTTAGAAGTGAGAAGAAAGACTTGTTGATATTTGGTCCCAAATGGGATAAGAACCCAAAACCATTGCTTTGAGGCAGTGAATGGCTTGTATAAGTTTCTTTTGGGTTAGAATATGTTATAATACAATGAATTTATTTGATTACAAGTGCTAGAGATAGATGAAGAATGTTTAGAAGTGAGAAGAAAGACTTGTTAATATTTGGTCCTAAATGGGATAAGAACCCAAAACCATTGCTTTGAGGTAGTGAATGGTTTGTATAAAGTTAATTTGGGTTAGAATATGTTATAATAGAATGAATTTGATTGATTACAAGTGCTAGAGATGCATGAAGAATGTTTAAAAGTGTGAAGAACGACTTGTTGATATTTGGTCACAAATGGGATAAGAACCCAAAACCATTGCTTTGAGGCAGTGAATGGCTTGTATAAGTTTATTTTGGGTTAAACAAGTTATAATACAATGAATTTATTTGATTACAAGTGCTAGAGATGCATGAAGAATGTTTAAAAGTGAGAAGAACGACTTGTTGATATTTGGTCACAAATGGGATAAGAACCCAAAACCATTGCTTTGAGGCAGTGAATGGCTTGTATAAAGTTATTTTGGGTTAGAATATCTTATAATACAATTAATTTGATTGATTACAAGTGCTAGAGATACATGAAGAATGTTTAGAAGTAAGAAAAAGACTTGTTGATATTTGGTCCCAAATGGGATAAGAACCCAAAACCATTGCTTTGAGGCAGTGAATGGCTTGTATAAGTTTCTTTTGGGTTAGAATATGTTATAATACAATGAATTTATTTGATTACAAGTGCTAGAGATAGATGAAGAATGTTTAGAAGTGAGAAGAAAGACTTGTTAATATTTGGTCCTAAATGGGATAAGAACCCAAAACCATTGCTTTGAGGTAGTGAATGGTTTGTATAAAGTTAATTTGGGTTAGAATATGTTATAATAGAATGAATTTGATTGATTACAAGTGCTAGCGATGCATGAAGAATGTTTAAAAGTGTGAAGAACGACTTGTTGATATTTGGTCACAAATGGGATAAGAACCCAAAACCATTGCTTTGAGGCAGTGAATGGCTTGTATAAAGTTATTTGGGTTAGAATATGTTATAATACAATGAATTTGATTGATTACAAGTGCTAGAGATACATGAAGAATGTTTAGAAGTGAGAAGAAAGACTTGTTGATATTTGGTCCCAAATGGGATAAGAACCCAAAACCATTGCTTTGAGACAGTGAATGGTTTGTATAAAGTTAATTTGGGTTAGAATATGTTATAATAGAATGAATTTGATTGATTACAAGTGCTAGAGATGCATGAAGAATGTTTAAAAGTGTGAAGAACGACTTGTTGATATTTGGTCACAAATGGGATAAGAACCCAAAACCATTGCTTTGAGGCAGTAAATGGCTTGTATAAAGTTATTTTGGGTTAGAATATGTTATAATACAATGAATTTGATTGATTACAAGTGCTAGAGATACATGAAGAATGTTTAGAAGTGAGAAGAAAGACTTGTTGATATTTGGTCCCAAATGGGATAAGAACCCAAAACCATTGCTTTGAGGCAGTGAATGGCTTGTATAAGTTTCTTTTGGGTTAGAATATGTTATAATACAATGAATTTATTTGATTACAAGTGCTAGAGATAGATGAAGAATGTTTAGAAGTGAGAAGAAAGACTTGTTAATATTTGGTCCTAAATGGGATAAGAACCCAAAACCATTGCTTTGAGGTAGTGAATGGTTTGTATAAAGTTAATTTGGGTTAGAATATGTTATAATAGAATGAATTTGATTGATTACAAGTGCTAGCGATGCATGAAGAATGTTTAAAAGTGTGAAGAACGACTTGTTGATATTTGGTCACAAATGGGATAAGAACCCAAAACCATTGCTTTGAGGCAGTGAATGGCTTGTATAAAGTTATTTTGGGTTAGAATATGTTATAATACAATGAATTTGATTGATTACAAGTGCTAGAGATACATGAAGAATGTTTAGAAGTGAGAAGAAAGACTTGTTGATATTTGGTCCCAAATGGGATAAGAACCCAAAACCATTGCTTTGAGGCAGTGAATGGTTTGTATAAAGTTAATTTGGGTTAGAATATGTTATAATAGAATGAATTTGATTGATTACAAGTGCTAGAGATGCATGAAGAATGTTTAAAAGTGTGAAGAACGACTTGTTGATATTTGGTCACAAATGGGATAAGAACCCAAAACCATTGCTTTGAGGCAGTGAATGGCTTGTATAAAGTTATTTTGGGTTAGAATTTGTTATAATACAATGAATTTGATTGATTACAAGTGCTAGAGATACATGAAGAATGTTTAGAAGTGAGAAGAAAGACTTGTTGATATTTGGTCCCAAATGGGATAAGAACCCAAAACCATTGCTTTGAGGAAGTGAATGGCTTGTATAAGTTTCTTTTGGGTTAGAATATGTTATAATACAATGAATTTATTTGATTACAAGTGCTAGAGATACATGAAGAATGTTTAGAAGTGAGAAGAATGACTTGTTGATATTTGGTCCCATATGGGATAAGAACCCAAAACCATTGCTTTGAGGCAGTGAATGACTTGTATAAAGTTGTTTTGGGTTAGAATATGTTATAATACCATGAATTTGATTGATTACAAGTGCTAGAGATACATGAAGAATGTTAAGAAATGAGAAGAAAAACTTGTTCATATTTGGTCCCAAATGGGATAAGAACCCAAAACCATTGCTTAGAGGCAGTGAATGGCTTGTATAAGTTTCTTTTGGGTTAGAATATGTTATAATACAATGAATTTATTTGATTAGAAGTGCTAGAGATACATGAAGAATGTTTAGAAGTGAGAAGAATGACTTGTTGATATTTGGTCCCATATGGGATAAGAACCCAAAACTATTGCTTTGAGGCAGTGAATGACTTGTATAAAGTTGTTTTGGGTTAGAATATGTTATAATACCATGAATTTATTTGATTACAAGTGCTAGAGATACATGAAAAATGTTTAGAAGTGAGAAGAAAGACTTGTTGATATTTGGTCCCAAATGGGATAAGAACCCAAAACCATTGCTTTGAGGCAGTGAATGGCTTGTATAAAGTTGTTTTGGGTTAGAATATGTTATAATACAATGAATTTGATTGATTACAAGTGCTAGAGATACATGAAGAATGTTTAGAAGTGAGAAGAAAGACTTGTTGATATTTGGTCCCAAATGGGATAAGAACCCAAAACCATTGCTTTCAGGAAGTGAATGGCTTGTATAAGTTTCTTTTGGGTTAGAATATGTTATAATACAATGAATTTATTTGATTACAAGTGCTAGAGATACATGAAGAATGTTTAGAAGTGAGAAGAATGACTTGTTGATATTTGGTCCCATATGGGATAAGAACCCAAAACCATTGCTTTGAAGCAGTGAATGACTTGTATAAAGTTGTTTTGGGTTAGAATATGTTATAATACCATGAATTTGATTGATTACAAGTGCTAGAGATACATGAAGAATGTTAAGAAGTGAGAAGAAAGACTTGTTCATATTTGGTCCCAAATGGGATAAGAACCCAAAACCATTGCTTAGAGGCAGTGAATGGCTTGTATAAAGTTATTTTGTGTTAGAATATGTTATAATACAATGAATTTATTTGATTACAAGTGCTAGAGATACATGAAGAATGTTTAGAAGTGAGAAGAATGACTTGTTGATATTTGGTCCCATATGGGATAAGAACCCAAAACCATTGCTTTGAGGCAGTGAATGACTTGTATAAAGTTGTTTTGGGTTAGAATATGTTATAATACCATGAATTTGATTGATTACAAGTGCTAGAGATACATGAAGAATGTTAAGAAGTGAGAAGAAAGACTTGTTCATATTTGGTCCCAAATGGGATAAGAACCCAAAACCATTGCTTAGAAGCAGTGAATGGCTTGTATAAAGTTATTTTGTGTTAGAATATGTTATAATACAATGAATTTGATTGATTACAAGTGCTAGGTATACATGAAGAATGTTTAAAAGTGAGAAGAAACACTTGTTGATATTTGGTCCCAAATGGGATAAGAACCCAAAACCATTGCTCTGAGGCAGTGAATGGCTTGTATAAGTTTATTTTGGGTTAAATATGTTATAATACAATGAATTTATTTGATTACAAGTGCTAGAGATACATGAAGAATGTTTAGAAGTGAGAAGAAAGACTTGTTGATATTTGGTCCTAAATGGGATAAGAACCCAAAACCATTGCTTTGAGGCAGTGAATGGTTTTTATAAAGTTAATTTGGGTTAGAATATGTTATAATAGAATGAATTTGATTGATTACAAGTGCTAGAGATGCATGAAGAATGTTTAAAAGTGTGAAGAAAGACTTGTTGATATTTGGTCACAAATGGGATAAGAACCCAAAACCATTGCTTTGAGGCAGTGAATGGCTTGTATAAGTTTCTTTTGGGTTAGAATATGTTATAATACAATGAATTTATTTGATTAGAAGTGCTAGAGATACATGAAGAATGTTTAGAAGTGAGAAGAATGACTTGTTGATATTTGGTCCTATATGGGATAAGAACCCAAAACCATTGCTTTGAGGCAGTGAATGGTTTGTATAAAGTTAATTTGGGTTAGAATATGTTATAATAGAACGAATTTGATTGATTACAAGTGCTAGAGATGCATGAAGAATGTTTAAAACTGTGAAGAACGACTTGTTGATATTTGGTCACAAATGGGATAAGAACCCAAAACCATTGCTTTGAGGCAGTGAATGGCTTGTATAAAGTTATTTTGGGTTAGAATATGTTATAATACAATGAATTTGATTGATTACAAGTGCTAGAGATACATGAAGAATGTTTAGAAGTGAGAAGAAAGACTTGTTGATATTTGGTCCCAAATGGGATAAGAACCCAAAACCATTGCTTTGAGGCAGTGAATGGCTTGTATAAGTTTCTTTTGGGTTAGAATATGTTATAATACAATGAATTTATTTGATTAGAAGTGCTAGAGATAAATGAAGAATGTTTAGAAGTGAGAAGAAAGACTTGTTGATATTTGGTCCTAAATGGGATAAGAACCCAAAACCATTTCTTTGAGGCAGTGAATGGTTTGTATAAAGTTAATTTGGGTTAGAATATGTTATAATAGAATGAATTTGATTGATTACAAGTGCTAGCGATGCATGAAGAATGTTTAAAAGTGTGAAGAACGACTTGTTGATATTAGGTCACAAATGGGATAAGAACCCAAAACCATTGCTTTGAAGCAGTGAATGGCTTGTATAAAGTTATTTTGGGTTAGAATATGTTATAATACAATGAATTTGATTGATTACAAGTGCTAGAGATACATGAAGAATGTTTAGAAGTGAGAAGAAAGACTTGTTGATATTTGGTCCTAAATGGGATAAGAACCCAAAACCATTGCTTTGAGGCAGTGCATGGTTTTTATAAAGTTAGTTTGGGTTAGAATATGTTATAATAGAATGAATTTGATTGATTACAAGTGCTAGAGATGCATGAAGAATGTTTAAAAGTGTGAAGAACGACTTGTTGATATTTGGTCACAAATGGGATAAGAACCCAAAACCATTGCTTTGAGGCAGTGAATAGCTTGTATAAAGTTATTTTGGGTTAGAATATGTTATAATACAATGAATTTGATTGATTACAAGTGCTAGAGATACATGAAGAATGTTTAGAAGTGAGAAGAAAGACTTGTTGATATTTGGTCCCAAATGGGATAAGAACCCAAAACCATTGCTTTGAGGCAGTGAATGGCTTGTATAAGTTTCTTTTGGGTTAGAATATGTTATAATACAATGAATTTATTTGATTAGAAGTGCTAGAGATACATGAAGAATGTTTAGAAGTGAGAAGAATGACTTGTTGATATTTGGTCCCATATGGGATAAGAACCCAAAACTATTGCTTTGAGGCAGTGAATGACTTGTATAAAGTTGTTTTGGGTTAGAATATGTTATAATACCATGAATTTATTTGATTACAAGTGCTAGAGATACATGAAGAATGTTTAGAAGTGAGAAGAAAGACTTGTTGATATTTGGTCCAAAATGGGATAAGAACCCAAAACCATTGCTTTGAGGCAGTGAATGGCTTGTATAAGTTTCTTTTGGGTTAGAATATGTTATAATACAATGAATTTATTTGATTACAAGTGCTAGAGATACATGAAGAATGTTTAGAAGTGAGAAGAAAGACTTGTTGATATTTGGTCCTAAATGGGATAAGAACCCAAAACCATTGCTTTGAGGCAGTGAATGGTTTTTATAAAGTTAATTTGGGTTAGAATATGTTATAATAGAATGAATTTGATTGATTACAAGTGCTAGAGATGCATGAAGAATGTTTAAAAGTGTGAAGAAAGACTTGTTGATATTTGGTCACAAATGGGATAAGAACCCAAAACCATTGCTTTGAGGCAGTGAATGGCTTGTATAAGTTTCTTTTGGGTTAGAATATGTTATAATACAATGAATTTATTTGATTAGAAGTGCTAGAGATACATGAAGAATGTTTAGAAGTGAGAAGAATGACTTGTTGATATTTGGTCCTATATGGGATAAGAACCCAAAACCATTGCTTTGAGGCAGTGAATGGTTTGTATAAAGTTAATTTGGGTTAGAATATGTTATAATAGAACGAATTTGATTGATTACAAGTGCTAGAGATGCATGAAGAATGTTTAAAACTGTGAAGAACGACTTGTTGATATTTGGTCACAAATGGGATAAGAACCCAAAACCATTGCTTTGAGGCAGTGAATGGCTTGTATAAAGTTATTTTGGGTTAGAATATGTTATAATACAATGAATTTGATTGATTACAATTGCTAGAGATACATGAAGAATGTTTAGAAGTGAGAAGAAAGACTTGTTGATATTTGGTCCCAAATGGGATAAGAACCCAAAACCATTGCTTTGAGGCAGTGAATGGCTTGTATAAGTTTCTTTTGGGTTAGAATATGTTATAATACAATGAATTTATTTGATTAGAAGTGCTAGAGATAAATGAAGAATGTTTAGAAGTGAGAAGAAAGACTTGTTGATATTTGGTCCTAAATGGGATAAGAACCCAAAACCATTTCTTTGAGGCAGTGAATGGTTTGTATAAAGTTAATTTGGGTTAGAATATGTTATAATAGAATGAATTTGATTGATTACAAGTGCTAGCGATGCATGAAGAATGTTTAAAAGTGTGAAGAACGACTTGTTGATATTAGGTCACAAATGGGATAAGAACCCAAAACCATTGCTTTGAGGCAGTGAATGGCTTGTATAAAGTTATTTTGGGTTAGAATATGTTATAATACAATGAATTTGATTGATTACAAGTGCTAGAGATACATGAAGAATGTTTAGAAGTGAGAAGAAAGACTTGTTGATATTTGGTCCTAAATGGGATAAGAACCCAAAACCATTGCTTTGAGGCAGTGCATGGTTTTTATAAAGTTAATTTGGGTTAGAATATGTTATAATAGAATGAATTTGATTGATTACAAGTGCTAGAGATGCATGAAGAATGTTTAAAAGTGTGAAGAACGACTTGTTGATATTTGGTCACAAATGGGATAAGAACCCAAAACCATTGCTTTGAGGCAGTGAATAGCTTGTATAAAGTTATTTTGGGTTAGAATATGTTATAATACAATGAATTTGATTGATTACAAGTGCTAGAGATACATGAAGAATGTTTAGAAGTGAGAAGAAAGACTTGTTGATATTTGGTCCCAAATGGGATAAGAACCCAAAACCATTGCTTTGAGGCAGTGAATGGCTTGTATAAGTTTCTTTTGGGTTAGAATATGTTATAATACAATGAATTTATTTGATTCGAAGTGCTAGAGATACATGAAGAATGTTTAGAAGTGAGAAGAATGACTTGTTGATATTTGGTCCCATATGGGATAAGAACCCAAAACTATTGCTTTGAGGCAGTGAATGACTTGTATAAAGTTGTTTTGGGTTAGAATATGTTATAATACCATGAATTTATTTGATTACAAGTGCTAGAGATACATGAAGAATGTTTAGAAGTGAGAAGAAAGACTTGTTGATATTTGGTCCAAAATGGGATAAGAACCCAAAACCATTGCTTTGAGGCAGTGAATGGCTTGTATAAGTTTCTTTTGGGTTAGAATATGTTATAATACAATGAATTTATTTGATTAGAAGTGCTAGAGATACATGAAGAATGTTTAGAAGTGAGAAGAATGACTTGTTGATATTTGGTCCCATATGGGATAAGAACCCAAAACTATTGCTTTGAGGCAGTGAATGACTTGTATAAAGTTGTTTTGGGTTAGAATATGTTATAATACCATGAATTTAATTGATTACAAGTGCTAGAGATACATGAAAAATGTTTAGAAGTGAGAAGAAAGACTTGTAGATATTTGGTCCCAAATGGGATAAGAACCCAAAACCATTGCTTTGAGGCAGTGAATGGTTTGTATAAAGTTAATTTGGGTTAGAATATGTTATAATACCATGAATTTATTTGATTACAAGTGCTAGAGATACATGAAAAATGTTTAGAAGTGAGAAGAAAGACTTGTAGATATTTGGTCCCAAATGGGATAAGAACCCAAAACCATTGCTTTGAGGCAGTGAATGGTTTGTATAAAGTTAATTTGGGTTAGAATATGTTATAATAGAACGAATTTGATTGATTACAAGTGCTAGAGATGCATGAAGAATGTTTAAAAGTGTGAAGAACGACTTGTTGATATTTGGTCACAAATGGGATAAGAACCCAAAACCATTGCTTTGAGGCAGTGAATGGCTTGTATAAAGTTATTTTGGGTTAGAATATGTTATAATACAATGAATTTGATTGATTACAAGTGCTAGAGATACATGAAGAATGTTTAGAAGTGAGAAGAAAGACTTGTTGATATTTGGTCCCAATTGGGATAAGAACCCAAAACCATTGCTTTGAGGCAGTGAATGGCTTGTATAAGTTTCTTTTGGGTTAGAATATGTTATAATACAATGAATTTATTTGATTAGAAGTGCTAGAGATACATGAAGAATGTTTAGAAGTGAGAAGAATGACTTGTTGATATTTGGTCCCATATGGGATAAGAACCCAAAACTATTGCTTTGAGGCAGTGAATGACTTGTATAAAGTTGTTTTGGGTTAGAATATGTTATAATACCATGAATTTATTTGATTACAAGTGCTAGAGATACATGAAAAATGTTTAGAAGTGAGAAGAAAGACTTGTAGATATTTGGTCCCAAATGGGATAAGAACCCAAAACCATTGCTTTGAGGCAGTGAATGGCTTGTATAAAGTTATTTTGGGTTAGAATATGTTATAATACAATGAATTTGATTGATTACAAGTGCTAGAGATACATGAAGAATGTTTAGAAGTGAGAAGAAAGACTTGTTGATATTTGGTCCTAAATGGGATAAGAACCCAAAACCATTGCTTTGAGGCAGTGAATGGTTTGTATAAAGTTAATTTGGGTTAGAATATGTTATAATAGAATGAATTTGATTGATTACAAGTTCTAGCGATGCATGAAGAATGTTTAAAAGTGTGAAGAACGACTTGTTGATATTAGGTCACAAATGGGATAAGAACCCAAAACCATTACTTTGAGGCAGTGAATGGCTTGTATAAAGTTATTTTGGGTTAGAATATGTTATAATACAATGAATTTGATTGATTACAAGTGCTAGAGATACATGAAGAATGTTTAGAAGTGAGAAGAAAGACTTGTTGATATTTGGTCCTAAATGGGATAAGCACCCAAAACCATTGCTTTGAGGCAGTGAATGGTTTTTATAAAGTTAATTTGGGTTAGAATATGTTATAATAGAATTAATTTGATTGATTACAAGTGCTAGAGATGCATGAAGAATGTTTAAAAGTGTGAAGAACGACTTGTTGATATTTGGTCACAAATGGGATAAGAACCCAAAACCATTGCTTTGAGGCAGTGAATGGCTTGTATAAAGTTATTTTGGGTTAGAATATGTTATAATACAATGAATTTGATTGATTACAAGTGCTAGAGATACATGAAGAATGTTTAGAAGTAAGAAGAAAGACTTGTTGATATTTGGTCCTATATGGGATAAGAACCCAAAACCATTGCTTTGAGGCAGTGAATGGTTTGTATAAAGTTAATTTGGGTTAGAATATGTTATAATAGAACGAATTTGATTGATTACAAGTGCTAGAGATGCATGAAGAATGTTTAAAAGTGTGAAGAACGACTTGTTGATATTTGGTCACAAATGGGATAAGAACCCAAAACCATTGCTTTGAGGCAGTGAATGGCTTGTATAAAGTTATTTTGGGTTAGAATATGTTATAATACAATGAATTTGATTGATTACAAGTGCTAGAGATACATGAAGAATGTTTAGAAGTGAGAAGAAAGACTTGTTGATATTTGGTCCCAAATGGGATAAGAACCCAAAACCATTGCTTTGAGGCAGTGAATGGCTTGTATAAGTTTCTTTTGGGTTAGAATATGTTATAATACAATGAATTTATTTGATTAGAAGTGCTAGAGATACATGAAGAATGTTTAGAAGTGAGAAGAAAGACTTGTTGATATTTGGTCCTAAATGGGATAAGAACCCAAAACCATTTCTTTGAGGCAGTGAATGGTTTGTATAAAGTTAATTTGGGTTAGAATATGTTATAATAGAATGAATTTGATTGATTACAAGTGCTAGCGATGCATGAAGAATGTTTAAAAGTGTGAAGAACGACTTGTTGATATTAGGTCACAAATGGGATAAGAACCCAAAACCATTGCTTTGAGGCAGTGAATGGCTTGTATAAAGTTATTTTGGGTTAGAATATGTTATAATACAATGAATTTGATTGATTACAAGTGCTAGAGATACATGAAGAATGTTTAGAAGTGAGAAGAAAGACTTGTTGATATTTGGTCCCAAATGGGATAAGAACCCAAAACCATTGCTTTGAGGCAGTGAATGGCTTGTATAAGTTTCTTTTGGGTTAGAATATGTTATAATACAATGAATTTATTTGATTAGAAGTGCTAGAGATACATGAAGAATGTTTAGAAGTGAGAAGAATGACTTGTTGATATTTGGTCCCATATGGGATAAGAACCCAAAACTATTGCTTTGAGGCAGTGAATGACTTGTATAAAGTTGTTTTGGGTTAGAATATGTTATAATACCATGAATTTATTTGATTACAAGTGCTAGAGATACATGAAGAATGTTTAGAAGTGAGAAGAAAGACTTGTTGATATTTGGTCCAAAATGGGATAAGAACCCAAAACCATTGCTTTGAGGCAGTGAATGGCTTGTATAAGTTTCTTTTGGGTTAGAATATGTTATAATACAATGAATTTATTTGATTAGAAGTGCTAGAGATACATGAAGAATGTTTAGAAGTGAGAAGAATGACTTGTTGATATTTGGTCCCATATGGGATAAGAACCCAAAACTATTGCTTTGAGGCAGTGAATGACTTGTATAAAGTTGTTTTGGGTTAGAATATGTTATAATACCATGAATTTATTTGATTACAAGTGCTAGAGATACATGAAAAATGTTTAGAAGTGAGAAGAAAGACTTGTAGATATTTGGTCCCAAATGGGATAAGAATCCAAAACCATTGCTTTGAGGCAGTGAATGGTTTGTATAAAGTTAATTTGGGTTAGAATATGTTATAATACCATGAATTTATTTGATTACAAGTGCTAGAGATACATGAAAAATGTTTAGAAGTGAGAAGAAAGACTTGTAGATATTTGGTCCCAAATGGGATAAGAACCCAAAACCATTGCTTTGAGGCAGTGAATGGTTTGTATAATGTTAATTTGGGTTAGAATATGTTATAATAGAACGAATTTGATTGATTACAAGTGCTAGAGATGCATGAAGAATGTTTAAAAGTGTGAAGAACGACTTGTTGATATTTGGTCACAAATGGGATAAGAACCCAAAACCATTGCTTTGAGGCAGTGAATGGCTTGTATAAAGTTATTTTGGGTTAGAATATGTTATAATACAATGAATTTGATTGATTACAAGTGCTAGAGATACATGAAGAATGTTTAGAAGTGAGAAGAAAGACTTGTTGATATTTGGTCCCAAATGGGATAAGAACCCAAAACCATTGCTTTGAGGCAGTGAATGGCTTGTATAAGTTTCTTTTGGGTTAGAATATGTTATAATACAATGAATTTATTTGATTAGAAGAGCTAGAGATACATGAAGAATGTTTAGAAGTGAGAAGAATGACTTGTTGATATTTGGTCCCATATGGGATAAGAACCCAAAACTATTGCTTTGAGGCAGTGAATGACTTGTATAAAGTTGTTTTGGGTTAGAATATGTTATAATACCATGAATTTATTTGATTACAAGTGCTAGAGATACATGAAAAATGTTTAGAAGTGAGAAGAAAGACTTGTAGATATTTGGTCCCAAATGGGATAAGAACCCAAAACCATTGCTTTGAGGCAGTGAATGGCTTGTATAAAGTTATTTTGGGTTAGAATATGTTATAATACAATGAATTTGATTGATTACAAGTGCTAGAGATACATGAAGAATGTTTAGAAGTGAGAAGAAAGACTTGTTGATATTTGGTCCTAAATGGGATAAGAACCCAAAACCATTGCTTTGAGGCAGTGAATGGTTTGTATAAAGTTAATTTGGGTTAGAATATGTTATAATAGAATGAATTTGATTGATTACAAGTGCTAGCGATGCATGAAGAATGTTTAAAAGTGTGAAGAACGACTTGTTGATATTAGGTCACAAATGGGATAAGAACCCAAAACCATTGCTTTGAGGCAGTGAATGGCTTGTATAAAGTTATTTTGGGTTAGAATATGTTATAATACAATGAATTTGATTGATTACAAGTGCTAGAGATACATGAAGAATGTTTAGAAGTGAGAAGAAAGACTTGTTGATATTTGGTCCTAAATGGGATAAGCACCCAAAACCATTGCTTTGAGGCAGTGAATGGTTTTTATAAAGTTAATTTGGGTTAGAATATGTTATAATAGAATGAATTTGATTGATTACAAGTGCTAGAGATGCATGAAGAATGTTTAAAAGTGTGAAGAACGACTTGTTGATATTTGGTCACAAATGGGATAAGAACCCAAAACCATTGCTTTGAGGCAGTGAATGGATTGTATAAAGTTATTTTGGGTTAGAATATGTTATAATACAATGAATTTGATTGATTACAAGTGCTAGAGATACATGAAGAATTTTTAGAAGTAAGAAGAAAGACTTGTTGATATTTGGTCCCAAATGGGATAAGAACCCAAAACCATTGCTTTGAGGCAGTGAATGGCTTGTATAAGTTTCTTTTGGGTTAGAATATGTTATAATACAATGAATTTATTTGATTAGAAGTGCTAGAGATACATGAAGAATGTTTAGAAGTGAGAAGAATAACTTGTTGATATTTGGTCCCATATGGGATAAGAACCCAAAACTATTGCTTTGAGGCAGTGAATGACTTGTATAAAGTTGTTTTGGGTTAGAATATGTTATAATACCATGAATTTATTTGATTACAAGTGCTAGAGATACATGAAAAATGTTTAGAAGTGAGAAGAAAGACTTGTAGATATTTGGTCCCAAATGGGATAAGAACCCAAAACCATTGCTTTGAGGCAGTGAATGGCTTGTATAAAGTTATTTTGGGTTAGAATATGTTATAATACAATGAATTTGATTGATTACAAGTGCTAGAGATACATGAAGAATGTTTAGAAGTGAGAAGAATGACTTGTTGATATTTGGTCCCATATGGGATAAGAACCCAAAACCATTGCTTTGAGGCAGTGAATGGCTTGTATAAAGTTATTTTGGGTTAGAATATCTTATAATACAATTAATTTGATTGATTACAAGTGCTAGAGATACATGAAGAATGTTTAGAAGTAAGAAGAAAGACTTGTTGATATTTGGTCCCAAATGGGATAAGAACCCAAAACCATTGCTTTGAGGCAGTGAATGGCTTGTATAAGTTTCTTTTGGGTTAGAATATGTTATAATACAATGAATTTATTTGATTACAAGTGCTAGAGATACATGAAGAATGTTTAGAAGTGAGAAGAAAGACTTGTTGATATTTGGTCCTAAATGGGATAAGAACCCAAAACCATTGCTTTGAGGCAGTGAATGGTTTGTATAAAGTTAATTTGGGTTAGAATATGTTATAATAGAATGAATTTGATTGATTACAAGTGCTAGCGATGCATGTACAATGTTTAAAAGTGTGAAGAACGACTTGTTGATATTTGGTCACAAATGGGATAAGAACCCAAAACCATTGCTTTGAGGCAGTGAATGGCTTGTATAAAATTATTTTGGGTTAGAATATGTTATAATACAATGAATTTGATTGATTACAAGTGCTAGAGATACATGAAGAATGTTTAGAAGTGAGAAGAAAGACTTGTAGATATTTGGTCCCAAATGGGATAAGAACCCAAAACCATTGCTTTGAGGCAGTGAATGGCTTGTATAAAGTTATTTTGGGTTAGAATATGTTATAATACAATGAATTTGATTGATTACAAGTGCTAGAGATACATGAAGAATGTTTAGAAGTGAGAAGAAAGACTTGTTGATATTTGGTCCCAAATGGGATAAGAACCCAAAACCATTGCTTTGAGGAAGTGAATGGCTTGTATAAGTTTCTTTTGGGTTAGAATATGTTATAATACAATGAATTTATTTGATTACAAGTGCTAGAGATACATGAAGAATGTTTAGAAGTGAGAAGAATGACTTGTTGATATTTGGTCCCATATGGGATAAGAACCCAAAACCATTGCTTTGAGGCAGTGAATGACTTGTATAAGTTTCTTTTGGGTTAGAATATGTTATAATACAATGAATTTATTTGATTAGAAGTGCTAGAGATACATGAAGAATGTTTAGAAGTGAGAAGAATGACTTGTTGATATTTGGTCCCATATGGGATAAGAACCCAAAACTATTGCTTTGAGTCAGTGAATGACTTGTATAAAGTTGTTTTGGGTTAGAATATGTTATAATACCATGAATTTATTTGATTACAAGTGCTAGAGATACATGAAAAATGTTTAGAAGTGAGAAGAAAGACTTGTTGATATTTGGTTCCAAATGGGATAAGAACCCAAAACCATTGCTTTGAGGCAGTGAATGGCTTGTATAAAGTTATTTTGGGTTAGAATATGTTATAATACAATGAATTTGATTGATTACAAGTGCTAGAGATACATGAAGAATGTTTAGAAGTGAGAAGAAAGACTTGTTGATATTTGGTCCCAAATGGGATAAGAACCCAAAACCATTGCTTTGAGGAAGTGAATGGCTTGTATAAGTTTCTTTTGGGTTAGAATATGTTATAATACAATGAATTTATTTGATTACAAGTGCTAGAGATACATGAAGAATGTTTAGAAGTGAGAAGAATGACTTGTTGATATTTGGTCCCATATGGGATAAGAACCCAAAACCATTGCTTTGAGGCAGTGAATGACTTGTATAAGTTTCTTTTGGGTTAGAATATGTTATAATACAATGAATTTATTTGATTAGAAGTGCTAGAGATACATGAAGAATGTTTAGAAGTGAGAAGAATGACTTGTTGATATTTGGTCCCATATGGGATAAGAACCCAAAACTATTGCTTTGAGGCAGTGAATGACTTGTATAAAGTTGTTTTGGGTTAGAATATGTTATAATACCATGAATTTATTTGATTACAAGTGCTAGAGATACATGAAAAATGTTTAGAAGTGAGAAGAAAGACTTGTTGATATTTGGTTCCAAATGGGATAAGAACCCAAAACCATTGCTTTGAGGCAGTGAATGGCTTGTATAAAGTTATTTTGGGTTAGAATATGTTATAATACAATGAATTTGATTGATTACAAGTGCTAGAGATACATGAAGAATGTTTAGAAGTGAGAAGAAAGACTTGTTGATATTTGGTCCCAAATGGGATAAGAACCCAAAACCATTGCTTTGAGGAAGTGAATGGCTTGTATAAGTTTCTTTTGGGTTAGAATATGTTATAATACAATGAATTTATTTGATTACAAGTGCTAGAGATACATGAAGAATGTTTAGAAGTGAGAAGAATGACTTGTTGATATTTGGTCCCATATGGGATAAGAACCCAAAACCATTGCTTTGAGGCAGTGAATGACTTGTATAAAGTTGTTTTGGGTTAGAATATGTTATAATACCATGAATTTGATTGATTACAAGTGCTAGAGATACATGAAGAATGTTAAGAAGTGAGAAGAAAGACTTGTTCATATTTGGTCCCAAATGGGATAAGAACCCAAAACCATTGCTTAGAGGCAGTGAATGGCTTGTATAAAGTTATTTTGTGTTAGAATATGTTATAATACAATGAATTTGATTGATTACAAGTGCTAGAGATACATGAAGAATGTTTAGAAGTGAGAAGAAACACTTGTTGATATTTGGTCCCAAATGGGATAAGAACCCAAAACCATTGCTCTGAGGCAGTGAATGGCTTGTATAAGTTTATTTTGGGTTAAATATGTTATAATACAATGAATTTATTTGATTACAAGTGCTAGAGATACATGAAAAATGTTTAGAAGTAAGAAGAAATACTTGTTGATATTTGGTCCCAAATGGGATAAGAACCCAAAACCATTGCTTTGAGGCAGTGAATGGTTTGTATAAAGTTAATTTGGGTTAGAATATGTTATAATACAATGAATTTGATTGATTACAAGTGCTAGAGATACATGAAGAATGTTTAGAAGTGAGAAGAAAGACTTGTTGATAATTGGTCCCAAATTGGATAAGAACCCAAAACCATTGCTTTGAGGCAGTGAATGGCTTGTATAAGTTTATTTTGGGTTAAACAAGTTATAATACAATGAATTTATTTGATTACAAGTGCTAGAGATGCATGAAGAATGTTTAAAAGTGAGAAGAACGACTTGTTGATATTTGGTCACAAATGGGATAAGAACCCAAAACCATTGCTTTGAGGCAGTGAATGGCTTGTATAAAGTTATTTTGGGTTAGAATATCTTATAATACAATTAATTTGATTGATTACAAGTGCTAGAGATGCATGAAGAATGTTTAAAAGTGTGAAGAACGACTTGTTGATATTTGGTCACAAATGGGATAAGAACCCAAAACCATTGCTTTGAGGCAGTGAATGGCTTGTATAAAGTTATTTTGGGTTAGAATATGTTATAATACAATGAATTTGATTGATTACAAGTGCTAGAGATACATGAAGAATGTTTAGAAGTGAGAAGAAAGACTTGTTGATATTTGGTCCCAAATGGGATAAGAACCCAAAACCATTGCTTTGAGGCAGTGAATGGCTTGTATAAGTTTCTTTTGGGTTAGAATATGTTATAATACAATGAATTTATTTGATTAGAAGTGCTAGAGATACATGAAGAATGTTTAGAAGTGAGAAGAAAGACTTGTTGATATTTGATCCTAAATGGGATAAGAACCCAAAACCATTTCTTTGAGGCAGTGAATGGTTTGTATAAAGTTAATTTGGGTTAGAATATGTTATAATAGAATGAATTTGATTGATTACAAGTGCTAGCGATGCATGAAGAATGTTTAAAAGTGTGAAGAACGACTTGTTGATATTAGGTCACAAATGGGATAAGAACCCAAAACCATTGCTTTGAGGCAGTGAATGGCTTGTATAAAGTTATTTTGGGTTAGAATATGTTATAATACAATGAATTTGATTGATTACAAGTGCTAGAGATACATGAAGAATGTTTAGAAGTGAGAAGAAAGACTTGTAGATATTTGGTCCCAAATGGGATAAGAACCCAAAACCATTGCTCTGAGGCAGTGAATGGCTTGTATAAGTTTATTTTGGGTTAAATATGTTATAATACAATGAATTTATTTGATTACAAGTGCTAGAGATACATGAAAAATGTTTAGAAGTGAGAAGAAATACTTGTTGATATTTGGTCCCAAATGGGATAAGAACCCAAAACCATTGCTTTGAGGCAGTGAATGGTTTGTATAAAGTTAATTTGGGTTAGAATATGTTATAATACAATGAATTTGATTGATTACAAGTGCTAGAGATACATGAAGAATGTTTAGAAGTGAGAAGAAAGACTTGTTGATAATTGGTCCCAAATTGGATAAGAACCCAAAACCATTGCTTTGAGGCAGTGAATGGCTTGTATAAGTTTATTTTGGGTTAAACAAGTTATAATACAATGAATTTATTTGATTACAAGTGCTAGAGATGCATGAAGAATGTTTAAAAGTGAGAAGAACGACTTGTTGATATTTGGTCCTAAATGGGATAAGAACCCAAAACCATTTCTTTGAGGCAGTGAATGGTTTGTATAAAGTTAATTTGGGTTAGAATTTGTTATAATAGAATGAATTTGATTGATTACAAGTGCTAGCGATGCATGAAGAATGTTTAAAAGTGTGAAGAACGACTTGTTGATATTAGGTCACAAATGGGATAAGAACCCAAAACCATTGCTTTGAGGCAGTGAATGGCTTGTATAAAGTTATTTTGGGTTAGAATATGTTATAATACAATGAATTTGATTGATTACAAGTGCTAGAGATACATGAAGAATGTTTAGAAGTGAGAAGAAAGACTTGTTGATATTTGGTCCTAAATGGGATAAGAACCCAAAACCATTGCTTTGAGGCAGTGAATGGTTTTTATAAAGTTAATTTGGGTTAGAATATGTTATAATAGAATGAATTTGATTGATTACAAGTGCTAGAGATGCATGAAGAATGTTTAAAAGTGTGAAGAACGACTTGTTGATATTTGGTCACAAATGGGATAAGAACCCAAAACCATTGCTTTGAGGCAGTGAATGGCTTGTATAAAGTTATTTTGGGTTAGAATATGTTATAATACAATGAATTTGATTGATTACAAGTGCTAGAGATACATGAAGAATGTTTAGAAGTGAGAAGAAAGACTTGTTGATATTTGGTCCCAAATGGGATAAGAACCCAAAACCATTGCTTTGAGGCAGTGAAAGGCTTGTATAAGTTTCTTTTGGGTTAGAATATGTTATAATACAATGAATTTATTTGATTAGAAGTGCTAGAGATACATGAAGAATGTTTAGAAGTGAGAAGAATGACTTGTTGATATTTGGTCCCATATGGGATAAGAACCCAAAACTATTGCTTTGAGGCAGTGAATGACTTGTATAAAGTTGTTTTGGGTTAGAATATGTTATAATACCATGAATTTATTTGATTACAAGTGCTAGAGATACATGAAGAATGTTTAGAAGTGAGAAGAAAGACTTGTTGATATTTGGTCCAAAATGGGATAAGAACCCAAAACCATTGCTTTGAGGCAGTGAATGGCTTGTATAAGTTTCTTTTGGGTTAGAATATGTTATAATACAATGAATTTATTTGATTAGAAGTGCTAGAGATACATGAAGAATGTTTAGAAGTGAGAAGAATGACTTGTTGATATTTGGTCCCATATGGGATAAGAACCCAAAACTATTGCTTTGAGGCAGTGAATGACTTGTATAAAGTTGTTTTGGGTTAGAATATGTTATAATACCATGAATTTATTTGATTACAAGTGCTAGAGATACATGAAAAATGTTTAGAAGTGAGAAGAAAGACTTGTAGATATTTGGTCCCAAATGGGATAAGAACCCAAAACCATTGCTTTGAGGCAGTGAATGGTTTGTATAAAGTTAATTTGGGTTAGAATATGTTATAATACCATGAATTTATTTGATTACAAGTGCTAGAGATACATGAAAAATGTTTAGTAGTGAGAAGAAAGACTTGTAGATATTTGGTCCCAAATGGGATAAGAACCCAAAACCATTGCTTTGAGGCAGTGAATGATTTGTATAAAGTTAATTTGGGTTAGAATATGTTATAATAGAACGAATTTGATTGATTACAAGTGCTAGAGATGCATGAAGAATGTTTAAAAGTGTGAAGAACGACTTGTTGATATTTGGTCACAAATGGGATAAGAACCCAAAACCATTGCTTTGAGGCAGTGAATGGCTTGTATAAAGTTAATTTGGGTTAGAATATGTTATAATAGAACGAATTTGATTGATTACAAGTGCTAGAGATGCATGAAGAATGTTTAAAAGTGTGAAGAACGACTTGTTGATATTTGGTCACAAATGGGATAAGAACCCAAAACCATTGCTTTGAGGCAGTGAATGGCTTGTATAAAGTTATTTTGGGTTAGAATATGTTATAATACAATGAATTTGATTGATTACAAGTGCTAGAGATACATGAAGAATGTTTAGAAGTGAGAAGAAAGACTTGTTGATATTTGGTCCCAAATGGGATAAGAACCCAAAACCATTGCTTTGAGGCAGTGAATGGCTTGTATAAGTTTCTTTTGGGTTAGAATATGTTATAATACAATGAATTTATTTGATTAGAAGTGCTAGAGATACATGAAGAATGTTTAGAAGTGAGAAGAATCACTTGTTGATATTTGGTCCCATATGGGATAAGAACCCAAAACTATTGCTTTGAGGCAGTGAATGACTTGTATAAAGTTGTTTTGTGTTAGAATATGTTATAATACCATGAATTTATTTGATTACAAGTGCTAGAGATACATGAAAAATGTTTAGAAGTGAGAAGAAAGACTTGTAGATATTTGGTCCCAAATGGGATAAGAACCCAAAACCATTGCTTTGAGGCAGTGAATGGCTTGTATAAAGTTATTTTGGGTTAGAATATGTTATAATACAATGAATTTGATTGATTACAAGTGCTAGAGATACATGAAGAATGTTTAGAAGTGAGAAGAAAGACTTGTTGATATTTGGTCCTAAATGGGATAAGAACCCAAAACCATTGCTTTGAGGCAGTGAATGGCTTGTATAAGTTTCTTTTGGGTTAGAATATGTTATAATACAATGAATTTATTTGATTAGAAGTGCTAGAGATACATAAAGAATGTTTAGAAGTGAGAAGAATGACTTGTTGATATTTGGTCCCATATGGGATAAGAACCCAAAACTATTGCTTTGAGGCAGTGAATGACTTGTATAAAGTTGTTTTGGGTTAGAATATGTTATAATACCATGAATTTATTTGATTACAAGTGCTAGAGATACATGAAAAATGTTTAGAAGTGAGAAGAAAGACTTGTAGATATTTGGTCCCAAATGGGATAAGAACCCAAAACCATTGCTTTGAGGCAGTGAATGGTTTGTATAAAGTTAATTTGGGTTAGAATATGTTATAATACCATGAATTTATTTGATTACAAGTGCTAGAGATACATGAAAAATGTTTAGAAGTGAGAAGAAAGACTTGTAGATATTTGGTCCCAAATGGGATAAGAACCCAAAACCATTGCTTTGAGGCAGTGAATGGTTTGTATAAAGTTAATTTGGGTTAGAATATGTTATAATAGAACGAATTTGATTGATTACAAGTGCTAGAGATGCATGAAGAATGTTTAAAAGTGTGAAGAACGACTTGTTGATATTTGGTCACAAATGGGATAAGAACCCAAAACCATTGCTTTGAGGCAGTGAATGGCTTGTATAAAGTTAATTTGGGTTAGAATATGTTATAATAGAACGAATTTGATTGATTACAAGTGCTAGAGATGCATGAAGAATGTTTAAAAGTGTGAAGAACGACTTGTTGATATTTGGTCACAAATGGGATAAGAACCCAAAACCATTGCTTTGAGGCAGTGAATGGCTTGTATAAAGTTATTTTGGGTTAGAATATGTTATAATACAATGAATTTGATTGATTAAAAGTGCTAGAGATACATGAAGAATGTTTAAAAGTGAGAAGAAAGACTTGTTGATATTTGGTCCCAAATGGGATAAGAACCCAAAACCATTGCTTTGAGGCAGTGAATGGCTTGTATAAGTTTCTTTTGGGTTAGAATATGTTATAATACAATGAATTTATTTGATTAGAAGTGCTAGAGATACATGAAGAATGTTTAGAAGTGAGAAGAATGACTTGTTGATATTTGGTCCCATATGGGATAAGAACCCAAAACTATTGCTTTGAGGCAGTGAATGACTTGTATAAAGTTGTTTTGGGTTAGAATATGTTATAATACCATGAATTTATTTGATTACAAGTGCTAGAGATACATGAAAAATGTTTAGAAGTGAGAAGAAAGACTTGTAGATATTTGGTCCCAAATGGGATAAGAACCCAAAACCATTGCTTTGAGGCAGTGAATGGTTTGTATAAAGTTAATTTGGGTTAGAATATGTTATAATACCATGAATTTATTTGATTACAAGTGCTAGAGATACATGAAAAATGTTTAGTAGTGAGAAGAAAGACTTGTAGATATTTGGTCCCAAATGGGATAAGAACCCAAAACCATTGCTTTGAGGCAGTGAATGGCTTGTATAAAGTTATTTTGGGTTAGAATATGTTATAATACAATGAATTTGATTGATTACAAGTGCTAGAGATACATGAAGAATGTTTAGAAGTGAGAAGAAAGACTTGTTGATATTTGGTCCTAAATGGGATAAGAACCCAAAACCATTGCTTTGAGGCAGTGAATGGTTTGTATAAAGTTAATTTGGGTTAGAATATGTTATAATAGAATGAATTTGATTGATTACAAGTGCTAGCGATGCATGAAGAATGTTTAAAAGTGTGAAGAACGACTTGTTGATATTTGGTCCCAAATGGGATAAGAACCCAAAACCATTGCTTAGAGGCAGTGAATGGCTTGTATAAAGTTATTTTGTGTTAGAATATGTTATAATACAATGAATTTGATTGATTACAAGTGCTAGAGATACATGAAGAATGTTTAGAAGTGAGAAGAAACACTTGTTGATATTTGGTCCCAAATGGGAAAAGAACCCAAAACCATTGCTCTGAGGCAGTGAATGGCTTGTATAAGTTTATTTTGGGTTAAATATGTTATAATACAATGAATTTATTTGATTACAAGTGCTAGAGATACATGAAAAATGTTTAGAAGTGAGAAGAAATAGTTGTTGATATTTGGTCCCAAATGGGATAAGAACCCAAAACCATTGCTTTGAGGCAGTGAATGGTTTGTATAAAGTTAATTTGGGTTAGAATATGTTATAATACAATGAATTTGATTGATTACAAGTGCTAGAGATACATGAAGAATGTTTAGAATTGAGAAGAAAGACTTGTTGATAATTGGTCCCAAATTGGATAAGAACCCAAAACCATTGCTTTGAGGCAGTGAATGGCTTGTATAAGTTTATTTTGGGTTAAACAAGTTATAATACAATGAATTTATTTGATTACAAGTGCTAGAGATGCATGAAGAATGTTTAAAAGTGAGAAGAACGACTTGTTGATATTTGGTCACAAATGGGATAAGAACCCAAAACCATTGCTTTGAGGCAGTGAATGGCTTGTATAAAGTTATTTTGGGTTAGAATATCTTATAATACAATTAATTTGATTGATTACAAGTGCTAGAGATGCATGAAGAATGTTTAAAAGTGTGAAGAACGACTTGTTGATATTTGGTCACAAATGGGATAAGAACCCAAAACCATTGCTTTGAGGCAGTGAATGGCTTGTATAAAGTTATTTTGGGTTAGAATATGTTATAATACAATGAATTTGATTGATTACAAGTGCTAGAGATACATGAAGAATGTTTAGAAGTGAGAAGAAAGACTTGTTGATATTTGGTCCCAAATGGGATAAGAACCCAAAACCATTGCTTTGAGGCAGTGAATGGCTTGTATAAGTTTCTTTTGGGTTAGAATATGTTATAATACAATGAATTTATTTGATTAGAAGTGCTAGAGATACATGAAGAATGTTTAGAAGTGAGAAGAAACACTTGTTGATATTTGGTCCTAAATGGGATAAGAACCCAAAACCATTTCTTTGAGGCAGTGAATGGTTTGTATAAAGTTAATTTGGGTTAGAATATGTTATAATAGAATGAATTTGATTGATTACAAGTGCTAGCGATGCATGAAGAATGTTTAAAAGTGTGAAGAACGACTTGTTGATATTAGGTCACAAATGGGATAAGAACCCAAAACCATTGCTTTGAGGCAGTGAATGGCTTGTATAAAGTTATTTTGGGTTAGAATATGTTATAATACAATGAATTTGATTGATTACAAGTGCTAGAGATACATGAAGAATGTTTAGAAGTGAGAAGAAAGACTTGTTGATATTTGGTTCTAAATGGGATAAGAACCCAAAACCATTGCTTTGAGGCAGTGAATTGTTTTTATAAAGTTAATTTGGGTTAGAATATGTTATAATAGAATGAATTTGATTGATTACAAGTGCTAGAGATGCATGAAGAATGTTTAAAAGTGTGAAGAACGACTTGTTGATATTTGGTCACAAATGGGATAAGAACCCAAAACCATTGCTTTGAGGCAGTGAATGGCTTGTATAAAGTTATTTTGGGTTAGAATATGTTATAATACAATGAATTTGATTGATTACAAGTGCTAGAGATACATGAAGAATGTTTAGAAGTGAGAAGAAAGACTTGTTGATATTTGGTCCCAAATGGGATAAGAACCCAAAATCATTGCTTTGAGGCAGTGAATGGCTTGTATAAGTTTCTTTTGGGTTAGAATATGTTATAATACAATGAATTTATTTGATTAGAAGTGCTAGAGATACATGAAGAATGTTTAGAAGTGAGAAGAATGACTTGTTGATATTTGGTCCCATATGGGATAAGAACCCAAAACTATTGCTTTGAGGCAGTGAATGACTTGTATAAAGTTGTTTTGGGTTAGAATATGTTATAATACCATGAATTTATTTGATTACAAGTGCTAGAGATACATGAAGAATGTTTAGAAGTGAGAAGAAAGACTTGTTGATATTTGGTCCAAAATGGGATAAGAACCCAAAACCATTGCTTTGAGGCAGTGAATGGCTTGTATAAGTTTCTTTTGGGTTAGAATATGTTATAATACAATGAATTTATTTGATTAGAAGTGCTAGAGATACATGAAGAATGTTTAGAAGTGAGAAGAAAGACTTGTAGATATTTGGTCCCAAATGGGATAAGAACCCAAAACCATTGCTTTGAGGCAGTGAATGGTTTGTATAAAGTTAATTTGGGTTAGAATATGTTATAATACCATGAATTTATTTGATTACAAGTGCTAGAGATACATGAAAAATGTTTAGAAGTGAGAAGAAAGACTTGTAGATATTTGGTCCCAAATGGGATAAGAACCCAAAACCATTGCTTTGAGGCAGTGAATGGTTTGTATAAAGTTAATTTGGGTTAGAATATGTTATAATAGAACGAATTTGATTGATTACAAGTGCTAGAGATGCATGAAGAATGTTTAAAAGTGTGAAGAACGACTTGTTGATATTTGGTCACAAATGGGATAAGAACCCAAAACCATTGCTTTGAGGCAGTGAATGGCTTGTATAAAGTTAATTTGGGTTAGAATATGTTATAATAGAACGAATTTGATTGATTACAAGTGCTAGAGATGCATGAAGAATGTTTAAAAGTGTGAAGAACGACTTGTTGATATTTGGTCACAAATGGGATAAGAACCCAAAACCATTGCTTTGAGGCAGTGAATGGCTTGTATAAAGTTATTTTGGGTTAGAATATGTTATAATACAATGAATTTGATTGATTACAAGTGCTAGAGATACATGAAGAATGTTTAAAAGTGAGAAGAAAGACTTGTTGATATTTGGTCCCAAATGGGATAAGAACCCAAAACCATTGCTTTGAGGCAGTGAATAGCTTGTATAAGTTTCTTTTGGGTTAGAATATGTTATAATACAATGAATTTATTTGATTAGAAGTGCTAGAGATACATGAAGAATGTTTAGAAGTGAGAAGAATGACTTGTTGATATTTGGTCCCATATGGGATAAGAACCCAAAACTATTGCTCTGAGGCAGTGAATGGCTTGTATAAGTTTATTTTGGGTTAAATATGTTATAATACAATGAATTTATTTGATTACAAGTGCTAGAGATACATGAAAAATGTTTAGAAGTGAGAAGAAATAGTTGTTGATATTTGGTCCCAAATGGGATAAGAACCCAAAACCATTGCTTTGAGGCAGTGAATGGTTTGTATAAAGTTAATTTGGGTTAGAATATGTTATAATACAATGAATTTGATTGATTACAAGTGCTAGAGATACATGAAGAATGTTTAGAAGTGAGAAGAAAGACTTGTTGATAATTGGTCCCAAATTGGATAAGAACCCAAAACCATTGCTTTGAGGCAGTGAATGGCTTGTATAAGTTTATTTTGGGTTAAACAAGTTATAATACAATGAATTTATTTGATTACAAGTGCTAAAGATGCATGAAGAATGTTTAAAAGTGAGAAGAACGACTTGTTGATATTTGGTCACAAATGGGATAAGAACCCAAAACCATTGCTTTGAGGCAGTGAATGGCTTGTATAAAGTTATTTTGGGTTAGAATATCTTATAATACAATTAATTTGATTGATTACAAGTGCTAGAGATGCATGAAGAATGTTTAAAAGTGTGAAGAACGACTTGTTGATATTTGGTCACAAATGGGATAAGAACCCAAAACCATTGCTATGAGGCAGTGAATGGCTTGTATAAAGTTATTTTGGGTAGAATATGTTATAATACAATGAATTTGATTGATTACAAGTGCTAGAGATACATGAAGAATGTTTAGAAGTGAGAAGAAAGACTTGTTGATATTTGGTCCCAAATGGGATAAGAACCCAAAACCATTGCTTTGAGGCAGTGAATGGCTTGTATAAGTTTCTTTTGGGTTAGAATATGTTATAATACAATGAATTTATTTGATTAGAAGTGCTAGAGATACATGAAGAATGTTTAGAAGTGAGAAGAAAGACTTGTTGATATTTGGTCCTAAATGGGATAAGAACCCAAAACCATTTCTTTGAGGCAGTGAATGGTTTGTATAAAGTTAATTTGGGTTAGAATATGTTATAATAGAATGAATTTGATTGATTACAAGTGCTAGCGATGCATGAAGAATGTTTAAAAGTGTGAAGAACGACTTGTTGATATTAGGTCACAAATGGGATAAGAACCCAAAACCATTGCTTTGAGGCAGTGAATGGCTTGTATAAAGTTATTTTGGGTTAGAATATGTTATAATACAATGAATTTGATTGATTACAAGTGCTAGAGATACATGAAGAATGTTTAGAAGTGAGAAGAAAGACTTGTTGATATTTGGTCCTAAATGGGATAAGAACCCAAAACCATTGCTTTGAGGCAGTGAATTGTTTTTATAAAGTTAATTTGGGTTAGAATATGTTATAATAGAATGAATTTGATTGATTACAAGTGCTAGAGATGCATGAAGAATGTTTAAAAGTGTGAAGAACGACTTGTTGATATTTGGTCACAAATGGGATAAGAACCCAAAACCATTGCTTTGAGGCAGTGAATGGCTTGTATAAAGTTATTTTGGGTTAGAATATGTTATAATACAATGAATTTGATTGATTACAAGTGCTAGAGATACATGAAGAATGTTTAGAAGTGAGAAGAAAGACTTGTTGATATTTGGTCCCAAATGGGATAAGAACCCAAAACCATTGCTTTGAGGCAGTGAATGGCTTGTATAAGTTTCTTTTGGGTTAGAATATGTTATAATACAATGAATTTATTTGATTAGAAGTGCTAGAGATACATGAAGAATGTTTAGAAGTGAGAAGAATGACTTGTTGATATTTGGTCCCATATGGGATAAGAACCCAAAACTATTGCTTTGAGGCAGTGAATGACTTGTATAAAGTTGTTTTGGGTTAGAATATGTTATAATACCATGAATTTATTTGATTACAAGTGCTAGAGATACATGAAGAATGTTTAGAAGTGAGAAGAAAGACTTGTTGATATTTGGTCCAAAATGGGATAAGAACCCAAAACCATTGCTTTGAGGCAGTGAATGGCTTGTATAAGTTTCTTTTGGGTTAGAATATGTTATAATACAATGAATTTATTTGATTAGAAGTGCTAGAGATACATGAAGAATGTTTAGAAGTGAGAAGAATGACTTGTTGATATTTGGTCCCATATGGGATAAGAACCCAAAACTATTGCTTTGAGGCAGTGAATGACTTGTATAAAGTTGTTTTGGGTTAGAATATGTTATAATACCATGAATTTATTTGATTACAAGTGCTAGAGATACATGAAAAATGTTTAGAAGTGAGAAGAAAGACTTGTAGATATTTGGTCCCAAATGGGATAAGAACCCAAAACCATTGCTTTGAGGCAGTGAATGGTTTGTATAAAGTTAATTTGGGTTAGAATATGTTATAATACCATGAATTTATTTGATTACAAGTGCTAGAGATACATGAAAAATGTTTAGAAGTGAGAAGAAAGACTTGTAGATATTTGGTCCCAAATGGGATAAGAACCCAAAACCATTGCTTTGAGGCAGTGAATGGTTTGTATAAAGTTAATTTGGGTTAGAATATGTTATAATAGAACGAATTTGATTGATTACAAGTGCTAGAGATGCATGAAGAATGTTTAAAAGTGTGAAGAACGACTTGTTGATATTTGGTCACAAATGGGATAAGAACCCAAAACCATTGCTTTGAGGCAGTGAATGGCTTGTATAAAGTTATTTTGGGTTAGAATATGTTATAATACAATGAATTTGATTGATTACAAGTGCTAGAGATACATGAAGAATGTTTAGAAGTGAGAAGAAAGACTTGTTGATATTTGGTCCCAAATGGGATAAGAACCCAAAACCATTGTTTTGAGGCAGTGAATGGCTTGTATAAGTTTCTTTTGGGTTAGAATATGTTATAATACAATGAATTTATTTGATTAGAAGTGCTAGAGATACATGAAGAATGTTTAGAAGTGAGAAGAATGACTTGTTGATATTTGGTCCCATATGGGATAAGAACCCAAAACTATTGCTTTGAGGCAGTGAATGACTTGTATAAAGTTGTTTTGGGTTAGAATATGTTATAATACCATGAATTTATTTGATTACAAGTGCTAGAGATACATGAAAAATGTTTAGAAGTGAGAAGAAAGACTTGTAGATATTTGGTCCCAAATGGGATAAGAACCCAAAACCATTGCTTTGAGGCAGTGAATGGTTTGTATAAAGTTAATTTGGGTTAGAATATGTTATAATACCATGAATTTATTTGATTACAAGTGCTAGAGATACATGAAAAATGTTTAGAAGTGAGAAGAAAGACTTGTAGATATTTGGTCCCAAATGGGATAAGAACCCAAAACCATTGCTTTGAGGCAGTGAATGGTTTGTATAAAGTTAATTTGGGTTAGAATATGTTATAATAGAACAAATTTGATTGATTACAAGTGCTAGAGATGCATGAAGAATGTTTAAAAGTGTGAAGAACGACTTGTTGATATTTGGTCACAAATGGGATAAGAACCCAAAACCATTGCTTTGAGGCAGTGAATGGCTTGTATAAAGTTATTTTGGGTTAGAATATGTTATAATACAATGAATTTGATTGATTACAAGTGCTAGAGATACATGAAGAATGTTTAGAAGTGAGAAGAAAGACTTGTTGATATTTGGTCCCAAATGGGATAAGAACCCAAAACCATTGTTTTGAGGCAGTGAATGGCTTGTATAAGTTTCTTTTGGGTTAGAATATGTTATAATACAATGAATTTATTTGATTAGAAGTGCTAGAGATACATGAAGAATGTTTAGAAGTGAGAAGAATGACTTGTTGATATTTGGTCCCATATGGGATAAGAACCCAAAACTATTGCTTTGAGGCAGTGAATGACTTGTATAAAGTTGTTTTGGGTTTGAATATGTTATAATACCATGAATTTATTTGATTACAAGTGCTAGAGATACATGAAAAATGTTTAGAAGTGAGAAGAAAGACTTGTAGATATTTGGTCCCAAATGGGATAAGAACCCAAAACCATTGCTTTGAGGCAGTGAATGGCTTGTATAAAGTTCTTTTGGGTTAGAATATGTTATAATACAATGAATTTGATTGATTACAAGTGCTAGAGATACATGAAGAATGTTTAGAAGTGAGAAGAAAGACTTGTTGATATTTGGTCCTAAATGGGATAAGAACCCAAAACCATTGCTTTGAGGCAGTGAATGGTTTGTATAAAGTTAATTTGGGTTAGAATATGTTATAATAGAATGAATTTGATTGATTATAAGTGCTAGCGATGCATGAAGAATGTTTAAAAGTGTGAAGAACGACTTGTTGATATTAGGTCACAAATGGGATAAGAACCCAAAACCATTGCTTTGAGGCAGTGAATGGCTTGTATAAAGTTATTTTGGGTTAGAATATGTTATAATACAATGAATTTGATTGATTACAAGTGCTAGAGATACATGAAGAATGTTTAGAAGTGAGAAGAAAGACTTGTTGATATTTGGTCCTAAATGGGATAAGCACCCAAAACCATTGCTTTGAGGCAGTGAATGGTTTTTATAAAGTTAATTTGGGTTAGAATATGTTATAATAGAATGAATTTGATTGATTACAAGTGCTAGAGATGCATGAAGAATGTTTAAAAGTGTGAAGAACGACTTGTTGATATTTGGTCACAAATGGGATAAGAACCCAAAACCATTGCTTTGAGGCAGTGAATGGCTTGTATAAAGTTATTTTGGGTTAGAATATGTTATAATACAATGAATTTGATTGATTACAAGTGCTAGAGATACATGAAGAATTTTTAGAAGTAAGAAGAAAGACTTGTTGATATTTGGTCCCAAATGGGATAAGAACCCAAAACCATTGCTTTGAGGCAGTGAATGGCTTGTATAAGTTTCTTTTGGGTTAGAATATGTTATAATACAATGAATTTATTTGATTAGAAGTGCTAGAGATACATGAAGAATGTTTAGAAGTGAGAAGAATGACTTGTTGATATTTGGTCCCATATGGGATAAGAACCCAAAACTATTGCTTTGAGGCAGTGAATGACTTGTATAAAGTTGTTTTGGGTTAGAATATGTTATAATACCATGAATTTATTTGATTACAAGTGCTAGAGATACATGAAAAATGTTTAGAAGTGAGAAGAAAGACTTGTTGATATTTGGTCCCAAATGGGATAAGAACCCAAAACCATTGCTTTCAGGCAGTGAATGGCTTGTATAAAGTTATTTTGGGTTAGAATATGTTATAATACAATGAATTTGATTGATTACAAGTGCTAGAGATACATGAAGAATGTTTAGAAGTGAGAAGAAAGACTTGTTGATATTTGGTACCAAATGGGATAAGAACCCAAAACCATTGCTTTGAGGAAGTGAATGGCTTGTATAAGTTTCTTTTGGGTTAGAATATGTTATAATACAATGAATTTATTTGATTACAAGTGCTAGAGATACATGAAGAATGTTTAGAAGTGAGAAGAATGACTTGTTGATATTTGGTCCCATATGGGATAAGAACCCAAAACCATTGCTTTGAGGCAGTGAATGACTTGTATAAGTTTCTTTTGGGTTAGAATATGTTATAATACAATGAATTTATTTGATTAGAAGTGCTAGAGATACATGAAGAATGTTTAGAAGTGAGAAGAATGACTTGTTGATATTTGGTCCCATATGGGATAAGAACCCAAAACTATTGCTTTGAGGCAGTGAATGACTTGTATAAAGTTGTTTTGGGTTAGAATATGTTATAATACCATAAATTTATTAGATTACAAGTGCTAGAGATACATGAAAAATGTTTAGAAGTGAGAAGAAAGACTTGTTGATATTTGGTCCCAAATGGGATAAGAACCCAAAACCATTGCTTTGAGGCAGTGAATGGCTTGTATAAAGTTATTTTGGGTTAGAATATGTTATAATACAATGAATTTGATTGATTACAAGTGCTAGAGATACATGAAGAATGTTTAGAAGTGAGAAGAAAGACTTGTTGATATTTGGTCCCAAATGGGATAAGAACCCAAAACCATTGCTTTGAGGAAGTGAATGGCTTGTATAAGTTTCTTTTGGGTTAGAATATGTTATAATACAATGAATTTATTTGATTACAAGTGCTAGAGATACATGAAGAATGTTTAGAAGTGAGAAGAATGACTTGTTGATATTTGGTCCCATATGGGATAAGAACCCAAAACCATTGCTTTGAGGCAGTGAATGACTTGTATAAAGTTGTTTTGGGTTAGAATATGTTATAATACCATGAATTTGATTGATTACAAGTGCTAGAGATACATGAAGAATGTTAAGAAGTGAGAAGAAAGACTTGTTCATATTTGGTCCCAAATGGGATAAGAACCCAAAACCATTGCTTAGAGGCAGTGAATGGCTTGTATAAAGTTATTTTGTGTTAGAATATGTTATAATACAATGAATTTGATTGATTACAAGTGCTAGAGATACATGAAGAATGTTTAGAAGTGAGAAGAAACACTTGTTGATATTTGGTCCCAAATGGGATAAGAACCCAAAACCATTGCTCTGAGGCAGTGAATGGCTTGTATAAGTTTATTTTGGGTTAAATATGTTATAATACAATGAATTTATTTGATTACAAGTGCTAGAGATACATGAAAAATGTTTAGAAGTGAGAAGAAATACTTGTTGATATTTGGTCCCAAATGGGATAAGAACCCAAAACCATTGCTTTGAGGCAGTGAATGGTTTGTATAAAGTTAATTTGGGTTAGAATATGTTATAATACAATGAATTTGATTGATTACAAGTGCTAGAGATACATGAAGAATGTTTAGAAGTGAGAAGAAAGACTTGTTGATAATTGGTCCCAAATTGGATAAGAACCCAAAACCATTGCTTTGAGGCAGTGAATGGCTTGTATAAGTTTATTTTGGGTTAAACAAGTTATAATACAATGAATTTATTTGATTACAAGTGCTAGAGATGCATGAAGAATGTTTAAAAGTGAGAAGAACGACTTGTTGATATTTGGTCACAAATGGGATAAGAACCCAAAACCATTGCTTTGAGGCAGTGAATGGCTTGTATAAAGTTATTTTGGGTTAGAATATCTTATAATACAATTAATTTGATTGATTACAAGTGCTAGAGATACATGAAGAATGTTTAGAAGTAAGAAGAAAGACTTGTTGATATTTGGTCCCAAATGGGATAAGAACCCAAAACCATTGCTTGGAGGCAGTGAATGGCTTGTATAAGTTTCTTTAGGGTTAGAATATGTTATAATACAATGAATTTATTTGATTACAAGTGCTAGAGATAGATGAAGAATGTATAGAAGTGAGAAGAAAGACTTGTTGATATTTGGTCCTAAATGGGATAAGAACCCAAAACCATTGCTTTGAGGCAGTGAATGGTTTGTATAAAGTTAATTTGGGTTAGAATATGTTATAATAGAATGAATTTGATTGATTACAAGTGCTAGCGATGCATGAAGAATGTTTAAAAGTGTGAAGAACGACTTGTTGATATTTGGTCACAAATGGGATAAGAACCCAAAACCATTGCTTTGAGGCAGTGAATGGCTTGTATAAAATTATTTTGGGTTAGAATATGTTATAATACAATGAATTTGATTGATTACAAGTGCTAGAGATACATGAAGAATGTTTAGAAGTGAGAAGAAAGACTTGTAGATATTTGGTCCCAAATGGGATAAGAACCCAAAACCATTGCTTTGAGGCAGTGAATGGCTTGTATAAAGTTATTTTGGGTTAGAATATGTTATAATACAATGAATTTGATTGATTACAAGTGCTAGAGATACATGAAGAATGTTTAGAAGTGAGAAGAAAGACTTGTTGATATTTGGTCCCAAATGGGATAAGAACCCAAAACCATTGCTTTGAGGAAGTGAATGGCTTGTATAAGTTTCTTTTGGGTTAGAATATGTCATAATACAATGAATTTATTTGATTACAAGTGCTAGAGATACATGAAGAATGTTTAGAAGTGAGAAGAATGACTTGTTGATATTTGGTCCCATATGGGATAAGAACCCAAAACCATTGCTTTGAGGCAGTGAATGACTTGTATAAGTTTCTTTTGGGTTAGAATATGTTATAATACAATGAATTTATTTGATTAGAAGTGCTAGAGATACATGAAGAATGTTTAGAAGTGAGAAGAATGACTTGTTGATATTTGGTCCCATATGGGATAAGAACCCAAAACTATTGCTTTGAGGCAGTGAATGACTTGTATAAAGTTGTTTTGGGTTAGAATATGTTATAATACCATGAATTTATTTGATTACAAGTGCTAGAGATACATGAAAAATGTTTAGAAGTGAGAAGAAAGACTTGTTGATATTTGGTTCCAAATGGGATAAGAACCCAAAACCATTGCTTTGAGGCAGTGAATGGCTTGTATAAAGTTATTTTGGGTTAGAATATGTTATAATACAATGAATTTGATTGATTACAAGTGCTAGAGATACATGAAGAATGTTTAGAAGTGAGAAGAATGACTTGTTGATATTTGGTCCCAAATGGGATAAGAACCCAAAACCATTGCTTTGAGGAAGTGAATGGCTTGTATAAGTTTCTTTTGGGTTAGAATATGTTATAATACAATGAATTTATTTGATTACAAGTGCTAGAGATACATGAAGAATGTTTAGAAGTGAGAAGAATGACTTGTTGATATTTGGTCCCATATGGGATAAGAACCCAAAACCATTGCTTTCAGGCAGTGAATGGCTTGTATAAAGTTATTTTGGGTTAGAATATGTTATAATACAATGAATTTGATTGATTACAAGTGCTAGAGATACATGAAGAATGTTTAGAAGTGAGAAGAAAGACTTGTTGATATTTGGTACCAAATGGGATAAGAACCCAAAACCATTGCTTTGAGGAAGTGAATGGCTTGTATAAGTTTCTTTTGGGTTAGAATATGTTATAATACAATGAATTTATTTGATTACAAGTGCTAGAGATACATGAAGAATGTTTAGAAGTGAGAAGAATGACTTGTTGATATTTGGTCCCATATGGGATAAGAACCCAAAACCATTGCTTTGAGGCAGTGAATGACTTGTATAAGTTTCTTTTGGGTTAGAATATGTTATAATACAATGAATTTATTTGATTAGAAGTGCTAGAGATACATGAAGAATGTTTAGAAGTGAGAAGAATGACTTGTTGATATTTGGTCCCATATGGGATAAGAACCCAAAACTATTGCTTTGAGGCAGTGAATGACTTGTATAAAGTTGTTTTGGGTTAGAATATGTTATAATACCATAAATTTATTAGATTACAAGTGCTAGAGATACATGAAAAATGTTTAGAAGTGAGAAGAAAGACTTGTTGATATTTGGTCCCAAATGGGATAAGAACCCAAAACCATTGCTTTGAGGCAGTGAATGGCTTGTATAAAGTTATTTTGGGTTAGAATATGTTATAATACAATGAATTTGATTGATTACAACTGCTAGAGATACATGAAGAATGTTTAGAAGTGAGAAGAAAGACTTGTTGATATTTGGTCCCAAATGGGATAAGAACCCAAAACCATTGCTTTGAGGAAGTGAATGGCTTGTATAAGTTTCTTTTGGGTTAGAATATGTTATAATACAATGAATTTATTTGATTACAAGTGCTAGAGATACATGAAGAATGTTTAGAAGTGAGAAGAATGACTTGTTGATATTTGGTCCCATATGGGATAAGAACCCAAAACCATTGCTTTGAGGCAGTGAATGACTTGTATAAAGTTGTTTTGGGTTAGAATATGTTATAATACCATGAATTTGATTGATTACAAGTGCTAGAGATACATGAAGAATGTTAAGAAGTGAGAAGAAAGACTTGTTCATATTTGGTCCCAAATGGGATAAGAACCCAAAACCATTGCTTAGAGGCAGTGAATGGCTTGTATAAAGTTATTTTGTGTTAGAATATGTTATAATACAATGAATTTGATTGATTACAAGTGCTAGAGATACATGAAGAATGTTTAGAAGTGAGAAGAAACACTTGTTGATATTTGGTCCCAAATGGGATAAGAACCCAAAACCATTGCTCTGAGGCAGTGAATGGCTTGTATAAGTTTATTTTGGGTTAAATATGTTATAATACAATGAATTTATTTGATTACAAGTGCTAGAGATACATGAAAAATGTTTAGAAGTGAGAAGAAATACTTGTTGATATTTGGTCCCAAATGGGATAAGAACCCAAAACCATTGCTTTGAGGCAGTGAATGGTTTGTATAAAGTTAATTTGGGTTAGAATATGTTATAATACAATGAATTTGATTGATTACAAGTGCTAGAGATACATGAAGAATGTTTAGAAGTGAGAAGAAAGACTTGTTGATAATTGGTCCCAAATTGGATAAGAACCCAAAACCATTGCTTTGAGGCAGTGAATGGCTTGTATAAGTTTATTTTGGGTTAAACAAGTTATAATACAATGAATTTATTTGATTACAAGTGCTAGAGATGCATGAAGAATGTTTAAAAGTGAGAAGAACGACTTGTTGATATTTGGTCACAAATGGGATAAGAACCCAAAACCATTGCTTTGAGGCAGTGAATGGCTTGTATAAAGTTATTTTGGGTTAGAATATCTTATAATACAATTAATTTGATTGATTACAAGTGCTAGAGATACATGAAGAATGTTTAGAAGTAAGATGAAAGACTTGTTGATATTTGGTCCCAAATGGGATAAGAACCCAAAACCATTGCTTTGAGGCAGTGAATGGCTTGTATAAGTTTCTTTTGGGTTAGAATATGTTATAATACAATGAATTTATTTGATTACAAGTGCTAGAGATAGATGAAGAATGTTTAGAAGTGAGAAGAAAGACTTGTTGATATTTGGTCCTAAATGGGATAAGAACCCAAAACCATTGCTTTGAGGCAGTGAATGGTTTGTATAAAGTTAATTTGGGTTAGAATATGTTATAATAGAATGAATTTGATTGATTACAAGTGCTAGCGATGCATGAAGAATGTTTAAAAGTGTGAAGAACGACTTGTTGATATTTGGTCACAAATGGGATAAGAACCCAAAACAATTGCTTTGAGGCAGTGAATGGCTTGTATAAAATTATTTTGGGTTAGAATATGTTATAATACAATGAATTTGATTGATTACAAGTGCTAGAGATACATGAAGAATGTTTAGAAGTGAGAAGAAAGACTTGTAGATATTTGGTCCCAAATGGGATAAGAACCCAAAACCATTGCTTTGAGGCAGTGAATGGCTTGTATAAAGTTATTTTGGGTTAGAATATGTTATAATACAATGAATTTGATTGATTACAAGTGCTAGAGATACATGAAGAATGTTTAGAAGTGAGAAGAAAGACTTGTTGATATTTGGTCCCAAATGGGATAAGAACCCAAAACCATTGCTTTGAGGAAGTGAATGGCTTGTATAAGTTTCTTTTGGGTTAGAATATGTTATAATACAATGAATTTATTTGATTACAAGTGCTAGAGATACATGAAGAATGTTTAGAAGTGAGAAGAATGACTTGTTGATATTTGGTCCCATATGGGATAAGAACCCAAAACCATTGCTTTGAGGCAGTGAATGACTTGTATAAGTTTTTTTTGGGTTAGAATATGTTATAATACAATGAATTTATTTGATTAGAAGTGCTAGAGATACATGAAGAATGTTTAGAAGTGAGAAGAATGACTTGTTGATATTTGGTCCCATATGGGATAAGAACCCAAAACTATTGCTTTGAGGCAGTGAATGACTTGTATAAAGTTGTTTTGGGTTAGAATATGTTATAATACCATGAATTTATTTGATTACAAGTGCTAGAGATACATGAAAAATGTTTAGAAGTGAGAAGAAAGACTTGTTGATATTTGGTTCCAAATGGGATAAGAACCCAAAATCATTGCTTTGAGGCAGTGAATGGCTTGTATAAAGTTATTTTGGGTTAGAATATGTTATAATACAATGAATTTGATTGATTACAAGTGCTAGAGATACATGAAGAATGTTTAGAAGTGAGAAGAATGACTTGTTGATATTTGGTCCCAAATGGGATAAGAACCCAAAACCATTGCTTTGAGGAAGTGAATGGCTTGTATAAGTTTCTTTTGGGTTAGAATATGTTATAATACAATGAATTTATTTGATTACAAGTGCTAGAGATACATGAAGAATGTTTAGAAGTGAGAAGAATGACTTGTTGATATTTGGTCCCATATGGGATAAGAACCCAAAACCATTGCTTTGAGGCAGTGAATGACTTGTATAAAGTTGTTTTGGGTTAGAATATGTTATAATACCATGAATTTGATTGATTACAAGTGCTAGAGATACATGAAGAATGTTAAGAAGTGAGAAGAAAGACTTGTTCATATTTGGTCCCAAATGGGATAAGAACCCAAAACCATTGCTTAGAGGCAGTGAATGGCTTGTATAAAGTTATTTTGTGTTAGAATATGTTATAATACAATGAATTTGATTGATTACAAGTGCTAGAGATACATGAAGAATGTTTAGAAGTGAGAAGAAACACTTGTTGATATTTGGTCCCAAATGGGATAAGAACCCAAAACCATTGCTCTGAGGCAGTGAATGGCTTGTATAAGTTTATTTTGGGTTAAATATGTTATAATACAATGAATTTATTTGATTACAAGTGCTAGAGATACATGAAAAATGTTTAGAAGTGAGAAGAAATACTTGTTGATATTTGGTCCCAAATGGGATAAGAACCCAAAACCATTGCTTTGAGGCAGTGAATGGTTTGTATAAAGTTAATTTGGGTTAGAATATGTTATAATACAATGAATTTGATTGATTACAAGTGCTAGAGATACATGAAGAATGTTTAGAAGTGAGAAGAAAGACTTGTTGATAATTGGTCCCAAATTGGATAAGAACCCAAAACCATTGCTTTGAGGCAGTGAATGGCTTGTATAAGTTTATTTTGGGTTAAACAAGTTATAATACAATGAATTTATTTGATTACAAGTGCTAGAGATGCATGAAGAATGTTTAAAAGTGAGAAGAACGACTTGTTGATATTTGGTCACAAATGGGATAAGAACCCAAAACCATTGCTTTGAGGCAGTGAATGGCTTGTATAAAGTTATTTTGGGTTAGAATATCTTATAATACAATTAATTTGATTGATTACAAGTGCTAGAGATACATGAAGAATGTTTAGAAGTAAGAAGAAAGACTTGTTGATATTTGGTCCCAAATGGGATAAGAACCCAAAACCATTGCTTTAAGGCAGTGAATGGCTTGTATAAGTTTCTTTTGGGTTAGAATATGTTATAATACAATGAATTTATTTGATTACAAGTGCTAGAGATAGATGAATAATGTTTAGAAGTGAGAAGAAAGACTTGTTGATATTTGGTCCTAAATGGGATAAGAACCCAAAACCATTGCTTTGAGGCAGTGAATGGTTTGTATAAAGTTAATTTGGGTTAGAATATGTTATAATAGAATGAATTTGATTGATTACAAGTGCTAGCGATGCATGAAGAATGTTTAAAAGTGTGAAGAACGACTTGTTGATATTTGGTCACAAATGGGATAAGAACCCAAAACCATTGCTTTGAGGCAGTGAATGGCTTGTATAAAATTATTTTGGGTTAGAATATGTTATAATACAATGAATTTGATTGATTACAAGTGCTAGAGATACATGAAGAATGTTTAGAAGTGAGAAGAAAGACTTGTAGATATTTGGTCCCAAATGGGATAAGAACCCAAAACCATTGCTTTGAGGCAGTGAATGGCTTGTATAAAGTTATTTTGGGTTAGAATATGTTATAATACAATGAATTTGATTGATTACAAGTGCTAGAGATACATGAAGAATGTTTAGAAGTGAGAAGAAAGACTTGTTGATATTTGGTCCCAAATGGGATAAGAACCCAAAACCATTGCTTTGAGGAAGTGAATGGCTTGTATAAGTTTCTTTTGGGTTAGAATATGTTATAATACAATGAATTTATTTGATTACAAGTGCTAGAGATACATGAAGAATGTTTAGAAGTGAGAAGAATGACTTGTTGATATTTGGTCCCATATGGGATAAGAACCCAAAACCATTGCTTTGAGGCAGTGAATGACTTGTATAAGTTTCTTTTGGGTTAGAATATGTTATAATACAATGAATTTATTTGATTAGAAGTGCTAGAGATACATGAAGAATGTTTAGAAGTGAGAAGAATGACTTGTTGATATTTGGTCCCATATGGGATAAGAACCCAAAACTATTGCTTTGAGGCAGTGAATGACTTGTATAAAGTTGTTTTGGGTTAGAATATGTTATAATACCATGAATTTATTTGATTACAAGTGCTAGAGATACATGAAAAATGTTTAGAAGTGAGAAGAAAGACTTGTTGATATTTGGTTCCAAATGGGATAAGAACCCAAAACCATTGCTTTGAGGCAGTGAATGGCTTGTATAAAGTTATTTTGGGTTAGAATATGTTATAATACAATGAATTTGATTGATTACAAGTGCTAGAGATACATGAAGAATGTTTAGAAGTGAGAAGAAAGACTTGTTGATATTTGGTCCCAAATGGGATAAGAACCCAAAACCATTGCTTTGAGGAAGTGAATGGCTTGTATAAGTTTCTTTTGGGTTAGAATATGTTATAATACAATGAATTTATTTGATTACAAGTGCTAGAGATACATGAAGAATGTTTAGAAGTGAGAAGAATGACTTGTTGATATTTGGTCCCATATGGGATAAGAACCCAAAACCATTGCTTTGAGGCAGTGAATGACTTGTATAAAGTTGTTTTGGGTTAGAATATGTTATAATACCATGAATTTGATTGATTACAAGTGCTAGAGATACATGAAGAATGTTAAGAAGTGAGAAGAAAGACTTGTTCATATTTGGTCCCAAATGGGATAAGAACCCAAAACCATTGCTTAGAGGCAGTGAATGGCTTGTATAAAGTTATTTTGTGTTAGAATATGTTATAATACAATGAATTTGATTGATTACAAGTGCTAGAGATACATGAAGAATGTTTAGAAGTGAGAAGAAACACTTGTTGATATTTGGTCCCAAATGGGATAAGAACCCAAAACCATTGCTCTGAGGCAGTGAATGGCTTGTATAAGTTTATTTTGGGTTAAATATGTTATAATACAATGAATTTATTTGATTACAAGTGCTAGAGATACATGAAAAATGTTTAGAAGTGAGAAGAAATACTTGTTGATATTTGGTCCCAAATGGGATAAGAACCCAAAACCATTGCTTTGAGGCAGTGAATGGTTTGTATAAAGTTAATTTGGGTTAGAATATGTTATAATACAATGAATTTGATTGATTACAAGTGCTAGAGATACATGAAGAATGTTTAGAAGTGAGAAGAAAGACTTGTTGATAATTGGTCCCAAATTGGATAAGAACCCAAAACCATTGCTTTGAGGCAGTGAATGGCTTGTATAAGTTTATTTTGGGTTAAACAAGTTATAATACAATGAATTTATTTGATTACAAGTGCTAGAGATGCATGAAGAATGTTTAAAAGTGAGAAGAACGACTTGTTGATATTTGGTCACAAATGGGATAAGAACCCAAAACCATTGCTTTGAGGCAGTGAATGGCTTGTATAAAGTTATTTTGGGTTAGAATATCTTATAATACAATTAATTTGATTGATTACAAGTGCTAGAGATACATGAAGAATGTTTAGAAGTAAGAAGAAAGACTTGTTGATATTTGGTCCCAAATGGGATAAGAACCCAAAACCATTGCTTTGAGGCAGTGAATGGCTTGTATAAGTTTCTTTTGGGTTAGAATATGTTATAATACAATGAATTTATTTGATTACAAGTGCTAGAGATAGATGAATAATGTTTAGAAGTGAGAAGAAAGACTTGTTGATATTTGGTCCTAAATGGGATAAGAACCCAAAACCATTGCTTTGAGGCAGTGAATGGTTTGTATAAAGTTAATTTGGGTTAGAATATGTTATAATAGAATGAATTTGATTGATTACAAGTGCTAGCGATGCATGAAGAATGTTTAAAAGTGTGAAGAACGACTTGTTGATATTTGGTCACAAATGGGATAAGAACCCAAAACCATTGCTTTGAGGCAGTGAATGGCTTGTATAAAATTATTTTGGGTTAGAATATGTTATAATACAATGAATTTGATTGATTACAAGTGCTAGAGATACATGAAGAATGTTTAGAAGTGAGAAGAAAGACTTGTAGATATTTGGTCCCAAATGGGATAAGAACCCAAAACCATTGCTTTGAGGCAGTGAATGGCTTGTATAAAGTTATTTTGGGTTAGAATATGTTATAATACAATGAATTTGATTGATTACAAGTGCTAGAGATACATGAAGAATGTTTAGAAGTGAGAAGAAAGACTTGTTGATATTTGGTCCCAAATGGGATAAGAACCCAAAACCATTGCTTTGAGGAAGTGAATGGCTTGTATAAGTTTCTTTTGGGTTAGAATATGTTATAATACAATGAATTTATTTGATTACAAGTGCTAGAGATACATGAAGAATGTTTAGAAGTGAGAAGAATGACTTGTTGATATTTGGTCCCATATGGGATAAGAACCCAAAACCATTGCTTTGAGGCAGTGAATGACTTGTATAAGTTTCTTTTGGGTTAGAATATGTTATAATACAATGAATTTATTTGATTAGAAGTGCTAGAGATACATGAAGAATGTTTAGAAGTGAGAAGAATGACTTGTTGATATTTGGTCCCATATGGGATAAGAACCCAAAACTATTGCTTTGAGGCAGTGAATGACTTGTATAAAGTTGTTTTGGGTTAGAATATGTTATAATACCATGAATTTATTTGATTACAAGTGCTAGAGATACATGAAAAATGTTTAGAAGTGAGAAGAAAGACTTGTTGATATTTGGTTCCAAATGGGATAAGAACCCAAAACCATTGCTTTGAGGCAGTGAATGGCTTGTATAAAGTTATTTTGGGTTAGAATATGTTATAATACAATGAATTTGATTGATTACAAGTGCTAGAGATACATGAAGAATGTTTAGAAGTGAGAAGAAAGACTTGTTGATATTTGGTCCCAAATGGGATAAGAACCCAAAACCATTGCTTTGAGGAAGTGAATGGCTTGTATAAGTTTCTTTTGGGTTAGAAAATGTTATAATACAATGAATTTATTTGATTACAAGTGCTAGAGATACATGAAGAATGTTTAGAAGTGAGAAGAATGACTTGTTGATATTTGGTCCCATATGGGATAAGAACCCAAAACCATTGCTTTGAGGCAGTGAATGACTTGTATAAAGTTGTTTTGGGTTAGAATATGTTATAATACCATGAATTTGATTGATTACAAGTGCTAGAGATACATGAAGAATGTTAAGAAGTGAGAAGAAAGACTTGTTCATATTTGGTCCCAAATGGGATAAGAACCCAAAACCATTGCTTAGAGGCAGTGAATGGCTTGTATAAAGTTATTTTGTGTTAGAATATGTTATAATACAATGAATTTGATTGATTACAAGTGCTAGAGATACATGAAGAATGTTTAGAAGTGAGAAGAAACACTTGTTGATATTTGGTCCCAAATGGGATAAGAACCCAAAACCATTGCTCTGAGGCAGTGAATGGCTTGTATAAGTTTATTTTGGGTTAAATATGTTATAATACAATGAATTTATTTGATTACAAGTGCTAGAGATACATGAAAAATGTTTAGAAGTGAGAAGAAATACTTGTTGATATTTGGTCCCAAATGGGATAAGAACCCAAAACCATTGCTCTGAGGCAGTGAATGGCTTGTATAAGTTTATTTTGGGTTAAATATGTTATAATACAATGAATTTATTTGATTACAAGTGCTAGAGATACATGAAAATGTTTAGAAGTGAGAAGAAATACTTGTTGATATTTGGTCCCAAATGGGATAAGAACCCAAAACCATTGCTTTGAGGCAGTGAATGGTTTGTATAAAGTTAATTTGGGTTAGAATATGTTATAATACAATGAATTTATTTGATTACAAGTGCTAGAGATACATGAAAATGTTTAGAAGTGAGAAGAAATACTTGTTGATATTTGGTCCCAAATGGGATAAGAACCCAAAACCATTGCTTTGAGGCAGTGAATGGCTTGTATAAGTTTCTTTTGGGTTAGAATATGTTATAATACAATTAATTTATTTGATTACAAGTGCTAGAGATAGATGAAGAATGTTTAGAAGTGAGAAGAAAGACTTGTTGATATTTGGTCCTAAATGGGATAAGAACCCAAAACCATTGCTTTGAGGCAGTGAATGGTTTGTATAAAGTTAATTTGGGTTAGAATATGTTATAATAGAATGAATTTGATTGATTACAAGTGCTAGCGATGCATGAAGAATGTTTAAAAGTGTGAAGAACGACTTGTTGATATTTGGTCACAAATGGGATAAGAACCCAAAACCATTGCTTTGAGGCAGTGAATGGCTTGTATAAAATTATTTTGGGTTAGAATATGTTATAATACAATGAATTTGATTGATTACAAGTGCTAGAGATAGATGAAGAATGTTTAGAAGTGAGAAGAAAGACTTGTTGATATTTGGTCCCAAAAGGGATAAGAACCCAAAACCATTGCTTTGAGGCAGTGAATGGTTTGTATAAAGTTAATTTGGGTTAGAATATGTTATAATAGAATGAATTTGATTGATTACAAGTGCTAGAGATGCATGAAGAATGTTTAAAAGTGTAAAGAACGACTTGTTGATATTTGGTCACAAATGGGATAAGAACCCAAAACCATTGCTTTGAGGCAGTGAATGGCTTGTATAAAGTTATTTTGGGTTAGAATATCTTATAATACAATGAATTTGATTGATTACAAGTGCTAGAGATACATGAAGAATGTTTAGAAGTGAGAAGAAAGACTTGTTGATATTTGGTCCCAAATGGGATAAGAACCCAAAACCATTGCTTTGAGGCAGTGAATGGCTTGTATAAGTTTCTTTTGGGTTAGAATATGTTATAATACAATGAATTTATTTGATTAGAAGTGCTAGAGATACATGAAGAATGTTTAGAAGTGAGAAGAATGACTTGTTGATATTTGGTCTCATATGGGATAAGAACCCAAAACTATTGCTTTGAGGCAGTGAATGACTTGTATAAAGTTGTTTTGGGTTAGAATATGTTATAATACCATGAATTTATTTGATTACAAGTGCTAGAGATACATGAAAAAATGTTTAGAAGTGAGAAGAAAGACTTGTTGATATTTGGTCCCAAATGGGATAAGAACCCAAAACCATTGCTTTGAGGCAGTGAATGGTTTGTATAAAGTTAATTTGGGTTAGAATATGTTATAATAGAATGAATTTGATTGATTACAAGTGCTAGAGATGCATGAAGAATGTTTAAAAGTGTGAAGAAAGACTTGTTGATATTTGGTCACACTTGGGATAAGAACCCAAAACCATTGCTTTGAGGCAGTGAATGGCTTGTATAAAATTATTTTGGGTTAGAATATGTTATAATACAATGAATTTGATTGATTACAAGTGCTAGAGATACATGAAGAATGTTTAGAAGTGAGAAGAAAGACTTGTTGATATTTGGTCCCAAATGGGATAAGAACCCAAAACCATTGCTTTGAGGCAGTGAATGGCTTGTATAAGTTTATTTTGGGTTAAACAAGTTATAATACAATGAATTTATTTGATTACAAGTGCTAGAGATACATGAAGAATGTTTAGAAGTGAGAAGAAAGACTTGTTGATATTTGGTCCCAAATGGGATAAGAACCCAAAACCATTGCTTTGAGGAAGTGAATGGCTTGTATAAGTTTCTTTTGGGTTAGAAAATGTTATAATACAATGAATTTATTTGATTACAAGTGCTAGAGATACATGAAGAATGTTTAGAAGTGAGAAGAATGACTTGTTGATATTTGGTCCCATATGGGATAAGAACCCAAAACCATTGCTTTGAGGCAGTGAATGACTTGTATAAAGTTGTTTTGGGTTAGAATATGTTATAATACCATGAATTTGATTGATTACAAGTGCTAGAGATACATGAAGAATGTTAAGAAGTGAGAAGAAAGACTTGTTCATATTTGGTCCCAAATGGGATAAGAACCCAAAACCATTGCTTAGAGGCAGTGAATGGCTTGTATAAAGTTATTTTGTGTTAGAATATGTTATAATACAATGAATTTGATTGATTACAAGTGCTAGAGATACATGAAGAATGTTTAGAAGTGAGAAGAAACACTTGTTGATATTTGGTCCCAAATGGGATAAGAACCCAAAACCATTGCTCTGAGGCAGTGAATGGCTTGTATAAGTTTATTTTGGGTTAAATATGTTATAATACAATGAATTTATTTGATTACAAGTGCTAGAGATACATGAAAATGTTTAGAAGTGAGAAGAAATACTTGTTGATATTTGGTCCCAAATGGGATAAGAACCCAAAACCATTGCTTTGAGGCAGTGAATGGTTTGTATAAAGTTAATTTGGGTTAGAATATGTTATAATACAATGAATTTGATTGATTACAAGTGCTAGAGATACATGAAGAATGTTTAGAAGTGAGAAGAAAGACTTGTTGATAATTGGTCCCAAATTGGATAAGAACCCAAAACCATTGCTTTGAGGCAGTGAATGGCTTGTATAAGTTTATTTTGGGTTAAACAAGTTATAATACAATGAATTTATTTGATTACAAGTGCTAGAGATGCATGAAGAATGTTTAAAAGTGAGAAGAACGACTTGTTGATATTTGGTCACAAATGGGATAAGAACCCAAAACCATTGCTTTGAGGCAGTGAATGGCTTGTATAAAGTTATTTTGGGTTAGAATATCTTATAATACAATTAATTTGATTGATTACAAGTGCTAGAGATACATGAAGAATGTTTAAAAGTGTGAAGAACGACTTGTTGATATTTGGTCACAAATGGGATAAGAACCCAAAACCATTGCTTTGAGGCAGTGAATGGCTTGTATAAGTTTCTTTTGGGTTAGAATATGTTATAATACAATTAATTTATTTGATTACAAGTGCTAGAGATAGATGAAGAATGTTTAGAAGTGAGAAGAAAGACTTGTTGATATTTGGTCCTAAATGGGATAAGAACCCAAAACCATTGCTTTGAGGCAGTGAATGGCTTGTATAAAGTTATTTTGGGTTAGAATATCTTATAATACAATTAATTTGATTGATTACAAGTGCTAGAGATACATGAAGAATGTTTAGAAGTAAGAAGAAAGACTTGTTGATATTTGGTCCCAAATGGGATAAGAACCCAAAACCATTGCTTTGAGGCAGTGAATGGCTTGTATAAGTTTCTTTTGGGTTAGAATATGTTATAATACAATGAATTTATTTGATTACAAGTGCTAGAGATAGATGAATAATGTTTAGAAGTGAGAAGAAAGACTTGTTGATATTTGGTCCTAAATGGGATAAGAACCCAAAACCATTGCTTTGAGGCAGTGAATGGTTTGTATAAAGTTAATTTGGGTTAGAATATGTTATAATAGAATGAATTTGATTGATTACAAGTGCTAGCGATGCATGAAGAATGTTTAAAAGTGTGAAGAACGACTTGTTGATATTTGGTCACAAATGGGATAAGAACCCAAAACCATTGCTTTGAGGCAGTGAATGGCTTGTATAAAATTATTTTGGGTTAGAATATGTTATAATACAATGAATTTGATTGATTACAAGTGCTAGAGATACATGAAGAATGTTTAGAAGTGAGAAGAAAGACTTGTAGATATTTGGTCCCAAATGGGATAAGAACCCAAAACCATTGCTTTGAGGCAGTGAATGGCTTGTATAAAGTTATTTTGGGTTAGAATATGTTATAATACAATGAATTTGATTGATTACAAGTGCTAGAGATACATGAAGAATGTTTAGAAGTGAGAAGAAAGACTTGTTGATATTTGGTCCCAAATGGGATAAGAACCCAAAACCATTGCTTTGAGGAAGTGAATGGCTTGTATAAGTTTCTTTTGGGTTAGAATATGTTATAATACAATGAATTTATTTGATTACAAGTGCTAGAGATACATGAAGAATGTTTAGAAGTGAGAAGAATGACTTGTTGATATTTGGTCCCATATGGGATAAGTACCCAAAACTATTGCTTTGAGGCAGTGAATGACTTGTATAAAGTTGTTTTGGGTTAGAATATGTTATAATACCATGAATTTATTTGATTACAAGTGCTAGAGATACATGAAAAAATGTTTAGAAGTGAGAAGAAAGACTTGTTGATATTTGGTCCCAAATGGGATAAGAACCCAAAACCATTGCTTTGAGGCAGTGAATGGTTTGTATAAAGTTAATTTGGGTTAGAATATGTTATAATAGAATGAATTTGATTGATTACAAGTGCTAGAGATGCATGAAGAATGTTTAAAAGTGTGAAGAAAGACTTGTTGATATTTGGTCACACTTGGGATAAGAACCCAAAACCATTGCTTTGAGGCAGTGAATGGCTTGTATAAAATTATTTTGGGTTAGAATATGTTATAATACAATGAATTTGATTGATTACAAGTGCTAGAGATACATGAAGAATGTTTAGAAGTGAGAAGAAAGACTTGTTGATATTTGGTCCCAAATGGGATAAGAACCCAAAACCATTGCTTTGAGGCAGTGAATGGCTTGTATAAGTTTATTTTGGGTTAAACAAGTTATAATACAATGAATTTATTTGATTACAAGTGCTAGAGATACATGAAGAATGTTTAGAAGTGAGAAGAAAGACTTGTTGATAATTGGTCCCAAATTGGATAAGAACCCAAAACCATTGCTTTGAGGCAGTGAATGGCTTGTATAAGTTTATTTTGGGTTAAACAAGTTATAATACAATGAATTTATTTGATTACAAGTGCTAGAGATGCATGAAGAATGTTTAAAAGTGAGAAGAACGACTTGTTGATATTTGGTCACAAATGGGATAAGAACCCAAAACCATTGCTTTGAGGCAGTGAATGGCTTGTATAAAGTTATTTTGGGTTAGAATATCTTATAATACAATTAATTTGATTGATTACAAGTGCTAGAGATACATGAAGAATGTTTAGAAGTAAGAAGAAAGACTTGTTGATATTTGGTCCCAAATGGGATAAGAACCCAAAACCATTGCTTTGAGGCAGTGAATGGCTTGTATAAGTTTCTTTTGGGTTAGAATATGTTATAATACAATGAATTTATTTGATTACAAGTGCTAGAGATAGATGAATAATGTTTAGAAGTGAGAAGAAAGACTTGTTGATATTTGGTCCTAAATGGGATAAGAACCCAAAACCATTGCTTTGAGGCAGTGAATGGTTTGTATAAAGTTAATTTGGGTTAGAATATGTTATAATAGAATGAATTTGATTGATTACAAGTGCTAGCGATGCATGAAGAATGTTTAAAAGTGTGAAGAACGACTTGTTGATATTTGGTCACAAATGGGATAAGAACCCAAAACCATTGCTTTGAGGCAGTGAATGGCTTGTATAAAATTATTTTGGGTTAGAATATGTTATAATACAATGAATTTGATTGATTACAAGTGCTAGAGATACATGAAGAATGTTTAGAAGTGAGAAGAAAGACTTGTAGATATTTGGTCCCAAATGGGATAAGAACCCAAAACCATTGCTTTGAGGCAGTGAATGGCTTGTATAAAGTTATTTTGGGTTAGAATATGTTATAATACAATGAATTTGATTGATTACAAGTGCTAGAGATACATGAAGAATGTTTAGAAGTGAGAAGAAAGACTTGTTGATATTTGGTCCCAAATGGGATAAGAACCCAAAACCATTGCTTTGAGGAAGTGAATGGCTTGTATAAGTTTCTTTTGGGTTAGAATATGTTATAATACAATGAATTTATTTGATTACAAGTGCTAGAGATACATGAAGAATGTTTAGAAGTGAGAAGAATGACTTGTTGATATTTGGTCCCATATGGGATAAGAACCCAAAACCATTGCTTTGAGGCAGTGAATGACTTGTATAAGTTTCTTTTGGGTTAGAATATGTTATAATACAATGAATTTATTTGATTAGAAGTGCTAGAGATACATGAAGAATGTTTAGAAGTGAGAAGAATGACTTGTTGATATTTGGTCCCATATGGGATAAGAACCCAAAACTATTGCTTTGAGGCAGTGAATGACTTGTATAAAGTTGTTTTGGGTTAGAATATGTTATAATACCATGAATTTATTTGATTACAAGTGCTAGAGATACATGAAAAATGTTTAGAAGTGAGAAGAAAGACTTGTTGATATTTGGTTCCAAATGGGATAAGAACCCAAAACCATTGCTTTGAGGCAGTGAATGGCTTGTATAAAGTTATTTTGGGTTAGAATATGTTATAATACAATGAATTTGATTGATTACAAGTGCTAGAGATACATGAAGAATGTTTAGAAGTGAGAAGAAAGACTTGTTGATATTTGGTCCCAAATGGGATAAGAACCCAAAACCATTGCTTTGAGGAAGTGAATGGCTTGTATAAGTTTCTTTTGGGTTAGAATATGTTATAATACAATGAATTTATTTGATTACAAGTGCTAGAGATACATGAAGAATGTTTAGAAGTGAGAAGAATGACTTGTTGATATTTGGTCCCATATGGGATAAGAACCCAAAACCATTGCTTTGAGGCAGTGAATGACTTGTATAAAGTTGTTTTGGGTTAGAATATGTTATAATACCATGAATTTGATTGATTACAAGTGCTAGAGATACATGAAGAATGTTAAGAAGTGAGAAGAAAGACTTGTTCATATTTGGTCCCAAATGGGATAAGAACCCAAAACCATTGCTTAGAGGCAGTGAATGGCTTGTATAAAGTTATTTTGTGTTAGAATATGTTATAATACAATGAATTTGATTGATTACAAGTGCTAGAGATACATGAAGAATGTTTAGAAGTGAGAAGAAACACTTGTTGATATTTGGTCCCAAATGGGATAAGAACCCAAAACCATTGCTCTGAGGCAGTGAATGGCTTGTATAAGTTTATTTTGGGTTAAATATGTTATAATACAATGAATTTATTTGATTACAAGTGCTAGAGATACATGAAAAATGTTTAGAAGTGAGAAGAAATACTTGTTGATATTTGGTCCCAAATGGGATAAGAACCCAAAACCATTGCTTTGAGGCAGTGAATGGTTTGTATAAAGTTAATTTGGGTTAGAATATGTTATAATACAATGAATTTGATTGATTACAAGTGCTAGAGATACATGAAGAATGTTTAGAAGTGAGAAGAAAGACTTGTTGATAATTGGTCCCAAATTGGATAAGAACCCAAAACCATTGCTTTGAGGCAGTGAATGGCTTGTATAAGTTTATTTTGGGTTAAACAAGTTATAATACAATGAATTTATTTGATTACAAGTGCTAGAGATGCATGAAGAATGTTTAAAAGTGAGAAGAACGACTTGTTGATATTTGGTCACAAATGGGATAAGAACCCAAAACCATTGCTTTGAGGCAGTGAATGGCTTGTATAAAGTTATTTTGGGTTAGAATATCTTATAATACAATTAATTTGATTGATTACAAGTGCTAGAGATACATGAAGAATGTTTAAAAGTGTGAAGAACGACTTGTTGATATTTGGTCACAAATGGGATAAGAACCCAAAACCATTGCTTTGAGGCAGTGAATGGCTTGTATAAGTTTCTTTTGGGTTAGAATATGTTATAATACAATTAATTTATTTGATTACAAGTGCTAGAGATAGATGAAGAATGTTTAGAAGTGAGAAGAAAGACTTGTTGATATTTGGTCCTAAATGGGATAAGAACCCAAAACCATTGCTTTGAGGCAGTGAATGGTTTGTATAAAGTTAATTTGGGTTAGAATATGTTATAATAGAATGAATTTGATTGATTACAAGTGCTAGCGATGCATGAAGAATGTTTAAAAGTGTGAAGAACGACTTGTTGATATTTGGTCACAAATGGGATAAGAACCCAAAACCATTGCTTTGAGGCAGTGAATGGCTTGTATAAAATTATTTTGGGTTAGAATATGTTATAATACAATGAATTTGATTGATTACAAGTGCTAGAGATAGATGAAGAATGTTTAGAAGTGAGAAGAAAGACTTGTTGATATTTGGTCCCAAATGGGATAAGAACCCAAAACCATTGCTTTGAGGCAGTGAATGGTTTGTATAAAGTTAATTTGGGTTAGAATATGTTATAATAGAATGAATTTGATTGATTACAAGTGCTAGAGATGCATGAAGAATGTTTAAAAGTGTAAAGAACGACTTGTTGATATTTGGTCACAAATGGGATAAGAACCCAAAACCATTGCTTTGAGGCAGTGAATGGCTTGTATAAAGTTATTTTGGGTTAGAATATCTTATAATACAATGAATTTGATTGATTACAAGTGCTAGAGATACATGAAGAATGTTTAGAAGTGAGAAGAAAGACTTGTTGATATTTGGTCCCAAATGGGATAAGAACCCAAAACCATTGCTTTGAGGCAGTGAATGGCTTGTATAAGTTTCTTTTGGGTTAGAATATGTTATAATACAATGAATTTATTTGATTAGAAGTGCTAGAGATACATGAAGAATGTTTAGAAGTGAGAAGAATGACTTGTTGATATTTGGTCTCATATGGGATAAGAACCCAAAACTATTGCTTTGAGGCAGTGAATGACTTGTATAAAGTTGTTTTGGGTTAGAATATGTTATAATACCATGAATTTATTTGATTACAAGTGCTAGAGATACATGAAAAAATGTTTAGAAGTGAGAAGAAAGACTTGTTGATATTTGGTCCCAAATGGGATAAGAACCCAAAACCATTGCTTTGAGGCAGTGAATGGTTTGTATAAAGTTAATTTGGGTTAGAATATGTTATAATAGAATGAATTTGATTGATTACAAGTGCTAGAGATGCATGAAGAATGTTTAAAAGTGTGAAGAAAGACTTGTTGATATTTGGTCACACTTGGGATAAGAACCCAAAACCATTGCTTTGAGGCAGTGAATGGCTTGTATAAAATTATTTTGGGTTAGAATATGTTATAATACAATGAATTTGATTGATTACAAGTGCTAGAGATACATGAAGAATGTTTAGAAGTGAGAAGAAAGACTTGTTGATATTTGGTCCCAAATGGGATAAGAACCCAAAACCATTGCTTTGAGGCAGTGAATGGCTTGTATAAGTTTATTTTGGGTTAAACAAGTTATAATACAATGAATTTATTTGATTACAAGTGCTAGAGATGCATGAAGAATGTTTAAAAGTGAGAAGAACGACTTGTTGATATTTGGTCACAAATGGGATAAGAACCCAAAACCATTGCTTTGAGGCAGTGAATGGCTTGTATAAAGTTATTTTGGGTTAGAATATCTTATAATACAATTAATTTGATTGATTACAAGTGCTAGAGATACATGAAGAATGTTTAGAAGTAAGAAGAAAGACTTGTTGATATTTGGTCCCAAATGGGATAAGAACCCAAAACCATTGCTTTGAGGCAGTGAATGGCTTGTATAAGTTTCTTTTGGGTTAGAATATGTTATAATACAATGAATTTATTTGTTTACAACTGCTAGAGATAGATGAAGAATGTTTAGAAGTGAGAAGAAAGAGTTGTTGATATTTGGTCCTAAATGGGATAAGAACCCAAAACCATTGCTTTGAGGCAGTGAATGGTTTGTATAAAGTTAATTTGGGTTAGAATATGTTATAATAGAATGAATTTGATTGATTACAAGTGCTAGAGATGCATGAAGAATGTTTAAAAGTGTGAAGAAAGACTTGTTGATATTTGGTCACAAATGGGATAAGAACCCAAAACCATTGCTTTGAGGCAGTGAATGGCTTGTATAAAATTATTTTGGGTTAGAATATGTTATAATACAATGAATTTGATTGATTACAAGTGCTAGAGATACATGAAGAATGTTTAGAAGTGAGAAGAAAGACTTGTTGATATTTGGTCCCAAATGGGATAAGAACCCAAAACCATTGCTTTGAGGCAGTGAATGGCTTGTATAAGTTTATTTTGGGTTAAACAAGTTATAATACAATGAATTTATTTGATTACAAGTGCTAGAGATGCATGAAGAATGTTTAAAAGTGAGAAGAACGACTTGTTGATATTTGGTCACAAATGGGATAAGAACCCAAAACCATTGCTTTGAGGCAGTGAATGGCTTGTATAAAGTTATTTTGGGTTAGAATATCTTATAATACAATTAATTTGATTGATTACAAGTGCTAGAGATACATGAAGAATGTTTAGAAGTAAGAAGAAAGACTTGTTGATATTTGGTCCCAAATGGGATAAGAACCCAAAACCATTGCTTTGAGGCAGTGAATGGCTTGTATAAGTTTCTTTTGGGTTAGAATATGTTATAATACAATGAATTTATTTGATTACAAGTGCTAGAGATAGATGAAGAATGTTTAGAAGTGAGAAGAAAGACTTGTTGATATTTGGTCCTAAATGGGATAAGAACCCAAAACCATTGCTTTGAGGCAGTGAATGGTTTGTATAAAGTTAATTTGGGTTAGAATATGTTATAATAGAATGAATTTGATTGATTACAAGTGCTAGCGATGCATGAAGAATGTTTAAAAGTGTGAAGAACGACTTGTTGATATTTGGTCACAAATGGGATAAGAACCCAAAACCATTGCTTTGAGGCAGTGAATGGCTTGTATAAAATTATTTTGGGTTAGAATATGTTATAATACAATGAATTTGATTGATTACAAGTGCTAGAGATACATGAAGAATGTTTAGAAGTGAGAAGAAAGACTTGTTGATATTTGGTCCCAAATGGGATAAGAACCCAAAACCATTGCTTTGAGGCAGTGAATGGTTTGTATAAAGTTAATTTGGGTTAGAATATGTTATAATAGAATGAATTTGATTGATTACAAGTGCTAGAGATGCATGAAGAATGTTTAAAAGTGTAAAGAACGACTTGTTGATATTTGGTCACAAATGGGATAAGAACCCAAAACCATTGCTTTGAGGCAGTGAATGGCTTGTATAAAGTTATTTTGGGTTAGAATATCTTATAATACAATGAATTTGATTGATTACAAGTGCTAGAGATACATGAAGAATGTTTAGAAGTGAGAAGAAAGACTTGTTGATATTTGGTCCCAAATGGGATAAGAACCCAAAACCATTGCTTTGAGGCGGTGAATGGCTTGTATAAGTTTATTTTGGGTTAAACAAGTTATAATACAATGAATTTATTTGATTACAAGTGCTAGAGATGCATGAAGAATGTTTAAAAGTGAGAAGAACGACTTGTTGATATTTGGTCACAAATGGGATAAGAACCCAAAACCATTGCTTTGAGGCAGTGAATGGCTTGTATAAAGTTATTTTGGGTTAGAATATCTTATAATACAATTAATTTGATTGATTACAAGTGCTAGAGATACATGAAGAATGTTTAGAAGTAAGAAGAAAGACTTGTTGATATTTGGTCACAAATGGGATAAGAACCCAAAACCATTGCTTTGAGGCAGTGAATGGCTTGTATAAATTTATTTTGGGTTAGAATATCTTATAATACAATGAATTTGATTGATTACAAGTGCTAGAGATACATGAAGAATGTTTAGAAGTGAGAAGAAAGACTTGTTGATATTTGGTCCCAAATGGGATAAGAACCCAAAACCATTGCTTTGAGGCAGTGAATGGCTTGTATAAGTTTCTTTTGGGTTAGAATATGTTATAATACAATGAATTTATTTGATTAGAAGTGCTAGAGATACATGAAGAATGTTTAGAAGTGAGAAGAATGACTTGTTGATATTTGGTCTCATATGGGATAAGAACCCAAAACTATTGCTTTGAGGCAGTGAATGACTTGTATAAAGTTGTTTTGGGTTAGAATATGTTATAATACCATGAATTTATTTGATTACAAGTGCTAGAGATACATGAAAAATGTTTAGAAGTGAGAAGAAAGACTTGTTGATATTTGGTCCCAAATGGGATAAGAACCCAAAACCATTGCTTTGAGGCAGTGAATGGCTTGTATAAAGTTATTTTGGGTTAGAATATGTTATAATACAATGAATTTGATTGATTACAAGTGCTAGAGATACATGAAGAATGTTTAGAAGTGAGAAGAAAGACTTGTTGATATTTGGTCCTAAATGGGATAAGAACCCAAAACCATTGCTTTGAGGCAGTGAATGGTTTGTATAAAGTTAATTTGGGTTAGAATATGTTATAATAGAATGAATTTGATTGATTACAAGTGCTAGCGATGCATGAAGAATGTTTAAAAGTGTGAAGAACGACTTGTTGATATTAGGTCACAAATGGGATAAGAACCCAAAACCATTGCTTTGAGGCAGTGAATGGCTTGTATAAAGTTATTTTGGGTTAGAATATGTTATAATACAATGAATTTGATTGATTACAAGTGCTAGAGATAGATGAAGAATGTTTAGAAGTGAGAAGAAAGACTTGTTGATAATTGGTCCCAAATGGGATAAGAACCCAAAACCATTGCTTTGAGGCAGTGAATGGTTTGTATAAAGTTAATTTGGGTTAGAATATGTTATAATAGAATGAATTTGATTGATTACAAGTGCTAGAGATGCATGAAGAATGTTTAGAAGTAAGAAGAAAGACTTGTTGATATTTGGTCCCAAATGGGATAAGAACCCAAAACCATTGCTTTGAGGCAGTGAATGGCTTGTATAAGTTTATTTTGGGTTAAACAAGTTATAATACAATGAATTTATTTGATTACAAGTGCTAGAGATGCATGAAGAATGTTTAAAAGTGAGAAGAACGACTTGTTGATATTTGGTCACAAATGGGATAAGAACCCAAAACCATTGCTTTGAGGCAGTGAATGGCTTGTATAAAGTTATTTTGGGTTAGAATATCTTATAATACAATTAATTTGATTGATTACAAGTGCTAGAGATACATGAAGAATGTTTAGAAGTAAGAAGAAAGACTTGTTGATATTTGGTCCAAAATGGGATAAGAACCCAAAACCATTGCTTTGAGGCAGTGAATGGCTTGTATAAGTTTCTTTTGGGTTAGAATATGTTATAATACAATGAATTTATTTGATTACAAGTGCTAGAGATAGATGAAGAATGTTTAGAAGTGAGAAGAAAGACTTGTTGATATTTGGTCCTAAATGGGATAAGAACCCAAAACCATTGCTTTGAGGCAGTGAATGGTTTGTATAAAGTTAATTTGGGTTAGAATATGTTATAATAGAATGAATTTGATTGATTACAAGTGCTAGCGATGCATGAAGAATGTTTAAAAGTGTGAAGAACGACTTGTTGATATTTGGTCACAAATGGGATAAGAACCCAAAACCATTGCTTTGAGGCAGTGAATGGCTTGTATAAAATTATTTTGGGTTAGAATATGTTATAATACAATGAATTTGATTGATTACAAGTGCTAGAGATACATGAAGAATGTTTAGAAGTGAGAAGAAAGACTTGTTGATATTTGGTCCCAAATGGGATAAGAACCCAAAACCATTGCTTTGAGGCAGTGAATGGTTTGTATAAAGTTAATTTGGGTTAGAATATGTTATAATAGAATGAATTTGATTGATTACAAGTGCTAGAGATGCATGAAGAATGTTTAAAAGTGTAAAGAACGACTTGTTGATATTTGGTCACAAATGGGATAAGAACCCAAAACCATTGCTTTGAGGCAGTGAATGGCTTGTATAAAGTTATTTTGGGTTAGAATATCTTATAATACAATGAATTTGATTGATTACAAGTGCTAGAGATACATGAAGAATGTTTAGAAGTGAGAAGAAAGACTTGTTGATATTTGGTCCCAAATGGGATAAGAACCCAAAACCATTGCTTTGAGGCAGTGAATGGCTTGTATAAGTTTCTTTTGGGTTAGAATATGTTATAATACAATGAATTTATTTGATTAGAAGTGCTAGAGATACATGAAGAATGTTTAGAAGTGAGAAGAATGACTTGTTGATATTTGGTCTCATATGAGATAAGAACCCAAAACTATTGCTTTGAGGCAGTGAATGACTTGTATAAAGTTGTTTTGGGTTAGAATATGTTATAATACCATGAATTTATTTGATTACAAGTGCTAGAGATACATGAAAAATGTTTAGAAGTGAGAAGAAAGACTTGTTGATATTTGGTCCCAAATGGGATAAGAACCCAAAACCATTGCTTTGAGGCAGTGAATGGTTTGTATAAAGTTAATTTGGGTTAGAATATGTTATAATAGAATGAATTTGATTGATTACAAGTGCTAGAGATGCATGAAGAATGTTTAAAAGTGTGAAGAAAGACTTGTTGATATTTGGTCAAAAATGGGATAAGAACCCAAAACCATTGCTTTGAGGCAGTGAATGGCTTGTATAAAATTATTTTGGGTTAGAATATGTTATAATACAATGAATTTGATTGATTACAAGTGCTAGAGATACATGAAGAATGTTTAGAAGTGAGAAGAAAGACTTGTTGATATTTGGTCCCAAATGGGATAAGAACCCAAAACCATTGCTTTGAGGCAGTGAATGGCTTGTATAAGTTTATTTTGGGTTAAACAAGTTATAATACAATGAATTTATTTGATTACAAGTGCTAGAGATGCATGAAGAATGTTTAAAAGTGAGAAGAACGACTTGTTGATATTTGGTCACAAATGGGATAAGAACCCAAAACCATTGCTTTGAGGCAGTGAATGGCTTGTATAAAGTTATTTTGGGTTAGAATATCTTATAATACAATTAATTTGATTGATTACAAGTGCTAGAGATACATGAAGAATGTTTAGAAGTAAGAAGAAAGACTTGTTGATATTTGGTCCCAAATGGGATAAGAACCCAAAACCATTGCTTTGAGGCAGTGAATGGCTTGTATAAGTTTCTTTTGGGTTAGAATATGTTATAATACAATGAATTTATTTGTTTACAACTGCTAGAGATAGATGAAGAATGTTTAGAAGTGAGAAGAAAGAGTTGTTGATATTTGGTCCTAAATGGGATAAGAACCCAAAACCATTGCTTTGAGGCAGTGAATGGTTTGTATAAAGTTAATTTGGGTTAGAATATGTTATAATAGAATGAATTTGATTGATTACAAGTGCTAGAGATGCATGAAGAATGTTTAAAAGTGTGAAGAAAGACTTGTTGATATTTGGTCACAAATGGGATAAGAACCCAAAACCATTGCTTTGAGGCAGTGAATGGCTTGTATAAAATTATTTTGGGTTAGAATATGTTATAATACAATGAATTTGATTGATTACAAGTGCTAGAGATACATGAAGAATGTTTAGAAGTGAGAAGAAAGACTTGTTGATATTTGGTCCCAAATGGGATAAGAACCCAAAACCATTGCTTTGAGGCAGTGAATGGCTTGTATAAGTTTATTTTGGGTTAAACAAGTTATAATACAATGAATTTATTTGATTACAAGTGCTAGAGATGCATGAAGAATGTTTAAAAGTGAGAAGAACGACTTGTTGATATTTGGTCACAAATGGGATAAGAACCCAAAACCATTGCTTTGAGGCAGTGAATGGCTTGTATAAAGTTATTTTGGGTTAGAATATCTTATAATACAATTAATTTGATTGATTACAAGTGCTAGAGATACATGAAGAATGTTTAGAAGTAAGAAGAAAGACTTGTTGATATTTGGTCCCAAATGGGATAAGAACCCAAAACCATTGCTTTGAGGCAGTGAATGGCTTGTATAAGTTTCTTTTGGGTTAGAATATGTTATAATACAATGAATTTATTTGATTACAAGTGCTAGAGATAGATGAAGAATGTTTAGAAGTGAGAAGAAAGACTTGTTGATATTTGGTCCTAAATGGGATAAGAACCCAAAACCATTGCTTTGAGGCAGTGAATGGTTTGTATAAAGTTAATTTGGGTTAGAATATGTTATAATAGAATGAATTTGATTGATTACAAGTGCTAGCGATGCATGAAGAATGTTTAAAAGTGTGAAGAACGACTTGTTGATATTTGGTCACAAATGGGATAAGAACCCAAAACCATTGCTTTGAGGCAGTGAATGGCTTGTATAAAATTATTTTGGGTTAGAATATGTTATAATACAATGAATTTGATTGATTACAAGTGCTAGAGATACATGAAGAATGTTTAGAAGTGAGAAGAAAGACTTGTTGATATTTGGTCCCAAATGGGATAAGAACCCAAAACCATTGCTTTGAGGCAGTGAATAGTTTGTATAAAGTTAATTTGGGTTAGAATATGTTATAATAGAATGAATTTGATTGATTACAAGTGCTAGAGATGCATGAAGAATGTTTAAAAGTGTAAAGAACGACTTGTTGATATTTGGTCACAAATGGGATAAGAACCCAAAACCATTGCTTTGAGGCAGTGAATGGCTTGTATAAAGTTATTTTGGGTTAGAATATCTTATAATACAATGAATTTGATTGATTACAAGTGCTAGAGATACATGAAGAATGTTTAGAAGTGAGAAGAAAGACTTGTTGATATTTGGTCCCAAATGGGATAAGAACCCAAAACCATTGCTTTGAGGCGGTGAATGGCTTGTATAAGTTTATTTTGGGTTAAACAAGTTATAATACAATGAATTTATTTGATTACAAGTGCTAGAGATGCATGAAGAAAGTTTAAAAGTGAGAAGAACGACTTGTTGATATTTGGTCACAAATGGGATAAGAACCCAAAACCATTGCTTTGAGGCAGTGAATGGCTTGTATAAAGTTATTTTGGGTTAGAATATCTTATAATACAATTAATTTGATTGATTACAAGTGCTAGAGATACATGAAGAATGTTTAGAAGTAAGAAGAAAGACTTGTTGATATTTGGTCACAAATGGGATAAGAACCCAAAACCATTGCTTTGAGGCAGTGAATGGCTTGTATAAATTTATTTTGGGTTAGAATATCTTATAATACAATGAATTTGATTGATTACAAGTGCTAGAGATACATGAAGAATGTTTAGAAGTGAGAAGAAAGACTTGTTGATATTTGGTCCCAAATGGGATAAGAACCCAAAACCATTGCTTTGAGGCAGTGAATGGCTTGTATAAGTTTCTTTTGGGTTAGAATATGTTATAATACAATGAATTTATTTGATTAGAAGTGCTAGAGATACATGAAGAATGTTTAGAAGTGAGAAGAATGACTTGTTGATATTTGGTCTCATATGGGATAAGAACCCAAAACTATTGCTTTGAGGCAGTGAATGACTTGTATAAAGTTGTTTTGGGTTAGAATATGTTATAATACCATGAATTTATTTGATTACAAGTGCTAGAGATACATGAAAAATGTTTAGAAGTGAGAAGAAAGACTTGTTGATATTTGGTCCCAAATGGGATAAGAACCCAAAACCATTGCTTTGAGGCAGTGAATGGCTTGTATAAAGTTATTTTGGGTTAGAATATGTTATAATACAATGAATTTGATTGATTACAAGTGCTAGAGATACATGAAGAATGTTTAGAAGTGAGAAGAAAGACTTGTTGATATTTGGTCCTAAATGGGATAAGAACCCAAAACCATTGCTTTGAGGCAGTGAATGGTTTGTATAAAGTTAATTTGGGTTAGAATATGTTATAATAGAATGAATTTGATTGATTACAAGTGCTAGCGATGCATGAAGAATGTTTAAAAGTGTGAAGAACGACTTGTTGATATTAGGTCACAAATGGGATAAGAACCCAAAACCATTGCTTTGAGGCAGTGAATGGCTTGTATAAAGTTATTTTGGGTTAGAATATGTTATAATACAATGAATTTGATTGATTACAAGTGCTAGAGATAGATGAAGAATGTTTAGAAGTGAGAAGAAAGACTTGTTGATAATTGGTCCCAAATGGGATAAGAACCCAAAACCATTGCTTTGAGGCAGTGAATGGTTTGTATAAAGTTAATTTGGGTTAGAATATGTTATAATAGAATGAATTTGATTGATTACAAGTGCTAGAGATGCATGAAGAATGTTTAGAAGTAAGAAGAAAGACTTGTTGATATTTGGTCCCAAATGGGATAAGAACCCAAAACCATTGCTTTGAGGCAGTGAATGGCTTGTATAAGTTTATTTTGGGTTAAACAAGTTATAATACAATGAATTTATTTGATTACAAGTGCTAGAGATGCATGAAGAATGTTTAAAAGTGAGAAGAACGACTTGTTGATATTTGGTCACAAATGGGATAAGAACCCAAAACCATTGCTTTGAGGCAGTGAATGGCTTGTATAAAGTTATTTTGGGTTAGAATATCTTATAATACAATTAATTTGATTGATTACAAGTGCTAGAGATACATGAAGAATGTTTAGAAGTAAGAAGAAAGACTTGTTGATATTTGGTCCCAAATGGGATAAGAACCCAAAACCATTGCTTTGAGGCAGTGAATGGCTTGTATAAGTTTCTTTTGGGTTAGAATATGTTATAATACAATGAATTTATTTGATTACAAGTGCTAGAGATAGATGAAGAATGTTTAGAAGTGAGAAGAAAGACTTGTTGATATTTGGTCCTAAATGGGATAAGAACCCAAAACCATTGCTTTGAGGCAGTGAATGGTTTGTATAAAGTTAATTTGGGTTAGAATATGTTATAATAGAATGAATTTGATTGATTACAAGTGCTAGCGATGCATGAAGAATGTTTAAAAGTGTGAAGAACGACTTGTTGATATTTGGTCACAAATGGGATAAGAACCCAAAACCATTGCTTTGAGGCAGTGAATGGCTTGTATAAAATTATTTTGGGTTAGAATATGTTATAATACAATGAATTTGATTGATTACAAGTGCTAGAGATACATGAAGAATGTTTAGAAGTGAGAAGAAAGACTTGTTGATATTTGGTCCCAAATGGGATAAGAACCCAAAACCATTGCTTTGAGGCAGTGAATGGTTTGTATAAAGTTAATTTGGGTTAGAATATGTTATAATAGAATGAATTTGATTGATTACAAGTGCTAGAGATGCATGAAGAATGTTTAAAAGTGTAAAGAACGACTTGTTGATATTTGGTCACAAATGGGATAAGAACCCAAAACCATTGCTTTGAGGCAGTGAATGGCTTGTATAAAGTTATTTTGGGTTAGAATATCTTATAATACAATGAATTTGATTGATTACAAGTGCTAGAGATACATGAAGAATGTTTAGAAGTGAGAAGAAAGACTTGTTGATATTTGGTCCCAAATGGGATAAGAACCCAAAACCATTGCTTTGAGGCAGTGAATGGCTTGTATAAGTTTCTTTTGGGTTAGAATATGTTATAATACAATGAATTTATTTGATTAGAAGTGCTAGAGATACATGAAGAATGTTTAGAAGTGAGAAGAATGACTTGTTGATATTTGGTCTCATATGAGATAAGAACCCAAAACTATTGCTTTGAGGCAGTGAATGACTTGTATAAAGTTGTTTTGGGTTAGAATATGTTATAATACCATGAATTTATTTGATTACAAGTGCTAGAGATACATGAAAAATGTTTAGAAGTGAGAAGAAAGACTTGTTGATATTTGGTCCCAAATGGGATAAGAACCCAAAACCATTGCTTTGAGGCAGTGAATGGTTTGTATAAAGTTAATTTGGGTTAGAATATGTTATAATAGAATGAATTTGATTGATTACAAGTGCTAGAGATGCATGAAGAATGTTTAAAAGTGTGAAGAAAGACTTGTTGATATTTGGTCAAAAATGGGATAAGAACCCAAAACCATTGCTTTGAGGCAGTGAATGGCTTGTATAAAATTATTTTGGGTTAGAATATGTTATAATACAATGAATTTGATTGATTACAAGTGCTAGAGATACATGAAGAATGTTTAGAAGTGAGAAGAAAGACTTGTTGATATTTGGTCCCAAATGGGATAAGAACCCAAAACCATTGCTTTGAGGCAGTGAATGGCTTGTATAAGTTTATTTTGGGTTAAACAAGTTATAATACAATGAATTTATTTGATTACAAGTGCTAGAGATGCATGAAGAATGTTTAAAAGTGAGAAGAACGACTTGTTGATATTTGGTCACAAATGGGATAAGAACCCAAAACCATTGCTTTGAGGCAGTGAATGGCTTGTATAAAGTTATTTTGGGTTAGAATATCTTATAATACAATTAATTTGATTGATTACAAGTGCTAGAGATACATGAAGAATGTTTAGAAGTAAGAAGAAAGACTTGTTGATATTTGGTCCCAAATGGGATAAGAACCCAAAACCATTGCTTTGAGGCAGTGAATGGCTTGTATAAGTTTCTTTTGGGTTAGAATATGTTATAATACAATGAATTTATTTGTTTACAACTGCTAGAGATAGATGAAGAATGTTTAGAAGTGAGAAGAAAGAGTTGTTGATATTTGGTCCTAAATGGGATAAGAACCCAAAACCATTGCTTTGAGGCAGTGAATGGTTTGTATAAAGTTAATTTGGGTTAGAATATGTTATAATAGAATGAATTTGATTGATTACAAGTGCTAGAGATGCATGAAGAATGTTTAAAAGTGTGAAGAAAGACTTGTTGATATTTGGTCACAAATGGGATAAGAACCCAAAACCATTGCTTTGAGGCAGTGAATGGCTTGTATAAAATTATTTTGGGTTAGAATATGTTATAATACAATGAATTTGATTGATTACAAGTGCTAGAGATACATGAAGAATGTTTAGAAGTGAGAAGAAAGACTTGTTGATATTTGGTCCCAAATGGGATAAGAACCCAAAACCATTGCTTTGAGGCAGTGAATGGCTTGTATAAGTTTATTTTGGGTTAAACAAGTTATAATACAATGAATTTATTTGATTACAAGTGCTAGAGATGCATGAAGAATGTTTAAAAGTGAGAAGAACGACTTGTTGATATTTGGTCACAAATGGGATAAGAACCCAAAACCATTGCTTTGAGGCAGTGAATGGCTTGTATAAAGTTATTTTGGGTTAGAATATCTTATAATACAATGAATTTGATTGATTACAAGTGCTAGAGATACATGAAGAATGTTTAGAAGTGAGAAGAAAGACTTGTTGATATTTGGTCCCAAATGGGATAAGAACCCAAAACCATTGCTTTGAGGCAGTGAATAGTTTGTATAAAGTTAATTTGGGTTAGAATATGTTATAATAGAATGAATTTGATTGATTACAAGTGCTAGAGATGCATGAAGAATGTTTAAAAGTGTAAAGAACGACTTGTTGATATTTGGTCACAAATGGGATAAGAACCCAAAACCATTGCTTTGAGGCAGTGAATGGCTTGTATAAAGTTATTTTGGGTTAGAATATCTTATAATACAATGAATTTGATTGATTACAAGTGCTAGAGATACATGAAGAATGTTTAGAAGTGAGAAGAAAGACTTGTTGATATTTGGTCCCAAATGGGATAAGAACCCAAAACCATTGCTTTGAGGCAGTGAATGGCTTGTATAAGTTTCTTTTGGGTTAGAATATGTTATAATACAATGAATTTATTTGATTAGAAGTGCTAGAGATACATGAAGAATGTTTAGAAGTGAGAAGAATGACTTGTTGATATTTGGTCTCATATGAGATAAGAACCCAAAACTATTGCTTTGAGGCAGTGAATGACTTGTATAAAGTTGTTTTGGGTTAGAATATGTTATAATACCATGAATTTATTTGATTACAAGTGCTAGAGATACATGAAAAATGTTTAGAAGTGAGAAGAAAGACTTGTTGATATTTGGTCCCAAATGGGATAAGAACCCAAAACCATTGCTTTGAGGCAGTGAATGGTTTGTATAAAGTTAATTTGGGTTAGAATATGTTATAATAGAATGAATTTGATTGATTACAAGTGCTAGAGATGCATGAAGAATGTTTAAAAGTGTGAAGAAAGACTTGTTGATATTTGGTCACAAATGGGATAAGAACCCAAAACCATTGCTTTGAGGCAGTGAATGGCTTGTATAAAATTATTTTGGGTTAGAATATGTTATAATACAATGAATTTGATTGATTACAAGTGCTAGAGATACATGAAGAATGTTTAGAAGTGAGAAGAAAGACTTGTTGATATTTGGTCCCAAATGGGATAAGAACCCAAAACCATTGCTTTGAGGCAGTGAATGGCTTGTATAAGTTTATTTTGGGTTAAACAAGTTATAATACAATGAATTTATTTGATTACAAGTGCTAGAGATGCATGAAGAATGTTTAAAAGTGAGAAGAACGACTTGTTGATATTTGGTCACAAATGGGATAAGAACCCAAAACCATTGCTTTGAGGCAGTGAATGGCTTGTATAAAGTTATTTTGGGTTAGAATATCTTATAATACAATTAATTTGATTGATTACAAGTGCTAGAGATACATGAAGAATGTTTAGAAGTAAGAAGAAAGACTTGTTGATATTTGGTCCCAAATGGGATAAGAACCCAAAACCATTGCTTTGAGGCAGTGAATGGCTTGTATAAGTTTCTTTTGGGTTAGAATATGTTATAATACAATGAATTTATTTGTTTACAACTGCTAGAGATAGATGAAGAATGTTTAGAAGTGAGAAGAAAGAGTTGTTGATATTTGGTTCTAAATGGGATAAGAACCCAAAACCATTGCTTTGAGGCAGTGAATGGTTTGTATAAAGTTAATTTGGGTTAGAATATGTTATAATAGAATGAATTTGATTGATTACAAGTGCTAGAGATGCATGAAGAATGTTTAAAAGTGTGAAGAAAGACTTGTTGATATTTGGTCACAAATGGGATAAGAACCCAAAACCATTGCTTTGAGGCAGTGAATAGCTTGTATAATATTATTTTGGGTTAGAAGATGTTATAATACAATGAATTTGATTGATTACAAGTGCTAGAGATACATGAAGAATGTTTAGAAGTGAGAAGAAAGACTTGTTGATATTTGGTCCCAAATGGGATAAGAACCCAAAACCATTGCTTTGAGGCAGTGAATGGCTTGTATAAGTTTATTTTGGGTTAAACAAGTTATAATACAATGAATTTATTTGATTACAAGTGCTAGAGATGCATGAAGAATGTTTAAAAGTGAGAAGAACGACTTGTTGATATTTGGTCACAAATGGGATAAGAACCCAAAACCATTGCTTTGAGGCAGTGAATGGCTTGTATAAAGTTATTTTGGGTTAGAATATCTTATAATACAATTAATTTGATTGATTACAAGTGCTAGAGATACATGAAGAATGTTTAGAAGTAAGAAGAAAGACTTGTTGATATTTGGTCCCAAATGGGATAAGAACCCAAAACCATTGCTTTGAGGCAGTGAATGGCTTGTATAAGTTTCTTTTGGGTTAGAATATGTTATAATACAATGAATTTATTTGATTACAAGTGCTAGAGATAGATGAAGAATGTTTAGAAGTGAGAAGAAAGACTTGTTGATATTTGGTCCTAAATGGGATAAGAACCCAAAACCATTGCTTTGAGGCAGTGAATGGTTTGTATAAAGTTAATTTGGGTTAGAATATGTTATAATAGAATGAATTTGATTGATTACAAGTGCTAGCGATGCATGAAGAATGTTTAAAAGTGTGAAGAACGACTTGTTGATATTTGGTCACAAATGGGATAAGAACCCAAAACCATTGCTTTGAGGCAGTGAATGGCTTGTATAAAATTATTTTGGGTTAGAATATGTTATAATACAATGAATTTGATTGATTACAAGTGCTAGAGATACATGAAGAATGTTTAGAAGTGAGAAGAAAGACTTGTTGATATTTGGTCCCAAATGGGATAAGAACCCAAAACCATTGCTTTGAGGCAGTGAATAGTTTGTATAAAGTTAATTTGGGTTAGAATATGTTATAATAGAATGAATTTGATTGATTACAAGTGCTAGAGATGCATGAAGAATGTTTAAAAGTGTAAAGAACGACTTGTTGATATTTGGTCACAAATGGGATAAGAACCCAAAACCATTGCTTTGAGGCAGTGAATGGCTTGTATAAAGTTATTTTGGGTTAGAATATCTTATAATACAATGAATTTGATTGATTACAAGTGCTAGAGATACATGAAGAATGTTTAGAAGTGAGAAGAAAGACTTGTTGATATTTGGTCCCAAATGGGATAAGAACCCAAAACCATTGCTTTGAGGCAGTGAATGGCTTGTATAAGTTTCTTTTGGGTTAGAATATGTTATAATACAATGAATTTATTTGATTAGAAGTGCTAGAGATACATGAAGAATGTTTAGAAGTGAGAAGAATGACTTGTTGATATTTGGTCTCATATGAGATAAGAACCCAAAACTATTGCTTTGAGGCAGTGAATGACTTGTATAAAGTTGTTTTGGGTTAGAATATGTTATAATACCATGAATTTATTTGATTACAAGTGCTAGAGATACATGAAAAATGTTTAGAAGTGAGAAGAAAGACTTGTTGATATTTGGTCCCAAATGGGATAAGAACCCAAAACCATTGCTTTGAGGCAGTGAATGGTTTGTATAAAGTTAATTTGGGTTAGAATATGTTATAATAGAATGAATTTGATTGATTACAAGTGCTAGAGATGCATGAAGAATGTTTAAAAGTGTGAAGAAAGACTTGTTGATATTTGGTCACAAATGGGATAAGAACCCAAAACCATTGCTTTGAGGCAGTGAATGGCTTGTATAAAATTATTTTGGGTTAGAATATGTTATAATACAATGAATTTGATTGATTACAAGTGCTAGAGATACATGAAGAATGTTTAGAAGTGAGAAGAAAGACTTGTTGATATTTGGTCCCAAATGGGATAAGAACCCAAAACCATTGCTTTGAGGCAGTGAATGGCTTGTATAAGTTTATTTTGGGTTAAACAAGTTATAATACAATGAATTTATTTGATTACAAGTGCTATAGATGCATGAAGAATGTTTAAAAGTGAGAAGAACGACTTGTTGATATTTGGTCACAAATGGGATAAGAACCCAAAACCATTGCTTTGAGGCAGTGAATGGCTTGTATAAAGTTATTTTGGGTTAGAATATCTTATAATACAATTAATTTGATTGATTACAAGTGCTAGAGATACATGAAGAATGTTTAGAAGTAAGAAGAAAGACTTGTTGATATTTGGTCCCAAATGGGATAAGAACCCAAAACCATTGCTTTGAGGCAGTGAATGGCTTGTATAAAATTATTTTGGGTTAGAATATGTTATAATACAATGAATTTGATTGATTACAAGTGCTAGAGATACATGAAGAATGTTTAGAAGTGAGAAGAAAGACTTGTTGATATTTGGTCCCAAATGGGATAAGAACCCAAAACCATTGCTTTGAGGCAGTGAATGGCTTGTATAAAATTATTTTGGGTTAGAATATGTTATAATACAATGAATTTGATTGATTACAAGTGCTAGAGATACATGAAGAATGTTTAGAAGTGAGAAGAAAGACTTGTTGATATTTGGTCCCAAATGGGATAAGAACCCAAAACCATTGCTTTGAGGCAGTGAATGGTTTGTATAAAGTTAATTTGGGTTAGAATATGTTATAATAGAATGAATTTGATTGATTACAAGTGCTAGAGATGCATGAAGAATGTTTAAAAGTGTGAAGAAAGACTTGTTGATATTTGGTCACAAATGGGATAAGAACCCAAAACCATTGCTTTGAGGCAGTGAATGGCTTGTATAAAATTATTTTGGGTTAGAATATGTTATAATACAATGAATTTGATTGATTACAAGTGCTAGAGATACATGAAGAATGTTTAGAAGTGAGAAGAAAGACTTGTTGATATTTGGTCCCAAATGGGATAAGAACCCAAAACCATTGCTTTGAGGCAGTGAATGGCTTGTATAAGTTTATTTTGGGTTAAACAAGTTATAATACAATGAATTTATTTGATTACAAGTGCTAGAGATGCATGAAGAATGTTTAAAAGTGAGAAGAACGACTTGTTGATATTTGGTCACAAATGGGATAAGAACCCAAAACCATTGCTTTGAGGCAGTGAATGGCTTGTATAAAGTTATTTTGGGTTAGAATATCTTATAATACAATTAATTTGATTGATTACAAGTGCTAGAGATACATGAAGAATGTTTAGAAGTAAGAAGAAAGACTTGTTGATATTTGGTCCCAAATGGGATAAGAACCCAAAACCATTGCTTTGAGGCAGTGAATGGCTTGTATAAGTTTCTTTTGGGTTAGAATATGTTATAATACAATGAATTTATTTGATTACAAGTGCTAGAGATAGATGAAGAATGTTTAGAAGTGAGAAGAAAGACTTGTTGATATTTGGTCCTAAATGGGATAAGAACCCAAAACCATTGCTTTGAGGCAGTGAATGGTTTGTATAAAGTTAATTTGGGTTAGAATATGTTATAATAGAATGAATTTGATTGATTACAAGTGCTAGCGATGCATGAAGAATGTTTAAAAGTGTGAAGAACGACTTGTTGATATTTGGTCACAAATGGGATAAGAACCCAAAACCATTGCTTTGAGGCAGTGAATGGCTTGTATAAAGTTATTTTGGGTTAGAATATCTTATAATACAATTAATTTGATTGATTACAAGTGCTAGAGATACATGAAGAATGTTTAGAAGTAAGAAGAAAGACTTGTTGATATTTGGTCCCAAATGGGATAAGAACCCAAAACCATTGCTTTGAGGCAGTGAATGGCTTGTATAAGTTTCTTTTGGGTTAGAATATGTTATAATACAATGAATTTATTTGTTTACAACTGCTAGAGATAGATGAAGAATGTTTAGAAGTGAGAAGAAAGAGTTGTTGATATTTGGTCCTAAATGGGATAAGAACCCAAAACCATTGCTTTGAGGCAGTGAATGGTTTGTATAAAGTTAATTTGGGTTAGAATATGTTATAATAGAATGAATTTGATTGATTACAAGTGCTAGAGATGCATGAAGAATGTTTAAAAGTGTGAAGAAAGACTTGTTGATATTTGGTCACAAATGGGATAAGAACCCAAAACCATTGCTTTGAGGCAGTGAATGGCTTGTATAAAATTATTTTGGGTTAGAATATGTTATAATACAATGAATTTGATTGATTACAAGTGCTAGAGATACATGAAGAATGTTTAGAAGTGAGAAGAAAGACTTGTTGATATTTGGTCCCAAATGGGATAAGAACCCAAAACCATTGCTTTGAGGCAGTGAATGGCTTGTATAAGTTTATTTTGGGTTAAACAAGTTATAATACAATGAATTTATTTGATTACAAGTGCTAGAGATGCATGAAGAATGTTTAAAAGTAAGAAGAACGACTTGTTGATATTTGGTCACAAATGGGATAAGAACCCAAAACCATTGCTTTGAGGCAGTGAATGGCTTGTATAAAGTTATTTTGGGTTAGAATATCTTATAATACAATTAATTTGATTGATTACAAGTGCTAGAGATACATGAAGAATGTTTAGAAGTAAGAAGAAAGACTTGTTGATATTTGGTCCCAAATGGGATAAGAACCCAAAACCATTGCTTTGAGGCAGTGAATGGCTTGTATAAGTTTCTTTTGGGTTAGAATATGTTATAATACAATGAATTTATTTGATTACAAGTGCTAGAGATAGATGAAGAATGTTTAGAAGTGAGAAGAAAGACTTGTTGATATTTGGTCCTAAATGGGATAAGAACCCAAAACCATTGCTTTGAGGCAGTGAATGGTTTGTATAAAGTTAATTTGGGTTAGAATATGTTATAATAGAATGAATTTGATTGATTACAAGTGCTAGCGATGCATGAAGAATGTTTAAAAGTGTGAAGAACGACTTGTTGATATTTGGTCACAAATGGGATAAGAACCCAAAACCATTGCTTTGAGGCAGTGAATGGCTTATATAAAATTATTTTGGGTTAGAATATGTTATAATACAATGAATTTGATTGATTACAAGTGCTAGAGATACATGAAGAATGTTTAGAAGTGAGAAGAAAGACTTGTTGATATTTGGTCCCAAATGGGATAAGAACCCAAAACCATTGCTTTGAGGCAGTGAATAGTTTGTATAAAGTTAATTTGGGTTAGAATATGTTATAATAGAATGAATTTGATTGATTACAAGTGCTAGAGATGCATGAAGAATGTTTAAAAGTGTAAAGAACGACTTGTTGATATTTGGTCACAAATGGGATAAGAACCCAAAACCATTGCTTTGAGGCAGTGAATGGCTTGTATAAAGTTATTTTGGGTTAGAATATCTTATAATACAATGAATTTGATTGATTACAAGTGCTAGAGATACATGAAGAATGTTTAGAAGTAAGAAGAAAGACTTGTTGATATTTGGTCCCAAATGGGATAAGAACCCAAAACCATTGCTTTGAGGCAGTGAATGGCTTGTATAAGTTTCTTTTGGGTTAGAATATGTTATAATACAATGAATTTATTTGATTAGAAGTGCTAGAGATACATGAAGAATGTTTAGAAGTGAGAAGAATGACTTGTTGATATTTGGTCTCATATGGGATAAGAACCCAAAACTATTGCTTTGAGGCAGTGAATGACTTGTATAAAGTTGTTTTGGGTTAGAATATGTTATAATACCATGAATTTATTTGATTACAAGTGCTAGAGATACATGAAAAATGTTTAGAAGTGAGAAGAAAGACTTGTTGATATTTGGTCCCAAATGGGATAAGAACCCAAAACCATTGCTTTGAGGCAGTGAATGGTTTGTATAAAGTTAATTTGGGTTAGAATATGTTATAATAGAATGAATTTGATTGATTACAAGTGCTAGAGATGCATGAAGAATGTTTAAAAGTGTGAAGAAAGACTTGTTGATATTTGGTCACAAATGGGATAAGAACCCAAAACCATTGCTTTGAGGCAGTGAATGGCTTGTATAAAATTATTTTGGGTTAGAATATGTTATAATACAATGAATTTGATTGATTACAAGTGCTAGAGATACATGAAGAATGTTTAGAAGTGAGAAGAAAGACTTGTTGATATTTGGTCCCAAATGGGATAAGAACCCAAAACCATTGCTTTGAGGCAGTGAATGGCTTGTATAAGTTTATTTTGGGTTAAACAAGTTATAATACAATGAATTTATTTGATTACAAGTGCTAGAGATGCATGAAGAATGTTTAAAAGTGAGAAGAACGACTTGTTGATATTTGGTCACAAATGGGATAAGAACCCAAAACCATTGCTTTGAGGCAGTGAATGGCTTGTATAAAGTTATTTTGGGTTAGAATATCTTATAATACAATTAATTTGATTGATTACAAGTGCTAGAGATACATGAAGAATGTTTAGAAGTAAGAAGAAAGACTTGTTGATATTTGGTCACAAATGGGATAAGAACCCAAAACCATTGCTTTGAGGCAGTGAATGGCTTGTATAAATTTATTTTGGGTTAGAATATCTTATAATACAATGAATTTGATTGATTACAAGTGCTAGAGATACATGAAGAATGTTTAGAAGTGAGAAGAAAGACTTGTTGATATTTGGTCCCAAATGGGATAAGAACCCAAAACCATTGCTTTGAGGCAGTGAATGGCTTGTATAAGTTTCTTTTGGGTTAGAATATGTTATAATACAATGAATTTATTTGATTAGAAGTGCTAGAGATACATGAAGAATGTTTAGAAGTGAGAAGAATGACTTGTTGATATTTGGTCTCATATGGGATAAGAACCCAAAACTATTGCTTTGAGGCAGTGAATGACTTGTATAAAGTTGTTTTGGGTTAGAATATGTTATAATACCATGAATTTATTTGATTACAAGTGCTAGAGATACATGAAAAATGTTTAGAAGTGAGAAGAAAGACTTGTTGATATTTGGTCCCAAATGGGATAAGAACCCAAAACCATTGCTTTGAGGCAGTGAATGGCTTGTATAAAGTTATTTTGGGTTAGAATATGTTATAATACAATGAATTTGATTGATTACAAGTGCTAGAGATACATGAAGAATGTTTAGAAGTGAGAAGAAAGACTTGTTGATATTTGGTCCTAAATGGGATAAGAACCCAAAACCATTGCTTTGAGGCAGTGAATGGTTTGTATAAAGTTAATTTGGGTTAGAATATGTTATAATAGAATGAATTTGATTGATTACAAGTGCTAGCGATGCATGAAGAATGTTTAAAAGTGTGAAGAACGACTTGTTGATATTAGGTCACAAATGGGATAAGAACCCAAAACCATTGCTTTGAGGCAGTGAATGGCTTGTATAAAGTTATTTTGGGTTAGAATATGTTATAATACAATGAATTTGATTGATTACAAGTGCTAGAGATACATGAAGAATGTTTAAAAGTGTGAAGAAAGACTTGTTGATATTTGGTCACAAATGGGATAAGAACCCAAAACCATTGCTTTGAGGCAGTGAATGGCTTGTATAAAATTATTTTGGGTTAGAATATGTTATAATACAATGAATTTGATTGATTACAAGTGCTAGAGATACATGAAGAATGTTTAGAAGTGAGAAGAAAGACTTGTTGATATTTGGTCCCAAATGGGATAAGAACCCAAAACCATTGCTTTGAGGCAGTGAATGGCTTGTATAAGTTTATTTTGGGTTAAACAAGTTATAATACAATGAATTTATTTGATTACAAGTGCTAGAGATGCATGAAGAATGTTTAAAAGTGAGAAGAACGACTTGTTGATATTTGGTCACAAATGGGATAAGAACCCAAAACCATTGCTTTGAGGCAGTGAATGGCTTGTATAAAGTTATTTTGGGTTAGAATATCTTATAATACAATTAATTTGATTGATTACAAGTGCTAGAGATACATGAAGAATGTTTAGAAGTAAGAAGAAAGACTTGTTGATATTTGGTCCCAAATGGGATAAGAACCCAAAACCATTGCTTTGAGGCAGTGAATGGCTTGTATAAAATTATTTTGGGTTAGAATATGTTATAATACAATGAATTTGATTGATTACAAGTGCTAGAGATACATGAAGAATGTTTAGAAGTGAGAAGAAAGACTTGTTGATATTTGGTCCCAAATGGGATAAGAACCCAAAACCATTGCTTTGAGGCAGTGAATGGCTTGTATAAGTTTATTTTGGGTTAAACAAGTTATAATACAATGAATTTATTTGATTACAAGTGCTAGAGATGCATGAAGAATGTTTAAAAGTGAGAAGAACGACTTGTTGATATTTGGTCACAAATGGGATAAGAACCCAAAACCATTGCTTTGAGGCAGTGAATGGCTTGTATAAAGATATTTTGGGTTAGAATAACTTATAATACAATTAATTTGATTGATTACAAGTGCTAGAGATACATGAAGAATGTTTAGAAGTAAGAAGAAAGACTTGTTGATATTTGGTCCCAAATGGGATAAGAACCCAAAACCATTGCTTTGAGGCAGTGAATGGCTTGTATAAGTTTCTTTTAGGTTAGAATATGTTATAATACAATGAATTTATTTGATTACAAGTGCTAGAGATAGATGAAGAATGTTTAGAAGTGAGAAGAAAGACTTGTTGATATTTGGTCCTAAATGGGATAAGAACCCAAAACCATTGCTTTGAGGCAGTGAATGGTTTGTATAAAGTTAATTTGGGTTAGAATATGTTATAATAGAATGAATTTGATTGATTACAAGTGCTAGCGATGCATGAAGAATGTTTAAAAGTGTGAAGAACGACTTGTTGATATTTGGTCACAAATGGGATAAGAACCCAAAACCATTGCTTTGAGGCAGTGAATGGCTTGTATAAAATTATTTTGGGTTAGAATATGTTATAATACAATGAATTTGATTGATTACAAGTGCTAGAGATACATGAAGAATGTTTAGAAGTGAGAAGAAAGACTTGTTGATATTTGGTCCCAAATGGGATAAGAACCCAAAACCATTGCTTTGAGGCAGTGAATGGTTTGTATAAAGTTAATTTGGGTTAGAATATGTTATAATAGAATGAATTTGATTGATTACAAGTGCTAGAGATACATGAAGAATGTTTAGAAGTGAGAAGAAAGACTTGTTGATATTTGGTCCCAAATGGGATAAGAACCCAAAACCATTGCTTTGAGGCAGTGAATGGCTTGTATAAGTTTATTTTGGGTTAAACAAGTTATAATACAATGAATTTATTTGATTACAAGTGCTAGAGATGCATGAAGAATGTTTAAAAGTGAGAAGAACGACTTGTTGATATTTGGTCACAAATGGGATAAGAACCCAAAACCATTGCTTTGAGGCAGTGAATGGCTTGTATAAAGTTATTTTGGGTTAGAATATCTTATAATACAATTAATTTGATTGATTACAAGTGCTAGAGATACATGAAGAATGTTTAGAAGTAAGAAGAAAGACTTGTTGATATTTGGTCCCAAATGGGATAAGAACCCAAAACCATTGCTTTGAGGCAGTGAATGGCTTGTATAAGTTTCTTTTGGGTTAGAATATGTTATAATACAATGAATTTATTTGATTAGAAGTGCTAGAGATACATGAAGAATGTTTAGAAGTGAGAAGAATGACTTGTTGATATTTGGTCTCATATGGGATAAGAACCCAAAACTATTGCTTTGAGGCAGTGAATGACTTGTATAAAGTTGTTTTGGGTTAGAATATATTATAATACCATGAATTTATTTGATTACAAGTGCTAGAGATACATGAAAAATGTTTAGAAGTGAGAAGAAAGACTTGTTGATATTTGGTCCCAAATGGGATAAGAACCCAAAACCATTGCTTTGAGGCAGTGAATGGTTTGTATAAAGTTAATTTGGGTTAGAATATGTTATAATAGAATGAATTTGATTGATTACAAGTGCTAGAGATGCATGAAGAATGTTTAAAAGTGTGAAGAAAGACTTGTTGATATTTGGTCCCAAATGGGATAAGAACCCAAAACCATTGCTTTGAGGCAGTGAATGGCTTGTATAAAGTTATTTTGGGTTAGAATATCTTATAATACAATGAATTTGATTGATTACAAGTGCTAGAGATACATGAAGAATGTTTAAAAGTGAGAAGAAAGACTTGTTGATATTTGGTCCCAAATGGGATAAGAACCCAAAACCATTGCTTTGAGGAAGTGAATGGCTTGTATAAGTTTCTTTTGGGTTAGAATATGTTATAATACAATGAATTTATTTGATTACAAGTGCTAGAGATACATGAAGAATGTTTAGAAGTGAGAAGAATGACTTGTTGATATTTGGTCCCATATGGGATAAGAACCCAAAACCATTGCTTTGAGGCAGTGAATGACTTGTATAAAGTTGTTTTGGTTTAGAATATGTTATAATACCATGAATTTGATTGATTACAAGTGCTAGAGATACATGAAGAATGTTAAGAAGGTAGAAGAAAGACTTGTTCATATTTGGTCCCAAATTGGATAAGAACCCAAAACCATTGCTTAGAGGCAGTGAATGGCTTCTATAAAGTTATTTTGTGTTAGAATATGTTATAATACAATGAATTTGATTGATTACAAGTGCTAGAGATACATGAAGAATGTTTAGAAGTGAGAAGAAACACTTGTTGATATTTGGTCCCAAATGGGATAAGAACCCAAAACCATTGCTTTGAGGTAGTGAATGGCTTGTATAAGTTTATTTTGGGTTAGAATATGTTATAATACAATGAGTTTATTTGATTACAAGTGCTAGAGATACATGAAAAATGTTTAGAAGTGAGAAGAAAAACTTGTTGATATTTGGTCCCAAATGGGATAAGAACCCAAAACCATTGCTTTGAGTCAGTGAATGGCTTGTATAAAGTTAATTTGGGTTAGAATATGTTATAATACAATGAGTTTGATTGATTACAATTGCTAGAGATGCATGAAAAATATTTAAAAGTGAGAAGAAAGACTTGTTGATATTTGGTCCCAAATGGGATAAGAACCCAAAACTATTGCTTTGAGGCAGTGAATGGCTTGTATAAAGTTATTTTGGGTTATAATATGTTATAATACAATGAATTTCATTGATTACAAGTGCTAGAGATCCATGAATAATGTTTAGAAGTGAGAAGAAAGACTTGTTGATATTTGGTCCCAAATGGGATAAGAACCCAAAACCATTGCTTTGAGGCAGTGAACGGTTTGTATAAGTTTGTTTTGGGTTAAATATGTTATAATACAATGAATTTATTTGATTACAAGTGCTAGAGATACAAGAAAAATGTTTAGAAGTGAGAAGAAATACTTGTTGATATTTGGTCCCAAATGGGATAAGAACCCAAAACCATTGCTTTGAGGCAGTGAATGGTTTGTATAAAGTTAATTTGGGTTAGAATATCTTATAATAAAATGAGTTTGATTGATTACAAGTGCTATAAATGCATGAAGAATGTTTAAAAGTGAGAAGAAAGACTTGTTGATATTTTGTCCCAAATGGGTAAGAACCCAAAACCATTGCTTTGAGGCAGTGAATGGCTTGTATAAAGTTATTTTGGGTTATAATATGTTATAATACAATGAATTTCATTGATTACAAGTGCTAGAGATCCATGAATAATGTTTAGAAGTGAGAAGAAAGACTTGTTGATATTTGGTCCCAAATGGGATAAGAACCCAAAACCATTGCTTTGAGGCAGTGAACGGTTTGTATAAGTTTGTTTTGGGTTAAATATGTTATAATACAATGAATTTATTTGATTACAAGTGCTAGAGATACAAGAAAAATGTTTAGAAATGAGAAGAAATACTTGTTGATATTTGGTCCCAAATGGGATAAGAACCCAAAACCATTGCTTTGAGGCAGTGAATGGTTTGTATAAAGTTAATTTGGGTTAGAATATCTTATAATACAATGAATTTGATTGATTACAAGTGCTAGAGATACATGAAGAATGTTTAGAAGTGAGAAGAAAGACTTGTTGATATTTGGTCCCAAATTGGATAAGAACCCAAAACCATTGCTTTGAGGCAGTGAATGGCTTGTATAAGTTTATTTTGGGTTATATAAGTTATAATACAATGAATTTATTTGATTACAAGTGCTAGAGATACATGAAAAATGTTTAGAAGTGAGAAGAAAGACTTGTTGATATTTGGTCCCAAATGGGATAAGAACCCAAAACTATTGCTTTGAGGCAGTGAATGGTTTGTATAAAGTTAATTTGGGTTAGAATATGTTATAATACAAAGAATTTGATTGATTACAAGTGCTAGAGATGCATGAAGAATGTTTAGAAGTAAGAAGAAAGACTTGTTGATATTTGGTCCCAAATGGGATAAGAACCCAAAACCATTGCTTTGAGGCAGTGAATGGCTTGTATAAGTTTCTTTTGGGTTAGAATATGTTATAATACAATGAATTTATTTGATTAGAAGTGCTAGAGATACATGAAGAATGTTTAGAAGTGAGAAGAATGACTTGTTGATATTTGGTCCCAAATGGGATAAGAACCCAAAACCATTGCTTTGAGGCAGTGAATGGTTTGTATAAAGTTAATTTGGGTTAGAATATGTTATAATAGAATGAATTTGATTGATTACAAGTGCTAGAGATGCATGAAGAATGTTTAAAAGTGTGAAGAAAGACTTGTTGATATTTGGTCCCAAATGGGATAAGAACCCAAAACCATTGCTTTGAGGCAGTGAATGGCTTGTATAAAGTTATTTTGGGTTAGAATATCTTATAATACAATGAATTTGATTGATTACAAGTGCTAGAGATACATGAAGAATGTTTAGAAGTGAGAAGAAAGACTTGTTGATATTTGGTCCCACATGGGATAAGAACCCAAAACCATTGCTTTGAGGAAGTGAATGGCTTGTATAAGTTTCTTTTGGGTTAGAATATGTTATAATACAATGAATTTATTTGATTACAAGTGCTAGAGATACATGAAGAATGTTTAGAAGTGAGAAGAATGACTTGTTGATATTTGGTCCCATATGGGATAAGAACCCAAAACCATTGCTTTGAGGCAGTGAATGACTTGTATAAAGTTGTTTTGGTTTAGAATATGTTATAATACCATGAATTTGATTGATTACAAGTGCTAGAGATACATGAAGAATGTTAAGAAGGTAGAAGAAAGACTTGTTCATATTTGGTCCCAAATTGGATAAGAACCCAAAACCATTGCTTAGAGGCAGTGAATGGCTTCTATAAAGTTATTTTGTGTTAGAATATGTTATAATACAATGAATTTGATTGATTACAAGTGCTAGAGATACATGAAGAATGTTTAGAAGTGAGAAGAAACACTTGTTGATATTTGGTCCCAAATGGGATAAGAACCCAAAACCATTGCTTTGAGGTAGTGAATGGCTTGTATAAGTTTATTTTGGGTTAGAATATGTTATAATACAATGAGTTTATTTGATTACAAGTGCTAGAGATACATGAAAAATGTTTAGAAGTGAGAAGAAAAACTTGTTGATATTTGGTCCCAAATGGGATAAGAACCCAAAACCATTGCTTTGAGTCAGTGAATGGCTTGTATAAAGTTAATTTGGGTTAGAATATGTTATAATACAATGAGTTTGATTGATTACAATTGCTAGAGATGCATGAAAAATATTTAAAAGTGAGAAGAAAGACTTGTTGATATTTGGTCCCAAATGGGATAAGAACCCAAAACTATTGCTTTGAGGCAGTGAATGGCTTGTATAAAGTTATTTTGGGTTATAATATGTTATAATACAATGAATTTCATTGATTACAAGTGCTAGAGATCCATGAATAATGTTTAGAAGTGAGAAGAAAGACTTGTTGATATTTGGTCCCAAATGGGATAAGAACCCAAAACCATTGCTTTGAGGCAGTGAACGGTTTGTATAAGTTTGTTTTGGGTTAAATATGTTATAATACAATGAATTTATTTGATTACAAGTGCTAGAGATACAAGAAAAATGTTTAGAAGTGAGAAGAAATACTTGTTGATATTTGGTCCCAAATGGGATAAGAACCCAAAACCATTGCTTTGAGGCAGTGAATGGTTTGTATAAAGTTAATTTGGGTTAGAATATCTTATAATAAAATGAGTTTGATTGATTACAAGTGCTATAAATGCATGAAGAATGTTTAAAAGTGAGAAGAAAGACTTGTTGATATTTTGTCCCAAATGGGATAAGAACCCAAAACCATTGCTTTGAGGCAGTGAATGGTTTGTATAAGTTTGTTTTGGGTTAAATATGTTATAATACAATGAATTTATTTGATTACAAGTGCTAGAGATACAAGAAAAATGTTTAGAAGTGAGAAGAAATACTTGTTGATATTTGGTCCCAAATGGGATAAGAACCCAAAACCATTGCTTTGAGGCAGTGAATGGTTTGTATAAAGTTAATTTGGGTTAGAATATGTTATAATACAATGAATTTGATCGATTACAAGTGCTAGAGATACATGAAGAATGTTTAGAAGTGAGAAGAAAGACTTGTTGATATTTGGTCCCAAATTGGATAAGAACCCAAAACCATTGCTTTGAGGCAGTGAATGGCTTGTATAAGTTTATTTTGGGTTAAATAAGTTATAATACAATGAATTTATTTGATTACAAGTGCTAGAGATACATGAAAAATGTTTAGAAGTGAGAAGAAAGACTTGTTGATATTTGGTCCCAAATGGGATAAGAACCCAAAACCATTGCTTTGAGGCAGTGAATGGTTTGTATAAAGTTAATTTGGGTTAGAATATGTTATAATACAAAGAATTTGATTGATTACAAGTGCTAGAGATGCATGTAGAATGTTTAAAAGTGAGAAGAACAACTTGTTGATATTTGGTCACAAATGGGATAAGAACCCAAAACCATTGCTTTGAGGCAGTGAATGGCTTGTATAAACTTATTTTGGGTTAGAATATCTTATAATACAATGAATTTGATTGATTACAAGTGCTAGAGATACATGAAGAATGTTTAGAAGTGAGAAGAAAGACTTGTTGATATTTGGTCCCAAATTGGATAAGAACCCAAAACCATTGCTTTGAGGCAGTGAATGGCTTGTATAAGTTTATTTTGGGTTAAATAAGTTATAATACAATGAATTTATTTGATTACAAGTGCTAGAGATACATGAAAAATGTTTAGAAGTGAGAAGAAAGACTTGTTGATATTTGGTCCCAAATGGGATAAGAACCCAAAACCATTGCTTTGAGGCAGTGAATGGTTTGTATAAAGTTAATTTGGGTTAGAATATGTTATAATACAATGAATTTCATTGATTACAAGTGCTAGGGATGCATGAAGAATGTTTAAAAGTGAGAAGAACGACTTGTTGATATTTGGTCACAAATGGGATAAGAACCCAAAACCATTGCTTTGAGGCAGTGAATGGCTTGTATAAAGTTATTTTGGGTTAGAATATCTTATAATACAATGAATTTGATTGATTACAAGTGCTACGAATACATGAAGAATGTTTAGAAGTGAGAAGAAAGACTTGTTGATATTTGGTCCCAAATGGGATAAGAACCCAAAACCATTGCTTTGAGGCAGTGAATGGCTTGTATAAGTTTATTTTGGGGTTATAATATGTTATAATACAATGAGTTTATTTGATCACAAGTGCTAGAGATACATGAAAAATGTTTAGAAGTGAGAAGAAAAACTTGTTGATATTTGGTCCCAAATGGGATAAGAACCCAAAACCATTGCTTTGAGGCAGTGAATGGCTTGTATAAAGTTAATTTGGGTTAGAATATGTTATAATACAATGAGTTTGATTGATTACAAGTGCTATAGATGCATGAAGAATGTTTAAAAGTGAGAAGAAAGACTTGTTGATATTTGGTCACAAATGGGATAAGAACCCAAAACCATTGCTTTGAGGCAGTGAATGGCTTGTATAAAGTTATTTTGGGTTAGAATATCTTATAATACAATAAATTTGATTGATTACAAGTGCTAGAGATACATGAAGAATGTTTAGAAGTGAGAAGAAAGACTTGTTGATATTTGGTCCCAAATGGGATAAGAACTCAAAACCATTGCTTTGAGGCAGTGAATGGCTTGTATAAGTTTCTTTTGGTTTAGAATATGTTATAATACAATGAATTTATTTGATTACAAGGGCTAGAGATAGATGAAGAATGTTTAGAAGTGAGAAGAATGAATTGTTGATATTTGGTCCCATATGGGATAAGAACCCAAAACCATTGCTTTGAGGAAGTGAATGACTTTTATAAAGTTGTTTTGGGTTAGAATATGTTATAATACCATGAATTGGATTGATTACAAGTGCTAGAGATACATGAAGAATGTTAAGAAGTGAGAAGAAAGACTTGTTCATATTTGGTCCCAAATGGGATAAGAACCCAAAACCATTGCTTATAGGCATTGAATGGCTTGTATAAAGTTATTTTGTGTTAGAATATGTTATAATACAATGAATTTGATTGATTACAAGTGCTAGAGATACATGAAGAATGTTTAGAAGTGAGAAGAAAGACTTGTTGATATTTGGTCCCAAATTGGATAAGAAACCAAAACCATTGCTTTGAGGCAGTGAATGGCTTGTATAAGTTTATTTTGGGTTAAATAAGTTATAATACAATGAATTTATTTGATTACAAGTGCTAGAGATACATGAAAAATGTTTAGAAGTGAGAAGAAAGACTTGTTGATATTTGGTCCCAAATGGGATAAGAACCCAAAACCATTGCTTTGAGGCAGTGAATGGTTTGTATAAAGTTAATTTGGGTTAGAATATGTTATAATACAATGAATTTGATTGATTACAAGTGCTAGAGATGCATGAAGAATATTTAAAAGTGAGAAGAACGACTTGTTGATATTTGGTCACAAATGGGATAAGAACCCAAAACCATTGCTTTGAGGCAGTGAATGGCTTGTATAAGTTTATTTTGGGGTTAGAATATGTTATAATACAATGAGTTTATTTGATCACAAGTGCTAGAGATACATGAAAAATGTTTAGAAGTGAGAAGAAAAACTTGTTGATATTTGGTCCCAAATGGGATAAGAACCCAAACCCATTGCTTTGAGGCAGTGAATGGTTTGTATAAAGTTAATTTGGGTTAGAATATGTTATAATACAATGAATTTCATTGATTACAAGTGCTAGAGATGCATGAAGAATGTTTAAAAGTGAGAAGAACGACTTATTGATATTTGGTCACAAATGGGATAAGAACCCAAAACCATTGCTTTGAGGCAGTGAATGGCTTGTATAAAGTTATTTTCGGTTAGAATATCTTAGAATACAATGAATTTGATTGATTACAAGTGCTAGAGATACATGAAGAATGTTAAGAAGTAAGAAGAAAGACTTGTTGATATTTGGTCCCAAATGGGATAAGAACCCAAAACCATTGCTTTGAGGCAGTGAATGGCTTGTATAAGTTTCTTTTGGGTTAGAATATGTTATAATACAAGGAATTTATTTGATTACAAGTGCTAGAGATAGATGAAGAATGTTTAGAAGTGAGAAGAATGACTTGTTGATATTTGGTCCCACATGGGATAAGAACCCACAACCATTGCTTTGAGGCAGTGAATGACTTGTATAAAGTTGTTTTGGGTTAGAATATGTTATAATACCATGAATTTGATTGATTACAAGTGCTAGAGATACATGAAGAATGTTAAGAAGTGAGAAGAAAGACTTGTTCATATTTGGTCCCAAATGGGATAAGAACCTAAAACCATTGCTTAGAGGCAGTGAATGGCTTGTATAAAGTTATTTTGTGTTAGAATATGTTATAATACAATGAATTTGATTGATTACGAGTGCTAGAGATACATGAAGAATGTTTAGAAGTGAGAAGAAAGACTTGTTGATATTTGGTCCCAAATGGGATAAGAACCCAAAACCATTGCTTTGAGGCAGTGAATGGCTTGTATAAGTTTATTTTGGGTTAGAATATGTTATAATACAATGAGTTTATTTGATTACAAGTGCTAGAGATACATGAAAAATGTTTAGAAGTGAGAAGAAAAACTTGTTGATATTTGGTCCCAAATGGGATAAGAACCCAAAACCATTGCTTTGAGGCAGTGAATGGCTTGTATAAAGTTAATTTGGGTTAGAATATGTTATAATACAATGAGTTTGATTGATTACAAGTGCTAGAGATGCATGAAGAATGTTTAAAAGTGAGAAGAAAGGCTTGTTGATATTTAGTCCTAAATGGGGTAAGAACCCAAAACCATTGCTTTGAGGCAGTGAATGGCTTTGTATAAAGTTATTTTGGGTTAGAATATGTTATAATACAATGAATTTCATTGATTACAAGTGCTAGAGATCCATGAATATTGTTTAGAAGTGAGAAGAAAGACTTGTTGATATTAGATCCCAAATGGGATAAGAACCCAAAACCATTGCTTTGAGGCAGTGAATGGCTTGTATAAAGTTATTTTGGGTTAGAATATCTTAGAATACAATGAATTTGATTGATTACAAGTGCTAGAGATACATGAAGAATGTTAAGAAGTAAGAAGAAAGACTTGTTGATATTTGGTCCCAAATGGGATAAGAACCCAAAACCATTGCTTTGAGGCAGTGAATGGCTTGTATAAATTTCTTTTGGGTTAGAATATGTTATAATACAATGAATTTATTTGATTACAAGTGCTAGAGATAGATGAAGAATGTTTAGAAGTGAGAAGAATGACTTGTTGATATTTGGTCCCACATGGGATAAGAACCCACAACCATTGCTTTGAGGCAGTGAATGACTTGTATAAAGTTGTTTTGGGTTAGAATATGTTATAATACCATGAATTTGATTGATTACAAGTGCTAGAGATACATGAAGAATGTTAAGAAGTGAGAAGAAAGACTTGTTCATATTTGGTCCCAAATGGGATAAGAACCCAAAACCATTGCTTAGAGGCAGTGAATGGCTTGTATAAAGTTATTTTGTGTTAGAATATGTTATAATACAATGAATTTGATTGATTACGAGTGCTAGAGATACATGAAGAATGTTTAGAAGTGAGAAGAAAGACTTGTTGATATTTGGTCCCAAATGGGATAAGAACCCAAAACCATTGCTTTGAGGCAGTGAATGGCTTGTATAAGTTTATTTTGGGTTAGAATATGTTATAATACAATGAGTTTATTTGATTACAAGTGCTAGAGATACATGAAAAATGTTTAGAAGTGAGAAGAAAAACTTGTTGATATTTGGTCCCAAATGGGATAAGAACCCAAAACCATTGCTTTGAGGCAGTGAATAGCTTGTATAGAGTTAATTTGGGTTAGAATATGTTATAATACAATGAGTTTCATTGATTACAAGTGCTAGAGATCCATGAATATTGTTTAGAAGTGAGAAGAAAGACTTGTTGATATTTGGTCCCAAATGGGATAAGAACCCAAAATCATTGCTTTAAGGCAGTGAATGGCTTGTATAAGTTTATTTTTGGTTAAATATGTTATAATACAATGAATTTATTTGATTACAAGTGCTAGAGATACATGAAAAATGTTTAGAAGTGAGAAGAAATACTTGTTGATATTTGGTCCCAAATGGGATAAGAACCCAAAACCATTGCTTTGAGGCAGTGAATGGTTTGTATAAAGTTAATTTGGGTTAGAATATGTTATAATACAATGAATATGATTGATTACAAGTGCTATAAGATACATGAAGAATGTTTAGAAGTGAGAAGAAAGACTTGTTGATATTTGGTCCCAAATTGGATAAGAACCCAAAACCATTGCTTTGAGGCAGTGAATGGGTTGTATAAGTTTATTTTGGGTTAAATAAGTTATAATACAATGAATTTATTTGATTACAACTGCTAGAGATACATGGAAAATGTTTAGAAGTGAGAAGAAAGACTTGTTGATATTTGGTCCCAAATGGGATAAGAACCCAAAACCATTGCTTTGAGGCAGTGAATGGTTTGTATAAAGTTAATTTGGGTTAGAATATGTTATAATACAATGAAATTGATTGATTACAAGTGCTAGAGATGCATGAAGAATGTTTAAAAGTGAGAAGAACGACTTGTTGATATTTGGTCACAAATGGGATAAGAACCCAAAACCATTGCTTTGAGGCAGTGAATCGCTTGTATAAAGTTATTTTGGGTTAGAATATCTTAGAATACAATGAATTTGATTGATTACAAGTGCTAGAGATACATGAAGAATGTTAAGAAGTAAGAAGAAAGACTTGTTGATATTTGGTCCCAAATGGGATAAGAACCCAAAACCATTGCTTTGAGGCAGTGAATGGCTTGTATAAGTTTCTTTTGGGTTAGAATATGTTATAATACAAGGAATTTATTTGATTACAAGTGCTAGAGATAGATGAAGAATGTTTAGAAGTGAGAAGAATGACTTGTTGATATTTGGTCCCACATGGGATAAGAACCCACAACCATTGCTTTGAGGCAGTGAATGACTTGTATAAAGTTGTTTTGGGTTAGAATATGTTATAATACCATGAATTTGATTGATTACAAGTGCTAGAGATACATGAAGAATGTTAAGAAGTGAGAAGAAAGACTTGTTCATATTTGGTCCCAAATGGGATAAGAACCCAAAACCATTGCTTAGAGGCAGTGAATGGCTTGTATAAAGTTATTTTGTGTTAGAATATGTTATAATACAATGAATTTGATTGATTACGAGTGCTAGAGATACATGAAGAATGTTTAGAAGTGAGAAGAAAGACTTGTTGATATTTAGTCCCAAATGGGATAAGAACCCAAAACCATTGCTTTGAGGCAGTGAATGGCTTGTATAAGTTTATTTTGGGTTAGAATATGTTATAATACAATGAGTTTATTTGATTACAAGTGCTAGAGATACATGAAAAATGTTTAGAAGTGAGAAGAAAAACTTGTTGATATTTGGTCCCAAATGGGATAAGAACCCAAAACCATTGCTTTGAGGCAGTGAATAGCTTGTATAAAGTTAATTTGGGTTAGAATATGTTATAATACAATGAGTTTCATTGATTACAAGTGCTAGAGATCCATGAATATTGTTTAGAAGTGAGAAGAAAGACTTGTTGATATTTGGTCCCAAATGGGATAAGAACCCAAAATCATTGCTTTAAGGCAGTGAATGGCTTGTATAAGTTTATTTTTGGTTAAATATGTTATAATACAATGAATTTCATTGATTACAAGTGCTAGAGATCCATGAATATTGTTTAGAAGTGAGAAGAAAGACTTGTTGATATTAGATCCCAAATGGGATAAGAACCCAAAACCATTGCTTTGAGGCAGTGAATGGCTTGTATAAAGTTATTTTGGGTTAGAATATCTTAGAATACAATGAATTTGATTGATTACAAGTGCTAGAGATACATGAAGAATGTTAAGAAGTAAGAAGAAAGACTTGTTGATATTTGGTCCCAAATGGGATAAGAACCCAAAACCATTGCTTTGAGGCAGTGAATGGCTTGTATAAATTTCTGTTGGGTTAGAATATGTTATAATACAATGAATTTATTTGATTACAAGTGCTAGAGATAGATGAAGAATGTTTAGAAGTGAGAAGAATGACTTGTTGATATTTGGTCCCACATGGGATAAGAACCCACAACCATTGCTTTGAGGCAGTGAATGACTTGTATAAAGTTGTTTTGGGTTAGAATATGTTATAATACCATGAATTTGATTGATTACAAGTGCTAGAGATACATGAAGAATGTTAAGAAGTGAGAAGAAAGACTTGTTCATATTTGGTCCCAAATGGGATAAGAACCCAAAACCATTGCTTAGAGGCAGTGAATGGCTTGTATAAAGTTATTTTGTGTTAGAATATGTTATAATACAATGAATTTGATTGATTACGAGTGCTAGAGATACATGAAGAATGTTTAGAAGTGAGAAGAAAGACTTGTTGATATTTGGTCCCAAATGGGATAAGAACCCAAAACCATTGCTTTGAGGCAGTGAATGGCTTGTATAAGTTTATTTTGGGTTAGAATATGTTATAATACAATGAGTTTATTTGATTACAAGTGCTAGAGATACATGAAAAATGTTTAGAAGTGAGAAGAAAAACTTGTTGATATTTGGTCCCAAATGGGATAAGAACCCAAAACCATTGCGTTGAGGCAGTGAATAGCTTGTATAAAGTTAATTTGGGTTAGAATATGTTATAATACAATGCGTTTCATTGATTACAAGTGCTAGAGATCCATGAATATTGTTTAGAAGTGAGAAGAAAGACTTGTTGATATTTGGTCCCAAATGGGATAAGAACCCAAAATCATTGCTTTAAGGCAGTGAATGGCTTGTATAAGTTTATTTTTGGTTAAATATGTTATAATACAATGAATTTATTTGATTACAAGTGCTAGAGATACATGAAAAATGTTTAGAAGTGAGAAGAAATACTTGTTGATATTTGGTCCCAAATGGGATAAGAACCCAAAACCATTGCTTTGAGGCAGTGAATGGTTTGTATAAAGTTAATTTGGGTTAGAATATGTTATAACACAATGAATATGATTGATTACAAGTGCTATAAGATACATGAAGAATGTTTAGAAGTGAGAAGAAAGACTTGTTGATATTTGGTCCCAAATTGGATAAGAACCCAAAACCATTGCTTTGAGGCAGTGAATGGCTTGTATAAGTTTATTTTGGGTTAAATAAGTTATAATACAATGAATTTATTTGATTACAACTGCTAGAGATACATGGAAAATGTTTAGAAGTGAGAAGAAAGACTTGTTGATATTTGGTCCCAAATGGGATAAGAACCCAAAACCATTGCTTTGAGGCAGTGAATGGTTTGTATAAAGTTAATTTGGGTTAGAATATGTTATAATACAATGAAATTGATTGATTACAAGTGCTAGAGATGCATGAAGAATGTTTAAAAGTGAGAAGAACGACTTGTTGATATTTGGTCACAAATGGGATAAGAACCCAAAACCATTGCTTTGAGGCAGTGAATGGCTTGTATAAAGTTATTTTGGGTTAGAATATCTTATAATACAATGAATTTGATTGATTACAAGTGATAGAGATACATGAAAAATGTTTAGAAGTAAGAAGAAAGACTTGTTGATATTTGGTCCCAAATGGGATAAGAACCCAAAACCATTGCTTTGAGGCAGTGAATGGCTTGTATAAGTTTCTTTTGGGTTAGAATATGTTATAATACAATGAATTTATTTAATTACAAGTGCTAGAGATAGATGAAGAATGTTTAGAAGTGAGAAGAATGACTTGTTGATATTTGGTCCCATATGGGATAAGAACCCAAAACCATTGTTTTGAGGCAGTGAATGACTTGTGTTCGAAGTTTTCACGGCTTGGCTAGCTTCTATAGGCGTTTTGTGAAAGATTTCAGTACCGTAGCCGCGCCTCTTACAGCCGTGATCAAGAAGCATGTGGCTTTTTCGTGGGGAGAGGCTCAAGAGAAAGCTTTCCGCGAACTTAAAGACCGTTTAACGCATGCTCCTATTTTAGCTTTACCTAACTTTAACAAAACTTTTGAGGTTGAATGTGATGCTTCAGGGTTAGGTATTGGAGCGGTTCTTACCCAAGGAGGGCGCCCTATAGCTTACTTTAGCGAGAAGTTAAGCGGAGCTACACTCAATTACCCGACGTATGATAAGGAGCTCTATGCATTGGTCCGATCGCTTGAAGTTTGGCAACATTACTTGTTAGCCAAGGAATTTGTAATCCATACCGACCATGAGACGTTGAAGCATCTTCGAGGCCAAACGACGTTAAAACGAAGACATGCACGTTGGCTAGAGTTTGTCGAGACTTTTCCGTACATCATCAAGTACAAGAAAGGCAAAGAGAATATTGTGGCTGATGCACTCTCACGTCGACATGCGCTCATCACCACCATGGACGCTAAAGTATTAGGGTTTGAACACGTGAAGATCGCTTATCTAGAAGACAACGACTTCGGATCCATCTTCAAGGAATGTGACAAAGCGGCTTTCGGACCATATTACAAGCATGACGGCTACTTATTCCGAGATAAGCGACTATGCATACCCCAAGGATCGATGCGGGAGCTTATCACCCGAGAAGCACATAGTGGAGGACTCATGGGCCATTTTGGAGTAGACAAGACCATGGCTATCCTTATGGAACATTTCTTTTGGCCTCATATGAGAAAAGACGTCGAACGGTTTTGCACAAAATGCATCACTTGCCTCCGCGCTAAGTCCAGGTCACATCCCCATGGTTTATATATGCCTTTACCTATTCCTAATGCTCCATGGGAGGATATTTCTATGGATTTTGTCTTAGGTTTGCCAAAGATTCAACATAAGGATTCCATCTTCGTGGTAGTCGATCGATTCTCAAAAATGGCGCATTTTATACCGTGTGACAAGACCAATGATGCCACTCAAACCGCCGATCTATTCTTTAAAGAAGTAGTGCGCATACACGGAGTGCCTCGAACCATTGTCTCCGACCGAGACACCAAGTTCATGAGCCATTTTTGGAGGACGTTATGGCGGAAACTAGGAACCAAACTCCTTTTCTCCACCACTTGCCATCCACAAACGGACGGCCAAACCGAGGTTGTAAACCGTACTCTATCTACTTTACTTAGAGTAACGGTCGGTAAGAACCCTAGAACTTGGTTAGAATGTTTACCCTAAACCCTCCGGAAGTCAAGTCTCAAGTCATTGAAGGAGGTGCCACTGCTCTCAATGCATCCTCGGAGCTGGTGAGGCGATCCGACCTCGATGCTCTCATTAAGGCACTCAAAGAATCATCCGGTAATGTGAATCTTGCCCTTAACTCCATTAAACCGCTTATAGTAGACTCCGAAGCCTCTCATCATATGATTAGTGATTCTAAACTAATTAGTGATATAGAACCGGCTTTAGGAAATTTAACTATAGCCAATGGAGATAAGGTACCGGTTAAAGGAATTGGAACATTGAATTTGTTTAACAAAAATACAAAAGCTTTCTATATGCCTAACTTTGCTTCTAATCTAGTCTCGGTTAGGAAAGCTACTAGGGATCTTAATTGTCATGTTATATTCGGTCCTAATGATGTGTATTTTCAGGATATTGAGACAAGTAAACTTCTTGGCCAAGGCAAGACCAAAGATGATCTCTATGTTCTTAAGAATACCGACTTATCTACCTCTCCCTCATCATGTTTTAGTTCTATTGTTGTTAGTGCTAATAGTGCCATTTGGCATGCTAGACTTGGTCATCCTCATACTCGTGCTTTAAGTTTAATGTTGCCTAATGTTTCTTTTAAGAATGATGAATGTGAAGCATGTATTCTTGGAAACCATTGCAAATCGGTTTTTCCAAAGTCTATGACTATTTATGATAATTGCTTTGATCTTGTTCATTCGGATGTGTGGACTTCACCTTGCATGTCTAGAGAAAACCATAAGTACTTTGTCACTTTTATTGATGAGAAATCTAAGTATACTTGGCTAACCTTGCTTTCTACTAAAGATAGGGTCCTAGAAGCTTTCACAAATTTTCAAAATTATGTGACTAATCACTTTAATGCCAAGATTAAGATTTTGAGATCAGATAATGGAGGGGAGTACACTAGTCTTGCATTCAAACAACACCTCAACAAACATGGAATCATTCACCAAACTAGTTGCCCATACACTCCACAACAAAACGGTGTAGCCGAGAGGAAGAATAGACATCTCATGGAAGTTGCTAGATCAATGATGTTCCATACAAACATTCCAAAACGTTTTTGGGAAGATGTCGTTGTATCCGCATGCTACTTGATCAACCGGACTCCAACAAAAATACTAAGCGATCTCTCACCTTTTGAAGTCCTTAATAAAATTAAACCGTCTCTCAATCACTTACGTGTGTTTGGTTGTGTGTGCTATGTGTTAAAACCAGGAGAACTCCGGAACAAAGTTGAAGCCAAAAGTGTCAAAGGAATGTTCATCGGATACTCTATCACGCAAAAAGGATACAAATGCTATGATCCGGAAACAAGGAAAGTAATGGTGTCTCGAGATGTTAAGTTTGTAGAAACAAAGGGCTACTATGACGAAAAGAATCGGGAAAGCTTGAAAGACTTATCTCAATCTACTTCCGACCGAGCCACAAACCTTTGGATGATTCTTGAAAAGCTCGGGCTCGAAAACCTTCAAGCTTCTAATCAAAGACCAACCTCTCCGGAAGAGTCTATTCCGAGAGAAGAAGATGAGAATCTAGCCCCGGAAAGCCCAAGCGATGAAACTAATGATCTAGACAATGAGTATGGTGAAGAAGAGGAAGGTTTAAATTCACTTGGAAGTGAAACCGAGTCCGACGCTCAAGAAAATGTGCCTCAAGATGAAGATGTTGTTCATCTTAGAAGAAGTGAACGTCTTAAACAACCACCATCAAATTGGAGAAACACTCGGGTCTACTACAACAACATGGCTATGGCCCATCCGATTCAAGCCGTGTACACTCTTGCACATTTCCCTAGTGAACATCAAGCATATCTAACTCAAGTGGACTCTCATTGGATTCCACAAACATATGAGGAAGCTCGGGAACACAAAGAATGGAGAGATGCGGTGGAAAATGAAACCAAGGCCAGTGAATCAAATCATACTTGGGATGAGTCCGAACTACCTAAAGGAAAGAAGGCAGTCACCTCTAGATGGATATTCACTATCAAGTACAAGAGTGACGGGGGGATAGAACGCTATAAAGCTCGGCTTGTAGCTAGAGGTTTTACACAAACGTATGGAGAAGACTATCTTGATACATTTGCTCCGGTAGCTAAACTCCACACCGTCCGAGTGGTTCTCTCATTAGCCGTGAACTTGGAATGGGAATTATGGCAAATGGACGTGAAGAATGCATTTCTTCAAGGAGAACTTGAGGATGAAGTCTACATGAGACCAGCACCGGGCATGGAAGATACAATAGCTCCCGGGAAAGTTTTGAAGCTCAAGAAAGCTATCTATGGACTTAAACAATCACCAAGAGCTTGGTACCACAAGCTTAGTACAACACTAATGGGTAGAGGCTTCAAGAAGTCGGAAGCCGATCACACTCTTTTCACACTACCAAGTAAAGAAGGTATTGTAGTCATTCTTGTGTATGTTGATGATATCATCATATCCGGGAATGACAAGGTAGGGATTCAAAATACAAAAGTTTTCCTTAAAACTGTTTTTGATATTAAAGATCTTGGAGAACTAAAATATTTTCTTGGTATAGAAGTGTGTAGATCCAAAGAAGGATTGTTTTTGTCAGAAAGAAAGTATGCTCTTGATCTTTTAAATGAAGTAGGGAAGCTTGGATCAAGACCGGTGGCAGCTCCTCTTGACCCGGATTACCAAACAAATGGAAAGGGGGAGCTTGGAGAAGAACCATTTGATGACCCTACACAATACCGACGACTAGTAGGTAAGCTAATATATCTTACCATTACACGACCTGATATTTGTTTTGTTATGAATCAGGTCTCTCAACACATGCAAGCACCTACAATGCACCATTGGAACATGGTGAGCCGGATACTTAAGAACATCAAAGGAGCTCCGGGCCAAGGCATTTGGATGGGTTGCAACAACAATACGGAGCTTGTTGGTTATTGTGATGCGGATTATGCCGGAGATAGAAAGGATAGAAGATCAACAACCGGATATTGCACGTTCATTGGAGGCAATCTTGTTACATGGAAAAGCAAGAAGCAAAAAGTTGTGTCTCTCTCTAGTGTCGAGTCGGAATATAGAGCAATGAGGAAGCTCACAACTGAATTAATATGGCTTAAAGCTCTTCTTAAAGACCTTGGAGTGGAATCATCAAGTCCGATCACCATGCATTGTGATAATGAAGCCGCTATACACATTGCATCAAACTCGGTCTTTCATGAAAGAACAAAACACATTGAAGTCGATTGCCACAAGGTTCGAGAGCAAGTTGGATTGGGAGTCATTCTACCGTGTTACACCGAAAGCTCCGAACAACTTGCGGATATCTTCACCAAGGCAGCAAGTCCACAAGTTTGTGAATACATTCACTCCAAGCTTGGTCTTGTGGATCTCACCAAACCATAACACTCACACTCTTTTTCCCTTATGTATAGTTTTTCCCATGTGGTTTTCTATACTAAGGTTTTTAATGAGGTGGGTGGTTATTGTTTCAAGCTTAACCTTAAAGACCTTCTTAAAGGTTAAGCTTGAGGGGGAGTGTGAATTGGATGTAAAAATGATCATGTCCGAGATCGATCGATCGTCCGAGAAGTCATGTCCGGGATCGAGAGAAGTTATGTCCGGGATCAAAAAAAACTATCGAGCCGTATCGACGAATTCTTCCATCCGGGATCGAGTGCCTCGAGCCACGACCGTCCGTACATCCGTCGATATGAGGTCGTCCGTACATGCATCAATTGAAGGCCCGATCTTGCACAACCACTTCAGCCCATTTAAAGGGCCTTATTCGTAGTAGAAGAGAAGAAAAGAAGGAGGCCTAGATCCTTCTATTCTAGCCGTTGGAGGATGCGCAAGTGGAGAGGTCACATGTGTGTTTAAACACTTTTACCAAGAGATGTCGCTTTCGTGTTTGGTTCTTATTCCATTTGTGACCAAATATCAACAAGTCTTTCTTCTCACTTTTAAACATTCTTCATGCATCTCTAGCACTTGTAATCAATCTAATTCATTGTATTATAACATATTCTAACCCAAAATAACTTTGTACAAGCCATTCACTGCCTCAAAGCAATGGTTTTGGGTACTTATCCCATTTGGGACCAAATATCAACAAGTCTTTCTACTCACTTCTAAACATTATTCATGTATCTCTAGCACTTGTAATCAATCTAATTCATTGTATTATAACATATTCTAACCCAAAATAACTTTATACAAGCCAGTCACTGCCTCAAAGCAATGGTTTTGGGTACTTATCCCATTTGTGACCAAATATCAACAAGTCTTTCTTCTCACTTCTAAACATTCTTCATGCATCTCTAGCACTTGTAATCAATCAAATTCATTGTATTATAGCATATTCTAACCCAAAATAACTTTATACAAGCCATTCACTGCCTCAAAGCAATGGTTTTGGGTACTTATCCCATTTGTGACCAAATATCAACAAGTCTTTCTTCTCACTTTTAAACATTCTTCATGCATCTCTAGCACTTGTAATCAATCAAATTCATTGTATTATAACATATTCTAACCCAAAATAACTTTGTACAAGCCATTCACTGCCTCAAAGCAATGATTTTGGATTCTTATCCAATTTGGGACCAAATATCAACAAGTCTTTCTTCTCACTTTTAAACATTCTTCATGCATCTCTAGCACTTGTAATCAATCAAATTCATTGTATTATAACATATTCTAGCCAAAAAATAACTTTATACAAGCCATTCACTGCCTCAAAGCAATGGTTTTGGGTTCTTATCCCATTTGGGACCAAATATCAACAAGTCTTTCTTCTCACTTCTAAACATTCTTCATGTATATCTAGCACTTGTAATCAATCTAATTCATTGTATTATAACATATTCTAACCCAAAATAACTTTATACAAGCCAGTCACTGCCTCAAAGCAATGGTTTTGGGTACTTATCCTATTTGTGACCAAATATCAACAAGTCTTTCTTCTCACTTCTAAACATTCTTCATGCATCTCTAGCACTTGTAATCAATCAAATTTATTGTATTATAACATATTCTAACCCAAAATAAATTTATCCAAGCCATTCACTACCTCAAAGCAATGGTTTTAAGTTCTTATCCCATTTGGGACCAAATATCAACAAGTCTTTCTTCTCACTTTTAAACATTCTTCATGTATCTCTAGCACTTGTAATCAATCTAATTCATTGTATTATAACATATTCTAACCCAAAATAACATTGTACAAGCCATTCACCGCCTCAAAGCAATGGTTTTGGGTACTTATCCCATTTGGGACCAAATATCAACAAGTCTTTCTTCTCACTTCTAAACATTATTCATGTATCTCTAGCACTTGTAATCAATCTAATTCATTGTATTATAACATATTCTAACCCAAAACAACTTTATACTAGCAATTCACTGCCTCAAAGCAATGGTTTTGGGTACTTATCCCATTTGTGACCAAATATCAACAAGTCTTTCTTCTCACTTCCAAACATTCTTCATGCATCTCTAGCACTTGTAATCAATCAAATTCATTGTATTATAGCATATTATAACCCAAAATAACTTTATACAAGCCATTCACTGCCTCAAAGCAAAGGTTTTGGGTACTTATCCCATTTGGGACCAAATATCAACAAGTCTTTCTTCTCACTTCTAAACATTCTTCATGTATCTCTAGCACTTGTAATCAATCAAATTCATTGTATTATAACATATTATAACCCAAAATAACTTTATACAAGCCATTCACTGTCTCAAAGCAATGGTTTTGGGTTCTTATCCCATTTGTGACCAAATATCAACAAGTCTTTCTTCTCACTTCTAAACATTATTAATGTATCTCTAGCACTTGTAATCAATCTAATTCATTGTATTATAACATATTCTAACCCAAAATAACTTTATACAAGCCATTCACTGCCTCAAAGAAATGGTTTTGGGTACTTATCCCATTTGGGACCAAATATCAACAAGTCTTTCTTCTCACTTCTAAACATTCTTCATGTATCTCTAGCACTTGTAATCAATCAAATTCATTGTATTATAACATATTCTAACCCAAAATAACTTTATACAAGCCATTCACTGTCTCAAAGCAATTGTTTTGGGTTCTTATCCCATTTGTGACCAAATATCAACAAGTCTTTCTTCTCACTTCTAAACATTATTAATGTATCTCTAGCACTTGTAATCAATCTAATTCATTGTATTATAACATATTCTAACCCAAAATAACTTTATACAAGCCATTCACTGCCTCAAAGCAATGGTTTTGGGTACTTATCCCATTTGTGACCAAATATCAACAAGTCTTTCTTCTCACTTTTAAACATTCTTCATGCATCTCTAGCACTTGTAATCAATCAAATTCATTGTATTATAACATATTCTAACCCAAAATAACTTTGTACAAGCCATTCACTGCCTCAAAGCAATGGTTTTGGGTTCTTATCGAATTTGGGACCAAATATCAACAAGTCTTTCTTCTCACTTTTAAACATTCTTCATGCATCTCTAGCACTTGTAATCAATCAAATTCATTGTATTATAACATATTCTAGCCAAAAATAACTTTATACAAGCCATTCAGTGCCTCAAAGCAATGGTTTTGGGTTCTTATCCCATTTGGGACCAAATATCAACAAGTCTTTCTTCTCACTTTTAAACATTCTTCATGCATCTCTAGCACTTGTAATCAATCAAATTTATTGTATTATAACATATTCTAACCCAAAATAAATTTATCCAAGCCATTCACTACCTCAAAGCAATGGTTTTAAGTTCTTATCCCATTTGGGACCAAATATCAACAAGTCTTTCTTCTCACTTTTAAACATTCTTCATGTATCTCTAGCACTTGTAATCAATCTAATTCATTGTATTATAACATATTCTAACCCAAAATAACATTGTACAAGCCATTCACCGCCTCAAAGCAATGGTTTTGGGTACTTATCCCATTTGGGACCAAATATCAACAAGTCTTTCTTCTCACTTCTAAACATTATTCATGTATCTCTAGCACTTGTAATCAATCTAATTCATTGTATTATAACATATTCTAACCCAAAACAACTTTATACTAGCAATTCACTGCCTCAAAGCAATGGTTTTGGGTACTTATCCCATTTGTGACCAAATATCAACAAGTCTTTCTTCTCACTTCCAAACATTCTTCATGCATCTCTAGCACTTGTAATCAATCAAATTCATTGTATTATAGCATATTATAACCCAAAATAACTTTATACAAGCCATTCACTGCCTCAAAGCAAAGGTTTTGGGTACTTATCCCATTTGGGACCAAATATCAACAAGTCTTTCTTCTCACTTCTAAACATTCTTCATGTATCTCTAGCACTTGTAATCAATCAAATTCATTGTATTATAACATATTATAACCCAAAATAACTTTATACAAGCCATTCACTGTCTCAAAGCAATGGTTTTGGGTTCTTATCCCATTTGTGTCCAAATATCAACAAGTCTTTCTTCTCACTTCTAAACATTATTAATGTATCTCTAGCACTTGTAATCAATCTAATTCATTGTATTATAACATATTCTAACCCAAAATAACTTTATACAAGCCATTCACTGCCTCAAAGAAATGGTTTTGGGTACTTATCCCATTTGGGACCAAATATCAACAAGTCTTTCTTCTCACTTCTAAACATTCTTCATGTATCTCTAGCACTTGTAATCAATCAAATTCATTGTATTATAACATATTCTAACCCAAAATAACTTTATACAAGCCATTCACTGTCTCAAAGCAATTGTTTTGGGTTCTTATCCCATTTGTGACCAAATATCAACAAGTCTTTCTTCTCACTTCTAAACATTATTAATGTATCTCTAGCACTTGTAATCAATCTAATTCATTGTATTATAACATATTCTAACCCAAAATAACTTTATACAAGCCATTCACTGCCTCAAAGCAATGGTTTTGGGTACTTATCCCATTTGTGACCAAATATCAACAAGTCTTTCTTCTCACTTTTAAACATTCTTCATGCATCTCTAGCACTTGTAATCAATCAAATTCATTGTATTATAACATATTCTAACCCAAAATAACTTTGTACAAGCCATTCACTGCCTCAAAGCAATGGTTTTGGGTTCTTATCGAATTTGGGACCAAATATCAACAAGTCTTTCTTCTCACTTTTAAACATTCTTCATGCATCTCTAGCACTTGTAATCAATCAAATTCATTGTATTATAACATATTCTAGCCAAAAATAACTTTATACAAGCCATTCAGTGCCTCAAAGCAATGGTTTTGGGTTCTTATCCCATTTGGGACCAAATATCAACAAGTCTTTCTTCTCACTTTTAAACATTCTTCATGCATCTCTAACACTTGTAATCAATCAAATTCATTGTATTATAACATATTCTAACCCAAAATAAATTTATCCAAGCCATTCACTGCCTCAAAGCAATGGTTTTGGGTTCTTATCCCATTTGGGACCAAATATCAACAAGTCTTTCTTCTCACTTTTAAACATTCTTCATGCATCTCTAGCACTTGTAATCAATCAAATTCATTGTATTATAACATATTCTAACCCAAAATAAATTTATCCAAGCCATTCACTGCCTCAAAGTAATGGTTTTGGGTTCTTATCCCATTTGGGACCAAATATCAACAAGTCTTTCTTCTCACTTTTAAACATTCTTCATGTATCTCTAGCACTTGTAATCAATCTAATTCATTGTATTATAACACGTTATAACCCAAAATAACTTTGTACAAGCCATTCACTGCCTCAAAGCAATGGTTTTGGGTTCTTATCGAATTTGGGACCAAATATCAACAAGTCTTTCTTCTCACTTTTAAACATTCTTCATGCATCTCTAGCACTTGTAATCAATCAAATTCATTGTATTATAACATATTCTAGCCAAAAATAACTTTATACAAGCCATTCACTGCCTCAAAGCAATGGTTTTGGGTTCTTATCCCATTTGGGACCAAATATCAACAAGTCTTTCTTCTCACTTTTAAACATTCTTCATGCATCTCTAGCACTTGTAATCAATCAAATTCATTGTATTATAACATATTCTAACCCAAAATAAATTTATCCAAGCCATTCACTGCCTCAAAGCAATGGTTTTGGGTTCTTATCCCATTTGGGACCAAATATCAACAAGTCTTTCTTCTCACTTTTAAACATTCTTCATGCATCTCTAGCACTTGTAATCAATCAAATTCATTGTATTATAACATATTCTAACCCAAAATAAATTTATCCAAGCCATTCACTGCCTCAAAGTAATGGTTTTGGGTTCTTATCCCATTTGGGACCAAATATCAACAAGTCTTTCTTCTCACTTTTAAACATTCTTCATGTATCTCTAGCACTTGTAATCAATCAAATTCATTGTATTATAACATATTCTAACCCAAAATAACTTTGTACAAGCTATTCACTGCCTCAAAGCAATCGTTTTGGGTTCTTATCCAATTTGGGACCAAATATCAACAAGTCTTTCTTCTCACTTTTAAACATTTCTTCATGCATCTCTAGCACTTGTAATCAATCAAATTCATTGTATTATAACATATTCTAGCCAAAAATAACTTTATACAAGCCATTCACTGCCTCAAAACAATAGTTTTGGGTTCTTATCCCATTTGGGACCAAATTTTAACAAGTCTTTCTTGTCACTTTTAAACTTTCTTCATGCATCTCTAGCACTTGTAATTAATCAAATTCATTGTATTATAACATATTCTAACCCAAAATAAATTTATCCAAGCCATTCACTGCCTCAAAGAAATGGTTTTGGGTTCTTATCCCATTTGGGACCAAATATCAACAAGTCTTTCTTCTCACTTCTAAACATTCTTCATGTATCTCTAGCACTTGTAATCAATCAAATTCATTATATTATAACATATTCTAACCCAAAATAACTTTATACAAGTCATTCACTGCGTCAAAGCAATGGTTTTGGGTTTTTATCCCATTTGTGACCAAATATCAACAAGTCTTTCTTCTCACTTTTAAACATTCTTCATGCATCTCTAGCACTTGTAATCAATCAAATTCATTGTATTATAACATATTATTACCCAAAATAACTTTGTACAAGCCATTCACTGCCTTAAAGCAATGGTTTTGGGTTCTTATCCCATTTGCGACCAAATATCAACAAGTCTTTCTTCTCACTTTTAAATATTATTCATGTATCTCTAGCACTTGTAATCAATCTAATTCATTGTATTATAGCATATTCTAACCCAAAATAACTTTATACAAGTCATTCACTGCCACAAAGCAATGGTTTTGGGTTCTTATCCCATTTGTGACCAAATATCAACAAGTCTTTCTTCTCACTTCTAAACATTCTTCATGTATCTCTAGCACTTGTAATCAATCAAATTCATTGTATTATAACATATTCTAACCCAAAATAACTTTATACAAGCCATTCACTGTCTCAAAGCAATGGTTTTGGGTTCTTATCCCATTTGTGACCAAATATCAACAAGTCTTTCTTCTCACTTCTAAACATTATTAATGTATCTCTAGCACTTGTAATCAATCTAATTCATTGTATTATAACATATTCTAACCCAAAATAACTTTATACAAGCCATTCACTGCCTCAAAGAAATGGTTTTGGGTACTTATCCCATTTGGGACCAAATATCAACAAGTCTTTCTTCTCACTTCTAAACATTCTTCATGTATCTCTAGCACTTGTAATCAATCAAATTCATTGTATTATAACATATTCTAACCCAAAATAACTTTATACAAGCCATTCACTGTCTCAAAGCAATTGTTTTGGGTTCTTATCCCATTTGTGACCAAATATCAACAAGTCTTTCTTCTCACTTCTAAACATTATTAATGTATCTCTAGCACTTGTAATCAATCTAATTCATTGTATTATAACATATTCTAACCCAAAATAACTTTATACAAGCCATTCACTGCCTCAAAGCAATGGTTTTGGGTACTTATCCCATTTGTGACCAAATATCAACAAGTCTTTCTTCTCACTTTTAAACATTCTTCATGCATCTCTAGCACTTGTAATCAATCAAATTCATTGTATTATAACATATTCTAACCCAAAATAACTTTGTACAAGCCATTCACTGCCTCAAAGCAATGGTTTTGGGTTCTTATCGAATTTGGGACCAAATATCAACAAGTCTTTCTTCTCACTTTTAAACATTCTTCATGCATCTCTAGCACTTGTAATCAATCAAATTCATTGTATTATAATATATTCTAGCCAAAAATAAATTTATACAAGCCATTCACTGCCTCAAAGCAATGGTTTTGGGTTCTTATCCCATTTGGGACCAAATATCAACAAGTCTTTCTTCTCACTTTTAAACATTCTTCATGCATCTCTAGCACTTGTAATCAATCAAATTCATTGTATTATAACATATTCTAACCCAAAATAAATTTATCCAAGCCATTCACTGCCTCAAAGCAATGGTTTTGGGTTCTTATCCCATTTGGGACCAAATATCAACAAGTCTTTCTTCTCACTTTTAAACATTCTTCATGCATCTCTAGCACTTGTAATCAATCAAATTCATTGTATTATAACATATTCTAACCCAAAATAAATTTATCCAAGCCATTCACTGCCTCAAAGTAATGGTTTTGGGTTCTTATCCCATTTGGGACCAAATATCAACAAGTCTTTCTTCTCACTTTTAAACATTCTTCATGTATCTCTAGCACTTGTAATCAATCAAATTCATTGTATTATAACATATTCTAACCCAAAATAACTTTGTACAAGCTATTCACTGCCTCAAAGCAATCGTTTTGGGTTCTTATCCAATTTGGGACCAAATATCACAAGTCTTTCTTCTCACTTTTAAACATTCTTCATGCATCTCTAGCACTTGTAATCAATCAAATTCATTGTATTATAACATATTCTAGCCAAAAAAAACTTTATACAAGCCATTCACTGCCTCAAAACAATAGTTTTCGGTTCTTATCCCATTTGGGACCAAATTTTAACAAGTCTTTCTTGTCACTTTTAAACTTTCTTCATGCATCTCTAGCACTTGTAATTAATCAAATTCATTGTATTATAACATATTCTAACCCAAAATAAATTTATCCAAGCCATTCACTGCCTCAAAGAAATGGTTTTGGGTTCTTATCCCATTTGGGACCAAATATTGACAAGTCTTTCTTCTCACTTCTAAACATTCTTCATGTATCTCTAGCACTTGTAATCAATCAAATTCATTATATTATAACATATTCTAACCCAAAATAACTTTATACAAGTCATTCACTGCGTCAAAGCAATGGTTTTGGGTTTTTATCCCATTTGTGACCAAATATCAACAAGTCTTTCTTCTCACTTTTAAACATTCTTCATGCATCTCTAGCACTTGTAATCAATCAAATTCATTGTATTATAACATATTCTTACCCAAAATAACTTTGTACAAGCCATTCACTGCCTTAAAGCAATGGTTTTGGGTTCTTATCCCATTTGCGACCAAATATCAACAAGTCTTTCTTCTCACTTTTAAACATTATTCATGTATCTCTAGCACTTGTAATCAATCTAATTCATTGTATTATAGCATATTCTAACCCAAAATAACTTTATACAAGTCATTCACTGCCACAAAGCAATGGTTTTGGGTTCTTATCCCATTTGTGACCAAATATCAACAAGTCTTTCTTCTCACTTCTAAACATTCTTCATGCATCTCTAGCACTTGTAATTAATCAAATTCATTGTATTATAACATATTCTAGCCAAAAATAACTTTATACAAGCCATTCACTGCCTCAAAGCAATGGTTTTGGGTTCTTATCCCATTTGGGACCAAATATCAACAAGTCTTTCTTCTCACTTCTAAACATTATTCATGTATCTCTAGTACTTGTAATCAATCTAATTCATTGTATTATAACATATTCTAACCCAAGATAACTTTATACAAGCCATTCACTGCCTCAAAGCAATGGTTTTGGGTTCTTATTCCATTTGTGACGAAATATCAACAAGTCTTTCTTCTCACTTTTAAACATTCTTCATGTATCTCTAGCACTTGTAATCAATCAAATTCATTGTATTATAACATATTCTAACCCAAAATAACTTTATACAAGCCATTCACTGTCTCAAAGCAATTGTTTTGGGTTCTTATCCCATTTGTGACCAAATATCAACAAGTCTTTCTTCTCACTTCTAAACATTATTAATGTATCTCTAGCACTTGTAATCAATCTAATTCATTGTATTATAACATATTCTAACCCAAAATAACTTTATACAAGCCATTCACTGCCTCAAAGCAATGGTTTTGGGTACTTATCCCATTTGTGACCAAATATCAACAAGTCTTTCTTCTCACTTTTAAACATTCTTCATGCATCTCTAGCACTTGTAATCAATCAAATTCATTGTATTATAACATATTCTAACCCAAAATAACTTTGTACAAGCCATTCACTGCCTCAAAGCAATGGTTTTGGGTTCTTATCGAATTTGGGACCAAATATCAACAAGTCTTTCTTCTCACTTTTAAACATTCTTCATGCATCTCTAGCACTTGTAATCAATCAAATTCATTGTATTATAATATATTCTAGCCAAAAATAACTTTATACAAGCCATTCACTGCCTCAAAGCAATGGTTTTGGGTTCTTATCCCATTTGGGACCAAATATCAACAAGTCTTTCTTCTCACTTTTAAACATTCTTCATGCATCTCTAGCACTTGTAATCAATCAAATTCATTGTATTATAACATATTCTAACCCAAAATAAATTTATCCAAGCCATTCACTGCCTCAAAGCAATGGTTTTGGGTTCTTATCCCATTTGGGACCAAATATCAACAAGTCTTTCTTCTCACTTTTAAACATTCTTCATGCATCTCTAGCACTTGTAATCAATCAAATTCATTGTATTATAACATATTCTAACCCAAAATAAATTTATCCAAGCCATTCACTGCCTCAAAGTAATGGTTTTGGGTTCTTATCCCATTTGGGACCAAATATCAACAAGTCTTTCTTCTCACTTTTAAACATTCTTCATGTATCTCTAGCACTTGTAATCAATCAAATTCATTGTATTATAACATATTCTAACCCAAAATAACTTTGTACAAGCTATTCACTGCCTCAAAGCAATCGTTTTGGGTTCTTATCCAATTTGGGACCAAATATCACAAGTCTTTCTTCTCACTTTTAAACATTCTTCATGCATCTCTAGCACTTGTAATCAATCAAATTCATTGTATTATAACATATTCTAGCCAAAAAAAACTTTATACAAGCCATTCACTGCCTCAAAACAATAGTTTTCGGTTCTTATCCCATTTGGGACCAAATTTTAACAAGTCTTTCTTGTCACTTTTAAACTTTCTTCATGCATCTCTAGCACTTGTAATTAATCAAATTCATTGTATTATAACATATTCTAACCCAAAATAAATTTATCCAAGCCATTCACTGCCTCAAAGAAATGGTTTTGGGTTCTTATCCCATTTGGGACCAAATATTGACAAGTCTTTCTTCTCACTTCTAAACATTCTTCATGTATCTCTAGCACTTGTAATCAATCAAATTCATTATATTATAACATATTCTAACCCAAAATAACTTTATACAAGTCATTCACTGCGTCAAAGCAATGGTTTTGGGTTTTTATCCCATTTGTGACCAAATATCAACAAGTCTTTCTTCTCACTTTTAAACATTCTTCATGCATCTCTAGCACTTGTAATCAATCAAATTCATTGTATTATAACATATTCTTACCCAAAATAACTTTGTACAAGCCATTCACTGCCTTAAAGCAATGGTTTTGGGTTCTTATCCCATTTGCGACCAAATATCAACAAGTCTTTCTTCTCACTTTTAAACATTATTCATGTATCTCTAGCACTTGTAATCAATCTAATTCATTGTATTATAGCATATTCTAACCCAAAATAACTTTATACAAGTCATTCACTGCCACAAAGCAATGGTTTTGGGTTCTTATCCCATTTGTGACCAAATATCAACAAGTCTTTCTTCTCACTTCTAAACATTCTTCATGCATCTCTAGCACTTGTAATTAATCAAATTCATTGTATTATAACATATTCTAGCCAAAAATAACTTTCTACAAGCCATTCACTGCCTCAAAGCAATGGTTTTGGGTTCTTATCCCATTTGGGACCAAATATCAACAAGTCTTTCTTCTCACTTCTAAACATTATTCATGTATCTCTAGTACTTGTAATCAATCTAATTCATTGTATTATAACATATTCTAACCCAAGATAACTTTATACAAGCCATTCACTGCCTCAAAGCAATGGTTTTGGGTTCTTATTCCATTTGTGACGAAATATCAACAAGTCTTTCTTCTCACTTTTAAACATTCTTCATGTATCTCTAGCACTTGTAATCAATCAAATTCATTGTATTATAACATATTCTAACCCAAAATAACTTTATACAAGCCATTCACTGTCTCAAAGCAATTGTTTTGGGTTCTTATCCCATTTGTGACCAAATATCAACAAGTCTTTCTTCTCACTTCTAAACATTATTAATGTATCTCTAGCACTTGTAATCAATCTAATTCATTGTATTATAACATATTCTAACCCAAAATAACTTTATACAAGCCATTCACTGCCTCAAAGCAATGGTTTTGGGTACTTATCCCATTTGTGACCAAATATCAACAAGTCTTTCTTCTCACTTTTAAACATTCTTCATGCATCTCTAGCACTTGTAATCAATCAAATTCATTGTATTATAACATATTCTAACCCAAAATAACTTTGTACAAGCCATTCACTGCCTCAAAGCAATGGTTTTGGGTTCTTATCGAATTTGGGACCAAATATCAACAAGTCTTTCTTCTCACTTTTAAACATTCTTCATGCATCTCTAGCACTTGTAATCAATCAAATTCATTGTATTATAACATATTCTAGCCAAAAATAACTTTATACAAGCCATTCACTGCCTCAAAGCAATGGTTTTGGGTTCTTATCCCATTTGGGACCAAATATCAACAAGTCTTTCTTCTCACTTTTAAACATTCTTCATGCATCTCTAGCACTTGTAATCAATCAAATTCATTGTATTATAACATATTCTAACCCAAAATAAATTTATCCAAGCCATTCACTGCCTCAAAGCAATGGTTTTGGGTTCTTATCCCATTTGGGACCAAATATCAACAAGTCTTTCTTCTCACTTTTAAACATTCTTCATGCATCTCTAGCACTTGTAATCAATCAAATTCATTGTATTATAACATATTCTAACCCAAAATAAATTTATCCAAGCCATTCACTGCCTCAAAGTAATGGTTTTGGGTTCTTATCCCATTTGGGACCAAATATCAACAAGTCTTTCTTCTCACTTTTAAACATTCTTCATGTATCTCTAGCACTTGTAATCAATCAAATTCATTGTATTATAACATATTCTAACCCAAAATAACTTTGTACAAGCTATTCACTGCCTCAAAGCAATCGTTTTGGGTTCTTATCCAATTTGGGACCAAATATCACAAGTCTTTCTTCTCACTTTTAAACATTCTTCATGCATCTCTTGCACTTGTAATCAATCAAATTCATTGTATTATAACATATTCTAGCCAAAAAAAACTTTATACAAGCCATTCACTGCCTCAAAACAATAGTTTTCGGTTCTTATCCCATTTGGGACCAAATTTTAACAAGTCTTTCTTGTCACTTTTAAACTTTCTTCATGCATCTCTAGCACTTGTAATTAATCAAATTCATTGTATTATAACATATTCTAACCCAAAATAAATTTATCCAAGCCATTCACTGCCTCAAAGAAATGGTTTTGGGTTCTTATCCCATTTGGGACCAAATATTGACAAGTCTTCCTTCTCACTTCTAAACATTCTTCATGTATCTCTAGCACTTGTAATCAATCAAATTCATTATATTATAACATATTCTAACCCAAAATAACTTTATACAAGTCATTCACTGCGTCAAAGCAATGGTTTTGGGTTTTTATCCCATTTGTGACCAAATATCAACAAGTCTTTCTTCTCACTTTTAAACATTCTTCATGCATCTCTAGCACTTGTAATCAATCAAATTCATTGTATTATAACATATTCTTACCCAAAATAACTTTGTACAAGCCATTCACTGCCTTAAAGCAATGGTTTTGGGTTCTTATCCCATTTGCGACCAAATATCAACAAGTCTTTCTTCTCACTTTTAAACATTATTCATGTATCTCTAGCACTTGTAATCAATCTAATTCATTGTATTATAGCATATTCTAACCCAAAATAACTTTATACAAGTCATTCACTGCCACAAAGCAATGGTTTTGGGTTCTTATCCCATTTGTGACCAAATATCAACAAGTCTTTCTTCTCACTTCTAAACATTCTTCATGCATCTCTAGCACTTGTAATCAATCAAATTCATTGTATTATAACATATTCTAGCCAAAAATAACTTTATACAAGCCATTCACTGCCTCAAAGCAATGGTTTTGGGTTCTTATCCCATTTGGGACCAAATATCAACAAGTCTTTCTTCTCACTTCTAAACATTATTCATGTATCTCTAGTACTTGTAATCAATCTAATTCATTGTATTATAACATATTCTAACCCAAGATAACTTTATACAAGCCATTCACTGCCTCAAAGCAATGGTTTTGGGTTCTTATTCCATTTGTGACGAAATATCAACAAGTCTTTCTTCTCACTTTTAAACATTCTTCATGCATCTCTAGCACTTGTAATCAATCAAATTCATTGTATTATAACATATTCTAACCCAAAATAAATTTATCCAAGCCATTCACTGCCTCAAAGCAATGGTTTTGGGTACTTATCACATTTGTGACTAAATATCAACAAGTCTTTCTTCTCACTTTTAAACATTCTTCATGCATCTCTAGCACTTGTAATCAATCAAATTCATTGTATTATAACATATTCTTACCCAAAATAAATTTGTACAAGCCATTCACTGCCTTAAAGCAATGGTTTTGGGTTCTTATCCCATTTGCGACCAAATATCAACAAGTCTTTCTTCTCACTTTTAAACATTATTCATGTATCTCTAGCACTTGTAATCAATCTAATTCATTGTATTATAGCATATTCTAACCCAAAATAACTTTATACAAGTCATTCACTGCCACAAAGCAATGGTTTTGGGTTCTTATCCCATTTGTGACCAAATATCAACAAGTCTTTCTTCTCACTTCTAAACATTATTCATGTATCTCTAGTACTTGTAATCAATCTAATTCATTGTATTATAACATATTCTAACCCAAGATAACTTTATACAAGCCATTCACTGCCTCAAAGCAATGGTTTTGGGTTCTTATTCCATTTGTGACGAAATATCAACAAGTCTTTCTTCTCACTTTTAAACATTCTTCGTGCATCTCTAGCTCTTGTAATCAATCTAATTCATTGTATTATAACATATTCTAACCCAAAATAACTTTATACAAGCCATTCACTGCCTCAAAACAATGGTTTTGGGTTCTTATCCCATTTCTGACCAAATATCAACATGTCTTTCTTCTCACTTTTAAATATTCTTCATGCATCTCTAGCACTTGTAATTAATCAAATTCATTGTATTATAGCATATTCTAACCCAAAATAACTTTGTACCATCCACACTGCCTCAAAGCAATGGTTTTGGGTTCTTATCCCATTTGGGACCAAATATCAACAAGTCTTTCTTCTCACTTTTAAACATTATTCATGTATCTCTAGTACTTGTACTCAATCTAATTCATTGTATTATAGCATATTCTAACACAAAATAACTTTATACAAGCCATTCACTGCCTCAAAGCAATAGTTTTGGGTTCTTATTCCATTTGTGACCAAATATCAACAAGTCTTTCTTCTCACTTTTAAACATTCTTCATGCATCTCTAGCACTTGTAATCAATCTAATTCATTGTATTATAACATATTCTAACCCAAAATAACTTTATACAAGCCATTCACTGTCTCAAAGCAATGGTTTTGGGTTCTTATCCCATTTGTGACCAAATATCAACAAGTCTTTCTTCTCACTTCTAAACATTATTAATGTATCTCTAGCACTTGTAATCAATCTAATTCATTGTATTATAACATATTCTAACCCAAAATAACTTTATACAAGTCATTCACTGCCTAAAAGCAATTGTTTTGAGTACTTATCCCATTTGTGACCAAATATCAACAAGTCTTTCTTCTCACTTTTAAAAATTCTTCATGCATCTCTAGCACTTGTAATCAATCAAATTTATTGTATTATAACATATTCTAACCCAAAATAAATTTATCCAAGCCATTCACTACCTCAAAGCAATGGTTTTAAGTTCTTATCCCATTTGGGACCAAATATCAACAAGTCTTTCTTCTCACTTTTAAACATTCTTCATGTATCTCTAGCACTTGTAATCAATCTAATTCATTGTATTATAACATATTGTAACCCAAAATAACTTTATACAAGCCATTCACTGCCTCAAAGCAATGGTTTTGGGTACTTATCACATTTGTGACTAAATATCAACAAGTCTTTCTTCTCACTTTTAAACATTCTGCATGCATCTCTAGCACTTGTAATCAGTGAAATTTATTGTATTATAACATATTCTAACCCAAAATAACTTTGTACAAGCCATTCACTGCCTCAAAGCAATGATTTTGGGTTCTTATCCCATTTGGGACCAAATATCAACAAGTCTTTCTTCTCACTTTTAAATATTCTTCATGCACCTCTAGCACTTGTAATCAATCAAATTTATTGTATTATAACATATTCTAACCCAAAATAACTTTATACAAGCCATTCACTGCCTTAAAGCAATAGTTTTGGGTTCTTATTCCATTTTTGACCAAATATCAACAAGTCTTTCTTCTCACTTTTAAACATTCTTCATACATCTCTAGCACTTGTAATCAATCTAATTCATAGTATTATAACATATTATAACCCAAAATAACTTTATACAAGCCATTCACTGTCTCAAAGCAATGGTTTTGGGTTCTTATCCCATTTGTGACCAAATATCAGCAAGTCTTTCTTCTCACTTCTAAACATTATTAATGTATCTCTAGCACTTGTAATCAATCTAATTCATTGTATTATAACATATTCTAACCCAAAATAACTTTATACATGCCATTCACTGCCTGAAAGCAATGGTTTTGAGTACTTATCCCATTTGTGACCAAATATCAACAAGTCTTTCTTCTCACTTTTAAACATTCTGCATGCATCTCTAGCACTTGTAATCAATGAAATTTATTGTATAATAACATATTCTAACCCAAAATAACTTTGTACAAGCCATTCACTGCCTAAAAGCAATGATTTTGGGTTCTTATCCAATTTGGGACCAAATATCAACAAGTCTTTCTTCTCACTTTTAAACATCCTTCATGCATCTCTAGCACTTGTAATCAATCAAATTCATTGTATTATAACATATTCTAGCCAAAAATAACTTTATACAAGCCATTCACTGCATCAAAGCAATGGTTTTGGGTTCTTATCCCATTTGGGACCAAATATCAACAAGTCTTTCTTCTCACTTCTAAACATTATTCATGTATCTCTAGTACTTGTAATAAATCTAATTCATTGTATTATAACATATTCTAACCCAAGATAACTTTATACAAGCCATTCACTGCCTCAAAGAAATGGTTTTGGGTTCTTATTCCATTTGTGACGAAATATCAACAAGTCTTTCTTCTCACTTTTAAACATTCTTCATGCATCTCTAGCACTTGTAATCAATCAAATTCATTGTATTATAACATATTCTAACCCAAAATAAATTTATCCAAGCCATTCACTGCCTCAAAGCAATGGTTTTGGGTACTTATCACATTTGTGACTAAATATCAACAAGTCTTTCTTCTCACTTTTAAACATTCTTCATGCATCTCTAGCACTTGTAATCAATCAAATTCATTGTATTATAACATATTCTTACCCAAAATAACTTTGTACAAGCCATTCACTGCCTTAAAGCAATGGTTTTGGGTTCTTATCCCATTTGCGACCAAATATCAACAAGTCTTTCTTCTCACTTTTAAACATTATTCATGTATCTCTAGCACTTGTAATCAATCTAATTCATTGTATTATAGCATATTCTAACCCAAAATAACTTTATACAAGTCATTCACTGCCACAAAGCAATGGTTTTGGGTTCTTATCCCATTTGTGACCAAATATCAACAAGTCTTTCTTCTCACTTCTAAACATTATTCATGTATCTCTAGTACTTGTAATCAATCTAATTCATTGTATTATAACATATTCTAACCCAAGATAACTTTATACAAGCCATTCACTGCCTCAAAGCAATGGTTTTGGGTTCTTATTCCATTTGTGACGAAATATCAACAAGTCTTTCTTCTCACTTTTAAACATTCTTCGTGCATCTCTAGCTCTTGTAATCAATCTAATTCATTGTATTATAACATATTCTAACCCAAAATAACTTTATACAAGCCATTCACTGCCTCAAAACAATGGTTTTGGGTTCTTATCCCATTTGGGACCAAATATCAACAAGTCTTTCTTCTCACTTTTAAACATTATTCATGTATCTCTAGTACTTGTACTCAATCTAATTCATTGTATTATAGCATATTCTAACACAAAATAACTTTATACAAGCCATTCACTGCCTCAAAGCAATAGTTTTGGGTTCTTATTCCATTTGTGACCAAATATCAACAAGTCTTTCTTCTCACTTTTAAACATTCTTATGCATCTCTAGCACTTGTAATCAATCTAATTCATTGTATTATAACATATTCTAACCCAAAATAACTTTATACAAGCCATTCACTGTCTCAAAGCAATGGTTTTGGGTTCTTATCCCATTTGTGACCAAATATCAACAAGTCTTTCTTCTCACTTCTAAACATTATTAATGTATCTCTAGCACTTGTAATCAATCTAATTCATTGTATTATAACATATTCTAACCCAAAATAACTTTATACAAGTCATTCACTGCCTGAAAGCAATTGTTTTGAGTACTTATCCCATTTGTGACCAAATATCAACAAGTCTTTCTTCTCACTTTTAAAAATTCTTCATGCATCTCTAGCACTTGTAATCAATCAAATTTATTGTATTATAACATATTCTAACCCAAAATAAATTTATCCAAGCCATTCACTACCTCAAAGCAATGGTTTTAAGTTCTTATCCCATTTGGGACCAAATATCAACAAGTCTTTCTTCTCACTTTTAAACATTCTTCATGTATCTCTAGCACTTGTAATCAATCTAATTCATTGTATTATAACATATTGTAACCCAAAATAACTTTATATAAGCCATTCACTGCCTCAAAGCAATGGTTTTGGGTACTTATCACATTTGTGACTAAATATCAACAAGTCTTTCTTCTCACTTTTAAACATTCTGCATGCATCTCTAGCAGTTGTAATCAGTGAAATTTATTGTATTATAACATATTCTAACCCAAAATAACTTTGTACAAGCCATTCACTGCCTCAAAGCAATGATTTTGGGTTCTTATCCCATTTGGGACCAAATATCAACAAGTCTTTCTTCTCACTTTTAAATATTCTTCATGCATCTCTAGCACTTGTAATCAATCAAATTCATTGTATTATAACATATTCTAACCCAAAATAACTTTATACAAGCCATTCACTGCCTTAAAGCAATAGTTTTGGGTTCTTATTCCATTTGTGACCAAATATCAACAAGTCTTTCTTCTCACTTTTAAACATTCTTCATACATCTCTAGCACTTGTAATCAATCTAATTCATAGTATTATAACATATTATAACCCAAAATAACTTTATACAAGCCATTCACTGTCTCAAAGCAATGGTTTTGGGTTCTTATCCCATTTGTGACCAAATATCAGCAAGTCTTTCTTCTCACTTCTAAACATTATTAATGTATCTCTAGCACTTGTAATCAATCTAATTCATTGTATTATAACATATTCTAACCCAAAATAACTTTATACATGCCATTCACTGCCTGAAAGCAATGGTTTTGAGTACTTATCCCATTTGTGACCAAATATCAACAAGTCTTTCTTCTCACTTTTAAACATTCTGCATGCATCTCTAGCACTTGTAATCAATGAAATTTATTGTATAATAACATATTCTAACCCAAAATAACTTTGTACAAGCCATTCACTGCCTAAAAGCAATGATTTTGGGTTCTTATCCAATTTGGGACCAAATATCAACAAGTCTTTCTTCTCACTTTTAAACATCCTTCATGCATCTCTAGCACTTGTAATCAATCAAATTCATTGTATTATAACATATTCTAGCCAAAAATAACTTTATACAAGCCATTCACTGCATCAAAGCAATGGTTTTGGGTTCTTATCCCATTTGGGACCAAATATCAACAAGTCTTTCTTCTCACTTCTAAACATTATTCATGTATCTCTAGTACTTGTAATAAATCTAATTCATTGTATTATAACATATTCTAACCCAAGATAACTTTATACAAGCCATTCACTGCCTCAAAGAAATGGTTTTGGGTTCTTATTCCATTTGTGACGAAATATCAACAAGTCTTTCTTCTCACTTTTAAACATTCTTCATGCATCTCTAGCACTTGTAATCAATCAAATTCATTGTATTATAACATATTCTAACCCAAAATAAATTTATCCAAGCCATTCACTGCCTCAAAGCAATGGTTTTGGGTACTTATCACATTTGTGACTAAATATCAACAAGTCTTTCTTCTCACTTTTAAACATTCTTCATGCATCTCTAGCACTTGTAATCAATCAAATTCATTGTATTATAACATATTCTTACCCAAAATAACTTTGTACAAGCCATTCACTGCCTTAAAGCAATGGTTTTGGGTTCTTATCCCATTTGCGACCAAATATCAACAAGTCTTTCTTCTCACTTTTAAACATTATTCATGTATCTCTAGCACTTGTAATCAATCTAATTCATTGTATTATAGCATATTCTAACCCAAAATAACTTTATACAAGTCATTCACTGCCACAAAGCAATGGTTTTGGGTTCTTATCCCATTTGTGACCAAATATCAACAAGTCTTTCTTCTCACTTCTAAACATTATTCATGTATCTCTAGTACTTGTAATCAATCTAATTCATTGTATTATAACATATTCTAACCCAAGATAACTTTATACAAGCCATTCACTGCCTCAAAGCAATGGTTTTGGGTTCTTATTCCATTTGTGACGAAATATCAACAAGTCTTTCTTCTCACTTTTAAACATTCTTCGTGCATCTCTAGCTCTTGTAATCAATCTAATTCATTGTATTATAACATATTCTAACCCAAAATAACTTTATACAAGCCATTCACTGCCTCAAAACAATGGTTTTGGGTTCTTATCCCATTTGGGACCAAATATCAACAAGTCTTTCTTCTCACTTTTAAACATTATTCATGTATCTCTAGTACTTGTACTCAATCTAATTCATTGTATTATAGCATATTCTAACACAAAATAACTTTATACAAGCCATTCACTGCCTCAAAGCAATAGTTTTGGGTTCTTATTCCATTTGTGACCAAATATCAACAAGTCTTTCTTCTCACTTTTAAACATTCTTATGCATCTCTAGCACTTGTAATCAATCTAATTCATTGTATTATAACATATTCTAACCCAAAATAACTTTATACAAGCCATTCACTGTCTCAAAGCAATGGTTTTGGGTTCTTATCCCATTTGTGACCAAATATCAACAAGTCTTTCTTCTCACTTCTAAACATTATTAATGTATCTCTAGCACTTGTAATCAATCTAATTCATTGTATTATAACATATTCTAACCCAAAATAACTTTATACAAGTCATTCACTGCCTGAAAGCAATTGTTTTGAGTACTTATCCCATTTGTGACCAAATATCAACAAGTCTTTCTTCTCACTTTTAAAAATTCTTCATGCATCTCTAGCACTTGTAATCAATCAAATTTATTGTATTATAACATATTCTAACCCAAAATAAATTTATCCAAGCCATTCACTACCTCAAAGCAATGGTTTTAAGTTCTTATCCCATTTGGGACCAAATATCAACAAGTCTTTCTTCTCACTTTTAAACATTCTTCATGTATCTCTAGCACTTGTAATCAATCTAATTCATTGTATTATAACATATTGTAACCCAAAATAACTTTATATAAGCCATTCACTGCCTCAAAGCAATGGTTTTGGGTACTTATCACATTTGTGACTAAATATCAACAAGTCTTTCTTCTCACTTTTAAACATTCTGCATGCATCTCTAGCAGTTGTAATCAGTGAAATTTATTGTATTATAACATATTCTAACCCAAAATAACTTTGTACAAGCCATTCACTGCCTCAAAGCAATGATTTTGGGTTCTTATCCCATTTGGGACCAAATATCAACAAGTCTTTCTTCTCACTTTTAAATATTCTTCATGCATCTCTAGCACTTGTAATCAATCAAATTCATTGTATTATAACATATTCTAACCCAAAATAACTTTATACAAGCCATTCACTGCCTTAAAGCAATAGTTTTGGGTTCTTATTCCATTTGTGACCAAATATCAACAAGTCTTTCTTCTCACTTTTAAACATTCTACATACATCTCTAGCACTTGTAATCAATCTAATTCATAGTATTATAACATATTATAACCCAAAATAACTTTATACAAGCCATTCACTGTCTCAAAGCAATGGTTTTGGGTTCTTATCCCATTTGTGACCAAATATGAGCAAGTCTTTCTTCTCACTTCTAAACATTATTAATGTATCTCTAGCACTTGTAATCAAACTAATTCATTGTATTATAACATATTCTAACCCAAAATAACTTTATACATGCCATTCACTGCCTGAAAGCAATGGTTTTGAGTACTTATCCCATTTGTGACCAAATATCAACAAGTCTTTCTTCTCACTTTTAAACATTCTGCATGCATCTCTAGCACTTGTAATCAATGAAATTTATTGTATAATAACATATTCTAACCCAAAATAACTTTGTACAAGCCATTCACTGCCTAAAAGCAATGATTTTGGGTTCTTATCCAATTTGGGACCAAATATCAACAAGTCTTTCTTCTCACTTTTAAACATCCTTCATGCATCTCTAGCACTTGTAATCAATCAAATTCATTGTATTATAACATATTCTAGCCAAAAATAACTTTATACAAGCCATTCACTGCCTCAAAGCAATGGTTTTGGGTTCTTATCCCATTTGGGACCAAATATCAACAAGTCTTTCTTCTCACTTTTAAAAATTCTTCATGCATCTCTAGCACTTGTAATCAATCAAATTTATTGTATTATAACATATTCTAACCCAAAATAAATTTATCCAAGCCATTCACTACCTCAAAGCAATGGTTTTAAGTTCTTATCCCATTTGGGACCAAATATCAACAAGTCTTTCTTCTCACTTTTAAACATTCTTCATGTATCTCTAGCACTTGTAATCAATCTAATTCATTGTATTATAACATATTGTAACCCAAAATAACTTTATACAAGCCATTCACTGCCTCAAAGCAATGGTTTTGGGTACTTATCACATTTGTGACTAAATATCAACAAGTCTTTCTTCTCACTTCTAAACATTCTTCATGCATCTCTAGCACTTGTAATCAATAAAATTCATTGTATTATAGCATATTCTAACCCAAAATAACTTTATACAAGCCATTCACTGCCTCAAAGCAATGGTTTTGGGTACTTATCCCATTTGGGACCAAATATCAACAAGTCTTTCTTCTCACTTCTAAACATTCTTCATGTATCTCTAGCACTTGTAATCAATCTAATTCATTGTATTATAACACATTCTAACCCAAAATAACTGTATACAAGCCAGTCACTTCCTCAAAGCAATGGTTTTGGGTACTTATCCCATTTGTGACCAAATATCAACAAGTCTTTCTTCTCACTTCTAAACATTCTTCATGCATCTCTAGCACTTGTAATCAATCAAATTCATTGTATTATAGCATATTCTAACCCAGAATAACTTTATACAAGCCATTCACAGCCTCAAAGCAATGGTTTTGGGTACATATCCCATTTGGGACCAAATATCAACAAGTCTTTCTTCTCACTTCTAAACATTCTTCATGTATCTATAGCACTTGTAATCAATCAAATTCATTATATTATAACATATTCTAACCCAAAATAACTTTATACAAGTCATTCACTGCGTCAAAGCAATGGTTTTGGGTTTTTATTCCATTTGTGACCAAATATCAACAAGTCTTTCTTCTCACTTTTAAACATTCTTCATGCATCTCTAGCACTTGTAATCAATCAAATTCATTATATTATAACATATTCTAACCCAAAATAACTTTATACAAGTCATTCACTGCGTCAAAGCAATGGTTTTAAGTTCTTATCCCATTTGGGACCAAATATCAACAAGTCTTTCTTCTCACTATTAAACATTCTTCATGTATCTCTAGCACTTGTAATCAATCTAATTCATTGTATTATAACATATTGTAACCCAAAATAACTTTATACAAGCCATTCACTGCCTCAAAGCAATGGTTTTGGGTTCTAATCCCATTTGGGACCAAATATCAACAAGTCTCTCTTCTCACTTTTAATCATTCTTCATGCATCTCTAGCACTTGTAATCAATCAAATTCATTGTATTATAACATATTCTAACCCAAAATAACTTTATCCAAGCCATTCACTGCCTCAAAGCAATGGTTTTGGGTTCTTATCCCATGTGGGACCAAATATGAACATGTCTTTCTTCTCACTTTTAAACATTATTCATGTATCTCTAGTACTTGTAATCAATCTAATTCATTGTATTATAGCATATTCTAACACAAAATAACTTTATACAAGCCATTCACTGCCTCAAAGCAATAGTTTTGGGTTCTTATTCCATTTGTGACCAAATATCAACAAGTCTTTCTTCTCACTTTTAAACATTCTTCATGCATATCTAGCACTTGTAAGCAATCTAATTCATTGTATTATAACATATTCTAACCCAAAATAACTTTATACAAACCATTCACTGTCTCAAAGCAATGGTTTTGGGTTCTTACCCCATTTGTGACCAAATATCAACAAGTCTTTCTTCTCACTTCTAAACATTATTAATGTATCTCTAGCACTTGTAATCAATCTAATTCATTGTATTATAACATATTCTAACCCAAAATAACTTTATACAAGCCATTCACTGCCTCAAAGCAATGGTTTTGAGTACTTATCCCATTTGTGACCAAATATCAACAAGTCTTTCTTCTCACTTTTAAACATTCTTCATGCATCTCTAGCACTTGTAATCAATCAAATTTATTGTATTATAACATATTCTAACCCAAAATAACTTTGTACAAGCCATTCAGTGCCTCAAAGCAATGATTTTGGGTTCTTATCCAATTTGGGACCAAATATCAACAAGTCTTTCTTCTCACTTTTAAACATTCTTCATGCATCTCTAGCACTTGTAATCAATCAAATTCATTGTATTATAACATATTCTAGCCAAAAATAACTTTATACAAGCCATTCACTGCCTCAAAGCAATGGTTTTGGGTTCTTATCCCATTTGGGACCAAATATCAACAAGTCTTTATTCTCACTTTCAAAAATTCTTCATGCATCTCTAGCACTTGTAATCAATCAAATTTATTGTATTATAACATATTCTAACCCAAAATAAATTTATCCAAGCCATTCACTGCCTCAAAGCAATGGTTTTGGGTTCTTATCCCATTTGGGACCAAATATCAACAAGTCTTTCTTCTCACTTTTAAACATTCTTCATGTATCTCTAGCACTTGTAATCAATCTAATTCATTGTATTATAACATATTGTAACCCAAAATAACTTTATACAAGCCATTCACTGCCTCAAAGCAATGGTTTTGGGTTCTTATCCCATTTGGGACCAAATATCAACAAGTCTTTCTTCTCACTTTTAAACATTCTTCATGTATCTCTAGCACTTGTAATCAATCTAATTCATTGTATTATAACACGTTATAACACGTTATAACCCAAAATAACTTTATACAAGCCAGTCACTGCCTCAAAGCAATGGTTTTGGGTACTTATCCCATTTGTGACCAAATATCAACAAGTCTTTCTTCTCACTTCTAAACATTCTTCATGCATCTCTAGCACTTGTAATCAATCAAATTCATTGTATTATAGCATATTCTAACCCAAAATAACTTTATACAAGCCATTCACAGCATCAAAGCAATGGTTTTGGGTACTTATCCCATTTGGGACCAAATATCAACAAGTCTTTCTTCTCACTTCTAAACATTCTTCATGTATCTCTAGCACTTGTAATCAATCAAATTCATTGTATTATAGCATCAAATTCATTGTATTATAGCATATTATAACCCAAAATAACTTTATAAAAGCCATTCACTACCTCAAAGCAATGGTTTTGGGTACTTATCCCATTTTGGACCAAATATCAACAAGTCTTTCTTCTCACTTTTAAACATTCTTCATGCATATCTAGCACTTGTAAGCAATCTAATTCATTGTATTATAGCATATTCTAACCCAAAATAACTTTATACAAACCATTCACTGTCTCAAAGCAATGGTTTTGGGTTCTTACCCCATTTGTGACCAAATATCAACAAGTCTTTCTTCTCACTTCTAAACATTATTAATGTATCTCTAGCACTTGTAATCAATCTAATTCATTGTATTATAACATATTCTAACCCAAAATAACTTTATACAAGCCATTCACTGCCTCAAAGCAATGGTTTTGAGTACTTATCCCATTTGTGACCAAATATCAACAAGTCTTTCTTCTCACTTTTAAACATTCTTCATGCATCTCTAGCACTTGTAATCAATCAAATTTATTGTATTATAACATATTCTAACCCAAAATAACTTTGTACAAGCCATTCAGTGCCTCAAAGCAATGATTTTGGGTTCTTATCCAATTTGGGACCAAATATCAACAAGTCTTTCTTCTCACTTTTAAACATTCTTCATGCATCTCTAGCACTTGTAATCAATCAAATTCATTGTATTATAACATATTCTAGCCAAAAGTAACTTTATACAAGCCATTCACAGCCTCAAAGCAATGGTTTTGGGTACATATCCCATTTGGGACCAAATATCAACAAGTCTTTCTTCTCACTTCTAAACATTCTTCATGTATCTATAGCACTTGTAATCAATCAAATTCATTATATTATAACATATTCTAACCCAAAATAACTTTATACAAGTCATTCACTACGTCAAAGCAATGGTTTTGGGTTTTTATTCCATTTGTGACCAAATATCAACAAGTCTTTCTTCTCACTTTTAAACATTCTTCATGCATCTCTAGCACTTGTAATCAATCAAATTCATTATATTATAACATATTCTAACCCAAAATAACTTTATACAAGTCATTCACTGCGTCAAAGCAATGGTTTTAAGTTCTTATCCCATTTGGGACCAAATATCAACAAGTCTTTCTTCTCACTTTTAAACATTCTTCATGTATCTCTAGCACTTGTAATCAATCTAATTCATTGTATTATAACATATTGTAACCCAAAATAACTTTATACAAGCCATTCACTGCCTCAAAGCAATGGTTTTGGGTTCTAATCCCATTTGGGACCAAATATCAACAAGTCTCTCTTCTCACTTTTAATCATTCTTCATGCATCTCTAGCACTTGTAATCAATCAAATTCATTGTATTATAACATATTCTAACCCAAAATAACTTTATCCAAGCCATTCACTGCCTCAAAGCAATGGTTTTGGGTTCTTATCCTATGTGGGACCAAATATGAACATGTCTTTCTTCTCACTTTTAAACATTATTCATGTATCTCTAGTACTTGTAATCAATCTAATTCATTGTATTATAGCATATTCTAACACAAAATAACTTTATACAAGCCATTCACTGCCTCAAAGCAATAGTTTTGGGTTCTTATTCCATTTGTGACCAAATATCAACAAGTCTTTCTTCTCACTTTTAAACATTCTTCATGCATATCTAGCACTTGTAAGCAATCTAATTCATTGTATTATAACATATTCTAACCCAAAATAACTTTATACAAACCATTCACTGTCTCAAAGCAATGGTTTTGGGTTCTTACCCCATTTGTGACCAAATATCAACAAGTCTTTCTTCTCACTTCTAAACATTATTAATGTATCTCTAGCACTTGTAATCAATCTAATTCATTGTATTATAACATATTCTAACCCAAAATAACTTTATACAAGCCATTCACTGCCTCAAAGCAATGGTTTTGAGTACTTATCCCATTTGTGACCAAATATCAACAAGTCTTTCTTCTCACTTTTAAACATTCTTCATGCATCTCTAGCACTTGTAATCAATCAAATTTATTGTATTATAACATATTCTAACCCAAAATAACTTTGTACAAGCCATTCAGTGCCTCAAAGCAATGATTTTGGGTTCTTATCCAATTTGGGACCAAATATCAACAAGTCTTTCTTCTCACTTTTAAACATTCTTCATGCATCTCTAGCACTTGTAATCAATCAAATTCATTGTATTATAACATATTCTAGCCAAAAATAACTTTATACAAGCCATTCACTGCCTCAAAGCAATGGTTTTGGGTTCTTATCCCATTTGGGACCAAATATCAACAAGTCTTTATTCTCACTTTCAAAAATTCTTCATGCATCTCTAGCACTTGTAATCAATCAAATTTATTGTATTATAACATATTCTAACCCAAAATAAATTTATCCAAGCCATTCACTGCCTCAAAGCAATGGTTTTGGGTTCTTATCCCATTTGGGACCAAATATCAACAAGTCTTTCTTCTCACTTTTAAACATTCTTCATGTATCTCTAGCACTTGTAATCAATCTAATTCATTGTATTATAACATATTGTAACCCAAAATAACTTTATACAAGCCATTCACTGCCTCAAAGCAATGGTTTTGGGTTCTTATCCCATTTGGGACCAAATATCAACAAGTCTTTCTTCTCACTTTTAAACATTCTTCATGTATCTCTAGCACTTGTAATCAATCTAATTCATTGTATTATAACATGTTATAACCCAAAATAACTTTATACAAGCCAGTCACTGCCTCAAAGCAATGGTTTTGGGTACTTATCCCATTTGTGACCAAATATCAACAAGTCTTTCTTCTCACTTCTAAACATTCTTCATGCATCTCTAGCACTTGTAATCAATCAAATTCATTGTATTATAGCATATTCTAACCCAAAATAACTTTATACAAGCCATTCACAGCATCAAAGCAATGGTTTTGGGTACTTATCCTATTTGGGACCAAATATCAACAAGTCTTTCTTCTCACTTCTAAACATTCTTCATGTATCTCTAGCACTTGTAATCAATCAAATTCATTGTATTATAGCATCAAATTCATTGTATTATAGCATATTATAACCCAAAATAACTTTATAAAAGCCATTCACTACCTCAAAGCAATGGTTTTGGGTACTTATCCCATTTTGGACCAAATATCAACAAGTCTTTCTTCTCACTTTTAAACATTCTTCATGCATATCTAGCACTTGTAAGCAATCTAATTCATTGTATTATAACATATTCTAACCCAAAATAACTTTATACAAACCATTCACTGTCTCAAAGCAATGGTTTTGGGTTCTTACCCCATTTGTGACCAAATATCAACAAGTCTTTCTTCTCACTTCTAAACATTATTAATGTATCTCTAGCACTTGTAATCAATCTAATTCATTGTATTATAACATATTCTAACCCAAAATAACTTTATACAAGCCATTCACTGCCTCAAAGCAATGGTTTTGAGTACTTATCCCATTTGTGACCAAATATCAACAAGTCTTTCTTCTCACTTTTAAACATTCTTCATGCATCTCTAGCACTTGTAATCAATCAAATTTATTGTATTATAACATATTCTAACCCAAAATAACTTTGTACAAGCCATTCAGTGCCTCAAAGCAATGATTTTGGGTTCTTATCCAATTTGGGACCAAATATCAACAAGTCTTTCTTCTCACTTTTAAACATTCTTCATGCATCTCTAGCACTTGTAATCAATCAAATTCATTGTATTATAACATATTCTAGCCAAAAATAACTTTATACAAGCCATTCACTGCCTCAAAGCAATGGTTTTGGGTTCTTATCCCATTTGGGACCAAATATCAACAAGTCTTTATTCTCACTTTCAAAAATTCTTCATGCATCTCTAGCACTTGTAATCAATCAAATTTATTGTATTATAACATATTCTAACCCAAAATAAATTTATCCAAGCCATTCACTGCCTCAAAGCAATGGTTTTGGGTTCTTATCCCATTTGGGACCAAATATCAACAAGTCTTTCTTCTCACTTTTAAACATTCTTCATGTATCTCTAGCACTTGTAATCAATCTAATTCATTGTATTATAACATATTGTAACCCAAAATAACTTTATACAAGCCATTCACTGCCTCAAAGCAATGGTTTTGGGTTCTTATCCCATTTGGGACCAAATATCAACAACTCTTTCTTCTCACTTTTAAACATTCTTCATGTATCTCTAGCACTTGTAATCAATCTAATTCATTGTATTATAACACGTTATAACCCAAAATAACTTTATACAAGCCAGTCACTGCCTCAAAGCAATGGTTTTGGGTACTTATCCCATTTGTGACCAAATATCAACAAGTCTTTCTTCTCACTTCTAAACATTCTTCATGCATCTCTAGCACTTGTAATCAATCAAATTCATTGTATTATAGCATATTCTAACCCAAAATAACTTTATACAAGCCATTCACAGCATCAAAGCAATGGTTTTGGGTACTTATCCCATTTGGGACCAAATATCAACAAGTCTTTCTTCTCACTTCTAAACATTCTTCATGTATCTCTAGCACTTGTAATCAATCAAATTCATTGTATTATAGCATCAAATTCATTGTATTATAGCATATTATAACCCAAAATAACTTTATAAAAGCCATTCACTACCTCAAAGCAATGGTTTTGGGTACTTATCCCATTTTGGACCAAATATCAACAAGTCTTTCTTCTCACTTCTAAACATTCTTCATGTATCTCTTGCACTTGTAATCAATCAAATTCATTGTATTATAACATATTCTAACCCAAAAATAACTTTATACAAACGATTCACTGCCTCAAAGCAATGGTTTTGGGTTCTTATCCCATTTGTGACCAAATATCAACAAGTCTTTCTTCTCACTTTTAAACATTCTTCATGCATCTCTAGCACTTGTAATCAATCAAATTCATTGTATAATAACATATTTTAACCCAAAATAACTTTCTACAAGCCATTCACTGCCTCAAAACAATGGTTTTGGGTACTTATCACATTTGTGACTAAATATCAACAAGTCTTTCTTGTCACTTTTAAACATTATTCATGTATCTCTAGCACTTGTAATCAATCTAATTCATTGTATTATAGCATATTCTAACCCAAAATAACTTTATACAAGCCATTTACTGCCTCAAAGCAATGCTTTTGGGTTCTTATCCCATTTGTGACCAAATATCAACAAGTCTTTCTTCTCACTTCTAAACATTATTCATGTATCTCTAGTACTTGTAATCAATCTAATTCATTGTATTATAACATATTCTAACCCAAAATAACTTTATACAAGCCATTCACTGCCTCAAAGCAATGGTTTTGGGTTCTTATTCCATTTGTGACGAAATATCAACAAGTCTTTCTTCTCACTTTTAAACATTCTTCGTGCATCTCTAGCACTTGTAATCAATCTAATTCATTGTATTATAACATATTCTAACCCAAAATAACTTTATACAAGCCATTCACTGCCTCAAAACAATGGTTTTGGGTTCTTATCCCATTTGTGACCAAATATCAACATGTCTTTCTTCTAACTTTTAAACATTCTTCATGCATCTTTAGCACTTGTAATTAATCAAATTCATTGTATTATAACATATTCTAACCTAAAATAACTTTGTACCATCCACACTGCCTCAAAGCAATGGTTTTGGGTTCTTATCCAATTTGGGACCAAGTATCAACAAGTCTTTCTTCTCACTTTTAACCATTCTTCATACATCTCTAGCACTTGTAATCAATCAAATTCATTGTATTATTACATATTCTAGCCAAAAATAACTTTATACAAGCCATTCACTGCCTCAAAGCAATGGTTTTGGGTTCTAATCCCATTTGGGACCAAATATCAACAAGTCTTTCTTCTCACTTTTAAACATTCTTCATGCATCTCTAGCACTTGTAATCAATCAAATTCATTGTATTATAACATATTCTAACCCAAAATAACTTTATCCAAGCCATTCACTGCCTCAAAGTAATGGTTTTGGGTTCTTATCCCATTTGGGACCAAATATCAACAAGTCTTTCTTCTCACTTTTAAACATTATTCATGTATCTCTAGTACTTGTAATCAATCTAATTCATTGTATTATAGCATATTCTAACACAAAATAACTTTATACAAGCCATTCACTGCCTCAAAGCAATAGTTTTGGGTTCTTATTCCATTTGTGACCAAATATCAACAAGTCTTTCTTCTCACTTTTAAACATTCTTCATGCATCTCTAGCACTTGTAATCAATTTAATCCATTGTATTATAACATATTCTAACCCAAAATAACTTTATACAAGCCATTCACTGTCTCAAAGCAATGGTTTTGGGTTCTTATCCCATTTGTGACCAAATATCAACAAGTCTTTCTTCTCACTTCTAAACATTATTAATGTATCTCTAGCACTTGTAATCAATCTAATTCATTGTATTATAACATATTCTAACCCAAAATAACTTTATACAAGCCATTCACTGCCTCAAAACAATGGTTTTGGGTACTTATCCCATTTGTGACCAAATATCAACAAGTCTTTCTTCTCACTTTTAAACATTCTTCATGCATCTCTAGCACATGTAATCAATCAAATTTATTGTATTATAACATATTCTAACCCAAGATAACTTTGTACAAGCCATTCACTGCCTCAAAACAATGGTTTTGGGTTCTTATCCCATTTGTGACCAAATATCAACATGACTTTCTTCTCACTTTTAAACATTCTTCATGCATCTTTAGCACTTGTAATTAATCAAATTCATTGTATTATAACATATTCTAACCTAAAATAACTTTGTACCATCCACACTGCCTCAAAGCAATGGTTTTGGGTTCTTATCCAATTTGGGACCAAGTATCAACAAGTCTTTCTTCTCACTTTTAAACATTCTTCATACATCTCTAGCACTTGTAATCAATCAAATTCATTGTATTATAACATATTCTAGCCAAAAATAACTTTATACAAGCCATTCACTGCCTCAAAGCAATGGTTTTGGGTTCTAATCCCATTTGGGACCAAATATCAACAAGTCTTTCTTCTCACTTTTAAACATTCTTCATGCATCTCTAGCACTTGTAATCAATCAAATTCATTGTATTATAACATATTCTAACCCAAAATAACTTTATCCAAGCCATTCACTGCCTCAAAGCAATAGTTTTGGGTTCTTATCCCATTTGGGACCAAATATCAACAAGTCTTTCTTCTCACTTTTAAACATTATTCATGTATCTCTAGTACTTGTAATCAATCTAATTCATTGTATTATAGCATATTCTAACACAAAATAACTTTATACAAGCCATTCACTGCCTCAAAGCAATAGTTTTGGGTTCTTATTCCATTTGTGACCAAATATCAACAAGTCTTTCTTCTCACTTTTAAACATTCTTCATGCATCTCTAGCACTTGTAATCAATCTAATTCATTGTATTATAACATATTCTAACCCAAAATAACTTTATACAAGCCATTCACTGTCTCAAAGCAATGGTTTTGGGTTCTTATCCCATTTGTGACCAAATATCAACAAGTCTTTCTTCTCACTTCTAAACATTATTAATGTATCTCTAGCACTTGTAATCAATCTAATTCATTGTATTATAACATATTCTAACCCAAAATAACTTTATACAAGCCATTCACTGCCTCAAAACAATGGTTTTGGGTACTTATCCCATTTGTGACCAAATATCAACAAGTCTTTCTTCTCACTTTTAAACATTCTTCATGCATCTCTAGCACATGTAATCAATCAAATTTATTGTATTATAACATATTCTAACCCAAGATAACTTTGTACAAGCCATTCACTGCCTCAAAGCAATGATTTTGGGTTCTTATCCAATTTGGGACCAAATATCAATAAGTCTTTCTTCTCACTTTTAAACATTCTTCATGCATCTCTAGCACTTGTAATCAATCAAATTCATTGTATTATAACATATTCTAACCCAAAAATAACTTTATCCAAGCCATTCACTGCCTCAAAGCAATGGTTTTGGGTTCTTATCCCATTTGGGACCAAATATCAACAAGTCTTTCTTCTCACTTTTAAACATTCTTCATGCATCTCTAGCACTTGTAATCAATTTAATCCATTGTATTATAACATATTCTAACCCAAAATAACTTTATACAAGCCATTCACTGTCTCAAAGCAATGGTTTTGGGTTCTTATCCCATTTGTGACCAAATATCAACAAGTCTTTCTTCTCACTTCTAAACATTATTAATGTATCTCTAGCACTTGTAATCAATCTAATTCATTGTATTATAACATATTCTAACCCAAAATAACTTTATACAAGCCATTCACTGCCTCAAAACAATGGTTTTGGGTACTTATCCCATTTGTGACCAAATATCAACAAGTCTTTCTTCTCACTTTTAAACATTCTTCATGCATCTCTAGCACATGTAATCAATCCAATTTATTGTATTATAACATATTCTAACCCAAGATAACTTTGTACAAGCCATTCACTGCCTCAAAACAATGGTTTTGGGTTCTTATCCCATTTGTGACCAAATATCAACATGTCTTTCTTCTCACTTTTAAACATTCTTCATGCATCTTTAGCACTTGTAATTAATCAAATTCATTGTATTATAACATATTCTAACCTAAAATAACTTTGTACCATCCACACTGCCTCAAAGCAATGGTTTTGGGTTCTTATCCAATTTGGGACCAAGTATCAACAAGTCTTTCTTCTCACTTTTAAACATTCTTCATACATCTCTAGCACTTGTAATCAATCAAATTCATTGTATTATAACATATTCTAGCCAAAAATAACTTTATACAAGCCATTCACTGCCTTAAAGCAATGGTTTTGGGTTCTAATCCCATTTGGGACCAAATATCAACAAGTCTTTCTTCTCACTTTTAAACATTCTTCATGCATCTCTAGCACTTGTAATCAATCAAATTCATTGTATTATAACATATTCTAACCCAAAATAACTTTATCCAAGCCATTCACTGCCTCAAAGCAATGGTTTTGGGTTCTTATCCCATTTGGGACCAAATATCAACAAGTCTTTCTTCTCACTTTTAAACATTATTCATGTATCTCTAGTACTTGTAATCAATCTAATTCATTGTATTATAGCATATTCTAACACAAAATAACTTTATACAAGCCATTCACTGCCTCAAAGCAATAGTTTTGGGTTCTTATTCCATTTGTGACCAAATATCAACAAGTCTTTCTTCTCACTTTTAAACATTCTTCATGCATCTCTAGCACTTGTAATCAATCTAATCCATTGTATTATAACATATTCTAACCCAAAATAACTTTATACAAGCCATTCACTGTCTCAAAGCAATGGTTTTGGGTTCTTATCCCATTTGTGACCAAATATCAACAAGTCTTTCTTCTCACTTCTAAACATTATTAATGTATCTCTAGCACTTGTAATCAATCTAATTCATTGTATTATAACATATTCTAACCCAAAATAACTTTATACAAGCCATTCACTGCCTCAAAACAATGGTTTTGCGTACTTATCCCATTTGTGACCAAATATCAACAAGTCTTTCTTCTCACTTTTAAACATTCTTCATGCATCTCTAGCACATGTAATCAATCAAATTTATTGTATTATAACATATTCTAACCCAAGATAACTTTGTACAAGCCATTCACTGCCTCAAAGCAATGATTTTGGGTTCTTATCCAATTTAGGACCAAATATCAACAAGTCTTTCATCTCACTTTTAAACATTCTTCATGCATCTCTAGCACTTGTAATCAATCAAATTCATTGTATTATAACATATTCTAACCCAAAATAACTTTATCCAAGCCATTCACTGCCTCAAAGCAATGGTTTTGGGTTCTTATCCCATTTGGGACCAAATATCAACAAGTCTTTCTTCTCACTTTTAAACATTATTCATGTATCTCTAGCACTTGTAATCAATCAAATTCATTGTATTATAACATATTCTAGCCAAAAATAACTTTATACAAGCCATTCACTGCCTCAAAGCAATGGTTTTGGGTTCTAATCCCATTTGGGACCAAATATCAACAAGTCTTTCTTCTCACTTTTAAACATTCTTCATGCATCTCTAGCACTTGTAATCAATCAAATTCATTGTATTATAACATATTCTAACCCAAAATAACTTTATCCAAGCCATTCACTGCCTCAAAGCAATGGTTTTGGGTTCTTATCCCAGTTGGGACCAAATATCAACAAGTCTTTCTTCTCACTTTTAAACATTATTCATGTATCTCTAGTACTTTTAATCAATCTAATTCATTGTATTATAGCATATTCTAACACAAAATAACTTTATACAAGCCATTCACTGCCTCAAAGCAATAGTTTTAGGTTCTTATTCCATTTGTGACCAAATATCAACAAGTCTTTCTTCTCACTTTTAAACATTCTTCATGCATCTCTAGCACTTGTAATCAATCTAATCCATTGTATTATAACATATTCTAACCCAAAATAACTTTATACAAGCCATTCACTGTCTCAAAGCAATGGTTTTGGGTTCTTATCCCATTTGTGACCACATATCAACAAGTCTTTCTTCTCACTTCTAAACATTATTAATGTATCTCTAGCACTTGTAATCAATCTAATTCATTGTATTATAACATATTCTAACCCAAAATAACTTTATACAAGCCATTCACTGCCTCAAAACAATGGTTTTGGGTACTTATCCCATTTGTGACCAAATATCAACAAGTCTTTCTTCTCACTTTTTAACATTCTTCATGCATCTCTAGCACATGTAATCAATCAAATTTATTGTATTATAACATATTATAACCCAAGATAACTTTGTACAAGCCATTCACTGCCTCAAAGCAATGATTTTGGGTTCTTATCCAATTTGGGACCAAATATCAACAAGTCTTTCTTCTCACTTTTAAACATTCTTCATGCATCTCTAGCACTTGTAATCAATCAAATTCATTGTATTATAACATATTCTAACCCAAAATAACTTTATCCAAGCCATTCACTGCCTCAAAGCAATGGTTTTGGGTTCTTATCCCCTTTGGGACCAAATATCAACAAGTCTTTCTTCTCACTTTTAAACATTATTCATGTATCTCTAGCACTTGTAATCAATCTAATTCATTGTATTATAACACGTTATAACCCAAAATAACTTTATACAAGCCAGTCACTGCCTCAAAGCAATGGTTTTGGGTACTTATCCCATTTGTGACCAAATATCAACAAGTCTTTCTTCTCACTTATAAACATTCTTCATGCATCTCTAGCACTTGTAATCAATCAAATTCATTGTATTATAGCATATTCTAACCCAAAATAACTTTATACAAGCCATTCACAGCATCAAAGCAATGGTTTTGGGTACTTATCCCATTTGTGACCACATATCAACAAGTCTTTCTTCTCACTTCTAAACATTATTAATGTATCTCTAGCACTTGTAATCAATCTAATCCATTGTATTATAACATATTCTAACCCAAAATAACTTTATACAAGCCATTCACTGTCTCAAAGCAATGGTTTTGGGTTCTTATCCCATTTGTGACCAAATATCAACAAGTCTTTCTTCTCACTTCTAAACATTATTAATGTATCTCTAGCACTTGTAATCAATCTAATTCATTGTATTATAACATATTCTAACCCAAAATAACTTTATACAAGCCACTCACTGCCTCAAAACAATGGTTTTGCGTACTTATCCCATTTGTGACCAAATATCAACAAGTCTTTCTTCTCACTTTTAAACATTCTTCATGCATCTCTAGCACATGTAATCAATCAAATTTATTGTATTATAACATATTCTAACCCAAGATAACTTTGTACAAGCCATTCACTGCCTCAAAGCAATGATTTTGGGTTCTTATCCAATTTAGGACCAAATATCAACAAGTCTTTCTTCTCACTTTTAAACATTCTTCATGCATCTCTAGCACATGTAATCAATCAAATTTATTGTATTATAACATATTATAACCCAAGATAACTTTGTACAAGCCATTCACTGCCTCAAAGCAATGATTTTGGGTTCTTATCCAATTTGGGACCAAATATCAACAAGTCTTTCTTCTCACTTTTAAACATTCTTCATGCATCTCTAGCACTTGTAATCAATCAAATTCATTGTATTATAACATATTCTAACCCAAAATAACTTTATCCAAGCCATTCACTGCCTCAAAGCAATGGTTTTGGGTTCTTATCCCCTTTGGGACCAAATATCAACAAGTCTTTCTTCTCACTTTTAAACATTATTCATGTATCTCTAGCACTTGTAATCAATCTAATTCATTGTATTATAACACGTTATAACCCAAAATAACTTTATACAAGCCAGTCACTGCCTCAAAGCAATGGTTTTGGGTACTTATCCCATTTGTGACCAAATATCAACAAGTCTTTCTTCTCACTTATAAACATTCTTCATGCATCTCTAGCACTTGTAATCAATCAAATTCATTGTATTATAGCATATTCTAACCCAAAATAACTTTATACAAGCCATTCACAGCATCAAAGCAATGGTTTTGGGTACTTATCCCATTTGGGACCAAATATCAACAAGTCTTTCTTCTCACTTCTAAACATTCTTCATGTATCTCTAGCACTTGTAATCAATCAAATTCATTGTATTATAGCATCAAATTCATTGTATTATAGCATATTATAACCCAAAATAACTTTATAAAAGCCATTCGCTACCTCAAAGCAATGGTTTTGGGTACTTATCCCATTTTGGACCAAATATCAACAAGTCTTTCTTCTCACTTCTAAACATTCTTCATGTATCTCTTGCACTTGTAATCAATGAAATTCATTGTATTATAACATATTCTAACCCAAAAATAACTTTATACAAACGATTCACTGCCTCAAAGCAATGGTTTTGGGTTCTTATCCCATTTGTGACCAAATATCAACAAGTCTTTCTTCTCACTTTTAAACATTCTTCATGCATCTCTAGCACTTGTAATCAATCAAATTCATTGTATAATAACATATTCTAATCCAAAATAACTTTCTACAAGCCATTCACTACCTCAAAACAATGGTTTTGGGTACTTATCACATTTGTGACTAAATATCAACAAGTCTTTCTTCTCACTTTTAAACATTATTCATGTATCTCTAACACTTGTAATCAATCTAATTCATTGTATTATAGCATATTCTAACCCAAAATAACTTTATACAAGCCATTTACTGCCTCAAAGCAATGCTTTTGGGTTCTTATCCCATTTGTGACCAAATATCAACAAGTCTTTCTTCTCACTTCTAAACATTATTCATGTATCTCTAGTACTTGTAATCAATCTAATTCATTGTATTATAACATATTCTAACCCAAAATAACTTTATACAAGCCATTCACTGCCTCAAAAGCAATGGTTTTGGGTTCTTATTCCATTTGTGACGAAATATCAACAAGTCTTTCTTCTCACTTTTAAACATTCTTCGTGCATCTCTAGCACTTGTAATCAATCTAATTCATTGTATTATGACATATTCTAACCCAAAATAACTTTATACAAGCCATTCACTGCCTCAAAACAATGGTTTTGGGTTCTTATCCCATTTGTGACCAAATATCAACATGTCTTTCTTCTCACTTTTAAACATTCTTCATGCATCTTTAGCACTTGTAATTAATCAAATTCATTGTATTATAACATATTCTAACCTAAAATAACTTTGTACCATCCACACTGCCTCAAAGCAATGGTTTTGGGTTCTTTTCCAATTTGGGACCAAGTATCAACAAGTCTTTCTTCTCACTTTTAAACATTATTCATGTATCTCTAGTACTTGTAATCAATCTAATTCATTGTATTATAACAGATTCTAACCCAAAATAACTTTATACAAGCCATTCACTGCCTCAAAGCAATGGTTTTGGGTTCTTATTCCATTTGTGACGAAATATCAACAAGTCTTTCTTCTCACTTTTAAACATTCTTCGTGCATCTCTAGCACTTGTGATCAATCTAATTCATTGTATTATAATATATTCTAACCCAAAATAACTTTATCCAAGTCATTCACTGCCTCAAAGCAATGGTTTTGGGTTCTTATCCCATTTGGGACCAAATATCAACAAGTCTTTCTTCTCACTTTTAAACATTATTCATGTATCTCTAGTACTTGTAATCAATCTAATTCATTGTATTATAGCATATTCTAACACAAAATAACTTTATACAAGCCATTCACTGCCTCAAAGCAATAGTTTTGGGTTCTTATTCCATTTGTGACCAAATATCAACAAGTCTTTCTTCTCACTTTTAAATATTCTTCATGCATCTCTAGCACTTGTAATCAATCTAATCCATTGTATTATAACATATTCTAACCCAAAATAACTTTATACAAGCCATTCACTGTCTCAAAGCAATGGTTTTGGGTTCTTATCCCATTTGTGACCAAATATCAACAAGTCTTTCTTCTCACTTCTAAACATTATTAATGTATCTCTAGCACTTGTAATCAATCTAATTCATTGTATTATAACATATTCTAACCCAAAATAACTTTATACAAGCCATTCACTGCCTCAAAACAATGGTTTTGGGTACTTATCCCATTTGTGACCAAATATCAACAAGTCTTTCTTCTCACTTTTAAACATTCTTCATGCATCTCTAGCACATGTAATCAATCAAATTTATTGTATTATAACATATTCTAACCCAAGATAACTTTGTACAAGCCATTCACTGCCTCAAAGCAATGATTTTGGGTTCTTATCCAATTTGGGACCAAATATCAACAAGTCTTTCTTCTCACTTTTAAACATTCTTCATGCATCTCTAGCACTTGTAATCAATCAAATTCATTGTATTATAACATATTCTAACCCAAAATAACTTTATCCAAGCCATTCACTGCCTCAAAGCAATGGTTTTGGGTTCTTATCCCATTTGGGACCAAATATCAACAAGTCTTTCTTCTCACTTTTAAACATTATTCATGTATCTCTAGCACTTGTAATCAATCAAATTCATTGTATTATAACATATTCTAGCCAAAAATAACTTTATACAAGCCATTCACTGCCTCAAAGCAATGGTTTTGGGTTCTAATCCCATTTGGGACCAAATATCAACAAGTCTTTCTTCTCACTTTTAAACATTCTTCATGCATCTCTAGCACTTGTAATCAATCAAATTCATTGTATTATAACATATTCTAACCCAAAATAACTTTATCCAAGCCATTCACTGCCTCAAAGCAATGGTTTTGGGTTCTTATCCCAGTTGGGACCAAATATCAACAAGTCTTTCTTCTCACTTTTAAACATTATTCATGTATCTCTAGTACTTGTAATCAATCTAATTCATTGTATTATAGCATATTCTAACACAAAATAACTTTATACAAGCCATTCACTGCCTCAAAGCAATAGTTTTGGGTTCTTATTCCATTTGTGACCAAATATCAACAAGTCTTTCTTCTCACTTTTAAACATTCTTCATGCATCTCTAGCACTTGTAATCAATCTAATCCATTGTATTATAACATATTCTAACCCAAAATAACTTTATACAAGCCATTCACTGTCTCAAAGCAATGGTTTTGGGTTCTTATCCCATTTGTGACCAAATATCAACAAGTCTTTCTTCTCCCTTCTAAACATTATTAATGTATCTCTAGCACTTGTAATCAATCTAATTCATTGTATTATAACATATTCTAACCCAAAATAACTTTATACAAGCCATTCACTGCCTCAAAACAATGGTTTTGGGTACTTATCCCATTTGTGACCAAATATCAACAAGTCTTTCTTCTCACTTTTAAACATTCTTCATGCATCTCTAGCACATGTAATCAATCAAATTTATTGTATTATAACATATTCTAACCCAAGATAACTTTGTACAAGCCATTCACTGCCTCAAAGCAATGATTTTGGGTTCTTATCCAATTTGGGACCAAATATCAACAAGTCTTTCTTCTCACTTTTAAACATTCTTCATGCATCTCTAGCACTTGTAATCAATCAAATTCATTGTATTATAACATATTCTAACCCAAAATAACTTTATCCAAGCCATTCACTGCCTCAAAGCAATGGTTTTGGGTTCTTATCCCATTTGGGACCAAATATCAACAAGTCTTTCTTCTCACTTTTAAACATTATTCATGTATCTCTAGCACTTGTAATCAATCAAATTCATTGTATTATAACATATTCTAGCCAAAAATAACTTTATACAAGCCATTCACTGCCTCAAAGCAATGGTTTTGGGTTCTAATCCCATTTGGGACCAAATATCAACAAGTCTTTCTTCTCACTTTTAAACATTCTTCATGCATCTCTAGCACATGTAATCAATCAAATTTATTGTATTATAACATATTCTAACCCAAGATAACTTTGTACAAGCCATTCACTGCCTCAAAGCAATGATTTTGGGTTCTTATCCAATTTGGGACCAAATATCAACAAGTCTTTCTTCTCACTTTTAAACATTCTTCATGCATCTCTAGCACTTGTAATCAATCAAATTCATTGTATTATAACATATTCTAACCCAAAATAACTTTATCCAAGCCATTCACTGCCTCAAAGCAATGGTTTTGGGTTCTTATCCCATTTGGGACCAAATATCAACAAGTCTTTCTTCTCACTTTTAAACATTCTTCATGCATCTCTAGCACATGTAATCAATCAAATTTATTGTATTATAACATATTCTAACCCAAGATAACTTTGTACAAGCCATTCACTGCCTCAAAGCAATGATTTTGGGTTCTTATCCAATTTGGGACCAAATATCAACAAGTCTTTCTTCTCACTTTTAAACATTCTTCATGCATCTCTAGCACTTGTAATCAATCAAATTCATTGTATTATAACATATTCTAACCCAAAATAACTTTATCCAAGCCATTCACTGCCTCAAAGCAATGGTTTTGGGTTCTTATCCCATTTGGGACCAAATATCAACAAGTCTTTCTTCTCACTTTTAAACATTATTCATGTATCTCTAGCACTTGTAATCAATCAAATTCATTGTATTATAACATATTCTAGCCAAAAATAACTTTATACAAGCCATTCACTGCCTCAAAGCAATGGTTTTGGGTTCTAATCCCATTTGGGACCAAATATCAACAAGTCTTTCTTCTCACTTTTAAACATTCTTCATGCATCTCTAGCACTTGTAATCAATCAAATTCATTGTATTATAACATATTCTAACCCAAAATAACTTTATCCAAGCCATTCACTGCCTCAAAGCAATGGTTTTGGGTTCTTATCCCAGTTGGGACCAAATATCAACAAGTCTTTCTTCTCACTTTTAAACATTATTCATGTATCTCTAGTACTTGTAATCAATCTAATTCATTGTATTATAGCATATTCTAACACAAAATAACTTTATACAAGCCATTCACTGCCTCAAAGCAATAGTTTTGGGTTCTTATTCCATTTGTGACCAAATATCAACAAGTCTTTCTTCTCACTTTTAAACATTCTTCATGCATCTCTAGCACTTGTAATCAATCTAATCCATTGTATTATAACATATTCTAACCCAAAATAACTTTATACAAGCCATTCACTGTCTCAAAGCAATGGTTTTGGGTTCTTATCCCATTTGTGACCAAATATCAACAAGTCTTTCTTCTCACTTCTAAACATTATTAATGTATCTCTAGCACTTGTAATCAATCTAATTCATTGTATTATAACATATTCTAACCCAAAATAACTTTATACAAGCCATTCACTGCCTCAAAACAATGGTTTTGGGTACTTATCCCATTTGTGACCAAATATCAACAAGTCTTTCTTCTCACTTTTAAACATTCTTCATGCATCTCTAGCACATGTAATCAATCAAATTTATTGTATTATAACATATTCTAACCCAAGATAACTTTGTACAAGCCATTCACTGCCTCAAAGCAATGATTTTGGGTTCTTATCCAATTTGGGACCAAATATCAACAAGTCTTTCTTCTCACTTTTAAACATTCTTCATGCATCTCTAGCACTTGTAATCAATCAAATTCATTGTATTATAACATATTCTAACCCAAAATAACTTTATCCAAGCCATTCACTGCCTCAAAGCAATGGTTTTGGGTTCTTATCCCATTTGGGACCAAATATCAACAAGTCTTTCTTCTCACTTTTAAACATTATTCATGTATCTCTAGCACTTGTAATCAATCAAATTCATTGTATTATAACATATTCTAGCCAAAAATAACTTTATACAAGCCATTCACTGCCTCAAAGCAATGGTTTTGGGTTCTAATCCCATTTGGGACCAAATATCAACAAGTCTTTCTTCTCACTTTTAAACATTCTTCATGCATCTCTAGCACATGTAATCAATCAAATTTATTGTATTATAACATATTCTAACCCAAGATAACTTTGTACAAGCCATTCACTGCCTCAAAGCAATGATTTTGGGTTCTTATCCAATTTGGGACCAAATATCAACAAGTCTTTCTTCTCACTTTTAAACATTCTTCATGCATCTCTAGCACTTGTAATCAATCAAATTCATTGTATTATAACATATTCTAACCCAAAATAACTTTATCCAAGCCATTCACTGCCTCAAAGCAATGGTTTTGGGTTCTTATCCCATTTGGGACCAAATATCAACAAGTCTTTCTTCTCACTTTTAAACATTATTCATGTATCTCTAGCACTTGTAATCAATCAAATTCATTGTATTATAACATATTCTAGCCAAAAATAACTTTATACAAGCCATTCACTGCCTCAAAGCAATGGTTTTGGGTTCTAATTCCATTTGTGACCAAATATCAACAAGTCTTTCTTCTCACTTTTAAACATTCTTCATGCATCTCTAGCACTTGTAATCAATCTAATTCATTGTATTATAACATATTCTAACCCAAAATAACTTTATACAAGCCATTCACTGCCTCAAAGCAATGGTTTTGGGTTCTAATCCCATTTGGGACCAAATATCAACAAGTCTTTCTTCTCACTTTTAAACATTCTTCATGCATCTCTAGCACTTGTAATCAATCAAATTCATTGTATTATAACATATTCTAACCCAAAATAACTTTATCCAAGCCATTCACTGCCTCAAAGCAATGGTTTTGGGTTCTTATCCCATTTGGGACCAAATATCAACAAGTCTTTCTTCTCACTTTTAAACATTATTCATGTATCTCTAGTACTTGTAATCAATCTAATTCATTGTATTATAGCATATTCTAACACAAAATAACTTTATACAAGCCATTCACTGCCTCAAAGCAATAGTTTTGGGTTCTTATTCCATTTGTGACCAAATATCAACAAGTCTTTCTTCTCACTTTTAAACATTCTTCATGCATCTCTAGCACTTGTAATCAATCTAATCCATTGTATTATAACATATTCTAACCCAAAATAACTTTATACAAGCCATTCACTGTCTCAAAGCAATGGTTTTGGGTTCTTATCCCATTTGTGACCAAATATCAACAAGTCTTTCTTCTCACTTCTAAACATTATTAATGTATCTCTAGCACTTGTAATCAATCTAATTCATTGTATTATAACATATTCTAACCCAAAATAACTTTATACAAGCCATTCACTGCCTCAAAACAATGGTTTTGGGTACTTATCCCATTTGTGACCAAATATCAACAAGTCTTTCTTCTCACTTTTAAACATTCTTCATGCATCTCTAGCACATGTAATCAATCAAATTTATTGTATTATAACATATTCTAACCCAAGATAACTTTGTACAAGCCATTCACTGCCTCAAAGCAATGATTTTGGGTTCTTATCCAATTTGGGACCAAATATCAACAAGTCTTTCTTCTCACTTTTAAACATTCTTCATGCATCTCTAGCACTTGTAATCAATCAAATTCATTGTATTATAACATATTCTAACCCAAAATAACTTTATCCAAGCCATTCACTGCCTCAAAGCAATGGTTTTGGGTTCTTATCCCATTTGGGACCAAATATCAACAAGTCTTTCTTCTCACTTTTAAACATTATTCATGTATCTCTAGCACTTGTAATCAATCAAATTCATTGTATTATAACATATTCTAGCCAAAAATAACTTTATACAAGCCATTCACTGCCTCAAAGCAATGGTTTTGGGTTCTAATCCCATTTGGGACCAAATATCAACAAGTCTTTCTTCTCACTTTTAAACATTCTTCATGCATCTCTAGCACATGTAATCAATCAAATTTATTGTATTATAACATATTCTAACCCAAGATAACTTTGTACAAGCCATTCACTGCCTCAAAGCAATGATTTTGGGTTCTTATCCAATTTGGGACCAAATATCAACAAGTCTTTCTTCTCACTTTTAAACATTCTTCATGCATCTCTAGCACTTGTAATCAATCAAATTCATTGTATTATAACATATTCTAACCCAAAATAACTTTATCCAAGCCATTCACTGCCTCAAAGCAATGGTTTTGGGTTCTTATCCCATTTGGGACCAAATATCAACAAGTCTTTCTTCTCACTTTTAAACATTATTCATGTATCTCTAGCACTTGTAATCAATCAAATTCATTGTATTATAACATATTCTAGCCAAAAATAACTTTATACAAGCCATTCACTGCCTCAAAGCAATGGTTTTGGGTTCTAATTCCATTTGTGACCAAATATCAACAAGTCTTTCTTCTCACTTTTAAACATTCTTCATGCATCTCTAGCACTTGTAATCAATCTAATTCATTGTATTATAACATATTCTAACCCAAAATAACTTTATACAAGCCATTCACTGCCTCAAAGCAATGGTTTTGGGTTCTAATCCCATTTGGGACCAAATATCAACAAGTCTTTCTTCTCACTTTTAAACATTCTTCATGCATCTCTAGCACTTGTAATCAATCAAATTCATTGTATTATAACATATTCTAACCCAAAATAACTTTATCCAAGCCATTCACTGCCTCAAAGCAATGGTTTTGGGTTCTTATCCCATTTGGGACCAAATATCAACAAGTCTTTCTTCTCACTTTTAAACATTATTCATGTATCTCTAGTACTTGTAATCAATCTAATTCATTGTATTATAGCATATTCTAACACAAAATAACTTTATACAAGCCATTCACTGCCTCAAAGCAATAGTTTTGGGTTCTTATTCCATTTGTGACCAAATATCAACAAGTCTTTCTTCTCACTTTTAAACATTCTTCATGCATCTCTAGCACTTGTAATCAATCTAATCCATTGTATTATAACATATTCTAACCCAAAATAACTTTATACAAGCCATTCACTGTCTCAAAGCAATGGTTTTGGGTTCTTATCCCATTTGTGACCAAATATCAACAAGTCTTTCTTCTCACTTCTAAACATTATTAATGTATCTCTAGCACTTGTAATCAATCTAATTCATTGTATTATAACATATTCTAACCCAAAATAACTTTATACAAGCCATTCACTGCCTCAAAGCAATGGTTTTGGGTACTTATCCCATTTGTGACCAAATATCAACAAGTCTTTCTTCTCACTTTTAAACATTCTTCATGCATCTCTAGCACATGTAATCAATCAAATTTATTGTATTATAACATATTCTAACCCAAGATAACTTTGTACAAGCCATTCACTGCCTCAAAGCAATTTTTTTGGGTTCTTATCCAATTTGGGACCAAATATCAACAAGTCTTTCTTCTCACTTTTAAACATTCTTCATGCATCTCTAGCACTTGTAATCAATCTAATTCATTGTATTATAACATATTCTAACCCAAAATAACTTTATACAAGCCATTCACTGCCTCAAAGCAATGGTTTTGGGTTCTAATCCCATTTGGGACCAAATATCAACAAGTCTTTCTTCTCACTTTTAAACATTCTTCATGCATCTCTAGCACTTGTAATCAATCAAATTCATTGTATTATAACATATTCTAACCCAAAATAACTTTATCCAAGCCATTCACTGCCTCAAAGCAATGGTTTTGGGTTCTTATCCCATTTGGGACCAAATATCAACAAGTCTTTCTTCTCACTTTTAAACATTATTCATGTATCTCTAGTACTTGTAATCAATCTAATTCATTGTATTATAGCATATTCTAACACAAAATAACTTTATACAAGCCATTCACTGCCTCAAAGCAATAGTTTTGGGTTCTTATTCTATTTGTGACCAAATATCAACAAGTCTTTCTTCTCACTTTTAAACATTCTTCATGCATCTCTAGCACTTGTAATCAATCTAATCCATTGTATTATAACATATTCTAACCCAAAATAACTTTATACAAGCCATTCACTGTCTCAAAGCAATGGTTTTGGGTTCTTATCCCATTTGTGACCAAATATCAACAAGTCTTTCTTCTCACTTCTAAACATTATTAATGTATCTCTAGCACTTGTAATCAATCTAATTCATTGTATTATAACATATTCTAACCCAAAATAACTTTATACAAGCCATTCACTGCCTCAAAGCAATGGTTTTGGGTACTTATCCCATTTGTGACCAAATATCAACAAGTCTTTCTTCTCACTTTTAAACATTCTTCATGCATCTCTAGCACATGTAATCAATCAAATTTATTGTATTATAACATATTCTAACCCAAGATAACTTTGTACAAGCCATTCACTGCCTCAAAGCAATTATTTTGGGTTCTTATCTAATTTGGGACCAAATATCAACAAGTCTTTCTTCTCACTTTTAAACATTCTTCATGCATCTCTAGCACTTGTAATCAATCAAATTCATTGTATTATAACATATTCTAACCCAAAATAACTTTATCCAAGCCATTCACTGCCTCAAAGCAATGGTTTTGGGTTCTTATCCCATTTGGGACCAAATATCAACAAGTCTTTCTTCTCACTTTTAAACATTATTCATGTATCTCTAGTACTTGTAATCAATCTAATTCATTGTATTATAGCATATTCTAACACAAAATAAATTTATACAAGCCATTCACTGCCTCAAAGCAATAGTTTTGGGTTCTTATTCCATTTGGGACCAAATATCAACAAGTCTTTCTTCTCACTTTTAAACATTCTTCATGCATCTCTAGCACTTGTAATCAATCTAATTCATTGTATTATAACATATTCTAACCCAAAATAACTTTATACAAGCCATTCACTGTCTCAAAGCAATGGTTTTGGGTTCTTATCCCATTTGTGACCAAATATCAACAAGTCTTTCTTCTCATTTCTAAACATTATTAATGTATCTCTAGCACTTGTAATCAATCTAATTCATTGTATTATAACATATTCTAACCGAAAATAACTTTATACAAGCCATTCACTGCCTGAAAGCAATGGTTTTGAATACTTATCCCATTTGTGACCAAATATCAACAAGTCTTTCTTCTCACTTTTAAACATTCTGCATGCATCTCTAGCACTTGTAATCAATGAAATTTATTGTATTATAACATATTCTAACCCAAAATAACTTTGTACAAGCCATTCACTGCCTCAAAGCAATGATTTTGGGTTCTTATCCAATTTGGGACCAAATATCAACAAGTCTTTCTTCTCACTTTTAAACATTCTTCATGCATCTCTAGCACTTGTAATCAATCAAATTCATTGTATTATAACATATTCTAGCCAAAAATAACTTTATACAAGCCATTCACTGCCTCAAAGCAATGATTTTGGGTTCTTATCCAATTTGGGACCAAATATCAACAAGTCTTTCTTCTCACTTTTAAACATTCTTCATGCATCTCTAGCACTTGTAATCAATCAAATTCATTGTATTATAACATATTCTAACCCAAAATAACTTTATCCAAGCCATTCACTGCCTCAAAGCAATGATTTTGGGTTCTTATCCCATTTGGGACCAAATATCAACAAGTCTTTCTTCTCACTTTTAAACATTATTCATGTATCTCTAGTACTTGTAATCAATCTAATTCATTGTATTATAGCATATTCTAACACAAAATAACTTTATACAAGCCATTCACTGCCTCAAAGCAATAGTTTTGGGTTCTTATTCCATTTGTGACCAAATATCAACAAGTCTTTCTTCTCACTTTTAAACATTCTTCATGCATCTCTAGCACTTGTAATCAATCTAATTCATTGTATTATAACATATTCTAACCCAAAATAACTTTATACAAGCCATTCACTGCCTCAAAACAATGGTTTTGGGTTTTAATCCCATTTGGGACCAAATATCAACAAGTCTTTCTTCTCACTTTTAAACATTCTTCATGCATCTCTAGCACTTGTAATCAATCAAATTCATTGTATTATAACATATTCTAACCCAAAATAACTTTATCCAAGCCATTCACTGCCTCAAAGCAATGGTTTTGGGTTCTTATCCCATTTGGGACCAAATATCAACAAGTCTTTCTTCTCACTTTTAAACATTATTCATGTATCTCTAGTACTTGTAATCAATCTAATTCATTGTATTATAGCATATTCTAACACAAAATAACTTTATACAAGCCATTCACTGCCTCAAAGCAATAGTTTTGGGTTCTTATTCCATTTGTGACCAAATATCAACAAGTCTTTCTTCTCACTTTTAAACATTCTTCATGCATCTCTAGCACTTGTAATCAATCTAATCCATTGTATTATAACATATTCTAACCCAAAATAACTTTATACAAGCCATTCACTGTCTCAAAGCAATGGTTTTGGGTTCTTATCCCATTTGTGACCAAATATCAACAAGTCTTTCTTCTCAATTCTAAACATTATTAATGTATCTCTAGCACTTGTAATCAATCTAATTCATTGTATTATAACATATTCTAACCCAAAATAACTTTATACAAGCCATTCACTGCCTCAAAGCAATGGTTTTGGGTACTTATCCCATTTGTGACCAAATATCAACAAGTCTTTCTTCTCACTTTTAAACATTCTTCATGCATCTCTAGCACATGTAATCAATCAAATTTATTGTATTATAACATATTCTAACCCAAGATAACTTTGTACAAGCCATTCACTGCCTCAAAGCAATTATTTTGGGTTCTTATCCAATTTGGGACCAAATATCAACAAGTCTTTCTTCTCACTTTTAAACATTCTTCATGCATCTCTAGCACTTGTAATCAATCAAATTCATTGTATTATAACATATTCTAACCCAAAATAACTTTATCCAAGCCATTCACTGCCTCAAAGCAATGGTTTTGGGTTCTTATCCCATTTGGGACCAAATATCAACAAGTCTTTCTTCTCACTTTTAAACATTCTTCATGCATCTCTAGCACTTGTAATCAATCTAATTCATTGTATTATAACATATTCTAACCCAAAATAACTTTATACAAGCCATTCACTGTCTCAAAGCAATGGTTTTGGGTTCTTATCCCATTTGTGACCAAATATCAACAAGTCTTTCTTCTTACTTTTAAACATTCTTCATGCATCTCTAACACTTGTAATCAATCAAATTCATTGTATTATAACATATTCTAACCCAAAATAACTTTATCCAAGCCATTCACTGCCTCAAAGCAATGGTTTTGGGTTCTTATCCCATTTGGGACCAAATATCAACAAGTCTTTCTTCTCACTTTTAAACATTATTCATGTATCTCTAGTACTTGTAATCAATCTAATTCATTGTATTATAGCATATTCTAACACAAAATAACTTTATACAAGCCATTCACTGCCTCAAAGCAATAGTTTTGGGTTCTTATTCCATTTGGGACCAAATATCAACAAGTCTTTCTTCTCACTTTTAAACATTCTTCATGCATCTCTAGCACTTGTAATCAATCTAATTCATTGTATTATAACATATTCTAACCCAAAATAACTTTATACAAGCCATTCACTGTCTCAAAGCAATGGTTTTGGGTTCTTATCCCATTTGTGACCAAATATCAACAAGTCTTTCTTCTCATTTCTAAACATTATTAATGTATCTCTAGCACTTGTAATCAATCTAATTCATTGTATTATAACATATTCTAACCGAAAATAACTTTATACAAGCCATTCACTGCCTGAAAGCAATGGTTTTGAATACTTATCCCATTTGTGACCAAATATCAACAAGTCTTTCTTCTCACTTTTAAACATTCTGCATGCATCTCTAGCACTTGTAATCAATGAAATTTATTGTATTATAACATATTCTAACCCAAAATAACTTTGTACAAGCCATTCACTGCCTCAAAGCAATGATTTTGGGTTCTTATCCAATTTGGACCAAATATCAACAAGTCTTTCTTCTCACTTTTAAACATTCTTCATGCATCTCTAGCACTTGTAATCAATCAAATTCATTGTATTATAACATATTCTAGCCAAAAATAACTTTATACAAGCCATTCACTGCCTCAAAGCAATGATTTTGGGTTCTTATCCAATTTGGGACCAAATATCAACAAGTCTTTCTTCTCACTTTTAAACATTCTTCATGCATCTCTAGCACTTGTAATCAATCAAATTCATTGTATTATAACATATTCTAACCCAAAATAACTTTATCCAAGCCATTCACTGCCTCAAAGCAATGATTTTGGGTTCTTATCCCATTTGGGACCAAATATCAACAAGTCTTTCTTCTCACTTTTAAACATTATTCATGTATCTCTAGTACTTGTAATCAATCTAATTCATTGTATTATAGCATATTCTAACACAAAATAACTTTATACAAGCCATTCACTGCCTCAAAGCAATAGTTTTGGGTTCTTATTCCATTTGTGACCAAATATCAACAAGTCTTTCTTCTCACTTTTAAACATTCTTCATGCATCTCTAGCACTTGTAATCAATCTAATTCATTGTATTATAACATATTCTAACCCAAAATAACTTTATACAAGCCATTCACTGCCTCAAAACAATGGTTTTGGGTTTTAATCCCATTTGGGACCAAATATCAACAAGTCTTTCTTCTCACTTTTAAACATTCTTCATGCATCTCTAGCACTTGTAATCAATCAAATTCATTGTATTATAACATATTCTAACCCAAAATAACTTTATCCAAGCCATTCACTGCCTCAAAGCAATGGTTTTGGGTTCTTATCCCATTTGGGACCAAATATCAACAAGTCTTTCTTCTCACTTTTAAACATTATTCATGTATCTCTAGTACTTGTAATCAATCTAATTCATTGTATTATAGCATATTCTAACACAAAATAACTTTATACAAGCCATTCACTGCCTCAAAGCAATAGTTTTGGGTTCTTATTCCATTTGTGACCAAATATCAACAAGTCTTTCTTCTCACTTTTAAACATTCTTCATGCATCTCTAGCACTTGTAATCAATCTAATCCATTGTATTATAACATATTCTAACCCAAAATAACTTTATACAAGCCATTCACTGTCTCAAAGCAATGGTTTTGGGTTCTTATCCCATTTGTGACCAAATATCAACAAGTCTTTCTTCTCAATTCTAAACATTATTAATGTATCTCTAGCACTTGTAATCAATCTAATTCATTGTATTATAACATATTCTAACCCAAAATAACTTTATACAAGCCATTCACTGCCTCAAAGCAATGGTTTTGGGTACTTATCCCATTTGTGACCAAATATCAACAAGTCTTTCTTCTCACTTTTAAACATTCTTCATGCATCTCTAGCACATGTAATCAATCAAATTTATTGTATTATAACATATTCTAACCCAAGATAACTTTGTACAAGCCATTCACTGCCTCAAAGCAATTATTTTGGGTTCTTATCCAATTTGGGACCAAATATCAACAAGTCTTTCTTCTCACTTTTAAACATTCTTCATGCATCTCTAGCACTTGTAATCAATCAAATTCATTGTATTATAACATATTCTAACCCAAAATAACTTTATCCAAGCCATTCACTGCCTCAAAGCAATGGTTTTGGGTTCTTATCCCATTTGGGACCAAATATCAACAAGTCTTTCTTCTCACTTTTAAACATTCTTCATGCATCTCTAGCACTTGTAATCAATCTAATTCATTGTATTATAACATATTCTAACCCAAAATAACTTTATACAAGCCATTCACTGTCTCAAAGCAATGGTTTTGGGTTCTTATCCCATTTGTGACCAAATATCAACAAGTCTTTCTTCTCACTTTTAAACATTCTTCATGCATCTCTAGCACTTGTAATCAATCAAATTCATTGTATTATAACATATTCTAACCCAAAATAACTTTATCCAAGCCATTCACTGCCTCAAAGCAATGGTTTTGGGTTCTTATCCCATTTGGGACCAAATATCAACAAGTCTTTCTTCTCACTTTTAAACATTATTCATGTATCTCTAGTACTTGTAATCAATCTAATTCATTGTATTATAGCATATTCTAACACAAAATAACTTTATACAAGCCATTCACTGCCTCAAAGCAATAGTTTTGGGTTCTTATTCCATTTGTGACCAAATATCAACAAGTCTTTCTTCTCACTTTTAAACATTCTTCATGCATCTCTAGCACTTGTAATCAATCAAATTCATTGTATTATAACATATTCTAACCCAAAATAACTTTATCCAAGCCATTCACTGCCTCAAAGCAATGGTTTTGGGTTCTTATCCCATTTGGGACCAAATATCAACAAGTCTTTCTTCTCACTTTTAAACATTATTCATGTATCTCTAGTACTTGTAATCAATCTAATTCATTGTATTATAGCATATTCTAACACAAAATAACTTTATACAAGCCATTCACTGCCTCAAAGCAATAGTTTTGGGTTCTTATTCCATTTGTGACCAAATATCAACAAGTCTTTCTTCTCACTTTTAAACATTCTTCATGCATCTCTAGCACTTGTAATCAATCTAATTCATTGTATTATAACATATTCTAACCCAAAATAACTTTATACAAGCCATTCACTGTCTCAAAGCAATGGTTTTGGGTTCTTATCCCATTTGTGACCAAATATCAACAAGTCTTTCTTCTCACTTTTAAACATTCTTCATGCATCTCTAGCACTTGTAATCAATCAAATTCATTGTATTATAACATATTCTAACCCAAAATAACTTTATCCAAGCCATTCACTGCCTCAAAGCAATGGTTTTGGGTTCTTATCCCATTTGGGACCAAATATCAACAAGTCTTTCTTCTCACTTTTAAACATTATTCATGTATCTCTAGTACTTGTAATCAATCTAATTCATTGTATTATAGCATATTCTAACACAAAATAACTTTATACAAGCCATTCACTGCCTCAAAGCAATAGTTTTGGGTTCTTATTCCATTTGTGACCAAATATCAACAAGTCTTTCTTCTCACTTTTAAACATTCTTCATGCATCTCTAGCACTTGTAATCAATCTAATCCATTGTATTATAACATATTCTAACCCAAAATAACTTTATACAAGCCATTCACTGTCTCAAAGCAATGGTTTTGGGTTCTTATCCCATTTGTGACCAAATATCAACAAGTCTTTCTTCTCAATTCTAAACATTATTAATGTATCTCTAGCACTTGTAATCAATCTAATTCATTGTATTATAACATATTCTAACCCAAAATAACTTTATACAAGCCATTCACTGCCTCAAAGCAATGGTTTTGGGTACTTATCCCATTTGTGACCAAATATCAACAAGTCTTTCTTCTCACTTTTAAACATTCTTCATGCATCTCTAGCACATGTAATCAATCAAATTTATTGTATTATAACATATTCTAACCCAAGATAACTTTGTACAAGCCATTCACTGCCTCAAAGCAATTATTTTGGGTTCTTATCCAATTTGGGACCAAATATCAACAAGTCTTTCTTCTCACTTTTAAACATTCTTCATGCATCTCTAGCACTTGTAATCAATCAAATTCATTGTATTATAACATATTCTAACCCAAAATAACTTTATCCAAGCCATTCACTGCCTCAAAGCAATGGTTTTGGGTTCTTATCCCATTTGGGACCAAATATCAACAAGTCTTTCTTCTCACTCTTAAACATTCTTCATGCATCTCTAGCACTTGTAATCAATCTAATTCATTGTATTATAACATATTCTAACCCAAAATAACTTTATACAAGCCATTCACTGTCTCAAAGCAATGGTTTTGGGTTCTTATCCCATTTGTGACCAAATATCAACAAGTCTTTCTTCTCACTTTTAAACATTCTTCATGCATCTCTAGCACTTGTAATCAATCAAATTCATTGTATTATAACATATTCTAACCCAAAATAACTTTATCCAAGCCATTCACTGCATCAAAGCAATGGTTTTGGGTTCTTATCCCATTTGGGACCAAATATCAACAAGTCTTTCTTCTCACTTTTAAACATTCTTCATGCATCTCTAGCACTTGTAATCAATCTAATTCATTGTATTATAACATATTCTAACCCAAAATAACTTTATCCAAGCCATTCACTGCCTCAAAGCAATGGTTTTGGGTTCTTATCCCATTTGGGACCAAATATCAACAAGTCTTTCTTCTCACTTTTAAACATTATTCATGTATCTCTAGTACTTGTAATCAATCTAATTCATTGTATTATAGCATATTCTAACACAAAATAACTTTATACAAGCCATTCACTGCCTCAAAGCAATAGTTTTGGGTTCTTATTCCATTTGTGACCAAATATCAACAAGTCTTTCTTCTCACTTTTAAACATTCTTCATGCATCTCTAGCACTTGTAATCAATCTAATCCATTGTATTATAACATATTCTAACCCAAAATAACTTTATACAAGCCATTCACTGTCTCAAAGCAATGGTTTTGGGTTCTTATCCCATTTGTGACCAAATATCAACAAGTCTTTCTTCTCAATTCTAAACATTATTAATGTATCTCTAGCACTTGTAATCAATCTAATTCATTGTATTATAACATATTCTAACCCAAAATAACTTTATACAAGCCATTCACTGCCTCAAAGCAATGGTTTTGGGTACTTATCCCATTTGTGACCAAATATCAACAAGTCTTTCTTCTCACTTTTAAACATTCTTCATGCATCTCTAGCACATGTAATCAATCAAATTTATTATATTATAACATATTCTAACCCAAGATAACTTTGTACAAGCCATTCACTGCCTCAAAGCAATTATTTTGGGTTCTTATCCAATTTGGGACCAAATATCAACAAGTCTTTCTTCTCACTTTTAAACATTCTTCATGCATCTCTAGCACTTGTAATCAATCAAATTCATTGTATTATAACATATTCTAACCCAAAATAACTTTATCCAAGCCATTCACTGCCTCAAAGCAATGGTTTTGGGTTCTTATCCCATTTGGGACCAAATATCAACAAGTCTTTCTTCTCACTTTTAAACATTCTTCATGCATCTCTAGCACTTGTAATCAATCTAATTCATTGTATTATAACATATTCTAACCCAAAATAACTTTATACAAGCCATTCACTGTCTCAAAGCAATGGTTTTGGGTTCTTATCCCATTTGTGACCAAATATCAACAAGTCTTTCTTCTCACTTTTAAACATTCTTCATGCATCTCTAGCACTTGTAATCAATCAAATTCATTGTATTATAACATATTCTAACCCAAAATAACTTTATCCAAGCCATTCACTGCCTCAAAGCAATGGTTTTGGGTTCTTATCCCATTTGGGACCAAATATCAACAAGTCTTTCTTCTCACTTTTAAACATTATTCATGTATCTCTAGTACTTGTAATCAATCTAATTCATTGTATTATAGCATATTCTAACACAAAATAACTTTATACAAGCCATTCACTGCCTCAAAGCAATAGTTTTGGGTTCTTATTCCATTTGTGACCAAATATCAACAAGTCTTTCTTCTCACTTTTAAACATTCTTCATGCATCTCTAGCACTTGTAATCAATCTAATCCATTGTATTATAACATATTCTAACCCAAAATAACTTTATACAAGCCATTCACTGTCTCAAAGCAATGGTTTTGGGTTCTTATCCCATTTGTGACCAAATATCAACAAGTCTTTCTTCTCAATTCTAAACATTATTAATGTATCTCTAGCACTTGTAATCAATCTAATTCATTGTATTATAACATATTCTAACCCAAAATAACTTTATACAAGCCATTCACTGCCTCAAAGCAATGGTTTTGGGTACTTATCCCATTTGTGACCAAATATCAACAAGTCTTTCTTCTCACTTTTAAACATTCTTCATGCATCTCTAGCACATGTAATCAATCAAATTTATTGTATTATAACATATTCTAACCCAAGATAACTTTGTACAAGCCATTCACTGCCTCAAAGCAATTATTTTGGGTTCTTATCCAATTTGGGACCAAATATCAACAAGTCTTTCTTCTCACTTTTAAACATTCTTCATGCATCTCTAGCACTTGTAATCAATCAAATTCATTGTATTATAACATATTCTAACCCAAAATAACTTTATCCAAGCCATTCACTGCCTCAAAGCAATGGTTTTGGGTTCTTATCCCATTTGGGACCAAATATCAACAAGTCTTTCTTCTCACTTTTAAACATTCTTCATGCATCTCTAGCACTTGTAATCAATCTAATTCATTCTATTATAACATATTCTAACCCAAAATAACTTTATACAAGCCATTCACTGTCTCAAAGCAATGGTTTTGGGTTCTTATCCCATTTGTGACCAAATATCAACAAGTCTTTCTTCTCACTTTTAAACATTCTTCATGCATCTCTAGCACTTGTAATCAATCAAATTCATTGTATTATAACATATTCTAACCCAAAATAACTTTATCCAAGCCATTCACTGCATCAAAGCAATGGTTTTGGGTTCTTATCCCATTTGGGACCAAATATCAACAAGTCTTTCTTCTCACTTTTAAACATTATTCATGTATCTCTAGTACTTGTAATCAATCTAATTCATTGTATTATAGCATATTCTAACACAAAATAACTTTATACAAGCCATTCACTGCCTCAAAGCAATAGTTTTGGGTTCTTATTCCATTTGTGACCAAATATCAACAAGTCTTTCTTCTCACTTTTAAACATTCTTCATGCATCTCTAGCACTTGTAATCAATCTAATCCATTGTATTATAACATATTCTAACCCAAAATAACTTTATACAAGCCATTCACTGTCTCAAAGCAATGGTTTTGGGTTCTTATCCCATTTGTGACCAAATATCAACAAGTCTTTCTTCTCAATTCTAAACATTATTAATGTATCTCTAGCACTTGTAATCAATCTAATTCATTGTATTATAACATATTCTAACCCAAAATAACTTTATACAAGCCATTCACTGCCTCAAAGCAATGGTTTTGGGTACTTATCCCATTTGTGACCAAATATCAACAAGTCTTTCTTCTCACTTTTAAACATTCTTCATGCATCTCTAGCACAGGTAATCAATCAAATTTATTGTATTATAACATATTCTAACCCAAGATAACTTTGTACAAGCCATTCACTGCCTCAAAGCAATTATTTTGGGTTCTTATCCAATTTGGGACCAAATATCAACAAGTCTTTCTTCTCACTTTTAAACATTCTTCATGCATCTCTAGCACTTGTAATCAATCAAATTCATTGTATTATAACATATTCTAACCCAAAATAACTTTATCCAAGCCATTCACTGCCTCAAAGCAATGGTTTTGGGTTCTTATCCCATTTGGGACCAAATATCAACAAGTCTTTCTTCTCACTTTTAAACATTCTTCATGCATCTCTAGCACTTGTAATCAATCTAATTCATTGTATTATAACATATTCTAACCCAAAATAACTTTATACAAGCCATTCACTGTCTCAAAGCAATGGTTTTGGGTTCTTATCCCATTTGTGACCAAATATCAACAAGTCTTTCTTCTCACTTTTAAACATTCTTCATGCATCTCTAGCACTTGTAATCAATCAAATTCATTGTATTATAACATATTCTAACCCAAAATAACTTTATCCAAGCCATTCACTGCATCAAAGCAATGGTTTTGGGTTCTTATCCCATTTGGGACCAAATATCAACAAGTCTTTCTTCTCACTTTTAAACATTATTCATGTATCTCTAGTACTTGTAATCAATCTAATTCATTGTATTATAGCATATTCTAACACAAAATAACTTTATACAAGCCATTCACTGCCTCAAAGCAATAGTTTTGGGTTCTTATTCCATTTGTGACCAAATATCAACAAGTCTTTCTTCTCACTTTTAAACATTCTTCATGCATCTCTAGCACTTGTAATCAATCTAATCCATTGTATTATAACATATTCTAACCCAAAATAACTTTATACAAGCCATTCACTGTCTCAAAGCAATGGTTTTGGGTTCTTATCCCATTTGTGACCAAATATCAACAAGTCTTTCTTCTCACTTCTAAACATTATTAATGTATCTCTAGCACTTGTAATCAATCTAATTCATTGTATTATAACATATTCTAACCCAAAATAACTTTATACAAGCCATTCACTGCCTCAAAGCAATGGTTTTGGGTACTTATCCCATTTGTGACCAAATATCAACAAGTCTTTCTTCTCACTTTTAAACATTTTTCATGCATCTCTAGCACATGTAATCAATCAAATTTATTGTATTATAACATATTCTAACCCAAGATAACTTTGTACAAGCCATTCACTGCCTCAAAGCAATTATTTTGGGTTCTTATCCAATTTGGGACCAAATATCAACAAGTCTTTCTTCTCACTTTTAAACATTCTTCATGCATCTCTAGCACTTGTAATCAATCAAATTCATTGTATTATAACATATTCTAACCCAAAATAACTTTATCCAAGCCATTCACTGCCTCAAAGCAATGGTTTTGGGTTCTTATCCCATTTGGGACCAAATATCAACAAGTCTTTCTTCTCACTTTTAAACATTCTTCATGCATCTCTAGCACTTGTAATCAATCTAATTCATTGTATTATAACATATTCTAACCCAAAATAACTTTATACAAGCCATTCACTGCCTCAAAGCAATGTTTTTGGGTTCTTATCCCATTTGTGACCAAATATCAACAAGTCTTTCTTCTCACTTTTAAACATTCTTCATGCATCTCTAGCACTTGTAATCAATCAAATTCATTGTATTATAACATATTCTAACCCAAAATAACTTTATCCAAGCCATTCACTGCCTCAAAGCAATGGTTTTGGGTTCTTATCCCATTTGGGACCAAATATCAACAAGTCTTTCTTCTCACTTTTAAACATTATTCATGTATCTCTAGTACTTGTAATCAATCTAATTCATTGTATTATAGCATATTCTAACACAAAATAACTTTATACAAGCCATTCACTGCCTCAAAGCAATAGTTTTGGGTTCTTATTCCATTTGTGACCAAATATCAACAAGTCTTTCTTCTCACTTTTAAACATTCTTCATGCATCTCTAGCACTTGTAATCAATCTAATCCATTGTATTATAACATATTCTAACCCAAAATAACTTTATACAAGCCATTCACTGTCTCAAAGCAATGGTTTTGGGTTCTTATCCCATTTGTGACCAAATATCAACAAGTCTTTCTTCTCACTTCTAAACATTATTAATGTATCTCTAGCACTTGTAATCAATCTAATTCATTGTATTATAACATATTCTAACCCAAAATAACTTTATACAAGCCATTCACTGCCTCAAAGCAATGGTTTTGGGTACTTATCCCATTTGTGACCAAATATCAACAAGTCTTTCTTCTCACTTTTAAACATTCTTCATGCATCTCTAGCACATGTAATCAATCAAATTTATTGTATTATAACATATTCTAACCCAAGATAACTTTGTACAAGCCATTCACTGCCTCAAAGCAATTATTTTGGGTTCTTATCCAATTTGGGACCAAATATCAACAAGTCTTTCTTCTCACTTTTAAACATTCTTCATGCATCTCTAGCACTTGTAATCAATCAAATTCATTGTATTATAACATATTCTAACCCAAAATAACTTTATCCAAGCCATTCACTGCCTCAAAGCAATGGTTTTGGGTTCTTATCCCATTTGGGACCAAATATCAACAAGTCTTTCTTCTCACTTTTAAACATTCTTCATGCATCTCTAGCACTTGTAATCAATCTAATTCATTGTATTATAACATATTCTAACCCAAAATAACTTTATACAAGCCATTCACTGTCTCAAAGCAATGGTTTTGGGTTCTTATCCCATTTGTGACCAAATATCAACAAGTCTTTCTTCTCATTTCTAAACATTATTAATGTATCTCTAGCACTTGTAATCAATCTAATTCATTGTATTATAACATATTCTAACCGAAAATAACTTTATACAAGCCATTCACTGCCTGAAAGCAATGGTTTTGAATACTTATCCCATTTGTGACCAAATATCAACAAGTCTTTCTTCTCACTTTTAAACATTCTGCATGCATCTCTAGCACTTGTAATCAATGAAATTTATTGTATTATAACATATTCTAACCCAAAATAACTTTGTACAAGCCATTCACTGCCTCAAAGCAATGGTTTTGGGTACTTATCCCATTTGGGACCAAATATCAACAAGTCTTTCTTCTCACTTTTAAACATTCTTCATGCATCTCTAGCACTTGTAATCAATCAAATTCATTGTATTATAACATATTCTAGCCAAAAATAACTTTATACAAGCCATCCACTGCCTCAAAGCAATGATTTTGGGTTCTTATCCAATTTGGGACCAAATATCAACAAGTCTTTCTTCTCACTTTTAAACATTCTTCATGCATCTCTAGCACTTGTAATCAATCAAATTCATTGTATTATAACATATTCTAACCCAAAATAACTTTATCCAAGCCATTCACTGCCTCAAAGCAATGGTTTTGGGTTCTTATCCCATTTGGGACCAAATATCAACAAGTCTTTCTTCTCACTTTTAAACATTATTCATGTATCTCTAGTACTTGTAATCAATCTAATTCATTGTATTATAGCATATTCTAACACAAAATAACTTTATACAAGCCATTCACTGCCTCAAAGCAATAGTTTTGGGTTCTTATTCCATTTGTGACCAAATATCAACAAGTCTTTCTTCTCACTTTTAAACATTCTTCATGCATCTCTAGCACTTGTAATCAATCTAATTCATTGTATTATAACATATTCTAACCCAAAATAACTTTATACAAGCCATTCACTGCCTCAAAGCAATGGTTTTGGGTTTTAATCCCATTTGGGACCAAATATCAACAAGTCTTTCTTTTCACTTTTAAACATTCTTCATGCATCTCTAGCACTTGTAATCAATCAAATTCATTGTATTATAACATATTCTAACCCAAAATAACTTTATCCAAGCTATTCACTGCCTCAAAGCAATGGTTTTGGGTTCTTATCCCATTTGGGACCAAATATCAACAAGTCTTTCTTCTCACTTTTAAACATTATTCATGTATCTCTAGTACTTGTAATCAATCTAATTCATTGTATTATAGCATATTCTAATACAAAATAACTTTATACAAGCCATTCACTGCCTCAAAGCAATAGTTTTGGGTTCTTATTCCATTTGTGACCAAATATCAACAAGTCTTTCTTCTCACTTTTAAACATTCTTCATGCATCTCTAGCACTTGTAATCAATCTAATCCATTGTATTATAACATATTCTAACCCAAAATAACTTTATACAAGCCATTCACTGTCTCAAAGCAATGGTTTTGGGTTCTTATCCCATTTGTGACCAAATATCAACAAGTCTTTCTTCTCACTTCTAAACATTATTAATGTATCTCTAGCACTTGTAATCAATCTAATTCATTGTATTATAACATATTCTAACCCAAAATAACTTTATACAAGCCATTCACTGCCTCAAAGCAATGGTTTTGGGTACTTATCCCATTTGTGACCAAATATCAACAAGTCTTTCTTCTCACTTTTAAACATTCTGCATGCATCTCTAGCACTTGTAATCAATGAAATTTATTGTATTATAACATATTCTAACCCAAAATAACTTTGTACAAGCCATTCACTGCCTCAAAGCAATGGTTTTGGGTACTTATCCCATTTGGGACCAAATATCAACAAGTCTTTCTTCTCACTTTTAAACATTCTTCATGCATCTCTAGCACTTGTAATCAATCAAATTCATTGTATTATAACATATTCTAGCCAAAAATAACTTTATACAAGCCATCCACTGCCTCAAAGCAATGATTTTGGGTTCTTATCCAATTTGGGACCAAATATCAACAAGTCTTTCTTCTCACTTTTAAACATTCTTCATGCATCTCTAGCACTTGTAATCAATCAAATTCATTGTATTATAACATATTCTAACCCAAAATAACTTTATCCAAGCCATTCACTGCCTCAAAGCAATGGTTTTGGGTTCTTATCCCATTTGGGACCAAATATCAACAAGTCTTTCTTCTCACTTTTAAACATTATTCATGTATCTCTAGTACTTGTAATCAATCTAATTCATTGTATTATAGCATATTCTAACACAAAATAACTTTATACAAGCCATTCACTGCCTCAAAGCAATAGTTTTGGGTTCTTATTCCATTTGTGACCAAATATCAACAAGTCTTTCTTCTCACTTTTAAACATTCTTCATGCATCTCTAGCACTTGTAATCAATCTAATTCATTGTATTATAACATATTCTAACCCAAAATAACTTTATACAAGCCATTCACTGCCTCAAAGCAATGGTTTTGGGTTTTAATCCCATTTGGGACCAAATATCAACAAGTCTTTCTTTTCACTTTTAAACATTCTTCATGCATCTCTAGCACTTGTAATCAATCAAATTCATTGTATTATAACATATTCTAACCCAAAATAACTTTATCCAAGCTATTCACTGCCTCAAAGCAATGGTTTTGGGTTCTTATCCCATTTGGGACCAAATATCAACAAGTCTTTCTTCTCACTTTTAAACATTATTCATGTATCTCTAGTACTTGTAATCAATCTAATTCATTGTATTATAGCATATTCTAATACAAAATAACTTTATACAAGCCATTCACTGCCTCAAAGCAATAGTTTTGGGTTCTTATTCCATTTGTGACCAAATATCAACAAGTCTTTCTTCTCACTTTTAAACATTCTTCATGCATCTCTAGCACTTGTAATCAATCTAATCCATTGTATTATAACATATTCTAACCCAAAATAACTTTATACAAGCCATTCACTGTCTCAAAGCAATGGTTTTGGGTTCTTATCCCATTTGTGACCAAATATCAACAAGTCTTTCTTCTCACTTCTAAACATTATTAATGTATCTCTAGCACTTGTAATCAATCTAATTCATTGTATTATAACATATTCTAACCCAAAATAACTTTATACAAGCCATTCACTGCCTCAAAGCAATGGTTTTGGGTACTTATCCCATTTGTGACCAAATATCAACAAGTCTTTCTTCTCACTTTTAAACATTCTTCATGCATCTCTAGCACATGCAATCAATCAAATTTATTGTATTATAACATATTCTAACCCAAGATAACTTTGTACAAGCCATTCACTGCCTCAAAGCAGTTATTTTGGGTTCTTATCCAATTTGGGACCAAATATCAACAAGTCTTTCTTCTCACTTTTAAACATTCTTCATGCATCTCTAGCACTTATAATCAATCAAATTCATTGTATTATAACATATTCTAACCCAAAATAACTTTATCCAAGCCATTCACTGCCTCAAAGCAATGGTTTTGGGTTCTTATCCCATTTGGGACCAAATATCAACAAGTCTTTCTTCTCACTTTTAAACATTCTTCATGCATCTCTAGCACTTGTAATCAATCTAATTCATTGTATTATAACATATTCTAACCCAAAATAACTTTATACAAGCCATTCACTGTCTCAAAGCAATGGTTTTGGGTTCTTATCCCATTTGTGACCAAATATCAACAAGTCTTTCTTCTCATTTCTAAACATTATTAATGTATCTCTAGCACTTGTAATCAATCTAATTCATTGTATTATAACATATTCTAACCGAAAATAACTTTATACAAGCCATTCACTGCCTGAAAGCAATGGTTTTGAATACTTATCCCATTTGTGACCAAATATCAACAAGTCTTTCTTCTCACTTTTAAACATTCTGCATGCATCTCTAGCACTTGTAATCAATGAAATTTATTGTATTATAACATATTCTAACCCAAAATAACTTTGTACAAGCCATTCACTGCCTCAAAGCAATGGTTTTGGGTACTTATCCCATTTGGGACCAAATATCAACAAGTCTTTCTTCTCACTTTTAAACATTATTCATGCATCTCTAGCACTTGTAATCAATCAAATTCATTGTATTATAACATATTCTAACCCAAAATAACTTTGTACAAGCCATTCACTGCCTCAATGCAATGGTTTTGGGTTCTTATCCCATTTGTGACCAAATATCAACAAGTCTTTCTTCTCACTTCTAAACATTCTTCATGTATCTCTAGCACTTGTAATCAATCTAATTCATTGTATTATAACATATTCTAATCCAAAATAACTTTATACAAGCCATTCATTCCCTCAAAGCAATGGTTTTGGGTACTTATCCCATTTGGGACCAAATATCAACAAGTCTTTCTTCTCACTTCTTAACATTCTTCATGTATCTCTAGCACTTGTAATCAATCTAATTCATTGTATTATAACATATTCTAAACCAAAATAACTTTATACAAGCCAGTAATCAATCAAATTCATTTGTGACCAAATATCAACAAGTCTTTCTTCTCACTTTTAAAAATTCTTCATGCATCTCTAGCACTTGTAATCAATCAAATTCATTGTATTATAGCATATTCTAACCCAAAATAACTTTATACAAGCCATTCACTGCCTCAAAGCAATGGTTTTGGGTACTTATCCCATTTCGGACCAAATATCAACAAGTCTTTCTTCTCACTTATAAACATTCTTCATTCATCTCTAGCACTTGTAATCAATCAAATTCATTGTATTATAACATATTCTAACCCAAAATAACTTTATACAAGCCATTCACTGCCTCAAAGCAATGGTTTTGGGTTCTTATCCCATTTGTGACCAAATATCAACAAGTCTTTCTTCTCACTTTTAAACATTCTTCATGCATCTCTAGCACTTGTAATCAATCTAATTCATTGTATTATAACCTATTCTAATCCAAAATAACTTTATACAAGCCATTCACTTCCTCAAAGTAATGGTTTTGGGTACTTATCCCATTTGGGACCAAATATCAACAAGTCTTTCTTCTCACTTCTAAACATTCTTCATGTATCTCTAGCACTTGTAATCAATCTAATTCATTGTATTATAACATATTCTAACCCAAAATAACTTTATACAAGCCATTCACTGCCTCAAAGCAATGTTTTTGGGTTCTTATCCCATTTGTGACCAAATATCAACAAGTCTTTCTTCTCACTTTTAAAAATTCTTCATGCATCTCTAGCACTTGTAATCAATCAAATTCATTGTATTATAGCATATTCTAACCCAAAATAACTTTATACAAGCCATTCACTGCCTCAAAGCAATGGTTTTGGGTACTTATCCCATTGGGGACCAAATATCAACAAGTCTTTCTTCTCACTTATAAACATTCTTCATGCATCTCTAGCACTTGTAATCAATCAAATTCATTGTATTATAACATATTCTAACCCAAAATAACTTTATACAAGCCATTCACTGCCTCAAAGCAATGGTTTTGGGTTCTTATCCCATTTGTGACCAAATATCAACAAGTCTTTCTTCTCACTTTTAAACATTCTTCATGCATCTCTAGCACTTGTAATCAATCTAATTCATTGTATTATAACCTATTCTAATCCAAAATAACTTTATACAAGCCATTCACTGCCTCAAAGCAATGGTTTTGGGTACTTATCCCATTTGGGACCAAATATCAACAAGTCTTTCTTCTCACTTCTAAACATTCTTCATGTATCTCTAGCACTTGTAATCAATCTAATTCTATTATAACATATTCTAACCCAAAATAACTTTATACAAGCCATTCACTGCCTCAAAGCAATGGTTTTGGGTTCTTATCCCATTTGTGACCAAATATCAACAAGTCTTTCTTCTCACTTTTAAACATTCTTCATGCATCTCTAGCACTTGTAATTAATCTAATTCATTGTATTATAACATATTCTAACCCAAATTTAACTTTATACAAGCCATTCACTGCCTCAAAGCAATGGTTTCGGGTTCTTATTCCATTTGTGACCAAATATCAACAAGTCTTTCTTCTCACTTATAAACATTCTTCATGCATCTCTAGCACTTGTAATCAATCTAATTCATTGTATTATAACATATTCTAACCCAAAATAACTTTATACAAGCCATTCACTGCCTCAAAGCAATGGTTTTGGGTACTTATCCCATTTAGGACCAAATATCAACAAGTCTTTATTCTCACTTCTAAACATTCTTCATGTATCTCTAGCACTTGTAATCAATCTAATTCATTGTATTATAATATATTCTAACCCAAAATAACTTTATACAAGCCAGTCAATGCCTCAAAGCAATGGTTTTGGGTACTTATCCCATTTGTGACCAAATATCAACAAGTCTTTCTTCTCACTTCTAAACATTCTTCATGCATCTCTAGCACTTGTAATCAATCAAATTCATTGTATTATAACATATTCTAACCCAAAATAACTTTATACAAGCCATTCACTGCCTCAAAGCAATGGTTTTGGGTACTTATCCCATTTCGGACCAAATATCAACAAGTCTTTCTTCTCACTTCTAAACATTCTTCATGTATCTATAGCACTTGTAATCAATCAAATTCATTGTATTATAGCATATTCTAACCAAAAATAACTTTATACAAGCCATTCACTGCCTCAAAGCAATGGTTTTGGGTTCTTATCCGATTTGTTTACCAAATATCAACAAGTCTTTCTTCTCACTTTTAAACATTCTTCATGCATCTCTAGCACTTGTAATCAATCAAATTCATTGTATTATAGCATATTCTAACCCAAAATAACTTTGTACAAGCCATTCACTACCTCAATGCAATGGTTTTGGGTTCTTATCCCATTTGTGACCAAATACCAACAAGTCTTTCTTCTCACTTCTAAACATTCTTCATGTATCTCTAGCACTTGTAATCAATCTAATTCATTGTATTATAACATATTCTAACCCAAAATAACTTTTTACAAGCTATTCACTGCCTCAAAGCAATGTTTTTGAGTTCTTATCCCATTTGTGATCAAATATCAACAAGTCTTTCTTCTCACTTTTAAACATTCTTCATGCATCTCTAGCACTTGTAATCAATCTAATTCATTGTATTAGAACATATTCTAACCCTAATTTAACTTTATACAAGCCATTCACTGCCTCAAAGCAATGGTTTTGGGTTCTTATCCCATTTGTGACCAAATATCAACAAGTCTTTCTTCTCACTTTTAAACATAATTCATGCATCTCTAGCACTTGTAATCAATCAAATTCATTGTATTATAACATATTCTAACCCAAAATAACTTTGTACAAACCATTCACTGCCTCAATGCAAAGGTTTTGGGCTCTTATCCCATTTGTGACCAAATATCAACAAGTCTTTCTTCTCACTTTTAAACATTCTTCATGCATCTCTAGCACTTGTAATCAATCAAATTCATTGTATTATAACATATTCTAACCCAAAATAACTTTATACAAGCCATTCACTGCCTCAAAGCAATGGTTTTGGGTTCTTATCCCATTTGTGACCAAATATCAACAAGTCTTTCTTCTCACTTTTAAACATTCTTCATGCATCTCTAGCACTTGTAATCAATCTAATTCATTGTATTATAACATATTCTAACCCAAAATAACTTTATACAAGCCATTCACTGCCTCAAAGCAATGGTTTTGGGTACTTATCCCATTTGGGACCAAATATCAACAAGTCTTTCTTCTCACTTCTAAACATTCTTCATGTATCTCTAGCACTTGTAATCAATCTAATTCATTGTATTATAACATATTCTAACCCAAAATAACTTTATACAAGCAGTTCAATGCCTCAAAGCAATGGTTTTGGGTACTTATCCCATTTGTGACCAAATATCAACAAGTCTTTCTTCTCACTTCTAAACATTCTTCATGCATCTCTAAAACTTGTAATCAATCAAATTCATTGTATTATAGCATATTCTAACCCAAAATAACTTTATACAAGCCATTCACTGCCTCGCCTCAAAGCAATGGTTTTGGGTACTTATCCCATTCCGGACCAAATATCAACAAGTCTTTCTTCTCACTTCTAAACATTCTTCATGTATCTATAGCACTTGTAATCAATCAAATTCATTGTATTATAGCATATTCTAACCAAAAATAACTTTATACAAGCCATTCACTGCCTCAAAGCAATGGTTTTGGGTTCTTATCCCATTTGTTTACCAAATATCAACAAGTCTTTCTTCTCACTTTTAAACATTCTTCATGCATCTCTAGCACTTGTAATCAATCAAATTCATTGTATTATAGCATATTCTAACCCAAAATAACTTTGTACAAGCCATTCACTGCCTCAATGCATTGGTTTTGGGTTCTTATCCCATTTGTGACCAAATACCAACAAGTCTTTCTTCTCACTTCTAAACATTCTTCATGCATCTCTAGCACTTGTAATCAATCTAATTCATTGTATTATAACATATTCTAACCCAAAATAACTTTATACAAGCTATTCACTGCCTCAAAGCAATGTTTTTGGGTTCTTATCCCATTTGTGATCAAATATCAACAAGTCTTTCTTCTCACTTTTAAACATTCTTCATGCATCTCTAGCACTTGTAATCAATCTAATTCATTGTATTAGAACATATTCTAACCCTAATTTAACTTTATACAAGCCATTCACTGCCTCAAAGCAATGGTTTTGGGTTCTTATCCCATTTGTGACCAAATATCAACAAGTCTTTCTTCTCACTTTTAAACATAATTCATGCATCTCTAGCACTTGTAATCAATCAAATTCATTGTATTATAACATATTCTAACCCAAAATAACTTTGTACAAACCATTCACTGCCTCAATGCAAAGGTTTTGGGCTCTTATCCCATTTGTGACCAAATATCAACAAGTCTTTCTTCTCACTTTTAAACATTATTCAAGCCAGTCACTGCTTCAAAGCAATGGTTTTGGGTACTTATCCCATTTGTGACCAAATATCAACAAGTCTTTCTTCTCACTTCTAAACATTCTTCATGTATCTCTAGCACTTGTAATCATTCAAATTCATTGTATTATAACATATTCTAACCCAAAATAACTTTATACAAGCCATTCACTGCCTCAAAGCAATGGTTTTGGGTTCTTATCCAATTTGTGACCAAATATCAACAAGTCTTTCTTCTCACTTTTAAACATTATTCATGCATCTCTAGTACTTGTAATCAATCAAATTTATTGTATTATAACATATTCTAACCCAAAATAACTTTGTACAAGCCATTCACTGCCTCAATGCAATGGTTTTGGGTTCTTATCCCATTTGTGAGCAAATACCAACAAGTCTTTCTTCTCACTTCTAAACATTCTTCATGCATCTCTAGCACTTGTAATCAATCTAATTCATTGTATTATAACATATTCTAACCCAAAATAACTTTATACAAGCTATTCACTGCCTCAAAGCAATGTTTTTGGGTTCTTATCCCATTTGTGATCAAATATCAACAAGTCTTTCTTCTCACTTCTAAACATTCTTTATGTATCTCTAGCACTTGTAATCAATCTAATTCATTGTATTATAACATATTCTAACCCAAAATAACTTTATACAAGCCATTCACTGCCTCAAAGCAATGGTTTTGGGTTCTTATCCAATTTGTGACCAAATATCAACAAGTCTTTCTTCTCACTTTTAAACATTATTCATGCATCTCTAGCACTTGTAATCAATCAAATTCATTGTATTATAGCATATTCTAACCCAAAATAACTTTATACAAGCCATTCACTGCCTCAAAGCAATGGTTTTGGGTATTTATCCCATTGGGGACCAAATATCAACAAGTCTTTCTTCTCACTTCTAAACATTATTCATGTATCTCTAGCACTGGTAATCAATCTAATTCATTGTATTGTAGCATATTCTAACCCAAAATAACTTTATACAAGCCATTCACTGCCTCAAAGCAATGGTTTCGGGTTCTTATTCCATTTGTGACCAAATATCAACAAGTCTTTCTTCTCACTTTTAAACATTCTTCATGCATCTCTAGCACTTGTAATCAATCTAATTCATTGTATTATAACATATTCTAATCCAAAATAACTTTATACAAGCCATTCACTGCCTCAAAGCAATGGTTTTGGGTACTTATCCCATTTGGGACCAAATATCAACAAGTCTTTCTTCTCACTTCTAAACATTCTTCATGTATCTCTAGCACTTGTAATCAATCTAATTCATTGTATTATAACATATTCTAACCCAAAATAACTTTTTACAAGCCAGTCACTGCTTCAAAGCAATGGTTTTGGGTACTTATCCCATTTGTGACCAAATATCAACAAGTCTTTCTTCTCACTTCTAAACATTCTTCATGTATCTCTAGCACTTGTAATCATTCAAATTCATTGTATTATAACATATTCTAACCCAAAATAACTTTATTCAAGCCATTCACTGCCTCAAAGCAATGGTTTTGGGTTCTTATCCAATTTGTGACCAAATATCAACAAGTCTTTCTTCTCACTTTTAAACATAATTCATGCATCTCTAGCACTTGTAATCAATCAAATTCATTGTATTATAACATATTCTAACCCAAAATAACTTTGTACAAACCATTCACTGCCTCAATGCAAAGGTTTTGGGCTCTTATCCCATTTGTGACCAAATATCAACAAGTCTTTCTTCTCACTTTTAAACATTCTTCATGCATCTCTAGCACTTGTAATCAATCAAATTCATTGTATTATAACATATTCTAACCCAAAATAACTTTATACAAGCCATTCACTGCCTCAAAGCAATGGTTTTGGGTTCTTGTCCCATTTGTGACCAAATATCAACAAGTCTTTCTTCTCACTTTTAAACATTCTTCATGCATCTCTAGCACTTGTAATCAATCTAATTCATTGTATTATAACATATTCTAATCCAAAATAACTTTATACAAGCCATTCACTGCCTCAAAGCAATGGTTTTGGGTACTTATCCCATTTGGGACCAAATATCAACAAGTCTTTCTTCTCACTTCTAAACATTCTTCATGTATCTCTAGCACTTGTAATCAATCTAATTCATTGTATTATAACATATTCTAACCCAAAATAACATTATTCAAGCCAGTCACTGCTTCAAAGCAATGGTTTTGGGTACTTATCCCATTTGTGACCAAATATCAACAAGTCTTTCTTCTCACTTCTAAACATTCTTCATGTATCTCTAGCACTTGTAATCATTCAAATTCATTGTATTATAACATATTCTAACCCAAAATAACTTTATACAAGCCATTCACTGCCTCAAAGCAATGGTTTTGGGTACTTATCCCATTTGGGACCAAATATCAACAAGTCTTTCTTCTCACTTCTAAACATTCTTCATGTATCTCTAGCACTTGTAATCAATCTAATTCATTGTATTATAACATATTCTAACCCAAAATAACTTTATACAAGCCAGTCACTGCTTCAAAGCAATGGTTTTGGGTACTTATCCCATTTGGGACCAAATATCAACAAGTCTTTCTTCTCACTTTTAAACATTATTCATGCATCTCTAGTACTTGTAATCAATCAAATTTATTGTATTATAACATATTCTAACCCAAAATAACTTTGTACAAGCCATTCACTGCCTCAATGCAATGGTTTTGGGTTCTTATCCCATTTGTGACCAAATACCAACAAGTCTTTCTTCTCACTTCTAAACATTCTTCTTGCATCTCTAGCACTTGTAATCAATCTAATTCATTGTATTATAACATATTTTAACCCAAAATAACTTTATACAAGCTATTTACTGCCTCAAAGCAATGTTTTTGGGTTCTTATCCCATTTGTGATCAAATATCAACAAGTCTTTCTTCTCACTTCTAAACATTCTTCATGTATCTCTAGCACTTGTAATCAATCTAATTCATTGTATTATAACATATTCTAACCCAAAATAACTTTATACAAGCCATTCACTGCCTCAAAGCAATGGTTTTGGGTTCTTATCCAATTTGTGACCAAATATCAACAAGTCTTTCTTCTCACTTTTAAACATTATTCATGCATCTCTAGCACTTGTAATCAATCAAATTCATTGTATTATAGCATATTCTAACCCAAAATAACTTTATACAAGCCATTCACTGCCTCAAAGCAATGGTTTTGGGTATTTATCCCATTGGGGACCAAATATCAACAAGTCTTTCTTCTCACTTCTAAACATTATTCATGTATCTCTAGCACTGGTAATCAATCTAATTCATTGTATTATAGCATATTCTAACCCAAAATAACTTTATACAAGCCATTCACTGCCTCAAAGCAATGGTTTCGGGTTCTTATTCCATTTGTGACCAAATATCAACAAGTCTTTCTTCTCACTTTTAAACATTCTTCATGCATCTCTAGCACTTGTAATCAATCTAATTCATTGTATTATAACATATTCTAATCCAAAATAACTTTATACAAGCCATTCACTGCCTCAAAGCAATGGTTTTGGGTACTTATCCCATTTGGGACCAAATATCAACAAGTCTTTCTTCTCACTTTTAAACATTATTCATGCATCTCTAGTACTTGTAATCAATCAAATTTATTGTATTATAACATATTCTAACCCAAAATAACTTTGTACAAGCCATTCACTGCCTCAATGCAATGGTTTTGGGTTCTTATCCCATTTATGACCAAATACCAACAAGTCTTTCTTCTCACTTCTAAACATTCTTCTTGCATCTCTAGCACTTGTAATCAATCTAATTCATTGTATTATAACATATTCTAACCCAAAATAACTTTATACAAGCTATTCACTGCCTCAAAGCATTGTTTTTGGGTTCTTATCCCATTTGTGATCAAATATCAACAAGTCTTTCTTCTCACTTCTAAACATTCTTCATGTATCTCTAGCACTTGTAATCAATCTAATTCATTGTATTATAACATATTCTAACCCAAAATAACTTTATACAAGCCAGTCAATGCCTCAAAGCAATGGTTTTGGGTACTTATCCCATTTGTGACCAAATATCAACAAGTCTTTCTTCTCACTTCTAAACATTCTTCATGCATCTCTAGCACTGGTAATCAATCTAATTCATTGTATTATAGCATATTCTAACCCAAAATAACTTTATACAAGCCATTCACTGCCTCAAAGAATTGGTTTCGGGTTCTTATTCCATTTGTGACCAAATATCAACAAGTCTTTCTTCTCACTTTTAAACATTCTTCATGCATCTCTAGCACTTGTAATCAATCTAATTCATTGTATTATAACATATTCTAACCCAAAATAACTTTATACAAGCTATTCACTGCCTCAAAGCAATGTTTTTGGGTTCTTATCCCATTTGTGATCAAATATCAACAAGTCTTTCTTCTCACTTCTAAACATTCTTCATGTATCTCTAGCACTTGTAATCAATCTAATTCATTGTATTATAGCATATTCTAATCCAAAATAACTTTATACAAGCCATTCACTGCCTCAAAGCAATGGTTTTGGGTACTTATCCCATTTGGGACCAAATATCAACAAGTCTTTCTTCTCACTTCTAAACATTCTTCATGTATCTCTAGCACTTGTAATCAATCTAACTCATTGTATTATAACATATTCTAACCCAAAATAACTTTTTACAAGCCAGTCACTGCTTCAAAGCAATGGTTTTGGGTACTTATCCCATTTGTGACCAAATATCAACAAGTCTTTCTTCTCACTTCTAAACATTCTTCATGTATCTCTAGCACTTGTAATCATTTAAATTCATTGTATTATAACATATTCTAACCCAAAATAACTTTATACAAGCCATTCACTGCCTCAAAGCAATGGTTTTGGGTTCTTATCCAATTTGTGACCAAATATCAACAAGTCTTTCTTCTCACTTTTTAACATTATTCATGCATCTCTAGTACTTGTAATCAATCAAATTTATTGTATTATAACATATTCTAACCCAAAATAACTTTGTACAAGCCATTCACTGCCTCAATGCAATGGTTTTGGGTTCTTATCCCATTTGTGACCAAATACCAACAAATCTTTCTTCTCACTTCTAAACATTCTTCATGCATCTCTAGCACTTGTAATCAATCTAATTCATTGTATTATAACATATTCTAACCCAAAATAACTTTATACAAGCTATTCACTGCCTCAAAGCAATGTTTTTGGGTTCTTATCCCATTTGTGATCAAATATCAACAAGTCTTTCTTCTCACTTCTAAACATTCTTCATGTATCTCTAGCACTTGTAATCAATCTAATTCATTGTATTATAACATATTCTAACCCAAAATAACTTTATACAAGCCATTCACTGCCTCAAAGCAATGGTTTTGGGTTCTTATCCAATTTGTGACCAAATATCAACAAGTCTTTCTTCTCACTTTTAAACATTATTCATGCATCTCTAGCACTTGTAATCAATCAAATTCATTGTATTATAGCATATTCTAACCCAAAATAACTTTATACAAGCCATTCACTGCCTCAAAGCAATGGTTTTGGGTATTTATCCCATTGGGGACCAAATATCAACAAGTCTTTCTTCTCACTTCTAAACATTATTCATGTATCTCTAGCACTGGTAATCAATCTAATTCATTGTATTATAGCATATTATAACCCAAAATAACTTTATACAAGCCATTCACTGCCTCAAAGAATTGGTTTCGGGTTCTTATTCCATTTGTGACCAAATATCAACAAGTCTTTCTTCTCACTTTTAAACATTCTTCATGCATCTCTAGCACTTGTAATCAATCTAATTCATTGTATTATAACATATTCTAACCCAAAATAACTTTATACAAGTCATTCACTGCCTCAAAGCAATGGTTTTGGGTACTTATCCCATTTGAGACCAAATATCAACAAGTCTTTCTTCTCACTTCTAAACATTCTTCATGTATCTCTAGCACTTGTAATCAATCTAATTCATTGTATTATAACATATTCTAACCCAAAATAACTTTATACAAGCCAGTCAATGCCTCAAAGCAATGGTTTTGGGTACTTATCCCATTTGTGACCAAATATCAACAAGTCTTTCTTCTCACTTCTAAACATTCTTCATGCATCTCTAGCACTTGTAATCAATCAAATTCATTGTATTATAGCATATTCTAACCCAAAATAACTTTATACAAGCCATTCACTGCCTCAAAGCAATGGTTTTGGGTACTTATCCCATTTCGGACCAAATATCAACAAGTCTTTCTTCTCACTTCTAAACATTCTTCATGTATCTATAGCATTTGTAATCAATCAAATTCATTGTATTATAGCATATTCTAACCAAAAATAACTTTATACAAGCCATTCACTGCCTCAAAGCAATGGTTTTGGGTTCTTATCCCATTTGTTTACCAAATATCAACAAGTCTTTCTTCTCACTTTTAAACATTCTTCATGCATCTCTAGCACTTGTAATCAATCTAATTCATTGTATTAGAACATATTCTAACCCTAATTTAACTTTATACAAGCCATTCACTGCCTCAAAGCAATGGTTTTGGGTTCTTATCCCATTTGTGACCAAATATCAACAAGTCTTTCTTCTCACTTTTAAACATAATTCATGCATCTCTAGCACTTGTAATCAATCAAATTCATTGTATTATAACATATTCTAACCCAAAATAACTTTGTACAAACCATTCACTGCCTCAATGCAAAGGTTTTGGGCTCTTATCCCATTTGTGACCAAATATCAACAAGTCTTTCTTCTCACTTTTAAACATTCTTCATGCATCTCTAGCACTTGTAATCAATCAAATTCATTGTATTATAACATATTCTAACCCAAAATAACTTTATACAAGCCATTCACTGCCTCAAAGCAATGGTTTTGGGTTCTTATCCCATTTGTGACCAAATATCAACAAGTCTTTCTTCTCACTTTTAAACATTCTTCATGCATCTCTAGCACTTGTAATCAATCTAATTCATTGTATTATAACATATTCTAACCCAAAATAACTTTATACAAGCCATTCACTGCCTCAAAGCAATGGTTTTGGGTACTTATCCCGTTTGGGACCAAATATCAACAAGTCTTTCTTCTCACTTCTAAACATTCTTCATGTATCTCTAGCACTTGTAATCAATCTAATTCATTGTATTATAACATATTCTAACCCAAAATAACTTTATACAAGCCAGTCAATGCCTCAAAGCAATGGTTTTGGGTACTTATCCCATTTGTGACCAAATATCAACAAGTCTTTCTTCTCACTTCTAAACATTCTTCATGCATCTCTAGCACTTGTAATCAATCAAATTCATTGTATTATAGCATATTCTAACCCAAAATAACTTTATACAAGCCATTTACTGCCTCGCCTCAAAGCAATGGTTTTGGGTACTTATCCCATTCCGGACCAAATATCAACAAGTCTTTCTTCTCACTTCTAAACATTCTTCATGTATCTATAGCACTTGTAATCAATCAAATTCATTGTATTATAGCATATTCTAACCAAAAATAACTTTATACAAGCCATTCACTGCCTCAAAGCAATGGTTTTGTGTTCTTATCCCATTTGTTTACCAAATATCAACAAGTCTTTCTTCTCACTTTTAAACATTCTTCATGCATCTCTAGCACTTGTAATCAATCAAATTCATTGTATTATAGCATATTCTAACCCAAAATAACTTTGTACAAGCCATTCACTGCCTCAATGCATTGGTTTTGGGTTCTTATCCCATTTGTGACCAAATACCAACAAGTCTTTCTTCTCACTTCTAAACATTCTTCATGCATCTCTAGCACTTGTAATCAATCTAATTCATTGTATTATAACATATTCTAACCCAAAATAACTTTATACAAGCTATTCACTGCCTCAAAGCAATGTTTTTGGGTTCTTATCCCATTTGTGATCAAATATCAACAAGTCTTTCTTCTCACTTTTAAACATTCTTCATGCATCTCTAGCACTTGTAATCAATCAAATTCATTGTATTATAACATATTCTAACCCAAAATAACTTTATACAAGCCATTCACTGCCTCAAAGCAATGGTTTTGGGTTCTTATCCCATTTGTGACCAAATATCAACAAGTCTTTCTTCTCACTTTTAAACATTCTTCATGCATCTCTAGCACTTGTAATCAATCTAATTCATTGTATTATAACATATTCTAACCCAAAATAACTTTATACAAGCCATTCACTGCCTCAAAGCAATGGTTTTGGGTACTTATCCCGTTTGGGACCAAATATCAACAAGTCTTTCTTCTCACTTCTAAACATTCTTCATGTATCTCTAGCACTTGTAATCAATCTAATTCATTGTATTATAACATATTCTAACCCAAAATAACTTTATACAAGCCAGTCAATGCCTCAAAGCAATGGTTTTGGGTACTTATCCCATTTGTGACCAAATATCAACAAGTCTTTCTTCTCACTTCTAAACATTCTTCATGCATCTCTAGCACTTGTAATCAATCAAATTCATTGTATTATAGCATATTCTAACCCAAAATAACTTTATACAAGCCATTTACTGCCTCGCCTCAAAGCAATGGTTTTGGGTACTTATCCCATTCCGGACCAAATATCAACAAGTCTTTCTTCTCACTTCTAAACATTCTTCATGTATCTATAGCACTTGTAATCAATCAAATTCATTGTATTATAGCATATTCTAACCAAAAATAACTTTATACAAGCCATTCACTGCCTCAAAGCAATGGTTTTGGGTTCTTATCCCATTTGTTTACCAAATATCAACAAGTCTTTCTTCTCACTTTTAAACATTCTTCATGTATCTCTAGCACTTGTAATCAATCAAATTCATTGTATTATAGCATATTCTAACCCAAAATAACTTTGTACAAGCCATTCACTGCCTCAATGCATTGGTTTTGGGTTCTTATCCCATTTGTGACCAAATACCAACAAGTCTTTCTTCTCACTTCTAAACATTCTTCATGCATCTCTAGCACTTGTAATCAATCTAATTCATTGTATTATAACATATTCTAACCCAAAATAACTTTATACATGCTATTCACTGCCTCAAAGCAATGTTTTTGGGTTCTTATCCCATTTGTGATCAAATATCAACAAGTCTTTCTTCTCACTTTTAAACATTCTTCATGCATCTCTAGCACTTGTAATCAATCTAATTCATTGTATTAGAACATATTCTAACCCTAATTTAACTTTATACAAGCCATTCACTGCCTCAAAGCAATGGTTTTGGGTTCTTATCCCATTTGTGACCAAATATCAACAAGTCTTTCTTCTCACTTTTAAACATAATTCATGCATCTCTAGCACTTGTAATCAATCAAATTCATTGTATTATAACATATTCTAACCCAAAATAACTTTGTACAAACCATTCACTGCCTCAATGCAAAGGTTTTGGGCTCTTATCCCATTTGTGACCAAATATCAACAAGTCTTTCTTCTCACTTTTAAACATTCTTCATGCATCTCTAGCACTTGTAATCAATCAAATTCATTGTATTATAACATATTCTAACCCAAAATAACTTTATACAAGCCATTCACTGCCTCAAAGCAATGGTTTTGGGTTCTTATCCCATTTGTGACCAAATATCAACAAGTCTTTCTTCTCACTTTTAAACATTCTTCATGCATCTCTAGCACTTGTAATCAATCTAATTCATTGTATTATAACATATTCTAATCCAAAATAACTTTATACAAGCTATTCACTGCCTCAAAGCAATGTTTTTGGGTTCTTATCCCATTTGTGATCAAATATCAACAAGTCTTTCTTCTCACTTCTAAACATTCTTCATGTATCTCTAGCACTTGTAATCAATCTAATTCATTGTATTATAACATATTCTAACCCAAAATAACTTTATACAAGCCATTCACTGCCTCAAAGCAATGGTTTTGGGTTCTTATCCAATTTGTGACCAAATATCAACAAGTCTTTCTTCTCACTTTTAAACATTATTCATGCATCTCTAGCACTTGTAATCAATCAAATTCATTGTATTATAGCATATTCTAACCCAAAATAACTTTATACAAGCCATTCACTGCCTCAAAGCAATGGTTTTGGGTATTTATCCCATTGGGGACCAAATATCAACAAGTCTTTCTTCTCACTTCTAAACATTATTCATGTATCTCTAGCACTGGTAATCAATCTAATTCATTGTATTATAGCATATTATAACCCAAAATAACTTTATACAAGCCATTCACTGCCTCAAAGAATTGGTTTCGGGTTCTTATTCCATTTGTGACCAAATATCAACAAGTCTTTCTTCTCACTTTTAAACATTCTTCATGCATCTCTAGCACTTGTAATCAATCTAATTCATTGTATTATAACATATTCTAACCCAAAATAACTTTATACAAGCCATTCACTGCCTCAAAGCAATGGTTTTGGGTACTTATCCCATTTGAGACCAAATATCAACAAGTCTTTCTTCTCACTTCTAAACATTCTTCATGTATCTCTAGCACTTGTAATCAATCTAATTCATTGTATTATAACATATTCTAACCCAAAATAACTTTATACAAGCCAGTCAATGCCTCAAAGCAATGGTTTTGGGTACTTATCCCATTTGTGACCAAATATCAACAAGTCTTTCTTCTCACTTCTAAACATTCTTCATGCATCTCTAGCACTTGTAATCAATCAAATTCATTGTATTATAGCATATTCTAACCCAAAATAACTTTATACAAGCCATTCACTGCCTCAAAGCAATGGTTTTGGGTACTTATCCCATTTCGGACCAAATATCAACAAGTCTTTCTTCTCACTTCTAAACATTCTTCATGTATCTATAGCATTTGTAATCAATCAAATTCATTGTATTATAGCATATTCTAACCAAAAATAACTTTATACAAGCCATTCACTGCCTCAAAGCAATGGTTTTGGGTTCTTATCCCATTTGTTTACCAAATATCAACAAGTCTTTCTTCTCACTTTTAAACATTCTTCATGCATCTCTAGCACTTGTAATCAATCTAATTCATTGTATTAGAACATATTCTAACCCTAATTTAACTTTATACAAGCCATTCACTGCCTCAAAGCAATGGTTTTGGGTTCTTATCCCATTTGTGACCAAATATCAACAAGTCTTTCTTCTCACTTTTAAACATAATTCATGCATCTCTAGCACTTGTAATCAATCAAATTCATTGTATTATAACATATTCTAACCCAAAATAACTTTGTACAAACCATTCACTGCCTCAATGCAAAGGTTTTGGGCTCTTATCCCATTTGTGACCAAATATCAACAAGTCTTTCTTCTAACTTTTAAACATTCTTCATGCATCTCTAGCACTTGTAATCAATCAAATTCATTGTATTATAACATATTCTAACCCAAAATAACTTTATACAAGCCATTCACTGCCTCAAAGCAATGGTTTTGGGTTCTTATCCCATTTGTGACCAAATATCAACAAGTCTTTCTTCTCACTTTTAAACATTCTTCATGCATCTCTAGCACTTGTAATCAATCTAATTCATTATATTATAACATATTCTAACCCAAAATAACTTTATACAAGCCATTCACTGCCTCAAAGCAATGGTTTTGGGTACTTATCCCGTTTGGGACCAAATATCAACAAGTCTTTCTTCTCACTTCTAAACATTCTTCATGTATCTCTAGCACTTGTAATCAATCTAATTCATTGTATTATAACATATTCTAACCCAAAATAACTTTATACAAGCCAGTCAATGCCTCAAAGCAATGGTTTTGGGTACTCATCCCATTTGTGACCAAATATCAACAAGTCTTTCTTCTCACTTCTAAACATTCTTCATGCATCTCTAGCACTTGTAATCAATCAAATTCATTGTATTATAGCATATTCTAACCCAAAATAACTTTATACAAGCCATTTACTGCCTCGCCTCAAAGCAATGGTTTTGGGTACTTATCCCATTCCGGACCAAATATCAACAAGTCTTTCTTCTCACTTCTAAACATTCTTCATGTATCTATAGCACTTGTAATCAATCAAATTCATTGTATTATAGCATATTCTAACCAAAAATAACTTTATACAAGCCATTCACTGCCTCAATGCATTGGTTTTGGGTTCTTATCCCATTTGTGACCAAATACCAACAAGTCTTTCTTCTCACTTCTAAACATTCTTCATGCATCTCTAGCACTTGTAATCAATCAAATTCATTGTATTATAGCATATTCTAACCCAAAATAACTGTATACAAGCTATTCACTGCCTCAAAGCAATGTTTTTGGGTTCTTATCCCATTTGTGATCAAATATCAACAAGTCTTTCTTCTCACTTTTAAACATTCTTCATGCATCTCTAGCACTTGTAATCAATCTAATTCATTGTATTAGAACATATTCTAACCCTAATTTAACTTTATACAAGCCATTCACTGCCTCAAAGCAATGGTTTTGGGTTCTTATCCCATTTGTGACCAAATATCAACAAGTCTTTCTTCTCACTTTTAAACATAATTCATGCATCTCTAGCACTTGTAATCAATCAAATTCATTGTATTATAACATATTCTAACCCAAAATAACTTTGTACAAACCATTCACTGCCTCAATGCAAAGGTTTTGGGCTCTTATCCCATTTGTGACCAAATATCAACAAGTCTTTCTTCTCACTTCTAAACATTCTTCATGCATCTCTAGCACTTGTAATCAATCAAATTCATTGTATTATAACATATTCTAACCCAAAATAACTTTATACAAGCCATTCACTGCCTCAAAGCAATGGTTTTGGGTTCTTATCCCATTTGTGACCAAATATCAACAAGTCTTTCTTCTCACTTTTAAACATTATTCATGCATCTCTAGCACTTGTAATCAATCTAATTCATTGTATTATAACATATTCTAATCCAAAATAACTTTGTACAAGCCATTCACTGCCTCAATGCAATGGTTTTGGGTTCTTATCCCATTTGTGAGCAAATACCAACAAGTCTTTCTTCTCACTTCTAAACATTCTTCATGCATCTCTAGCACTTGTAATCAATCTAATTCATTGTATTATAACATATTCTAACCCAAAATAACTTTATACAAGCTATTCACTGCCTCAAAGCAATGTTTTTGGGTTCTTATCCCATTTGTGATCAAATATCAACAAGTCTTTCTTCTCACTTCTAAACATTCTTTATGTATCTCTAGCACTTGTAATCAATCTAATTCATTGTATTATAACATATTCTAACCCAAAATAACTTTGTACAAGCCATTCACTGCTTCAATGCAATGGTTTTGGGTTCTTATCCCATTTGTGACCAAATACCAACAAGTCTTTCTTCTCACTTCTAAACATTCTTCATGCATCTCTAGCACTTGTAATCAATCTAATTCATTGTATTATAACATATTCTAACCCAAAATAACTTTATACAAGCTATTCACTGCCTCAAAGCAATGTTTTTGGGTTCTTATCCCATTTGTGATCAAATATCAACAAGTCTTTCTTCTCACTTCTAAACATTCTTCATGTATCTCTAGCACTTGTAATCAATCTAATTCATTGTATTATAACATATTCTAACCCAAAATAACTTTATACAAGCCATTCACTGCCTCAAAGCAATGGTTTTGGGTTCTTATCCAATTTATGACCAAATATCAACAAGTCTTTCTTCTCACTTTTAAACATTATTCATGCATCTCTAGCACTTGTAATCAATCAAATTCATTGTATTATAGCATATTCTAACCCAAAATAACTTTATACAAGCCAGTCAATGCCTCAAAGCAATGGTTTTGGGTACTTATCCCATTTGTGACCAAATATCAACAAGTCTTTCTTCTCACTTCTAAACATTCTTCATGCATCTCTAGCACTTGTAATCAATCAAATTCATTGTATTATAGCATATTCTAACCCAAAATAACTTTATACAAGCCATTCACTGCCTCAAAGCAATGGTTTTGGGTACTTATCCCATTTCGGACCAAATATCAACAAGTCTTTCTTCTCACTTCTAAACATTCTTCATGTATCTATAGCATTTGTAATCAATCAAATTCATTGTATTATAGCATATTCTAACCAAAAATAACTTTATACAAGCCATTCACTGCCTCAAAGCAATGGTTTTGGGTTCTTATCCCATTTGTTTACCAAATATCAACAAGTCTTTCTTCTCACTTTTAAACATTCTTCATGCATCTCTAGCACTTGTAATCAATCTAATTCATTGTATTAGAACATATTCTAACCCTAATTTAACTTTATACAAGCCATTCACTGCCTCAAAGCAATGGTTTTGGGTTCTTATCCCATTTGTGACCAAATATCAACAAGTCTTTCTTCTCACTTTTAAACATAATTCATGCATCTCTAGCACTTGTAATCAATCAAATTCATTGTATTATAACATATTCTAACCCAAAATAACTTTGTACAAACCATTCACTGCCTCAATGCAAAGGTTTTGGGCTCTTATCCCATTTGTGACCAAATATCAACAAGTCTTTCTTCTAACTTTTAAACATTCTTCATGCATCTCTAGCACTTGTAATCAATCAAATTCATTGTATTATAACATATTCTAACCCAAAATAACTTTATACAAGCCATTCACTGCCTCAAAGCAATGGTTTTGGGTTCTTATCCCATTTGTGACCAAATATCAACAAGTCTTTCTTCTCACTTTTAAACATTCTTCATGCATCTCTAGCACTTGTAATCAATCTAATTCATTATATTATAACATATTCTAACCCAAAATAACTTTATACAAGCCATTCACTGCCTCAAAGCAATGGTTTTGGGTACTTATCCCGTTTGGGACCAAATATCAACAAGTCTTTCTTCTCACTTCTAAACATTCTTCATGTATCTCTAGCACTTGTAATCAATCTAATTCATTGTATTATAACATATTCTAACCCAAAATAACTTTATACAAGCCAGTCAATGCCTCAAAGCAATGGTTTTGGGTACTCATCCCATTTGTGACCAAATATCAACAAGTCTTTCTTCTCACTTCTAAACATTCTTCATGCATCTCTAGCACTTGTAATCAATCAAATTCATTGTATTATAGCATATTCTAACCCAAAATAACTTTATACAAGCCATTTACTGCCTCGCCTCAAAGCAATGGTTTTGGGTACTTATCCCATTCCGGACCAAATATCAACAAGTCTTTCTTCTCACTTTTAAACATTCTTCATGCATCTCTAGCACTTGTAATCAATCAAATTCATTGTATTATAGCATATTCTAACCCAAAATAACTTTGTACAAGCCATTCACTGCCTCAATGCATTGGTTTTGGGTTCTTATCCCATTTGTGACCAAATACCAACAAGTCTTTCTTCTCACTTCTAAACATTCTTCATGCATCTCTAGCACTTGTAATCAATCTAATTCATTGTATTATAACATATTCTAACCCAAAATAACTGTATACAAGCTATTCACTGCCTCAAAGCAATGTTTTTGGGTTCTTATCCCATTTGTGATCAAATATCAACAAGTCTTTCTTCTCACTTTTAAACATTCTTCATGCATCTCTAGCACTTGTAATCAATCTAATTCATTGTATTAGAACATATTCTAACCCTAATTTAACTTTATACAAGCCATTCACTGCCTCAAAGCAATGGTTTTGGGTTCTTATCCCATTTGTGACCAAATATCAACAAGTCTTTCTTCTCACTTTTAAACATAATTCATGCATCTCTAGCACTTGTAATCAATCAAATTCATTGTATTATAACATATTCTAACCCAAAATAACTTTGTACAAACCATTCACTGCCTCAATGCAAAGGTTTTGGGCTCTTATCCCATTTGTGACCAAATATCAACAAGTCTTTCTTCTCACTTCTAAACATTCTTCATGCATCTCTAGCACTTGTAATCAATCAAATTCATTGTATTATAACATATTCTAACCCAAAATAACTTTATACAAGCCATTCACTGCCTCAAAGCAATGGTTTTGGGTTCTTATCCCATTTGTGACCAAATATCAACAAGTCTTTCTTCTCACTTTTAAACATTATTCATGCATCTCTAGCACTTGTAATCAATCTAATTCATTGTATTATAACATATTCTAATCCAAAATAACTTTGTACAAGCCATTCACTGCCTCAATGCAATGGTTTTGGGTTCTTATCCCATTTGTGAGCAAATACCAACAAGTCTTTCTTCTCACTTCTAAACATTCTTCATGCATCTCTAGCACTTGTAATCAATCTAATTCATTGTATTATAACATATTCTAACCTAAAATAACTTTATACAAGCTATTCACTGCCTCAAAGCAATGTTTTTGGGTTCTTATCCCATTTGTGATCAAATATCAACAAGTCTTTCTTCTCACTTCTAAACATTCTTTATGTATCTCTAGCACTTGTAATCAATCTAATTCATTGTATTATAACATATTCTAACCCAAAATAACTTTGTACAAGCCATTCACTGCTTCAATGCAATGGTTTTGGGTTCTTATCCCATTTGTGACCAAATACCAACAAGTCTTTCTTCTCACTTCTAAACATTCTTCATGCATCTCTAGCACTTGTAATCAATCTAATTCATTGTATTATAACATATTCTAACCCAAAATAACTTTATACAAGCTATTCACTGCCTCAAAGCAATGTTTTTGGGTTCTTATCCCATTTGTGATCAAATATCAACAAGTCTTTCTTCTCACTTCTAAACATTCTTCATGTATCTCTAGCACTTGTAATCAATCTAATTCATTGTATTATAACATATTCTAACCCAAAATAACTTTATACAAGCCATTCACTGCCTCAAAGCAATGGTTTTGGGTTCTTATCCAATTTATGACCAAATATCAACAAGTCTTTCTTCTCACTTTTAAACATTATTCATGCATCTCTAGCACTTGTAATCAATCAAATTCATTGTATTATAGCATATTCTAACCCAAAATAACTTTATACAAGCCATTCACTGCCTCAAAGCAATGGTTTTGGGTATTTATCCCATTGGGGACCAAATATCAACAAGTCTTTCTTCTCACTTTTAAACATTCTTCATGCATCTCTAGCACTTGTAATCAATCAAATTCATTGTATTATAACATATTCTAACCCAAAATAACTTTATACAAGCCATTCACTGCCTCAAAGCAATGGTTTTGGGTTCTTCTCCCATTTGTAACCAAATATCAACAAGTCTTTCTTCTCACTTTTAAACATTCTTCATGCATCTCTAGCACTTGTAATCAATCAAATTCATTGTATTATAACATATTCTAACCCAAAATAACTTTTACAAGCCATTCACTGCCTCAAAGCAATGGTTTTGGGTACTTATCCCATTTGGGACCAAATATCAACAAGTCTTTCTTCTCACTTCTAAACATTCTTCATGTATCTCTAGCACTTGTAATCAATCTAATTCATTGTATTATAACATATTCTAACCCAAAATAACATTATTCAAGCCAGTCACTGCTTCAAAGCAATGGTTTTGGGTACTTATCCCATTTGTGACCAAATATCAACAAGTCTTTCTTCTCACTTCTAAACATTCTTCATGTATCTCTAGCACTTGTAATCATTCAAATTCATTGTATTATAACATATTCTAACCCAAAATAACTTTATACAAGCCATTCACTGCCTCAAAGCAATGGTTTTGGGTACTTATCCCATTTGGGACCAAATATCAACAAGTCTTTCTTCTCACTTCTAAACATTCTTCATGTATCTCTAGCACTTGTAATCAATCTAATTCATTGTATTATAACATATTCTAACCCAAAATAACTTTATACAAGCCAGTCACTGCTTCAAAGCAATGGTTTTGGGTACTTATCCCATTTGGGACCAAATATCAACAAGTCTTTCTTCTCACTTTTAAACATTATTCATGCATCTCTAGTACTTGTAATCAATCAAATTTATTGTATTATAACATATTCTAACCCAAAATAACTTTGTACAAGCCATTCACTGCCTCAATGCAATGGTTTTGGGTTCTTATCCCATTTGTGACCAAATACCAACAAGTCTTTCTTCTCACTTCTAAACATTCTTCTTGCATCTCTAGCACTTGTAATCAATCTAATTCATTGTATTATAACATATTCTAACCCAAAATAACTTTATACAAGCTATTCACTGCCTCAAAGCAATGTTTTTGGGTTCTTATCCCATTTGTGATCAAATATCAACAAGTCTTTCTTCTCACTTCTAAACATTCTTCATGTATCTCTAGCACTTGTAATCAATCTAATTCATTGTATTATAACATATTCTAACCCAAAATAACTTTATACAAGCCATTCACTGCCTCAAAGCAATGGTTTTGGGTTCTTATCCAATTTGTGACCAAATATCAACAAGTCTTTCTTCTCACTTTTAAACATTATTCATGCATCTCTAGCACTTGTTATCAATCAAATTCATTGTATTATAGCATATTCTAACCCAAAATAACTTTATACAAGCCATTCACTGCCTCAAAGCAATGGTTTTGGGTATTTATCCCATTGGGGACCAAATATCAACAAGTCTTTCTTCTCACTTCTAAACACTATTTATGTATCTCTAGCACTGGTAATCAATCTAATTCATTGTATTATAGCATATTCTAACCCAAAATAACTTTATACAAGCCATTCACTGCCTCAAAGCAATGGTTTCGGGTTCTTATTCCATTTGTGACCAAATATCAACAAGTCTTTCTTCTCACTTTTAAACATTCTTCATGCATCTCTAGCACTTGTAATCAATCTAATTCATTGTATTATAACATATTCTAATCCAAAATAACTTTATACAAGCCATTCACTGCCTCAAAGCAATGGTTTTGGGTACTTATCCCATTTGGGACCAAATATCAACAAGTCTTTCTTCTCACTTCTAAACATTCTTCATGTATCTCTAGCACTTGTAATCAATCTAATTCATTGTATTATAACATATTCTAACCCAAAATAACTTTTTACAAGCCAGTCACTGCTTCAAAGCAATGGTTTTGGGTACTTATCCCATTTGTGACCAAATATCAACAAGTCTTTCTTCTCACTTCTAAACATTCTTCATGTATCTCTAGCACTTGTAATCATTCAAATTCATTGTATTATAACATATTCTAACCCAAAATAACTTTATACAAGCCATTCACTGCCTCAAAGCAATGGTTTTGGGTTCTTATCCAATTTGTGACCAAATATCAACAAGTCTTTCTTCTCACTTTTTAACATTATTCATGCATCTCTAGTACTTGTAATCAATCAAATTTATTGTATTATAACATATTCTAACCCAAAATAACTTTGTACAAGCCATTCACTGCCTCAATGCAATGGTTTTGGGTTCTTATTCCATTTGTGACCAAATACCAACAAATCTTTCTTCTCACTTCTAAACATTCTTCATGCATCTCTAGCACTTGTAATCAATCTAATTCATTGTATTATAACATATTCTAACCCAAAATAACTTTATACAAGCTATTCACTGCCTCAAAGCAATGTTTTTGGGTTCTTATCCCATTTGTGATCAAATATCAACAAGTCTTTCTTCTCACTTCTAAACATTCTTCATGTATCTCTAGCACTTGTAATCAATCTAATTCATTGTATTATAACATATTCTAACCCAAAATAACTTTATACAAGCCATTCACTGCCTCAAAGCAATGGTTTTGGGTTCTTATCCAATTTGTGACCAAATATCAACAAGTCTTTCTTCTCACTTTTAAACATTATTCATGCATCTCTAGCACTTGTAATCAATCAAATTCATTGTATTATAGCATATTCTAACCCAAAATAACTTTATACAAGCCATTCACTGCCTCAAAGCAATGGTTTTGGGTATTTATCCCATTGGGGACCAAATATCAACAAGTCTTTCTTCTCACTTCTAAACATTATTCATGTATCTCTAGCACTGGTAATCAATCTAATTCATTGTATTATAGCATATTCTAACCCAAAATAACTTTATACAAGCCATTCACTGCCTCAAAGAATTGGTTTCGGGTTCTTATTCCATTTGTGACCAAATATCAACAAGTCTTTCTTCTCACTTTTAAACATTCTTCATGCATCTCTAGCACTTGTAATCAATCTAATTCATTGTATTATAACATATTCTAACCCAAAATAACTTTATACAAGCTATTCACTGCCTCAAAGCAATGTTTTTGGGTTCTTATCCCATTTGTGATCAAATATCAACAAGTCTTTCTTCTCACTTCTAAACATTCTTCATGTATCTCTAGCACTTGTAATCAATCTAATTCATTGTATTATAACATATTCTAATCCAAAATAACTTTATACAAGCCATTCACTGCCTCAAAGCAATGGTTTTGGGTACTTATCCCATTTGGGACCAAATATCAACAAGTCTTTCTTCTCACTTCTAAACATTCTTCATGTATCTCTAGCACTTGTAATCAATCTAATTCATTGTATTATAACATATTCTAACCCAAAATAACTTTTTACAAGCCAGTCACTGCTTCAAAGCAATGGTTTTGGGTACTTATCCCATTTGTGACCAAATATCAACAAGTCTTTCTTCTCACTTCTAAACATTCTTCATGTATCTCTAGCACTTGTAATCATTCAAATTCATTGTATTATAACATATTCTAACCCAAAATAACTTTATACAAGCCATTCACTGCCTCAAAGCAATGGTTTTGGGTTCTTATCCAATTTGTGACCAAATATCAACAAGTCTTTCTTCTCACTTTTTAACATTATTCATGCATCTCTAGTACTTGTAATCAATCAAATTTATTGTATTATAACATATTCTAACCCAAAATAACTTTGTACAAGCCATTCACTGCCTCAATGCAATGGTTTTGGGTTCTTATCCCATTTGTGACCAAATACCAACAAATCTTTCTTCTCACTTCTAAACATTCTTCATGCATCTCTAGCACTTGTACTCAATCTAATTCATTGTATTATAACATATTCTAACCCAAAATAACTTTATACAAGCTATTCACTGCCTCAAAGCAATGTTTTTGGGTTCTTATCCCATTTGTGATCAAATATCAACAAGTCTTTCTTCTCACTTCTAAACATTCTTCATGTATCTCTAGCACTTGTAATCAATCTAATTCATTGTATTATAACATATTCTAACCCAAAATAACTTTATACAAGCCATTCACTGCCTCAAAGCAATGGTTTTGGGTTCTTATCCAATTTGTGACCAAATATCAACAAGTCTTTCTTCTCACTTTTAAACATTATTCATGCATCTCTAGCACTTGTAATCAATCAAATTCATTGTATTATAGCATATTCTAACCCAAAATAACTTTATACAAGCCATTCACTGCCTCAAAGCAATGGTTTTGGGTATTTATCCCATTGGGGACCAAATATCAACAAGTCTTTCTTCTCACTTCTAAACATTATTCATGTATCTCTAGCACTGGTAATCAATCTAATTCATTGTATTATAGCATATTCTAACCCAAAATAACTTTATACAAGCCATTCACTGCCTCAAAGAATTGGTTTCGGGTTCTTATTCCATTTGTGACCAAATATCAACAAGTCTTTCTTCTCACTTTTAAACATTCTTCATGCATCTCTAGCACTTGTAATCAATCTAATTCATTGTATTATAACATATTCTAACCCAAAATAACTTTATACAAGCTATTCACTGCCTCAAAGCAATGTTTTTGGGTTCTTATCCCATTTGTGATCAAATATCAACAAGTCTTTCTTCTCACTTCTAAACATTCTTCATGTATCTCTAGCACTTGTAATCAATCTAATTCATTGTATTATAACATATTCTAATCCAAAATAACTTTATACAAGCCATTCACTGCCTCAAAGCAATGGTTTTGGGTACTTATCCCATTTGGGACCAAATATCAACAAGTCTTTCTTCTCACTTCTAAACATTCTTCATGTATCTCTAGCACTTGTAATCAATCTAATTCATTGTATTATAACATATTATAACCCAAAATAACTTTTTACAAGCCAGTCACTGCTTCAAAGCAATGGTTTTGGGTACTTATCCCATTTGTGACCAAATATCAACAAGTCTTTCTTCTCACTTCTAAACATTCTTCATGTATCTCTAGCACTTGTAATCATTCAAATTCATTGTATTATAACATATTCTAACCCAAAATAACTTTATACAAGCCATTCACTGCCTCAAAGCAATGGTTTTGGGTTCTTATCCAATTTGTGACCAAATATCAACAAGTCTTTCTTCTCACTTTTTAACATTATTCATGCATCTCTAGTACTTGTAATCAATCAAATTTATTGTATTATAACATATTCTAACCCAAAATAACTTTGTACAAGCCATTCACTGCCTCAATGCAATGGTTTTGGGTTCTTATCCCATTTGTGACCAAATACCAACAAATCTTTCTTCTCACTTCTAAACATTCTTCATGCATCTCTAGCACTTGTAATCAATCTAATTCATTGTATTATAACATATTCTAACCCAAAATAACTTTATACAAGCTATTCACTGCCTCAAAGCAATGTTTTTGGGTTCTTATCCCATTTGTGATCAAATATCAACAAGTCTTTCTTCTCACTTCTAAACATTCTTCATGTATCTCTAGCACTTGTAATCAATCTAATTCATTGTATTATAACATATTCTAACCCAAAATAACTTTATACAAGCCATTCACTGCCTCAAAGCAATGGTTTTGGGTTCTTATCCAATTTGTGACCAAATATCAACAAGTCTTTCTTCTCACTTTTAAACATTATTCATGCATCTCTAGCACTTGTAATCAATCAAATTCATTGTATTATAGCATATTCTAACCCAAAATAACTTTATACAAGCCATTCACTGCCTCAAAGCAATGGTTTTGGGTATTTATCCCATTGGGGACCAAATATCAACAAGTCTTTCTTCTCACTTCTAAACATTATTCATGTATCTCTAGCACTGGTAATCAATCTAATTCATTGTATTATAGCATATTCTAACCCAAAATAACTTTATACAAGCCATTCACTGCCTCAAAGAATTGGTTTCGGGTTCTTATTCCATTTGTGACCAAATATGAACAAGTCTTTCTTCTCACTTTTAAACATTCTTCATGCATCTCTAGCACTTGTAATCAATCTAATTCATTGTATTATAACATATTCTAACCCAAAATAACTTTATACAAGCCATTCACTGCCTCAAAGCAATGGTTTTGGGTACTTATCCCATTTGAGACCAAATATCAACAAGTCTTTCTTCTCACTTCTAAACATTCTTCATGTATCTCTAGCACTTGTAATCAATCTAATTCATTGTATTATAACATATTCTAACCCAAAATAACTTTATACAAGCCAGTCAATGCCTCAAAGCAATGGTTTTGGGTACTTATCCCATTTGTGACCAAATATCAACAAGTCTTTCTTCTCACTTCTAAACATTCTTCATGCATCTCTAGCACTTGTAATCAATCAAATTCATTGTATTATAGCATATTCTAACCCAAAATAACTTTATACAAGCCATTCACTGCCTCAAAGCAATGGTTTTGGGTACTTATCCCATTTCGGACCAAATATCAACAAGTCTTTCTTCTCACTTCTAAACATTCTTCATGTATCTATAGCACTTGTAATCAATCAAATTAATTGTATTATAGCATATTCTAACCAAAAATAACTTTATACAAGCCATTCACTGCCTCAAAGCAATGGTTTTGGGTTCTTATCCCATTTGTTTACCAAATATCAACAAGTCTTTCTTCTCACTTTTAAACATTCTTCATGCATCTCTAGCACTTGTAATCAATCTAATTCATTGTATTAGAACATATTCTAACCCTAATTTAACTTTATACAAGCTATTCACTGCCTCAAAGCAATGGTTTTGGGTTCTTATCCCATTTGTGACCAAATATCAACAAGTCTTTCTTCTCACTTTTAAACATTATTCATGCATCTCTAGCACTTGTAATCAATCAAATTCATTGTATTATAGCATATTCTAACCCAAAATAACTTTATACAAGCCATTCACTGCCTCAAAGCAATGGTTTTGGGTATTTATCCCATTGGGGACCAAATATCAACAAGTCTTTCTTCTCACTTCTAAACATTATTCATGTATCTCTAGCACTGGTAATCAATCTAATTCATTGTATTATAGCATATTCTAACCTAAAATAACTTTATACAAGCCATTCACTGCCTCAAAGAATTGGTTTCGGGTTCTTATTCCATTTGTGACCAAATATCAACAAGTCTTTCTTCTCACTTTTAAACATTCTTCATGCATCTCTAGCACTTGTAATCAATCTAATTCATTGTATTATAACATATTCTAACCCAAAATAACTTTATACAAGCTATTCACTGCCTCAAAGCAATGTTTTTGGGTTCTTATCCCATTTGTGATCAAATATCAACAAGTCTTTCTTCTCACTTCTAAACATTCTTCATGTATCTCTAGCACTTGTAATCAATCTAATTCATTGTATTATAACATATTCTAATCCAAAATAACTTTATACAAGCCATTCACTGCCTCAAAGCAATGGTTTTGGGTACTTATCCCATTTGGGACCAAATATCAACAAGTCTTTCTTCTCACTTCTAAACATTCTTCATGTATCTCTAGCACTTGTAATCAATCTAATTCATTGTATTATAACATATTATAACCCAAAATAACTTTTTACAAGCCAGTCACTGCTTCAAAGCAATGGTTTTGGGTACTTATCCCATTTGTGACCAAATATCAACAAGTCTTTCTTCTCACTTCTAAACATTCTTCATGTATCTCTAGCACTTGTAATCATTCAAATTCATTGTATTATAACATATTCTAACCCAAAATAACTTTATACAAGCCATTCACTGCCTCAAAGCAATGGTTTTGGGTTCTTATCCAATTTGTGACCAAATATCAACAAGTCTTTCTTCTCACTTTTTAACATTATTCATGCATCTCTAGTACTTGTAATCAATCAAATTTATTGTATTATAACATATTCTAACCCAAAATAACTTTGTACAAGCCATTCACTGCCTCAATGCAATGGTTTTGGGTTCTTATCCCATTTGTGACCAAATACCAACAAATCTTTCTTCTCACTTCTAAACATTCTTCATGCATCTCTAGCACTTGTAATCAATCTAATTCATTGTATTATAACATATTCTAACCCAAAATAACTTTATACAAGCTATTCACTGCCTCAAAGCAATGTTTTTGGGTTCTTATCCCATTTGTGATCAAATATCAACAAGTCTTTCTTCTCACTTCTAAACATTCTTCATGTATCTCTAGCACTTGTAATCAATCTAATTCATTGTATTATAACATATTCTAACCCAAAATAACTTTATACAAGCCATTCACTGCCTCAAAGCAATGGTTTTGGGTTCTTATCCAATTTGTGACCAAATATCAACAAGTCTTTCTTCTCACTTTTAAACATTATTCATGCATCTCTAGCACTTGTAATCAATCAAATTCATTGTATTATAGCATATTCTAACCCAAAATAACTTTATACAAGCCATTCACTGCCTCAAAGCAATGGTTTTGGGTATTTATCCCATTGGGGACCAAATATCAACAAGTCTTTCTTCTCACTTCTAAACATTATTCATGTATCTCTAGCACTGGTAATCAATCTAATTCATTGTATTATAGCATATTCTAACCCAAAATAACTTTATACAAGCCATTCACTGCCTCAAAGAATTGGTTTCGGGTTCTTATTCCATTTGTGACCAAATATCAACAAGTCTTTCTTCTCACTTTTAAACATTCTTCATGCATCTCTAGCACTTGTAATCAATCTAATTCATTGTATTATAACATATTCTAACCCAAAATAACTTTATACAAGCCATTCACTGCCTCAAAGCAATGGTTTTGGGTACTTATCCCATTTGAGACCAAATATCAACAAGTCTTTCTTCTCACTTCTAAACATTCTTCATGTATCTCTAGCACTTGTAATCAATCTAATTCATTGTATTATAACATATTCTAACCCAAAATAACTTTATACAAGCCAGTCAATGCCTCAAAGCAATGGTTTTGGGTACTTATCCCATTTGTGACCAAATATCAACAAGTCTTTCTTCTCACTTCTAAACATTCTTCATGCATCTCTAGCACTTGTAATCAATCAAATTCATTGTATTATAGCATATTCTAACCCAAAATAACTTTATACAAGCCATTCACTGCCTCAAAGCAATGGTTTTGGGTACTTATCCCATTTCGGACCAAATATCAACAAGTCTTTCTTCTCACTTCTAAACATTCTTCATGTATCTATAGCACTTGTAATCAATCAAATTAATTGTATTATAGCATATTCTAACCAAAAATAACTTTATACAAGCCATTCACTGCCTCAAAGCAATGGTTTTGGGTTCTTATCCCATTTGTTTACCAAATATCAACAAGTCTTTCTTCTCACTTTTAAACATTCTTCATGCATCTCTAGCACTTGTAATCAATCTAATTCATTGTATTAGAACATATTCTAACCCTAATTTAACTTTATACAAGCTATTCACTGCCTCAAAGCAATGGTTTTGGGTTCTTATCCCATTTGTGACCAAATATCAACAAGTCTTTCTTCTCACTTTTAAACATAATTAATGCATCTCTAGCACTTGTAATCAATCAAATTCATTGTATTATAACATATTCTAACCCAAAATAACTTTGTACAAACCATTCACTGCCTCAATGCAAAGGTTTTGGGTTCTTATCCCATTTGTGACCAAATATCAACAAGTCTTTCTTCTCACTTCTAAACATTCTTCATCTATCTCTAGCACTTGTAATCAAATAAATTCATTGTATTATAACATATTCTAACCCAAAAGAAACTTATACAAGCCATTCACTGCCTCAAAGCAATGGTTTTGGGTTCTTATCCCAGTTGGGACCAAATATCAACAAGTCTTTCTTCTCACTTCTAAACATTCTTCATGTATCTCTAGCACTTGTAATCAATCAAATTCATTGTATTATAACATATTCTAACCCAAAATAACATTATTCAAGCCAGTCACTGCTTCAAAGCAATGGTTTTGGGTACTTATCCCATTTGTGACCAAATATCAACAAGTCTTTCTTCTCACTTCTAAACATTCTTCATGTATCTCTAGCACTTGTAATCATTCAAATTCATTGTATTATAACATATTCTAACCCAAAATAACTTTATACAAGCCATTCACTGCCTCAAAGCAATGGTTTTGGGTACTTATCCCATTTGGGACCAAATATCAACAAGTCTTTCTTCTCACTTCTAAACATTCTTCATGTATCTCTAGCACTTGTAATCAATCTAATTCATTGTATTATAACATATTCTAACCCAAAATAACTTTATACAAGCCAGTCACTGCTTCAAAGCAATGGTTTTGGGTACTTATCCCATTTGGGACCAAATACCAACAAGTCTTTCTTCTCACTTCTAAACATTCTTCATGCATCTCTAGCACTTGTAATCAATCTAATTCATTGTATTATAACATATTCTAACCCAAAATAACTTTATACAAGCTATTCACTGCCTCAAAGCAATGTTTTTGGGTTCTTATCCCATTTGTGATCAAATATCAACAAGTCTTTCTTCTCACTTTTAAACATTCTTCATGCATCTCTAGCACTTGTAATCAATCTAATTCATTGTATTAGAACATATTCTAACCCTAATTTAACTTTATACAAGCCATTCACTGCCTCAAAGCAATGGTTTTGGGTTCTTATCCCATTTGTGACCAAATATCAACAAGTCTTTCTTCTCACTTTTAAACATAATTCATGCATCTCTAGCACTTGTAATCAATCAAATTCATTGTATTATAACATATTCTAACCCAAAATAACTTTGTACAAACCATTCACTGCCTCAATGCAAAGGTTTTGGGCTCTTATCCCATTTGTGACCAAATATCAACAAGTCTTTCTTCTCACTTTTAAACATTCTTCATGCATCTCTAGCACTTGTAATCAATCAAATTCATTGTATTATAACATATTCTAACCCAAAATAACTTTATACAAGCCATTCACTGCCTCAAAGCAATGGTTTTGGGTTCTTATCCCATTTGTGACCAAATATCAACAAGTCTTTCTTCTCACTTTTAAACATTCTTCATGCATCTCTAGCACTTGTAATCAATCTAATTCATTGTATTATAACATATTCTAATCCAAAATAACTTTATACAAGCCATTCACTGCCTCAAAGCAATGGTTTTGGGTACTTATCCCATTTGGGACCAAATATCAACAAGTCTTTCTTCTCACTTCTAAACATTCTTCATGTATCTCTAGCACTTGTAATCAATCTAATTCATTGTATTATAACATATTCTAACCCAAAATAACATTATTCAAGCCAGTCACTGCTTCAAAGCAATGGTTTTGGGTACTTATCCCATTTGTGACCAAATATCAACAAGTCTTTCTTCTCACTTCTAAACATTCTTCATGTATCTCTAGCACTTGTAATCATTCAAATTCATTGTATTATAACATATTCTAACCCAAAATAACTTTATACAAGCCATTCACTGCCTCAAAGCAATGGTTTTGGGTTCTTATCCAATTTGTGACCAAATATCAACAAGTCTTTCTTCTCACTTTTAAACATTATTCATGCATCTCTAGTACTTGTAATCAATCAAATTTATTGTATTATAACATATTCTAACCCAAAATAACTTTGTACAAGCCATTCACTGCTTCAATGCAATGGTTTTGGGTTCTTATCCCATTTGTGACCAAATACCAACAAGTCTTTCTTCTCACTTCTAAACATTCTTCATGCATCTCTAGCACTTGTAATCAATCTAATTCATTGTATTATAACATATTCTAACCCAAAATAACTTTATACAAGCTATTCACTGCCTCAAAGCAATGTTTTTGGGTTCTTATCCCATTTGTGATCAAATATCAACAAGTCTTTCTTCTCACTTCTAAACATTCTTCATGTATCTCTAGCACTTGTAATCAATCTAATTCATTGTATTATAACATATTCTAACCCAAAATAACTTTATACAAGCCATTCACTGCCTCAAAGCAATGGTTTTGGGTTCTTATCCAATTTATGACCAAATATCAACAAGTCTTTCTTCTCACTTTTAAACATTCTTCATGCATCTCTAGCACTTGTAATCAATCAAATTCATTGTATTATAGCATATTCTAACCCAAAATAACTTTATACAAGCCATTCACTGCCTCAAAGCAATGGTTTTGGGTACTTATCCCATTTCGGACCAAATATCAACAAGTCTTTCTTCTCACTTCTAAACATTCTTCATGTATCTATAGCACTTGTAATCAATCAAATTCATTGTATTATAGCATATTCTAACCAAAAATAACTTTATACAAGCCATTCACTGCCTCAAAGCAATGGTTTTGGGTTCTTATCCCATTTGTTTACCAAATATCAACAAGTCTTTCTTCTCACTTTTAAACATTCTTCATGCATCTCTAGCACTTGTAATCAATCTAATTCATTGTATTAGAACATATTCTAACCCTAATTTAACTTAATACAAGCCATTCACTGCCTCAAAGCAATGGTTTTGGGTTCTTATCCCATTTGTGACCAAATATCAACAAGTCTTTCTTCTCACTTTTAAACATAATTAATGCATCTCTAGCACTTGTAATCAATCAAATTCATTGTATTATAACATATTCTAACCCAAAATAACTTTGTACAAACCATTCACTGCCTCAATGCAAAGGTTTTGGGTTCTTATCCCATTTGTGACCAAATATCAACAAGTCTTTCTTCTCACTTCTAAACATTCTTCATCTATCTCTAGCACTTGTAATCAAATAAATTCATTGTATTATAACATATTCTAACCCAAAAGAAACTTATACAAGCCATTCACTGCCTCAAAGCAATGGTTTTGGGTTCTTATCCCAGTTGGGACCAAATATCAACAAGTCTTTCTTCTCACTTCTAAACATTCTTCATGTATCTCTAGCACTTGTAATCAATCAAATTCATTGTATTATAACATATTCTAACCCAAAATAACATTATTCAAGCCAGTCACTGCTTCAAAGCAATGGTTTTGGGTACTTATCCCATTTGTGACCAAATATCAACAAGTCTTTCTTCTCACTTCTAAACATTCTTCATGTATCTCTAGCACTTGTAATCATTCAAATTCATTGTATTATAACATATTCTAACCCAAAATAACTTTATACAAGCCATTCACTGCCTCAAAGCAATGGTTTTGGGTACTTATCCCATTTGGGACCAAATATCAACAAGTCTTTCTTCTCACTTCTAAACATTCTTCATGTATCTCTAGCACTTGTAATCAATCTAATTCATTGTATTATAACATATTCTAACCCAAAATAACTTTATACAAGCCAGTCACTGCTTCAATGCATTGGTTTTGGGTTCTTATCCCATTTGTGACCAAATACCAACAAGTCTTTCTTCTCACTTCTAAACATTCTTCATGCATCTCTAGCACTTGTAATCAATCTAATTCATTGTATTATAACATATTCTAACCCAAAATAACTTTATACAAGCTATTCACTGCCTCAAAGCAATGTTTTTGGGTTCTTATCCCATTTGTGATAAAATATCAACAAGTCTTTCTTCTCACTTTTAAACATTCTTCATGCATCTCTAGCACTTGTAATCAATCTAATTCATTGTATTAGAACATATTCTAACCCTAATTTAACTTTATACAAGCCATTCACTGCCTCAAAGCAATGGTTTTGGGTTCTTATCCCATTTGTGACCAAATATCAACAAGTCTTTCTTCTCACTTTTAAACATAATTCATGCATCTCTAGCACTTGTAATCAATCAAATTCATTGTATTATAACATATTCTAACCCAAAATAACTTTGTACAAACCATTCACTGCCTCAATGCAAAGGTTTTGGGCTCTTATCCCATTTGTGACCAAATATCAACAAGTCTTTCTTCTCACTTTTAAACATTCTTCATGCATCTCTAGCACTTGTAATCAATCAAATTCATTGTATTATAACATATTCTAACCCAAAGTAACTTTATACAAGCCATTCACTGCCTCAAAGCAATGGTTTTGGGTTCTTATCCCATTTGTGACCAAATATCAACAAGTCTTTCTTCTCACTTTTAAACATTCTTCATGCATCTCTAGCACTTGTAATCAATCTAATTCATTGTATTATAACATATTCTAATCCAAAATAACTTTATACAAGCCATTCACTGCCTCAAAGCAATGGTTTTGGGTACTTATCCCATTTGGGACCAAATATCAACAAGTCTTTCTTCTCACTTCTAAACATTCTTCATGTATCTCTAGCACTTGTAATCAATCTAATTCATTGTATTATAACATATTCTAACCCAAAATAACATTATTCAAGCCAGTCACTGCTTCAAAGCAATGGTTTTGGGTACTTATCCCATTTGTGACCAAATATCAACAAGTCTTTCTTCTCACTTCTAAACATTCTTCATGTATCTCTAGCACTTGTAATCAATCTAATTCATTGTATTATAACATATTCTAACCCAAAATAACTTTATACAAGCCATTCACTGCCACAAAGCAATGGTTTTGGGTTCTTATCCAATTTATGACCAAATATCAACAAGTCTTTCTTCTCACTTTTAAACATTATTCATGCATCTCTAGCACTTGTAATCAATCAAATTCATTGTATTATAGCATATTCTAACCCAAAATAACTTTATACAAGCCATTCACTGCCTCAAAGCAATGGTTTTGGGTATTTATCCCATTGGGGACCAAATATCAACAAGTCTTTCTTCTCACTTCTAAACATTATTCATGTATCTCTAGCACTGGTAATCAATCTAATTCATTGTATTGTAGCATATTCTAACCCAAAATAACTTTATACAAGCCATTCACTGCCTCAAAGCAATGGTTTCGGGTTCTTATTCCATTTGTGACCAAATATCAACAAGTCTTTCTTCTCACTTTTAAACATTCTTCATGCATCTCTAGCACTTGTAATCAATCTAATTCATTGTATTATAACATATTCTAATCCAAAATAACTTTATACAAGCCATTCACTGCCTCAAAGCAATGGTTTTGGGTACTTATCCCATTTGGGACCAAATATCAACAAGTCTTTCTTCTCACTTCTAAACATTCTTCATGTATCTCTAGCACTTGTAATCAATCTAATTCATTGTATTATAACATATTCTAACCCAAAATAACTTTTTACAAGCCAGTCACTGCTTCAAAGCAATGGTTTTGGGTACTTATCCCATTTGTGACCAAATATCAACAAGTCTTTCTTCTCACTTCTAAACATTCTTCATGTATCTCTAGCACTTGTAATCATTCAAATTCATTGTATTATAACATATTCTAACCCAAAATAACTTTATACAAGCCATTCACTGCCTCAAAGCAATGGTTTTGGGGTCTTATCCAATTTGTGACCAAATATCAACAAGTCTTTCTTCTCACTTTTAAACATAATTCATGCATCTCTAGCACTTGTAATCAATCAAATTCATTGTATTATAACATATTCTAACCCAAAATAACTTTGTACAAACCATTCACTGCATCAATGCAAAGGTTTTGGGCTCTTATCCCATTTGTGACCAAATATCAACAAGTCTTTCTTCTCACTTTTAAACATTCTTCATGCATCTCTAGCACTTGTAATCAATCAAATTCATTGTATTATAACATATTCTAACCCAAAATAACTTTATACAAGCCATTCACTGCCTCAAAGCAATGGTTTTGGGTTCTTATCCCATTTGTGACCAAATATCAACAAGTCTTTCTTCTCACTTTTAAACATTCTTCATGCATCTCTAGCACTTGTAATCAATCTAATTCATTGTATTATAACATATTCTAATCCAAAATAACTTTATACAAGCCATTCACTGCCTCAAAGCAATGGTTTTGGGTACTTATCCCATTTGGGACCAAATATCAACAAGTCTTTCTTCTCACTTCTAAACATTCTTCATGTATCTCTAGCACTTGTAATCAATCTAATTCATTGTATTATAACATATTCTAACCCAAAATAACATTATTCAAGCCAGTCACTGCTTCAAAGCAATGGTTTTGGGTACTTATCCCATTTGTGACCAAATATCAACAAGTCTTTCTTCTCACTTCTAAACATTCTTCATGTATCTCTAGCACTTGTAATCATTCAAATTCATTGTATTATAACATATTCTAACCCAAAATAACTTTATACAAGCCATTCACTGCCTCAAAGCAATGGTTTTGGGTACTTATCCCATTTGGGACCAAATATCAACAAGTCTTTCTTCTCACTTCTAAACATTCTTCATGTATCTCTAGAACTTGTAATCAATCTAATTCATTGTATTATAACATATTCTAACCCAAAATAACTTTATACAAGCCAGTCACTGCTTCAAAGCAATGGTTTTGGGTACTTATCCCATTTGGGACCAAATATCAACAAGTCTTTCTTCTCACTTTTAAACATTATTCATGCATCTCTAGTACTTGTAATCAATCAAATTTATTGTATTATAACATATTCTAACCCAAAATAACTTTGTACAAGCCATTCACTGCCTCAATGCAATGGTTTTGGGTTCTTATCCCATTTGTGACCAAATACCAACAAGTCTTTCTTCTCACTTCTAAACATTCTTCTTGCATCTCTAGCACTTGTAATCAATCTAATTCATTGTATTATAACATATTCTAACCCAAAATAACTTTATACAAGCTATTCACTGCCTCAAAGCAATGTTTTTGGGTTCTTATCCCATTTGTGATCAAATATCAACAAGTCTTTCTTCTCACTTCTAAACATTCTTCATGTATCTCTAGCACTTGTAATCAATCTAATTCATTGTATTATAACATATTCTAACCCAAAATAACTTTATACAAGCCATTCACTGCCTCAAAGCAATGATTTTGGGTTCTTATCCAATTTGTGACCAAATATCAACAAGTCTTTCTTCTCACTTTTAAACATTATTCATGCATCTCTATCACTTGTAATCAATCAAATTCATTGTATTATAGCATATTCTAACCCAAAATAACTTTATACAAGCCATTCACTGCCTCAAAGCAATGGTTTTGGGTATTTATCCCATTGGGGACCAAATATCAACAAGTCTTTCTTCTCACTTTTAAACATTCTTCATGCATCTCTAGCACTTGTAATCAATCTAATTCATTGTATTATAACATATTCTAATCCAAAATAACTTTATACAAGCCATTCACTGCCTCAAAGCAATGGTTTTGGGTACTTATCCCATTTGGGACCAAATATCAACAAGTCTTTCTTCTCACTTCTAAACATTCTTCATGTATCTCTAGCACTTGTAATCAATCTAATTCATTGTATTATAACATATTCTAACCCAAAATAACTTTTTACAAGCCAGTCACTGCTTCAAAGCAATGGTTTTGGGTACTTATCCCATTTGTGACCAAATATCAACAAGTCTTTCTTCTCACTTCTAAACATTCTTCATGTATCTCTAGCACTTGTAATCATTCAAATTCATTGTATTATAACATATTCTAACCCAAAATAACTTTATACAAGCCATTCACTGCCTCAAAGCAATGGTTTTGGGTTCTTATCCAATTTGTGACCAAATATCAACAAGTCTTTCTTCTCACTTTTTAACATTATTCATGCATCTCTAGTACTTGTAATCAATCAAATTTATTGTATTATAATATATTCTAACCCAAAATAACTTTGTACAAGCCATTCACTGCCTCAATGCAATGGTTTTGGGTTCTTATCCCATTTGTGACCAAATACCAACAAATCTTTCTTCTCACTTCTAAACATTCTTCATGCATCTCTAGCACTTGTACTCAATCTAATTCATTGTATTATAACATATTCTAACCCAAAATAACTTTATACAAGCTATTCACTGCCTCAAAGCAATGTTTTTGGGTTCTTATCCCATTTGTGATCAAATATCAACAAGTCTTTCTTCTCACTTCTAAACATTCTTCATGTATCTCTAGCACTTGTAATCAATCTAATTCATTGTATTATAACATATTCTAACCCAAAATAACTTTATACAAGCCATTCACTGCCTCAAAGCAATGGTTTTGGGTTCTTATCCAATTTGTGACCAAATATCAACAAGTCTTTCTTCTCACTTTTAAACATTATTCATGCATCTCTAGCACATGTAATCAATCAAATTCATTGTATTATAGCATATTCTAACCCAAAATAACTTTATACAAGCCATTCACTGCCTCAAAGCAATGGTTTTGGGTATTTATCCCATTGGGGACCAAATATCAACAAGTCTTTCTTCTCACTTCTAAACATTATTCATGTATCTCTAGCACTGGTAATCAATCTAATTCATTGTATTATAGCACATTCTAACCCAAAATAACTTTATACAAGCCATTCACTGCCTCAAAGAATTGGTTTCGGGTTCTTATTCCATTTGTGACCAAATATCAACAAGTCTTTCTTCTCACTTTTAAACATTCTTCATGCATCTCTAGCACTTGTAATCAATCTAATTCATTGTATTATAACATATTCTAACCCAAAATAAATTTATACAAGCCATTCACTGCCTCAAAGCAATGGTTTTGGGTACTTATCCCATTTGAGACCAAATATCAACAAGTCTTTCTTCTCACTTCTAAACATTCTTCATGTATCTCTAGCACTTGTAATCAATCTAATTCATTGTATTATAACATATTCTAATCCAAAATAACTTTATACAAGCCAGTCAATGCCTCAAAGCAATGGTTTTGGGTACTTATCCCATTTGTGACCAAATATCAACAAGTCTTTCTTCTCACTTCTAAACATTCTTCATGCATCTCTAGCACTTGTAATCAATCAAATTCATTGTATTATAGCATATTCTAACCCAAAATAACTTTATACAAGCCATTCACTGCCTCAAAGCAATGGTTTTGGGTACTTATCCCATTTCGGACCAAATATCAACAAGTCTTTCTTCTCACTTCTAAACATTCTTCATGTATCTATAGCACTTGTAAGCAATCAAATTCATTGTATTATAGCATATTCTAACCAAAAATAACTTTATACAAGCCATTCACTGCCTCAAAGCAATGGTTTTGGGTTCTTATCCCATTTGTTTACCAAATATCAACAAGTCTTTCTTCTCACTTTTAAACATTCTTCATGCATCTCTAGCACTTGTAATCAATCTAATTCATTGTATTAGAACATATTCTAACCCTAATTTAACTTTATACAAGCCATTCACTGCCTCAAAGCAATGGTTTTGGGTTCTTATCCCATTTGTGACCAAATATCAACAAGTCTTTCTTCTCACTTTTAAACATAATTAATGCATCTCTAGCACTTGTAATCAATCAAATTCATTGTATTATAACATATTATAACCCAAAATAACTTTGTACAAACCATTCACTGCCTCAATGCAAAGGTTTTGGGTTCTTATCCCATTTGTGACCAAATATCAACAAGTCTTTCTTCTCACTTTTAAACATTCTTCATGCATCTCTAGCACTTGTAATCAATCAAATTCATTGTATTATAACATATTCTAACCCAAAATAACTTTATACAAGCCATTCACTGCCTCAAAGCAATGGTTTTGGGTTCTTATCCCATTTGTGACCAAATATCAACTAGTCTTTCTTCTCACTTTTAAACAACACTGAAAGTTTACCTCCATGTTCTCTTCCCATCTTAGGTATTCTTCTGTACCTTGACTATAACCTGAATAGGTTAGGTATTGTGGCTCATTCAGCTCATCATATTCTGGTTCTTCACCAAAATTCTCTTCTAAACTTGCTTCACCGGATAAACTGTAATCTTCTAAACTGATGTGAGAACAAGTTTCTTCTTGGTATTCTTCTTCTTGATCGGAGTATGGTATCTCACACCATGGTCGGCTTTCAACATAAGAGTCTTCATAACCGTCTTCAGAATCAGTTTCTCCATTATAAGAGACACGACCATGCTCTTCTCCTTCGCTATAGTCACCTTCCGGATCTTCACACCATGATTCAACTTCGTGGACTTCCTCTTCTCCTTCACTATCTAACTCTTCTTTGTATTCAGCTTCTGACTCGTTCTCTTCTTCAAAATAACCTTGAGAATTAGGTTCATAATGTGGTTCCTCTTCGAAACAAACTTCTGATTTGGCCTCCTCAATCCAAAGTTCTTCATCACTATCATATGCATCTTCTAAACTGATTTTGGAATCAGTTTCTTCTCTCCATGAGTCATAGCCATATATTCCCTCAGATTTAGGGCTTGCGTACTCATCTCCAGGCCATGGTGGTGCTGTATAGTCAGCCTCTTCATCGGACAAGGCTTGGCTTTCTCCTCCTAGACTCCAATGGTCTTCAACGGCTTGGTAAGGGCTTTCTTCAGACCAAGGCTGTTCACCACGTTCATCTAGCTCTTCTTCACTGATTTCAGAATCAGTTTCTCCTCTCAGAGAGCTAGAGTAGTAATCTTCTTCTCCACTCCATGAATGGTCTTGTTCTTCCCCCCAATCAATCTCAGAGGTGTTAACCTCACTCCTTTCATCTTCTTCCTCTCCATAGTCCATGGCTGCTAAGACTTAGGGATTATACCTCGCAAAAGAAACAAAGAAAGAAGCGTATCACGTTTCAATGAACAAAATAAGGTAATAACAAAAATATGACAATTTTCTATTTTTTTTTTTAAATAATAAATAAATTAAAATACCAACAGGAACAAAATTAAATTTTCTTTTTCTTTTCTGATTTAACAAAATTATATAACAAAAATAATTAAAAAAAATAACAGAAAATAAGAATTTTTTTTTTCTTTTTTTTTTTTTATTGAAAAAAATTAACGAACAATAAACTCAAGCAACTACAAGATTTCTGATTTTTTTTTTTTTTTAAAGTTATACAAAGCAAACTAGCAACCTATAAACGAACACAAGTGCAACAAAGAGATACTAGATTATTTTTTTTTTTTTTGACTTAAGATAAACGAAACAAAAGCTAAGATGAAAGTAATGGAGTGATACAACCTAGGTTGTAGAACCTTTCGGCTCTGATACCAGATGATACACGCTCCGAATGGCTAACGGACGGACATAAAGGGTTTATCGAGTTGGCCTTCGCTCTCTCTCGATGGAACCACAAACAAAGAAGAATCGATCGATGGAACGATGGATAGACGTGATTGACTCGCTCAATCAATGGACGAACAAGAGGGATGAATCACTCAACACACTCTTAATCCGCAGCTTCTATAGAATAAAGTGAATCTCACACTTAAGTCTAAAGAACACACAAACAAAAGTTATTACTCGGACTTTGTAAAGAAGAAAACGGCTTCTTATAAATTTCAATGATCAAGGGTACTTTACAATGAATCACGAGCTGAGCTTTTATAGGCTCAATATACAACGGTCCTAGAGTCTAAAACAAGAAAACAAATCGCAAAAACATAAAGAATATGGCCGTTGGAGCTTTGATGACAAAATCGGCCAAAATAAGGAAAGTCTTGTAGCTTGTATCTTGAGAGCTTGGGAAGATAGGTGCGACATCTTGGGACTCTCTGGAATGTTTTGAGTATCTCTAAAACGCAGCATCTTGGATAGAGAAAGAGCCGTTGTAGATTAAAAGCTCCAAGTGTGAATGCTTCTAGAATAGGAAAGTAGAGGTGCAAGAGGATTCGCCTAATCCTCTGGATGCTGGTGCATAGTGTGGCATCTTGGATTGTCTCTAGATGATAAAGAAGTTCTCCAGGTCGCCAAACATAAGACTCAAAGGAACCAAATAAGGAAAGTTCCATTTTCGGCGACATATGGCCCTCGGGTAAGGCCACATGAGTAAGTGCAAATCCAACTCGAACCAGGGGTGGTTTGGTTCGATCATAATGCTCCATATGGTCTATTTGGTGGTGAATAATGAAGCCGCAGCCAAATGAACGAGTGGATTCTCCAAACCGTGATTTAGCTCGCCAATGGGCATGTCCGAGGAGGCTCTCATGTCCATCTCTCAAAATACCTCGATGATGGACTGATGTTTCTCGATCATTCCTCTTAAAATGCCCATATTGTGGATGGAATTTGAATCCCAGCTTGAATATACGTGTGGTTTGGTCGGTGGTTCCACACGCTTGCTCATGGAACGGTTGAAATGGGTTTTCCTGAACCATCTTGATTTCTGTTCGCTAGTCTTCAATTCTGGCTCGATAGATATTCCTAAAATGTGTGATTTGCTGATGAATCTTCATTATAGGTCGAGGAAAGTCTTCATGTGGTTGATGGAAATGAACATGGTACGGTACGGATGGGTCGTCATGGGCAGTCTTCATTCTGGTCCGTTTATTTCTGATTCCTTCTGAACCGTTAGTCTTCTTAGGGTTGATTTTATGGTAAATAATCAATCCTAGGCCATGTGCTTCATCGGAACTCCATTTGGGCAAGAATCCTTCATTTTTGTCCGGTATGGTTGGTTTTAGGCTTGAACCGGCTGGTCTGGTTTGATCCTCGTATGATGTGGTTTGGATGTCCTCATCATACCCTCCCTCTTGAAAAAGTTTTGTCCTCAAAACTGTACAATCTGCACCAAGAGAAAGCAAGTTAGCTTTCATTCGATTTTTCGAGCTTAGAGTCTTACCTTTGTATGTTTTAGGTATGGTGATGCGTGAGGCATCTGGTGGTTCTCTTTTCAGCAAAAATGATAATAAAATTCCTCTTGATTGATCCGGGGCCGTAATTTGTGTTGTGAAGTCCGCGACTTCTTCTCGGGTTTGGACGTGATCTCTTGTGTCCGGCGCTTCTTCTTTGATTAGGCACACGTTTGGGACTCCAATATTCTTCATGGCAGATGGAATGAACATCATTAATGTTGTTTCACTCCAGTTTTGATTCTGGTATATGAGTTTCCCCAACTTTGGTGAACCTCCCTTTTTCACCATGAATTCTTTGTTGGTACCTGAAAATGTTTCAACGCTTTGGACAAGAAACAAGTGTGTTATGGCAGTCATATAATCATAAAATTTATGTAAACACGTTTCAGCTTGAGCCATTTCATTTACAGTGCTAGGTTTCACAAAAACTTGCGTTTTACGACAAGAATTATGTATCATATGCTTATGATTTAAACTTAATATTTTCTCACTAGTTCCTGGACATAATAAATAGTTTAAAACAACCTTATGTTCATCATACACATATGTTGTGAAAGGTATACTTACCTGGTCCGGTATCTCGGAGAATAGGCTTTCCGTGTTCAACAAGGTTTGTCGACTCGGGGTTTGATCCGGTGGTTCTTCTTGTAACAAGAAGCTATGCATGATGATTTTATCCTCCTCAGGAATAGATTTGAACATTAAGGGCTCTGGATTTTGCTGCGTGGCATCATTCGTTGTTGATTCCTCTTTTGGTTCCGCATGTATCTCCTTATCACCTATATTTGTTTCAACACTTTTGGCAAAAGACAAGTGTATTAAAACAGTCATGGGACGTTCATAAACAAAATGAAACAAGTTACTATGAACCTTTTCAATTTTAGGGTTGGAGTCAACTTCTTGATGGCTTTTATCCGTGATTAAGCTTAGCTTGGTGGTAACTATTCTTTGTTTTCCATAACTCTCCATGTTACCTACATCCCTTTCTACACTCAAAGGCAAGATCAAGTGTATTATACTTGAAATATAAAAGCTAGAAATACAGTGCTTGAAACTTCTTTTCAATATAAGATAATTATAAAATTGAACAACATTGAAAGTTTCACTTACTAGTGTACAATGATGGATGCGGTTTGGGGCACACGTTGTTGTGGACTTAGGGACTACATCATGAGCTGTGGGCACCATGGTACGTCCTAAACCTGTTTCAACAACATCTGGAAAAGACAAGTGCATTACACAAGAATTGGAAATTTCAAAACATGTCGAAATTAGACTATCACTTGATTTTGATAAGCTCGGTTTCAACTTAAGTGATGATGAATTCTCTACTTGTTTTTCAGGGCAAGTTGCAGCAAAGTGACCTCTCCTATGACATCTATAACATGTTATTTCTTTTGATTTAAAAAGGTTAGATGACTTACCTTTAACCTCCTTGCTTTGTGGTTCACACAAGGACTTTGCACTCGGTTTTGGAGTCACCTCTTGGAGTATTTGTTGCACTTTTGGGTCCGGTGCTTTTGGTGACGACTTGGTTTGCCTCTTTGAGTTATGTGGTGGCATTCTCGTTGGCTTGGGACAGCTATCTTTCTTCTGCTTGAGCATTCTACTCGATGTTGTGGCTAGAATCCATCTCCTTGGCCTATTGTAGGAGTAACTTGGCTTATGGTACTGATGTAGTGCTGAAACTTCCTTTACATACTCCTCATAGATTTCTAACTTAAAACTTTCCCATGTATGAGCTGGTTCATTGTAGTTGAGTCGGACGTTCTCCTCTTGCTCCCACCATTCATAAGCTGGTCCGGTGAGTGTGACAAGAGCGTATGGGAGCTGCTCCTCCATTGGCACTTTACAACACTGAAAGTTTACCTCCATGTTCTCTTCCCATCTTAGGTATTCTTCTGTACCTTGACTATAACCTGAATAGGTTAGGTATTGTGGCTCATTCTGCTCATCATATTCTGGTTCTTCACCAAAATTCTCTTCTAAACTTGCTTCACCGGATAAACTGTAATCTTCTAAACTGATGTGAGAACAAGTTTCTTCTTGGTATTCTTCTTCTTGATCGGAGTATGGTATCTCACACCATGGTCGGCTTTCAACATAAGAGTCTTCATAACCGTCTTCAGAATCAGTTTCTCCATTATAAGAGACACGACCATGCTCTTCTCCTTCGCTATAGTCACCTTCCGGATCTTCACACCATGATTCAACTTCGTGGACTTCCTCTTCTCCTTCACTATCTAACTCTTCTTTGTATTCAGCTTCTGACTCGTTCTCTTCTTCAAAATAACCTTGAGAATTAGGTTCATAATGTGGTTCCTCTTCGAAACAAACTTCTGATTTGGCCTCCTCAATCCAAAGTTCTTCATCACTATCATATGCATCTTCTAAACTGATTTTGGAATCAGTTTCTTCTCTCCATGAGTCATAGCCATATATTCCCTCAGATTTAGGGCTTGCGTACTCATCTCCAGGCCATGGTGGTGCTGTATAGTCAGCCTCTTCATCGGACAAGGCTTGGCTTTCTCCTCCTAGACTCCAATGGTCTTCAACGGCTTGGTAAGGGCTTTCTTCAGACCAAGGCTGTTCACCACGTTCATCTAGCTCTTCTTCACTGATTTCAGAATCAGTTTCTCCTCTCAGAGAGCTAGAGTAGTAATCTTCTTCTCCACTCCATGAATGGTCTTGTTCTTCCCCCCAATCAATCTCAGAGGTGTTAACCTCACTCCTTTCATCTTCTTCCTCTCCATAGTCCATGGCTGCTAAGACTTAGGGATTATACCTCGCAAAAGAAACAAAGAAAGAAGCGTATCACGTTTCAATGAACAAAATAAGGTAATAACAAAAATATGACAATTTTCTATTTTTTTTTTTAAATAATAAATAAATTAAAATACCAACAGGAACAAAATTAAATTTTCTTTTTCTTTTCTGATTTAACAAAATTATATAACAAAAATAATTAAAAAAAATAACAGAAAATATGAATTTTTTTTTTCTTTTTTTTTTTTATTGAAAAAAATTAACGAACAATAAACTCAAGCAACTACAAGATTTCTGATTTTTTTTTTTTTTTTTAAGTTATACAAAGCAAACTAGCAACCTATAAACGAACACAAGTGCAACAAAGAGATACTAGATTATTTTTTTTTTTTGACTTAAGATAAACGAAACAAAAGCTAAGATGAAAGTAATGGAGTGATACAACCTAGGTTGTAGAACCTTTCGGCTCTGATACCAGATGATACACGCTCCGAATGGCTAACGGACGGACATAAAGGGTTTATCGAGTTGGCCTTCGCTCTCTCTCGATGGAACCACAAACAAAGAAGAATCGATCGATGGAACGATGGATAGACGTGATTGACTCGCTCAATCAATGGACGAACAAGAGGGATGAATCACTCAACACACTCTTAATCCGCAGCTTCTATAGAATAAAGTGAATCTCACACTTAAGTCTAAAGAACACACAAACAAAAGTTATTACTCGGACTTTGTAAAGAAGAAAACGGCTTCTTATAAATTTCAATGATCAAGGGTACTTTACAATGAATCACGAGCTGAGCTTTTATAGGCTCAATATACAACGGTCCTAGAGTCGAAAACAAGAAAGCAAATCGCAAAAACATAAAGAATATGGCCGTTGGAGCTTTGATGACAAAATCGGCCAAAATAAGGAAAGTCTTGTAGCTTGTATCTTGAGAGCTTGGGAAGATAGGTGCGACATCTTGGGACTCTCTGGAATGTTTTGAGTATCTCTAAAACGCAGCATCTTGGATAGAGAAAGAGCCGTTGTAGATTAAAAGCTCCAAGTGTGAATGCTTCTAGAATAGGAAAGTAGAGGTGCAAGAGGATTCGCCTAATCCTCTGGATGCTGGTGCATAGTGTGGCATCTTGGATTGTCTCTAGATGATAAAGAAGTTCTCCAGGTCGCCAAACATAAGACTCAAAGGAACCAAATAAGGAAAGTTCCATTTTCGGCGACATATGGCCCTCGGGTAAGGCCACATGAGTAAGTGCAAATCCAACTCGAACCAGGGGTGGTTTGGTTCGATCATAATGCTCCATATGGTCTATTTGGTGGTGAATAATGAAGCCGCAGCCAAATGAACGAGTGGATTCTCCAAACCGTGATTTAGCTCGCCAATGGGCATGTCCGAGGAGGCTCTCATGTCCATCTCTCAAAATACCTCGATGATGGACTGATGTTTCTCGATCATTCCTCTTAAAATGCCCATATTGTGGATGGAATTTGAATCCCAGCTTGAATATACGTGTGGTTTGGTCGGTGGTTCCACACGCTTGCTCATGGAACGGTTGAAATGGGTTTTCCTGAACCATCTTGATTTCTGTTCGCTAGTCTTCAATTCTGGCTCGATAGATATTCCTAAAATGTGTGATTTGCTGATGAATCTTCATTATAGGTCGAGGAAAGTCTTCATGTGGTTGATGGAAATGAACATGGTACGGTACGGATGGGTCGTCATGGGCAGTCTTCATTCTGGTCCGTTGATTTCTGATTCCTTCTGAACCGTTAGTCTTCTTAGGGTTGCTTTTATGGTAAATAATCAATCCTAGGCCATGTGCTTCATCGGAACTCCATTTGGGCAAGAATCCTTCATTTTTGTCCGGTATGGTTGGTTTTAGGCTTGAACCGGCTGGTCTGGTTTGATCCTCGTATGATGTGGTTTGGATGTCCTCATCATACCCTCCCTCTTGAAAAAGTTTTGTCCTCAAAACTGTACAATCTGCACCAAGAGAAAGCAAGTTAGCTTTCATTCGATTTTTCGAGCTTAGAGTCTTACCTTTGTATGTTTTAGGTATGGTGATGCGTGAGGCATCTGGTGGTTCTCTTTTCAGCAAAAATGATAATAAAATTCCTCTTGATTGATCCGGGGCCGTAATTTGTGTTGTGAAGTCCGCGACTTCTTCTCGGGTTTGGACGTGATCTCTTGTGTCCGGCGCTTCTTCTTTGATTAGGCACACGTTTGGGACTCCAATATTCTTCATGGCAGATGGAATGAACATCATTAATGTTGTTTCACTCCAGTTTTGATTCTGGTATATGAGTTTCCCCAACTTTGGTGAACCTCCCTTTTTCACCATGAATTCTTTGTTGGTACCTGAAAATGTTTCAACGCTTTGGACAAGAAACAAGTGTGTTATGGCAGTCATATAATCATAAAATTTATGTAAACACGTTTCAGCTTGAGCCATTTCATTTACAGTGCTAGGTTTCACAAAAACTTGCGTTTTACGACAAGAATTATGTATCATATGCTTATGATTTAAACTTAATATTTTCTCACTAGTTCCTGGACATAATAAATAGTTTAAAACAACCTTATGTTCATCATACACATATGTTGTGAAAGGTATACTTACCTGGTCCGGTATCTCGGAGAATAGGCTTTCCGTGTTCAACAAGGTTTGTCGACTCGGGGTTTGATCCGGTGGTTCTTCTTGTAACAAGAAGCTATGCATGATGATTTTATCCTCCTCAGGAATAGATTTGAACATTAAGGGCTCTGGATTTTGCTGCGTGGCATCATTCGTTGTTGATTCCTCTTTTGGTTCCGCATGTATCTCCTTATCACCTATATTTGTTTCAACACTTTTGGCAAAAGACAAGTGTATTAAAACAGTCATGGGACGTTCATAAACAAAATGAAACAAGTTACTATGAACCTTTTCAATTTTAGGGTTGGAGTCAACTTCTTGATGGCTTTTATCCGTGATTAAGCTTAGCTTGGTGGTAACTATTCTTTGTTTTCCATAACTCTCCATGTTACCTACATCCCTTTCTACACTCAAAGGCAAGATCAAGTGTATTATACTTGAAATATAAAAGCTAGAAATACAGTGCTTGAAACTTCTTTTCAATATAAGATAATTATAAAATTGAACAACATTGAAAGTTTCACTTACTAGTGTACAATGATGGATGCGGTTTGGGGCACACGTTGTTGTGGACTTAGGGACTACATCATGAGCTGTGGGCACCATGGTACGTCCTAAACCTGTTTCAACAACATCTGGAAAAGACAAGTGCATTACACAAGAATTGGAAATTTCAAAACATGTCGAAATTAGACTATCACTTGATTTTGATAAGCTCGGTTTCAACTTAAGTGATGATGAATTCTCTACTTGTTTTTCAGGGCAAGTTGCAGCAAAGTGACCTCTCCTATGACATCTATAACATGTTATTTCTTTTGATTTAAAAAGGTTAGATGACTTACCTTTAACCTCCTTGCTTTGTGGTTCACACAAGGACTTTGCACTCGGTTTTGGAGTCACCTCTTGGAGTATTTGTTGCACTTTTGGGTCCGGTGCTTTTGGTGACGACTTGGTTTGCCTCTTTGAGTTATGTGGTGGCATTCTCGTTGGCTTGGGACAGCTATCTTTCTTCTGCTTGAGCATTCTACTCGATGTTGTGGCTAGAATCCATCTCCTTGGCCTATTGTAGGAGTAACTTGGCTTATGGTACTGATGTAGTGCTGAAACTTCCTTTACATACTCCTCATAGATTTCTAACTTAAAACTTTCCCATGTATGAGCTGGTTCATTGTAGTTGAGTCGGACGTTCTCCTCTTGCTCCCACCATTCATAAGCTGGTCCGGTGAGTGTGACAAGAGCGTATGGGAGCTGCTCCTCCATTGGCACTTTACAACACTGAAAGTTTACCTCCATGTTCTCTTCCCATCTTAGGTATTCTTCTGTACCTTGACTATAACCTGAATAGGTTAGGTATTGTGGCTCATTCTGCTCATCATATTCTGGTTCTTCACCAAAATTCTCTTCTAAACTTGCTTCACCGGATAAACTGTAATCTTCTAAACTGATGTGAGAACAAGTTTCTTCTTGGTATTCTTCTTCTTGATCGGAGTATGGTATCTCACACCATGGTCGGCTTTCAACATAAGAGTCTTCATAACCGTCTTCAGAATCAGTTTCTCCATTATAAGAGACACGACCATGCTCTTCTCCTTCGCTATAGTCACCTTCCGGATCTTCACACCATGATTCAACTTCGTGGACTTCCTCTTCTCCTTCACTATCTAACTCTTCTTTGTATTCAGCTTCTGACTCGTTCTCTTCTTCAAAATAACCTTGAGAATTAGGTTCATAATGTGGTTCCTCTTCGAAACAAACTTCTGATTTGGCCTCCTCAATCCAAAGTTCTTCATCACTATCATATGCATCTTCTAAACTGATTTTGGAATCAGTTTCTTCTCTCCATGAGTCATAGCCATATATTCCCTCAGATTTAGGGCTTGCGTACTCATCTCCAGGCCATGGTGGTGCTGTATAGTCAGCCTCTTCATCGGACAAGGCTTGGCTTTCTCCTCCTAGACTCCAATGGTCTTCAACGGCTTGGTAAGGGCTTTCTTCAGACCAAGGCTGTTCACCACGTTCATCTAGCTCTTCTTCACTGATTTCAGAATCAGTTTCTCCTCTCAGAGAGCTAGAGTAGTAATCTTCTTCTCCACTCCATGAATGGTCTTGTTCTTCCCCCCAATCAATCTCAGAGGTGTTAACCTCACTCCTTTCATCTTCTTCCTCTCCATAGTCCATGGCTGCTAAGACTTAGGGATTATACCTCGCAAAAGAAACAAAGAAAGAAGCGTATCACGTTTCAATGAACAAAATAAGGTAATAACAAAAATATGACAATTTTCTATTTTTTTTTTTTAAATAATAAATAAATTAAAATACCAACAGGAACAAAATTAAATTTTCTTTTTCTTTTCTGATTTAACAAAATTATATAACAAAAATAATTAAAAAAAATAACAGAAAATATGAATTTTTTTTTCTTTTTTTTTTTATTGAAAAAAATTAACGAACAATAAACTCAAGCAACTACAAGATTTCTGATTTTTTTTTTTTTTTAAAGTTATACAAAGCAAACTAGCAACCTATAAACGAACACAAGTGCAACAAAGAGATACTAGATTTTTTTTTTTTTTTTGACTTAAGATAAACGAAACACTAAGATGAAAGTAATGGAGTGATACAACCTAGGTTGTAGAACCTTTCGGCTCTGATACCAGATGATACACGCTCCGAATGGCTAACGGACGGACATAAAGGGTTTATCGAGTTGGCCTTCGCTCTCTCTCGATGGAACCACAAACAAAGAAGAATCGATCGATGGAACGATGGATAGACGTGATTGACTCGCTCAATCAATGGACGAACAATAGGGATGAATCACTCAACACACTCTTAATCCGCAGCTTCTATAGAATAAAGTGAATCTCACACTTAAGTCTAAAGAACACACAAACAAAAGTTATTACTCGGACTTTGTAAAGAAGAAAACGGCTTCTTATAAATTTCAATGATCAAGGGTACTTTACAATGAATCACGAGCTGAGCTTTTATAGGCTCAATATACAACGGTCCTAGAGTCTAAAACAAGAAAACAAATCGCAAAAACATAAAGAATATGGCCGTTGGAGCTTTGATGACAAAATCGGCCAAAATAAGGAAAGTCTTGTAGCTTGTATCTTGAGAGCTTGGGAAGATAGGTGCGACATCTTGGGACTCTCTGGAATGTTTTGAGTATCTCTAAAACGCAGCATCTTGGATAGAGAAAGAGCCGTTGTAGATTAAAAGCTCCAAGTGTGAATGCTTCTAGAATAGGAAAGTAGAGGTGCAAGAGGATTCGCCTAATCCTCTGGATGCTGGTGCATAGTGTGGCATCTTGGATTGTCTCTAGATGATAAAGAAGTTCTCCAGGTCGCCAAACATAAGACTCAAAGGAACCAAATAAGGAAAGTTCCATTTTCGGCGACATATGGCCCTCGGGTAAGGCCACATGAGTAAGTGCAAATCCAACTCGAACCAGGGGTGGTTTGGTTCGATCATAATGCTCCATATGGTCTATTTGGTGGTGAATAATGAAGCCGCAGCCAAATGAACGAGTGGATTCTCCAAACCGTGATTTAGCTCGCCAATGGGCATGTCCGAGGAGGCTCTCATGTCCATCTCTCAAAATACCTCGATGATGGACTGATGTTTCTCGATCATTCCTCTTAAAATGCCCATATTGTGGATGGAATTTGAATCCCAGCTTGAATATACGTGTGGTTTGGTCGGTGGTTCCACACGCTTGCTCATGGAACGGTTGAAATGGGTTTTCCTGAACCATCTTGATTTCTGTTCGCTAGTCTTCAATTCTGGCTCGATAGATATTCCTAAAATGTGTGATTTGCTGATGAATCTTCATTATAGGTCGAGGAAAGTCTTCATGTGGTTGATGGAAATGAACATGGTACGGTACGGATGGGTCGTCATGGGCAGTCTTCATTCTGGTCCGTTGATTTCTGATTCCTTCTGAACCGTTAGTCTTCTTAGGGTTGATTTTATGGTAAATAATCAATCCTAGGCCATGTGCTTCATCGGAACTCCATTTGGGCAAGAATCCTTCATTTTTGTCCGGTATGGTTGGTTTTAGGCTTGAACCGGCTGGTCTGGTTTGATCCTCGTATGATGTGGTTTGGATGTCCTCATCATACCCTCCCTCTTGAAAAAGTTTTGTCCTCAAAACTGTACAATCTGCACCAAGAGAAAGCAAGTTAGCTTTCATTCGATTTTTCGAGCTTAGAGTCTTACCTTTGTATGTTTTAGGTATGGTGATGCGTGAGGCATCTGGTGGTTCTCTTTTCAGCAAAAATGATAATAAAATTCCTCTTGATTGATCCGGGGCCGTAATTTGTGTTGTGAAGTCCGTGACTTCTTCTCGGGTTTGGACGTGATCTCTTGTGTCCGGCGCTTCTTCTTTGATTAGGCACACGTTTGGGACTCCAATATTCTTCATGGCAGATGGAATGAACATCATTAATGTTGTTTCACTCCAGTTTTGATTCTGGTATATGAGTTTCCCCAACTTTGGTGAACCTCCCTTTTTCACCATGAATTCTTTGTTGGTACCTGAAAATGTTTCAACGCTTTGGACAAGAAACAAGTGTGTTATGGCAGTCATATAATCATAAAATTTATGTAAACACGTTTCAGCTTGAGCCATTTCATTTACAGTGCTAGGTTTCACAAAAACTTGCGTTTTACGACAAGAATTATGTATCATATGCTTATGATTTAAACTTAATATTTTCTCACTAGTTCCTGGACATAATAAATAGTTTAAAACAACCTTATGTTCATCATACACATATGTTGTGAAAGGTATACTTACCTGGTCCGGTATCTCGGAGAATAGGCTTTCCGTGTTCAACAAGGTTTGTCGACTCGGGGTTTGATCCGGTGGTTCTTCTTGTAACAAGAAGCTATGCATGATGATTTTATCCTCCTCAGGAATAGATTTGAACATTAAGGGCTCTGGATTTTGCTGCGTGGCATCATTCGTTGTTGATTCCTCTTTTGGTTCCGCATGTATCTCCTTATCACCTATATTTGTTTCAACACTTTTGGCAAAAGACAAGTGTATTAAAACAGTCATGGGACGTTCATAAACAAAATGAAACAAGTTACTATGAACCTTTTCAATTTTAGGGTTGGAGTCAACTTCTTGATGGCTTTTATCCGTGATTAAGCTTAGCTTGGTGGTAACTATTCTTTGTTTTCCATAACTCTCCATGTTACCTACATCCCTTTCTACACTCAAAGGCAAGATCAAGTGTATTATACTTGAAATATAAAAGCTAGAAATACAGTGCTTGAAACTTCTTTTCAATATAAGATAATTATAAAATTGAACAACATTGAAAGTTTCACTTACTAGTGTACAATGATGGATGCGGTTTGGGGCACACGTTGTTGTGGACTTAGGGACTACATCATGAGCTGTGGGCACCATGGTACGTCCTAAACCTGTTTCAACAACATCTGGAAAAGACAAGTGCATTACACAAGAATTGGAAATTTCAAAACATGTCGAAATTAGACTATCACTTGATTTTGATAAGCTCGGTTTCAACTTAAGTGATGATGAATTCTCTACTTGTTTTTCAGGGCAAGTTGCAGCAAAGTGACCTCTCCTATGACATCTATAACATGTTATTTCTTCCCCCCAATCAATCTCAGAGGTGTTAACCTCACTCCTTTCATCTTCTTCCTCTCCATAGTCCATGGCTGCTAAGACTTAGGGATTATACCTCGCAAAAGAAACAAAGAAAGAAGCGTATCACGTTTCAATGAACAAAATAAGGTAATAACAAAAATATGACAATTTCCTTTTTTTTTTTTTTTAAATAATAAATAAATTAAAATACCAACAGGAACAAAATTAAATTTTCTTTTTCTTTTCTGATTTAACAAAATTATATAACAAAAATAATTAAAAAAAATAACAGAAAATATGAATTTTTTTTTTCTTTTTTTTTTTTTATTGAAAAAAATTAACGAACAATAAACTCAAGCAACTACAAGATTTCTGATTTTTTTTTTTTTTTTAAGTTATACAAAGCAAACTAGCAACCTATAAACGAACACAAGTGCAACAAAGAGATACTAGATTATTTTTTTTTTTTGACTTAAGATAAACGAAACAAAAGCTAAGATGAAAGTAATGGAGTGATACAACCTAGGTTGTAGAACCTTTCGGCTCTGATACCAGATGATACACGCTCCGAATGGCTAACGGACGGACATAAAGGGTTTATCGAGTTGGCCTTCGCTCTCTCTCGATGGAACCACAAACAAAGAAGAATCGATCGATGGAACGATGGATAGACGTGATTGACTCGCTCAATCAATGGACGAACAAGAGGGATGAATCACTCAACACACTCTTAATCCGCAGCTTCTATAGAATAAAGTGAATCTCACACTTAAGTCTAAAGAACACACAAACAAAAGTTATTACTCGGACTTTGTAAAGAAGAAAACGGCTTCTTATAAATTTCAATGATCAAGGGTACTTTACAATGAATCACGAGCTGAGCTTTTATAGGCTCAATATACAACGGTCCTAGAGTCGAAAACAAGAAAACAAATCGCAAAAACATAAAGAATATGGCCGTTGGAGCTTTGATGACAAAATCGGCCAAAATAAGGAAAGTCTTGTAGCTTGTATCTTGAGAGGTTGGGAAGATAGGTGCGACATCTTGGGACTCTCTGGAATGTTTTGAGTATCTCTAAAACGCAGCATCTTGGATAGAGAAAGAGCCGTTGTAGATTAAAAGCTCCAAGTGTGAATGCTTCTAGAATAGGAAAGTAGAGGTGCAAGAGGATTCGCCTAATCCTCTGGATGCTGGTGCATAGTGTGGCATCTTGGATTGTCTCTAGATGATAAAGAAGTTCTCCAGGTCGCCAAACATAAGACTCAAAGGAACCAAATAAGGAAAGTTCCATTTTCGGCGACATATGGCCCTCGGGTAAGGCCACATGAGTAAGTGCAAATCCAACTCGAACCAGGGGTGGTTTGGTTCGATCATAATGCTCCATATGGTCTATTTGGTGGTGAATAATGAAGCCGCAGCCAAATGAACGAGTGGATTCTCCAAACCGTGATTTAGCTCGCCAATGGGCATGTCCGAGGAGGCTCTCATGTCCATCTCTCAAAATACCTCGATGATGGACTGATGTTTCTCGATCATTCCTCTTAAAATGCCCATATTGTGGATGGAATTTGAATCCCAGCTTGAATATACGTGTGGTTTGGTCGGTGGTTCCACACGCTTGCTCATGGAACGGTTGAAATGGGTTTTCCTGAACCATCTTGATTTCTGTTCGTTCGTCTTCAATTCTGGCTCGATAGATATTCCTAAAATGTGTGATTTGCTGATGAATCTTCATTATAGGTCGAGGAAAGTCTTCATGTGGTTGATGGAAATGAACATGGTACGATACGGATGGGTCGTCATGGGCAGTCTTCATTCTGGTCCGTTGATTTCTGATTCCTTCTGAACCGTTAGTCTTCTTAGGGTTGATTTTATGGTAAATAATCAATCCTAGGCCATGTGCTTCATCGGAACTCCATTTGGGCAAGAATCCTTCATTTTTGTCCGGTATGGTTGGATTTAGGCTTGAACCGGCTGGTCTGGTTTGATCCTCGTATGATGTGGTTTGGATGTCCTCATCATAGCACTTCCTAATCTCAACTTTCATTGATGAAACATACTATAGATAGGCATAAAGAACAAGCTCATTAAAGTCAATCTACTCCTTGCAGCCAATCTCTTGGGCAAGCAAACAGATCTCTGGAATTAGTTGATCAGACATTCCATTTGAACACTTTTTGAGTGCTGGAATGTCTAAGATCTAATCCCACATGGTTAATGCTAAGATAGCAATAAGATCTTTTAATCCAGAAGGTATCTATCTAAATCTATACTTAAGCATCCCTAGAAACTAAGATTTCTCATCACCTAACCCATCCTCTAAACCCAGAAAACTACTCAGATCTGGAGTTCATCATGAAGAACACAAACCCAGAAATCATTGAATCTTGCATAACTAGATAGATAATGTTCTAAGGAGCAAGATATTATAAAGAAACAACTTCAAATACTCAATAGATCAAAAGATATAAAGATTACAAGTTTCTGGAAATGTTTGGTGGCTACAGAGAAAAACCCTAATAAAACTCGCTTTTTCAGCTTAATGACCCAAGGGGTCTATTTATACTAAGGGCAGGAAGCCCTAAAACACAAAAAGACAAATTACAAAGTCGGTTTGAGGTGAGCTCGATCGGATGCATGTTGGGCTCGTTCGGGTTCATCTTCGGCTCGTCCGTGTTCAGCTTCCTCCTGTGAGTCCGGGTGCTTGATCGTGCTTGCTTAGTCGGGCTGGACACGCTCGATCGGGTCCGTGCTTGGTAGTGTCCGAGTGTGCCTGTTTTTGCTCTAAAATGCAGATGATATGCAAACCCCTATGCTAAAGATCCTAGATGCGAAATGTAATGCAAAGAGAGTAGAAATCCTAAAAAGTAGAGATATAGACATGCAAATAGTGCACAAAACATATGCTTAAGAGTGTAAAAATATAGGGTTATCAACTCCCCCAAACTTATTCTTTGCTTGGCCTCAAACAAATTCAAAGTAGGGAGAGAGGTTTGAAGGTGGGGATTCAGAACCAAAACTTGCTGCAAAAGAGTTTAAAATCGATGTCCTAGTTCGTAATTCTAGAATGCAATTCAAAGGCTGTACTCTGAAGACATTAGCCATTCCTATTTCAACACAAGATGTCATCAGCCACTTAACCTAGACAAGCAATCAAGTCAGCCATCCTTTTTCACATTCATTAAGTGGTAACAGTGAATCCAGATGAGAATTTGAATTTAAACTCATTTGGCTAGGCAAGTAAAAGGTTTAAGAGATAAAGAGAGTCTCTTTTTGGTGCGGGTTTAATCATTTAAGTGCTGGGATCTCTCTATGAACAAGATTGAGCTTTTGAGAGAATGCTAAAGGTAAGGACCAACAAATGCATACAGGAATAACATCTTGACTACCCAAAGTACCCAAGTGATATCCTAATTGTCTAAACCCATATGATCCTATTCTACCCTTTAGCTCTTTTCATCCCAATTTCCCTTTTTGTTCTAAGTCTAAGGAGAGTTTCTTATGATAAACTAGTGGATAGGGGGTTCCTTTATAAACGCTATGGTTCTGTTTCTTCTTAATACTTAAGACATAGAAGCGTTTTGCTATCTTCACACTTTTCTCTCTTTCTTTTAAAATCCAGAACCATTTCTTTTCTATACTTTGCATTCCCCACTTATCTTTCACTAGAACCTTGAACTTTTCTGAAACTTTTACTCTCCTAAAGACTTAACTCATTCCCTTATTCTTTTCTTTTCTTTTCTTTTCACTACCCCAAAAAAAATCCCAAAACCCAAGTAGAATCCATCCTACTCCTATCTGATCCGAAAGATGCAAATCAGAACTACTCAAGACCCTATTCCTGTCGGCTCAAACCTAACACGTTCTCTTAAAGCTCAATCCCAAAAAATAGGCCTTCCACTCAGAATTAAAACAAAGGCTTGAAGGAAAGGTTAAGGTTTTTAGGGTGTGGTTAACTGGTCAAGGTTATGACCAGCTACTTGGATCAACAAGAGAGTGGTAAAAAGAGGGAAAGAAGATCCAAGTATGTATACAAGGTATCCATGAGTTTAAAACAAATCACAACCAGATAATTATCAATTCAAGTTAAGGTTCTTATAAGTAAAGGATGGCATCATATCAAAGCAAGCTTCAGTTTAGACTAGAATTCAAATCATGCGATCAAAGAATGGTGCGGTCTCATTTCAAACTCATATGAAAGCATTAAACAACTATGAACGAGGGCATTGATCTTAAGTCTAATGAAACAGCAAGTTCTTTGGTTATAATCATCATAATCCCCTATGCTAATGCAATGATCCTAAATGCAACATCCCTAAAGCAAGACTAATATGCAAATGCAACTATATGAACACTCTGTTTTTAAAGGATTTTCTGAAATTTTTCAAATTTTTAGGGGTTTTTGATGCACATAGATGAATGCAAGACTAGATGCTAAAAATTCGAAATAAGAAAAGAGAAAACATGTCAAATGCTATCCTAAGCTCTCCCCCAAACTTAAATTACACAGTCCCTTGTGTAATAAAAATCTGAAGGAAGACTTACGATCAAAATAATAAAAATGCAAGGAAGTATTTACAAAGGTGAGGGTGATAGAATTACCTCTCAGGAGGTCCAAACCACGAACTAAGGATGTCAAGCTTCTCTGCTACAACTTCGTCTTGGACGTTATCGATGTCAACTGCCAGGTGATAGGTTGACCCGATCGGGCGTGATGAACCGGCCCGATCGGGTGTGCGATCGGGTGAGGTGCTCGTGTCAGCTCCCGGTTCTCTTCTTGCTCTGAACAGACTTCTCCTTGGATCAATTGAAACTCTGGGTGGGCTAACCGGTAGGTTGGACTTGGTAGGTGTCCTTACTGATGCACTCCTTCCCAAGCTGCTAGGAATGGCCGTCGTGGAGGTCGAGCATCCAACTTTGTTCTGAAGCTCCTTGATCTGCTCCCCCATATCCTTAACTGTTCCGGCAAGATCCTTAACTGTGTTCTTCAATGCCTTGATAGTCTTGCTTTGGAACTTGTTCCACTTCTGAAGGATGCTAATCTTCTTATGAGCTTCCTTTACCCCTATTGACTGCCTAGAGGACACTTCCCACTCATCAAAATAGAAATCCTCATCCTGTTCTTCCCTAGCAGGTTCTTCTTCTCTGATTTCGGGTGCATAGGTTTGTTGGGCTGGCTCGAAGCTAGGAACTTGGTCTTGGACTGAGTTCGGGTCATATAGTGCTGAGACGGGTGGCCAAAAGTCGATATTAGCACCCAATCTGATCTTTGTAAGCTCCGTGTTAGGCAACACCATTCTAGCTGCTCCAAGTGAAGGGTGAGTGAACTTATATAGGTAAAACCCGTTGGGACGCTCGCTATCAAGGAAGTGCGTCCTTGTCAAGGTCTCAATGTCAATCCAGCGAGCGTTGTAGACTTTCCCCCGTAATTCAACATCACAAGCTACTAATAAGGGGGTAACTAGTCCACCAATACTGAGCTCTCCTTGCATACCTCTCCTACTGGCCTTGATTACCCAATCTTTGCAGTACATCAACTGGTCCAGCAGAACCGAAACTATACTACCATCCGTCCTATCTCCTACTAGTTCCCTACCATCCCTAGTACTTGGCAATACTCCACTCAACGCTATATCTATTAGCTGAATCTCGCTCTCATTCACATTCCCGGTTTCCTTTCGAGCGAAAATAGTACTAGCCAAGGATTTGTGGAAATACCTCACAACTGGGCTTCGAATTTGAGCACTCTTGGATTTTGAAGAAGTGTACTCCTTCCCATCTCCAATGGTCTTCCAAACAGCTCTAATTTCCTCTTTTAGCACATCTTGGCTCATTCCACTTGCTTGCAAAAATCCATAGAGCTTTTCCACTTCCTTAAATGTGAGAGAATAGGTAGTACCTCTCACGCTGAAGGTGATGTAGCCAAGACAGTCATCCGAGTGAAACTCGGTTTCATCCTCGTAGAAGTGGAGCTGAAGCGAGGCTAAAACATAGCACGTCTCCTCATCGTATGCTTCCAAAGTCTTGGTCATGAATGATCCAAGCCCGCTTCTCTCGAACAAAAACTCCACATCTCGTGCAATGCCCAGCTCCTTCATCGTTTTCCTGTGAGGGTAACGAGTTCCAACAAACTTTTGGCGCCTAAACATGGCATACAGCTCTTCTGGAGGGGGTAGGTTCTTTGGTTTCTTTGGTATTACTACCCTACTAGGCTCCACATCTATCATAGGTTCATCATCCTCTTCTTCTGCTGGTCGCTTCCCCATTGAAACCTCTTCTCTGGAAATCGGGTTGGTCTGACCCGATCGACTGGCCCGATCGGGTGATCGAGTTCGAGCTCGGGCTTCTCTTCTCCCACTTCTGACCCGATCGAGTCTGGTTCCGGTGGCTTGGATCGTCAAGAAATTTCTTGCAATTTCTTCAGCGGATTGGCTGTGGTGAGCTTCTCGTTGTGATCTTGAGAGGCTCTTCCTTCTGGGTTGAGGGATCCTTGAAGACATCCTTGTTTCCTGGGAATGAGAAGCTCAAAACTAAAATTTAGTAGGTTAGTAACCCAGAAAATAAGAACACCAAGAACAATCTTGAAAACAAACCCAGAAAATGTGGAGAATCAAAAAAAACAAGATTAGCAACAAACCAAGGGGAATGAGAAGAACAAGGAGCAAATGAAATCAAACCCAGAAATTGTAACAGCCAAGAATATAGAGAGAAGGAAGAGAGAATTGTAGAGAGATAAGTGAAAAGTTTATTTTTTTTATCAAAATGAGAGAGTGAGAGAGTTTTTGGTCGAGTTTAGGAGTTATAAAGAGGGTGAGAGGGGACAAAAATTTGAAAGAGGAGCGTTTTTGGTCGGGCTAGGTTCAAAATTTGAATTTCAAATCGAGTTGACCATTGACCCGACCGTTACCTTTGACCCGATCGGACGGCTGAGATGAACCCGATCGGGTGGCTCAGATTAATTCGATCGGACGGCCGAGATTGGCTCGATCGAACCGCGTTGACCCGACCGTGTGCGTGTTGACTCGACCGAATGGGCTTGTGAAATTGGGTTTTTAGGCCCTAAATTGACTCCTTCTTCCTTCCTTCCTTATCTTCGACCCAATAACACCTTTCGTTGCGCACAATCAAACCTGAGAAGACATCAAACTAAAATGCAAAATGATTTAAAACACTTAAAAAGAAAGAAATATATACAAGGATACCATTGGGACTTCCTCCCAAGTGAGCTTGTTTAAAGTCACTGAGCTTGACTTTATAGATTCCTCAGAAGGTGGTAGAACAGTAGAGAGGCTCGGTAATCCTCTCTAAAACCAATGACCAATGCACTTGACCTTTTCGCGAAGCATATCTCTTCTTGAAGTTAGAATGCTATTCCTCTTTTTTAACACCACAATCTCCTTGGTTAACCCTTGAATGGTAGTTGCTAGACGCATTAGATCCTTCTTGAGAGTCTTGATCACTTGGAGTTCAGTATAGGTTGGAGAGGAGGGCGAGGGTTCTTCTGTTCTGAATGTAGTGCTTCGGTATGGATCCTTCATACTGATTTTCATCTTCGTTCCTCTAGCAAGATCGAGGGTCATGGTCCCCTTTGCCATATCAATCACCGCACCCGCTGAGGCTAGAAATGGTCTTCCAAGAATCAGCTGATATTGCGGCTCTCTCTCCATCTCCAAAATCAGAAAATCCGTGGGAATTTTCACTCCGCCAACCTCGACAAGGAGATCTTCCAATACTCCCACGGGTTGTCGCGAGCTTCTGTCCGCCATCACAATTGTTAAGCTGCATGGTGTAAACGTCGTATAGCCCATTCGCTGAGCTACGGAGAGGGGCATTAAGCTGATCGAAGCTCCCGAATCGCATAGACACTCATTGAAGATCGTCGATTTGATTGAGCAGGGGAGTGTGAAAGCTCCAGGATCTCCTACCTTTTTGGAGAAACTAGAGTCTTGAGAGGGTGGAGTCCAACTTTTTCGCTGCTGCATCCTTTCTAGCAAAACTTCTTTGAGGATCTCTCTGTAGGAGGGAATGTTGGCAAAAGCATCTACTAAAGCCTTCATCTGATCGTTCCCTGATAGAGAATCGAGGATGTGGTTATACTCTTCTTTGATTTCAGCCTTGGATTCTTCTGGGTAAAGTTGTGGTCTTCGGTTTGAGGGATTTGGGCTAGAGGTCCTGATCGGACGAAAAGGCTCGTCCGAACTTAATTCACACAACCGATCAGGCAAACAGCGTACACAATATCGGGCTCGATCGTATCCATCGTACGCTCGGTCGGGTCCATGGTTGACACGGTCGTATTCAGTGTTGGCTCGGTCGTGTTCATGGTTGACTCGGTCGTGCCTGCTATACGCTCGATCGGGTACGTTGTTTGAAGTGTATGATTGGCCTGAAATCTCCCCCACTTGAATCTCACTGTCCTCAGTGACAGATGGATATGGATTTCCCAAGGTAATGGCATTAGCAGTAGCAAACTCCTTAGGGTTCATGACAGACTTCCCTGGAAGTTGGCCGGAGGAACTGGATGTTTGCTTGCCTTCCAAGTTAGCGACCTTGTTACTCAAAACTTCAAACTTCTGAGTCAGGTCTTTGAGAGATGTATTAACATAATTGCGAAGCTCAGCTGACTTTTTTGCTTGATCGAGGTTGTTAGCGGTCTGTCCCTGTAGAATTTGATGAAGAATCGCCTGCATGTCCTGATCTTGAGGTGCATGAGGGAGCTGTTGATGGAAACCAGGAGGATGCGCCATTGGCTGTTGATAAACACCTTGGGATTGTTATTGGGGGATAAAAGGCTGTTTTTGAGTGGAGCTGAGAAATGGCTTGTTCTGGAATTGCTGTTGTGGAGGTGGGTAGACTTGATCTTGAGGGTTGGCGACGTTGGTGCTTCTATAAGACAGATTCGGGTTGGGTTTATAGTTGTTGTAACCCTTTTGGTAACCTCCTTGATTCTGGATATAGCTTACCTCTTCAGTATTTTCATAATCACCATCATGAAGTTGAATGGTCTCCTCCTCTTGAACAAAGTGAACGCTCTTTTGTTGGTTCATCAAAAACTTGTCGAGCTTGTCATTAAGCGCCTTCATATCCTTCTTGTATTTATCCTCCGGATCGTTGCTGCCACGAAATGTTCTATCATAGTCCTCGTTGTACGTGCCATCAGACTGAGCTAAATTCTCCACTAGTTCCCAACCAGCTTCCACGTCCTTATTGAGGAAATTTCCATTGCTGGCGGTGTCGAGAAGTAGGCGGAACTTGGGTAGGATCCCGCGGTAGATTGTACTGAGTAGTGACTCATTGCTGAAGCCGTGGTGAGGACATTGGGATTGATAGCTCTTGAATCGCTCCCATGCTTCATAGAATGTCTCGTTGTTTCGCTGGGCGAAACTGGAGATGTCGTTCCTCAGTCTTGCGGTTCGTGCATTTGAGAAAAACTTAGACAAGAAAGCTTTCTTGCACTCCTCCCAGGTCGTGATCGATCCGGCGGGAAATGATTTTTCCCATTGGTGGGCTTTATCGCCAAGGGAGAAAGGGAATAACCTCAGCTTGAATCCATCTTCGCTAACTCCATTGATTTTCGTTAAACCACACATGCGATCGAATTCGTCGAGGTGATCGAGAGGGTCTTCCATAGACAGGCCATGAAACTTGTTGCCCTGAATCATCGAGATGAGGCCATTCTTTATCTCGAAGTTGTTGTTTTGGACTGCAGGAGGGACTATCCCTTGACGAGTGGTATGGGTACGTGGGGCATCTCCTGCTCCAATAAGTGTGGGTACCCTTGGTGGAGGGTCCATCTCTGGTAGCTGAGTGTTTAAGTCTGATGATTGAACGCGCTGCTTTCGTAGTTGGCTGGGCAAGCGGTCAATGTTGTTGAGGTAATTGAGTAGATTCTGGTTGCCTTTGGATCTAGTGTGCATACAAAGTGGCTCGATCAGGAACACGTGGTCAGGCTCGATCAAATTGGTTGGAAGCTCGATCGAGTGCAGAGTGCAACTCGGTCGGGTGCAGAGTGTAGCTCGATCGAGCGCAGAGTGTAGCTCGGTCGAATGTACCTGAAATGCAAAATAGACAAGGAGCAAAGGTAGAAATCAGTGATCGAATGTAAACAAAATAGAAAGAACTTGATCTAGATAGAACTGAGATCCTAAATGGAACAAATAACATCCAAATGGCAGCAGCGCCAAATTGAAACAAGCTTTCTGTAGCTCTTGGAGTTCAATTCCCCAATGCGATGTAGCATAAGAGGTTATCGATCCAAATGGATGATTTGCAAGCAATTAAGATATAGCAGTACTAATAAAGTCAAGCCAAGCAATAGAAGGTTTGGTTTAAAGAACTCTAATGCATAAAAATAAACTTCAGAATGTAAACTAAAAAGATCTAAGAACAGAACTGAAAATAAACTAAAGATGCAGGAACTACAGAAGCAATAATGAAAATATAAATAAAGCAAGTAAACAATCAGATGGAGAGAGGTCTTGAGGATGGGCTAATAGGGTGATGAATCCTCTTAATCTCATGGGGATGCTTAACATGCTCAGATAGATCTAATCCTAGACAATGAACCACTTAACCTAATCAATCCAATCTCTTGGCAAAGACTATCAGATCTATAGCACTTCCTAATCTCAACTTTCATTGATGAAACATACTATAGATAGGCATAAAGAACAAGCTCATTAAAGTCAATCTACTCCTTACAGCCAATCTCTTGGGCAAGCAAACAGATCTCTGGAATTAGTTGATCAGACATTCCATTTGAACACTTTTTGAGTGCTGGAATGTCTAAGATCTAATCCCACATGGTTAATGCTAAGATAGCATTAAGATCTCCTAATCCAGAAGGTATCTATCTAAATCTATACTTAAGCATCCCTAGAAACTAAGATTCCTCATCACCTAACCCATCCTCTAAACCCATAAAACTACTCAGATCTGGAGTTCATCATGAAGAACACAAACCCAGAAATCATTGAATCTTGCATAACTAGATAGATAATGATCTAAGGAGCAAGATATTATAAAGAAACAACTCCAAATACTCAATAGATCAAAAGATATAAAGATTACAAGTTTCTGGAAATGTTTGGTGGCTACAGAGAAAAACCCTAATAAAACTCGCTTTTTTTTAGCTTAATGACCCAAGTGGTCTATTTATACTAAGGGCAGGAAGCCCTAAAACAGAAAAAGACAAATTACAAAGTCGGTTTGAGGTGAGCTCGGTCGGGTGCATGTTGGGCTCGTTCGGGTCCATCCAAGACTAGGTCGGGTCCATTCTTTAGTTGAAAATCTGGTAATTCACTCCATCCGATCGGGTCAGATAGTGGCTTGGTCGGGTCAGCTTCAGTCTTCAATCTGGATGTATATACCTTCACTAAAACAGTGATAACTCTTGAACCGCAACTCTGATTGGCTTCAAATCACCGGCAATGGAAAGATAACTCAATTTCCAACAAGTTTGATGAAGACCTTGGAAGCTAAAACCCAACGCAAGATCTTCATTCGAGTCGATCTTTGAGGGACGTATACTGCATCCGATCGGATGATTGTTGACGCGGTCGAGTTGGTTGGTCGAGTGCCTCCTTTGTTCATTTTTTATGCTTCCAATTCTCTTGTTTAGTCCCAAAAATGAAAAGAACACCTTCCTTCTCTTTTAGAGCTCCAAAACACCTAATAATGCTCGAACTTCACAAAATATGCAATGCTAATGCAAAAACAACCTAAGAGAGCAAAATGAAGGAAAATAGACTCTAATGCATATGAAACAAGACTCAAAATATGAAAAACATGCAATAAAAGTATGCCTAAATTGGGTAAAATATGGGGTTATCAGAGTTCTATTGATTAGATAACATGCCGTCATCACCGCATCACCCCAATATCTCTTAGTGACGTTTGTGTGGAACATCATCGACCTTGCTACTTCCATAAGGTGTCGATTCTTCCTTTCCGCCACTCCATTTTGTTGGGGTGTATAGGGGCAACTTGTTTGTTGTAAAATCCCATGTTTGGCTAGGTGTTCTTTGAGTTTGTGACTTGTATATTCGCCCCCATTATCCGATCTAAGTACCTTAATTTTAGCATTGAAATGATTAGTAACATAGTTTTGGAAATTTATGAATGCATCATACACACGGTCTTTGGAAGATAACAATGTGATCCAAGTATACTTAGATTTTTCATCAATGAATGTCACAAAATACTTGTTGTTATCCCTAGACATGCATGGTGATGTCCAAACATCCGAATGTACTAAATCAAAACAATTCTCATAAATGGTAGAAGATTTAGGGAAAATGGACTTGCAATGTTTTCCAAGAATACAAGACTCACAACTAGAACTATCAAAGGAAACATTAGGCAACATCAATTCAAGAGCACGAGAGTGAGGATGGCCTAATCTAGCATGCCAAACGGCATTAGAACAAATGACAAGACAAGCATTAGCATTAAACGAAGTAGAATTGCTCGGTGAAATTTTCTCTAAGACATAAAGATCTCCTTTTGAATGACCTCCCCCAAGAACTTTTCCGGTCTCAATATCCTGAAAATGAACATCATTAGGACCAAATATAGCATAGCAATTCAAGTCATTAGTAGCTCTTTTAACCGATAGAATATTAGAAGTGAAACTAGGCATAAAGAAAGCTTTAGAGTTCTTATCGAATAGTTTCAAGTCTCCTATTCCTTTAACCGGTATTCGATCCCTAGGGCCGGTTGAACGTTATTAATAAGGCTAGGATTACTTATCATATGGTGAGAAGCACCCGAGTCTACAACAAGAGTTTTACTAGGTTTAGAAGCAAAGAAAGTGGTACCGGACTCCTTTAGAGAGGCAATGGATCGGATGAGTGCCTCTAAGTCCGACTTTCTCACGACATCACCATAGGAAGCGGTCAAAGCCGCTTCTTCTCCATGCTTGGTTGACCCGGATCCGTCGTTGGTCGATTCATGGGCTACATTGGCTTTGAACTTTGCCGGCTTAAGGTGAGAGTGAAGGAGCCAACACTTGTCTTTCACATGGTCTCTCTTCTTACAATGGTCACAAACCATTGTTTTCTTGTCTTCATGCTTGTATGAGCCCTTGTTAGCTAGGATAAGGTCTCCTTTCCCACCAAAAAAGGCCGAGAGATCCTTGCTCTTTTTGGACTTGTGCACACACGTCATCGAGAGTTGGTAGCTTGTCGGCTCTTAAGAGATGCTTGATGAGGTCATTAAACGCCGGATTGAGAGTGAGGAGAAGTCCGAAGACTTTATCTTGCTCTTTGCGTTCGTTGAGAACCACCGGATCGACCGTACTTGGTCGAAGCATCTCAAGCTCGGCCCATAAAGCTCTATACTTCCCAAAATGCTTAGTGAACTCCAAGTCTTCTTGACAAAGATTGTTGATGGCTTTCTTGACTTCAAAAACTCGAGTCAAGTTTGATACATTCCCATAGACGTTTTTGAGAGTATCCCAAAGCTCCTTTGCGGTTTCGCAATAGGAGTAAGCTTCTAGAATAGAAGCTTCAAGAGAGTTTTGAAGAACAGCAAGCACGGTTTGGTCTTCTTGGAACCATTTGGCTTCTTTCTCCAACTCGGCTTCCTTGTCTTCTTCTTTCAAGACTTCTTTTCCGTCTTTGCTCGTGGCTTCTTTGGTGACATGCTCCTCTTCGACGTGACTCCAAAGTCCCCGACCACACAAAGCGGTTTTAGTGGTTCTAGTCCACAATAGATAGTTTCCCCCTTTGAGAACAACTGGATTCACTATCGGTTTAGTGTTTTCCATGGAGAGATTTCAAGAGAAAATGAAGGATAAGGTTTATTACCCAACGGGTAAAAGGATGTATCTTGTAAAACCGAGAAAAGATTGAAGATTTATGGAAATAGAATGAGAGATTAGGTAGAAGAGTAGGGTTTAGAGAGTAAAGGATCGAAAGACATGCTCTGATACCATGTTAGAATTGATAGAATATGCCATGTTAGAATTGATAGAATATGCGGAATAGATAGTGAAGAGAAGAGAGATTATTTAGAATCCTAAAGTGTAAGTGTTACAATGGTTGGCCAAAGCCTTTAAGTAGAGAGACAACTAGGGTTTAACCCAACAAGAGACAAATCGTTCGAAAGAGACATAAAGAGAGAGAAGTAGACAATCCCAACGAGTGATAGTGACATGTCCATGGTTTGAACTCAAACCATTGACCTCCAAAGCGCCACACGTGACTCCTTCCTCTCTTATCTCTAAACGGCTAGATAAGAGAGTTCTCGAACTCTTTAAGTGGGCTTAGTTCATCGGGCTTCTCCTCCTTCTTTATTTGAGTCCATTGGACGCCCATCGAACATCTTTGGTCGTACGGACGTACGGACGTCCGTACGATGACTCTAGATCGTGAGTATCCGGCTGTCGATCACCTCTCGTCTGTTCTCGACCATGGACGTCCGGTTCTCGACTTCTCTCGACCATGAACGTCCGGATGTCGATCCCATACGTTCGTCTCTCGATCACGACCTTCCAACCCTCGACACTTATAAATATGTCTCGATCAATAATAAGAACCTAAAACCATTGCTTTGAGGAAGTGAATGGCTTGTATAAAGTTATTTTGGGTTAGAATACGTTATAATACAATAAATTTGATTGATTACAAGTGCTATAGATGCATGAAGAATGTTTAAAAGTGAGAAGAAAAACTTGTTGATATTTGGTCCAAAATGGGATAAGAACCCAAAACCATTGCTTTGAGGCAGTGAATGGCTTGTACAAAGTTATTTTGGGTTAGAATATGTTATAATACAATGATTTTGATTGATTACAAGTGCTAGAGATGCATGAAGAATGTTTAAAAGTGAGAAGAAAGACTTGTTGATATTTGGTCACACATGGGATAAGAACCTAAAACCATTCCTTTGAGGCAGTGAATGGCTTGTATAAAGTTATTTTGGGTTAGAATATGTTGTAATACAATGAATTAGATTGATTACAAGTGCTAGAGATACATGAATAATGTTTAGAAGTGAGAAGAAAGACTTGTTTATATTTGGTCACAAATTGTATAAGAACCCAAAACCATTGCTTTGAGGCAGTGAATGGCTTGTATAAAGTTATTTTGGGTTAGAATACGTTATAATACAATGAATTTGATTGATCACAAGTGCTAGAGATGCATGAAGAATGTTTAGAAGTGAGAAGAAAGACTTGTTGATATTTGGTCCGAAATGGGATAAGTACCCAAAACCATTGGTTTGAGGCAGTGAATGGCTTGTATAAAGTTATTTTGGGTTAGAATATGTTATAATAAAATGAATTTGATTGATTACAAGTGCTAGAGATACATGAGTAATGTTTATAAGTGAGAAGAAAGACTTGTTGATATTTGGTCCCAAATGGGATAAGAACCCAAAACCATTGCTTTGAGGCAGTGAATGGCTTGTATAAAGTTATTTTGGGTTAGAATATGTTATAATACAATGAATTTTATTAATTACAAGTGCTAAAGATGCATGATAAATGTTTAAAAGTGAGAAGAAAGACTTGTTGATATTTTGTCCCAAATGGGATAAGAACCCAAAACCATTGCTTTGAGGCAGCGAATGGCTTGGATAAAGTTATTTTGAGTTAGAATATGTTATAATACAATGAATTTGATTGATTACAAGTGCTAGAGATGCATGAAGAATGTTTAAAAGTGAGAAGAAAGACTTGTTGCTATGTGGTCCCAAATGGGATAAGAACCCAAAACCATTGCTTTGAGGCAGTGAATGGCTTGTATAAAGTTATTTTGGGTTAGAATACGTTATAATACAATGAATTTGATTGATTACAAGTGCTAGAGATGCATGAAGAATGTTTAGAAGTGAGAGGAAAGACTTGTTGATATTTGGTCCCAAATAGGATAAGTACCCAAAACCATTGCTTTGAGGCAGTGAATGGCTTGTATAAAGTTATTTTGGGTTAGAATATGTTATAATACAATGAATTAGATTGATTACAAGTGCTAGAGATACATGAATAAAGTTTAGAATTGAGAAGAAAGACTTGTTTATATTTGGTCACAAATGGTATAAGAACCCAAAACCTTTGCTTTGAGGCAGTGAATGGCTTGTATAAAGTTATTTTGGGTTAGAATATGTTATAATACAATGAATTAGATTGATTACAAGTGCTAGAGATACATGAATAATGTTTAGAATTGAGAAGAAAGACTTGTTTTTACTTGGTCCCAAATGGGATAAGTACCCAAAACCATTGCTTTGAGGCAGTGAATGGCTTGTATAAAGTTATTTTGGGTTAGAATATGTTATAATACAATGAATTTGATTGATTACAAGTGCTAGAGATGCATGAAGAATGTTTAAAAGTGAGAAAAAGACTTGTTAATATTTGGTCACAAATGGGAGAAGAACCCAAAACCATTGCTTTGAGGCAGTTAATGGCTTGTATAAAGTTATTTTGGGTTAGAACATGTTATAATACAATGAATTTGATTGATTACAAGTGCTAGAGATGCATGAAAAATGTTTAAAAGTGAGAAGAAAGACTTGTTGATATTTGGTCCAAATGGGATAAGAACCCAAAACCATTGCTTTGAGGCAGTGAATGGCTTGTATAAAGTTATTTTGGGTTAGAATATGTTATAATACAATGAATTTTATTGATTACAAGTGCTAAAGATGCATGATAAATGTTTAAAAGTGAGAAGAAAGACTTGTTGATATTTGGTCCCAAATGGGATAAGAACCCAAAACCATTGCTTTGAGGCAGTGAATGGCTTGTATAAAGTTATTTTGGGTTAGAATATGTTATAATACAATGAATTTGATTGATTACAAGTGCTAGAGATGCATGAAGAATGTTTAAAAGTGAGAAAAAGACTTGTTAATATTTGGTCACAAATGGGAGAAGAACCCAAAACCATTGCTTTGAGGCAGTTAATGGCTTGTATAAAGTTATTTTGGGTTAGAACATGTTATAATACAATGAATTTGATTGATTACAAGTGCTAGAGATGCATGAAAAATGTTTAAAAGTGAGAAGAAAGACTTGTTGATATTTGGTCCCAAATGGGATAAGAACCCAAAACCATTGCTTTGAGGCAGTGAATGGCTTGTATAAAGTTATTTTGGGTTAGAATATGTTATAATACAATGAATTTTATTGATTACAAGTGCTAAAGATGCATGATAAATGTTTAAAAGTGAGAAGAAAGACTTGTTGATATTTGGTCCCAAATGGGATAAGAACCCAAAACCATTGCTTTGAGGCAGCGAATGGCTTGGATAAAGTTATTTTGGGTTAGAATATGTTATAATACAATGAATTTGATTGATTACAAGTGCTAGAGATGCATGAAGAATGTTTAAAAGTGAGAAGAAAGACTTGTTGATATTTGGTCCAAAATGGGATAAGAACCCAAAACCATTGCTTTGAGGCAGTGAATGGCTTGTACAAAGTTATTTTGGGTTAGAATATGTTATAATACAATGAATTTGATTGATTACAAGTGCTAGAGATGCATGAAGAATGTTTAAAAGTGATAAGAAAGACTTGTTGATATTTGGTCACAAATGGGATAAGAACCTAAAACCATTGCTTTGAGGCAGTGAATGGCTTGTATAAAGTTATTTTGGGTTAGAATATGTTATAATACAATGAATTTGATTGATTACAAGTGCTAGAGATACATGAAGAATGTTTAGAAGTGAGAAGAAAGACTTGTTGATATTTGGTCCCAAATGGGATAAGAACCCAAAACCATTGCTTTGAGGAAGTGAATGGCTTGTATAAAGTTATTTTGGGTTAGTATATGCTATAATACAATGAATTTGATTGATTACAAGTGCTAGAGATAAATGAAGAATGTTTAGAAGTGAGAAGAAAGACTTGTTGATATTTGGTCCCAAATGGGATAAGAACCCAAAACCATTGCTTTGAGGCAGTGAATAGCTTGTATAAAGTTATTTTGGGTTAGAATATGTTATAATACAATGAATTAGATTGATTACAAGTGCTATAGATACATGAATAATGTTTAGAATTGAGAAGAAAGACTTGTTTTTATTTGGTCCCAAATGGGATAAGTACCCAAAACCATTGCTTTGAGGCAGTGAATGGCTTGTATAAAGTTATTTTGGGTTAGAATATGTTATAATACAATGAATTAGATTGATTACAAGTGCTAGAGATACATGAATAATGTTTAGAAGTGAGAAGAAAGACTTGTTTATATTTTGTCACAAATGGTATAAGAACCCAAAACCTTTGCTTTGAGGCAGTGAATGGCTTGTATAAAGTTATTTTGGGTTAGAATATGTTATAATACAATGAATTTGATTGATTACAAGTGCTAAAGATGCATGAAGAATGTTTAAAAGTGAGAAAAAAGACTTGTTGATATTTGGTCACAAATGGGAGAAGAACCCAAAACCATTGCTTTGAGGCAGTGAATGGCTTGTATAAGGTTATTTTGGGTTAGAATATGTTATAATACAATGAATTTGTTTGATTACAAGTGCTAGAGATGCATGAAAAATGTTTAAAAGTGAGAAGAAAGACTTGTTGATATTTGGTCACAAATGGGATAAGAACCCAAAACCATTGCTTTGAGGCAGTGAATGGCTTGTATAAAGTTATTTTGGCTTAGTATATGCTATAATACAATGAATTAGATTGATTACAAGTGCTAGAGATACATGAATAATGTTTAGAATTGAGAAGAAAGACTTGTTGATATTTGGTCCCAAATGGGATAAGAACCCAAAACCATTGCTTTGAGGCAGTGAATGGCTTGTATAAAGTTATTTTGGGTTAGAATATGTTATAATACATTGAATTAGATTGATTACAAGTGATAGAGATACATGAAGAATGTTTAGAAGTGAGAAGAAAGACTTGTTGATATTTGGTCCCAAATAAGATAAGTACCCAAAACCATTGCTTTGAGGCCGTGAATGGCTTGTATAAAGTTATTTTGGGTTAGAATATGTTATAATACAATGAATTAGATTGATTACAAATGCTAGAGATGCATGAAGAATGTTTAAAAGTGAGAAGAAAGACTTGTTGATATTTGGTCACAAATCGGATAAGAACCCAAAACCATTGCTTTGAGGCAGTGAATGACTTGTATAAAGTTATTTTGGCTTAGTATATGGTATAATACAATGAATTAGATTGATTACAAGTGCTAGAGATACATGAATAATGTTTAGAAGTGAGAAGAAAGATTTGTTGATATTTGGTCCCAAATGGGATAAGTACCCAAAACCATTGCTTTGAGGCAGTGAATGGCTTGTATAAAGTTATTTTGGGTTAGAATATGTTATATTACAATGAATTAGATTGATTACAAGTGCTAGAGATGCATGAAAAATGTTTAAAAGTGAGAAGAAAGACTTGTTGATATTTGATCCAAATGGGATAAGAACCAAAAACCATTGCTTTGAGGCAGTGAATGGCTTGTATAAAGTTATTTTGGGTTAGAATATGTTATAATACAATGAATTTGATTGATTACAAGTGCTAGAGATACATGAAGAATGTTTAGAAGTGAGAAGAAAGATTTGTTGATATTTGGTCCCAAATGGGATAAGTACCCAAAACCATTGCTTTGAGGCAGTGAATGGCTTGTATAAAGTTAATTTGGGTTAGAATATGTATAATACAATGAATTAGATTGATTACAAGTGCTAGAGATGCATGAAGAATGTTTAAAAGTGAGAAGAAAGACTTGTTGATATTTGGTCCCAAATGGGATAAGAACCCAAAACCATTGCTTTGAGGCAGTGAATGGCTTGTATAAAGTTATTTTGGGTTAGAATATGTTATAATACAATGAATTTGATTGATTACAAGTGCTAGAGATGCATGAAGAATGTTTAAAAGTGAGAAGAAAGACTTGTTGATATTTGGTCCAAAATGGGATAAGAACCCAAAACCATTGCTTTGAGGCAGTGAATGGTTTGTATAAAGTTATTTTGGGTTAGAATATGTTATAATACAATGAATTATATTGATTACAAGTGCTAGAGATACATGAATAATGTTTAGAATTGAGAAGAAAGACTTGTTTTTATTTGGTCACAAATGGGATAAGAACCCAAAACCATTGCTTTGAGGCAGTGAATGGCTTGTATAAATTTATTTTGGGTTAGAATATGTTATAATACAATGAATTTTATTGATTACAAGTGCTAGAGATGCATGAAGAATGTTTAAAAGTGAGAAGAAAGACTTGTTGATATTTTGTCACAAATGGGATAAGAACCCCAAACCATTGCTTTGAGGCAGTGAATGGCTTGTATAAAGTTATTTTGGTTAGAATATGTTATAATACAATGAATTTTATTAATTACAAGTGCTAAAGATGCATGATAAATGTTTAAAAGTGAGAAGAAAGACTTGTTGATATTTTGTCCCAAATGGGATAAGAACCCAAAACCATTGCTTTGAGGCAGCGAATGGCTTGGATAAAGTTATTTTGGGTTAGAATATGTTATAATACAATGAATTTGATTGATTACAAGTGCTAGAGATGCATGAAGAATGTTTAAAAGTGAGAAGAAAGACTTGTTGATATTTGGTCCCAAATGGGATAAGAACCTAAAACCATTGCTTTGATGCAGTGAATGGCTTGTATAAGTTTATTTTGGGTTAAATATGTTATAATACAATGAATTAGATTGGTTACAAGTGCTAGAGATACATGAATAATGTTTAGAAGTGAGAAGAAAGATTTGTTGATATTTGGTCCCAAATGGGATAAGTACCCAAAACCATTGCTTTGAGGCAGTGAATGGCTTGTATAAAGTTATTTTGGGTTAGAATACGTTATAATACAATGAATTTGATTGATTACAAGTGCTAGAGATGCATGAAGAATGTTTAGAAGTGAGAAGAAAGACTTGTTGATATTTGGTCCGAAATGGGATAAGTACCCAAAACCATTGCTTTGAGGCAGTGAATGGCTTCTATAAAGTTATTTTGGGTTAGAATATGTTATAATAAAATGAATTTGATTGATTACAAGTGCTAGAGATACATGAATAATGTTTATAAGTGAGAAGAAAGACTTGTTGATATTTGGTCCCAAATGGGATAAGAACCCAAAACCATTGCTTTGAGGCAGTGAATGGCTTGTATAAAGTTATTTTGGTTAGAATATGTTATAATACAATGAATTTTATTAATTACAAGTGCTAAAGATGCATGATAAATGTTTAAAAGTGAGAAGAAAGACTTGTTGATATTTTGTCCCAAATGGGATAAGAACCCAAAACCATTGCTTTGAGGCAGCGAATGGCTTGGATAAAGTTATTTTGGGTTAGAATATGTTATAATACAATGAATTTGATTGATTACAAGTGCTAGAGATGCATGAAGAATGTTTAAAAGTGAGAAGAAAGACTTGTTGATATTTGGTCCCAAATGGGATAAGAACCCAAAACCATTGCTTTGAGGAAGTGAATGGCTTGTATAAAGTTATTTTGGGTTAGAATACGTTATAATACAATGAATTTGATTGATTACAAGTGCTAGAGATGCATGAAGAATGTTTAGAAGTGAGAGGAAAGACTTGTTGATATTTGGTCCCAAATAGGATAAGTACCCAAAACCATTGCTTTGAGGTAGTGAATGGCTTGTATAAAGTTATTTTGGGTTAGAATATGTTATAATACAATGAATTAGATTGATTACAAGTGGTAGAGATAAATAAAGAATGTTTAGAAGTGAGAAAAAGACTTGTTGATATTTGGTCCCAAATAGGATAAGTACCCAAAACCATTGCTTTGAGGCAGTGAATGGCTTGTATAAAGTTCTTTTGGGTTAGAATATGTTATAATACAATGAATTAGATTGATTACAAGTGCTAGAGATACATGAATAATGTTTAGAATTGAGAAGAAAGACTTGTTGATATTTGGTCCCAAATGGGATAAGTACCCAAAACCATTGCTTTGAGGCAATGAATGGCTTGTATAAAGTTATTTTGGGTTTGAATATGTTTTAATACAATGAATTTTATTAATTACAAGTGCTAAAGATGCATGATAAATGTTTAAAAGTGAGAAGAAAGACTTGTTGATATTTGGTCCCAAATGGGATAAGAACCCAAAACCATTGCTTTGAGGCAGTGAATGGCTTGTATAAAGTTATTTTGGTTAGAATATGTTATAATACAATGAATTTTATTAATTACAAGTGCTAAAGATGCATGATAAATGTTTAAAAGTGAGAAGAAAGACTTGTTGATATTTTGTCCCAAATGGGATAAGAACCCAAAACCATTGCTTTGAGGAAGCGAATGGCTTGGATAAAGTTATTTTGGGTTAGAATATGTTATAATACAATGAATTTGATTGATTACAAGTGCTAGAGATGCATGAAGAATGTTTAAAAGTGAGAAGAAAGACTTGTTGATATTTGGTCCCAAATGGGATAAGAACCCAAAACCATTGCTTTGAGGCAGTGAATGGCTTGTATAAAGTTATTTTGGGTTAGAATACGTTATAATACAATGAATTTGATTGATTACAAGTTCTAGAGATGCATGAAGAATGTTTAGAAGTGAGAGGAAAGACTTGTTGATATTTGGTCCCAAATAGGATAAGTACCCAAAACCATTGCTTTGAGGTAGTGAATGGCTTGTATAAAGTTATTTTGGGTTAGAATATGTTATAATACAATGAATTAGATTGATTACAAGTGGTAGAGATAAATAAAGAATGTTTAGAAGTGAGAAGAAAGACTTGTTGATATTTGGTCCCAAATAGGATAAGTACTCAAAACCATTGCTTTGAGGCAGTGAATAGCTTGTATAAAGTTCTTTTGGGTTAGAATATATTATAATACAATGAATTAGATTGATTACAAGTGCTAGAGATACATGAATAATGTTTAGAATTGAGAAGAAAGACTTGTTTATATTTGGTCACAAATGGTATAAGAACCCAAAACCTTTGCTTTGAGGCAGTGAATGGCTTGTATAAAGTTATTTTGGGTTAGAATATGTTATAATACAATGAATTAGATTGATTACAAGTGCTAGAGATACATGAATAATGTTTAGAATTGAGAAGAAAGACTTGTTTTTACTTGGTCCCAAATGGGATAAGTACCCAAAACCATTGCTTTGAGGCAGTGAATGGCTTGTATAAAGTTATTTTGGGTTAGAATATGTTATAATACAATGAATTTGATTGATTACAAGTGCTAGAGATGCATGAAGAATGTTTAAAAGTGAGAAAAAGACTTGTTAATATTTGGTCACAAATGGGAGAAGAACCCAAAACCATTGCTTTGAGGCAGTGAATGGCTTGTATAAAGTTATTTTGGTTTAGAACATGTTATAATACAATGAATTTGATTGATTACAAGTGCTAGAGATGTATAAAAAATATTTAAAAGTGAGAAGAAAGACTTGTTGATATTTGGTCCCAAATGGGATAAGAACCCAAAACCATTGCTTTGAGGCAGTGAATGGCTTGTATAAAGTTATTTTGGGTTAGAATATGTAATAATACAATGAATTTTATTGATTACAAGTGCTAAAGATGCATGATAAATGTTTAAAAGTGAGAAGAAAGACTTGTTGATATTTGGTCCCAAATGGGATAAGAACCCAAAACCATTGCTTTGAAGTAGCGAATGGCTTGGATAAAGTTATTTTGGGTTAGAATATGTTAAAATACAATGAATTTGATTGATTACAAGTGCTAGAGATGCATGAAGAATGTTTAAAAGTGAGAAGAAAGACTTGTTGATATTTGGTCCCAAATGGGATAAGAACCCAAAACCATTGCTTTGAGGCAGTGAATGGCTTGTATAAAGTTATTTTGGGTTAGAATACGTTATAATACAATGAATTTGATTGATTACAAGTGCTAGAGATGCATGAAGAATGTTTAGAAGTGAGAGGAAAGACTTGTTGATATTTGGTCCCAAATAGGATAAGTACCCAAAACCATTGCTTTGAGGTAGTGAATGGCTTGTATAAAGTTATTTTGGGTTAGAATATGTTATAATACAATGAATTAGATTGATTACAAGTGGTAGAGATAAATAAAGAATGTTTAGAAGTGAGAAGAAAGACTTGTTGATATTTGGTCCCAAATAGGATAAGTACCCAAAACCATTGCTTTGAGGCAGTGAATGGCTTGTATAAAGTTCTTTTGGGTTAGAATATGTTATAATACAATGAATTAGATTGATTACAAGTGCTAGAGATACATGAATAATGTTTAGAATTGAGAAGAAAGACTTGTTGATATTTGGTCCCAAATGGGATAAGTACCCAAAACCATTGCTTTGAGGCAATGAATGGCTTGTATAAAGTTATTTTGGGTTTGAATATGTTTTAATACAATGAATTTTATTAATTACAAGTGCTAAAGATGCATGATAAATGTTTAAAAGTGAGAAGAAAGACTTGTTGATATTTGGTCCCAAATGGGATAAGAACCCAAAACCATTGCTTTGAGGCAGTGAATGGCTTGTATAAAGTTATTTTGGTTAGAATATGTTATAATACAATGAATTTTATTAATTACAAGTGCTAAAGATGCATGATAAATGTTTAAAAGTGAGAAGAAAGACTTGTTGATATTTTGTCCCAAATGGGATAAGAACCCAAAACCATTGCTTTGAGGAAGCGAATGGCTTGGATAAAGTTATTTTGGGTTAGAATATGTTATAATACAATGAATTTGATTGATTACAAGTGCTAGAGATGCATGAAGAATGTTTAAAAGTGAGAAGAAAGACTTGTTGATATTTGGTCCCAAATGGGATAAGAACCCAAAACCATTGCTTTGAGGCAGTGAATGGCTTGTATAAAGTTATTTTGGGTTAGAATACGTTATAATACAATGAATTTGATTGATTACAAGTTCTAGAGATGCATGAAGAATGTTTAGAAGTGAGAGGAAAGACTTGTTGATATTTGGTCCCAAATAGGATAAGTACCCAAAACCATTGCTTTGAGGTAGTGAATGGCTTGTATAAAGTTATTTTGGGTTAGAATATGTTATAATACAATGAATTAGATTGATTACAAGTGGTAGAGATAAATAAAGAATGTTTAGAAGTGAGAAGAAAGACTTGTTGATATTTGGTCCCAAATAGGATAAGTACTCAAAACCATTGCTTTGAGGCAGTGAATAGCTTGTATAAAGTTCTTTTGGGTTAGAATATATTATAATACAATGAATTAGATTGATTACAAGTGCTAGAGATACATGAATAATGTTTAGAATTGAGAAGAAAGACTTGTTTATATTTGGTCACAAATGGTATAAGAACCCAAAACCTTTGCTTTGAGGCAGTGAATGGCTTGTATAAAGTTATTTTGGGTTAGAATATGTTATAATACAATGAATTAGATTGATTACAAGTGCTAGAGATACATGAATAATGTTTAGAATTGAGAAGAAAGACTTGTTTTTACTTGGTCCCAAATGGGATAAGTACCCAAAACCATTGCTTTGAGGCAGTGAATGGCTTGTATAAAGTTATTTTGGGTTAGAATATGTTATAATACAATGAATTTGATTGATTACAAGTGCTAGAGATGCATGAAGAATGTTTAAAAGTGAGAAAAAGACTTGTTAATATTTGGTCACAAATGGGAGAAGAACCCAAAACCATTGCTTTGAGGCAGTGAATGGCTTGTATAAAGTTATTTTGGTTTAGAACATGTTATAATACAATGAATTTGATTGATTACAAGTGCTAGAGATGTATAAAAAATATTTAAAAGTGAGAAGAAAGACTTGTTGATATTTGGTCCCAAATGGGATAAGAACCCAAAACCATTGCTTTGAGGCAGTGAATGGCTTGTATAAAGTTATTTTGGGTTAGAATATGTAATAATACAATGAATTTTATTGATTACAAGTGCTAAAGATGCATGATAAATGTTTAAAAGTGAGAAGAAAGACTTGTTGATATTTGGTCCCAAATGGGATAAGAACCCAAAACCATTGCTTTGAAGTAGCGAATGGCTTGGATAAAGTTATTTTGGGTTAGAATATGTTAAAATACAATGAATTTGATTGATTACAAGTGCTAGAGATGCATGAAGAATGTTTAAAAGTGAGAAGAAAGACTTGTTGATATTTGGTCCCAAATGGGATAAGAACCCAAAACCATTGCTTTGAGGCAGTGAATGGCTTGTATAAAGTTATTTTGGGTTAGAATACGTTATAATACAATGAATTTGATTGATTACAAGTGCTAGAGATGCATGAAGAATGTTTAGAAGTGAGAGGAAAGACTTGTTGATATTTGGTCCCAAATAGGATAAGTACCCAAAACCATTGCTTTGAGGTAGTGAATGGCTTGTATAAAGTTATTTTGGGTTAGAATATGTTATAATACAATGAATTAGATTGATTACAAGTGGTAGAGATAAATAAAGAATGTTTAGAAGTGAGAAGAAAGACTTGTTGATATTTGGTCCCAAATAGGATAAGTACCCAAAACCATTGCTTTGAGGCAGTGAATGGCTTGTATAAAGTTCTTTTGGGTTAGAATATGTTATAATACAATGAATTAGATTGATTACAAGTGCTAGAGATACATGAATAATGTTTAGAATTGAGAAGAAAGACTTGTTGATATTTGGTCCCAAATGGGATAAGTACCCAAAACCATTGCTTTGAGGCAATGAATGGCTTGTATAAAGTTATTTTGGGTTTGAATATGTTTTAATACAATGAATTTTATTAATTACAAGTGCTAAAGATGCATGATAAATGTTTAAAAGTGAGAAAAAAGACTTGTTGATATTTGGTCCCAAATGGGATAAGAACCCAAAACCATTGCTTTGAGGCAGTGAATGGCTTGTATAAAGTTATTTTGGTTAGAATATGTTATAATACAATGAATTTTATTAATTACAAGTGCTAGAGATGCATGATAAATGTTTAAAAGTGAGAAGAAAGACTTGTTGATATTTTGTCCCAAATGGGATAAGAACCCAAAACCATTGCTTTGAGGCAGCGAATGGCTTGGATAAAGTTATTTTGGGTTAGAATATGTTATAATACAATGAATTTGATTGATTACAAGTGCTAGAGATGCATGAAGAATGTTTAAAAGTGAGAAGAAAGACTTGTTGATATTTGGTCCCAAATGGGATAAGAACCCAAAACCATTGCTTTGAGGCAGTAAATGGCTTGTATAAAGTTATTTTGGGTTAGAATACGTTATAATACAATGAATTTGATTGATTACAAGTGCTAGAGATGCATGAAGAATGTTTAGAAGTGAGAGGAAAGACTTGTTGATATTTGGTCCCAAATAGGATAAGTACCCAAAACCATTGCTTTGAGGTAGTGAATGGCTTGTATAAAGTTATTTTGGGTTAGAATATGTTATAATACAATGAATTAGATTGATTACAAGTGGTAGAGATAAATAAAGAATGTTTAGAAGTGAGAAGAAAGACTTGTTGATATTTGGTCCCAAATAGGATAAGTACTCAAAACCATTGCTTTGAGGCAGTGAATGGCTTGTATAAAGTTCTTTTGGGTTAGAATATGTTATAATACAATGAATTAGATTGATTACAAGTGCTAGAGATACATGAATAATGTTTAGAATTGAGAAGAAAGACTTGTTTATATTTGGTCACAAATGGTATAAGAACCCAAAACCTTTGCTTTGAGGCAGTGAATGGCTTGTATAAAGTTATTTTGGGTTAGAATATGTTATAATACAATGAATTAGATTGATTACAAGTGCTAGAGATACATGAATAATGTTTAGAATTGAGAAGAAAGACTTGTTTTTACTTGGTCCCAAATGGGATAAGTACCCAAAACCATTGCTTTGAGGCAGTGAATGGCTTGTATAAAGTTATTTTGGGTTAGAATATGTTATAATACAATGAATTTGATTGATTACAAGTGCTAGAGATGCATGAAGAATGTTTAAAAGTGAGAAAAAGACTTGTTAATATTTGGTCACAAATGGGAGAAGAACCCAAAACCATTGCTTTGAGGCAGTGAATGGCTTGTATAAAGTTATTTTGGTTTAGAACATGTTATAATACAATGAATTTGATTGATTACAAGTGCTAGAGATGCATAAAAAATATTTAAAAGTGAGAAGAAAGACTTGTTGATATTTGGTCCCAAATGGGATAAGAACCCAAAACCATTGCTTTGAGGCAGTGAATGGCTTGTATAAAGTTATTTTGGGTTAGAATATGTTATAATACAATGAATTTTATTGATTACAAGTGCTAAAGATGCATGATAAATGTTTAAAAGTGAGAAGAAAGACTTGTTGATATTTGGTCCCAAATGGGATAAGAACCCAAAACCATTGCTTTGAAGTAGCGAATGGCTTGGATAAAGTTATTTTGGGTTAGAATATGTTAAAATACAATGAATTTGATTGATTACAAGTGCTAGAGATGCATGAAGAATGTTTAAAAGTGAGAAGAAAGACTTGTTGATATTTGGTCCAAAATGGGATAAGAACCCAAAACCATTGCTTTGAGGCAGTGAATGGCTTGTACAAATTTATTTTGGGTTAGAATATGTTATAATACAATGAATTTGATTGATTACAAGTGCTAGAGATGCATGAAGAATGTTTAAAAGTGATAAGAAAGACTTGTTGATATTTGGTCACAAATGGGATAAGAACCTAAAAATTATGCTTTGAGGCAGTGAATGGCTTGTATAAAGTTATTTTGGGTTAGAATATGTTATAATACAATGAATTTGATTGATTACAAATGCTAGAGATACATGAAGAATGTTTAGAAGTGAGAAGAAAGACTTGTTGATATTTGGTCCCAAATGGGATAAGAACCCAAAACCATTGCTTTGAGGAAGTGAATGGCTTGTATAAAGTTATTTTGGGTTAGTATATGCTAGAATACAATGAATTTGATTGATTACAAGTGCTAGAGATAAATGAAGAATGTTTAGAAGTGAGAAGAAAGACTTGTTGATATTTGGTCCCAAATGGGATAAGAACCCAAAACCATTGCTTTGAGGCAGTGAATGGCTTGTATAAAGTTATTTTGGGTTAGAATATGTTATAATACAATGAATTAGATTGATTACAAGTGCTAGAGATACATGAATAATGTTTAGAATTGAGAAGAAAGACTTGTTTTTATTTGGTCCCAAATGGGATAAGTACCCAAAACCATTGCTTTGAGGCAGTGAATGGCTTGTATAAAGTTATTTTAGGTTAGAATATGTTATAATACAATGAATTAGATTGATTACAAGTGCTAGAGATACATGAATAATGTTTAGAAGTGAGAAGAAGGACTTGTTTATATTTTGTCACAAATGGTATAAGAACCCAAAACCTTTGCTTTGAGGCAGTGAATGGCTTGTATAAAGTTATTTTGGGTTAGAATATGTTATAATACAATGAATTTGATTGATTACAAGTGCTAAAGATGCATGAAGAATGTTTAAAAGTGAGAAAAAAGACTTGTTGATATTTGGTCACAAATGGGAGAAGAACCCAAAACCATTGCTTTGAGGCAGTGAATGGCTTGTATAAAGTTATTTTGGGTTAGAATATGTTATAATACAATGAATTTGTTTGATTACAAGTGCTAGAGATGCATGAAAAATGTTTAAAAGTGAGAAGAAAGACTTGTTGATATTTGGACACAAATGGGATAAGAACCCAAAACCATTGCTTTGAGGCAGTGAATGACTTGTATAAAGTTATTTTGGCTTAGTATATGCTATAATACAATGAATTAGATTGATTACAAGTGCTAGAGATACATGAATAATGTTTAGAATTGAGAAGAAAGACTTGTTGATATTTGGTCCCAAATGGGATAAGAACCCAAAACCATTGCTTTGAGGCAGTGAATGGCTTGTATAAAGTTATTTTGGGTTAGAATATGTTATAATACATTGAATTAGATTGATTACAAGTGATAGAGATACATGAAGAATGTTTAGAAGTGAGAAGAAAGACTTGTTGATATTTGGTCCCAAATAAGATAAGTACCCAAAACCATTGCTTTGAGGCCGTGAATGGCTTGTATAAAGTTATTTTGGGTTAGAATATGTTATAATACAATGAATTAGATTGATTACAAGTGCTAGAGATGCATGAAGAATGTTTAAAAGTGAGAAGAAAGACTTGTTGATATTTGGTCACAAATCGGATAAGAACCCAAAACCATTGCTTTGAGGCAGTGAATGGCTTGTATAAAGTTATTTTGGCTTAGTATATGCTATAATACAATGAATTAGATTGATTACAAGTGCTAGAGATACATGAATAATGTTTAGAAGTGAGAAGAAAGATTTGTTGATATTTGGTCCCAAATGGGATAAGTACCCAAAACCATTGCTTTGAGGCAGTGAATGGCTTGTAAAAAGTTATTTTGGGTTAGAATATGTTATAATACAATGAATTAGATTGATTACAAGTGCTAGAGATGCATGAAGAAAGTTTAAAAGTGAGAAGAAAGACTTGTTGATATTTGATCCAAATGGGATAAGAACAAAAAACCATTGCTTTGAGGCAGTGAATGGCTTGTATAAAGTTATTTTGGGTTAGAATATGTTATAATACAATGAATTTGATTGATTACAAGTGCTAGAGATACATGAAGAATGTTTAGAAGTGAGAAGAAAGATTTGTTGATATTTGGTCCCAAATGGGATAAGTACCCAAAACCATTGCTTTGAGGCAGTGAATGGCTTGTATAAAGTTAATTTGGGTTAGAATATGTTATAATACAATGAATTAGATTGATTACAAGTGCTAGAGATGCATGAAGAATGTTTAAAAGTGAGAAGAAAGACTTGTTGATATTTGATCCCAAATGGGTTAAGAACCCAAAACCATTGCTTTGAGGCAGTGAATGGCTTGTATAAAGTTATTTTGCGTTAGAATATGTTATAATACAATGAATTTGATTGATTACAAGTGCTAGAGATGCATGAACAATGTTTAAAAGTGAGAAGAAAGACTTGTTGATATTTGGTCTAAAATGGGATAAGAACCCAAAACCATTGCTTTAAGGCAGTGAATGGTTTGTATAAAGTTATTTTGGGTTAGAATATGTTATAATACAATGAATTAGATTGATTACAAGTGCTAGAGATACATGAATAATGTTTAGAATTGAGAAGAAAGACTTGTTTTTATTTGGTCACAAATGGGATAAGAACCCAAAACCATTGCTTTGAGGCAGTGAATGGCTTGTATAAATTTATTTTGGGTTAGAATATGTTATAATACAATGAATTAGATTGATTACAAGTGCTAGAGATACATGAATAATGTTTAGAATTGAGAAGAAAGACTTGTTTTTATTTGGTCACAAATGGGATAAGAACCCAAAACCATTGCTTTGAGGCCGTGAATGGCTTGTATAAAGTTATTTTGGGTTAGAATATGTTATAATACAATGAATTAGATTGATTAGAAGTGCTAGAGATGCATGAAGAATGTTTAAAAGTGAGAAGAAAGACTTGTTGATATTTGGTCCCAAATGGGATAAGAACCCAAAACCATTGCTTTGAGGCAGTGAATGGCTTGTATAAAGTTATTTTGGGTTAGAATATGTTATAATACAATGAATTTGATTGATTACAAGTGCTAGAGATGCATGAATAATGTTTAGAAGTGAGAAGAAAGACTTGTTTATATTTGGTCACAAATGGTATAAGAACCCAAAACCAATGCTTTGAGGCAGTGAATGGCTTGTATAAAGTTCTTTTGGGTTAGAATATGTTATAATACAATGAATTAGATTGATTACAAGTGCTAGAGATACATGAATAATGTTTAGAATTGAGAAGAAAGACTTGTTTATATTTGGTCACAAATGGTATAAGAACCCAAAACCTTTGCTTTGAGGCAGTGAATGGCTTGTATAAAGTTATTTTGGGTTAGAATATGTTATAATACAATGAATTAGATTGATTACAAGTGCTAGAGATACATGAATAATGTTTAGAATTGAGAAGAAAGACTTGTTTTTACTTGGTCCCAAATGGGATAAGTACCCAAAACCATTGCTTTGAGGCAGTGAATGGCTTGTATAAAGTTATTTTGGGTTAGAATATGTTATAATACAATGAATTTGATTGATTACAAGTGCTAGAGATGCATGAAGAATGTTTAAAAGTGAGAAAAAGACTTGTTAATATTTGGTCACAAATGGGAGAAGAACCCAAAACCATTGCTTTGAGGCAGTGAATGGCTTGTATAAAGTTATTTTGGGTTAGAACATGTTATAATACAATGAATTTGATTGATTACAAGTGCTAGAGATGCATAAAAAATATTTAAAAGTGAGAAGAAAGACTTGTTGATATTTGGTCCCAAATGGGATAAGAACCCAAAACCATTGCTTTGAGGCAGTGAATGGCTTGTATAAAGTTATTTTGGGTTAGAATATGTTATAATACAATGAATTTTATTGATTACAAGTGCTAAAGATGCATGATAAATGTTTAAAAGTGAGAAGAAAGACTTGTTGATATTTGGTCCCAAATGGGATAAGAACCCAAAACCATTGCTTTGAGGCAGCGAATGGCTTGGATAAAGTTATTTTGGGTTAGAATATGTTAAAATACAATGAATTTGATTGATTACAAGTGCTAGAGATGCATGAAGAATGTTTAAAAGTGAGAAGAAAGACTTGTTGATATTTGGTCCAAAATGGGATAAGAACCCAAAACCATTGCTTTGAGGCAGTGAATGGCTTGTACAAACTTATTTTGGGTTAGAATATGTTATAATACAATGAATTTGATTGATTACAAGTGCTAGAGATGCATGAAGAATGTTTAAAAGTGATAAGAAAGACTTGTTGATATTTGGTCACAAATGGGATAAGAACCTAAAAATTATGCTTTGAGGCAGTGAATGGCTTGTATAAAGTTATTTTGGGTTAGAATATGTTATAATACAATGAATTTGATTGATTACAAGTGCTAGAGATACATGAAGAATGTTTAGAAGTGAGAAGAAAGACTTGTTGATATTTGGTCCCAAATGGGATAAGAACCCAAAACCATTGCTTTGAGGAAGTGAATGGCTTGTATAAAGTTATTTTGGGTTAGTATATGCTATAATACAATGAATTTGATTGATTACAAGTGCTAGAGATAAATGAAGAATGTTTAGAAGTGAGAAGAAAGACTTGTTGATATTTGGTCCCAAATGGGATAAGAACCCAAAACCATTGCTTTGAGGCAGTGAATGGCTTGTATAAAGTTATTTTGGGTTAGAATATGTTATAATACAATGAATTAGATTGATTACAAGTGCTAGAGATACATGAATAATGTTTAGAATTGAGAAGAAAGACTTGTTTTTATTTGGTCCCAAATGGGATAAGTACCCAAAACCATTGCTTTGAGGCAGTGAATGGCTTGTATAAAGTTATTTTGGGTTAGAATATGTTATAATACAATGAATTAGATTGATTACAAGTGCTAGAGATACATGAATAATGTTTAGAAGTGAGAAGAAGGACTTGTTTATATTTTGTCACAAATGGTATAAGAACCCAAAACCTTTGCTTTGAGGCAGTGAATGGCTTTATAAAGTTATTTTGGGTTAGAATATGTTATAATACAATGAATTTGATTGATTACAAGTGCTAGAGATGCATGAAGAATGTTTAAAAGTGAGAAAAAAGACTTGTTGATATTTGGTCACAAATGGGAGAAGAACCCAAAACCATTGCTTTGAGGCAGTGAATGGCTTGTATAAAGTTATTTTGGGTTAGAATATGTTATAATACAATGAATTTGATTGATTACAAGTGCTAGAGATGCATGAAAAATGTTTAAAAGTGAGAAGAAAGACTTGTTGATATTTGGACACAAATGGGATAAGAAGCCAAAACCATTGCTTTGAGGCAGTGAATGGCTTGTATAAAGTTATTTTGGCTTAGTATATGCTATAATACAATGAATTAGATTGATTACAAGTGTTAGGGATACATGAATAATGTTTAGAATTGAGAAGAAAGACTTGTTGATATTTGGTCCCAAATGGGATAAGAACCCAAAACCATTGCTTTGAGGCAGTGAATGGCTTGTATAAAGTTATTTTGGGTTAGAATATGTTATAATACATTGAATTAGATTGATTACAAGTGATAGAGATACATGAAGAATGTTTAGAAGTGAGAAGAAAGACTTGTTGATATTTGGTCCCAAATAAGATAAGTACCCAAAACCATTGCTTTGAGGCCGTGAATGGCTTGTATAAAGTTATTTTGGGTTATAATATGTTATAATACAATGAATTAGATTGATTACAAGTGCTAGAGATGCATGAAGAATGTTTAAAAGTGAGAAGAAAGACTTGTTGATATTTGGTCACAAATCGGATAAGAACCCAAAACCATTGCTTTGAGGCAGTGAATGGCTTGTATAAAGTTATTTTGGCTTAGTATATGCTATAATACAATGAATTAGATTGATCACAAGTGCTAGAGATACATGAATAATGTTTAGAAGTGAGAAGAAAGATTTGTTGATATTTGGTCCCAAATGGGATAAGTACCCAAAACCATTGCTTTGAGGCAGTGAATGGCTTGTAAAAAGTTATTTTGGGTTAGAATATGTTATAATACAATGAATTAGATTGATTACAAGTGCTAGAGATGCATGAAGAATGTTTAAAAGTGAGAAGAAAGACTTGTTGATATTTGATCCAAATGGGATAAGAACCAAAAACCATTGCTTTGAGGCAGTGAATGGCTTGTATAAAGTTATTTTGGGTTAGAATATGTTATAATACAATGAATTTGATTGATTACAAGTGCTAGAGATACATGAAGAATGTTTAGAAGTGAGAAGAAAGATTTGTTGATATTTGGTCCCAAATGGGATAAGTACCCAAAACCATTGCTTTGAGGCAGTGAATGGCTTGTATAAAGTTAATTTGGGTTAGAATATGTTATAATACAATGAATAAGATTGATTACAAGTGCTAGAGATGCATGAAGAATGTTGAAAAGTGAGAAGAAAGACTTGTTGATATTTGGTCCCAAATGGGATAAGAACCCAAAACCATTGCTTTGAGGCAGTGAATGGCTTGTATAAAGTTATTTTGGGTTAGAATATGTTATAATACAATGAATTTGATTGATTACAAGTGCTAGAGATGCATGAAGAATGTTTAAAAGTGAGAAGAAAGACTTGTTGATATTTGGTCCAAAATGGGATAAGAACCCAAAACCATTGCTTTAAGGCAGTGAATGGTTTGTATAAAGTTATTTTGGGTTAGAATATGTTATAATACAATGAATTAGATTGATTACAAGTGCTAGAGATACATGAATAATGTTTAGAATTGAGAAGAAAGACTTGTTTTTATTTGGTCACAAATGGGATAAGAACCCAAAACCATTGCTTTGAGGCAGTGAATGGCTTGTATAAATTTATTTTGGGTTAGAATATGTTATAATACAATGAATTAGATTGATTACAAGTGCTAGAGATACATGAATAATGTTTAGAATTGTGAAGAAAGACTTGTTTTTATTTGGTCACAAATGGGATAAGAACCCAAAACCATTGCTTTGAGGCCGTGAATGGCTTGTATAAATTTATTTTGGGTTAGAATATGTTATAATACAATGAATTTTATTGATTACAAGTGCTAGAGATGCATGAAGAATGTTTAAAAGTGAGAAGAAAGACTTGTTGATATTTGGTCACAAATGGGATAAGAACCCCAAACCATTGCTTTGAGGCAGTGAATGGCTTGTATAAAGTTATTTTGGCTTAGTATATGCTATAATACAATGAATTAGATTGGTTACAAGTGCTAGAGATACATGAATAATGTTTAGAAGTGAGAAGAAAGATTTGTTGATATTTGGTCCCAAATGGGATAAGTACCCAAAACCATTGCTTTGAGGCAGTGAATGGCTTGTATTAAGTTATTTTGGGTTAGAATATGTTATAATACAATGAATTAGATTGATTACAAGTGCTAGAGATGCATGAAGAATGTTTAAAAGTGAGAAGAAAGACTTGTTGATATTTGGTCCCAAATGGGATAAGAACCCAAAACCATTGCTTTGAGGCAGTGAATGGCTTGGATAAAGTTATTTTGGGTTAGAATATGTTATAATACAATGAATTTGATTGATTACAAGTGCTAGAGATGCATGAAGAATGTTTAAAAGTGAGAAGAAGACTTGTTGATATTTGGTCCAAAATGGGATAAGAACCCAAAACCATTGCTTTGAGGCAGTGAATGGCTTGTACAAAGTTATTTTGGGTTAGAATATGTTATAACACAATGAATTTGATTGATTACAAGTGCTAGAGATGCATGAAGAATGTTTAAAAGTGAGAAGAAAGACTTGTTGATATTTGGTCACAAATGGGATAAGAACCTAAAACCATTGCTTTGAGGCAGTGAATGGCTTGTATAAAGTTATTTTGGGTTAGAATATGTTATAATACAATGAATTTGATTGATTACAAGTGCTAGAGATACATGAAGAATGTTTAAAAGTTAGAAGAAAGACTTATTGATATTTGGTCCCAAATGGGATAAGAACCCAAAACCATTGCTTTGAGGAACTGAATGGCTTGTATAAAGTTATTTTGGGTTAGAATATGCTATAATACAATGAATTAGATTTATTACAAGTGCTAGAGATGCATGAAGAATGTTTAAAAGTGAGAAGAAAGACTTGTTGATATTTGATCCAAATGGGATAAGAACCAAAAACCATTGCTTTGAGGCAGTGAATGGCTTGTATAAAGTTATTTTGGGTTAGAATATGTTATAATACAATGAATTTGATTGATTACAAGTGCTAGAGATACATGAAGAATGTTTAGAAGTGAGAAGAAAGATTTGTTGATATTTGGTCCCAAATGGGATAAGAACCCAAAACCATTGCTTTGAGGCAGTGAATGGCTTGTATAAATTTATTTTGGGTTAGAATATGTTATAATACAATGAATTAGATTGATTACAAGTGCTAGAGATACATGAATAATGTTTAGAATTGAGAAGAAAGACTTGTTTTTATTTGGTCACAAATGGGATAAGAACCCAAAACCATTGCTTTGAGGCCGTGAATGGCTTGTATAAATTTATTTTGGGTTAGAATATGTTATAATACAATGAATTTTATTGATTACAAGTGCTAGAGATGCATGAAGAATGTTTAAAAGTGAGAAGAAAGACTTGTTGATATTTGGTCACAAATGGGATAAGAACCCCAAACCATTGCTTTGAGGCAGTGAATGGCTTGTATAAAGTTATTTTGGCTTAGTATATGCTATAATACAATGAATTAGATTGGTTACAAGTGCTAGAGATACATGAATAATGTTTAGAAGTGAGAAGAAAGATTTGTTGATATTTGGTCCCAAATGGGATAAGTACCCAAAACCATTGCTTTGAGGCAGTGAATGGCTTGTATTAAGTTATTTTGGGTTAGAATATGTTATAATACAATGAATTAGATTGATTACAAGTGCTAGAGATGCATGAAGAATGTTTAAAAGTGAGAAGAAAGACTTGTTGATATTTGGTCCCAAATGGGATAAGAACCCAAAACCATTGCTTTGAGGCAGTGAATGGCTTGGATAAAGTTATTTTGGGTTAGAATATGTTATAATACAATGAATTTGATTGATTACAAGTGCTAGAGATGCATGAAGAATGTTTAAAAGTGAGAAGAAAGACTTGTTGATATTTGGTCCAAAATGGGATAAGAACCCAAAACCATTGCTTTGAGGCAGTGAATGGCTTGTACAAAGTTATTTTGGGTTAGAATATGTTATAACACAATGAATTTGATTGATTACAAGTGCTAGAGATGCATGAAGAATGTTTAAAAGTGAGAAGAAAGACTTGTTGATATTTGGTCACAAATGGGATAAGAACCTAAAACCATTGCTTTGAGGCAGTGAATGGCTTGTATAAAGTTATTTTGGGTTAGAATATGTTATAATACAATGAATTTGATTGATTACAAGTGCTAGAGATACATGAAGAATGTTTAGAAGTTAGAAGAAAGACTTATTGATATTTGGTCCCAAATGGGATAAGAACCCAAAACCATTGCTTTGAGGAACTGAATGGCTTGTATAAAGTTATTTTGGGTTAGAATATGCTATAATACAATGAATTAGATTGATTACAAGTGCTAGAGATGCATGAAGAATGTTTAAAAGTGAGAAGAAAGACTTGTTGATATTTGATCCAAATGGGATAAGAACCAAAAACCATTGCTTTGAGGCAGTGAATGGCTTGTATAAAGTTATTTTGGGTTAGAATATGTTATAATACAATGAATTTGATTGATTACAAGTGCTAGAGATACATGAAGAGTGTTTAGAAGTGAGAAGAAAGATTTGTTGATATTTGGTCCCAAATGGGATAAGTACCCAAAACCATTGCTTTGAGGCAGTGAATGGCTTGTATAAAGTTAATTTGGGTTAGAATATGTTATAATACAATGAATTAGATTGATTACAAGTGCTAGAGATGCATGAAGAATGTTTAAAAGTGAGAAGAAAGACTTGTTGATATTTGGTCCCAAATGGGATAAGAACCCAAAACCATTGCTTTGAGGCAGTGAATGGCTTGTATAAAGTTATTTTGGGTTAGAATATGCTATAATACAATGAATTTGATTGATTACAAGTGCTAGAGATACATGAAGAATGTTTAGAAGTTAGAAGAAAGACTTATTGATATTTGGTCCCAAATGGGATAAGAACCCAAAACCATTGCTTTGAGGCAGTGAATGGCTTGTATAAAGTTATTTTGGGTTAGAATATGTTATAATACAATGAATTTGATTGATTACAAGTGCTAGAGATACATGAAGAATGTTTAGAAGTGAGAAGAAAGATTTGTTGATATTTGGTCCCAAATGGGATAAGAACCCAAAACCATTGCTTTGAGGCAGTGAATGGCTTGTATAAATTTATTTTGGGTTAGAATATGTTATAATACAATGAATTAGATTGATTACAAGTGCTAGAGATACATGAAGAATGTTTAGAAGTGAGAAGAAAGATTTGTTGATATTTGGTCCCAAATGGGATAAGTACCCAAAACCATTGCTTTGAGGCAGTGAATGGCTTGTATAAAGTTATTTTGGGTTAGAATATGTTATAATACAATGAATTTGATTGATTACAAGTGCTAGAGATACATGAAGAATGTTTAGAAGTTAGAAGAAAGACTTATTGATATTTGGTCCCAAATGGGATAAGAACCCAAAACCATTGCTTTGAGGAACTGAATGGCTTGTATAAAGTTATTTTGGGTTAGAATATGCTATAATACAATGAATTAGATTGATTACAAGTGCTAGAGATGCATGAAGAATGTTTAAAAGTGAGAAGAAAGACTTGTTGATATTTGATCCAAATGGGATAAGAACCAAAAACCATTGCTTTGAGGCAGTGAATGGCTTGTATAAAGTTATTTTGGGTTAGAATATGTTATAATACAATGAATTTGATTGATTACAAGTGCTAGAGATACATGAAGAGTGTTTAGAAGTGAGAAGAAAGATTTGTTGATATTTGGTCCCAAATGGGATAAGTACCCAAAACCATTGCTTTGAGGCAGTGAATGGCTTGTATAAAGTTAATTTGGGTTAGAATATGTTATAATACAATGAATTAGATTGATTACAAGTGCTAGAGATGCATGAAGAATGTTTAAAAGTGAGAAGAAAGACTTGTTGATATTTGGTCCCAAATGGGATAAGAACCCAAAACCATTGCTTTGAGGCAGTGAATGGCTTGTATAAAGTTATTTTGGGTTAGAATATGCTATAATACAATGAATTTGATTGATTACAAGTGCTAGAGATACATGAAGAATGTTTAGAAGTTAGAAGAAAGACTTATTGATATTTGGTCCCAAATGGGATAAGAACCCAAAACCATTGCTTTGAGGCAGTGAATGGCTTGTATAAAGTTATTTTGGGTTAGAATATGTTATAATACAATGAATTTGATTGATTACAAGTGCTAGAGATACATGAAGAATGTTTAGAAGTGAGAAGAAAGATTTGTTGATATTTGGTCCCAAATGGGATAAGAACCCAAAACCATTGCTTTGAGGCAGTGAATGGCTTGTATAAATTTATTTTGGGTTAGAATATGTTATAATACAATGAATTAGATTGATTACAAGTGCTAGAGATACATGAATAATGTTTAGAATTGAGAAGAAAGACTTGTTTTTATTTGGTCACAAATGGGATAAGAACCCAAAACCATTGCTTTGAGGCCGTGAATGGCTTGTATAAATTTATTTTGGGTTAGAATATGTTATAATACAATGAATTTTATTGATTACAAGTGCTAGAGATGCATGAAGAATGTTTAAAAGTGAGAAGAAAGACTTGTTGATATTTGGTCACAAATGGGATAAGAACCCCAAACCATTGCTTTGAGGCAGTGAATGGCTTGTATAAAGTTATTTTGGCTTAGTATATGCTATAATACAATGAATTAGATTGGTTACAAGTGCTAGAGATACATGAATAATGTTTAGAAGTGAGAAGAAAGATTTGTTGATATTTGGTCCCAAATGGGATAAGTACCCAAAACCATTGCTTTGAGGCAGTGAATGGCTTGTATTAAGTTATTTTGGGTTAGAATATGTTATAATACAATGAATTAGATTGATTACAAGTGCTATAGATGCATGAAGAATGTTTAAAAGTGAGAAGAAAGACTTGTTGATATTTGGTCCCAAATGGGATAAGAACCCAAAACCATTGCTTTGAGGAACTGAATGGCTTGTATAAAGTTATTTTGGGTTAGAATATGCTATAATACAATGAATTAGATTGATTACAAGTGCTAGAGATGCATGAAGAATGTTTAAAGGTGAGAAGAAAGACTTGTTGATATTTGATCCAAATGGGATAAGAACCAAAAACCATTGCTTTGAGGCAGTGAATGGCTTGTATAAAGTTATTTTGGGTTAGAATATGTTATAATACAATGAATTTGATTGATTACAAGTGCTAGAGATACATGAAGAATGTTTAGAAGTGAGAAGAAAGATTTGTTGATATTTGGTCCCAAATGGGATAAGTACCCAAAACCATTGCTTTGAGGCAGTGAATGGCTTGTATAAAGTTAATTTGGGTTAGAATATGTTATAATACAATGAATTAGATTGATTACAAGTGCTAGAGATGCATGAAGAATGTTTAAAAGTGAGAAGAAAGACTTGTTGATATTTGGTCCCAAATGGGATAAGAACCCAAAACCATTGCTTTGAGGCAGTGAATGGCTTGTATAAAGTTATTTTGGGTTAGAATATGCTATAATACAATGAATTTGATTGATTACAAGTGCTAGAGATACATGAAGAATGTTTAGAAGTTAGAAGAAAGACTTATTGATATTTGGTCCCAAATGGGATAAGAACCCAAAACCATTGCTTTGAGGCAGTGAATGGCTTGTATAAAGTTATTTTGGGTTAGAATATGTTATAATACAATGAATTTGATTGATTACAAGTGCTAGAGATACATGAAGAATGTTTAGAAGTGAGAAGAAAGATTTGTTGATATTTGGTCCCAAATGGGATAAGAACCCAAAACCATTGCTTTGAGGCAGTGAATGGCTTGTATAAATTTATTTTGGGTTAGAATATGTTATAATACAATGAATTAGATTGATTACAAGTGCTAGAGATACATGAATAATGTTTAGAATTGAGAAGAAAGACTTGTTTTTATTTGGTCACAAATGGGATAAGAACCCAAAACCATTGCTTTGAGGCCGTGAATGGCTTGTATAAATTTATTTTGGGTTAGAATATGTTATAATACAATGAATTTTATTGATTACAAGTGCTAGAGATGCATGAAGAATGTTTAAAAGTGAGAAGAAAGACTTGTTGATATTTGGTCACAAATGGGATAAGAACCCCAAACCATTGCTTTGAGGCAGTGAATGGCTTGTATAAAGTTATTTTGGCTTAGTATATGCTATAATACAATGAATTAGATTGGTTACAAGTGCTAGAGATACATGAATAATGTTTAGAAGTGAGAAGAAAGATTTGTTGATATTTGGTCCCAAATGGGATAAGTACCCAAAACCATTGCTTTGAGGCAGTGAATGGCTTGTATTAAGTTATTTTGGGTTAGAATATGTTATAATACATTGAATTAGATTGATTACAAGTGCTAGAGATGCATGAAAAATGTTTAAAAGTGAGAAGAAAGACTTGTTGATATTTGGTCCCAAATGGGATAAGAACCCAAAACCATTGCTTTGAGGCAGTGAATGGCTTGTATAAAGTTATTTTGGGTTAGAATATGTTATAATACAATGAATTTGATTGATTACAAGTGCTAGAGATACATGAAGAATGTTTAAAAGTTAGAAGAAAGACTTATTGATATTTAGTCCCAAATGGGATAAGAACCCAAAACCATTGCTTTGAGGAACTGAATGGCTTGTATAAAGTTATTTTGGGTTAGAATATGCTATAATACAATGAATTAGATTGATTACAAGTGCTAGAGATGCATGAAGAATGTTTAAAAGTGAGAAGAAAGACTTGTTGATATTTGATCCAAATGGGATAAGAACCAAAAACCATTGCTTTGAGGCAGTGAATGGCTTGTATAAAGTTATTTTGGGTTAGAATATGTTATAATACAATGAATTTGATTGATTACAAGTGCTAGAGATACATGAAGAATGTTTAGAAGTGAGAAGAAAGATTTGTTGATATTTGGTCCCAAATGGGATAAGAACCCAAAACCATTGCTTTGAGGCAGTGAATGGCTTGTATAAATTTATTTTGGGTTAGAATATGTTATAATACAATGAATTAGATTGATTACAAGTGCTAGAGATACATGAATAATGTTTAGAATTGAGAAGAAAGACTTGTTTTTATTTGGTCACAAATGGGATAAGAACCCAAAACCATTGCTTTGAGGCCGTGAATGGCTTGTATAAATTTATTTTGGGTTAGAATATGTTATAATACAATGAATTTTATTGATTACAAGTGCTAGAGATGCATGAAGAATGTTTAAAAGTGAGAAGAAAGACTTGTTGATATTTGGTCACAAATGGGATAAGAACCCCAAACCATTGCTTTGAGGCAGTGAATGGCTTGTATAAAGTTATTTTGGCTTAGTATATGCTATAATACAATGAATTAGATTGGTTACAAGTGCTAGAGATACATGAATAATGTTTAGAAGTGAGAAGAAAGATTTGTTGATATTTGGTCCCAAATGGGATAAGTACCCAAAACCATTGCTTTGAGGCAGTGAATGGCTTGTATTAAGTTATTTTGGGTTAGAATATGTTATAATACAATGAATTAGATTGATTACAAGTGCTAGAGATGCATGAAGAATGTTTAAAAGTGAGAAGAAAGACTTGTTGATATTTGGTCCCAAATGGGATAAGAACCCAAAACCATTGCTTTGAGGCAGTGAATGGCTTGGATAAAGTTATTTTGGGTTAGAATATGTTATAATACAATGAATTTGATTGATTACAAGTGCTAGAGATGCATGAAGAATGTTTAAAAGTGAGAAGAAAGACTTGTTGATATTTGGTCCAAAATGGGATAAGAACCCAAAACCATTGCTTTGAGACAGTGAATGGCTTGTACAAAGTTATTTTGGGTTAGAATATGTTATAACACAATGAATTTGATTGATTACAAGTGCTAGAGATGCATGAAGAATGTTTAAAAGTGAGAAGAAAGACTTGTTGATATTTGGTCACAAATGGGATAAGAACCTAAAACCATTGCTTTGAGGCAGTGAATGGCTTGTATAAAGTTATTTTGGGTTAGAATATGTTATAATACAATGAATTTGATTGATTACAAGTGCTAGAGATACATGAAGAATGTTTAGAAGTTAGAAGAAAGACTTATTGATATTTGGTCCCAAATGGGATAAGAACCCAAAACCATTGCTTTGAGGAACTGAATGGCTTGTATAAAGTTGTTTTGGGTTAGAATATGCTATAATACAATGAATTAGATTGATTACAAGTGCTAGAGATGCATGAAGAATGTTTAAAAGTGAGAAGAAAGACTTGTTGATATTTGATCCAAATGGGATAAGAACCAAAAACCATTGCTTTGAGGCAGTGAATGGCTTGTATAAAGTTATTTTGGGTTAGAATATGTTATAATACAATGAATTTGATTGATTACAAGTGCTAGAGATACATGAAGAATGTTTAGAAGTGAGAAGAAAGATTTGTTGATATTTGGTCCCAAATGGGATAAGTACCCAAAACCATTGCTTTGAGGCAGTGAATGGCTTGTATAAAGTTAATTTGGGTTAGAATATGTTATAATACAATGAATTTTATTGATTACAAGTGCTAGAGATGCATGAAGAATGTTTAAAAGTGAGAAGAAAGACTTGTTGATATTTGGTCACAAATGGGATAAGAACCCCAAACCATTGCTTTGAGGCAGTGAATGGCTTGTATAAAGTTATTTTGGCTTAGTATATGCTATAATACAATGAATTAGATTGGTTACAAGTGCTAGAGATACATGAATAATGTTTAGAAGTGAGAAGAAAGATTTGTTGATATTTGGTCACAAATGGGATAAGAACCCCAAACCATTGCTTTGAGGCAGTGAATGGCTTGTATAAAGTTATTTTGGCTTAGTATATGCTATAATACAATGAATTAGATTGGTTACAAGTGCTAGAGATACATGAATAATGTTTAGAAGTGAGAAGAAAGATTTGTTGATATTTGGTCCCAAATGGGATAAGTACCCAAAACCATTGCTTTGAGGCAGTGAATGGCTTGTATTAAGTTATTTTGGGTTAGAATATGTTATAATACAATGAATTAGATTGATTACAAGTGCTAGAGATGCATGAAGAATGTTTAAAAGTGAGAAGAAAGACTTGTTGATATTTGGTCCCAAATGGGATAAGAACCCAAAACCATTGCTTTGAGGCAGTGAATGGCTTGTATAAAGTTATTTTGGGTTAGAATATGTTATAATACAATGAATTTGATTGATTACAAGTGCTAGAGATACATGAAGAATGTTTAAAAGTTAGAAGAAAGACTTATTGATATTTAGTCCCAAATGGGATAAGAACCCAAAACCATTGCTTTGAGGAACTGAATGGCTTGTATAAAGTTATTTTGGGTTAGAATATGCTATAATACAATGAATTAGATTGATTACAAGTGCTAGAGATGCATGAAGAATGTTTAAAAGTGAGAAGAAAGACTTGTTGATATTTGATCCAAATGGGATAAGAACCAAAAACCATTGCTTTGAGGCAGTGAATGGCTTGTATAAAGTTATTTTGGGTTAGAATATGTTATAATACAATGAATTTGATTGATTACAAGTGCTAGAGATACATGAAGAATGTTTAGAAGTGAGAAGAAAGATTTGTTGATATTTGGTCCCAAATGGGATAAGAACCCAAAACCATTGCTTTGAGGCAGTGAATGGCTTGTATAAATTTATTTTGGGTTAGAATATGTTATAATACAATGAATTAGATTGATTACAAGTGCTAGAGATACATGAATAATGTTTAGAATTGAGAAGAAAGACTTGTTTTTATTTGGTCACAAATGGGATAAGAACCCAAAACCATTGCTTTGAGGCCGTGAATGGCTTGTATAAATTTATTTTGGGTTAGAATATGTTATAATACAATGAATTTTATTGATTACAAGTGCTAGAGATGCATGAAGAATGTTTAAAAGTGAGAAGAAAGACTTGTTGATATTTGGTCACAAATGGGATAAGAACCCCAAACCATTGCTTTGAGGCAGTGAATGGCTTGTATAAAGTTATTTTGGCTTAGTATATGCTATAATACAATGAATTAGATTGGTTACAAGTGCTAGAGATACATGAATAATGTTTAGAAGTGAGAAGAAAGATTTGTTGATATTTGGTCCCAAATGGGATAAGTACCCAAAACCATTGCTTTGAGGCAGTGAATGGCTTGTATTAAGTTATTTTGGGTTAGAATATGTTATAATACAATGAATTAGATTGATTACAAGTGCTAGAGATGCATGAAGAATGTTTAAAAGTGAGAAGAAAGACTTGTTGATATTTGGTCCCAAATGGGATAAGAACCCAAAACCATTGCTTTGAGGCAGTGAATGGCTTGGATAAAGTTATTTTGGGTTAGAATATGTTATAATACAATGAATTTGATTGATTACAAGTGCTAGAGATGCATGAAGAATGTTTAAAAGTGAGAAGAAAGACTTGTTGATATTTGGTCCAAAATGGGATAAGAACCCAAAACCATTGCTTTGAGACAGTGAATGGCTTGTACAAAGTTATTTTGGGTTAGAATATGTTATAACACAATGAATTTGATTGATTACAAGTGCTAGAGATGCATGAAGAATGTTTAAAAGTGAGAAGAAAGACTTGTTGATATTTGGTCACAAATGGGATAAGAACCTAAAACCATTGCTTTGAGGCAGTGAATGGCTTGTATAAAGTTATTTTGGGTTAGAATATGTTATAATACAATGAATTTGATTGATTACAAGTGCTAGAGATACATGAAGAATGTTTAGAAGTTAGAAGAAAGACTTATTGATATTTGGTCCCAAATGGGATAAGAACCCAAAACCATTGCTTTGAGGAACTGAATGGCTTGTATAAAGTTGTTTTGGGTTAGAATATGCTATAATACAATGAATTAGATTGATTACAAGTGCTAGAGATGCATGAAGAATGTTTAAAAGTGAGAAGAAAGACTTGTTGATATTTGATCTAAATGGGATAAGAACCAAAAACCATTGCTTTGAGGCAGTGAATGGCTTGTATAAAGTTATTTTGGGTTAGAATATGTTATAATACAATGAATTTGATTGATTACAAGTGCTAGAGATACATGAAGAATGTTTAGAAGTGAGAAGAAAGATTTGTTGATATTTGGTCCCAAATGGGATAAGTACCCAAAACCATTGCTTTGAGGCAGTGAATGGCTTGTATAAAGTTAATTTGGGTTAGAATATGTTATAATACAATGAATTAGATTGATTACAAGTGCTAGAGATGCATGAAGAATGTTTAAAAGTGAGAAGAAAGACTTGTTGATATTTGGTCCCAAATGGGATAAGAACCCAAAACCATTGCTTTGAGGCAGTGAATGGCTTGTATAAAGTTATTTTGGGTTAGAATATGCTATAATACAATGAATTTGATTGATTACAAGTGCTAGAGATACATGAAGAATGTTTAGAAGTTAGAAGAAAGACTTATTGATATTTGGTCCCAAATGGGATAAGAACCCAAAACCATTGCTTTGAGGCAGTGAATGGCTTGTATAAAGTTATTTTGGGTTAGAATATGTTATAATACAATGAATTTGATTGATTACAAGTGCTAGAGATACATGAAGAATGTTTAGAAGTGAGAAGAAAGATTTGTTGATATTTGGTCCCAAATGGGATAAGAACCCAAAACCATTGCTTTGAGGCAGTGAATGGCTTGTATAAATTTATTTTGGGTTAGAATATGTTATAATACAATGAATTAGATTGATTACAAGTGCTAGAGATACATGAATAATGTTTAGAATTGAGAAGAAAGACTTGTTTTTATTTGGTCACAAATGGGATAAGAACCCAAAACCATTGCTTTGAGGCCGTGAATGGCTTGTATAAATTTATTTTGGGTTAGAATATGTTATAATACAATGAATTTTATTGATTACAAGTGCTAGAGATGCATGAAGAATGTTTAAAAGTGAGAAGAAAGACTTGTTGATATTTGGTCACAAATGGGATAAGAACCCCAAACCATTGCTTTGAGGCAGTGAATGGCTTGTATAAAGTTATTTTGGCTTAGTATATGCTATAATACAATGAATTAGATTGGTTACAAGTGCTAGAGATACATGAATAATGTTTAGAAGTGAGAAGAAAGATTTGTTGATATTTGGTCCCAAATGGGATAAGTACCCAAAACCATTGCTTTGAGGCAGTGAATGGCTTGTATTAAGTTATTTTGGGTTAGAATATGTTATAATACAATGAATTAGATTGATTACAAGTGCTAGAGATGCATGAAGAATGTTTAAAAGTGAGAAGAAAGACTTGTTGATATTTGGTCCCAAATGGGATAAGAACCCAAAACCATTGCTTTGAGGCAGTGAATGGCTTGGATAAAGTTATTTTGGGTTAGAATATGTTATAATACAATGAATTTGATTGATTACAAGTGCTAGAGATGCATGAAGAATGTTTAAAAGTGAGAAAAAGACTTGTTGATATTTGGTCCAAAATGGGATAAGAACCCAAAACCATTGCTTTGAGGCAGTGAATGGCTTGTACAAAGTTATTTTGGGTTAGAATATGTTATAACACAATGAATTTGATTGATTACAAGTGCTAGAGATGCATGAAGAATGTTTAAAAGTGAGAAGAAAGACTTGTTGATATTTGGTCACAAATGGGATAAGAACCTAAAACCATTGCTTTGAGGCAGTGAATGGCTTGTATAAAGTTATTTTGGGTTAGAATATGTTATAATACAATGAATTTGATTGATTACAAGTGCTAGAGATACATGAAGAATGTTTAGAAGTTAGAAGAAAGACTTATTGATATTTGGTCCCAAATGGGATAAGAACCCAAAACCATTGCTTTGAGGAACTGAATGGCTTGTATAAAGTTATTTTGGGTTAGAATATGCTATAATACAATGAATTAGATTGATTACAAGTGCTAGAGATGCATGAAGAATGTTTAAAAGTGAGAAGAAAGACTTGTTGATATTTGATCCAAATGGGATAAGAACCAAAAACCATTGCTTTGAGGCAGTGAATGGCTTGTATAAAGTTATTTTGGGTTAGAATATGTTATAATACAATGAATTTGATTGATTACAAGTGCTAGAGATACATGAAGAATGTTTAGAAGTGAGAAGAAAGATTTGTTGATATTTGGTCCCAAATGGGATAAGTACCCAAAACCATTGCTTTGAGGCAGTGAATGGCTTGTATAAAGTTAATTTGGGTTAGAATATGTTATAATACAATGAATTAGATTGATTACAAGTGCTAGAGATGCATGAAGAATGTTTAAAAGTGAGAAGAAAGACTTGTTGATATTTGGTCCCAAATGGGATAAGAACCCAAAACCATTGCTTTGAGGCAGTGAATGGCTTGTATAAAGTTATTTTGGGTTAGAATATGTTATAATACAATGAATTTGATTGATTACAAGTGCTAGAGATACATGAAGAATGTTTAGAAGTGAGAAGAAAGACTTGTTGATATTTGGTCCAAAATGGGATAAGAACCCAAAACCATTGCTTTAAGGCAGTGAATGGTTTGTATAAAGTTATTTTGGGTTAGAATATGTTATAAGACAATGAATTAGATTGATTACAAGTGCTAGAGATACATGAATAATGTTTAGAATTGAGAAGAAAGACTTGTTTTTATTTGGTCACAAATGGGATAAGAACCCAAAACCATTGCTTTGAGGCAGTGAATGGCTTGTATAAATTTATTTTGGGTTAGAATATGTTATAATACAATGAATTAGATTGATTACAAGTGCTAGAGATACATGAATAATGTTTAGAATTGAGAAGAAAGACTTGTTTTTATTTGGTCACAAATGGGATAAGAACCCAAAACCATTGCTTTGAGGCCGTGAATGGCTTGTATAAATTTATTTTGGGTTAGAATATGTTATAATACAATGAATTTTATTGATTACAAGTGCTAGAGATGCATGAAGAATGTTTAAAAGTGAGAAGAAAGACTTGTTGATATTTGGTCACAAATGGGATAAGAACCCCAAACCATTGCTTTGAGGCAGTGAATGGCTTGTATAAAGTTATTTTGGCTTAGTATATGCTATAATACAATGAATTAGATTGGTTACAAGTGCTAGAGATACATGAATAATGTTTAGAAGTGAGAAGAAAGATTTGTTGATATTTGGTCCCAAATGGGATAAGAACCCAAAACCATTGCTTTGAGGCAGTGAATGGCTTGGATAAAGTTATTTTGGGTTAGAATATGTTATAATACAATGAATTTGATTGATTACAAGTGCTAGAGATGCATGAAGAATGTTTAAAAGTGAGAAGAAAGACTTGTTGATATTTGGTCCAAAATGGGATAAGAACCCAAAACCATTGCTTTGAGGCAGTGAATGGCTTGTACAAAGTTATTTTGGGTTAGAATATGTTATAACACAATGAATTTGATTAATTACAAGTGCTAGAGATGCATGAAGAATGTTTAAAAGTGAGAAGAAAGACTTGTTGATATTTGGTCACAAATGGGATAAGAACCTAAAACCATTGCTTTGAGGCAGTGAATGGCTTGTATAAAGTTATTTTGGGTTAGAATATGTTATAATACAATGAATTTGATTGATTACAAGTGCTAGAGATACATGAAGAATGTTTAGAAGTTAGAAGAAAGACTTATTGATATTTGGTCCCAAATGGGATAAGAACCCAAAACCATTGCTTTGAGGAACTGAATGGCTTGTATAAAGTTATTTTGGGTTAGAATATGCTATAATACAATGAATTTGATTGATTACAAGTGCTAGAGATAAATGAAGAATGTTTAGAAGTGAGAAGAAAGACTTGTTGATATTTGGTCCCAAATGGGATAAGTACCCAAAACCATTGCTTTGAGCCAGTGAATGGCTTGTATAAAGTTATTTTGGGTTAGAATATGTTATAATACAATGAATTAGATTGATTACAAGTGCTAGAGATACATGAATAGTGTTTAGAAGTGAGAAGAAAGACTTGTTTATATTTGGTCACAAATGGTATAAGAACCCAAAACCTTTGCTTTGAGGCAGTGAATGGTTTGTATAAAGTTATTTTGGGTTAGAATATGTTATAATACAATGAATTAGATTGATTACAAGTGCTAGAGATACATGAATAATGTTTAGAATTGAGAAGAAAGACTTGTTTTTATTTGGTCACAAATGGGATAAGAACCCAAAACCATTGCTTTGAGGCAGTGAATGGCTTGTATAAATTTATATTGGGTTAGAATATGTTATAATACAATGAATTTTATTGATTACAAGTGCTAAAGATGCATGATAAATGTTTAAAAGTGAGAAGAAAGACTTGTTGATATTTGGTCACAAATGGGATAAGAACCCCAAACCATTGCTTTGAGGCAGTGAATGGCTTGTATAAAGTTATTTTGGCTTAGTATATGCTATAATACAATGAATTAGATTGGTTACAAGTGCTAGAAATACATGAATAATGTTTAGAAGTGAGAAGAAAGACTTGTTGATATTTGATCCAAATGGGATAAGAACCAAAAACCATTGCTTTGAGGCAGTGAATGGCTTGTATAAAGTTATTTTGGGTTAGAATATGTTATAATACAATGAATTTGATTGATTACAAGTGCTAGAGATACATGAAGAATGTTTAGAAGTGAGAAGAAAGATTTGTTGATATTTGGTCCCAAATGGGATAAGTACCCAAAACCATTGCTTTGAGGCAGTGAATGGCTTGTATAAAGTTAATTTGGGTTAGAATATGTTATAATACAATGAATTAGATTGATTACAAGTGCTAGAGATGCATGAAGAATGTTTAAAAGTGAGAAGAAAGACTTGTTGATATTTGGTCCCAAATGGGATAAGAACCCAAAACCATTGCTTTGAGGCAGTGAATGGCTTGTATAAAGTTATTTTGGGTTAGAATATGTTATAATACAATGAATTTGATTGATTACAAGTGCTAGAGATGCATGAAGAATGTTTAAAAGTGAGAAGAAAGACTTGTTGATATTTGGTCCAAAATGGGATAAGAACCTAAAACCATTGCTTTAAGGCAGTGAATGGTTTGTATAAAGTTATTTTGGGTTAGAATATGTTATAAGACAATGAATTAGATTGATTACAAGTGCTAGAGATACATGAATAATGTTTAGAATTGAGAAGAAAGACTTGTTTTTATTTGGTCACAAATGGGATAAGAACCCAAAACCATTGCTTTGAGGCAGTGAATGGCTTGTATAAATTTATTTTGGGTTAGAATATGTTATAATACAATGAATTAGATTGATTACAAGTGCTAGAGATACATGAATAATGTTTAGAATTGAGAAGAAAGACTTGTTTTTATTTGGTCACAAATGGGATAAGAACCCAAAACCATTGCTTTGAGGCCGTGAATGGCTTGTATAAATTTATTTTGGGTTAGAATATGTTATAATACAATGAATTTTATTGATTACAAGTGCTAGAGATGCATGAAGAATGTTTAAAAGTGAGAAGAAAGACTTGTTGATATTTGGTCACAAATGGGATAAGAACCCCAAACCATTGCTTTGAGGCAGTGAATGGCTTGTATAAAGTTATTTTGGCTTAGTATATGCTATAATACAATGAATTAGATTGGTTACAAGTGCTAGAGATACATGAATAATGTTTAGAAGTGAGAAGAAAGATTTGTTGATATTTGGTCCCAAATGGGATAAGAACCCAAAACCATTGCTTTGAGGCAGTGAATGGCTTGGATAAAGTTATTTTGGGTTAGAATATGTTATAATACCATGAATTTGATTGATTACAAGTGCTAGAGATGCATGAAGAATGTTTAAAAGTGAGAAGAAAGACTTGTTGATATTTGGTCCAAAATGGGATAAGAACCCAAAACCATTGCTTTGAGGCAGTGAATGGCTTGTACAAAGTTATTTTGGGTTAGAATATGTTATAACACAATGAATTTGATTAATTACAAGTGCTAGAGATGCATGAAGAATGTTTAAAAGTGAGAAGAAAGACTTGTTGATATTTGGTCACAAATGGGATAAGAACCTAAAACCATTGCTTTGAGGCAGTGAATGGCTTGTATAAAGTTATTTTGGGTTAGAATATGTTATAATACAATGAATTTGATTGATTACAAGTGCTAGAGATACATGAAGAATGTTTAGAAGTTAGAAGAAAGACTTATTGATATTTGGTCCCAAATGGGATAAGAACCCAAAACCATTGCTTTGAGGAACTGAATGGCTTGTATAAAGTTATTTTGGGTTAGAATATGCTATAATACAATGAATTTGATTGATTACAAGTGCTAGAGATAAATGAAGAATGTTTAGAAGTGAGAAGAAAGACTTGTTGATATTTGGTCCCAAATGGGATAAGTACCCAAAACCATTGCTTTGAGCCAGTGAATGGCTTGTATAAAGTTATTTTGGGTTAGAATATGTTATAATACAATGAATTAGATTGATTACAAGTGCTAGAGATACATGAATAGTGTTTAGAAGTGAGAAGAAAGACTTGTTTATATTTGGTCACAAATGGTATAAGAACCCAAAACCTTTGCTTTGAGGCAGTGAATGGTTTGTATAAAGTTATTTTGGGTTAGAATATGTTATAATACAATGAATTAGATTGATTACAAGTGCTAGAGATACATGAATAATGTTTAGAATTGAGAAGAAAGACTTGTTTTTATTTGGTCACAAATGGGATAAGAACCCAAAACCATTGCTTTGAGGCAGTGAATGGCTTGTATAAATTTATATTGGGTTAGAATATGTTATAATACAATGAATTTTATTGATTACAAGTGCTAAAGATGCATGATAAATGTTTAAAAGTGAGAAGAAAGACTTGTTGATATTTGGTCCCAAATGGGATAAGAACCCAAAACCATTGCTTTGAGGCAGCGAATGGCTTGTATAAAGTTATTTTGGGTTAGAATATGTTATAATACAATGAATTTGATTGATTACAAGTGCTAGAGATGCATGAAGAATGTTTAAAAGTGAGAAGAAAGACTTGTTGATATTTGGTCACAAATGGGATAAGAACCCCAAACCATTGCTTTGAGGCAGTGAATGGCTTGTATAAAGTTATTTTGGCTTAGTATATGCTATAATACAATGAATTAGATTGGTTACAAGTGCTAGAAATACATGAATAATGTTTAGAAGTGAGAAGAAAGATTTGTTGATATTTGGTCCCAAATGGGATAAGTACCCAAAACCATTGCTTTGAGGCAGTGAATGGCTTGTATAAAGTTATTTTGGGTTAGAATATGTTATAATACAATGAATTTGATTGATTACAAGTGCTAGAGATACATGAAGAATGTTTAGAAGTGAGAAGAAAGATTTGTTGATATTTGGTCCCAAATGGGATAAGTACCCAAAACCATTGCTTTGAGGCAGTGAATGGCTTGTATAAAGTTAATTTGGGTTAGAATATGTTATAATACAATGAATTAGATTGATTACAAGTGCTAGAGATGCATGAAGAATGTTTAAAAGTGAGAAGAAAGATTTGTTGATATTTGGTCCCAAATGGGATAAGTACCCAAAACCATTGCTTTGAGGCAGTGAATGGCTTGTATAAAGTTATTTTGAGTTAGAATATGTTATAATACAATGAATTAGATTGATTACAAGTGCTAGAGATACATGAATAATGTTTAGAAGTGAGAAGAAAGACTTGTTGATATTTGGTCACAAATGGGATAAGAACCTAAAACCATTGCTTTGAGGCAGTGAATGGCTTGTATAAAGTTATTTTGGGTTAGAATATGTTATAATACAATGAATTTGATTGATTACAAGTGCTAGAGATACATGAAGAATGTTTAGAAGTTAGAAGAAAGACTTATTGATATTTGGTCCCAAATGGGATAAGAACCCAAAACCATTGCTTTGAGGCAGCGAATGGCTTGTATAAAGTTATTTTGGGTTAGAATATGTTATAATACAATGAATTTGATTGATTACAAGTGCTAGAGATGCATGAAGAATGTTTAAAAGTGAGAAGAAACACTTGTTGATATTTGGTCCCAAATGGGATAAGAACCCAAAACCATTGCTTTGAGGCAGCGAATGGCTTGTATAAAGTTATTTTGGGTTAGAATATGTTATAATACAATGAATTTGATTGATTACAAGTGCTAGAGATGCATGAAGAATGTTTAAAAGTGAGAAGAAACACTTGTTGATATTTGGTCCCAAATGGGATAAGAACCAAAAACCATTGCTTTGAGGCAGTGAATAGCTTGTATAAAGTTATTTTGGGTTAGAATATGTTATAATACAATGAATTTGATTGATTACAAGTGCTAGAGATACATGAAGAATGTTTAGAAGTGAGAAGAAAGATTTGTTGATATTTGGTCCCAAATGGGACAAGTACCCAAAACCATTGCTTTGAGGCAGTGAATGGCTTGTATAAAGTTAATTTGGGTTAGAATATATTATAATACAATGAATAAGATTGATTACAAGTGCTAGAGATGCATGAAGAATGTTTAAAAGTGAGAAGAAAGACTTGTTGATATTTGGTCCCAAATGGGATAAGATTCCAAAACCATTGCTTTGAGGCAGTGAATGGCTTGTATAAAGTTATTTTGGGTTAGAATATGTTATAATACAATGAATATGATTGATTACAAGTGCTAGAGATGCATGAAGAATGTTTAAAAGTGAGAAGAAAGACTTGTTGATATTTGGTCCAAAATGGGATAAGAACCCAAAACCATTGCTTTGAGGCAGTGAATGGTTTGTATAAAGTTATTTTGGGTTAGAATATGTTATAATACAATGAATTAGATTGATTACAAGTGCTAGAGATACATGAATAATGTTTAGAATTGAGAAGAAAGACTTGTTTTTATTTGGTCACAAATGGGATAAGAACCCAAAACCATTGCTTTGAGGCAGTGAGTGGCTTGTATAAATTTATTTTGGGTTAGAATATGTTATACAATGAATTTTATTGATTACAAGTGCTAGAGATGCATGAAGAATGTTTAAAAGTGAGAAGAAAGACTTGTTGATATTTGGTCACAAATGGGATAAGAACCCCAAACCATTGCTTTGAGGCAGTGAATGGCTTGTATAAAGTTATTTTGGCTTAGTATATGCTATAATACAATGAATTAGATTGGTTACAAGTGCTAGAAATACATGAATAATGTTTAGAAGTGAGAAGAAAGATTTGTTGATATTTGGTCCCAAATGGGATAAGTACCCAAAACCATTGCTTTGAGGCAGTGAATGGCTTGTATAAAGTTATTTTGGGTTAGAATATGTTATAATACAATGAATTAGATTGATTACAAGTGCTAGAGATACATGAATAATGTTTAGAATTGAGAAGAAAGACTTGTTTTTATTTGGTCACAAATGGGATAAGAACCCAAAACCATTGCTTTGAGGCAGTGAATGGCTTGTATAAATTTATTTTGGGTTAGAATATGTTATAATACAATGAATTTTATTGATTACAAGTGCTAAAGATGCATGATAAATGTTTAAAAGTGAGAAGAAAGACTTGTTGATATTTGGTCCCAAATGGGATAAGAACCCAAAACCATTGCTTTGAGGCAGCGAATGGCTTGTATAAAGTTATTTTGGGTTAGAATATGTTATAATACAATGAATTTGATTGATTACAAGTGCTAGAGATGCATGAAGAATGTTTAAAAGTGAGAAGAAACACTTGTTGATATTTGGTCCCAAATGGGATAAGAACCAAAAACCATTGCTTTGAGGCAGTGAATGGCTTGTATAAAGTTATTTTGGATTAGAATATGTTATAATACAATGAATTTGATTGATTACAAGTGCTAGAGATACATGAAGAATGTTTAGAAGTGAGAAGAAAGATTTGTTGATATTTGGTCCCAAATGGGATAAGTACCCAAAACCATTGCTTTGAGGCAGTGAATGGCTTGAATAAAGTTATTTTGGGTTAGAATATGTTATAATACAATGAATTAGATTGATTACAAGTGCTAGAGATGCATGAAGAATGTTTAAAAGTGAGAAGAAAGACTTGTTGATATTTGGTCCCAAATGGGATAAGAACCCAAAACCATTGCTTTGAGGCAGTGAATGGCTTGTATAAAGTTATTTTGGGTTAGAATATGTTATAATACAATGAATTTGATTGATTACAAGTGCTAGAGATGCATGAAGAATGTTTAAAAGTGAGAAGAAAGACTTGTTGATATTTGGTCCAAAATGGGATAAGAATCCAAAACCATTGCTTTGAGGCAGTGAATGGCTTGTACAAAGTTATTTTGGGTTAGAATATGTTATAACACAATGAATTTGTTTGATTACAAGTGCTAGAGATGCATGAAGAATGTTTAAAAGTGAGAAGAAAGACTTGTTGATATTTGGTCCAAAATGGGATAAGAACCCAAAACCATTGCTTTGAGGCAGTGAATGGTTTGTATAAAGTAATTTTGGCTTAGAATATGTTATAATACAATGAATTAGATTGATTACAAGTGCTAGAGATACATGAATAATGTTTAGAATTGAGAAGAAAGACTTGTTTTTATTTGGTCACAAATGGGATAAGAACCCAAAACCATTGCTTTGAGGCAGTGAGTGGCTTGTATAAATTTATTTTGGGTTAGAATATGTTATAATACAATGAATTTTATTGATTACAAGTGCTAGAGATGCATGAAGAATGTTTAAAAGTGAGAAGAAAGACTTGTTGATATTTGGTCCCAAATGGGATAAGAACCCAAAACCATTGCTTTGAGGCAGCGAATGGCTTGTATAAAGTTATTTTGGCTTAGAATATGTTATAATACAATGAATTTGATTGATTACAAGTGCTAGAGATGCATGAAGAATGTTTAAAAGTGAGAAGAAACACTTGTCGATATTTGGTCCCAAATGGGATAAGAACCAAAAACCATTGCTTTGAGGCAGTGAATGGCTTGTATAAAGTTATTTTGGGTTAGAATATGTTATAATACAATGAATTTGATTGATTACAAGTGCTAGAGATACATGAAGAATGTTTAGAAGTGAGAAGAAAGATTTGTTGATATTTGGTCCCAAATGGGATAAGTACCCAAAACCATTGCTTTGAGGCAGTGAATGGCTTGAATAAAGTTATTTTGGGTTAGAATATGTTATAATACAATGAATTAGATTGATTACAAGTGCTAGAGATGCATGAAGAATGTTTAAAAGTGAGAAGAAAGACTTGTTGATATTTGGTCCCAAATGGGATAAGAACCCAAAACCATTGCTTTGAGGCAGTGAATGGCTTGTATAAAGTTATTTTGGGTTAGAATATGTTATAATACAATGAATTTGATTGATTACAAGTGCTAGAGATGCATGAAGAATGTTTAAAAGTGAGAAGAAAGACTTGTTGATATTTGGTCCAAAATGGGATAAGAACCCAAAACAATTGCTTTGAGGCAGTGAATGGCTTGTACAAAGTTATTTTGGGTTAGAATATGTTATAACACAATGAATTTGATTGATTACAAGTGCTAGAGATGCATGAAGAATGTTTAAAAGTGAGAAGACAGACTTGTTGATATTTGGTCCAAAATGGGATAAGAACCCAAAACCATTGCTTTGAGGCAGTGAATGGTTTGTATAAAGTTATTTTGGCTTAGAATATGTTATAATACAATGAATTAGATTGATTACAAGTGCTAGAGATACATGAATAATGTTTAGAATTGAGAAGAAAGACTTGTTTTTATTTGGTCCCAAATGGGATAAGTACCCAAAACCATTGCTTTGAGGCAGTGAATGGCTTGAATAAAGTTATTTTGGGTTAGAATATGTTATAATACAATGAATTAGATTGATTACAAGTGCTAGAGATGCATGAAGAATGTTTAAAAGTGAGAAGAAAGACTTGTTGATATTTGGTCCCAAATGGGATAAGAACCCAAAACCATTGCTTTGAGGCAGTGAATGGCTTGTATAAAGTTATTTTGGGTTAGAATATGTTATAATACAATGAATTAGATTGATTACAAGTGCTAGAGATGCATGAAGAATGTTTAAAAGTGAGAAGAAAGACTTGTTGATATTTGGTCCCAAATGGGATAAGAACCAAAAACCATTGCTTTGAGGCAGTGAATGGCTTGTATAAAGTTATTTTGGGTTAGAATATGTTATAATACAATGAATTTGATTGATTACAAGTGCTAGAGATACATGAAGAATGTTTAGAAGTGAGAAGAAAGATTTGTTGATATTTGGTCCCAAATGGGATAAGTACCCAAAACCATTGCTTTGAGGCAGTGAATGGCTTGAATAAAGTTATTTTGGGTTAGAATATGTTATAATACAATGAATTAGATTGATTACAAGTGCTAGAGATGCATGAAGAATGTTTAAAAGTGAGAAGAAAGACTTGTTGATATTTGGTCCCAAATGGGATAAGAACCCAAAACCATTGCTTTGAGGCAGTGAATGGCTTGTATAAAGTTATTTTGGGTTAGAATATGTTATAATACAATGAATTTGATTGATTACAAGTGCTAGAGATGCATGAAGAATGTTTAAAAGTGAGAAGAAAGACTTGTTGATATTTGGTCCAAAATGGGATAAGAACCCAAAACAATTGCTTTGAGGCAGTGAATGGCTTGTACAAAGTTATTTTGGGTTAGAATATGTTATAACACAATGAATTTGATTGATTACAAGTGCTAGAGATGCATGAAGAATGTTTAAAAGTGAGAAGACAGACTTGTTGATATTTGGTCCAAAATGGGATAAGAACCCAAAACCATTGCTTTGAGGCAGTGAATGGTTTGTATAAAGTTATTTTGGCTTAGAATATGTTATAATACAATGAATTAGATTGATTACAAGTGCTAGAGATACATGAATAATGTTTAGAATTGAGAAGAAAGACTTGTTTTTATTTGGTCACAAATGGGATAAGAACCCAAAACCATTGCTTTGAGGCAGTGAGTGGCTTGTATAAATTTATTTTGGGTTAGAATATGTTATAATACAATGAATTTTATTGATTACAAGTGCTAGAGATGCATGAAGAATGTTTAAAAGTGAGAAGAAAGACTTGTTGATATTTGGTCACAAATGGGATAAGAACCCCAAACCATTGCTTTGAGGCAGTGAATGGCTTGTATAAAGTTATTTTGGCTTAGTATATGCTATAATACAATGAGTTAGATTGGTTACAAGTGCTAGAGATACATGAATAATGTTTAGAAGTGAGAAGAAAGATTTGTTGATATTTGGTCCCAAATGGGATAAGTACCCAATACCATTGCTTTGAGGCAGTGAATGGCTTGTATAAAGTTATTTTGGGTTAGAATATGTTATAATACAATGAATTTGATTGATTACAAGTGCTAGAGATACATGAAGAATGTTTAGAAGTGAGAAGAAAGATTTGTTGATATTTGGTCCCAAATGGGATAAGTACACAAAACCATTGCTTTGAGGCAGTGAATGGCTTGTATAAATTTATTTTGGGTTAGAATATGTTATAATACAATGAATTTGATTGATTACAAGTGCTAGAGATACATGAAGAATGTTTAGAAGTGAGAAGAAAGATTTGTTGATATTTGGTCCCAAATGGGATAAGTACCCAAAACCATTGCTTTGAGGCAGTGAATGGCTTGAATAAAGTTATTTTGGGTTAGAATATGTTATAATACAATGAATTAGATTGATTACAAGTGCTAGAGATGCATGAAGAATGTTTAAAAGTGAGAAGAAAGACTTGTTGATATTTGGTCCCAAATGGGATAAGAACCCAAAACCATTGCTTTGAGGCAGTGAATGGCTTGTATAAAGTTATTTTGGGTTAGAATATGTTATAATACAATAAATTTGATTGATTACAAGTGCTAGAGATGCATGAAGAATGTTTAAAAGTGAGAAGAAAGACTTGTTGATATTTGGTCCAAAATGGGATAAGAACCCAAAACAATTGCTTTGAGGCAGTGAATGGCTTGTACAAAGTTATTTTGGGTTAGAATATGTTATAACACAATGAATTTGATTGATTACAAGTGCTAGAGATGCATGAAGAATGTTTAAAAGTGAGAAGACAGTCTTGTTGATATTTGGTCCAAAATGGGATAAGAACCCAAAACCATTGCTTTGAGGCAGTGAATGGTTTGTATAAAGTTATTTTGGCTTAGAATATGTTATAATACAATGAATTAGATTGATTACAAGTGCTAGAGATACATGAATAATGTTTAGAATTGAGAAGAAAGACTTGTTTTTATTTGGTCACAAATGGGATAAGGACCCAAAACCATTGCTTTGAGGCAGTGAGTGGCTTGTATAAATTTATTTTGGGTTAGAATATGTTATAATACAATGAATTTTATTGATTACAAGTGCTAGAGATGCATGAAGAATGTTTAAAAGTGAGAAGAAAGACTTGTTGATATTTGGTCACAAATGGGATAAGAACCCCAAACCATTGCTTTGAGGCAGTGAATGGCTTGTATAAAGTTATTTTGGCTTAGTATATGCTATAATACAATGAATTAGATTGGTTACAAGTGCTAGAGATACATGAATAATGTTTAGAAGTGTGAAGAAAGATTTGTTGATATTTGGTCCCAAATGGGATAAGTACCCAATACCATTGCTTTGAGGCAGTGAATGGCTTGTATAAAGTTATTTTGGGTTAGAATATGTTATAATACAATGAATTTGATTGATTACAAGTGCTAGAGATACATGAAGAATGTTTAGAAGTGAGAAGAAAGATTTGTTGATATTTGTTCCCAAATGGGATAAGTACACAAAACCATTGCTTTGAGGCAGTGAATGGCTTGTATAAAGTTATTTTGGGTTAGAATATGTTATAATACAATGAATTAGATTGATTACAAGTGCTAGAGATGCATGAAGAATGTTTAAAAGTGAGAAGAAAGACTTGTTGATATTTGGTCCCAAATGGGATAAGAACCCAAAACCATTGCTTTGAGGCAGTGAATGGCTTGTATAAAGTTATTTTGGGTTAGAATATGTTATAATACAATGAATTTGATTGATTACAAGTGCTAGAGATGCATGAAGAATGTTTAAAAGTAAGAAGAAAGACTTGTTGATATTTGGTCCAAAATGGGATAAGAACCCAAAACCATTGCTTTGAGGCAGTGAATGGCTTGTACAAAGTTATTTTGGGTTAGAATATGTTATAACACAATGAATTTGATTGATTACAAGTGCTAGAGATTCATGAAGAATGTTTAAAAGTGAGAAGAAAGACTTGTTGATATTTGGTCACAAATGGGATAAGAACCTAAAACCATTGCTTTGAGGCAGTGAATGGCTTGTATAAAGTTATTTTGGGTTAGAATATGTTATAATACAATGAATTAGATTGATTATAAGTGCTAGAGATACATGAAAAATGTTTAGAAGTTAGAAGAAAGACTTATTGATATTTGGTCCCAAATGGGATAAGAACCCAAAACCATTGCTTTGAGGAAGTGAATGGCTTGTATAAAGTTATTTTGGGTTAGAATATGCTATAATACAATGAATTTGATTGATTACAAGTGCTAGAGATAAATGAAGAATGTTTAGAAGTGAGAAGAAAGACTTGTTGATATTTGGTCCCAAATGGGATAAGTACCCAAAACCATTGCTTTGAGGCAGTGAATGGCTTGGATAAAGTTATTTTGGGTTAGAATATGTTATAATACAATGAATTAGATTGATTACAAGTGCTAGAGATACATGAATAATGTTTAGAAGTGAGAAGAAAGACTTGTTTATATTTGGTCACAAATGGTATAAGAACCCAAAACCTTTGCTTTGAGGCAGTGAATGGTTTGTATAAAGTTATTTTAGGTTAGAATATGTTATAATACAATGAATTAGATTGATTACAAGTGCTAGAGATACATGAATAATGTTTAGAATTGAGAAGAAAGACTTGTTTTTATTTGGTCACAAATGGGATAAGAACCCAAAACCATTGCTTTGAGGCAGTGAATGGCTTGTATAAATTTATTTTGGGTTAGAATATGTTATAATGCAATGAATTTTATTGATTACAAGTGCTAAAGATGCATGATAAATGTTTAAAAGTGAGAAGAAAGACTTGTTGATATTTGGTCCCAAATGGGATAAGAACCTAAAACCATTGCTTTGAGGCAGCGAATGGCTTGTATAAACTTATTTTGGGTTAGAATATGTTATAATACAATGAATTTGATTGATTACAAGTGCTAGAGATGCATGAAGAATGTTTAAAATTGAGAAGAAACACTTGTTGATATTTGGTCCCAAATGGGATAAGAACCAAAAACCATTGCTTTGAGGCAGTGAATGGCTTGTATAAAGTTATTTTGGGTTAGAATATGTTATAATACAATGAATTTGATTGATTACAAGTGCTAGAGATGCATGAAGAATGTTTAAAAGTGAGAAGAAAGACTTGTTGATATTTGGTCCAAAATGGGATAAGAACCCAAAACCATTGCTTTGAGGCAGTGAATGGTTTGTATAAAGTTATTTTGGCTTAGAATATGTTATAATACAATGAATTACATTGATTACAAGTGCTAGAGATACATGAATAATGTTTAGAATTGAGAAGAAAGACTTGTTTTTATTTGGTCACAAATGGGATAAGAACCCAAAACCATTGCTTTGAGGCAGTGAGTGGCTTGTATAAATTTATTTTGGGTTAGAATATGTTATAATACAATGAATTTTATTGATTACAAGTGCTAGAGATGCATGAAGAATGTTTAAAAGTGAGAAGAAAGACTTGTTGATATTTGGTCACAAATGGGATAAGAACCCCAAACCATTGCTTTGAGGCAGTGAATGGCTTGTATAAAGTTATTTTGGCTTAGTATATGCTATAATACAATGAATTAGATTGGTTACAAGTGCTAGAGATACATGAATAATGTTTAGAAGTGAGAAGAAAAACTTGTTTTTATTTGGTCACAAATAGGATAAGAACCCAAAACCATTGCTTTGAGGCAGTGAATGGCTTGTCTAAATTTATTTTGGGTTAGAATATGTTATAATACAATGAATTTTATTGATTACAAGTGCTAGAGATGCATGAAGAATGTTTAAAAGTGAGAAGAAAGACTTGTTGATATTTGGTCACAAAAGGGATAAGAACTCCAAACCATTGCTTTGAGGCAGTGAATGGCTTGTATAAAGTTATTTTGGCTTAGTATATGCTATAATACAATGAATTAGATTGGTTACAAGTGCTAGAGATACATGAATAATGTTTAGAAGTGAGAAGAAAGATTTGTTGATATTTGGTCCCAAATGGGATAAGTACCCAAAACCATTGCTTTGAGGCAGTGAATGGCTTCTATAAAGTTATTTTGGGTTAGAATATGTTATAATACAATGAATTAGATTGATTACAAGTGCTAGAGATGCATGAAGAATGTTTAAAAGTGAGAAGAAAGACTTGTTGATATTTGGTCCCAAATGGGATAAGAACCAAAAACCATTGCTTTGAGGCCGTGAATGGCTTGTATAAAGTTATTTTGGGTTAGAATATGTTATAATACAATGAATTTGATTAATTACAAGTGCTAGAGATACATGAAGAATGTTTAGAAGTGAGAAGAAAGATTTGTTGATATTTGGTCCCAAATGGGATAAGTACCCAAAACCATTGCTTTGAGGCAGTGAATGGCTTGTATAAAGTTATTTTGGGTTAGAATATGTTATAATACAATGAATTAGATTGATTACAAGTGCTAGAGATGCATGAAGAATGTTTAAAAGTGAGAAGAAAGACTTGTTGATATTTGGTCCCATATGGGATAAGAACCCAAAACCATTGCTTTGAGGCAGTGAATGGCTTGTATAAAGTTATTTTGGGTTAGAATATGTTATAATACAATGAATTTGATTGATTACAAGTGCTAGAGATACATGAAGAATGTTTAGAAGTGAGAAGAAAGACTTGTTGATATTTGGTCACAAATGGGATAAGAACCTAAAACCATTGCTTTGAGGCAGTGAATGGCTTGTATAAAGTTATTTTGGGTTAGAATATGTTATAATACAATGAATTTGATTGATTACAAGTGCTAGAGATACATGAAGAATGTTTAGAAGTTAGAAGAAAAACTTATTGATATTTGGTCCCAAATGGGATAAGAACCCAAAACCATTGCTTTGAGGAAGTGAATGGCTTGTATAAAGTTATTTTGGGTTAGAATATGCTATAATACAATGAATTTGATTGATTACAAGTACTAGAGATAAATGAAGAATGTTTAGAAGTGAGAAGAAAGACTTGTTGATATTTGGTCACAAATGGTATAAGAACCCAAAACCTTTGCTTTGAGGCAGTGAATGGTTTGTATAAAGTTATTTTGGGTTAGAATATGTTATAATACAATGAATTAGATTGATTACAAGTGCTAGAGATACATGAATAATGTTTAGAATTGAGAAGAAAAACTTGTTTTTATTTGGTCACAAATGGGATAAGAACCCAAAACCTTTGCTTTGAGGCAGTGAATGGTTTGTATAAAGTTATTTTGGGTTAGAATATGTTATAATACAATGAATTAGATTGATTACAAGTGCTAGAGATACATGAATAATGTTTAGAATTGAGAAGAAAGACTTGTTTTTATTTGGTCACAAATAGGATAAGAAAACAAAACCATTGCTTTGAGGCAGTGAATGGATTGTATAAATTTATTTTGGGTTAGAATATGTTATAATGCAATAAATTTTATTGATTTCAAGTGCTAAAGATGCATGATAAATGTTTAAAAGTGAGAAGAAAGACTTGTTGATATTTGGTCACAAATGGGATAAGAACTCCAAACCATTTCTTTGAGGCAGTGAATGGCTTGTATAAAGTTATTTTGGGTTAGAATATGTTATAATACAATGAATTTGATTGATTACAAGTGCTAGAGATGCATGAAGAATGTTTAAAAGTGAGAAGAAAGACTTGTTGATATTTGGTCCAAAATGGGATAAGAACCCAAAACCATTGCTTTGAGGCAGCGAATGGCTTGTATAAAGTTATTTTGGGTTAGAATATGTTATAATACAATGAATTTGATTGATTACAAGTGCTAGAGATGCATGAAGAATGTTTAAAATTGAGAAGAAACACTTGTTGATATTTGGTCCCAAATGGGATAAGAACCAAAAACCATTGCTTTGAGGCAGTGAATGGCTTGTATAAAGTTATTTTGGGTTAGAATATGTTATAATACAATGAATTTGATTGATTACAAGTGCTAGAGATGCATGAAGAATGTTTAAAAGTGAGAAGAAAGACTTGTTGATATTTGGTCCAAAATGGGATAAGTACCAAAAACCATTGCTTTGAGGCCGTGAATGGCTTGTATAAAGTTATTTTGGGTTAGAATATGTTATAATACAATGAATTTGATTAATTACAAGTGCTAGAGATACATGAAGAATGTTTAGAAGTGAGAAGAAAGATTTGTTGATATTTGGTCACAAATGGGATAAGAACCCAAAACCATTGCTTTGAGGAAGTGAATGGCTTGTATAAAGTTATTTTGGGTTAGAATATGCTATAATACAATGAATTTTATTGATTACAAGTGCTAGAGATAAATGAAGAATGTTTAGAAGTGAGAAGAAAGACTTGTTGATATTTGGTCACAAATGGTATAAGAACCCAAAACCTTTGCTTTGAGGTAGTGAATGGTTTGTATAAAGTTATTTTGGGTTAGAATATGTTATAATACAATGAATTAGATTGATTACAAGTGCTAGAGATACATGAATAATGTTTAGAATTGAGAAGAAAAACTTGTTTTTATTTGGTCACAAATGGGATAAGAACCCAAAACCTTTGCTTTGAGGCAGTGAATGGTTTGTATAAAGTTATTTTGGGTTAGAATATGTTATAATAGAATGAATTAGATTGATTACAAGTGCTAGAGATACATGAATAATGTTTAGAATTGAGAAGAAAGACTTGTTTTTATTTGGTCACAAATGGGATAAGAACCCAAAACCATTGCTTTGAGGCAGTGAATGGCTTGTATAAATTTATTTTGGGTTAGAATATGTTATAATGCAATGAATTTTATTGATTACAAGTGCTAAAGATGCATGATAAATGTTTAAAAGTGAGAAGAAAGACTTGTTGATATTTGGTCCCAAATGGGATAAGAACCCAAAACCATTGCTTTGAGGCAGCGAATGGCTTGTATAAAGTTATTTTGGGTTAGAATATGTTATAATACAATGAATTTGATTGATTACAAGTGCTAGAGATGCATGAAGAATGTTTAAAATTGAGAAGAAACACTTGTTGATATTTGGTCCCAAATGGGATAAGAACCAAAAACCATTGCTTTGAGGCAGTGAATGGCTTGTAGAAAGTTATTTTGGGTTAGAATATGTTATAATACACTGAATTTGATTGATTACAAGTGCTAGAGATGCATGAAGAATGTTTAAAAGTGAGAAGAAAGACTTGTTGATATTTGGTCCAAAATGGGATAAGAACCCAAAACCATTGCTTTGAGGCAGTGAATGGTTTGTATAAAGTTATTTTGGCTTAGAATATGTTATAATACAATGAATTAGATTGATTACAAGTGCTAGAGATACATGAATAATGTTTAGAATTGAGAAGAAAGACTTGTTTTTATTTGGTCACAAATGGGATAAGAACCCAAAACCATTGCTTTGAGGCAGTGAGTGGCTTGTATAAATTTATTTTGGGTTAGAATATGTTATAATACAATGAATTTTATTGATTACAAGTGCTAGAGATGCATGAAGAATGTTTAAAAGTGAGAAGAAAGACTTGTTGATATTTGGTCACAAATGGGATAAGAACTCCAAACCATTGCTTTGAGGCAGTGAATGGCTTGTATAAAGTTATTTTGGCTTAGTATATGCTATAATATAATGAATTAGATTGGTTACAAGTGCTAGAGATACATGAATAATGTTTAGAAGTGAGAAGAAAGATTTGTTGATATTTGGTCCCAAATGGGATAAGTACCCAAAACCATTGCTTTGAGGCAGTGAATGGCTTCTATAAAGTTATTTTGGGTTAGAATATGTTATAATACAATGAATTAGATTGATTACAAGTGCTAGAGATGCATGAAGAATGTTTATAAGTGAGAAGAAAGACTTGTTGATATTTGGTCCCAAATGGGATAAGAACCAAAAACCATTGCTTTGAGGCCGTGAATGGCTTCTATAAAGTTATTTTGGGTTAGAATATGTTATAATACAATGAATTTGATTAATTACAAGTGCTAGAGATACATGAAGAATGTTTAGAAGTGAGAAGAAAGATTTGTTGATATTTGGTCCCAAATGGGATAAGTACCCAAAACCATTGCTTTGAGGCAGTGAATGGCTTGTATAAAGTTATTTTGGGTTAGAATATGTTATAATACAATGAATTAGATTGATTACAAGTGCTAGAGATGCATGAAGAATGTTTAAAAGTGAGAAGAAAGACTTGTTGATATTTGGTCCCATATGGGATAAGAACCCAAAACCATTGCTTTGAGGCAGTGAATGGCTTGTATAAAGTTATTTTGGGTTAGAATATGTTATAATACAATGAATTTGATTGATTACAAGTGCTAGAGATACATGAAGAATGTTTAGAAGTGAGAAGAAAGACTTGTTGATATTTGGTCACAAATGGGATAAGAACCTAAAACCATTGCTTTGAGGCAGTGAATGGCTTGTATAAAGTTATTTTGGGTTAGAATATGTTATAATACAATGAATTTGATTGATTACAAGTGCTAGAGATACATGAAAAATGTTTAGAAGTTAGAAGAAAAACTTATTGATATTTGGTCCCAAATGGGATAAGAACCCAAAACCATTGCTTTGAGGAAGTGAATGGCTTGTATAAAGTTATTTTGGGTTAGAATATGCTATAATACAATGAATTTGATTGATTACAAGTGCTAGAGATAAATGAAGAATGTTTAGAAGTGAGAAGAAAGACTTGTTGATATTTGGTCACAAATGGTATAAGAACCCAAAACCTTTGCTTTGAGGCAGTGAATGGTTTGTATAAAGTTATTTTGGGTTAGAATATGTTATAATACAATGAATTAGATTGATTACAAGTGCTAGAGATACATGAATAATGTTTAGAATTGAGAAGAAAAACTTGTTTTTATTTGGTCATAAATGGGATAAGAACCCAAAACCATTGCTTTGAGGCAGTGAATGGCTTGTATAAATTTATTTTGGGTTAGAATATGTTATAATACAATGAATTTTATTGATTACAAGTGCTATAGATGCATGAAGAATGTTTAAAAGTGAGAAGAAAGACTTGTTGATATTTGGTCACAAATGGGAAAAGAACTCCAAACCATTGCTTTGAGGCAGTGAATGGCTTGTATAAAGTTATTTTGGCTTAGTATATGCTATAATACAATGAATTAGATTGGTTACAAGTGCTAGAGATACATGAATAATGTTTAGAAGTGAGAAGAAAGATTTGTTGATATTTGGTCCCAAATGGGATAAGTACCCAAAACCATTGCTTTGAGGCAGTGAATGGCTTCTATAAAGTTATTTTGGGTTAGAATATGTTATAATACAATGAATTAGATTGATTACAAGTGCTAGAGATGCATGAAGAATGTTTAAAAGTGAGAAGAAAGACTTGTTGATATTTGGTCCCAAATGGGATAAGAACCAAAAACCATTGCTTTGAGGCAGTGAATGACTTGTATAAAGTTATTTTGGGTTAGAATATGTTATAATACAATGAATTTGATTAATTACAAGTGCTAGAGATACATGAAGAATGTTTAGAAGTGAGAAGAAAGATTTGTTGATATTTGGTCCCAAATGGGATAAGTACCCAAAACCATTGCTTTGAGGCAGTGAATGGCTTGTAGAAAGTTATTTTGGGTTAGAATATGTTATAATACACTGAATTTGATTGATTACAAGTGCTAGAGATGCATGAAGAATGTTTAAAAGTGAGAAGAAAGACTTGTTGATATTTGGTCCAAAATGGGATAAGAACCCAAAACCATTGCTTTGAGGCAGTGAATGGTTTGTATAAAGTTATTTTGGCTTAGAATATGTTATAATACAATGAATTAGATTGATTACAAGTGCTAGAGATACATGAATAATGTTTAGAATTGAGAAGAAAGACTTGTTTTTATTTGGTCACAAATGGGATAAGAACCCAAAACCATTGCTTTGAGGCAGTGAGTGGCTTGTATAAATTTATTTTGGGTTAGAATATGTTATAATACAATGAATTTTATTGATTACAAGTGCTAGAGATGCATGAAGAATGTTTAAAAGTGAGAAGAAAGACTTGTTGATATTTGGTCACAAATGGGATAAGAACTCCAAACCATTGCTTTGAGGCAGTGAATGGCTTGTATAAAGTTATTTTGGCTTAGTATATGCTATAATATAATGAATTAGATTGGTTACAAGTGCTAGAGATACATGAATAATGTTTAGAAGTGAGAAGAAAGATTTGTTGATATTTGGTCCCAAATGGGATAAGTACCCAAAACCATTGCTTTGAGGCAGTGAATGGCTTCTATAAAGTTATTTTGGGTTAGAATATGTTATAATACAATGAATTAGATTGATTACAAGTGCTAGAGATGCATGAAGAATGTTTATAAGTGAGAAGAAAGACTTGTTGATATTTGGTCCCAAATGGGATAAGAACCAAAAACCATTGCTTTGAGGCCGTGAATGGCTTCTATAAAGTTATTTTGGGTTAGAATATGTTATAATACAATGAATTTGATTAATTACAAGTGCTAGAGATACATGAAGAATGTTTAGAAGTGAGAAGAAAGATTTGTTGATATTTGGTCCCAAATGGGATAAGTACCCAAAACCATTGCTTTGAGGCAGTGAATGGCTTGTATAAAGTTATTTTGGGTTAGAATATGTTATAATACAATGAATTAGATTGATTACAAGTGCTAGAGATGCATGAAGAATGTTTAAAAGTGAGAAGAAAGACTTGTTGATATTTGGTCCCATATGGGATAAGAACCCAAAACCATTGCTTTGAGGCAGTGAATGGCTTGTATAAAGTTATTTTGGGTTAGAATATGTTATAATACAATGAATTTGATTGATTACAAGTGCTAGAGATACATGAAGAATGTTTAGAAGTGAGAAGAAAGACTTGTTGATATTTGGTCACAAATGGGATAAGAACCTAAAACCATTGCTTTGAGGCAGTGAATGGCTTGTATAAAGTTATTTTGGGTTAGAATATGTTATAATACAATGAATTTGATTGATTACAAGTGCTAGAGATACATGAAAAATGTTTAGAAGTTAGAAGAAAAACTTATTGATATTTGGTCCCAAATGGGATAAGAACCCAAAACCATTGCTTTGAGGAAGTGAATGGCTTGTATAAAGTTATTTTGGGTTAGAATATGCTATAATACAATGAATTTGATTGATTACAAGTGCTAGAGATAAATGAAGAATGTTTAGAAGTGAGAAGAAAGACTTGTTGATATTTGGTCACAAATGGTATAAGAACCCAAAACCTTTGCTTTGAGGCAGTGAATGGTTTGTATAAAGTTATTTTGGCTTAGAATATGTTATAATACAATGAATTAGATTGATTACAAGTGCTAGAGATACATGAATAATGTTTAGAATTGAGAAGAAAAACTTGTTTTTATTTGGTCATAAATGGGATAAGAACCCAAAACCATTGCTTTGAGGCAGTGAATGGCTTGTATAAATTTATTTTGGGTTAGAATATGTTATAATACAATGAATTTTATTGATTACAAGTGCTATAGATGCATGAAGAATGTTTAAAAGTGAGAAGAAAGACTTGTTGATATTTGGTCACAAATGGGAAAAGAACTCCAAACCATTGCTTTGAGGCAGTGAATGGCTTGTATAAAGTTATTTTGGCTTAGTATATGCTATAATACAATGAATTAGATTGGTTACAAGTGCTAGAGATACATGAATAATGTTTAGAAGTGAGAAGAAAGATTTGTTGATATTTGGTCCCAAATGGGATAAGTACCCAAAACCATTGCTTTGAGGCAGTGAATGGCTTCTATAAAGTTATTTTGGGTTAGAATATGTTATAATACAATGAATTAGATTGATTACAAGTGCTAGAGATGCATGAAGAATGTTTAAAAGTGAGAAGAAAGACTTGTTGATATTTGGTCCCAAATGGGATAAGAACCAAAAACCATTGCTTTGAGGCAGTGAATGACTTGTATAAAGTTATTTTGGGTTAGAATATGTTATAATACAATGAATTTGATTAATTACAAGTGCTAGAGATACATGAAGAATGTTTAGAAGTGAGAAGAAAGATTTGTTGATATTTGGTCCCAAATGGGATAAGTACCCAAAACCATTGCTTTGAGGCAGTGAATGGCTTGTATAAAGTTATTTTGGGTTAGAATATGTTATAATACAATGAATTAGATTGATTACAAGTGCTAGAGATGCATGAAGAATGTTTAAAAGTGAGAAGAAAGACTTGTTGATATTTGGTCCCATATGGGATAAGAACCCAAAACCATTGCTTTGAGGCAGTGAATGGCTTGTATAAAGTTATTTTGGATTAGAATATGTTATAATACAATGAATTTGATTGATTACAAGTGCTAGAGATACATGAAGAATGTTTAGAAGTGAGAAGAAAGACTTGTTGATATTTGGTCACAAATGGGATAAGAACCTAAAACTATTGCTTTGAGGAAGTGAATGGCTTGTATAAAGTTATTTTGGGTTAGAATATGCTATAATACAATGAATTTGATTGATTACAAGTGCTAGAGATAAATGAAGAATGTTTAGAAGTGAGAAGAAAGACTTGTTGATATTTAGTCACAAATGGTATAAGAACCCAAAACCTTTGCTTTGAGGCAGTGAATGGTTTGTATAAAGTTATTTTGGGTTAGAATATGTTATAATACAATGAATTAGATTGATTACAAGTGCTAGAGATACATGAATAATGTTTAGAATTGAGAAGAAAAACTTGTTTTTATTTGGTCACAAATGGGATAAGAACCCAAAACCTTTGCTTTGAGGCAGTGAATGGTTTGTATAAAGTTATTTTGGGTTAGAATATGTTATAATACAATGAATTAGATTGATTACAAGTGCTAGAGATACATGAATAATGTTTAGAAGTGAGAAGAAAGACTTGTTTTTATTTGGTCACAAATGGTATAAGAAAACAAAACCATTGCTTTGAGGCAGTGAATGGCTTGTATAAATTTATTTTGGGTTAGAATATGTTATAATGCAATAAATTTTATTGATTACAAGTGCTAAAGATGCATGATAAATGTTTAAAAGTGAGAAGAAAGACTTGTTGATATTTGGTCACAAATGGGATAAGAACTCCAAACCATTGCTTTGAGGCAGTGAATGGCTTGTATAAAGTTATTTTGGGTTAGAATATGTTATAATACAATGAATTTGATTGATTACAAGTGCTAGAGATGCATGAAGAATGTTTAAAAGTGAGAAGAAAGACTTGTTGATATTTGGTCCAAAATGGGATAAGAACCCAAAACCATTGCTTTGAGGCAGCGAATGGCTTGTATAAAGTTATTTTGGGTTAGAATATGTTATAATACAATGAATTTGATTGATTACAAGTGCTAGAGATGCATGAAGAATGTTTAAAATTGAGAAGAAACACTTGTTGATATTTGGTCCCAAATGGGATAAGAACCAAAAACCATTGCTTTGAGGCAGTGAATGGCTTGTATAAAGTTATTTTGGGTTAGAATATGTTATAATACAATGAATTTGATTGATTACAAGTGCTAGAGATGCATGAAGAATGTTTAAAAGTGAGAAGAAAGACTTGTTGATATTTGGTCCAAAATGGGATAAGAACCCAAAACCATTGCTTTGAGGCAATGAATGGTTTGTATAAAGTTATTTTGGGTTAGAATATGTTATAATACAATGAATTAGATTGATTACAAGTGCTAGAGATACATGAATAATGTTTAGAATTGAGAAGAAAGACTTGTTTTTATTTGGTCACAAATGGGATAAGAACCCAAAACCATTGCTTTGAGGCAGTGAGTGGCTTGTATAAATTTATTTTGGGTTAGAATATGTTATAATACAATGAATTTTATTGATTACAAGTGCTAGAGATGCATGAAGAATGTTTAAAAGTGAGAAGAAAGACTTGTTGATATTTGGTCACAAATGGGATAAGAACCCCAAACCATTGCTTTGAGGCAGTGAATGGCTTGTATAAAGCTATTTTAGCTTAGTATATGCTATAATACAATGAATTAGATTGGTTACAAGTGCTAGAGATACATGAATAATGTTTAGAAGTGAGAAGAAAAACTTGTTTTTATTTGGTCACAAATGGGATAAGAACCCAAAACCATTGCTTTGAGGCAGTGAATGGCTTGTATAAATTTATTTTGGGTTAGAATATGTTATAATACAATGAATTTTATTGATTACAAGTGCTAGAGATGAGTGAAGAATGTTTAAAAGTGAGAAGAAAGACTTGTTGATATTTGGTCACAAATGGGATAAGAACTCCAAACCATTGCTTTGAGGCAGTGAATGGCTTGTATAAAGTTATTTTGGCTTAGTATATGCTATAATACAATGAATTAGATTGGTTACAAGTGCTAGAGATACATGAATAATGTTTAGAAGTGAGAAGAAAGATTTGTTGATATTTGGTCCCAAATGGGATAAGTACCCAAAACCATTGCTTTGAGGCAGTGAATGGCTTCTATAAAGTTATTTTGGGTTAGAATATGTTATAATACAATGAATTAGTTTGATTACAAGTGCTAGAGATGCATGAAGAATGTTTAAAAGTGAGAAGAAAGACTTGTTGATATTTGGTCCCAAATGGGATAAGAACCAAAAACCATTGCTTTGAGGCCGTGAATGGCTTGTATAAAGTTATTTTGGGTTAGAATATGTTATAATACAATGAATTTGATTAATTACAAGTGCTAGAGATACATGAAGAATGTTTAGAAGTGAGAAGAAAGATTTGTTGATATTTGGTCCCAAATGGGATAAGTACCCAAAACCATTGCTTTGAGGCAGTGAATGGCTTGTATAAAGTTATTTTGGGTTAGAATATGTTATAATACAATGAATTAGATTGATTACAAGTGCTAGAGATGCATGAAGAATGTTTAAAAGTGAGAAGAAAGACTTGTTGATATTTGGTCCCATATGGGATAAGAACCCAAAACCATTGCTTTGAGGCAGTGAATGGCTTGTATAAAGTTATTTTGGGTTAGAATATGTTATAATACAATGAATTTGATTGATTACAAGTGCTAGAGATACATGAAGAATGTTTAGAAGTGAGAAGAAAGACTTGTTGATATTTGGTCACAAATGGGATAAGAACCTAAAACCATTGCTTTGAGGCAGTGAATGACTTGTATAAAGTTATTTTGGGTTAGAATATGTTATAATACAATGAATTTGATTGATTACAAGTGCTAGAGATACATGAAGAATGTTTAGAAGTTAGAAGAAAAACTTATTGATATTTGGTCCCAAATGGGAAAAGAACCCAAAACCATTGCTTTGAGGCAGTGAATGGCTTGTATAAATTTATTTTGGGTTAGAATATGTTATAATGCAATGAATTTTATTGATTACAAGTGCTAAAGATGCATGATAAATGTTTAAAAGTGAGAAGAAAGACTTGTTGATATTTGGTCCCAAATGGGATAAGAACCCAAAACCATTGCTTTGAGGCAGCGAATGGCTTGTATAAAGTTATTTTGGGTTAGAATATGTTATAATACAATGAATTTGATTGATTACAAGTGCTAGAGATGCATGAAGAATGTTTAAAATTGAGAAGAAACACTTGTTGATATTTGGTCCCAAATGGGATAAGAACCAAAAACCATTGCTTTGAGGCAGTGAATGGCTTGTAGAAAGTTATTTTGGGTTAGAATATGTTATAATACACTGAATTTGATTGATTACAAGTGCTAGAGATGCATGAAGAATGTTTAAAAGTGAGAAGAAAGACTTGTTGATATTTGGTCCAAAATGGGATAAGAACCCAAAACCATTGCTTTGAGGCAGTGAATGGTTTGTATAAAGTTATTTTGGCTTAGAATATGTTATAATACAATGAATTAGATTGATTACAAGTGCTAGAGATACATGAATAATGTTTAGAATTGAGAAGAAAGACTTGTTTTTATTTGGTCACAAATGGGATAAGAACCCAAAACCATTGCTTTGAGGCAGTGAGTGGCTTGTATAAATTTATTTTGGGTTAGAATATGTTATAATACAATGAATTTTATTGATTACAAGTGCTAGAGATGCATGAAGAATGTTTAAAAGTGAGAAGAAAGACTTGTTGATATTTGGTCACAAATGGGATAAGAACCCCAAACCATTGCTTTGAGGCAGTGAATGGCTTGTATAAAGTTATTTTGGCTTAGTATATGCTATAATACAATGAATTAGATTAGTTACAAGTGCTAGAGATACATGAATAATGTTTAGAAGTGAGAAGAAAAACTTGTTTTTATTTGGTCACAAATGGGATAAGAACCCAAAACCATTGCTTTGAGGCAGTGAATGGCTTGTATAAATTTATTTTGGGTTAGAATATGTTATAATACAATGAATTTTATTGATTACAAGTGCTAGAGATTCATGAAGAATGTTTAAAAGTGAGAAGAAAGACTTGTTGATATTTGGTCACAAATGGGACCAATTATCAAGAAGTCTTTCTTCTCACTTTTAAACATTTATCATGCATCTTTAGCACTTGTAATCAATAAAATTCATTGTATTATAACATATTCTAACCCGAAATAAATTTATACAAGCCATTCACTGCCTCAAAGCAATGGTTTTGGGTTCTTATCCCATTTGTGACCAAATAAAAACAAGTCTTTCTTCTCAATTCTAAACATTATTCATGTATCTCTAGCACTTGTAATCAATCTAATTCATTGTATTATAACATATTCTAACCCAAAATAACTTTATACAAACCATTCACTGCCTCAAAGCAAAGGATTTGGGTTCTTATACCATTTGTGACCAAATATAAACAAGTCTTTCTTCTCACTTCTAAACATTATTCATGTATCTCTAGCACTTGTAATCAATCTAATTCATTGTATTATAACATATTCTAACCCAAAATAACTTTATACAAGCCATTCACTGCCTCAAAGCAATGGTTTTGGGTACTTATCCCATTTGGGACCAAATATCAACAAGTCTTTCTTCTCACTTCTAAACATTCTTCATTTATCTCTAGCACTTGTAATCAATCAAATTCATTGTATTATAGCATATTCTAACCCAAAATAACTTTATACAAGCCATTCACTTCCTCAAAGCAATGGTTTTGGGTTCTTATCCCATTTGGGACCAAATATCAATAAGTCTTTCTTCTAACTTCTAAACATTCTTCATGTATCTCTAGCACTTGTAATCAATCAAATTCATTGTATTATAACATATTCTAACCCAAAATAACTTTATACAAGCCATTCACTGCCTCAAAGCAATGGTTTTAGGTTCTTATCCCATTTGTGACCAAATATCAACAAGTCTTTCTTCTCACTTCTAAACATTCTTCATGTATCTCTAGCACTTGTAATTAATCAAATTCATTGTATTATAACATATTCTAACCCAAAATAACTTTATACAAGTCATTCACTGCCTCAAAGCAATGGTTTTTGGTTCTTATCGCATTTGGGACCAAATATCAACAAGTCTTTCTTCTCACTTTTAAACATTCTTCATGCATCTCTAGCACTTGTAATCAATAAAATTCATTGTATTATAACATATTCTAACCCAAAATAAATTTATACAAGCCATTCACTGCCTCAAAGCAATGGTTTTGGGTTCTTATCCCATTTGTGACCAAATAAAAACAAGTCTTTCTTCTCAATTCTAAACATTATTCATGTATCTCTAGCACTTGTAATCAATCTAATTCATTGTATTATAACATATTCTAACCCAAAATAACTTTATACAAACCATTCACTGCCTCAAAGCAAAGGATTTGGGTTCTTATACCATTTGTGACCAAATATAAACAAGTCTTTCTTCTCACTTCTAAACATTATTCATGTATCTCTAGCACTTGTAATCAATCTAATTCATTGTTTTATAACATATTCTAACCCAAAATAACTTTATACAAGCCATTCACTGCCTCAAAGCAATGGTTTTGGGTACTTATCCCATTTGGGACCAAATATCAACAAGTCTTTCTTCTCACTTCTAAACATTCTTCATTTATCTCTAGCACTTGTAATCAATCAAATTCATTGTATTATAGCATATTCTAACCCAAAATAACTTTATACAAGCCATTCACTTCCTCAAAGCAATGGTTTTGGGTTCTTATCCCATTTGGGACCAAATATCAATAAGTCTTTCTTCTAACTTCTAAACATTCTTCATGTATCTCTAGCACTTGTAATCAATCAAATTCATTGTATTATAACATATTCTAACCCAAAATAACTTTATACAAGCCATTCACTGCCTCAAAGCAATGGTTTTAGGTTCTTATCCCATTTGTGACCAAATATCAACAAGTCTTTCTTCTCACTTCTAAACATTCTTCATGTATCTCTAGCACTTGTAATTAATCAAATTCATTGTATTATAACATATTCTAACCCAAAATAACTTTATACAAGTCATTCACTGCCTCAAAGCAATGGTTTTTGGTTCTTATCCCATTTGGGACCAAATATCAACAAGTCTTTCTTCTCACTTTTAAACATTCTTCATGCATCTCTAGCACTTGTACTCAATCTAATTCATTGTATTATAACATATTCTAACCCAAAATAACTTTATAGAAGCCATTCACTGCCTCAAAGCAATGGTTTTGGGTACTTATCCCATTTGGGACCAAATATCAACAAATCTTTCTTCTCACTTCTAAACATTATTCATGTATCTCTAGCACTTGTAACCAATCTAATTCATTGTATTATAGCATATACTAAGCCAAAATAACTTTATACAAGCCATTCACTGCCTCAAAGCAATGGTTTGGAGTTCTTATCCCATTTGTGACCAAATATCAACAAGTCTTTCTTCTCACTTTTAAACATTCTTCATGCATCTCTAGCACTTGTAATCAATAAAATTCATTGTATTATAACATATTCTAACCCAAAATAAATTTATACAAGCCATTCACTGCCTCAAAGCAATGGTTTTGGGTTCTTATCCCATTTGTGACCAAATAAAAACAAGTTTTTCTTCTCAATTCTAAACATTATTCATGTATCTCTAGCACTTGTAATCAATCTAATTCATTGTATTATAACATATTCTAACCCAAAATAACTTTATACAAACCATTCACTGCCTCAAAGCAAAGGTTTTGGGTTCTTATACCATTTGTGACCAAATATCAACAAGTCTTTCTTCTCACTTCTAAACATTCTTCATTTATCTCTAACACTTGTAATCAATCAAATTCATTGTATTATAGCATATTCTAACCCAAAATAACTTTATACAAGCCACTCACTTCCTCAAAGCAATGGTTTTGGGTTCTTATCCCATTTGGGACCAAATATCAATAAGTTTTTCTTCTAACTTAAACATTTTTCATGTATCTCTAGCACTTGTAATCAATCAAATTCATTGTATTATAACATATTCTAACCCAAAATAACTTTATACAAGCCATTCACTGCCTCAAAGCAATGGTTTTAGGTTCTTATCCCATTTGTGACCAAATATCAACAAGTCTTTCTTCTCACTTCTAAACATTCTTCATGTATCTCTAGCACTTGTAATCAATCAAATTCATTGTATTATAACATATTCTAACCCAAAATAACTTTATACAAGCCATTCACTGCCTCAAAGCAATGGTTTTGGGTTCTTATCCCATATGGGACCAAATATCAACAAGTCTTTCTTCTCACTTTTAAACATTCTTCATGCATCTCTAGCACTTGTAATCAATCTAATTCATTGTATTATAACATATTCTAACCCAAAATAACTTTATACAAGCCATTCACTGCCTCAAAGCAATGGTTTTGGGTACTTATCCCATTTGGGACCAAATATCAACAAATCTTTCTTCTCACTTCTAAACATTCTTCATGTATCTCTAGCACTTGTAATTAATCAAATTCATTGTATTATAACATATTCTAACCCAAAATAACTTTATACAAACCATTCACGGCCTCAAAGCAATGGTTTTTGGTTCTTATCCCATTTGGGACCAAATATCAACAAGTCTTTCTTCTCACTTTTAAACATTCTTCATGCATCTCTAGCACTTGTAATCAATCTAATTCATTGTATTATAACATATTCTAACCCAAAATAACTTTATAGAAGCCATTCACTGCCTCAAAGCAATGGTTTTGGGTACTTATCCCATTTGGGACCAAATATCAACAAATCTTTCTTCTCACTTCTAAACATTATTCATGTATCTCTAGCACTTGTAACCAATCTAATTCATTGTATTATAGCATATACTAAGCCAAAATAACTTTATACAAGCCATTCACTGCCTCAAAGCAATGGTTTTAGGTTCTTATCCCATTTGTGACCAAATATCAACAAGTCTTTCTTCTCACTTTTAAACATTCTTCATACATCTCTAGCACTTGTAATCAATCAAATTCATTGTATTATAACATATTCTAACCCAAAATAACTTTGTACAAGCCATTCACTGCCTCAAAGCAATGGTTTTGGGTTCTTATCCCATTTGGGACCAAATATCAACAAGTCTTTCTTCTCACTTTTAAACATTCTTCATGCATCTCTAGCACTTGTAATCAATCAAATTCATTGTATTATAACATATTCTAACCCAAAATAACTTTATACAAGCCATTCACTGCCTCAAAGCAATGGTTTTGGGTTCTTATCCCATTTGGGACCAAATATGAACAAGTCTTTCTTCTCACTTCTTAAACATTGTTCATGTATCTCTAGCACTTGTAATCAATCAAATTCATTGTATTATAACATATTCTAACCCAAAATAACTTTATACAAGCCATTCACTGCCTCAAAGCAATGGTTTTGGGTTCTTATCCCATTTGGGACCAAATATCAACAAGTCTTTCTTCTCACTTCTTAACATTCTTCATGCATCTCTAGCACTTGTAATCAATCAAATTCATTGTATTATAACATATTCTAACCCATAATAACTTAATCCAAGCCATTCACTGCCTCAAAGCAATGGTTTTGGGTTCTTATCCTATTTGTGACCAAATATCAACAAGTCTTTCTTCTCACTTCTAAACATTCTTCATGCATCTCTAGCACTTGTAATCAATCAAATTCATTGTATTATAACATATTCTAACCCAAAATAACTTTATACAAGCCATTCACTGCCTCAAAGCAATGGTTTTGGGATCTTATCCCATTTGGGACCAAATATCAACAAGTCTTTCTTCTCACTTCTTAACATTCTTCTTGTATCTCTAGCACTTGTAATCAATCAAATTCATTGTATTATAACATATTCTAACCCAAAATAACTTTATACAAGCCATTCACTGCCTCAAAGCAATGGTTTTGGGTTCTTATCCCATTTGGGACCAAATACCAACAAGTCTTTCTTCTCACTTTTAAACATTCTTCATGCATCTCTAGCACTTGTAATCAATCAAATTCATTGTATTATAACATATTCTAACCCAAAATAACTTTATACAAGCCATTCACTGCCTCAAAGCAATGGTTTTGGGTACTTATCCCATTCGTGACCAAATATCAACAAGTCTTTCTTCTCACTTTTAAACATTCTTCATGCATCTCTAGCACTTGTAATCAATCAAATTCATTGTATTATAACATATTCTAACCCAAAATAACTTTATACAAGCCATTCACTGCCTCAAAGCAATGGTTTTGGGTTCTTATCCCATTTGGGACCAAATATCAACAAGTCTTTCTTCTCACTTTTAAACATTCTTCATGCATCTCTAGCACTTGTAATCAATCAAATTCATTGTATTATAACATATTCTAACCCAAAATAACTTTATACAAGCCATTCACTGCCTCAAAGCAATGGTTTTGGGTTCTTATCCCATTTGGGACCAAATATCAACAAGTCTTTCTTCTCACTTCTTAACATTCTTCATGCATCTCTAGCACTTGTAATCAATCAAATTCATTGTATTATAACATATTCTAACCCAAAATAACTTTATACAAGCCATTCACTGCCTCAAAGCAATGGTTTTGGGTTCTTATCCCATTTGGGATCAAATATCAACAAGTCTTTCTTCTCACTTCTAAACATTCTTCATGTATCTCTAGCACTTGTAATCAATCAAATTCATTGTATTATAACATATTCTAACCCAAAATAACTTTATACAAGCCATTCACTGCCTCAAAGCAATGGTTTTGGGTACTTATCCCATTTGGGACCAAATATCAACAAGTCTTTCTTCTCACTTTTAAACATTCTTCATGTATCTCTAGCACTTGTAATCAATCAAATTCATTGTATTATAACATATTCTAACCCAAAATAACTTTATACAAGCCATTCACTGCCTCAAAGCAATGGTTTTGGGTTCTTATCCCATTTGGGACCAAATATCAACAAGTCTTTCTTCTCACTTTTAAACATTCTTCATGCATCTCTAGCACTTGTAATCAATCAAATTCATTGTATTATAACATATTCTAACCCAAAATAACTTTATACAAGCCATTCACTGCCTCAAAGCAATGGTTTTGGGTTCTTATCCCATTTGGGACCAAATATCAACAAGTCTTTCTTCTCACTTCTTAACATTCTTCATGCATCTCTAGCACTTGTAATCAATCAAATTCATTGTATTATAACATATTCTAACCCAAAATAACTTTATACAAGCCATTCACTGCCTCAAAGCAATGGTTTTGGGTTCTTATCCCATTTGTGACCAAATATCAACAAGTCTTTCTTCTCACTTTTAAACATTCTTCATGCATCTCTAGCACTTGTAATCAATCAAATTCATTGTATTATAACATATTCTAACCCAAAATAACTTTATACAAGCCATTCACTGCCTCAAAGCAATGGTTTTGGGTACTTATCCCATTTGGGATCAAATATCAACAAGTCTTTCTTCTCACTTCTTAACATTCTTCATGCATCTCTAGCACTTGTAATCAATCAAATTCATTGTATTATAACATATTCTAACCCAAAATAACTTTATACAAGCCATTCACTGCCTCAAAGCAATGGTTTTGGGTTCTTATCCCATTTGGGACCAAATATCAACAAGTCTTTCTTCTCACTTTTAAACATTCTTCATGCATCTCTAGCACTTGTAATCAATCAAATTCATTGTATTATAACATATTCTAACCCAAAATAACTTTATACAAGCCATTCACTGCCTCAAAGCAATGGTTTTGGGTTCTTATCCCATTTGGGACCAAATACCAACAAGTCTTTCTTCTCACTTTTAAACTTTCTTCATGCATCTCTAGCACTTGTAATCAATCAAATTCATTGTATTATAACATATTCTAACCCAAAATAACTTTATACAAGCCATTCACTGCCTCAAAGCAATGGTTTTGGGATCTTATCCTATTTGGGACCAAATATCAACAAGTCTTTCTTCTCACTTCTTAACATTCTTCATGCATCTCTAGCACTTGTAATCAATCAAATTCATTGTATTATAACATATTCTAACCCAAAATAACTTTATACAAGCCATTCACTGCCTCAAAGCAATGGTTTTGGGTACTTATCCCATTTGGGACCAAATATCAACAAGTCTTTCTTCTCACTTCTTAACATTCTTCTTGTATCTCTACCCCTTGTAATCAATCAAATTCATTGTATTATAACATATTCTAACCCAAAATAACTTTATACAAGCCATTCACTGCCTCAAAGCAATGGTTTTTTGGGTACTTATCCCATTTGGGATCAAATATCAACAAGTCTTTCTTCTCACTTCTTAACATTCTTCATGTATCTCTAGCACTTGTAATCAATCAAATTCATTGTATTATAACATATTCTAACCCAAAATAACTTTATACAAGCCATTCACTGCCTCAAAGCAATGGTTTTGGGTTCTTATCCCATTTGGGACCAAATATCAACAAGTCTTTCTTCTCACTTCTTAACATTCTTCATGTATCTCTAGCACTTGTAATCAATCAAATTCATTGTATTATAACATATTCTAACCCATAATAACTTAATCCAAGCCATTCACTGCCTCAAAGCAATGGTTTTGGGTTCTTATCCTATTTGGGACCAAATATCAACAAGTCTTTCTTCTCACTTCTAAACATTCTTCATGCATCTCTAGCACTTGTAATCAATCAAATTCATTGTATTATAACATATTCTAACCCAAAATAACTTTATACAAGCCATTCACTGCCTCAAAGCAATGGTTTTGGGATCTTATCCCATTTGGGACCAAATATCAACAAGTCTTTCTTCTCACTTCTTAACATTCTTCTTGTATCTCTAGCACTTGTAATCAATCAAATTCATTGTATTATAACATATTCTAACCCAAAATAACTTTATAGAAGCCATTCACTGCCTCAAAGCAATGGTTTTGGGTACTTATCCCATTTGGGACCAAATACCAACAAGTCTTTCTTCTCACTTTTAAACATTCTTCATGCATCTCTAGCACTTGTAATCAATCAAATTCATTGTATTATAACATATTCTAACCCAAAATAACTTTATACAAGCCATTCACTGCCTCAAAGCAATGGTTTTGGGATCTTATCCCATTTGGGACCAAATATCAACAAGTCTTTCTTCTCAGTTCTTAACATTCTTCTTGTATCTCTAGCACTTGTAATCAATTAAATTCATTGTATTATAACATATTCTAACCCAAAATAACTTTATACAAGCCATTCACTGCCTCAAACCAATGGTTTTGGGTTCTTATCCCATTTGGGACCAAATATGAACAAGTCTTTCTTCTCACTTCTTAACATTCTTCATGTATCTCTAGCACTTGTAATCAATCAAATTCACTGTATTATAACATATTCTAACCCATAATAACTTAATCCAAGCCATTCACTGCCTCAAAGCAATGGTTTTGGGATCTTATCCCATTTGGGACCAAATATCAACAAGTCTTTCTTCTCACTTCTAAACATTCTTCATGTATCTCTAGCACTTGTAATCAATCAAATTCATTGTATTATAACATATTCTAACCCAAAATATCTTTATACAAGCCATTCAATGCCTCAAAGCAATGGGTTTAGGTTCTTATCCCATTTGGGACCAAATATCAACAAGTCTTTCTTCTCACTTTTAAACATTCTTCATGTATCTCTAGCACTTGTAATAAATCAAATTCATTGTATTAAAACATATTCGAACCCAAAATAACTTTATACAAGCCATTCACTGCCTCAAAGCAATGGTTTTGGGTACTTATCCCATTTGGGATCAAATATCAACAAGTCTTTCTTCTCACTTCTTAACATTGTTCATGTACCTCTAGCACTTGTAATCAATCAAATTCATTGTATTATAACATATTCTAACCCATAATAATTTTATAAAAGCCATTCACTGCCTTAAAGCAATGGTTTTGGGTACTTATCCCATTTGGGACCAAATACCAACAAGTCTTTCTTCTCACTTTTAAACTTTCTTCATGCATCTCTAGCACTTGTAATCAATCAAATTCATTGTATTATAACATATTCTAACCCAAAATAACTTTATACAAGCCATTCACTGCCTCAAAGCAATGGTTTTGGGTTCTTATTGTAAGATTTCAAAGAGAATGAGCTGCAAGATGCATTCATCTCCATAAAAGTCACTAGAAACTCACAAGAACACCAAATCTGACTTTGTGTGTTCTTATGCATAAGAACAAAGAAACGAACTCAATGAGAGCTGTTCTTCAGTAGAATAAAGAGTTATACATGCCAATATGAGCTGTGTATACTCAAGAATAAGTGTAAGAAGCAGTAGCTTACATACACCAATAAGAACCCAAAACCCTTATAGAATCGATTAGATAGAATGGAAGAGAATGGAATTGAAAGAGAGGTAGAGACCAAGCATTGCCAAAGCTTGGGCTCTCCATAAGAGATTCAATAACCTAATCTACCCATTTTGTAAGTATAGAAGACGATTTGTATAAAGGGGAAGTCTCCCAAAAGAGAGCTTAACTTCTATTAAGCTTTAAGCATACATATATATACAAAATGAATGAGACACATTGGGTGGCTTGTTGCCCTACTTCCCAACGTCTATATTGTTCAAATACACTCACTTACAACCAAAATAAAGTAGCTAAAGTGAAGAGAAAGTAACTTGAGGAGAGAGAGGGAGTTGCACCCAAAGCTTGATAGCGACAGCTCCTAAACGGCTCTCTAGGTGCAACATGTGACTCTTTCTTCTTCCTTCCCTTTAAACGACCAAAATGCTTTCTTGTAGTGATAGTGACAGCTTCTAGACTCTTCTTAACTTCACATGTGATTTGTTGCAACTTGCTTTGCTTCCAAACACATGTGACACTTTTATTTTCCCACCTAAACACATTTGAATGTGTTTCAATACTTGTTGAGCGTTTGCAGCCTTTCTTCTATTGGTTCTTGGGCTTCTAAGTGTTGACACAAGTCTTGGGCCTTCATTAAACTCATTTTCTCCAACCCCATACGAACTGCCTTCTCTTTACCCATCTTGATTTCGACAATTCCTACGGACCGATCGTTCTACTAGATAGATCGATCGGTCCCTTGTTGTTGATCACAACAACTCATGGAGGATAGCTCATGTCTTCATCCATAGAAGTTTTCTTCAGCCTTGACACTCTTAAGCTTCTTCTCATATCCATGGTAACTCATTTACTTTGATCACATAGTCCGTACGACATGCGTTGAATGCACTTATGATCAAACCACCGGATGTATGATCTAGCTTCTTTCATCACTTCTTCCCATACAGTTCAGTACCTTCTTGACTTGCGCTCATTTATTTCAATACTCCCCCTCAAGCTTGACCAGAAGGGATGGAGGTTAAGCTTGGACGTAAATGAGCATGATCAAGTATCACTCCTTGAACCACACCAACTCGCCCTCGTCTTCTAGACTTTGGTCTTAGGTTTTCCCATTACCTTCTTCCTCTTAATACTCCCCCTCAAGCTTGGACGTTGGGGACCAAAGGCCAAGCTTGCAACACATAAAGGACTACCTCGTTAAAAACCTTAGCAAAGAAAACCTCTTGGGATAAAACTTTGCTAAGGGAAAAAGAGTGTAGCCTCCATGGTTGAATGAAGTAGCTATGGTCATGGTTTGAACGTGGGTTTGCTTAGGCACTTGCTTTGACTTCTTGTTGAGACTCAATCGTGTGTGTACTCGCTTGAGGGCCTTCTCCTCTCGGTCACCACTATGAATTGATCTTCCTTGAGTCAAGCTACATTAGCCATGCTTCTTCCCTTCCCATACCATAGCTTCCATGATGCAACCGGTTCTCTTCTTCTCATCTAGCTTCTTTTGATGGCTTTCTTTTTCTTTTACACCTTAATTCAAAAGATGTAAAGAAATCTTAAGTATATGTGCCATAAGAATATCATTAAGCTTAGATGAGACTTGAGAGAACAAACTTATATTGAACTAGCTAGTCCAATTTAAACACAAGAATATAAATCAGATACTAAAGATGAAAAGCTGTTTTGAAACATGCTAAATCCAATTAAAAATTCAGTTCATAAAAACAGATTTTAACAAATTGACTAATATTATATAAATATTTTTAAAAGTGATATTAAAACTTCTAAAACCTTATAAAATACTTATAAAAATATTTTTCACCTTTTAAAAATAATCAATAATCGTTTGAAAAATAATTTAAAATATTTTCAACTTTTAAAAATAATTTTAAATTCGTTTTAAAAACATTTTCACTGTTTAAAAACACAAAACAGAATTTAAGAAATATTTTTAAAAGAGAATATAAATGTAAATAAATTCAAACTTGATAAATCTAATCCAAAAATATGACTAACACTAATCATATTTGAACATGCTAGCAAGTCATATCACAATCAACACCTAAACCATTTTTAAACAATGAAGACTCCAATTATGATCATCATGCAATTTCAAATTCAAATAAGAAATATAATTGACAAAAATTAAAGAGTAAGGTTTAGAATTAGCCTTTTGTCTTCTTTGTTGTAATTGGGTGGATGAGACTTGGTTTGCATCACCATTTGAGTTTCTGCCCCATGGGTTTCCTCTTCATGGTTGATGACTACTAGAACTCAATCCACCTCTTCTACATCCAACTTTGGATGAGCTTCATGGTTGGCGTGTGTACGGACGTACGGTCGAGACCCGGACACAGCTGGTCGATCGGTCGAGAAAACTCGGTCTCGATGATGGAGAGATCGATCGGTCTCGATGATGAAAATGGAGGGATCGATCGGTCGAGAGCTCATGGTCGGCTTGGAGACTTCTTCTCCAGCCGCTTCTTCCTTCTTTCTATCTTCTTTGTAGCTTCCCTTGAAGCTTAGGAGAGATAGAACACTTCTTGACTTCAATTTGGCTTCATTGGAAGCTTTGTTCGTTGCCATTCAATGGCCAATCGATCCCATAACCGACCTTCATGGTCGATTGCTTCTTCTTATTCGCGTCAGAATGATATGTGCCCACTGAATGGGTCATAACTTCTTAACGCCTGCTCGTATACGGATGATTTGACTTCCACTGGAAAGCTTACTCAATTTACAAGAACTTGTATGAAGGACATTGGAGCTTAATCGCAGTGAAAGGCCTTCGTACGAGTCGATCTTTAAGACGCTTCGACAGAGACTTTGCTTCTTGCCGAGAATATAACCAGAATTTGTGACTTCGTAACCAAGATGTTGAATCATCTTGGGAACCAATAACTTGAGTTTTCTATGGCTTGGGCCATCCCTTGAGTCAAGAAACCTTGTGCCTAGTATAATTGACACCTAGTGCACATCCAATCTTGAACTCCAACAACGTGACGCTAACACACATGTCTTGAGTTGATTCATCACTTTCCACCAGCTTGCCTTTCCATTAGGCGTCTCCACAAGAACTTCAAACATAGCATTCACCCTCGGTAAGCCTCGCAGGTTCTCCCTTGATCTTCCGGAGCTTTGACTCGCTAGAAAGAACATCCTTGTGGTCTCCAAAGCTTGATGGCCATTGGTTCTAACTTCAAGCATTGTGTTGCGCCTTCAAGAACCAACAAGGTTCATAAGAGTATTTGTAACCAGAATGAGAGTATGAGTAACCAAGATTTTGAGAATAAGTAGCCAAGAGAATAGAGTAACCAGAATGAGAGATTTCGTAACCAAGAATGAGAGATTTTGCGGAATAGAAAGGAGAATGAGTGTTTGGGTGTTTGTGGGTGTTTGGACAGAGATTTCCTCTGGATTTCTTTGCTTATAAAAGCCAAAGCAGCTCAGATCTTTCAACCTTGCTCTGATACCATGTAAGATTTCAAAGAGAATGAGCTGCAAGATGCATTCATCTCCATAAAAGTCACTAGAAACTCACAAGAACACCAAATCTGACTTTGTGTGTTCTTATGCATAAGAACAAAGAAACGAACTCAATGAGAGCTGTTCTTCAGTAGAATAAAGAGTTATACATGCCAATATGAGCTGTGTATACTCAAGAATAAGTGTAAGAAGCAGTAGCTTACATACACCAATAAGAACCCAAAACCCTTATAGAATCGATTAGATAGAATGGAAGAGAATGGAATTGAAAGAGAGGTAGAGACCAAGCATTGCCAAAGCTTGGGCTCTCCATAAGAGATTCAATAACCTAATCTACCCATTTTGTAAGTATAGAAGACGATTTGTATAAAGGGGAAGTCTCCCAAAAGAGAGCTTAACTTCTATTAAGCTTTAAGCATACATATATATACAAAATGAATGAGACACATTGGGTGGCTTGTTGCCCTACTTCCCAACGTCTATATTGTTCAAATACACTCACTTACAACCAAAATAAAGTAGCTAAAGTGAAGAGAAAGTAACTTGAGGAGAGAGAGGGAGTTGCACCCAAAGCTTGATAGCGACAGCTCCTAAACGGCTCTCTAGGTGCAACATGTGACTCTTTCTTCTTCCTTCCCTTTAAACGACCAAAATGCTTTCTTGTAGTGATAGTGACAGCTTCTAGACTCTTCTTAACTTCACATGTGATTTGTTGCAACTTGCTTTGCTTCCAAACACATGTGACACTTTTATTTTCCCACCTAAACACATTTGAATGTGTTTCAATACTTGTTGAGCGTTTGCAGCCTTTCTTCTATTGGTTCTTGGGCTTCTAAGTGTTGACACAAGTCTTGGGCCTTCATTAAACTCATTTTCTCCAACCCCATACGAACTGCCTTCTCTTTACCCATCTTGATTTCGACAATTCCTACGGACCGATCGTTCTACTAGATAGATCGATCGGTCCCTTGTTGTTCATCACAACAACTCATGGAGGATAGCTCATGTCCCAAATGGGATAAGTACCCAAAACCATTGCTTTGAGGCAGTGAATGGCTTGTATAAAGTTATTTTGGGTTAGAATATGTTATAATCCAATGAATTAGATTGATTACAAGTGCTAGAGATGCATGAAGAATGTTTAAAAGTGAGAAGAAAGACTTGTTGATATTTGGTCCCAAATGGGATAAGAACCCAAAACCATTGCTTTGAGGCAGTGAATGGCTTGTATAAAGTTATTTTGGGTTAGAATATGTTATAATACAATGAATTTGATTGATTACAAGTGCTAGAGATGCATGAAGAATGTTTAAAAGTGAGAAGAAAGACTTGTTGATATTTGGTCCAAAATGGGATAAGAACCCAAAACCCTTGCTTTGAGGCAGTGAAAGGCTTGTACAAAGTTATTTTGGGTTAGAATATGTTATAACACAATGAATTTGATTGATTACAAGTGCTAGAGATGCATGAAGAATGTTTAAAAGTGAGAAGAAAGACTTGTTGATATTTGGTCACAAATGGGATAAGAACCCGAAACCATTGCTTTGAGGCAGTGAATGGCTTGTATAAAGTTATTTTGGGTTAGAATATGTTATAATATAATGAATTTGATTGATTACAAGTGCTAGAGATGCATGAAGAATGTTTAAAAGTGAGAAGAAAGACTTGTTGATATTTGGTCCCAAATGGGATAAGAACCCAAAACCATTGCTTTGAGGCAGTGAATGGCTTGTATAAAGTTATTTTGGGTTAGAATATGTTATAATACAATGAATTTGATTGATTACAAGTGCTAGAGATGCATGAAGAATGTTTAAAAGTGATAAGAAAGACTTGTTGATATTTGGTCACAAATAGGATAAGAACCTAAAACCATTGCTTTGAGGCAGTGAATGGCTTGTATAAAGTTATTTTGGGTTAGAATATGTTATAATACAATGAATTTGATTGATTACAAGTGCTAGAGATACATGAAGAATGTTTAGAAGTGAGAAGAAAGATTTGTTGATATTTGGTCCCAAATGGGATAAGAACCCAAAACCATTGCTTTCAGGCAGTGAATGGCTTGTATAAAGTTATTTTGGGTTAGAATATGTTATAATACAATGAATTTTATTGATTACAAGTGCTAGAGATGCATGAAGAATGTTTAAAAGTGAGAAGAAAGACTTGTTGATATTTGGTCACAAATGGGATAAGAACCCGAAACCATTGCTTTGAGGCAGTGAATGGCTTGTATAAAGTTATTTTGGGTTAGAATATGTTATAATACAATGAATTTGATTGATTACAAGTGCTAGAGATGCATGAAGAATGTTTAAAAGTGAGAAGAAAGACTTGTTGATATTTGGTCCAAAATGGGATAAGAACCCAAAACCATTGCTTTGAGGCAGTGAATGGTTTGTATAAAGTTATTTTGGGTTAGAATATGTTATAATACAATGAATTAGATTGATTACAAGTGCTAGAGATACATGAATAATGTTTAGAATTGAGAAGAAAAACTTGTTTTTATTTGGTCACAAATGGGATAAGAACCCAAAACCATTGCTTTGAGGCAGTGAATGGCTTGTATAAATTTATTTTGGGTTAGAATATGTTATAATACAATGAATTTGATTGATTACAAGTGCTAGAGATACATGAAGAATGTTTAGAAGTGAGAAGAAAGATTTGTTGATATTTGGTCCCAAATGGGATAAGTACCCAAAACCATTGCTTTGAGGCAGTGAATGGCTTGTATAAAGTTATTTTGGGTTAGAATATGTTATAATACAATGAATTAGATTGATTACAAGTGCTAGAGATGCATGAAGAATGTTTAAAAGTGAGAAGAAAGACTTGTTGATATTTGGTCCCAAATGGGATAAGAACCCAAAACCATTGCTTTCAGGCAGTGAATGGCTTGTATAAAGTTATTTTGGGTTAGAATATGTTATAATACAATGAATTTGATTGATTACAAGTGCTAGAGATGCATGAAGAATGTTTAAAAGTGAGAAGAAAGACTTGTTGATATTTGGTCCAAAATGGGATAAGAACCCAAAACCATTGCTTTGAGGCAGTGAATGGTTTGTATAAAGTTATTTTGGGTTAGAATATGTTATAATACAATGAATTAGATTGATTACAAGTGCTAGAGATACATGAATAATGTTTAGAATTGAGAAGAAAAACTTGTTTTTATTTGGTCACAAATGGGATAAGAACCCAAAACCATTGCTTTGAGGCAGTGAATGGCTTGTATAAATTTATTTTGGGTTAGAATATGTTATAATACAATGAATTTTATTGATTACAAGTGCTAGAGATGCATGAAGAATGTTTAAAAGTGAGAAGAAAGACTTGTTGATATTTGGTCCCAAATGGGATAAGAACCCAAAACCATTGCTTTCAGGCAGTGAATGGCTTGTATAAAGTTATTTTGGCTTAGTATATGCTATAATACAATGAATTTGATTGATTACAAGTGCTAGAGATGCATGAAGAATGTTTAAAAGTGAGAAGAAAGACTTGTTGATATTTGGTCCAAAATGGGATAAGAACCCAAAACCATTGCTTTGAGGCAGTGAATGGCTTGTACAAAGTTATTTTGGGTTAGAATATGTTATAATACAATGAATTTGATTGATTACAAGTGCTAGAGATGCATGAAGAATGTTTAAAAGTGAGAAGAAAGACTTGTTGATATTTGGTCCCAAATGGGATAAGAACCTAAAACCATTGCTTTGAGGCAGTGAATGGCTTGTATAAAGTTATTTTGGGTTAGAATATGTTATAATACAATGAATTTGATTAATTACAAGTGCTAGAGACACATGAAGAATGTTTAGAAGTGAGAAGAAAGATTTGTTGATATTTGGTCCCAAATGGGATAAGTACCCAAAACCATTGCTTTGAGGCAGTGAATGGCTTGTATAAAGTTATTTTGGGTTAGAATATGTTATAATACAATGAATTAGATTGATTACAAGTGCTAGAGATGCATGAAGAATGTTTAAAAGTGAGAAGAAAGACTTGTTGATATTTGGTCCCAAATGGGATAAGAACCCAAAACCATTGCTTTCAGGCAGTGAATGGCTTGTATAAAGTTATTTTGGGTTAGAATATGTTATAATACAATGAATTTTATTGATTACAAGTGCTAGAGATGCATGAAGAATGTTTAAAAGTGAGAAGAAAGACTAGTTGATATTTGGTCACAAATGGGATAAGAACCCAAAACCATTGCTTTCAGGCAGTGAATGGCTTGTATAAAGTTATTTTGGGTTAGAATATGATATAATACAATGAATTTGATTGATTACAAATGCTAGAGATGCATGAAGAATGTTTAAAAGTGAGAAGAAAGACTTGTTGATATTTGGTCCCAAATGGGATAAGAACCCAAAACCATTGCTTTGAGGCAGTGAATGGCTTGTATAAAGTTATTTTGGGTTAGAATATGTTATAATACAATGAATTTGATTGATTACAAGTGCTGGAGATGCATGAAGAATGTTTAAAAGTGAGAAGAAAGACTTGTTGATATTTGGTCCCAAATGGGATAAGAACCCAAAACCATTGCTTTGAGGCAGTGAATGGCTTGTATAAAGTTATTTTGGGTTAGAATATGTTATAATACAATGAATTTGATTGATTACAAGTGCTAGAGACACATGAAGAATGTTTAGAAGTGAGAAGAAAGATTTGTTGATATTTGGTCCCAAATGGGATAAGTACCCAAAACCATTGCTTTGAGGCAGTGAATGGCTTGTATAAAGTTATTTTGGGTTAGAATATGTTATAATACAATGAATTAGATTGATTACAAGTGCTAGAGATGCATGAAGAATGTTTAAAAGTGAGAAGAAAGACTTGTTGATATTTGGTCCCAAATGGGATAAGAACCCAAAACCATTGCTTTCAGGCAGTGAATGGCTTGTATAAAGTTATTTTGGGTTAGAATATGTTATAATACAATGAATTTGATTGATTACAAGTGCTAGAGATGCATGAAGAATGTTTAAAAGTGAGAAGAAAGACTTGTTGATATTTGGTCCAAAATGGGATAAGAACCCAAAACCATTGCTTTGAGGCAGTGAATGGCTTGTATAAAGTTATTTTGGGTTAGAATATGTTATAATACAATGAATTTGATTGATTACAAGTGCTAGAGATGCATGAAGAATGTTTAAAAGTGAGAAGAAAGACTTGTTTTTATTTGGTCACAAATGGGATAAGAACCCAAAACCATTGCTTTGAGGCAGTGAATGGCTTGTATAAATTTATTTTGGGTTAGAATATGTTATAATACAATGAATTTTATTGATTACAAGTGCTAGAGATGCATGAAGAATGTTTAAAAGTGAGAAGAAAGACTTGTTGATATTTGGTCACAAATGGGATAAGAACCCCAAACCATTGCTTTGAGGCAGTGAATGGCTTGTATAAAGTTATTTTGGCTTAGTATATGCTATAATACAATGAATTAGATTGGTTACAAGTGCTAGAGATACATGAAGAATGTTTAGAAGTGAGAAGAAAGATTTGTTGATATTTGGTCCCAAATGGGATAAGTACCCAAAACCATTGCTTTGAGGCAGTGAATGGCTTCTATAAAGTTATTTTGGGTTAGAATATGTTATAATACAATGAATTAGATTGATTACAAGTGCTAGAGATGCATGAAGAATGTTTAAAAGTGAGAAGAAAGACTTGTTGATATTTGGTCCCAAATGGGATAAGAACCAAAAACCATTGCTTTGAGGCAGTGAATGGCTTGTATAAAGTTATTTTGGGTTAGAATATGTTATAATACAATGAATTTGATTAATTACAAGTGCTAGAGACACATGAAGAATGTTTAGAAGTGAGAAGAAAGATTTGTTGATATTTGGTCCCAAATGGGATAAGTACCCAAAACCATTGCTTTGAGGCAGTGAATGGCTTGTATAAAGTTATTTTGGGTTAGAATATGTTATAATACAATGAATTAGATTGATTACAAGTGCTAGAGATGCATGAAGAATGTTTAAAAGTGAGAAGAAAGACTTGTTGATATTTGGTCCCAAATGGGATAAGAACCCAAAACCATTGCTTTCAGGCAGTGAATGGCTTGTATAAAGTTATTTTGGGTTAGAATATGTTATAATACAATGAATTTTATTGATTACAAGTGCTAGAGATGCATGAAGAATGTTTAAAAGTGAGAAGAAAGACTTGTTGATATTTGGTCACAAATGGGATAAGAACCCGAAACCATTGCTTTGAGGCAGTGAATGGCTTGTATAAAGTTATTTTGGGTTAGAATATGTTATAATACAATGAATTTGATTGATTACAAGTGCTAGAGATGCATGAAGAATGTCTAAAAGTGAGAAGAAAGACTTGTTGATATTTGGTCCAAAATGGGATAAGAACCCAAAACCATTGCTTTGACGCAGTGAATGGCTTGTACAAAGTTATTTTGGGTTAGAATATGTTATAATACAATGAATTTGATTGATTACAAGTGCTAGAGATGCATGAAGAATGTTTAAAAGTGATAAGAAAGACTTGTTGATATTTGGTCACAAATGGGATAAGAACCTAAAACCATTGCTTTGAGGCAGTGAATGGCTTGTATAAAGTTATTTTGGGTTAGAATATGTTATAATACAATGAATTTGATTGATTACAAGTGCTAGAGATACATGAAGAATGTTTAGAAGTGAGAAGAAAGATTTGTTGATATTTGGTCCCAAATGGGATAAGTACCCAAAACCATTGCTTTGAGGCAGTGAATGGCTTGTATAAAGTTATTTTGGGTTAGAATATGTTATAAAACAATGAATTAGATTGATTACAAGTGCTAGAGATGCATGAAGAATGTTTAAAAGTGAGAAGAAAGACTTGTTGATATTTGGTCCCAAATGGGATAAGAACCCAAAACCATTGCTTTCAGGCAGTGAATGGCTTGTATAAAGTTATTTTGGGTTAGAATATGTTATAATACAATGAATTTGATTGATTAGAAGTGCTAGAGATGCATGAAGAATGTTTAAAAGTGAGAAGAAAGACTTGTTGATATTTTGTCCAAAATGGGATAAGAACCCAAAACCATTGCTTTGAGGCAGTGAATGGTTTGTATAAAGTTATTTTGGGTTAGAATATGTTATAATACAATGAATTAGATTGATTACAAGTGCTAGAGATACATGAATAATGTTTAGAATTGAGAAGAAAAACTTGTTTTTATTTGGTCACAAATGGGATAAGAACCCAAAACCATTGCTTTGAGGCAGTGAATGGCTTGTATAAATTTATTTTGGGTTAGAATATGTTATAATACAATGAATTTTATTGATTACAAGTGCTAGAGATGCATGAAGAATGTTTAAAAGTGAGAAGAAAGACTTGTTGATATTTGGTCACAAATGGGATAAGAACCCCAAACCATTGCTTTGAGGCAGTGAATGGCTTGTATAAAGTTATTTTGGCTTAGTATATGCTATAATACAATGAATTAGATTGGTTACAAGTGCTAGAGATACATGAATAATGTTTAGAAGTGAGAAGAAAGATTTGTTGATATTTGGTCCCAAATGGGATAAGTACCCAAAACCATTGCTTTGAGGCAGTGAATGGCTTCTATAAAGTTATTTTGGGTTAGAATATGTTATAATACAATGAATTAGATTGATTACAAGTGCTAGAGATGCATGAAGAATGTTTAAAAGTGAGAAGAAAGACTTGTTGATATTTGGTCCCAAATGGGATAAGAACCAAAAACCATTGCTTTGAGGCAGTGAATGGCTTGTATAAAGTTATTTTGGGTTAGAATATGTTATAATACAATGAATTTGATTAATTACAAGTGCTAGAGACACATGAAGAATGTTTAGAAGTGAGAAGAAAGATTTGTTGATATTTGGTCCCAAATGGGATAAGTACCCAAAACCATTGCTTTGAGGCAGTGAATGGCTTCTATAAAGTTATTTTGGGTTAGAATATGTTATAATACAATGAATTAGATTGATTACAAGTGCTAGAGATGCATGAAGAATGTTTAAAAGTGAGAAGAAAGACTTGTTGATATTTGGTCCCAAATGGGATAAGAACCCAAAACCATTGCTTTCAGGCAGTGAATGGCTTGTATAAAGTTATTTTGGGTTAGAATATGTTATAATACAATGAATTTTATTGATTACAAGTGCTAGAGATGCATGAAGAATGTTTAAAAGTGAGAAGAAAGACTTGTTGATATTTGGTCACAAATGGGATAAGAACCCGAAACCATTGCTTTGAGGCAGTGAATGGCTTGTATAAAGTTATTTTGGGTTAGAATATGTTATAATACAATGAATTTGATTGATTACAAGTGCTAGAGATGCATGAAGAATGTTTAAAAGTGAGAAGAAAGACTTGTTGATATTTGGTCCAAAATGGGATAAGAACCCAAAACCATTGCTTTGACGCAGTGAATGGCTTGTACAAAGTTATTTTGGGTTAGAATATGTTATAATACAATGAATTTGATTGATTACAAGTGCTAGAGATGCATGAAGAATGTTTAAAAGTGATAAGAAAGACTTGTTGATATTTGGTCACAAATGGGATAAGAACCTAAAACCATTGCTTTGAGGCAGTGAATGGCTTGTATAAAGTTATTTTGGGTTAGAATATGTTATAATACAATGAATTTGATTGATTACAAGTGCTAGAGATACATGAAGAATGTTTAGAAGTGAGAAGAAAGATTTGTTGATATTTGGTCCCAAATGGGATAAGTACCCAAAACCATTGCTTTGAGGCAGTGAATGGCTTGTATAAAGTTATTTTGGGTTAGAATATGTTATAAAACAATGAATTAGATTGATTACAAGTGCTAGAGATGCATGAAGAATGTTTAAAAGTGAGAAGAAAGACTTGTTGATATTTGGTCCCAAATGGGATAAGAACCCAAAACCATTGCTTTCAGGCAGTGAATGGCTTGTATAAAGTTATTTTGGGTTAGAATATGTTATAATACAATGAATTTGATTGATTAGAAGTGCTAGAGATGCATGAAGAATGTTTAAAAGTGAGAAGAAAGACTTGTTGATATTTTGTCCAAAATGGGATAAGAACCCAAAACCATTGCTTTGAGGCAGTGAATGGTTTGTATAAAGTTATTTTGGGTTAGAATATGTTATAATACAATGAATTAGATTGATTACAAGTGCTAGAGATACATGAATAATGTTTAGAATTGAGAAGAAAAACTTGTTTTTATTTGGTCACAAATGGGATAAGAACCCAAAACCATTGCTTTGAGGCAGTGAATGGCTTGTATAAATTTATTTTGGGTTAGAATATGTTATAATACAATGAATTTTATTGATTACAAGTGCTAGAGATGCATGAAGAATGTTTAAAAGTGAGAAGAAAGACTTGTTGATATTTGGTCACAAATGGGATAAGAACCCCAAACCATTGCTTTGAGGCAGTGAATGGCTTGTATAAAGTTATTTTGGCTTAGTATATGCTATAATACAATGAATTAGATTGGTTACAAGTGCTAGAGATACATGAATAATGTTTAGAAGTGAGAAGAAAGATTTGTTGATATTTGGTCCCAAATGGGATAAGTACCCAAAACCATTGCTTTGAGGCAGTGAATGGCTTCTATAAAGTTATTTTGGGTTAGAATATGTTATAATACAATGAATTAGATTGATTACAAGTGCTAGAGATGCATGAAGAATGTTTAAAAGTGAGAAGAAAGACTTGTTGATATTTGGTCCCAAATGGGATAAGAACCAAAAACCATTGCTTTGAGGCAGTGAATGGCTTGTATAAAGTTATTTTGGGTTAGAATATGTTATAATACAATGAATTTGATTAATTACAAGTGCTAGAGACACATGAAGAATGTTTAGAAGTGAGAAGAAAGATTTGTTGATATTTGGTCCCAAATGGGATAAGTACCCAAAACCATTGCTTTGAGGCAGTGAATGGCTTGTATAAAGTTATTTTGGGTTAGAATATGTTATAATACAATGAATTAGATTGATTACAAGTGCTAGAGATGCATGAAGAATGTTTAAAAGTGAGAAGAAAGACTTGTTGATATTTGGTCCCAAATGGGATAAGAACCCAAAACCATTGCTTTCAGGCAGTGAATGACTTGTATAAAGTTATTTTGGGTTAGAATATGTTATAATACAATGAATTTTATTGATTACAAGTGCTAGAGATGCATGAAGAATGTTTAAAAGTGAGAAGAAAGACTTGTTGATATTTGGTCACAAATGGGATAAGAACCCGAAACCATTGCTTTGAGGCAGTGAATGGCTTGTATAAAGTTATTTTGGGTTAGAATATGTTATAATACAATGAATTAGATTGATTACAAGTGCTAGAGATGCATGAAGAATGTTTAAAAGTGAGAAGAAAGACTTGTTGATATTTGGTCCCAAATGGGATAAGAACCCAAAACCATTGCTTTCAGGCAGTGAATGGCTTGTATAAAGTTATTTTGGGTTAGAATATGTTATAATACAATGAATTTGATTGATTACAAGTGCTAGAGATGCATGAAGAATGTTTAAAAGTGAGAAGAAAGACTTGTTGATATTTGGTCCAAAATGGGATAAGAACCCAAAACCATTGCTTTGACGCAGTGAATGGCTTGTACAAAGTTATTTTGGGTTAGAATATGTTATAATACAATGAATTTGATTGATTACAAGTGCTAGAGATGCATGAAGAATGTTTAAAAGTGATAAGAAAGACTTGTTGATATTTGGTCACAAATGGGATAAGAACCTAAAACCATTGCTTTGAGGCAGTGAATGGCTTGTATAAAGTTATTTTGGGTTAGAATATGTTATAATACAATGAATTTGATTGATTACAAGTGCTAGAGATACATGAAGAATGTTTAGAAGTGAGAAGAAAGATTTGTTGATATTTGGTCCCAAATGGGATAAGTACCCAAAACCATTGCTTTGAGGCAGTGAATGGCTTGTATAAAGTTATTTTGGGTTAGAATATGTTATAATACAATGAATTAGATTGATTACAAGTGCTAGAGATGCATGAAGAATGTTTAAAAGTGAGAAGAAAGACTTGTTGATATTTGGTCCCAAATGGGATAAGAACCCAAAACCATTGCTTTCAGGCAGTGAATGGCTTGTATAAAGTTATTTTGAGTTAGAATATGTTATAATACAATGAATTTGATTGATAACAAGTGCTAGAGATGCATGAAGAATGTTTAAAAGTGAGAAGAAAGACTTGTTGATATTTGGTCCAAAATGGGATAAGAACCCAAAACCATTGCTTTGACGCAGTGAATGGCTTGTACAAAGTTATTTTGGGTTAGAATATGTTATAATACAATGAATTTGATTGATTACAAGTGCTAGAGATGCATGAAGAATGTTTAAAAGTGATAAGAAAGACTTGTTGATATTTGGTCACAAATGGGATAAGAACCTAAAACCATTGCTTTGAGGCAGTGAATGGCTTGTATAAAGTTATTTTGGGTTAGAATATGTTATAATACAATGAATTTGATTGATTACAAGTGCTAGAGATACATGAAGAATGTTTAGAAGTGAGAAGAAAGATTTGTTGATATTTGGTCCCAAATGGGATAAGTACCCAAAACCATTGCTTTGAGGCAGTGAATGGCTTGTATAAAGTTATTTTGGGTTAGAATATGTTATAATACAATGAATTAGATTGATTACAAGTGCTAGAGATGCATGAAGAATGTTTAAAAGTGAGAAGAAAGACTTGTTGATATTTGGTCCCAAATGGGATAAGAACCCAAAACCATTGCTTTCAGGCAGTGAATGGCTTGTATAAAGTTATTTTGAGTTAGAATATGTTATAATACAATGAATTTGATTGATAACAAGTGCTAGAGATGCATGAAGAATGTTTAAAAGTGAGAAGAAAGACTTGTTGATATTTGGTCCAAAATGGGATAAGAACCCAAAACCATTGCTTTGAGGCAGTGAATGGTTTGTATAAAGTTATTTTGGGTTAGAATATGTTATAATACAATGAATTAGATTGATTACAAGTGCTAGAGATACATGAATAATGTTTAGAATTGAGAAGAAAAACTTGTTTTTATTTGGTCACAAATGGGATAAGAACCCAAAACCATTGCTTTGAGGCAGTGAATGGCTTGTATAAATTTATTTTGGGTTAGAATATGTTATAATACAATGAATTTTATTGATTACAAGTGCTAGAGATGCATGAAGAATGTTTAAAAGTGAGAAGAAAGACTTGTTGATATTTGGTCACAAATGGGATAAGAACCCCAAACCATTGCTTTGAGGCAGTGAATGGCTTGTATAAAGTTATTTTGGCTTAGTATATGCTATAATACAATGAATTAGATTGGTTACAAGTGCTAGAGATACATGAATAATGTTTAGAAGTGAGAAGAAAGATTTGTTGATATTTGGTCCCAAATGGGATAAGTACCCAAAACCATTGCTTTGAGGCAGTGAATGGCTTGTATAAAGTTATTTTGGGTTAGAATATGTTATAATACAATGAATTTGATTAATTACAAGTGCTATAGACACATGAAGAATGTTTAGAAGTGAGAAGAAAGATTTGTTGATATTTGGTCCCAAATGGGATAAGTACCCAAAACCATTGCTTTGAGGCAGTGAATGGCTTGTATAAAGTTATTTTGGGTTAGAATATGTTATAATACAATGAATTAGATTGATTACAAGTGCTAGAGATGCATGAAGAATGTTTAAAAGTGAGAAGAAAGACTTGTTGATATTTGGTCCCAAATGGGATAAGAACCCAAAACCATTGCTTTCAGGCAGTGAATGGCTTGTATAAAGTTATTTTGGGTTAGAATATGTTATAATACAATGAATTTGATTGATTACAAGTGCTAGAGATGCATGAAGAATGTTTAAAAGTGAGAAGAAAGACTTGTTGATATTTGGTCCAAAATGGGATAAGAACCCAAAACCATTGCTTTGAGGCAGTGAATGGCTTGTAGAAAGTTATTTTGGGTTAGCATATGTTATAACACAATGAATTTGATTGATTACAAGTGCTAGAGATGCATGAAGAATGTTTAAAAGTGAGAAGAAAGACTTGTTGATATTTGGTCACAAATGGGATAAGAACCTAAAACCATTGCTTTGAGGCAGTGAATGGCTTGTATAAAGTTATTTTGGGTTAGAATATGCTATAATACAATGAATTTGATTGATTACAAGTGCTAGAGATAAATGAAGAATGTTTAGAAGTGAGAAGAAAGACTTGTTAATATTTGGTCCCAAATGGGATAAGTACCCAAAACCATTGCTTTGAGGCAGTGAATGGCTTGTATAAAGTTATTTTGGGTTAGAATATGTTATAATACAATGAATTAGATTGATTACAAGTGCTAGAGATACATGAATAATGTTTAGAAGTGAGAAGAAAGACTTGTTTATATTTGGTCACAAATGGTATAAGAACCCAAAACCTTTGCTTTGAGGCAGTGAATGGTTTGTATAAAGTTATTTTGGGTTAGAATATGTTATAATACAATGAATTAGATTGATTACAAGAGCTAGAGATACATGAATAATGTTTAGAATTGAGAAGAAAGACTTGTTTTTATTTGGTCACAAATGGGATAAGAACCCAAAACCATTGCTTTGAGGCAGTGAATGGCTTGTATAAATTTATTTTGGGTTAGAATATGTTATAATACAATGAATTTTATTGATTACAAGTGCTAAAGATGCATGATAAATGTTTAAAAGTGAGAAGAAAGACTTGTTGATATTTGGTCCCAAATGGGATAAGAACCCAAAACCATTGCTTTGAGGCAGCGAATGGCTTGTATAAAGTTATTTTGGGTTAGAATATGTTATAATACAATGAATTTGATTGATTACAAGTGCTAGAGATACATGAAGAATGTTTAGAAGTGAGAAGAAAGACTTGTTGATATTTGGTCCTAAATGGGATAAGAACCCAAAACCATTGCTTTGAGGCAGTGAATGGTTTGTATAAAGTTAATTTGGGTTAGAATATGTTATAATAGAATGAATTTGATTGATTACAAGTGCTAGAGATGCATGAAGAATGTTTAAAAGTGAGAAGAAAGACTTGTTGATATTTGGTCCCAAATGGGATAAGAACCAAAAACCATTGCTTTGAGGCAGTGAATGGCTTGTATAAAGTTATTTTGGGTTAGAATATGTTATAATACAATGAATTTGATTAATTACAAGTGCTAGAGACACATGAAGAATGTTTAGAAGTGAGAAGAAAGATTTGTTGATATTTGGTCCCAAATGGGATAAGTACCCAAAACCATTGCTTTGAGGCAGTGAATGGCTTGTATAAAGTTATTTTGGGTTAGAATATGTTATAATACAATGAATTAGATTGATTACAAGTGCTAGAGATGCATGAAGAATGTTTAAAAGTGAGAAAAAAGACTTGTTGATATTTGGTCCCAAATGGGATAAGAACCCAAAACCATTGCTTTCAGGCAGTGAATGGCTTGTATAAAGTTATTTTGGGTTAGAATATGTTATAATACAATGAATTTGATTGATTACAAGTGCTAGAGATGCATGAAGAAGGTTTAAAAGTGAGAAGAAAGACTTGTTGATATTTGGTCCAAAATGGGATAAGAACCCAAAACCATTGCTTTGAGGCAGTGAATGGCTTGTAGAAAGTTATTTTGGGTTAGAATATGTTATAACACAATGAATTTGATTGATTACAAGTGCTAGAGATGCATGAAGAATGTTTAAAAGTGAGAAGAAAGACTTGTTGATATTTGGTCACAAATGGGATAAGAACCTAAAACCATTGCTTTGAGGCAGTGAATGGCTTGTATAAAGTTATTTTGGGTTAGAATATGCTATAATACAATGAATTTGATTGATTACAAGTGCTAGAGATAAATGAAGAATGTTTAGAAGTGAGAAGAAAGACTTGTTAATATTTGGTCCCAAATGGGATAAGTACCCAAAACCATTGCTTTGAGGCAGTGAATGGCTTGTATAAAGTTATTTTGGGTTAGAATATGTTATAATACAATGAATTAGATTGATTACAAGTGCTAGAGATACATGAATAATGTTTAGAAGTGAGAAGAAAGACTTGTTTATATTTGGTCACAAATGGTATAAGAACCCAAAACCTTTGCTTTGAGGCAGTGAATGGTTTGTATAAAGTTATTTTGGGTTAGAATATGTTATAATACAATGAATTAGATTGATTACAAGAGCTAGAGATACATGAATAATGTTTAGAATTGAGAAGAAAGACTTGTTTTTATTTGGTCACAAATGGGATAAGAACCCAAAACCATTGCTTTGAGGCAGTGAATGGCTTGTATAAATTTATTTTGGGTTAGAATATGTTATAATACAATGAATTTTATTGATTACAAGTGCTAAAGATGCATGATAAATGTTTAAAAGTGAGAAGAAAGACTTGTTGATATTTGGTCCCAAATGGGATAAGAACCCAAAACCATTGCTTTGAGGCAGCGAATGGCTTGTATAAAGTTATTTTGGGTTAGAATATGTTATAATACAATGAATTTGATTGATTACAAGTGCTAGAGATGCATGAAGAATGTTTAAAAGTGAGAAGAAAGAGTTGTTGATATTTGGTCCCAAATGGGATAAGAACCCAAAACCATTGCTTTGAGGCAGTGAATGGCTTGTACAAAGTTATTTTGGGTTAGAATATGTTATAATACAATGAATTTGATTGATTACAAGTGCTAGAGATGTATGAAGAATGTTTAAAAGTGAGAAGAAAGACTTGTTGATATTTGGTCACAAATGAGATAAGAACCTAAAACCATTGCTTTGAGGCAGTGAATGGTTTGTATAAAGTTATTTTGGGTTAGAATATGTTATAATACAATGAATTTGATTGATTACAAGTGCTAGAGATGCATGAAAAATGTTTAAAAGTGAGGAGAAAGACTTGTTGATATTTGGTCCCAAATGGGATAAGAACCTAAAACCATTGCTTTGAGGAAGTGAATGGCTTGTATAAAGTTATTTTGGGTTAGTATATGCTATAATACAATGAATTTGATTGATTACAAGTGCTAGAGATAAATGAAGAATGTTTAGAAGTGAGAAGAAAGACTTGTTGATATTTGGTCCCAAATGGGATAAGTACCCAAAACCATTGCTTTGAGGCAGTGAATGGCTTGTATAAAGTTATTTTGGGTTAGAATATGTTATAATACAATGAATTTTATTGATTACAAGTGCTAGAGATGCATGAAGAATGTTTAAAAGTGAGAAGAAAGACTTGTTGATATTTGGTCCCAAATGGGATAAGAACCTGAAACCATTGCTTTGAGGCAGTGAATAGCTTGTATAAAGTTATTTTGGGTTAGAATATGTTATAATACAATGAATTTGATTGATTACAAGTGCTAGAGATGCATGAAGAATGTTTAAAAGTGAGAAGAAAGACTTGTTGATATTTGGTCCAAAATGGGATAAGAACCCAAAACCATTGCTTTGAGGCAGTGAATGGCTTGTACAAAGTTATTTTGGGTTAGAATATGTTATAATACAATGAATTTGATTGATTACAAGTGCTAGAGATGCATGAAGAATGTTTAAAAGTGAGAAGAAAGACTTGTTGATATTTGGTCACAAATGGGATAAGAACCTAAAACCATTGCTTTGAGGCAGTGAATGGCTTGTATAAAGTTATTTTGGGTTAGAATATGTTATAATACAATGAATTTGATTGATTACAAGTGCTAGAGATACATGAAGAATGTTTAGAAGTGAGAAGAAAGACTTATTGATATTTGGTCCTAAATGGGATAAGAACCTAAAACCATTGCTTTGAGGAAGTGAATGGCTTGTATAAAGTTATTTTGGGTTAGTATATGCTATAATACAATGAATTTGATTGATTACAAGTGCTAGAGATAAATGAAGAATGTTTAGAAATGAGAAGAAAGACTTGTTGATATTTGGTCCCAAATGGGATAAGTACCCAAAACCATTGCTTTGAGGCAGTGAATGGCTTGTATAAAGTTATTTTGGGTTAGAATATGTTATAATACAATGAATTAGATTGATTACAAGTGCTAGAGATGCATGAAGAATGTTTAAAAGTGAGAAGAAAGACTTGTTGATATTTGGTCCAAAATGGGATAAGAACCCAAAACCCTTGCTTTGAGGCAGTGAATGGCTTGTACAAAGTTATTTTGGGTTAGAATATGTTATAACACAATGAATTTGATTGATTACAAGTGCTAGAGATGCATGAAGAATGTTTAAAAGTGAGAAGAAAGACTTGTTGATATTTGGTCCCAAATGGGATAAGAACCCAAAACCATTGCTTTGAGGCAGCGAATGGCTTGTATAAAGTTATTTTGGGTTAGAATATGTTATAATACAATGAATTTGATTGATTACAAGTGCTAGAGATGCATGAAGAATGTTTAAAAGTGAGAAGAAAGAGTTGTTGATATTTGGTCCCAAATGGGATAAGAACCCAAAACCATTGCTTTGAGGCAGTGAATGGCTTGTACAAAGTTATTTTGGGTTAGAATATGTTATAATACAATGAATTTGATTGATTACAAGTGCTAGAGATGTATGAAGAATGTTTAAAAGTGAGAAGAAAGACTTGTTGATATTTGGTCACAAATGGGATAAGAACCTAAAACCATTGCTTTGAGGCAGTGAATGGTTTGTATAAAGTTATTTTGGGTTAGAATATGTTATAATACAATGAATTTGATTGATTACAAGTGCTAGAGATGCATGAAAAATGTTTAAAAGTGAGGAGAAAGACTTGTTGATATTTGGTCCCAAATGGGATAAGAACCTAAAACCATTGCTTTGAGGAAGTGAATGGCTTGTATAAAGTTATTTTGGGTTAGTATATGCTATAATACAATGAATTTGATTGATTACAAGTGCTAGAGATAAATGAAGAATGTTTAGAAATGAGAAGAAAGACTTGTTGATATTTGGTCCCAAATGGGATAAGTACCCAAAACCATTGCTTTGAGGCAGTGAATGGCTTGTATAAAGTTATTTTGGGTTAGAATATGTTATAATACAACGAATTAGATTGATTACAAGTGCTAGAGATGCATGAAGAATGTTTAAAAGTGAGAAGAAAGACTTGTTGATATTTGGTCCAAAATGGGATAAGAACCCAAAACCCTTGCTTTGAGGCAGTGAATGGCTTGTACAAAGTTATTTTGGGTTAGAATATGTTATAACACAATGAATTTGATTGATTACAAGTGCTAGAGATGCATGAAGAATGTTTAAAAGTGAGAAGAAAGACTTGTTGATATTTGGTCCCAAATGGGATAAGAACCCAAAACCATTGCTTTGAGGCAGCGAATGGCTTGTATAAAGTTATTTTGGGTTAGAATATGTTATAATACAATGAATTTGATTGATTACAAGTGCTAGAGATGCATGAAGAATGTTTAAAAGTGAGAAGAAAGAGTTGTTGATATTTGGTCCCAAATGGGATAAGAACCCAAAACCATTGCTTTGAGGCAGTGAATGGCTTGTACAAAGTTATTTTGGGTTAGAATATGTTATAATACAATGAATTTGATTGATTACAAGTGCTAGAGATGTATGAAGAATGTTTAAAAGTGAGAAGAAAGACTTGTTGATATTTGGTCACAAATGGGATAAGAGCCTAAAACCATTGCTTTGAGGCAGTGAATGGTTTGTATAAAGTTATTTTGGGTTAGAATATGTTATAATACAATAAATTTGATTGATTACAAGTGCTAGAGATGCATGAAAAATGTTTAAAAGTGAGGAGAAAGACTTGTTGATATTTGGTCCCAAATGGGATAAGAACCTAAAACCATTGCTTTGAGGAAGTGAATGGCTTGTATAAAGTTATTTTAGGTTAGTATATGCTATAATACAATGAATTTGATTGATTACAAGTGCTAGAGATAAATGAAGAATGTTTAGAAGTGAGAAGAAAGACTTGTTGATATTTGGTCCCAAATGGGATAAGTACCCAAAACCATTGCTTTGAGGCAGTGAATGGCTTGTATAAAGTTATTTTGGGTTAGAATATGTTATAATACAATGAATTTTATTGATTACAAGTGCTAGAGATGCATGAAGAATGTTTAAAAGTGAGAAGAAAGACTTGTTGATATTTGGTCCCAAATGGGATAAGAACCCGAAACCATTGCTTTGAGGCAGTGAATAGCTTGTATAAAGTTATTTTGTGTTAGAATATGTTATAATACAATGAATTTGATTGATTACAAGTGCTGGAGATGCATGAAGAATGTTTAAAAGTGAGAAGAAAGACTTGTTGATATTTGGTCCAAAATGGGATAAGAACCCAAAACCATTGCTTTGAGGCAGTGAATGGCTTGTACAAAGTTATTTTGGGTTAGAATATGTTATAATACAATGAATTTGATTGATTACAAGTGCTAGAGATGCATGAAGAATGTTTAAAAGTGAGAAGAAAGACTTGTTGATATTTGGTCACAAATGGGATAAGAACCTAAAACCATTGCTTTGAGGCAGTGAATGGCTTGTATAAAGTTATTTTGGGTTAGAATATGTTATAATCCAATGAATTAGATTGATTACAAGTGCTAGAGATGCATTAAGAATGTTTAAAAGTGAGAAGAAAGAGTTGTTGATATTTGGTCCCAAATGGGATAAGAACCTAAAACCATTGCTTTGAGGAAGTGAATGGCTTGTATAAAGTTATTTTGGGTTAGTATATGCTATAATACAATGAATTTGATTGATTACAAGTGCTAGAGATAAATGAAGAATGTTTAGAAATGAGAAGAAAGACTTGTTGATATTTGGTCCCAAATGGGATAAGTACCCAAAACCATTGCTTTGAGGCAGTGAATGGCTTGTATAAAGTTATTTTGGGTTAGAATATGTTATAATACAACGAATTAGATTGATTACAAGTGCTAGAGATGCATGAAGAATGTTTAAAAGTGAGAAGAAAGACTTGTTGATATTTGGTCCAAAATGGGATAAGAACCCAAAACCCTTGCTTTGAGGCAGTGAATGGCTTGTACAAAGTTATTTTGGGTTAGAATATGTTATAACACAATGAATTTGATTGATTACAAGTGCTAGAGATGCATGAAGAATGTTTAAAAGTGAGAAGAAAGACTTGTTGATATTTGGTCCCAAATGGGATAAGAACCCAAAACCATTGCTTTGAGGCAGCGAATGGCTTGTATAAAGTTATTTTGGGTTAGAATATGTTATAATACAATGAATTTGATTGATTACAAGTGCTAGAGATGCATGAAGAATGTTTAAAAGTGAGAAGAAAGAGTTGTTGATATTTGGTCCCAAATGGGATAAGAACCCAAAACCATTGCTTTGAGGCAGTGAATGGCTTGTACAAAGTTATTTTGGGTTAGAATATGTTATAATACAATGAATTTGATTGATTACAAGTGCTAGAGATGTATGAAGAATGTTTAAAAGTGAGAAAAAAGACTTGTTGATATTTGGTCACAAATGGGATAAGAGCCTAAAACCATTGCTTTGAGGCAGTGAATGGTTTGTATAAAGTTATATTGGGTTAGAATATGTTATAATACAATAAATTTGATTGATTACAAGTGCTAGAGATGCATGAAAAATGTTTAAAAGTGAGGAGAAAGACTTGTTGATATTTGGTCCCAAATGGGATAAGAACCTAAAACCATTGCTTTGAGGAAGTGAATGGCTTGTATAAAGTTATTTTAGGTTAGTATATGCTATAATACAATGAATTTGATTGATTACAAGTGCTAGAGATAAATGAAGAATGTTTAGAAGTGAGAAGAAAGACTTGTTGATATTTGGTCCCAAATGGGATAAGTACCCAAAACCATTGCTTTGAGGCAGTGAATGGCTTGTATAAAGTTATTTTGGGTTAGAATATGTTATAATACAATGAATTTTATTGATTACAAGTGCTAGAGATGCATGAAGAATGTTTAAAAGTGAGAAGAAAGACTTGTTGATATTTGGTCCCAAATGGGATAAGAACCCGAAACCATTGCTTTGAGGCAGTGAATAGCTTGTATAAAGTTATTTTGTGTTAGAATATGTTATAATACAATGAATTTGATTGATTACAAGTGCTGGAGATGCATGAAGAATGTTTAAAAGTGAGAAGAAAGACTTGTTGATATTTGGTCCAAAATGGGATAAGAACCCAAAACCATTGCTTTGAGGCAGTGAATGGCTTGTACAAAGTTATTTTGGGTTAGAATATGTTATAATACAATGAATTTGATTGATTACAAGTGCTAGAGATGCATGAAGAATGTTTAAAAGTGAGAAGAAAGACTTGTTGATATTTGGTCACAAATGGGATAAGAACCTAAAACCATTGCTTTGAGGCAGTGAATGGCTTGTATAAAGTTATTTTGGGTTAGAATATGTTATAATCCAATGAATTAGATTGATTACAAGTGCTAGAGATGCATTAAGAATGTTTAAAAGTGAGAAGAAAGAGTTGTTGATATTTGGTCCCAAATGGGATAAGAACCCAAAACCATTGCTTTGAGGCAGTGAATGGCTTGTACAAAGTTATTTTGGGTTAGAATATGTTATAATACAATGAATTTGATTGATTACAAGTGCTAGAGATGCATGAAGAATGTTTAAAAGTGAGAAGAAAGACTTGTTGATATTTGGTCACAAATGGGATAAGAACCTAAAACCATTGCTTTGAGGCAGTGAATGGCTTGTATAAAGTTATTTTGGGTTAGAATATGTTATAATACAATGAATTTGATTGATTACAAGTGCTAGAGATACATGAAGAATGTTTAGAAGTGAGAAGAAAGACTTATTGATATTTGGTCCTAAATGGGATAAGAACCTAAAACCATTGCTTTGAGGAAGTGAATGGCTTGTATAAAGTTATTTTGGGTTAGTATATGCTATAATACAATGAATTTGATTGATTACAAGTGCTAGAGATAAATGAAGAATGTTTAGAAATGAGAAGAAAGACTTGTTGATATTTGGTCCCAAATGGGATAAGTACCCAAAACCATTGCTTTGAGGCAGTGAATGGCTTGTATAAAGTTATTTTGGGTTAGAATATGTTATAATACAATGAATTAGATTGATTACAAGTGCTAGAGATGCATGAAGAATGTTTAAAAGTGAGAAGAAAGACTTGTTGATATTTGGTCCAAAATGGGATAAGAACCCAAAACCCTTGCTTTGAGGCAGTGAATGGCTTGTACAAAGTTATTTTGGGTTAGAATATGTTATAACACAATGAATTTGATTGATTACAAGTGCTAGAGATGCATGAAGAATGTTTAAAAGTGAGAAGAAAGACTTGTTGATATTTGGTCCCAAATGGGATAAGAACCCAAAACCATTGCTTTGAGGCAGCGAATGGCTTGTATAAAGTTATTTTGGGTTAGAATATGTTATAATACAATGAATTTGATTGATTACAAGTGCTAGAGATGCATGAAGAATGTTTAAAAGTGAGAAGAAAGAGTTGTTGATATTTGGTCCCAAATGGGATAAGAACCCAAAACCATTGCTTTGAGGCAGTGAATGGCTTGTACAAAGTTATTTTGGGTTAGAATATGTTATAATACAATGAATTTGATTGATTACAAGTGCTAGAGATGTATGAAGAATGTTTAAAAGTGAGAAGAAAGACTTGTTGATATTTGGTCACAAATGGGATAAGAACCTAAAACCATTGCTTTGAGGCAGTGAATGGTTTGTATAAAGTTATTTTGGGTTAGAATATGTTATAATACAATGAATTTGATTGATTACAAGTGCTAGAGATGCATGAAAAATGTTTAAAAGTGAGGAGAAAGACTTGTTGATATTTGGTCCCAAATGGGATAAGAACCTAAAACCATTGCTTTGAGGAAGTGAATGGCTTGTATAAAGTTATTTTGGGTTAGTATATGCTATAATACAATGAATTTGATTGATTACAAGTGCTAGAGATAAATGAAGAATGTTTAGAAATGAGAAGAAAGACTTGTTGATATTTGGTCCCAAATGGGATAAGTACCCAAAACCATTGCTTTGAGGCAGTGAATGGCTTGTATAAAGTTATTTTGGGTTAGAATATGTTATAATACAACGAATTAGATTGATTACAAGTGCTAGAGATGCATGAAGAATGTTTAAAAGTGAGAAGAAAGACTTGTTGATATTTGGTCCAAAATGGGATAAGAACCCAAAACCCTTGCTTTGAGGCAGTGAATGGCTTGTACAAAGTTATTTTGGGTTAGAATATGTTATAACACAATGAATTTGATTGATTACAAGTGCTAGAGATGCATGAAGAATGTTTAAAAGTGAGAAGAAAGACTTGTTGATATTTGGTCCCAAATGGGATAAGAACCCAAAACCATTGCTTTGAGGCAGCGAATGGCTTGTATAAAGTTATTTTGGGTTAGAATATGTTATAATACAATGAATTTGATTGATTACAAGTGCTAGAGATGCATGAAGAATGTTTAAAAGTGAGAAGAAAGAGTTGTTGATATTTGGTCCCAAATGGGATAAGAACCCAAAACCATTGCTTTGAGGCAGTGAATGGCTTGTACAAAGTTATTTTGGGTTAGAATATGTTATAATACAATGAATTTGATTGATTACAAGTGCTAGAGATGTATGAAGAATGTTTAAAAGTGAGAAGAAAGACTTGTTGATATTTGGTCACAAATGGGATAAGAGCCTAAAACCATTGCTTTGAGGCAGTGAATGGTTTGTATAAAGTTATTTTGGGTTAGAATATGTTATAATACAATAAATTTGATTGATTACAAGTGCTAGAGATGCATGAAAAATGTTTAAAAGTGAGGAGAAAGACTTGTTGATATTTGGTCCCAAATGGGATAAGAACCTAAAACCATTGCTTTGAGGAAGTGAATGGCTTGTATAAAGTTATTTTAGGTTAGTATATGCTATAATACAATGAATTTGATTGATTACAAGTGCTAGAGATAAATGAAGAATGTTTAGAAGTGAGAAGAAAGACTTGTTGATATTTGGTCCCAAATGGGATAAGTACCCAAAACCATTGCTTTGAGGCAGTGAATGGCTTGTATAAAGTTATTTTGGGTTAGAATATGTTATAATACAATGAATTTTATTGATTACAAGTGCTAGAGATGCATGAAGAATGTTTAAAAGTGAGAAGAAAGACTTGTTGATATTTGGTCCCAAATGGGATAAGAACCCGAAACCATTGCTTTGAGGCAGTGAATAGCTTGTATAAAGTTATTTTGTGTTAGAATATGTTATAATACAATGAATTTGATTGATTACAAGTGCTGGAGATGCATGAAGAATGTTTAAAAGTGAGAAGAAAGACTTGTTGATATTTGGTCCAAAATGGGATAAGAACCCAAAACCATTGCTTTGAGGCAGTGAATGGCTTGTACAAAGTTATTTTGGGTTAGAATATGTTATAATACAATGAATTTGATTGATTACAAGTGCTAGAGATGCATGAAGAATGTTTAAAAGTGAGAAGAAAGACTTGTTGATATTTGGTCACAAATGGGATAAGAACCTAAAACCATTGCTTTGAGGCAGTGAATGGCTTGTATAAAGTTATTTTGGGTTAGAATATGTTATAATCCAATGAATTAGATTGATTACAAGTGCTAGAGATGCATTAAGAATGTTTAAAAGTGAGAAGAAAGACTTGTTGATATTTGGTCCCAAATGGGATAAGAACCCAAAACCATTGCTTTGAGGCAGTGAATGGCTTGTATAAAGTTATTTTGGGTTAGAATATGTTATAATACAATGAATTTGATTGATTACAAGTGCTAGAGATGCATGAAGAATGTTTAAAAGTGAGAAGAAAGACTTGTTGATATTTGGTCCAAAATGGGATAAGAACCCAAAACCCTTGCTTTGAGGCAGTGAATGGCTTGTACAAAGTTATTTTGGGTTAGAATATGTTATAACACAATGAATTTGATTGATTACAAGTGCTAGAGATGCATGAAGAATGTTTAAAAGTGAGAAGAAAGACTTGTTGATATTTGGTCACAATGGGATAAGAACCCGAAACCATTGCTTTGAGGCAGTGAATGGCTTGTATAAAGTTATTTTGGGTTAGAATATGTTATAATACAATGAATTTGATTGATTACAAGTGCTAGAGATGCATGAAGAATGTTTAAAAGTGAGAAGAAAGACTTGTTGATATTTGGTCCAAAATGGGATAAGAACCCAAAACCATTGCTTTGACGCAGTGAATGGCTTGTACAAAGTTATTTTGGGTTAGAATATGTTATAATACAATGAATTTGATTGATTACAAGTGCTAGAGATGCATGAAGAATGTTTAAAAGTGATAAGAAAGACTTGTTGATATTTGGTCACAAATGGGATAAGAACCTAAAACCATTGCTTTGAGGCAGTGAATGGCTTGTATAAAGTTATTTTGGGTTAGAATATGTTATAATACAATGAATTTGATTGATTACAAGTGCTAGAGATACATGAAGAATGTTTAGAAGTGAGAAGAAAGATTTGTTGATATTTGGTCCCAAATGGGATAAGTACCCAAAACCATTGCTTTGAGGCAGTGAATGGCTTGTATAAAGTTATTTTGGGTTAGAATATGTTATAATACAATGAATTAGATTGATTACAAGTGCTAGAGATGCATGAAGAATGTTTAAAAGTGAGAAGAAAGACTTGTTGATATTTGGTCCCAAATGGGATAAGAACCCAAAACCATTGCTTTCAGGCAGTGAATGGCTTGTATAAAGTTATTTTGGGTTAGAATATGTTATAATACAATGAATTTGATTGATTACAAGTGCTAGAGATGCATGAAGAATGTTTAAAAGTGAGAAGAAAGACTTGTTGATATTTGGTCCAAAATGGGATAAGAACCCAAAACCATTGCTTTGAGGCAGTGAATGGTTTGTATAAAGTTATTTTGGGTTAGAATATGTTATAATACAATGAATTAGATTGATTACAAGTGCTAGAGATACATGAATAATGTTTAGAATTGAGAAGAAAAACTTGTTTTTATTTGGTCACAAATGGGATAAGAACCCAAAACCATTGCTTTGAGGCAGTGAATGGCTTGTATAAATTTATTTTGGGTTAGAATATGTTATAATACAATGAATTTTATTGATTACAAGTGCTAGAGATGCATGAAGAATGTTTAAAAGTGAGAAGAAAGACTTGTTGATATTTGGTCACAAATGGGATAAGAACCCCAAACCATTGCTTTGAGGCAGTGAATGGCTTGTATAAAGTTATTTTGGCTTAGTATATGCTATAATACAATGAATTAGATTGGTTACAAGTGCTAGAGATACATGAATAATGTTTAGAAGTGAGAAGAAAGATTTGTTGATATTTGGTCTCAAATGGGATAAGTACCCAAAACCATTGCTTTGAGGCAGTGAATGGCTTCTATAAAGTTATTTTGGGTTAGAATATGTTATAATACAATGAATTAGATTGATTACAAGTGCTAGAGATGCATGAAGAATGTTTAAAAGTGAGAAGAAAGACTTGTTGATATTTGGTCCCAAATGGGATAAGAACCAAAAACCATTGCTTTGAGGCAGTGAATGGCTTGTATAAAGTTATTTTGGGTTAGAATATGTTATAATACAATGAATTTGATTAATTACAAGTGCTAGAGATACATGAAGAATGTTTAGAAGTGAGAAGAAAGATTTGTTGATATTTGGTCCCAAATGGGATAAGTACCCAAAACCATTGCTTTGAGGCAGTGAATGGCTTGTATAAAGTTATTTTGGGTTAGAATATGTTATAATACAATGAATTAGATTGATTACAAGTGCTAGAGATGCATGAAGAATGTTTAGAAGTGAGAAGAAAGACTTGTTGATATTTGGTCACAAATGGGATAAGAACCTAAAACCATTGCTTTGAGGCAGTGAATGGCTTGTATAAAGTTATTTTGGGTTAGAATATGTTATAATACAATGAATTTGATTGATTACAAGTGCTAGAGATACATGAAGAATGTTTAGAAGTTAGAAGAAAGACTTATTGATATTTGGTCCCAAATGGGATAAGAACCCAAAACCATTGCTTTGAGGAAGTGAATGGCTTGTATAAAGTTATTTTGGGTTAGAATATGCTATAATACAATGAATTTGATTGATTACAAGTGCTAGAGATAAATGAAGAATGTTTAGAAGTGAGAAGAAAGACTTGTTGATATTTGGTCCCAAATGGGATAAGTACCCAAAACCATTGCTTTGAGGCAGTGAATGGCTTGTATAAAGTTATTTTGGGTTAGAATATGTTATAATACAATGAATTAGATTGATTACAAGTGCTAGAGATACATGAATAATGTTTAGAAGTGAGAAGAAAGACTTGTTTATATTTGGTCACAAATGGTATAAGAACCCAAAACCTTTGCTTTGAGGCAGTGAATGGTTTGTATAAAGTTATTTTGGGTTAGAATATGTTATAATACAATGAATTAGATTGATTACAAGTGCTAGAGATACATGAATAATGTTTAGAATTGAGAAGAAAGACTTGTTTTTATTTGGTCACAAATGGGATAAGAACCCAAAACCATTGCTTTGAGGCAGTGAATGGCTTGTATAAATTTATTTTGGGTTAGAATATGTTATAATACAATGAATTTTATTGATTACAAGTGCTAAAGATGCATGATAAATGTTTAAAAGTGAGAAGAAAGACTTGTTGATATTTGGTCCCAAATGGGATAAGAACCCAAAACCATTGCTTTGAGGCAGCGAATGGCTTGTATAAAGTTATTTTGGGTTAGAATATGTTATAATACAATGAATTTGATTGATTACAAGTGCTAGAGATGCATGAAGAATGTTTAAAAGTGAGAAGAAACACTTGTTGATATTTGGTCCCAAATGGGATAAGAACCAAAAACCATTGCTTTGAGGCAGTGAATGGCTTGTATAAAGTTATTTTGGGTTAGAATATGTTATAATACAATGAATTTGATTGATTACAAGTGCTAGAGATACATGAAGAATGTTTAGAAGTGAGAAGAAAGATTTGTTGATATTTGGTCCCAAATGGGATAAGTACCCAAAACCATTGCTTTGAGGAAGTGAATGGCTTGTATAAAGTTATTTTGGGTTAGAATATGTTATAATACAATGAATTAGATTGATTACAAGTGCTAGAGATGCATGAAGAATGTTTAAAAGTGAGAAGAAAGACTTGTTGATATTTGGTCCCAAATGGGATAAGAACCGAAAACCATTGCTTTCAGGCAGTGAATGGCTTGTATAAAGTTATTTTGGGTTAAAATATGTTATAATACAATGAATTTGATTGATTACAAGTGCTAGAGATGCATGAAGAATGTTTAAAAGTGAGAAGAAAGACTTGTTGATATTTGGTCCAAAATATGATAAGAACCCAAAACCATTGCTTTGAGGCAGTGAATGGCTTGTACAAAGTTATTTTGGGTTAGAATATGTTATAACACAATGAATTTGATTGATTACAAGTGCTAGAGATGCATGAAGAATGTTTAAAAGTGAGAAGAAAGACTTGTTGATATTTGGTCACAAATGGGATAAGAACCTAAAACCATTGCTTTGAGGCAGTGAATGGCTTGTATAAAGTTATTTTGGGTTAGAATATGTTATAATACAATGAATTTGATTGATTACAAATGCTAGAGATACATGAAGAATGTTTAGAAGTGAGAAGAAAGACTTATTGATATTTGGTCCCAAATGGGATAAGAACCTAAAACCATTGCTTTGAGGCAGTGAATGGCTTGTATAAAGTTATTTTGGGTTAGAATATGTTATAATACAATGAATTTGATTGATTACAAGTGCTAGAGATGCATGAAGAATGTTTAAAAGTGATAAGAAAGACTTGTTGATATTTGGTCCCAAATGGGATAAGTACCCAAAACCATTGCTTTGAGGCAGTGAATGGCTTGTATAAAGTTATTTTGGGTTAGAATATGTTATAATACAATGAATTAGATTGATTACAAGTGCTAGAGATGCATGAAGAATGTTTAAAAGTGAGAAGAAAGACTTGTTGATATTTGGTCCCAAATGGGATAAGAACCCAAAACCATTGCTTTCAGGCAGTGAATGGCTTGTATAAAGTTATTTTGGGTTAGAATATGTTATAATACAATGAATTTGATTGATTACAAGTGCTAGAGATGCATGAAGAATGTTTAAAAGTGAGAAGAAAGACTTGTTGATATTTGGTCCAAAATGGGATAAGAACCCAAAACCATTGCTTTGAGGCAGTGAATGGTTTGTATAAAGTTATTTTGGGTTAGAATATGTTATAGTACAATGAATTAGATTGATTACAAGTGCTAGAGATACATGAATAATGTTTAGAATTGAGAAGAAAAACTTGTTTTTATTTGGTCACAAATGGGATAAGAACCCAAAACCATTGCTTTGAGGCAGTGAATGGCTTGTATAAATTTATTTTGGGTTAGAATATGTTATAATACAATGAATTAGATTGATTACAAGTACTAGAGATACATAAATAATGTTTAGAAGTGAGAAGAAAGACTTGTTGATATTTGGTCACAAATGGGATAAGAACCTAAAACCATTGCTTTGAGGCAGTGAATGGCTTGTATAAAGTTATTTTGGGTTAGAATATGTTATAATACAATGAATTTGATTGATTACAAGTGCTAGAGATACATGAAGAATGTTTAGAAGTGAGAAGAAAGATTTGTTGATATTTGGTCCCAAATGGGATAAGTACCCAAAACCATTGCTTTGAGGCAGTGAATGGCTTGTATAAAGTTATTTTGGGTTAGAATATGTTATAATACAATGAATTAGATTGATTACAAGTGCTAGAGATGCATGAAGAATGTTTAAAAGTGAGAAGAAAGACTTGTTGATATTTGGTCCCAAATGGGATAAGAACCCAAAACCATTGCTTTCAGGCAGTGAATGGCTTGTATAAAGTTATTTTGGGTTAGAATATGTTATAATACAATGAATTTGATTGATTACAAGTGCTAGAGATGCATGAAGAATGTTTAAAAGTGAGAAGAAAGACTTGTTGATATTTGGTCCAAAATGGGATAAGAACCCAAAACCATTGCTTTGAGGCAGTGAATGGTTTGTATAAAGTTATTTTGGGTTAGAATATGTTATAGTACAATGAATTAGATTGATTACAAGTGCTAGAGATACATGAATAATGTTTAGAATTGAGAAGAAAAACTTGTTTTTATTTGGTCACAAATGGGATAAGAACCCAAAACCATTGCTTTGAGGCAGTGAATGGCTTGTATAAATTTATTTTGGGTTAGAATATGTTATAATACAATGAATTAGATTGATTACAAGTACTAGAGATACATAAATAATGTTTAGAAGTGAGAAGAAAGACTTGTTGATATTTGGTCACAAATGGGATAAGAACCTAAAACCATTGCTTTGAGGCAGTGAATGGCTTGTATAAAGTTATTTTGGGTTAGAATATGTTATAATACAATGAATTTGATTGATTACAAGTGCTAGAGATGCATGAAGAATGTTTAAAAGTGATAAGAAAGACTTGTTGATATTTGGTCCCAAATGGGATAAGTACCCAAAACCATTGCTTTGAGGCAGTGAATGGCTTGTATAAAGTTATTTTGGGTTAGAATATGTTATAATACAATGAATTAGATTGATTACAAGTGCTAGAGATGCATGAAGAATGTTTAAAAGTGAGAAGAAAGACTTGTTGATATTTGGTCCAAAATGGGATAAGAACCCAAAACCATTGCTTTGAGGCAGTGAATGGTTTGTATAAAGTTATTTTGGGTTAGAATATGTTATAGTACAATGAATTAGATTGATTACAAGTGCTAGAGATGCATGAAGAATGTTTAGAAGTGAGAAGAAAGACTTGTTGATATTTGGTCCCAAATGGGATAAGAACCCAAAACCATTGTTTTGAGGCAGTGAATGGCTTGTATAAATTTATTTTGGGTTAGAATATGTTATAATACAATGAATTTTATTGATTACAAGTGCTAGAGATGCATGAAGAATGTTTAAAAGTGAGAAGAAAGACTTGTTGATATTTGGTCACAAATGGGATAAGAACCCCAAACCATTGCTTTGAGGCAGTGAATGGCTTGTATAAAGTTATTTTGGGTTAGAATATGTTATAACACAATGAATTTGATTGATTACAAGTGCTAGAGATGCATGAAGAATGTTTAAAAGTGAGAAGAAAGACTTGTTGATATTTGGTCACAAATGGGATAAGAACCTAAAACCATTGCTTTGAGGCAGTGAATGGCTTGTATAAAGTTATTTTGGGTTAGAATATGTTATAATACAATGAATTAGATTGATTACAAGTGCTAGAGATACATGAATAATGTTTAGAATTGAGAAGAAAGACTTGTTTTTATTTGGTCACAAATGGGATAAGAACCCAAAACCATTGCTTTGAGGCAGTGAATGGCTTGTATAAATTTATTTTGGGTTAGAATATGTTATAATACAATGAATTTTATTGATTACAAGTGCTAAAGATGCATGATAAATGTTTAAAAGTGAGAAGAAAGACTTGTTGATATTTGGTCCCAAATGGGATAAGAACCCAAAACCATTGCTTTGAGGCAGCGAATGGCTTGTATAAAGTTATTTTGGGTTAGAATATGTTATAATACAATGAATTTGATTGATTACAAGTGCTAGAGATGCATGAAGAATGTTTAAAAGTGAGAAGAAACACTTGTTGATATTTGGTCCCAAATGGGATAAGAACCAAAAACCATTGCTTTGAGGCAGTGAATGGCTTGTATAAAGTTATTTTGGGTTAGAATATGTTATAATACAATGAATTTGATTGATTACAAGTGCTAGAGATACATGAAGAATGTTTAGAAGTGAGAAGAAAGATTTGTTGATATTTGGTCCCAAATGGGATAAGTACCCAAAACCATTGCTTTGAGGCAGTGAATGGCTTGTATAAAGTTATTTTGGGTTAGAATATGTTATAATACAATGAATTTGATTGATTACAAGTGCTAGAGATGCATGAAGAATGTTTAAAAGTGAGAAGAAAGACTTGTTGATATTTGGTCCCAAATGGGATAAGAACCGAAAACCATTGCTTTCAGGCAGTGAATGGCTTGTATAAAGTTATTTTGGGTTAAAATATGTTATAATACAATGAATTTGATTGATTACAAGTGCTAGAGATGCATGAAGAATGTTTAAAAGTGAGAAGAAAGACTTGTTGATATTTGGTCCAAAATAGGATAAGAACCCAAAACCATTGCTTTGAGGCAGTGAATGGCTTGTACAAAGTTATTTTGGGTTAGAATATGTTATAACACAATGAATTTGATTGATTACAAGTGCTAGAGATGCATGAAGAATGTTTAAAAGTGAGAAGAAAGACTTGTTGATATTTGGTCACAAATGGGATAAGAACCTAAAACCATTGCTTTGAGGCAGTGAATGGCTTGTATAAAGTTATTTTGGGTTAGAATATGTTATAATACAATGAATTTGATTGATTACAAATGCTAGAGATACATGAAGAATGTTTAGAAGTGAGAAGAAAGACTTATTGATATTTGGTCCCAAATGGGATAAGAACCCAAAACCATTGCTTTGAGGAAGTGAATGGCTTGTATAAAGTTATTTTGGGTTAGAATATGCTATAATACAATGAATTTGATTGATTACAAGTGCTAGAGATAAATGAAGAATGTTTAGAAGTGAGAAGAAAGACTTGTTAATATTTGGTCCCAAATGGGATAAGTACCCAAAACCATTGCTTTGAGGCAGTGAATGGCTTGTATAAAGTTATTTTGGGTTAGAATATGTTATAATACAATGAATTAGATTGATTACAAGTGCTAGAGATACATGAATAATGTTTAGAAGTGAGAAGAAAGACTTGTTGATATTTGGTCACAAATGGGATAGGAACCTAAAACCATTGCTTTGAGGCAGTGAATGGCTTGTATAAAGTTATTTTGGCTTAGTATATGCTATAATACAATGAATTAGATTGGTTACAAGTGCTAGAGATACATGAATAATGTTTAGAAGTGAGAAGAAAGATTTATTGATATTTGGTCTCAAATGGGATAAGTACCCAAAACCATTGCTTTGAGGCAGTGAATGGCTTCTATAAAGTTATTTTGGGTTAGAATATGTTATAATACAATGAATTAGATTGATTACAAGTGCTAGAGATGCATGAAGAATGTTTAAAAGTGAGAAGAAAGACTTGTTGATATTTGGTCCCAAATGGGATAAGAACCAAAAACCATTGCTTTGAGGCAGTGAATGGCTTGTATAAAGTTATTTTGGGTTAGAATATGTTATAATACAATGAATTTGATTAATTACAAGTGCTAGAGATACATGAAGAATGTTTAGAAGTGAGAAGAAAGATTTGTTGATATTTGGTCCCAAATGGGATAAGTACCCAAAACCATTGCTTTGAGGCAGTGAATGGCTTGTATAAAGTTATTTTGGGTTAGAATATGTTATAATACAATGAATTAGATTGATTACAAGTGCTAGAGATGCATGAAGAATGTTTAGAAGTGAGAAGAAAGACTTGTTGATATTTGGTCACAAATGGGATAAGAACCTAAAACCATTGCTTTGAGGCAGTGAATGGCTTGTATAAAGTTATTTTGGGTTAGAATATGTTATAATACAATGAATTTGATTGATTACAAGTGCTAGAGATACATGAAGAATGTTTAGAAGTTAGAAGAAAGACTTATTGATATTTGGTCCCAAATGGGATAAGAACCCAAAACCATTGCTTTGAGGAAGTGAATGGCTTGTATAAAGTTATTTTGGGTTAGAATATGCTATAATACAATGAATTTGATTGATTACAAGTGCTAGAGATAAATGAAGAATGTTTAGAAGTGAGAAGAAAGACTTGTTGATATTTGGTCCCAAATGGGATAAGTACCCAAAACCATTGCTTTGAGGCAGTGAATGGCTTGTATAAAGTTATTTTGGGTTAGAATATGTTATAATACAATGAATTAGATTGATTACAAGTGCTAGAGATACATGAATAATGTTTAGAAGTGAGAAGAAAGACTTGTTTATATTTGGTCACAAATGGTATAAGAACCCAAAACCTTTGCTTTGAGGCAGTGAATGGTTTGTATAAAGTTATTTTGGGTTAGAATATGTTATAATACAATGAATTAGATTGATTACAAGTGCTAGAGATACATGAATAATGTTTAGAATTGAGAAGAAAGACTTGTTTTTATTTGGTCACAAATGGGATAAGAACCCAAAACCATTGCTTTGAGGCAGTGAATGGCTTGTATAAATTTATTTTGGGTTAGAATATGTTATAATACAATGAATTTTATTGATTACAAGTGCTAAAGATGCATGATAAATGTTTAAAAGTGAGAAGAAAGACTTGTTGATATTTGGTCCCAAATGGGATAAGAACCCAAAACCATTGCTTTGAGGCAGCGAATGGCTTGTATAAAGTTATTTTGGGTTAGAATATGTTATAATACAATGAATTTGATTGATTACAAGTGCTAGAGATGCATGAAGAATGTTTAAAAGTGAGAAGAAACACTTGTTGATATTTGGTCCCAAATGGGATAAGAACCAAAAACCATTGCTTTGAGGCAGTGAATGGCTTGTATAAAGTTATTTTGGGTTAGAATATGTTATAATACAATGAATTTGATTGATTACAAGTGCTAGAGATACATGAAGAATGTTTAGAAGTGAGAAGAAAGATTTGTTGATATTTGGTCCCAAATGGGATAAGTACCCAAAACCATTGCTTTGAGGAAGTGAATGGCTTGTATAAAGTTATTTTGGGTTAGAATATGTTATAATACAATGAATTAGATTGATTACAAGTGCTAGAGATGCATGAAGAATGTTTAAAAGTGAGAAGAAAGACTTGTTGATATTTGGTCCCAAATGGGATAAGAACCGAAAACCATTGCTTTCAGGCAGTGAATGGCTTGTATAAAGTTATTTTGGGTTAAAATATGTTATAATACAATGAATTTGATTGATTACAAGTGCTAGAGATGCATGAAGAATGTTTAAAAGTGAGAAGAAAGACTTGTTGATATTTGGTCCAAAATATGATAAGAACCCAAAACCATTGCTTTGAGGCAGTGAATGGCTTGTACAAAGTTATTTTGGGTTAGAATATGTTATAACACAATGAATTTGATTGATTACAAGTGCTAGAGATGCATGAAGAATGTTTAAAAGTGAGAAGAAAGACTTGTTGATATTTGGTCACAAATGGGATAAGAACCTAAAACCATTGCTTTGAGGCAGTGAATGGCTTGTATAAAGTTATTTTGGGTTAGAATATGTTATAATACAATGAATTTGATTGATTACAAATGCTAGAGATACATGAAGAATGTTTAGAAGTGAGAAGAAAGACTTATTGATATTTGGTCCCAAATGGGATAAGAACCCAAAACCATTGCTTTGAGGAAGTGAATGGCTTGTATAAAGTTATTTTGGGTTAGAATATGCTATAATACAATGAATTTGATTGATTACAAGTGCTAGAGATAAATGAAGAATGTTTAGAAGTGAGAAGAAAGACTTGTTAATATTTGGTCCCAAATGGGATAAGTACCCAAAACCATTGCTTTGAGGCAGTGAATGGCTTGTATAAAGTTATTTTGGGTTAGAATATGTTATAATACAATGAATTAGATTGATTACAAGTGCTAGAGATACATGAATAATGTTTAGAAGTGAGAAGAAAGACTTGTTGATATTTGGTCACAAATGGGATAAGAACCTAAAACCATTGCTTTGAGGCAGTGAATGGCTTGTATAAAGTTATTTTGGGTTAGAATATGTTATAATACAATGAATTTGATTGATTACAAGTGCTAGAGATGCATGAAGAATGTTTAAAAGTGATAAGAAAGACTTGTTGATATTTGGTCCCAAATGGGATAAGTACCCAAAACCATTGCTTTGAGGCAGTGAATGGCTTGTATAAAGTTATTTTGGGTTAGAATATGTTATAATACAATGAATTAGATTGATTACAAGTGCTAGAGATGCATGAAGAATGTTTAAAAGTGAGAAGAAAGACTTGTTGATATTTGGTCCCAAATGGGATAAGAACCCAAAACCATTGCTTTCAGGCAGTGAATGGCTTGTATAAAGTTATTTTGGGTTAGAATATGTTATAATACAATGAATTTGATTGATTACAAGTGCTAGAGATGCATGAAGAATGTTTAAAAGTGAGAAGAAAGACTTGTTGATATTTGGTCCAAAATGGGATAAGAACCCAAAACCATTGCTTTGAGGCAGTGAATGGTTTGTATAAAGTTATTTTGGGTTAGAATATGTTATAGTACAATGAATTAGATTGATTACAAGTGCTAGAGATACATGAATAATGTTTAGAATTGAGAAGAAAAACTTGTTTTTATTTGGTCACAAATGGGATAAGAACCCAAAACCATTGCTTTGAGGCAGTGAATGGCTTGTATAAATTTATTTTGGGTTAGAATATGTTATAATACAATGAATTAGATTGATTACAAGTACTAGAGATACATAAATAATGTTTAGAAGTGAGAAGAAAGACTTGTTGATATTTGGTCACAAATGGGATAAGAACCTAAAACCATTGCTTTGAGGCAGTGAATGGCTTGTATAAAGTTATTTTGGGTTAGAATATGTTATAATACAATGAATTTGATTGATTACAAGTGCTAGAGATACATGAAGAATGTTTAGAAGTGAGAAGAAAGATTTGTTGATATTTGGTCCCAAATGGGATAAGTACCCAAAACCATTGCTTTGAGGCAGTGAATGGCTTGTATAAAGTTATTTTGGGTTAGAATATGTTATAATACAATGAATTAGATTGATTACAAGTGCTAGAGATGCATGAAGAATGTTTAAAAGTGAGAAGAAAGACTTGTTGATATTTGGTCCCAAATGGGATAAGAACCCAAAACCATTGCTTTCAGGCAGTGAATGGCTTGTATAAAGTTATTTTGGGTTAGAATATGTTATAATACAATGAATTTGATTGATTACAAGTGCTAGAGATGCATGAAGAATGTTTAAAAGTGAGAAGAAAGACTTGTTGATATTTGGTCCAAAATGGGATAAGAACCCAAAACCATTGCTTTGAGGCAGTGAATGGTTTGTATAAAGTTATTTTGGGTTAGAATATGTTATAGTACAATGAATTAGATTGATTACAAGTGCTAGAGATACATGAATAATGTTTAGAATTGAGAAGAAAAACTTGTTTTTATTTGGTCACAAATGGGATAAGAACCCAAAACCATTGCTTTGAGGCAGTGAATGGCTTGTATAAATTTATTTTGGGTTAGAATATGTTATAATACAATGAATTAGATTGATTACAAGTACTAGAGATACATAAATAATGTTTAGAAGTGAGAAGAAAGACTTGTTGATATTTGGTCACAAATGGGATAAGAACCTAAAACCATTGCTTTGAGGCAGTGAATGGCTTGTATAAAGTTATTTTGGGTTAGAATATGTTATAATACAATGAATTTGATTGATTACAAGTGCTAGAGATGCATGAAGAATGTTTAAAAGTGATAAGAAAGACTTGTTGATATTTGGTCCCAAATGGGATAAGTACCCAAAACCATTGCTTTGAGGCAGTGAATGGCTTGTATAAAGTTATTTTGGGTTAGAATATGTTATAATACAATGAATTAGATTGATTACAAGTGCTAGAGATGCATGAAGAATGTTTAAAAGTGAGAAGAAAGACTTGTTGATATTTGGTCCAAAATGGGATAAGAACCCAAAACCATTGCTTTGAGGCAGTGAATGGTTTGTATAAAGTTATTTTGGGTTAGAATATGTTATAGTACAATGAATTAGATTGATTACAAGTGCTAGAGATACATGAATAATGTTTAGAATTGAGAAGAAAAACTTGTTTTTATTTGGTCACAAATGGGATAAGAACCCAAAACCATTGCTTTGAGGCAGTGAATGGCTTGTATAAATTTATTTTGGGTTAGAATATGTTATAATACAATGAATTAGATTGATTACAAGTACTAGAGATACATAAATAATGTTTAGAAGTGAGAAGAAAGACTTGTTGATATTTGGTCACAAATGGGATAAGAACCTAAAACCATTGCTTTGAGGCAGTGAATGGCTTGTATAAAGTTATTTTGGGTTAGAATATGTTATAATACAATGAATTTGATTGATTACAAGTGCTAGAGATGCATGAAGAATGTTTAAAAGTGATAAGAAAGACTTGTTGATATTTGGTCCCAAATGGGATAAGTACCCAAAACCATTGCTTTGAGGCAGTGAATGGCTTGTATAAAGTTATTTTGGGTTAGAATATGTTATAATACAATGAATTAGATTGATTACAAGTGCTAGAGATGCATGAAGAATGTTTAAAAGTGAGAAGAAAGACTTGTTGATATTTGGTCCCAAATGGGATAAGAACCCAAAACCATTGCTTTCAGGCAGTGAATGGCTTGTATAAAGTTATTTTGGGTTAGAATATGTTATAATACAATGAATTTGATTGATTACAAGTGCTAGAGATGCATGAAGAATGTTTAAAAGTGAGAAGAAAGACTTGTTGATATTTGGTCCAAAATGGGATAAGAACCCAAAACCATTGCTTTGAGGCAGTGAATGGTTTGTATAAAGTTATTTTGGGTTAGAATATGTTATAGTACAATGAATTAGATTGATTACAAGTGCTAGAGATACATGAATAATGTTTAGAATTGAGAAGAAAAACTTGTTTTTATTTGGTCACAAATGGGATAAGAACCCAAAACCATTGCTTTGAGGCAGTGAATGGCTTGTATAAATTTATTTTGGGTTAGAATATGTTATAATACAATGAATTTTATTGATTACAAGTGCTAAAGATGCATGATAAATGTTTAAAAGTGAGAAGAAAGACTTGTTGATATTTGGTCACAAATGGGATAAGAACCTAAAACCATTGCTTTGAGGCAGTGAATGGCTTGTATAAAGTTATTTTGGGTTAGAATATGTTATAATACAATGAATTTGATTGATTACAAGTGCTAGAGATACATGAAGAATGTTTAGAAGTGAGAAGAAAGATTTGTTGATATTTGGTCCCAAATGGGATAAGTACCCAAAACCATTGCTTTGAGGCAGTGAATGGCTTGTATAAAGTTATTTTGGGTTAGAATATGTTATAATACAATGAATTAGATTGATTACAAGTGCTAGAGATGCATGAAGAATGTTTAAAAGTGAGAAGAAAGACTTGTTGATATTTGGTCCCAAATGGGATAAGAACCCAAAACCATTGCTTTCAGGCAGTGAATGGCTTGTATAAAGTTATTTTGGGTTAGAATATGTTATAATACAATGAATTTGATTGATTACAAGTGCTAGAGATGCATGAAGAATGTTTAAAAGTGAGAAGAAAGACTTGTTGATATTTGGTCCAAAATGGGATAAGAACCCAAAACCATTGCTTTGAGGCAGTGAATGGTTTGTATAAAGTTATTTTGGGTTAGAATATGTTATAGTACAATGAATTAGATTGATTACAAGTGCTAGAGATACATGAATAATGTTTAGAATTGAGAAGAAAAACTTATTTTTATTTGGTCACAAATGGGATAAGAACCCAAAACCATTGCTTTGAGGCAGTGAATGGCTTGTATAAATTTATTTTGGGTTAGAATATGTTATAATACAATGAATTAGATTGATTACAAGTACTAGAGATACATAAATAATGTTTAGAAGTGAGAAGAAAGACTTGTTGATATTTGGTCACAAATGGGATAAGAACCTAAAACCATTGCTTTGAGGCAGTGAATGGCTTGTATAAAGTTATTTTGGGTTAGAATATGTTATAATACAATGAATTTGATTGATTACAAGTGCTAGAGATACATGAAGAATGTTTAGAAGTGAGAAGAAAGATTTGTTGATATTTGGTCCCAAATGGGATAAGTACCCAAAACCATTGCTTTGAGGCAGTGAATGGCTTGTATAAAGTTATTTTGGGTTAGAATATGTTATAATACAATGAATTAGATTGATTACAAGTGCTAGAGATGCATGAAGAATGTTTAGAAGTGAGAAGAAAGACTTGTTGATATTTGGTCCCAAATGGGATAAGAACCCAAAACCATTGTTTTGAGGCAGTGAATGGCTTGTATAAATTTATTTTGGGTTAGAATATGTTATAATACAATGAATTTTATTGATTACAAGTGCTAGAGATGCATGAAGAATGTTTAAAAGTGAGAAGAAAGACTTGTTGATATTTGGTCACAAATGGGATAAGAACCCCAAACCATTGCTTTGAGGCAGTGAATGGCTTGTATAAAGTTATTTTGGCTTAGTATATGCTATAATACAATGAATTAGATTGGTTACAAGTGCTAGAGATACATGAATAATGTTTAGAAGTGAGAAGAAAGATTTGTTGATATTTGGTCTCAAATGGGATAAGTACCCAAAACCATTGGTTTGAGGCAGTGAATGGCTTCTATAAAGTTATTTTGGGTTAGAATATGTTATAATACAATGAATTAGATTGATTACAAGTGCTAGAGATGCATGAAGAATGTTTAAAAGTGAGAAGAAAGACTTGTTGATATTTGGTCCCAAATGGGATAAGAACCAAAAACCATTGCTTTGAGGCAGTGAATGGCTTGTATAAAGTTATTTTGGGTTAGAATATGTTATAATACAATGAATTTGATTAATTACAAGTGCTAGAGATACATGAAGAATGTTTAGAAGTGAGAAGAAAGATTTGTTGATATTTGGTCCCAAATGGGATAAGTACCCAAAACCATTGCTTTGAGGCAGTGAATGGCTTGTATAAAGTTATTTTGGGTTAGAATATGTTATAATACAATGAATTAGATTGATTACAAGTGCTAGAGATGCATGAAGAATGTTTAGAAGTTAGAAGAAAGACTTGTTGATATTTGGTCACAAATGGGATAAGAACCTAAAACCATTGCTTTGAGGCAGTGAATGGCTTGTATAAAGTTATTTTGGGTTAGAATATGTTATAATACAATGAATTTGATTGATTACAAGTGCTAGAGATACATGAAGAATGTTTAGAAGTTAGAAGAAAGACTTATTGATATTTGGTCCCAAATGGGATAAGAACCCAAAACCATTGCTTTGAGGAAGTGAATGGCTTGTATAAAGTTATTTTGGGTTAGAATATGCTATAATACAATGAATTTGATTGATTACAAGTGCTAGAGATAAATGAAGAATGTTTAGAAGTGAGAAGAAAGACTTGTTGATATTTGGTCCCAAATGGGATAAGTACCCAAAACCATTGCTTTGAGGCAGTGAATGGCTTGTATAAAGTTATTTTGGGTTAGAATATGTTATAATACAATGAATTAGATTGATTACAAGTGCTAGAGATACATGAATAATGTTTAGAAGTGAGAAGAAAGACTTGTTTATATTTGGTCACAAATGGTATAAGAACCCAAAACCTTTGCTTTGAGGCAGTGAATGGTTTGTATAAAGTTATTTTGGGTTAGAATATGTTATAATACAATGAATTAGATTGATTACAAGTGCTAGAGATACATGAATAATGTTTAGAATTGAGAAGAAAGACTTGTTTTTATTTGGTCACAAATGGGATAAGAACCCAAAACCATTGCTTTGAGGCAGTGAATGGCTTGTATAAATTTATTTTGGGTTAGAATATGTTATAATACAATGAATTTTATTGATTACAAGTGCTAAAGATGCATGATAAATGTTTAAAAGTGAGAAGAAAGACTTGTTGATATTTGGTCCCAAATGGGATAAGAACCCAAAACCATTGCTTTGAGGCAGCGAATGGCTTGTATAAAGTTATTTTGGGTTAGAATATGTTATAATACAATGAATTTGATTGATTACAAGTGCTAGAGATGCATGAAGAATGTTTAAAAGTGAGAAGAAACACTTGTTGATATTTGGTCCCAAATGGGATAAGAACCAAAAACCATTGCTTTGAGGCAGTGAATGGCTTGTATAAAGTTATTTTGGGTTAGAATATGTTATAATACAATGAATTTGATTGATTACAAGTGCTAGAGATACATGAAGAATGTTTAGAAGTGAGAAGAAAGATTTGTTGATATTTGGTCCCAAATGGGATAAGTACCCAAAACCATTGCTTTGAGGCAGTGAATGGCTTGTATAAAGTTATTTTGGGTTAGAATATGTTATAATACAATGAATTTGATTGATTACAAGTGCTAGAGATGCATGAAGAATGTTTAAAAGTGAGAAGAAAGACTTGTTGATATTTGGTCCCAAATGGGATAAGAACCGAAAACCATTGCTTTCAGGCAGTGAATGGCTTGTATAAAGTTATTTTGGGTTAAAATATGTTATAATACAATGAATTTGATTGATTACAAGTGCTAGAGATGCATGAAGAATGTTTAAAAGTGAGAAGAAAGACTTGTTGATATTTGGTCCAAAATAGGATAAGAACCCAAAACCATTGCTTTGAGGCAGTGAATGGCTTGTACAAAGTTATTTTGGGTTAGAATATGTTATAACACAATGAATTTGATTGATTACAAGTGCTAGAGATGCATGAAGAATGTTTAAAAGTGAGAAGAAAGACTTGTTGATATTTGGTCACAAATGGGATAAGAACCTAAAACCATTGCTTTGAGGCAGTGAATGGCTTGTATAAAGTTATTTTGGGTTAGAATATGTTATAATACAATGAATTTGATTGATTACAAATGCTAGAGATACATGAAGAATGTTTAGAAGTGAGAAGAAAGACTTATTGATATTTGGTCCCAAATGGGATAAGAACCCAAAACCATTGCTTTGAGGAAGTGAATGGCTTGTATAAAGTTATTTTGGGTTAGAATATGCTATAATACAATGAATTTGATTGATTACAAGTGCTAGAGATAAATGAAGAATGTTTAGAAGTGAGAAGAAAGACTTGTTAATATTTGGTCCCAAATGGGATAAGTACCCAAAACCATTGCTTTGAGGCAGTGAATGGCTTGTATAAAGTTATTTTGGGTTAGAATATGTTATAATACAATGAATTAGATTGATTACAAGTGCTAGAGATACATGAATAATGTTTAGAAGTGAGAAGAAAGACTTGTTGATATTTGGTCACAAATGGGATAGGAACCTAAAACCATTGCTTTGAGGCAGTGAATGGCTTGTATAAAGTTATTTTGGGTTAGAATATGTTATAATACAATGAATTTGATTGATTACAAGTGCTAGAGATGCATGAAGAATGTTTAAAAGTGATAAGAAAGACTTGTTGATATTTGGTCACAAATGGGATAAGAACCTAAAACCATTGCTTTGAGGCAGTGATTGGCTTGTATAAAGTTATTTTGGGTTAGAATATGTTATAATACAATGAATTTGATTGATTACAAGTGCTACAGATACATGAAGAATGTTTAGAAGTGAGAAGAAAGATTTGTTGATATTTGGTCCCAAATGGGATAAGTACCCAAAACCATTGCTTTGAGGCAGTGAATGGCTTGTATAAAGTTATTTTGGGTTAGAATATGTTATAATACAATGAATTAGATTGATTACAAGTGCTAGAGATGCATGAAGAATGTTTAAAAGTGAGAAGAAAGACTTGTTGATATTTGGTCCCAAATGGGTTAAGAACCCAAAACCATTGCTTTCAGGCAGTGAATGGCTTGTATAAAGTTATTTTGGGTTAGAATATGTTATAATACAATGAATTTGATTGATTACAAGTGCTAGAGATGCATGAAGAATGTTTAAAAGTGAGAAGAAAGACTTGTTGATATTTGGTCCAAAATGGGATAAGAACCCAAAACCATTGCTTTGAGGCAGTGAATGGTTTGTATAAAGTTATTTTGGGTTAGAATATGTTATAATACAATGAATTAGATTGATTACAAGTGCTAGAGATACATGAATAATGTTTAGAATTGAGAAGAAAAACTTGTTTTTATTTGGTCACAAATGGGATAAGAACCCAAAACCATTGCTTTGAGGCAGTGAATGGCTTGTATAAATTTATTTTGGGTTATAATATGTTATAATACAATGAATTTTATTGATTACAAGTGCTAGAGATGCATGAAGAATGTTTAAAAGTGAGAAGAACGACTTGTTGATATTTCGTCACAAATGGGATAAGAACCCCAAACCATTGCATTGAGGCAGTGAATGGCTTGTATAAAGTTATTTTGGCTTAGTATATGCTATAATACAATGAATTAGATTGGTTACAAGTGCTAGAGATACATGAATAATGTTTAGAAGTGAGAAGAAAGATTTGTTGATATTTGGTCCCAAATGGGATAAGTACCCAAAACCATTGCTTTGAGGCAGTGAATGGCTTCTATAAAGTTATTTTGGGTTAGAATATGTTATAATACAATGAATTAGATTGATTACAAGTGCTAGAGATGCATGAAGAATGTTTAAAAGTGAGAAGAAAGACTTGTTGATATTTGGTCCCAAATGGGATAAGAACCAAAAACCATTGCTTTGAGGCAGTGAATGGCTTGTATAAAGTTATTTTGGGTTAGAATATGTTATAATACAATGAATTTGATTAATTACAAGTGCTAGAGATACATGAAGAATGTTTAGAAGTGAGAAGAAAGATTTGTTGATATTTGGTCCCAAATGGGATAAGTACCCAAAACCATTGCTTTGAGGCAGTGAATGGCTTGTATAAAGTTATTTTGGGTTAGAATATGTTATAATACAATGAATTAGATTGATTACAAGTGCTAGAGATGCATGAAGAATGTTTAAAAGTGAGAAGAAAGACTTGTTGATATTTGGTCCCATATAGGATAAGAACCCAAAACCATTGCTTTGAGGCAGTGAATGGCTTGTATAAAGTTATTTTGGGTTAGAATATGTTATAATACAATGAATTTGATTGATTACAAGTGTTAGAGATACATGAAGAATGTTTAGAAGTGAGAAGAAAGACTTGTTGATATTTGGTCACAAATGGGATAAGAACCTAAAACCATTGCTTTGAGGCAGTGAATGGCTTGTATAAAGTTATTTTGGGTTAGAATATGTTATAATACAATGAATTTGATTGATTACAAGTGCTAGAGATACATGAAGAATGTTTAGAAGTTAGAAGAAAGACTTATTGATATTTGGTCCCAAATGGGATAAGAACCCAAAACCATTGCTTTGAGGAAGTGAATGGCTTGTATAAAGTTATTTTGGGTTAGAATATGCTATAATACAATGAATTTGATTGATTACAAGTGCTAGAGATAAATGAAGAATGTTTAGAAGTGAGAAGAAAGACTTGTTGATATTTGGTCCCAAATGGGATAAGTACCCAAAACCATTGCTTTGAGGCAGTGAATGGCTTGTATAAAGTTATTTTGGGTTAGAATATGTTATAATACAATGAATTAGATTGATTACAAGTGCTAGAGATACATGAATAATGTTTAGAAGTGAGAAGAAAGACTTGTTTATATTTGGTCACAAATGGTATAAGAACCCAAAACCTTTGCTTTGAGGCAGTGAATGGTTTGTATAAAGTTATTTTGGGTTAGAATATGTTATAATACAATGAATTAGATTGATTACAAGTGCTAGAGATACATGAATAATGTTTAGAATTGAGAAGAAAGACTTGTTTTTATTTGGTCACAAATGGGATAAGAACCCAAAACCATTGCTTTGAGGCAGTGAATGGCTTGTATAAATTTATTTTGGGTTAGAATATGTTATAATACAATGAATTTTATTGATTACAAGTGCTAAAGATGCATGATAAATGTTTAAAAGTGAGAAGAAAGACTTGTTAATATTTGGTCCCAAATGGGATAAGTACCCAAAACCATTGCTTTGAGGCAGTGAATGGCTTGTATAAAGTTATTTTGGGTTAGAATATGTTATAATACAATGAATTAGATTGATTACAAGTGCTAGAGATACATGAATAATGTTTAGAAGTGAGAAGAAAGACTTGTTTATATTTGGTCACAAATGGTATAAGAACCCAAAACCTTTGCTTTGAGGCAGTGAATGGTTTGTATAAAGTTATTTTGGGTTAGAATATGTTATAATACAATGAATTAGATTGATTACAAGTGCTAGAGATGCATGAAGAATGTTTAAAAGTGAGAAGAAAGACTTGTTGATATTTGGTCCCAAATGGGATAAGAACCCAAAACCATTGCTTTGAGGCAGCGAATGGCTTGTATAAAGTTATTTTGGGTTAGAATATGTTATAATACAATGAATTTGATTGATTACAAGTGCTAGAGATGCATGAAGAATGTTTAAAAGTGAGAAGAAACACTTGTTGATATTTGGTCCCAAATGGGATAAGAACCTAAAACCATTGCTTTGAGGCAGTGAATGGCTTGTATAAAGTTATTTTGGGTTAGAATATGTTATAATACAATGAATTTGATTGATTACAAGTGCTAGAGATGCATGAAGAATGTTTAAAAGTGAGAAGAAAGACTTGTTAATATTTGGTCCCAAATGGGATAAGTACCCAAAACCATTGCTTTGAGGCAGTGAATGGCTTGTATAAAGTTATTTTGGGTTAGAATATGTTATAATACAATGAATTAGATTGATTACAAGTGCTAGAGATACATGAATAATGTTTAGAAGTGAGAAGAAAGACTTGTTTATATTTGGTCACAAATGGTATAAGAACCCAAAACCTTTGCTTTGAGGCAGTGAATGGTTTGTATAAAGTTATTTTGGGTTAGAATATGTTATAATACAATGAATTAGATTGATTACAAGTGCTAGAGATACATGAATAATGTTTAGAATTGAGAAGAAAGACTTGTTTTTATTTGGTCACAAATGGGATAAGAACCCAAAACCATTGCTTTGAGGCAGTGAATGGCTTGTATAAATTTATTTTGGGTTAGAATATGTTATAATACAATGAATTTTATTGATTACAAGTGCTAGAGATGCATGAAGAATGTTTAAAAGTGAGAAGAAAGACTTGTTGATATTTGGTCCCAAATGGGATAAGAACCCAAAACCATTGCTTTCAGGCAGTGAATGGCTTGTATAAAGTTATTTTGGGTTAGAATATGTTATAATACAATGAATTTGATTGATTACAAGTGCTAGAGATACATGAAGAATGTTTAGAAGTGAGAAGAAAGACTTATTGATATTTGGTCCAAAATGGGATAAGAACCCAAAACCATTGCTTTGAGGCAGTGAATGGCTTGTACAAAGTTATTTTGGGTTAGAATATGTTATAACACAATGAATTTGATTGATTACAAGTGCTAGAGATGCATGAAGAATGTTTAAAAGTGAGAAGAAAGACTTGTTGATATTTGGTCACAAATGGGATAAGAACCTAAAACCATTGCTTTGAGGCAGTGAATGGCTTGTATAAAGTTATTTTGGGTTAAAATATGTTATAATACAATGAATTTGATTGATTACAAATGCTAGAGATGCATGAAGAATGTTTAGAAGTGAGAAGAAAGACTTATTGATATTTGGTCCCAAATGGGATAAGAACCCAAAACCATTGCTTTGAGGAAGTGAATGGCTTGTATAAAGTTATTTTGGGTTAGAATATGCTATAATACAATGAATTTTATTGATTACAAGTGCTAGAGATAAATGAAGAATGTTTAGAAATGAGAAGAAAGACTTGTTAATATTTGGTCCCAAATGGGATAAGTACCCAAAACCATTGCTTTGAGGCAGTGAATGGCTTGTATAAAGTTATTTTGGGTTAGAATATGTTATAATACAATGAATTAGATTGATTACAAGTGCTAGAGATACATGAATAATGTTTAGAAGTGAGAAGAAAGACTTGTTTATATTTGGTCACAAATGGTATAAGAACCCAAAACCTTTGCTTTGAGGCAGTGAATGGCTTGTATAAAGTTATTTTGGGTTAGAATATGTTATAATACAATGAATTAGATTGATTACAAGTGCTAGAGATGCATGAAGAATGTTTAAAAGTGAGAAGAAAGACTTGTTGATATTTGGTCCCAAATGGGATAAGAACCCAAAACCATTGCTTTGAGGCAGCGAATGGCTTGTATAAAGTTATTTTGGGTTAGAATATGTTATAATACTGAATTAGACTGATTACAAGTGCTAGAGATGCATGAAGAATGTTTAAAAGTGAGAAGAAACACTTGTTGATATTTGGTCCCAAATGGGATAAGAACCTAAAACCATTGCTTTGAGGCAGTGAATGGCTTGTATAAAGTTATTTTGGGTTAGAATATGTTATAATACAATGAATTTGATTGATTACAAGTGCTAGAGATGCATGAAGAATGTTTAAAAGTGAGAAGAAAGACTTGTTGATATTTGGTCCAAAATGGGATAAGAACCCAAAACCATTGCTTTGAGGCAGTGAATGGCTTGTACAAAGTTATTTTGGGTTAGAATATGTTATAACACAATGAATTTGATTGATTACAAGTGCTAGAGATGCATGGAGAATGTTTAAAACTGAGAAGAAAGACTTGTTGATATTTGGTCACAAATGGGATAAGAACCTAAAACCATTGCTTTGAGGCAGTGAATGGCTTGTATAAAGTTATTTTGGGTTAGAATATGTTATAATACAATGAATTTGATTGATTACAAGTGCTAGAGATACATGAAGAATGTTTAGAAGTTAGAAGAAAGACTTATTGATATTTGGTCCCAAATGGGATAAGAACCCAAAACCATTGCTTTGAGGAAGTGAATGGCTTGTATAAAGTTATTTTGGGTTAGAATATGCTATAATACAATGAATTTGATTGATTACAAGTGCTAGAGATAAATGAAGAATGTTTAGAAGTGAGAAGAAAGACTTGTTGATATTTGGTCCCAAATGGGATAAGTACCCAAAACCATTGCTTTGAGGCAGTGAATGGCTTGTATATAGTTATTTTGGGTTAGAATATGTTATAATACAATGAATTAGATTGATTACAAGTGCTAGAGATACATAAATAATGTTTAGAAGTGAGAAGAAAGACTTGTTTATATTTGGTCACAAATGGTATAAGAACCCAAAACCTTTGCTTTGAGGCAGTGAATGGTTTGTATAAAGTTATTTTGGGTTAGAATATGTTATAATACAATGAATTAGATTGATTACAAGTGCTAGAGATACATGAATAATGTTTAGAATTGAGAAGAAAGACTTGTTTTTATTTGGTCACAAATGGGATAAGAACCCAAAACCATTGCTTTGAGGCAGTGAATGGCTTGTATAAATTTATTTTGGGTTAGAATATTTTATAATACAATGAATTTTATTGATTACAAGTGCTAAAGATGCATGATAAATGTTTAAAAGTGAGAAGAAAGACTTGTTGATATTTGGTCCCAAATGGGATAAGAACCCAAAACCATTGCTTTGAGGCAGCGAATGGCTTGTATAAAGTTATTTTGGGTTAGAATATGCTATAATACAATGAATTTTATTGATTACAAGTGCTAGAGATAAATGAAGAATGTTTAGAAATGAGAAGAAAGACTTGTTAATATTTGGTCCCAAATGGGATAAGTACCCAAAACCATTGCTTTGAGGCAGTGAATGGCTTGTATAAAGTTATTTTGGGTTAGAATATGTTATAATACAATGAATTAGATTGATTACAAGTGCTAGAGATACATGAATAATGTTTAGAAGTGAGAAGAAAGACTTGTTTATATTTGGTCACAAATGGTATAAGAACCCAAAACCTTTGCTTTGAGGCAGTGAATGGCTTGTATAAAGTTATTTTGGGTTAGAATATGTTATAATACAATGAATTAGATTGATTACAAGTGCTAGAGATGCATGAAGAATGTTTAAAAGTGAGAAGAAAGACTTGTTGATATTTGGTCCCAAATGGGATAAGAACCCAAAACCATTGCTTTGAGGCAGCGAATGGCTTGTATAAAGTTATTTTGGGTTAGAATATGTTATAATACTGAATTAGATTGATTACAAGTGCTAGAGATGCATGAAGAATGTTTAAAAGTGAGAAGAAACACTTGTTGATATTTGGTCCCAAATGGGATAAGAACCTAAAACCATTGCTTTGAGGCAGTGAATGGCTTGTATAAAGTTATTTTGGGTTAGAATATGTTATAATACAATGAATTTGATTGATTACAAGTGCTAGAGATGCATGAAGAATGTTTAAAAGTGAGAAGAAAGACTTGTTGATATTTGGTCCAAAATGGGATAAGAACCCAAAACCATTGCTTTGAGGCAGTGAATGGCTTGTACAAAGTTATTTTGGGTTAGAATATGTTATAACACAATGAATTTGATTGATTACAAGTGCTAGAGATGCATGGAGAATGTTTAAAACTGAGAAGAAAGACTTGTTGATATTTGGTCACAAATGGGATAAGAACCTAAAACCATTGCTTTGAGGCAGTGAATGGCTTGTATAAAGTTATTTTGGGTTAGAATATGTTATAATACAATGAATTTGATTGATTACAAGTGCTAGAGATACATGAAGAATGTTTAGAAGTTAGAAGAAAGACTTATTGATATTTGGTCCCAAATGGGATAAGAACCCAAAACCATTGCTTTGAGGAAGTGAATGGCTTGTATAAAGTTATTTTGGGTTAGAATATGCTATAATACAATGAATTTGATTGATTACAAGTGCTAGAGATAAATGAAGAATGTTTAGAAGTGAGAAGAAAGACTTGTTGATATTTGGTCCCAAATGGGATAAGTACCCAAAACCATTGCTTTGAGGCAGTGAATGGCTTGTATATAGTTATTTTGGGTTAGAATATGTTATAATACAATGAATTAGATTGATTACAAGTGCTAGAGATACATAAATAATGTTTAGAAGTGAGAAGAAAGACTTGTTTATATTTGGTCACAAATGGTATAAGAACCCAAAACCTTTGCTTTGAGGCAGTGAATGGTTTGTATAAAGTTATTTTGGGTTAGAATATGTTATAATACAATGAATTAGATTGATTACAAGTGCTAGAGATACATGAATAATGTTTAGAATTGAGAAGAAAGACTTGTTTTTATTTGGTCACAAATGGGATAAGAACCCAAAACCATTGCTTTGAGGCAGTGAATGGCTTGTATAAATTTATTTTGGGTTAGAATATTTTATAATACAATGAATTTTATTGATTACAAGTGCTAAAGATGCATGATAAATGTTTAAAAGTGAGAAGAAAGACTTGTTGATATTTGGTCCCAAATGGGATAAGAACCCAAAACCATTGCTTTGAGGCAGCGAATGGCTTGTATAAAGTTATTTTGGGTTAGAATATGCTATAATACAATGAATTTTATTGATTACAAGTGCTAGAGATAAATGAAGAATGTTTAGAAATGAGAAGAAAGACTTGTTAATATTTGGTCCCAAATGGGATAAGTACCCAAAACCATTGCTTTGAGGCAGTGAATGGCTTGTATAAAGTTATTTTGGGTTAGAATATGTTATAATACAATGAATTAGATTGATTACAAGTGCTAGAGATACATGAATAATGTTTAGAAGTGAGAAGAAAGACTTGTTTATATTTGGTCACAAATGGTATAAGAACCCAAAACCTTTGCTTTGAGGCAGTGAATGGCTTGTATAAAGTTATTTTGGGTTAGAATATGTTATAATACAATGAATTAGATTGATTACAAGTGCTAGAGATGCATGAAGAATGTTTAAAAGTGAGAAGAAAGACTTGTTGATATTTGGTCCCAAATGGGATAAGAACCCAAAACCATTGCTTTGAGGCAGCGAATGGCTTGTATAAAGTTATTTTGGGTTAGAATATGTTATAATACTGAATTAGATTGATTACAAGTGCTAGAGATGCATGAAGAATGTTTAAAAGTGAGAAGAAACACTTGTTGATATTTGGTCCCAAATGGGATAAGAACCTAAAACCATTGCTTTGAGGCAGTGAATGGCTTGTATAAAGTTATTTTGGGTTAGAATATGTTATAATACAATGAATTTGATTGATTACAAGTGCTAGAGATGCATGAAGAATGTTTAAAAGTGAGAAGAAAGACTTGTTGATATTTGGTCCAAAATGGGATAAGAACCCAAAACCATTGCTTTGAGGCAGTGAATGGCTTGTACAAAGTTATTTTGGGTTAGAATATGTTATAACACAATGAATTTGATTGATTACAAGTGCTAGAGATGCATGGAGAATGTTTAAAACTGAGAAGAAAGACTTGTTGATATTTGGTCACAAATGGGATAAGAACCTAAAACCATTGCTTTGAGGCAGTGAATGGCTTGTATAAAGTTATTTTGGGTTAGAATATGTTATAATACAATGAATTTGATTGATTACAAGTGCTAGAGATACATGAAGAATGTTTAGAAGTTAGAAGAAAGACTTATTGATATTTGGTCCCAAATGGGATAAGAACCCAAAACCATTGCTTTGAGGAAGTGAATGGCTTGTATAAAGTTATTTTGGGTTAGAATATGCTATAATACAATGAATTTGATTGATTACAAGTGCTAGAGATAAATGAAGAATGTTTAGAAGTGAGAAGAAAGACTTGTTGATATTTGGTCCCAAATGGGATAAGTACCCAAAACCATTGCTTTGAGGCAGTGAATGGCTTGTATATAGTTATTTTGGGTTAGAATATGTTATAATACAATGAATTAGATTGATTACAAGTGCTAGAGATACATAAATAATGTTTAGAAGTGAGAAGAAAGACTTGTTTATATTTGGTCACAAATGGTATAAGAACCCAAAACCTTTGCTTTGAGGCAGTGAATGGTTTGTATAAAGTTATTTTGGGTTAGAATATGTTATAATACAATGAATTTGATTGATTACAAGTGCTAGAGATACATGAATAATGTTTAGAATTGAGAAGAAAGACTTGTTTTTATTTGGTCACAAATGGGATAAGAACCCAAAACCATTGCTTTGAGGCAGTGAATGGCTTGTACAAAGTTAGAATATGTTATAACACAATGAATTTGATTGATTACAAGTGCTAGAGATGCATGAAGAATGTTTAAAAGTGAGAAGAAAGACTTGTTGATATTTGGTCACAAATGGGATAAGAACCCAAAACCATTGCTTTGAGGCAGCGAATGGCTTGTATAAAGTTATTTTGGGTTAGAATATGTTATAATACAATGAATTTGATTGATTACAAGTGCTAGAGATACATGAAGAATGTTTAGAAGTGAGAAGAAAGACTTATTGATATTTGGTCCAAAATGGGATAAGAACCCAAAACCATTGCTTTGAGGCAGTGAATGGCTTGTACAAAGTTATTTTGGGTTAGAATATGTTATAACACAATGAATTTGATTGATTACAAGTGCTAGAGATGCATGAAGAATGTTTAAAAGTGAGAAGAAAGACTTGTTGATATTTGGTCACAAATGGGATAAGAACCTAAAACCATTGCTTTGAGGCAGTGAATGGCTTGTATAAAGTTATTTTGGGTTAAAATATGTTATAATACAATGAATTTGATTGATTACAAATGCTAGAGATGCATGAAGAATGTTTAGAAGTGAGAAGAAAGACTTATTGATATTTGGTCCCAAATGGGATAAGAACCCAAAACCATTGCTTTGAGGAAGTGAATGGCTTGTATAAAGTTATTTTGGGTTAGAATATGCTATAATACAATGAATTTTATTGATTACAAGTGCTAGAGATAAATGAAGAATGTTTAGAAATGAGAAGAAAGACTTGTTAATATTTGGTCCCAAATGGGATAAGTACCCAAAACCATTGCTTTGAGGCAGTGAATGGCTTGTATAAAGTTATTTTGGGTTAGAATATGTTATAATACAATGAATTAGATTGATTACAAGTGCTAGAGATACATGAATAATGTTTAGAAGTGAGAAGAAAGACTTGTTTATATTTGGTCACAAATGGTATAAGAACCCAAAACCTTTGCTTTGAGGCAGTGAATGGCTTGTATAAAGTTATTTTGGGTTAGAATATGTTATAATACAATGAATTAGATTGATTACAAGTGCTAGAGATGCATGAAGAATGTTTAAAAGTGAGAAGAAAGACTTGTTGATATTTGGTCCCAAATGGGATAAGAACCCAAAACCATTGCTTTGAGGCAGCGAATGGCTTGTATAAAGTTATTTTGGGTTAGAATATGTTATAATACTGAATTAGACTGATTACAAGTGCTAGAGATGCATGAAGAATGTTTAAAAGTGAGAAGAAACACTTGTTGATATTTGGTCCCAAATGGGATAAGAACCTAAAACCATTGCTTTGAGGCAGTGAATGGCTTGTATAAAGTTATTTTGGGTTAGAATATGTTATAATACAATGAATTTGATTGATTACAAGTGCTAGAGATGCATGAAGAATGTTTAAAAGTGAGAAGAAAGACTTGTTGATATTTGGTCCAAAATGGGATAAGAACCCAAAACCATTGCTTTGAGGCAGTGAATGGCTTGTACAAAGTTATTTTGGGTTAGAATATGTTATAACACAATGAATTTGATTGATTACAAGTGCTAGAGATGCATGGAGAATGTTTAAAACTGAGAAGAAAGACTTGTTGATATTTGGTCACAAATGGGATAAGAACCTAAAACCATTGCTTTGAGGCAGTGAATGGCTTGTATAAAGTTATTTTGGGTTAGAATATGTTATAATACAATGAATTTGATTGATTACAAGTGCTAGAGATACATGAAGAATGTTTAGAAGTTAGAAGAAAGACTTATTGATATTTGGTCCCAAATGGGATAAGAACCCAAAACCATTGCTTTGAGGAAGTGAATGGCTTGTATAAAGTTATTTTGGGTTAGAATATGCTATAATACAATGAATTTGATTGATTACAAGTGCTAGAGATAAATGAAGAATGTTTAGAAGTGAGAAGAAAGACTTGTTGATATTTGGTCCCAAATGGGATAAGTACCCAAAACCATTGCTTTGAGGCAGTGAATGGCTTGTATATAGTTATTTTGGGTTAGAATATGTTATAATACAATGAATTAGATTGATTACAAGTGCTAGAGATACATAAATAATGTTTAGAAGTGAGAAGAAAGACTTGTTTATATTTGGTCACAAATGGTATAAGAACCCAAAACCTTTGCTTTGAGGCAGTGAATGGTTTGTATAAAGTTATTTTGGGTTAGAATATGTTATAATACAATGAATTAGATTGATTACAAGTGCTAGAGATACATGAATAATGTTTAGAATTGAGAAGAAAGACTTGTTTTTATTTGGTCACAAATGGGATAAGAACCCAAAACCATTGCTTTGAGGCAGTGAATGGCTTGTATAAATTTATTTTGGGTTAGAATATGTTATAATACAATGAATTTTATTGATTACAAGTGCTAAAGATGCATGATAAATGTTTAAAAGTGAGAAGAAAGACTTGTTGATATTTGGTCCCAAATGGGATAAGAACCCAAAACCATTGCTTTGAGGCAGCGAATGGCTTGTATAAAGTTATTTTGGGTTAGAATATGCTATAATACAATGAATTTTATTGATTACAAGTGCTAGAGATAAATGAAGAATGTTTAGAAATGAGAAGAAAGACTTGTTAATATTTGGTCCCAAATGGGATAAGTACCCAAAACCATTGCTTTGAGGCAGTGAATGGCTTGTATAAAGTTATTTTGGGTTAGAATATGTTATAATACAATGAATTAGATTGATTACAAGTGCTAGAGATACATGAATAATGTTTAGAAGTGAGAAGAAAGACTTGTTTATATTTGGTCACAAATGGTATAAGAACCCAAAACCTTTGCTTTGAGGCAGTGAATGGCTTGTATAAAGTTATTTTGGGTTAGAATATGTTATAATACAATGAATTAGATTGATTACAAGTGCTAGAGATGCATGAAGAATGTTTAAAAGTGAGAAGAAAGACTTGTTGATATTTGGTCCCAAATGGGATAAGAACCCAAAACCATTGCTTTGAGGCAGCGAATGGCTTGTATAAAGTTATTTTGGGTTAGAATATGTTATAATACAATGAATTTGATTGATTACAAGTGCTAGAGATGCATGAAGAATGTTTAAAAGTGAGAAGAAACACTTGTTGATATTTGGTCCAAAATGGGATAAGAACCCAAAACCATTGCTTTGAGGCAGTGAATGGCTTGTACAAAGTTATTTTGGGTTAGAATATGTTATAACACAATGAATTTGATTGATTACAAGTGCTAGAGATGCATGGAGAATGTTTAAAACTGAGAAGAAAGACTTGTTGATATTTGGTCACAAATGGGATAAGAACCTAAAACCATTGCTTTGAGGCAGTGAATGGCTTGTATAAAGTTATTTTGGGTTAGAGTATGTTATAATACAATGAATTTGATTGATTACAAGTGCTAGAGATACATGAAGAATGTTTAGAAGTTAGAAGAAAGACTTATTGATATTTGGTCCCAAATGGGATAAGTACCCAAAACCATTGCTTTGAGGCAGTGAATGGCTTGTATAAAGTTATTTTGGGTTAGAATATGTTATAATCCAATGAATTAGATTGATTACAAGTGCTAGAGATACATGAATAATGTTTAGAATTGAGAAGAAAGACTTGTTTTTATTTGGTCACAAATGGGATAAGAACCCAAAACCGTTGCTTTGAGGCAGTGAATGGCTTGTATAAATTTATTTTGGGTTAGAATATGCTATAATACAATGAATTTGATTGATTACAAGTGCTAGAGATAAATGAAGAATGTTTAGAAGTGAGAAGAAAGACTTGTTGATATTTGGTCCCAAATGGGATAAGTACCCAAAACCATTGCTTTGAGGCAGTGAATGGCTTGTATATAGTTATTTTGGGTTAGAATATGTTATAATACAATGAATTAGATTGATTACAAGTGCTAGAGATACATAAATAATGTTTAGAAGTGAGAAGAAAGACTTGTTTATATTTGGTCACAAATGGTATAAGAACCCAAAACCTTTGCTTTGAGGCAGTGAATGGTTTGTATAAAGTTATTTTGGGTTAGAATATGTTATAATACAATGAATTAGATTGATTACAAGTGCTAGAGATACATGAATAATGTTTAGAATTGAGAAGAAAGACTTGTTTTTATTTGGTCACAAATGGGATAAGAACCCAAAACCATTGCTTTGAGGCAGTGAATGGCTTGTATAAATTTATTTTGGGTTAGAATATGTTATAATACAATGAATTTTATTGATTACAAGTGCTAAAGATGCATGATAAATGTTTAAAAGTGAGAAGAAAGACTTGTTGATATTTGGTCCCAAATGGGATAAGAACCCAAAACCATTGCTTTGAGGCAGCGAATGGCTTGTATAAAGTTATTTTGGGTTAGAATATGTTATAATACAATGAATTTGATTGATTACAAGTGCTAGAGATGCATGAAGAATATTTAAAAGTGAGAAGAAACACTTGTTGATATTTGGTCCCAAATGGGATAAGAACCAAAAACCATTGCTTTGAGGCAGTGAATGGCTTGTATAAAGTTATTTTGGGTTAGAATATGTTATAATACAATGAATTTGATTGATTACAAGTGCTAGAGATACATGAAGAATGTTTAGAAGTGAGAAGAAAGATTTGTTGATATTTGGTCCCAAATGGGATAAGTACCCAAAACCATTGCTTTGAGGCAGTGAATGGCTTGTATAAAGTTATTTTGGGTTAGAATATGTTATAATACAATGAATTAGATTGATTACAAGTGCTAGAGATGTATGAAGAATGTTTAAAAGTGAGAAGAAAGACTTGTTGATATTTGGTCCCAAATGGGATAAGAAACCAAAACCATTGCTTTCAGGCAGTGAATGGCTTGTACAAAGTTATTTTGGGTTAGTATATGCTATAATACAATGAATTTGATTGATTACAAGTGCTAGAGATGCATGAAGAATGTTTAAAAGTGATAAGAAAGACTTGTTGATATTTGGTCACAAATGGGATAAGAACCTAAAACCATTGCTTTGAGGCAGTGAATGGCTTGTATAAAGTTATTTTGGGTTAGAATATGTTATAATACAATGAATTTGATTGATTACAAGTGCTAGAGATAAATGAAGAATGTTTAGAAGTGAGAAGAAAGACTTGTTGATATTTGGTCCCAAATGGGATAAGTACCCAAAACCATTGCTTTGAGGCAGTGAATGGCTTGTATAAAGTTATTTTGGGTTAGAATATGTTATAATCCAATGAATTAGATTGATTACAAGTGCTAGAGATGCATGAAGAATGTTTAAAAGTGAGAAGAAAGACTTGTTGATATTTGGTCCCAAATGGGATAAGAAACCAAAACCATTGCTTTCAGGCAGTGAATGGCTTGTATAAAGTTATTTTGGGTTAGAATATGTTATAATACAATGAATTTGATTGATTACAAGTGCTAGAGATGCATGAAGAATGTTTAAAAGTGAGAAGAAAGACTTGTTGATATTTGGTCCAAAATGGGATAAGAACCCAAAACCATTGCTTTGAGGCAGTGAATGGCTTGTACAAAGTTATTTTGGGTTAGAATATGTTATAACACAATGAATTTGATTGATTACAAGTGCTAGAGATGCATGGAGAATGTTTAAAACTGAGAAGAAAGACTTGTTGATATTTGGTCACAAATGGGATAAGAACCTAAAACCATTGCTTTGAGGCAGTGAATGGCTTGTATAAAGTTATTTTGGGTTAGAATATGTTATAATACAATGAATTTGATTGATTACAAGTGCTAGAGATACATGAAGAATGTTTAGAAGTTAGAAGAAAGACTTATTGATATTTGGTCCCAAATGGGATAAGAACCCAAAACCATTGCTTTGAGGAAGTGAATGGCTTGTATAAAGTTATTTTGGGTTAGAATATGCTATAATACAATGAATTTGATTGATTACAAGTGCTAGAGATAAATGAAGAATGTTTAGAAGTGAGAAGAAAGACTTGTTGATATTTGGTCCCAAATGGGATAAGTACCCAAAACCATTGCTTTGAGGCAGTGAATGGCTTGTATAAAGTTATTTTGGGTTAGAATATGTTATAATACAATGAATTAGATTGATTACAAGTGCTAGAGATACATAAATAATGTTTAGAAGTGAGAAGAAAGACTTGTTTATATTTGGTCACAAATGGTATAAGAACCCAAAACCTTTGCTTTGAGGCAGTGAATGGTTTGTATAAAGTTATTTTGGGTTAGAATATGTTATAATACAATGAATTAGATTGATTACAAGTGCTAGAGATACATGAATAATGTTTAGAATTGAGAAGAAAGACTTGTTTTTATTTGGTCACAAATGGGATAAGAACCCCAAACCATTGCTTTGAGGCAGTGAATGGCTTGTATAAATTTATTTTGGGTTAGAATATGTTATAATACAATGAATTTTATTGATTACAAGTGCTAAAGATGCATGATAAATGTTTAAAAGTGAGAAGAAAGACTTGTTGATATTTGGTCCCAAATGGGATAAGAACCCAAAACCATTGCTTTGAGGCAGCGAATGGCTTGTATAAAGTTATTTTGGGTTAGAATATGTTATAATACAATGAATTTGATTGATTACAAGTGCTAGAGATGCATGAAGAATCTTTAAAAGTGAGAAGAAACACTTGTTGATATTTGGTCCCAAATGGGATAAGAACCAAAAACCATTGCTTTGAGGCAGTGAATGGCTTGTATAAAGTTATTTTGGGTTAGAGTATGTTATAATACAATGAATTTGATTGATTACAAGTGCTAGAGATACATGAAGAATGTTTAGAAGTGAGAAGAAAGATTTGTTGATATTTGGTCCCAAATGGGATAAGTACCCAAAACCATTGCTTTGAGGCAGTGAATGGCTTGTATAAAGTTATTTTGGGTTAGAATATGTTATAATACAATGAATTAGATTGATTACAAGTGCTAGAGATGCATGAAGAATGTTTAAAAGTGAGAAGAAAGACTTGTTGATATTTGGTCCCAAATGGGATAAGAAACCAAAACCATTGCTTTCAGGCAGTGAATGGCTTGTATAAAGTTATTTTGGGTTAGAATATGTTATAATACAATGAATTTGATTGATTACAAGTGCTAGAGATGCATGAAGAATGTTTAAAAGTGAGAAGAAAGACTTGTTGATATTTGGTCCAAAATGGGATAAGAACCCAAAACCATTGCTTTGAGGCAGTGAATGGCTTGTACAAAGTTATTTTGGGTTAGAATATGTTATAACACAATGAATTTGATTGATTACAAGTGCTAGAGATGCATGAAGAATGTTTAAAACTGAGAAGAAAGACTTGTTGATATTTGGTCACAAATGGGATAAGAACCTAAAACCATTGCTTTGAGGCAGTGAATGGCTTGTATAAAGTTATTTTGGGTTAGAATATGTTATAATACAATGAATTTGATTGATTACAAGTGCTAGAGATACATGAAGAATGTTTAGAAGTTAGAAGAAAGACTTATTGATATTTGGTCCCAAATGGGATAAGAACCCAAAACCATTGCTTTGAGGAAGTGAATGGCTTGTATAAAGTTATTTTGGGTTAGAATATGCTATAATACAATGAATTTGATTGATTACAAGTGCTAGAGATAAATGAAGAATGTTTAGAAGTGAGAAGAAAGACTTGTTGATATTTGGTCCCAAATGGGATAAGTACCCAAAACCATTGCTTTGAGGCAGTGAATGGCTTGTATAAAGTTATTTTGGGTTAGAATATGTTATAATACAATGAATTAGATTGATTACAAGTGCTAGAGATACATAAATAATGTTTAGAAGTGAGAAGAAAGACTTGTTTATATTTGGTCACAAATGGTATAAGAACCCAAAACCTTTGCTTTGAGGCAGTGAATGGTTTGTATAAAGTTATTTTGGGTTAGAATATGTTATAATACAATGAATTAGATTGATTACAAGTGCTAGAGATACATGAATAATGTTTAGAATTGAGAAGAAAGACTTGTTTTTATTTGGTCACAAATGGGATAAGAACCCCAAACCATTGCTTTGAGGCAGTGAATGGCTTGTATAAATTTATTTTGGGTTAGAATATGTTATAATACAATGAATTTTATTGATTACAAGTGCTAAAGATGCATGAAGAATATTTAAAAGTGAGAAGAAACACTTGTTGATATTTGGTCCCAAATGGGATAAGAACCAAAAACCATTGCTTTGAGGCAGTGAATGGCTTGTATAAAGTTATTTTGGGTTAGAATATGTTATAATACAATGAATTTGATTGATTACAAGTGCTAGAGATACATGAAGAATGTTTAGAAGTGAGAAGAAAGACTTGTTGATATTTGGTCACAAATGGGATAAGAACCTAAAACCATTGCTTTGAGGCAGTGAATGGCTTGTATAAAGTTATTTTGGGTTAGAATATGCTATAATACAATGAATTTGATTGATTACAAGTGCTAGAGATACATGAATAATGTTTAGAATTGAGAAGAAAGACTTGTTTTTATTTGGTCACAAATGGGATAAGAACCCAAAACCGTTGCTTTGAGGCAGTGAATGGCTTGTATAAATTTATTTTGGGTTAGAATATGCTATAATACAATGAATTTGATTGATTACAAGTGCTAGAGATAAATGAAGAATGTTTAGAAGTGAGAAGAAAGACTTGTTGATATTTGGTCCCAAATGGGATAAGTACCCAAAACCATTGCTTTGAGGCAGTGAATGGCTTGTATATAGTTATTTTGGGTTAGAATATGTTATAATACAATGAATTAGATTGATTACAAGTGCTAGAGATACATAAATAATGTTTAGAAGTGAGAAGAAAGACTTGTTTATATTTGGTCACAAATGGTATAAGAACCCAAAACCTTTGCTTTGAGGCAGTGAATGGTTTGTATAAAGTTATTTTGGGTTAGAATATGTTATAATACAATGAATTAGATTGATTACAAGTGCTAGAGATACATGAATAATGTTTAGAATTGAGAAGAAAGACTTGTTTTTATTTGGTCACAAATGGGATAAGAACCCAAAACCATTGCTTTGAGGCAGTGAATGGCTTGTATAAATTTATTTTGGGTTAGAATATGTTATAATACAATGAATTTTATTGATTACAAGTGCTAAAGATGCATGATAAATGTTTAAAAGTGAGAAGAAAGACTTGTTGATATTTGGTCCCAAATGGGATAAGAACCCAAAACCATTGCTTTGAGGCAGCGAATGGCTTGTATAAAGTTATTTTGGGTTAGAATATGTTATAATACAATGAATTTGATTGATTACAAGTGCTAGAGATGCATGAAGAATATTTAAAAGTGAGAAGAAACACTTGTTGATATTTGGTCCCAAATGGGATAAGAACCAAAAACCATTGCTTTGAGGCAGTGAATGGCTTGTATAAAGTTATTTTGGGTTAGAATATGTTATAATACAATGAATTTGATTGATTACAAGTGCTAGAGATACATGAAGAATGTTTAGAAGTGAGAAGAAAGATTTGTTGATATTTGGTCCCAAATGGGATAAGTACCCAAAACCATTGCTTTGAGGCAGTGAATGGCTTGTATAAAGTTATTTTGGGTTAGAATATGTTATAATACAATGAATTAGATTGATTACAAGTGCTAGAGATGTATGAAGAATGTTTAAAAGTGAGAAGAAAGACTTGTTGATATTTGGTCCCAAATGGGATAAGAAACCAAAACCATTGCTTTCAGGCAGTGAATGGCTTGTACAAAGTTATTTTGGGTTAGTATATGCTATAATACAATGAATTTGATTGATTACAAGTGCTAGAGATGCATGAAGAATGTTTAAAAGTGATAAGAAAGACTTGTTGATATTTGGTCACAAATGGGATAAGAACCTAAAACCATTGCTTTGAGGCAGTGAATGGCTTGTATAAAGTTATTTTGGGTTAGAATATGTTATAATACAATGAATTTGATTGATTACAAGTGCTAGAGATAAATGAAGAATGTTTAGAAGTGAGAAGAAAGACTTGTTGATATTTGGTCCCAAATGGGATAAGTACCCAAAACCATTGCTTTGAGGCAGTGAATGGCTTGTATAAAGTTATTTTGGGTTAGAATATGTTATAATCCAATGAATTAGATTGATTACAAGTGCTAGAGATGCATGAAGAATGTTTAAAAGTGAGAAGAAAGACTTGTTGATATTTGGTCCCAAATGGGATAAGAAACCAAAACCATTGCTTTCAGGCAGTGAATGGCTTGTATAAAGTTATTTTGGGTTAGAATATGTTATAATACAATGAATTTGATTGATTACAAGTGCTAGAGATGCATGAAGAATGTTTAAAAGTGAGAAGAAAGACTTGTTGATATTTGGTCCAAAATGGGATAAGAACCCAAAACCATTGCTTTGAGGCAGTGAATGGCTTGTACAAAGTTATTTTGGGTTAGAATATGTTATAACACAATGAATTTGATTGATTACAAGTGCTAGAGATGCATGGAGAATGTTTAAAACTGAGAAGAAAGACTTGTTGATATTTGGTCACAAATGGGATAAGAACCTAAAACCATTGCTTTGAGGCAGTGAATGGCTTGTATAAAGTTATTTTGGGTTAGAATATGTTATAATACAATGAATTTGATTGATTACAAGTGCTAGAGATACATGAAGAATGTTTAGAAGTTAGAAGAAAGACTTATTGATATTTGGTCCCAAATGGGATAAGAACCCAAAACCATTGCTTTGAGGAAGTGAATGGCTTGTATAAAGTTATTTTGGGTTAGAATATGCTATAATACAATGAATTTGATTGATTACAAGTGCTAGAGATAAATGAAGAATGTTTAGAAGTGAGAAGAAAGACTTGTTGATATTTGGTCCCAAATGGGATAAGTACCCAAAACCATTGCTTTGAGGCAGTGAATGGCTTGTATAAAGTTATTTTGGGTTAGAATATGTTATAATACAATGAATTAGATTGATTACAAGTGCTAGAGATACATAAATAATGTTTAGAAGTGAGAAGAAAGACTTGTTTATATTTGGTCACAAATGGTATAAGAACCCAAAACCTTTGCTTTGAGGCAGTGAATGGTTTGTATAAAGTTATTTTGGGTTAGAATATGTTATAATACAATGAATTAGATTGATTACAAGTGCTAGAGATACATGAATAATGTTTAGAATTGAGAAGAAAGACTTGTTTTTATTTGGTCACAAATGGGATAAGAACCCCAAACCATTGCTTTGAGGCAGTGAATGGCTTGTATAAATTTATTTTGGGTTAGAATATGTTATAATACAATGAATTTTATTGATTACAAGTGCTAAAGATGCATGATAAATGTTTAAAAGTGAGAAGAAAGACTTGTTGATATTTGGTCCCAAATGGGATAAGAACCCAAAACCATTGCTTTGAGGCAGCGAATGGCTTGTATAAAGTTATTTTGGGTTAGAATATGTTATAATACAATGAATTTGATTGATTACAAGTGCTAGAGATGCATGAAGAATCTTTAAAAGTGAGAAGAAACACTTGTTGATATTTGGTCCCAAATGGGATAAGAACCAAAAACCATTGCTTTGAGGCAGTGAATGGCTTGTATAAAGTTATTTTGGGTTAGAGTATGTTATAATACAATGAATTTGATTGATTACAAGTGCTAGAGATACATGAAGAATGTTTAGAAGTGAGAAGAAAGATTTGTTGATATTTGGTCCCAAATGGGATAAGTACCCAAAACCATTGCTTTGAGGCAGTGAATGGCTTGTATAAAGTTATTTTGGGTTAGAATATGTTATAATACAATGAATTAGATTGATTACAAGTGCTAGAGATGCATGAAGAATGTTTAAAAGTGAGAAGAAAGACTTGTTGATATTTGGTCCCAAATGGGATAAGAAACCAAAACCATTGCTTTCAGGCAGTGAATGGCTTGTATAAAGTTATTTTGGGTTAGAATATGTTATAATACAATGAATTTGATTGATTACAAGTGCTAGAGATGCATGAAGAATGTTTAAAAGTGAGAAGAAAGACTTGTTGATATTTGGTCCAAAATGGGATAAGAACCCAAAACCATTGCTTTGAGGCAGTGAATGGCTTGTACAAAGTTATTTTGGGTTAGAATATGTTATAACACAATGAATTTGATTGATTACAAGTGCTAGAGATGCATGAAGAATGTTTAAAACTGAGAAGAAAGACTTGTTGATATTTGGTCACAAATGGGATAAGAACCTAAAACCATTGCTTTGAGGCAGTGAATGGCTTGTATAAAGTTATTTTGGGTTAGAATATGTTATAATACAATGAATTTGATTGATTACAAGTGCTAGAGATACATGAAGAATGTTTAGAAGTTAGAAGAAAGACTTATTGATATTTGGTCCCAAATGGGATAAGAACCCAAAACCATTGCTTTGAGGAAGTGAATGGCTTGTATAAAGTTATTTTGGGTTAGAATATGCTATAATACAATGAATTTGATTGATTACAAGTGCTAGAGATAAATGAAGAATGTTTAGAAGTGAGAAGAAAGACTTGTTGATATTTGGTCCCAAATGGGATAAGTACCCAAAACCATTGCTTTGAGGCAGTGAATGGCTTGTATAAAGTTATTTTGGGTTAGAATATGTTATAATACAATGAATTAGATTGATTACAAGTGCTAGAGATACATAAATAATGTTTAGAAGTGAGAAGAAAGACTTGTTTATATTTGGTCACAAATGGTATAAGAACCCAAAACCTTTGCTTTGAGGCAGTGAATGGTTTGTATAAAGTTATTTTGGGTTAGAATATGTTATAATACAATGAATTAGATTGATTACAAGTGCTAGAGATACATGAATAATGTTTAGAATTGAGAAGAAAGACTTGTTTTTATTTGGTCACAAATGGGATAAGAACCCCAAACCATTGCTTTGAGGCAGTGAATGGCTTGTATAAATTTATTTTGGGTTAGAATATGTTATAATACAATGAATTTTATTGATTACAAGTGCTAAAGATGCATGAAGAATATTTAAAAGTGAGAAGAAACACTTGTTGATATTTGGTCCCAAATGGGATAAGAACCAAAAACCATTGCTTTGAGGCAGTGAATGGCTTGTATAAAGTTATTTTGGGTTAGAATATGTTATAATACAATGAATTTGATTGATTACAAGTGCTAGAGATACATGAAGAATGTTTAGAAGTGAGAAGAAAGACTTGTTGATATTTGGTCACAAATGGGATAAGAACCTAAAACCATTGCTTTGAGGCAGTGAATGGCTTGTATAAAGTTATTTTAGGTTAGAATATGTTATAATACAATGAATTTGATTGGTTACAAGTGCTACAGATACATGAAGAATGTTTAGAAGTGAGAAGAAAGACTTGTTGATATTTGGTCCCAAATGGGATAAGTACCCAAAACCATTGCTTTGAGGCAGTGAATGGCTTGTATAAAGTTATTTTGGGTTAGAATATGTTATAATACAATGAATTAGATTGAGTACAAGTGCTAGAGATACATGAATAGTGTTTAGAAGTGAGAAGAAAGACTTGTTTATATTTTGTCACAAATGGTATAAGAACCCAAAACCTTTGCTTTGAGGCAGTGAATGGCTTGTATAAAGTTATTTTGGGTTAGAATATGTTATAATACAATGAATTAGATTGATTACAGTGCTAGAGATACATGAATAATGTTTAGAATTGAGAAGAAAGACTTGTTTTTATTTGGTCCCAAATGGGATAAGTACCCAAAACCATTGCTTTGAGGCAGTGAATGGCTTGTATAAAGTTATTTTGGGTTAGAATATGTTATAATACAATGAATTTGATTGATTACAAGTGCTAGAGATGCATGAAGAATGTTTAAAAGTGAGAAAAAGACTTGTTGATATTTGGTCTCAAATGGGAGAAGAACCCAAAACCATTGCTTTGAGGCAGTGAATGGCTTGTATAAAGTTATTTTGGGTTAGAATATGTTATAATACAATGAATTTTATTGATTACAAGTGCTAAAGATGCATGATAAATGTTTAAAAGTGAGAAGAAAGACTTGTTGATATTTGGTCCCAAATGGGATAAGTACCCAAAACCATTGCTTTGAGGCAGTGAATGGCTTGTATAAAGTTATTTTGGGTTAGAATATGTTATAATACAATGAATTTGATTGATTACAAGTGCTAGAGATGCATGAAGAATATTTAAAAGTGAGAAGAAACACTTGTTGATATTTGGTCCCAAATGGGATAAGAACCAAAAACCATTGCTTTGAGGCAGTGAATGGCTTGTATAAAGTTATTTTGGGTTAGAATATGTTATAATACAATGAATTTGATTGATTACAAGTGCTAGAGATGCATGAAGAATGTTTAAAAGTGAGAAGAAAGACTTGTTGATATTTGGTCCAAAATGAGATAAGAAACCAAAACCATTGCTTTGAGGCAGTGAATGGCTTGTACAAAGTTATTTTGGGTTAGAATATGTTATAACACAATGAATTTGATTGATTACAAGTGCTAGAGATGCATGAAGAATGTTGAAAAGTGAGAAGAAAGACTTGTTGATATTTGGTCACAAATGGGATAAGAACCTAAAACCATTGCTTTGAGGCACTGAATGGCTTGTATAAAGTTATTTTGGGTTAGAATATGTTATAATACAATGAATTTGATTGATTACAAGTGCTAGAGATACATGAAGAATGTTTAGAAGTGAGAAGAAAGACTTGTTGATATTTGGTCACAAATGGGATAAGAACCTAAAACCATTGCTTTGAGGCAGTGAATGGCTTGTATAAAGTTATTTTAGGTTAGAATATGTTATAATACAATGAATTTGATTGATTACAAGTGCTACAGATACATGAAGAATGTTTAGAAGTGAGAAGAAAGACTTGTTGATATTTGGTCCCAAATGGGATAAGTACCCAAAACCATTGCTTTGAGGCAGTGAATGGCTTGTATAAAGTTATTTTGGGTTAGAATATGTTATAATACAATGAATTAGATTGAGTACAAGTGCTAGAGATACATGAATAGTGTTTAGAAGTGAGAAGAAAGACTTGTTTATATTTTGTCACAAATGGTATAAGAACCCAAAACCTTTGCTTTGAGGCAGTGAATGGCTTGTATAAAGTTATTTTGGGTTAGAATATGTTATAATACAATGAATTAGATTGATTACAGTGCTAGAGATACATGAATAATGTTTAGAATTGAGAAGAAAGACTTGTTTTTATTTGGTCCCAAATGGGATAAGTACCCAAAACCATTGCTTTGAGGCAGTGAATGGCTTGTATAAAGTTATTTTGGGTTAGAATATGTTATAATACAATGAATTTGATTGATTACAAGTGCTAGAGATGCATGAAGAATGTTTAAAAGTGAGAAAAAGACTGGTTGATATTTGGTCACAAATGGGAGAAGAACCCAAAACCATTGCTTTGAGGCAGTGAATGGCTTGTATAAAGTTATTTTGGGTTAGAATATGTTATAATACAATGAATTTTATTGATTACAAGTGCTAAAGATGCATGATAAATGTTTAAAAGTGAGAAGAAAGACTTGTTGATATTTGGTCCCAAATGGGATAAGAACCCAAAACCATTGCTTTGAGGCAGCGAATGGCTTGTATAAAGTTATTTTGGGTTAGAATATGTTATAATACAATGAATTTGATTGATTACAAGTGCTAGAGATGCATGAAGAATATTTAAAAGTGAGAAGAAACACTTGTTGATATTTGGTCCCAAATGGGATAAGAACCAAAAACCATTGCTTTGAGGCAGTGAATGGCTTGTATAAAGTTATTTTGGGTTAGAATATGTTATAATACAATGAACTTGATTGATTACAAGTGCTAGAGATACATGAAGAATGTTTAGAAGTGAGAAGAAAGATTTGTTGATATTTGGTCCCAAATGGGATAAGTACACAAAACCATTGCTTTGAGGCAGTGAATGGCTTGTATAAAGTTATTTTGGGTTAGAATATGTTATAATACAATGAATTAGATTGATTACAAGTGCTAGAGATGCATGAATAATGTTTAAAAGTGAGAAGAAAGACTTGTTGATATTTGGTCCCAAATGGGATAAGAACCCAAAACCATTGCTTTCAGGCAGTGAATGGCTTGTATAAAGTTATTTTGGGTTAGAATATGTTATAATACAATGAATTTGATTGATTACAAGTGCTAGAGATGCATGAAGAATGTTTAAAAGTGAGAAGAAAGACTTGTTGATATTTGGTCCAAAATGGGATAAGAAACCAAAACCATTGCTTTGAGGCAGTGAATGGCTTGTACAAAGTTATTTTGGGTTAGAATATGTTATAACACAATGAATTTGATTGATTACAAGTGCTAGAGATGCTAAAGAATGTTGAAAAGTGAGAAGAAAGACTTGTTGATATTTGGTCACAAATGGGATAAGAACCTAAAACCATTGCTTTGAGGCACTGAATGGCTTGTATAAAGTTATTTTGGGTTAGAATATGTTATAATACAATGAATTTGATTGATTACAAGTGCTAGAGATACATGAAGAATGTTTAGAAGTGAGAAGAAAGACTTGTTGATATTTGGTCACAAATGGGATAAGAACCTAAAACCATTGCTTTGAGGCAGTGAATGGCTTGTATAAAGTTATTTTAGGTTAGAATATGTTATAATACAATGAATTTGATTGATTACAAGTGCTACAGATACATGAAGAATGTTTAGAAGTGAGAAGAAAGACTTGTTGATATTTGGTCCCAAATGGGATAAGTACCCAAAACCATTGCTTTGAGGCAGTGAATGGCTTGTATAAAGTTATTTTGGGTTAGAATATGTTATAATACAATGAATTAGATTGAGTACAAGTGCTAGAGATACATGAATAGTGTTTAGAAGTGAGAAGAAAGACTTGTTTATATTTTGTCACAAATGGTATAAGAACCCAAAACCTTTGCTTTGAGGCAGTGAATGGCTTGTATAAAGTTATTTTGGGTTAGAATATGTTATAATACAATGAATTAGATTGATTACAGTGCTAGAGATACATGAATAATGTTTAGAATTGAGAAGAAAGACTTGTTTTTATTTGGTCCCAAATGGGATAAGTACCCAAAACCATTGCTTTGAGGCAGTGAATGGCTTGTATAAAGTTATTTTGGGTTAGAATATGTTATAATACAATGAATTTGATTGATTACAAGTGCTAGAGATGCATGAAGAATGTTTAAAAGTGAGAAAAAGACTTGTTGATATTTGGTCACAAATGGGAGAAGAACCCAAAACCATTGCTTTGAGGCAGTGAATGGCTTGTATAAAGTTATTTTGGGTTAGAATATGTTATAATACAATGAATTTTATTGATTACAAGTGCTAAAGATGCATGATAAATGTTTAAAAGTGAGAAGAAAGACTTGTTGATATTTGGTCCCAAATGGGATAAGAACCCAAAACCATTGCTTTGAGGCAGCGAATGGCTTGTATAAAGTTATTTTGGGTTAGAATATGTTATAATACAATGAATTTGATTGATTACAAGTGCTAGAGATGCATGAAGAATATTTAAAAGTGAGAAGAAACACTTGTTGATATTTGGTCCCAAATGGGATAAGAACCAAAAACCATTGCTTTGAGGCAGTGAATGGCTTGTATAAAGTTATTTTGGGTTAGAATATGTTATAATACAATGAATTTGATTGATTACAAGTGCTAGAGATACATGAAGAATGTTTAGAAGTGAGAAGAAAGATTTGTTGATATTTGGTCCCAAATGGGATAAGAACCCAAAACCATTGCTTTGAGGCAGCGAATGGCTTGGATAAAGTTAATTTGGGTTAGAATATGTTATAATACAATGAATTTGATTGATTACAAGTGCTAGAGATGCATGAAGAATGTTTAAAAGTGAGAAGAAAGACTTGTTGATATTTGGTCCCAAATGGGATAAGAACCCAAAACCATTGCTTTGAGGCAGTGAATGGCTTGTATAAAGTTATTTTGTGTTAGAAAATGTTTTAATACAATGAATTTGATTGATTACAAGTGCTAGAGATGCATGAAGAATGTTTAAAAGTGAGAAGAAAGACTTGTTGATATTTGGTCACAAATGGGATAAGAACCTAAAACCATTGCTTTGAGGCAGTGAATGGCTTGTATAAAGTTATTTTAGGTTAGAATATGTTATAATACAATGAATTTGATTGATTACAAGTGCTAGAGATGCATGAAGAATATTTAAAAGTGAGAAGAAACACTTGTTGATATTTGGTCCCAAATGGGATAAGAACCAAAAACCATTGCTTTGAGGCAGTGAATGGCTTGTATAAAGTTATTTTGGGTTAGAATATGTTATAATACAATGAATTTGATTGATTACAAGTGCTAGAGATACATGAAGAATGTTTAGAAGTGAGAAGAAAGATTTGTTGATATTTGGTCCCAAATGGGATAAGAACCCAAAACCATTGCTTTGAGGCAGCGAATGGCTTGGATAAAGTTAATTTGGGTTAGAATATGTTATAATACAATGAATTTGATTGATTACAAGTGCTAGAGATGCATGAAGAATGTTTAAAAGTGAGAAGAAAGACTTGTTGATATTTGGTCCCAAATGGGATAAGAACCCAAAACCATTGCTTTGAGGCAGTGAATGGCTTGTATAAAGTTATTTTGTGTTAGAAAATGTTTTAATACAATGAATTTGATTGATTACAAGTGCTAGAGATGCATGAAGAATGTTTAAAAGTGAGAAGAAAGACTTGTTGATATTTGGTCCCAAATGGGATAAGAATCCAAAACCATTGCTTTGAGGCAGTTAATGGCTTGTATAAAGTTATTTTGGGTTAGAATATGTTATAATACAATGAATTTGATTGATTACAAGTGCTAGAGATGCATGAAGAATGTTGAAAAGTGAGAAGAAAGACTTGTTGATATTTGGTCACAAATGGGATAAGAACCTAAAACCATTGCTTTGAGGCACTGAATGGCTTGTATAAAGTTATTTTGGGTTAGAATATGTTATAATACAATGAATTTGATTGATTACAAGTGCTAGAGATACATGAAGAATGTTTAGAAGTGAGAAGAAAGACTTGTTGATATTTGGTCACAAATGGGATAAGAACCTAAAACCATTGCTTTGAGGCAGTGAATGGCTTGTATAAAGTTATTTTAGGTTAGAATATGTTATAATACAATGAATTTGATTGATTACAAGTGCTACAGATACATGAAGAATGTTTAGAAGTGAGAAGAAAGACTTGTTGATATTTGGTCCCAAATGGGATAAGTACCCAAAACCATTGCTTTGAGGCAGTGAATGGCTTGTATAAAGTTATTTTGGGTTAGAATATGTTATAATACAATGAATTAGATTGAGTACAAGTGCTAGAGATACATGAATAGTGTTTAGAAGTGAGAAGAAAGACTTGTTTATATTTTGTCACAAATGGTATAAGAACCCAAAACCTTTGCTTTGAGGCAGTGAATGGCTTGTATAAAGTTATTTTGGGTTAGAATATGTTATAATACAATGAATTAGATTGATTACAGTGCTAGAGATACATGAATAATGTTTAGAATTGAGAAGAAAGACTTGTTTTTATTTGGTCCCAAATGGGATAAGTACCCAAAACCATTGCTTTGAGGCAGTGAATGGCTTGTATAAAGTTATTTTGGGTTAGAATATGTTATAATACAATGAATTTGATTGATTACAAGTGCTAGAGATGCATGAAGAATGTTTAAAAGTGAGAAAAAGACTTGTTGATATTTGGTCACAAATGGGAGAAGAACCCAAAACCATTGCTTTGAGGCAGTGAATGGCTTGTATAAAGTTATTTTGGGTTAGAATATGTTATAATACAATGAATTTTATTGATTACAAGTGCTAAAGATGCATGATAAATGTTTAAAAGTGAGAAGAAAGACTTGTTGATATTTGGTCCCAAATGGGATAAGAACCCAAAACCATTGCTTTGAGGCAGCGAATGGCTTGTATAAAGTTATTTTGGGTTAGAATATGTTATAATACAATGAATTTGATTGATTACAAGTGCTAGAGATGCATGAAGAATATTTAAAAGTGAGAAGAAACACTTGTTGATATTTGGTCCCAAATGGGATAAGAACCAAAAACCATTGCTTTGAGGCAGTGAATGGCTTGTATAAAGTTATTTTGGGTTAGAATATGTTATAATACAATGAATTTGATTGATTACAAGTGCTAGAGATACATGAAGAATGTTTAGAAGTGAGAAGAAAGATTTGTTGATATTTGGTCCCAAATGGGATAAGAACCCAAAACCATTGCTTTGAGGCAGCGAATGGCTTGGATAAAGTTAATTTGGGTTAGAATATGTTATAATACAATGAATTTGATTGATTACAAGTGCTAGAGATGCATGAAGAATGTTTAAAAGTGAGAAGAAAGACTTGTTGATATTTGGTCCCAAATGGGATAAGAACCCAAAACCATTGCTTTGAGGCAGTGAATGGCTTGTATAAAGTTATTTTGTGTTAGAAAATGTTTTAATACAATGAATTTGATTGATTACAAGTGCTAGAGATGCATGAAGAATGTTTAAAAGTGAGAAGAAAGACTTGTTGATATTTGGTCCCAAATGGGATAAGAATCCAAAACCATTGCTTTGAGGCAGCGAATGGCTTGGATAAAGTTAATTTGGGTTAGAATATGTTATAATACAATGAATTTGATTGATTACAAGTGCTAGAGATGCATGAAGAATGTTTAAAAGTGAGAAGAAAGACTTGTTGATATTTGGTCCCAAATGGGATAAGAACCCAAAACCATTGCTTTGAGGCAGTGAATGGCTTGTATAAAGTTATTTTGTGTTAGAAAATGTTTTAATACAATGAATTTGATTGATTACAAGTGCTAGAGATGCATGAAGAATGTTTAAAAGTGAGAAGAAAGACTTGTTGATATTTGGTCACAAATGGGATAAGAACCTAAAACCATTGCTTTGAGGCAGTGAATGGCTTGTATAAAGTTATTTTAGGTTAGAATATGTTATAATACAATGAATTTGATTGATTACAAGTGCTAGAGATGCATGAAGAATATTTAAAAGTGAGAAGAAACACTTGTTGATATTTGGTCCCAAATGGGATAAGAACCAAAAACCATTGCTTTGAGGCAGTGAATGGCTTGTATAAAGTTATTTTGGGTTAGAATATGTTATAATACAATGAATTTGATTGATTACAAGTGCTAGAGATACATGAAGAATGTTTAGAAGTGAGAAGAAAGATTTGTTGATATTTGGTCCCAAATGGGATAAGAACCCAAAACCATTGCTTTGAGGCAGCGAATGGCTTGGATAAAGTTAATTTGGGTTAGAATATGTTATAATACAATGAATTTGATTGATTACAAGTGCTAGAGATGCATGAAGAATGTTTAAAAGTGAGAAGAAAGACTTGTTGATATTTGGTCCCAAATGGGATAAGAACCCAAAACCATTGCTTTGAGGCAGTGAATGGCTTGTATAAAGTTATTTTGTGTTAGAAAATGTTTTAATACAATGAATTTGATTGATTACAAGTGCTAGAGATGCATGAAGAATGTTTAAAAGTGAGAAGAAAGACTTGTTGATATTTGGTCCCAAATGGGATAAGAATCCAAAACCATTGCTTTGAGGCAGTTAATGGCTTGTATAAAGTTATTTTGGGTTAGAATATGTTATAATACAATGAATTTGATTGATTACAAGTGCTAGAGATGCATGAAGAATGTTGAAAAGTGAGAAGAAAGACTTGTTGATATTTGGTCACAAATGGGATAAGAACCTAAAACCATTGCTTTGAGGCACTGAATGGCTTGTATAAAGTTATTTTGGGTTAGAATATGTTATAATACAATGAATTTGATTGATTACAAGTGCTAGAGATACATGAAGAATGTTTAGAAGTGAGAAGAAAGACTTGTTGATATTTGGTCACAAATGGGATAAGAACCTAAAACCATTGCTTTGAGGCAGTGAATGGCTTGTATAAAGTTATTTTAGGTTAGAATATGTTATAATACAATGAATTTGATTGATTACAAGTGCTACAGATACATGAAGAATGTTTAGAAGTGAGAAGAAAGACTTGTTGATATTTGGTCCCAAATGGGATAAGTACCCAAAACCATTGCTTTGAGGCAGTGAATGGCTTGTATAAAGTTATTTTGGGTTAGAATATGTTATAATACAATGAATTAGATTGAGTACAAGTGCTAGAGATACATGAATAGTGTTTAGAAGTGAGAAGAAAGACTTGTTTATATTTTGTCACAAATGGTATAAGAACCCAAAACCTTTGCTTTGAGGCAGTGAATGGCTTGTATAAAGTTATTTTGGGTTAGAATATGTTATAATACAATGAATTAGATTGATTACAGTGCTAGAGATACATGAATAATGTTTAGAATTGAGAAGAAAGACTTGTTTTTATTTGGTCCCAAATGGGATAAGTACCCAAAACCATTGCTTTGAGGCAGTGAATGGCTTGTATAAAGTTATTTTGGGTTAGAATATGTTATAATACAATGAATTTGATTGATTACAAGTGCTAGAGATGCATGAAGAATGTTTAAAAGTGAGAAAAAGACTTGTTGATATTTGGTCACAAATGGGAGAAGAACCCAAAACCATTGCTTTGAGGCAGTGAATGGCTTGTATAAAGTTATTTTGGGTTAGAATATGTTATAATACAATGAATTTTATTGATTACAAGTGCTAAAGATGCATGATAAATGTTTAAAAGTGAGAAGAAAGACTTGTTGATATTTGGTCCCAAATGGGATAAGAACCCAAAACCATTGCTTTGAGGCAGCGAATGGCTTGTATAAAGTTATTTTGGGTTAGAATATGTTATAATACAATGAATTTGATTGATTACAAGTGCTAGAGATGCATGAAGAATATTTAAAAGTGAGAAGAAACACTTGTTGATATTTGGTCCCAAATGGGATAAGAACCAAAAACCATTGCTTTGAGGCAGTGAATGGCTTGTATAAAGTTATTTTGGGTTAGAATATGTTATAATACAATGAATTTGATTGATTACAAGTGCTAGAGATACATGAAGAATGTTTAGAAGTGAGAAGAAAGATTTGTTGATATTTGGTCCCAAATGGGATAAGAACCCAAAACCATTGCTTTGAGGCAGCGAATGGCTTGGATAAAGTTAATTTGGGTTAGAATATGTTATAATACAATGAATTTGATTGATTACAAGTGCTAGAGATGCATGAAGAATGTTTAAAAGTGAGAAGAAAGACTTGTTGATATTTGGTCCCAAATGGGATAAGAACCCAAAACCATTGCTTTGAGGCAGTGAATGGCTTGTATAAAGTTATTTTGTGTTAGAAAATGTTTTAATACAATGAATTTGATTGATTACAAGTGCTAGAGATGCATGAAGAATGTTTAAAAGTGAGAAGAAAGACTTGTTGATATTTGGTCACAAATGGGATAAGAACCTAAAACCATTGCTTTGAGGCAGTGAATGGCTTGTATAAAGTTATTTTAGGTTAGAATATGTTATAATACAATGAATTTGATTGATTACAAGTGCTAGAGATGCATGAAGAATATTTAAAAGTGAGAAGAAACACTTGTTGATATTTGGTCCCAAATGGGATAAGAACCAAAAACCATTGCTTTGAGGCAGTGAATGGCTTGTATAAAGTTATTTTGGGTTAGAATATGTTATAATACAATGAATTTGATTGATTACAAGTGCTAGAGATACATGAAGAATGTTTAGAAGTGAGAAGAAAGATTTGTTGATATTTGGTCCCAAATGGGATAAGAACCCAAAACCATTGCTTTGAGGCAGCGAATGGCTTGGATAAAGTTAATTTGGGTTAGAATATGTTATAATACAATGAATTTGATTGATTACAAGTGCTAGAGATGCATGAAGAATGTTTAAAAGTGAGAAGAAAGACTTGTTGATATTTGGTCCCAAATGGGATAAGAACCCAAAACCATTGCTTTGAGGCAGTGAATGGCTTGTATAAAGTTATTTTGTGTTAGAAAATGTTTTAATACAATGAATTTGATTGATTACAAGTGCTAGAGATGCATGAAGAATGTTTAAAAGTGAGAAGAAAGACTTGTTGATATTTGGTCCCAAATGGGATAAGAATCCAAAACCATTGCTTTGAGGCAGTTAATGGCTTGTATAAAGTTATTTTGGGTTAGAATATGTTATAATACAATGAATTTGATTGATTACAAGTGCTAGAGATGCATGAAGAATGTTGAAAAGTGAGAAGAAAGACTTGTTGATATTTGGTCACAAATGGGATAAGAACCTAAAACCATTGCTTTGAGGCACTGAATGGCTTGTATAAAGTTATTTTGGGTTAGAATATGTTATAATACAATGAATTTGATTGATTACAAGTGCTAGAGATACATGAAGAATGTTTAGAAGTGAGAAGAAAGACTTGTTGATATTTGGTCACAAATGGGATAAGAACCTAAAACCATTGCTTTGAGGCAGTGAATGGCTTGTATAAAGTTATTTTAGGTTAGAATATGTTATAATACAATGAATTTGATTGATTACAAGTGCTACAGATACATGAAGAATGTTTAGAAGTGAGAAGAAAGACTTGTTGATATTTGGTCCCAAATGGGATAAGTACCCAAAACCATTGCTTTGAGGCAGTGAATGGCTTGTATAAAGTTATTTTGGGTTAGAATATGTTATAATACAATGAATTAGATTGAGTACAAGTGCTAGAGATACATGAATAGTGTTTAGAAGTGAGAAGAAAGACTTGTTTATATTTTGTCACAAATGGTATAAGAACCCAAAACCTTTGCTTTGAGGCAGTGAATGGCTTGTATAAAGTTATTTTGGGTTAGAATATGTTATAATACAATGAATTAGATTGATTACAGTGCTAGAGATACATGAATAATGTTTAGAATTGAGAAGAAAGACTTGTTTTTATTTGGTCCCAAATGGGATAAGTACCCAAAACCATTGCTTTGAGGCAGTGAATGGCTTGTATAAAGTTATTTTGGGTTAGAATATGTTATAATACAATGAATTTGATTGATTACAAGTGCTAGAGATGCATGAAGAATGTTTAAAAGTGAGAAAAAGACTTGTTGATATTTGGTCACAAATGGGAGAAGAACCCAAAACCATTGCTTTGAGGCAGTGAATGGCTTGTATAAAGTTATTTTGGGTTAGAATATGTTATAATACAATGAATTTTATTGATTACAAGTGCTAAAGATGCATGATAAATGTTTAAAAGTGAGAAGAAAGACTTGTTGATATTTGGTCCCAAATGGGATAAGAACCCAAAACCATTGCTTTGAGGCAGCGAATGGCTTGTATAAAGTTATTTTGGGTTAGAATATGTTATAATACAATGAATTTGATTGATTACAAGTGCTAGAGATGCATGAAGAATATTTAAAAGTGAGAAGAAACACTTGTTGATATTTGGTCCCAAATGGGATAAGAACCAAAAACCATTGCTTTGAGGCAGTGAATGGCTTGTATAAAGTTATTTTGGGTTAGAATATGTTATAATACAATGAATTTGATTGATTACAAGTGCTAGAGATACATGAAGAATGTTTAGAAGTGAGAAGAAAGATTTGTTGATATTTGGTCCCAAATGGGATAAGAACCCAAAACCATTGCTTTGAGGCAGCGAATGGCTTGGATAAAGTTAATTTGGGTTAGAATATGTTATAATACAATGAATTTGATTGATTACAAGTGCTAGAGATGCATGAAGAATGTTTAAAAGTGAGAAGAAAGACTTGTTGATATTTGGTCCCAAATGGGATAAGAACCCAAAACCATTGCTTTGAGGCAGTGAATGGCTTGTATAAAGTTATTTTGTGTTAGAAAATGTTTTAATACAATGAATTTGATTGATTACAAGTGCTAGAGATGCATGAAGAATGTTTAAAAGTGAGAAGAAAGACTTGTTGATATTTGGTCCCAAATGGGATAAGAATCCAAAACCATTGCTTTGAGGCAGTTAATGGCTTGTATAAAGTTATTTTGGGTTAGAATATGTTATAATACAATGAATTTGATTGATTACAAGTGCTAGAGATGCATGAAGAATGTTTAAAAGTGAGAAAAAGACTTGTTGATATTTGGTCACAAATGGGAGAAGAACCCAAAACCATTGCTTTGAGGCAGTGAATGGCTTGTATAAAGTTATTTTGGGTTAGAATATGTTATAATACAATGAATTTTATTGATTACAAGTGCTAAAGATGCATGATAAATGTTTAAAAGTGAGAAGAAAGACTTGTTGATATTTGGTCCCAAATGGGATAAGAACCCAAAACCATTGCTTTGAGGCAGCGAATGGCTTGGATAAAGTTAATTTGGGTTAGAATATGTTATAATACAATGAATTTGATTGATTACAAGTGCTAGAGATGCATGAAGAATGTTTAAAAGTGAGAAGAAAGACTTGTTGATATTTGGTCCCAAATGGGATAAGAACCCAAAACCATTGCTTTGAGGCAGTGAATGGCTTGTATAAAGTTATTTTTGGTTAGAATACGTTATAATACAATGGATTTGATTGATTACAAGTGCTAGAGATGCATGAAGAATGTTTAAAAGTGAGAAGAAAGACTTGTTGATATTTGGTCCCAAATGGGATAAGAACCCAAAACCATTGCTTTGAGGCAGTGAATGGCTTGTACAAAGTTATTTTGGGTTAGAATATGTTATAATACAATGAATTTGATTGATTACAAGTGCTAGAGATGCATGAAGAATGTTTAAAAGTGAGAAGAAAGACTTGTTGATATTTGGTCGCAAATGGGATAAGAACCCAAAACCATTGCTTTGAGGCAGTGAATGGCTTGTATAAAGTTATTTTGTGTTAGAAAATGTTTTAATACAATGAATTTGATAGATTACAAGTGCTAGAGATGCATGAAGAATGTTTAAAAGTGAGAAGAAAGACTTGTTGATATTTGGTCCCAAATGGGATAAGAATCCAAAACCATTGCTTTGAGGCAGTGAATGGCTTGTATAAAGTTATTTTGGGTTAGAATATGTTATAATACAATGAATTTGATTGATTACAAGTGCTAGAGATGCATGAAGAATGTTTAAAAGTGAGAAGAAAGACTTGTTGATATTTGGTCCCAAATGGGAAAAGAACCCAAAACCATTGCTTTGAGGCAGTGAATGGCTTGTATAAATTTATTTTGGGTTAGAATATGTTATAATACAATGAATTTTATTGATTACAAGTGCTAAAGATGCATGATAAATGTTTAAAAGTGAGAAGAAAGACTTGTTGATATTTGGTCCCAAATGGGATAAGAACCCAAAACCATTGCTTTGAGGCAGCGAATGGCTTGGATAAAGTTAATTTGGGTTAGAATATGTTATAATACAATGAATTTGATTGATTACAAGTGCTAGAGATGCATGAAGAATGTTTAAAAGTGAGAAGAAAGATTTGTTGATATTTGGTCCAAATGGGATAAGAACCCAAAACCATTGCTTTGAGGCAGTGAATGGCTTGTATAAAGTTATTTTGTGTTAGAAAATGTTTTAATACAATGAATTTGATAGATTACAAGTGCTAGAGATGCATGAAGAATGTTTAAAAGTGAGAAGAAAGACTTGTTGATATTTGGTCCCAAATGGGATAAGAATCCAAAACCATTGCTTTGAGGCAGTTAATGGCTTGTATAAAGTTATTTTGGGTTAGAATATGTGATAATACAATGAATTTGATTGATTACAAGTGCTAGAGATGCATGAAGAATGTTTAAAAGTGAGAAAAAAGACTTGTTGATATTTGGTCACAAATGGGAGAAGAACCCAAAACCATTGCTTTGAGGCAGTGAATGGCTTGTATAAAGTTATTTTGGGTTAGAATATGTTATAATACAATGAATTTGTTTGATTACAAGTGCTAGAGATGCATGAAAAATGTTTAAAAGTGAGAAGAAAGACTTGTTGATATTTGGTCCCAAATGGGAAAAGAACCCAAAATCATTGCTTTGAGGCAGTGAATGGCTTGTATAAATTTATTTTGGGTTAGAATATGTTATAATACAATGAATTTTATTGATTACAAGTGCTAAAGATGCATGATAAATGTTTAAAAGTGAGAAGAAAGACTTGTTGATATTTGGTCCCAAATGGGATAAGAACCCAAAACCATTGCTTTGAGGCAGCGAATGGCTTGGATAAAGTTAATTTGGGTTAGAATATGTTATAATACAATGAATTTGATTGATTACAAGTGCTAGAGATGCATGAAGAATGTTTAAAAGTGAGAAGAAAGACTTGTTGATATTTGGTCCCAAATGGGATAAGAACCCAAAACCATTGCTTTGAGGCAGTGAATGGCTTGTATAAAGTTATTTTGGGTTAGAATACATTATAATACAATGGATTTGATTGATTACAAGTGCTAGAGATGCATGAAGAATGTTTAAAAGTGAGAAGAAAGACTTATTGATATTTGGTCCCAAATGGGATAAGAACCCAAAACCATTGCTTTGAGGCAGTGAATAGCTTGTACAAAGTTATTTTGGGTTAGAATATGTTATAATACAATGAATTTGATTGATTACAAGTGCTAGAGATACATGAATAATGTTTAGAATTGAGAAGAAAGACTTGTTTTTATTTGGTCACAAATGGGATAAGAACCCCAAACCATTGCTTTGAGGCAGTGAATGGCTTGTATAAATTTATTTTGGGTTAGAATATGTTATAATACAATGAATTTTATTGATTACAAGTGCTAAAGATGCATGATAAATGTTTAAAAGTGAGAAGAAAGACTTGTTGATATTTGGTCCCAAATGGGATAAGAACCCAAAACCATTGCTTTGAGGCAGCGAATGGCTTGTATAAAGTTATTTTGGGTTAGAATATGTTATAATACAATGAATTTGATTGATTACAAGTGCTAGAGATGCATGAAGAATATTTAAAAGTGAGAAGAAACACTTGTTGATATTTGGTCCCAAATGGGATAAGAACCAAAAACCATTGCTTTGAGGCAGTGAATGGCTTGTATAAAGTTATTTTGGGTTAGAATATGTTATAATACAATGAATTTGATTGATTACAAGTGCTAGAGATACATGAAGAATGTTTAGAAGTGAGAAGAAATATTTGTTGATATTTGGTCCCAAATGGGATAAGTACCCAAAACCATTGCTTTGAGGCAGTGAATGGCTTGTATAAAGTTATTTTGGGTTAGAATATGTTATAATACAATGAATTAGATTGATTACAAGTGCTAGAGATGCATGAATAATGTTTAAAAGTGAGAAGAAAGACTTGTTGATATTTGGTCCCAAATGGGATAAGAACCCAAAACCATTGCTTTCAGGCAGTGAATGGCTTGTATAAAGTTATTTTGGGTTAGAATATGTTATAATACAATGAATTTGATTGATTACAAGTGCTAGAGATGCATGAAGAATGTTTAAAAGTGAGAAGAAAGACTTGTTGATATTTGGTCCAAAATGGGATAAGAACCCAAAACCATTGCTTTGAGGCACTGAATGGCTTGTATAAAGTTATTTTGGGTTAGAATATGTTATAATACAATGAATTTGATTGATTACAAGTGCTAGAGATGCATGAAGAATGTTGAAAAGTGAGAAGAAAGACTTGTTGATATTTGGTCACAAATGGGATAAGAACCTAAAACCATTGCTTTGAGGCACTGAATGGCTTGTATAAAGTTATTTTGGGTTAGAATATGTTATAATACAATGAATTTGATTGATTACAAGTACTAGAGATACATGAAGAATGTTTAGAAGTGAGAAGAAAGACTTGTTGATATTTGGTCACAAATGGGATAAGAACCTAAAACCATTGCTTTGAGGCAGTGAATGGCTTGTATAAAGTTATTTTAGGTTAGAATATGTTATAATACAATGAATTTGATTGATTACAAGTGCTACAGATACATGAAGAATGTTTAGAAGTGAGAAGAAAGACTTGTTGATATTTGGTCCCAAATGGGATAAGAACCCAAAACCATTGCTTTGAGGAAGTGAATGGCTTGTATAAAGTTATTTTGGGTTAGAATATGCTATAATACAATGAATTTGATTGATTACAAGTGCTAGAGATAAATGAAGAATGTTTAGAAGTGAGAAGAAAGACTTGTTTATATTTTGTCACAAATGGTATAAGAACCCAAAACCTTTGCTTTGAGGCAGTGAATGGCTTGTATAAAGTTATTTTGGGTTAGAATATGTTATAATACAATGAATTAGATTGATTACAAGTGCTAGAGATACATGAATAATGTTTAGAATTGAGAAGAAAGACTTGTTTTTATTTGGTCCCAAATGGGATAAGTACCCAAAACCATTGCTTTGAGGCAGTGAATGGCTTGTATAAAGTTATTTTGGGTTAGAATATGTTATAATACAATGAATTTGATTGATTACAAGTGCTAGAGATGCATGAAGAATGTTTAAAAGTGAGAAAAAGACTTGTTGATATTTGGTCACAAATGGGAGAAGAACCCAAAACCATTGCTTTGAGGCAGTGAATGGCTTGTATAAAGTTATTTTGGGTTAGAATATGTTATAATACAATGAATTTTATTGATTACAAGTGCTAAAGATGCATGATAAATGTTTAAAAGTGAGAAGAAAGACTTGTTGATATTTGGTCCCAAATGGGATAAGAACCCAAAACCATTGCTTTGAGGCAGCGAATGGCTTGTATAAAGTTATTTTGGGTTAGAATATGTTATAATACAATGAATTTGATTGATTACAAGTGCTAGAGATGCATGAAGAATATTTAAAAGTGAGAAGAAACACTTGTTGATATTTGGTCCCAAATGGGATAAGAACCAAAAACCATTGCTTTGAGGCAGTGAATGGCTTGTATAAAGTTATTTTGGGTTAGAATATGTTATAATACAATGAATTTGATTGATTACAAGTGCTAGAGATACATGAAGAATGTTTAGAAGTGAGAAGAAAGATTTGTTGATATTTGGTCCCAAATGGGATAAGAACCCAAAACCATTGCTTTGAGGCAGCGAATGGCTTGGATAAAGTTAATTTGGGTTAGAATATGTTATAATACAATGAATTTGATTGATTACAAGTGCTAGAGATGCATGAAGAATGTTTAAAAGTGAGAAGAAAGACTTGTTGATATTTGGTCCCAAATGGGATAAGAACCCAAAACCATTGCTTTGAGGCAGTGAATGGCTTGTATAAAGTTATTTTGTGTTAGAAAATGTTTTAATACAATGAATTTGATTGATTACAAGTGCTAGAGATGCATGAAGAATGTTTAAAAGTGAGAAGAAAGACTTGTTGATATTTGGTCCCAAATGGGATAAGAATCCAAAACCATTGCTTTGAGGCAGTTAATGGCTTGTATAAAGTTATTTTGGGTTAGAATATGTTATAATACAATGAATTTGATTGATTACAAGTGCTAGAGATGCATGAAGAATGTTTAAAAGTGAGAAAAAGACTTGTTGATATTTGGTCACAAATGGGAGAAGAACCCAAAACCATTGCTTTGAGGCAGTGAATGGCTTGTATAAAGTTATTTTGGGTTAGAATATGTTATAATACAATGAATTTTATTGATTACAAGTGCTAAAGATGCATGATAAATGTTTAAAAGTGAGAAGAAAGACTTGTTGATATTTGGTCCCAAATGGGATAAGAACCCAAAACCATTGCTTTGAGGCAGCGAATGGCTTGGATAAAGTTAATTTGGGTTAGAATATGTTATAATACAATGAATTTGATTGATTACAAGTGCTAGAGATGCATGAAGAATGTTTAAAAGTGAGAAGAAAGACTTGTTGATATTTGGTCCCAAATGGGATAAGAACCCAAAACCATTGCTTTGAGGCAGTGAATGGCTTGTATAAAGTTATTTTTGGTTAGAATACGTTATAATACAATGGATTTGATTGATTACAAGTGCTAGAGATGCATGAAGAATGTTTAAAAGTGAGAAGAAAGACTTGTTGATATTTGGTCCCAAATGGGATAAGAACCCAAAACCATTGCTTTGAGGCAGTGAATGGCTTGTACAAAGTTATTTTGGGTTAGAATATGTTATAATACAATGAATTTGATTGATTACAAGTGCTAGAGATGCATGAAGAATGTTTAAAAGTGAGAAGAAAGACTTGTTGATATTTGGTCGCAAATGGGATAAGAACCCAAAACCATTGCTTTGAGGCAGTGAATGGCTTGTATAAAGTTATTTTGTGTTAGAAAATGTTTTAATACAATGAATTTGATAGATTACAAGTGCTAGAGATGCATGAAGAATGTTTAAAAGTGAGAAGAAAGACTTGTTGATATTTGGTCCCAAATGGGATAAGAATCCAAAACCATTGCTTTGAGGCAGTGAATGGCTTGTATAAAGTTATTTTGGGTTAGAATATGTTATAATACAATGAATTTGATTGATTACAAGTGCTAGAGATGCATGAAGAATGTTTAAAAGTGAGAAGAAAGACTTGTTGATATTTGGTCCCAAATGGGAAAAGAACCCAAAACCATTGCTTTGAGGCAGTGAATGACTTGTATAAATTTATTTTGGGTTAGAATATGTTATAATACAATGAATTTTATTGATTACAAGTGCTAAAGATGCATGATAAATGTTTAAAATTAGAAGAAAGACTTGTTGATATTTGGTCCCAAATGGGATAAGAACCCAAAACCATTGCTTTGAGGCAGCGAATGGCTTGGATAAAGTTAATTTGGGTTAGAATATGTTATAATACAATGAATTTGATTGATTACAAGTGCTAGAGATGCATGAAGAATGTTTAAAAGTGAGAAGAAAGACTTGTTGATATTTGGTCCCAAATGGGATAAGAACCCAAAACCATTGCTTTGAGGCAGTGAATGGCTTGTATAAAGTTATTTTGTGTTAGAAAATGTTTTAATACAATGAATTTGATAGATTACAAGTGCTAGAGATGCATGAAGAATGTTTAAAAGTGAGAAGAAAGACTTGTTGATATTTGGTCCCAAATGGGATAAGAATCCAAAACCATTGCTTTGAGGCAGTTAATGGCTTGTATAAAGTTATTTTGGGTTAGAATATGTGATAATACAATGAATTTGATTGATTACAAGTGCTAGAGATGCATGAAGAATGTTTAAAAGTGAGAAAAAAGACTTGTTGATATTTGGTCACAAATGGGAGAAGAACCCAAAACCATTGCTTTGAGGCAGTGAATGGCTTGTATAAAGTTATTTTGGGTTAGAATATGTTATAATACAATGAATTTGTTTGATTACAAGTGCTAGAGATGCATGAAAAATGTTTAAAAGTGAGAAGAAAGACTTGTTGATATTTGGTCCCAAATGGGAAAAGAACCCAAAACCATTGCTTTGAGGCAGTGAATGGCTTGTATAAATTTATTTTGGGTTAGAATATGTTATAATACAATGAATTTTATTGATTACAAGTGCTAAAGATGCATGATAAATGTTTAAAAGTGAGAAGAAAGACTTGTTGATATTTGGTCCCAAATGGGATAAGAACCCAAAACCATTGCTTTGAGGCAGCGAATGGCTTGGATAAAGTTAATTTGGGTTAGAATATGTTATAATACAATGAATTTGATTGATTACAAGTGCTAGAGATGCATGAAGAATGTTTAAAAGTGAGAAGAAAGACTTGTTGATATTTGGTCCCAAATGGGATAAGAACCCAAAACCATTGCTTTGAGGCAGTGAATGGCTTGTATAAAGTTATTTTGGGTTAGAATACATTATAATACAATGGATTTGATTGATTACAAGTGCTAGAGATGCATGAAGAATGTTTAAAAGTGAGAAGAAAGACTTATTGATATTTGGTCCCAAATGGGATAAGAACCCAAAACCATTGCTTTGAGGCAGTGAATAGCTTGTACAAAGTTATTTTGGGTTAGAATATGTTATAATACAATGAATTTGATTGATTACAAGTGCTAGAGATGCATGAAGAATGTTTAAAAGTGAGAAGAAACACTTGTTGATATTTGGTCACAAATGGGATAAGAACCCAAAACCATTGCTTTGAGGCAGTGAATGGCTTGTATAAAGTTATTTTGGATTAGAATATGTTATAATACAATGAATTTGATTGATTACAAGTAATAGAGATACATGAAGAATGTTTAGAAGTGAGAAGCAAGACTTGTTGATATTTGGTCCCAAATGGGATAAGTACCCAAAACCATTGCTTTGAGGAAGTGAATGGCTTGTATAAAGTTATTTTGGGTTAGAATATGCTATAATACAATGAATTTAATTGATTACAAGTGCTAGAGATAAATGAAGAATGTTTAGAAGTGAGAAGAAAGACTTGTTGATATTTGGTCCCAAATGGGATAAGTACCCAAAACCATTGCTTTGACGGAGCGAATGGCTTGGATAAAGTTAATTTGGGTTAGAATATGTTATAATACAATGAATTTGATTGATTACAAGTGCTAGAGATGCATGAAGAATGTTTAAAAGTGAGAAGAAAGACTTGTTGATATTTGGTCCCAAATGGGATAAGAACCCAAAACCATTGCTTTGAGGCAGTGAATGGCTTGTATAAAGTTATTTTGGGTTAGAATACGTTATAATACAATGGATTTGATTGATTACAAGTGCTAGAGATAAATGAAGAATGTTTAGAAGTGAGAAGAAAGACTTGTTGATATTTGGTCCCAAATGGGATAAGTACCCAAAACCATTGCTTTGAGGCAAAATGGCTTGTATAAAGTTATTTTGGGTTAGCATATGTTATAATACAATGAATTAGATTGATTACAAGTGCTAGAGATACATGAATAATGTTTAGAAGTGAGAAGAAAGACTTGTTTATATTTGGTCACAAATGGTATAAGAACCCAAAACCTTTGCTTTGAGGCAGTGAATGGTTTGTATAAAGTTATTTTGGGTTAGAATATGTTATAATACAATGAATTAGATTGATTACAAGTGCTAGAGATACATGAATAATGTTTAGAATTGAGAAGAAAGACTTGTTTTTATTTGGTCACAAATGGGATAAGAACCCAAAACCATTGCTTTGAGGCAGTGAATGGCTTGTATAAATTTATTTTGGGTTAGAATATGTTATAATACAATGAATTTTATTGATTACAAGTGCTAAAGATGCATGATAAATGTTTAAAAGTGAGAAGAAAGACTTGTTGATATTTGGTCCCAAATGGGATAAGAACCCAAAACCATTGCTTTGAGGCAGCGAATGGCTTGTATAAAGTTATTTTGGGTTAGAATATGTTATAATACAATGAATTTGATTGATTACAAGTGCTAGAGATGCATGAAGAATATTTAAAAGTGAGAAGAAACACTTGTTGATATTTGGTCCCAAATGGGATAAGAACCAAAAACCATTGCTTTGAGGCAGTGAATGGCTTGTATAAAAATATTTTGGGTTAGAATATGTTATAATACAATGAATTTGATTGATTACAAGTGCTAGAGATACATGAAGAATGTTTAGAAGTGAGAAGAAAGATTTGTTGATATTTGGTCCCAAACGGGATAAGTACCCAAAACCATTGCTTTGAGGCAGTGAATGGCTTGTATAAAGTTATTTTGGGTTAGAATATGTTATAATACAATGAATTAGATTGATTACAAGTGCTAGAGATGCATGAAGAATGTTTAAAAGTGAGAAGAAAGACTTGTTGATATTTGGTCCCAAATGGGATAAGAACCCAAAACCATTGCTTTCAGGCAGTGAATGGCTTGTATAAAGTTATTTTGGTTTAGAATATGTTATAATACAATGAATTTGATTGATTACAAGTGCTAGAGATGCATGAAGAATGTTTAAAAGTGAGAAGAAAGACTTGTTGATATTTGGTCCAAAATGGGATAAGAACCCAAAACCATTGCTTTAAGGCAGTGAATGGCTTGTACAAAGTTATTTTGGGTTAGAATATGTTATAACACAATGAATTTGATTGATTACAAGTGCTAGAGATACATGAATAATGTTTAGAAGTGAGAAGAAAGACTTGTTTATATTTTGTCACAAATGGTATAAGAACCCAAAACCTTTGCTTTGAGGCAGTGAATGGCTTGTATAAAGTTATTTTGGGTTAGAATATGTTATAATACAATGAATTAGATTGATTACAAGTGCTAGAGATACATGAATAATGTTTAGAATTGAGAAGAAAGACTTGTTTTTATTTGGTCCCAAATGGGATAAGTACCCAAAACCATTGCTTTGAGGCAGTGAATGGCTTGTATAAAGTTATTTTGGGTTAGAATATGTTATAATACAATGAATTTGATTGATTACTAGTGCTAGATATGCATGAAGAATGTTTAAAAGTGAGAAAAAAGACTTGTTGATATTTGGTCACAAATGGGAGAAGAACCCAAAACCATTGCTTTGAGGCAGTGAATGGCTTGTATAAAGTTATTTTGGGTTAGAATATGTTATAATACAATGAATTTGTTTGATTACAAGTGCTAGAGATGCATGAAAAATGTTTAAAAGTGAGAAGAAAGACTTGTTGATATTTGGTCCCAAATGGGAAAAGAACCCAAAACCATTGCTTTGAGGCAGTGAATGGCTTGTATAAATTTATTTTGGGTTAGAATATGTTATAATACAATGAATTTTATTGATTACAAGTGCTAAAGATGCATGATAAATGTTTAAAAGTGAGAAGAAAGACTTGTTGATATTTGGTCCCAAATGGGATAAGAACCCAAAACCATTGCTTTGAGGCAGCGAATGGCTTGGATAAAGTTAATTTGGGTTAGAATATGTTATAATACAATGAATTTGATTGATTACAAGTGCTAGAGATGCATGAAGAATGTTTAAAAGTGAGAAGAAAGACTTGTTGATATTTGGTCCCAAATGGGATAAGAACCCAAAACCATTGCTTTGAGGCAGTGAATGGCTTGTATAAAGTTATTTTGGGTTAGAATACATTATAATACAATGGATTTGATTGATTACAAGTGCTAGAGATGCATGAAGAATGTTTAAAAGTGAGAAGAAAGACTTATTGATATTTGGTCCCAAATGGGATAAGAACCCAAAACCATTGCTTTGAGGCAGTGAATAGCTTGTACAAAGTTATTTTGGGTTAGAATATGTTATAATACAATGAATTTGATTGATTACAAGTGCTAGAGATGCATGAAGAATGTTTAAAAGTGAGAAGAAACACTTGTTGATATTTGGTCACAAATGGGATAAGAACCCAAAACCATTGCTTTGAGGCAGTGAATGGCTTGTATAAAGTTATTTTGGATTAGAATATGTTATAATACAATGAATTTGATTGATTACAAGTAATAGAGATACATGAAGAATGTTTAGAAGTGAGAAGCAAGACTTGTTGATATTTGGTCCCAAATGGGATAAGTACCCAAAACCATTGCTTTGAGGAAGTGAATGGCTTGTATAAAGTTATTTTGGGTTAGAATATGCTATAATACAATGAATTTAATTGATTACAAGTGCTAGAGATAAATGAAGAATGTTTAGAAGTGAGAAGAAAGACTTGTTGATATTTGGTCCCAAATGGGATAAGTACCCAAAACCATTGCTTTGACGGAGCGAATGGCTTGGATAAAGTTAATTTGGGTTAGAATATGTTATAATACAATGAATTTGATTGATTACAAGTGCTAGAGATGCATGAAGAATGTTTAAAAGTGAGAAGAAAGACTTGTTGATATTTGGTCCCAAATGGGATAAGAACCCAAAACCATTGCTTTGAGGCAGTGAATGGCTTGTATAAAGTTATTTTGGGTTAGAATACGTTATAATACAATGGATTTGATTGATTACAAGTGCTAGAGATAAATGAAGAATGTTTAGAAGTGAGAAGAAAGACTTGTTGATATTTGGTCCCAAATGGGATAAGTACCCAAAACCATTGCTTTGAGGCAAAATGGCTTGTATAAAGTTATTTTGGGTTAGCATATGTTATAATACAATGAATTAGATTGATTACAAGTGCTAGAGATACATGAATAATGTTTAGAAGTGAGAAGAAAGACTTGTTTATATTTGGTCACAAATGGTATAAGAACCCAAAACCTTTGCTTTGAGGCAGTGAATGGTTTGTATAAAGTTATTTTGGGTTAGAATATGTTATAATACAATGAATTAGATTGATTACAAGTGCTAGAGATACATGAATAATGTTTAGAATTGAGAAGAAAGACTTGTTTTTATTTGGTCACAAATGGGATAAGAACCCAAAACCATTGCTTTGAGGCAGTGAATGGCTTGTATAAATTTATTTTGGGTTAGAATATGTTATAATACAATGAATTTTATTGATTACAAGTGCTAAAGATGCATGATAAATGTTTAAAAGTGAGAAGAAAGACTTGTTGATATTTGGTCCCAAATGGGATAAGAACCCAAAACCATTGCTTTGAGGCAGCGAATGGCTTGTATAAAGTTATTTTGGGTTAGAATATGTTATAATACAATGAATTTGATTGATTACAAGTGCTAGAGATGCATGAAGAATATTTAAAAGTGAGAAGAAACACTTGTTGATATTTGGTCCCAAATGGGATAAGAACCAAAAACCATTGCTTTGAGGCAGTGAATGGCTTGTATAAAAATATTTTGGGTTAGAATATGTTATAATACAATGAATTTGATTGATTACAAGTGCTAGAGATACATGAAGAATGTTTAGAAGTGAGAAGAAAGATTTGTTGATATTTGGTCCCAAACGGGATAAGTACCCAAAACCATTGCTTTGAGGCAGTGAATGGCTTGTATAAAGTTATTTTGGGTTAGAATATGTTATAATACAATGAATTAGATTGATTACAAGTGCTAGAGATGCATGAAGAATGTTTAAAAGTGAGAAGAAAGACTTGTTGATATTTGGTCCCAAATGGGATAAGAACCCAAAACCATTGCTTTCAGGCAGTGAATGGCTTGTATAAAGTTATTTTGGTTTAGAATATGTTATAATACAATGAATTTGATTGATTACAAGTGCTAGAGATGCATGAAGAATGTTTAAAAGTGAGAAGAAAGACTTGTTGATATTTGGTCCAAAATGGGATAAGAACCCAAAACCATTGCTTTAAGGCAGTGAATGGCTTGTACAAAGTTATTTTGGGTTAGAATATGTTATAACACAATGAATTTGATTGATTACAAGTGCTAGAGATACATGAATAATGTTTAGAAGTGAGAAGAAAGACTTGTTTATATTTTGTCACAAATGGTATAAGAACCCAAAACCTTTGCTTTGAGGCAGTGAATGGCTTGTATAAAGTTATTTTGGGTTAGAATATGTTATAATACAATGAATTAGATTGATTACAAGTGCTAGAGATACATGAATAATGTTTAGAATTGAGAAGAAAGACTTGTTTTTATTTGGTCCCAAATGGGATAAGTACCCAAAACCATTGCTTTGAGGCAGTGAATGGCTTGTATAAAGTTATTTTGGGTTAGAATATGTTATAATACAATGAATTTGATTGATTACTAGTGCTAGATATGCATGAAGAATGTTTAAAAGTGAGAAAAAAGACTTGTTGATATTTGGTCACAAATGGGAGAAGAACCCAAAACCATTGCTTTGAGGCAGTGAATGGCTTGTATAAAGTTATTTTGGGTTAGAATATGTTATAATACAATGAATTTGTTTGATTACAAGTGCTAGAGATGCATGAAAAATGTTTAAAAGTGAGAAGAAAGACTTGTTGATATTTGGTCCCAAATGGGAAAAGAACCCAAAACCATTGCTTTGAGGCAGTGAATGGCTTGTATAAATTTATTTTGGGTTAGAATATGTTATAATACAATGAATTTTATTGATTACAAGTGCTAAAGATGCATGATAAATGTTTAAAAGTGAGAAGAAAGACTTGTTGATATTTGGTCCCAAATGGGATTAGAACCCAAAACCATTGCTTTGAGGCAGCGAATGGCTTGGATAAAGTTAATTTGGGTTAGAATATGTTATAATACAATGAATTTGATTGATTACAAGTGCTAGAGATGCATGAAGAATGTTTAAAAGTGAGAAGAAAGACTTGTTGATATTTGGTCCCAAATGGGATAAGAACCCAAAACCATTGCTTTGAGGCAGTGAATGGCTTGTATAAAGTTATTTTGGGTTAGAATACGTTATAATACAATGGATTTGATTGATTACAAGTGCTAGAGATGCATGAAGAATGTTTAAAAGTGAGAAGAAAGACTTATTGATATTTGGTCCCAAATGGGATAAGAACCCAAAACCATTGCTTTGAGGCAGTGAATGGCTTGTACAAAGTTATTTTGGGTTAGAATATGTTATAATACAATGAATTTGATTGATTACAAGTGCTAGAGATGCATGAAGAATGTTTAAAAGTGAGAAGAAAGACTTGTTGATATTTGGTCACAAATGGGATAAGAACCCAAAACCATTGCTTTGAGGCAGTGAATGGCTTGTATAAAGTTATTTTTGATTAGAATATGTTATAATACAATGAATTTGATTGATTACAAGTAATAGAGATACATGAAGAATGTTTAGAAGTGAGAAGAAAGACCTGTTGATATTTGGTCCCAAATGGGATAAGTACCCAAAACCATTGCTTTGAGGAAGTGAATGGCTTGTATAAAGTTATTTTGGGTTAGAATATGCTATAATACAATGAATTTGATTGATTACAAGTGCTAGAGATAAATGAAGAATGTTTAGAAGTGAGAAGAAAGACTTGTTGATATTTGGTCCCAAATGGGATAAGTACCCAAAACCATTGCTTTGACGGAGCGAATGGCTTGGATAAAGTTATTTTGGGTTAGAATATGTTATAATACAATGAATTTGATTGATTACAAGTGCTAGAGATGCATGGAGAATGTTTAAAAGTGAGAAGAAAGACTTGTTGATATTTGGTCCAAAATGGGATAAGAACCCAAAACCATTGCTTTGAGGCAGTGAATGGCTTGTATAAAGTTATTTTGTGTTAGAATATGTTATAATACAATGAATTTGATTGATTACAAGTGCTAGAGATGCATGAAGAATGTTTAAAAGTGAGAAGAAAGACTTGTTGATATTTGGTCGCAAATGGGATAAGAACCCAAAACCATTGCTTTGAGGCAGTGAATGGCTTGTATAAAGTTATTTTGTGTTAGAAAATGTTTTAATACAATGAATTTGATTGATTACAAGTGCTAGAGATGCATGAAGAATGTTTAAAAGTGAGAAGAAAGACTTGTTGATATTTGGTCCCAAATGGGATAAGAATCCAAAACCATTGCTTTGAGGCAGTTAATGGCTTGTATAAAGTTATTTTGGGTTAGAATATGTTATAATACAATGAATTTGATTGATTACAAGTGTTAGAGATGCATGAAGAATGTTTAAAAGTGAGAAAAAGACTTGTTGATATTTGGTCACAAATGGGAGAAGAACCCAAAACCATTGCTTTGAGGCAGTGAATGGCTTGTATAAAGTTATTTTGGGTTAGAATATGTTATAATACAATGAATTTTATTGATAACAAGTGCTAAAGATGCATGATAAATGTTTAAAAGTGAGAAGAAAGACTTGTTGATATTTGGTCCCAAATGGGATAAGAACCCAAAACCATTGCTTTGAGGCAGCGAATGGCTTGTATAAAGTTATTTTGGGTTAGAATATGTTATAATACAATGAATTTGATTGATTACAAGTGCTAGAGATGCATGAAGAATATTTAAAAGTGAGAAGAAACACTTGTTGATATTTGGTCCCAAATGGGATAAGAACCAAAAACCATTGCTTTGAGGCAGTGAATGGCTTGTATAAAGTTATTTTGGGTTAGAATATGTTATAATACAATGAATTTGATTGATTACAAGTGCTAGAGATACATGAAGAATGTTTAGAAGTGAGAAGAAAGATTTGTTGATATTTGGTCCCAAACGGGATAAGTACCCAAAACCATTGCTTTGAGGCAGTGAATGGCTTGTATAAAGTTATTTTGGGTTAGAATATGTTATAATACAATGAATTAGATTGATTACAAGTGCTAGAGATGCATGAAGAATGTTTAAAAGTGAGAAGAAAGACTTGTTGATATTTGGTCCCAAATGGGATAAGAACCCAAAACCATTGCTTTCAGGCAGTGAATGGCTTGTATAAAGTTATTTTGGGTTAGAATATGTTATAATACAATGAATTTGATTGATTACAAGTGCTAGAGATGCATGAAGAATGTTTAAAAGTGAGAAGAAAGACTTGTTGATATTTGGTCCAAAATGGGATAAGAACCCAAAACCATTGCTTTGAGGCAGTGAATGGCTTGTACAAAGTTATTTTGGGTTAGAATATGTTATAACACAATGAATTTGATTGATTACAAGTGCTAGAGATACATGAATAATGTTTAGAAGTGAGAAGAAAGACTTGTTTATATTTTGTCACAAATGGTATAAGAACCCAAAACCTTTGCTTTGAGGAAGTGAATGGCTTGTATAAAGTTATTTTGGGTTAGAATATGTTATAATACAATGAATTAGATTGATTACAAGCGCTAGAGATACATGAATAATGTTTAGAATTGAGAAGAAAGACTTGTTTTTATTTGGTCCCAAATGGGATAAGTACCCAAAACCATTGCTTTGAGGAAGTGAATGGCTTGTATAAAGTTATTTTGGGTTAGAATATGCTATAATACAATGAATTTGATTGATTACAAGTGCTAGAGATGCATGAAAAATGTTTAAAAGTGAGAAGAAAGACTTGTTGATATTTGGTCCCAAATGGGATAAGAACCCAAAACCATTGCTTTGAGGCAGCGAATGGCTTGGATAAAGTTAATTTGGGTTAGAATATGTTATAATACAATGAATTTGAATGATTACAAGTGCTAGAGATACATGAAGAATGTTTAGAAGTGAGAAGAAAGATTTGTTGATATTTGGTCCCAAACGGGATAAGTACCCAAAACCATTGCTTTGAGGCAGTGAATGGCTTGTATAAAGTTATTTTGGGTTAGAATACGTTATAATACAATGGATTTGATTGATTACAAGTGCTAGAGATGCATGAAGAATGTTTAAAAGTGAGAAGAAAGACTTGTTGATATTTGGTCCCAAATGGGATAAGAACCCAAAACCATTGCTTTGAGGCAGTGAATGGCTTGTACAAAGTTATTTTGGGTTAGAATATGTTATAATACAATGAATTTGATTGATTACAAGTGCTAGAGATGCATGAAGAATGTTTAAAAGTGAGAAGAAAGACTTGTTGATATTTGGTCACAAATGGGATAAGAACCCAAAACCATTGCTTTGAGGCAGTGAATGGCTTGTATAAAGTTATTTTGGATTAGAATATGTTATAATACAATGAATTTGATTGATTACAAGTAATAGAGATACATGAAGAATGTTTAGAAGTGAGAAGAAAGACTTGTTGATATTTGGTCCCAAATGGGATAAGTACCCAAAACCATTGCTTTGAGGAAGTGAATGGCTTGTATAAAGTTATTTTGGGTTAGAATATGCTATAATACAATGAATTTGATTGATTACAAGTGCTAGAGATAAATGAAGAATGTTTAGAAGTGAGAAGAAAGACTTGTTGATATTTGGTCCCAAATGGGATAAGTACCCAAAACCATTGCTTTGACGGAGCGAATGGCTTGAATAAAGTTATTTTGGGTTAGAATATGTTATAATACAATGAATTTGATTGATTACAAGTGCTAGAGATGCATGGAGAATGTTTAAAAGTGAGAAGAAAGACTTGTTGATATTTGGTCCAAAATGGGATAAGAAAACAAAACCATTGCTTTGAGGCAGTGAATGGCTTGTATAAAGTTATTTTGTGTTAGAATATGTTATAATACAATGAATTTGATTGATTACAAGTGCTAGAGATGCATGAAGAATGTTTAAAAGTGAGAAGAAAGACTTGTTGATATTTGGTCGCAAATGGGATAAGAACCCAAAACCATTGCTTTGAGGCAGTGAATGGCTTGTATAAAGTTATTTTGTGTTAGAAAATGTTTTAATACAATGAATTTGATTGATTACAAGTGCTAGAGATGCATGAAGAATGTTTAAAAGTGAGAAGAAAGACTTGTTGATATTTGGTCCCAAATGGGATAAGAATCGAAAACCATTGCTTTGAGGCAGTGAATGGCTTGTATAAAGTTATTTTGGGTTAGAATATGTTATAATACAATGAATTTGATTGATTACAAGTGCTAGAGATGCATGAAGAATGTTTAAAAGTGAGAAGAAAGACTTGTTGATATTTGGTCCCAAATGGGATAAGAACCCAAAACCATTGCTTTCAGGCAGTGAATGGCTTGTATAAAGTTATTTTGGGTTAGAATATGTTATAATACAATGAATTTGATTGATTACAAGTGCTAGAGATGCATGAAGAATGTTTAAAAGTGAGAAGAAAGACTTGTTGATATTTGGTCCAAAATGGGATAAGAACCCAAAACCATTGCTTTGAGGCAGCGAATGGCTTGTATAAAGTTATTTTGTGTTAGAATATGTTATAATACAATGAATTAGATTGATTACAAGTGCTAGAGATACATGAAGAATGTTTAGAAGTGAGAAGAAAGATTTGTTGATATTTGGTCCCAAACGGGATAAGTACCCAAAACCATTGCTTTGAGGCAGTGAATGGCTTGTATAAAGTTATTTTGGGTTAGAATATGTTATAATACAATGAATTAGATTGATTACAAGTGCTAGAGATGCATGAAGAATGTTTAAAAGTGAGAAGAAAGACTTGTTGATATTTGGTCCCAAATGGGATAAGAACCCAAAACCATTGCTTTCAGGCAGTGAATGGCTTGTATAAAGTTATTTTGGGTTAGAATATGTTATAATACAATGAATTTGATTGATTACAAGTGCTAGAGATGCATGAAGAATGTTTAAAAGTGAGAAGAAAGACTTGTTGATATTTGGTCCAAAATGGGATAAGAACCCAAAACCATTGCTTTGAGGCAGCGAATGGCTTGTATAAAGTTATTTTGTGTTAGAATATGTTATAATACAATGAATTTGATTGATTACAAGTGCTAGAGATGCATGAAGAATGTTTAAAAGTGAGAAGAAAGACTTGTTGATATTTGGTCGCAAATGGGATAAGAACCCAAAACCATTGCTTTGAGGCAGTGAATGGCTTGTATAAAGTTATTTTGTGTTAGAAAATGTTTTAATACAATGAATTTGATTGATTACAAGTGCTAGAGATGCATGAAGAATGTTTAAAAGTGAGAAGACAGACTTGTTGATATTTGGTCCCAAATGGGATAAGAATCCAAAACCATTGCTTTGAGGCAGTGAATGGCTTGTATAAAGTTATTTTGTGTTAGAATATGTTATAATACAATGAATTTGATTGGTTACAAGTGCTAGAGATACATGAATAATGTTTAGAAGTGAGAAGAAAGATTTGTTGATATTTGGTCCCAAATGGGATAAGTACCCAAAACCATTGCTTTGAGGCAGTGAATGGCTTGGATAAAGTTATTTTGGGTTAGAATATGTTATAATACAATGAATTTGATTGATTACAAGTGCTAGAGATGCATGAAGAATATTTAAAAGTGAGAAGAAACACTTGTTGATATTTGGTCCCAAATGGGATAAGAACCAAAAACCATTGCTTTGAGGCAGTGAATGGCTTGTATAAAGTTATTTTGGGTTAGAATATGTTATAATACAATGAATTTGATTGATTACAAGTGCTAGAGATACATGAAGAATGTTTAGAAGTGAGAAGAAAGATTTGTTGATATTTGGTCCCAAACGGGATAAGTACCCAAAACCATTGCTTTGAGGCAGTGAATGGCTTGTATAAAGTTATTTTGGGTTAGAATATGTTATAATACAATGAATTAGATTGATTACAAGTGCTAGAGATGCATGAAGAATGTTTAAAAGTGAGAAGAAAGACTTGTTGATATTTGGTCCCAAATGGGATAAGAACCCAAAACCATTGCTTTCAGGCAGTGAATGGCTTGTATAAAGTTATTTTGGGTTAGAATATGTTATAATACAATGAATTTGATTGATTACAAGTGCTAGAGATGTATGAAGAATGTTTAAAAGTGAGAAGAAAGACTTGTTGATATTTGGTCCAAAATGGGATAAGAACCCAAAACCATTGCTTTGAGGCAGCGAATGGCTTGTATAAAGTTATTTTGTGTTAGAATATGTTATAATACAATGAATTTGATTGATTACAAGTGCTAGAGATGCATGAAGAATGTTTAAAAGTGAGAAGAAAGACTTGTTGATATTTGGTCGCAAATGGGATAAGAACCCAAAACCATTGCTTTGAGGCAGTGAATGGCTTGTATAAAGTTATTTTGTGTTAGAAAATGTTTTAATACAATGAATTTGATTGATTACAAGTGCTAGAGATGCATGAAGAATGTTTAAAAGTGAGAAGACAGACTTGTTGATATTTGGTCCCAAATGGGATAAGAATCCAAAACCATTGCTTTGAGGCAGTGAATGGCTTGTATAAAGTTATTTTGTGTTAGAATATGTTATAATACAATGAATTTGATTGGTTACAAGTGCTAGAGATACATGAATAATGTTTAGAAGTGAGAAGAAAGATTTGTTGATATTTGGTCCCAAATGGGATAAGTACCCAAAACCATTGCTTTGAGGCAGTGAATGGCTTGGATAAAGTTATTTTGGGTTAGAATATGTTATAATACAATGAATTTGATTGATTACAAGTGCTAGAGATGCATGAAGAATGTTTAAAAGTGAGAAGAAAGACTTGTTGATATTTGGTCCAAAATGGGATAAGAACCCAAAACCATTGCTTTGAGGCAGTGAATGGCTTGTACAAAGTTATTTTGGGTTAGAATATGCTATAATACAATGAATTTGATTGATTACAAGTGCTAGAGATGCATGAAGAATGTTTAAAAGTGAGAAGAAAGACTTGTTGATATTTGGTCCAAAATGGGATAAGAACCCAAAACCATTGCTTTGAGGCAGTTGTAAGAATTTATGTTTAGGATCGAAGGTAGAATGAGAACGAGTAAGAAAATAATCGGAAGTGAAGAAGAATGGAGAGAATGAGGAGTGTAGATGCGAGAATAGGGTTTTGGAGAAAGAGAAAGTCTCTCTTCTTACTTCTTTAGGAACCTAGGTACAAACTACTTATAGACATTACAAAATGAATAAACTATACACCTACACAAGATATTTTCGGCACAACTTGCTAAGTGAAAGTGACATCTCTTATTCTTAACAAAACATGTGATCTTTGACTTGTAAATGCTCCAACGGTCACAAGCAAGGAGCTTCAGCTTCTAGAGACTTCTTTGGTGCGAGTATAAGGCCCAACAACAGCAATGGCTCGAGATGACTTAAGTTGGGCCCGAGATGATTCGAAGATGACCCGTACGGACAACTCGTACGGACGACCCGAAGCTAACTCGTACGGACGCTCGTACGGACAAGGATGATCCATGGTAAGATGAAGTTCACACCCTTTTGCTCAATACTCCCCCTCAAGCTTTAACCGAATGAATCAGAAGGTGAAGCTTGAACCATGAGCTCCCACCTCATTAAAAACCTTAGAGAAGAAAACCACTTGGGAAAAATTTCTCATAAGGGAAAAAGAGTGTGGGATCGGACCAAGAAACTCATGGTGTTGTGAGATCTCTAAGTCCGAGCTTGTCATGAATGTACTCACATGTCTTCACATCAGCTGCCTTGGTGAACACATCTGCAAGTTGCTCGGAGCTCTCGGTATAACAAGGAAGGACAACTCCAAGTTTGATTTGCTCTCGGACTTTATGGCAATCTACCTCTATATGCTTTGTTCGTTCGTGAAATACTGAATTTGATGCGATGTGGATGGCTGCTTCATTATCACAATGCATTGTGATCGGTTTAGATGACTCAATACCAAGATCCTTGAGAAGAGCTTTGAGCCACATCAACTCGGTCGTGAGCTTTCTCATAGCTCTATACTCGGATTCAGCACTTGAAAGTGATACCACCTTTTGCTTCTTACTCTTCCATGTGACTAGGTTCCCTCCTATGAATGTGCAATATCCGGTTGTAGACCGTCTATCACTTCGATCACCCGCATAGTCCGCATCACAATAGCCTACCAATTCGGTGTTCCTGTTGCTTCCCATCCAAATTCCTTGCCCCGGGGCTCCTTTGATATATTTCAAGATCCGATTGACCATGTTCCAATGATGTGTAGTAGGAGCTTTCATGTGTTGGCTTACCTGATTCACCGCATAACATATGTCAGGCCGCGTGATAGTTAAGTATATAAGCTTACCGACCATGCGACGGTATTGAAGTGCATCGTCAAACGGTTCATTCTCATGCTCCCCCTTAGTCTTATATGCATCTTCAAGAGGAGTGTTGGCTGGTTTAGCTCCTAGTTTCCCTGCTTCATTCAACAAGTCAAGTGCATATTTCCTTTGAGATAAGAAGAGACCTTCCTTTGATCTACAAACTTCTATCCCAAGGAAATATTTGAGTTCACCTAAATCTTTAATATCAAATACAGATTTTAGAAACTCCTTAGTACTTTGAATACCTACCTTGTCATTCCCGGAGATGATAATATCATCTACATAAACGAGAATGACTATAATACCTTCTTGGCTTTGAATGGTGAAGAGAGTGTGATCGGCCTCGGACCGTTTGAACCCTCTCTCAAGCAATGTAGTACTTAGCTTGTGATACCAAGCTCTTGGCGATTGCTTTAACCCGTAGATGGCTTTCTTAAGTTTGAATACATTTCCCGGAGTTATAGTGTTTTCTAGTCCCGGAGGTGGCTTCATGTAAACTTCATCTTCGAGTTCTCCTTGAAGAAACGCATTCTTTACGTCCATCTGCCAAAGATCCCATTTCAAGTTAGTAGCTAAGGAAAGCACAACCCTTACCGTGTGAAGTTTTGCAACGGGAGCAAATGTGTCTAGATAGTCCTCGCCATATGTTTGTGTGAACCCTCTAGCCACAAGCCTCGCGTTGTAGCGTTCTATCCCCCCGTCACTCTTGTACTTGATAGTGAATAACCACCGAGAAGTGACCGCCTTCTTGCCGCGGGGAAGAGGTGCCTCATCCCATGTGTTGTTGACTTCCATGGCCTTTGTCTCGTCGGCAATCGCATCTCTCCAACCTTTATGTTCTTTGGCCTCGTCATAAGTTTGGGGAATCCAATGTGCATCAATTTGGGTAAGGAAGGCTTGGTGTTCCGGTGGAAGATGGGCAAGAGTGCACACGGCTTGGATAGGGTGAGCTACGGCATTGTTGTTGTAGTAGACTCGGTTGTGTTTCCACGTATCCGGATGAGACCGTATCCGTTGGCTTCTCCTTAATGGAATGGGCTCCTCCGGGACATCATTATCACTTTCTTGTGATGGAATGATCTCTTCGGAATGTTGTGCTTCCTCATCTTGGTTTCCATTCTCGTCAAGTGATATGTCGTCATTAATAACTTCTTCTCCATGAGTCGTGTTATCCGAATCTTGGTCATGTGTAGCGGGTGAAGGTGGCACATCTTTGTTGGTGACACCAAGGCGTTCGAGGAGTATCTTGAGGTTAGTAGCTCTGTCCGAAGAGGAGTGAGCTAAGTCTTGAATGTCCTCCCAATTTCGTTCATCATGGAAGCCTTTCGTTTCAATGAATTTCACATCCCGAGACACATGAACACGTTTCGTTTCTGGAACATAGCATTTGTATCCCTTTTGTGTAATGGAGTACCCAATGAACATTCCTTTCACACTCTTTGCATCAAGCTTGTTTCTCATCTCTCCTGGAATTAAAACATAGCACACACACCTAAACACCCGTAAATGGTTAATGGAAGGTTTAATTTTGTTTAGTACCTCATATGGAGAGACATCTTGTAATACTTTTGTGGGAATACGATTGATCAAGTAGCATGCGGAAGCAACAGCATCACTCCAAAAACGTTTAGGGACATTGTTGTGAAACATCATAGACCGGGCCACTTCCATAAGGTGTCGGTTCTTTCTCTCTGCAACTCCATTTTGTTGTGGGGTGTAAGGACAACTTGTTTGGTGGATGATCCCATGTTTGAGGAGATGTTGTTTAAAGGCTTGACTTGTATATTCACCACCATTATCTGATCTTAAGATTTTAATCTTGGCATTATAGTGGTTAGTAACATAGGTTTGAAAATTGATAAAAGCTTCAAGGACCCTATCTTTTGTTGGAAGAAGGGTTAACCAAGTGAACTTAGATTTTTCATCAATGAAAGTAACAAAATACTTATGGCCTTCCCTAGATTGACAAGGAGAAGTCCACACATCCGAATGAATTAAATCAAAACATTGTTCATAAATAGTACTAGATTTTGGAAACACGGATTTGCAATGTTTTCCAAGAATACAAGCCTCACATTCATCGGATTTAAAAGAAACATTAGGTAATAATAGTCCTAAAGCACGAGAGTGAGGATGACCTAAACGAGCATGCCAAATAGCATTATTAGTACTAGCAAGGAACGAACTAAGATAAGTAGATAAAGGGGTAGAAAGCTTAGTATCCTCAAGCACATAAAGATCATCCTTAGTACCTCCTTGACCAAGTATCTTGCTTGTGTTAATATCCTGAAAGTATACATCATTAGGCCCGAAAATTACATAACAATTAAGATCACTAGTTGCCTTTTTTACGGATAAGAGATTAGAAGTAAAGTTAGGCATGTAAAATGCTTTAGAATGCCTATTAAACAATTCTAGAGTTCCAATCCCTTTTACCGGTAGTTTAGATCCATTAGCTATAATGACATTTCCTTCAGCCGGTTTAATATCACTAATAAGACTAGAATCACTAATCATATGATGCGATGCTCCTGAATCTACAATAAGAGGCTTAGTATGCTTAGAAGTTGTAAGAGCGTGATAAGTTTTACCGGTGGACTCCTTTAGGGCCTTAATGAGTGCATCAAGGTCAGATCTCCTCACGAGCTCCGAAGATGCTGCCAATGTTGCACTGCTTCCCTCATTAGGTTTGTCCTGAGTCTCGGAGGGCTCACCGGTTGCTATATGAGCTCGAGGCTCCCGCCTCCCTCCTTCCGGTCGAAGATGGTGATTGAGCTTCCAACACGTCTCTCTTGTGTGACCTTTAAACTTACAATGGTCGCACCAACGTGAGTTGTAAGACCCCCTCTTGTTGTTGTTGTTTGAATCATTCTTGTTGTAATATCCTTTGTTGGCCGTCGCAAGTTCACCCTTGTTGGCTGTGACTAGCTCGCCTTTACCTCCAAAGAGCTCTAGGGACCCTTCTTCTTTCTGAATTTGAGAGCAAACTTCTTCAAGGCTTTGAAGTTTTTCCGCTCTTAGAATATGCTTGATGAGGCCATTAAAGCACGGGTTCAAAGTAAGTAGCAAGCCAAAGACCTTGTCTTGCTCTCGTCGCTCATTAAGGACAGCCGGATCTATAGAGCCTGGGCGCAGCATTTCAAGTTCAGCCCACAAAGATCTGAACTTCCCAAAGTGTTGCTTGAACTCCATGTCTCCTTGACTTAACTCGTTGATGGCCTTCTTAACTTCAAAGACCCTATGGAGGTTTGCGGGATCTCCATAAACCTTTTGGAGGGTATCCCATAGATCTTTTGTTGTCTCGCAGTAGGAATATGCCTCAAGAATCGAAGCTTCGAGTGAGCTTTGAAGGTAGGCAAGGACGGTCTGGTCTTCTTGAAACCATTTTTCTTCATCGATGAGGAGTGTCTCCTTTCCATCTTTGGTGGTTATCTCCTTTGGCGCTTCTCCTTTTGAGATATGATTCCAAAGGCCTCGGCCGCATAGTGCGGTTTTGGTGGTTCTTGACCACAACAAGTAGTTCCCTCCTTTGAGGGTAGTAGGAAGAACCAAAGCTTTAGTTGTATCCATGGTGAGAATAAAGGACCGATGGTTAAAGCAATGGTTTATAAATGAAAGAGTTTAACAAGTTTAGAGATGAGAAACCAAAAGAACAAGAAGAGAGTGATTGATTAAAAGCAACCTGGCTCTGATACCATGTAAGAATTTATGTTTAGGATCGAAGGTAGAATGAGAACGAGTAAGAAAATAATCGGAAGTGAAGAAGAATGGAGAGAATGAGGAGTGTAGATGCGAGAATAGGGTTTTGGAGAAAGAGAAAGTCTCTCTTCTTACTTCTTTAGGAACCTAGGTACAAACTACTTATAGACATTACAAAATGAATAAACTATACACCTACACAAGATATTTTCGGCACAACTTGCTAAGTGAAAGTGACATCTCTTATTCTTAACAAAACATGTGATCTTTGACTTGTAAATGCTCCAACGGTCACTAGCAAGGAGCTTCAGCTTCTAGAGACTTCTTTGGTGCGAGTATAAGGCCCAACAACAGCAATGGCTCGAGATGACTTAAGTTGGGCCCGAGATGATTCGAAGATGACCCGTACGGACAACTCGTACGGACGACCCGAAGCTAACTCGTACGGACGCTCGTACGGACAAGGATGATCCATGGTAAGAAGAAGTTCACACCCTTTTGCTCAATAATAAGAACCCAAAACCATTGCTTTGAGGCAGTGAATGGCTTGTACAAAGTTATTTTGGGTTAGAATATGTTATAATACAATGAATTTGATTGATTACAAGTGCTAGAGATGCATGAAGAATGTTTAAAAGTGAGAAGAAAGACTTGTTGATATTTGGTCACAAATGGGATAAGAACCTAAAACCATTGCTTTGAGGCAGTGAATGGCTTGTATAAAGTTATTTTGGGATAGAATATGCTATAATACAATGAATTTGATTGATTACAAGTGCTAGAGATGCATGAAGAATGTTTAGAAGTGAGAAGAAAGATTTGTTGATATTTGGTCCCAAATGGGATAAGAACCCAAAACCATTGCTTTGAGGAAGTGAATGGCTTGTATAAAGTTATTTTGGGTTAGAATATGCTATAATGCAATGAATTTGATTGATTACAAGTGCTAGAGATAAATGAAGAATGTTTAGAAGTGAGAAGAAAGACTTGTTGATATTTGGTCCCAAATGGGATAAGTACCCAAAACCATTGCTTTGAGGCAGTGAATGGCTTGTATAAAGTTATTTTGGGTTAGAATATGTTATAATACAATGAATTAGATTGATTACAAGTGCTAGAGATGCATGAAGAATGTTTAAAAGTGAGAAGAAAGACTTGTTGATATTTGGTCACAAATGGGATAAGAACCCAAAACCATTGCTTTGAGGCAGTGAATGGCTTGTATAAAGTTATTTTGGCTTAGTATATGCTATAATACAATGAATTAGATTGATTACAAGTGCTAGAGATACATGAATAATGTTTAGAAGTGAGAAGAAAGATTTGTTGATATTTGGTCCCAAATGGGATAAGTACCCAAAACCATTGCTTTGAGGCAGTGAATGGCTTGTATAAAGTTATTTTGGGTTAGAATATGTTATAATACAATGAATTTGATTGATTACAAGTGCTAGAGATGCATGAAGAATGTTTAAAAGTGAGAAGAAAGACTTGTTGATATTTGGTCACAAATGGGATAAGAACCTAAAACCATTGCTTTGAGGCAGTGAATGGCTTGTATAAAGTTATTTTGGGTTAGAATATGTTATAATACAATGAATTTGATTGATTACAAGTGCTAGAGATACATGAAGAATGTTTAGAAGTGAGAAGAAAGACTTATTGATATTTGGTCCCAAATGGGATAAGAACCCAAAACCATTGCTTTGAGGAAGTGAATGGCTTGTATAAAGTTATTCTGGGTTAGAATATGCTATAATACAATGAATTTGATTGATTACAAGTGCTAGAGATAAATGAAGAATGTTTAGAAGTGAGAAGAAAGACTTGTTGATATTTGGTCCCAAATGGGATAAGTACCCAAAACCATTGCTTTGAGGCAGTGAATGGCTTGTATAAATTTATTTTGGGTTAGAATATGTTATAATACAATGAATTAGATTGGTTACAAGTGCTAGAGATGCATGAAGAATGTTTAAAAGTGAGAAGAAAGACTTGTTGATATTTGGTCCCAAATGGGATAAGAACCCAAAACCATTGCTTTGAGGCAGTGAATGGCTTGTATAAAGTTATTTTGGGTTAGAATATGTTATAATACAATGAATTTGATTGATTACAAGTGCTAGAGACTCATGAAGAATGTTTAAAAGTGAGAAGAATGACTTGTTGATATTTGGTCCAAAATGGGATAAGAACCCAAAACCATTGCTTTGAGGCAGTGAATGGCTTGTACAAAGTTATTTTGGGTTAGAATATGTTATAATACAATGAATTTGATTGATTACAAGTGCTAGAGATGCGTGAATAATGTTTAAAAGTGAGAAGAAAGACTTGTTGATATTTGGTCACAAATGGGATAAGAACCTAAAACCATTGCTTTGAGGCAGTGAATGGCTTGTATAAAGTTATTTTGGGTTAGAATATGTTATAATACAATGAATTTGATTGATTACAAGTAATAGAGATACATGAAGAATGTTTAGAAGTGAGAAGAAAGACTTGTTGATATTTGGTCCCAAATGGGATAATTACCCAAAACCATTGCTTTGAGGCAGTGAATGGCTTGTATAAAGTTATTTTGGGTTAGAATATGTTATAATACAATGAATTAGATTGATTACAAGTGCTAGAGATACATGAATAATGTTTAGAAGTGAGAAGAAAGACTTGTTGATATTTGGTCACAAATGGGATAAGAACCCAAAACCATTGCTTTGAGGCAGTGAATGGCTTGTATAAAGTTATTTTGGCTTAGTATATGCTATAATACAATGAATTAGATTGATTACAAGTGCTAGAGATACATGAATAATGTTTAGAAGTGAGAAGAAAGATTTGTTGATATTTGGTCCCAAATGGGATAAGTACCCAAAACCATTGCTTTGAGGCAGTGAATGGCTTGTATAAAGTTATTTTGGGTTAGAATATGTTATAATACAATGAATTAGATTGATTACAAGTGCTAGAGATGCATGAAGAATGTTTAAAAGTGAGAAGAAAGACTTGTTGATATTTGGTCCCAAATGGGATAAGAACCCAAAACCATTGCTTTGAGGCAGTGAATGGCTTGTATAAAGTTATTTTGGGATAGAATATGCTATAATACAATGAATTTGATTGATTACAAGTGCTAGAGATGCATGAAGAATGTTTAGAAGTGAGAAGAAAGACTTGTTGATATTTGGTCACAAATGGGATAAGAACCTAAAACCATTGCTTTGAGGCAGTGAATGGCTTGTATAAAGTTATTTTGGGTTAGAATATGTTATAATACAATGAATTTGATTGATTACAAGTGCTAGAGATGCATGAAGAATGTTTAGAAGTGAGAAGAAAGACTTGTTGATATTTGGTCCCAAATGGGATAAGAACCCAAAACCATTGCTTTGAGGCAGCGAATGGCTTGGATAAAGTTATTTTGGGTTAGAATATGTTATAATACAATGAATTTCATTGATTACAAGTGCTAGAGATGCATGAAGAATGTTTAAAAGTGAGAAGAAAGACTTGTTGATATTTGGTCCAAAATGGGATAAGAACACAAAACCATTGCTTTGAGGCAGTGAATGGCTTGTACAAAGTTATTTTGGGTTAGAATATGTTATAATACAATGAATTTGATTGATTACAAGTGCTAGAGATGCATGAAGAATGTTTAAAAGTGAGAAGAAAGACTTGTTGATATTTGGTCCCAAATGGGATAAGTGTGAAAAGGAACACCATTCATGATCGACCTTGCAACCTACCATACGTTCATGTCTCGACCAAGTGAATTCACTCGTCCGTACAACCGGTCGTCCGTACGACCATTCCTCAAGGCCAAGCCCATTACTCCCTAAACCATCAGCTCATCACTTAAGGCCCCTTTGTAACTCGCCACAAGTTCGCCCTAGAAGAATGGAGGCCTAGATCCTTCCAATATGACCGTTGGAGCTCGAGACAAGAAGAAGTCACATGTTGTGCTTAGAAGACAACCCCAAGCTCACGTCGCTTTCACCTTCAAGTGGGAAACAAAATATCTTGTATATTTGTATGTATTTTATTCTCTTTGTCTAGTCTTTATATAGTTTGTAAGCATAGTTCTTTTTCATGTATGAAAAGAGAAGTTCTCTCTTTCTTCACAATCTCTAAACTCGCAAACTTTTTTAATCTTATTTCTCTCGTTCATTCAACCATAAACCTCTTTATACTCGATCTTATACTTGAAATCTCACATGGTATCAAAGCCAGGTTGCTCTTAATCACCGTTTAAATCTCAAATCTCTTTCGTTCTCTCTCGCTTAAACTCATCTTTATCATCTTCTTGTTCTTCGGTTTTCTTTTAACCGTTGGACAAAGCCTTTACCCGTTGGATAATAATCTCCTAGCTCATCGTATCTACCATGGAAGGTCTCAAATCTTTGGTGGTTCCGGTTACTCTCAAGGGGAGTAACTACTTATTGTGGGCAAGAACCACAAAGACGGCCTTGTGTGGCCGTGGTCTTTGGAGTCACATCGAAAAGAGTGAAACTCCAACAGAAGGGAAGAAGGAGGCCGCCTCCATCGATGAAGAGAAGTGGTTCCAAGAGGACTAAAATGTTCTTGCTCTCATCCAAAACTCCCTCGAAGCTCCAATCCTTGAAGCTTATTCTTATTGTGAAACCGCTAAGGAGTTGTGGGACACTCTCAAAAATGTCTTTGGGAATGTCACCAACCTTAACCGGGTTTTTGAAGTCAAAAGAGCCATCAACAACCTCAGCCAAGAAGACATGGAGTTCACCAAACACTTTGGGAAATTTCGCTCTCTTTGGGCTGAGCTTGAGATGCTTCGACCTAGCTCGGTTGACCCCGCGGTCATCAATGAAAGGAGAGAACAAGACAAAGTCTTTGGACTTCTCTTGACTCTCAACTCGTCGTACAACGACCTCATCAAGCACATTCTCCGGTCGGACAAGCTCCCTAGTCTTGACGACGTGTGCTCTCAAGTTCAAAGAGAACATGGATCTATCGGGCTATTTGGGGGAAAAGGTGAACTTATCACCGCCAACCAAAGTGAAGTAGCCACGGCTAACAAGAGCTACTACCGGAACAACAACAACAATAGCTCCAACAACAAGCGACCATTTTGCCATCATTGCAAAAGATCCGGTCACCACAAAGAGAAGTGTTGGGTGCTTCATCCCCATCTTCATCCGAGAGATGACAACCGCGACCCGAGGGCTAACCAAGCTTGTGCATCCGGTGAAGTGACTCACCCGGACAACAACAACAACAATCAAGCCGTGGAGACCCAAGGAGCGGCGCTTGCTGCATCATCGGACGTTGTAAGGAAGTGTGACCTTGAGGCTATCATTAAGGCCCTCAAGGAGTCATCCGGTAATGTTAACCTTGCCCTTACTTCCATTAAGCCTCTTATAGTTGATTCCGGAGCCTCTCATCACATGATTAGCGATTCTAAATTAATAAGTGATATAGAACCGGCTTTAGGAAATGTTAATATTGCTAATGGGGACAAGGTACCGGTTAAAGGAATTGGAACTTTAAAGTTGTTTAACAAAGATACTAAAGCTTTCTATATGCCTAACTTTGCATCAAATTTAGTATCGGTTAGAAAAGCTACTAAAGATCTAAATTGTCATGTTATCTTTGGACCTAATGATGTTTATTTTCAGGATATTAAGACAAGTAAGCTTCTTGGCCAAGGCAAGACCAAACATGACCTCTATGTTCTTAAAAATACCGACCTATCTACTTCTTCTTCTTCATCTTGTTTTAGTTCTATTATTGTTAGTGCGACTAGTGCTATTTGGCATGCTAGACTTGGTCACCCTCATACTCGTGCTTTAAATTTAATGTTGCCTAATGTTTCTTTTAAAAATGATGAATGTGAAGCATGTATTCTTGGCAAGCATTGCAAATCTGTTTTTCCCAAGTCTAGTACTATCTATGAAAATTGCTTTGATTTGATTCATTCGGATGTGTGGACTTCACCTTGCATGTCTAGGGAAAATCAAAAGTACTATGTTACCTTCATTGATGAAAAATCGAAATACACTTGGTTAACCTTACTTCCTTCTAAGGATCGTGTTCTTGAAGCTTTTATGAACTTTCAAACTTATGTGACTAACCACTATAATGCCAAGATTAAGATTTTAAGGTCGGATAATGGTGGGGAGTATACAAGTCATGCCTTCAAACAACACTTAACCAAACATGGCATCATTCAACAAACAAGTTGTCCATATACCCCTCAACAAAATGGTGTAGCCGAGAGAAAGAATAGGCACCTCATGGAAGTAGCAAGATCAATGATGTTCCACACCAATGTACCAAAATCATTTTGGGGAGATGCTGTCGTTGCGGCTTGCTACTTAATCAACCGCACACCTACAAAAATACTAAGCGATCTCTCACCCTTTGAAGTTCTTCACAAAGTTAAACCCAATATTAATCACTTACGTGTGTTTGGGGGTGTGTGCTATGTGTTGAAACCAAGTGAACTTCGCAATAAGTTGGAAGCCAAGAGCACCAAGTGCATGTTGATCGGGTACTCACCAACACAAAAGGGCTACAAGTGCTATGATCCGGAAACTAGACGAGTTCATGTTTCGAGAGATGTTAAGTTCATTGAAGCAAATGGGTACTATGAAAAGAAGAATTGGGAAGAACTAAAAGACCTATCTCACTCTCCATCCGATCGTGCCAACAACCTTCGGGCTATCCTAGAAAAGCTTGGGGTCGAGAATTCTCAAGAGTCAAGTGAATCACCTTCACCTTCACCAACACCGAATACTACGGACCAAGACCAAGAACATGAGACACATGACCCACAAGAACAAGAAGATGAGAACCTATCCGAAGAAAACAATGATGATCAAGACTATGGTCAAGGAGAAGAGGGTTTAAATTCACTACAACAAGAAGATAGTGAAAATCAAGAGGGACAAAGTTCTATGGAACAAAGTGAACAACCACAAGGCGAAGTCATTGAGCTAAGAAGAAGTGAAAGGATCAAGTCTAACCCATCAAATTGGAAGAAAACAAGAGTTTACTACAACAACATGGCTGTTGCTCATCCCATACAAGCCGTATGCACTCTTGCACACTTTCCCTTCGAACATCAAGCCTACATTACCCAAGTGGACTCACAATGGATTCCACAAAGCTATGAAGAGGCTAAAGAGCACAAAGAGTGGAGAGAAGCGGTTAAAGAAGAAACTAAAGCCATGGAACAAAACAACACATGGAATGTAGTTACTCTCCCCAAGGGAAAGAAAGCGGTCACATCCAAGTGGATATTCACTATAAAGTACAAGAGTGATGGGGGGATCGAACGCTACAAAGCTAGGCTTGTTGCAAGAGGGTTTACACAAACCTATGGAGAAGATTACCTTGATACCTTTGCACCGGTAGCCAAGCTCCATACTGTCCGGGTAGTATTGTCCTTAGCCGTGAATCTTGAATGGGAACTATGGCAAATGGACGTCAAGAATGCGTTTCTTCAAGGTGAACTCGAAGATGAAGTTTACATGAGACCTCCACCGGGTTTAGAAGATACCATCTCACCGGAAAAAGTGTTCAAGCTCAACAAAGCTATCTATGGCCTAAAACAATCACCGAGAGCTTGGTATCACAAGCTGAGCACCACCTTGATGGAAAAAGACTTTAAGAGATCCGAGGCTGATCACACCCTATTCACATCACAAAGCCAAAGAGGTATTGTTGTCATTCTTGTTTATGTGGATGATATTATCATCTCCGGGAATGACAAGGTAGGGATTCAAGATACTAAACTATTTTTAAAATCAGTCTTTGATATTAAAGATCTAGGTGAACTAAAGTATTTTCTTGGGATAAAAGTTTGTAGATCAAAGGAAGGTCTCTTCTTATCACAAAGAAAATACACTCTTGATCTTTTAAATGAAGTAGGTAAGCTAGGTTCAAGACCGGTTGCATCACCACTTGAAGTTGATTTCCAAGTTATCCGAGAGGGGGAGCAAGAAGAAGTTCCTTATGAAGATGCCTCACAATACCGTCGACTAGTAGGTAAGCTTATCTACTTAACCATCACTCGACCTGACATTTCTTATGCGGTGAATCAGGTGAGCCAACATATGCAAGCTCCCAAGGTGCATCATTGGAACATGGTGAGCCGAATTCTCAAATACCTTAAAGGAGCTCCGGGACAAGGCATATGGATGGGATGCAATAAAAATACGGAGTTGATAGGCTATTGTGATGCGGATTATGCCGGTGATCATGGAGATAGACGCTCAACAACCGGTTATTGTACCTTCATTGGAGGAAACTTGGTGACTTGGAAAAGCAAGAAACAAAAGGTGGTCTCACTTTCAAGTGCCGAATCCGAGTACCGGGCAATGAGGAAGCTTACTACCGAGTTGATGTGGCTCAAAGCGCTTCTTAAAGACTTAGGAGTGGAGTCAACAAAGCCAATCACAATGCATTGTGACAATGAAGCTGCAATCCACATAGCTTCAAATTCGGTGTTTCACGAGAGAACAAAGCATATCGAGATTGATTACCACAAAGTACGAGAACAAGTAGGACTTGGTGTAATACTACCTTGCTACACCGAGAGCTCGGAACAATTGGCCGACATACTCACCAAGGCAGCAAGCCCTCAAGTGTGTGAATATATACACTCGAAACTTGGACTCATGGATCTCACTAAACCATGACTCCCACACTCTTTTTCCCTTATGCATAGTTTTATCCCAAGTGGTTTTCTATGCTAAGGTTTTTAATGAGGTGGGTGTTCCATGTGTCAAGCTCAATCTTCAAATCTTTGATGCTTAAGCTTGAGGGGGAGTGTGAAAGGGAACACCATTCATGGTCGACCTTGCAACCAACCATACGTTCATGTCTCGACCAAGTGAATTCACTCGTCCGTACAACCGGTCGTCCGTACGACCATTCCTCAAGGCCAAGCCCATTACTCCCTAAACCATCAGCTCATCACTTAAGGCCCCTTTGTAACTCGCCACAAGTTCGCCCTAGAAGAATGGAGGCCTAGATCCTTCCAATATGACCGTTGGAGCTCGAGACAAGAAGAAGTCACATGTTGTGCTTAGAAGACAACCCCAAGCTCACGTCGCTTTCACCTTCAAGTGGAAAACAAAATATCTTGTATATTTGTATGTATTTTATTCTCTTTGTCTAGTCTTTATATAGTTTGTAAGCATAGTTCTTTTTCATGTATGAAAAGAGAAGTTCTCTCTTTCTTCACAATCTCTAAACTCGCAAACTCTTCCAATCTCATTTCTCTCGTTCATTCAACCATAAACCTCTTTATACTCGATCTTATACTTGAAATCTCACAATAAGAACCTAAAACCATTGCTTTGAGGAAGTGAATGGCTTGTATAAAGTTATTTTGGGTTAGAATATGCTATAATACAATGAATTTGATTGATTACAAGTGCTAGAGATAAATGAAGAATGTTTAGAAGTGAGAAGAAAGACTTGTTGATATTTGGTCCCAAATGGGATAAGTACCCAAAACCATTGCTTTGAGGCAGTGAATGGCTTGTATAAAGTTATTTTGGGTTAGAATATGCTATAATACAATGAATTTGATTGATTACAAGTGCTAGAGATAAATGAAGAATGTTTAGAAGTGAGAAGAAAGACTTGTTGATATTTGGTCCCAAATGGGATAAGTACCCAAAACCATTGCTTTGAGGCAGTGAATGGCTTGTATAAAGTTATTTTGGGTTAGAATATGCTATAATACAATGAATTTGATTGATTACAAGTGCTAGAGATGCATGAAGAATGTTTAGAAGTGAGAAGAAAGACTTGTTGATATTTGGTCCCAAATGGGATAAGAACCCAAAACCATTGCTTTGAGGCAGTGAATGGCTTGTATAAAGTTATTTTGGGTTAGAATATGTTATAATACAATGAATTTGATTGATTACAAGTGCTAGAGATGCATGAAGAATGTTTAAAAGTGAGAAGAAAGACTTGTTGATATTTGGTCACAAATGGGATAAGAACCCAAAACCATTGCTTTGAGGCAGTGAATGGCTTGTATAAAGTTATTTTGGCTTAGTATATGCTATAATACAATGAATTAGATTGATTACAAGTGCTAGAGATACATGAATAATGTTTAGAAGTGAGAAGAAAGATTTGTTGATATTTGGTCCCAAATGGGATAAGTACCCAAAACCATTGCTTTGAGGCAGTGAATGGCTTGTATAAAGTTATTTTGGGTTAGAATATGTTATAATACAATGAATTAGATTGATTACAAGTGCTAGAGATGCATGAAGAATGTTTAAAAGTGAGAAGAAAGACTTGTTGATATTTGGTCCCAAATGGGATAAGAACCCAAAACCATTGCTTTGAGGCAATGAATGGCTTGTATAAAGTTATTTTGGGTTAGAATATGTTATAATACAATGAATTTGATTGATTACAAGTGCTAGAGATGCATGAAGAATGTTTAAAAGTGAGAAGAATGACTTGTTGATATTTGGTCCAAAATGGGATAAGAACCCAAAACCATTGCTTTGAGGCAGTGAATGGCTTGTACAAAGTTATTTTGGGTTAGAATATTTTATAATACAATAAATTTGATTGATTACAAGTGCTAGAGATGCGTGAAGAATGTTTAAAAGTGAGAAGAAAGACTTGTTGATATTTGGTCACAAATGGGATAAGAACCTAAAACCATTGCTTTGACGCAGTGAATGGCTTGTATAAAGTTATTTTGGGTTAGAATATGTTATAATACAATGAATTTGATTGATTACAAGTAATAGAGATACATGAAGAATGTTTAGAAGTGAGAAGAAAGACTTGTTGATATTTGGTCCCAAATGGGATAAGTACCCAAAACCATTGCTTTGAGGCAGTGAATGGCTTGTATAAAGTTATTTTGGGATAGAATATGCTATAATACAATGAATTTGATTGATTACAAGTGCTAGAGATGCATGAAGAATGTTTAGAAGTGAGAAGAAAGACTTGTTGATATTTGGTCCCAAATGGGATAAGAACCCAAAACCATTGCTTTGAGGCAGCGAATGGCTTGGATAAAGTTATTTTAGGTTAGAATATGTTATAATACAATGAATTTGATTGATTACAAGTGCTAGAGATGCATGAAGAATGTTTAAAAGTGAGAAGAAAGACTTGTTGATATTTGGTCCAAAATGGGATAAGAACCCAAAACCATTGCTTTGAGGCAGTGAATGGCTTGTACAAAGTTATTTTGGGTTAGGATATGTTATAATACAATGAATTTGATTGATTACAAGTGCTAGAGATGCATGAAGAATGTTTAAAAGTGAGAAGAAAGACTTGTTGATATTTGGTCACAAATGGGATAAGAACCTAAAACCATTGCTTTGAGGCAGTGAATGGCTTGTATAAAGTTATTTTGGGTTAGAATATGTTATAATACAATGAATTTGATTGATTACAAGTGCTAGAGATACATGAAGAATGTTTAGAAGTGAGAAGAAAGACTTATTGATATTTGGTCCCAAATGGGATAAGAACCCAAAACCATTGCTTTGAGGAAGTGAATGGCTTGTATAAAGTTATTTTGGGTTAGAATATGCTATAATACAATGAATTTGATTGATTACAAGTGCTAGAGATGCATGAAGAATGTATAAAAGTGAGAAGAATGACTTGTTGATATTTGGTCACAAATGGGATAAGAACCTAAAACCATTGCTTTGAGGCAGTGAATGGCTTGTATATAGTTATTTTGGGTTAGAATATGTTATAATACAATGAATTTGATTGATTACAAGTAATAGAGATACATGAAGAATGTTTAGAAGTGAGAAGAAAGACTTGTTGATATTTGGTCCCAAATGGGATAAGTACCCAAAACCATTGCTTTGAGGCAGTGAATGGCTTGTATAAAGTTATTTTGGGTTAGAATATGCTATAATACAATGAATTTGATTGATTACAAGTGCTAGAGATAAATGAAGAATGTTTAGAAGTGAGAAGAAAGACTTGTTGATATTTGGTCCAAAATGGGATAAGAACCCAAAACCATTGCTTTGAGGCAGTGAATGGCTTGTACAAAGTTATTTTGGGTTAGAATATGTTATAATACAATGAATTTGATTGATTACAAGTGCTAGAGATGCATGAAGAATGTTTAAAAGTGAGAAGAAAGACTTGTTGATATTTGGTCCAAAATGGGATAAGAACCTAAAACCATTGCTTTGAGGCAGTGAATGGCTTGTATAAAGTTATTTTGGGTTAGAATATGTTATAATACAATAAATTTGATTGATTACAAGTGCTAGAGATGCATGAAGAATGTTTAGAAGTGAGAAGAAAGACTTGTTGATATTTGGTCCCAAATGGGATAAGAACCCAAAACCATTGCTTTGAGGCAGTGAATCGCTTGTATAAAGTTATTTTGGGTTAGAATATGTTATAATACAATGAATTTGATTGATTACAAGTGCTAGAGATGCATGAAGAATGTTTAAAAGTGAGAAGAAAGACTTGTTGATATTTGGTCACAAATGGGATAAGAACCCAAAACCATTGCTTTGAGGCAGTGAATGGCTTGTATAAAGTTATTTTGGCTTAGTATATGCTATAATACAATGAATTAGATTGATTACAAGTGCTAGAGATACATGAATAATGTTTAGAAGTGAGAAGAAAGATTTGTTGATATTTGGTCCCAAATGGGATAAGTACCCAAAACCATTGCTTTGAGGCAGTGAATGGCTTGTATAAAGTTATTTTGGGTTAGAATATGTTATAATACAATGAATTAGATTGATTACAAGTGCTAGAGATGCATGAAGAATGTTTAAAAGTGAGAAGAAAGACTTGTTGATATTTGGTCCCAAATGGGATAAGAACCCAAAACCATTGCTTTGAGGCAATGAATGGCTTGTATAAAGTTATATTGGGTTAGAATATGTTATAATACAATGAATTTGATTGATTACAAGTGCTAGAGATGCATGAAGAATGTTTAAAAGTGAGAAGAATGACTTGTTGATATTTGGTCCAAAATGGGATAAGAACCCAAAACCATTGCTTTGAGGCAGTGAATGGCTTGTACAAAGTTATTTTGGGTTAGAATATTTTATAATACAATAAATTTGATTGATTACAAGTGCTAGAGATGCGTGAAGAATGTTTAAAAGTGAGAAGAAAGACTTGTTGATATTTGGTCACAAATGGGATAAGAACCTAAAACCATTGCTTTGACGCAGTGAATGGCTTGTATAAAGTTATTTTGGGTTAGAATACGTTATAATACAATGAATTTGATTGATTACAAGTAATAGAGATACATGAAGAATGTTTAGAAGTGAGAAGAAAGACTTGTTGATATTTGGTCCCAAATGGGATAAGTACCCAAAACCATTGCTTTGAGGCAGTGAATGGCTTGTATAAAGTTATTTTGGGATAGAATATGCTATAATACAATGAATTTGATTGATTACAAGTGCTAGAGATGCATGAAGAATGTTTAGAAGTGAGAAGAAAGACTTGTTGATATTTGGTCCCAAATGGGATAAGAACCCAAAACCATTGCTTTGAGGCAGCGAATGGCTTGGATAAAGTTATTTTAGGTTAGAATATGTTATAATAAAATGAATTTGATTGATTACAAGTGCTAGAGATGCATGAAGAATGTTTAAAAGTGAGAAGAAAGACTTGTTGATATTTGGTCCAAAATGGGATAAGAACCCAAAACCATTGCTTTGAGGCAGTGAATGGCTTGTACAAAGTTATTTTGGGTTAGGATATGTTATAATACAATGAATTTGATTGATTACAAGTGCTAGAGATGCATGAAGAATGTTTAAAAGTGAGAAGAAAGACTTGTTGATATTTGGTCACAAATGGGATAAGAACCTAAAACCATTGCTTTGAGGCAGTGAATGGCTTGTATAAAGTTATTTTGGGTTAGAATATGTTATAATACAATGAATTTGATTGATTACAAGTGCTAGAGATACATGAAGAATGTTTAGAAGTGAGAAGAAAGACTTATTGATATTTGGTCCCAAATGGGATAAGAACCCAAAACCATTGCTTTGAGGAAGTGAATGGCTTGTATAAAGTTATTTTGGGTTAGAATATGCTATAATACAATGAATTTGATTGATTACAAGTGCTAGAGATGCATGAAGAATGTTTAAAAGTGAGAAGAAAGACTTGTTGATATTTGGTCACAAATGGGATAAGAACCTAAAACCATTGCTTTGAGGCAGTGAATGGCTTGTATAAAGTTATTTTGGGTTAGAATATGTTATAATACAATGAATTTGATTGATTACAAGTGCTAGAGATACATGAAGAATGTTTAGAAGTGAGAAGAAAGACTTGTTGATATTTGGTCCCAAATGGGATAAGAACCCAAAACCATTGCTTTGAGGCAGTGAATGGCTTGTATAAAGTTATTTTGGGTTAGAATATGCTATAATACAATGAATTTGATTGATTACAAGTGCTAGAGATAAATGAAGAATGTTTAGAAGTGAGAAGAAAGACTTGTTGATATTTGGTCCAAAATGGGATAAGAACCCAAAACCATTGCTTTGAGGCAGTGAATGGCTTGTACAAAGTTATTTTGGGTTAGAATATGTTATAATACAATGAATTTGATTGATTACAAGTGCTAGAGATGCATGAAGAATGTTTAAAAGTGAGAAGAAAGACTTGTTGATATTTGGTCCAAAATGGGATAAGAACCTAAAACCATTGCTTTGAGGCAGTGAATGGCTTGTATAAAGTTATTTTGGGTTAGAATATGTTATAATACAATGAATTTGATTGATTACAAGTGCTAGAGATGCATGAAGAATGTTTAAAAGTGAGAAGAAAGACTTGTTGATATTTGGTCCCAAATGGGATAAGAACCCAAAACCATTGCTTTGAGGCAGTGAATGGCTTGTATAAAGTTATTTTGGGTTAGAATATGTTATAATACAATGAATTTGATTGATTACAAGTGCTAGAGATGCATGAAGAATGTTTAAAAGTGAGAAGAAAGACTTGTTGATATTTGGTCACAAATGGGATAAGAACCCAAAACCATTGCTTTGAGGCAGTGAATGGCTTGTATAAAGTTATTTTGGCTTAGTATATGCTATAATACAATGAATTAGATTGATTACAAGTGCTAGAGATACATGAATAATGTTTAGAAGTGAGAAGAAAGATTTGTTGATATTTGGTCCCAAATGGGATAAGTACCCAAAACCATTGCTTTGAGGCAGTGAATGGCTTGTATAAAGTTATTTTGGGTTAGAATATGTTATAATACAATGAATTAGATTGATTACAAGTGCTAGAGATGCATGAAGAATGTTTAAAAGTGAGAAGAAAGACTTGTTGATATTTGGTCCCAAATGGGATAAGAACCCAAAACCATTGCTTTGAGGCAATGAATGGCTTGTATAAAGTTATTTTGGGTTAGAATATGTTATAATACAATGAATTTGATTGATTACAAGTGCTAGAGATGCATGAAGAATGTTTAAAAGTGAGAAGAATGACTTGTTGATATTTGGTCCAAAATGGGATAAGAACCCAAAACCATTGCTTTGAGGCAGTGAATGGCTTGTACAAAGTTATTTTGGGTTAGAATATGTTATAATACAATGAATTTGATTGATTACAAGTGCTAGAGATGCGTGAAGAATGTTTAAAAGTGAGAAGAAAGACTTGTTGATATTTGGTCACAAATGGGATAAGAACCTAAAACCATTGCTTTGACGCAGTGAATGGCTTGTATAAAGTTATTTTGGGTTAGAATACGTTATAATACAATGAATTTGATTGATTACAAGTAATAGAGATACATGAAGAATGTTTAGAAGTGAGAAGAAAGACTTGTTGATATTTGGTCCCAAATGGGATAAGTACCCAAAACCATTGCTTTGAGGCAGTGAATGGCTTGTATAAAGTTATTTTGGGATAGAATATGCTATAATACAATGAATTTGATTGATTACAAGTGCTAGAGATGCATGAAGAATGTTTAGAAGTGAGAAGAAAGACTTGTTGATATTTGGTCCCAAATGGGATAAGAACCCAAAACCATTGCTTTGAGGCAGCGAATGGCTTGTATAAAGTTATTTTGGGTTAGAATATGTTATAATACAATGAATTTGATTGATTACAAGTGCTAGAGATGCATGAAGAATGTTTAAAAGTGAGAAGAAAGACTTGTTGATATTTGGTCCAAAATGGGATAAGAACCCAAAACCATTGCTTTGAGGCAGTGAATGGCTTGTACAAAGTTATTTTGGGTTAGGATATGTTATAATACAATGAATTTGATTGATTACAAGTGCTAGAGATGCATGAAGAATGTTTAAAAGTGAGAAGAAAGACTTGTTGATATTTGGTCACAAATGGGATAAGAACCTAAAACCATTGCTTTGAGGCAGTGAATGGCTTGTATAAAGTTATTTTGGGTTAGAATATGTTATAATACAATGAATTTGATTGATTACAAGTGCTAGAGATACATGAAGAATGTTTAGAAGTGAGAAGAAAGACTTATTGATATTTGGTCCCAAATGGGATAAGAACCCAAAACCATTGCTTTGAGGAAGTGAATGGCTTGTATAAAGTTATTTTGGGTTAGAATATGCTATAATACAATGAATTTGATTGATTACAAGTGCTAGAGATGCATGAAGAATGTATAAAAGTGAGAAGAAAGACTTGTTGATATTTGGTCACAAATGGGATAAGAACCTAAAACCATTGCTTTGAGGCAGTGAATGGCTTGTATAAAGTTATTTTGGGTTAGAATATGTTATAATACAATGAATTTGATTGATTACAAGTGCTAGAGATACATGAAGAATGTTTAGAAGTGAGAAGAAAGACTTGTTGATATTTGGTCCCAAATGGGATAAGTACCCAAAACCATTGCTTTGAGGCAGTGAATGGCTTGTATAAAGTTATTTTGGGTTAGAATATGCTATAATACAATGAATTTGATTGATTACAAGTGCTAGAGATAAATGAAGAATGTTTAGAAGTGAGAAGAAAGACTTGTTGATATTTGGTCCCAAATGGGATAAGTACCCAAAACCTTTGCTTTGAGGCAGTGAATGGCTTGTATAAAGTTATTTTGGGTTAGAATATGTTATAATACAATGAATTAGATTGATTTTAAGTGCTAGAGATGCATGAAGAATGTTTAAAAGTGAGAAGAAAGACTTGTTGATATTTGGTCACAAATGGGATAAGAACCCAAAACCATTGCTTTGAGGCAGTGAATGGCTTGTATAAAGTTATTTTGGCTTAGTATATGCTATAATACAATGAATTAGATTGATTACAAGTGCTAGAGATACATGAATAATGTTTAGAAGTGAGAAGAAAGATTTGTTGATATTTGGTCCCAAATGGGATAAGTACCCAAAACCATTGCTTTGAGGCAGTGAATGGCTTGTATAAAGTTATTTTGGGTTAGAATATGTTATAATACAATGAATTAGATTGATTACAAGTGCTAGAGATGCATGAAGAATGTTTAAAAGTGAGAAGAAAGACTTGTTGATATTTGGTCCAAAATGGGATAAGAACCTAAAACCATTGCTTTGAGGCAGTGAATGGCTTGTATAAAGTTATTTTGGGTTAGAATATGTTATAATACAATGAATTTGATTGATTACAAGTGCTAGAGATACATGAAGAATGTTTAGAAGTGAGAAGAAAGACTTATTGATATTTGGTCACAAATGGGATAAGAACTTAAAACCATTGCTTTGAGGCAGTGAATGGCTTGTATAAAGTTATTTTGGGTTAGAATATGTTATAATACAATGAATTTGATTGATTACAAGTGCTAGAGATGCATGAAGAATGTTTAAAAGTGAGAAGAAAGACTTGTTGATATTTGGTCCCAAATGGGATAAGAACCCAAAACCATTGCTTTGAGGCAGTGAATGGCTTGTATAAAGTTATTTTGGGTTAGAATATGTTATAATACAATGAATTTGATTGATTACAAGTGCTAGAGATGCATGAAGAATGTTTAAAAGTGAGAAGAAAGACTTGTTGATATTTGGTCCAAAATGGGATAAGAACCCAAAACCATTGCTTTGAGGCAGTGAATGGCTTGTACAAAGTTATTTTGGGTTAGAATATGTTATAATACAATGAATTTGATTGATTACAAGTGCTAGAGATGCATGAAGAATGTTTAAAAGTGAGAAGAAAGACTTGTTGATATTTGGTCACAAATGGGATAAGAACCTAAAACCATTGCTTTGAGGCAGTGAATGGCTTGTATAAAGTTATTTTGGGTTAGAATATGTTATAATACAATGAATTTGATTGATTACAAGTGCTAGAGATACATGAAGAATGTTTAGAAGTGAGAAGAAAGACTTGTTGATATTTGGTCCCAAATGGGATAAGTACCCAAAACCATTGCTTTGAGGCAGTGAATGGCTTGTATAAAGTTATTTTGGGATAGAATATGCTATAATACAATGAATTTGATTGATTACAAGTGCTAGAGATGCATGAAGAATGTTTAGAAGTGAGAAGAAAGACTTGTTGATATTTGGTCCCAAATGGGATAAGAACCCAAAACCATTGCTTTGAGGCAGTGAATGGCTTGTATAAAGTTATTTTGGGTTAGAATATGTTATAATACAATGAATTTGATTGATTACAAGTGCTAGAGATGCATGAAGAATGTTTAAAAGTGAGAAGAAAGACTTGTTGATATTTGGTCCAAAATGGGATAAGAACCCAAAACCATTGCTTTGAGGCAGTGAATGGCTTGTACAAAGTTATTTTGGGTTAGAATATGTTATAATACAATGAATTTGATTGATTACAAGTGCTAGAGATGCATGAAGAATGTTTAAAAGTGAGAAGAAAGACTTGTTGATATTTGGTCACAAATGGGATAAGAACCTAAAACCATTGCTTTGAGGCAGTGAATGGCTTGTATAAAGTTATTTTGGGTTAGAATATGTTATAATACAATGAATTTGATTGATTACAAGTGCTAGAGATACATGAAGAATGTTTAGAAGTGAGAAGAAAGACTTATTGATATTTGGTCCCAAATGGGATAAGAACCCAAAACCATTGCTTTGAGGAAGTGAATGGCTTGTATAAAGTTATTTTGGGTTAGAATATGCTATAATACAATGAATTTGATTGATTACAAGTGCTAGAGATGCATGAAGAATGTTTAGAAGTAAGAAGAAAGACTTGTTGATATTTGGTCCCAAATGGGATAAGTACCCAAAACCATTGCTTTGAGGCAGTGAATGGCTTGTATAAAGTTATTTTGGGTTAGAATATGTTATAATACAATGAATTTGATTGATTACAAGTGCTAGAGATGCATGAAGAATGTTTAGAAGTGAGAAGAAAGACTTGTTGATATTTGGTCCCAAATGGGATAAGAACCCAAAACCATTGCTTTGAGGCAGTGAATGGCTTGTATAAAGTTATTTTGGGTTAGAATATGTTATAATACAATGAATTTGATTGATTACAAGTGCTAGAGATGCATGAAGAATGTTTAGAAGTGAGAAGAAAGACTTGTTGATATTTGGTCCAAAATGGGATAAGAACCCAAAACCATTGCTTTGAGGCAGTGAATGGCTTGTACAAAGTTATTTTGGGTTAGAATATGTTATAATACAATGAATTTGATTGATTACAAGTGCTAGAGATGCATGAAGAATGTTTAAAAGTGAGAAGAAAGACTTGTTGATATTTGGTCACAAATGGGATAAGAACCTAAAACCATTGCTTTGAGGCAGTGAATGGCTTGTATAAAGTTATTTTGGGTTAGAATATGTTATAATACAATGAATTTGATTGATTACAAGTGCTAGAGATACATGAAGAATGTTTAGAAGTGAGAAGAAAGACTTATTGATATTTGGTCCCAAATGGGATAAGAACCCAAAACCATTGCTTTGAGGCAGTGAATGGCTTGTATAAAGTTATTTTGGGTTAGAATATGTTATAATACAATGAATTTGATTGATTACAAGTGCTAGAGATGCATGAAGAATGTTTAGAAGTGAGAAGAAAGACTTGTTGATATTTGGTCCCAAATGGGATAAGAACCCAAAACCATTGCTTTGAGGCAGTGAATGGCTTGTATAAATTTATTTTGGGTTATAATAGGTTATAATACAATGAATTTGATTGATTACAAGTGCTAGAGATGCATGAAGAATGTTTAGAAGTGAGTAGAAAGACTTGTTGATATTTGGTCCCAAATGGGATAAGAACCCAAAACCATTGCTTTGAGGCAGTGAATGGCTTGTATAAAGTTATTTTGGGTTAGAATATGTTATAATACAATGAATTTGATTGATTACAAGTGCTAGAGATGCATGAAGAATGTTTAAAAGTGAGAAGAAAGACTTGTTGATATTTGGTCACAAATGGGATAAGAACCCAAAACCATTGCTTTGAGGCAGTGAATGGCTTGTATAAAGTTATTTTGGCTTAGTATATGCTATAATACAATGAATTTGATTGATTACAAGTGCTAGAGATACATGAATAATGTTTAGAAGTGAGAAGAAAGATTTGTTGATATTTGGTCCCAAATGGGATAAGAACCCAAAACCATTGCTTTGAGGCAGTGAATGGCTTGTATAAAGTTATTTTGGGTTAGAATATGTTATAATACAATGAATTTGATTGATTACAAGTGCTAGAGATGCATGAAGAATGTTTAAAAGTGAGAAGAAAGACTTGTTGATATTTGGTCCCAAATGGGATAAGAACCCAAAACCATTGCTTTGAGGCAGTGAATGGCTTGTATAAAGTTATTTTGGGTTAGAATATGTTATAATACAATGAATTTGATTGATTACAAGTGCTAGAGATGCATGAAGAATGTTTAAAAGTGAGAAGAAAGACTTGTTGATATTTGGTCCAAAATGGGATAAGAACCCAAAACCATTGCTTTGAGGCAGTGAATGGCTTGTATAAAGTTATTTTGGGTTAGAATATGTTATAATACAATGAATTTGATTGATTACAAGTGCTAGAGATGCATGAAGAATGTTTAAAAGTGAGAAGAAAGACTTGTTGATATTTGGTCCCAAATGGGATAAGAACCTAAAACCATTGCTTTGAGGCAGTGAATGGCTTGTATAAAGTTATTTTGGGTTAGAATATGTTATAATACAATGAATTTGATTGATTACAAGTGCTAGAGATGCATGAAGAATGTTTAGAAGTGAGAAGAAAGACTTGTTGATATTTGGTCCCAAATGGGATAAGAACCCAAAACCATTGCTTTGAGGCAGTGAATGGCTTGTATAAAGTTATTTTGGGTTAGAATATGCTATAATACAATGAATTTGATTGATTACAAGTGCTAGAGATGCATGAAGAATGTTTAGAAGTGAGAAGAAAGACTTGTTGATATTTGGTCCCAAATGGGATAAGAACCCAAAACCATTGCTTTGAGGCAGTGAATGGCTTGTATAAAGTTATTTTGGGTTAGAATATGTTATAATACAATGAATTTGATTGATTACAAGTGCTAGAGATGCATGAAGAATGTTTAAAAGTGAGAAGAAAGACTTGTTGATATTTGGTCCCAAATGGGATAAGAACCCAAAACCATTGCTTTGAGGCAGTGAATGGCTTGTATAAAGTTATTTTGGGTTAGAATATGTTATAATACAATGAATTTGATTGATTACAAGTGCTAGAGATGCATGAAGAATGTTTAAAAGTGAGAAGAAAGACTTGTTGATATTTGGTCCCAAATGGGATAAGAACCCAAAACCATTGCTTTGAGGCAGTGAATGGCTTGTATAAAGTTATTTTGGGTTAGAATATGTTATAATACAATGAATTTGATTGATTACAAGTGCTAGAGATGCATGAAGAATGTTTAGAAGTGAGAAGAAAGACTTGTTGATATTTGGTCCCAAATGGGATAAGAACCCAAAACCATTGCTTTGAGGCAGTGAATGGCTTGTATAAAGTTATTTTGGGTTAGAATATGTTATAATACAATGAATTTGATTGATTACAAGTGCTAGAGATGCATGAAGAATGTTTAGAAGTGAGAAGAAAGACTTGTTGATATTTGGTCCCAAATGGGATAAGAACCCAAAACCATTGCTTTGAGGCAGTGAATGGCTTGTATAAAGTTATTTTGGGTTAGAATATGTTATAATACAATGAATTTGATTGATTACAAGTGCTAGAGATGCATGAAGAATGTTTAGAAGTGAGAAGAAAGACTTGTTGATATTTGGTCCCAAATGGGATAAGAACCCAAAACCATTGCTTTGAGGCAGTGAATGGCTTGTATAAAGTTATTTTGGGTTAGAATATGCTATAATACAATGAATTTGATTGATTACAAGTGCTAGAGATGCATGAAGAATGTTTAAAAGTGAGAAGAAAGACTTGTTGATATTTGGTCCCAAATGGGATAAGAACCCAAAACCATTGCTTTGAGGCAGTGAATGGCTTGTATAAAGTTATTTTGGGTTAGAATATGTTATAATACAATGAATTTGATTGATTACAAGTGCTAGAGATGCATGAAGAATGTTTAAAAGTGAGAAGAAAGACTTGTTGATATTTGGTCACAAATGGGATAAGAACCTAAAACCATTGCTTTGAGGCAGTGAATGGCTTGTATAAAGTTATTTTGGGTTAGAATATGTTATAATACAATGAATTTGATTGATTACAAGTGCTAGAGATACATGAAGAATGTTTAGAAGTGAGAAGAAAGACTTATTGATATTTGGTCCCAAATGGGATAAGAACCCAAAACCATTGCTTTGAGGCAGTGAATGGCTTGTATAAAGTTATTTTGGGTTAGAATATGCTATAATACAATGAATTTGATTGATTACAAGTGCTAGAGATGCATGAAGAATGTTTAAAAGTGAGAAGAAAGACTTGTTGATATTTGGTCCAAAATGGGATAAGAACCCAAAACCATTGCTTTGAGGCAGTGAATGGCTTGTATAAAGTTATTTTGGGTTAGAATATGTTATAATACAATGAATTTGATTGATTACAAGTGCTAGAGATGCATGAAGAATGTTTAAAAGTGAGAAGAAAGACTTGTTGATATTTGGTCACAAATGGGATAAGAACCCAAAACCATTGCTTTGAGGCAGTGAATGGCTTGTATAAAGTTATTTTGGGTTAGAATATGTTATAATACAATGAATTTGATTGATTACAAGTGCTAGAGATGCATGAAGAATGTTTAAAAGTGAGAAGAAAGACTTGTTGATATTTGGTCCCAAATGGGATAAGTACCCAAAACCATTGCTTTGAGGCAGTGAATGGCTTGTATAAAGTTATTTTGGGTTAGAATATGTTATAATACAATGAATTTGATTGATTACAAGTGCTAGAGATGCATGAAGAATGTTTAGAAGTGAGAAGAAAGACTTGTTGATATTTGGTCCCAAATGGGATAAGAACCCAAAACCATTGCTTTGAGGCAGTGAATGGCTTGTATAAAGTTATTTTGGGTTAGAATATGTTATAATACAATGAATTTGATTGATTACAAGTGCTAGAGATGCATGAAGAATGTTTAAAAGTGAGAAGAAAGACTTGTTGATATTTGGTCCCAAATGGGATAAGAACCCAAAACCATTGCTTTGAGGCAGTGAATGGCTTGTATAAAGTTATTTTGGGTTAGAATATGTTATAATACAATGAATTTGATTGATTACAAGTGCTAGAGATGCATGAAGAATGTTTAAAAGTGAGAAGAAAGACTTGTTGATATTTGGTCCAAAATGGGATAAGAACCCAAAACCATTGCTTTGAGGCAGTGAATGGCTTGTACAAAGTTATTTTGGGTTAGAATATGTTATAATACAATGAATTTGATTGATTACAAGTGCTAGAGATGCATGAAGAATGTTTAAAAGTGAGAAGAAAGACTTGTTGATATTTGGTCCCAAATGGGATAAGAACCCAAAACCATTGCTTTGAGGCAGTGAATGGCTTGTATAAAGTTATTTTGGGTTAGAATATGTTATAATACAAAGAATTTGATTGATTACAAGTGCTAGAGATGCATGAAGAATGTTTAAAAGTGAGAAGAAAGACTTGTTGATATTTGGTCCAAAATGGGATAAGAACCTAAAACCATTGCTTTGAGGCAGTGAATGGCTTGTATAAAGTTATTTTGGGTTAGAAAATGTTATAATACAATGAATTTGATTGATTACAAGTGCTAGAGATACATGAAGAATGTTTAGAAGTGAGAAGAAAGACTTATTGATATTTGGTCCCAAATGGGATAAGAACCCAAAACCATTGCTTTGAGGAAGTGAATGGCTTGTATAAAGTTATTTTGGGTTAGAATATGCTATAATACAATGAATTTGATTGATTACAAGTGCTAGAGATAAATGAAGAATGTTTAGAAGTGAGAAGAAAGACTTGTTGATATTTGGTCCCAAATGGGATAAGTACCCAAAACCATTGCTTTGAGGCAGTGAATGGCTTGTATAAAGTTATTTTGGGATAGAATATGCTATAATACAATGAATTTGATTGATTACAAGTGCTAGAGATGCATGAAGAATGTTTAGAAGTGAGAAGAAAGACGTGTTGATATTTGGTCCCAAATGGGATAAGAACCCAAAACCATTGCTTTGAGGCAGTGAATGGCTTGTATAAAGTTATTTTGGTTTAGAATATGTTATAATACAATGAATTTGATTGATTACAAGTGCTAGAGATGCATGAAGAATGTTTAAAAGTGAGAAGAAAGACTTGTTGATATTTGGTCCAAAATGGGATAAGAACCCAAAACCATTGCTTTGAGGCAGTGAATGGCTTGTACAAAGTTATTTTGGGTTAGAATATGTTATAATACAATGAATTTGATTGATTACAAGTGCTAGAGATGCATGAAGAATGTTTAAAAGTGAGAAGAAAGACTTGTTGATATTTGGTCCCAAATGGGATAAGAACCTAAAACCATTGCTTTGAGGCAGTGAATGGCTTGTATAAAGATATTATCGCTTAGAATATGTTATAATACAATGAATTTGATTGATTACAAGTGATAGAGATGCATGAAGAATGTTTAAAAGTGAGAAGAAAGACTTGTTGATATTTGGTCCCAAATGGGATAAGAACCCAAAACCATTGCTTTGAGGCAGTGAATGGCTTGTATAAAGTTATTTTGGGTTAGAATATGCTATAATACAATGAATTTGATTGATTACAAGTGCTAGAGATGCATGAAGAATGTTTAAAAGTGAGAAGAAAGACTTGTTGATATTTGGTCCCAAATGGGATAAGAACCCAAAACCATTGCTTTGAGGCAGTGAATGGCTTGTATAAAGTTATTTTGGGTTAGAATATGTTATAATACAATGAATTTGATTGATTACAAGTGCTAGAGATGCATGAAGAATGTTTAAAAGTGAGAAGAAAGACTTGTTGATATTTGGTCCCAAATGGGATAAGAACCCAAAACCATTGCTTTGAGGCAGTGAATGGCTTGTACAAAGTTATTTTGGGTTAGAATATGTTATAATACAATGAATTTGATTGATTACAAGTGCTAGAGATGCATGAAGAATGTTTAAAAGTGAGAAGAAAGACTTGTTGATATTTGGTCACAAATGGGATAAGAACTTAAAACCATTGCTTTGAGGCAGTGAATGGCTTGTATAAAGTTATTTTGGGTTAGAATATGTTATAATACAATGAATTTGATTGATTACAAGTGCTAGAGATACATGAAGAATGTTTAGAAGTGAGAAGAAAGACTTATTGATATTTGGTCCCAAATGGGATAAGAACCCAAATTCATTGCTTTGGGGAAGTGAATGGCTTGTATAAAGTTATTTTGGGTTAGAATATGCTATAATACAATGAATTTGATTGATTACAAGTGCTAGAGATAAATGAAGAATGTTTAGAAGTGAGAAGAAAGACTTGTTGATATTTGGTCCCAAATGGGATAAGAACCCAAAACCATTGCTTTGAGGCAGTGAATGGCTTGTATAAAGTTATTTTGGGTTAGAATATGTTATAATACAATGAATTTGATTGATTACAAGTGCTAGAGATGCATGAAGAATGTTTAAAAGTGAGAAGAAAGACTTATTGATATTTGGTCCCAAATGAGATAAGAACCCAAAACCATTGCTTTGAGGCAGTGAATGGCTTGTATAAAGTTATTTTGGCTTAGTATATGCTATAATACAATGAATTTGATTGATTACAAGTGCTAGAGATGCATGAAGAATGTTTAAAAGTGAGAAGAAAGACTTGTTGATATTTGGTCCAAAATGGGATAAGAACCCAAAACCATTGCTTTGAGGCAGTGAATGGCTTTTATAAAGTTATTTTGGGTTAGAATATGTTATAATACAATGAATTTGATTGATTACAAGTGCTAGAGATGCATGAAGAATGTTTAAAAGTGAGAAGAAAGACTTGTTGATATTTGGTCCCAAATGGGATAAGAACCCAAAACCATTGCTTTGAGGCAGTGAATGGCTTGTATAAAGTTATTTTGGGTTAGAATATGTTATAATACAATGAATTTGATTGATTACTAGTGCTAGAGATGCATGAAGAATGTTTAGAAGTGTGTAGAAAGACTTATTGATATTTGGTCCCAAATGGGATAAGAACCCAAAACCATTGCTTTGAGGCAGTGAATGGCTTGTATAAAGTTATTTTGGGTTAGAATATGTTATAATACAATGAATTTGATTGATTACAAGTGCTAGAGATGCATGAAGAATGTTTAAAAGTGAGAAGAAAGACTTGTTGATATTTGGTCCCAAATGGGATAAGAACCCAAAACCATTGCTTTGAGGCAGTGAATGGCTTGTATAAAGTTATTTGGGTTAGAATATCTTATAATACAATGAATTTGATTGATTACAAGTGCTAGAGATGCATGAAGAATGTTTAGAAGTGAGTAGAATGACTTATTGATATTTGGTCCCAAATGGGATAAGAACCCAAAACCATTGCTTTGAGGCAGTGAATGGCTTGTGTAAAGTTATTTTATGTTAGAATATGTTATAATACAATGAATTTGATTGATTACAAGTGCTAGAGATGCATGAAGAATGTTTAAAAGTGAGAAGAAAGACTTGTTGATATTTGGTCCCAAATGGGATAAGAACCCAAAACCATTGCTTTGAGGCAGTGAATGGCTTGTATAAAGTTATTTTGGGTTAGAATATGTTATAATACAATGAATTTGATTGAGTACAAGTGCTAGAGATGCATGAAGAATGTTTAAAAGTGAGAAGAAAGACTTGTTGATATTTGGTCCCAAATAGGATAAGAACCCAAAACCATTGCTTTGAGGCAGTGAATGGCTTGTATAAAGTTATTTGGGTTAGAATATCTTATAATACAATGAATTTGATTGATTACAAGTGCTAGAGATGCATGAAGAATGTTTAGAAGTGTGTAGAAAGACTTATTGATATTTAGTCCCAAATGGGATAAGAACCCAAAACCATAGCTTTGAGGCAGTGAATGGCTTGTATAAAGTTATTTTGGGTTAGAATATGTTATAATACAATGAATTTGATTGATTACAAGTGCTAGAGATGCATGAAGAATGTTTAAAAGTGAGAAGAAAGACTTGTTGATATTTGGTCCCAAATGGGATAAGAACCCAAAACCATTGCTTTGAGGCAGTGAATGGCTTGTATAAAGTTATTTTATGTTAGAATATGTTATAATACAATGAATTTGATTGATTACAAGTGCTAGAGATGCATGAAGAATGTTTAAAAGTGAGAAGAAAGACTTGTTGATATTTGGTCCCAAATGGGATAAGAACCCAAAACCATTGCTTTGAGGCAGTGAATGGCTTGTATAAAGTTATTTTGGGTTAGAATATGTTATAATACAATGAATTTGATTGATTACAAGTGCTAGAGATGCATGAAGAATGTTTAAAAGTGAGAAGAAAGACTTGTTGATATTTGGTCCCAAATGGGATAAGAACACAAAACCATTGCTTTGAGGCAGTGAATGGCTTGTATAAAGTTATTTTGGGTTAGAATATGTTATAATACAATGAATTTGATTGATTACAAGTGCTAGAGATGCATGAAGAATGTTTAAAAGTGAGAAGAAAGACTTGTTGATATTTGGTCCCAAATGGGATAAGAACACAAAACCATTGCTTTGAGGCAGTGAATGGCTTGTATAAAGTTATTTTGGGTTAGAATATGTTATAATACAATGAATTTGATTGAGTACAAGTGCTAGAGATGCATGAAGAATGTTTAAAAGTGAGAAGAAAGACTTGTTGATATTTGGTCCCAAATGGGATAAGAACCCAAAACCATTGCTTTGAGGCAGTGAATGGCTTGTATAAAGTTATTTTGGGTTAGAATATGTTATAATACAATGAATTTGATTGAGTACAAGTGCTAGAGATGCATGAAGAATGTTTAGAAGTGTGTAGAAAGACTTATTGATATTTGGTCCCAAATGGGATAAGAACCCAAAACCATTGCTTTGAGGCAGTGAATGGCTTGTATAAAGTTATTTTGGGTTAGAATATGTTATAATACAATGAATTTGATTGATTACAAGTGCTAGAGATGCATGAAGAATGTTTAGAAGTGAGTAGAATGACTTATTGATATTTGGTCCCAAATGGGATAAGAACCCAAAACCATTGCTTTGAGGCAGTGAATGGCTTGTGTAAAGTTATTTTATGTTAGAATATGTTATAATACAATGAATTTGATTGATTACAAGTGCTAGAGATGCATGAAGAATGTTTAAAAGTGAGAAGAAAGACTTGTTGATATTTGGTCCCAAATGGGATAAGAACACAAAACCATTGCTTTGAGGCAGTGAATGGCTTTTATAAAGTTATTTTGGGTTAGAATATGTAATAATACAATGAATTTGATTGATTACAAGTGCTAGAGATGCATGAAGAATGTTTAAAAGTGAGAAGAAAGACTTGTTGATATTTGGTCCCAAATGGGATAAGAACACAAAACCATTGCTTTGAGGCAGTGAATGGCTTGTATAAAGTTATTTTGGGTTAGAATATGTTATAATACAATGAATTTGATTGAGTACAAGTGTTAAAGATGCATGAAGAATGTTTAAAAGTGAGAAGAAAGACTTGTTGATATTTGGTCCCAAATGGGATAAGAACACAAAACCATTGCTTTGAGGCAGTGAATGGCTTTTATAAAGTTATTTTAGGTTAGAATATGTTATAATACAATGAATTTGATTGAGTACAAGTGCTAGAGATGCATGAAGAATGTTTAGAAGTGTGTAGAAAGACTGATTGATATTTGGTCCCAAATGGGATAAGAACCCAAAACCATTGCTTTGAGGCAGTGAATGGCTTGTATAAAGTTATTTTGGGTTAGAATATGTTATAATACAATGAATTTGATTGATTACTAGTGCTAGAGATGCATGAAGAATGTTTAGAAGTGTGTAGAAAGACTTATTGATATTTGGTCCCAAATGGGATAAGAACCCAAAACCATTGCTTTGAGGCAGTGAATGGCTTGTATAAAGTTATTTTGGGTTAGAATATGTTATAATACAAAGAATTTGATTGATTACAAGTGCTATAGATGCATGAAAAATGTTTAGAAGTGAGTAGAATGACTTATTGATATTTGGTCCCAAATGGGATAAGAACCCAAAACCATTGCTTTGAGGCAGTGAATGGCTTGTGTAAAGTTATTTTGGGTTAGAATATGTTATAATACAATGAATTTGATTGATTACAAGTGCTAGAGATGCATGAAGAATGTTTAGAAGTGAGTAGAATGACTTATTGATATTTGGTCCCAAATGGGATAAGAACCCAAAACCATTGCTTTGAGGCAGTGAATGGCTTGTGTAAAGTTATTTTATGTTAGAATATGTTATAATACAATGAATTTGATTGATTACAAGTGCTAGAGATGCATGAAGAATGTTTAAAAGTGAGAAGAAAGACTTGTTGATATTTGGTCCCAAATGGGATAAGAACACAAAACCATTGCTTTGAGGCAGTGAATGGCTTTTATAAAGTTATTTTAAGTTATAATATGTTATAATACAATGAATTTGATTGAGTACAAGTGCTAGAGATGCATGAAGAATGTTTAGAAGTGTGTAGAAAGACTTGTTGATATTTGGTCCCAAATGGGATAAGAACCCAAATCCATTGCTTTGAGGCAGTGAATGGCATGTATAAAGTTATTTTGGGTTAGAATATGTTATAATACAATGAATTAGATTGATTACTAGTGCTAGAGATGCATGAAGAATGTTTAGAAGTGTGTAGAAAGACTTATTGATATTTGGTCCCAAATGGGATAAGAACCCAAAACCATTGCTTTGAGGCAGTGAATGGCTTGTATAAAGTTATTTTGGGTTAGAATATGTTATAATACAATGAATTTGATTGATTACAAGTGCTAGAGATGCATGAAGAATGTTTAAAAGTGAGAAGAAAGACTTGTTGATATTTGGTCCCAAATGGGATAAGAACCCAAAACCATTGCTTTGAGGCAGTGAATGGCTTGTGTAAAGTTATTTTATGTTAGAATATGTTATAATACAATGAATTTGATTGATTACAAGTGCTAGAGATGCATGAAGAATGTTTAGAAGTGTGTAGAAAGACTTATTGATATTTGGTCCCAAATGGGATAAGAACCCAAAACCATTGCTTTGAGGCAGTGAATGGCTTGTATAAAGTTATTTTGGGTTAGAATATGTTATAATACAATGAATTTGATTGAGTACAAGTGCTAGAGATGCATGAAGAATGTTTAAAAGTGAGAAGAAAGACTTGTTGATATTTGGTCCCAAATAGGATAAGAACCCAAAACCATTGCTTTGAGGCAGTGAATGGCTTGTATAAAGTTATTTTGGGTTAGAATATGTTATAATACAATGAATTTGATTGATTACAAGTGCTAGAGATGCATGAAGAATGTTTAAAAGTGAGAAGAAAGACTTGTTGATATTTGGTCCCAAATGGGATAAGAACCCAAAACCATTGCTTTGAGGCAGTGAATGGCTTGTATAAAGTTATTTTGGGTTAGAATATGTTATAATACAATGAATTTGATTGATTACAAGTGCTAGAGATGCATGAAGAATGTTTAGAAGTGAGAAGAAAGACTTATTGATATTTGGTCCCAAATGGGATAAGAACCCAAAACCATTGCTTTGAGGCAGTGAATGGCTTGTATAAAGTTATTTTGGGTTAGAATATGTTATAATACAATGAATTTGATTGATTACAAGTGCTAGAGATGCATGAAGAATGTTTAAAAGAGAGAAGAAAGACTTGTTGATATTTGGTCCCAAATGGGATAAGAACCCAAAACCATTGCTTTGAGGCAGTGAATGGCTTGTATAAAGTTATTTTGGGTTAGAATATGTTATAATACAATGAATTTGATTGATTACAAGTGCTAGAGATGCATGAAGAATGTTTAGAAGTGAGAAGAAAGACTTGTTGATATTTGGTCCCAAATGGGATAAGAACCCAAAACCATTGCTTTGAGGCAGTGAATGGCTTGTATAAAGTTATTTTGGGTTAGAATATGTTATAATACAATGAATTTGATTGAGTACAAGTGCTAGAGATGCATGAAGAATGTTTAAAAGTGAGAAGAAAGACTTGTTGATATTTGGTCCCAAATGGGATAAGAACCCAAAACCATTGCTTTGAGGCAGTGAATGGCTTGTATAAAGTTATTTTGGGTTAGAATATGTTATAATACAATGAATTTGATTGATTACAAGTGCTAGAGATGCATGAAGAATGTTTAAAAGTGAGAAGAAAGACTTGTTGATATTTGGTCCCAAATGGGATAAGAACCCAAAACCATTGCTTTGAGGCAGTGAATGGCTTGTATAAAGTTATTTTGGGTTAGAATATGTTATAATACAATGAATTTGATTGATTACAAGTGCTAGAGATGCATGAAGAATGTTTAGAAGTGAGAAGAAAGACTTATTGATATTTGGTCCCAAATGGGATAAGAACCCAAAACCATTGCTTTGAGGCAGTGAATGGCTTGTATAAAGTTATTTTGGGTTAGAATATGTTATAATACAATGAATTTGATTGATTACAAGTGCTAGAGATGCATGAAGAATGTTTAGAAGTGAGAAGAAAGACTTGTTGATATTTGGTCCCAAATGGGATAAGAACCCAAAACCATTGCTTTGAGGCAGTGAATGGCTTGTATAAAGTTATTTTGGGTTAGAATATGTTATAATACAATGAATTTGATTGATTACAAGTGCTAGAGATGCATGAAGAATGTTTAAAAGTGAGAAGAAAGACTTGTTGATATTTGGTCCCAAATGGGATAAGAACCCAAAACCATTGCTTTGAGGCAGTGAATGGCTTGTGTAAAGTTATTTTATGTTAGAATATGTTATAATACAATGAATTTGATTGATTACAAGTGCTAGAGATGCATGAAGAATGTTTAAAAGTGAGAAGAAAGACTTGTTGATATTTGGTCCCAAATGGGATAAGAACACAAAACCATTGCTTTGAGGCAGTGAATGGCTTTTATAAAGTTATTTTGGGTTAGAATATGTTATAATACAATGAATTTGATTGAGTACAAGTGCTAGAGATGCATGAAGAATGTTTAGAAGTGTGTAGAAAGACTTGTTGATATTTGGTCCCAAATGGGATAAGAACCCAAAACCATTGCTTTGAGGCAGTGAATGGCTTGTATAAAGTTATTTTGGGTTAGAATATGTTATAATACAATGAATTTGATTGATTACTAGTGCTAGAGATGCATGAAGAATGTTTAAAAGTGAGAAGAAGACTTGTTGATATTTGGTCCCAAATGGGATAAGAACCCAAAACCATTGCTTTGAGGCAGTGAATGGCTTGTATAAAGTTATTTTGGGTTAGAATATGTTATAATACAATGAATTTGATTGAGTACAAGTGCTAGAGATGCATGAAGAATGTTTAAAAGTGAGAAGAAAGACTTGTTGATATTTGGTCCCAAATAGGATAAGAACCCAAAACCATTGCTTTGAGGCAGTGAATGGCTTGTATAAAGTTATTTGGGTTAGAATATCTTATAATACAATGAATTTGATTGATTACAAGTGCTAGAGATGCATGAAGAATGTTTAGAAGTGAGTAGAATGACTTATTGATATTTGGTCCCAAATGGGATAAGAACCCAAAACCATTGCTTTGAGGCAGTGAATGGCTTGTGTAAAGTTATTTTATGTTAGAATATGTTATAATACAATGAATTTGATTGATTACAAGTGCTAGAGATGCATGAAGAATGTTTAAAAGTGAGAAGAAAGACTTGTTGATATTTGGTCCCAAATGGGATAAGAACACAAAACCATTGCTTTGAGGCAGTGAATGGCTTTTATAAAGTTATTTTGGGTTAGAATATGTTATAATACAATGAATTTGATTGATTACAAGTGCTAGAGATGCATGAAGAATGTTTAGAAGTGAGAAGAAAGACTTGTTGATATTTGGTCCCAAATGGGATAAGAACCCAAAACCATTGCTTTGAGGCAGTGAATGGCTTTTATAAAGTTATTTTGGGTTAGAATATGTTATAATACAATGAATTTGATTGATCACAAGTGCTAGAGATGCATGAAGAATGTTTAAAAGTGAGAAGAAAGACTTGTTGATATTTGGTCCCAAATGGGATAAGAACCCAAAACCATTGCTTTGAGGCAGTGAATGGCTTGTATAAAGTTATTTTAGGTTAGAATATGTTATAATACAATGAATTTGATTGAGTACAAGTGCTAGAGATGCATGAAGAATGTTTAAAAGTGAGAAGAAAGACTTGTTGATATTTGGTCCCAAATGGGATAAGAACCCAAAACCATTGCTTTGAGGCAGTGAATGGCTTGTATAAAGTTATTTTGGGTTAGAATATGTTATAATACAATGAATTTGATTGATTACAAGTGCTAGAGATGCATGAAGAATGTTTAGAAGTGAGAAGAAAGACTTATTGATATTTGGTCCCAAATGGGATAAGAACCCAAAACCATTGCTTTGAGGCAGTGAATGGCTTGTATAAAGTTATTTTGGGTTAGAATATGCTATAATACAATGAATTTGATTGATTACAAGTGCTAGAGATGCATGAAGAATGTTTAGAAGTGAGAAGAAAGACTTGTTGATATTTGGTCCCAAATGGGATAAGAACCCAAAACCATTGCTTTGAGGCAGTGAATGGCTTGTATAAAGTTATTTTGGGTTAGAATATGTTATAATACAATGAATTTGATTGATTACAAGTGCTAGAGATGCATGAAGAATGTTTAAAAGTGAGAAGAAAGACTTGTTGATATTTGGTCCCAAATGGGATAAGAACCCAAAACCATTGCTTTGAGGTAGTGAATGGCTTGTATAAAGTTATTTTGGGTTAGAATATGTTATAATACAATGAATTTGATTGAGTACAAGTGCTAGAGATGCATGAAGAATGTTTAAAAGTGAGAAGAAAGACTTGTTGATATTTGGTCCCAAATGGGATAAGAACCCAAAACCATTGCTTTGAGGCAGTGAATGGCTTGTATAAAGTTATTTTGGGTTAGAATATGCTATAATACAATGAATTTGATTGATTACAAGTGCTAGAGATGCATGAAGAATGTTTAGAAGTGAGAAGAAAGACTTGTTGATATTTGGTCCCAAATGGGATAAGAACCCAAAACCATTGCTTTGAGGCAGTGAATGGCTTGTATAAAGTTATTTTGGGTTAGAATATGTTATAATACAATGAATTTGATTGATTACAAGTGCTAGAGATGCATGAAGAATGTTTAAAAGTGAGAAGAAAGACTTATTGATATTTAGTCCCAAATGGGATAAGAACCCAAAACCATTGCTTTGAGGCAGTGAATGGCTTGTGTAAAGTTATTTTGGGTTAGAATATGTTATAATACAATGAATTTGATTGATTACAAGTGCTAGAGATAAATGAAGAATGTTTAGAAGTGAGAAGAAAGACTTGTTGATATTTGGTCCCAAATGGGATAAGAACACAAAACCATTGCTTTGAGACAGTGAATGGCTTGTATAAAGTTATTTTGGGTTAGAATATGCTATAATACAATGAATTTGATTGATTACAAGTGCTAGAGATGCATGAAGAATGTTTAGAAGTGAGAAGAAAGACTTGTTGATATTTGGTCCCAAATGGGATAAGAACACAAAACCATTGCTTTGAGGCAGTGAATGGCTTGTATAAAGTTATTTTGGGTTAGAATATGTTATAATACAATGAATTTGATTGATAACAAGTGCTAGAGATGCATGAAGAATGTTTAAAAGTGAGAAGAAAGACTTGTTGATATTTGGTCCCAAATGGGATAAGAACCCAAAACCATTGCTTTGAGGCAGTGAATGGCTTGTACAAAGTTATTTTGCATTAGAATATGTTATAATACAATGAATTTGATTGAGTACAAGTGCTAGAGATGCATGAAGAATGTTTAGAAGTGAGAAGAAAGACTTATTGATATTTGGTCCCAAATGGGATAAGAACCCAAAACCATTGCTTTGAGGCAGTGAATGGCTTGTATAAAGTTATTTTGGGTTAGAATATGTTATAATACAATGAATTTGATTGATTACAAGTGCTAGAGATGCATGAAGAATGTTTAGAAGTGAGAAGAAAGACTTATTGATATTTGGTCCCAAATGGGATAAGAACCCAAAACCATTGCTTTGAGGCAGTGAATGGCTTGTATAAAGTTATTTTGGGTTAGAATATGCTATAATACAATGAATTTGATTGATTACAAGTGCTAGAGATGCATGAAGAATGTTTAGAAGTGAGAAGAAAGACTTGTTGATATTTGGTCCCAAATGGGATAAGAACCCAAAACCATTGCTTTGAGGCAGTGAATGGCTTGTATAAAGTTATTTTGGGTTAGAATATGTTATAATACAATGAATTTGATTGATTACAAGTGCTAGAGATGCATGAAGAATGTTTAGAAGTGAGAAGAAAGACTTATTGATATTTGGTCCCAAATGGGATAAGAACCCAAAACCATTGCTTTGAGGCAGTGAATGGCTTGTATAAAGTTATTTTGGGTTAGAATATGCTATAATACAATGCATTTGATTGATTACAAGTGCTAGAGATAAATGAAGAATGTTTAGAAGTGAGAAGATAGACTTGTTGATATTTGGTCCCAAATGGGATAAGTACCCAAAACCATTGCTTTGAGGCAGTGAATGGCTTGTATAAAGTTATTTTGGGATAGAATATGCTATAATACAATGAATTTGATTGATTACAAGTGCTAGAGATGCATGAAGAATATTTAGAAGTGAGAAGAAAGACTTGTTGATATTTGGTCCCAAATGGGATAAGAACCCAAAACCATTGCTTTGAGGCAGTGAATGGCTTGTATAAAATTATTTTGGGTTAGAATATGTTATAATACAATGAATTTGATTGATAACAAGTGCTAGAGATGCATGAAGAATGTTTAAAAGTGAGAAGAAAGACTTGTTGATATTTGGTCCAAATTGGGATAAGAACCCAAAACCATTGCTTTAAGGCAGTGAATGGCTTGTACAAAGTTATTTTGGATTAGAATATGTTATAATACAATGAATTTGATTGATTACAAGTGCTAGAGATGCATGAAGAATGTTTAAAAGTGAGAAGAAAGACTTGTTGATATTTGGTCACAAATGGGATAAGAACCCAAAACCATTGCTTTGAGGCAGTGAATGGCTTGTATAAAGTTATTTTGGGTTAGAATATGTTATAATACAATGAATTTGATTGATTACAAGTGCTAGAGATACATGAAGAATGTTTAGAAGTGAGAAGAAAGACTTATTGATATTTGGTCCCAAATGGGATAAGAACCCAAAACCATTGCTTTGAGGAAGTGAATGGCTTGTATAAAGTTATTTTGGGTTAGAATATGCTATAATACAATGAATTTGATTGATTACAAGTGCTAGAGATAAATGAAGAATGTTTAGAAGTGAGAAGAAAGACTTGTTGATATTTGGTCCCAAATGGGATAAGAACCCAAAACCATTGCTTTGAGGCAGTGAATGGCTTGTATAAAGTTATTTTGGGTTAGAATATGTTATAATACAATGAATTTGATTGATTACAAGTGCTAGAGATACATGAAGAATGTTTAGAAGTGAGAAGAAAGACTTATTGATATTTGGTCCCAAATGGGATAAGAACCCAAAACCATTGCTTTGAGGAAGTGAATGGCTTGTATAAAGTTATTTTGGGTTAGAATATGCTATAATACAATGCATTTGATTGATTACAAGTGCTAGAGATAAATGAAGAATGTTTAGAAGTGAGAAGATAGACTTGTTGATATTTGGTCCCAAATGGGATAAGTACCCAAAACCATTGCTTTGAGGCAGTGAATGGCTTGTATAAAGTTATTTTGGGATAGAATATGCTATAATACAATGAATTTGATTGATTACAAGTGCTAGAGATAAATGAAGAATGTTTAGAAGTGAGAAGAAAGACTTGTTGATATTTGGTCCCAAATGGGATAAGAACCCAAAACCATTGCTTTGAGGCAGTGAATGGCTTGTATAAAGTTATTTTGGGTTAGAATATGTTATAATACAATGAATTTGATTGATTACAAGTGCTAGAGATACATGAAGAATGTTTAGAAGTGAGAAGAAAGACTTATTGATATTTGGTCCCAAATGGGATAAGAACCCAAAACCATTGCTTTGAGGAAGTGAATGGCTTGTATAAAGTTATTTTGGGTTAGAATATGCTATAATACAATGCATTTGATTGATTACAAGTGCTAGAGATAAATGAAGAATGTTTAGAAGTGAGAAGATAGACTTGTTGATATTTGGTCCCAAATGGGATAAGTACCCAAAACCATTGCTTTGAGGCAGTGAATGGCTTGTATAAAGTTATTTTGGGATAGAATATGCTATAATACAATGAATTTGATTGATTACAAGTGCTAGAGATGCATGAAGAATGTTTAGAAGTGAGAAGAAAGACTTGTTGATATTTGGTCCCAAATGGGATAAGAACCCAAAACCATTGCTTTGAGGCAGTGAATGGCTTGTATAAAGTTATTTTGGGTTAGAATATGTTATAATACAATGAATTTGATTGATAACAAGTGCTAGAGATGCATGAAGAATGTTTAAAAGTGAGAAGAAAGACTTGTTGATATTTGGTCCAAATTGGGATAAGAACCCAAAACCATTGCTTTAAGGCAGTGAATGGCTTGTACAAAGTTATTTTGGATTAGAATATGTTATAATACAATGAATTTGATTGATTACAAGTGCTAGAGATGCATGAAGAATGTTTAGAAGTGAGAAGAAAGACTTATTGATATTTGGTCCCAAATGGGATAAGAACCCAAAACCATTGCTTTGAGGAAGTGAATGGCTTGTATAAAGTTATTTTGGGTTAGAATATGTTATAATACAATGAATTTGATTGATTACAAGTGCTAGAGATACATGAAGAATGTTTAGAAGTGAGAAGAAAGACTTATTGATATTTGGTCCCAAATGGGATAAGAACCCAAAACCATTGCTTTGAGGAAGTGAATGGCTTGTATAAAGTTATTTTGGGTTAGAATATGCTATAATACAATGAATTTGATTGATTACAAGTGCTAGAGATAAATGAAGAATGTTTAGAAGTGAGAAGAAAGACTTGTTGATATTTGGTCCCAAAATGGGATAAGAACCCAAAACCATTGCTTTGAGGCAGTGAATGGCTTGTATAAAGTTATTTTGGGTTAGAATATGTTATAATACAATGAATTTGATTGATTACAAGTGCTAGAGATACATGAAGAATGTTTAGAAGTGAGAAGAAAGACTTGTTGATATTTGGTCCCAAATGGGATAAGTACCCAAAACCATTGCTTTGAGGCAGTGAATGGCTTGTATAAAGTTATTTTGGGATAGAATATGCTATAATACAACGAATTTGATTGATTACAAGTGCTAGAGATGCATGAAGAATGTTTAGAAGTGAGAAGAAAGACTTGTTGATATTTGGTCCCAAATGGGATAAGTACCCAAAACCATTGCTTTGAGGCAGTGAATGGCTTGTATAAAGTTATTTTGGGTTAGAATATGCTATAATACAATGAATTTGATTGATTACAAGTGCTAGAGATGCATGAAGAATGTTTAAAAGTGAGAAGAAAGACTTGTTGATATTTGGTCCAAAATGGGATAAGAACCCAAAACCATTGCTTTAAGGCAGTGAATGGCTTGTACAAAGTTATTTTGGGTTAGAATATGTTATAATACAATGAATTTGATTGATTACAAGTGCTAGAAATGCATGAAGAATGTTTAAAAGTGAGAAGAAAGACTTGTTGATATTTGGTCACAAATGGGATAAGAACCTAAAACCATTGCTTTGAGGCAGTGAATGGCTTGTATAAAGTTATTTTGGGTTAGAAAATGTTATAATACAATGAATTTGATTGATTACAAGTGCTAGAGATGCATGAAGAATGTTTAAAAGTGAGAAGAAAGACTTGTTGATATTTGGTCCAAAATGGGATAAGAACCCAAAACCATTGCTTTGAGGCAGTGAATGGCTTGTACAAAGTTATTTTGGGTTAGAATATGTTATAATACAATGAATTTGATTGATTACAAGTGCTAGAGATGCATGAAGAATGTTTAAAAGTGAGAAGAAAGACTTGTTGATATTTGGTCCCAAATGGGATAAGAACCCAAAACCATTGCTTTGAGGCAGTGAATGGCTTGTATAAAGTTATTTTGGCTTAGTATATGCTATAATACAATGAATTTGTTTGATTACAAGTGCTAGAGATGCATGAAGAATGTTTAGAAGTGAGAAGAAAGACGTGTTGATATTTGGTCCCAAATGGGATAAGAACCCAAAACCATTGCTTTGAGGCAGTGAATGGCTTGTATAAAGTTATTTTGGGTTAGAATATGCTATAATACAATGAATTTGATTGATTACAAGTGCTAGAGATGCATGAAGAATGTTTAAAAGTGAGAAGAAAGACTTGTTGATATTTGGTCCAAAATGGGATAAGAACCCAAAACCATTGCTTTGAGGCAGTGAATGGCTTGTACAAAGTTATTTTGGGTTAGAATATGTTATAATACAATGAATTTGATTGATTACAAGTGCTAGAGATGCATGAAGAATGTTTAAAAGTGAGAAGAAAGACTTGTTGATATTTGGTCACAAATGGGATAAGAACTTAAAACCATTGCTTTGAGGCAGTGAATGGCTTGTATAAAGTTATTTTGGGTTAGAATATGTTATAATACAATGAATTTGATTGATTACAAGTGCTAGAGATACATGAAGAATGTTTAGAAGTGAGAAGAAAGACTTATTGATATTTGGTCCCAAATGGGATAAGAACCCAAAACCATTGCTTTGAGGAAGTGAATGGCTTGTATAAAGTTATTTTGGGTTAGAATATGCTATAATACAATGAATTTGATTGATTACAAGTGCTAGAGATACATGAAGAATGTTTAGAAGTGAGAAGAAAGACTTATTGATATTTGGTCCCAAATGGGATAAGAACCCAAAACCATTGCTTTGAGGAAGTGAATGGCTTGTATAAAGTTATTTTGGGTTAGAATATGCTATAATACAATGAATTTGATTGATTACAAGTGCTAGAGATAAATGAAGAATGTTTAGAAGTGAGAAGAAAGACTTGTTGATATTTGGTCCCAAATGGGATAAGTACCCAAAACCTTTGCTTTGAGGCAGTGAATGGCTTGTATAAAGTTATTTTGGGTTAGAATATGTTATAATACAATGAATTAGATTGATTTTAAGTGCTAGAGATGCATGAAGAATGTTTAAAAGTGAGAAGAAAGACTTGTTGATATTTGGTCACAAATGGGATAAGAACCCAAAACCATTGCTTTGAGGCAGTGAATGGCTTGTATAAAGTTATTTTGGCTTAGAATATGCTATAATACAATGAATTTGATTGATTACAAGTGCTAGAGATAAATGAAGAATGTTTAGAAGTGAGAAGATAGACTTGTTGATATTTGGTCCCAAATGGGATAAGTACCCAAAACCATTGCTTTGAGGCAGTGAATGGCTTGTATAAAGTTATTTTGGGATAGAATATGCTATAATACAACGAATTTGATTGATTACAAGTGCTAGAGATGCATGAAGAATGTTTAGAAGTGAGAAGAAAGACTTGTTGATATTTGGTCCAAAATGGGATAAGAACCCAAAACCATTGCTTTGAGGCAGTGAATGGCTTGTATAAAGTTATTTTGGCTTAGAATATGCTATAATACAATGAATTTGATTGATTACAAGTGCTAGAGATAAATGAAGAATGTTTAGAAGTGAGAAGATAGACTTGTTGATATTTGGTCCCAAATGGGATAAGTACCCAAAACCATTGCTTTGAGGCAGTGAATGGCTTGTATAAAGTTATTTTGGGATAGAATATGCTATAATACAATGAATTTGATTGATTACAAGTGCTAGAGATGCATGAAGAATGTTTAGAAGTGAGAAGAAAGACTTGTTGATATTTGGTCCCAAATGAGATAAGAACCCAAAACCATTGCTTTGAGGCAGTGAATGGCTTGTATAAAGTTATTTTGGGTTAGAATATGTTATAATACAATGAATTTGATTGATTACAAGTGCTAGAGATGCATGAAGAATGTTTAAAAGTGAGAAGAAAGACTTGTTGATATTTGGTCCAAAATGGGATAAGAACCCAAAACCATTGCTTTAAGGCAGTGAATGGCTTGTACAAAGTTATTTTGGGTTAGAATATGTTATAATACAATGAATTTGATTAATTACAAGTGCTAGAGATGCATGAAGAATGTTTAAAAGTGAGAAGAAAGACTTGTTGATATTTGGTCACAAATGGGATAAGAACCTAAAACCATTGCTTTGAGGCAGTGAATGGCTTGTATAAAGTTATTTTGGGTTAGAATATGTTATAATACAATGAATTTGATTGATTACAAGTGCTAGAGATGCATGAAGAATGTTTAAAAGTGAGAAGAAAGACTTGTTGATATTTGGTCCAAAATGGGATAAGAACCCAAAACCATTGCTTTGAGGCAGTGAATGGCTTGTACAAAGTTATTTTGGGTTAGAATATGTTATAATACAATGAATTTGATTGATTACAAGTGCTAGAGATGCATGAAGAATGTTTAAAAGTGAGAAGAAAGACTTGTTGATATTTGGTCCCAAATGGGATAAGAACCCAAAACCATTGCTTTGAGGCAGTGAATGGCTTGTATAAAGTTATTTTGGCTTAGTATATGCTATAATACAATGAATTTGTTTGATTACAAGTGCTAGAGATGCATGAAGAATGTTTAGAAGTGAGAAGAAAGACGTGTTGATATTTTGTCCCAAATGGGATAAGAACCCAAAACCATTGCTTTGAGGCAGTGAATGGCTTGTATAAAGTTATTTTGGGTTAGAATATGCTATAATACAATGAATTTGATTGATTACAAGTGCTAGAGATGCATGAAGAATGTTTAAAAGTGAGAAGAAAGACTTGTTGATATTTGGTCCAAAATGGGATAAGAACCCAAAACCATTGCTTTGAGGCAGTGAATGGCTTGTACAAAGTTATTTTGGGTTAGAATATGTTATAATACAATGAATTTGATTGATTACAAGTGCTAGAGATGCATGAAGAATGTTTAAAAGTGAGAAGAAAGACTTGTTGATATTTGGTCACAAATGGGATAAGAACCTAAAACCATTGCTTTGAGGCAGTGAATGGCTTGTATAAAGTTATTTTGGGTTAGAATATGTTATAATACAATGAATTTGATTGATTACAAGTGCTAGAGATACATGAAGAATGTTTAGAAGTGAGAAGAAAGACTTATTGATATTTGGTCCCAAATGGGATAAGAACCCAAAACCATTGCTTTGAGGCAGTGAATGGCTTGTATAAAGTTATTTTGGGTTAGAATATGCTATAATACAATGAATTTGATTGATTACAAGTGCTAGAGATGCATGAAGAATGTTTAAAAGTGAGAAGAAAGACTTGTTGATATTTGGTCACAAATGGGATAAGAACCTAAAACCATTGCTTTGAGGCAGTGAATGGCTTGTATAAAGTTATTTTGGGTTAGAATATGTTATAATACAATGAATTTGATTGATTACAAGTGCTAGAGATGCATGAAGAATGTTTAAAAGTGAGAAGAATGACTTGTTGATATTTGGTCCAAAATGGAATAAGAACCCAAAACCATTGCTTTGAGGCAGTGAATGGCTTGTACAAAGTTATTTTGGGTTAGAATATGTTATAATACAATGAATTTGATTGATTACAAGTGCTAGAGATGCGTGAATAATGTTTAAAAGTGAGAAGAAAGACTTGTTGATATTTGGTCACAAATGGGATAAGAACCCAAAACCATTGCTTTGAGGCAGTGAATGGCTTGTATAAAGTTATTTTGGGTTAGAATATGTTATAATACAATGAATTTGATTGATTACAAGTGCTAGAGATACATGAAGAATGTTTAGAAGTGAGAAGAAAGACTTATTGATATTTGGTCCCAAATGGGATAAGAACCCAAAACCATTGCTTTGAGACAGTGAATGGCTTGTACAAAGTTATTTTGGGTTAGAATATGTTATAATATAATGAATTTGATTGATTACAAGTGCTAGAGATGCGTGAATAATGTTTAAAAGTGAGAAGAAAGACTTGTTGATATTTGGTCACAAATGGGATAAGAACTTAAAACCATTGCTTTGAGGCAGTGAATGGCTTGAATAAAGTTATTTTGGGTTAGAATATGTTATAATACAATGAATTTGATTGATTACAAGTGCTAGAGATGCATGAAGAATGTTTAAAAGTGAGAAGAAAGACTTGTTGATATTTGGTCCCAAATGGGATAAGTACCCAAAACCATTGCTTTGAGGCAGTGAATGGCTTGTATAAAGTTATTTTGGGTTAGAATATGTTATAAAACAATGAATTAGATTGATTACAAGTGCTAGAGATACATGAATAATGTTTAGAAGTGAGAAGAAAGACTTGTTGATATTTGGTCACAAATGGGATAAGAACCCAAAACCATTGCTTTGAGGCAGTGAATGGCTTGTATAAAGTTATTTTGGCTTAGTATATGCTATAATACAATGAATTAGATTGATTACAAGTGCTAGAGATACATGAATAATGTTTAGAAGTGAGAAGAAAGATTTGTTGATATTTGGTCCCAAATGGGATAAGTACCCAAAACCATTGCTTTGAGGCAGTGAATGGCTTGTATAAAGTTATTTTGGGTTAGAATATGTTATAATACAATGAATTAGATTGATTACAAGTGCTAGAGATGCATGAAGAATGTTTAAAAGTGAGAAGAAAGACTTGTTGATATTTGGTCCCAAATGGGATAAGAACCCAAAACCATTGCTTTGAGGCAGTGAATGGCTTGTATAAAGTTATTTTGGGTTAGAATATGTTATAATACAATGAATTTGATTGATTACAAGTGCTAGAGATGCGTGAATAATGTTTAAAAGTGAGAAGAATGACTTGTTGATATTTGGTCACAAATGGGATAAGAACCCAAAACCATTGCTTTGAGGCAGTGAATGGCTTGAATAAAGTTATTTTGGGTTAGAATATGTTATAATACAATGAATTTGATTGATTACAAGTGCTAGAGATGCGTGAATAATGTTTAAAAGTGAGAAGAAAGACTTGTTGATATTTGGTCACAAATGGGATAAGAACCTAAAACCATTGCTTTGAGGCAGTGAATGGCTTGTATAAAGTTATTTTGGGTTAGAATATGTTATAATACAATGAATTTGATTGATTACAAGTAATAGAGATACATGAAGAATGTTTAGAAGTGAGAAGAAAGACTTATTGATATTTGGTCCCAAATGGGATAAGAACCCAAAACCATTGCTTTGAGGAAGTGAATGGCTTGTATAAAGTTATTTTGGGTTAGAATATGCTATAATACAATAAATTTGATTGATTACAAGTGCTAGAGATGCATGAAGAATGTTTAAAAGTGAGAAGAAAGACTTGTTGATATTTGGTCCAAAATGGGATAAGAACCCAAAACCATTGCTTTGAGGCAGTGAATGGCTTGTACAAAGTTATTTTGGGTTAGAATATGTTATAATACAATGAATTTGATTGATTACAAGTGCTAGAGATGCATGAAGAATGTTTAAAAGTGAGAAGAAAGACTTGTTGATATTTGGTCACAAATGGGATAAGAACCTAAAACCATTGCTTTGAGGCAGTGAATGGCTTGTATAAAGTTATTTTGGGTTAGAATATGTTATAATACAATGAATTTGATTGATTACAAGTGCTAGAGATGCGTGAATAATGTTTAAAAGTGAGAAGAAAGACTTGCTGATATTTGGTCACAAATGGGATAAGAACCCAAAACCATTGCTTTGAGGCAGTGAATGGCTTGTATAAAGTTATTTTGGGTTAGAATATGTTATAATACAATGAATTTGATTGATTACAAGTAATAGAGATACATGAAGAATGTTTAGAAGTGAGAAGAAAGACTTATTGATATTTGGTCCCAAATGGGATAAGAACCCAAAACCATTGCTTTGAGGAAGTGAATGGCTTGTATAAAGTTATTTTGGGTTAGAATATGCTATAATACAATGAATTTGATTGATTACAAGTGCTAGAGATGCATGAAGAATGTTTAAAAGTGAGAAGAAAGACTTGTTGATATTTGGTCCAAAATGGGATAAGAACCCAAAACCATTGCTTTGAGGCAGTGAATGGCTTGTATAAAGTTATTTTGGGATAGAATATGCTATAATACAATGAATTTGATTGATTACAAGTGCTAGAGATGCATGAAGAATGTTTAGAAGTGAGAAGAAAGACGTGTTGATATTTGGTCCCAAATGGGATAAGAACCCAAAACCATTGCTTTGAGGCAGTGAATGGCTTGTATAAAGTTATTTTGGGTTAGAATATGTTATAATACAATGAATTTGATTGATTACAAGTGCTAGAGATGCATGAAGAATGTTTAAAAGTGAGAAGAAAGACTTGTTGATATTTGGTCCAAAATGGGATAAGAACCCAAAACCATTGCTTTGAGGCAGTGAATGGCTTGTACAAAGTTATTTTGGGTTAGAATATGTTATAATACAATGAATTTGATTGATTACAAGTGCTAGAGATGCATGAAGAATGTTTAAAAGTGAGAAGAAAGACTTGTTGATATTTGGTCACAAATGGGATAAGAACCTAAAACCATTGCTTTGAGGCAGTGAATGGCTTGTATAAAGTTATTTTGGGTTAGAATATGTTATAATACAATGAATTTGATTGATTACAAGTGCTAGAGATACATGAAGAATGTTTAGAAGTGAGAAGAAAGACTTATTGATATTTGGTCCCAAATGGGATAAGAACCCAAAACCATTGCTTTGAGGAAGTGAATGGCTTGTATAAAGTTATTTTGGGTTAGAATATGCTATAATACAATGAATTTGATTGATTACAAGTGCTAGAGATAAATGAAGAATGTTTAGAAGTGAGAAGAAAGACTTGTTGATATTTGGTCCCAAATGGGATAAGTACCCAAAACCATTGCTTTGAGGCAGTGAATGGCTTGTATAAAGTTATTTTGGGATAGAATATGCTATAATACAATGAATTTGATTGATTACAAGTGCTAGAGATGCATGAAGAATGTTTAGAAGTGAGAAGAAAGACGTGTTGATATTTGGTCCCAAATGGGATAAGAACCCAAAACCATTGCTTTGAGGCAGTGAATGGCTTGTATAAAGTTATTTTGGGTTAGAATATGTTATAATACAATGAATTTGATTGATTACAAGTGCTAGAGATGCATGAAGAATGTTTAAAAGTGAGAAGAAAGACTTGTTGATATTTGGTCCAAAATGGGATAAGAACCCAAAACCATTGCTTTGAGGCAGTGAATGGCTTGTACAAAGTTATTTTGGGTTAGAATATGTTATAATACAATGAATTTGATTGATTACAAGTGCTAGAGATGCATGAAGAATGTTTAAAAGTGAGAAGAAAGACTTGTTGATATTTGGTCACAAATGGGATAAGAACCTAAAACCATTGCTTTGAGGCAGTGAATGGCTTGTATAAAGTTATTTTGGCTTAGTATATGCTATAATACAATGAATTAGATTGATTACAAGTGCTAGAGATACATGAATAATGTTTAGAAGTAAGAAGAAAGATTTGTTGATATTTGGTCCCAAATGGGATAAGTACCCAAAACCATTGCTTTGAGGCAGTGAATGGCTTGTATAAAGTTATTTTGGGTTAGAATATGCTATAATACAATGAATTTGATTGATTACAAGTGCTAGAGATGCGTGAATAATATTTAAAAGTGAGAAGAAAGACTTGCTGATATTTGGTCACAAATGGGATAAGAACCTAAAACCATTGCTTTGAGGCAGTGAATGGCTTGTATAAAGTTATTTTGGGTTAGAATATGTTATAATACAATGAATTTGATTGATTACAAGTGCTAGAGATGCATGAAGAATGTTTAAAAGTGAGAAGAAAGACTTGTTGATATTTGGTCACAAATGGGATAAGAACCCAAAACCATTGCTTTGAGACAGTGAATGGCTTGTATAAAGTTATTTTGGGTTAGAATATGTTATAATACAATGAATTTTATTGATTACAAGTGCTAGAGATGCATGAAGAATGTTTAAAAGTGAGAAGAAAGACTTGTTGATATTTGGTCACAAATGGGATAAGAACCCAAAAACATTGCTTTGAGGCAGTGAATGGTTTGTCTAAAGTTAGTTTGGGTTAGAATATGTTATATTATAATGAATTTGATTGATTACAAGTGCTAGAGATGCATGAAGAATGTTTAAAAGTGAGAAGAAAGACTTGTTGATATTTGGTCCAAAATGGGATAAGAACCCAAAACCATTGCTTTGAGGCAGTGAATGGCTTGTACAAAGTTATTTTGGGTTAGAATATGTTATAATACAATGAATTTGATTGATTACAAGTGCTAGAGATGCATGAAGAATGTTTAAAAGTGAGAAGAAAGACTTGTTGATAGTTGGTCACAAATGGGATAAGAACTTAAAACCATTGCTTTGAGGCAGTAAATGGCTTGTATAAAGTTATTTTGGGTTAGAATTTGTTATAATACAATGAATTTGATTGATTACAAGTGCTAGAGATACATGAAGAATGTTTAGAAGTGAGAAGAAAGACTTATTGATATTTGGTCCCAAATGGGATAAGAACCCAAAACCATTGCTTTGAGGAAGTGAATGGCTTGTATAAAGTTATTTTGGGTTAGAATATGCTATAATACAATGAATTTGATTGATTACAAGTGCTAGAGATGCATGAAGAATGTTTAAAAGTGAGAAGAAAGACTTGTTGATATTTGGTCCAAAATGGGATAAGAACCTAAAACCATTGCTTTGAGGTAGTGAATGGCTTGTATAAAGTTATTTTGGGTTAGAATATGCTATAATACAATGAATTTGATTGATTACAAGTGCTAGAGATACATGAATAATGTTTAGAAGTAAGAAGAAAGATTTGTTGATATTTGGTCCCAAATGGGATAAGTACCCAAAACCATTGCTTTGAGGCAGTGAATGGCTTGTATAAAGTTATTTTGGGTTAGAATATGCTATAATACAATGAATTTGATTGATTACAAGTGCTAGAGATGCATGAAGAATGTTTAAAAGTGAGAAGAAAGACTTGTTGATATTTGGTCCAAAATGGGATAAGAACCCAAAACCATTGCTTTGAGGCAGTGAATGGCTTGTATAAAGTTATTTTGGGTTAGAATATGTTATAATACAATGAATTTGATTGATTACAAGTGCTAGAGATACATGAAGAATGTTTAGAAGTGAGAAGAAAGACTTATTGATATTTGGTCCCAAATGGGATAAGAACCCAAAACCATTGCTTTGAGGAAGTGAATGGCTTGTATAAAGTTATTTTGGGTTAGAATATGCTATAATACAATGAATTTGATTGATTACAAGTGCTAGAGATAAATGAAGAATGTTTAGAAGTGAGAAGAAAGACTTGTTGATATTTGGTCCCAAATGGGATAAGTACCCAAAACCATTGCTTTGAGGCAATGAATGGCTTGTATAAAGTTATTTTGGGATAGAATATGCTATAATACAATGAATTTGATTGATTACAAGTGCTAGAGATGCATGAAGAATGTTTAGAAGTGAGAAGAAAGACGTGTTGATATTTGGTCCCAAATGGGATAAGAACCCAAAACCATTGCTTTGAGGCAGTGAATGGCTTGTATAAAGTTATTTTGGGTTAGAATATGTTATAATACAATGAATTTGATTGATTACAAGTGCTAGAGATGCATGAAGAATGTTTAAAAGTGAGAAGAAAGACTTGTTGATATTTGGTCCAAAATGGGATAAGAACCCAAAACCATTGCTTTGAGGCAGTGAATGGCTTGTACAAAGTTATTTTGGGTTAGAATATGTTATAATACAATGAATTTGATTGATTACAAGTGCTAGAGATGCATGAAGAATGTTTAAAAGTGAGAAGAAAGACTTGTTGATATTTGGTCACAAATGGGATAAGAACCTAAAACCATTGCTTTGAGGCAGTGAATGGCTTGTATAAAGTTATTTTGGCTTAGTATATGCTATAATACAATGAATTAGATTGATTACAAGTGCTAGAGATACATGAATAATGTTTAGAAGTAAGAAGAAAGATTTGTTGATATTTGGTCCCAAATGGGATAAGTACCCAAAACCATTGCTTTGAGGCAGTGAATGGCTTGTATAAAGTTATTTTGGGTTAGAATATGCTATAATACAATGAATTTGATTGATTACAAGTGCTAGAGATGCATGAAGAATGTTTAAAAGTGAGAAGAAAGACTTGTTGATATTTGTTCCAAAATGGGATAAGAACCCAAAACCATTGCTTTGAGGCAGTGAATGGCTTGTACAAAGTTATTTTGGGTTAGAATATGTTATAATACAATGAATTTGATTGATTACAAGTGCTAGAGATGCATGAAGAATGTTTAAAAGTGAGAAGAAAGACTTGTTGATATTTGGTCCAAAATGGGATAAGAACCCAAAACCATTGCTTTGAGGCAGTGAATGGCTTGTACAAAGTTATTTTGGGTTAGAATATGTTATAATACAATGAATTTGATTGATTACAAGTGCTAGAGATGCATGAAGAATGTTTAAAAGTGAGAAGAAAGACTTGTTGATATTTGGTCACAAATGGGATAAGAACCTAAAACCATTGCTTTGAGGCAGTGAATGGCTTGTATAAAGTTATTTTGGCTTAGTATATGCTATAATACAATGAATTAGATTGATTACAAGTGCTAGAGATACATGAATAATGTTTAGAAGTAAGAAGAAAGATTTGTTGATATTTGGTCCCAAATGGGATAAGTACCCAAAACCATTGCTTTGAGGCAGTGAATGGCTTGTATAAAGTTATTTTGGGTTAGAATATGCTATAATACAATGAATTTGATTGATTACAAGTGCTAGAGATGCATGAAGAATCTTTAAAAGTGAGAAGAAAGACTTGTTGATATTTGGTCCAAAATGGGATAAGAACCCAAAACCATTGCTTTGAGGCAGTGAATGGCTTGTATAAAGTTATTTTGGGTTAGAATATGTTATAATACAATGAATTTGATTGATTACAAGTGCTAGAGATGCATGAAGAATGTTTAAAAGTGAGAAGAAAGACTTGTTGATATTTGGTCCAAAATGGGATAAGAACCCAAAACCATTGCTTTGAGGCAGTGAATGGCTTGTATAAAGTTATTTTGGGTTAGAATATGTTATAATACAATGAATTTGATTGATTACAAGTGCTAGAGATACATGAAGAATGTTTAGAAGTGAGAAGAAAGACTTATTGATATTTGGTCCCAAATGGGATAAGAACCCAAAACCATTGCTTTGAGGAAGTGAATGGCTTGTATAAAGTTATTTTGGGTTAGAATATGCTATAATACAATGAATTTGATTGATTACAAGTGCTAGAGATGCATGAAGAATGTTTAAGAAGTGAGAAGAAAGACTTGTTGATATTTGGTCCCAAATGGGATAAGAACCCAAAACCATTGCTTTGAGGCAGTGAATGGCTTGTATAAAGTTATTTTGGGTTAGAATATGTTATAATACAATGAATTTGATTGATTACAAGTGCTAGAGATGCATGAAGAATGTTTAAAAGTGAGAAGAAAGACTTGTTGATATTTGGTCCAAAATGGGATAAGAACCCAAAACCATTGCTTTGAGGCAGTGAATGGCTTGTATAAAGTTATTTTGGGTTAGAATATGTTATAATACAATGAATTTGATTGATTACAAGTGCTAGAGATGCATGAAGAATGTTTAAAAGTGAGAAGAAAGACTTATTGATATTTGGTCCCAAATGGGATAAGAACCCAAAACCATTGCTTTGAGGCAGTGAATGGCTTGTATAAAATTATTTTGGGTTAGAATATGTTATAATACAATGAATTTGATTGATTACAAGTGCTAGAGATGCATGAAGAATGTTTAGAAGTGAGAAGAAAGACTTGTTGATATTTGGTCCCAAATGGGATAAGAACCCAAAACCATTGCTTTGAGGCAGTGAATGGCTTGTATAAAGTTATTTTGGGTTAGAATATGTTATAATACAATGAATTTGATTGATTACAAGTGCTAGAGATGCATGAAGAATGTTTAGAAGTGAGAAGAAAGACTTGTTGATATTTGGTCCCAAATGGGATAAGAACCCAAAACCATTGCTTTGAGGCAGTGAATGGCTTGTATAAAGTTATTTTGGGTTAGAATATGTTATAATACAATGAATTTGATTGATTACAAGTGCTAGAGATGCATGAAGAATGTTTAAAAGTGAGAAGAAAGACTTGTTGATATTTGGTCCCAAATGGGATAAGAACCCAAAACCATTGCTTTGAGGCAGTGAATGGCTTGTATAAAGTTATTTTGGGTTAGAATATGTTATAATACAATGAATTTGATTGATTACAAGTGCTAGAGATGCATGAAGAATGTTTAAAAGTGAGAAGAAAGACTTGTTGATATTTGGTCCCAAATGGGATAAGAACCCAAAACCATTGCTTTGAGGCAGTGAATGGCTTGTATAAAGTTATTTTGGGTTAGAATATGTTATAATACAATGAATTTGATTGATTACAAGTGCTACAGATGCATGAAGAATGTTTAGAAGTGAGAAGAAAGACTTGTTGATATTTGGTCCCAAATGGGATAAGAACCCAAAACCATTGCTTTGAGGCAGTGAATGGCTTGTATAAAGTTATTTTGGGTTAGAATATGTTATAATACAATGAATTTGATTGATTACAAGTGCTAGAGATGCATGAAGAATGTTTAAAAGTGAGAAGAAAGACTTGTTGATATTTGGTTCCAAATGGGATAAGAACACAAAACCATTGCTTTGAGGCAGTGAATGGCTTGTATAAAGTTATTTTGGGTTAGAATATGTTATAATACAATGAATTTAATTGATTACAAGTGCTAGAGATGCATGAAGAATGTTTAAAAGTGAGAAGAAAGACTTGTTGATATTTGGTCCCAAATGGGATAAGAACCCAAAACCATTGCTTTGAGGCAAAGAATGGCTTGTATAAAGTTATTTTGGGTTAGAATATGTTAAAATACAATGAATTTGATTGATTACAAGTGCTAGAGAAGCATGAAGAATGTTTACAAGTGAGAAGAAAGATTTGTTGATATTTGGTCCCAAGTGGGATAAGAACCCAAAACCATTGCTTTGAGGCTGTGAATGGCTTGTATAAAGTTATTTTGGGTTAGAATATGTTATAATACAATGAATTTGATTGATTACAAGTGCTAGAGATGCATGAAGAATGTTTAAAAGTGAGAAGAAAGACTTGTTGATATTTGGTTCCAAATGGGATAAGAACACAAAACCATTGCTTTGAGGCAGTGAATGGCTTGTATAAAGTAATTTTGGGTTAGAATATGTTATAATACAATATATTTGATTGATTACAAGTGCTAGAGATTCATGAAGAATGTTTAAAAGTGAGAAGAAAGACTTGTTGATATTTGGTCCCAAATGGGATAAGAACCCAAAACCATTGCTTTGAGGCAGTGAATGGCTTGTATAAAGTTATTTTGGGTTAGAATATGTTATAATACAATGAATTTGATTGATTACAAGTGCTAGAGATGCATGAAGAATGTTTAAAAGTGAGAAGAAAGACTTGTTGATATTTGGTCCCAAATGGGATAAGAACCCAAAACCATTGCTTTGAGGCAGTGAATGGCTTGTATAAAGTTATTTTGGGTTAGAATATGTTATAATACAATGAATTTGATTGATTACAAGTGCTAGAGATGCATGAAGAATGTTTAAAAGTGAGAAGAAAGACTTATTGATATTTGGTCCCAAATGGGATAAGAACCCAAAACCATTGCTTTGAGGAAGTGAATGGCTTGTATAAAGTTATTTTGGGTTAGAATATGTTATAATACAATGAATTTGATTGATTACAAGTGCTAGAGATGCATGAAGAATGTTTAAAAGTGAGAAGAAAGACTTGTTGATATTTGGTCCCAAATGGGATAAGAACCCAAAACCATTGCTTTGAGGAAGTGAATGGCTTGTATAAAGTTATTTTGGGTTAGAATATGTTATAATACAATGAATTTGATTGATTACAAGTGCTAGAGATGCATGAAGAATGTTTAAAAGTGAGAAGAAAGACTTGTTGATATTTGGTCCCAAATGGGATAAGAACCCAAAACCATTGCTTTGAGGCAGTGAATGGCTTGTATAAAGTTATTTTGGGTTAGAATATGTTATAATACAATGAATTTGATTGATTACAAGTGCTAGAGATGCATGAAGAATGTTTAAAAGTGAGAAGAAAGACTTGTTGATATTTGGTCCCAAATGGGATAAGAACCCAAAACCATTGCTTTGAGGCAGTGAATGGCTTGTATAAAGTTATTTTGGGTTAGAATATGTTATAATACAATGAATTTGATTGATTACAAGTGCTAGAGATGCATGAAGAATGTTTAAAAGTGAGAAGAAAGACTTATTGATATTTGGTCCCAAATGGGATAAGAACCCAAAACCATTGCTTTGAGGAAGTGAATGGCTTGTATAAAGTTATTTTGGGTTAGAATATGTTATAATACAATGAATTTGATTGATTACAAGTGCTAGAGATGCATGAAGAATGTTTAGAAGTGAGAAGAAAGACTTGTTGATATTTGGTCCCAAATGGGATAAGAACCCAAAACCATTGCTTTGAGGCAGTGAATGGCTTGTATAAAGTTATTTTGGGTTAGAATATGTTATAATACAATGAATTTGATTGATTACAAGTGCTAGAGATGCATGAAGAATGTTTAGAAGTGAGAAGAAAGACTTGTTGATATTTGGTCCCAAATGGGATAAGAACCCAAAACCATTGCTTTGAGGCAGTGAATGGCTTGTATAAAGTTATTTTGGGTTAGAATATGTTATAATACAATGAATTTGATTGATTACAAGTGCTAGAGATGCATGAAGAATGTTTAAAAGTGAGAAGAAAGACTTGTTGATATTTGGTTCCAAATGGGATAAGAACCCAAAACCATTGCTTTGAGGCAGTGAATGGCTTGTATAAAGTTATTTTGGGTTAGAATATGTTATAATACAATGAATTTGATTGATTACAAGTGCTAGAGATGCATGAAGAATGTTTAAAAGTGAGAAGAAAGACTTGTTGATATTTGGTCACAAATGGGATAAGAACCCAAAACCATTGCTTTGAGGCAGTGAATGGCTTGTATAAAGTTATTTTGGGTTAGAATATGTTATAATACAATGAATTTGATTGATTACAAGTGCTAGAGAAGCATGAAGAATGTTTAGAAGTGAGAAGAAAAAGTAGTTGATAGTTGGTCACAAATGGGATAAGAACCCAAAACCATTGCTTTGAGGAAATGAATGGCTTGTATAAAGTTATTTTGGGTTAGAATATGTTATAATACAATGAATTTGATTGATTACAAGTACTAGAGATGCATGAAGAATGTTTAAAAGTGAGAAGAAAGACTTGTTGATATTTGGTTCCAAATGGGATAAGAACCCAAAACCATTGCTTTGAGGCAGTGAATGGCTTGTATAAAGTTATTTTGGGTTAGAATATGTTATAATACAATGAATTTGATTGATTACAAGTGCTAGAGATGCATGAAGAATGTTTAAAAGTGAGAAGAAAGACTTATTGATATTTGGTCCCAAATGGGATAAGAACCCAAAACCATTGCTTTGAGGCAGTGAATGGCTTGTATAAAGTTATTTTGGGTTAGAATATGTTATAATACAATGAATTTGATTGATTACAAGTGCTAGAGATGCATGAAGAATGTTTAGAAGTGAGAAGAAAGACTTGTTGATATTTGGTCCCAAATGGGATAAGAACCCAAAACCATTGCTTTGAGGCAGTGAATGGCTTGTATAAAGTTATTTTGGGTTAGAATATGTTATAATACAATGAATTTGATTGATTACAAGTGCTAGAGATGCATGAAGAATGTTTAAAAGTGAGAAGAAAGACTTGTTGATATTTGGTTCCAAATGGGATAAGAACCCAAAACCATTGCTTTGAGGCAGTGAATGGCTTGTATAAAGTTATTTTGGGTTAGAATATGTTATAATACAATGAATTTGATTGATTACAAGTGCTAGAGATGCATGAAGAATGTTTAGAAGTGAGAAGAAAGACTTATTGATATTTGGTCCCAAATGGGATAAGAACCCAAAACCATTGCTTTGAGGAAGTGAATGGCTTGTATAAAGTTATTTTGGGTTAGAATATGTTATAATACAATGAATTTGATTGATTACAAGTGCTAGAGATGCATGAAGAATGTTTAAAAGTGAGAAGAAAGACTTATTGATATTTGGTCCCAAATGGGATAAGAACCCAAAACCATTGCTTTGAGGCAGTGAATGGCTTGTATAAAGTTATTTTGGGTTAGAATATGTTATAATACAATGAATTTGATTGATTACAAGTGCTAGAGATAAATGAAGAATGTTTAGAAGTGAGTAGAAAGACTTGTTGATATTTGGTCCCAAATGGGATAAGAACCCAAAACCATTGCTTTGAGGCAGTGAATGGCTTGTATAAAGTTATTTTGGGTTAGAATATGTTATAATACAATGAATTTGATTGATTACAAGTGCTAGAGATGCATGAAGAATGTTTAAAAGTGAGAAGAAAGACTTGTTGATATTTGGTTCCAAATGGGATAAGAACCCAAAACCATTGCTTTGAGGCAGTGAATGGCTTGTATAAAGTTATTTTGGGTTAGAATATGTTATAATACAATGAATTTGATTGATTACAAGTGCTAGAGATGCATGAAGAATGTTTAGAAGTGAGAAGAAAGACTTGTTGATATTTGGTCCCAAATGGGATAAGAACCCAAAACCATTGCTTTGAGGCAGTGAATGGCTTGTATAAAGTTATTTTGGGTTAGAATATGTTATAATACAATGAATTTGATTGATTACAAGTGCTAGAGATGCATGAAGAATGTTTAAAAGTGAGAAGAAAGACTTGTTGATATTTGGTCCCAAATGGGATAAGAACCCAAAACCATTGCTTTGAGGCAGTGAATGGCTTGTATAAAGTTATTTTGGGTTAGAATATGTTATAATACAATGAATTTGATTGATTACAAGTGCTAGAGATGCATGAAGAATGTTTAAAAGTGAGAAGAAAGACTTGTTGATATTTGGTTCCAAATGGGATAAGAACACAAAACCATTGCTTTGAGGCAGTGAATGGCTTGTATAAAGTTATTTTGGGTTAGAATATGTTATAATACAATGAATTTGATTGATTACAAGTGCTAGAGATGCATGAAGAATGTTTAAAAGTGAGAAGAAAGACTTGTTGATATTTGGTCCCAAGTGGGATAAGAACCCAAAACCATTGCTTTAAGGCTGTGAATGGCTTGTATAAAGTTATTTTGGGTTAGAATATGTTAAAATACAATGAATTTGATTGATTACAAGTGCTAGAGATGCATGAAGAATGTTTAAAAGTGAGAAGAAAGACTTGTTGATATTTGGTTCCAAATGGGATAAGAACACAAAACCATTGCTTTGAGGCAAAGAATGGCTTGTATAAAGTTATTTTGGGTTAGAATATGTTAAAATACAATGAATTTGATTGATTACAAGTGCTAGAGATGCATGAAGAATGTTTAAAAGTGAGAAGAAAGACTTGTTGATATTTGGTCCCAAGTGGGATAAGAACCCAAAACCATTGCTTTAAGGCTGTGAATGGCTTGTATAAAGTTATTTTGGGTTAGAATATGTTAAAATACAATGAATTTGATTGATTACAAGTGCTAGAGATGCATGAAGAATGTTTAAAAGTGAGAAGAAAGACTTGTTGATATTTGGTTCCAAATGGGATAAGAAAACAAAACCATTGCTTTGAGGCAAAGAATGGCTTGTATAAAGTTATTTTGGGTTAGAATATGTTAAAATACAATGAATTTGATTGATTACAAGTGCTACAGATGCATGAAGAATGTTTAAAAGTGAGAAGAAAGACTTGTTGATATTTGGTCCCAAATGGGATAAGAACACAAAACCATTGCTTTGAGGCAGTGAATGGCTTGTATAAAGTTATGCTGGGTTAGAATATGTTATAATACAATAAATTTGATTGATTACAAGTGCTAGAGATGCATGAAGAATTTTTAAAAGTGAGAAGAAAGACTTGTTGATATTTGGTCCCAAATGGGATAAGAACCCAAAACCATTGCTTTGAGGCAGTGAATGGCTTGTATAAAGTTATTTTGGGTTAGAATATGTTATAATACAATGAATTTGATTGATTACAAGTGCTAGAGATGCATGAAGAATGTTTAAAAGTGAGAAGAAAGACTTGTTGATATTTGGTTCCAAATGGGATAAGAACACAAAACCATTGCTTTGAGGCAGTGAATGGCTTGTATAAAGTTATTTTGGGTTAGAATATGTTATAATACAATGAATTTGATTGATTACAAGTGCTAGAGATGCATGAAGAATGTTTAAAAGTGAGAAGAAAGACTTGTTGATATTTGGTCCCAAATGGGATAAGAACCCAAAACCATTGCTTTGAGGCAGTGAATGGCTTGTATAAAGTTATTTTGGGTTAGAATATGTTATAATACAATGAATTTGATTGATTACAAGTGCTAGAGATGCATGAAGAATGTTTAAAAGTGAGAAGAAAGACTTGTTGATATTTGGTCCCAAATGGGATAAGAACCCAAAACCATTGCTTTGAGGCAGTGAATGGCTTGTATAAAGTTATGCTGGGTTAGAATATGTTATAATACAATAAATTTGATTGATTACAAGTGCTAGAGATGCATGAAGAATGTTTAAAAGTGAGAAGAAAGACTTGTTGATATTTGGTCCCAAATGGGATAAGAACCCAAAACCATTGCTTTGAGGCAGTGAATGGCTTGTATAAAGTTATTTTGGGTTAGAATATGTTATAATACAATGAATTTGATTGATTACAAGTGCTAGAGATGCATGAAGAATGTTTAAAAGTGAGAAGAAAGACTTGTTGATATTTGGTCCCAAATGGGATAAGAACACAAAACCATTGCTTTGAGGCAGTGAATGGCTTGTATAAAGTTATTTTGGGTTAGAATATGTTATAATACAATGAATTTGATTGATTACAAGTGCTAGAGATGCATGAAGAATGTTTAAAAGTGAGAAGAAAGACTTGTTGATATTTGGTCCCAAATGGGATAAGAAACCAAAACCATTGCTTTGAGGCAGTGAATGGCTTGTATAAAGTTATTTTGGGTTAGAATATGTTATAATACAATGAATTTGATTGATTACAAGTGCTAGAGATGCATGAAGAATGTTTAAAAGTGAGAAGAAAGACTTATTGATATTTGGTCCCAAATGGGATAAGAACCCAAAACCATTGCTTTGAGGCAGTGAATGGCTTGTATAAAGTTATTTTGGGTTAGAATATGTTATAATACAATGAATTTGATTGATTACAAGTGCTAGAGATGCATGAAGAATGTTTAGAAGTGTGTAGAAAGACTTGTTGATATTTGGTCCCAAATGGGATAAGAACCCAAAACCATTGCTTTGAGGCAGTGAATGGCTTGTATAAAGTTATTTTGGGTTAGAATATGTTATAATACAATGAATTTGATTGATTACAAGTGCTAGAGATGCATGAAGAATGTTTAAAAGTGAGAAGAAAGACTTGTTGATATTTGGTCCCAAATGGGATAAGATCCCAAAACCATTGCTTTGAGGCAGTGAATGGCTTGTATAAAGTTATTTTGGGTTAGAATATGTTATAATACAATGAATTAGATTGATTACTAGTGCTAGAGATGCATGAAGAATGTTTAAAAGTGAGAAGAAAGACTTGTTGATATTTGGTCCCAAATGGGATAAGAACCCAAAACCATTGCTTTGAGGCAGTGAATGGCTTGTATAAAGTTATTTTGGGTTAGAATATGTTATAATACAATGAATTTGATTGATTACAAGTGCTATAGATGCATGAAGAATGTTTAAAAGTGAGAAGAAAGACTTGTTGATATTTGGTCCCAAATGGGATAAGAACACAAAACCATTGCTTTGAGGCAGTGAATGGCTTGTATAAAGTTATTTTGGGTTAGAATATGTTATAATACAATTAATTTGATTGATTACAAGTGCTAGAGATGCATGAAGAATGTTTAAAAGTGAGAAGAAAGACTTGTTGATATTTGGTCCCAAATGGGATAAGAACCCAAAACCATTGCTTTGAGGCAGTGAATGGCTTGTATAAAGTTATTTTGGGTTAGAATATGTTATAATACAATAAATTTGATTGAGTACAAGTGCTAGAGATGCATGAAGAATGTTTAAAAGTGAGAAGAAAGACTTGTTGATATTTGGTCCCAAATGGGATAAGAACCCAAAACCATTGCTTTGAGGCAGTGAATGGCTTGTATAAAGTTATTTTGGGTTAGAATATGTTATAATACAATGAATTTGATAGAGTACAAGTGCTAGAGATGCATGAAGAATGTTTAAAAGTGAGAAGAAAGACTTGTTGATATTTGGTCCCAAATGGGATAAGAACCCAAAACCATTGCTTTGAGGCAGTGAATGGCTTGTATAAAGTTATTTTGGGTTAGAATATGTTATAATACAATGAATTTGATTGATTACAAGTGCTAGAGATGCATGAAGAATGTTTAAAAGTGAGAAGAAAGACTTGTTGATATTTGGTCCCAAATGGGATAAGAACCCAAAACCATTGCTTTGAGGCAGTGAATGGCTTGTATAAAGTTATTTTGGGTTAGAATATGTTATAATACAATGAATTTGATTGATTACAAGTGCTAGAGATGCATGAAGAATGTTTAAAAGTGAGAAGAAAGACTTGTTGATATTTGGTCCCAAATGGGATAAGAACACAAAACCATTGCTTTGAGGCAGTGAATGGCTTGTATAAAGTTATTTTGGGTTAGAATATGTTATAATACAATGAATTTGATTGATTACAAGTGCTAGAGATGCATGAAGAATGTTTAAAAGTGAGAAGAAAGACTTGTTGATATTTGGTCCCAAATGGGATAAGAACCCAAAACCATTGCTTTGAGGCAGTGAATGGCTTGTATAAAGTTATTTTGGGTTAGAATATGTTATAATACAATGAATTTGATTGATTACAAGTGCTAGAGATGCATGAAGAATGTTTAAAAGTGAGAAGAAAGACTTGTTGATATTTGGTCCCAAATGGGATAAGAACCCAAAACCATTGCTTTGAGGCAGTGAATGGCTTGTATAAAGTTATTTTGGGTTAGAATATGTTATAATACAATGAATTTGATTGATTACAAGTGCTAGAGATGCATGAAGAATGTTTAAAAGTGAGAAGAAAGACTTGTTGATATTTGGTCCCAAATGGGATAAGAACCCAAAACCATTGCTTTGAGGCAGTGAATGGCTTGTATAAAGTTATTTTGGGTTAGAATATCTTATAATACAATGAATTTGATTGATTACAAGTGCTAGAGATGCATGAAGAATGTTTAAAAGTGAGAAGAAAGACTTGTTGATATTTGGTCCCAAATGGGATAAGAACACAAAACCATTGCTTTGAGGCAGTGAATGGCTTGTATAAAGTTATTTTGGGTTAGAATATGTTATAATACAATGAATTTGATTGATTACAAGTGCTAGAGATGCATGAAGAATGTTTAAAAGTGAGAAGAAAGACTTGTTGATATTTGGTCCCAAATGGGATAAGAACACAAAACCATTGCTTTGAGGCAGTGAATGGCTTTTATAAAGTTATTTTGGGTTAGAATATGTTATAATACAATGAATTTGATTGAGTACAAGTGCTAGAGATGCATGAAGAATGTTTAAAAGTGAGAAGAAAGACTTGTTGATATTTGGTCCCAAATGGGATAAGAACACAAAACCATTGCTTTGAGGCAGTGAATGGCTTGTATAAAGTTATTTTGGGTTAGAATATGTTATAATACAATGAATTTGATTGATTACAAGTGCTAGAGATGCATGAAGAATGTTTAAAAGTGAGAAGAAAGACTTGTTGATATTTGGTCCCAAATGGGATAAGAACCCAAAACCATTGCTTTGAGGCAGTGAATGGCTTGTATAAAGTTATTTTGGGTTAGAATATGTTATAATACAATGAATTTGATTGAGTACAAGTGCTAGAGATGCATGAAGAATGTTTAGAAGTGAGTAGAAAGACTTATTGATATTTGGTCCCAAATGGGATAAGAACCCAAAACCATTGCTTTGAGGCAGTGAATGGCTTGTATAAAGTTATTTTGGGTTAGAATATGTTATAATACAATGAATTTGATTGATTACAAGTGCTAGAGATGCATGAAGAATGTTTAAAAGTGAGAAGAAAGACTTGTTGATATTTGGTCCCAAATGGGATAAGAACACAAAACCATTGCTTTGAGGCAGTGAATGGCATGTATAAAGTTATTTTGGGTTAGAATATGTTATAATACAATGAATTAGATTGATTACTAGTGCTAGAGATGCATGAAGAATGTTTAAAAGTGAGAAGAAAGACTTGTTGATATTTGGTCCCAAATGGGATAAGAACACAAAACCATTGCTTTGAGGCAGTGAATGGCTTGTATAAAGTTATTTTGGGTTAGAATATGTTATAATACAATGAATTTGATTGAGTACAAGTGCTAGAGATGCATGAAGAATGTTTAAAAGTGAGAAGAAAGACTTGTTGATATTTGGTCCCAAATGGGATAAGAACACAAAACCATTGCTTTGAGGCAGTGAATGGCTTGTATAAAGTTATTTTGGGTTAGAATATGTTATAATACAATGAATTTGATTGAGTACAAGTGCTAGAGATGCATGAAGAATGTTTAGAAGTGTGTAGAAAGACTTGTTGATATTTGGTCCCAAATGGGATAAGAACCCAAAACCATTGCTTTGAGGCAGTGAATGGCTTGTATAAAGTTATTTTGGGTTAGAATATGTTATAATACAATGAATTTGATTGAGTACAAGTGCTAGAGATGCATGAAGAATGTTTAAAAGTGAGAAGAAAGACTTGTTGATATTTGGTCCCAAATGGGATAAGAACCCAAAACCATTGCTTTGAGGCAGTGAATGGCTTGTATAAAGTTATTTTGGGTTAGAATATGTTATAATACAATGAATTTGATTGATTAATAGTGCTAGAAATGCATGAAGAATGTTTAAAAGTGAGAAGAAAGACTTGTTGATATTTGGTCCCAAATGGGATAAGAACCCAAAACCATTGCTTTGAGGCAGTGAATGGCTTGTATAAAGTTATTTTGGGTTAGAATATGTTATAATACAATGAATTTGATTGAGTACAAGTGCTAGAGATGCATGAAGAATGTTTAGAAGTGAGTAGAATGACTTATTGATATTTGGTCCCAAATGGGATAAGAACCCAAAACCATTGCTTTGAGGCAGTGAATGGCTTGTGTAAAGTTATTTTGGGTTAGAATATGTTATAATACAATGAATTTGATTGATTACAAGTGCTAGAGATGCATGAAGAATGTTTAAAAGTGAGAAGAAAGACTTGTTGATATTTGGTCCCAAATGGGATAAGAACCCAAAACCATTGCTTTGAGGCAGTGAATGGCTTGTATAAAGTTATTTTGGGTTAGAATATGTTATAATACAATGAATTTGATTGATTACAAGTGCTAGAGATGCATGAAGAATGTTTAGAAGTGAGTAGAATGACTTATTGATATTTGGTCCCAAATGGGATAAGAACCCAAAACCATTGCTTTGAGGCAGTGAATGGCTTGTGTAAAGTTATTTTGGGTTAGAATATGTTATAATACAATGAATTTGATTGATTACAAGTGCTAGAGATGCATGAAGAATGTTTAAAAGTGAGAAGAAAGACTTGTTGATATTTGGTCCCAAATGGGATAAGAACACAAAACCATTGCTTTGAGGCAGTGAATGGCTTTTATAAAGTTATTTTGGGTTAGAATATGTTATAATACAATGAATTTGATTGATTACAAGTGCTAGAGATGCATGAAGAATGTTTAAAAGTGAGAAGAAAGACTTGTTGATATTTGGTCCCAAATGGGATAAGAACACAAAACCATTGCTTTGAGGCAGTGAATGGCTTGTATAAAGTTATTTTGGGTTAGAATATGTTATAATACAATGAATTTGATTTATTAAAAGTGCTAGAGATGCATGAAGAATGTTTAAAAGTGAGAAGAAAGACTTGTTGATATTTGGTCCCAAATGGGATAAGAACCCAAAACCATTGCTTTGAGGCAGTGAATGGCTTGTATAAAGTTATTTTGGGTTAGAATATGTTATAATACAATGAATTTGATTGAGTACAAGTGCTAGAGATGCATGAAGAATGTTTAAAAGTGAGAAGAAAGACTTGTTGATATTTGGTCCCAAATGGGATAAGAACACAAAACCATTGCTTTGAGGCAGTGAATGGCTTGTATAAAGTTATTTTGGGTTAGAATATGTTATAATACAATGAATTTGATAGATTGCAAGTGCTAGAGATGCATGGAGAATGTTTAAAAGTGAGAAGAAAGACTTGTTGATATTTGGTCCCAAATGGGATAAGAACACAAAACCATTGCTTTGAGGCAGTGAATGGCTTGTATAAAGTTATTTTGGGTTAGAATATGTTATAATACAATGAATTTGATTGAGTACAAGTGCTAGAGATGCATGAAGAATGTTTAAAAGTGAGAAGAAAGACTTGTTGATATTTGGTCCCAAATGGGATAAGAACCCAAAACCATTGCTTTGAGGCAGTGAATGGCTTGTATAAAGTTATTTTGGGTTAGAATATGTTATAATACAATGAATTTGATTGAGTACAAGTGCTAGAGATGCATGAAGAATGTTTAAAAGTGAGAAGAAAGACTTGTTGATATTTGGTCCCAAATGGGATAAGAACCCAAAACCATTGCTTTGAGGCAGTGAATGGCTTGTATAAAGTTATTTTGGGTTAGAATATGTTATAATACAATGAATTTGATTGAGTACAAGTGCTAGAGATGCATGAAGAATGTTTAGAAGTGTGTAGAAAGACTTGTTGATATTTGGTCCCAAATGGGATAAGAACCCAAATCCATTGCTTTGAGGCAGTGAATGGCATGTATAAAGTTATTTTGGGTTAGAATATGTTATAATACAATGAATTTGATTGATTACTAGTGCTAGAGATGCATGAAGAATGTTTAAAAGTGAGAAGAAAGACTTGTTGATATTTGGTCCCAAATGGGATAAGAACACAAAACCATTGCTTTGAGGCAGTGAATGGCTTTTATAAAGTTATTTTGGGTTAGAATATGTAATAATACAATGAATTTGATTGATTAGAAGTGCTAGAGATGCATGAAGAATGTTTAAAAGTGAGAAGAAAGACTTGTTGATATTTGGTCCCAAATGGGATAAGAACACAAAACCATTGCTTTGAGGCAGTGAATGGCTTGTATAAAGTTATTTTGGGTTAGAATATGTTATAATACAATGAATTTGATTGATTACAAGTGCTAGAGATGCATGAAGAATGTTTAAAAGTGAGAAGAAAGACTTGTTGATATTTGGTCCCAAATGGGATAAGAACACAAAACCATTGCTTTGAGGCAGTGAATGGCTTTTATAAAGTTATTTTGGGTTAGAATATGTTATAATACAATGAATTTGATTGAGTACAAGTGCTAGAGATGCATGAAGAATGTTTAGAAGTGTGTAGAAAGACTTATTGATATTTGGTCCCAAATGGGATAAGAACCCAAAACCATTGCTTTGAGGCAGTGAATGGCTTGTATAAAGTTATTTTGGGTTAGAATATGTTATAATACAATGAATTTGATTGATTACAAGTGCTAGAGATGCATGAAGAATGTTTAAAAGTGAGAAGAAAGACTTGTTGATATTTGGTCCCAAATGGGATAAGAACCCAAAACCATTGCTTTGAGGCAGTGAATGGCTTGTATAAAGTTATTTTGGGTTAGAATATGTTATAATACAATGAATTTGATTGATTACAAGTGCTAGAGATGCATGAAGAATGTTTAAAAGTGAGAAGAAAGACTTGTTGATATTTGGTCCCAAATGGGATAAGAACCCAAAACCATTGCTTTGAGGCAGTGAATGGCTTGTATAAAGTTATTTTGGGTTAGAATATGTTATAATACAATGAATTTGATTGATTACAAGTGCTATAGATGCATGAAGAATGTTTAAAAGTGAGAAGAAAGACTTGTTGATATTTGGTCCCAAATGGGATAAGAACCCAAAACCATTGCTTTGAGGCAGTGAATGGCTTGTATAAAGTTATTTTGGGTTAGAATATGTTATAATACAATGAATTTGATTGATTACAAGTGCTAGAGATGCATGAAGAATGTTTAAAAGTGAGAAGAAAGACTTGTTGATATTTGGTCCCAAATGGGATAAGAACCCAAAACCATTGCTTTGAGGCAGTGAATGGCTTGTATAAAGTTATTTTCGGTTAGAATATGTTATAATACAATGAATTTGATAGAGTACAAGTGCTAGAGATGCATGAAGAATGTTTAGAAGTGTGTAGAAAGACTTGTTGATATTTGGTCCCAAATGGGATAAGAACCCAAATCCATTGCTTTGAGGCAGTGAATGGCATGTATAAAGTTATTTTGGGTTAGAATATGTTATAATACAATGAATTTGATTGATTAATAGTGCTAGAAATGCATGAAGAATGTTTAAAAGTGAGAAGAAAGACTTGTTGATATTTGGTCCCAAATGGGATAAGAACCCAAAACCATTGCTTTGAGGCAGTGAATGGCTTGTATAAAGTTATTTTGGGTTAGAATATGTTATAATACAATGAATTTGATTGAGTACAAGTGCTAGAGATGCATGAAGAATGTTTAAAAGTGAGAAGAAAGACTTGTTGATATTTGGTCCCAAATGGGATAAGAACCCAAAACCATTGCTTTGAGGCAGTGAATGGCTTGTATAAAGTTATTTTGGGTTAGAATATGTTATAATACAATGAATTTGATTGATTACAAGTGCTAGAGATGCATGAAGAATGTTTAAAAGTGAGAAGAAAGACTTGTTGATATTTGGTCCCAAATGGGATAAGAACCCAAAACCATTGCTTTGAGGCAGTGAATGGCTTGTGTAAAGTTATTTTATGTTAGAATATGTTATAATACAATGAATTTGATTGATTACAAGTGCTAGAGATGCATGAAGAATGTTTAAAAGTGAGAAGAAAGACTTGTTGATATTTGGTCCCAAATGGGATAAGAACACAAAACCATTGCTTTGAGGCAGTGAATGGCTTTTATAAAGTTATTTTGGGTTAGAATATGTTATAATACAATGAATTTGATTGATTACAAGTGCTAGAGATGCATGAAGAATGTTTAAAAGTGAGAAGAAAGACTTGTTGATATTTGGTCCCAAATGGGATAAGAACCCAAAACCATTGCTTTGAGGCAGTGAATGGCTTGTATAAAGTTATTTTGGGTTAGAATATGTTATAATACAATGAATTTGATTGAGTACAAGTGCTAGAGATGCATGAAGAATGTTTAAAAGTGAGAAGAAAGACTTGTTGATATTTGGTCCCAAATGGGATAAGAACACAAAACCATTGCTTTGAGGCAGTGAATGGCTTGTATACAGTTATTTTGGGTTAGAATATGTTATAATACAATGAATTTGATTGATTACAAGTGCTAGAGATGCATGAAGAATGTTTAAAAGTGAGAAGAAAGACTTGTTGATATTTGGTCCCAAATGGGATAAGAACCCAAAACCATTGCTTTGATGCAGTGAATGTCTTGTATAAAGTTATTTTGGGTTAGAATATGTTATAATACAATGAATTTGATTGATTACTAGTGCTAGAGCTGCATGAAGAATGTTTAAAAGTGAGAAGAAAGACTTGTTGATATTTGGTCCCAAATGGGATAAGAACCCAAAACCATTGCTTTGAGGCAGTGAATGGCTTGTATACAGTTATTTTGGGTTAGAATATGTTATAATACAATGAATTTGATTGATTACAAGTGCTAGAGATGCATGAAGAATGTTTAAAAGTGAGAAGTAAGACTTGTTGATATTTGGTCCCAAATGGGATAAGAACCCAAAACCATTGCTTTGAGGCAGTGAATGGCTTGTATAAAGTTATTTTGGGTTAGAATATGTTATAATACAATGAATTTGATTGATTACAAGTGCTAGAGATGCATGAAGAATGTTTAAAAGTGAGAAGAAAGACTTGTTGATATTTGGTCCCAAATGGGATAAGAACCCAAAACCATTGCTTTGAGGCAGTGAATGGCTTGTATAAAGTTATTTTGGGTTAGAATATGTTATAATACAATGAATTTGATTGATTACAAGTGCTAGAGATGCATGAAGAATGTTTAAAAGTGAGAAGAAAGACTTGTTGATATTTGGTCCCAAATGGGATAAGAACCCAAAACCATTGCTTTGAGGCAGTGAATGGCTTGTATAAAGTTATTTTGGGTTAGAATATGTTATAATACAATGAATTTGATTGATTACAAGTGCTAGAGATGCATGAAGAATGTTTAAAAGTGAGAAGAAAGACTTGTTGATATTTGGTCCCAAATGGGATAAGAACCCAAAACCATTGCTTTGAGGCAGTGAATGGCTTGTATAAAGTTATTTTGGGTTAGAATATGTTATAATACAATGAATTTGATTGATTACAAGTGCTAGAGATGCATGAAGAATGTTTAAAAGTGAGAAGAAAGACTTGTTGATATTTGGTCCCAAATGGGATAAGAACACAAAACCATTGCTTTGAGGCAGTGAATGGCTTGTATAAAGTTATTTTGGGTTAGAATATGTTATAATACAATGAATTTGATTGAGTACAAGTGCTAGAGATGCATGAAGAATGTTTAAAAGTGAGAAGAAAGACTTGTTGATATTTGGTCCCAAATGGGATAAGAACACAAAACCATTGCTTTGAGGCAGTGAATGGCTTTTATAAAGTTATTTTGGGTTAGAATATGTTATAATACAATGAATTTGATTGAGTACAAGTGCTAGAGATGCATGAAGAATGTTTAAAAGTGAGAAGAAAGACTTGTTGATATTTGGTCCCAAATGGGATAAGAACCCAAAACCATTGCTTTGAGGCAGTGAATGGCTTGTATAAAGTTATTTTGGGTTAGAATATGTTATAATACAATGAATTTGATTGAGTACAAGTGCTAGAGATGCATGAAGAATGTTTAAAAGTGAGAAGAAAGACTTGTTGATATTTGGTCCCAAATGGGATAAGAACCCAAAACCATTGCTTTGAGGCAGTGAATGGCTTGTATAAAGTTATTTTGGGTTAGAATATGTTATAATACAATGAATTTGATTGAGTACAAGTGCTAGAGATGCATGAAGAATGTTTAAAAGTGAGAAGAAAGACTTGTTGATATTTGGTCCCAAATGGGATAAGAACCCAAAACCATTGCTTTGAGGCAGTGAATGGCTTGTATAAAGTTATTTTGGGTTAGAATATGTTATAATACAATGAATTTGATTGATTACAAGTGCTAGAGATGCATGAAGAATGTTTAGAAGTGAGTAGAATGACTTATTGATATTTGGTCCCAAATGGGATAAGAACCCAAAACCATTGCTTTGAGGCAGTGAATGGCTTGTGTAAAGTTATTTTGGGTTAGAATATGTTATAATACAATGAATTTGATTGATTACAAGTGCTAGAGATGCATGAAGAATGTTTAAAAGTGAGAAGAAAGACTTGTTGATATTTGGTCCCAAATGGGATAAGAACACAAAACCATTGCTTTGAGGCAGTGAATGGCTTTTATAAAGTTATTTTGGGTTAGAATATGTTATAATACAATGAATTTGATTGATTACAAGTGCTAGAGATGCATGAAGAATGTTTAAAAGTGAGAAGAAAGACTTGTTGATATTTGGTCCCAAATGGGATAAGAACCCAAAACCATTGCTTTGAGGCAGTGAATGGCTTGTATAAAGTTATTTTGGGTTAGAATATGTTATAATACAATGAATTTGATTGAGTACAAGTGCTAGAGATGCATGAAGAATGTTTAAAAGTGAGAAGAAAGACTTGTTGATATTTGGTCCCAAATGGGATAAGAACACAAAACCATTGCTTTGAGGCAGTGAATGGCTTTTATAAAGTTATTTTGGGTTAGAATATGTTATAATACAATGAATTTGATTGATTACAAGTGCTAGAGATGCATGAAGAATGTTTAAAAGTGAGAAGAAAGACTTGTTGATATTTGGTCCCAAATGGGATAAGAACCCAAAACCATTGCTTTGAGGCAGTGAATGGCTTGTATAAAGTTATTTTGGGTTAGAATATGTTATAATACAATGAATTTGATTGAGTACAAGTGCTAGAGATGCATGAAGAATGTTTAAAAGTGAGAAGAAAGACTTGTTGATATTTGGTCCCAAATGGGATAAGAACCCAAAACCATTGCTTTGAGGCAGTGAATGGCTTGTATAAAGTTATTTTGGGTTAGAATATGTTATAATACAATGAATTTGATTGATTACAAGTGCTAGAGATGCATGAAGAATGTTTAAAAGTGAGAAGAAAGACTTGTTGATATTTGGTCCCAAATGGGATAAGAACCCAAAACCATTGCTTTGAGGCAGTGAATGGCTTGTATAAAGTTATTTTGGGTTAGAATATGTTATAATACAATGAATTTGATTGATTACAAGTGCTAGAGATGCATGAAGAATGTTTAGAAGTGAGTAGAATGACTTATTGATATTTGGTCCCAAATGGGATAAGAACCCAAAACCATTGCTTTGAGGCAGTGAATGGCTTGTGTAAAGTTATTTTGGGTTAGAATATGTTATAATACAATGAATTTGATTGATTACAAGTGCTAGAGATGCATGAAGAATGTTTAAAAGTGAGAAGAAAGACTTGTTGATATTTGGTCCCAAATGGGATAAGAACCCAAAACCATTGCTTTGAGGCAGTGAATGGCTTTTATAAAGTTATTTTGGGTTAGAATATGTTATAATACAATGAATTTGATTGATTACAAGTGCTAGAGATGCATGAAGAATGTTTAAAAGTGAGAAGAAAGACTTGTTGATATTTGGTCCCAAATGGGATAAGAACCCAAAACCATTGCTTTGAGGCAGTGAATGGCTTGTATAAAGTTATTTTGGGTTAGAATATGTTATAATACAATGAATTTGATTGAGTACAAGTGCTAGAGATGCATGAAGAATGTTTAAAAGTGAGAAGAAAGACTTGTTGATATTTGGTCCCAAATGGGATAAGAACACAAAACCATTGCTTTGAGGCAGTGAATGGCTTGTATAAAGTTATTTTGGGTTAGAATATGTTATAATACAATGAATTTGATTGATTACAAGTGCTAGAGATGCATGAAGAATGTTTAAAAGTGAGAAGAAAGACTTGTTGATATTTGGTCCCAAATGGGATAAGAACCCAAAACCATTGCTTTGAGGCAGTGAATGGCTTGTATAAAGTTATTTTGGGTTAGAATATGTTATAATACAATGAATTTGATTGAGTACAAGTGCTAGAGATGCATGAAGAATGTTTAAAAGTGAGAAGAAAGACTTGTTGATATTTGGTCCCAAATGGGATAAGAACCCAAAACCATTGCTTTGAGGCAGTGAATGGCTTGTATAAAGTTATTTTGGGTTAGAATATGTTATAATACAATGAATTTGATTGAGTACAAGTGCTAGAGATGCATGAAGAATGTTTAAAAGTGAGAAGAAAGACTTGTTGATATTTGGTCCCAAATGGGATAAGAACCCAAAACCATTGCTTTGAGGCAGTGAATGGCTTGTATAAAGTTATTTTGGGTTAGAATATGTTATAATACAATGAATTTGATTGATTACAAGTGCTAGAGATGCATGAAGAATGTTTAAAAGTGAGAAGAAAGACTTGTTGATATTTGGTCCCAAATGGGATAAGAACCCAAAACCATTGCTTTGAGGCAGTGAATGGCTTGTATAAAGTTATTTTGGGTTAGAATATGTTATAATACAATGAATTTGATTGAGTACAAGTGCTAGAGATGCATGAAGAATGTTTAAAAGTGAGAAGAAAGACTTGTTGATATTTGGTCCCAAATGGGATAAGAACCCAAAACCATTGCTTTGAGGCAGTGAATGGCTTGTATAAAGTTATTTTGGGTTAGAATATGTTATAATACAATGAATTTGATTGATTACAAGTGCTAGAGATGCATGAAGAATGTTTAGAAGTGAGAAGAAAGACTTATTGATATTTGGTCCCAAATGGGATAAGAACCCAAAACCATTGCTTTGAGGCAGTGAATGGCTTGTGTAAAGTTATTTTGGGTTAGAATATGTTATAATACAATGAATTTGATTGATTACAAGTGCTAGAGATGCATGAAGAATGTTTAAAAGTGAGAAGAAAGACTTGTTGATATTTGGTCCCAAATGGGATAAGAACACAAAACCATTGCTTTGAGGCAGTGAATGGCTTTTATAAAGTTATTTTGGGTTAGAATATGTAATAATACAATGAATTTGATTGATTACAAGTGCTAGAGATGCATGAAGAATGTTTAAAAGTGAGAAGAAAGACTTGTTGATATTTGGTCCCAAATGGGATAAGAACACAAAACCATTGCTTTGAGGCAGTGAATGGCTTGTATAAAGTTATTTTGGGTTAGAATATGTTATAATACAATGAATTTGATTGAGTACAAGTGTTAAAGATGCATGAAGAATGTTTAAAAGTGAGAAGAAAGACTTGTTGATATTTGGTCCCAAATGGGATAAGAACACAAAACCATTGCTTTGAGGCAGTGAATGGCTTTTATAAAGTTATTTTGGGTTAGAATATGTTATAATACAATGAATTTGATTGAGTACAAGTGCTAGAGATGCATGAAGAATGTTTAGAAGTGTGTAGAAAGACTGATTGATATTTGGTCCCAAATGGGATAAGAACCCAAAACCATTGCTTTGAGGCAGTGAATGGCTTGTATAAAGTTATTTTGGGTTAGAATATGTTATAATACAATGAATTTGATTGATTACTAGTGCTAGAGATGCATGAAGAATGTTTAAAAGTGAGAAGAAAGACTTGTTGATATTTGGTCCCAAATGGGATAAGAACCCAAAACCATTGCTTTGAGGCAGTGAATGGCTTGTATAAAGTTATTTTGGGTTAGAATATGTTATAATACAATGAATTTGATTGATTACAAGTGCTAGAGATGCATGAAGAATGTTTAAAAGTGAGAAGAAAGACTTGTTGATATTTGGTCCCAAATAGGATAAGAACCCAAAACCATTGCTTTGAGGCAGTGAATGGCTTGTATAAAGTTATTTGGGTTAGAATATGTTATAATACAATGAATTTGATTGATTACAAGTGCTAGAGATGCATGAAGAATGTTTAGAAGTGAGTAGAATGACTTATTGATATTTGGTCCCAAATGGGATAAGAACCCAAAACCATTGCTTTGAGGCAGTGAATGGCTTGTGTAAAGTTATTTTATGTTAGAATATGTTATAATACAATGAATTTGATTGATTACAAGTGCTAGAGATGCATGAAGAATGTTTAAAAGTGAGAAGAAAGACTTGTTGATATTTGGTCCCAAATGGGATAAGAACACAAAACCATTGCTTTGAGGCAGTGAATGGCTTTTATAAAGTTATTTTGGGTTAGAATATGTAATAATACAATGAATTTGATTGATTACAAGTGCTAGAGATGCATGAAGAATGTTTAAAAGTGAGAAGAAAGACTTGTTGATATTTGGTCCCAAATGGGATAAGAACACAAAACCATTGCTTTGAGGCAGTGAATGGCTTGTATAAAGTTATTTTGGGTTAGAATATGTTATAATACAATGAATTTGATTGAGTACAAGTGCTAGAGATGCATGAAGAATGTTTAAAAGTGAGAAGAAAGACTTGTTGATATTTGGTCCCAAATGGGATAAGAACCCAAAACCATTGCTTTGAGGCAGTGAATGGCTTGTATAAAGTTATTTTGGGTTAGAATATGTTATAATACAATGAATTTGATTGAGTACAAGTGCTAGAGATGCATGAAGAATGTTTAAAAGTGAGAAGAAAGACTTGTTGATATTTGGTCCCAAATGGGATAAGAACCCAAAACCATTGCTTTGAGGCAGTGAATGGCTTGTATAAAGTTATTTTGGGTTAGAATATGTTATAATACAATGAATTTGATTGATTACAAGTGCTAGAGATGCATGAAGAATGTTTAAAAGTGAGAAGAAAGACTTGTTGATATTTGGTCCCAAATGGGATAAGAACCCAAAACCATTGCTTTGAGGCAGTGAATGGCTTGTATAAAGTTATTTTGGGTTAGAATATGTTATAATACAATGAATTTGATTGATTACAAGTGCTAGAGATGCATGAAGAATGTTTAAAAGTGAGAAGAAAGACTTGTTGATATTTGGTCCCAAATGGGATAAGAACCCAAAACCATTGCTTTGAGGCAGTGAATGGCTTGTATAAAGTTATTTTGGGTTAGAATATGTTATAATACAATGAATTTGATTGATTACAAGTGCTAGAGATGCATGAAGAATGTTTAGAAGTGAGAAGAAAGACTTGTTGATATTTGGTCCCAAATGGGATAAGAACCCAAAACCATTGCTTTGAGGCAGTGAATGGCTTGTATAAAGTTATTTTGGGTTAGAATATGTTATAATACAATGAATTTGATTGATTACAAGTGCTAGAGATGCATGAAGAATGTTTAAAAGTGAGAAGAAAGACTTGTTGATATTTGGTCCCAAATGGGATAAGAACACAAAACCATTGCTTTGAGGCAGTGAATGGCTTTTATAAAGTTATTTTAGGTTAGAATATGTTATAATACAATGAATTTGATTGAGTACAAGTGCTAGAGATGCATGAAGAATGTTTAGAAGTGTGTAGAAAGACTTGTTGATATTTGGTCCCAAATGGGATAAGAACCCAAATCCATTGCTTTGAGGCAGTGAATGGCTTGTATAAAGTTATTTTGGGTTAGAATATGTTATAATACAATGAATTTGATTGATTACAAGTGCTAGAGATGCATGAAGAATGTTTAAAAGTGAGAAGAAAGACTTGTTGATATTTGGTCCCAAATGGGATAAGAACACAAAACCATTGCTTTGAGGCAGTGAATGGCTTGTATAAAGTTATTTTGGGTTAGAATATGTTATAATACAATGAATTTGATTGAGTACAAGTGCTAGAGATGCATGAAGAATGTTTAAAAGTGAGAAGAAAGACTTGTTGATATTTGGTCCCAAATGGGATAAGAACCCAAAACCATTGCTTTGAGGCAGTGAATGGCTTGTATAAAGTTATTTTGGGTTAGAATATGTTATAATACAATGAATTTGATTGAGTACAAGTGCTAGAGATGCATGAAGAATGTTTAGAAGTGTGTAGAAAGACTTATTGATATTTGGTCCCAAATGGGATAAGAACCCAAAACCATTGCTTTGAGGCAGTGAATGGCTTGTATAAAGTTATTTTGGGTTAGAATATGTTATAATACAATGAATTTGATTGATTACAAGTGCTAGAGATGCATGAAGAATGTTTAAAAGTGAGAAGAAAGACTTGTTGATATTTGGTCCCAAATAGGATAAGAACCCAAAACCATTGCTTTGAGGCAGTGAATGGCTTGTATAAAGTTATTTGGGTTAGAATATCTTATAATACAATGAATTTGATTGATTACAAGTGCTAGAGATGCATGAAGAATGTTTAGAAGTGAGAAGAAAGACTTGTTGATATTTGGTCCCAAATGGGATAAGAACCCAAAACCATTGCTTTGAGGCAGTGAATGGCTTGTATAAAGTTATTTTGGGTTAGAATATGTTATAATACAATGAATTTGATTGATTACAAGTGCTAGAGATGCATGAAGAATGTTTAAAAGTGAGAAGAAAGACTTGTTGATATTTGGTCCCAAATGGGATAAGAACACAAAACCATTGCTTTGAGGCAGTGAATGGCTTTTATAAAGTTATTTTGGGTTAGAATATGTTATAATACAATGAATTTGATTGATTACAAGTGCTAGAGATGCATGAAGAATGTTTAGAAGTGTGTAGAAAGACTTATTGATATTTGGTCCCAAATGGGATAAGAACCCAAAACCATTGCTTTGAGGCAGTGAATGGCTTGTATAAAGTTATTTTGGGTTAGAATATGTTATAATACAATGAATTTGATTGATTACAAGTGCTAGAGATGCATGAAGAATGTTTAAAAGTGAGAAGAAAGACTTGTTGATATTTGGTCCCAAATGGGATAAGAACCCAAAACCATTGCTTTGAGGCAGTGAATGGCTTGTATAAAGTTATTTTGGGTTAGAATATGTTATAATACAATGAATTTGATTGAGTACAAGTGCTAGAGATGCATGAAGAATGTTTAAAAGTGAGAAGAAAGACTTGTTGATATTTGGTCCCAAATGGGATAAGAACCCAAAACCATTGCTTTGAGGCAGTGAATGGCTTGTATAAAGTTATTTTGGGTTAGAATATGTTATAATACAATGAATTTGATTGATTACAAGTGCTAGAGATGCATGAAGAATGTTTAGAAGTGAGAAGAAAGACTTGTTGATATTTGGTCCCAAATGGGATAAGAACCCAAAACCATTGCTTTGAGGCAGTGAATGGCTTGTATAAAGTTATTTTGGGTTAGAATATGTTATAATACAATGAATTTGATTGATTACAAGTGCTAGAGATGCATGAAGAATGTTTAAAAGTGAGAAGAAAGACTTGTTGATATTTGGTCCCAAATGGGATAAGTACCCAAAACCATTGCTTTGAGGCAGTGAATGGCTTGTATAAAGTTATTTTGGGTTAGAATATGTTATAATACAATGAATTTGATTGATTACAAGTGCTAGAGATGCATGAAGAATGTTTAAAAGTGAGAAGAAAGACTTGTTGATATTTGGTCCCAAATGGGATAAGAACCCAAAACCATTGCTTTGAGGCAGTGAATGGCTTGTATAAAGTTATTTTGGGTTAGAATATGTTATAATACAATGAATTTGATTGATTACAAGTGCTAGAGATGCATGAAGAATGTTTAAAAGTGAGAAGAAAGACTTGTTGATATTTGGTCCCAAATGGGATAAGAACCCAAAACCATTGCTTTGAGGCAGTGAATGGCTTTTATAAAGTTATTTTGGGTTAGAATATGTTATAATACAATGAATTTGATTGATTACAAGTGCTAGAGATGCATGAAGAATGTTTAAAAGTGAGAAGAAAGACTTGTTGATATTTGGTCCCAAATGGGATAAGAACACAAAACCATTGCTTTGAGGCAGTGAATGGCTTGTATAAAGTTATTTTGGGTTAGAATATGTTATAATACAATGAATTTGATTGATTACAAGTGCTAGAGATGCATGAAGAATGTTTAAAAGTGAGAAGAAAGACTTGTTGATATTTGGTCCCAAATGGGATAAGAACCCAAAACCATTGCTTTGAGGCAGTGAATGGCTTGTATAAAGTTATTTTGGGTTAGAATTTGTTATAATACAATGAATTTGATTGATTACAAGTGCTAGAGATGCTTGAAGAATGTTTAGAAGTGAGAAGAAAGACTTGTTGATATTTGGTCCCAAATGGGATAAGAACCCAAAACCATTGCTTTGAGGCAGTGAATGGCTTGTATAAAGTTATTTTGGGTTAGAATATGTTATAATACAATGAATTTGATTGATTACAAGTGCTAGAGATGCATGAAGAATGTTTAAAAGTGAGAAGAAAGACTTGTTGATATTTGGTCCCAAATGGGATAAGAACCCAAAACCATTGCTTTGAGGCAGTGAATGGCTTGTATAAAGTTATTTTGGGTTAGAATATGTTATAATACAATGAATTTGATTGATTACAAGTGCTAGAGATGCATGAAGAATGTTTAGAAGTGAGAAGAAAGACTTGTTGATATTTGGTCCCAAATGGGATAAGAACCCAAAACCATTGCTTTGAGGCAGTGAATGGCTTGTATAAAGTTATTTTGGGTTAGAATATGTTATAATACAATGAATTTGATTGATTACAAGTGCTAGAGATGCATGAAGAATGTTTAAAAGTGAGAAGAAAGACTTGTTGATATTTGGTCCCAAATGGGATAAGAACCCAAAACCATTGCTTTGAGGCAGTGAATGGCTTGTATAAAGTTATTTTGGGTTAGAATATGTTATAATACAATGAATTTGATTGATTACAAGTGCTAGAGATGCATGAAGAATGTTTAAAAGTGAGAAGAAAGACTTGTTGATATTTGGTCCCAAATGGGATAAGAACACAAAACCATTGCTTTGAGGCAGTGAATGGCTTGTATAAAGTTATTTTGGGTTAGAATATGTTATAATACAATGAATTTGATTGATTACAAGTGCTAGAGATGCATGAAGAATGTTTAGAAGTGAGAAGAAAGACTTGTTGATATTTGGTCCCAAATGGGATAAGAACCCAAAACCATTGCTTTGAGGCAGTGAATGGCTTGTATAAAGTTATTTTGGGTTAGAATATGTTATAATACAATGAATTTGATTGATTACAAGTGCTAGAGATGCATGAAGAATGTTTAGAAGTGAGAAGAAAGACTTGTTGATATTTGGTCCCAAATGGGATAAGAACCCAAAACCATTGCTTTGAGGCAGTGAATGGCTTGTATAAAGTTATTTTGGGTTAGAATATGTTATAATACAATGAATTTGATTGATTACAAGTGCTAGAGATGCATGAAGAATGTTTAAAAGTGAGAAGAAAGACTTGTTGATATTTGGTCCCAAATGGGATAAGAACCCAAAACCATTGCTTTGAGGCAGTGAATGGCTTGTATAAAGTTATTTTGGGTTAGAATATGTTATAATACAATGAATTTGATTGATTACAAGTGCTAGAGATGCATGAAGAATGTTTAAAAGTGAGAAGAAAGACTTGTTGATATTTGGTCCCAAATGGGATAAGAACCCAAAACCATTGCTTTGAGGCAGTGAATGGCTTGTATAAAGTTATTTTGGGTTAGAATATGTTATAATACAATGAATTTGATTGATTACAAGTGCTAGAGATGCATGAAGAATGTTTAGAAGTGAGAAGAAAGACTTGTTGATATTTGGTCCCAAATGGGATAAGAACCCAAAACCATTGCTTTGAGGCAGTGAATGGCTTGTATAAAGTTATTTTGGGTTAGAATATGTTATAATACAATGAATTTGATTGATTACAAGTGCTAGAGATGCATGAAGAATGTTTAAAAGTGAGAAGAAAGACTTGTTGATATTTGGTCCCAAATGGGATAAGTACCCAAAACCATTGCTTTGAGGCAGTGAATGGCTTGTATAAAGTTATTTTGGGTTAGAATATGTTATAATACAATGAATTTGATTGATTACAAGTGCTAGAGATGCATGAAGAATGTTTAAAAGTGAGAAGAAAGACTTGTTGATATTTGGTCCCAAATGGGATAAGAACCCAAAACCATTGCTTTGAGGCAGTGAATGGCTTGTATAAAGTTATTTTGGGTTAGAATATGTTATAATACAATGAATTTGATTGATTACAAGTGGTAGAGATGCATGAAGAATGTTTAAAAGTGAGAAGAAAGACTTGTTGATATTTGGTCCCAAATGGGATAAGAACCCAAAACCATTGCTTTGAGGCAGTGAATGGCTTGTATAAAGTTATTTTGGGTTAGAATATGTTATAATACAATGAATTTGATTGATTACAAGTGCTACAGATGCATGAAGAATGTTTAAAAGTGAGAAGAAAGACTTGTTGATGTTTGGTCCCAAATGGGATAAGAACTTAAAACCATTGCTTTGAGGCAGTGAATGGCTTGTATAAAATTATGTTGGGTTAGAATATGTTATAATACTATGAATTTGAATGATCTCAAGTGCTAGAGATACATGAAGAATGTTTAGAAGTGAGAAGAAAGACTTATTGATATTTGGTCCCAAATGGGATAAGAACCCAAAACCATTGCTTTGAGGCAGGGAATGGCTTGTATAAAGTTATTTTGGGTTAGAATATGTTAAAATACAATGAATTTGATTGATTACAAGTGCTAAAGATGCATGAAGAATGTTTAGAAGTGAGAAGAAAGACTTGTTGATATTTGGTCCCAAATGGGATAAGAACCCAAAACCATTGCTTTGAGGCAGTGAATGGCTTGTATAAAGTTATTTTGGGTTAGAATATGTTATAATACAATGAATTTAATTGATTTTAAGTGCTAGAGATGCATGAAGAATGTTTAAAAGTGAGAAGAAAGACTTGTTGATATTTGGTCCCAAATGGGATAAGAACCCAAAACCATTGCTTTGAGGCAGTGAATGGCTTGTATAAAGTTATTTTGGGTTAGAATATGTTATAATACAATGAATTTGATTGATTACAAGTGCTAGAGATACATGAATAATGTTTAGAAGTGAGAAGAAAGATTTGTTGATATTTGGTCCCAACTGGGATAAGAACCCAAAACCATTGCTTTGAGGCAGTGAATGGCTTGTATAAAGTTATTTTGGGTTAGAATATGTTATAATACAATGAATTAGATTGATTACAAGTGCTAGAGATGCATGAAGAATGTTTAAAAGTGAGAAGAAAGACTTGTTGATATTTGGTCCCAAATGGGATAAGAACCCAAAACCATTGCTTTGAGGCAGTGAATGGCTTGTATAAAGTTATTTTAGGTTCGAATATGTTATAATACAATGAATTTGATTGATTACAAGTGCTAGAGATGCATGAAGAATGTATAAAAGTGAGAAGAATGACTTGTTGATATTTGGTCACAAATGGGATAAGAACCTAAAACCATTGCTTTGAGGCAGTGAATGGCTTGTATAAAGTTATTTTGGGTTAGAATATGTTATAATACAATGAATTTGATTGATTACAAGTAATAGAGATACATGAAGAATGTTTAGAAGTGAGAAGAAAGACTTGTTGATATTTGGTCCCAAATGGGATAAGTACCCAAAACCATTGCTTTGAGGCAGTGAATGGCTTGTATAAAGTTATTTTGGGATAGAATATGCTATAATACAATGAATTTGATTGATTACAAGTGCTAGAGATGCATGAAGAATGTTTAGAAGTGAGAAGAAAGACTAGTTGATATTTGGTCCCAAATGGGATAAGAACCCAAAACCATTGCTTTGAGGCAGCGAATGGCTTGGATAAAGTTATTTTGGGTTAGAATATGTTATAATACAATGAATTTGATTGATTACAAGTGCTAGAGATGCATGAAGAATGTTTAAAAGTGAGAAGAAAGACTTGTTGATATTTGGTCCAAAATGGGATAAGAACCCAAAACCATTGCTTTGAGGCAGTGAATGGCTTGTACAAAGTTATTTTGGGTTAGAATATGTTATAATACAATGAATTTGATTGATTACAAGTGCTAGAGATGCATGAAGAATGTTTAAAAGTGAGAAGAAAGACTTGTTGATATTTGGTCACAAATGGGATAAGAACCTAAAACCATTGCTTTGAGGCAGTGAATGATATAAGATTGGAATCCACCAAGTCTTATTGATCAAAAGATGTCAAGAGTTGGCAAGCTTTGTTGCGGAAGATGGACGAAGGTAGAGATGGAGATGGGGTTTGCAATTGATTCCACAATCACACACGAACAAGAAGGCTTGATTCCACAAGCACTCTGATCCGCAAATCAGTAGAAAACAAGTGATTCCACACTTAGATTCTAAAGACAAGAACAATAAAACAAAGACACAACTTTGTAAGAAAAACGATCGTTTATTAAATCAATGATAATGGGTGCTTTACAATGAAAACGAAGCTGAGCTTTTATAGGCTCATAAACAACGGTCCTAATAAGCTAAAACAAGAAAAAGAATCGCAAACTTTAAAGCATAGAGCCGTTTGTGACTTTATGAGAAAATCGGCCAAATAAGGAAGGTCTTGTAGCTTGTATCTTGAGAGCTTGGGAAGATAGGTGCGACATCTTGGGACTCTATGGAATGTTTTTAGTGTCTTTAAAATGCAGCAGCCTTGATAGAGAAATAGCCGTTGTAGATTTAAAGCTCCAAGTGTGAATGCTTCTAGAATAGGAAAGTAGAGGTGCAAGAAGATTCGCCTAATCCTCTGGATGCTGGTGCATGGTGTGGCATCTTGGACTGTCTCTAGATGATAAATAAGTTCTCCAGGTCGCCAAACATAATCCTCGAAGAAACCAAATAAGGGAAGTTCCATTTTTGGTGACACATGGCCATCGGGTAAGGCCAAAGGAGCAAGTACTAAACCAACTCGAACCAGAGGTGTTTTGGCTCGATAAATATGCTCCAAATAGTTTATTTTCTGGTGAATAATGAAGCCGAGATCAAATGGACGAGTGAATTCCCCAAACTGCGGCTTAGCTCGCCAATGAACGTGTCCGAGGACGCTCTCATGGCCATCTCCCAGATTACCTCGATGAGGAACTAATGCTGCTCGTTCATTCCTTTTAAAATACCCATATTGTGGATGAATTTCAAATCCCAACTTGAATGGACGTGTGGTTGGGCTGGTGGTTCCATACGCTTGCTCGTGGTATGGTGGAAACGGGTCTTCATGAACGATTATGTTTTCGGATCGTTCTTCTTCAGTTATGGCTCGATAGATCTTCATAAAATGGGCACTTTCTGAGTGAATACTCAGTCTTGGTCGAGCAAAGTCTTCATTTGGTCGATCAACTTGGATTCGGCATGATCCGTGTGGTACGTCATGCACGTTGGATGAAATGGTTCGTTTGTATCTGATTCCGGCTCGATGGATCTCCTTAAAATCATCAATATATTGATGAATATTCAATATTGGTCGAGGAAAGTCTTCGTATGGTCGATGGGATTGAACATGGTAATGTCCGGATGGGTTCTCGTGGAGAGTCTTCAATCTGGTCCGTTGGTTTCTGATTTCTCCTGAACCATTAGTCTTCTTAGGGGCGATTTTATGATGAATAATCAACCCTAGGCCTTGCGCTTGATCAGAACTCCATATTCGCCAATATTCTCCATTTTTGTCCGGTACGGTTTGCTTGATGCTTGAACCGGCTGGTCTGGTCAACTCTGGGTCTTGGTTGGTTCTGATGGCCGCATCATACCCTCTCCCTTGAAAAAGTTTTGTCCTCAAAACTGTACAATCTGCACCAAGAGAAAGCAAGTTAGCTTTCATTCGAATTTTGGAGATTAGAGTCTTACCTTTGTATGTTTCAGGTTTGGTGATGCGTGAGGCATCTGGTGGTTCTCCTTTCAGCAAAAATGATAATAAAATTCCTCTTGATTGATCCGGGGCCGTAATTTTTGTTGTCAAGTCCGTGACTTCTTCTCGGGTTTGGATGTGATCTCTTGTGTCCGGCGGTTCTTCTTTGATTAGGCACACGTTTGGGACTCCAATAGTCTTCATGGCAGATGAAATGATCATCATTGATGTTGTTTCACTCCAGTTTTGATTATGGTATATGAGTTTCCCCAAGTTTGTTGAATCTCCCTTTTTCACCATGAATTCTTTGTTGGTACCTGAAAATGTTTCAACGCTTTGGACAAGAAACAAGTGTGTTATGGCAGTCAAATAATCACAAAATTTATGTAAACACGTTTCAGCTTGAGCCAATTCATTAACAGTGCTAGGTTTCACAAAAACTTGCGTTTTACGACAAGAATTATGTATCATATGTTTCTGATTTAAACTCAAAATTTTCTCATTAGTTCTTGGACATAATAAATAGTTTAAAGCAACCTTATGTTCATCATACACATATGCTGTGAAAGGAATACTTACCTGTTCCGGTATCTCGGAGAATAGGCTTTCGGTGTTCAACAAGGCTTGTCGACTCGAGGTTAGATCCGGTGGTTCTTCTTGTAACAAGAAGCTATGCATGATGGTTTTATCCTCCTCAGGAATAGATTTGGACATTAAGGGCTCTGGATTTTGTTGCTTGGCATCATTCGTTGTTGATTCCTCTTTTGGTTTTGCATGTATCTCCTTAGCACCTATATTTGTTTCAACACTTTTGGAAAAAGACAAGTGTATTAAAGCAGTCATGGGACGTTCATAAACAAAGTGAAATAAGTTACTATGAACCTTTCCAATTTTAGGGTCGGAGTCAACCTCTTGATGGCTTTTATCCGTGATTAAGCTTAGCTTGGTGGTGACTGTTCTTTGTTTTCCATAACTCCCCATGATACCTACATCCCTTTCTACACTCAAAGGCAAGATCAAGTGTATTATACTTGAAATATAAAAGCTAGAAATACAGTGCTTGAAACTTCTTTTCAATATAAGATAATTATAAAATTGAACAACATTGAAAGTTTCACTTACTAGTGTACAATGATGGATTCCGTTTGGGACACACATTGGTGTGGACTTAGGGACTACATCATTAGCTGTGGGCTCCATGGTACGTCCTAAACATGTATCAACAACCTCTTCAACCTCCTTGCTTTGTGGTTCTTCTCTTTCAACCATGTATTCCTCCTTAGTTGCTAGACCTGTTTCAAATTCCTTGGGCAAAGACAAGTGCATGATACTTGTACAAGGAAGTTTAAAATCTATTTCAACTATCTTTTCTTTTACCTCGGGATTTTCTGTTTTTGGGTCCATGTGTGTGGGGGTTACTACTCGTCTAGTTGGGCACTCCTTTGCTTTATGTCCCCTGTTTTGACATCTATAACAAGTCACTTCAAATAAATTCAAAGTGATAGAGGACTTACTTTGATCCGGTTTTCCTTGTGGTTTAAACGATGGCTCATTAGCTTCCTTGTGAGCTAAGGGTTTGGATTCTTGATGCATCTTCTTTGCTGGTGCAACATCCTTTGACTTGTTGGGCATCTTTTCTGATTTTGTTGACACTTTCTTTGGACTAGGACAGCTAAAACTCTTTGGTGTGGGCGTTGGTGTTGTAACAAAAATCATTCGCCTTGGCTTTGGATTGGTATAGATTCTTACTTGTGCCCAAAGCTCATCGCCAGCCCCTTTCACGTATTCTTCATACAAGAGCTGCTTCATCTCTTTCCATGTAGCTTCTGGTTCATCATACTCAAGCCGTAGGTAAGCATCTTGTTCCCAACGTCTAAAGGCATCTTCGGTGAGCGTTTCTTCGGCAATGGCGGTCTTCTCTTCTTCAATAATCTGATTTGTATCAAACCACTGCACCATGTCTTTCTCCCAACATAAGTATGCTTCTGGTCCTTCGTGATGGCCTGCAAAACTGATGTATCGAGGTTCACGAATATCATCTCCTCCAGCCTCACTTTCGCCTTCACTCTCCTCGGCAAAGTCTTCTTCACGTACTAGTTCATCTTCAAAGACTACCTCAGATTTTTCTAAACTGAATTGGGAATCAGTTTCTTCTTGATATTCTTCTCCTTGATCTGAATTTGGTATCTCACACCATGGTCGGTTTTCAACATAAGAGTCTTCATAGATGTCTTCAGAATCAGTTTCTCCATTATAAGAGACACGACCTTGCTCTTCTCCTCCACTATGGTCACCTTCTGATTCTTCACACCATGATTCAACTTCGTGGACTTCTTCTAGGCTGTTTTGAGAATCAGTCTCTTCTCCTTCATTACGTTCATATACTTCTCCTTGACTGATTTCAGAATCAGTGCCTCCTCTCCAAGAGCTATTGTCATAATCTTCTTCTTCATTCGATGAGTAGTTTAGTTCTTCACCCCAATCGATCTCAGAGGTGTTAAAGACACTCCTTTCATCCTCTTCATCCCCATAGTCCATAGCTGCTGAGACTTAGGGATTTATACCTCGCAAAAAAAGAGAAAAAAAAGCGTATCAAACTTCAATTGACAAAATAAGGTAATACACAAATATGCCAATTTTCTATTTTTTTTTCTTCTCTTTATTTTTTTTTTTTTAACAAATAAACTCGAAATGAAAATACCAAAAGAAGTACAATTCAATTTTTTTTTCTTTTTATAATGATAAGGAAGAACTTGAACAAGAGCAAGAAACAAAATTTAGTATTTTATGATTTTTTTTTTCTCAATGAAAAATTCAAAATAAATATCAAACTGAAGCAAGTAATTTTTTTTTATATATATTTTATGATTCAATAATGAAAAAAATCAATAACAAAAAAATGATTTTTATTTTGGTTTTCGATTTTATAAGAATTGAAGCAATAAAACAGAAAATTAAAAGAGATAAAGGTTGGAATGACACAACCTGTTGGGTAGGAGCTTTTGAAGCTCTGATACCAGATGATATAAGATTGGAATCCACCAAGTCTTATTGATCAAAAGATGTCAAGAGTTGGCAAGCTTTGTTGCGGAAGATGGACGAAGGTAGAGATGGAGATGGGGTTTGCAATTGATTCCACAATCACACACGAACAAGAAGGCTTGATTCCACAAGCACTCTGATCCGCAAATCAGTAGAAAACAAGTGATTCCACACTTAGATTCTAAAGACAAGAACAATAAAACAAAGACACAACTTTGTAAGAAAAACGATCGTTTATTAAATCAATGATAATGGGTGCTTTACAATGAAAACGAAGCTGAGCTTTTATAGGCTCATAAACAACGGTCCTAATAAGCTAAAACAAGAAAAAGAATCGCAAACTTTAAAGCATAGAGCCGTTTGTGACTTTATGAGAAAATCGGCCAAATAAGGAAGGTCTTGTAGCTTGTATCTTGAGAGCTTGGGAAGATAGGTGCGACATCTTGGGACTCTATGGAATGTTTTTAGTGTCTTTAAAATGCAGCAGCCTTGATAGAGAAATAGCCGTTGTAGATTTAAAGCTCCAAGTGTGAATGCTTCTAGAATAGGAAAGTAGAGGTGCAAGAAGATTCGCCTAATCCTCTGGATGCTGGTGCATGGTGTGGCATCTTGGACTGTCTCTAGATGATAAATAAGTTCTCCAGGTCGCCAAACATAATCCTCGAAGAAACCAAATAAGGGAAGTTCCATTTTTGGTGACACATGGCCATCGGGTAAGGCCAAAGGAGCAAGTACTAAACCAACTCGAACCAGAGGTGTTTTGGCTCGATAAATATGCTCCAAATAGTTTATTTTCTGGTGAATAATGAAGCCGAGATCAAATGGACGAGTGAATTCCCCAAACTGCGGCTTAGCTCGCCAATGAACGTGTCCGAGGACGCTCTCATGGCCATCTCCCAGATTACCTCGATGAGGAACTAATGCTGCTCGTTCATTCCTTTTAAAATACCCATATTGTGGATGAATTTCAAATCCCAACTTGAATGGACGTGTGGTTGGGCTGGTGGTTCCATACGCTTGCTCGTGGTATGGTGGAAACGGGTCTTCATGAACGATTATGTTTTCGGATCGTTCTTCTTCAGTTATGGCTCGATAGATCTTCATAAAATGGGCACTTTCTGAGTGAATACTCAGTCTTGGTCGAGCAAAGTCTTCATTTGGTCGATCAACTTGGATTCGGCATGATCCGTGTGGTACGTCATGCACGTTGGATGAAATGGTTCGTTTGTATCTGATTCCGGCTCGATGGATCTCCTTAAAATCATCAATATATTGATGAATATTCAATATTGGTCGAGGAAAGTCTTCGTATGGTCGATGGGATTGAACATGGTAATGTCCGGATGGGTTCTCGTGGAGAGTCTTCAATCTGGTCCGTTGGTTTCTGATTTCTCCTGAACCATTAGTCTTCTTAGGGGCGATTTTATGATGAATAATCAACCCTAGGCCTTGCGCTTGATCAGAACTCCATATTCGCCAATATTCTCCATTTTTGTCCGGTACGGTTTGCTTGATGCTTGAACCGGCTGGTCTGGTCAACTCTGGGTCTTGGTTGGTTCTGATGACCGCATCAGTGAATGGCTTGTATAAAGTTATTTTGGGTTAGAATATGTTATAATACAATGAATTTGATTGATTACAAGTGCTAGAGATACATGAAGAATGTTTAGAAGTGAGAAGAAAGACTTATTGATATTTGGTCCCAAATGGGATAAGAACCCAAAACCATTGCTTTGAGGAAGTGAATGGCTTGTATAAAGTTATTTTGGGTTAGAATATGCTATAATACAATGAATTTGATTGATTACAAGTGCTAGAGATAAATGAAGAATGTTTAGAAGTGAGAAGAAAGACTTGTTGATATTTGGTCCCAAATGGGATAAGTACCCAAAACCATTGCTTTGAGGCAGTGAATGGCTTGTATAAAGTTATTTTGGGATAGAATATGCTATAATACAATGAATTTGATTGATTACAAGTGCTAGAGATGCATGAAGAATGTTTAGAAGTGAGAAGAAAGACTTGTTGATATTTGGTCCCAAATGGGATAAGAACCCAAAACCATTGCTTTGAGGCAGTGAATGGCTTGTATAAAGTTATTTTGGGTTAGAATATGTTATAATACATTGAATTAGATTGATTACAAGTGATAGAGATACATGAAGAATGTTTAGAAGTGAGAAGAAAGACTTGTTGATATTTGGTCCCAAATAAGATAAGTACCCAAAACCATTGCTTTGAGGCAGTGAATGGCTTTTATAAAGTTATTTTGGGTTAGAATATGTTATAATACAATGAATTAGATTGATTACAAGTGCTAGAGATGCATGAAGAATGTTTAAAAGTGAGAAGAAAGACTTGTTGATATTTGGTCACAAATGGGATAAGAACCCAAAACCATTGCTTTGAGGCACTGAATAGCTTGTATAAAGTTATTTTTGCTTAGTATTGCTATAATACAATGAATTAGATTGATTACAAGTGCTAGAGATACATGAATAATGTTTAGAAGTGAGAAGAAAGATTTGTTGATATTTGGTCCCAAATGGGATAAGTACCCAAAACCATTGCTTTGAGGCAGTGAATGGCTTGTATAAAGTTATTTTGGGTTAGAATATGTAATAATACAATGAATTAGATTGATTACAAGTGCTAGAGATGCATGAAGAATGTTTAAAAGTGAGAAGAAAGACTTGTTGATATTTGGTCACAAATGGGATAAGAACCCAAAACCATTGCTTTGAGGCACTGAATAGCTTGTATAAAGTTATTTTTGCTTAGTATTGCTATAATACAATGAATTAGATTGATTACAAGTGCTAGAGATACATGAATAATGTTTAGAAGTGAGGAGAAAGACTTGTTGATATTTGGTCACAAATGGGATAAGAACCCAAAACCATTGCTTTGAGGCAGTGAATGGCTTGTATAAAGTTATTTCCGTTAGAATATGTTATAATACAATGAATTAGATTGATTACAAGTGCTAGAGATGCATAAAGAATGTTTAAAAGTGAGAAGAAAGACTTGTTGATATTTGGTCCCAAATGGGATAAGAACCCAAAACCATTGCTTTGAGGCAAAGAATGGCTTGTATAAAGTTATTTTGGGTTAGAATATGTTATAATACAATGAATTTGATTGATTACAAGTGCTAGAGATGCATGAAGAATGTTTAAAAGTGAGAAGAATGACTTATTGATATTTGTTCCCAAATGGGATAAGAACCCAAAACCATTGCTTTGAGGAAGTGAATGGCTTGTATAAAGTTATTTTGGGTTAGAATATGCTATAATACAATGAATTTGATTGATTACAAGTGCTAGAGATGCATGAAGAATGTTTAAAAGTGAGAAGAATGACTTGTTGATATTTGGTCCAAAATGGGATAAGAACCCAAAACCATTGCTTTGAGGCAGTGAATGGCTTGTACAAAGTTATTTTGGGTTAGAATATGCTATAATACAATGAATTTGATTGATTACAAGTGCTAGAGATGCATGAAGAATGTTTAAAAGTGAGAAGAAAGACTTGTTGATATTTGGTCACACATGGGATAAGAACCTAAAACCATTGCTTTGAGGAAGTGAATGGCTTGTATAAAGTTATTTTGGGTTAGAATATGCTATAATACAATGAATTTGATTGATTACAAGTGCTAGAGATAAATGAAGAATGTTTAGAAGTGAGAAGAAAGACTTGTTGATATTTGGTCCCAAATGGGATAAGTACCCAAAACCATTGCTTTGAGGCAGTGAATGGCTTGTATAAAGTTATTTTGGGTTAGAATATGTTATAATAGAATGAATTAGATTGATTACAAGTGCTAGAGATACATGAATAATGTTTAGAAGTGAGAAGAAAGACTTGTTTATATTTGGTCACAAATGGTATAAGAACCCAAAACCTTTGCTTTGAGGCAGTGAATGGCTTGTATAAAGTTATTTTGGGTTAGAATATGTTATAATACAATGAATTAGATTGATTACAAGTGCTAGAGATACATGAAAAATGTTTAGAATTGAGAAGAAAGACTTGTTTTTATTTGGTCCCAAATGGGATAAGTACCCAAAACCATTGCTTTGAGGTAGTAAATGCCTTGTATAAAGTTATTTTGGGTTAGAATATGTTATAATACAATGAATTTGATTGATTACAAGTGCTAGAGATGCATGAAGAATGTTTAAAAGTGAGAAAAAGACTTGTTGATATTTGGTCACAAATGGGAGAAGAACCCAAAACCATTGCTTTGAGGCAGTGAATGGCTTGTATAAAGTTATTTAGGTTAGAATATGTTATAATACAATGAATTAGATTGATTACAAGTGCTAGAGATACATGAATAATGTTTAGAAGTGAGAAGAAAGACTTGTTTATATTTGGTCACAAATGGTATAAGAACCCAAAACCTTTGCTTTGAGGCAGTGAATGACTTGTATAAAGTTATTTTGGGTTAGAATATGCTATAATACAATGAATTTGATTGATTACAAGTGCTAGAGATACATGAAGAATATTTAGAAGTGAGAAGAAAGACTTGCTGATATTTCGTCCCAAATGGGATAAGTACCCAAAACAATTGCTTTGAGGCAGTGAATGGCTTGTATAAAGTTATTTTGGGTTAGAATATGTTATAATACAATGAACTAGATTGATTACAAGTGCTAGAGATACATGAATAATGTTTAGAAGTGAGGAGAAAGACTTGTTGATATTTGGTCACAAATGGGATAAGAACCCAAAACCATTGCTTTGAGGCAGTGAATGGCTTGTATAAAGTTATTTCCGTTAGAATATGTTATAATACAATGAATTAGATTGATTACAAGTGCTAGAGATGCATAAAGAATGTTTAAAAGTGAGAAGAAAGACTTGTTGATATTTGGTCCCAAATGGGATAAGAACCCAAAACCATTGCTTTGAGGCAAAGAATGGCTTGTATAAAGTTATTTTGGGTTAGAATATGTTATAATACAATGAATTTGATTGATTACAAGTGCTAGAGATGCATGAAGAATGTTTAAAAGTGAGAAGAATGACTTATTGATATTTGTTCCCAAATGGGATAAGAACCCAAAACCATTGCTTTGAGGAAGTGAATGGCTTGTATAAAGTTATTTTGGGTTAGAATATGCTATAATACAATGAATTTGATTGATTACAAGTGCTAGAGATAAATGAAGAATGTTTAGAAGTGAGAAGAAAGACTTGTTGATATTTGGTCCCAAATGGGATAAGTACCCAAAACCATTGCTTTGAGGCAGTGAATGGTTTGTATAAAGTTATTTTGGGTTAGAATATGTTATAATACAATGAATTTGATTGGTTACAAGTGCTAGAGATACATGAATAATGTTTAGAAGTGAGAAGAAAGACTTGTTTATATTTGGTCACAAATGGTATAAGAACCCAAAACCTTTGCTTTGAGGCAGTGAATGGCTTGTATAAAGTTATTTTGGGTTAGAATATGTTATAATACAATGAATTAGATTGATTACAAGTACTAGAGATACATGAATAATGTTTAGAATTGAGAAGAAAGACTTGTTTTTATTTGGTCCCAAATGGGATAAGTACCCAAAACCATTGCTTTGAGGCAGTAAATGCCTTGTATAAAGTTATTTTGGGTTAGAATATGTTATAATACAATGAATTTGATTGATTACAAGTGCTAGAGATGCATGAAGAATGTTTAAAAGTGAGAAAAAGACTTGTTGATATTTGGTCACAAATGGGAGAAGAACCCAAAACCATTGCTTTGAGGCAGTGAATGGCTTGTATAAAGTTATTTTGGTTAGAATATGTTATAATACAATGAATTAAATTGATTACAAGTGCTAGAGATACATGAATAATGTTTAGAAGTGAGAAGAAAGACTTGTTTATATTTGGTCACAAATGGTATAAGAACCCAAAACCTTTGCTTTGAGGCAGTGAATGATTTGTATAAAGTTATTTTGGGTTAGAATATGCTATAATACAATGAATTTGATTGATTACAAGTGCTAGAGATACATGAAGAATATTTAGAAGTGAGAAGAAAGACTTGCTGATATTTCGTCCCAAATGGGATAAGTACCCAAAACAATTGCTTTGAGGCAGTGAATGACTTGTATAAAGTTATTTTGGGTTAGAATATGTTATAAAACAATGAATTAGATTGATTACAAGTGCTAGAGATACATGAATAATGTTTAGAAGTGAGGAGAAAGACTTATTGATATTTGGTCACAAATGGGATAAGAACCCAAAACCATTGCTTTGAGGCAGTGAATGGCTTGTATAAAGTTATTTCCGTTAGAATATGTTATAATACAATGAATTAGATTGATTACAAGTGCTAGAGATGCATGAAGAATGTTTAAAAGTGAGAAGAATGACTTGTTGATATTTGCTCTAAAATGGGATAAGAACCCAAAACCATTGCTTTGAGGCAGTGAATGGCTTGTACAAAGTTATTTTGGGTTAGAATATGTTATAATACAATGAATTTGATTGATTACAGGTGCTAGAGATGCATGAAGAATGTTTAAAAGTGAGAAGAAAGACTTGTTGATATTTGGTCACAAATGGGATAAGAACCTAAAACCATTGCTTTGAGGCAGTGAATGGCTTGTATAAAGTTATTTTGGGTTAGAATATGTTATAATACAATGAATTTGATTGATTACAAGTGCTAGAGATACATGAAGAATGTTTAGAAGTGAGAAGAAAGACTTATTGATATTTGGTCCCAAATGGGATAAGAACCCAAAACCATTGCTTTGAGGAAGTGAATGGCTTGTATAAAGTTATTTTGGGTTAGAATATGCTATAATACAATGAATTTGATTGATTACAAGTGCTAGAGATAAATGAAGAATGTTTAGAAGTGAGAAGAAAGACTTGTTGATATTTGGTCCCAAATGGGATAAGTACCCAAAACCATTGCTTTGAGGCAGTGAATGGCTTGTATAAAGTTATTTTGGGTTAGAATATGTTATAATAGAATGAATTAGATTGATTACAAGTGCTAGAGATACATGAATAATGTTTAGAAGTGAGAAGAAAGACTTGTTTATATTTGGTCACAAATGGTATAAGAACCCAAAACCTTTGCTTTGAGGCAGTGAATGGCTTGTATAAAGTTATTTTGGGTTAGAATATGTTATAATACAATGAATTAGATTGATTACAAGTGCTAGAGATACATGAATAATGTTTAGAATTGAGAAGAAAGACTTGTTTTTATTTGGTCCCAAATGGGATAAGTACCCAAAACCATTGCTTTGAGGTAGTAAATGCCTTGTATAAAGTTACTTTGGGTTAGAATATGTTATAATACAATGAATTTGATTGATTACAAGTGCTAGAGATGCATGAAGAATGTTTAAAAGTGAGAAAAAGACTTGTTGATATTTGGTCACAAATGGGAGAAGAACCCAAAACCATTGCTTTGAGGCAGTGAATGGCTTGTATAAAGTTATTTGGGTTAGAATATGTTATAATACAATGAATTAGATTGATTACAAGTGCTAGAGATACATGAATAATGTTTAGAAGTGAGAAGAAAGACTTGTTTATATTTGGTCACAAATGGTATAAGAACCCAAAACCTTTGCTTTGAGGCAGTGAATGACTTGTATAAAGTTATTTTGGGTTAGAATATGCTATAATACAATGAATTTGATTGATTACAAGTGCTAGAGATACATGAAGAATATTTAGAAGTGAGAAGAAAGACTTGCTGATATTTCGTCCCAAATGGGATAAGTACCCAAAACAATTGCTTTGAGGCAGTGAATGGCTTGTATAAAGTTATTTTGGGTTAGAATATGTTATAATAGAATGAATTAGATTGATTACAAGTGCTAGAGATACATGAATAATGTTTAGAAGTGAGAAGAAAGACTTGTTTATATTTGGTCACAAATGGTATAAGAACCCAAAACCTTTGCTTTGAGGCAGTGAATGGCTTGTATAAAGTTATTTTGGGTTAGAATATGTTATAATACAATGAATTAGATTGATTACAAGTGCTAGAGATACATGAATAATGTTTAGAATTGAGAAGAAAGACTTGTTTTTATTTGGTCCCAAATGGGATAAGTACCCAAAACCATTGCTTTGAGGTAGTAAATGCCTTGTATAAAGTTACTTTGGGTTAGAATATGTTATAATACAATGAATTTGATTGATTACAAGTGCTAGAGATGCATGAAGAATGTTTAAAAGTGAGAAAAAGACTTGTTGATATTTGGTCACAAATGGGAGAAGAACCCAAAACCATTGCTTTGAGGCAGTGAATGGCTTGTATAAAGTTATTTGGGTTAGAATATGTTATAATACAATGAATTAGATTGATTACAAGTGCTAGAGATACATGAATAATGTTTAGAAGTGAGAAGAAAGACTTGTTTATATTTGGTCACAAATGGTATAAGAACCCAAAACCTTTGCTTTGAGGCAGTGAATGACTTGTATAAAGTTATTTTGGGTTAGAATATGCTATAATACAATGAATTTGATTGATTACAAGTGCTAGAGATACATGAAGAATATTTAGAAGTGAGAAGAAAGACTTGCTGATATTTCGTCCCAAATGGGATAAGTACCCAAAACAATTGCTTTGAGGCAGTGAATGGCTTGTATAAAGTTATTTTGGGTTAGAATATGTTATAATACAATGAACTAGATTGATTACAAGTGCTAGAGATACATGAATAATGTTTAGAAGTGAGGAGAAAGACTTGTTGATATTTGGTCACAAATGGGATAAGAACCCAAAACCATTGCTTTGAGGCAGTGAATGGCTTGTATAAAGTTATTTCCGTTAGAATATGTTATAATACAATGAATTAGATTGATTACAAGTGCTAGAGATGCATGAAGAATGTTTAAAAGTGAGAAGAAAGACTTGTTGATATTTGGTCCCAAATGGGATAAGAACCCAAAACCATTGCTTTGAGGCAGTGAATGGCTTGTATAAAGTTATTTTGGGTTAGAATATGTTATAATACAATGAATTTGATTGATTACAAGTGCTAGAGATGCATGAAGAATGTTTAAAAGTGAGAAGAATGACTTATTGATATTTGGTCCCAAATGGGATAAGAACTTAAAACCATTGCTTTGAGGAAGTGAATGGCTTGTATAAAGTTATTTTGGGTTAGAATATGCTATAATACAATGAATTTGATTGATTATAAGTGCTAGAAATAAATGAAGAATGTTTAGAAGTGAGAAGAAAGACTTGTTGATATTTGGTCCCAAATGGGATAAGTACCCAAAACCATTGCTTTGAGGCAGTGAATGGTTTGTATAAAGTTATTTTGGGTTAGAATATGTTATAATACAATGAATTTGATTGGTTACAAGTGCTAGAGATACATTAATAATGTTTAGAAGTGAGAAGAAAGACTTGTTTATATTTGGTCACAAATGGTATAAGAACCCAAAACCATTGCTTTGAGGCAGTGAATGGTTTGTATGAAGTTAATTTGGGTTAGAATATCTTATTTTACAATGAATTTGATTGATTACAAGTGCTAGAGATACATGAAGAATGTTTAGAAGTGAGAAGAAAGACTTGTTGATATTTGGTCCCAAATTGGATAAGAACCCAAAACCATTGCTTTGAGGCAGTGAATGGCTTGTATAAGTTTATTTTGGGTTAAATAAGTTATAATACAATGAATTTATTTGATTACAAGTGCTAGAGATACATGAAAAATGTTTAGAAGTGAGAAGAAAGACTTGTTGATATTTGGTCCCAAATGGGATAAGAACCCAAAACCATTGCTTTGAGGCAGTGAATGGTTTGTATAAAGTTATTTTGGGTTAGAATATGTTATAATACAATGAATTTGATTGGTTACAAGTGCTAGAGATACATTAATAATGTTTAGAAGTGAGAAGAAAGACTTGTTTATATTTGGTCACAAATGGTATAAGAACCCAAAACCTTTGCTTTGAGGCAGTGAATGGCTTGTATAAAGTTATTTTGGGTTAGAATATGTTATAATACAATGAATTAGATTGATTACAAGTGCTAGAGATACATGAATAATGTTTAGAATTGAGAAGAAAGACTTGTTTTTATTTGGTCCCAAATGGGATAAGTACCCAAAACCATTGCTTTGAGGTAGTAAATGCCTTGTATAAAGTTATTTTGGGTTAGAATATGTTATAATACAATGAATTTGATTGATTACAAGTGCTAGAGATGCATGAAGAATGTTTAAAAGTGAGAAAAAGACTTGTTGATATTTGGTCACAAATGGGAGAAGAACCCAAAACCATTGCTTTGAGGCAGTGAATGGCTTGTATAAAGTTATTTGGGTTAGAATATGTTATAATACAATGAATTAGATTGATTACAAGTGCTAGAGATACATGAATAATGTTTAGAAGTGAGAAGAAAGACTTGTTTATATTTGGTCACAAATGGTATAAGAACCCAAAACCTTTGCTTTGAGGCAGTGAATGACTTGTATAAAGTTATTTTGGGTTAGAATATGCTATAATATAATGAATTTGATTGATTACAAGTGCTAGAGATACATGAAGAATATTTAGAAGTGAGAAGAAAGACTTGCTGATATTTCGTCCCAAATGGGATAAGTACCCAAAACAATTGCTTTGAGGCAGTGAATGGCTTGTATAAAGTTATTTTGGGTTAGAATATGTTATAAAACAATGAATTAGATTGATTACAAGTGCTAGAGATACATGAATAATGTTTAGAAGTGAGGAGAAAGACTTGTTGATATTTGGTCACAAATGGGATAAGAACCCAAAACCATTGCTTTGAGGCAGTGAATGGCTTGTATAAAGTTATTTCCGTTAGAATATGTTATAATACAATGAATTAGATTGATTACAAGTGCTAGAGATGCATGAAGAATGTTTAAAAGTGAGAAGAAAGACTTGTTGATATTTGGTCCCAAATGGGATAAGAACCCAAAACCATTGCTTTGAGGCAGTGAATGGCTTGTATAAAGTTATTTTGGGTTAGAATATGTTATAATACAATGAATTTGATTGATTACAAGTGCTAGAGATGCATGAAGAATGTTTAAAAGTGAGAAGAATGACTTGTTGATATTTGGTCCAAAATGGGATAAGAACCCAAAACCATTGCTTTGAGGCAGTGAATGGCTTGTACAAAGTTATTTTGGGTTAGAATATGTTATAATACAATGAATTTGATTGATTACAAGTGCTAGAGATGCATGAAGAATGTTTGAAAGTGAGAAGAAAGACTTGTTGATATTTGGTCCCAAATGGGATAAGTGTAAGTTTTCGAAAAGAATTAGAGAAGATTAAGAACGAGTGAGTTTGAGGAAGATTTGAAGAAGAATGCGAGTTTGAAAGGTGAGAGAAGTGTGGTGAAGAAAGAGAGTTTTTCTCATTTCATACTTGTAAAATAACCTAGATACAAACTATATATGGACACTACAAAGAGCATAAAATAATAACAAATATACAAGATATTTTGGCTTCAAGGTTCGAGTGAAAGCGACGGGTCCATGTTGTGTCTCTCCTTAAACAATCACGTGAGTGTCTCTTGTTTTGAAGCTCCAACGGTCACAACACATAGGGGAAGGATCTAGATGCTCATTTCTTCTTCTTCGCAACCTTAAACGGGCCTCTTTATTGGACTGGACAATGAGGCTTAAAGGTGATGTCGAGGCTGTACGGATGGGCTTGTACGGATGGGCTTGTACGGACGAGGTTGTACGGACGGTCGTGGCTCGAGGCACTCGATCCCGGATGGAAGGATTCCTCGATACGGCTCGATATCCGGTCGATCCCATTACTCGACCAAGGATGGATATCGGATCGAAGATTTCTCTCGATCCCGGACAAGACTTCTCTCGATCCCGGACATGATCATCTCTCGATCCCGGACATGATCATCTCGGACATGATCATTTCTATATCCAATTTACACTCCCCCTCAAGTTTAACCTTTAAGAAGGTCTTTAAGGTTAAACTTGAACCTATAATCACTCACCTCATTAAGACCTTAGTATAGAAAACCACTTGGGAAAAACTATACATAAGGGAAAAAAAGAGTGTGAGTGTTATGGTTTGGTGAGATCAACAAGGCCGAGCTTGGAGTGAATGTAATCACACACTTGTGGACTAGCCGCTTTGGTGAAGATGTCCGCGAGTTGTTCCGAGCTCTCGGTATAGCATGGTAAGATGACTCCAAGACCAACTTGTTCTCTAACTTTGTGACAATCTACTTCGATGTGCTTTGTTCTTTCGTGGAACACTGAGTTGGATGCAATGTGTATTGCGGCTTGGTTGTCACAATGCATTGTGATTGGCTTTGATGACTCAACTCCCAAGTCTTTAAGAAGTGCCTTAAGCCAAATTAACTCGGTTGTGAGCTTCCTCATGGCACGATACTCGGACTCGGCACTAGACATAGAGACCACCTTTTGCTTCTTACTCTTCCAAGTCACCAAGTTCCCTCCAATGAATGTGCAATAGCCGGTTGTCGAGCGCCTATCTCCATGATCTCCAGCATAATCCGCATCACAATACCCCACTAGCTCCGTGTTCTTGTTGCACCCCATCCATATGCCTTGACCCGGTGCACCCTTGAGATACTTAAGTATGCGGTTCACCATGTTCCAATGATGCACCGTTGGGGCTTGCATATGTTGGCTCACCTGGTTCACGGAATAGCAAATGTCAGGTCTAGTAATTGTTAAGTAAATAAGCTTACCCACTAGACGTCGATATTGTGATGCATCTTCATATGGCTCATTTCCTTTCTCCCCCTCTCGGTTAACTTGGAAATCCACTTCTAGTGGTGATGCCACCGGTCTTGAACCTAATTTACCAACTTCATTCAAAAGGTCAAGTGTATATTTTCGTTGAGATATAAATAAACCTTCCTTAGATCTACAAACTTCAATACCAAGAAAATACTTAAGTTCACCAAGATCTTTAATATCAAAAAAATATTTTAGGAAGGATTTGGTATCTTGTATCCCTACCTTGTCATTCCCGGATATGATGATATCATCAACATATACAAGAATGACTACAATACCTTCTTGGCTAGTGATTGTGAATAGGGTATGATCGGCTTCGGACCTCTTGAAACCTCGTTCCATCAAGGTGTTGCTCAACTTGTGATAACACGCTCGAGGGGATTGCTTTAATCCATATATGGCCTTGTTGAGTTTGAATACCTTCCCGGATTCAATAGTGTCTTCTAGACCCGGTGGTGGTCTCATATACACCTCATCTTCTAACTCGCCTTGTAGAAAAGCATTCTTAACGTCCATTTGCCATAACTCCCATTCTAAGTTAATGGCCAAAGATAGCACAACTCGAATGGTATGGAGTTTGGCTACCGGAGCAAAAGTATCAAGATAGTCTTCTCCATATGTTTGTGTGAATCCCCTTGCTACAAGTCGAGCCTTGTAACGTTCAATCTCTCCATTACTTTTGTACTTGATCGTAAAGATCCACCGTGAAGTGACCGCTTTCTTTCCCTTTGGTAACTCGGCTTCATCCCATGTATGATTGTCTTCCATGGCTTTAACTTCATTGTTTACCGCATCTCTCCATTCTTTATGATCTTTAGCTTCATCATAGCTTTGGGGAATCCAATGTGAATCTACTTGGGTAAGATAGACTTGATATTCCATCGGCAAGTGAGCTAGAGTGCACACGGCTTGTATTGGATGAGCCACGGCTACGTTGTTGTAATACACCCGAGTGTTTTTCCAGTTTGAGGGATGAGACTTGATGCGTTCACTTCTTCTTAATTCAATAATTTCTTCTTGAGGTTGTTCTCCTTGATCCACATCATTAGACTCCTCTTGTGTAGGATCTTCTTCTTCACTTAGTGAATTTAAACCCTCTTCGCCCTCACTATACTCATGATCAAGTCCATCATCACCATGATCTAATGGTTCTTCTTCATGATGTGTGTCACTTGCACTTGCTTCTTGATCATTTGTTACTTGATCCGAGGTGGATGTCTTGGTAGACCCATTCTTGTCTTGGTAGCTATCTAGACCGAGCTTCTCCAAGATTATTCGAAGGTTTGTTGCACGATCGGAAGGTGATTGAGATAAGTCCTTGAGTTCATCCCAATTCCTCTTGTCATAGTACCCACTTGATTCTACAAACTTCACATCTCTAGAAACCAATACTCTTCTAGCTTCCGGATCATAACACTTGTACCCTTTTTGTGTTGAGGAGTAGCCGATAAGCATGCACTTAGTGCTCTTGGCTTCCAACTTGTTACGTAACTCTCCTGGTTTTAATACATAACAAACACATCCAAACACACGTAAGTGACTAATAGATGGTTTAGTTTTATTAAGAATTTCAAAGGGAGAGAGATCGCTTAGTATTTTTGTTGGTGTGCGATTGATCAAGTAGCATGCGGCTACTACGGCATCTCCCCAAAATCTCTTTGGCACATTTGTATGAAACATCATTGATCGGGACACCTCCATGAGATGACGGTTCTTTCTCTCGGCCACTCCATTTTGTTGTGGTGTATACGGGCAACTTGTTTGTTGAATGATCCCATGTTTAGCTAAATGTTGTTTGAATGCATGACTTGTGTACTCCCCACCATTATCTGATCTCAAAATCTTAATCTTGGCATTATAGTGGTTAGTCACATAATTTTAAAAACTTATAAAGGCCTCAAGAACTCTATCCTTTGAAGGTAACAAAGTTAACCAAGTATACTTGGATTTTTCATCAATAAAAGTCACATAATACTTTTGATTTTCTCTAGATAAACAAGGTGATGTCCACACATCCGAGTGAATCAAATCAAAACAATTCTCATAAATAGTACTTGATTTAGGATAAACACTTTTGCAATGTTTGCCAAGAATACAAGCTTCACAATCATCATTTTTAAAAGACATATTAGGCAACATAAGATTTAAAGCACGAGAGTGAGGGTGACCAAGTCTAGCATGCCAAATTGCACTATTAGCACTAACAAGAATAGAACTAAAGCAAGAAGATAAAGTAGGGGATATTTTCAAGTCCTCAAGCACATATAAGCCATCTTTAGTGGCTCCATGGCCAAGCACCTTACTTGTTTCAATATCCTGAAAATGAATATTGTGAGGACCAAATATTGCATAACAATTCAAATCGGTAGTAGCTTTCTTAACGGATAACAAGTTTGAAGTAAAGCTAGGCATATAAAAAGCTTTAGATTTCTTATCAAACAATTCTAAATCTCCTACTCCTTTAACCGGTACTTTAGTTCCATTAGCAATAACCACATTTCCAATAGCCGGTTTAATGTCACTAATTAACTTAGAGTCACTAATCATATGGTGAGATGCTCCGGAATCAACAATAAGCGGTTTTAAAGTGTTGAGAGCAAGAGTAGCCTTACCGGACGACTCCTTGAGAGCTTTGATGAGGGCATCGAGGTCAGACCTCCTCACCAAGTCAGAGGACGCGGCCATGGCTGCTCCACTCTCCTCAAGAATTTGCACCTTTGTCTCCGGAGCTTGAATCTCACCGGAAACGCTTGCTTGATTAGCCCTTGGTTCTCGGTTGTCTTCTCTTGGGCGAAGGTGAGGGTAAAGTACCCAACATTTGTCCTTGATATGACCCGGTTTCTTGCAATGGTGACAAGTAGGAATGTTCCTCTTGTTGTTGTTGTTGTTGTGTCCTCGGTAGTAGCTCTTGTTAGCCGACACTAGCTCCACATTGTTAGCCGACACAAGCTCCCCCTTACCACCAAACAAACCCATGGACCCGTGTTCTCGTTGAACTTGAGAACACACCTCATCAAGACTTGGAAGCTTGTCGGACCGAAGAATATGTTTGATGAGGTCATTGTAAGAAGGGTTTAAAGTCAAGAGAAGACCGAACACCTTATCTTGCTCACGACGTTCGTTGATGACCACCGGATCCACCGAGCTTGGTCTCAACATTTCAAGCTCTGCCCAAAGAGATCTAAACTTTCCAAAATGCTTGGTAAACTCCATGTCCTCTTGGCTGAGGTTGTTGATAGCACGTTTGACTTCAAAGACCCGGTTCAAGTTAGTAACATTTCCAAAAACATTCTTGAGTGTATCCCACAACTCCTTTGCCGTCTCACAATATGAGTATGCTTCAAGAATAGGCGCCTCTAGAGAGTTTTGAATGAGCCCCAAAACGGTTTGGTCTTCTTGAAACCACTTCACCTCGTCGCAAGGGACAATCTCCTTGCCATCTTCACTTTCCTTTGGAGCTTCACCTTTCTCAATGTGACTTCAAAGTCCACGACCACACAAGGCCGTCTTTGTGGTCCTCGCCCACAACAAATAGTTACCTCCCTTGAGAGTAACCGGAATAACCAAATTCTTCATGACATCCATGACCAAAAATTTCAAGAACAAGCTTCAAGCTTTCAAAATCTTAGAAACCGAAAGAAGAAATTGTACTTAGAGAACGAGAATAGCTAGGATCTTAGGAACCTGGCTCTGATAACATGTAAGTTTTCGAAAAGAATTAGAGAAGATTAAGAACGAGTGAGTTTGAGGAAGATTTGAAGAAGAATGCGAGTTTGAAAGAGGAGAAGAGTTTGGTGAAGAAAGAGAGATTTTCTCTTTTCATACTTAGAAAATAACCTAGATACAAACTATATATGGACACTACAAAGAGAATAAAGAAATAACAAATATACAAGATATTTTGGCTTCAAGGTTCGAGTGAAAGCGACGGGTCCATGTTGTGTCTCTCCTTAAACAATCACGTGAGTGTCTCTTGTTTTGAAGCTCCAACGGTCACAACACATAGGGGAAGGATCTAGATGCTCATTTCTTCTTCTTCGCAACCTTAAACGGGCCTCTTTATTGGACTGGACAATGAGGCTTGAAGGTGATGTCGAGGCTGTACGGATGGGCTTGTACGGATGGGCTTGTACGGACGAGGTTGTACGGACGGTCGTGGCTCGAGGCACTCGATCCCGGATGGAAGGATTCCTCGATACGGCTCGATATCCGGTCGATCCCATTACTCGACCAAGGATGGATATCGGATCGAAGATTTCTCTCGATCCCGGACAAGACTTCTCTCGATCCCGGACATGATCATCTCTCGATCCCGGACATGATCATCTCGGACATGATCATTTCTATATCCAATTTACACTCCCCCTCAAGTTTAACCTTTGAGAAGGTCTTTAAAGTTAAACTTGAACCTATAATCACTCACCTCATTAAGACCTTAGTATAGAAAACCACTTGGGAAAAACTATACATAAGGGAAAAAAAGAGTGTGAGTGTTATGGTTTGGTGAGATCAACAAGGCCGAGCTTGGAGTGAATGTAATCAGACACTTGTGGACTAGCCGCTTTGGTGAAGATGTCCGCGAGTTGTTCCGAGCTCTCGGTATAGCATGGTAAGATGACTCCAAGACCAACTTGTTCTCTAACTTTGTGACAATCTACTTCGATGTGCTTTGTTCTTTCGTGGAACACCGAGTTGGATGCAATGTGTATTGCGGCTTGGTTGTCACAATGCATTGTGATTGGCTTTGATGACTCAACTCCCAAGTCTTTAAGAAGTGCCTTAAGCCAAATTAACTCGGTTGTGAGCTTCCTCATGGCACGATACTCGGATTCGGCACTAGACATAGAGACCACCTTTTGCTTCTTACTCTTCCAAGTCACCAAGTTCCCTCCAATGAATGTGCAATAGCCGGTTGTCGAGCGCCTATCTCCATGATCTCCAGCATAATCCGCATCACAATACCCCACTAGCTCCGTGTTCTTGTTGCACCCCATCCATATGCCTTGACCCGGTGCACCCTTGAGATACTTAAGTATGCGGTTCACCATGTTCCAATGATGCACCGTTGGGGCTTGCATATGTTGGCTCACCTGGTTCACGGAATAGCAAATGTCAGGTCTAGTAATTGTTAAGTAAATAAGCTTACCCACTAGACGTTGATATTGTGATGCATCTTCATATGGCTCATTTCCTTTCTCCCCCTCTCGGTTAACTTGGAAATCCACTTCTAGTGGTGAATGGCTTGTATAAAGTTATTGCTTTGAGGCAGTGAATGGCTTGTATAAAGTTATTTCCGTTAGAATATGTTATAACACAATGAATTAGATTGATTACAAGTGCTAGAGATGCATGAAGAATGTTTAAAAGTGAGAAGAAAGACTTGTTGATATTTGGTCCCAAATGGGATAAGAACCCAAAACCATTGCTTTGAGGCAGTGAATGGCTTGTATAAAGTTATTTTGGGTTAGAATATGTTATAATACAATGAATTTGATTGATTACAAGTGCTAGAGATGCATGAAGAATGTTTAAAAGTGAGAAGAATGACTTGTTGATATTTGGTCCAAAATGGGATAAGAACCCAAAACCATTGCTTTGAGGCAGTGAATGGCTTGTACAAAGTTATTTTGGGTTAGAATATGTTATAATACAATGAATTTGATTGATTACAAGTGCTAGAGATGCATGAAGAATGTTTGAAAGTGAGAACAAAGACTTGTTGATATTTGGTCACAAATGGGATAAGAACCTAAAACCATTGCTTTGAGGCAGTGAATGGCTTGTATAAAGTTATTTTGGGTTAGAATATGTTATAATACAATGAATTTGATTGATTACAATGTCTAGAGATACATGAAGAATGTTTAGAAGTGAGAAGAAAGACTTATTGATATTTGGTCCCAAATGGGATAAGAATCCAAAACCATTGCTTTGAGGAAGTGAATGGCTTGTATAAAGTTATTTTGGGTTAGAATATGCTATAATACAATGAATTTGATTGATTACAAGTGCTAGAGATAAATGAAGAATGTTTAGAAGTGAGAAGAAAGACTTGTTGATATTTGGTCCCAAATGGGATAAGTACCCAAAACCATTGCTTTGAGGCAGTGAATAGCTTGTATAAAGTTATTTTGGGTTAGAATATGTTATAATACAATGAATTTGATTGATTACAATGTCTAGAGATACATAAAGAATGTTTAGAAGTGAGAAGAAAGACTTATTGATATTTGGTCCCAAATGGGATAAGAATCCAAAACCATTGCTTTGAGGAAGTGAATGGCTTGTATAAAGTTATTTTGGGTTAGAATATGCTATAATACAATGAATTTGATTGATTACAAGTGCTAGAGATAAATGAAGAATGTTTAGAAGTGAGAAGAAAGACTTGTTGATATTTGGTCCCAAATGGGATAAGTACCCAAAACCATTGCTTTGAGGCAGTGAATGGCTTGTATAAAGTTATTTTCGGTTAGAATATGTTATAATACAATGAATTAGATTGATTACAAGTGCTAGAGATACATGAATAATGTTTAGAAGTGAGAAGAAAGACTTGTTTATATTTGGTCACAAATGGTATAAGAACCCAAAACCTTTGCTTTGAGGCAGTGAATGGCTTGTATAAAGTTATTTTGGGTTAGAATATGTTATAATACAATGAATTAGATTGATTACAAGTGCTAGAGATACATGAATAATGTTTAGAATTGAGAAGAAAGACTTGTTTTTATTTGGTCCCAAATGGGATAAGTACCCAAAACCATTGCTTTGAGGCAGTAAATGCCTTGTATAAAGTTATTTTGGGTTAGAATATGTTATAATACAATGAATTTGATTGATTACAAGTGCTAGAGATGCATAAAGAATGTTTAAAAGTGAGAAAAAGACTTGTTGATATTTGGTCACAAATGGGAGAAGAACCCAAAACCATTGCTTTGAGGCAGTGAATGGCTTGTATAAAGTTATTTGGGTTAGAATATGTTATAATACAATGAATTAGATTGATTACAAGTGCTAGAGATACATGAATAATGTTTAGAAGTGAGAAGAAAGACTTGTTTATATTTGGTCACAAATGGTATAAGAACCCAAAACCTTTGCTTTGAGGCAGTGAATGACTTGTATAAAGTTATTTTGGGTTAGAATATGCTATAATACAATGAATTTGATTGATTACAAGTGCTAGAGATACATGAAGAATATTTAGAAGTAAGAAGAAAGACTTGCTGATATTTCGTCCCAAATGGGATAAGTACCCAAAACCATTGCTTTGAGGCAGTGAATGGCTTGTACAAAGTTATTTTGGGTTAGAATATGTTATAATACAATGAATTTGATTGATTACAAGTGCTAGAGATGCATGAAGAATGTTTAAAAGTGAGAAGAAAGACTTGTTGATATTTGTCCCAAATGGGATAAGAACCCAAAACCATTGCTTTGAGGCAGTGAATGGCTTGTATAAAGTTATTTTGGGTTAGAATATGTTATAATACAATGAATTTGATTGATTACAAGTGCTAGAGATGCATGAAGAATGTTTAAAAGTGAGAAGAATGACTTGTTGATATTTGGTCCAAAATGGGATAAGAACCCAAAACCATTGCTTTGAGGCAGTGAATGGCTTGTACAAAGTTATTTTGGGTTAGAATATGTTATAATACAATGAATTTGATTGATTACAAGTGCTAGAGATGCATGAAGAATGTTTGAAAGTGAGAACAAAGACTTGTTGATATTTGGTCACAAATGGGATAAGAACCTAAAACCATTGCTTTGAGGCAGTGAATGGCTTGTATAAAGTTATTTTGGGTTAGAATATGTTATAATACAATGAATTTGATTGATTACAATGTCTAGAGATACATGAAGAATGTTTAGAAGTGAGAAGAAAGACTTATTGATATTTTGTCCCAAATGGGATAAGAACCCAAAACCATTGCTTTGAGGAAGTGAATGGCTTGTATAAAGTTATTTTGGGTTAGAATATGCTATAATACAATGAATTTGATTGATTACAAGTGCTAGAGATAAATGAAGAATGTTTAGAAGTGAGAAGAAAGACTTGTTGATATTTGGTCCCAAATGGGATAAGTACCCAAAACCTTTGCTTTGAGGCAGTGAATGGCTTGTATAAAGTTATTTTGGGTTAGAATATGTTATAATACAATGAATTAGATTGATTACAAGTGCTAGAGATACATGAATAATGTTTAGAAGTGAGAAGAAAGACTTGTTTATATTTGGTCACAAATGGTATAAGAACCCAAAACCTTTGCTTTGAGGTAGTGAATGGCTTGTATAAAGTTATTTTGGGTTAGAATATGTTATAATACAATGAATTAGATTGATTACAAGTGCTAGGGATACATAAATAATGTTTAGAATTGAGAAGAAAGACTTGTTTTTATTTGGTCCCAAATGGGATAAGTACCCAAAACCATTGCTTTGAAGCAGTAAATGCCTTGTATAAAGTTATTTTGGGTTAGAATATGTTATAATACAATGAATTTGATTGATTACAAGTGCTAGAGATGCATGAAGAATGTTTAAAATTGAGAAAAAAACTTGTTGATATTTGGTCCCAAATGAGATAAGTACCCAAAACCATTGCTTTGAGGCAGTAAATGCCTTGTATAAAGTTATTTTGGGTTAGAATATGTTATAATACAATGAATTAGATTGATTACAAATGCTAGAGATACATGAATAGTGTTTAGAAGTGAGAAGAAAGACTTGTTTATATTTGGTCACAAACGGTATAAGAACCCAAAACCTTTGCTTTGAGGCAGTGAATGACTTGTATAAAGTTATTTTGGGTTAGAATATGCTATAATACAATGAATTTGATTGATTACAAGTGCTAGAGATACATGAAGAATATTTAGAAGTGAGAAGAAAGACTTGCTGATATTTCGTCCCAAATGGGATAAGAACCCAAAACCATTGCTTTGAGGCAGTGAATGGCTTGTATAAAGTTATTTGGGTTAGAATATGTTATAATACAATGAATTAGATTGATTACAAGTGCTAGAGATACATGAATAATGTTTAGAAGTGAGTAGAAAGACTTGTTGATATTTGGTCCAAAATGGGATAAGAACCCAAAACCATTGCTTTGAGGCAGTGAATGGCTTGTACAAAGTTATTTTGGGTTAGAATATGTTATAATACAATGAATTTGATTGATTACAAGTGCTAGAGATGCATAAAGAATGTTTAAAAGTGAGAAGAAAGACTTGTTTATATTTGGTCACAAATGGTATAAGAACCCAAAACCATTGCTTTGAGGCAGTAAATGCCTTGTATAAAGTTATTTTGGGTTAGAATATGTTATAATACAATGAATTTGATTGATTACAAGTGCTAGAGATGCATGAAGAATGTTTAAAAGTGAGAAAAAGACTTGTTGATATTTGGTCACAAATGGGAGAAGAACTCAAAACCATTGCTTTGAGGCAGTGAATGGCTTGTATAAAGTTATTTGGGTTAGAATATGTTATAATACAATGAATTAGATTGATTACAAGTGCTAGAGATACATGAATAATGTTTAGAAGTGAGAAGAAAGACTTGTTGATATTTGGTCCAAAATGGGATAAGAACCCAAAACCATTGCTTTGAGGCAGTGAATGGCTTGTACAAAGTTATTTTGGGTTAGAATATGTTATAATACAATGAATTTGATTGATTACAAGTGCTAGAGATGCATGAAGAATGTTTAAAAGTGAGAAGAAAGACTTGTTGATATTTGTCCCAAATGGGATAAGAACCCAAAACCATTGCTTTGAGGCAGTGAATGGCTTGTATAAAGTTATTTTGGGTTAGAATATGTTATAATACAATGAATTTGATTGATTACAAGTGCTAGAGATGCATGAAGAATGTTTAAAAGTGAGAAGAATGACTTGCTGATATTTCGTCCCAAATGGGATAAGAACCCAAAACCATTGCTTTGAGGCAGTGAATGGCTTGTATAAAGTTATTTGGGTTAGAATATGTTATAATACAATGAATTAGATTGATTACAAGTGCTAGAGATACATGAATAATGTTTAGAAGTGAGAAGAAAGACTTGTTGATATTTGGTCCAAAATGGGATAAGAACCCAAAACCATTGCTTTGAGGCAGTGAATGGCTTGTACAAAGTTATTTTGGGTTAGAATATGTTATAATACAATGAATTTGATTGATTACAAGTGCTAGAGATGCATGAAGAATGTTTAAAAGTGAGAAGAAAGACTTGTTGATATTTGTCCCAAATGGGATAAGAACCCAAAACCATTGCTTTGAGGCAGTGAATGGCTTGTATAAAGTTATTTTGGGTTAGAATATGTTATAATACAATGAATTTGATTGATTACAAGTGCTAGAGATGCATGAAGAATGTTTAAAAGTGAGAAGAATGACTTGTTGATATTTGGTCCAAAATGGGATAAGAACCCAAAACCATTGCTTTGAGGCAGTGAATGGCTTGTACAAAGTTATTTTGGGTTAGAATATGTTATAATACAATGAATTTGATTGATTACAAGTGCTAGAGATGCATGAAGAATGTTTGAAAGTGAGAACAAAGACTTGTTGATATTTGGTCACAAATGGGATAAGAACCTAAAACCATTGCTTTGAGGCAGTGAATGGCTTGTATAAAGTTATTTTGGGTTAGAATATGTTATAATACAATGAATTTGATTGATTACAATGTCTAGAGATACATGAAGAATGTTTAGAAGTGAGAAGAAAGACTTATTGATATTTGGTCCCAAATGGGATAAGAACCCAAAACCAATGCTTTGAGGAAGTGAATGGCTTGTATAAAGTTATTTTGGGTTAGAATATGCTATAATACAATGAATTTGATTGATTACAAGTGCTAGAGATAAATGAAGAATGTTTAGAAGTGAGAAGAAAGACTTGTTGATATTTGGTCCCAAATGGGATAAGTACCCAAAACCATTGCTTTGAGGCAGTGAATGGCTTGTATAAAGTTATTTTGGGTTAGAATATGTTATAATACAATGAATTAGATTGATTACAAGTGCTAGAGATACATGAATAATGTTTAGAAGTGAGAAGAAAGACTTGTTTATATTTGGTCACAAATGGTATAAGAACCCAAAACCTTTGCTTTGAGGCAGTGAATGGCTTGTATAAAGTTATTTTGGGTTAGAATATGTTATAATACAATGAATTAGATTGATTACAAGTGCTAGGGATACATGAATAATGTTTAGAATTGAGAAGAAAGACTTGTTTTTATTTGGTCCCAAATGGGATAAGTACCCAAAACCATTACTTTGAGGCAGTAAATGCCTTGTATAAAGTTATTTTGGGTTAGAATATGTTATAATACAATGAATTTGATTGATTACAAGTGCTAGAGATGCATGAAGAATGTTTAAAAGTGAGAAAAAGACTTGTTGATATTTGGTCACAAATGGGAGAAGAACCCAAAACCATTGCTTTGAGGCAGTGAATGGCTTGTATAAAGTTATTTGGGTTAGAATATGTTATAATACAATGAATTAGATTGATTACAAGTGCTAGAGATACATGAATAATGTTTAGAAGTGAGAAGAAAGACTTGTTTATATTTGGTCACAAATGGTATAAGAACCCAAAACCTTTGCTTTGAGGCAGTGAATGACTTGTATAAAGTTATTTTGGGTTAGAATATGCTATAATACAATGAATTTGATTGATTACAAGTGCTAGAGATACATGAAGAATATTTAGAAGTGAGAAGAAAGACTTGCTGATATTTCGTCCCAAATGGGATAAGAACCCAAAACCATTGCTTTGAGGCAGTGAATGGCTTGTATAAAGTTATTTGGGTTAGAATATGTTATAATACAATGAATTAGATTGATTACAAGTGCTAGAGATACATGAATAATGTTTAGAAGTGAGAAGAAAGACTTGTTGATATTTTGTCCCAAATGGGATAAGTACCCAAAATCATTGCTTTGAGGCAGTGAATGGCTTGTATAAAGTTATTTTGGGTTTGAATATGCTATAATACAATGAATTTGATTGATTACAAGTACTAGAGATACATGAAGAATGTTTAGAAGTGAGAAGAAAGACTTGTTGATATTTGGTCCCAAATGGGATAAGTACCCAAAACCATGTCTTTAAGGCAGTGAATGGCTTGGATAAAGTTATTTTGGGTTAGAATATGTTATAATACAATGAATTTGATTGATTACAAGTGCTAGAGATGCATGAAGAATGTTTAAAAGTGAGAAGAAAGACTTGTTGATATTTGGTCCCAAATGGGATAAGAACCGAAAATTATTGCTTTGAGGCAGTGAATGGCTTGGATAAAGTTATTTTGGGTTAGAATATGTTATAATACAATGAATTTGTTTGATTACAAGTGCTAGAGATGCATAAAGAATGTTTAAAAGTGAGAAGAAAGACTTGTTGATATTTGGTCCCAAATGGGATAGGAACCCAAAACCATTGTTTTGAGGCAATGAATGGCTTGTATAAAGTTATTTTGGGTTAGAATATGTTATAATACAATGAATTTGATTGATTACAAGTGCTAGAGATGCATGAAGAATGTTTAAAAGTGAGAAGAAAGACTTGTTGATATTTGGTCCCAAATGGGATAAGAACCCAAAACCATTGCTTTGAGGCAGTGAATGGCTTGTATAAAGTTATTTTGGGTTAGAATATGCTATAATACAATGAATTTGATTGATTACAAGTGCTAGAGATACATGAAGAATGTTTAGAAGTGAGAAGAAAGACTTGTTGATATTTGGTCCCAAATGGGATAAGTACCCAAAACAATTGCTTTGAGGCAGTGAATGGCTTGTATAAAGTTATTTTGGGTTAGAATATGTTATAATACAATGAATTAGATTGATTACAAGTACTAGAGATACATGAATAATGTTTAGAAGTGAGAAGAAAGACTTGTTGATATTTGGTCACAAATGGGATAAGAACCCAAAAACATTGCTTTGAGGCAGTGAATGGCTTGTATAAAGTTATTTTGGGTTAGAATATGTTATAATACAATGATTTTGTTTGATTACAAGTGCTAGAGATGCATGAAGAATGTTTAAAAGTGAGAAGAAAGACTTGTTGATATTTGGTCACAAATGGGATAAGAACCCAAAAACATTGCTTTCAGGCAGTGAATGGCTTGTATAAAGTTAGTTTGGGTTAGAATATGTTATATTATAATGAATTTGATTGATTACAAGTGCTAGAGATGCATGAAAAATGTTTAAAAGTGAGAAGAAAGACTTGTTGATATTTGGTCCCAAATGGGATAAGTACCCAAAACCATTGCTTTGAGGCAATGAATGGCTTGTATAAAGTTATTTTGGGTTTGAATATGTTTTAATACAATGAATTTTATTGATTACAAGTGCTAAAGATGCATGATAAATGTTTAAAAGTGAGAAGAAAGACTTGTTGATATTTGGTCCCAAATGGGATAAGAACCCAAAACCATTGCTTTAAGGCAGTGAATGGCTTGGATAAAGTTATTTTGGGTTAGAATATGTTATAATACAATGAATTTGATTGATTACAAGTGCTAGAGATGCATGAAGAATGTTTAAAAGTGAGAAGAAAGACTTGTTGATATTTGGTCACAAATGGGATAAGAACCCAAAACCATTGCTTTGAGACACTGAATGGCTTGTATAAAGTTATTTCCGTTAGAATATGTTATAATACAATGAATTAGATTGATTATAAGTGCTAGAGATGCATGAAGAATGTTTAAAAGTGAGAAGAAAGACTTGTTGATATTTGGTCCCAAATGGGATAAGAACCCAAAACCATTGCTTTGAGGCAGTGAATGGCTTGTATAAAGTTATTTTGGGTTAGAATATGTTTTAATACAATGAATTTGATTGATTACAAGTGCTAGAGATGCATGAAGAATGTTTAAAAGTGAGAAGAATGACTTGTTGATATTTGGTCCAAAATGGGATAAGAACCCAAAACCATTGCTTTGAGGCAGTGAATGGCTTGTACAAAGTTATTTTGGGTTAGAATATGTTATAATACAATGAATTTGATTGATTACAAGTGCTAGAGATGCATGAAGAATGTTTAAAAGTGAGAAGAAAGACTTGTTGATATTTGTCCCAAATGGGATAAGAACCCAAAACCATTGCTTTGAGGCAGTGAATGGCTTGTATAAAGTTATTTTGGGTTAGAATATGTTATAATACAATGAATTTGATTGATTACAAGTGCTAGAGATGCATGAAGAATGTTTAAAAGTGAGAAGAATGACTTGTTGATATTTAGTCCAAAATGGGATAAGAACCCAAAACCATTGCTTTGAGGCAGTGAATGGCTTGTACAAAGTTATTTTGGGTTAGAATATGTTATAATACAATGAATTTGATTGATTACAAGTGCTAGAGATGCATGAAGAATGTTTGAAAGTGAGAACAAAGACTTGTTGATATTTGGTGACAAATGGGATAAGAACCTAAAACCATTGCTTTGAGGCAGTGAATGGCTTGTATAAAGTTATTATGGGTTAGAATATGTTATAATACAATGAATTTGATTGATTACAATGTCTAGAGATACATGAAGAATGTTTAGAAGTGAGAAGAAAGACTTATTGATATTTGGTCCCAAATGGGATAAGAACCCAAAACCATTGCTTTGAGGAAGTGAATGGCTTGTATAAAGTTATTTTGGGTTAGAATATGCTATAATACAATGAATTTGATTGATTACAAGTGCTAGAGATAAATGAAGAATGTTTAGAAGTGAGAAGAAAGACTTGTTGATATTTGGTCCCAAATGGGATAAGTACCCAAAACCATTGCTTTGAGGCAGTGAATGGCTTGTATAAAGTTATTTTGGGTTAGAATATGTTATAATACAATGAATTAGATTGATTACAAGTGCTAGAGATACATGAATAATGTTTAGAAGTGAGAAGAAAGACTTGTTTATATTTGGTCACAAATGGTATAAGAACCCAAAACCTTTGCTTTGAGGCAGTGAATGGCTTGTATAAAGTTATTTTGGGTTAGAATATGTTATAATACAATGAATTAGATTGATTACAAGTGCTAGGGATACATGAATAATGTTTAGAATTGAGAAGAAAGACTTGTTTTTATTTGGTCCCAAATGGGATAAGTACCCAAAACCATTACTTTGAGGCAGTAAATGCCTTGTATAAAGTTATTTTGGGTTTGAATATGTTATAATACAATGAATTTGATTGATTACAAGTGCTAGAGATGCATGAAGAATGTTTAAAAGTGAGAAGAAGACTTGTTGATATTTGGTCCCAAATGGGAGAAGAACCCAAAACCATTGCTTTGAGGCAGTGAATGGCTTGTATAAAGTTATTTGGGTTAGAATATGTTATAATACAATGAATTAGATTGATTACAAGTGCTAGAGATACATGAATAATGTTTAGAAGTGAGAAGAAAGACTTGTTTATATTTGGTCACAAATGGTATAAGAACCCAAAACCTTTGCTTTGAGGCAGTGAATGACTTGTATAAAGTTATTTTGGGTTAGAATATGCTATAATACAATGAATTTGATTGATTACAAGTGCTAGAGATACATGAAGAATATTTAGAAGTGAGAAGAAAGACTTGCTGATATTTCGTCCCAAATGGGATAAGAACCCAAAACCATTGCTTTGAGGCAGTGAATGGCTTGTATAAAGTTATTTGGGTTAGAATATGTTATAATACAATGAATTAGATTGATTACAAGTGCTAGAGATACATGAATAATGTTTAGAAGTGAGAAGAAAGACTTGTTGATATTTTGTCCCAAATGGGAGAAGAACCCAAAACCATTGCTTTGAGGCAGTGAATGACTTGTATAAAGTTATTTTGGGTTTGAATATGCTATAATACAATGAATTTGATTGATTACAAGTACTAGAGATACATGAAGAATGTTTAGAAGTGAGAAGAAAGACTTGTTGATATTTGGTCCCAAATGGGATAAGTACCCAAAACAATTGCTTTGAGGCAGTGAATGGCTTGTATAAAGTTATTTTGGGTTAGAATATGTTATAATACAATGAATTAGATTGATTACAAGTACTAGAGATACATAAATAATGTTTAGAAGTGAGAAGAAAGACTTGTTGATATTTGGTCACAAATTGGATAAGAACCCAAAAACATTGCTTTGAGGCAGTGAATGGCTTGTATAAAGTTATTTTGGGTTAGAATATGTTATAAGACAATGAATTTGATTGATTACAAGTGCTAGAGATGCATGAAGAATGTTTAAAAGTGAGAAGAAAGACTTGTTGATATTTGGTCCCAAATGGGATAAGAACCCAAAAACATTGGTTTGAGGCAGTGAATGGCTTGTATAAAGTTAGTTTGGGTTAGAATATGTTATATTATAATGAATTTGATTGATTACAAGTGCTAGAGATGCATGAAAAATGTTTAAAAGTGAGAAGAAAGACTTGTTGATATTTGGTCCCAAATGGGATAAGTACCCAAAACCATTGCTTTGAGGCAATGAATGGCTTGTATAAAGTTATTTTGGGTTTGAATATGTTTTAATACAATGAATTTTATTAATTACAAGTGCTAAAGATGCATGATAAATGTTTAAAAGTGAGAAGAAAGACTTGTTGATATTTGGTCCCAAATGGGATAAGAACCCAAAACCATTGCTTTAAGGCAGTGAATGGCTTGGATAAAGTTATTTTGGGTTAGAATATGTTATAATACAATGAATTTGATTGATTACAAGTGCTAGAGATGCATGAAGAATGTTTAAAAGTGAGAAGAAAGACTTGTTGATATTTGGTCCTAAATGGGAAAAGAACCGAAAATTATTGCTTTGAGGCAGTAAATGGCTTGGATAAAGTTATTTTGGGTTAGAATATGTTATAATACAATGAATATGTTTGATTACAAGTGCTAGAGATGCATGAAGAATGTTTAAAAGTGAGAAGAAAGACTTGTTGATATTTGGTCCCAAATGGGATAGGAACCCAAAACCATTGCTTTGAGGCAGTGAATGGCTTGTATAAAGTTATTTTGGGTTAGAATATGTTATAATACAATGAATTTGATTGATTACAAGTGCTAGAGATGCATGAAGAATGTTTAAAAGTGAGAAGAAAGACTTGTTGATATTTGGTCCCAAATGGGATAAGAACCCAAAACCATTGCTGTGAGGCAGTGAATGGCTTGGATAAAGTTATTTTGGGTTAAAATATGTTATAATACAATGAATTTGATTGATTACAAGTGCTAGAAATGCATGAAGAATGTTTAAAAGTGAGAAGAAATACTTGTTGATATTTGGTCCCAAATAGGATAAGAACCCAAAACCATTGCTTTGAGGCAGTGAATGGCTTGTACAAAGTTATTTTTGGTTTGAATATATTTTAATACAATGAATTTTATTGATTACAAGTGCTAAAGATGCATGATAAATGTTTAAAAGTGAGAAGAAAGACTTGTTGATATTTGGTCCCAAATGGGATAAGAACCCAAAACCATTGCTTTAAGGCAGTGAATGGCTTGGATAAAGTTATTTTAGGTTAGAATATGTTATAATACAATGAATATGTTTGATTACAAGTGCTAGAGATGCATGAAGAATGTTTAAAAGTGAGAAGAAAGACTTGTTGATATTTGGTCCCAAATGGGATAAGAACCCAAAACCATTGCTTTGAGGCAGTGAATGACTTGTATAAAGTTATTTTGGGTTAGAATATGCTATAATACAATGAATTTGATTGATTACAAGTGCTAGAGATACATGAAGAATGTTTAGAAGTGAGAAGAAAGACTTGTTGATATTTGGTCCCAAATGGGATAAGTACCCAAAACAATTGCTTTGAGGCAGTGAATGGCTTGTATAAAGTTATTTTGGGTTAGAATATGTTATAATACAATGAATTAGATTGATTACAAGTACTAGAGATACATAAATAATGTTTAGAAGTGAGAAGAAAGACTTGTTGATATTTGGTCACAAATGGGATAAGAACCCAAAAACATTGCTTCGAGGCAGTGAATGGCTTGTATAAAGTTATTTTGGGTTAGAATATGTTATAAGAAAATGAATTTGATTGATTACAAGTGCTAGAGATGCATGAAGAATGTTTAAAAGTGAGAAGAAAGACTTGTTGATATTTGGTCCCAAATGGGATAAGAACCCAAAAACATTGGTTTGAGGCAGTGAATGGCTTGTATAAAGTTAGTTTGGGTTAGAATATGTTATATTATAATGAATTTGATTGATTACAAGTGCTAGAGATGCATGAAAAATGTTTAAAAGTGAGAAGAAAGACTTGTTGATATTTGGTCCCAAATGGGATAAGTACCCAAAACCATTGCTTTGAGGCAATGAATGGTTTGTATAAAGTTATTTTGGGTTTGAATATGTTTTAATACAATGAATTTTATTAATTACAAGTGCTAAAGATGCATGATAAATGTTTAAAAGTGAGAAGAAAGACTTGTTGATATTTGGTCCCAAATGGGATAAGAACCCAAAACCATTGCTTTAAGGCAGTGAATGGCTTGGATAAAGTTATTTTGGGTTAGAATATGTTATAATACAATGAATTTGATTGATTACAAGTGCTAGAGATGCATGAAGAATGTTTAAAAGTGAGAAGAAAGACTTGTTGATATTTGGTCCCAAATGGGATAAGAACCGAAAATTATTGCTTTGAGGCAGTGAATGGCTTGGATAAAGTTATTTTTGGTTAGAATATGTTATAATACAATGAATATGTTTGATTACAAGTGCTAGAGATGCATGAAGAATGTTTAAAAGTGAGAAGAAAGACTTGTTGATATTTGGTCCCAAATGGGATAGGAACCCAAAACCATTGCTTTGAGGCAGTGAATGGCTTGTATAAAGTTATTTTGGGTTAGAATATGTTATAATACAATGAATTTGATTGATTACAAGTGCTAGAGATGCATGAAGAATGTTTAAAAGTGAGAAGAAAGACTTGTTGATATTTGGTCCCAAATGGGATAAGAACCCAAAACCATTGCTGTGAGGCAGTGAATGGCTTGGATAAAGTTATTTTAGGTTAAAATATGTTATAATACAATGAATTTGATTGATTACAAGTGCTAGAAATGCATGAAGAATGTTTAAAAGTGAGAAGAAATACTTGTTGATATTTGGTCCCAAATAGGATAAGAACCCAAAACCATTGCTTTGAGGCAGTGAATGGCTTGTACAAAGTTATTTTGGGTTAGAATATGTTATAATACAATGAATTTGATTGATTACAAGTGCTAGAGATGCATGAAGAATGTTTAAAGTGAGAAGAAAGACTTGTTGATATTTGGTCACAAATGGGATAAGAACCCAAAACCATTGCTTTGAGGCAGTGAATGGCTTGTATAAAGTTATTTTGGGTTAGAATATGTTATAATACAATGAATTTTATTGATTACAAGTGCTAGAGATGCATGAAGAATGTTTAAAAGTGAGAAGAAAGACCTTGTTGATATTTGGTCCCAAATGAGATAAGTGTGAGATTTCAAGTATAAGATCGAGTATAAAGAGGTTTATGGTTGAATGAACGAGAGAAATGAGATTAGAAGAGTTTGCGAGTTTAGAGATTGTGAAGAAAGAGAGAACTTCTCTTTTCATACATGAAAAAGAACTATGCTTACAAACTATATAAAGACTAGACAAAGAGAATAAAATACATACAAATATACAAGATATTTTGTTTCCCACTTGAAGGTGAAAGCGACGTGAGCTTGGGGTTGTCTTCTAAGCACAACATGTGACTTCTTCTTGTCTCGAGCTCCAACGGTCATATTGGAAGGATCTAGGCCTCCATTCTTCTAGGGCGAACTTGTGGCGAGTTACAAAGGGGCCTTAAGTGATGAGCTGATGGTTTAGGGAGTAATGGGCTTGGCCTTGAGGAATGGTCGTACGGACGACCGGTTGTACGGACGAGTGAATTCACTTGGTCGAGACATGAACGTATGGTTGGTTGCAAGGTCGACCATGAATGGTGTTCCCTTTCACACTCCCCCTCAAGCTTAAGCATCAAAGATTTGAAGATTGAGCTTGACACATGGAACACCCACCTCATTAAAAACCTTAGCATAGAAAACCACTTGGGATAAAACTATGCATATGGGAAAAAGAGTGTGGGAGTCATGGTTTAGTGAGATCCATGAGTCCAAGTTTCGAGTGTATATATTCACACACTTGAGGGCTTGCTGCCTTGGTGAGTATGTCGGCCAATTGTTCCGAGCTCTCGGTGTAGCAAGGTAGTATTACACCAAGTCCTACTTGTTCTCGTACTTTGTGGCAATCAATCTCGATATGCTTTGTTCTCTCGTGAAACACCGAATTTGAAGCTATGTGGATTGCAGCTTCATTGTCACAATGCATTGTGATTGGCTTTGTTGACTCCACTCCTAAGTCTTTAAGAAGCGCTTTGAGCCACATCAACTCGGTAGTAAGCTTCCTCATTGCCCGGTACTCGGATTCGGCACTTGAAAGTGAGACCACCTTTTGTTTCTTGCTTTTCCAAGTCACCAAGTTTCCTCCAATGAAGGTACAATAACCGGTTGTTGAGCGTCTATCTCCATGATCACCGGCATAATCCGCATCACAATAGCCTATCAACTCCGTATTTTTATTGCATCCCATCCATATGCCTTGTCCCGGAGCTCCTTTAAGGTATTTGAGAATTCGGCTCACCATGTTCCAATGATGCACCTTGGGAGCTTGCATATGTTGGCTCACCTGATTCACCGCATAAGAAATGTCAGGTCGAGTGATGGTTAAGTAGATAAGCTTACCTACTAGTCGACGGTATTGTGAGGCATCTTCATAAGGAACTTCTTCTTGCTCCCCCTCTCGGATAACTTGGAAATCAACTTCAAGTGGTGATGCAACCGGTCTTGAACCTAGCTTACCTACTTCATTTAAAAGATCAAGAGTGTATTTTCTTTGTGATAAGAAGAGACCTTCCTTTGATCTACAAACTTCTATCCCAAGAAAATACTTTAGTTCACCTAGATCTTTAATATCAAAGACTGATTTTAAAAATAGTTTAGTATCTTGAATCCCTACCTTGTCATTCCCAGAGATGATAATATCATCCACATAAACAAGAATGACAACAAAAACTCTTTGGCTTTGTGATGTGAATAGGGTGTGATCAGCCTCGGATCTCTTAAAGTCTTTTTCCATCAAGGTGGTGCTCAGCTTGTGATACTAAGCTCTCGGTGATTGTTTTAGGCCATAGATAGCTTTGTTGAGCTTGAACACTTTTCCGGGTGAGATGGTATCTTCTAAACCCGGTGGAGGTCTCATGTAAACTTCATCTTCGAGTTCACCTTGAAGAAACGCATTCTTGACGTCCATTTGCCATAGTTCCCATTCAAGATTCACGGCTAAGGACAATACTACCCGGACAGTATGGAGCTTGGCTACCGGTGCAAAGGTATCAAGGTAATCTTCTCCATAGGTTTGTGTAAACCCTCTTGCAACAAGCCTAGCTTTGTAGCGTTCGATCCCCCCATCACTCTTGTACTTTATAGTGAATATCCACTTGGATGTGACCGCTTTCTTTCCCTTGGGGAGAGTAACTACATTCCATGTGTTGTTTTGTTCCATGGCTTTAGTTTCTTCTTTAACCGCTTCTCTCCACTCTTTGTGCTCTTTAGCCTCTTCATAGCTTTGTGGAATCCATTGTGAGTCCACTTGGGTAATGTAGGCTTGATGTTCGAAGGGAAAGTGTGCAAGAGTGCATACGGCTTGTATGGGATGAGCAACAGCCATGTTGTTGTAGTAAACTCTTGTTTTCTTCCAATTTGATGGGTTAGACTTGATCCTTTCACTTCTTCTTAGCTCAATGACTTCGCCTTGTGGTTGTTCACTTTGTTCCATAGAACTTTGTCCCTCTTGATTTTCACTATCTTCTTGTTGTAGTGAATTTAAACCCTCTTCTCCTTGACCATAGTCTTGATCATCATTGTTTTCTTCGGATAGGTTCTCATCTTCTTGTTCTTGTGGGTCATGTGTCTCATGTTCTTGGTCTTGGTCCGTAGTATTCGGTGTTGGTGAAGGTGAAGGTGATTCACTTGACTCTCGAGAATTCTCGACCCCAAGCTTTTCTAGGATAGCCCGAAGGTTGTTGGCACGATCGGATGGAGAGTGAGATAGGTCTTTTAGTTCTTCCCAATTCTTCTTTTCATAGTACCCATTTGCTTCAATGAACTTAACATCTCTCGAAACATGAACTCGTCTAGTTTCCGGATCATAGCACTTGTAGCCCTTTTGTGTTGGTGAGTACCCGATCAACATGCACTTGGTGCTCTTGGCTTCCAACTTATTGCGAAGTTCACCTGGTTTCAACACATAGCACACACACCCAAACACACGTAAGTGATTAATATTGGGTTTAACTTTGTGAAGAACTTCAAAGGGTGAGAGATCGCTTAGTATTTTTGTAGGTGTGCGGTTGATTAAGTAGCAAGCCGCAACGACAGCATCTCCCCAAAATGATTTTGGTACATTGGTGTGGAACATCATTGATCTTGCTACTTCCATGAGGTGCCTATTCTTTCTCTCGGCTACACCATTTTGTTGAGGGGTATATGGACAACTTGTTTGTTGAATGATGCCATGTTTGGTTAAGTGTTGTTTGAAGGCATGACTTGTATACTCCCCACCATTATCCGACCTTAAAATCTTAATCTTGGCATTATAGTGGTTAGTCACATAAGTTTGAAAGTTCATAAAAGCTTCAAGAACACGATCCTTAGAAGGAAGTAAGGTTAACCAAGTGTATTTCGATTTTTCATCAATGAAGGTAACATAGTACTTTTGATTTTCCCTAGACATGCAAGGTGAAGTCCACACATCCGAATGAATCAAATCAAAGCAATTTTCATAGATAGTACTAGACTTGGGAAAAACAGATTTGCAATGCTTGCCAAGAATACATGCTTCACATTCATCATTTTTAAAAGAAACATTAGGCAACATTAAATTTAAAGCACGAGTATGAGGGTGACCAAGTCTAGCATGCCAAATAGCACTATTCGCACTAACAATAATAGAACTAAAACAAGATGAAGAAGAAGAAGTAGATAGGTCGGTATTTTTAAGAACATAGAGGTCATCTTTGGTCTTGCCTTGGCCAAGAAGCTTACTTGTCTTAATATCCTGAAAATAAACATCATTAGGTCCAAAGATAACATGACAATTTAGATCTTTAGTAGCTTTTCTAACCGATACTAAATTTGATGCAAAGTTAGGCATATAGAAAGCTTTAGTATCTTTGTTAAACAACTTTAAAGTTCCAATTCCTTTAACCGGTACCTTGTCCCCATTAGCAATAGTAACATTTCCTAAAGCCGGTTCTATATCACTTATTAATTTAGAATCGCTAATCATGTGATGAGAGGCTCCGGAATCAACTATAAGAGGCTTAATGGAAGTAAGGGCAAGGTTAACATTACCGGATGACTCCTTGAGGGCCTTAATGATAGCCTCAAGGTCACACTTCCTTACAACGTCCGATGATGCAGCAAGCGCCGCTCCTTGGGTCTCCACGGCTTGATTGTTGTTGTTGTTGTCCGGGTGAGTCACTTCACCGGATGCACAAGCTTGGTTAGCCCTCGGGTCGCGGTTGTCATCTCTCGGACGAAGATGGGGATGAAGCACCCAACACTTCTCTTTGTGGTGACCGGATCTTTTGCAATGATGGCAAATGGTCGCTTGTTGTTGGAGCTATTGTTGTTGTTGTTCCGGTAGTAGCTCTTGTTAGCCGTGGCTACTTCACTTTGGTTGGCGGTGATAAGTTCACCTTTTCCCCCAAATAGCCCGATAGATCCATGTTCTCTTTGAACTTGAGAGCACACGTCGTCAAGACTAGGGAGCTTGTCCGACCGGAGAATGTGCTTGATGAGGTCGTTGTACGACGAGTTGAGAGTCAAGAGAAGTCCAAAGACTTTGTCTTGTTCTCTCCTTTCATTGATGACCGCGGGGTCAACCGAGCTAGGTCGAAGCATCTCAAGCTCAGCCCAAAGAGAGCGAAATTTCCCAAAGTGTTTGGTGAACTCCATGTCTTCTTGGCTGAGGTTGTTGATGGCTCTTTTGACTTCAAAAACCCGGTTAAGGTTAGTGACATTCCCAAAGACATTTTTGAGAGTGTCCCACAACTCCTTAGCGGTTTCACAATAAGAATAAGCTTCAAGGATTGGAGCTTCGAGGGAGTTTTGGATGAGAGCAAGAACATTTTGGTCCTCTTGGAACCACTTCTCTTCATCGATGGAGGCGGCCTCCTTCTTCCCTTCTGTTGGAGTTTCACTCTTTTCGATGTGACTCCAAAGACCACGGCCACACAAGGCCGTCTTTGTGGTTCTTGCCCACAATAAGTAGTTACTCCCCTTGAGAGTAACCGGAACCACCAAAGATTTGAGACCTTCCATGGTAGATACGATGAGCTAGGAGATTATTATCCAACGGGTAAAGGCTTTGTCCAACGGTTAAAAGAAAACCGAAGAACAAGAAGATGATAAAGATGAGTTTAAGCGAGAGAGAACGAAAGAGATTTGAGATTTAAACGGTGATTAAGAGCAACCTGGCTCTGATACCATGTGAGATTTCAAGTATAAGATCGAGTATAAAGAGGTTTATGGTTGAATGAACGAGAGAAATGAGATTAGAAGAGTTTGCGAGTTTAGAGATTGTGAAGAAAGAGAGAACTTCTCTTTTCATACATGAAAAAGAACTATGCTTACAAACTATATAAAGACTAGACAAAGAGAATAAAATACATACAAATATACAAGATATTTTGTTTCCCACTTGAAGGTGAAAGCGACGTGAGCTTGGGGTTGTCTTCTAAGCACAACATGTGACTTCTTCTTGTCTCGAGCTCCAACGGTCATATTGGAAGGATCTAGGCCTCCATTCTTCTAGGGCAAACTTGTGGCGAGTTACAAAGGGGCCTTAAGTGATGAGCTGATGGTTTAGGGAGTAATGGGCTTGGCCTTGAGGAATGGTCGTACGGACGACCGGTTGTACGGACGAGTGAATTCACTTGGTCGAGACATGAACGTATGGTTGGTTGCAAGGTCGACCATGAATGGTGTTCCCTTTCACAATAAGAACCCAAAACCATTGCTTTGAGGCAGTGAATGGCTTGTATAAAGTTATTTTGGGTTAGAATATGTTATAATACAATGAATTTGATTGATTACAAGTGCTAGAGATGCATGAAGAATGTTTAAAAGTGAGAAGAAAGACTTGTTGATATTTGGTCCAAAATGGGATAAGAACCCAAAACCATTGCTTTGAGGCAGTGAATGGCTTGTACAAAGTTTTTGGGTTAGAATATGTTATAATACCATGAATTTGATTGATTACAAGTGCTAGAGAAGCATGAAGAATGTTTAAAAGTGAGAAGAAAGACTTGTTGATATTTGGTCACAAATGGGATAAGAACCCAAAACCATTGCTTTGAGGCAGTGAATGGCTTGTATAAAGTTATTTTGGGTTAGAATATGTTATAATACAATGAATTTTATTGATTACAAGTGCTAGAGATGCATGAAGAATGTTTAAAAGTGAGAAGAAAGACTTGTTGATATTTGGTCCCAAATGGGATAAGTACCCAAAACCATTGCTTTGAGGCAATGAATGGCTTGTATAAAGTTATTTTGGGTTTGAATATGTTTTAATACAATGAATTTTATTAATTACAAGTGCTAAAGATGCATGATAAATGTTTAAAAGTGAGAAGAAAGACTTGTTGATATTTGGTCACAAATGGGATAAGAACCCAAAACCATTGCTTTGAGGCAGTGAATGGCTTGTATAAAGTTATTTTGGGTTAGAATATGTTATAATACAATCAATTTTATTGATTACAAGTGCTAGAGATGCATGAAGAATGTTTAAAAGTGAGAAGAAAGACTTGTTGATATTTGGTCACAAATGGGATAAGAACCCAAAACCATTGCTTTGAGGCAGTGAATGGCTTGTATAAAGTTATTTTGGGTTAGAATATGTTATAATACAATGAATTTTATTGATTACAAGTGCTAGAGATGCATGAAGAATGTTTAAAAGTGAGAAGAAAGACTTGTTGATATTTGGTCCCAAATGGGATAAGTACCCAAAACCATTGCTTTGAGGCAATGAATGGCTTGTATAAAGTTATTTTGGGTTTGAATATGTTTTAATACAATGAATTTTAATAATTACAAGTGCTAAAGATGCATGATAAATGTTTAAAAGTGAGAAGAAAGACTTGTTGATATTTGGTCACAAATGGGATAAGAACCCAAAACCATTGCTTTGAGGCAGTGAATGGCTTGTATAAAGTTATTTTGGGTTAGAATATGTTATAATACAATGAATTTTATTGATTACAAGTGCTAGAGATGCATGAAGAATGTTTAAAAGTGAGAAGAAAGACTTGTTGATATTTGGTCCAAAATGGGATAAGAACCCAAAACCATTGCTTTGAGGCAGTGAATGGCTTGTACAAAGTTATTTTGGGTTAGAATATGTTATAATACCATGAATTTGATTGATTACAAGTGCTAGAGAAGCATGAAGAATGTTTAAAAGTGAGAAGAAAGACTTGTTGATATTTGGTCACAAATGGGATAAGAACCCAAAACCATAGCTTTGAGGCAGTGAATGGCTTGTATAAAGTTATTTTGGGTTAGAATATGTTATAATACAATGAATTTTATTGATTACAAGTGCTAGAGATGCATGAAGAATGTTTAAAAGTGAGAAGAAAGACTTGTTGATATTTGGTCCCAAATGGGATAAGTACCCAAAACCATTGCTTTGAGGCAATGAATGGCTTGTATAAAGTTATTTTGGGTTTGAATATGTTTTAATACAATGAATTTTATTAATTACAAGTGCTAAAGATGCATGATAAATGTTTAAAAGTGAGAAGAAAGACTTGTTGATATTTGGTCAAAAATGGGATAAGAACCCAAAACCATTGCTTTGAGGCAGTGAATGGCTTGTATAAAGTTATTTTGGGTTAGAATATGTTATAATACAATGAATTTTATTGATTACAAGTGCTAGAGATGCATGAAGAATGTTTAAAAGTGAGAAGAAAGACTTGTTGATATTTGGTCCCAAATGGGATAAGTACCCAAAACCATTGCTTTGAGGCAATGAATGGCTTGTATAAAGTTATTTTGGGTTTGAATATGTTTTAATACAATGAATTTTATTAATTACAAGTGCTAAAGATGCATGATAATTGTTTAAAAGTGAGAAGAAAGACTTGTTGATATTTGGTCCCAAATGGGATATGAACCCAAAAGCATTGCTTTAAGGCAGTGAATGGCTTGGATAAAGTTATTTTGGGTTATAATATGTTATAATACAATGAATTTGATTGATTACAAGTGCTAGAGATGCATGAAGAATGTTTAAAAGTGAGAAGAAAGACTTGTTGATATTTGGTCCCAAATGGGATAAGAACCGAAAATTATTGCTTTGAGGCAGTGAATGGCTTGGATAAAGTTATTTTGGGTTAGAATATTTTATAATACAATGAATATGTTTGATTACAAGTGCTAGAGATGCATGAAGAATGTTTAAAAGTGAGAAGAAAGACTTGTTGATATTTGGTCCCAAATGGGATAGGAACCCAAAACCATTGCTTTGAGGCAGTGAATGGCTTGTATAAAGTTATTTTGGGTTAGAATATGTTATAATACAATGAATTTGATTGATTACAAGTGCTAGAGATGCATGAAGAATGTTTAAAAGTGAGAAGAAAGACTTGTTGATATTTGGTCCCAAATGGGATAAGAACCCAAAACCATTGCTGTGAGGCTGTGAATGGCTAGGATAAAGTTATTTTGGGTTAAAATATGTTATAATACAATGAATTTGATTGATTACAAGTGCTAGAGATGCATGAAGAATGTTTAAAAGTGAGAAGAAAGACTTGTTGATATTTGGTCACAAATGGGATAAGAACCCAAAACCATTGCTGTGAGGCAGTGAATGGCTTGTATAAAGTTATTTTGGGTTAGAATATGCTATAATAAAATGAATTTGATTGATTACAAGTGCTAGAGATACATGAAGAATGTTTAGAAGTGAGAAGAAAGACTTGTTGATATTTGGTCCCAAATGGGATAAGTACCCAAAACAATTGCTTTGAGGCAGTGAATGGCTTGTATAAAGTTATTTTGGGTTAGAATATGTTATAATACAATGAATTAGATTGATTACAAGTACTAGAGATACATGAATAATGTTTAGAAGTGAGAAGAAAGACTTGTTGATATTTGGTCACAAATGGGATAAGAACCCAAAAACATTGCTTTGAGGCAGTGAATGGCTTGTATAAAGTTATTTTGGGTTAGAATATGTTATAATACAATGAATTTGATTGATTACAAGTGCTAGAGATGCATGAAGAATATTTAAAAGTGAGAAGAAAGACTTGTTGATATTTGGTCTCAAATGGGATAAGAACCGAAAATTATTGCTTTGAGGCAGTGAATGGCTTGGATAAAGTTATTTTGGGTTAGAATATGTTATAAAAAATTGAATATGTTTGATTACAAGTGCTAGAGATGCATGAAGAATGTTTAAAAGTGAGAAGAAAGACTTGTTGATATTTGGTCCCAAATGGGATAAGAACCCAAAACCATTGCTTTGAGGCCGTGAATGGCTTGTATAAAGTTATTTTGGGTTAGAATATGCTATAATACAATGAATTTGATTGATTACAAGTGCTAGAGATACATGAAGAATGTTTAGAAGTGAGAAGAAAGACTTGTTGATATTTGGTCACAAATGGGATAAGAACCCAAAAACATTGCTTTGAGGCAGTGAATGGCTTGTATAAAGTTATTTTGGGTTAGAATATGTTATAATACAATGAATTTGATTGATTACAAGTGCTAGAGATGCATGAAGAATGTTTAAAAGTGAGAAGAAAGACTTGTTGATATTTGGTCACAAATGGGATAAGAACCCAAAAACATTGCTTTGAGGCAGTGAATGGTTTGTCTAAAGTTAGTTTGGGTTAGAATATGTTATATTATAATGAATTTGATTGATTACAAGTGCTAGAGATGCATGAAAAATGTTTAAAAGTGAGAAGAAAGACTTGTTGATATTTGGTCCCAAATGGGATAAGTACCCAAAACCATTGCTTTGAGGCAATGAATGGCTTGTATAAAGTTATTTTGGGTTTGAATATGTTTTAATACAATGAATTTTATTGATTACAAGTGCTAAAGATGCATGATAAATGTTTAAAAGTGAGAAGAAAGACTTGTTGATATTTGGTCCCAAATGGGATAAGAACCCAAAACAATTGCTTTAAGGCAGTGAATGGCTTGGATAAAGTTATTTTGGGTTAGAATATGTTATAATACAATGAATTTGATTGATTACAAGTGCTAGAGATGCATGAAGAATATTTAAAAGTGAGAAGAAAGACATGTTGATATTTGGTCCCAAATGGGATAAGAACCGAAAATTATTGCTTTGAGGCAGTGAATGGCTTGGATAAAGTTATTTTGGGTTAGAATATGTTATAATACAATGAATATGTTTGATTACAAGTGCTAGAGATGCATGAAGAATGTTTAAAAGTGAGAAGAAAGACTTGTTGATATTTGGTCCCAAATGGGATAGGAACCCAAAACCATTGCTTTGAGGCAGTGAATGGCTTGTATAAAGTTATTTTGGGTTAGAATATGTTATAATACAATGAATTTTATTGATTACAAGTGCTAGAGATGCATGAAGAATGTTTAAAAGTGAGAAGAAAGACTTGTTGATATTTGGTCCAAAATGGGATAAGAACCCAAAACCATTGCTTTGAGGCAGTGAATGGCTTGTACAAAGTTATTTTGGGTTAGAATATGTTATAATACCATGAATTTGATTGATTACAAGTGCTAGAGAAGCATGAAGAATGTTTAAAAGTGAGAAGAAAGACTTGTTGATATTTGGTCACAAATGGGATAAGAACCCAAAACCATAGCTTTGAGGCAGTGAATGGCTTGTATAAAGTTATTTTGGGTTAGAATATGTTATAATACAATGAATTTTATTGATTACAAGTGCTAGAGATGCATGAAGAATGTTTAAAAGTGAGAAGAAAGACTTGTTGATATTTGGTCCCAAATGGGATAAGTACCCAAAACCATTGCTTTGAGGCAATGAATGGCTTGTATAAAGTTATTTTGGGTTTGAATATGTTTTAATACAATGAATTTTATTAATTACAAGTGCTAAAGATGCATGATAAATGTTTAAAAGTGAGAAGAAAGACTTGTTGATATTTGGTCAAAAATGGGATAAGAACCCAAAACCATTGCTTTGAGGCAGTGAATGGCTTGTATAAAGTTATTTTGGGTTAGAATATGTTATAATACAATGAATTTTATTGATTACAAGTGCTAGAGATGCATGAAGAATGTTTAAAAGTGAGAAGAAAGACTTGTTGATATTTGGTCCCAAATGGGATAAGTACCCAAAACCATTGCTTTGAGGCAATGAATGGCTTGTATAAAGTTATTTTGGGTTTGAATATGTTTTAATACAATGAATTTTATTAATTACAAGTGCTAAAGATGCATGATAATTGTTTAAAAGTGAGAAGAAAGACTTGTTGATATTTGGTCCCAAATGGGATATGAACCCAAAAGCATTGCTTTAAGGCAGTGAATGGCTTGGATAAAGTTATTTTGGGTTATAATATGTTATAATACAATGAATTTGATTGATTACAAGTGCTAGAGATGCATGAAGAATGTTTAAAAGTGAGAAGAAAGACTTGTTGATATTTGGTCCCAAATGGGATAAGAACCGAAAATTATTGCTTTGAGGCAGTGAATGGCTTGGATAAAGTTATTTTGGGTTAGAATATTTTATAATACAATGAATATGTTTGATTACAAGTGCTAGAGATGCATGAAGAATGTTTAAAAGTGAGAAGAAAGACTTGTTGATATTTGGTCCCAAATGGGATAGGAACCCAAAACCATTGCTTTGAGGCAGTGAATGGCTTGTATAAAGTTATTTTGGGTTAGAATATGTTATAATACAATGAATTTGATTGATTACAAGTGCTAGAGATGCATGAAGAATGTTTAAAAGTGAGAAGAAAGACTTGTTGATATTTGGTCCCAAATGGGATAAGAACCCAAAACCATTGCTGTGAGGCTGTGAATGGCTAGGATAAAGTTATTTTGGGTTAAAATATGTTATAATACAATGAATTTGATTGATTACAAGTGCTAGAGATGCATGAAGAATGTTTAAAAGTGAGAAGAAAGACTTGTTGATATTTGGTCACAAATGGGATAAGAACCCAAAACCATTGCTGTGAGGCAGTGAATGGCTTGTATAAAGTTATTTTGGGTTAGAATATGCTATAATAAAATGAATTTGATTGATTACAAGTGCTAGAGATACATGAAGAATGTTTAGAAGTGAGAAGAAAGACTTGTTGATATTTGGTCCCAAATGGGATAAGTACCCAAAACAATTGCTTTGAGGCAGTGAATGGCTTGTATAAAGTTATTTTGGGTTAGAATATGTTATAATACAATGAATTAGATTGATTACAAGTACTAGAGATACATGAATAATGTTTAGAAGTGAGAAGAAAGACTTGTTGATATTTGGTCACAAATGGGATAAGAACCCAAAAACATTGCTTTGAGGCAGTGAATGGCTTGTATAAAGTTATTTTGGGTTAGAATATGTTATAATACAATGAATTTGATTGATTACAAGTGCTAGAGATGCATGAAGAATATTTAAAAGTGAGAAGAAAGACTTGTTGATATTTGGTCTCAAATGGGATAAGAACCGAAAATTATTGCTTTGAGGCAGTGAATGGCTTGGATAAAGTTATTTTGGGTTAGAATATGTTATAAAAAATTGAATATGTTTGATTACAAGTGCTAGAGATGCATGAAGAATGTTTAAAAGTGAGAAGAAAGACTTGTTGATATTTGGTCCCAAATGGGATAAGAACCCAAAACCATTGCTTTGAGGCCGTGAATGGCTTGTATAAAGTTATTTTGGGTTAGAATATGCTATAATACAATGAATTTGATTGATTACAAGTGCTAGAGATACATGAAGAATGTTTAGAAGTGAGAAGAAAGACTTGTTGATATTTGGTCACAAATGGGATAAGAACCCAAAAACATTGCTTTGAGGCAGTGAATGGCTTGTATAAAGTTATTTTGGGTTAGAATATGTTATAATACAATGAATTTGATTGATTACAAGTGCTAGAGATGCATGAAGAATGTTTAAAAGTGAGAAGAAAGACTTGTTGATATTTGGTCACAAATGGGATAAGAACCCAAAAACATTGCTTTGAGGCAGTGAATGGTTTGTCTAAAGTTAGTTTGGGTTAGAATATGTTATATTATAATGAATTTGATTGATTACAAGTGCTAGAGATGCATGAAAAATGTTTAAAAGTGAGAAGAAAGACTTGTTGATATTTGGTCCCAAATGGGATAAGTACCCAAAACCATTGCTTTGAGGCAATGAATGGCTTGTATAAAGTTATTTTGGGTTTGAATATGTTTTAATACAATGAATTTTATTGATTACAAGTGCTAAAGATGCATGATAAATGTTTAAAAGTGAGAAGAAAGACTTGTTGATATTTGGTCCCAAATGGGATAAGAACCCAAAACAATTGCTTTAAGGCAGTGAATGGCTTGGATAAAGTTATTTTGGGTTAGAATATGTTATAATACAATGAATTTGATTGATTACAAGTGCTAGAGATGCATGAAGAATATTTAAAAGTGAGAAGAAAGACATGTTGATATTTGGTCCCAAATGGGATAAGAACCGAAAATTATTGCTTTGAGGCAGTGAATGGCTTGGATAAAGTTATTTTGGGTTAGAATATGTTATAATACAATGAATATGTTTGATTACAAGTGCTAGAGATGCATGAAGAATGTTTAAAAGTGAGAAGAAAGACTTGTTGATATTTGGTCCCAAATGGGATAGGAACCCAAAACCATTGCTTTGAGGCAGTGAATGGCTTGTATAAAGTTATTTTGGGTTAGAATATGTTATAATACAATGAATTTTATTGATTACAAGTGCTAGAGATGCATGAAGAATGTTTAAAAGTGAGAAGAAAGACTTGTTGATATTTGGTCCAAAATGGGATAAGAACCCAAAACCATTGCTTTGAGGCAGTGAATGGCTTGTACAAAGTTATTTTGGGTTAGAATATGTTATAATACCATGAATTTGATTGATTACAAGTGCTAGAGAAGCATGAAGAATGTTTAAAAGTGAGAAGAAAGACTTGTTGATATTTGGTCACAAATGGGATAAGAACCCAAAACCATAGCTTTGAGGCAGTGAATGGCTTGTATAAAGTTATTTTGGGTTAGAATATGTTATAATACAATGAATTTTATTGATTACAAGTGCTAGAGATGCATGAAGAATGTTTAAAAGTGAGAAGAAAGACTTGTTGATATTTGGTCCCAAATGGGATAAGTACCCAAAACCATTGCTTTGAGGCAATGAATGGCTTGTATAAAGTTATTTTGGGTTTGAATATGTTTTAATACAATGAATTTTATTAATTACAAGTGCTAAAGATGCATGATAAATGTTTAAAAGTGAGAAGAAAGACTTGTTGATATTTGGTCAAAAATGGGATAAGAACCCAAAACCATTGCTTTGAGGCAGTGAATGGCTTGTATAAAGTTATTTTGGGTTAGAATATGTTATAATACAATGAATTTTATTGATTACAAGTGCTAGAGATGCATGAAGAATGTTTAAAAGTGAGAAGAAAGACTTGTTGATATTTGGTCCCAAATGGGATAAGTACCCAAAACCATTGCTTTGAGGCAATGAATGGCTTGTATAAAGTTATTTTGGGTTTGAATATGTTTTAATACAATGAATTTTATTAATTACAAGTGCTAAAGATGCATGATAATTGTTTAAAAGTGAGAAGAAAGACTTGTTGATATTTGGTCCCAAATGGGATATGAACCCAAAAGCATTGCTTTAAGGCAGTGAATGGCTTGGATAAAGTTATTTTGGGTTATAATATGTTATAATACAATGAATTTGATTGATTACAAGTGCTAGAGATGCATGAAGAATGTTTAAAAGTGAGAAGAAAGACTTGTTGATATTTGGTCCCAAATGGGATAAGAACCGAAAATTATTGCTTTGAGGCAGTGAATGGCTTGGATAAAGTTATTTTGGGTTAGAATATTTTATAATACAATGAATATGTTTGATTACAAGTGCTAGAGATGCATGAAGAATGTTTAAAAGTGAGAAGAAAGACTTGTTGATATTTGGTCCCAAATGGGATAGGAACCCAAAACCATTGCTTTGAGGCAGTGAATGGCTTGTATAAAGTTATTTTGGGTTAGAATATGTTATAATACAATGAATTTGATTGATTACAAGTGCTAGAGATGCATGAAGAATGTTTAAAAGTGAGAAGAAAGACTTGTTGATATTTGGTCCCAAATGGGATAAGAACCCAAAACCATTGCTGTGAGGCTGTGAATGGCTAGGATAAAGTTATTTTGGGTTAAAATATGTTATAATACAATGAATTTGATTGATTACAAGTGCTAGAGATGCATGAAGAATGTTTAAAAGTGAGAAGAAAGACTTGTTGATATTTGGTCACAAATGGGATAAGAACCCAAAACCATTGCTGTGAGGCAGTGAATGGCTTGTATAAAGTTATTTTGGGTTAGAATATGCTATAATACAATGAATTTGATTGATTACAAGTGCTAGAGATACATGAAGAATGTTTAGAAGTGAGAAGAAAGACTTGTTGATATTTGGTCCCAAATGGGATAAGTACCCAAAACAATTGCTTTGAGGCAGTGAATGGCTTGTATAAAGTTATTTTGGGTTAGAATATGTTATAATACAATGAATTAGATTGATTACAAGTACTAGAGATACATGAATAATGTTTAGAAGTGAGAAGAAAGACTTGTTGATATTTGGTCACAAATGGGATAAGAACCCAAAAACATTGCTTTGAGGCAGTGAATGGCTTGTATAAAGTTATTTTGGGTTAGAATATGTTATAATACAATGAATTTGATTGATTACAAGTGCTAGAGATGCATGAAGAATATTTAAAAGTGAGAAGAAAGACTTGTTGATATTTGGTCTCAAATGGGATAAGAACCGAAAATTATTGCTTTGAGGCAGTGAATGGCTTGGATAAAGTTATTTTGGGTTAGAATATGTTATAAAAAATTGAATATGTTTGATTACAAGTGCTAGAGATGCATGAAGAATGTTTAAAAGTGAGAAGAAAGACTTGTTGATATTTGGTCCCAAATGGGATAAGAACCCAAAACCATTGCTTTGAGGCCGTGAATGGCTTGTATAAAGTTATTTTGGGTTAGAATATGCTATAATACAATGAATTTGATTGATTACAAGTGCTAGAGATACATGAAGAATGTTTAGAAGTGAGAAGAAAGACTTGTTGATATTTGGTCACAAATGGGATAAGAACCCAAAAACATTGCTTTGAGGCAGTGAATGGCTTGTATAAAGTTATTTTGGGTTAGAATATGTTATAATACAATGAATTTGATTGATTACAAGTGCTAGAGATGCATGAAGAATGTTTAAAAGTGAGAAGAAAGACTTGTTGATATTTGGTCACAAATGGGATAAGAACCCAAAAACATTGCTTTGAGGCAGTGAATGGTTTGTCTAAAGTTAGTTTGGGTTAGAATATGTTATATTATAATGAATTTGATTGATTACAAGTGCTAGAGATGCATGAAAAATGTTTAAAAGTGAGAAGAAAGACTTGTTGATATTTGGTCCCAAATGGGATAAGTACCCAAAACCATTGCTTTGAGGCAATGAATGGCTTGTATAAAGTTATTTTGGGTTTGAATATGTTTTAATACAATGAATTTTATTGATTACAAGTGCTAAAGATGCATGATAAATGTTTAAAAGTGAGAAGAAAGACTTGTTGATATTTGGTCCCAAATGGGATAAGAACCCAAAACAATTGCTTTAAGGCAGTGAATGGCTTGGATAAAGTTATTTTGGGTTAGAATATGTTATAATACAATGAATTTGATTGATTACAAGTGCTAGAGATGCATGAAGAATATTTAAAAGTGAGAAGAAAGACATGTTGATATTTGGTCCCAAATGGGATAAGAACCGAAAATTATTGCTTTGAGGCAGTGAATGGCTTGGATAAAGTTATTTTGGGTTAGAATATGTTATAATACAATGAATATGTTTGATTACAAGTGCTAGAGATGCATGAAGAATGTTTAAAAGTGAGAAGAAAGACTTGTTGATATTTGGTCCCAAATGGGATAGGAACCCAAAACCATTGCTTTGAGGCAGTGAATGGCTTGTATAAAGTTATTTTGGGTTAGAATATGTTATAATACAATGAATTTGATTGATTACAAGTGCTAGAGATGCATGAAGAATGTTTAAAAGTGAGAAGAAAGACTTGTTGATATTTGGTCCCAAATGGGATAAGAACCCAAAACCATTGCTGTGAGGCAGTGAATGGCTTGGATAAAGTTATTTTGGGTTAAAATATGTTATAATACAATGAATTTGATTGATTACAAGTGCTAGAGATGCATGAAGAATGTTTAAAAGTGAGAAGAAAGACTTGTTGATATTTGGTCACAAATGGGATAAGAACCCAAAACCATTGCTGTGAGGCAGTGAATGGCTTGTATAAAGTTATTTTGGGTTAGAATATGCTTTAATACAATGAATTTGATTGATTACAAGTGCTAGAGATACATGAAGAATGTTTAGAAGTGAGAAGAAAGACTTGTTGATATTTGGTCCCAAATGGGATAAGTACCCAAAACAATTGCTTTGAGGCAGTGAATGGCTTGTATAAAGTTATTTTGGGTTAGAATATGTTATAATACAATGAATTAGATTGATTACAAGTACTAGAGATACATGAATAATGTTTAGAAGTGAGAAGAAAGACTTGTTGATATTTGGTCACAAATGGGATAAGAACCCAAAAACATTGCTTTGAGGCAGTGAATGGCTTGTATAAAGTTATTTTGGGTTAGAATATGTTATAATACAATGAATTTGATTGATTACAAGTGCTAGAGATGCATGAAGAATGTTTAAAAGTGAGAAGAAAGACTTGTTGATATTTGTTCACAAATGGGATAAGAACCCAAAAACATTGCTTTGAGGCAGTGAATGGTTTGTCTAAAGTTAGTTTGGGTTAGAATATGTTATATTATAATGAATTTGATTGATTACAAGTGCTAGAGATGCATGAAAAATGTTTAAAAGTGAGAAGAAAGACTTGTTGATATTTGGTCCCAAATGGGATAAGTACCCAAAACCATTGCTTTGAGGCAATGAATGGCTTGTATAAAGTTATTTTGGGTTTGAATATGTTTTAATACAATGAATTTTATTGATTACAAGTGCTAAAGATGCATGATAAATGTTTAAAAGTGAGAAGAAAGACTTGTTGATATTTGGTCCCAAATGGGATAAGAACCCAAAACCATTGCTTTAAGGCAGTGAATGGCTTGGATAAAGTTATTTTGGGTTAGAATATGTTATAATACAATGAATTTGATTGATTACAAGTGCTAGAGATGCATGAAGAATATTTAAAAGTGAGAAGAAAGACTTGTTGATATTTGGTCCCAAATGGGATAAGAACCAAAAATTATTGCTTTGAGGCAGTGAATGGCTTGGATAAAGTTATTTTGGGTTAGAATATGTTATAATACAATGAATATGTTTGATTACAAGTGCTAGAGATGCATGAAGAATGTTTAAAAGTGAGAAGAAAGACTTGTTGATATTTGGTCCCAAATGGGATAAGAACCCAAAACCATTGCTTTGAGGCCGTGAATGGCTTGTATAAAGTTATTTTGGGTTAGAATATGCTATAATACAATGAATTTGATTGATTACAAGTGCTAGAGATACATGAAGAATGATTAGAAGTGAGGAGAAAGACTTGTTGATATTTGGTCCCAAATGGGATAAGTACCCAAAACAATTGCTTTGAGGCAGTGAATGGCTTGTATAAAGTTATTTTGGGTTAGAATATGTTATAATACAATGAATTAGATTGATTACAAGTACTAGAGATACATAAATAATGTTTAGAAGTGAGAAGAAAGACTTGTTGATATTTGGTCACAAATGGGATAAGAACCCAAAAACATTGCTTTGAGGCAGTGAATGGCTTGTATAAAGTTATTTTGGGTTAGAATATGTTATAATACAATGAATTTGATTGATTACAAGTGCTAGAGATGCATGAGGAATGTTTAAAAGTGAGAAGAAAGACTTGTTGATATTTGGTCACAAATGGGATAAGAACCCAAAAACATTGCTTTGAGGCAGTGAATGGCTTGTATAAAGTTAGTTTGGGTTAGAATATGTTATATTATAATGAATTTGATTGATTACAAGTGCTAGAGATGCATGAAAAATGTTTAAAAGTGAGAAGAAAGACTTGTTGATATTTGGTCCCAAATGGGATAAGTACCCAAAACCATTGCTTTGAGGCAATGAATGGCTTGTATAAAGTTATTTTGGGTTTGAATATGTTTTAATACAATGTATTTTATTAATTACAAGTGCTAAAGATGCATGATAAATGTTTAAAAGTGAGAAGAAAGACTTGTTGATATTTGGTCCCAAATGGGATAAGAACCCAAAACCATTGCTTTAAGGCAGTGAATGGCTTGGATAAAGTTATTTTGGGTTAGAATATGTTATAATACAATGAATTTGATTGATTACAAGTGCTAGAGATGCATGAAGAATGTTTAAAAGTGAGAAGAAAGACTTGTTGATATTTGGTCCCAAATGGGATAAGAACCGAAAATTATTGCTTTGAGGCAGTGAATGGCTTGGATAAAGTTATTTTGGGTTAGAATATGTTATAATACAATGAATATGTTTGATTACAAGTGCTAGAGATGCATGAAGAATGTTTAAAAGTGAGAAGAAAGACTTGTTGATATTTGGTCCCAAATGGGATAGGAACCCAAAACCATTGCTTTGAGGCAGTGAATGGCTTGTATAAAGTTATTTTGGGTTAGAATATGTTATAATACAATGAATTTGATTGATTACAAGTGCTAGAGATGCTTGAAGAATGTTTAAAAGTGAGAAGAAAGACTTGTTGATATTTGGTCCCAAATGGGATAAGAACCCAAAACCATTGCTGTGAGGCAGTGAATGGCTTGGATAAAGTTATTTTGGGTTAAAATATGTTATAATACAATGAATTTGATTGATTACAAGTGCTAGAGATGCATGAAGAATGTTTAAAAGTGAGAAGAAATACTTGTTGATATTTGGTCCCAAATAGGATAAGAACCCAAAACCATTGCTTTGAGGCAGTGAATGGCTTGTACAAAGTTATTTTGGGTTAGACTATGTTATAATACAATGAATTTTATTGATTACAAGTGCTAGAGATGCATGAAGAATGTTTAAAAGTGAGAAGAAAGACTTGTTGATATTTGGTCACAAATGGGATAAGAACCCAAAACCATTGCTTTGAGGCAGTGAATGGCTTGTATAAAGTTATTTTGGGTTAGAATATGTTCTAATACAATGAATTTTATTGATTACAAGTGCTAGAGATGCATGAAGAATGTTTAAAAGTGAGAAGAAAGACTTGTTGATATTTGGTCCCAAATGAGATAAGAACACAAAACCATTGCTTTGAGGCAGTGAATGGCTTGTATAAAGTTATTTTGGGTTAGAATATGTTATAATACAATGAATTAGATTGATTACAAGTACTAGAGATACATAAATAATGTTTAGAAGTGAGAAGAAAGACTTGTTGATATTTGGTCACAAATGGGATAAGAACCCAAAAACATTGCTTTGAGGCAGTGAATGGCTTGTATAAAGTTATTTTGGGTTAGAATATGTTATAATACAATGAATTTGATTGATTACAAGTGCTAGAGATGCTTGAAGAATGTTTAAAAGTGAGAAGAAAGACTTGTTGATATTTGGTCCCAAATGGGATAAGAACCCAAAACAATTGCTTTAAGGCAGTGAATGGCTTGGATAAAGTTATTTTGGGTTAGAATATGTTATAATACAATGAATTTGATTGATTACAAGTGCTAGAGATGCATGAAGAATATTTAAAAGTGAGAAGAAAGACTTGTTGATATTTGGTCCCAAATGGGATAAGAACCGAAAATTATTGCTTTGAGGCAGTGAATGGCTTGGATAAAGTTATTTTGGGTTAGAATATGTTATAATACAATGAATATGTTTGATTACAAGTGCTAGAGATGCATGAAGAATGTTTAAAAGTGAGAAGAAAGACTTGTTGATATTTGGTCCCAAATGGGATAGGAACCCAAAACCATTGCTTTGAGGCAGTGAATGGCTTGTATAAAGTTATTTTGGGTTAGAATATGTTATAATACAATGAATTTGATTGATTACAAGTGCTAGAGATGCATGAAGAATGTTTAAAAGTGAGAAGAAAGACTTGTTGATATTTGGTCCCAAATGGGATAAGAACCCAAAACCATTGCTGTGAGGCAGTGAATGGCTTGGATAAAGTTATTTTGGGTTAAAATATGTTATAATACAATGAATTTGATTGATTACAAGTGCTAGAGATGCATGAAGAATGTTTAAAAGTGAGAAGAAAGACTTGTTGATATTTGGTCACAAATGGGATAAGAACCCAAAACCATTGCTGTGAGGCAGTGAATGGCTTGGATAAAGTTATTTTGGGTTAGAATATGCTTTAATACAATGAATTTGATTGATTACAAGTGCTAGAGATACATGAAGAATGTTTAGAAGTGAGAAGAAAGACTTGTTGATATTTGGTCCCAAATGGGATAAGTACCCAAAACAATTGCTTTGAGGCAGTGAATGGCTTGTATAAAGTTATTTTGGGTTAGAATATGTTATAATACAATGAATTAGATTGATTACAAGTACTAGAGATACATGAATAATGTTTAGAAGTGAGAAGAAAGACTTGTTGATATTTGGTCACAAATGGGATAAGAACCCAAAAACATTGCTTTGAGGCAGTGAATGGCTTGTATAAAGTTATTTTGGGTTAGAATATGTTATAATACAATGAATTTGATTGATTACAAGTGCTAGAGATGCATGAAGAATGTTTAAAAGTGAGAAGAAAGACTTGTTGATATTTGTTCACAAATGGGATAAGAACCCAAAAACATTGCTTTGAGGCAGTGAATGGTTTGTCTAAAGTTAGTTTGGGTTAGAATATGTTATATTATAATGAATTTGATTGATTACAAGTGCTAGAGATGCATGAAAAATGTTTAAAAGTGAGAAGAAAGACTTGTTGATATTTGGTCCCAAATGGGATAAGTACCCAAAACCATTGCTTTGAGGCAATGAATGGCTTGTATAAAGTTATTTTGGGTTTGAATATGTTTTAATACAATGAATTTTATTGATTACAAGTGCTAAAGATGCATGATAAATGTTTAAAAGTGAGAAGAAAGACTTGTTGATATTTGGTCCCAAATGGGATAAGAACCCAAAACCATTGCTTTAAGGCAGTGAATGGCTTGGATAAAGTTATTTTGGGTTAGAATATGTTATAATACAATGAATTTGATTGATTACAAGTGCTAGAGATGCATGAAGAATATTTAAAAGTGAGAAGAAAGACTTGTTGATATTTGGTCCCAAATGGGATAAGAACCAAAAATTATTGCTTTGAGGCAGTGAATGGCTTGGATAAAGTTATTTTGGGTTAGAATATGTTATAATACAATGAATATGTTTGATTACAAGTGCTAGAGATGCATGAAGAATGTTTAAAAGTGAGAAGAAAGACTTGTTGATATTTGGTCCCAAATGGGATAAGAACCCAAAACCATTGCTTTGAGGCCGTGAATGGCTTGTATAAAGTTATTTTGGGTTAGAATATGCTATAATACAATGAATTTGATTGATTACAAGTGCTAGAGATACATGAAGAATGATTAGAAGTGAGGAGAAAGACTTGTTGATATTTGGTCCCAAATGGGATAAGTACCCAAAACAATTGCTTTGAGGCAGTGAATGGCTTGTATAAAGTTATTTTGGGTTAGAATATGTTATAATACAATGAATTAGATTGATTACAAGTACTAGAGATACATAAATAATGTTTAGAAGTGAGAAGAAAGACTTGTTGATATTTGGTCACAAATGGGATAAGAACCCAAAAACATTGCTTTGAGGCAGTGAATGGCTTGTATAAAGTTATTTTGGGTTAGAATATGTTATAATACAATGAATTTGATTGATTACAAGTGCTAGAGATGCATGAGGAATGTTTAAAAGTGAGAAGAAAGACTTGTTGATATTTGGTCACAAATGGGATAAGAACCCAAAAACATTGCTTTGAGGCAGTGAATGGCTTGTATAAAGTTAGTTTGGGTTAGAATATGTTATATTATAATGAATTTGATTGATTACAAGTGCTAGAGATGCATGAAAAATGTTTAAAAGTGAGAAGAAAGACTTGTTGATATTTGGTCCCAAATGGGATAAGTACCCAAAACCATTGCTTTGAGGCAATGAATGGCTTGTATAAAGTTATTTTGGGTTTGAATATGTTTTAATACAATGTATTTTATTAATTACAAGTGCTAAAGATGCATGATAAATGTTTAAAAGTGAGAAGAAAGACTTGTTGATATTTGGTCCCAAATGGGATAAGAACCCAAAACCATTGCTTTAAGGCAGTGAATGGCTTGGATAAAGTTATTTTGGGTTAGAATATGTTATAATACAATGAATTTGATTGATTACAAGTGCTAGAGATGCATGAAGAATGTTTAAAAGTGAGAAGAAAGACTTGTTGATATTTGGTCCCAAATGGGATAAGAACCGAAAATTATTGCTTTGAGGCAGTGAATGGCTTGGATAAAGTTATTTTGGGTTAGAATATGTTAGAATACAATGAATATGTTTGATTACAAGTGCTAGAGATGCATGAAGAATGTTTAAAAGTGAGAAGAAAGACTTGTTGATATTTGGTCCCAAATGGGATAGGAACCCAAAACCATTGCTTTGAGGCAGTGAATGGCTTGTATAAAGTTATTTTGGGTTAGAATATGTTATAATACAATGAATTTGATTGATTACAAGTGCTAGAGATGCTTGAAGAATGTTTAAAAGTGAGAAGAAAGACTTGTTGATATTTGGTCCCAAATGGGATAAGAACCCAAAACCATTGCTGTGAGGCAGTGAATGGCTTGGATAAAGTTATTTTGGGTTAAAATATGTTATAATACAATGAATTTGATTGATTACAAGTGCTAGAGATGCATGAAGAATGTTTAAAAGTGAGAAGAAATACTTGTTGATATTTGGTCCCAAATAGGATAAGAACCCAAAACCATTGCTTTGAGGCAGTGAATGGCTTGTACAAAGTTATTTTGGGTTAGACTATGTTATAATACAATGAATTTTATTGATTACAAGTGCTAGAGATGCATGAAGAATGTTTAAAAGTGAGAAGAAAGACTTGTTGATATTTGGTCACAAATGGGATAAGAACCCAAAACCATTGCTTTGAGGCAGTGAATGGCTTGTATAAAGTTATTTTGGGTTAGAATATGTTCTAATACAATGAATTTTATTGATTACAAGTGCTAGAGATGCATGAAGAATGTTTAAAAGTGAGAAGAAAGACTTGTTGATATTTGGTCCCAAATGAGATAAGAACACAAAACCATTGCTTTGAGGCAGTGAATGGCTTGTATAAAGTTATTTTGGGTTAGAATATGTTATAATACAATGAATTTGATTGATTACAAGTGCTAGAGATGCATGAAGAATGTTTAAAAGTGAGAAGAAAGACTTGTTGATATTTGGTCCCAAATGGGATAAGAACCCAAAACCATTGCTTTAAGGCAGTGAATGGCTTGGATAAAGTTATTTTGGGTTAGAATATGTTATAATACAATGAATTTGATTGATTACAAGTGCTAGAGATGCATGAAGAATGTTTAAAAGTGAGAAGAAAGACTTGTTGATATTTGGTCCCAAATGGGATAAGAACCGAAAATTATTGCTTTGAGGCAGTGAATGACTTGGATAAAGTTATTTTGGGTTAGAATATGTTATAATACAATGAATATGTTTGATTACAAGTGCTAGAGATGCATGAAGAATGTTTAAAAGTGAGAAGAAAGACTTGTTGATATTTGGTCCCAAATGGGATAGGAACCCAAAACCATTGCTTTGAGGCAGTGAATGGCTTGTATAAAGTTATTTTGGGTTAGAATATGTTATAATAAAATGAATTTGATTGATTACAAGTGCTAGAGATGCATGAAGAATGTTTAAAAGTGAGAAGAAAGACTTGTTGATATTTGGTCCCAAATGGGATAAGAACCCAAAACCATTGCTGTGAGGCAGTGAATGGCTTGGATAAAGTTATTTTGGGTTAAAATATGTTATAATACAATGAATTTGATTGATTACAAGTGCTAGAGATGCATGAAGAATGTTTAAAAGTGAGAAGAAAGACTTGTTGATATTTGGTCCCAAATGGGATAAGAACCGAAAATTATTGCTTTGAGGCAGTGAATGGCTTGGATAAAGTTATTTTGGGTTAGAATATGTTATAATACAATGAATATGTTTGATTACAAGTGCTAGAGATGCATGAAGAATGTTTAAAAGTGAGAAGAAAGACTTGTTGATATTTGGTCCCAAATGGGATAGGAACCCAAAACCATTGCTTTGAGGCAGTGAATGGCTTGTATAAAGTTATTTTGGGTTAGAATATGTTCTAATACAATGAATTTTATTGATTACAAGTGCTAGAGATGCATGAAGAATGTTTAAAAGTGAGAAGAAAGACTTGTTGATATTTGGTCCCAAATGAGATAAGAACCCAAAACCATTGCTTTGAGGCAGTGAATGGCTTGTATAAAGTTATTTTGGGTTAGAATATGTTATAATACAATGAATTTGATTGATTACAAGTGCTAGAGATGCATGAAGAATGTTTAAAAGTGAGAAGAAAGACTTGTTGATATTTGGTCCCAAATGGGATAAGAACCCAAAACCATTGCTTTAAGGCAGTGAATGGCTTGGATAAAGTTATTTTGGGTTAGAATATGTTATAATACAATGAATTTGATTGATTACAAGTGCTAGAGATGCATGAAGAATGTTTAAAAGTGAGAAGAAAGACTTGTTGATATTTGGTCCCAAATGGGATAAGAACCGAAAATTATTGCTTTGAGGCAGTGAATGACTTGGATAAAGTTATTTTGGGTTAGAATATGTTATAATACAATGAATATGTTTGATTACAAGTGCTAGAGATGCATGAAGAATGTTTAGAAGTGAGAAGAAAGACTTGTTGATATTTGGTCCCAAATGGGATAAGAACCCAAAACCATTGCTGTGAGGCAGTGAATGGCTTGGATAAAGTTATTTTGGGTTAAAATATGTTATAATACAATGAATTTGATTGATTACAAGTGCTAGAGATGCATGAAGAATGTTTAAAAGTGAGAAGAAAGACTTGTTGATATTTGGTCCCAAATAGGATAAGAACCCAAAACCATTGCTTTGAGGCAGTGAATGGCTTGTACAAAGTTATTTTGGGTTAGACTATGTTATAATACAATGAATTTTATTGATTACAAGTGCTAGAGATGCATGAAGAATGTTTAAAAGTGAGAAGAAAGACTTGTTGATATTTGGTCACAAATGGGATAAGAACCCAAAACCATTGCTTTGAGGCAGTGAATGGCTTGTATAAAGTTATTTTGGGTTAGAATATGTTCTAATACAATGAATTTTATTGATTACAAGTGCTAGAGATGCATGAAGAATGTTTAAAAGTGAGAAGAAAGACTTGTTGATATTTGGTCCCAAATGAGATAAGAACACAAAACCATTGCTTTGAGGCAGTGAATGGCTTGTATAAAGTTATTTTGGGTTAGAATATGTTATAATACAATGAATTTGATTGATTACAAGTGCTAGAGATGCATGAAGAATGTTTAAAAGTGAGAAGAAAGACTTGTTGATATTTGGTCCCAAATGGGATAAGAACCCAAAACCATTGCTTTAAGGCAGTGAATGGCTTGGATAAAGTTATTTTGGGTTAGAATATGTTATAATACAATGAATTTGATTGATTACAAGTGCTAGAGATGCATGAAGAATGTTTAAAAGTGAGAAGAAAGACTTGTTGATATTTGGTCCCAAATGGGATAAGAACCCAAAACCATTGCTTTAAGGCAGTGAATGGCTTGGATAAAGTTATTTTGGGTTAGAATATGTTATAATAAAATGAATTTGATTGATTACAAGTGCTAGAGATGCATGAAGAATGTTTAAAAGTGAGAAGAAAGACTTGTTGATATTTGGTCCCAAATGGGATAAAAACCCAAAACCATTGCTGTGAGGCAGTGAATGGCTTGGATAAAGTTATTTTGGGTTAAAATATGTTATAATACAATGAATTTGATTGATTACAAGTGCTAGAGATGCATGAAGAATGTTTAAAAGTGAGAAGAAAGACTTGTTGATATTTGGTCCCAAATGGGATAAGAACCGAAAATTATTGCTTTGAGGCAGTGAATGGCTTGGATAAAGTTATTTTGGGTTAGAATATGTTATAATACAATGAATATGTTTGATTACAAGTGCTAGAGATGCATGAAGAATGTTTAAAAGTGAGAAGAAAGACTTGTTGATATTTGGTCCCAAATGGGATAGGAACCCAAAACCATTGCTTTGAGGCAGTGAATGGCTTGTATAAAGTTATTTTGGGTTAGAATATGTTCTAATACAATGAATTTTATTGATTACAAGTGCTAGAGATGCATGAAGAATGTTTAAAAGTGAGAAGAAAGACTTGTTGATATTTGGTCCCAAATGAGATAAGAACCCAAAACCATTGCTTTGAGGCAGTGAATGGCTTGTATAAAGTTATTTTGGGTTAGAATATGTTATAATACAATGAATTTGATTGATTACAAGTGCTAGAGATGCATGAAGAATGTTTAAAAGTGAGAAGAAAGACTTGTTGATATTTGGTCCCAAATGGGATAAGAACCCAAAACCATTGCTTTAAGGCAGTGAATGGCTTGGATAAAGTTATTTTGGGTTAGAATATGTTATAATACAATGAATTTGATTGATTACAAGTGCTAGAGATGCATGAAGAATGTTTAAAAGTGAGAAGAAAGACTTGTTGATATTTGGTCCCAAATGGGATAAGAACCGAAAATTATTGCTTTGAGGCAGTGAATGACTTGGATAAAGTTATTTTGGGTTAGAATATGTTATAATACAATGAATATGTTTGATTACAAGTGCTAGAGATGCATGAAGAATGTTTAGAAGTGAGAAGAAAGACTTGTTGATATTTGGTCCCAAATGGGATAAGAACCCAAAACCATTGCTGTGAGGCAGTGAATGGCTTGGATAAAGTTATTTTGGGTTAAAATATGTTATAATACAATGAATTTGATTGATTACAAGTGCTAGAGATGCATGAAGAATGTTTAAAAGTGAGAAGAAAGACTTGTTGATATTTGGTCCCAAATAGGATAAGAACCCAAAACCATTGCTTTGAGGCAGTGAATGGCTTGTACAAAGTTATTTTGGGTTAGACTATGTTATAATACAATGAATTTTATTGATTACAAGTGCTAGAGATGCATGAAGAATGTTTAAAAGTGAGAAGAAAGACTTGTTGATATTTGGTCACAAATGGGATAAGAACCCAAAACCATTGCTTTGAGGCAGTGAATGGCTTGTATAAAGTTATTTTGGGTTAGAATATGTTCTAATACAATGAATTTTATTGATTACAAGTGCTAGAGATGCATGAAGAATGTTTAAAAGTGAGAAGAAAGACTTGTTGATATTTGGTCCCAAATGAGATAAGAACACAAAACCATTGCTTTGAGGCAGTGAATGGCTTGTATAAAGTTATTTTGGGTTAGAATATGTTATAATACAATGAATTTGATTGATTACAAGTGCTAGAGATGCATGAAGAATGTTTAAAAGTGAGAAGAAAGACTTGTTGATATTTGGTCCCAAATGGGATAAGAACCCAAAACCATTGCTTTAAGGCAGTGAATGGCTTGGATAAAGTTATTTTGGGTTAGAATATGTTATAATACAATGAATTTGATTGATTACAAGTGCTAGAGATGCATGAAGAATGTTTAAAAGTGAGAAGAAAGACTTGTTGATATTTGGTCCCAAATGGGATAAGAACCGAAAATTATTGCTTTGAGGCAGTGAATGACTTGGATAAAGTTATTTTGGGTTAGAATATGTTATAATACAATGAATATGTTTGATTACAAGTGCTAGAGATGCATGAAGAATGTTTAAAAGTGAGAAGAAAGACTTGTTGATATTTGGTCCCAAATGGGATAGGAACCCAAAACCATTGCTTTGAGGCAGTGAATGGCTTGTATAAAGTTATTTTGGGTTAGAATATGTTATAATAAAATGAATTTGATTGATTACAAGTGCTAGAGATGCATGAAGAATGTTTAAAAGTGAGAAGAAAGACTTGTTGATATTTGGTCCCAAATGGGATAAGAACCCAAAACCATTGCTGTGAGGCAGTGAATGGCTTGGATAAAGTTATTTTGGGTTAAAATATGTTATAATACAATGAATTTGATTGATTACAAGTGCTAGAGATGCATGAAGAATGTTTAAAAGTGAGAAGAAAGACTTGTTGATATTTGGTCCCAAATGGGATAAGAACCGAAAATTATTGCTTTGAGGCAGTGAATGGCTTGGATAAAGTTATTTTGGGTTAGAATATGTTATAATACAATGAATATGTTTGATTACAAGTGCTAGAGATGCATGAAGAATGTTTAAAAGTGAGAAGAAAGACTTGTTGATATTTGGTCCCAAATGGGATAGGAACCCAAAACCATTGCTTTGAGGCAGTGAATGGCTTGTATAAAGTTATTTTGGGTTAGAATATGTTCTAATACAATGAATTTTATTGATTACAAGTGCTAGAGATGCATGAAGAATGTTTAAAAGTGAGAAGAAAGACTTGTTGATATTTGGTCCCAAATGAGATAAGAACCCAAAACCATTGCTTTGAGGCAGTGAATGGCTTGTATAAAGTTATTTTGGGTTAGAATATGTTATAATACAATGAATTTGATTGATTACAAGTGCTAGAGATGCATGAAGAATGTTTAAAAGTGAGAAGAAAGACTTGTTGATATTTGGTCCCAAATGGGATAAGAACCCAAAACCATTGCTTTAAGGCAGTGAATGGCTTGGATAAAGTTATTTTGGGTTAGAATATGTTATAATACAATGAATTTGATTGATTACAAGTGCTAGAGATGCATGAAGAATGTTTAAAAGTGAGAAGAAAGACTTGTTGATATTTGGTCCCAAATGGGATAAGAACCGAAAATTATTGCTTTGAGGCAGTGAATGACTTGGATAAAGTTATTTTGGGTTAGAATATGTTATAATACAATGAATATGTTTGATTACAAGTGCTAGAGATGCATGAAGAATGTTAAGAAGTGAGAAGAAAGACTTGTTGATATTTGGTCCCAAATGGGATAAGAACCCAAAACCATTGCTGTGAGGCAGTGAATGGCTTGGATAAAGTTATTTTGGGTTAAAATATATTATAATACAATGAATTTGATTGATTACAAGTGCTAGAGATGCATGAAGAATGTTTAAAAGTGAGAAGAAAGACTTGTTGATATTTGGTCACAAATGGGATAAGATCCCAAAACCATTGCTTTGAGGCAGTGAATGGCTTGTATAAAGTTATTTTGGGTTAGAATATGTTCTAATACAATGAATTTTATTGATTACAAGTGCTAGAGATGCATGAAGAATGTTTAAAAGTGAGAAGAAAGACTTGTTGATATTTGGTCCCAAATGAGATAAGAACCCAAAACCATTGCTTTGAGGCAGTGAATGGCTTGTATAAAGTTATTTTGGGTTAGAATATGTTATAATACAATGAATTTGATTGATTACAAGTGCTAGAGATGCATGAAGAATGTTTAAAAGTGAGAAGAAAGACTTGTTGATATTTGGTCCAAAATGGGATAAGAACCCAAAACCATTGCTTTGAGGCAGTGAATGGCTTGTATAAAGTTAGTTTGGGTTAGAATATGTTATATTATAATGAATTTGATTGATTACAAGTGCTAGAGATGCATGAAAAATGTTTAAAAGTGAGAAGAAAGACTTGTTGATATTTGGTCCCAAATGGGATAAGTACCCAAAACCATTGCTTTGAGGCAATGAATGGCTTGTATAAAGTTATTTTGGGTTTGAATATGTTTTAATACAATGTATTTTATTAATTACAAGTGGTAAAGATACATGATAAATGTTTAAAAGTGAGAAGAAAGACTTGTTGATATTTGGTCCCAAATGGGATAAGAACCTAAAACCATTGCTTTAAGGCAGTGAATGGCTTGGATAAAGTTATTTTGGGTTAGAATATGTTATAATACAATGAATTTGATTGATTACAAGTGCTAGAGATGCATGAAGAATGTTTAAAAGTGAGAAGAAAGACTTGTTGATATTTGGTCCCAAATGGGATAAGAACCGAAAATTATTGCTTTGAGGCAGTGAATGGCTTGGATAAAGTTATTTTGGGTTAGAATATGTTATAATACAATGAATATGTTGGATTACAAGTGCTAGAGATGCATGAAGAATGTTTAAAAGTGAGAAGAAAGACTTGTTGATATTTGGTCCCAAATGGGATAGGAACCCAAAACCATTGCTTTGAGGCAGTGAATGGCTTGTATAAAGTTATTTTGGGTTAGAATATGTTATAATACAATGAATTTGATTGATTACAAGTGCTAGAGATGCATGAAGAATGTTTAAAAGTGAGAAGAAAGACTTGTTGATATTTGGTCCCAAATGGGATAGGAACCCAAAACCATTGCTTTGAGGCAGTGAATGGCTTGTATAAAGTTATTTTGGGTTAGAATATGTTATAATACAATGAATTTGATTGATTACAAGTGCTAGAGATGCATGAAGAATGTTTAAAAGTGAGAAGAAAGACTTGTTGATATTTGGTCCCAAATGGGATAAGAACCCAAAACAATTGCTGTGAGGCAGTGAATGGCTTGGATAAAGTTATTTTGGGTTAAAATATGTTATAATACAATGAATTTGATTGATTACAAGTGCTAGAGATGCATGAAGAATGTTTAAAAGTGAGAAGAAATACTTGTTGATATTTGGTCCCAAATAGGATAAGAACCCAAAACCATTGCTTTGAGGCAGTGAATGGCTTGTACAAAGTTATTTTGGGTTAGAATATGTTATAATACAATGAATTTGATTGATTACAAGTGCTAGAGATGCATGAAGAATGTTTAAAAGTGAGAAGAAAGACTTGTTGATATTTGGTCACAAATGGGATAAGAACCCAAAACCATTGCTTTGAGGCAGTGAATGGCTTGTATAAAGTTATTTTGGGTTAGAATATGTTCTAATACAATGAATTTTATTGATTACAAGTGCTAGAGATGCATGAAGAATGTTTAAAAGTGAGAAGAAAGACTTGTTGATATTTTGTCCCAAATGAGATAAGAACCCAAAACCATTGCTTTGAGGCAGTGAATGGCTTGTATAAAGTTATTTTGGGTTAGAATATGTTATAATACAATGAATTTGATTGATTACGAGTGCTAGAGATGCATGAAGAATGTTTAAAAGTGAGAAGAAAGACTTGTTGATATTTGGTCCAAAATGGGATAAGAACCCAAAACCATTGCTTTGAGGCAGTGAATGGCTTGTACAAAGTTATTTTGGGTTAGAATATGTTATAATACAATGAATTTGATTGATTACAAGTGCTAGAGAAGCATGAAGAATGTTTAAAAGTGAGAAGAAAGACTTGTTGATATTTGGTCACAAATGGGATAAGAACCTAAAACCATTGCTTTGAGGCAGTGAATGGCTTGTATAAAGTTATTTTGGGTTAGAATATGTTATAATACAATGAATTTTATTGATTACAAGTGCTAGAGATGCATGAAGAATGTTTAAAAGTGAGAAGAAAGACTTGTTGATATTTGGTCCCAAATGGGATAAGTACCCAAAACCATTGCTTTGAGGCAATGAATGGCTTGTATAAAGTTATTTTGGGTTTGAATATGTTTTAATACAATGAATTTTATTAATTACAAGTGCTAAAGATGCATGATAAATGTTTAAAAGTGAGAAGAAAGACTTGTTGATATTTGGTCCCAAATGGGATAAGAACCCAAAACCATTGCTTTAAGGCAGTGAATGGCTTGGATAAAGTTATTTTGGGTTAGAATATGTTATAATACAATGAATTTGATTGATTACAAGTGCTAGAGATGCATGAAGAATGTTTAAAAGTGAGAAGAAAGACTTGTTGATATTTGGTCCCAAATGGGATAAGTACCCAAAACCATTGCTTTGAGGCAATGAATGGCTTGTATAAAGTTATTTTGGGTTTGAATATGTTTTAATACAATGTATTTTATTAATTACAAGTGGTAAAGATACATGATAAATGTTTAAAAGTGAGAAGAAAGACTTGTTGATATTTGGTCCCAAATGGGATAAGAACCTAAAACCATTGCTTTAAGGCAGTGAATGGCTTGGATAAAGTTATTTTGGGTTAGAATATGTTATAATACAATGAATTTGATTGATTACAAGTGCTAGAGATGCATGAAGAATGTTTAAAAGTGAGAAGAAAGACTTGTTGATATTTGGTCCCAAATGGGATAAGAACCGAAAATTATTGCTTTGAGGCAGTGAATGGCTTGGATAAAGTTATTTTGGGTTAGAATATGTTATAATACAATGAATATGTTGGATTACAAGTGCTAGAGATGCATGAAGAATGTTTAAAAGTGAGAAGAAAGACTTGTTGATATTTGGTCCCAAATGGGATAGGAACCCAAAACCATTGCTTTGAGGCAGTGAATGGCTTGTATAAAGTTATTTTGGGTTAGAATATGTTATAATACAATGAATTTGATTGATTACAAGTGCTAGAGATGCATGAAGAATGTTTAAAAGTGAGAAGAAAGACTTGTTGATATTTGGTCCCAAATGGGATAGGAACCCAAAACCATTGCTTTGAGGCAGTGAATGGCTTGTATAAAGTTATTTTGGGTTAGAATATGTTATAATACAATGAATTTGATTGATTACAAGTGCTAGAGATGCATGAAGAATGTTTAAAAGTGAGAAGAAAGACTTGTTGATATTTGGTCCCAAATGGGATAAGAACCCAAAACAATTGCTGTGAGGCAGTGAATGGCTTGGATAAAGTTATTTTGGGTTAAAATATGTTATAATACAATGAATTTGATTGATTACAAGTGCTAGAGATGCATGAAGAATGTTTAAAAGTGAGAAGAAATACTTGTTGATATTTGGTCCCAAATAGGATAAGAACCCAAAACCATTGCTTTGAGGCAGTGAATGGCTTGTACAAAGTTATTTTGGGTTAGAATATGTTATAATACAATGAATTTGATTGATTACAAGTGCTAGAGATGCATGAAGAATGTTTAAAAGTGAGAAGAAAGACTTGTTGATATTTGGTCACAAATGGGATAAGAACCCAAAACCATTGCTTTGAGGCAGTGAATGGCTTGTATAAAGTTATTTTGGGTTAGAATATGTTCTAATACAATGAATTTTATTGATTACAAGTGCTAGAGATGCATGAAGAATGTTTAAAAGTGAGAAGAAAGACTTGTTGATATTTTGTCCCAAATGAGATAAGAACCCAAAACCATTGCTTTAAAGCAGTGAATGGCTTGTATAAAGTTATTTTGGGTTAGAATATGTTATAATACAATGAATTTGATTGATTACGAGTGCTAGAGATGCATGAAGAATGTTTAAAAGTGAGAAGAAAGACTTGTTGATATTTGGTCCAAAATGGGATAAGAACCCAAAACCATTGCTTTGAGGCAGTGAATGGCTTGTACAAAGTTATTTTGGGTTAGAATATGTTATAATACAATGAATTTGATTGATTACAAGTGCTAGAGAAGCATGAAGAATGTTTAAAAGTGAGAAGAAAGACTTGTTGATATTTGGTCACAAATGGGATAAGAACCTAAAACCATTGCTTTGAGGCAGTGAATGGCTTGTATAAAGTTATTTTGGGTTAGAATATGTTATAATACAATGAATTTTATTGATTACAAGTGCTAGAGATGCATGAAGAATGTTTAAAAGTGAGAAGAAAGACTTGTTGATATTTGGTCCCAAATGGGATAAGTACCCAAAACCATTGCTTTGAGGCAATGAATGGCTTGTATAAAGTTATTTTGGGTTTGAATATGTTTTAATACAATGAATTTTATTAATTACAAGTGCTAAAGATGCATGATAAATGTTTAAAAGTGAGAAGAAAGACTTGTTGATATTTGGTCCCAAATGGGATAAGAACCCAAAACCATTGCTTTAAGGTAGTGAATGGCTTGGATAAAGTTATTTTGGGTTAGAATATGTTATAATACAATGAATTTGATTGATTACAAGTGCTAGAGATGCATGAAGAATGTTTAAAAGTGAGAAGAAAGACTTGTTGATATTTGGTCCCAAATGGGATAAGAACCGAAAATTATTGCTTTGAGGCAGTGAATGGCTTGGATAAAGTTATTTTGGGTTAGAATATGTTATAATACAATGAATATGTTTGATTACAAGTGCTAGAGATGCATGAAGAATGTTTAAAAGTGAGAAGAAAGACGTGTTGATATTTGGTCCCAAATGGGATAAGTACCCAAAACCATTGCTTTGAGGCAATGAATGGCTTGTATAAAGTTATTTTGGGTTTGAATATGTTTTAATACAATGAATTTTATTAATTACAAGTGCTAAAGATGCATGATAAATGTTTAAAAGTGAGAAGAAAGACTTGTTGATATTTGGTCCCAAATGGGATAAGAACCCAAAAGCATTGCTTTAAGGCAGTGAATGGCTTGGATAAAGTTATTTTGGGTTAGAATATGTTATAATACAATGAATTTGATTGATTACAAGTGCTAGAGATGCATGAAGAATGTTTAAAAGTGAGAAGAAAGACTTGTTGAAATTTGGTCCCAAATGGGATAAGAACCGAAAATTATTGCTTTGAGGCAGTGAATGGCTTGGATAAAGTTATTTTGGGTTAGAATATGTTATAATACAATGAATATGTTTGATTACAAGTGCTAGAGATGCATGAAGAATGTTTAAAAGTGAGAAGAAAGACTTGTTGATATTTGGTCCCAAATGGGATAAGAACCCAAAACCATTGCTTTGAGGCAGTGAATGGCTTGTATAAAGTTATTTTGGGTTAGAATATGTTATAATAAAATGAATTTGATTGATTACAAGTGCTAGAGATGCATGAAGAATGTTTAAAAGTGAGAAGAAAGACTTGTTGATATTTGGTCCCAAATGGGATAAGAACCCAAAACCATTGCTGTGAGGCAGTGAATGGCTTGGATAAAGTTATTTTGGGTTAAAATATGTTATAATACAATGAATTTGATTGATTACAAGTGTTATAGATGCATGAAGAATGTTTAAAAGTGAGAAGAAAGACTTGTTGATATTTGGTCACAAATGGGATAAGAACCCAAAACCATTGCTGTGAGGCAGTGAATGGCTTGTATAAAGTTATTTTGGGTTAGAATATGCTATAATACAATGAATTTGATTGATTACAAGTGCTAGAGATACATGAAGAATGTTTAGAAGTGAGAAGAAAGACTTGTGATATTTAGTCCCAAATGGGATAAGTACCCAAAACAATTGCTTTGAGGCAGTGAATGGCTTGTATAAAGTTATTTTGGGTTAGAATATATTATAATACAATGAATTAGATTGATTACAAGTACTAGAGATACATGAATAATGTTTAGAAGTGAGAAGAAAGACTTGTTGATATTTGGTCACAAATGGGATAAGAACCCAAAAACATTGCTTTGAGGCAGTGAATGGCTTGTATAAAGTTATTTTGGGTTAGAATATGTTATAATACAATGAATTTGATTGATTACAAGTGCTAGAGATGCATGAAGAATGTTTAAAAGTGAGAAGAAAGACTTGTTGATATTTAGTCCCAAATGAGATAAGAACCCAAAACCATTGCTTTGAGGCAGTGAATGGCTTGTATAAAGTTATTTTGGGTTAGAATATGTTATAATACAATGAATTTGATTGATTACAAGTGCTAGAGATGCATGAAGAATGTTTAAAAGTGAGAAGAAAGACTTGTTGATATTTGGTCCCAAATGGGATAAGAACCCAAAACCATTGCTTTAAGGCAGTGAATGGCTTGGATAAAGTTATTTTGGGTTAGAATATGTTATAATACAATAAATTTGATTGATTACAAGTGCTAGAGATGCATGAAGAATGTTTAAAAGTGAGAAGAAAGACTTGTTGATATTTGGTCCCAAATGGGATAAGAACCGAAAATTATTGCTTTGAGGCAGTGAATGACTTGGATAAAGTTATTTTGGGTTAGAATATGTTATAATACAATGAATATGTTTGATTACAAGTGCTAGAGATGCATGAAGAATGTTTAGAAGTGAGAAGAAAGACTTGTTGAAATTTGGTCCCAAATGGGATAAGAACCCAAAACCATTGCTGTGAGGCAGTGAATGGCTTGGATAAAGTTATTTTGGGTTAAAATATGTTATAATACAATGAATTTGATTGATTACAAGTGCTAGAGATGCATGAAGAATGTTTAAAAGTGAGAAGAAAGACTTGTTGATATTTGGTCACAAATGGGATAAGATCCCAAAACCATTGCTTTGAGGCAGTGAATGGCTTGTATAAAGTTATTTTGGGTTAGAATATGTTCTAATACAATGAATTTTATTGATTACAAGTGCTAGAGATGCATGAAGAATGTTTAAAAGTGAGAAGAAAGACTTGTTGATATTTGGTCCCAAATGAGATAAGAACCCAAAACCATTGCTTTGAGGCAGTGAATGGCTTGTATAAAGTTATTTTGGGTTAGAATATGTTATAATACAATGAATTTGATTGATTACAAGTGCTAGAGATGCATGAAGAATGTTTAAAAGTGAGAAGAAAGACTTGTTGATATTTGGTCCAAAATGGGATAAGAACCCAAAACCATTGCTTTGAGGCAGTGAATGGCTTGTATAAAGTTAGTTTGGGTTAGAATATGTTATATTATAATGAATTTGATTGATTACAAGTGCTAGAGATGCATGAAAAATGTTTAAAAGTGAGAAGAAAGACTTGTTGATATTTGGTCCCAAATGGGATAAGTACCCAAAACCATTGCTTTGAGGCAATGAATGGCTTGTATAAAGTTATTTTGGGTTTGAATATGTTTTAATACAATGAATTTTATTAATTACAAGTGCTAAAGATGCATGATAAATGTTTAAAAGTGAGAAGAAAGACTTGTTGATATTTGGTCCCAAATGGGATAAGAACCCAAAACCATTGCTTTAAGGCAGTGAATGGCTTGGATAAAGTTATTTTGGGTTAGAATATGTTATAATACAATGAATTTGATTGATTACAAGTGCTAGAGATGCATGAAGAATGTTTAAAAGTGAGAAGAAAGACTTGTTGATATTTGGTCCCAAATGGGATAAGAACCGAAAATTATTGCTTTGAGGCAGTGAATGGCTTGGATAAAGTTATTTTGGGTTAGAATATGTTATAATACAATGAATATGTTTGATTACAAGTGCTAGAGATGCATGAAGAATGTTTAAAAGTGAGAAGAAAGACTTGTTGATATTTGGTCCCAAATGGGATAGGAACCCAAAACCATTGCTTTGAGGCAGTGAATGGCTTGTATAAAGTTATTTTGGGTTAGAATATGTTATAATAAAATGAATTTGATTGATTACAAGTGCTAGAGATGCATGAAGAATGTTTAAAAGTGAGAAGAAAGACTTGTTGATATTTGGTCCCAAATGGGATAAGTACCCAAAACCATTGCTTTGAGGCAATGAATGGCTTGTATAAAGTTATTTTGGGTTTGAATATGTTTTAATACAATGAATTTTATTAATTACAAGTGCTAAAGATGCATGATAAATGTTTAAAAGTGAGAAGAAAGACTTGTTGATATTTGGTCCCAAATGGGATAAGAACCCAAAACCATTGCTTTAAGGCAGTGAATGGCTTGGATAAAGTTATTTTGGGTTAGAATATGTTATAATACAATGAATTTGATTGATTACAAGTGCTAGAGATGCATGAAGAATGTTTAAAAGTGAGAAGAAAGACTTGTTGATATTTGGTCCCAAATGGGATAAGAACCGAAAATTATTGCTTTGAGGCAGTGAATGGCTTGGATAAAGTTATTTTGGGTTAGAATATGTTATAATACAATGAATATGTTGGATTACAAGTGCTAGAGATGCATGAAGAATGTTTAAAAGTGAGAAGAAAGACTTGTTGATATTTGGTCCCAAATGGGATAGGAACCCAAAACCATTGCTTTGAGGCAGTGAATGGCTTGTATAAAGTTATTTTGGGTTAGAATATGTTATAATACAATGAATTTGATTGATTACAAGTGCTAGAGATGCATAAAGAATGTTTAAAAGTGAGAAGAAAGACTTGTTGATATTTGGTCCCAAATGGGATAGGAACCCAAAACCATTGCTTTGAGGCAGTGAATGGCTTGTATAAAGTTATTTTGGGTTAGAATATGTTATAATACAATGAATTTGATTGATTACAAGTGCTAGAGATGCATGAAGAATGTTTAAAAGTGAGAAGAAAGACTTGTTCATATTTGGTCCCAAATGGGATAAGAACCCAAAACAATTGCTGTGAGGCAGTGAATGGCTTGGATAAAGTTATTTTGGGTTAAAATATGTTATAATACAATGAATTTGATTGATTACAAGTGCTAGAGATGCATGAAGAATGTTTAAAAGTGAGAAGAAATACTTGTTGATATTTGGTCCCAAATAGGATAAGAACCCAAAACCATTGCTTTGAGGCAGTGAATGGCTTGTACAAAGTTATTTTGGGTTAGAATATGTTATAATACAATGAATTTGATTGATTACAAGTGCTAGAGATGCATGAAGAATGTTTAAAAGTGAGAAGAAAGACTTGTTGATATTTGGTCACAAATGGGATAAGAACCCAAAACCATTGCTTTGAGGCAGTGAATGGCTTGTATAAAGTTATTTTGGGTTAGAATATGTTCTAATACAATGAATTTTATTGATTACAAGTGCTAGAGATGCATGAAGAATGTTTAAAAGTGAGAAGAAAGACTTGTTGATATTTTGTCCCAAATGAGATAAGAACCCAAAACCATTGCTTTGAGGCAGTGAATGGCTTGTATAAAGTTATTTTGGGTTAGAATATGTTATAATACAATGAATTTGATTGATTACGAGTGCTAGAGATGCATGAAGAATGTTTAAAAGTGAGAAGAAAGACTTGTTGATATTTGGTCCAAAATGGGATAAGAACCCAAAACCATTGCTTTGAGGCAGTGAATGGCTTGTACAAAGTTATTTTGGGTTAGAATATGTTATAATACAATGAATTTGATTGATTACAAGTGCTAGAGAAGCATGAAGAATGTTTAAAAGTGAGAAGAAAGACTTGTTGATATTTGGTCACAAATGGGATAAGAACCTAAAACCATTGCTTTGAGGCAGTGAATGGCTTGTATAAAGTTATTTTGGGTTAGAATATGTTATAATACAATGAATTTTATTGATTACAAGTGCTAGAGATGCATGAAGAATGTTTAAAAGTGAGAAGAAAGACTTGTTGATATTTGGTCCCAAATGGGATAAGTACCCAAAACCATTGCTTTGAGGCAATGAATGGCTTGTATAAAGTTATTTTGGGTTTGAATATGTTTTAATACAATGAATTTTATTAATTACAAGTGCTAAAGATGCATGATAAATGTTTAAAAGTGAGAAGAAAGACTTGTTGATATTTGGTCCCAAATGGGATAAGAACCCAAAACCATTGCTTTAAGGCAGTGAATGGCTTAGATAAAGTTATTTTGGGTTAGAATATGTTATAATACAATGAATTTGATTGATTACAAGTGCTAGAGATGCATGAAGAATGTTTAAAAGTGAGAAGAAAGACTTGTTGATATTTGGTCCCAAATGGGATAAGTACCCAAAACCATTGCTTTGAGGCAATGAATGGCTTGTATAAAGTTATTTTGGGTTTGAATATGTTTTAATACAATGTATTTTATTAATTACAAGTGGTAAAGATACATGATAAATGTTTAAAAGTGAGAAGAAAGACTTGTTGATATTTGGTCCCAAATGGGATAAGAACCTAAAACCATTGCTTTAAGGCAGTGAATGGCTTGGATAAAGTTATTTTGGGTTAGAATATGTTATAATACAATGAATTTGATTGATTACAAGTGCTAGAGATGCATGAAGAATGTTTAAAAGTGAGAAGAAAGACTTGTTGATATTTGGTCCCAAATGGGATAAGAACCGAAAATTATTGCTTTGAGGCAGTGAATGGCTTGGATAAAGTTATTTTGGGTTAGAATATGTTATAATACAATGAATATGTTGGATTACAAGTGCTAGAGATGCATGAAGAATGTTTAAAAGTGAGAAGAAAGACTTGTTGATATTTGGTCCCAAATGGGATAGGAACCCAAAACCATTGCTTTGAGGCAGTGAATGGCTTGTATAAAGTTATTTTGGGTTAGAATATGTTATAATACAATGAATTTGATTGATTACAAGTGCTAGAGATGCATGAAGAATGTTTAAAAGTGAGAAGAAAGACTTGTTGATATTTGGTCCCAAATGGGATAGGAACCCAAAACCATTGCTTTGAGGCAGTGAATGGCTTGTATAAAGTTATTTTGGGTTAGAATATGTTATAATACAATGAATTTGATTGATTACAAGTGCTAGAGATGCATGAAGAATGTTTAAAAGTGAGAAGAAAGACTTGTTGATATTTGGTCCCAAATGGGATAAGAACCCAAAACAATTGCTGTGAGGCAGTGAATGGCTTGGATAAAGTTATTTTGTGTTAAAATATGTTATAATACAATGAATTTGATTGATTACAAGTGCTAGAGATGCATGAAGAATGTTTAAAAGTGAGAAGAAATACTTGTTGATATTTGGTCCCAAATAGGATAAGAACCCAAAACCATTGCTTTGAGGCAGTGAATGGCTTGTACAAAGTTATTTTGGGTTAGAATATGTTATAATACAATGAATTTGATTGATTACAAGTGCTAGAGATGCATGAAGAATGTTTAAAAGTGAGAAGAAAGACTTGTTGATATTTGGTCACAAATGGGATAAGAACCCAAAACCATTGCTTTGAGGCAGTGAATGGCTTGTATAAAGTTATTTTGGGTTAGAATATGTTCTAATACAATGAATTTTATTGATTACAAGTGCTAGAGATGCATGAAGAATGTTTAAAAGTGAGAAGAAAGACTTGTTGATATTTTGTCCCAAATGAGATAAGAACCCAAAACCATTGCTTTAAAGCAGTGAATGGCTTGTATAAAGTTATTTTGGGTTAGAATATGTTATAATACAATGAATTTGATTGATTACGAGTGCTAGAGATGCATGAAGAATGTTTAAAAGTGAGAAGAAAGACTTGTTGATATTTGGTCCAAAATGGGATAAGAACCCAAAACCATTGCTTTGAGGCAGTGAATGGCTTGTACAAAGTTATTTTGGGTTAGAATATGTTATAATACAATGAATTTGATTGATTACAAGTGCTAGAGAAGCATGAAGAATGTTTAAAAGTGAGAAGAAAGACTTGTTGATATTTGGTCACAAATGGGATAAGAACCTAAAACCATTGCTTTGAGGCAGTGAATGGCTTGTATAAAGTTATTTTGGGTTAGAATATGTTATAATACAATGAATTTTATTGATTACAAGTGCTAGAGATGCATGAAGAATGTTTAAAAGTGAGAAGAAAGACTTGTTGATATTTGGTCCCAAATGGGATAAGTACCCAAAACCATTGCTTTGAGGCAATGAATGGCTTGTATAAAGTTATTTTGGGTTTGAATATGTTTTAATACAATGAATTTTATTAATTACAAGTGCTAAAGATGCATGATAAATGTTTAAAAGTGAGAAGAAAGACTTGTTGATATTTGGTCCCAAATGGGATAAGAACCCAAAACCATTGCTTTAAGGCAGTGAATGGCTTGGATAAAGTTATTTTGGGTTAGAATATGTTATAATACAATGAATTTGATTGATTACAAGTGCTAGAGATGCATGAAGAATGTTTAAAAGTGAGAAGAAAGACTTGTTGATATTTGGTCCCAAATGGGATAAGAACCGAAAATTATTGCTTTGAGGCAGTGAATGGCTTGGATAAAGTTATTTTGGGTTAGAATATGTTATAATACAATGAATATGTTTGATTACAAGTGCTAGAGATGCATGAAGAATGTTTAAAAGTGAGAAGAAAGACTTGTTGATATTTGGTCCCAAATGGGATAGGAACCCAAAACCATTGCTTTGAGGCAGTGAATGGCTTGTATAAAGTTATTTTGGGTTAGAATATGTTATAATAAAATGAATTTGATTGATTACAAGTGCTAGAGATGCATGAAGAATGTTTAAAAGTGAGAAGAAAGACTTGTTGATATTTGGTCCCAAATGGGATAAGTACCCAAAACCATTGCTTTGAGGCAATGAATGGCTTGTATAAAGTTATTTTGGGTTTGAATATGTTTTAATACAATGAATTTTATTAATTACAAGTGCTAAAGATGCATGATAAATGTTTAAAAGTGAGAAGAAAGACTTGTTGATATTTGGTCCCAAATGGGATAAGAACCCAAAACCATTGCTTTAAGGCAGTGAATGGCTTGGATAAAGTTATTTTGGGTTAGAATATGTTATAATACAATGAATTTGATTGATTACAAGTGCTAGAGATGCATGAAGAATGTTTAAAAGTGAGAAGAAAGACTTGTTGATATTTGGTCCCAAATGGGATAAGAACCGAAAATTATTGCTTTGAGGCAGTGAATGGCTTGGATAAAGTTATTTTGGGTTAGAATATGTTATAATACAATGAATATGTTTGATTACAAGTGCTAGAGATGCATGAAGAATGTTTAAAAGTGAGAAGAAAGACTTGTTGATATTTGGTCCCAAATGGGATAGGAACCCAAAACCATTGCTTTGAGGCAGTGAATGGCTTGTATAAAGTTATTTTGGGTTATAATATGTTATAATACAATGAATTTGATTGATTACAAGTGCTAGAGATGCATGAAGAATGTTTAAAAGTGAGAAGAAAGACTTGTTGATATTTGGTCACAAATGGGATAAGAACCCAAAACCATTGCTTTGAGGCAGTGAATGGCTTGTATAAAGTTATTTTGGGTTAGAATATGTTCTAATACAATGAATTTGATTGATTACAAGTGCTAGAGATGCATGAAGAATGTTTAAAAGTGAGAAGAAAGACTTGTTGAAATTTGGTCCCAAATGGGATAAGAACCGAAAATTATTGCTTTGAGGCAGTGAATGGCTTGGATAAAGTTATTTTGGGTTAGAATATGTTATAATACAATGAATATGTTTGATTACAAGTGCTAGAGATGCATGAAGAATGTTTAAAAGTGAGAAGAAAGACTTGTTGATATTTGGTCCCAAATGGGATAGGAACCCAAAACCATTGCTTTGAGGCAGTGAATGGCTTGTATAAAGTTATTTTGGGTTAGAATATGTTATAATAAAATGAATTTGATTGATTACAAGTGCTAGAGATGCATGAAGAATGTTTAAAAGTGAGAAGAAAGACTTGTTGATATTTGGTCCCAAATGGGATAAGAACCCAAAACCATTGCTGTGAGGCAGTGAATGGCTTCGATAATGTTATTTTGGGTTAAAATATGTTATAATACAATGAATTTGATTGATTACAAGTGTTAGAGATGCATGAAGAATGTTTAAAAGTGAGAAGAAAGACTTGTTGATATTTGGTCACAAATGGGATAAGAACCCAAAACCATTGCTGTGAGGCAGTGAATGGCTTGTATAAAGTTATTTTGGGTTAGAATATGCTATAATACAATGAATTTGATTGATTACAAGTGCTAGAGATACATGAAGAATGTTTAGAAGTGAGAAGAAAGACTTGTGATATTTAGTCCCAAATGGGATAAGTACCCAAAACAATTGCTTTGAGGCAGTGAATGGCTTGTATAAAGTTATTTTGGGTTAGAATATGTTATAATACAATGAATTAGATTGATTACAAGTACTAGAGATACATGAATAATGTTTAGAAGTGAGAAGAAAGACTTGTTGATATTTGGTCACAAATGGGATAAGAACCCAAAAACATTGCTTTGAGGCAGTGAATGGCTTGTATAAAGTTATTTTGGGTTAGAATATGTTATAATACAATGAATTTGATTGATTACAAGTGCTAGAGATGCATGAAGAATGTTTAAAAGTGAGAAGAAAGACTTGTTGATATTTAGTCCCAAATGAGATAAGAACCCAAAACCATTGCTTTGAGGCAGTGAATGGCTTGTATAAAGTTATTTTGGGTTAGAATATGTTCTAATACAATGAATTTTATTGATTACAAGTGCTAGAGATGCATGAAGAATGTTTAAAAGTGAGAAGAAAGACTTGTTGATATTTGGTCCCAAATGAGATAAGAACCCAAAACCATTGCTTTGAGGCAGTGAATGGCTTGTATAAAGTTATTTTGGGTTAGAATATGTTATAATAAAATGATTTTGATTGATTACAAGTGCTAGAGATGCATGAAGAATGTTTAAAAGTGAGAAGAAAGACTTGTTGATATTTGGTCCCAAATGGGATAAGAACCCAAAACCATTGCTGTGAGGCAGTGAATGGCTTGGATAAAGTTATTTTGGGTTAAAATATGTTATAATACAATGAATTTGATTGATTACAAGTGTTAGAGATGCATGAAGAATGTTTAAAAGTGAGAAGAAAGACTTGTTGATATTTGGTCACAAATGGGATAAGAACCCAAAACCATTGCTGTGAGGCAGTGAATGGCTTGTATAAAGTTATTTTGGGTTAGAATATGCTATAATACAATGAATTTGATTGATTACAAGTGCTAGAGATACATGAAGAATGTTTAGAAGTGAGAAGAAAGACTTGTGATATTTAGTCCCAAATGGGATAAGTACCCAAAACAATTGCTTTGAGGCAGTGAATGGCTTGTATAAAGTTATTTTGGGTTAGAATATGTTATAATACAATGAATTAGATTGATTACAAGTACTAGAGATACATGAATAATGTTTAGAAGTGAGAAGAAAGACTTGTTGATATTTGGTCACAAATGGGATAAGAACCCAAAAACATTGCTTTGAGGCAGTGAATGGCTTGTATAAAGTTATTTTGGGTTAGAATATGTTATAATACAATGAATTTGATTGATTACAAGTGCTAGAGATGCATGAAGAATGTTTAAAAGTGAGAAGAAAGACTTGTTGATATTTAGTCCCAAATGAGATAAGAACCCAAAACCATTGCTTTGAGGCAGTGAATGGCTTGTATAAAGTTATTTTGGGTTAGAATATGTTCTAATACAATGAATTTTATTGATTACAAGTGCTAGAGATGCATGAAGAATGTTTAAAAGTGAGAAGAAAGACTTGTTGATATTTGGTCCCAAATGAGATAAGAACCCAAAACCATTGCTTTGAGGCAGTGAATGGCTTGTATAAAGTTATTTTGGGTTAGAATATGTTATAATACAATGAATTTGATTGATTACAAGTGCTAGAGATGCATGAAGAATGTTTAAAAGTGAGAAGAAAGACTTGTTGATATTTGGTCCACATTGGGATAAGAACCCAAAATCATTGCTTTGAGGCAGTGAATGGCTTGTACAAAGTTATTTTGGGTTAGAATATGTTATAATACAATGAATTTGATTGATTACAAGTGCTAGAGAAGCATGAAGAATGTTTAAAAGTGAGAAGAAAGACTTGTTGATATTTGGTCACAAATGGGATAAGAACCTAAAACCATTGCTTTGAGGCAGTGAATGGCTTGTATAAAGTTATTTTGGGTTAGAATATGTTATAATACAATGAATTTTATTGATTACAAGTGCTAGAGATGCATGAAGAATGTTTAAAAGTGAGAAGAAAGACTTGTTGATATTTGGTCCCAAATGGGATAAGTACCCAAAACCATTGCTTTGAGGCAATGAATGGCTTGTATAAAGTTATTTTGGGTTTGAATATGTTTTAATACAATGAATTTTATTAATTACAAGTGCTAAAGATGCATGATAAATGTTTAAAAGTGAGAAGAAAGATTTGTTGATATTTGGTTCCAAATGGGATAAGAACCCAAAACCATTGCTTTAAGGCAGTGAATGGCTTGGATAAAGTTATTTTGGGTTAGAATATGTTATAATACAATGAATTTGATTGATTACAAGTGCTAGAGATGCATGAAGAATGTTTAAAAGTGAGAAGAAAGACTTGTTGATATTTGGTCACAAATGGGATAAGAACCCAAAAACATTGCTTTGAGGCAGTGAATGGTTTGTCTAAAGTTAGTTTGGGTTAGAATATGTTATATTATAATGAATTTGATTGATTACAAGTGCTAGAGATGCATGAAGAATGTTTAAAAGTGAGAAGAAAGACTTGTTGATATTTGGTCCCAAATGGGATAAGTACCCAAAACCATTGCTTTAAGGCAATGAATGGCTTGTATAAAGTTATTTTGGGTTTGAATATGTTTTAATACAATGAATTTGATTGATTACAAGTGCTAGAGATACATGAAGAATGATTAGAAGTGAGAAGTAAGACTTGTTGATATTTGGTCCCAAATGGGATAAGTACCCAAAACAATTGCTTTGAGGCAGTGAATGGCTTGTATAAAGTTATTTTGGGTTAGAATATGTTATAATACAATGAATTAGATTGATTACAAGTACTAGAGATACATAAATAATGTTTAGAAGTGAGAAGAAAGACTTATTGATATTTGGTCACAAATGGGATAAGAACCCAAAAACATTGCTTTGAGGCAGTGAATGGCTTGTATAAAGTTATTTTGGGTTAGAATATGTTATAATACAATGAATTTGATTGATTACAAGTGCTAGAGATGCATGAGGAATGTTTAAAAGTGAGAAGAAAGACTTGTTGATATTTGGTCACAAATGGGATAAGAACCCAAAAACATTGCTTTGAGGCAGTGAATGGCTTGTATAAAGTTAGTTTGGGTTAGAATATGTTATATTATAATGAATTTGATTGATTACAAGTGCTAGAGATGCATGAAAAATGTTTAAAAGTGAGAAGAAAGACTTGTTGATATTTGGTCCCAAATGGGATAAGTACCCAAAACCATTGCTTTAAGGCAATGAATGGCTTGTATAAAGTTATTTTGGGTTTAAATATGTTTTAATACAATGTATTTTATTAATTACAAGTGCTAAAGATGCATGATAAATGTTTAAAAGTGAGAAGAAAGACTTGTTGATATTTGGTCCCAAATGGGATAAGAACCCAAAACCATTGCTTTAAGGCAGTGAATGGCTTGGATAAAGTTATTTTGGGTTAGAATATGTTATAATACAATGAATTTGATTGATTACAAGTGCTAGAGATGCATGAAGAATGTTTAAAAGTGAGAAGAAAGACTTGTTGATATTTGGTCCCAAATGGGATAAGAACCGAAAATTATTGCTTTGAGGCAGTGAATGGCTTGGATAAAGTTATTTTGGGTTAGAATATGTTATAATACAATGAATATGTTTGATTACAAGTGCTAGAGATGCATGAAGAATGTTTAAAAGTGAGAAGAAAGACTTGTTGATATTTGGTCCCAAATGGGATAGGAACCCAAAACCATTGCTTTGAGGCAGTGAATGGCTTGTATAAAGTTATTTTGGGTTAGAATATGTTATAATACAATGAATTTGATTGATTACAAGTGCTAGAGATGCATGAAGAATTCTTAAAAGTGAGAAGAAAGACTTGTTGATATTTGGTCCCAAATGGGATAAGAACCCAAAACAATTGCTGTGAGGCAGTGAATGGCTTGGATAAAGTTATTTTGGGTTAAAATATGTTATAATACAATGAATTTGATTGATTACAAGTGCTAGAGATGCATGAAGAATGTTTAAAAGTGAGAAGAAATACTTGTTGATATTTGGTCCCAAATAGGATAAGAACCCAAAACCATTGCTTTGAGGCAGTGAATGGCTTGTACAAAGTTATTTTGGGTTAGAATATGTTATAATACAATGAATTTGATTGATTACAAGTGCTAGAGATGCATGAAGAATGTTTAAAAGTGAGAAGAAAGACTTGTTGATATTTGGTCACAAATGGGATAAGAACCCAAAACCATTGCTTTGAGGCAATGAATGGCTTGTAGAAAGTTATTTTGGGTTAGAATATGTTCTAATACAATGAATTTTATTGATTACAAGTGCTAGAGATGCATGAAGAATGTTTAAAAGTGAGAAGAAAGACTTGTTGATATTTGGTCCCAAATGGGATAAGAACCCAAAACCATTGCTTTAAGGCAGTGAATGGCTTGGATAAAGTTATTTTGGGTTAGAATATGTTATAATACAATGAATTTTATTGATTACAAGTGCTAGAGATGCATGAAGAATGTTTAAAAGTGAGAAGAAAGACTTGTTGATATTTGGTCCCAAATGGGATAAGTACCCAAAACCATTGCTTTGAGGCAATGAATGGCTTGTATAAAGTTATTTTGGGTTTGAATATGTTTTAATACAATGAATTTTATTAATTACAAGTGCTAAAGATGCATGATAAATGTTTAAAAGTGAGAAGAAAGATTTGTTGATATTTGGTTCCAAATGGGATAAGAACCCAAAACCATTGCTTTAAGGCAGTGAATGGCTTGGATAAAGTTATTTTGGGTTAGAATATGTTATAATACAATGAATTTGATTGATTACAAGTGCTAGAGATGCATGAAGAATGTTTAAAAGTGAGAAGAAAGACTTGTTGATATTTGGTCACAAATGGGATAAGAACCCAAAAACATTGCTTTGAGGCAGTGAATGGTTTGTCTAAAGTTAGTTTGGGTTAGAATATGTTATATTATAATGAATTTGATTGATTACAAGTGCTAGAGATGCATGAAGAATGTTTAAAAGTGAGAAGAAAGACTTGTTGATATTTGGTCCCAAATGGGATAAGTACCCAAAACCATTGCTTTGAGGCAATGAATGGCTTGTATAAAGTTATTTTGGGTTTGAATATGTTTTAATACAATGAATTTTATTGATTACAAGTGCTAAAGATGCATGATAAATGTTTAAAAGTGAGAAGAAAGACTTGTTGATATTTGGTCCCAAATGGGATAAGAACCCAAAACCATTGCTTTAAGGCAGTGAATGGCTTGGATAAAGTTATTTTGGGTTAGAATATGTTATAATACAATGAATTTGATTGATTACAAGTGCTAGAGATGCATGAAGAATGTTTAAAAGTGAGAAGAAAGACTTGTTGATATTTGGTCCCAAATGGGATAAGAACCGAAAATTATTGCTTTGAGGCAGTGAATGGCTTGGATAAAGTTATTTTGGGTTAGAATATGTTATAATACAATGAATATGTTTGATTACAAGTGCTAGAGATGCATGAAGAATGTTTAAAAGTGAGAAGAAAGACTTGTTGATATTTGGTCCCAAATGGGATAAGAACCCAAAACCATTGCTTTGAGGCCGTGAATGGCTTGTAGAAAGTTATTTTGGGTTAGAATATGCTATAATACAATGAATTTGATTGATTACAAGTGCTAGAGATACATGAAGAATGATTAGAAGTGAGAAGTAAGACTTGTTGATATTTGGTCCCAAATGGGATAAGTACCCAAAACAATTGCTTTGAGGCAGTGAATGGCTTGTATAAAGTTATTTTGGGTTAGAATATGTTATAATACAATGAATTAGATTGATTACAAGTACTAGAGATACATAAATAATGTTTAGAAGTGAGAAGAAAGACTTATTGATATTTGGTCACAAATGGGATAAGAACCCAAAAACATTGCTTTGAGGCAGTGAATGGCTTGTATAAAGTTATTTTGGGTTAGAATATGTTATAATACAATGAATTTGATTGATTACAAGTGCTAGAGATGCATGAGGAATGTTTAAAAGTGAGAAGAAAGACTTGTTGATATTTGGTCACAAATGGGATAAGAACCCAAAAACATTGCTTTGAGGCAGTGAATGGCTTGTATAAAGTTAGTTTGGGTTAGAATATGTTATATTATAATGAATTTGATTGATTACAAGTGCTAGAGATGCATGAAAAATGTTTAAAAGTGAGAAGAAAGACTTGTTGATATTTGGTCCCAAATGGGATAAGTACCCAAAACCATTGCTTTAAGGCAATGAATGGCTTGTATAAAGTTATTTTGGGTTTAAATATGTTTTAATACAATGTATTTTATTAATTACAAGTGCTAAAGATGCATGATAAATGTTTAAAAGTGAGAAGAAAGACTTGTTGATATTTGGTCCCAAATGGGATAAGAACCCAAAACCATTGCTTTAAGGCAGTGAATGGCTTGGATAAAGTTATTTTGGGTTAGAATATGTTATAATACAATGAATTTGATTGATTACAAGTGCTAGAGATGCATGAAGAATGTTTAAAAGTGAGAAGAAAGACTTGTTGATATTTGGTCCCAAATGGGATAAGAACCGAAAATTATTGCTTTGAGGCAGTGAATGGCTTGGATAAAGTTATTTTGGGTTAGAATATGTTATAATACAATGAATATGTTTGATTACAAGTGCTAGAGATGCATGAAGAATGTTTAAAAGTGAGAAGAAAGACTTGTTGATATTTGGTCCCAAATGGGATAGGAACCCAAAACCATTGCTTTGAGGCAGTGAATGGCTTGTATAAAGTTATTTTGGGTTAGAATATGTTATAATACAATGAATTTGATTGATTACAAGTGCTAGAGATGCATGAAGAATTCTTAAAAGTGAGAAGAAAGACTTGTTGATATTTGGTCCCAAATGGGATAAGAACCCAAAACAATTGCTGTGAGGCAGTGAATGGCTTGGATAAAGTTATTTTGGGTTAAAATATGTTATAATACAATGAATTTGATTGATTACAAGTGCTAGAGATGCATGAAGAATGTTTAAAAGTGAGAAGAAATACTTGTTGATATTTGGTCCCAAATAGGATAAGAACCCAAAACCATTGCTTTGAGGCAGTGAATGGCTTGTACAAAGTTATTTTGGGTTAGAATATGTTATAATACAATGAATTTGATTGATTACAAGTGCTAGAGATGCATGAAGAATGTTTAAAAGTGAGAAGAAAGACTTGTTGATATTTGGTCACAAATGGGATAAGAACCCAAAACCATTGCTTTGAGGCAATGAATGGCTTGTAGAAAGTTATTTTGGGTTAGAATATGTTCTAATACAATGAATTTTATTGATTACAAGTGCTAGAGATGCATGAAGAATGTTTAAAAGTGAGAAGAAAGACTTGTTGATATTTGGTCCCAAATGAGATAAGAACCCAAAACCATTGCTTTGAGGCAGTGAATGGCTTGTATAAAGTTATTTTGGGTTAGAATATGTTATAATACAATGAATTTGATTGATTACAAGTGCTAGAGATGCATGAAGAATGTTTAAAAGTGAGAAGAAAGACTTGTTGATATTTGGTCCAAAATGGGATAAGAACCCAAAACCATTGCTTTGAGGCAGTGAATGGCTTGTACAAAGTTATTTTGGGTTAGAATATGTTATAATACAATGAATTTGATTGATTACAAGTGCTAGAGAAGCATGAAGAATGTTTAAAAGTGAGAAGAAAGACTTGTTGATATTTGGTCACAAATAGGATAAGAACCTAAAACCATTGCTTTGAGGCAGTGAATGGCTTGTATAAAGTTATTTTGGGTTAGAATATGTTATAATACAATGAATTTTATTGATTACAAGTGCTAGAGATGCATGAAGAATGTTTAAAAGTGAGAAGAAAGACTTGTTGATATTTGGTCCCAAATGGGATAAGTACCCAAAACCATTGCTTTGAGGCAATGAATGGCTTGTATAAAGTTATTTTGGGTTTGAATATGTTTTAATACAATGAATTTTATTAATTACAAGTGCTAAAGATGCATGATAAATGTTTAAAAGTGAGAAGAAAGATTTGTTGATATTTGGTCCCAAATGGGATAAGAACCCAAAACCATTGCTTTAAGGCAGTGAATGGCTTGGATAAAGTTATTTTGGGTTAGAATATGTTATAATACAATGAATTTGATTGATTACAAGTGCTAGAGATGCATGAAGAGTGTTTAAAAGTGAGAAGAAAGACTTGTTGATATTTGGTCCCAAATGGGATAAGAACCGAAAATTATTGCTTTGAGGCAGTGAATGGCTTGGATAAAGTTATTTTGGGTTAGAATATGTTATAATACAATGAATATGTTTGATTACAAGTGCTAGAGATGCATGAAGAATGTTTAAAAGTGAGAAGAAAGACTTGTTGATATTTGGTCCCAAATGGGATAGGAACCCAAAACCATTGCTTTGAGGCAGTGAATGGCTTGTATAAAGTTATTTTGGGTTAGAATATGTTATAATAAAATGAATTTGATTGATTACAAGTGCTAGAGATGCATGAAGAATGTTTAAAAGTGAGAAGAAAGACTTGTTGATATTTGGTCCCAAATGGGATAGGAACCCAAAATCATTGCTTTGAGGCAGTGAATGGCTTGTACAAAGTTATTTTGGGTTAGAATATGTTATAATACAATGAATTTGATTGATTACAAGTGCTAGAGAAGCATGAAGAATGTTTAAAAGTGAGAAGAAAGACTTGTTGATATTTGGTCCCAAATGGGATAAGAACCGAAAATTATTGCTTTGAGGCAGTGAATGGCTTGGATAAAGTTATTTTGGGTTAGAATATGTTATAATACAATGAATATGTTTGATTACAAGTGCTAGAGATGCATGAAGAATGTTTAAAAGTGAGAAGAAAGACTTGTTGATATTTGGTCCCAAATGGGATAGGAACCCAAAACCATTGCTTTGAGGCAGTGAATGGCTTGTATAAAGTTATTTTGGGTTAGAATATGTTATAATACAATGAATTTGATTGATTACAAGTGCTAGAGATGCATGAAGAATGTTTAAAAGTGAGAAGAAAGACTTGTTGATATTTGGTCCCAAATGGGATAAGTACCCAAAACCATTGCTTTGAGGCAATGAATGGCTTGTATAAAGTTATTTTGGGTTTGAATATGTTTTAATACAATGAATTTTATTAATTACAAGTGCTAAAGATGCATGATAAATGTTTAAAAGTGAGAAGAAAGACTTGTTGATATTTGGTCCCAAATGGGATAAGAACCCAAAACCATTGCTTTAAGGCAGTGAATGGCTTGGATAAAGTTATTTTGGGTTAGAATATGTTATAATACAATGAATTTGATTGATTACAAGTGCTAGAGATGCATGAAGAATGTTTAAAAGTGAGAAGAAAGACTTGTTGATATTTGGTCCCAAATGGGATAAGAACCGAAAATTATTGCTTTGAGGCAGTGAATGGCTTGGATAAAGTTATTTTGGGTTAGAATATGTTATAATACAATGAATATGTTTGATTACAAGTGCTAGAGATGCATGAAGAATGTTTAAAAGTGAGAAGAAAGACTTGTTGATATTTGGTCCCAAATGGGATAGGAACCCAAAACCATTGCTTTGAGGCAGTGAATGGCTTGTATAAAGTTATTTTGGGTTAGAATATGTTATAATAAAATGAATTTGATTGATTACAAGTGCTAGAGATGCATGAAGAATGTTTAAAAGTGAGAAGAAAGACTTGTTGATATTTGGTCCCAAATGGGATAGGAACCCAAAATCATTGCTTTGAGGCAGTGAATGGCTTGTATAAAGTTATTTTGGGTTAGAATATGTTATAATACAATGAATTTGATTGATTACAAGTGCTAGAGATGCAGGAAGAATGTTTAAAAGTGAGAAGAAAGACTTGTTGATATTTGGTCCCAAATGGGATAAGAACCCAAAACCATTGCTGTGAGGCAGTGAATGGCTTGGATAAAGTTATTTTGGGTTAAAATATGATATAATACAATGAATTTGATTGATTACAAGTGTTAGAGATGCATGAAGAATGTTTAAAAGTGAGAAGAAAGACTTGTTGATATTTGGTCCCAAATGGGATAAGAACCGAAAATTATTGCTTTGAGGCAGTGAATGGCTTGGATAAAGTTATTTTGGGTTAGAATATGTTATAATACAATGAATATGTTTGATTACAAGTGCTAGAGATGCATGAAGAATGTTTAAAAGTGAGAAGAAAGACTTGTTGATATTTGGTCCCAAATGGGATAGGAACCCAAAACCATTGCTTTGAGGCAGTGAATGGCTTGTATAAAGTTATTTTGGGTTAGAATATGTTATAATACAATGAATTTGATTGATTACAAGTGCTAGAGATGCATGAAGAATGTTTAAAAGTGAGAAGAAAGACTTGTTGATATTTGGTCCCAAATGGGATAAGAACCAAAAATTATTGCTTTGAGGCAGTGAATGGCTTGGATAAAGTTATTTTGGGTTAAAATATGTTATAATACAATGAATATGTTTGATTACAAGTGCTAGAGATGCATGAAGAATGTTTAAAAGTGAGAAGAAAGACTTGTTGATATTTGGTCCCAAATGGGATAGGAACCCAAAACCATTGCTTTGAGGCAGTGAATTGCTTGTACAAAGTTATTTTGGGTTAGAATATATTATAATAAAATGAATTTGATTGATTACAAGTGCTAGAGATGCATGAAGAATGTTTAAAAGTGAGAAGAAAGACTTGTTGATATTTGGTCCCAAATGGGATAGGAACCCAAAATCATTGCTTTGAGGCAACGAATGGCTTGTATAAAGTTATTTTGGGTTAGAATATGTTATAATACAATGAATTTGATTGATTACAAGTGCTAGAGATGCATGAAGAATGTTTAAAAGTGAGAAGAAAGACTTGTTGATATTTGGTCCCAAATGGGATAAGAACCCAAAACCATTGCTGTGAGGCAGTGAATGGCTTGGATAAAGTTATTTTGGGTTAAAATATGTTATAATACAATGAATTTGATTGATTACAAGTGCTAGAGATGCATGAAGAATGTTTAAAAGTGAGAAGAAAGACTTGTTGATATTTGGTCCCAAATGGGATAAGAACCGAAAATTATTGCTTTGAGGCAGTGAATGGCTTGGATAAAGTTATTTTGGGTTAGAATATGTTATAATACAATGAATATGTTTGATTACAAGTGCTAGAGATGCATGAAGAATGTTTAAAAGTGAGAAGAAAGACTTGTTGATATTTGGTCCCAAATGGGATAGGAACCCAAAACCATTGCTTTGAGGCAGTGAATGGCTTGTATAAAGTTATTTTGGGTTAGAATATGTTATAATACAATGAATTTGATTGATTACAAGTGCTAGAGATGCATGAAGAATGTTTAAAAGTGAGAAGAAAGACTTGTTGATATTTGGTCCCAAATGGGATAAGTACCCAAAACCATTGCTTTGAGGCAATGAATGGCTTGTATAAAGTTATTTTGGGTTTGAATATGTTTTAATACAATGAATTTTATTAATTACAAGTGCTAAAGATGCATGATAAATGTTTAAAAGTGAGAAGAAAGACTTGTTGATATTTGGTCCCAAATAGGATAAGAACCCAAAAGCATTGCTTTAAAGCAGTGAATGGCTTGGATAAAGTTATTTTGGGTTAGAATATGTTATAATACAATGAATTTGATTGATTACAAGTGCTAGAGATGCATGAAGAATGTTTAAAAGTGAGAAGAAAGACTTGTTGATATTTGGTCCCAAATGGGATAAGAACCGAAAATTATTGCTTTGAGGGAGTGAATGGCTTGGATAAAGTTATTTTGGGTTAGAATATGTTATAATACAATGAATATGTTTGATTACAAGTGCTAGAGATGCATGAAGAATGTTTAAAAGTGAGAAGAAAGACTTGTTGATATTTGGTCCCAAATGGGATAGGAACCCAAAACCATTGCTTTGAGGCAGTGAATGGCTTGTATAAAGTTATTTTGGGTTAGAATATGTTATAATACAATGAATTTGATTGATTACAAGTGCTAGAGATGCATGAAGAATGTTTAAAAGTGAGAAGAAAGACTTGTTGATATTTGGTCCCAAATGGGATAAGAACCCAAAACCATTGCTGTGAGGCAGTGAATGGCTTGGATAAAGTTATTTTGGGTTAAAATATGTTATAATACAATGAATTTGATTGATTACAAGTGCTAGAGATGCATGAAGAATGTTTAAAAGTGAGAAGAAAGACTTGTTGATATTTGGTCACAAATGGGATAAGAACCCAAAACCATTGCTGTGAGGCAGTGAATGGCTTGTATAAAGTTATTTTGGGTTATAATATGCTATAATACAATGAATTCGATTGATTACAAGTGCTAGAGATACATGAAGAATGTTTAGAAGTGAGAAGAAAGACTTGTTGATATTTGGTCCCAAATGGGATAAGTACCCAAAACAATTGCTTTGAGGCAGTGAATGGCTTGGATAAAGTTATTTTGGGTTAAAATATGATATAATACAATGAATTTGATTGATTACAAGTGCTAGAGATGCATGAAGAATGTTTAAAAGTGAGAAGAAAGACTTGTTGATATTTGGTCCCAAATGGGATAAGAACCGAAAATTATTGCTTTGAGGCAGTGAATGGCTTGGATAAAGTTATTTTGGGTTAGAATATGTTATAATACAATGAATATGTTTGATTACAAGTGCTAGAGATGCATGAAGAATGTTTAAAAGTGAGAAGAAAGACTTGTTGATATTTGGTCCCAAATGGGATAGGAACCCAAAACCATTGCTTTGAGGCAGTGAATGGCTTGTATAAAGTTATTTTGGGTTAGAATATGTTATAATACAATGAATTTGATTGATTACAAGTGCTAGAGATGCATGAAGAATGTTTAAAAGTGAGAAGAAAGACTTGTTGATATTTGGTCCCAAATGGGATAAGAACCAAAAATTATTGCTTTGAGGCAGTGAATGGCTTGGATAAAGTTATTTTGGGTTAGAATATGTTATAATACAATGAATATGATTGATTACAAGTGCTAGAGATGCATGAAGAATGTTTAAAAGTGAGAAGAAAGACTTGTTGATATTTGGTCACAAATGGGATAAGAACCCAAAAACATTGCTTTGAGGCAGTGAATGGTTTGTCTAAAGTTAGTTTGGGTTAGAATATGTTATATTATAATGAATTTGATTGATTACAAGTGCTAGAGATGCATGAAGAATGTTTAAAAGTGAGAAGAAAGACTTGTTGATATTTGGTCCCAAATGGGATAAGTACCCAAAACCATTGCTTTGAGGCAATGAATGGCTTGTATAAAGTTATTTTGGGTTTGAATATGTTTTAATACAATGAATTTTATTGATTACAAGTGCTAAAGATGCATGATAAATGTTTAAAAGTGAGAAGAAAGACTTGTTGATATTTGGTCCCAAATGGGATAAGAACCCAAAACCATTGCTTTAAGGCAGTGAATGGCTTGGATAAAGTTATTTTGGGTTAGAATATGTTATAATACAATGAATTTGATTGATTACAAGTGCTAGAGATGCATGAAGAATGTTTAAAAGTGAGAAGAAAGACTTGTTGATATTTGGTCCCAAATGGGATAAGAACCGAAAATTATTGCTTTGAGGCAGTGAATGGCTTGGATAAAGTTATTTTGGGTTAGAATATGTTATAATACAATGAATATGTTTGATTACAAGTGCTAGAGATGCATGAAGAATGTTTAAAAGTGAGAAGAAAGACTTGTTGATATTTGGTCCCAAATGGGATAAGAACCCAAAACCATTGCTTTGAGGCCGTGAATGGCTTGTAGAAAGTTATTTTGGGTTAGAATATGCTATAATACAATGAATTTGATTGATTACAAGTGCTAGAGATACATGAAGAATGATTAGAAGTGAGAAGTAAGACTTGTTGATATTTGGTCCCAAATGGGATAAGTACCCAAAACAATTGCTTTGAGGCAGTGAATGGCTTGTATAAAGTTATTTTGGGTTAGAATATGTTATAATACAATGAATTAGATTGATTACAAGTACTAGAGATACATAAATAATGTTTAGAAGTGAGAAGAAAGACTTATTGATATTTGGTCACAAATGGGATAAGAACCCAAAAACATTGCTTTGAGGCAGTGAATGGCTTGTATAAAGTTATTTTGGGTTAGAATATGTTATAATACAATGAATTTGATTGATTACAAGTGCTAGAGATGCATGAGGAATGTTTAAAAGTGAGAAGAAAGACTTGTTGATATTTGGTCACAAATGGGATAAGAACCCAAAAACATTGCTTTGAGGCAGTGAATGGCTTGTATAAAGTTAGTTTGGGTTAGAATATGTTATATTATAATGAATTTGATTGATTACAAGTGCTAGAGATGCATGAAAAATGTTTAAAAGTGAGAAGAAAGACTTGTTGATATTTGGTCCCAAATGGGATAAGTACCCAAAACCATTGCTTTGAGGCAATGAATGGCTTGTATAAAGTTATTTTGGGTTTGAATATGTTTTAATACAATGTATTTTATTAATTACAAGTGCTAAAGATGCATGATAAATGTTTAAAAGTGAGAAGAAAGACTTGTTGATATTTGGTCCCAAATGGGATAAGAACCCAAAACCATTGCTTTAAGGCAGTGAATGGCTTGGATAAAGTTATTTTGGGTTAGAATATGTTATAATACAATGAATTTGATTGATTACAAGTGCTAGAGATGCATGAAGAATGTTTAAAAGTGAGAAGAAAGACTTGTTGATATTTGGTCCCAAATGGGATAAGAACCGAAAATTATTGCTTTGAGGCAGTGAATGGCTTGGATAAAGTTATTTTGGGTTAGAATATGTTATAATACAATGAATATGTTTGATTACAAGTGCTAGAGATGCATGAAGAATGTTTAAAAGTGAGAAGAAAGACTTGTTGATATTTGGTCCCAAATGGGATAGGAACCCAAAATCATTGCTTTGAGGCAGTGAATGGCTTGTATAAAGTTATTTTGGGTTAGAATATGTTATAATACAATGAATTTGATTGATTACAAGTGCTAGAGATGCATGAAGAATGTTTAAAAGTGAGAAGAAAGACTTGTTGATATTTGGTCCCAAATGGGATAAGAACCCAAAACAATTGCTGTGAGGCAGTGAATGGCTTGGATAAAGTTATTTTGGGTTAAAATATGTTATAATACAATGAATTTGATTGATTACAAGTGCTAGAGATGCATGAAGAATGTTT